>OW121847.1:42738991-47738991 GCA_933228895.1 Platycnemis pennipes
AGCAACATTTGCTGCTAGTGGAAGTAGAGTGACAGTTTCTGAAGTGAATACATAGCACCATTAATTTCCTTGAAACTACTAAGTTTCCACACAGTCATCTGCAAGGCTTCGCCAATGATTTGCTGTTTTCCATCAAAAATCTGCATGAATTTTTGGAAAAAGAACAATTATACACATTTGCCATAATTCTTGATCCACGATTCAAAATCAGTATCTTCCAAGATTCAAATAATGTTGAAATGATGAAAAATAAATTGGCTTTGGAGATGACAGGTCTATCTGAACATTAGTACCCAAAACAAAGAGATAGCTCAAGAAAAGTGTATCTGAAAAAAGCTAATGTAAAGTATGAACACACAATGAGGGGACTTTATTCCAAATTAATGCTAACAGCACCAGGTAATAGCAGAAAGAGACAGAAAACTCCAAAGGAAGAAATTCGAATATACCTAGCAGAAGATTTGCTTCCACCAAGTGAAAATATTTTTAATGACTGGAAAATGAACAGTCTGTATCCTCACTTGAAGAAATTATCTTCAAAGTATTTAATCACTCTGCCATCAACAGTTTTTTCTGAGCAAATCTTCAGCACCTCAGGTTTAATTTGTGACCAGAAAAGAAGCAGATTAGATCCTGAACGTGTGAGGATGCTTGTATTCTTAAATAAAAATCTGTAGTAGGCAACAAGTTTCAAATGATATTATTGATGCATATGACATCAAATACATTAGTAGAATATTTAATATGCAATGTGAAATTCTTTTCTTTTTGAGGCATTCGAAATTCGAGGTATTTGAGATATTTGAGCTATGATTTAATAGTCGAATTCGATATTCAAGTTTGAGAAATTTGCTGTTCATCCCATCTCTAGTTATCACATTTTAAATTAGGAACTGAGAAAGCAGCATCTTGTCTTGTAATTTCCACTGAAATTCGACGGAACACTAGCTTGATACTTTGAAGTGTTATGTAAAAACTGGGCACCTTTGATGAAAATTTGTAACGAAAAAAAGAATAAAATAGATAAGCTAGTTCAAAAAAGGCATAAATAGGTAGGCATAAAATGCAGTGTGGAAAACTTACTTTTAATAATGAAGCCAATTGCCATAGCATTGAACAAAATGCAACGAAATAGCTGCACAATACATATTTTTTTTGTTACAATTTGGAAAGAACTTCAAGACAATCTGCTCAAGCAGCACATTGATCCAAATGCAATGTTGAAACTGAATGAAATATAACTATAACTATAACTCCTGCACACTACATACATGGCTTATCTTTTGGATCCTAAGCAGAAGAATTTTGATCTAACAGATGAGGAAAAGAATTCTGTCATACATTTGCTGAAGAGGCATATGAAGGAAAAGGATTTCTTCCAATAATTGTTAAAAATTTGGCCTGAGGAGATCCTTGTCAAAAATATGTGTTTTCAGATGAAGTACTTAACAATGTATCTGCCTTGTTGTGGTGGAGGTATCAGGAGAATACTTTGAATGAATGCCAAGAAAATACCACTATAAAAATAATTGAACAGCTTTTCAGCTCAGCATCATCAGCTGGAGTGGAGAGTCTTCTCCACTTTTAATGAAGTGCACTCAAAATGGTGGATTAAATAAGAAAATGATAAAGATGCTAAATTAGTTTTCTTATACGAGCATTTAAATGATAGCCATCCAATGTAGATGTCCGCATTCTCAACAGAGTTGATAACAAAATATGATTCATGCCTATAGTTCTTTTCTTGTGTGTACTTTTAAAAATGAAAACACGCACCATTCACGTTCACGCATTTGTAAATAAATTTTGTAATTTATTTATTTCTTCTAAGTATAAATCGTAATTTTTTGGTCTCACATGTGTATTTTGAACAGATAGACCGGCTTCACTCTCTTTTTCACATAAAATTTGACTTGGTTACTAACTTTTCTACATATTTTGTTCAATAAATTGTTCTTGGTGGTACATATTTTGCATGCACTAATCAATTTTTCCGTAAAATAATTTACCTCTCAATTTGAACTAATGATTTTCTTAACCCTATATGTGTTTGACAGATAACATAGCATATCTTGAGTATGCTGTTGACATAAGACAACAGCATACTCAAGATATGTTAAGAAGAGTCTACTTGGTAAAAGTGTGATAAACTTAATTTGAAAACTAACTACATTGTGAAATTACCTACTGATGTCCATTGCCTATTAGAGGATAACATGAATTACTACTTTCAATCCACATAATAGACAATCTTGGAAATAATTTGTATGCTGGATTTGTAATACTTTATATATCGATATGGGAAGCTATTGATTGTCGACTATGTCAGCTGGTGTGCCAAGCAGAGTCGCATCAGTCACTCACTAGCCATTGTAGAGTTAAGTTATCAATTGTTAAGAGAACACTGTGATCCTATGTTTTGTTTAATATATGTGATCTTTGACTAAACTATTTTATATTCACGAAACATACCATCCAACAGGTTATGGGCCCAGTTGCATTTTGCGAAATTCGGGCGTTAGTTGAGTCTTGAAGATCGAGAGCACTTGTTCGTTTTCCGCCATGGCCGACGAGAGTCTGACGAAGAACATTGTTAAATTCGATGGGAAGAATTTCCAGTTGAAGAAATTCCAAATCAGAACTGTGTTTAACGCATATGCCTTGTTAGACTTAGTGACCGGAGCAGCAGAAAAGCCGGAGGACTTGGCAGGTGCTGAAGGGAAGTTGTGGGCGAAAAATAATGCTAAGGCTATGTGCATTATTTTGTCATTGGTCGAATACTCACAACTGCAGTATTTAGTTATGTGCGCAACCCCGCATGATATGTCGGAAAAGCTTTGCTTAGTAAATGAGCAAAAGTCCAAGGCAAATAAATTGTTACTCATGAAACGATTTTATCAGTACAAGATGATGCCGAATGAATCAGTAGTACTCCATGTGACGAGATTGCAGAACATCGCAAGCCAACTGAAGGACGTCGCAGAGCAACTTTCCAAGTTGTCATTGATGGCGAAAATTCTGGGAAGTCTACCCTCCAAATTCCATTCTTTGGTGACAGCGTGGGACAACTTTCCGGCTAAGGAGCAGATAGTTCAACGCCTGCAAGAAAGGCTCCTAGCTGAGGAGGTAGAGTAACCGAAATGGAAGAAGGAGCAAGTGCTTTGGCCGCAGTTTCTGAGACGAAGGTGGGAGATCCCAAGGAGAAGAAAGAGAATAAGAATTCAGGTAGTTTCAAGTGCTATGAGTGTGGAAAACCTGGGCATCTTGCAAGAAATTGCAGGAACAAAAGGAAGAAAAAATGGCAGGTAAAAAGAAATGAATCTGTCAGTGCATTTATTTAACTGATGTAGATGGCACATCGGGGTGAAACATTATGAAGTTAGAGAGTGCAGTATGCGATGCGACACTGTCAGCCGAAATCGAGGATTCCTGGGTAACTGATAGTGGTGCTTCAACGCATATTTGTTTCAGAAAGGAGTGGTTTTCAGAGTTGAAGCCTAGCGATAATATTAGAATCACATTAGGGGACAATACCACATATGAAGCAGAAGGCATTGGGACTGTTCTTATCCACAAGTGGGAGAATGGTAAAATAGAAAATTTACTCTTTGTGCCAAAACTAAAAAAGAATCTTTTTCCTGTAAGAGTTTGCACTACTCATGGCTTTAAAGTCAAGTTGGATCGTAACCAGGTGCTTATTTATGAAGGACACAAATTAGTAGCCAAGGGTGATAAATAGAAAAATGAGATCTATCATATGATGTTCGTGGTCTCAGATTGTCAAGCAAACGTAGCAACTACTGACAACCTACAAAAATGGCATAGCAGGTTGGGACATGTGAATATCAAAATGATACGAGAGTTGGCGGAAGCTGGTGCGATTAAAGGAATAACTAAACGTGAGTACGAACAATTCTTTTGTGAGGCATGTCAGTTAGGGAAATCACACCACAACACACACAAAAGTAGGACGAACGAACTAGAATGTCAACCTGGAGACATTTTTCATGCGGACCAATGGAGGAGTCTCTCGGTGGTACACGATACTCTCTACTGTTGAAAGACGAAGCGTCAGAGTTTAGATTTGTCTATTTCCTAAAGCATAAATCAGATGTCTTTGACTATTTTAAGGAATATTATGCCCTCATAATAAACCAGAAAGACAGGAAAATTCGTACGTGAGTGGATCGTGGTAAGGAATTTGTGGATGAGAAGATAAGAACATTCATGAAGCAACACGGCATCGTTTTAGAGATGACGGTGCCTTACACTCCACAGCAAATCGGGCGTATCGAGAGGGACAATTGAACGATTGTAGAGAGTGCTAGATTGATGCTGATTGACAGAAATCTACCATTGCTTTTAGGGCTGAGGCAGTAAACACAGCGGTGTACATTAAAAATCGTGCTTCTGTCAACAAAGCGAGGATAAGCCCATATGAGATGTGGACTATAAAGGTTCCCAGACTTTTGGAGCTGTAGCATACAAGCACATTCCCCATCAGTTCAGAAAGAAACTTGATGCAAAGGCTAAGAAAATGATAATGGTGGGCTAACAAGATTAATCACTCAATTATTATTGTATGACCCTGAAACAAAGATAGTATAATCGAAAGATGTAACCTTCAATGAGACTGAAATTGATGCTGAATTAGAACAATGTATGTCAAATTTAGCTAGGTTCAGTTTATTTCCAGGTGATGGTGAATATCCTGAGTCGGAGGACAACATGGAAGAAGAGGTTTTATTCGAGAATGCTGGAGAAGAAGTAACTCAATGTTGTTTAAGAGATAGAGAACAACTGAGAAGACCTCAGCGGTATGATGACTTCGATGAAAGTTTTGCTGAGTGTGCTGAGCCGATCAACTACAGGGAAGCTGTTACAAGACCTGAGAAGGCGAAATGGAAGGAGGCTATACATGAAGAACTATCAGCTCATCAAGCTAATGGTAACTGGACTATTGTTGCGAGAAATGACAAGGAAGTAATAGACTCAAAATGGGTTTTTAAGACTCAAGGCTCTGAAGGCGGTTACGGTACAAGGCAAGGTTGTGTGCAAGAGGGTTTAGTTAACGACCAGGACTTGATTATGGAGAAACATTCTCACCAGTCGTGAGGTATGACTCTGAGAACTCTCTTGGCAGTTGCAGCTTAAGAAGAATTGGAAATGATCCATTTTGATGTTAAAACCGCCTTCCTGGATGGAGAACTGAAGGAAGAGGTGTACATGTCAATCCTAGAAGGTATTGAGCTTTATTTGTAGATGATGGTCTGCTGATTGGGAGCAATATGGAGGTGATTCGTGGTGTTTTGGAAGCTCTGGGTAAAGAGTTTGAAATAAAAGTTTCAGAGGCTCGGAACTTTTGTGGCATGGAAATTATGAGAGATCGAGCAGCAGGTACTATCTATGTTCATCAGACAACTTATGCTGAGAAAATCCTCAGGCAATTTCAGCTATTTCATTCAAATCCAGTGACTGTTCCTGCTGTTCCTAGTGTAAGGTTTAGTAAGGCAATTGATAATAGTGGAATCGATAGATTCGGCTTTCACTTGGTGAAAATTCATATTGAATAAGAAGATGCAACCTATGTAAATTTTCACAGACTTTTATTTGTGGATAATAGTGGCCTTATAACATTTCCATATTGACAAGCTGTGGGTTCACTTTTGTTCTTAGCTTTTGTTAGTAGACCAAATATCTCCTATTCTGTTAATTGTGTGAGTAGGCACTTAAATAATTATGATGAAAGCCATGTCAATGCTGTAAAAATAATTTTCAAATATGTTAAAGGTGCAGTTAATAATGGTATATTGTACAATAGTGGTAATTCAAGTGGAGAATTGATATGCTTCGGTGACTCAGATTTTGCGGGAGATCCTGACACTCATAGATCAATGACTGGATTTGTGTGTTTGTTGCCAGGTGGTCCAATCACTTGGGTCTCTCAACGTCAGAGGATGGTGACACTGAGTACCACCGAAGCCGAATATGTATCTGCATGTATGGCAGCCAAGGAGACTGTGTGGCTAAAGAAACTGTTAAATGATATTGGTTATAAATGTGTGAGTTCAACCCGGCTTTATGTGGACAACCAAAGTGCTATTGGGCTGGTCAAAAATCCTGAGTCCTACAAATGGACAAAACATATCGATATTAGATACCATTTCATTCGTGAGCAATGCGAAAGTAAAATTGTCAATGTTCAATATGCACAAAGTGAGAATCAATTGGCAGATATTTTTACTAAACCTTTATCTAAGGACAAGTTTGTTACATTTAGAACGTTATTGAGTATTGTTTCAGTTACTTATAACAGTGAGTAAATTAAGATGTTAATGTTCTCTGTGCTGCTCTTATGGCAGAGTTATTACAAATATTGGGAGTGTAGGAAATAATTTGTATGCTGGATTTGTAATACTTTATATATCGATATAGGAAGCTATCGATTGTCGACTATGTCAGCTGGTGTACCAAGCAGAGTCACATCAGTCACTCACTGGCCGTTGTAGAGTTAAGTTATCAATTGTTAAGAGAACACTGTATTCCAATGTTTCATTTAATAAACGTGATCTTTGACTAAACTATTTTATATTCATGAATCATACCATCCAACAGACAATATTTGGATGAACCTCAAGCTTTCTATGGAAATGGTTTACGATTCACGTTTTTGTAAATTTTTCCAATACCATCCAGATGATAACCTTCCCAAAAAAAACCAAATGAATTAACGTATATTTCACTCATTTCATAGTTTTCTGGCCTTCAAAAACAACACATGTCCTATACCCTATTCAGGCCCAAGCTACATTACTCAGTATGTAAAGCCCCAATAACTTTCTATTCTATACGAAGTCTTATCCAATTACGCCATACAGTTATGGATTTGCAGGAAGTAAACTACCAACACAGGGAAAACTATACCGCAAGCATAGGAATCTAAAGCATTAATAACAACTTATGAGAATTAGGGAAGACCCCACCAATATCATTACATGAATACACCAAAATTATCTATAAAAAAATTGCAACCTATTGTAAGAAATTAATGTTTAGATTATGACGTTTGGCAGTGATGAAATAAGACTTTCCAGTGCCAATTACAATACTACTCACATTGTCCAGACTATATAATTCATCAGTAAAACTTTTCACTGAAATATTAGGTGATAATTTTCCAATGACAGTGTAACAGCAAATTCTGTAGCACATAATTGATTTCATGTGTTTCTTTCAATCCCAACACAGCATTGTTCTAAAACTGAAAACTACATTAAAAAACAACAAAAATTGAACATACCAGAGGAGGAAATTTTACGGTTTTTCTTTAAAATCCAAGTGGGAAGACCCGGATCCTTGGACAATTTTTCATTCAGCTTTCTCTCCTCTTCGAGAGCCTCGGCCTTCTTAGCCTCTTCAGATCTCTGGACTAAAAAATGATCATGTCAACGACTTACTTTAGCAAGACGACATTATTCGACATGAATGCGAAATATATTTATACTCCCACACTTATGCATTCTTAAGTTAAGACACATTTCCACATAATTCATATTTACCTTCTTGGGAGAGTTGGTTCAACCTCTCAGGAGTATAATGGGAGTGTCGGCAATTAATTCCAAAAGGGCACTCTCCTGTTCTTTGAAATCTGTGGCAAGGTGCTTTCGCTAGCTCTTCTGAAAGAATAGTTTTCGAATCTGGAAAGGGAAAAATGAGCGTCAAATTTAGAAACATGTGTTTGCAAAGCATTATCAATCATTATTTAACACTAGGTGTACACGTCCGATTGAAGTACACACTTCACGCAATACCTACGAATAAAATTTAGGTCCCTATTACTGAAATAATTTACTTATTGACTAGGAGATTTTAACTTCAATACTATAGGGGATCAATAAAAATCAATCATATTACAAAATTCTTAAAATATCAATGTTCTTCCCGAAGAAGATGAATGCTACTGAGAAAATTAAACCGATTCCCAGGGTCGTCATAACCATGTAGTTTACCTTTGAAAGATTCATAGTGCTCTTTCACACGTATGGAGTGTTTCAAGCCTAACAAATGCTTTTTTCTAGCCTGAATATCATCAATAAACGTGCGTTCACAATAATCACAGTAATATCTTTTCCCCATTTTGAACACAAATGCAATTTAGAATCCATGGTTGGCCCACCATCACCCAATCAATCAACTCGCTAGCTCAGCTCGTCCAGCCAGTCTTTTACGCCATCTATTGCTAACGCGGAATATTTAAAAAACTTTTTTTGGTTCTTTGAATTTCATTTACTATCGGTACACCTCGCTATAATAAAAAAAAATATAAATTTCCCTATAGATTAAATGATGCAAACATATCTTCATTATCTATTCTAAATTATACTACGCTTCAAAATAAGAGTTCTTATAAGACCTCATATTTCGAAGTATTGTATAATGATATAATTGACAAGTAAGTGAAATGGAACGTTCATCGTGGTAGTTACCCACTGCAAGTTTCATTTATTCTGTTTAGCTAGTGTTTATTATTACATGTTATCCTTACACTATCTGTAACAATTTTTGTCTGGACTTTTAATATTTATGTACATGGTATACTATAGTAATAAAGTATAGGTAATTATAATAATATATTATAATTACCTATATTACTTACTCGGACTTAAATATGATTCGGAAAACACTACCTTCACTTGAATATATGACATAATTTGCCATAATAGTTAAATATAAGTTAACAGCACATTGCGCTTTTATTAGAGAAATGGCATAAAGCGCAGTGAATAAAATATATGAACAGGTACGTGATTTTATTTATCACTTCAATTGGAAGGCAAATGTTCTGTTTTGACCCTACAGTGTAATTGGCACTGAATTATCTACGAGTCAGTATAGGGTTGATATATTCCGTTTAAGAGCCCACTCATAAGATCTTTTGTGTTAACTCGTTGTACAAATATTGAGATTTTCTTTTTATACATCTCTAGTTCTTATGAAAGGTTTAACTGGTATATAAACGGAAATCATTTATTAATATGCCAGAATCAAGGATTACGAATTATAATTCTTTATTGTGTCTTGGAAGTATTATGAATGCGACAGAGGTGTCAAATCTAGTAATAGTGTAAAATTAAATTTGGTGTTTTGCACCTTTAGAGAAACTTTCTCCGCAACGCCACCATCGCCATCGGAGGGAACTGCTAGGGAACCACAGTTGCCTCACCACCACATGAGCTCGGAATCGGAACAAGTCCCCCTTACGGCGCACACTAGACGGTTTGCGCGGCAAACGAACGAATCAACTCCGAAGTGTTGTCGCCGTGGGCCTTCCGTGAGTGTGTACACGGGTGCGTCTCATCGCACGAAACCGAACTCATTCTAACGCGTTGCTCCCTTCTTTGTTCAGGATATCCTAAATAGTTTCTGGAGATCGTGGAATCATTTGTGTTTCATTCGTGTGTAAAGATATAACGCGGGGATCTGGTACCCTAGCGATCTTTACAGCAGCTTATAGGGAATTTTTATTTGTGACCAAGTGGTATTTGTTGGAAGAGGTGATCCGTCCCTCAAGAATGGCTGAGACTGATTCGAAGTCTCCACTAGCATCACCGATTCCACCTGTTACAACTGAAGATCCTGCGGCTGCATTGAAGGCCAAAGTTGAAAAAGAACCCGAAAAATTACCTGAACCCATTGGAGCGAAAGGCAGCCAAGATCAACCTGGTAACGTTATTATTTTAATTATGCATCATAATTCGTAGTGAGTGTTACAGAGAAGCTGTATTATTGTTTATCCGAAATATTTTCATTGGCTACTGAATGAGAATCGCATAGCAAATTGCAATGGTCGGTTACAAATTTTTAATCCATCTTTCACACTTCTAAGTTTAATGATGGAGCGATATATGTTTTTTTACCCTAATTTATATTTGATGTATTATTCATCCTGGTGAATGTGGGAGGTCAATGTTCGCGAAGCCTAATTTCTTCCTAAATTATATGGTATGCATTCAGAATAGATAATATTCTCCAGTGAGGTGAAATACACAACTTTAGTGTCAGTAATTTATGATGAGATAGCTGACGTTCATAATCTAGAAAAGGAACAGGAGGCATCCCTGCTATAAAATACCTGCCGAAATTTTCTTCTTTTGGACCATGCCACGATCTTCAAAAATATAGATTTCCCTTTGCGGTCAAACAGTTAATCTTCTCTGCTCATCGTTTGTCTTATTTGAGGTTCGCGGGACCCAAGTCACGAATGAGAGAAACCGCCCTTTCTCGTTCGTGCCTTTCTTTCTCTCTCTCCCGCTACTCTGCTAGGTCTTCCTTTTTATTTTCCTGTCGATCTCTTTTCTTATTTACCTACTTCTGCTTACTGTTGCCAAGCACATTGATAGTAATAAGGGTTTTCACTGAAAATTTTTTTCTGGGGCCACTAGACTAGTGTATTGGATTTCCAGATTTGCAGTCATTTTCACTATTTCTTGTTACAACTGTTTCTGTTTCCATAGGCCTCCCTCAATCATGTTCTTTGAAATTTTTAAACGTGCTTTTAACTATACTTTTGCATTCCATGTATACATAAAAGTCAGCGAAAAAAATGTATCATTCCATGGCAAGAAATAATATAATTGACTATTTTTACGATGTAATGCGTTCAAAAGGTTGATTTCGGCGTTTATTCATTGAATTCTTCTACAGCTTCATAGATTTCAGGAGATTGAATCCTCGTTTTCCACATCAAGGTTTAAACTTTTTTCTTGGGTAATCAAAAGCCTGAGAGCGATGCAAATGTGTTTTATATTATTAATTTGTTTCATTATTATATTAGTGTCATTGATTAGTTCAGAAACGTTATGAGCCTACTCTAACTACAGTCAGCTGCGTCCAATGTAAACATTTAAATGAATCGGTTAAACTCCGCATTATCAAGGCATGATAAACAGTACTGCAATAAATCAGACTCTCTGGCTTCCATCCCAGGCTTTAAATGTTCATTATTAAAATATGAATAGTACAAACTGTTGTCTATTTCCCTTCAGGCCTTAATACTGTTTTTGCCTTCATATTGTTGATATAACACAGTGTTAATCTTGTATGAATTCAAACGATGAAGCGAACTCATGACTTGAGAAGAGTTTAACATTTACCCTGCCATATATTTTAGGCAATTTGGATGGAAGGTAAGTTATAGAATGAATGATACAAAATTGGACATGGATTACCTGGCGTTGACTCTTCCATTTATATTCTGTACTTGCGCATCTAATCGACTGTGTGACGAGACTGTCGTGTGCATATTCACCTGTAAGAAGTTGTCGTTTTATTAGGCCCATATTCTTTTTAACAATCCGTAAAATGTGGCGTGTTCATATATTTCAAGGAGATAAGCACGTGGTCTTGTGCACTTGAACTCACCATTGATGTGAGTTCTAAAGTTTATCCCATGGGCACCGTAACCAACGTTTCCCTTCGATTTCAGTCCTAACTGGAAATTCTTAAGGAGTGATTGCACCCGATCGATCGGCATCATTGAAGAGAAATTTTGGATGGTATTGCTTGAACAGGTAATGATACTGCGGCGCCCTTTTAGGAGCTGTGTCTATCGTGGGAAAAACTGGAAGATGTATAGCTTGTGGCGCAGTCGCAACCTCTCAAAAAAGAAACAAAGCGGCGGCGGGGGATTGAGGGAGTGCGGGGAAGACGGCTGGAGGAGATCGCGCGATGGAGAATTCTCGAAAGAGAGGGAAGATGAAGGAGAGAGCCGCGGAATGGGTTGGATGGGAGAGGGGGCAGCAGTGGGGAGGAAGGAGGCCCAGATGGGGATAACGGAAAACGAAGGAGAAAGTTTGGCGGCAGCCTTAGGATGGGAACAACTTGGAGCGGTGTGTGAGGATATTGGCCCGGAGTCACACCGTTTGTCTATCGATGTCGTGAGAGATAATGGGCGGGGGACTGAGGCCAGCCCTCCATCTTAATTAACTTCTTCCTTAACCGGTGTCATGTCGATCGCCTTCCTCACGAGACCCCAACACACATTTCGCCATGGCAACACTTCAATTGGATGTTCCGACCACCTCAAAGCTTCATACCTTCCCTATCTTAGCATTATTCACGGTGATTTACCTCTCCCATTGCGCCCTCCTTGACACAGATAACCCTGGAGCCATTTGGCAAACTATGACTACAACCGCGATTAAAATACACCTAATTGCCTGTCACAGTTGCAAAATGAATTGAACAAATTGAGGTTTACTTAATGGCCTAAGGCCAAATGTTCTTTCCCAATTACCAATCTGGATTACTTGTTCGTTGCCCAGCCTATTTCCTTGACTGTTATAATCGCAAGGCAATCAAGGCGACGTCAAAGTTTTAAAAATCACGTGGAATAATGCTGCCTGCTAAGGATTCGTTTTTCTGCAAATATATTGTTGGGTGATTATGATTATACATTGGCAATCATCAAGTACATGCTATCATCATACATCAACTACATGCAATTTCATTTTTCACTGGAGGCCAATTTAGTGTCGTAAGGTAAACATTCTCAGAGGCTATCATATTTCGTGTAATATGACAGCAGCGATAATAGGGCGCATCGGATGGTAAAATTCTGCGCCATTCGAGTTTTCTGGCCCCAAAGCAAGCAACTCCAATATCTCCATCCTTTGTCCTTATCGCTGTGCAAATAAAATTTTCGTGAGCTCTTCTTCATCTACTTTTAGCGTTTGCTCCGTCGCCAGCTACTGTTTTTCAGCCTGCGTCTCCTCAGCTATTTCCATTATCTCTCTGTTTCCCTCCATCGGTCTATATCAAGAAGTTCAATGTTTACGGTGAGGGGATTTTGAAAAGGGTGATTTTGGGCATAAATTTATCCGAGTTTGCTCTCAGAGCACATTATCAAGACATCAGAAGGAGCAATTTTCTTCTTATCTCCGGCCCATCTATCAAACTTATTTCGGAAGACTCTTGCGCCACACCATTATTTATTTTTTTTTAAGGGAAAGATTAATAAGTTGAGGATTTGCCCGCGTGGGGACTGTTCTCCCTAAAAATGATACAAAGCACGCGAAAATACTTGAGATGTATAATGTTTTAACATATATTCCAGAGGACCTCTACCAGTATTGTCCATCAGGGAATTCCTAATTTTTTTAAAATCTCATTTTAGATTATCGTCAACGATGGAGAAATCGAGTCCGACCATCTTCCCATAATAAATAAATAATACCCTTTATAACTTGGACTCGGCCAGACTACGCGTTCCCCTAGTAGAATTGTGTGTTTGTTTCGGACACCTGATTGCAGATGCGCATAAAACTAACGCATATTGGGGTTCCAAATTTCGCAAGGTACCTAATTTCTGGACTATTAAAAAAATGCACCTTGATCAACCGCAAGAGATTGACGATGCGGGAGCACCTCTGATTTGTATCGGGGAGAAATACGACGACGAATTCCCCTAGATTATTAAATTAAATGACCGTAAATAGCCTAAAAGTTATATAATTTCCATGGAATATTACTGATATGAATATAGATTTGCAATTTCAATCTCGGTTCAGGACGGGAAGTAAACATTAGACTCTTAATTTTTAATATTTAAACACACGGAGGAGTATTTTTCTGCCTATGAAAACGATATTGTGTGTTAAAAGATGAAATATGCCTCGGGCTCAAAACTGTATTTTTAGGAACTAATTGTTCAGGACAACGGGTGGTAATATTTATTTTCATGAACATTCTCGAAACTCGGTGGGTTAAGTATTGGGCTACTTTAAAGAAACTGAAAGGAGCGTTTCTGCTCTATCCAATAAGGATCACAATGAATCGCGGAATGAGACTATCGAATCAAAATCTTGTTATAACTCACCATCGAACTCACCGTCATGTTCAGTTTGTCATTTACAGTAACCGCTTGTCACGAGTGGAATAACCTTGGCACTATCGTATGAAATACACCATCATTGACTTTAAAATGTTACTGCAAAACATAATTTTCCAAACACAACAGGGTGACAGTGAACACACACTGTATTATGCCAGCAGAGAGACAAGTAACACAAATTCCGTATTAAGCCAAACACATAAGATACTCTTTGTCTCTAAAAAAGTACTTCAAAATTTCAGTATGTACCTACATATTGGTATTTGTTATTCTTGTACTATTTATGAAACGTAAATTACATTAGCATTCTCTCAGTACTATTTCGCAGGTTTTTCACACTCCTTCACTTAGGAATGTTTTCCTGCAGTGGGTTTTTTCTGTGATGGATATCAGCCGAAATCCTCACGTTTTTCCCACAATTGTACTTATCTTTTACACCTATCTTTGATGATTCTCATATGTGCCTTGTAAAATTATATCTTCTTATTGTAATTTCATAGCATTTCCAAGTATGTATAACGGTGTTTATCATGTTTCATGAATTGACGAGGGATTAAATGGAAGAAGGGACAATCAGAGTCTCAATCTCGCCCGAATAAAGACGTTTACCTATCTTTCTTTCTATCTATAGTATTTTTTGTTGGGAGATGTCTACCGCCTGGGACACGGCCATTGCCGGTCCTGACCAATTCCGTGCCAGCGACGTTGGTGGTCTTCTCGGATTAATGAAATTACTCGGCATCTCGAGATGAAACTGACGATTTGGTAGACGCACGAAAGAATCCTCTACCGCCACCCACGGCATTCTTTCGCATTGGGACAACAACCATCGTCCCCATCTAAGGCGAACAATTCTCAACCTTCAATGCACACCTACCGTTTGGGAAATAATGGTATTATTTTGTTGACGCCGGTGACCCGAGACTACCTCTCTCTCTCTCTTTGGTATGTTTTATCCGTTCCTCCTGTGCCGACATCTCCTTTAATAATTTCATCTGCAGCGTCGGCCCCTACTCCCCCGCCACAACCTCATCACCTCTCCGCTTCGCCCAGCTTCCTGTTTCCCTCCCCCTCAACACGTTCCACCTTCCCCGACCACCCCCTACTCCCCCTCCCACTGCTACCCCACTACCACATCTCCCCTCAGCATCCCTCGCCCTACGTTTGCCGCACCGACGGTCACCGAGCTCGTGTACTCGTAAACAAACCCAAGAGCCAGGCACACGCCCTCGCATTTTTCTCCTCCTGCTTTCGGCCTTTCTTATATCTCTTCCTGCCTCCTCTCCGCCATCCCTTCCGCTTGGAGATACGATAGATATCCAACCCCGAGCGTGGAAGACCAGATCTCTGCATCCATGTGGGTCGGAAATTCCCGAGACACCCACGAACGACGCCAGGGTCCTCCCTTCGGGACCCCTTCGTCGAACCCCTCCTCCTTCCTTCCTCTCTTGGGGGGGGGTGGGACTTTTCCTGTCCCGTCTTCCCCTCCCAAGGTTTCTTTACACGCTCCGATTCGCCCGACCCTGCCAAGTCCACATCTTTCGCTCTCCGCTCGCCCTGCATCTCCCCAAGTGTCTTCCTTCTCAGTGCGAGCAACTGCCCGTTTTGGAAATGAAGGGTGCGAGAAGATGACATCGATTGTAAGAGTGGGAGAGGGAAGAAGCGCTCGCTCTCCTGGGGCGTTTCTCCGTTTGCTGCCCACGAAACCGCGGATTTCTCCGAGCGGAGCGAGAAAAATCTCCAGCGACGATCTTGAGAAAGGGACGGCAGTGGTCATAAACAGCGGCGATATCTCCCTGCGGAGAGACGCAGAAAGCTAGGCACATCTGTCCCGTGTTTATGAGGTCTTTAGATTTTTAAGACGACGTTGCAGTTCTTTCCTCCGACCTTTCGCGTAAATGTCGAGGCCAGAAATTTTGGGGGAGATCCGTAAGGCTGAGAATGTTGCCAGCTTCACAAGGGCGAGGAAATCAGCCACAGCAACACGCATGGATGGTCACTTATAAGCTTATATTAACCAACTCCGATGGAAATACGTACCAATTTCAATGTATAATTAAGAAGTAGATTTTATTTCCGTTCCGCAATTAAATATGGGCGACTGGTAAATGTACTAGTATGATGTGGTTCCCTGGCGAAATATTTACCTAAACATGAAATAGATCGAGATCAATCGTCCTGTAAATTCCATTACTACGTTTACTCAAGAGACTAACACGAAGAGTTAATCAATCGATTTTTAGCTTAATAAAGGTTCAAGACAAATTGCCTGCGGGGTCGGCTCTGAGGATTGCTCCACCCTACACGGGAGGAGCATCAAAATGATCCGTTTCGCTGCAATTTTAGCATGCAGTCCCATCCTGTTTCGGCTAGTTTTTTGCGCTTTCATGTTCCATTCTAAGCCTATTTACAACGTTAGAAAATGATTCATGTGTAATAATTGTAAGAACCTGAGGTGAAAAAATATTTTCACAATCTATTCAGGGTACATTTGAAACGACGAATGACGAAAATGTATTAAATATTGCCAAAAATGCACAGAACGCGTGCTGACGGCGATTCTTGAGATCCTCCATGAACTACTGTTTAAACTGCGGGTTCTCGCAAAATATCCTTTGAATCCTCGCCACCAAATCATTACCGCGAATGAATGTTGATATTAATGATGCGCGACTTCAATTCGCAACGCCATAATTAAATTATTTTTCCATAGATTTTTGTAATGTAATCAATTCGGAATGAATGAGCGAGTTGTACGTGCTCGATCTCCGACATCTCACATGAATTAACTCGATGTTTATCGTGCACTGTGGGATATCACCGCCGGGGAAGCCACAATCTTCCCCCCTGATAAAATCGAATCGTGATCTTAATGGGATCGGCGGATGGGCGAAAGAGGAATAGGCTGCGCTCGCTCAGAATCACTTGAGGCCTCGTCTCTTTGACCCCCCCTGATCCCTGACGTCACCGTGGTCCCATAAACGTAGGTATAACGACCCCTCGTGGGCGGAGGACCGCGCCGCGGCGACCGCCGGGGGACAAGGAGAGGCGTTTGTCAGGGAGTCGCCATTTGGAGTCAACTCACTCCGTGGAGGGAGTAATTTGGCAGAATAAAAAAATGAAAGCTGGCGGGCGTGCTCTCCCCTCTCCAGAGGACATCCCGGCACTCCGCTGCTGCCCTCGGAGGCGCGTATCCTGGTCCCCATCTCTCACGCCCTCGCCTCCTCCGCTGCTCTCCTCACTCCACACCCCAAGCCTGCGCCCACACAACTCCATTATTTAATCGCTACCCCCCTCCCTCCCTACTCCCACCCGCTCCGGCCCATTGCGAGTGCTAAAGAGTGCGGGGGCATCCTGAACGAAAGGGACGCCTTGTGTCCGGCGTTTTCTCGCGGGTCGTGCGCCATCTACAATCATCGGCCGAATTCGGGTGATGAGTGTTCTGAGACGTGCTCAAATTGGCCTCTTCCCTGGGCGAGTAGCAGAATAAGATGCGATCCATTAGGTGTTGCAAGAAAAGGTTAGAGTAAACAGATATTGAATCAATCCTGTCGTATGAATCTTTTGTTACCCCTCCTCGGTTTTGAGTGAAGATATATTGGTAGTCATACGTGGTGCCTATTGAGAACGGATTGACTGAAATGCAATCTTCTTAAAACTGTCTTTTCCGCATCTCCATGTAACTGTCGTTTTTCATCCCTCTTTATTTGGCGAAGGCTTCGTTATTCCAATCAGCATCTTCTTTTCTCTCCTTTTATTTCCTTGGACAAACCATTTTCAATTATTCTGTTATATTTTTCCAGCGTCTCTTTTCTACATTATGATCTTCTGCTCTCTGCATTTCTGCACTCTCTCAAATTCAACTCTTCTTCGGACATCCTTCTCCACCGTTTCGTCGGCTCATTTTAGCTTCACAATCCACGTCCAATATTTTGAGTGCTCGACCATTCAATGTCGCCAAATCTCCTCTCAGCTACTCTCCTAGTGATCTGCTTCCATTCCAAAAAGTCCCCACACAGTTACTTTCATTCTCCTTCTCTCTTTCCTATCGTCATATATCCCTGGGCTTAACTTCGTCGTGAAACCTCTACATCAGGAGCTCATTATTGGGCTAAGCCCACTTACGCATCTAGCAGCCAACTCATCTACATCTTCCTCTTGCCAGTTTCCGAAAATGAAAAAAAAACAATAAAGGAAAAAGATCTATAGTAACGAATAAAATAAAACTTTTAGTAAATTCCACACAACTGTTAATAAACCGACCAATTCCGACTAGGGATATATAAGGCTGCTGCGCGGATATGTTTTTGTACCTTGAGAATAACAACAGTTCAATAGTTCAAAAGGGGTCTCCAATGGCCGTAAAATACTAGCTAATACTAATAAAATAAAAATTTTACAACCATTGGAGACCCCTTTTGAACTGTTGATCCATAGAGGCAGTAGATCTCATCCCTCTTTATTTAATGACAACAGTTGTCGAAACCTAGGTCGGTTTATTAAAAGTTGTGTGGAGTTGACTAAAGGTATTATTTTATTCGTTTCCATGAATATTACCAAATTCCACAACGTGACGCCTTCAGTCCTATCTGATAAAAGGAAAAAGATTTCATTTTTGGTAATATCTCTTCTCTTCACCCTTAATATATCTTCACATTCTCCCATCCTATCCGCATGCCATCCTAATTTTAGATGGATGAGGATTCATTATATTTCATGATTGCTGATCCCTTAAGGTTTGCGGAAAGCTGAGAACCATTTGAATCACGAACGAATTTCATTCAAAAATATTTAATTACCACGCTGTAACGGGAATTATATCTTATTCATTACTGCTTGTCGACCACATTACCTACTGAATGGTCTAGCCAACATCCTTTACCACATTCATTGCTCTATTTTAAGCACGGAGGACTCGTGAGACGACCCATGTGACGGAATTTATTATGAGGAAATAGTAATTTAGGGTTTCTACTCTGAAACTCTCCACAGGGATCACGTTCGTCAAATCGAGTTTCGGACTAAAGATAATTTTGTGGGAAAAAATAAATCCAATGTAAATTTTCACCAAAATGATCGGTCCTAAGATTTAAGGAAATCGAAAGCCTTTCTGTGCCTAGCTCTTGTGCATTAGATAAAAGTTTCAGAGAATTTGTACTTGTTCCTCTTCCTTCCGTGTGTGCCAGGTACTAGTGGAAGTTTATTCTTATGATTCAACTCTTAGGCATTAATTTCATCTACATCCTTTTTTAAATGTTCGATGAATTCCTTCAACTTCCTCGGATGTATTAATGCCTTGTAGCAACTGTGGGCACTTACTCAACTTCTTCAAAATACTCTCGATTTTTACGCTGATTTTCCCAGTTAGGTATATGGATAGAATAGGTGGACGCTGTATCTCTCAGCTTAGTCTGTTTGTCTGAGGCTAGTAACTATCACGCATCTAGGAGGTCACTGCCACGAGTCTTGTTGATCGACCTTGAGGCGTTAATGTGGATGGAGACGAAGAACAGAGGCCAATGTTCCCTTTCAGCTGAGAGTTATAAATACCGCCTTGCGCACAAGCCGCCTGTCCCTTTCCCCTGCATTATTTGTTTCTGTCGTTTTGCTCTCCCGCCCTTTTCCCACGCATTCTAATTATGAGTTTCCTCGAGACTCGTGCATTGTCAGCAAGACTATTTTTACGCCGCTGCACACTTCACAGGCATCAGTTTCGCTTCACGATAACCAACCCACAATTAAGCATTTCCTTCTCTCCGAACTTCTCCCGTGCTATCAAGTGAGATAATAGAATATCAGGGGCCTTAAAATTATGCTTAGTGAATTAAAGTTTTTTTCTTGTAAAAACATGGATCGCAATGGGTCCTAAAGGTGGGGTCAGCGTCAGGCCTGTCGCTGTGAGAATCTTAAAAATATGAATGGCGAAGGTAGCAAATGAAAGTCAGCAATCTATTTGTTGTCGGACTTAACTGTTGTTTTCTTGTAACCAGGCTTTGCCTCCCATTAAATTTAGCCTATTATCATCCAGGGACTAGCAACAAGTTTCAAGAATCATATAATTTTCTGATCTTTTTTAAGAATAAGATACAACTTTCTGATATTGCCTTTCATTGTTCATTCTGCTACTTTCCTATTCCAGAGAATTTTATTTCATCGCCAGTTTGCCGTAAATTTGCTTCTTCTCATACATTCACTTAGAAGAAAATGCCAAAAATGGAGCCTCCATATGTCGATATTCTGTTCGAGGATTTAATTGCACGAAGAGGTGGGTTTGAATTTTACTCATCCAATTTAGGTGTTTGTCCATCATTAACTTTTTCCGAATAATCGAGACTTAGTCTACCGTTCTCATTAAAAAAAAGTCGAGGAACGTTTACTCCGAGCGGTTTGAAAGCGAGAATGAAAAAGCACGGCTTTCGTCGGGAGCGTCGTGAAAGGCGCGTGCCCATTAACCTCTGCTCGAGTCCGCTCATCTCTCGTGGCAAGTCTCCATTGCAGTCTCTCTTCCTTTTGAGATCCCCTCCCTCTTCACTCTTAATGCCGTGTTCCCGTGCTATCTCCTCACTCGCTTCCTTTTTGTAACACACCCTGGCGGCGGTGTCCCTGTCCCGTACAGTGAAAAATGAAAAGCAGACGGGGCCAGCAGACTCGCGGTCTTCACCATTGTGCAGCCATGAACGCTCCGCACCTCCATCAAAGCCTCCAGCATGCCTACTCCGCGAGCGCTCTCAGGAGGGAAATTCATTCGAGTAATCAACCAGGTTTCACGACGCTTCTCGTCCCTTGCCTGCAGCTCCCATCATCAGCAGTCATCCGCTACCTCTGGCCAGGCATGTAGCCAGAAATTTGCTTCGGGGGGGGGCTAAGTCTTGCGTAACTTGAAACAAATCAGCCTTGCCCATTCGGTGCCGACATGTTACAAATCTCTTCCCTTAATTTTCAGTGCTTGGTATTTACTTTTTCGTGTCCATACTTACTCTTATGACTGGTAAAGTTCTCTGCTAAAATCAGAACAACAGAATTATTGGGAAAAAATTTCGGGGGGGGGGCTGAAGCACTAGAGCCCCCCCCCCCCCCCCCCCTGGCTACGTGCCTGACTCTGGCGATAGCTGCCCTTTTTTGCCCCGGTCTGCGGTGAACATCGACCGCACGGTTTTGGTATGCGTGCCATTCTGTTAGAATCGTTTGAGATAGGCTATAGTCGAAAGATTGTTTCACGTTTCCGTGATTCAGAAGAGCGAAGGGCTGAGGCAAAATAATTATACCTTTACATACGGGCGCATCACTTTACTGCACCGGCAAGTAACTCATTTTGCTACACACTGACGAGGATTGCTTTTGCTAGCGAAGATATTCCCCGCCGGAGCCGGAATTATTGATTTATCTCGTTTACTTTGAGCCAGTTCCGTGATTAAAAAACGTGGTGCATCGCCTTCGAAAATGAAAAAAGTCTATTCTGTTTTACGCGCCATAAAATAATATTTCATTCATCCCCACTTTTTTCATAATTCGATCGTGAAATTCATAGTGGACCCCAGAAAATAAAATGTTTCCCTAAAGTCAGAAAATTTTCCTTTTCTCCCATTCCATGGCCATGACACAATTCACATTTTGTTCTTACACGATTATAAATTCTGTTCCGTTAGACTATTGCATCAATAAACATTCTCGGTGTACATTATCCGCCTTATACTTACTTAAATAGAATATTCGTTGAAAATCTTTTCAACGTTGTTCGTAACGGTTGAAATACTTGGAGTTGCCTTACCTCAGATCAATAAGTCTCATTAGTTCACATCAGCCAAGGCGCTCAACTTATTTTTTTGATGAAGGGATAAAGATTAATACTACTCGAGTTTAAATAGGACCTACTGTAATGAGTATGAGCACGTTTCGTCAGTATCTTTGCTAGCTTTCAACAAACACAAACCAACTATCGAGCACTATCGACCAACTATCGAGAAATAAAGCCATTTTTGTTGCGGGTTTTCAATATTCTCGTATAGGAATGGAGCAATCTCTTTTATACGCTCCGATATATATCCCTTTTATAACTATTCCTTTTATACATTTAATAATTTGGAAATTCTTGCCCCTACCACCCAACCGGATTCCTTTCCTGGTCGTTGAGCACCCCTTGTACCGCGTACCCCGAGTGTCCCCTTGTACCGCGTACACCGAGTGTCCCCTTGTACCGCGCCGTAGCTATCCCCTCGTCTGTTAACTCCCCCCCCCCCCCCCCCCCCCCCCCCCCCCCCCCCCCCCCCCCCCGTCCTCTCTTCCCCACCCCCCTCTTTTCAGTCACTACCCCTCTCCGCCGCGCCTTCCCCTTTGTGACTCCCACATTCGCCTTCCTTGACAGCGACAAGAGACTCCGTAATCGTCCGCCCGTGAATGGGCGCGGTGATTGATGCGTGCTTGAAGGGTGGGGAGGAGTTGGTGAGCTTCATTGAAGTGAGGTGATTTACTCTCTCTCTCTCTCTCTATCCACGACGCGACAGCGGCAGATCGCTTTTTGTTTGGATAAGTGACGCCGGAGATATGCGTGGGCCCGCATGGTGAGACCCGAGGGATTCTCTCTTGGATCTTGCATCTATGACTCTAAAGTAATTATGGCAGTAATTACGAAGAGGTAGCCGATATGGGGCATTGACGACATCCGTTATGCCTATTCCCAGGAGAAAAGTCAAAAGTAATTTTCAGTTGTAGGAACACCCTATATGGTTGATCGATACCCTATTTATTAAATATGATATTTAGTTTTAAATATAACCAAGCCTGTGACTTTTGCCCTTTGACTAGTAGACACTTTATGGCATCACCATTACGAAGCGCGTGGTGCACTAGTGTTCATATATTTACTGCGATTAGGTATTTAACTCTTTTTTCCTTTAGTTGTGAAATTTGAAAATTTGTTACTGTTCTACGGGTGTAAATGTATGTGCATCTTCAAAAAGCTGCTACATTTTTCAACAATCAAGGCTCCAATTGTCAAATCATGTCTGTCTTCTGAATTTGTCCTTTGATTATTTTGCTCTTATCAGTAAACACAATTAAATTTCCTGATCTTTATCCATTATACTAAATACCATAACAGCCTACTTTTGTTGATGGGTGCAAACTTTTGGATTGCAAGGCAGAGTGAGAGATTTTTCATTTGAAAATCTTCCGCCTCTCTCATGGCGTTCTGTGACTAATGCCTTGAGATTTTAAGTGGCATTTGAGTTCTTGACACAGGAAAATTATAAAATGTTCCCTCTCTATTACTAGTTGAAGATTAGCTTGTCCCGCCGATTCCAAATCAACTAGGAATTTAGGAAATGGTTTGAGACATAATTTGAAATTACGAAGATCTTTATTAAAATCTCTAGATAAAAATCTACACTTTAAGTTCAACTCCAACCCAGGTTTCAGCAACTCAAGGGCCATTTTTGAGGTTTCATAGAAATGAAAACCTTTGAAAATGGCACTGAGTTGCTGAAACCTGAGACGGAATTGAATTTAAGTGTGTATTTTTACCTGGAGATCTTTTTCTATATGGTTAACTAGGATTTGTTCTATAGAAAAGGAAGAGAGTTCAGAGGCATTCCGAGGAGGGATTCGAACCCGTGAAATTTGAGTTATCAGGCCGGCACACTACTGACTTGACTGACACGGTCTACCTGGGATTCAAACCCGGCTAATTGAGGTGGCAAGTTAGTACTCTAATTTATCCTAACTTCACGATTTCTATCTCATTCGGGTTTTTCAAGACTGCCCCGCACTTAAAAGTGCTTCAGACAGGGAAGAACAAAAGTACAAGAAACAAGGGTTAGGAATGGATGGAAAAGGAGGAAGGGTGGAGAGAAACCCGGCGTCGGCAACAGCGAAACGCGCCTAGGGGACCCCAGCATAATGTCCCACCCGACGGGAGGAGCACTGAACTGAGTAGGACTCAACTCTCTGACTGAACTCAAGGAGCACTCAAGTAGGGGCCGGTTTACCATTAAAAAATATCTGCCACATTGGTTGCTCGATCCCAGGTCCACGGAATGAGAGGCTAGTACTATTATGTTCTGACTACTGCCCTACAAGCAATCGAAAATTGGTGTGATACATGGCAGTTAGAATTAAATTTTAAAAAATGTGTAGTAATGAATTTTTGGAAAAAGAATAGTTCTCCTCCTAGCACATACAAAATAAGTAATAATGAAATAACAAACGTGGAATCCATTAAATATCTTGGAATAAGACTGACACATGATCTTTCCTGGGGTAAACATATACGTGAAATAATGGGTCAAGCGAATCGTAAACTGGGTTTCATCAAAAGAGTATTGGGTAAATGTGACGATCATGTACGAGAAATCAGCTACTTTTCCCTTGTTAGACCTCATTTGGAATATGCTGCCAGTGTATGGGATCCCTACGAAATCGGTCTAAGTAATGAACTTGAACGTGTGCAGGGAAGATCGGCAAGATTTGTAAAGGGACGATACGATAATTATATTAGCGTAACCAGTCTATTAAATGAATTGAAATGGGAATCATTGTCAGATCGCAGGTTGAAATTTAGATTTAATCTCTTGAACAAATTCCAAGGCAATACTTTCAGTGATGATGTTAAAAATATTTTACGAACCCTAACTTACTATGGCAGACTGGACCATAATCATAAAATTAGAGAAATTTATTGCCGAACTGACCGATTCAAAATGTCCTTTTTCCCTCGTACAATTAGAGATACGAATAACGGTAAATATGTCCTATCGGAGAGTAGCAATGAATAGCATTGGTAGCTGCATGTTGGTATGAGTGCTTAAAGCTAACCCTACTAACAGAATGTTTTTGCATGTTTGCTTTGCAATTTATATCTTTTTTAAATAGTGTAGTTCTGACTACTATATTAATACTATTCCTTTTTTATGCATATATGTAATGTATGTTTGGTGAGAAATCACCCCCTGCCACACACCCTTGTGGTGGCTTGCAGGGTATTATGGAGATGTAGATGTACTCCCTCCACCATGCCAACCGCCAGTATCCAAATCGCCGACCTACAAGGACAGGCGTATCATTCACTGCTAGGTGTTAACTAGCCAATGCTTAGAGTCGTCTGGATCCTCCGAGATTTTAGAGTAAGCAGAGCGGCGCATAACCTGATTTCCTTATTCACATTTCCTTTTCTGCCTTCGTTACGCGACGCGCCTAATCTCTTTCACCTTTATCTTCCAACGAAACCATCTGTCTCATTAGTGCTTCCACCTCTCCCCATCCCATGACATTATGCCGATCATGAGCGGAAAGCACGGCAGTGTACCCAGGATACCAGATTAGATTTGGAATGGCTAAAATTTGGTTCAATTCCGTGCGGTGCCTGTTGCGGGCGCATCCTCTTGATATCTCTTTCAAAGGGTTATGGGTTTGGGCAATCCATCCGGCCGCGATTTCGGGTCAAGCCAGGGAAATCGCCGCCCCTTCAATTCGAAGTAATGTTGCCCCCCGCCCCTCCTCCTCCGCCGTCGATCGCCCTCACGCGAGGCGGCCATTCACGGAGCCGCCCCTCACCGGAGAAGGCGCACCTCTCCCCGGAACCGGAAGTCTCGGGAGTGAGTGGAGTACGAGGGCGCGGCGGCGAAGCGTACTAGCAGCGCCGTGACTACACGGAACTGTCGCCAGGGTCTTCTTCTATTCCAGGAGTCCCTCCTGCTCCCTCGTTCTCCTCTCTCCTTCCTAAAGTCACCCAGGGAGGACACCCAGACTCTATTACTCATCCTTCCTCCACCCGTCGTGGGGTCGAGGAAGTGGAGGGAAAATACGGAAGTGCCCGAGTGATGAATGGATCACGGTAGCGTTTGTTTTTTTCACTCCTGCAGCGCTCTGGAGAGTTTTCCATCGAGTGTAGTCCCTTCCCCCAGCTTAGGATAACACATTCTAGCAGACAGAAATCCTGGAGGCAGAATGACCATAGTCATGACTTGACACGCAGAAAATGTGATCTAAGCTGAGTTGCTGAAAGCGAGAAATTCCATGATATAATTTTGTTCGGCATTTTAGCAGCAAAAAAACTTTTTGAGTTCTCCGAAGAAAAACGGTTAATTTTGTCGTACTAGCAAATAGGGCTCAGCGTCAGTATGACTAAATGTTCAGTGCAATTAAGTAAAGATAAACGATAAAGGTTCTTTAGTATTTTTTTCCTCTTTGTTTATATTTTGTAAAGAACGGAAACCTGTGTCGGCTGCCGTTTTATTTCCCTCGGTTAGCCTAGTGTTTTATCGTACCTGTCAGGAGATGTTGAGCACTGTAATTTCGAGGCGTTCTGGATTCAAAATGGGCTCTCCGACCGATGCAAATTATGTCATATGCGAGGAGGTGAGTTGTTACAGTCACAAACCATGGATATCCTCCTTTACGAGCGCGGACAGTCGTTTTGCCAGTGAAATGGCTTCTAAGAGTGTGCTTTGTTTTCCTCGTTTCGCTCGAAGTCACGTCTTCTTGAGTGGCTACCTGAATACGATGCAATGCGCTGTCCCTTGAACATAAAGAATGTCGTCAAAATCTCACGGTCGCTCAAAAGCAGTGATTCACAGTGCGATTCTTAGTGCATCTCTGAGCTATAAAAAGGACTCTATCACTTTCCCTATTATTAATTATATGAAATAATGCATTATCAGACAAGATTGGCTTTCATGTGAAAATTATTTCAGTTAAGAGGCGTGAAAGAGCTTTAAAATTGAAATCTGCACACTATATACACATTGGTAGTTAGACTTATCTCGTGAAACGAGTGATTAAAACTAAATGTCGGGGTCAATCGTCTTGGCTAGCAATGTGGTTTCGTGTATATCTCCTCTATTAGCCAAGCTTATTCCAGAACAATTAAGCTTTTTTGCTAGCTTTGGTGATGAAATACCAAAATAAACGGGGTGATGCATCTAGTTTTCAGTTACCCATCCGGTAGTTTGCAGTTTAACGCAGCAATTAAGACCAATCTCCAGTGTTATCAAGGGCTTTATTTTTGATGAGCCACGTAGAGCAGAATGTCATCGTCTCAGCTAAGATGTTTAGTTGGCGTCAGCCTTGCACCATTTGTCATTTTATGTCCTCGTCGCAAAAAAATTATTTTCCTGTGTTTTTTAAACTTTTTCTAATTTAAAAAGCAGCGAAGAGACGAATTTTTTCCGAGGTGCAAGACGTCAGTCATATTCGGAGACACTAGCTATTCTTGCATTCTTCCGCACTATAGATGTCATTTTTGGCGGAAAATGTAATTGCGATTCATCTGGTTAATGGATGCTGATGAAATAATTTGTGATTCGGGAAAAAGTTTGCCGAAGTGCGTCCCATTTTCGTCCTGGTGGGGATAATACTTGAAAGAGTACCGCATCTCCGTCTCAGTCGGTGCGCGGCGCACTACCGCAAAGGCTTTAAATGGAGCTTCCAGCGTCAAATTCGTTTACAGAATTGCGGCAAGGCGCATTATCTTTGATGTTTTTTATCGATCCGGTGCTCGGCTCCGCTATCTCCAGGACTAAACTTCCGACATCCCGAATCCATTACGAGAGTGAGAGGGGGACGGGTACACTGCGCGCACCGCTCCCTCCTCCCTCTCCACCCTCTTCCCCCTTTTCCACAACTGATTCCTCCCTCCCCCAACGACATTTAGGCCTTCCCTTCTTATAAAGAGTTTTTTCAACCCCTTTGACGGCATCGGGTCTTGTCTTCCCCTCCTTGTAAAATGTTTCCCCACAATTTCCATCTTGCCACGTTCCATAAAATATTTATCATAATTCACGCCCTTCGTCATTTTCAAAATTAATTCATTTCATCAGGGCAATTTGACTCTTGTGTATTACCTTATAACTGTTCATTCACTTACCTTACTGTGCACCAATATTTTTCTTCCCTCTTATTTCAAGATTAAAGCCTATTAATAATGTATGATTAATCGTTTTTTTTAAGAACCCCCCAATTCACTTTTGACTTCCGATTCGTCTCTCGGCTCTTCCTCTAGTGCCTTGTGTTTTCTCGCAATCCTGTCTCATACGTCTTCGACTTACTCTTTATCTAGCAATGGAGTACGATATTTCTTTATTCTGCCGCCAACATAACGTATTCAATGACAGCTTCCCTTGAATCTGATAGCATGTACATTTAAAACTATACCCTGCGAACATTACCATGGTAGGAAAAGTTTAATCAAGTTTTCCTTCTTTTGTTATTAAAAATCGAGAAAAGAGATGCGCTTCTACTCTCCCGTATTGAGAAGTGTTCGCTTTTCATTTACTGCGTCAAGTATAGGGATGAAAGAGAATTTGGCCTTGCGGGAATGACTCTCACGGCCTTATGGATCCTTACGGATGCCAAGCATTCCAGCCACAGCTTAATGTCCTCATCATTTTCTCTCTGACCTCCCTCTCCTCCAGTGTACAAGCGTTTTCCTACTCGCCGTCCTGGTTTCTGCCCAAAAACGTTTCATCCTCTGCTTTAAGTCCTACCTGGAATCTTCTAAAACATTCTCGACCTTCGACGTTCTCCGGAAACTCATCTGGCCGAATCCAACCCTTCCCCTGCATTGCAATCATTTGCTAATGCGTCTCCGAGCCCTTATGCTTCGAAACCCTCCCTTGGCCACACCACGCGGCCGCGAAAAACTTCCTTCCCCATCTCACTCTTAATCCATCACATTCCCTGGAGTGCCTCTGCCGCTCCATCACCCCACGGATATCTCCGAAATTCCCACCATTCCAACACCGACCTCTCTTCTTTCTCTCCACTCCTCTCCCATTGCCAAATTGCTCCTTCCCTTGTGGCTTTATTCCCAACGCGTTCTGATCTCCTTTTACCAATTCCTGTCTCATACTATCAGCCCCTCACACTTATAATACACCACGAAATCGGTCAGCGTAGGAATAGACTGGAGTAAAATTATTTCTGAATTCGTGTTTTGTTTTTCTCATTGACTTTTTGGGTGCTAAGGAAAACGTGATATTGACATCTACATCTACATCTACAGGATGCCCTGCAAGCCACCGCGAGGGTGTGTGGCAGGGGGTGAAGATCACCAAGCATGTACTACCGACATGCAAACAAGCAACTATAGGGTCTCAAGCAACTAGATTGTTAGTATCTATAGTATTTATGGGATTAATTATGCACTACAGACTACTCTAAAATATTTCCCCTACCTATCCTTTTGCTATGCTGCCTCTTCTGTTCTCTTATAGTACGGGGGAAAAATGTCATTTTGAATTAATCAGTACGACAATCTATCTCTCTAATCTTGTTTATCTGATCGAATCTAGCATAATACGCTGGTGTTTTTAATATGCTTAACCCACGCTCTGATAATAATTCCCACCCTAATTCTTGTGTTAATTCTGAAACACTACTCAACCTATCGTAACACCTTTTAACGAACCTAGCTGCTCTACGCTGCACACTGTCTAGTTCTCGAATCAAACCTAATTCATTAGGATCCCATACACTGGCTGCATACTCAAGGTGGGGCCTAAATAGTGAAAAGTAGCATCGCTCTTTTGTCTTCTCATCACATTTCCCAAGTACTCTTTTTATAAATCCTAGCTTTCTCTTCGCTCGGCCGCATATTTCCCGGATGTGTCTACCCCACGATAAATCTTTAGTGATTGTTACACCTAAATATCTTACGGTTTCAACGTTTTCGATCTTCGTGTTATTAATTCTATAGGATCGCTTTATCGAATTATTCCTCCTCCAAAAATTGATAGCTACACACTTTTTAAGGTTGAGTTCTAACTGCCATTTTTCGCACCACTCTTGAATTGCATCTAAATCCTTGCTAAGCGATTCCCTGTCTTCTTCTTTAGATATACCCCTATACACTACCGCATCGTCTGCAAAAAGTCTAAGCTTACTACTAACTACGGTACCCAAATCGTTTACGTATAAAAGAAATAGAAGGGGACCTACTACGCTACCCTGGGGAACTCCCGATGTGACTTTGATTGTGCTCGACATGATACCATCTATGACAACCCTCTCTTTTACCCAACATACAACGTCATTATTTATACCAAACTCTCTAATTTCAATATTTATTTATCATGAGGAACTTTATCGAATGCCTTTAAAGTCTAAAAATGTCGCATAAACTTCAGTACTGTTTTCGCCGTAGACTAAAATATCATGTACGAATAAAGCTAATTGTGTCTCACCATATCTACCTTTACGGAACTCATGTTGGCTGTTTATGAGCAATCCCTGACTATCCAAACGCCCCATGATTGAACTGACTAAAATGTGCTCAAATACCTTACAAGAGATTGACGTGAGTGAAATGGGTCTGTAGTTACTAGGTTCTTCCCTATCACCGCTTTTAAAAATAGTTGTAATGTTAGCTAGTTTCCAATCATTGGGTACTGTGTGATTCTTTAGTGTTTTATTGAATATTATTTCTAGATAGGGGGCTATTTCAGAAGCTAATGTATTATATACTCTGGAAGGATGAAGGAGAGTCCCGCGTGAGCGTAATAAATAATTAATCTCCTATTTATATTCAAGAATATTTTCTGTAATTGCTTATTTTTTCATCTGTCTGCTCTTTTTGCATTGATCTCCTCAATAACATGTCAAGGCATCGCGTGCGTGGAATGAAAGCTGTCAACAATGTTTAACAGCAATATTGTAACCCATGTATATTTATTTTGCCATGAAAAGCATCATGAAACAATTTAAATACTGTAAATGGTTCTCTTCTTGCTTAAAAAAATGGAATCAATAAAATGTCCAGTCTTGGGTTTCGATTTTTGGAACTACTCCATAATGCATTACTAAAGTATCTTTAAGATGTTCTGTTCAGTATTCATATAGATACGTTTCAGCTTGGTAGCTACACAATCAACTAGCAATTTAATTGATTTCATTTTGATGCGAAGTACCATTGGTAAAATGTGTCTTCCCTTAAATCAATAAATGTATGGAGGCATGTGATTACCATTCTCATGAGCAAATACTATTTTACTTATGGACAATTATACTCTGCTCTTATGCCTTTTAGAACGGGTATTAACTGCGCAATTTACTTTTTTGATAACTGCATCTTAGAGTTTCCAAACGCGATTTCCCGGTGACATTATTGAATGAAATTCTTATCCGCACATCTCGGCAATGCGGAAGTCACGCGAACGACGATGCCTCTCTCTCACTCAATATCCCTGTTTTGGTGTTTTTTCGTTGGAAAGCTGCTACTTTACACGACTTAAATACGTAACTTCCGAAAGCCTTCCAGGATATTTTTTTCTCATACTCCTTTGACAATTGAAATAGCAAATTATGTTGTGTGCTCAATTTCATACAAAATGTTTAGTAGATCTTTTAATAGATTTAGGGACTTTTCTTCAACATAATTATTGTCAGCGATCTAAAAGGTCACAATTTATAAGGAATTATCTATTTGTGAAAAACCTTGCTTAAACATAGTTTTCATCCTGTGAGATTCTTGAAACATGGTACCAGGTGATAAATAGGATGTAGAAATCACGATTTTACGCGTAGGTAAATATCAATGTTCGTGACCATTCTGTAATATCCCTAAAGGAAAGAAGTTAGGTGAGCCAAGTTTTGTTAACCTATCTAACATTTTATTTTGTTCTCACCTGACATTTTTATCCTAAATGGGTCTTTGGATTTATGATAACAAATTCAACTGGCTCAATACCGATATTTTTGCTGAAGGTATGATGCTCATCGGATAATAAAAATTTTTGTCTTGTATGAGAATTTTTTTCAGTATTGGACGGGATTTATTTTCTTTTTTTAGCTGTTTCGAATATTTTTCAGCGTCTGTGATGAAACATCTTTATTTTTTGATCTTAAGGTTCGTATATTCTCCAAAATGTTTCAATTACGCTGTAAAGAACATTTTATGAACCTCGAAAAATTCCTTTTTTGGGGTTGTCTAAGATTTATCATTTCTCTGCTAACATCCATTATATATTTTACATTTAAAATTTTAAACCTACGCTTTGTTCATAAACTGGCAACTGAGCTAGCGGCAGAAGTATTATTGTTATAATCATTACCATTATTTTACATTTATATCATCGTCATTATTATATTCAACAGCATAATTTCAATCATTTGCGTTGTAAGTGGTCAAAGCTATATTTACCACAAAAAGTTAACTTTAGTGCTGTGTACTATGTTTCCTGATGTGTCAGTTTCTGAAGATAGAAACGGACACACAAAGTTTGGCTCTTTTCATACTATTGATCAATGCGAACATTGATTTATCGACTATAGGAATTCCTCGAATTCAAAACTCTCTCAAGTAGCACGGGCCCGGAATCGATTCGTTGAGCATACGGAAATTACTCTATTGTTCTAAACAGCGTCATACATCATATGTAAGTGCATCTGTGAGCTCTTCAGTTTGAAATTTGTAGTCCACATGAACATTTGACCGAATTTGCATTTCTATATGCAAATTTATCAATCCCTTCCTTTTCGCGCTGTTGGCCAAGGCCCTTTTACGGTAGTGAATCTTGATGGTGACTGAATCACTTGATAATCCCTCGTCGATCATCGAAGGTAATGCGAAGATCGCAGTAGGACTGATCCGATGTCATTTTTCTTGGATGAAAAAATTTACCTGCCATACTTCTTAGGATAACAGGCATTCAGAGGCAACCGTATTCTGCAATGCTGAAAGAAGGTTCTTGAAAACAAACGCCGAGTTTTAGACGGATCACTCCCTCCCTAGTTTTCGCCTCTTCGAAATTTTCAGCGTTCCCGCACCAAACTTTACTCCCGATGGATTTTTTTGTATCCGATTCACGTTTCGATCGATGCCACTCACATAACTTGCCTCCTTTATCTGCTCCCGTCTCGCCTTTCCCGATACCCTATTATAGAAAGAGGAGCGTCGTCTTTTTTCCAGCCAATTCCCCGCTAGGAGTCTTCCGCCCGCTCGCGCAGCGAACACGCACTTTGTCACAGCTCCCTTTTAAAGCCATCCGAAAAAGAGCCCACCACCCCTTTGACCGATGGGCATGTGCGTTGAAAAGGCTTGGGGTGGAATTAGTCTACTCTTCGGATCGATATCGACGAGAGAGAGAGGGTGGGTGTGCTGCAAGGGGGTTGAGACACACCCTCCACGTTCCTTGGGAAAAGGCGCAGGATCCCTTCCCGTCTCGACCGTAATCCTTGCTAAGCTGATTAGGGCTTCCCTCGTCAGATTTATTCCTTGGATGCCCACACGGCGTGGCTCATCATTTTTAACCACCTGGTTTTCTTTCATGCCGTCCTATATTCATTTTTTCCGGTGAGCGTGAGTGGAGAGATGAAAATCCACTTAGCATCTACCTCATTAGGTCTTATTCAACTCATCTCACTCTGTCGTAATTAACCCTCCCTCGTGGTTTTCTGCAACGAAATATTAGAGGTTGATGGCCGAAGCGTTTTTCTGGTCGACTCTCTTCTCCACTCCAATCGTTTCTCCCGTTTTTCTAATTCTTCTCGATTAGGTCCTCCAGAATAAGTTGTTCCGAGCACGCGACCGGAGGGAAAAGATCGAAGGGCTTCAACTTTAGATTCGGCACTTGGATGAAACTTCAGACAAACGATTTTGTTAGGGTTGATGAAACGAAAGGAGGATATTTACTTGTTTCGCAAAATGCAATGATCTCATCCCTTTAGCAGTGGCTGTTTTGTAACAATTTCATGATTGCTGAATTGCTGCATAGGATCCATAAGCTTAACATTTTCCTCGTGTTTACATCCATCCGAAGTGGATACCGATAGAACTTATCGTCGAAGCCTAAAGAGAATTCCTTCCTTGCGTGACGTTGGCTGAAGCTGTTTAGTTTTGTGGCAGGTTGCAAATGAGGAGATGGATTTTTTCTTGCTCTTCGCATAAGGTTTCATTGGAAGGAGCCCATGGACTAAATGCCTGAGTTCTCGAAATACCGAAGCAGGAGGACTGAAAGAACTTATTTTTGCACTCGTGGGTCTTCAGTAAACCTGCATTTGGAAACCTTCATCGATAGCAAAAGTAAAGTTTTGCTCCCAGGATCAATAACGCGATTATAAAAACTCGGTAAACCTCGTGAGTTCAAGACTGCTGAGTTCAAGGAGCTTTTAATCCTGTTTGATGCCAAGTGCAGTTCACCCAAATATATACATGTCAAGTCCTCTCCCGTCTAATACCTATCTGTGTAACTTCCAGTACTAGAAGGATACCACAAGGGATGTATTAAGAAAAAACTTCCATATATATTTATTTAGCGATCAGGTTTCGTCAAATAATCGACATAATTAGGAGCCGATATGGTTTTATTTGTGCTGAAAGTGAATTGCATGAAAGTTTTACCTCTTTATACGATCAATTCATTCCATTTCTTTTTGCTCCCATCACTTACTTACTATGCGTAAGGGAAGATCTGGCTTCCTTTCAATAGCGAAGTCGATGTCATGCTTTTCCTGTCATTCATAACTAGATAGTAAGTCGAGATTCCATTTTTTTACCTGCTACAGTTCGGCTATCTCTTCTCTCGAAGATCAGAGGAAAACGTCATGATGAAATGCTAATCTTTACGTATCCCAGAAGATCATTCAGTATTGAGCACATATTGTGATAGAACAGACAGCTAAGTCTAATACTGATTCTTACACAACGAATAGCAAGCTAATTTCTTTAGCAACTACGTCAGCAATGTGGAGTGACAGTGAATCGTGTTTTTCCAATTATCTCCCAGTGCCTAGACCAGAAGCGCTTAACATCGGTGCTAACATAGTTCACATCGTGTGGCCTTCAAGAAAATCAGCATTTTAATTTATGCCCTCGTGATCACTCATCAAGCTAAGAGGTGGCAATAAGCGTAGACGAAATTGAGCCGTATTTTTTTAGCATGATTGCTCTTATATTTCTTATTTAAGTTTCGGCACTCTTTCAGTTTGTTAGATGTACCTAGATCTTTAAATTTTAGTCCTCACCGATTTTGCGAAAATCACTTGACTTGCCGTGACTATTACCTATTAGCTTATCCTCAAACGGGATGAAGTGAGATTTGCATAATTGGAAGCGCTAATAAGAAATAAATCATTAGCGCGCAGTCTTATTCGGTTTATATTTGCCATAAAACCTTATTGTTCCACCACATTGGCTCAGAAATGTTGTAGGAACTAAACGCTAGAAAGTGACCCCTAAGGATAATAGGTATTTAAATATGTAGGGAGACATAAAAGGCCTTGCTTGAAATGTCTACAAATTAATGGTGGCCTTCAATCATCATATTTAAACCTCATTCAAAACCATCAGTAGTGCGTAATCTTCAGTTTTTCTAAATAAACAGGCCGTAAGGAAATTGTTGGAGACATCCCAGGGTTAATTAAGTAACAAACAACTGTGCTAAAATGGTTGAAAAATAATTTGAATTTTATCTATATATATAAAAATGAATGTATGTGTGTGTGTGTGTGTGTGTCCTTTATGCATTACTACACCATTCATCGGATCGCCATGAAACTTTGGGAAGTTGTTGAGTACATTCCCGAAAAGAGGACTACGGAATCGATATTTCAATATCGATACTTTATCGATACAATATCGCTAAAGTATCGATAAATCGATACATTATTGATACAAAATTGAGGTGAAATTATTTAGTTTTTTAAAAGAAATGTATCGTTACAATATCGATACTGTATCGAATGTATATAATGTGTTTGTCCTTTATGCATTAATACACCATTCATCGGATGGCCATGAAACTTTGGAAAGTTATTGAGTACGCTCCGCGAAGGTCTCTACAAAATCGATAATTCAATTTCGATACTGTATCGATATAATATCGATAAAATATGGATACATCGATACATTGTTGATACAAAATTGAGGTGAAATTATTTAGGTGTTTTTTATCAAAGTTTTATAAAGTATCATTACAATATCGATACTGTATCGATACAATATTGATAACTTCATGCATTACCACAGCATTCATCCAATTTCCATGAATCTTTGGTTAGTTGTTTTGTTCACTCCATGAAGGTTTGTACAATATCGAGAATACAATATTGACACTGGAGACGGGATGTGCATCCCATTGAACTTGCAATTCATTGAAACACTCACGTGCAACATATTCAAATCATCCGGCAAGGGACAAATATTTCAGAAATGCCAACTTATTGCTTGGGATGAATGCACAATGGTGCACAAAGCATCGCTCGAGGCTCTGGATCGATCATTGCAAGATTTCCGTTGAATCCTGAGACCATTTGAGAACGCATTAATATTGCTTGCACGACATTTCAGGCAAACATTACCTGTAATTCCTCGATTGACACTAGCGGATGAAATAAATGCTTGCCTGAAATATTCTACTTTGTGACGACATGTAAAGACGTTAAAATTATATACAAATATGCGTGTCCAGCTGCAAAACAATCGATCAGCTGAGATATATTGTATACCCATAAGAATTGTGAAATTAAACATACTATAAACGTGCGCTTTCCATTTAACCAGATTGAGCCACAGCAACGCGTGGCCGGGTCAGCTTGTTGTTTTATAAAATCAATACAGTCAATGATATATTCGTTGGTTCGCCGAGAATGAAAGTTAAAAATTGTGCGGAATGCAAACATGTTGTTAATGCATGTAGTAGTATTTTAAATTTTACTGTATAACCAGGTTTATTGGTTCAAAACTTCAAACATCTTTTATGTATTAGGTGTATGGTGACTTTTTTTATTTAAACGTTTTACGTTAATGGTAGTTATACAATAAGTGATGAAAGAAGAAAGGTAAAAAGGGAAATATTTTTATCCTCCGCAGTATAAATCTTATTATAAATGCCATAGCTTACTCTTTTTGCCTAGCTTCCCTCAAATCTGGATGCTCATCACTGCTTTAACGTTTGAGTTTGAGCATATGGATCCAGATATCTCAGCTGCTGATAGGAGCAAGGTTTTCTATTTAAGGATCATAGAAAATGTAGCGTTATTTACACGAAATAAAACCCATAAAAGTGGTGTTTATGTGTCACTCTGGATAATTGTTTATCCAATATAGAATACCAGTTTGGCCCAAATGGCCGTCACGCGAATCCTCTTACTTTCGGGCACTAAAGCATGACCCAAATAAGAAATGAATTTTTTTTTCGGGGAACCCACTGGTTAAGTGGATTTCAGGCAGTTGCAACGATTATTGTTGGAATTCTGGGTGTCGCGACCCTTTAATGCCGTGTCACGCTCTCGATCTTAACTCAGTAGTCGACCCTTGTGTTTTGAACCCGTGATTCACGATTTCCCGGCGGTTGGGGGACATTGGGGTCAAACTCGCTCGAGCGCTTTCGGACTTAATCACTTCCCACGAGATGAGAATTTCTCTGAAGTCAGATTCCTACGAAGTAAGGGAGACGTGCTGTAGAAGAGGATACAGTTATCACTCTCCTTTACGTTGTAGTGTCTGAAGTTTTCGCGTCATCGTGAAAGAAATTTCCCATTTCGAATGATTCAGAAATTGTCATTTCAATGTGGTGTGGAATATAAGGAATATAGGACGGCACCTTGCAAATCATCCTTCGTTCCGAGGCTTAATTAGCCAACCTTGATCGGCAAGAGTTATTAACGCCTGCTCGCAGGACGATTGACGTATTTTGAGTCCGAATTGACTGTAATGAGTAAATACGTATGAAATCATTCTAAAATCCATTCTTCCATGTCACCTTCTTTGACACTGAAGAATAGTTGGAAAACATTTACTAAGGAGGTATTATTTTTTTAACCGATCAAGTACATATTTCTAGCCGCAACACTGTTAGCGGCAATTGCCTACTACACACATGTTTGTTTTTAATTGGTGTTGTCTCCAGGAGTAAGAAGGTGCCGTATAGGGGGAGCTATTGTCTTGCCATGCGACTTGGGCTGGCACCCCCAAGCACGGAACAAAACCCCGTGTATCGATCCAAATTTACAGCGGCCCACCCTAGGTCAGCTGTTTCCGAAGAGAGACCCCAGCTCCCTCGAGCAACAATACCTCGCGTCTCTCAGCTAATGAGTCTCTCTGACTCATCCCCTCCCAAAACCCCATTTCCTCCGCTCCCTTTATTTTCTCCTCCGCTCAACGGAGATCTCCCCTCACTCGCGGGGATAGTCGGACCCCTCGCCCGCAAACCATCTCTCAACTCCTCGCGGGCTCCGCCAGATCCACGCCTCTTGCATCGCCCTCGCTTTTCCCTCCTCTCGCTCACTGTCTTAGGCTGCAGTTAAACCCAGAGCCTTCCCGCAATTCGTCCCCTCGGGTAATGCTTACTGTGTGGTACTGTAACTCTGTAAGTAACAAAAATGTATTAAGCATAAACTGATGGCTGCCAGCTGGTTTGAGTACCTCATGCCTAAGCTAGATGGTGAGAACAGAGAAAGAAAAAACACGAGTAATACAGAGAAACCCGGGTCGTAGTAAAGTTTATTTTTGTGGATTTGGCTCGTGTTTTTTTCTCTCTGTGTTATCATGTTTCGCTTCCACTCCATATCGCCTGAATCTTTAGAATTTGTTCTAAATGGTGAGATTTGGCGTCGGTTCCTCCAGGAGTTCACATCGTTGTGTTGTACTTGCCCTTGGCATTGAGTCAACTTCAGAAGCAGTGCGAAAACATCAGTGTAGGATGAGTTAGCAAGTCCCAATTCCCAGGATTATGGAGGAGAGCTTTTTTCAGTGGTAAATGTGCAATGCTGGCGAGTGTGGTTCTTAAATGACTCACAAGTCTTATTTTTTGTAAATTATAGGCTTGAGGTCTTCCTTACTTTTTCGGTACGATAACCTTATTAGCGTAACCAGTCTACTAAATCAATTAAATTGGGAATCATTGCCAGATCGCAGGTTGAAATTTAGACTTAATCTCTTAAACAAATTCCAAGACCATATTTTCAGTGATGATGTTAAAAATATTTTGCGAACCCCAAATTAATATGGTAGACTGGACCATAATCACAAAATTAGAGAAACTGATTGCCGAACTGACAGATTCAAAATGCCCTTTTTTCTCGTACAATTAGGGATATGAATAAAAAGAGACGTTCCAGGCGTTATATGGTGGAATAACATAATTAAAATTGCCAAACTTATTTAAATAGGGATATGAATAACGGTAAATATATCCAATTCGAGTGTAGCAATGGATAACATTGGTAGCTGAATGTTGGTATAAGGACTTGAAGCTAACCCAACTAACAGCATGTTTTTGCATGTTTGCTTTGCTATTTTTATCTTTTTTTAAATAGTGAAGTTTAGAACATAAAACTAATTCTTTTTTTATGCATGATATGTAGTGCATGTTTGGTGAGAATACACCCCCTGCCACACACCTATATGGTGGCTTGCTGGGTATTATGTAGATGTAGATATAAGTTGTTCGTAAAGTCGCTGGGTGTCATTCGACTGTGTTCATCACGTCTATCAGCCAACAGCTACGTGAATCACTTGGATAGGTGTTTGTATCTCAATCCTTTTGGGCAGGGATGGGCAAACCATCCCATGCTTAGAAGGCTTAATTTTCGATTAACGAGTTAAGTATCTCTATTCTTTTAATGGATCTATTCGTGCTCTTCCATTCTTAGCAGTACATATGATAAACCCTCCTTCCACGCGCCAGTTGTTGTTCAGCAAGTATGTAAACGACGAGTAGTTTATAAAATCCATGTCGACTCCTCCTCACGTGATTTTGAACGACTTGTAAGTGCAGTATTTAATAATAGTTTCTTTCAGGCTCGTAAGTGCAAGCTGCTGCATGCAGTTAGTTGCATCATGGACGTACAATGGCTTCACCATTCTTAGTGTTTCCTTCCCTAATGCTTTTGCGGCTACTAAGTAGGTATTCTACAGTTTTTCAATTAAAATGTAATTATTTCTCCCTTCCATGAAATATCTTCTATCTTATCAATACTTTAGTCAAGATCCATAACTAATTATTTCCGATTTTTGCGATTGGATAATATCCTTATAAAAGTAAAATTTACCTTTTTTACTTTGAAACATTTTGAAATGATTATTTCGCCTATAAAGTGCGAACTTTTCAAGCACGAATGGTTAATATTGACTCTAGTGGCGACTATTTTCATGACTTTAATGCCGTTTTATATTCCTTTTAAACGGGACCACTCGCAGTACCCTCTTAATGATAAGATCGTATTACAGCTTTGCGCTTTTCAGCATATTGAGCATTCCGTAACGTGAAGAAATAGACCGTTGCATCATCGCATCGTTGTTCAGAGTCTGTTATTGCACCACCGCTTTCTGTTTGATATATTTACCATTATCTTGCGGAGTCCGTCCGCAATTGTAGAATGAAGGGTTTAAATTTGTCTGCAAACAAGCCACTCTTTATACAAGCTGCTGTCGTACGTCTCGTGTTTATTCAAAGAGGAAGGTAAAACGTTATTCACAAGTAGTTTAAATTGGAAAATGAGAATCCTTACCATTTCATCCAGCCAGTTCAAGAGCCTTCAACAAAATAACGAGTCCAAGACTGTATTTATTGATGCATGATGTGTCATTTTTTCAGAAGGAAGCTCGTTTTTTATCTTTGTATTCATCTTCTCTCCACAATAAACCTTTTAAAGTATTCGGAAAAATTCTTTTTTTACTCATCTTCAGAAAACTGAAAGAATTTGCAATGCGTTGAAGTATGAATATTATTTATTAAGTTTACTAGTAAAGCCAATAACTTAAGGTATGGAACATTATTTTCATTCATGTTATGTGCAGTTTTTAGTGTACCTACTTGTGAAATTGAATCACATAACAGTAGTCCAGTTATTGCATCAGTTGTTTGTTGAATTAAGAAATAAAATGCTAAAAACTAATTTGGAATAATCCATAGGTGTAAAATGGAATAATCCCATTATAAAATACCTAATCTGGTTTCTCTATCATCTGGTTACAGACATGGTTATACAAATTTGTATTAACGGAATTAAGTGCCTATGTTGAATTATATGAAGTACGTACCAGACGTTGCCAGAACTTAAAACACTTAGGATTGATTTCCACTTTGACGTTAGCCATCTTCCTTTTGGAAGATACGCAAATTCATGCACCTCATCGCTCAGTCAATACGAATCGACCTTGGGAAGCCAGATTTGGCCGGAGATACATTTTCATGTGGTGTTGTTGGCATAACGTATGCGCTACGACGTGCACAGAGCTTGAATTCCATAGTTATAGATTCGCTCAGCTCCTTTCGTCACCCTCTCATGCTGCGACGGGTCAATATTTTCGCCAGTTATGGCATTGTGACAATTTCCTTTCTAAATTAGATCCTCGGATTACGCTTACAGTACGTGCCTCCCGTAGGTTATAGGAAAGAGCGCTGTTTCCCTCAATCTGTGAGCTGAGGTTTCACAGGTCCTATGGTCGTGATCATCGATTTCAAACATGTATACGAGAACTTTAACGATTGCTGTAATTTTATCCTTCAATTCTCTATTCGTATAACTTCTATTGCGCATTTTAAGAACGGTCTTTCGGGCCCGCCGGAGGAAAGGGGGCCAGGCCAACAAAGGGGAGTCAAAAATAAAATCTCCCTGCTCTAGGTGAAATACTTCCCTTAATTGTAGGATTTAAGAATAAAAGAAAGTGATAACCAAGAAGAAGTAGAAGAGCATATAACCGTATAACATGGGAGGAGGCCATATGACTATAAGAAGTAGACATCTGCAGTATCTACTATTTCCATTTTTTTTCAAATATCCTGTAACAATTATTCTTCTTAAGCCAGTGTCCTAAAAAAACTAATAACAATCAAGTACATGAATGTCACATGTAGTATGGATTAGGTACTGTTACTTGAGTTACACTTCCAACTAATGCTAAAGAGAGATGATTCTCTAATGTTTTAATTTCGGCTAATCTGCTTCATAGAAGTAGTTTCGATGAATGATACCGGCACCGAGACAATCTGATTTAACAAAATGTCGAGGACTTGAACAAGTTGGAAATTAAGTTAAATATCTGCTATCTGGAGTCAAGCTCAGGTCAACTACTTTGTGGAATATCAAATCCAAAAAAATTAATAAAGCTAGTTAAAGGTCAGAGAGTCTTCTCTGAGGAAAAATATCGTAATTATGATTATGAATAACAAGACATTAAACTGGACGAATGTAGATGCTGTATGGCTTTTTTTACCGCGTGCACACAATTTGTTTTTATAAAAGGATATCTTATACTGTTGCTTAATTTTTAAGTAACTGAACTTGCTGATCGTAAGCTTCGAGAGGGTGTTTGTTTGTGAGAAGTGTTTGTTAGAGAATGTGTTAATATTTATAATTAATAGAGGCATCTTATTCTCATTACAAAATACATTTTCCGGAATGTTTGTATTTATTTTTTCGGGAAAATTTTGCGGGAAAAAAAATAGGAATATCGCATTTTGATCCTATGAACCAAAGTTATATCAGTTTATTGCAATATAATGGGATAAATAGGCATATAGCGAGAGAGCTTCGGTAGATACTAGTTATCGCGCCCTTGACATTTATAACATTTATAGGTAGGTACCTTTTGTAAGGATCAAAACCTGCTCTCACGTCAGTTTCGCGATATTGTTTGCTAAGCAACATCGTCTATCAATTTGTTGATTTAGCACGCAAGGACTTTGCGGAATTCTGGGATGCAGTTTGCGGGTTAGGATTGATATTAAATCATAATTCGGTGGTCGGTATTGTATCCGATCACGCGATTTCACCGTTCATGACGGCGTGAGCAAATGGCAAATGGGAATGCTGGTTTATCAGACAGAACCGAAATACCTCTCCTGTTTTGCAACTCGGAGAAAAGTTGGGCAAGGCCGACTCCGCTGCTGCATCCAATTCGTTCCAACGCTTCTCGCGTATCTGGCACCGTTCCCTCCCACCTCCCTCCCCTCCGCCGGGTGATTCCACTCCCTCTCCCCCTCCTCACCCCCCTCCCTTCCACTCTGCTCTCCCTCTCCAAGCCCAGACGTGCATAACCTTCCTTTCTCTGCTTACTGGCCTCATCCTCTCTTCGCTAGTCATTCTTGACCTAATCCTCCAACTAAAACTTCATGCCTCTTAGCGCCATGGCCAAACTTTTTGTCTTCGCTTCTTCCTGTCCAGTAAACTAGCTCCCTTTTGTCGAGCTGGGAAGTTAGATGTGGAGTTGGATTTTTCCGGCAACTCAACTTTACCAGTTTGTTGGTCATTGCCTTCCTTAACTACCCAACTGGTGTAACATTTAGGCTATTTTCTAACGCACCGGCATTACTAGTGCCGGTAATAAGTTTCATGTTGTGCGTATTATACATGTGTTCTGAAAATAAAAAGCGTCATCTGCACATTCAAACGCAACGGGCATTCACACTCAGCATTCATCAGGAGACCACGGATGAGATGTGGAACAAGTTAAAACTATCGTGTCAGGATTGTAAGCCCTTCACTAAGTATTCGGTGGCAGCCAATATTCCATCAAGTATGACTCTCTAACCTGTAAGCGTTCCAAGTTAGCTCTAATAATCTGATACCGATGATCATGATGCTTTATTTTTTCACTGAGTAATGAAAAGGAAATCTGTTGTATGCTAGACTCGCTACGAAGTTTTTTGAAATAGATTATGATATTAAACGAGAATTTGTATCATTTTTTTGCGCACCCGGACTGATCTGTTGGTCCATTTACCTACCCCTGGGATCCCAATAGGCATTTTCCTGTCATCAGGTTTCCCAGGAGCTGACCCAACAGAGTTTAAAAAAACATGCCCACCCATGCTCTGGGTGAGAAAAACCCACCCAGTCGGGACTCGAACCCGCGACCCTAGCATTGGCAAGCGAGGACTTTACCTCTCCGCCACCGGGGCCGGGGACAAACATGTACTTGAAACTGATTTGCATAAAATGTGCCAGAGATTAATAGCTAATTCTTGTTTATAAGAATGAGCTCCCTTTTCAAAGTTTATAGATAAAATATTATCTTACGAGATGACTTTTTGATTAATACTTGTGATATACTATTTTTTACTTGAATACGGAACTTAGCGGTGAGTATCACATAAGCTTTTGGTGAAAGAGCTCCGAGTGTATCTGATTCGACGGCCAGTATTCGTGGTATGCTCAAATGACCTCACTTTTATGCTCAAATGACCTCACGAGGCTGCGAATCTTGAAGTTGGTGTTGGCGGGACTGAAAGTGTGAACTGTGACGCCGAGCTATACGGCATCACCCGACTACTTTCTCCTTCCATCTCCCTCTCATCAACAATTGACCCCTTTCATTAAGCCCCTCTTTGTGACATCATTGGGCTCCCGCACAAAAGAATACACGCGACAACGAGGGCTTCTGGCTTTTGAAAAAATGCCAGATGATTTCCTGTGTCTGGCAGATTATGAACTACGACTTTTTTATAAAGTGTATTAGGTAATGCTTCTCTATATCCACTGAGGTGCAGGGAAAGATTTTCTTTTGTAAATTAAAGACTTGTATTAAAGCTTAATGAAGCATTTGTAGCATGGGTACAAAAGTGCGTTCGTCCTGGGTCACTCGTCTTTAAAATGCCGTGCAATGGGTATTTATAATACTAGTAACTGTTTCAAGTTGTTGGATATTTGATTTTTTTGGCCTCTTTCTTTTTTCAATTATAGTGTTCGGTTTCAGGAACTTCAACTTCTAATACTGCATTACAGCTTCTATCTACTCCTTTATTTTAACATAAAAACGGTATCCATTACCGTCGCGGGATTCGAACCCACGACCTTTGGATATCTTGGCTACTAAGTTACCAATGCGGCTGCTTCGGCCGGGTTTTTTCTTTTTCCCTCTCGATAAAGTCAACAATACTAATCTTCAAAGTTAAACGGATACTTCTTTTTGGTCATGAAAAGGGAAAATTATGATTTTATCTCTAGTTTAGTGATAGACAGCGTAGAGAATGTATTTTTTATGAATGCCTTAAATGCAGCGGGTAAATCCTATAATCGCGCAATACAAATAAAAGGTATATTTCGTTTCCTCTGATAGTTCTGTCGTGGGAGCTTCAACTCACAAATTTGTAATTTATAGCAATGCTATGTGTTCAATGCATTGCATCTTTTCATACAATTATCAGTTATTCTATCCATAGTGTAATTTACCGCTGCCCTCCTTCCCTTCACTCCATTTTATACTTGTTCTTTTTATATTATTACTATGGGTCTACGCTCCCTCCCCGCCTATGGCAGCCCAACCCCCCTCCTCCTTTCGGTAACTTAACCATTTCTTTTGCAGTCCTAAGCGGTAATTTTCTTTTGGTGGCTTTTCGATATATTTTTCCCTTTCGTTAATCATGGGTCTATGTAGGTTAGAAGCGTTAGAAGGTACAGTAAAGGATAAAGTGAAGCATATGCATTCTAGCCAACGGTTGATAATAAAGCCATAAAGTAGGTGTTTGGGAAAAATAAAGCCCTACCTCAATTTAACAAAACTTTGCTTTTTCTTCGGTCTCCAACGGAGATTTCACGTGCATTAAAATATTAATACTGAAACGGAAATAGGGCTGTCGTGGTAGCTAACCTCTCACCCCTGTGCCCTAGATTTGAAACTCGGCAATAGAAGGTTTTTCAGTAGTTAACCGGTAACCGAATAAGTGTTGCGTGGGGATATCTCCAGATTTGTTCTCCGTCCTTCGGATATGACGTTAAATCGGGCACCCTTCAGAGACTTACGTCAACAGCTGACTAATGCCTACGCCGGGTTTCTCTCCACTCTTACCCCATTCCCCGACACAACTACCCGCCTATCATAAAAGTTGCAAATGATCATAGCTAACGGTCGACTTCCCCGAATAATTACCACTATCACGACCCAGCAATATTAACACGCCTGAAATTCATCGCTGTGCAGTCATTGATCTTCACAATGACTATTTCAGGAAAGTATAATTGCATTTTATTCGACTGGAAGTTAAATCTCTTCCTATAAGTTGGCACAAATCTAACCTATTTAAACTACCTATTTGGCGTTTGTTTGCATGGTTGAACACCTTCCCGCTTGTATTTATACAGTGATTTCCTTTACATATCGCGCTACTCTTAGCTTCGCTACGTGCATCAACAACCACATCCGTGTTTGGTTACTCTGCATGTAGATGCCTACCGAAAATGGTTGACCTTGCTTCGGGAATCAGCTGCGATGCCGCTTCCAGTACCTTCTAACCTCTAAGCATGGCCTACCTTCTCCATACATTCCTTGTCTAAGATAACACAAATCTTGCTTCACTAATCAGCTCCGATACTGCAACCAATGCCTTCTAATCGCCTTTTTTAGGCACATACTTTTTCATTTAATCATTTTTTTTATAGAAAACTGTTATCATTTTAAAGAAGGATTTGGTCATGTTATCATTTTATATTATAGAATAGATATGGCTTAAAGTTTTTCTTCCCGCCACCCCTTCTTATTTCAGTAAAGCCGTCTCTTCTGAGACATAACCTTCGTTTTCTCGTTTAGTTCGTCGGTAAAAAATCCATTGCACCAAAGTAGGTTGCGGAGCCATCTGGCTAATCTTTTTTTACTCATAGCTCATACTCTCGCTGCTGTATACTGTCATCTTTCTCGTTTAATTAGCCCATTCCGTCTTTGGCGCCCACATCCAACACCAGAATGGGGTCGTTTACCATATTTTTTTTATTCCCGAGTCTGATAGAGTTTGTAAAATGAATAGACTTGTATTTTTCCGTTTTTTGATCCGTCAATTATTTCTCGAGTTATAAGCGGCGAAAAACTGATGTTTTTAACCCTTTCGGAAAAGTGGGCGTGGTGCAACCTCTGACGCCTTTGGCTTCGTCCAATCACAGCCCGCGAAGCTACTTCGCCTTATCGCCATGGAGGAGACACAGCTGACTCTGCCAATGGAAACTGTTGCGACAGGATATGTGCGAGCAGACCTTCCGAGAAACCCCCTCCTCTCCCTTCCCCTCCTTAATAGGGCTATTCTGTAACAGATTACGCCGGCGCTATTATGACGTAGGGCGTTATTTTGGAGAGATCGGCGGAATATAACGCTTTCCTGATTCTGTAAGCTAAATAGCGGCCCCTGGGGGTCGCTACATAGCACCAAAAATAACGCCAGCCTATGGCTCGCGTTATCTCAGATAGAGACCCCATCAATGACTTTACCGAACTTGGAAATCACCCTGTAGTTTATTTTACTGTAGCCATGAACCTAAAAATATTGTATTCGCGTTCATATTTGATTCCTCAACTTCAGAAAGGACGCTAATTTGGTTAAACGTATCTTATTCGATGTTTACCTGGTATCCAAAGAAATTTCCATGTATCTAAGCGATTTCATACACTCGCATATGCGAACATATGTGAACTATCTTTATTTTACCCTACAAAACATAATACGAAAGCTAAGTCGTAAATTCAGCAATCATGAACATCTATAAACACATATATGAGATGAGTTGATTGCTAATATAGGTTATAACCTTTTACATTGTGGCATATAATTGGATAGAATGCACAAGAAATTAAATTTTGTATTTATATCTACTCCATATGTTAAACGAATCAATATTAATTTTTGCATAATTAGCTGGTGCGAAATGTAAAATAGGAAAATATAAAATAGGCAATTAAATGACATGGTGACAATCAAACTTATAAAGATATAACGTTATAAGCTGTGCAGCTGACAATCATTTCGTGCTGTTTAGCTCAATAAAGGGGCTATTTCTCATAGGAGATATTTTGGCTGCTTGCTGTTCAGCAACGTTGCAGCTACTATCCTTTAAGTCAGAGGAGATCCCTTTTTAAATCCCTCCTCTACATCCTGTCATTCTAGGATTTCGTACAATTTTTCACATACTATCATGAAAATATTAACGGAATTTAACACGTATGTCAATCATTGGTTCAGTAAAAAAAATATTCCCCGTCCAATGAGTAATTACTAACGTTTCAATGGGCTACTTCACATTATTTTAACATCGTAAACAACTAAACTTTGCATGATGAAGGGTTTCAATGTATTTATCATCAGAAAAATTTGTCAAACTATGAAAATGAATATAAAAGACCATTCACAAATCAAAATTGAGCACATCAACACCGCTAACTCACGATTGAAAAACATTAACATCAACCCGAATTCTGTCGTCCGCTGAACAAAAACTTCGTCAACATTTGCTTCACGATATTCAACTGTTTCTACTTTATCCCGGTCGCAAACAATATTTTGCGTATATTTCATTTTTGGGGGTCTATATCAAGAATAAAGTTTTTATTAAAGTTTTAAGAAATTCTTGAGGCATAATTCAATAAATTCTACCCTAATAATACAGATTTAATTAAAACTGTTTGTTCTTGCTGCCTCCTATTGGCCGCTTGGAATCTGCCCTACTACTTTTCTCATACTCTCGAGAGATTACGCCACAGCGCTATGTTACGCCATTGGATTGGGCGTAACATAGCGCGGCGGTATTTACAGAATCGGAAAAAGCGTAATTCCCGAAGAGAAATAGCGGATGCGTAATATAGCGCCCTCAAGTTACAGAATAGGCCTATTAAAGCAGTCAAGGACGGGAGGAAAATGACGTCAATGGTATCAAAGCAGCTTTTTCGGTGGGCGTCACCTTTTGCTTATTTTAATTTTTGATTTATGAGTGAATCGCTCGGGTTAGAAGATTAATTTTTTCACTAAAATTCATTTTTCGTTTCCATCTAACGATTTCGTGTACAAAATTGCGATTTTGGTTCCGAGTAAACGCCCACGTTTTTAGTCTCGTCAGATTTACCAATAGTCAACTTTCCTGATCCACGAAGTCAGGCTAAGCTCGAATGCTTTCATGCCCGGCCTCCCCTTCTTTAAAGATGTCCTCATTGAGGACATGAGGTTCCTCTACACTATGAAGAGGATTTTTACTTCGACCCGCTCATAGATCTTATTTCCCTGCTTCCTTGATTGACTCATTGCCTCCTCTCTAATTCCTGTCGTTGTTCCGTAAGATTGCCAGAGGTCTGATTTTCTCTATCACGCTCAGCCATAGTGATGCCATTTCAGAAACATATCATGTTTTCAATATGATTATTTGATTCTATTAACTAACTGCTTCTTCCATCGCTTTTTCCGAATGCATGCTGAGCAGTTCTGATGAGAGATTTCATCCCTGTCTTAGCTTTCACTTATCTTCACTCTTCCTTCCGTCTTCCACCCGCAGTATGTTGACTATCTCGCCTGTTTTCTTGCGACGGGTGAATAAATGGATTCGCAGGTTGAGGATGTCATGCGTAACATGGGTGTTCTCCTCAAAAAGCAGTCACGCCATCCATTGGTTCCCGTCACCGACTGGCACCTGTAATCAAAGTCCGCAACCACCCGCCCGGCTAGAAACGTTTTCCGCTTACGATTATACCATTACTGTTATATTTAGTGAATTATTTTAAGGGGCATTGGTAATTAAAACAAACAGCACAGCATCTTTTTACATTTTCAGTTTTTACGGAATGTAAAATATCTATCTATTATAATTTATCTATTATAATGTATCTGTTCTATAAATTATGGCTTATTGACATTAACGGAAATATGTCGTGCCACTAATTTTTTCTACTAATTATAATTGGAAGCATAGTGATTTACGGGAATAAAGGCTTGGGAAACACTTTTTATATTACAAATGTAAGTCTTTAAAAATTATATGATAATTACATTTTTTAGTATATATATTGGTGTTATAATGACGAGACCAATATATAAGATCTTTACTTTAATGCGATCAATCCGAGAAAAATGCATTAGTATGATAGAAATAGCTGTGCAGCTATAGAATTTTCGACTCGTACAACACTTTAACTACCCATTCTACTACATAGCACTTGCTATTTTTTCTTTCATTTCCAATGTTTATGCATTTTGCTCTTGCCAACATATCCGTATTGCATACATATCGTTGGCCATACTTATGTAAGTACATGCTTACGAGATACTGATCCAACAATCTTTAGAGACCATGGCTGCGGTAGCAAATTAATCTATAAAAGAGAATAATTTTTATTTTACCTTGACTGGTCTCGCCTCTGACTCAAACTTAAAGAACACGCTTGAAAAAAAGAACCAGTTTGAGAAGTTAAGCCAACAAACCAATAGGTGGTCGGAACAGACACCCCACAGAGTACAGTGGCAAATAATGGCCATTTTTAAAGGTAAAAAATCAATAGGAATGCTGTTCATGGTGAAAAATTCGAATCTTCGTACTACTCAATCGACTGATTTACCCTGTTTCTTAAGTAAACAGGGTAAATCGATCTAGTATTACCGAACCAGCTTACAGAAAGTGAATTGTCGATAGCCAACTCTATCGTTTAGCTATCGGCATAGCGACGTTAATAGTGGATGCTATCGAGTTACGGAAAGCCCCTACTGACATCTTTTAAGGTCGCGGGTTCCAATTTATCTTTGGTCATGAATTTTGTGTGTCTCAGAATTAAGTAAGCGACGCAATAAAGCTTAACCAGTAGGAGAGTCTTAAAATCAATTCCACGGGAACTACGGATCTCTTCGTTCTTTTCTTTTGTCTCATGCTTGCGTGAATGGTTATTGATGATAGAGATCACCTTTTGTTTCGACCCGTTCGCAGCTAAAGCGCAACTAGAATTTGCGGAGCGAGCCTATTTTCCGGCAGTCTCGTCGCTCCTTGGTACTCCTAGTAAGCGAAGCGAGAAGCATGAGAAAGAGCAGTTTTTCCCTCATATTGAGCATAATGCAGTAATGGCCTCCTCGTCGATTTCCTGCTTTCTATCCTCCAAGTGGTCTTAAATGTTATCTTGTCTTTCAACGTTTACTCTGTAGCATTTTCTTTTGAGTATCGTTATGATTCTTCTCGAATCGTTCTTTACTCGTTGTTTAATACGCATGAGGATTAAAACTAGCGTCGCCGTACAACGGATAATGTTTTCATGAGAAGTTTGGATTTTTTATGCCCTTTTTAAATTTACACCGCTGCCTTAGTTCAATAGTAATGTATAGTGATCACATAATATCGTTTTTTTTTAACTTTTCCATGTGAATGATCTATACGCTACAGGAACTACGCCATTGTTAAGGAAGCAGTGTTATTTGGGCCTGAATAATTTTGATCGGTCCCTTGAATGCATGCGTTCTTTATTCCATTTCACTCATTTTAAGACCGTAAACGTAATAATGTCACTGTTTCTAGTTCACATATTTGACCTCTTCATTATTTTGCCAGACGACTGTTGTTGGTTTTCCTTCCCTTCCCCTGAACGTCAATTCAGTTTTACAGAATTTCCCTTTAGGCTGTGCTGTAAAATACGATTGAGACAGCTGTCTTCTGGTGTAATTCGAGGAAAGAGTAGGCGGAAACATCTGCTATCCGCCTAACTCACGTCAAATCGCCAAAGAAACAGCTTATATTCTGAAGATAGTTTGACACCCTTGGCCATGGATCTGGAACTCCTTAGGTAATATTCTATTCTTTCTTCAACAAAGATGAAGTACCCGTGGTTGCTATTTTTGATAGACGCAAGACTGAGATACAAAAGTATAAGTATTCCATAAATTATTCCTTATTGTTATCAATAAAGAATTTTAGATATTTTTTAAATATTTTAACACCGAGCTTAAATAAAGCGGTATAAAATTCAAACGTGCTATTATAAACGTGTTAATTTGTTCCATTGCCCATTACAAATCTCAGTTGAGTTGTCAAGCCCACATTCTGAGTTTTATGCTGTTTTTCAAAACGGTTAGAACTCTGAATTAGCCTTTCTGTAGATACTTCGCATATCAGCCAGAGTTGTCGATAAATTTGATTGGCCCTGTATTTCGTGTCTGACGAAAGCCAAGCTTCTACCGGTATCGTTTCAAATCTGTTAAAAGAAACGAAGTGAGAGCGCCAATAACCCTCCTCATCCTCGGCGTTCCTCCTCCCTCAATCGGAAGCATCTGTTCCCCTTGCAGCCGCCGTCAATCCATATTTCAGATCGTGGCTTTCATCCCTTTCCTTTCCCCTCCCTTCCGTTTCAAAAATAAGCACCCGCCGAGACAATAAGAGGAAGAAAAAGGCCGTGCGAGGAACGTAACGGCCGTCTAGGGAAAGGAGGAGTCTCTCGCTATAAGGGCTTCGGCGCGGCGCGACATTCACTCTCCTCAAACGCTTGCACCCTCTTCCGTCGCCAAGAGTCGCGCCCCCCCGCCCACCGAGAGAGCGGCCCCACCCCAATGCGAGGCACTTTGGGGACCCTCTTGGCCCATTCCTATGAGCGCACTTTATCACCCCTTTCTTCCTCCTCACTCGTCCCCTCCCCCACTTGAACATTCCCTTCCCACCTCCCTGTCTCGAAAGCGCCTCTCCCATTTACCCTCCAAAGTACGCCGCCTCCCGCCCCTTCCATTGCCCTCCTCTCCCCTCGTCCTCCGCCTCCTCTCCTCCTCCTCCCACTCTCCTCCCGTCCTCCCTTCTTTATCCACCACCACTCCAACTGTTACGACTCCCCCACTCCATCCAAAGTATAATTGCACTTCATGTAAATCCTCCCGTTTCCCAGCATCAGTGCCCATTTTCTTTTGCATTCGCCTGTTAATAATGTCTAGGCAATTTTTTCTCATTCGTTTATCTCGTGAGGGAATGGCCCAGACGTGGAAGTGGGGACTTTGAGGCCTTTCATTCGGCTCAGATGAAATTAGAATATTAATCGGAAGCAGAGCCCGTTTCAATTTAGTCTCTTTCTTTCCTCTGTGGTTGCCTATTTTCTTTTAATTTGAGACTTTTAATTTAAGAGTTTCATTTTTAGATATATCATTGCACATCTCTCCTTAGGTCTTCCCCGAGGATGGTTTTCCCACTTCTTATTTTGAATTATTAAATTTTTCGACGGAGTCCGGTTGCGAATCGGCTCGCATATTGCATATTACCCTCGTTCGAGAGTGGCGAAGTTTGCCTTTCTCTTACTCCCACTATGATCTCTCATCATTTGCCTGCACCCCCTTCCTATTCTTCCATATCGCCCTATACGGTGCAGCCTAGCCCTTCCCATCCCCTGGCTAATTCTCACCCCATTCACCCTCCAAGCTCCTTAGCTCCGAGTGCTATCATGACTCTTGATGCTGCTACCCTCTTCGAATGCTCGCTAAGCGCCGCACGCGCACAAGACATTCCCATTATGCTCCTTGTCTTCCCCTCCTCATTGTACTCGACCCCTGTCTCTGCTCATTTGCACCCACCCCATTTCCCCCCACTCTTCGTGGGCAGTTACGCCCATTGGTTGAAATCCACCCGTCCGTTCATGCCCTTGAATGTCACTGTCTTTTTCTTCATTGAACTTGCTGTGTCATAATCAATGCTTGCTCATAAGTTATAATTTTTATTTGCATAAACACATCATCATTTTCACCAATTGAGTCTAAGTAAAAATTCAATGGGGAAAACATTTTTCCGGTTCACAAAATCCAAGTGCAAAATGGCACTGGCGAGTTATCTTCGTAGGACATCATAGTTGTCAATAGTTCATGGCTCCTGCGCAAATTATATTGAGTACATGCCAAATTGGCTAATTCAACCATTCTATTTCCAATGTTAAGTGGCAGCTAACAAAAATCTTTGTGGACAACAGTGTTTCATGTATCCTTCAAGCTTGGATATATTTTAAGAACAAAAATCTTCATTAAAATTATAGAAAAGTAGTTAAAATAGAATTCGTCTAGTGTAGAGAAAATGAATGAGATGGTTAAAGCCGATACATTGTGGAATTCCATTTCAAGGGAGGAATGCATACTTTGCACTATCCACAGTGTATAAACTTTAACGAGTCAATATGTTTCACTACACTGTAGCATCATCAGGACCTTCTGTGTAGATAAAATGTTACACAGAATGTTGGAAACCATGAATTACACTGATTACCATTACTCTGATATTTTATGCTTATGGTTCGAAAATGTCTGAAAACTTAGTGGTGTTTAGTCAAACTTATCGTCAATGTCACTAAATCCATTAGTCATTCTTACTGTGCTAATTTTACTAATTTGTAGTTCTCTGACGATTATATTTGCTTTCACTTGCTCATTAACATAAAATATGGGCAGGTAACTGAATTTACTTAAAGCCAACCTCTGATGTGCAGCTTAGATTTCTATTTCCCCTGGACAGACAACTCCCTTTTCCTAATTAGTATGTATCCCATTTGTCACGCAATGCAAAGTGTTTAAATTGACCGCCTCTACGGCGGTCTTCTTCCGCTGACTGACTAGTTAGCACTTGCTAATTTGCTAATCTGACTGATTTCACTGGCAATCCTAATTTTTACACACGCATTTTCTCTGTACGGCTGCTCACAAGAAATGTTCGTTTTTCATCCTATTTGAGATATTTATTGTTATGAAAATCTAGACAGAATTTACATGTCTCTATGCAGATCCTTGTTTACAAAATTATGGTTTTCGAATTTCGTTCCCAAACAAAAGAGTATACCTTTCATTTTTATGTGACGTTATATTCAATGGTTGTAATTTTCCACCTGAGAGGAACAAATTTATTTCGGATATCAGAAAGTTCATGAGCGTGTACAAACTTTTGGTGACCAAAACTGCACAAACTGCAGAAGTTGTGGCATTGTTTAGTGCAAAACTTCCGTCACCAAACACAAAGTGAGTTTTCGAGTTTTAAAAAAAATCATCACTCGGCTCCTATGTGACTCGAAAGTTCGACGTTCAGTTTTTTTACGGGACGACAGAAACAGTTCACCGTCGCATTCTGGGCTCCATCCAAACTCGGACGGAGCGGGCATCATGCGATTTCGACCTATTCGTGAGGAACAAACATGGGGACGCGTCTGTTTTCGCTCTCAGTTTCTTTCATCCCTCGGCTGGAGCACGCCCGATAGAAAACAATGCTTCATCTGCGATACCACTTTGGGTAAATCGATTCCCGAAGTGCGGGGAAAAGGAAGGAAGGGTCGCATTAGCATCAATATCCCCGGATCGGCGTCAGGACGTTTACTCCGGGGCGGTTTTCGAAGGAGCGTTGCGTAATGTTTGGTTAATCTCCCACGGTCGATGTCGTGTCGTCGGAGTGCGTGCGCCGCTTTGCATTTGTCTACCACGCCCCTTTTCCTCGCATCCACCGCCAGACGCCCCTTACCACCGTCTTTGAAAACTCACGCACGCCCGCGCCACTCCTCAACCGAAAGTTAGAACAGTACCGCCGCATTCCCCCCTCCCAACCAACGTTCGCCCTTCTGCAAGACGTCACCCCCACCCCCACTCCCCCTTCTCCCTCTTGCCACCACTGTCTCCCCTCTGGCTACAAAAGACCTCTCGCCACCTCAACCCCCGCTGCACTCTTATCTCTCAAGGCCCCTGCACACCCTCCTCCTCCGTGCTTGGAAAGACTTCGCCCGTGTCACTCCCCCTTTTTAGCTTCCAGAGGGACTGTCGGAGGAAACATCTTACGAGATTCCCTCTCTCTCGTTTTCCCACCCCTTTTTCCTTCCACCCGCTTTCCCTCTCGAGCGATCCTGTCATTTTCCACTTCTAAGGACCCTTCTCCTCGTCCACCCCTTGCCTCGAAAGGAGGCTGTTCTTCACCCTCATCCACCCCTCCCTAATCCTAATTCCTTCCAGATCCTCCCATCTCTTCCCTCACCATCCTCAGTTTCCCGTCGCCGACACACCAGTCCTGCCTCGCTGGAGGAGATGCTTGCTCATTCACCCCCTGGTCCACAGCCTCACCATCGCAATCCTCCGAATGGCATTGGAGTGGTTCGCATGTAAATATTTAGGCGCCAGGCAGAGCAGAGCCGAGTGAACTGCCCCTCTCGGGGTGGACGGCTTCGTCGCCATCCTCCCCGGGAGAGCCATGCGAAACTCAGATAAAGTTCATTCAACTTTCATGCGATACCGTCTCCTGGTCTCCTCCAGATGGACGCTATGATAAGAGGAATAACGGTATCGTTTGTGCTTCAGTTGTACTTCTTTGACCTTAGGTTTGACAGCAGGCTGTGGAGATTGTTTTTAACCAATAATCCTCTCGGATTTATTAGTAATACATCTGAATACTGCAAATACGTTGGAAGTAGGAATAAACTGAATTAAATATTTAAGAATTCAAACGTGCCTGCTTTTCATGCGTTATTTAAAATAATCATGCTTTAAATTAGTTCTTAATAATGTGTCGAAATCGCATCTGACATTAAGGATAAATATTTTTCTTGATAACTCATTCGTATTTCGTTCTGTTATTCATATGGGTGAAAAATTCAGTAGAAATCCTGTAAATTTAAAACATAGATCCTGTAAATTATTTTTGCCCAAAACAAATTTTTATGAGACTAAAAAATAAAATTTTAATTAAAAGTTGTATTTTTACAAGATTTTCTATTTTTATGCTAATCAGATTCTCTTAAGTACCAACATGAGTTCAATATGTTTTTTATTAGTAAGAAAAATGAAGGTGCACTCAACACAGTTATAGCCGGGCACTGAGCGCCAGCATTTACGTAGAGTTCTTGCATGTGTACATTAATCAGTTACTGGATTCCAGTTCTATGCATTTACAATATACCTGCTAGCATGTATTCTCCACGAAAAACAGGGTACAATGCATAATGAGGGGTCGGTAAATTTGTTTGGTAAATCCTTGAAATTACGATGAAGGTGATGAATGAGAACCGTGAAGCCTGGTTAGTGATAGATCGTTAGCCTCAACTGTAAACTCATTTTATTCTTTAATTTCTTCAATGAAAAGAAAAGACGGAACAACTTGAAAGCTCACACGATTTACTTATTTTTGTTCAATTATTCTCCTTCGAACAGCCTTTTTTAAATCAAGTGCGTTGTGCTGGGTGTATGCCAATTAATATTTATACCAATTCAAATTCTACTGCCTTTGCTGTCTCCTGAATCAAATAAAAATGAATAATATATCATGGGTTATATAAAGAGTACATGGTTACCTATGCAATAGGTAACCATGTACTTTTCCCCTTTATGCATTTTATTCAAGTCCTAAGAGCAAAAACACTTACTAAATAAATTAACGCTAATTAAACTGTTGAAATATCACAAAATATTGAGGGAGTAGATCGCGTGCGTAATTAGCCCGAATGCTTCTAGGAGGAAGCGCCAGCTACATGTTTCGCACATTCATACTTAATGACGATTAGACATGCGATTGGTGATGCTAGCGTGCCGTACCGTGTTTTGGTGTCGAATCTGAAAAGTCAACATTTTTAGCTATTCCAGGGATGAGCTAAGGTGGCACGATAGCTCCTTCATCCTCCGTCGACGGGGGAAAAGGATAGAAAAGCCATGACGCTAGAAACTTAGCGTGCAAAAAGCCACCGCTTCCCCGTCTCGAAAGAGGGTTTTATGCACATCCAATAATTCTCGGAAAGGACAAAAAAGGGATTGGAGTGACAGACCCTTCAAATATTTTATAAAGATCAAGTAGCTCGCAAAGCATACGAATATAGCAAAAAAAACTGAGGTGTGAACCTTTTGAAAATGTCAGAGAAGGAATTGGTCAAACCTTAAAAGTATTCATTATCTGGGCCGTCGCTCGGTTGTCAAATGTTCAGTCATCCTGCTGACAGAAGTCAGTCACTGCATACAAGAAACCCGGAAGTGCATAAGCAGCTCTGCTTTCCAGCAGTTCACGCTTTGCACCTGCAAAACGTCATAAGGTGCCACAGACATGACCGTGCGTGACGTTCGCATTTCCGGCCTCATTTCTCGTGCCTGGAAAATATAACGTGCACAGTATTCGTTGGTGCCCTCCCAAAAGGATATCCATTCCTTCCCGTTGATGGCTCAGAGATGTTAACTCCCCATTTAATTTACAGATTTTCCTAAATTATTCTCTTAGTCGACAACCATCATTACGTAATTCCTCATTTGAACGATCCTCTGAGCCTCTGAATACCCTTGAAAGGTATACGCCGTGAGTGGTGCTGGCTTAAACTCCAATTAATTGTTGTGGTAATTATTTTTTTCTTATTGAGAATTGATCCGTTGAGAATTAAATTGTATTTATTAGATTTTCGCATCTTTTTCGTGTCGGTTAGGTTTACAAAATCGGCCGTGTTTCGTAGTTACCGCGCTCTTCCGCCAGAACTACCAGAAGACCCGCATATTTCATAAAGTATTCATCCTCGGTAGACCCAGTCTCTCTAAATAATGAAGAGTTCTCTGTCAATTATTAGGTCTTCAACCAGTCTTTAAGTTCTTTAATGATGCCTAGTATTTTTGTTGCCTCCCTCACCCTAAATTAAATCTAATTTCAATGTTCAATCCGTAATCGTTTGGAGGAGAGCCGTCGAATAATTATGAACGTAGCGGAACTCATTTAAACAGTCTGGTAGTACACATTCTCGTATTAGGGCGCTCTTTGCTAAGTTTCACACTTTCAATAATGGTACCTATTTGTGTAAGACAATTAGCACTAGCATTGATTATATTATATCATAATGCTAATAGTATATGATATCATTAACATGATTAGCATTATGACAATATTTTTTTAGTGATAATGATGTGATTGTCTTGCTTTCTTACCACATACATTCGACTGCGTTTTCCACGTATCGTCTGGCTGATAGTAGTCTCACATCCATGAAATGCTAGATTGCAACATTTCCATCGCTGAAAGTGTCAGTCGAGATGATATTTTATCGGAGTGTAAATTACACTTTGATTTCGACTCATGAAATACAATTATAGAATGTTGTTGCATCGTTAACCATTACCATTAAATCAAAAAAAAAGAACTTCCAGAATGTACCTATACTTTTTGGTACCTACTCGTCACGCACAAAAAATGACGTAATATGTTATGATATGGTGCTCATTTTCTTATCTACCTTCTTCCTGGCTTAGGAATATCTCAGTGTAAACGCACAAGACAGCGGAATGCAAAGGGAAATTTTTAGGTCAGAATTTGGTCCCACATTCTCTTATTTTTTTAAGGAAAGGATCTAGGAGCCCGGAAAACGTGACGCCTGAGGGTTAGGACGTCAGAGGGGTCCCTAGAATTGGAGCCAACTGGACCACTGTGATCTCGCCTCCGGTTAGCCTTCGGGTCCTTCCTGCTTGAGAATCATCCCGGAACCGCATTGTCATTCAGGGCCCACTCCTGCTTCCCACCCTTTCTTACCCCCAGGGTGCTGATTGTCAAGCCATGGCCCCACGGGAAGGAAGGCGGGGGGGAGAGTGCCTCACTGACTTCTTTTAGTGGAAAGGCACGGGTGACGAAGAATGAAGTTGGAAGTCTCTTCCCATCCTTTAAAATGTATGATGCCCATCGGAGAAGCAAAGAACTTCAAGAGTTTCGTTTTCTTTAACCTGCGTCTTCAATGAAAAATCAAGTCTCGTGCACCTTGCAAAAGGCCCCTTGCTGTCAGTTCTATTCTTGTAACCAAAATAACTCTCGTGCGCATTATCTGATGGGAAGGTCAATTTTCTCCCTTCAATATTTTTATGAACTCTTCTCAAACTAATGACTTCCGAACTAAGCGAATAGAACTGCTAATAGCATATATCCAATTTAAATACTACACTAAGCTTCAGACTTCTCAAAGTGAACAAACTTCTCGTTCTGACTCAGTGGCTTGATGAACTTTATAATCATTGAAATCCATCCTTCTCCTCGAGTTCCTCCTATGCTTGGGATGCCTCCCTCGTGAATTCTCTGAATGACTCCTATTGTTGGACTGTGACGAAAAAGTTCTGTGGAACAGAGTGGCCAACTTTTTTATATGATGGCAACGGAGCGTAACACTTGGCCTATAAAGATTCAGAATCCGAAAACTTTGCTGAATGAATGTATCAAAAAAGTTGTGAAGTTATGGAATAAAAGCTGTGAAATTATCTTTTTCTCAGAAATTTTCTTGGAAGTGTCTCGAAAATAATTTTACAAGACATCATTCCCCTTAAAGAATGAGGAATGAGACGTTTTGAAAGTAATTCTTAAGTATGCTCGGTATTTTTCCAACTCTTCTCACCCCCGCGGTTACCACCGTCCACAAAAATGGCCCACTTGGGTGGAGTGGAGAAGAATACACACCGCTTTCATGAGACCCTCGCTATTTCTTCGCTCCGAAAATGGAATTCCTAATGTTTCCCCTTCGCGTTGCATGACCAGACCAATCCGTGAGTTTCCCCCTGGTATGTTTTCCCGTCGCCGAAGCTTAGGTGTGTCCCATCCACGCATTCACCAATTAAGAGAGACGCGTCGCTCAGGCTTGCATGTATTCGTGCTGTTATTGTTCGGGACCCGGATCCCAATGGGCGTGACATAGCACTTTCGCGCTTTGCATCAACCCTCCCATCCGTCCGTCTCCCTCCCTCCATCCCCACCTCTCTGCCCTCACACCCTCTCCTTCCTCCTCCCCCCACCCACCCCCAGCATCACCCTCCGCCAGAAACTCTTTGGAATTTCCGTGGACGCAACAGTGAATCCGCAAAGTGAATATGGATTAGCCACTTCTTCGCCCGCCATCGTGCGTCGCTATCCCGTCATTTCAGACCCCGCCCGATGTCATCGCAGTAATTTGGAGGGAAGAATTCCGCCTGGAATGGATCTCAATGTCGGCGACGCGACGCCGGCGCGAATGTTGATTCGCAGCTTCCCGTTTAAAATTCCTCTCGCCAGCTGACGCCACCAACTCCCAGTTCACGTATGCACGTTCTGTCTCGCGGAATAAATATTCCTTGTCATTGGCAAGGTTCGCCCCGTGGTGACGTTCGTGATTTTGTTTGTTTTGTAATCTTCCCGGTAGACGGGACATTAATATCACATAAGTGGAGATAAAAGTGTATTTTTTCCGCCGAGGAATTTTTATAACTCTCTTTAGGACATAACTCTCTTTAGGACGAGATCCAGAGGGATCGGCAGGTGATGATATTGCTGAATTGGCTTTTCAAAGTCAGCCACTTAAAATATACGAACGGGAGCTAATTGGAGGACACAACGTGTGTTTATGTGTCCATTTGCGAGGAGCACATTCCTTTCCTATTTCCAAATGCCAGTAAAAGTGCTCTGTTTCTCTCACATTTTCTTTCGCAGATTTTATTGACTTTTTGAGCTCTTTCGATTTTATTTATATTTATTGAAACCGAACCCATGCGAGTGTAATGTAATTATATGTATTGCTTGTTACATGTGTAGGTATGTAAATGCGTTATCTCCAAGTTTCTTGTTGATGAATGAGGAATACATTTCGATGAAAAATGTGTTGTATATTGATTGCAAATAATCGATTTCGAGACTTGGAGCTTCCAATGTCTGTATTTTAGTCGACGTCAGCAAAGCTTTCCGTAGAATTCCATCCCAATTTCGGTACTGCGAAAAAAATCACCTCGTAATCAAGACACAGTTTTTATAAGACCAACAGTGGATCTGTAAGAAAATATTCACTGAGGGATAGTTTTCGCCAGCGCCGTGTTTGTGATCACATGCTAAAATACCACTTCCCTCAAGGGCAATCGATGATTCTGCGCTAAAAAATAGGTCATCTGTCTATTATACTTGTATACTCCCTCATAGCTTCTTTCCCCCTGGTGAGAGTAGTCAACTCTGAGCTTTTGCATTTATTGGCATGTTATTTTATCTTTCTTTCAATTTTTTGTAGTAGCCTAGTTTGAGGACTATTTTTTTATAATTTAAATGTATAATGTTGTTCATATGGTTTGGATTTCAGTGTCTTAGCATTTAGTGCTAAAAAAGCTCGAGCCGTTCGTAAGTTCCTACCGCTCGAAATATTCAAATGTCTATTGCATTCATCATAAATTTTCGTAATTGCCTATCCTTTTGCTAATCAGTATTCATCTATAGCTAAGAATATAACTTCATTAACATGTTTATCTTCTCTATCGAACAATGCAAACGAAAAAAAAACCACCCAGCATTTATTATAAGGGTAATATCGCATCCAATAAAACAATCCTTATATAATGTGTAGGTACTGCTACAAGGTCTTTTGTTCGTGTTCTTTTAGCCTCGGAAAAAGTCACAATAGCTATTGTATCAATGCTTGTGGCTTTATGTCGTAGTTTTTCTTCGTGTGCGCATCAATGATTATTTGATCGAATCTAAAGGGCGAAAGAAGAAAAAAAAATATATTTTTTCACCGACAATTCCGTTTTACTAACCGCTGACTGCTTCGAATCCAGTTCAGCAGGCAGAGGAGCGAGAGTGTTGTGATATCCCCACGCCTTCCTTCCTACTTCGCTTCACCCACCGCTCACTCTCTCCACCTCTCCTCATCTCCTGTTCCCTTTCCTTTCTTCCTTCCGCCGTTGCTGGCGGCGCCTCCCCCAGCCCCTCGTGTATCCAGTTGGGGGATGAGGCGGTCTCGGAGGTGGCAGGCGGACTCCAGGTGAGGGTAGGGGGGAAGGAGATGCCATCTCCATGGGTGGGAGACGGGTGGGGTCGTGCGTGTGAATTATGCACGAAGTGAGCGCCCAGTCAAACGTAGAAGTCACGGAAAGGGCTTTCACCGGCCGGGGAAAAAAGAGCGGTCCTACTCAAAAAGAGTTGGTCGGTATTCTTCCTTTTCCCGCCCCGCTCCGAGACCTTTCACCGAACACTCCTCCCTCTAAGAAGGCGTAAACTGCTTGCCCAAGTGAGTGAACACTTCTTAGGAGAAGAGCCCTGGAGATCGGGATAAAAAAACTCTATCGACTACGCGCGCGGTGTATACGGTTTTCCTTAGGGTACGGGATTTTACTACTCTTGAAGCCCGCGCCGTAAATGTGGATTTCCTCCGTTGAATGTGTACTTATTCACGAGACTGCGGAAGGGTAAAAGGGAGGACAACTGCCCAGTCGCGTGGTCGTGAACGGAAGTACATACAAGCGAAGGGACAAAGATTGGCCAATTCTCGTTTACATTGAGATTTGTCTTTTTCCTTACCACCTTACTCACTCCTCCGCTTTGTTTCGACCTTGGCTTAATTTTTGTTCTTTTATTGCTTGGGAATGGATCCTTTATATTCAATTCTATTTTGTTGAGTGATTTCTTTAGAAATTATCTATTCTAATTGATAATATCGCAAATGAGTTGGTTAGCTTTCAATCCTTGTTTCACACAGGAATCACTCGTGTCTTCATGCTCAAAATATTTGCATGCGTTACATTTGCTTAGCAGCGTTATGTCGACAAAAATTATTAAAACATATGTTCCATAGAATTAATGGTACCGCCATACTCGAGCATCTCTCTTTTTTTAATAGAAATTACCTAATTTTAAGTTGACCAGACCTCATATTTCTCGAAAGTTAAGTAATTCTTTGACTATATATTAGTTCATATTATTCATGAAAAAGGCATTTCATCTCAGTAAAGTGCTTCAGGAGGACTAAACTCATAACCATTGCTTTGAGATCTTCTCTCGAGCCTAGAGTTTATGGAACTATTACAATGATCTATAACAAGTTTTTCCAGTCCAAAATCACCTAAACTTAAATAGTGTATTGTCTTGCAGTTTCGAAATCATTTTGAGAGCACATCTTGTATACATCATACCATTATAACTGATATCAACTATGCAAGGGTCCTTATTTTATAGCTATATGGTGATAGTTATGATTATATATTTGGAGCATGATTTGCAAGACATTAATCAAATTCCTCAACCAAAATTGGTGCTGAATTATTTTACTTCAATTTTCCATTTTTCTTTGAAACTTCAGAGACTCAGTATTATGGACGGTATTGTATTAAAAGGAGGCTCAGAATTTTAAAATACATCCAAGTGAATCTATTATAGCTGTAAGATTTTATTGGGTCATAGATTTAAGGTTGGCTGATATTCTACCTACATTTTAGCAAAAACCTTTGCGGTGGAGAGGCTAAAAAGATCATTGAGTTTTCGAATTGTTTTTTTGATGGATGTCTTGAAACAACGATCGGTTTGACCTGGGAGAGACATTAAGTATGATAAATTGTTGTGGATGAAGGACGACAAACCTTTTAAATCACCTTTGGTATCGTAAAGAAGTCATCCATTATAGCAAAGGATTTTTCACCCCATTGATTATTTTTATGCGATGCTGTTTCCCTGAGGGAATTTCAAGTTACAGCTGAGTCTTCTGCCAATAAAACGTCCTGTTTTGATTTATTCATATTTCAAATTTGTTAAGAGGAAATAGTACATTAATTAATGCAATTTTGGACGAAAAAATATCATTATTGCCTGTCATTTTAATTCCAAATCTGTGAAAATATTGTTTTTCAAGGATAAAGGATAGACTGTTGTTAAAAATATTTTATATTAACCTATCCGATATATTTTGAGCTCTCACTACGCTCTGTTGTAAGAAATGGCAAGTGATTTTTGTTTTTTTTTATTGTGAAAAACATTAGCAGTAATTAAGTAGTTTTTTTTTAATATGCTTCTTTAAAAAATGCTCGTAAAGTTTCCCTTATTCCCAGTTCGTCAGGTAAAAGTAAGACACATAGTGAAGATATTAACAGCATTGTGACACTGGGAAAATTATCTATTGAGATTCGCAAAAATAGTTATTTCCGAGTACGATCAAAATAATTTTGAGTCGCATGACTCATGTGCAGTACAAGCACGAAAATGTATCTGGCATCATGAAAAATGCTTTTCTTTCATTCTCAGTGGCAAAAATATGTTCGTGATTCTTATCGGAACTATTCATCGCCAGAAAACTAGGCAAGATGAGGTCGTCATAGCGTTTTACTATATTCTTAGCCATTAACCATAGTCAAATTTATCAAATGCGGCTGATTACTGGATCGAGAAATAATTAACGCATAGCCATTGGTCTGGTCTTGTCATTGTTATTACGCCGCACAAAATTTGCCCTTCTGTTACATATTTATGCGCATGTTATTCAGTGAGATTCAATTCGAATGAGGCGACCGACAGCAATGGTCATCCCGCCATTTGTAATAGATAGTAATTTCAGTAAGGGAAGAATGTTTATGAGGGAATAGAGAGAAACCCCGCGTCGCCATTATCGTGATCAGCCTGATAGTGTTGCAGTTGATGCTATTCGGTCTGACTGATGAGGAAAGAGCTCACCAATTACTATGCCAATGGAAAATAAAATTTATGACACAGGGAAGGAGGACCAGATACTTTCCCTTTGTCATCGAATGTTTCTCAAAAACATTTGGTAAGCGTAAAATCATCCTTGGGTTTGGCTGCCAAAAAGGACCGGATGTAAATCTAAGTCTCTGGTTAGTACGTCAATGCTCTACCCATTGGGCCATCGTTCCATCGAAGAATTTAGGAATAACTTATCTTTTTAAAGAAAAAACAAGGTAGAAAGCACTACCGTATGAGAGTGCTCCATTATAGTAAAATATTGATGTCAGGAGATGTATCCATGTTCTTTAATTTGGCAATATTCTAATAAAAATCCTATTAATATTCTTATATTGTTCTAAATTTTTATGTTTCTAAATGTTCTATTCTTCTAAATGTTTCCTGGAAATCTCTTATTTTCAAAGACAAAGAGGAAGTAATATTATTTTTGTCACATATTTTCCCTCGCTTCTGACGCCAAAAAGGGACGGATCGCGGCCATCGTTTTATGTTGGATCTTAATGAAAACATTTGCAGATGATAAAATGAAGTGCTTCGGACATCTCCGAACTTTCAACGGGAGCTTTTAATGTTTCCAGGATCTCTTCTCCTCTCCTCGCGCCGCCCACCTCTGAAGCTCTCCATTCATTGCTACTAACGGCGGTTGTTAAGCGCGGCTGAAGACGAAGAAGATCACTATCCCATTTCGCGGCAATGATACGTGCTTGAGGCGCAGATTCATCGCCGTGGAACTGAGTCTTAAGTGAATGAATCTCGTCGCGAATCTGTTATTAATTCATGTCGACTGATTATGGTGAAGCCGTGGAATTATGAGACTAAACTAACCTCAGTTGAACGATTTTTCCGAATATTTAGAATACACGGTTGCGGTTATGATCTAGAGACATATTTTTTTAAGTTTACAAATCAGAATTACATGTTCTTGTATGAAAATCTGAACAAGGAATATTATCTGAATTCACGTACAGTTCCATAGGGATTCTGTTGTTTAAACTCTTGTTTGTGAATACGGAGTATCAAGAAGTTTTTTGAAATCTGTATGAACCTCGTAAAATTACATTAGTTCAGGATTTATAGCCGTCGCATATATTTTTCAGTTTCTTTTTGGAATTGTTGAAGCCGGTTCTGTAATAAATAAAGTTGTAGAGAGAATCGACAAAATGTATACACCAATTTTAATTAAAGCCCAAATTGATCAGCCTTCTGCAACAATTTCATCAGAATATTTGGGTTCATTGTCTAATCAAGTCCTAGGAAGCCACTAGCTTGAACATAGGTCTTTCAGCACACTAATGTTCTCGTCCTTATTGCTTTTAATAGAGATTGTACTGGCCACAGCTAAGCAAAATTGCTTTCTAACTTCAGATATTAGACAGTCATACAAAATATATTTAGCGAAGTGAATTCCATGTTACTTACTTAGCACCTTCATCGATATAGACAACGTGTGGAACAGTTGCATTGTGATTCTTTAATGCTATAATGGCAGGTCCTTATGAAAGATAGCTTGGATTTATCATATTATAATCATTAAATGGCAGTAGTTGTGATGCAGCCCATTGGAAACCTCTTCTTGTGGTCTATGCACAAAAAGACAAAAAATGTCAACGAGCAGAAACGATTTCATTTCCAATGTCATTCATCTTTTCGAGGGAAACATACCAAACCGCACAAGAAGTTGGCGAGGGAGTAAATCCCGAGTTCAATAGTCTTCCTTTCATCCCAAATGCTCTTAAACGCCTGCTCTCCTACGAATTCTACATGTGTTGGTGAATGCTCGGCAAAGGCATAAAACTGCAGAATCACAAGTGTTCCCGAAGTAGTGGCTTCCGTTTCGTGGAGACTATCCGGGGATGACGGCGCACGTGGCCATAAATCCTTCCCTGCGGATTCTGTCCTTTTCCCCTTCCTCGGAGGTCCGTGGTGTAGCGGCACTGCGGCCCCCGATAAGAAAGATGATAAGGACCTACTACATTGCGGCGAATTCTGGTCGTAAAATTTCATTGCATTGGCTGGAAAATAGCTCGTAATCTTTCGATAGCGTCTGAGAAAGTTTTAAAAAACTAAAAAACAGACCCAGAACACTTGATCACAATCACCTCATAACATACAGGTGTTATTTGTAAAGGCTCCTTACATTATGAGTATTAGCCATATTCGTTTAACTTGATTCCCAGTGTGATTGTTTGCAATATTGTATGGATGATTAATTTACATCATCCCACTATGAGAAGTGATTACCTTCTAAAAACCCAGATGCAAGCCTTAAATGCCGACTGAGTCAAATGATTTCGTTTCACGTTCTCTCCTTCTCTTCTTAGAAAACCGAAAACATTAAAGGGATTATATCAGCGTTACCTTTTTTTCTTGGTATACAGTGAAAAATAACATCAAGTTCAGAGATCGTTATGCCAAGCGATAAGTTTATGCAACCAATTATCAGTTCCCTCGGGATCTGGCCTCTGAAATTATCAATCCACCCGCACAAAGGTGCAAAGGAAAATAGTATCATTCCTCCCTCTACAAGGTGCAGAGAAATAAATTGCGCTTACGATGCTGCATATGTGCTAAATGGGTTCATGAGCGCATGTCGTAATGACAGCTCCGTTGTGTATTCTCTGTGTTCTGATATAAATTTCAAGAGTTTTTTAATATTCCTTCAATTACTGTAGCGTTAAGACGTCATCATTAAGCTCGAAGAAAAGCACAGGTTCTTTCAGAGAACTTTCCCGGGCGTTATCGCTTTCGCATTCCATGTCACAAGCTCGCCTTTCAGTGCACTAGTTAAATTTGCAGTTCTTGCAACTGCCTGGTCGGCGTTAGAAGTGGCGTTTGAATCTGCAGACGAAATCTAAAGAGCCCTTATCGCGTTTTCCTCGTCCTCGGCATTATGAAACGGAGCGATAACATTCTTGTATCGCGCGCGAGTGCGCGCGATACAAGAATGCGGCAGAGCCATAGTCTCTCCCTGCTTACTTCATGTTTTGCTGTCGCTAGCTCATTAATCATTCTTGAAGATTTTTGAGCTAGTATAGTAGATGATAAGTCACAGCTCATGCTTGCTTCTGAGAAATTCAATAATTAGGTTAGGCCAGGGTCCTTCCAGTGAGTCACCAGCAAGTTCAAAGTTTTGGTATTCGGAAAATTTATGCCTAGTATGTACATTAGGGCGGATCGGAAAAATCGATTTTTCGCGGAGAAACTTGGCCCTCTGGAAAAAGTTGTCAAAGTGACTCAAAATGAGGCCAGAAAAATTTGGGAACTCTAGGTCAACCCTAGACCCTCGCGCCGTGGCCATTTATGGAGATGGGGGCTGAAAATGGAAAAAATCATGTTTTAAAATCGGTTCCCCATGGAATTTGTCGAGTTGCGGCCCTTTAGGGCAAAAATTTCGTCCATTTGTACGTATCTGCAGCCGTTAAGCCACAAATCGTCTATTTTGAGTGCGCGGCCGCGCGTAATATGCACCGCCCACGCAGCGTCGCGGCGCTACGCTCCGAAGGCCGCTCGAGCGTCTCCTGTCGGCTCGCGCCTCCTGCCCGGTCGCCGCGAACGCAGCAAAACTCATCACGGATGCGTCTTCCGTCGTTGATCATTAATATTAGATAATTAAACAATTTCCAGGTAATAACAATTACGGAAGAACTGTATGAAAGAAATATAACACACCGTCATCATTCAGGGAGTTAAGGAACACTCCTCGACTTTTAGCCTACTTTTACTATTAATTTTCAGTATGGAGAAAGAATGCAAAAATAATTAAAGTAGTTACCAGAGCTCACCACGTTGAGGTACCTGCACTATGAACTCCCCCGCCCACACACCCACTCATAGAATAGAGGAACGCATTTCCTTTATCAGATTATATGCTATCGAAAAAATAAGAAAGTGATCATTTTTAGTACCAGTCGGTTTATCTGTGTGCAAGTATTCGTCTTTAAACTTTATTTTCATTGAACACTAAAGGTCATTATCGATTTTTTTATTTTTGAAGTCGAGCAGATAAATGTAAAACTTACTTTATCACAGCATGAACTGAGACTAGGTTTTAAAGGTTGGCATTTTGGTTCTGCTTTCTAGTATTTTCTGTATTTCTTATTGTCTGTCGTTGTTGCGGATGCCAATGAAGCTTGGGTTACCTCTTTTACAAATATTTCAAAAGCTTGCGTGTGACAAGGACAATTGCGTTCCACAGTTGAGCATTACTCAAATAATTATCGACTTTCTTCAGTCGTGAGATGCGATAGAGCACGAGTCGGTGTTCTCGTCCCATTTTATCAGCAGCTTGTAGTCTTCTACATCAAATTTAAAATCTGTTAACTCAAAAGTTCTTGGATTTTCGTCGCACGTGTATTTCTTCATGCCTGTTAAGATTATTTTCCACGAATCTCTTACACTTCCTCTCCATTCTCAGCTATCATCGGGAGGAGTGAATTTTCTGAGTGCCCGAAAAAACTGTTTCTCTGAATAACAGGATCAATGACTCTTTTAAATCTACTGATAGATATCTTGATCAATTTAACAATTTCCATAAATTTACAGCACCAGCGTGTATACAGTGTTTTTTTCACTGAAAATCAGACAGGTGCGTATACTTCTTGAATGACACTAGATTTTATAAATTAGCGCATGAATTTTAGTGGACACTTATAGCCTCAGTTGTCGGCTGGCCGTAGTGAGCTAACGAGAATGAGCCACATTTTTTGGACTTCATCTGACCAAATTTTCCGAGCGAAATCCTTTGGCCACAGCATTATAAATTTCCCGAAGATACTGCTGGTCACTGCTAAGCAATCTCAAGTCTTCTTCGTGGGACAATTTTGTTGGAACTGGCTCGAATCGTATGATATCAAGAGTGTGGCAGTCTTGAAGGGTGGAGACAATAGGTCTTGCAACAATTTTGGACCCTTAGTTTGCCCGTATAATGTTTCTACCAACTGCCGCAGTGTTAAGTCAATCAAGTGAAATTGGCAAATAGACCACTATAAGGGACGTCGGAGTTTTGCTTCCAGAAAACGGATGACGCTTCCTTCCTGACATGTATTCACTTTGGTGCCATCGCATCCAATCACTTTTAAATTTGAAAGTTCAATATTTTCTTTCGCAAAAAATCAAGAAAATGCAGATATGATGTTTCTTGCAAATCCTCCTATGGGGGAGACAAAACCGAAAAATTGGGAGCCAGGCTCCAACTAACACGACATGTCCCTCCCTAACCTTAGATGGGTAAGTCCTCTTGCCTATTTTCTGCAGTTTGTTTCATCCTCTCTGCCGTCAAAATACAGACCTTCAATTGTATTTTTTTTATTTATCTGTCCTTGCTTTTACTGAATCTAGCATCTTCTTTTTGTGTCTTCGTAAGTAATGCCGGTCCACTACCTATCACGTGTCTTCCGGAGTTTTGAGCTTTGCGTCGGATACAGTTGTGCTGACGATAATTGCTGCTGCTCTGAGGGACAAGTCACCAAAACTGGCACATACCTCCGCCACAGTTGACAATTGAAGACGCCTTTGCCCCGAAGGAGGTCCAGGTTGATTTTCATTCCTAATCGTATTAGGAACGTTGAGGTCCAAGTCGGTTGGTTCCTCGTCGGTTGAGTTTTCTCGAGATGTGGCGGAAAAAAATTCTTGATGCTCACTTTTTACCTCTTCAAGAATGAAAGATTTTGAGTCGACGCTCTCCGACGATCCTCTTCTGAGGTTTTTCTTTAATCGTCGAATTACTGAGGCATCCAATTCACCGGATACCATCTTTCGTTTTGTCTTTTGCTCCCTCAAAAATGCCGCTTCATTTGGGAGAACTGTATCCTCTGTCTAAATTTACACTCGTTAATTCTTTAGCACTGAAACGCACAAATATCACATAGTTTCTGGGATTCATTTAAAAATATATTAATTTGTTATCGATTTGGCACCTTTAGTAGGCTTGCTTGCATTTTTTCTTAAGCCGTAGTACGTCGTATGGTACCGTATAATCATTTTAATCACACCATGTTTCAGAATGATTGGAATAGAGGTCCGTCTCAAAAGTTCGAACACTTTTTACGCCACCAGACTACTTGATAAACGGTAGGCTCCCTTCCTGCGCTTTTGTATCAATACGTCGCGAACATAAAAAAAATATTTTATCACTTCTTTAAAAGTTAGTACTGTCAATTCGTTTATGTGGACGGGACAGGAAAAACGGTTTAGTATGTAGGGTTATATTACTTTCATACAGTTCCTCCGTAACTGTTATTACCTGTAAATTGTTTAATTATCTAATATTAATGAGATCAACGACGGAAGACGCATCCGTGATGAGTTTTGCTGCGTTCGCGGCGACCGGGCAGGAGGCGCGAGCCGACAGGAGACGCTCGAGCGGCCTTCGGAGCGTAGCGCCGCGACGCTGCGTGGGCGGTGCATATTACGCGCGGCCGCGAACTCAAAATAGACGATTTGTGGCTTAACGGCTGCAGATACGTACAAATGGACGAAATTTTTGCCCTAAAGGGCCGCAACTCGACAAATTCCATGGGGAACCGATTTTAAAACATGATTTTTTCCATTTTCAGCCCCCATCTCCATAAATGGCCACGGCGCGAGGGTCTAGGGTTGACCTAGAGTTCCCAAATTTTTCTGGCCTCATTTTGAGCCACTTTGACAACTTTTTCCAGAGGGCCAAGTTTCTCCGCGAAAAATCGATTTTTCCGATCCGCCCTAATGTACATATGAGGCGGAAATACCACAACAGTCTACATTTGAAACCAGCGACCCCAGGGGGCCTATGCTGGAAACCGCTCGACTTCCTGAGCAGTCGAACCCGAACTCGAGGGATGAAGTCGCATACGGCTGATAGCGCGGGGGAAATGGTATGCTGGAGATTAAATCCGTCGCATGCGGAATTCGCCACTCGAGTGAGTGGATGTATGCGTGGCAACATTGTCGGAGCCCGCCCTTCGAGTGCGAAATCGCCGCCAAGTTTAAAGCATCATTTGTGAATTGACTGAATAAGCGCATGTAAGACGATCAAAACGAAACAGATTAATTCAATTTCACTGGCATATCCTAGAGTGCTACTACTTGCCCTTGAAGACAATTTTCTTACTTTAATTGCTGAAGTATTTTATACGTGAACACAGTAGGAGGCCCTCATAACCGCAAGCTAATATTCTTACAGCGTAGATTGTACTTTATATTATATATTATATATATTATATTTTTATTACAGATATATTATATTTTAATACAGATATGATTAAATTTTAATACAGAAAATCCTTATTGGTTAATATGATTTTTGATGATATCTTTTCCCTTAAAAATATGGATGCTTTATTTTAACAATTTTCTATTCACCTAGGTTAAATATTAATTTTTCACTATTAAATATGCCTAAATTATACGATGGAAGGAATATTATTTTTATTTAGAATTATAGGTTGTGCATGAGCGACCTTACAATGGTTCGCCTCATGTGTCAGGAAAATGACTTCCCTTCGTTCGTCCGCCTCTTTTTCGTGGCCTCGTTTGAAAGAATCTTCTTTAGTGCTTGAAAGGACGGCCGTAAAAGGTTTAAGAGCGTGGATATGAGTTATGGTGTTTTCACTTCGTTTTCGTTTACATCATTAGAGTGCCCTGCGCACCATTCCCATTGCCTGTTGTTGATACAGACTCTGAAGAGCAGCTTATTTAGAAGCTATCGCTTATCTTCTAAGAGTATGGTCTTTCTAGGGCATCATACAAGGGATGCGTGGGAAATCAAATTTCATGGGGGGGTCATCTTTCGTAAGAATGGCCAGTTCTTTCTCGACCACAAGCTGAGCGCATCTTCAACCATCACATCCAAACGGAAGAAGTCTAGTTGGGATGGAGTACAATAGAGATTTCCGAGTTTTCACAAGGAATACCAGTGCCTGAATCGGTGTTACTCCCTTACTGAGTGCTGTGTTTCCACAATCGTGTGCTTTAAGTGCAGGTGTATTTCAAACAGGCTTTGGAGTCCAAATGTCTGCACCTTTCGAAATGGCTGAACTCTCATGTGAGCGAAAGAACATACTCTTGTAGTTGATGTAAGGTAAGGATTTTCTATAATTTGAGCCATTCAAAATTTTATTCATTATACGGTACAGTATTTTTTCGGAGATGGCAAATATTGACATTTTCAGCCAAAGAAAACACAGCTGCTAGGAATTTCGTAGCATTTCGTCGCGATTTACGGGGAAATGCCAAAAAAACTGGGTATCGCTAATGCTACGGCTCGTCCCTCTTCTCGTTGACCCATTACCAATGACTATTGATAGATCCATCCTTGTTGTCCAATATGAGTTTAGCTTCAAGGTTTATTACTTTCCCGGAGTAATACTTTAAATATGTAGGAATACAATGTATATGAACGGCACAAAATGTAAAAGTTTTTGAATGTTCATATCGCAATATTGTTCCTTTACCAGGAAAATATCTCATTTATCTTGAATACATCTTACTAGAATTTTGTAAAATAGTTTAGGAGTGTTACAATACATTTTAACATTTTCATTTAAACTTAAAACACTGAGTGGATCTGATATGCTTGTAAATTGATTGCATCTAATTATCCAGCCACGGTTAAAAATATGCATAAATGTCATATTCATGAGAATTTAAATAAATGACAACAGAGTAAAATATTGATTCGGCCATAAAAATGATGGTTTAGGCCATAAGCTGTAATTTTCAAAGGAACTGAGGGTACCACCAGAGGTGGAGGAACTCTGCATGGTATTTCAAGCCAGGGTATTCAGAATAATTTGTCTAAGAGCCCATTTGGTTAGTCACAGGTTACAGAACGTTAACCAAACTACAGCTTCACATAATATTGTAGGGATTGTTCTTTAATCATATATCACGCTACTGAAAAAGTTGTTTTTCGTCATTCTAATCCAAAATTTACTCTTGGAAAAAAACACTAAAGCACGTGTAAGCACCCCAAAAATCTTTCTCTCCCACTACCTGTATGCATAAAAGTCAATCTAAGCATTCTCGCAAAATTTCTTTTTTTAAAGTCCCCTAAGTTGGTGCTCATTAATCAAATTTTGATGCAGTTGGATTACACACTCAAAGGCCAAATGAATGAATTCTTCTCAAGGCAGATGAAATTGATTTAATGAAGACTTTGCACATGAATGTCTTAAAACAAATACGATTCCAAGAAAAAGTTACTCAATTGCCATTTTGCACTACTAGATATGATCATGATAATGTCCATTTTTAAGCCTTGCCTTCAATTTTAACTGTATCTCTTGAATTTTGCTCTAATTTTACGGCTTCCTTCAAAAACCAAAGTTCATACACATTTAACGTACCAATGTTAATAATACCACTCATATATGATTCATATTTTGGACAAAATCCCTATAATTCTCAAGGTGCATGTGAGTACACTCATTCCACTTCATGTCTCAGTCAATCTCCATCCCACCTTCCACTTCTCAGCCAACATCTGGCACTGATAAAATTATTCTGTATATATCTGAAACTGTGCTTAACTTAACCATAAAAATAAGTTTTTGTGATGGACTCTGCTTTAAAGCACTAATACGTTTGGGAAAGTGTTTTTCTTATACACACCAAGTTTGCACAAATATTAGAGCTTATTTAAAATGTAAAACTAATTCCACTCTCGGACTTAACGAAAGCATCGAATAAAGATTTCTAATAATGGTTACATGGAGGCATACGAACTCTACTGAAGGAGTATATCACTTTCACCTTAACAAATATAAATGGTAAATCCAGGTGGAACGTTTATGAACTTTACTTCACTAAAGCAAATTAGGCGTCTTTAATTTTAAATTAATCCTCTTTATCATACACGACATACCATCTATAAGTTGTATACTAAAAAGCTGGCAGAAATAATATTGTCAGAAACGTATAAGTAAGGGACGAGGGCTAAATTTAAGGGTATTCGAGAACAAGGAGAACAATTAGGACCGGAAATAATTCCACCAGCGAATGATCGAAACTAAAATGTTAATAATTGACCGAAGCAATCTCAGTTTTGGAAAAAGATCATCATATCTAAAGCATTTGAAAAATTCTTTACTTTTTTCAATGCCTTCACTTAATTTGATTAATGGTGTTTTAATAAAAAACACACCAGAAGGTAATTGACATTTTCTCAATCAAAGCTGAAGAGCAGCGAAAGGCAAAAGGCTCCTATGTAAACATTTTCCCTCGCGATTTGCCGATGGTGGTGAGATTTCCGTACTAATTCCATCCAATCTTGTGATTAAATCAGCATCTAATGATGTATGTAGCTTGCATGACCGCGCTAATATCTCTTTACTCATCTGAAATACATTTTCCGATCCCAGAGAAGTCATACTATCCTTCAATTCTCGTCTCTCTGCTGCTGCAAATTCGAGGGCATCTGGCATTTTGCTTACTCGAAGGGTCACTCGAAGGGCTACTCGGCTGGTATCCACCGCTCGAGTAGCCAGCAGTCGAATACGAGTCATTTTGGAGGCCGCCGAGTGGTTCGAGCATGGCAAATCCGCCGAGCGCTCGGCTCCGTACCACGTGACTCGCATTCGACGGCGAAGTCGTGTACGACGAAAACTTCGAGCATAGGCCCCCAGGTCACCCTCCGGAGACTAGACCCAATTAGCAGTTACGCTGCTCTTTTTTTCGGGTGTTATACATGGAAAAACGAAATTGCAACGTGGGTTCGATGACAAGACCAAATCCCCGTGCACCACGGAGAGTCTGTTATCGGCCGATATTTCTGTGGGCCGTTCACAAGAAGAGGACCTCCGGATAACGTTTCCCCCTTTAAAGTTTCGACGTAGAGTGGCACCCGTGGAAAAAAATACGCGGCTTCCCCCATCCTTGCCTTCCGCGATGCGAGCGGAGAAGTGCAACGTCTTGGAGGGCGTCTCTTCCTCTCCACATCTCTCTCTCGCGTTCTCTCCTTGTCCCCATTCTTTTGTTCCCCGACGCGATGAGGAGCGCCGCGGGGCGGACCTGCAGCACCGCGCCGAAACGGGTGCGGGGGATTAAGAGGTGTGGCGGGGTGGGAGCGGGGTACAGATGTGAGTCAGCACCCGGCAGCCTCTCCGCGTGCCGTCGGGGGGCGCGGCGGCGGCGAGGAGGAGCGGGGGTTCCTTCTCCCAGCAGCGCTCGCTCTCGTGGGGCGAGTGAGCGAGCGGCGAAGGGTGGCAGGCAACCCCCGGACGGGGGAGGCTGCGGCCGCGCGCGCATGCCCGCCTCCTCGCCGGATCAATATAGTGCGTGGGTGGGGCGCCGGGTGGGGGCGCAGGGTGGGAGGAGGGATGGCCGGAGGGTTTTCGAGGGGTTGGGGGAGGAGTCGGTCGAGGGTGTGGGGCGGGAGAGGTGGGGTTGGATGGATGCTGCGGCCATTCGGGTGAGTATTGCCGTTCGCTCCTCGCCAAAAGGGAGAAAAAAGGGCTGAGGGAATGGCTCTCCGACGGCCCTTCGAAATCTCGCGCGGAGAAACTTTAAAAAGAAAGGAGGAAGGATAGTAGGCACAAAGCAGCGGTTGGAGGTGGGGAAATTTGGAATAGAAATTTTCCCGGGAGGGCACGAGTTTTTCCAGTTGGAAGGAAGGGTGTGATCTGCTATGTATTGGGGAGGCAGAAGGGGGAGGGAGGGTTAATGGTTCTTCCGCTCCGGAAGGGTGGATTAGAGCATTTTGGGTGCCTGGGGTAGGCATCTTAGACCAAGGGGAGGAACTTTAACTGATTTATTTCAGCTAAGTAATCGAAGTAGTTACAAGGGTCCATGAACGCTTGTTGCTTGCGTCAGTGGTATGATTTCGGCCTGTTGGTACGGCGCAGATATTGTACTTGGTGTCTGCTATCATTGTAAAGAGTTTTGTCGCTTCTGATAGGCATATATTTTTAGCTTTTAGCTTATCAACATTATTTTCCTGTGGTGTTTGTTCACGGATAACTAGCTTTCGATAATTAACTCTTCACGTATTAACGCATTTGCACGGATTATATGGCTGCCGAAACTATGCTTCATGATTAAATTTTGGCGCCCAAGTCTATGTAATGTCATTACTTTTCTAATACTTATTGAATCTTAAAGTATAATATTCATTCACAACTTTCCTTGGATTTTAAGCAAGCCGTTTGTAAATTTTAAGCTCTACATTGACGTGAAAATATTCCGTACACCATTTAAGCTTCTCCTGTTTCGGTTCATAAATGAGTGGATTGCATAATTTTTTTCTCCCTGGAGACTTGTGTATTGACACTGAATTAAACACCAGAAATTCTCATTTTCCAGCTGAGAAAAGCAATACTCCCATAACCAGCTCTACCAGAACTGAGTGTTTTCTTGAAAAAAATAAGGTTTTCCTTGAGTAGCAAAACGAGAACAATAGGTAAATAGAAATTTCACTGAACAAGCCTTGGGAAGAAACAAAACAACAGTTTTATGGCTATTTGCATTCCCAGCTGTTTCACCACCCCCCGCTGGAGCCATTCAGTGCCTCCCTGTTTGATCAATCGCGCCGTTGAGTGGAGGAGTGCGTGAGAAATGGGGGAGAGTGATTGGTTTTGAAGAAGCAGGGGGGGTGGGTCAAGTGGCGGGTGGGGGAGAGAGAGGCGACGGATGAGGGGGAGGGAGGGGCGTCGTTCGGGCGTCGCACCCTTTTCACGGCGTCTACCGGAGAGCGTGGCCATTGTCTCGAGGGCTAAGGCGACGTGCTCGTCGGAGGGGGCTGGTTCGATCCCCAAAAGATCCACGGAGAGGGGAGCGACCGCGTGGACAACTCTCCCAAACCTCTCTACTCTCTCTCTCTCACTCCAGTCCCCCTCCCCGCCCGTAGTACTCATCTTCCCTTATCCATCTCCTCCTTCCGAGTCTACGACCGAAGCACCCGACCTTTTCTTCCTCCAATCCCAGCCGACGTCCTCTCAACCTCCCGAGGGTTCGACTCCCCTTCACTCCCTACCCCTTCCCCCTCACCCACCGGTCAGACTCTCCTCGAGATCGAATCCCCATGGAGCACCACAGCAGTTCATTTCTCCTCTCTCCTTCCGCCCCCTACTCCACTCCACCTCCTCATATCTAAGAAAGAGGGACGGAAGACTCTTTCTTCCCTTATCGTGCCCTATCTTCTCTATTCTCGGAGCTATGACTGATGAGAGCACAGGCTTTAGCAACTTGGTGCCTCGCTTCGGTTTGTATTCGGTGCCGTAAACAGGATAGTATTGCACGTGGCTGAAAGTCTTCCGTGCTCTATCCATTGAAAACAAGCCTCCTTCCAAGAAAGAGCGCTCTTTTTCTCCTAGCGTCGTATTCACAAAATTCCCCCACTTACGGTCTCCCTCTTTCTTTTCCTCTCTGGTGTTTTATTCCCTCGCATTTAACGACTCATTTGTCTGCGAAGTGTAAGTGCAATCCAGTCTCGGCCGCTGTTACTTCATGGTTCTGGGAGGATATTCATTGGTTTTCTATTTTGTATTTTTTCGAGCAATCAATAGGGCCGTAAAAGCCTTAACTACTGCCGATAGTCAATGGTAAACTATTGCGTAGTGTTGTAGTAGAGCGATTTCCGTAATATGTAAAACATTCAATGAATTTCTTGACTCTTTCACTTAACACATAAAATGAGCCAATGTAATGTCTCAAGACTATGAAATTTTGTAATTAGAAACTTGCTGACTTTATACCTCTTTTTTAAAAAAATACAAAATTTCTAATTCTTTTCGCAAGTTCCTTCTCTGAGTTAATGCGTAAGATTATGGTTTTGACAATGTCGGTAATGCACGAAGAATATCTAAATACTGCACTTACTGTTCATTTCTCTTCATAAACCATAGCTTTAAGAGCACTAACTTTCATTGTTTACGCACGGAAATAAAATTACTGTTATATTTACCTCTAGTTTTCTTCTATTAATAAATCTATCAACAGATGGCGACATCACTTTTGTATGAGAAATAAATCTTCCTGAAATATCAAGGCACAGACGGAGGTTGTTGGCTTATGCTGCCGAGATCATATCTCATAGGATGAATGAGAGTGTCACCTTTAAATATCGATTCCTTCCTTTCGAAGAACAGAATCTCTGATGGAAGTTGGTCCGAAGGAGGTTCCAGTTCGAATACTCATGGTATAAATCCGCCGTATCAGGTCCAACAACTACGCTTGCTAACCACTAAAGATCTATTTTGGCTTATTACGGCTTCTAACCTATTTTATGCTGATAGAGGTGAATTTTATGCTGAGAGAGATGAATGGTTACATCATCCTGCATTTGGATTCTCGTACCAATATAAGCTAGGCTAGGTAATGGTTTTTTGAAACAGTTCTCGCTTTTTGGAAATCTTTGCTTGTCATTGGAATTCGCAAAATGGATTGATACGGTCAAGAGAGAGCGAGAGAGTATACACTTCTCTGAAATACTTCCTTGAGTTTTGCATTTATCTCTGCTCGGGAGTTTATTCATTTCTGTTTCAAACTGGAGATTTGGTAGCATTGAATGCCTTTGGCTTCCTTTCAAGGAATAAAAAATTATCAATTTTTCATCAAAAAAATTTGTCATCCATATTTTGTGCGGTGAAGTCTTAACATTCATGGTGAAACTTTGTTTTAATTGTTACTATATACTGTTTAAAATAAGATACATATAAATTTTATATAACATATCTTCTAAGGTGAACGTAAAAGTGAGATTTTTCATGGGGGGCGTAGCAAAAATTTTAATTGTTATTTAATATTTTATAAAGATACTATAATTCTCTCATCTTTCGTCGAAAACTTAGTGCTCTCTAAAAGCCTTAAGCAGTCTTCTTAAGTGGCACTGGTGGTAAAGGTAGAATAAAGTGGCACAACTTATTTCAGACTTATTTTAAAAAAATACGAGGGGCTTTTTTGCATTCATCGTTCTTTTTCGTACGTGATGCGGCTAAGGTTCTATGACTCAAGAGTCCTTCAATATTCATTCTCACCCTGGAGAAGTTTGGTTATTCTCGAGTGACCTGTTTTGTGGTCATTTCTAGTCCATACGTAAAGTAACACCAAGGATTTATGGAAACACCTCGCCTCCCCCAACGTCTCCTCGTCTCCTTAGTGGTAGAACCTCCAAGTAAGAGGAGAACTTTTTTGCGCAGATATGTAACACAAAATCTCGCAGCCCTACCGATGTGAGGACCCTTTTTAGTACTATCTAATCGGCCTATAACCGTGTAGATGTCAATAAACAATATCTTTAAAATACATTTGAAAATGTTTAGGATGAAAACAAGGCAGTTCGCCCGTAAAACCGTAGCAAAATAACAATTTTTATAGTTCTGTCATTTATTGATCCAATAGTGCCTTCAGAAAAATCTTATCCTTTCCGGTGGTAGCTTAGTAAAAATCATCCACTACTGTCTCACTCGTACATATACGAATGTGCTCCTTCAGTTTTAAGCTTTTACCAATGAACTATAGCCCAAAATGCAGTCATACATTTCATATCCCGCTAATTTTTGCTCTTCTTGAAAGCACGTCGTATTTTTCTTTACTGCAAAGAAACAGATATCACCTTAACTGCTCGTATTTGTCGCCACTTGTTCCAGCTCTTCTGAGTAAAACTGGAACTACGCCAAGTATCGCCCTTTCGATCGAACGGAACACGTAAATATGACGTTTTTTCCCTAGGAAGTCGGAGAAGAGGTAGTAGCAGAGACTGCGGGCCGCTCCTTTGAAGACACATTTCTGTTCTCCACATTTCATTTCTAAGTCGCTGCTAATTCATAATGCATTAAGATCGTTTTCCTGTTCTAAGAAGTGAGTGCGGCACGTTGATGGGGTCGATTATAAGGATCTTTTTTTGCAATTGCTTATATCCCATCCGTCCGGACATCCTGTTTTGCTTTTATGTTTCCATCCGTGAGTACGTCTTGTGTTTTGCTTTCACGTCATAGCTCGCAGTGAATTGAGGGAATATGCTCCTTGCTCTTTGGCTTCTTCCATTACTATTTCTGTTACCATCATTCTTTCGTGATATTCCAGATTTAATTTACTCTCCTCCTTTCTAATTCCGTTCTTCAATTCACTGCCAGAGTATGCACTACTGGCATTGCCTTTTTAATATAAAATTTAGGGATGGTTCATGAATGGCCAGGAACGCTATCCCTTACAAGTTCCATTGAAGTCCATAGACAGTTGCGATAATAGCGAAACGATGTTCTGAGACAGTACAATCTTTTATTTTCTTTCGTGGTAACGTATCGGAAATGGCCAAGTGGCCATTATTGTCATATGTAAGAGAAGTTTTACCTGATGGAGTAAGACTTATTACAAAGAATTACATAATATAAGTAAGAACGTAATCCTTTCCTAACAAGAGAACAGAATCGCTCAAAAATATGTAATATTAGAGTGAAGATCGCTCCCCTAATGGGCATGTCAGTATTTTTTCTGCAAGAATAATGCTCCTGGTAATGACGACTTAACAAGTTTTCAAAGGTACATCAGCACCTTTTGGAAGAAAACTAAGAGGCTTGGCAGCCAACCTACCCCTGGGTAGATGTAGACCTCCAAACGTGGTAAGGTTATAAACTTTTCTGAGATGTTATGTGACCCCGATGGCTAACAAAATACCTTTTCGGTGGGTAGTTTCCATTCGCGTCGAATTCCAAGGAATACATTCTTGATACGAACCAAGTGCTCTCTACTTCGTTCTCAAGTTATTTCAAGGTGTATACAATTCTTGCATCACTAAAAGAGTTAGACCAACTCATGATGAGTTGTTGGCATTTTTTTTCCTAAAGACCTGATGGAGTAACGCTTCCCTACATTGTTACGGTGGGTGTCTGAGGGACCGCTGGATGATGCCCCCGCAACTCTAGGATTCCGCGGGGCGTAATTTTAATGTCGACGCCGTAAAAAGAGGCAGCCTCTGACTCTTCCCCTCCCATCAACCCTCTCCCAAAATTAAGCACCTGTCCTCAGTTTTGCAAACGACCTCAGTTGTCGGGAACCTCCCGACTGTAGAGATGGTGTCTCTTCCGCACGCTCTTCGGGCTTCCTTTTCTCTTTCCCATTATTCTGCTTTCCTCTCTTCCCTCCGCCTTGCGGTCTCCTCTTCAACCACCCGTCGTGCCTTTTTTCCCCCGTCAGTTTTCGCTGCCCGATTTTTCATTTCCCCGCTCTGAGGCACCTCGTATTACTCCTCTCTGCAATCTCTCCCTCTCGCATTCCTCTCTACTACGCAGTCTCTCGCTCTCTTTTCCCACTCTTTCGTACTCCGCCCTCCCGCACCGGTCCGACCCTTCCCGCTCTTCTCGTGACAGTTTAGGCATCGCTCATGAGTCGGCCGGGAAATAATGAGAGTGGCATTCTCAGCCCGCTCACCCCACCGCCATTAAATTTTATCTCCCTCTCTCTTTAAAAGAAAATTAATCACGGTCCCTTTGCCGCAAAACACAGGGGAGGGTGGGGGTGGAGACTTTCCCGCGAGACACTGACTCCTCTCGGAATGCAAGAATATCCGCGTGGTGCTTCGGAGCGATGTCTCCCGCTTCATTAAGCGCTCGCTGCGGAAAAAATATTATTCACAAATCTTTGGGAGCACGGCAGCAGAAGTCTGCGCGGATGTAAATAGAGGGGATCCGGTGAAGAAAAGTGGTGCTGAGACGGTGAGAAAAAATACGGTCAATCGATAGTTGGAGACAGAGTGCATGGGGACAAAATTAAACCGTGGGGATTCCATGAGTACTCGAAATTTGAACGAGGAATATTCCGGACACTTTATCGAGCCGTCAACGGCTTGGAAAGCTCTAGAAGAGCGCATTTCCTCCGCGGTAGCAATGAATATCGTGCCATGGCCTTCGTTTACAGCTTGACAGGCAGTCTAATCGCTTCTGTACTGAAGGAAGATAAAAATAATAAGTGCCATAAACTTTATTGTCCTCTCTGCTTTCCGACACTTATCTCTACGCACGTTTGCGCAGATTTTGTTTCTCCAATAGTTCCATGTATTTGGGCCATGAAGTCGAGTACCAGTGCGATTCATGCGTTGAGTGATACTCTTAATGTGTTTGTAAATGTAATGTGTCAGAGTTAGAGATTATTTAAAAATGAAGTAAGTATGTGATTTTTAGACGTTCAGGAATGTGTTATAAGAATCCTTAATCAGTTTATTTGCTCTTACGTCACAGTGACGTGACTTCCTTAATTCCACGTGAAAGAAAATTTTGTGATGGTAAAGAGATTCTAATTTTAAATCCTGACTACTACCCATAATTTATGGGCTTTAAAAATGTTTTAATTCAAGACAAACGTCGTGCATGCCTTAAATTACTGTGTCTTTATGTCTATACAAATTTTATGTTATCGATAGTTATGTTGCAAAATACAGTTATTTACATGTATTTAAGGCGATTTTATGCCATATTTAACCTCGAAAGTATCTTACATATTTTATTATTATGACAGTAATATTTAAAACTTTCCCACGATCGGCATCATTGCTGCATTCCTATCAATTTTAATAGAACATTTTCTTCATGACTCCAATATAGAGTATTATGAAAGAAAAATGTTCACTTGCGTGACTATTACTAATAATTTCTGCTATTTTATCTGTTCGAATGCACTGGGCTTAGAAAATACGGACGGTGATAAAGCACGAAAAAAATTATTTGTATTCAACCCGAAGGTATTTTGCACTCCAGTATATATTATTCAGGTTTCCATAGTTTCCAGGCAGTTAATCAACGGACCATCGTTGAACATATTCCTCCAAATAACTATTTTTAGGATATTAAGATACTCTAGTCACGACCATAAAGTTGCAAAAGAATCAAGAAGCCTAGGAAATCTAATAATCCGCCTATTTTCCCGTTACGTTGAAAGACTTTTGCTCGAATAACCTTTTTTGCAATTTTTATGACTTGGAATTCCCACAGTTCAGAAAAACTCTACGTAACTTATATTTTAAATCCTGCCACTCTTCCCAAGTGAGATAGAAAAGTATAAATTAGTGTGTTTAATATTTGTGAAAATATTTTCCATGTTTATATCCAGAAGTAAATTTCTCTTGTTGATGCATATGTATTGTTTTTCCCAAGATCAACGTTAACCAAATAATTGTTCGTAATGGTGGGTATCAGATTATTTTTATGCTTACAATTCTTGTGTACTATTTCAGGGACCCATAGTTTGAATCCGACTGTTGCAGAAGTGTATCAGTGTGATACCATTCCGTATTAGCGTTCTATGAGAAAGTGGTCGAATGGGATGTAAAACAATGAATCCCTTCGACTCGAAGCCGAGAGACTACTCCCGACGCCGGATTTCTCTCAGTCCATCATCTAATCCATATGCACTATACTTTTATCTTGGTACCCACCATAGAAAATAAAACTGATGGAGCAAGTAGCTAGCGAAGTCCGGAGAAGAGTGGGGAAGGAGAAGTCTTATACATACACGCGTACTTCAAAAAGATGACAGGGTATTCTAATCGGACGTATCTTGAGATATGATTGTGTTACGAAGATAGTCGTAGAAGGAAATGTGAGTGGGAGGAATAGGAAAGAATGATCTTGCATGAGGTACATGGAGAAAATAGTGAAGAATGAAAAGAAAAGTATCGTGTCAATTTGAAAGGTTGGCCGATTGAAGAGTCAATTTGAGAGCTGCTTCAAACCAATCTTAGGGCCGATTATTATTGATTAGTAGTGTAATTTAATACCTAAAGGTGAAAATCATAAAGTAAATGTCGGTCGCTAGCCCGAATGGGATCTCTTACCATATTTTTATTGCCGAATCTATTAGACTTTGTATAATAACAAGACCTGTATGTTTCGGTTCTTCGATCCATCACCTAGTTCATGAGTTATAAGTGGAAAAAAAACTGATTTATTTGACGCTTTCGGAAAAGTAGGCATGCAAAAGACTCTTACGTCATTCCGTCGTCCAATCAGAGCTGCGGAAGGCACTGCATATTAGACTACATCGTAATTGTGAATAAGTAAATAAACGTCAGCACACTTTAAGTCACGCCAAAATGTACTCGTATACGAATATACTTCGCTGTTCAGTTGTTTTGCGTTATTTACACGATGCGATAGGATATGCGTAGGCAGACCTATCCTCCCTACTCCCCTTCCGTTCTTCCCCAAAACAATATTACGTCTTTTGTGGAGTATTTAGTGCAGCTCGATCAGTGGACGTCACCTTTTTCATATTTTAATTTTTAATTTACGAGTAAAAAGATAGATGTTGTTAGAAGATTATTATTTTCACTAAAATTAACTTTTTGTTTCCATCAAATAATTTCGTGTATAAAATTTCGGCTCCGAGTAAGGGCACCCATTATTACTAGTGCAGCTCCGTAGAGTAATTCGCTCCAGAAAACGAACGCGTCAATGCTCCAGTTTCGCTCTGGTGAGGATCCATGCACCTCCAAAGCACTAAGGGTGGCGAGGGAAACCCCGTTGGCTCCACGGAGTGCGGGTTTCGCCCCTCGCCGCACCACCACCGGAGACGGGACTGCGGTTGCGTCTCGGGGGTGAGATCCCTCGAGCCCTCCCTCACCCCCTGGCCGTGCTCCTTCACACCCCCTGCACTCGGGGGAGGATGGAGGTTTAGGGGGGGCGGGGAGAGGGAGGGCAGAGGAGGGGCGCGGCCGGAGCACGTCGGTGATGGAGAGAGCGGCTCTCCGGGCCCCGATGGCGAATCGGTTTGGGGTCGATGGGATTCAATCCGCGCCGCGGGCCTCCGTATTTCGAGGCCCTCGCGTGGTGGGGGCGTGCGGAGTCGTCACAGCGCAGAAATAGATTGGAGCTGGACCAGAATTAGCGGCCAGCTCACGGCCTCTGTCGCGTGTGTCGCGAGGACGTCGCCGCGGCGTGTGCCGACCCTCTTCCCTTAGGGGTTGGGTCGGAGATCTATGGGGTGGGTGGAGGACGGGAGGGTGGGAGGGACCGGAAGGAAGCGTCGGATATATGTGCGAGTTGGGTGGGTGTGGGTGGCTTGTTTTGGGGAAAAAATTCTGTTTTGCGTCGTTGTGTGCTTCCTGAGGACGTGCGAAAATAGGTGAGGGCAGATTCATTCATGAGGGAATATATCCAGTATCAAACGTAACATCTGCCATCAATTCTGTCTGGAGGCACTTGTCCCCATTACGGTCCCTTAAAATCAAGTTACTTGAACGATAACTCCTTTAACGAAATGTTGAGGTGTATACGATAGTATTTACCAACTTGATATTCAAAATTCTGGGATATCCAGATTCAAGCCTATTAGTTCTCCGCTGGATGTTATAATATGCTAGAAACGCAAGGTATTCCTGACTTATTTGCTATACTCTGCTAAATAAAATTTCTCTCTTGAAATGGGCATGCTTTGCAATTTCGCTACGCTCTTGCCCATATTTCGAGTTTTATCCTCAAAGTGTCTACGTGAGCCTTTCTGATAAATAACGAAAGATAGCAGAAAACGGAGGGAATTATGCATCTCATATAGTGTTATTCATCCCTACTCATTTCTTCATTTCATTCTACGTGGAAATAAAAAATGTGAGTTCTTTTTCCCTACCTTATTTTTCACGAAAATTTACGTCTTCATATTATAGACTTTCTGATTTCTTAAATACGGTAAGTACACTTCAGTCCTCTAGGTTTGCGATATACATATTTTTATTGATAATTGAGGCAGGAAGAAAGTGCCCTCTTGTTTGTGATAGGTAAACAGACAATCAGTTCTTACTCTTTCATTTATTAAGTAGCAGAAGTTTTATGATACAAATAAGACATAATTCTTGTGAGAGAACCATTATTTCTCAAGGTTACTGTTTGACTTTCTTATTTCTGCATGTGGAAAGTTTAATATTCTTCCTAGTTTTTCCAGGCCAATATAGTATAGGCCATTGTGCGCAGCAATATTTTTATGCCTGCTAAGTAGTTTCAGACAGTAGAATTATGGCGTTAAAAATCTTTGGAGGTTATGAGTAAATCACTGCACTTTACAGTATTAATTTATTTTATGCATATTCATTTGGTAAAAAATATATTTTCTGATCCCATACTTTAAGTACTTTTTCATCATCATTGGTCAACAATCCTAGGATTGGTTTGACGCAGCTTTCCACTCGTTTCTTCTATCGGCCAACCTTTTCATTGTGACGTAATTCTTCTCTTTTACATTCTTCACGACCTGTTCCATGTATCTCATACGAGGCCTGCCTTTTCCAATCTTCCCGTTCACTTTTCCCTCGACGATAGTCTTCATCAGGCCATCGTTTCTCAAGATATGACCGATAAGTACTTTTTGAGGAAAATATATGCGGGAACATAGACAGCGTTGGCACAAACATAAAAGGCTCAGAGAAAGTTTACTAGCATTACTTTAAAAAGGAAATCAAAATATATGTTTTTGCTGTCCTTAATTAATAAGATACTTTGGAGTGTAACACTAAACGTTATTCTTTGCTCTTATGTTTGACCTTCGCTCATTTTCACGATTTAATATTGGTGTGGAAAACCAAAAAGGCTTTTCCAGCTCAGCAATAGGGCAATGTCATTTATTTAGTTTAAATGTGAGCATTACTACAATAGCGCTCGCTATTTTAGGTTGGGCAATGAAAAGAATTGAGTTAAATGCCCCAAGAACTGCTGCCGTTGCACCTCGCAAATATTTTACGTCTATAAATAGCGTCCTCCTACGCCGAGTTCTGGATGCTGCTGCCAACTTTGCGACCTCCCTGTAGAACAAGAAGTTGAATGTGTAATTATGAGTTTAACTCCTTAACTTTGACCTTTGTTGGTACAAGCTAGGCTCATTCCAACTTCATGCCCCCTCTCCTCTCTTTTTTCAAATACCGTATTTAAGAAATCAGAAAGTCTTTAATATGAAGACGTAAATTTTCGTGAAAAATATAGAAGGGAAAAAGAACTCACTTTTTTATTTCCTCGTAGAATGAAATAAAGAAATGAGTAGGGATGAATAACCCAAAATACGTCTGCAAATTTACCATTCATAAGAAAAACGACCTCTCATACAATTCCCCCAAAAACGTCAACTCAGAAAACTCTCTCTTGCAATCGGTATACGCCCTCCAATTGAGCTAGAACGCAGATAAATCATACGGCACATACTTCTAAATTTGAGCAGGGAGTACGTCGAAATTTCACGCTATTCATCAAGAAATCGAATGCTGTGAATCCTGTCAAAAGAACTGATTTCCATCCATTCTTCACGTTGATAAATTCTCTTCTTCTTCTTCCAATAGTATGCATTAATTGGATAACCACGGTGGCAACAAACCATAGGACCCCTTGAGTGGGCAGCTGGTATTTTTTGGCGGCCATCCATTTTTCAGTCGCCTCCTCTGTGTTCAAGAAGTTTTCCTAGCAACAGAAAGCGATCGGGGCGTAGAGGAAACTAACGCTGAAAGAATGAGTAAGAAAAGAAGACAATTAGAATAAAACCCTCAGCACTGCCATACTGCAGAACCCTTTTCAAATTAATTTAACGATTATATATTCTCATAAATATTCTATTCTACTAGTAGATAGCAGATGTTTGACTCGTTACTAGCACTTTTCACTAAAACTCTTGTGTTTAAATAAAAAAGCGATTGGGCATCTGAGTTCCGAAAAGCAATGAGAGCTATGATGTAAGCGTAAAAAGTTGCAGCAGAATATTCAATTGAAGTTACTCACAATTGAGTATTTATGTAAATCGTAAGAGGGCTATTAGCTGCGTGCAGATGGTGACAACTAAGTCTGGTGAAATGGAAGGGAATAGGTTGAGATCTCCCGAAGAATATGAGACATGGAGAGGTGATCGGGGTGTATGGGTGAGAGAAATCTCAGAGGTGAGGCTTATTGTGAAGAAGAAAGAGGAGCACAAGGGTGAGGATTGGAGCTGGGGAGAAGAATGAAAGAAGTTTCGGGAAAGATTGAAGAAGTTAGTGGCGTGGTTTCTCGAGGGAAAAGACCCGAATCTGAAGAACCACAACCACGGTGGCTTTCGATCTGGAAAATGTGGCGGAAAGCTGAAATGGGATCCAAGAAAATGGGTTAGAGAGAGAATACCTCCGGATGATAGAGGATGTTAATACAACATATAACTACGTATCTAAGATTTTGGCAATTTTATTATTACCAATGTAGCATATTCGAAAGAATTTCTGGAATTCTACTGAACTCGATATGAAAAGTTATTGTTTATACTAGCATCCAAACCGTTAAGCGCAATTAAACACTAAGCCTTGTGTGTATCATCCAAATACCACGGAAAGCATTTGGGATTAGATTTTGTCTTGTTTTTGTGGCTTCAAATCTGCCTCTTAAAAAGTTAATGCAATTATCTTTATCCAGGTGCAATTTTACAATGGATTGTTCAAATCTTAGATAATGAAAGATTTTTAAGGTCGAACAAACGTATTAAATTTAGCTACTGAACCAATTTATAAACCAAATCCAACATCGAGGTCGTAAGCCTTTTTGTCAATTTGAACTCCAAAAAAATATTACGTTGTTGTCCCTAAGTTAACTTAATCTAACAATCGATATTACTGGATCGAAAATTAATAAAGTTATATTTATAAAATGAAAAAGTTGATTACATATTTTTGTAGATGATGTCAGTGTGGATGATACTTCAAATTAGACACACCACGAGGAGTGATTGTGACATATATGGTAACTATTTACTTTTGTTCTAATATGTATATTCTATATATTACGTATCCAGACGCTCAATAACATGTGAAAGCAGGAACCTAATATGCCGACTACTCTTCAAGGGAGAAACCATGAGTGAGGCTAAAGACTTTATTTAAATTATCAGGTATAAAAACGTTTTTGAGAACTCTCGCACTTTATGTTTTTCTGTGTTTGAACAGTTTAACTCAGGAAAAACTAGATATTTCAAAACCACAAATTACCATCAAACATTTTACTCAACTTTCAGTGTTTCAGTGTTTGAGCATCATCTTCTTATAATCACTTCAAACAAAATCAAAGAGGCATTGAAACTATTTGTGTGTAATTTTGGTTTTATAGCATTTTTGTCTTCTAAGAATGTCTTTAAGAACGATAATGACTTTCTAAGAGCATCGTGTAAAATCGGGAGATTTAAATTAGCATAATAAAAATGAATAACTACGTTTATTCTTCTGAAACCTATCTTCATTTAGTCTCCAGAATAGAAATTACATTTGAAAAATCTAGTTCTTTTTAAAATTTTCGGCATTTCTTAAGGGAGTCTTAACACTGGTAGAGAAGTTGGCGTTGTAAACCAGCCCGGGGGGTTGTGTTTGAAACAGTCGAAATTATCTCGAATATTTAACCAAGGAGTCACGTGGTATAAACAAGAATGGCTCGCAAATTTTATGTGTTGAAACCGCTGATTACAACCTCATTTATTGTTTAAACCTGTGTTTTATTTCATTTGTGGGATCTATAGTTGAGGGAGATGAGAAAAACTCAGGTGAAAAAAAATTTTGATAATGTAACGAGCGATTTAGAGAAATAAAATTTGCAAACCATTCGTATTTGTACCACGTGACTCCATGGTTACCTATTCGAGATAATTCCGAAGGTTTCAAACACAACCCCCCAGGTCTCAGATGATGAGACAGAAGGAAAATTACCAAATAATATTCATCCTCTTTCCTACACCTTGTTCCGGTTTCCCCTGAGAATTCACAAAATCCTTTTGGGAACGAATACTTGGATGGGGACATTGCGGGCGTTAAATTTTACAGATTAGAGGAGAGCAAGAGATGGAGGTGTAGATAAGGTGAGTGCGGTGCTGAGCGGGAAATCTCCTGTGGGGGTAATGAGATGCAGATATAGCGGCCTCGGGGCGAAAGGGTTTTCCTTGATGCGAGGCGAGTTAGTGGGTCGAGGTGAAGTAGACCGACACGCAGTAATAAGCGAAGGAGGGGAGAAGTTTCAACAAAGGTGATAGGCTGGGGGGTAAGAATTACAAACTATGGTATTAGAAGAGATAAGAGAAGTCAAGGATAATAAGGTAAATAAGGCATATGAGAAGATGAAAGAAAATTGAGAGTATCCCTTGGTTTTTCCAGTTAAGGATGTATAATAAATATATCCTCAGTAAAAAATTATTTGCTGAAATTAGATTTTAGTTTGCATTCTCTTTAAGCAATTTTCCATTGCTGGAATAAAATATAAACATCAGCCCTATTTCTTTTCCATGTTATCCAAATTCTGAACTCTTAAAAATCGAATGATATTGCTCAACTCTCTGAGCATTGCATTTACTGCAATAAGATAGAGATATATTTGCTAAATTAATTTTTTTTAATAAATCAATAAAACTTCATTATTCCACTCATAACAGTAATTTATTATGAGTAAAGTTAAAAGTATCCATTTTTAATTTTTTGTTTGAAAAAAGATCCCATAAAAGGTGTCGGATGACATGTCTAAGTAATCTGCTATATTTTGTCATTGTCTTACTTAGTAATGATTATCCTTCCCAATTGAATCACAATTGCATCAAATAAAACACGAAAATTTTTGTAGTTTTGTACAATATTCTGATTCTTGTTGCTATTAACTATTCTTTCCTCTCGGTGATTTGTATTTCTACCCATGATTCAATTTAGAATTGTTAAAAGAGAGCCAAAGCTTTTACTTCAGGACTGCAAATGATAGGCATCGTTTCCATCTCGGAAAGAAAGTAGGAGTCATTGTTCATTGATGTGTTTCATTTAATTCTTTCTGTAAATGTTTATTCTCATGCCGCAATCTTGCTCTAATTTCTCCAAAAATCGCCTTATTCTTCAGAATCATTTCCTTCTTTATTTTCTTATTCTTTATTCCGTCCCGGAATTGTCCTAATTTTTTCTCGCTATGTGGTCCGGGGTTGGGTTTGTGAGACGTTTAAGGTAATGAATATTCCTTGGGATGTGATTGAATGTAAAATATTGGGGTTCCATTTCACTTTTTCATTTATCCATAAGGCAGTCATCGGGTATTGATTTCTGATGGAATCTACGTGCATAATAGGATTTTTGAGGCTAAGAACATCGATTGAATTCAGATACGCATTTGAGGTTAAGGCTGCAGGGCTGTCACGCAAGTTTCACGTCCCGATACACCATACCTATGTAGTCTGCACACAAGAATAGATGAAAACAGTGGGAGAGTGGAATCAGAAGTTCTCATCTGGGTGGCAAAAGGAGTCCTTAAACTCAAAAGGTTAATCTCAAAACTCAAACTCGAAGTATCGTTCCCATATTTTCTGAAGGCCCCTCAAAGAATGAACCACATTGCTTTTCCACCAAACTAGGTCAATTAAATGAGATACACATTAGCCTTCTGCTTTAGGATACCCATATCATTCAGAAATACAAGATCTGCGCACATTTTCTCCCACTTGAAAAGAGGCGCAAGGTGGAAATTCGGAATACAGCCCGGGTTATGTATTGAAGAGCAGTTCTCCAAGGTCCAGACTCCGTCGTGACTTCGCTGCTAAAGTTTCTTCCAAAAAATTCTCCCATAAAATTCTCCCATAAAATTTCTCCCCTTTCCCGACGTTAATTACTGATACTTCTCTCATTTAGTTTTATGCAATTCTGTGCATCTGAGCAGGTGTTTTCAAAATAATCTACGTACCTAATAATAGATCCCTAACTGTAATTGGAAGTGGAAGAAGAGGTAGGAGAATAATCCTGTGGAAGGGAGGGAAAGAATTCGTTTTTTATGTTTTTTTTCAGACTAAATGGCACTAGCCATAACTTTTGTAGTACTGGTCACACATTAGTGGAATTGTTTCATTGTAAACTAACGAAAGATAATTTAAAGTTTCCACGCATAATGTATTTTTCACTACTTTGGTATCATTTTTGCATGTACAACGTTAGGTGATGACGTAGCCTAACGATGAAAAACCTTGGCAGTGAAAAATAAATTTTATGTGGGCATCCTAAGTTACCATATTTTATTTTTTAATTCTTAAAATAGAAAGGAAGTACAGAGTAATGATGGTTCCTAGCTGATGAATTTGCAGTGAATTCAGTATTATAATTGGTCATTAAAGTAGAATGACATTGGATGAGAAAAACGTTTATCCATTATCCACATATTTATGACTCATGGGAGTTATTGCAGTGCCATAAAAGATTCAGAGATGATATTTTTATTTTGATGCCTGTGAAGGGAAATTAAGTTTGAGGCTTAAGTATAAGCTATATTTGCATTTCGATCATTTCTTCATGTTTCACAAGTCAAGCCCAGATTTCATAAGTCAACGTTCTCCAAAATTTGTCCTCGTCATTTTTTTTTTGCTTTCCGTTGATACTCAAGCTTAAATACTTATGCCTGTGATAAAAAGTACGCGACGCTTGTTATCTTCGCTAACTGACTCTTTTTGCTTGAAGCGGTGATAAAAGAGCTTTTTGTGATCATTTTATGAAAGCTAACACTTCCTAACGGCATATTACATTATCAAGCTCAGGCGGTGACCCCGTTTTCTTTCCTTTTGAATTGCTTGCTTTGCTAACGGAAAGATAAGCGGCACATCCTCCGCGGGGAAACTGCCCTAATATTCTTTTATGTGGTCCGACTATCTTCCAAGTACCATTCATTAGGTGTTTCCTAACGGAAGAAATTTCTCAATTCTACTGAAACTACCTCGTCTCTTTTTGCTCAGTGCCCTTCACTTACTCATTTACAATGTTTATTAATTATCATAAAAATATTGCAGCGATTTAAAATACATGGTAAGACATTGGTGCTCCCAAATTCTATTTCCCACTGAATGCAAGGCAAGGCATTGGGTGGGAATCCCGTTAAATAAATGGTCAATATCTACATTCAGCCCTACTATCCACCGCAAGGTTTGATGGGTTCCCCTTGGTTAGGAAATTCATCTCCACTTTCACTAATGGGAAAAATCCAATTATGCATTTCTTTTTCAAGTCATTGATGGGAGTGCAAGGGAGATAAGAAGATAAGATGAAACTTGAGAAGATATGAAAAGAAAAGGGTATTGTAGATCTCGATACGGAGCTAGTTGATGCACCGATATGAGATCGATATCGTTGGGAGTGATTAAGGGAATAAAATGCAAACTTTTGATATTTTATGGTGGAGGAAAATAGAAAAGACACGATAAATGGGCAAATTATGCATTGTGGAACATGGTAAGGTACGAAAGAAAGTTTTAGGACGATGTTAGGAGGAGCCAGAGTATATTGGTGAAACAAGTAACTGAGAACAGAGGAATGATACTGGAGTCCATAATTGAAAGTAGAACGCTTGTTAAGAAATTGAGAGGGAGGATAAGAAAGAGCATTATGAATGGCAATAAAGGAGGTAGTGAATATACTGAGCCGGAAGAAGAGATAGTGTCGGGAAGGAGCGGTTCGAAAAATAAAAAGCAAAGCTAATTGCTCATCACAATCCACCCTAACCAATGGACAACACGTTAATTAATCAATCTATTCCTCCCACCCTGACCCTATCCCCTACCCTCGACGAGTGCGATGACATTTTGTACTGAACATATGGCTCGCATGATAAAATATGCCCACAAACCTTTCATTACATTACATTACAGGGTTTTCGCAGGTTTTTCACACCCCCCTTCATGTGTGGGTGTTTTCCTGCCGTGGGTTTTTTTCCGTGATGGACATCAGCTAATGTCCTCACGTTTTTTCCCACAACTGTACATATCTTTTACACATACCTTTAATGTTACCATTTGCATCTTGTCGATTTTGTATGGTTTTCCTAATCGATACCTTATATTCATTTTTTTCATATTGTATAACTATATTAATTTTTTTTCATTGTCATATTATATTGCTTATTTTTTCCTCATTGTAATTTTAATTATTTTTCTGTTATGATTTTATATATTTTTTGAGTATTTAGAACAACGTTCATACGTATATATATGCTATATTTCATGCATTGACGAGGGGTTAGATGGAAGAAGGGACTTTTTAGTCTCAATCTCGCCCCAATAAAGACGTTTATCTATCTATCTATCTATCTATTACATAAGAGCTCTTGAAATCCCTGCCTTTTAGTACCTTTCTCGTTTCATAGGACATCGCCATCCTGTGTATTGGAAAACTTGATTTCACATTCCACTTCCAGGGAGAGTATTCCAGGGAATACGCTTCCTGGAGGGTACATTCCCGCCTGGCGCCGCGCGACTATAAATGTGACTGGATGGGGGACGATGGGGTGCGCTCCTCTCTCTAACCCTCGAAGCAACCTCGAGACCCTCGCGTCGCCGAGAAAGCAACAAATTCTATATCTGTGGCGCGCGCGCGCGACCTTCCGACCCCTCCTTCCCCCGCCACATCAAAACACAGGCCCACCATGTTGTCTCGCCGAGCGGAAATGCCGGCGCGTGAGAACCTCGCCCACCAACCCCCCTTAGGGCCGGGACGGCCTGGCTCCGTTTGTATCTGATCCGGGGCGTCGACCCCGGGTCCATTGTCTGCGCGTCCGATGACAAGTCCCATCTCTCACTCTCTCGAACACACACACATACTCCTCCCGCAAATACGAGAGCAGCTTATCGACCGAGCCCGAGAGCGGGTGACCGCGAGAACTATTCGGAGGCGAGGAGACGAGGGCGAGGGGTTCGCGGGGGTGGGAATGAAGGGGATGGGGGGGGAATGGGGAGGAGGGGGTAAAAGGAGAGACTCCCCGCTCCACACACACGTACCCCTCATGAAAATGTTCCATCATCCGCACGTCCTCCCCACCTCCGGAACGAGAACTGGTCTGAACGCGAGGGCTCATGCAAACACCTCTCCGCCCATTATTCCCCGTCCCTGTCTCTCTCCGCTCTTTCCCCCCTCATTTCTCCCCCTCTCTTTCTCTCTCTCTCCTTTGGGGACACTCAAAAAACAACCCGCTACGCGTCTCCTCCAACGCTCCACTTCACTTCAGGCCGGCGGACTCCCTCGCTCTCATGACGAAAATAACGAAAAAGATTAAAAAAAAATGAAATGCCTTGTGATTACTTTTTTATATTTTCGTGGAGGGAAAAAAAATCCCTCCAAGCGTATCCCCTTTCCGGTCTTTTTTCCCCTCTCCCTTGTCTATACTCTCGTGTGCATGAGCTCCATGCATAATAATGTCAACTATCCCCTTTCATGTACCTGCATCACGTCTTTGTCGCCAATCCTATTTTTAGAAGTCTGGGGTACTTTCAATTCCCTGTTTATGCGTTTGGATAAATAGGTAATATCATCATCACGATAATAACTTATTATTGGTTGGTCTTTGAGAAGTCCCTTTTCCGCAATGTCCCTTTGAGAAGTTGGTCTTTGAGAAGTCCCTGTCCGCGCATGGGATTCTCGTTTTCTCTACCTTCCGCCATGCTGTCTTTAACCCCATTTTTTTCCGTCCCCCCCTTAATAATAAGGCGTTTTCCCTTCTTTTACCGTCTTAAGAATTCCTTTTCTCTTCATGTATCCTCCACCTGCTTTTACTTACCCCTACTTATCCTCCTGAATCTCGTTCATCAGCATTGTTCATTAAAATATTTTAAAATATGGAAATTAATAATCGCAGAATAACGCAACAAGCATCCATCATTTGCGGCTTGAGTTTTCCCCAACTCACCGAGCTAATATATGGATCATTCATACCTCTGAGAAACTATCAAAAAGGTGGTTTTCCTTCGCATCAAAACTAGAAGAATAAAATAATAGTACAATAATGAAATCAACCAACGCCTTAACACCCCTTCCCTTCGCTTGTCACCCATCTCCTGATTGACCACCTTTGACACTCCCTCATGACTGTATGAGTGTATAATAATTGAGAAAAATCTGTAAAGTCTTTACCTGAAGATGAAGACTTGATGTCGAAAGCCGGATCGTCTTAAAAAAAAATATTGTAATGTTTGGATGTGGAAAAGGCAAAAATGTCAATGAACAAGGAGTGAATTGTTGTTATATTTCTTTGAAGAGTGCCTATTTTCCATGCATAGAACCTCGAACTCGTTTTTTGCTCTGCCTACCGCAAAAGGATTAACATTTGATGGGTATGAACGCTTAATGTAAAAACATTGAGCTGTAAGCTATACATGGTGGATATTTAGCCCTCAATCATGTTGAGTTAAAAAGGATATTTCCACTTCAGTCAAAATTTTAATGGTGCTTCGAAAGTCTTTTCAAAATTTGTGGTTGCTCAAACTTGATCAGAAACAAGTGTCTCCTCACGTAGCGGCGAGAGTATGAGAAAGGTTGGCTTTGGCGAGAGTATGAGAAAGCTGTGGACGTGTGATTGCATGCCATCACACGTCCACAGCCCGTCTGACTCCTCCGATCCACACCCCATTCCCCATGCTCCTCCTCTGCTCATACCCCCTTCCCCTTGGCCCACCTACTAGGGTGCTATTGCGACGGCGGGAGGAACAAGGGATGCTGCGCTAGGGAAGGGACAGACGGACGCGCGGTGCGTGCGATGGGCCTTGGGTGTTTTAGGGCTGGGAATGGGGGGGGGGGGGGGGGGGGAGTAGTGGTTATTACGGAGAAGGGGTGCGCCAGGGCGCAAAGGGGGAGATCGCAGGGGAAGGGTGAGGGAATGCGGTGGATTCCTCCACTTAATTTCCCTCCTGCCAACCTCCCACGCATCCGGACGCATTTGCACGAGTAAATTTCACTCCGCGGTTAAGAGGAGGAGCTTGGAGCCTCGGCAAAAAAAAACCAACTCAGAGAATAACCCTCGCCCCCCAGACCATAGCCTGAAATACACTCAGTAGATGGTTTATTTGTTTCGGTTTTCGTCATATTTAGGTCTACGGAGTTTTGGGTCCAAAAAAAGTTTTTATGGCGCCTCTAAACGAATTACCATGCAGCATGTGTAAGAAGAGCCCACCGATTTTGGTTAAGAATACCTTCGTTTCTTATTGCACTTATTATTCTCGGTGCCTTCTTTCATTGACTCCTCGATAAATGTAACATTTCGATATCACGGTGTTCACTGTGATATCTTGGACTACGCTTCAAAATCATTACAGTTAATCTTCCGCTCCACAGAGTATCTTGCAGGTTATATTGAATTCAAAAAGTGCCTTAGGATCCAATGAAACCAATAGTTTCGAGCGAAATTTTCGGAAAGTTCGAAAGTTTGTATTGAAAGTGTATCTAAAAATCCACCTTCGGAGGCAACCTCACGGCACTATCCAAAGGGGCTTGATTCTGACGTCACGTTTCGAGTGCAGAGAGGCGATATGGAGTGAGGCGGGAGGCGTGCTCGTGGGAGGAAGGCAGAAAATTGAAGCGACGCGTGAAAAGTGTTGTAGTGGAGAAGCGGACAGCGCGCCGTATGCAAAGGAAGGATGATTAAAGTGGAGTCCGGAAAGCCAGGGATAAAGAAGAGAATGAGAGTACTCTCTCACTCCTAACGGGAACCAGTGATTTGTACAATGCCCGAAATACTTTTTTTTCCTACGATGCCTATGACACAGATTATGGTTTGTAACCTGATCCTACTTTCGGAAACTATTTCCTGCAGTTTTAATTATCCCAGCGTACTATGTATTATGCTTTAGTTAAATTCTAAAAGCTGGTGAGAGGATCATGTGTGCATTGATATTTAGATCAAGGAATGCAAACACCGTCACTCAGATTATTATGACTAAATAATGAGATCCAGGATTACATTATTGAATTTCATCATATAATAAAAATAAGAAGAAATATAGAGGCATAGCAAGTACGCCACAGGGATTTAAATTTAATGAAACCTATAAGAAACTTATTCTCCGCCATGATATTGCTCTGTATATATGTAATACGGCTATATGTCACGCCCGTCATAAGCTAAAAACTCCTAATACTTATTTTCCGAATCTTGATATAGGGTAGGAAAAAATTTGTCGTACTTAGAGATAGTTAAATATTCATCATTTCTCCATTACCAGCAAGTTCTGCAAACTCTAACTTAAAGAGCATAAGCAATCACTCGAGAAGGTTATCACTTCAAAATTGTGAGATAGTTAACCAATAAAATTCAATACAGGTATCACAATGCTACGAAAACTTCGTCTCTGTCAAATGCATCTCAGCTCTGGATACCTGAGGTACTTTGATCTTAAAGAAAAAAAAAGAGTTATCGGTTTGCATATTGAATTGGAATTCTATGGAATGAGTGATGCAAATGGAAGCTAATTAGATGAGTTAGCCCTTGAAAGCTTCTTGCTGGATAAACTAAAAGATTGCTTGTCTTTAATCCAACTACTGTAAAAAAATAATAACTGGAGTTTCTTGAATAGAAAAAACAGCAGTTGAAGAGGCGAGTGCTTTAAATAGGTAAAGTTTTCTTTGCGCACAGTCTATATTTAATCTCACGGATTATTCTGATCGGCAGTTGCATTTGTCTCGCAGACACGTACTATCTATGTTTATTTACCGCGTCTATCTCTGTTTTTTGGAAATTAGTTCATTGCTGATTTATCTATCTGCATGTACTGCCAGGGAAACAGCAGTTGGATTCAGTGTGGTTCTAGCGTTCCTTTATGAGATTCTTTATAAGATTAATGATGGAAATGAACGGTATTAATATCGTGAGAAAACTGAAGCGTGTTGTCAACACATTCATTTAATTTTCCCTCGGAGTTCGGCTGAGTGAGAATTGTTTACTCTTACGGGATAGTGATCGGCCTTTACTCAGCCCCCACTCGTTCGAAAACTGCTCTCGTTCGTTTTAGAGCTACTGCGCACTGCATTCGTCGTGCTCCCCAAATCCCTACCCCTGCACCTGTCTCTCATTCAGTCTAGCGCCTTTCCGCTTGTATCTGCGGCACACACCCCTTGTCCTCTCCGCTTCCACACCCATCATCCTCCTCTCCATGGGAGGGATTTGCTTACAAATCTCTCCAACACTCACTTCCACCTGTGCTCGTGGATACAGCCAATCAAGATTGCAGAAAAATTGAATTGCTTTTGCCCTGAATGCACAGTCCGCCACGCGCTGCAGGCCTATTTTATGGCCTGAGGGATTCCGCTTACCGCATCGTTTTCCTACATTCAACAATGAGTGCGTTTAAGTATTCCATCTTTTTTCCTCGTCCATGCACGACGATTGTATTCATGTGGCTCTGGAGTTCCAGCCTTCCAGCTTCCCATCAGAACATTTATGCTGAACATGGAAGGCAATATTTCCAAAAACGTATACCTAAGGAATATATCTTCTCCCAGCAGCGTCGTGCTTTTCCATAGTAATACAGCTCTTTCCGAGTCTTTATTTTTGGTTTCCCGGAGAGGCAAAAGCTTTCTTTGGAAAGGATGAAAAACACGTGCCGGGATCTTGCTCGTTTCCCCTCACGTCCGTGTCTTTTCCGCCCGTTAACCTGTCACTCAAGTTTCTCCCACCCGCGACAGAACTACAGCTGTTTTGAGAAGTCTACTTAGCTTCTTCAACTCGCAATTTTTCTCTTACAATTCCCCTTTGCTTCGGAGTATTTCATTTATATGTAATCATTCAAATATTCTGAGTATGAGAATGAATGTGTATGAAAATTATGCATAAAATTTTGTGGAAAAAATATCAAGATATTTTTTAAATCCCAAGATAAAATAGCTCTCTTACGTCTAGACCGGGAGTATCTGTTGCGTTTTTCACGTGAGCTACACCGCTTGCGTCTCAATAAGTGTTTCCATCTTTGTCTGCTGAAAAAGTGATTCCTCATACTACCCGCCAACTGATTTTTTTACTGCACGTAGTTAGGTACATAGCTTATTCTATTTGATCTTCATCTCTCCACGCTTTCTAAAGGTGAATGACTTTATGTTCAGCCACAATAATAGGCACTGTCTTATATTAGCTAGAAGTAACACCTTTGTCCCAACAGATATTAACTTGCGTTATTTATCATCACATGTGGCTGATACATAACTAACAATTTTATTCATTCATTCTAAATCGTATTATTCAATGTATTGATGTTACACTAACCGTTCACCTAGTAATGACTAAAATTCGTGTCGAAGTTGTTATTTACAAAAATTATCATTGCGTGGTAAAGGTACAAGTTTGAAAAAAAAACTTCCTAAGATTTCTTTTTTATTTCTATGGTTAGCCAGAAAATTGCGAAAGCTTTCGTACGTGTAGAATCGTGGCGCTCAGTGTGTATTCTCTTTGAAGTAGGTGCTAATCATTCCTACCTACAGAACCATCATGAACAGTAATTTGCCCTCGTGTCTGGACTTAAGCACCCTCATCATCAAAGTGCCGAAGAACATGGTTCCCCTTGTACCGATCGGTTGCACGCGCAGGTGACTTCCATCGCTTCTAGTCTCTCGTGGTGATAAGGACACTCGGAGGAGCGAGTTCCGTATTTGCTCTTCTCGAGGCCCCAGCGCCGCACACTCGCTCTCGACTCGACCCGCGTCCAAGTACCGTCTCTCAGCCCCCCTTCCTAGCTCCTCCCTTCCACACCGACATCCCAAGACGTCGTCATTAGTGCTTTCCCCGAAGGAACACGCCGCGATCAAGTACGGACACGGAGAACGAAAGGTTATCGGTGCAATCATCGGAACGATCTAAACGAGACATCGAGACAATGAGGCGGAAGGGCGATGTCTTGGTTTCAATTTCCCCCGGCCCTTTTGCATTCGGTGGAGGGCTCATGGCTCATTTCGGTGTCTCCTGGGAATACACCTTCTGCTTCTCGGGAACGAATCGTCTTTGCCGTTTCATTCGCTTTAACTTCCTGCTTGTGTACTCTTGTGCCCCCTCCGTGTGCTTCAGCAGATTGTCCTCCTCACTTGCTCTCGAGTGGCCATTGTGACAGTTCTGAGGTCTCGAGAGTAAACAATAATTTTAAAAACTCTTGGAGGAGTACAGAACTCTGATAAAACCCAGTCGTGACGTGCGGAGCTGATATGTGGGTGTTCTCCAAGCAGGATGAAGGAACATTTAGAAGATTTGAAAGGAAAGTTATTGGGAGAAACTATTAATAGTTAGAGAAGGAGAGATGTGAAGGATTAGGATTAACTGGGAAATAAATGAAAGACTAAAAGGGGAGGATATAGTTAGATTCTCTAAGTCACTGAGGTTGGCAAGGCTTGGATATTCGGAGAGAATGGAGGAGAGCAGAATGCCCAGAATAATTCTTTACCGCAAGATGAAATGGAGCATGAGTAGAGGAAGTCGCTGTAAGAGATGGCTGCAGAATATAGAGGAGGATTTGAAAGCAATGAAAGTTTTAATATGGAGAGAGACGGCAAAAAGTAGATCGGAGTGGATGAACATTATAGAGGAAATCAAAGTGCACGCCGGGCTTTAGAGCTGCGGTTGATGATGGAGTATACACAGAACGAACGCTGTAATCATAATTTTGATGGGAGAAAGAGCACCTTGATTCGCAACTCCCCACCGTGAAAGCTTTTCATCTTTACTTTGGCTTTGTAATGATGCTACTTTACGGAAACATGTTAGGTATAGGAGTCGCGTATATAACACGTCACATATGATAATTATATACAAAGTTACTAAGTGATTACTGGTTAGAAAGATTTCCACTAAAATATGTATTTGTATTTCTCTAGCATGCATAGATTAGTAATATTACAGCACGCTTCATACACTACAGGCTATTCCAACATTTTTCACCTACATAACCCTTTTCTATTCTGCCTATTGTACTCTCTTATGGTACAAGGGAAAAATGACATTTTATATGTATCGATACGACAATATATTTCTATCACTATGTTTAACTGATCAAGCCTAGCATAATACGCAGGGGTTCTTGATATATATCTAACGTCATTTGTAAACAAAACAGCTTTGAATTTGCTTAAAAGGTTTTTCCTAAATTTTAACCTGCATTCTTATAGTAATTCCCATCCTAGTTCTCCTATTATACTGGTAACATTAACACAATTATCATAATGGCCTTTAAAAAATCTAGCTGATCTCCTTTGCACACACTCTCATTCGTTTAATATCCTTCCTCGTTCGGATTATACTTGCGTATCAATGTTACGAAAGAAAACTTTATCGAAACGCAAGTTTTTTTTAAATCTCGTGATTCGAATTACTCGTGAAATTTCACGGCACGATTCGCAAGGGCAGTGATCGCGAGCAGTGCACCACTGAGGAGATCATCGGCAGAGATAGCGATTAGGGAAAACGCTCAGGAAGAATTAGTGATTTCATCCCTGGTATGATTGACTGACAAGCTGACAATCACGGCTGATTTAGCAATCCAAATACAAAATCCACCATGGGCACAAATGTTGTGGTTATCTTAGAAATATGATCTTAGGTAACAAGATACAACCTTACCTGTTGAGGCACCTAAAAACCAAAGGCTTTGGCTCTAATTTGTTTATATATTGATTTGAACAGCACATATATTGATTTGAACAGACATTATTGTTACCGATATTCTTTCGACGTTCCGTACGGTGAATCGCTCATGAAAACAACTGAACTTACAAGTATTCACGGCATTTTGTTAAAACGTATTTCTGTACCTAAATTACGTCCCAATGAAACTGGAACGACGTCGATTGGAGTATTGATTCAAATTGATTGCCTCCTATGGCTTCAGCATGAATAATTAAAATCCATTCCCATTTCCTGGTGGCCTGACAGGATTACGAAAGGCACTTCTTTTCCCTGCTAAGCTATACTTTCTAAACAAAGAGTGTGATGTTACCGTCACGTAAGACGTACGATAGCCATGTAAACTTCACTCATCGCAGCTGGTAGAAGACTAATATTGAAGGATAAGTGGCATGAGAAAAGTTTTTCCCGAGTATTCTTCTTTGCTATAGTGTGAATAAATTACTCAAAAATACACAATATGTTATCCCGCTCAGCTTAACTCATTTCTGGTTGAGGTTTATTTATAGTCTTTCGTCGTTCTCACGCGAAATAATTGAGTTGAACAGAGTATAAGACCGTAGTTGCTTCTTATAGCGTAGAAAACATATTTCAATTAGCAATATTTTTTCTATTCCATAAGAAAGTCTGAAATAATAAGTACTCAATTCTTAAAAAGCTATACTTGACTACCTATAAACATGCTATTCAACTTTTTGAGTGATGACTTAATCAAATTTTTCGCATCTGGTAATAATTACTTGTATATATTTTAGATCTACAAAGGTAATGGTCTCAATTCATTTCCTCTTTACGAATGTGATTTCTTTTTATTGTTGAACAGTATGCGAAATAAGATGGAAATTGGCTTCTTTCAAAGACTGTTAATGAGTTCTGCATCGTGAGTTTTTTTAGAAACTAAAATATCACTCACATGTAATTGAATTCGTTGTTATGGCTTTTATGCTGTGCATAGTTTATGACAGCGACCACTCTGATTCTCGAGGCAGAAACCTACTTATTTTGTCGAGGGTACTGAGCAAAGTGAGCAGGACAAAGAACTCTGCCATAGAGTGAGCCACGTCGGAGTATTAGCATTCATTGTATCATGTGCAAAAGTTGCCATGAATTTCACCAAATATAAATTATTCGTAATGATTCTTGATAATAAAATCAAGCGGCTGTGACAAGAATATCTCAGGAATTAATTCCAGGGAGGACTAAAAGCACTCCCACGGTATCCATGACTCACTCTCGACCCTTAAATCAACGCAGATCTTCTCCCACGCGTCTACCTTTTGTTTCCCTCTTCCCGATCACAGCGAGAGAGCGGAGATTAAATTTAAGGCATTCTTCCGGAAATAAGGAGGTGCGGCGTGGCCATAGCTGGTCACGCTTCGATGGCCCAGTTGAATGTGCGTGATTTGTTTCGAAGATCACAACCCTCGTGTCACACAGTTCAGATGTAAATGAGCAACCGAGCGCCCGTGAGACTTCTTGTGTTTCCCACTTATTCTTACATATGCCAGAAGTGTTATTTAATTACTTTTCTAAACTTCTATTTTAAATGCACCGGCCTCCTCTCTGATTAAACACAAATTTGTTTCGGGTGAAGCCATAGCGATCATAGGAGAAAAGTAAAATAACCTGTATAGCACATGAGGCAATCGTAATCAAATACGTGAAACAGTAATCATGCACTGCCTCATAATATTTAGGAGGTAGATCTTTGAGAGAGGAATTGCTGTTAAGGAAACTCCGTTGTATGATATATTGTGTTTCATTAGCTGAATATCGTGGTGAAGTATCGATGCCTAATAAATTGTATCGATTGCTAGTGCATTTTGACAGTTAATATTCCAATATTTTACTTCCAGTCCAAAGCTCTGTTCTGATAGAAATGCGATCTAGTTCCCATGAGTTTCTATTTGTTTTCTCTCCGTATTACCAAGTATAACTTAACGTGGCGACTAAAAATGGGAAGTTTTAGAAGGAAGAAGTGAGTCGGCTGTAATATATTTTTGTCCGTCTGAGAAATATACATATTTTTACAGCATTTTGAACATTCAGCATAAAATATACCACCTTATTACAAATTTGACGAAATACCTTTATATTCCAAGCAATGAGTACTGCGTTCTTACAACGATTACCATGTAGAGTGTAAAATGATTTTTATCGGTTATGTTTTACCTCGAAGAAGGTATTTTAAATACATCTTCACCTCACCATAATTACAAAAATTTTACACGCAGTCAAAACGAATGTTCTTAAGTTTTCACATGTTTTATGCATGCCACACGTTTAATTACACGTTTAATTGCGAGAGTCTCGAGATTTCAATAGCAATAAGGCTATCATCATATCCCTCGGAACCACCGTTTAATAAATTCAGAAAAGTAAGAATAAATATTTAAATAAGCGCTGCACTAAAATAAACCCAGTTCGCACCGACTTTTCAATTGTAGCCTGTCTTATCTTTACTATGCAAGTCGAAAAAGTGAGCCACGAAATGTACATCAGTGGACTATTTTGGTGGGTGCATGCACAAGCGTGGGATTTGGAGAGTGCGCGGCGTTGCTTCCGGTCTTCAGTTGTTTCATGTGAGACTTCTTTCCTCTCTAAATACCAACTTCATTTGCATAGTTTCAAGCCCACTTCCCCCCTCAACACCTCACTTCCGCCAAAATCGCACTCAAAAGTCCGCGGCTTGCATTAGCCCCTATTCTCTGGTGCGCTGCACGCCGCTGAATTTGAATAACCTGTTCGCCTAATTTGAATACTCCCCGGTAATCCATTGTAGATCAAAAGCGCACCCCTAACTTGTGATCGGATTGGGCTGAAATCTACGAGAGTATCAAATGAATTGGTGGTGTTCTCTCCTCACGTTTTTCGACTTCAACCGCAAGGAAGCTTCTGCTCTTTTTTTAACCATATGCATATCACGTTTAGGGGCACAATTGCTGCTTTTAATGATGCATGTATGTTTTTAAGGCCTGCTAGGCTATCATGACCTATTTCGTCGTTTTATTGCCAAATATGAAAAGCTATTGGGTGCGCTTATACGAACAATAGGATGATGATCTATCCTATCTACGATTTACGTGTAATTGGTGATATACTAGCCGATAATATGTCACGGCTAGAAATCATTTGCACGTCACAGCCCATAGGGACCGTTAGACATCCGTTTACGGCTAAAGGGGCATTCCGTGCTCCTATCTAGCCGTCACTTCTTTTATCAAAAGCACTTTTATGATAAATAAATCCACACGTGCGACCCACGTAAAGTGTACTCTAAGACCAAAGTAGATACCTTGTGTACATGAGTTTAAACGATCTTACTAACAGTGTTGAGGTGTGTAAACGAGCTTTTAAACGCTTATTTAGCGTAGCGATAAATGTAGATAAATAGCGATAAAATAAGTCGTCAGAGTGTCTCGCAAAATGCTATTCACTCCAATAGTGTTGGCATTTTTAATTCAAGACTAGGGGATAATTTTTTTATTATTTATCCTGCTCTTTGGTGCGCTTTTTACGATTAGTAATCTACTTTATTACGTTTTCTTCGTGCACATGGTGAAGTGAAAATTTTACCCTCACCTAATCCTCTTTTTTTTCAAAAGTGGCAGATGGAGTTTCATTACTATTGTCATTTATCATTTCCGTCAACGAATGTTTTCCAGCAATTAAACCTGAGTTTCCGCCGCATATTTCATTTTTCCTCGTTGGCAGATTAAATTAAATAAGTCAGATGATTGTGAACACATTGGTGGAGGATTTTTTTGCGGCTCGCCTGAGTGTGTCAGCGAGATAACATTGTGACGTGTAAGGTTACCGAAATAGCTTCAAAATCGATTTCTTCCTGTCGTTCCAAACATCAACGACCTCATGATTTAATGGTAATTCTTTAAATCACTAGCTGACAGATATCAAAGTAAATCCGCTTCTCAAAACAAACACAGAGGTCATTCACCCGAAGTTTGTGCCGGGGGCGACAGCTAACCTAGTCCCAGTGTCATGCTAGCCATTGAAGTCACCCATAATGGAATGTTGGAATTTCTCCGCACTATATTTGAAATACGCAATTAATACTTATATATGAAATACTTATATACGAAATACATGTTAATTAAAATTTCTAATGAATTACTTCTCATGAATTTTCACCAGTTGGGCAAATAGTTTTCCTAGGTGACTGATAATAGAAGTGAGTTATTTGACGCCTCCGTGAAAAGGTAGGTAATCGAGCTTTCGAGTTTATTTCATGACAAATCATGAATCGCCATTTGCCATAGTTGGCTTTAAAAGACCGAAAAGCTATTCTATCATTTTGTCACAACATTGCATTAAAACCTTAATGAATGATTTTTCATATGCCATAGGAAATCATTGATTTTCTGTATTCTTCTTTTTCTGGAACCATTATAAATTCATTTTTTCTTGATTCTTTGCGTGCTTTCTTCACCCAGTCTTCATTAATTGTTGCAATGATTCTAAGAAAGCGATATCTTAATGGAAAGAATTAGCAAGGATAGAAAGTGATATGGATAAGTGAAATAACACGACAACCTGTCATATTTTAGTGATCTCTCCATTTCTATGTTCTTGCCTGTTTTTGATGGTGAAAACTGATCTCCGTGAAATAGTGGGAAATGAGGGAAGTGACTCCTTGAACGATACATCATAACAGCGTACACGTTTTCTCATATTTTCGTGAGCAAACTGATGATAAAATTGACCTCGGATTTGGAATGCCTGATAGGTAATCAAGTCATATCAAACAAACATGACTAGATTCACTCATCGGTTAAGTAAGCACATGATGAAAAAGTTTTGTACATCCTAGCTATGCTTCTCGTTCCAAAGAGAGAAAATTGACACGTTTCACTCGCCCTCGATTATTCCTTTGATGCGCCGCGACTCGTGATGGCCCGTCCTTCCGCCTATTATCGCGATTTTGATGGACGCCCCAAATGTGCTGCGTCAAAATGTAATTTCCATTCACATCCCCAGATGAAGCAGCCATTAGTATAACTAATTAGGTGGGGGGGGGGCATTTATTAGCAAGTTTTACAGTTGCAGAAATCCATCAGAGGCGGAGTGGTCGCCTAAATAGTTGGGTGTTTCGCCAACGCACGGCTTCGAGTTCGAACCCGGGCGGTGTCCCTTCTTTCCCATTCGCAGAAAATCCAAGCTGTGAGTGTTTCTCCCGTATTCCTTGGTATTTGCAGGTCCCGCAGGCAAACGCCATACCTTCCATATGAGCAATCTACTGACAGACAGAATATTCCAGAGTCATTCACCGACTTTTAGCGGGGCCAGAGGTTGTGGCCACATCGAACATGTTGTGGAATTGAAATAATCCGCACAGCAACAGAGATTCAACGTCATATCACCTCGTTTTTTTTATTCTTATAAGTTACTTCTCAATCAAATCACTTTGCTCATCCTCAGGTCATTTCTGGCTGGCGAGGGAATAGAGCTGACGAACTACTGAGCCCTAAGAATGGAAAAAAATCACACCCCTAAGTAGAGGGTACCGCTTTCGAAAAATTAGACCTGGTACCCATAAAATCAGTGGCTTCCTCAAATTTTCATGAAAAACTACAGTAATATGAGGATATGTGGCCGGTATCGGCGTTCAGCGGAAGGCTAGAGAGTAAAAAAAAGACATTATCCAAAACCGTATGCTGAAAGATATTTCACTATTTAATCGCGCTGTCTTCTGGAGTAAAATTTTGCGTATGCCTGGGAGTGACCAACTGATAGACGCTGCTGCTCCATCTCTCTCTCTGTATCTTGCCTTCTCTCATTCTCTCAGCTGGCGCATGCGCTGATTTTATCTTCCCGCGCCAGAGGACTTAAAGATTCACACGGAAAGCCATTCACATGGTAACACCTTTTCAAGGTAGATTTCCTCCCTCTAGATCACGTCATCGCAATCTTTGTCGTCCGTGTTTTCCTTTGTCGTTCGCTCCTATAATCTGACGTCACGGTACCTTTTTAACGAAACCAGAATATCATAAGGGCAGGGACTGGGAACCACCTGCTTATTTTCCTTTGCAGTGCGCAAGCGCTTGGTGGCTCGAAAGGGGGAAGTCGGAGTTGATACGGTGGAGCCTCCACGTAGTTCTCGTGGTCGCCACAAAGAGGGTGTTCACTGCCATGCGATGGAGCTGCATCAATGAATGCAGGAGACATCCATTCAAACTCCCTACCGCCAATCCAACAACGCAAAGCTATCAATTATTAAAGTACCATAGTTTTTTATGGTTAACCTCAATTACTTAAACTTAACTATATTTTAGCTTAATCTTTGCTGTATTTTAAAATTTCACTCATCCATCCAAATAAGGAGAAGCTGGGTAAGAAAATCGTTCTTGCACCTGACTTTCACTGATATGGATTTAATAATATATTTGTTGTCTTCAATTTTATCCATACATACGTCATGTATTTGACTTAAGAGTCGTTCAATTATTGTCATAAGAATCTTCATCTTATTAGCATCTTCCTTTTTCTCAATTTCCTATGAGAATTGTGATGGCCTACACGAATGAATAAAACAGAATAAATTAAGAGAGAATCATGATATTTCCAACATATGAGCTGTATTCACTACTTTTAAAACTGAAATGCGTACTTTTAAGCATTCACCCTTGCGAGATTCAAATCCCGAGCTATAATTTATATGGCATACGAGGAGTGAATCGTAAATTTACCATTTCAGCTTCTCCTTGTCCAAAGAATTTCTCATTTTTCCAACAGGATTATGAAGAATAAAATAGGCCTAATGAGCAGTTACGGTTAGTAAGATTGCTGAAAGTAAAAATTGTTAAACCTGATAGTTCAAATTTTTACCTGTCTAGCAACTCGTTGTGACAGTTATTGTTGCCCCTCAATCGACGTTCTTCCTACCTGTGAATGGATATTCTCTTAGAGCAGTTACCTATACGAATAATGGAATTTATTTTTTGAGGAATTTCAATACATTCACCCTTTTAATATAATTGGTAATAAACTAACCTACATTGGCCAAGGCTTTCTTTCATTTTTCCCTGGAGAAGATTATAACCCCTCCTGATCCTCTAATCATTCAAAATATTTTCATCTGGAATTACAATGAATTCGTAGTATTTTATGGTGAACGATAAGATTAGCTGATTAATAAAATTTCACGTCACTTCTGCTGCTGCTACCCGGTTTTCCACAGTTATTCCTCAGAGCAAATTGATATCATGTAGCACACAAAGAAATGTAGTATTTGTCGTTAAAATGACAAACTTGACGTAATTACTGACGGTATGAGCTTGTTTTTATATGTATTTACATGAAAGAATGGGACACCTTAATAAATCCCAAAAACTGTAGGTATTGCAAGGAATAATAGTTCAGCATCGCTGGGTATTTAACTCCATCGCTGAAAAATGCAGGTTCCATTTTCATTTCACGTCAATATTGCAAATGTAAATGACCTTGACTACTAAGTTGTGGTTAAATTAGATATTTTGGTGATCCATTAGCTCAGATCATATCATACCGTATAGCCTACCGTAATCCTAAGCATATTTAAGACACTCTCAACCCATATTCGAACGCGGGAGCTTTGGTTTGCCTGGTCGGGGCATTACCGACCTGATTCTACCATGGCAGACAATAACTACTGACCGACTATAGCTTTTTTGGTCGTATTTGATTCGCATTGTTTTTCTGGTAGAGTTATATGTGATTTTACACTTGGAAATGACACTGTATTATAACTATATTTTTCCATTACGTGCATTATCGATTATCCATCTGTGCTACCATACTAATACCTTTTTATTAAGCCTTGCAATTTAAATTCTCTATTTCTTTCAAGCATAGAGTAATACATTCTCATAGTTTCACCCAACAGACGCTCCTGACCACAGGATTTGATTTGAAGCAGGAAAAATATTCTTATACCTCTCGCGTACCAAACATGTTAGAGATGAAAAGATAAACCCTGCTTCAAATTATGTTTAGCATTTTTCTCGCGTTATTGACTGGTGTTCAAGCGTGTCACATGTAATCGTAACAGATATTTGGCCGCTATTTGGCCCCAAAGGAACAAGTAGTTTGCAAAATGTTTTGAACATGCGCGCTTATCACGCCAACTAAAAGGAAATTATTTTTCTACTTCGAAACAACAGTTAAAATTTATGATTTACATTACATCCAGGAAATGTTCTTTACAGTTTGCTCCACGATGTCGCGAAACACATTGCCTACTGTTGATCCACCAGAATAAATGTTAAGGCAGTAAATTCGTTCCTCGTCCAACTAATGTTCACTGAAACACGCCACGTATTTATGTAAACATATGGATGTAATCTTTTCCGCAAATACACATCGCAAAATATATATTTGTAAATGGTTCTATTTCTACTACAATACATACTAAACATTGCATTTCTGATGTAATCCATGGCGGGAATGGTGTAATATTATTTGCATTGTTAAAGGCTGGGCCAGTGAGAGTTCGTGAGTAATATTCTGCTCGATGGTTATGCTGAAGTTATAAATAAGTAATAATGGCACTAAAGTAATCAATAAAAACTCATCATAAAAATAGTGCTAATCATGCTTTTGGTATTACTTCCCTCGGAGAACAGCCGACAAAAAATTACTATAGCCTAATTCTGGCGGTTTGGAATAAATCGCTATGTTCGTACAAAGGTTCTCTAACAGATGGCAGCACTAGTCACTCTTGTGCACGATTATTGATTTGGATCCCCTCGCATTGGTCACGTACGGGTTCTAGGAAAAAGGCATATTCGATGCCTTTGGTATTATTGATCCAGTACTTAGAATGTTTAGCTAAAGCCTGTCGATTATATTTTATCTTCATAGGTCACTGAGAGCGGTCTTTGCAAACACTGTTTATGTTGCTATTCATTCAGACATTAGCGCGGAATTTATAGTTGCTTCTCATGGGATACAATCCTTTAACGTATCAACTTCACGTTATCATTTTCAATTGTCTCAATTCCTTGCATAAAATTTAATTAAAGAGAATTTTTTTCCAGGAGAAATATAGCAAATATAACCTTGATAGCAAGTGCAATACATAGTCAAGAGGCGGATGATTATTATTATATACAGTAGAAAGCGTGAAATGAATTACATTTTAGAAAGAAAGACGAACGATTACGATGTTGTATTTCACAAAAAGAACTCGCATTCCCAAGAGATGCAAAAAAATATCCATTTCATTTTAATTTGAATTAATCACAAAAAAGCCCCTTCAAGCTGAAACAAACCTTACGGTTAATGTTTTAAAAAATTGGTAAACTATGAGTTAAGTACTTTTAAATAACCTTTTCGAATGACCCGAATCACGGTTAAATACAGAGTTTTTCAGTAACTTGCTTGGAGTTACCGCTTCCGCAATTGTAGCTTGTTCTCCGATTTTGGATACTTAGGTACTACCTGCCCGTGACGTTTCATGAATTTCTCTGTGAAAGCTATGTACTCAATAGTCATTTGGACTCACGTTATTGAGTTGTCATTTGGACTCAAGTTATTGAGTCCAAATGACTATTCATGAGGCATCATCAGAAGTAAACCTCTCTCTAAGTGTTGTACTATATATTCTCATATATCTTGATTTTTCACTTTTCAACGTCAGTCGGCCTCCATTTTTTTAATGCTGCAAGATAGCTTGATAGCTCGTTTTCCAGAAAACATTACGGTATCATCTGGGAAAAATATACAGAACATTGGTTTTCAATCCTATTTCAGACTCTTATATTAGGGCTCATGTTTCATGATTACCTTGTATTCAACCATTTCGTTGACAGGTAATGACATGCCTCCCATGTTTTGGAGATTTTTAGAGTCCTTGAGAGTTTCATTTAACTATCAGTTTAAGAGGACATGTACATATGTCGTTGGTTCCCAACTCAGAGTACGGATTCCTTGATCTCTAATTCCTCTTATTTCTAAATTTCACACTGAATACCCTCGTTTAAACTGGGTGAAACTTCTTTTATTTTTCCTCCCTTCTTTTAATGATAGCTGAATATTTTCTTTTTTTTTATCAGAGGCCTCCATATGGAAGTTCAACTTCATCGTGACCCATCAAATTTCATATGAATGACGGTGATTTCCGTGGTAGGTAAGAAATCTATCATAGACCGCTAAATTTCACCTTCATTCGCATTCTCAGAAAGTACACCCGTTTATATATCCGTTATGAAACATTCTGCATTAATTATGGCTTTCGATAGCTAGAATTACTTTTGAATGACTGATGTGAATATGCATAGCATAATTTACTCTTTTCTATTGCCTCTGGAATAAATTCTTTATCTAGTGGATAAGTTCCTTAAAACCTTAGTTTTTCTTAGAGTTTCATGTCTTCCCTCATTAATGTATCTACGTAAGCTCAAAGGCTTCATGCGCATTATAATTCCAACCTAATATTTTATATTTAATGTTCCGTCAAAGTGTTTGATTACACAGGTCAAGGTCTATGTGAACTCTGCGGAAAAAATCAATTATTACATCAGCTCAATCGTACCCTTTTACAAAGCCCAGAAAATCGATATTTTTTTTGTTTTTTCGTTCTTGAATTTCAAACTTGAGAACCTTTTTATTGATTATAACCATAATCTGTTTATCCCACAGCTATAAGGTTTATTCCAAGAAAAAAAATGTAGAAAAAAAGTAGAAAATAATTTACCTAATGTGCAATCACTCCCATTAAACATTATCGAATGGCAAGTAATTATTTTGATAGCAATGCCAATAGTCAGGTAGGTTTTAATGCGTTCATTAGACTGGCGTCATGCAAAAGAGAAGGGGGATCGGGTTGGTGTGGTGGCTAGAGTACTGGCCTCCCATCCCGAGGGCCCGAGAGGTTCGATTCCCGGCAGTGGCAGATTTTTCAGTGGAAAACCGGTCCCCACTTGAGTGCTTAGTGGAGGGCATTTCAAGTTCAGTACTCCGTCCGTCGGATGGGACGTTAAGCCGAGGTCCCCTTGGCGCCTTTCGTTAAGAGGGACGCCGGGTTTCACTCCACCCTTCCTCCGTTCCTGAATACTCCTACCATTACCCAATTACCCACCTATCCAAAATGACGTAAATGACCTCAGCTATCGGTCGCCTCCCCTGAATAACCAACCAACCAACCGAAGGAGAAGCGACATCATGGCATAATATCATTAGCATTAGCTAGTAGGATTATGCTCACTTACAATTTTTCTTTTGTGGAGTATCTTTTCCATCAGTGGAACTATTCCCGGGCTCTAATCACGCCCGTCATTTGGTGCTTGTTTAGCTTCCACCGGTCGACATTTGCCAAATATGTGAGGGATTGTGGGTACGTTCCCTTTAAGCCCAACGACGCCGATCCAGCATGATACGCCAATAGAGCAGCATGCTTGCCTGTCATTTTTAAGGTTGAGTAACCGCAGTCTCTCTCGGGAATGAATTATATGCAGTATGTGATGATAAATAAGATTGGTAGTGCTCTTGCTCTTTTTCCGCGTAGTTGAAATGCTTTGATTCCAATGGGCTCACCCCACGCGCACGAGTTGTGGTCGCATGGCTGCCATAGTCGTAAGCCATGGCACACATCGGTCTCTTTCTCTTCGCTCCGAAAATCAGCCTTTAGCAACGCAATATAATGATGCGAGTGTTTTTATATGCCTGTATTCTATTTCGAAGGATTTTTGACTACCAACGTATGAGTGCAGTCCCTCAATCAGAAGAGAGATTATGTTGCTCATTGGGCACGCAATGAAAATTTTATAATCGGTATTTTACCAACTCATCACAACACAAGATACTTTAATTGGAAACACTTGATATATTAATTGTTTATAATTAATTCTGTGGTTATTATGCCAACATCTACAGCATATTTACAGATACTTGTAAGAACGAAAAGAGGTGCGAGTTTAAATCACCCTTTTTTGAATCACTCAACAGTACTGAGTATATCAATGGAATAATACTCACCGCAGTAATCATGGAGCATTCATGGATTTTATAACCTTCAAATTGTAAGCTTTATGACTATATCATTCTGTGGTCTTTACCTTAAATTTTTTATCGCAGCTAGTGAGTGCTCTATGACAAATTATTTACAATTAAATTTAAATTATTATTTACAATTCATTTCTAAAATTACGTTTCGCGCATCAAAAATTTTGACATATTCCGATATCCGCTCCGGTGGATTCTATAGCTTCATATTATCCTTGGAGATATTACAAAAGCGAGTGATACGGGCAAACAGCTCATCGGGTGATAGTGCGGATTTATTATGGCCTGAAATCTGCTTGAGAGTCGGTCCAACTGACAGAAAATCCAGACACGTCGATCTCACATAAAACACAGATAGCTTTCGTACTTAGCTTTCTGAAGGTGAGGATATAAATTTGGTTTCACCAAGAATCCGTCCAGTTCAACACCATGAACAGTCGCTTGATATTGCATGTGCGGAGGAAGAAAATAGGTTGGGGTGAGAACGATTTAAGAGTGCATGTAGTGGCGTTGGCTTGAAAGCGTGTCGCATTTCCGCAAATGAGATACAGGGCTTGAAATATGACGTGCCATTGGCATTTAGTGAGTATAATCTCAAAAGTGGTTGAGAATCTAGTCATTCCTAAACTTGAGTGCCTCGATTTATAAGATAATCTTTATTCATCATGCTAGTGAAAAAATTGGATTAATGCAATTTCTATCGCTCGGTTTGTTTGATGCTTTCGCAAGTGAAGTACCTGTTGCTTTAATTATTTCTGTTTCGAAGCCACTAATTCTCCGTGACGGTAATATAGAACAAACATGAGCTGCCGAACCTAAAAGTTGTCTATATAATCGAGAATTTTGAAACAGATCCTGACACGTTGCCGATAGGGACGCGTGTACCCGGGGTACTGTACTCCAATGTCATTTTTAGTTGAATTGAAGTCATGAAAAATAAGAACTGTAGCCCTAAGGTCACCTAAATATTACATTCGGACAATTATTCACTGGGAAGTGGTCGAAAATTTTAACCGGCCGTATGGAACCGTTTTGCCGTGCTTTTTTTGGTACTGTGCGAAATGTAGAGAGCTTGGGAATCGCTGGAAGAAATAGAATTTGAGTCATTTATAACCAATATATAACATGCAAATTGCAAACATTGAAATTTTGGCCATCCCATGACGATCATTGCTGAAAAGGGAGAGAAAGGCTAGTTTCTGAGTCATAAGCTTTGAGAAGATTTTAGAGAGCAAAAATTATTCTGAGACATAGCAGATACAAGGTGGTTAGCTGATAATAATCATCAGCATACTTCTTTTTTGGTCAGCACAAGGCTATTGCATTCAGGGCTTTCCTTTTATCACGGGATGGCAATCTTGATGTTACTCCAAAACGACATGAATGAGGTGAACTGAGCACCAGCCACGGACGTTGACTCATTCATTCGTCCGCAGCGCCACGACCCCGAAGCGGCCAACCTCGATGTTTCGGCTGACTTTCGCCTCGCTTTCGGCCTTCCACGGACCGAGGTGCAGCCGTGACACAAGCACGCACCACGATGGAGCGGTTGTAGACATTTGAGTACACACGGGCGCCGTCATTGCGGAGTCCTCGCCTCCCGCCTTCGGATTAAACGGCGCGAATGGAATACCGAAGGCGTTTTCCGGCACCCCCGCCTTCCCTCCCCCCCGTTCATCCCCGCAGTGCGTTGCCGCGCCCCGATCGCCCCCACCCGGTCTCCTTTCATACTCCCCGCGTGTACTCGGCTCAATCGATTGTTGGAGGCGCCGCGGTTCCGTGCACCCCTCACGCTATCTAGGGGTCGCCTCATCTCCGCCTTCTTTCCAGGCCCCAATTGTGTACTCCCCACCCGCACCTCTCCCACCCCCATGCCGTGGTTTCTCTCTACCCCTTCGTGTCTCAGAAGTTGAGCTCGCTCTTACAAATTGATGCGTTCTTTTCGATGAAATTACACGCGTGGGACGACACTGGCTGCGATTCGTCCGTGAGGGAGGGTCATCAACTTTATGACGTCGGTTCCAAAATAAAGTTGGGTTTGAGTCCGTCGAAACGGGTGGAGGAATAGCAGAATGATGACTGTGCTTACGTGCCTTTTCCTGTGTCTCCTCGCTTTGTTTACGTGAGCGGCCAAAAACACACGCGTTTACAAAAGCATACCCTTCCCGGCGCAGGAAATAGCATTTGCCAATGCTATTTCAAGGCATCGGAAGGTTTCTACGGAAAAATATTTCTCGAATGCAAAGCCAATCACCAATAAATATATACAGTTTAGTTTGCTTAATCTCCGTAACATACGTTGTCACACGAGCCCCTTTTCTTTCTTTTAACCCATTTATCCGTACTTTTTCTCCAAAACGATGCCGCGGCTGGAAATTCAAAAACACAAATTTTAATGAATTCTGTTTTTGTTATTTTTTATTCATTTTTGAGCTAAAAAACTTCGTTGAAACCGCAGATCCTCGATATGGCTCCTCTGTTCTCAAATAATTTCTCACTGTGTTAAGGGCATTCCTCTAAATATCAAGAAAAAATTATTGATTCTAAATGCATTATGATTTAACGTAAGCAACAGATGAGAGTTGAGTAGCCAACATTGGTGTGTACCTACCATTTGGGAAGCTATTGGGATATAAGAGTGGCTGCTCTGCGTGAAAAAAAAATATTTTAATATGACGAGTAATTTTTCATTCTACATCTTAATGTACCAACATTCATGTTAATTAGTATTTCATAAATATGCTTCATATTATTTGCAAAATGTGTGACTCATGAGAGTAAACTGCTACATTAACCCAGAAACCAATAATTACCGTTCCAATCAATCGAACACAAATTACCCGACACATGGGCATAACTTTCATCATTCATCTTAATCAGGTAACTCGTGAACTATTTCAGAATCTTGACCTGAATGGTCACTGAACCCATTCACGAATAGATTCAAAATCGCTCGTATGCTTTTGTTAGTTTTCGTAGCATGCGTTATCTTGCGAGCCACTTTTCTCTCTTTTTAACCGTTTGCCCGCGCTATTTCACCGAAAAGAAGTAAGTAACAAACGAGAGTTGCGTAATGGCATTATGACTCCACTTGAAAAACACGGAGGCGTCGATTTTTTCATCTCCACTAAGTTGCCTACTATCACTACAACACTCATTTCAATGGATACCAAATGTGAGGAGTGTTCGGAGTAATGAGATGACATCACATAGGGAAGGAGAGAACTATGGTTTGCGCAAGAATGAAGCAAAGCTTAGGAGGCAACAATCAATGAAATTTGGAAGAAAAGGCTTTCCATTATCTTGATCTAATTCAATCCCTATGTCTCAAAAACATAAATCTAGTCTAAAATCCCTCCACACAGTAATACTTACAACTAGCTAGGAGATTTCCTGTAATTACTGAAATAATGCATTTCCACCACACTCACTTTGATTTTTCCGCATGGTGAGAAACAAAATTAGCCAGAATCTGGAAGCTTATATTAGCACTCTTAGCACTGATCTATCCATAGGCTTAATACCCTTAACATGAAAATGTATTGTATTTGAGTATATTCTGTAATTTATTAGTAAATAGATAAAAAACTATGTCAAATTTGGAATGCAAGAAAATTCGGAAAATTAAGACGATGCATATAATGAATACATTGCCCTAATTAGGAAAATAAAGGAGAAAAAACGATAACCTTAACGAGATGATAATCAGTTTTAGTAAAAATATAGCTCAATTTTTCTCTTGCATATAAATTTCCCACGTTCTATTAAGTTCACTGTCCGTATAATTTTGTATTGCTGGTGCATTCATTTTGTTGAGACGTTTTATTTGGTTTCTAAATTTTTGACTCCTCAGGAGATTATGAATATTCTTTGCCACTAAAAAAAACGCAATTTTAGGTGGCTTTCATGTTATATGCGAATCAATCATCATGCAATTTCGGTTTAATAAATTCCCTAGCACATGAGGGTACGCAAACGAGAAAAAAATCTGGGTTATTTCTTTAATATTTTCTTTTTTTCCGGGGCTCTAAGGAATATAAAATTGGTCTTAATTTTAATCATAATAAACATTTAAGTTTGAGCCTAGAATGGCCAGCATATGGTGATGTTACAAGATTGAGCAAAGAATGAAGTTTAATGAATTTCGTTCCTATCATAGTTTAATTACAAGCTTAAATCCGTACCAAAATAGTTTCCTTTAAATTGAGATAATGGTTCAATTCTTTTACCGTCAGCCATCTCATTCCTTTTATTCGCTCAAATCCTTCAGGCGGAATGTTGGAAACCGCTTTCTTTTCTTACTCAAGGGTTAGCAGACGTTTGACGGGAACACGTGTTCGGAAATGTAATGGGGCGTTCCGTCTTTACTTTCCCAAGAGTGCTCGGAGCCGTGTTTGCGGTCAGACTCACGAGAGCCATTGTTATGGTGACAGCCGCCGCCTCCTCCTAATTACACTCGTCTTGGAAGCAGGAATAGTCCCGCTGCGTTGTTGCCGAGCCCCGTATCGAATCACATCCCCCGCATTTTCATTCCATCCCAATCCACCCCAGCCTTCCTGATCGTCCTCCCCACCCCCTCAACGGTTGCCGGCCACTCCCTTCACACAATCAGTTCACGGATTCCACCTCTCAGGTGGAATTCTCCTCATTCTTCCATGTCCGTCCTTTCTCCCGGTGGACCTTTTTTTTGTTTAGAGTTCCCATGTCGTTTGCACGCTGAATAAAAAGAGGTCTAATAAGGCACGCCCCCCCTTCCCCTACCATTCCCCTCCTCCCTTCCCCCAAGTGACGGCGGGCAGGTATTTGCGACGGAGAAAATAAAGGAACGATACGGCTATAAATCGCTGTGAATAAAAAGGACCTTCGTGTCAGGTGATGCAAAATAAGTCTCAATTTTCCCTCTCCCGTTAATGTTGTCACCGTTTCATCCGCCGGCCCTTCAACGGAGGTTTAACGTTCCACAAGAGCTCCTAATCATGTTAATTACTGTTTTTGTCGATAAATTGCAGTTGTGAAGACTGGAATGAGGTTTTGATGGTAAATTAATTACAAAATGCTATCAAGGGGGCAGGTACCTTTTAAACTACATGCGCTGCAGATGGAAGGAGTGTATACCAATATGAAAGTACCAAGCACTGCTCGGGCGCAATTTCCGCGATCTCTTCAGGGGAGCTAAAAAGCGGTATACGATGTACTGTATGTATGACACTATAATTGTGCCCTCTCTAATTCTAGCATTCTTGATAATGAATTACTGAAAGTTAGGAAATTAAATCATCATCTTCATAACAGTGACTTCTACTGTATCATAACCTCCCGGTTGATATTCAGAAGAATGCACGGACAAGTAGTGATCTCAAAGAAAAGACCCGCAAAAATACTAGTCAATATTATCTACTGTAAAAACATTGCGTGAAAAATTCGTTCGATCAGACAGCCTGTAATCGTTCATGTACCTAAACTACTCTCGTGGATGTTAGAATCGTAACAGCACTTGTTTTTCTTCAAGCATAAGGGCTGTTACAGGTAAAGAAAACAATTTTAAGGCATTCATTCCAGTGATAGCATTACCAAATTTCTTATCCTTTGAAACTTCTCAGCGCGATAAAAATTCTCAAATCCAAGGAACTCGTTGAGCAAGAGATTTATCGGTGGAGATCCCCGATGGCATTAACAAACCCTTTTTCATGCGGCATTTCATCCTCAATGGTGAGTAAAGCTTTGGAAATCACGTCAGTAAGATAATATATAATCAGATCGAAGATAAAATTGATTGACGGAGGCGAGATGTAGTGGAAAATATACATATTGATAGTAAAACAAGATGGCTTTGCGAAGCTGTGTGCACTTCTGTCCCGTCACAACATCTTTGATGTGTTGATAATAAAACAAAATGGCACCTTTTCCACAATTTTATATCGGTACGACGCGTTTCAACAGTTATGTCATCATCAGGTACATACGCATCAGTGCGTGACTGTGTATGTGTGTATGTACCTGATGATGACCTAAATTGAAACGCGTCGTACCGACATAAAACTTTTGGAAAAAGTGCCATTTTGTTTTATTATCAACATAGATGTTGTGACGAGACAGAAGTGCACACAGCTTCGCATAGGCTGCTTACCATCTCAAAATCATTTACCCTGTTCCTCACTCATTCCGCCAAATATCTATTATATTTCCTTTTTGATGAAATTATTTCTTTGGGCCATATTCCTTTATCTTTTTATCTCGGAGCATGAAAATCATCATGCCGCCGAGAGTATCATTTTTGTCTAACTGCCCAAAAAATTTGAAAATGTCTACCATTAGGTGCAGAAATCATACTTTTACATTTATTTCATCCCACAGTGTCATGTCAAGACGGAAAAAATTATGGAAACAACATCTTGTGTCTGAAAGTCCCTGGTACCCCTTGCACGAGCCGGGGCGTTTCCTTGGACGACTTAGTTTGTGATCCCCTTCGTGTCTGCCGCATGAAAATATGCTAAGGAGCATGATGCAGAAGTGGGACGACACTATCTCTCCAATCTGCCCCCAATGAATAAAGAGCAGTGCGTGACTGTGATCCGCTACCCTTGCCCCGATTCGTATCCCACAGGTGACGTCGCTCACGAATTGATTTTAAAATGCATTGATTCCATGCAATAACATATTCGTATTCGGACCGAATGAAAAAAAAGCCGTAAAGCCTTTTCACGGCAAAGGTAGTTAATTACTACTGCAAGCGTTACTCCCTTCTTTTTTTTGTTGTAATAGAAAGCGGTACTTTTCTTGTTTCTTACGCAGCAGTGAATGGAGATAGGTTCACTTAAACCTCCTGCGGGCTTCATATTTTCGTGCACGAGACGTCGTTATCGTGCTACATCCGCTGCGTGATTGCAAAGCAGTTTTATGTGGTGTGACAAAGAAATATTATCATCCAAGAGTGCGGTATAGCTTGGAATAATATTCTGTGGTCTTTGTTTTGTTCTGCAAGACCGAGCTCCGACCGAGCTGGCTGGCTCACACGTTTTGCATGTACAATTACTTCATTTTTCACCTCATCTTGCCAATTTAATATTTTAAAAGTACCTCACATTAGACCCCAAAAGCTATTATACGTAGAATAAATTTTTCGTATTTTATTTCATCGAACAGCCAGTATAATCCCAGTTTTGTAGTCTGAGAAATACTATTAGCCTGGAGAGACTTGGGTCGCTATTCTAAGGGCAAAACAATAGGTGAGCGCCTATCTGACTTTCTTAGTTCCAAAAACCTCGAAACCGTTCGACAAGGGGGTATGTTATACTTCTGTGTGAGTTGAATGGGATTATAATCTTGCTTTTTGTTCGAAGTCCATGCATTCATTTTTTATTTCGGGTACTTAAATGTTTCTTGAACTCTGCCAAGGGCAAGGGCACCGTCTTAGCATAAATTCATTTTTCTTACCTTATCTCCAGATTGCAATCTTTACCAGCCATTAACCCGCCCCATGACCCTAGACAGAACGATCTTTCGCCTGAAACTCTCGTAAGGTAGTTTAGAAAGACATTAACTGCCACAAATTCATTTCGTATCGGTCATTATTCATGAGTTGCTGGGAAGGAGTCGCTATCAATCAATTAATACACTCTGGAGTCCGCTGACCATATAATTGATCGATAAAAAATGAGCGAAGGGTGGATTGTCGGGGACAAAGCTATACTTTCAGCTCCCTGAACTCGATCCAGCGGGATATCACCGTCTTTTATTGTTCTCGACCCGACGTCGTGGCATTATATTCAAATAAACTTGGTCACGCACTTGTAGACCGAGATGGCTGGCCCTTAATTTTACCGCGAGAACACGCGTCGGAAGCCGTTCCTTCTTGGCCCTGCGGTCTATGTCGCTAGCTCCCTCGGCTAAAGAGATAACCTCCGATATCGTGAGTTGTGGATATAAAGGTCAGCATCGATTTCTCTAGGGTTCGTCCACCGGGGGCGACCGACGCACCCCAGGGGTAGAAAGGGGGGGGAGAGGCCATCGTCGAGTGGTCTCTCACGTAAATTGCTGCTCTCTGTTCCCTTAAAAACCCCTTTCCCAATTCGTAGTCATGTCCCTGGGCGCCCAAGAGAGCATCACGCTAGGTTTTCCAGTCTCGGGTGCTGTATTGCGATTTGTCGTTTTCTCTCGGGTCGCTCGAGCGTCTTGACCTTTTTGGTAGACTCCCGAAAAAGATTTGGCTTGACCTTGCCATTGGGAATAACCACCCCTTCCCCACCGTTTATTTTTCCTTCGTTCTCACCTCGTTCCACGACCCTTCCCCCCTTCCCTCTCCTGCTTCATCTCTCAATCGCCCCCAACCCCCGTGCTCCCAACTCTCATTCCAGATTTCCGCTTCTGCCCCACCCCAGACCGCAAAGTTCACACCCTCCCAACCCTGAAACCTGCTTCTCCCTCAAAATTTAGCTCGCTTATTAATAACGAATCCCAAATATCTCTCTTCGATTGAAACTATTTTTAAACGAGGCTTCTCGTCAGGCACGTAGCCAGGGGGGGGGGGCTTCAGCCCCCCTCGAAGTTTCGTCCTAATAACTGTGTTGTTCTGATTTTAACTGAGCATGATAATCCGGATTACACTTCATATAATGCAAGTGCTACGCGTCGTGGAACGTGATCACTATTTCGACGCATGTGTGTGGCTAATAGGTTATCCTTTTCTATCTGATATGTATGTATGTGTTGAACTTCTGTTCTGGAGCCGGTCAAATTAACTGCTTCGTAGCAAGGTAAGCAGTGTACTTTAACCAGTGAGAAGAGATAGGATTGGGTACTGTGAAAGTAAATACCAATGACTGAAAATTAAGGGAAGTGATTTGTAACACGTTGGCACCGAACAGGCAAGACTGATTTGTTTCAAGTTACGCTACACTAAACTTAGTCCCCGCCCCCAGAAGCAAATTTCTAGCTACGTGCTTGCTCCTCGTGAAAAATATCGAACCTGCCGACAAACTCCTAGGAACAAAAATCTCGAGCCAAGCTCTTCTACACATGCTACAGTGTCCTTCCTTCCTCATGGTATTATTATTTGCAATCTGCCAGTCACGGCAGGTTTTGACGGAAAATGAATTCTTCCCACGACTCCCATCTTCCAAATGTCGCCCTTTAGTTCCACAGCCATCCCATTATTTTATCTTAACTACCTATTCTTCGCCTCCCTCTTTCCCGAATACCAAACATTCTTCCCTCTAGCACGTCCTAAACACCTTCGCCCCTTAAAAACTACGCTATCCACACCCGTTCATGCTATTATTTACCCACAAACTACACGTTTGCCAATGCGTCAAGGCAGTGTAAAACTTAACTGTGATACTGGTTACGAATCTAAACGAAGATGCCGTATTTTCGTCCATTGTCATGTCAAGATAAATTGCCCTCTGACGGAAGGGTGAGACAAGTAGCTAAATCTAAAGCATTAATTGACATACATGGTGTAAAAACTCATTGAGTTTATCTTAAACAAGCTTGTATTAATGGAAATTGTTGGCATACGTACGGGGAGTAAATGGCGATTTCCATCACCTTGCCGCAGTTCATTATGTTAATATTCATGGACTGATCCAACAAAAATCTTAGTTTATTCCTTGCACTAATATCTTATTGATTGTGTCAACTGTGGAATACCTATTTAATTGTTATAATTTTTAAGACTAAAACCATGTAGTAAGAAAGCCATTCCCTATAACATGAATCCTTTTTTTTAATATATGCGATGGAAAGTGCCCCTCAACGATAAGCGCATTCAAGTCTTTTTTTTCACATCGTAAGGCGTACTCATGACGGAATAAATGTACACGCAGAGAACTGTCTGAAAAAATTGCATAGTCATATTTTTATCATTATTTATTGCCGAGGAGTCCCTAGCTGTATTTTCTTTCCTCTTGCCGCAGTAATATTTCCTGAAAGCAAAAGATAATTCGTTCAAGGTCCCGTAAAAAAACCATCGAGGATTTTCACGAGATAAAATACCCAAAAAGCCTATTTTTAAATACCCATCACTCCTCAAAGAACCATATTTCGTGCGCTAATTAATCTACATAGGCAAAAATCGTTCTACGGGCTTTGAAGCCATGGAGACGTCTTGATACATGTTTAAAATAAACCCAAACCCCTGCAAGAATTTTCATCCACATCACCTTTAAAAAAAGTGATTGAAACCACACTTTCGAATCCAATGGCTTCTTCCCTCCAATTCTGCTGTCATTACGGCATCGGTAGCCTTAACTTTCTGAAACCGTCAGACAGGTTTCTGGCAGGTGGCCACTTCCGAAAATGTCTAACTTCGCCATATGGAGTGTAGGAAAAGATTCTGCTCAAAGGGCAGGGGTCGCCAGGTCTAGGGGATGGTCGCCAGGAGCCCGATTCTAGGACCACCTTGGTCCGGGCCACGACGTAAGTTCCCTAGGAAGGAGAGAGAGAGAGAGAGGGATAAGAGTTGGGTCGGTGAGGGGGTGGGAGGTGTAGGTCGGGGGGCGGGGTTCGTCAGGTTGTGTGTGCCCGATAGGGGGGCGTTGCCGCCCCTAGCCGGCGGGAGTGGGGCCTCCAAAGGGGCATCGAGGGACCCGGGGGGTGAGGTTCGGGACGGGAATGCCCGTTTCCATGGTGATGCCGCCTAGGGCCCGACAGATCGATAGCACTGCGTTTCCAACTGTCTGCCTGGCCGCCTTTCGCGAGGGGGAGGCGGGAGGTGGAGGAGGGAGGGGTTTTGGAGTCGCGGGGGTTGGGAGGGGGGTGGGGGAGAGCCCCAAAAGGGTTGCACCATGGGTGAGGTATAGAAGGGCAAAGGACGTGCGGGTGAAGGGTCCGGGATGGGTGACGGGAAGGAGAGTGATATGAGGTGGTGAGAGTGGCGAACTCGGGTGAATTCAAGTCAAGATGAAGAGGGCGATAACCCCCTCAAGAACCTTGGGAAAACAGAGAAAAATCATCATTTTACCCCTCTACTCTTTTATGTATGCTAACTAATATTACAATACATTATGTCTGAATTCTTTCTCGTGATTAAAACTCTAAAAGAAAATGTTATTACGTAATTTTTTCTTTATAACTTTCTTTATCGCAGGGACACTGTATTCCCATTCGGAATATTTATAGATCCTCACAATAACTTATACTAATAATTGACTATTCCACATATGAGTGGTACTATATCCCAGTGTGTAGAGTAGCCGTTTGCTAAACAAAGGATTCAGGTCCAAATATGGTAGAATACTGCACACGTCAAGCGAAACTCAAGGCGAGCAATTTTCTAACAACCAGATCTCATTGGAAAACCCATAGCATAGGTAAAGGAATGAACTTCCCCTATCCTAATATGTTAATTTCACTCGCCGTTGGACTGTTGTATGTGTTATCATCATTGATGAAGTCTATTCAGATTGGAGACCACCAACTTATAACAAATTTAAATTAAAAACCCTACAAACGATGTTCCATTCATGTATTGCCTAACCCCACTGAATCCAGTCTATATCTGTCACTGGTGGTGAGAAGGTGATACCTAAAGCGGCAGATGGGTGGGTGAGGAAGGGTTCAAGATGGCCACCAACCCCATTTCTTAATTCCCAACTCCCTCCCTCGATGGTGTTGGCGCCCGCAAGAGGAGATATCTGAAGATCATTAGACGGGGATGGTGTTTGGGGTGGGGAGGGGTCGTCGGGGGCGCATTTTGAAGGTCAAACGGAGAGCGCGTGCGGAGGGAGGGGGTGGGGGAAGGAGGGAGTGGGAGAGGGAGCGCCCTCTCCAATGTTGCGTATGTTCAATTCCCGAGAGCGACTTCTAAGTTTCTCGAACACCCTCGCCGTTATACCAACATTACTTTGTCGGAGGCCTTGGAAGTGGATCTGTTGGAGGGGTGTGAGAGGGATGTTTGAGAGTTTTTCCGCCAGCTCCGCGGGTTACAGATGAGGGTCCTCATCCTCCGGCTGTTAGCCTTTTGCTTCTCTGAGTGAGCCATTTGAAGAGTGAAAACCGGCCGAGTTGTTCCGAGTTGTTCCGACTAACAAACTCCCTTTGCCATTTGATCCTCGCTTGCTTATTGCCCGCATCACTTCAGAAATGCTAATTAATTAAATAGTTTACTATAATTATTTTAGATTTTCTTGTTTTAAATATTCTATGGGGGAATTTAGTGAAATTATGCTCAGATTTTATCCCTCGGAAGTATTCTCAATTTCACTGCGATTAGCATAGGTATTAGAAAAATCTCTCCGCGTTTAAATGAAATACGATTCCATTCTGATGAAAGTGATTTCAACAGCAATTGAAATATATTCTACCAATTTTCATACCGTTTTCATCAATTTTCAAACAAATTTAAAAATATTTCTTAAATTCTTTTCCTAATTTCTTAAATGGTAAGTTAAAAAATATGGATTAATATTTAATGATTTTGGTTGCAATAATTATCGTTTAAGCTAAGCCTAATAAAAGGATTACTATACTTTGTGGGTGAAAATGAGAAACTCGCAATTAAATATGCTCATATTGCTCATTCGCTAAACCGTAGTGATAAAAATTTTTGAAAACATTCTCTAGGCTTCAAGTATCTTGCCATAAATTCTAATTGACATCATTTTTATAAAAAAAAGCACTTATAATTGACAATAGCATAACTGTAGAAAAATCTTCAGAATAACTAAGCCTAACTATATCTATTGTTAATAGCAAAATAAAATATACCGTTCGTTTGCATTCTTCGGTATTATAATAAGAGACATTCTTTAACCACGTGACATTGGCAGATGATGTCCGGCTTTGTTCCCATATCAATGACAAAATGTTTAGAATAAAATAGGGGAGAAGAATCGCACAGCCCTTGTAAACCGAGAAAAAATAAGGTTGTGTTATGATTTATACGTAATTTGATTCTAATGACATACAGCTGTTTTATATACAATTGTATAAAAGTTCACAATATTGAAACTGCACCTAGGTACACCTAAAATATCTTACTTCAACCTCCTTCCAAACAAAAGAATTTATAATACTCGTCTTTCCTAGTATTCAGTTATACAATTTTTAGCTCTTAGATGCTGAAAACATTAAAAAATTGCCTTGTTTTTATTTAACATTTACTTCTTATAAATTCTATTGGCTACTGACGTGCACCGCTTAATGTTTAATGAGAATGAATTGAATGGGAAACAATATCGTTTTAAGCTGGAAAAAAATTTCCCTTTGGAAGACTTTTGTAATTATGCCCTTATCCCCCTGCGAACAAATCGTGTATCCCCTTTAAAATTAGATCCCCTTCAACATAACTTTCACGTCGGTCATTTTCTCGCGTAGGCATTGGATTCGATTTTCAACTTTAGTTGGCAGCGGCGGTTGGGGTGGTGGGCGAGAGAGGCTCAAGTGGCTCGGTTTAACTATTCGTCGGCGGCGAGAACTGAGATGGATTAGATCATCGCTAGGGGATGGCGGCGAGGGTTGAAGCGGTTGGAGTGAGCGCGGGGGTGGATAGCGGATCATGGGTTCCAAGGGCGTGCGGGTTGAGGGGCCTCTCTCGCCCCCGTCCGGCCGTGGATGGGGCGAAAGGGCGCACTTGGGGCCCCGAGAGGGAGAAGAGGCGAATCCGACGAGTGAAGGGCGGAAGGAGGGGGACTGAAGGGTTTATATTTTTTACTCACAATATAACGATGAAAGAAAGACGAGACAAGAGGAGAGTCTCGTGATGAACGGACTACAAAGAAAGTGAGATCGTGAGCAGGATTTCAGGCTGGAGAGGTATTGAACCAACCCAGGATACTCAATGTGAAATTGTCCCGGGGTTTTCGTCCAACGAAGGCTCTACAGAATGGTCCAGGTTCCCAAGGTCATTCAAATATTTGATGTCATGGGACTAATTGCTTAGCGTTTGTACCGCTTCCGGGACTAAACAAAAATATCTGAATGTCACCCTTGATTCTTGAAGCCCATGAAGTGCTTGCTATGTTGGGTTTATTGTGATCAGTCGATTTAAGAAAGATGTATCATGAGCGGATACTGTTAAGCTCCAATCAGTGTCATTCTCCCGTTAAAACTAGATTCAGCATCGGCTCAGGCATTGATTAAGTTTCTTTATTGGTGATTCTGGCAGTCATCTGTGGTAAAGAAAAGTGGACGATCTTTAAATGAATATTTCTCTAGCCCAGATATGGATATTTTCCCAGCCCTCGCTCCACAAAGCTTAACCGAGCGAGTCTTTGAAACAGCGAACCGACTCAAATTCCCATGTATGTAATTGTAATCAAAGCAATTGGATGCGCATTTTCTCGAAATAAAATTGAAAATTTGAGATGGCAGAAGTGCAAGGGATTCTATCGTAATTCCCATCAAGTTTCCATCCCTCGGGAATTTCCAAAAATGAGAAGTAGGAGGAGAGGTGAAGATGGGGGCATTTATGGGATGGTGAGGGATGAAAGGGATGCTACCTGGCGCAGTGAGGTAGGGATGGATAGGGAGGGTGAGCATATACGCGTTGTGTTGGGGGCGTGGGAACGGATGGAGCCCTCGCGAGGGTGGTGCGAGAGCGGGGGGCGGGGTGGGAGGGAAGTCGCCGCGGCGAGGGGGAAGCATACGGCGGCGCTGGAAAGGGCGTCTTCCACGCCGTTAGGCACCCTGGAATTTGGGCCCCGCCTGGGCGCCGGGAATTGAATGCTATGAAGGGAGAGCGAGCACAACGTCTCGGTGATTTTTTCCCTCATTACATTTTAATTTTCCCCGATCTTCGGGCCCGAGTCGTCAAAGGCCCCCGGCATATTTGAACGCAACTGCATTTATTTTTTTATCGCCAAGATACGAATATGCTCCAAATTTAATACACTGATGATTTTGGCATGAAAAAACTTTTGAAGGTTTTCCATCCTTGGGTTATAACGCTAATGTAAATAAATAGTGCCTTTCTCCAAACGATTGTCTCTATGATAAGGAGATTACAGCTTATTTTCGGCGTGCGAAAAGTACGCACTGGAGAATGGCGGAGTGATGTGGAAGACATGTTTAGTATTTATGATCAGCAATTTTTTGTGTCACTAACGTCGAACGTTACCTCTATATACTTGGAACTCCATTAAATTACACATCATTGTGTATTATTCGAGAAATGATCAGTGATTGGCTAATCATATGTGCTGCTTACCTCTCAAATAGTACCTATAGTAAAAGATTTGCGGGGGAAACAAGAACATCCACGATAAAAACTGCTGCATTATTTTGATTGGATTGTCGACGATATAAGATAGTGGAAACTATCACTAAAACACACGAGGACAGTATTTCTTCCTGCTACATTGTGCGGGTAAATTATGAGCCCTTAAAAAGAACTCCAAAGAGAGAATTACCTCTGCTATGAGAAATGACGGTTCTATGCAAAAGTATAATTCTTTGGTATAGTTTAGTGAACCGGAGATGACTTCGGGGTGGTTCACCGCGATATATGGCGGGTAAAGAGGTGTAGTATAATGTGAATGAGGAAACAACAGGAAATATTGTGCTTATCTCCCTTATCTCCCTGGCATATCCGAGATGAAGCGGCTGATAACACAAAGTAGATTTGAGGCTCGTTCGTCTTCTTCTCCTCCGCCTCCATATTTCCCAGAGACGCACGGAAATGGTCTAAGTCGTAAGGGGTGAGAAATTTTATCCCACCCGGGAGCATCGAGCCCTTTTGCCGTTAAGGGACAGGAAACCTAGCTACCTCCTCGACGTTATCCACCAAACATCCACCTTCCCGTTCTCTCTCTCGTCTTTCGCGATGGAAACGCTGGAAGATGCGGCGAAGGTCACCCGTGGGAAGAGCGGTAAAGGGTGCGGGTATGGTGAAGGAAGAGCGTAAAGGTGGGCCTTTCCTTCTTTCTTATTTTTTTTGGCAAGCCCCTAAGGAGAGTGCGGGGATCCACCGTCCCTTCCCTTATCATTCTTCTTTTCGCCCGCATCTCTATTTATTCTATCCTCCCGCAAATTCACGCTGGCGTGTCAGACATCACATGCGCACTTCCTTCATTTCTCTTTCTACGCCCAACTGTCGATCCGTTCCCCTGCCCCACCCCGTTCACTTTCCCCTTCCTGAGTCAATTTCCCTCCCGTACCATCCATCATGAGCTCGTTCCATCATCCATTTCTTCTTGAAAATCCTCGACGCGGCAGATTGAATCAGGTTTGACGTTGTGTGTGGGTGGCATTGTCGAGGGAAGTCGCCGATGGTAGTCGACATCCGTGGAAGAAATCCCAAGGCATGCTTTTTGCGGGAAATAGCCTTCCGATGAGACGTGTCTTCGCTCTCCGAGGGAAAGAAATGTCGAATTCTCGATACGGCTGTGTTGGTGTAGTTAGGGCGGTGACGAGTGATTCCTTGAGACGACGGATTTGTTATCGGGAATTAATGGTTCCCCGGGTGTGCTGTGACCTCTATCAGGACTAAGTCACCTTGAAATATAAGTGGTTTTGAGTTTCACATGCAAAAGTAAGGGTTTTTGCCATGAATCTGAATTTTGGCGCTAAATATCCCAAAGACCAATAAATTTTGAGCACATTGAAGGAGCATACGAAGCATATTATCGCTTTTATTCCAAGTACAGTGATGGATAAATAAATATATATTTCTCTCACATTAATCGACTTCTCATCGTTGACGGAGTCCTGAGTTCTACTCATCAGATGTATGCCACTTCCGTGATTTTCCTATTCTATTAAGGTATTACATAGGCTTTTTATATTATCTCATGGCAACAGCTTCGATTAAAAACTAATTTATGAGCATTAAATTCCATTGTGAATGAATTTGATATGTATGCTTCTATTTTTGATATATTATCTCTTTTTCGTCGGTACTTGCCCTGCCAGCGGTTGCTTTGTTTTGCAGAAAATATATGCCCACTTTGGTGTTTTACATTAATTTTCAAGTTTGGTGCCTACCTCGATATCTGATGAATTTTTAGAGCCAAGTAGTCCAATTACGTATCTGAGAAAAGGAAGGAGACAAAGTATTTGTACACTCTTCAAAATCTGGAATGCGTTCTTCCAATGTACAAATTTATCCATCTCATCTATCGTGGACTCTTTCGCCGTATTTCTCTTCTTTTGCTTCCCACCGTGACAGTTTTATTGCCGTCGTCAACTACGCAGAAATGGAACAGTTCGAGAACTGGGAAGATCACCCCCGAGATAGAGTAGACATTGGAACAAGCAAACTATCGCAAGGTCCGTAAAAATACTTTTTAAGTTCCATTATCTATTCAAATCCTGGACGAGAAGCCATCGCGTGAACTTAAGTTCTCCTCGAGCGACAGATGAACATGATTTTTATTATATCTCGAAGCTTTACCCTCTTCCATTTGTATAATATGAACACTATTGTCTCTACTTTGTGAAAGCTATGAAATTCTTGTCGGCTGTCGCTTCCAGGCTCAGATCGAAGAAAAGGTTTCAATAAACCGGAGAAAATCGCGAATGTCTCTCTAGGCAGTACATCTGCAAGACTAGCTCCAATATTTCAATTCGTTTCAAGATGAAAGACCTTGGGTGACACGGATGGGAAAGGAAGCAATTCCCAGAAACCGTTGAGGAAGATGAAAATGTCTAAGCAAACCAGTGGTGCACCCATGGGGGGGGGGCAAAGGGGCCCTGCCCCCTCCCCCTTAGCTCTCTACAAAACCCAAATTAATCTTTAATTGGCAAGTCACAGTCACATGGTAGCATCAAATGGAAAAAGAGGAAAAACTCGTTACTTCATTTTTCTCAAGTATGACCAGACCAAAGATGGCAGCATTTGTTGAATACTTCTCGCATATAAGAAAAAATGGCCTGCTATAAAATTCAAAATATACAGATTAAAATAGCATTTTGATTACACTTTGCAAAAGATCGGGGCAGATCCCCCCCCCCCCCATAAAAATTTTCTGTGTGCGCCACTGAAGGACACTAAAATTGCGGGACTATCCCGGGTCAGGAAAAAGTCGATGCTCAAATCATTGAGTGAAAATTGCAGCATTTACAGCTAAGGAAGAACTTAAATGACCTTTTTTATTTAGGTATTAAGTAGATTTACATAATTGTATTAATTGTATAACATGCAAATAATTATGAATAAAGCTTAAAGCACATCATAAAATGTCCAAGGAGGCAAACTTGGGAGTACTCTCCGGCAAAAGGGCTGTTTACCGCAGCCTTGAAGCCTCCGCCTCCTCAATTACAGCTTGAGTTTGGATCCTGATTAGCCTGAAGGCATGTCGGCAGAGGCCTCAGATCAATTAATATCACTCACCAGATCACTTTTGAATGCGCACAATCATTGCTTTTCATAACGACATTTGATACATTACTATATCAAATCATTTCATCCAATTAAAACCACAATCATAATCCAAGTTTATCGAGGAACAATCACACCTACGTCAGTCACTTTCCACACTTACCCCCCACCCTCCCCGAAAAATTGTCGTAATAAATTCATGCAATGTATTAGATGAGTCATTAATGACGTAGAGTCCATGCTCATCTATTCAAGTAGCTCTTATCCTCACACTTCTAAGTAAATATTCCGAACGTTTAATTGTAGTTGCGTACGAGCTTGACAAAAAGTGGTTGTATACTCTTATCGTAATGTTCCTACCATTTTACTAATAATGATATTTGATATCTCAAATGTGTATTATCTTCTTTGTCGCTCGCTGCCAATTCTTCGTTGTATGAAATGATAAATTTTCCCTGCTACAAATACTTCTACATCTGATATGACTCTCCATATTTGCTCATTATTTATCGTAGCTACAGCCATGAAAAGACACTAGAACATTACTAGTACATATATCTATTACTCCCGGTAAATTCCGTTCATTGAACGGCGTCCTCATCTACAATTATCTTACTTACATCTTATTTTCTTCCAAATGAAGAGTTATTTCTTATTAGTTACTATTCTATCCAATATTTACATAATCTGTGGGGTCTTAATGAATTTGAAAACTACCGAGTTCTCTCCTCAGCTTCTCAAGTTTCCAGCTTTTCTCATTTTCTCACTTAATTGGCCATATTCACCACGGTTAATTCAATATCAGCAAAATGTATTCTGTAGAAACCTCTGCAGGCAATCTCTCACGATTCTCTTCTCTCAAAGCCCTATAATTTGTTTCAGGCAATGATCAACGATGGGACGTATAAAAATGCCGTCTTTTTCTTTTCCGTCCTTTTTTTATTTTCACATAAAATCGACCTAAACTCGCACATTGACAAGTTAACCTCTATGATGATGGGTCACGCAATAGGCCCTCTAAGAGCGTTGATCCATTCCGGTTGCATGTTTTACTTGCAGTCACGTAAAAATACTTCGTAGTCACCTTCATGAAGAAATTTCCTCACTAGAGCGAGCAAATCATTTTCTTTTTCCATTACGGCTCCAAACTATCAGGAACGCAGTCATTCTTCCTAAGCGGTGGATGTTGCAGAAAGGGTCTTAAAGAGGGTCTCCAATGATTCGATATTTCCCTCGCACTAATTAGAGAAAAGATGCCGTCGGCCGCTGACGAGGAATTGGCTCAACGATGGAATATAATATTCCGTACCTTCCCCGGAGACTGAAATCGTGAAAGTGCCTGGGGAGACGCCACAATGCCGGAAGTGTCTCATCCTAAATCGTCTCACGACCACGCCGAGGGTCACCTGCTCGGAATTTTGATGGGTTTCCCTCCTGAAGCATTTGAGGACTCTGCGGTGAAAATGCGGAAATCACAGTCCAGCTAAGGAAGCATCAGTTAAGCTCTTCAAGCCTCCGTGATGAAACTCCGTTGGGATCAATTGATTTCATCGCGCTGATTCAAACTTGTTTGTCAGTCAGAGTGGGCACGGAAAATTACTGTTCCTATCGCGTCTTAATTGAATGCAGATGGAAAATGGCAGAATGGAATTGGAGGAAATGGTTTAGCCATTGAATATTCACGGAGGCATTCGCTGTAGACTTTTCTAAGAATAAGATTATTCTTAGAATAGAATCTCAATCATTTACTTAGTTTATCCTCCCTAATATGCACAAGCTTCAATGTCTTCCCCGTTTTCTTCGAATTTCTTTCTAAGTCTACCCTTTCTTGGTGCTCTCATTAAAGTAAATTGTTTAACTAATATTCCGCTTTACGTTCTGCTAATTTATTTTCCAACTCCAATATACTTTAAGTAAGCTTATTACTTATTAAAAATATGTATTATTTTTATCCACTGAAAATAAGAGGGTGAACATGTATTAATAGAGCCTTTATTCATTATGTTGATTGGCATTTGACATCCTGTTATGTGTAAAAGGCAATAAACTCCTTCCTCCATAAAACATACATCAACTTAATGCTGGATTTCATTTTTTCATTAAATGGAGGTGATATCATGAATAATTACTATTTCGTAGGTCCCTGTTTTACTTCAATTCATTATACATAACTGTTGAGGATAACTCGTTTGTTTTATAACTAGAATAAATATTAATCTGTTGATCTGTTGATTAATGGCGTAAATGTGATGATAATTGCTTCCATATAAAACAAGTTTTTCGCTGCAAACTTCTAATTGTTCAATTTGTTTTCGTAAAATAAATATATTTCAGCATACAAACTTCTTCATTGCCTCAAGTTTTCCTTTATGAAATCACGCAACTGACGGCCATGATAGCGTCATACATGTATCATAAATAATGTAACCTCTTGAGCTCATTAAAGTTATGTAAAGGCTTTGCTAAGTTATAATTATATGCTGTTAAACATATTTATTATGATTTGTGATATTATTTTTATTTTGAATTCATTTTATTTTTATGGCAAAAATTTGACTAAATTATTATTAAATCTTTGAATTTGTTATAAAGTAAGCACCTTAGTGTTTAAAGTTATCTTTAACCTCGTGGACCGTGATGCTGCACGAACGTCACGGCTGCTTTGTGGCAATGTATGTCCGCCAGACCGGCAACATCCATGTTCCCTTAAAGTCTTAAAGAACTTGGCCAGAAATTAGGGGTTTCGGGTTCGAGGCCCGATCAAGGTGAATGATTTTTCTCTGCGGAACTTCTGCTATCTAACGGGTAACTCAGATATTCCGATTGGAGTTCTTCGCAGCTAATTCTAATCCTTGATTGCACCCTAGATGCGAAATAGTTTGTTACGAATAGCTGCGAACTAGCTTCATAAAAATATAATAGCAATAAATATTGTTATTATTTTTTTGTGCTCAGCGTCGAGTTGGTTTAGTAAGTATAGCGTTCGGCTAATTTCAGAGTGTTACGGGCTCAGTTCCGGCCTCTTCGGGTACGTCCATCTATTTCCAAGCCGAATGATTTTTTGGACACCAAATCTTTCTAAGAAACCGCCATCAAGACTGTGCCCCCCATCTGTATATTTGAATTGCACATGCCTTTGGACGTGGAGAGATCTTCCCACACACAAACCTTCGGACTGAATTCTATTAAACCGGTTTCCTATTCTTATAAGTATTTGTCTGAGTATGATTAACACCTGGTGTTTGGTTGGAGATGTTTTTTTTGCATTTCTCAGTAAATCATCAGTATTTTTAAGTATTCACATTATATCCACCGTTGACAATCATCTTTAAGATGCACTTTTTCATTCGATTTGGTATTTCTAACATTTGAGACACATATTTGTGCTTCATTGCCTCAGCAGAGCTCGCAAGACTCATTTTGAAAAATTTTATGAGTAGCTGGGATTAAAAGGTGTTATATTCCGTCGGGGTAGCGCAAAGTATTTAGTTGAATTAATATTTAATTATCACAGTATTATTTATATTCTTGAGTTGAGCGGCGAATCTTGTGTCTGTTAATCACATCTCAATCTCTTCTCTCCTTTCAGGGACAGCGAATGGAGACGTAGCCCCCCACAGTGGTCACGCGCAGCGAGGCACCACCAGTGATGACGGTAAGCACTCGGAACAATAAATATCTTGGCTCCCGTTTCCCTCCTCATCTGGGAATTTGTAGCAGAACTGCATTCATTTGTCACTTCCCATGCTTGGATAAACATACCGAGGCTACCAATCTCCGCTTCCGGAATGTAGACAAGTGAAGAACATCCTCGCGTTAATATTTACCTGAAAAATGGACTATTTCATTATAAGTTGCAGCTGACGGAAACTCAATGAAAGACCCACGAAGAAAGAGCACCTGTACTTTTCGTTTTCTCTCATCCTTTGAACATCCAGGAAGATTGCTTAGTATTTTTTTTAATGCTCTCTAGATGTTTATCCTATTTCCATGCACTTCTGTGCGCTTGCGAATCTAAGGTGCTTGCGTATTTAAAAAATTTTTCCTGACTTTCTTCCATGGGATTGATCGTCTCTCCTCATTCCTCGTATAGATAGACTAATCGCTAATTTATGACCTCGGTTTAACGTATACAAATCATTTGGTCTGTCAAGCGAAATTCGGCTCGTGTATTTCACGTCCACGGAGGACGCCGAGAAGCCGGAACATGCAATGGATTTGACTTATGGACGAACCCGTGGTGAACCCAATTTCCTGCTGAAAGCTTGGTCATCTATCTTGAGAGCAGCTAATCGAGAAAGCTTTACCAATACCATTCAGATGACCTCGTAAACTTTATCTCCATGTTAGTGTTTTTGGGTATGACGAAAATACTGTTGCTTATACAGGAACACTTATACTGATTCCGCCATGTTTGGTATTATTTCCCTTTATAAATTACAATTTTCTTTTCTCTTCAACATTCTTGTGTATTTATTTTGGTGGTATTATCCTTTACCATCAAGGATACTTTGTACGCATAATTTGTTTGTAAATTGGGCATTTGTCGGCAATTTTGGCATAACTTCTTGTAAGGCATTTTTCCAATAAAGTATATTATTCCTGAAACTTGTTTCATTTCATCTATATGCCATATTTCACAAAAGTAACTTTTCCACCGAAATATATCCAAGCACAGTGGTTACTGAACTCATTAACGGAAATCGTATGTGATGCTTTAACAGATTATTCAATGAGGCCTGTTAGGGAATGTAGGAGATAAATGAAAGATTTGATGTCAAAACATATAATTAGGCAAACTGCTAATCTTTATTGCAAATATATAGCAGAAAATTAATATTTTCATACAAAAAAAATCCAATGCTACAGTTTTTATGACAAGCTCTGAATAAATATGAACAGAAATCAATAGATGCCAATAGAGTGCAGTGGTTTTCATTCGAGATGCTAAATATATATTTTTCAACTCTAAAATGCGTTGGTCTAAAATTTTCTAAGATGTGATGTTGATTAAAATTCTATTTAATACCATGGTTCTGTGCATGGATGGTGAATAACCTTTGCTAACAACTGCCACTGTTGGTCCACAATTCATCCAAATAAAGCTAAATTGAAGTTAATCGAATCAATATGTTAGTATATATCCTAGGATAAGGTTTTATTATGCTGCACTTCAATTCAGATTCACTGATAATAATTATAGTCTGATTTCCTCACCATATTCAAATCAAATTTTATTTGGAGTAATAGTATTTTTCCCAGCAGCAAGTCTTCCTATGGAAAACATTTGTGGTTAATATTCTGAAGAAAACGATAATCCACTGTTCAGCCTAATGAAATATGAAACGAGCATGTTCATTTGTTGCAACATATCTTCAGGTTAGGAGCCCTTTGCACTAGAGATACTAATTATAAACTGCAAATTAATATAGTACGAATTTGAATACTTTAGAATAAGCTTGTAATAAAATGGGAAGGTTGGATAAAGAAACTGAAAAGGACACCTATCAGTAGACTTGGTACTAAACCATATTTTGTTAACTATTTTCCTTCGAAGATGACAAACTCCTCTCGATTAAAAGACAGCGGGAAATTGCTTATGCTTTCACGGTGCCTTTTGGTATCATGAATACGGCATTCGCATATCTCTAGTGATTAAGTCAATGGCTTCCTATGTATTTGTTTGATGGCATCCGAGAGGAAGACAAGAAAGAAAGTGATGTCGTTGTTATGCCCCACGCCGTTTGTTTTTCATGAAAAAACGTTCGGGTCGTGAATCAACTCGATCGCGCACGTCATCTCGTTTAAGCTCAAAAAAGTGCCGCTCTCCAATGTCTGCAAAGATGCAATGACCCGCCCACCGTGAGTCTTCGCCATATGGCCCTCATCTGGGCTTGAGAAGTTTTGGGAAGCTTATAGAAGGAAGGGCGAGGGCTTTTATGGGAGAAAGTTGAGCTCTTATCCATTCCCTTACTTTCAGACTTCGTGTACACGGTAAATAAACGGGAAAAAAAACTCCTATAAATCAATAAACAACCATTATTCTCGTTTTTGTTGTACTGCATCAACTAAAAGGCCTAAAATACATAGCTGCGCTAATTTATTAAATATTATAAATTTTTATTATTTTTAACTTTATCAGTGATTATAAATAAGCAAAATGTTCATAGAAATCAAAATAATTTCATATTTGTCCAGTAATCAGATGGATGGTGAGGATAGACCTAGAACTAAACCCAAGGTACATAAATTCTCACGGCCAGCTCCTTTTTCATCGCCGAAAAACCAGCTTGGGTTAAACTATATGTTTACAGAGCCTCGGATGTGCCATCAGAGCCCTATGGGGAATCAAAGAGGAAACGACGTAGTTTTCCGTTCAGTCTTAAAGTACTGAAACAATATTTTTCACTTTCACTCAATTGTGGCCCGATTCATCAAATTCAAATCTGGTCATGACGTCATTTTACATTGCGGGGTCATAGCTACCAAGATATTCTTTTTCGGAACAGTTTGTTAAATAGGAGATTTATTGGATAATGTTATAATATTCATAGCGTTTACTCAAATGTAGAGTAAATCGGCTTAAAATCAAAACTAGCACTTGCTAAAATAATAGATCTTATTATAAAAATTTAGCCTTCATTTCAGTTTTTTTTTTCCAGATTTTTTTAAAACAACTGGGAGTTAGGAGATAGTTCGATACTAATTATTATCTGTTCTATCACCTGTCTTGAAATTGGAATTACAATCGCGCCTTTTAATTTAACTGGATATTTACCCGTTTCCACGCTTAAATCAGAAATATGTGCGACGATGTGTGTAGTATTATCATTGATGGCCTTAACGCTATTAATAGAAATACTGTCATAACCTTTGGGGTTATTGGTCTATAGGCCAAGACGGTAATATTTAATTCTCCAGGACATGTTTTCGGTTGACTGCCTTCATAATGCTGATGGCAAATATTCTAATGGTACTCACTACTGCTTCGGGTCGGTTCTAAAGAGAAAAGCCTGAGAAAAATAGGATACATTTTAACGTTTCACTTGTAAGGTCGAATCCTAAATTTAATCGGTTACCTTCCCTTCGTTAAATTTTGATTCAATTTTCCGCTCAATATTCCCACGGAGCGGAGGAAATTTCGAAATTTCCTTGCTGTCCGACGCCTGGGAAAATCCAGTCTATTTAGTCTCACTAAAAATTCATGCCCTGCCCTGAATTAGAAAAAGGGAAAAAAATGAAGGGTGTAGGACGAAGGCCCGCCTGTGAATTTTATCCGTAAGGGACGTGAAAAAAACTAAGGCTGTGTGGGCTTAGAAAGATCCCTGGGGTTCCATTTGCATCCATTTACAGAACCATTCTAGAATTTTCTCTCCTTAATTCTATTAACATTCCATCCCCCTATGAACTGGAGTCGGAAAGGAGAATAGTGGGAATAGTGAATAAGAGTATAGTGGATGCACAGGACCTTCGGTGAGAATAGTCGAATTATGCGGACTCCCTATCGGGCAATAACGCAGCGAAACAACCTTTTTGAATCCTTTTCTCCTCGTGGAAAGGTGCGTGCTTTTCTGCCAGCCCGTGAATTAATCAACCTCACTCTTAAGAAAGAAAGCCAACTCCGTCCTTGGGTGAGGACTGTGATAAATTATTAAACCCCTGCTTTGCAAAATCCTTGTAGTTTTTATGCCCGTACTTTTAACACAAAGCATTCGTGTTTGCGCGGAAAAAAATGTCTGCGCTGGAGACACTTTTTAGAGAAGATTAAGGTAGAGATAATTTCCTTTCCATTGAATTATATGTCAGATCAGGGAAACAAATCCCTGGAAAAAAGCCCTGGAGGGAAGGTTATCGCACAGTCAGATGCTGTTATCACATCGTTAGCAGGGCGTGATAGAAAAATAAAAATGGGTTTGTGAATGCTTGGACTTTGACCTTGAAAATCTTAATCCCATGAATTCCGTTAATGGAAAAAATGTACCTGAATCAGCTGATTTTTCCCTATTTTTTCTGCATAAATAGGGTCAAAAGGATCAATAATTTAACTGATGTAACACACCCTTATCATATTGTCTCTCTTTGCTTGTTTTGCCGTGTGTCCTTACTGCGAACGTTCGCATTTTCGTTTACTTAATTTTTTCCTTGACTTAAAACTACATGTATCAATCCACGATTTTAAAAGAGAGAAACGCTCAACCCCTGTCATGAATATGAGTTTAGCAATGGCTAAATAAAAATATTTCGTTACCATATCCCATGCAAAAGTGCCGGTTTGATGTGTTCAAAACTGGCAATGCATATTCTACCGAAATAACTATAGCGTGGGGCTACATTCTCACTCAAGTCAAATAATAGTTCAGCTGTATTAATTTTAAATAAGCTGTATTAATATTTTACTTCTCAGAGGCAAATTCTATGTATGCATGAACTGATAAACTTTTTACGTAAGGGGCTTGAAGGGCTGCTTCTTATAAAAATAGCTGACTTCCAGTTATCCGGTTTTGAAATGAAATCAATTAGTTTCCTCACAAAACTCATGATTTTTGTGCTCTCAGCGCTATGGTTGGGGGGAAGAAATTATTCTTATAAATACAGTTCCCTATGCTTCTCATCTTCGGCGCTCTATTATGAATCTCAATTCCTCAGTTGATTGTAAATTTCTAATTCTTGATAATAGCACAATAATTGCATGGTACACTCGCAGAGAATTTCAGGTAGGAGTAAGTATCATAGTGGCTAATACAGAGACAGTAAAATAGTATCCTAATTTCTCGCAGGTTAAGAATTATACAATTTTCTTTATCAATTATGTGTGGTGTAAATAAGATATGACACCAATTTTTGTGTAGTATTTAGTAATTCTACAGTTAATAAATGGAGGCCGAAGGGCCTTTTTGCAATTTACTAGGCTCCGGAATATTATATTTCTAAACGATCCTCAATTTTAAAATACTCAAAAAAATGTAATAGTGATGTCTGTATGTATATTAAATTCAAAATCAGCTGCAAAAGGAGAAATATTTTTCTTTGCATAGTATAATGAGTGTTTTTTAAATGAAGGTACATTGTTTTCTATGCACAAGGTTTTCTACAACAAATCAAGTCCGCCAAACATTTTTATGCAAATAAAATATCGCGCATAAATCTGTACCCTTCTATTTTAATAAAACATTTTGATATTGATTATTGAGCCATTTTCATGTCTGGGGATGGAATCTCAACACGTAGAAGGCAAGGCCGATGACGATCGTAATATTATTGCAACTGTAGACATTTAACAAAGTTACATGATAAGAATGTCTGACGGGAAAAAGCGAAGACGGTAGCAAATAAATAGCATATCATTTAAATACTCCTGAAAAGATGAACATTCTAATTCATTAAGCTGAAATATGCGATCACAATTTTGATTAAACTTTTGAACAACTTTTACCCTGTGCAAGTACTTTTACTTTTAATTTTGTCTCGTTGCTCCCGTATATCGTTTCCATTAATCTGGCGAGCACGACGCTCATAGGAGACGTCTCCGATAAACCGCGTTCACCTGCCGTGGCTTTCACTGTGGTTTTATAAATCATGGCTGCATATAACTTTCTCGGCAGCAGTTCAAAAAAAATTCGTCCGGGAACTTGTGCAATTTCTCAACAGCCCCGGCGTGCTTCGCCAGCAAATAGGCCAACTGCTCCCACCCGAGTGGAATTTGATCGTCGTTCACCGACCAGCGACCTCGTCGTCAGCCAAAGCAAAGCCATCCCCCTTTAAAAGTATGGATTTTCCCTTTAGCCACTCCGGAGACAATCGAGGATGCCGATTTTTCACCTGCGACGCCGACGGCTGGCAAACTCGCCGCCGGCCGTCACCTCTTCCCCCGCCCTTCCGAGTATATCGGCACGTCTGTGAACACGCCCCCTCCCACCCACCCTCTCCACGAGCTGCACCCAGCCTGCAACGAGGGTGGCGGCGTACCACGAGGTCCCGGCCTACGGCGCATTCCGACTGAAGGTCGTGCGGCCGGTGTCGAAACGTCAGGAACGGGCGTCAAATTGCACTCGCAGGCGGACGAGGCGGGAAGTGTTGGTGGCGGAGAGGAGAGGCTGGAGTGGCCGAGATGTCCGCGGGGGATGAGCGCCCACGTCCGGGAGAAGGGGTCATCGCACGGCTCGAGGGAGGACTCTCATCTTCCTCTCTCTTCCCCCGTCTCTCTCTCTTTCTCTATCTCTCTTTCTCTCTCTCTCTTTCTCTCTCTCTCTTTCTCTATCTCTTTTTCTCTATCTTTCTCTCTCTCTCTTTCTCTCTCTCTTTCTCTCTCTCTCCCTTTCTCTCTCTCTCCCTTTCTCTCTCTCTCCCTTTCTCTCTCTCTCTTTCTCTCTCCCTTTCTCTCTCTCTCTTTCTCTCTCCCTTTCTCTCTCTCTTTATCTCTCTCTCTCCCCCTCTCTTTCTCTTCCTTTCCGTCGCGCTAAACCAGTGGTTCCCACTAAAAAAATAAACTTTGCTATACTCCACACGATTATCAGTATACACTCAACTGATTTCAACCTCTTTAGGTATTTGTCAAGTGAGTGTTGATAACGACCTGAAGAGGTTGAAATCGATTGAGTGTATAGTAATAATTTTCACAAAGTTGACTCACCCATTATTGGTATGAGACAGTGGTCTCCAACTAGTGTGCCGCGGCATGTCAGAGTACCAGGAAAACAGCTAAATGTGCCGCGAGATTATTGCAGGAAAACGAAAAATATTTAGCAGCACCGGAATTGGTGAATTAGCTGCATTGGTTACTCTCACGCCCAACAGATGGTAAAAGTAATCGAAGTGCTTCTTCCAAATAAAGAAAAATTAACTCATAACTGTAAAGTGCCAATTATTCTTGCTATTGGAGAGGAAACCAAATCGGATAAATACAATAATCTAATAAGGGTAGCCCAAGATGTTAACATCACTCTAAAGGGTGCCACCAAAGTAAATGGTTGGGACTCACTGCTTTAAGCCAAGTCCGGATCAATACATGGATTCTGGATATTTCTGGGAGAAAATAAGAGTGATGGAAGGATTTTAATAATAATGACCTGTCGCCTTTACTTGGGACTAGAATGAGACTAAACAGACCCTTCTACCGTATAACCTTATATTCGAGCATACGCTGGTATTATAACGCTGCATTACAAACGAAAACACCATTCTCATCTTCACATTACTTGTTTTTTTATGGATTGTGAGTTCTAATAACCGAATGTAAGGTATTTTGGTTCAATGATTGGGATAACGTTAGATGATCTGAATGCCACGAAATTCATATGTGAAGCAGATCAATGGCCGTAAAATCCTTCCGTCCCTTGTTGCAGGCTGGAAAACTCAAATTCTGCGACGGCTTGTTCACATCGAGAAAAAGGGCTCAGTAAAGATAAATCATGCCCCAACAACTACGGACACTTACGTGTTCAGATGCCGAATCCTAATTGAAGGCAGACAGTTGCGACTGCTTCATTGTATTCAGTGAAAAAAAATCACCACGCTAAGCGTTACGACAATATTCTATTTATAACCATTTAATTTATTTCAAAAGCTAATTACATACACATGTTCTTTAAAACCATCATAGAATTTCATAAAATCAATAGTTTCTTTTGACTCTGATGCTGGATGAAGATCTAATACATCTAAATCTCACCATTTTTAGGTTCATCGAATAATAAAAATGAAAAGTGAAGTCAAATTTACAATGCTGAATGGATTTTTGGCAATTAAAATGCGCACAAACTCCCTCCGTTGGTTTCCTAAGCTTAGAATGAATGATACTTCATGTGAGATCGTTCCGTTATCATTTGCTTTATGCGTGTTACTTTGTTATTCTTGACAGCTATTTGGCCTTGGAAAAAATATACCAATAATTGTCATCCAAGGACAATGATTTCCTATCCAGGAGATATAGTCGTTGTATATCCCAAGAAATTGAATCTCTAATCATAGAGCTGCTTACACGTAAAAAAACCTTGTATAAAATTCAGCCAACCGTGCCTACTCTTTAAGAACTCGCGGTTATTCTAGGAGCCAGTATGCTTCCTTCGATCTTTTTTCCCCATTAAAATAAATGTTAGTTTTAACAGAGATTTTTATCACATTTTTGGTCAATCGACCATCAATTAAAAGGTAAAAAGCATAGCACTAAAAAGCGTCATCCCGAATAGTAGTTACCCGGCAATAGTTCTGGATGGGGTGTGCAGTACAAATTTATTCCAGTAATGGGCTTTTTCTAAAGTCGTTTGATGTGTTCCTCATTAGAATGATAAGACTAATTTAAGCACTTACCCTATTTTTTCCCCATTCCCGATTCAAATGAACCCTTCACTGAAAAAAAGCTCCTCTGCGAACAAATTAACACCACCATTACTGCCCTTCTTCAGAGTGTTAGGTAGCGTAAACCCCCAATGAACAATAATTTTTACATGGAAAGTAGTTTTTATGGGTTGTAATAAATATGGTTAAAAGTTATCAATCCATTCCAAATTCTCAAGAAATTTTTTTGTTTCGCATTGAGATATATTTACCCCAATAACTCTGACAAGTCCCCAAAACAAAATCCGAAAAGTTCTATCTGTCCTGTTTCTAAGTTTCCAAGTTTCTATGTAACCTGAAAAGTTCTTCATCTATTTTCCTCAAATAATACTCAACGGATGTTACATCCTCCTACCGGCGATAAACAGCATTCAAAGAAGAAGAAATATTAATCATACTTAGTCCACAACAAATGAGCATAAAGTTATAGCATATTTCCGAGGCCCGGTTTTTTAATGTCCCGTTAACTAGCTGTGAGGTTTAAAAATTGTTACGCATATCTAAATGTAAGGTTTACGTAAAGTACCTAATCGTCCATTTGATGTATTTTGTGTAACCTAGAGTTTTGGGGACCGCAAAAGTAATTTACTGTCTATATGGACTTCAAGCTACAAAAATTACATCAGATGAACGATTAGTTTACGTAAACCTTACGGAGAGTAAATACAATTTAGTTAAGTCTCATAACTACTCTGCCGTTCCTGTACTAATAAAAATAAACTTTAATCATTGGTAATATTCTGTTCACCATCATTGAAAATTAAAACTAAATTAATGTGGCGTTATAAGACTTTCTTTATTACTCCTATGGAAATTGAGTTTTTCTTTGGCTAAATGAGAAATTTCTAATCCACGTAATATACATTTTAAATGGGCTTAACCGGCTCGAAAAGAACGGAAAAGATGAATAGGAAACTTCTGGAAATTCTTAGTTTTAATTCCATTTAAAAGCGCCGTTTGAGCTTCTTTCGCCAGCTAAATCATTTAATCGCATTATCTTACATCCTCGAGGGACTTAAGGCCCTTATGTCCATATCCGTTTATCCGCCGATAATGATGTGCGTGTCGCACTCTAGTGAGCATGGCGGCGGCCAAGGATTGTGTGACCGATGGAATGGCGCAAGGAATGAATGAGGATTAAGGCCACCAAAACGCTCTCGATTTATTTTCCTCTTGGTTGTGCGTTGCTTCTCGTGGGTGCCAACGTTGTCACTGGAATTTTTGACTGGAATCGCAAAAACATGTCGTGTATATGAGCGGGGAAGGGGAGTTATCAACTAGAACCACTTTCAACAGCTAGATATCTTTAGGGAAAGTCGCTTTTGATATTAAATGTAGTTTCATAACAACGTCACCTCACAAAATTTAGTTTTATAGCGGAGATTCTGATATCTTAAAATGCATCATAAGGGCGGGTATACTCCATAAGGGGAAAATGGATGTGTTTGAAACCGTCGGAATTGTCTCAAAAAGGGAACCAAGGAGTCACGTGGTACAAACAGAAATAGTTCGCTGACTTAACGTGTTGGAATCGTTCTTTACAGTACCAGTCATTATTTTCACTTGGGTTTTTCATATCCGTACCTATTCGAGCTGATCCCGACGATTTCAACACACTTCCCCTGAACTTCATTCGATTGTCTCAAATAAATTCGCGATAAAATTGGCTCATCCAATTTTTTTCATCAAAAGGCTCAATATAGCGTGTATGAATTTTTAGGATTCATAAAGATGGATTTTACATTCACACATCATTGACATCTGAGTATAAACTGTAGCCTTGCTGGTTCCGCCAGAGTAATTCCGGGTTAGCACGATTTCTGAAAAACTTCACCAAGTCAGTCCCAACCTTAATATCCTTTTCTTTCATCTAGCATATCTTATCACGTGTATCACTGTGTCAAATCTTGTCGTAATAAACCAATCACGCAATAACAAAATATGAAAAATATAAACATGAACGATCATCACTAAAATATAAACACAAGTCAGTTAAGTATAGCCTGTTGAATCACAGGTTTAAAAGCTAGAGAAGTTGGTCTGTTTCGCAAATTCCATAATTTATGCTAAAGAATTACAAAATATACTAACCCATCATGGCTGCTGTTTATTCCCCGTTTTTATTTGATGCTTGACTTATGATGCCTTTCTCAAAAGTTATGCTTTGGTTCTCTTTATTATGTAAGCTCTACTGCATTATTACAAAGCGAGACATTTTGAAAAACACCACCGTAATTAAAACTCATTGCGAGATTGCCATTTTTAGGTATAGAACGATTGCAAGCTATTCGTTTGGAAAAATAAATTTTGCAATTCAGGTACTTTTCTCAAAATATTCATTCATTAATTCAATTAAAAAATCAAAATTAAAGTTACAGTTACTTACCAATTTATATTTTACAATTTATAAACTCAATACAGAAATTGAATAGTAAATTCAATTAAAAACAAATTATATCAAGAAATGATTCATTTTGCATTTGATATTTCAACATTTTAGGCCACGCTAATCAATTTTTGGATTATCAGCAGGCGCCAATTAAAAATCAACATTCTCCTTCCGCGAAGGAAGAATAATTTGAAATGAACAGTTTGATCAAATGACCTTTGCGACGACACTGAGTATTATGTATGAACAAAACTTAATCTAAAATTTAGATAGTTACGGTATGATTTGTTTAGTAAAAATACTTTTTGAATTATAAAAAGCCTCTTGATAAAAATAAGTGAGAGAGATAGGTCCGAGGATATACGGAGAATGGTACAGTTTACATTTTGATCAATTATCCATCTTCCTGGCTATTAAATCTGATACCGGTTCCAGAATTTGAGCACGGAATACACATGGAATGAGCACAGATTTTTCATCTGCGTCTTACCTCATTTTATATTGCTAAATATCACTGAAAATACAATTTCTTGTTCAAAGAACAGTCCTCATGAAAAGTAACGCGTAAAGAATAGAACGACTTAGGTAAGAATAATAATGCCATAGTATTTTTCTGCTAGACTTAAAACGCCACCGAAATTATCGTAATAGTCCAACATTTCAAAATACAAAATACAAGATACAAGAGGTACTTTTGTATTTTCATTTTAAAAAAACTACCATTTTTCCATTCTTTGCTGGCCACATGCCAATACCTAATCAATTCTGACCCAAATGATTGCTCCGTCTTCTTTGGCTCTTGAGCGAGGCAGTACTTTTACGAACGCTTCAGGACGAATGAAAAAACGAGCACATGTTTTGACTGGATACACATTTGAAATATCCTGTTCCCTGTGTGGAAGCGCTTCTTTGAGAGACTTGCATCGATGGTCACAAGTCGCCTTCTTTTTTTTGCCGACCGCCATAGGCGCCGGGAGCCGCGTTTCGATTAATTTGATTGGAGCGTCAAGAAAATAAGGTGGATTTATCACTCAAGCAAGCAAATTCTAGTCTCCTCATTATCATTGACGTCACGTATGGAATGTTAGTTGGAGGAAGTAGATTGCAAACGGCCATTTCTCAGCACAAAAAACACACAGGGGCCATTTCAGAGTAAACTTAATTCGTCACGATCCTTTTAGAGATCTTAATACAGTCCATTTGTGGACTTCAGCTTTCACACTTAATCGAAAAGAGTCTTTTGCTGATTGCAATTTGCGACGAGGGCAAACATTGGAAGAATTCATTCCGCATTTGCAATTCGTGATATCAAAGTCAGGACCGACTCACAATGTAACTCCCCAACTTTCGACAGCTCCTTTTTTTCTTCTGTACCATTTCCTTCGTGTAGAATTGATACTTCTACCGACCTGATTTTGAGTTATTTAAAATATGAATGCTTCGGTGTATTGTTGTACTGTTAGAGGAGTCGATGGGCATCAGAGGCCATTAGCTTCGTTTAAGGAGTGTGTAGTGAATTGTAGGTAGGATTTTAAAGGAACAGGGAAAAGGTGGAGGCCTGGTGAAACCCGGCATCGAAATTTGTCTACATCTAACGAAAGACCATGGAGGTCCAAGGTTTAACATCCCATGAACATATCCATTGAGATAAGTTCTTTCTTGCATAACATTCGATAATAGACTTCGATTCCACGGTCAAATCGCTGCTCCATCCGGGTTTCGATCCCAAACAATCGGAATCATTAATCCAATCCTCTTGTTTTCCTTGTTAGTGCCTGTATATTTCTCGTGAGTTCCCATTAATAATTGAAGACCTGATTATTCTATAAGTAGCTTTTCTCACTCCAAGTTTTAACATACCTGCAGTATCCAAAGCTGAACTTAAGTTTGATATTTACGTTTCTTGATACAGTATTTATTTTTTGTACACGTCAAAAGCGCAATTTCGGAACATGAAAATTATCAGCAGTACATTATCCATTGATTAATTACTAACTAACTCAAACAAACTGACGAAGCAGCCCTATCTAACCCCATTTCATTCTTCAAATCCTGATTTTTTCCACCCTCCATTAAGCAAACAAGATATTGTTTTTTCCTTTTTGCTCGTCATTTATCGTATGCTTACCATTTCCTACAGAGTTGGATGCTTTTCTCTGTATCGTCTCCGTCTACTATGGTCTGTTTTATTTCAAGTTCTCCCGCCAGCTTCCTCTGTGCTACATTCATGCATAAAGCCAATTCATTTGTTTTTCTGCTTGCCTTTCTTAACCTTTATGCCTCAAATGCCAATAATCAGCGATACTCCTTTCTTCGAAGTCCAATTTCGTTGACAACAAGCGAAACTGAATATGAAAGTAGCCTTACCTATAATTTACATATTTGCGTGGAAGCGCCTCGGTCATCCATACCATCACTTCTAAGAACGTTCTATTATTCACTTCGTTCCCAATGCCCTCATGTGGAACCCCATTTCGTCTAAAGACAAAATCTCAGGTAATCTATGTACTCCAATACTGAGTTCCTACCTATTTTCGCTTTTTTTATTACTCTCACCGCTAGTTATGTACGGTAACCTCATGCATTTCGCACTAATTCTGTTTTGTAATAAATATGTCAATGAGCTTAACACACCAGTGAAATTTATGGTTGATTGACTAATGAAATGCTCATAGTAAATCCACGTAATAGACTTAATTTCCTCTCCTAGCTTAATCAATTCCTCCACTGAGTATGCATTGACTCAGTTTTACTACAGTTTTAACTCATTGATACATTTTACTCATATTGAACAAAAAGTATCCAATCCTCTCAAATATGTTACTAGATGGGCTATAATTCGAGAAAAACTTTATATTGAACCCTAAAGTCAACGATAATACCATTTCTATTTGAAAAAGTAATGTTGGTAAATATCAATATTATTCAATTTTCTGGTGAATATATTCAGTATACATCACGACTGTTTGCTTCGATGAGTGTAATACTAAGACCTCCTCGGGAGTCAGGGAGCAGATTTGTCTTCGAATTTCTCGAATTCAGGGAAAATGACAAAGTCTCTCGGAACACAACATATCTCCGACGAAGCGAATGACAATATAATAAATTGCTCACTTTTCTACCTCCTTATATCTGATGATACCTTGATAGCAATATATTGTGATCCTTTTATGTTAGACATGAAGTTTGTTTCTTTTCTGGATATGTGGAATGAATTAAAATAACTGAATGCCTATATTTATGCATGGCTCTTTGTAATAGCCAGTCAGCATGCCACTTTTTCCTCTTTGTTGTTACAATGCTCTGCCTCGAGAAAATTCCCTGTCGTGAATATGAATTTTTTTCGCTGATTTTCGTCATCTCAGGTCTATTCAATCATGGCGATATAAACGTGCACGAGATAGTTCTTGAAGACACTTAGGAATAACATGAGCCTTTGTACGTATCATTTCCCATCACTCTTTACTTTCCGAATTTCAGCATTGCAAAGAGGGATGAATCGGTTCTATCCAAACCAGGTGAAGAATCACGGATGCATCTTTTGAATTATCGCAATCTTTATCGTTAACGCTTACCCCTAGAGTACCGCAGGGTTAACAATAAAATTCTATAAAATTCGCTCCAATTATTTTGATAAGCGATTTGAAGTGCTGTGCGAAAAATGAAGAACGGAGATCACGTTCTCTCTGACATAATTTGAATCAAAAAATAACGATAACGTTAGCGCCCGCATAATGAAGATCCACGATCGAGGCCCAGGTTCTGCACCACCAATGAATCATCGTCTCATCACGACATGAACAATCACGGATCCAGCAGTGCACTGTTCCAAAGGGAGTGAGGTTCCCGAGCAGCACATTATAGCATGCGCTATAGTGTCTATAAGCTCAGTAGTTTCAACTAAACGACTGGCCAATCAAAACGCTCTCATGAAAGCATTGTGACGTACTCTTCGTTTGAAAGAACAATAAAATATAAGATAAACGTCAAATTTCCAAATTATTTACCATTTGTCCAGGGAGAATTATTGCAATAAATTTCCCACCAAAATGTAGTTTTTCTCCATCCAATAGTTCCACGTAACACTTGGATGTCATGGGCTAAAGGGAAAATGCGATTAGAAAAATAACGTTAGATTCACAGTTAAGGAGTGAGTCCGATGCCAGGATTGAACCGTCGTTTTCTCCATACTTTTGAATTTACATTTATTTGTCAGGCAATCGGTTGGAACTTTTGGTGCAAAAAGCCCCTGAACACAGAGATGATCATCTAATATCTTCTTAGAATCAGTCCTTTCGGCAAAATTCGCGTAAATTCACTGAATGCCTATAAACATTTGTTTATCTTGAAAAAAATATGGTTTCAAAGCAATGAGGTAATATATTGTATCATGGAAATCTCTAAATGAGGATAAATTCAATGTTTTTTTCTTCCTGACATATAAAGAAGCGTTGAAATTTACCAATCACATGTAAAATTACTTATATCATAACAAATAACTATGGATTTAGGGAATGGTGAACATTTCATTTGAGTTGTATTTGATTTGCATTGATTTCGTAGAAGAGATTTTCTATGCAATGATCGAGAAACAGAACCGATTTTTGTTGGTTCTCCGCACTGCCGATGTTTGTGCACGCACGTAGTAGGGCTAGCATAATAGAAGACGTTCCTCCTGAAATTGGGATTGAGCGTGGATAGGCTTCGTCTAAGTGACTCATGTATCGAACAAACCTCGTTTTATTTCAGTTCCTCTATTGGTCGCCATTGAATGGTGTCATCGATTCTCTGACTATGGCAAATGAGAAAGATTAGATCTATACTTCGAAAATATATAGCCTCTTGTAGCTTCCGTTATACAATTACCGTAAAAATTGTCTACTTGAAATTCTTCATGTATTTTCGAATTATTTGCACTGTGAACTAAGTTGGTCAAGAAAAAAAGCTACTTTCACTATTAATCAATGGCTGAAAGTTTTATCTTCAACGACAGGCAGTCAATAAATTCGTGGTAAAGAAGCAGAAATTATCAGTGCAGAGTGCTTTATGTCAAAATGCTTGATTTCTCATTCTCAATGGCTCAAAGCACTCAGAATACCTGAAAAGGAAATGATGAAACTATGATGGACTTTTGGGACTGTTACAGCACCATTTAAGAACTCTGTACGTATAGATTTACTAAAGAGTAAAAAAATGAATTTGATACTCTTTAACTCTTATTTGGTAGGCTGCAAGGCTAAGTGAATGAGTTTCATTTTTGTTTTTTGGACGTTTTTCGTTTGAATTTTTCAAACGAAAAATTTTCCTCTTGAAAAAATTATTAGAGTCTACCAGATTCAAAAGTTTAAAATGTACATGTTGCGACACAGAAAAATAATTACTGAAAGCACTATAAAAATCATAGGGCAGTTTTCCTGTATTATGTTTAGCATTTAGCCTAAAAACGAATCTCCCCGGCCTCGAAAAGTAAGCTATCCACAGAGGGGTTGCGTGTTGTATATATCTTTGTTACTCTCAAGGTTTTGATATGTGATATAGTACTTTTCTTTGAGCCATCCATTGGTGGTCCGTCTCCATTTAGAAGTTTTTATCCTATCCTACCCTAATATGCTACCTAATTTTTCGCATCCCTTTGACATTTGACTTTACACTCAGGTTAGTCACGTACAGGGTTTGCCTACATTTAGCGTCAGGAGTGTATTTGGATGCTCTAAAGTATCATTTCTCACTAAATTTGAAATCAGAGGAGATCCTGATAATTACCTCTTACTAACACATGCTATAAATTATTTTCCATTTATTACAGTCATGCATGTTGGAGAAGTGTATTTAATTAACCCACGATTGAAAAAAAGAATAAATTTGCAATCATACTGTTCCAAATATTAGTTCCCGTTTAATCCATGTGTTGTCAATTCTCATCGATATATTAAAGCTGCCGTCACATGATCATGTATAACACAAAAGGTTGATATTTAGTCGGTAACATGCTAGTAACATAATTAGCCGATATTTTATTTGCTTGCAGCAGTTAAACAAGTTAACAAGCAGTTAAGCAGGTGATGGCGGTGGAAGTGTATTTTAAACCCAGCAAAAACTATTAAAATTAATAGATAATAAATAAGATAAATAGAGAATAATTATTAGTACGTTCCCTAGTCATTCTCATGTTGCTTTTCAACTTTATATTGTGTTCTTAGTAGCGTTCAACCCTAAACTAGCTAATACGAGAACATCATTTCTGTCATTGAAAGATTAACAGATATATTCGGTAGAGATTTACGGTACAATGCCCTCTCAATTACCCTGAGTGATCTGAGCCCTGTTAGACGATATTAAGTTGGTGGCGATGATATTTTTTTCACCAGCGCCATCAAAGAGGAAGGTTGTTGTGAAATATCTATCGTTTTGGTTCCCAAAAGAGTTCTCTCTTCAGGCCTAATTAATTGATTCTTGGAGGAGTGGTGTTAGGCAATTGCATCAAGAAAAGCTTTCCTTGCCTTTCGGGAACCCTCGCGTTCTCCCAGGTGAGACTTCGAGTCACCCCGAAGGAATCCTTCTTCACTCAAGGAAATCCCTCACCATTAACCTCCTCAACGACCATCCATTCTTTTAGAGCGACCCACTCCCTCGACCGATCCAATTCGTTCGTACTCCTCAAACCACCCCTTGCCTGTACCATCCAGTTCCTGCCGCCTTTTACTCTTCCCTCGTACGGCTCTCGTAGTTTCTTGTTTGTGTATTTATTCCCTCTCCCCATTCCGGCCACACCCCCACCACCTCACCCCACACCCCCTCGACGAATCCACTCCCCAACTAACCCTCCCTCCGCCCCCACTCTTAGAATCTCTTCCTTACCTCGGCGCCACGCGCTTTTGCATTCCGCCAATCGTCTGTTCTGAATAAACTGCGTCTCGAATCTTTAGGGAGCCTCGCGCCGTAAATCTTCGGAACGACGATACCATTGAGCGCTGTTCACTGCATCGGGTGGATGGTATTTCAAACTGTCTTTTGTTTCGACTGATTCCTATAGGGTTTTACAAGAATTGGATGAACGACCCCATTATACCTTTTTCAGGCATCTATATTTTCCATGCTAAATGAAAATTAATTCTACTCACATCCGATTTTGGTCGCTTAATTGAAATAAGTTCGATAAACAAATCCCAAAACATACGAGGTATATCTGAGCTCTCTCAAAATTAGGGGCCCATTTCAGTATACTTCAGTAAACATTGTTTCTAATGATGCGTATCATTTATGAGGTGAAATTAGAGGAAATGGTTTGATTTTTGGTTAAAAATTGTTTTTGAGTGCATAAATTTAGGTTTCACGAAATGCCTTGGTAGTTATTTTTTCAGTGAACTTTTTATCAATGTATTTTCTGTTTGATTGAACTGTGAACCCTGAATTATAAAAATGTCTATTATTATGGATCCACCCAACTGAAATCCTTAGGTAACTATGCGCTATATACTGGAAAGAAATGTATTTAATTAGTTAACTTGATTTATTTTGATAGTGTGATAAATCAGCTGTAAATCCTGCATGCTAATTCATTTCGAGCTAATACGACGATAGCCTACGGAACTTACGGCACGTCGCTCGTGATACCTCATCGCCTAAAATGTGTTTATTGTACAATCTCGTAACTAAAAGCAATTAACATGGTTGGCCGTAAGCATTAATTAAGTACTATGGAACTTTATTAGAGTATTTTCTAATCACCGCATTATCACGCTTTTCAATCTCTCATTATCTCTTTTCAAACTGGCGTATTATATTCCTTTCGGGGTCATTTTCTCTTTTTTGGGTCGTCAAAAAGTCTTTGCGAGCATGATTACAACTCATCAACGTTGGTTTAAAAATCTCAGGTTAGCATAATTTTAAGCACTTAAAGACAATGGCTAAGTCTTACTAAGACTAAGCCTTAAGTTTTCTTCGTGGTTTCTTTGAACTGAATCGTTTCCCATCTTGAAACAGCTTTTCGGCGATGAATATGATAAAGGTAGGAACCTCGTGAGTTTACAAATGGCTCAATTCAAAAGTTTTATAGGACCATTCATCACACAAAATTTGAAACATCATTGGCCATATATAAGACTGGAAGACTATCCTTGCCAAACTTTTAACTTCCTTAATTCTCATTCCGTATTTCTCGTATCCATAGCAATTCTTTTACATAACTGAAATAATATTCACTTCTATAATTTACAATTTTATCCTTAATCGCAATTTCAAAGTATAAATAAGTAAGCTGCTACGTCTATCAAAAATTTTATTTTTCTCGGTCAGGAATATCCAGTACTAACGGCAGATATTTTCTCTTACGATGGTTGAAAAATATCAGAGGAAAGAAGGGTTATTACTATTTGAATATTCCTGGCTAAAGAGGTCTCTTTATCCAGGAAACAAACAATTAACTTTTGCTAGCAGGGACTCGCTCGTTATTAGCTAAGCTGTAATCCTGGTACTAAAAACAGTTTCTATACGTTTTTCATATATATACCATGCGAACGATGTGAATATGAAGAGGGTAGCCGATAAGAGAATCTATTGGAAAGCTGTGTCAAACCAATCTTAAGATTGTTGACTAATAACGACCGTATATACGATTTGATTATGGTAACTTATTTGACGCCCGCTTTTGCCTAATGTCATCCGTAATAGGACTTTATGACATATGAGAAATTTCTCCTATTGATTTTGGTAAAAATTTACACAGGAATAGGAAATCCAGCGTAACGTAGAGGTCTGCGCCATTGGTTCAACTAATCAAAGGGCCATTATGTAATCAATCAATGTTTGTATAGGAAGTGATAATAACTGGCATACAATAAACGTTTTAGAGTTAACGTTACAATTACTGGCCTAAGATTATTTGCCTGATTAGGGAGGTAGTTGCTGAGTGTGTACGAGGAAATAAACTTTTGAGGATTAAGGATTAAGAGTCAATAAGAGTTACTTAAATCTTAAATGTTTTTAGATGCATATTTTTCACAAATAACTACTCAGTATATTCATAATAGTGCAAGTAAGTCAGTGGTCACCCAAAATAAATGGTGACACGTATAACATCAAAAATGAATTGATACCTCTTGCATTGTGGAAATTTCGCTTAAATGGCGTACCATTTCCCCAGATTGCACATTTTAGTCTTCGCGTACGGGTTTTTCCACGTAATTGAAAAATAAATTGTTTTTTTTTACCATCCAAAGACGTGAACCTTAAAACTCTGAGTAAATTTTTCTCGGATTTCCTTTTGCACTGACAAGGAACTCATTCCATGTATATTTGAATCGTTCGGCGGTATTACCGTCACTCTCCAAACTGTGTCCAATGGTTACTTATAACCCTGACGAGTACATTCAGGGGGAAAATTCCGTGAGTCTCTCATATAGTCTCTCTCCCGACTACCGAAGCTGAATTTATGGATGCGCAGGTAAAAAAATGAATGGGGAGAAGAGGAAATTGGGACGTAGATTGCGTCCTCTCGCCCTGCCGTGTGTCCTTCGCAGTTGACGTGCGCTTTGATGAGATTGGCCGAAGGGGCCTTCGCGGGGTGGAAAAAAACAAGCACCTCCAAGAGGGCGCAAATCGAGCGTGCGGCAGACCACAGGCGTCCTGCGCGTCGAGACTACTCGCGGGGGCGAAGGGAGGGGGAGGCTGAAGTGGCCAGGGGGGAGGGGGAAGGCGCAACAACCCACTACAATATCCCCGGCAAACCCTTTCCGCACCCTTCCGGCGCCGGCGAACACATTTCCGCACACCGCCATACATTACCCCTTTCTCGAGGAACACACCCTCGTCAGCCACATTTCTCCCCTTTCCCGCCGAACGCAACCGGAACGGAAATTTCTCACGGGTGAAAATTTTCTGGGGGGAACGGACATGTGGATTGAAAAAAAAAATTAAACAGGGAATAAAAATACCCCAAGCGTGTGGAATTTCTCGCTTTCCATTCCACTGTTCCCGCCCTTTCCCTCAGTTTTATACGGGGGAGCCGATGAGATGAGGGAGGGTGTCCCTGATATATCCGCGTTGAGGAGGGTGGCACGGAGCCGGACTCTTTCCCAAAAATATAGGGGTTAGGGGGAGTCATGCATTCTTCATTGCCGGGGGTTGGGAGAGGGGTCAATGGTGGCCCCGGCGTTGCGGAGCTGCGAGATGGTTGAAGCGCGAAGAAACGCGATGAATTTTGATGGAACATTTTGGAGGAGCGGATGGAGTTTTACGTGGACCCGGCGCGGCGAAGGTGAGTTCTTAATCGGAAATGTACCGTGAGTCGAATTCGGGAGCGGGGAGCAGATAAGCTGCTTGCTTTGAGGACGAGGAAGATGACAAATATGTGTGCACGTGGAGGAATTACTAGGCACTCAAGCACCGAAAAAATGTATTGGCTAGAAATTACATTTCGAGAATTGGAACCACTATTAATGATAGGATTTTAAAATGGGATCAATATTATATGTTTTAAAATACTCTATTATCACAGGGCAAATAAAAACTGCCCTAATATATATTTTAATGCTGAACACTTCTTTACACTTAATTTCCTTTAAAATTGATGACAAAAATTGATTTTTACAAATTTTCTTTTTTTATTGCTTGAAAACTGATAAGTTTTGTTCTTTAAGATTTTGATCTCCTGAATCCATTAATTCTATAATGATCACCGTATTAACTTTAAGCAGCTGTTATTAGCAGCATCTTACATCGTTTCATAACCTAGCGTACCGACTGTGGTAAAATAAATAAATATGTTTTCCGCCATGAAATGATTAGTAATTTTAATCCGACTAATAATGAATCTCTGTGAGTAAACAAACCAGATTTAGGTGTCATGTAGTGAAAACGTTCCATATTAATAGAAAGATATTGCAATTTTCCACAGAAGTAAAAATTTATTTCGACTAGTTTCTATGTCAAGTTTTGACTTTTCATTTTTTTGGCAAGTTTCAATGTTACTTCATCATTGTCATCTTAAGACTTGAAAATGATGTAGTAACATTGAAACTAGTCGAAATAAATTTTTACTTCCGTGGAAAATTGCAATATCTTTCTATTAATAATCTCTGTGAGTTCGATAGAATACTGTATATAATACGTCGAGTAGGTGAGAGTGCCTAGGTGAAAATATTCATTGTCATCTCAATGAGGTCAGCATTGAGGGCTGGTTTGCATTGAATGCTTCTTAAATAAGTAATAGATAATGCTATGCACGAAAAAAATCCCTCGTTTATAATTAAATATAAACTATTTCATCTTTGTACGTACGCTGTGCAGCTGTCAGATCCACAAAAACAGTATTAATTGCACACAAAATGAGTAAGTTGAATTTTTTTAGCCTACATTCAAAATTGAAAATTTATAAAAAAATATGATTTTATATCAATCACACAAATCTTAAATCGCTCTGTAACCAACAAAAGGTCTTAATCTTATTAGCATAAAAGGTTACAACATGAAGAGCACTGAGTTATAATATTAAGCCCCGGTTTTGATGCGTCATGAAATATGTTGGTGGTATGAAAACTACAGAGGAACTCGTCCTTCGTTAATACTCACGTCAAGTAACATTCAGTCTGATGTGCTTAAAAAACCAACGCCTTAAATTCATAAGCTTCACGTCAAAATCGAATTTTGGTAAGTTAAACAAGCGTACCATCTGGATTTGTTATAATTATTATTTATGCATACTGGCAAGTTTCAACACAACAGTTTATGGCAAGTTACCTCTTTCTACGTCATCCAATTTGTAACAGTTTCATCTTGCTGCAGACTGAGTCAATGATGCCACCGATATCGAGTTTTTCCTGGAAGCTAGCAATCACGAGTAAGCGACGGGTAATCTCCGCCTTCGCTGATTGATCTGGCCAAGTAAGGATTGTCCAATGACGGAATTTCTGATTCCATCCATTACGCCAATACAGCCATACACAGGTATTCGTATTCTCCAATTGCTTGAGTTTTTGAGTACTTCCAATGCTAAGTTTAAAATATAAATTCTTCAGCTATGAATATTTCACAGAGCATATTGGATATGGTATGATACCCGTCGTTCTTTTTGCACATCAATTGTTAAGCAGGAGGAATTCTGTATCGAAAAAGAGTTGCATGACGCTTGTGATCATGTATATGAATGGAATATTTTATCAAGGCAAAGGTGATTCATATATATATACGCTCAGTATTCTGAGATAGGTCTCACTGTATTTTAATCTAGGGCTAAAGGAGGTACCAATGATGTCAAAGCAAATAAAACAGTAATACATAGGCAGTATTTAGATTTCCTTTTATCTGAAGAATATATTTTTAGATGCAATTTTAAGGCGTATGTGAGCCTAATTCACTATTTCTGCAACTATTTACCGGCCTCTTGAAAATATTTTTTTTCAATTCTCATATACCAAAATAATCATAAAAAGAAACCACGAATATACCTAGTATTGGTCTCGGTTTGGGGTAACTCTCTATTACACGCCTTATTGAAACGTTAAAATTGAAGCAAAATATGTGCAACGGATACCAGTAACTCTGAACCCCCCCTAAAGCAGTAAGCTTCTGCGGATTATTGTAAGGAAAAATTAATTTTGAACAAAGTCAAGTCTCATCTTTACTGACAATAATTGAAGTTACTGAAAAGCTGTACTTAAAAAAGAAAGAATTTTGAGGCCTGCTGGCGAAGTACACCACTGAAGGAACCGATTTCCTTTTATATGCTGCCTTTATTTTTCATAAGACACTAATTAATGTCTTTGAAAAACTTCATCCTAGTGATTGATGAGTGTAAACTGAACTACGTTAATGTCTCATTATTATTGATTCACTTTCTCTTTTGCACGTTGACTGAAATTATTTCCTGCTTAAATGTATTGATTTAATACTTCTCTACACTTGTTGAAGTATTTCCGATTGCTCTCACAATTTAGAGCTAAGGCTTTTATTGCCTCAAGGAAGGATAACTTAATTTCTTGAGAAATCATTTATCGTTTACAGCATTATATCTCACCATTACAGTGGAACTCCAATCGAGCAAAGGGTAGAAAAAAATATGCATATTCGATATTTCTACACATTCATAAGCTTTGGGGTTACGTTTCGGGCAAATGGACAGGAGCCTATGATACCCTTCTGTTTCACGCTCTTATATTGATCAACCCCCAAGTTGGTGAGATTCATGAGAGTACCGCACCTCGTATTTACCCTAAGCACTGAAAACACACACCAATTCAGCGCAAGAGCATTCTTTTCCCTTTCCTACCTGAGGTTTCCCACAAAGTTCTGGCACCCAGACAATAACACCCCTCGGATACTAGCCAGGGTTTTTAGAGAGGCTTCCTCGTATTTGAATGCAGGACCCTCCTATTGGCAGCCGTGTGTTCTGCACACTCTTTATAAAAGGATTCTCTAACTTGCAATTAAAGCCTAAACATTTCTTTCGGTAGTTCTCGGGCATCGGGCAGGTTATGTGTATTTCACATACCCCTGGTCTTTTATGCCCTAAATGCAGATGACATGATTAATCTTCATTTTGTCCGGTCTCTCTATTTATTCTTGAATCGAAAATCTGAAGCCATTTCCCTCCAAATATAGAAGCTATTGGATTCGAGCCATAACATTTTTGCATCAGTATTTTTGCCTGAATTACCCCAGTTACACTTTTCCCTGTCATTTTTTAACTATAAAAATGTATTGAGTACCAATTAAATGAGCATCTCCTAGTCTAGCAGATTTCCTTTATTCGAAAGCAATTCTATGCTTTGAGTGCTTTTTTTTTAATTTGCAAGCAATTAATTGTTTCAGCCTCCCAAGTTTCCGTAGGTCTCGAACTCTGTAAGTGGATATATCCTATCCAACGTACCGCGGAATTAATTTGAATCTTGAGCCTTGATTTTTTTGTAGACAGCTGAACGTGCATTTTACCTTCGCCAAAACTAGTCTTCTATAGGCTGTTACAACAACTCAGCCCTTTTCACTCGCGCAGGAGCGAAATTTGTCCTGAAATCGAAAAAAAAATAAATGAATGACGGAGGTGCGCAGAGAAACGTAGAAAAACGAGCGGACGCGACGAAAACTCAGGGCTAAGCGCGTGTTTGCGTGTGTCGCCGAGGGAGGGCGTCGTGGTTGCGGCCGAAGGTTTTTGGCCGGTTCAGGTGGGAGAGCTCGCACTCCCCCGGCCAGGGAAGCCTTTATTTTCCCCGCGGCAAATCCCCTTGGCCAAATCCCCTCGCGTTCCGTGATTCCCACCCTTCCCTCTGCCACCCCTCTCGAAACGACAACCGCCCACGCCTTCCTCGCACACTCTACCCCCTCCTCCTTCCTTTCTTTTCCTTTCTCTCTTTCTTCCTCTCTCCAGTTGGACGCACACACCTTCGCCCACAAGCGGCCATATCGAGCGGATGGGGAGCGTCCTAGCAGAGGCTTCGCTGCCTAGTCTTCTGGCTACGACCGCTGCTTCCATAGATCCCATTCCCCCAATACGGGAATTTCGTCCCCATACCCCCTGCCAGAATTCTACACAAATTTTATATACCCCACTCCAAGCGATAAAAACGATCTCTTAGTTTCTCCAGCCCATGATCATTTACGTCGTGCCATGAGCTGCATTATTTTTATTCATCGGCTAGTATTCTCAATCAACCAAATCAATATTCCTAGTATTATTGACTCTTTTTAAGCTTTGTTATCTTTTTTCCCAGAATTGTTTAGGATCAGTCAAAATGTAAATATATCCAGATGGTTTCGAATGTTGTACAAGGTTTAAAGTAAAAGGAGTTTAAGTTACTCACCAAACGAAAAGAATTTTTTTCTCCCAATCACTTACGTCATTGGCACTAACATTTGTCAAAAATTGACTATTTTAACAAAGACTCCAAAGTTTGCTCACGTTATCTCCGAGGATAAAATGTTTTGCTTCAAATGAATTCACTCTAAATACATTCTATCTTGCTCGGCATTTACACAATATTCCAGTTATTTACATTTTTCTCCAAACTTCTTCAGCAATCTTTCTCATATGTTACCAATATACGATCATTTCTTCTCACAATTTCATTCCATGAACTAATTGGCTGATCGCTTCATTTTAGCCGGTCTTTATTTATTTTTGAATCGAACGTCGGAGGTCATTCTCCTCAAAATGTAGAAACTTTTGCCTGGATGCTTGGAACCATAAAATTTTTGCATCAGTATGTCTTCCTAAAATCTTTGCACTTTTGTGCAGTTTGTAATGATAGACAAAGATCAATATTGATAATAAATTATTTATAATACTGATGATAAATTGATTTGAAAACTAGAATATTCTACGAGCTGCAGTATATCAGGATCAATATTGATGGTAAATTATTGATAATACTGATGATAAATTGATTTGAAAATTAATTGATTCCACGAGCTATGCCAGGTGTTGCTAAATTTAGTACATTCAAATAATGAAAAAAGCGGAAAAACACATGAAAGACGACGCACTACAATGTATCGTAGTTACTGCGAGGTAACATTACAGGGGTTATCACATAATAAACGTGTTCATTTTGGATAGCAACTTTCATTTATAAATATTCGTCACATTCTTTCACACCATGCAATTTAGAAATTTAAAGGCACTACACTGTAGGGCGTTTATGCTAATAAATTTCTTAAAGAACTCGCCTCCTGTCATCCATTTCTACAATTAAGGTCCAGTCAGGCAACAGTCGATCGTAATAGCATTCATAATTTAAGTATACCTACCTGCAGGTGGAGGCATGATGAAGGGTCATGGTGAAGCATTCATCAAGGGCAACGTTTGTGCGAATCAATAGTGTAGTAAACATTTGGTGCGCTTAGTACTTAGATGAACATCAAATTGCGTGAGAGCGGAAGATTCCTATGACCTGAATAGCCCATCAAAGCGTTCAAAGGAAAAGGCAAAGGCTAGTGGTTCCCTTCGAGAGGAGTAATGATTGATGGTCTTAACGATCCTTCAAGCCATAGGGGTCAGCAGGTGTTTTCCTTATAGTGACCATTGCCATGGGAGACGTTGACCATGGCTTCTCTTTTACGTTTATTATTCATGCATAAGAAGCGCAGCATAAAGGCTCTTCACAGGCTTCTGTCATCAATTGTTGGTACTTTGAAGTCCACGCAAATATGTTCAGTATATTAAAATCTCCTATTAGTTAGCCTCTTCTATTTTCATTGGAGGCATGCGATGTCGTATATGCAACAATGATTATTAAAATATTATCTTTTAATCATTCCATGCTCTTTCGTTTTGTACATTTTTACTTTGGACATTAAAGGCATTGGGGTATGTGAGTTCCTCGTGAGTAGTGGTCCTCTACCTCAAGTAACCTATAATTTGGAGTTCGTATTCGTTTCATCAACAAGCTTTAATCTAGTCCTAGAAGAAAAAAAATGCAACGTGATAGGGGGGATGAAAAAATATAAAATTAATATTACATAATATATATATGGACCCTACATGCACAAAAATAACCTTTCTGCAAATGAAATGGATATGTACCTTGTCAAAAGGTAATTTCATAAGTTTCCTGGGGTATCAAATCGAGATGGAATAGTTGAATAGTTTCGTATCAATTAACTTCAACTCCTCTGTTTGAAGATAAGGTTGGCACACTCAATCATCCTTAATAGATTTGGTCACTTCTCTTCTTACTTTTAGCTTAAGCTGTAGCAAAGTTATATCTGACAGGAAATCAACTCGAATTTTGTCTGATAGCTGATTCTAGTTCATGGGTTATTTCATCCACTCTATCTATTGGCCGCTAGCGTAATGTCACACATGGTATAAAACCTTAATATCTACGAGTAACGCATGTAAAATCATTATTTTTACCACATAATTTCCTAAAGGTTTGCATTTGTTCTTTCTTTCAAAATGAAATTAACAAACGATTTACGAAACTTTTTAAAGAACTTTCGCTTTTTTTGAATTAGTAGACTTGTATTAGCAAAATCATGTTTAATATTTATCGTTATGATTTTGAGGAAAAGGTTCTTCTAATATAACCTGGACTTAGGAACTACTTTTTAGCTGTATTGAATAATTTCGCTGTAATTTTTTTAATAACCCGGAATTAATTTGGTTCACAAAAGAATAAAGCATTTAAGGTAAGAATACAATTTATATTTGCAAATGTAATTTAAATTCTAATGTTAATGTACATGTTGTTCAGAAGCATATATGGATGAGATGAGGAAGAAAATGTACACAATGAATAATTCTGCGCCTAGCTTCGCTTCTTCATCGCCACCTTCCTAGCGATCTGTCCTTCTCTTTGCACTTGAAACAGGATGCGGGTAGGACACTATTGTGCCAAACTTCAAAGCCGGTTGACACGCTATGATTTGAATCCTCATGGCTGAGACATTTCCAGCAGGATTCCGTATCCCCGTTGGGGGTCAGTCTCCTCTTCTCCCACTTCTCGTCATTTCCACTTGGGATCCTTGCCGTTGGCCCTAAATCTTTGCATTGTGGTGTAATTTTGACGAGACATCTGTGAAAGACGGCATCTGAATCTCTCATCATGTTGCCCTTCCCCTCGTTTTATATGGTGTCGTCTCCTGCAGCCATATCAGGCTATAACCACACATTCACGGATCCTCACGCTGCTTTGCGTTGTTCATTTGCCGTAACTGCTGCCAGGCACTTCTCGTATCCGTCCCTGAAGGGAAATTTTGCGCAAACTTTTATTTTTGTTTTACTACTCACTTATCCTTGGTTCTTGCAGCTGTTAAACATCCACCTACAGAGTATCCGTCGAGTCGACTGAAGAGAGTGTAGCAAGGGACGAATCATCATCAACATTTTCTGGATGCACTTGGTACATGTAGTAAATATGTTGAGCTGTAAAGTTGTGGAAAATAGTCCATTGTGTCAAATAAGAAATAACATTTTTAGGCTCTACCCTACTCTTAGAGAGGGGATTTCTAATCAGATGCATTAACAACTTGACCTCGACTACCTCTGGCATACTAACAGGGAAGGAAACTCTGACTTGTAAGAGGAGGATATATTTTTTCAATGGTATATCACATATTATTAAGTCTTGTATCTTTTCGTATGCTACGAAGAATTTTTGGTTTGGACATGTTTGTAGTGATTGTGTATGTTGCATATATTCGCTAAAATCTTAAATTTGGTTCGATAACCTCGGGATATTCAAAGTGGAAATGCAGATTTTTGTTTCAATTTTTCTTAGTGAGCTGCTAAAGTAATATTTAGGACGCAGGTAACTATTTCTCACTCCTGTTTTATAATAATTCTCTGAAACTCTAAATGGGGATCTTATTAAGGAGTATTTGTGCACTAAAAATTTGCTACAGTAATTATAATTATTAATTACATTAATTATAATTATTGTTTATATGAGTAATGTTCAATGTATTTCTGCATTAAGCATTGCACATTAATTGGTGCGAATCAGTGAGTTACATAATGGAAAACTGATCACCTTTAACTGGTAAGGTTGCCATTTAAATCGTAATTTTTCCTGGGGTTGAAGTATATCAGTTAATGAATTCTCATTTTAGTATCGTATTGATTGATACATTAAAGTACCTGCCAAACAATTTTAGGTGTTAATTAATAATTTAATTGGAAAAGTTTATTGATAGATTGTGTATGCAATGCTAGGGAATTTTATAAATCTAACACGGAGGAATGAAACTTCAAGATTAAATGGAACCAGAGAGAATCTCCATTAACCACTCTTTTGTTGGATAATGAGTGGCAAGCTGTTCCCGTAAAAGTCTCAGCATTCTGGTCGTATGGTATGGGGTCATAGGTTCATGAAATGATTCGTATATTATTCCTGCCACTATTTGCGTTACCTACCAGTATTTCATAAGTAAATATTCTTTCGAGATGCAAAGCACAGGTCTAACTCAAAATCATGCAGAGCATGCATTTATTTTACAGCCAGCCAAAAGATTGATTCATCGCAGATGATTAAAATAATAGGATTCATACACCAGCCATATAAATTAACATCTCATTAATACACAAATGGACACAATGTTCCTAATTTTGGAGTTTATTCCTTTCTCCAAAAGTTTCTTCATATTTGGTAGTGCTTGCATTTTCATTCTTCTCCACTTCATCTTTCCCATGATTTACCCCGAGTTACCTGAATTGCAAGGAATAAGTGTTTTATTACCTTTAATTTTATTGCTACTAAGTGAAGTTTAGGCATAAAAAATTTCGCTGGTTAGGTCATATTCTCTCAAAGAAATGGTAAATTAAAATTTTTAAAAACTAATAGTTTTTATTTGCCTTGGACATATGCATTTACAGCCTCTCAAGTCTTTAAATAACATTCGCTCGCAAAATATATTTATAGACTAAATACTATATTTACTATTTAGTTGGACCGTCAAACTGGAGGTATTTCCATTATGACTGCTGCCTAAGTGACCTCCAGTACCAACAACATAACCATCTGGCACTGATTCGATTGGAATAAGATTATAATATTACGTTCTAATAATCTTCTTTTTTGGGAAGTAAACTATTTATTTCAACTTCGAAATAAATTTGAAACGATTTCATTCATAATCAAAAATCTTGAATTTTTAATCTGAATATTACGTTATATATCAGATAAAATTCATCGGTAGCAAGTAATTAGCGTCAACAGCTGCCACCGCGACAGAAAAAAGCATGTCAGTTAAAATGCCATAATTTGCCTTCTGAAAATGTAGTGTATCAAAAGAGTCTTCAGGGAGAAAAATCATAAAATAAAGTTAATTAGGAGATTATTACGACATTCCGAAACCCTTGCAGTATTCTCCTGGTAACCTAAATAGTCTTACTATCGTACCTAAGAAGCCTTGTAACGCTCACCCGCAACTGTCAATTGAAGTAACTTCTTATTTGATAAGGTACAGAATAAATTCTCATTGTTTGGATTCTGGCTGTATTTAGGTGAAAGAACCCATTTCCGATTGCCATAGCTACACAAAATAGAAAGGGTCGGGATTCATGCTAATTCGGGGCTGGTGAGAGTTGATTCGTTTTTATAGTTTGCATCAAGTACTTGCGCATTAAGTATTGCATAAGTATTTCATATATAAATAATTTATATGGATTTTTAAGTAACTAATTTATCGTTATAACCATTTAAAAAAATATAGATTCCGCTGCGACTTTTACTTTCATATAGTGTACTCCAAAAATGCTTACGGAATAAAAATATTATCAGAAGCTGTGATAGACAGAGATTTTTCTTAGCTTGGAACATTTTACTTGGAATTGAAGTAATTAGAAAAACATTTCATGCGTACAGGATGGTTAGAAATAAAACATAATTTACATAATCGAAAATGTTCTCTATCGCAGTAAACTATTAGTATTATTACACGAAATTAAATAAGAAAATAAATATTACCGTTATTTTTCATTTTTCGTTAAGCCTCTAGCAGCTGATTTGGTATTGGGGGAATTTTCGTGTGCAAGAAAAAAGCCAATGATAAACAAGAATTTAGATCTTTATAGACACTGGAATTAACTATTTGGTAACTTACAGTGGTACCAACCAGTACAGTAATCAATCAATCGAACCCCAATCAATAGCGTTCCCCGTTGAAATGTGCCAACTAATACGCCATAAAATCCTGTCTCAGGCGTCTAACTCCTCCTAAAAAATTCCTTCAACCGGGAATTTATACGCTAGTTTTAGAAAAAGATTACAGAATTATGCCCTCAATAGCGAGTGACCCTTCGAACGTATTCCGCTGTTTTTTTTCAAAAATGGACCAATTTTGTGAGTCCATTAGGGCAACATTGAATTAGTTCCTGGGTTTATGCCAGCCAATCAACCCATCGATTTACAGAGTAACCTGAAACAAGGAGTAGAAAAGGTATAATCAATAAGCTCATTAGTTAATGAAGCCCCTGCATTTTTCAAGGGTTCGTTTGATATGCCGCATGCCTATATTGATGCCCGTAATGAGCTGACAGGAAGGCTACGTCCTCGCCGCCGCCTCGGCGCCGCTGCCGCCGGAAGTTCCCCGACCCTTCGCCGCCGCATCCGAAAGCGAACTTGGCGTACACCACCACCGGTGCCAAAAAGAATCAACCCTTAAGTGGCAGAAAAATGGTTAACGATGAACTCAATCTACTTTCACGGCATTATAATTGTGCTCGATGATTAGCATAACTTGGAGAACACGGGAGTTCAAGAGTTCCTTTGATTGCCAACTTCAGAAGAATTGGTTTGGCCGACGAAAATTCTAGGCATTCCTTGCTGTTGCTGTAGACTACATTTTATGGTCAACGTTTTGGCAATTACTGGGAAATAATTTTTGTGTCGTTATTTCTACTAAATTGCAATTATTCAAAAATTACGATTTCCGATCTTTTTTGCATTTTTATATATATTTGCGCGTTATTTATCTATGCTCTGAAAAAATTTCTAGCCAATAATTGTACTCGGAGCAGTTGATGTAGCAAAATGTACTACTTGACCAAATTCAGGGCAATATCATCTTTGTAATCCACGATAGCGTACATATATAATAAAGTGCATTTCTTCATGCCAATTCAGTTTTTAAAGGTGCTCTTAAGCAGAGTATGCTGTTCCAAAAGTGGGTAGAGGTTGTTCCAAAATCAATAGGCCCTCCTCAATATCATTTCCGAACATAATGTTTCATTTCCTTGAGTTCTTTGAAGCAGGAGCACCTTGGTGTATTGAGCATGCAAGCTCTGATTACAATTACATATCAGGTTAATAATGGATAATTTATTCATCCTTAACCAAGGTTGTACAGCGAATAACAGTGATGTCATTTTTACGGTAGTTGCGGATGTGTAGCCAGGGATGTGTAGCAGTAATTGTTGCCAATGTATTCATGAGCAACCATGGTTGATGAGCGGATAGATTTCCCTTCGTCAAATCTTGAGTGCTTAAGAGTACTTCGATACTGTCGAGGGAAAGAGTGAGCAGAATTTCCCTTAAAGAAGAGTAATGAGAACTCTCGGTTTTTGAAGAGGTTTATAAATATGACTGAGCCCATGTTGGCCTAGAGCCGAGTTTTTCCCCACTTCAAGCTGTGCTCCCCGTGAAATTAGGCAACGCGGCAAGCGTCTCGGTCGTGCGGGTGTATAACTACACGCACGCAGGATAAAACATTAACCTTCATAAATCTGTTTCCTCATTTACTCGCAAGGGATAATGTTTTACATCAATCAGTGCAATTGGCTGATTTCATTGCATATCTGGCATACATAAATACTGTGTATACTAATCGTCTAGTGACGAACAATTTCCTTGCGAAGATATCGTAGATAAATTTCCCGTCTACAGCAGAAGTAGAATATTTTCGAGGTTAAGGCTCTTCTGTACAATATTTCGAGGTTGAGAGATCAAGTTACCTTCCAACCTTATTTACAATGCGTCGTTCATCATATACTTTCTAAATTGCAATCAGCTTCAAAAGAGATCCTGCTTCTGTCATTTTCCCTAAGCATGGGCGAACGGGTAAATTATTCCTGCTATCATATATATATTTTCAAATTATTTAATTTTATCATGAATCCGTATTACGTTCATAGTTAGTTAATGGTTAGTTCATAGTTCACCACTGTTTTTTCATACGTTTAGGCTAATAGCTATACTTTTGAATTTCCTTAGCTTTCACAACAGTATTTTAGCAACTATTAATTTAGTGGTACATATTTTAAAAATCATTTGAAAAGAGTTGAAAATAGAACAATAATGTATTTTAAAGACATTATATTCGTAAAAATTACCAGGAATTAGCGACGGCGAAGGCTGGAAAAGGAATCCGAACCCTAGAAAACTGCAATATTCATAAGTAGCTACTTGAATGACTCAGATATGTGTTTGAGTTATTGAACTAGCTAGCAATTCATTAAATTACGTTTAACTTTTAAATAGGCACAAAAATATTTTGGCGTTGTAAGTGCTCTTGATAGTTTAATCCATTACTGCGAAGAAAACCAGCTAACCTGTCGTTTGATGCAAACAATAATGCATTTTCCATAAAACTGAAGGCTCTTTCCCTTAAGAATAAAGCAACAGTTATAGTGCTGTCGAGTAAGAAAGGGGTTGGATTAGTAAAAACCATACCCTCAGAATCCTGCAGCGTCGCTTGTTCCAATTCTTTCTTATATGGAAGTGTAGTAGTACAAAGAAGTCTATCGATTACTCGATCCGCAAGCGGGCTTTCCCAACCGTCACCAACTCGCGCATGATCAGTTCCCGCCGTGAACAAGCTTCCGATGGAAAGAGACAACATTTCCCACGAACACTGGATGAAGTCTCCGCACTATGCAATAAAACGCTTTCCCTTATTTTTTTTCCTCCTCACACTCTTAATGGAATCCACGTTAAAATCGGAAATCAATACCAGAAACCGGTGTCCGGTTCGTGAATACGGGTACCGATCGGACGTCATGTATTCTTAACAGGTTTCTACGCCGTATTTAGCAAGAATTCAAAATAAATACTTTCAGAATTATAAATTAATTTTTAAATCCATATAAAAAATCTTGTAAAAATGTTAGCAATCATAAAGGTACCCATACTACAAAAGTAGTCATTGAATTTCACGAGGCTTTGGTAAAGAGTTATTTGATGCTGACACAGGAAATTGCTGAAACTCCGAAGGCTTAGGCTATATCTTCCTCTTAAATATGAACCTTTAATCGGGGATCAATCTGAGTTTATTTCACCACATTTCCTTCTTTGTCATTAAAATAGGGACGAGTTTCATAAGGTCTGTCACAGTGCAAAACTTTTGATGAACCGTTACTGACAGGAAAGAAATTATTCCTCTGGATTTTAAAGTCTCTCCATGTGACTTAGCTTATTTTTTATTTTACTTGCGTACAAATATCTAAGAAAACGTGGTGCACTGAAACATTACAAAATAATGACAACTTAATACTTTTAATCCCAAGCAATGAAAAATCAGACATGTAGGTCGTCCAAAAGCAAATTAACATAAATCTGTTACACTGAATTCGAAGATTGGAAATTTGAAATAAGCGAATTGTAAATTTGATGAATATTTGCATTCCTTATGAATCTAAAAAATGAACAGCTTCTTTCACTTTCAACGTAAATAAAACATTCATCACCTGAGTACGCTTTCATGAGCAATCTAAAGTGTGGTCTTTATGAAGATAACAAACAGGAATCTATAGCGTCTAACTTTAAGTTATTCTAAGTCGGAGGATTAAAAACTTAGAATTTTTGATGAAGTGAGTATAATCGTTTTTATGGAAAAGTCTTCTATTCGTTACTTACTGCCATTTCGACTGAAGCGCAACTACGTTATCGTTTATTTGAATCCACTTGTTTGCAGGGAGCTGGTAAAGTTTCCCTGCAATGGAATTTGCGTCCACTAATTTAGGTATTCCAGGAAATGGTTCTTCTTTGGGAGCAACTCACTTGGATCAATGGAAATCCAATTTTCGTTTGAAAACCAAAACTCCTCGGCTGGAATCCCGCGATTTTCGTGCCATTTGTAGTCAACCTCCTGTTGCCTCGACCTTCAACCCATTCATTTCTAAGTTTTGATTCTCTCTCCATAAAAGGCTAGAAAAATAATACATTATCTTAAAACCTAGATCTATTTGAGGATATCATCTGGTAAATGGTTCAGAGGTATTTATTGAAATCACCTGATAAATAGCTTATTCAAGGTAGAGAAACGTAGAGAGATCACAGTCAATCGAGCCACTAATGAGAGAAGAATTGTGTATTCTAATAAACATTGTCCCTATTACGATAAGCGTCAGAAATACGTTAAAGTAAATTATGCTGAAATTATGGAAGGAATTATGATCTTTCACAATCACAAGCAAACGTGTACAAATTTTCCTATATTAAGGGTTTCTTTTTACTACCCAGCAATAGGAGATTGTACGAGTAAATGCTTTTTCCTCTAAAGAACCCTCTGGGTATACTCATGAATCATGCACGCTCGTGAATCTCAATGAAGAACTCTCACGAGCTCCGTGGTAATATTAGCCTTCTACGAAAACAACACCTCCCTCCCCACCTTACATGTTATACCTAAAAAGCGAGCGGAGCTCAGGAAATGGATGCCATCCTATCGACTGGTGACGTCAGCGCGCTGTTTTTCTCCTGCTCCCCGCCCTCCCCGGTCCTCTTTGACTGTTCGCTCTATTACTTCGGCACCCTTCATCCCCTCTCCCCGAATCCTCAGCCCTACCAGACTAGCCCCACCGCCCATCGTTCTTCGCCCCCACGCACGTCTTTGCAGCCCTCCATTTTCAGTTCTTCTTACCTGTTTTTTTTGTCATACCATGTCCTTTTTTCCTCATGTCACGTTCTCATGAGGGCAGAAAAAAACTCAGGGTCATCCACATCGTATGCATTTTCCCCGCACGCAGTGTCATTTTCCCTTCTCCTTCTAATAATATTCCCTCTGTAAGCGATTTTCCCAAGTTTCGTCGGCTGGTATGCCCCAACGGTGTGGAAGGAGAAGGATTTGAGAGGAAAGGGGAAGGAATTCCTCGTCCTAACTTTTTAAACATCCCCGTCACTGCCTCCCTTCGGCTGCCAAGTCGCTTCCCACGGCCTGGAGAAAAACTCCATTGCTTGGGTTGAAACCTGTTGGCCCTTCTTCTTGAGGCTCTGCTCTTTTGAGGGTAAATAGCTTGTTTCAAATTGCGCCATTTCCCGAAAGAGATTGGTACGCTAGTAATCTGTGATGACTAAATAACTTCTTTTCGCAAACATCCGAAATATCCGGAAAAACGGCATGAGCTCATGGTGGCAATGAGTGCATTTTCCTCTAAAAGCCAAGCACTTCTTATTACACCTATCTTTTTTATTTTGTGATTTCATCATGGGTGAAATATCAATTCTCTCAGCTTAATTGATCCAGTTTCGAATTTTTTCAATAAAAACCAATGAGTGGTATGAATCAATCATTGCAGTAATTGTCTGGTAGGAAAGTGAAAAACATACTGCAAAAGCTTGTTTCCGTTATTCGCCCAAGAATTAGATTGTTTACATTTGCCTGATATCCTTTCAATTGTTCTCCACACGTGGTGACTATTGGCCGGAGGTAATAATTTGGAAAGAGAATATTTTTATAATGCACGAAGCATAATAAAAACCAAAATGTTAAGTTTAACTCCGAGCTTGAATGGCACTAAGATTGGAGGCTTGAATTGCTCGCCAGCTAATATTATCCAAATTGCTGTGTTATATTAAATGCTGATAAATTAGAACAAACCATAAGCTTAGTGATGACCTTGGATAAAAATTTTCATCAAAAGGTCTTCTCTACTGTACCCTTGCTCTTGCTTCACTCCTCTGATAATTTCACCGTAATAGACCAATACTGTTCCATGTATCTCATAAGAAGCCTGCGTTTTCCTATCTTCCCGTTCACTTTTCCCTCTACAATAGTCTTCAAAGGTTGGCCGATAAAAGAATCGAGTGAAAAGCTGCGTCAAACCAATCCTAGGATTGCTGACCAATGATGATGATGAGGCCAATGTTAAATAATAATTACCAATTTGGACTTTTCTTAGCTTATAGAAATTTTTTAGAGCCCTTAAGCCTCAATTCTTTAATTGTTGGTGTACAAAATGCCAAATTGATGACTTCGTGGTATTTGAGAAACAACTAAGATGGACATTTAGATAATACATTCCTGTATCAATCGGAAATAAAGTTCTCAGATAATGTAAAAATCCTATAAAACCACATTCAGTTTTTCAACGGGTAACAGCGGGTAACGTAATACGGGTGATTTTGGTATGACAATATTCTTAAAGCGGCAAACTAAGCGCCAAGAGAAAAGATATTTGTTTAAAAATATCAATTACCTGCGTTATGTGCAAACTATAGGTCATATGTGGAAAAAAATTGACAAAGTAAGAATCTAAGTTCTTTTTTAATGCTAAAATTCTACGTCAGTATCGCAGTTGTTTCAAAAATGTTTGTAAGCTGAAGGGAAAGTGACATTGTTCTACGTACCTCCCATTAGGATATCAGTGACAGAAATGTAACCCTGATCATAGGGCATCTTTAACAGGTCTTACTTAGAAGCTTTTTAAAACAAGAATATAAATCCATGACAAATTCTATTAGATAGCTTTGGCCGCTTGAGCGAAAAGTTGTGTAAATATCTGGCAGTGAGAATATTTAGGTTTTAATTCAGGCTGAGTGATGTTCGATTTTTCATAGTGATAAATCTCTAAGAAATAATCACAGAATTTTATGAAGTAGAATATATGGAAGTAAATTTTTCCAGTCAATCTCAATAATTTTAAAACCAGACTCTTCGGTCATATTAAAATACTAAATACACTGTCACTCAAACGGAAAGCGATTCAAAATCATCGAGAAGAGCAGGATATCATTTTCAGTAGTAAAATAGTCTTTAATTTAGTGGACTTCTTCGTGCGTCTCGCAAAATTAATTTCTATCCCTAAACACTTTCCCCACAGATCATCAAAATGCGTATAGATCGTAAATTATACGTGATTAAGGTCTCTGATAGAGCAAAAGCCTCGCAAAGACCTCACCTCAACATTTTGCTGTCCTTAATTTATGTACAACATGGATGTCTGTACACTTCTCATGTCATGATCCTGCATCATGAAATGTTGGAAAATTCTTAGTTACATCTGGGTGGTAAAAAATAAAATAGAATATAATATTCTCACTGGCATTTGCCCTCAAAATTGAGCCGTCTGCCTCCCTATCCCATTTCGCTACGGACTCAGTTCGTACTACGGTGAGACCTTTCATCGCCAGCATCCATAATCCAATAAAAATGAAGGACAGAGGGTTTCTCCCGTCTCTCTCCCTCCAATTTTCCTGTCTTTCTTAACCCCATCCTTTCCGACTGCTAGCGCCAATGACCTTAGATTTTGACGTGTCTCAAAACAGTTTTGTCCTTGAAATGGTTTCCTATTAGCCTTAATGGCCTATTCTACCCCCAATATGAATTTGACAAGTAGACAGACTACGAGTCTTTCACTATTTCATTCCGTTCCCACTCCTCCTCACGTTAAGCATGAATAAAATATAAGCTACAATTATAGTATGATTGCTTTTATCAATGAAATCATTACACTTAAGTTTTGGCCATTATTTTTCATTGCCTTCTAGCACTAGTTGACCAAATTATCGCTTTTAACATAGCTAGCTGTTAATTTTAATTGTGGCTGTGCGTCCGTTGAAATTCAACTAGTATTTTTCTTCCTGAGTGTTTTTGTTATTAATGTTGTTTTAATCCGAAATCAGAATATTTCCATAATTTTTGTGTGAAACATTAGAGCACTTTTCATAAAATGATTTCAGCACTAAAATACCGAAATATAGCATTTTAATCTTGCTCGTCTTTGGGCAAAAATACAACACCCAAAAAATACTTCTTCCATCGCAGTCATAATGTTTCCTTCGGAATCCAAGGAATAAGCCTCCGTATTGGACCAATGTTAATCAATGCTTAACCCATTGAACGTGACTTCGATCTCGATATCTGAACCCCGAAGGATATTTGACCCGGAAAATAATCCTGAGGTGTCTCTTTCCTGCATGACAGCCACACCCTTCCTTATTCAATTAATATCTACCGAATAAACAATATTCACGAGTACACCCTAGGCAATTCTCATTAACCATTTCCGTGAGAAGTTAATGCGCCAATTTCCATCCTTTCTTTTAGTTTGGTGTTCTTCTACTTTCGTTCACGGCCATACCAACCCAAGTCCTTGGCGATCGCTTCAAACCCCTTACCTCGTCCGTTTCGCAGTTATGCTTTTATTTCAGGGAACGTCTCTCGTGTTAAGCCTCTCATTTCCTCCGGGTTTCATTTTTCACTTTCCCTCAGGAACGTCTGTCCCGTCTTTAGTTCTTCCCACCCTTTTGCCTTCTTGGGACGCGAAATTTCGAGTCCCGAGAACGTTTTCCATTCCATTTCCCTGTCCCATAACGAATTATTCCTCCACTTCATTCCCCGCCATTAGCATCTGTCACTCTTCCGCTGCTTTTTTCGCGTCTCGCGAAGCCTGAGCAGAAATTCCACTCCACCGAATATCGGCCTCTACCCAACCTCCTCTATGTCCCCAATAATCCACCATCTCTCTGCACACACACCTCCAATCGAACTCCCGTCTCGCGACGTTTATCACCATCCGCGTAATTTTCCTTCCTCTCCCCGACTTTCTCCCCCTTTCCAATCTCTTCTCTCCCCATGAATCCTCCCCCGTCTCTCCACATTCGACTCTCTCCCTCGACATTTCCACCTCCTCTCGCCACCCCCCCCAAGGGAGCCTCCCTCTATATTCCATGCGCCGTGGACCCATTCACCCTTCGCGCCTTAGATTCGATGACTCCGCTCCCATCACGCCCCGCCCTGTTCACGAAGGGAGGCACGCCCCATCCTGCCCCCAAAACCCTTCCCTCCCTCCCTCCCTGATGAGAGCCTTTTCAACCACTTTTCCGCCGCCCTCGCGAATTCGCCCCGTCCTCCCCGAAATCTTCCACAACCCCTCCCACATCCCCAAGACCCTCCCCAGGAATAAAAATCGAATCGTAATACGGATAATCACGAATCACACACACACACGCAAGTCTTCCACCCCGAAAGTGCTTTCGCCGAATTTTTCAATCACGCCGCCTACTCGTGTTCTCTAAACGGCATTATCGCCACGCTCGTGCGTCCCCCATCCCGGGGCCTCGCCTCCTTAATCCCGAGTCCTGCCCTCTCCCAACGTCTGCCCTCTCCCCTCCTCCTTCCGCCACCCCTCCCGCGCCCCTCCCACCCCGGCCGCCGCCTTTTGCCCTCCTTCCCCCTCCCTCGCCTTCGCTCCCGCCCCCTCCCCGCCACTCCACGCAGGCGGGGGGCGGCGTCTGCGGGAGGGGCGGAGGTGTGGCGAGGGGGGAGGGCGAGAGGGAGCTGGCGAGACTCAGGAGTTGGGTTTCGGTCGCCAGCCAGAGCAGCAAGGTAAGGTCCATCGCCACTCTTTTGGATTCAAAGCTTCCATTTTGGGGACACGGTGGGGATCTTTATGTTGTCTATTGCTCTTTCCTCTCTGATTTTTCTGCCCGCTTATTCATGTATCACATCCTTCCTCGCCTTTACCCCGACCCCTGTTGCCAGACCATTTGCCATTATGCCATTGTATCGCTTCCGCCTTGGGGAGCTTTTTATCTGTATCCACCACGCATTCCCTAGTGGCTTCATTCAGCCTCCTCGTTTTGTACCACTCCAATCCTGCGTCACTCAACCAGCCGTTCCGTAATCCACCGTAGTGTCGTGTTTGCACAATCCATCCCAATCCTCGCTTTTACACGCAGCAGAATCGAGTCCGTTTACCATTCATCGTTCTGTAATTGACTGACACTAAGTAGGTGCCTGCTTGCGGTGTCAAAATATCGAAATGCCGGCCGTCTATCGTTATTACACCGGTCGCCACGGTGTCGCAACAGCCTCTGCTTGCTCATCCGCCTCGCAGTTTTTAGAATATTGGCTTCTTGCTGCGAGTCAAAGTGATGTGAGATCATAACATGCACTTTTTTATGGCTGTGATTCTTTTCGCTCTTCTGGTGTATTCAACAGGAACATTAGTGTTAGCGATTTAGGCAGTGACACAATATTCTTACCTCTGGGATGTCTTCAGCTGAATCATGGATTGTTTTGGAGCACAACCGGTATAATTTTGTTTTGCGTATTTGGTGCACACTTTTTCTCGAAGGCGTAAATATTGTGCTGAATATTTTAGTTCCATGCATCTGAGATATATAATTTGACCTGTGTGCATTCTTTTCCTTTAGTCGCGTGCGAGCCATTAATATTTGCATCTATGATTCCCATCAGTTTCCAAGTTGCGAAGGTCTTTAAGTGTTTAGGCTTCATTTATTTGGTAATTTGCATCGTAAGGACTGTATCCATACATTTGAATAATATTACTGTTTTGAGTTAGCTTAGAAAGGTCAACAAACGTGCATGTAAACCGCTACGACGAGAAATTTGAATTATTGATTTATTGATTGTTTCATCGTGGTATTAGCTGAGTGAGTTTGTACGTGGGGTTTTATTTTTAGCTATCCTTTCAAAAGCCTTTTTTTTAGATCGATTCACAGCCTATTATCGAAGAATTGATACTCCTAAGTTTCAGTTGTAATGGTGCCGTAATATTAGGCCTTTGAATGTTACCCCTTAACTATCCCCATTGATTGCCTCAACTTTCCAATTATCTCATTGGACCCTTGCACGATTCACTTATTATTAGAAGCCAGAAAGTTCAATAATCTTTAATTATCTCGCATCGATTGCCGTTACGCACACAGCGCCCTTCACAAGAAACATAAGTGATAGTCCCGTGTAAATTCTACTGGAGTGCTTAAAAAATATACCAGTATCTATATATCTTTTCATGTCAGCGCCACCATCAGAATGACCCTCGTCTGTGGGTGAAGGCAAACTTGTGTGTAGCGTGGGTTTGGTGAAAGAGGTCAGATCAATTTTTTTCGTAAAAAAGCGAAACCTCTTTTTTATGGGGTTCTAGTCCTGGGCTGGGATGTTTCCAACACGGCATGTCGGCAACCACCAACGTCCTCTTACCCCCTCCCCCGACCTCTCACCCAAACCCTTCCTCCGATTGTCTTCACTCCCTTTCCCCCCCCCCCCTCCCCCCTCTTCCTCCACCACTCAACCCCCCGACACCGGCAACTCTTAAATCGCTCTGATAAGCGAGCATTTCAGCGCCCCCTCTCACCCCGAACCTCCAGCGCCCCTACCTTTCTCCAGTGCAGCACCCCCATCATCGAATACACCCCCACAGGCGAGCAGGGCATTAATTTCCGGTATCTTCCGCCGGGAAAAAAGCTTCCTTCCGCTCATCTGTTAAGTGGCCCTATTTCAGGACGATTGCCCGGAGCCCTTCGCTCCGAATGCCATACTGATCACTCCGACCCTTGCGACCTCCCATCGCACCCCTCTCTCCCTGCCATCATCCCCCAGAGCGATCTCATTAACCAGGTGACCACCTTGCCGCTACACTCCAGCTCAGAGGCGATTGGTGACCTTCGCAGGAATTGAAACCCAACACATAATAATTAGAATTTCTGTTTGAATCCTTTTTCTAATGATGTTCATCTTTTTTTCACTATTATGCATGAAAATGCGAGTACATGGATTGATTTATCAAGAACATTATTTTATCGTTTAGGTCAGCAATTAAATTTCCAGGTAAAGGGTGTTGTGGTGCCCTAATGGGGTTCGGCTGCAAACCAGAGGGCTAATAAGAGACCGTCCATAAATTACGTAACGCCGTATGAGGGGGAGGGGTCTGGCCAACCGTTAAGATGTTCTGACAAAATGAGGGTGGGTTCCAGCCTAAGGTTTCGTTTGGAGAAAGATACATAGTAAAATTCACTTTTGTTCCAAAAATAACGATGATACATTTGATAATTGTAAAGGAGTAATCGTACCTAGATACTGTTTTATTATTCACGAAAAGAATAGAGTTCATTGGCAGTTTTTCGTAATTTAGGGGGATCTTAGAGAATGTTACGGGGTGTCATAGTGAGATGGAGGAGGTAAAAAAAATTTGAATACCAGTGATACGTAATATATGATTGCCCTAGGTTTAAAATCCAGGTAAAATCATAACAGCCTTTTAACAAAGTGTGGAGCCAGTTTGAACGCCCCCACCAAAGGTCCAACCCGCGTATTTTCATGATAACCAGAACATCTTGGATTACTACAGGTAATGCATGAATAAGGGGTGGCATGTATAAGTAAATCCTAATAAGCATTCTAAATAAGTAAATTTCTCCAGTCTTTTGGATTGGTTTTAGCAGAGGCCTACTCTAGAGATTCCGAGTGAATCTCTGAGCTAGAGGTAGATTTTTAGGCGAAATGCTTCGGCATGATTGGTAGGCCATCTTGGCTAAAGTTTGACGCATTATAAGGAACGAAATGAGGACTGATACCAAACAAGTATAATGTAGGGGTAAAGGATACTGCACCGTATCAATAGCACTGTTTCGAGAAAATTCAGAATATGTGCTAATGCATTCCCTTTCTCGTATTACTTTTTCCACAATGCTGGGGTAGAAGATGCAGTGAGAGACTTCCAATTGGTGAACGTGTGGTATATTTAGCTTGGATCTTTATCGGAAATTGCCAGTTCGAGACTTCGTTTGAGATATTTACATTCTACGAGCTCTGAATTACTTCTTCATGGTCATATTTAATGCCACTGACATGCAAATGGGACTATTACGACGCGAATTCTATTTGGGTCTAATCTTGAGTCCTTTTTTTTCCTAGAGGAGTTATAAATTTCCCCTAGTCTATTCCTGTCACAATCTATCCCTCCACCTTGTCTCTAATCATCTGTTTGCACAGATAATAGAAGAATACTTACTCAATACTTTTATTTGAATCAATATTTACGTCATTTTACCATCTATTCCGTTTTTTTCATAGCTCCATTCATTCCTCCATTGAAAAGTCTCATTCATCTTTCTACAGTTCTGTCACATAATCCTCCCTCACAATTTCGTCTTTCAACCTTCCTCTGTTGTTCTTAACCCATGCTCTCCAATCTTACTCTCTTCTTCCTCTCCGTTACCGATCACGTTCCAAATACTCATAGAGATGTAATTTTCAATCCTACCGGTGCCACTTATTATTTCCTGCACTTGATCTGGTGCAATACTACATGCTTACTATTTCCCTCAATGAGTCTGAAGTTGGCATGCATTACTATATTTTTGTATCTGCACTTAATTCCACTAGCAAACTTCTATCAATCAAGTCCTCTTTGCTAACCATACAGTTACCAAATGTTCTGTTCCTCACTAAGGATAGGTCCTGCTCATTCTCGTTGTCCCCACTATACATTTACACATGCTTAACACTCCATTAGTCACCGATTTTGGCACCTAAAACACGAGATAAACCTATTGCGTCGTTGCCATCCTTATCCATTCCATTTTTACATGTTCCCTTACTTTACTACTGTCAGCATGACCCCACCATTCTAAGAACCAGTTCGAACTCTTGCGACCCTCTGTCTTCATTTTTATGCTTTTATACATGCTTTTGTGCAAGAATTTTGCATGACGACGACCGCATAATGCTGGATCCCCAGAGCCGGTGACCCGTGGTGGGTGGATGTGACTACCAGAATCTTTCTCCATATTTAGAGTAGCCATATTGTATCTAGCATAAAATACCCGATACTTTCATCAGAAGTGTTTCTTAAGTGATACTATGGACGCCCCCCGCATGCCCTTTGCAGAACTGAGGAACAGAGGATGCAAGAACTATCTTTCGTCGGGCACTAAACTCACCCTTTAATATCTCGGGTTTGATGACCCTGCCCGGAAAAATTTCATTGACCAGACTTTCCCACCATTGCAGCTCTTAGAGTCTAAAGAGCGCGAAAATCCTTCATAAGGTTGCAATTCATGGGGTGGAAATTCGGCTACCGGCTCTTTGAAAATCAGTGGTAGGATACCACTGGATAGGTTGCCATTATGTTGCTTACATATACTTTTCCCTTCGAGGTTATTGAAAGGATTACCTGCTTCAAACTAGTACTGTATCCATCAGCTTTTATACTCCCATACTGTATGGGACCGTCCGTAAATTACGTAATCGCTAAAGGGGGGGAGATTGGGTTAACCATAACCACGGAGGGGGGTCCAGTTTTCCGTTACGTTGGGAGAATGACACATTATGTATGCATCCTTTGTTCAAATAATAATTATATTACTCATAATAATTTGTGAATATATAATAGTATTTAGAAATAAATTAGTAATCATAAAGAATGCCTGTTTTATCACTCGCAAAAAAGAGGACTAATTTTGGCAGCATTGTGTATTTTAGGAGGGCTTGTAGAGTGAGAATGTCACGGAGGGTTATTGGGGGAGGTGATGGGAAGATGAAAGAAGTGGAAAATCAGCGTTACGTACTATATGGATGATCCATATTCATCGGATACACTGTTTCTTCTCCGAAAGTCCACCTCTTATTTTCCTTTCACCGTATCATTGACAGTAGCATGACTGATATTGATCGCAGAGAAAATTCAGAATAAAATATATACAGTGTACTTTTCAACGGACACCACGGTGATCTATTTTCCTGAATTCTATTTCTATGAATTTTTAAGTTCTCCCAGGAGTTTTATCTGAAGCACTATCTCTTCGCAAAGTATATTTCCAGTCCAAATAGAGAAGCTTCGAAAAAGCATGGCAGAACATCTAATTCGATCAAAGTGACAGGAGATACAGATGCCTTGAAATAGAGTTAATAATCATCGAAACTCGATCCATTAATCACCCTAACATTCATGGTATTCGTTAGCAAACAGATAGCATTTTTTTTAGATCCGTCGTTCATGAAGAAATTTAATTCCGTGAAAAGGAGTCAAAAAATTGTTTGCAACATTTCTATCACTGTCCACATACAAATATGTCGATCTTGGCAATGAATGAATAAATCCTTTCAGTTAAGTGTCGACTCTTTTATCGAAAATCACTAAAGACAGCAAAAATTATGCTTGGTACACGCCAGAGAAATTTCAAAAATCACTTGTGATTTCAGTTGTACACCGATTACTTTTTTCCGTGCATCACAAATTTATTATTTCCAGCATAAACTTTCTTTGAAGAAGATGCGATTGAAATAAAAAAATGAGATCCATTGTATTCCTAAAAAAAGCAGCAACAGCCCAATTTAAGCGACTAATATCACGTCAAAGTCAAGCTTCATGACATTTAAAATTAGTTATTTTTTAGTAGCGTCTTAAAAACGAGTGAACATCGGAGGTAAAGATTCATTTAGTCAGGGACAATTCGAATCTTTCACGATCATGCCGTTGTTATTTTTTGTCTTCCCTCTATACCTGCCATATGTATAGTCTATATTTTCGTTTCATATACTGCAATTATTCATGGGGCATGTGGGTTGTATATGATTTTACAGTGGAGACGTATCCTTGCGGTAAAAATTCCATCTCCAATGCCCAAATGAGTCAAGCATATTACCATTGAAGGGACATAGGATAATATCTATTGCAGATTCCACCCACTTCTATCTTATCGTATACACAGTATTGTATTCTAATGTAAATATCATTCTTTCCCCTCGACATGGACAGTAGCCGAAGCACGAATGAGATTTAAGCTGAAGATTATCATTTGGCATAAAGAGATCCCGTAGTTTATCGGCACCAAATATTTCCTGTTATTCTGTTCAGCTCCACTGGATTTAACCGACGATTATTTGATATCTTCGTCGATTATCTGATATAGGCCTATTCCGATATCTAACCTTCATCTACCTGTTGCAGCCTTCCTCACGTTTAGGCTCCGTCGAAATGTTTCCTCGAGAATCTTGATGATGTTACCAATTCTTGAGCCATAAAGAAGCATAACATGTACCACAACGCATCATAGTAATGTCATTTTATACTTTTATAATTCATCAAAACATACTATATGCATAAGTCATAACTTCCTCAAAATTTAACCAATGAAAATGCATCGCTTCTGGTTTTGCATCGTGAAAATCAAGAGCTTCACCAAGTTTGGTTATCATTGATATTTTTGCCACGTCTTGTATTTAATGCGTGATGTTTATTACCATCAACATAATTTATGGTTCACACGATAAAAATTTAGGAGTCATAATACTTCCATGTGTTTAGAGACAATGGTTGTGTACAGATCAACAACACAAGCAACATTTCATTATGGCATTAAATCGAGATGGAGATCGAGGGGAATGACAAAAGCACGATGGACGGAAAGGAGGATAAATAATAAAGTGATAAGCGTGTTTGGGGGGAAAAGAAAGTATGTTGTTGCTAGAAATCAGGAAGGAGGTAGAGGCGGTGGATGACACAGTTTAATTATAGAAGATGGAATACTGAAGATAGTGCCTGAAGGTAAAATGCGGGGTAAGCAGGGGAGAAAGTGAAAAGGACGAGACATTTAGATGGGAATGTGCTGATCTGAAGAGAGAAGTGGTGCAAGCAAGGAGTCATTCCGAAAATGCTATGCAAACAGGAGTAGGGATACTTCATCAAAACGCGTATTTATTTATATGGTTGACCAGTATCAAACACATTTTAAAAAACAAAATAACAAAGCTAGACATTTTCATTTAGATCATCTATAAAATACCCACTTCTAATAGTTTTACACTATTTATCATGTTCCTTAGTGTCCTACCACTGCATTCGATTTTAGATTTTCTCATTCTTGGAGTCAAGTTTTCATTTTTCATGTGTTCCTTATAGCGTTTTTTACCATAGTCCTTACATTCCTTGGTATCACAAACTTCTTGGGAAAATCTAATTATGATCCAGATCTGCAATTTGGTGATGGTTTAATCTCCCTGTTATGCTCGGAAATTTTATGAACAAGTTGAGTTCTCCGTACCACACTGCATTTGTCTTTCTAGACAGACCACGATGATGGCCCCAGTATTGTTGCCTCCAAGGCTCTTCGCCTCTTAACGTCTGAATTCTTCATGAGCTGCTTTATTACGGATCCAGTGACGCTTCGCCATTTAGTTTGGACGTTGGAATATCACTCAATAACAAGCGAAGGGCATGAGCATGGCCTATGAATTATATATTTTACTTTCAGAGCAAGAAAATATTTTTATCCTCGGTATGAAATTTCCTTTTATACTGTTTCTCATGTGAATTGGTTCATTACCTCGCGATAATTTCACGCCCATTAAATAAGAGGTTTGATTCGTGCGCCTAAGTGAATTTCTTGGCTTGAAGTCATCGGACAAACAATTGCATTCAATGTTTAAAAATATTAGATCTACAACATAGAAATTTTTCAATAAAAGTTACACTCGAAATGTTTATTGCTTTTTACAGGAACAGACGATTTCTCCTTCTATATTCTAGGGAATAACATTGGTATTTGTTTCGAGATTCTACTTATTATTCTGGATTTCATTGCGAGGCCAACGCATCAACGTTAGTGTTTCACAATAAAAGCTAAGAGTCCAGTTTCATTCCGTTAATGTTGAAGCTTACCAGGACTCCATTTTAATGTAAAGGTACAAAGGCTTGGATCTAATAGTGTATGTATTAATGTATTTAGGTTGGCGTGAGTGTTAATCCCGAAATAGCATGTTAAAGGACAAATATAATGGCAACGAAAAATTTTGACTGCGCAATAAAACTGGGTTTAAACCGTCTTAAATAGGAAACGAGTGCGGAAAAAGCGCTTATTTCAGCAGAAATGACGTTACTTTCCTTTTTTATGGAAACTAAAGCAATTTAAAATAAAATGCTACAACGGTTTGAATTTTTGACAATGTAAATTAGGATCTATGTATCTGTACTCTTTTAGAAACACTATGAGGTTCTACTACCATTTCTACCCGACAAAGTTTGCCCTCCTCCATAATGAATATTTTAAGTATTCTTCCAATAATGAACATCTTCCTTTAAATCTTTACAGCATTCCCCTTAGAACACGGAAAATGGTAGCTCAGTATGGGAAGGTGTAAGTAAAGGAGCTGAATAAACATAAGAAATGCCAACTAACTCCTTAATAACTCACCACCTTCGGTGATAAAATAGCAAACCTCACAGTTGTTATTCGGTTTCATTCGTGTTATGAGAACCGAAAATGATATTGGTAAAAAGATTTCCTGTCTAACCAAAAACCAAGTAAACACTTAAATCACTGCCTTTTAATACAAGTCATGGGGAAGGATAACGGAAACTTATTCCGCGTTATTACTTTCGTTATCAATTATGTAAGCTCATCTGAAAGCGCACTGCTCACAGTGTGTTGTAATAACTTTCCCTACCTGCTTGTGATAGGAGATTTGAAGCAACTGGACAAGATTTCAAGTATTGGCTTCATATTTATAAGTGCAATTGAAAAAAAGAACGCGATCGCGCATTTTACGAAGATCTGTGATCGATCCTTCATTTCTTATATTTTTACAAAATTAATTACTTCAAATATTCATGCTTCCTGGAGGCCTTTAGCGTCGCATTTGTATCTTACCCACTTCTTCTATGCACTGTAATTTTCATTCATGGACGATCGTAGTGGTTCCACTGAGATATTGTCTATACATCTATGATATTGCTTGATGGGTAGTATTCTCCATTTACCACGCAAGAACTGTCGATCAATCTAGTTTGTGAAGGGCTAACATCCTGAAGACAGATTTGTGAGCGGGATCTAAAATTTAATATCTCAATAGAAACCACCATAAAATGTGGTTTCGTGAGAACTTGATAAATCTTTCCCCGAAATTTACGCCGCTCGACGAAAGCATTTAGAACCCTTCTCTTCCGTGAATTGCAGAGGGGTCAGGGCAATAAAACAACAAAGGAAACGTAAGATCTCCGTGGAAAGTGCCACGCCCTTCTAAGACACGTAAGCTCCCCAATATTTTCGTTTGCTTCTCGTTCTCTCTCCCTTCGTTGAGTTCTTACCACTCGTGTACACTAGGTTCTACTCTTTATAAAGACAGTATCCAGGAGTTCACCTCGAAGGGAATGTTCTGCTTCTGTTCTGCTCTTTGACTGAATCCCCAAATGTATAAAACCTACTTTCCCCAGAACCTTCCACCCTCCTAAGCTGGGACCCTCAAAACGTTTGATAATCCTCTTAGCCGACCATCTTCGTAACGTGGCCCAACTCGCATTCCTTCGTCCGAGCCACTTCGCTCACTTCTTCTTCAAAACTTTTATTTTTCCTTCGGCGACTTCTCTCTGGAGGAAGACGATTCGCGGCCCGATTTTGCACGCCCCCTGGACAATCGTTCTCCAAAATGAGGTAATACAAATTATCTTCACTCGCCAATTCCTTCCCTTCGATCAATTCACCTCGAATATCTCGTGTGGAAGTTCGATTTCGTCCCCGTGCACTCCTTCCACCGACTCAGCATAACCTTCCTCTCCAAAGGACCTCCTGTGCAACGAACGACTTTACGCAGTGGTATCGATTGCAGACGGTCTGCCCCCGTGCCTGCCCTCCTACCAACATCTCTTTCTTTCTCCCCTTCCCTTTCTCTCCCAGTCTCCTCTGCTCTTCCCTCTTTTCTTCTTCCTCTTTTAACTTCAACCGATCCGTATCGTCGTGGTTTCCCTCTCAACCCCGTAATAACTTCCCTAAAGACATGATCGTAAGAGTCATTTCTCCTTTTCGGCAGAAAAACCTTCCTGTCGATAGGAAGATTTATTGCATTTAAATTTTCTCCGCTTTCAATGGCTCTCGAGCGCTGGAACTTCAAATTATTTGCCTTTCATCTTTTTCGCCGAATGATTGGTTCCCTCTTTTGATAGTATTTCCATTTCTGCATTTGGCGTTTTGTTTAGGAAAAAAACTCTAGTTGACTCGCTGAAAACACGACATAAATAATTTTATGACTTGCACAGTACTGCTTTATGGCTTTCAATAAAATTGTTCATCTGCTATCTCTTTCGGTTTTTATCTTAAAAAAATATGTATTCAAAGTTGAGCTAGTGACATGCGGCGAAGATTCTCTCGATTTTCATGTGCGGAACACATATCATCGTTGCCGTTACGGAACGAAGGTCACTAGCTCTATTCAAATTATTTGCTCAAGGATTGGGCGATTTTGGCAATTTTCGGTTTTTGACTGATCGCCTGAACTGCATTGCTTTCTTAAAGTTAGTTTTGAAAAAAATATTGTAAATTACTGATATAAAATGCTTCACAAGAAGGGTCTTGTTTAAATCATTTTCCGATAGTCAGTATAAAATTTATATTGCAATTTTGTTTCCTGCGATAAGTATTCTGGTAACGTAAACGCTCATATCAACACAGACATATGATGTAGATGGTTAATGTTCTCTGGTTAATGTACTCTGGGTCTCTAGCCTAATTAGTACTAAAAAAAGATTAAAGTAGGACAATATTTAATCCTAAATTAGTAATTTAATTTTACCTCTTTTCCTACAAACCAGCTAAAAAATAGATAAATGGTGAATCTGCAAAAAATTCCTGCTTTTATATTTTTTGAAGAAATAAAACGTATGTTAACCAGATGCTCCATTAAGGATTCCGTTTGAGGCATACCAGTTTCCTTCCGCAGTCTTTCAATTTGACGACAACAGTTTCGCGAATGCTCCAGTCTACTTCTTCAGGTTTGAAGACTTCAAACAGAAGTCTCAACATCTCTCCGCAAAACCAGTCACTAAACACATTCTCCAATTTTGTTTCATGTATTATTTTATAATTAGATATTTTAGTGAACAGATAATTTAATTTCTGAAGCCTGCGTTGGCCCATGAAAGTAGATAAACGTTCCTTAATAGAGGAAACAAATAAATGTGCGTACCAATTTAAATTCCCTGTAGCCTTTCCCGAATATGAGTTCCATTTTCTTTTTAACACGGTCCAGATGGAGTACACACTTGATAATAGTAAGAAATAAATGATTAATGAGTTCTTTGGAATTTATTGATGTCGGTTGCAAATAATGTGACTTTAGCCGGAAATTTACGGGTGGCTTTCGTTGCTAGGCATGAAATATTTAGTAATGTAACATTTTCTCACAGATGTGAACGATAATATGATTTTTTCTACGTATATCCAGTTTAACACGCTTTAAACTCGAATTCTGCCTCAAGATCATGAAACTGAAGCGAATGCCAGCGCTCTTTGACTATACTCCGTCAATTATTTTTCTTTAATAATCAAAACGAAACTTGCTATCCCTAATAAACTTTCTCCCTATCCATGTGATCACCTAATTGATTTAATTTTTTAATGCAAAATTCTAACTATGAACGGCAAATCATATTATTCTGTGTCTTTCTTTCAAACTTCACGTCGGAAGCTTTTTCTTATATCTAACCTGAGCTATAAGAAAGTCCGAGTACAAATAAAATACCTCTATCATAATCACTGATTTTTGCTGTTATATTCTCTCCTTGCCAATAAAGTATTTACTAATCATTGGTGGTTTCCAATTATCCTATCTGCCACAACTTCCTGGAGATGATTCTGAATCGTATCCCTGTGATTTATGTTGGATGACATGCTTCCTTTCACAATTCAATTCTTATAATAAACAGTCATCAACCTCAAGATCTCTGAATATCATGAAAATGATTTCTTTCAATAAGTGTTTAATAATTTCACTTCTTATTCGTACAGATTCCTTCAATTTGAATCTATAATGCCAAGGCTCTCATTTTCAGATAGGTACCCACATTAAATTTACCTTGTTACATAGGTACGAATAATTTTCTTACAATGTCTTCAATTATTACCGTTTATTCTAATTGAGTTTTCCGATTCTTAATGGGGAGTACATTCGATATGCTAATAAGACGCCAATCGATTTTTTCATGATACAGGTCTGGGGAATATATAGCTTTCATTGATATTTTTGTAGGTACGAATCACTATCAGTTTGTGTTTATTGAAAAACACACTTTCATTGGATTTTGGTTAATATGAGATTAACTGTGCATTATATTGCCAAAAGCATCAAATCATAAATCAAGGGACATACTGCGCAATATATTAAACTTAAATAACTTTAAGCTTGAGAAATGTTTACTTTCCATTTTTTATTTTTAAATTTTTAACTTTCCCCCATCCCTGAGCCTTACGCACAAATTTCAAAAGTTGAGTTGACAATGTTTTTATTGCCTTAAGGAGTATTTTTTGAGATTCAAAAGTATCCGCTAAAGCTGAACAAGGATTTTTACTCCTATGGTAAAAATACTCAATAACATAGAATCGCGTCACGTTCTCCAGTTTTCCATGCTTTTATTGTACATCATAATAGGTGTCTATGAAATCAACTAACCTGTAGTGTTATGACTGACATGAGTTACATAAAGAGTTTTAAAAAGAACCACGCCATGCTTCCACTGGCTCACCTCCCCACTTATATCCCTTCTAGCACAAATAATTCGATGATTCAGTTGGTGAGCACAAAGCCCCGGATGAGCCGCACCGCAAGCCGCAGAGCCGCCGTCCTGCGGTCACGTCACTTGTGTTGGCCGCTGACCAATGGCGCGAAGCACAGACGTTCGTTCCTTGCTTTCTCCCCTCCCTCGACGGGTCAAAGGTCGAGTGCGGCACATAACATGGCCCCAACTCGCCTCGCCCATACGCCGAGGGGATGCTCCGGGAGGACGGGGATGAGCCCCGAAGGGGGTGGGATCCCTCCGCCCACGATAAATAAGAAGGACTCACCCCTGCGATCAATCGTTCCCTCCATCGAGCCGCCCTCGTTCTATTTCGGGGCCTTTTATGTATACAGCGGTTTACTCCGCAGCTCCTCCTCCTCCCGCAACGGCGGAGATGCGACGGGCCCCGTCCCGCCGCCCGCGTTCTTTGGCACTATCGACCGTGCCCCCGTGAGTGGGTGTGTTCGGCTTGGTCGGTGCCAGACGGCATGCCGCACCCCGATGACCCTCCAGCCTAGACCCTGCCGCAGCAACGGCGGCGGAAGAAGGGGGGATAAAGGGAAACTCCACCCCCCAACGTCTCCATTAGGGTCCCCAAACCTCCCCACACACGTGCTCTGCTTTCGGTACTAAGTCCTTGCGTCAATTCCCTCCCCCCACCCTCCGAAGGTGCGGCACGGAAGATCGCCCTCCTTTTCAAGGGTCAAGTGCCATCTCAGTGGTTTGCCGTGGTATGCTAATTCACTGCACGTTGCGGGTTCCCCTCGCGATGATCCCGATACCACCACGGGGGGAGTGGCAATAAGTCGGCCGGGGGAAAACGGGTCGCGGAGACGTCACGGACTCCGCTGATTTTGGAGTCGACGTGCCTGCATAAATCAGTGCGACGTTCCTTTTGTGATAATACTACAAAGAATGCGTCGGCAACATCTAAACCGAGATCATCCTGCCATGTCCTCTTTTTCTTCTCTCCGGTTCCGGCCCAAGTGTGATGGACCTCCTGGGAAGGAATTATTTATCAGCGCTCCTCGTGTTTAACTCCCCAGTTTAGTACTCATTGATGGGATAAAATTTCATTAATTCCGATTTTTCAAGCTTCGCTCTTTTTACTCACGTCACCAGAACATATTATCATTCCAAATATATTTACAGTCATTATGCGTTCAGTATGGAAGTTTTAATTGTTGTAAACAATCTGAAAAATCATTCCATGCATAGGAGTGAAATGTAATTGATTCTCAATCCTTTAAGTGTGAAATTAACAAGTAGTCAAACAAGGAAAATGGATTCCCTTTTGTAAATACCAAAATTCCTCTTTCCGCAAGCCGCAAGCACTGTATACCTGAGGGTACACCCTCTCCTTTCATCCATCTTCTGCTGTTCAAGTGAACGCGTTAAGGCTATAATTCCCCAAACATGAGGGGAATTCAGCCTTTCCCATTAATTTCGCGGGGTACTCCCTCAAATTTAAGTAATGACAGACATTTGTCTCAGGAGCGCGAACATCTACCCGTTCGACCCGCGTGCGTATTTCAAAGCCCCCGGAGGCAATTCTCACCGAGTGTTTTCTCTGCCGTTCCCATTAGAGGGATTTTGTTTCTCGTTGATAATCGCGCGAGGCCTTGTGCGACAAAACACCCCACACTCACCCGAAGCCGCGCTCCGCATCACCCCACACCACACCACACACCTCTTAAGGACGTCCGCGCGCCAAGCCGGCAGGAGGAGCCGTGTCACCGAATCTCCATCGCGTGCGAAAACCCTGTTTCTATCTTGATGTTAATTCGACTCCCCCCTCTCCCTCTTCCCACGCTCTCCCCAACCCTTTCCTACCCACTTATTAACCTCCCTCCCCTCCCTCAGTCACTCTCACTATGACTCCACGCTGCCGTGACTCCCAGCCGGCCCTGGATAGGAAAGGGGGGACGGATTGCTGACATTCCAGCCTTCGTTGCATGGCTTTCGGTCTCTTCGCCGAGAAACGGGTTATTTTTAAGGGTTGGCGATTGCGGATTGGTCATGAAAAACCAGTGATTATTTTTACACACCTTCATCGCTCAGTTTTTAATCAGTTTCCACAGTTGCATTACCAGTGATTATTTTTACACACCTTCATCGCTCAGTTTTTAATCAGTTTCCACAGTTGCATTCACGGGGGGAGAATACCGCCTTTGCTTTTGTTATTTTGCTCTAGGGATGTATCACCGTGATTTTACAAGGGATTTTTCTTTAATCTAAATCCTTCGTGACAATCTTCACCATAAAAACTGGTCCTGAAAATGCTCTGGCTCATTAATTTACGAAAGATGTCCCCATTAAAATATCCCCATGCATAGAGCTACTGTGAATAAAATTTTGAAATAAGGCCAATTGAGTAAAAGTCCTCAAGCATGGGTCGTTAAACTTCCATTACTAATAGATATTATTCAGCTTTATCTTGAAAGTAATTTCATATATATCACCTTCCCCATGGTATCTTTCTTAAATGCCATTTTCATTTAAATTACAACGTATTTCGACACGGAAATTCTCTCATTCATCACTTAATTTTCACAAAGAATTGCCCTTTCTTATCTATTGATGGACGTTTCTGTGTAGAAATTATATTGTTGCATTCGTTATCTACAGAATGATAAATGTAATATGGAAATATTAAATCGGTTCGCTGTAATATTTTCTTTATACCTATTGTAATCCAACCTACTTCAAGCAAACAGTTCTTGGGAAAGATTTTTGTCTTCAAATGTGGTTTGCAATTCCATATCCCGAGACACTTCGGAAGTTACCAATTTAAAAAATTCCCGCCGGTAAATACAGCAGCAGAGCCCTTTGCATTTATGAATATTAAAATTCTTTTGGCTACAGAAAAGTTTACTGCTTAAAGACTAAGCCTTAACATTACATCCATAGACCGCATGCTATGAAAAATATTATAAAATATATTCTTTCGATCGATCCAGGAATGCACAGGGTCTCGATAAAAAAGAAAACCCGTCAAAATATGGATAAATATAATGATGTGGCTACTTGCTTCGGTAGAACGCATGGATACTGTTTTGACTAAAAGTAATTGTTGAGTACATTCTGATGGCTTCGTTCATCGTTGAATCTCTAGCTTGGTCATACTTTCACCTCAACATTTCATTTTCGTCATCGGTGAATTTTGGTCTCTTTTTTCGATGTTCCATAAGTCTCGCCATCTTCTTAGTAAGTATTAATGGTACCTGGCCAAAAGTTAAACACAGAAAGTGGAGATTTTATCCTCCGAAATGGGTAAATTTGTGAAATTATTATTGAAAAGATCTTTCAAGAAATCTGAAGTCCAAACATGCGGAAATTTTCCAATTCCGCACATGAATTCATAATAATAAACTACCATTCCATCAAACATTCTCGTAAGCCCCACGAATATGCAAATATAGCATTTCCACGTTCGTCCTTAGTGTATTTGTCTTCGTATAATTCAACGTTTTATGTCCCATTTTCGAAAGTATTCAACTCCGTCCCCGTGCCCTCGTTCAAAATCCAACCCTGAGCTACGTCACATGGTGTCATCACGCGACTTCTTCAAGAAAGAACTTTTATCCTTCTTGGAATGTGAAAAAGGATATGGAGCTTCTTGGAATGTGTTTCTATCCCTACAATGCACTTCCTTCTCGCGATTTCACCCCAGAATGCAGCGAAGGGAAATGACTCGCCGCAACGTCACAACGATGGGTATATCGCAATTGTTCAATTTTAACTTAAAATATTTTTTAACTTTACTTTAAACTACAAATAGTAATCAGGTTGAATGACTTATTATAGTATCATGACGAGCTATTAGCTTTAAAAAGCTAATTTTTACAATATCTTTGAGTATGAACTTAAAATCCCTTCAAAACTCAATGTTTAATGCCATTAATTTCTGATCGAACGTGAAATTTTATTCACATAATCACTTTACCGAAAGTACCCTCAGTCATAAGGAATGAACCTCCTCTGTGCTTTCTAACACTTGATACAGTAAAAAGCCCAACCAAGATCACATAGGCTACTCCATCCGACGGAGGAAATACCCGAATAAGTTCTTAAAACCGTAGTGGCAACCTCCTGAAAGTCTGTCTCGTCTGTTGTAATACTTGCACCATTAAGTTGGTTTCCCAAGACTGTATGAGAGATTTATTTTTATTTAGACCTATCCTAATGCATAAATATCTGCTGAAGTTTCGAAGATAAAAATTCTAATATCAAAAATGAGTTAACATACTGCTTTTATTTTGAAAATTTTGAATTCTATAGAAAAACAAGTGATCGTAAGAAAGGATTGATGTTACCCACTGGAGATGTTCTAAACACATAAACTTTCATTAAAATAGGAGACGCAAATTTATACTTCGGTAACAAATGTTAAACTATTCTTATGTATTTAAAAGTTTCATTCGCTTACAGCCAGTACAATACAGACAGAAAAAAAATAATTTCTGAAACTTACGGAAAAAAATCATCTCAGAGGGATGAAAAAATCTTCGTTGAAGTAGTAGGCGTCATTTTCGTAATTCCTAAATCTGCAAGCACCTATATGCACTGAACTACAATTCAAGAAAAGTTATACAAGTGCTGATTTCCATGCTATGTTTACTTTCCTTTGTTATCTTCTCAGCGCCCAGCGCTAGTATGGTTATAACAAGGAAAAGCCAAGTTCCATTCTTCAAAATTTTCCCTTAAAAATCACTCTCTTCGGCAGCGTAACAAAAGCACGAGCCACTTCCGTGTTCCTTTTGTACGGTCCTTATCTTCCCGTCCTTCACCTCTTTTGCTGATTAATGCACGAAATCCTTCTTTCAAGGTTCCCAATGCGTCTTGCCATCGTCCCAGCGCCCATTTACCCGTCATTATCATATCCTTCCATTCGAAGTGCCGTTGACAGCTCTTTGAATGAATTTATTAACCCCGATACCACCCACTTGAGAAGCTATATGCATACTTGAAATCTTAGGCCGCCGCCGAAAAGGAATTTGTATAACATTTAACTCTCCAGATTTACGGCTTGACCTCATTTTGCACCCTTCACCGCCGTGGGAGCACTCCTTTGTCAGCGGCGCCTCTGAAAACCCATTTCACTTCCCCTGTCAACTCCGTGCGCGGGCAAAGAGGGAGCATCATTACCGCCGTGTGAGCTCCCTTTTCTGCGCGTATTTTAGCTCGCACTTAAGAATAAGCTTTTTTACGTCTTAGAGCACTCCTTAGATATCTTACAAGTAGTAGCTCCTCTGATATCTTACAGGTGGACGATGGGTGACGCGGCTACTATCTAGCGGTAGTTACGTCCTTTCAATCGATCACTTACATTATTGGAATGAATTCACTCTTTCCACACTTCATTTTTCATGGACAAATGGCATGATATGTAAATACTTCGGTAGATAATAAAATTACGACGAGCAAAATTTAGCAGCGATCTAATTTCAAACCTTGGGTATGTGCTACGTATTTGGAACCGACGGACAACTTCAGTCACATTACCTAATCATGGTGTCATGTCTCAGAACTCTTTTGCGTCTTGATAATGACCTGGTGAAATAAAAAACGTGGTAATAAACATAGTAATTGACATGATGGAACAATTCATGTCAATTTTCTCAACTCAAGAAGTTGATAATTTCGATTAGTTACTTAACATAAACTACAGTGGTGCATTTGGATTCGAAATCGTTGGCAATTCACTATCAGCTGATTTTTTAAACTATGACTTTAATTCATTTTATTTATTTATCATCGAATTGCGGAATGGCCGATCCTAAGAAGACTTCTGCAGAATTGGTGTTCTTGGAGCGATAATAACTAAAGCTGGTTCTTATTCCCCCAATACTTCCAGAGTTGAATTTTCATTACTTTGAGATGCGTTAAGGTTTTTCCCGTAATCATAAAGCTCTTTAACTAGCTAGATGAACGGTATACATAGACTATCTTAAACCATCATGTTCCCCTCTCCCGCGTAGTTCCCTTTATTTTCCACCAATATCACCACCTGCACCTCCTCCCTATGGCAACAATGTCACTCATGTCCCATTCTTGTCATCCGTCCTCTTCCTTCCAGTTTCTCGCTTCAGTTCGCCTCAACCCTTCACGAGCGCACCCCGTGCACCAAGCACCCCTTTTTCCTCCCCGCCCAGAGCACTTTTATCTATTCTATGGCCTACAGGGCATCGTTCTCTCCGTCCGCTCTGTGCATGCTCCAGCAGTGTCTCTTCTTTTGCAGAGGGTCGAAGGGGTAGGAAACCGTTGTGCGCAGACCAACGACCCGCGCGCTGACTAACCTCGACCAAAAAAAAATCAAACCGCCACATCATCACCACCACCACCCTCATCATCTTCACCGCCCAATCACGCGCCCCTTCCCGCCCCCCCGCGGTCCTCGCCCGCAGAGGGGTCGGGCGGTGGACTCCGGAGGTCCGAAAGAGGCGCGCCGAGGACCCCTCCGTGCCTCTCCCGCGAGCCGGAGAGGAAGTGACGTGGGTTGTAAACGGGTAAAGGAGACGGGAAATAAGGAGAGATACATTGGAGAGGAGGTTTAAGGGTTTCGAATCGGGATTCGAAGGGGACGAAGAGCAGAGCGGCGGGCAACGATCGTCAGCGAGAGCGACCCTGAATATAACCCCTGCCAGAGAATGGGCGCCCCGCGTCAACACTCGGCGGTCGCGTGAGGGGCGGGCGTGGATGTGGCGGATGCCCTCAGCCTCGAACTGACCGCGCCTCCGCCCCCTCCCGCCCACGCCGCTGCCGCCCTCGACCTAATTGGGAGCCGCGATATATTTCTTTTCTGGGCGTATTGCGTGCCAGCCTTCGCAGCCGATGCATCGCTGAGTTATCCGCGTGAAAGTTCCTTTTCGTCCCCTTCGTAAAAATAAGAGAAAACATTCTTGCTTCCTGCAGCACAATTGATACAACTTTTTTTGACAAATTGCTATCTCCTTTTCCGTTAGTGCACTTGCAGAAAAGGTGGGTCAATATTTTCATAAGGAGTATTTTAAAGTATTTTCCATTTCATAGAGAAAATGGATTGATTACAAACATTAAAGAAAGTTATAATTTTCTGCGTCACAGGTGAGTGTCATTACAAGCTTCGCTTCGAGTTAATAAAAAAGAATTCTGTTTTTATAAATTTCTCCTCATATGCTGTCAAACCTTGTGATCATAACGTTTGGCAATATCTTGTCATTGTCACCGTAAACTTCCTTGACAAACGCATACACTCCAGAACTAGCATTCACACATTTCCTATTCTATTAAAATCTTTACATTTTCCCCCCTGCGTAAAATACGTTTCTCTCATAACTGTAAACTGATCAGGGTATATTTGCCTAAATATAACGGACTTGAGCTCTACCTCTAATCCCATCAGTGTCTTAAGGTATAACCCAGGTGCGTTAGTGTTTTAGAAAAAGAGAAAAGAGCTTCAGGCATTTGAATTAAGGTCGTGATTCCGTCACGGATCTTGAAGTTGGGGGACGTACATCATTAATGCATACGAAGGAATAGGAAATAGGCAGGAACACGACGCAACCCCAGTAAGGGCGAATGAATTCACTGAACACTTCCATATACTGAAAGGCATTAAGGGATACTGACTATTGCAAGATGTCTACTGGCGCTGACACTGGTGCCGTTGCTGTGGAACCGCAAGCCATTCCTAAAGTGGAACCCAAGAAGCCAATGGATACTCCAGGGGACGATAGGGTAAGAGAGTCAGATAAACCCCAATGAGAGATATTTTACAAGTAACATGTCCATTTATGAACTACTGTCTGCTAAACTAATGGAAATTAAGATAGCCCACCACCAGTATTTTTCGCTTTTAAATACATTTACTGAAGTGTCATATAATGCATGGCTCTAGCCGCCTGGACATATATATTGTGGTTTTGACAGCAATATTATGTCCCCAATTTTATGTCTTTTTTGTCCCCTAACGACATGCTTTTTATCTTGTTGTTGTGAGTCATCCAGAATGAGCACATTTTCCCAGTTTATTGCATCCCTTGAAGTTTCATCAACGCAATGCTTAAAACCCATAAGTTATCCTAATAAGAATGTGTATCTCATGTTTCACATTACACCGTACTACCTCTTTCTCTTCCATTTCTATGAACTTAAAAGATACGTGGTACTTATAGGAATAATATATGTTCTTTATTACCAAAATGAACATAACGAAGAGCTTAACTATTACAAAAATAAATGAAACGATTATTCTCAGACTTGAAACTGTTTTTTCCTTCCGGAAACATTGAATGGCTCTCAATAGCAACGTGACCAAAGTCACCAATTATGTACCTAATTGCTGCTTTCGACGGAATAAAATTTTTGAAGGATTTTCAAATTCTTTGTGCCTCAATTTTGCCACCCAGTCAAGTCATCTATTGTTAACTCCATTAAGGAGAGCAATGGTTGTATTCTTTCACGACGCTCGATAGGAATTCATTTCCAAAAATATGGCAACATTTTTCCTGCTCTTTTTAAAAGACCTAAAACAACGTATATGTCCGACAAAGTTCAAAAATCAAAATATAAATTGAAATATGGAAACACTGGCAAATAAAGTGTCGTTATTTTTTTCCGGTTACATTTCACTCCTAAAATTCTCGCCGAGTCAATTTTTTATTCGTTGAGGATTTTAGGTACTTTTTATGGAACATAGCTGATTCGCAATACCTAGTGAATAAAGACGCAGCTTTCATTTATTTCAAAATCAGTATTAATGACGAGAGAAAATTGGGAATAACCCTTGAAGTCCTATGCTGTTCTCGTAAGTTCCCTAATATTCACTCAATAACTAATTTATTATGAAAGGAATAATTTCTTTATTCCATATTTTGCCAATTTTCGTAATTCTAAAGTGATATTACAAGTTGACGAAGAAGGCCAGCTCTTATTGACCAGAGAATCGTGATCGGGCAGTTATTTTTATTTATTGTTAAGGAGTTATATACGAGACTTACATTGTATTATATACTCGTAAATATCTAATATTTTAAAAGGTATTCTGGTCCTTTTCGAAGGTCATAAGAATCATAGCGACAAAATCGAATTAAATCGTATGTTTCCCTATCTGGATGAAATAACCTAGCAATCCAAGGTATCGGTGGGAAAGTACGATAAATTGAGAGCATTGGTTCTGAGATAAGTATCGGCCTCCGATTTATCTTTCACACGTTTTCCCAGAGAACTTTCCTTCTCTTTTACTCTCCTCACTTTATTTCCAAATTCCAATGGTTCCCTCCCACCCCTCTCACCCCACCCTCAAATCGTTAAACCTTCGGCCCAGCATTGCATTCCCCTTCACCCCCAACATCTCCCTTCAATAACAACGGAATAGCCACGCAACCGCGACTCGTTCCGTGCGTCTCCGCCAGGTGAGGACAGGCGCCGCTGTCGTCGCCGAGAACCACCCTCCCCCCTCGACGGAGCTGGCCTCAAGGGAGCAGCCGCCGACGACGACGTCCATCCCTGCCCCCACGCCCTCTTCCGGGCCCCATGGATCCCACCCGCCCATCGCCGCCGCTTCAGTCGAGAGCCAGCCACTGCAGGAGCAGCAGCACCAAGCCTCGCCACTCGCTGACATGGTGGTCCCAGTGAAGGACGCCGCGGACGCGAAGCAGCGGAATCCGGAGGCGGCCGCCAGCCTTCCCAAGTCGCCCTCCCCAGCCGCCGGCGGGACAGCCTCGCCCATCCCACCCTCGCCCAACGGAAATGAACTAAACCCTACTGCACCGACGTCGAGGCCCACCTCCGCGGTCGCAGCGCAAGACGAGACGTCTGACATGGGCGCGGATGGCTCGAAGCTCGGTTCCGGGAAGTTCCGCAAGGCGTCCTCCACTGACGTGCATCCCGTCGAGGAAAGATCTGCAGGAGCTAAACGATCCGCCAGCAGTAGTGGGGGATTCTTCTCGAGGAATGGGAGAGAAAGTGTGTCGGGATCAGATTTTTCCAACGGTCATCGAGAATCTGTTCATTCGTTGGCGGAAGAAGTTGAAAAACCAGTGGTACAGGAGAGGTCTACTGCCGGAAGTAGGTCCTCCTCACGGCAGGGTATATCGCCAGTCGTCGGTTTGGATGGGGAGGATGAAACCAACAAGGGGAAGTCTACGCCTCTCGGGCCACCTTCGCCCGGTGCAAAAGATGCTAGGTCTCCCATGGGCGGTCTCGTTAGCAGCAAATCGCCGTCCCCGGATCTCATTAAGGCACACTCCAAAAGCCCGACTATGGCCCAATCGAAACCGATTTCCCCGACGGAAAAGCAGGTTAGGGACACGATGAGAACGAAGACACCGTCTCCGGACAATGGAAATGTCCATCGAGGTACGCCAGATCAGAAGAAGATGGAGGCGGATAGGGGTAAATCTCCGATGCCACCCGAGAGCAGGGACATCAAGTCTACCTCGCCAGAGTTGCTTAAGGCAAAATCAAACTCCTCCTTGCGTGCATCAGGAAGCACAACTCCGGAGACAGGGAAACCAGGCAGGAGATCACCGGAGGAAGTCAGCGACACGAAGGCTGAAATTGCGGGACAGAAAATTGTGGAAGCAGATGTCACGAGATCCAAATCACCACTTCCGCCGAAAAGTAAAACTCCTTCTCCAGATCTGCGGAAACCTAATGTTCCTGAAATCTCGGAGACCACATCAATTCCGAGCAACCACGCCAGGGCGGGATCCAAAGAAAATGGTGCTACAAATAAGCAACTTACAGAGCAGATCAAGGAAATATCCACGTCTCTGGAGCAAGTTAAACATATATCAAGTTCACCTGACCCAGGGAGACAACCTTCGCCAAGTGCGTTGAAGTCAAAATCTAGTTCTCCTGATTTGATTAAAGAAAACATTAAACACTCAGGTATATCTTCGTCAGAATTGACCGGCGGACATGAGAGGTCTGAAAATATCAGCAGGAGTAAATCTCCTTCCTTGAGAGAGGTTGATATAATGACTAAACCAAAATCATCTTCGCCCGAAGCTGCACCGGTAAAATCCCCATCCCCCAACAATGCAGGAAAGCCTTCGGCACCAGATACCCAGCGATCTGAGCTTAGTACACCCGATTTGGTTGCTGACGACAAGAAACAAAACGAGGAAAAATCAAGCAAAGGTGGAGCTGATGAAAAATTTGCACGGTCTCCTGAATATTTATCGAAGTCCTCCACCCCGGAGGTTCCCAAGTCCAAGCCAATAACCCCGGAGCCGTTGCGTTCGAAGCCCTTGACACCTGAACCACTGAAATCAAAACCATCCACCCCCGAGCCATCAAGGTCCAAAGAATCCTCTCTAACTGCTTCTGACGTGGACCTCCATCGATCAGGTTCTAGATTGTCTAACATTTCGGATAGCGATCTAAAAGAGCCACCTTCTCCCGCTGCAAGGAGTAAATCCGTCACTCCGGATTTACAAGCGGTGAAAAAAATATCTCCTGAACCAGTAACTACTAAACCTTCCACGCCAGAACCGGATAAAGCCAAATCACCCCATTCATATGTGCAAGGAATGAAGTCTCCCTCACCTGATCTTGCTAAATCGCCTACAGTAGTGGAGCGCAATGCATCCAAAACTCCGGAGCCAATAAAATCTAAATCTTCTTCGCAAGAATCAGTCAAATATGAGCATCCACCTCCATCTTCTCCAAAACCGGATTCGGAGAACAAAGCGTTGCAGAATCGTCCTATCTCTCAAAGGCTACCGAGCAAATCTCCTTCCCCTGAAATAGGACACAGAGTTTCAAATCCTCCCTCCATACCTCCGTCTCCAGAGCCTGTGAAAATAAATTCATCAGCTTCACCAGATCTCATTTCACGTAAATCTCCATCCCTGAAGGATACTGTTAAAGATCCAGCTTCTCCGGAAATGAGAGAGTCGCCAGGAAAGAGGGTCGAATCTCCGAAGTCGCCAAATGTAACGGCAAAAAGCCCGTCGCCAGATTCCGCTAAACAAAAAGCTAAGGATGAGCGTGATCTTGCTCCAAGTAGTCAGGGAAAAACTTCAGACACAGTCGAATCTCCTAGAGTAAAATCGCCGGTGGGTAAAATTAGTCCAACCAAAATGGATGGAACTCCTGAGAGAACACCCACACCTCAACAAACAAGTGTTCCACCTGATTCGACGAAATCTCTCTCTCCTTCTACCAGAAAGGAAACTTCTCATGAGATACGGAAGCCTGATTCGCCATCGTTAGTAAAATCAGTCACTCCTAAAAGTGCAAGTCCCACAATTCCCTCTCCTGCAAATTCTGCATCTCCTGAGCCATCAAAAGCTGCCCAGTCGCCGTACCCCAAGTCTCCTTCCCCAACAGGTAACAAAGGCAAAACATCACCTCCAAAGTCTCCCATCCCCACCAGTGGCACCCAACCTGTGGACAAAGAGAAGCCCTTGCCAGATGGTAAACACGCCCTTTCATCCGGCCAAAGCGTTCCTTCTCCCACTGTTTCAAAATCTCCTTCACCACTGCCTGACAAAACAGTGTCTCAAACCGTTCCTAAATCCCCCACGTCAGCTAAAACTCCATCTCCCATTTTGGCTAAGAGCCCTTCACCGACAGCGGAAAGAAGTCAGCTTCGCGGACCCGCCAGTCCAAAGGCAGGAGACTCTCCTTCTCCAGAGCTTATGAGAATGAAACCATTAGATACACCCCAGCGATCCGCAACTCCAGTTGCCTCTAAGCGAGAAAAAACCCCTTCCCCGGAACTAAGCAGCGATGCAAAGCAGAAATCCCCCTCGCCTACGGATCAGTCGAGACAAAAACGCCCAGCATCCAGGCAAGGTGTATCTCCCGACGTGGTACTCAGTCCCTCGGAAGACAGCGGGAGAATATCCGCCTCTCCAGACCTCGGCCGCAAATCGTCGACGTCTCCAAAGCCCAGCAGTCCGCTGCCGTCTTCCCGCTCAGCAGCAACTCCAACACCGGTGACGCCCACGTCTCCACAAGGCCAGAAGAGGGCGGACTCGACAACCGACGATCAGAAGACGCCGGATTCAGCAATCACTCCTGCGGACATGAAGGTGACGGCGGCTTCAAGTCCGACGTCCGAGGTTGGCGACGAGACGTCCACGGCCTCCAGGACGGGATCTGCGTCGGCGAGGCCGTCGTCGGTTGAAGCGGCCACTCCAGATGATGACGCGAAGGTGGCGGGAGAGCTTGCCAAGGAGGAGAAGACCCCCGAAGAGCCCAAGACATTGCAGAACGGTGAAGTCGTGGAGAAGAAGGACAAAGAACCGAAAGTGGAAGGCGAGGCCAAGAAAAAGAGACTAGATCCCTCAAAGCCGGGGACTCCTTCAAAAACTTCAAGACCCTCTCGTTCTGTAGCTCCATCCCCGAGGACTCCTAGAAGAACTACACCGCGTGCCAGAAGAAAAGGTGAGGGGCACCTACAACGGTTAGATAATCTGGGTAAACGGTTTAACGTAAATGGTACATGTACGGCTTTAATCATTTTTTCCGAGTAATATACGGCAATGTGCTCATAACATACTGCTGTCGTATATTCCTTGGCGTAACTAACAGGTAATTACTCTAAGTTTACACCTTAATTTGGCCTTTGATATTGTAAAGTAATTATTTACTTGTTATGAAAATGCTAAGGAGACTAGGTTATAGACATTTCGGAAGGACACTGTCCGGACGAAGTTAAAATCTTGATGGGGTTCTTCTACAAAAATTTGTTTCTTTCTTGGAGCTCTTTCGTAGTCCTCGGGATTAATTCAATAAGAACTAAGGTAAAGGAAGTGTCTTAGCAACAGGGTTGCAACCAGGTAACAAGCACTCTGCTCGCTTAAGAATTTGTCGCAGTTCATTTTTTTAAGCTTACAGACTGCACAACTGTATTTATTTTACGACTTGATTTAACTAAAATGCAAGTTAATAAACAGAGCTGGTCGATTTTTTCTTTGCGAACAATCATTTTTACTGCATAATTTTTCTTTCCATATTTATCTTTAAGGTTCATTACATTATGGTGTAGGATGTTTTAACATCGTCGGCAATTTTATTAAGCAGTTATACTTGCCCTATTCACCTATAACAGCTCTAAAAAATGAAAATTTCATGTCCATTGCTCAATTAAATATTACTCCTGTCGTTCTGAGCTACATGGAAATTCAGGGGAAATTATCAGAGAGGAGAACACAGAACACCGCTCTAAAACTTGTAAACGTGGTCCTAGTTATGTAAGCCTCTATTTTGCCTAGAGACAACCTGAGGAAAGAGTAAAATTTACTGTGTGCCCCCATATCTCTACGGCTTGTGACACTCGTACACGTATATGCGTGATAATTTAAGTGCAAGTGCGAGCAACATATCTCGCATTAACAGTTTCATGTATGTATGTTATGAACATACGTTCTACTATTTTCTGTTTCAAAAGATTGAAGGAAAGGATGAGGCTGCTGAAAAAGATGAGGTAAATGCTAATTATAATTCTTACGTTTCTTTGAAGAAAAAATGTATGTACACGGGTCTTATGCGTACAAATGGTAAACATTTTGCTGAAATCGAGTAAATCTGTTATTCCCAAAAAAACTTCTAACACAGCACATGAAATTATTTTAGTTAAGTATGGTACAAAGATAGCGTGTGTGATGTCACTGGGTTTCTCTTTTTACAACGAGTTTCGAATTTATTGAAATTCGAGCTTCAAAAGGAAATTTCAACTTTTTCTTGTGATCTAATTCCCACCAATGTCTTTCGGAACTTTTATTTTCGGCGAAGTACATCAACCGTTTGAAGTCACACTCATGCTTTAAACAATTGAACAAAAATTAGTGATATTTCAAAAACCTGAACATTAGCAGGTAAAATCTATGCCCAAAAAAGCTTGCTTTAGGGAAATCTCATTTTCATTCATTCCAACCCTTTTTTTATATCCTTAGAAAAATGTTTAATAGAAAAATAATTATCAGTATAATTTCATATTTACTATCATTTTAAATGGCGTCATTTCCTTAATAATTGGCTTTCTATGATAATTATGCTAGAAAGCAGCAGCTCTGTCCCTACCTGAAATTTTCTTTTAACCATTTACTTTGATTCTTTTTCCTCTAATCATTCCTCCTGCCACTCCTAATGTAAAATAACGGAGCTGAAATTGCTTTTACATAGTGGCATAGACCAAAAAATGTCTTGAATGATACAGTTTTATTCGCTCTTTCATGATTAAGAAATGCCTCGACAAATACTAAATGTTCATATGCCCTGTATATTTGAATGGCTTTTTCCAAGTCGTGATGTACTTCGAAGTCAGAACTTTTTCAAGCCAAATCATTAACATTTCAATTTTCTTTGCAGATGGCGACCACGAAAAAGAGAGGAGTTCCAGCAGAGCTAAGTCGGTGAGTGTATATTTATTGACTTCCTAAATGGCAAATTTTAATTTGTACAAATGATTTATATTACTTTTCGAATTATTTGTGTGCTTAACAAGGTGCCACATGCTAAAACATTCGGCATTGTTGGTATAATTGACACTTTAATGGCAAGAACCTATGTAAATATTTTCAAGGAAATATAGTTCATAAAAATAAATCCGATTGTTTTCCCGCCGTCTTCAGTAGTTACCATTCGCCTGTAGCCCCACCGTTTCCATTATCATTGGAATCATTGAGCTTCCACTGATACTCTCCTGTACCAGTAGGTTTACCTTTCAGGTGTGGAAAGGATTAGAGTAGACCTAAAGATCTTCATAAGCCCTAAATTAAGTTAAATGTAATGCATTAATGGTGAGATTCAGTTTCTCTCTACGCGCCACCAGTAATTTGCAAATCGAGGAATTGTAAAATGGTAAATCAGATGGGAACAACTTAAGGTGCCAGGCTGGTTTTATCACCATAGGCATGAACATTCTGAAATACCCATAATTATTTCAACAAACACCCTGCTTTTACTCCTGTTTTAGACATCTAAAATAAGCTTCGCATTCACTTCATTTTCCACATTAATAACCTTAATTTACCGAAATAGATCTAGGTAGCACGTAGTGTGCACAGGAGCCTCCATATCCACCGTAAGTTCAAATTGTCATTGATTGGATTTCAATATTTGAGGGAGCAGAGTACATGAATAGAACAAATGGTTAGGAGCGATGAAAGAACGAGGTAGTAGTAGAAAGGATAATTCTCTGAATGTGAGAGTATATGCATTTTTCATTGTATTAAGAGGGGTAGAAAGTGTTCTTCTCGGGAGAAATAGTGTAGAAAACGGGGCATGCATGACAATTGAGGAATAATTGAAATAAAGCTGCGTTAAAGTAATCCGTTATTATTGGATTGAAAATCGAGTAAATATTTACAGCAGCCGTTGGAGCAACAAATGATGATGGTATCGATATGATCGCTAATCCGATCAAAAGTAGGTGTTCTCATGTTTATGCATTATTCGAATCTCTTATTACCCTATCCAAACGTCAAATTCGACAAAAAGAGGCTCACCACAGAGCAATAGTTTTGAAATGCGTTCCACCTGTACTCATCCCTTCCAGGGAATCCCATCTAATAATAGCCAAGTAATCGATATTGACCAGAAACAAAATACGGCATCTACACACCCACCCACAAAACATTGTTGTTTTGCAATTTTCTAACGTGAAGAATCGAGATTTAGGATATTCTAGAGTCTAGGTGTTGACCTCGCGCTAAATATTCCAAAAGTTGTGCGAGCAGAAATGTTGCCCAATCTTCCATGTCGAAATTAATTTTCCTACGGGTGACCGCACTACATGCGTATTTGGTAGTGGCAGAACTGCCTGACTCACCTCTCTACAGACATATTTCCATTCAGCAGATGATGACAATCTTCGCGAATAATTTAAATGGGAAATAGACCCCTTTACTACGCTCGGAGTCAAAGATGCATGCAGCAAATTTTTCAGGTCTGTGGTAGCTAGAAAGTTAGTAGAAAGAGAAGAAAAAATATATTTCCTCACTGTGAGAACCAGTACATTTGTGCATAGAGTAGAATAAGAGTGAAAGAGAAACAACGTCAACGAATTCCTTACAGAGAAGAATCTCTCAATCTTAAGCTGCATTCTGCGTTCAATTTGAAACGTTGGGTCAGGTACTTGGTGAGCTCTACCATCTAACCAGACAGATCCAGACAGAAGAGTTTAACATTGTGGCTTGTGGTGTCACTGACGAACAGAGATGAAACATAATGCTCGTTTGTATCTTCGTACTTCAGGAACGATAGTCATTTTTTGGCATTTAATCACATTCAGATGCGTCTTTTTCTGATTTTTGAACATTCACTTGGTCATAATAGTTATGTTGTAAATGTAAAGGTACCGATAGCGAAGGAAAAATCAGTTGGACTATCACAAACAGGTTTTAAGTTCCATGAAGCAATTTCTGTGTCAATAGTGGTAATCGTGTAGATATTTAACTGCAGAGCGAGAGAAAATTGTCCTCCTCATATCGCCGCCTTTTAAGACCCTCGCCTATGTTGAGAGAATAAAAATTTCATATTCATTTGACATGACCTCCTTTCTCTCCGAAAAATCACCCATGAATATGTAAATATTGAAATTTGATTTCAGGGGAATTAGATTGGGATTATTTCCGTTTCAGGCCAGCTCTGTGAGAGCAATGTCACCGTAGATACCAGTGATAATACAGGAGTTTATTTTTTCATCCAATCAGAAGTGATGCCCCCCACCTCTGGTTCTTCAATTTCATTACAGTGCATCTAAGCTTTTATCCGATTATTATACTGCAAACAAAAAAGTTCATTGGCAAGAGCCTTCCATTCTTAATTATACAAGTCTCTTTTGCGAATAAATATGCTTTATACTCATACTTGTTACTTTTAATTCCGGTGGTGTTATTTATTATTGGTAACGTTGGTTTTTCTTATTGGTACGTCTGTACTAGAAGAAAATGGTGCTTCTGCATGGTCGGTGAATGCACATAATACTGTTCTACGGCGGGGAAAATAACGTTGGGTATTGGAAGTGGGGTAATAAAAATTCACTCCCCAAATCGACCGAAACTAGAGTAGTGGCCACCAAGAGAATTGACCAAATTATTTCAGGCATGAACGAAATGCGGCATAATAGCACAGGCCATTAAATCATCAAAGCCGATTTTGGATTCGTCGGACGGGTCTCGGCAACATTTAGAGAAATTGAGAGCGTGTTCATAGAAATTTAAGCTGTTCATATTAATAGAGTAACCAGGATAGGCTGGCGTTGGTAGGCGCAACCTCCCTTTCCTTCAACTTTAACACCCAGAACCGATAAATGCCATAATGAATCGATAATTCCATAATGAATTTTAGGTCGGAGACAATTGTCTATATAATATATTAGTGATAGTATATTAATATATCTACTTCATTTTTTTTGCCCTGATTTGCGACAGAAGTGAAGTGCAGTCGGATTATACTGTGCGTTAAGTTCACGACCAAAGCATTAAAGAGAGAGGCTGGTAATCGTTTCGCTAAATATTCTACCGTGCTGCAGTTTTTACACAAGCTTAATTTACGAGCTATGTTTCGTATTGATGCTTATACTGTCCTGCTGAAACATACCGCGTACTTTAATAATTTACCTTCCCGCATATTATGAGCAGTGGGTCACGTTTATCGTAGCATTCACATGAGAAAATAATTTGTATTTATATGAAAAACATTAGGGCATACTGATAAAAACTTCATATTTTATTGCTCGTACCACTTCCGAGACTGAATGTGATAATGAAAATCCCCGAGTCATTTATAGAGTATTAAAACATTTATCGGCTTCTATGAACGATGCAAAAATTCATCGAAAAAAATATTTATCCCAGCGCCGATGCTTTAAAGAGGTCGCCTGTCATTTATGTGAGACTAATGTTCGCAAACGGAAATTTTCCCTCGCGGTGGCGTTCGTATTACCGTGAGACGCTCATTTCATATATTTACGTCCTAGATTCCCCACCTGTGGGTCACTGACCCCCCTCAATCTACGCTCCTGAATTAACCGAAGAAATGAAATAAGCAGTGGGCCAGTGACTCTGGATAAGCGGCGAAGATACGACGCAAATAGTACTTTCCATCATGATGTTTCTCCCGTCACTGGCGCCCATGCACAGTTTATACTTATCGCTCTAAATTGCTTTCAGCCGGGAATTTTTTATCATCTGTTTACGATTGGGGGGGTCGGCAAGGGTGTAGCTCCTCCGCTTGAATTTTTAAAATTGTTTCCTTCTGCTATTTTTCAAATGTTTTGCGTCCATTTCCTTTGTTTAGCTCTCATAAAAAATAAACCCTATTAAAAAGTCTTGGACGATAATACTACAAGTTTTGAGAAAATGGGCTAATATTTACGCTCGGGGTGAGGAGTGAACTTCGGATACAAGAGCTCAACTTCATCTCCGGTGTTAAAGAAAAAAAAACGTAATTCCCTTTGGAACATAGCCAGCTCGGATATTTCTCCGTATATGCTGTCCCCACATTGATTGGCGACCTTGGGCCCGATATCGGATCTCCATAACCATCGGGTTAACGTTATTTTTCAATTGCGCTTAGGAAAGCGAAAATGTAGCGCCAATTCTTTAATTTGTCTCTGGCGCCTCAAATCAGCAATCCCATTCGGTGGAGAAACTTAATAAGACTTAATAACTTAATGTGAGCAGTACGCTTTTTGATAAGTTCGCTTCATTCATAACGAGTTTTAAATATTTTGTCCTAACAGCTTAAATATATTGAAAATGAGTAAATAATTATAATAATTGAGGACGAGTTGAGGATTCGGACGCGAGGAGGAGTTGAGGACGAGTTGAGAATTGAGGACGAGAAGTAAAGAGGAGCACGCGATAGTGGCATTCTCAATGGAAGGAATAAGGAGGTCCTAAGAGGGCACGACAACTAGGATCATTTGCACCATTTAGGATAGATGCCTGGAGCAAGAATATTACCAATGAAAAATATCTGCCACTAACTAGATTCCAACCGGGTCCTTGTGATCGGAGGTCAGTACTCAAGCCACCACATCAACCCGGTCTCCTTAAAATCTGAGACTTTTCAGCCTAGACCATACCCTTTCTGGAGCCTCGTTTACCATGGACTCGTAATTATTGCACACTATAAATATGGCAATTATGATGTCAGAACTTGGAAAAATCCAAATCTCTGCATTCAAAAATCGGGCCTTGTGGAGGCTGAGGCATCAAAATGCAAGGTTTAAAAATATTGGGTCCATAATGGATTAGGCTCCTAATCCTTATACAGAAAAACTTACACATTATCGAACCTTGGAAATGGTGAAAATGTTACGCAGCAGTCTCAAAAAATTTCACATGTAGCATTAAAAAATTTTTAAAGAATGTGACGTCTTGACCATGACAGTCTTAACTAAGCAAAATTCTTTCCAAAGCACCCTGGACATGGAGTAGGGAACAATTATGTCAAACTTGGTAATTCAACTTCAAACAACTATAAATGCTAAAGAACACAAAATTATTAACAAAGCTGATTGGAATTGATGTCTGGATGGTCGGATAGGATCCGCAGGATCCAAAGATCCGCGGATCTTTCATATTACTCGGATCCGGATCCAAAGACGCAGAGTAAAATCTGATCCGGATCGTAGATTTTAAATTTTCGCGACTTAACGATCGAAGCACCCCGTGAATGTAATGTACGTACGGTAAATATAGGCAAGGAGAGGTGGTGTAACCATGGTCACGAAATTAGATGAAAATTCTGCCGTGCAAGTAAAAGCAAAATGAAGAAATATGACCTTTTTCCCCCATTACTCCGATATCGCGAGAAAAACACACGTGAATGGCATGCGAGTAGCCTACATTCGCCGGGATCAGGCACGTCGAGAGCTAGTGTACTGCGAGAAGTTCGACCCCTATCGCAGTTTAATTTTTTTTCTTTCAGTCATTGCATCAAAAATTTTATAATCTTCAATTTCAAACCCTTACATCTGAATAATCACGTTTTTATTCTTTTATTGTTTAAATTAGATTTACGAATGTATTGCTCAAAACTTAGGAATGGTTGGGCTGGATCCTAAGATCCACGGATCTTTAACTTCATTCGCTGCTGAAATCAAATCCGAAGACAGTGTAGTTCGGATCCGGATCGGATATTTTTAAAATTCGCGGCTTTATGATCAATTCGCCCGGCGAATGGAATATCGGTACGGTAGATACAGACAAGGAGAAGATTTGTAACTCGGGTCACGAAATGAAATGAAATTTTTTTCCGTTCCACTGGAACAAAATAAAGAACTACACGTCTTGGCTTTTTTCTCCACAGGCGAATGCGCCGGAAAAAATAAAGTAGAATGTCACGCCTACATCCCCCAAGACTCTCATGAACTGATGATAGCGTATTTGTTAAAAATGAGCGCTAGCAGAGGCGTCGGAACTATTTTCACTGGGGAGGACCGACCTTGAAAAGGGCCCGGCATTTATTGCGGATTGGAGAGATTAGAGACTAGAATTTCGATAAAAGAGCATATTAAGGCGCAGAATGTGTGTCAGAAAGTACCCGCTTTGACTAAAAGGCTCCGGGGCCAATTCTGGCCATAGGCCCCTCCTGCCCCCCACTTCCGACGCCGCTGAGCGCTGGTGCACTGCCAGTCGCAAGTTCGATCCTTAACACTGCCTACGAATACAGTCTCAAGAATCGAATATCACACAAACATAGAATCAAACAAAAAATAATAAAAGTTGGCATTAGTGAACGAAATTGGAAAAATATTTTATTACAGAATTAAAATTGTGGAAATTTTACAATCTATTTTTGAGTGATGAATTTGTAAATCTAGTTTGTGATGAATTTGTAAATCTAGTTTAAGCGATAAAAGTACAAAAAACTCAGTATTTTCTTACAAGGGTTGGAAATTAAGGATGATAAAATTTTTGATTCAATGGCTGAAAGAAAAATTGTAAACGGCAATAAGAATCGAACTTCATTACCTGCAATACATTAACCCACTCTGCTATGGCTGGCTTACCCGAGTTCGGAGAATGCAGGCTCCCAACATGACATCCTACTTTTCTTCTCACAAACCTGGGCCAATGGAGAAAAAAGCAGAGACACATATTTCTATATTTTGCTTCTAGTTGCATGAAAAAAGGTTCATCTCATTTTTAATCCAAGTTACATAATCTCTACTTCTGAGTATAAAATCTCACAAATTTCCTTTGAAAGGTTATCATACTAATGTATAAAAATGAAGTGGTGTCTGTCTGCCAGATTTATGTTACACATCTCCTCAAAAACTAATGAACCGATTGAGCTGAAATTTTGTAGGATTCTAGCATATACACTAGAAAGAGCTATAGGCTATATAAAAAAAGGCTCAGGGCCCGGGTTCAATTCCTGGAGCCAATTATGTATTTACATTGCTTTAAATGGACTTTTTCAATTTATGGTAGCACAAGAGTTTTTTCTTTCGCTCAGTAAAATAAGTAATTATTAATCGATTTCTTTCATTCTTTCTGTATTTAATGTGGAAATGTTTAAAATTTCTTATTCTTCTAATCGATTTACACTCTGTCCTCGAATTTTCTGGGAAATGTGTAATTTACGTTGAAATTTGCTGTTATTTTCGGTTCTTTTCCGAGCGTTGCTAGGGATTCCATAAACGGCATTGTGCTTTTCGCGAGGATATAGGAAGGTACTGGAGGCATTGTAGGCTATTCATGAAGCAAGGTCAGCCATATTTTTCCGCACAAAGATACGTGCTGACTGCTGCTAGCGCTACTCACAGATTTTTTAAGGTTTGCATTCGGTTAAAATTAGGAGTATTTAATGAATGCTTCAGTGGTGTTAAAATTGTGAATTTTTTTTTCTTTACGGGTTTGTGCATTTGAACCAACCTTGGGCATGAAGAGAAAAGATAATCATTGTCGATGGAGAGAGCCAGGCACGTAGCCAGGGGGGTCTGGGGCTTCAGCCCCCAACTGCCTTTGATTCGTTCGCCGAGGGCACCACTAGCCCAGCCACTAGCCAAGGGGCAGCACTCTGACTCAGCGACACTCGACTCAGATGCATTAATGTCTGCCTCCAAGTCATTTTGAAGAAACATCTCCATTTCCTTTCAGTTAGGTTCTGAGCCATTACATGCATAGCATAAAATAATACTACAAAATACACTCTCCTTTGGAACAGCACAATTTTCTGTGGCATATACATGGAGAGACACAATCAGAACATGAAACTATGGAGTGCGCGTCTCTGAGAGGAGTTTAATCGTCATCTGTGTGGTGAGGAAAAGAGCCAAGCATGGGATTAGATAAGACCGACGATGCTCGGGAACCCCAGAAGTGTTTACGTTCAACATAAGAATGTAGGGGGATGCATATGAAGCCATCTTGACTGTTTATGTTAGAGATACCGAGGAGAGAGATACGTGAAAACAAGAGCCTTAATTCTAGCGGCGATGAAGAATGTATGCATATCACTTGGCAAGTGTGATTAGCTGCTTTGGCACCAACAGGAGGGTCATCCATCAAGTTTCTGATAAAAATATCCACCCTATCTCAGGGACGAAGGTGATAATACTAATTAAATCAAAGAATGTCTCGCTGGTCCTCTAGAGGGACTGATCGGCCATCTGCAAATCCATTTCCTGGTCCCTTTAGGTACTGCACTGACAATAAAGGTTCAGACTATGCTCACGATAAATTGATCTATGTAACAATGTCGCGAAAGTATATCAAGCATATACAGCATTGGTGGAAATTAGGAAACCGACATTGAAAGTCGTTAACTTTTTTTTACCAAGAGCTCCAAGCTAAGATACAGTTGAGAAGGTACTCGGAATATGTTGACTCAGAGTGTGAAGCACCTTATCCATAATTTTGAGGAGAATGGAAAACCCTTCTTCTTTAATAAAGTCCGTTGGGATTCCTACGGTATTCATTACCAACTGGCAGTAGAAAAGTGGGTGAATTCGAATGGGGGACGGAGGTTTAACAAAATACCCCTTGGTAAGTGACTGTGAAAAATTAGACATAAGACTATAATTGTTACCTGATGTATCCATGTATGTGTTGAACTTCTGTTCTGGGACCAGGCAAATTAACTGCTTGACAACAAAATAAACAGTGAACTTTACCAGTGAGAAGAGATAGGAATAGGTACTGTGAAAGAAAATACCAAGTACATACCTACTGAAAATTTAAGGAAGAGATTTGTAACATGTCAGCACCTAATGGGCAAGGCTGATTTGTTTCAAGTTATGCTATACTAGACTTAGCCCCCCCCAAAGCAAATTTCTGGCTACGTGCCTGGAGAGAGCTTAAGATTTGAGATATTCTAACAAACAAGGAATAAAATCCAAATCCCTATGTAGCATAATGTCTCATTACCTACCCATGGAATGTTCATGGATGCCATTGCAATGATGCTAAAAAAGTTCGTCCAAAAGCAATGCCGGAAACAGCATTGTTCGTGAAGATGTCAAAAGGTACTAAAAGAAGTTTCATAGCTAATTCTTGAATCCTAATCGGCCACTTCATTCGGAAAAATCATACGGGCTTACTTTTCGTGCTACTCCCAGATCAAATAAGTTTGCATTTGGTAAAACTAAAAGTATTTAAATGAAAGTTTCTGGAGGATTCAAAAGGTGAATATTGAATGGATTTATACCGTATTCTGAAGTGTACCACTTCCAAAATTGTTGTCTTTTAAGACACAAGAACGTGATAAGAAACTTAAATGAAGTATAAGCTTAGCAAGATGAAAAAAAATTGTGATACATCAATATTTGTGAAATTTTGTATTGTGATGCGTCAAGTTATACGTCAAATATACAGTAGAAGGTGTGCACTGAGCCACAAGTACCTGGTTTAAGTAGGTTAAATCTGTACTAGGTTAAAAGAATAGAACTGACTCTAATTGGAATAAAATGCATTAATACGTATCCATAGGAAGTTCATTGACACCACTGTCCTGAAATTGGAGAATTGAGATGAACATAAAATGCCAGAGAAAACATTTTTTACCAAAGAGGTGGTTCGTACCATTCCCAAAAACCCAAATCTGACCTAATTGTCAACGATAGCTGACATTCGTATGCACCTCCACCACTAACCTCCTTTGTTTCTTTTGGCTTGAAAGTTTCTAAATAATATTCTTAGTTTTGTAAAGGCCCAAGTATGAGTGCAGGCAGTAATTACCTATAGGTATGTTTACATTCGTTTAAATTATATTTATGGTTCTGATGACGATCAGTAGAGAGAAAACCAAGGTAGTGTTATGCAGTAGGAGGAAAGAAGTCAGGACCAATTTTAAACTAAGAAACCAAAAAAATCGAGGAGATGGAAGAGCTCTTACCTGGGAAGCCGAGTAACCAGGGATGGACGAAGTAAATGAGAAATTACCAATTGAATCGCCCAAGAAGATTCTGAAGAGTAAGAAGATTCTGCTTACAGCTGCAAATATAAGCATAGAAGTGAGGGCACATTTCTTTAGAACATACATCTGGAGCATCCTGCTATATGATAGCGAAGCATGCCATAAAATGGCATGCTTCGCTGCCATATAGGAAATGCCATAAAAGCAGCAGAGAAGTCAGGCTGGAAGCATTTGAACTGCGGTGCTACCAAAGAATAATGAACATAAAATGGTTCAACCGAATGACAAGCGAAGAAGTCTTAAGAAGAGTGAGAGAAAAGAGATGTCCACTGAAAACCCTAAAAAGAAGAGGGGACAACTTAATCGTCCATATCTTAAGACACGATGGCGTGATGAAGACAACATCGAGGGAAAAGTGAGTGGGAAGAATAGGGTAGTTTCCTTCATCAAAGAAAACGGACTTCATTAATTGCGATTTGTGCCCTGCCATAAATGTATTTAATTTACGCAAAAAGTTTGTATTGAGAAATCCCAGTTTACTAGAGAATTAAATGTTAATTTTAAGGCCATTTGAAAAGGCTCTGAAATGGCGGGGTGCGCTGCCTTCATGCTGACGTAACAGGAAGGTAGTTTACGTTGCGAAGCATAGGAAAATTCGTCTCCTGAACTTACCGTTGTATTTCAGGGCCCCTCAGCTCTATTGAATATTTATTAGTATTAACCTGTAAAAACTATCAATGTTGGAAAAGAATTCTCAGTTAAACATGGTATTATTAGTCATTTTATAGGCTCAAGGACGTCCTGCTCGCTGTGTCTTCTGCTACGACGAAGCATGGCGTGAAGGTCGTGCGGCGATAGGCGAACTACATGATATGCTTGTGAAAGGAATACTGACTGATTTTAAATGAATCAACTGCATAAGTCATGTTAAATAAATAAATAAAAGTTAATTATAATTAATTAACGGAATAAATATGCCTCCAATACTTGTTCATAAGCCTTAACGGAGTGCGGCGTCTATTTGGAAGCGTCCGCAGCACCACCTGGTGGCAGGTAGAGGAAATAGTTTGCCGTCACACGTAGGATTAACCGGCATGCAATAGTTTGCCGTCGCGTTTTCGCGCCATTGATTTTTTTCACTTTTTAATTAATGAGGAAAAATACTTAACGTCATTTAAAAATCGAACGGCTTGAAACACGTACTCCAGAGGTTATAAACTTTCGATCAAGACAATAAAAAAATAATAGGAAACTACCCTATTGAAAAGGCAGGCTTCATATGAGTTATATAGAACAGGTCGTGAAGGATGTTAAAGAGAGGAGTTACCTCAATATGAAGAGGTTGACCGATATAAGTATATTGGAGGGCTGCGTCAAACCAATTCTAGGATTGATGATGATGATGGTTCCGATACTGACTTGGAGCCACAGCTAACTCCATAACACAAGTTTGTTTTTGCCCCTTCATAAAAAATGTTTAAATTTCTTAATACAATTTGTATTTATCATATTTCTTCCTTCCATTGAATTTCAACGGGCACCTTCAGCTAGTTATAAATAAGGCATTGCAAAACTACTACTTTACCAGCTTGAACTATTCTATAATAATTTTTTCATCTTGAAAATTGAATCCCCAGATATTCCATAAATGGAATCATCTCCTGACCTCATTAATTTTTTTTTTTCGATTCTAAAAAAGAATTTGAAAGCATTCAAGGATTTGATTTACAACAGCAACCCACAATGAAATAATTTAATGTAAACCTATTCTGAATTAATTTTAGGTTTTTATTTTGTTTATTGTTTAATGTTCTATATTTTATTATTCTAGGCATGTGATACACTTGGAAGTCTTTTTTCTTTTTTGTAGGTATTTAAAATTTCTGGATAGAAGGTGATACGATATGGCATCATTAGGATCTTATATTTTGGAAAATAATTCAAATATTAAAGACAAGTAATGGAACTAATGTTTCTTTTAACTGCACTCTGAAGAATAGTTGTACAGATTTAAAAAATGTATTGTTTGACAAGTATGTGATAAAGAAAGTGAACTTTATATAAGAAATAATGACATATAATGCATCTGCAAATCATGATCCAGGAAAATATTATCCACAGAGATGATAGGAAGTTGATTTTAAAAATCTAGGATTAGAAAAGAAATGAAAGTCAAAATCCAGTACATTATAAGGAGGGTTATATACTATTTTTGGCTTTTGTAGTGAAACTAAGGATTCAAAACCGAGACTAAGATCCGAAACCAAGGCAAGGATCGGGTTCCAGATCCAAAGAAAAACCTGGATCCATCCATCACTACTGGATGGTATTCCACAAATTTCCTTGGTACCTATACATCATCCTAAGACTGGGTCTAGGTCATCTTGGCACAGACATTTGGCACAGGCTCTCTTTGGCACTAGATGTTTTAGCTCAGTATGGCATCAGCATTAATAAGATCAGTTAAAAAAACTACATTCAGCACACATAGGTATGTACATGTAAATTTTCCATCACCGGTGTAGATAAACAGGCATGCATCTTAATGCTGTTAGAAAAATAAGGGTGGATATTGGTATTAGTGAAGCTATTCTTGCATTGCAAAAGTAACAGAATGTGAATTTTCTAATTCCATGTTTGCCACTGGTATATGCTTCAATCTGGATTTGAACTATTTAAGGTTCTCTCCAGAGTATTAATATGATGATTTTCTTACCATGTTAGCTTGTATTCATACTAAGCATTGTACTCATGAGTCATATGACTGCAAGTACTAATGACTTATATAAGCAAAATCCTGTTGCTGGAGTAAATAATCTAAGTAATCTATCTACACGTACATAATACACAGCAAGCCATCTTTCTTTGTAATTTGGCACTACATACTTCTGTTCCTGGTTGTACTTCTAATTCTTACCTTATGTCTTCCTAACTCTTGCCTTACGTCTTTTACCTTGTGTGTTTTCCCAAATATTTAAAGTGTGATATCTGATCTACGATATTATTTTTAATTATTATTATAGTTTGGATTGGGGATCTTACAAGGAATGCCATTGTCTTGGTTTTTTTGTACAGATATTATCAATCTGTCTATATATAATAGATTAAAGTTACGGACAGCCAGTTGTAAATAGTCTTCATTATTTTCATTATGACCTGGGCATCTTCAAATAGCAGTGAAATTTTATTTTATTTGTATTCCTGGTGGTGTAATTTTCTTCCATTCTCCATGCAAGATTTCTCCATTCTTCGTTTATATTAGTCCCTGCAGGTGTTTCTTGGAATAGTTAAGTCTGTTTTGGTATGAATTTAAGATACTTTCTTCCTGTAATAGGTGTTCCTTTTTTGTTATCTCTTTTTCATTTTTGAAGTCCAGGAGTTCTTTCCCATTTTGAACACAACCAAATCTTGGATTTTATTAAATGATGGTCTGTGTTGATGTTTTTACCCCTGTATACATGAGTATCTATAATCCATGGTGTTAGTTTTGATTGACAATTATTTAATCAATGTGAGGTCTTGAATTCATTATAAGTTATGAATTCTCATAGGTGCCATCCATTTTGATTTTGCTGGTTCTCCTGGACCTCCAAAAATTCCAATCAATCCCAAGATAGGGACTGTCCCAATTCTGGCCTTTAGATCTCCCATTAATAGGATGTAACCATTTTTGGCTTTTGTAGTGCATTTCTTAGTAAAAACTAGAATCAGTAGATAAACTAACATTAAAGTGATAACAGTTTGTACATTCGGCTTGACTGGAAGAGCATATGCAAGGTTGCGAACATAAATTTGTGAAAGCCATTTCCATCACAAGGTTCATTATCACTGTTTACGATGAAATTTTGCAAACCAAGCAAGTATTCACTTATATATTGTTCTCATCATTCTTCAAAACCATAGTATATATCTTGGGAATTAACTAAGTCCACATTTTGCTTTAAAGCTACTTATACCAGGAAAAGAATTATGTTCTTAAGGACCACATAGACTTTGATTTTATACATTCACGAAATACTTTTCTTTTCGGAGTACCAAAGGACTTTTGCGAAAGTATCTTGGGTTTATATTATGTTGGCTCATGTAATTATAAGAATTATCTTCACCAATTCACATTCATCACACTTTTAACTCTAAAAGTGGTCTCACTTCTAGCCTCATCACAAATTTTTGACACATTTAATCCTTTTGTGTTTTTTGGCATTTGTAGTGGTGTGAAGTTGAATTATCAATTTTTCCCTGATCAAGATGAGTCCATAGAAAGATCAGCTTGGATTATCTAGCAGTACATACCCTCTTATGAGCTCTAAACTTTCCTAATGTTCACCATAGTTATTTAATATCCCCTGACTTCTGTTGCTTCTTTGCTGTAGTAGATATACAAATGAGGAAATAAAAGGTAAACATGAAGACAGTGAACTGTAGTAAATGTTTCTTACTTCCAAGATATGCTGTATCCGTAATTTATTGGGTCTCATCATAAATGAGGAAATAAGATTTTCTTCCAATTCTAATTTTACTTTGGATTTCATGGATTTTTATCTAGCTCCTTCTTTATGCGGTTAGATTTAACTGCCCTGTACCATTTTGACTTGACTTGAGTTTTATGTTACCTGGGCGGGATAGGACGTTACTGTCCTCTCCACCCCCCGCCCAGGGCATAATAGATACATGTATGTCTTATTACATTAAATTAAGAGCAATTCCATTTTTTCTAACAGGAGGATAAGAAAGCAGCCACAAATGGGGAAGTCCTTTCTCCCACCAAAAAGTCACCAACGAAAATCCCTGCCTCCAAAAAATCTCCAGGAACACCAACAGCCACCTCATCACCAGCACGGCCACCTCTCAAATCTCCTGCCAGGAGTGGCCCAAAAACACCACCTGCAGTTGCCCCTCCTTCTGATCCAGAAAAGAAAAGTGAGTGCTTAAATCTGCATATCCTGTTGCGAGATAGTAACTTTGTCTGTTTGCAAACTCTCCTTCACTTCTCAAAAGTGTGGGCATTGAGGGGCATGAACAAGGATCTTCATGACGTTCAAACTGAGGTTATTGACATTTCTCTATCATGAACAGGAATGGATACATATGACTGCTATTCTTTTAATTCTTATCTACTGCTTCAAATAGCTCATTTCAGTTAGTAGAATATGTTGCTTGAGAGTGACCTGCAGTTTGTTACCATAGATCCTCACATCACAAATAGCAATAAGATCGGTGTGTAGAAAAGACAATTTTCCTGGATCCTAGCCCTGATTCCTTAACAGGTAAGGCTGTTATTACCTTTGTAGGGAAATTTTCCTTAAATAATTAATTTCCCAAATTGGCCCAGTGGTTAGGAGGGGGAATTCATTCAACCACCATTAAAATTAAAATTTGATCTGGAAAATCTACCGAGCTTGTGGCCATCCATATGATGGGTCCCTACACTATGGTAATGGCATACTATAACATAAGATTTCAGTTGCAAAGGATTTGGTTGTTTATTTCTCACTAGTTACAAATATGTACATGGTTTTCATTAACATTAGCCTCTGGGCCATGCTCTTCACCTTTTCTTCCTACACCATTATCAACTCCTCATCATCAATATCACCACCATGCATTCATACAAACATCACGCATTATAGTAAAACTCCAATTATCTAACCATTATGTAACCAGTCCCCATTTCAGCCAGATGATTGCTTGTAATAATGTATGCAGGAGTTTCTAGTATTACTTACTGAAGAATTGCATTGCAGGCAAAATTGTATTTTCATTGGGGAAATAGAAATCAAGGTTTCGCGATTGTCATTGTTTACCATTGAAAATCCACTGAAAATTCAAAAAAAGTACAGTCAATACCCCCAAAGCTATTGAATTCTAGAGATAATTAACATTTTCCATACCATTTACATTCTCCTTTCCATTGCCATAATGTTAGTCACTGCTATTGAAGAAGTTATTTTTTCAACAAAATGTTGCGTTACAATAATAATTGCAGAATATGCAGCATTTTTAATGTTTCTTATGCTATCATAATTCTGACTTGAAGCTACCATCTATAACTTAAATTTGCAACTTCTTCCATAGAAGTCCTGTAAACTAGAACCAGGAGAGTCAAAAAATTTTAACAAAATAAACTTTAGATACAAGAATTACCTTTATTATAAACAAAAATTATTTGAAGAAAGAGTCAATGGTTGCCTGCTTTAAACTATTCCTTCTCTCGCGAAGAACAGCATTCTCCACTTCCTGTAATGCTCTAATAGCATCCCTGATACATTCCTCATCACAGAGGAAGAATTTCTTGTGTCTTGTGCTGGAATGACTTCTCGGGACTTGGTCTCAAAAAATCCCTCTCAAGATCTTCACTGTCCTCTTCAATCTCCATCCTCTTTTTCACTCGCCTCACTTTCAGCAGAGCACATCTCTACACCTTCGTCGACATTTATGAAGTCATCAAATGAAATGTCTCGATTGCTCAGCTTACCCATCAGTTCCTCCCAATCTCCATCCTCTTAGCTTACATTCACTTCACAATTAGATTCAGTTTCATTAAACTCTGTCCTAGCAAAGCAGTCTTATTGTTGGGAGTGAAACAGTATCCCAACAAAGGCATATACTGGATAGCCTGGAGAATTTTCCATCTGAGAAGAGTTGGGTTGCTGGTACCTCTCCTTCTATCCTCTATCCTTACAAGTAAATAATGCACCAATTTTTGTCAGTATGCCCTCTTTATGTGGGATATGACTCCCTGGTCCAGTGGCTGTAGCCGACTTGTGCCGTTACAAAACTGGTGGCCACGGAGAAGTGGCCACTTATGGAAAATCGAACGATAATTTATTTGTCAAGCAGGGATAGACAGTCTGCTAACAAGGCTCTAGTAATAACTATGAACTTTGTAGAACATACAGGTTTAGGAATAGAAAAGAATAATTCCCCAAGTATATTCCAAAATATGTTCACGAAAGAAATTGTTGGCAACTGGCCTCTGGACAGAAACTGAAACAGTTGGCCATTGAAGGAGGTGGCTGCTGAATGGAGATGGCCATTTAGTCAGGTTTCACTGTATGTTCTTCCCAAGATATGCTTCATGGTGTATTCCTCCTAAAAATTGATTGCTGGTATTACAAGGAATGCTTTTACAATCTATGTTAATTGAGATTTGTACAGAGGCTTTGTTTCTGTTGCAGAAATATATCTAGCATGACTATTCTAAATTTAAATTTATTAAGTTACAGTGAGACTATTCACTGAGAGTCTTTGTGACACTGATTGGTCTTGCTGTCTGCTGCCTGCTAGTTGTTGACTGAGGAGGTTGATACGATTATTTTAGCATCATCAGCATATACTAATGGGTCAGCTCAGGTGGAGATTTTAGCAATTCTGGTTGGTCATGATGAATACTAGAAATAAAGCAGGACAAATAACAGAGCCCTGGGGTACAACTCTTGTGACTTATTTATGAGGGGAAACATAAATATCCAAAATAACAGCATAAAAGCTTTTGCTATTAAAAGTTATTTCTCATTTCATCACACTCTTCAGAATCTTTGGTGCAGAGCAGTGCTTCACAAGCACAAATATTTTCATAGCACAATGAAGAAACATTTTTCTACTACAATGATCAATTTCTTCTATTTCACACCAAACTAGACTCTCATTTCAGATAAGTCTTCTTATGCAGTCGTGTTCATGAAATAAACAAACAAAAATATCTATTCCATACTTCCTCAAAAAGTAATTCAGTGTAGCTAGGAAATAGCAACAAGTTAAAGGGAATCACTTGCCAACCTTGTTAACCAGTACCATCACCCCACCCAAGACTTAATGGTTAAATTACATGCAGTACACTTCCAGTTCTATTTCAGCACAATCGAGTGCCACACCAAAGTATTTAGGAAGCCCTGCATTAGTATCTCCACATTTTTCATTGATATTCACACCAATTATATCAGTGTTATGATCAGTCAACTTTGTTATGCATGATTTACTGTGCACTACCTGAGGAATGGATTAAAAAATTATAAAAATTATATTTTTACCTTTTCCAGAGGTTCCTATGAACAAAGTGCAGGTGGGAACAGCAGCATCACCAAATCTTAAAGCAGTGAGGTCAAAAATTGGCTCTCTTGATAATGCAGCTTACAAGCCTGGTGGTGGAAAGGTCAAAATTGAGAACAGAAAACTTGACTTCAGCAAAGCAGCACCCAAAATTGCTGCTAAAAATGATGCCTATGTTCCTGGTGGAGGAGACAAGAAAGTGAGTAGTCAAATTGAGGGCATGGCCTTTGAAAGAAAGAACCACTATCTCAAGTAATATTAGTTCAGGTGATATATTGATGGGCCAATTATTTAAATTTGGTAGTAAGAATGATCAAAAAGTATTTTAACTCTACTCCTTCATTAAATATATTAACTTTGTACTCCAATCTTCTTTATTTTATATGTGTATACTAGAGCATTAGGGTGGAAGTTCTTGCTGCTTACTAATCATCACAGTTCACAATTTAATTGAAAAACATTTAAAGCCTATTTTTTCAATTCTCTTTATCTTGTGCAGATTTTAGAATAAGGATGTTATCAAAACATTTGAAAGAATACTTCCCTAATATTCAGGCTTAGTTGTGACTAAAAAAATCTCTGCAACTTTTAATCACTCTTATTAACTTCATTTTCTTATTTTCATCACCCACTTCAAAATTACAATGGAATCCCAGTATTCAGTAAAATATGTCTACATCTAACCATATATCTTAAGTATAGATGATGTTTTGACCATAGCTAATTTAAAATTACACTTTTCCTGCATACATACAGATTCAGCAAGTCAAGCTAACTTGGAGTGCCAAACCGAAGGTTGGATCTCTTGACAATGCCACATACAAACCAGGAGGTGGAGAGAAGAAAATTGAAACTGTGAAATTGGATTTCAAAGACAAAGCAAAACCTAAGGTTGGGTCAAAGGACAACATCAAACATGCTCCAGGGGGTGGTACGGTTAAGGTAAGCGAGAAGCCAGAAACTGCACCAGTTGAGTGTGTTCAAAGGACGGAACAAGAACAAACCCCATCTATTCAGATAGAGCGGCCGATTGTGTTTGTTTAACTAATTTATTTTTAAGAAATGTACATATAATCAATACTTTTAACACTAGTGACTGACATGTATAAAGTCTAATGGAACTGGAGGTACAGCCATATCTACGAACATATGTTCCATTGTATTTACATTTTCAATGTACCTATTTAGGTCAGCAGTGGTGAATCAAATGATAAATTTCTTAAGGATCATGTAAAGAATGTATAACATTCTGAAATTAAAACCTGTTTTAAGTATATTTTACACTTAGTAAGCTGTGAGGTAGCATAATGAATTCTTACATTAACTTTGAAAAAAATTATGTCACATCTTAATTTTCTTCCCTTGTTCTTCCCCATCTAATTCGTTGAAGAAGCTATTAAAGTCTGTGATCAGAATTTTTTATTATGTACTAGAAAAATTGGATTGTAATAATTGGCAACACATTACATATGAATTCAATCATACCTATTGTATGATGCCAAATTTCCTTGTAAGTTTTCATGTTATGTACGACACTATAATGAGAGTCCAAAAAATAACATTGGAAGAACCTAATGAAATCAAGGGAGAAGATTAGTGAAAGCTGGCCAAAATTTTTTTAAATAATTCCACAGAGTATTATTTTGGGGACCCCCAAGATCCAAATCATTTTTCAAAAATTGCAGGTGAGGATGATAACTTTCCCATCATAGTATAGTTTCATGATAAATTTAGTTACTTCACTAGAAAGAAAGTAGAATCAGGTTCGGATAATTATATTTTTCATTAAATGATACAAACTCATTATAGAATGTAGTTTATTCAACGTGAATGTTCCTTACAAAAGTCACTCCTTAGGCTTTTATCCATCATTTAGATAAGTTACGGTAGTTCATAATGAGTTGAAATACATACGGATGACATAAGGATTATTCACTAATATTTCTCAATTTGTTACATTTAATGCCTGATAATCCATATGCCATTGGAGTCAAATTTTGATTTAGCAAAAATCAAGCACTGTATTGCCATATTTAGAGCCTACTGGTCATAACATCTATGTACTATTTTAATTCCTTTAATTCTGTTATGTCCAGTAGGTAATTTGGTACTATTCCTTCTGAGGTAATGAAAACTTATCACAGAGATTTTTTTCTCTGCTACTGAATGTTATGCTGCTACTCTCCTGTCTCTTTAAGTACCAACTTCAAAATTTTAAATAATCAATTGAAATCCAGAATTAAGTGGAAAATATAACTGTGCATTGAATCAATTTTAGGCCTGTGGCATAACTTAAAATCACATTGCATGATTATTCATGTTTTTATTTATGAAAATATAGCATGCCCATTGAATTGTAACCAATAAAAATTGTACAGTTATACAACTGCATGTCATAAGTCATGTCAAATGTATACTTTTATGCATGACATAGTTTTTAGGCAAATTTATTGAAAATTCAGCTGATAATTTTTTTTCTCAAAAACTTAGTTCACCTTTTGGCATGCAGAATGTAGCTGTGAAAAACTCAAAAATTTTAGATTGTTAAATCTAAAAGATGAGTTCTAAGAATCTATAATTGAACATTAAAAGGACAATTAATATTAGGGAAAATTCCATAATGCCATTATATAACCTTCTTCTCAAACTTATGCCAGCTGTAATTATACCACAAAACCTAATGTATGTGGCGGCTCCAGCAAAAAAATCAGTCAACCACCACTTGCTCTACTCTACTCAAGGCAAAATCAGCAGAGGGATGAGGCTCCAAATTTTGATAGTAGTATTATTTGTTTCCTAGCATTTACACGGACTATCCCCTGAACCTCTTGCCTCTCCAGGTTTTTCTCATAAATTCAACCCAGCATTTGGTATGTACTTGGCCAAATAAGTTAACTTCTTACAATGGCAGCCACATTACAAATTGAGGTTAGATAATTAATACAGTTAACTGTATTACTGGGCATATAAGATGTAATGTTTTCCTCAAAATAATGACAAAGAAAATCACCCTGTACCTTGTATGGCAAACATCAAGTTACAATTAGATGAAAACAACTGTCAATTTATTTTCAGTAATCTGGCACTAGTAAACTGAATTTCAAAAATCTTCCCTTTAAAACTTGCTCCAATTTCCTATATTTATCATGAACATGAGATATTCAGTAAAAGATCATTTATCCATTTTTTAATCAGAAGTATAGAATTTCTGTTTCCACTTTCTATTTCGTCAAAAGGGTACATGTCATATGTCTGCAGATTTTATATGCCAAAAAAGATACAGTTTTAATGCCTCAGAAAAAATCTAGTAAATAGGAAAGGAAATAAAATTCACTATCAATGTTCCAAAGAACCACTATTAAATGAAATGTGAAAGGCATAAGTAGGAGGAGGGGTTGAATGCATTATGAGCTCTGTATTTTTACAAGGCCATGGGGTACAACCAAAAGACTTCATAAAAATCTCTTAATTTTACTATTGTCTAATTTGAATTATCTGTTTAGTTGATTATCAAGAATATTTCACACATACTTAAGCCATGGTGGTTTATATAAAATATTTTAATTATAATGACAATTGAGAGGGTGGTATTGTGATGGTAACTTAAACATGGAAAGACATATTGATACCTTCCCGTCATTGGCACAAAATATTTCATGTGTAACCAATTGTTTTTGTGTTAACCCCCATTTTCTGTTAATTTATGTTGCCATTGTGTATGTTAAATTTCTTGTAATTTTCGTATTTCCTTTACAATTATGGCTCCATATTTGTGATATTATGTCCCTTTGCTTATGCTATTTTGTTTTGTGTAACATCTTTTAGTGTTTGCTGAGTAATAAGAATGTATTTGCTATTTATGATAAAATATACATTACAAAAATGATTGTTTCTTTTAATCCTTGTTCTTAATTTAAAAGAAAAACTACAATAGCTCTGTATACACTTGCTAATAGACACTGACAAGCCATTTAACTACCATTGAATAGCCATGGTCATGTACTAATTATGTTTTATATTTTTTTATTCAAATCTAACATTTCACTTTTTTTACATTCAGAAGACAGCAAGCACCAAAGATGACACCAATAGTAATGTGAGTAGCTTCACCCTCATTTTTTTATAGAATGAAAGCAGAGTTCAAATACACATGAGCCACCCAGGTGAAGAAAAATAGATTTTTATTAGAAATATAAAGATTAATATAGGAATCAGTGCAAAGGGAAAGTGAAAAAAAATTATTGTATCGTATCCTTTGAATTTGAGGTCCAGCCTGATTGATCTTACCTGATCAGAAAGTATTCCCTGGAAATCTGATAAAGTGAACTTGAAGGTAGGGTAATAGAGTTTGAATTTCATGGTAGTCAATATGCTTTTTCACTCCAGTTCCTAGTTTAACATTAGAGCTACTATTTTTCACACTCAAAGACAATATATACAGGGCAAAAGAGCTGAATAACTAGTCATTTTTTTGTGATATAACTTGAGCCGTTGTGGTGCATTAGGAAGAATTCTACCTTTCCAAAACGATGATTGAAATTTATCAAATCCTCCAACCCTTTCTTACAGTGAATACTCCCTGTAAGCAAAATTCCATGGATTTGGGAAGTTTCATTCATCATCCATTTCATTTTTTAAGCCCTTTGATGTTACCCTTTAGAACATGCTCAGTAAGTTGATGGGTAATTTTTCAAGCAAGTTCAAAAAGCATGTTAAACATCCCCACTCTGCATATAGGTGTAATGACAATGCAGTGCTACTCTTAATTGCACACTATATTATCTATTTTGACTATTATAATTCCATCCACCCATCAAAAGTAATAACCATCCACCACAGAGTTTCTACGTTCTGAAAGAAATTATTAATAAAATTTTTCCAAACTCTACTGCACCTCCTTCGAATTCAGTTTTCAGACAGGGCTTTCTTATTCAAAGGCAGGCAAGATAATTCACTGGGAGCTGGAGGAAAAAGGATGTAAATTTCCATTTTTTTTACTTTCCTTTGTGCAGACATCTATAATTAATGGTATATATTTTTATATGCCAAGCAAACTAATTCAGGCCGTGCAAGGTATTCAAAATTCATAAATTTTTCAACAACTTTATTAGTAACCCAATTGAGTGAGTCTTTTTAATGTGTTCTTTTAACAAAGAATCACTATCATAACCTAAATATTTGACTTCTGCTTTCGTTTTGATGTTCTTACTTTAAAGTATCTAGATCAAAATGGATATGATTTGGTGTAGACATAATTTTGAAGGGCATCCAGCATCATTTATGTGCCAATTGCAGTGAAATTTTTTTGACTTATAGTTATAATGCCTCCAAAGATTTTTTTTTTTTTTGGAGCTCTAATAATTTTATTTTCAACCAATATATCCTCGTTTTAAAATGTATATTTATTCCTTATTATTAGATTAATTTCCCTGGTAGAATTAATGTTGATAGTTTGTTGAATGACCATCACAGTAAGGAAGTAGGAACATTTTTAGCTACTTCAATTTTTATCATGATGAATTTTTTCTCAACATTTTACCCATCAAAAATGTAAAGGCCGTTGTACACGGTACAATTTCTTGTACAAGAACTTGTTCAATGCACAAAATGTATCGTGTATGAGGTGTTCGTACAATTCCTTGTACAAGGCATTAGATCATGCTCTAAATTATTGTATAAAACCATCAAAGATCCACTCCATAGCTTCTGCGCATGACATGTGACGGTAGTGATGCATTCGTTTAGTATTCGTAAGGTTGGTGTTCCGTGTTTGCGATCACTTTTATTCCTATTGGTGTGGCAAAACTTCCATTTTTGTCGTATATATCGTGATATTCTTTGTTGCTTCCATATTGTGATATTCATCGGTCATGTTGGAAGTGTTATATTTCTCAAAAGATGAGTTGGAACAACTGACAAACACTGAACCCCAATGAAATTAGGATGATGTTATTGAACCAAAAAGGAAATATTAGCAACAAGCATGAACATGATGTTTGGAGGATAAATGATGGGTTTCATGAGACGATGAAAGAGTGCAAGTAACCAATCGTATTATTTGATTTTATTAATACTAGGATTAATGATAGCAAATCATTGTAACCCAGTTAATGTGGCAGCGTTTTCAAAATACTATCGTCATTGGATATCACAATTCAGCTGTTCGACAGAAAATGATATCTGCGCATGTTACTGGCCTACAAATTGCAAGAAAATCTTTGATCGTGTATGACCACCAACCAACTTCTTGTACAATTTCATGGTCAAATCTCGCCGTTCAATTTATGATACAAGATCTTGTGCAAGAAATTGTACCATGTACAACGGCCTTAACAGTAGTAATAGTACCCACCAAGATTATTATAATTTCCCATGGCAAGTAAAACATTATACAAAAATGAAAGTATATATTGCAAAGGTAAGTAATTGAATTGTTTTGCCAAAATTTGTCATCATTAAAGATTCATTAACAAAAATCAGAAAAAAATCACATTTGTGAAAATGGCACAAATTTGTTTGCATATGTTTATTTTTTATGTGCATTAACTATTGTTAATAATGCATGATATTCCATTTATGTCCTTTTATTTATTTTCTATTAGCCTGGTGAGCTATGCTACTAGTCTATAATTTAGAGTTACCTACATAATTTGTTTGTATCATGTGCTTTGCTATTAATCTTCTTCATTGTATCATAATAGTAAATCATCCCATGAACCTGAGAATTGTGAAGTGTAACAAAGCAACTCAGACCTATTATATAGTAAACCAACCTTGCCACAATATTGAGTGGGACTTAATTTTAAATTAAAACTAACGTGTCAAATTGTAAGGATTGCTACACCCACATGTAAAGATTATGATTAAGTAAAATGTAGCTTATGGATTTTTTTAATTAAAACTGATACATTAAAATACCAGAACAATAAAAATTACATATTCAATAACTCATTTTCTACGTACAATAAAAATACTTAGGTTTTTTCATCATTTTTGATATTACTTGATGTGATATCTTACTACAGTCTACTACGTTTGATGCTACGTATATGTTTATTTTCCATTAGTTGGAATACAATTAGGATTATAGGGAAAACTTTCTAGGATTGAGGAAAATATTCATGCTTTTTCTGATGATAGCTTGTGAATTCCTAAGTAACAGCAGTTTAGAGTGAGAGGAAATTCAGAGAACTTTGATAAATACTTATGAACTTAATTTTGGATATTAAGTTCTAATGCATCCTTCATACTCTGACAATTTTGGAGAGCATCAAAAGATATTCCATGAACATTTTAACTGGCATGGCTGTTGGTGGTGGCCAACTTAAATGGAGATGGGAATGAGAAAGATGCTTATAATTCCAAAACTTTTTCTATCATTCATTAGAAAATGATAAAATATTTCAGCTATAGGCAACACTGGAACTTTTTAATGATTTTCAAGCATTGCTCAGTGCAATTGGGCACTCAAAGGTTTAAAGTTGGTCTTGTTGGTTTAAAGTAAATCTGATGGATGGTAAGCTATTTTGTTTTAGATAACAATTCATCAAAATAGTCAGTAAAGAAAAGCTGATTAACTAATTTAACGAATTTTGTATTCTAATGTAATCCAAAGCCTCTAGCATCTGTTTCTTAAGTTATCAGTGTTTAAGCGCCAGTTCTACGTTTTTCCTTGTCCAATTCCATAGTTCCATTTGAGGTCCTAATATAGAAGACATTCAGTCACCATTTGTCACCATTCAGTCACCACAGTATGAGTATTCAAAAGTTTTTTTTTTTGCATTTTCTCATTTTTAACCTTTTGCATAAATAAAAAAATAACTTCCTGTCTCATGTAACAAAGAGTGAACTTAGCATCAAATCTAATGGACTCCCTTTTAATGCTTTTACCATTTAAAGAAGACCACATTTTTGCCTAAATCTCCCAATTAGCAAAACTTAGAACCTATAACCTATAGGTTCACATCCTTTTCTTACCAGTTTCAATCTCCATTTTCATGTAATTTCTTAGATTTGACCATCAAGTTTGCCTTATTTCTATGATGTTTCCATTTTCAGCACAAAATTTTAAAATTCTCTTTTCTATTTCACATTCTGAGATAATCTCAATCATTTTACATCTTAAGCACAATAAAGCGTAATATGTTCAACATTGTAAATTGCATAAATATAGTGGTTAATAAAAATCTGCAAAACCTTTTTTACTCTTCAATAAACAAATAAAGGCATATGCTAAAAAATTAAATGATTTACAGTGCATTTTGATGTGAAGACCATGATTTTTAAAATATGTTGGTATATTTTTAGCAAATATCCCCTCTACCTGACCAAGAAGCCAAATCTACAAAAGACTTGCTTCCCAAGTAGTACATGACATTACCACATTGGCCCAACACCGGACAAATATTGGCCCAATGTGGTATGCTACCTACTTGGTTTCATGATTACAATCTTACAGCACAAAAGATTGGCTTAGATCATGTTTTGCATGATATATTATGTTCAATTGGGTAATTAAAATTTTAGATAATTAAGTTCACTCAAGTATGTAATTAAATTTTTTAGATATTTTTAATAGAAAAATAGATATTTTTAAAAATCAAGATGCTTGATAATGACGGTAATTAAAACTTAATTTGTGAATCTGAAGTATGAATGCAATTTAGAAACACTTATTCAATGCAGTTTTTTCATGATAAAAAAATGGGGATTTTCATGACACATTTTCATGGGATGTATTGTTCTGTTAAAGAAGCAAGGTGTCTAAAACTTCCCTGAGAGTGCAAAGTTTGCAGCATAGGTTCCAAATGTAAACTCAATTTCAATGTCTACATCTGATATATAGCATACGTAGAATAGATGTAGGCGTTAAAATAGTGTTTACATTAGCCATAGGTACTGCAAATTTGTGCTTTCAGAACTCTGACTTAACAGATGAAATAATAATGATAAAAATAAAGGCATCTTATTTTTTTAAAGATGAAAATAATAATCTTTAAAAATTAATTATACCTTTTTTTAACTTTTCCCTCTATTGTATTCAGTCATAACATTGTTGTTGCTGGTAGTTCATATTTTCCTACAACTATCATGTGATATATTTCCAAGTCATAGTTACATCTACTTTTTAATTGATATGGCTGAGCAGAAAAAGAAGATTGATTTAAGCATTATGATTCCTACTGCATGCCAGGTAACGTTGCTCAGTTCTGACTCATTTATAAATGTGCATCTTATGCCCATTTCTTGCATTTTTTTAGTGCCCAGCATGTTGGATGAAAATTGATGTTGATCCAGTTCATGGTGCTCTGCTTAGGCCTTTAGAAATGTGTCTTTCTAGCATACCCTTTTTTTCATCCCTTTGCACTCCTTCATAACGCGTGTTCTCTTGCTGCAACTGCCATTTCAAGGTTGAAATTTAAACTCCCCTCAATGTAAATTATGTTTCATAGAATCAATTACATTATCCTGGAGAAATTACATAGGTATAAGAAAACAATTACTCACTCACAAATTAGGTAACACCATAAAGTTGTGGAACATTCAGGGCTAAACGTAAACTAGTTAAGACAGAAAAAGTTAGCAAATAAGTTGTAAGTTAGGTTTGGCCATGGGTCTAAAGTATGAAAATTATAATTGTCGAGTACCTACTACCAAGTTAAGGAGTTCAAAGGGCTAATACACTCCAAGTCAGAAAAAAATATAGTAACAAGCAAAATCATGGGTTTCAAGATAATTGCTATCTAGTGGAAATCTACTGATACCAAAGGGTTTACAGCAATTGTTTGATGTCTAGTATATTTGCTGTGCAAAGTCATTTTGATGTGATGTCAGATTGGTGTGCATGTGCATGAATATTTCAAGTGTCCAATCAAGTCACAGGCAGTGTATTCACGTTTATTATACATTCCCATGAAAAATCCTTCATTTATAAGAGTCAATATGTTATAATATTATATGCTCTTATATAGGTAAGTGCAGGCTTCTATATGCTCTAAAGGGATCCCTGTAAAGCTATTCTGTTAGCACATTAAGTTAGCCTAGTGAACGAAGATTTTGCATATAGATCTGATTTCACACATTACTGCTATCTTTCCTCAAACTAACCTTAACCTAAGTACTCCAATACAAACTTGTTTTACTTTGAATATCCCATTCTCAATATGGCACGTTTGGTCTGAACTCCAGTTACAGAACCAAACATTTGCCTCCTTCATTCTTTCACTCAACTTACTATGTTTGACAAAAAGCTAATTACCTAGTCTGAATCTGAGCAATTATTTTCTTAATTCATACATGCTCAGATACCAAGTAGTTGTTCATAAAGTATTAATACAAGAGCCTAACACTTAATGCTGTGACTTTGATATTAGATATATGATTAACACATACTGCTGAGAAATGTCAGTTCTGGAATAATTTGGTAAACACTGCTTGGTATTCAACAGAAAAATAGTTGATTGCATCTTATGAATATCTCATTAGGCTTAGTTCTACCTGCTATGAATGTATTCTCCAATTCAAATGTAGTATTGAACATGCATAACTGAGAATCTTCATGGAAACGAGACACGAGTTGAAGGAAGATAAGCAGTTTGAGGAGAAAATTCATGACATCTGAACAGGACAATGAGAAGAACATATCTACAGCTGTCACAATAATGAAAGAAGAAAATCTCAAAGCCACAATCTTAAGTGACAGAGGAAAGAATGGGGAAATCACAAGTATAGAAAGGAAGAAGAGGGAGGGTTGAAGGGGGATAGAAAAAGTATATAAAAGGTAAGGGAGTTCTCAATTACTTGTCGTTCACACACATCAAGCATTCAAATAAATATAAATAATACAAAGGATACACTCATGCCCTAGGGCTATTATAGCAATTGTCAATTACTCATCTCACACATGCAAAATTAAGGGAATACAAAATAATGTAAGTGAAGGGCAACACACATCTTCTCCTGCTTAATTTCCCTTTCTGCACACAAAGCAACTGATTTCCCCCCTTTCTCGGCCATTCCCTACCTTACCTAACTCCCCCTACATCTTTACTGCCGTCTCCGTAACCACTCCCCATTATCACCCAATCAATAACTACCTAACGCCCTCAAACTCCCCCTCCCAACTCCACAAGTTTCTCATTCCTTTCCCAGTTTGACATGGTCCTTCGATGTGACCTACTTGGTGGGCGAAACACCCAGTATCAGTTTTTGACACAGCCCCTTCCACTTCCTCCTTTTCACATCCTTGCTCCCTTTCCTTGTGGGGATTATGGGTGAAAAGTCCCTTCTGAACCCTGCTTGTGTGTGTTTGAGCAGTATATGACCTGAGAGGTCAAAACTAGCTGTATAAGTAATAAAATTACTGTGGAAAAACCAAGTGATTGCTGATTTATAATGAATTGTTTACACCACGTAAAAGTCAATACCATCAAGTAATATCATACACTGGATTTTGTGTAAATGGCAAGTAATTGAGAACTTGCCCTTACCTTGTATATACTTTTTCTATCTACTTCCCCCCTCTTCTTCCTTTCCAGGTATGATATTCCCCCTCTCTTTCACATAACTACGGATTATGCCCCTTAACAATATGGATTTAGTAAATTCTTCTTCCATTATAAATGTGAACATTTTTATTTTGGCATTACCTATCATATAAATGGAGCCATTCAATCAAGCATTAAAATATTAAAGTTGGTTATGCATTTCTAATGAGCACCTTGGGGGAGGAAATTTATCTACATATATGTGATAAAAGATCGAGGGAAAATCGTCGAGGGAAAAGTGAACTGGAAGAATGGAAAAAGCAGGCCTAATATGAGGTATATGGAGCAAGTTGTGAAGGATGTAAAAGAGAGGAGTTACGCCAATATGAAGATGTTGGCCGTTAGAAGAATCTAGTGGAGGGCTGCATCAAACCAATCCTAGGATTGTTGACCAATGATGATATGTGATAAATTTAAGCGCAAGTATACAGGCAAATTTCCATGGGGAAGGGATTGTTGGTTAAAAATGCATATGTAGCAAACTTAGATGATGAATAAATAAGGCAATAAAAAACAGTAGAGCTTCTAAGTTGAAGACATAGGATGAAAACTACATTGCTCAGTGTCTCATTACTAGCCATAATTGGGATCAATAATTATAGCATGAATTTTTTCAATTCAGCAAACATGAATGTAACTTAGTACATATATGTGAAAATATTGGTATACATTAGTTAGAAATGTAACAAAGACTGAATTAATAGGTCTCTTTGGGCACGAGGCAGGGTGTAATTATGACTGGATGTCATGCTCTCAAGAAAAACAAATCAGATAACTACTATTTTCCTACAGTCCCTATAGGAGTTGGTGTAGGAAGTTTAAGAAAAAATCTAAATTTATTTGGTCTAGTGAACAAAATACGTAGTTAATATGAGACAAGGCAAGATATATAAAAACCAAAGTAGATGAAGAATCATAAAGATTTGTTGTTTCAACAAAGCTGTTATGCAATTTATTGAGCAGAACACTCATAAAATACTTGTGCAAAGTATGTGCTACTACGCGTACATTTTAGATGCCATGAAAAACATTAAACAAGTGAAGTTCCATTGACCTAGGACTGAGTAATGCAGGTCTGGTATAAATATGTGGAACATGTAGAATTGTAGCTACTGATGTACGATGATCAATAATAGCATGATTTTTATCCAATTGTAATATATTTGTGTGAGCATACAAAGAAAATATAAAGTACATGGCAATATTGATATATCAATTTTTTAAAAAATGGTAAAGCATGGTGTAACATAGTGCTCATCGGCAATCAGTCTGAATGTCCATTTTTTATAATTTAAATAATATGGATGCATGGGGTGAGGAGCCTCAGAACAAGATGTCATGCGTTAAATGTGAGTAAAACCCATTATATTACAATTTCAGCAGTTCTCCTAATGACATGGTAAATCATATTGAACTAATTAAAAAACATTAACAGCTTTACTTTTTAGCCAGGGTATTTATGTGCATCCCCCATATTAGTGAAGGATCAAAATTCAGGCACAAGAAATTAAACATTTGAAGCCTGGAGAATAGATTTATCATTGACCTTAACAATAAAATTATATTATAATTATTTACACATTTTCTTAAAATAAAGTATATAAGACTTCTCAATAAGGTAATTCTAGATACTTTGCAATAGTCATGCATTCATTTTCAACACAGGGAAAAAGAAAAGTTTGCAAGAATAAGGAAAGTTGAGATAGAATTATATGGGTTGTTTTTGATGTGCAGTAATTGGTGAAATGATCATTAAACCTGGAGGCTTAAGTTGAAAAATTGGGAATTAGGAATAAGAGGCTCTCATGTTTTTATATTTTTTAGTTCATCAACATTGATTTTATAAGATACAAAAATAAGTATCTCAAAGCTACACTTGCAAAATTACATTGGTATCCCCTTTCTTGCTGGTCTTCATGGACAATGACAGGAAAAGCTATATTAAATTGATAAGTAGGCACATTTATTATAAAAAAGGTTAAATTGAGTACATATAAAATCAGCAGTTCAGAAAAGATCCAGCCAATTTTTCAGGCAAAGTTTAAAAAAAGAATAAGAATGTTAACTTCTGCAAATGAATGGAAAGACTGAAATTTTCCTGAAGAATCTGAATTAATGGTGAACTTTTCCAGAACTTGGGAAGTGGTCCAAAAAGTTGTAATTGATGACTGTAGTCCTGATTAAATGGGGGAATTTACTCGGAACCGAAATCGCAATATTGTACACGAAATCGTTAGATGGAAACGAAAAAATAATTTTAGTGAAAAAATTAATCTTCTAACCGCAACCATTCACTCATAAATCAAAAATTTAAATAAGCAAAAGGTGTGCTCACCGAAAATGCTGCTGTGATAACATTGACGTCATTTTCCTCCCTTCCTTGACTACTTTCAGGAGAGGGGAAGGGAGTGGAGGGGGATTCTCGGAAGGTCTGCTCGCACAGATTCTGTCGTAATCACTCCCATTGGCCGAGTCAGCTGTGTCCCCCCCATTGCGATAAGGCAAAGTAGCTTCGCGGGCTCAGTTGTGATTGGACGAAGTCGATGTACGTCAGAGGTTGCACCACGTCCGCTTTTCCGAAAGGGTGAAAAACATCAGTTTTCCGACGCCTATAACTCGGGAAATAATTGACAGATCAAAAAACGGAAAAATACGAGTCTTTTTATTTTACAAACTCTATCAGATTCGGCAATAAACAAAACATGGTAAACGACCCCATTGGGGTTGAAGTTGGGGATGATATAATCATAGGCGTATTCAGGGGGACTTTGGGGGTTGTAACCCCCCCATTGATAAAAAAAATGTATAAATGATGTGTTTAACACATTCTAATAGTGCAGTTATATCACACACTTTAGTTTACAAGTTTTTTTTATATCTTTTGTTAGGCAACAAACCCACAAATAGGACAACTACCTACCAAACTACTGCTCTACACTTTGATTTTACATGCTCCATAAACTTTACTAGGCTTCTGCATTGCAACTATAACAGTAGATAGACCGCACAGGACTCAGCTGAGTAATTTTTGCGGAAAAACAAGCCCATTGCTTAAGTCAGTAGGGGTGTATAAATTATTACATATTATTATATAAATTATGTAGTAGGTCTGTATAAACATGGGTGCCGAGTACGTTTTCGTCGGCAGCGGCCACGTAAACAATGTGGACCTCTATATTGCTTAGGCTTTTGTGTACGATACTTTTATCCTCCCCTATTTTATTTGCTCAAACGCCGAGAAAATACGTAAGACTTATAGAGTCAGTAGAGTATAGCTGGCCGATCCTCTGTAGCTAGTCTCAAGAGCAAGGCAAAGAGCTACCTCCAAGAGGCCCGCATTGCAAAGCTAGAGAGGCTAATTGCGGATATACACTCACATGTAACGGGATGTGGGGGTGGGTGGGGTGAATGTCCCCCCTTCTCCCTGTGTTCTGGTGCCCCTAAGCCTGTGAATGTTTCCATTCTAAAGTCCCAAATATGTTCAAGAATCAATGTCATAACTTAATTATTAACAATAAATTCTATAAGGTCTACAAGTTTGGATCATAGTATATTATGAACAAAATAATACAGTAGAAATATATAACAGTATGTTAAGTTTAGTAAACTGGTGAATTTATAAGTCGGCGCCCCCTAAAAATTTTTCCCACCCCCCTACGGCACCCCCTAGGCCTAAAACCTGGCTACGCCACCGTCCGTATAGCCTTTCTGTTGGGTGTTTTTCCATAACAAATGAGAGATGAACTTTAATTTCCAAACAGTGAAAGCCATTTAGTGTTCATTCCTTGACTACTACTCAAAGAATGCTAAGGCTCATGTCTTCTAACTTGCAAGGCTGTGAACAAAATCATCTACATGTTTCCTATGTGAATGTCTGAATTGTCGTTGGATCATTCCTAATGTCCCAATTTATTAAAGACTGTATGTGCCTGAAACATGATAAATTGAGTCAATTGGCAGCGATTCAAAAAATCAGTATGGAAGGCAGATGAAAACAATGATGAATTCGTAAATAATCTTCAACGCAATCAATGGTCATAACAATCATTTAGGTACTCACCGTAACTTAACTGTCCATGAGAATTAAAATTAAACTTCTACGATCACAAATTACAAGAAAACGTAAATATTGGAGGAGCTAGTTCTCTCTCAAGCTTCCAGCTTTTCAACATGACTGCCATTTTGATTTTCAAGATGGTCGAAGTCGATCTTGTTTGCAAGACATCGATTGTAGTCTATTCAACAAATATGCACATATTATGTGCCTCTTATTCACAGTGTTTACATATTATTTGCAGTCCGTGCATATTATTCAAATAATATGCATATAATCGATGGAATATTATTTACTATTTATACCAATCCATTTATGCATATTTTATACAGCATACATTTTCGTGTGCTGTGTGGGCATTAGTATAATGCAGGTGTTTTCTTGTAGAACTCCATGATTAATTAATACTAGAGTTTTTCTTAAAATTTGCAAGCACTCAATTAAAAATAAAGAATTCACATTTAGGCCTGATGCTTGCGGTTTATGACAATGTATTTTATGGAAAAGCAACTGCACATGCAACAGACTCAAGTTCTAGTTCAAGACTCAGATTTCTATGTTACCTGGTAACCAACAGAAATAAAAAGATTATTATTATTATTATCATAGAGGGGCAACCAAAACAGGAAGGTTGAGCTTCCCCCTGCCCATTTTTCAAGAGTAGGATCCTGTGCCCAACTGTATTTGGTATGAAAGGTTAAAACTGCATAGCTTTTCTTTTGCGGTCACCTCCATGAACCTACTCATCAAGTACAGACAGTATTAGTCCTCTTCATAGTTGGGATTAACGATTAAAAGAATTAATGATTAAAATTAATCGTTAAAAATCAGGTCAACTATTTAATTTGATCATTACTTTTTAGAAGAGTGAACTTTTAATAGTTAAAATTATGCATTAACTGATACAAAACTAACTTCAGTTAATTTTTTTTGTTAATTTTTGGCAAATGTCAATCTGTCTGAATTTGTGTACAAAGGTTACCCAACAGACAAATGGGAAAATAAAAAGGTATCTAAGAATGCAAGGGTAGTAGTGCAAGAATTCAATGAATAGGCCCAGATGAATACATCCAAACAACAGAGGGGCTGAGGGGAGTGACCACCAAAGTTTAGGAACGCACCCATAGATGAGAAAACACAAAACCATGCAAAGACAATGTCCTAGAGGGCTCGTATGCCTTACTCCGCAACATCATGTCCTCAATGCTACATAGTTGAAGCCGAGAAAAAGGGTCATCTAAAATCCTATTACGGATAACCTCCCGAGGGGGAGGGGGTCATTCAAATTAACATATCTGTTACAATGTGCCAGTCTACGTCAAGACCCATCTATACCAGACCTTGATGGACCTTGGTCTACGTATGCCTTACTCGTGACATTGCTTCATCAATACCTCAGCCGCCAGTGAATCGCAGTAAAAGGTGTGCAGGCACACTCTCAGCATCTACTGTAAATCTATGTAACTAAGCCGTTTCCACTGAAATTTTACAAGGGTGAAGGGATACTTCACATCGAAATGTGGGGATTGATGCCAAAAACTAACCTCAAAGCACTTTCTACTGCTCAGAACAACCTTTGGCAGCAAATTACAGATGCACCATGGTTTGTTAGAAAGTCTTACATTCACGACAACTTAAAAATCCCGGAATTGGAGCTCCATCTCGGAAAAATTGCCAAATCCTTTCAGCAGATACTAGGAAATCTGACCAATAATACTCTGGACATTAAGTGGAATTACAGCAAAAATACCCAATTCAAATATTTTTAAACAAATGGATAAGGATGGAAGAAACCACAATGGATACTGATGGAAGAAACCACAATGACAGTTTTCAGTGTTCGCTTTGTTCGTCAAAACAAAAAATCATCAAGGCCTCTATTACCACAGCATCCAATTTTCAAAAGTAACTGAAAAAGTAACTTTTAACGAAAAAGTTACTTTTTTAACTTTAATCTGTTACATTTTCAGAAAAGTAACAATTAACTTTAACTAGTTACTTTTTACAGAGATTAACTTTAACTTTAATCAGTTACTTTTTTTTGGTAACTTTCCCAACTATGGTCCTTTTGCATTGAAATACAATGCATATGCTCAACTTTTAGCAATTAGAGCAAAAACCCCATCATGTACAGATAACATATGGCTTGTTAGGGGGTTAACTTTCTTTCCATCCAAAGGATATTATTAAGCTACCCACAAGTTCATGGTGGGTAGAGGAGTGGTAACATAGCACCCACCCTACTCTCGTTGGCCCTCTTTCGGCTATGCCCAACTTACTTCTGCTCTACCCACCCTACAGTGTAAGGGAAGTGTACCTTTATGCTCGCTGTACCCTTGCTTAACTATTGATGGCTTACATCCCAGCCAGCACACGGTAACATGTTTATGTAAAATCCTCGTAAACTTAATGTGCGTGTGTATACGTAAACATAATCTCCCCGTATTATTTCATGTTTACGTAAATTCTAAGTAATCATTTTATGATAATGAACGTAAACGTAAATGCTTAATGCTTATGTAAGCATCTCGTAAACGGTTTTTTAACCGCACACGTAAACGAATTTATGTGATTCTTACGAGTGTGGGCCATTAAGAAAAGTAAATTTACAGCATTATGTCATAGATTATACTCTGCGCGTATGTTTAATGAAAATATTTGGCTCATAAAGTTAACATGTAGATACATGAAGTAGTTTCAAGTATCTTTTTCATTAAATGTGGAGTACATATGTTTCAAGCTGATCACCGATATGAGATAGCAGTTTGATATTTGTTCCAAAATCCACCCCTGAGCTCCCTTGCAATAAGTAGGTAATCACTGCATATATTAGTAATTAATCATCATTCACAAGTAGTTAATTGGTGCTCACCAGTAATCATAACCATTGGTGAAGAGAAATTAATTTTTAATCTTCAAAGATTTTTTTAAGGGGTGTTGTCACTCCAGCACAATTAACGAAGGATTCATGTGTCCGACAATTTAGGAAAGCAAATTCGATCGTAAATCATCACTACAGTCCCTTCGATAGTCTTAACTTATAGTTATGTAATGAATTATAGTTATAATCAACTATTGAAACTTTACTTCGCATTCATGAACCGGCGCAAGTTCATGCATGAACCGAGTAGTAGTAGAATTAATTTTTGGGGTGCATCGACACCTAAGGTCATTTAGCACCGCTTCTTAAACTTGAAGACTTAGCTAGTCCGTGGGATCTTATTGTTTCAAAAATTTCGAACTGTTCAGTTAACTACATTTTATTAAAAAGATCTATGTGCCTTAGAAATTGTAAAATTTTTTGTATAACAGTCTCGTCATCGCCTAGTATTTTGCGTAGAGGGCCGTGGATATTCATCATTTCACGTTCGTCTTGATATCCGACGCACTCCGTCAGGATATGTCGCGCAGTGACTGGAGCACCACATTCGTCGCACCAGGGCTGGATCTTCTCTTCGGAGAAGAGATATGCGTGGGTTAGGTTGCAATGCCCAATCCTCAGCCGGGTGACTACGACCTCCTCTCTGCGATTCCCCCTGACGGAGGTGGGCCACGCAGATATCCCAGGCTTTATTGTTCGTAGCTTGTTTCCAGCCAAGTTTGACCATTGCTCCTTCCACCTCCCGAGGGCTAAGCCCCGTAATGAAGACCTGAGGTCTTCTGCCGGTACCTTCGACGAGTATATCTCCCGATTTTTCAAGGCTTCTTTGGCTGCATGGTCGGCGTTTTCATTTCCAGTTATTCCAGCATGTCCAGGGATCCACAAAAAGGAAATTGTTACACCTATACTCTTAAGGGATGAAATGGTAGAATGTATCTCCTGAACAAGGGGGCATTTGGATGAATAACTAGACAAAGATTGTAGGGCGCTCAGTGAGTCTGAGCAGATGAGAAATTTTGAACGACAGCTCGTAATGTGTTGCAGCGCTAACTTGATTGCAAAGAGTTCAGCGGTATAGATGCTGCAGATAGGGTTAAGTTTAGCTCTGATGACGCCGTGATACAGGGACACTACTGCACATCCACAGGAAGTATCCGATTTCGACCCGTCTGTGTAAACAATTATGAAGTCTGCGTATTCCCCTCGAATTTCGTTGAATTGTTGTTGGTATTCAGCAGGTGTTGTCGTAGATTTACGTGATTGAAGAAGCCGGAATATAAACGCTGGTCGATGCATCGACCATGGTGGGTCTTTAGAGTATCCCGTAGGATATACGGTTGGCAGGCTAAAGCCATTGTCTACAATAAAATTATTAAAACGAACTGTAATTGGTTTAGTGGCCCTCGGTCTTCTGTTAAAAGTTTCTAAAAATCTCGATCTAAAGAGTATATCGTAACATGGATGGTTACTCATGGATAAAATCTTGGACACGTAGTTCAGCATTAACATATCCCGGCGAGTGGCCAGAGGTGGTTCCCCAGCCTCCGCATAGATACTTAGGACTGGAGATGTTCTGAAGGCACCTGTAGCGAGCCTTATTCCCATGTTGTGGACTGTGGACAGTGGTCTCAAGTATGCCTCTCGTCCAGAAGCATAAATGAAACATCCGTAGTCAAGTCTTGATCGCACTAGTGCCCGATATAGTAGAAGCATTGTAGTGCGATCGGCGCCCCATGTCGAATTACTTAAAAACCGTAAAATGTTTAAAACCTTAAAACATCTGTTCCTTAAAATATGAATGTGCTCCCTCCAATTGAGGCGATAGTCAAATGTCATCCCTAGAAAGCGGATGGTTTCCACGTATGGAATAGCCGTGCCGTTAAGGTGTAGACCTGCCGGGACATGGTTTCCTCTAGCCCTGTGGAAGTGGACACACTTTGTTTTCTCGGAGGAGAAGCGGAATCCATTTCTCCGGGCCCATTGAGCAAGTTTATTGATCGTAAGTTGGGCCTGCCTTGTTGCGTTAGAGAGCCTTGTTGATCTGCAGAAAATCGCCAGATCATCCACGAAGAGGGATCCCATCACAGGTGTACTGACGCAATCCATTATGTCATTAATCGCCACAGCAAATAGCGTAACACTCAACACGGAACCTTGAGGTACGCCGTTCTCCTGAGTGTAAAACTGCGATAAGTGCTGCCCTATTCTTACCTTGAACACTCGACCTGTTAGGAAGTTGCGAATGAAAACGGGTAGATTTCCCCTTAGTCCCCATTTGTGTAGAGTCATTAGGATCTTGTGTCGCCAGACTCGGTCGTAAGCCTTTTCTATGTCGAAAAAAACGGCAATTACGTGCTGCTGTGTAAGGAATGCCTCCTGTATGAAAGTGTCCGCTCGGACTAGATGATCAATGGTTGATCTCCCACGCCGAAATCCACACTGGGCATTCGAGAGAAATTGCCTTCTTTCCAACCACCAGATGAGACGGCGGTTAACCATTTTCTCCATAACTTTGCACAGGCAACTTGTTAAAGAGATTGGTCTATAGTTCTCTGCGTCGCCGCGTTCTTTACCTTGCTTATGGATAGGGACCACCACCGATTCCCGCCAGGATCGAGGGAGAATTCCTTCACTCCACACTTGATTGAGAGTCCTTAAAACATCTGGCAACGCCGTGTCCGGTAAGTTCCGAAGGAACGCGTTGTGGATATCATCTAAACCTGGAGATGTGTCCCGGGAATCGGTAATTGCGGACGTTAGTTCCACCATTGAAAATGGAATATTGTAGGACTCGGTGTCGTCTTTCTCTTTAAAACATATGATTTTCGATTCCATACACTTTTTAAAATTCAAGAATTCCCGGTCATAGCTGTTATTGCTGTAGCGCTCCTCAAGTAGACGCCCGAACGCGTAGCATATGTCTTCCGGAGCAGTGACTATTTTGTTGTCTATTGTCAGGTGGTTAATACAGTTTTCAACGCGGGAGCCAGAAATGCTTTTTACTCTTTGCCACACCTGCTTAATGGGGGTCCTATTGTTGACTCCAGACACGAATTCTATCCAAGAATCCTTCTTAGCCTGCTTTACGACCTTCCGAGCTTTCGCTCGCAATCGTCGAAAGGAGGCAAGGTTCCTTTCGGTGGGAAATTTGTTAAATATTCGTAGCGCCTTTTTTCGCATCCTAATTGCATTAGCACACTCCTCGTTCCACCAGGGAACCACCGGTCGAGGGGAGATTCCTTTTGAACGGGGGACACTGACCTCTGCTGCTTCCAGGATGCGTTTGGTCAATCTTTCAACGTTTTGTGCTCCATTGAGATGCAAGTCAAAGTTAAAATCAAAACGTGTTTTAAAAGCTGACCATTCTGCCCTACGGACTATCCAGTTGGCTTGTCTAATAAGTTCTCTGCTAAAATTCTGCTCTTTGAGAATAAAAAGGGGGAAGTGATCACTCCCACACAGGTCATTGTGAACTGATAATTTGAGTTTAGTCATCAGACTACTAGAACACATGCTTAGATCAATAGCGGAAAAGTCGCCGGTATGGCTATTGAACCGTGTTCTTTCCCCGTTGTTTAATAAGAATAGGTTAAAATCATTTACGAAGGATGATATAATGCGGCCTCTTCTATTGCACTGGGCCCTTGGACTTCCCCACAGGGTATCGTGGGCGTTAAAGTCTCCTAAGAGAATGAAGGGCTTTGGCAGCTGCTGTATGAGGGCTTCTAAGTTCCTTCGTATGACAGGAGCCCCCTCTGGAAAGTAGACGTTGCATAACGTTATCGTCTCAGGTGTGTGCAGCGTTACCGCCACTGCCTGGAAGGGAGTGTCCAGCTGTACTCGGGAGGTGTAAAGGGCCTCCCGAGTAGCTATCGCCACTCCACCTTGAGCACGGAGGCCACTAGTGTCATCTAGTCTAAAAACATTAAAACCTCTTAGAGAACCCTTGTCTGTAGTTTTAAAATGAGTCTCTTGGAGACAAACGCAAACGGGGTTAAAATCTCGGATTAAAACGTCTAGCTCCTCCTTGTGCCGGTAAAACCCATTGCAGTTCCATTGAATGGTAAATATCATAAAAGGTAAAAGATAAAATTAAACACTTAAATTCGAGTAGTCCTGACAATAGGGTGGTCCGCGCCGTATCCGGTTTCGTCTGCCTGTAGGTTTTGCGAAACCTTCGCTCTCGGAGAGACTTTCGTCTTCCTCCATCGATTCCGGACGGCTTATATCCAGTCCAGATGGATTTGGTGATGGCGTTTTCTTGCACCGATTCTGCGACAGTGCAGTGGTGGTTTTAGGTGGGTTCTTTTGGGGAGAGCCCACACTTGTGTCACTCGTCTTGTTTGCCGGTTTAGGGGCCTTAGCCGGCTTGGCCGATTCTTTTTCTGTGGCAATTGGTTTTTTTATTTCTTTGGGATCTGTTTGGATAGCTACGCTAACCTTCGGGACTTGAATTTTCGTGGCAACTTCGGCGAAAGATTTAGAAAATGTAGGTGCGACCGTGGCCCTATACTTTTTCCTTGCCTCTAAATACGTGATTTTTTCCACAGTTTTTAGCTCCATGACCTTCCTTTCTTCGATTTGCTTAGGGCACTTGCGAGAGTACACTGGGTGTGCGCCCTCGCAATTGACGCACTGTGGGTCTTTTGTGCACTCAGCACCATCATGCGCGTCCAGGCCGCAGCGCGGGCAGGTGGCCTTGCCCTCACATCGCGTGGCGATGTGGCCGAAGCGCTGGCACTGGAAGCAGCGCATGGGTGCCGGTATAAATGGTCGCACCGGGACAGATTCGTACCCTATAAAGACCTTGTCAGGAAGTCTATCGAATGAGAAAGTGAGGACGACAGATGTTGTGTCGATCACTTTCCCATTACGCTTCGTGGTGAGTCGACGAGCATCAGTCACACCTTGAGGAGCCATCTCTCGATGAATGAATGAGCCATGAACCGAGTCACAACAACTAGCCATCTGACAACACTCACATCAACGAAGCAGTTAGCCTGGTGGTAACATGCCGAGATATGAAGCGATCGACATGGGTTCGGTTCCCTGAGCCACCTAGGGGCGAAAGCGATGCTAGTGATGCGGATGTAATTTTATTTTTTTACCTTTTTTATTCATGAAAATTTTTAAACGAGGTACACTAGTACCTATCTCGAGGTACCTATCTCTACATTTCGGCCACCTAACATCGCACAAATCTCAAGGAAGGGTATGGGAGAGATAAGCTACAATTCATCTGGTGTAATGAAGAGGTAGTGCATGACTGGAATAGCAGCAAATACCATAAGTAGGAGGTGTCTGAGCAACCACCCCTTGAAAATTCCACAGGGATTCATCAGTCCATCAAAAGAGCACATATGGTTGTAGTTTGAGTAGTGTTGGTTATTTCTAAAGTCAATAACAGGACACTATGTGAAGAATGAATGGGAAATGAGAGTAGCAGGGAACACAAAAAGTGGTTTGCAAAGGTTAGGTTGTAGAGAGAGCAGATGGTGAGGGATGTCTTTGTCAAAAACTGACACTAGCCAGAATAAATATTTCAAACCAGTTTTGCTACAAGATTTCAACATTCAGCAGCAATATGCTGTGAAAACCAGCAAATTTGACCCTGATGATATAGAAAGGCATTGCTTTGCCTACACGGCAGATGTGATTGCATCATCATTTCACAATTTATGTACACTTGTTTTTAGCTCACTGCTTAGCAAACAGCTGAGCAATTGCATTGTTTTTACGTGAGGAATTATATTTTGAATACTTGTTTTGCATTCTTTGCTATCCGAAGGGGAATTTATGCATCAAATTATAATGAATTTGTTCTGCAAAAGCTGTACCAGAATTTTTGTCAGATGGGAGACAAATTATTATCCCCAATTTTTTACCAGCAACATGTGCTAGTCCTTACCTTAGAAATGAGGATTAACCTTTTAGGTACTTTTCAAAAGGAAGAAGTTGAGCTTCTTCCTATGAACTTCCAAAATGAGTTTAAAATAATTTTTAAAAAGATATTTCACGATTTATTAAAATTGCCTCAATTTTATTCCTGAGATAACTGAGAATGTTATATCATTATGCTGAATATAAAGGTAATATACTAGATATGAAACATTGCAAGGCATACTGCCAACCTGCCATTCCCCTACGCTTCATGGACGAGAGTGTTACCTTCCACTACCACTGTATATGTTTATATACAGTTGCTAAGCGACTCATAGTAGTTTACCATGCAAATTACCATATGAGTCGAAACCTGGGTAGGTATTAATAAATTATACTATAGACTATACAAAGTTATTTTACATATTTCCTCATCAATGCAATTCTACAAAGTAACGCTAGGAAACACGACATAACAATCAAGGAACAAATAATCAGGATGCACAGAGTAAATCAGAATCCAGAGCAGACAAACAAACTGGTCAACGGCAGATTGCAACCTAATAAATAACAGCCTCGATATATAGAAACCAAATAGCAATGGAAGTCAGTGCGACCTGATGATGCCCCCATAATGAGGGGTGAAACTGTTGTTTGAACAACAACCAAAGTGATGGAGGTTCTAGGAAGAAATATTAAGCTATCAATAATTGGATTGCTTTGTTCTGAGAATATTTCTTCTATCTAGGAGTATTCTGATATAGGCTTCAAGTTGCTAATGTAATTATGTTCATTAAATCTCTTTAGTAATTCTTATCAAAGGGCTACTACAACCCTACCAAATGATTGTAGGAATGTAGCATGGTTAACCTTGATTCAACAAAGTCCTGGTAGTAACTTATGTAGTTTCCTTCTTAAAATTAAGAACTTTCTCGAAAATGAATCCTTCATCAGTCATATTCGGTAAGTGGAACTAAAGGGTTTCCAAATCACCTCTTACACCCTCAATAAGAATATTTCTGACCATACTACCAGCTAGATGAAATACCACAAACCAACAATATAATTTTGGGGCCCTGCAGCTTAGTCTGTTACGAAACCCCCTTCACAACCAGCAACAATATTTAAATAATTAAGTTGCTTCAGAGTGGCCTCTTTGAGATTTGGACCCATAAAGCTTAAGCTTTATTAGTTTCATAGCAGATCCACCACTGGTTACAGGTCATGTAGTTTTTGTTTGTGTGGAATTAAGGTGACTTAGATTTTTTTTCTGCAAACTCGATGAAAAAACATTTCATCAGATCACAATAAACATTACCAATGCAGAATGTGACCAGTCGATTTTTAGCGTACCAGAAGGTTTAGATGTCAGAAAACCACCACTCATTACTCTCAAGATTATACATATCTGTGTACCTTCAAGCTAGATCAGGTATTCAAAACAAAGAACAGTCAGCATTTATTAATAGACTAGTGAATGTATAACTGAAATAAACTAAGTTAAACTGATAAATCATTTTGCTTTAGAAAATCTATAAAAATGATGGATTGTAGGGCAGTCTCAAAAAAACTGAAAGAATAATGCAATCATCAAAGAAGAGAAGTTTACATATTTAAGAGTAGAAGCTATCATTAATCACTTGGAAAATTTACCAAATTAAATGCAGCTGTCACTGGATTTCATAGCTTGATAAAGATATACTGGTATTACACATCTGCACATTAAAATATATCCAAGAATTGCTTTTTTTTCTATTCAGCTATCAGCAATCATACAGCAACCAGTAAGTTTATTTCTGTTGCATAAAATCTGATAGGACTACTCATTTAGTTTAGTAACAATTATTGTGAAGGACTGGTTTTAAACTTATCCATACACTCTTAATTAGAATATTTACACTTTGTGACATGTATCTACACCTTCTAATTAGAACAAGTACCTATGTCTTCCTTTCATTTTGACCAGCTCATTTATCCTGAAATAAGTCTTATGGTACAACTGCATTCATGAAATACATTCACATCAGATTTACATTGGTACAACTAATTTGTTGTTATAGACTATAATATATCCTCATTTCTAAGCTGTTCTCATTCATCAACAATTTCACAATCTTTCATGCATTCATATTTCCACAGTCATTTCAGAAAGTTGTAAGCCTATGCTCCTCCAATTATGGAAAATATTGGAATATTTTTCCTATGAAAAAAACCTGTATAATATCTCAGTACTAATACAATAAATGACCTCGTATGTCCATATTATTATATCACCACATTATGTAAGATAAAAATTGTTATGAGAGAATTTTTTTGACTTGCAGGTAAGGAATTACATATTCATGTAAAAATTATGCTAATTCTTAATAATAAGTTTTCTAAAAAATTTTACACCAACATAATTCTAATGGTTAGCCAGTTTCTATTTTTTATCAACCAAAGTAATGGCTTTGACTCAACTCTTTCCCAGCAAATAATATTCGTGAAATCTTCTTGGGCTCTCCACTGTGTTTAATTATAGGTGTTTGCCGACGTTTCAGGTAACAACTCATCACCCATCCTCAAGGCAAGAATGAAGGGAAGAGGATTGGTGATGAGTCATTACCCAAAATGTCGGAAAACATCCATAATTTAACCCGGAGGAGAGCCCAAGAAGATTTCACGAGTGGAATTGACATTAATTTAGTACCAAACAACATTCCTCACTAGGTTATAAACATTTTTGCATGATAGCTGAAGAAACAGCTTAATTCAAATAATATTTAACCTTTTACTGCGGAAGAGCCGATCTATCGGCCCATTTAACTCCTGCGAAAACTGCAGAGGGCCGATTTTTCGGCCGAGTTATTTTGGTATGTTTCTCAAGGTCTTCGTTATCTGTAGTGTGTAGGCTTTGAGAATCACATCGATGTTAGTGCTGACTCATGTGTTGGCTTTTTTTTACTTTGTGTCAGCACATCCTCAGACGTTCGCTGTTGGCACCATTTCTCAAAATGGTGCCACATTTTTAGAAAAAACACTGAAATTTCGTTCAGCAGTAAAAAGGTTAAGTACACTCTAAAAACATCATGACTTATACGGTGTTTTCCCCCTATCATTTAATTTTATTAGTTTGATACTTAATCAGTCTATCAAGGGTAGCTGGATGGGAAAGCACTAATTGCCTGTTCAAAGGTTTAGTGCTTGAGTATCATTATCTAAATTATGGATTGTACTATTTTGTTGTTTTTTCTGGGTCAACTACTCACCGTGGCAAAAGGCTATTGATATTGGTTAACAAATATGAAATTATATTTTGAATTATTTATCCACCCCTTAAAGTCTAACTTCAACAGCACACAAATGATACCAACTTCCATACCCCCTAAGGTGAAAAGTCTTGTGTCTCTCATTTCTAGTAATTAGGAAGTTCATTTTTCAGTCTAGTTCAAGTAATTCTCTGAGTGCCAATGAGAACAAAGCTATTCTGACAAAAAAGACATTATAGGTAGAATTTAAAAAAGTTCATGTCTCACTGCCAACAAATCTGTTTCAATGTTCCAACTGTTTTAATCACTTCATCAAATATGAAACATTTTTCTGAGATATTTTCTGCATTGTATGTTTTAGTCCGTTTGGGTGAAGTGCCAGTGCTTCTCTTAACCTGTGTTGTCCATGTGATGCAAATCCTTTTGTCTTGGCAAGGTTCAAATAAATGTTTGATCAATGTGGGATGAGATTCTGTCCTTAGAGGGAGTAGCTATTCTGCATAAAATGAAAACGTGAAATTTCACAGAATACTTGATTACCTCTCAGAATATTAAGGGCAGAAAGATTTATTTTTAAGTTCTGTTCACCACTTACGAAGGACAAGTAAACTAACTGACATAATTTTCTCTTAACATTAATGTCGGACCTCTGACATTAATACAGTTTATGTTATAACATAGATGAGACACTGTCTAGTCAGGAGCCACTACCTCAATGTTTACTATCTATTTCTCCCCTCAGATTGATTCTCAAAAGTTGGAGTTCAAAGATAAAGCTCAGAGCAAAATTGGATCCATGGATAATGTGAAGCACAAGCCTGGTGGTGGTGATCGCAAGATTTTTGATGACAAAAACTACCTGAAACAAGTTGGAGGCAGCAGCAGTAAAGCTAGCTCAGAAGGTGTAGCTTCCGGTGCACAGGTAAGTTCTTTCCCATCTTTGAAAGTTGGATGTGGAGGATATGCTTCCATTTGCCATTGCAAAACAGCAGATCCTGCAAAATAACATTATAAGATGATAAATGAGGTGGTGGAGACCAATACTTTGAAGAATTTTATTTCCGGAAGGGAATGAATACATTGCATTAATTCCACAGTTAATTCTTGATATTACAGTGTATTGAGGCACGTCGACTGAGTAAGTCTAATTACTGTGGCATTAATACAAAGTACTCATTCCTATCCTGAATGTAAAATGAGCTAAATCAAAGCATTTTCCAGCTGTCACTTTTTATATGAAATATTTTCCCGATTTAGTTAGAAAGATGGAATTTGTAGTTTATTAGCCATTAAAAATATTTAGAATAATTTATATTATGACTGTAGCCTTATAAGGAAACAGTTTTACTTTAAATTTTAGTTTTAGCTCATATTTATCATTCAAAACATTTCATATTAATTCCTGAGTATTCCACACAACTATTCAAAGTCATGAAGATGTGATCTCAATAACAAATCGCTTTAAAGTAACATCTTCACATTTAACAAAGTTTTAAATAAATGGTGGTGAAATAATAATTATTTTTCAGCCATTACTTTTACTGAGAAAATCATAATGATCATAAAAAATTAGGTCTACATCCATTATTAAAGTCATATTGTGTCATGCATCAGTACATCTCCAATCTTACTTGATGAAAGTTTTTCGTGACACTTCAAGCATAGGTTTCTGCAGTTCAGCTATATATTTATAGTGAGTAATTGCAACAGACTTTTATAATTATGAATGGATTCCATGACATCATGCTTGACATTGTCTTCATATGTCAGTGACTTTTCAGATCATGTCATGCTTTAGTCCTTATTTTTGTCCAAATGCTTGTGGCTTAAGCAGAATCATATTTTTGATAGAACATCCCATAAAAGCAATGGAAGGGTAGATAGTAACAAATCCTAAAATGTGACATCAGCCAAACACTCCCTAAAATAAAGTTTTTTAATCAGCACTGCATTTACTCCACAGATATGGTAAATGATAAGATGCAACACATGACTTTTAATAATTGATTAATAAGTAGGGAGTAAATATTAACAAAAATCCCAATCTCAAAATTTGGAACGGAAAATACAAGTGCCAATCCTTTTACTTAACGGATTAAAAAATATGCTTCAAAAAAGATGTTACCCCATGCATATTATGAAATAAATAAATAAATAATCTAATTTTTACAAGCCTAGCTAGAAAATCAACCAACCCTCTATTGTGAACCATCGTTGGCTGTTGGTTTCAAACAGGTGTAATTTAGTGAACACATCAAAGTTGGAGATGGGGCAGATGTGAAGGGTAGAGTGCTGGCCTCTCTTCCCAAGTGCATGGGTTCAAATCCATAGGGTAGGGGCAGAGAATTCTCTGTGGCATGCGGACCCCTACTTGAGTGCAATGTGTAGGTCACTTTAAGTACAGTAATCCCACCATCAGAAGTAACATTGAACCTTTGATGCCTTGGTGTCCATCATTGAGAGCAGGCAAATGCTGATGCCAGGTGTCCCTCCACCCTTTCTTCATTCCCTGAGAATGTACTTACTAGCTCTACCTAATCACCCACCAATCCTAAATGCCATGACCTTACATGACCTTAGCTCTCAGTCACCTCCCCTGAACAACAACATCACTTTGTTCAAATATCTGTACAGATTAATGCATTTTATGCTGTAAGTCTCTGATAACATAACCTTGAAACTTATTAATCTTTAACTACTTCCGTTATGCATTATTGTATTATCAAATCCATACTAATATATAAAAATGTAATGGTGTCTGTCTGTCTGTCTGTTGTCTGTCTGTTGCTCAATCACGCAAAAACTACTTGACGGATTGAGCTGAAAATTGATATGTAGATAGGAAATGTGTCTGGGCAGAACATAGGGTATGTTAAAATACCCTCAGGATCCCCAAAAGCCCCTGAAACTTAGATGGATCCTGGTGGTCCCTGGCATTGAGTTCGGTGCTGTGGTCTCATTTTTTGCTTATTTAACCCTTTGAGTGCCACACAACGATATATCGTCGTTTGCAGAATGTGCCAGAAGTGCCAACGACGATATATCGTCGTCTATGAGGAGACCTGTTAAAACAATGTTTTTCTCAATCTTTAACTCTTGTAAATTGTATATAATACAAGAATGATCTTTTAATAACTACGTGGAACATTAATTTTGATTGTTAATGGAAATGATCAACAGCTTTGGTAATTTAAATAACTGTATGTCGGATTGAATTTTCCGAGCGCCACATTTGGTTCTTACGAAACTGCTTCTGGTGCGACACTTTGGAAACTACATTGTTTGTTAGCCTAAAACCAATTGACTTTCTTATTATATTTTGAACTTTGTATTTATGTCGGAGATGTTATTTTTGGCGTGCTCTTATTTTTTTTATATGCTTAGAAACATTTTATCCTCTGCGAAGTACATCGCATTCTCGTTCGTTTTGCGAACGATTCATGACATAGCAAAAAGACTTTAGGCTTCAAACATCTCTGCTATGTCGCTTCTGATGAGATAATTTGTTGCTGTTTCACTGCGATCAAGTCGTTGATTTTTAGCTATGAAAGGCAGACGAAAAGACACTACGTAACTCCTATCATGCTATCTCTCGCGTTGAGTCAGCTGGGGTGTTGAGTCAGCAATGTGGCTCCGATTGTCAACCTCGTTATCATAGTAGATGCGGCAGTAGTAATAGAAAGATAAAAAATTCAATGTGTGCATCTCTTGTTGTTGTTTACACATTGAAATTTCACTAGTGGCTTTTTGAAAGTGAAATCTTTTACCTAATAAATGGCGTCAACTTCTAGAAATGAATTTTCACCTGGTGTTGACGATGACAGATTAGCTGAATACATAAATTCACTAAGTAATGACGACGAATCTGTAGAAAGTGAAGACAGCGCCCATTTTCATCGAGACACTAGTGAAGGGGAAGTGATCAGACTCAGATGAAAGCGTGATAATCCTTCCTAAGAAGAGACCGGCAATTATTGGGTATAGCAATGATAGCGTCAGTTCTGATGAACATGAAAGTGGAAGGCATGATCATTCTGCAGAATTCATTGAGGTTCAGGACAATTGTGATTCACTCCCTCCTCCACATTTTGAATTCCTGGAAACTCCTGGTCCCAAACATCTTCCGCCACCAAAATCTTCTCCAATCCTGTACTTCAACCTCTTTTTACCAACGCATTCTGGACCATGGTACCTCAACCTCTCAAATAAAACTTTAGTGTTGGTAAGAAAAAGTGTTTTAGAAGTGAAGAGCTTCTTATTCTTGGGTATCGAGAAAAGAAATCAGAAAAAAATCCAGTTTTATTACTTTCCACCAACTCGATAGCCAAAAGCAATTCAGTCATTCGCAAGGGTCAAGAATTTCCGAAGGAAAGTCCACAAATCATTGAGCAGTATGATGAGTACAATGATACATGGGAGGCATTTATTCTTCGGATATTATGTTGTACGTGTATTTAGATTAGAGAAGATTATTTGATATACTGGAAGAAAATGGTCTGCAATGTAATTTCTAAAATGGTGATAAATGCTTATATTACTTACAAATCAAACAATCCTGAAAAAATATCAAGAGTGCAGTTTTTTTCAGAAATAATAGATAGCATTGTGAGTGAATGGTTACTTAGATGGAATAATCCCAGTCAGTCAACTCCTAGGACAGTATCGCCATGAATATATGGGATAAGGAAACTTTCAGGGCGGAGGGAAAAAGTGTGTGCTGTATGCAGTAGGAAAGGCCGTGGTCCTGTCCACAGATCTAGAACTGCATGAAATGTAAATAAGGTCTACATGGAATTTGTGTCTCTCATCACATTTATGAATAATATGAAAATTAGTTATTTGATTTGGAATAGGGTTTGTAATGTTGTTATCGTTTTCTAAGTATGTATGAGTATATATTTTCAATAATTTGTAATGCAATTGTTATCATTTTGTAAGCAATAACAGACTTAAATTCTTGTTATTATTATTCAGATACCATGTTTCGTAACGTTTTCACATCCAAATATTTTCTTGTCTGCGAAAATATTCACATTATATACCTCCAATCATTTTGATAATTTCCCCTGATTTTTATGCAATTTGCATTGTGTTACTCAATCGAATATATATTGAAAATTCGTGCAAATTCCTTGGATATTATATGATCTATTCCTAGAAAAATAATAATCTTTTATATTTATTGATGGCTTATTTCTTTAAAGTTGATATTATATCTCGATTTATTGGTCAAAATTGAGAAATAAAATAATTCAAATCAGTAAATTCCAAATTAAACTATAACAATTTCGTGTCATTGAGAAAAATCAGCCAATTTTTTTTCATATTAATTTGAAAGAAAGTATTCACTTTCAAATGCAGAAGAAATCATGTAAAAATAGCAACAAATAAACAAATAATGATTTTTTGAATAAAGGCCTACAAAATTAGCAAAATACCCGTGGCACTTCTGGGAATACCCACCTAAAAATCGGTGGCACTCAAAGGGTTAAAGTACTTCCATTCAAGACAGAGGTCTGGAATTTTTTTTATCGGATGGCTGAATAAATGAAGTTTCTAATTCTTTCAATCAATTTTCTATTACGCTTAGTATTTGTCTTAAAATCATATTTTTAGCTGAAAAATCTCACATTTTTCTCTGAAATCAACAATAGCATATTTCCTTGACAACCAGAGATCGGTGTGAATGTCCTTTGATTTTAAAGGACATTCAAGCCTCTAGCATTTAAATATCACGTTTTTCTGCAGGCCCATGATAACACGTAGAAATAAATTCTATATAAGAGGGGCCCAGAGTCCCAAGGGTCCCATGTTTGATGTTTCTTAAGGTTTGAAAAAGAAGTTAAAAAAGAGAAACGAATGACGGTCACCGCCTCGTGGCATTTCTCGGGTAATTTTAAGAACTGTAAAAAAAGTTTTCTTCCCAGTACGAGAGACGGGCCACATAGAATGTGTATAGAGGTACTTTGTGCTCTCGCTGCATGATCGTGTGGTTGGTGCACCTAAACGTGATTTGAGTCGGCAGATTAAGGTAATATGAAAATAGCTAAACATTGATCTCACGATAAGTAGAGAATTATATAGTTCTATCCATCATGAGCTGTTCGGCAATGCGGATTCGCAATCCCATTCTTTAATTAAAGGGGATAACACCATAATTTATGCTTGGTATGCAATCATTGTAAAACCTTTGATGGATCACTTGAAAGTTTTGAAAAATCAAAAACTAAACATGAGGTTTTAAAAACGACACATTCAAGGTGAAAGCTTAAAAACATTCCAGGTTGTCTTTCATATTCTCTAGATATTTTCATGTTTTACATGAACCTTTTCATATTTCTTGACTTTTCCCAGTTCTCCAGGTTTTTCGGACCTGTTGCAATTCTGCTATCTGTATAAAAATAGTAAAAATCAGAAAATATTTTAAGCTGCTAAACAAGCAATTCGCAAGGGCTCTTCGTAAATAAAATCTAACAAGGAGAGGCTACGTACCTTGACCGCGCGATTTGAATGCCGTAAATTTTATTTGGTGCAGGAGGTAAACAGAAATGGTAATTTCATATCAGCTTGGTCCAACTTGGAATAGTTTTTTTGTAAAAAATTATTTTTTAATCATGAAATAGGCATTCTAATTAGCCATTCACAGACGCTTGGTCCAGTGGGTAGAGTACGGGATTCCCATACCGAAAGTCGTAGGTTCGAGACCCGATGGAATAATTTTTTTTCCTTCAGAATGTATGATTTTTTTCAATTTTTTTAACCATAATTTTTGTTACGAGCGTTTAACTCAATTCACTTTTTTTTCTAATACCGCCGACCTTGAAAACCATACCCTTACTGTGAAACACTCAACGATGGAGGGCTTCACTTGCGATATAAGGGAGTCTTGCTTTATAATCCATCTATCCTGTTTCATTCCCCAATCTAACACAGTAATTCCTGTTGTTGTCGCAGATCTACATAATACAGTGCGTACCGCCGAAATGGCGTGTGGCAGGAGTCGTTTGGTTATAAGTTGTGTAATAATAATACTTACTTACAATCAAGAATTCCCACGAATGCATATCCGTTACAGTTAATATTAGACTAATGGTATAGTCAAACAAATTTACGTGTTTGGCAACAATCAAAATGGCGTACAATGTATTTAAAATTCACATGAAGTATACGCAGGCGCCTGTGTTCCTCAAGGAACAGCAACTGAATTTGAGAGATAAAAACACTAGTCCCCTCACTTAATTGAAAAGTTCAATGTTTATTCCTCGTCGCGTATAAATTATTCGCATAAGAGAAGATTATTGGTGAGCTTGAGAATGCTAAAAAACCCCTTCAACAATGAACGACAATTCATGTTTTCGACAATCCTCTTCCTCTTTGATCCCTAACGCAACCCGATTGTTGAGTGGAGCACGCTATTTGGAGAAAGATGCCCTGCCCTCCCCGTCCAAAACCCAATCCAGGTGATTTTTCTAATTCCACAGTGCCTAAAAGAGTAAATTATCTTATTGTTGGGTTTCTGCTCGTCAATGTTAAAAGTTATCTATTAAATAATTAAAAAACTATCAAAGTATAAACCGAATACTGCTACATAACTTAATATTGTGTAAACAATGACATTTGACGAAGACAAAAGTCAATAATGAATTGATTGAGGTTGATACTGGATTGTTCTCTCACCGAAAAGCACAGTTTTTTTCTGTAGTGATACTGCGTGGAAACCAAAGTAACACAGCTTGAACTCGTTGTAGCTATCTCTGAGGTGATACTTTCAAGATAGACATCTCATTTCTTACAATATGTCTAGTGCAACCACGTCCAGTTCGCTTTTTCTCGCCGGAATTGAAGAAAATGTAACGTGGACCCTCACTTGCTCCAAAGTGGATGCCACAGGTGCTGTCATATTTTTGCAAGGTAAGCTATTTAATTCTGAAAATATTAGTTTTCTTCCCAATGTTCAAAGAAGTTTTTTATAATTGATTTTTGGAAAATGTTAGCTTTGGATTATGATGTTGTTCGTACAGCTCTTTTTAGTAAGAACCTAAAATTCTTAGTTAAATTTTTAATGTGGAAAATGAATGCATTTACTTTCAGAGTCCTTGAGGAAAATGAATGTAATTAAAGATTCATCAAACGTCAAAATATCGCCGATGGCCCGCTTAATCGGACAGAGGGCTGTTGAAATGTTTTTGTTGATTCTGGAGGATAATATATTTGTAGAAGAAGAGGAGTTGTTTGAGAGTTAAAATGCAGAGGGTGACTTTTCTGACATTTGTGAGAGTGAAGAGGAAGAAGAATCCGAAGGAAGCAGCTATGCCTCTGTGCAGAGTCCCGATGATTCTTATGAGCCCTCGCCCAAATCAACAAAGTTTATTCGTGTGCCATTAGAAACCAAGATTAAAGTGGTAAAATTGATTAAAGTGACCAATAAATTGGTCACTATCGACCCTGCAAAAACCAGGCTCGCTATTATTGAAACGCAAATCCCAAATCAAGGTGTGGTGTAGAGATGTAGAAAATGGTGGAACGCGTTTGGACAAGCATGAAATGATTAATAAGAACACTTTCGAAAGATTTCGTGAAGCGCCGAAAAGGAGGGAGCAAGTTACCTCAAGAACAATCCAGCAGTGGGCGTTAAGCGCGGCATTTCCGCACATATCGCCAGAATTCAAGTTTTCTGCGTCAAGACCATGGTTTACTAAATTCAAAAAGGAATTTAAAATCAGACAAAGAAAGGTGACTAATTATGTTCCCCGAAAAGACGTGACATCTTTGGAGGAGACACTGATGGCAGCGGAAGTTTTCTGCAGAAAAACATTACGCCTTATTGGAAAATATGATCCTGATTACGTAATAAATACCGATCAGACTGGATGCGAGTACAGAGTGGACGTAAAGAGGACATTGACGCATCGGGGAGAAAAAACTGTGGAGTTGTGTGTCGGGAATAGGAACAAAAGGACCCATTCTTATACAGCACAATATGCCATCACCGCCTCGGGAAAACTACTTCCTCAAGTGTTCCTCTGTCTACAAGAAACCGGAGGCGTTTTCGGTCCATGAGTGAGTCGAAGCGTAAAGGAGTTGGAGGATAAATGGAATAACGTCGTTGTGACATCCACAAAATCAGGGAAATTGACGACGGATATATTTAAACAGTTTTTGGAAAATGTGCTGAAGTCGTACGTCTCTACGAACAATTTTCTGCTAATATTAGATTCCTGGGGAGGTCAAACAAATTTAAATATGTATGACGAAATATTCGATATGGACATGGAAAATGCTGAACAAAAGTGTCAATTGAAAATAATACCGCCTAAATGTACGGCTCTTTGCCAGCCCTGTTAAGTATATTTTTATTGCCAAGTAAAACAGTTCATCACGAGACTGCAAACATGTTCATATTTAATCCAAAACAACCGTGAGATTAGCTCCAGAGAGGACGAGATACGGATACATTCACTGATACATCATCAGCTATCGTCACCTTTATTCAGAAACATGATCATCTATGCCTGGTACGCATCAAAGTTGTTAGAAAACAGAAGTTTCTTTCAAAATGTTCGCCAGGTGTGCTTTCCAGAGAAAGTTCCAAAGACAATTTGTGCATGTGGCAAGAAATGTTTCGTACGGTGCTCATGGTGCAATATTTTAATGTGCTTCTGTTGCTTTTACGATGATTATCACCCAATGAACTGCACCCCGATATCTTTTAGGGCAGAAAATCAATAAGTGAATGTTCCATTATTGATGTAAAAATACATAAGAGTAAATTATGTGGATATTACAACAAATTCCCTCACACTACGTCTGTATCATTAACTAACCGTTTAATGTCATTTCTCACAAAGTAGTTCTATTTCAAGGTTTGTTTATTTCATTAGAGTAACTTTTTATAAGTAACTGCTTTTCGTGAATGATATTTTAAGTAACAAAAGTTTGCTTGGTATATTATTGCATAATCAAATAAAATAAAGTGTTATGAATGCATGAATGTGGACAAATCAAGTGAGATTAGTAAGAATAGGACCCTGCCGTGTGAATCCCCAAAAATAAAGCGTCTCTTGGTCTAATGCTGTGATTTGAGCTCCTTTTAAAGCTCCTCCGAAGGGGAACGGCGAAATGAGAATGTATAAATGTAGGTAAGTATCTGATAAAACAGGAATTACTGTGTTAGATTGGGGAATGAAACAGGATAGATGGATTATAAAGCAAGACTCCCTTATATCGCAAGTGAAGCCCTCCATCGTTGAGTGTTTCACAGTAAGGGTATGGTTTTCAAGGTCGGCGGTATTAGAAAAAAAAGTGAATTGAGTTAAACGCTCGTAACAAAAATTATGGTTAAAAAAATTGAAAAAAATCATACATTCTGAAGGAAAAAAAATTATTCCATCGGGTCTCGAACCTACGACTTTCGGTATGGGAATCCCGTACTCTACCCACTGGACCAAGCGTCTGTGAATGGCTAATTAGAATGCCTATTTCATGATTAAAAAATAATTTTTTACAAAAAAAACTATTCCAAGTTGGACCAAGCTGATATGAAATTACCATTTCTGTTTACCTCCTGCACCAAATAAAATTTACGGCATTCAAATCGCGCGGTCAAGGTACGTAGCCTCTCCTTGTAAGATAAGAAAGATGGTTCCCTTAGGTACAAATAGAACTACATCATTATTTCTAACTTTTTTCGATAAATCCAATGCATATTTACAACAAGTATACTCTTCAATATATATTCTAAGTCTTTGAAACAAAATCTTATACAGGCTACCATTTTGACTGGGTGCGCTAAGGGAGAGGAAGTTTTAATTCCTAGAATTCCTATCATTCCTTCAGACTTGCCATTCACATTCAAGCGACTCCAGTTCCCACCCCACCAACACAAAAATGTTAGAATTACGCTAGTATAACGTTCAAACGAACGCGGTTTGAAACACATTATAATGTCCAACCATCGGAACATTTTTTTTTATGTTTAGAGCAAACCATTTGGGGATAACGTTAAAATAACAACATAAAATGAAAATGTAACTCCCCATACTGCACAAAGGGAATTATTTAAAATTATATATCATGTGCATAGCACTCTAATCGCATATTACTCTGTTCATCATATACATATCTAGTAAGATGAGCAGGATCTTTGTCAAACAATTTAAAGCAAACTAATAACATATTTATTTGCAGAATAAGCACTGAAAAAGTTGAGGAACTAGCCGACCTCGGTTCGGATAGAGCAGATCACGTAATTTGATTCGGAATAATTTGGCACATGTTAACTATACACAGACTTAGACCGTGCTAAATTCGTGCACATTTACCGCTTCTTGATGTCACATAGCGAATTCACAACTTCAATGACACATTTATGCGAGTTAAGACGATTGTAAACAAAAACGACTGTTTGTTAGTAAAATAAATTGCATTTATTGACACTATTTCCATTTTCAACCATTGCATTCACTTGACTTTGTAACACATAAGATTAAAATACATAGGCATAATCTCCAGAACAGCCAGTGGGATAATCACCAATATCAAACTACATGGCATGTGAATAAAAATTAGCGATCAAGCTTGATTTTTCTGTAACATTTAATTTTAAATGGTTGATCTGGGTGTACAACAACCAGCTGTCTTTTAAAAAAACAACGCTCTTTTAAAAGTTGAAACTATATTTTTCCAACAGGTGGTTCGTTCAAATATCATCGAAAGTCAATCACTGCACTGTCATAACACACACAAAACATTTCCACGTTTGTCAAGTAGTTGAATGATGATCTGAATTGTCGTTGGCTCACTGCTAACGTCCCAACTTGTTAATGACTTTATGTGCCTGAAAAATGATAAATAGACTCAATTCCTGTTGCAGCAAATCAAAAAGTCAGCATGGAAGGCAGATGAAAACTGACAAATTCATAAATAATCTTCAATGCAACCACTTGTCATAACAATCATTTAGGTACTCACCGTAACTTAATTGTCCATTAGAATTTAAATGTAAGCTTCTATGATCACAAATTACAAGAAAACGTAAATATTAGAGGAGATAGTTCTTTCTTATGTTTCCGGCTTATCAACAACTGCCATTTTGAATTTCGAGGTGGTCGAAGTCGATCTTGTTTGCAAGACATCGATTGTAGTCATGGCCTCCTTTAATACTAGTATAATTTTCCTTTAATACTAATATAATAATTTTATCAAAGGAGGCATTGGCAAAGCATCAGAGATGTGTCGATGACTCCCGAAGGTGACCGAAGTTTGACGGAGAGCTGCGATGCTCGGACCCGGCCCCCTCCTCGACTAGATATAGGTTCGCGGCGAACGTTACTTAAGCGTTTTTCTCAAACCACTTGATGCAGCTGTAGAACTTGGCCGTTAGGGTGGTTAGGAAATCTAACGAAAGTGGCGTGCACTAACCAAAAAACGTTATACTGACGTTTTTCCAACGTTAGTGTGTTGGTGGGGCAGTTAAGAGTAGGCTTTTCTATGACAATAAATAAGTCACAAGGACAGACTCTTCAAGTGGCTGGCCTTCAATTGGAAAGCCACTGCTTCACACATGGGCAGCTTTATGTGGCTTGCTCCCACGTTTCGAGCGGCAATAACCTATTTATCAACACTCCTGAGGGAAAAGCTGTAAATATAGTGTATAAGTCTATTTTCTAATCAGTAGAAACGTATTCCTGAATGATGATTAGTGTTTATCAACATTTAACGAAAAAATTTTGATTTAAAAAAGAAACAAAAAAATACACCAAGAAAAATTAGAAACTAAATCAATCAACTCCTCATGGTGTTTCCTGGGTTACGCTAAGAACCTCATAAATTTCATTTTAACCAAAACTACGGATGGGTTACCACCTATAAATCTGGTTCAAATATTGACTCATCTGCTTCGACACTTCAATTTGTTTAAAGATCGCGGAAATTATAAAGACTTCACTAGATTAAGATCCTGATTAAGATACTCAACCCACATATCAACGCTAAATAGAACAACTTAATTAAGTCATTGAATGCTAATGTATGTATATACACAAGGGTAGTGATCAAGCTGTTAATTCACTCAAGATGCAGCTAAGAGAACCCGAAAATATGAGATTGTAATTTATCTTACGTGGTGATGAGTTTGCGTGGGCCATTTTTGGATTTTCCGTGCATAAAAGAGGACCATCAGTCACTCATCTCTCCGTGCATCTGGAAAACAGCCAGCGTGTCTACTACAACAACCACTATGTACAACATAGGTCACCAACTCCTCAAATGACCATGCTAACAGTATTCTTCAGACAGTGGTTTTCTTACAATATAAGTTCAATGTTTTTCACACCCGTTCAATTTCAACAGGTAGCTTCCGCTAGTAGTTTGATAAATATACAGATTTGACAAATATCAGAATACAAAGAAAACTTAAAATGATTAAAAGTGATGGATTTTTAACAATTAAGAAATGGCACCAACAACCGAAGTCGAATGAGCCAAAATGGCACATCTGGTCCTTCTAGTGTGAATGAGCCAAAATGGCATAAGTATCTAACGTGTTCATATGCCATTAAAAAGGTTGGACTGTTTGACAGACTTTGCACTGATAGTCAGGCAGCTTTAAAAGCTATGACATCACCATGATGTAAATTGCAGCAAGTGTTGTGAGGCACTCACATGTGATAGGCTGACACAAAGCAGTGGACCTTCTCTGGGTACCAGACATGTAGGAGTAACCAAAAATGAAATGGCTAATGCACTGGAAAAGTTGGATCCAGCTACAACCAATTGGATATGAACCAATTATACCTCTTATAATGTTAGTAGGGATGGCAGAGATCGGATGGGGCCTAGCTTGGTATTCTGAGATCTGGTGAACCTCCTCAAGGCCACATTAGGCCAAACTAGACATGAGAGAATCATGGTCAGGACTCATAAAAGTCTCCTCTTGGTAAACAGGGGTCAACTAAGAATGATACCAGGCCTCCTGACCAGACACTAAGTGATGAGACACCTCCACCTCCCGAGTATTACAGATTTAACCAGATGCAGTAGGTGCGAAAAAAGAGGAGAAACCCCATCCCACATACTTTTTGAATGCCCTGCTGTGAAGAGGACTCATAATAGGTACCTGGGAACACCATTCATAGAGCCAAATGAAGTCAGAGAAATTCCCATTGGGGACCAATTGGCCTTCAGCAAGACAATCTGCCTCTATGGGCAATCACCTGTAAAATGGCTGGTACAATGGACCAACAGCTCTAGATGCCTAAGGGCCTCCTCGTGAGGAATTTCACCAAATTTAAAATCTTATCTAATTCAATGTTGAATCCAAGGCCCGGTAGTTCCCCTTAAATTTTGAAGCCATGCGATGCTTGGCACCGCCATCTTACCTCAACCAACTTTTCAAAGCTTTGAATATGCTGCCCTATCCAATTTTTTCAATTTATTTATGATGGAGGTACATAAAGCGATGGCTTTGATATTATTTTCATTACTGAGAGAAAGCAGGGTGGCTACTGATAATCAATTTTCAAATTCCCTGACTTTTCCCTGATTTTTCCCTGATGGCTTTACCAATTTCCCTGACTAATCGCCAAAAGGTCTGCTATTATCGGAATATTTTATTTCTGCTGAATTAAATTTTCGTCAAAACTCAGAAAATGTTAAAAGCTGAAATCAACACATTAAAAGCTATAAGAATGAAAAAATATATGGAACCTCCGCCCTAACGAAAAAATATATTAAATCTTCACAAGTTAAGCCCTCACACAAATAGTACACACTTTTAATACATATTCCGCGGCCACGTATCCACGGCCGTGTATCGTATTTCCCGGGCGTGTATGTTTCCTTTGGTAAAATTACAAATTGACAATGTCAAATTCTTCAAGGAAGAGGTAGAGTGTCGTGGTAGTTATGGGAAGTCGAAGATTACTGAAAAGGCATCGGTCTTTCGATTTTGGTCTGCATTATTCGTAGGGAATTTTTATTAGGGAATTCGAAGGGAAAGTTAATGGCCAATTTACTGGCGGACTCCGGCACATGTATCACTGAGCTACGTGAAAAATACAAACCAAAGCCAAGTTCTTAGGCTGGATCAAAATGGATGGCACGAGTTTTAGAAGCGAATAACAATTTGACTAATGTGGTCATAACCCCTTGATTGTAAGAGGGAACCAAAAATGTAAAAATATTTGTATAAACAAACAAAACATAATTGTGCCACTGCGAGCGAAAACAGGAGGCAATTATCAATGGCAGCGTCATATTTAGGAATATCATATTTGAGGTGGTTAGTAACCTGACTAAATTGCTTCCAGAGGGAGCTAAGGGGGCCATCCAATAATTACGTCCAGCGTGAAAGGTGGGGAGGGGAGGAAGAACTCTTCTTATGGTCTTGCGAATGGGGGTATGGAAATCGAAGATGATCTCACATAAGATTTTGCTTACACGTGTGATCGTACTTTTATTACCGTTTTAATAATCATCATCTCGTATGTTTAGAACTGCAAGCACGTATTGACTACAAGGTAGTGTGCTACAATTACCTCTCGACCTGAGTCTCGGAAGTTAAAAAAAAATGTGAGGTAAAATTTTCCGAAAAACGTAGCCTTAGATTCCTTGTGATGAGCAGAATACACGGTGATCATGAATTTTAACACTACTAGGCAAATATCGCATTAAGGATATACAAAAGGAATACATTGTACGACTGATTCACAACTAAATAACTAAGATTCACAACTCAATGTTCAATGAATTGACGGGGTTTATTCTATGCACTTCGGCGACAGTCATTAGTTTTAGTTGGTGAAATAAAGGGCAGGAAAGACTGCCCAGTAAATGTAATAGTAGAAAAATAACGAGAATTTCCTATCCCAGTTTCTCCCTGACTTTTACGAGAATTCCCTGACTATTCCCTGACTTTTCCAGATTTTCAAAATTCCCTGACAATTCCAGGTTTTCCCTGACGATCGCCACCCTGGAAAAGCACTGTTTTTCTCAGCAAACTGCATGCTCAGAAAGGATTATTCCATTTTTAAGATACATAAGAACATCGGCTTCTGACTTACTGTTGATGCAGAAATAGAGTTTGGATACAAATAGCAAAATAACAGGAGAGCCTACAGAAAACTGATATCACTGTAATATTTATTATTTAATTCTGCACTTTTTGATGGTAAATTGAAATTTTTCAGGCGCATTATAATATTTTTTCATTAGGTGTTACCTGCGTAAAAAGTGACATTTTTTGACGGTCTTCGAAGAAAGTGACAACTTTGATGATTTGTAGCCCAGCAATAAGTTTTTCAATAACATCTACGTTTTGAACATATTTTCCGAGTAAAAGACTCTCCCTATATCTCCAGTCCTCCTCCAGTTACGCAGGGGTCAAAGGTCATGAGTTCTAGGTAGGCAAATGTGGGCAACAAATGTGATGTAAATGGTTGACAAAGTCGGGTCTTTATATCCATCTCTCATCTGTTGTTCTCCAAGGACTACAAGGGGATCAAAGATCATGAGGTCTATGTGAGCAATTCGGGGCAAAAAAAACGTGTTGTATCTTAGGTTTAAATGGTGCCAAGTTGATGATAAAATTTCAAGATTTCTCTTGTCAGCCTATTTCCCTCCAAGGGTTACGCTGGAGTCACTTTCAGCAACCTCACCTTCCATGCCGATTCTCTTTGGCTTCTGTTCAGGGCTAGGATACGTCCAATAATTACATGAGGCGTTTAGGGAGGTAGGGGGTCGAGCCGAATCTCACTCACTCTCACGTGGCGGAGAGGAGGGGTCTCGGCATATATCACGTAATTTTTTTTCCGCAACAAACAGTGTAAAACTGTGAGAAAACTGAGTTAAATAAAGTAAAACAAGTTTATCCACTAAAATATGGCTAAATCCTACACAATAATATATATAGCGGTTATGTGAATGCCACAAAGTAGCACATTAGCCCTTCGATTGTTTAGCTGCCACCGGCCAGCCAAACGCCCGACTCGACGAACTCTGCGGCGTATGAGCAACATTTTTGTTTTTTTTTTTAATAAATCCAACGCAATCAAGCACAGATTAACCTATTTACACTAAAAATAAGCATTTTGAAAAATGACCATGCAGTTTAGGGAGAAAATTGTTTCCATGTTGAACACTTTAAGAAGAATGGTCACAATAGGCGTCCCTTTAATGAATAACCATAACGTAGAGAAGTAGGGAATTGTGGCATCGATTCTGGCATTTCCATCACGTCCCATCCATCGCTATGGGCTGTCACTTGAGTCCCAACCTTATCTCCAGCCTGAGCACCCTTTTAAACCTACAATATAACCTAATATTTCATATTTAGATCGCAGGTTAAAATAAAGATTAAACCTCTTACAGGAATTTCAAACGGATAGCTTTACTGAAGATGATACACGTATATTTAAAACAGCAGCGTATTATGCTATATTTGACCAGATAACTAAGATTAGAGAGATAGAATATCGTACTGATAGATTAAAAATGTCATTTTTCCCCCGTACTATTAAAGAACACAATAGGCAGCATAGCAAAGGGATAGGTAGGCGAACTATTGTAGAGTAGTCTTTAGCGCATGATGCATGCATTAAAAACCAATCCCTTTATTACTATGTAGATACTAACCATGTGGCTGCATGTGGCCCATATTATTAGCATGCTTCTATATAGTAACCAAGTTGCATGTCAGTAGTGAATGTTTTGTTGATCTTCACCCCCTGCCATACACCCTCACAGTGGCTTGCAGGGTATCACGTAGGAGTAGATGTATACTACGTTTTGTGCCCCAATTTACTTTCCTAGACCTCGTGACCTTTGATCCCTGCATCCTTGGAAGTCAGAGAATGCCTGGAGGTAACTTTGGACATCGATTAGGGAATCCATTTAAACCTATAATACAATATCCCTGATTTTTCTGTCCATACCTCATGACCTTTGACCTCCGCGTAATCCTTGAAGGTCAAGAGATGACAAGAGTGACCTTACCGTCCACTTTGGCAACCATTTAAAAATATTACAGGCTCTTCCTATGATATGACATGTTTATTCATGGGTTTGTTGCCCCGATTCGCTTTTATCACCTCTGTGACCTTGACTGTGCCGTCATGGGTCACGGTTAAAAGTCATTCCATCTTGTTACTCGTGCCCAAATACCCATCTATTTAAATTTTGTAAAAAAAATTCTGACCTTCTTGTACCTCAATGTTTTTACATTTAAAACTTATGAGGCAATATTTGATTTTATTTTGAACCTTCATTCTGGGGTCAAAATTTCGAATTTTGAAAATGATACTCACACTGAACAAAACATGGGACTTTTTTCTATTCTGGTATAAAATTTCATCAATGAGTAACAAATAAAAGAGCCTTAAATTCGAGGTCAAAAATGACACATAATCCATGGAACAGTCTGTATAGAAACATCGGTTAACCCATTATGTTTCTTCTTCCGCCCTTGAAATAGCAGCCATACACTGAGCAAGTATTAGCCATTAGTCAGGTATTAGCCTATGATGAACTGTGTTTTCTCTTCAGTAATAAAAAGCACTATTTTCAGTGAAGCACTCTTCACGCTGAACTGTTGTGGGTAGTGGTAAGATGGCAGCATTGCGCAATATGTCGTGCGGGTTGCGTTAGGTTGGCTTCAGCCCCCTCTATGCATGATACATTGCACTGCGGATCTATATCTATATATCTGTGGTTGAATCTAATTCAGAAATAATTTCAGATCTAATGACTAAAATTTCCCAGCAATGAAGTTGGCTCTCGGGGTAAAGTGGTAACAGAAGCAGAATATAACGAAAACATCAACGAAAAGCTTACAAACAATCAAGAATTATGCAAAAGCACATATTGTAGGCCCGGAATGTTGCATATGTACACTTGACCATTGAGTGGAATATGAGTTGGAAAAATTTTGTTTTCATCTTAATGTAAATGATGGACATCATGAGCACAAGCTTGCTGTATATTACCTGGAATGTCGAATGACCCCTATAAAAGCAACTTTGTCTTTCATTGTTGCCAATTTATTTTACATGCAAATTGTATGGTAATAAATGGTTCCTAGCCCATCCCTTGCTATTTGGAGCTTCTCATTGTATGCAGTAGGTACTCGTCATATGGAGCTTCCACTGCATTAATTAATTTGAGGTATTTTAAGGTTGAATTGTAGTTAATATAATACTGTGGCAAGGAGCCAAAAGTATTGTTTTAACCATCAACAAAAGGAAATTTATTTCAAAAGAGTCAATGTCTGAAAAAATAAACAACCTTAATAACAAAGACTGATTCATAGGGAAAGTAAATCTCAAGATGAAAGAAAAACCACAGTTCACTTTATATGTTCCACACAGAACTATGTATATGGTGTTTCTTTTACCAGCATTCAGTGGTTCCATAAAGTCATAACTAGGTTGTTCAATTTAGAGTTCAATTTATTAAATCTCAAGAGAGTGAGTCCACCTGGCAATATTAATCACCACATTATTCTGTGAGGAACCTCATTGGTATAGTCTTACTGTTATTATATGAGGCTTAGTCTTTAAGGGATATTATAAAATTTTCAAAGCATTTTTTTCCCTATCTCTAGTACTTTTTTATATAAAAACAATACTTTTGGGCTGTTTTTCATGTCAGCATAATTCAAATGCTAATATTTTCCCTCCCAATGCTGGAAGATCTTTCAGAGCCAAATGATGAATTCCTCTCAGGGTATGGTCCTATATTCCTACATATTCCTTAGGATTATAATAGACCAGCACCCAAGAAGTTCACACCATTTCATTCTGACGGACAGGGTTAAAACATTTTGCATCTGACATAGGAGGAGAAATGTTAGCATTTTAATTATCCTGGTGTGGTAAATAGCCCGAAATTATTTTTTTTTTTTGAGAAGAGTGCAGAAAAAGTGCAAAGGAGTGTCAGCACATTTTGCACACTTTATTTTCACCAGGGTGTTTTAAATTGTTTAGATATGAACATTTTTCTGTGAAAAGCATGGCCTGCTATTGGAGCCACCACAAGAGTAGTACCTACTACATTGATACTATAGCTCAATTATTATTATTACCAATAATTGCTCAGAATGCAATACATTTAAATGTTTTTATTAAATATAATGTGTTAAAAATATAATTAACTGTCAAAAACTGCTTGCAGTAGACCCACTCCTCTCACATTGACCTCTTTGACCCACTTCTAAAATGTTTTTGAAAAGTAACTATAATCTACTTGCAATTGTAACTAGTTACTTCAAAAAAAATATAATCAGTACTTGTAACTGGTTACAAATTTTGAAAAGTAACTGTAACTGAGCCCAGTTACTTATTTATAGTGTTTTTCCCATACCTGGTAATACCCTTGTTCTAGCCAGACAGGTCAGAACTTCAGATGCATCTGAGGGTTTGCCTGTATTTGGCAGTGAGTCTTACCGCTCTCTCTCTCTGAACACCATCCTTATGTCCTCCATGTATTTTTATACTATGTCTAATGACAAACGCAGGTTTTGCTGTGCTGGAAAATTATTGCTTCAGGTCACCCTTGTATAATAGATGGGTAACCTAATGCTTCCAATTTAATGGGATACCACACTAATACCCCCCCCCCCACCCCAAGCCATAACTTAGGGACCATGAGAGGAGAGATATACAAATCAGAAGGAGACTAAGGCTAACACCTTGATTGAAACACCATCTGATTGAAAATGCTGTGGTGGTATATTACTGAATCTATCAATGCCATATTCTTGACAGATGGAATGGCAAAGTGCATCTTCCATGGCAAAGTGCATAGCAGGCATTGGATTTAAGACAATTCCTGGGTGGACTTTCATGTACCTCAGCATAGCTATTATCAGCTCCTGAGAGGTGATATCAAGAGCCTTACTCCAGTCCACTCTGGCAATTGATAAGTTATGCTTGCACTGACAAGTATTCTGGCTCACAGACTTATCAATGAGTAGGTTCTCCTTGCATCCCGTGATGCCTTTCTTTGAGCAGATTCTGCACTTAGCACCAAATGGGTTAAAACTTTCACCCGTCTTTTCTGTAAGCCCCTATTCTCAGTCTTTAGTTCTTTTTCATGAGTAAATGCTTATTTTAGCAATGCAATTCTCAATGAGCTTCAAAGCTGCTCTATCCCTTTTCCTCCCACATACTACCCAACTAAATTGCTTCACCTGTTCTGGCTTTTGACCTCCTATTACATATTACTCATCCGAAGTAATTTCCTCGTGGCTGAGCTTAAAGCCACCGAGTGCGTCCACCAGGTTGCGGATGGTGGGTCGACCTCTAGATATAGAGGTTAGCTGCAAGATAAGTGCGTTTACTTGTCGAATAAGCAGTCATGGACAAAAACCGACGGCATTCCAAGGGGGTATTTGGTCTATCCCTGGGTAAGGTAGGCCACTAAATAATACAGAACCTGTGAAGATGCCATGACTTGGCAACGGGGGCTGCCAACAATTACACTTCCCATCATCAGGAGGAGAGGGCAGCATCTCTTCTTCACATGAGTGAAGGTGGAGACCACAGTGGTCGGTACAGCGACACTCATTTCACTACAGGCATGGTAACATTTACTTTAACGGCTGTAGTACTGCGATGTGGAAGGCAAGGGGAAACCTCCACATTATTATCCCGAGGAGTCGCAGCTACTCCACTCTTTTTTCTTATCAAGACGTGATGGAACCCTCTCGAGTAAAACATTCCAGAGGTAAAATAGTCCCCCATTCAGATCTCCGAATGGGGACTATCCGAGAGAGTACATCAGTCAAGTGTGATAGACATTTTAGGGTAGGAACGTGGAACATGCGATCACTTCGGACTTGCGGAAGACTGGAGAACCTTAAGGTGGAAATGCCGAGAATGGACCTCAATGTATTAGGAATCAGTGAAATGAGATGGCCCAAAGAAGGAGACTTTTGGAGTGGAAGTTACAGAATTATTCACACCGGATCACTGAATGGTAATGCTGGAGAAGACATAATGGTCAGGAAGAGTGCAGGATTGTGTGTGAAGAGCTTTCTGCAGTACAGTGAGAGGATTATATTGGTTAAAGTTGAAACTAAGCCTACAGATACCTTTGTGGTGCAAGTTTACATGCCTACGTTGGACTATGAAGATGAAGAAATGGAAGACGTCTACGAAGATATCACGGAAGTAATAAACAGGTAAGAGGAGAAGAAAACCTAATTATTTTAGGAGACTGGAACACTGTTGTCGGCGAATGTCAAGATGGAAGAGTAACTGGAAAATATGGATTGGGAAACCGAAACGAAAGAGGAGAAAGACTGCTGGAGTTCTGCACACAACATATGTTAGTTATCACTAACACATTGTTTAAAAATCACAACCGAAGAAGATACACATGGAGGATGCCAGGAGACAGAGGAAGATTTCTAATAGACTACATTTTATTTGAGCAGAGGTTCAGGAATCAAGTGAAGAACTACAAAAGCCACCCGGGTGCTGGCATCGAAAGCGACCATAGATTAGTGATAATGAAATGCCATCTAAAAATGAAGAAGTTGAAGAAAACCGCAAAGAAAATTTGGCAATTAGAAAAACTGAAGGAGACTTAACATCAGCTGGCATTTCAGAAAGCAGTAGGAAACTACATACCTGACTGAGAAACCAGTAGAAGAGCAATGGGAAAACATTAAATGTGGACTACAGGAAGCCGCAAAAGAAGTTCTTGGAAGAAGAAAAGTTGCCAAGAAGAAGCCATGGATCACGGAGGAAGTCTTAGAATTGATTGAAGAAAGAAGAAAGTACAAGAATGCGAAAACTAAAGAAGGGCAGGTTTGCTACAAAAGAATAAGGAACAAAGTAAGTTGCAAAGCCAGGAAAGCTAGTGAAATGTGGATGAAGAATCTATGCGAAGATGTACAAAACAACTTTGCACTTGGAAAGGTGAAGGCTGGCTATAGGATAGTGAGGAACCACTTCAAGGAACGGAGAGCAAGATGTGATGCCATAAGAGACAAGAATGGGGAACTTTTGATTTAAAATGAAGACAAAGTGAAGAGATGTATAGAATATCTGGAGTAGTTATACAATGAAAACAATCTCACCACGAAAGTGATTGAAGAGGAGAGCGAAGTCAAAAATGTTGATATAGGAGCATCAATACTAAGATCGGAATTCGATGCTGCAGTAAGGGTTTTTTGGATGAATAAGGCCTCTGGAATTCATAACATCCCAGTAGAATTAATAAAACATACAAGAGAGAAGACATTAACCCATCTCTACAAAACCATCTGTGACATGTATTTAACAGGAGAAATATCTAGGGACTTTGAGAAAAACATTCAAATTCCTATTCCCAAAAAGAAAAGAGCGGAGATATGTGAAAATTTTAGGACTATAAGCCTGATGACACATGCATCAAAGACAGGCCCGGTGACGGGATTCTCGGGCCCCTGGGCAACTGAGTGGTCCGGGCCCCTGAATCCCGATAAACCTCCCCTCCCTCAATTTAGACCAGAACTGCGAACTTTTAGGTTATTTTATACCCAAGACTTATGTGATTATCAGCTTTTTCTTCAGAATAAATGTGCACACTGTCATACATTATGTTTTATTTACAATAAACTATACTTCTTATGTAAAATATACATATGTCAGTGGAAAGGGATTGGGAAACAATTTCAAAATGGAAACTTTTTGACGGTGTAACACACTTTATGCTTTCATCCCATCTTTTCGGAGATACGGAGATGAATACAAAGAGTATTAACTTCTACTAAGCTTTGCTATCACTACAATTCTCTTAATCAAACATAACAGAAGGGAGTGAGTAAAAATAATGTCAGTTAAGGGCTTTGACGAACAGAATATATTTTGTTGCGCCTCACTATTAAGCCATTTTCGATAATTTGTTTCCTTCCTGTGTGCATAATTCAAGTTGAGTAGAAACTAAAGTTTTCCTAGATGAATAAAGTCTAATGTGACGTAAAAATCAGGGATGCATATTGCAGCACAGGGAAAATGAAAGATTTGAGTAGATTTTCTCGTTGAACAACCAAAAGCTCTGCGGTGTCCAAAATGTACCTTTCTGCATGAACCTACTGGTAGGGTCAAAGACTTGGACTGCTGAGGCAAAGGGGCAAAGAAACAAAAAGAAGTCCTTAATAGGGTCCCTCTGGAACGTAAAATAATATTTCATGTGAAAAATACAGGAATTTTAAGGATTTCAGGGTGTGAATGAGAAGTTTACTTTTGAGGGGAGAAACCTTGAACGTGATTTTGCATACACTTTTAAGACCTTATTATTTCTATATCCCCATGATTTTATACGTTTAGAGCCTGTCGAGATCGATAGGAATGCAAACATATTAAAAAAGATGAATAAGAAGCGTTATGTTCCTTATGACTTGAAAAAACTTACTCGCAACACGGCATTTCCAGCTCCCGGCACGCGTCTCAGGCTCCGGACTCTAGTACAAAAAATTAAATGCAATTTTTGTTGTTGCAAACAAATTGTCAATTTTATTTCATATCTACCTTTAGAAATCTTAAACAATTGATTTAATATGAGTCACTTGACAGGCACTTTCATAACATGGTAGATATTTACTACTAAATATGAAATTTTGTGTGAAAATAGCGTCCGCCATTTTGTTATGTAATATCACCTAAATTTAGGAAAAAAACTCCCAAAGTTAATCAAAGTCAAGTAAAAGAGTGGTTTTAAAAGGTCTAGTAGTTTTTTATCCGACCAATTTCCTCCCACAGCATCACCCTCAACTTAAATAGGAATATTTTCGTAGAAAACTGAAGTCGGGTGTAATTTTGGAATTTTGGTTATGTTTGAGCCCCTGTATCTCGGTAACATTGACATAACATGACCAATGACATACCATTCCTTGATTGCCAATCAATTATGAGTATTTTACCAAGTTTCATGATTCAATCTTCAAAAAAGCAATTTTGGAAATTTGCAGTGCTTTTTTCAATTTCAGCCCACTGTGCATCGGTTCAAATTTTCCTTCCTCTCCTTTCTATTAACTAAAACCACACAAAATCATGACAGTGCGTACATGGGCCTTGAACTTTTTAAGTTAAACAAGGAAACAAGTTTAGAAAAATATTAAAAGGATAAATTATGCATCATGTGTAAGAAAAACTTTCTGAAATATGTAAGTACATACATATTCACAAAATTTTAAATATAAAATATCTTTTCGTTTCCATTATTTTTTACCCGGGAGGCTAGGTTTGGGGGCCGCGATCCCTCTCTGCCTCCGTGTATGGGCGCTATGCATATAAAAACAACAACAAAACACTAGAATGTGTAGCTTGCTACCACTAATCTGTAACTTTGGCTGTAGAATAAACGATTATTTACAGTCCACTAACAAGTAAATAATAGACTTTAGACAGGGGATGGGGTTTCTTGTCGTTCAGGTTACCACATGTTGCTGAGTAGCGAGTATTCGCGGCAAAGGGAGGGGAGGTGAGTCACATCACCCGTGCTTCTGGCTCTATCGTCCCCATCACCACAAAACCCTTGATGACCACTACAACAATGCTAACGTCATACTTCTCGCACACTGACACATCTCTACCTTGATTTGTTTTTTCGCTTTTCAAACAACAACATTTAGTATTCCCTTTGGCATTTAATTTTATTCATGCTTTAAATTTTTATTTTCAATTAATTTTTTTGACCCGGCCCCCCTGATGGCCCGGGCCCCTGGGCATTTGCCCCCTTTGTCCCCCCTTGTTGCCGGCCCTGATCGAAGATACTGACCAGGATAATCTACAGAAGAATAGAACGAAAAGCTGAGGAGTTCCTTGATGAAGATCAATTTGGATTCAGGAAAAGCAAGGGTACAAGAGAAGCAATATTGGTCCTTAGGCTGCTTATAGAGAAGAGAATGGAGAAGAAAAAACGACCTACATTGCATTTTTGGATTTAGAAAAGGCTTTTGACAACTTTGATTGGAATTTAATTCTTGGAATTCTGAAAGGAATTGGAGTGTCGTACAATGACCAAAGAATTATCCAGTTATCCAAGTAGCTATTATCCAAGTAGCTGTGATAAAATCTAGACCCAGCTCTGAAGAAGCAGGGATAAGGAAAGGAGTGAGACAAGGCTGTGCACTGTCTCCCATAAATTTTAATGTTTACTTCGAGAGAGCCATCAATGAAATCAAGGAAAAAAGTTCTGGAGTGAACATCCATGGAGATACAATCAGCATGCTATGATTTACTGATGACATAGCTCTCATAGCAGAGACAGAGAAGGATCTAAAAAAGATATTGGAGTGCAGTAGGAAAAAAGAGGCCAAAACCAATTTTATACTAGGAAAGCAGAAACTGGAAGAGGTGAAAGAGTTCTGTTACCTGGGAAGCAGAGTAACCAGCGATGGACGAAGCAAGAAATAAATAGTGAGTAGAATAGCCCAGGTAAAGAGGACATTCTATCAAAAGAAGAATCTACTCACAGCTGGAAATACAAGCTTAGAAGTAAGGAGCAATTAATTAAAGTGTATATCTGGAGCATGTTTCTTTACTGCAGTGAGGCATGGACAATGACAGCAGCGGAGAAGAAAAGGGTGGAAGCATTCGAAATATGGTGCTACCGAAGAATGATGAAGATAAAATGGATTGACCGAGTGACAAATGGAGAAGTCTTAAGAAGAGTGGGAAAACAGAGAAGTCTGCTAAAAACTATAAAACGAAGACATGACTAATCAGCCATATCTTAAGACACGATGGCATGATGAAGACAATCGTCGAGGGAAAAGTGAACGGGAAGAATGTAAAAGCAGGCCTCATATGAGTTATATAGAACAGGTCATATAGGACGTGAAAGAGAGGAACTTCATTAATATGAAGGGGTTGGCCGATAGAAGAATCGAGTGGAGGGCTGAGTCAAACCAATCCTAGGATTGTTGACCCATGATGATGATAAATACATATTAAATTTAACTCAGTCTTTTTTTATATTTATGGTTTGACTTTATTCCATATTTCCACATAGTTTATGAAATGCATCTAGAATATTTTGCAAGTCCTTGACTGATTGAGTAATCACATTATATCCTGGTTTTTAATTTGAATTAAGAGAAATTAATTCAAAGTTATAATTAGAGATGGGTAAATTACCGTAATTTTCAATTGAGGTAAATTACCGCGGTGAATTACGGTAATTTTCGAAAATTACCGTAATTTTCCGGTAATTTTAAGTTTTCAGCAGCTAATCCTTATCAGAGTACTCAAAACGAAATCAAATAGCATTGAGATACAAATGCCGATGCTTATATCAAACATATCACGATGTTTATCTATTATAACTCATTAAAAAAATTAAAACATAGTTGGCAGCAACACGCAATTTGACTCTCTTTTGTCACACTGAGAAATTTTCGTTCCAAAGATATACCTCTGCGCAATATGCAGTTGTTATTTTACTCTGAATTAATTGGAATTAATCATGGACACAATGTAAACAATATAGTTTTAGCTTCTTAATTTATAATATCACCCATTCCAATGGTTTCTTTGTGAGGAAGAAGTTTTCTGAAAAAGAACTTTTCTGAAAATTACCGTTTATTACGGTAATTTTCGGGGGTGTTGGTAATTTACGAAAAATACCACGGTAATTTACCAAGTTGCCCATCTCTAGTTATAATAATCATTCTTAAATAGGAATATTTACTTTTTCAACACAGAGTCCAGTACCTCCAATGTCACCTCAACCTCACCTCTCTGAAGAGAATTCAGTGGAAGAAAGTTAGATATCAGTCGGAGCAGCAAAAGTGTCTTCGTTCCTGACTATGTGATTGGCTACTGGATCAGTGAAGATTGACTGACTTGAAGTGCAGTAAGAGTCTCTCCATCACCAACGGTAGTGTTTGTTGTGATATGATACTGTTTGCAGTCATTTTGGAAGGGAAAAGTTTTGATAATTTTGTACAGCGATGTTCCTTTGTAAGTAATATTTTGTGTATGAATAGGTACATGAAATTGTTACAAAATGCTTTACCATCATATTGAAAAAAATCCCTTCAAATATTTTGGTAGGATTTTGATAATTTTTTAAATTATTCATAGAGACATTTGCAAAATAATTTGCCCCTCCCAGTTGTATATCCTTGTGAAAAACTCTGGCATTTGGTGCTTCTCTACTATCAATGCATTATCATAGCAGTGACAAAGTGTTTGTTATATTTTGTCTTTGGGAATGAATATTTTCTGTTTGCCGACGACATTTATGCATTCTTATAAGCACAAGGTAAATTGATTTTTTAAAATAATTATATATCAGTAAACTGCAGTGCTGCACCTTTGTATGTATTTACAGGCAAAAAATGTCCCTTAAATCATTCAAGGAATTTCCAATCATGCATAAAACCTTTGCACTACTCATCACTAAATAGTCTTGCTTGTGTGTGAATAAATAGGTGCATTGCTGTTTTTTCAATTTACATTGTTTATGAGTTCATCTACATTGAAAACGTCAAATAGCTTAGCTAAGTGTGGAGAGAAATTGTATTTTCTTAATTTTACCTTAAAAAGTATTCTATTGACATCGGAATTTACTTGAATGTATTTAAATGCCAAAATAATGTTACAAAATAAAACTTATAAATAAATAGCGCATACTTAAAATTCTTATACTTCAAGCACATTTTTAGTGTTTCACTCAAGTGAATGATTGTATACCTATGTAAATATTTCCATGTCACCACATAGGATATGTATTCAATTGAAAGTGTATGGTTTCAATAATTCAGAAATACAGCATAATGAGTTTTCTTTGTTATTTAATAGGTGCACAGAAGTGATATGTATGTACATAAATTAGTCTCTCACTTTTCTCTCATTTACAATACTGCGAATGGTTTCGCCCATAGACTGCCAGTGTATTAGGTACCTACCTATTGATATACAAGGATATACAAATGAATGGAAATTATTAACCTTAGTTATCCTTTGTAGCAAACAGTAAATAAAACACTTGAATGCTATCTTCTGGTCACAATGTCTTATATGCTGTGCTTTACCTTGACTGAAGTGTATAATGTTATGTACAATTAAATTAAATATAATCTCCCATTTGTTTTTGTATATCTGGTAATGAAACTAGATGAATCACTTGAAACTTTGAAATTGAATTTGATAAAAATGTTTACATGCCTATACATACAATACCTTTTCCATGTGGCTGTGTGTGTGAGCAAAAAGTATGTCTGAATGTGCTTTATGAGGAAGCAATTCAATGTTAATTTTAACTTGTCCATTTTCTGATACTTTACGGTGGTGCTAGTAGTAATCAGGCAATTTTATTTAGGCAATAAACGCATTGTAAAACATTTGTGGGAAATGATGGAGAAGATTGTATTTTCCATGACTAATCATAAAATTTCAGCAGTGATAACAAGAGAAGCTTAAAGATGTATTGCATGTTTATAAAATGATACCATTGAAGCAACTGGTTCTCCTGTGACGAGAACAGAATATTTTGCCATTGTGCAAATGTTAACTCAATTTCATAGAATAACAGATGTTAAATGTTTTTACCAGCCACATCTCTGAGATTTCATGTCAACCTATTGATTCATGCATGTTAATCAAAGTTTATAAGTGCACTTTAAGTGCATAAAATGTTTATTGCAATTGATGAATATTTCATTATTTAAAATAGGCAAAGCAATGAGAGTTTAAATTTGTCTGATTTGACGTATGGAAATGGAGTGAATGACTAATTGCAATCCAGGAATACCTTGCATTTATGAAACACTCAGTGCTTGATAGTTTTACAAATGGCTTTTATTTGAGATTTGATTCCATTCCGTATGTACCTATACCTAAGTGAAAATTTATAATGCTGTTCTGTAAAATGTAAGGAAAGAGTAAAAACACTTGACAAAATTTTTTTCTGTTCAGTTACTATACCTATTAATATATTGAAGTGATTAAGAAGCTATGTCGTACTACAAAATATATTCTCAACATGACTGACCAAGTTGATATTTTTTGGCTGAACCCATGATTAATGGCTGAAAGGCTCAATCCAAATTGGAGTGAAACTAGATATAATGTCAGAAAATAAATACAGCATGTCAAGGAGGATGGTTTTATTCTAAAAAGTTGCAGTAATATAATGCATAAGTTAGCAAGTAGAAAGTCACAAAAACTGCATTCTATGCTGAAAATGCAGATAGTATAATAGTTAATAAAAGCAATAGATTGGTAGATGTGGATAGCCCAATAAATGCCACCCAACATGTGTTTTATAATCAAAAGTTAATGCTGATACTGCTATTGACATCTTTGCCACCACAGTTCATACAACCTGCCAATCTTAAGACACATCCCTGAGAGCATAAAGTTTGCAGTATGCCTAATGTAAACCATAGGATCCCCTCTCTGTGTGTAGCAACATTTAAGATTTTTATGCCAGTTTCCAGCAGTCTAACTGGGTATTTGTATGCAATGAGCATTTTAGGGACTGAAATGAAAGAATAATATTTCACAGAAACAACGTAATTGAATGGTACTGTATTGAGGGCCGTATGCAGAGACGAAACTGTCACTTTCCCTACTCGCCATAGGGTGGCAGCTGAAGGTAGAGTTATCGGTGGAACTGTCCCTACTATTTGTATTCTTAAACGTCCCTACAACGTAACCCACCCGACCCGGTTGCCCGCGCACCCGACACTTTACGAAGTAGGGATTTCGCATAGATTGCTAACATTTTCATACCTACGTCATGCTTCGGTGAGGTTTCGCGTGACGTTTTAGTGGCCACAATGCATTGCGCTGATTGCGACGAGAAGACGAGAACGAGGACACGAGGTACAACATGGCGGAAGAAAGTGCGAAGCGGATAATGAGGCTGAACAATGAGGAGACGAAGTTATTGGTTAGCCTCATCTTCCAAAGGAAAAACATATTGGAGAGCAAGAAGACCGATGCAGTGACCAATGCATATCCTCCCTATGTATTCATAAGGCTCCTCCATCACATACCTCGCAAAAGCTCGAAAGTCTTCCATAGTAGAAGTTACGGTACCGTGCGGCATTTGTTTACATAACAACTGCAGGCGCAACATTTATCGGACGTTCCGTATGTTTCATTATAACAGGCATATCTAATGAAATAAATAAACATTGCCAGGCTGAAAAAACATAATGGTAAACATATTTGAAGCACTTACCTCGACAGGCGCCTAGAAACATTTGCCAAAATCCAGAGGCGATGTACGCATTCCGCCATCTTTGGCTCGGAAAACCATCCCTTTACAGTTGTAGGGTACCCCAGACCACCCTATAACTTATCGGGAGGGAACGGTTTACGAAAGCTTATTTGCAGGGAGAGTTGACCCGACAACCGTATAGTAACGACTAAGAATACGGTGTCGGATCGGTCCACCCTACTTCTGACGTCACATCGGTACGGTTAGCCCTACAGGGACGTCTCTGCATACGGCCCTGAATGTCACAACATATTACGAACACATTATTTTTTAATGCTCCATTTAACAACTGTTGAGTTGGTTGTGTGAGTTACAGAAGCAAGAGGATTATAGTAGCAAAAAGGCTGATGCTGGACTCCGTTTTCAGGATTATCGTACAATAAAGAAACTAACAATTTTCTTAGGTGTCAAAATATTGAAAAATCGTTTTATTAATGCTGGTATTTGATGTAAAATTTGCGATGCCCCGATATAGAATCTTCTTACAATTGTTTACTTTGAAGTAAATTCCTGTACTATTAGATATATAATATATATTGTAAAATGCAAAGAATAAGGAATGAAAGTTTTTTTAAATACTCTTAATTTATTTCAACTAGGGATGGGACGGTTCCATAATTTCCCGGTTCCGATTCTATCAATCAGTTCCCGGTTCTCAGCTCCACTTATACTCTATTACTAATGACACTTATACCACTAATAGAATAGGATTATTATTGTACATAAAATGATGTTATTAATTAGTAAAGCACCATACAGTTTCAATTACTTTAATTAATGGAAATTCATGTCATAATATGCCAGAATAAGTAAGTGTTAATTACTAATTAATTAGTTAATCAAAAGTAAATGGGCCACATTCACATCTGTAAGTACAAGAAAAGAGAGTACAATTAGGAATTAGTTTTATTTTTTTCTTGATATCTGCCATCAGAAATGTTATTTGGTACATATTCCTCTTTACTAAATAACTTCTTTCATTGACAAAGCTGTACGAAATAAACCCACTTTGAAAGCAAAACAACTAAATTATGAACATTTTGCTATTATCAATAATATTTAATGTTCTTCACAAAAATAGAGTTTCATTCTCCACCTTAATACCTGGATAATTTCTGAATAAAAAAGAGTGAATGAGGTTTACAGTAAAATAAATTATGTTCTTTAGGCGGTAGACCATGTTAGCGGTAATAAAAAGCCTTTCTGAAGGAACAGTGGCTGCAGGTATGAATAAATATTTCTTTGCAAGTTTTTGCAATCGTGGAAATTTACTGCAACCATTCCAATATTCGGCAATGTTAGAAGTTGATGACAATGTATTTTCAGAAAGGAAAGATGTAACCTCATTTTCTGCACCATCCACTTCACGTGATTCCCCACCAAGCTCTCTGAAGATTGAACTGTAATGGGACCAAATGGAGCTTTGTGGCGTTGAAGTTTGTTGTGTCCTTTGATCTAACACTAAGTAATGTCTTTCGGAGGATTGTATTACATTGATAACAACATCTCTTGCTTCAGTAATGAGGTTTTCCATAGCAGCTGCTAGCTTTAATGGATCTTTGAATGGATGCGACTTCAGGCATGGGTCCAAGAGAGTTGCAAAAGCATACAGCTTCTCATCCTCTTAAGTTTGCATACCGAAGTTTAAGAGATGCCAATAAATCATTTCTTAGCCCTTGAAGTCCTGACAAACAAGAAGTAGTACTGGATGTTCTCTGCATTTTTCTCGGGATGCGTCCGCGTCGTTTGACAGTGAGACACCATAGACACCAGCAGTGTCTCACTGTCAAACGACGCGGACGCATCCCGAGAAAAATGCAGAGAACATCTAATCAACGCCGCGGAAACCTACGAACGAACAAGAAGTAGTACTTTCTAAATCATGCATTGTGAGGTGGACCAGTGGAATTATCTCAGAGGCTGTTGTACTTTCTGAACTCACAATAGATGTAGCTGAGTCAAACACATCCAGAATTGGAATAGAATTGTCTCCAAGGTTCCACTGAGCTGGAGTCAACTCCATTGGCAGATTAAGTTCACTACCAGCAAGCAGAAGAGCTGGTTTCTGCTCATTTAGGCATTTTAACATATGCAGGTTGAATTCCATCTTGTCGGTTCATCTCGGATTAGGCGATGATATGGCACCTGTGCCATACTTTGACAACTTTTCAACACTTTACATGCTTGCGATGAATGCTTAAAATGTCCCACTAATTTCTGGCAAGTTCTGGTTAAATTTGTCATTACCTTGTTGCTGATAAACCCATCTTTTATTGCTAATTGAAATGTATGAGCTAAACACAGGATATGGTTAAACTGATTGTGAGACATCTCCAGTGCTGCCTTAAAGTTTTGACCGTTATCTTTTACTACAGTCACCACTTTTTGGGCAACATCCCACTCACTCAGAGTTTTTGTGATAAACTCACATAAATTTGCTGCCCTATGGCTAACCTTCGGGAACGGGATTACTTCTAGGCTGTAATGGTGAAGGAAAAACTTTTCATCAAAGAAATTAACTGTTAAGCCCAAGTAGTCATCAAGAGCAGATGATGTCCACATGTCCGTATTGATGGCTGTGAACGTTGTGATTAAAGCTGTGAACAATGTGAATAAAGCTGTGAATGGAAGAAGATTTCAACTGATAGAACTCAACTTAGAAATAACTTAAATTCTTGTATCATTCACAAACACTATGTCAGAAATGGATTACGCAATTAATAATATGGCTCAAAAGTGTTTCTCGCTAGCCAGTGAGTCAATGAGTAAAGATCCATCGTAAAAGTTGCATGTATTTCTTTACACTTCATTTTATCTTCAACTGCTTCAATTGAGGTTCCATATTCAAGAAAAGATCGACATAACTCAATATGAATATATTGGTTGCTTCCACTCTCCAGCACGGACAAGACTAGACTGGACTTGACACATGGAGGAAGTGGGCACTCAACTGACATAAACAAAGGGAAGTGAAATTGGACACTAGTCAAATCAGCTTCAGCAATCAAACTTTTCAATTTTCCTTAACAACTGCATCAATGATACAAAAGGGAATGCCCTTGATTGGAAAATTAAAAAACTCCACCATGGGTCGACTTAATGATGGAACTTGAGTAATAAACACGGACAATTTTTTGCATTACGTTTTCACCATGCGATGTGACTGCTCTCGCTTCCATCCACTCTCTCAACTTTGTAGTGTATGACTTGGAGCACATTTTCATTACTATTACGCTGCATCATTATTCATTTAATGTTTCTGCAGTCGTGAAAAAAGCACAAATGGATGCTTCAGTTACCGGTCGTTACAAAGATTAAAATTAAACTAAGTGGAACCGAAGAACTGGTTTTATAGGCCAGTTCCGGTTCTGTCGGTTCCTTCCAGAACCGGTGGAACTGAGGAACCGATCGTCCCATCCCTAATTTTAACAGACACTCACAAAAACATGTCATTGGTATGTGTTTTTCGGACACCATGTAACGCATCAGCTGACCTACCCTTTGCATCTGCGATGACTAGTGAAAAATCATCATGCCTCGCCACTGGTTGCCTACTTTATGATATGACTCCGGCGCGACAACATTCCAGCCACAGCAAACTTATTCAGCACCCTTGGCGGAGGGCCAGCGGACACATATATAACACCAGTATATTTCCTACTCCACCCTCCGTCACTTTCAAATGCCCCGCCAACCTATCTTATATACTAAAATCCACTAATCCCCTCTCCAGGACCATTTCCGCCCACAAAAACAAGCCCTCCCTATGCCACCATCCGATATGCAAAACCTGTCCAATTTTCACATCACCTCCTCCCACTGCCTTGCTTCCACCACCTCCCCCCTCCACCTCCAGCAATGTGGTCTATCAGCTACAATGTAAGCACTGCCCAGCATCCTACATTGGTAAATCCTCTACCCCACTCAACATGAGGATCAATAACCACTGCTCCTCCTGCAACTACTCCTCTCAGTCATGTTCTCTTTCCATGGCACAACACTCCTTCAGCCATGAGAAATCATTTAACAATTGTTTCAATGTGTCCATTTTGGCTTCCCTCCCCCCAACAGCATCTGCACTTAAACTTAATTCCGTATAGCTAGCGTACATTTGACTTTTGAACACATATACTCCCCCATATCTGCATGTAAGTCATTAATTGTCCCTTCTCCTCTTCATCCTTTTCCAACCTCCTCCCCTGTCCTCCCACACTCCAACCCCCTCCCTTGTTCTTTCCCCTCAGTGCCATCCTCTCCCTACTCAACCCTTAACAGTTCAGTCTCCTCTATCCTCCGAAGAAAGCAGTTGCACCGCCGAAAATTAAGAATATTACACGAGTCTTTTTTAGTATTGTTCATTTCTTGTGTCATCATGATTGTGATAAACTTATATTGGACTATATATAGGTTTATATATATTTGACGCAATTTTGAATATGCAGAGAAGCAGTACCAAGGAAGTTGACCATAGGCAACCCACACAACACCATCCTTAGGCTAGATGGCCATTGAGTCACCTTTGTTATGGCCTGTATTGTGTTAACTGTCAATAAAGATTAGATAGAATAAGTAAGATTTATGTCTCTAACACAATTCTTTGTTTGTTTAAATTGAGAAATACGTAAAATTTTTTCCCCTGTCGGAGCATAAAATTTGTGATTTTTGCACCACTGGGACTATGATTTTTACACCACTTTCCCTCAAGTTTATTTACTACTTTTCAGGGTCCCTACTTATCGCCCATGTATTCTTCGCAGAATAGTACATTTTTTATGAAATATTTTTTTCAGTTTAATGTTAAAGGAATCCATACTCTTACAGTTTAAAAGTTCAAGGTGGAGTTTATTATACAAATGTACAACCATTTCCTAGGATCCCAATTTCATTCTTTCTGTCCTAATTGATGAGAAATATTATTACATATAATCTTGTCAACGTATAATGGTAATCTGAGTTCGGATAGTATTTGTGTACATCAGTTCTTACACATAATTGGGAAAACATCCAAATACAGGTGAGAGGAAGAATTTTTAAATAATGAAATATTGGCTTAAAGGGTGAGCTGTAATGTTGAAAGGCCATGATTCTGACTATTATTTTCTGAATTTTAAATATCATATTAAAGAAGTAGGAGGACCCTCAGAAAACAATACAATACATCGCCTTGGAATTCTCCATAATAGAGTTTTATCAAGACCTCTCTTCATGTCTTATTGCAAAACATTTCACACTTGTTATTCATGATTTATCTTATTTATTCGCAACAATTATGAATCATGTACTTTCAATTTATTTGTAGCTGTGGTGTTATTCTCATATACTTCCACATAGAGGTTCATTTGTTTTTTATATCGAATCTCATGAATTACTATACATTCATATTCATTACATAGCCCTTCCCTTTCTGGCCATAACCACAAAATACTAACTTACCCCTTTCTGAAATACATTTGTTCTATTTTGATCTCTCAAATAAAAATGATGTAACATTTTGGATCACCACCATTGGTATTAAAATTTGTTAAATATGTTATTGGGTTGAAAATAAGAACGAACTTTGTAATTTTCCACACGTTTTTAATAACCAACCGGTTTTAACACTCACGTGTCATCATCAGGGACGATGATGACACGTGAGTGTTGAAACCGGTTGGTTATTAAAAATGTGTGGAAAATTACAAAGTTCGTTCTTATTTTCAATCATGGAAAAATTCCACAATGTGACGGCCGAAGTTGTTTCATCGATGTTATTGGGTAGCTATTTTGGCATGGGGCACAGGTTTGGAGTTTTTGTGCATCCTTGTTTTGACTTGATAATATATACCTAGCAATAATGGCCTCATGAGGGAGAGCCAATAGCGGGAGAGTGGGATATGGATGGCCGATGACGATTGTTGTGCAGGGGAGTGTTGGATAGAAAGTCCGCTCCTGGCATTAGAGTGAGGAAGTGCATTGCAGAGAGTGAGAGTGATCACCACCCAATGATTGCGAAGGGCACCACATCAGCTAACCAGGTTTACATCATGAGTCTGATGTGTTAAAGTTTTATGTTCAGTGAAGGGTATTTTGTGTGTGCGCTCCAGTGACTATGTCGGAGTGTATGTGAGGGCAGTGTGGTGATGATGTAGCAGCCGTGAAGGCGGAGGCAAGTCCGGTGTACTTGGTGAGTGGTACCACAGCGTGGGTATGCGTACACCTTTTGTGAATGAGCACAGGTTGCTGGTGAAGTGGAGGAGTGATGGTGGATTGGTGTTTGGAGGGCTGATGGTTTGTATGAGTTGAACGAAAGGGTTTGTTGAGGGTGAGTCGGAGGTCATGGCCGTTGTTGATATGCGTATGTATTGTATTGTATTATTTTATTTATCCGAAAGACACAATGCACAGTAATAATACATGCAAGTGTATAAGACACGTCAAGCAGGTACAGGAAATACACTATATTACAAAATAATACCCTTAAAAATTCTGCGTCAGGTATTCACTGACACTATAAAAACACTTATCAGTAAGATATTCTTTGACCATATTCTTAAATACAAGAAACCTCTCTTCATTTTTAATACATTGTGGTAAATTATTATATCATTTTACACACATAGCTCTTGGGCCATTTGATGCAATTGCTAACCTAGATGATCTAACGTGTAAGTTTTTACACTGTCTTGTATCATACTTATGGACCCCACAGCTCAATTCAAAATCAGCACTATTTTGTTTTACATGGACTGTATGTAAAAGGATAAGTTTGGTCATTGTAGAAATATGTATGAATGAATAAAAAAATAAGTTACAATGGTGATTAGCATAATATGGATAAGGATGCCAAATCTAATTCGGATATTCTCTAAAATATTAAAAAGTGTAATTACAAAAAAGAATAATATTCCTGAATAAAACATTTAATGGAGCTCATAATTGCTTTCATCAAAGTATATTCAGCAGAATTTCACATAATGGGTTCTTTATCCACTTACAGGTTGATTTTATGGGCAAAAGGGGTTTGAAACTATGAGCAAGATGTGGCGTGGCATTCAAGGTGACTGTGGCAACATCACTAGGCTTTTCCAGCAACAAATAACTGCTGACCTGCCTCATTCTAACCCATACAAATACGAACCAATATAAAAATAGTTGATTAAATTATATTCTTAATGATGATAAATTATAAAATTTGGATATCTAAGACTCACGCAGTTAAGATAACATTTGTTCTACAATAAGAGCCAAGAAAAATGCTTCAGATTATAATAATAACAGTATTGATTGGCTGATGGACTTTCGAGAAATTTTTAAATATTACGAGAAATCAATTTTAAAATTATGGGTAATTCTTGAACATACAAAAATACACTTTTTGCATTGAAACTAATAAAAAATACTAAAATAACTTAAATATTTAAAATGTACACGGATTAACATCGAGTTAAGCGAGAAAAAAATATGATGTACATTTTCAGTTAGTCTTTTGATTATTTCAAAATACTTTGCAAACTCGAGTATAGATATATTTCGGTTGACAGTAGTTACCTATCTCTTATTATAGCTAACATAGGCCAACTGTTTTATTCCTAATGATCAAACAGTTTGACCTCTTGGCCATGTTACTAGGATGGTGCAAGGTAAAAGAAGAGATTCTCTAGATAATAGTAAAGTCAATGAAAAGTCTTCAAAATCATCTCTAAATACATTTATGTAAACCATTCATACACACCAGCCTCAGTTAAACCTTTCTGAGTAAAGAATGGCAAAAACAAAAGAACTATCACTAGCCTGCCATTATTATTTACAACATCTAAACAAACTTTTAACATCCTCTACCCTCCATCAGTGGTAGCTTAAAACTAAAAAAATGGCTCATTATGAATGCATACTTGAACAAAGAGTTAGGTTAAAAACAAAAATCAGTGAAGAAGTCTCACTATACACCAGGATCATTCATAACGATGTCTGCCTAAATTCTGTTAAACTGTATTTTTTAAACCTAAAAAATTAATTTTACCAATAAAAATTTAAACTGAGAATGCATATTTATTTTAACCCTTTGCACTCAGATTTTTTCACCCTTTATACCAGTAGTCCACTCGGAATTTAATTTTAAATTCCCCTGGATTTTGCGTGTCCTGTGTCTAGTGACACTCGACATGCGAGTTGGTAGTGAGCTACGCTGTGTCAAGAATCACTCGACACCCTAGTGGAAAAGGTTAAGTACATGTATTCTAAAATGATGTGTACCAAAAATGATAATTTTCACGCCAAGAGTACAGAATAGTTATTCTTTTCATATCTGAGCCAACAGGAATTTGCCAGCACATCATCAGCCAAGACATGCCAGAGAATATGTACAATCACGTTCTTTGCAGTGTTCCCACCCAAGAAGGAAAACTTGAATACCCAAACTAAAATTAAATGTCGGTATAATGGATAACATACTTTAATCAGAGATTTTTAATGGACGTAGTTTATCTAGATATGTGTGAACACTTACCTTACCAATATCTTTTTAAACCCATATTTTATTTTTTTTCTCAGATGCATCCAACTCCTGTATGGTTCCCAAGGAAAATTTCCACAACGATCTCTCTCTTCCTTCTCATAGTTCCAGGAATCACATTTTGCTTTTATTTTTTTTTTAATTCTATAACAGTGACCATAGTCACTGTTCTACACCAAGAACCACTCACATTACAGGGCATATTCCTTATTATTTGCATGAATTCTGAAAGAGGAAGTTCAAACATAGGATAATTGTCAATCAACAATAAACTGGGAATTTTGAAAGTGTTTCAGAGCCAAACATATGTAAGTCCTACTATATGAAGTTTAATGGATGAATCTGTGTGAGGGAGAGAGGAAAGAGAAGACACCTAGAAGCAATTATCGATGAAGAATCATATAGAGAAGAATGATGTGGGACAGGTTGCAAGAAGAACGGTGGTTATTAATTTGGATTTTGAGTATAGTAGGAGTGTAGGAGTATACCAATTCTATGTATGTAAAGGGTTATTAGCATGGTTTATGACCACAATAAATAGAAGCCTGGATACTACTAAGAAGTGTCTTGAATATTGTTGAGACACTTACAGGATCCAACTGTTCATTTCTTAACCTCTTGAAAATATCAGATTATGGGCCTAGGCATTTAAGCCCTAATATGTATAGTTTCCATAAAGTTTTATCTGCAATTGTTAAATGTCGAAATCCTTTCAGTAACCTAAACTGCACACTATAAGGATAGTGGAATATCAAAATGACAGGTTCAGAATACCCTTATTCTGTGGAACCGAATACGATAACTGGAAATTTCGATTGGAAACATTACCTGATGGACTCAAAATTTATCTCACTGATGAAGAACCAATATTTATCCTGCACCAATCCTAAATGAATCAGCATCAGAACATAAAGGCCGGGAAGTAACCAATGCTCAATTGTGGAGTCAAGATAAAAAATGTGAAGAGCTCATAATTTGGAAGCTTGCAAAGTAATTTAGAACATAAAAAAGGAAAAACATCCGCATAGTGTATGGAAAAAGCTGAAAGATGCTTTAGAAAGAAAAGGATTGGCTACTACAATTGCAGATCAGAAGACATAGATGTCTTCTGATCTCCTATCTTTATCTTCTATCTCCAGCATGTCAATATAACCCCAAAAGGGAAAATCTAAACTCATTTTCTTCATTTTGAGGGACTTATTCATCAACTGAAATCAACAGGCACAAATGTAAGTGAATCAGATATTATTTGTCACTTGTTGCTTACTTTGCCGTAGGAATTTAATGTGGTCATCACAGCAATGGAGACTATGTCCACCAATCAACTAACTTTGGCCTTTGTGAAGAAATGATTACTCTATGAGGAATCCAAGTGATCGTTCCAGGAGTAACAGAAAACAGCTGGTGAAATCCGAATCTGAGGTACAACCACCTAAAGCATTTACTACACAGACCAAATGAGGAAAGAACAACGCTCAGAATAATCAAAGAAATGACTAAGTTGAGGTTACAAATGAAAATAAATACAGTCAAATCTCCCAATAGTGGACATGTTTGGGAGAAGAAAAATTGTCCAGAAATTTTGAAAGGGCCATAATTAGGACCTGTTTTTCTCTGCAGTGACTAAGAAAAATTAAAATAGAAAGGAATTTAATGCATTGCATTAAATATTAATTTTCTAAATATTTGAAAAATAAATCCATGCAGCAAAAAATATGGAATGAAACAATTATTTTTATTTTTTATCCATAGAGCAACTATTGGCATCATCGTGATCAAAATAAGAATCAAAATCTTGGCTCACTAAAGAGATAAGTAGCAGTGTGCATAGTAAGGAGTGAGAGGAAAGGAAACAGGAGAAGCAGGGACTGTAGGCAGACAACCACATTGCTACCTGATTGCTAATACAAAGTTTTTTTTCTGGAAAAGTTCCTTAGAAATATATATTTGATTCAATAGATGTTTTTTTTTTTGTTAAGGGGATGAGAAATGTTTGCAGATAGCTCATAGGGTGTGTCCATTAAAGGAGGCAATTTAAGGAGAAATGTTCCCTTCTGTTGCCTGTTATTTGAAGGTGCTAGTTCCACACATCTCCATGTTCTGATTCCGAGGATTGAAAAACTGTCCATTAAGGGAGGTTTGAGTGTACTACAGCAAACCTCATATTCTCTGTCATAATTGTGATAAACCAGATCATATTAGAACTGAGTGCGGGAAAAGTAAAAATAAAATTGGGTCAGCCAAGAGAACAAGGAACCACTGGTAGATAACCGTGGATTCAGTTTTGCAGCACGAGTATGGTGAGACAATGGATGAGGAATCAACTGCTGTGAGGATAAGCTAACTATCAGAAAGTGAAGTAACCTTTACTTTAGACTCTGCAGTAGTGTTGCTCATAACGAAAAAAAATATCGAATAATGAATATATCGATATTTTTAAAAGTATTTATATTCACACTCAATATAACGGAGTAAAAATATCGAATATTAGATATATCGAATATAACTTGTAGTAGGAATGGCCGAGTCGGTAAAAAATTAAGAATTAATAAAATTTACTCTTAACATAATATGAAAATTTTTAATCATGAATTCTGCGAACCAATTCACAACAACAAACATGTAAATACAACTAATTGCACATTATAATTTCATATTTAAGGAAAAACATTTATTTTACGAGATGAAATACAAAGCTTTGATGCTATCTTCTATGACATGTTCCAAAAGTCCCTTGGCAGTGCAGAGAGGAATACCCTTTCTTTTATATGCTTGGATGTTGTACGGCTTCTCTTCTCTGGAACTGCATTATTGATGGCAGATACAACTCTTTCCGATGGAACTGATGTCCCAAGTATCGTTAAATATTTTTTCGCAATGCTGGAAATACTGGTGTCATGATGCTTGTATTGGTCCAGTATGTGATTGGATCATGTGTCCGGGGAATGCATGGGGTATCCAAGTAGAGTTTTAAATCTGAAGGAAGATTACCTTGATGCTCTTCATTCCCCACCTGGTTGACTCTGACCTCATGCTGCTGCCATAACGAACTATTTGGAATATCATTACCCGTGCTCAGAAGTAGAATTGGAAGAGAGAGGGAACCCAAATTACGTCGGTCTTGATTGATCAGAGAGCATAAGGTTGTCATTGCTGACGCTTGACATGTGGGAACAAAGCTATAAACTCTCTTAAACCGTGGATCAAGCAATGTCGCTATACATAGTAACTTGTTTTGTTCAAGGGGCATCAGCCTCTTTTCAATTTGTTCCTCAAGTTTTGACTTCAAGTCCAGGGCAATACGAGTTCTGGGCTTAATGTCCGGAAGAGCTCCAACAAGGCCATGCACAATGGGCAATATGATACTGCCTGTGACATAGTTATCGCCTGAAGTTTCTACAGTTGCTTCCTTAAAAAGGGTTAGTAAGGCAACAATTTCAGATACCACTTCTACGTGGGAACCTGTAAGCATCTGCGGTCCATCCCTATGATCCGGATTGGCTAATATTCCTGCCACAACACTTGATAACTTTTCAAACTTTCCCAGCATAGCATGAGTTGAGTTCCATCTAGTATTGATATCCTGAGTGAGGTAACAAACAGAGCATTCTGTTTTTTACCCTCTTTCAGCTGCTCTTCTCTCAGTTTGTCTGCTGCTATGGTACTTTGTTTAAAATAGGTTACAATACTTTTTACTCCTCTAACAATATTTTCAAGTCCCTGAGTTGCATTCAAACTGTCTTGGACAACCAAATTTAATTTATGCGCAAAGCATGGGATGTGTTTATCCTTACTAGCATAGGTTGTTACTCCTTTGACCATGTTTGCAGCAGAGTCAGTGGTAACAGCAACAACCTGTATATCCCTAATTCCGAAAGACTCCAATTCTTCCCTAAAAACTGCAGCAATTGTATCACCTGTATGGCGTTCTGTAAGATGGACTGCCGATAAGGTGATGAGCACAAGTTTGTCTTGATCAATGTAATGTGCTGTGATGACGAGGAAGATCCTTGTTGTACTTTGGATAGTGCAAATATCACATGTCGAGGACACTGATTCTGCTTCAGTTAACCTTTTCTTTACCACTTCCTTCATCAAAAAGTAATGCTGATAACTCAACCAAGTATACAAGCAGCATTCCCATTTCTCTCCAAAATATAACAGCTAAATATGTAGCCATGAAGATAATTTGCTTTTTTCCGAAAGTATTCGATATGAATATTTTTTCAATATTCATTACGATATATTTGCCAAAACATATTATTCGATAATTTCAAAGTATTGCCGAAAAAATATCGAATATTCGATATATCGATATTTTTTGAACATCCCTACTCTGCAGTTACTGAGCATTTGTTTGGGAAACTAACTCCCCTCAGTAATCCGAGCATTTGTTTGGGAAACTAACTCCCCTCAGTAATCCCACACCACTGAAGATACTCATTCACCTATAAGTTGCCAAAACTGGTCAATTGATGACTGCCAAGGAAATAGGAGATACTGTGTTGTTTTTACTGATGCCAAATGGGTTGACTTGCACATAGCCAATGTGTTAAAGGTACCTGATCTTGAAATGAATCTGCTGTACATTCAAAAACTGGATTAATGTGGTTATGATGTGCTGTTCGCAGATGGAAAAGGAACAATACTGAAAGGTAGTCAAACAGTGGCAGTTGCCAGGCACTTTTTAAAATTATATAAGATTACTATCCAGAAGACAGCCTTACAATGGAAGCTGAAAATCTGTGGCACCAAAGGGCTAGAGGAAATTAACAACACTGGTGGATGGAATTAAAGAGTATAAATTCAAGGATCGATGTGAATATTGCTTGGCTGACAGATAAACAAAACAGCCACACTTGCATGAAAGAGCCAGAGCCACAAGTCCACTAGAACTGTTACACAGTGATCTTGTTCGACCTATATCTCCAATGTCATATGATAAAATGAAATATGCAATGACATTTGTGGACGATGATACCCAATTTACAGCAGTGTTCTTTTTTAAATATAAGACAGAAACCATCCATTACCTTAATATTTACAAAAAATGGCAAGAACACACTTCAATCTAAAGCTGAGCTGTTTCAGGTGTGATAATGGCAGGGAGTATGTCACTAATGAAATGAAGATCTATTTTGAAGAATGAGGCATACAATTTGAATTTACAATTCCATACATGCCACAGAAAAATGGGGCGGTGGAACAAATTAATCGTGTGATGCTTGAAAAAGCAAGATATGCATACCTTTAGATATACCATAGCTGTGTAGCATAGCTACATAGCTATGGTATATCTAAAACTTTGTGGACAGAAGCAGTACTTACTGCTGAATACCTAGTAAACAGGACTCTCACATAAGCCCTGGAAAAGGAGGTTCCAACTCATATTTGGTATGGATGAAACCAGATCTTAGTAAATTGAAGATTTTTGGTTTGAAGATTAGCCTACCGGCATGCCCCCAAAGGTTGATGAGTGGTAAGTTAGAACTGAGATGCAATACCTATATTTTTGTTGGGTATTGTAAATACTAATGGGTACATACTTTGGGATCTGGATTTGAAACAAAATGTCAGAGGAAGAAATGTAATTTTTGATTAAAAGAAGTTCCCTGCTAAGAAGGAATTTGGAAACTGGGATAAAACTCAAAACATCATTGGAAAGGAAAAATACTCACCAGAAGAGACAGACCAGAATTCAGGTGGAGAATCAGAAGTAGGAGATCAAAACAGAAGGTCAACCACAGAAAGAAGACCTATCCACTTACAAGACTATGATACAGAATACGTATAGAATTGCAAGTGCATGGAGGGCTGAAGCATATCTGGATGAGTTACCTGAAGATTTCTCCAGTATCAAAGGACAAGAGGATCAAGATAAGTGGTACAGTGCGGTCAATGAGGAAATGAAGGCTCTTCATGAAAATGAAACCAGGTTTTTCACTCCACTTCCCCCTGGAAGGAAAGCAATGGACTGCAAGTGGGTTTTCAAAGTTAAGCGGACTGAAAATGGGGACATTGATCGCCACAAGGCCCATCTTGTTTCTGAAAGGATGTGCTCAACACAAAGGGTACAACTACAAAGAAACATATTCACGGGTAGCAAGTCGTGTAACTCTCAGAATCCAGCTAGCAAAATGCAATCAAGATGGTCTCTGTGCAGAGCAATTGGATGTTAAGAATGTATTTCTTCATGGGAACCTCAGTGAAGATCTGAAACAGCCAGAGGGTTACATAGAAGGAAATGGAGAACTGATCTGCAAACTTCAGAAAAGCCTCTAATTACTCTCAAGCAGCTCCACAAGAATGGAACAGGAAATTTAATTCCTACATGAAATGACTGAGCTTCACTCAGTCTCAACACGACTGGTGCTTGTACATCAAAGTTATTGATAAGTATAATTTATGTTCTTTCTAATGTTGATGATATTATTGTTGCAGCTAGTTCTCAATGTGACCTTCAATAGAATAGTCAAAGGGGAACTCAAGAAGGAATTTATAATGACAGAACTAGGTTCCCTAAGATGTTTTCTAAGCATAAAGATAAGGGAACAAAAGCCAAACCTGCAACAACCTTGGAAGGCCCCTCATAGTTAATGAGAAGCCTAACAGAGAACTAGTACGGTGTCTTATGTATTTGATGCACATTACAGGAGCAGACCTGAGTGTGTCAATTTGTTTATCAGATATCAAACTACAGCCACTGAGACCCAATGGCAGGGACTCAAACAAATCCTGTAGCACCTAAAGGAAACTATTAACTATGGCCTTGTTTTTGAACGAGGATGTTTTTGAACACCAATAGTAGTGGGATATGCAGACTCAGACTGGGCTGGAGATACCACAGACTGTAATTCAACATCTGGATATTCGTTCCAAGTTCATGGAACAACTGTAAGCTGGGCCACTCGTAAATAAACCACTGTAGCTATTTCTACTACTGAGGCCAAGTATGTAGCCCTGGCAATGGCATGTAAATAACTTTTATGGTTAACACATCTTCCTACTAATTTAGGTATAAAGGCAGAACACAAAAGACTTAAACATGTTAACAAGTAAATTTATCATTTTGTTAGAAACTTGGAGTTGGAAAAAATTCTCTCCGTGAGATATATACCAACTGATCAACAGAGGGCAGACATATTAGCTGAAAGACTAGTGGGTGAATTTTTTTCTTGTGCAACGTACTGTTTTGGGTGTAAAACAAATACCCTAAACTAAGTTGTGTCAAAATCACTCTACTTGAATTAGTGCTTTAAAAAAATATCGACCCTGTGTATTCAATTTTTTCAGGTTGCCGTGGGAATTTTTTATTTAGATACCTATATTCAAATTTTTTTCTTTTCATATTTATTTCTGTTTTAAATGTATTTCATTTTTGATGGTTGTAGAATTGAGGTGGAGTGTTGGAGTATACCAATTCTAGGTATGTATAGGATTGTTAGTGTGGTTTGTAACCACTATAAATAAAAGCCTGGGTACTGCTAAGAAGTATCTTGAATATTGTTGTGACACTTAAAGGATCCATCTGTTCATTTATTAACATCTTTAAAATATCGAAAAGCAAGGTAGAAATAATACTGAAAGTGGTAAATGATATTGGTGGATACTCATGCATAAGACAGAGGGTGAAGGAGAGATATGAGAATGTGAAGGGTAGGTGTAGGTGGTGAAATAGTAATGGGACATGTTTTACACCTGGCATTACCTGCGAGCAGGAGTGCATTTGATGGTACATGAGAATTTGAGGAGACGTTGAGAGTACCCAAAAATATCAAAAATGAAGGCAAAGAAGCCATACGTAAATGAAACAGAACTAAAAAATACACAAGTCAAAAATGTAAAATAAAATTAAGAGAAAGAGTAGGTTGAGAAATCAATGAAAATTTTGAAATTACCAAGAGAAGAGGTACACTAGTTCCTAAAGAGACTCTTTGACGAAAGAAGAAACATTAAATCTATTTAAATGGGAATACATATATTGATAAAAAAAATGAAATAATGGACAAAGGAAAAGTGACAATGATAAGTGATACCAGACATATGGGAAAAAAGATCCAGCTGAGAAGCAAACACCCAAAGGAAATGATGGGAGATATCATATAACCAACAAAGCTTTCTGAAAGTAATAAAAATCAGCAATTAAGAAAACAACTAACAAGATATGTTATCACACATTTTGGGATTTTAGACTACACCTTGAGCATATCAATTGCAATGATTATTCAGGCTAAGGAAATACTCCTTCCAGAGCACAACGGTAACATGTTTTAAATCTTTTTCATTCATGAAAAGGCCTAGTTAACAGTTTTACAGTGTGCTAGGGAAAAGTAGAAATAGGATATATTTTTAGAGCAGTGATTTCCAAACTTTTAGTCTCTGCATCCCAAGTTCCATCCACTAGACATCAAGTCTCCTCCCCAAGAGATGTGGAAAAGTTAAGTTTACCTGTGACTTTTTGATGGTTGTAATTAAATACTAAATATGTTGCAGACATGCATATTTACAATATCCTCATAGAAGTTAATGTTGCTAAGTTTGCTCTGCTGCCAATAATCTCAACTATTGGATGCATCCAACCAGTAGGGAAACACTCTTAAAGGGACACAGTCCATAAAACAATGCCGATCATCAGCTCCAAGACAGTATTTAACAGTTTTCAGTAGTAGCATAGAGTAAGTATAATATAAGGGCTCACTGCATAGGGCAAAAATGTTATAGGTTTTGGATGTAGTACTGGAAGGTTTTCGTAAATGGCAAGGGAAGAATTTTTTTGCATTACATATTTCACAATCGTTACATATTGCTTCCCTTCTTCTAATCGACCTAAGCGGCACAATCGAGAAGTGTCGTGTAGTCTACTCCGTCTTCTCTCTGCAGCAGTGGATTATGTGTTTTTAATCAAACAACTAGGAAACCCTCAACTGACAAGATGTGTTTGCTTTAATGGTGAAAGAAATGTTAACTTATCCATGCAACTGTTGACGTCAGTCAAATGCTTATGTTATTTATCCCACGTGATATATATTTATTAGCTTCTGAGTGAAGTGTCCTTTAAGGCTGTTTTATACAGGGTTATGTACCGTGCAGGCTGATGCATATATGGATGTACAGTGAAAATTGCATTGCTAAAAGCTGTAAACTATACGTAGTATCTATCATAGTAAAAAGTATCACTGTAACAGCTCAAGCTTAAAAAATGTGATTCCTGGAAGATATTCATTTTCCAATGGTATAGGACAATAAATTTTTTAAGTACAAAACAGTGAAGCCAGACTTCTTGGCAAATAGCAAGAAGTTCATGGTGTGATATGAATAAAAGGAGAAATGTAATAGAAAATGGAATTAAATGTTCCTAACATAAATTATATCCTTTAAAAAGTACATTGATGGCATGATTTGGATGGCTGGTGGGTCCCAAGTAGACCCCTAACCAGAGGTCCCACTTCAAATCTGAGAGGCTTTTGGACACAACCAGTTGAAATCAATCTCATTTTCTGGATACAAGATCTTTCCAGGAGACTGAAGGCAACAATGGGAAAGAAACTGGCCCTCATACCCTTATATAAGAATTTTGCACCACCATTGCAGTGCCTGCAACCTATAAGTACTTGGTGAGCTCTACCACTACCTACCAGACCAACCTTCGAGTTGAAACATGTAGTTGTTTAGTTGATTCTAAATAATACCTTGTTACATGCTCCCAATTTAATACATTAATTGGAAACAAAACATGCAGGAAAACATGTTACTCTTCTAAAAAGTCATAGATTCATATTTACTCCATTGGCTCAAGGTTAAAAAATAAAATTCCAAAAAACTTTAAAAATTGTCAACAACCAGCATACTTACTACAGATGTATTTTATTCTATGGCATAGCTGTTCATGAGAAATGACGGCAATTAAAAAAGATAATGAGAGGGCATGATGAACTGTAAACAAGTAGAAGATGTCAAGAGTTTGCTGTGTGATAAACAATGACAGAAAAAATTTCTCTTCAACACAAAAAACACATCTAAAAAGTTTTAGTAAGACAATGTCAAAGTATGCTAATAAAAATTAAAGAATGATAAAATACTACAATAACTGACACTGCATTGTTGTGTAGTTCTCAGTAACCAACACCAAATAGGTTATGTTTTATGTGCTTCCTAACACCAATAGGTGAGATTTTTTTCAGGATACAAGTCCTTATGCAAAAAACTTGAAAATTTCAACAGTAAACTGGGTCAACTGTTGAAATTCAACATTTTTTCACAAAGGGGTCTCAGGAAACTGTAAGTGAGCCAAGGGAATATAGCCTCTTTACCAAAAAAAAAGTATTTCACAAAAACATATGATGTCATAAGAAGAGATATCTTCCCTACAACCAAGGAGGCTACATAATAATGTAATATTCATGCCTACAACAATATCATCGCCATTAAGACTGATCACCAGGCAAGTGAATTTTGAGATAATTACGGGTGTAAATTCCTGATAAAAAATCATTTGCTGACTACACATGAAATATTAGAATATTAGTGACAACACATGAAGCCAGTTTTAGTTGCATGGCCAGTTATTTCTGAAAATTTTCATCCAAATGCAGAAATCATACAGATTATGTTTCGGCAATTAGAACTATAATAAACACCCACATCGATCAGAACAGTCACAACAATCCCTAGAAATTACAATGCAGCTGCAATTTAATGTCTAAGGGTTGCAGGCAATTCATTAGGAATGGATCTCCATGGTGGCCTGTCGCATGAAAGCATAACAATACCGAGGATATATTGTCTGTACCAATTTTGACTTCAGGAGTTTCAGGATCATTAACCTCATTGTGATGATTTCCTCCAATCCAAAAGAACCACCTTATATGCATACCTTTCTCTTTGATACAAGTATAGGGGGTATATTTTCAATTTGCACAAAAATAACTCATGCATTAAGTCATTGGCGATGGCCATTCACTTGTAATCACCTGTAAGCAACTTAAAGAGATCTTCCCTGGATAAAATAATGCCTATGGTTAACATTTTAAATCCATTTAGGTATGAAAAGCACCCATTATTATTAATGTACATTATTCATGATACTGCAACCAGCACAACTGAAGTAGGAACTGTATATATATAAATATAATTGTAATCTCTAAAATAAAAATGTTAACATTTAACAATTTCCATGAAGTTTTTAAATGTTCATAGTGAGAAATATGCTTCCAATTACAACAGGAAAGAGAATGGTCTCATCGCCTGCGGAATAACTAATGTTAAAGCCTATTTATAGATACTGATGGGTAACCACATTCTTTCTGCTAATTGAATGGAAACCTGCTGTTCTCACGATACAAGCATGTGAAAAGTGATTACAGGACTTCTCGAAGGATGATGAGACTTCCAAACGACCGTGCCATAGACCCCACTACTAGGAATTCTAGCAAACAGGAAGATTTTAAAGGATACAGGTCTATTGTTAATTTATTTCGCGACTATAAGCAACACGAAGTCTTGCACGTGTTAAGTAATATATCGTGTAACCAGGCCTTTATAATTAAACACAGGAAAATTTTCAGGTTTCCAAACATGTTTTACTGAAAAATTGCGTACATAATGCCAACGTATCTACAGATAAAACATAATGATAATTAGTCCCACCCAGATACTTGTCTTTTCTTAAACCTCTTATGGAAAAATTAACAAAACCGTAAAATGACTGAGTAATGAAACAGAGATTGTTCACTGTGCTAAAATCAAAACTCATGCTATCAAAGGTTTTCCAGGGGTGACGCACATTTACTTGATTAAGACAAACGAGCTAGGGCAACAACGCGAACTGCATTTACGACAAATACGGAATAAGTTATTACAGTATCACCCCCTTATTTCTTGAATTTTTCGCCTGTTTAATTCTCAACCCGTTTCTACAAGAGATTATTGCACAAAATTGTGCCTATACCCAAAAATTACAATTTAACGCTATAAATAGAGTTTAAATTCATTGATAAAAACAAACTAAGACTAAGGCCTAAGCTAACCAGCTAGGGCACCTGTGGAACTTGTGGTCACTCGAATAATCTGGGCCACACGGACGAGAAGTAATAGACTTTTAAAATGGTAACTGCTGACCTACAAGAACTCCAGCAACGTTCCCTGCAAGCCCGTTACTCGCGCATCGAGAGAATGTTCGAACCATTCGAACGGAGCGTGAAGTGACATCAAGATCTGACGGGGTTCCGGAAGAATTTATAACGGACCACGAGAAAAGATATTAGTAGGCACAACTAATACCAGCAGATCACATCACTGTAAAACGAAAATATAACGGGTATTACGTTCCAGATCGCACAAAAATTGCCATACTACACCAGCTATTTGCTAATTAAGCTATTTATAATCAGGCACCAGGTTTTTGTAGGCGACTAAATGACTAGCGGAAAAGAAGTGGATTAACCTCCCAAGGTAACTTACTAGAATCTTGTCATTTCACCGTTAATTAAAATTACTTTAGCTTCAAGATTAATTTAGACTCATTATTGGTGGGCAAATTAGTAAACAAAATTCATGGAAACATAATTCTAACACATATTAATAGAAGTGATCTTCTGAGTCTTGCCAATTATGCTGGATAGATGAAGAAATTGTCACGATTCTTCTACAGAGAATCATGTTTCATGCTTACTTAATTCGTATGATTCGTAGCACGTCATCAAATCTTCATATAAAATGCCACGCAATCAAAAACTTAATTTCAAATAATAATTTCCTTTAAGTTTTAACGATTAATACTGGCGTAATATCTTCCTTAAGATCTCTCAAACGCTGTAGATTTAAGTTTTTCATTTATAATTTATCCATTGTTAAAAAGGTATGTTGCGCTTACTCAAGTATTTTGTCATTTCCTTCCCATGATTACGTAGACGCCTGTGGAATAATTTCATTTTCTAAAATGCGCGGGAATCTGTAGGACGTGCATCGGTGTGATGTAGGGAGGAAAAAACAGGTGGTTTTTGGTAGTTTGTGCTAATGTAGTGTTTGAGGTTATAGTTTGTATTAGTTTGTGATACCTAATGTAGAGCTATTACAATGGACGTTTTCGATAAAATTGAAAAGATTGGAGAAGGAACTTATGGAGTGGTTTACAAGGCGAAAGATAAGAAAACAGGAAAACTTGTTGCGTTGAAGAAAATTCGTTTGGAAACGTGAGTATCATAAGTCTTTATTTTATTGTTTTCTCAGAAGCAGTAATTCACTTGCTCGGAATAGTTATGCGAAGCGAATGAATTTTGTATTCATTTCCGTCGCCATATTGAATGAACTTGGGAAACTGAAGCTTTTAGCATTTTTGGTGACGTCATTATGGCCTATTATGCCGTTATGTAGAGGGGACGTTTAGCTCGGCAGTGGGGTTCAGCTGATTAGCTCATAGAATTAGTGAGAGATTTGAAGTAACGTTATTACGCCGAGACTTGTGCAAATTGTTCTTGGATGTCGGATTAAGGAACTCGCTCTGTGGTATATGGGATCTGAATTATATCACAGTTCTGAGTTTCTATATCTTGCATGCATAAATCTTCGAAACCATTTAGTTGACAGCATTTTATGCGTACACCTCGTTAGTTACATTTAAGAATGTTCAAGGTATCTCTATTTAGGGGCGCTCAGGTAAAATTCGTTTGGTGCGTATGAATTTTTCGATTTGCTTGGGTTTCATGGGTTTCCTCCGCTTGTATCTAGGTGGCAGCACCTTGGTGAAAATTGCATTTCGGCTTAGTGAAAATGGCGGATGTGCGTCGTTTCCGTTGCTGCATTTTGTTCCTTTTCTGTAGTGTTGGAGTCATTTATTAGTGTATAACTCATTGGCCGTATGGGTTTTTTCAACCTCAGGTATCAGCAGTTGTACAAGTAAATGCGCATATCATATAGTTACTTTATTTGCTAAAACGCTCTTTGTTTGTTGACGTTTGCTTGTTGCGAATTGACGATTGTGAAACTAGAATGTTTTCACGAACGACTGAGGTTGGAATATTCCATTCGTGTCAATAATTTTGTAATTTGGTTAAATTGGTTCATTTGTGTTAATTTTCGATGTTATCTAATGCCTACTAATCGAATTTATTTTCACGATGAGAAACGCAATGTTTGACCTTGTTTCCAGTGATATTTATGTATTTATTGGGCTGTGTAAATATTGCTCTTTGGAATGGCTTATTCTTTTTTGTACTAAGTTATGCGTAAGAGAGTTGCTTTAATGTGATTATATACGATGTGGGTTAATTGGCTTGTAAATAAAGCATGAACGATGACACTGGTGTGTAAGCTAACTTTGCTTGTATGCAATGTATGATTGCTCTTAACTGCTAACTGTTTTATCTTTTTGCCGAAATGTATATTTTTTATTGAAATGCTTGTGTAAAAGGGAGTGCGCATGGAGAGAGGATCTAACCAAACGCCTGCATGAACTGTGCTACAACTCACTTTCAGGGTGTCAAGCTCCCATCTATTGGGCTCCCTCGTCTTCTTTCTAAGTAATACATCCCCTGCCTTCGGGCTGAGCTGAATCTTGTGGTGAATACGTGGTGACCGAGCGTAGCACCACATGATTCAGCTTAGTCCGCTGGGGTGCTTTGCCCGTTCATCGACTTCGCATTAGCCTCAAGCCCTATCACCCTCCAACAGAAGAAAGCCTACTAATATTGGGTAACAATACTACTTCGGCTGCAACCTCATTAAAAGTTCTAATAGGTTCGTTTTCATAGTTAACCATGTGATTGAAGATGATATGTGGCACTTGTGACTAGATCATATTTAACATTTTGAATGACTATGTATATTGTGCTAGGTTTGTGTGGAGTTTGAATTTTGAATAAATTTTTTGACTTCATGTATTGTGTGTTATTCCCTGCATTGTTTATCCTAAACCAATACTTCAGTGCTATTTACAGAATAATTAACCTATTTCAGGGAAATAGAAGGTGTTCCAAGTACTGCCATCCGTGAAATATCTCTTCTGAAAGAGTTAAAACATCCTAATGTTGTTTCTCTCCTGGATGTGGTTCATGCAGACAAGAAACTCTATCTTGTGTTTGAATTTCTCACTCAAGACTTGAAGAAGTTTCTCGATTCTTCAAAGGATTTGCTTCCTCCTGAATTAGTAAAGGTAGAAAGCGAGAATTCACTTGAGAATTGTGTGAGAGATTTTCGTGCTGCCACCATGTTCTTAGTAGAATACTCAGTAGCCCACTTGCATAACTTCATAGCTAGCATTGCTTTAATAATTTTAGACACTGTGAATTACTCCAATTACTCACTCATCTCAAGAGGATCAAAAGAAATTACTTCACTTAGGAGCTCTGGAAATATTTTTCTTCAGATTTATTATTTTTTCGTGGTAGCTTTGAATTTCTATCTGCCTAAGTTGACGGTGAAGGAATTTTGGCCTGGGGGGACAAGTCAACATAGGTATGTAACTAGCAGCCCTTTTGGGAGTACATATGGCCCTGCCGAGTTTAATAGGTTGCATGTTTTGAAATGCAATCTTAGAGTTTGAACGTTTAATATATTCCCTCTGTAGTAAGGGTAGAATTAAAGCAACACCAGTGTACAGAATTGGTGTTACAACCAAGTGCTAATCCAAGTTCAGGATTGTTAACTTGTTATAGCATCAAAGAGGATTAGTTGTGAAGTAATGAAAATTTTAAAGCTCATGAGATTGAGATGATTATTGTAAGCCTTGGGGAAGTGAAGCCAAACTTTTGAGTTGAATATGGTTTAGTGATAAACTTGAAAGTAATTACTTATTTTAGTAATGCAGAGTTGTTCCAAAATAAAATGTACCCTTGTATGTTTTTTATCGCTGGCTCTTGAGTTAAGAGGAGTGACTGCATTGAATGCACGTAATCCTTGCTATGATAGCATTTGTTTAGACTTATGTTTACTTAAGGTCTTACAAACATTATATTACATATATTTGTGTTAACTATAAAATGCATAAGCTATTTTTCTTGCTGCCATGATATGTCTTCTGTAACATATTCTGAAATGCACTACCACCATCAGTTTCATGCTGAATGACCTACCATTTTAAGATGCATCATACAGGATTAATCTTGCTGTATTATTTTCATAAATAATTATACAGTTACACCAAAGCTGTCATTAGAGTCTGTTCAAGGTGCATTTGCATGTAGGAAAGTAATAGCTCAATAATATGATAGTCACTCTTGGTGGATGAAAATAGCACAGGTTTTTACATTGAGATCATTACGACTACAATTAATGTGCCTGGAGCTTAATGAGATTGGTGACGTGAACTTCTTGGTCTAGCGGTGGCATTAGGCCTGATTTTATTTTTCTGAATTCACTGGCTTAAGAGTCATGATTGAAAATTCTGAGGAATGGAGTGAGAACTCTGGTAATTCATTTGTAAGGCTTGATTAAAGTAGAAGGCATAAGGAGGATAGGTACCTTGTGGACTACAATGGTCGTGGTTGGCCATTTATCTGTGAATGGTAATTATGATCTGATAAGAAATAGGTACAAATCATTAATCAGGATGCATAATGCCATATTTTTGCTAATGATGGATGAGAGTTACGTTATTTCTCAACTGTACTGTTACAATTATTACAACAAATATTCATCAAATTTTTAACTTTTTCATCAGGTAAGGTTAAGATTGGATACTCTAATTTCATGGAATTTCACAATACATTTGTTAGTGGTAGGAAAAATTTTTTGCTCATTATTTAATCCTATATTAATAAATGCTGAAGTTGTTTAATGGTATACTCTGCAAATATAATTATGAAGATCCTGTTGAGCAGTTGAAACTCTGAAATTGAATTATAATTCTTAGTAACAACTCAAGAGGTCATAGTTGAAAGAACTGAGTTTGAATTACCATCATGAAATAACTATTTTGAAAAGTAAATTGATGAAATAGTTCAAAACTATGGTGTCAGGCATATGAGGGTTGAATGCCTGATAAAATCTTGGAATATTTTCTTAAAACCATTGTTTTGGTCTTGTGTGTGTCATATAACATCTCAAGAGATATTGAGGCAACCAAAGAATTTCAGCAGATTTTCATTTTCTTACACATTGACTCGAGTATTTTCAGTCAGTGCCATGTTAGTTTTGGGTAACATACCCACTATTGAAAATAAGTATGCGTGAAGCTATGAGCATGGTGGAGGGAATGTTAATTCACAAACTGTGATTGCAGGTTGCCTGGTGTGATGATTCTAGTGGTTAAAAGGTTTACTGTTGTAATCCAAAGTCACTGGATACTTTTTACATGCGGGCATTTGGTTGCAAGAATATATTCAATTTGTGGCCTTGATCGAATTCTTCTTTACTGGATGCATTTAAAACTTTGGGCTGTCTAGAAAGTGACCTCAGTTTGGATGTAAAAAAAATTACTCAGATAAAAAAATAAAATAACAGATAAAAAATTTTATTTCATAAATTTCCTGGCGCAAACCCTCCTTTATTTTTCTACATCATTGCTATTTAAACTAAGGTATATATTTGCTAAGGTACATTTGACCCGTTTCTGAATTCACAAAACTTAGCCACATGTGATTGCTACCAACCTGTAGCAGCAAGCTGAAGTTCATCATGGTCATAAAGTTGCTGGGTCCCAAGCAGTTTCATCATGTGCATGAATGGGTAAAAGTCACTGGGAGGGGGGACGAAAACATCCCCATTGAAACTTGTTATATGTTTATTATTCACCAAGTGCTATGGGGACGAGCATTATCATACAAAAAAAACAGCATCTGATGTCAGCATTCCACAATCTATGTTGTGAATAGTTCATCTCAGTTTTTTTTTAGTTTCACAATAAACTTGAGAAGTTGTGGCTATTCCATGAATTCCGCAAGCAATATACCAAAAAAAAAACATATAACAATTCTTGTAGACCAAGTTGGCCAGGCTTTCTTTGGTTTGTGTGGGTAAGCAGTGTACCTCATACCAATGACTGCTGTATGGTCTCAGTGTTAACGTACGATCCCAGTGTTTCATCGCATGTTCAAATACTGTTGAGAAAGACTTTCCCTCTGCTTCGTACTCCATGAGAAAGTCATGAAGGCAGATTCCATCTGTTGTAGTTATTAGTAAGCATAGTTCAGCTCAGTTTCTGAGCACAACTTCCGATAGCCTGGTTTTGCTGTCACTGTCTCTTGCAAAAGTGAATGTATTGTAACTGCTCTGACAGTGAATAAATCGTGAACTGCCTTTTTATGCAAACTCTTTCCTCTGTTTTCTGCACGAGTGCATCACTGAGTATAGATGGTCAGCTACTCCTATCCTCATGAGGAAAGTTTGTTCTTCCACTTTTGAAAAGTTTTACCCACTGATGCATGACACCTTCGCTCATTGCATATAGCCCATAAATGCCACAAAGTTTGAGATGAATTACAGCAGAAGACAAGTGTTTTGCCACCAAAAATCATATAACAGCAAACACCTCACATTTTGTAGATTTTTCTATTGCAGCACTCATTGTAAATGATTATATTAATGTTAAAAATGACAGAATACCTTACCACTACCTCAGCTGGATATATACTGAGCTGCTTAACACACTCAAATCACACTGCTACCCTCCCCTCTCATGTAGTGCTTAAATGGAGGTCATCTTGTAGACAGCCCTTGTATTAATCATCTTTTTCCAGAGTAATTTCACTTAATATGTAAAATTTATTGATATTTATTGATCCGAGATGTTTCACTTTCTTTGAGTTAGATAAACTTGTTCCTAATGTGTTATCTGTAGGTATTCTCATTGTCTGTAGAAGTTAATTTCCCTTTACTCTCCTATCATCTGGAAGATTCTAGGATTCGAAATGTATTGGAACTGGTGGCAGAAGGGAATCTATAGTCCACTGTTCTTTATGTGAATAATGATGATTTTGTCATCATATGAGGTTTTTTTGTTGAATTTTGTAGGCCCTGAGAACCCTTTTTTATACTTAATTTTTATCATTTTTCAGAGTTACTTATGGCAGCTTTTTCGGGGAATAATGTACTGTCATGCTCACCGAATATTACATAGGGATCTGAAACCTCAAAATCTGCTGATTGACGCTGAAGGGTCTATCAAACTTGCTGATTTTGGTCTTGCCAGAGCTTTTGGTGTTCCAGTCCGTACCTATACCCATGAAGTTGTAACACTATGGTATCGTGCACCTGAAATTCTTCTGGGAACAAAATTTTACTCAACTTCAGTAGATGTTTGGAGTATAGGATGCATTTTTGCAGAAATGGTAAGTATTTAAATTAGTTTTAAACATAAGGCAATATATTTTATTTTAGGTTTTAGGTATTATTGATACTCGTGTAGTTCTTTTTTGACCCCCCATTACTAGGGAAAGGATAATCACCTTTTATCCATACCCTTAGTGCTGGAAAATTCCACCTAGGTTTGATTCGAATCCTCAGCCTTTGGTTATTATGGCTTGATAGTATTTTTTCTATGGGAAGGTCTGTAGCCTCTTAATTTGAATTAGAGATGGGATGTATAGCAAATTTATGAAATTCAAGTACACATTAATCATAGCTCGAATTTCGAATACTAGAATTAAAATCAATATATATATATTATTCTGCTAATTTATTTATTGGTTGTTAAAGTAAAATGCCACAACTTGATTAATTCAAAAAATTTAGTTTTAAAAATTCAAATATATAATAACATAACTTTATTATGTACCAGTTCTGGATGTACGAATACAATAACTTTTATAAGAATTAATAAGCAGATAGTGTTAATACAAGTTCTGTCCAGTTTTGAACTAACCACAAACTGGTGTCAAAGTTGAAGTAAATTGAAAATTTTTGAAAAAGATTAAACTTTACCATATTAACCTCAGGTTTGACGGACTGAACTATGGTATTAGTGTGACAAGGTATGCATCTCTCCATTTTGACAGCCTCTGTGTCACTATGCTCTTGATGCTAAAATTCTTGGTGCCACAACTGTCCCACTCAAGATTCTGTAGAGTCACCAGTTTTATTGTAATGTTGCAGATTAAATAATAACTGTTATAGATTTTGAAATATTTTTCTCAAATTGTTAAAAACACCATTGGCTTTATATTTTTGAAATTTCAATTTAACATAACAACTAACAGAATAACAAGCACGCAGGTCTTGGGCATCAGATTTTGTCATGAAAACCCTTTTATTTAAAATAAAATGTAGTAAATTTTTTATCTAAGGGGACAAAAAAATTTTCATTTGCATAAATGAACATTCTATAAAGCACATTTTACTGCATTAAAATCTGTTTACTCTTTCGATAGATATAGTGTATCAAACTCCGGGGTCTTGGCTTATTCTCGACGGAAAGTAGCAGCAATTGCTTGTAGTAAAAGCAGAGTAGAGGGATGAGTTCTCATCACTTCTTCCATTAAATTCATCACCTATGTCAGGGTGGCGATCGTCAGGGAAAACCGGGAAAACCTGGAATTGTCAGGGAATTTTGCATTTCTGGAAAAGTCAGGGAATTAGGGTGTAAGTCAGGGAGAAAAATTGAAATTCTCGTTATTTTTCTACCATTACGGTTATCGCCCTTTATTTCACCAACTAAAACTAATATCCGTCGCTGAAGTGCATGGAATAAGCCCCATCAATTTGTGGAACATTCAGTTGTGAATCTTATTAGTTGTGTCTCTAGGTTACTTGGTTGTGAATCAGACGTACAATGTATCCCTTGTGTAAATCCATAATACGATATTTTCCTAGTTGTGTTAAAATTCATGATCACATGCATTCCGCTCATCACAAGGAATTCCGAGGCTATGTTAATCGGAAAATTTTACCTCTCGTTTTTGTTAAATTTCTGAGACTCGGATCTAGGGGCAGGAGCACAATAGCTCGTAGTAATTACGTGCTTGCAGTTATAAAAATACGATACTATAATTATTAGAATGGTAATACAAGTACGATCGCTCATGTAATCAAAATCTTACGTAAGATCATCTTCGATTCCCATACCCCCGTTCGTGAGACAGTAAGAAGAGTCATCCTCCCGTCTCCACCTTTCACGCTCGATGTAATTATTGAATGGTCCCCTTAGCTCCCTCTTGAAGCAATTTAGTCATGTCACAAACCACCTCAAATATGATATTCCTGATTACGGTGCTGCCGTTGCTAATTGCCTCGTTCGCAGTGGCGCGATTACGTTTTTTTGTTTATACAAATATTTGTACATTTTTGGTTCCCTCTTACAATCTAGGGGTTATAACCATGTTAATCAATTTGTTATTCGCTTCTGAATGTCACTTGTGCCATCTGAGTTTGATCCAGTCCAACAAAATGGATTTGGTTTGTATTTTTTGCGCTCCTTAGTGATACTTGTACCAGAGTCCGCCAGTAAATCGGCCATTAACTTTCTCTTCGATGCCTATTCAGTAATCCTCAACTTCCCAGAAGTACCATGACACGCTACTTCATTGTTGAAGGATTAGACATCTTCTTTGTAATTTTACCGAAGGAAACATATACGGCCACGGAAATACGATACACGGTTGCGGGATGTGTATGAAAAGTTGGTATACTTTGCATGAGGGTTTAACTTATGAAGGTTTAATTAACTTTTTGATTAGGGTATACCTGTAGCTTTTAATGTATTGATTTCAGCTCTTAACATTTTCTGAGTTTTGACGGAAATTTAATTCAGCATAATAAAAATATTCAGGTAATAGGAGCCCTTTTGGCAATCGGTCAGGGAAATGTGTGAGTCCGTCAGGAAAAAGTCAGGGAATTTAAAAATTGGTTCTCAGTAGCCACCCTGTATGTGCAAAATAATGAAATGGAAGAAGAGACATTCTGTGGTCTCATAAAAATTAATTATGAGTATGTAACAGAGTAAAAGTGAAGCTCGTAGTGTGGAAACCATAGTCAATGTTTATTAACTTTCTTCTGGTGGCCTGATCACATCATCATTTGTTCCTTGCTCACAATTTCTATACCAGCTACTCATTGTGTTTTGTTCAGTTGTTGAATTTTTAACCATCAAAATGCCAATATCATGTGTCTCCCACAAAATTCCATTACTGAGTTATTTTTTACCCATATATTTTTATATGTAGTAACAAATGAGATTTTCATTCGTAACAAGTTATGCTTATCTTTAAAATTATTTATATATTTACTATCCAAGTAGATATCAAAACAGAAATGATGAATCAAATATTATAGCTGTACAATTTGAAGGAAAATAAAAATATCATAGTAATGATCCGTGCTCATTGTCATATGAGCTCTGAATGTAAAACTACAGTCAAGCCCGTTTATAATGAGGTTGAAGGGGATGAATATTTACTTCATAATAACCGAACTTCGTTATATGTGGATACCTTCAACAGGGAATAGCCTTCACTTCGTTATAAACAGATTTGATATAAGCAGGATTGACTGTACCACAACTCATGCTACTTTTTTTCTTGTAGATTAACCCTTTCGCTGCTGTGAACGTACCTAGTACGATCGCACGGTAGGCTGCTGTGAATGTACTTTTTCTTTCTCACTATAGCACTTTCACTTTTCCGCCACATGTGACGATTAGGTTTCTGGAGTGTGTGCTGCAGCAAAAGGGTTAAGAACCACACGTTTGCTCTGATCATTTTTTTTTGTTGAAGAATGTCAACAACAAGACCAAAGTACATACATTTGAATGATGTAGCAATAGTGTATTACAGTGTCACAAAGCATCCTAAAGAAAACCTAAGAAATTGATTTTGTCATCATTTGTGTTTATCCATCATTGCCAAAGTCTCCATTCTATCATCCAAAATATTAAAAAATAGTATCCAAAAAATAAAATGAGTTGGAATTATCAAATAGATTGTTTGAGTGAAACCCATAATGGCTGTGGATTATTTCCTGGAATTCTCATGAGTACGCTTGAACTGCTGTGTGATGCAGCACCTGGCACTGATGTGGCATTACTGTAGACATTTCCATGGGCTGCTTTGGCTTCTGTTGCCACCCAACCTTAAAATGTAAGGACAGGAACAGGATATTTGAGAAGGGTCATAGCATCATGTCTGTTGTAAACAACTTATTCTTACTTTACAAAAAGTCATTTAAAAATAATTACACGAAAGCTAAAATCAGTTCACATGTACCCAGGCTCAATTTTTTTCCAATTTACTGCCTAAAAATGCATGGTTGGTCATCAATTATTTTCAAAAGAATGCAGAGCACATTTATGAAGAATACATGAATATTCACACATCTGGGTAATGGTTAACATACTAAAAATTCATTATGTTGATTACTTGGGTCATATTGACTTGATCTTAGCATTCTGAGAATTAATCATAGTCATTGAATGTTCTCAGGCATTATTTAGTGGAGGAAATGTGGGAAAGTTTGAGGTTTTAGCATGAACCCTTAACTGTCATAATTTTAGTTTTCTATTAAAGTAATGGAGGAAAATTATGTAGTTTGAAGCCTTTATGAGCCTTTCTTAGGTGCTCTTTTTCACAAGTGTTCATAATTTTGAAGTTTAAACAAGCATCGTGTCAGGAAATCTGTATAGTTTTTGTTTTCCCCCAAACTACATTTTTATAATCAAACTCTTCTTTCTTTTTTGCAATTTGGATTGTTTCATCATTATTGTGAGTATTTAAAACATTAACTTTTACTAGTGCAAATTCTAGGCATGCCAATGAAATTTACAAATCTTGTGTTGTGTGCTCTATTTATTCCGTTATTAATATAATTAACAGCTAAGAAATTGTAAGTTGTAGATGGGAAACTGTTGTCAAATAATATTAAAATGCATCCCCATTTGCAATGCTATAAAGTATGATCTAGCTGTGCATAATCTTTTGTTGATACAACACTGCTCCCCAGTCTGTATGGCAGATCATCAGATAATTGTATATTTATAAGGCATGGTTGTTTTTTTGTTTGGTTTTGTATTTATTAACATTTGTAATCCAATTGCATTTGTTAACATTTGTAATTCCATTTCTATTTCGCAGCTCACAAGAAGAGCACTCTTTCCTGGAGATTCTGAAATTGATCAACTATTCAGGATATTTCGTACGTTAGGTACCCCTGATGAGAGTGTATGGCCTGGAGTTTCTCAGCTACCTGATTATAAATCTATGTTTCCAAGATGGGAAACACAAAACATTACTAAAGTCATTCCTAATTTAGACATGGATGGAAAGGATCTTTTTTTGGTAAGTTTGCAGTAATTGTATAGTTAATAACATTGTTATATTAAAACCTTCTTAGAGGAATAATCTGATATACTTTGTATAGTTAAGATTGGTTTTGTGTTCAGTTGGTATATGTTACAGATGGAAATCGTATCGTGAGACAATGCTATTTTTATGCCACTTTAGTACTTTAAAATATGCCTCAGTTTTAGGTGTAAACCTCATTCTGTCCAAACAGCGTATTCACCTCATCGCTCTTTATCACTTCATGACCTTGCCCACATTATATCCTTCAGAATATTCATTCATTATCTCTTCCATCCATTCACTCTCATTTCCTCTCAATTTTCCTGTTTAACCTCCTTGCCTCTCCTACCTTCTCAGTTCTTCGTTGTGTTCACTTCTCACCCATCTTACCTTCTTCACACCTGCTTCTCAAAAACCACTAATCTATTCTCATACCTTTTTGTCCACCTTTTATCACTGTAAAATGCCACCTTATTGTCTCATCTTAACACTATAACTATCCATAAACTCCATACTCAACTCTCTGTGACTCTTACTGTGAATTAGTGTGATTTCAGATAAGCCAATACTTCAGTTAATTGACTTCCACATTAGCAGTTCCATTACCTCTTCCCTCTTACCAAACAGCCTGTGGAAGCCTACTTTGTACTTCCTGTTACTTGTTCACTCTACTTCCTCATATCCTTTAGAATTTATCCATTAAGATGTGTAAGTACAGTTTTCTAACACATGGTGCTAGCAAATGAATATTACATGTGTGGTAGAGTATACACGTTATCATAATAGTTCAACAGTTGTATACATTGTAATGCCTGTTATGTAACCTAACTGGAACAAGATAAAAATAATTTAGGTTTTATTGTCCTCTTATTACCAGAGTATGTGGAAATATTGTTCCATATCTTACCATGCCATGTGTATATCATATTTAACAGAATAGTTTAACCTCTTGTCCGGCAGCCTAGGGACCTGACTAGTGCCAGACCACCGGAAATGCCGGTTCATAATACAGTGGAACCGCGCTAGTATGAGTGTGGCCTATTGCAAGACCCCCACCATTACGAGAGATTGCAGGGGCACCATCAATTGACCCTATGATTGCCATGTAAAAAAATATTGTTTGTATGAGACCCTTTTGGTGTTGGCCCCTGCTATTGTGAGAAATTCTGTCACTGGCAAACAAACACCAAAAGTGGCCAACCTCTGCCATAGCTTGTGATCTGTTAGCAATGCAATTAATTTTAAGTGTTACCTATCAAGAGCACATTATAAACACCATCCGATTAACTTGTTGTTGATATTGGAGGAAATACTGCAGCATTAGCAGTTACAAATACGTATTTGATCTTCTGTTTCCTGGGCGGTCGAAAGCACACTCGCACGTCTGTGAGTTGAGAGCATTTCTAAGATGGACACCATGGCCCAAAAGCCCAAGACAATTGGTCTAAGCGAGAAAATGCAAATACTAGACCAATGCGAAAGTGGCATATTGTGGAAGAGTGAAGTGGGCTGGAGACATAATTTATCCTCCTCTTCACTCTTTACCATTTTAAAAAACAAAGATAAGATTAAGTCTGCCGTGGTGTGGGAGGGCAAACCACTGCAGCAAAAGCACCTGAGGAACACAGAACACGAGGAGTTAAAGCAGCTTTTTTCGAGTGGTTTTTCCACTGTGGGAACTCCAGTGAGTGGGCCGATGCTAAAGGCAAAGGCCAAATATTTTAGTGATAGGTTGAAAATCGAGAACATCAAGTGCTCCGAAGGCTGGCTATGGCAATTTAAAGCACGATAGGGCATTTTGCTTCATAAAATTTCTGGTGGAGCCAGTGATTTGAAATCCAAAGCTGTGGAAGATTGGACTCCAATCCTATCTTAAGAGGTATTCTCCGCGTGACATTTATAATGCCAATGAAACAGGACTATTTTACAACCTTCTCCCCGATAAAAGACTTGCAGCTCGGGGTGATTCTTGCAAAGGTGGCAAAAGAAGCAAAGAGCGTTTGACAGTACTACTTTGTGCCAATATGGACGGGTCTGATAAAATAAAACCAATGGTGATTGGAAAGTATGCACAGCCTCACTGTTTTAAAGGGATTAAGACTCTCCCATGCAGCTACGAGCATAATACTAAAGCATGGATGACTTCTGGACTTTTTGCTCAGTGGCTAAGTGCATTCGACGCAAGAATTGGAGGTAAAAATAGAAAAATCACCTTATTTGTTGACAACTGTCCTGCCCACCCAAAAATTGACCTGAGGAACACAGAAATAGTCCTCCTGGCACCAGTGTACTGCAGCCACTTGACCAAGGAATAATAAAATTACTTAGGCAAAATTATAGAGCCATGCTGGTGAATTTCGTAGTGAAGCAATTGGAACTTAGAAACTTAATGAGGATGAAATGGAACATACTGGATGCCATGCGTGCTGTAGTTTCTAGCTGGGATAAAATATTACCTGAGGTAATATCCTCTTGCTTTAAACACGCTGGTTTTTCAGCCCAAGGAGTCCTTGGAGAAAAAGAAATTGAAGACTATAAAGACCCTGAGGACCCCGAAGGTTGGGAAGAGATTGAGGGTCATTTTGGTCCGTGTACTTTTAAAAGTTTTGTGGAAGTTGACGACTCTGTCCCCGTTTGTGAGGAGCTGATGGAAGATGCAATTCTGCTTGCGGTGTGCAATGACAGTGTGGAATCGAGTTCCAATTCAGAGGATCCAGAGGAAGATGTGGTTAACCTCCCTTTGAAACAAGATGTGCTTAAGGCACTTGAAGTAATAAGCAACGTGTACAGGGCAAGCAGTGCATCAGCCAACGACTTAACTTCATTTTCCGCCGTTGAAAAATATGTCATGCAAGCAACTGGAGGAAAACTGAAACAAACTATTTTAGACTCATTTGTACATACACAATAAATGGTTTTCATAAACTCTGTACATGCATTTACACTGTGTTTTCATGTCTTAATGTCAAAGCTTAATTGAGTATTTAAGTGTGTCGCAAGGGAAAAACGGCAAGCTACTCAATTGTCTCTCCCAAATTTGTTTTCATATTTTCTTTCACTCTATATTTATCAATGTTGGACATTTTCGTGAGTTAATTTTAGAATTTACGACATTATGAATTATTATTTGTTGCCTATACTTGATGTAATGTGATGAATGTGATGCCAAAGGAGTAGTGCTCTTAGTTTATTGACTTTCAATGCGTCTATATTCCTTTCTATGTTGCTGCCATTATTGAGCAATTATATCAATTAATACGAAACACATTTGTTGGTTTAGGATGGCTCTTCATTAGACTCATTTTTTTCAGGCCTTTGTATCATACTACTGTCGCACATATACACCCGACAGAATTACTGTAAGTACATCAAGGGCCTAACTAAATCTTTAAAAAGAACAAATTCTGAAGATTCAGGCGATATGGAGTGGAAGCGAAACATGATAACACAGAAAGAACTTATTTACACCAACCTCGGTAAGGTGATACTTCACTATAGCAAGGGTTTTCTTGGGCACCGTGAGGTCTCGTTTTGTAGAGGTTGCACTGTATGTCTCAGGTGGTAAAGCTAGTAAAAAGTGCTTAATACTTAAAACTTTTCTGGTTACACTATACATTAACTGCTATGCCATCAAAACAATACCCTGTACAGATTTATTTGAAGGCAGTACCAGAATAAAGTTTTTAATTAATAGTTAATTTTAACCTCATAGTGTCGAAGATTATAGATGCAAATTTTCAAATACCCTCTGAATTCATGTATTAACCAATGAAAATTGCCATGAAAATCAGTCACAAAAATAATCTCAAACATTTTTTCATAGAAATGAGTAAGTAACAAAATGTGTCAGTATACACAAATAGAATTGCTTGAATTTTCACAGCTTATTCGATCCAGCAGTCTACGTATATCATCATTGCAAAAGGATTATTTTTACTTACGTAGAAATAGAAATATTTTTTATGTTTGGTGGTATTTCTGGAACAGGTTGCTTGTGCTGGAAAGCCTGAATCTGAAATTACAGTGTTGAATATGGTCATACAGTTATATTCTTGATGCCTGTTTACACCGGTATTCAGGCATCTGCCTTCTTTGAGTTCATGGCCAGCAGAAATCCTAGCAAATGTATTGCAGCATAAACACTGCCAGTGCTGTGCTGTTGACAATCCATGAACTAAAAGCAGTGTATTCAAAATATTTCAGATTATAGAATGTTAGAATAAAGGGGCCCAATAGTATATGCATATTCCTATTGCAGTTGCTACATATATATCTCAAGTTGTCATAATATTCTGTTTCTGTTCCAGAAACTTCTAACTTATGATCCTCACAAAAGAATATCAGCGAAATCCGCATTTAGTCATCCCTACTTCAAAGATGTGAAGAAAATGAAGCCACCATTGTGATCATTGAGTTCTAATGACTTCTCAATCTCAGTGGTATGACTGTGTAATTGAAATGATATGGCTGTTTTAAGTCATATTAGTGTTTATGGAGTTGTCATTTTATGGGAGGTCAGTGCTAATGTGATTTTCCAGTGATTTTTATATTTAAAGTTATAATCATTTGGCAAATTTTTTTGTCCCTCTTGCATTTTATTCAATAAAAAACTTTGGTGATTATTTTTTTTTACAATGTAGCATTGTTTTGTTTTCGTGTTTATCACCTTGACGCCTGGTAGATTTCTTACTGCTATATGAGTTACGGAAATATGGTATACACGGAGATAGTTAACTTGTGAAGAAGAAGAAAGAGTTATCCTCATCCAGCCCCCTGCAACTTCCCAAAAAAACTGGGCCCCTTAATGTCCGTTTACTTCCAGTACTGGCCGTCGAGCGCTAGTGGTACTCTCGTCCTACTCCTACAAGGGACCTTATGGGAAGGTCTCCTATTTATGTGCCGAGAAACGTATTGAGTGTGATTTATGTTTTAATTCCTGCTAGCATCGAAGGAAAACCATAATTGCTGAAACAAACACCTGAATATTTACCGAATTTAGGAATCTTTTTTCCTGTCAGTGCTACTTACCAACATAACTTTACACAAATCACGTACAGTTTCTTTCCATCAAACATGTTAAATACGACCTGGTTCTATTCCACAATTGTAAAAGTGTGGAATTTAATAAAGTTCCTCATTCAAAATGCATAAAGCTATAGTATTCCACACCGTGCCGCAAGTGACATTCTCAATTATTTTTCCAATATGAGACCGAAAGGGAAATACCAACCTCATGATACGTATAATCAACTATCGGCAACGTAACTTTGTGATGCACACTAATCGCGATGATAAAATTTGCGTAGTAATTTTCTACTTCTCTTCGATATCGCTTTCTTAAGTCTAATGTTTTGGAATCTTGACTACCGCTTACAATGATATTGTATCCCGTCAGGCCAGCAACATGAATAAAATAATTAAATAACAAAGTGTTTTTCCCCTCGTAACCTCTTTATTACGATTTTGGCTCAAAAAAACCACATTCAGAGAGCACCTTAAAGTTTCTTTATGGATTTCCTCTTTAGGGCTGAATATTGGGTAGCAGAATTGAATAAATAAATATTAGTAAATCAAGCAGTTTGTGCATTGTTACTCACAAAAATTTACGTCATAGAAAATTTGGACAGTTTTTTCTTCATTGAATATTCTATTTAAGCCTCAGAATTACGTGTTCGCAAATTTCCTCATCCGCATGCTAACATAATAATGGATTATGAAGGCCATAACATCTTAACAATGTTTTGATCCAGAAAAAAACAAGATTTTTTTTGAGGATATCACTTATAGCAAGTTCAAAAACATTTGCTTTCATATAATGTAAAATTAAAACGTGTTCCGCAGAACGTATGAAACGAAATAAATTTAAATGTTGGTGCAAAAGAGCACCTTTAGTTTTTAGCTCAACTAATTTACCCACTGGTACACCGAATTTGCCAGTGGCTTTAGAAATTCTGAGCGGAAAACTGCACAACGTGAATACTTAAACATTTGCTTTGAAACATAATTTGCGTGATAAATTATACATTGAACGACTTCAGGGAGCGCTTAGTTAATGATATCAATAAGGTGGTAAAAAGTAAGTTCGTCTATTTTCCGATGACGCAGTAGTGTACAGGGAATGCGCAGTAGTGTACATCTTGGAATAAGACTAAAACATGATCTTTCCTGGGGTAAGCACATACGTGGAATAATAGGTCAAACGAATCGTAAGCTGGGATTCGTCAAAAGAGTACTGGGTAAATGTGACGATCATGTACGAGAAATCAGCTACATTTCTCTTGTTAAACATCATTTAGAATATGCTGCCAATGTATGGATTTCTACGAAATCGGTCTAAATAATGAACTTGAACGTGTGCAGCGAAGATCGGCAAGATTGTAAAGGGAGGGTACGATAACCTTATTAGCGTAACCAGTCTATTAAATGAATTAAATTTGGAATCATTGTCAGATCGCAGGTTGAAATTTAGACATAATCTCTTAAACAAATTCCAAGACCATATTTTTAGTGATAATGTTAAAAATATTTTGCGAACCCCAACTTACTATGGTAGACTGGACCATAATCACAAAATTAGTGAAATTGATAGCCAAACTGACGGATTAAAAATGTCCTTTTTTCCTCGTACAATTAGGGATATGAATAACGGTAAATATATCCAGTACGAGTGTAGCAATGGATAGCGTTGGTAGCTGCATGTTGGTATAAAGACTTGACGCTTACGCAACTAACAGCATGTTTTTGCATGTTAGCTTACCTATTTTTATCTTTTTTTAAATAGTGTAGTTTAGAACAGTATATAAATACTAATCTTTTTTTATGCATGATATTTAGTGCATGTTTGGTGAGAATTCACCCCCTGCCATACACCTTTATGTTGGCAGGCAGGGTATTATGTAGATGTAGATGTAGTCATGATCAATGATGACTTCTTCCACATCTCTTAACTCGTTTCCAGCCACAGCCCTCAGTTTTTCCTTGAGAGATTTCCTCAAGTCTTCTTTGTTTTTATATATTTCTTTGATTTCATGCAGTGTAATCAAGAGATCCAAAAGCTTATCCTGAAGTATATATATATACTTCAGGATAGGCCCTATACTACTATAATATCGAAGAGAAGTTGATAATTACTAAGCAAATATTATCATCGCGATTAGTGTGCATCACAAAGTTACGTTGCCGACAGTTGATTATACGTATCATGAGGTTGGTATTTCCCTTTCGGTCTCATATTGGAAAAATAATTGAGAATGTCACTTGCGGCACGGTGTGGAATACTATAGCTTTATGCATTTTGAATGAGGAACTTTATTAAATTCCACACTTTTACAATTGTGGAATAGAACCAGGTCGTATTTAACATGTTTGATGGAAAGAAACTGTACGTGATTTGTGTAAAGTTATGTTGGTAAGTAGCACTGACAGGAAAAAAGATTCCTAAATTCGGTAAATATTCAGGTGTTTGTTTCAGCAATTATGGTTTTCCTTCGATGCTAGCAGGAATTAAAACATAAATCACACTCAATACGTTTCTCGGCACATAAATAGGAGACCTTCCCATAAGGTCCCTTGTAGGAGTAGGACGAGAGTACCACTAGCGCTCGACGGCCAGTACTGGAAGTAAACGGACATTAAGGGGCCAAATATTTTCTATTGACGGCATAGGAAGATGCAGGGGGCTGTCCTCATCTATAGCAATTGTATGTCATAATATGTTCATTCGTGATGATATTGGGAAAAATCTGTTTATTTTCCCCAGATAACTTTCCCAACTTTTGGGATATAAAGTACAGGAAACTAGGATAAGTGGACTACATTACAATAAAGTCAAGTCCGTTTGTAACGAAGTTGCGGGGGCTGAGTATTTACTTCGTAATAACCGAACTTCGTTAAATGTGGGCCAGTTCCCTACATATCATTTATTTCGAAACGATTAACTGGGGCACTTCGATGGTTAGTTAGTGCCAATTTCAAAGTCATTGTGATTTTGGTATCTCTTGAGTTTAAGTTACTTTTAGTATTGCCAAGCAATTTTGTACATTTGCTTATGATGCACTGCGTGCCAGCAGCTGTTTACCCCAAATCAAACATCCCTCGAGTACATTCGGCCACCCCATCCCTAGTTTTTTTCGGGCCATTCGCACCATAAATAACATAAATAATGCCTTCCCCTTTCTTCCTTTCGAGCCTCCCCTCCTTCCAGGCCCTAGTTGGATGACTGTAGCACTCAGGAATTCTGAGTTCGTCGCCGACCTTGATGTGATGCCTGACCCCTACCCTTCTCTACCCTCTCCCAAGCCCTTCCTCTATTGGAAGCCACATGGGAAGTTAGAGCGTAGGAAAGCGATGAGTGAAATGTGATTCTTTTTATCGAGTTCGCAACAGATAAGGGACTTAAGCGTGGAAGGATGATGATGCAGCAGTTCAGCATCGTAGCCAAGGCTTGGGGGAAATGGATTGTGAGCAGGCCATTTAAAGATCTGTGGCGAAAATTATGATGACCTGGAAAATACACCTTACGTGTTATTACTGGAAACATGCATGAAAATACTTTTTTTTATTTTCCATGTGATCGCATCTGATAGTGCATACATCTCCAGCTTTAACTTGAATCTGTCAACCCAATGAAATTACCTTGGACAAGCAAATTAGACGGCGTGTACAGTGGCAAAGTTGTATCAGCTGAGGACTGGCTGCTGCAGCATCAAGGTCACTGAGTCATCAACTAATGGGGAGGGAAACAGATGGAAGTTCAGGCACAAGCTTACACAGTCTTGCTTGACACAACAGCTGATGACCAAAGACTGAAGGCAGTGCCACAGGAATAGCTAAAGGCAGAAAGTTGTCCGATGGCAGGGCAATACAGAAAGTCAGAGGGGTGGAAAACCCTGATGCCAGCATGTTTCTCAGCCAATCGCTGTCCCCAACACCCTCGCCTGATATTAGAATGTTGTCAAATGACTATGAATCACCAGAAATACCCTTCTCTTCCTTCCTTTTGCCTTTCCTTCCAGTCTTTTTTTCTTCACAAGACCTTTTTGTCAATCTCTAGCCATGGTTGTTGTCCTGTCCAACCTAGCAACCTTGATCCCTACCTCTCACTCAACCCTTATGCCTGTCAGACCACCCTGACTCAACTTTAATCACGGAGTGGTGAAGCTTTCATGGTGTGCGTTCATGGGAGCCAGAGTAAGGGGCAGGCGGGCGTATTTTCGGAAGAAAATTATCATATGTACACTCCATTTGAGTTAAGCTTGCAGAAAATATGTAACGACAACTGGGGGGTACTACAGAAAGAAATGGGTTACCCGTTGCGCAAAAACAACTTCGTTAAAAGGGGACCACTGATAAATAAACGTTTGTTAAAATGGGATTTTTAACATGATAAAATGGCCATATTTGATCGGGAATAGTCTTCTCTTCATTATAAGCAGAACATAGTTAAAAACGGGTTTGATATAAGTGGGCTTGACTGTATGCAAATAAAGTATTTTATTTTTGAAACATTACATTTCAAAATTTCCGATACCAATTTTCTATTCCAAATTTTCATTTCATACATCTTAATTTGTCATCTGTATTTTCTCATTCACCATTAGTCTCCCTCCTGTTCAATATTTACGGTATGCCTGAGATAATTGGTAAAATACTAAGAACAGCATTCTTTCGGATTGCTTCCCCATGCATTGTTTTTCTCACACCAGCTTCACCTGCAGTGGCCGCAGAACGCAGTCATTTAGTGAAGGCTTTAATGCATTTGTCTGCGTCTTTGCAGGTGTTTAGAGGCTGTGCAGTTAGGGATGTGGTGACATCACCTACCTAGATGCTGAACTTTTTGAAGTTTATAGCCTTTTTAGAAGTGGGAGCAGAAATGGAAGGAGAGCAATTTAAGTTGAAAAGGAGAGGAATATGATCTGATGCAAAGTTTTGAAGGGTGATCGGGTTTTGAGGAACAGGAAAGTTTAAGGCAAGAGGAATGTCAAGGGTGTCACTGGAACCAGATGGAGCAATGTGAGGAGGTGACGAAGGAGCCAGTATATCGAAGTTAATGCGATATAGGAGTTTTAGGAGCCGTCTGCCTGCATGGTTTGTAGGCTGACAACCCCAGTTTAAGTGTATGGCATTGAGGTCCCCACCAATGAGGGATCTATGGAGAAGTATCTTGGAAAGACATGTATAGTCATCTTTTTTTGGACAGCTTGGTGGCTGGTAAACTACTAAACATTTACATCGCCAATATTTGTCACTATTATGGTACCCACGGCTTCAATGTTGAGAACAGGAATTGGAGCAAGCTATGAGGATGAAATGGAGCTTTTTACCAAGATGAGAATGCCTCCAACCGGTCTGACTAGGTGGTCTTTCCTAAAGTTTTATAGCCTGGGAATTAAAGATTTTTCTCAGATGAAAGCCTAGTTTCGTTTATTAGAGAAACGTTAATTGAATGAAGATTTAGGAGGTTCCAGAGTTCTTGTTTTTTTAGATGTTTGTGATGTTCCATTGGAGAATCCATAGCTGTTACACTGCATGACTAGCCATCTAGAAAGAGCATCAATGTGCCATGTATCACTTCATTGAACAGTATTTCTGATTTTGGTGTTGATGAGGGGGCTATTAATCTTTTGACAAAATTGCAGAGCCAGGAAAAAAAATTTTTGTTCAATATTCAGGGTAAGGAACGAGGTAATAACAGATTTGAGACTTGGATCTCCCCAAAAAGGAAATTAGAGCCGCTTTCTACGCAACTACACTAAGAGACATATTAGGGTCGACCAAGGACAAAGTTGATATAATGAAACAGATCGGAGTGAATAAACTCATCTGTGACAATTGCGGTGCCTCATACATTGGTCAGACAGGGAGGACATCTGAAATGAGGATAAAGGAACACAAAGCTTGCTTCTAAAACAACAAATACTTTTCTCAATTTGCCAATCATCTTCTACAACATAAACGTAGCAGTGATTTTACACCAAATATATTACATACGGAAAAGAACGGTCCCAATTTGGATGGGCTCAAGGAAATAAAAATATCAATCTGTGTCCATTCAAAAGCTTGCCATGTTTTGAGCGAACCATTTTGCATATCTATCCTGCTCTCTCTTACACCTCCCATTGCCCCTGAGCTTCAACGCTTACCTCTCGGTTGCTCCTTCCCCAGGCCTGACCTTTGCCACCCCTGGGCAAACACACTAACACATCGCCACACTTGCCCGATCTGCCAATTATTGGTCACTTCCCCTCTCTCTGACTCCATTCCTCCCCCACCCTGACTTTCACCACGCATAAGGCTGATGCTGTACACAGTCAAGCCCACTTATATCAAACCCGTTTATAACAAAGTCCTGGTTATAACGAAGTGAAGGCTATTCCCCGTCAAAGAGAGGCTTGGAAAAACTGGTCCACATATAAGTTCTGTTCTTATGAAGTAAATATTCCACCCTCCTCAACTATTCTATAAACGGGCTTGACTGTATTGTATACCCACCTGAAGATGGTGTGCTGCAGCAAAACCATGGTCATGCAGAAATAAAAAGTTTTGTGAAATTGCAGGGTTCATTTTTCTCTTCTCCATCATGGAAAAATTACCCCAAGTTAGCCCAGAAACAGTTTGTCATTTTTCATGTTAAATTTTCAGGGATTTTGTATAGTATAAGACGGCATAGAAATACACTCTGGTCCACTGACTGGAGGTCCTTATACATATCCCATTGAACTCAAAATCTGGTAATCAAATTTATCTTTCATAATGTACCTACTATTTTACTGCCTAGCTACATTTTATTATTTACAAATATTAATAAAGCTATGAAATCGATGGTTGGTGAGCTCACCTTGCGGAATGAATTCATGAGGAATAAAATAAATTTGGTTGTATTCTATTCATCTTAATAGAACTACATACTCAAGTAATCGTGGCCAAAAATTGTGAATGTAAATGAAATAAGTTCAAGTGTAGGGGTGTACAAAGATGTTCATGAGGGTTAAGTACAAATTAGTTGATTAGGTACTGCTGCCAGCCACTAGCCATTCACTCCCTTACTCTAATTCTTGCTGACCCTTCCTGGCCCAACTTCTCCTCCTTTCCCCATTCCCTTATGTGCATCAGCACCACTGATATTTATTTCATCTATAAGTAAAAACACCAATTGATTATTTATTGCTCTTGAAATGGCTATCAATTCCTAAGCTCTTAACATAATTATACAGAAGTTACAACTGAATATATTCAGTCATTATCAGTATTACAGGCTAGAGATTTTATCTAAGTTTTGTCGCAGTTTTTAGGTCCATAATGAAGCATTCTCAATATGTACTATTATCTCTACTCCATCATCCACCTATCCATGATGACAGAAATAATATGTTGTCAGTCAATTATTCCCCTGAGTAACTGCAATGAAGCATTCAGTGACTAAGTAATACACATGAAACATTAGCTGTACAGATCCTAATACATTGCTTACTCTTTTATGGTAGGCATTGTAGAAAGGGCCTGAGAATCCTTTTTCTATGTGGCCCTCTATTGATAACGTAAATGAAATCACTTAGTAAAATTCCACAGACTTATATTAAAACCGACTTAGGTTTCGACTTATACAGTCATTATCAAGGTCTGTATATGTCAACTGTACAGTCTTTCGACTGTATAAGTCGAAACTTAGGTCAGTTTTAATAAAAGTCTGTGGAAATTTACTAATTTAATTCATTTACGTTATCAATATGTGTTTCCACTAAGTCAAGCCTAGCAATTTGTTATATGCCCCTCTATTCTTGTCAAAGGGGAAGCAAGAAATGTTTGACCCTACTTAGTTTTTCTCAGAACAAATACAGATTGGAGCAATGCATGGGATGTTATTTTGGATGCTAAGCATCCAAAAAAAATCATCTTAGAGTTTTTTTAATTATGTGGGTCCATCAGACTTGGAATGGAGTCCTCTCAACCATTCTCAATCTAGGGGCTCATTGTCTTCTTTACTGTCCTGAGGGCCTCCATGAGATTGGGTTAGTTACAATACTGGCTTCTCATCCCAAGGGTACCTGGATGTTTAGATCCCAGCAGCAGTATAGATTTTACATTGGTATACCAGTCTCCATAAATGCTGTGTGGAACTCCTCAAGTACCATGTCCATTGGACAGGACATTAAACTGTGAATCCTTTGGTGCCTTTCATTAACAATATGCTAATGCCAACACTAGGTTTCCTTTAAAAATGCCTACTTTACGCCTTCATAAAAAACTACTACACTCTCCAATTTCTCACCAGTCCTCAATGAAGCATAAATCCTTACAAGCAAATAGCTGTTGACTGTTTCCCCTGAACAACTACTGTTGAGAAAACTGAATTGTTTGGTGCCAGAGCAATGAAACTTCCATATATCCCTTGCCCACAACCCCTCTGAATCCTCGAATACTGGAGCTAAATAGACTGCTTAGGGTATATTCTACAGGTTCATGGGTATAGCAAAGACCGAAAGTAACTTATGAATTAGCCTGATTTTTCAGGAAAGACCCTTAGGTCCAAAAAATTTACATAGTTCTTTGTAAAGATACAAGGAAACGAGTGGATAAGTTTAGCTAAGAAGGATGGCTCGCAACTGATCTTAAAGCCACCGAGTGTGTCCACCAGGTTGCAAATGGTGGTTGACTTCTAGATATAGAGGTTAGCTGCAAGATAAGTGAGTTTACTCATTAAATAAGCTGTCATGGACAAAAAGTTACAGCATTCCGAGGTAGTATCGGCCTACCCCAGGAAAATGTCAGCCTTTTACATGATATAGAAATCTGTGACATTTTCATTGGCTTGGTGACGGGAGATCGCCAACAATTATGCATCTCAACTCCCGGAGGAGAGGGCAGCAGCTATTCTTCTAATCATTGAAGGTGAAGACCACAGTGGCCAATAAAGTGGCACTCATTTCACTGCAGGTGTGGTAACATTTACTTTAATGGTTGGAGTACTGCGATGTGGAAGGCAAGGGAAACTCCCACATTATATTCCTAAAGAGTCATAGCTGCTCCACTCATTTCTTTTTATCAAGACATGATGGAACCCTCTTGAGTAAAATATCCCTCAATTCAGATCATTAGGTGGGGACTACCCCAGAGAGCACATCAGTCAAGTGTGATATACATTTTAGGGTAGGAGCATGGAATGTGAGATCACTTCGGACCTGCAGAAGACTGAAGGAGGAAATGTAAAGAATGGATCTTGACATACTAAGGAATTAGCTAAATGAATTGGCACAAAGAAGGAGACTTTTGGATTGGAGGCTACAGGATTATACACACTGGATCTTTAAATGGTAATGCTGGAGTAGCGATAATGCTCAGAAAGAGTGACGGAATGCATGTGAGGAGCTTCCTGCAATACTATCAAGTATTATAATGATGAAATGTGGACCTAACGTCATAGTGGTGCAGGTTTACATGCCTATAACAAACTACGAAGTGAAAGTCCTCCATCAGTATATCACGGAGGTAATAAAACAGGTAAGAGGAGAAGAAAATTTAATTATTTTAGGGGATTGGGAAACTGAAATGAAAGAGGAGAAAGGCTACTTGAATTCTGCTCACAACACAAGCTAGCTATTGCCAACACATTGTTTAAACATCACAAATGAGCAAGATTTCAAATAGACTACATATTAGTGAAGCACAATTTTGGAACCAGGTGAAGGACTGTGAAAGCTACTTTGGGGCAGATATCGACAGTTACCACAATTTAGTGATAGGGAAATGCCATCTATAATTTAAGAAACAGAAGAATACATTGCATAAATTATGGCAAGTAGATATATAGAAGGAGGTCCAGTATTAGCTGGCTTTTCAAAAAGCATCGGGAAACAACATGGAGAGGATCTGACCGAGAGTTCAGTGGAAGAGAGTTGGCAAAGTATTAAAACTGAACTACAGGAAGCAGCAAAAGAAGTTCTTGGAAGAAATAAAGTTGTGAAGAAGAACCCATGGATCATGGAAGCAGTCTTAGACCTTATTGAAGAAAGTACAAGAATGCAAAAACTAAAGAAGGACAACTTTGCACAAAATAATAAGGAATGAAATAAGTCACAAAAAGAGGAAAGCTAGAGAAATGTAGATGAAGGATCTATGTTAAGATTTACAAAACCTTGCACTTGGAAAGGTGGAAGCTGCCTATAGGATAGTGAGGAACCACTTCAAGGAATAGAGTGCAAGATGCAATGCCATAAGAGACAGGACTGGAGAAATTTTGATTGAAAATTAAGACAAAGTGAAAGGTGATGGAAAGAATATCTGGAAGAGTTATGCAATGGAATCAATTTCAATAGAAAAAAAGGTATGTGATGTCAAAAAGGATGATATGGGAGCCTCAATCTTCCATGCAGCAGGAAGGGACATGCGGATGATTGGAGCTTTTGGAATTGACAATATTTCTGCAGAGGTAATTAAATTTCAAGAGAGTAGACATAAACCAATCTTTATAAAACCATTTGTGTCATGTAAACAACAGGAGAGATACCCTGGGACTTTGAGAAGAAAATAATCATTCCCAAAAAGAAGAGAGTGGAGAAGAGTGAACATTTTAGAACACATGCATCAAAGATATTGATAAGGATCATCTACAGGAGAATAGAACGAAAAGCAGAGGAGTTTCTGGATGAAGACCAATTCATATTCAGAAAAAGAAAGGGTACAGGAGAACCCAAATTGGCCCTTGCACTGCTCATAGAGAATAAAATGGAGAAGAACAAACCAAGATTGAGGATTTAGAGAAGGCTTGGGCAAGGTGGATTAAAATTCTGGCAGGAATTGGAGTGTCCAAGTAGGTGAAAAAGTACCGTAACCTGGGTAGCTGAGTAACCAGCAGTGGACAAAGCAAGAAAGAAATAGTGAGTAGAAGAGTGCATTCTACCAAAAGAAGAATATACAGCTGGAAATACAAGCGTAGAAGTAAGGAAACAATTCATCAGAACGTACATCATGAGCATGTTTCTTTACAGCAGTGAGGCATGGACGATAACAGCAGTGGAGAAGAAAAGGGTGGAAGCAATCGAAATGTGCTACAGAAGAATGATGAAGATTAAATGGATCGACCGAGCGAGGAAGTTCTCAGAAGAGTGGGAGAAAAGAGAAATCCTTAGAAGAAGATGGGTTAATCTAATTGACCACATCATAAGACATGATTACCTGATGAAGACAATTGTCAAAAGACAAGTCAATGGGAAGAATGGTGAAGAAAGGCCTTGTATGAGATATATGAAGGAAAAAGAAGATCATAAAAAATTCTCAGAATTTCAAACTGTGAGGAATGGAAACTACACTCAGTGATTCTGTTGTTATTCTCTTATAGATACATTTCAATTTAAACCTTTGCCAGAGGTGTTTTTATTCCCAAAGCCACTCTTTCCATCCTAAAGAAGAATCATGCAACACATATTTCAACACACAGGGTTACCTATGTTTAAGAAGTAAATAATGTGCTGCAGCCACTGTAAGGAACATTCCATTACATACACGTAATATTTAAATATGCATAGCACTACAGTGTTCAGTGAAAAGGGCATAACTTAATTAAATGTAAAATTAAGTATTGAACACTACCATTTCCTCTCTTTCAATGAATTTGGAGACAGTAAATGCAGCATGGCTAATTCGGGTTTAAAAATAATGAAAAGCCTTTCTAAACCATCTTTTAAAATATTGTTTGGATGTTTTCTTTAAACATTGTTTAACAATTTTACCAATCATTATAAAGGAAAATTGACACAGACCTCCACTTGATTATTCTATCCACCAACCTCTTTATATTGACGTAATTCTTCTCTTTTACATCCTTCACAACCTGTTCCTTGTATCTCATCGGCTATCAAAATGAACCGATAAAAGGGCCGGTTGACATCTTCAATGCAAAACAAACTTTCTAAAATTTTCATAATTCACTCTAATGGTTACAGAAGTGGAGGAGAATAAAACCGTTAAATGAAGTAAAATGTTTCAATTACAGAAAATATACTGTACTTCATGTGCATTATTGTTCATGCAATTTTTTTTCACCAGAATTGAATGAGGATTTTTGATTTCCAAGTTATTGATAATCTACTATAAGTATGCACTTATCTCTGTTGATCACAAAAAAATTTTGTACTAGCCCTTTTAAATTCTACACACTATCTCTTCTCCTTTTCAATAATAGAATACTTAACTCATATGACTGGAGCAGATAAAATAAATGAAAAAGGAAAGGAGGTGGCATAAAATATAGAAAAATGGGTCAGTGCCACAATTGTGGGACTGACCCATTAATGGTGGATACCCTGATGAAAATAAACCGTGACAGACAGTGTGACAGAAGCGTGAACACAGTGTGCTTAGAATGTGACAAGAGTGTGATTACAGTGTGCATACACCGTGACAAAAGCGTAAATTGGGACTCAAAAGCGTGCAGAAAGCGTGACAGACACTGTGACAGTACAGTGTGTTCACAGCGTGAGGACACCGTGCACACAGTGTGAGGACATCGTGCACACAGTGTGAGGACACTGTGACTAATACCCATGTACAGTGTGCTGCACATTGTGGTCACACTGTCCATCACGCTTTGAAGGGAGCACAGTGTGCGTACACTGTGACTAATAGCCTTGTACAGTGTGCAGCACATTGTGGTCACACTGTCCATCACGCTTTGAAGGGAGCACAGTGTGCGTACACTGTGACTAATAGCCTTGTACAGTGTGCAGCACATTGTGGTCACACTGTCCATCACACTTTGAAGGGAACACACAGTGTACATCCCTGGAGAAAATAAACCGTGACAGACAGTGTGACAGAAGCGTGAACACAGTGTGCTTAGAATGTGACAAGAGTGTGATTACAGTGTGCATACACCGTGACAAAAGCGTAAATTGGGACTCAAAAGCGTGCAGAAAGCGTGATAGACACTGTGACGGTACAGTGTGTTCACAGTGTGAGGACACCGTGCACACAGTGTGAGGACACCGTGCACACATTGTGACTAATACCCATGTACAGTGTGCTGTACATTGTGGTCACACTGTCCATCACGCTTTGAAGGGAGCACAGTGTGCGTACACTGTGACTAATAGCCTTGTACAGTGTGCAGCACATTGTGGTCACACTGTCCATCACGCTTTGAAGGGAGCACACTGTGCGCACAGTGTACATACACTATGGCTAATATACTTGCACAGTGTGATACACATTGTTGTCACACTGTCTGTCACGGTTTATTTTCACCAGGGATACACTGTGACTAATACATTTGCACAGTGTGATACACATTGTTGTCACACTGTCTGTCACGGTTTATTTTCACCAGGGTATTATGACCCTTCACACTATATGATGAAGTGTTTGCATTAATCTTTATATCTGAATCAGTGAACACTTATTAAATGCATTTTTATAGTTTTTTATATCAAATTCTGAAGATTTAGGTGCTATTGTGAGGAAACTAAACACAAATGGGCAAAATCCATAAGTTAAAAATATTTATTACATCATATAGGTTTTACTTATTATAACATCATTATAGGCAAGTATACTTTATTTGTCTGCATTTATATTGGTGTGGGAATGGAGTGGATCATCAGCATACTCCCAGTTCTCCCAAAGTGTAAGCTGTCCATAAGTTAGCATGACAGTACATACTCGGGCTGCAACAGCAACCCTGCCTCATCCTTTCCCCTTCCATCGGTTAGATTTAATTACTTAAGCTAATGTAGTATATCTGCTTTTTCTCTAAAACCATATTGAGAAGAATGTATAAATTGAAATGTAGTAAATAGTATACTTATTATTTGATTACTCAGACACACTGACAATATATTTTTTCAGTACTTAGTTTTGAGGAAAATAACTTATCTTTTTTGACAAGTGGCCATCCAAAACAAGATTTCAATCCTACTCTTGCCGAATTTCGCTTATGAATTGCCATATGTTTTCCTAATTATTTTCTCGGGTATCATGGTTATCATACATTTACAATTTGAGGTAAGAAAGTTATAATACCGATAATACCCCTTCATCGGAACCAAACGACTACGTTATTCGCGCCCATGCGAAAAAGTGAAAACACAAAACACTTGAAATGCGGACTTCGTGGTGTGGTAACTTCATGAAGTCCACGTGAATCTATACTGAAAATGGATATTGTTTCCCAAGTCTTGGAAAAGGCAGCCGAAGAAGAGAAAAAATTTAAGCCAATCACCGTTAAAAAACCTTTGGATTTGGACTATGACGTTGGAAATTTTATCACATCGGACAAGAATGATTTAGATGAAAAAGAAATGCGGTATGAAATTTTGTTGACTTCTCCTGATATAACATTTGTTGCGTGGTTAATAGCTAGTTTATTTCACTTACTGTAGGAAGAATACTGACGTTTATCTCAAGCAGCTCGCTAGAGATAACACCCAGTTAATGATTAACATGATATGGGAGCTTCCAACGGAACAAGTTGAAGAGGTATACGTCGCTAAGCTTCCAGCTTCGTCATTTGTGTTGCCTCGCGAGAAGCCCATACCAAAGCCTAAAGCATTAACGAAGTGGCAACAGTATGCAAAGGAGAAAGGAATTAAAAAGAAGAAGAAAGAAAAGTTGGTGTGGGATGAAGTGGTTGAGGTACACAATATTGGCACGTTTTTATATTTTACTTTTGACTTGGTTGCCACTATTAGAAGCTAAACATCTCTTTTTCCTCAGAAATGGGTTCCCAGCTATGGTTACAAGAAGGCATCTGTTCAAAAGAAGAAGGATTGGATCATAGAGGTACCTCAGAATGCAGATCCCTATGAAGATCAATTTTCTAAGAAGGAGGAAGAAAAGAAAGAACGTGTTGCAAAAAATGAATTAAAAAGGTTAAGAAATTTAGCAGCCGCCAAGAATGTCAAAGTTCCGAAAATAGGATTACTTCCAACTGATAATCCCAGTTCGACGCATGTAAGTTACTTGTGCTTATTGTTTGATCTCCTTTAATGGTAGAGGTATTGATTTTCTTGAAAATTTTATATCAACCCATAGTTATCGGTATTTTGCTAAGTAGTGATGTAATTGCAAAAAATATGCAAATTTTCTTTTCCCTCAAAAAGTGATTCTCCTCGAGTCCACACTTTTGCCTGTACTTCTATCCACAATCATTACATTTTGTTCATTGATTGCGGAGGGAAATTCCTCCAGTTCAACTGATATAAATTGTACGGCAATATTTCTGCCTGTGTACATTACCTTCATCTTTTTATCAATTTTGTCTTTGGAATCAAACGTACTTTCCAAGCATAATGGAGTTATAAAAGGATTGTTTACATTTGTAATTCATTAAAAATTTTCATGGGGGCCTTAATTATAAGTCACTACTTTTAAATGGGCGATCATGATCCATTTCTCACAGTTTTACATTTCTCAACTTTGGTGGTATTATACCTAAGCCTCAGAAAGATCTGTGGGACCTAGTCAACTAAGTACTATCTTATGTAGGATCATGAACATGAGAACAATTCTTTGCCTTTCTACCATAAGGTGAATGGTAAGAAATTGAGCTTTAAGGAAAAATTTTCCCTGTGTACCTAATATGTAGGTAATATGTCACTTTTAATATTGTATCACATACATGTAAGGGAGCACTTTGAAGGATGGATGTTTGACTTGAGTTGTGCAACATTCACTATTAAAGTCACCGTTTAATTTTAGCCATGGGTGGTTGACTATGTTCTAGGGTGTACTTTGAGACCCAATGTAATAGTGTCAGAAATTTATAACCAATGTTTTTTCTTTCTTTGTGCTACATTTGTTGTCAACATCTCTAATGTTAGCTTCTGGTTCTGTTTATGGATAAGTTTATGTTTGCTGTAAACTGTATTCACTCTTTCATTCTCATTATGGCCTGGTTTTTCATATTATTGTTATTGTCTTCTCATCATCATCATTAGTCAACAATCATAAGGTTGGTTTGATGCAATTTCCACTCTGTTCTTCTGTTGTCTAACCTCTTTGTAGTACCATAATTATTTTTTTGCATCCTTCACTACTTTTGCCATATATCTAAAGTGAGGCCTTCCTTTCCTTTCTTCCTATTTACTTTTCTATTGGCAATTGTCTCCATCAGTCCAATAAAATCTGAGATCATTTATATACTCTCATCATTAGTAAATAATCCTTAAATTTGTTTGGCACAGTTCTTTGCTCAGTTCTCTTATCAGCTAACCCATTCATTTTTGCATACTTATTTTCAGTCACATCCTTCACTATTTGCTCTCTACATCTCATAGGAGGCCTTCCTTTGCCATTCTTCATATTCACTTGTCCCTCAGTGATTATCTTCATCAGCCCATTATGTCTCAAGATGTGGCTAATTGAATTGTCCTGTCTTCTTTTTAAGGTTTGAGAAGATTTCTCTTTTCTCCCACTCTTCTTACGACTTCTTCATTAGTCATTTAGTCAATGCATTTGGTTTTGGAAATGAAAATCCACTTTGTACATTCCTCACAAAGGTTTTATTGGTTTTGACAATATATGTCATTATCAAGGTGTAAAAATAAAAATGTCTGTTCCTTAAATACCCTCAAATTAGGGGTGGAGAGGGAAACTGGGGAAGGAGAGGGGGGAAGTGGTATGGGGGTGGGGGAACTATGGTAGGTGAAAAATCCTTGTTTTGACTCTTGGGGAGTGGGTCCAGTGGAAGGGGGGGAGGGGGAGGCGAACTCCCAAACAAGGCCAGCAATGACATCAATGCAAGGACAGTTGTCAAATACATGGTACAAAACCATTACAAATTTAAAAGCGGTGAATGACCATCAAATGGAACATCATTTACTATGTTGGCATAGACTTCTTCTTGTGTTTGTTATCTCATATTGTTCAAGAAAATCTAATTTTTTACCCTTGTTCTCCACATGTAGGATTTCAGGATCGAAATTACTGGAGTGATTACATTCGAGTAGATGTTTTGCGAACATTGAAGATCTATCACCAGTTGCAAAGCATTTTGCATGTTCACTACATCTGATAGAAAACTTTCTTCCCTCGTTTGGCCAATGTACCTAGCGTTACATGAATTGCAATTTAATGCGTATACACCACTTTTTTCCCTATTTTTAAAAGTATCCTTCATGTTAAATAAAATTTTTCCAATGGTAACGGGGTTATAAAAAGATAGATTAAAATTATTCACCAGCATGGCTTTTATTATCCTATACGTCAAATTGCCTAAAAAAAGGTATTTTGCACCACCATGGTTCATCATTACCAATAGGAGATAATTTAGTCGTTGACTTAATAGCTTTTTGTTGAAGTTTTTTGTCTAAAATTTTAAAAATAATGCCCTTATCATAACCATTTCTTTCCGCAATTTCTAGAATATTATTTAGTTCATTTTGATAAAACTCTTTACTCATAGGTATTAACCAAATAAAGATCATGGCATGGAAGGCTGGCAGCTTATGAGCATGGTAGTGAGAAGAGTGGTGTGGAATTATCACATCAGTGAAAGTAGGTTTTTTGTAAATGGATAAAACATGATTATTCTCTGAAAGAGCTATTGTTAAATAAGTAATTTATACTATCACCACCAATTTCCACCATAAAGTAAATTGATTCGTGTAGGCTATTTAGCATCTTAACCAAGCTGTCCAGCTGTTGTGCGCTACCAAGCCATAAACACAGAATGTCATCAACATAGCGATACCAATAAAAGCAATTTTTAAGGGTGATTTTAGTCAAACAATTTTTGTTCTAGGTGATCCATAAAAATATCTGCCAAAATAGGTGACTAGGGGGATCCCATGGCGAGGCAATGGGTCCCTTCATAAAATTTTCCATTAAATATAAAATAATTTTGATTGACATACAGACTTAGTAGGTCTTTAAATTCAACCAGCTCTTTAGTATGACCTCAGTTCCTAACCAGATTAATAGCTGTTGTAACAGCTTCCGAAGCAGGAACAGAAGTAAATAAATTAGTAACATCAGAAGAAACTAGTTTGGCATTTTTTGGCGGTTTAACATCAGCAATTAATTTAGCTAATTCCAAAGAATTTTTTACCCCATATTTAGGCTTGAAACCAGAGTACTTCCTTAACAACGTATTTATTTTCGTGGCTAATTTATGACATGATGCCGTGATATGTGACACCACTGGTCTAATTGGATGATCAATTTTGTGAGTTTTTATGAGGCCATATAGGAGGCCATAGGGAGGTAAAGAGTTCATATTAAGAAGTGCGTATTTGTCCTGCTTAGAAATAATAAGAGAACAATTTTTTAAAGTTTGTTTTAAAACAGACTGGTATCTTGATGTTGGATCTTTGGCTAGGACACTGAAACTGTTATTGACTAAAAAATTGTTGCACTTGTTATGTTTTTTTTCCATCATTATCTTGTATCATGTGTAGAATTCTAGAAGTCTTTCTCCTCTCTCATTCTGATTTTCTAGTTCATATATTCCTGCTATAAAATTTTCCATTCTGACCTTCACCAACAACAGCATTCCACTCTCTTAAAATAATTAAGTTATTTTCTCTCCTTTACCTTTTTGTATTACCTACTTCCGTGATTTCTTCATAGATGACTTCTACTTCTTTATCTTTGCAGTCTGATGCAGGTATGTAAACCTACACAACCATATTGTTTGGCTTGATCTCTATCTTCTTCATTACTATCCTTTACCTATACTGCCGAAGGCTACTTATGTACTTTCTGGCCCTCTTGAGCATTATACCTACTCCAGCATTACCAGTCAGTGATCCAATGTGTATATGTATGTGTATCCTGTAGTTTCTACTCCAAAAGTCTCATACTATGGGCCACTTCATTTTGCTTATTCCTTATATGAAGAGGTTGACTTTTCACATTACCACCTTCAGGTTTTCCAGTCTTCAGCTAGGTCGGAAGTGATCTATTTTCATGTTCCTACCCTAAAATGTTTATCACACTTGACTGATGTACTCTCTTGGGTAGTCCCCTCCTGAAGATCCAAATGGGGAGCTATTTCACCTACAGCTGTAAAGGTTGCCTTGTCTGTAGTGAAATGAGTGTTGCTGTACCGACCACTGTGGTCTCCACCTTCTCATATGTAGAAGAGATGCTGCCTTCTCCTCGGGTGATGGGATACATAATTGTTGGTAGCCTCTCATCGCCAAGTTACAGCATTGTCATGGGTTTCTGTATTTCAAAGGTCTACTCTCCCATAGCTAGACCTATTATCTTGGAATGCCATCCTTTTTTGTCCTCAACTGCTTATTCAGTGAGTAAGCTCACTTATCCTACTGCAAACCTCTGTCAAGAGGTCAACCCACTGTCTGCAACCCAGTCAATTCACTTGGTGGCTTTAAGCTCAGCCCAGAGGCTTTGTCTTCTAGTCTATGAAATACTACTTCAGTAACGTAAATAAGTAAAGCTCCCTAGTTTCTCTCAGGGATGTGAACAGGATGCTCTTGGAGGGCTCTTTTAGGAGTGACCTCTTAGCATTTCTCGCAAATCTTTTCTTCTGTGAATCATGCAAATTTTGAGTTTCATTTAATAACTTCCAGCAGCAGTTTTCGAAAGTGCTGCAGTTAATAGGTGTGAGCGTTAACTCCATTGTTTTTGTTATTTAAGGCACAAAAGAAGTAGTGTTCTTCTTCGTAATTCATTGAAATTCAAGTGTACTCAAACTGCTCTGTTATTAGTATGAATGTGGTACAGGGGTTGACTGAATTTGGAGCTGCTGGGCCTCTAATTCCTTTTCAAAGTTTATCCAGTAGCTGTCCAATTGTGAACAAGGTTGTTGAAGTTTTAATTTACCTGAAGGCCTTCCTTTATCCATGTCAAATATTCATTCTTGCAATGATAGGTATTTAAAGCTGAACCTACATCTGTCATTTGCCTCTGATTTCCAATTGATATATGCATTTAGCAATTAAGTATTTTAGTTTTGGACCATTACATGTTTCAAAATTTCTGATACCAATTTTCTATTCCAAATTTTCATTTCATACATCTTTGTTTGTCATCTGTATTTTCTAATTGACTAAAGTATCGTCCATGTATCTTAAGCCACATTGGTGGAATAATCTTGAGTTTTGGATTTAGATGCACATTACTATCTCCACAATCATTTTTAGTTGGAATACTAAGACTCTCAAAGTCTTTGCCATAGAGAGGCAAGCCTCAAAGTTATATCTGAGTGATAGCCTAGCTGTCATATCTGAAGACCTCTTTTCTCACTCGAATTCAATTATTGCTGGCGTAGCATCTTATGAACATGGTGTCATGAAGAATTTTTAGTCTTAATTATTTTTCACTTGCCCTTAATTGCACACCCCAACTTTTTCCAGGATTTTACTCTCTGCTTCAGGATTTATAATAATTCTTGTAGGCATAAAGTTGATAAGATATCTTATTTCTGGTGTGAAATGTTCTTTCATCCTTTTTATGTTTATGTTATGGTTTTGGATTTAATTATGAGAGGAAAAAGAATACTTCTCTGTGAACTGTTGCTTACTTTATGATGTGTTATGTTATCCCCCAATTATCATTTAGCCAAAGAAGTAGCATATTGAGGTGCCGTCGTGCATTCTTTCAGTCTACATATTAGTGTTAATTTCATGAATTTTCCTGTAAGTTTGTTAACCAAGTAAGTCACGACTCTTCCTGTGTTTTGTTAACTTGAATACCATTTTGCCATACTTTGTTTTCACCATGTCACCATGTTGTGACAGTTTCATAGTGAATGCATGTATGGATCATATCCTATATTTTAATGAAAAAAATTCCAAAACATTTCTCTGTTAGGTCATTGTCTCTAATTAATTATTAAAGATTTAATACTCAATATATAATCAAGTGAAATAAGCTTTTCTGTGCCTTTTTGAAGGAGTGGCATTTTTGTAATGCAATTTCATTGTAGCCATTTTTTAATGTGGCTTTGGAATTGCATTTATTATGGGTGTGCATTGTTGGCTCATCCTCATTTTGCTGATTATTGTTTCTGGTAAATTGGCTCCTGGATCTAATTCATGGAATATTTATTACCATGTGATTGTTGTAAATTATTAGCATGTATAAATGTGATCTAAACATGTAAGTGTATAGGTAAAATTTGTAAGTGTCTTGGAGTAAAGACTCAAGCTCATTGTGCATTGTCTCTCAAGATCCATCTATGAAACTGTACTCGGATATTAATGACACCATTCATTTTCAGCTACACATGGCTACTCATTTGGCTAAAGCATCTACAGCTTCCTTAGGAAAATTTCAGCCAAAGTTACCCAAGGAAAAACTTAATGAAAAATCTCCCTTGGCACCTAAGAAGAGAAAGATTGATGCTCAGTCGATTTCTCCAAAAATGGAAAGAAGCAGTCATTTATCAATAGCTGACAGTATTCTAAATAAAAAGCCTAAGTTAGACGTTGAAAAGGCTGTCAATACTGAATTATACAAGCAGGATCAGGAGTAAGTACATAAAAGCCTTTGTTATGTATCTATAAAACTTGCAGAGTATAATTTACCTATGTATTTGCTGTGACAAGTAGTTTAGAATTTGTTGAAAATAATGCAATGACTTTTCAGCCCATCATTTGGTTAGTGGAAAATTGTTCAATTCTTATCTTCTTGTTTAATATTTTCTTGTCTTGAGAACCATCATGCAGTGGCATCATCTTTTATGATCATATCAATTAAGTGTCATATCTGTTTTATAGAATAAAAACTGAGTTTCTCAGGATTAACATAATGCCCTCTTTAGTTGCTGATTAATATCTGGCATAAAACTGGGCCAAAGAATGTAATCAATCATTATACCTTTGTCATGACTTAAAATCTTTTTTTTATTAATGAAAATCATAGCATATGTAAACATTTTTCCCTTAGTGTAAGAGAAACTTAACTTTGTATTTTTTCACACTTTTATTTGAGACACCCTACCTGTCAATGACACAAGAGTGTCAAAACTGCTAGGGTGTCTCAAATGAAAGTGTGAAAAAATACAAAGATAAGTTTCTCTTACACTATGACAATTTTCCACAAATATCGCCTTATTCAATTCAATTTTGGCCTTCCTTAAAATTGTGGAATGTGGCTTAAGAGAATCATTACACTGCATTAAACGACTAATTCACCAAATGTAACTAATTGTACATATGTTATATATATGTAATTAATGTTTTAGCCTGTGTGCTACCATAGTGGGTATGAATTGAAAATGTGCATAATATGAGCATGCTCCCTGTAGAAACTCATGGATGTGGAACATATGTGGCAATCAAAAATATGAATGGAAATATCAGTAGGTCTAAAACTTTTGGTTTGTTGCAATACACACATACAAGTACAGTAGAACTTCTTTTTTACGAACCTCTAATTTATGAAATGACACCAATTTACGAACCATTCCACCGGTCCCGATCTTTGTATATAGGAAAACCATGTAAAATGACCTATATTTTACGAAACCTCGATTTTACTGATATACGAAGTGAGAGGCCGGTCCCTAGGAGTGATTGACCTCTGTTTTACGAAGTTTTTGAAATGATTTTGTAGCACTTAACTCAGTACAATGAATAACGATCGCTGTATACCGCGACAGGAGCAGCTGAAGCCAGATAGGTCATGTTGAGAGGGCCCTCGGTCCTAGTATTTCATATGGAAAAATGTGGAAAAATCGAATGTGAGCATCGTGATTTTTGAAGTGCTTAAACTGTAGCAAAAATCCCAGAGACTGATCATCCAAATCGCAATTCAATCCTAATTATATGATCCAAGGAAAAAATGTTCAAAGCCGCATGGCACGACGACTACTTCTCGAGAACAATGCCCCAGTTCATAAAATAATCGGATTAGTGCTTGGTAATTTCTATTCCTTTTCTATCATTTTGTGTATTGCGAATACCTAACTCGTCATCACAAAGGATCCATATTTTCTCTGGAATTATTTGAAATTAGCTTTAAGGTAGTTGCCGCTACCCCAAATCAGAACTTTGTTCAGCCTTTAGCTTGAAAATAGCATTCCCGTATGAAGTTCTTTGCTGCAGCTGTCGTGGAGCTTAGTTTCATTAAAAAATACTAATTTTGCAATAATAAATTACTTATATTCAAATCTTGATGCAATTTGATTATTTAATTTTTCATTAGAAGTGTTTTATGTCGTTAGGTAAGAATTTGCGATCCCGACTTTGAGATCGCGGTCGCTTTGTGTACCCGCGAGTAAATAGTTCTCGTAAATCACCGCTAGATGTCAGCACTGTAGAACGGATTATAAAAAAGAGGGAATTTCAAATTAACTGAGTGAATTTCTAAGATTGACTTTCATTAGCTGCGAAAGATTATTAAATGTATTTCAAACGATATGCTTTCTTCAAAAAAGGCAGCATCTGGTCTTCTCACTGAAATATACTGGGTCAGTTGGAACTTTGTTTTGAAATTTCCTAGTTGCATCCCTGGCTTACCCAAGTTCTTTAAACACAAATTGACTAGCACTAAATATACCCCTTTCGTTAATTAATGCATAACTGCATATGCTTAAAATACTCTGTGGGATGAGTTAATTCTCTTATGAGTTATTCCCCTTATTTTGAGATCTACCAACTGCACAGCTACAAGAACTTAATTCAGTTGCAGCAGCCAAGTTCGTACCATTATAAATTTGTAGAAAAGTATTCACTTGTTTTTTTTTAATTCATGGCTGTTTCATTCTCTTTTACTAAAGTGAGTCTCCTAGCCTTAGGAATAACGCCTATGCTATACAGCGAACCAATACAATGGAGGTGTAATTTTTAAATCCTTTCAATTCAATGTAGATACACTGCACACAGAATTTCACGTAATATCTGTTGTTTTTTTTCCCAGAATGAGCAGATGACTTATTTGTTAGAGTAATTAGTTTGATTTCAACCTTAACATAACTATTTGACAAGTTTAGTACAGCATAGTGTTTAATTGCATTGAAAGTATACTCGCATTCTTGTCAGCAGAGTTTTAGTAGACGTACATTTGTGACAGATCAAGCCTCTTATGTGCATGATGTGCCTCCATGGACATTACTCCATGCTGTGCTAGGTGTTGCCAGAGCATGGGAGTGTGACCGCAAAAACTATTTCCTACTGTTGGAGATCAGCTGGTTTTGGTGACACATCAGTTCCGGAGACAGAGGAGTTAGTGGAAGATAACCTCCAATTTACAAACCCTCTGATTTACAAAGCTTAAATTTTTAGGTCCCTTAAACTTCGTAAAATAGAGGTTCTACTGTATTCTATTGTGTTTTATTCTTTTGGAAAGGAATAGTTTCCAAAAAATTGATTCCACAATTTTTTTCTGTACTGTGAAAATAATGAGTAGCATGATGTAATTTAAGCTTCAAGCTGAAAGAGGGAGAATGCCATTATAGTAGAATTTAGATCCACTAACATGTCAAGGTTACAGTTCATTCAATGTTGCTATTCACTATCAATAAATTGCTTGAATGTAGGGGAAACCTAGACTAGTATGCCAGTCATACTAGTAGAGAATATAACAATAATGTTGAATTAGAATGTGGTAGTCAAGGAAGGGTAGTGAGGGAACTGAAAGGGTAGGGTAGTATGGGTTGGGTGTGAGGAAAAATTGTGGCGAAAATGCAGAGGAGTTCTGGAAGAGAAATAATTTTGAGAAGACCAACAAAGGGTTGAAACATCACCTTAGGTATAGGTACACTTGGAAAATGCTCAGGGAGATGTGATCTAGATTACATCATGGTTGGGCAAAGATCAGTGGGCAATATGAAAAATTCATACAGCTTCCTGTGTGTACACCATAACATGGTATGTAGTTATAAATGTGAAATGAGGTTCAAAAGCTTGCAAAGAAAAGGAGGGTAATTAAGTAATATTTAGGAACTCATTAAAGAGCAAAACAGTGAAAAAATCAGGGGGGGTGTGCCTGAATCTTTCGAGATTGATTTCGGTACGTAACTAAGGACACACTCCTACAATTTTATATTGCATTTGGGGTGATTCTGTACCAGTATTAATCTCAAACGCTTCAAGTACCTCCCCCAGGAGCTGTTGGATGAATAAAAATTAGGAAAGAGAATTACTGAAGATTGGGAAATATAATGAAGTATAAGAAGAGCAGTAGAGAAAACAATAGGAGCTTGGGATGTTAGAAAAACCAAAGCAAAGGAAGGTATAAAAAAATAAATAATTAATTTTGGAATGTTTGAGAAAATAAATTACGAGAAATTGTGCATAGGAAAAGTGCTGGAGGGCAATGTGATGAGATAGAGAAGCTCCAGAGAGAGCGAGAAGTTAGTGCATTTTAGTTAAAGGCAAGAAAGTTATTTCCCTGCAAAAGATGGGAAATGTTAATGATACAATATGTCAAGGGCAGGAGTGGAAGGTTGCTGTTGGAGCATCAACAGCAACCTTCTAGGTGTGAGGAATAGATGAAGGAACTGTTAGGTAGTGATGATAACGGTTAGATCACAGAAACGAGACTTATAACCATAAATTATTGACTTCCTGGTTTTTTTTTCACATTTTGTTTTTAAAAGCAATGATTGTTTGGTGAAGTAAATTATGTTAATCATGAAACCCATGTGAAATGCTGTTTTTATTTATTTACTCATCCAAGTGAACACCGAGATGCTTTTATTGTACATAATTATTTTGTCTATACTTACAGGAATGCAGAAGAAAAGAAAAAGCCGAAGAAGGGTGGAAAGAAGAGGACAATGCACCAAGGGAGTAAAAATAAAAGAAGTAAAGGGAACAAATTCAAGGGAGATGGAGGAATTAAAAAAATGGGATCTTCAGGTGTTTCAAGTGGGAAGGGAAAGGGAAAAAGTTTTGGGCCCAAATCTTCTGGTAAGGGTCAGAGAATACACAAAGCTAAGGGGCGTAAAAGACGTTGATTTTTCCCTACACAATCTGTTGTATTATTCTGATAAATCTTGTAAATATACCACATATGATACATTTGTCTCTTTAATAATAATACCTGAAGAATTTAAATATAACCATTGTTTTTTATTTCTCGTTTTGTATTTAAAGAAAATTGTGGACATAATGGTATCTTAGAGGTAACTTCACTAAGGTTCATTTCACTGACTGCTTAACAGTGCGTTAAAAAATGAATAATATTATTATAAAAGTATATTTTTAGCTCTTTCATATGAATCTTATCATTTTTGTGCTTGTTGAATTGGAAGTTAGCATGGAGTATGTAGTAAATATACAAAGTATATTTTCAGCTGTGCTTGCAATACAGAGAGGCCTTCCTATTATATTTTATTTCATCCAATTTGACAATATAACATCCTTTTTCATACTCTAGTTTCATAAATAAAGTTTTTGTTTTATGCCAACAATGCTGTAGATATTTGAATATGCCTTGAGTGGCTGTATGTGATCCACCAATTATTAAGTGAACGATATTATATTGAGGATGAGTAGGTGTTACTATCTGGGGTAGAATTAGCCTGTAGCAGTGAACATCTGAGATAACATTCAATGAGACCGTCATACACAGTAACAGTGGTTTCTTTCACCACCATTCTGAAAGAAAATTCCTTACATCAAAAGTTGAATGTGAGGTGAGGAACAGTGTTTTGTCCAAATGCAGGTTGGGTAGGGTTGAGGGATATGCTGTAAAGTAAATAACTGAAATGCACTCTACACAGCACTTGAGTAAAGAGCAGTATACCACTGAAAAACCTCTGCCAATGCTGGGAGTCGAACCCAGGCTATCAGGAGGAGTAACCAGTACTCTAGCCACCATACAAATCTTTGCTAGGTATTTATCTTATTTCATTGTTCTGCTCACACAGTAGAGGAAGAATTCTTTGAGGCTCAAGTTTTTATTAACCTCCAAATTAGTCCATTTATTTTCTTTCTTCATTATCAATACTTGTATGTGAATCAAACCTAATGCTAGTTAAGCAATAACTGAAAGTCTGTCTGAAGAGCAAACTCATCCATGCCCCTGAAAGTCTTTTCACTTATGTAACAATTTTGTTATTTGCTGGATTGCTGGGAGGGACTGCTGAACCATCACTAGTGAAATTGTGTTATATCAGCTTTTATTCCACCAAAGTTAATTTTACTCTAAATCTTTAATCCATTCCATCATTTGATTTATTGATTCCTCCAGGGAAATATATACCTACCTACCTGTTCTTCTTAGTGTTACCCACCAAATATTACCTTCCGGTCACCTTGGACATTAATGTGCTATATGTGACTGATAATTGTAAGTTAATTGGGTGTGTCCTTCAAGAAGGGGTGATAATCACTTAATGGTTGTGTAAAATGTCTGTAAATTGTATAGGCTTAGTTAAATGAGTGATATGAGTAGAATTAAGTTGTCAGTAATGTGAGTCAGGATGTGAGGTTGATTCATAGTGAGAGAGGCAAGATACAGTTGAGAATGCAGGGATGAGTTTTTGGTTTTCTTTGAGTGAATATGAATATTGGAAAGCATGGAAATTTTTGATAGCAGTGTCATTCACACATGAACTTTGAGTGGATAACATGAATCCGGAAGAAGCTGAGATTTAAAAATAACAGAATAAAAATTTTTGTTCTAGGTAATTGAGCAGTCTTAAAAGGAAAGTTTCAGAGAAAATGGCAGGACTATCTGATACCCCATTTAAAAAGTAGTAAACATTATGGATAAGGGAGGAAAAATTATTATTTGAGCATATTTTCATCTATATCCATGACAAGGGATGATTGTGTGGGTGTATTCATTGCTTATCATGGAATGAGAGAGGCAATGCTTTACTATTGCTATTTTATTAGCAATAAAATAGTCCAAATATAAGCATAAAGTACATCCACACTTGCAGAAATGGAAAAATTGATGATGAGATAAATCTGAAAGGTATAATTTTTAAACGTGTAGGGGGAATAAGAAAGGAATTGAATTCTTGGTGGAATGAAGAAGTCTGTAGTTGTAGGAAAGAAGAATTCATGGTGATGACTGGAAATGAAGGTGGTGGAGTGCAAAAACTTAGAAGAAAGATTGGGCTCAATGTAACCAAAAGAAGCTGAAAAAACTTGCAAAGTAAAAAATTGGGTAAAACTCACGAAAAAATTGCTTTCTGTGTGACAAAGTGTTTAGGATGAGACATGAAGGAATGTAGATTTGTCAGGTCAGCTAAGTTTGGGAATGGAGTCCCATATTTGTAGAGAGATGTGACTCAAATCTTTAGAATGCTGCAAAAGGTGAGGGTAACTTTCGTAGAAGTAGGTTGACTGAGAAAATTATAGGTTAATGAGATCCACCATGGTACTGGAGGAGGTGTATTAGAAGAGTTGTAGCAATAGGAGTCCCTGGAAGAATTTACTAAATGCGATAGAATTGAAAAATGTAATTGACTGTGGGAGATTGGTAAACAACCAATTTTCATGGTAAAACTCAATAGTAATGAAAGCAATATTATATTTGATTCAATAATCACGGTTTATGATAGACGGTAAGAGTTAGAGGCACACAATAAATCCATAGTGCAGGTTTGTGAATGTCAAATTGTATTATACAGTAAATGTAGTTAGGCAGCTAAAAAATAGTCCACTGATAAGTATTTTATAAAAGACAAAATGCTTGATTATTTTTTGAAGTGAGCAATATTTCTCATACTTTCCATTTTCAGGATTCTGCCAACCTCAAAAAAGTAATAGTTGGAAAAGTGTGTATGGTTGTTAAAAATGGTAGCAAGGGCAAAGCATTGTGAGGATAATGCAGTGAATTCAATCAGGTAAGGCATTATTGATGGATGATTAGTTAGGGATGGAGGGTAGTTTTTGACAGTTTTGAGCTTTATTTAGGCTGTGCGCACACTTGGCCACTTGTGGTCGCGACTAGTGGCGGCCACAAGTGGTCACCATCAGCTCCTAGATGCGGCCACTAGTGGCTGCCACTAGACGCTCAACCCATCCACCTGTCGCCGCCACATTTTCACTGACTGAAACCATTCCGTAACCAGTATTTTTTTCCTGAATGCTATTTTCGGCAAAATTAGGAATGAATTTGAGGCACAGTTCATTCCAGGCCTCCGTTTTCTTCACACGATCACTCTACCAGTCCCTAATGGGGGGACGTGCTTCAATTTCGGATATAAAGACATCCACATCGAAAGTCTCCATGTCGAGCAATACACACGCACGCTCCACGGAGCACTGGAACAGACTGCGATACGCAGAGTGGCTAGCGGCGACAGTGGCCAAGTGTGCGCGTGAAGTCGGCGACTAGTGGCCGCCACAAGTAGCGGGAACCGACCACAGCCCTAGCCTGTGGCCAGACGCGGCGACAGCAATCGCCGAGTGTGCGGAGATGTGATAGAAATGCACGCAAAGCATCGGCCGCAGCTTGTCGCGGCCACTAGTGGCCGAGCTGTGGCTGGCGCGAATGGCCAAGTGTGCGCAGGGCCTTAGTTAAAATATTAATAGTATATTGGAAATATGAAGTAGGGAAGTTAGGTTCTCTCGTCATCAGGGATTTTGTGAGATAAGTGGAGATTTGAGAACTAATTCAATGTCTATTATAACGGTGGTGGATCCAGGCCCATATCTCGAGGGGGGGCGGGGGGCAATATCTGCTAATATGCTATATAATGTATTGGTGGTATGGAATATCACCTAATTGTGGGGGGGGTTCGCACCCAGAAAATCATAATAATATGAAAAAAATAATGGTGAATTAGCATGCAAGTTTTTCTGGTTTTCAGCATATTTTAAATTTGTATACCATTTGACTATTGACTTATAACTTAGGCAGCAAAAAACTTTGGTTTACCTTCGTTCAGAGACATTTTGATTTTTTCCTTACTCTTACTTGTATTTAATATGACCAAACTACTACACTGTTTTACGCTACTCTGAACTACTTAAAAAGGTATTGTCATCGACAGTAAAGTAGTTAGAATTTTGGAAAGTTGAGCTTAATTCTTTGTAATATTCACTAAAAAGCAAAATAGCATTATTATGAGAATACTTTGTAGTTAATAAGAACTTAGGACAAAGGTTCTGATATAAGTAATAAACCTATCCTACAGCGATAATTTATAATTATGCCCAAATTCATGAAAGAAGAAAGTAAAAGCACAAAATAATTAGTATTCAGAAATTTAATTACAACTCTTTTACAAACTACATGCATTCTAAATAATTACTTGTAACTGTAATCTTCTTTTTCCTCCTTTAGCGTAACGTTCTAGCACCTTGTCAGCATTTACATCAATATCCTTGTGGATAAATAAAAGACATAAGCCATTCAATCTTTTCTCAACCATTTGGGTTCGTAGCCATGATTTAACAAGATTAAGGCTGCTGAATAACCTTTCAGCATTGTAACACTGATTGGCAGTGTGATAAGAATTTTCAATACATTTCTAATGGTGGGAAATATATCTTCATCACAGCTCTTCAACTACTTACAGTAACCGGAATTTTCTTTCCTTCCTCTTTCTTTCTCAACCACTTTGTTTTCCAAATATTTATTTCCCCATCGATTACAGCTTCAGATTGAACAGGTAGAAGATGTTGGAAGTTCCTAACAACTTTCTGAAGCCTATCTTTGACATTTACTTTTTCATTTGCAGCAGTGGTGTTGGTGTTAAGAATGCATACAGGCAACAATATATTTAGATCAAAACACATTAAGGTGTCTTGGGAAAACCGTGTCTAAAGATCAACAATGACATTGTCCAGAAGTGGATTTTACATGGATCTTCTGTAGTAGTCTACAATTGTGTCAGCGTCATGGCTTTCTCTGTGACGTTGCTTCTTCACGATTCTTGGCATTACTAGCTGCACTCCCAGATTTACGGCAGTGGTTTTTGCCTCACAATATATCTCTGTAAAGGACTCATCACAGTTTTTTCTACTGTCCTTCAAAGATGTCGGAGTATCTTGTACAGCATTAGAAGCCTTATTTAGGTCTACGGCGGGCATTTGCAGTAACTTACTCATAGGAAACGTTCTTTTCAAAATGTCAATCAAACTCATGAAAAAATAAAATCTGTGTTAGTCACTGATTTAATGTATAGTGCAGCCTTTTTGGCCGATTCAGACTCCTTCCATAACTTATTTCTGTGAAGGCATCTACTATTTCTGGTAAGGCAAAGTAAAATAAAATTACAGCATCGTGCCTTTCCACCCATCGAGTCTCACAAAGACTAACAAGCTGACCTCCTAAGAATGAATTCAATATGGTATTTCTTTTGGATGACTGATTGAAAAATGAAAGAACTTCCTTTATTATTCCAACAGCATTTTTGATGGTTTGGATTTTGGTTGACTTCAAAAGAGAATTAGCTTGGTTTTAGCTTGAGAATTAGCAAGGCATGGTTGTAGCATGGTACATCTACATAATACCCTGCAAGCCACCATAAAGGTGTGTGGCAGGGGGTGAACTCTCACCAAGCATGCACTACATATCATGCATAAAAGTTGTAATTGAAAATTAATATAGCAAAGCATACATGCGAAAACCTGAAGTTAGTTGGGTTAGCTTTAAGTCCTTATAAATACATGCAGCTACCAATGTTATCCATTGCTACACTAGTACTGGATGTATTTACCGTTATTCAAATCTCTAATAGTACGAGGAAAAAAGGACATTTTGAATCTGTCAGTTTTGCAATCAATTTCTATAATTTTGTGATTATGGTCCTGTCTACCATAGTAAGTTGGTGTCCGTAAAATATTTTTAACATCATCACTGAAAATATGGTTTTGGAATTTATTTAAGAGATTAAGTCTAAATTTCAACCTACGATCTGACGATTCCCAATTTAATTCATTTAATAGACTGGTTAGGCTAATAAGGTTATCTACCGGCCCTTACCAAATCTTGCCGATCTTCGCTGCACACGTTCAAGTTCGTTATTTTGACCGATTTCGTAGGGATCCCATACACTGGCAGCATATTCCAAATGAGGTCTTATAAGGGAAAAGTTGCTGATTTCTCGTACACAATCGTCACATTTACCCAGTACTCTTTTGACGAATCCCAGTTTACGATTAGCTTGACCCATTATTTCACATATGTGTTTACCCCAGGAAAGTTCATGTGCTAGTCGTATTCCAAGATATTTAATGGATTCCACGTTTGTTAATTCTTTATTACTTATTTTGTAAGTGCTAAAAAATGGTAGCCGTTTTGCATTGACCGTTTCTCTTTGGATCTCTGTGATACTACCGACTTCTTCCGAAGTCAAAACAGATGCTCTATCTGTACCAATTCCTACACAGAGACTCAAATCTAAACCCAGTTCTTTCACATTTTCTAATACTATTTTACCCAGAGTCTTCCCAGTAAGTATTGTTTCCCTCTTTTCTGTCAATCACACATCAGTCATATCTGCAGCAGACTTGTATGCATCAATGAATGTAATGAAATCTTCCCTTATAGTTTCTTTATACAGATACCTTACAATTAAGGCAATTTGTTCCTTGCGAGACAGATCAGGTGTTTCGTCGAACAAAATTGACCAATATTTAGCTTCATGAATTCGTTTTAGGATTTCTTCCCCACTACATTCTATCAATAAAGTTTTAGTAATATGGGTAGCACGGGAATGTGCACTTTTTAGGTGTTCCTCAAGTATTTTGTCACCTGCATCTACCCTGAACTGCAACAGGGCTTTGAAATTACCTTGGTTTACAGCAGAGGCCACAGGATTAATGTCATCCCTATGACCCCTTAGAGGGATGTTCTGACGTCCAAGCAAGATAATGGTTTTAATAATAGGCCTCAGCCTTTCACGATTTTCGGTAACTTGACGAAGACGTTCAGTACATACTTGATTGACTACCTCTTTGTTTTTTTTTCTCGGGGGGGGGGGGGGGGCAATTGTCCCCTGTGCCCCCCCCCCCCCCCCCCCCCCCCCCCTGGGTCCACCACTGTATTATAAAGTGATAATTGTTAAGCTTCTTATTTCAGATTCATTGGTACAAACTTATTTTGCAAATATAAACCTAATAAATTTATTTTTTTAATGAGAAAAGATTTCTTATAACAAAGAAGAAGAAAAGAGTGTTGGAAGTTGAAAACTTTGGAAAAAGCTACCTAAAGTTCTAATTGCACGAAACATTTTCGGGTGGTATTACCTAAGGAATTCAGTGCAGATTTCAATGCTTGAAGGATGATAAATGGTTTTCTGCAGTAAAATCTAGGACTAAAAAAATTACTATCATATCCAGGAGAGTTCAGCAATTTGTTATATGAGTAAGACATTGAGCAGGTTGAAAAAAAATAGAGCTATGTTTTGTTTAGTATGAGGCAAAATGAGCCGATTTAAAAGTATGACTCCCAGTAGGTATATTTGTGCTAGTATGGTGATTCAATGCCTCTCTCATAATTTCTATGTTGATTGATGAAATGATTCATTAGGCTTCATTAAGGAAAGTTTTAATCCATCTAGAAGTTCGATGTCACCACTGGAAAGTATGTGCAGAGTAATCAGATCCCAAGTATAAACATTCCTTTGAGAATATATCAGAGTAGGTTATTAGACTGTGGTATTTCCCATCCTTGAGAAGGATCCTTGGCTACTGCCATGTATATGATAGCTCCTTGATTTGGTATAGCTTTTACTGCTACATAAGTCCGTTCATCATCTGACCATCGGGTCATAATCACAGGTTCATCATCTCTTTCAATTGCTGCTGAGTTACCCTAAAATGATAGTGATTGTCATATTGGTAAAAATATTCCTTTATGAAGTACAGAACAGCTTATAATAATCCCTAACTCTACTTTTTACAGTATCTAATATTAAATTCATCACCATTATTTCACTTTTTGGTATATCGGGGTGCAGAAATTACCATTTATGTGCAACCCCACCAGTAAAGCAATTTCATACACATATAACATTATGTAATCGTGGCCTTTCATTAAAATTTCACTTTTCGTGGTAAAGCATACAACAAAGAGGATCATATTGATCGGAACACGTTTCTGGTTCAATCAAGTTTGGCGCCAACCATAACTACCGTTTTTGTGGCGATGTTTTTCACATGATTAATGTAATTTATTGATACATACAATATGCTATTCACCTGTTCACTCATACGTGTAAAATTTGGCAGTGGACCTTCGTCTGGAATCACTTGAAAAGGACCATCCAACGAGCCCTGGCCAATGATTTGGAGCATATACTTAAAAAAGTCATTTCGATTCTTTTTTACAGCAATATCTCTGGATTGCAATTTGCAGAGCTTAGCTACCCAGTGAGCACAAATTTTTCTGTCTGAAGAAATGAAAAGTAGGGTAAGAGATAAATTATCACAGTAGATCAAAAAAACTAAGGGACGCACCCTCGCTGTTAGTTATTTTCATGATGATTTCTTTGGATCGCTGCAACAGTCGTTCAAATTCTGCATCATACAAATCGGGCATCTTTGCGTATTGAAGTTGTTGAAATTAAAATAAACATAAGAAATGTGCTAATAATGCACTGAGAGACAATTTACGACCTAACTGAAGTCACTAGTTACGAGAATTTGATACAACCTGCAGATGGCCTTCGCGGCATTGAACTTCATTGTGTTCATTGTAAACGATATGACAATATCGTTTCTCTGGCTTTAAAGACAATTATAACACGTCGACTACAAATTATACGAATCGCAAGCATTGTGTCATAAGTATTCGAAAACCTATCGGGGAAAGCAATGAAGATCCTTTCCTACAGTTGCCATATCCTTACATGCATCCACCTATATATGTATGCACTATGCAGCAGAGAGGCTCATTGACAAGTACGGTGTAGCATTGTAATCGAATTAATGTTTAATTCTGTCGCAAAATACAACTGACCTCGGTATTTTCCATTACTTTCACAATTTTGCGATGTTGCCAAATAAATCCCGTGTCAATCAAAGGAGCCCTCTAGGATAACTAAAGGCAACTAATTTATTATTTCTGTTTTCGCTTAGGCGGGCGACTTAGATTATTCAAATAAATAAGTCATTCGATGTGTTAAAAAATGAACGAGCTCAAGGATCATTCTCTTCTCAGCTGAACGGCCACCATTCCTGGTGAGTATTCCAGTGGAATCATATCTATTTAGTCGCTAATTTATTGAAATTTTTGTTTTCCCTGATAGAACATAAAGTAGGTACTACGGACTGAGTGGTATGTTAACAAGTTTTGCTCGTTTTGAACTTTCTTACCATGCTTCTTAATAATTGCCAGGTGAAAACATTCACCGGGACCTTTCTTAGCATGGTCTACGTATTTGATTTGGTAGGTTGGGCTTGCGTGTTCACCCTCAAGGTGGACTGGCTTTGCTAAAGCGCGAAGAAGTCACTATGAGGTTATCTTATACTGTAGGTATGTTACTTAAGGATCCTAATGACTGTGAAAATAATCATTAACAATTGTTGTGGTTATCTATTTTTTGTCTCCATTTGAAGTACCGGGTCTGCAGACTCAAGTCCTGCTGTCTATAACACTAGCTGTTTGGCGGAAGTATTTTGCTTAATCGGACCTCGTGAAGGTTTTAGGAAAGAAACATCTTTTCTTAAGACATTGAAAGGGAAGACATAAAACCATATCGATTCCAGTAGGTTTATTCTACCATCAACGCAAATTCAAGCTGTTTTATTTGTTGGACGTCTTGGATAAGATTGACAAGATTTTATATAGGATCGTTTTCAGTGTTTTAAAATTTTGATACCAGTCGATCTGTGCCGCCACATCATTTGCACATCCCTGATGATTCCGATTTCACTTGTAAAGATGCGAGCACATTTTCGGCCGCGCATTGTGGGCAATACTGTTTTTTCCTCCCGGTATGAATGCCTTACCAGACAGTTAAATTATTTGTCTGGTGAGTATAAATTCCTCTTGAAATGTCGAGGAATATTTATAAAACAGGTGACCAAGCCATCGAACTCGTCCATAGCCAAAACCTTCTTAAAAATCATTTTTATTGTGAGCTTTCACTTCATCTGGATTTTACTCTTAAAGCTTTCGTCGTTTTATCTCAGCCATTATCACTGACATTATCGTCGATTCTAATGTTAAGAGCGGAAGAGAATCAATTGTCCCACCCGTAAAACGTCTTGGTACACTCCTCCCTCATCCTTCATAGTATTGGGGAAATACGGTATTTGACTTCTTACAAATTGCATAAGTTTCACTTTTTGCGATGCATTCTGAAATTTAACTCTCTGTGTACTCATGAAGTTTATATCCAAACTGAAATAGAAAAAAGTTCGTGGAATCATCGGCTTTCATTTGTTAAATAATCCTGGTTTCCCTGCTATGTTATTATCCTTTCAAAGTTACAGCAATGAGACCAAATGAGGTTGGTTCCTGGACTAACTGCGAGAAGCGGTGAAGCAGGGTGGTGATGGCATTCGGGCGGTGAATTCGTAGGGCCTTAGGCAGGGCCTCCATAAGGGAGACCTGCACAAGGGAGCCCTGCCTTGGGTAATCGGCTTAGCTCCTTTCTCCACCGCCCGTTGCCCTAATGGATGGCACACTCGAGATCCGCCGTCCCTCTCCAGTTTGCATGCCTGCATGGGCATTGATCACTTCCCACGCCAGACGCCAGGAAAAAATGTAGGAGCTCATAGCACACGCTCTTTCTTTGTTTTCCCCCTTGCATTCTCTTCGGGCGAATTTGGCGCTGTGAATTACCCTTTGATGATATTCCTAGAAGTTAATGATAGCCGTATAAAATATTATGATATGTATAGCCTTAAAATAATATCAATGTAAATATTTTGAATGCATTCTTTGTTCATAATTGGGCGCACACAAATGTACGCAATAGGACTCGGCTCGTGGAATAACATGAATTTTAGCTTTGTGTTTTGGGTTACAAATAATGTCTCAATATTCAACGCATTAATATCATCAATCACTTCTGAGATATTCTTGAGTCAAAGTATTCCATATTTTATGTCTACGTATATAATGTGTTTCAAATTTTAAAGTATTTCGTCATATTTTTCCATCACCAAGTTCAGATGCCTGTTAGTAGGCCGAGAAATTGAATGAGACGTGGTGCTGGAATGATACATTAGTAATGATGGAAATATGATAGTAGTTACTGACATGATTTTTCAACACTAGAAATCTTTATTTTTATTCCACATAACTCAGGAATCGGTTCCTTAGCGGCAATTATTTTCGATGAAGGTTGGTAACCATGGTAATCTCACGCTTGCATCATTTTTGAGAAATGGGCTTTGGCTCTAATATGGCCATACCAGGCCGCCGATATGAGGGGTAACTGATAACAACATGTCATAAATGACTTCCTTAATTTTGTAGGATAATGCTCCGTGACACATATCTCTCTTGTAGCTGGAATGCTGGCAGTGGATAAAAATGTCAAAAGATTGAATGGTAAAAACAGTGTCCATTACTGTGCATATCTTATTTCCGACAACTGTCGTACAGCGAGGAATCATTTTGTGCGGAGTCGACGACCATCGCCTGCGGGCCAGAGGTTTATGGTTCCCCTGTCGAAATTTCGTTGAAAATGGTATCGTTGAATGGTTTGGAATTATGAGCCATCCATGGAATTTCATCTTCATTTTAATATCACTCAGATTAAATCGAAATACTTATTTCCAAAATTTTCTTTTTCCTTGGTTCTTAATTTTCATTGCAATCTATAAAATAATGAAAGCAGAAAAATTATCGTGATTTCTGTTGTTTTTCAGTCATATTTATGAAATACTTATTACATGTACAGACCGCGTGCATTTTGCATAACCTTAAAGAGTTTTCTGAGCAGTGATACAGTAAAATGGACTTCTTGCAATATCTTATACTGTTTTCAAACGATACTTACCATTCAATGCGCGTTTCAATCCATCCGCACTCTCGGAAGATCTGTATGTATCACATTAGCGCAACGTAGTACGCGCATCGTCGTTACCTGCGGTGATTATTTAGTGGCTGAACTAGAATGAGCCCCCGATCTTTTGCATTGATGTATTAAAAACTGAATACAATCGAGGAAACAAACTTCTTTTCTTTGTCATTCTTTGCATTGGACTGTTTAGAGGAAAATACTCGACTCAATTTGCAAGGTGATTTTTGAACGAACTCAGTAAGATCGAGGCGCTCGATCATGCAACGTAAGAACAATGTATCCATCTTTTATTTAAAATGTCCACACGTAATGGACATTTGAAATGGTTCGGTGGGATTTATTCTCCCGTGGGCTCTCCGCGGCGGCGCTGTAGGGGAAGGCAGGAAGCTTGCCCGGAGTAAATGGAGATTGATGGATGTTGTCGCCGGCTCTCTTCTCATGCCACTCTCTCCAGCTCCCCCATATTCACTCGGCGTCCTTGGAAGCGTGCCTCATAATAAAGGTGCACCGTGACGCATGGACGCCGTACATTCAATGTATAGCCCCGGATGAATCAAGTGTTTTCTACCCTGTCTCTGATTTGTATATTCCTTCAACACTTTAACAGCCCGTCTCTTAAATTCGCTTGTCGAACTCACGAGCGAATCCCACGGTTAACTTGCGCAATTTGTCCCGTGATACACAACCCTTTAATTGAAGTTGCAGTAAGATGCGACTGTAAGAATGCTAGTTCACGGGAAGTTGATAGATTTTTTCATGCATTTATTGATAACATTGAAGAACAGTCTGTACTAGTATGAATTAAAAGATTTGAATCAGGGGAAGAGTTCATGATGCAAATTACTGCTGTCATCTGCAAGCAGAAATAAATTATATTATTCACAGTTCACCATTCCTCCTCATTTCAATTGGTACGTGTAACATACGAGCTGTTGACTCATTCATAAGAACTAGGAATATTTATTTTACATATTCCTAGTTATAATCACACGTGCCTCAGCTTTGCAAATCAAATCATCTGTGTTGGATGAGTAAAAAAAACTTTAGCACTTTTCCACAATGTATTTAAAATAATAAAATCACACAACACGTGTTTTGGTTATGATGGCTTAGTAAGCCGAAATACTAGGAGTGTACACCTGATGATGGCTTAGTAAGCCGAAACACGTGTTGTGTAATTTTATTATTTTAAATACATTGTGGAAAAGTGCTAAAGTTTTTTTTTTACTCATCCAATATGTCTCACTTCCACTACGTGACGCCTGATACTGTGAACTGCAAATCATCTGTATTTTTTATTGCTACATATGGTGTTTTTCTCCCAGTTTTTCCTCGTTTTTCTTTCATAGTAGTATTTAGTTCTGTATAAATCGATGTTAATGCTTGTCAGCTAAGGAAAACAGTTAATAAAACGTTATGTAAGCATATTCAAACGTTAGAACATGAAATGAATGTCTGTGTTATAATTATCAGTTTTACAAGGTGCCATGTTTTATTAGCAATGAACAAATTTGGCGTGCTTGGGAAAAATCTGTGATGTACACACTCTTAAGCCGAGTTTACACGATGCATTTACACGCGCGGGTAGATGCGTGAATGCGTGGACAAAAAATAGCCCCTGTTCTATTTTGGTGAATGTGTGCGAGCAATTTGTAGTCGTCCACGCATCTGTTCAGCCACGTACTTGCGCGGGTAAATGCATCGTGTAAACTCGGCTTTAGAGTTGAGGAAGCCACTTAACACTACCCGCGTCTCCGCCCAACGATCTGCGCGTGAAACATTTGCCGGATTTTTACCTGATATTATGTGGGGAGATAGAGAGACGGTGCTCACCATGGCAATGTTATTTAATTTTTTTTGCGTGGTGATTTTATAAACCAATAAAATGTAACGGCGTGAGGACGTTGTCATCCTTTGGGCCTCTGCTGGTGCGGTGAGTGGTATGATGGGGGGATAATTACGCATAATGCTAGATTCAGAATGGGTTTGGAGTGAGGCTATGATTTGCAATTTTTCAGATGTGATTCAGATAACTATTTACGTCTTCTTTCAACTTCTACTCTGTAAGTCTCTTTCAGAAGTGTGGCAGGGGAGTTTTGGTCACCAACTGTTAAAAATAGGAAGAAGAGGTAAAGGAGTGAGGAGGGGAATGAGAGGAAACAGATATCTGTGCATTGTGCCCCGTTTTGTAATCTGGTCGCAAATGTTTCGCGGAATATTTTGATGCTTGAATCTGTATGCTCGACAATATTCTTCTCTATAAAATATCGCGTTACAAGAGAAGGATACAAAGGTTAAGTGTTGATTCTCAATCCAGAATGCTCTAAGAGTCGGCCAATGAAGTTTTGAGAGAGAAATCGGGAAATGAAATAATGAAGAGTTCAGTTTTGGGGAAAATGAATACATGATTCTCCTATATGATGAAGCGGTTGATAGCAATACCTATTAAGAGATTTTATCAAAGTTACGGTGACCTTTACAATGGTAAAATCTGGTATTCTTTTTGCTGAATCAGAGACTGTGATGACGATGAAGTGAGCTTGTTGGCAATAGAAGAATTTGAGGATGATAATACCAATGCCAATAGGTGTATATTGTAAGACTCCTATATCGATATTCCTGTCAACTGGGTGACCATCAACGGGGAGATAGGATTTGAGGCACTTGTCCTGAGACAAGTGACTCTACTCCTATCCCTTCTATCCTAAAGTCCCGTTGATGGTCTGATGGAGAGACTGTAATGTTTGTGAGACCAATGATGAATCCGTTAACTTTGTTCCTTATATTTTTTCATTCTCAAATGTAGCCATTGATATCTTCATTTGTACTTTCTAATTTGGCTAGGATTATTTTTTCATTCATCAGCTTTTTGGAAATGACGTTCTATGCTTAGTGCCGGAATACATTTCGTGCATAGGACTAGCTACAGCGTAGAAAGAATATTTACAAAATATATAAGCATTTATTTTGCTTGCTTATTCCCTTTGTTTCCACAACTCCATCGAATTCAGGAACATGAACAAAATACATCATCCATCTTAATTTAGATATCATTCGAATCACGTTTGGAAAAATGGTAATGCGAGGGCTAAGTGTAATCGTAAGCAGATGTCCATACGACTATGTCAGGTTTCTGGAGCCATCAAATAGTTGCTACCGGAGCAATTTGGTCACCATTCAAGATGGCGTCATGTCTTAAAATATTTTAAATGGCGGATTCAGACGTGCCTCCATTGTCACGAAATAATGTACGGGGATTGAGCCCTCTAATTTTCACCTCACGCCAACACACGGGAGTATATACCGGCGGCTCACACTGTTTCAACTACCATTCCCGAGGGGCCTTCTTGTTTTGAGGCAGACGATTTGGCGTCGCCACTTCACACTACCCTCGCCTTCCCTCAACGATCTGCGCGTGAAACATTCGCCGGAAATTTGCTCGTTATTATGTGGGGAGATAGAGAGACGGTGCTCACCGTGGCAATGTTTGTTAATTTTTTTTTTTGCTTGGTGATTTTATAACCGAAGAAAATGTAACGGCGTGCGGCTGTTGTCATCCGTAGGGCCTCAGTCGGTGCGGTGTAATGGGGGGCAGCTGAGCTGGAACGGGATGTGTCTGGGAGGGTGCGGGAGTGAACGGGGTGTGCAGGAGATAGAGGGGATGGGGGGTATCCGATGGGAGCGCGAGCGGCGAAATTATTGGCCGTGTCGTGTGCCTAGTCACGCCTCTTAATTCCGCTGGGCTCCAATTCCCAGCCACGGACGCAAATGCAAATCAAGCCAATGGTCGCACCGGTCGAGTCTACTTCCGACACCGTTTCACTCCTCTCATCTTGCTCTCCTTTACCTCTTCCTTTAACGTAGTTTCGACAACTTGCGATCCTTATTATCTTCGCCTATTTTCCCTCTTCATGTTATTCGGGAAATTGCAATCACATAAATAATATTGTTAAGGTCGACATTTGGAATAATGAATGTTGTCCTCCGTAGGTGAGATTTATCGTTTCTAATGACAATCATCTGGGGTCCTCATCATCAGTTCAAGGCTATGTTTATTTCAAAGAGTGGAACGCTATTTCGGTGACATTATGCATTTAATATTGTTGGTTGAGTGTCGTCGTTTGAAGTTCAATCGGCTGTGACGCTTAATTTTTGTTTTTATCCCATGAATGTCTGGCTTTCAAGCTTATTTTTCTTTGCTCTTCGCCATTCTTTCTTTCCTAGGAGTGATGTTTTGTAAATCTCGCCTTTGTTTCACTTTGACCACACTCAAAATCGATCATCAAATTCGTCATAATTGCAGTGAAGAGGCTTTTCCTACTGCTGTCAAATGAATTTCCTCATACTTTTGAAATGCATTCCTTTTTGTTTACTCTCTACTTAGACGTTTTATACAATCAAAAATTGCTTTGATTTTTATGTCTTTTAACGACAGATGACCTTATCTAGTCTTTATTTAGCTTTATTTCGGAAATATTTTCATAGTTTTTATGCAACACGTACCTGGCTGCATTTCAGTTTGAGGGGGTGGCTGATTTGAATGATATGTCACCATGTTAACTTGGTGAATAAATTTTCAACGGTAAAATCAGTAGTATAGTTACTAAAAAATGACTCTATAATGTTGAAGTAAAGTTTTCCCCTGGCACACACCCTAGCGGTGGCTTGCAGGATACAATGGAGGCGTATAAATTAAGTGATAATTGAACACACTGTGAACTAACTGCATGGAATTAGTGGGATAGTTAAAGTTCAAGCATGAGAAATGGGATTATACCTTTTAAAATGATTATGTTATAGTCAACCTTCCTCCTATCTGCGAATTCGTCTCATTTGTTTCAGTATCCCCTTTTTTACCGACTGCTATGGCTTTAAAAATATTATCGTTAAAAATCGTTAATAAATAATGCACATCATTAATGTATCCCAATGGAATATTATGGGTGAAAATAACGGTCACCGCATCAATTTATTCCATGGCCAATTTTGTTAAATATCCTGGCGTCAAACAGCGACTTCTTTGACAATTAACCTCGCATCACGGATACATACGCATTTTATTCTTTTGAATGCGTCATTTGCTATATTCGATGCGTGATGTTACGTAATTGCAAACCAAATAATTAAGAGTTATGGACTTAATGGAAATGTTTTCAGTAGTGAAAGTACCTTAAACCATTATATTTCAAAGAATTTTCACATCATCGAGCAACACTCGCCGAATAGTAATGCATACGTGGGCAGTAGGTGGAGAAGATCCTAATTCGACATTAGGTTAGGATCGTGGATGGACGTCGTTAGTTCGAGAATGTCATTCAGGACCAGAAACAAGACTGGTAACTTCCCACTGAATTCCAAGAAGTGAACGATCGACTGCCATCACAAAAGCACCTACTTTTCGCCTGTTGGTCAACTCCCACTTCAGTCTCCTCCCTGAATTCTGCCAATAAGCTTCCCATGATGTCGTGCATATGGATGCCCACTTGCATTTATGTCACGCCGGTGACGCCTGACAAATTATGCTCCTACATACACTGTGGGCCCCTTGGGCCTTCAATGACCGTTGCATTCGGAAGATAAGATTGTTCGCTTGTATTCTGTGCATCCGAATAAATTTTTGTATGAGTGTTTCCCATATGACTAAGGGCTACTCGCATTTTATGTGGGCGTAAAAGACCAGTTTTACTACCTTTAGGTGTTGAGAATGGGAACTAAGCAATGCAGTAAGAACCTTGATGCTGGTTACTTTTACTTGGCTTTAAGCAATGCAGAAAAAAACTCAATTGGTTTCGCAATACTTATTTTTTCATTATTTATTTTAGTCCTAATAAAGGATTTAAACGATACTGCTTTATTTAGGCCTGGTTTTATAGTGGCTAGTTAATAGATAGTTTGCGTGCACGTTAATGTATCTCAATTATTGATACCCGGGTTTTATTAAACAACAAATGATAAGTTAGTTGACTTGACTATTATAGGCATTTTTTTATTCAATGAAAATATTTAGCCATTCGTCGTAAAACCAGTTCTTGAAATACTTCTTTCAAAATAGCATTTGTCTCTTCAGCCATGAATAGTTTCAGCCCACCGTTTTTCTATCTGTACTTTTTCAGGTTTATTTTATCGATGTTGTTGAAATTGAGTGATTCTTTAAATTTTCGTAGCAGTTTTTCCAATGTCTTCCATCAAATGCTCCTGCGTCCAAGTCCCCTTATTCCCATTCGTATCCGCTGCGTATATGCAGCACTCACGACGGTAGAGTTAGCCGAACTGCATATATTAAGGAGCTACAACTTGCGTACCGCTCATCTCCTTGCATATGCACTGCAAACTTTTCTTCTCAAGCCATTTCCGCTCTCAATGATCAGACAGTTTAAACCATTCTTATTATTAAGCGCTATACCCACTCCCACCCACCCCCAAATTTAAACTCAGGTATAATTTTAAAAATTAAATTCGGATTACTTTCGTATCGCTACGCCTAACTCTAGGAAGAGCGGTTGTATCGCGTGGTTCCGGTGGCTTTACAGTTTAGGCTCCCAGATCATGAGTATCCCGGTTAAAATCCCGGCAGTGGCAGGTGTTTCTGTGGTACACCGGTGGCTACTTGTGTGCCGAGCGGAGGGCACTTCAAGTTCAATATTCCGTCTGTACCTACGATAGGACATAAAACAGTTCTTAAGGTTTTTCTTTGTTTTTAAGTTTTTTAACCTTCACAAATCCTGACCCTGAAGACTTGAATATACCTCTTAATTTGTTTCTGGGCAGTCTTAACATAATGTGTCCATAAATATGTCGTCTTCTCGCAAAGTTCAAGCTTTTGAGCTGACGTAAATGAACAGAAAACTTTGTAATCAGTTGAGGTTAAGTTATTAATAGATTACACAGCTCTGTATAGTACTCATTTGTGTTTCTAATCAATCCTGCAATAAGGGTTTGTTTTTAATGTGGAGTGGAGTTTTATGAAAAGTAAGGTCTAACAAAGAGAGTCGACTGCAATATTTATGAAATGATGAAAATGGGGAGTTTAGTTTTTCAAAAAATATATGGGTATAAGAGGATTAAACTGATGATGTATTTAGGCAAAAACATCTTATTTAGTGCTGGAGGACTATTGAATAAAATTTTTATACGTTGAAACAACGTAGGTAGCGAGTTATTTATACTTTCTTGTTGTTATAGGGATTGGAAATTAAATAATGATTGATCCTTCTGTTATTGTTAATGATAACGGTTAATCTTATTTTTAATGAGCAGATAATACCATGTTCTGAGTGGATGCTGTCTCTGGACATTCTGTAATAGATATGTTATAACTCTACATCCATACAATACTCTGCAAGCCGCCATAAAGGTATGTGGCGGGGGGTGAATATTCACCAAACATGCACTTCCTATCATAGATAATGAGGATTAGTAGCTGTATTTAAATATAATAATAAAAATGAAAAAAAATTAAACAAGAGTCAATAAACGTGCTGTTATTTGGGTTAGCTAAAAGCCTTTAAACTGACATTAAATTACCTAGTTTACCTATCGATAAATGTGCTTAAATGAGTTCTTGAAAAAGTTCGAGGTTTATTTTTGAGATTTTCTGTTTCCCACTTAAGTTTCATAACCTTTGAACATACCACGATTTAAAACTTCCATCTTTGAAATGATTGCGTCTAGGGATAACTAATGATGTAAAAACTACTTAAAACTGAGTCTATATTTATATAAGTTTGTATAGAGTATTTAGCCATGTTTTGTCCCCTGTTGAAATACGATGATGTACCTACTCGTAAGAAATAGATACCCGTTTCCTGTTTCATGAGCATATTAACGTAGAGTTGTGCATAAGGTTGAATTCACTCCTTCGTAGGAATACGAGCTGCTAATTGAGAAAATTTTCGTGATTATTCACGGTATGCTGTCTCATTAGTCCTTTTTCCCAGTTAGCGCTGAAGCATACCTTCGATTAAGACCCTCGCGCCTCAGCTCCCTTCTCCCCGAATCTCCCTCTCCGCCTTCACCCCCACCATCGCCCCATCATCCCGCACTCCACGGCCCTCTCTTCATTTTCATTTCCATTCCCGCCTCATTTGACGCAGCCACATTGGCACAACACTCTTCGTCCTTACACACCCCCTGAATATGCCTCCCCTTGTGCCGCTTCTATTCAGATACTTCATGCCTTAAAGCGTGATCCTCAAACTTCTAATAGCAGTGGAGAGTTTTCTTTCATTGCAATTCATAACATCATCGAGTATTTGATGGTTATTGGAAAAATTATGTAAACAATATGGAGTGCAATTTTCTTGACTTCAAGTCATATGAATCTTTGCAAAACTTTCGTTAAATGTCTTCCTCTTATTTGTTCTAGGTGATTTCTTTGCTAAGGAACTTCTGCAGTAGGCAACTGTTGTCGCCCCAACATACTGTAACAAAGAGGTGGACTTACAATAGAAGGACTTCACAAATCCATTCTTCAACTATCATTAAAGGCATGTTTGACAATTGGCATTTTTGATAATAGTTTTACATTTTGGTATTTACTTTTTCATTTCATCAGGGTAAATGTCCATACCCCTTAGCTTTCGGATTTCACGACTGCTGAGAGTCTGTTCGCTAGACCTTTGTCTCTTGATAAATATTCAGTTTGTGATTTTATCATGAATTTCCAATTGTTTAGGTACTTCTCGCTGCGCCTATGAACTCCGTTTCTTTCCATATGCGAAGATTTCGCCGGATATCTCGCATTTCAGTCAGAATTTCCATCATTTTCGTCCTCCACCTTCTGTCCACCACCTCTTCCCAATGCCATCCCTTCGTGCTCCTTCCGGGTCGCACGTTTCCCCCTCTCTCCGTTTCCACCCCTCCCGCCGTCTTCCGTGGAGGCGAAACTTCTTCTGTGCCGAATGTTAAAGTGGGAGGAAAACATTTCCAGCGCCGCGGCGAATATGGATAGAGGGAAAAATGGGAGTTTCTACGGAATCGACTTGGAACAGCTTTTCCCGCTGTATAGTCTAGCAGATGGTGGGACGTGATAGGAGAGCGAGGGGGGATTGCGAGGGATGTGCGCCGTAGTCGCCATAAGGAGATCGGTAGGGGGGACTTTTGCCGTTGTGTGGAAGGAGATGGAGGAGTGTGCTATGGGAGGAAGAAGCGAGCTGAGTGTGGAGTTAGTCACTGGGCTGGTATATGTGCGCGATCGGTGAATTTGTGTGTTCGTGAGCCGCCATGTTATATTCAGGTTCGAATATCTTTTCATCTCTCTTTCCCCCTTTCTCTCGTCCCTTTTCGCTCTACATTTTTCAGCCATCCCTTCTCTCCCCCGCCTCCGCCTGCGCTTTCCTTCCCCCTCCATTCCCGCCCCTCCGAGCCATTCCCCTTCCAACACCCTTCTTATCTCCCCCTGGGAGCCTCGGCCTGGAAACAGTGATGCTGCTGGATGCCGGAGGGAGGGATCTATGAGGAAAAGGGAGGAGTGTGGGTGAGGATGAGGGGGACACGACCTCGTTTGGGGCAGAGGTATTTAGCTGTGCGACAGTTGAATTCAAATATTGCATGGCGATGCGCATTGGCTACTACATCCTAGGCGTCGAGTCTCCTTCGTGACGTGAGTGGATGATGTTTCACATATCAGCATCACATTCCTAACTTTTTCTTTTCGCGTATCGCATTCACATCGCATTGCATAAAAGCTTTATCATGTTTCGAGATATCACATGTCGCGCTACTTCGAATATCGAATGTTGTCAAATCACATTGCACTCCCATCGCATTGCATTTCATCGCGTTTCGCATTTGCTCTTTTCAATTCGCAGTCGGTTTCCGCAAGGCGCCTGGCAAAAGTCAAATTGTTTCGCTCAACGATTTGCATCGCGATGCAATGTGCATGAGATATTAATCCAGCATCCCAAAGCACTACCCCGCACACAACGCAACTCATCGCTTTGCGATGCTGCATGAATATCGCAAATCGTGAACAATTTTTCGCAGCATTGCAGAAGCCAATGAGGCACTGACGCTCCTTCGTGCGATTGAAGCGACAGAGGGTGTACAGGGGGTGGCAGTCGAGCTCTCCTGTGTTTTGATAGGGATGGGGGCTCTCGGGGAGGACGATGGGGGGAGACTTCATGACACGGTGAGGAGGGGTGATGGGAAGGGTGGAGGCGGGAGGCATGCTCTAAGGTCGGTCACGTGCTTTGGGAGTGGAGGAGAAGCTGGTGGCTCCGAGAACAATCGGCTCTCGGAACGTCATGTGACCTTCGCTGACGAGATGCGAGGCCGCTCGGCAGGATATTTTTCCATGCCAGTGATTTTTATTTTCATTGGCCGCGGTGAATGGAGGTCGAAGGTGAATACACGTTGGAGATATATTTAGCACTCGGGTGGCATCTTACGGAATTTGATCCTTGAAGGGGCTGGCTGATGTGAATGAAAAGAGGCTCCTCTCCGCCTTGGGGTTGTTTAATTATGAATTTCTTTACGAATTCTTATCAGCATCCCATGCTCGTCTCCTGCTCCTCAGAACTCCCTATCCTGCGTCTGGGGCCGCCACGCGGAGAATTCTCCCGCTTTAAGCCAAGAGTCGCGGCAAATGCATTAACATATTTTGACCCTTTTTTGTCTGCTCCCCGAACAAAAATTACTCATCTCTTCTGCTCTTCACTTTATCGAAGAATATCTTTTTCTAAGATGCCGACAAATAGCAAATTGTTGCGAATAACTCCGTTTGTGTTGACGATGACAAACCTATATTTGGAGCTAGGAGTCCTAAAGTGTTTCTTATTTTCCTGAAACCGTCGTCGCGTATTCTGTAGTGTGCTGAGTCTGCCTCAGCTGTTCTGGGATCGATCCCGCTCGCCTTCCGCCTTGCTCCATCTTCTCGCCTCCCGCTCTTGCCGCTCCTTCTTTTGTGTGTCCTCGCTCCTCCAGAAACTGAAGTGGTAAGAGACCTACTTCTGTCAGAATGCTTCTTGAAAGCTCCAGGACTCATCTTGGGATTATATTTTTATGCATTGCGCGAGGATTTATTTGGGTTAGTGCTTCTGCTCGTAGCAGTTGAAGCTACTCCTGCTATTTTCTCCTATCGTCTAGGTAGTATTTGTGATTCAGGGGTTCTGATATTTGCTTCCCATAGCAAATATTTATTGCATCGCTTAGTAAGTGAAATGAATGGTTGTACCTAGGATAAATTTTTGAATATTCGCAAGGATTTGGGTTTCACATCTCGTGTTCAGTCATAAACTCCTTGAAATATAAGTCTCGAAAAGGTTAACCGAGCGTATTTACAGAAAATTGTTGTAAAAAAACACGAAAAGAGAAAGCAATAGGTCCGTTTTCGTGTTTCATGATAACTCGTCAGATTTTCTCCGCTGATTTCTAGTTTAAAAATCTAAACGTTTGGCCTATGGGCCTCTCCAGATATTTCCATCAAGAATAGAACTTTTTCATGCAAACTTACTCAGGAAGATATTGACAGTAAAAAAAGAACTTCACGTGATCTAAATTTTTGAATCACCCTCGTCTTGAGTTTATTGGCCGATTAACTCTATCACACAAACTCACCAAACACATTCGATTTAAAGTGTCAGGGCCTGATAATTATAGTTTTATTTTTTATAGGGAGGTAGCATCATCCATGTAATTACATTTACAGTCATTTTGTAATGAACGTTGCTATTAGCCTTGTATAAGCTACTCGTTTTTATTAGAATTTTTCATTGATATCGATTTATTTGCTGCTTTTACGGAGATACCAGCTTTGCTGAAGAAAATAAGGGAGCTCCAAAATATTCAGGAAATATGATTGATAATCGTGGATTTTTAAAAATTCTTCTGCGTTATTTTAAATGGATAGAGTATGTTTTGCAGCGATAAATTATAAGTCAATTTAGGAAGTTTTATTTTACTATAAAATTTACAGCGTTAACAATGGCATATAAAACTACGGCAACTAAAACAATGGCATATAAAAAAAATTTATAAAATTAAAAAAAATTATTTTATAAAATAAAATAATTTCACTCCGCGTGAAAATTCTCCAAGTACATTTTATATTACTATGCTGGGTGTGCTTTTATTGTCTCTGTAACTCTTAATGATCCCGTTTAATGCTAATGAAAAATAGGCGACATTTTATTTCCTTGGAAACGAGGTTTCGTTGGGGATGAAAAATGGGATTATATTTCATTACGGATGAAGTATGCTGTGCTTCAATTGTATGTCCTTGATTATAGCATTCAAATTTTTTCATTTTGATTCCATGTTTATGAATAAACTATATTGAATTTTTTTATTCACAGAATATTAGGAAGCTAACGTATGGCTTTTAATTGGTGATCCTGATCACTATTATTTGATGAGCAGAGAAGTTAAAATCAGTTAGCTTTTATTTCCTACTTGTGTTACGCTCTACGTCTTTAGAGTCGAATTTATCTCCTCGTGGAGCTCTCTACTCCACTGTGAATTTGGGAAATTTCCTACTGAAAATGAAAGGAAAGAGGGAAACTGGAGAATTCGGACTTCGAATTTTGGCTTGGAATATGCCATTTTTAAAAACCTGTGCGCATCCTGACGTTTATTTGTTTAAAGTGGCCTCGGGTAGTTATGTCAATATTACTCTAATAGGACTGGAATCAATTAAGACTCTCAAATGGCATGCTTAGGCAGAAGCTCTATTTGAGCCCCTTCGCCGCTCGGAACCCATGCCAGCGCGTTCACCGACTCCCTTTTCCCATTTGTTTTTGTCGTGGTCGGTCGCGGCAGTTAATTCCCTTTCAGCTTTTCCTCCGTCCATGCGGATGTTGTTCAGCACAGACCCGCTACATAAATAGAATCCCCCATTCCTGCCCCTACCCTCCTTTTCAAAACATCATCGATATTTTGATGTAGATTGCGTACGATGTTGTGATACGCCTGCTCAGGTGCTTAATGCCTACAAATTTTGTAGGAAACAACTGACCTTGGCGTTTTCTAAGATTGATGAGGATATATGCGTCGAATGAAAGCTTTTAGCAACTGTAGAGATCGTTTATTTACACCAATTAAAAATCAGTTATCCACTGTCAAGTAATAAATTTTTCAGGGTTCAATAGCATTGTTTAGATGGGTTCTCCCAAGAGTATATTACTTTTTCGTGTAGTGTTATTTGCTAATGACAAATTATATTTTAGAGTCACCCTCACACACTAGTAATTATGATGAAGGAAATAGTATTTGGGAACTTATTTGACTTCGAAACGAGGGAAACAAAGAAATTTCATCGGTCAAAAAATAATTCGGCCCTTTTTTTAAAGATAAAATAGCTTCGGTTACCCATTTGACAAATGAAATAATTCTGCTTGCTTCACTGAGGGGTGAGATCAATGTCACACGTGAAAAATGAGTTTGCTTCACTTTTTGTTATGTTTGCGCCGAGCCGGAATCTCCATTTTTATACGAGCCTCTTTCCAAGTGAAGGGCGAAGTTCCTTTCCGTCACTCGGGGGATGTGAATCAACCCCTTCCACCAAACCCAAAATCCAGCCTCGCCACCCCCCGGCCGCCTCGCCCGCCCCTTCCGCCTTTCATTTCGTTTAAGCTGCTATTACCTATTCCTATTTTCATCCCCGTCCTCTGTCAACTCGAGATACAACCACAGGCGTCCTCCCTATCCCCCCCCCCCAACATCCCCATTCCTCCTCCCCCAGTCCTTCCGTACAACCCCCCCACCCCCACTCCATCTCCCCCGCTTCCGCCCCTCTCCATGCTGTCCGATTTTAACGTAGCTGGGTGGGAATTTATGGCGGGTGGGAGACGCTGAAGCGGCCGCCTCCTCTTCCTTTTTTTCTATCTGAACGTGCAGCCAGGCGGTTGAGCCAAAGGGAGATGGGAGGTGCAGGGGAACCGGCGATCCATGTGTAAAATGAATATCTGTCGACGTAGAAAGTTCCAAGAGCGTGATTTTTTCCCTCTCTCAGTTCCCTTGTTTATGCCTTTGGTCGGTTACTAAATTTCTTCTTCTCTTCTTTTTTTAGAATCAGGGAAAAAGCGTAGGAAGTATTTTTGAGGGGCAAAAAATTGGTTTTCTATTATATGGGCACTTTGTATCGGTACTTTTTGGACCATAAGGGTAGGAGTGCTGAGTTTTTATGACATTGGTTTCCTAGCTACCCTTCCATGACTTTTTTTGAAAGCCCCTCTAAACCTATCTTATGGAGTTCCGTAAGCAGTTTCCTTTTATTGTAATGTAGGATACGTTAATTATATTCTCGACGTAAATCAGTAAAATTTGAAGATTTGAATCCTTTTTTATGTTTTGTTTGGGTTCCAACGTGCCCTACCTTAACCCATTTGATGTTTTTGATCATTCATTTTTTTGAAAAGGTTTTATACTACCCACGATTTCCGCTGAGTAGAGAAACTATGGTCTTAGTGCCCTCCCAGAGTATCCATGTTCTTGAGAACGACGCAGCAGCGTTTATAGATTGAAATCGGTTTTGGTTTCTCGTCAATAGATAATCTCATCCCTTAAGGATGGATTTTCGATTCCGGCGATGCCTCAGGAGCGGTACGGCATCAGTGTCTATGCCTCTTATACCGAAAGGGCAGCAAATGCTGGCAGGATGATTCTGCGGGGTAAAGCGCTGGCTTTCGTGACCCTTTTGCAGAAATGGCCGCTATCAGATTTTTCCTTGTCTGGATTTGGATTTAATGCTTACTGGGGTCGAAGCGGGTTTCGAGGAGATATAGCTGATCGAAATTGATTCATTTCCCGATGATACCCGCTCACGTAAATTGAACTGGTTTCGCCGTAGATGCGCATTATGCATAAGCCGCTGGTCGGTGATTGAAAAGGGGATTCAATGCCTAGCGCAAGAAGGGATTAGCTACCACTCGCTATTCCACACACAGTTAAACTTATTTGTTATTCCACGCACATCGATTGTTTATTCCTATCCTCAGGCGTTCGCTATTCTATTTTCGTGGAAAAAATGTGCATCAGCCTTGAAATGACGCCTCATCAAATATGTACATGTTTCGAGAAGGTGTATTCTATCATCTATGCATGCTATAGTCCGCTACATTGTTTTCTGTAGTTGGAAATTTCGTGCGTGGTACGTCTAATTTAGACACCTTTCATTTTACCTTCACCATGCTTAGTGATTCTAAAGGCGTGTAACCTAGATTTGAACATACTTACTTGTTACACGTTTTAAGTGTGAATAGTGTTTACTGTGTACCTAATGGCACCGAGATCACATTTAATACTTTTTCTCCATTACATACTACTGTTTCAATAGTTGATTTCATGATTCTCCAATAGCTTAGCGAAGTCCCTAAGAATTTTTATCCTTAAAACCCGTATGCACCGATTATATTCGTAACTGTAACCCTTTCATTTCTCTAGAGCTCGTAGTAATTTTAAAAATTTCGAACCTCGTCCCAGTTCCGTTGCCGTGAAAAGCCCCGTGGTGAACCGAGCAACAAAGCTGTCGAATGCGAATATTTTGCTGTGCCGCGTCATACTTCTCTCACATGTTCCTCCCATCCGTGCGGCCGCGTTAAAAAAAAACTCGTCCTCATTCGTGACACGCTTCTTGGAGAGGTATTTCCCAGGGCCACCCCGGATTTATCGCATTGAATCGAGGCGACTCCCCTCCTCATCGCCTTCACACCTGGGCCATTTTTCACCCCCTGGGAGACAGTGGGCTGGGTAGGCGGGCGGGTACTCTTGGATGATCTTGTAGTGCCTTCGTTACGCCCGGATTGTTCCGCCATCGAACGGAAGAAGTCCTGGCGGGATGTAAGCAAGGAATGTGGGTCGTGAAGCCTCGTCTTGCCGCTGAACCCTTTCCCTCGGCCCTCCCGCAACTCTCCTATTCATCCCACCACCGCAACCACTCTGATCGCTCGCAGTGCCGCGGAATCGAAATGAGTGTGTGTTCCTGCATTGGTGAGCGTCGGCTCGTGTGTGCTTATGGTAGTGTGGAATGGAGATCGATAAGGGTTTTTGTTTGGGAGGGGTTTAGGGGGTCGGGGTGGAGAGGGGAGGGTTGAGCGGCGCGGAAGGCGAGGGTGGGGATTGAAGCGGACGAATGGTCGCGAATAACTCCGTTCACATGAGAATGAGGTGGGGGTGGGGGAGAAGGATGGGAGGGGTGGTGCGTGGTTAAAGATGGGTGAAGGAGTCGGCCTCCACGTCGATGCAAACACACGCAAACTCCGAGTGCGGTTCGGTTGTCTTTCTTTCTGCGAGGACGGAGCCGCGCGTATATTCTCCCCCTCACCAGTCCCTTCTTTTCTTTGCCTCCCCCTTCTTTGTCTCCTTTCCCCCTGCCAGCCAAGTGCACCGGGGGATGTGGCTTTTGTTTTTTTTCTTCCCTCTTTCTCTTCTTCTTTCTCTTCTCTCTCCTACTCTGTCTCCCTGCCCACATTTAATTTGTTCTCCCGCCTCGTACTTTTTTTCCAACTCTTCGAGAAGTGGTGAGCGAGTGAGTGGTTCGGTCTGAGGGAAGGGGGAGAAGCGGATAGTGGAGTTGATGTTGGCGCGTGTGTGGGCGGCAGTATCGGAGGAAGGGAGCGATTTTTCGGGCAGTCGTGGAGGACGGATTTTGATGGCGGGTGGGCTCGTGGGAAGAGAGAGAGAGAGAGTAATGAGGGGGTGAAGAGAGGCGTGTGGGTTCCGCCGTCGGTTGGTGTTCCTCTCTTGGAATCTTGTCCTCTCTATTCCCTCCTACGTCAATTCTCCCCCTCTCGCTATCTCCTCTCATTTCCCCCCTCCTCCTTTTACCCGACGTGAAACGGGGAGAGTGGAGATCCATTGTTGGCGCTATGAAGAGTGTGGGAATGAAAAAGGGTTAGCTGTAAAAAAAAAAGATTGGGATTGAAGAGTTGAAGAATTGAGGCGAAAACCACGTTTCGGGACTTCTCTTTTCTGGCGACAAAAAAGCTGCCCTTTTGAGGAGAGAGAGAGAGGGAGAGATATTTTCCCTGGTGCAAGGATAGGGTCGGATTTTTCGGATCGTGGGCCGATAGAATAAAAGTAATGCTATTTTTTCCTCCTTGCCTTCCTGACGACCCGTTATACATTTAGCGTAGTTCACATGTGCTTGGCTGTGTGATCTTGAGGTAACTTGACTTAGAAAAGGAGGTGCACAGTTTCCGTGAAAGGCGTAGTAGCTTAAAATGTTCGGTTAATCATGTTTATTTTCCTCTTCGGCGAAAGTTGGGGGACGGGAATGTGAATCCTTCTATTAATTTTCAGTCTGTCTGATCAAAGAATCTAGCCGTCACATAATTTCATGGTCGCAATCCGCCTTACTGCTCTCATTTGGTGTTCCAGCTCCAACTGATAGAGGCGGGAAAAAACTAAAAATATTCCGGTCTACAAGTTGTAATAATGTAGGGATTATGCGCGCGAGCGCATAGTCACAGTAGAAAAAACAAAACCTAGGAGCCTTTATTTCTCTATTGGCAGGTTAACTGGCCTGAAGTCTGTGGGTTCCGGGTTTGAGTCCCGATCAAGGTGGATTTTTTTCTCTATGGAAATTCTATATTGTGCATTTCAGCGGGGGAACCCGCTAAGGTTTTCGCGACTAGTTCGTAATCCTTGAACCCAGAAGAAAAATATATTATTTTAAATGAAAAATCTCGGCCTCTATTACAAATGCCCCTAATATCTTGCCCTATTTTGAACCATAAAATCGTAATATTCTTTTCCCTGGCTACTCGTTATTGATATAACAAAGAAGATATTTGTAAGTATATAGCTTTAAAACTGATCATACTGGTTAGAAACTAAGAAAAAAGATCGATTGGTATGTTCGGTTCATAGTTCCAGGAATACCATATCATAGTAAAAATTTGTTCTATTACGTCATGTCCTCGATGTATTATCTCTCTATTCGATCACTATTTCCAAATTTTAATGAACTGGGTAATAATGAAATAACCTTTTGTTTAAAACTGAAATTTTCGTAACTAATACAATTTATACATATGGTATATTTTTGGCAATTTAAAAATATTCCTAAAGACACAAATTCGTATTCTCCTTGTACGATGATGCTCCAACCTAAACGATTAAACAAGGAAGGTGATTTGGGGATGGTATAAAGTATGGACAGCGCTAGAAGCTTTCTATTTGGAGAGAAAGACGCAACGAGACTCAGATAGGTCGTTGGTCTCCAGTCTATCAGATTTCAAGCACCAATTACTTTTGTAAAACTAATTTTACCGGATGTAGTTGGTCTTAAAATTTCTTCGCTGAGCAGAATCGTAGAATTTATGCAAATATTATTGAAACAAATGTCGTTTGAGCCTTCAGAAGTACCCCATTTTAAATTGAAAAATTAGTGGCAAGGTTAATTTTGAATCTAAGATGTCAATCATTCAAGTTTCTTTATTCCTCTACGAAGAGCAGGTTACAGAGGAAATATCTACATATTCATATTTCGTTTGTAATTTGAAGTCATGTTAGCTCTTCTATAAAAAAAATAAAATACATATAACGTGAACTCTCTTTTGAAAAGGAACCTTTTAAATTTCCCCTGAACTTCGTGTGTATTTTCCTCTGCTCTTCTTTCATCCCCGGCTTAATTAGTAACGCTTCCTGGAGAGCGCTGGCGTTTGTCTCAATTTTTTTGGGGCAACGTGGCAGTCATTCGTGAATTAGTAATTAATGCCCATGCCTCTGAAAATATGAACTAAACCCCGGGAAAATTCTGCCTTTTCAATCGTCGAACGGCTTAATTGACTCCGGCACTCATCCCTGGAAGAAAGAGGAAAATTTTAATGCTCGTTCGGGAGCACTCCGGCTGCCTTGGTTTTTTGGTCTCTGTCCCTCCGACGAGCGCAGGTTTTTGTAGGTGCGAATAAAATCTGGCTCGCTCGAAACAAACTTTCGAAAAATGGTCGTTCTGAAGCTCAACCTGCCGCAGCGAACCCTTCCCTCCTTCCCCGCGAAGAACTCCGCTGGGAGGAGCGTGCCGAGAGGAGAGGCCGCATTTCGGACTCTCCTCTTTAGCGTCTCATTCCTTCCCAGTCAAGGGGCGGGAATTGCGGGATCGCAAGGTTCTTCTCGTGGAGAGCTTAAAGCGGGCTCTCTTTCCTCTCTTCATTTTATTTTTCGGCCGCGGATGCGACTCCGGGCGTGCCTCCTTTCACCCACTTGCATTCAGCTCCTCGCCCCGCATCTCTCACTTCCCCATCCACTCGGCTCAAACTTCCGCACGCCTCTCCATCCGCTCATTTCTCTCCTCGCCGCGTTCGCCCTGGTGTGAGAGGATGCCTTCGCGCGGCCGGGCTTCCGGAGTTACTTTTGCGCTTCTCCCTCGCTGAATTAACCATGCGCCTAGACTTCGGCCTAGCGATTTCCCCAGACTTCCTATCCGCAGCAAGGATTTTCTGCACTCCTTTAAGGGGATTACTTTTAGAGCGATTGGGAGGGCGCCAGAAAGTTAATCCGAAGGTTGGGTGCTGAAATGAGAATATTTGTATTCATCCGGTGACTCTTGAGAAAGAAAAAAGTTTCCCCGCTTAATCAACGTGGGAATGTGAGCTCCATAAACGTGATACTTTTATTTTCATGTGCAGAATGAGTATCAACGTATGTATATTCTCCTCTTAGAAGAACGCTGGAATGATAAGCACGTTTTTCAGAGAATGGTAGTGCTATGGATAGGGTCTTACTACTGTTTTGATACATATCGCTCATCACAGATCGCCTCTTATAAGACTGGCATAGGAGGTCACAAAAAGTATCACGTGAGATGTAATCTCGTGAGTTTTCACCATGAAAAACAGAGTGCCAATTTAAAGAGAAGTTCGACACACTTGAGCTTTCCTCGTGAGCCAAAAAATCATGTAAACCATGTATACATTGTTTAATTACATATTTTTTGCTTTTACCCTCCATTCACTCAACTCTGTATTTTACCGTTCATCTATCACTCTGCCTACCACGACGGAAATTTCCTAGTAATGTTATCATGGTATAATTGCACTCATGAGATTTTTTCAAGTGAATTCACTTGAAATATCATTTTCATTCGTCTCCAAAATTGTCTGTTGGTTAAATTTCTGGGCCATTTATTGGGTGACGTTTTTTTCATTTGGGACAGTTACTATTTCAGCTTTGTTATCAATGATCTCCGCTGGATGCATGAAAAATTCGAAGCTGCTAAAAAATGGTGTCTTGTATCGTGCCCCCTTGCCTCGCCCGTCTTATTTTTTACGGTTAAGTACAAAATATCTCTTCACAATGAATACGTTAAGAATTTTACGGCTCGGGATAAGAAAGGATAACAAGAAAAAACCGGGAACTCGCCTGCATTGGAAATTGTGACTTGAAGGAGGAAAAATATGCTGTAAAGTAAATACACGAAATGTGTGCAACATACGATGTAAACATCTTAAGCTTGTACCGTGCTGTACTCAAGGAAATAATTCGTTCCATAATTTTGGCCTTATGAATTTTGCACCGTACCGCGCTACAATCCTTGATCACCAGAGGCACCCGAGCCGTAGTGGTTCAAGTTGTCTGGATAGCACCCGCGTTTATGTCACACGTGTGTGTTCGACGCCTGTCTGTGGACGCTCATTAGGACTCGGTTGGACGATTCGCTGAGGTGGCTCGCGCCTGAGTTGTCTGGTTTTGGGATTAGTCGTGGGGGTGAGAGGGAGACGCCTGGCGCCTGGGCGAGAAGTTCTTGGGGCGGTGGTTGGATGTGGCAGAGGGGAGAGCATGGAAACCATTCCTCCTTAACCCATAATGCCTCGCTTCTCCACTCTTCTCTTCCTCCCCCGTCCGCATCAGCCCATTTCATCATTTCCCCCCCTCTTAATGTCTTGGCGAACAAAAGCGTCCACGTTGGATTTTTTTCCTCTCCCTCCTTCGTTGTGTGTGTTTGTGTGTGTGTTTGTGGAGCCAGAAGGGAAGGGTCGGACAGTATGAAAAGGGTTCGTGACACATGTTTCGAGACCTGTCGTCTTTTTTTTCCTTAGCTCTTTCTGTGCTTTTTGTTTCCTGTCTTGAAACCGGAATCATTTCCGTTGTTCACGAGATTGAGTTAGTTCTTGCGTTCAGCAACTTCGGCCAATTTCGTTGGGGTCAGTGAGGGATCTAGGAGGGAGGTTGGAAAACTATGATTGTGACTTCAATTCCGCTATTTGGCCGGATGGAAGCTAAGGGCTCTGGCTTTTTTTCGTCGCTGAGGGTCATTAACGGTCAATCTGTTTCATTTCTACTCCTTGCGTCGCCGGAGTGAGTGGGTCGTAAGTGTATGCTCTTAGCCTCTCTGCTCCAGCATCCCCGTTCACTCTGGCCTGCAGACTCGGATGTGGAATCGGGTCTTACTCCGCGTCCATTGTATTCAGAACCCTTGAAAACCTTTCTCATTTTTCACCAAGGCACGTTTTTAAGCGAAAGAAAAGCAACGGCATTCGGATTTTCGGAGCGATTTGTAATCTATCAACAGATATTATTAAAATAATTCAAATAACATCAGTGAGCGTGTGACATTTCCTTTGACAATGACGAGATTTTTATTTCATTTGCTATAAATATTGTCTCAGTACGATGTCATGTCTTGGATGGAAATCCTATGAATGCTTGAATTAATTCTCGTTTTTTCGTTGCAATTTGCGTAAATTATTTGGAAGCCCGTCTTCCTGATTAATTATCAAGCCTTTGAATACCTGTATATATTTAGGAACACCAATCGTTATAATAAAACTTCCTCGTTTCGAAGAAGTTGAGACGGACTATTTTAATTTAGATTCAAACTAGTTATAAATCGACTTATGTATCAGAAAATTGGACCCCATCTAGTGCTACATTATTTGTTAACTTGAGGAATTCGATGAATAGCTAAAAGCTTTTCGTCTAGGAGAATAGGGTAGTTTCCTATTATTTATTTTTTAATTTTCTTGATCAAAAGTTTGTAACCTCTGGAGTACGTATTTTAGGCCGTTCGACTTTATAATGGCGTTAAGTTTTTTTCTCTCATATTGAAAAGTGAAAAAATTCAACGGCGCGAAAACTCTCTCTTCCGCTAGGTGGTGCAGCGAACACTTGCAAGCAGACCGTGCACTCCGCGAAAGCTTATTAAAAAGTATCAGAGGGACATTTATTCAGTCAATTCATTACGATTTACTTTTATTTATTTAATTTAAAATTAAGTATTCAGTTTATTCATTTAAAAACTGTTAGTATTCATTTCACTAAGTTCACTGTGAAGTTGGACAATAGTCGCGCGAACTTCACGCAATGTTCGCAGTAGCAGAGGACTCCACGAGCAGGAAGAGTAGGACCCTCAAAAACGGCTATTAATGACATGTTCAGCGGAGGATATTTTCCGAGCTTTGATAGTTATCTAAAATGGATCGACCGAGTGACTAATGAAGAAGTCCTAAGGAGAGTGGGAGAAAAGAGAAGTCTGCGGAAAATTATAAAAAGAAGACGGGACTACCTAATCGGCCATATCTTAAGACACGATGGCCTGATGAAGACAATCGTCGAAAGAAAAGTTAACGGGAAGAATGGGAAAGGCAGGCCTCGTATGAGTTATATAGAACAGGTCGTAAAAGACATGAATGAGAGGAACTACGTTAATATCATAGCTGGGAAAGTTACCAAAATAAATTAAGTGATTAAAGTTAACGTTAATCTCTAATTAAAGTAACTAGCTAAAGTTACAAGTTACTTTTCTGAAAAAGTAACAGATTAGAGTTGAAGTTAAAAAAGTAACTTTTACGTTAAAAGTTACTTTTTAGTTACTTCGGCAAATTGGATGGTTAGAGGCCTTGATGGTGTTTTTAAAAAATGAAGAATAAAATATCCACAAAGCCGTAATTTTAATGTTTTTTTTTGTTTTGACAAGCAAAGCAAACACTGAAAACTGTCATTGTGGTTTCCTGCATCAATATCGTTTATAAATATTTGAATTGGGGATTTTCGTTGTAATTCCATTTAGTGCCCAGTGTTGTTGATCAGGTTTCCTAGTTTATGCTGAAAGGATTCGCCGATTTTTCTGAGGTGGAGCCTCAATTCCGGGATTTTTAAGTTGACGTGAATGTAAGACTTTCTGACGAAACATGGTGCGTCTGTAATTTGCCGCAAAATATTGTTCTGAGCGGTAGAAAGTGCATTAAGGTTAGTTTTTTATTTCGATCCCCACATTGAGATATAAAGTATCCCTTCAAAATTGTAAAATTGCAGTGGAAACGGCTTAGTTATATAGCGTTACAGTAGATGCTGAGGGTGTGCCTGCGCGCATTTGCTCGCGATTCGCTGGGGACTGATGTATTGACGACGAAATGTCGCCGAGTAAGGCATACGTAGACTGGCGCATTGTAACAGATACGTTAGTTTGAATGAACCCCTGCCCATCGTTATCCGTCAAAGGTTTTTAGGCGACCCTTCTTTCTGGGCTTCAACTGTAGTAATGACGACATGATGTCACCGAGTAAAGCCCATTCTACAATGGACGTAAGCCGTAAGCCTGAGAGGCGCTTAAGACGTAATGATTTCCTTACGACAGTCAATCTCCAATGCTGACGTATGCCGTAAAAATACCGACATCGATCACGGTCCATTCGGAAACTCTCCGGTCGTATATACATAGATATTGAAGAGAAATGAGTGTCGAATTTTTTCCGGCGTAGAATAGGGAAAACTGTCAACAAATATGCTGTTGTGATAAAGTATTCGAAAATGAACGCCGAGATTGCCGCTGCTGCTTCAACGTTGATTATCATAATGGGGGCAGGTGTAGTAACAGCTTTGCATGTCCATCAATCGAAAAAGACGTAAGACTAAGGGAAGGTGCTGGGTCCAACCTACTTTGTAGGCAACATGAGAACAATCTATGGTGCCCATAACAACCTATTCCATGAATAAATGAATGGAGATGAATAAAGGTGGTGAAATCTGCATTTGATATTTTATTCTGAGTACTACTAAAAAATTATTGTTGTTCTATCTTAAATGGCCAAATAAACCCAGAGCAAAGATCATTATGGGTTTCAATGCACTTATAAGTCCGCTGTCTAACCATTGGTTTCTAATGAACGTAACTGTGTCCGGCTCTTTTTTTGTAATTTTTGAGAATCGCTCCCAATGCAGTGCCTACCATATTAACTGTACATTTTTCACTGCGTGATTGTTTCTACTAATTTATCTTCTGAACTAAAATGAATGAGTTTTTTTACACTTTATTTAACTCATTCAAACTGTTTCCACAGTTGTGAATTGGTGTTCGTTACTGGGAGTTGGACATGTGGTAAGATGGCGCTGGGACTTGACTCTGAGTTTGCATCTGCAGAACCACCCGTGTCTGTGATCGCCGATTCCATGTATCATCCTCCATCGCTTGTATTTCCAGGCGTAAGTAGATTCTTCTGTTAGAATGCTCCCTTTGCCTGAGATATTTTACTGACTATTTTCCTTCTTCCTTTTCCCAATGCTAGTGATTCGGCTTCCCAGATAGCAATTCCCGTTCATTTTTACCGCCTGTTGTTTCCCAGAGTTGTCATGGGTTATAGCGGTGTCTCTGTATTTTACTGCATTCAATTGCCTTTGATTTATTTTTATTGATTTTCAAGTTTTTGATTTCTTTAAATTGAGTTCCACATTTCCCCCACGTTCCAAGTGATACCTGGTGAATATCTTTTTTAAGTTAACTAGTCTTCTTTGAACCTCTTTATATCTCTGCCATGACCGCTATGTTATCTGCGAATCGCAGCGTGCTAATTCTTTCCTCGTGGATCATCGAGTCTTCTCCTTGACTTTAGGGCTTTGAAGGCTTTATCGATGTAGATAAATTGATATTTTAATTCGCGCTAAAAATTCTATATGATATTTGTGTCCTCAAGTGGAGCATAAGGAAATTTTTTATTAAATTTTCCTCCTTTGAAACTGCTTGACATAGCAGGGGACCTGAATAACCAGAAAGAAAATAGGTTTTTTCCGCTACAACTCTCTGCCGAAAACTTCGAACAAACTATTGAACCCTTCATTTTTAGCTGGTGTTGATGAAAATATTCAATTTTTTGAGTTAGCTTCGGGTGATTGAGGGAAGCAAGGAAACCGATCCGAATGCATTGCAAGGAATGCATTTAAGAAACGGCTGCAAATATCTGAGGTCAAATGCATAGAATCAGTTTCGAGTTAGTATGTACTCTGTGATAAAGCTCTATCCAATGTAGTTTTAATCACTGAATATCTTAAGTTTGACCAACACTTTTATCAATGAATTGTAGAGCTTTTAGCTGATGGCATTGGCTTAAATTGAATAGTTTCTTTTCAATTGACGATGAGAAAAGATTTAGGCCTGCCAAAACCATCAACCTTATCTTATTTTTTGCCTTCATAGTAGGTATCCGTATTGTAACGACTGATCTTTTTCAGCCATTGTAATAAAGAAACAATTATGTTCCAATTATTCGCAAGCCTGGTTGAAGTGGAGATGTCCGCTTCCGGGTACTTGTTCTTAGCCCTTTAAAGCTATGGATAACTTGCTCTACCCTCAAGTCTCTCTCCTCTCCATGAATATGAACACAAACGAGACTCAATTACGCTCCCCCAAGAAATATTTCCTTGGCATTTTTCAGTTGTATTAACTCCTGTATTTCCATTGAATTTTTTACACTGAAAATTAATTTGATTCTTTTCTATGTGATTCCATAGAACTACATTGACGGATTTTTTTGTGTCCACTCGATGTTTTATTTACAATGGCTTTCCTTCTTTTGCATGAAATTTAATGGAATCGTTTCGTTGCCATAAACAGAAATTTTCTTGATTCATGCCTATTCTTTGGCATCAATGGCGGTATCCTATTGCAACCTTCGCAGCCCAAAGGATAGAGTCTACTAAATGGAGGTTCTAGGAGAGGAATTTCCCACACGCTGATATGTGAATTTTACACCCCGTTGATTTTAATACTTGGTCACCTCTGACCTCACCAGCCAGCAATCATTAGGGCTGAACGCTTTTCTCTATTGTATCATGTATATAACGAAATGATTATCGCCTTTTATACTTAACAATATCCATATATTAAGGATGTTATTCATTCAATTGTTGGCAGAATTTTTATTTTTACTGTATCGTATAATATTTGCACAAATTTGATCATCTCACATCAGATCTTTGCATACAATGAGTCCTTGTGTAATCGAATACTAAACACTGCATCATCATTATCCCTGCGAAAATAGTAAAATGTTAAGACAAACATTTCCTATAGGTACGAGGGTCGGTAAATAAGTTCTTAGAAAAAAAGTAGAAAAAAACATTTTTTTGGACAATTTTTTTTTTAACTTTTCAACATAATCTCCTTTCAACTCTATACATTTGTCTAAACGTTTTTCCAATTTTTTTAAGCCGTCTAAAAAGTAGGATTTTGGAAGCTCCTCAAAATAGGCATTTGTTGGGGCGATTACTTCCTCGTTAGACGGAAACCTGCGTCCGCCAAGCCATTTCTTCAAATCTGGAAATAAGAAATAGTCACTGAAGGCCAAATCTGGTGAATACGGTGGATGTTTTAATAATTCGAACTTTAATTCCATAATTTTGGCCATCGCAACTGCGCATGTGTGCACCCTCGCATTGTCTTGATGAAACAGGATCTTTTTCTTTTTCAGATGAGGACGTTTTTCCCGGATTTCTTTGCTCAGCCGTTCCAATAATGAGGCACAATACTCTCCTGTTATCGTTGTTCCCTTTTTCAAGTAATCAATGTAGATGACTCCGCGAGCATCCCAAAAGACCGTGGCCATAACCTTACCGGCCGACTTGACCGCCTTCGCCTTCTTCGGAGTCCGTTCGCCTTCAAAAATCCACTGTTTTGACTGTTCTTTTGTCTCTGGAGCGTAGTAATGTATCCATGTTTCATCAACAGTTATATATCGGCGCAGAAACTCATTGGGATTGCGACGGAAAAGCGCCAAAACAGCCTCAGAGTCAATCACACGATTGCGTTTATTCTCCACTGTGAGCAAACGCGGCACCCATCTTGCCGAAATATTTTTCACATCCAATTGTTCGTGTAAAATTGAAATGACTGTACCTTGCGATATGCCAATGGCCTCAACTATTACGCGCCCTTTGATTCGTCGATTACTTAAAATCATATCGTGGATTTTGTCAATCATTTCGGGGGTAGACGCTTCCAGCGGGCGTCCGGATCTGCATTCATCTTTTCTGGATGTACGGCCACGTTTAAACTCATTGACTCAATTGTAAACAGTTTCAAACACAGGAGCATATGTGCCATGAACTTCGTCCAACTCAGCTTTAATTTCTTTCGGCGTCATCCCTTTCAAATACAAGTGTTTCATCACTGCTCGAAACTCACTTTTATCCATTTTTATAGACAAATGCAAGTAGTTTACTATAATCGACGACAACAATGAAAGTATGTCATGGATACACCTGAAACTCTAACAGTTGACTAGTTAGGAGTGCTGCTTACTGATAAAAATTCAATTTCGATATTACGACCGCCATCTCTTAGATTTTCTAAGGACTTATTGACCGACCCTCGTAGTTTTCTTTAGAATTCCCTCTTTCCTTTTCCCGAATTTCCTTTTTCTTATGCTTCCGTAGATGTGCATACATTTCCATTAGACATTCCTATGGATTCCTCGAATAGACCGCTAGGAAGCCTTGAGTAGATTACAAAAATGTTTTTCTCCGCAATGATCCAAGTTGGATTTTATGTATGCTTTTTCTGCATTATTAGATGACTCAACTTAGCTTCATTTTATAAATTACCTTTAACTACATGTATTACGAGTCTAAATGTTTTCTGCCGCTGTGTTTCTGTATTAGGTGTAAATTTGTTTAGTCGTCTCTTCTTGGTGCTTGACCAATGATGATGGGTTAAATTAATTCGTAAATAAAGGGATGTATACCTTATGGAGGAGCGCGCTATCATTACAATCCTACCATGTTATGTGAGCAAATGAATGTGGAGGCTATTATTTGGAGATTCGTATGTTAATGGTGAGTTCCAGAATGCTCCATTAGGGATGAAGTTTAACTGTCTGTTCACTCTAGGCTATATTCACCACTCGAGAGTGAGTCTCATGAACGCATTACGCTAATAAATTACGAGATAGTGCTTCATGGTGGCCGCCATTCATCAAAATTATCCTCCTTTTGCATAAGGGGAGTGGGAATGACCACGTTCGCGGGTGCCTTTCGTAATATTTTCCGCGCGAGCACTTTCGCGCCGCCAGGGGGGAAGAAGCTATTCCAAAGTCGCCAAATCACCGCCCCGTGGAATGTGAGGGAGAAAACCCTCGCGATACATTTATCCCGCCGTTCGCATTACCGCAATATAGCAATTTAAGTGCAAATCCCTGTTCTCTCCAAACAGGAGTTAGTGAGTTGGAACGTGTCCCCGTAACGACCACAGGTACCAAGTTGAGCGCGTGGAGCTAGAGAAAGAGGATTGCTGGGAGGGAATAGGGGGAGCTGTGAGGGTGGGGGGAGTGGAGAGGCAGTGGTTGTGGGACGGAGGGAAAGGGAGAGAGAGAGAGGGGGGGAGGGACATTTGGTGGAGGAAGTGGGTGTGGCGGGTGGTGAGGACTCAGAGGAAGTTGTTAGTGGAGCCTTTTGAGGTGAAAAAGGGACGGACGCGGTGGGTGGAGGTTCTTCAAATAGTTCTGCGGTACCTGAGACCGAATGGGAAGTGCGGTCGAAGGTGAGAGTGTGTAGGGCGCCAGGGTATCGGCGCGAGGAAGGCGGAGAAAGGAGGTCGCGGAGGGGAGGGGTGGATCGCAGCGACGGAAACAAATAGGGGAAGTGGGCGGAATGGATGAGGGAAAGGATGTGGTGGGAGAGAAAGAGAGCTATTTGGCCCCGAAGCTCCCCGCTGGGCCGAGGCCAAGCCGTAGGCGTGTTGAGGCGAGGGTGGTTGGCAGTAACGGTGGATAGTCACGTAGGAGTAAAAGATGGAGGATGCCTTGTAAATGGCTTGCGTGGTATTTGCCGTGAAATCTCTTCCACGATCCTCCCACTGCGCGTCGGATAAGCCAACGGGCCTCCGTGAGTCATTCCTTTTCATGCGCTTCCATATTATTCCGGCTCGCGCCGTTTTCGCAGCGACGTTGCTCTGACCGCACCAATTTTTTTTAACGCTATTCAAAGGTATAAACGAGGTCCGGTGGCTCTTTTGAACAGATGTAGGTATGATGTCGCTTGGCATGCGAAATATGATTCCTCTGGGTCGAGAATCCGTCTCGTTCTGGAAAATATGGGCATCACGACTCTGCTCGTTGATCTACAAGCTACGTTTCCTTGAAGGGTAAGTTATTATTCTTGTCTGAAGGTTTGAAGCCATAGCTATTCATCACTTTACTGGACGAATACAATTAAATCAAGTCCATCATTGATGTTAAATGGCAGGTTTACGTAAACTTTCACCCGTCCTTTGGCCCGCCAAATATGCCTAGGTGCTGAACTTGGCACTCAGCAATTCTTCAGATTCGTCCGTGTGAGAAAACTGGCTTAAGTTAGACGATTAGAGCGTTCCAGTAAAGAAGTAAGAAATCCAATAAGCGATTTGGTGGGGTTTCGCTTCTCAGTCACATGGAAAAAATTTTTTTCTTGAACTTTTTCGAGATGCCAATCACGCCCGATGGACATTAATAAAAGCCAATGTAAGTAGCGTTCCATTTGAAAGAAAATTTCGCTGAGGCCATTCATGCGTAAATATCCGACATTTATGCGGAAATGTCATATGCGCCATGTAATTCGCAGCACTTGAGAACTGAGGTATTACCTCGTTTCAATCCTCACGCCACCCCAACCCCGTCTTCTTCAATGAAGTGAAAGCATACTTTTCCAAAATGACCGTCTGTTGGTTCCTTCATTGAAACGCGCGTGAGTTGACGCCGCAGCCGTAACACACCACACTTACTTTACTGATACGGCGGGGAGGGGGAGGAGGTAGGTAGAGGGAAAGAAAGATTCAGCTTAGGACCGTATTCAGAATTTCAACTAGTCTCGCTAGTACTGCTTAAGTCATAAAATCTCTACTAGGAGTTGAATTGGTGTACAGATTCTTCCTGTGAAGTTGGTATTAGGTACCTACTTCTCAGCGCCACGCTGAGAAGTAATACCAACTTCAAATGTATGACCTATTCAATTCAACCTAATAAATAAATTCAACCTAAATGTATACCGCTTTGAACCATATCGATGAGAATCTGTATACCATTTTGAACTCGTAATAGAGATTTTATTACGTAAACAGTAGAAATGAGACTGTAGTTGAGATACTGAATATGGCCCCTACCCTCGCGCCGCCTAATCCCTGGAGGGCACGTCTCCCTCCTCACCGCACGCACACTCCGTTAAGGTCGGTGGCCGCCCTCGTGGCTCACTCAACCCTTAAGACGTCTCTCCGCAGACACTCGGAAAGTTCGGTGCGCCTCTTTGAAAGTCTTTCGCTCTTAACTGAATCCGATACTCGGTCGAATGTATTTCGATCGCCGGTAATGAGGCTCAGATGCCTGCACACGCACACACTTTTCCTCAGATATCTCCCCACCTATTTCCAGCGTCCGTCAGCTCCGAGCCCGGCCCCCGCACCCTTCTCAACCACCCCCCCATATTTCCCTCCCAATGGGTTAACTCAATTTGCCCCTCCCCTTCCCCCAGCCTTCCACCATCTCGACACTTTACCCCCGTCTCCTCACGCGTTTCCTCACGCCCTATTAACTTCGCCAGCTATCCGCCTTTTTGCAACCCCGCCGACCCATCTCTCTCTTTCCCCTACTGCTCCTCCCCAACAACCCCCTGGGCCACCTCCACATCTGCCCCCGTCGCCACTTACCCGACTGCTTCGCCCCACTCACTCTCTCCCCCGACGCCCTTTAGAAACGTGTCTGATGAGAACGATTCCCCTTCCCATCACCCATATTCTCCTCTATTCCTCCTCTCCTCACTCCCTTTCGCGTCTAGTAGCCTCTGTCCTCTTCCACGAATGCTTTTGCGTGTTCCATTACGCCTTATATTTGTATATTGGCGAATAGAAATCCAGCAAAATGGAAGTTAATCGATGGCAACGAGGCTTGGCTTCTTAATTTTTCCCATAAGAAACCCCCTACTCGTTTGAATGCTTTACATTACAATTTTGGTTGGTGCTTATGGGAATAGGCATGCGTTTGCATTTGCTACTTTTTATTTGGAGATGAAACGGCGTAATTGGTAGGAAATTGAGGGATCTGTACGGTTAATCAATGAGAATCCTATTAAGACACGTTTTAGGAGTGTGGTTTCCGGTGTAGTATGCTTTCTGGGAATCCACTGACAGTACTTGGAGAAGAACTGGCTCCCATATTTTGAGTTAATTTTACACACTTTTGAATATTTGTTAATTGATTACATAAAGTCTTACCTATCAATTAAACCTTTGGACTTAAGTATATGGTTCTTGCGAATTGAGCGCCGTAATTTCCCTTCCGTCCTTGGTATAAGCATTCACGTGGATGAGTTATGCCTAATATTAGGGGAAAAAGAAATATTTTAATTAAAAACACTAGCGTAGCTTTCTACCTTTTACATATTTGCTAACGTGCTCACCTGGCTGAACGCAAAGTGGAGTGTAATCATATATTTTTTGTGTTCAGCTTCTCTTTACCTTGAACTACAGTGCATCACGTTGAATATAATCGTGTGACGCCCCACATCTCTTCGGCAGAGTTTCTGGGCTTGTAGGGTTTCTCAATGAGAAAATATTTGTTTTGTGCGTAAGCTTTACATGTAAGGAATCTTTGCAAACTTATATATTTCAAGAACACTACAGTAACGTAGTACTACTGTAGTTCTGAGGAAAATGCCATTCATAAGTGAAAGTAGTCGTATATGCGCCACTGGCCACGCGTCTATTTTAATGGATGATGTTACCATTGTCGCTGCTATTGTTTTTCTAGTTTTTTATTTATTCCTAAAACCTATTGAACAATATTTTGGGTCTCGTCGATTTGATATTATTTTCTTAAGTGTTTTAGAAGCCAATCTTTTATTTAATAATTCCTATCATTACTCCCCTTTAAATTATGTTGTTTCAAACTATGGAAAATGCAAATGAAAAACAGATTTCCTTTTCACGAGCAACTTTCCGCCCATGGACTCCCAACTTATTCGCCTGATTTTTTATTCCAGTGGTGTAATTTTCAGTACCCATACAGCATTAAATGGGGTCGTTCACCATATTTTTTATTGCCGAATCTGATAGATTTTGTAAAATAGTTGGTTAAAACACCCGTATAAACCCGAGTTATAAGACCCGTAAAACTCGAGTTATAGGCGACGAAAAACCATGTTTTTAACCCATTCGGAAAAGTGGGCATGATGCGACCTCTTATGTCATCCACTTCGTCCAATCACAACTGAGCCCGCGAAGCTACTTCGCCTTATCGCAATGGGGGACACACAGCTGACTCTGCCAATGGGAGCGGTTGCGACAGGATCCGTGCGATCAGACCTTCCGACATCCCCCCCCCCCACTCCCTTCCCTTTCCCTAAAAGCAGTCAAGGACGGGAGGTGGATGATGTAAATGATCTCAAAGCAGCTTGTTCGGTGGGCGTCACCTTTTGCATATTTATATTTTGATTTATGAGTGAATGGCTGTGGTTAGAAGAGTAATTTTTCACTAAAATTCATTTTTCGCTACCATCTAACGATTTCGTGCCCAAAATTGCGATTTCGGTTTCGAGTAAACGACCCATTGCTAAACAAATAAAGCAGACACCGTATCCTTTAATATTTTATTTGTGCAAAGGGATTCTTTTGTCAATTGCCAATTTGTGAACAAGAAGATTCTTTTGTCGTCATTTTCAATATTTATTGTTACATATTTATTGTCTAATACATCTGTAGCATTCTGTGTATCTTAATGAAAGACATTTCACCAAGAAAACGTTTTGCCTCACAATTTTCTAAGTGAAATTTGATCGTGAGATAATAGGTGTAGGAGCCCCATTCTTTTTTATGACCCTAACGATACTTTCCGCGCTTTCAAGACGTTCATTCGTTTTGGTGTTTTTGGTATTTCAGGTAAAAAATATCACCGTAAAACATCTCCTAATAAGTAAAATAATTGCGGAAGAAATTTGTCATTGTATTAAGTTGATAATTGGGGTATTATTTTCTCAAAATAATTGTAAAAAAGGGAATGACATATTTTTCTGAATTTTTGGGGAGTAAGCAAATCTTGATAAACACAGATCTCACGTTGAAGAGAGATTAAAGGATATCCATAAAATGTGTTTGTCGGCATTCAACTCGAAAAGCTTAACACGTTGTGGAAACCAACCTCTTTACAGTATTTTGTCCCTGTGCTTCAGAGTGTTTTCAAATCCTATTTGTATTTACCTCGACCGTGGTTGCAGTAGCTGATATTTGTTTTCCTTTCTAGTTCATCCAATTGAGTTAACTCAGCGGCTTAGTAGTTGTTTATCACGCGAGTGGAGTGATACTCGAATTTATTACCTCGGATATCTTACGCTAGGAATTCCATTTTGGAGTAGGAATAAATGTTAATTATTTCTAACAATATGCCAGACTGTGACCTATTTTAACACTCCCGAATTTATAAAAGATTTTCTTTAATCTCGCTCTGATTTTTCGAAAAATCTCAAGCATATCTGTTGGTCGATATTTACCCGTAATTTACAATTGAACTTTTTGAGTTGTAAGGAATAATATTAGGCATCTTTTCAAACATTGTTATACTGAACTTAAAATAGTTGTTTTCATTAATTCTCTCGCTCATTATTTCAAGACATTGTGAATAGAATTTACTTGATATCGATCATAATATCATAAATATTCTACCTGTTAAAATTTTAAGTTTCGTATGTTTCCTAACTCACATCAATCCTTTTAATCACCTATTCTCTTCCTCTCTCTTTCCACCTTGCCTTTCATTCCCCACTCTGTCACATCCTCCAGACGACCCTCTATTATCTATATCAACATAATAGCCTGCGAGCCACCGCGGGGGTGTGGGTTGGTTGGGGGCATATTATGACCTGTTCCATCCACTTACTCCATCTCTCCCTAATTTCTTCAGTCAACTTCCTCTCCTCTCCACCATGCCTATGTCTCCTCGCTTGTCTTCCTCTCCACCCACGTAAGGAAAGAGGGTGGAAATAATAGGTAGCTTTAGAGATATTAGTATAGAGGGAGATGGGAAATGTGTTACAAATTGTTTAACCGCCAGAATGGAAATTGACGATTGCATCGATTACGGACGTAACTTCCGTTTGAATTTTGTTTATTCTATTCCTCATCAGTTTTCATATGCTCTCGCATATTTCTTTGCAATGTGTTATTTGGACTACTTCCGTAAGCCTTCCATTTGGGATTTGGCCCACATTAATTGATTCTGTAGCCATAGTTGAATTTTAGAAGTGCGCGCACAAGTATGGGCCTTTCGCATGATAGGTGGCATAAAAGTCTTGGCGATAAAACTCTTAATTATTCCAGATTTAATCACTTTGTACGGTTACTCGGTCATCTGCAAGAGCATCCATCTAAATCTAAAACAACCCGTATGCCGATGGAAGACTAAAAGTAATGAAATATTTCCATATGTAATGGCATAGAACCGGAGGCATGTGTAAAAACACTCGATAAAAATGCCAGCATCTAGGTTTCTGTTATACGACTCCGATTCTTCAGCCCTTTTTGGCATCTCAAACGCACGCCTGCGCTCTCCGCCATAATGTCAGGCAATGGGCCTCCAACCGAATCGGATTACGGTGGAGGCTCGCATCCCTACCGCCATCACAGCATTCCTGCGCCACTAAAAAAAAAGATCTCTTCACTTTTATAGCCACGTGTCTGTCGAGGGAAAGGTAACGTTTTCAGATGATGACGCCCTCCCAACGAATGTCGTTAAATTTTTTATGATGGCGCAACGAGTAACGGCAGCGTAATCGCTTTTTTTAATTAACATCACTTTAGGGTGAAGAGGCCGGAAAAGAAGGCGGATGAGGGGAGGATAAGAGGGAGTGAACGGGGAGGAGAAGGAGGAGGGGAAGAGTGGAGGTGGGAAGGGAAGTTCAGGAAGAGAGGAAATTATAGGAGATGAGATGAGAGAGAGAGAGAGAACAGGAAAAGGTGGGAGTGGGAGGGCGGATATTAGGACTGGGAGTTGGAGATACGGGCCAGAGAGGTTGGAAAGCCCGTTTACTCTCTCTCTCCATATTGAACCTCAGGGCCTTCAGATTGTAAATTTCTAGGTAAACTTATGACGAGAACCCGCCGATATTCTGGAAATATCCCCCCTAGATAGCATGATGGAGCCCACGGATAGAGAAAAAAATTCTTCCCGATATACGACCTTGCCCCCTCAGAATTTTTGGTAGGCATCTGAAAATATCAAGTGAATAAAATTCCGGGATGGAGTGTCCACCCTTCTTAAAAGTGTTTTTCCATCGGATAAACATATTAAGCTCAAATATAAATTAACAGTGTTAGCTTTTGATAAAGTTACTTTAGGTTCTAATGAGTTTAAGTCTTAATGGTATACGATCACGATGGGATCATGAAGTTAATTTGAACGTTCTTTTTATAATAGAATGCTACCTAAGCAACTCTCCTCCGTTAATGGTAGGGTTTATTCCTGAATCGCTTAGAGGTTACCATCAAGTATCTCCTCCGCATATAGCCAATATCTCATCCACTGTGATGTATCACTGCCAACCCTTAAGTGAATGCTTTTGCAAATTTTTGCAAAGCTGTGTGCATCTGAGCGGACCTTGGAGACACACAATTTTGCTAACTCGGAGTTTATGGCCGGAATAAGATCAGCATCGTTTTAATATCTTACCTATTTGCATGCAAACCTAATTTTACAGGATGGGTTGGGGACGTAAAGTAAGATACAGCCATATTTCCTCCAAAAAATTACTAATTCAATGAGCGCATAGGAACAGGCAAAGGTCATAGACGTCCAATAATGGGACATCAATTTAAAATATTGTCTCATTATACAAAATACTAGCGGAAGGTGCCCTCTGAAATTCAGCAGGAGGGAGAAAAATTATGAATACGGACGGAATTAAGTATTTTGAAATTTTTCCATAAAGAGGAGAAGCCAAACTTGTGCATTGCAACTATAATTGGTCGAAATTATATTTCAGAATTCTAAATCTAATTTATGAGAATGTGAACTCATAACTAATGCCAGTAAATTAATCCAGGCCTTTAAAAAAACTGGAATAGTTTTCCAAGTAGGTTAGAAGGTACTGGAGGGGACAGAAGCATGCTGACCGACGCACGGGTGAAATGAAGCCAGAATATGGGTGCTTGAGAAGGTTTAGTTCCCGCCTCCTCGACACAAAACGTTTCGTTTTATTCGACCCCTTAAGGAGTTCGCATGAGCATTAAATCCCGAAATTGATCGCAGTGGAGTCATAAACGTCCTTCATAAAGGTTATTTAAGGAAATTAATAGTGAATTTTATTCCGTTAAAAGTTAATTCTGTCCCTAAATGCTGTTACATATGTATTAAACTACGTGTGTGACGTTCGTTTGCTTATTTGCACACACCGCGATGTTGATTTGACGTACATTTTTACAGTACAAGTAATTTTCACCTTAATGTTATTTTGGTGAATTTTTTTCACCTTTATTTCTTTGTTCGCGTTTTTTTGTGCATTTCATTAATCATCTTACTTCTCTTAGTTTTACCGCGCGCAAAAACCAATTAACCCGTGAGTGGAGCGAGCAGTAAGCCTGAATTTATGTGCCAAATACTATGGTCAACTTTTCTTCACGAATCAAATACGATGCAGCCTCAAGTACCATTTAATATAATTTCCTAAAACATATTGCATACCTTAGGAAAAACTGTTTTAGCATCATCGATGTTTTTATTCCAAGACAACAGTGGCAATGTCCTTAAAAACGCTCGGAAAAGATCGGGAAAAAGCAGTACTTTAACATAAAGATAAATTACACATTTTGGAGAAACCGGGATCTCAAAACGTAAAATGATTGCAAGAATAAGAATGTTTGAGGCTTTGATTGTCGAATAAAAAAGCAATAAACGAAATCTATTGATATTTAATCATTTACTTCTGTGAAAGAAAAAAGTCTGGCGGAATATTATTTTCATAAACCTAATTTACGTTGATATAAACTCATAATTGCCGCCAGAACCGAATTTGGACCATTACAAAAATGGCAACAGTTGTTCCGGGCCTTACAGGGCGCTAGAAACAATGCAGTTTACGGTATCTCTCTGGAGTTTTCGAGATAGAGGAGGGGAAAGTAGCACAGACGGATGGGCGATCAAGAAACAAAATATTTGAGAATTATTTTTTTAGTTAGATATTAAAGATTCGGAGTCTTCGATGTCATTGGAGAGTATTATTAAAGCGTAAAATAGTTCTAAAGAACAATTGTTGTAGTTGGGGTTGGTTTGAAAAACGCATGGACTGGAACGCATAGAACGCTTGGAGCTGAGTGATTATCCAAAAAATGAATCAATATGCTGTAGAGGTAATTAAGGGAAAATTTGGAATCAAAGGAAAAATTGGGTAGCTTAGCTACGAATCTCAATTTTCGTAGGTACGAAAATTGTGATGCTCTGCCCGAGCAGCTGAAATATTTGCTGGAAAGAATTTTAACACATGGATAATTTATGTGTTTGTGAGTTTTATTAGAAATATTCTCACAGTAAATATATTAGTTATTTTTTAATCGAAGAATTTTCTCCGTGATTTTTTGATAAATCTTGCGGCCCAGTTTTCGATGTCAATTTCCGATTGGTGTTTTTTCTCTTCCAAGTTGATTTAACTTTCTTCTTTTCCATTTTTAAATTAATTTTTAGTTTCCCGTCCACGGAACATAAACGGTAGCTGATGAAAATTGAAACAGAAAATAATTCTTGCCACTGCCTCGAACACAAGAAAAGAGATATTGGGGAGTGAAGGTAACTGTGATGAACACCCACTGAGTGGGAGGAAGAACACCACCCACCCCCTGAGTGGGAGGAAGAACATTCATCAGAAAGGGGTGTTGTTAATATGACATGGCAATTGTCAAATGTAGCCCAGGATTGCTAGATCGCTTATCGAAAGCACTTTCATTTCATATTGAGCGGGTTTTGTCAATTTTAGTGCAGCCGGTAATATCGCAAGAAATGGCCAGAGTGAGTATCCGTTCTCTTTTTCACGGTTGTTTTCCAGCTCCTGATGCAGGAAACAAAAAGATATCATCATGGTTTCCCTAAGAAGCATGGAGAAATACACTCTCATTTCTTAAATAATCAATAGGAAATTTACTTTTAGGATTGATTAAACGGATAGGACCAATAGCATGATACTTGTCAACCTAAGTGCAATTTCATATCAACCCGATTCTACATTACATCAATGGCAGTTGTTAGTCTTTTTACAGATCTAAACAAAATGTATCGTACGCGCATGCTGCCGTGTTTTACATGCCATTGTGCGTTGCTGTTATTTATTTTTTCACGATATTGAACCATTTATGGTGATCTCCTTCGGATATTTCTTTTTAATCCTTTCATGGACTTTTTATTTTAGATTACCAAATTACTTTTTTTACAATTAATTTCTAACGCCAGTTTTGACTCCATTTCAAGATAATAGCCTAGAGGAGGTGATAAAGTGTGTTTTCACTTTTCACAACTTTACATGCTATGTCGTGTAATTTCAGCTTAAATCCCAGCCCTAGGAAAAATACACCATCAACCGTCCCCGAGGCGAGATTTGAAATCGCGGTAGATTGCCAGGCAGGCTCATTACCGACCAGACTACCGAAGCAGGAAATATTATTCAACTTGTTGTTATTCTTGCGCTTATTCGTTATTTAAAGCTTGGATATGTTTCTAAATGCTTCCATTTCACCTGAAAGATCATAAATTGTATCGTTAATTGTGATATCCAATGCATTTACAATGGTCATGAAAAGTATGAAGATATTTCCAAACGTGACTTGGTAGTGACATCAAAAGGAGTTCCGCTTTCACCCTCATAAAATTTTAGATGAATTTTTTCTTACATTATTCTACGTTATTAATACCCACGAAAAGTCAAAATTAGATGAAAAGGTAACGCGAAAGGAAAATATTGCGGTGGACACATGCTTTAGAACAATAATTCCCTGGTTGATTATACAAATACCTATTTTATCGCACATTTCTTCTATAGTGATTTTAGATAACTCGTAGTAGTCTTCATGTATCGATTCGTCCATAAGCGATCTCGTCTCGAATTTCTTGATTTCTTCTTTGTGTCTCATGGCAACACATCCTTTCATGCTTTATAAGACGCATGGGGCTAAAATTTTCCTCGATATCTGCGACGCCCCTCTGCGATTGGCGTAGGTATTTTGCGCTGATATCTGCAAAACACATTTCGTCATGCCATTTATGATATTCTTGTGGTTTACAGTTTCCCTTTTCCAGCTTTGAATTTGTCAGGCAGTAAATAGTGATTACCCCAGCTCTTATAACGGCATGAATATGAAACGCGTTTTATCGCCACTCCATCAGCTTCTCCTCTCCGATGGAATTATGCTATTAGCTTTGCCCCACTTTCCCATTTACTTACGCGAAATGCACATGATGCCTTCGTGGAATAGAGTATCTTTTGGAGGCAATCATCTCGCGTGAGACCGTTCTCTTTTCAACTTTGCGTATTGCTTTTCCAATATTTTTTTGTGTTGTCACCGAAATCGACTGTGGCCGAAATTCTTTCGCTTTTCATACTTTCCCACTGCTTACCAATTTAATGGGCCAGCTGTTTATTTTATTGATTGAGTCTTGTGTACTTAGGTAATAAAGAGAGAGATATGTCTGACACAATGGATTTTCAAATATGTCTTTCGGCAGTTGAGTGACCACAGCAGCCACCCATTTTTCATTGACTACCTCGCCCTTGGGAAGAATATGAATAATTCTGTGATGGGATAAAGCTTGTTTTTCTTCAATTAAGTTCTAATTATTTTTATATTATTTTTACTACCTATTCTTCACCAATTAACTATTTCTTCATACCTTATTACCAACCACTATTATCATTTAGCAAAGTCATCCGAGTCTTATTGAATTGCATTGAAGTCTTGATCACTAATTGACCGTTACTGGTCCTATACAGCATGTGTTCTGCATGCAGTTAGAAGCTGGAGTGCTGAGGAAAACGTGACAAAAACACCGAAGTTGACCGACAAAGTCCTTATATTTTCATTCCCATTCCATTTGATTTCGGGAAATCCAATTTCCGCCTCTCCATTTTATTTTCGTTTGTGGAAGAAAGTGAAGGACTAGGTAATTTAAAATATCAATCCACGAATTCCCGAGTGTAAAATTTATTTGTATAGCCAAAAACGTTTGCAAGAGGGTAAAAAGAAATACAATTTGATGTGCAATTTCGTTTGCCTCGAATAGTAACCTATTTTATGCAGTTCAACTTTTACTCCGCCGAGGATTTTTATTGCATAAAAGTTTATTTTGCTCCAAATCATGTTGTATATGACGGAAATTCTTAAATTTTGCTGCCTTTTAAAGGCTTGAGTAAGCATTTTTTCAGGCTCTTAAAGTATTGTCGAAAGTTCTAATTATTCTTCAAAAAGTTGCAGAAGACATTTCTGGAAAGTTGTTCAAGGTCTCTTACAATGTCATTTGCACCGTCTCCTCCGTTGAAAATACCTCTCTCAGGAAAAAATCATGAATTGCCCTTCGAATCACTCCAAAGCTAAATGATCAACCTTAATCTTTTGGCGGCCTCTTCGATGAATCCATCAATTTAAGTTTCCTCCTTTTCGGAGAATCTATTTTTCTCGTTGCATGATCGGGGATGTTTTCTCGATGCCTAGGGCCTATTTTCTTCACAGCGTCAAGGGTAGTGCCAAGGCATTAGGAAGTATTGATTCATGGCAAATCTTCTTTCACCACATTTATCGCCCCCTCGCCATAGAAACAAATAGAACTTAAAATTTTCTTCGGTCCGTCACTGAAAAGTGTACGCGAGGCATAACAACGGTGTGCTTCCACACAGATATTAAAATGATACTGGCTTGCATTATTTAAAAAAATCCTTTTTATCGCTATTCTCGAATAATAATGACTACTGCCCAAGCGATAGGCGAAATAGTTTTCTCCTGCTAGTGAATGCTGGTAGTAAACAATTCCTCGCGCGCCTTACGGACCACAACGCACACGGCTTTTAGTAGTTCCTGCAACGTCCAAGTACGGAAATGTGACCCTTCTCGATTTTATGATTCCTAGTATTCCACTAGGTGTATCATCAATATTATATGACGAGCTAGTTCTCTTTTACGAGATATATTTGAGTTATTATGCTACCTAATATTATCAAAATCGTGCAATGTCAGGTCTCATGTACTTCACGTTTTAGTGCGCAGCCCATAAAAAGAGGCATATGATATTATGTACGCAGAAATCTGATAACGGTGATGACCGTTACGAGAATTATTTGAAATACTTTGGAGGGTATCACCGAATGATATTTTGGTATTTCTTCATAAATTTCGTATATAATCTGTAAATGGGGTCCGAGGTGGCCTAGTGGGTAGAGCGCTGAGCTACTGACCGGAGGGTCCCTGGTTCAACTGGGCCTTTTGGACAACCTCCTCCCCCCCCCCCCCCCCCTAAAATCCTCGCAATTCGATTTTCTGAGTGTCAGAACTTCGCAGGATATCGCAGGTGGCCCAGGGAAAGGAACTGGCCCCCATACCCTGAATGTGTGAATTTTACACGCCCGTGGCTTAGTACGGGGTGAGATCTACCCTCACCTATCAAAAACCAACCTTCGTGTCGAACACAACTCCGATATCTGCATATATTTTATTAATATGTTCCTCCATGTGAGAAGAATTAAAGGTGGATCCTCTGTCGTCTCAAAGAGTTGGCGTGACTTACTCCATTACTAAATATAAGTAGTTAGGTTGTGTTTTCTATCAAGGTCCCAACTTATGGGAATCCAAATCGAGTTTTTTCACTAGCCCTACTCCACTTTCTTTCCCCTCAAAAGACTTTTATTTGCTAATCTCACTCTACCTCTTCGAATTTTCTTCGATACTTCTCAAACACGTACGCATTTTCTGCAATATTGTCACTGAATTTTTCTCTCCTCCAGCGAACCCAAGATTTTATAAACTTTGCCTATACTATCTACCTTCAACGCGTGCGCTGAAGAAAAGCATATGGTTTGATGTACAAGTCATCATCCCGATTATTGCCTACCCCCTTCTCCACCTCACTCCATTTCGGCCCGCCCCTTGTTTCTAATCTCCCTCCCGCCAAACTTTTTCTTCGAGCGTCCCACCACCCACAGGCGCTCTTCTCCCCTCAGAACTCTCAGCTGCCGACCCATCCCTAACCCTTCCACGCCCACTTGCCCACCGCCGCCGCCGCAACATGCTCTCAACCCTTTCACCCCCCGCACCTTTCCCACCCTACTCCACTTCCGACGTCCCTTCTCGCCACCCACATGCCCTCGAGTTGCTTCCATTTCGCTCATCATAGTCTCATGCTCCACTAGGTGTATCACCGATCATATATGATGAGATGGTTATGCTAGTTCTGTTTTACGATTTTAGTTTTACTCCATGCCACTTACGTTTGGGAGATCTGGAATGCATGATCAGTACAACACCCCGGAGTTTGCTTATTTATGCATCATTCTAGACAGTGGAATTAACAAGCTGCGTAATGGGAAGATTGCGTCAGAAAAGAAGCATTCAACAACAGAGTGAAAAAATGACAGGGACTCTTAGTTAAAATGTGAACAAACGATAAGGGAAGACATTGGTCCGCAGATTTGTGTTGCACAATTTCAAACTCTTGAGGAAGGAAGATGATAAAAAAATTGAAAGCCTTTGAGGTTTGAGCAAGGGGAAGGCTGGAAATGGTAAATTGGAAAGAAAGAAATACGGACGAGAGTGGAATTTCCAAGCGTAGTGGGGACGGAAAGGAAGTCGTGAGAGGAAATTCAATGGAGGCAGAATAAGCGAATGGCGGAGATAATCAGAGGCGTTGGGGACGAAGAGCCAGGAGAGAAAATATTAGGTAAACGGGGATGATAAAGGAGGTTTTACTCTTTAAAATAATAGAACTGTGAAAGAAGATAAGCCGAGCTGAAAATTGAAATAATTAGTAATTAAGTCGCTATAATGCAGTCTGAGTTTTTTTTCCTTTACGAATTGCATTCATTTTTGTGTGTTTATATACGTATGTAATAATGTTCACGATCTTCCTTTGTAGTCCTCCATTCCACTTTCCCTCTCACTACCTATTTTACAAGTTCAAAGGCGTTGGCGAAGTACTTCAAGGTGTATCAAGCTGAGTATACTTTCTGCCTTTACGCAGGTTTGACGAAGTTTTTTATTCTTATCTCGCTCTGTGAAGGTCGTTAATTAAGGTCAATTATGGTCACTTTATGGCGTCATTCCCCTGGACATGTAGTGCATGTTTGGTGAGGATTTCCCTGCCACACACCTTTATGGTGGCTTGCAGGGTATTATGTAGATGTAGATGACAATCAGATTACCTCTTGCAAAGGGGAGTTGTTAGTAACTCCAGTTTCTTCATCATGCGGTTTCCACCGAATTTACTCCGGTATCGTAGAGAAGTTAACTTCGCGTGATGATTTTTTTTTAACTTGAGTAAATGGGCAGTGATATTTCGCACTTATTGGCTTGGGCCACTACTTTCGCTTTAGTTTTTTTACAACTTATTGTCTCCAGTGTAACTTGATGGAATTTTTATGTATATTGAAAAGAAAGCAATCATTTTGGGAATTTGTGGATTTGCCAAATTATTGCTTTCTTTTCATTTTTAGAGGTTTGAGGTCCTATTTTAAAAATCACAAAATCCTTCCATTTATTCTGGCATACTTTAACCCATTGTTATTCATTTTTATGCACACTTGTTGCAAACCATTCTTGGGCTGTGGGCAATTACGTAGCTTTGTTTTTAACGTCTGTACTACTTTGTTTTTGTTTTCAGAAATAGCCGTTTGTTACTGACCTAATTCTTTTCGACGACCAAAACCATTCCTTTAGTAGACTGAAACATCCTTAAGATTTTCTCAGCGGGTGTACACATCTGCAGAACAAATAATTACCGTTCCGTGAAATCGCGCATTCAAGGGCAGGTGGAGGACGTTTGTCGACACCTGCAATGAGACATCCGGTTTCGGACTAATTGTGTTGGGTCGCACCACCCGGGCATGATACCTTGGCCGTTCGGCGGGCGATCATTCGCATGTTTTGCCGAACATACCTAAATGTTATTTGCTAAAGATGGAACTAAGGCTAGATGATAGAGCTGTAGTGATATTTTCATCCTAGTAGCCGTGAAAATATCTGAAACGTAGAGCCGTTTGAAAAGAACAGGGCCGTACGAAAAATGTTTGGTATTTTTTATGTTTGGGACGAGTGCTCATGACCAGGTTCCTAATACTATTGTTAGATACAAGATTCCGTATGTCATTCATGTTTTGTTGGTTCTGGTTCCACGTTTTCTTGGATAAGGGTGAGAAAATTCGGAGGCACGACCTTTGCTGGAAGTTAAAAAATGTGGGTATGGCATCCGTTACACCCATTCTGGAATGCACAACGTATGCATGCATGGATCAACTGGTGGGGTACTTGGATAAAGCTTATCAGTGACTTCAAAGCTATCGAAACAGCATTAGAAATGATGGTGAAAACGTCTAAGAATAGAAACTAGATTATATATGGTATGCCACAGCTGCTATTTTCAGTTCCACTCTCATCAACCAGACATTATTGCTGCCCTCCTATGAAGATTCCCAAAATGTAGGCATTGCCAAAAAATCAGCATTACAAGGCATTCTATCAATGCTGTTGGGTATTTGAACAGTCTCTGCTTTCCCCCGATTGAGCCTATTTAAATAAAACTCGCTGAATTATGTATTCATAATTTCTACCTTAATTTCAAACTCCAAGTTCCACAAGGAATTTTATCACTCACAATCGTGAGAAATGGAATATCTTGTGGAAATTCAAGTGTTGCATTCATCCGTCAATCATGAGATGAAATATTCCCGCGTTCATACACCTGAGACTGTCTAGTACATTCATTCCCCTAAGATTCCTATCCTTTTCCCCCCGAACACATTCACACAATGCAGTGAAATATTCAGAAAGGAAAGGCTTAATTTTTAGGCTATAGATTAAGCTGTGAGATACGAGAATAAATGCAAGGCTATGGGACAAGGCCTTATAATTAAAACCCTGTATGGACGACGCTTAGTATTGCTAAACTGTCTTATTTTGAAGAATAACTTACCCGCAAATTTAACTGCAATCGACGAAACATATTTTGTAACACGTTTGCGATTATTTGTGAAATAAGGTTTCACGTCGGTAGAGACGGCCGTAACAGTTTCTCCGTGAGGTGATCGCTCCAGGAGAAATTCTTTTCTCCGTTAGCCCTCTGGAGAAGTCAGATTTGAATGAATAGATTCCGCAACAAAGTTACCTGGGGTAGCATAATAAACGGAAGGGAACGGCTTTAAGGCAACCTATCAACTGAAGGGGATATTGTTGGTAACTGATAAGAGAGAGGATCCAGTAAGAGTGAAAACACATCACTCAGCATGATCAAAACGTGAGTTTTGAAAATGTACTGTGGTGTGAATATTTATTGGCGTATTGCAAACAAAATCCACGAGATTGTAATCATATTTAGATTCTATCTCCAGAAAGCCTTGTAATTTTTTTCGGTGAACCAGTTAGTAAAAAATTGTTATTTTTTTCCAATTACAGCCACAATTTACGCAGTCAGTTACGATTTACAGCCAATGCTGCAGTAACTCCCGACGCTCCCGACTAAAAAATCTTTGACTCCGCTCACAATAAGAGAACTTGTCTTGTCCTTATTCCCATTGGGTCATCTAAATCTCCCTATGCATCGCATACCTTGCAATTTGCGGAAATGAATCCTTTTTATTAAAATTATTGATGACTTTCTGGCCGCTTCATGTAGACTTCCGACGTACTGTCCCTTTGTTTGAACGTCTCGAGCGGTGATGGAAGCCGAATGAGGCCATCGGCTGGCTTGATTTGATGGGGCCATACTCGTTGCCTTCAATGCATTTATCCTCAGTCTTCAATCTGTGGCCCCTTACTCCGACTCATGCTCCATATCTTCCTGGATCTGGAATTGGAAAGTAAGTATCACCTCAAGCTTTGGATGTTGCTGGACTTAAAACATAACTGCAATACACAAAGGCGTCTCTGATCCTTTTGAAATTTCCCAGTATTTGGCATTAGTTTTTTATCCTTCTTAATATTTCAGCAATTTTTTCATTGTAAAATCATAAATTCCGAGGTACTTTAAATGAATCCAAATGACATCAAGTGGAAATTATACCATTTAGAAGCTTAGCTAGGAGAACTTCAAATCATATTGGTCGCTGAAAATTGCCATTGCATACTCAAAAATGAAATTCTTCGGAATAGTACCAAAACCCTTCAGTGTTTTGTCAATTCAAATCGGAGACAATTACGCTATCGGGCCACTTGATCAAAAATTCAATTTTGGGAATTTATTGCACCATTAGGGCCCATCGAGAGTGGTACTCGTAAGTCAGAAGCAGACTTAGAAGAAGCCAATGTTCTCGAAGGTTAATAATCCTATTATCAGTCGTAACGCGTGGTAAACACTCTAATGCGAATTATTAACTCTGCCACTCAGAACAGCAGAATATATTAGCGAGTATCTTGCTCATCTTGGCGACTCATTATTTTATCTTCGTAATCACTCAGAATACGGACTACTACACTGTTTGTAATACATTATTCCAGTTGATAGCTATCTCAATGCTTGCCATTTCTTATCGAAGCAATCAATGTGAAAGATTCAGTTAACTCTTTTGAGAGTTTTAGTGCATTATAATGAATAATTTAATATTCCTTTTTGTTAAAATCTCTCTAATTTAATGAATAATGTATTAATTGTTCTTATTTCTCTCGTGGTCTTTTTTGTCGATTCATGTAGTCTTCTGGACGTATACGTTACTCATACCAAGCTTATCCTCCCTTTTTGGCCCATTCCTTGACTTAACCTTCAATATGCTCTATTACCTTGTTAAAATTCCCTCTATTTCCTGTCGGTATATATAGAAAGACTCTCTTGAACCTGATGAATTATCTTGACCGCATATGCGTTGAAATCATGATCAGACTTCGATTTTTGTAATACTGTGAAAATAGTGGTTTACTTTCTTAGTATTACATATTTCTATTTGAATAGTAATAATCCCTGCAGAACCCTGTTTGAAACGACAGGGATTCAACGAACCACTCCCGTCATATTAATTTCTCTCTGGTTTTAATAAAGTTTCTCCCTACGAGGAGTATTTCCATATTCCTGTTTTGTGAATGCTTTCGTTTGAAATATGCTATGTGTTTTTTTTTTATAAATAATAATGGAAGTTTTTCCGGAGTGGAATGTTTTCGTCACGCTCGGCGTGTCAGTCATGGATCGAAGTCTGGAGCTTGAGGCTTTGTCCCGTTGTCGCCATTGCCGTTTATCTCCCCACATGCACCCCCGCCGCCGTATTCACCCTCTCACCACCCCACCAAATCTACCCTCGTAGCAGCGAGAAATCCTCGGCGCCGAGCGGCAGGCGGTATTGGGTTCGGATATCCGCGCGGTCGTCCCGGGTAGCGCAGGGCGAAATGTGAGAGGAGGGACGATCGATCCTCTCAATTTCATTTCACCCAGTGCGCGAGTAAAAAGGCGAAAGGGATTTGGGAACACAAAGGGAGGGCGGGAATCCGCTCGGTCCTCTCGAAGGAAGCCTTAATGCCTCCCCCGGGAGATAGAGACCGCATAGAGAGCCTGGTGTTCGTGTGTGTGTGTGCGTAAATATGCGTTTGTGTCACTCCCTCTTTCCCTATATCCTTCTCTTTCGCCCGCGTCCGCTCCCCAAGAACCCCCTAACGGAATCCACTCCGCATGATTGCTTTCTACTGTCTCTCTCTCTCTCCCTTTCTCACTTCTCACTGCCCTTTATACCTTTCTCGCTCCCTTAAATAACCATAATTCTCCATTTTCTTCCTCCTCCCGTCTATTTTGATCTCATTTTCTTGCCCTTCTTCACGGTTTCCCTTCTCCGTGCCAATTTTCCCCTCGTCCCTTAACTAACCGCCAGTGGGTTCGCTTTGCGAAGGAAAGCATTGGCTTTTTATTCTATTTAGGTGAGGGAGGATGACTTAATGCCATATTTTCATTCCACCTTCTTGGAAAAGATATCGGGCGTGTAGTGGAAATAAACCTAGGTCAGGGTGTGATAAAAATTTGGCGGATGTAGAACCGGTAAAATTTTCCATAGAATTCGTTCCACTTCACATTAAATGGCTCTTTTCTTATAGGCCGCTAAATATGTATGTATAAGATTGACATGAAAATAACCCGCATTGCTCTATTTATTTGATCTCGATCATCATCTTAAATATTTCATTTCAATTTTGGCAAACTGAATCCCTCCATTCTTCTCGTTCCAATACCGTTTACCACGTCTTTTTTCAGTATTGCACTTCTTTCACATCTCCTCTTCTAAGCTAGTCTTCTTGTTCCCTTTTTGGATCTTCCCTTTATCTACAGTTGTGCTAAAAACAGTATTACCTCTTTTTTATGTTCCCATTACAAAGCATCCTTGATTTATTATTGGTTCTCGTATGGTCATAATTTCTCATTTTATCTGTACACTTAATTTTCAATGTTCTCTTCGAAATCAGCCACGATCACGGCCCACATGCAAAATACTAAAACCTTGTTCCCTCAAGTCTATCATTTCGAGTTGATTTTTTTATGCTGGGTGGAATGAAAACCATCTATTTCCCCTCTCCCTTCCCAAGTATGTACAAATAATTTACAGGCCTGAAATTTTACATTGTTTAAATTTTGAGTGTACATGGAAGTTATTTTAGTCAATGTTCCAACATTGCATCTCCTTTTCAGTCCCGTAGATCCCTCTCGAGACATTTTTATGCCTTTTTTTTTATATTTTCACCTGATCCAATGTATGAAGACAATCGTCGAGGGAAAAGTGAACGGGAAAAATGGAAGAGGCAGGCCTCGTATGGGTTACATGGAGCAGGTCGTAACGGACGTGAAAGAGAGGAACTACGTTGGTATGAAGAGGTTGGCCGATAGAAGAATCGAGTGGAAGGCTGCGTCAAACCAATCCTAGGATTGTTGACCCTTGATGATGATGATCCATTGTTTTACAGCTCCCAACATGATAAGGTCATTTTTGTTAGTGGTTTTAATTGTATCTATACATGCGTGAGGTAAAAATATGACGTAAAACTTTGCTTTTTTGTGCTTATACTATAGTATTTGATTGCCAGTTTCAATTTTGACATTTTTCGAGTATTTTTTACCTTTCTTGTCATGCTAGCACTAGAACTTTATATATTCCTAGACTTGTAACAATATGCTTAAATGATGCAACATGCTACAGAATTTCTGCGCAGATCTGTGCGCACCAAAACACATCACCGGGTCAGCTATCCCTATCCAGTTTCTATAAATTAGTATATATCTTTATATAATAATCCCTATCCAGTTTTTGTTGGCTACATTAATAATGATGATCGGGAAAGGGGCCGAGTTTCTTTTGTTTTTTACAATTACAAACTAAATTTTCTCCTGGTCTCATCAATTTCTGCTAGCGTTAGCATTCTTAGCGCTCTCACATATCTATCTGTTCATGTTCGTGCTTTTCTCTCGTGAGTGAAGGACGATGGCGCTTCAACTTCCCCTTTGCTTACGAACTTCATATGCCATCTCTTACCTTGAATAGAGGTCAAGATATTTTAAGGAATCTGAGTGATTGTTCTTTGTCCCAGATATTAATATTTTTTTCGCCGGGAATGGCGCTTAAGTCTTGGCTAGAGAAGAGATGATGACTTCGTTTCTGGGAGCTCAAATGTGACGGATCGTCCTTTCTCCATTAGTTAATCCGCGCCTTTTGTGTCCATGCCCACCATCTGACCCGCTCCATATTCCTCGAGTGCTCCCTCCCTCCGATGGCAGAACCCATTATGTCGAACCCTCCCTCCCTTTCCTTGCCGTCTTGTAGGAAACGCCCGTCTGCAACGCCGCCCTCGATGGCCGAGTTAGATCCATCTCTCCGTGAGTGCTATCCTTCAAAGACTGGCTGGTGACACAGTTTACGGCACTAAAGACAGCAGGCCCGTTCCCTCCCGTCCTCCCCTCCTCTCGTCCAGGATAAACCCGTCCGTCCAGCGCCTTATCCCCTCCCTGCCTCCTGTCCATCTCCGTGCGAGCGCTCTCCTCCACGATCCGAGCGAAAAACCTCTCTCGAAGGGAATAATAAAAAATCGGTCCGGAAATCCGCGCCTGCTGCCTATCTCCCGCCTCGCTCGGATGAATCTCCTTCCCATCCTCCTCCGCAAAGTCATCAGGATACTTAACTCCCCCTCCCCTCTCCCACCACCTTCCCCCACGCGAGTGAATATCCAGATCAACTTTTTCGCGATTTAAATTTATTTTTCTGTTCCGCGAGCCCGCATGGAAATAGGAGCGTCAGCCGTTTCGTCGACACAATGCCTATCTCCCGTTTCCCTAACATCTCCCCGTACCCATCCTCTCTCCCTCTCCCTTCCATCCTTCCTCTTCGATTCGATTTTTAGAATGACGCTCGCAGCCGCGATAGCACTCCGCCTCCGGAGTCGACGGTCCATCCAGCCTTCCCCACTTCACACCACCCGCCCCTCCCCCTCATCCCAATTCTATACTGTGATCCTTCGGCATCTCCTTCCCTCCAATCTGTTTGGTTATCAGGCCCTACCGCTCTTCACTGCACCTCCTCACGCCGGCCTCTCGCCTCCCACCCTCAAACTTCAGCGAACTCCGCTAAACATACAAAATACGATCGTATTTTTCGCTCGTAGAAATCATATTTCATCAAAAGATGCCATTTAAACAGATTTTATATAGTAAGGTTGTGCACTCCTTATTTTATTCGTGCATTCGAAATTTAAATAATGTCAATAACTACACTGTAAAAAGTAGATCTGATTTTAAGGTACAAAAGCGATCTGAATTTCAGATGCAACAATTTTAAGACAGGGTATGTTGAATTTCAGCAGTAATATCTTGTCTAAAAATAAGGCAGGTGAACGGCTGAAAATCAGACCAACCAGAATCCTGCTTCCTCTGCTTCCTGCTCAACTGCTCCTGTACCAACCATCCATGTTCCTGCCTCTTCCGTACCTTAAATCCGTGTTCCTGCCTTACAACCAGACAGCGCTTAAATTCAGATCGCACTGAAAATCAGATCAACTTTTTACAGTGTATTATCAATTAATAAATCAATCCGTCAATCTGAGAGGCTATTGAAAGTGGGTAAATTGATGATGCGCTGTAAAACCCTTCAGCCATGTTGATAGACACGTGGCGTCAAAAGGCAGTATTGTATGTTTACGTAGCTTACCTAGATCCAATCAGCATAATTTCGTTTCTTATTGTACCTACGAAGCGAAATATCTCGAAACGCTGAAAGCTTGATAAGGACAGGGTATACGTAGTTACTTGTGCCAAAATTTGTTTCCACATTATTCACTACCCTGTCAAAAGTATTTTTTCTTGTGCCAAAAGCCAAAGAAAATGATTAGAGGCTTTTACACGTAAAATTCCAGTTTCTTATTTGTCGACTATTTAATGCAGCGCATGCCATTTAGCCTATCATATTACTTAAGGGCAATACCTTTTTACAATATTTTACTAAATGCGAAATTACCACGACTGCAAGTCACAAATATTAGTACAATGCCTTCTTTGTAGATATTGTATTTTTATTTTGATAAAAATATATTGAAAATGGCCGCAAGTTCTTGGTAGAATTTCTCCCTCTCCTCTCCCATCCTCGGAATAGAATTTCTGCCGGATATTCTATTGCCAGGGGAATGTTGGATCCGAACTAAAATTCGATTACCGACGCGACAAAACATGCTTGAGTTTCCGTATTTTTTTGAGTCAAAGTGCGTTCGTGTCGTTGGGGCTTTGCTAGTCTCCTGCGGTCCTCTCGGCTCCCACCAGCATCCCTTCCGCTGCTGCGAGCCCCCAGCCTTCCCATCCATCCGTCCCCTCCACCCCCGCGCCACAGCTGCCTCCCCTCCCTCCCACTTTTAGGTACTTCTCGCTTCTCCCCCGCTTACCTTTTCGCACTACACTCCTTGTGCACACGCACGGGTGAATGCGTGCGCAAATCACATCCCTGCCAATAACCTCACGTACCCTCCCGCCGCAAGCGCAAGGCACTCCCCAGCCATCCGTTTTAAGCGAGGGCTACAGGATGATTTTTCGGTGCAGCAGGCCAATGTGTTTTCCCAACCAGAGCTCCGAAATATACAATATATCTTGCCACCGGGTGAGCTTGTAGCCCCGTTGTGTCGTGCTTGCCTATCGAGGCCGGCGTTGCAGCACATGAAAGGATAATGACAGAATTTTGATTTCAGTGGAGGACCAGTCAATTTCATAGGTGATAAAAGGATTTCTGAAACAGAATTAAATGCCCCTGTAAATAACGATAAATCCTGGAGGCAAAAAATGAACTTTGGCAACGCAGTAGGAGATGAGTCTACTGAAAGCTGTTGCAGCGCTGATATCGCAATAGATTTTGTTTCTCATGAGGTATTTTGATGTTTTTTTGTTCATTATCTAATGACTTTTTGTACCCATTGCATTCGGATTGAAATATGATGGCACCCAATTCCTTGATCCTAATTGGACGATGCCAGGGAGGAAACTCTGAATACTGAGTGTACGTATTCATGAAAACGGACTCGAAATTGTTAATTGTTCAGGTGATGTATCCTGCAATTCATACTATGAGGCGTTTTCCCTATTCGTTTTGAATTATAACTAATTGGAGCAGTTTATTTCCTCACATCTTAAGGGAATTGCTTTTGAAGTTCCGATTCATCTTCATGTGAAAACGAGTAAGAGTTATATTGGAGCATAAGCTCCTATCAGTAATTTTTTCTAAACTGTATTTTTGTACAGTGTTCTCTGTTTTGCACGAATGCAAGATATTCCACAGAGAAAAAAATCATTCGCCTTGACCGGGACTCGAACCCGGACCCCCTGATTTCCGCAACTGGTAGAGCACCTGGCCGGAAATCAGGGGGTCCGGGTTCGAGTCCTGGTCAAGGCGAATGATTTTTTCTCTGTGGAATATCTTGCATTCGTGCATCTCAGCGGGTAACTCCGTTAAAGTTTTCGCGGCTAGCACGCGAGCTTTGAATTTGTTCTCTGTTTTGACTTATTTTTAGGCTCTTTACTAATGTCAAATTATAATATTGCATGTATCGTACCTACTTTGGATGCATAATGCGACTCTTTTGTTATTTATTTACAAAATACAGTTATGAGAAGGTTGATATGGAAAGTCAAAAAAATAGGGAGGAAAAAATATCTCCGAGTTTCTTTACGAAGTGCCTTCATGTTTTCATGGTGCCCTAATTTCCCCACCCGTCTTACGCCCTTTTGATTGCTTGAGCGGCTATACGCTATGCAGATGCCGTGAAATTTCACTCAACATTTGAAATGTAAGTGGGACGGAACATCATGATGTTCGATCTGAGGTTAATCTAGAGTTCTCTGCGCTCCGACCATGGTAGCCAGGTTGGTAACGCGCCAGCCTGGCAACCTAAAGTTTCAAATACCACCCAGGGGATGGATATTGTGTTTGCCCTAGAATTAAGTTCCTAGATTAGATAGTTCGGTAAAAACACATAAAACGTAATACTTTTACCTCTCGCTTTGGGTTAAATAAACCTACTTACTCAGTAATGTTCCACAATTTATTGAGCGTAGTACTACCGGTTTTGCCACTTATGGCATCTTCTGGTACACTGGTACATTGGCAGTGTACAGGACGATGCCATAAGTAGCGAGACTAGCACTCGAAGTATAGAACTCGATGAATTGTAGAGCTTTGCTAAGTACAGGAGTTTATTTTACCCAGCATTCAGTGGTTTTACCAAGTGACGCTTAAGGAAGTTCAATCTACAAAGAGGGAGACTACTACTCCTTCTCTACGCATAGTTGGGAATTGGCCAAGATTCTAAACTTTGTAATTGGTTCGTGCCCACAGTGTCAATTCTAACCTGTATCACACGATGAATGGATTTTCTCGATATCTTTTCGACGCCAGATCTGTTCTTCCCAAATGGACGTTCGGCGTAGACGGTGAAGTTTTGGTGCTCCTCTTATCCAAACGGTGCCGAGGTGGTGGCTTAAGGGATGGGTGTGCCCCATGACCCCTGACAGTGAATTGTGGGGGCCGGAACGAATACTTTCGCCGAGGATTTGCGGGATTCCTTTTTGTGGATGCCTCCCACTGCCAGCTGCCTACTCGCTGCATGCCGGCCCTGCCTTTCCCGCCTGTCTCATCTATTCACCGCCCCTGCTCGCAGCCCTCCCTCTGCATCTGCGTCCTGCCAAGCCCGCTCGCAATACTCTCCCCCATCAATTCCAGTCGAAACTAATTCCGCGGTCACCTACTCCTAGCCCCGTGGTCGGGAACATATCTTACTCGTGATAAATCTTAGCTACATATCTATGTGTTCCAACATGATAATCCTTGCGTTTGCGGCGTTGGATTGATGCATTGCATTTACCATGAGATAAAGCCTCCAAGTAGAATTGGGAGACTACCTAGTGTTCTTATTCTGCGATCTTTCCTATTGTTGATTAGCCATATATAGCCCATAGGTTAGGGTGGTTTTCTACCCTCCTGATAATAGCTAAATTGATGTTTATGGTCTCCTGAGTATTATTATGTAGAGCCTTTCAATTTTAAAAATATTCGTAATTTGTTTATTACACGGTAACTATTCCCTTTTCTTAGCTTGTGCCGTAAATCATATTTGGGAAAATTCACCCATAGCCACCTATCTTAGAGGTGGTTGACTGATTATTTCTAAGGTGTTGGTTTTTCTTTACACTGCTAAGAGCCCTCTATTTCCTTGGTGAGCAGGATTTTTAGCAGAGATTTTCAGATAATTATATGTTGGGACGTAAAGTATTACCATCGTTACATGTAATATTTTACATTTCGGAAGATTCAGGGTGTGGTAATGTGTCTAGTTTTCTCATTGAAAGGGAAAGCCGCAGGAAATGTTTCATCGTTTAATCCTCTGTGTTGTTTATTAGAGAATATACCCTTCCATAGAGCCTCACTCAGTGATTCAACCCGAAGGTTGGTTTGCATTGGCGAGGGTAGAGCTCACTCCGGACTAAGCCAAAGGCGTGTGAATTTCACACATTCAGGGTAGGGGGGCCAGTTCCTTTCCCTGGGTTACCCCGTACTCCGAGGATTTTTCGTTCGAGGGGGTCCAAAGGCTTCACCGGGATTTGAACCTTGTACCCTTATGTCAGTAGCCAAGCGCTCTACCCACTAGGCCACCACGCTCCCCCATAGAGCCTAAATATTGAAAAATTTTCAGGACTCGTAATTTTGTATTATTTTCCCCCCATAGATCAAACGAGGTAAAATTTGTGCTAAGCTACGCTAAACTATTTTTTAAGTTCATTAGAGCTCTAACGCGAATTAATATTTATATTAATATCTGAGGTTATTGTTATTTTCGCAATTAATATCGCACCAATATTCACACAAATTTTCTCTGTGTGCTCATACTGTTATAGCAAAAACTATTGGCTCGCAGGTATTTTTTCTGGTACAGTACCGGATTAGTGTTTTCATTAATTTACTCACACAACCAAAAATTGCCCACATTTACTTAGGGCTGCTCATACAGAGTCATCAGCCAAATAGAAATAAAAATCTAGCCTACGGCATGCTTACATTTCCTAGTGGAAACTGGTCATGGATTGGACTAGAGGAACGCCCCTTCAAGTATGACCGACGAACTTTAAATTACTTCGTGGCGCGTGATCTCCACGTCTCCACCCCTTTCCCCATTCCGAGGCTTCGCTGAGTGACTTGTGCCCGAAGTTGAAGGAGACTGAATAAATTTCTTGTTGTATAAAATTAATTAAGTTGTGACGGAGTAGTCAATCTCGAAGAGACTCCTTATAAATAAGGTAATGAAAACGCCCTGGGAAGCAACGTGGACGCAATCCCAGCGACACATTCATTCCCAGCGCCATGATTGGCATATTCATAGAGTCCACCGTCAGAGGAAGTAGTATTGATGATCATCTTTTTACAAAAACATCAATGCTCAGTGAACGGTGCTTAAATGGATAGATGGTGGAGTTGGGATGTTGATAATTTATCATTAACCCCGAAGATCCGCAACTGATACAGCTGAAACATCTATTTGTTAAATGCATTCCCAGAATCATACACTGTACGCGTTAAATGCTCTTAGCTATATTTTTAAAATACTTTGATTATTTTTCCCTGCATAAAACTCAGTAAACCCATTAAAAATATGCCCCGGTTTTGCAATATAGTGTTATGAAGAACAATTTTTTATATTATATATGGTAATGGCTAAAGGGCGTGTACGTAGTATGAAGCTTATCAATGTATGCGTGCAGAGTGTGATGTGATGGTCATTGTTGCCACATTCCACACTACATGGCTCCCGAGGGGCACATCATAGAAATCCGACAACGGTGGTCGCCGTATCACTGGATACAAATCGATACATACATTCCCTGATACGTACCTAGAGTTTCGTAATTGTTATCTGTCTACAGATGTACATGAAGGAAGAGCCATCCCTTACCAGCAAAAAATAAACTGGAGAAGAGGTGTAGGTACGGCGTCACGAAGAAATAAGATGAGCTTGAGATGGAGACCGCTGCGGAAAACTTATTCGAAAAGCTACCTCGCTCCTTACGACCCTATTTTTCCGGAAGCTATCGGACGGCGGTGAGAAATATGTTCGTGTTTTCCCGGGAATCTTCTCAGTCTCTACGAAGATCCTAATTTTCGCATTTCGACTTGCATTAACAGCCCTTTCCGCCGCATCCCCGATGGGGGGCCGCGAGCGCTGTAACGTCGTTTGCGCCGTTGTCACGCCTCATGGCCCCCTTCGGTGCAATCGTAGAGCCCCCTTCGTCCCCACCCCCCTCCCACCCCCCCCCCCCCCCCCACGCGCGCTCAGCCGCGTCGCCGAGGGATCTTCGGCACATCAATCACGTAACTGGTTTCCTCAAGCCGGGAATCGTTCCGATTCAGTTGTTACCAGCCTGTCCTTCGAGTGTCAATGCCCCCTTGGGGATTTTTTTATCCAATGTTGTCTTTTCTGCCCCTGATCTGAGAATGGCATTCAGCTCAAGTAGCCATCGTTCAGTATCCTTTTCGCAAATTTACGCGGCTCGGATGAATGGTTTTCTTAATTTACTGCGTTGGCATCGCAATCTCTACGTAGGAATACTGACAGTTGTTGGATTGACGGGAATGGCGACCAGCCACCTCTTATTATTTCTTCAATTAATCTTCAGTCTGAAAGATTCAAAGGTAATCGTTTCAATACTACGGCAATATAGTCTCAACCTATGCATATCAGTGGGACACATATATCTCAACCTGTAAGACCAGTAGGACACATATATCCCACTCAGTAAGACCAATGGGACACATATGTCCAATCCCTCCCCGGCAGCAACCCCTGATCTGATTGTGTATATACTTTATATGGAGCAAATAAATTATAAAATCATTTTACAAAGGTTAGAATTGAAAAGGAAAAAAATGGTAGTCTATGGGTCAATAAAGATAATAAGGTTAAAGGAGAAAAACTCTCCATCTCACATTAATACTTATGTGTTAGCATCAATTACCTTTGTACTGCGATTCCCATGCGAGGAAGTAGAACAAGATCGATGATAGTGAGAGTCCAACGGAGCGCCCGCCAATTTTCTATGAAGGTCAAGTGTTATTGAACGATAATCAAGCCACAGCGTTCAACACATTCAGTGAAAGTCGTACACAAATAATAAAATTGGAAGCACCTGAGGTGATGTTTGGAACGTGTTTTGCTTGAATAGACTTGTATCAAAATGCTATTTTTGCCTTTTTCGCAGAGAAACATTTTCGTCATATGTGCGTACTTTCCCTATTCATCATATGTAATCTTTCGAATGTATATTTTTGCTGGAAAATAACTAAATTCGTGTCAAATAAACGAACGTTAACTTATGTGAGTCTTCGCTCACATAAAGCATCTGGATTGATATAAATTATATATTCAAATGGTTCAATGTTTCCGATGTATTTATACAGTAAAGATATTTTTTCCCAGAAAATTCAGGACGTCGAAATCTTTCAAACGCCTGTAGTTCGATGAGGGCAAATGTGAATTCTTATGAAGAGAATAACCAATAGTTATGGAAATAGGTTTTAAGGTGCTCAAACTGCTATGTTTAATCGCATATCATACGGTGATAACCTATCAAAGGCCCTAATCTTAAAACAAATACAACACCTCTGCTCTATGAAGGATTCAAACCCGCGCCCTTATAAATTGCCAGAGAGTTGCGTTGCCGACCTGACTACCTCATCCGGCCAATTAATGAATACCCCATTACAATTAGCCAATGAATTTTAATACTTGTCGGAGTAACTTATCAAGAATGCTTATTCAAGAGAGCATATTTTTGTACAAGAATGTTTAATTTGACGGGCTCATTGTATTGTGCAAAATTAGCCTAAATTGCGGAATCATTGAAGTTTATCGGGGGTGAATCAAAGAAAATATCTCCTATATTCCATAATTAAAATGCGCAAAAATTTATCAAATCTCCCCCAAAAACTACTTTACTTACTGGTCATTTACTGTTGATTCAATAAACGCACAGCAATCTCGGGTTTTATATACTTTCTGTAGTAAGTTATGTCATACGAAAGCCTATCCAACCGCATGAAATATGGCTTTACTTCTTTTCAACTAATGTCATTAACTTGAATTTAGTAAAGGAAGAAAAATAATTCAAAGGAAAGTGAATAAATATTTTAGATTGGTTAATGTAAGAAACGAAACCAATCGAAAGGTAGATACACTTTCCTCTCACTGCCGCTAGATGCTGCGAACGCCGCTACGCTCCAGACGACGCACTGCGCGAAAGCATACTAACAAGTATCGGAGCCTCTCCCTAAAGCGTGAATACCCTCGCCCTAGGGTACGAAGAACGTACTGTGATGTTCGATCATCGTCGAAATCAACCTTCAATTTTTTCCTGCAATGGTCGTATAGTATATTACTTTGAGCCAGTGTCTGTATCATTCGTAAGCTGCCTAAATTTGGTAAATAGCGTTAATCACTTGATTACCGAATTGATATAGAATATTTTCATGCTATGGTAGATGTGACTTGTGTGATTCGAACGGTAAAAAGCAACGCTCCATTTCAGCATCGTAAATCACGCCGGTTGCAAAACAATGAGGCATAATGGAGCAGGAAGGGACTAACGCCTCATCATTACGCGCCAGCGCTGAAGTGAAATGACGTGGAAAGTGCTTCGCGCGCCATCCAGCCGCAAAAATACTGCGGACCCAGACAGACCCAGCGGAAACAGACCAGTATTGTGCATTGATCCGAATGAAGGTTAAGTGCCACCCGCGAAAGAATCCGCGAGTTTTTTAAATATTGGTATTCGCCATTTTTTGGATGCGCGCGACGGATACAATGCTTCACATCATGGCGGGTCCAGGCCAGTCTTGGCACACGCGTGCCGCCTCCCCTGGCATTCGCAGCCGATCGAAGACCGGGGCATTGCGAAAACGCTCTCGCCTCCGATCGGTCCACCTATGAGAGCGGTTTTTTTGGGTGTGAACAAAAATGGTCCTTGCGGTCCCCATCTCTCCTCCCCAGCGCGTCCGAACGAAAGTATTTACTGTTGCTATCTAAGCAAATACTGCGCAGCGGTACCTCTGGTGTTGTTGCCCTCCTGCACACACTCACACACACACCTTCCAGCCCCTCAACCCTCCCCGATGGAGCGTAATGGCAAAAGACAGGCCGGGAGTGTCCTTGGGAGAAGGGAAGGGGGATGGAGAGGGGAGGGGATACGGGGGAGGGGGGAAGGGGTCGGTGCTCTCCTTCCTCCCCTCCCTCCCCGCGTGGGCGGCACGGGGGGATCGATCGAGGGCCAACGGTGCGTGCTTTCGGTGCGTCGCCGTTGCTGCTCAACGCCCTTCCTCTCTCTCTCTTCCCACCCCCTCTACCCACCACACCCCTCCCCCACCCACACCCTCCGCTCCTCCAGAACTGCTGCTCCGCTAGCGATGTTGTACGAATTTCGAGGTATCGCCGCACACACCTCGCTGTGCGATACAAATTGGATTTCACAACATTGTCGATGTGTCGCGTTGAAAATGGCGTCGCGTGTGGGTGGACCGCGTTATCATGAGGCATTCATATCGCGCAAGTCCGTGGCGTGAGAATTTGCTCGAGCGCTTTGTCTCATCGTGGAAAGCAACGACGTGCGCACGCACGGTATTGAGAATAACTGCGACGTTGATAAACACTGCCCTATCCCCCATCCAATCTCGTCATTGTTTGCATCGTAGTAGGAATGGAAGTGACCGTTTGAGCAAAGATATCGAGTTCTCCTCTTCTTGCAATCCATTTCTTCAAGGTCGTTCATCCGTATTGTTCCCCTTCCCATCCCTCTCGGTGCATCGCATCATCGTATATAATTATTTCCCAATGACTTCGTGCTCGATATTTCTCATATTTTTATACGTTCTAAAAATTGTAAATACATGCGTTTTTCTTTCAGAAAAACTAAATTCTGAAAAGTTGGTCCGGAAAAAAGGAAGTCCTTTCTGGCATCTGAACACCACCGCATGTTAAGCCGCATACTAACGAAAATAATGACTAATTAGGATCATGAAATGACTAGTTATGATACTAACTAGGCGCGAGAACTGTGCATTGTACCTCCACATCTGAATTCCAATGCGATGAGTACGGTAGAGCCTTGCGTCCGAAAGTATGTGGCAGGAGTATCGAAGTCTCGAGGTCGATACATATCGCAGTATCGCGTGCACCCATTCCCCTCGTCCTCCTATCCGCTCCTCGTCCCCCCCTCCCCTACCCGTCCTTTCCCTTTCATCTCCTCCCGCCACTCGAACCCCATCCGCCTTTTCCCGCAACAGCGCCTCCCTCCTTCCTCCTCCGCCACCTCGTTCTTCCTCCTCGCATCCTTCCCCGAAGGCCTCACTGCGAGGAACCCTTTTCCGTCTTTCCCTCCCCCCTCGTCCCGCCCGTTTCCCCTGGTTTCCCACCCTGCATCAACATTTTTCCGCCCAGTCCCAATCTTCCCGCTTTTATTAGCCCCTCGTCTTGCTCTGCCCACCTCCGCCACACCCGTCCGCCCACCGCGTCCCAGCTTCGAACCACTCCCGCTTCGTATTTCGTTTCCACTCCGTTCCGCCTCCTCTTCCGTCCCTCCCCGTTGCCATCTCTGCGCCACCTTAATCTTCCCCTTTGTGATCAGCTCCGTGACTCCCCCGACACAAAAAGCCTCCCCTCTCCGCCGTCATCTCCATGAAAATCCCTGACCGTTCATGGTTTTTCGACGAGGGTGTTCGGGGGAATGCTTGAACGGGTGGAATTTGCCATTAAAAAGTTGGACCGTCCCCAAGACGAAAGTATTTGAAAACATTGACTCGGTCAATTTTTGTCTTCAGTTCCCTCGGCGAGGGGGAACATTCACTCGAAATTTGATTAATCGCATTGAGTTGGCGGAAAAGTTTCTTTCTTAGCGTTCCTCTGCCAGCAGTGATAGAAACAAGTTTATCCTGGCTGCGTCCCCTTTACTTTCGTGTCCTACCTTTTATCTTTGGGTCCTCTATGTTTTTGTTGGGATTATTTCTTATTTTTATTTCGAAATACCGCAGAATATTATATCACCAAAGGTATAGACGTGTATAAAAGTTGAGACATAATTCTTTGTTATTCTCTTGGGGTTGTTAAGTATACGTACCTTCGTTGGTTACGATTCAAAAGCTATTACTCATGATATTGCATTAATTTCATAATACGCCCGTGGGTTAATGCTATTACATGCTTTACTTGCTAGAAAACGCCATTGCATTGTCTTTCGTCTTTGTTCCAAAAGAATGCTGTTTTTCGCAAAATATGAGCATCTCCTCGAAGTTTGTGGATGATGTTTCTTTTTTGTCAGCTGTTTCTCGTTTTTACTGTCGATAGTTGACGCTACAAAGTTACAATATTTTTTATGAGGTAGTTGATTGCCATAAATTTGAGCGATTCCCCATTTTTTCCTCAGGCATAACTAGACATAAACGAATGGCGTCAATGACTTTTTGGGTGAACATCTACATTATATGAAACGGTATTATGTTCGCAAGACCCGATGGTAAAAATCAATTTATTGTCTGTACATTTCATCTAAGTGACCCGATAGCGCTAAAGTTTTAAAATAGTGCTAGTTTAAGTTTAGTTTTGTTTAGTTTCATTTTATTTGATGTTCTGGGATATTCTGTCCTCTGGAACAAATACAAAAAAAAATAAAATAGAAATTTATACATTTGCCTCAAGAGCAAAAATGCCATACATAAATCAATTATTTTACACAATAGCAACACAACACTATCAAAACACTAAATTTTACTATTTCAGTCAATGGTGAAACAATATTTTAACAGCAACAGTAAGAGTAGAAACAAATTTCAGAACGATTATTTACGTGAATTTTGGTTAAACATGAGATGAGAGATGAGCATTTGTTTTTAAAGATGTGCACATTACTGCAGGTCTTTATTTCACTAGGCAACGTGTTCCATATGTGGGTAGATGTAACAACGAAGGAATGGCGGTACATTGTAGTTCTGTGAGCGGGTAAGTAAATGCTGGATGGGTAACTTCTTGTTAACATTGTCCTACTTTCAGGTGGATGATGAAAGAGGTCCAGGAGGCATGTCGGTTTTTGATTTTTAAATAAAGAAAATAAAAAGCCACCCAGCAGATATTTCCTTCTAGATGGAACATCCATCCAAAGAAGCTTTTCCCTGTAAGGGGAAATGTGCTCGTCCCTGCGAATGTTGAAAATGAACCGAATGTAAGAATTTTGCAGCCTTTGCAATTTCTTATTCAGTTTATGCAAAAGGTGACCAAGTACTAAAGTACAGTAATCAAATCGAGGAAAAATTAGCGTAGTAATTGACATTTTTCTAGTGTGCAAGGGTAGAATTCTTCTCTGAGTTTTAAGCTTATATAATATTCCATGAACTCTATTGGAAATGGTATTAACCTGGTCGTGCCATGACAAGTTGTTGTTAATGATAATACCCAAGTTACGTACAGAATTGGAATAAGGAATAACAATGTCGTCAACTCCAATCCGAGGAATCGTTTCGAAGTTGATTTTCTTAATCAATTTCGCGTACCCAACAATAATCGACTTTGTTTTCATTTTGTTTAGAATTAAATAATTTTGCTTTGCCCAGTCCGCGATTCCATCGACATCACTCTTAATCATTGTGATGGCTTCACTAAGATCTTTTATTCGGCAGTGTAGGTAAATTTGGAGATCGTCGGCATATAGCATGTCTGTTATGTTTTATTCTTTCTTTTATATCTAAGATGTACAGTGAGAACAAAAGCGGACCAAGTACAGACCCTTGCGGAACACCTTTATAGCTCGCCATGACGATAAGTTATCTTGAAAATCTTTCACTGCCTGTTGACGCCCATGAAGATACGAAAGAAACCAATTTAATGACGACGCAGAAATATTGAGGCTTTTCATTTTCTTTAGAAGATGGACATGGTTAACTTGGTCGAAGGCATTACTGAAATCAAATAGTACGAGGATAGTCACCATGGAATGATCCATAGAAGAACGTATGTCATCCGTGACTTTGATGAGAGCTGACTGAGTACTAAAATTCTTACGGAAACCGGATTGATAGTTATCGAGCTTTTCGTTACTAATAAGATATTCGGTGACTTGGTGATATACAATTCTTTCAAGTATTTTTGAAACAGTGCAGAGTAACGATATAGGACGGTAATCACCAAGTGAGACAGGGTTTTTTGGTTTTACAGATGTGAAGGATTATGGATGACTTCCACGCAGATGGAAAGGTGGACGACTGTAAGGAGTAATTAAGTATTTCCAATAGAGCTGGAGATATTGTATCACCTGCTTTTATTAGCAAATCAGTCGAAATATCATCAACACCCACAGAATTTGACTTGGAACGACGGAGAAACCGACACACAACCTCGGGTGTTATATATTTAAACTAGAAGCCATCGTTGTTTACAGGTGTGAGACAGTCGACAGAGCAGATATTACACAATGGAGTCAGGCTATTGGATAAGGAGCTATTGACAAATTAATCGTTAAATTGTTTAAGTGATAATTGAAGATGAATGGACAAATCTTCGGACTTTAAGGTTTTTGAAAAACTCAACTTAAACGAACCTCATTGAGAATTTTCTTTTTCACTCACTAGCCCCTTAATTATCGCTCAATCAAATGACGAAAGAAACATTTCCCAGGCCGTTATATATTTCAAATCAGTCCTTAGCCAATAAAAAAATCAGAGTATTGAATAGTCAGTCGCAAGATAACGTAGGTATTGCCATTGGATTCGGAAAATCTTGTTCTCGAGAATAATTATAGTGGCCTGGGAAAGAAAGAGGCGATGAACTTGGATAGCGCTTGGTTAAAACATGAGAGGGGAGAATGAGGTTACCCTTTGAGCCTTGACTGTGCGTAATTTCCTTGTACCTTAACAATGCATGTTTGTACCACCCTATGCCGAAGAATTGGCTGTCACTATTGATTTGGTTTCAGATTGGTCACCGTTATCATTCAAACCGTCTGCTGGGCAGAAAATGGTTTCTAAAAACGATTTCGAACCTATAAAGGAAGAAGTCAAAAATTTTATAATCCTTCAGATAAATCTGCAATTCGAGGGAGGCTGAATTCTCTGCTATTGCAGGAATAGAGTGTGAGCGATACATGGTCGTAAAATTGAGAATCGTCGTGTGCGTCGGACGAGTGGCCGTTGATCCCCAACACTTGCGCTGTATTGTAAAACTTTATGCTGCATTATAAACATTCGCAAACAACAGTTATACAACGTAGTTTGTCGACCCTCAGTGGATCAAATTCACATCCCATGTATTCTGTTGTTATAATATTGTATTAGGGCAGAGGAAATTATTGCAGTGTATCGCAGTACACTTAAAACGCAGACATTTTAGCACTACGTGGTAATAAAGATATAGTGTAAAATATAATAGCTATAATAATAAAAGTTTCGCTTAATTTCTTCGCCTCTTCAAAATGAAACAATCGACCATTTCCTCTTGTCATGCTTACAGCATCTGAATGCCATGCCAGTTTGCTGGTCCCTGAGTAACGGTGGAATGTAATTGTTATGTGAATGCTTTCGATCAAATATCAAAACAATGGAGGAATAACTATATTATAACTATATATCCCTTCACTAATATATGATTAAATAAATGAGTAGTAGTTAAAGCGTTTCGTTTCCCGATGAAATTAAAGAAAATCAATTCCTACCATGAGAATTGTTGATGCTATCGCAGACTTTCCCCTGAAACATTTTTTTAAGAAGGTGATGGTATCATGGAATTTTCGGTATCCCGCACCTCCTTCAGAACAGCTCCATTTCTTCTAGCATTCTTTTTCTTGTCCTCGCATTTCTGCCCTGCCATTTTTTTTCTTCTTTCGGCATGGTTCCTTAACCTTCAACATTATGCACACGCCACGTCGGTGTTGTTCACTCCATTTCAATTGCACGCTTGCAACCGTTACTATACAGCTCTCAGTACTTGCTAATAGCATTCAAAGAGGTCCAACTTTATATCGCCAGCCTCACAATACGATTTCGCTTCGCTACATTCATTTCCTGTATCCCTTCCTCCCGAGGATATCGTAGACGCGTGCATTTCGCTGTGTAATATTTGTGGTCGAACAGTGGTTTCCCTTATTGGTGAGGGATCGGGTTGGTGTGGTGGATAGAGTACTGGCCTCCCATCCCGAGGGCCTGGGTTCGATTCCCGGAAGTGGTGGATTTTTCCGTGAAAAACCAGTCCCCACTTGAGTGCCTAGTGGAGGGCATTACAAGTTCAGTACTCCGTCCGTCGGATGGGACATTAATCCGTGGTCGCCTTGGCTCCTTTCGTTAAGAGTAGGCTAATGCCGACGCTGGGTTTCTCTCCACTCTTCCTCCGTTTCCTGAAATCTCCTACCATTACCCAATTACCCACCTATCCTAAAAGGCGCAAATGACCTCAGCTGTCGGTCGCCTCCCTGAATAAACATCACCTCCTTTATCGGTGAGGTCCACCATTAACCAAAATGCAAGATTACCGGTGCAATATGAAATGAATTTGTTAATATCGACATCGAAATAATGCATCGTTTGCATCAATATACGACGAAAATGACAGGGTTGGTTCAAAATCCGCCCATCATTGAACTCGAGGAAAAAACTATAAGTTACGCAGCGTGGAATGTAATGCAGACAAAGACAACGTGTCAGCATTTAGTACGATGCTCGATCAAAATAATTGAGAGATCTATAGTCTAAGTATTTATGTCAGCAATGGGACTGAGAATTTGGAGTCTAGCATTGTTAATGAAATCTGGCTTGAGTAAAAATCTCAAAAACGTTTTATACTCTGGAGGATGGATTTAATAAGCCCAAGAAAAGTTGTGCAATTCGTATAATCGTATTCGTTGATTACTGGGCGTTGTCCTCAGCTGGTTGTAAGGAATCACTCAAAGATATTGATTAAATAAGCGGCAAATTTTTCAGCGGGTTATTTTCCACAAAAATTATCGCTTCCATATTGTCTAAAGTTTGATTTTTGATCCGAATCCTCCCCACCACACATCGTACAGCACAGTAGCCAATATTTTCCGATGTACCTCCATTCTCCTCGCAGTTCATGGTATTACGTGATTGACGCACAGGAATTATCTAAGTGTAGCTCAAATGCAATTATTTTTGCTAAATGTGTGAATGCGGTCATTCAAAGCAGGTTTTTTGGAATCAGTGGAATAGTAGGACATCAGTGCATACTTTCGTAAGATGCCTCCAATATTATGAAAATACATTTGGTCTATTTCTAGGATATATTAAATTCTGTGTGAGGAGTATTCCAATTCGTTCCAGATGACGGTAACGCTGAGGCTATCAGGAGAGTTTTTGCCATCAATTCATTAATCGAGACTTAAGGAGTCTTAAAATTCACATTATTTTGCTCTAAAAATGCTCTAAGCTAAAATCATACCCTCAGAAATTTTGTTCCTAGGGGAGTGACCAAGAGTAAATACTACATAGAAAAAATTTAATGCGTCCAAGCCAGCTGTAATAGGTACGTAAGGGTCAATCTAGCGTCCTCAAAGCCTCCCCTCAAGGCGAATGATTTTTTCTCTGTGGAACTTCTGCTATTGTGCCATTTCAACGGGTAACGTCGTTTAAGTTCTCGCGGCCAGTTAGCGGTCCTTCAATTTGTTATATAGTAAGCACCTTAGTGTTTAAAGTTTGGCCTTAACCTCTTGGACGGTGGCGCCATGCGCATGACATCGACTGCTTTATGGCATAATATGTCTAGCAGTTCGAGAACATCTAGTTTCTCTAATATTCCACAGGAAAACACGGTAGCTCGGTAGCTGAAATGGCTAAAGTACCTAGCCGGTAATCAGGAGATCCGTGTTCGCGTCCCGGTTAAGACGAGTGATATTTTCTCTGTAGAACTTCTGCTATTGTTCAAAGGCTTATTAAAGTTGATGAATTATATCTTTTTTAAACACCGACTGAGCGAAATGAAACAAAATACTTTATTATTGTACTACTATTGTTTCTCATCCACGTTAACTTAAATTTCCATCGATGTTTTAGTGTAAATATTTAATCATTTTTCTCCACATCCTTTTCAGACCTGATTATTTGAGATTTCCTGAAAATTCTTGGATTTGGAAAGCTGGAATTTTATTTTCAGAAAATAAACGCGTCTTAGATACCATTAGTACAGCTTACAAGAAGTTACTTATTACTTAGTCCTCAATAATAGTCGTCCATTGTCTGTTACACTGTTTACCTTCAGAAGCTGGCTGCGCAAGTGAGCAGGTATGGTGATGCTTGAATTCAAGTTGGCATATGAAGTTTTTTTGGAAATATTCATTAAGAATTTAAAAAATACGTATTCTTGCCAACGTTTAGAACTGATTGGGACGCATTGATTTTTTTAATAGAAATTTTACATTGCATAAGATCATTTCATTTACCATCATTAGGCCCGAAACTTAAAAACATGGGATTTTTTCTGCTCTTTGTCAATATTTTTATTGAACGACTCTGATGTTTGTGAAAAACAACCTTGGGAAATAAATTTACCTCTGACGTGCATTTTGTTCCTTGAAATATACTGCCGTAGTCAAGTACTAAACAACATAGTGATAAAAAATATTGGGGCCATTCACGCCTTCTTATCGCAATGTCTGCTATTTTGCTGGTCTACGTCTGCATGATACTCCATTCACTTATTTTGGGAAGGTAAGAGCATCCAGCAGCATTGATAGGAAATAAAGATAAGGAAAAAAAATGAGATAAATAAGAATAGGGACTTTCTATTACATATATGTATGTAGCAATTTGTATTATACATGATAGGCGTATATTTTGGCTAGATGCGGAGAGTATCTGAGAAATGATGGAATACGTAAGATATAAGCAGAAGTTGAAATAATGTGTTTTGGACAACTCAGTAATGACTGATATGAGTTTCATTCACTAATGTTATCATGACGAGGGGTTGGATTATAGTCCACTGATTTGAGATTCATTTATGGAATAGTAAATTTCACAAGGAATTACAAGTGAATGTGGCCTAAAGGCGCTTCAGGGGGGTAATTTAAGGAACAAGACATGTGTGGCCAGTGGATTGTGAATATATCGAAGTAAAGAAATGTGTGAAACAGTAAATCAATCAGAGTGCTTTTAATGATCTCATCACGGGTCAATTTTCCTTCGACGTCTCCTACTTCGAAAATAATCTGCGCAAATATTATTAAACATATTCATACCTAAATACGAAATGAACTGGACTATTTCTCTTCATTTTATTTATCTCGCTATATTCTCCTTTAATCCTCTTAATTTAGTATGGCAAGGCAAGCCTTGCCTTTTCTCATTCTCTTCTTCCTTTTTAATATCTTTCTCCTCATTTCCACCCTTCACGTTCCATTGCCCCTTAACGATCCTCCACTTAGACTTTGGAGTCCACTGTCGCCTCCTCTCTTCGTACTTAACACCACTCCTTCCTACCCCGGTTCCCTTCTCTCGGGATCCCTCTCTTTTGCCCTCCCTCTTGTACATTTTTAATTCTCTCTCTTTTCTCCTCTATTCTCCCTCTGCCAATCTCTTAACCCCCCAGAAGAATCCACGTTAAAGCCCTTATTCCTTCATCTCCTAGTATGCATAATACGTTGAATATCGTAATGAATTAGAACAAATTTTCAGCACTCATAAATAAAAAATAAAATTCATTTCAAGTTTCTGATCTTGCAGTTACACGTGCCCGGTATTAATTAGCAAACTCAATTTTTGTTCTACACATAACGTATATTTTATGTGAATGTACTTAGTACATGTTCGATGATTATTCGGCTCCCTTTATGTGGTTCGGAGGGTATTCTGTAGCTCTAGAAGTGCACGCCCCATGCTCATTCTCCTTACATTATTCTCCGTTCGTTCTCATCCATTCGCCTATTTTCTCTCTTTCTACTCTCCTTCCGCTTCGCGTTCAGTTTCGTCTCTCTCTCTCTCTCTCTCTCAACCGGCCTCCGCGAGTTGGCGCATAGCGTTCCAAAGCTGGAGAAACAGCCAACCTGCCCCTACCTCATTCCCCCGCTACCCACCCGGAAAATGAAACGAGTTTACGCGTTTCGTTTTTTTAATTAAACAGTTTTTTTGATTAAACGATGTAATTTTACGGAGGGGACTGGATAATTTATTTAAGACAACATGTCGGATGTGATTCCCGCAATATTGCGAAGTGATCGCATGAGTGCGCTCGAAGATTATTCGCCTAGGGCGGCGACCCCCGTCCCCCTCCTCCCTCACTCATTCGTTCCCCCTCCCCCCTGTGCAACATCCCCCTCCCGAGTTCTCATCCCCCCACCCACCCACTTCCTTCGCTCCACTTCCCCACACCCATTTCCTCAGCACCCACCCCTTCCACGTCGCTTCGGCCTCCTTCATACCCTGTCCCACCTCTAGTCCCATTATCATCGCGATGCCCCCCCCCCCACCCTCTCCCGCCTTTACTCCCTCGCACCCCCCCCCTCCTCCCTCGCTCCCGTGCGGCTGGGGTCGTTGGCGCGTGAAGTCTGATCCCGAGACGAGTCAAAAAAATCCCGCTCGCAGGAACATTAACGGAGCGGCATTCGTGCTCGCCATCTGTGCCCTTTTGCGATTGATCGCTTTTTTCCCCCCTCCCTCTCCTCGGAGGCACGAATACGAGACCGACACGGGTTTTTATGCCGTGCCCACCTCCGGCCGCCGAATTACGTCCTTGTACTCAGCTCCGCGTCTAACAGGCGGCCGGGCACGCAGCCAAAGGGTGAAGCAAGAGATCTGAGCCGGGGGAGAGCCCCGTCCCTTCTCCTAATCCTAAGATTGGTGTTCTCGTAAGTGATACAAGTCGGAAGATGCAGGCCGGAGGACTGAATGGCAAAACGACGAGCTGAATCACGGATCGACGAACGACATCGTGGGTAACATTTTCGCTTCACACCGTCATAAATAAAATGAAGTGAGGCGCTTAATTTAATTCTGTATGACTATGAGCTACTGAAAATTAGTCCCTCCATTTACATTTTTAATATAATATGTAGGCTCACAAATCTGAATTATTAACCTCAGGTATATTTGTAAATTTTAGGATGAGAGTACGTGAAATTAATAGGATGTACCCTGTTGAACAGGAGATTGTAAGAATATTTTTGTTTTCCCACACAATGTTTACTCAATTACGAAGCGTATCTGGTGAAGGATAAATAAGCGAAACTCGTTGTATCTATATTACAAATGGATCGTAAAAGGGCAAACTTTCTTTTCAAGTTTGGGATTCTTTCACTGTATCTCTCAACAGAACTTTTGCTTTATTATTTTGCTCAAGGCTATGTTAAGTTTTCAAATATCAATTTTGAGGATGAAAAACTATTTCAGAATACCATATCCATCAATTTGTGTATTAATTCGCTGCATGTATCTTTTTAGTGGAGCAGTGAGCCGGTTTATTTAGACTTCGGGTGAATGAATGGGATATTTTTAGGCGTTTTGAGAGCAGAGATCGGGACACTTTTCACCTTCGATTTAATTTAAATTAATTTCTCCTAAGGGTTCCCATAAAGGTAAAGTGCCCCATTGTATCTGTGGTTCTGCTTAAGATCTAGGGGTTAATCGCCGCGATCGCTCGTTACTTGCACGGGAACCGTAATTTTGAGCGTGAAGGTTGATAAGTTCATTCATGAGTGACGCCATCATGCGCTTCTCGTGTCTCCCTGTGCAAAGAAAGAGCGAAATGCCGCTATTGAACTTGAGATGTCGTGTGCTCCCCTCGGGCGCGTTGCATCGGATGGACAAGGAAGTTTGCGTTGAGGCCCGCTTATTTATTTATCGGCGGGCCCTCCGCGCAAGAAGCAGCTCCCAGCTGTGCGAGAGCGTCTGGTCGTTGCCGACGGGGGCTCGTGCGCAGCCACGAGGGACGGATTGCCTGCAGGGGCTGAGCACGCGGCTCGGAAGCCGGCAGCCGGCCGGCCCTTCCTTCCGACGTAGGACTTCCTGCGAGCCGGCCCACCTCCTTCCCCGCCTCCCATAAGTAATCCCCTTTCCTTGGCCTCGGGGGAATCCCTCCGTCAGCGGGTGTGCAGAGTATAAGGTTAGGTATGCACATGTGGAATAGCTCTTCCCACTCTGCCACCGATCGGGACCCTCGTCATTAGACAGCCGAACAAGACCGATGTCTGCAATTTTTCCCGGGAATTCCATTGGTGCGTGTCTCTTGAATACGAGAGTTTGCCACACATTATTAGTTTTAATCCTAAATTATATTGTTTTTTGGAGTTCAAGTGATATCGATTCTCTCTTTCTCGATTGCTATCAGCTTTCCTAAGCGAATGATTTTTTTTACGTCTCTCGTGTTTCTTGGTAGTCAATTTCATTGCATGAAGAACGATAGCCGTCCGCAGAAGGCTGGACACAACGGCTTGGTAACCTAACGGTCGCTGGTCCGAATTTAGGGTATATGGTGCAAATTATTTTCAGCAGTAGGAGCCCCTAATCCTAATTAAAAATTGACGACGATTTTAATGAAAAGGCGACGGTACGTTATTGAACTACGGCCCTTTGTATCCTAACCTCCGCGAGTGTTCCAAGGTGTTTCCGAACCCGCGGTGTAAGCGTGGACGGGAGGTCGGTGTGGAGCTCTCGACCGCCCTCCGCGCCTACCGGAAGTGACGACGTGCGACCTCCCCGTCGTCACGCGTCGCCCGCCAATCTTCCCTCACCGCTCTGTTGCGAAGGGCAGGAAGGAGGAGACCCCTCTCTCCTCCCCAACGCCCCTCACAGAAGGAATGCGGCGTTGGCGACGAAATGCGATTGTTTGTTTTTTTTGTCCAAACCCCCTCTTTCTCTCTGTCCCCTTCCCCCATGGAGTGTGGTCTGAACGGGGAGGGGGAGGAATGATACAGAGGCAGGCGCAGGGGTCCGTCGAGGAGAGGGTTGAGAATCCGACACCGGGTCTTTTGTGGATGGGAAGAAAGGCATCAGGGGAACGGCGGTGGTGGAAGGGTTGGCTGCGTATCCGTGGAGGAGGAGAGGAAGGAGGGCGGGCAGGGTGTGTGCGAAGATATCTGAGGGTGTAAGCAGACGTATTCGTTTTCATGGGCGACGCGTGGTTGCGTTAACACGGCGGTGGGGTTGTCGGCCGCTTCCCGTGAGGCCCCTCCCCGACCACTCCCCCTCTTCCACCCCTCAGACACCGAGAAACCTGCCCTCAAACCCCCTTCCTCATCACAGGATTATATCTAGGCATGTATTTGCCAATATATTTATAATAATCTCATCCAAAATCTCACATTGTTTTCTATCGTGCTCTTTTCCATTTCAGATTTTAACATTTGCTTGACACAAGAGTGGTGAATAAACTTCACGACTTGTGTTGCTGGCAGTTGTTGTATCACGGAGAAGTACGAAATGACGGCAGCTAACGTCATTTACGCTATATAGTATAGATGGATAATACGGTATGCGTAGGAATCTTTCAAGGAACGAAAGATGAGTGGAGTGAACCTGGCGTCGGCTCTAGCCTAGTCTTAACGAAAGGCGCCGAGGGGTCCAGGGTTTAACGTCCCATCCGACTGAAATCGCGTTTGTAGAAAAAAATAGCGTGAAATTAATGTTAGCGATGACTTAGCGTGAGATTCGAGAACCCTACCGACAATGGCGGCGTTGAGAGAAAAAAAATTAGCGCGAAACCCGTCTTAAGTTACGAAAAAATTAGCGTAAGGATTGGTCGAATTTGAATTAGCGTGATTTTAACTTAAGAGTGCAGTGTCGTAGTCACTTGTTTCAGCGCCTTTCTTCATTTTTTGTTCATATTTGTCATGCATCATGGGAATAAAACATAACGGGATGAAAAATGTGCAATAGAAGTCTACTCCTTTTTCCTCCAGACTGTACGGCAGTTTTTATGCATATATTACAAGAGATTTCCAGAATCTTTCCGACAGTGAATACCTAACTGAGCATTAGCGATTAGTTCTAAAACAAATGGATAGGTGGTGTACAGTCTAAGGTATTTTTTTCTATATACGCCCCATGGGCGTTAAGTTAATTTTACGTTAAGAACTTAAGTTAATTTCGTGCTAATTTCTTCAGTAAACCCGTCTTAATGGAGCACTGTTATGGAGCACCCTTCCCTCTGCCACACACCCTCGCGGTGGCTTGCAGGGTATCGTGTAGATGTAGAGGTTATCGAAGTGCTATCCGCCGAGGACCCAAGAGGAGACCGTTATACTGTGAAAAATCTTTGCCTAAACCGGAAAGCAAATTCATGGAATGGGAAACCACTACCCTAGCCACCACACCAACCCGAACCTCATGGTACTTGTTCATTGGATGAATCATGAGTCATGAGAGCAACATGCACACGAAGACTCAAATAGACCGTGCGCTGTAATAGGAAATTTTTTTTTAAATGAATCCAACTGTTACGAAATTAGAATCTTCATGCATATTTACACTTTTTACATTATAAAGAGTGTACGTTCGAAGGGAGTTTTGGCACGTTACTTGTCTCCGTAGAGAGAAGAGTAACAGCGGAGATAATTTGCTGTCCGTGAGCATTTTTTGGTTTCCTATTTTTTGCATGGTGATTCGTGGAATTAATTATGGAGGGAAACCCGTCGTCGGCAGGTGTCTACTCGCAAAGGTGCCAAGGGTTCACTGCTAATACCGCCTAAGGAATATATACTTGACATTCAAATTCCACGAAAAAATCCCTGCCAATTTTGAGAATCGGACACAGTCCTTGGAGGCTCGTTCCCTACGCACCACAACAACTCGATCCCATGTTAGAGGAGATGAGGCGCTCTTCGCCTCAATTTCTTGCGGCGCTTGTGTCATTACGACACCCGGGTGAAAACTACCACTCTTGGCACAAGGTTTCGCCGCGATCGGGAGCGGAAGTGGGGTCATGTGGGGGCGAAAAGGAGGGTCTCGGGAAGGGGGTGTGTGGGATCCCCTCCTTGGGGGGGGCGGTCGCCAGGCAACCATGGCTCGGGTTTCAACCATTCTTCTCCTCCCCTCCCAGACCCCTCCGTATCTCTCCTCCTCCAACCCTCCCTCGCTCACATTACCGCCACCCCTCCCAAGGAAACCACCCTCAGTCCCTTTCCTCCACATCCTCTTATCTCGCTGTCTTTCCTAGGAGAGCTCCGAAGAGGGGATATATTGTCTAGAGTCGATTGCCGCCTTTAAAGCGTTTTGGCACTGCCTTCGTTCCCATGGAGCCCTAATGCACGAAAAACGATTAAATAAACGAAATGGCCTGTAGGAGTATATTTTTATCTTTATTTCTTAAAAGAGACGGACGGTTATTGTTTTATTGGGGTCATAATCCATTATAGTTCCATTTATAATTGAGAAAGAGGGGAAGAAACTGTTATGAAAGTGCCTCGGGCGCCTCGAAATTTTCGAGGCATAAATTACTCTAACCTCACCCTCCTGAAAACTCGTGGCTAGACAATTGCATGTTTGAAAGTGCTAAGTGGAATTCCTATCCCTCATAGCCGTCGGGCCACGTCGTCACATTAAGCGTGAATTGGTTTCCATTAGTCCTAAACGTTGAATGAATTTCGATTTAATATACGAATGATCGTCAAAAAATGAGTGTATTTCATCCTTTTATGGTCTTTATGAATCCTCCAAACGGTTGCGTCTAAGGACGGCGCCAGTAATGTTGCGCCTTGCATTGAGTTCATAAATTTAATGATTTGTAGGTAATTTATCTAGAGCAGTATCCGAAGAATATTCTTTATGATAGTTACGAAATATTACGTCAGGTAATGTAATTTCGGCATCATCATCCATATTCCAGTAACTATCTATCGTTAACAGTAAGTAACTATCAAATTATAAATGAGATGCGACTCGTATATTCATAACTATCAAATTAACAACATATGAATCTACGTAAATGATAGAAATTTTGTTTTTCTTAATGTTACAAATCTCCGTCACTCAATAATAATTTACTGGAATATGGATGATGATGCCGAAATTACATTACCTGACGTAATATTTCGTAAAAGTATCTTGTCCCTTTACAGACCAAATTGATTCAAATAGTGTAAAGTATATCTTCAAGTTTATATTACAATACCGTTAGCGTTGATTTTTCGTGTACTTTATTTTTTTCTGGATTGGTTTATTTCTAATTCTCGTTTCATAAGCTATCGCCTTGTATTCAGATCAAATTTTCGTTTCCGAATCATACTCCTGATCTTTGTGACTAAAATGCCCAGAATACGAGGATTCTTGTAGATGATTAGCTAAAAAAAATAATGAAAAGGGTTTTCATGGCTATTTATATTACTTTGTTTAGAGAAGCGGATTTTTTCTTGAGCCGTGATATAAAATGCCATGGAATATCTGCATTAAACTAGCTCGTTAAAACGTTATGATAAAACGCCGAAAAGTGCAATATTTCTTAGAAGAGGAAGAAAAAAGTGAAGGCTTCAATGACATTTTTTACTTCTTGACATTTTTCTACGGAGTATCTCAAAAGTTGAAATTAGTAATGTTCCTCTATGATCGTATAAATACTAATTTCTTTGATAAGGTAAGGCACGTCGATATAATCGACGCTTTTCGTAAGATTGTCTTTTTAAGCGTTTAAATCAAATTCCACGCCAGCCATGTTATCTACGTATTACTTTAATGCTTGTCCTAGATTCACAACACGATATAGTTTCACCGTAGGAAGTTAAAAATACCAATGGCTCTACATCTGTATCTACATCTATATAATAATCTGCAAGCCATCATAAAGGAGTGTGGCAGGGGGCGAATTCACAGAAAACATGCATTTCATATCATGCATAAAAAGCATTTGTATCTAATAAAAGGATTAGGCTCTATCTGTCCCATGGACTCATTGGCTTGAGAGAATTCACGCTGATGTTGGACAGTGTACATGATCGATATGATTTCCTTCGTCGTGGTTGTATGATAAAATATGATTGCAGATGGTATAAATGCCTGTTATAAACTTTATTTACTTATTAACCTACCGCCAGATAGTGGTTTGTCATATTTATGCATTTCATTTTCACTGGAGCGTTATAATTAAATGAATATTTAATAATTAATAATAACAATGAACTATATATTGTTTTTCTTTTTTCTAATCTATCTCATGGATTAATAGTCATTAGCATTGTGAGACTGTGAACTTATATTCATTATTTGAAAAATTGTTCCGCTGAATTCTTATCTAATCCTGTATTTTTTTTAATTTGCATAAAAATTTCATTTCTGCTCTCTCAAGTTTTAATATCTGATTGGCTCACTTTAGAATTATTGCAGCAGGTGTCAGAATCGTAATATAAAGCTTTGTTACTGGCTATTAACGGAGATATGTCATGGATTTAAGGGGTACGAGCTTTTGGGAGATTAAATGAGGGATATTTCTTGATATGATCTAGAGCCTAATTACTTGCCTCGATTACGTGTGTCTTCAAAATGTTGAAGAGAAGACTGGGGCCTGGGTAGAGGTGAATCGATTACCGTTGCTTGAAACTAGGTCCCACGAAAGAGAGAGAAAACATGGGAGATCGCACTTGCCCTATTTTCAAGTTCCCTTGACCTCATTCAGCTTTGATAGTCCACTCGCAGCTGCCTGGGTAACGTAATGCGTGTGCTTCAAAATCTTATTTGCTCTGTCCTCTTTTTGTGGTTGCCTTAGTAACTCTTAAGCTACATTTGAGGTACACTGCGTATTAGTCGTTGTTTCAGCCAACATGGCTCGGTGAAAAAGCGTTAAGGAAAAGGGAGTACGTAGAGATTCCGAACAATCTTGATGTGTGGTAAAAGTTATCTTCAGTTGGGTATCGCAGCGCCATGTATATTGGAATTGTTAGAGGAAGTAAGAATGTGCGGTATTTGGATTCGAATATCGCGTGACAACGTTAATTTCTAACCGAAAAAGTGTCGACGTTGGCAATATTGAATTGATCGAGTGATATCATGATGTTTCGAATAAAGCATGATAGCGTGTCAAAATGTACACGTATATTACATGATATCGTACATCTCATTATGCCACATGATTTCACATATCGCATCATAAAGCGCAGAGTCTTGCTGACTGTCTTGAAGGTATCGCGCCGCGATATCACATTCAATTCACAGTTGACAGCCGGTGTATGGTGAATTGTCGCACAGCCCAAACTTAAATACACCTTTCGACCCATATTTTTGTGTGAGTCAAGGTGTAATGCTTTTTATCCCTCTGAATGTGGACCTCCAGTTTCACGATCGATTTTTTTCTTGATATGTTTTGTTGTCTATGTTCTACAAGGCTATTATTTTACTTTCAAGTCCTCGAGAAGATGATTTTAAACGTTGAAAAAGGAGAGGAAAGAAGATGATATTCGCTCATCATTTGCTTGAGAATTCTGTTTTTATTTTGGTTTTGCTGTGCATTTGGTTTTGTGTAATATTTTTAAATTTAGCACTTTTAGATTAAACACGTACTTTGTGCCCACTCTGTACAGTTTAGGTTCGTTTTGACTTCATACAACTGAACGTTTAACCAAGAACGAATCTCCCCGCATCTATGACAGTCTCTCAACCGCTTTAAAGTCACGTTGCAAGCATCCTTTTCCCGTGCACAATGCCTCAAATGAACTCCCTTTCGAACGTGTTTCAAACGTTTTTACGGATATCTGAATCCCCTATCATAGCATCACTCGTTTTTTTATTGTAATGAATTTCATGATAATATATTCCCAAATAGTTTCTGTTTACATGACACAATCGTGTTAGGCTCATTGCCGAAAATTGAACATGAAGCACCTTGTCCTCAAGGACTTCTTCTTGCTTCCTTCTTACTAGTGACTCTACAGCCCGAGGTGGGTCTTGGCCGGCTGTACTATTGCTCTCCAAGTGTCCCGGTCCGCAGTCTTTGCTCGCCATCCTCGAATATATCCTCAAAGACAGGGTGCATATATAACGGCGTCTAAGAACCCTATTATACACCACGAGGGAGCATAGGAGGCGGTGTATCATCATTAAACATGCCCTACGTACGTCGCTAGTGTACGGGATCCGTACGTGGACGGTTTGATTGAGGAATAAGGGCGTATGTGTACCAAGGATACCGGTGAGATTTGTCTCAAGGTCGTCAGGGTAATTGCGTATAACAAGCAAACTAGAGGAACATGAATGGGAGATGCATTCAGACGTTTGGTAAAATTTTGGCTGGATATTTCCAGTAAATTTGAGGCCGATCTGTTTGTCGATGATGTTATAAACATGCTATGTATACCAGGCTGTTACGCCGAACTTGATCAAGAGAGTAAGATCAGATAGAAGGATTGATAAACTTAATTCTTTTTACGAGAAGTAAGAGCTCATGATAGTCAACATATTGACCGGATAGTTGGGTTTTATGTGGATAAGGTGGTATGTAGTGTATGTGGAAAATACACTTGACGTTACTGACGCATATTGACTGAAGCCTTGCCTGCTTAAAGGCAATTATAAATTGATGAATTTTAATTGATGCTTTATCGTCATAATGAGTCAACAATCCTAAAATTGGTAATCAATTAACAAATATTATATTTCCTTGTAGACATGTATCAATTGCACTTAGCTTTAGGGTATATAGCTCAGGCATTTCTCTAATTAAATAGTACTGTACCCATTATTGCATGTATGTAGAGCATTTTTGGTGATCATTCACCGACTCCCACCCACTGTCGAGGTCGGTTGGTTCTTCGTGGATGTTGGCATATGTAACCAAAATATAACTCACTTCATATTAAAGAGACTGTATCAGACGTGTATTTGAATTATGACACTGGGTGATTATGAGTTATGAAGGAATCAATTTTTACTGAGGATTAAGGCCTATAATTCATTACGCTAATTAGTTCAGAGACCTTGGTGTTGCTAGTTTACATTAGTATAACTAAGGCCCTACTTTCAGATAAATTACGAGCCATACCACCAATATATTTTCGATGTATCCGATATTAATGACTTTTCTTTTGATTTCTCATTGTTCGGGGAAAGGAAACTTGAATCATCTACATCTACATATTACCCTGCAAGTCACCATAAAAGTGTGTCGATGCACCCTTACGATAGTCTATCCATAGTTTTTCCGTGATAAAAGCTACGTTTTTACGAAGAAGTTCTCAATATAGTTTTAATCGTCTTCCGAAAAAATATTGGCTTCGAATTTACTGATGATTCACGGTGTAAATTGCAACCTACGGCCTCATAACGGTTCACATCCGTGTTCTCCAAATAGTGTTGGACACTAGCATAGAAACCATGACGATCTTTCACAAATCTCGCCATCTTTTCTGTGCATGTTTTGACTCCAGCATCAAATTAGCCTCGTATGAATCCCATATACATACTAGCGGCGTTCAGGGAATGGGGGCGTTTACTCGGAACCGAAATCGCATTTTTACACGAAATCCTTAGATGAAAACGAAAAAAGAATTTTTGTAAAAAAATTAATCTTCAAACCACAACCATTCACTTATAAATCAAAAATTTAAATAAGCAAAAGGTGACGCCAACCAAAGGAGCTGCTTTGATATCATTGACGTCATTTTCCTCCCGTCCTTGACTGCTTTTAGGGGAAGGGAAAGGAGTGGAGGGGGTTCTCGGAAGGTCTGCTCGCACAGATGCTGACGCAACTGCTCCTATTGGCAGAGTAAGCTGTGTCCCCTCATTGAGATAAGGCGAAGTAGCTTCGCGGGCTCAGTTATCATTGGACGAAGTCGAATACGTCAGAGGTTGCACCACGACCACTTTTCCGAAAGGGTTAAAAACATTAGTTTTTCGCCGCTTATAACTCGAGAAATAATTGACGGATCAAAAACCGGAAAAATACGGGTCTTTTTATTTTGCAAACTCTATCAGATTTGGCAATAAAAAAATATGGTAAACGACCCCATTAGGCCTGACCGAGGAGGAGTAAGATCTTTCCATTACTTCATTACCGCATGCACAGAACCCTCTTCACTAATCCTGAGCAATCATTTGCCAGGTCAGTATATTTCCGGTCACACTTCTCTAAATCCAGGTCTTCATTGTTATCGATATATTTATAAGAAATGTTAAAATAACGATTTAAATATCTTGAGATTCTTAAATATTTTAGCATAATTGGTTATTGCCCAATTATTTTATTTGTTTTACTCCACTAATAAAATTAGGTAACCTAAGCACGCATCAGGTTTGTTGTGGTCACTGCGTAATGCAATCCTGGAGTGGTAGATCCGCCATATCGAAGGCTAATTATCATGTTTTTCTTAGACTTCATTTGAAGTCCATTTTGATCATTGGTAGAAATTGATGAATAGATAGAAATCGTCGTTCATTGTAAAAATTGGCCCATCATTACCGTATTAGAACTAATTACTGACCAGCTTAGGGTAGAATTGTATTTATCTATATTGGAACGTAATTTTTTCATCAAAGTATTTTTTAGCATATTTTATTCAAATTAGGCGTGGAGGTTTATGGGAGTTTTATTATAACGTTCATTTGATAATTTCACTGATCCAAACGCCGTGATCTTAAGAATGTTTATTTGCAACCTACTCCAATTTTTGTTTGCAATATTATTCTGAGAATACCGTATTTTCATCTTTAGTGTGCCAGTAGAGCTATAATGTAATCGATAGGTTAATTGCCACCATCGATCAATTTGGTGGCTAAAAATATAAAAGTGAATTCTTACAATATGTGATAAAAATATTAATCACAGCTAGAATGCCCCTAGCAACTATCACTTTTGGTGCTACTTGAAGATAAGATTTGATTAATGAGCTAATTCATTCTTTGGATCGCGCTTGCAATCCAAAGAATGAATTAGCTCATTCATCAAATATATCTGCTTGAAATGAGGATTTTGAGAATCATATAACCCTAATTTTTCCTGAACTTTGAATACGATTGCGTCCATTTTTGACTTCCATCCACTCGCGCCTTCTTTCTACCAAGCCATCCAGGTCATATTTGTGGCCGAGAAAGTTTTTCTCGCTGCCACAATTCGTCAAAAATAGCTACACATCTGTCAGTAACATTGAACGTCGAGTCTGAGCAAAACTTTTTCCGACGATTCTTATGAATATATTTGTACAGCACTTCTATTTTTGCTGGGAATGTCTACCGTATCGACTCGTTATCTTTTTATCAAACTGAAGAGATTTATATTTTTACACGAAATTGCAGGCCGTCAATTCCCTGCCAGAACGCTAAATGGTGTTTGGATGAAATAGATTGAGAAACATACAAATTTTTAGGGTGAGTGCTTATATATAAAAAATCCCAGCATCAACCTACCGAATCGGTAGTTGAATAGAAACCATTTCCATTGTGTATTTTCTACAGAATTTCTCCGAATACGAGAACCCAATTGAAGAAGATAGGACGGAGGAGATATAAAAAATAAAATTCCTTATACCGTCCTCTTTCGGAGTATATGCCGAGTTCCATTGTGGATTCCCAGCTGGTCTCCTCCTCCTCTTCCTTCCTGTATACCCTTCTCCTCAACCTCCGTGTCCTCCTCCCTCAAAACGTCTTTTATCGAAACGACTGGGTTCCTGAAAGACCAACACACCCTCAACTCCCTCCCGATTCTTCTTCCATCCGCTTCTCCCGAAAGATAATACCTTTTCATCCCTACCCTTCCCGTCATTCCCTTCTCCCAAAATTGCTTCCACCCTGCCTCCATAACTTGAACCCACCGAGCGTTCACTGCCCACATTCGCTACTCGCACACCGATACCTGGGCATCGACCTCCTTGCAGCCGCCCCTGGACATCTTATCTACTTCGACCCATCTTCGTCGGGAGGGAAACGTTATAGCGTACGCAGAACAACTTTCCCAGCCACCCCTGATTATCCGTTATGTATACAAATGCAGCAGGGTCCATTCGCTATTTTCTATCTCTCCCACCATGTGATTCGTTCCTTTATTTGTCATTTCTTATTCATCTCCCGAATTGAGCCATGGTTCCGGAAGGAGGGATGGAAAAACCGATATCCGGAGGCGGAAACGCTTGGAGATGATTCTCGAAGCGCACGCTGCCGCTCTAACTGACGCTTAGTCGAATAAAATTGATAAACTACTTTTGGTTGAAAGTTATTTTTTTAGTAGTAGTTGTATCGAAGAAGCTGAGTCCAATTTCTGATTGACGTGAAAGGGAGGTTTACTATTCCAAATGGAGGTCTACAAGCCTATGCTAAAGCGCCTTGTTAGCTTCACAGATGGAGGCAGGTGCTCTGTGTAACTGAATCACCTGCATTTGTGACAATAATGCAACTCCATGTTCACATTTCTTTCCTGATTACTTATGTCTTTGGTTTTTCGGTGTTGTAGATGAACAATGTATCTTCTGTACTAATACAAACATAGAGCCTAACAAATTAGTGCGCATGGTTTAGAAAATCATACTCTTACTAAAGGTTGTCAAAATATTGTCTCCCGCGCGTATTTTTTTATTGTTGAAATATGCTAAATATAACTGTTTCGAGTCACTTTTGCTGAAAGCCGTAATTTTTTAGGACTATCAATGCCCTCATGCCCTCATACCTTGTAATGAGGGAAATAGCTTTTAATTAATTTTAATTGTGTGTATTATTAGACAGTCGAGGTTCAATTTTTACGAGAAATGCAGAAAATCGTTTTAAAAAACGATTCTTAAAGTTGCTCTTCAAAAAGTTTTGGAGTAAAATGACATTAAATGCTTCCACGAGGAATACTCGCCGTGAGACGGCAACTTTATTTCATTCGCGAAGCATGCCTGTGGTGTTTGTTTCCGACTTTTATCCGGTCGGAAGTACGATTTCTCTTCGGGAATTTCTCTCTGGCTTGTGTTTTCAACCAACTTGAATGCATTCTGTTTTCATGAAAAGAAACACAAAATTTTTTTTTTATTTTAGTGGATAAGGAGGATAATTTTATGGAACTTTGCGGCTACATGTAGCTAAAAGTCTCTGGCTTCGCAGCCAGATATTTTGCCGTACAGTATAATGCTATATTATCTAGATTTATAGTAGGAATTCCGATATCCCAGTGGAATTTTTCCCTCTGCATTTTCCTGTATCTATTATTCTTCAACCCTGATGACCTAGACGTATTTATAATTCCTTATTTTTGGTCCCGATTTTGATTATTTTAGATTACTCATAGATGGATTTTTTTATTGGACTCGAAGTAGGTATTCAGTTAACAGGCGCCACGTTGTGAAAATATTGATATTGATAATTAATAAAACAAATAATGACACTATTGTGTTGAAACAATGGACAGTGTTCTAATTTGATACAGGGTGAAAATCTTACTTAGTTTATGAACTTTATCATGAATACTTGAGTATTCGTCAAAGTGTAGCCGGATTATAAGATTAGATGAGCCTTATAAAATGCATATTGTATGCTCGTAACTCGGTAGTTGTTCATACTATACCTGCTTGCTGTTTGATTTATCCTTGTAATTACCAATATAAAAATAGATTCTATTCGTCTTATTCCCTTAGTATATCATCGGTTTACTACTTATCAATGGACCGCCGTTGTTAATTACCTTTATAGCTCACAATATTATTTTCAAACTCTTTCAGAAAGTTTGTACTTGTTCAACTCGGGGTTCAGAATCCAATCGTGCAATCGATTACGTCTTTTTCCACCTTACGTATAATTTACCTTTATTTGTTTCACAAATTTCATGCATATAAACAGATCTGGTTGTTTTGAATGTTAGCATACGGCAACGGCAAATGATATTGATCTCATTCTCTCGCTTTTGTAATGTACTTGTGCTGCAGATGTGACATTCTGTTTCCATCACCTTGTTTGCTCAAAAGAGGATGTATACATGTGGTCCTAACATAAAACACAACTCGTTGCTTAAAATCATTTTCTTAGACCATCGTCCACCTCGAATCTAATCTTTTGGGTGCTCAACAGTGAGGTGGAAATGCAAACAACCATTTAAGCAAGGAAAATAAATGACGAGCAAAAAACATACTGATCCTTCGATTCGTATTCCAGCCAAATAAATAGGTATCGTCTTTTATTTTGCTAATTACCGTAGTTACACGAGGACTGAGTGAGGCTGAACACTCATTTGGACGTCAATATTTGACCAAAGTCAATGGAAATAATGTAGCTTCTATAGTACCCTGCAATCAGTACCCTTCAGTGTGTACGGTGGATTCGAATCATCAGTAAATATGCACTTAAGTATATTCACCCATTATACTATACATATATATTATTTCATCACTTCCTTCAAAACACTTGAGTTAGCGTTTTGAGCGAAGCGTATGATTTTTAGAAACGCACTATGCGGTTGCTAAATGAGTACAAAATACTGAGAACTATGCCAATGGGTAACTCCTTAAGTTGCATTCACAGCGTAATTTATATAGGTAAACATTCAATGGTACAGTTAGCGGAGTTAAAATCCTTTATCAGTTATACTATTAGCTAGGCTATGTGTCACACTTCATCTACCGCCCCAGACTCAAGAGCGTACTGAGCCCTTCTTGTATCCCGTAAAAAGACATTTTAAAGGTAAATATATTCGAACCGTAGTCTACCTATGCTAACTCAAGATCAAATTTTATGTGAAGGATTCTACGTTGTTTTAGTATCGTCATAGGATAGCATATCAACTTTTTTAACTAACTTTAAATATTCGGTCTATATTCTAACAAATCGTCCGTCAGTGATGCGCGTCCGAGTTCCTTCCGTAGGATAGTGACACTAACGCAAGTGCAGTTTTACAGCTATCGCGATCCTCAGAAAAAAGGAAGAGGGTCGGATGACCGCTATTTCTCTCAAGACAATCAAATCTCTGGGCGGATAACGCCAGCGCCCTCTGTCCCTAATCCCGTCACCCTGTTTCTGACGCGATATCGCCACTGAATGAGGGCAGGGGACTCCTTATCTGCTTGTGCACGTCGAGACGAGATTCCTGGGACCTCGCTTCCTCCGCTATTACATCAAATAAAAAACATCCGGTAGACGTGGCTGCAGGAGGAGAACTTAAAACCGCCCAACGCTCAATCACCCATGCGGTGGCTTACTGATTATCAAATTTCTATGTGGTGGCTGGAGAGCGACTACTGCATGGGTCCGACATTTTTATAAATCTCTCATTTCTGAAAATACGCTTTAAAACAATGATATCGCTTATGATTAGTAAAAGCTGCTGATAAAAATTGCAGCAGTAAAGTATTATATTAGTAAGTAAAGTATTAGTAAATTATTGAAGTAGGAGGGAGGGAGGCGATTTAGTTATCGAAAAACTTCAAGAAGGTACAACACCCTTCCTAACTAATGAATTTTACTCTCATTATTTGCAATAACTCACTAATAAATCTGAAGCCAAAGAGAGATAATTTTTTCATTATAATATTCCCAGAAAAAGGCTCTTCTCTAAAAATTGGCATATCCTAATTTTATTGAAAACAGCTTTTTCTACTGCTATGCTTATTCTCGTTCTAAGTGGATGAAACTTCGGGGCAGTTAATGGAAGAGAAAGGTGGTTAGATCGCGAAAATTTATAAAGAGCAATTTTTTTCCACAAGTATCGTATACGTGACACTATAGTATAAAAAGGAATGAAATAATTTTCATGGCATGGATTCCATTTATGCATGTGCGCTGAATGGTTGCTCTGAGCCCGCAATCACCGAAAAGAGAGACGTGCGACCTGTTAGAGTGACTATGCTCACCGCTGGACCTCTATTACAGGCAAATACCGCGGCGAGGACGAAAGATTTTTTTAGATGAAACCGTAGCTTAAAAGAATAATTGTCGGTCGTCCATTCCGTTCTCTGCGGTGAAAGGAACCCCTCAGAATATTTACCGCGGGGAAACTCAATGTTTTTTCCAAAAATTCATGTTTCATTTCCTGACCTACATTCTTCTTTAGATACTCTTTGAAATATTCCCCACCACTGTGTCCTATCAGTGATACGAATGCAGATCAAAGCATTCGGGAGTTTCTATACTCTTTCTTCTGGATTTCTTCGGTGAAATTGCATTTTTTTTCTCTGACTAAAAATATTCTCTTCCCAATTCATGAATATTTTTCGGCTTCAATTACTTTTTTATTAATTCCTCCCTGGTCATCCCGTGACGAAGTATTCCGCTGAAAGACTGCCGAGAGAATTTTGACAGAAGCTAATAAACCTCCCCTCATTAACCACTTATCGAACCGATTCGAATCGTTAACTCGACATCTGTTAAAGCCCATGATCGTGTTCCTCTGCTTCCTGCCTGCGAATTTCTTCGCGGCGGCTTTGGTCCACTCTCGGTAGCCCCGAGCGCTTTCCTCTATTCGACAGCCGCTACGTCGGGGTAGTCCTTCGCGGCCGGACTATGTTCCCAACCCCCTCGGATTCTGGGAAATCTAGCAGGAGGACGGGAGAGGAGGGGGAGAGGGGTAGTCCAGTCTTGCGGTCGGAGGGAGAAGGCGGAAGCGGGCGGCGGGAGGACTCGCGCTATCTCGCGGGGGCCCCGAAGTTCCGACCGAACCCGGGAAAAACGTTGTACGTAGGAACCCATTTCCGCAACCCTTCCCATCCCCAGCGGAGCGCATAGCATGTACTTGTGTTATTTTCCGCCTCCCGCTCGTAATGCTGCGGCGACGTTGGACGACCAGGGGGAGGGGCGTGGCGGTGGGAGGGTTAATGCCAGAGAGTGGTGAGGGAATGGGGGGGAGGGGTCAAGGGGCCGAGCGGATCCTCGGCTAATCCTCCTCGCTGGTTTTTCGGCGGCCGGGAGGCCTCCTCCCCCTAAACATCGATCCGTCGGGCGACGGGGGTGGGGGACACTCTGCTGAAGCATTCCAGGTCACAGTGACCGTGCACTCGCTCCATGTTGGGGCTCCTCTCCTTCGCCCCTCCCCCCACTCCGAAAGACCTCCACCCCCGCACCCTCCCCCATTCCCCTCTCCCTCCCCCTCCATGCCCCTTTGCCTCGCTCCACACCCCCGCCTGCCCGCCGCTCCCTTCGATCCCTCCCTCGCCCCATCGACCCCCGTCAAGGGTCCCGGCTCCTCTAGTACTTAACAATTTGCGAGAGGGTAATCATCGGTTCTCGGGCAGGCTAAGTGAAGAAATTAGACCCTAGGTTAATGGATGCTTACGATCCCGGGCACAATAGGTCTTAAGCGTCGCATTTTCGTGCGAAAAAGTCCCTCACCCTGTCCCTGTCCTCTTCCAAGAACAGCAAATGATCGAGCTTGATGTGAATAGTACACATTCGCTACTAATGGACCATTACGCGACAAGCTGACCTTCATGATCTCCCCGTATAGCTCCCGGTAAATTCTCTTGATTCTGGGTAAAAACAGAAATTGACTGTGTATGATGCAATGGAATTTCCGAGAACCCGACTGGTTTTTGGGTTTATAAAACTACATAATTAATTGGAGAATAATAAATTTTATAACTATCGAGATTTTTGAGGGGCCGATGTTTAACTATACGTAAGCATTATAACCATCAATAGTCAGTCTCTGAATCAATTATTAATTAACAGTATCCGTATTTTACTTTTAATCTTTATGTTCAATATTATTTTTTTATCATGGCTTTAAATAGTCTCATTATACTTTTCTTGTGGAAGGACAAAATATCCAAGAAAGGGAAGCAAAAATTGGGACATAGGGGAAAAAGTAACTTGTTGGTGGAAATTCATGCGAGGGTGAAAAATGGACTTAGGAAATAGCCCAATGGGATATTGAAAGTCGAAGGAGACGGGGAATTTGAGCTCAGCAGGTTAGCGGAAGGAAAAGAAAACTCTTATATTCGTTACCCACTCGAAAATTCTTATATTAGTTAGTCATTCGAAACCTACTTCCATTCGGTGCGATACCAATGGTAAAAGTTTTTCTTCTCCTTTCATATCAATTAAATGTCCTACGCTCCCGGTGTTTGAATCTGTACTCCATGTTTTTTCATAGAAAATTGTCTTCACGCAAAATTTTGTGCTATTATTTTCTAAATTATACGTTTTTACTACAAAAGATACCGGCACAAGGGTGCTATTTGATCTTCCTGTCCTTTTTAACAAGCCATTGGATAGTTATTCTCCGTCAGCCTTCAGTATAATTTGAAGCTATTGATTTCCATTAGGCTAACTCCAGTGCGAATAAGAATAGGTTGACTACTGACTGGCGGTTACGGGCTCAAATCCGGACTGGCCTCCGTAATACAATTGAAACTAAACCCACTACGTAATTTTGGGATCATCATGAGAAATATTAAACGTCACAGAAAAAGAACGCGACCCCCATTCTTTTGGGGTGTGTATGAATTGAATTAATTTTCGTACTTTAAAAGTAAGCTCAAACTTCACTGATCCTTAGGGGTTAAGGACCCCGATTTTTGTTGGCTTGACCCCCTACGAGTAATTCCACGTCAGATTAATCACTGTTTACACCTAATTACTTCTTATTTTTATGAAACTTAGTATGAAGGACACACATGGCAAGATAAGTAAATCTGTCAGGTTTCAAATTTTTATTTAAAAATTTTTCTGAAATAAAGACATAATAAAAATAAAAATGTTTGTAAAAAATGGCTGTATATTTTTTCATAATTATATTAATGTAAAAATTTAAACACCATTGAAAATCTATGATATACAGCTTTATATTGATACACTATATGACCTTACAACAGATTTCAGTTTCTAAGTAATTTACTGTGACCTTTAATATCTTTAAACTCATCATTTCAGAACATTATGAAAAAACATATTTTATGTTTTATTGCCACAATATTATTGTTCCATGTTCCAAATATTAGGGTGGCACTGCAATGGGAAGGCAGTACAGGATTAACGGGAATGTTATGTTATAGACCCTTCTGTCTGACCCATCACGTTTGATCTGAAAATTTAGATCAGGAAATGAACACTTTCAAATCTTGATCTGGCAAACCTGAACAGGTCTAATCTCTCAAATCCTACAATACAAACAAATCTCCCTATGCATCCCACACAGTAGGTACATTCGCTGGAAAAGGCACCTTAAAAGTTCATTAGAGGTGCCAGTAATAGGTGCCCAGGGCAGGCAAATTAGGCTTTTCGACCTCCTTGTGTCGCCTTACATTAGCTATGAATGCGTCTAAGAAAAAAGTCACTGAGAAAAAAATAACATCCAGCATCAAATAGTGAAAATGCATTCGGGATAAAAATATTTACCACCAGTGTAGGCCATACAACAAAACTGCGAATGGCAAAGATATGGCTGTTCCGGGAATCGATCGGACAACCTTGCCATCTGGAGCCGAACACTTCACCTTATCCAAGCTTTGTACTTAAGCTATGATTTCCGACTTACAAATACACCGAGTTCTCTAAAAATTCTGAGGCATGTGGACTTACGAGTATGAAAACATCACGGACAATACGTTTCTTAACACGAGTCTTGATCTTCGGAAACTTAAGAACTTTTTATTGCGGTAGATATTTATGAATCGCAGTATTTCTTTCATAATGGCCATCATTCAACTATATCTGTTCTTGTTTTTTTATGTAATTATCATTTATTCCTCATTCCTTTCGGTATTAAGTGACCACTTTAATATGAAGACGACGATTCAGTGCACCGCAGTTCATCGAGGTAGTGAGGATGTTAAGGATTGCGCTTCTAACGGTAGATAATGTTATCTGCACCGACAAAGTATGATTGGTTAATTCCAGCGAAAGTATTTGCTCGCATCTTTTGTAATTCTCTTATCTGAAGATTGTTGTGGAATTTAATTGATTCACACTTTATTCTTCTTAATGCGACGTCCGAGAAAATGCACGTGCCTTTGTTTTCAGCGCGATATTTTTATTTCCACGAAATGAGGTGTTCCTTTATTTTGCTTGCCAGTGCATCTTAACTCGAGCTCCTCCCCTTATTTACGCTCCCCTCCCGCCTTTGCCCAACACCCCGCTCGTCTCAATCTCAGTGCCTCCCTTAAACGGCCTATTGACGGATAACTAACCTATCGTCTTACCCATTAACCCATCGTCTCCATCTATCACCTTCCATTGTGTGGAGTCGCTCCCCGCAGTTTCTCCCCTCGTGCGAGCCCTAAGTTATAACACCCTTCTCGTCTCCAATCTCCCCCTTCGTTTCTATTCGCTCTTCTCCCTCTCGTCTCCATCTCCCAAGCGCAGAAAACGGTCCTCTTCTGTCGTCCATCTTCACCTCCCCCTTTCGCCTCCCATCTCTCCCTCTCTTTCCACACCTCTGACTAATACTACCTCTCACAATGACTCCTCCTTTTATCCCGAACCTACTCACCCTCAAGGAGATAATTACGTCGCGCTTAAGAGCTTTTAATCTTTTTATCTTTCTATGATTAAAGCTCTGTTCGAGGATCGATAGTTTCCCTTTGAACCATTTTCTTCTAAAAATATTACATCATTCTCGCTATGTTGCTATGCAGCCCGGCTATCTATTTCATCGCCTGTGCGTAACTATTTTCCGAAAAAGTCATTTTTTTCATGATGGGTTTCAAATGACAATTGAGAAATGTTTACTGTTTTTATGACACTTAAAAAAGTATGTAAATAGGGTATACGGAGCCTTGTGGATAATCAAAGTTGTTGTTTGAAAGGATGTCATTGCTTGTTTGAGAAAGAAATGAATTTTCCCTGCCTGTTTGACTACAGAAATTGAATTTACCTCGCTGTTTGAAGAAAGAAATAGATTGGAGAGATACAGAAGGAGAAGGGAAAATAATCTGCTTTTATATTACATTGGCAATCTTAAAGAGAACTACCAAATAGCTTGAAGAAGCTCGCAGATTCGGGAATCGAGTGCGGATTTCACCGAAACTGCTCTAATAATGATATCTGATTGCGGCGATGACTTGCCGTTTCTATAATTATGCCAAGGATAAGGTGCTCCTCTTCAATAGTACTGCTGTATTAGGGCCTTTGTTTCCGAATTATGGGCCCGAATATGTGTCGCAGATACTTAGGATCCCTCGCTTCCGCTTTAGATAATAGCGCGTATATCGTTTTTATCATTTCATTTAGCCCTACGTCTTTCTTCAATTGAGAAACAGTTCTTTATGATGCACTCCCAGCTCAAGTAGACATAATTTATCACGCTACTTTACATTTACAGTGTCCTTGCATGGTATCTCCTTGTTACCTATGCAAATCAGCTCTAAACGCCGCTTCACTATTTGCTTTATGTGTTAATATTCATCGTAAATAACATTTCATGGGATATTTGATTGACAGTAGAAAAAAGGTTATCTAATGGCAGCCGTGCCATTCTTTCCCTTGGTATAAAGTGATTCTTCCCTACTAATAACCCGCTTTTATCGTGTGGTTGCATTTTCTTGGCACTTGAAGGTTGAAATGCCCGATGTGAAATTTGAAGTGCGATCTTTATGCTCTTACCGGCTTTATTTACTTAGTTTTTGTGTAATTGTTCCGTTTATAAAATAATGATCTGAAATTTAAAATTAACCTCACATGTAGCTCCAGGGGATCATTCAAACCTAATAAAGAAGCATAGAAAGTTCGGCTAATTGCTAATGTTAAATGATATGTACGTGATAAAATTTCTCTGAAGCTTTATGCGTGAGCTTCTTACAGCCGATAATGATTTCTTGAAAGGAATATATTTTATGCTATTGAAACTCGAATCAGCTATTCATTGTAATCATGTCCTCGCGATTAATTTGGAACACCAAATGCTATGCGAGGATAGGGTTTCCGTGGTAGCTAGAGTACTGGCTTCTCATATCAAGGGCTCGCGTTCGAATCCCGGCTGTGGTAGAGATTTTTCTGTGCCATAGTGGTCTGTATTTGAGTCCCGCTATGTGGAGAACACATTAAGTTCACCACTCCTTCTGTCGGATGGGAACTTTAACTGAGGTCTCATGGTGTCTTCCTTTACGAGTAGGCCAATGCCGATGCTGGGTTTCGCTCCACCTTTCCTCAGCCCCCTGAATAGTTGCTAACTCATACCCAATTACCCATCCTATCCTAAATGGCCCTAGCGAACATAGCGCTCGATCACATCTTCAGAATAACTACTACATACCCAAAACAGTTCGATGATATCATTAGGTTGAACCCATGATGAATGTATCTTAATGGTTTCCATTCCGTCACCTGTCAAGGCTGCACACAGTGAGGGTTTCACGGCGCTGCCGTTGCAAGGATTAACGGTGGAAGCGTCCGTTGTCTCATGTGGGAAATACACACCCCACCATACACCCACGTATATGTGTCTTCACCTGTGATTCGCCACTCTCCTCCCCCACGTCCGTCCCCCCCGACCGTCCCCCCCGACCTTTTATTAATAAATGCTCTCCCGTGGAGACGAGCCCGCTTCTCCCTCGTAGGAGTTACCTTCCCTACCTCTCTTACCTCCTCTCTCTACCTCTCTGCCGTCAACTCCGTTTCTCTGTCCAGGAATGCACCTCCAGTGCCGAAATACCACATCCATGCATTCCGTCCGGTGTTCGCTGGGGGGAACAAGGAATCCGATGCGCGCGTTGACAGCGTTCGTTCACGGTCCACACATCCAAGACCTTGCGCCGTAATTGTAAACTATTCACTCGTGAAATGGAGCGGGGAACTAGTCCCTCCGAGTTACCTTGGGGCTCCGTGTGTCATTTAAATTTTATAGAAATAGATAAATATTTTTTTCTGGAGAGGAACACATAACGAAGGATCTCTGCAGCGGTGGAACTGTAGAAAAGTGTTTAATCACAACGCCAAGGCGGAAATATGTGCTACTTACCTTAAAAGTGCCCCCGGAAATTGCATTCTGAAATTATCCTTGCCCCAACGAATTTCTCGACCATTTGCCAATGAGTTCTTCGCTTCCATGTTAAAAACACAATATTTATCCGCAAGTTCGGATTGAAAGATAAAAATACAGCTCATCCAGTAATATACCCCACGGCGTGAAAATTCTCCCATCCGTGGTAAGGGATCAGGTCCTTATGCTACCTGAGGTTTCCCAAAATATTTCGTTCAAAGACAAAGTCACAGGGCCTGGATTCAGCAGAGCGTGTTTAAGTAGGCTTTGCGATGTTTTTTCGCTGACAGCTAACGTAATTTTCGAAAAGTAGACCGTGAAATGTTAGCGGGTTTTTTCCTTCACAATATCCTTAAACTTGTGGGAAGGGAGTGAATAATAAATTCCTCTCTGTATTAATAGTTTTAACCACACAGTGAGCTGATATAGTAACCACGAGGAAGTGATAACATACAATTGAATTCTGTTCGTCTATGTGAGCAATATAATGATTGACGAAAATCAGACTGATTTCTATGTAATGGGACTCAGTTAACGCATGTCATTACGTAATTATTTTCATTAAGATATTATCCGGCGTCCTCTATAACTCCTCTTTGAGGAATAACCGATGCCTGCTTATTCTTCAAAGATGTGTATTTCTACAGATAGATTTAATAAGAATAAGATTCCTTTGTGAGATATCAAATTGGGAAATAGAAGGTCGCACTCATCAAACAAGGGAAGGCTACTAGACTCAAAACACCTATTATAAAATCAATGTTACGCAGTAATCATAGCAATTTGATACTACTACTTTGAATCCGAGCTTTCGACCCGTAAATACTACTTTAAAATCCGAGTCCATAACCAAAACAATCTCACTTAGCGAGTGAACGGTGGTGATCTAACACCATTTTCCTAATTCTATTGATGCGAGTTGCTGGAATGTAAGTAGGTTTGTTATTTGCTGTGCCTATGCGTAAAACCCTTTATTAAAGACTTGCCTATGCTCGGGTCTTATCGCGCTATGCTGACGAAAAATGTCGGCTCGTCAAGTGAAAAATCCTTCTTCCAACTGAAAGGTGATTTTGAGAAATTATTCCGTATAATCTATTGTATTGAATGATCGATACTTAGGGAAATTACTGAAACGTTCAGTTTCTTTTGTGAGCTTGTGTGACTTTCCTGGAATTGCTCTGGCCACGTTTTAATATTGCTGCCGGTTAATCTTTAAAGCCCGAGTATTTTATGTTACTTGAGCAGTATTGAAAGTATCTTCCTATCAGGAAACAGCCCCTCTTACTATTCCGTAATCTGTTGCCTGCCGCTGGTTCCAACTTCATCAGCGTATAGAAGAGGATAACCATGGTTGTGAATAAGTATTCTAAGATCGGGGGTACACCCGAGACCTTGCCATTGCTGCAAATACAGAATATCAGATTCTCGGCTTAATAAAAAGTAAGGAGTTTTGTGACCATTATACTTTCTCTAGCATTTGTTTGCAGATTATTGATTGCATCGATGAGCTGACCAAGTTTGGGTATGTTAAGTTCTATGACTTCCTAACTTGGCAACTTTCGACCTAATCTAATCTAAAAAGTTGCGCAATACCTATATTATTGATTCGATATTTCTGAGTATAAGACTAAACGTTTAAATTCTGCGTTATTGCGAAAAAATAACTTTTCTAAAGACCTGGAGGACACTTATTTCTGACGTTAGAACGAAGGTTTCCGCGGTGATGGTTTGATCTCTGCATTGTTCCGGGTTTCCTTCCGCGTCAGTTGGATAGTAGACAACAGTTTCGCTGATTCTCCTGTCAGCGTTCTTCGACCTGAAGAATGCAGAGATCACTCAATTCTAACGGTTCAATTTTCCAGTGCTTTTTCAAACTCCGGTCTTCATGTACCAAACCGGGAGTTTTAAAAATCCCTCGCCATTCACGCGATGGAACTCAGGCTCACGTAGCGGTCCATCCCGAGCATAACACTTACCAGTCGATGCAATAACCGTGTGAAGTCACTGCTTCTCCCCCCCGCTGCCGTTGTCTCTCTCTTTTCAATGCATTCAGAGGAATACAGTCGGTTCTTCCGCTTGCTCCATTCGGCTGCTGCATCTCTCTCTCCACCCCTCCAATGGGGGGGGGGTCTTCCTCCTTCCCCCCTTCGCGGTGGCCGCGTGTGTGCTTCGCTGTTGCCGCCCCGTGAGCCTCTTCGGGATGTTCCCCCGCCCGCGCCCCCGCGTCGATGGCACTCGCAGAGCTGCATTCCGAGTGTATCCAAAGGCAGGATGTCGCTCATGAGCGCGGGTCGGGGGAGGTGAGAGGCGCGCGGTAGGTGGCGAGTGGCGCGCGCGAGATTTTGGCGCTTTGTGCGGTCGGGGAGCGGGGGTCGAGGCCCCAGGGGGGTTTGGTCGGGGGGAGGGGTTCAGAAGGGCGGAATGGGATTAAAGGGAAGTGCCGAGGGGTTACGAGGGGAGGAGCAGGTCTCGCGGTGGGTTTAAAGTTAACTTCTCTCGTGGTATATTCCAGTCCGCACTGAATTCTCTTGGTCTCTTTCCCTTTTCATCAACCCCACATCATGTGGCTGAGCTGGTGGGTGCATGTAATTAATAACCTTGCTTGGAACTTCAGTTACGCGTCTTTCTGCTCGCATCACGAGAGATGTGAATGCTACGGTGAAACTCCTATATCGCGTAGTACTCTTCATGGCCTATTGGCTAGATTTTAAACGCTAGAGTGAAATACACGGAATAAAACTTTCCAACGCCAGAGGTTTTAACGCCCAGTAAATTCAATTTCGAGCCTGACGTAAGTAAAAACAATCCCTGGCTGCTTTTTCGTTATAGAATTGCGTTCTTTTAGGAGCTCCGAAGGCTAATGATGCATAGCACCGTCCAACTTATTGCTTAATCCGAAGTCGAATACAACATCCATGCCGGAGGTAGGATTCGAACTCACGACTCTGGGGTTGCCAGACCTAGCTTCCGCTGCTGGCTAACCTTTCGTCCATCAGCGTGTTTCGTTTACAATATCTAATCACGTCCAAGTTTTGTAAAAGTTAATGACAGATGAAAAGTTGTAGGTCATTTTCCCCTACCAAACACATTTAAACGTAGGCTATACCACGACGGTACCATGGTGCCTCTTGTTTACCTTGGGGTACTTACAGAATGATCGAACTTCGATGCAATAATTCAGCATATTCAATATATACTTTTCATAGATTTTAGAGTGTAAATATTTCGTAATTCTATTCTAACTTCCTGCTTTTATTGCCCATCTTCGACCTCAAGTACCAGGTAACTCTTAACTAATCGGTATTTTCTGCAGATATATCCTTACGTTCGTGAATATTTTCTCTTCCGTGCTCAAACTCTTGATAATCTGCAGTTCCAATGAGATTTCCGTGACCAGTGCATTTCTTCGTATTTATGTTCATTCTTTTCATAATGATGATCCTTCGTTGCGTGGTAAATCCAGAGCTTACTTGCGATGAACTTAAGGATTAATATAATCATACCACGGAACCCAATGAATAAGGGGTAAGTAGGTAATTTATAAAAATTTGAAATAAGCTTTACTCATAAAAATTTTGTTCTAGGCTCGCAAATCTCACAATAAGGGAATTGCATGTCATGTCCCCTATAAGGCAAAATTCAGAGAAAATTCTCAGTCATTTCATTGCTCTTTTAATCGCCATTGAGAGTCTTTATAACCAGACTAAGATTCGGTGGAGTTTAATCAAATTAGATACGTTTTAATATTATACAGTGATTAAACGGCATCAATTTAGCGGTATTGTCGATGATGATCATAAGAAAAATACTGATAGATTCTCCAAGAACATTATTTCCTGCCTTTTGTGATCTTAGTGGACACTTTGAACCAAGCAAAAACGTTAACTTTCTCCGTGTGATTATTTGATATCCAAATTCATCTATCATAATTTTCCCTTCCCTCACTCGAGTGTCCTATCACACTCGATGTCCTTCAATCAAATGGCGTACCTAATTCAGTTACTAATTACCTATTACCAGTTACCTATTCAGTACCTAATACTTCGTTTTCCTTTAGTGTTCTCATTATCCTATTAATAAGTTTTGTTTACTTATTATTTCATTTATTTATCAATGACTCTGTTTGGAAAACTTTTGCAATAAATTCCTGGCCCAGTTAACTTTGGATAGTATTAAAATACAATGCGTATTTACAAGTGGGAATTCTAATTGCTCCTACGAAATGAATTAATGTCATTTTCTACAACAAATTAATAAAAACCTACCATGGACATTTGGTTCCAAGAATGGAGTTATATGCTAAAAATAAGGTCTGTTTTTATTGTATTGGTGCTGAAAGTAACTTATTGATAGAAGAAACTTAAAGGTTATCAGCATACGTACTATAAATGATTGTAAGTTTCTTTTAGTTTCTTGTAATGGTACATCACATATATATGCAAACACATTTGTTTTTCCGAAAGTGTATATTTTATTACTCGCTTTATTCATTCGTTTGCCCCGAATGACTGTATCCAGAAAAGGTTTCATCTTGCTTCTGGGAATCTCCATCGCATCGGTTTTCGGAAACAATATGAAGCCATAAATTAACCGCAGAAGCCTCAAGAGCAAGAAAAAGTTTCTTCTTAATTTTAGGAAATTAAAACTACCCGATAGTAATATTCTACTGAACGAATTTGTGTTCATATACTGTCGTTCTTTAGAAAAACACGCGGAAATTAGGCGGCTCAGGACGCTTACCATTCCTAAATCTCCCAAAAATATCTCTTAAAATTCCTGTTGTTGTTTTTTTTTCATTCCCGTCTCTACTTTTAGCGGGCCCACCCAATTCTTCCGTTTGTAATTAGCGAGAGAAGAGGCATATCTCGTCGTTTACGGTTTGTTTACTTTTTTGTGCTCTGGAGAGCTTGCTTTTGGGGCCCGTGAGGGAAACATGATCTCGAAATAGCGCTCTTCACTGTTCTTTTATGGGTACAAGGAATCCAAGTTGACTTCTTTATGGCTACTCGTTACGCTTATATTGGGACTTGGTCGTATCGTAATCGATAGAGATTCCGTGCTGAGCACCATGTTTTTGTGAGTCGCTGACACGGACTCGATTTCCATTTTGCCTCTATCCTCTCCGTGCATTTTCTAGTCCGTGGAATTCCTGCTCGGATTCGTATTATTGAAATTTTGTTGTCTTCATATTTGGCTCCACGATTTCTCCCTTCCACCTGGCATATCTCAATGAGACTTCCATCTCAAAATGCTTATCGTATACATCTGCTGAGACAGTTATAAGTTGACTGATATAATTTCAAATAAGCATTTTTTTTTAGCTTGTCTTTCAATTGAATTTACACTACAGTTGAAACTTTATACAAACTATAGATCTATTACAATTGAATCGGATTAATAAAGTTTAAATAAAGCTTTATAATTCAACAATGAATATATTTGTCCGCACACATTGAAAACTATGTAGTGGTTTGATATTTTCTTCATGTTTTAAAGTCCCGCGAAGAAAAAAGTATAATGACATATACTATACTCTAGTGGTAAATTGTAGAGGCATGGACATTTGATTACCACTATACTCTAGTGGTAAATTTAAGAGTTATTATATGTGAACTCGATTTCTTTCTTCAAACAGCAGGTTTCTTGTATACTCACTGGACTTGTGAAAATGCATATCTGATTTTTCCTTTTGTAACTAGAAAAATGAGTTAATTTTAATGATTTATCAATAAGTAGTGAAAACGTTCATGCAACAAAAATAACGCTATTAGGTTGCGTGATGCAGATGTCAGTTCCTTATAACCAACGATAAAAAAGCATGAAATAAGAATTATTTGTAAATTATGGCATTAAAAACGGAAATTCGAGAGTTGAATACAGAGCTACCAGTATCACCAGTAATAAAATTTGCATTAGGCAAAAACTGAATCGAAACTAGGATTAAAACTCACATTAGACACACTAATTTGTCTCTAGCATTGTTTGTTGTAGATACCCTCTTAAAGCATGATTTCCTCTCTGGGATTTATTTATGAGCGATATTCACTTTATTAGCGCTGGAGAAAAGGAAACCTCAATTTATAGCGAACCGAGCTCTGTGAAAACTCAAAATCCATTGTGCCAGATAAGGTATAATCTCTCTTGCGTTAAAAAAATGTGGTGGGTCATATTGAGGATAAAAATATCCTAAATCTCTCTCACAGATTTATTTTGTCTTTTCAATCTAATTAATTGTCACAATGAGCATAAATACTTTCCTTATAGAATTAGGTGCGCAAATAAAACTTTATTTACAAAACCCTGCAAGAATTGACTTCAATATCGGGAGGGAGTAATTGGAATGTTTTGTCTTCCAAATATTTAAATCAGGGGCGGTCTGGCATCGTCGGGGTCCTCGGCTGGAAACGAATTTGGGGCCCCTTATTTTATTGGCAAAGCCGTAGCCAGAAAAATGTTTGGGTGGGTACATTTAGGGGTCTGTTGTTGCAAGAAAGAATCCATGCTATTTGGACACCAGAAGAACTCGCAAACAAAATAGGTTTGTTTTATTGCGAGATAAACCGGATAAATAATATGCATATATGTGTTTATAAATATTTAACATAGGTCAGTAAGAGGCAGCACAACTAAATAGTTTCCAAATACCGGCGCATCTATTGTCCCCTTGATAAATGATTTGAAGAATTTATAACTACACATATGGAGACTATTCAACTAATAAGTATCAAAAATTAATCGAGCGGGCGTAAATTGCGCTGCGTTGAGAGGGTGGAGACAGTTCAAATAGCAAAAGGAGAATTAGCAAAGAAGATTACGACTCACTTGTTTTCTGGTAAAAGAACTCTTTTTGATATATTTCCTGCGGTGAAATGTGGCTCTGACGATGAAACCCTAAGAAAAAAATTCCAAACGATAAAAATGATTGTGATTCACGCCCAAAATTTTTGTGTAACATCACGCAAAAAATCAATTTTTTTAATTCTCAATGGATCTCGTGGAGCCCCAACAACATGCGCATGTCTTTATTGCTAATCATCCTCTTCGGAAGGTTTAGTTTTAAACTTCCTTAAACAGCGGCTCGTTGCACACTTGAAATTCCCTCTGGAATAGTAACTCTAAGCTCGGTAGTGTACAGACAACTACCCCCCAGCAGTGAAATAGATCCGCGTATCGCTGTTCTGTTCACAAAAGCTCTAGAGGAGCGAGGGAGTTTATTTTTGTGCTGTTTTCACAGAATTTAATCTGACCAATCTCGGTCGAATGGAAGGGACTCACTGTCTAGTTTTATTTTTCCACATTTACTGGCGCTGTTGTTGATTTCTTCTTCGAACCTAATCGCCCGAGGAGCCTCGACCGATTTTCATTGACGTTTTTTATCTCTTTGAACTACGAATCACCTTTCTATGAAGACAGATCGATGTACTATCAATTTTCAAAGGAAAATTAAATATTTGAAATGCTCTCCTGGTATCAGTTGGTATTTGTATAAACTACTTACAAGTCTCCTGGGCCTGGATTGAGCTGTTTTCTCATAATGCTGAAATATCTACAGTTAGTCGAGTTTTTTTAAATTCCGAACAGTAGTCTTCATATATCTCCATATCACTCATAGATCTGCATTTATCGATCTCGGGAGCACCATCACCTGGGATGGAAGAAGCATGACAGACATCAAGCGTCGAATAACCCAAGCTAAGACGGCATTCATGGCCAAAAGGCCACTACTCTGCTCGAAGAGCAAGACTGGAGACAAGGAAACAGTACGTGAAAACATTCGCGTGGACAGTGGCACTCTACGAATCAGAAGCATGGACCATTGGAAAAACTGACCAGAAAAGAATAGAAGCCTTCGAGTCCTGGTGCTGGAGAAGGATGCTGAAGATCAAATGGTTGGATAGGGTGAAAAACGAGGAGGTACACAGAAGAAAGAGAAGAATTGGAGAAAGAGAGAGAATTGGAGAAGAAAGAGCACTGTGGAGCACCATATGCCAAAGAAGAACACGGTGGATTGGCCATGTCATGAGATACAACAATTACGTGGGAAGCATAATGGAGGTAAAAATTGAAGGGAAAGTCCCCAGACCCAAGGAAGACCAAGAGACAAGTACTTGGGGCAAGTCAAGAAGGATACGGGGAAGAAGAACATTAGGGAAATGAAAAAACTGGCATGTGATAAGGAGAAATGGAGGGCTGCAGTATACCAATCCTAGGATTGTAATACTATGTATGTATGTATATCGTTGACAAAGTTTGAAATTCATGAGGACATCGGAGTAAAAAAAAATTGGGAAACAGTCATTCATAAACGATTATTTTATCTCTGATGGAATTTTCTTCCTAGATATAGAAAGTCAGTGAAGAATAACAAAGTACAATTTGTTATTTAAGGCCTCAGTGGGATGAAATTGAAAGTTGCTGTCCCAGTCGCGAATTTATGGAATCGGCGCTTGTCAAATAAAAGTTTAGTTCACTTGATTATTTCACAAACCGTAATGGCTTGGGTCAAAAGGAAAAATTGAAAAAGCTCCCTTTAATTCATGATATTCTGGTCGGGTTTGTTTGTTTAATTAACCAAATTTATCTAATAATCCACGCAAATAAACAATCGTAATATATGTTTTGAGGGGTAAAAGACGAAGGCAGCTCAAATTCATGTGCTCAGGTAATATTAGTTCCTGATTATGGCTGAATGAATGACCGTATTTCATGGTACCATCATTATTGCTGTACATAGAAGGCCGAGACGTGCAATACGTTCATTCTGAGGGAGGCCCAAATATTATCGCCGTATTATTGATTTTAGGTTAAAAATTTTTCCTGCATCTTTACTAATTTAATTTTTGTATTGATTACATCGCGCAATAATTTGATTGCAACCAATAGTTCATCAATCAAAGGAATATTTTTTTCTTTTCATACTTTACGCTATAATTTGACTTCCCCAACTTGAACTATCATTTATTCTAAATGGTGTTCATAACGATATTACCGCTGCTTTTCTAAAACATTCACAAAATGTCAAAACAGGACATTATTGAGAATAATATTTTTGCTCTTACCTTGTAAAGCGATCCATTTTTAATAGTTTTGGAGAATGTCTTTTGATCCAAATTAGGGTTAAGCTCTAACATACTACCGTATAGGTTAAGCTGTTTCAAAAAATGCAATAATGGAACATGTAAATGAAGTTTAGTTTAAGAGAATAGTAAGAGGATCGGGTAATCCTGGTCGCATGTCTGGAGTCGAGTGATAATATTAATTCAGGGTAGTTGAGACTATCCGTTTTCTCTATTGCTTCGTATTGAATAGTTGAAAGCATGTAGATGCATCTATCAGAGTAGTGGCAAATGTACTATAATAATGTTGTCCCTTCCTCCCTTCGCTAATGTGACTCATAAGGTCCGAAATTCTTTCTTTGATTATTTAGTTGAACTTTGTTTCTTCCCAATTTGTCGTGGATTCTCCAGATGAAATGAATATAAACAATTCTCTCTGCATCTGTAGTAGGAGCGTGTATCTAAGTATCGCGTGACAAACCTTACGCAGAAATGTATTTATGCTGCTTCGATCCATTCCTGCAAAATACGACATTAAATCGAAGGGTAATAGTATCAAACGAAATCGTAAGGTAGTCATGTCGGGAAATTTAATGGGATAATATAATTAATGCGGAAATTAGAGTTTAACTTGGCCGCCCGGTTTACGGCTTTCAAATGAATAACACTTCATAATAAAAAATTATGAGGACCTTGATATATGTCCTTGATCTCCTCTAAAACCTCCGCGTAGATCTTATTAACGCACTGCAATGCTTTGATGAATTTCATTCTGGTGAGTCAAAGCCATGGCTCAAAGCTAAGCCACGCAACTTGAGAGAACTCGTGTCATTAAATTTTAACTCATGCAGCAAATATTGACTTTAGTCAAAACATTCAAACAGGAGCGTGATTGCCTGCGAGAGCGAGTGAGGGATGAATAGATCTTTCTTTCACGATTCCATTCATCGCCCTGCTTGGTGTAGTGATAGCGTTTTCAGTAAACACCGTCCCGGATCTCTCATAAAAGAATCCACCGAAATGGATTGTTTTATTTCCCGTTTATCCCGCATTTCGACTGCATACAAAGGTAATTCCGGGGTTGTTACCGCAGCGCGAGAGCAGCAGCTAATTGCCAGCGATTTTTTTAAATCTCGTACAGCTATTGTTTTTAACAAATGCTGTGTTAAATTCTGAGAAAAGTCCGAGTTACTTTCACCGGAATTACAGTAATTTTTGACTCTGCCCTATTGCGTCCTGTGTAACAACCATCTCTAAAGCAAATGATCCGAAGGAGGATATTTCTTCCTGATATATTTCTCGCGATTCGTCTTATTCTTGAATCGTATAACATCCTTCTACTCTATTCCCGCAGTACATTCTCCTCTCCTCGGATAAGCTACGCCTGAGAGGACACCGAGATAAACTAGTTCCCAACTCCTCCACCGAGCGTTGGCCGCGTCGCTGCCGTCGCGCGGTTCTCCTCCCCTCTCCTCACCCCGGGCCACTCTCTCTCGAGCCGACCGACCATTCCGGCGAGGCAGTACACCCAATCGACAGTCGCGGTGGGCAGTCGAAGCCTCGGTGGCGTCGACCGCCCTCTCTTCGCACAAACTGAAAATTTTCAGCTGGAACTTCCTCCTGCTTACCTTTTGGGCGAAATTGTGTTCAATGAGCTGCCATAAAACGTTTTGGAACTGATAAAAGTGCGTGGAGAGGGGCAGAGAAGGCGAGGGAGGCCCTGCGATAGACGGGATCTGTTTAGCGTGTGTGAGAGAGAGAGTGTGTTTGGTGTGGGATACGTTTTAGGGGTTTTGGGCATCCATCGTGAAGGGAGGAGGGAGGGTTTTTTAACGGCAAGGGAGAGACCGCGTCAATAATACGCAGGCGTGTGTGTGTGTATGTGCTGAAGGGAGAGAAACACTTATGGTGTTTGGGGATCGTAAGGAAGAGAAAGGAGCCGTAAGGATGCATCAGCGTCTCAGGAAGAGGACTATGTGTGGTGGTGGTGGTGTGAAGAACAGCGGGGCGGACGAGTTGGAGCCGCACGATGGCGGGTCTCGCAGCGGACCTTGTAGCGGCCGTGCGAGGCGACCCCGTGGGGCCAAGTTTGCCTTCGCCGCCTGGCCCATCCTCGTGATGTTGGGCCTTGTTGTCCTCATGTTGGAGATGCAGGGCGCGACGGCCCGTGCCGCCGGGGGCAGCGGGGTGTCTTCCGAGCTGGAGGAGAGGCGACGGCTGTCACTCATGGAACAGCACCGTTACCTCCAGAGGCAATGGCAGCTCCAGCAGCAGCAGAAGAAGAAGGCGCTGCAGAAGATGGGCGCTTCGGGGCAGCCCTCGGCCAAGAAGGGCCTTTCGCCCTCGTTCGAGGACCTGAGGAACGTGATGCCCTTCGAACCGGTCGAGTTCAGCTCGGCGAACATCTCACGCGCCTACCGCGCTTCCTCCAGGTTCGATCCGAGAGGAATGGGCCACCTCTACTTGGTCACCAACCTGTTCATGGACCACATCCAGAGGGAGGAGCCCTATCCCGACGGTGAGTTTGGCTTCGCTCCACTGTTCTTCGCATTTGCTTCTTACGCTGTCTCTCAAGCGGAATAATGGGGGAATTAATTCACGTGGTGGAGCTGAACGGCTAGTTTATATATTCTGTCTGCGAAAATATTTTTATTTTGCTGGTATCGCGGCAGATGGATGTGTTTACGTCATTGTCGTGCTATGAATTACTATGTTTACTATACGTTGAAGTTGACGTAGTGAACGCAGATTTTGAGAGCACATCCCCATATAACGCTCTCCTGATTTTTCTGTTAATATTAAGAGTAGGCAATACTTGTACTCGTATTTTAAACATTCTGTCCCAGAACTTGTTTTTTGGCATTGCTTTTCAAGAAACGTTACTCTAACATACATGAACGTCATTTTATTTGTCAGGTTTTTGTCTGCTTATTCTCCTTGTAGCTGTGAAACCATTTTCCTGGTTTTTCCATGCGGTTCTTATTTAAATGTAGTGAGCTCACCTGTTCGGTATTTTCTTAACATGGTATTGTAGCTGTTATGACTAACACTTAAGGCCGAGATTTTTTTCTTTTATTGAATCAGCGTTTGCTCGTAACCTTCCGCCGTTAGTCCAGTCTTACTTGAGGTTTTGTTTTTATGCACACGCATCGAAAGTTTTTTGATTTCAAATCGAATCACGCCATTATGAATGTTGTTAACACTAATGTTCTTATGGATCTCAAAATCTCTAGGAGATACGTTTACGGTTTTGGTTAGCAGGACACGATAGAGATGTGTCGCAGGGGGTGAATTCACTCCAAATATTCACTAAATATCATGCTTAAAAAGGATTAGTATGTAAATTCTAGCCGAAACATGACAATTAAAAAAAACATTGCCTACTACTCATGGAGTGGAGAGTAGTCGGAAAGGCAGCTTTTCTGTCTTGTCAGTGTTTGTGATGGGATTCCGAAGCTTTCATTGTATTGGTCTAATTTTCAATTCAAGTTTGGGTCCCATATGGTGTATCATAATATCTTCTGTCATGGCAAATTAACTGATATTTTCCTGTCTTAGCGGGTATCGCGAGGTGTCTTTAGGGAGGAATCGCCCTCACGCCTCCTCTATTGTTGTTTACCCTGGTAGAAACGAACATTTGCTCTTAAAAATCTTTTCCAAGTGCAATGGATCCGATTGTGCGTTCATTGGTCTTGATGGGTCGAACTGCTTAATTTCACATCGGTAAGCAACTGCTTAATTTCACATCGGTAAGCAACTGCTTAATTTCACACAGTGCGCATGGAAGAGGAAAAATAAAGGACAAAATAAATACATATCTGCATCGACGTGATAATTTCCATTTCTGTCATCCTCTCAAGTATTCCTTCAAACCTTCGTTCATTTTCGGGCCTAAATCGCACGCTCTTTTCTTAATGTCGTTGTTGTTTTGTGGTGCTGTGCGTGGAGTTACTCTTATCTCTATTGGATAATATATCTTTCTTCACTTGTACACTAGCCATGTGACTGGTGCAAAAAAGTTGTCATGTCCGTTTGGAAATAATGTCTTACTTGTTAATATGGAGGATAAATGTAATGGAAGAAAACGACAGCTGGAATGTGCCGAACTGATGATGGTGGTTTCTGAAGCAACCAGCGTCATGGATATGTCAAGATCGGCAAATGACACGAGCGGAATGGAAGAGAATCATGGGCGCCAATCTAATCACGAGATGAATGACGAGAGGTGTTACTGTGACATTTTGTTGATATAGATTTCACATTCCGGGCATTGTATCCCCCCCCCCTCACCCGCCATGCTACGCACTATTGTGGTGGATGCAGTTGAATGTGTAGATGTTTAGACTATCCTAGCTAGGACTTGTACTCAAGATTTCAGTCCAATTGATCCTCCTCTTAGCCAGCAAGCCATCAGAAGTTTGTACCTATTTTATGCTAAGTACGAACTTTGCTCTGTTCTCAACGGATTCTACCATTGAGTGCACTAATCAACTGGTTGTATCTGTTTAAAAATATCCGATCCGGATATGCCGAAAGGTGTTTCCATCGGAAGTTTGATACGGGATTAGGTATGGATAGAGGACCAGGAGCAAGGAAGGCTAATGCCCCACAGCAGCTGTGCGCGCCCCTGCACGCGAACCCGTTTCGCAGTATCCAGTCGACATTTCGAAACATTATAAGATTTCCGCTGGCGTTGCAGCCCTCGTTGGTGATGTCAGGCGGGGAGGTGTTCCGAGTAGAGGTGGAGTGAGTGAGGGGAGGAGAGCACAAGGTGGGAGAGAGGGAGGCTTCGGATCAGAGTAGGAGGACCGGTTTACGACCCTCCGCCATCATTTCGAGGCCGCTCGAAAGCCTCCCGGCCCCCCTCTACCCTCTTTGCGGATGTCGCTCCCGTCTCGAGAGCAGCTGAAACCGGAGATGGACGCGAAAACGGTGACTAATCGCGGACTCCGAGCTCACCTGTCTCCGGGAATCAAGCGATCCAGCATCTAATACGCAAAGTGCCATGAATGCCGTCGTGGGGGTATGGCAGGTGGGGTGACTCCGTCCGGGGATGCACTGCCGTCGCGCATTCCATCCTTATAGTAAATTTCTGTTTTTGGTATTTCAACGGGTGAAATTACTGTCTTACCTAAGATCCTAATTCTTTCGCAAACACACAATATCAATATTAAACCACTATCAATGTACGTGGCAGGGGGAAATACCCTCTATGCCCCGGGTGGGATGTGAACCTTTGGGTTGCCAGGCAGGCGTGTTTCTGACTTGACTGCCGGGGCCGGCGCGTACATCCTTTTATTATTAGGCTCTACACTACTGGTTATGTTGTTAAGTCACAGAAATTTACGCAGTGTAGAGCGTATAATTGTAAAATAATCAAACATTGTAGAAGATTCATTGCATTAGGAAAAAAACTTCGGGTTTTCCACCCGGTCAGGTTGTCCAGAAACCCAGTCCGGTTGGAAAACGTGTGAAGTGTTTCTTCAACATGCATGTACACCGGGAAAGCACGCGTTCTTCCTTCACATTGCATAATCTAGTAGAAATCTGTTTGGTGAGAAGTGGTGGCTTGCAGGGTATTATGTAGATGTAGAAAACATCTACGTAATACCCTCCGAGCCACCGCTAGGGTGTGTTGCAGAGGGTGAAGATCATCAAACATTCACTATTGACATCCAACTAGGAGCTGCACCAGAGCTAAAAATTGTTGTAACATGCCAAACATGCGTGAAAGTGTCGAAAACATGACGGTACGTGCGCGATACCATTGTCATTTATTAGCGTCGGGACTTGCTCCTGTGGAAAATGTCGAAAATTGTATTCATTACCTACCACAAACGCACTAGTAGACAGTTATCGGCATATGGTCCATTAAAATTGATCGGGGGTAGAGATCTTCCGGATCGGGAGTTGAACCGTTGAGCTTTATTTGCTAGACCGATTCGTAAGGAATCCTCTGCAGCGTATTGGACCGCGCATTACTTAGAAGTCGAAAATCCGTGATTGGTTACCTGTTTCTAATCTTATGTGTTTGTTGCAAATGGGTTTACTTCTTACTCGAGCTGCGCCATGCTTCTAAATTTAGAGGGGGAACAACATTCCATTTGTATGTTTAGTTAGAATCACTTTCACTGAATCTGAATCAAATCTAAATCTACATAATACCCTGCAAGCCACCACAAGGGTGTGTGGTAGGGGGTGATTTCTCACCAAACATGCACTACATATCATGCATAAAAAAGGAATAGCATTAATATAGTAGTCAGAACTACACTATTTAAAAAATATATAAATTGCAAAGCAAACATGCAAAAACATTCTGTTAGTAGGGTTAGCTTTAAGTTCTCATACCAACATGCAGCTACCAATGCTATTCATTACTACTCTCCGATAGGACATATTTACCGTTATTCGTATCTCTAATTGTTCGAGGGAAAAAGGATATTTTTAATCGGTCGGTTCGGCAATTAATTTCTCTAATTTTATGATTATGGTCCAGTCTGCCATAGTAAGTTGGGGTTCGTAAAATATTTTTAACATCATCACTGAAAATATTGCCTCGTAATTTGTTTAAGAGATTAAGTCTAAATTTCAACCTGCGATCTGACAATGATTCCCATTTCAATTCATTTAATAGACTAGTTACGCTAGTATAATTATCGTATCGTCCCTTTACAAATCTTGCCGATCTTCGCTGCACACGTTCAAGTTCATTACTTAGACCGATTTCGTAGGGATCCCATACACTGGCAGCATATTCCTAATGAGATCTAACAAGGGAAATGTAGCTTTAGCTAATGTTTTCGTTGAGGAGGTCGACGTTTTGCTTCTTTGCGGTTTCACCTTAAAACGTACAATTGGTCGAGGGAAGACTAAAGTGAACAAAATATCAACACCCACATCCACATAATACAATGCAAGCCACCATAAAGGTGGTGAATTCTCAAGCTATCATGCATAGAAAGGATTAGTATTTATATTTTATTCTAAACGTTCCAAAGAGTTCCAAACATATTATGGCGTAAGGGATTACTTGTAGGATAGATATATCTCCCTAATCCTTTCAATGTTTAACGCTTTAGATCACAAAATTTCCCCCAATTATTCCAAACATTGAGGGACATGAAGGGACAATTGCAATTTGGAAGGACTGAAATGCCACGAGTGGAGGAAACATCCTCAGGTGTCAGGCACGCAGCCAGAAATTTGCCTCGGAAGGGAGTGGGGGGGGGGGGGGTAATTCAATTGTATCTACCGTAACTTGAAACAAATCAGCCTTGCTCTTTCGGTGCCGACATGATACTAATCTATTCATTAATTTTCAGCGCTTGGTGTTTACTTACACAGAGCCCATTCCTATCTTTTCTCACTGGTTAAGTTCCCAACTTGTTATGAAGCAGTTAATTTTACCGGCCCCATAACAGAAGTCCAACGCATGCATATATATCAGATTGAAAAGAACAAATATTAACCATACACTTGCATCAAACTAGTGATCACGTTTCAAGACACTTAACACTTATATTATGCGCAGTGTAATCCGGATTATTATGCCCAGTTAAAATCAGAACAACAAAATCATTGAGAAAAAAATGCGGGGGGGGAGGGGCTGAAGCCCCAGAAGCCCCCCCTTGCCACACACCCTCGCGGTGGCTTGCAGGGTATCGCGTACATGTAGATGAACCCTCCCCCCCAGCTACGTGCCTGTCAGGTGTTAATCCAACTTGTCATCTACATCTACATAATACCCTGCAAGCCACCACAAGGGTGTGTGGCAGTGGGTGATTGCTCACCAAACATGCACTACATATCATGCATAAAAAAGGAATAGTATTAATATAGTAGTCAGAACTACACTATTTAAAAAAGATAGAAATTGCAAATAAAACATGCAAAAACATTCTGTTAGTAGGGTTAGCTTTAAGTACTCATACCAACATGCAGCTACCAATGCTATTCATTGCTACTCTCCGATAGGACATATTTACCGTTATTCGTATCTCTTATTGTGCGAGGGAAAAAGGACATTTTGAATCGGTCAGTTCGGCAATCAATTTCTCTAACTTTATGATTATGGTCCAGTCTGCCATAGTAAGTTGGGGTTCGTAAAATATTTTTAACATCATCACTGAAAATATTGCCTTGGAATTTGTTTAAGAGATTAAGTCTAAATTTCAACCTGCGATCTGACAATGATTCCCATTTCAATTCATTTAATAGACTGGTTACGCTAATATAATTATCGTATCGTCCCTTTACAAATCTTGCCGATCTTCGCTGCACACGTTCAAGTTCATTACTTAGACCGATTTCGTAGGGATCCCATACACTGGCAGCATATTCCAAATGAGGTCTAACAAGGGAAAAGTAGCTGATTTCTCGTACATGATCGTCACATTTACCCAATACTCTTTTAATGAAACCCAGTTTGCGATTCGCTTGACCAATTATTTCACGAATGTGTTTACCCCAGGAAAGATCATTTGTCAGTCTTATTCCAAGATATTTAATGGATTCCACGTTTGTTAATTCATTATTACTTATTTTGTAAGTGGTAGGAGGAGAGCTATTCTTTTTCCAAAAATTCATTACAAGACATTTCTTAAAGTTTAATTCTAACTGCCATGTATCACACCAAGTTTCAATTGCTTGTAGGTCAATATTTAAATATTCTTTATCGTTCGGGCATAGAATTTCCCTGTACACTACTGCGTCATCGGCAAATAGACGAAGCTTACTTTTTACCACCTTTTGGATATCATTAATATACAAAAGGAATAGGAGTGGACCTATCACACTACCTTGTGGGACACCCGAAGTGACTTTAATTGCCGGTGAGGAAACACCGTCCAAAACAACCCTTTGAACCCGATCATGCAGAAAATCATTAATCCATGATATCATGTTACTGTCTAACCCATAAGATTTTAACTTCAAAATTAGTTTGCTGTGAGAAACCTTGTCAAAAGCCTTCTTGAAGTCATAGGTGCTAGGATTATTTCCGGTGACGCTGTGGCCTTCGTTTCAGTCTGCCGTAGCACCCTGTAAGACATCAAGGTGTGTAGCAGTGCTAATGAAATTTCTATTTCACCGGACTTAACTCTGCCGTGGATATCGCGGGCGTCGTCGGAGACGAAATGGACGAGGGCGATTGCCCTCTCTACTCAGGGGACACAGCCTGTTTTCGCCCCCGAAATTCTTCTTCCGTCGTCGACTTGCGTTGCTGAGCGGAATCACCTTCAAGAACAAAGCCACCACCTCATCCGCCACCTTCGTTGGTGACTCGATGGCGGGGGAGTCTGGGTGGCAGCACCCTCTCGAGGCCATGTGAATCACGTCCTGTCCCACAATACCCGTTCTCCCACGTGTTGTTGCCCCCTCGCCAAAACGCTGACTTATTTTCATGTGCGTAACAAGCAAACAACTTCACTCTCCCTCTCTATCGTCCTACTGCTATGCCTTCTCGACGGGGTAGTCGTTTTGTTTTCTGTTCCCATAAAAAAACTATAATAGAAGGGCTGGTGCTACAATTAAGTAGATGTCGAGTTGTCGATACTTATAAATGTCTAACTGTAGTGTCCATGCCATCAGGTCGAAAGGAAGGACGCCGTTTACTTTTTGCTTTACATTTAGACTTTCAAAATCACTCGTAACAATTTTATCGAATCAGCATTAGCTGTGTTCAGGGATAAAATCCAAGTCACTCTTTATAGGGCTTTTTAGGGCATGTGATTGTTTGTGAATACTGTCACCTTGCCGTGCTGTATGACATGCGAAACAAAATCAAATATATCAATGTTGTGTGAATAATTATAAAGTTTGCTTCAAGAGAACCTTCAAGTGTCCTTTATCTCTGTATACGCATCACTATTGCTCTTTAAAGCTGGTGTATAATTTTTGGACTACTGTTGCTGGGCGGCGGCAGCTTGTGGAATTGTTGACCAAGGGAGTAGTGACTTGCTCTTGAGGAAACTAGGTGACTAAGCTGCCCTTTAGTCGTAGCCACATTTTATTGTTATCGCATCATGATTCTATATCTACTGACTACCCTGCTCAACCTCGTGTGTGTGTGTGGCTAGGGGTGAGTTGTCACCTAACATTCACTGCGTACGTGCGTTAAAGTTTACATATAGATACTACCAACCCCATGACAGATTACTAAGAATACAATGCGGGATACACGAAAAATTCCACTTTTCGTCCAACATGAGTGAAAACATCTGAGAAGTACTACAAACATGCCTTACGTATTATTACGGGATTATGTAGACGTATTTAAATCATCAAAATTCCACCTCCTAAACCGTATCACAAGTTTTGTTACTTGTTATGTGTTTATCTAAGGTGTGCAGCTGCATGTTCATTTCAGTGTGAATTTATTGTTATGTAGGCTTTAGGGTGTGAGAAGTCTAAATGTTGTTATGATCACCAAGTGTTCGAGGACAGGATTTGAGCTTATCTGTTATGCAGCTGATTTTCTCTTGCCTGTGTGGTCCCTTCTACCAATGCAGTGTTGTGTTTTATTAACTTTCTCGGTGTAGGACTCGTATATCCTATACCTATGCAAAACCCCTTTAGTCTGACTTGCTGTCTTCGCGTTTGAAGGGTCACCCCCCCTTAAGGATCTAACCCCCTTATGATAACAATTGTTGACACATATGGCTGCTCTCCTCTTAATTCTATTCAATTCCTTTATTAATCCTTTTTCCTATAGTTCCCAAGCACTAGAGGGATATTCCACTTTTTGCCTAACAAACGTGAAATAAACCCCACCCTAAACTTTGGCGTAACGCTTTCCCATTACTAGTCTAATGAATCATACTTCACTGCGCCATCCGCATATAATCTGTTGCCATTTATGTTGGAGTGTATGCCATTTATGTATAATACGAATAGGAGCGGTCCCAAAACACTTCCTTGCGGCACGCCAGATGTCACGTCCACCTCTGTTGAGCTGAAACCATCGATAACTACATCTTGCTTCCGGTTCGATAAGAAGTCCCCGACCCAGTTTATCACATTCTCATTGATTCCGTAGGTCAGGAGTTTGTGTACAATATTTTTGTGTCTTCGTTGATTTGGGGCTTCGTGGAATTTTTCTTTTAAATCCAATGATACTGCTTCAACTCGTGTATTACTTACTCAAGATTTCAAAACAACATGAACGAAAGGACTCAACTGCGTTTCACATTCTAGTGGTGTTAGTGATTCTGATTAATTGTGCTTCGTTCTGAGGAATTTTCACTCTTCAATTCCCCTGAATCCTCCTGACTAAGATTAGTTTGTGTGCCATCGCTTCCACTGGCTTAAAGCTATGTTTTCATGTGGCAGTTTTTGCGTTGCGTTGCCGCTGCTTTGTGCGGCAGGAAAATACCTTGTTTTCATGTCACCGGCAGCCACAGCAGCAACGCACCAAAACATATGACGGTGGTAAACCGTGTTATAGGTGATAATCCATAGCGAAAGAATCACACGACGAAAAAATGACAGGCAGAATGCGTTGTTCCTCGCTCTGACGCAGCTGCGTCAACGCAGGCTGTGTTGAAAGATGAAAGATCGAGAGGATCGAGATCAACCTCCAATCTAAACCAACTCGGACGGTAACGCAGGCTGCGTTGGCGTGCTCGCTTCTGATTGGTGGCGCAGTGTGCGTCAACGCAAAAACGGCCACATGAAAACGTAGCTTATTTCGTTTCCGGTTGGGTGGTGGTAGCCCTGTGGCAGGGTTTGTGATCATGCATTTGCGTAACCGTGGAACAATACCGATTTCCCGAGTGGAAACTGAATAGCAATGGCAGTCAATCGGGCGAGGTCGAAGGACGATTGTTACGCAGAAGCGGTCGGCTTCTCGCGACTCGGAGACGCGTTTACGCTGGGCGACGAAATTTCCACTCTTTTACCCAAACTAACAACTCGCTTCCGCCTATTCCCTGTGATCGAGACGATCTCAGTTGTGTTTTATCTATCACTAGCGGAAGTTACCCTTTCATTCTCAACGGGGGGGATAACAGCAGGCAATGATAGAGTAGTTGTGATTTTGCAGGAGAGAATCTTCCAAATAACTTCTTAAATTAATTTATATTGCAAAATCGAATTTGCTGGTACCGTCGCTTTATTTTATTTCTGGCGTCTTAAGTTTCATTTGCATTGCATCTTTGTTACCGATCGTCCCTTTAAGCCTTATTGGCATTATATGGCTGAAATTATGTTCAAAGTAGATGTAGTAATCAGGGATTAATCAAGAAGAAACCACGGAAATGAAATAAATAATCATTAATACAGACTAATATTGGCAGCATAAATCAAATTCAGGTACACAGGCGAACAGAGGTAGCAATTAGCACAAGTAATTCAAGGTAATAAGTATAGAAGCACAAACGAACGTTTCAGTTGACGAACCATATCAAACTTATTTGTAAACAGAGCCCTCGGTCACCATGGGAAATGGCTGTTTAAACAGTAAAAATTCAGAATGTTCCGCAGAAATCTTCAAAGTTCCGGTAATTTTAGCCAAAATCAGTATTCGATGATAAAAGTAAGAATCGTTATTTGAAATATCTTTCGGTTAGTGAGCCTCACAATTTTGTGCAATGAATATTTCTTGTTAAAATTTACAAAGGATATAATTGCCCCAAGCTGTAAGACCTTTACATGTAAATCGTATGGGAACGCATTGACTCGTTTGGGATCGAAGAAGGCTCTTTAATCAAATGAAAAGTATCCTAATAACTGCGTAAGGAAGACATTTATTAAAAATCAAAGTTTGAATGCCGTACTACGTTTGGGTCTCGAATTTTATGGAAATTAATATGCCAATAAACATACTTACATTTTTGCTTTATAATGCAACAATGCCTTTAGTCAAGGGGATACGGCTGTTTAAACTGAAAAAAGATCACCGGAAATCGTCATATTTTACTGAAGCACTAGTAATTTTCGTCCGAAAGCAGAAATCGACGATTAAAATAGGAATATTTATTGAATTATGTTTCGGCTAATGTGCGTATCATGTTTGTGTAATAGGTCTTTCTAATTTAAATTTTCAAATGAAGAAATGGCTACAAGTTGTAACAAAGCACTTTACATTTATTTCTTATGGGAAGTCTTTTGACTCGATTGGGGTTGAACTGAGGACCATTAGGTGCAAGGAAAGTAGGTGACCTGTGCTATATTTAGTTCTCGGGTTTTAGGCGCACATATTAACGTGCATACATTCTACTTTATATATAAGATTGTTGTCATATGAAGACAGTATCACGTGTGACACTCGTTAATGGCTGATTTCTACATCTATATAATACCCTGCAAGCCACCATAAAGGTGTGTGGCAGGGGGTGAATTCTCACCAAACATGCGCTACATATCATGCATTTAAAAAGATTAGTATTAATATATTAGTCAACTTCAGTATTTTAAAAGATAAAAATAGCAAACTAAGCATGCAAAAACGTGCTGTTAGCCGGGTTACCTTCAAGTCCTTATACTAACATGCAACTACCTATGCTATGGATTGATTCACTCGTATTGGACATATTTACCGCTATCCATATCCCTAATTGTGCGTGGAAAAAAGGATATTTTGAATCTGCCAGTTCGGCAATCAATTTCTATAATTTTGTAATTATGGTCCAGTCTACCATGGTAAGTTGGGGTTCGCAAAATATTTTTAACGTCATCACTGAAAATATGATCGTGGAATTTATTTAGGAGATTGAGGCTAAATTCCAACCTGCGATTTGCATCATTCTGCACCATACCATCAAATCACCTCAACTATGTATGTACGTACAATTGCATGATGTTCAGCTGTGGATGACTCAAGAAAATATTCAAATCGGCCTTTGGCACCCAGCAACCGTTTGGTCCACACATATATTTTCCATGTATAATGGTTTAAACTCTGCAAAAAAATTCATCTTTACTTCAGATGTCGTTGAAGTTAACCTCTGTTTGTGTAAAAATGACCCAGCGGGTTCTCTGAATATTTGACGGGTGATGTTATCGTTCCGAAAAGTATTAATTTCAACCTTTAGTGTTTCCTCCTGTTGCTCTTAGGACTTAAGTAACTTTGGTTGCTCTTTAGTAACGATCAAACTGTCTCAGCTTCGCCTCTTACGAACTCCTTGTTTATGGCAGACATTCTGCTTAAGTTCGTTTGAGGGCTGTCCCTGAAATAAAATGCAATTGGGGTTTCTGAAATTTCTGAACTGGTTAGCGAACCCGTTTGTGAGCAGCTACCGTCTTTGGGTCCTTGCTGTTTCTCCTCGCATTCACGGCGACGACACGGCCTTTCCTCTTCCTTCATCTGTCGTTATAGCGGTCTTTGTGACGCGCGACCATCCCGCCGATGAATAGCCAATTACGCTCCCGAGGCACTGTGACCTCGTCTGCTTATGCACGAATGCGCTGGGCAGTTGCGATTCCTTTCAGGACGGAATGGAGAATCTTGCCTAAGTACGTCACTCCGGACATTGCGGCACTTATGTCTGCTTCCTTTATCTAGTGATTGCTTTGTCAGGATGAAATTTCGAGGTAGGATTTTAATATCGGTACACTGGCGGTTCATTCCTCATCACTCCTCATCACGGAGTTTGCGATTACTTATAGTAAGAATTTTTGAGCTGCCTTTGGTATATTCCTCAATCCTTGAGAAATATTCCTGGAACTGAACGGCACAAGCATATACTTCTACATAATACCCTGCAAGCCTCCATAAAGGTGCGGGGCAGGGGGTGAATTCACACCAAACATGCATTACATATCATGCATAAAAAAGGATTAGTAAAAATGAGCTAGTCTAAACTTCATTTTTTAAAAAAAGATAAAAATAGCAAAGCAAGCATGTTATATCATGCTGTTATACCAACATGAAACTACATCTACATAATACCCTGCAAGCCACCACAAGGGTATGTGGCAGGGGGTGATTTCTCACCAAACATATGCTATCCATTGATAAACTCGTGTGTATGCTATTGGATATATTTACCGCTATTCATATCCTTATTGTACGAGGAAAAAGGACATTTTTACTCTGACAGTTCGGCAATCAACTTCTCTAATTTAGTGATGCATGATTCAGCATGGTCTCTCTCCACTCTTCGTTGGACTATGATGCCTAGGCAGACCATGTACATCCGATCTATTGATGTGGATTTTATATCATATCAACATTATAGGATTTGTATACTTATACCATTTCAACCGAAGACATGGTAAACTTCTCCTTTCTACTGTCAATTTGACCCTTTGGTAATGATCTTATCCACTTTTTATTTTGGCATCTATAGTGTTTTTTTTCCAAAAATAGTTGGAAATATCAACAATTCCAGAAAAAGACTTTGCTTTTAACTGTCTTTCAATCGAATTTCCACCAACAGTTTTTACGCTGTCGCAACCTAACTTGGTCCGCGTTGGTTGTCACGTCGTTGTATAATTCATACCTCAGTTGCCATGCTCCAGTTTAAGAATAGTCTTATTTCCGTAGTTTGACGTCGTACATTATTGGCCTCAGCGGAATTCTGTGTTATATTCCTTTAAAATATTTTCTGGTGGTTGGTGGGACAAATCACGATGCCTCATGCCCTCGTACTCGGGTACCAATTCGGGTGGAGGCGTTGAAGTTTGAAACTTACCGTCTTTGTTCTTAGTTTGATTTCAGGAAAATTCTATTTTTCAAATAGCGGGATGAGTAGTTGGCGTTTCGATACGAATATTCCTATTACTTGCTCGGTTTTTGGCGTGGCTGATGCAGATCGATAGAGTATGTCGTTTGAACGGCCACTAGGAATGAAGACGAGTCGTCCGGGGTAAGTGCCTCTTTCGACTCTCTCATCTGCAATTCAAACGAGGTTTGGTCGATGGCACGCTCCCTTAGTTAATGAAAACAATTTCTCCAAACTGGTTCTCGGAAAAATCTATCTCCGTTCTAAATTCAGTGAAAGGAATCGCGGTGCCTTTTAATTTTACGTCTTGTAGCCCAGCGCAATATCGTTATGCAATTTGTACTTGAACTTACTACATGTTTTTACGAGGACTTCAGCAATTACGCAAGGAGCGTGCTTTACTAAGCTCTGTCGCTGGAGATCAATGGAAACCCGAATTCCAGCACTTTGGGATTCAAATTCGCATGAGTAACACTACGCTTTTCTGAATAAAGCGAAATTGCAGTAAACCTTGGAAGCTATAGAAATTTAAAAGAAAAGTTGGGCCCTTTTTATTCTTAGTATCCCCAAAAAGTAATAATTCCTTATCGAGTAGCAATATCAGACTTTATTCCGGGTCACTGCGTCATTATAAGAAAGTTCTCCTAATGGCGACTTACATTCATCTATATCTACGTAATATCCTGCGAGCCACCGCGAAGGTGTGTACCGCGCTTCGGAACGTATCTAACAATAAGACAGAAGTAACATCCAGGATACCTCGTAGATTTAAATGAAGGGTGTCTTATAGGCTCGAGCTAACTCAAGTCGCTTGCAGGATATTGCTTAGATGTAGATGAAGTCATTCTTCCATTCCTACTCGCCATTTGGTGTACTCGTCTTGGGTTTATTTGCGTAGTAGAATGCTCTGGGTACTAATAAGTATTGGTTTTGAGAGTTGGAAAATTAACACTCCGCATACTCCCCCTTGTATAACTAACTCACTGCCCTGGAAATCCGCCGGGCATTCCTACGCGTGTTTCTTCATAATGCATGCCATCAGGTGGAATGGCGTAAGGTGTGTGTCGTGCAATCCCTCTTCATTTCGGCGTAGCGGGTGACGGGGAATTGGGAGAGCCGCGAATTCTACGTCAGCGTGAAATTCTACCTCTCCGACATCATGCTACAAATATATTCTCAGCGTAAGCAAGTGTTATTGCCGCGGCAGAGGTATGACGGCGTGCGTGGGCTCGGCTCTCCCCTCGTGGGGCTAAATGTGCTTTCGGATCGTAGCCGATGACTGAAGGGCCGAAAAACTGGTTTTCTTTTTCACGGGCTCTCTACCTGCTAGTCTCACGGTCTATTATTTCCTAGGAATTCGAATCTCCACGCAAACATTCCCCCGAGGCTTCGGCCTTCCACCTCCGCGCTGTTTGCATGGAGACCATCTTCCTTCGATGCTATCCGGTCACGCCCTCCGTGGTTGTTTTTGTACTTTTTTACTGTCGTGACCCAAGTAGTGCCTTCTTTAGATATCTATATCTATCTACTGACTACCCTACAAGCCACCTCGAGGGTATTTGACAGGGGGTGTGGTGGTACCAAACATGCTCTCCGTACATTCACCAGTTTACTTATACTCCAACCTGAGAAGGTAGAGGTATATTCCATTATATTTGTTAACTTTTCTGTGAATACTTCTTATCTCTAGCTGAACTCGCAAGCATTTATCTTCGGCGTCTTTTACAATCAAATTTTAGTTGCAGTGTTTACCTGTTGTGCTGGTTGCTTTTTTGGCTTCTTTTTCAGGAATAAGAAAGCAAAGTGAAGAATATTAAAATTGGTGGAGAATGTAAATTATCGCTTGCGCTCTTCAATTTTCATTAGTCTGGTCTTATTTCCGTAATTTTATCAGGCCTTTGAGAAATGTTATCATCTTTGCTCAACTCCTAATCGTTATTGTGATATTCATGGTGAAATACAATTGTAATACTCCACTCTTAATTTTTTTTTAATATTTAATTTTTAGGTTACCTAGAAAATGGCACTGAGTTGCCGAAACCCGGGTCGGTTATTGTTAAAAATTAAATATTTATAAAAATATTAAGTGTGTAGTATTACAATTGTATTTCATGATGAATATCACAAACTTCCACAAAGTCTCACCTGAATTGACTTCTTATATTCGTTATTGTGATATTCACTGAGCTACGTTGGTGATATAATTAGGCTACCGGTAGTGTAAATGAGCACGTATCCAATCACAGCATGATGCTGTGATTGGGTATGTCTCATATCATTTCGTATATCTGCGGATGGGATTAGTACACGTAAAGAATGGGACATTGTTCGAAATATATGTTAGCATCGGTGCATAAACGAATGGATGCAGAGGATGTATTCTGTTTTTTGGAAGTGAAGGATCAACATTCATAACACCCAGTGTCAAATTTATGCATGTAGGAAGTGATGTGAAAATTGACAAATATCTAAACACCAGTATTTTTTATTTCCATGGATCTTCAATAGAGCTAGTTTAGGGTGTTAGAAGAATTAACAATTTTTTGTCGTTGAGCGATCAGAAGTGGGATCTTATATAGATACTGAAATAATTCCTCGCCGTAATCAGATTATCCATTCTTTCTTGCGTGAGGTTGCGAATGCTCGACGTGAAGTGCCCCCTGCCACACACCCTCCCGGTGGCTCGCAGCGTACTACGTAGATACTTTGTCGTGCAAGTAATCTAAATACTCTACAGGTATCTCCACAGAGCAACGTATAGATCACCTCGATTGGGTGTGGCAGATGGTGATTGATAATCAAGCATGCTATGCCTTCATGTACTAACAGATACATATCGACGTGATCAAATGGTCGTGTTAGTATTCCATGCTACTATTGGTACTGCCAATTCATTGTTCGTTGGCGGTTTCATTTTCTCAGATAAAAATGTTTTCGGTTAAAAGGGTAAAAATTTCCCTTGGTAGATGTAAAAGAGGTGCACAACCATCTACATCTCCATAATACCCTTCCAGCCACCATAAAGGTGTGTGGCAGGGGGTGAATTCTCACCAAACATCTACATCTACGCGATACCCTGCGATCCACCGCGAGGGTGTGTGGCAGGCGGTAGAACATGTACTACATATCATGCATGAAAAGGATCAGTATTAATATACTAGTCTAAACTTCACCATTTGAAAAAGATAAAAATATCAAAGAAAGCATGCAAAAAATGCTCTTAGTTGGATTACCTTCAAGTCCTTATACCAACATGCTGCTACCTATGCCATACACCGCGCTACTATATTGAATATTTTCCTAATATATCAGACGAGTGAGTGCAGTCGAATTTATGCCCCGCTGAGGCGGTGGAGTTTACGTCAGCCTTCGTCTCCGAAGCGAGGTATCGAGGGAGGAAGTCGTCGGAGTCGAATTCTCATCCTGTCGGGCGGTCGGCGCATTCCGAGAAGTCGGCGCTTCCTCCCCAAGGATGGGAGGCCGCCTTCTCACTGCGCCGCGCAACATTTGTCGTCGCCCCTCCCCCCCTTCTGCTTCCCTCCCCGCCCCCATCCCTCTTCCTCTCTCAGATGCCCTCGGAGGCAAGTCGTGTCTCGCTCGGGTCACTTATGAATCACCAGCTCTTTCCTTTCTATCCCGCTCCCATGCGACCCGGCCCGCCCATTTCTTCCAATTCCACAGCCCCGGTCCCTCGTCTTTTTGTTTGCTGCCTCTCTCTTTCTAGCCCGGCACTACCCTCCCCTCCATCCAGTTAGTTCTTTTTTGGCCTCTGCGTGGTTTTGAGGTCGGGGCCCCCGTAATTGCGGCCTGCCAGTCCCAAGAGCTGTTTACCTCGCTCTATGGCCGGCTCAGTTTATCCCTGCGCAGCATCCATCAACCATTTTGTCTCTCCAGACGTTATAATCGTGTTCTGTTGGATGAAGCCTCCTCCTCTGTCAGGATTCGCCATGCTGCTCCAATATGTGAGGGTTGAGGAGTCGCGGGGTGGGGCGTGAGGGAGGTATGGGGAGGATGTATCTACATGAGGCAGGAACAGTCAGACGATGAGTTTCATTTTGAACGTACCGAAAAGGTCGACCTTGAATGTAAGAGTTGTTTATTTTTCGGGGATGACTGTCCCAAGTGAGCATTCACAAGAACGTGTTTCAATGGTTTGCATTGGGATATTGGCATTGTTAACCATAACTCCTGCAGTTGAAAGTTCAGTTAACACTGTAGGGTATGGGTGAGGGATTTTTTCCATTTCACTTCTGTGTCGTCATCACTAAAAACTTCCAAGTTGCCAACTTGGACTTTTTCCCTTATTGTTTTCAGCTTAGGGCAGTACCTACTTAAAAATTTTTGTGCATCACAGACTACGGAAGACACTTCGTAATTAAAACGCTGTAATTAAAATGGCTTAAGTTTATGGTGTGTCTTTATACCTAAATTTTACCGGCCAATCACCGGTAATTTTTTTGCCTTGGAACAACCAAGTTCCTCACAGTGCTTATGTCAGTTCGCCCCGACTATCGTGATTTCTTCATCCTCGAAAGTAGCCTGGGAGTTCTCCTTCGTCTTGACGGAATCTTCGCAGTGAAGAAAAGACAAGCATTCAGACTCAGCATAATGAGTGGCCTGGATGTCCCTCTGTCTGCAGTCATACAGATTTACTAACTATTCGCTTGGTGTAAAACTATACATTCTTACATAGATTCACTTAGTAGCTTTTTAAGATGTTTCGATGGTGATGATGTCGAGATACACACGACTAAACATTTAAGAATACAATGATGTTTACCTTGAATATTCCACATACCGTTCAATCTACCTCGTCGTGATACTCAAGATTTTCCGTTCGAATTTTATTTTTTCCACTCGAAAAAAACAGTAGCTTTTGAACATCATTGTGAGGTGGTACCAGCTTGGTTCATTTTCGGCGGCACGAACTACTACGACTAAGCCATCCTTCTCTCTCCGTTTACGAAGTGTGAGAGGTGGATTGTTTGAATGCGTGCACAGGACAGCCTCCTTCGAGCACGTTTGGTCTAGTTTCGCACCGAAAGATCTCAAGCACTTGAACCGTGATCCTACCCGCTTAGATCGGTACGCAGACGTCCATTGGCCCCGAGCGAAATTTTGGCGTCGGCCTCCAAGGTCATCAATCAAGGTCGCGACGAAGGTTTGGAGTCAGTTGCTGCGTGACCTGCGTATCATCTTCTGCTTGACGGCTGATGCTCTGCTGCTTCTCGCCGCGGTCAATTTGTCCGCTGGGTGTGAAGATGCCGTTCTGCGAGAAGCGGCGGCGAGAAAAGCCGTCATTTTGTCCCTGTGCAGAGGATACGATTATTTTCCACCTTCCATTGTTCGTGCGATGCGCAACTCGAAAAAAAATCCTCGCAGGAATGCATTGTGTAAGAAGTCTCGCCTTCGCTCATTGTATAGTTTAATGTCATTTATTTGGAATCCATTGCCACGTGATCTGCATCTAAATCTACACGATACCCTGCAAGCCACCGCGAGGGTGTGTGGCAGGGGGTGAAGATCACCAAGCATGCACTATTGACATGCAAGCAAGCAACTATAGGGTCTCATGCAACTAGATTGTTAATATATACAGTATTTAATTATTAATTTCCTTACTTGCCGAAGACGAAGGCGGTGGAATGGTTGTCAGCAATTCACGATCACCTCGATCCTGTGATGAAAAGGATCCTCTTCCGAGATACCACCCATTCGCCGAATTACTGGCATTGCTGCGAGGAGTTCTAGATTCCATTTCCATTCGTCGCATCCTCCTCCCCCTGGGAGCTCTTGGCGCAAACCGTAATTAATATACTTTTCTTAAAATCCTGAGCCTCTCAGCATCTCAGGCGATGAAATGCGAATAGAAGCTCGCATTTAATTTCGCTAATGGTTGTTTATTTTCCCCCTCGTCCCCTCTCGCGCACACCTCAAAGCATTCCTCTCGCTGCGCAAATCGCTCGAAGCCCGGGCGTTCGCATCGTGAGGGTCGTAACAAAAGACTGGGCTGATCCCCTTTGTTTTGGCCGACCCAATTACAGATGTGGGAGGGGAAGGTGGTTTGAGTTGGGAGGGGGTTTTCGGGCACAGATCTTGAGTAATTAAATTTTTGTTTGCATGCGATGTGCCTTTGTTTCATTTTTTCCTTCGTTTCCCGGGTGGTGTTTGCTCGCACGGTTCGGGACTGAGGATGCCTCTTGGGGAGGTAGCAAGGCAGTATCCTCGCGCGGGAGTGTTCGCATTGTTTACACAAGCCGAGTTTCGTAAAGAGCTTCCCCTCTCTTCCCCTCCCTCTCACTTCATCGTTTCGATTCCTCCGTGCGGAGGCGATGGGATTTCTACCTTCTCGAACATCAAAGCTTTCTTGCCTTTAAACAAGAAAAGGGATAAGCGTTTTAAAGGTTGGCAATCTCAAAACTAACTCCCTTGCGTGTCCCTTATCCTCAGAAAACCTGGAAATGTAGAGGTGATAGTACGAAGTTTTTTGCGTTGAATATCGTCGGGGAAATTTGTAGGCTCACAGCTCTAAGGATGTGTTTTCTTGAACGAAGGAGTTGCTGTCGCATAAAATGGCATGGATGGGCGCAGGTGTACAATAATTTTATCGCAGTCTCTTTTATTAGACCCGTATTAGGTTCCCTTGAGAGAAAGTGGTGAGGCAAAGATTCAGCTGAATTACTTCTGTGTTTTTTTATTCCTCCGTGTAAAATTCTCCCTATTCCTCTACTAACGGCGGAGAATAGGTTTCAGTTTAAGTTGCGTTCGAATCAACTTTTTACTCGTAGGCGGACCTAGGTCGAGTGTTATCAAGTGCTCAAGTTATATTCGAGCGTATAATTTTGCGTTTGTTGCGGCAGACTTGCCATCTTTTCATCTTATGATCACCGCTAAGCGTTACCAACTTTCTCGTCTTCGGTATATTCTGCAATAGGTGACTTAATATTTCGCACAATTGAATGTATGTATGTACGTTTTTGATTATACTGAAAAAAATAATTTTCAGTTAACTATATTTCCCGCGATCTGGAGTTATTTTTCGATGGCGCTTTTGGCAGTGGATGCAAACAAATATCACCTGTTCAATATTAATGCGTTTTTCACGATAATGCGAGCGATCATGGAATTAATTATTCATAGAATATTTAGTTGCTCTGTAAATGTTCGTGATGTGACGTAGATACCGAATGATGGTTAAAAATCACGACTGTTACTCCCGCCTTATAATTTGAATGTGCCTTCGCATTCGGTTTCGTCTTTCGTCGTTCCTAGCCAATGCAATTTCCCTTGCCCTGGGGCCATTTCCCAAAAAAATGTATTTTTTACAGCTCCTCCGAAACTTACCCGACGTTTATTTTTTTTGGCAAGGAGAGTTTTATTCTCTCTTGCAAATGATTACCTCTGCTCTTTATCCGTGGTTGAACTAAGGCCAGGGCAGTCCAGGAAATAATTACTGGGTCGCCCGGTCACATTTTGTTATCCTTCCACACCGCCTTTGGCCTCATTAAACTTATTTCTGTCAACTTACCTATTTTATTCACCTCATGCAGTAATCGGATCAGTGCATGATTACATTGCGCTCGAGGTTTTGTCTATATGAACCTGATGCTATTAAAAAAATTGGGTCAGCCTACCAACTGAAATTAATTAATTTACGAAAGACTTCCACTCTTTGATTTTTAATGCACACTACAGACTTAAATTACTAATTTTCCCCTCCATTTAGACGGAATGGATGGTGGTTCCAAACTTGCTTTATAACTTGGCTCTGCATTTCTTTCGGGATTGCTCCGCGTATGTTGACTTCACTTGACAACAGTTTCGCCGTGATTCTAGCTGGTGTCTTCAGGTCGACCGCTGTTGCCGCAGCAGTCGACCTGAAGACGCCAGCTGGAATGCCGGCGAAACTGTTGTCAAGTGAAGTCAACATACGCGGAGCAATCCCGAAAGAAATCCCGTGATTCTAGCTGGTGTCTTCAGGTCGACCGCTGTTGCCGCAGCAGTCGACCTGAAGACGCCAGCTGGAATGCCGGCGAAACTGTTGTCAAGTGAAGTCAACATACGCGGAGCAATCCCGAAAGAAATGCAGAGCCATTCACGCCGCGGAAACCTTCGAACGAACGTGCTTTATAACTTGTTGTATTATGATTTTTTCCTTCCTTCACTTCTCCATATTTTTTTCCAGTGCCTTGGTGCTTCAGATATGCAAGTTCGTTTTACTGATCTTTATATTATTGTCTGCATCCAATAGGTGAGATCTGTTCGCCATGCCGGTGTCCTGGCAAGATTTTGGATTTGCGGCCGTTCATCGAGTGTCTGTTTCGAGTTATGTATTCGAATTATTTGGGAGGAGTTTAGGTTTTTCTCTCTGCGAGAAGAGTTCTTTCATCCTAATTTTTTCATTGGCGTGGTTAATCGCCGGAGCATCTTACTAGGGAAATATGCAATCAAAGCCGGCTGTGAAAGAGATAAAAAAATTTTCCCCTCTGCCCTTTCCGTGGGGAAAAATCCCTATCCTTGATCACCTCTTACCGCTCCGTTGATTGGAAATTTATTTATCCCCTAAGTTCTTTTGGCCCATAATTCACGCTGCCTCCTTGTCGAAAATGCCATAATCCTCTTTGCTCGGGGTAAGGAGACGTGGTTTTTTTCTCCACCTATTTCCACCGCTGACCGGTGATTGTCCCCCTGTTCGCTGAAATTGGATTTTCTCTTCCTCTCTTCTCCTCCTATATCCTCCTGCACACCCTTCCCGTCGATTAGGCTCCCCTCGCTAAATCTCCGGGCCACTCACCGCGTGTATTTCATTCCTCCCACCAAGTGGTCGTAAATCGTCCCCGGTGGAGGATAGCGGCTGTGGATTGGATATAGGACTGACTGGTGGAGTAACCTCGGCATAGTCAGCGGACCCACTCCATCGGTCGTTCTGTTTTGTATCCTATTATATCGTCAAGCGAACGGATATAAGGTGAAGCTTGAGAACTTTTTATACGGGCGCATATATAACCACTCTTCCCTATTCCTCCTTGTGTATTTTGTGAGTTTTCCTCGTTAATTTTTTTCTTCGCGGTGCGCTCATGGCCGGGAAACTCCGAGCCTCGTTATCGATTGTTGAAGCAGCGAGCAACCCCTAAATGGGCGAATTTATATGTATTTATTCGGCTCGCACGGAGCATTATTTCTCATACGCTCCTCTCCCTTCCTTTTTTCTTCCGGAATGTTATCAGTGGGTTATTTCTTGAGGATATTTATTAATGGAATGTGCTCCGTAGGTGCCTCAACGAAGTAAACGCTTTCCTTGGCTGCGGCTTGGTAGTTTTATTAAAAGTTCGCTCCCATAAATCACAATGCTATTTTCGTGCGGGTATATTTCATAACCGAAATGGCTTCGTGGACAACTTAATAAGAATCACGTAATATGTGGAAGATAGAGCTTAATGGATTTCTGTTAGACTCAATCAGGAAGTATTCGGAGAGAGTGGTTGATACTGAGGCTTTGTGTTGATATTTGTTACCTTAACAGAGTTATTTTACCTCTTTCGTGTTTCCAGCGATGCAGTGTTTATGTAAGGTAGCGAGGAGTCACTTAAACCCATTTTGACAACGTTTTAAGTCAGTTTATCCGTCTTCCATAACCAACATAAAATGCAGTTAAAAAGCTTGGAAATTTATATCTTGCGGGATACTCGCCAGGGAAATTGTAAAATCGTGTTTTACTCCCAGCAGACGCTGTGTATATTAGTTGTAAGGTCAAATAAAATGGCTTTTCGGTTACTTGGAGAGATTTGGTCCGAAAGATCTTCGCCGCTTGTGCTCCTACACAATTCGATGCGAGTAGAATTTGTTGTTCCAGGGATAGCTGGAGCGCGTCAGGCTCACTCTCGTTTGTAATCGACGTGACGCTATGCGTCCCTCGCGAGCGTTAAAGTCGGCTCGCGCTTGATGACTTCCATTTCCATTCTCCCCTCCATTATTCATCCGCTCATCTCGATTGGGCATTCATGATGGAGGTTTAAAGGGGTCCCATTCCGCGGAAAAGTTTCTTCTCCGCTTCCCGGACACTTGCGTCAGTCCCTGCGAGGCGGCTGCGGCTCTCGACACGGTCCCCACGGATGAATTCTAATTTCTTCACTGGCGGAAGTGCGTCCTCGCCTTCTGCTCTTCAAGTTCCTTCTCGACGCAACGCGGGGGAGGTGAAGAAAATGAGCCTTCGGAACTTTTAACCTTATGGCTCACGACCCCTATTTTAGGGTTAGCTAAACTATATAATGAGGAAATGGAAGTATTTATATTCTTTTTAAATCGTTTGGAATCGCACCGGTGACCGCAAATGCTTGCAAACGTTGAGGTAACATATTGGCCGTCCCTCGAGTCGAAAGTTTAAGACTTATCAAGGAATAAGATACGAGTCTTGTACGAGTATGTAAAGTATCCATCCACCTGGCAACCCGAACTTCTAATCTCCCCAATTGCGGGGATGTTGTGTTCTTTTAGTAGTAAGTTATGTGGTGTCTAAGTGGTTGGAGCACCTTATGATATAATCTCACTGATAATCAATCTCGTGATGCACCATTCTCGCTCTTCTACGACAGAAATTTTCCAGTAGCTGTCTCCTCATAAAGTGCGTATTTTGGATTTATGTTTTCCTTCGCGCGTCTGCACGAGTCCCATCCTTTCGCAGTATTCCTCCTCCAGTGTGGCGACGTCCGTCTTCATTTCAGTTTCTCCTTATAATATTTCCGATGTGTGTTTTAGTCAGTCCACGCGAGAGCCACAATTCAGGCGGAAACTTTTTGCGGCCTCGCGCTGGGCGGAAAGGGAATGGACAGGATGGTGCGCGGTGCAGGGGGAAATGGTGGAGGTCTCCATCGCCCGCAATAACGGAACTCTCCCACCTTCCTCCTCCTGCCGCCGCCGCGCTTATACCTCGACTCGTCATCCCGACTCCGCCGGCTGCACGCTCCTCGACTCTCGCAGGGGCCATCAAACCCGCGCTCACACTCACAAACACAGTCACTCTCCCTCATGCACATCCACGCGAGCTCAACTCTTCCCCTTTTCATCCTCCTCCCCCCCCCCAACCTCACTCTTTACTCCGCACGAACCCGACTTGGCTTTTCCGACGTGTCCTCTTCCTACTTAAGTTACTCTCCCTCTCTCTCTCTCTTCCTCCTATCCTCTCGCCGTCTCCCTCTCCTCTTCGTCCACCGGCGTGGACGCCTCTCTCTCTCCTAGGTTCCACTTTCCCCTGTCCTCGTGGCGGTGGTGCCTTTGTGGCCGATGTCATTTCGTTTGCCAACTTTTTAAACCGTCGTGGATGCTGGGGCAGCGGTCCCGGGGAATTATTCCTTTGCGCACTCGGCAGATGCACGCGCCAGCGCATTGTGAGGCGCGGATGTCATTACACCGGACGTATTTAACCGGCTTTTGCGTCGAGGAAAGAGGTTCGTTAACTCTAATTGCGGAAGTTCCCGAGGAAAGTCGAGAGTTTTGAAGAGCCTGAATTTTTCCGGAATCACATTTATTATCGTCTTCGTTTATTATGACTGGTTCCAGAGATGCCGAAAGAATATGCCCCGTATATGGGTGCAGCCTTATCTGCTGCGGGCAGTAGTTTGCGATGTGTTCCCTGTTTTTCTCGTCACCTACAAGCAACTGCGGGTTGCGTGTGACTCTAGGTGACTCAAGCAAACGCTGTACAAAACACAAATATTTATAGTTAAACTTCAAACGCTCGGGGAAGTGTCGATATTTAATTACTCTTTATTTCGTCATTCATTAGAATTGTACTAATGTGTACCTTTACTCATGCAGGCGATCAAAATTAGCGTAAAAAATACTTTACTTTTCTTAGTTAATACATCCTTGTAATCCTTCACATACATCCTTCACGTCTATTGTTATTGCCTTTGATTGTATTCGGTAATATTATTTTGAAGCCCCTCCATCCGGTGTGTTGCGGTTTGATTTTTACTGCGGCCTTAGTGAAGCTATGGAATTCCTTTCGTTTACATCCCACAGCAATATTCGTTCACTAGATCCCATTTAGGAACGGGATAAGGAATGGAAGATGCAGAAATGAAGAGAGTCTGTTCTTGTCTCACGTTTTTAGTCTAACCTAATGATGGAAGTATTCGATATTTCTATCGGCATGCGTGTTAATGTATGCGAGTCTTGATTGATACAGATGCTCACAACATTTTCTTCGAAACGAAAGAGTTTAATCTTTAGCAGCGAGGGATGTTGAATGCGTAATACGTATTTCGCAAGCAGTCTTTTGCGCTGTTTAGTATTTTTCATGGTGAAGGCTTGTTCAAGTGGAGGGAGTAAATATTCTCTACGTATTCTAATATTTACATGCTCCAGTTGCAAATCCTGCATGCATGTTTACATACGTAATGTTATTGCAAAAATCGTGCGATTAGGATTTTAATTGTGGAACCGATTAAAGCATTTTTGGCCACGCTTGTTACTTTCTTCCTTTCCCTTGAAGTGCGTTATAATTTCTTCGTCAAGCCTCGCGTCCATTTATCTGCTCGGAGACCTTGAAAGCAGAGAGGAAGAAATAATTGTGGGAAGAAATGTGGTATCTGAATAGAAATCCAGAACACTCGCGTAAGACAAAAGGATATTTGCAGAATACCCCGCGTCCCTCTCCCTTTTACCGTCCGGCGTCGTCTGTTCTTTTCCCTCCGCTTTATTCCCGCGCTCGTAAAGTGATCTTCTCCCCCCTCATTTTATCACACGATGTCGTATCGCGTTAATCATGCAACGCACCGGGCGTGAGACTTTTTTTTTAAACTGCTTAATGGTCGACCACGACAGGATGATGCCCGCCATTTTGGTGCATGTTTTTCCTCTCGAAAGAGGAGAGAGAGAGAGAGTGAGAGTAGAGGACGAGGGAGCAAAATTGTCCGGTGTGTTGTGGTTTGATTTTTACTGCGGCCTCCGTGAAGCGAAGTAATTCTCTGCGTTTACCCCCACAATAATATTCGTTCACTAGATCCCATTTCGGATTGTGATAAGGAATGGAAGATGCAGAAATGAAGGGGGTCTGTGCGTTTCAAATTTTTTTATCAGTGATGACTTCACGTTCAATTGAACGCCATCTTGGAATAGATTACGAGTTCAAATAAAGGCTTATCAATGTCATTAGCCCTTGAGCTCCTGTCTCTGTCTGAAATGGTATATCGGTCGGGAAAAGGCGTCCATAATTAAAATTTACTCCTCCAAATCTCATTATTACGCCTCTAATAGTATTTGCTGATCTATTTTAAGAGCTGTTATTAGAGAAGTGCAGGTCCATTTGTGGCAGGTCCACACCTTTTTATTTGGTGCCGCGGGCGTAAGAGCTTATTTGCTACTCCACTTCCCGTCCCCGTTGAGGGGTGACTTAAAATTCCATGTCATCGATACTTATTTATCCTTCTTTTACATGACTCCCGTCACGGATCTGTCTCTGTGAATGACTGCTCATAATAAGGCAGTTGACCTGATTTGGACATTTATATTGCATTTAGGGCGGGGAATGCCCCCCACTTCCCGCTGGATGCCACCGGATGAAACTAAGAGCTTTGTAGACGCTTGATTATCAAGAAGCAATTAGTATGGATTATATGACGCAGGGATATTTTGGCCGCGTGAATGAAATGTTGACCCGCGACTGACGGGCGGCGGACAAAAGTTATAAATCACCGCTGGCTCTCCCTCTCCTCCAGCCCGATTGCGGATCATCAATTCTCCTCCATTTCCTTCCGTGGATAGCAACGCCATCTTTCGGATTACTCATTTTGACGTGGGATTCATCCATCATGCCATTTTTATATTTGACGCGGAATAAATCCGAATCACTCATGATATTGCTGTCGCTTAAACTTCTCGGCCATAATACTTCTCAGTCCCGGGCAACCCTTCCCGCTCTTCGGGCTTTCAATTGACCGTACTCTAATTAAAACCTGAATTCCGAGCAGCCCCCTTACCGGTGGGGTGGGGAATTTCCTCTACAGAGATGTCTTTGGCGTGAATCGATCTATTCAACCTTATTGGAAGTCTTCGTGTCCCTTCATTATTCTCTAACACTCGCATGATATCAAACTTTTGTTCAGTTTTTTTTAGCATGCGGGTAATTCGTATCATTATTATAAATAAATCTGATGCCACCATTTGTTTGCCTTTGCTTTTGGTTTCTTTGAGAACGGTTTCTTATTTTTTTTAACCTCTTGTGGTGTTGTATTCGGATGGTTGTCTCGGCGATTAATGGTGTGTTTATTCTGCATGCATGGAAACAGGAATTATTGCTGTTAACGGGTCCTAATTTTTACTCCAGCCGGTCTGACTTTAGTTCAAATGGAAAAAATTAGATGTGCACGAAGAATTGTTCTTTAGTTACGCAGTGACCGATAAAGAACATGTTTAGATACTAGATTGGAGAATTCTTCGTTAAGCTTGATAGAGCATCGGGAGGGTGTCTTTGCTTGAGATTGGTCAGTTCAACGACTTAAAACAGAAGATGAAACGCATTTGAAGATAGGTTTCGTGCGACGTACTATTTGGCGAAGTAACCGCTTCCGTCCCTGAACCGTGTCCTCGTGTCCACCTTGTCTTGCGTCCCTCGCTCATCGGTTGTAAGCCCTCGAACATTTTCAGTCCTCCATTCTGCCATTGGCTCGCAGCCTCACGCCCACCCCAGTGGCCTTCTTCCTTCTCGCACTCCCGTTCATCATCCTCTTGCGTGCGTTAAGCCTCTCCGCCGCCGATTCCTCGAGCCGTGAGCAGTCACCCTTCTCTCCGCCGCTATTTTCCGCGACGCCTGAGAGTGACACTCGACCAATGGGGAAGCCTTATTCAGCCGCTCTCCAAGATGGAGTGCAGAGGTCAGGAGGGTTTTGGGGCGGCCTGGAGGAGGGCGGGGTTCGCGGGAGGCAAGTTGGGGCGGGTTGAAACAGGAGCGTGGGAGAAATGGATTCTGGGTGTGGAGCGCAAGGCTGTGGGGGAGGAAGAGGGGTTGGTGTTCTGGGAATCTCTGGGGCGGTGGGGCGAATAAGAAAAGAGTCCCTCTGTGTTCCACCCTCCGGCGGCCTGCCCTTGGCCTCATCCTCCCACCTCCCCTTCCTCCCTCTCTCTGGTGCTGTAGCACGCTCCGATCCTCTCCCCCACCTCCCTATCGCCCCAAAACGCCTTAACCCCGCGAGGAGCGGAGGGGGGTATGCCCACAAAATCGAATTGACTGTTCTTTCTCCTCCCCTCGGGCCCTCCTGATCCCTTTTTTCCCTTCATCTCTCGGAAAACTCGCCAGGGCTTCTCTCTCTCACTCTCTCGCATCCATCTCTCCACCCCTCCTTCCCTCTCCTACCCCCTTGCCGCTACTCCACGTTCCTCGTCCCCTCGCCCAGCATCCCTTACCCTCTAACGCGCCTGCTCCTGAAGCCCCTTCTCCACCATCCCCCGTTCCTCCTGCATCCAGCGGCGTGACCTACATCCAGGTCCTCTCCGAGAGAGAGAGAGATGCTAGCGCAATGTGAGCGCAGAATGTGTGTGCGGTGCAGGGGGCGCCGGGATGTTTCAGAGCGATGGGGGAGGGGGTGTGGTGCTCTTGAACTGATTTCGCTCGTGTTTTGTTCGCGGGACTCCCCACCTGGGAGCTGTGTCGAAGGAGGCAGCGTAATATTTTTATTTTTGCCGCACACCACCTTCGTCGTCATCCGTACGCGCAGCTCTTAAGGGTACGGGAAACTATTTCCAGAAATGCGATGAATTCGAGAAATAACCTTTTTCCCTCTCCCCTCCCCTCCCTCCTTCCATATTCAAATATGCGGAGGGAGCTCCGAGGAAAAGAGGAGAAGAAAATGATGTTCGCAGGGAGCGAGTATGGAACGGGCGATGCCAAGTTCTATCGAGGTCAAGGTCGCAGGGATCCAGGGTTATTTTGTTGCTGGGCCGGGGGTCAGGAGAAGGATTCCACCCCAGTTCTCCTCGTGCCGATCCTCCCATTTCATTATTTTTTCATTTACCACCCGCTCTCGCCCCGTGGACCCTCCTCCTGCCACATCCCCGATTGTAGCTCCTCCTCCTCTTGTTTTGCACAAGCCGTAAATTTCCGTTAAACTTGTTCCAGGACCCTGGCGCCTCGTCATTTAGCGCCACCTCCATCCCTATCCCTCCCTAGGGTCCCAACCCCCGCTCTTCTACACGTGCAATGGAAATTTACTCGGTGGACTAGATGGATCTAGCCTGCTCTCTTGTTATTTTTTCGTAACCAGGCGAGTCCATTACGGTTAGAGCTTTCACGTATAAAACATAGTGCGGTTTATTGGTCTCGCCACGTAGGTGGCAGCAGTGCGCGGCGTATATCTGTTTATAACGCGCATGCAGCGTGTGTTAACGGCTCGATAAAGGAAACCGCCATGTTGTCGGGTGGAATAAAAAGGGTCGTCGCCGACTCGTGCGCCATTCCTGCGAATATCTCGCGGAAAATTTGTCTCATGCCGCTGATGTTGTTTTTACCAAGCTCCGCTCTCTTTTGTAAAAATATGGGACTTTTTTTCTTCCTAATCCACGTTTTGGAAAAGCCGAATTTCACGCTGCGCAATTTTCCATGTTTCTAGTGTATGACTCAACCGTAATGTAGCTTACCCGCGTCGCTGTTTTATCGATAAGTGGCCCAATGTACAATGGTGAATTTTCCGTGATCGACTCCATGAGCCGTGATGACTTTGTTCTCATAAGATTCTATGATTCTCCCCATAACCATGAAATCCATTTTTATTGACCGCCCTTCCATTTGACTCAGTTTTATTTATGGATAAGAGGTGTTCTTATCGTTTTGCGCATTTTTATCCGTTTACTGCAGTTCACCTCAGCTCGGCGGTTTGGCATCCACTGATTTTATTCCATGAATGAATGACGCTCTGGATTTTTCTTGTTACCCCCCTTTTCAATTTACATTTTCTCATTTTTTCCGGTCCATTCAAAACTTTTTGAACGCCTAGTAGAACTTTTTGGAAGGCATCCCTGAAGTTGACCTGGTTTCGCTGGGTTTATTTGAAGCTAACACACTTCGACGGAGGATATCGGTTCCCTTGCAAGGACCCTTCCAGTTCCCACCCGCGGCGGTTTTACTTCCAAGATCCCAGAGCACACTCACGTTTTGAGAGTATTTTCGACAATTTTACAGCGTGCTCTTCCGTCTTGTGTATTTTTACTGGGGAAATTACTATTTCAAACCCTCGCAGTGACTAAATTTGTGCAGGCGAGTGCAGTAACGCCGTTGGGTTTGGGAACCCACGCTGGGATCGGTTATTTCCGACCTGGGGTGTCCGCGAATGTTCTCGCTGGAAGTCGACTTTCGGCGCATCCCACCAGTGGGAGCTGAGTTAAATTTTGTACCAATCCATTTCCGTTTCCATGTCATATTTTTTATTAATAGTCGACCCGTACCTTTCCGGTGTAGATGATACCTGGAGTGCCCGCAAGGCACGAAACTCTTAACATGAATTTTTAAGCTAGCGAAATGAAGAAGCGTTCTCCTCTCAGAAAGTGCGCGTGTGCTCAGTATTTCGAACGGTACGCGTTCGTCAGCGCGTTATTTTTCGCGACGACTAATGCTTTCTTCGTCTGATTTGAGGCTTAAGGCATCCAAGGAGTAAGTCGCCAGGGAAAGGATTTGAAAAATCCGGGAAGTCTGTTTCATCGAGGAAAGCTTGCGTCTGTGCCTTCTGAAAGGAGGGATCCATTTTCGCGTCTCATGAAACTTGCTTTGAAGAAAAGATTTTTTGTGGAAAATTTGCATGCATAGAAACTTCTTATCAATTCATATCGTGAATTGGCTTTCTCATTGCTTTTCGTAGACAGCAAAAGAGGACAGCTTTCTGTCTCATAACGGATTTGCATTTTAAAATTATTTCGTGTGGTAGGTATTAGTATTCAGTCTATCGGTTGTTTCCTTTGGGATCATACACAATTGTTGGCATAATGCCTTTATTATTTGCCGAAAATCGTTCAAATATTTTTTTAAATTATCTGTGCGCACTCGGGTTTATTTACTTATACCGTAAGTTTTGTAGGAATGAATTCAAACGTATGGCCATTGAGTAAATGCATCGTTATTATTAACGATTATCTTTGCACTGTATGAGAAATTTTGTGGCCTAAATTTCTCTCCTAAGTGTAGTCATGGTGCTTTTGATATTTCCAGGGAATCGCGCATTGGATTGAAACCATGCCTACTTTGAAGTCTCCTCCATGTAACTCGGTTCGGCAGTGCAGGAAATGCGTGGGGATCAAGCTATACCTTTCTTTCCGTACTAATCAAATTCTCGTTAATAATGCACGGAATTCTTAGTAAATTCTACGTTATTCTCAGGGAGAGGGGCCTCTTTGGAGAGAGTTAGTTTTTGATAGGAGTAATGCACGGAATAAATACTGAGTCATCGAAAGGTATCGCAGGAGCTTTCGCTATCGCATGTCTCGCATGAGGACTCTTTTGAGTCCTCCCCTCTCCTCGGCGTATACTCTCAGAGGTGCGTTCTCCACCCTCCAGCGCACCTGTCTTCCCCCCCGCAATCCCCTCCTTGGCGCCCGGTAACCTCACCCTGCATCCCTCCTACTCATCGCCACCCCCACGACGCTCTCTGATCCCTTGTACTCGAGCGGGCGCCCCTAAAAGATCGTTCTTGTGCGCGGAGGGAGTTGGAGAAACGCTCCGGGAGAGAGGAGTGGAGAAAGATATTCCTTTTTCTCTCTTCCTTTGGGTTGTCGTCCTCGTGAAGAGGATTTCCATCCAGCCCTCTCTCTTCTCGGCCCCTTCGCTCTCTCGACACGTTCTCCAAACAAGTCGCTCGTCTACCCTACACCACCCCCTCCCCTCCCGCCCTGGCCTTTTCTCCCGTCCCCTTATTCTGCTCTCATCCCTCTCAAGTTGTCCTTAACCTCACTCCCTTATACCCGGGGCCCTTTCGCCCTACTCAATCGCCTCCCCTCCCCACCCCGCGAATCTTCCCCTTCCCCCTGTGTCTCTCGCACGTCCCACGCGCGAAATTTCCTCTCTCCAAGGCGCCTCACTCCCCGCTACGTGTTTCTTTCGCCGGTTTCCCTCCCAACCCCCACCTCCCCCATCCCTATTTCCGTCCCCACCCTCCTCCTCTTATCTCCGACCCCTCTACCCTCAGGACCTTACTCACAGAAACTCATGAAATGGTGTCTGTGTTTGTTTCCTCCTTTCTCGAATTCCTCATGAGTAATATCCGCTTTTCCTCATGCATTGCGAGAATTCGTTCCTGTGGATTCATCACGTGGGTCGGCATCATGACCGTGTGTGAGGGAAGACGGTTTGCTTCCACAAGTGAATCGTTGAGAATGTCGTGTTTGAACCAAGGGGGTACCATGAAATGAGGCCGATGATCTCCTCCGTGTTATTTTCAGTTCGCACATGTAGTACCATATACGGGTGCGTCGGTCAGTTATCCAAGCTGAGAAAAAATAGAACGGTAGGGAAATTCATGTAGACCCATCAAATTGAAAAAAAAGAGTAGGAATAGCTTGTTTCCCCGTGGAAGTGCCTCTATTGGGCCTTCCCTGTCCGACAATTCCGAGAGATCCACTGCTAGGAATGTCTCTTTTACTTCTTGTTATTTGCTCACCAGTATTTCGCAATGGGCTTCCTTCCATGCTCTAGTGATTGCTATCACGTTCTCTGCAATCATCGAGGTGCCAGCTTGTACCGACTTAATCAAGGTCGGGCGATTGTCAGCACGTTCACGTCTTATGGTGAATTTTATTTATCCTCCTCCGCGTTAATACTAGAAACAATCGCAGAATTTTTCCACTTCCAGTTCTTCCTGAATAAGTAGGGTGATCGAAGTGGCTTTTTTGTCTTTGTACATTCTGTAGCCTATTTAGACGAGAAATATACAAATATCTACTCTTAAGATGTATCAGGTGATGTTGACGTTGTGGTCTCTTTTTTGAATCGTATCGTTGTATTATTATTGCGATAACTTCGTTGTCAGATGACCTTTCTATGTCTACTTGTGAACGTAGTATCTACATAGTTTTTTGAATCCAGCTGACATTTATTTTTTATTCACAATACCATGCTGATTTGAAAGTCAAAGTAAACAGGTTAGGAGAGAATGAGGAGGGGCATATTGTATGTACCATTTTGCTTGGGGTTTTTGTGTGGCATCTCGTCTCAGAATATCGTTGAAAATTCAATTTCCTTGAAACAAAAGAAAAATTGACTTGATTTCGACGAGGATTCTCGGGAGATATCGCCATACTTCAGCATCGACTTCACTGTCCCACTCGAACTGAACTAAAACTAGTACTCAGCGCATCAACCGACGAAAAGTTTTCCTCTTTTAGTCTTCCTTCACAACTCGGTGTAGATTTTGTAATGCTAGATAGCCAGCCTCCAATATGTAGATTTTCCGCGACGAAGGAGCACACTTCACCCTCAGCATTTTAATGCCTTCTCTCTTATATCGTTGCTCTAATGGCCGAATCGTCAATGTCGCGCTGTTCTGACGTTCTTTAGATCTCTTTTGTCATTTCAAACCATGATTACCGGTCGCATGCTTAAGCAAACTCAGCGGTCTGTTTACTTTTCTTGCGCACATCGGCCTCTCCCGTATTCTTAGGCGGCGCCCGCTTTTGCTCGCTACCGAACGTCTGGAGTCCCACTACCTTCACCCCACCTTCACCGTGCCGTCGTTCTCTGCCCTCACTATTCTCCAGCCCCTCTCGCCTTCAGAAGGGGTAAACAAGCCTAAGGGAGCTTTTTCTTCTCCCCGTGAAATGCGATTGTCACCTGTCTTGCTCGAATGAAACCGTACTCACAGCTCTTGCGAGCCGCCGCGCGAAATAACCTCCTCCGTCGCTCGTTTTCCCTTCACGTCGCTGGGACTCCGATCGATAGAAACCTTCGCCGAAATCAAATGAACCGTTGCCCTCGTGCATTCCATTCTCGAGTCACCGTGGTGCCGGAAGGCGCGGGGAAAATTCGCGAGTTTTATTACGGAACCGATCGCTCGAGCCTCGGTTAACCTATTGTCCGCCTGGAGTGGAGAACTGATGGTTGGGAGGTTTTCACCCAGTTTTTATTTTTCCGCTGACTCCCAAAGCTTTTAAGCGCGAGAGCGGTTTTTTTTTCAGTTCTGCAAAGCGGATGGAATTATAAGGTGCCTGTTTATCTGGAAAATATTTACATGAGCCATTTTATCGCTCCGCTGAGCTGAGTCGGGGGAATCGCTTGGTGTTTACACAGATATCATTTTTTCGAACATGACTTCTATTTGATTGGTGTGCTGAAACGGCCCCGTAATGGTTCGTGCAGCGGGTCATGAGTTAACCGAAAAATATGTGGCATACGATTATTTTGTTATCTGAGCATTGCGGTTTCGTCACGACCTATCTCGTCACTCTTAGCGTTTCCACATTAGCGATTACATGTTTAACCTTAAAGACGCAGAATGAAAATCCTGTTTGCATATAGTGTTAGCGTTAAGTGGCCATGTTTTTACGGGGCTATTATGATACGCGTCGCTTTTAATCCCCTATCGGACCTCAACCTTGTGGCGTCATAATTTCGAGAGCGCCATTAATCCTAATCTCAGGGAAAAGAGGACCTCCTGGCGAATAAATCGTGAAAAATTTTGTATTTCCATGTAGCACTATATCAGTGGTTGAGATAAGCAACTTAGTTCCTTTCCATGTTTGGTCTAATTGTTGCAATTAGCCATTATAAATCTTTTTTGGCTTACTATTTCATGTTAGTTTTCGAGTTTTCCTTATTCTTATTTCAACGTCAGTAATGACGCTTATAAATGTATAATTATATCTGTATGTGACATTGTTGTCGAGGGAAAAAGCAGGCTAAAGTTGAAATCGATTTATTTGGAATGAGCATGTAAAATGATCTTCTTTGTTCCCCTCCATCCGATCTCTAAAGAACCGTTTTCTTTAAAAAACGAAATGGTAAACGGCTCAGGAATACTAAATTTCGTATCAAGTTTTTTCAATTATTTTTTAGGGCATAAAATTGTTTGTTTATTACTCGAAGGTCTAGTACAGCATCATTATTGTTTTCAATCCCAAGATTGATTGACTGCGGCCTTCCATTTTCCTCTGCCCATTACTTGATCATATCATTGCGTAAGAGTTTCTTTTTAACAATGCCGAGCTTTAAAACTGACCCTTAAACTATTGCTTCCATTATATTTGTTGTTCGATCATTATTGTCGACTTTACTCGTGGTGGTGATAAATTACATAGTTTTGATCCCAACAGTGTTGATTATGTTAAATTTGAAATATTCCAAATTATCCGTCGCATTCATTTTGGAACTTCCTCTTTCAATATGGTACTCAATGGCAATAGACCCGGAGAAAAAAATCGAATTTAATTTTTTTTTTTCAAATCTGCAGTGAACGATAATTTTTTCTCTTTCATGTGCACCCTTCTTCCTGGCTGGAGTTTTGAGCAGTCCCCTGTCAAAGGAAAATGTATTTGTGAAGCTAGGTAAAAGGACGTTGGATGTCAGAAAAGGGTGGGCGGAACGAAAGGGGGCGCAAGTCGGAAATCCATCGACACAATCAAATCTCATTTGATTAATGACTCGACCGAGGGTTAACGGGCGAGTCCAAGCAGGAATGGGACCAGAGCGAGTATAAGGAAATGCGGGGCGGGGGATGGTGGGCCGTGCACAGTTATTTTGGGGAATGGTAAGACGAGAAAGGGACGGGGTTGGCACCTGCAGGAATATTTGAGACCTGCTAGCCACGCACGCTGAGATGTAGAAGTGTTTTCTGGCGTTAATATTATTTGTGTTCGCCCTCTCGTCTTGGACTTGGTGTCCAATGAATTCTGAGCGCACATACAGCATGGTATTATTTATGCTTAGAAAGATTTTTCCAAATATTAATAATCAACCTCGTATTTGCATTTTCACCTGTATTATTCCGTGCGTGGGATTTGTTGACGTACCTAGGACTTTGAAAAGTCGCAAAAAGGCTTGTAAACGTGAAGGAATGATGGGTCACCAGGTTTGGATTCAGCATTAAGAGCGGTACATTTTTGTCCTCGCATTTCGAAGGCCGTTCCCATTCGATGCATACTCGGGATTGAAAAGCGGCTTTGCAAGCTCTGTGGCTCGTATAAATGATGAATCAGCGAATAAAATCAATGGCACGTATTGGACGGCGCATGCAGGCACGGTATGAAATTACATCAGCTTGACCTAAACTCACGTAAACCCGGTCCGCTGAGACTCCGACCTAATCTGGTTTTTTTTTCGCCAGTCTTCTCTTTTCGGAGCGAGAGGTACTACTATTCATAAATCGTCGTTTGGAGTGCGCAGGAAATGAGAGAGAGAGAAGGTGGAGGGGGGGAGGGGGGTGGTAGGAAGCGGAATCGAAGGCGTCGCGACTGGTGGGGAGGGGGGCGATTATTCATTCCTGCTCACCGCACCAATGTTCGTGCCTGTCCCTCCGCTCCCTGCCGCGCCCACCCTCCCCAAACCCTGCAGCGGTGCCCTTCCCCGCGTGTGCGTCCGACCCTTTTCCGTATCCTCGTCCCCTCACTCCAATGTCGCCATCTCCCGCTCACCCCTTTCCCGCGTTCAATTTCCACTTCCAAGTCGAATGTCTCCCGTGCTTTTCTTATGATCCTTCACTCCTCCTCCCGCGCTCATATCTCACCCACCCCCGCCCCTCCCCTTCGAGCGGGCAACCCCTATCTCCCCCTCCCACCCCATTTCTCGGTCTGCCGCCCTCTTCCCCCTCATTCCCCCTCCCCTCGGTTGGTGCACGCTCCGTCACCGTCTCCACTGGATATCGTTCCTCGTACGTCTTCCGTGATTTCGTGGTGTGTGCTGGGTAGGGTTGGAAACACACTGAAGTTGGATAGTCTACGGGCTAGCTTCGTAGCTCATTGTCTTCGTGGTTACCAAACTACATGCAAACATTAGATATCTCCGCTTGTATTTTTCACCCTCCACGCACCTCTTTAGTTATTTTATTGCTGCGAAATATTACGTGTTCGAATCGGAATATTTTTTAGATAAATTATATTTTTGTGGCCTGAAATTAAGAATTTGCGATCAATGCACCCGGAGGGTTAACTGTAGTAGCTAATAATGCCATTGCTCTCTGCAGAATAATTTGTCCTTTTGCCGTGAGGAAACTCTTTAGGGCGGAGGAAACTGCCGTTTTCCGTCGCTGCGATTTCTCTCTCCCGCGCATGTTTAAAGTCCGCTTTGCACGATAAAATTTTTTGTACAAATTATTGTACAAACGCTTGTATGAGGAAATTGTACCGTGTAAAGCGGCAAATTGTGTGAACGCTTGTGCGAATGTCCGAATGACTGCGGAAAATATAACCTGTTCTAATTCCGTTCAGGCAAACATACAATTTCGTTCAGTTTATACAAGCGTTTGTACAAGAAATAGTACAAACAATTGTATCGTGTAAAGCGGCCTTAAAAATGAGCTCTTCGCAACACTCGGTCGATTTAAGGTTTGACTCATGCTCCAGCTAATTTTGTAAGCTCTGGGTAAAAGTATTTTTCAGTTTAAGGTAGAGTGATTTCACACTTCTCACTTAGGTACTCTTCTCGTCTCCCAAGCATCGAGTCCTCGTTTTCTCCAGGTCCCCGCTGCCTAACCAGATCTCATCTCTCCCTTAAATGAATTCCCAAAATTACGCGAAACTGCATGGGAAGGGTCAAGAGGAAGATTTAACGGCGGGGCGGTATTATGGTATTCAGGGGGGTCCCCTTTCTTGGTTTATCCTTCCTACCATTCGCAGTCAAATCTCCCCTCTCAGCCCGTCTTTAACCCGCTATCCACCCGCACTCGCCCGTCTTGGGCTCCCTCCCACCATGCCTCTCCCACCTGCGCCCGTCCTCATAACTAATGCTACGATCCCTAGAGCTCTATAAATCTCCCCAGGTCCCCGCTCTTCTCTGTGTAGCCCGTCGGCGAGGCAAAGAAGGGGTTGGAGAGCGAGGGTAGTGGAGGGGGCTATATGGCCCCCAGTACTCCCTCGGGCCCTTTATTCTCTCTCTCTCTCTCCTCCTTCCTTCTGTCCTCCGGCGCTTCCTTCTTCCCAGTGGTTCTCCTCTTCTCCTTCACCCATCTCCGGTTACTTTGTGCCTCCCCCCACCCCCTCCCCTTGAGAGGAAGAAAGGACCGTCGTAATCTCTTGTGTCCCTACCTTGGCCATCCTTAGGGCCCCGCCACTGCCTTGTGTTGGGGTTCGCAAGGACGGAGGTGTCGTTGAATAAGGGCTCAGAGAGTGAGGAGGAGGGGGAGGGTAGGAAGGAGAGATAAGGAGGAAAAGAGTGAGGAGAAGGCCTGGGCCAAATCTCTGAGTTGCCTCGTCTCCCTCTTTCCTTCCCTTCCCCTCACCTACGTTATCTTAAAGGCAGGGCTCTCCCCAAACCCTGGGAATCCAGTCGGTCGCTTTGGCCATTACCAGCACGCGATGCCTGGGAGAGAGAAAATGCAGGTGGCGTCGACGAAGGCTCATCCTCGGGCCCTCTCGTGCTACTTCTCGGTGGGGAGAGGGGACGGAGGTGTGTATGCAGGAGATAAAAGGGTTCAGAAGAGCTTGGGATTCGTGCTCTTGCAGTCTTGTTTCTCAGTAGTCCCCTCGGGACGCGGAAGGGGGGAGGGCGGGGTCAAGAGGTATGGCAGATTGGCATAGTCGTGTTATCTGGCCGTCTGTGTCGCTGGTGTTGGAGCAGCTAGGCCCCGCTGTAGAGAGATGAATTGTCCCTTTCCTTTAGTCCAATCTGTGTGACGTCTCTCCGAATGTTTGGCCTACGAGGGAGAAACGCAGAGTCGGTCGTAAAGGGTGTTGGGGTAATTACTCCTCCATAAAATTTGTCGTTTTATACTATCGAGGCCGTGGAATCTTCTCGGAAAACTGAGGGTGAAGTTGGTGAAATATGACGGATTTTGAGCGGGCGAGGGATATTTGGGAAATGTAATTTTAAGTTAATGTACAACTGTAGAGTTAGACCGCTGCATTTGTGCGATGACAATTTATTTTTCACCTTTAGAAAGAGTGGGGATAGTAGCCTAAAAATTGATCTTTTAGAAGGAAGATGCTATCTATAGAATACGTGGATGAACTCGTCCATTATATTTTAGAAACTCATTTGAGTTTTCTAACCATTTGTATTCAGCGCCATGGTTTTCCATCCAGTGACTTAGTATAGTTATTCACAGGGAACTCAATATTTTAGGCAGTAGGTATCTTTTAATAGTGTAAAGCATTCTTTTTCCAGTAAGTCTGTCGCTGATTTTCCCTTTCAAGACAATGACTTCATCAGTCGTATTCATATCAGTAATGATGAAAACAATGTCAAAATAGTTATATCTCTTTATTTCAAGTCACAGTTTCACATGCATTGTTCGTGTAGTTGTGGACAGTCGGCCTCTGTTCCTTTCCTCGTAGAACACTTGAATTACATCTTCTACAGATTATTCTTAGGGTTTGGGATTAGTCATTTTTTTCTGCACATTCATTGAAGGATAAAAACAATTTCTTGCTGTTTCACAATTGTTATTGGAATAAAAATCATTCAATGAAGAAATGTCGCTCATGCCAAATCAAATCGAGTTTCGAACCGTGAAACTCGGTTTCTTCGTTCCTTCTTTTTTCCTCTCATCGCTTTCATTGATTTCTTTGAGTCATCTCGCCTCGTTAATTGGGAGCCAACGACGGGGGAGGGACCGAAGATCCGCGTGCGAAGTTCTTTTGCTCTGGACTCGCATTTTTTTGTCCCCCCCCCCCCTCCCGAGGAGAAGCCCTGTCGGTGACTCCTGTCCATTAAGCGGCCGTTGACTCCCCTCTCCCTCACGGCCGTTTTTCTTTTTTCCTTGCAGTCCCGAACGGTCGGACGCCTCGCAACCTCATTATGATTCGAGTTGCGACGGCAATTTTCGGTCTGCCTCGAGCACGCACCTCCCGACGCCCGTGGCTCCCGAGTCTGCGCGCCGCGACGCGAGGCGTCGAGTGCGTGCCGGGGGAAGGGGTGGGCTGGTAAATGAAAGTGATTAATGGCTGTCTCCCCCACCCCTCTCCTTCCCACGATCCATATTGCCCGGTCCTCGCCGCGTCCGGCCCAGGGAGTGACGTCCATCGTGTGTTCCGTTCCATCATTCCGTTCCGCTAGCTGTCGTGTCTTACTTCATTTCAGCAGAAATTTATTTTCAATTTTTTTTATTTTTCACCGTGGCCAAGGATGACATGAACACTATTTTTTATTTTGTATGTGCGCAATTCTTGTCGACCTAGTATGTAGTTATGGTTCGGTGGGGGATGAAAAAGATGGATGGATCGTTTGGCTGTTTGGGTGATTAGCATCCACGCTGTGCAGTTGTGGCCGGCCCAATGATCAATCCTTCCAGTTTCATCTTCCTTAGCATCGTGATCGTGGACATAAGGGGATGAATAGGCGCAGATTGGAAATCATGTTTCCGAAACAGAGGGGGAAGTGCGGGAAATAGGTGTTACGGAGTTGAACCTCTGGAGTTCATTAGTTAATTTTTCTTTCGTAATCAATACGTCGTTTATTTGCTGAGTATCCTGTACTTTGCTTTTTATCATCTCTGAAAATAGAACTATGAATGATTTATTCATTAAAATATTTGTCACCCTGTTAGGTTGAAACATTTAAGAGATATATCCTAGTTTACACTAATCATACTCAGCATTCTTGTCCATACTATCATATCATGCATACACATATCATCAATGCGCCTAACGAGATCCATTTGTCGAGGATAGCGCCCTGGGGAGCGATTTTGAGTCTCGTGCTCGTGTCAAATACCGTGTGAACGATTAAATAAATTCATATACATATACTTATCTTTGATTTTTATTCTAGTTTCCTTATGTGAGCAACTCCGAGCCTATTATCGTTCGGTCAACCAAATTTATTATTAAATTCGACCCGCTGAGGAAAGTCCCCCAGACTTCCGCCCTTTTTTTAAATGATTATGGTGAACTCCAGTTTACGTTAGACACTTGGGGAAGAGCGTCAATGGCCCATTCTATATTCATCAACTGTCATTTTGAATAGTAATACGGAGTATATTTTTTGTGTAGCTTCATCAGATCTAGTTTTAATCTCAGTCTCAGCTGTGTGAAGAGATGTCATTCGCAGTAGCAGAGTAGGATGCCCTAGAAGGGTATTTTCACAAAATAATCCAGGAATGGTGTAGAATAATTGTGGAATGACATTATAACTCTGTGAATGTCAGTTACTAGCTCTGCCACGAGATGCATGTTCTAGGTCCTGTTATGTACATATGATATTGTGATGTGGGAGCATTGGAGATTTTCACTTATCTGAATGTTCCACCTCATGGGTATGGTGACAGATAATCGAAGACATGTTAGTGAGTAACTGTCCGTTAATGCAGTTTGCTTAGAGATTAAGGCTGTAAAGGAAAGCTGAATTCGTCCAGGTTTTTGCATTTTTGAAGTTTGTAGGTGTGTTGTGAATTTTAAAAGTGGAAAGATCCTTCCCTTCTTTGGGAAGATATTTATCAAGATGAAGGCAGATATCTAGAACATTTTCCCGTGTTGAAGTATCCTTGTTTCATTCGTGGTTATCGATTGCTATCGAACTAGCTCGTATTCACCAATGGAAGAGATAAGGAAGTGCCTTTGGCCATGGGTGGTAGTTACGAAGCCGCTGGTCCCTAAATTCGTGAATGTTATGTATTCCTTTCTCATATCCTAGGCATTATTGAAGATTTAATGTTTATGAGGACCATTCCCCTTTGTGCCACGAGTTTAATTTAAGCCTTGGCAGCGCTCCAATGGTTCTAGTGATAGATTCTATTTTATTGGGTCGTTTTGATCCCCAAAAATGCCTTCTCTAGAGAATTTGTTAATATCTTGCACGTAAAAGCATGATATATGTACGTAGCCGCCTAGCTCCAACGGATTCCCCTCCGTGCGTGGAAGAATATTGAGTCAGCTTTTTGATTGTGTGCAAGGTATTTTGATGCCTACGTTGTTGGTGTTTTTAAAGCAAAGAGAGTCACGACGCGCAGGCATTACGTCATTGTCGCCCCTAAAAAAAGTTTCCTGTATTCATTGAAAAAATGTCAGACTTTCGTTCCTTTGAAAAAATATTCTGCAAGAGGTCTTGTCTGGAAAAAATTTTTTTTGGCTGTTGATATCTGGGTTTTATTCGGGACTAGGTCCAAATAACCTTTTTCATGACGGTTTCCGCCTGCTTTCCTTATTTCTTACTGCCACTTGTGAAAATTTCATTCATACTCTGTTTAATATTTTTTGCCAAACGCTGTAAATTTTAACAGACAGAGGAACAATATGTATGTGAATTAGCAGCGTATTGATTTACCATTCAACGATTTACCTTAAAATACTCCGTAGAATAAACTCTATTCTACATGTAATGCGAGTTCATTGACCGTACTTCTAATAATGAATATATCGAACACCTCTCCGTGTTCATGTCTCGCAGGTACACATGAAGGCGTTCGCCGCGCCCTCATGTGAATCAGTGCTAAAACAAATGGTGAATATGTTAGCGTGAATATTTTATATTTTCTCATTTCTAATATTTATCGTATATAGATTCGTTTTTTGCATCCCTTACGTATCCATCTCGGACTAAGAAGGAAGCGATGACATGCCACTCTGGAATTGTGTGTTGACTTAGCGTCGCCTTTCAAAAGCATCATTTATTTGTTGACGTGAATAAAACTTTCACTGTGGCGTGGAAGCAGTCCGTTCTGTTATTGCGAATGGCGGAGAGGGAGTGAGCGTATCTCGACTTTTCCTCCGCTCGTCCAACATCTTTCGATCCCTCAACTTATCACCCCTCGATGAAGTTTTCCTAGAGAAATTTTCAGACACCTTTTCTGTTACTTTTATGTATACTTATAGTCCGTGTATTCCTTATACAGAAGAAACAGATCAAGTCTATTAAGTCCAACAACATCGAACGTCAAATTATTGTAGATGGAGATTTCAATACACCATGTATAGATTGGAAGACATGTAGTCATAAGATGGGTCCAATTTTATTTCTTCTTTACGTAAATGCCTTCCCCCCCCCCGCAACACATTTTTATGGTTGCTCGCAGGGTATTACGTAATGTAGATGAAATGAATTGAATTGAATGTAGATGTATATCCCGTAGATGTATTGTCGGCCCCGGTGGCGACCTGTCCTCGCCTGCTAACCTTAGGGTCGCGGGTTCGAGTCCCGCCTGAGTGTTTTTCTTCACCACTCAGGACATGTCTGTATGTGCTCGTCTGCTGTTACATTGTTAATACCCCGATGTAAAGGCCACATGTGCTGTTTTCGGTGGTAGTGGAAAATAAATAAAAATACGCCAATGCTTCTATGTGAATTATTTCAGTCGCTTTATTTTGCGCCCGTCATGCATTTCCTCCGAGAATATTAAGTATTACCCATGCTGCCATTTCGCTTCATGCTTTTTATCGTTCCAATTCCATTGGAGTTTTTCATCCCGCCATTCTTTTTCCTCGTCTTCACTTTTTTTGTCTTCCCCGCCATTTCCCTCTCCAATTTTCATGAAGCTCCTGAAATTGCTTCTTTAAAATTCCCATCCCCCTTTCTGACTCTTTTCACGCCCATCGTCCGTGTCTCCGTCGGCGGAGCAGGCGCGTGAAAACTTTGTTGCCCTTAAAACCATGACCGTGTTATTGTAACAGCCCCGTAAAAGGGCTGGGGTTTTTGTTACTCTCTCCTTTCCCCGCCATCTGGGAAGGAAGATGAAAGACGCGGGTTTTACGGCCAATAATCCCACGGTAGTTGGCTAGACAGTTTCCTATGCCGCTGTGCAGATTAATTTTTTCTCTTTCCATTCGTTTCTCGTTTTCCTTGTCTCTGGTCTCCTCTGGTTTGCTGGTTTGATGTTGATGTAATTTATAACGCACACATCTTACCGTATCACTAAACTTGTTATGTAATTCAATTGTGTAACGTTATTTCTCCTTTTTTTCTTTCCTGGTATCTTGCACTTTCTCATGTCACCACTGGAATTCTTCCTGCCTTCATCAGATTGTGCAGTCGTTCCGCGACTTTTAAGCTACGGAATTGCAAGCAATACTCCGAAGTACACAACTAAACTGCCGATAGTCTTGAGAGCAGAGGAAAACCAGAGTAATTTCGATTTCGCTTATGACCCCGCACTATATAAAAATCAAAGGGGATCCGAAAACTGAAACTCTTTTAGGATTGTGTATGACCGTAATGAAATATAAAAATAAAGTATGAAAAATAAATTTTTATCTATTAGTTGTTTGAATTATGGCTTTTTCTGACCTGACGCCATACTAAATTTTCACTTTCCCGATACGCTATCTCGCCGTTGTCTGTGGGGCCCAATTAATTGCGATCCCGCGAATCGTTTTCGTAATAGTCGCGTGTGGCGTTATTGCTCATGAGTGACGTCTTTATACTGTTGTTTTGATAATTTTGTATATTTCACTCCTTTATTACTTTAAAAAAGTTTGATACCATCGCGATTTTGCAGCCGAAGCAGTTCTGTTTCTACGAGTAAAATACTGTGCCTCCTGATATTGAATCCCTACGTGTAATTTTCACATCAGTTTTCGGTGTTTCCATTAGTTACCAGTTATGATTGCGATGATTATACTCTAGGGTCGTATCAAGGAGCACCTTGTGCCCAAAATTTGGATTTTTTTGATATTGCCTCTAAGTTGTATGCATCGTTCTTCAATTTAACTTCCACCAATTTGGGGTGGTGATCATAGTATACGATCCATCATCATCATCATTGGTCAACAATCCTAGGATTGGTTTGACGCAGCCCTCCACTCGATTCTTCTACCGGCCAACCTCTTCATATTGACGTAGCTCCTTTCTTTTTCATCCTTCACAACTTACTCCATATACCTCATACGAGGCCTGCCTTTCCCAATCTTCCCGTTCACTCTTCCCTCGACGATTGTCTTCATCAGGCCATCGTGTCTCAGAATGTGGCCCCTTAAGTTGTCCCGTCTTCTTTTTAGTGTTTTCAATAGGAATCTCTTCTCTCCCACTCTTATTAAGAATTCTTCGTTTGTCACTCGATCGATCCATTTTATCTTCGTCATTCTTCGGTAGCACCACATTTCAAATGCTTCCAGCCTGGACTTCTCTGCTGTTGTTATTGTCCATGCTTCGCTGCCATAAAGTAGAATGCCCCAGATGTATGTTCTAATGAAATGTTTCCTCAATTCCACGCTCGTATTTGCAGCTGTAAGCAGAATATTCTTCTGGTAAAAATACGTTCCATACCTCATGTATATTGCCTATCTGATTTCCGAAAAAAATGATTTCCGTCCACTATCCAGATTGAAATACCATAACCGGTTTCGACGCTTACGCATCTCCCTTACGGAGAATTCTCGAGAATGACGCGTAAGCTTGGAAATCGCTAACGGTATCCAGTGCTCGTTGTTGAACGATACTGTGGTTCTTTTGCATTTGGTTGTGCCAAAAATTAATCAAGTTATTGCGCCCTTGACCATTCTTGTGAACGATTAAAAACAAATGAGGTAGGGAATCTTTGTCCACCGTTTACATTAGTTTGTTATTTTGTTGATATCTGACATAGATTCCCTTTAACATTACCGTACTAAAATTAACACCAGCTCCCTTCGCATTTTAGTTGCGTTCTTGGAATGAAATCCCACTGGAGAGAGCAAACCGTGTCCGTTGAAGCATATTTTTGGTTTTCCTTGTATCAAAAAAAAACATTTCGATGAGGCATGTTTGTGGCCGCGGTCGTTGGGAGTTGAGCATTCGTGCTTCAGCCTAGCTGAACCACAAATTGCCTTCCTTACGTGGAGAGGGACCGTGAATTTTTCGTCTCGTTTCGTCTTTCTCGTCTTTGTATTTCACTTGTTTGATTCCTCCTCACCTCCCAGTTCTTTCATTTATCATCTTTCTACCTCCACCTCTTCGCGTCGCACCCGACCAACCACCCCTTCCCGTCTCATCCCGTAATCGTCGGGGCTGTGCCCCTTCCTCCCCTTGGCCGGCGACCTAGTTGCACACGTGCGCTCCCATCCCCCTCTCGCCCGCCCCTGAGGGCGCAAGTAGCTGCGGGCCCCACGGAGCACCGGGAGGAGAACGGCGGTGCTCAGCGGGGGAGGAAGTGGCGGCGGCGGTGGTGCTGGTGCCTCCCTCCCCTACTGTGTTGCTGTGGTGCTACGGACGGTTCGCAGCATCTCGCAGATACTCCTTCTTCCCTCGTATGTCGCAAGAGAGGGCTTTTTAGACTTTTCTCTCCCTCAACCTGTTTCATGGAGTAGTGTTAAGCGTCTCTCTTTCTCGCTCATTCGGGGACTTGCCTCTCATATCCCGATGTCCATAGCCGTGAGGGAGCGCCTAAAGTTACGGTGGGCTTCTTTTGTGGATTAACATGTAAATATACCTGTTATGGTGTGCGTTCTTTTATTTGTCATAAATACTACGAAAAATCTTTGTCGTCAAATATTCATCAGTGGAATTAATGGCGATAGAGAACTCATTGATATCTCTCGTGGACATGTTTACTTTTCCCTAGGCATTAGCTGTAATTGAAACTTGAACCATTGTTAAGTCAATGTAGGCGCCTTTTTTATCTCGTATCTACCTAAAGTTTCGTTATAGGGTCCTCACCCTTTTACTTTGAAAGATGCAGTTCGTTCGCTCTTCCAAATTCCGAGAATACCAAGATTAGATCTTCAGTGTATTATTTTTATTTCAATTTTAAGTCGTCGAACTTGAAAAATTATATTTTTTTCACCGACTTAATTTCCCTCTCATGAGTAATTCTTTAAATAACTCAAAATTTATGCTTAAATATTTTTGAGGAATTCTGATGAGGAAACAGATTCGGGAGTTACCTTTTCCAAAGTATAAATCAAGTAATGCACAATAAAATACAGCCTCGTTTTGTTTCATATTTGTCGGCATTCGGTGTCTTTTCTTTTTCATAGGTATCATCTTAACGAGCATATGTTGCTAGGTAGATGTTTAATATTGTCCAAGCATCCTCTTGTCCTTTGTTTGATATCAAACTAGGTAGATCCAAATTATGATTGTAATGACACGGTACACGATGTGAACTGAGTGGTAGTTTGGAACCTCAGCGCTATATAGTCATGTGATATTAATCACTCTAGCGCCATGAAAAATGTGTGAAGAGCTGCAGTTGAGTAGAAATACGTATCGGATGGCTACTCCATGTAATCTTATGGTTCAAAAGCCTTCCCTTACTCGTTCTTTTGTTTTTATTTTAGTTCTAAAAACGCTGGGCGATTTATGAGGAACAATTATTCACCCCAGGTGTTATGGAATAACTAATTTTTCTGTCACCTTTTTTAAATGACTTTACATGCCATTTTACTAGCTATGTGTACATAAATACCAACTTTAAATACAGATTTTAATCTATAAATCCATCCGCCATTTCGCACGACTACGCCTGATATAATGCATTCTCGTCTCTCTTCCGAACGATTTGCTAGTGCTCTGTTGACCTTATTTCCGTCGGCAACGGGACACAATATTTCTTCTGTTACGCCGCACGATTTATTTCTCCCGTCCCATTCCATTTCCTCTGGCGGAGAAAAGCTGAGCGCGATGGGATTCGAACTGCACGGACATTGGCGTGAAGCCATTCGTCCACTTCGGCGGCCCGTCCCCTTGATGACTCGAACCGCGCGATCGAGTGGCTTTTCCTCGACTTGCGCTTGAAAAAAAAATGAATATCAATGGCGTCATTGGTCCTTGACTTGCCCTCGGGATGTTTGAGATGGAGGGAAGGGGGCCAGTTTTTTGTCGGAATCCGAGACAATCACTCCGCCTCGCTAAGAAAGTAGCTCGTTGTGCCTTGGCGGCGTTACTTCACCGTTTCCGGTCACCGCACTCGGTCCAATGGAAGATGACTCGGCTTACTCAACGCCATGACCCTCCCTCCCCCGTTCCTCCGCTAATCTCCTCTCCTCCCTTGGTTCCGAATGCGAAAGACTGTTTTTTTTCCTTTCCTCTCGACGTATCTTTCACTCTGCATGCCCTTCGCCGTCGTTGCTCTTTTCCTTCACTGTGCGGTAGTCCTTTTTCTCTTTTTTTTTATTGTGTGGGCCTCCCAAGCTGGCCAGAGCCCGCCATCTTCCCCTCCGTGGCCGCTTCTATTCAGCCTCGCTTCTGTTCCCGTCATTCTCCACGGTGCCCCCCCCCCCACACCCCAACCCTCTTCTCGCTTCATCTCCTTTCATCGCTATTGTTGGCTCATGCGATGTGGGTGCCCTGTAAGTGAGGGGTCCGTCGGTCCGGGCCAAAAGATCGAGGTCCATAGGGAAGGGAGTGGCCGGGGTTGCAAACAGTGTCGTACTCGGTGACGCACCGGTTCCGTTTCTGCTCTCGGGGACCCCCCGTCGAGGCCTTCCAGATTTTCCGATTCCTTCCTCCCCCGGGTGTGTGGTGCGCGTTAGTATAATACGGTCGTTCTCCAGCTTTCCCCTTCCAGGACTCGCATAAGTGGCAAGCTGGATCGCGGGCGAAGGAAGGGGTCGATGATGCAACGGGAGCCCTGGTCGCCCTCATGTTTGTGCTCGTGGTTGTCGATACCACTCGGCACGTCGGCACCAGAACCTCTTAGTTGTCCTTGCATACTTGAACGTTTACTTCTGCTAGTGTTGGAGGATTTGGTGTGCATGTATCTGCCATCGACTAAAACAACACTGCGGTGGGATCCTGGCGTATACATGCTTACTTTTCCCATAGCTGGGACGTGGGCTGAATGAGCTTTATGATTTACCTAAGAGTGTTTACTATCGCAAAAATACGGTGACTCTATCGATAATTATATTAATTTTGATCCATAGTCACCTTTCATCATATTAGAAAAAAAGTGTATGCATCCTGGAGACCCGGGACCCACTATCGGAGCTACATCATTGAATTCTACTGATTTTGATACTCTCTTTTTGAGTAAATAATTCCCCGAAATGGTTCGTAAATAGTGCAAGGTCCTTGCGAAATAACTTATTAGAAACTCTTACTTTGCGTGCTGCGCACTTTTAGTTTAGTGTATATTTGTAAAGTGGTTAAATAATATAAATTAATATCTCCAGTCACGACTTTAACCCTAGAAGTACTAATCTAAGTTTTTTTGCGCCAAGTAGAGTATTTAGGATTTAGGTCAATAAGTTCTCTGATAGGTAAGTTCCCTGCATACAGTTCAAATTTGAACTTCAGTAATTTGGTCCTTAGTTGAAAGAAAGTTTTTAGTATATAAAGGATCACGGTGAAAGATTATTTTACATTTTTATGTCATTCAATTCACGGTCTTCAAGTATTAGGCCAGTCTTTTGTTTTCCTGTTTTACCTAATATTAAGCTAGATAACCAATGTTTTTAGTTTGTGGACTCCCAAGCCTCCAACTTGTAGTCTAATTCTACTTCTAACTTCCAATGAAGCCATTTCCATTTATACCCTCTGATATCGCCCCTGTTCGTATCTCTTCCTTTTACCCCAGATATAAGATATTTTTATCTGCTTTTGATTATTAAGTTACATTTTATCTATATTTGTGGCGGTCGAGAAGTAGTCATTCCTCCCGATGGCTATCGCACTCATGGATATGCGTGTATATTCAACTTACCTTTTTTTAAAATTTAGATTTATATGCCCCAGTGCACTCTACCAGCGTCTCGGGGGCAATGTAAAAAGTTTTACGCAGAATTAATGAGATAATCCTTGGTTCTTTATCCTGGATTCTGCTGCCAGCGCGCTTAAGTACTGGATTTAGGACCCCCTGAACGAAAAATTTGGACGAGGCAAAGCCAGAGCGTTGTGGTCTTCGTGGGGCGATATGCATAACCTCGTATCTTTCCATCTTCCCCTCTTATCTTCCTCGCTCCCTCCTCACCCTCAATATAAATAAGCGCCACGCCCCTCGTCTCCCTTCCCTAATTCCCCCGACGTTTCATTTCACTCTCTCTGTCCCCCCTCCCTCGCGGCACCGCTTCCCACGCCCATTTACCCTCGTCCCCTCGGCTGCACTCCTTTTCTCCCCCTTTTTATCCTCGTTCCGCCCCCACTTCCCATTTCGTTCCCTCTCCATCCCCCGACCCACCCTCTTCCTATTCTCCCTTCCCTCTTTCTCCCTCCCGTCCCTTTCCATCTCTGTCTCTCTCCAGTGTCCACTTGTGCGCTCAACCCTTTCACCTAACGCTGCCACTTTTGTCTTACCCACGGCCACGCGCTTTGTTCTGCCTCCTCTCCTTTGCCCTCCCCTCTTCGTCCTTCTCACGCCTCTTTCCTCCCCGCGGCACACCCTTCCCTTCGCAGCCCTTTGTTTTATTTTATTCTCTGGATCCCGTTCCCGGGACCCCTCCGCGCCCCCGTCTCTTCCTCTTTCCCTTTTATGCATCTCATGGGCATCCCGGCGTCTGCCTTTCTCTGCCCCTCCCACACCTCTCTTCTCAACGCTCCTCCCATCGATGATTTTTTTCTCTCTCCTCGCCATGACCCCTAAGCTATCCTTGTTACCACCTCGCTCCTCCCACCTAGTCGTCGCCTCCTGTTAATGGAGATGCACCGTGTGGTTCGTCTGTCCAAGCGGGAGGGCTGCGCATTTTCCCTGACGCCACCCCTCTCCCTACGTTTATTTATTTATCACTGCCCCGAAAACAACTCATGTGGTCTTTATATCGGGTATTTAAACTAATAACAACTACACCAGCACAAATATCCATGCCCCTGGCAGTGAAAAACATGCCCGGGCGGGATTCGAACCCGTGACCCTGAGATTGGCAAGCGAGGCAAACCCCTCAGTCACCGGTGCCAGCGGCTGACATTTCAGTGTAAGCGTCGCCTTCTCGGTCATATAACGAGAATTTTCCATTTACTTTCTGGATATCGAGGTGGCCCTGGAAGAACAACAAATTGCTTTTGTTTTATTTAGCATCTCAAGAAACGAGGGCATATGTTAGGCAAATGTTGATGAGAAGGGAAATCGTGCTATTACATTTCTTTTCTTTATTTGGTATCGCTGTCGGAGATTTTGTTGCTCTCTACAAATGTTTTTTTATCCAATCTTTGCTTGCTGGTTTGTTGGTTATTCAGGGGAGGCGACCGACAGCCGAGGTCATTTGCGCCAGTTAGGATAGGTGGGTGATTGGGTAATGGCAGGAGTTATCAGCGAACGGAGGAAGGGTGGAGAGAAACCCGGTGTCGGCATTTGGAGTGATTTTTGTCTATGTACAGATTTGCGTGAAACTTTATATACGCGTCCTTATAAGTGGGATAAACTATAAATATGGGATATGGGATAAAGTGTAAAAAATGCACTTTACAGATTTGATTTTTTGGTAACTCGACGCTTTATCAACTCGTAACCTTATGGTTCATGAGATACATTTCGTTATAACTCGATAGCTCATGTACAGAATTTCTTCTTAATGCAAAATAATAAATAGTATATTATTATTATCACTTCTGACAAATATCACAGAGTCACATCGACTCAAAAATGCAGTAAAGCATATTTAAACATAACTTTCGCCTTAATTTTGAATATCACGCCGAAACCTACCAATAGTAGCCATGACATTCTTTGTCTTGCCAAGTCAAAACTAGCTTTGATTAAGGCAAAAATACGATGTACAATTCTTGTATAGTTACCATAATGGCATGTACGGTACCGTATAATGAATGATGGTCGATATTGCAACGATGATGCAAAATGCTGCGTGGATAATGAAATGTGGTCCTAATATCTTTTCGACGTACTTATAATATTATGTAAAAATATTTACGATGTACGCTCAACGACTCACGATTACCGCTCCAGCCACTGTAAGGAAAGGCGCCAATGGGAACCACTACTTAACGTCCCATCCGACGGACAGATGTAGTGAACCTGAAATGCCCTCTCACTAGGCACTCAAGTGGGGACCGGTTAGCCACTGAAAAATCCGCCACTTCCGGGAATCGAACCCGGGCCCTGGGGGTTGGAGGCCAGTACTCTAGCCACCACACTTATCCGATCCCCTCTTTGCTTATTCCCGTTGCCCTTCTGTCTTTGGGTAAGTCTTGTTGTTAGATGCTACAGTCAATTTAATTTTCTATGTTTTATGAAATAATAATTTAGAAGTGACTATGTAGGTATCTTCTATTTTATACCCACGTGAAAATAGGCGATCAGTACTCCCTTGATGTTGAAGATATACTCTGTGCGCAATCATTATTTTTTCCCGTTCTGTAATATGAAATGGAGTCGTGATCTAGAGTCGTCATCAAGAGACTGAATCGTTGTCGTGAATTGAACTGCAATTACCTAAACTATCTGCTTTTCCAATAATATCTTCTCGGGAAATTGGCACCATAAGGAAAAGAAAGCTACTTCAGTTACTCTGACAAGTTGATTTTACATGTCGTGGGCTTAGTACCTACAGGTGACCTCAATAATCAGACCAACTTTACAAAAGTCAACGCCGTGTTTTTATGTGGAATATCGCTAATATTTGTCAACTTTCATCCCTACAAGTGTAAATTTATGTTCAAGTGTCTATCAGCATTCTCCCTGTCACGTTCCTGAATGCACTGTCTCTGCTATTTTTACGGAGAAATTCCAGTTGTGTATTGTGTTGGCGATTTTTGAACGGATTTCCCTTTGAGTATTTACCATGCTCGCCCTAGGACGAGGCTCGTTGTACACATGTTTTTATTCTGTGCAATCGGTTTGAAGTTGGAATTTATCGGCTGGGGAAAAACGGCACTCAAACTGACTGCCCTTCGGAAAAATGTGAAAATTTCTGGGAAAAAATATCTTGAGGTTTGGGATAGCTTTCGAAAAAACCATGTTAGTCTGGCTGAACGGAAATAGCTTCAATAGGACAGCGCGTTTGGTGATAGCGATTTGCCCCATATGTCCCGCATCAAAACGCGGCTCATGTTTGGCTTTCAATCTCCGAATGCTTTTGGTTTTCTTCTACTTTTTTTTCCTTATCTCGCCCGCCTTTTACGTTTTTGGGTCGGAAATCTCCCGCTCCTCTGTAACCTGCTTTTTTCAACTCATCGATCTCATCGAAAACCGTTCGCTAAGTCGTATCTAATCTTTTATATTTTCCCCTGCGTATCCTGCGTTAATCTTTCCGTTGCCGTCCACCTGCCGGCGACAGTTTTGTCCTCACGGGCTGCTGCTTCCCACCGCCTGCATATCTGCTTCTTTCTCGTCATGTTTCTACTTCCTTTGCATCGTTCTCCCATTCCCATCTATTCTTCTTTATCCGTTTCTCAGTTTCCTGTAATTTCTAGTCCTTTTTATTTATTTTCCTCATTTACTCCATTCCCATGTCTATTCGCATTTTCTCTTTCCTTTCATCTATTTTTACTTCTTTTTTCCTCGTTCCCTTTCTGTTTTTTTACCGCCATTGTCTACCATTATGTCCTCCTCGTTAACTCCTCTCCCCCCTCTCTTACTCTTCACACCCTCATTATCTTTCTTCTCTTCTCTTGCTCTTCCCTTTTCTCTCTCTCTCCCACGTTTGCACTTCTCTCCCCATTTCCTGCTACATCCCTCTTCCCATCTCCATATATTCACCATTTATTCCTCTCCTCCCTTTCCTGTTCCTCTCTCCCTCCATGTCCGAATCAATGCCTTGGCCACCGCCCTTGACTCGTGTACCTTTTCATACACGCACACTCCTTTTCCACGCGGTGTACACCTCTTCACGCCTCTCCGCCGCTCCCCCTCCCCAACCCGCGCCGGCAGTTCCCTATCCATCTCCAATCTCTCCTCTATGAACTCAACGTTCGTCCTATTACATTCCTGCCCCTCCCCCTCCCATTCCCCCCAGCCTTTCTCAACGTATATACCCCCGCGCAAAAACCCTTTCCCTCCGTCCCTTTCCGAGTTTCGCCCCTGCACAGCTTACACTCCACCCTCGCCACGGTGATGCTGCTTCCCGTGGTCCATCTCGCCATCTCCCCCAGCGTGCGTTTCTGTACGAGGATCGCTTATCAGCGTGGTGTAATCGTTGTCGGGACTCTGTTCCCTCTTTTCATAAACTCTCCCCCGGTTGTTTATGGCATGCAATTCGCGTCCTATGTTTCGTCATTTTTTTGTCTTTAAAGAGAGCGGTTTATTTATCACTCCGGGTCGCTTTATGATCCCCGTGATTGCGCGCAAAGTCCACTCCTCGCCGCCCTCCTGTCCATTAATGTATGCGTCCCTTCAGATGATTGGTAAAGAAGTTGAGTTTTGTACCCCAGTTCGGCGAGTGTTTTAGTCATTTTCATTCTAGTGCTAGCTGAGGAGTAGCCATTTGGACCGAGGTTATAGTGTGGTTTGTAAACAATATTGCCGGACGTTTGTTTTCAGTTCATTTTTACAACCATTTAATTTCAGTTCATTCAGTTTATGTTTTCTTGGAGGAAAAATGGTGTTGTCGTTGGTATGCCAAGGTCATTTTTTTCATAAAATTGATATGTTTTAGTTGCGATAATCCAATCACCTGTCAGTTTCGTGCAGAAATTCATCGTAGGCATGGGCTGCGCGATGCGCACTGCCGCTGTGTTCAGATTTCTTTAATGTAATTTCAATACTCTTGTTGTATGTGAAATTCTTGTTCCGCGGAGGAGCATTTTCAATTCTATCCAGTTTTTTATTCGTATTACAAGATCATGATTGTAAATATTCCAGCGAGTATGTTTACTAAAACTTTAACAGCAATAGATCATTCCAGATTTTTCGGACTTTTCGAAAAATTTTGTTTTATTTCCTATTTCGGTCAAAGTATTTACTTTTAGAGTTAAACTTTCCATAAAAAGCAAATTATGTTAGTGAGCCAATATTAATTTTGAGAGACTTGCTTTTTAGAATTTGATAATGCTTGCCAGTATTCATTTCAATTCATATCATTGTTTATAACACTTTTCATTTTCATAAGATAGCATAAATACCACTCAAAACTCTTCGAGGAGAAATTTCTGACTTTTATGCTTATTTTAATGATGTAACATCGTGGCAAGGAATTTTTGAAGTCGTCTTAATGATGAATGACGTAAAACTCTTCGTTTCTCAGTAAGAGCAAAATACTTGAAATGGCCACTCTCTACGCTTTTTTATTGTTTTATTGCTCCCTTTCGAGACTTGTTCCCAGTTTATACTAGGAAACCAGCAGCTGACTCTTCCGTACTAAATTCTCCGTAAACGTATTGCCTCATATCATATTACTATTCTTAGAATATTTACTTAAATGTCCTCTTTATACGCGGTCACATACTCGGATGGCTTTAAATGTGCGAGCGCAAGATTTCCGGTGCATTGGGAAATATACACGCGTCTTCCGTATATGTTGTTTCCTCCTCTCTTACGACATTGTGTTCCGTAATTGCGCTGTCCTGTAGTACATATTATCACGAGAAGGCTAGGATCCTTTCGTTGAGGGAATTACTGCTCCATTTGCTCTCCTTCTTCATGCAGTCTCCGTGCAGCCGTGGACTTGAAAGAACATGGAATGAAAAATCTGCTCGTCTCCATCTCGTGTGAATAGCATGAACTCGGGAGGTATTTCCTTCTTTCCGTTCTTTAGTCGGACTAGTGCAGGCACCCTTAGCGAGGTAATATCTCGTTTCTCTCTGTCTCTTCCTTCTCCAAGCTTTTCGCTCCGCCCTCGTCATTCCAATCCCGTTCTGTCACCTTTCCTCGCTGGAAAAGCTCTTGTTCCAGCTCCGGACTGTTTTAACTTTCGTCCCACGGGTCCTCTAGAAGTGCATCCATGCCTTTTATTTAGAAAAAAGATAATCCAGGGGGGATGTTTGGGTTTTGTGAGCGATATTTTTATTTATTTCTCCCTCTTCTTCGGGCGCAGCGGAGCGATTGATTTATCGATCTACGCTCGTAATTCAGGCTCTCTTTGAATTCGTAATGACACGCGAGACAGAACCAATGTTATTCTTTGTGAAAGTGGATAACGTGTACCGTGTCAACGGTGACATTTTATGTCAATTTTTTTCGCGTTTTTCGATAGATTCCACGCATCCCGAATAATATTTGCGATGGGAGACGAGAGCAACGGTCCAAATCATCGATGGAATCCAATACTTTTCCATATCATTTTCGGGAAATACTATCATTTTAAAAGAATATGACGATGGTGGTATTAGGTCCGCTCAATGTTTACTCCCCCTTCCCCTCTACGATATGGCTGATAGCCCGGGAATGCGGACAAGGTATGATAAAGAGGACACGGTAGGGATGGAGAGAAAGAGCCTCTTTTCTTTCCTCACTCTCCCGTCATCCCAGCGAGGCTCGCTGTCGCTCACAGTGGCGCGACGGCTTGGGTCCTGTCTCAAAACAAAACCAAAATAAACAACGGCCGCCTAACTTTGCCTCTGCTTCCCTTTCCCGTTGCAGCGTCCTCTCTCTTGCCCGAAAGGAAGAAAATATTGCCGCGCAGGGAGCATGGGCTGAAGGGACCCAGCTACGCCGTTACCTTCCCTCACCCCGTATGTGCTTCGGAATCGATCCTCGAAAGCCGGAGCTGAATAAAAATAATTCTTCCGGAAGCGGAGGCCTAGAGAGTGGAAAAAAAATTGTCAACTTTTGCGTGCTCTTAGGGGCATGTACTTTTTACCTTGCATCCCGTTCCCAACGTTCCAGAAATAGCGTGTATTATGAAGATTTATCAAAGGGTATATTATGCGACCCGTCTCTGTGCGATATGGCGCGGTAGCTTTCGGTATTGTGTATTCTTATGGCGTAATCGATATGTCGACTTTGGTGGGGGATAAAATTTTAATTGCGTGTGATATTCAGATACGCGTATCGCAAAGCTCCGCCTCTCGAATCGCCTTCTACCCCAATGCACGCCGCAAATGTCCGAATCTTGTTTCTTCCCGTCCTCATTTGGACCGTGGAGAAGCAGGTTGAAAAGACCTTCTGTCTCACCTCTTTCCTTCCATCCCAGTTCCACCTCTCTTCCCTCTTTCGGATGAAAAAAGAAAGGATACGGCCCTTTACTTCTTTTCCGGACAAGGCCCTTTTTTTGGGGAAGGGGTTGAAGTCCTCGTGGAAGAGCTATGGCGGCGGTGTGAGGCACGGTAGAAGCGTGTAGGAGGAAGGGAGTCGCTACTTTTTTTTTACTGCTCCGTCGGAATCCGTTGCTGGAAGGATGCGGGGAGTATGAGGAGGGCAAGCGTGCCGGGGAAGAGGGCTCGTTTGATGTCTTGAAGTTGGAGGGAGTAAACTAGAGCATTTTGGATGAAACTCAGATTACTGTCCAGGATACAAGAAAAAAAATTGCTCAGTCAAATAAAGCGCCTACAAAGGGACTGAAATGAGGACTTGGAAGTACAGACGCGAAGGAGAGATAATCTTAGGCTCTGATGCAGACTTGACGGTAGATATAAATTGTTGACCCAGCATTGTTATGAAACGTGCTAATTTCAGGAAAAGGATGAGGTTTATTAGGAGCTTTTTTTCATGTTCATTTATATGAAAGAAAAAAAGTTAATCAGAGGAAGGCAGACCAAGTGCTGGTAAAAATTGACGGCGAGGAAAAAAATTGTAGGGAAAAATTTGGAGGAGATGAAAATGAGAATGAGGGGAGGTAAAGGACTTTTGAAGGGTCTGAGAAAGTGGAGAAGGCTTTGTAATAGGGATTATCATCGGAAGATACGCTGAAAAGCCGCTTGAGAGAAGGAAGAAGACATGAAAAGTTGAAGATAGCGATGATTTCCATCATATGGCGTGTTAGGTGAATCAAAAGATAACGGACGGAGAGTGACTCGTAAGTAAGTGGGTAAGGTTGTCCAACGAGGCGAGGTAGCGAGAGCACGAGAACATTAAGTAATATGTGTAACGTTAATGATCTTGTTTCCGCTAAACTTCGAGATGTTGTGGCGATGGAGTGGGAGATTTGGAAGTGAAAGGAATGTTCTTTGCGGGGAAGAAGGGCGGAGTGGGTGGAGTTGCTTTGAAGGAGCGTGTAGCCGGGATGAAGAGGAAGGTAGTGGAGTGCACATGTGGGAAGGGAAGGGAGGAAACCTGTGAGTGCGAAAAAATAACAACATTGGAGACCAACCGACCGACCGCCTATGCCTCTGGGATGTGGGTCGCGGAGCCCGGGAAGTGCTTGAGGAAGGCGGAGAGGGAAACGGTACATCGGGGTCGTGCCAAGGGGGAGTTGGAGTGAGTGTAGTGGGCGAAGGGGAGGGGGGTCATAACGCGGAGGTTGGGAAGGATGATGGAGGAGGATTCTTCATCCAGCCCCCTCGAATCAGTGTACCTGTAGTCCCGCTTATTTGTCCAGCCTTCCGCTGAACGACCAACTGCCCACCCTCCCTCCTCCCCTTCCCACTCACCCTCTTGCACCGCACCGACTCAACACCATACCCCGTTCGTTCACCAAATGGATGTCTCTTGAGCGTTCTCCTAAACCTGTATGTTATGTATGTGTGTACGAGCGTTTGTTTGCATGCTGCGGCGGTTTGGCGTAGCGACGGCGAGAACCGACAACTGATCTCATTTCGTAAAACGCGAATCGCTGCCTTATCCTCATCTCTCTCCCTCTCTCTCTCCATCTCTGCTTTGTCCATATCCCTCTCTCCGCGTATCCCCTTTCCTTTCGCCTTCCATCTCTGAACACGGGCCCATGCACTAACATGCACACATCGCCTCGTATCTCTCGCCTGCCGCGCGCCTCTGTTTCGAGAGCAATCCCCATTAACCCATATCCGGCTTTTCTTTTGTCTCGTCCTGCGGCAGTTGGTGTGGGTTTGGATGCGAGCGGATACCCGGAGAGAGATGATGGGTTTATTGCAGAGCAGCGTCAACTCGACGGCCCCGTGTGTGCGCGCGCGAGTTGGTGGGGGAGGGAGATTTAGGAGCGGCTGCAGCCATTAGACCGTTTCCAAATGCTACCGTCTCTCATCATTCAGCGTTTTGCATGCTGATGCCTCCGGTCGCGACTTTGCGGAAAGCACGTAAACATTGGAGCGGCACGTGTCGCAGCTCTTTTTCTCTTCTTTTGCCCTTGTTTTTTTTGCCATTATCCGAGCACCGCCAACGGAGACCGGTTGATGGATGGAATTTTAGATTTTAGTTCTGAAACATTCGATCTAGGATTTACCGTCGCTGAATCTACGTTTTCTTCCGTCAAATTATGAGTCGCGTTGCCGCAGCAATTCGTCTCATACCTCGTTGAAATGCCTGCAGCAGCGCTGGAGTAAACAGAAGACTACGAGAGCCCGCGCCATCGAATTTCAGAGTGCAAGGAACAAATGACTGTGATGAAGTTCTCTTTTGCTCGTTGCTGCAGCTGCGGCACCGCGTTCGGCGGTGAAAGTCGAGAAGATGAGATGGGCTGCTGGTGAGGCAAGAATGTAATAGTTGCGTTGGCGATGTCGTCTCCCATTAGGTACGCAGTGCGTGCCAACGTAATATCGGCTGAATGAAAACGTAGCTTTATTCGTGTGAATTGGAGATTAAAATCGGACAGTTGCCGTTCAAGGCTATCTTAGTGTGGTGCTTCATCCCGCAGTACATATGTCCATTGTCAAGGTTTTTCAAATACATTCAAACGGCCTTTTTTTAAGTGACATTAGCCATTTTACGGTTCATGTGCGCTTAACATTTTTTTGTTTCTATAATATGTGGATCAGCCATAGTCGTGACTCGGTGAATTAGGGGAGTGATATGTTATTCCTCTGTAGTCCTGCTCGGTCAACGCCAAGATATTCTCTTTTTTAATCTACCCCATGTTGGCGACCAGTTGAAATTGCTCTGGGCTAAACATGCTTGTTTTCAAACTCTAAAAACAGATCAAGACACGTTTTAGTGCCGCAGAAAATATATTTAGCCTATCACGTTAGATTTGATTGATATTCAATTTGTGTGGTAAGTATTCATGCATAAAACACCTTAATATTAACAGTTTCTGAGCACCCCCATTGATTCGGTCTTTTGGCACGAGTTGGAAAAAGTCTAGACCCGCCTATAAGAAACCTCGCCTTTGAGTTCCCTTCCCTGGCCTTCGCACCTTTACCCGCTTGCATGACCTGATGAATCACTGTATTCCCGTCAAAGTCCTTAACGGAGGAGATCACGCGAAGGGCTCGGGCAAAAAGACCGTCTCTTTTGTGGTTGCTTAATAAATTGTTTTTGGTTTCAAGCAATTTTATTCAAATAATAATAGTATTAATGATAATCGCCAGATTTAGTCCTCGCAGTCGGCTATTTGGAGCAATTGGGGGTATGGCCCCTGTAATATCCGCATTTAGTTTTCCTTCTTTCCAACGTGCGTTTATGCTCAGTGGACGCGGCATTCGTTCGTAATTCCTCGGTCTCTGGAATCGAGACTGCTATCAGTTTGAATTCATGGGGAGGGGTGTGTAGATCATCGGGTAGGGAATCAAAGGGAGAAGGGATGTGTTTATGGTTGAGTTTCTCGCGTGGATGTTTCCATCATACCGTGCGATTAGAAGGTGCAAGCAAGTTATCTATGACTAAATATCATCTTGCGAACCTCTGCGTGTTGTGTGGGATCTTAATGTCTTAGTCACCAGCCAAAAGTATGAACGTGGTGAAAAGAGGAGAAAGTAGAGGGGGGATAGAGAAATGTAATTTTATAGTCTCCAGTTCTATTTGTGTTCTGGTCGTGGACGTTGCTCAGGGAAAATTAATGCTTGAGTCGCTCTGGTCGACTCTATTAACTCCCTCAATATGTCTCTCCTTTTCGATTTGCTGATGCAGTATGGGCGGAGACATGTATCCGCCGTGTCAGTCCCTAGCTAGCAAGGTTTGAAGTTATTTGTTAACGTGAATCATGCGCGTGATCTTCGAGCCTCCCGTGTCTCCCGACGGAATCCTCCCGATAGATGACAGACACTTTGTCTGCCTGCGATCGTAGTTTGTTTTCGAAACAAGCTACTTTTCTCTGGACCTTATTCAATTCCCGAATGAAGTCTTTCGAAAGTGACCCCCATATATTCGCTTCGCACTCGAGATGAAGCCTTACCAGAGAGAACCTCTTCACATTTTCTATGCGTCGGTTGACAGAACGAGACTAGAGAGAGATGAATGCTCGCTAGTGAAAATATTGACGAGGGGATGGTGGATGCACTGTCTATAATTCCGCTATTGACTTAAGGTGTAGCTTTCAGCACCAAAGAGCCAACCTTGTCGTTTGCGGGAAAAGTTACAAGCCGAGAAATGGAATATTTTTCTCGGGAAGTCGGAAATAGTAGTTTTAATGCTTATAATTTACGAATTACGGTTGAGCGGTTGTAATAGAGAATGTATTCGTACTACTATTTATGGTAAATTATGGGAAAACAATTCTTACTTTTTGTTTCGTTATCGGTTACATCGTGTCTACTGAATAAATATAATGCACGCATGGTATGTTGTGCATGTTTGGTGAGAATTCACCCCCTGCCACACACCTTTAAGGTGGCTTGCAGGGTATTATGTAGATGTAGATGAATATAATGATGTAATTGCTGCTCGTTTACCACATTTTGGTGTATGTTTTAGAATACCATCATTCGATTCCGACAATTTTATTATCACTGAAGAATTAAATATAAATGATCGCTGAATAGTTATATTCTATGTTTAGAGGTCAGTTATTTCCATGTTGTCAACTAATGCTTTTTACGCATTGAAGTCGGTACCTTCAATTAGTAGCAATTTGTTCTACTCTAAGAAATATATATCACGTATATATTTCATGATCATAAATCTTCAGATTGGTTTTTTCCATGTTGTCAACTAATGCTTTGTTGCTTTTACACACTGAAGGTGGTACCTTCAGTTAGTTGCAATTTGTCCCATTCTAAGCAATATATACATCACGTTTCAACTATTTATCATTTATTTTACTGAGAATTTAAAGATATATTATCCATCTTCGGCAGTATTTGTAATGGTGGCAGTGCTCACCATTAGATTGAACCTATAAACTTGTGGTTGGCTGAAACCTTATTTTCCTGAGTAAAAAGTGGGCTTTCGGCGACTGAATTCAAAATGAGAAATTTTATATCCACGTAACCATTTGCTTCAAGCATAATTTGTTATCGTTTTCTTTTTATTTTATCTTAAGGCAAACGAATCGCATTACGTCTTCATTCGAATCTCTTGGCCACGAAATCGCTGTAGAAAAGTTATTCCTGCCAGATGTCGCAAATGGATAGTCGCGTGATGGGGACCGAGGAGAATAAAATTGGGAAAATCTCATTAATATTAATAATTTAAAAATTAAAACGGCTTCCTGTTGACCCTAAAGGATGTTTTATTTTGGGATAGATTCGTGACCAAGGTTCCATTTTAGGGTTAGTTGAGTCCACATCCATCCGTGTTTCGAGAATATCACACCATCCATCCATCAGTTTCTTTTAATTTTATTCGACGAGATCCTATCGCCGACAGGTTCCAGTAAATATTTCATGGCGTCGCATCGCCTCTCTACCTTGGTAGGGCGTAATTGGAGCCCTTACATATTTTCATCGTTCGCTCTGAAAAATACGCTCATACGTTCTCTCAGTCAAATTCCTTACGTTGTGCGCAACGCATTTTTATGCTGATAAATAACACTGATGGAACCGGGTCGAACTTCTTCTTGTGGGTAAGCATCAAAGTGAAAACAGAATAACAAAACTGGAAGTGAGATTGCTGTGTTAGCGTTGTTTTTCCCCACTCGCCCCTCTTTTGTTCTGTTAACCCTGTTCACACATCACTGCTGAGAGCTCAGCTCTCTGAATTGTTTCCTCAGTGTCGTGTCGAAGCCCTTGTTTCCGGGAGGTTACGTGTCAGCTCTCGAAGGTAGCAAAGAGCCCGAGGTCATTACTTTTTGGTTCTTAATCCTTTTTTTGAGGAATCTGAGGCCCTCGTAGACAATCACGCACTGCAGAAATTTAATCAATGGTATGCTATTCTCAAAACAAAAAGTTCTCTTCATAAATCTAGCGAGTCGACTCCGGGTATTCGCCCTGACTTCATCATTCGCGTCGGTCGGAAACGATGGCATCGCATGCGAGGAGCTGTTGAATGCATCCTCTTCCACTTTTTATGCGCTCTCATTGGTAGTGGGGAGTGCTCTCAACGGGCCATGTCTGAAATGGCATTGTTTTGACGAATGCACTTGAAACGACGCGAGTGAAAAATTTTTGTTTTAACTCCTTCCATTAAATCGTGAGCCACGTTAGTTCGCTCTGCTTGTGACGTCACGAGACAATGGACTGCAAAAGCTTTCGAACCACGATGAGGACGGTTTAGTCGTCATTGTTCTTCTCCGCGATGAATTTTACGAATCGTTGTCTTCATTCTTTAGTTTCAAATTTATTTGTCCTCGACCGTAATAAAGTCACCGTTTCAATCTCTTCATGTTTGTTCGAGACGGAGGGAAATACTCATAAGTCCTGGGCTGCCTATTATCTCGAACGGTAAATCGACGAATTGCCGTCGAAAATCCGCTTGCCTCAGCGAATGAGGTCATGATTAACACACTCACCGTCTTGGGAACGTTGGTCTGCGAAACTCGTCCAGTGGGCGTGAAAACGCCGCTAAAGCTCCCGTCACGCGACTGCAGTAACGAGACGCCGACCTGAAGGCCGTTTTACATGCTACACCAATATTGGGGCTAAATTTCCTCGAGAAAGTTGGTCCCTCGAAATGAGGTGAATTATGTATATATGTTTAGCGCTCTATAGCCAGGTGCCTTTATAGTGAGTTTATCGATATTTATTATTTTAGTACGCAACATATAGTCTATTGTTAATTCAGCTGTATTTACTAAGCGATTGATATCATTATGTTCTGTATATTTTTTGTATCAGGAGAATTGAAAGAAGTCTATGGTTCTTGATTTAGCCCTCTACATTTAAAAATAAAACCCAGACTCGAGTGTGCATTTTCCTCTCCGCGGCGCACGCAACCACCAATCTTGAATTGCACATCCACTTAGCCTGGTATTTTGAAAGCATATTTTTTTCCCTTAATCTCCTCTTTAGTTCCATTTATTAAATGTCATGGTGGTAATGGACGGTATAAACGGGCAGGTATGGATACGTTTAGTTTCAAAGTTTCGTACATATACGTGATATTTCAGCTCTTTTCATCTAACAGTTTTTCCATTTGGGAATGAAGTGCATAAATGTTCCTTCCTTAAACGATTTAAGTTGCACTGTATCAATTTTTTATTTGTTTCGACCAGCGAGGCATCTGAAATCTTTTTATTTGTGCCTGTAGATGCTTATGTAATACCTCCCTGATTACTTGCCATTGGTAAAGAGTGAGTTCTACCAGTCAAAACCCTATGATTGAAGAAGATTTCACTGTGATCGGCTCTCTGACGCTCCCTAAAAGGGTCTTTCAAATTAAGGATTTGAGTGAACTCGATACAGCGATACAGGTTCACTTCGAATGAGGAGTAAGATGCTCCATACATGTGCTTCGCCTTAACCTTCGAGCCGTCAGAGGGTATAATGCTGAAGCATGTGCTGGAGAGTGTGGTTAGAAGCCGTCTCGCTTTGGTCTGCGCCCTTCGAAGGGCGGATGCCCTTTTGAATGATGCCCAAATTTGGCGTCAATTTGGCCGCCTCCTATTGTTTCTGTCGTAGAAGGAAGCAATGAGACCCTTCGTTCAACGGCACCTTGGTGAGCTCTTTGTTTTCAACAATACGCATAGTTAGGCCGGCCGTAGTTTTCAGGTCGGCTTTGAATGCCGCCTCGAGCATTTATGTTTTGTTAGTGTAAGGCCGAATATAAGGCTTAGGATTAAGTTAGGTAAGATGGGCGATTTAACCTGAACAGATGGAACATTCTGAAACCTAATTCTACGAATACTACATATTGTAGTGTGAAAATGGCATGCACATTTTACGTCAGCGACAATAGGATGTTGGACCGTTGAGAAAAAATTCAATTTATGTAGGTACTTAGGAAGTTGCTTGTTTCATCCAAATCGATATATTTATCACTTCAATTCGCATTTGTGACTGGAAAATATCCACGTTGTCGTTATAACCTCATATCATAATCAATATCATGCCCGTCCGGTTTTCATTGCCACTCAAAGAATATACTTTCTTTTAGTTATTAAAATCATGGAAGAAACGGAAAAAATGAATCCGACTTTGCAGGAAGAGGAAAACTTTTGGAATGTTGAAACATTTGAAAGCAACGAATTCATTTCGAAATTTTATCTTCCGTATAGATGTTGTTATCAAATCATTCTGCTGCAATGAGTCCTGCGACGTAATCGATATTACGTCGATTAGCATCGCACCACATTCTTGTGTTCAACGTAACTTCTTTCATGGCTGGTGGAACACTTTTATTGCTCTTAATTATAAATTATCTCCTTGTGTTCGCGTCTCGGAATTGTCCTCGTAAGCCTGTGAGTCATACCCGTGGCGTTTAGCACTTTCACTTCCAACGTGTAACGATCGTGGCACTAAGTGGGTACTTTTTCTGAATCCAATCCGTGACTATCTAGCGCAAGCCAGTTTTCCGTGACTCCCGTGGTATTCCGTAGCCCCGGGCGAAACTAATACCCGTGATTTCTCTTCGAAAATGAAACTTCTCGTCAAGGACGTTATTGTGTCTCCAGTTTCCCTCGCTTTTTCGATTTGCCTCGGGCATTGGTAATATCGGCCGTAGAATGTATGGCGGAATTCTCGCATCTTCGGAGTCTCTTGTTTTCTCCTGCCACACACCTTGCAGGGTATTATGCATGCGTCTAGTGTGCTGTAACGGTGAGAGGGACCATTCTGCAGCGATGACCCTTGGTGTGGGGGATAATTGTTCCATTCGCACAATTCCCTCTCGGCCTTCATCTAGTTGCGGCTAGCCCCGAAGGTGAAGAGTATGCTCATGAAGATTGTGCGATGAGATCTCTCTTCTCTCGTGTCCTTTAATTATACCGTTCCACTCGGCGCCAGGTGAGGCCACCCGAAAAGGAAGGGAGGAGGAGGACGGGTTTTCGAGGCATCCTGCTTTGCTCAGTGTTCAGGCCCCTGGGTGTGGATCGATAGTCCTTTTCTTCTCTTGCGTGGAGACTCCACTGAGAGGGCGGCCTCAATCCCCTTCGTGCTTCCTCCAAGGAAGGCCTTTGTTGCAGGAAATGGCCGCTCATTTTTGCTTGTTGTGTCTTCCATCTCCCGCTTTTATGACCGCAGTGCTTTATGAGGTCGATGGCCATAAAGCAGGAATATTTTCAGACTGGTTATTATTGGAGCAATAATGATACGTTTGGAATTGAGACAGCGAAACATACCATATGAGTTAAGCGGCGTCAAGTGCTAGTTTTTTTTTTTAGAGATGACAATCCTTTTATTTTCAATTGATATCATCCTTGTATTCGCCCGCCTCAGTGCAAATTAGAGTAATCAAGGTGTTTTTACTTTATCCGGCGTCTCGTATTACTTTCAAGCGGAGGTTCCAATTTCACCGCTGTCTTGGGTGAATGTCACCGCTCAATGTCACAGCTATCCGCATCTTTTTACAGCTGGTGCGAGTCATTTAATACATACTCGTCCATCCTGTTTATACGTTGCACTTGTCCTCGAAATTACTTTCCCATATTATAAAGATAACGAGTCGAAAGCTGTTGTTCTTGTGGGAAGGGAATCCAGCGGATATGAGTACTAATGGTTATGGTGAGGAATGTGACGATATAGGATACTATCTGAGCGAGCGGAGTGACTCTCTGCGTTTCTCTTCCAAAGAATTTATTTTGGGAAGTAAACTCATCTGTTGCCCCCACTCCACCCGCTGGACCGACCGACAAACTCTTCCCCCGCAAGCCGCGGTATCGTATCCCGCTGCGGTGTAATGGACGCCTCGTTGCGAGGAGTCGCCGTCGTTGGGAGCGGGGATTTCTTTCGTGGCGAGAATTGACCTCGACAGCTGTTGAACCGCTGTTGGAGTTACTGCTCTTTGAATGTCGTCTCGTAGTTTCATGAGTGAAAATGGAAGGTAACCGATTATTTTCTCTCCCTTGTAGAAAGGTACTAGCTTTCTTTGGTTTCATACCTAGGGCATGCCTACGAAAAGTGATATCACTGTGGATCGTATTATAATCGTGGAAAATCGCGTTAGTCCAAATATATTCTGCGAGTCCATTCATATTTCGTGACTATATTTTTGTTCGTGGAGTGGATCGTTTAAAACAAAATTACGAGTTTTGAATGCAGCATTCGCCCTAATTCGCATGTTCGAGCTCGTAACCAAAACTGGCTTCATTAGTTTTGGTAATGAAGCATAACTACCCGACAAATGTATCTTAAATCAGTTTGTGAAAAAAGACATTTTTTATGATTAATTAGTTTAAAATTCCTGTGCCCATCCTCGTATTTTAGTGTTCTTGATTTCAAATGCATTTATTGTTCGAAAATCCAGCTTTACGTTGCCATGTAGGTATACAGTTAATTGATATTCACATCTTCCAAGCACTATCTTAATGCTATCATGAGGATGTGTGGCAGCGGACGTATCTTAGTGGCCACGGAAGGAGAGAAGGAATAGGAAGTATATGAACGGCGGGAAAGATTGATATTGAAGTGAAATTGTGAAAGAAACACTTTTTTTGGTCGCGACGGGCTGTGTCTACACGTTACCAGTATATCCATCTGAACCTACGATTTCGATCCGCAAAATCCCTGCAGTTTTGAGTACAAATGTGAAATAATTTCATTTATTTGACATGTACTGCTTTACTCGAATCGATTCCTTTTCGTACATTCATCCGCGGGAACCCGGGGTACATCAAGTGGCTCGAAAATTAGGGCGATCGCTCGCGTGTCGAACCCCGTTTTACGGCGCTCCGAAGAGAAAAGCACTCCCACGCGAATTATTTCCGATGATCGGGGGGAGGGATCCGAGATCAACTCTTTCCGGCCCGTCCTCTTTCCGGGGAATCGCTTCTCCCGCGAGACGCATCCGTCTCCCACGCCTCCCGTCGCGACCTACCCCTTTTCCATTCCCTGGGCGGGGTTGACGGCTCTCTCCGCTCTCCCCTCCCTACACCATCCCCAAGAGTTCTCTCTCCCGCCATCCCTTCTCCGTGGATTCGCGGAAACGAACCCCTCTTTTATGTGGCAAGTGATATGGCCTGAGGAAATGAGCTCTCCTCCGTGATAGACGCCCCCCGTTCATCGTCTTTTTCGTCCAGTCGTAAATTTTATGCACAGGGATGCCAGAGAGGGTCGAGGTGGTTGGCAAAGAACCGGCTCCGCATCCCGAGGACCCTGGTTGGTAGTGCGGTGGCGGCGATTTTTAAGTGGGGCCATTCTTAGGCGTCGTTTGGAGAGACCCTTGAGAGAATTACTGAGTTCGTCGGGCGGGACCTAATGCTGGACCCGTTTAGCCGAGAGTAGTTAAACGCCGTCGCCAGTTTTCTACCATTCGTCCAACCCTCCCTGTTTCAGTGCTGTCCACCAGTCTTACGTGGTGCCTCAGCTTTCAATCTTTTCCACCGAGAATTGCTACAATACTGTTGCAGTCGTATGAAACGGTTGTCTGACAATGTTATTATGCGTTTTTTTAAATACCTTATGTTTTTAACCAATAATTTAATTGGAAAAAAATCGTTTTACATTACGCCGGCCAGCAAAAATGCATAATTTGATGAAGATTCCGGTCGCGTTGGACCAATCGATATCGTGACGTCCTGGCAAGATATGAGCCACGGGTTCAAGTCCCATCTTGGGTATGCATCCGTGATTGCATTTCCTCTCGTAGGATTTATAGTGTGATTATGAAGATGCATAATGAAAAAACACAAGAGATAGCACTTATTCCACAGTTTTAATGGTGGTACTACGCGTTTCAGACGCTAAGCCATCATCAGGTACATAAAATATTCGGTCAAGAGAGCGGTATAGTATATACACAACTAGGCGGGGAAGGGAGGTGTTGGGCGAGGGGAGAGATGTGTTAGGTAAGGGGAGGAGGTGAGAGGGGGCGAGGCAGTGCGTGGTTTAGGGAATGGAATAGCTAGGAGTGGGGAGTGACATGCTTTGCGAACGAGTTACGTTCACGAAGATGCATGTGTTTCGTGGTATTTCACGTGGATGAAATGAATTATTTTATTTTAAAAATGTTCGCGATCACCGCTGTATTTGCAAATGTTTTCACAGGCGTTCTTGCATTATGCCGTGCGTAACTCACATGCGTGTTAGACGCATTCAGGATCTGCATCCTTGCCCTCCTGGGGACGTCTCATTTCTTGACCTTCGACATTCCTATCCGCTTCGATTCTCGCCTCCCTACCGCGCTCTCGCTTTTATTCTCCCGCCCCCGCTGGAATACTTGCTCCACCCCTTGCCCTCCCTCGAGAACGGCGAGCCAAGCCTGCGCGCCTCCCCTTCCCAATCCCCAATGCGGTTTCCCATTTCTTCGGAACGGCGCCTAGTCGACGCCCACACAGACAGACGCGCTCACACAGACAGACGTTCTTTCTCCTACACTCGCAGTGAAAGTGGGACTGCAGCCAATGAATGCAGTGAGCCCCCCCAACCCCTCCGGCCTCACAATACCCAACCTCTCCCACTCCCCCTTCCTTCATCCCGCTCCCCTGGTTTATCCTTTCCCGTTCTGCATGTGCTTTCTTCTCTGCACGCTCATATCTACATTGTACTCTGCATGCCAGCGATAGGGTGCCTGACTGGGGGTGACTCCATACCAGACATGCATTGCCCCCACGCCCAAGAATCTTTAATGCATATTTATCATCGGTTTCAATTTTAAGTGTGTTCTGCCTGGAAACTAAGCCGCTTCACATGCAATGAACCTTCTCATTAAACTATCATTCCACTATTGCAGGGCAAGACCTGCACGAACACGGAAGCAATGCATTAAATTGAGGTTCTATACCAAACGTAAGGAAATACCGAAACCCATATTCACCTTTGTTTTACATTAAGAGTCTCGTTGAGGTATTAAAAATAGACCTTAAAACTTATCTTCCTATCCTAATTTATTATCTCCTTAGCAACCTCAGCTACATATATGATGCATATACAGTAGTGATATTTTAAAACTCTATATCTTATAACCAATTTCATTTATTATATATTATTTATATATATTTTATTTGTTTAAGCTACCGCAGTACGATACAGATTTTAATGCTTTTAAAAAATGTTTTTGCAAAACTTATAGCCACAAACTTCCTTAGAATATTTAGCCTTAAGTAATATCTACAATCTGAAGTTATTCCCAACATATTCTTCGTACAACTTGAACCCGCTGTTAAACTTGCGTTGGCACCCAAAAACTGCGCATTCGTAGGGAACGCAATTCCGAAAGAAGGCAGAGAGGTTTACGTCATATTTCATACCGACTGGTATTATTTTTTTGCGACGTTTCACCGAGAGTGAAATGTGGCGAACGTCTCGGTTGAATTGTCTTCTGTTTTCGAGTCGAGTTTCCCCTAGGAGTTATTTCCGCCGCTGTTCGATTCTTATTAGTCCTTTACTCCACAAAGCTGGGTCAGTTAATAATAGGCAAATTACGAGGGGTTTAGTGACGTGCAAGCCAAAGCTATTTAAAGAGATTTTTTGTGGAATTCATTTTACGTAGCGGTATTTCACAGCAGTACAAAAGAAAGTGAATGAAAAACCTACCAAGCAGTGGTGGGGCAGATATTTTGTGGAAATCCGTTATAAATCCCGGAAAAGAAAAATTTTGCAATTCCGCTTAATGTTTAATTTCTCTCTTCTCTTGTTAAGTGGAACTGAAAAAGTTTTAGTCCCTTGTTTTTAAAAACGTACTGAATTTTTTCGAATTATTTTGGGGAAAAGGATTACAGCAAGAAATATCCAACTGCATGGTACATTTTCGAGTCTCAGTTCGTAAGAATATAGTCGCCATAGTGTTGTTTGCTAGTGTGTAGTAGAACATTAATTTTTGTCAACAAAATACATGAACTTACAAAGTAAATGCTTTTTTCTTTTTCCTTTGTCTTCGATCGATACTTAGGTTGACCCATGATTAGACGTATTTATTGTATGTTTCTTTTTCTTTGGTGGTACATACTTAGTGTCTATTGATAGTATTTTAGCGTTTGATAGCGTGGCAATTTTTGAAATTGGACTGAAATCCGTGTGTGATCTCTGGTTTCTTTATTTCTTTTCAACCCGTCGTTCTATGCTGGCTCGAGTTACGGGTCTCTTCAAAAACATTTAGCTGTTTGCATGCGATGCCTATCCGGATAGGCATCGCATACGTTTTTTATCGGAGGTTTTTTATCGGACGATAAAAAACGTCCACTTGGATCCCATAAATTTTCAAAGACTACGGAACTTAACGATAATGGAAAAGCCGCTTTCGCGAACTGAACTTCACTCATAGGGATTTTGAAATGAAACTTTGCAGTTATGTTATGATCCTTAACGTGAGTTTGTTTTATCGGAAAGCAATTATAGTTGAAGATAAATATATGATCCCGGGAATGTTTTTTCTACTAATAATATTTTAAACTAATGATGTCCATTTACTCCATAGTCGTGCTTTTTGTAGCCGTGAATAATGTTCCCTCTCGACTTTCCTTATCTTAAAGAAGTGTTTGTGGGTTTCCATGGATAAACTTCTGTGAGTATATATGTAGGTGATTACATGTATTTGCCGTTACGTTGGTTCCTTATGTATACTTTTTTTTCCTACTTTTTATTAATCCCCGAATGGAGTCTTCAATTAATCGATAACTTATTTTCGTAGAAAACTATTTTTTCATTTGAGTAGAATTTTAAGTGAATGGACCTGCGGAAAAACGTTGATGCTAGTTATGTTTCCACTCTGTTACATATTATGTTGTTCATTATCTTTGTGTTACTGTATCACACCAATGTAATGCCCCCTGATTTTGCACCAGCTGGAAGAAAGAGGTCCATCAGCGGTTGATGCTTTGGGGTGGAGGTTGTCCTCGTATAATCCGAAGAGAGGCTGGTTGAACAGTTCCTAAGTCATTTAGCTAGTTGACCCCCGGGACACTGTCTTTAATCCCGCTCGCCGTCGTTGGAACTTGTTAAGGATTGCAGTTTTTCTCGTCACAAAGATGGGCGCTCAAGTGATGCCCCTGTATCCGGAACTCCGGCTTCAACCAAATGGCCTCCAACGACACCGCGGACCGTTAGATACTTGTGGAAAAATGCATCGAGAAAGTTATTGTTCGCTGGGCGGTCATAGAGTGTGGTAATCGGGAAGGTGATATTCCGTTCGGGTCGTAAAAACGTGATGCGACCGCCACTTAAGAGACTGGGAGAGAGCAAGGCTTGCCAAGCGCGCCAGAATGGGCTTTTTAAGGACTGTCGTCCGTGGTGCCCTCAAAGGCCACGCTCTTCGCCGTCCCTTCACTCCCACGGCTGCCGCGCGAGGCGGACGCGCGTCAGAGGTCGCGGGGTTCAGTCAGCGGCCGTTAACGGCGGAGTGGGCGTGGTCCATTCCTCTGACTCGTCGTCTTTCCCTGGATCGAGTGACGCGCTTCGGGCTTTTCCTGTTACCCGTCAGTTCCGCTCCCTCCTTCTTACACCTGCGCGGGTGGGGAGTCGACATTGAGAGCTCATGCGATGTCCAATCAACCTATACCCGAGGCACCGATCCACTTGCTTGTCTTCCACCTCTCCCTCTCTCTCTTTCTTTCCCATCGCTTGTCGATGCAGCAGATTATCTTACCCGCAACAGCTATGCGCTCGCTAGTCGCACCACCTGTCCCCTCTCTCAGCAGCAGTCCGCAAGGAGAAGCGGATGCATTTTATGCGAATAAACTATTCTCTCCCGCGGTCACGATGTATTACCGCCTTATGTGGTCCGCCATTTTTTTCCCTAAGTATGTCACCAACAAATGGGTCGTTAATACAAGCTAGATAGTATTAACTGTTTGGATGGAATGATCGAGGGGAATCCCCTGTGACTATTTCCTTTCAACGTTGGCCTCCATTTTTTTTCAAATGTGTATTCCTTTCCCTTAAGAACAATGCGCTGGGTAATGGCATTGTTTTTAGCGTGTTTGCGCAACGTGAATATTATCCTAAGTACGCTATTAAGTTGGTTCTTGTGCAATACATACATCAATATACCTAATTTGGTTGTTATATATTGTGTTGGATGTTAAATAAAACATACTTTCAGTTTTTGTATAAGAATCAGGTTTTAACGACGACGCTGGAAAGTCCAATTATGCCGTTCGTTGGACATGATGAAATGGTTGCGTATCTTTATCGACATTTTTCATCATATGCGTAACGGGCCGAATCGCGATACGAAATTAGTTCCTCGGGCAAAGCTTCCTCGCGGTGTCCGTTTGCAATGAATGATACCCAATTAGGCCGATGGAACGTATCCCCTTAATTTGTCTCCCGTGTGTTGCTTCAAGTGCTGCCAATTTAGAATTTTCGGACTGCTCCTTTTTTTCCGTATTTCCGAGCTGACGCGAGGAAGCGTGGCCGAACTTGGTTTTCCTCATCGAGTTTCGCGTTTATCTTTACTTCCCTGTATCAATGACTCCGTCGCACGCACAACTGCTGTTTTGGCACGAACACGGGTCGCCTCTCGCCCGAGTGATAATCGACTGGAGCCAGCTGTATTGGAGAAATCGGAGGGGACAAAAAGGATTTCTTTTTGGGTCGGGACGGGCGCCCCCGTTCAAGGTGGAATGCCTTTATTCAAGAGTGGGCTCATTAGTATGGGATCGTCTTTCCTTTTTTTCTCTCCTTCCCAACCTCCCCTCCCTCGATTGTCCCCGCAGATTTTCTTTTATCTCGTCGCCAGGGAGAGAGGTAATGAGCCATCGGACCGAAAATTCACACCCCGACAGTTTCCCAAGACCTTAAACCCCTTCCTCGACCTCGCTCGAGGGTCCTAGTAGTCGTCGCACCATGCGACTGAGGCGGGGGTGGCCTGCGGGGGGAGATGAGTCGAGAGGGGAGAGGGTGAAGAGGAACCTCGCTCTTTCTTGGAGGCGCCAATTCCCTCCACTCGCTACCTCCTTCACTCACTTCTCCCCAGCTTAAAAATCCTTCCCTCCCGCTCCTTCGCGCCTTCTCCCCAGCGCTCTCCGCCACAGCCTCTCCTGTTTATTCTTCATGCCGTTTATTCCCCCTTCTTGAGCTCCTCCTCTTCCACTTCAGTCGGCAGCCGCCACCTCAGGAGGGTCGGTCGTTTGATCGGCGGGTGCCGAGCGCTCCCTCGCCCGCGGTCTGAGAGCGGCCCCCCCAGGACGAAGGCATGTCGGGGAAGGCGTTCGGCGAGAGAAGGCCGTGGTCACTCTGTGTGTCGGCCATGACACCGAATGAAGGGACGGAAAAGTCCCGCATCCGAGAGGCGGATGCCAATTAAGCAGCCGGCGCGGCGCGCGCCACGTTAAGACTTTCGCGTCGTCGGAATCACGTCCCTTTCCAGATTAAATTATGCTTAATTTAATTAGCCGTAATTTTATCGCCAGCGCGGCCTAACTTCGTGCTTCTGATGTGATTATTTCGCTTATTTACCCATCATTCGCTTAATTGTGGGGCTTGGGAGATATTTATTGGCACTCTTAGAAACCAACGGAGAGGTCCAGGACTGTATATAAATTAATTTCTTTGTTTGCACTTCTTTGAATCATTCTGTACGTTCCTCTATACCTGTACCACCAACTTTTACTTAATCTTACACAATTTTTGGCGTTACTGACGTAAACCTAAGGTTAAACGAAAAACCCGTGTTAGAGCATTGAAATGGGGTATTCGGCCTGTAGTCTACACTAATGATGCTAACAGCACTATTGCTATTAGCATAATTAGTTAATAATTAGCATTATAGCTAATAGCACTATCTTCTGTCGCAGAATTTACTTATAACTGCAGTATGCTCGTAATAGTTGATCAAAAACATTTTAATTATTAGCTTTAATTTAGCATTAAGTTTGTCGTGTATTTTCTACGCTTATTCCCATAGTGATTATTCAGAATGTTGGTTTGATTTGATTGAGTGAGTAAGGGTTGTGCTCCCATCGGACTCATCCCAAAGGCGTGATTGTTCCTCTATGGGGACCAACTCTTTTCCCTCAGCTACTTGTGCTACAAGTTTAGATGGGATGTATCCGAAGAACCTCCCCGGATCTAAACTCTCCGACCCATGTACCAACTAATGCGCCGTTAAGTCGACCTTTTTCAATTAGACTTTTGTAAATGGATACCCTACTGGTAGCGGTAATGTCGCGAAAAATTCTTAAATTATCATCCCCATCAGCCGTTTGGTTCTAATTAGTCGAATGTGATGGCTCATGATCAATGAAAATGAAGTTTTTTCGATGCCGTTGATAAATATGTGATCACGTAGCGCTTACTTAGACCCTTACTCGTTCGAAATAATCTTGTAGGCTTCCTGGAGTGACTCATTTTGTTTGTTTATTGAATAAACTTGGGGGCAGAGACAGTTTTATCTTTGTGCAGGCAAGACGCCGACGTTAGCATGTGGATGTCTGAACTCCTTAAATTGTCACGTTCTTGTGGCTCCGTTTTCACTTCGTAGATATAGACTAGACAGCTCATCATTTTTGCTTCGTCCAGTTCAGCCTGCCATCACAGTAAGGTGGGTGTATTTCGCTCCTCTCGTACTTTCTCCAATCAGTGCTTTATGATTTGTCTGGTAACTGATGCTTTTCTAACATGACCTTGAGGATCCATTGACATCCATAGAGAATTAGTGATTATTTCTTTTCGCCTGCAAGAACGAGAATATCAATACGTCAACAATTGATGAATGTTAGCGTCATGGTAACTAGGGAGTAGTGCGCGAAATATACCCCGACAGAATTGTGAAGTTTAGACTAGAATGTAATTTCTAATCCTTTTTATGTATGGTATGTATTACATATTTGGTGTGAATTCACCGTCTGCAAAACATCTTCATGGTGGCTTGCAGGGTATTATGTAGTCATCATCATCACTGGTCAACAATCCTAGGGTTGGTTTGACATAACCCTCCACTCGATTCTTCTATTGGCCATCCTCTTCATGTTAACGTATTGTATTATGTAGATGTAGATGAATATCAGGTTGATGGTATTGTGAATACTGATTACTGCTTATCCACCAAGGTTACCATAAATATTTGTAGTGAAATGGCAGAGTTGAATATCTTGCTTTATAAACCATTTTTTATTTTATAGAGTAATTTTAATACCTACAGTGTCGATCTAGAGTGTTTTTAGCTATGATATTTTTGCCTCTTTGGAATTATGTAGAAAAAATAGTCTATTTATACGAAGGAAGTTATTAATATAACTGAAGTATATATGTATTTCAAATACGAGTGCTCTTATTTGACAACACCAAGCGGTACCTTTCGATGGCGACGACGATTCGACGGCGATGAGGCTGGGATTTTTTTCTGAAAGTGGTATGTGTTCTGCCATGCATCACTCGTACAACTTATCAATTCTACGTGTCTTTAAACGAGGAAATAGTCGTAATTTTATTGAGATAATGGAGAGTCTTCGGAGTATCTCTCATCTCTTAGCCTAAAGAAGCGAGTGCCACTGATTTTTAACAGACATTTAGGCTTATCAGTAACAAAAATGGAACTTTTCTCTTAAGCTTTTCAGTAACCCTTATTAGGAAGAAAACTAAACTCGTCTAGATTATACATAGGGGACTTTTCTATCGAGGGCTAGAGTTATTCTTTCCGGTCTATTCTGGTGATCTGAACATATTTTCTACTCTTGACACTGCACACCATTCATTCAATATATATATTTAAAGACATTGCCATTAAAATTTAAATCATTGTGTTGTACCGGTAAGGATAGTATTTTCATGGACCACTTCTTATCTCTTTTGACATTTTTCTTTTGAACATTACTTTTCCAACGCTGTTTCCCTCAACAGCTAAGTGACTAATGACAAACGTAATTACTCTGTCAGGCGTGGATTTCATTATTCTTCATGTAACATCGTCAGCGAGTATTGATATTACGTACACCGAACATTTGGTGAAAGTTTCTTCGGGGCCTGTATTGCTAAACTCATTATTATTTTGACGTTCCATAATTACGGCGTTTCGCTTGTTCCTACGCACAATGTCGGTTGACGCGTTTAGAAACGGGACCCTCAACCTGTGCGAAATTGGCCCTCCGATTTAGAAACTGTTTTGGGAAAAATTTGAATCGCCCGTCAAGGAGTAGGGGCAGCAACAATGGCTATGTCGTCACAGTAGCTGCGGAAACACGCTTTTCACTCTGATGCTGTCGTTTTCCATCTCTTCCCCTTTCGGGGAGCCGTCGTGGAAAGCAAGAGGATGTAACAAGCGGCTAAACGGAACCATACCATACTATTGCGCTCGTAGAGAACCTTTTTTGGCTGAATTTGCTCGGGGAGGTGCATCGACTTTCCTTACCAAGCGGTTACCTGTTGTTGACTCGTGTATTGGAAGGTTAGGTAAGAGGCCTATTACGATCGAGGACTTGTACGAGATTTTTTTCCACTTCAAGACTTGCTGAAATATCAGAAAAAATGATATCGTGTGCCATTAAGTTGAGACTTTTTAATGGTATAATTACTTATGGTTTAATTTTATTGCTATACGATTTATATATGTTATGCGTTAATCCATAAAATGCTATGGGTAAAGGACACTATATTTTTAAAATTAAGATAGTAATTTCGGTTTTAAAGTTACTTTTTTGGCAAAGTTTGCCAAAAAATTTTGGCAAACTTTGGAAAAAAGCAAACTTTGCAAAAAATGCAAATTTTGGCATTTGCATTCTTCTCAATAGTTGTGGCAATGCTCTGCGGGCCATATTGAATGGTCTAATGGAACTCGTCACGGCCCCGCAAGCCCACCGTTGATTCACCAGTGAGCAGATAACACTGCAGGAGCCGTCGGCAAACCGTCGAACCTCGACCGTACTCAAGTTTTGACGTCATACTCAGTGTTAAACTCTCTTTGAATGGTGCATTTGAGTATTCCGAAGCTGCGACGTTAAATTTTCGTCTTCTTCGAGGCTCGACCAATTTTAGTCCCCTTGGGGGTCCTTCTGAAGTATGACTCAAAGTGGTACGAAGTGCCTCTACCAAGTTCGGCATTTGTTTGATGAAACTGGGATCCAGGGTTGCCGTGACGTCAAAACTTCGTCGTAGCGGGAGAAACTTGACGATTTCGGGTATGTGGCCCCTCCCCCAACGATCTTTGCGGGAGGGTTTTTCCATTGGACCACCCGAGGAAGAAGGGCTGTTTGCTCCCCAAGGACGTGTTTTCTTCCTTCCTCGCCCTCCGCCTTCTCCACCCACGCGGCTGACACTTCCTCCTGCACTCACCGCTACGAGGCGCGGCTCGCGTGCTTCCTTCCGTCAGGTGCTTGACCGCCACGTCCCAGCGAGCCGAAGGTCAAGCCCGGCAGCACCCGAGGGCAGAATGTGGGCGGGGTAGGTAGGGGAGGGAGTGGGAGGTAGGGGAGGGAGTGGGAGCCACGGTGTGCTGAAGCCATTCACCTTAGCTTCCTGCGCCCAGTTGCACACCCCCTGCCTTCCATCCCCCCCACCCCGACCCCTTCTCCCACTAGCTCCACACCTCCCTCCCCCTCCCACCCCCCACGCTTCCTATTTTTCCTCGCCATCCGCGCTTTGTGAAGTTTTTCGGCGCCTCCCGACACCCCCTGCCGGAAGTCATTTGCGCCGTCACTTTTGTTGGGGCGTCCTCTTTTGATGCGGATTCAGAGATTCATGGCCGCCGGGGCTTTGTGGCGTGCCTTTATCGTCCCCGCCTCGCTCGTGGGTGCCGTCTCCTTGCTCGCTTGCATTGCCCGCGCACCGGAATGGGCAAGCGAATGTCGGAATTGGAGGGAGATTGTCGCTCGGTTTTAATTCACTTGCCGAGAGCCTTCTGATATCGGGGAGCGACGGCGGCTTCAGTTGACCGTGGCCTGTAAATCAGTTTACGCATGTCGCTTATACGATTGTATTGTATCGAATTGTAAATACCGAAAGGATAGTGCCTTGTATAAAAATAGCAATTGTCTGGGGCTGTGTGCAATAGTGCGAAGTGTGTGATTCAAATATTCAAATTCCTGCTTTTGTTTGAATTTGTGCTGTAAAACTACATGTTGAGAACATAACTGGGGTAGGCAACCCTTATTTTGCTCTGGTGTGATCATTTTGCACTTTCTTCCTCGCAATATGATAACCACTCAATGGTCGTCTGGCAATTAGTGCTCACATGATAAACAAATGGAACCAATTTTATTTCCATTCTTTTTTTAATGGAAGATCGAGCCAGGTTTCCTCAGATTACTTTCATTTCCACGGTGAAGGTGGCCAATGAGTCACACGTATATGCTTACGTTTGCGCCAACGCTAAAAAGAATTCAAATGGGAGAAATGTGGAGAGAGTATTAAAAACGAGAAGGGAGGGAGAAAAGTTGTTTTTCAAAATCCATCCCGCATTGTAATGTGCGGAAGCGAAATGGAAAATAGTGGGAAATGTGGCGGTAAGACATTTCGGTTGGTATTTATAGTAACAGAGAGCAGCGTTTGTAGTCAACGATTTAGATTCTTTCAAACTTTTCAAGTTTGCTTCTATGTGTAGTACTGAGGGGTTAAAATCACAATTATGTCCATCTTGCAACAGGTCCTTGGCAAAAAAGCCGAGAACACACACTTTTAACGAATTATCTTTTCAATTCTAAATTTAAGTCCTCATTTTTTTACCTGTTTACTTTGGCATATAATAAATTAAAGTCAATATTGTGTGTGTCAGCCGTCATCCACTTATATATCCGAAAATATCGCCGCTGTACAATTATGTGGGTCGAAGATCGACAGTCATCTTCTCTCACGCTCATCAGTGCAACCGATTTGAGCGTGACCCACTTTTCGATTCGTCACCGCGCTGCGTCACACGCGTTAGTGGAGACAAAGATTCACCTCATGGGAATGTTTTGATCACCATTTACGAGTCTCTACTGAAACATCACGTAAATGGAATGACGGTAATAACATACGTAAGGTGGTATGAGATGAAGCTGTGTAGGATCCACCTCACCTCCGCATCAGATGCACTCCTTCAACATCTCAGTTTTGGTTGAGCAATATGACTTAAAAGGATCGATTTTATGGGATTCCAATGGGTTCTGTTAATAGCCTAGCGATGGACTACATGAGTAGAAAATTGCATATGCTGCAGTAAAAGTTTATTATTTTGCACAGTTTTAGCATACAGACGTCGGAGGGGAAAACTCTGGCTCATTCCTCCTACCCTGCAACATTATGGGTGAAAATCTACGTGGTGCTAAAGATGGCAAGAGAAGGTGGTAATGTGGGATAGTTAAGTATTTTAAGGAACTTATTCAACGAAGAGGGAATTAATGCGGGATTAGAGTAATTATTGTAAGCAAATGCGCATTAAAATCATACTGACAGGGAGCTTGGCATGGTGAATTTCCGAATCCTGATTTTTGTAAAGAGTGGAGAGGGTATGCTGGAAACTTTTCCAGATGAGAGTGAGAAGAGGAATCGGTAAGCCCGAGAGAAAGATGAATGATGACGTTTTTACTATGGCAGGGAATAATGGAAATTGATGGGAGAAATTAGCAGGTGCATCAAATGAGAATGGTAAAATACATGCTAATTATATACTCGTATATTTGTAAAAGGGTAAAGCTTGATATCGAGCTTAGGATTTGTGGATCGGAAATCTGAATTAAATGGAGAGATGACTAGAATTGATTGGAGCATCTAGATATGTTGATGTGGAAGAGAATGGAAGAAGTGTTTCCATTTTCTTCCAAGGATGGGCTTTGATGATTAAGTATTAAATGTGGTGGGGGAGGAAAGGTTGTTGCCGGAAATTTGGAAATGGCAGGTTGGATGGTTGAAGCAATGTAATTAAGAACAATGGGGTACCCGAGGCTATGATTCAAGGTAGTATGCTGGGTTTGTGAGTTAGAGTTATAGAAGAAAGAAAAGGTTTTTTTTGATAGTCTGAAGAGAGGTGGATAATATGACATTTAAAGAGAGAAAGACAAGAGGGCAGGATACATTAGGTAGATGTAACCAATGTATCTCAACACAAAGTTGGAATACTCCAGCAAAACTTACCCTAACTGATAGAAAACTCATTATGTATTCCTATCGTATTAGTTCGGTCTTAACTCGTGTAGTATTTGTTCTTTCCCTTTGCCTTTGATCTGCCTAGATCCGAAAATCTTATTGTATTTGAGCTTTTTTAAGACGTCATTTCAGTGCATGAATAATATAAAAGTGATTGAACCTATGTTTTTTCGTCTCCTTCATTTCAAGAAAATAGCTCTCCACTTGGCAAAAGTGGTTGGGGAAAAACTTGATGAATATACGTTTAAGAGAGTGGTATCGTTACCTCATCACTCACTGTATTCGTTCGCTCTTTTCCTCTTGTCCTTCACATCGTATGTCCTCCTTCTGTGGCACTAATTTTATTGAACTGTATGCTCAGATTTCTCCTAGTCGGCATAGTTTAAGAATCGCCTGCGCTTTCTCGTATGGCTGTGAGAGAACTACCAGTGCAAACTCAGGACACTAATAACCTCATTCTGTGGATGATTTACCTCAAATCTACGAGTACATCGAAGTTGCTTATTTGCGTTAGTGAAACTTATTTTGGGTACGTAATGTATTCCCTCCGGGATCGAATTGTTTTTCGCTTGGTGTCACACGACCTATTCGCTGCCACCGATGCAAATCCATCGCTTCTGCATTCAGGTGCTTGCTTAGCTCATAGCTATCCTTTCTGACCCACATAGTTCAGAGATGCAGTCCGCTTGATTTGCGAAAAGCTTGAAGAAACCTGATAGCCACCTTCCGCTTCCGCGGGAAGGCATCGTGTCGTCCCCGTTTACCTGGAGGTTTCTCCGCTTCCTAAGTAAGACCTCGTTTTCCCCTCCAACGCGAATACATTTACCTCCTCGTCACCAGCGCGGCTGCCGTCATCGATGTGTCACCTATCTTCGGTCATCGCTGAAGGAGGAAAGTCTGGGTTGGCGCCTCTTGGTGCCTCAAGGACGCCGGTGGATGCTAGCCCATTCCTTCGTCTCCCAGTTCCTAATTTCATACGGAAAGATGTACCTTGTCGCCGTGTGAAGGCCGGGAGCTGCGGCAACCTCGAATGTTTGAGTTCTCGGTATAAAATTATCTACTTTTGAACCAGCAAACCAATATTTGAGAACATTTCCCGTACTGTATGCGCTAGTCTTTATTTGGAACAAGCGTGATGAGATAAGTTGATTAAATAATAATGATTTGACCATCAGCAATTCTTGGACGGATGTAAGTTTGCTGATGAAAAGAAGCAAGAAACGTGTTAAACCGGCTCTGCCGCTCGGTTTCGTTCTGACTGATTCATGATAATGTCTTCTCTACCTTTTTCTTTGAATTCCGTTCCATCTCCTAACTTTTGATTTGTGTGATGTCATGATGCGACATTGAATTAATGATGTCCAAGTGTCCGCAAATGTTGGTTTATGCCAGTTGAAGTTGTTCGCGTTTTATTGAGATGTTTGTTAATATTCCCAATATAATTTTGTATTCAAGACAACTTTCAAGAACGTTTCACGAATTAAATTACACACTAAGGCAGTCAAATATCACTGACTAAGTCAATGCGTGATGCAAGCAAAGGAAATCGGGAATAATCTTGTTCGAGATATCAGATACTACGACAGATCCTATTGGCGCCTACGAGTGTAGGTGGCGCCTAAGGTAGAAATAAAACGTATTTTACAATACTTACACTACAGTTCATAGGGAATCCCAACTGAGCAAGAAGACTGCCCCGTCAAATTCCCAGTATGAATTATGCGAAGCGATTATTGGAGGATTTTACGACCCATATGACATACGTCAGCAACCAAATGGGCTTGTCATCGAGGGAAATAAGTGGAGCAAATTCCGATCTTTCTGCTCCTCTCGATTGGATACGGATTATATTCCGAAAAGCTTTTTGTTTGCATGTGTTATGCCGAGAGATTTATTTTTCCAAGCAAGTTTGTTTCAATAATTTCTCTCGGAGGAGAATTGCCAACTGGCCACCCCTCTCTGGCCGATATTCCCCGACATCCTCTTCCCACATCTCCTAAGCGGAATATAGGAGGTGTTTTTGTTTGTGCCTCCGTTCTTAAGATAGGCCATCTGCTGGCGGGTTGAAAAACGGGGACTAGAGTGAATGCATCCGTCTGTGCTTACATAATTCTTAGTCAGTTTCCTTAGAGTCTGTGGCCATTGAATGGGCACTATAAGACTTACGGATGGTACGATGTGCTAAAAAAAACTTTACTCCGGTCTCGTAGCACGATATTGATAATTTGGAATCTTGCCATCGAACTTTATTATTAGTTTTAGAGCGAAAAGTTAGGCGCTGTCCAATTTTGAATTAAAAAATTCTTTTGGTCAATACTCTCCGTTAGCGCCTCGATGGACGCATTATTAGCTTTAACTTTCCGAATTTTGTGTTTGTTTTCAGTCATTCAAGAGTTCTAAATTTTTATTACGGCCGCTTCACTGAGCGTGAGTACTTTTTGATCTCAATTCAAGCTCCTCCGCATCCTTGGTGGATCAGGGATCTAATGGAGGAGTTCAAAATTGGTCCTTGAAATGCTTTTAAGGCAATCGAGACAATGGATGCGCTTATGGAGGATTACGCCTTCGCATCGCTAATGCACCGCCTCCATCACTTTATCCATGCAGCGCGTTCACATCTCAACGAAATTCGTCGCTCCGAAGTTAGTTTTCCTTCCGCGTCTTCAGTAGAATAATGGTGGAATACGGTGTCTTCACTTCGTCACTCTCTCGCTCTCTGCGTTTACCTCTCCCGCAATATGATCATTCGTCATCAGATTGCTGCCAAACAGCTCACCCCTCGAATCTTCTTTTTACCAACTTCGTCATATTAACATAATTTATTTCTTTTGCATCCTTTTCTTCCATCTCATTTCAAGTTACGTTTTGCCTGTTTTTCTGTTCACTTTTCTCGAGACGATTGTCGTCATGGGACCACCTTGTTTATTGATGTGTCCGATATGGTTTGCAGGATTTACTTAAGTTTCTCTCATCTCCCACTCTTCTTAGAACATCTACGTTAGTTAACTCACTCTGTCCATTTTATCTTCATCATTCTTCCTTTACACGACATTTCAAAATTTGCGTTCATAAGTTGTGATTAAGTTTTTTATTGCTTCCAAGCTTGGTTTTCCTGCCATGTGTAGATCCTTCAACTGTTTCACGGCGTCGAAATTGGAGTAATCGAGAAGTCGTTCGATATCTGAATCCACGCAAAACAGCGCCTAATTAATGGGCGAGCTCAGTTGACGTTCACTTCCCTCAAGACCGATAGCGCGTCAAATCTGAGCTTTCTTTCCGGTTGTCCGCTTCAAGGCCACCTCGAGTCCTGTGTGCGACGAGCTTGTAGGCGTCTCGCAGTGATCCCCCAATATGCGACGCATGTCTGCTAATCAGGAAGCCATGGCCTCGAGGTTTGTTTCTCGCCCTCAGTTCTAACTCTGCTCTCTTGTGCCAACGGTACCGGCAGATCCCTCTCCCCTCCGAGTATGAATCACTGAGGACCCCCCTTCGTCCGTGACTCTTTCCCTGGGATCTCCTCCCTCGCCTCCCGCCAGCATGCCTCACTCCCCCGCATAAACCCACGCCCTGCTCTTCTCAGATTTCCTCTCTCTCTGTAGGGCAGAGGCCTCTCTCTCTGCAGCATCCGTGCTCCCTCCCTCTCTCCATCACTCATCGCCGTCGGCATAACCAGCGACAGACGTGCAGGCTGCTTCCCACATCCCGCTCCACCCCCTCATACCCTCTCACACACATAACAGCTGTTCATGTCCAGGAGGGAGGCGAGGATTGGCGCCCCTTTTAACTTTGTTCTTTGCCTCTCTCCTCTCGGCGTCTGTTTGCTTGTTCCAGTCCGCCGTCCGATTTTTTGAGGGGAAAATATCCGAATCTCGCTGAGAGGCGTCTGCCCTTTAATTACCACGAAGTCGTTGGTCGCTTTATGCGTCTAGATTTAATCGTCTTTTTAACTCGCGATTTTACTTCCTCTTTTTGAGATTGTTTAAAAAGTTCAATCTTGCATTTCCGAGATTTCGTTGTATTCAGGGTGTTAAGTGATGCTGATATGCTTCAGTTGTGACTGAAACTAGGTATGCGTATTGTAATTTTTAATTAAAGTCATCACGTAATAAATATACGACTCAGTGTTTTGCGTATTTTTAGAGAATTCTTAATCTTCTTTTCTTCTTTAGATCCCTCACTCCGAACGAATTCACTTAGCCTCAGTATATCTTCTCTCACATGTATTGTCGTTAAAATGACATGCTAAGGTGCTTGCTTGGTTGTTTTTAATGCATAATCTTTCGCATTCCAGTCCTTAAGTAGAAATGCAGACTATGGGAGCCGCAAAAAATCTAATAATAAAATTGATGTGGGCCATGAAGTGAAAATTACCATAATTCGCTAGAGCTTAGGAAAATTCCATCTCTAAACTTTCCTCTTTTGTATGGGACATGATTTTTTCTTTATATTTTTAGATATTTTTCGTATTTCATCTTCTTAAAAAAAGATAATTTTATCATTGCTGATTTTTTCACGCGGAATGGTATGATTCATGGTGCTAGTTTCGCTCGGCCGTGAAATCTTATAGAGTTTCCTCTCTCAGTATAACTCGCGGTGATTTAACTTACCTAACAATGTTATCAAAGTACGCGTGATTGTAAGCCGATTCACGTTAAGGTTCTAGTAGTTTTCTTCATCAGAATCATGGCCTCGTGTCTGTTCCGATTCGTGCCTTTTGACTTTACGGTCATTTATTTCTTAGGTCATCAGATAAGCCTCGTGATTGTGATTTCGCGTCGTTTTTTTTCTTTTGGTTGGATAATACGCGGAAGTGCGGATTACCAGGAATGAGCTCACTTTCGCATTTCTAATTAGCGTAACGAAGCGTCGAGCTGAACTTGAACTTTGAAACTCTTATTGAATTCACGTAACGAGAACTGAAAGAGGAGAGAAAGTGGGGAGGGAGTGGAGTGGGTGGGGAAGGAGGGGGGAGTGTGCGTATGAGACCTCCCCTTCCACCTGCCCTCCGCGTGCCCTCCCCTCCCCTTCAATTCCTTGATTCTTCCCGCCCTTGCTCCACCACCCTCCCGCCTACCCGTCGATTCAGACGATTCTTTCTCCTTCTTGGGAGATACGACTCCTTCCCCCGCCTTACAATCTCTCTGCTTCACTCTCTGCTCCTCATTCCTTCCTTTCTTTTGCTGCTCGCGAGGAGACGCACCGAGAATCGCAATTTCGCCGTGTTTTGATTTTTTTCCGTCTCCCTCAATGCTCTTGAAACTCCGAAAAAGTGAGTGAAGAGTGGAGGGAACCACGGAACTCGCAAACTCGCACCAGAGCTGGCTGGCTGGAATTGAAGAGGCGTCCTTTTCCTCCCGCTCCCGGACCCCTGCCTCCCCCACATCTTGCGTCTCCCGCCCCCCTTGCCTTTCGGGAAGAAAGGGAAAGAGAATAGTTTCGGCTGTAAGAGTGTCCCCTCGGCGCTCTCTTCCTAATTGGTTGGCAGGGCTTCAGGCCTCGCGCTCCAAACCCTCACTCACACACACTGCCTTCCCTTCCTTTTACTTCCCCTCACTCTTATCCGGCTTGTTCTTCTTCGTCCTCTCCCCCTCCTCTCCGGAAAAGTTGTTGGATTTTTTTTCCATCTCCTTGCTCCGTCTCTTTCTGTGCCTTCCACGCCCCTGCCCTCCGAGGTTGGAGTCGGGCTTTCCCCTCCACCCCCTCACTCCTCCTCAAGCTCGGATATATGCCAGGAGGAATGGGCGCTTGTCCTTGCAGTAGGAGACAGCGACAATAGGAGGGAGGAAAAGGAATCGGTTACTGGGACGCTGGTGTCTCCCTCCTTTCGTTTCGTTCTAAAATAATGGTAACTATTTCAGTAAGCCTAAGAGTCGAGTCCTTCCTCCTGCCATACGGGTCATTCCTATCCCGAGCGGAGTGGGATGTGGATTTTATTAATATTTCATTTTCTCCCAGTACGATGGAAAGAGATTGCGTTTTCGGTTTTATTCCGCATTCCCCTCTCATGCCGTACCTATATCTTCCTCCCTCTCCTGGCGCTGGGCTCCCACGAAATGCTTGCCGCGAGGCGATCGAAGGGGGACGGGCGGGCGGGCTGATCCACCCACCCTCTGCCTTTATCCCTACTCCGCTGCTGCGCTGGAAACACTCCTCCACTCTACCCCCTCCCCTCTACCCCCCCTCTTCTCTCCCCCCTCCCACTTCCTCCCCTCCGCCCCATCCCCCCTCTCCCACGTGCCCCAAATGAAAGTGTGGGCAAAAATTCCGTGTTCCGATGGTATTGCGAGGTGGGGGAGGGACTGTCGGTTAAGAAATTGCTTCCCGCGAGTGACTTCGTTGTTCGTAAATACCGATAATTTTTTTTTTTCATTCCTTTCGAGTTAAACCCGGGAGGGTCTGGGGATGGCCCCCTTCGCCCGCTTGTCTCTTCCCGTACCTCAGAGGTTTCTGTAAAATAAATTGGGCCCAGGGGATGTGGTGGCCGGAAAGAAATTGACTCGTGTGTCGGGTGCTTACCGCGGCCCAGCGTGTTTTTTCCGCCTCGGTTATTGCTTTCGTTGTGTTGCCAATGCTAAAATTTTAATTCAATAAATTTTTGATCAAGTGGTACCGTATGAATTGCATTCCTTTGCCCATGGTTTAGGTCTATCACAATTTCAATAAAACGTATGTACAATACACGAATTTACTTCACCTATTTTTTCTGGCAAGTCCTTTTCACATAAATGCGTGACTTTGGCATATAAGTGTACGCGCAGAATATATGCATTTATTCTACGAATGAGCAGTTCATTCATTTTAATGAGAGACAGTATTGTGCGGCTAACGACGTAAGTGCTTGTTATCCATTCTCACGTAACTCTTGAGTACCAGTGTTTAACTTAAACGTTCGATTGTATGAAGCCATTCATTTCGTCAGTGTTAAACTGGCTTTGTAGGAAGCTTGTGTAAGCGCAGCTTTTGAATCCTCACGTTCATTCGCCAGTGAAGTGCGATGGAAACCGCAAACATTTTTTCTTGAAAATGCAGCTATTGCCAACGATATCCCCTTTGGTTTTTTCTTATAATGCGGAAGAGTAGTACCATTTGGTTCTTTTTTCCTCACAGTCAGTGGTAAACGTCTATGTGCGTTTCTTGTGTATCCAGAGATAGGAGCGAAACGGCATACTAGGTATACGTCGCGTTTCAAGCACTTATTCAATAATTGTATTGAGAAAAAAGGAGATACCCCTCCGTCTTGAGTTATAAACCTGGTTGACGTGAATCATGGTTTATCATGTTACGCTTCGACGGCTGGAAGTCTCAAGGAAGCGTACCTCCGAATTTCCCCCGACAGCCCGTTTCCCATCGAGTATTTCGAACTTAGTATTTGGACCAAGTTCGCTTTTGTCGCTTCTCTCTTGACTTTTGACGTCGATGGAGGGAGGGGAAGGAGGAAGCAAACAGTGCCGATATTCTTTTGGGGATTGGAGTGGGATGGGAAGGATATCTGAAAGCTTTCTGACTTCCGTGCCCTGGGGATCGGCAGTGGTAGGGGTGGGGGTCTCGAGGGTGTATGGGGTCGGTCTTGTTAGAGATCAGTCAGTGTTGGTGACCCGAGGCAGATGCTTTCTTCCCTCGGTGCCTTTGGAATCTCTCGCCCCTATCACCATCCTAGTCGCCACGCGCTTTTGGATGTGATCAGCTGTTTCCGCAAATGGTCTTCGGGGGCCCTTCGAGACCCACCCCCGTCCCACCTGGCCGCCCACACACCCACTTACGTCGCAGCCGAGCGAGTGCAAGGCCGTTGCCATCACCCGACTCCTGCCTTAATTGTGCTCGGGCTCCCAATTCGCCATCGGCCCACCTGGGCTCTGTATTCCGGTCGCCCTCCCCCAACTCCCTCTCTCTCTTTGCCTCCCCACTTCAGCTCCCGTTAACTTGACACTTCCTCGACCCCGTCAGCTCGTTCCTACACCGCCATGCATTCCTCTTCCTATCCCTCGACCTCTACGGTTCCGTTTCCTGTCACGGGGGAGTGTTTGGAGGGTGTTCCCCGAGTCTTCTCTCTTCGCGCTTCGACCATTCATAATTCATCACGCATTCTTCTTCAATGGCACTTTCGATTCGTCAACCATTTACTGTTATTTCCTAATCCTTGCACGTCGCCTTGCAGAAATGTGAGCGTATTGCCCCCCGTACTTGTAATCACTTGAATATGTCTGCATTCATGCGTTCATTCGCTGCAAAGCAGTGAACATTCGAGGTGGTAAGGGTGTGGTAGTCACCTCCTACCTTTACCTGTGCGATAATTGTGGGTTCATTGGGTAGTTCACTTGCAGCCTTAGGAAAAAGGTAAAGTAATTTATCGCGCGAGTACGATGAAATCATATGAAAAATAAAGATATACTCTTGCATTGTTCGGTAAAGAGGAAAATACTTCCATCTCAGGCGTGAATGTTGTAATCTTCCGCCCTTTGCTCCTCTGATGTGGCAGCATCGGTTTTATGATTTTATAATTATTGTATGAAAAAAATCCCTAATGAAGTCATTTTCATATCAGTACCAGTGAATCAACTCTTAAAAATCTGTTTATTAAAAAAAACTTGCCTCAGGTTACTTGTGCATCAGAATTTAAGGGCAAATTTTATCTCGTTATGTCTTTGAGTTAAAGTGAATAAACTTCCATCCTTAGTTTTCTCTTGTCTTTCAGTGATTGGGTTGATCCAATGTGGGAATAATAATCCCTTGTTTTTCTCAGCTCTTGCAATAAACATTCCTCTTTCGCCCGTACGCCTCTCTCGTAAATGCCGCTCGGAACATCTTTTCCAGAATGGATCAATTGTTTATCGAACCGTATCTTTCTTCCACCATTGATTCTGTCGCCGCGCTTGGCTGCTTCCTTCATTGTTTCCTTCGGGTTCGAGTGAAGAAGGGACCCCACCTCCTGTGAATTGGGTCCCCCTCTGCCTCAGGCCGCCTTCAACTTCGACAGAAACCTATTTCTCTCTCTCTCTCTCTCGAAAGCCTCATGATGCGCTTCTCAAAAGTGGAACTAATAACGTGAGTAGCTGTGAATGAATCAGTGAGGAAGAATCCCCACCAGTTGAATTGAATCATTTAGCTGGTTCCTCTAGTGATTTCAAATTTATATGGTGAGAACATGTGCTGTTGGCATAATTTTCGTAAACATTCATTTTTTTTATTTTTTTCATTTAATTTCAAAAATAATGAATGTAATTACCAGAGGGAGACAGAAAGTATGATGGAATCCTCTTTTTTTTTGATTTAATGAAGATGATGACCATCATAGTCAATTTTCGCTTAGAGTCGATACCAATATACGTGAAGCAACTAATGAACACTTACGGTTGTAAACAAATAAGAAAAGCTACGTATAACCGTTCTCTCACAACGGGGCCGGGTAGGCTAGCTTCCTCTCCCTCCAATATGTAGTTCCTCTTAGACTACAACCTTGGGCGAAGTTTCTCATTATGTATTTCTGAAAGGGTTTTAATGGTAATATTTTTGGAAAAGCCATTCCTCCGCCAATTTCCCTCTCGGTAGTGGTTTCATGGTCGGGGCGTGGCCATTTTAGTCCTGCACACCTTTTAAATTAATTAATCGATTAACTTGGCCCGAAACAAATTAGAGGGGTCTGGTGCTCGCTCTCCGTGCCACCAGATGCCACCACCTTCGGTGCGTGTCTGTCCTCTCCCCCCTATTCTCGCCTCTCGTCCTTTTCCTCGATTCGCATAGCGGCCCCCTCCTTCGCGCCTCAATCGCCTCTGCATCGCTCTCCAGCCCCCGTGACTACTGAATCCTTATTCTCTTCCTCCCCCCTCCGGCCAACCACCCCCTTCTCTCGTGGTGCTTGCAGACCCCACCGTCTAACCCCCCACAAACGCAGTCATTCTCCTCCCCCCGGCCTTATATACTCCGCACCCCTCCCTCCCTCCCTCCTCACACCCTTTCTGCCGAAGCATGCATCCCCCACGAGGCCCCCGCCTCCGACACACTCTCGCATCTCGGCACTTCTTCCTCTCCGCCGCTCCCCCCGCTCCGCGCACACAGCTGTCTGGCCGCCCGTCTGCTCCTCCTCCTCTTCTCGTGAAGCCGGGGCGCACGGCTGTGAATGGGACTCGCTTGTCTCCGCACGCCCGTGCGTTCGTGTTTGTCTGTGCGTGCATCGAGAATGTCCAAACAAGTATGTGTGTGAGAGAGAAGGAGAGGAACTGAAGGGAGGGGAATATGTCTGTGGGGTTGGCTAGACTGCATGAGGGGGAAGCCTCTCTGAAGAGGCTGGGTATAGTGGGGGCTGCCAACTTTTCCGGATTCGCCCCGGGGTCTCCCGGAATTTGACTAATTCCCCCAGACGTAACGCTCCCCTCCCGTTCATCCACAGCAAGGTGTTAATCTGACAGGGGTTTGTTGTTTTTTTAACAAAAATCCATGAGATTTTCGCTGCAGAAATAAAAGGGAGGGAGTTGCAAAATTATATTTTAAAATGACGGTTAGATTAATGATTGTATTTGAAAGATAAAATACCTATCTCTATTTATTTAAGTTAATGTGTAGGTACGTAAGTTCTGTTCTTACAGTCTTGAAAATATGTATTTCCCTCACCCATTGGTCTCTTATCTCCATTCTCGCGAAATAATTTGACCTTGGGATGGGCAACTTAGTTGTCAAGATTTCATGTTTAAATTAAAATCCTATGTTCGGAAAATATTTTCACAATATAAGGCTGTGATGAATCTGGTTCAATTTTTTTATAAAAACATCGATTTGTATTTTTCTCAATTTCAACTCGTAAAGAAATTCTTAAATGTATGTTTTTCTTATAATTTGTGTCCCTATATCGTTAAATGCATGTTGTACGTGTCGTTTAACCACTCCTTAAAAGAGTGAATTTCCGACGCCGAGTCTTCGCTCAGTGATGCAAAGGGATTTATCTAGACGGGCGGAGAACCAGGCTTGTTGTATCTGTTGAGGCTGTTGGTGGGGGTTCATAGCGTAAGTGGTGAAAGGAGGTGGGAGATGGGAGTGAAAGGAGGCAGTCCCGTTGAGTTGCGCTCGAGATGACTCAATTTTCGGCGAGACCCAGACTGTCGTCTCCTCGCCCTATTTCTAGGTGAAGGCGAGGAAAAACTTATCTCACGAAATTGCATCTGAGGGACTTAGGATTGTGAGGACTGAAGGTTTTAGGAAAACAGAACTCTCCCACCTTGCAATGAATAGTTGAATGGCGCGCAATTCACGTGGTAGCTGTGCTGAAAAAGATACTCTGACGTTGAAAGCCTTACCAACTAATGGTATGGCTTGGGCACTGAAATTTCATGATGTCTGAAAAAGCCATTCATTTTGGTGTGCACGCGAAGTTTCTTTGTTTGGTTTCATTTCTTCGAAAATGATGAGTGGGATGTGTTAATTATACACATGCACTTTTCACAAAACTGTGAAAAAATGCATTAAAGGAATGAATAATTTTAGAGATGTCGAGGTAAAAAGAGAGAACGTTTGTTGTGGAAGTGGATGTAAGGTAGCGTAAGGGGAAGGGAGTTCGCGAGGATGTTTCGGCTTGGCAATCTTGAAGCGTCTTCTGGGTGCTCGCGAGTGGCGGAGACGCTTGGGTGGAAGAAGAGATAAGGAAGAGTGGGCTGTGGGAAATAGCGGAGTGTTTGGAGGTGGCAGCGGGCGGGGTCTTTTGAATGGAGGGACGGAGTCTTGGGGTAATCCCTGTTCGCGCTGTGTGTTTTTGATGAGAGGGGAAGATAGAGGAATACATTCCGAGGGGGAGGTTTCGTAAGATGAGCGTCTGGGGCATTCAGGGAGGGAATTTTAAAAGGGGCATTCGATCCAGGGGGCAGGGAGGGAGGGTGGGGAGATGAGCCCTACTGATAGAGGGACCAGCCGACGGGGGTTGAGGAGCAGGAGTTTCAGTGGGGGGGCCTTCGATCCTTGGAGCCTTCCGTCCGCACGACGTCTAGTGTCGCGTCGACCGCTGTGAGATTGATTAACCGGTGACGTTACGGACTCGCTTGATGACTGGATGGTGCGTTGCTTGGACGTGTCGGGGTAACAGTTCCAATGCCCTCTTCGGCGCGAGACCTGAACGTCCTCTAATGGGCTACCTATTCACGTGGCATATGTATTTTAGCAATTAGCACATTTTGATTGTCGCATCAGTTACCTTTCCATGATATTTCTGGATGAAGTCTTAAAACCTCTCTCATCATGGATTTTAATCGGATTTTCAATTTTACCGCTGTATAAAAAGTTCCCTTTTTCCATTTTAATGCGCCAGATTTCCACGCGTTAATTTTCCTTTAATCCGTGATTTTGAATTCTACTATATTAACGATTAGTAATTGAAGTAGAGATTCATAAAACTTTCAAAATTTCTCAGCATTATTCTAAATGCTCAAGAAATCATATTTTCCAATCATGGCTGCCGATTTTTGTGACAATAGTGTTTCGTCTGTTGGCACATTACCCCCGAAAAGGAAAAACTATTCCACGTGATGCAACTGAAACCAGCAAAATGCCTTCATGAATCCATACGAGTCGCCTGCCGTCTTTAAGTAGTCAGTCTTTTATTGTAGAATTTCTTTGGTTAAGTCTCACCCACTTCCACTTATTTCTGACCAAAGTGCGCTGATCACTTGACGTCGTTGACAGAGTCAATTTCTGACACACGATATCCATTCATTCTGTTCCGCACCAATGGTTTTCCTCATTTTTAAGTCGGCATCGGATGATAACTGTAATTATGCTTCAGTTCCACAACTCCTTTTAGGCTTCTAATCTGCAACTGAGTATTCTCTTTTTCTCTCATGGGTCGTGGAGGTCGTTTACCGAGTGGTATCTTCCAGATTGGGGTATCTTCTTAACGTGTCCAATGTTTCTTCCTTCGAATTAAACAAATGATTATATAATGATGGCGAAGCCTCTCGATTCCCCCTGCTTCCTTGTAATTTTTATTTTTTAGTGGCATGCACCAATTTTTCGATTTTCAATTAGTCACTTTGCTCACATCGCAAAACTCTAATTTTAAACCATGTTTTGGTAGCGAGTCATTTTCAGTCGTCGCGGCTGTATATAGAACTTGATCATACTAATCGAAGTGGCATTGGTCGATTATCTATAAGAAATCGGGAGCGAATAAAATTCACGTTATTTTCAATAAAAGTTACGTCTATTTTTACCTCGGTTGAATTATTTTTTATTGGAGACAGTTTAGAGCCATTCTCTAGGAATTTTATCATCTTCTAAACCGGATCCCCACGGCATGTTGTCCTTCGCATATAAAGCGTCCGCGTTCGTTAAAAAGTTAAGTCAGCATAATTTTGATTTCACGAATGCCACCGTAGAATCATTAATTTTTATGCCGTGTTCTGGGCCATAAAAATGGCCATCGAACAAGTTTACTTGAATTCTTGAGTAATTAGTCCTCCCTTCGCATCATGTTACTCAGTATTCCGTGGATCCTTGTGGCCTGGCCACTGATTAAGAATGACAAGGGCGTAGATGGCATGTCGCCGCACCAAAAAAAAAACTCCACCCACCTGGCTGCTGGCTGAAACTTAACTAACCGGTTAGCTGAAATATTTTCCCATCGTGATGTTAGCTTGAGTATATTCTTTACCTTATTCTTGCTCGTATCTGAGTTTCACTTCTGGCTTACGTTACTTCAGTCAAAAATGTACTCAACATCTTGCTGTAAAAAGTGTCCAAAAACCTTTGTCATTCTACTATCGGAACAGTCAATCACTGACTGATTGATATTTGTTTGCGGTCTGTGAAAAATGCCGTGCTGGACGAAATGGAAAGTGAGGTAAAGAATCGAGTTAATTACCAATCGTTCGAATGCTTTTACTTCTCAATCCTTATGCAGTGCACTGTAAAAACCAACTATGACTCTCTTTAATTTTTTATTATTTCTTAAAACTAGCGCTTTTGCTTGTTATCCTCCTCAAGGAGCCTACTTGTATTTTAATGCTTAAGTCAAACGTGTTGCCCCTCTCACATTTTCCACGCTATCATTACGTTTTCCTGCCTTCATGATGAGGAGGCCAGGAAAGTGTGGTTTCCTCGGTTTCGCCGGCTTAAGGTTGGAGATAAATTGTTACATCCTCTCTAATATAATCTATTTAATAAAAAGATAAGCTCTAAACCGTCACGTTTTTTGCTACTTTTTTGGCGACCCTCCATTTTTTTTGGAGAACCGTAAGTTGCTCAAACTTGAAACTTAGTTAATCATTAAATATTGTCAATCTGCATAATATGGGCTGCAATTGATTTACCTGTTAGTCCGTGGTTCGCCTTTGCTCGCATTTACATTTTCCCTATATTATACGTGGTAAAATCGGTTTTTCAGCATGCAACATTATTTTCTTTTCGATAATTCAATTGTTATTCATTAACCTGCAAAGAAAAATTGCAAATGGAGACTAGCATGAAATATATGGAACTAGAAGTGAAGGATTTGAAAGATAAAGAAAAGTTACGCTAATACGAAGATGTTAGCCGATAGGAGAAAAAGCTGCGTCAAACCAAGCTAAGGATTGTTGATTGATGATGATGATGAACCTACCGGAGATCAACCGCGAGATAGAATATGCAATAAACAACCTAATTCTTGCTACGAAATATAGTTTTCTGTTCCAAAACACAAAAGATTTAAAGAAATAAACCAATGTATGGAAAAATAAATCTGTGTTGAAAAACATTCAATTTGACGACCGAGGGCATTGTTCAAGGTGACTCCCATAAGAGTGCTGCGGGGAAATTAGAAATGAATGGAAAAAATGCTGACTTACTACTATAAGAAAAACATTTCCCTGCATTGGTAAAATAGTGGTGATGCGAGGGGGGTTGGGCCACTAAAGGGCATTGTCCCCCAGTTTCCGTCATTAATTCAAAGGTCCATGATATCCTGGTGGCTTTATGCATATCATTTAGCATTAGGTGACAGTGATCAGGACTCCACTTTACCAATAGTAGCACAACGTGGCAAAACACCATATCACCAAACACGGTGTCGGAACCATGTCAGGGTGCTGAGTCTCATGCTGCTATTGCCCCCCTCCGGAAATCCCTTCTTCAGTGCTGACGGAGTGGCCTGTGAGTCAATGAAGACTAATATACTTCTCGTCTTCCACGGCATCCTTTCGTATTTCGTTCGATTTTCTGGTATCTTTCGAATTCCTCTTTTCCCAAGACATACATACACACGCGTTCGTTCATTTTGGACCGAGGATACATTTATGTACTCCATCGACATATTTTCTGCGGTCGTCGTGGGGAACAGCTAAATCATTAAAGTACTCGCAGTCGTTGCCGTGTGGGCTTTTCTTCCACCTTTTCAATCCTCCCCACGCCCCCCGCCCACTCTTGCATGGATGGCCCACGCCTTTTCGTGTAACCTGCATTCTACCATCTCGTCAACCCCCCATTCCACACCCGGCCCTTCCTGGAGACTCATCCTCCACGGTCCTTTTAAAGTGAGCTATTTTTAAGTCGTTTCCCTCTCCCACTTCTCGCTCGGCCGTTCCCCTATCCTCTCTCCCTCCTTAAAGCCCCCTACACCGGTCCCCTAACCACCTTCACAAAACTCCCGCCCCCCTCCACCCTCTACTCGGACTGGACCTCTCCAGCCTTCGGTTTAAACTCGCCCCCCCCCCCCCTCCTCCCGCACCCTCTCCCTCCGGCCCCTCTCCGCCGCACCCCCTCCTTAACAACCGGTGGCACCTATGTCGCACCTTTTGTGGGGAAGTTGGTCGATAAGTTGAGGCTGTTCCTCATTCCGGTGGGAGCGGAGAATTGTGGCAATGGATTTTAAGGGTGAAATGTTACCAGCAGCCGTGATCATTAAATAGAGAAAAAAAAGTATGGCGAATTGAAAGAAAATGTGTCAAACGATTTCCCCAGGAAGAGCTCGGTGTGAATAATGATTTCCAGTCCAAGAAAATTCCTTGGGAATGCAAGTTCTTTCTTATTTGATCCCCCTCCAGCTTTTTTTCATTCAATCGAAGCTAGGAAATCTTACAGCTGATTCACGTGTTGTTGAGATTTCCTTCCAAATTATTCGGAATATCCTCAAGATTGTTGGTTTTCTGTTTGTTTGGCGTTTGAAACAACATTCTATTAATTTTTTTATAACCTTCAGTGAGCTACGTGGCGTAATCATATTTAAACTGTGGCCGAATCCTCATAAGGTTTTACAAGGGTAGTGGAGGTAGGGTGACGTGAGAAATATTTGACAGGCACAGCAGAATATTGTGAGTTATTGGGTCATTTCAATGTGGAAAAATTTAAAGTGTAGCTGAGGGTGAAAGTACCCATCGCCAGCATAAGACGCCTACTTTCTTTAGCAATTTAGACAAAGATAATTGACTTACTGGCTGAAGTCAGTTTATCTTGCGGTGAATTGATAAATAAAGAAACTTTTTTGGAGCATAAATGAAGTATAAAGGATTATTTTATTGCCTTTAAACTTTTCCAGGGCATTCTAATCAGCTTTTAATGATCAAATGTATATTCCCTCTTAGTATAAAAATATTAACACTTGAAGAAGGTATGCGAGAGGTTTGATTGTGGTACTGATAGATAGTTCTGACAATAATGAATGTTTAAAAGGTATTTCTCCTAGTATTATTTCTGGAAGAGTTTAATTTAAATTAGTGAAAAATTAAGATCATGAGGATTTTCCTAAAATTATATTTTACAAAATCATGGTTATTGTCAGGCATAAAAAAATGGACTGATGATTCTTTGGCTAACTTGCTTGCCTAATAAAAAATGCAGAACAAAAAATTTAGTAATATTTTATCGGAATTGAATTTTTTTGTTGAAAAAGCGATATAATTTATTCCATATCATTTTTGTATCGTAAATTATCAATACTTATTACTTTCATTGCCCCACAAGAAAGTTTAGCATCTACTGTGAAAACTTATGATTTCCACTCATATAGCAAAAGTTGTTTGGATGAAGCATGACCCCTTGTGATTATATTTTGTTTAGATAAGTTATCTACTGATAACATACAGTTGTAGTTATAGTACTGCTTGCAATGTGTAAACCAGTGCTCATGTGCAATTTCCTTTCGTCCACAGGTTTATTGGTTGTTGATGGACCAGGCAGACTTCGATTAGGAGACGCTGCCACTGAGTGGAAGACACTTGTCACCCATTGGGTGGGAGTTGCTGCAGTCTCTGGTGTGGCCCTGGCCTTGGCAATCCTAGCGCCATGCATTGGACTGATCTTTTGTTTTTGCCGCTGTGCTGGCAAATGTGGAGGATCTGACTCCCGCCATCCCTATGAAAAGCGAAGAGATCCATGCAGGAGGCTGACATTTGGGGTATTCCTTTCCCTGGTTGCCACAATAATTCTGTGAGTAATATTATAAATATTTTTTTGGCAATTTGTTATTTTTTATCGATTACTTCGTCTCTAATGGACACACGTTTAGAATATGGGGAACATGTTGTATCTCCAGTCGTTTGTCTGGGGCAGGGATTTTGGTGGTTGCCTTTGAAGGGATGTTTGTATGTTATGCTCACTTGTATGCTGTCTAAGATACTAACTGACCTTATTTCATTAAACCAATTAGCTTGTACTTGGGGGTAGGAGGTTGTGAGATGCAACTATTTCCTTGACCCTTAAATTAGCATTCCAAATTTCTTGGTTCCTGTGTCTCAAAACAGCTTGCAAGTCTTGTGGTAGTCATAATAATGTATTTTGTCAGTGGGACTAGGGGTGATTGAAAAGCTTCAACTACTTTTTTACATTCCTCATAATTTTTATTATTGTTTCTAGTCCATTGATGAACTATGTCTTCAAGTCTGCCTCATTTGAGATGCAAAGAATAATTACCCCAAGAAGATTTCTAAAAAATTTTTCCTTTCAAATATAAAGATTTTTATTCATGTATGATTCAATTTCTTTGAAGGTTTGGTGTTGTATGTGCCTTTGTCACAAATGAGTATATGGAGGAAGGGACACAAGAATTAACATCTACTCTGAGAACTGGGCTAAGTGATACAAAGCTGTATCTTTCTAATACCAAAGAGGTAAGCCCAATACTCACTCCATGCTTGGAGTTAGCAATAATATTTAGGGATCTTGTATTTGTAGTAATTAATTTTTTTTCTAATATTTATCTTCTAGGAGGTGAACAACTTGCTAGTCACCAATTTCCTTGAATTAGAAATTGTACTCAACAAAATTCTTGAAGGTAATTTCACATCATGATTATGATTTCTATAGAGTATTGAAATTTTGGATCTATCTTGACCTTATTGCTTCCTTTTTTAATAGCTAGTGGAAAAATAGTGAAGGATAAATTAGCTGAAGTTTCCAAAGCCATTGCTCTACAAAACCTGACATCTATAGTATCTGGATTGGGGAAGATAAAGGAAGATCTACATGACATTAAAACTGTAACCAAGTATTTACAAGGAAATTCTTCTCAGTTAAATCAAGGTACCAGATTTCCTTCTATGCTTGATAAATTGTATAAATTCAAGTCAGATTTGAATTGAAGTTATTGAAAAAGTTAGAATACATTAATATTTCTCTCTAATCATTTGCAGGTCTCCAGGATGTAAGGAAGAGGCTAATTGAAAAGTTAGAAAAATGTACTTCATCTTCATGCTTGGAGGTTCTGAAACAGTATGACATAGAGGGCCTGTCAGTTGAAGCAGATTTCAAAAAAGTAAGGGTGTCAGCTATTGTTAATATCATCTGATCCTTCACTGCATTAAATAGTGCAGAAAGCTTCACAAATTATATAATATCAAATACCTACTATTGAAATGACATTTGTTAATCATAGGATTTATTATTGTGAACCAGGTCACATGCTAACAGAGTATTTTCTTGTTTATTTCATGCTTAAGTTGCTAGACAGGTATTTCCCAAAGGTAACATGTATTTCAAAATTTTCTTGTACAGTATTTTGCATGAATGTTAATTTTCATGCTCATGTGCACAAAGTAGTCTTTGGGCATCATCCATGTTTTTCTCTGAGGATTAAATATTTTCCTCAGTTATGAAGCATGTTTTCATGTATGAAAGCATTTTGTTTGGTTATATGAACTGTAATGTGAATGTTTTGATATTAATCCTTGTACTGTTAAAATCTCATTATTTACTCTTAAAAGAGTTCATGTGTGGATACACTTTATTCATGCTCATTATATTGTGTGTTTCAGCTGCCAAATGTAACAGATAGTTTGAAAAATGTATCAGACCTTATTGATAATGAAATTGAGCAAGAAGTGTTGAAAGGAAAGGAAGCATTTGACAGCATCCAGTTAAAAATTCAAAGTGCTGTGAACGAGTCCATACCATTGATAGGAAGTGCAATCAGAAAAGCTGGTAGAGTATTTTCATATCTTTCATAATGCCTATCTACAATTGCTAAAAATCTTATCATCAGAATGTGTTATTGTGGTAATCATGGCATTTTCTTACCTTTTCTAACAGGGTTTGAAATAAAAGAGGGAGCTGTTAATATCACAAAAGTTATTGACACTGTCAATACTTATGTTTCTGAATATACAATGAGACCTCTTCAGAAAGGTGATGAGTACATCAAGGAATACTCTCAGTATAGGTAAGTTTTATTACCTAGAAAAGGAAATGAGTTGGCTTATGAATTAATATTGGAAGGTTGTCAATTGTGAATGAAATCTGGGTAATGCCTGAATACATCTCAGTCTCAACTTAAGATTTGCGGACAGGAGTTTGCTGTTCTTTTGATATGTAACAAGCCAGAGATAAACTTAGGCAACTTTTTGGCTCTGGTAACAAAGTTGTCCTGCCTCTCAGGATGTGTTTAGCATCATTACATAAACCCTGGTTTGAGAGCCATCTCATATTCAATCTCTTTTTTATTTGAGGGTTTGTTTTTTATGAAATATTTTTATGTTGAAAGCATTTGAATATCCTAGTGATTAACTTGTATTTTCATGAAGGTACTACTTGGACATGGGGGTGAGTGTGCTATTGCTCGTCATCCTTCTATGCATAGTATTGGGATTGTTCTATGGATTCTGTGGCAAACGACCTGATGGTGTCTACGGAGGTGATGATTGCTGTAACAAAGGAGTTGGAGCTAGGTTTCTCATGGCGTGAGTACATTTCCATTTGCCTATGTCTTTCAGTGAAAGTTTTTACTTTGAGTAACTAATGTGTGCTCTTTTAGGAATCAGCCAATCTCATATATTCAATGACACATAAAAAATATAGTGGTTTGATAGCTACTCACTCATGGGTATGCTATGACTGGGAATATATGGAGGTAGCTTAGACTCACAATTTCTTTAACTGTCAGTTTTCTTTGTAACTTTATGAAACTGCCCTCTAGTAATTTACTAATCATTTCATTTCTCATAATTTTTTTCTTTGTAGTGGTGTCTACGTGATTTTCATCTTCTCTACAATTCTGACTGTTGTGATGGTTGTGCATTTCCTTATTGGTGTGGTGCTTGAAAAGGCTGTTTGTGAGCCTCTACACCAGCCAGGAAAGTCTAGAATAATGGCATTGGTAGATGAAGCTGTACCTTTGGGTCAGATATACCCTCCACCGCACTCTAACGTTGATGTCAATGTTAGCACTGTGATAAGGTAAATTTAATTATTTGCTAAGCATGTTTCTTATCAGTGTTTTATACAATAGATTCATGTTACTTTAATGAAACAACAAAATTAATTTTTTTAGAGCCTGCCATCAAAACCAAAGCATTTACTCAGTGCTAGCTTTGGAGTCAGTCATGAATGTTTCTGAGGTGGTAGATTACAAATTTAGATTTGGCCTCATGGAAAAGATTGAGGAACTTCAATCACAGATTCGATTGGATAGTAAGGTGATAATTCTTACACCTGAGGCACGTCGTCAACTTGATAACTTGGCTGCTTCTCCACTCTCAGATATAGACTTCCCAACCTACTCAGAAATAGTGAGTTGTCAAATGTTGAAATCTTTACAACACAAAATGTATCTTGCTTCTTTTATCTAATTCATTTTTTTTTGCAGCTTGAAGAAAAAATCACATCCATAGATTTAATGAAGCTTTCAGCAATTTTAGTGAGGACTGCAGAAGAATTACCTGATAGCCAACAGACAGTATGTACTTTTCTTTTCAAATCAAAATGCACAAAGGGTATGAGCATTGTAGTCTGGTTTTTGTTTTTTTGAGTCACAAGCTTATATTACAATTAGACAACTAATGCAGGGATATCAAAATCATCTTCTCGGACTCATCCCATAAATAATTCCTACTATTGATTAAGTTAATAAAATTTTACTGCTTATTACTGATACTATTTTTTGATATTGCTGGCACTGACTGTGGCATATTTTTGTTGAATTTCTTGAATTAGTTTCACACAATGGAGACAATATACAATGAGAATTGGAAATTTGTGAATAACATTCCATTTTTATGAAAACTTGGTGTAGGTTTTTTGGTTAGCTCCCCCAATTGAATAGTTAAGACTAGCTAATGCATTTCTCAAGATCATTTTTCTCTCATAGCTCCAACAATTATTTTTATTTTTGTCAAAATTTTAATAAAGATTCGTAATAAATAGTATTTCAGAATATTTTTTAAATTTATTTTCAGAAATGCAAAAAGCCTATCTAATTACTTAACTAATACAGAAATGAAGAAGCCCTCTAGATTCTAAACAGATCCATATGGTAGGTGCCATAGTTGAGGCTACAAAAGCAGCATTGTGCCAGGCCAGTGATTCACTAGCTTTTTACCTCAGGACCAAATTATAGAAGTCTCGGCAATTTGCATACTCTTTACCTCAATAAACTAATTGATTAATTGCAATTGTATTGTTATACAGGGTATCAGTAATTTAAATTAAAAAATTAAGTGATTTTCCTATCATTGTGGTTTCTTCTTCTGCCTCATATATTCAGGCAATTATAAGTTGGTGATTATTAATTAAAAATTAAAATATCAGGAAAATGTAATGCACTTGCATTTAATATCTTATGATAAGTTATGTATACTTAAATACTCAATAAATTATATTTATCTTAGTGCCCCAGCATTCATAGGAAATTTTTTTTTCCTTAATGGAACTGTAGTGAATTTGGACTCCCTTCAGTTTTCCCCCTCAAAAATACATAATTTATCCAATAAATGATTTAAGAATAGCAGTTGAGGTAAAGGGAAAACATATTTGTTTCTCCACAGATAGGTCATGCCCTCCGCAATGAGGCCATTTTCCTAGAATCTACTCAGCAAACACTTGTAGGAAATATGCTTAATATGGTGAGACAGCTGAGGGAAAATGCTACAGCTCTGAGAGAGGATCTTCGTTTCAACAGAACTAGCTTGAGGGAAGCAGTTCGGGAGTTGATGCAAGAAGTAGAAGAAGCACAACAAAATTTAGCTTCCAGAGGACCCGAGGAAGTTGCTCAGGTAAATACTAGTAACTAATACATGTATTCATCCCAGTTTTGAATTATGTATGTAAACTTAAGTAGTTAGGCATTGCCTCTATTTATAAACACCTTGGTTAATTCAATAATAATAATTTTATTTTGGTCACAAATCATCATCATCAAAATGCATAGAAAACAATATCCCCTTACCATTATACAAGACCATGAAAGTTATTACCATTGGTCTCTGATTGCAAAAATATCATAATTACATCATATTAATTACATTATAAGCAATACAAAGTTCATGAACCACAGATCAGGATTGATTTGAAACTAGCTTTGGCTTGGGAGAAGTACATATTTATGGATGCTATGATAGTTCGCCCTCCTAAGAAACCTCACCATGGAGGCAAAACGAGAACCATTGTGAAGCTTAATGTCCTGTGGCAAATGATTGTATAATTTAATATGTATGTTAGTATGGTTCCTGGATATGGTGGTTTGTCGGTGATAATGTTCAGTGGTAGTATCCCTTTTCCTTGTTAAGTAATGATTATTATATATGAACAAAGCAAATCTCACTGTTCAAAATAAAGTCTTCATGGAAGGATAATGAGTAATGTGTCAAATCCATGTTAAAATGGCTAAATTATTCAGTGCTTTAAATTATAGCATTTATAATAGAATTTAGGTTGCCTCTTTATGATGTTGTTACTCCATTCTATCCTTAATATTTATTTAATATTGCTGCAATTTTAATATTTGTGCGTATCTCCTAAAATGTCTTCTTTTTTGTCCAACAGCTTGCTCAAACTTTTGTGAGTGAGTTCACTCGGCATATTGATGAATATTTGGCTCATGTTGTTACACAAACCAAAACCCAGGTGGGGAAGTGCTGGCCCATGAGTCAAGTCTACAATGCCACTGTTGTTTCCGTCTGTGATAAAATATTGAATCCTTTTGTAAGTAAATTTAATTTTATGTAGTTTTCAATTAGTTGAAATTATATTAGTCTATTTTTAGTAAGGTTTATTCAGTCTCATGGTAATTTACATGAAAAGCCTCAATGAGTATTGAATTTTGCTTAGAATATTTGATACTGCATTTTCATGAACTAATTTTTTAATATTTGTAAGTTCTGAAATGGAGACCTTTAAAAAAAACACTTTAAATAATCCTGACGATTATTCTATTTTCAGAATGGGTTCTGGGCGAGTATTGGCTGGTGTATCATACTGTTCATCCCAACCATAGTTTTGTCAGTTCTTCTGTCTGGATTGTACAGGAAGTCCGACCCATACCCTGGCCCATTGGTGGAAACGTAAGTTCCCACTCAATGCATTTGATATTACATTTTCTCTTTTCTTCTCTCCTGTGATTTTGTCTGATAATGTTGTGTCCCTGATATGGTGATTCCTTGGAATGATTTGTTGCATGCCTCCTGAAACGTTTTTAATAATTCTTTGGTACTCTTCTTTTTTATACTAGTTTTTATTGGAAAGTATGTGCTGTGTTGTTTGACATTAATGGTGTAGAGGACATCAAAATATTCACTGATATAATCTTAATTTTCTCAAGGCAAATTTTTACATGTTGCTGCTCTTATCATTGCCATTTATTTATTTTTAATAACAATCTAATTCCTTTCATAACCTTTAGGTAATTCCTCATGCATTCTCTCTTTTTCTTCTCACATTTGTTTTAATTTAAACAAGGGAATGTTAACCACTGTTTTAATTCATAGAAGAGAATTTGTTATGCATTCTGTTGCTGATGATCTGTGTGTGGGTGTTGACTATATCTGTGTGAAAGGAGTGTTATGTGTAGCATGAATCTGACTACACTTACCTTCTGCCTGCTATACCTGGACTTTTATAAAATTGTCTATCTGTTTGCAGCGAATACTTGTATGATGCCTATGCTGATCGGGATAACATTCCTCTGGCCAAGTAAGTGTCCTTCTGACAAGCAGCATCTGTGTAATTGTGCCTGTTGTTTGTTTCTCCTGGTCTTGTCGTTGATGCTTGCTTTAAAGACAAAAAGAGGTGTTATGGTGTCCTCTGCTTCTCAATGCCATTTCAAAATTCACTCAAAAACACCTATCTCTCGTGACATCTGATTTCTTCTCAGATCCCGTGGAGTCTATTCCTGTTTGGGTGACCAAACAATGCTGGGATAAGAACATGCACATTTGGACGTAATTCACGATGGTTGTGTATGTGCCTACATACATGTACGGAATGGTTAGAGGACTTAGAGTTTGAAGTTATGGGATTATTCTAGATTCAAAATATCTATGAATGCTTGCCAAATTCTTTTATTATTTTTAGCATGAAGCTGTTTGCATGTGCATTCAATTAGAATATTGTACAGCAGTGGTCCATTGAAGGCAAAATAAGATGATTTCCAATCAAACAAAACATTTAGTTAATACCAATGTCCAGTAAAACTTTAGGCTATATTTTACTGATGTGTTTGAAAGTATTAAAATTTTTTGAGCTAATGTAGTAGGTATATGTTCACATTATTTTTCAAGTTTACCAAAAAGAATTTTCACTGTGGACTGAAAAGCATTTTTGCATCCATTTCTCGCAAATTTTCCAATAATTAAAGACTTGAGATAATGTTTGTTTTCACGATGGATCCTGATATGTGTAGAACATTCTAGCTCTGGAATTTGTTTATTGAGGATTTTTGAGCTTACATTTTTTTTTGTCAATGAAAGAAGTAGGTAGTTTTTATAGTTTTGCGTTCTGATAATTGGTTCAATTGCATGTTCATATCCTGACAATTGTGCTAATTTATTTCATGAGATATTGACTGAAAATTAGGTATTTATTTGAGCATATTGTTACCAATTTTTGTTTGGCTGCACTTTTAATGTAAACTTTGAAGGTTTTCCTGTGGCAGGGAGGTATTAATACTGGCGAATCTATTGCAGTTTAAAATGTAGTCTGTAATTTTGAACATTTAACATTTATTTAAGGTTGATGATGGTTGAAGGGCATCATTTGAGTTGGAACTTAAATATCATTAAAGAGAAAGAATTCTTTGCATTTTTCCACTTATAAGTATTTTATTGCTCAGCCTGTTTCAATGCATTACATCTGATAATTTTTAAACTTGAAATAGACAATCGTGGCACTTAAAAACTACCACTTCTATCATTACTATGCCAATCGGTATTAAGTTCTTATTAATATCATTAAGCTCCTTTCTGATTCACTTATCTCAGGAAAGCAATTTAAGTTATATTTTATTCATTAACGTAACAATTCAATATAGTGTACATACCTGCATGTAGATCTTAAAGAAAATTGTTATACTGTGTTGGTATTTGGTACTATTGTCATGCCATTACTAGTGTCTATAGATACTACTAGACATCTAATTTATTTGGTAGAAATAATAATTAATTGTTTTCAAATTGCATACATAATACTGATAATTTTTGGCAAAGTTTTGAAGATATTTTGTTTTGAAATATCATTACCACTATCATTGTACAGCCATGAAATTGAAACTTTTTACAATACAGATTTTGCTTAAAAATATGTAATATTTTATTTTGCATATTTGAGTATCTATTTATTTTTTAATAAATTAAAATAAAGTTTTCTTGGACTGTTTCTTCATGGGTGGCTTTTGTGATGCTGCTTCGGCTTGGTTGCATGTGCTTTTGATTCTTAGTGGTACTATGTGGTTTTACAAGCATTGAAATTGAATATTTGCCTTTAGAAGAGTTTTGGATTGTGTTAATGGTTTTTGGAATAAATGATTGTACATTTCTCTTATGTAATGAGGGCTTGTATCATAGAAATCAACTGTATCCTCCTTTCTGAAATGCCCTCCTCCATGTGGTGATGAACCTATCTGATTGATGTCAATATGTACTTCTTGGTTCATCTACTGATAAAAATCTTCTTATCCTTTTTTATTTGAATCATTCTCATATACATATATATCTTCTAATCAGTGAATATTAATGTAAAAATAAAGAGGTGGCATGTCACCTTTTGCTTTAAAACTGATGCTGTAGTTGGCATTTAACATGCATAGTTATTAATTCAATTTATTGCTCATTTATGTTATGAATGGTTGTATAGTCTATTTTTATGAGATTTGTGTTTTGATATCAATTGGTAAATTTTTCTTTTAGTTCAATTCTTTAAAATCTTTCAGTAACACAGTAGTAAATTATTTATTGAAACTAGCATGAATCTCTTGCCTTCATTTTAAAATGATTCAAATTGACGACTTAAATAGTTCAGAAAATTATAATTTTTAGCCAGCAAATATTTTAAATCTTTATATTGGGTTCTGTATTTTAATTGGCATGTTTTGTCATTGGGTGTCTCCTTTCTTGGAATAGGATCAAGTGTTCCAGAGCTTAAGGTAGAAATTTCATTCTATGTATGTTTTACTGCATGTACCTATAGTTGATGGATGTTCTAATTTCTCTCCTCACCCCTGTTAAAAACTTTGGTATGTTACTAATCGATGGTCTCTCTTTTAAATATAAACATTCAGTTAAATATACTGAAAATATGACTTTTAATTTATTGCATTGTTTCTGCAAAGTGAAATAATACTTATCTCATGAGAGTAATAAAAATCTACATGAGAGTAATAAAAATCTATTTGTAGCAAAATTCATTTGATTAATGTGATAACAAATTTTAATTAAACTGAAACTTTTAATATTTGGATTTTTCTATGTTAAAAAAATTGTTAAATTTTTATGTTACAATAGTTTGTGTTGAAATAACAAAGCATGCACCATCTGATTTTGTGGGGGAAAGGGAGTGTGAGTGAAATGTGATATTTTGACCATGATTTGCAACATAACAGAGTTTGACCTGGCTATTTTTGTCCATTCTGACCCTTGTAGTGAACTTTTGTTTCCACGCTCTTCCCCCTTTTATTTTCACTAACCCTTACCCTACCTGTAACCCACCCTACCTCTCTCTGTGTCCTTACAGTGTCCCTGAGAAGAAAAACCACCACCGTAGCTACCACGAGACATATGAAAACCAGACTGGGTATGTCCCTGATTACAGTGGTCGATACGGTAGAGCAGGGCAAGGCGAAGGCGAGCAGGGCCATGAGATTCCTCTGACCAGTAGTTGTGGTGGTGATTCTAGATACCGAGATGTGGCCCCAAAGTAAGTGTCTGCACTAATCCATGATACCCAGCCTCACTTCACTGCTCCCAAAAGCATTATTTTACCAATTTATTCTAGGTGCCTTATGTACTTCTGTATTTTGTACCCATGTCTTAAAAGCCTTTATTGCTTGTTTGCCTTCTCCTCTAATGTTGCTTTCTTAAGAACCAAATTAAAGACATCCATTTGATTGGAGTAAAAACTTGGTTGAATTTATAACTTTTTGTTTAAGTTTATTTATAAAGACTTCTTTATGGTATTTATGATATCATACTTTTTATTTATGGTATCATACTATTTATGTTTCTATATTTAATTGAAAAAATAATTGTTGAATGAATTTAGATATTAATCATATTTTCCTGCTGTTATTCAGTGCCATCTTACCAGATTCCTAATTTCGAATTAAGTTAGGAGTTATTAAGTTTTTATCATAAGTAGTTGTCCAAGTTACTGTTTGTTAAATGGGGACACTTTTTTATTTGAAGACTCAGTTAATCAAAAGCTTTGTGTTGCATCAATTATCTTTCGGCAGCTGTATTTAATAGCTGTAACAGATAAACGATGGAATGAGTTAATTTGATTTTAAACTTAATTTTTATACTAAACAAACAATGGCAGTTTTCTAGCCTGAGCTATCTAAAATTTTCGTTCCTGAATTGATTAATTTCGAAATGTTAAATCTCCTCTCAGCTTGAGCCCTACAATATTTTCAGGGCCCATGTAATTTCTTTCACTAAATATTACTATACATCATGCCTCAAATTATACCCAATAATTTATCAAAGAAAAGTATAATTAGAAAGAATGAAGAATTCACCATTATATTATACATACAAATGCAGGAAGATATTTTATATTTGTTTTGACTTGAGTTTTCCAATAAAAAATATCCTAATCTCCATATTGTACTGAATCTTTAAACTGTTATAGAATTTTTATCATATGATTAATTATATATTTATTTCATCCAATGATTTAATTATGAAATGTTTCTTGTACATCCCCATCTGCATCATAACTCTTTTTATTTCATCACCTCATGAAGGATTGGAATTTGAATTGCCTAAGTCATTCTGACACACTTAATTCCCATTTGCATAAACTTTTAAATTTTCAATCATGAGCTTATTTGAAGCTAGCATCATATGGGTAAGACTAAATTTTTATCATTCTGCTTGTCATTGCATGATACAATGTAATCTTGAGTCATTTTGAAAAGCTTTGAAGAAAAGTAAAAAGGTGAGATTATGATAAGTCACAAGAATAATTATTTTATCCTGTATTAATATATTGTTCTAATAATGTGTTGGGTTACTATGTCCTGGGATTTAAACAATGGAATCCAATGTTGGATGAAACATGAAATGTTGATGCATTCATTACCACTTAGATACCTTGATATTCAAGAGTAAACTTAGTTGTTTGCATGCTGAAGGTAAATCCTTTATTTCTCCAATACCATGTCACATCCTGCAATGTAATGAACCTATAACACTTTTTGCACCAGCATAGAGACTTTCCCATAATGGTTTTTCTAGCAACATATCAAGTTGTAGTAAAATGATTGTAGAATTGTATTTTAGTTCATATTTTTCATTCCTCTTCATCAAAGAGTAATGTATCTGAGCCAGCAGATGCCAACAGGAATCCTAAAAGTGCTTCATTTAAATACTAGTAGGAAAGTTTATGCAGGTTAGCTGTGATCAACGTGAGAGTAAGTGATAGAGAACTCAGCTTTAAACTTAATATAAATATCTTGTAAAGACTCTAGAACACTTGCATGATTTTTATTTAAGTTAACCATATTTCTTGAAATTAGTCCCTTTTCCCAGTTCAATTATGATTTGGTTTTGAAATGAGGTAAAAACGTCTTGTTTACTCCAGCACCTCTACATCTACATATACCCTGAAGACCACCACAAGGGTGTGAGTTAGGGGGTGAATCATTACCAGGCATGCATTAATATAAATAATTCAAAACTTATTTCAATTACGTCTCTCCATTTCTTCTGTTTGGTCGCCACGTTCATTTTTTCTCTTGGACAACAGCATTCTAGCTGGAATTTTATTGGACCTGTCGTCTCAGGGAGCCAACCAACATGTTGGCCTCCTGAAATAATAATAATATTACGATCTCAAAAATGCATTTAATAGAGTTGATCATAAAATCCCAAAGGGCAAGCTTGAAAGCCTGGGGGTTACTGATATTTCTTTAACCTGGATTATCTCCTTTCTTGATAGTAGAACCCAAGTGTAGTGTGTTACATGCATCACTCTACAGCTGGGATGGTACAAACCATCTCTAAGTCTTCTGAAAGTGGAAGCTGGTATTCCACAAGAGTCGATTCTGGTCCATTATTGTTTCTCCGTTTTATTAATGATCTTCCCCATCAGTTTACCAAGAGTCGCACTGTTATGTCTGCAGATGATACAACTAATCTGTTGACTGCTAGCAATACTTCAGATTTGATCAAATATGCTAAGACTATAACTCAAGAGATGTTGGAATGGTGTCATTTGAATAATATTGCCTTAAACGAAACCAAAACTTCTTACATTCACTCTCATATCAAAAGCCCTCAGCAGGCCCAAGAGTTACTCTCTGACCCATTTCTCACTTTCTCCTCAACAATAAAATGTCTTGTTATTCTCCTCTCAGATACACTTGACTGGTTTCACATGTTCTAGAACTGAATAAGAAGCTTTCTGTTGGTCTCTTAATGATCAAAAAGCTTGCTCTGGTGGTGTCCATCAACACACTCAAAACTCTTTACTATGCCAAAGTACACTCCCATGTATCTTATGGCATTATGTTTTGGGGAAATACCTCTCTTTCTATGAAAACTTTTTCACTCCAGAAGCAAGCTGTTATAGCTATCTGTAGAGTCCCTATTCACACCCCAGGCAGACCACTATTTGTATCTCATGACATTTTAACACTCCCCTCAATTATATACTTACCCCTATATAAGTTTGTAAGAAACTATCCCCATTTTTTCCCTATTAATTCTAGCTTCCACAATCACTACACTTGCTTTAGAACTGACATAAAATGTAAATTGGAGGGGTGGGCGGAGGCCTTCTGGAGCCCCCCTGGCACTTAGACCTCTTTAGATCCATTGTGCCAACCCACATTTAACCTGCCGCCACTTGCGGACAGGGGACAAGAACACCACGGTAGAGGTATGGAAGGGGGACACCCATCCAACCTCCGTCCGGGCCCAACGTTGCTTAACTTCGGTGATCTGACGGGAACCGGTGTATCAACGTGGCTAGGCCCTTGCCCTAGAACTGACATACATAGCCAACAATATTCCGACAATGTATGTCTGAAAAGCCCATATCACTCCATTGCCATTGTCTATAACAATATTCCAATAGATATTCGTTCCATTCCCTCATCATCAAGTAACTGGAAAACTCCCATCATTTACTGGTGAGCTTTACCAGTTATTTTCTCTCCAGTTTTTTGTTACTGGAGACCTCCATCAGTTACTGGTGAGTTACTGATCACTGGCCCCTTAAGTTACTGATCATCTTTCTTCAGTACTTTTTCTTAAGGGCAGTGATGCATTTTTTTCAAGAAATCTGTGTTAAATAATTTATTGCTGAAGTAATCCTCATATGCACAAGTGGTTCTATAATAATATTTTTGAAATAATTACTATAAAATGTTCCTTTTTCACATCTTAACTATACATTGTATTTTAAAGAAATGGGTTAATGGAGAAGTGTCTTCATGAACTTTTATGCTGATTTGATTTTAGTGAAATAAGTTAAATTTCATTCTGTACTGGGTGAGTAAAAAACTAGCACTTTTCCACAAAATATTTTATAAAACTTTTTAAAAAATTAAACAACATATGTTTCGGCTTACTAAGCCATCTTGAGTACTCTCACACACTGTACAACTGAATATGGCTTAGTAAGCTGAAATACGTGTTGTTTAATTTTTTAAAAGTGTTTAAATTAGTTTTATTTGGAAAAGTGCTACTGTGTTTTACTCATTCAGTACATCTCACTTCCACTATGTGATGCCTAAATCAGTGAACAGTATTCATTCTGCACCTTTCTCTCATACTATAGGAATGCTTGATCATATTGCTCATTAAATGCAAGAAAAATTTGTTCTAAAGTTAATATACACTGAGGGCTTAAACAAAAAATTTAGGAGATGCAACATGCACAAGGCAGTTAGGCAAGTTGAGTCTGTAAGTTGAGCATTACTTATCTATCTTCACCCATACCAGGCTACTCAACAAATCTCTTTTGAACTGATTGTACATGCTAAGAGTAGGCTAGTTAAATTTAGGTGAGAATAGGTATAAATTCTCCAACAATTTTGCCTTCACTATCAGTTTTAAATTGATGATGTAATTAATTGGTTTCTCCAGAGGGTCTGAAAATTAGTTTTGCATATTGTGCATCAAGAGTTTACATTTGTTAACCATGGCAAAATTTGATCTTTTGATGGTTTAAAAGTAAGTTTTCATTTACAGTGTTGGCTGACCTTAACTCTAAATTGTTTCTCATGATTTGGCCCTGATAATTTTTACCAAGTTACAGTTGGGAACTCTGAGGATATCAGTTAATCATTACACATTCCAATTTTATTTGAGTGGTTATATGTTCAAGGAGAAATATCTAGTGTCATTGAATTTTGGAAAAGATCACGGGACTTGCCACCATGTCTTTTAAATGAATTTTATTAGGCCCTCCATGGGGTCGGTTTCTAGCTCTCTACTTTAGTTCTTGCGATCAAGCTACTCTTTGTCTCCTGGTCTTCTGTTATGAGTCAGTTGATTCAGAAATCTTAAAGGCAATTGGTTGAGTTGTCTCGCAAAACAATGGTGAAAATGATGCACCCAACAATAGGAAATAGTGTATTCATTTTATTGATTTTGGGATCTGAAAGTCATGAAAAACATTATTAAAGATTTTTTGTTATTTACTATAAGTACCTATTTGGTCTATTTAAACATGTATTATTTTCATTTACAGTTTTGTGATGAAAGAGTTTTGTTATGTGTCATTATGTTCAACTTTAATATTAAGTCAAATTTAAAGTTGTGATAGTATTCATGTACTTCTGCTTTTTTATCTCACAAAGCTTTTAAAGCTGAGAAATATGTGCATTTTTTCCCAAAATGGAAGAAGTTGTGAGTTTTAATATTAATCTGATATTTTTTCACCTAATTAAAATACAGATACCTCTGCTCTTAAGCCATTCAATAGTTTATCATTTCTTGGCATTCATATTTAGACCATTTGTGGTGAAAGTTTTTGTGGAACCTTTTTGGGTAATGTGACATTTTGTTTGATGCAATGGATGTCATTACGCTCATTGTAGTTATTTACAGGTTATATATTTAATTGAGAGTGCAGATGTGTACATGCTTGAAGGGTTCACAAATAGATTAAATTATTAGAATTATTGATACACGGTTTTTCCAATGGTTTTTAACTAATGGCGGGGAATTTAATATTCATGAATTACTAACATTTTTCTCTAAAAGATAGCCTCTGGTTAAGGTCTTATGATTGTCCAATCCAGTAATGTTCTCACCTTATTCAGAGCAGATATTATTGAAAAGTTTTATTTTGAAATGCTTTTCTTGGTAAGTTACAGCACAATGAATTTTAAAAAGTTGTGTAATAATTTCTCAAAATGAAAAAAAATTGTAATTATTCAATGATGACTGCATATAGATGCAATTCCTTAATCTTTTTTTTACTTTCAGGCACTGGGAATACCCTAATGGGAGTGGTCCTCCTAGATACCATAGTCCACCAACTGAGTATGAGAGACCTCCACCGTACTACTACCCAGGGCCAGGGTAATACTTGTTTTCTATATACACTGTGCTCTTTTAAAATGATCAGCATTAATATGTTTTTATCATTTCTGCAGTTTGTTTCACTTCATTTTTTTCCACAGAAAGGCTGACGCTTAGACAAAGTTATGAAATTTCATTAATATATTTCACGAAAAAGTTTATAAATATGTAAATATGTTTTGTAAATGATAGTGATTAGAAATGGTATGGGATTGCTATAAGCTGGCACACAAATGTGCTTTATGTCTAATTGCTTTCAAGTTTTTCTAATCTGCCCACTACTCCACATCTAGGAGTATGTAGTACCTATCATATTAAATATGCTGTCAAATATTGAAGAGTTTGAATCTTACTGAAGGTTTCCAATCCTACAACAACAATAAATGCATTTGCTTTCACATATCAGTGCTTAGCATGTGTACTTTCTAATGACGCAACCATGCTGAATAATTTCAACCTGTCAAGTGCAAACCTATTAAAATCAGAAATTTTACTCCCGCCACTCTAAATTCATTGAAAATGATCATGAAGAATATCATGGTTCATCTGCACTTGCAGGGGAAACCTCTAGTATAAGGAAAATCTGTACCTATAATATCTTCAGTAAGTGCTACTCTTTCTAGTTAATTACTAAAATCAAAACCAAATCAAGATTTATTCCATTGAGTTTTCTTGCTTTAGGAATGTTTATGAATATTTTATTTGTCAATCGGTTTCTTTATTTTTTAAATATGTACTAAATGCATCTTAATTGACTAACGACTGCATTTACTATTTCTTATTTCAATTCTTCATTTTGGATAACTATTGCCTCCACAATGTCCCAGGGTATGCTTCACCCAATTCTATGCTGGAGCTCACATGGTGGTCAATGCAGTGTCTAGCTGCAAGTTTCAAAGCTATAGAACAGCAAGTGTGTTGAGATGGAAGTTTATGACTAGGATTGAATATTTTTGAAGTTTTTTAAGTGATTATTTACACTTGTGGATTCTGTATATGTTTCACTTTAACAAAGATTCCAATATAGTTCAATTTAATGCTAGTAGAGATACTAATATCTATATCTGAAATTTTATATGGATGTCTATTATTGCTTATGGGAGTTGGTACTGCTGCATTTTTAGAATTAACCCATTTAATTATTGATGGTATGATCCATTCAACATGCATGCATGCTTAATATGTGGATCATTCCAAGGATTTACTAATTTTCTTGAGATAATAATGTAATTTCTGTGAGCATAGTTTTATTTGGAAAGCGGCCACAGTGGTTAAATTAATCCCCCTGTATTGGTTGTGTTAAATCCTGAGGAGGACTTAATCATTGCCATTTGGTATGAATTCCAGCAAAACCCCATGAAAATGTCAACAATATCTAATATTTTAAATATTGTAGTTGACAGTGAGGCATATACAAGAATTTTAGTCATCACTTCCCTGACAGTCATCTTTGGAATCCAAAGAAAAATAAGTTTTATTGATTAATCTTATGCATGTGAGATTATGTATTATAAAAAATGGAAAAACTTTGTGTATCAACTAGGATTGATGAACTTCAGCTTCAGCTAGGTATAGGCAATAAAAAGTAATATTCAACGCATAATTAATTTTACTGTTTATGTTATTAAAAAAAAGGTATTATTTCCGACAATGAGTGAAAAAATGGAATAATGGCTTGTATATGTGTACAGCATCTACCACTTGGATTTTTAGAGCATTGAGATTACTATTTTCTTTTCACAATAATAAATGCTGATCTTAAGGACTAGGGAAGTTTCTTATGTCCATTTGCTGCAATAGCTGTGAAATCACCACTTGAAGATTTTTAGCTCCATTTATTATGAGGATATAGGTTTACAATTGTACTTTCTTAAAACTACGCAATAAAAGGACATTGTTGATTTTCTTAAACTTTTAATATTTTATTGTCTGGCAAATGTTATTACTTTTATAGGAAAAAATTACCAAAAGGTCAACAAGTATTGTGATTGCTATAGCTGTGTATACTCATTCTCCATCTTTGAGAACAAAGTGTTACTTTCATGGTGGGAAACGTCAGTGCAATTGAAATTCATTTTTTGACAAGTGTAAATATTGCCGAGTACCTCAAAAGGGTATGATATTTAGCATTGATTTTGTCATCATATTTCTCATCCTGTGTTCATCAGCTTTTTTTTTCATCCCCATCCCATTTTAGTTTTAATTATTTTACTATCGTCATGAGACTGAATTGGATAGTTTTGTTGTGTACATTAATTTGAAATTATTATCGGTGAAAATAAATATATTATCCCCATAGCAGTCAAATAACGTTTAAATTGTAATATTGTCTGGGGATGTGGATTTCTGCCAGTCAAGTTATTTTCAAGTTGGATCTATTTGTGAAAAATGTACACAATTACAATTCACTTAAAAATTCATGTTATAGTTTCATGAGAGTTGGTTTACAATTGTACCTTCTTATCTGCCTCATCAGTGTTGCCATGGAAACTCTGCGTTGTGCTTTTTCAAACCGAAGACAGCCAGCACACAGAGTAAGAAGCCCCAAGAAAAGTTCATAAGCATGCTCGCTAGTAGCCAGTTCTGTGACTATGATTAATGATACATCCACCCAAATTATAGTTTTCGAAATGTGGAGCTTATAGGCACTCTTATTGCTTAAAGCAAAGTGTGGTGACAAATTTTATGATGAAGCCTGTTGGGTTTTTCACTTCTTTCATAAATAGCATAAGAAGTTATTTATTGCCCACCTTTGTGATAGAGTAAATAATATAATTCCTTTGAATTCATTCTCCCATCAAATTGAAGTACCATCTGTATTTTTTTATTTTTATTTTTTTTTATCTTTGCAAACTCCCTGATAAAATTATGTTGAGATGGAGTTGGAATTACATATTTGTATGTCCAAGTCAGATAATCAATACAGAGCTGCAGTTGTGTAATGCACCTATTAGATAAAACTTGTGGCATCAAGTGGTTCCTGCTTATAGTTCACTTGCACTGATAGTATGGAGTATGTACTGTGATGGAATGAAAATGCATAGTATTTAACTTATTATGCATATTCTTGATTATATCATTTATTAAGTCTAGCATATTTCATTATTCATTTGTATTTTGTGTAGCTTTTAACAGTGTGCTTCATGTAAGAAATGTGTTTGATTTTGCATTGGTGTTCAACACAATTGTTCATACAGACAGTTGCATGTGTGTATAGGTAATGCAATCCATATTTGGATAATCAGATGGAATGTGAGCTTTAAGTAATACATAATTATGTATACTGCTTAATGAATTAATCCTTTAGGAATGTCCGAGTAAAACATTCTAGGCTCATTGGTATGTCTTTGAAATATATAACACCACCCAACGCTTAGTGACTTTTTGCAATAAGGAATAAAAACTATTAGATAAATAGCTATCAGTAATAATCAGTTTGTTTTTGTGCACTCATTTTGAAATTAGATAAGCTGTATTCTCGTTTAAATCCAAAGGTGAAATTTTCTTTTGCATTTTTAAACATGTCCCATTTAGAGAGATTGTCAGAGCTTCTCACTAGGTATTTTCTTGAGTATCTCCACTGCTTAAGCAGCCTGTTCTTCAATGGAAATTTAGTTAATTAACAGCATTAGGCACTCAAAATAAAAATGCACTTCCTTTTTTATTTATAATTTTTCCAAGAATGGTAGCTGACATCAGAGTTTCTTAGACATAGGAACATACTGTGAATATTCATTGCCTACTGTTGACAAGATTTTAATATTTTTGATTTTTGGCCTCATGATGATTGTCTATTATTCAACTTTTTTATTAATATGCGAATACTCATATTAGTAATAAAAGTTTTGATGGCTTTCTTGAATTAAGAGCCAGATTTAAATTCCATCTGTAGGTCCTAGCTGAGGGATATAAGTTGGTAGGGTATTTAAATGTGGCACATATATGGCCTGTTCAATATATAGCCACTACTATGGTTGGCCATATATGTTCCTTTTGGTTGATTAAGGTTAAAGAGTTGTGGAATCAACTTAAAGGTATGCCATCTGCCGAGGTTATATCATACTTTCTTGAATACATTCTGATTTAAAAGGTTCTGCTGACATGTGAGGACTGGTGGTATTCTTTCTGAGAACAACTGAAAATTTGAGTATTGATAAAATGTGTAGTATTTCAAGGTTAAATCAAGGTTTCAATTCCACTATCAGTACTTATTCTATCACTTTTCTTTCTTCCCTTCCTCCCACCATATTACTCCATAGCTCTTTTTCCTCTCTTCTGATTACTCTCCTTTTCAAGTATCTTTTATTTTTCATCTCCTCTTCTCATTCATCCTATCTACTTCTCAATATCAGTTCTCTTTTATTTAGTTAGTGATTCAGTATCATAGATCTTGATAATGTTGTCATTATTTGGGAGGTGATCTATCATGAGGTCATTTACACCATTTAGGTGGGAAATTGGGTAGAAGTATGATTTTTCTGGGAACAGAGGGAGGGTGGGAAGAAACCTGGTGTCGGCATTAACCTGCTCTCAACAAAAGGCACCAAGGGGTCCACTGTTTAACGTCTCGTCTGACAAACTGAGTACTGCACTCAAAGTGCTCTTCATAAGGCACTCAAGTAGGGATCGATATACTACTGAGAAATCAGCCCTTGCTGGGACTCAAACCTGGGCCCTTGGGATGGGAGGTCAGTACTCTAGTTAGCGTATCAACTCAACCCCCTTCACAGATCTTTCCAGCAAATTGTTGCTGTTTCTATGCACTGTTACATCTACTTTGATCCTCTCTTTTTGAAGTTGACTTTGATGCTATTCTATGAGTTGGAGTCAGCAATTTGATGTTATAGATAAAGTGTAAAGAACTTAATGGACTTTGAATAATGCAAATATGTGCATCATGAATATCAGTGATGGTTCCCCTGAACCATCTTTGTTTTTGTGTGAAATTGATCAAGGGTCAAGCTTCAGTCTACTAGATAGTACATTAGTTTTTTCGGATTATTCTTTTGTTATTGACATTGAATTTTAATTAGCTAAAGGACCTTCTGGACTAGAGACTTTGACTAGGTTCAAGATAGCAAAAGAGAGATGTACGAGACTTAACAGGAATTAGGATGAAACATTGTAAATGTCTTTGAAAAGTCTACAGAGAAAGAGGTTTTAATTTTAGATGAGGTGGGGGATTAGTAATTTTTTTAATATACCAGTCTTTCAGTCAAGAATGTTTTGCCGCATCCTGATTTATTCCATTATCTTCATATAAGAAATAATGAACTAAGTTGATTTTTCTAATCATAAATTAGAAAAATGTAGCATGAAAAACTGATTATCATTTAGTGGTATGTAGTTGTTGGAAATTGCTCATATGTAGTTAGAATTGTTGCATGCTGGGCAGATTGGGTACATGAAATATATGAACAAATATTTACCAATTGCTGATACAGTAATACCTCTGACTCCCTCCCTATATTTTCCAAACCCTCAGGCACTGAGCATCATCCACAGTTATCGCCTTTTCCTTCCCCTTCATCCGTCAACCCGTCTTACCACCCCTCCTTCTACCTCTCTGTATAAGCTCATGCACACTGATATATGTTGCCTGAATATGCTGTATAAAATGAAACCTGGTCGCAGTAAACATTATCTCTGGGGAAGTTGCTCTTTATTCAAGTGCAGTTATGTATCTCAATCTTGAATACTGATTTTTTTTGTTTATTTTTTTAATTACAACAATTTTATCGTGTTTACATAATTTTATGATGACGTGGCAAGAACTAGTAATGATTCATCTACATCTTAATATTACCCTGCCAGCCCCTACAAAGGTGCATGGGAGTGGGTGAACCATCACCAGGCATGCATTCAAAATTGGAGAGAATTAAATGTGTACTTGCTATCATGTATGCATGCAAAAATAATATTCTATGCATGCACTACTTACATATAACTGAGAGATATAATGCTACTACTTTGTGAAAAAAGTTGGATATGCATTGACAAGACATGTAACTAAATTGTTAATATATACAAAGTAAGTAATGTTATAATTATTAGTTAGTCTGGTGTTTCCATAAATGCATTATCTGATTAATTGATATTCCCAAAGAATGTTAGTAATGGTAAAACATGGAAATGTAAAAAAATACTACACACTACTCTTTACATCAAAATCTACAATACCTGTTGTGATTTCCCCAAGTATCTTCACTGTAATCTATTACTGTCCCTGACCAATTTCAAGAAGATTGATTAAAAACTTTCCATTCTGTCAGTATCCTCATTCAGGATATTTTTTATGCATTCATACTAATAGTTGTACCAGAGTCCACTGGTCTTTTAAAATGTAGGTATTTATTTCAGAGTAAAGATATAATACTTATCTGCATTACTGCTACTTAATGTACACCTGATAGTTCTGGTCATCATATAATACATTTTAATTTTAAAAACAGAAATTTACACCCCATACATGATTTAGTCGTACACAGAATGTTGTACATAGCCTTATATGATGAAATTTGCTAATCAGCATGTCTTGGGGTAGCCTATATTTTAGGTGAACGTTTATTGGTTGTTTTAAAATATGTATGTATTATTGTTTTCTTTATCGAGGTGTGCATAAGACTTCTGTTTTATTTAATAACTTGTTAGAACATTATGCTTTTCATTCCTTGAATTTTGTATTGGCTAATGCGATTATTTTGATTAAGAGTTACTGTACTTTTATCTGCTTGAGCCTCCCCTCTGCATATTTGTATTATGAACATGAATAGCATGAGTTGTGTATGTATAGTCATAAAAATTCATTATGTTGTATTGTATTCTTACCTATGTGTTTTCATTGTGAGACATAGGTGGCTTTTGTAAAAAATACTTCATTGTTATATTTAACACTTAAATTTTGGCTGTTAAGTGACATTTGTCCACAATTCATTATTTTTGGTAATGCATGAGATTTACTATTTACTAATCAGTGAAATTAATCAAAGTGGTCTTTGATATCTGTTTATCGTATCTTTGTAGGATTCTAATTATCTTTCAATATATATAAATTTAATTTTGCTGAATTCAACTGCATGAAAATTTAGTTTATCAATTGCCTATAGAGACATCAAGTCAAAATTTGAAAAGTTCTTTGATAAACCATAAGAACAAAGGTATTGGTGTGGATTTAAATCAATAAAAGTTATCTTTTACAAAACTACTAAGTCTGAACAATTGTAATACTTTGAACTTTTGTTTTAAAAAATATTCCTTTCTCTGCACATGGTTCCTCAGAGGCACGAAGTGATGCGCCATGGAATAAACACTAGAGGCAGCATGGAAAACAGCAGCCGAGCATCCGGAGTGCAAGGCAACCATGGCTTAGGACCATCCAACCCAATGGTGTTCACTTATCACAAATTGGACTCCCTGGAGACAAAGTTATATCGTGGAGTTGGAGTGGCTGGGGGGATGGGCAGCATGGGGGCTATGGCCGTGGTGCCTGTCTCGTCGTGGAGAAGACAAAGGGGACGTGTGAAGAAGCCTTGAGCCTAAAGTGGGACTCGGTGTGTTTATCCTCATTGTTGATCCTTAAATCAAGACAATTAACTACCTTAAGACAATACGGAATAATCTTTTCCACCACATAACTCTCTCCCTGTAGATACTACAGGCCACATGCCCAGATCTAGTGAGACCATAAAACTAATAAGGAACAAACAATTAGGGTGTGCTATGCAATGCCCTTGTGAAATATATAGGTGCAAACAGTAATAAATGACAGAGCACCTGTGGCTTGGTATGGTGCTGTGGTAGCAAGACTCGTATATAGTTCAAAGTCAGTGTGGTCATTTTAGATCATCATAAGTGAGCAAGTAATTGCTACTGCTGGAACTGTAACAATGGGCTAAGTAATACTATTCAAGATATCTTCTATGCATTGCTTCCAATTTGTGCCACTCATATGCTCTGAAGACTTAGGTGTTTCTGAATTTGACTGCACTATATTTTTTTTAATTCAATATACGAAACTGGCTGCTTTTATGCCATGACTTTTTCTGATAAAAAAGTGTGTTGATTATTTTACTAGAAAGATGTACTTTATGGTGTTTACACAATTAATTGATGTGGAAGTGTTGTTTGCAAAGACACTAATACTTTAGAGAGTATTGAATTGGTGTTTTAAACATTGACGCAAAACAGAGTAGTGATATTTTCTAAGCAACTAGATAGTTAATTCATCAGAAAAACACCATTTTCATCTTCCTCAACAGTGATATAATTCAGCAAAAGTACAGAATCAATAATTTTCATTTGAAACCCAACCTCATCTTCATGAACAAGTATTATGTTATTGGTTTTTTATACAGTTCTTTTGTTAACAGTGAATGAGTTTTGTAAATACAATCATAAGCTTTATTTTAAGCCAGTGGCCAAATATTTCATGGACCAGATGCTGTTAAGAGTTCTTAAGATTTTCTATGTTGATATTCATGTGTTATTTTTAATATTTCCTTGATATGAATCTCTGAAGATATATCATAAAATCATTAATATGACATAAATGTATCAACTGTCACTTTACAGCTTTTGTGACACACATTTTTACTTTGAGTTTGTCAACATGAATTTTCTTGCCTTTGTGCTAGGATCTCTCCTGTTTTCAACCATAGACAAATTTTGTAAAACAAATAGTACAATTGTTAATAAGAACTACTCCTGTATAATCTTACAAATTTTCAAGTCCAGTAATGTCTTTCATAGCTCTTACATGGTCATGTACATATTGTAAAGTATTGGCATTCATGGAAAGGTGGGTGTGATATTTTTGTGATCTAAGTAATTGAAAATTAGCATTTATAATTATATTCTCAAGTAGTTTGTCATATCTTCTATCAATGCCATGCGTATTGAATTTAGTATGTAAGCATTTAGAAAGATGTGCATTCATGTCAAAAAGCAAATGACTTACAACTTCACTGTGAAACTCATCATTGAAATAATCATTGAACATTGATTACAGCTAATTTTTGAAAGACATATGGCATTATCATTAGGTGTAAAATAATATGGCATTACTGTAAAATTTCCCTGTGTGTGGTTTTGAAGAAAAGGTTGTACATTTCTGTTAGACAAGATCCTATAACAATACTGAAGAGGTTTTGTTTAAAAATTCTCAAAACTGTAAACATTTGGATTTTTGACAAACCGTACCACAAATCATCTACTTTTAGGCCATTTCTATGATGCGTGCCTTATTATTAATTGCTTTTATAGAATTTTACAACTTATTTGCTAAGTGAATAAAATTATTTCGTGACTGGATAGCTGACTGAAGTGTTACTTGATCTGATAATGATACATATTATTTGCACTCATCTCCTCCTACAATGAATTCAGTTGTCTCAATTTTAGCTAAGCATGTAATGAACTTCTACTGCCTTTGAAAGATCTTGAGAGAAGACGTGATTTACATCACATGTTGCTAAATGTATTGCTCTTTTTATTATAGTTTTTGCATTTGTGTACTTCATATATGAAGCCATTAGGTGAATGGTGGCATGAATTTTGCAGAAAAATAATCTTGAAAATTTGAAGAAATAAAAGGGCTGTGTATTTTATCTTAAATGGTTAATAAAGCTGTCATTTTATAATCTAGTCTATTATATCCACCGTGAATGTATTTGAAAAATAGAATTTCATCCTTTAATTTTAAAATCCAATATCTTATACGTTTCCTAGGTTCAGCTCAGAAAATAGTAATTAAACTTTCAAACTCTGGTACTAACATAATGAATGATAAATGGTTCGAGTGGAATTCTTCATGTATGTATTTAACTTAGGTATACTGAAGTATGTCAATATTGGGTTACTTCCCTAAAAAGATCAAAATACATTAAGTAGGTTGAGGGCAAGCGAATTGGCTGAAGATAAATTTTCTCAAAGGAATAAAAGTCTGGAAAGCTAATTAATGTGAAGAAAACCAAACTCCGATACTTGCATTGCGATCACCTGGTTGACTGAAATACCAGTATTGGAGTTGAATTTTCTTCCAATTAATATATGGGTTTCGAACCTTTTTCATGAAAATTTAAAATACTTTATAATCAAATTTATATACATATTTCAATTAGAAGAAAGTTCCTGTGTAGTGTTTTATAAACTTTTATAAAGAAAACTAAAAATGGTAAGAACCAAATCCAGATATCAATTGAAGGTCAATGAAAAGAAAACTAAGGTAATGGGTAGCAGTCAGAAGGGGCCAAGATCTCCCAAGGCTTGGAAGTAAGGAAATACTACATCAGAATTTACACATGAAGCTTGCTTCTTTGTGGCAGTGAGGTATGGATAATAACAGCCAGAGAAAGGTTGAGACTGGAAGTATTCAAAATGTGGTGTTGAACAATGACAGAGATGAAATGGATTTACTGAGTATCACACTAAGAAGTCTTAAGAAGGGTGGAAGAAAAGAGAAATGTGACAAAAACTTTTAAGGGGAGGCAGGAAAACTTAATTGACCATATCTTGACATGTGATGATCTGATGAATACGTTTGGGGTGAAAAGTGAATGAAAAAGTAATGCCTTGTGTGAAATATATGGAGCAAGTAGTGAGGGTGTTGAAGAAAGATAATTATGTAAGCATGAAGAGGTTAGACGATTGGAGAGTATAGTGGAAATATTTCTGGTAAACTGTAGGTAGCAAAAGGAGAAGAACTGGCCCCAACTACTCTGAAATGTGTAATTTCACATACCAGTGGGCTTAGTACTTTGGCTGTTATCAACGTTAGAATCAAAGCTTTCGGATCAAACACATATGTAAAACCATAGTTAATTTTACTTCAATAAAATCAACTCTGAACAACTAATGTGTAATTGGGGTAAACATATTTTTAAGAATATGTAAAAAAAAGTATACCTACATGTTGAATGAGTTTTATGACTAATTAAGGGTGTTCATTTATGTAAAAAACATTCTATTATAAAATAGTAATTAATTTGATGAGGATGTAATTTTATTGCAAAATCAATACTATTGCATCAAAAGAGTGCCAAACATAACTGTCCTTATTATATGACTTATTTTACTACAGCTAACACAACCAAGGATGAATGAAAATCTGATTACAGTACGATAGGCAAACAGAGCATCCTAGGTATATAGCTGTAAATATAATTACAGTGAAACATGTGTTATGTGGCCAAAAGAAAGGTGACCGCTGAATGGAGGTAAACACCTTCCAATACAATAGTATGCAACCCGAATACCCCTCTATTCATTTATTTTGTACGGGAAAGAGATTAATGGTTCTCCATTGTAGATTTCTATCACTATAGTACTGTTTCTTCCTCTCCTTTCACGCCTCATTTCTGAGTTAGTTAGTTAGCGAAGTTAGTTAGCGAAAACTGTGAAATAACTTCTGGTTTCCACTCCTGTTCTTTAGAATGTATTATTCCTAGGGGAAGGTACAAAGAAATTGGTCTTAATTGATGTTCTTAAATGTTCCACCCTCCAGTATCGTTTACTTGGGAACATTTGATATGCCGCTGTTCATTGGCGCATCCAACATCTGTTAGTAGCTCACGTTTTAGCTTATGGATATTTAGGTTTTCTGAACATGATCTTCACTTTCTGATGCTAATGTGTCAATATTTTTTTGCGGTGAGAGGTATTAAAATATCTTCTAATCTGATGTGAATTTACATCGATAGTTAGTTTGGAAAAAGAATGCTCGAAATCAAACCATAAATTCCATGTCAATTGTCAAATTCCATGTCATGGTCATTCCATGTCAATTCGACCAGGTGATCGCCCTTAGGGTAACCGATATTTATCAAACTTGGCAAAACGTCACCATTTAATAGGAAAATAAAAAAACTCAAAGCCCTTTAGCAAAACACGCAACCGTTTACGAAAAAATCGCAAGGTTGCAAAATTCGAATTTTTCTAAAGTTACTACACATTTTAAGGTATATCTCCGAGACTAGTAATGCTAAAGATTTGAAAAAGTACTTATTTAAAGGTCTTAAATTAGACAACTATAATAATGGATTATACAATAAAATATAAACATTTTTATAAAGTTTATAAAAAATTTAAAATCGATTTTTGACGACGTACCTATGCCCTCGATTTTTCTCATTCTTTTATAAGTTGTAGATACAAATCTCTTCTACAAATTAAAAAAGTTTGCCAGGGTAAAATTTCATTTAATAAAGAAAAAAATTTTTGAGCGTAGGCGCAACGCCCGCTAGTAGCCGCGGCGTCAGGCTCACGGTCGACCGTACGGTACTGTGACGCCTTCAGATCTCAGCACACCGTCTCTTTCATCTTCTTCTCGGCAATTTCAACCGTATACATATTCTTAAGTCCCCTTTGCCCGTGCCATTCGCCAATTGCTTCCCGTATATGTGACCTCCGCCCTAGAAAACACGAGGGCGGCACCAGGCCTTACAGCAGTCGGCCTCGGAGAACAATAGCTAGGCATGCCCCGTTCCGTCTTCGGCTTTCGGTATTACTTTGCTTAGCACCTATCCTACTTTCCTAGCATAATCTTTTAGTATGTTCTCCGAAACCTCTTCCACACTTCTCTTTTCAAGGAAACAGTGGCGCTCATCCGTCACCCGCCATCACTCATTCATATTTTACTCTCAGGGGAAACAACTGGGAGGACAAAACTCTACCGCAACTCGACGGATATTTTGTTTCTGTTATCATACAATAGCCTTCCAGGCCCTATGAACACCCTGTTACTCCTTACTTTTCCTTTCGTTCTCGTTAATTAACTTGGTAACCTCTTCGTGACCCTAATGTTTGTAATCAGCCGCAGGGTCGCAGCCGCGGAGAATATGACTGAAGCGTGTTGCAAGGGTAACGAAACTTTTGAAGCAGTGCATCGTTTAATTTTAAGTGAAATGAGTCATGGGAAGAGTGGTTTATAAAAAATTACTCTTGAAACCTGTAATTCCGCGAGGGCTGAAAAGGCTTACGTGAAAAAAATGCTGAATGGGACAGCCGTCTCTATATTGGCCTTTGTGGAGAGCATTCGAGTTCAGTACTCCTTCCGTCGCATAGGACGTTAAGCTGTGATCCACTTGGCGCCTTTCGTAAAAGAGAAGGCTAATGCCGACGCCGAGATTTTCTCCTCCCTTCTACCTTTATACCCTTCCATTCACGTCCTCGTACCTTTCCTCCCGGTCTAAAGCGCGATTAAGTACGGTCGCAGACTTGAAAAACAGAGAATGTAGTGAACTGCATCTTACGGGAATACGCGTGAACGAAATATGATAGCCGATCCGACAGCCATAATACCGAATAAAATGACCATGAATCGTAGTGGCGAGCAGACAAGCGTCATTTCTAATCTTATACCAGCCGATAATGGCATATCACCAATACGCGGCGGCAGCTTTCGCAAGAGCTGCGAAAGCGCTATCGCTATAGCGCTAAAGAAAATGCTATCTAGCGAGAGCTCATACCTTTTCCCTGTGCGTTTTGTTTTCCTTTGATAAAATGATCAACGCTTCCGTAACTGAACAATGAGTCACTTCGAAACTAGAAAAATAATGGCTCGGTGTTGGATAGCGTATTTACTGAATATTTCTATTAATCTATTTATCATTTAAAATGAAGAACCAGAAAAAATTTTGAATGACACTGTAGATATGTTGAAAAAAAGAGGAAAATAATGATACATAATGCTGAAAAGAAATCAATCCAAAATTATAAACCACTGATTCGGAGACCACATTATTGTAAGTATGGCTACCTCTTACAATGGGAATATTAACGAAAATAAAATGATTGTTGATAAAGGAGATTATTTCAAGGATTGCACATGGAAGAGAAGGGTGCCCTCTCTAGTAGTATTCACTGCGTGAAATATTCATAGCGAAAATCGTTCAGTTTTGCCCACATGTCTATGCCAATAAATCAATGCTCGTAATACGCAAAAAAGGATCAAAAAACAAACATGTCAATCTCAGTGACAGTATTATTAATGTCATATGTTTGGCGTTTTCTATAGTTCACTCCTCTCTGCATAATTTCTTGGTTGGTTGGTTATTCAGGGGATGCGAGCGACAGCTGTGGTCATTTACGCCATTTAGGATATGTGGGTAATTGGGTAATGGTAGGAGCTTTTAGGGAACGGAGAAAGGGGGGAGAGAAACCCGGCGTCGGCATTAGCCTACTCTTAACGAAAGGCGCCAATAGACCACGGCTTAACGTCCCATCCGACGGACGGAGTGCTGAACCTTTGCATCACTTGCCTCCAAGTGGGGACCGGTTTTCCACTGAAAAATCCGCCACTGCCGGGAATCGAATCCGGGCCCTCGGGATGGGAGGCAGTACTCTAGCCACCACACCAACCCGATCCGTGGTGTGTGGAGAGCCTATCAAGTGCAGTACTCCTTCCGTCAGATGGGACGTTAAACCGCATTTACCTTGGTGCTTACCATTATCAACAGGCTGATTCCGACACCAGGTTTCTCTCCACCCTTCCTCTGTTCTCTGAAAAATTACCATCTCTAATGAATCAACTACCCTTTGAGCAATGGCATAAATGACCATAGGAATTGGTCGCCTCCCCGAAAAACCTACCAATATTCAAAAAAATGTCATCATCATCATCATTGGTCAACACTCCTAGGATTGGTTTGACGCAGCTTTCCACTCGATTCTTCTAACGGCCAATCTTTTCATTGTGACGTAATTCTTCTCTTTTACATCCTTCACAACCTGTTCCATGTATCTCATACGAGGCCTGCCTTTTCCAATCTTCTCGTTCACTTTTCTCTCGACGATAGTCTTCATCAAGCCATCGTGTCTCAAGATATGGCCGATTAAGATGTCCCTTCTTCTTTTTGGAGTTGTCAGCAGACTTCTCTTTTCTCCCACTCTTATTAGGACCTCCTCGTTACTTACTCGGTCGATCTATTTAATCTTCATAATTCTTCTGTAGTACCACATTTAGAATGCTTCTACCCTTTTCTTCCCCGCTGCTGTCATCGTCCATAGCTCACTGCCGTAAAGAAACATGCTCCAGATGTATGTTCTGATGAACTGTTTCCTTACTTCTACGCTTGTATTTCCAGCTGTAAGTAGATTCTTCTTTTGATGGAATGCCCTCTTTGCTTGGGCTATTCCAATAACAAAAAAATGTAAATTATGTAAATTGTGGACAAGTATTCCCGCGTTCGACCATCCGACAGTGCGAGTTCGGTACCTATTCCTTATTCTTTTAGCACAAATGCATTGTAAGGAGTTGTATTTTGGAAAAATCTTTGTCGGTCGCTCTTACGAATGCTCGATGAATGACTAACACGATTAACAATTTGCTTCGAACATCGAATGGAAACCAAGGGGTGAGGTGGATAGGCTTAGCACATTTCATTTGACGGTTAGCTGTTCACGAAGTGTGGTTTTCCTCCAAAGTCCCTTTCCGCCCGACCTACCCCCCCTTCCGTGGACTTCGAACCTCACAGCTCCTTCCCCTCCGTTCCCCAGTTGCCACTGCCCTCTCGCCCCGTACCCAGTCTCGTTCTTTCAACAGCTGATCGGACGTCGACGTGATCGGACGCAGTTCGTTCATCTCAATAATCTTCGATTACGGCGTACGAGCTTTTTGAGGGAGGTGCCGATGCCAAGGGAGAAGTTCACCACGCCGATTTGGGTGTTTAAGGTATCGTAAAAAGTTCATTCATATTCCTGGTCATGACATTATCTACAATTGCGTTATGTTGATCTTCCTGAATTTGAATTCTAGCCGTGGTCATGAATCCAATAAACAGCGAGAATGTTTTAATGGGTGAACTTTTTATTAGTAATGAATCGGTGACTAGTTCTAGAACCAGATAAGCCGTAAGAATATTTATTATCAAACTTGGTAATGCATCTTTGTTGGCTAAATGTTTTTGTGATCAAACGTTTTCGAACGTGGTATGTAGTTTTGAGAAATAGAGGCAGTTACTGCTGTATACCGACAAAAAACTTGGATGAACTCCACTTCATGAATTGCTTCTCGCCATAGCTACTTCGTCGAGTCTCAGGCGGCCCAATGTTTGAATGATAGAAGCAACAGTCAAATCAGTCAAACCGGGCTTGGCTAGTTCGTATTGAACAGGAAATACTTTTCCATCGAAATATTTGTGATTGATAGCTTCCATTTCACTAGCCTTGTTACTTTCGTGCAATCTATCTTAACATTCATTCACCACTAGCTCGAATTTTGCCCTCTGCCCTGATCGCAGTTTAATGATTTTTTTATAGATACCATGCCATGTCCTTACCAGAATGTGAAGCATGTGAAGTGCGCTTGAGTTCTGATATTTAATCCAATATTTTTACTATTTTTTCAGTTTTCAATTTTAGGTGGAGTATTATGTATTCGCTGAAAGCGCTTTGCCATAGCACATCCTTTTAATCATTATTTTCCATCCAACTTAAATTTCCAGATCCTCCAGAGTACCGGCAGGGTAACTACTCGGAAATCGTGCCCAGGAGTATACTGATCGAGTTTGCCTATCAAGAGTGAATTCGTGCGCATCGAGGGATCTGAGTTTTTGCTGTACCTCTCAACTAGAACTTGGAAGTGCAGCCCACAGGACAACGGGAACCCAGCATAGCGCATGCCGGCCTGGAACCACTCGAGACTGCAATCACGAGAGATGCCAAGACAACCTGCTTCGAGTTTCACCCGCACTTCTTCAATATAGTAAGTCTCAACACTTGGTTCACATTGTCAACATCAGGCCATTCGAATGTGGATTCATTATCATTGGGCCTTTTGGTTTGTTACTTCGCAATGCGTTCAAAAATGAAAGAGATACAGTGCAGTATACATAAAGCCCGGTGGGAAGTCCGTCATGGGCAGGGTCCGGGGCATGGTACTAATATATTAGTATTGGTACCATGTATTAGTTGTATGTATTAGTACCATGGTCCGGGGGTCGTTGTGAGAGAGATCGCGCGAGACCGGTGGGATGACGGAGGGAGAGGTTGGGTTTAGGGAGGGATGGGGGAAGCAGGGGAAATTTCCGAGCGTCCGAGGAAACAGCTGATTAGGCCGCTCACGCGGTCTACTGGTGCCGTACTTGGATTGTTTGCTGTAGACATCAGGATCGTCATTCCCATAAAATGTGTCCTTTTTCAACCCGCTAATGTGCGTCACGCAAAATTTAATTCCTAGCGCATCTTTTTTTGTGTAAATAGAATAAATACATGAGACGTACGTCTCCGGGATTACGGGATAATGCTAGGAAATTGGTATTATAATTGATCAACTGAGGCAGTGCAATGTGTTGACACAGTTACTATCATATTTTGTTGTGCCATGAAATTAATATCAATTATTGGTAAGAATCATTTACAATCCATTGTTCGATTATGAAAGCCTGTAACAAAGAGAGACTTCGTCGGAATACACCCCACGTTCTACCCTTACTACTTCCATATTCAAAGTGATCCTTTATTCCAATAACTGGCGTTTACAAGCTCGTCAAAACCCGGTAGCCAGCCTCAACCCTGCTTTTTCGACCGTAGTATAAAATCTTACCAGGTTTGCCGTTAGCTTGCGTTCTCACGGTCAACCTCCAACCGTGGTAAGCGTAACCAGCTTAGAAAGCTAGAAGTGTTAACGGGACAGTTTGTGATCGAGGCAGTCCAGAAATTCTGGGAAGGGCCGCTCGCTATGTTCAAATTTGTTACATCTAATTTTAAAACTGGTCATTTAACAGAATATGCCTGGGGTTGTTAGATTGTGTAATTTTTCTAAGGACTTGATGAAAGTTAAAAATGACGCGGGTACTTCGGATAAAAATGCGTTTTTTGACCTTCAGTTTTTTCGTCTCTACGTCTGCTGGTAGGAAGATAAAAATTACCACTTTTCACCATTCAATGCCAGAAACATACTGCTGTGTTGAAAAGTTTTCTGCAAACGTATTTTGCGTAGCTTATCGAAAAGAAAAATGAGTGAACATAGAGTAAATATATTTTTAAAATCGCCCATAATTGAGGGGGAAAATACAAAGCCAAATAAAATTTATAACCTAGAATAATTGTTTACACCTGAAATTTGACCCTCCCTATGCATGTGTATTTTACAAAATTACGACAATCTGTTAAAGCATAAAACATGTTATGCTTCTTTTTCGGCGCACTGTCGTGTTTAGCACAAATTTAGGAAATCAAATCTCCTAATGTGCCCACCCCTTTGTCAATTGTAAAAGTACTGGTTCACATTAATTTTTCCAGTGTCGGTAAATTATTATTTTTCTGCCTTTACTTGGAAAAGTCTAGAAATTTGTTTTAGTTCAATCTTGGCTTTTGTTCTTAATTTTTGTTTGTTAACACTACTCCCAATCGGACCGTTTGCACAGGTTTTATTGTTACAAGAAGTTGCATGTGGAGGATATGTGGATGTGGAATTAACTCGGACTGAGGCCGGCCGAGTGCAAGTTCGCCAAGGATTCGGAATTGTCCTGTCGGGGAATACTACCGTGAATCGAGAGATGAAGCCATCAGGCCAATTTTCGATGGAGTGACTCGCCTGTTTGGAGGGCAGAGGTAACCACAGGTTTGGTGTAGGATGAAAGTACTCTCTGAATTAAATCCTGAACCTTATTTATTTTAGTACTTTGTCAAAAATATTCAAACTCGTCTAAAGGAGTGCTATGGTCTTAGCTGGAAAGTGATACTGTTTAGGGAAGCCCTTAGTTTCCATTTTCATCTACAGTAGCTAAGCTATGCAAGCGAATTTTATTTGATACCCTCGCAATTAAGTGTAATATTATTATTAAATCCAAAGCTCTAACGTAGTTTCATTGATTGGTTCTTATACATAACCTATCTTGTGGCGAGAACTTAAAACTCGGAAGGTGTAATTTGAGATCGTATTTCTCCTCCTCATCCCCTTTCGTGTATGGTTCCCTGTTTCAGTTATTTGTTCAGTCGACCATTTTTGTCAATGCTGTAGTTCTAATTTATTATGAATTTAATTCCAAATAGCTTGTCAGTAATTTTATTCTCGCACCAAATTCTACTTGACTTTTTTTTCTTGTAGCCTTAGCAATTTTCAGCACTAAAAATAAGTTTGTCTTACGAGTGAGTGAAATGTATATTACTATCGCATAATATAGATATCTTTTCATGATTTATGACTATTTGGATAAAACAAGGAAATGAATTCTAATAAAAAAGATTTATTGACTAGCTGCTGACTCTTCAAGCATTCTGCTTTTGATCAGTAGGTCACTATGTTGGACTTCCTCGGCTATCCAAAGTTTCGGTGAAATAAGCATAAAAGCAATTTGAAGGCATCCACAGAGGGATATGTGGAGACTTTTTTAAGGGATAAAACGGGGTTCCTTCCGCATCCCTCCACTCGTTCGTAAGACTTTTGCTGGCGTTCAGTCCGCTTCGTGAGGTCAAGTATTCAAGCGTGAAGGAAGTTTTAAAGACCTGAAGAAGTCGGCTGCAACGCCTGTGAAACCGTCGTCACCTAAACGGAAGACGCGGGAGGAAATTCGTATAAGTTGAAATCGGAATCTCAAATAGGCACAAATTTTCCGGGAACGAGTTTGAGGAAACGGTGCCCAAAATTATCGTTTACTCTGGGAATCAAGGGGTGTTATGGTTGGATAATCGGTACATGAAACCCTTCTCGTGCGGTGTGATGTTTCAGTATACCTAATATTCGCATGATGATTCAAAATCTCCACAAATACGTCTTTTTAATATGTTAATAACCAAGGAGGTTAGAAAGAACTGGAGTTGGCATTTGCATGCTAGCCTATAAGTAACAATTATGCCAAAATGGTAGTGCTTGGGAACAATGAGGCCCAAAAACAATGCCTTTTATACAGATTCATATGCCAAGTGTGTATTAAAACCTAAAATAAAAAGAAATACCACACTAATTACACCGCGGTGGAGTCAATCTTTTTAAGGTTAATTTAGGGAGGTATTCATGCATTTGGGTCCCCTGGGAGTTAATTTCATTGCGAAAACCTGGTTCACAGTTGGCCTATTTATGTTGAGTGTTTGTACTTGTTGTGATATAACTCAAGCATCAATACGTTGTGCAGTTGTTTTCTACTGCTACTATCCTTATTCTTTTGTTCGTGACTCGGCCCATGCCTGGTCAGCTGTCTCTGTCTTTTTGTCAGTCTCTCGATGTACACGTTCTGATGTGCACGTTCTTGTAATCCAAGTACGTACATTAAAGTACTGTTCATTATCTGAACCTGTGAATTACGTTTGTTCTGCCTCGGCCTCTAACAGGTTATGGGCCCAGAGTGTCACGACTGCAATATTAATTAACGTATTCACTTTCCGCATTCTCGCAATATATTTGAACTTGCGTTTTGAGCGAAAATGTCGGATAACGAACAGGAACGTTCAAATGCTGCTGCAACTGTTCACCATTCGACACCCGTTGACTTCGCACAGTCGGTGTTCGTTGCACCGGCAGGCGTGCCGGGTATTGAGAAGTTGGAAGGCGAAAGGAACTACAACACGTGGAAATGGCAAATGAAGATGCTACTCATAGATTATGGCATGTGGGAAAGTGTTACTGGTCAGGACATAGATCCAGTCAAAGATCGACGCGCGCTAGCAAAGATCAGCTTGGCTGTAAAACCCGTATGTGCTTCTCACATTTACGCCTGTAGCACAGCCAAAGAAGCATGGAATAATCTACAAAAGGCTTTTGGCAGCTCAGGGCTGACTCGTGAACTAATGTTAGAGAGACAGTTAATGAGAATGCGTTACGAAGATTTTAGTTCCATGTCCGAATACATTAATGGGATCCTTTCCGTTGTGAATCAGCTGGCAGATATCGGCGTCGTTGTCCCTGATGACAAAGTTGGGAAAATTTTGTTAAGTGGTCTATCGGAGTCTTTTGAGACTTTGGTGCAAGGTTTTGCGTCCACTCACACTGAAGTTAGAAGTGAGGAAGTAAAAAAGCTTTTGATAGAGGAGGACTGTCGAAGAAGTGCCAATGCGTGCGAATCTTCACTAGCATCCGTCAAATTCAGGTCAAGTGCTTCTCATGCCCCTAATTCAAACAAGAAAACTGTTCCCAACAACATTATTTGTCATTACTGTAAGAAAGAAGGACATAAACGACCTCAGTGCACTAAGTGGAAGAGACTGAAAAACAAAAATTCCTCAAGTTTTCAAGATACATCAAAAAATTCCAAGAAATTTGATGGCAATGATGGCTTAGTTCTCATAACTGCTGCGACATATAGTAGAATTAAAATGCCAAAAAATCAGTGGTTCTTCGATAGTGGTGGAAGTCAACATCTAACATCTCGTGGTGATTGGATTGATGACCTCAAAACTTCTGTGAATGCTGATATCTTAACGGCTAATGGTTCTGTAATGTCATGCCAAGGTGTTGGAAATGTGCCCTTTATTTTTAGTAGTAATAGTTCTCTAGTTAATGGTACAATTACTGATGTGTTGCTTTGTAAACAGAGTGCTGCAAATTTATTGTCAGTTTCTAAAATTGCAGAAAAAGGTAAGGTACTTGTGTTTGACAGATATGGTGTTAATGTGTTTGATGAAAATGAAGTTAACATTACAGGTACAAGTCAGCTTACAGGTAGTGCTGTTGGTGGCATTTATAAATTAGACCAAAATGGAAAAACCACAGCAACTGTTTGTGACAATGGAATGCCTAAGATATCTACTATGGCAAGTGCATCTCTTGTATGTCCATCTAAAGGTATTGTCTCTGATATTCCTAAACAAATTCCTCATGTTGTAGACGATGTGAACAAGGTTTTACCCTTTATGATGAATGTCTCCAATGTATCTAAGGAAATTTGGCATAAAAGGACAGGGCACCTTAATTACAAATATTTGTCTAAGCTCAAGGATTTAGCTGATGGCATAAAGTTTGTTGAAGGACAACACACAGAGTGTATTCCATGTATTCAGGGTAAGCATAGCAAAAGAGTTAATTTATCTCACCTTAGGGTTTTTGGTTGCAAAGCCTTCATTCATATTCCAAAGAGAAAGCGAGGGAAGTTAGATCCCAAATCAAAAGAAGTAATTATGTTGGGATATGGTCCCGGGAAGAAAGGATACAGATTAGGTGATATACATGATCCTAAAAAGGTTTACATGTCTAGGGAAGTCAAATTTATTGAGACCCTAATGGCTGGTGATATTCCTATTGCAAGTGAAAACAAAGATATGGATAGAAATAAGCTTGAAATTGACAATAATGTTATCATTTTTTCAGATAGAAATGTTCAAAATGTGGATGCTATGAATGATGTTGGTACTTTGTCAGAAAACAATATTCAAAATGCACCTATTGTCAATGATATCCCTAATGTTGCGGGTTGTAATAGACCCTCACGCATGCGACAGCCACCTCGTTGGCATGCTGACTATGACATGTCCTTTCAGGCTTTGACTGATATGTCTGTCAATATTCCTAAATCGACTAAGGACGCTTTATTGGATCCCATGTGGAAGTCAGCTATGCAATCCGAATATAATTCTTTAATGAATCATAGAGTATGGGAACTAGTGGACCGACCATCAGATTGTAACGTTGTAAAATCTAAATGGGTTTTTAAATTAAAAAATGGAAGTTCAGGTGAATTTGAAAAGCACAAAGCTCGCCTGGTAGCCCGAGGTTTTTCTCAAACTTATGGGATTGATTTTCATGAAACATTTTCTCCAGTTGTTAGTTACACCACACTGAGATTGTTATTTGCGTTTGCTAATGAAATGGATCTGGATATAAGTCACATGGATATAACCACAGCCTTTCTAAATGCAGATCTTAATGAGAAAATATACATGGAACAGCCAGAGGGTTTTTCAGTTCCAGGAAAAGTATGTTTATTGCGAAAGAGCATTTATGGATTAAAGCAATCCAGTAGGATGTGGAATAGAAAAATTTCTGACGTTATAATTAAAACAGGTTTCAAACAGTTAAAATCTGAATCATGTGTTTATGTGTGTCATAGAAATAAAAATCTTACCATAGTGGCTTTGTATGTAGATGATATTTATATATTCTCAAACTGTAAACAAGACAGTAAAATCTTGTGTGATTCACTGTACAAAAACTTTGATGTGAAGTTACTGGGTAATGTGAAAGATTGTTTGGGAATGCGTGTGATCAGAAAAAGAGAAAAGGGAATTATTTCTCTTGACCAGGCTCAATATGTTAAAAGGCTGTTAGAAAGATTTTGTATGACTGATCTTAAACCTGCTCCTACACCTATGGCTGCTGGATTGGTATTGACCAAAGCCACAGATCTCACTTTTATGTATAGTGGAACTGTACCATATCAGGAAATAATTGGTGGGCTTATGTATTTAGCGGTTAACACGAGGCCTGATATAGCATTTGCAATCAATAAATTAAGTCAGTATAGTACAGCCTATGATGAGTCTCATTGGTCAGCTATAAAGAGAGTAATGCGTTATCTAATAGGTACTCAGAATCATGGTTTGGTTTATGTTAAATCTGGAAATTTAAATATTAAAGGGTATGTTGATGCTTCTTATGGTGGTGTGCCTGGTGATAGATGTTCACAAACAGGTTATATCATGCAACTTGGTACCTCAACTTTTAGTTGGGAATCTGTAAAACAAAAAACTGTAGCATTATCCAGCACAGAGGCTGAATATTTAGCCATAACTAATGTAGTGAAAGAAGCATGTTTTATTAACAATTTAAGTCAAGAGTTGGAGCTGAAACTTGGTGTGATAGAAATATTGAATGACAATTTGTCTGCTCAATGTATGGCTGAGAACAAGCAAACTTTGAAACGCAGTAAACATATTGATATAAAACACCATTTTGTTAAAGATGTAATTGGGCGTCAGATTGTAAAAATGAAATACAATCCAACAGATGACTTGGTTGCTGATATTCTCACCAAACCTTTATGTAAAGAAAAGCATTTATATTTTTCTAGGATTGTGAATGTTATGAACATATATGATGCTTAATTTAAGGGGGTGTGTTGAGTGTTTGTACTTGTTGTGATATAACTCAAGCATCAATACGTTGTGCAGTTGTTTTCTACTGCTACTATCCTTATTCTTTTGTTCGTGACTCGGCCCATGCCTGGTCAGCTGTCTCTGTCTTTTTGTCAGTCTCTCGATGTACACGTTCTGATGTGCACGTTCTTGTAATCCAAGTACGTACATTAAAGTACTGTTCATTATCTGAACCTGTGAATTACGTTTGTTCTGCCTCGGCCTCTAACAATTTAAACTGAATATCTTTCTGTTGTGTTTGTACACTTCCCTCTCTTCCTTCAACGAATAGTTGAAATGCATTCAATTATTTATTGGTGTAATTACTCATAATTTTACCATGTGCAAAGGCAACTTCAACCGAGAGAGTATCGCGAGTAGCAATCACGTTATGCCCTTTCCTACCAAGACGGTCGACCGGTTTCTCACTTCGGATTCGATGCCACATCAAGTGCATTCTAACTTCCTTGGTCCGAACAGTCTTTGCTCTTCTCTTTATCCTGATTTCCGATCATTATCCTTGTCTTCAGCATAGATCCCCCGGATGAGATAAACCCAAGTAAGAACAATGAGTGAGATTGTTACGAGCGATTCAAAGACAGCAAAATTTGCTTAACATTCCTGTTTGTACCCCGTGAATCCTTGGTTACATATTCGAGATAATCCTTACTGCTTCAAACACTCCTACCTAATAATCTCTATTGCCGTTAATCCCCAGTCATCTCCTAATCACTTCAATCAACTTCCTCTCTCCTCCCACCATTCCCCTTTTATAAATCAACTGTTATATGAGGTATGTAAATGGTGTGCTTGTAGTGTATGCAATTCCCATTATTGAAGAATTTAAATTTGATTTCTCTTACGTTATTTTCGTTATGTTTTAGTTTTTTTTCTTTCATGATGTAACTGCTGGTAACGGTTAAAAATGCTGTTGTCTGACCATGTGAGTGCTATGGAATACACGCTCCTTTGATTAAGTTGAATCACAGTTAATTTATTCCCATCCATGACCTTACCATTACAACATGTAAATACCTTTAAAGATCGTAAAAGTTAGAGCATCGAATTAATTATGAAGTAGGTAGTGAATTTCCCTCAGATTTTACTTCTCGTATCCAGTACTCCAGTACTATAGAGTCCGGTTTGAACGTTGTTGAAAAAGAATAAATCCATTTTCGGGAATCGTCTTAGCTTTTTTTTTTGTAATTTGCCTCGTTAGCAAACATCCACCTTTGGAATGTGTGCACAAATATGAATTTTTCAAACGCATATGGAGTGTGTTTTTAGTTTGTTTATATTTTTGTGTGTTGTGTTTAATTGTGTTTAGATTTGTATATTTGTTCATTCAGTTATAATGATTTGTCTGAAGTGATGTCACTGATTTATTATTACACCTTAATGCTTTCAGCACAGTTTTTATTCCATAGGAATTTTTGCCAGAAGTGGATTTTCGGTATAAATTTTCAATGCGATAATTACATACGCATGCGCAAAAAGACAAGATAATTTATCTAAATGCCTGCATTGGCTGTGTGTTGGAATTTTTTCGTGCAAATAATGCTTAACCATTACTGAAAGCCGAAAAATTAAAATTTCTAAGTTGAAAAAATGAAAGTTGACCAGTTAATAGTTGGGCATAAGTGTAGAATAAATCACCTTAGATTAAAATTAAGAGTTCACATAATTTTTATTTCTGCAAAGGGCATGACATTTTGAAAGAAAATAAATGTAAAATTATAAAAAATGTTGTCTGTTAAATATATGTATATATGTATTATGAATATAAAGAACATTAATAAATCCAAGCCAAGAGCCTAAAATGGTTGGAAAAATTTCTTTTTCGTTGTGTAGCGTAGAATTTCCGGTTGTTAATTCCGAAACTTGAACACTATTTTGCAAAGAATTGCTCGTGGTAAATTGTTACAAATGAGAAAGAAGCTGCATAATTTAAACTTGTTAAGTTTTCCCCGATACTGTATGCTCCATAAGTTTGTAAAAGAGGTTATACTGTTATAAATCAATTCTCTTCTCTTTCTTTCTTTTGCAGGTTGGAGGCGTTCAACTGTGGTGACTAACCTTCGACGTTTAAGTACGGGAAACAAGTTATAGAGTTGTCACCGAAAGAAGATAGAAACGGACACCACTGCAAATATTTGTTTTAACTTTGACAGGTTTTCAAAATGAATTAATCTGAAAGTGTTTGGTTTGAATTAATAAATATGTGTAAAACTTAATCAGTCATGTTTTCGCTTATTTTTGGATCCATTACACCTTTCCACATTACATAACAAGGACCTTATCTGATAAATCGTAACGGAATTAATAACAATTAAATTGAAGTTCCATGATATTCTCTTTACTTGAAGCCTGAAAATTAGTGTTGGCATAGTCTTTAATCCCTGAGATAACCATTTTTCTCATTTGTTGAAAAAACTAATAAAAAATTCTTAATAAATAGGTACTTCGCATATAAAGTATTTTCTTCGTTAACTCTTTAAAATTCTAATTGTAAGATGAGTTCTACACTTAAGCAATGTTTCTCTAGCATTTTCAAAATATGTTTAAATTCGCAAACCACTTGAAATTGAATTTGTTTTAAAAATAATTGTTAGAAAAATCCAACTGAGTCTGGCACTAAAAAGATCGCTAATTGCGACAGCGTAAATTCCTCTTAAAAACATTTTGTTGAACATGATACTACTATGAAAAGAGTATGAAACTTACAAACTTAAATAATTAATGGATTAAATCACACAAGGGCTCGAGAAACGTTAATAATGTTGACCTTGAAATGATAGTGGTCATCATTGGCAATTATAGTCGAGAAGTTAGGTCTGGCAAATGACTTGTACCGTAATAAAGGGATATGTAATATATCATTAAATGCCCCATTTTAACTCCGCATCAAAACCTTAAGTTCGGACCTAAGTGCAGAGTCAAAAGAACTTATTTGCATAAAGAGACATGGAGGACGCTTCAAGGAATCCTCTATGACGCACTTTCCCCAAGTCCCAGTTCATGGGCCAGGAACCGCTCAATGACCCACGGCTCCAGAAAGTCGAGAAAATGCGACGGTCCGAGGCCCAAGGTGAGGTGTATGGGTCGGAGAAAAACAGATTTCAGATACATTCTAAGTCCAAGTCCTCTCGGCGAAAAATATTCTAAGTCCAGCGACCCTTGTTAGTGAGAGAGGCGATCAGCCAGGCATATACCCTGGATCACTCGATCCAGAGACTTGCAGTCGCTATTCTGAGAAAATTTTAAGAAAAACGACTAAGTCCCCAATTTTCAAAGTCAAATATAAATTTTGGAGCTTCTTTTCACAAGAGCCCGGTTAGCCGGGAGGATAAGGGGCAAGATCATATGAAGGAACTATAACAGATTATAGTTCAATTCTTTTGGTCGGCGATTTTTTTTTTATTTTTCGAAAAAAAATTTTAGGCTCCATTCTCAGAAAAATGTTCTTTGACATTTTCACAGTAGGTTCAGGACGACGCGGGACGCCAGGAAAACAATAAATTATTGAACATTTTTGTTGGATCGGCTGCGATTTTCCCCGGCCGGGCGGCGGGCCGGCCGGAAAAAAAATTCGGCCATTCGTACAAAAATGATCAATATTTAATTGTTTTACCGAACTTCCGCGTCCTCCTGAGCCTACTGACAAAAATATATAGGAACATTTTCTATAAATTAATGCACAAATTGAAACTTAAGGGTCAGTTCATTTTTTAGTCACTAGATGGCATATGGATTCAGTATTTACATGCACTATTTTCAAGTACCTATCATCTAATAAACACATATACCACCAGAGGGTTCACAATCACCAGGACCTTTAATCACTATAGTTATTCCGATGTTCTTCCTAAAAGACATTATTAATAGTTACTTTTCGTTTGTCATCACGCGAACCCTATTGGACAACGCTTGATCTTTCACATGAGTTAACTTCGTTATTATTCGTCCAGTTACAGCTTGCTTAAAATATAATTGGTTAAATTTACAATACTTTCATCACGATTAAAGTTGCTTCAATACAGTTTTGATCCCTGGGCAAATTAAAACCTTTGGATAAGATTAGTATTTCAAAGGACTTTTTTAAATTACTTCCAACAATGCAAACCTTATTAAAATATTTTCTGGAGAGACACTCTTCTGTTAACTAGTCTCCTTGCTTATTAATTTTCCTCTTAATCCCTTACCAATTCAAGACAAATCTTCTCAAGCGTCCAGACCTCATAACTCCACCATCTGCTGCCTTCTTTCCGAACTCTTACGAGATGCTCTCGCGCTCATAGGTTCCCGCTGAAGTATTTTATTTCATAAAAATAATGCAATATTTTTTAAAATTACTTTATCCGTTGTTCACTCTGGATTACATGAAAATTTCAATAGCAAAAGTACATTCAACCCTTCACAAGATCCCACGCTAAGGCCCTCCATTACTTTTTTTAAATATGGATATGATTGGCAATTAAAGTCGAACACTTCCATGTATATAAACAGCTAAATGCATTTAGAAGATTAGAAACTAGCAATTGCTTACAAAATTCCAACTGCTAAATGATAATTTAACCCAATCAAAAATTACTTCTTGGCACGAATACTCTCTCAATTATTATTGAACCACAATTTAAAACACATCAGTAAGAAAATATATAAAGCAGTTCTAACGGCCAATTGTTCTCACATATGGGGAAATCAGCTACTGATCGGCTATCAAATACATCGATTTCACAAATATTAGGGATCCGTGCATTAAAATATTACCGGCATAATTAAAATTGCAGAAGATATGATTGCCACTTCTCGGGAGCAGCAGTTGAATAGCGTAGTGAATGGGTTACACAAGCAGTCAATACGGATGAAATCATACCGCAAACATTAACTCTTTAAGGGACAGCAATAATTTGTTGATCATTTCCTGTGAATTCCAACACGCGATTAAGGACCTCTCCGCACCATCGATTAACTCTATAGCTCATATCCTCCTACTAAAAATAACTAAATGTGCACATTTGCCTTTTAAATTGATAATGAACTACTTGGGACTCCAAACTGAAAAGAGAATATCCCACTCGCATCGAGATTAACTCAACCGAAGAATAAAAATATAACGTCGTCCAGGAATGAGAGAAAACCATGAATTTGATTTTAACTAAGATTGAGAAATTGGTTTTAATGGTGCTCATTCACGATCAAACCAAATTCATCAAAAAGAACGCTGGTGGAAATTGTGCGGATAAATACAAGGGGTGAAACCGATTATTAACTGGAAAGATGTATCAGATAATGGACTACGACAAAAATAACTGAAACTCTTTCATTATTTCGGAAGAGGATACCCTGAAGAGAAAGAAAAGGCTAGGAAGTCGGACGATTAGCGCAGGGAAGGAGACAAGGTTTCATCTGGGGGTTCTACGTTCATTCTGGTAGAACAGGGTCTTGAGTAACCGTACAACACCTATCCTGAGATGTAGGCAAATGCTATGCCACGGGATTCATTAAGAGCAACACCCAATTCTATTCTTATGTTCACTACTGTGATTTATTACACCTAAAGTAACAACTTAATGGGACCTCTGAATTTACTTTACCGAAATTTGTTATCTGGACGATAACGGGCACTTACCTTAACGTTAAACCGCTGTTTCCTTCGGCTGTCAGAAAGCTCCAAAATAAATTAGACACCAATTTTTTCAAATTTATTTTTAATAATTCCACAATATAATCAATAAAAGAGCAAATTTTCCAATAAATGTATGAAAAATATTTTTTAATCACACAAAAATTTCTGAAAAAACAAAGAACAATAATACAATATGCCACTGCCACTGTTTGGTTTATATTCCACCAATAAACACTAGAATTAAACGAAGACACTGAAAAACAGCATGAATTTTAAGCATAGGTAATGGATATCACACTCCAGATCTAGTTACTTATGATCTTTCGGCGATTGTTAAAAGCCATTGTTGGGTGTTTTCTTGCGAGTTGGAAAATTATTTTTTAAATATATCATTTATCTTCTAAGTTAAATTCTTAGGATTTTAAAGTAAACTGGAGTGCCATACATTGATAGAAAATTGATTCACAGTCTTTACAAAAAGCAGGAGGCAGTTTTCAAATGAGGACCCAATGGTAGAGAAGCTAGAATAAAAAAGAGAAGAGACAAGGATATGCACTGACTCTGTGACTTGCTGATTTCATAGCGGTCGTGGAAGAGACAGAATTAGGCTTAAAGAAGACTCCATTAAACATTGAAAAGAATGGTGAGATATCACATGAAAGTTAATAAAAACTAAGGTATTGATATGCAGTCGGAGTGAAGAGACCAAGACCAACGTTAAGGAGAGAAAAGAAAGCCTTAGGTGAAAGAGCACTGTTAACTGGGAAGCCGAGTAACCTGCGATGGGCAAACCAAGAAAGAATTACTGAAAAAGCCTAGGCGAAGAAGACATTCGACCAACAGGAGAATTTACTTATGGCTGGAAGCGTAGAAGTCAGGAAGAACTTCAATGGATCAACGGAATGACAAGCGAAGAAAACCTAAGAATTGGGGAAAAAAAAGAAGTTTCATGAAAAATATTGAAAGAAGGTGGAATAACTTTATCTTGACACATGATAGCTTGACGAGGGACAATTGAATAGAAAGAAAGGAATCGAACGACCTTGCATGAGATACATATAGTGTTGGTAGCCAAATATGAGAGAAAGAAAAGAGTTATATGAATACGAAAGGGTTAGCCGATGGGATAATCGGGTGGAGTGCTGCGTCAGACAATCTTAGGATTGTTGACTCATGGAGATGAGGATGGACTACCGCAAATATAGAATACTTTCTGGAAAAAAATTACTTAGCACCATTACACATGAAATTCAGCTTAATCGCAACAATTCCATTAGCTAAAACACCTAACATTATTGTAAGGTAATATAACATTAATTAAAATCCTCGGAGTAAAAATGATAGAGCAGGTATTTAAAATACAAAGCATCGTATCAAACATCAATGGCAGTTGTTTACGATGACAGAAGGCCAAAGAGGTGAGACGAAAAAGAATCTACTCCTTGCATAGAGTTAATCGCCTTTACAATTTCGCCGCCTGATTCCTTATGGAAAAGAAACATATAAGAAACAAATTGTGAAAATGAAGTAGCCAACAGCTTCCGCGAGTTCAAGTATACCGTGGGAAAGGGCATCCGCTACATTCTGGTGACTTTTTTTAGCTTAAGAAAAAAGTAAGGATAAATATGAAATGACGCCCAGCTTACGGATTCCAATTTCCAAATCAACATCAACCATTTCTTTGCTGACATGTATCAGAGCCAATAATGTGGAAATTTAAAATACACCACCATCAATGAACCAATCCAAAAATTTCCTAAGCAATATCACCCATCATTTCTTAATAATATGATAATTATGCATTCACAAAATAGTCGTAAAACAATATCATATCATACGACAACGACCATAGGCATTTTATGCTTCGTTCCAGGCAACCAATTGTTTTGGAAATTCATGGAGTATTTACCTATCAACTATCATTCAATTCTTTAAGTTTGCAATACAGTATTGGAAAACTATACACAATTTTTACCTAAGTCTGAGAAGAATGGCACTCCTGTTTTAGGGCCTAATAAATTCTAATTATGAGGGAAAGCGACAAGTTGAGGTCATTTGCACCATTACGTATACGCTACAAGATGAGGAAAAGGATGGATTTTCCAACGCTATGAGGTAGGGTAGAGAATCCCGAAGTTGGCATTAACCTTCAATAAACGGAAGAAGTGAAAGGGACGTTTCTTTTTCCTGAACGACAGACTTGAATAATGAAATTGAAGTCCCCTCTACGAAGCTTTCAAAAAAAGGGGTCGGCACACCAACGAAATAAGTTTTTCACAGCCAGATTCAAACCTAGACTCTCGAGATATGAGGTCCGTACCGGAATCACCACATCAAGCCGATTACTAAGGCTAGTCTGTCAGTGCGTGATATCCTTGGAAGGAACTCCAGAACCTGAATGAGCGCACCGAACGACTGGAAGGTTTGTAAAGAGCTCAGCTATTTAATTAAAATATAAGGCTTTAACTAGAACTAGGAGGAATCTAAGACTTCTTGGACTTTAGTATGATGAATCTGCGTTAGCAGGTACATTTGAACCAATTCGAGCTCTTTGATGCAATACAAGTTTTGGAAAGTCTCTCGCTACACAGAATTAGGTATAAACTTAATGGATAAGAGAGGCCAAGTACAAAAAGAAAATCATATCTGCACGTAAAGATGTAGTTTTTAATTAACAAAGATAATGTAGTATGACTCAAAATGCCTCTACAGGAACAGTAAAATCGGACAGTACAAAATAATAAAACCAGAAGTACTCTACGGACCAGAAGCAATCTCCAAGACAAAATACTAAAACCGCAATTAGAAGTAAACGGGACGGATAATCATGGAAAATACCCAGAATCAAGAACTGGAGACGGAAGTGTATTACTCAAAACCTAATACAAAAATCTAAAAACACATCCTTCAGATCGAAAATACTATGCGCATGCCAAGAATTTAAGTAATAGGACACTTATAAAGAACGGGGGCAAATATAGGTACTAACACACAGAAATCCACACATTCATAAAGAAAAGAATACTAGAAAAAATTTGTAGAAAAAGATCTCCAATAAATTATTGTCATCAAATCTACAGGAAGGAGATTCGAAACGAAAAATCAGACATGGGGTGCAGAGGAAGAAGAGAAAAATATCGATCATCATACTTAGTCGGAGCAACGGAAACTCATCTACTTCTTGCGTATGAATGAATACAGGGAAAAATGCCCGTAAATGTTGATTATTTGTGGTCCTAAGCGGCCCATTGACGAAGAGATCGAATAGAAAAAGAAGATCTTTAGTTAAAAGTATTGAATTATTCGTTTAAAAAATCATCTCAGATATTTTACCCGCGCGAGACATTACTAATCAAAATTTGTTTTAAAATAACTTCACTAATGCGTTGAGCATTATCCAAAATAGCTTAATAGAAATGAAGTAAATTGAAAATAAAAATTAGCGGTCCACAGCGTTAAAATATATTGCATGCATTAAAACTATTTTTTTTACCCTATGGAACGCTGAAGAGTTATTTTTTTACCCTATGGAACGCTGAAGAGTTATTTTCAATTTCCTTTATCCTAAACAAATTCCACTATGTTAGGGTCTCAACAATCCGCTTCATTAACAGAATTATGTCATGAGATTCCCGAGGAAATATGAATACTCAATAATATCTCGGATACGATGAACGGAAAGATATATTAATGACAGCATTGTATTTCAGACAGCTTCATGAACATAAGCAATATTTAGTACATTTGCAGTCAATTGTTTCCCCACTTCCACGAAAAGCATTGCGAGTGTCAATGTACCACGACAGATTTATATCATGCCTACTGTCAAAGAGATGAACTGCGCATATTTCAAATACCCTCCTTCCAACCCACTAAAAACTACATCCATAGTAGGTGCTCAATATCACTGGATGTTAATACGTTAAAAAATATAAGTCACAGTTCAGTATTTTTACTTAATGTACATCTACGTAATACCTTGCGAGCCCCTGCAAGGGTGTGTGGCAGGGGGTGAAAATCACCAAACATGCACCATGCAACACTAACCATACAAGTTCTACCTACCTATCCCTTTGCTATGCTTTCTATTATGCTCTCTAATGGTACGAGGAAAAAATGAAATTATAATTCTTTCGGCATGACAATTTATCTAATCTTATTTATCTGGTCAAATAAAGGGTAATTCTCAAGATCCTGGCGGCACCTATTTCTCTCCCCCTTCCCCCTCTTCCAAAACCCCTAAAATCGCGATGTTTTTGGAAGGAAACCCGGTGCTCACACTGGGAGAAATCGGTGGTCCTGTCCTTTACAAATCCCGCCAGAGTTTCGTATCATAATGTGTTAGCGAGAATATGTTTCACAGCTTTGGCATAAATGGGTATGTCCAGATCTGTCACGGATTCGAACTCGACTGCCTAGCGCAATACTTTACGAGATACCATGAAGTCTTTTCAAGAGATAATCAGACCCAGAAGTACTTCTCAAATTGATTTTGTCACCTAAATAACTTAGTATTATGTCACTCATAATTTGGCATGATGATCAAGTTGATTTTAGTTTTCAATCGCCATGCGCGGGGTAGTAAAAGACAAGCGAGATACAGAAAGGTTGAGTGCACGAGATTAATTTCACCGTGACGACAAAATCATACCCATGTATAATAGAACAAACTCCTTGGCACGAGAAATATACAGTAAGTCAATGTGAAAAGTTGAAAACCTCGAAATTTGTACCTTAGGGTTGTTATGTCCTTCATTACTTCACTATTACCTAATAGGCCCCCAATCCATGAAGATGCACTGTTTTAAGAACGCGAGACAGGCTGCTTCTTTTCATGCAACGTCGTCGTTCTCATCCCAGGAGCTTTGGACAGGAGTGGATGTTCCGGGCAAACGAGTGATATCGGATGGCTGAATCACTGTTGAATTTCTTCACAGGATCCTCCGCCAATGTTCGAAGTTCGGCGTCTCTATTAAAATATAAAAAATAGGAGAATATTTTAAATAAACCATACAAGCAACACTTTATGTGAGCAATATTGCATATTAATCTATGTCATATTTTCACATCGGGATTTTCACGGGGTTGAAAGTGTACTCCACTGACACGTTTATAAATATCTTTCCGTCACCAAGCAACATCGAAAGAGAAGTGACTTAATTTCCCGGTCTTTTTCCGCGTCGATTCACCGACCAGGATGATATATTTCTCCCGAGTTCCACCTGGCTTCTTCAAGTCCTCTGTAGCATCGATGCAGTTTTGGCCCGAAGACCGGGAAACCAAGCCCATTCAACTCGAAGACTGCGGAAACCTTCGCGGAAACGCAAGAGTAACTTAAGCAATTTATAAATACTGAACTATTGAGTGAGAAAAATGCACCTTCGAACGAATAATCTTAAACTATTTTCTAAAAATCACCATTAATTAGAAGGACCTCATTAATATACTTACCATGCACAGTTTAAACGATCCGTACAAACGCTTTACGGAAGATGACTTCTACCTTCACCTCTAAATTAGTCCAGATGGGGCCGAGATATTCTGAAAATTAGTGAAAATAGCTCCAATTTATCATATAATGACATTTTAAGAACAGGTTTTTAACGATTGCATATTCTTGGCTTGTAAGAGAAATGCCCCCCTCCCCTCTCCCGAAGACTTCCGAGTTACGTTATTGAGCATTATTGTTAAAGAATAGAAAACCTCACCTAAGTCGTCTCAGTTACTTTCATTGCCTAAATTATCGTTTTCAACGTCAAGCTATCGATAAGTTATTTCAGTTGTACGGAAATGAAAATATACCGCGGATTCAAGAGTTCACTACATCATTCAATATCATGATTGGACACTCACGTGTTTCCAGATGGAAAGCGAGGATTTCACTCCAACCTGGCCTGCAACGGCTTCCACCTCAGCAACCCGGGGCACTCCTCAAACTCTTCTGGCGCTATCAGAACAACTGAATCACGATCCACAGGTTGGGGCAAAGAGGTCGCTGTCTGCTTTGTCTGTGTGGAGGGAGAGGCCGGGGAGTGGAGAGAGGGGTCGGGGCATGGAGGGAGCGAAGTCGTAAGGGAGGCGACCGAGAAGGAAAACGAGAGATAGGGAGGATTATTCGGGACGGAAAGGCAAGGAGACCGAGCAAGCACTACTTATGTTGAAAAATCGAATGGGGAGGCCACATACGATCTTCATTGCTGACCTTCGCTCAACACCGTTCGGAAAGTTGACCGGCGTACAGACGTTACTCTCACTGCCTCAGCGACCTGCCACTGCGATCATGAATGTTTGGTAGCGCAGAATTGATATGAACTGCCCAAGAGAGCATGCCGCTAATAAAGTAAGGCATCAATGACCACGAGAACCGCGTTCGCTCCCAATGACGTATTGAATCCCAATAAATCTCTCTGGATATTTCTTACGCGATCATTAATGTCAACATTTTTGAGGTTGCAGTAGATTTGTATTTTTAGGTTTCTTCAACCACTGATTTCACATCGCACCATGTAACTTAAGCTATATAAAACAAAGGCAAACGTAACCTCAGTGCTTGAGTCGGGATTATATCCTGTGACCTTAGTGTGGCCAAGCCGCCGCCGTATAGGCATGCTTCACCTGAAAATAAATTATAAGAATGGCATGGAAAGAAAACACAAGCCAAATCCACAAAAATAAACTTTATTACCACCCGGGATTCACGGTATTACAGCATCATCAGGTAGAGTACATCGTGGGTGCACCAACACATATAGGAGAAAGGCAAAAGGGGGGGGGAGGGGGAGGAGCGTGGGGTTAAAAATGAGGGTAAAATATAAAACAATGGTCTCAACGCATCGCACTCGCAGGTTTCTTCGTAACCAGCACTTTTTCTTGTCTTTTCTAAGGAGTCCTTGTTCTTACAAAGGAGCTTAGTAAGCGAAGAAGGCGTATAAAAGGCAACCTTGAACTTGTCTTTCGGGATTAAGTTTGCTATATTGTAAGATAGTTCACTAATGAACGGTATTTTACACCATTTACACCGTTCGTTCCGTTCTCAGGTTGGAGGGTAGTATTTAGGCTTATGGTCACTTTTTTCCGTTTCCTAGCTAGAAGGGAATCTATGAGTTTAATACCATAGCCGTTGTTCCCTGCTATGGTGTTGATCACACGGAGTTCTTTATCATATTGGATTTTGGGCATGGGAATGCTGTCTAGTAGGTACCTATAATTAGCATGTAATTGAAGCTGGCCAGTTTATGGGCTGTTGGATGTCAGGAATCGGCAGGAAACTCTTGGTCGGTATATGTGGGTTTTCTATAGATAGAAAACTCATGTTTTTGACGCCGTATGTTGATAGTAAGGTCAAAAACGTTTTTCTTTCTGTTCGTTTCTAGTTCCATAGTGAATTGGATTGATGGGTGCTACGAATTTAGGAATCCCTGGAATTTCTCTAACTGCCTGCAACTACCCGTCCAACAACAAAGCACATCATCTACATATCTATATTAATACGATTCCTTAACTAATTGATTGATTGTTTACTGAGTCGAAAATTCCCTCTTCTACTTGTCCATAAATATTTCGGCCAACTCCACCTCCAGGAAGGGAGATACGGCACTACACCACCCTTTGCTACAGATGTCGTATCCGAACAATTCTATGGCTTCACACATAATTTTTGACCGGATTCCGCAAAAAACTTGGATCTGGGATAGTTTGAACAAAAGCTAGGGCGTCGGTGAGTATATTTTCATGCCTCTTTTCGGTCCAAACAAAACTGGGGAATCATTGTTATGATTTAATATCGAATATTTTAAATCGATGGTGCAACCTGTCTGGAACTGACGAGCCTATTGACGGCACTGTTCCGAGGAATAGCGGTCAGTAAAAACTGCTGAATAGAAATTACAGAAGCCCAAAGGGGAACCAACGAGCATTAAGTACATTTGGTGCTATGTAAGTTCTCCTTTTGAAAGAATACTTGTCCCGCTTGAAGAATAAGTTTTTAAATCAATTAACCAATACATTATTAAAGTACAGGTTTAATCTCCCTCCAACATTTAAGGCTGGTGCCTTACTGGAGATATTAAAAATATATTAAAAATCTTATCGTTTTATGGCAGGGTAGACCATAAGAATAACATAAAGAAATACGTATCTAAAGACAGAGGCTCCATTTAACAATGTACAAAATTTTCCTTGCCGAAATTCCCTTCTCGCTCTCCAAAATAACTCTCCTTCTCTCCTCGAGATTAAGAACGATCTTGCTTTTATTCATTGTAGTAACCACTCTCATGAAATCAAAATACAAAAACGCTCCAACAGACTGTACGGCACAGACTTCAATTTGAAACTAAAATTTCTTGGAAGAAATTGACTTATGCCGACAGATAATCCAAGCTTTCGCTGGGTTACCAGGAAGGTTTCCTTACATTTTAATATTCTTCTTCCACTCCGATATCGGACGGCATCCAACACGTACATGTTGTTAGGTACTTTTCTTCATAGATCGCTATGCGTTTTAGTGTAAACATGGTTGAGTGTCCTCTTTTCCGCCCAAAATAAATGAGTTGGGCGTATGCGGGTCGCATATAGTATATGGATTGTAAAGGGAGAAAAATAATGTATTTACGGCTCCCTAGGACAAGGATTAAGTCTCACACAACGGGTCCGTGGATTTTCTATGCTGATTACCATGTCAGTCTATCAAATGGTCCTTTCCTGAGGGGCTAGTGACTGTCTTTCGTCCGTCGGATGGAACGTTAAGACGTGATCCCCTTGCAGGTTGACGTCGACCCCGGGTTTCTCTCCACCCTTCGATTCCCAAACTTGTACCTTTTCTCCCGGTCAGAAGAGCCTTTAAGCGAGGGTACGGATTCAAAAACCCAAATGATGATCGCCCGCAGATCAGATTTGTATGGTCATCGGTATAAATGAAACAAAACTGGTTGCTGGCCAGGAAGTAGTGGCCGCTTCCGGAAAATCGACCGGTCATTTATCTGTCAAGTAGGGGTGGACGGTCTACTAACAGGGCTAGAGTAATAGCTATGCGCTTCATAGAGCGTACAATTTCAGGAATAGAAGACAATTAGTATATTCCAAAATATGTTTGCGGAAGAAATTGTTCGCCACTGGCCGCGAACATTTTTCTTCCTGCACTATTTAAATTCCTACCTACGCCCAATTACCCACGTATCCTAAACGTCCAAAATGACATTGGAAGTCGGTTTGATTCCCCGAATGAGAAACGTAGTAATTAGAGATAAATGAAAGTAACAAATCGACGTGCTTCTTTCTCTATGACACATCGTCACAGAGAATCAGATATTAGTTAGTTATAATCAGATCAGCTTTCAGTCTGCTACTGTCTTAATAACCGTATTGCTCGGAATGCTCAAGACTGTATCCTTCGAGGTATGTGTCACGCTTTGACTCGGCGGGGATCGAACCCCGTACCTTCCGAGGGGAGTTCCTTTGCACGTCAACGGGTGCGGGGAGTGATTGCAGCTTTCATTCCCCCTGAGGACTTACCAAAAATTTCGTCCGTATTGTTCTCAGAGTTCCCGTTTGGCCGTAAATCGCCGTTTTTCCACCTCTCAAAATATAGTCTGGTAGCGAGAAAACCTCCCATCAACCCCTTCTTCACATGGTTGGCGGGAAACGAAAATATTTTCCAGGGAGACTTGTGCACTTTTGCACCTACAGATATGCACATTTCCCCGAAAATACGCTCATCTTCAATGAACATGCCTAGAAGTGGTATACTTAAAGTCGTCCCAGAATATTTTTATCTTCTTTCATGACTTCCGTGCAAGAATAACAAACAAAGATACTACTTCAAAATAAATGATTTAACTTTGAGGTAAGAGATTTATATATACACCCAAAATTTTCGGTCCTTGTACAAAATTTCTTTGTACTAAATTAACCTTTAGATTTTTAAACCTTCGATACATGAAAGCGAATTCTGTTATGAGGCAACTTCCATCAAACGTTTTTAAGACCATTTCACTGAACAATGTTCTTTGAGACCAAGTGAATAATTTAAAATATTCAAATTCTCTGATGTCTGTCATGTGATGCCATAGGGTAACCAAATAACGACCGTATTTTATCATTTTGCTCGAGACCGAAACAATATCCCTCCATGGTAACTGGGGAATTTTTTTGTAGTTTTTACTACACCATGTAATACCTTAGACTTATATAAAATTCTTGTGCTATGTTCAAATTTTTATCACTTAAATAGAAAGACATAGTCTCAATTCTAGGACAAAGGGAATCCCCCAAATACAGAATAAATTTTTGTAGCATTTTCACTTAATTTCAGATTTTTTTACTGAAAATTGAAGAATTGAAATTCATTAAAAAAAGTTCTTCCAATTGATTATGTTTTACCTTAGATTTCATAAGATATCATTATCATTACCATTTCTGGGGAAGTTATTCATCATCTTCATTGGTCAACAATCCTAGGATTGGTTTGACGCAGCTTTCCACTCGATTCTTCTATTGGCCAACCTTAAATGACTCACGTTCAAAATCTGATTTCCGCCAATTGCTTAGTAATATCCTGGTCCCTACACAAGTGTTATGTGGATAGAACTTCAAGTGAACTATTTGGTCTGCTGGATGGGATAATAAGCTAGAGGCCCCTTGGTCACTTCCATGAGAATGGGCTAAGGCTGACATATTTTCTCTCAATCTTTTATACTTCCTCTTAATTGCTTCTAGTAACTTCTTCCCAGGTACTCACCTTTTCTTTATGTGACACTGGAATTCAGTTGTTGATCACCTACCCTAGTAACAACTAACCACCTACTAGTAGTTATCTTGGTTCCATAAATTTTTATTTATTCATTGTACTTCTGTGGTTCTACCATTTCATCTTGAAGGTTCAAAGAGTCTTCAATAAGGATGTGAAAAAGGACAAATGGATAGAGGCAATATATTGTTGTGAGAGGCAATAGGTGTACTGGTCGTAGAAAAGAAAGTTGATTTATAATGGAGGTCTAGAGTTGTCAAAGGGTAGATAAGATAAGGAGGACAGAAAGAAAGATGAGCGAAGAAGTTTCAGGTTTTTTGGAGGAAAAAAGAAATTTTTTGGGAAATTAAAAGCAGCAGAAAGGGGAATGGGATGGCAATTAAATGGAAAGGGATGTTTAAAGCTTCAAAGAGAAAAAGTTTCTTGAATAGAGGAGAGAATGGATGAAGATGGGTGTTGAAGGTGACATGGCACAAGAAAAATAATTCCAGACTAAAGACACAGACACTGTAATACCATAGTATGCTCATTTATCCAAACTTACCTAAACAGTAGAAATAATATGATATTAATGAATGGGATAACTTGATTCTTCTGCTCTGTAGCTCAGTTCTCCATGTTGTCAAATGACCATTTTGTGCTGCTGAGATTCCAAAATATATCATAACACTATTTGCTTGAGAAAATTTCTTCCCTGAAGTGCCCATATTGCATCAAATATCTGAGATGGCAAGATTCGATAACCATGTAATTTGGAATGAAATCTTTCATTGCTGTACTTATATGTAAGCTGATTGTTAATTGTACTTCCATGGATCTCATTTGAAAATAATTGTGGGATGATACTGTGCAATCAAAGACAATCTTTTTGATTGCATTTATCAAAAAAATCAAACTTCCCAGGGTGTTGACAAAAACTTCCAAAATCCTGATTCTATAAAAAATTATCATGCAATCCAAATCAAGCAGAGAATATGAAATATTGTCACATATATTATTACAGTTTTCAAAAATACATCCTGGGAGTAATCAGATTTTTCACCAGTTTTTCAATAGGTATTTCTAAACAATTTCTTAATGTTTTATTTTTAGTTGAAGCAATTAAAATAGTCATGAATTCCCATTTTTCCACCACTCATTATATTCCAAAACCTTATCCTCATATTTTTAGCTTGGAATATGATACTGCCTTTGAAATGCAAGGCTTTAACCCAAAGTTGTTTTATGTAGGTGAGGGTTGAGCACACATAATTCCGGGGCCAGCAGCAAGTGAAACTCACTCATTTTGCTGGGGGAGTCTCTCTCTTTCTCTGAGCACCAGTTTCATAACCTGTTAAATAAGACTTCCTTCAGTGAAAATCTTCAAGGTCAAAAACATTATCTTTAGATGATTCCCCTGTGATCATACGTCACAGCAGGTTTATATAGCATCAAACCTTCTAGTACTATTGAAAGATATTTTAGCTGTAATTGTTACATTTTTCGATTTAACATTGTACAAATATTTTCCCCAGTTTTTGCTCACACTTCTCTTTGGATTTTTCATGCATTATCTATGAGTGGCATTATTGGTTTTGTTTCATTGTCTTGAATATTATATTTTCCAGCATGTAAGATGTTTCTCCCCTAAGAAGTTAATTAAAAATAACCCTGCATTTTATGTAGTCATTGAAAAAGTAGAATTTACACCAGTTTTACCTCAGTTGCCATATTTGTTTACATTATTCAGCAAGAGGACATTTATATTCTTCACTGGTAACAACATTAATAAATTAATAGTATATAGTTATTTACTTCTGAAAAATTTTTGGACATTCTTATCAATTGCTTTGTTATATATTCTATAATTAAATATGTTTCATTAGATCTTTTTTCTCTCAGCAGGCTCAGGATATATGGTCATCAAGTGATGAAAGGCATGTCATGGATCACCAAATTTTCTGCGCATTTATTGTGAGTAGAATAGTGTGCTGAATGTAGAAAATATGATTATCTACTTAATTACAACCTGTTAGAGATAACTGATAACTGCATTTATCTTATCAGTCAGTGTCATAGAGCAGGCACCTACTAATCATCCTTATTCTGGATAGTAGCATAATAATCTTAATATTTGGTGAACTGGCCGATGAGACAAGATGAACACAAATGTAAAACAAAAAAATAATTATCACCTTCTATGTTCTGCTGCTCATCCTTCAGAGAAGTAGAGATAGACCCAGATGGTAAAAGGATTAAATCAAAGGAATGAGGAAGATGAGCAAAGAAGAAAATGCAGGGTAACAAATCATTAGGGAAATACACAAAGACAATTGACCAGGTATGGATGACAAAGATGAAGGCCTCACCTTGCATACTTAGGTATGCAAAATCATGTGAACTCCATCATATTGGGCAGAGATTTATGATATCTTTCAGGATTATTTTAATGCATGACCTATTCTTTTATTGTATCAGAAAAATAAGATTAAATGCTCATAAGACACACAAGAACTCTGAGCTCACTTTTCACAAAAAGCAATTTATTCATACTCATAGCTATACTACAAACGAAGTTCATAAAAAAACATGGTTTATTTATTTACAATCACAGGCATGCATATCTAAACATTCCTCTGCACTGAGTAAGCAGTGTGCTGTGCATTTAGGAACTTTAATATGGTTTTGCACCTCTGTGGTAGATGGTCATTTTTAAACCATGTCTGGTGTATTAAGTTTTCAAAGTCAGTCACATAAAAATATGAGTTTGTCCAATGATATGAGTTATGTCCCATGTTTTCTAGAATATGTAGGATGGTGTCTCCAGCAATATCATGTATATAACACAACATTTTGGAAAGTATTTGTCATTTAAGTCATTGTTAACCAGCTTTGTCTCATTCAAAATCTCCTCCCATTGCATCTTTTTATGGGGTACTGAAAAAGCTACTGGCAATCATTATCCTTAAAACAGTCAAGTATAAGTTAATAAAAGTTAAAAGGGAGAAATATCCTTAACTTTTCTATTAATTCCAGACTTTTAGTGACCAAATGTACCATGTACATTTAAATTAGAATCACTGAATGTAATCATAGCCATTAATGCACAGAAATGTCCATTTTTATCCATAATATGGTTAGTTACATTAATTCAAAAGCCAAAAGGCTATAAGACATTACCTAATAGAGCTTTCAGTTTAAGTTGAAATCAAAGGTTTTTAAGAATTGACTGTTTCTTTTGATAACATTCACAATAGACAATATGTGATGCATGAATGATGAAAGTTTACGAGATGAGATGCCATGAGAAACTTTGATTTGATAAAAATTTAGGAGAATAAGCTAGAGGAGCAGCTATTAGTCAACGTTTTAAACATGGTCATAAATATTATCTATGGTTAATCCAGTGCAAAAGGTAAAACCCATGTTAACCTTTGAAATTCTTACCTACAGTCAAGTCAATAAGTGCGTACAAGTTATAATTGTCATGTGTCAATTCTTTGCTTAACTAAATCAAGCATACCACATAAGTGCCTCATAGAAACTAATGAACAAAACAATCAATGCACATGTTTTGCCAAGTGATTGACTATCACGGTCTACTTCACTTTTGTTAGTTAACTATCATTATCACATTTAAGTACTGTCTTTCTCATAACACCTGAATAAATACATTATGGTGTCTTCACAAAATTTTCAATCAAAATAAATTACTATAATAAAAGGGATGCCTTTTCTCCTGAGATGAGTGACTACCTTCTACAGATTTGTATTAAATGTAATGAAGATCATAATTGATGTGGCAATTTATGCATCAAGGCCATATTTATCACAAATGCAAGTTTGCAATTTTGCAATTTGCAATTCACTGTGCTCCATCACTCTGGGTCACAAAATACTAGTTTCACACCATTAACACAGTTGCCAGGTTCTTGAATCACTCTATGTCAAAAGTAATATAGAGCAAGCTCGGTGGGTCAAATAAATGCTGAGTTTCACTCATTTGTCATTGAGAATGCAAAAATGCATTTTCAAGATCATATTTGGTGCTAAAAATTTCACATTATTTTTAATGGTGACCTTTCCAATCTGCTTATGCAAATAGTATCCTTAAGTATGGTTGATTATATATATGTAAGCTGGCTGTGAATTTCTCTAATGCATGCCTCTTCTTCTTAGACAACTTCAATTAAAAATCATATAATTTGCAAAATGTTGAATTTTTATGATTTCTCCATGAAATATAATTTCTTCATTCATACCATCAAATGAAATGAAATATATGTATCTCTTGTAGATGTAGGAAGATTTCATCACCTAAAATGGCAAAATCAACAAAATGTAAATAAGAGTAAATTACAATGATAAGTAAAACATCAAATAGCATGGGCAGTAGGTACACTGCTGTCATATCTGTCTCTTTAAATAAGGAAAAGGAATTAAAAACTTCACCAGCTTCATGTGGTAATCCCATGATATCTAAATACAGAAGCAAAATATTATGATCCAAAGTTAGTAATGGTCACAAGTTAAAATTAGGCTTTTATTTGTGATAGTACATACCAGCAAGAACCTAGTTTACATAATGATCGTAAATGCATATGTTTTATAATTTTCAATACCAATATACCACCACTAAACATCTTTTTACGAGTCAAATTAGATTCAATAATTCTATAACATTGTTACAGGTGAGATATATAACTCATATGACACAAAAAGGTGAAAAGCTATTCCACTGTTGATTCAATTACCTACTTTAGATATCATTAAAAACAAAAAACGTTTATTGAGCTTTAAGTTTCACATAGTTTACCCTAAGCAGAAAACACAGGTTTAAATGGAAATAATACTGTCCCACATTGCAAACATCTTGACCAAATTTAAATAGAAAATTATATCTGCCATTTTTATCTAATGTGAGATAAATTAGGTATGTACTATTAAATAAACATGTTCCATTGAAAGCCCAATGTAAAGAATTGACCAGGAGTAAGAAAAACATATGAAAACAATGCCATAAATTAAATTGAATGGAAATGAATCAATTCACCCAGTATTATAACGTATGAATGAGAAGAGTTGCTGAGGAGAATGGTTCTAAATGCCATTTGGGAAGGAGACAAGGGGCCAAAGCATGTTTCACCATCTGAATAGACAAGTTGGTGATTAAAATACAAGAGATTTGTTCAATCATAGACAAGAGTTTTAGAGAAGAGCAAGGGTTGACAGAAGTCAGGCACAAGTGATAACCTACTGTTAAAAAAGCTACCATACTGCCCACCAATGTAGGTACCATGAAATGAACCTATTGCAACATTTGAAGGGCCATTAATCCATTGCCCCAGAATGGAAGAGAATATCACGAAAGTCCATTGCCTTGTGTTACAAACCATTTCTTTGGTATGCCAACTACTTATAGTGCCAATCTCTTCCAAGAAAATAATAAAAATTGAAAAGAAGATGATAGGAAATTAATAAGATACAAAAAATCAATAAAACTGTAGCTTAGAAAGGTGACATACGGACCAACCAAGAATCAAGCTAAAATCAATGCCAGAAAATATTTGGATTACCAGAAAATTTTAATGAGTAAGTTAGTCAGCTACCTTGGCACCTTAATCAATGCTGAAACTAATAAGTTACTTAATATACACAAGTATTGAAATGAACCGACCAATGGTCTTTTTTTATTGACAGCTCTTTCATGTCATACACAGCATTAGCTCAAAAGCTAATACATACTGATTATACAAAGTGGCTGCTTCTTTGGATATCAGGTAATACTAGGTGAGCATAATAATTTGGAGTGAGGAATAGTTTCCAATCAAAATTATTACCTACCAATTATCAAAGCTGCTCACTTTCTCACATTAGAATATTTTTTCAGCAGCTTGGTTGACCAACTCCAAATAATCCTCCATCTTCTCAGAGAAATTTGGCCAAGCCATCCATTGGTGTTTATCGTAATTTCTCACTCTTTTGACATCAATGATCTGCAGAACAGGTTCTATGGAAAAATATGCACCAACATTAGTATGAAAAATTTTAAATGTTTCTTTTGAAACAGTTTTTCATAAAATTATTGAAAAAATCAAGTAGATATACCTACTAGTGCTTACTTCATAATGGGGTCATATATGACCGATTGATTTGATTCTTGAATGAATAACATGAGCTTAAGCATATAACTCAGCCAAAAAATAACTATTTGCGTTCATAATTAGAAAAAATGAAAAATTCTTACTTTTTGGAAAAAAAATATACTTAAAAAATTTTGGAGTAAACAAGGGCAAAGTAAATATTATGTGATCCATCAGTGGATGACTTAAAAACCATGTTAATATTGTGAAATGTGAGATTATGAAATAATATCATACATATGCTTTATAATGAACTAAACTGCATTTTAAATCATTGGTGCATTCCCCTCTGATTCAGGGAAGAGACTATGAATCACCAAATTGATGAGTGGAGGGAGGGAATGGATAAACACACAGGGATGGATTTAAAAATAGCGTGAAGAAGAAGGAGGAAGTAGGCAACAAAATGCTCAACAAATATTGGAAATTGTCTTCCACATGACCTTTTCATGGGCTTATCAATTGGCAGGCCAAGAATCGGGACTAAATCACTTTTTTTAGAATCTTCATCAGGAGAGATTCTCATCTCTGACATGGGCTATAAAATGCCATTTCACTCCGAGTAATTCCCATAGTCATGTAGACAGGAACTCCAGCCAACCTGCATTGCAGTACATCTCCTGAGCAAAACTGAGGTTATTCACTTAACTTTGAACTCTTTAAGCCATATTCCATTCCGATATTGTGCTAGTGTCACGAAGAGACACTTAAATTACCATTTTTCAAGAGGGGAAATTATCTTGCCTCCCACTGAGTCCGTGACCATTACATTTGGATATTTAAGATTTCCTCCAACATTTCCTTTCTGCCTCCACTAGAGTGGATCCACCCCACAACCATTGTTTCGCTCCGCAAATCCCTTCCTACCACTCTCTCACCCTGAAATCGCTGCCGAAGGCCGAAAGTTCTCGGAGCCTGCGTAAAGTCGAACGCTTCGGACGGGTAAACGGAGCAGTGACTCTCCGGACGCACATGTAACACTTGGGACCTCGGTTTTACAACCACTTGTGCCTACCTATCCGCGTGAAAAAATGCCGTCGCTCTTTTTTTTCACAGTCTGGCCCACGGTCGTATATACGGTCTGGCCTATTGGTTCAAGAAGCCAGTGCTTGTTTCACCAGTAAGATTCCATCAAATGCCGATATTGTGCTAGTACGCATGCATTCCCAGCGAACTCGCCGAAGAAAAACTTCTCGGATTTTCCAACAGATCACGTCGTCCATACTGTCCATTGCTAAGGCGTTTCAGTGCTCGACTCACTGTCAGCCATCATCCTCAGGGTAGCTGAGTGACTCTGTAAACTAACTCAACTGATCCGAGGATGATGCCCGAGTCGAGCACCGAAACGTCGGCCACTATGGACGACTTGACCCGGTGGAAAACCAGATAAATGTTTCTTCAGCAAGATTTTTCATTTTATTCATTTCCCGTCAATGAAAACTACGACAAGTCAAGACCCCCAGCTCCCATGCCGCGATCAATTCTTCCCTTGAGGGGAGGAAATTCGGAGAATGCTTTAAAAAGAAAGGAGAAGCGAGGCATGTTATCTCGGAAAAACATTAGTGTTTTACCATGAAATAACGTTTTCAAGGCATCCAAACAATGATAGAATCCGAGAAATAGGATAATAAGGTAAAATCAGTATTAGTATTACAAATATCATTAAAAAAGAACAATGCTCAGCATTTAGTGTAATTTCTTCGAATTGTACTCTGGAAAAAAGATATGACAAATATCGGTAGCTTCTAATACAAACCAAATATTATAAATGGATCCAAGAATAAAAATTTAATCGATGAAAGCTTATTATTGCCATTTTTTAAAGGGCATGACTTAAAATGGCAAGCATAATCCTTAATTACAGCATTAAATTAGAAAATTGTTATGCATGCTGGAAGAGAGAAACCAAACGGCGTCCACAGATTTGGTGTGTCTTTCTGACCATGCTGCATCATTCTTTCTCAATCTTTAACTACGGAAAAACCATGTCAATTTCTCCAATGAATCACAAATAAATCTCAATTTGTTTCCTGTTCCAATTGTCACCTGGTTAATTTGGCGCTTCGCCGCTTCTCCGAAGGGCATCGCATCGTTGCACAACTCACTAGATTGACCAAGAGGCCTGAGATGGAACGGGAGTGCTGCGGAATTGAAGGGGAGCAGAAAAAAAGGCCAAACAAGTCCTTGAAGAGATTTTTGCCGAGTATCCAGCATTCTTCCTTTTCTCCATTTAAAAGTTTTTTTATCGTCCTATGCTCCCGTGGTATTGGCAAGAGATACCGGTTCAAATGTTACGAGTTGAAGTCCCGCCTCGGGTATGAGTGTTTCGCAAACATCGGCGTTTCGGTTCCCGTCAAATTTGATTGCTAGCTGAAGTGGCCTCAGGGGGGAGAAAGCGTCTCCGTAGAGCAAAATAAACAAATCAGTTTTAAACGCTTACTCTATAATTGCAGAAGTTGTATTCAGTCTCATTCGAATTAACCACAGCAGAAAAAAATTCTTGTAAGTCCTAGCAAGTATAATTCAAAACGTGTTACATCGGGCAGAAAAAGGAACATTATATTAGCCAAGAAAAAAGTCGATCGACGAGGTTTTAAGTGGTATTACTATTCAATGGAAACAACGAGTAGATAAAGTTGAGCATATTCCTCAAGAGGGTGATGTATTTTCCAGATTTCGATTGAGCTAACTTAATCATTTCGCCATTCAAGACTTCGCAGCGACTGTTTCCAGGAAATTCAAAGCTGAAGTACGGAATAGATCAGAGTGTACCGATTGACAAATATGAATACATATATTGAGCAATTATGAAGGAAACCTACTCTTTCCCCGCACGACAGTACAGCACAAAACAAGTAATCTTATATAACAGAAATAAATATCTTTAAAAATTCTATTTCTCCATTAAAACATTCATTGGGGCAGGTAGGTCGACTTTTTTATGCCTTTATTTCCAGATGATTTGCACATATTTTGATGGGCCTTCCTACACAAACAACCAACAGGAGGAGTAAATGAGGATTACTATTCAAATAGTATATTAAATAGATTTTCTTGGGACATGAAGTTCATTTGGAAGCTTCAAACCATTAGAAAAGAGATGGTAGCAAATAAAAAAATCGAAACCTGTTTGGAATCTCTCGGAACACCCAGAGGCTGATTTTTTTTCTCCAAAATATTTTTCTCAAATCCTTCCAGGCACAAAAAGCGTTACCTCCAAACTCGAGCGCTTTCTCACACACGGAAGTTATTCGAGAGTGAAACTGTGTGATGGATGTCATTCACCTCTGGGTCAAAAAATCCTGTACCGAGAATCGAAGGAAAGGAAAGTTTAATGCATTGTAATTGAGGCCATTGGTGGTAAGCCTCGGCTTTTCGCTTTTGTTTTCACGGAGGCGTTTACCGGGCGACGTGATTGAGCAGGAGTTTTTAATGGAAAAATATTCCAAAACAAAAAAATAAATAAGGTTACCTACCTTTGGAATCCATTTTTATTTCTTAGTTCGGAATCCTAGCAACGTTTCAACGAAAGGTGTGATTCCTGTGTAGAGAGCAATGTAGAAAAGTTGGCGACAACGGAACCTGGAACCGTTCCTGAGGCTCACTGATGTTTCTAAATTTAAATAAGTTTCTAAATTTAGAATGCCGATTAATAAGGGGGAATGAACTAGATCATTTCCTGTATAGATTCTATGCGAATGTGAATACTGCTATTTCAAGGAAGTGAAACAATGCATTCCATTTGCTTTTCAGCTTTAAGCCAGAGGAGCTGTTTAAGGACTTTATCTGGAGAAAAGGATACAAGGGTTCGTATTATACAAAATCGACTTCACATATATTAGTAGTTGGCCTACCCTTAACGGAAGCCCCACCCTCGCATTAACGTTTTCTGCATTATATCCCCAATTTAAGTAAATAAAAAACGATTAATAATCGCCTAAGTTATACGGAAATAACACAACGTGAAAAATAAAGTTTCTGGGGGTTCTACATTAAATAAGTCTATCGTAGTCCTGTGATTTCGTTAATTACTTCAACCGACTAAATTGAATGGCGATTACCGCCACTGTGCAGGTTTAGCTATGCAAACGTTACACGACCAGTGACGTCCCAGGCATTTTGTAAACATGTACCAACTCAACATCGTCTTCATATTGATTTATATCATTACAGCAGTAATTATCACGATTTGAATGAACGGCACCTCAAACATGCAATTTGCAGATCTTTTCATTTCTAACCACTTTGCGAGAGAATTTTTTTCGGAAAGGGTGTTCAGAATTCCTTACCTTAAAGCCTTTCACCGTTCCGGTCCGGCAATCTTATGCCGTGCTTAATTTGCTTATTGCCTGGATACCATAATTTACAACGGATCAGGGAGGATAACATTTATCAGGTTATAGGGTGAGCAACCAAGGACAGGAGGAACGATGAGAGGGTACCTCTCTGTGGTTTCAAGACTGTCCCCGCATTTAAAGGCACTTCAGACCGGGAGGAAAGGTACAAAGATGGGAATAGAAGAGTAAGGAGCAAGGGAGGAGAGAAACCTGACGTCGGCATTAGCCTGCTCTTAATGAAAAACACCAAGGGGATCACGGCTTAACGTCCCATCCGACGAGCAGAGCACTGAACTAGAGGTTCTCAGAGTTCTCACGTAGGGGTCGATTTACCAAGATCTTCCACTGCCGGGACAGTAGGAGCTAGCACTGAGTGAGAGGATACTGGCACAGTGCGGGTCAGATGAATGGCTATGAGTTCAATCTAAACCTTACTTTTGGGGAAATAGACGTGCGTTTCGTGATTCAAAAACGCGGTCACCGAGCGACACCGCTGCTCATTCCAGCTGATTTAATAATTCTGGGCTTTAATCTAGGACTATAAACTAACGTCTCGCCTCATCTTCTCAATGCTGAATGAAAAGGTTTTTCGCAATGTCTACTTCAGTGTCCAAATGCGGTACTCTTAGGTATTTAATTTGTCATATCACGCATACACTTCCCAATGTTGTTATTTTTCGTTGGCTGAAATTTTATATAAGAGTTATTCGCATATGCTGATGGAGCGAAAATATCAAGAAAATAGAGGAATATCTTTGAAATACCAAAATACTTTACTTATATTTGTCATTATTCAATTTGCAACTCTCAATTCACTTTGTTTTTCTATTTCTTTAGGGTTCTTTCTCATGCTGAAAGTAATGCAATTTGCGTTCAGATGAAATCCTGGGGTAAATTCTAACATACACGATATATACTGCATATTGAACAACACTTCAGGGGTTAAGAGTAAAAGACGACAGCAAAGGACCTACCTAAAAGAAAGCAACAGATAGGACAGTTCCTCGTGTATAACAGTAATTTGTAGAGGATATTTATCAAAAGGTAGAACGTGAGGTGGAGTTAAGACACCTCCATCCCACTCCTCTCCTCCTTCACATTTATATTCCGTAATCTTATCAAAGTATTTGTTCAGAGGAAAATGCAACAGCATTAGCCAAACAGAACAATAGGATTTTCCTGTGAATAAGAGCCCTGCCACATTCTCACATGGACGCTCGGAAAATAACTAACAATTGATTTCCAAAATGTTGCGCTGCGTGAACAATGGAAATGGATTCAGCAGGGAGGTTTTCTTATTACGCGGGGCGAACAATTTGCTAGGCTAGTGACAGTTTACTCAAGAGAACGTTCATATACTAAAATTACAAGCATTCAACAAAGTGATTTCTTCTCCCATAAATATGTTGTGAAGATACTTTACATTTTTGGATGTAAAGCACATCACTTAGTTGAATTGCAATGCCTCTGTGGACGCTAACATATCGCTGCCATTATATGAAATTCCCTAAGTATTATTTTTACCGGGAAATATTTTCCTAAGTCTACCTTCAATCCAATAAATTTTGTACACTCATAAACGTCATTTGACAAGTGAAGAGTTTAAAACCAGGACATTCAGTCAGTAACTACTTTTACGGCCAGAGTCAGCATCACTGAACGCTGTAGTTAAGTGTCCCGTTTTGTTTTTCCATAGTCTGGAAGAATATAAGTATCTGCATGTAAACTATGAATGTAATAAATTCCCAACGGAATCACGCCCGTTTATTGATATGGGTGACCCTACATTAAGCACATCTGACTACCATATATATTTTCTTTTTTGCAATGGATGACAATAATTCTAAAACAACAAGGACATACTACATGACTGATAGAGGGAATTACCGGTCAAAAAACAATAACCTTACTAACTTAGGGGCAAAAACACAAAATAACCATTCAAACAATGAGCCTTCCTCGGATCCACTTCCTAGACAGTTATATAAGTGAGGATGTTGGATGAAGGTCGGGGGTTCGAAGTCCACCTCCACAAAGGAATTTCATTGCCTCAGACTGTTCGGCTCCAGATTAAACTTGAAAGCCATGGCCAATACGTATCCAAAGAGAAAGAGATTTCTCGGCAAAAATGCTCAATAAGTAATAAAAAAACGAACAGGAGTCACATTTATCTGGCTCAAAAACATTATGCGCAAACGGAAGTAAATATTCGTAGCCCTGATGAAGAATATGGTGCTTTCCGGGCGAATGACCTGGATGAAGTCTTCTTTGGTATTCCACCGGTTAAGAGGTTCCATTTCTGCGAACCTTTCGAGGTCCGATTCGTTCCTCTTCATCAGAGCTGCAGACGATGGTCATTACGATGTCTTAAACAGCTCTGATGATGAGGAGCGAGTTGCATATCGAAACGTTCGCAGAAATGGAACCTCTGATTTGGTGGAAGGCCGGAGAAAAATTCATCTATCCGCTGTCCTCGTAATCGAGGGGCGTTGGGGAGGTTCGCGTCGCCTTTGAATGAGAGGCCGATCAGTCGATCCCGACCCACGGCTCGGTGGACTTGGAGTGGTCATCGGCGGCTGCTGGGAAAAGTAGCCGTCAGTTGAGGGGTCTTCCGCTCCCCCAGTGGCTCTCGCGCCCCATCCCTTCGACCTCCGCGCGACACCCTCTTCCTCCCCGTTATCGCTCGCCCGACTCCACGCCGCCCGTCCTTCTCAATCTCGCCCCACACAGCCCACTTCCCCACAAAACCGATGTTGAGCATCTTACACGCAAGACTGAACCAACTGGTTCGCCGGAGTCTGGCCAGCCGTTGGGTTGTCTGCCGCTTTAGGGCACGTTATGCGTGAGAGGAGCTGACCATTATTTCACTCTTTTTTCTCGTCTCTCCCTCCTCTACCGTCCGTCTCCCTCATCGCTCCCCCTCCCCACTCATCTTTGCCTTCTTCCTTTTTCTTCGGGGTCCGGAGCGGAGTTTTTTGCTCCTCGCCATGAAGGCCGACGAAGAAGATGGTCCGAGGTCGACGAACTCCAATTTCCCTCGTGGCTCGTTCCCATCACCCTCCTTCACGTCATCCCCCCCCCCCTCCCTTCCACCTATTTTTACGTCCGCCCCGCGTTTCTTTTGTCTCCGTTTTCTTCCATCCTCCGTTCTTTCTTCCAACCCCCGTTCTTCCTCCCCTCTTCCTCTCGCTGCGACACCCTCCCCCGCCGAACTCCTAATCGACATCCCGACACCTGACCCCCCCTGGTCGCCCCTCTATTGAGTCTCCAGGCAGTGTCCTTCCCCTGCGGTGTCACGCGCCCACCACTCTGTCCGCCTGGTCGCCAAGGATTGTGCCCCCCTTCGAAGGCAGTCGCCCCACCTCCTCCGCGGACGCACACGGGAGCCTCCTCAGTCGGTCATCAAAAGTGCCTACGTGAGCCTCGGCCAGGAAGGCCTCTCGCTCGCTCTCCCGGGAGCACTGTTTCGCAGCCGAGGGGATATTGAGGGGGGGAAGTTAGGCCCTGGGGTCATATCCGCTCGAGTACCTCCATGCAAGCGTGTCCGGTGAGCCCTTAAAGATTATTATTCTGACCAATAACCCGATTGGAGGCAGGTTTCGGACGGACCCTGTCAATTATCACGCGACGCCGGTCAATTCTGAAGCACTTCCGCATAGTGACGCCGACTCATCGTGAGTCCTGTTCTCCAAAAATTATGTCTGCGCTGCCTTGATTACATCAGCTTTAAGATTAGTTCTGCAAAAATGAGTTCAGCTTCGACCCCTGCCCCCTGCACGTCATGAGAGCGTCTAACGTTCCTTCCTTTCCTTCTTCGACTGTCTTCCCTTATTGCCGAATTCTTTCCTCGCTTCCTTGTAATTCTCCTTCACTGCCCGCTCGCAACGTCCCATTACCTACCCTTCTCCTATTTTCCCTGCTTTCTTCGAATTTCTCCCTGCCACTACCTCTTTCCACCAAGCCATATCCAAGAGTCCCACGTACGTCTCTCTTTCCATCCAGCTCATTTTCTTCATCCTTCCTCGAACCAACATCGCGAAAGGCGCATCCTTTTTCCTGTAACGCCTCTTCGAGATCTCATCGTCTTTCCTCAAACCCAGTCACCAGAACCCCGCAGAGCTCTAAGTATTCAAGAATTTGCTTCTCTTGATTTGTATCCTTAACCGTACGAGTGGCGTCCGTCGTTCCACATTTCACTCATATTAATCAAGAGGACACTTTCAAATATTACTGAGAACAGCAAATGTGAATCGACCATTCAGAGGATTAAGGTTCTTCACAGACGATACGACGGATTCCAATTGGGTCGAATTCAAGCACACCTCGCGCAATTTTCATCACTTAGCAAGACTAATGTACGGCAACGATATCAGGCTTTTTTACGCATCGTCTGGTACGATGATTACACAAAGAAATTATCCAGTTGAAAATATCTCTCAACAGAGCAGCCAAAGTAAATGGATTGTCGACTACGCCTACGCCTAGAGATTTAAGTCACCACCACAGCAACCAACCTTGTCACCTATCTAAATTTTTATTTTCTTTATTTATTTTAACCCACTATCCACACGCATTGATAGTAAAAAATGCATCCATTCAGCTGCATTATTTATGACGACAGAAAGACCACAAAAGTGTAGAGGTCAATGTGATTTGGAACCGTCCATTCCTTGAGAAATAATTTTTCTTGGAAGATTTACTGCCACACTAAACATGAAAAAGCATTCCTATGAGGACGGGGGTTCAAATTCTTTCACCGTTGCTGACTGCCGGAGGTAGGTACCAGGTGGCGAGCGGCATTCTTATGGCCCGCGCGTCAAAGAGACCTCGCCTCTCGCACAGCAAGGAGACGAGTGCGCTCGGAATTTCTGAATCGTGACTCGATAGGCCATAGCTGGATCACAGAGGAGGGAATATTTTTCACTGAGATCCCTCCGATGACGAGAGATTCCCCACAGCTCCTGAAGCGCGACCTCGATTAAAATAATAAATCTCCGCGCCGAAATCACTCAGGCGTTGAGGTAAGATAGGGAGAGAGCAGTTTACCGGGCGTCGAAGTCTCTTCTTCCGAGCCTGCGTGCTTCGCTCAGGTTTTATATTCTCTGTTACAAACGATTCACGACTCAAGATTCAACGAGGAAACGAGCGAGATGTAACTGAAGTGTTTGGCGCCCAGCAAGGGGAACAATCACTTGGCAGAGGCATTATCTGATCTTGAAAGAAATTTATGGTCACATCTCGTAAGGTGGTTCAAACTTTTAAAACATTGGTCCCGCAGAAAAAAAATATAACTCAAGTTACTTGGCACGAAAAATATCCTCCGCGTGATGGTTCTTGGTCCATTTTTCAAGGAAGTGACTTATCTACGTACGGTACTTGTGAGTCGCGGGGACATTAATCACAGAAAGAACGCCAGTGCTATATTAACAGTGAGTCACTCGAGGAGGAAGCACCTTCATTCCTCTGCCCTGAAGAAATAAAAACTCATCCACCTGTATTAGCCTTAAGGTAATGCAGGACCTATGTTTAAAACATGAGACGCCCTCGAATAGTTAATTCTGAAATTATGAGTATTTCACTTAGATGCGCATAATGCTGTACTAACTGTACTCCGCAGTCTGTCACAAGATTTAGAGGGAAAAAGAAATATTGCAACACTTTTACACATCAAAGAACTATGATGAATTAATAGAATTAGTAGTTTTAGATTAGTAATAGAGACGGAAGTCTGATTCGGGTCAAAGGTACGCATAAATATGGCTGTAGTTCATTGCCAACAAACGCATCAAATTCATTGTTTTTACGGGTTTTCCGCGATAGAAGTTTGTGTACTTCACAATTCCACATCCTTTTCTCCCCTCTGTCACCATAAAAGAAAATATATACCAAAGAGAAACCAGCGTAATAGGATACGAGTAACTAACTTGTGTATTGTATTAATAATGAAGATTGTATTTAGCACTGCCTACCATACATCGTATTCGTAGCAACCTTCTGTGCTAGGTTTGATGACATCATACATAAAAGCTGTGTGGATGTCTTCTCTCATTCCTATTTATTTTGGCGAGTTGGTAAATCTTAAGTTTTATAAATAGTTTAAAAGATTCATTTTTCTGCAGCCATTAACTTCCAACAATATCTAAAACACTTGGCATAAACCGCTTACAAACTATTTCCTTGTCTTTTTTGGTTGTCTTGCAGTCAGTTATCCAGCCTATTAATTTTTGGAGAAAACTTTCATTTTACCTTTCGAAAAGAGTTATGTCGGCTTAGGCATTTATCCTGGGGGAACTCGGCCAAAGAGTACATTTTTTTTACTTTTCCCGAATCAGGATCGTGAACGCCAACACCGCACGGTGGTTTCCAGAAACGAGGTTGAATGCAGCCAAGCGGGACATAGGATAAATACGTCTTCCAGGTTAGTTGGGCGACTTATTGGAGGTACATCAAATCAACAATCGTATAACTTCATCTATTTGATCGATCCAGCCATAAGATTCCGTGTTTTGTCGATTTTTTTTACCGAAAACGGTTGGGCTCGTAGGGCTGAATGCTTTGAAATGAAAATAGTTTTGTGCCGATGAATGAAATTCCTTCAAAATCAGTCAACAATTTTTTAAAAAGTGAATTGCTATTGAAAAAAAAATCATTCATTCATACTTTCAAGCAATAAGAGCCCAACACTTTTCATTCAGAATTGTGCTGAATGAAATGTTGTAAAAATGTTGTATTTAAAATTAAAAATATATCCTTAAAATAGTAGGTCTAATACACACAACATAGTTGAGGGGGTTACGTCGGATAAGAATTTTAATGAAAGGAAATTCAATGAATCAAGTGAAAACGAACAATTATATCCACGACAAGCGAAACCGTTCGAATTAAAATCTTCCGTCAAGAGCAATCGGTTATTCCCGGAAAATATCTGATCACCAATTAATGCAAACCGAATTTTTTTTGGGCCAATCCTGCCTTTTCTTACGTGATTCGATTTATGCTTCCGTTCTAAAAATGACACCGTCTTTCACAATGAATGGGAAAACATTTGCGCAACCTAATGATAGTTACAAAGGCGCTGTAGTGGTGAGCACAATGTCTCACCCCGTCATCGCGGCACTTATCTCCCCGGGTCGCTCGGATCCGCGACTGCCAAATGGATAACGGGGTTGGGTGAGCGCCTCTTCCTGGCCGTCCCTTCCCCCCTCCTCCTCTCTCTTTCGAGGACGCATGGTTGCATATGAGACGCAGCGTCCATTGGCACAGGTCGGGGAGAGAGCCGGCAGTGTGTTCTCCTCCCTCTATCCGAGAGAAGGGGTTGGACGCGGAGGGGGAAGCTACCCATCGGGCGTAGGAACCGAGCGTGTGGAGGGAGGAGGAGGAGGTTAGTAGTTTCCATCCGCTCGGAGTTGAAGGCAGCTCATCTGTTGGAGGCGCGTTGCGCACACGTTTGAATGCGTCGGCATGCCGCCCCCACTCTTAAGCAAACAGGCGACCTCACGTACGGATGGAGAGAGGCTCTCCGCTCGCTCCTCGCAAGTTTCATGCGCGAGGAACACAGATAACGGTCCGCCTCGAGACCAGTTTGCATTGGTGGCAGCACTTTTTGATCATTTTGCACCCCGGTGCCAGAAACGAGGCGGCCGCGTGGGCCCGCCTGGCCCCCCTCCCCCCTCCCGTTACACCCCCACCTCTCCCCCCCCTCCTCCTACCCTATCACTCCTCCCTCCCTCTCTCACCTGTGAGGAGATCCCCTTCCCACCTCACCAACCCGCTCGATCCGTACACACTTCTTTTCTCTCCTCCAGCTGTGGACTGAGTCGGTCCCATAACCTGTTGAACGGTGACGAAGTTCTCAAACCTTTCGCCTCCCTTCCCCGTTTTTCAGCTGATATCGACGGTGTAGGGTGGGGGCGGGCTGGAGGGAAGCTCAATGAGGAAGAGACCATTGTCGACGGGTGGGGGAGAGAGTTGGGTGGGATGGTGGTGGAGAAGAAAAGGCGCCTCGCTTGGAGGAGGTGGTGAGGAGCGGGTGTGGGGGCGGGCTGCCGAAGCAAAGGAAGAAGGAGAGCAGCAACTGCGGCTCCAACCGTCAGGGAACCTTCGCGAGTCTAATGCATATGTTCACATCAATATCAACAATCACCAAGCAAGACAAAGACAGTGTGAGGGCACTACTCCTTTAAACGGGAGAGAAGAAATTCGTTGCCGCTGTAGCCATATCGGTATCGCGCCGGCATGGCAACCCAAAAGTTGCTGGTTCGAATCCGTCCTCGGGGATGGATGTTCTGATTATTTAGTTTAGGTTTATATCTTGGATTCTTTAGAATTAAGCTCAATATTGAATTCGGTTTATTGAGACTACATCCCACATATTATGCGAGTGCCCTACTGTGATGAGGACTCGAAATAGGTACCTGGGGTCTCCATTTTTGGAACCCAGGGAGGTAAGGGAAATCCCCCCCATAGGGGACCTGCTGGCCTTAGCAAGGCGATCGGCCTTTATGGGTGATTTCCTTGGCCTTTAGAAGGGTGGTTCGCACGATGGGCCAATGGAGGGCCTAAGTGCCTCAGGGCGTCCTTGGAGGAACTCCACCACAAGAAAATCTATCTAAGTTAGGTTACTCGGTGTGAAATAATCTTAGCAGTTGGGACACCGGAAAACCAAATGATACCGCTCCTATTATCTGGAAAATGGTTTAATCTATGAGGAAGAAGTGACTCGAGGAGAATAGATTTTGCGTCCTTCGGTCTCAAGGCGAGGAACTTATTTCAAATACTCATTTCTAAAGGCCGCTTTACACGATACAATTTTTTGCACAATTTCTTGTACAAACTCTTGTATAGACTGGAGGAAATTGTATGTTTGTTTGAATGGAATTAGAACACGTTCTATTTCCCGTTCAGTCATTCAGACAATCGCACAAGTTTTCGTACAATTTGCCGCTTTACACGGTACAATTTCCTCATGCAAGAGTTTGTACAAGAAATTGTACAAAAAATTGTATCGTGTAAAGCGGCCTTAATGCATAATTGTCCGTCATACGATCTTTCGGATACGGGCTCGAGGGTACAACGATTTAAATATATATGGAGATCTTCGGAAAAATACAAACTTCGAAAATTTCTTGATGGTTAAAGCAACTCTTATTTTCAATAGGAGAATTTCACTCGCCCAAGGGATACGCGAAGGCCGCTTTACACGATAAATTTTTTTGTACAATTTCTTTTATAAGCGCTTGTATGAATAAATTGTACCGTGTAGAGCGTCAAATTGTCAGAACGCTTGTGCGAATGTTTGAATGACTATATGGAAAATATAACCCGTTCTAATTCCATTCAGACAAACATACAATTTCTTTCAGTTTATACAAGCGTTTGTACAAGAAATTGTACAAAAATTGTATCGTGCAAAGCGGTCTTAAGACTGTAAAAGTTTCCTGCTTTCCTAGGCGAAAAATTGGGATCGCTGGGTTATAAAGAGAATTAAATATGAGAAAAATATGCTTTAGTGTAAACAATGTTGGTTAATTATTTATAGACGTAGAGAATTTGCTAAATCAATTTTTTAAACGTTTTATTGCTAATTTGCTAATTTTACACCACTGACAGCCTAAATGATCCCCAGATGAGGAATCACTCTTCATGGTTGGACCTTGGGAATAGGTAAAATGTACAAAGCACGTGACCTCGTGATTTGTAGCCCGAGAAAAAAATATTTATCTTTAAAGGGGAAGTGAATTACTCAAGAGACCACACATGTAGTTCAAAGTGAGTTCGCCAGAGACCGATTGCTGTGAGGGTAAAAGTCATGCGCGGGACAAATTGTCACGTTTTCCTATTCAAAAGTAAAAAAACGGAGGGGAATGTGGCCATTTGAAAAATTTGACAACAACAAGGCTTTTGGGGAGGACGAAACACTCTGCTTCCACTTCGATACCCTCAGCTGGAATTCTTGAGGGAAACAATTTTGGCGGAAGCTTAGTTCTTCGGAGTCTACGACCATATATTTCGAGGTCGGGATGAGAAAAACGTAGTTTTGGGCCCTTAGTTAACCTTAGCTTAAACTATATGACAAAAAACGAGCGCAGAGAAATAACATATCGCAACTTCCTGTACTGAGTTTTTTAAAACAAGATTAGGCCTTTCAAAATTTCCACCAGCTTTACCTCTTCCCTATTTAATTGGTCCCAGTCTCAGCTCCAAACGTCAAATGGACCACTTCGAGCTGATGGATGCTGAAGCCTCAGCCGCCATTAGCTTAAAGTCCCTGCAGTAAATTTGGCGATAAATCTTTGCCCTCTCCACCATTTTTATAAAACCTCACATAACTCATCTGACCATTAAAAGCGAGTAAATTTGCAAGTGCTTCATATACGTAATTTTCGATCAATTCTCATCCGAGCTTCCACCGCAGTACCAATATCATCAAAAAATTAAACTGCTAAAAGAACGACATGGTGGCATAATGCTCTTGGTAATGTTCTATTCCTTCCTTCCTTCAAGGCCAGCAAATAGTAATCGCGAGATGTTTATGTTCAAGCTTAATAACTTAAGCAAGAATTCGTATGTAGTACAAAAGAAATAATTTTCTGAAATTTCCATTTTCTCAAAAATAAACAAAACTCAAGATAATCACGATATAAACAAAGTTTTCATTTACCTACTTTATTACCTTCTAATTTTAAATTCATAAAACTCGTCCTTTCGGAGACTGACCTTCCTTCTCTTCATGACGTGCTGCTATCTACGTTAAAATTCAAGAACTAACTCCGTGGAATTGTCTACGAAGAGCGGCAGAATTTCAGACGTTTCAGCCAAACCGATTAGAATACACCCAATATGTTTACATTCCAAGAGATTCCCCAGTCATAACATGAGTTCCCATTAAAATTCTATCCGAAGCTATGAAAATAATTGAATTGGTCATCAAATCTATTATCTTTTCGATATATAGCATAACATTCCTATCAACTTAAGTATATGGGAGGGGCTTTAAATTGAGAATGAACAGGGATAGAGATTATTGTAGCTTAAAAAATATTATTGTCTGATGGGGAATAAAATAGGTCAGAATATTTTTTTTATGGGTGCATAGAAAATTATATCAATGTCCTTGACGTGAACAACAAGTGATGATAGTAAAAGAAATTTCAATACAATAGCAATCAAAGTTTGATTTATTGATGTTGGTAGTAGCTTAGTAGTTACTCGGGAAGGCCACCGACTAAGATAAACGGCTAAGGTCATTTGCTTCATTTTGGGAACGGTGGTTAATTCAGTAGGGGGAAGGAATTACTAAAGGAACGGAGGAAGGGTAGAGAGAAACCCAGCGTCGGCATTAGCTTACTTTTAACGAATGGCTCCTAGAGGTCCCATCCGACGGACAGAAGTCTGTACTCAAAGTGCTCTCCAAAGACACTCAAGTAGTAACCGGTATAACAATGAAAATTCTTTCCCACTCTCGGGATTGGAACCCGGGCCCTCGGGATGGGAAGCTAGTACTCCTTGCACCACACCAACTCGATCTCCGTTTGATTACCCATAAGAAAATTTAACAATCAATTGTGATTCATATAGCATTTACTCGGGAATAGGAATTCTCTGTTAACCTCGATTAAATAAGCTGCTTAGTCAGAAAAACCTTCCAAAAATGATCACGAAAGAAATGAATTCCATTATGCTCCAGGTCTTCAAGTATTTTGGCAAAAGATCTGTCAGAGTACATATGTAAATGGCAGTTTAAGCAAGGAGATGCATTCCAACTGTAAGATGTGTGCTTGGAGAGTAAAAATAACGTCCTTAAACTAATTTTGAAGTTTCAAGAAAAGATATTCTCTACAGATATCTCGATTTGAGAGCGGACGATTGTGACACATGTAATTAAGAAGACGTCACTTAGTGAGTGGAAGACAAAGGAGAATCCTACTCTGAGAAACTCTTATACAGCATTCCCCTTAAAGAACTCAGAGCGAATGCGACCCTTTCTTTACTTTCCCTCCCTCCTCTCCCCGACGCATGTCTCGGAGATCCACTCACACACGGTCGGGGGAAAACAAACGAAAAGACCCGAAAGAGAGAAAACGGAGCGACCTCAACGCGATGAAAAAAACATTGACACGGGAAAATCAATAAAATGGCGGGATAAGGAGACCGGAGCCGGAGAAGAACGAAAGAAAAGGGGGAGGAGGGGGTGGGAGGGGAAGGAGGGAGGACGGGGGTTTAGAGGGCCGGAAGGAGAGGAAGAAGAAAGGCGGCTTGATTAATGACACGTGGGCCGTAACTACCGTTTCTTGGGCCGAGGGACGGCTCCCTCGCTTGGGGTCCTTGATTCGTCCCCGGAGTGGCGCTATCTCCCATCAGCATCTCCATCCTTCCCCCTCTGCTCCTGTTTCCTGGCCACCTCAGCTCTCCCCCTCACTTCGTACGACCCTTTGGCCACACACTCCACGCGGCGGCCGCAAGGAGAGGGCGTCGTGCACTGGTGAGCGGGGTCAGAGTTGAAGTGGGCGCGGCGGTCGGCTCCTCCGGGCGACCCTCCTCTTTTATGTGGGGCGCGGACGGGTGAGAAATGTGGCGGAATGTAGAGAGAAGGGGAGGGCAGGAGCTGTCCGGCGCGGCTGGTCCCTGCAAGAGAGAGGAGGAGAGGTTTAAAAAAAAAATAAAAGGAAAAATGGGGATTTGGATTGTGTGCGGTCTACATGCGCCATTAAATAGTCATGATGATGCACAGTGGTCACGCCCACTGGCGGTGAGGGAATCGTGTGCGCGCTCGCCTCCTCCCACCTCACCCGAATCCGACTCTTGGCCGTTTCCATGGGAACGTCATGTTTCTGGGCACGTGCGACGACTATGCCAAGAGTCCCTGCTCTACCTTCCTCTTGTCCTCAAAAAATCCCTTTCCCGCGCCTCTCTCCCCTGGGAGGACGCTTCCCTATCGACAATTGTGTTTGCCTTGCCTCCTTTCCATCGCTTACTTGAGAAGTAACTCCGCTAGAATAGAATCATGCCACACAGCCAGTAGACTCCTGATTCTCTCCGTGGATTCCATGGCACAGAAATGACTCGGGTCTTAAACTCTTTCCACTTCAATAAAGGCGACGCTCGTGAGCGAAGATATCCAAGAGATAAACTTCAGCAACATAACTCTTTTTCTCCAGACGATTTTCCGTCGATTGCGAGACGACAGGAAATATCCATCCATTTCGAGAACCAGGATGTGGGCTGCTGATAAATATTTTCAAATCACATATTTTAAATGAAATATTTCCAATAAACACATTAAATATTAGTTTCGCGAGGAAAAAATACCTTGGAGAGTGTTGGATGATATGCGGTACAAATATAATACTAAGGTACTAAGATAATGAAAATCTAATTCTTAGATTCTTTCTTTCCTCTCTGGGGGAAATAACAAGCACTAAGTGGACGCTACATGAATAAAGTACAAAGGATTGACGAATCCAGTTCTGTATTGCGTACTAACTCAGCCAAACGTGTAAAGCAATTACCAAAGCATTAATTGAAGTCCATTAATCACAAAACAATCAACAGTGCAAATATATTTCAAGAGAAATGGAATACGTTAAAAATACAGTTATTCTCGTCTACATACATCTTACATACACACATAATCGCACACCTTTAAAAGGTTGAAGCTAATTCATTATAGGAGGAACATTTGTGCGCTTGTTATAATTTTTGCACTTGCATTTGCGTAATTGGTTCCTAAAGTTGCTCGATATTTCTCGTATCAAGCCGTGAAAGGAGTGACTTTGTAATCAGCACTTTTGGTTTTTTTGAAGATCTAAATCAATCCGGAACCGGAAACAAGAAGCAAGAGAGGATCTGTGTTCGAGCCTCTAAACTCATCATCACTTATATTTCCTTTCCAGCCTCTAATGCCACCAAACTTCTTGAAAGAATAAAATGAATCAATCTGTGCTTGGCTCTAGAAATAATGAAAGTCAGTGTTGTATTTTACCCTCATCATTCTACCCGCCTCATGTTTCCTTCCCTGACCATCTTGCCACAATATCCCACCCTAAGGCGTTGTTTTTCTATGTTTTCTCCATTAATTTCTTTTTTCTCCCAGATGACTTCAATTTTTACCAAGCTTTTCTATTTAACTCTTCATTTTCTCACATTCATTCTAATGTTTCATAGTTATCCATATCCCAAGATACAACGAACATGAGTATTTCTTTTCTTAAAAATTGGAGTTTGGAACGTCCCCACTTAACTCACTGCTGCGGGGCACTGGAATTAAATTCCAAATAATTCAGCTACTACTTTATTTCTAAGCTAATTTACCTTTGAAGTTGTATAAGAAGCATTTTCCTCGGTTGCAAAATATCACCCTCCAGTTTTAGCGATCACATGATTGTTTACTTCAATATCGATATCAAAAATTGTACAAGTGCATTCAAGCCTCGTCCGCTGTCTTTTCCCGGGGTTCCTTGACACACACAATAGCTACTTTTAACGTGGTGCTTCAGTCATAAACCGCAGGGAATCAAACCTTCAAACTGCCTCTTGGCAGCGATTGCTTTGCTCGGGCATGTGTCACTCACCAGTGCTCATTTCGGATCCGTCCCCTCTTGCCGGCGCTCATCGCGAGAGACAATACTGCCGAAACGAGGTCGCTTCATCCTCGCCTCTTTTTTTTTGCGCTGTTTTTCTATTCTGGCCCGCCAAGAATTTTTTCGAACTGGCGGATTACGCAATAAAGGTTTGCGACCCAGATTGCGATTTGAATGGGATTTTTTCCAACCAACTTTAGCGAGTGGAGAAAGGGGACAAAGTGGGTGACATCAATACCAACTTGACTGCACTTTTGCCCGGAGTGAACAAAATAAAAACGCGCAATCGTAGCGGATTCGTCAAGAGCGAGACCGATATTTATTTCAAGCGTAACCGATTTTGACCTTTCAGTGTACAACATGCTTTGCAGAATAGATGTACCACTCGCCCAAATGAAATATATATAAAGGTTGTTTAAAACGAAACAATTATGGTTATAATAGGCCCTCTGGACTGTTACGTCTGCTTTGCAACGAATGAAATCCCAGTTGTATTCAGCCCTGTTAAATGTTATCTAGGGCTTCCTAAAACCTATAGAAAAAAATAAGGCCAATTCATGAGAATGTCATCACTCATTTAACTCGAATCGCGGTCACCAGAAGTTCATAAATATTAGCTTCCATATGTCCCATTATTCGCGAATTTTAAAGTAGAAATACCATCTCTTCTCATATATGTTCCAATTTTCATGGGAATGATAATTTCAAATCAATCAAACACATGTTTTCCAAATGTTTCACCAGAGCATTTTATTAATTCACTTTGAAAGGTAAAGTTAATTTTCATTTAAAAAGGCATTCGTCCCAGATGACTTTGATAGCGTCGGCTCGTTGTGAGCAAATTTTTCAATGCATGCGTATGTTATTCATTAACGTATTATTGATTGTTATCTATGTAGGCAACAATATTACGAAATCAATGTTATACCAACAAATCAATAAATCTTTAAGAACACATAACAGATTCTTTGTATTATACCAAACAAATCTGAAATCAAATCAAATTAAAATTTGAATCAAGTCACTTGAACCACAATCCTGAATAATTTTTGATTATTTTGAGACTCAATTTTTAAATTCAACAAAACTTATTTCTATTTCAAAAACGCATCGACTTTGGTATCGAAGAACGTGAGAGCTGCAGTGAATTGCATACATTAAAGAATTAATACTGGGGTTAAAAAATTATTTGATAGGCAGAAGAAAATATCACTACTGTAGATTCTTTGAGCTTATCCCGTTGGCAGAGGTTATCATTTACCGTGGGTTGCTGCCTTCAATTCCACGAATGTAACGTTCATTTGGGCCACAGCTCTCGTTCCTATGTTTCTACGTCACCGTAACATTTTCCTTCTCTCTTGAAGCTCGCCAACGGAACGCGTATCGCTATAATTTTCATTGTAGTGTGAATTACCAACCGACCTCATTGAGAACCAAACCACGATTCCACTCAGGGAAAATAAAAATAAAAAATGTTGAGCTAAAAACAAGAAATAAAGCGTGACAGAAAATTTACAGGCCTCATGCGTTGTGATACTTAATTAACTGAATGTTCTTTAATTTATTCCACCCGAAAAATCTCTTTCTGAGACTTATTTGAAGGGTGTAGCTTTACTGGGATTATGGTCTTTCAAGCGTATCCAAGAAATTCTTACGAGTTTGACAAATATTATCGTTTCTTTGATATTTGACATATTTCTCTGATATTTGACTCTGATATTTAGAAGGGTTTAACTTAATTTTGATTTCGAAAAATAAATAACATATTGTTACTCATATTAAAAACTTCAAAATTAATAATGAGTCGCAGTCCACCAACAGGAAAGACAATCGCTACAACAAGTATACTCATGCCATATTGTTTCATATTTTTCATTTCTAACAATAAATTTACTTTTAGAATAAACTCCCTTAAAGCTACCTTAATCCTTGGTCATTAAGCCCATAACACGTACTGATATACTTCGCAAAACTGCCCCTAAATGAGTAATATTACTTGCTGTACCAGATGAAATGGTTAAAGTGAGTCAAGAGAATAATAAGTGTAAAAGACGTAAATTTAGTTTCGAAACACTCATAATGAACAATTTATTTATCACTGTTGACGATTGTAACGATTTATCCTCAAAGTAAAACTTATTAAATGCCTTCCTTCCTTAGGAATGACTTCGTTGGATTGGAGAGCCCTGTCTTTACAGCAACCAATTTCGAGCCACTTTTGGAATTGGCTGATTTAGTCAGGATTATGAGAGCAATTTGTTTACTTTATAATTTTGGCAACAGATGTCCTTTTTTACTTTTTTTGTCAGTAATGAAATTGCTGCAATATGAAACTGATGCCATGGTACTGAACACGAGCGAGGTCTAAAACGTTTTATGAGGTGTTTTACCATCGCCGATTGTAAGGAATTCCGTAAACAGCAACCACCAGAAAATCCAACACAGTGCCTTTTGTGTCAAGCGTCTTGACCTTACCTTAATAACTCCAGACCTAAGTCGATATTACACGCTCGACGCTGCAGCAATGATGGTCGCTTCATGATATGCCATTACGATAACGTATTGCTGTCACACGCACGTTGCGGGAGTTCACCTCAAACATTTCTCGTGCGACCTCGTTTCAGCCTTCATTTCCCGTTTATCGACACCCCTTTGTCTCCATCCACCTCACCCTCTTCATTAGTGAGGCCCCATCCCCGTTGATCGATAATCAGAGATAAGATGCAGACATAGCACAATTCTCTGCATCATCCGGTACTCCTACAATGTTTAACCGCATGGCGTTTACAAATACGTTATGTTGGCGGCGAGCTTAAGACGTGAGATCATTTTCGAAGAGGTTCTCACTAGCGTAAAAGCGCATGTAGAGGATATATATTCTGTGTACCAAGGCAAATGAAAAATTAATTCAACGAGCATTTATGGTTAAAAAGTAGTAGATAATGTGGGAACTGAGCAAATAAATTCTTAACCAACCATCTATTTCATATTACAACTTAATACACACTATTACATTTTATAATTGGACTTTTCTCCTTGAAAACAACATCAGCGGATACCAAATATAGATTAATAAAACCAAATTTTAGCTCTTAAATTTGGAAGGATACAATTTTTTTTCTTTTCACTAAAAAGTGTGATTCAGAAGATCATAAATGTTATTAATGGTCGCTTTATCACTTCATAGAACATTCATTTCACAATATATACTTGACTGTGGAAGAATTGCAAGATTGATATGTGTAATTTCTAATATTCAGCATAATAGTCACTCATGTCCACACAATTCGAAATATTCAGCTAAATCGTGATAATTGAAACAGTTTACAACAAATATGGCCATTAAGATTCTAAGAAAAAATTCGTTAACTAATAATTAGCCAGGTCCATGATAAAAATACATTAATAGAAGATAGAAACATATGATCGGTGAGCACGCAATGCATTTTTTCATTGAGTACGAGCCTAAAATCAATAAATAATACCTTACTATCCGTAACAGTAGAATGCTCAAATAAGAACTCGAAATTAAATTTCATCGGCACTTGAGCATGTCTTAATGAAGTTAATACCAAAACCAATAATAACGTCTAAAATAACTCTTCTCTTTGCTATTCCACAAACTTTTCTCGTAATGGCATAAGCAAGTCCAAAACACTCAATCACGGAGTAGGTGAAATATCGAATAGTTTTCCTTCTTTAAACCCCGTCCCTTTCGAATTTTTTTTCCATCCGCATTTCCGGAAAAAATGTACGTTTCGGATTCTCCTACTATTGTAATTAGTTCACGTTGACATCAAAGAGAAGACGTGATTGGGGCATTAATACGTAAAGCCTTCCTGGAGCAGTTGAGGAGAGATACGGCCTACAATGGGAGGTCGTGGGATGGATGTTGGGCGGGAGGGAGTGGGAGGAGTGGCCGGGCCCCTCGAGATTGGTTTATCTGAACTCGTATTCGGAAGCCTGAGTCAATTTGTTCCTTAAATTGGAAAGACCCTCGAGAAAAAATCGCTGGGGGAAAGGGCCTAGGAAAGGGATAGCACATGCGGATAAGAAGAACAGGAAGAGGAAAAAGGATATCAGCCTCCAAATCTTCACCCTAATTATACCGCAACCTACCGCAACGCTTTACTATGAAAAGAAGAGTTCCAGATGAATTTTACAACTCCTTTTTTAAGAAGACTGTGTATGGGATTGAAAGAGATTTTTTTAAAAATAGGCAAATTAAAATAGTACATTAAAAATGCTATCATATTTACCCAAAAATTACTTTAAGCTAGAGATCATGTTTTAGTGTTAGTAGCGCTAGTGATCATTGCAATTTCTACTGGGTCAGAAATGTGATCAGAACAAAATACTTTGCAATGATGAAAGGAGGAATGATTACATTGAGAGTACATTAGTGAGCGACCGAAGAAATAAAACAGCCGGCTTTTAAATATTCTGATCTATTATTTGTGAAAGACTTCAGAATACACGAAACGAAAAAGAGTGCTGGAAGAATACTCACTGGGGTCATCTGGAGAGTAGGTATCAAAAAGTGATGACCATAAGCAAGGAAGCAAATTATAAGTGTATGTCTTGTTCTCTACGCCTCGCCCGTATAAGAACTTGATTATTACATGCAATGCATAAAAGTCGAGTAAATGTGGCGGAATCGGTGTGCTGTTGACGGTAAAAGATAAAACAGGGCGAGAAAAGACGAGATCAGAAAAAGCCCCTCCAGTAAGTGGTGTGTTTGAAAGATGAATTTCTCTCGTTTTTCTGTTGAGAGAATGAATGAAAGTCGAATTTTCGTTATCTGATAATGGTACGAAATGGAGAGGTACACAGAAAAGGGTATGAGCTTAGGCGTTTGAAGAGATCTCGAGACCAGGAACATTAAAAAGTTTCAGGAGCAGAAGACAGTGTATGAAACAATTTACGTATGCGGTAAAGACGTAATAATTATGCAAGGATTGACTTATTTAAAAGATTTTAGACCAAATACATAAATATTCGGTTAGAATGCGGATTTCATAAAAAAAGGAAACCTGCTTTCGTTACTTACAATCCGCCGATCACTGGATAAAATGCTTAAATCTGCGTGCAGTGACTCGAACGAAAAATCTTTTACCATCTGATAAATTTCTTCCAAAACTATAACGGGTCGATATACAATGCCATACTATTCATTCGAGAATCTGACAATGACATAGACGTCGGAAGGAGAGAAAATAATATAGCGCTACATCTTTAAAAACTTGGGAATTTTCGATAGCATTTTTACGATAAGCTAGCATAGTTGTACAACTAATTAATACAACACAATAGCAGTGCAGGGAGAAATCTAACGTTAATTAAGCATCATAAATTATAAATTATAAAGACATTATCAAATATGAGAGTTCATAAAGTTGCCATCCCCGATAGGCATATCCGTATGGCATTTGAAATATAAACTGTATCGTGCACTTGCGAGAATAGTATGAGGGAAACCTTTTCTAATTAAATGCTTCGCCCAATAAGGAAATGAATAGCTCATTAACGATCATTCAAGTTCTGAACTTTATCTGGTGTGTATTTGCAATGGTTAGTCTTAAATCCAACTACGCTACCAGCCAAATACGTCTTACGGTATTTTGGAATATTATCTCATTCTCTAAGCACCCTTTAAAAAAAGAAATAGCTTCACTTATCACATATGAATAATCTCCAGTGGGCCCAGAATGAAACATAGCATTGTTCGTATGATGGAGGGCGATAGGCAGAGACAGAACACATCTACAGCTAGGACGTGGCGTGAATACAACACAGAGAAACGGCTGAAGGGTGACTGTCGTAATGTCACGGAGAGGGATGAGACGAGAGTGGTCTCGGGAAGCCATGGGAGGGCGGGCTCTGGAGGCTGGGAGGATGACACAGCACCGTGTGGAAGGAAGGTTTCCTTCCTTCGGTGGGGGGAGCGTGAAGCGGGGATTTGAAGAAGAAACAATGGGCCCATGGGAGGAGGGGGAGCTTTGTGGGTGGGGGGAGATTGTGGGGGAGGGGTGGGTGGGTGGGGAGTCGAGGGGGAAGAAAGGAAGATGAAAGGAGTTGCCCGAGAAAGAGGCGGGACGGAAAAGAAGAGCGTGGGAGAGTAAAAACTGGAGAGAGGGAGATGGGAGAGAAATGGTCGGGTTTCGAGTCGAGATTTTATGCGAGCGTCGCTTTCCGAATCCAGCGGATCAGTCATCGACGGCTGTTTAAGCAGCCGCTTGGCACGCTCGATTAGTCTTGCCCCAGCTCTCTCGCATGACGCGTATTTTTGCCTCGGGAAATATGAGAAACACATCCCAGTGTCCTGTCTCCGATCTCCGGGGCATCCTAACGAGCCCTGGATTGTAGGGGGGGGGAGTGAAGGGGAAGTGAGAGGAAGTCCTCGAGACGACAGATGTCAAGACGTCCGCGGACACTTCATCGGAATGGACGTGAGCGAGTCGGGAAGATATTTCTGGAAGATCGAATTGGGATCAATGAGGCAACGACCTTAATGAACTTTGTGCACCGAAGCACGACTATTCCATATGGGCTGAATGTAAACTTTCCATATCACGAAATGAATAATGCGACCAAATTCTTTAATTTCAGAAATTAAAAGGTCATACATGTATATCATTATTATGCCATCTCTGAATGTTTCTTGGCATCAAATGAGCAAAATATTCAGAGAAAATCCTAGCAGGAAAAGTTGTACCTACATGTCTTTTTTGCTCAAGAAGTCACTAATTTTAATAATATTATTAAAGTATTTTATCTCTCATGGATTGCGTCTGCATATAATTTTTTTATAATAACGAACAAATTATAAAGGTATTACTGGAAGGCTATGACGGAAGCAACTGATCCATCACCCAATAACAGTGAAGGTGGGGTACAAATTCAGATGCCCACGTTGGCAGGGGGTGGCGGAACGGATGGGGGGCGGGCGAGGGACGAGGCTTTCAACTCTCATCCCCCGACCTTCGTCACTCGACCGACTGTTTCCCCGAATTTCTCACTTCTTCTCTCCCACGCTTCGCTCTCGGACGAGACCCCTTCCTTTGATCCCTAACCAATTCGCCCTTTCGCCTCACCTTCTGGTGGCAATATCCTCTAATTAAATTTTTCCTTTGCTGATGATTTTTTTCATACTCGTACATTCATCCTTGCTAATTGTTAACATGCTTTTTGTCATAAATGAAAATTAAATTATTCATTAAATTATAAAAACTTTGTACACTTTTTTCCACACTTATTTTATACATCTGTCGATTTCAACGTCTCTGCGTCATTATCAGAAGGATCTACTGAGTCCTCTTGATAATAACGCAAAGGCTTTGATATCGGTAAAGATGTATGAAATAAGTGTAGAAAACTAGAACGTTTTATGCTCATTCATACTGAAATTATTCCACAAAGTTAGCCCGTCTAAAACTGATTTAAAGGTTTGTATGTGTTGCTGATTACAAGTCAAACGAAGCCAATGCATCTGACCCAGGTATCTCCCGGTAATTCTCTCCCGGTTTTAGCTCATTTTTGTGCATGTATTAGATTCTGGCCAAGAGCACGTAAGTCATGATGCAAGATTTGAGGATCGAATATCCTGGATATCGAGATGGGTGGTGAGTGCTTCATCAAACAACAATTACGGCTGACTAAATGTTTTATTTTTTGTTGCGCAAAAAATTTAGTTCTCCCCCCTACCACCCATGAAATTAATTATGAGCCAGTCGCTCATCAACCTTAGCCTACGCTTTGACTCCACGGAATGAGGCTGTCACTAATTGATGTGAATGTTTTCAACCTCGGCCATTAGATGCTGATATGTGCCGAGAACTGCCAGTCCTACGTCATCCATTTCGGTTCTGATTTATCTTCACCCACGTACGTAATGAGGCTGCGGATGGTATGCGGGAAAAATAATTCCCGAATCTTTACGCTTGAAAGTCTTTCCTATTTTGCATATCCATTCCGTTGTACTGTTGTAGTACGGGGGTAGTAGCTGTTGCAACAGTATCAAGCTTGCGCAATTTATTTTATCTAATTAGGTAGAGAAAATTTAACAATTGTATAGAAATCGAGACCTGAAATAGCATGGGAACCCAAACTGTCCGAGAACACTACATCACCGAGAACTTCACAATCCCCTTTGTTTCGGGCCTTTACCATGCGACTCTTACTGCTTTCGTAACCCTTTTCCGCTCCCAACTACATCCATAAAACCACTCCCTCTCTCACCCCGCGCCTTCACCCTCTCAAGCACCTTACCCACCCCTTTTATCCCTGCTTTAGGTTCACCCTTTGGCTCAGGGCTTTCTTCCTTCAGTGCTGCCCTTCCATTAGGAGCGGTGCTCGAGGGAGGCTAAGAGGTGCGGGGGCGGCAGAAGGAGGGGCCGGGTGATGTGGACCCGTGAGGCTGCGACTGAAAGGTGAGGGAAAGGGGGGTGGGAACAGGGCCCGACCTTGGCCTTACATCACACAGCGCCTTGCGGAGGAGAGGTGTGGGGCGGGAAGTGGTTGGTTGCAGCGGTGGTGGTCCAGGAGAATGGAGAGAGGAGGTGAGGGCGGGGGTGTTTTGGAGGGTGGGAAAGTGGAGCACGGGAGACGACGGCGGGGGCGTGGGCGGACGGGGGTGGGGAGCGGACGGGCTGGGGAAGGGGGGTGGGTAGGAAGGAACACGGGAGACGGGGTTATCTCGGCTGGTTCGGTCCCGTTACACCGTTGGGCGGAGACCGGGCACATATTTATGCTATCCAAGGCGATTGTAGCCCTCCTCTTCGTGGGTGAGATGCCCGTTGTTCCTCTTTTCTTCCCTCTATCCCGAGTAGTGTGAGGACCATGCACGCTGGGTGAGCGAGACCAAATGGAATGAAGGGTTTCTCACGACACGCTTCGCCATTTCTGTTGGTTTCCACCATGCATTTAATTGCGCAAGTACATCCACTTAAAGATGCTATGATGATGGATTTTTTTATCGGTAAGGCCGAGCTAAATTTTAAGGATAAGATTAGAGTCGACTTTTTTCAGCATTCCTCCGTTCATTCGGGCAAGTATTCATGCTCACATGATGCAATTAGACATCTGGAAGGCGCATGCGTCAATACATCAACTCACGTCGTAGCACTACTAGCATGCTCCTTCGGCTTCACCGACTTCCTGCCAGACGTTGTCTAACTTTGTAATGGTTGGTATCACTGCCTTCTTCACCTCACTAAATTTCACTGGGGGATCAAAGCGAAGGTAAATTTCATAGGTGAGGGTACTGCAGTCCACCCCAAGCGTTAGTGACTCACACTCTCAAGGTAGGTGGGGCAGTTTATTTCCTTCGATTCACCACGAAGTAATGATGACCCGCAAACAGCATCATGAGGGTTTGTTTTTGAGGTGACGGAAGGGGTTTTATTCGGGCTTGAACTCGGAATCCTACGGTCAATAGCCGTTCGCTCATCCCACCACCCGACACTTCCAAAGGAATGGATTTTAGTTCCACTCCATAATACCTTGTGCCACATATTATTAAACAAGCACGCCAAATCATTGTGTGTGGGACACTTCGGATTGGGGAAGCAATTCCAGACGGAAAGAGAAGTGGACAATAGAAAGGAGGGGAGAAAGAGGAGGATGGTAAGAGACGTGGAGTGAGCATGGTCCTGCCTTTACTCCTCTCTCTCTCTCTCCTCCCCATCCCTCCCTCCCTTTTCCAACAACCCCCATCATTACTCCCCGCCCTCGTGCACGGAAATGAGCATCCACCGCCCCTTCCTCCCTCCCCCTCGCCGCCCATGATCCCATAAATATGAAGGCGCGCCGTCGGAACGAAAACGCTTAGTTTTGTGCTCGACCGGATCGCCGTCCGAAAAATCGTTAAATTAAAGCTCTCCTCTCTCTCTCGTTGGTGGCGGCGACGGCAGAGTCCTTCCTGCGGAGAGAACACGCGCTCGGCGTGCGCGCACGGCCGTGATTCCATTACGAAGCGGCCGTTTGCGCTGAGAAACGCGATAGGTCGCTAGCATTTCTTTCGCCGCACGTCACAGCCGCGTTCCCTGCGTTACGAGTTCATTAAACGTTCTCGACCTGCGGGACGCAGATCCACCCACCATAGAGCTCACGTCTCGAGGAAATCAGTTCCCGAGGAAGCCTCGCCCGACTGTATATTGATGGTGGGGTGAAAGTACCGCGGTTGATGCCATGTGCAATGAGAGAGTCCATTGGCGGCCCTTGAAACAAACGCCGCAGAGGTATTTTAAAAACGAAAATGCATGGACCACATGAGCAAGAAAAGCCTTAATTTTGCTTCTTCGAGCATTTATTGGGTAAAAAACCGTCCTCTCAATAATCTCTGGCTATTCCATTACGGTTGCTTCACGTGCTTTTTTTTACCATAAAGATGCTGGACCAATGTTTCCCGTCATGTAACGTTCAAATTGCCTCGGATGAACGGCGTGACCGGTAAAATAAAAAAGAAATATCACAAGGCCTTCGCGCGCGAGTCAACGACCTCACTTCGGCTTGAAAATAAGAATGGTGTCGAGAGTGAAACTTCTGTACGCCTTACAACTGTGGTAGGCTTCCCTTCGCATTCTTCACTAACCACACTACACTGTAAAAAGTAGATCTGATTATAAGGTACAAAAGCGATCTGAATTTCAGATGCAACAATTTTAAGACAGGGTATGTTGAAATTCAGCAGTAATATCTTGTCTAAAAATAAGGCAGGTGAACGATTGAAAATCAGACCATCCTGAATACTGCTCCCTCTGCTTCCTGCTTAACTGCTCGTGTACCAACCATCCATGTTCCTGCCTCTTCCGCACCTTAAATCCGTGTTCCTGCCTTACAACCAGACAGCGCTTAAATTCAGATCGCACTGAAAATCAGATCAACTTTTTACAGTGTAAAGAGGAGAGAAGTGCTCTCAATTTCAAAGTAATAGATGGTGTAAGGAAAGATAAACTAAAACTTCAACTTTAAAAAAATAAACATTCGCACGCATTCACAGGTATCACATTATACTGTTGTTCGCCAAGCTTGTCTCACCATTTACTAGAATAGTACACGCATAACTCGGGTTACATGGCAACACATGAGCTTAGATGAGCGCGGCATGATACTACGAGGAATAATGATACTCAGCTGCGATAAACACGAGTTCGCAACGCAAGTACAAGAGACTCGTGCGTTTTTTTTCAAAATATCTTGACACAAGTATAAAAAATTCCATTGGCCTAAGAGCAATGCCTCGATTCCATGAATTAGAACGTATTTTTTAAATACAATGATGAATTGCCAGTGCTCTTTGAATGTGTGCTCCGATACAATTAGAAACTATAAAAAACTATCATAGAAAGGAAAGTTTTTGCACAAGCTACATATCGGTATAAAAGCATACAGTTTTGACACTGAATTTCGGTGAAGAAAAACGATTAGGAGAAGTATTAATATTTTAAACCAAACAAGTGCAAATGTTTATTTTGTGAGAACAATTACAATAATTCATGTTTTTCTTAGTTAAGTATACATTTAATATATTAATTATTATTTAATATCCTGTATAAATTAGGATATCTTTACGTTACTCCGAGCTTAAAATATCACGGTACATAAGTTGCACGCACTGCGGTTTACTTTATTATCTCAAAATACCACGAACCAACCGCACGCTCATAATTCTTAAATTTTTACCGTGGTATTCGATTAACTTTAAAGCGCACGCCCATGCATAAATTCACCACCCAATATCATTTCCCGATGCGGTTTCGCCATTATCCCACCCGCTCCAATCCACTTTAGAGAGCTATCAATTTTTAAAACGCATCCGCACCCCTTTCCACTCAACTCATCCATTTCTTTCACCCTGCCTTCACCTTTTTTTTTGTCCCTCCCACGTGCCTACCTCCACCCTCTCTCGTCTTCCACCCCCGCAGCCTACTCTCTCCACCATCCCTTCCAACCCCCTCATCTTCTCTCTTCTTCCCCATTCGGTCCGGGAGTCCATTCGCTCCAACCCCGGACGGCCAGCCCCACTACACATTCGCCCTTTGTTAGAGGGGAGAGAGAGGCGGCCCTCAACATCCCCTCGCTCCGCCACGGCACTCGACTCGCCCCTCGCACCCCCTTCAACTCCGCTCCCGGGCGGCCCACTTCAGCCGCGCCCGGCGCCGGGACTTCGGGACGCCCAACTGTCGTGAACACTAGGCGCCGCGGCCGTCGGGGAAAATTCTCGCTAGCCGTCGCGGACGGATTTCTCATTTGAGCTCGAGCACCGTCCACCGCGCGAGGGCGAATAAACTCCAAAGAGGCCACGAGCACACCCGCTTCCCGTCCTTTCGATCTCTCGAAATATCACAGCGACAAATGCACACAGGTCTGAGTCGATTGCACTTCGATTAGTAGTGGTAGTCTTGGGTTTTAGGCACACCAATGGCTATGGCTATATCGCACCGTCTAATCTAAGATTATTTATCCTAGAGTGCATACGGAATCCTTGCTCTGGTCGGAATTCCATCCCGCGACCTATGGGCTGCCAGGACAGCGCGTTACCAATCAGGCCACCACGGTCGGTTAATAGCACTTCCAGTTGGCTGAGAAGGAATAGGAAGCCAATTTCGATTCATGCCGGCCAAAAACTCTTAGACACCCGTCCTCAAGTTAGCCTCTTTCTTTCTTCCAAACTTCCTTTCACAGCAAAGGAGGAGTATTTTCTTTCTTAATTACTTCTTTAATTAGTGATTAATTCTTGAAAGAGAAGGGGTCTAAAGTCTGTGAGTTCCTCGAGACTCTTCCACCATCCTAATCGTAATTCCTTTTGACGTCTTTGAAAGAGTTGGCGCGATTTTTTACATTTTTGCTTAAATGAAACAAAAATTTAAGAAAATATTTTGAAAGGGGTACACATTAAGGGTTATTAAGGGTGCCTAATCTCTTTCCGAATATTCTCAAATTTGCTCCTTAAAAATAATTATATTTTCAGAATTGTTGTTTCAGAATTTTTCATAAGGCACAAGGTTTATAAGGTAAGGAGTTACAATAATACCCATATTTGAGAAGAAATGGATTTCTGCAAGGAATTCATCATTAAAAAAGAGCTTTTGAGCAATGATTTCCCACTGACTTTTCAATAAAGGTAATCCTCGTTAAAACGCCCTCGTTAGCATGAATTTGGCTAAATCAAGGGTTCAAATTTTAGCCCCATACCCTTTTCGCCTACAACTTTCAAACATAATAACCGGATAAATGATGGAGAGTAGCTATTCATCATTCAACTCTTGGTATTATTTCAGCAAAATAAGCGCGAAATCAACGGCTATTTGAATTACCGAATGGGTGAATGGTCTGTGATTTGCTCGCTTTCCCACCAGATACCCTCAGTAGCTCGATAGCCCTATCGTATCCCCAGCCCTCGATAGCCCCATAGTACCGACTGGCAAGGGAGAGAGAGAGGGAGGATGAGAGATAAGGAGAGAGAGAGAGGAGGGGGTGAGACAGGGAGAGAGCCAGTTCGCGAAAGGATTTCCTCACCCCTGTAAGGGACCCAAGAACGCGAAACATTTATCTCCAGGGAAGGAGGATTTAAGTTTTGAATTCCCCCGCAGTCCGTCACTTTTCCATCTGGGTGTCCACGGGCGTCCCTCCCCATCGCTCCCCGGCGCACGACGTGATCCTCGCAAGTGGATCACGGACGCCTCCCCGCGCCCGCACATAACTTCCCGAGGAGGCTAGGGAGGCGGCGGCGGCGGTCAGGACGGACGGACCTCTTGACCCGCCCCAGCGCGGGTTCGCTGACACAACCAGCTCACCCACGGACCACAGACCATATTATATTTGCTCGTCCTTGTCTCTCCCCTCCCCGAGGCGAATTGTTTCAGCCGTGCCACTTTTTCAAACCCAAGATAAGAAAAATAAGGTTGTGCCTCCATGGAGAAACCTTCTCTCTCCTCCGTGAGAGGGCGCTTTTAAAGGGTAGAGTCATCAGCCTCCGTTGGACGACAACAATCTCGATATTATTCCCTCAGCATCATCGTGCATGACAATGGTGACAATCTTTTTCTCATGATAACAGAAAAGAGAACTGGGATTCTACGTAGAGAGCCAATTTAAAACTTTCTAAGCAGTGCGCTTTTTGTATCACGTTATATTTAAGGGTTTGTAACCTAAAGTAATTTATTTTTTCAACGGAAATTTGCTACATTCTAAAACCGCACAATGGTTTCCTTTCCCCGGTAATAAGTCTAATAAATATGACAAGTAACAAATACTGACGTACACATTTTCTATTTGCAAAGAGTAAATTCTGCTTTGTGGATATCAGCGGGGAACTAAGTTAAGGATTTTTCCATCTTATCCACAATCCTTGTATTTGAGAAAATCATTTTAGAAGTCAATTCCGTTCATCTTACCATCACTACTTTTAATTCGAATGTTTGTGAAGATAAACAACGCTACTGTATTCGTAGCGTACTCTGTTCTCCTATTATATCAGACTTTTCTTTCTAAGTCTCTCAATATTTAGCCTAGAAGCTTAACTAATTCCTCTTCCTATTTGGATCTTCTATTGTAATTTTTTTCTTCTACTATGATAAAAGCTTCATATTAACCGGAAAAATAAATCACCACAGTATGAAAGATATTTAATAATTCACATCACGAAAGCGAAGAATTCCGAAGTTATTCAATGTGATTAAAATGTTTCGGCATACAATTCTTGTGCTACATATTTAAAGCTAAAGAAACCTCTTACAAAGCGAGAAAAGGGCTAATATTTTCTACTTTTGCATGCTAACTAACTTTGATACCCATTTTAAAAAAATCCAAGCCTGCCGTAAGGCTTCTCATATTGCCTCAGGCTAGTGGAACAACTCGAGGAAGAGCAAGCGCGAGCCGAAATACGAGAGAGGGAGTGGAGGAAGAGCGCTTCAGAGTCTTCCTCAACACATTTGGACTTTTCCAATTAATTCCGTTTGCTCAGGCGACACTGAGAGCATTGTTTGCGTTCGCCTTAACCGCGGGCGACCGAGATACCCGAGGCGGCTGCGAGCGCTTCTCCAATCAACCCCCTCCGCCTCATTACCCGCTCACTCCGTTTCGGCCGGGGACCGCGCGCATACCACGCAAAAGGAATGTAATCAGCGTAAATATGAGCGGCTCAGCCGACTGCAAACGCTGTTTACGTGCCTCCGGACTCGTTTTCCCCCGCATAGGCGCCCATGCCGGGATGTGGGTCGGGCGATGAGATTTCTTCTTCCCGAAAGGAAGTTCCGCGACGCCGCGGGAGAGTCCGTGTGCCGAGAGGCGAAGGCACGGCTCACGTCGCGCGTGACTCAAAGAGTGCATTTCTTCGTCCATCCCGAGAGAAACTCCAACGAGCGAATTAAACATAGGAGAAAGTCTTGCCCGCTCGCAATTCCCCTTCCGTCGCCGCGTCTCGTGCCCGTCGGGGAATCTTTTTGGAAAGCAAGACTCGCGCATCGGAGACGAGCACTGAGACTGTCCGCTCTGCATCACAAGCAATGGGAGGTGCATTCTTATGGAAGTCTCGATGCGACCTGCCGCCGCGTCCTTCCCCCCCCTCCAAAGCCGAAGGCACATTACTTAGAAACTACTCGACTTTGGCGAGGTATCCAGAAGAAAGAATCGCACTTTGACCCCGGAGGATTTAACAGTAAGGAATGGCGGTGTTTCCCAATACTTTGTTATTCAGAGTGATTTTCCCCCCTCTCTACAAGTCCCTCCAACGGTGAACCAATCTTTTTTTTTAAAGCATTCCAGGCTCCTTGCAATAAAACAGATATTCTGAGCTCCACACCCGCCACTCTCTCACAAGCATTTTTTCACATTGAGCTTCCCAGCTGATGTTCACCGAATAGATGCGTCAACACTTCTTCCTCGCCCGCGATTCTTTTAAACGAAGCCCACGACTGCTAGCGGAATGTGGCGACGTGACGCTTTCATATTACTGGGAAGAGATTTCATTGGGAATGAAAGCCAGATGGCCACAAAATGGCACTGTAACTATATTTAGGATTTACTTGCGCAAAAAATATTCATACTCTTCCGGGGAAATTATTTATTCCAAGGAGTATTCTTTGCTAGATAATTACGGATTTTTCTTTTTCTTTGGGAAATCAGAGGTTGATGTCATTACTTTCGGGAACGCTCTTTATGTTCTTTACTCGGTTGTAATATGAGACACGGGTGTACCGAAATGTGTAGAAGTCGGGCATATTTAGTCGAAAGGTTAAAACCAGTCGAAAGGTCTTTGGACAGTCTTAGAATATTTTATTTCTCCACGAAAGCGTCAAGGTGGAATTGCAGATGATCTCTCATGTAGATACACCCCGCTACACTGACAAACATTTCTCAAGTTGCGAGTGAAACACGAGGGAGACACAAAAAATACGTCAGTTGAAATAAACCATCGCGTATAAATTAACTACTGGTAATTATAAAAAAATACTCAATACTCACAGTATTTAATTATAAGATGAATTACATTTTCTTTCATTTAGCCGGGTAATATGTTTGTAATATGTAATACATTTTCTTTCATTTAACTGGATAATATGTTGATTTCTGAAAGGTGACAGTTGGCAATGAACTATCTCACTAAAACGTAATGTAATTTTAAAAAGACACCTTAATCGTGGATTTCTCTTGTAGTTGGGTCAGTAACTTAGGGAATTCAGTCCCTAAATCATAATTGAATAACATTGAATAAATAATCAATAAAATTCAACAGATATTTTTTAAAACTTTTCATTATTGGAAATGAAAAAGAGGGCTGAAAAATTAGATGAAGAAATTACACAGGAATCAGAAAGTGATCAAGGAGGCAGAGAAGGTAATGAGAATTCAAAGCCAGTGATAGTGAGGAGGATGTTGGTTAAGAAGGGAAAAGAGATGAAAGAATGGGTATTTGGACACTGTGAAAGAGGACAAAGAATATGAAGAACTAAATGCAGAAATGAACCATAGAAATTATCAAAAGGAACGTAGCGAGAGAGCAAATATTATCAACCCCAACGGTGTTCAAAGATTAACCAAGCAAAGACGGTACACAGCCACTTTTATATATTAGGGAATCCCACGGCACCGGAGAGAAAACATGGATTGTAAGCGATTGAATAATTAAGCTGTTTAAGGATATATAAATCACGTAAAGTATTTGCTTCAAAATCAAATCATTCTGCATAAGCCCACAAAATGTTCTTATGATTGTCAAATACCTCCTAAAAAAATACCTAGATGAATTCATTGTTTATCTTTTTATTCCGGAATTTATTCTACTCCAAAAAGGGTCCTCGAAACGTGTTCGGCGCCACCATTTGTCCCCCGGGTTAGCGATGCATGAGTTTAGAATTCACTCGCCTCCGTAAGAATACTTGACAGTAGTGTACCGTTCCGCAGCGCCGGGGAACTTCAAAGAGACAAGGATAGCGACGAAATCCGAAGCGCAACACGATATGGACGAAAGGCAGACGGCGGGAACGTGACAGCACACCACTTCGCGAGCGACCGAGATTCATTCACGCGCGGAGCCCGCCTCGCCGTCCGTCCGACTGTCCGCTCGGGATAAACATAAATATGCAACGCAGAGTCGCGCGCGCGGTTTTTCGGCGAGGGGAGAAACCGGAGCTCTGTATCCACGAGGCACGTCATCCGGGGGGCCGTCAGTGACAGGTCGGGAGCCGGGAGCGGCGAAGAGAGGGAAGGAGGGTTGTCTTAATTCCTGGTCGAATGATTTCGGAGGGAAATGAGAGGTGACAGGGGAACGCGCACGTAGGAGAGGGGAAGTCACGTTGGGGAGGGTTTGGGGGGCGAGAGCGATGGGAGCGTGGAAGGAATAGCAGAGGAGGGTTCGGGGGCGGGGGAATTGGGGAGTAGGGGGAGGTCACGCAAAGTCCCGAGGCGCGTGTCAACCGCCCGAGTGACCCGGATCCTCCAATCCGGCCCGCCGCGCTCTCCGACACCCAGTTTCGTATCCCTCACTCACTTGCCATTAGGACGACATTCGCCCAGGTTATTCCCATCTCGTCCGACGGAGAGGACCTTGGTGGATTCCCTCCCAACTCTCATGAATCTCATTCGGGTCTCAATTAAGCCCGACAACCCAGGTCGCAAACCAAACGAGAGGCCCCCACAATATGAAAGGAAAGAATATATTCCTCCCCGATCCAATCATAAACAGCACCGAACTCTTACCTCCGAAATTCGACGCTGGATGGCAAAACATGAGCGGCTGGAGCGGGAGATGTTTATTTTTACGAGTCTTTATCCATTCCCGTCCTCTCCCAACTACCGATGTCGCCTTTAACACATAACCAGCTTTAAAAAAGAAAGTTTATTAGGGTTTTGCTTTCATTACGAGTCAATAAATTAGTTATTAGAGTGTACGACAAAATTACTGAGGATCTCTTCGAAAATGTAAGTTTTTTCGGAAACGGCTTAGACGGTTCATTTAATCTTTTCACGGCACAAATGCACCAGAGACGTCATGATGATGAATGGAATTAATATTTACAGTCCCTGGTTCATTTATGCACATTTAGCCTAACGGATCAATACGGCAGACCGAGTATCAAACGGACAGGATAATGGCAACGATACATCCCAATGGCTGTTCATTCTCCGTCGAACCGAAGAAAGGCATGCCTACTCCATTCTTGCGCGCGCTCATTAGGGATAAGCTTGATTGTCGACAGATTCAATTCGTGGAACTGCGACATTAATAAAACAAAACCCAGCTCTTGGTAAAATACCACTATTTTTTATTTGGCCTCTAAGAGGTGAGAGGAGGAAGTTTACCAGGTGCTGTATTTTGTTTTAGTCGCATTACGTGTACTCTCAGAAACTCAAGAGCATGCGGTTGAACTGGTATGCAACGGTGGCGTGGTTGGTAATACGCTCCCTTCTTTCGAGGAATGCTCTCTAGTCTTAAATGTTGGCGAAGTCCTGTCCTAGTTGTCCACTTGGCGCTATGAGCGTTTCAACGAAGCGTTATCGCAAATGCCTCAAGCAAGGCTCCGCCACACCCAAAACAAGCAGTTGGAGTTTCCTTTCAATGCTCGCACGCAAACATGATTTTCTATACGAAGCCGTGGGCCTAACAGACTGGGAGGTGGTAATATCCGCGTGAGATAAAGAAATAACTCATAATTTGCTCACAAGCTATTCCAGTTGATTAGATAACATTCATGCGGCAGTATTCGTTTGAGAGAATATAGTGTAGTCGGCGAAACCTGTTCAGAAAAAAATATCATGGGCTCTTAATTCGGCTAAAAACCATCAACGAAGAACCTCCGTCTTACTCAGTTAATAAGGGCTCCAAAGTAAAGAAATTGTATTGCATAAGAAGCATTGCAAAAAAAAGAAGTATCAGTGATTTTAACGAGAAATAATTTACAGTTATGAGAGTAAAAATAAGCTGTGCTGTAGCAAGCATTGCAAACATTACTTTTTCATATATTTCCCTTGAAGGCGAAGCGTACGTAATTTATCATGCAGTTTACAAGAATAATGACTAAATGATAGTGGTTAGCGGTTTATGGTGTCACGGGGAAGTATAATTGGTATGAATTTTAATAAAAACGCGATATGAATAATTAGTCATTATTACTAGCTGATATATCAATACAGTTATCATATCAAAGGTAATGAGAGTTCAACGATGTGGAATTAGGATTTTGCAATATTTTTACAAAGGTTTATTTTCTCTATTCAAGTCTCCTCACTGAAAGTAAATCTGCAAAACAATTCTGCACCGTTATCAGATTTTTGATGAACAAATTGATCAGCGGATACACAATTTCTGATCCATTTCCCAAGGTTTTGTCAGTGGAATTCCACTTCAGTTCCTACGTAGAGGGATAGCAAACCCAGCAAAGCAATTGCAATTACCAACCTAATAGTACCTACTGTTCATGATGATGAAACCCACACACATTTTACCAGAGTCAACACACCAAGAAAAGTATGTTTACCTTTGACAATCTCGAGGAAATCCTCGGCCAGTGAAAAACATGCACCTCTAGAAATTTGCTTGCACGTAGCCAGAAATTTGCTTCGGGGGGGTCCAAGTCTTGCGTCACTTGAAACTAATCAGCCTTGCTCATTCGGTGCCGACATGTTACAAATATCTTCCCTTAATTTTCAGTGCTTGGTATTTACTTTTACATTGCCCATACTTATCTCATCTCACAGGTAAAGTTTACTGCTAAAATCAGAACAAAAGAATTATCGGAAAAAATTTCGGGGGGGCTGACGACCAGAGGCCCTGGCTACGTGCCTGCCTCTAGACAACCGAAGTGCCACACAAACGATTTTCAACCAGTCGAAAATAGCAAAATAAAAATGTTTTCTTCTGGAATGGGTATCGAGCCACAGACTTTAGGTTTTCCTGGGAAAATGCGCAGGATACCACGCTTTCCTGGTTTAGACGTGATCTGCGCATTGGCCCGACACGCCAAAGATCCGTGGTTCAACTCCCGCTCCTGACAGACCCAATTTCCGCGTAACGAGCTCGAATGCCGTTCACAGCTAGCGTTGGTCTCAGGACAGTTTGGGGTCGGAGCATCTCGACTCCTCCTCGACCAGTCCGGAGTTCCATTCCCTTAAGAGACCACGCACTCCCTCGCGCATATGCATACGACGACCGAGCGGGAGAACGCAGCGTCGTCGGGGGGGGGGGGGGTGTGGGAAGCGGTCTGCGGAGGAGAATCAGCCCAGATGAGAGGAGGGGAGGAAGCGTATCTGGAGAAACGGGGGCACGAAGACTCCAGGTTCCCACTACATGCCGGACCCGCAGCAATGGATATCTCCATATCATGACTTTTCCCTCCTCCAACTCCCAGCTCGCCCGTCTTTTTTTTCTAATCTTAACCTCCTTTCTTTTTTTTTCGCCGAGCTCGCTCATCCTTCCCACCCCCATGATTACTCCTTCGAAAGCGTCCACAATTGGAAATGGAATTTTTCGACGCCAGCCGAAACTCTTCCCTCTCTCTCTTTCTCTACTTTTTTTCCGACTCGGATATATTTTCACCTCCTCGGCAGAAATGACATCTCACGTAAGTTCTGCGGACGGAAACGATAGCACGATTCATTCCCTTCCTCCCGCCAGGTCTTCCTCGCGATATCCACGGGCCCTCCGTCTCTTTTGACGCTCGAAGATGATCGGATTGATTGAATTCTCCTGCATCAGTCGCTGATAGATTTTTTTTTAGCTTGGAGTTTCATGAATGTTGAGTTCCATTTCTTCCACGGCTTTGTTTCTTTCGTCGAAATCGGGATGTCCTACTTGAAAAATGAATTTGTATCGATTGCTTCCGCTCGGTTTCACGTGTCAATGACTTCCCTTGGCATTTCTCTGCCGTGTCGGCATCGAGGGATCGATCAGCCTTGCTCCACATTAGACTTCCACGGACATTGCCCTAAAGAGGTAAATTAATGAAGGTGGCAGAATTTAGTTAAGTAGTCAAATGATGATGATCTAACTTTGTAGGATATTTCCATGTGTGGATGCATAATCGTGATTTTCACACAGTTTCCACCAAGCTAAGCCCAGCCTATTTCTCCAGCTAGTTCATATTTGGAGATATTTAGCTGACATAGGGGCCGTTTAAGTTTGTATGAAAATAAAGGTCAGGAACATCGTCAAGACATGAGTAACATTATTCAATTGGCGGTCATTGAATACTGATAACTTCTTTAAAGATTTTACTCGATCTTTGTCCTAATGATTATCAAATTATTAGTCGTGTTTTTTCTTTATTAGCGTCAAATGAGGAAAATATCATACTACACTCAGCAAGATACGACATACGACAAAGCTGTCGATGAATCCGGAAAATGACATTTTTAACCGATTATGTTAAGAAAAAGAACCGAATAAGTGTTGAATACACAAGGAAACCTTCCCACATTGGCACGAGACCACTCCTCCAAATTCCTTATAAATATGCAATTTTAGGCACATTTAAGTTATTCTTTTGCGTATTGCTTTGTATAATACATATAGCGACCTGGATGTGAGACTAATATTATGAGCTGAAATGGATAGCGAATGCGTCATTCAATAAGTTAACAACAATGTTCTCATTTCGTTACCTAATGATCTCCCACACCTTCCACAGTTAAATGTACAAAATTAAATGAATTCTCCCCTCCAAGAAGGTGGAGCGATAAAGAATACCAATTGGTGGGGACATAGAAAATTGAAACTGTGAGACTTCGAGAAGAACATAATCGCCCTCATTCCCACAAAGAAGAGGGCTGGGAACTGAGAAAATTTAGGACTGACGACATACTATATACAGAAATACTGATTAGGATCACCTAGAGAAGAATAAAACGTAAAGCAGAGGAGTTCCTAGATGAAGATCAATTAGCATTCAGGCTAAGATTGGGTACAATTGCTTAATTTTGGTCCTTAGGCTGCTAATAGACAAGAGAAGAGAGAAGGAAAAAAACAACATTATTTGCATTTATTTATGTGGAGAAGGCTTTTGACAACGTGGATTGCAATTCAATGCTCAGGATTCTAGAAGAAATATTAGTGCTACACATTCACCGAAGAATTATCTACAGTTATATAAAAACCAGGTGGTCAGCAGTGCAGAGGCAAGAAAAAAAACTCTGATAAGGTAATAAAGTACTTCCAAGTTCGAAAAACTAGCGTACTAGAGCCAGTCTTCAAGAGGGATTTTTTTAGGCATTCGTCATGGAGTTCAATAAAATTTCAGACAATAGGCCAATGAAACTGTATTGGAGCTCAGATTGCATGCATCTGAAGCATATGAAAAAGGGTAAAAATGAAGTGAATGTTAGTGTAGATTTTTTAAATCGCATACCCTCTCGAAGATATGAATTTCTGGGACAATATGTCTCTTCCAAATCCGATTAAGATTGCATCCACAAGAAAGTATTATCCTCCGATGAGCCAGTCGTGAAATACGGTCTTAGTAACTGAGAGTTCTAGAAAAATAATGTAATGATCTAGTTTAAAACCTGAACATATTCTTCATGAAAATTAACCAAAGGTAGAGAAAAGACGAAAACTAACTCGATGAAAAAAGTTTGATTGTAATATATGTTAGCAGTTCCAGTATCGAAGCAGGTTCTGCTTCTTGGACAGAATCTTCTTCAACAAGGTGCTTTGCGCGAGCGAAAACATTCGGAAAACCTTTAAGCGACGTTATGATTTCCCCTCCAGTTGTTTTGTATAAAAAAATATGTTACTGAGAGGCGGATAAAAAAGTGAGTTCCCTACTTTTGGCATTTTATGCAAGAATCCTATGAGCTAAATATTCCGTAGGCACGCTCATGAATATAATAATCTCCTCTTATAAAACTACCCCCGAGCTAGTACTAATATGACGCACAATATTAAAATGATAAATAAAGCTTTGTAAATGGTGATTCAATCCGGTAAACGATTCGCGTTATTTGCCCACAAGATTTATGCCGCGTTATCTCAATTCGTCACAAGATAAATAGAACAAGATGTACTGCAATGACTGACTTGACAATAAGATAAAAGTAAGAGCCAAAGATGGCGATGAGATCTGCATCGATTCTCACCGGGCACCATCATGATTGCGGAGTAATTAGAGGAGATAAAAGCCTGAGGTTCGGGAGCCGTCACATTAGGACGCTTATATCCACGGTCTCCCATCACAGTGTAAGAGCACACCGTGTTAATTGAGACATTTAAGAAATCTTCATCCGTGACGATCAATCTCGACTCGGCATAAAATTTCATATTGGAGCCTAATTATTTTTCACTCGAGGAAGCATGCGAAAGGAAACTCCCTTCGGGGAAGCAGGGGGAGGGCATCAAATGGGAATATTCCGTGACTGATTCTCGTTTGTCAGTCCAAAGAGGGTAAGAGCAAATTGCCCACAAATCTTCACGGACAGCGAGGTAGAACGGCGCATAACAGCACAGAGGAGACTGAGACGTCGGGAGAGGCGAAAGGGACGGAACGACGGGGAAAACGGGTGTTACAAAGGAGATGTGTGTAGAATTCGGATCCTCTCCCATCCCGTCAATCAAATGAACTCTTCCCTCGTAGGACGACGTCTAAAGGTCTAGCAATTAAGTGATTGAATTCGTAGGACAGAGAGAAATCAATGACAGGTACCTACATGCATTACGCAGAAAAAGTTAATGCTCATCTTTATCCGGAGACGTCGAAACGTCTAGTCATTTCTTTACGATAGCAATTGGATTACGTAAATATCTCCGATGAAATGTCTGATAATTGGCCAAAACACCACGCTTCAAATAATGTAATGTTTTACACTCCATGAACTCTGTTCCAAAACGAAACAATATTGCCGTGAAATAAATACGGATTATGTTTTTACAGCATGCCACAAAATATCCATTCGAACAAAACGGCAGTGATGAGTTGTAAAGTTTTAAGCCTCCGCACTAAAGTCATCCTTCTCCGTTAATCATTCATGTGGGCGACGGCCTAGGATTACTGGCAACGACTCCGGAATCTCCAGGAGGACTGACACGCTTGGAGGCGGCCCGAGATGCTAGGAATACTCGGAATGCTAAAAGAGAATGTCAGTGCGCTCTTGGGCGGCGATTCAAGTCTCTGTGCTATTTGGTGAGGCGTCTTTTTAAAGACTCTCCCTACTCGAGCAGTCTCTACCTCAATGACCGTGACAATTCAATAGTCCTCTCGCGTTAGTTTGGTCGTCAGGTTGAAGTGAACAGCTGTGAAGAAAAATTGTCCTTAAATAACTGCAATCTCCAAAATACTACTCATTACACGTATTCGACAATTACGCGGATGGGTCACCTATATTGGGAGATAACGATCGCGATACATCATTTTCTCCTATTTGATACCGAAAATATGACGAGAGTCGACAATATGAAGAGCGTGGAATATTGGAAATATTTTACCGAATAATTTATGAATTGAGACCACAGACTCAAGCGAGCGTGATACATTTTACAATTTTATATTTTTTTGTTGATTCTTAAATAGAGAGAAATGAACGATCAATAAAATAATTGGGGTGTCATGCAGATTGATCTCAAACTGACTACTTAAAAGGCGTGAAAAAAGCACTTTACAGCGCTCATCAAGAGAATATCAAAGCGAATATCAAAAGAAAAAGTTTTTATTGGTGTCTTTGAATCAAATTGGACCAAATCTGTCGGGAGATTGCCCTCATTTTTCCTCCTTCGACCGGCCCAAACATCCCATATACTCTACAAATAGGATAATAGCGGTCGATCACAATGATAATTATCCTGAAGTCCATTATTTTTATAAATTTTGCTCAAGTAGGCGTCCTTTACATTGTTAGTTAATATTTTTGTGTCTTATTAAACTTATGAAATGACGTAAAACGATTCTATCACATCACTCTTTAACCAAAACTGTATAGCTAAGATAATACGAAATCTGAGAGCTTATGCACGGTGTGCGTAGGGGATGAAGTATACAACTTATTTACAGAGGAAAAAGTGCTATCAAGTCGTGATACATTGATTACTAGACACCATCGACAGCTCTCTCCTTTTTCCAAAAAAATAATATTTAGTATTTATAAACCGGCCACAGCAATCTGGACCGTAAGGCGTTGTCCAGAGAACTCAAAGGCCACGGGTGCGAATCCTGCCACGGGAATGGATGTCGTATTTTCCTCAGCATTAAACTTAGGATTAAGGGAGATTAGATGGTGCTATATAACCTCAAAAGTCGGAGCGGAAAATATAATTTAATTTTTAAGCTCTGTATTCATTTTGCATTTTTGTTATAATTTATTTGCTCTTATGGGTTACCCCAGAGCATTAATAAATATTTCATTCATTCATTCATTCATATTCGCAAATGCCTTTCCATAGCGTTCAGCCAAGCTATTCTAATCGAATCGATTGACCCACATGACTACCACCTCTCAAACATTCAAATAAACCTCTGCACGACCTTTGAACGGCGGTAATGCGCATGACCTCACCCTGATTGAAGCGACCTGCAGCAGCGGTCAGGGAGGGGGGAAGCACACTGATTGGATGGGGATGGATGAAGGAGCGGAGGTGGGGGAGGGAGGGGAGCACACGGGCACGCCACTGCCACGACCGAGAGAGCGATTGAACGTCTCCCTCAACGAGCACAGCATCTCCTCCTCAACTGCCCAACCTCTCTCTTTCCAGCCGAAATACTCCAATTTCGTGATCAGTGGAACACATCCAATATGACAGCCATTCGCTTCTTCAAGGAAGAATGTGAAAAATGTCCCAAATGAGTCAACTCATTCAATGACGATCTTTGCATTAATATTGGGACCACTATAATATTGCAAGTATTGATGAAATTTTCTCTAATAGGGCGTGAGATAATATGAAATATAATTGATTGGATTTTTTACCAAAGAAAGGGAAGGATATTTTATTGTAATAGTGTAAATAAACTTGCATTCTTGTTAATTATCTTCGCACTGATGGTATTATGTACTTTTGTCAATCACTCATGTGATGCATGCTGTTTTACAGGAATAACCAAGATTTTGATGGCAGCCTTACTATAGGTTTAAATGTTTCTTCAAGGCCACCTAAAAAATTATCCATGGATTGTTCAATAGTTCATTTAAATCTTCATCATTTTAATGAGTAATAAATATTATCATTAAGATATGTTACTGAGATTAAAGTGGTCCTATATTATTTCCAAGCTTCATGGAGAGTGATAGTTTAATCAAGTGCATTTTCTTGTGAAAATGAGCCTAATATCACACAATGCTGCCCTCGGAAGGGGATATGTACCGTTCACGGACGTCCGTGACATATATATGTGAATTCCGATGAGATGCCAGGTGTCTCTCCTGTACTGCATTGGGCGCATGGGACGAACTCCGTCGCATTCCAGAATAGAAATAGGTGACCCACGCGGTCCTGAACTCGACGCCACCAATTCCACCTTGCCCCCTGTCCCATCCGACGGCCTCCAACAACCGCGGAGGATGCAGTCACCCAAAACGCTCTAAGATCACGCACCACGGAAGGAAGAAAGAATCCACCCTTTCCCTTCCCTTCCGTCCACTCGAGTGGATGTAACTGAACGTGAAAATGGGCTGTTCTTGAATTACGAATCCGAGGAATAGGGTCGCGATGGAACGCGATTTGTGGGAAAATTGACGTGACTGTGAAGCGATAGTGACTCATCAGGTTTTCAAATATAGGTCAGCACCTTTGGCTGTGGATCATTGGATCACGGAGCGCACGAAGCCTCGTTATATAACCGGCATGGCCCCGGGTGGTTCAGCGCGGAGCGGATGAGTGGAGGTGTTTACGAGGGGGAGGGAGGGGGGCGGCGTAGAGGGGGGTGGTTGGACGGGAAGGGGGCGACCAAAGGGGAGGGCCGAAGCGACGCCGCTAATGAAGACCTGCCCGCCCAGGCATCCTCCTTCTCCACCTCCTTTCACTAATTTTCGGAATTGTTCCATTATGGCGTTGGCTAATTGAAATCAAATGCCATCTAGGCCGTTCATTTTCGGAATTTTTTTGTCATTTTAATCTCCAAATGGAACATATGACGTCAAGAATAAATAAAAAGAAAGGCCAAAACAATATCGGCGTACAACGGTACAAAACTGCCAAATCATTCTCTCGGAGTAGGAAACTCAACAGAGAATCACAGATTTTTCAAAATAAATATTGCATATGACCTTTTAGGGAAATTAATTCGATCACGAGGGCATATAACATCAAATAATAATGATAAAGTCATAATGGAAGCGTGAGATGCAATCAAACATTGGATCTCACAAAAACATTGGATTGTATGACGTTAAGCCTGTGAGAAAGTGACGAGATTGGCAGGCCGGTATTGCACCAATATGATAACTCTTGTTATCGTGCTCGTGCGTGCTCGAACCCTGCCTCGGGGTTGATATCGTAATTCTCTAAAGATTAGTTCCAGTTTAGATGACGCTGCGTAACTTTAGTAGATAGAGTAACTAAAAGTACATAATCAAATTATACGAAAGAGTATCTGAATCTGGTAAACACACTTAGGTAAAATTATCTGCCATAAGGTTAAAATAATAATGAACAGTGGAAGAGGAAACAGAGGAGGAAATATACAAAGAACGGATCCTAAAACCCGAAAAGATTATAAAAAATCATCAAAAAGAGACGCGAAGAGACTGGCTCTTACTAGAGCCTAGCATCTAAGTATGTACAACCGTTCATTCATTTGTGAATATTGATGCGGACTCGAACATATGAGATATTAATACTTCCACCACCGAGATAAGGGATGAATGACCCTTCTCTGACAAGAGGAAGTCTTCAGAGAGTAGCTTTAGTCGATAATATAACATAGACTTTAGCTAGAACGCAGAATATTTCATAAACCTGTGGCAGATAGATAAGAAAACATCACATTTTCTCTGGTTGACTCAGGAATTGCGCGTGTATCTCAACAATGATTGACCGAAAGAATGTAGGTTATACGAGCAGATTTCAACTAAACGAAATAATTCAAAGGTGCTCGCAATCTTTTCATTCCAAAGACATAAATTCAAACGCAGTTAAGCATCGAATTGTGAAACTCTAATGTCCAAGCAACTCCTGATCATTACCTTCTTTATTCTTCCTTCTTATTCTTCGTCTTCTAGATTTCTAAGTTCTTGGTTCATACTAAGTTCACCCCAGGTCTTGTAAGCGGTATTTGATTGTTTTAAATAATATCAGGGGGTGTGGCAGCATCCTACTGCGTAGAGAATTCAGTAATTAGCAACAAGATATGTGTTTGAATTCGGAATGGGTCTCCATACAAACATTTGCGTAGACCTCAGCTGTGATATTTTATACGAGTCAAATCATTCTGGTAACTCTCGGTGCTGGGGAAACAGCCTTCTTGAATTTCGAAATCCACATGGTATTGGACGTGAGGATTTATAATCTCCACACTCACCAATCCAACTGACCTTCGCGTTGAAGACTATGGAATGTTTAAAAAAAATAATTTAAGCATAAAATAGAAGGGAAAGCAATTATTTATAATCATTGTATTTGACAACCTTCCAAATATGCTTTCACTAATTTATTTCTGACGGAATAATGAAGGAATCTGCTGTCCTTATTGGTAAATAAAATGCAAAGTGATTATATTTAATACACTGAGTAAACACATTTCCGAGAGAGGATTACCTTCGTTACGCAGTGGTCTATCTATTTACGAAGGTATGCTGTAAAGTACCAAAAGTTTTCTGGATCCTCACGACTGAGGTCGTTTCTCGCGTGGGATATTTAAAGCTACTCATCAGGGAAGCATCAACTCCCTTGACTGAGGAAAAATCTTAACACGTGGCCTATAATTGAACCGCAGGATGATCTACGGCTCGCCGCGTTAAAATTGTCGGCACATTTTACTTCCCCAAGACTCTCATTTGCCCAGTTTTCAACGGCCTCTTCTTGGCTCTAAAATTTTTTTTATGCACTAACTATATATCACATTCTGTAGCAGAAATTATCACCAATTCAAATATTATGCCACACTTTCCAATTACACCATCTTAAAGTTCAAGTTTCGTTTTGCAAGGTTGGCTACAGAATCAACAACATTCCAAAATTTGAAAAGGGTATTTCATTGACTGTGTATCGGTTAAAATAATGTGCATTGTGTGTCTATGTTTGTGCATTTCTATTCACAAATGCTTACAACGCAACTGCGTTGGTAATAAGCAATTTTAAATGCCTAAAACACTGAGGATAAATTTCACAGGGCAAAGAAATTTCTTGGTAGCATCATTGGAATTCACGACTTCTTTTTCATGCAAATTCCGCATATGCTCGCATTTTCTCCTCACGTCAAGCGACACATTTGGTTAGTCCTATCACTCCCGAACCCACCCTGACTGCCACTTTTCTCCGACCCATACCCTTCTATTCTATAATGATTTAAGGGTGTCTTTCGGAGGTTCGCCCCCTTTCATCTAGCCGCCCGGGGCCGAGGATCAGTGGGAGAGCGCGAAGGGCCGACCATCATCCTTCATCGGGCACCCTCGGCCATCCATCATCGGAGGCGCCACTCACCAACTGCACCCTCACCGCCGGCGAATCCACCCGTCACCCCCCACCCTCGGGAGAGACGGAGAGAGAGAGAGAGAGCTCGGCGGCGTTAAACTCGAACGGCAGGCAAATGCCATCAGAGGGAGAAGAGTCAGTCAGTCGATGAGGTCAGTCCGACCCGGATTTCGAAAAACGGGGTAGGAGCACTGCCTCACGAGCGCAAACGCTCTCACGAACGCAAACTCGAAGTTCTAAAATACTCCCTCCCCCACGCTAAACCTGTGATCCTTGCAGCCGGCTCAACCCTTTAATTCCCCTTCCTCTCCGCGAGAAGCGGCAGGAGTCTCTCTCCCCCGCCGACATCGGGCGGCAGACGTCTCTCCAATGGCAGTAGGTGCAGGAGGCGCGGGGTTTTCTAAGCGGAGGGTGGGGGCGAGGGAACTATTTGAAAGAAGGCCGCCGCCGCTTGTGTTGTGCCTTCGTTGTGCGGGGATAGCGGTGAGCAATGCGAAGAATGTGTAAATCTTTCGTATAAAGGTGAGCGGCAAAAGGAGCGTGGGAGGGGGCGCACGGGAGGCGAGGTGGGAAGGGGAGGCTTGGGAAAGGTATTTGTCGAAATAGGGAGAGAAGCAGATTTGGAGCCAGCTCATTTCTTTCGATCCAGACTCTCAAGCGCATATAGCTTGCACCACAATAACAGCCTACCAGTGTCGTTAAAAACAAGCTATTAAAATTATATTGTGCAAAATATTAAATTCACGATCCCAAAAAGGACAATATTTTGAATTTCGCTCATTGACTCATTTTAATTTATTCACTTTGGACATTCATAAGGATGCATTTTTTATTTCTACTCACATATGAATTATCACAAATGGAAGCATCAAATATTTTTATAAATGAGAGCTTCTGCATTCATTTTTCAACGATATTGTAAGTCAAATAATTATTTATATTAGATAATCTCACGCCACATAATGATGCCAGATGATAATAAGCTACGTAAATAAAATAATAGAGGGGGAATATTTTTATGTATTTATTCATTTTAACTGATTCATCGATTCATCGACTGATCTAAAAACAAAAACCTATCCACAATATGCAACCGAATTTCAAACATTGACTTCATGCTAGAAAACGTAACATAATAGGACCAAATACATAAATCAATGACACCCACAAGATAATAAACTTTAATCCATCAATGAATTACCAATTACATTAACATTTTTTCAAAACTCCGCGGCCCGCAACCGCTATAATATGATCTAGACACTTTTCAAACGGTCGTAACTATTCAATATTGCTGCGAATTCGATTCACACGGATCTTGAGGCGATAAATGTAGAGCTACCACGCAAAAATATAACTACCGCGGGAATGTAAGACTATCAAGTCTTAACATTGTAATTTATTTTCTCCTCAGCATGATTTAAGCCGTAAGAAATGAAAGATTGGGAACAGGTAAGTCCTCCTTCAGGCTTTTATTGACCCCTGTACACTCCCGAATGAAGGTCGAGCTCGCGAAAGGAATCTACTTAAGCAAGCTAAGGTAACCAGTCAGAGCGGAGAGAGCCCCCCACCACTAAAAGAAAGACCTGGAAATGAGGCTCTTCTTCAAGAGATACTGGAGATCATCCGACCTTCCACACACAAAGGTGCTATTGCCTAGTACTTACCTCGTTCCTGCCCAGTTTCTGGCAAATTGGATAGAAATACTTGTCGGGTTTACCCATAGAATGAATGTACCGCCACCAATTTGCCATGATTTTACCCGTATCAATATATTCCTATGCATTTAAGCGTGCTTCTCTGTTCTTATGATAATTTATTTTATGGGATCGGTAAGCTAAATGAAGTCTTGAGGAGATTTCTCAGGCGTATGGAGGTTTGACTCAGATGCTTCGTATATACTTCAATGCGAATTTAAGAGAAAAACCGAATTCCATTTTTATGGTATGAAAATATGAAATTCTTCAAATGTGTAAATGCTCGACAGATTGAAGGTAAGGAATCAATAAAATGACGAAGCTTGTTTTATTAACTTATGAGTGCTTAATAATTTCAGCCAAAAGCAAAATAAATTATTGGAAAATATCAAATAGAAACTTGACTCCCAAAAGATTTCCATGAGATTTCTTTTTAATTCATTAGCTTTACTGAGACTGTAGTGATGAACCACGCTCTTATTCTGAATCATGATTGCTCAGCCATTCTTCTCAGGGCCATTTTAACTATCGAAATATCTCAACCAGTCCCATCAAGGTGATTGTCCACAACTCATCCAAAGGCACATTCAATAGAATATCGAACGGGTTTGGTTACGAAAGTGCTTCATGATATTCGACTGATCGCGCAGGAAAGAGGAAAACGAACCGCATCAGTACCTATTTTTGGATAGAAAACCGTAAATATTACATCACCATACGGCGGTTAGTGGGTTTTCAGACACTTGGCATATCACGCGAACGGTATGGCATTGACTTCCTCTTGCTTCACCCAACCTGTAAGAGCCTATATGCGGCTGCAACAGGTATGACTAAGTGATCACGAGCATTTCATCCCTAGCAACGTTTCTAACAGATTTCAATCGAAATGGAAAAATTAATATTTAATGTATAACTCCAATTTGTAATAGCAAAAAATAATTACTGCTTTTTCCTTTAATAAAGATTTTCAAAAGAGTAATGATCCCAAATTAGAAAGTAGAAGTGAATAGATATAATTAGGATGATATTTAGCATTTCTTCAGAAAATGGTGCAAGATACATAAATGTATGAAGGCAGAAACACTGATTTCTGTCGAAAATTTCGTCATTTACACCATTCAAGCTACAGAAACAATATATTGGGGATCAGGTTGATGTGGTGGCCTCCCATCCCGAGGGCCCGGGTTCGATTCCCGACGGCGGATTTTCAGTGGAAAACCGTTCCCCACTTGAGTGCCTAGTGGAGGGCATTTCAAGTTCAGTACTCCGTCCGTTGAATGGGACGTTAAGCCGTGGTCCCCTTGGCGCCTTTCGTTAAGAGTAGGCTAATGCCGACGCCGGGTTTCTCTCCACCCTTCCTCCGTTTCCTGAAAACTCCTACCATTATCCAAATACCCAACAATCCTAAATGGCGCAAATACCTCAGCTGTCGGTCGCCTCCCCTGAATAACCAACTAACTAACAATATATTCTATAGTGTGCAGCATTGAATGGTGGAACGGCATTATCAGTAAATTCAAGATTCGTACTGTACAATGTTTTCTTTTAACATGCAACACGTGTTTTAATACACTATAGCGTAGTCATCAGGTATGGAATCGCAGGCCTGATGTCAAACCAGAGTGTATTTAAACATGTGTTGCATGTGAAAATAAACAAATGGACAGTACCAATCCTGTATTTTCTAAGAGAAACAGAAAAATATCACAGGTCTCTAACATACGCCGAGCTGACGATGACTTGTAAGTTTGATAGAGTGATTAATAAAGAATGATGTGAGAAGAGAGCGATTTTTTGTACCCACTGATGTTTAAGAGTAAATTTCTTTATAGATAACAAGGATACTGTTTCATCTATTATTTGTGATTACGTTGATTCTTTGCGTTTGACAGCACCTGGAAAACACATCTAAATTATCAATGAAAGGTCTCGAAGCAATGCCGTATTCCTTTAAAACATTACCCATGTTTATGGAACTCTAATCGAAGGAGGAAATGTACATTGCACGAGTAACCGAACTTTTTATAAGCTCGAACAAGAAGAAGATGCACAAGGTGTACTCCCTCACTCCCCTCCTAGGAAATGTTTTCTCCGCCACTGACATACAAGCGTTTTTCCCACGCCGTACGAGGATGTAATAGCAACAGATGTCTCCACCCTTCGTACAACATTGCCATTCATTTTATCTTTCAGTTTCGCGGCACTGGTTTTCCCAATCCACATTTTTTGCCTCCGAGCGGGCATCATAGCAACGGACGCCTACCGCGAGACCCAAAGTGGTTGCACTAAAAAGATTGGGATCCTATTATCAACCGAAGTGATGGGAAGCCGGGAGAGTTGAAAATAAAATAAATTTTTGTCGAAATGAGGGACAAAACAGGAGCAAGTGGTGGGGAGGAACGGAGAAGCAAAGGGAGAGAAAATTGCTCGTTTGAGACGTCCGAGGCACAGTCGAGCCTTCGTGCGTTCTCTTGTCTGTGAGTCCGTATTTCGAGGGAGAAAGAGGGTCAGAGAGTGAACGGATGGGGAGGAGGGAGGGGATGGAATGGGCACAGATGGCTATCGCTCCGGAATATCACGGCGGAGCGAGGAGGCCTTTGTCCCATTTCGCAATCCCGGCATTACCCGAAGGCATACTTGCCTCGCTGCCCTTTCCCCCCTCTCGCGGGGGACGGGGGAAAAAGGACCTCCCCGCGCTATTCCTCCGGGGCCCGGATCTCCGATTCGAGAACATTTTTCCGCGTTCTCTCGGGATCTTCGCCCGACTGTCCCCCTCCCCATCCCACCGAACCCCTCCGGGAGCCTTCAGAGCGTACGCCTCGATTGTACACCCGAAGGGAAATGATACTTTTCCGGAGCGATCAGTCGATATCGGCTCAAATCGTCCAGGGATGTGCGTGCAAGCGTATTGCTAGGAGGGGGGGGGGGGCGGGAGAGTCACCCCCAGAGTGGCCTTGGGAAGTCTCGGCCGTCCGGGTCGGAACCCGGAGACGGCGCGATTTCCGATCCGAATTCCGGGGAGGATTCCAGGGGACGGAGAGGAACCGTATAATTGTACCGTTCACGTTTTAAAAATACGCCGCGCTCGGAGTTGAGAGGCACCTGAGCAATTTTACACTTTTCCTGCAGTGTCTTCGACCCATCGAATGTTGACGAGCTATTTCGGTGACCCCTACCGCAACCCGATGAGATAGAGCGGGGAACGGTTGAAATGCTAACGGATTTGGGATTTGAGGTTAGCAAGTACTTCGGGGAGCTTGAATTGGAGATTAAACTTTCAAGGAGGACTTACAGCGGGGGAAAGTATTTTCACCTCTTGCAAATAATTATTGGATTAAAAGATCAATAATTAAGTAGCTTTCTGAATTTGCCATAGATTTTTTCGAGAGACTATTCTTCAAACGCTTGATCCTCAGAAATGCATAAATGAGATCTTGGATATCTAAAGGCAATCAAAAGTACATCAACTATTAGATTTTTTACAGAATGGTATCAATTACTGCGACTAGGGAGTCCACATTCCGATAATTCCCGTATAAAATATCACATTATTCGTGAGATGTGTCAATGTCAGAAGTTTACCACGGCATTCTTGACAACCTTGGTGAACCAAAGTCCTTATTATAGGATATTGGGTCCCATTGTAAGGAATTTGGTGGAAGGGGAATAATTGAATGAGTGGATTAAGATCAATAAGTCACGCGTTAAAATCCAATTCGTGAGATGCAATCAGATACGAGAGTAATACGCCTTGGTTGTAAATAACGCAAATCATGTGAAAGCACCGGAGGAAAGTCCGAATAGATTACAAGAATGAAGTACTAAAGCGAGATCAAAGGTAGTTATGATACTTTTATAAAGTATACATACTTTTATTTATACTGAATTATTGGAATTCACCGATCGACCTCCTTTGATCATCTTTTGAATATAAATTACTATATTCTTCACAAGATTCCCAACATTTTTCTAGATAACGTCTTCTGTTTCAATAACTTAATTTCCGAGTGAAAGATCTTGAATCACACACAGAGGTATATCATCCAAAATCACTTAAGAAGTAATCGCAGATGCACTATGATGGTACAGGAGAATCTATTTCATAATTAGATTTTGTTGGTCAAAATCTAAAACAGGAAAAACTTAGGATTCATCAAAAATTGGCATTTCCACCACCTTCAGAAATCAGTAAATATTGATACGCTCAACAGCAGTAAATCTTAAAATTTAGAACGCTCTTAATATTGAATATGGGTGGGATCGACAAAAAACAACGTAATTATAAACAAGTGGGGGTTTAAGTCGTCCGAGGACTATCATGGTCAAAACTTCATTGAAGAGCGCGCGAATTCGAAAATATTTTTCTAAACTATTTTATGAGACCGAAACAATTTATGATCCTGGCGAATCCGCATTTAGGCCACAAAACCTCAGAATAGTTCTTATTAAACACTGCTGTTCCGGAGAACAAAGTTCGATTTCGGCTCCTCTGTGACAAACAAGCTGTTACGACTCCCAAGATTAAGAATCGATGAAATTGGTACAAACAATTTTACGAGAGTTAATATCCCAAATGTACAAAGGGTAAAGGTCGATACGGATAAGAGCAGAGAGCATCACATTCACGACTGTCTGAAGTCGGAATTTCGATCGCCGACGGACACAAAAGGATCATATCCCCTCCACGCGAAGTCCTGGGGACCGGTGCCAGCGGCGCCGGCGTCTTAGCTGGACCGCGGCGCCGCCGGAGGGCTGACTGGCGGACGATGCCGGCGGGGGAGGGAAGACCTCTCCGGGCCCAGGGAACGCACAATGGACTCCGAGAGAGGAGGTCCAACCGGCGCAGCCTCCGCTATCCCCTTCCGACTCACGAATCTCGCTCCCGCCCCCACACCCCTCGCCGCTCCCCCGTTATCCGATTATGTGGAGGCGGGGGTGGAGGGCTCCGCGGGCAACCGACGGTGGTGGTGGCTGTTTATAAAAGGTCACGGCCCACGCCGCCGGGTCCTCCCGACCAATCGGATGCGGGGAGAGACGGACAGAAACGACTTCGCCCCCCTTCCCCCCCGGAGGAGGCCGTTGTAGCGTCCGCCGGGCGAGAGGGTGCCGGCGGAGAGAGCGCGTGTTAGCTAGGATTCGGGGGGAAGGTAGGCTCCGCTCCCACTCTCTGCAGGAGGAGCCCGTCGAGGGGGTGGGGAGAGGAAAAGGCGGAGGGAAAAGGGGGAGGGGGTCGGACGAAACGTGGCGGAGGAACCGGTAGTCCCCTCTCCCGACTCTCTCCTTTCCACTCAGGAAGAGACGCGAATTTTTTTCCCTGTTACTTTTTTTTAACCTCGTAACCTCGCCCCCCCGGGATCTTCAAGTTCCATTCGTTTGTTTGCATGCTTTTTTTTCCTATCGATTAATACGTCAATACCATCAATTTTCGCTCTCAGTTTTTTTTGAATGGGTGAACTCATTTCCTTGGATTTTAATCTATTTCCCACTTAATACGCTAGGTGGGTACAGACTCAGTATGGTCGTCGAAAACATTAATGCCGGACTATAATATTCTATTTCTGCGCAGTGTGCAAAATTTTTGATCGCATGTATCGCAGAAGTTTACGAGGGCATGCTTGCGCAGGATGATAACTTTCAATTTTAATTTCACCTTAAAACGCTGACATAGCTGGCAGTATGTGATATCCTTTCTTTGCCCTACCAATTTGCGCATTACAGACGATTGGCTCGATAGCACTAATCTCCATCATATATTAATTTCGATATGAAAGGGATTATTATGTTGCTGCAAATAATACTGTATGTTTACAAGGAGCGAAATAATGAGTAGACTACCTTTTTATTAACCTCATTCTTTGAGAGACATTAATTTGCATCATATGCCATATCACCTCTTTCATACGGGTAAAATTTGGTCTTCCGAGTTAATCCAATGTTTTTAGAAAAAAGTTTCAAATGAATTCATGGTTTTAGGAGGTCTTGGAATCAAGCGGAGACCGCGGAGTGAAAATTCACGATTTTAGGTGCATCCCATTTCTCTCGTAAGTTCACCTTGCACTGCATTTTATGCTCTCTTCCCCCTCCCAACACGTACTTCCCCCTACACCACGTACTGACGGTTCCCCGCACGCACATCAACAAGAAAAGATCGGGACGACATCAATGGGAGGGGTATCCGCGTGGCCCTCCCTCCCCAATCACCCTCGTTTCCCATCCCGGCCCACCATCGACGGACGCGGTTTCGGAGGGTCGTGGCTTCCTTGCCGGTCGCCGCACCGTGACCCAATTCCCCACCATCGCCCCCAGGAAGCCACCACTCTCTTATGTAAACTGGCGGTTTGAATTAAGTGAGCAGCTCGCACAGAAACACTCGTTCGGGCTTCCAAGTAAGGACTGGCTGAGCGATGGGTCTCGGAGAACCCCGAATGAAATATTTCGCCCGAGCTTTGCGTGGAAAAAACAGGTATTCCAGCTTATTTTTCCCTCCCTCTGCAACTTTTATTCATGCTTCGTCCCCCGGCCTTCGCTTCCACCACGGTCGCCAGTTCGGTGGTGGCGACCCACTCTTGAATCTCTAGGCCTATTCTTTCGCATCGCCTCCGCTTCGGAGCGATGATGGCAATGCTTTTATATGCTAGGAATGATAACGGTCCAGTCACCTATCGTTTTGTCTAGACGTGGCTAGTTAGTAATGCCCGCTTCGCCCCGTCGCCGCTCCGGCCTTACATATCTCCACTCCGATCCGTGAGACAATTCGGAACACGGGAATGAAAAAGTGGGACGCCTATACATTTCATTCGCTCGACAGTCCATTCTTTTTTCACCGTCTTTGCCGGCTGATCGCCCCGTTTTACGCCCAAGCACGTTGACTGAAGCTGTTCCACGGCGAGTGAACTCTGAAGGATCTAACTGCTCTCCGCATTACCGAATACTAGTCGAACTACCTCAATAGAATACTTTCTGTCCCGTCTTGACAAATGCACAGTAAAATATTCTCAGCTAGAGAAGTTTCTCCGGAGCGCATCCATAATATTTAGGGGAGTTTGGAAAAATTTCGGCTGGCCAAAAATGAAGCGAAGTTCTTAATTTGCAGAATTTTATTTCCAATTACTCTAACTGCTTAGGTTATATATCGCTCCGTTACGCTCACTCTAACTTGGCGTAAAGACAAATGTGACAACCTTACCCCTATGGAGGTGATCCACGCAAAGTCGACGCGCGACCGACGTGGCTAAAACGATCGGCATGAAAAAAGAAGTCCAAGAAAGTGTCAGCCTCAGTGGATTAGTTATATTATCTTAGGCTATTTATTAAAAAAGACGCAAAAGGAAAACTACCTCAACGTCAAAATATATGCATTCACTTTTGAAAACATTCAAACTGACCACGCGTGAGTGTGTACTACTTTTTAATGGCAAAAGTGGATGCATTTTTTTTAAGGAAGTTAGATTCATAATCATGGTTTCTCTTGATTCTAGGAATGAAATTTCACTTTCATTTTCCACCAAAGCCTGTGGTGTAGATTCATCATACATTAAAACTTTTATCTAACTTAAGACGCTAGTTCTTTTGGGTTTAAAAAAGATAAAAGTCTTACCTCCGCTATTTTGTTTTTAACCAAATAGTAAACGAGGAAGATCCCACAATTAAAACTCATATAAAGACTAAAATTCCACAATATCACGCAAGAGAATACATTTGCGAACAACTTCAATGACATTGAGTGAAGGCTGCGCTCCGACATGGACAGAATAATTCATTAAATTAACTTATTTTTTGTAAGGCACCCAGTCAGCAAGGAATTTGCGGATAAACCAAGGAGGACCAGTGATCTTTTCTCCTCTAGATCTGAACAACCGCTATCCGCACTCTTTGAAATTCGGAATTTGACCAGAACGCAATGAAAGATCAAATACGGGAACGCATTAGCGAATAACAGCTGTCACTCCCAACCAGCAAAAAATTTAATATTAACAAAAAATGACTATGAATTTCAAGGCCTTAACCATTGTCAATAACAGTGATGTCATTTTTAAATTTGTTTTGATGGATGGGAAAAGAAAACATTTAAACGAAATAAGGAATATGTTTTAAAAAATCATAAATCTCAAATAATTTCTTAGAAATATATATGTATTTGGTTTCATTCCCAAGACCCATTAATGCTTATAAAGATGCATTAAACGTCTTCGAAACTCAATAAAATACGACCATTAAGCTCTTTCGAGCAACAAGTTTTCAACGAATCTCTTGTACTGAAATCCTCTGATACGTTTAAGTTTTTTTAACAGACATTTAGGGTATTCACCCAATGACAACAGCGTATTAGGTTTTTTAAAGAAAAACTCTGCTATATTCAATGTGCGTGCCACATACGAAAACTATTTTGCTCACGGTTTTGTTTCTACAGGAACAAAATAGAATGTTTCCTCAATTGCTCTATAGAGCAATCGAAGTCAACGTATCTCATATGGATGAAATAGCCATTTCCTTTTCACTGCACACAGATATCGCGTGCTTTTTGACTTCAGTATGAGAATGGATAGACATAATACCATTTGGAACGAAAAATTATCGAAAATATAGGCCATGAGTAGTTATAATAAGCCAATACTCAAAACGTACAGCATAGATCCTCCTCATAATATGATATTTTATAATGGTAACAGTTAACAAGACAATTGTATATAATTTAAATGCACTCTATTCACAGGTAGAAGGGAAGTACTAATTAAGCATATATTATATATTTCTCTATTTTCTGATGGTCTAACATTTCCAACTACGTTATACTGATTTGAAAAAGAATGATAAAAATATCGAAAATCGCGAAGCATAAAATCGATTTCCAACTCCATACAATTTAAAACCCTGTGCGTAAGGATGTCTGTTTCATCTAGGTGCTTGGATGCTCGGGACATGAAAAAATAATAAGGGGTGAAACCGCGAGTGACTAAAATCTAAGTTTAGCCCTTGCTATGCAACGACAGAAGCGCTGCACCTGGCGGGTCCCCGCAAAGTTCAAGGGAGCAGAATTACACAAGACTAATGGACAGAGTGTAATTTGGAAAGGTTGAAGAGGAAGTCCTGGTTTCGAATCCGGTGAGAACACACCTCTGGAAGGACAGCGGAATGATTAACTCGTGACATGAAACATGTTCCTGGGGGAGGTGGTTGAATAAACACCACCAAAGCCCTTGGATAGCATGTAATGCCGCGTGACTTCCCGGAATAATGTGGGAAGTGGGAGGAGAGGCGGGGAGGGAGAAGGGGAACGGTTCGAGGCTACTGCCAGGATTCTCGACGAGTCTTACACTCTCATTTCCACCAAGGCTCATCGTTAAATGTCTTTACCGCCACATATCTCCCTTCTTCTGTACTTAGGAACAAAGGCAAAAAAAAAAAATTCTTCACTCCAACTCACTCCAATCTCTAAACACTCAACTTCCCCCACACCATTCTTCCCCCACAGAAGCCTCAAAAACCCAACGTAATAACTCTTCTTTTTAGCCCTTTTCCTTTTGTCGTCTAGTCATCCCGAGCGGTAATGGCTTCGGCGGAATAGCGGTAATATTCACGGAAGGGGAGGGGGTAGGTGGTTTTTCTTAATTGCCCTATCCGGGAAGTGATGGTGTAAGTGGTTTGGTTGAAGGGGCGGCGGCGGTCTCCCTCGGACCGCAGAAATGTCTCATTCCCTCTTTGGGGCAGTGACGCAAGCGGCCTGAGGTCGCTCCGAGAGTTACCAATTTCGAGAGTGCGATCGAGGCTCGTCCATCTTTTAAGTGTGTCAGGATTTAAAACCGGGGGAAGGGGTATTGTTTTTTGTCGGACGGAAATAAATAGGACTCGAAGTAAATCAAGTTCCCGGGTGGCTCATCTTTTCGGTTTCCGCTCTTTCTTCAACCACCTTAATGTCTGAACAACACAGAGGGTAGCAGAATTTCCATTCAGGTGCTCTACCACTTGACCTACTGAGAGGAAATCCTTGAAAACAAAGGGTATTTCATTGTCAACGCCCGATTTTTTCCGAAAACCTTTAAAGCTTTAAGTAGTCTACATTTCTTCTCGCCTTCTACTATCCCTTCTAATTGAAGTTAAACGGAGTAGGTACACAAATAAATAATTAGGTCACACTAACGTCACTTTTGAATGAAATAGTTGAATAATTCATTAATATTTACCCGTTTCGTTCTATTCATTACTAATGATTAAGTAAACAGGACCACGATAGTCAGCTTAACCCGTGGTAGAAAGCTTTTAATTTCGTCGCTAATATGAATAGATTATTCGTACCACGATTTATAGTTCAGATTAAATTTTGTGACATAGCGTTAGTTGGTGGAGTGACTAAATCCAAAGCATACAAATATTATTCCTAGCGCAAAGACAAGGTGTTCGTCAAGCGTCACTATTAAGAACAGATTCAACCATGACTCATTAAATGGTATCGACTATGTCCTTTAGTTTCTGAATTTAGCAGAGAAGCATAGTACACGCCATTCATTAATTGAAGCAAACCATACCTATGTGAAGGAATGTAACGAGAAACTTTTTAGATTGATTTTGTTCGACCGCAACTTCGCCATAAAGGCGAATATTACAAGTATAATATATTTGAAAAAGATTTCATTTTGCAATGAAGTAAATAGGTCGTGAGATGTGATCTTCCATAATGACGGCAAATGATAAGAAGTCAGCCACAATTTTTTAATGGTTTATTTAAAGATGCCAAAAAAAGTCCAACATTATTAATAGTCACGGCAACGCTACGCGGATAATCGCGGAATTTCAGTCGGGGACCGAGTCATAAATCTTCCAGTCAAGGGCGGGAAAAAACGGAAAACTCCTCAACTCATGTTGGGATTAACAGTAGGGCAGAGGCCTTTAAAAAAACCGCAGAGCCAATCCCGGAGGCAGGCGTCGAAAAGACAACGAGCGACGTAGCCCGACTCTCACATCCGATTCAATTTCTCAACTGCTGCCGCGATTTCAGTCGCTGTGACGATGCAAATGGCTAGCAACTTATCGTCTCCGTGACGAGGAACTTGATATCGCTTTATGAATGATGGACCGAGTGTTTCTCAGCTGTTCCTCCGCCTCAGGGATTCCTCGATACGGACGTATTTGAAGGAGGGCCCGGAGAGAACGGCTAAATACCTCTGATCCACTCCCCCCCATCTTCCTTCCTCACGCGACTGACAGTTTCCTCTTCCCTATCCTCTTTGTGGAAGAAGCCAAGAATCCTTTGGAGAGTTTTCAAATTTTTTAGCACTTTGTCCCTCGAACAAACACCTGTGGTGTTTTCTCAGCTGAGCCTCAAATCTCCTAAAAGAGTCTTAAATTAAAAAAGCAACAAAGTCAGCATGATGTCGCCGTTCTTTTTAATTACCGCGTTGAATTATTTAGCCTGTGATATTCCGAGATCCACCTACAAAGATCCTTTGTCCGAAGCAACTCTACCGGGGGCCTTAAATTTTCATCCTATTGCCCCATTTCGTGGACATAGCCTCGATTCAAGTCCTTCCCTTTTTAACGGTCATTTTTTCGCAACGCTTGGCTTAATCACGACAGATGTCCCCCGTGAAAAAACTCAAGAATCTGACAATGAGATCGGCATGCGCCCGGGAAGACAAAGGAGTCTTTTGTGGTGAAATGGACAATTTGGAGTCCTGTTTCCGACGTCAATTACGGGATAGCCTCCCGCCTGCGAACGCTCACATTCGCAGGCGCGCTCTTCTTCGAATGAAGCCAGTGCATCCATCTGTCCAGGGAAATGAAAAAGGAAAGGAATCCAAGCGCGATGCGAAAGTCCGCACGGCTGAGAAGAAACGCTGGCGGGAGGACTCGCGCATCTCTCCGCCTGTCCACTTCCTCATTTCACTCACCCTGCACACACGCAAACATAGGTAACTTAATTTCTCGCAACATCGAGTCGCTTGAAAACTTGGCCATTACTCAAAAGGACGACGCTGTCCCGCAACCCCTGTTTTACCTCACCCACTCCCCACCTCGGATATCCTTAGACCACAGGGGGGAAGGCTTCCTCATTTATTAGCTTTCCGGATCCCCTCATCCTGCCAAGAATACATCGTGCTCTACGGGAATCCGACACTCCCTCCCACCCATCTCGATCCCTCCCATCTGCTCCCCGACCGAAACACGTGCGGAATTTTAGTGAGAACGGAGGAAAGCAAAACGCCGAGTGCCGTCCGCGATGAGCAACAATTAAGCCCGACTGATGAGAGAGAGGGAGGAGAGGGCGGGGGTGAAGGGAGAGAGGGCTGAGAAGGGCGGCCGACTATTCATAGACCAGGAAGTCGAGGCCACCCCCTCCCGACAGCGTGTCACCTAGGGACTATGTCAAAAACGAGCGCCAGGGACACCCGAAACCACTCTTCCCGCACAACGTCGTGGACGGGAAAAGGCGCGCTACTGTCGCGTCAATTAACATGTCCAATCGTCGTCCATCGGGATGAGTGAGAACGGGGGCTGGGATAATATGTGGGTGAGGGGGAGGAAGGAGGAGGGGGTGGAGTCGCCCTGGATATAGCCCCTTGAGTTATTGCTGGAGCGAGGAGAGGCTGAGAGCGCTCGCCACTTTTCAGATCAGCCTCTCGAGTGGGAGTGGGGGGGACCGACATCCCACGCGGCTGAGCGAATAGGTATAAGCGAGACGGTTCCGTGGCAGGGACGGTTAGGGGAGGGTGAGACGAGCGGTAAGGAAGACTTGGGGGGGGGAGGGATGGGGGAGGAGGCGGAAGAGAATTATGGCGAAACGTTTTAAAGCGCATTTTCGTCGCTCGGGTCGCGGACTGCTCTCCTCTTTTCTTTTTCCTCGAGACAGTTGAGTGGGAGACAACAGGCGGTGTCGGCCAAGTTCAGGCATCCACGAACGTGACCGGACGAAGTCGGTCTAACGATCTCGCACACACTGACGCACCGCGATCGGAATCGATGACTTCCGCGCGGGCCAAGAGGAAAATATTTATGACCGCTGTATGACATCGGGGTCATGTGAGGAGCTCTCTGTTCTGTTGCGAACACCATTCCTCTGAGAAGAAGGGCGATACTCTCCCTCGGTCGGCGAAATGATATCCATTGCCCTGCCATCCATCTTCGAGGCCTGAAACTATGGTCACCGCGGCACTTCACCGACATCCATCATCATCTGGGACACGGGGGCCGAAGATGAGGAAAAACAACACCCTCAGATTGAGTTTGGCAGGTGTTGGAAAGGCGGAGTTGGAGGAGGAGGGTGAATAAGTTACCCATGTCAAACACGACCATATACGATGGTCGGTTATGTAATGCAGGTAATGAAAATTTTCTTTACGTAATCGCATATGCTGTGCTAAGTACCTGAATTGCCCTCCATATTCCTTTTCCCAACCACCAATGGCTATAACATCACCCTTCATCGGGCAAACTATTTCGAACGAAGGTTAATCGCAACAAACTGAACACATACTTTATTTAGTAGATCACCACTGTCGCAATGTCTGCACACTTAATAACGATTAATTTATAGGAAAAAATATGCCCTGTAATTCTTCACTACGTTGCCTTACAATATGAAATACTTGAAAAAGTAAAGGCAGTGATCATCATCATTCAACAACCCTAAGAATGGTTTGACTCAGCTCTCCACTGTATTCTTCCGTCGGCTAACCTCTTAACATAGTTCTTCTCTTTCACATCCTTCACAACTTGCTCTACACATCTCCTTCCTTAGCCGCTCTTCCCTAGTCCCTCGACATTGTCTTCATTAGACCACCGATTAATTTTATTTTAATCACTCTTCTGTAACACCACATTTCGAATGCTTCCACCCATAGCTTCTGCTGCTATAATCGTCCGTGCCCCACTTCCATGAAGAAAAGTGCTTCAAATGTATGTTTTGAGAAACTTTTCCTTACTTCCACTCTTTTATTTCCAGCTGTAAGTATATTCTTATTTTGGTGGAATACATTCTTCGCCTGAGCTATTCTACCGACCATTTCTCTCTTGCTTCGTCCATCGCTGGCTACTCGGCTTTCCAGTGAACAATACTCTTTCACCTCCTCAAGCTTTTGTTTTCCTAATTAAACAAGAGCCATAGCCTATTTTCTCCCACTGCATACCAATTTCTTAGTTAGTGAAGGAATTACCAACGATTATTTTAACTAAAATATATTAAATATCAGACGCAAAGTAAAAAATTATTCCGAAAATGAAGTTACTACGATCTTCGTGCAAATTTTGCCTCACTCCCGGGAGAGAAACAGAGTTAACCTGATGAGGTATTCGAGGTGGAATTCCTGAACACCCCTGATGCCTCCAAGACTCTCCTCCCGGATGCGAGGAGGTGTTAAACCCGGCTGGAAACAATTCCCATCTCCAAGAGTGGAGAATGTGTGATGAGCGAGATGGGAGAGATGAATGAGGAGCGGCGTCGCGGAAGAGAGGAGAGGAGCAAAGAGGAGAAAGAACAAAAGGGGACGTGGGGAGGAAAACGAGAATAGGCGGAATGAGGAGGAAGGAGGAGGAGGAGGGAGGGAGGAGAGAGGCGAGAGTTGGCCGAGAAGGAGAACGATAAAAGAGGGACGGAGGGAGATAAACTTGAACGACGGATCTGGGGTGGTGGCGAGGAGGAGGCTGGGGGAAGAAGGGCCCGCTTTAAGGGGGCTTAAGGAGAGAAGAGAATGGAGCAGGAATTCGGGTGGGTGGATGGAATTTTCGTCAAAGAAAGGAGTCGGGTCGTCCAAGAGTGGAGATGTAAGCGAGAAGGTTTGGGCGGGGGGCAGCAAGATGGGCGTGGTGGTTAGATTACGAGCTCGGAGAGGGCGGGGTGCAGTTTTTCGCGCGACACCCTGTGGGCATTCATTGATATTGATGGGAGGAGGAGAGAGAGCAGGGGGGTGTTGGAAGTAGGTTGAGCGAAGGTTGTTAGGGGGTCGCGAGAGGTGCGTCGGGGGAGGAAGGGTAATGAGGTCACAGCACAGGGGCCGACGCTCACGCCCTCCCGATGACCCGCCCGCGCGTTCCAATCGAACCACGACCACCGGGCCATTCGCTTCCGGGGTGGGGGGGAGGGCGCTCTGGCAAGGGGGTCGCGGGAGGAGGGGCGTCGGAACAAGGGATCCCCACGCCCAACCCAACGACGCTCGGATCTGTCCCCGTCTCACGGACGGCCATTCGCATTGCCAAGATTTTTTTCGTGGGAGGGAAGGGGATAAATTATTGGCGACATTAACAACTCAAGCTTTTGGCACGCGATGGAAATTTATAATGCAGGGAAAGGACAATACTGGATCGTCCCGGCGAGTGCCATCGTCGACGTTAACACAATCATTTCCGATGGCTGGCGCATCAGGGAGACGGGCGTAAATAATCATCCATTCCATTCCGACCGAGGGAGGCACGTTTGAACCAGATTCCTATTGACAGTAATGGCCTAATGTTTTACAACGGAAAAATTCCATTCGGCATTCCATTGCTACAGTAGATTCTAGGACACTAACGGGAAAATAATACCATATAAGGCAGCATTTTAGGCCGAACACGTAAGACCTTTGCAGTGAATCACTTTTAAAATCAGCACAAGTTATTTCTAATTGGAATTATCGAGTGCCCCAATAATAAAATCTAGGGTCATTCGAATTTGTTTTGACGTTAGATCTCTAGAAACATTTTTCTACCTTTTTTACCAATCGAGGTTATCGAGAAGATAGCCGTATTGATTCAAAAGCAGGGCAAGGAAAAATTGCTTGGTGATTTGTAGACTGTTCATTTTTTACCCTTTTATTTCTACATTAATTCGTTAAATATCAAATGGATACATGTTACGATTCCCAGTAGATATATGAACAAAGCATAAATAAATTTATAGAGAGTTCATTCACCATTTTAAATGCTCATAAACGAGCGATTGCATTGTTGCGTTTGCTTAGCCTTTTCCCATTGATTCTCAAGCCAGGAGAGCCCCTTAACGATGCCTCATCAAGTTCTGGGGATTGGTATCGACCATTTACAATTCTGCGTCCAGGCGAGGGCCAAGTATTCGTTTTTATTTATTCCACGACTTACTGCGTCTCAATTCTCACACAAAAGAGCATAAAATGAGAAGAACTAGAAGTAATTACCATCTAATGGGCAATAAAGTGGGACGAAAGTGGTGGCTATCCGATAGATTACGAAAGATCAGTCTTTTCGACGAGAAAGAAAAAGGGGATGGTGAGGTCGGTGCCACGTGGGTCAGTCCCTGCGCCACGCTGAACTGCCGCGCCAAACGACTGTAAATAATCACCTATTTCGTCCGGAAAAAAGCTCAAGTCCTTCGCGGTTATTGAATTCATCAGCGATTTATTGAGCTTAATCATCACGGAGGATCTTATCTTAGGCGCAATAATAACAAATAACAGCCTAATAGGTGAAAAAAATATTCGCTATGTGGTGATGGTTTGACTCTAAAAACAAAGACCTTCAATAGGAGATGTAATGGCAGGTGAGACGCGATTAGCCCGTGGAGAAGGTTTCCTACCAAGACAGCTTCCTCCAAGATTATCACTCGTTAGCGTGCATGCTTCTAACAAGCGTTGAGTTTCCTGGAGCTTAAAATCTCCTGAAATACATGAGTTTTGTGATATATGGATAACCAAGAACTATGAAAAACAGATGGGCAATCTAATTTCAATCAGATGCGCGGAAAATCGAAATGAGTAGTTTTAATACGGCTGTTCTTAGGGTGAATGTTTCAGGAGAATTTTTAGCCATCAGAATTTCTTTCCGTGTTCCAGAATGAGACGAATTCACCTGCTCCTCCTGCAAGTGGCGAGCACGTGCACACAACTCCGTCCAAAAGTTAGTAAAGCATAGAAAAAGGAATTTAACAAAATAATTGCGAATAGATTAAAAACTCTCAGGCAAAACACTCTATTAGAATAAAATTATTATTATTATTGCGCGCGAAAGGTGAAATTCAATAAATTTGACACCTGACCTAAATTATTTCTACGAACTCTTTTTGCTATACAAAACGAAGTCTGGTCCTCCCCTACAGCGTAATTATTACATTAAAGAGGCTTTAGAAAAGGGGCCGCGGATCAATAAGAGCCAAGTATATTCTGAAGGTGTTTTGACATGTACACCGATCATTGTGGTATGGTGAATCCATTCTTGAAACCATTCGTGTAATGCATGCCAACTGCTCACTTTCCTTTTTCAAGCGCATAAGAACACTTTCAAATAAATATGTCACAGCAGTGGAATAAATCTTTCCAAATGCTTTCGTAGCCCATTCAACTTCTTGTGGATTGTTTGGTTGACTGCCAATCAATAAGAATAACGAGCATTAGATACGCTGAATATAAATGCTTCGTCTTTGGAACAAAAAAAGCTTCTGGAAATAATCTCTAAAGATCTAAAAATAAAAGTTGATACAAAAGGGCGCATTGGATGCAACGCACAGACATCTATGCTTAAATTAAATACATAATTCCTTCCCTTATATTTTTTGTTAATGATTCACTGTTACCCCTTAATTGTCACAAAATGTGGCCCTCCTCCTTACGTAATAAATTTAATAACTTTTTATTTTCATAGATAAAAAAGTTCATAAAAGAGAACCACCGCTTGAAAATCCGATCGAAAAATATTAAAGCACGTTGATTACGGATTACAATCAGATATTTAAAGGTAAATGGATCTATCCGTTTATCTCAAGTTGGAATGTGGTCATAAGAGGAGATGAAAGGCGACAGAGCTCGGACTCAATATGCACTTGGCAACACCCATTGATTTATCAAATACTTCACTGCATTACTAAACAGGATGAGAAGTCTATCCAGGATCTAGGGAGGTTTTAGGCATCGAAGACAGTACAATCAGCTCTGAGGCTGTGCACGTTTATAAAGTTGAGGCGCAATCCAATGCACCGAGTCACAATCACAAATGTGTTCCGGAGCCTTTTCTAAAAATGCCGCCCGGTAGCAGGATTTCAACTTTTCACTTGTACTATGGAATTGATGGACTTACCAAAATAGATACTAAAATAGACGGGTCAGAAACGTTTTACCGGAATGCTGAATTCCCAAACTGAAAACTCAGCAAGTTAAAGCCAACATTTTAACGGAGTAGCTATTCACAGCAGTTTCTACTGGGTTTGTGGTACCGGCTAAATAAAGCACCAATTAGGCACGGTCCTCCTAGGAGGAAACCGCTCATTTTTTAGTGCAGTTGTTTTGAAACTGTTACAAACAACCTAGTTTGAAGAGCAACAAAACAATTTTTTCAAACGAAGAAATATATACCGATCTCGGCAGTAAAATTAGCTACGACCTAAAAATAGTTTTCTTTGACGTACACCGGCATATTTTTGGTCTGTTGCAGCGCTAACATTCTGCGGTCTTCCGAACCATTTATTTCGTTGCCCCCGCCTAGGGAAAACCGCTTTGCCAAGAATAAAATAGAGGAGAGCAAGCTGCTTGGACACGAGGAATTAGCGGACGCGCGATACAACACTCTTGTTCCGTCTCGTGCTGAATCACGGGCGCGTTTCACTTTCCCCTTCATTTCGTCGGTGGAGGGGGAAGAAGGGCGAGCGGAGACGAGAGAGAAAGACAAAAGAGGGAGCGGGGAGCGTAATTCCATTCGCAAACGGATGCTCATTCCTTTTTTCCCCCTATCGTCCTCCCGACTCCTGGCCTTATAAAGCAGGAGAGAACCGAGGATGGTGGGACTTAAAGGAACCTCCCCCGCTTCATAATTCCCTCGCTGCCGTTGGGGGCGGAGAAGAGGGATCGGATGAAGGAGGATGGTGGGAGGAAGCCGGTTGCGAGGGGGGGGGGATGACGGAAGAGGGGGGGATGGGACCGAAGGGAGGGAGGGAGGGGGGAAAAAATGGAGTATTCCACCGGCGTATTAGCAGCGTGGCCTTCCTGACACACGCCGGGCAGACACACGCCCCCCTTCCACTCGCCAGACCACTTCCCCCGCCCCCCCCTTCCCGCCCAAAGAGCCGCCACCGCCGCTGCTGCAGTCCAACCCTCCCACGCACGCACCTCCCCTACCTCCAACTGCACGCTACTATCCCGCGATCCGCCCGAGAGATGAGGAGCGTCTGCTGCGAATCTCCACGTCCTCGGCTCCTCACCGATCGACATCCCTACGGTCCTCCTCTTCGACAAATCATCCATCTCCCCCAGCCCCTTCCCCGCCCACATATTCCTGTACATCTAACGTCGAGGGTGCCTGGTAGTTCATCATCAAACATCCACTAAGTACAATAGAACCAAATGATGTCACTTTGCTGTTATAAGAGCTGGTGTTGGTTGGATGCACCGGGAACTGCAACGAAGCGAACAGCAAAGAAACGAAGAAATCTTTTCTTAATTGATAAATTAAGCTTTTGTTTAAACTACTTACGATATTTTTCCTTATGCCTACAATCTATTAGTTAGCATGCGTCGGTAGAGCTAAAACATTCCTCACATCTACCTAAGCTAGGCTACCTGCATCACCTCGGCGTAGCACGTTTATTATGACGTCTATCATGAAATTTTTCTGCTCGTGGGATGAAAGACATTTTACATTCATTCATTAAGCAGTCTACCTAACATTGGTTTCGTGACTGATTATAACATAGCATGATGGAGTTCTCGAAGTGTCTGTCCTAATATCGAAGGAAATCCTTATCTTCAAATAGACTGAAAGTAAGCAGTCTAAATTATGTTGGTAATCACGATAACACGCCAGTAAAATACTGACTTAAGTCTAATCTTTATTGAGAGAGAAAGGTATACTTGGGAGTCCCCGTAGAAATAACTCCTCAAGTAACATCCATTAACCCCTCTCCGTTTCTCCACCTTCCAGCGTCGCGCGAGATGTCATCCGTGCAGAAAAAGCGCCCGCCAATTGTCATGAGCGCATGAACGAACTTGTCCATCGCTCGAGTTTCCGCACGCGACGTCCCAAACATTACTCCAGGCATTAAGATACATTACGTGATTTCGTGCTCGAGAAATCGCAGAGAAGGAATGGGACGGAATCATCCCTCGGAACCGATCCGAGGTTGCCCTTGGGGCAGGGCAGCCGCTGTTTACGAGTCGGCCGAAGGCTTCAAACAAGAGCAGAAAACTAGAAGACTTGGACTGAAGCTTCCTAAAATTCGACACCTGCCACTCCTCTTACGTCTAAACAAATATCACTTCGGCGTTGAATTGGGTTGGGAGCATTAGTAACAAGTTCTAAGGAAAATTAGCTGCGAGATATAAATGTGAACGACCTCATCTTAAAAAGATATACTAGGTATTTTATTTTTTATGAGACATACTAAATTATGCAAATATAAAGAGGTTAGCTGATAGGAGAATCGAGTGGAGAGCTGCGTCAAATCAATCAAAATTTCTGGTTGATGATGATGATAGACTAAAAGTCTTCAAATCTGTCATCGCGTCTCATGCGAGGGAACGATTCTTTCTTTCCCGAAGGTGTATTCTTTGCGCATGATAGTTGGGACACAACTTGCTTTGAAAAGAAATGGATAATAATTTCGTTCCGCTTTCAGAGTTACTTTAACAAATTGAAATAAGTATGCCAACAAATTAAGCAGAGCTTCAGCAAGTCACCATAGCTAACCTTAATCCAAGATTATTCAGAAACGAGGATTTTTCACAGCCACCGTTTAGTAGAACTCCAAAGGTAGAAAGGATCCTCTTCCATCCCCTGTCCAAACAAGAAACTACCTGAAGCCGGCTACATTTGGCTAATTACTTCTCTTGACATCCTTCTCTCGGCGTTTTCCTGCAATCACTAATCTTATAACTTCCCCTCATATTCCCCAGCTCTCTAGCCATTAAACATCCACCCAACCTGAAACTTAACCGACGGCAATTAATGACTCGATAATTTGAAGCATTTGAGATAATACTTACTTAATTAATAGCCATTTACGATAATTTTTCATGTGCATCACCGATTGGCACTTAAATTAACACGATACAAATCGCTAATTACTAAGAAATTCTCTTTCGCTACTTTTCAAAACCCTATTTATCATTTCCCTCTTGCTTTCCAATATTTACGCATGTTTTACCCAGACGTTGCAACGTAAATCCTTCGTCATGTGTTAACCACTATTAAATCAACCAATAAAACTACAATTTTTCATGGACGGAAGATAGCGTTGCAATGCTCGATATGAAATATGCTCAGATATTGCAACTTATTTCGTCCGCGATGCATCATTAGGCACTAAAAATACAATATTTGATGAATGGATCCTAGCAATGCAAGAAATAGTATAATATGAAATTCATTCATCTTCACGAAAAATAGTCGCAGTAGCCGAATATGCCTTTTGCGTTATAAGGAATGCCCCGTATCCAAAAGTAAACCTATGGAGAACTATCATCGTTGCCCATTATTTTTCGAAAAGTTAAGTCAATCGCATGCCAGAATATGAGGCAAAAATGGACTTAATTATGCATAGAACTTAACTCGAGTGAAATGATGATGACATTTAGAATCCAGAGGTTGAGTTAACATGATTCATTTTGGCATCCTTGAGGTAAGATTTTCCATTCCGTTCCCCACTGCCAAAATGCCGCAATAATATCCCAAAATGTCACCACTGCGCAACAAATAAACTCAAGGTTGTGCTTTCCAAGCCCAACTCCACGGTGCAAGTAAGTAGGGCTTTTCGTAATTGTAGAAGTCACATCCCGACATTGACATCCCGATAACCCAGCAAATAACTTACATCTGTTCCGTCTGTGAGCGTCCAATGAACGCTATAATTCAAGATAATTGCTTTTATCTTCACAGCCCACGTTAATCGTCCCACGATCGTTTGACGTAGTTCAAAAAACTACGCAAGAAGAGAGTGAATGTGTAAATATGCGCAGTTAAATAATTCAGTCCACCAAGTGCAATTTCCTATGCTTTTAGCGTATACTGAGATAGATTCCTAAGACTTACTTTAAGTCAATCCAGCAGTTGTCACGAGTATTTAACAATATACGAAAATTAGGAACGGGGAAAAAGCTTGTCAAGGTTTTCAGCCTTCCGGATATGTTAATGGGGACTAATGTAATAATCAACCGCCATTAACAGTTTTAGAGCTAATGCCTTTACCGAAGATTCGGCTTGAATTTTTTCCACCTTTGGCCATCATTTACTTCGTCCAGAGGAAGCTATCGTATTTCTTTATTGCTCCGCGTAATCGTAGCGTTTGTGTTCTGCGGAGAGGGTGATACGCACGATGTGAGAGTAGCACTCCTAAAATACTCAACCACTTTAAGTGATCCAATCTAGAGAGAGTATAATGGCTTCGTATAAGATTAAAAAGGCAAGAACCGGGCTCATTTCCAGTCTCTGACTAAAAATCTCAAGCTTGCGTTAAATGCGGAATTTTAGAATCATTCTGATGGCCGAAGAAGTCAAATTATCTCTTTTAGACCAGTCCAATTTCACCGGAACTTTTTGTTTTTTGTTCAAAATCCGTCTTTGGATTTCAAATCAGCAGCCTTGGATGATCCTATGCAAAAAATGTCATCACCATTTTAACCAAAATGTTATTTTTTCCGCCAACATTTCCATATTTGTCACCGCATGGCGCCATGGTAACGTAACCACTTTCCCACAATCATCTGGCGGGTATTTGCAAAGGACCTGTCCGAACGGAACTGCACACTCTACTTGAGGCACCAAAGGCACGACGGATCTTGGAAAACCGAAAGTGCGCGGAGCGTGCGAGGAGTGCGCAGCTTGGTCCCGCGAGGGAGGAGGGCTGCGGGAACATTCGCGCGTGCCCAGGCGTCCACGATCTAGACACTACCACTCGCTCCCTTCCCCCCCGTCGAACGGGGTTCGGGCGGCGGGGGGGAGAGAGGGGGACCTCCCGCGCTCATATGCATACCTGAGCCGCCGCGCGCGAGAGAACGGGGACACGGCTACGCTCCATTTTTCACCCAGCTCCACTCGAAAACCCTTCGCTCTCCCCAGGCGAGCGACGAGGGCACGCTTTGATAATCCACGAGCTCCGTTCTACACGTCTACCCCGGCGCAAAAAGATTCCCACGTCGCTGATTCATGAGGCGCACGATCCTCAGAAGAATAAGGCAGACATGCGATGGTGAGGATGTGGGCACATAATATACAAAAACGTTTAATTATAAATACCGAGCCATTGTGTTCGACGCTAAATTTTGTCAAAACTAATGGCGAAGAACTTTGAAAATTGCTTACGTGATGTAATTGGAGGTATTTTCATCTGTCAATCACGCGTGTTATAACTTTAGACTATCATATAATTTCTCTGTGCCTAAAAAATGATGAATACGTTTGCATTACATGCGTAGAGTCTCTCGTGGGTTGTGCTGAGCATTTTAAGTGCATTAAAATTAAAAAGAGTCGTTTCAGGCGTGATTTGGTGCCTTAAAAATTGTTTGGTATTAGCCCATGCCCTTCTCATTCCTTCGACAGGTTACTGTTTTCTAGTTAATAGAACAATCACTTTGTAAGATTCCACAATTTTTTTTAAATTTAACACCGAACTAGGTTTCGATTGGTTTACCAATCATCTTCAAGGTGTTAAAATAAAAAAATGTGGAATCTTACAAAGTGATTGTTCTATTTACTACTATCATGCGGTTCCACCAAGTGAAGCCTGAGGACTTCCTCTTTATTAGCATTTTCCATTTATTTGACCGAAAGATTTTCCTTAGTAATATAAAAGAATAGTTTTACTCAATAGAATTTCGTATTTCACTTCGGAAAATTTACGCTGGACTCTGTGCATGTATGTAACCACAAAATTTGACGCCTCTTTATTCCGTTGAGTACAACAAAAAGTACTGATTTATGGAAGGAATCGAATGTTAGTAGAAATCTTGTAGATTTCTAACAATCTGGGGAAAACTCTGAACTGATTATTTTGGCAGAGCTTCTGACTCTATAACACTATGCTACAGAACTTAATCTACGCAAGACACTAGTATCGCTTCCAGGATGGGCATTAAGGGCATATCTTTATTGCTATTTATCAAGCGTCAGAGGTTATCTTTGAAATAAGCAACAACTAAAAATCCATCAAAGCCACATAAGCACTACAGCCTCATGTAGTATCAGTCAATCTTTCGGGCAATGCTTCCCCAACGTGTTCTCAACTGAGAAAGAGTCACTCTGACACTTAAGCATGATTTGTGAATGTTTAGAACGCAAAAAGTAGAGCGAAATCATTCTTAACTTTATCTATAATCATTTAGATCATTTCATTCTTAATTCAGAACAACAATGAGAAAGGTAATTCAACAAAGTCGATTTACTATGAGTACAGGCGAAAGGGTCTAGCCACGTTGACACACCGGTTCCCGTGAGATCACCGAGGTTAAGCAACATTGGGCCCGGATGGAGGTTGGATGGGTACCCCTTCCATACCTCTACCGCGATGCTCTTGTCCCCTATTTGCAAGTGGCAGGCAGGTTAAATGCGGGTTGACACAATGGATCTAAAGAGGTATAAGTGCTATGGGGGCTCCAGAAGGCCTCCGCCCACCCCTCCAATAAATTTAATTTATTTATTATAAGTACATACCTGGCACTTAAATCCTCCGACAAAGGATTACGAAGAGGCTAGATGACAAGTTGTATGGAATTGCACCAATCAAGATATTTAAAAAGGTATCACAAGCTGGAGACGAAGCAGTGGAGAAAATGTTCTTCCAGTAGGCTTCACTAACCCAGCTGACGATTCCCTCGGATCTCAATGTGAGTCGCAACTCGAGGCTGGTAACTGTTGCTTTGGGTTTTGAAGGCGTCTGGAGAGGAAAAAAATTGGAAAATCAGAAGGGATTCATTGACACAGTATATCCTTACTTATAACAACACATGAATCAAATGATTTTGCTATCTTGAGAGGATTTTTATATCCATCGAAAGAACAATATGTTTCAATATGATGCTTTTGTTATTACTAATACCAAGGAAAAAATACATGGTATAAATGGAGGTCAATGCAGATTTAGCAATTGAGGTAATGTTGAGAAGTGAGAGTAAAAATTAACATGATTGATTAACTATTACTACAGAATTAGTATTTTCATCATGACGAGGTGATAAATAAAAAAAGATAAGTGGCTTCTATTGAATGCGTCAAATTTATCCTCGCTTAGCCTCCAGAAATCGACAAACTTAAGGGTATAAAAATGTATTGATACATTCACATAAACATTAATTCTAGTGAAAGCTAAACATGATTATTTAAATTAGCTATGTGCTTCATTGTTTATATTTTGGTGAGGACCAGAGTGATATATTGCTCGTCATGCCAACAAGCTTCATTCACCTATGGAGTACCAAAGAAGTATAACAGTGGCCAAAAAGGGCAACATTTTACCAAACCTGAACCATTACAAGATATTTTTCTGCATCAGGATTAAATTTATACACTATTATTTTACGCAAAGTTAATACATACAAAGAGACTGAAAATGTTTGTTTTCATTTTGAGAAGATGTAATGCACTTTTCTGTTTTACCGAACGTATTCAGACAGAATGACTGACATTGGTTCGCACAATACTTTCATCATTCGTAACGAGCATTCGGGAAATGAAAGTAGTTTCTAAGTCGATTCTCTAACTTCAACCCCCTCGATTAAAGGAGCCTGTCACCTGGTTCGCGCTAATTTGACAGCATTTCACCACATACCAATCAATATTAATCCTTCCACAAGCTACGTAGTTGAGGAATATAGATAGAGGTTTATTCTGTTTCCATAGAGTCCTAATGATGGCATCGACTCGACCCTAGTTCTTCGAGAGGAATAATAACGCACGTAGCTGACGGAATCGATCTCCGAACAAACACTTTGTTTGTTTCATCGCTTTGCATTCACTTCGTTACGTGCCCGAGGCGTCTGAAGAGAGAGAGAGAGAGAGAGAGAGAGAGAGAGCGTTGCGCATTGTCACAGTCTTCTCAGAAAAGGCGTTTTCTCTTTAATTCCCACCCACAAGTAGTGAGTGGTCTCTCAAGAGGGCCTACTCCCTTACCTCGCCCTCTCGACCCGTCCCTGAAACACCCTCCCCCCCAGTCCCGCAACGGTGGCTATGACGCCATCACCCCCTGTGAGAGCACTTAGCACTCCCACGCACCAAGGCAAGGCGTGAAGAGGGCTTTGTACATGCATGTGGTCTTGTTCCTTCTTATTCCTCGCGAGAGTGGGACGCTGTTCTCTGCTTCTCGTCAAGGGGAGGGCAAGAACGGAGAATGGAAATTCAACCACGGATGGCCTGCTGCACGAATTGAAAAGAGAAGAAGTGGAGAGAAAATGGACTAAGATCACCGAGAATAACTTGCAATGATCTGCTAATCCCCATCACAAAGCAACTAGCCAGAATATTACTCTTCTTTGTCCTATTACTTACCAGATTTAAATTTCATTATCGATTTATTATAATTAGCTCCAAACTCCTCCAAGAAACCTTCTTTATAGGATTGATAACTGTGCTGAAGAGCAAGGGATATAGTCCAGAGTGTAAAGAATTTTAGGAAATCCAATACTGATTAAAATTTTACTGAATAAGACAATTACATTATTTCACGATCACTACTTAAGCTCGCGTCTTTTTCACTCAATAATTAAATCTCACGGCAGGGTAACAAACATGCAAGGCAGTCACGCCATATTTAATAGAATAACGCAATAATTTGAGAAAACTCGCCAGAATAATGACCATCATGCCTTGGCTTGGATGAGACCCTTCTTTTCTACATCACGTTATTCGTGCACACCACTCCATTACATAAATCAATTATCATTTCCTGGTAATCCAGTGTGCTATAATGACCTATTTCTACCAATTCTATATCAATTTACCGCACTTAACCCTCTACTGCCCACGTGGGCTTATTCGTCAACTAATACTCACATGCTTATACATATATTGAAAATGCCTTTTTCATTCCCTGAACAGACGACTTTGTCCATCAATACCTCCATTACAACATTCTTGAATATGTGATTAACAATTGAGAAAAATTACAAGCACACTTTCTAGATATCAAAATAAAGAATGAAGTAAAAATAATTTTCCATCGAAAAAAAATTGGGCAGGTGAGGTTCAAGAACGATAAAACAATTATTTTTCGTCCGACATTGGATTTCTCATCGACGACGGTTGATGCAATCTAGAATAATGACAGGTTTCGCGCATTAAAACTAGCTTTATTGAGCTGGGAGTGCATTACGAAACACATTGGTTGATACTTAACGAGTGAACATGAGTTGTCGCATTCCTACTTACAATTAGTACGTACGTTGATCAGCAACTCGAGCCAAAGGAAATACGGAGCGAAATCTGGCAACAATAACACCATATTGCTCGATATGCATCGATCAATAAGTCCCGTTATTGAAGCTCAGGCATTCGTTGTCGACTATAGCTACCTTAGGGTCAGCGCATCAGGAAATTCACTTTCGATATGCCCGCAATTTCAACCACCATTGGCTATCTACACCCAGCGGGTACGAGTGCTATTTTTTCCATCATGCCTTTTCGCCTCCACTCTATCCGCAGGGGAGGACGCGGCATTGGGGAAGAGGAGTCACGAGATCGAAGAGAAGAGCGATGGCAAGGCACGCGCGCACGCACGAGGGAATGTTATGACGCCGACGCTTCGGCGCCGCGGCAGCGGCCAAAGAAGAGAGAGAAAGAGAGAGCGGCCTTCTCTTCTTCCTCTCTTTTGTCTCCCCCCTCGAGGCGATTGCTCTTCTCCTCCTCCCCCACTCCTGCAACGGCCTGATTGTTGCTGTACGCATTTCGCGTTTCCCTTTGGTCTTGCGCCCACGAGACGACCGCGAGGGACAGAGATCAGTCGAGATGATGACAGCAGGAGGGAAGGTGGGAGAGAGGGGAAGGGGGGTGAGAGAGAGTACGCACTCTTTGCATCCCCGCACTCCGCAACTAACTCCATCCCCTCCACTCACTCCCCATCCATGGGAGGAGAAGTGCATCGCGGAAACAAACGACGCTCTCTGAGCGCGCCTTTAAAATGTTCACGCTCCCTTGAGTAGGGTTTGTGCGCGCAAATGAGTTGAGGTTGCAAAAGACACGCCGCAAATAGGAGCTCGGCCAAGGAAGTTTCGATTAAGGAGTGCGATTCTTCGCATAAATATAGTGTGGGCGAAGAGCAGGCGGTAATTCCCATTTGTTCACGGGGGTTATTTCTCTCCTGCCTCAACACCAATGAATAAATAGAACGTGTAACCTTTTATAGTATTAGGGTGAATTAAAAGTTTAAGTAAGGGGCCTTTTCGGCATTGTGAGTCATCAAATCATTCTCATTAAATGTTGTAAACTATACAAATAGGTATGTGAGCAATAATTGAATTCCAGTCAACAACTGCTCCACAACCACTATTATGAATATTAAAATGCATCGTTTTACTTCACGCCGTCTTCGACCAAACATCTTCGCCATGTACAGTACTTTAAATATTTGCTAGTTTGCTAGTAACCAACTAACCGCATAAAAATTAGAGCCATGCTTCACAGAAATTTTATGATTATTTCTGCGTAGCCTTAAAAATCGCAACGTGTCCAGTTCATGCAATTGCTTAAGTCACTACCGAATTTACCAAATCCCAAAATTAGTAGTGAATGAGCAAAAATATTTAAGTCAACAGGCTCTGACCTGAGGCTATGACACATCCACTAAGGGCACGATTTTAGAACCAATAAATATAATTTTGGAATCAGTATAACCACATGGAAATTCACTTCCGTACATTGAGACTACAGATATGCTCAATTTAATAACAACATACTCCATTGCACATAAGTTAATCATTTACCTTCTCTCAAATGATTTACCCAGAAATAGCTGTAAATTCTAGTATGCTCTAGTTTTTTCGGTAAGCGTCGGATTCGAATTACACCAGGTATACTCTCGCGGAAAGGACTCGAAAATGAACATTTCTGCAGGCTCCTTACGTTCAAAACATAAGTATTTCCACTTAAGTGGTCAATATATTAAAATTCTAGGTACCAACCATACGTACCACAAAACCGATGGCACCCATAATACTGTGAAACATAAAAATGCAGATAAGGAAGGAACCGAAAAATATCAAATATTCACTATTCCTATCATATATTTTCACCCCTGAACCCAAAATCTATTGTTGATTGATCGTACTGACTATAGATAAATAGAAAAGCTTTGTTTTTTAAGTATATGCATCCATTTATTTTTCGATCTACCAGTGTTTTCATTCAAAAGTAAAATGAAAATAGGAAGCAAGCAGGGAAACAGTTTGGAGTGTAGAATTCCTCTTTCTTCGCCTTTTTTCCCTCACGTAAGTGTTTGGCGGCGTCTTTCTTTATTCTTCTACAAAGCCTAACCATTACATGCCCTTCAGGGTATACTTGTATAATATCAAACTAATTAAAAGCCAAGAAGCTAAGTTGAGAAAACGTCGTGTGGTTATGATTCTCGATAAAGTCGCTTATTATTTATGACGGAGAGACTTCCTTAAACTTTTCCTTATTATTTTTATCAAAGACAAATTGGATTATTAAAGTTGGTTATAAAAATGTCCGTAAATTACTGTGAACGTAATTGATCCTCAATTGAGTTTTTGTTTCACATCCTACCGAGGAAGCTGAAATATCTAATGATTCTGGATTTACAAAAAAAACATAAAAAACCATTCAACTTTCCAGCTCAGTAATACCCAAAATCGCAAAATCTCAAAGGACGATTCCACGTATCAAATAAATGGACCAGACTTTCCCATGTCAACAAAAAATTATGATATATTCTGGCGAAAGAGTTCTTATTCAGGAGATGGCACAGTAACAGAAAAAGATACGCAGTTCAAGTCGATACGATCGTAAAAATAGGGCAAGAGCTAAATACGGAAATTGGCCAGGAAATAAGGATGCAAATAATCATTTTATTGCAGGTTCATTACACGATGATTCTAAAATCGAAGATTTCAGTCACACTGAGATTCATTTCGGAGCCACTGAATAAAATGGAAATAGATTCTTTGTTTGAGATAAGCAAATGCAAAAAATTATCAATAAGACTAGTCCACAAGTTCTTGGTGAATAGTGCAGACTTACTAGGATTGGACAGCTTCTTCAGCAATATGCTAATTTCTTTAATTAATTAACTCTCATGCAATGTCCAATGCAAGCCGCAATGCCTTACCACAATGTTAACTCATAATGAACTTTTTAAGTTAAAAGTAATGGAATAGTTCTGATAAAAATCGATATACAATTTCATCATGAACGAAAAGGCGAAGTACTCTGAATCATACTCTTGGCAAGGTTTTGCAAACCTCGATCACATGAGAGATTACCGATCGAAACCAATTCAAGTGCGCTATATAGCCCAACGTTCCCGAAAATGACAATCTATCGAGTATTTTAGGGACCAAAAAGATGTGGTATGACTCTATTAAAACCTGGGTTGCGTAAGAATTAAAAATAGCGAGAGGAGATCACTCATGAATAACATATGTGAAGCACTAAAATAATAATCAGTTTCCATTTCACTGCATGTGACTAACCACGCAAAAAGGGCACGTCTCTCTGATAGCGATATGGATACAAGAGTGGCCTTCGCGGTTAGTTTCAAATAAGCATTAGGACGGAGAGCGTTGTTCATGCAAATTCGCGCGGCTTCAAGGATACCCAGGTGATTTCGTTCCTCTCGTCGAGAAATGCCAGACGCTCACTTAATAGAGTCGACGGTGAGCCAACGCAGGAGTGCCCTTTCCTGCGTAACCTTTGTGAAGCCCCACGGATCGCTTCCGCCCCGCGACTCTATTCGGTAACCTTTCGAAAGAACGGAGTTATCGGGCAAGGGGAGGGGGGGGCGATAGGATGTGCGGGTGGGGGGAGAAGTTCATGAGAAGGGGTCACGACCGATCCCTTCCGTGTGTGTGTGTGCCTGCTGGCATTACAAAATTTCCCCCCAAGAAAAGAACTCTGCGAGGTCTTTCTTGGGTAGGTGGAGAAGGAAAGAGATATGCTAATGCTTCCTGCGGTCTCCTTCCGTCTCATCCAGCGGCGGAAAGCATAATGAGTTAGCTTCCTTTGATTCCATTCCTCTCTCTCCCTCCCCCTTCTTCTCCCATAGTCATATGAGCTCGTCTTACGGACACAAATGCACCAAAGCCTCCGCTCCCGGCCACTTCTCTCCAACGTCTTATCCGTGCGGACCCTCTCCCTCCCTCCCTTTGAATCCCACACCTTCCCGCCTTCACCCCGCCGCTAATTCCCACACCCCCGTCAATTCCCCACGCGCGGCGCTCCTTCTCACACCGTGCTGGCACCGTTCTTAGCACGCCGAGTCGGGGCCAGTGGGTTAATTCGCCTCCCGCGACCATCTCCTTCCTCCTCCCTCTCAACTCCCACTCCTCCCTCTCCATTTCTCAGTAGGCCGAGCGCAGATCTCGCACAAAAAACGATGCGATGCACGGGCGGCGGGAGGAGGGAGAGAAATGATGGTTCTGGGTGGGAGGATCGAGGAACGCCTCCATCCGCGCCGTAAAGCCTCACTTACCTCACCTTGGGGGGGGATTGAGGCCCGCGCGGAGGAGCGAGTAAACAGTTAACGAGACACTTGGAGACGAGACGTTGACAACCATCGGATCTCTCGCCTCTGCGAGGCGGAAACAACCTGGATCTGTCGCGCAACATGTTCCCATCGTCATTTAAAAGGGTGCGACGCTGTGACAACTCCAGTGACTCCGTAAGGACATTGCGGTGATTGTAGCGGAGCGGTGCGGGAAATATGCGGCGAGCCAGCCGCGAAGAGTCCGAATCATTCCCACGGGTGTACTCGACCTACGCCGTTGGTTTGCAGATTGTCGAGAGATCCCGAGTCCTCAAAAATTAATGCCATTTCAGAATAAAACGTGAACAAGTACCGAAATATTTATCGGAAAAAAATTCTACTTTTTACTACTTCATGGCATGGGCTGAAATGCATTCAAGTAGAGTCAGCTATTCGAAGCATCCACTTGAAACCTTTCACTCGCGCAGTATAACTTATCAGCCAGAAGTAAAGTTAACTCTAATGGCGTAAAAAAATCTCAATGCTGGGCTCATTTCTATGCAGTCAACCCAATTCAGATAAAATATGCTAGCCAAATTAAAGTAAATAGCAGATAATTCCAGGGAGAAGTGGTGTGATCCGAAAATTAATTCCCAGAATGGATGCCATTTAATACAAAATATCATGCCAGAATCCACATTTCCCCGAAAGAGGCAACAAATGATTTATTATGAAATTAATAAATTTAGAGGAGATAATTTTTACGAACCTGCTAACCTGTTATTCAATTACGACGTCTGTTTGAATAGCGCAGTATTATTTAAATCCAGAATGAAATTTAAACTCTTTCGAAATGCCCCTTTGAAATTAATAGAATATTAATAAATTTATGGCATCCTAAGGCGTCACATTACATCAGAGCTGCAAAATAAAACGTACAATGTCAATATTCCCCTTGCATTAGTAGTGGAATAACATAGCAGATGGATGATTTTACTGTCATCAAAACGTTGGCCGGAATTGATAGCACCTCTAATGCATGCAATGCCGTTGAAAAAACACGCATCCATTACGAAAGTCAAGGAAGTTTAATGCCCATACTCTCCTTTCACAATAAAGCTCGCCATCAATTCCGTTTAAAACTTTTCCGATGGGAAGATTACGCCTGGCGCGTCATATAATCAAGTTTAACTTCAAAGCCGTCCATCATGATAACTTATTCCGTCGCGGTAAACAACATGAGGGAGGATATAAAGATGCACCCGCTAAAGAAAATAACATTTTAGAGGACGGAATGGAAACGGGAGAAAACAGTATTTGTCCACGAAAGGGTAGATATTCATTATGGGCATGTCCCATGAAAGTATTTCAGATTTAATTCCGGGGCTGCGCATAATTGGTAAGTCAACGTTCATATAATCCCAGGGCACGCGATTCCGACTTCAAATGGTACACACACACACACCTCCATCGCGTGACAATTCGTTTCGCTGACTAATGGCGACCAGCCCCGCGTGTCGCCGTGCGGACTTAAAGCCATTATGCCTCTCGCTTATCTACAGCGGGGCATCTCGCGCGAGCAGTTTAGTAAATCCGGACTCCACCTCGTTCGGAGGAGGAACTCGCGACACGATAAGGACTCGTCAAAATTGGTAACGTGACCGCCTCTATAAGATTCTTATCCAAACCGAAGTCTAAGGGGAGGTAAAGGGGACAGATAAAACAATAAACTTGCTTACGATTTGATGTATGTGGTTCCGTGAAAACTTAACTCTAACCCTTGGAACATACGATTTCAAAACAAGACGACATTTCGAGGGACGAGAATGTTTTAAGAGTTTTAAAAGTAAGACAAGAATACTATACGAGTAATTATCATGAATAGGAAGGAGGCATGCATTACCACGTAAATCGATTCTGGTTTTTCGTAGCAGATTAACCAGCTTTGGATTAAAATCCCTTCAATATCAAACCTGCTGTATTAAATCTGGCACATACTAATTTTATGTTAAGTTCAAAAGGATCATCCATCGTTGGAACAGTGTTATAGGTTCCGGTCATTCGATTACACCCAAAATACGTTTAAATGACCGATATTTCCATTCGGCGGAGAAGACGATGCTGTGCTTCTTGTTTTCTTCCGCGAAAGCATTTCATTTCCTTTGAAGAGAGGCGTCTTTCAGGGAGAAAGTTGGTAAATTGCCATCGGCAGCGCGGTAAAGAATCGTGCTTTGAATTGAATGCGTCGGTCCGTCTCAGCGCGCTTAATCAGGGCAGAGAATAAGGACCGGAAATGGCTTTCGGTGCTCTCGATTGCTGAGCAAATGGGTACCATCGTTGCTATCCCTGGATTTTTTTCCGTTCAGATTCCGGACGACTGATGAAAAGGCTGGAGCTACCCATCCAGAAACTGGTACAGCTTTCCAACTAGTGTTTCAAAGTGCTCTCGCAGACCCTATAGAAGAAAGGCCATCTACTGTTTGAGAATTCGAACAAGACCATCCAATATCCAACATCAATATTGGATCTGTGCCTGATTTTTCTTTAGTAGCCCTTTATTATATTTTAGTTTTTCTATATTAGCGTCAGCAACAAAAGTAAAACATAAACTATAAATCTAACTATGTAATTTTCCATAATTATTAATGTCCATGATAAACATACAATAAAAACCCTATTGAGCACTTGATAAGAGGGAAAAACGTTTCTCCAATACCCAGAGGCCATCATAAGGGTAAAATAATATCTTGAAAACAAATGAATTCTGCCAAGTTATCCAAACAAATAACAAATAAATATTGAAGAGCTATAAATCGCATGGGCATTGAATAAACCTCATCCGTAACAATCGAGTGAAGAGTCTCTGAATGTCGACCTCGGAATGTATTATTCCGCTCTCTCTCTCTCTCTCTCTTTCAAACATGGAACGACGGATTAGATTCCAGTCTCGCTCGCACGTTCTCGCCGCTAATGAATTCTTTCGGAATTGCTGCATGCCACCTACACGACCTGTTCAAATGACGTTCACGGCCACCATATATTAAATTTCAAGGCAAACCGCCGCGCTAAAGTCTAGAAGAACAATGTGCCCTAGAGATATGCTCATCAATATCTTTGTGCCCATCAATATGACATTTTTTGTTATTAACCCTTAAAAATATATATGCATGAGGCTTGAGGGTCGATGGAGCTTTGTGAAAGTATGAGCTCGCCATAATACGACAAGAATTATGACCGACGGATTTTTCACGCCATGTGTGCTCAAACACTCTCCATGCTTTCGTTGCGAGTTTAGAAGCTATCTAGAAATGACGATGCACCCATTAATTACCTCTTACGGAAGAGATAATACGTGGAGAATTGCCTATGAATAACTGATGAACAAAAGATACAACATTCAGTCAATTGGGCTGATATTTAGTTATTTAATAAAGAAAGCATGAAAATACGGCATAGGAGGCAAAATATAATACGATAAAGATTATACCTACTTTGAAAATAAGGCATGACAGTCCCGTACTTGCAAATGAAAGTACGCCACAAAAGCAAGCACCACTCATGATAATTTCCGCAACGCTGTATTAAATATATTGCTATAACTACTATATTACCTTCCATGTAGAAATAAGATACAATTCCATCGTAATATGAAATGTTTGGACATAAAGATAAAATTAGAGAGATAGGTAGTGTGGTAGAGTGATTTAAAACGAAATTTTTCCCGCATACAATAAGAGACATTTTCAGAAGTGAAGAAATTGCCGGATTGATAATTAGTTCGGATAGACCGCGTAGATTTTAACGTTTATTGTATGCCTCCAACACCTCCAAACACAGTTTTTACTTTCTCGCATGATAGGCATGAAGTGGCAACTTTTGTGACAGAGTTTTAGTCTCTCTTCCTCAGGTGGATACTTAGCTTTTGAATCTGTATCGCACGCATAGCCGTTTTATTTTCTGTCGAATCTAATTAATTTAAGCCAATGTAAATTACCAGCACCCTAGATTTTTAATTACGGCTGGTGTAGAACCCACCCCTTGCGGTGACTCTCAGGGTACGTTGCAGATAAATATGTTTAGCACACCAAAGATGAATTGAGCGCATATAACATATTTTAAGCTAAGTAGGGTTAATTTAAAATTATTAAAATTAAGTAATAATTAAAACAATTATTTGTGGGATCTGATTTCTGTGGTGGTTAGATTACTGGGTTCCTATTCCGAGGGACTCGTTTTGAATCCTAGCTGAGGGACAGATTTTTCAATGCTTTATCGGTCTCCACGTAAGTGCCATATGGAGAGCAATTCCAGTTCACTACTCCGTCCGTCAGATTGGACGTTAAACCGCAGACCCCTTGGCGCCTGTCGTTAATCGTACGCTAATCTTGATACAGGATTTCACTCCATCCTTCCTCCGTTCCTAGAAAAATCCTGCCATATCCAATAACCCACCTATGCTGAACGGTGCGAATGACCTCAGTTATCGATCGCCTCCCCCAAATAGCAACACAACAAAGTATTTGATGCCGTTGACAGTTAATTCAAAATTAATGCAAAATAATCGATACCATTAAAATAATTAATCGTAGAATAATATCTAAAGGAATTTGGGGAACAGTAAACAATATGAGATTTGGAAGTACAATTAATTAGAACGTTACGTATATTAATGCGAAAATAAGAATTCAAAGTAACGTCAAATTCTTTTGACGTAAAAAACCTGAAATACAAGAATAGCATCTCACTCCATCATCGTGATGGCTTTAGCTCAAGCTTATTTACCAGAATGGGGTTCATAAATTGATTGAAGGGCTGGTCTCTTTCTCCAGGGTTTGGAAACAATTCATAAGAGTCATGCCCCTCTCACCAAATGTGAGCGTATATTTGGCTGGCAACCAAAAGTAAGTATATCCAGAAACACGTCTGCAAGTGAAGTGCTAACTAAATGATTACACTCTACGCTTCACTCAAGACGGACTTTTATTCATATTTTTATCTGTACATCTCCGTGATCCCCACGACAGGTGCTTGTTTACGCTGTTGCAATCGAGAAAAATACTTCGCAAAACTACTTATTCTCTCAAAATACGCTTGGCGAACTGTTAATTACTGACCGCGGTGACCTCCCACTTTTGCTCGACGCAAATATTTTCAATCGACGAGGCCTCGAAACATCAAGGGATTCTGCCATCCCCCTCCTTCCCCCCCCCCCCCCCTTTGGCATCCTTAAATGTGTTCCTTACGGCCCACGTCCTCCCTCTGACTCCTCCGCGGAGCGAGGGAAATATAGCAGCTACCTGAGAACGATGATTGCTTGCGAGAGTTCTTCACGCTCCCATCAATAACAATAAGTCCATGTCATGTTACCCTGACGTCATGCTCCTCGACTCACGCCAAGTCCCCATCTCCGACTCTCTTCCTCCCTCCATCTCAATGTATTCCCTTACGCTGTTGCAAAACCCGTCTCTCGACAGCATCCAGAAGTAATGGCATTCGTCGCACAATTACGCGCTCATACCACTCTCCACAGCGAGACTACTCCATCCCCCTCCCCTTCCCATCGCTCTCCTCTCCCTCCCCCCCCCCCCCTCCTCGCCTCTCTCCCTTAATTACGCCTTTTTTCCACTCACCCCATGCCCTCTGCCCACGAATGCCAGCCTCTCCATTTTCCTCCTCCAGCAAACAACGCACTTCTTACTCTTTCCCGCGTCCCTCACTCATTCGTCCCCGGCCATTTCACTTGCCCTGATCCCGTTGCCATCTCTCTAGGGCCGAAACGGGAGGATATTTTCGCCGCATAATGAGCTCGCCTCTCTATCTCTCTCTTTCTATGGACCGTGGGTGAGGCTGTGGGAAGTTCGGCTTTGACCATCAAAGATATGTCAGTGAGGGGCAGCCATATTGCGACACATAAATCGGAAATTGTGACAGAATGAATGATTTTTCATCGCACCCTAGGGCCACGATGGGGTTTACAGAGGCATTCCTGACAGAGAGGTAATCATTTCTAACCGTTGTCTACGGGTACTCAATTGCTCAAAGATGCCTAGAGATTTTATGAAAATTATAATATATCAGTACTAATTTGATGAGAAAATTCAAACAAGGATGTTCAAGGATTTTTGTTTTGTTCTTAATGATGCCGCAAATGAATGAGGTCGAGAATGTCTTGCTGATATGATGAAAATTTCTGATTTCACCACTTTGCTCCACATGAAGGACACCGGTAAACCCTGATGGTGGCAATATAATGATACAAGCTATACTCATTGTTTTTAAGGAAAAAAATCGAAATTTTAAAGAGAATGTGGACCTCCGATTCTTTCTCCTTCGCAGCATAATCGACCTATTGCACTCTATTCCTGCAAACACTGGAAACTAGCACACGAGAAACTAAACAGAAACGCTCAAGAAAACAACAGAAGTCCAATTTCCGCACACTTTTCAGCAACGATTTTTGCGTAATATGATTTTTATCATAAATATGATTATAGCGTGATATGATTTGCGTAATTTGATCGTCTGAAAAGACTTTTAGAGGTGAAATTTGGCTTTAATCGCTCCAAATTCTAGGATTATATCGCACCACCTCTGAGATAAACGCAACGGCCATAACGACCGAAACCAAATCCGAACCCGGGGCCAATGGGTTGCCAGAACATCGTATTCCCAACCAGATTGAGAGAGACTGCGTGATGAAATGCGAATGCTTCCCATTCGCGAGCCCGCGAAGGAAACAGCGGGTTAAGTACTCCCGAGCACATCGTTGCAACTGCCTTCATTCGCGCCCACTTATGCGCGCACATCTGTTACACCGTAGTCAAGCTCGCTTCACAATTTCTCACGTCTCGATATCGCATCGCACGTCTTGAAAGCAGTGGCGGTTCGATCTCGGATGAGAGGGTGCTTTTCATTTAGGTGCGGCGATAGCCGATTATCGAACGCAGGTGCCGTCGATCGCCAGGATGCAAATGAAATGAAACAGCTGGCACCGGCTTCTCGCGCTTGCGCAGCCAGTTTCGTTTATTGGAGGGTAAATAAGAAAGTAACAACGAAGGGAATTGTCCGGTAAAGTTCGAATCAGCCATACAATTCACCAATGTTGCTCGGTAAAAGGTACTGTGATTGATTTTAGTAAGTTTTTTCGTATGCTAGTGGAATGCCATAAAAGTATTTTTGGGTTCTGATTGATAAATGCCGTAGAATACCTTTCCTGTGCCTGCGTGTTTGCAAAAAAATATCGTTGATTCTTTGTTGTTACATTGGTTGATGTGACGTCATATTACGCCAACAGCTTTTCATCTGTTCGGCTCTCCTCAGGGCAGAGAGTCACCGGCAGCCGGCGATAGACAGCGATCCAGCTAAATCGAAAGCACCGCGGCGTGGCGATCGCCGTCTATCGCCGGCTGTAGCCGCAAATCGAAAGCACCCAGAGTGGCGCAAACATTGGAATCGATGCATCGCAATATCGCACATGCCCACTCTGGAGACGCGTCGCCGGGGCAGGCGACGAAGGGAGGCGTCAAAATAATCTCCCCCGCCCACCTCCACTCCTTCCCATCTTTCCTCTCCTCATTTTTCTCGGCCCCCGCAACCCTCCCCCTCCGCATGGGATTCCTCCTTGCTTCTCCGTACCCCTGACTCCTCTTGACGCCTTCCTCCCGTCTATCCTCGCTTCAAAACTCCCTCCTACCAAAAAAGTCCCCCCTCCCCCCTATCTCTCGCTCCCCTGCTCTAGTACCCTTTCCCGTCCCCACCCTCCCCTCTTCCTCCCTTCTACACCCCTGTACTTCCCCGACTGCCAATTCCTTCGCTCCTATCCTTTGCCGTCTTCCACCCTTCTCCTTTACCCATCGCCGTGACAAAAATCACTATCAATCACCGACCCTCTTCCTATTTCCTCGCCTTCCCGTCCGCCGGCTCGCGAGCCACGAGAGCCGAGACATAAAAGAGCGGAAATTCGCTTCCCTGAGGAATTTTAGTTAACTTTAGGCCACATTCCAGAGTTGTTTGACTTTGTCTATTAGGGAGCGATCGGCGAAGGGAAAAAAAGTTGAGAAATGGATACATACGTGGCGGACGAAAATAAACTTTTGCTGACGTTTTTCTCCCAACCGAAAAGCCAAGGAAGATGATCGTTCACACCGAATTTAAGGACGCCCCTTCCGCACCACTACATTCCACTGCAAAAGCCGAGCAAAAATATGCAAAAATTAAAGGAATAAAATTAAAACAATTTTTTTCTCTGGTCATTAGCATGTTTCCAGAGTCCCAAGGGGATTATACCGTCCGATGAAAGATGGCAACGGCGATTCCAATTAAATGCAAAGAATTTTCATAGTTTCTTCATGGGAATCAAAAATTATTTCTGAAAAAACAAATCTCATCCCGATTCAACGAAAATCGGAATATATATTCACCCCGATCTCATAATAACAATAATATCGCCGGGGTAACATCGATACTAAAGTCCTTTCTTCCACCTAACCCCTCATTTTAGGGAGAAGAGTAGCCTGCCAAACGAGAGGCGGTAAAGTGTTAGTGTGAGCTCCTACTTTTACACGATTTCTTATTATGCTACGTCCTGTCGCCATCTTTGAACATGTTTACCGTGACGTCCCTGCGTTTGCTCAAGTGCTCTTCAGTGCTGTTTACGCTCAAGCCAACAACGCAATCGCATTCCGCGAATACTTTTAGTCCACCCGCTTTCTCTCCAACACTTCAGAGTAGGTAGTGGGGTCACCTGATCCGAACAAGGCTCCCTCAAAACAATAATAGAACGCCACTTTTTTTTGGAGAAAAAAGAGAACATCATCAAGGGCTCATCTGGACCGGGTTAAAGATATTTTGAGGGCCACTATCATTAAGCTAAATAAACCAGCATGATAGAAACAATTAACGATGCATTTAGCGCAAATAATCCTGCACGCCAAGTGCTTAAGCTACCTCGACAAACCGTGTGAAAAGACAATAAGCTCACTGTCGAAGTAATGAGTACCAGTGTCGTCGGAAAGGCAAAAATAAGTTTAAAAAAATCAGGCTCAATAAAAGTCATAGAAATTTCGTTGTTTTGAACACATTTTAACGCGATATCAAGCATCACATATATGGGTTACTCTCTTCAACCTGAAGACGAGAGGTATGGAAAAACGAAACCCCTACCCAAATTCTTCCTCATTTATCGCCGAGCAGGTTCACGTGAAAGTTACAACATCGAGAGAACACGTAGATAAATTTCTAAGACACTGTTTTCGTCAACAAAGGAACCTTATTTGCAACAATTGAGAAATATATCGCTGAGTCATCGTACCGTTAGCCTGTGACGGTTTCTTTCACAATTAAAAATTAACGTTAAGTCAAAGTATCTACCAAAACAGAAAATAAAAATTCTATACTCGGAAGTCAAATTTCGAAAATTTTCCCTGAAATAACGTTTTGATCAATTACACATTCATTATTACTCGTTTACTTCAGATATGACGTTGGAGAAATATTAGAGATTCAATAAATTAATTGCATGGAAAACAAAAGCCTCTTAAAAAAATGATAGCATTATTAAGAGCTAAAATTGTCAGCTATAAGATTCACAGTAAGAATTATTTATCAGAGCGTACTAAAGACTGGGTAAGTTCAGATTAGTAACAAATTAATTAGCCCTTTCACACCTTTCAAACATTTAAATATCTTCAATAAAATTTCTCTGCAAGTGAAATTTGAGACTCAAGAATTTCTGTGCAATTATCGATGTAAACAAGCAAAATGTAGTCATTGATAACGCACTTCGGAAATTCAAAAGGCAACTACGCACAGCCCCTTTCATTGGAGTTTCATTCACAGTAGTAAATTTACAATTACCGTCAGGCACATCAAGAATACAGTAAAATATCGACAACTGACAAATACCTACACGTAAATTGCTTATACCAATCATGGAAATCTTTTTAGGTTAAATTAATTCCCACCTGATTGTAATGGTACTTCGTGGTTCCCAATATTATTGCTTATCTTAAAATGCGACTTTAAATTGCGAGGGGCCATTCGCATAGCTAAAGAGTCGGTGTCTGAAAATTCCCTAAAATACAGGGAACTTGACGTTCCTATTTGATTTATTCGAGAGCGTTTAAGAAAAGGAGATTTCCACATCTTTGCCAAATAATGGATGACGAAAATAGTCCCAACTGCGGCGGAGATATAGACTTCTAACACAAGCCATAACGACCCGACCGAAGATTTCTCTTGCACAATGACGTGAAAGGGTTTGAGGTGAATCGAATGACAGAAAGAGACTCGAAAATCGTCATGATTACACCAAAATACTATCTGAAACTGCAGATGTTGACAGAACCCGACAGCGACACGTTGTATTTCCTCATTTAAATCAGCATAAAACTACCACAACCCGCATCTTCTCTATCTCTCTCACTTCACACTATCCCCTTCCTCTTCCCTTTTCCTCGCTCTTAGCTCCCCTCCCTCTGTCCACCACATACTATTTTTCCCCGCGTCCCATTCTTCACGAGGAGAAAAATCACAACCGACCGGAGACAGAGGCATTACTCTTCGCTCGTGGCAGCCCCAGAGGGGATGGGGGTGGCGGAGGCCGCGTGCAGTTGGGGAGGGGCGAGAATGAGAGAGAGAGAGGGGGGGGTCGGCGCAATGTGGAAGATTTCTCTTGGCACGCTATGCTGTTGAGAAACCGCGGAGAAAACATTCGAATGCGACTGATTCGCATCCGTGAGGGAGTCAAAACAGAAGAGTTTCTACGGAGGAATGAGGGAGGACGTCTTCAGGAGGCGTCGGTCGGCTCTGTCTCGTTGGGAAAACATCCATCCCCGCATGCACGCACTGGAGGAAGGGGAGAATTCACCGCTTCGAAGCCTCTTCTTGCCTTGCATTTTGTTTGACGCAAACCGCTATCGAAAAGTTTTAGCGCCGCGGACGAGCGAAGGCGGAGGGCAGTGAGTTACAGCTCCAGGTGCCGATGGAGAAGTCTCAGGCAGAGCCGACGCCACTGGCCACCGGAGAGTAAACGGCCGGCCTCCTGGCGGCCTTGCATTGACGTCTCTTGACTGTTTACGCGTTCCATCAACGATACTTCCGAGCAGTCAGAGGGCCAGCGCGTAGCAATCGAGCTCGGGAAGCTTTCTTCCCGATGCATATTAGTACGTGGTTTCCCCTCCGCAAGAGATAAAATGAAAGGGTGGTTCTTAAAAACACCTAATCAATCAAGGCGTTTTTGGCGTCAACTCGAAGCCAGGTGAGCTTATAGACAACGCTGGGAGGTGGACTTACGTAAAGGTGGGGCGGAGAACATCAGAGGAATGAAATGCTAGGCATTGCGAGGTGTTGAAACAAGGAAATTAGATGGCACTAAAGATTTCACAAGCCGCCACACGATCACCTGTAGATTTATATTTATGCCACGTCTACGGCATATTTAATTACGTGGACAAGAACGACTGAAGTAATTCATCAGGGTATTTTTTTCAATAATGCCAAAAAAAATGTTTTCTATCAATAATTACCCTCCTCAACATTCACTTTATTTTTCCTAAAATAAGTACTGGGTTATTTACTAAAGACTGGAGGGATAAAATGCTAGCAATTGCTTTCGTATTCAACAAAATATATTTGGTAAATAATGTAACCTCTTCTTAGATAAGAATATTTGGTGAAATATTCAATTTGCATTTGGAAAGTCATGTACGACAAGGACATTGGAATGCGTAGGAATTGAAAATATTTTTACAGCCCTCCAAGACGTCGGCTAGATTCTAAAATATGCAGTAAAAATTATCGAAACGCTACTCCAGCTATTTAGCAAACCTACGATGAATAAGTAATGGATATCAGATTTACTTTACTTGTACTTTAATTTATGCAATGTCACATAAAAGCTGTGGTTCCTGAAATGTGTAACACCTAAGTATGTATGACACTTAGATCTATTATGTAACACTCAGACTACTTCCCTGTGAATGCTTTTTGATGCAAATAGAGTTCCAATGAATCACTATTTCATACTGAATATAGACTACCAATAGTTATTCATAATACAGAACGCAACGCTATTCAGCAAAATTAATTTTCCATGCCATCAAAGGCAAACTGCTGTTTAGCTGATGGACAGAATACGATAGTGAATCAAAATTAGCGTATGCTTTGGACGAAAAAATCTTGATAGTATCACTTTAATAATTACTTATTAAATAGGATTTTTTCAATTTAGGAGTGTTTTAGACCATATCATATCTCTTTATAACAAGCGCGTTCTGCACTTAAAGGGGCCTCAGAACAGAAAAAAAAGGTGATGATGTGGTAGGGAGGTAAAAGAGGATGGGTACAGCGGCGTCGGAAGTGGGGGGGCAGGAAGGGCCGAAGAATTTGCCCTGAGCCCTTGAGAAATGAGTAGTCTTCATTGAAAAAAATTTAATTCCCCTTTTTCCAGCTTGCTTTTTCCCTCCTGACACATAGTCTCACACCTTCATATGCTCTTTTAGCGAAATTCTAGTCTCTACCTCCTCATATCCACAAAAAAATATGGGCCCTTTTCAAGGTTGGACACTTTCAGCGAATATAGTTCCGACGCCCCTGGATGGGTAGAAAGGAACCCGGTGTCGGCTTTAGCCTGCTCTCGACCAAGGGGGTCCACAGCCACACGTCTCTTCCGATGGGCGGAGGGCAGAACTTGGAATGTCCTCCATACAGCATCCCAATGGGGATTCCAATGAAACATTGCCGGGATTCGAAACCTGGTCTGACCGCGGGAAGTCATTACTCTTGCCAACAACAATCTCGATAAAACCACTAGTTAACATGCACAATATTTCACTGCCTGGATCCAAAAATGAAATAAGAGAACAAACCATAATCGAATGCAAATTAAGTGGAATCAAAGAACTTAAGGATCGCGAACTAGCTGCGACAAACAGTAACAGTTGCCCGCTGATATGCTCAATAGCAACACGCAGAGGAAAAAATCACCCGCTATGACCGAGATTTGAACCATGATTTTTTCTCTGCGGAAATCTTGTTATTAAAGGAATCAAACATATTGACTGAATTGCAAAGCCCTAACTAGATGGATAAGAATTATGAAGAGATACTTCCCCTATAAATGGATGCTATGATTTTGAGGACATTCATAAAAGAATAGTTTAGAAAAATCTCTAATATTTTAGGACTGCTTGCGCTTTAGCATCATCTTTTCAAACGTTTTATACGTCAGTTTTATCCATCATACATCCATACTTAAAAACCTTCATAGGGTGCGTAATATTTCTTCGTTGAGCTGACTTTTAACTAAAGAACTCATAGGTAGACTAATTAGATTCCTATGTCTTTTCAGTTACTTTCTTTGGCAGCAACCTTCTTGTATTCATTTTCTTTGTATCCACGCATGCAGAATTTTATGAGCTGTGATATTGTTTATTTATTTATAAATAAACTGCTGGCATTTGATTTCGTTTTCTCAGCGTAGTAAGAAGTTCGAATCTGTGTTGACAATAATGCTTCCTACCCTTAATTCCCTTTCTCTATTTCATTAATTGGCAATATTTTCATGAAATTAGGTGTTAAATATATGAAATATACTTTTAGACAAGAAACGTGAAAATAAATTTAACCATCAGCTTTTTTTATGTCACAAACTTCAACTTAATTTGCACTACACATTTTTAAGTTCAACTTAAACGAAGATGACTGTCATTAGTAGTCAGATAATCGCAGGATTCACTTAAGACACGTTGGAAAACATTTTTCCGAGTAGGTATGCACCTACTCCGTGAACCTTCGATATCCTGTTGACCACCAAAAATGACTCAATACCGAGGTTGGAGGAATAGGCTTGCCCGCCGCCTAAGGAACAGAAAAGAATTTTTGGGAAGAGAAAATAGAAATTCCCCATCCCAACCCCACCCCGACTCCGGCATTCCGTTCCACTATTTCTCCCCCTCCAACCCCTCTCCATTAAACAAGAAGAGCAGCGTAAAAGGAACGGGGATGATAGAAGCGACGTCCAACCGTTTCCATTTCACAAAAGGACAATTTCTCCCCGAGCCGAGCCTTTCGAGAAATTCCGCCCCGGAAAGACAACGGGAAGGTTAAAAATTTCAATCTTCCCATTTCCTCGCCCCCGCCCTCCACCGCGCCACTTCTTTATTTTGCCCCGGCGACCTCGCACGCACGACGCTAATGCACGAAATGCCAATTAAGTCGCCCCACCAGATCCCTTCCGTTCCAGGGACGCCGAGGGCGAGGGGTGGAAGAGTCGCGTTCGGGGGTGGTCCTAGGCGACTGCCAAGGGGGAGGGGGAGAGGAATTAGGAGGGGGAGTGGAATTAGGAAGGGGAGGTCTCAGAGGCAGGAGGGAGGATCACGGAGTCACCTCACCCCACCTATTTCGCGACCCTCTGAGACAGGCACCGTCTGACGCCACGGCGAAATGACGTTTTACAATAGAGACGACCCCGGGACACCCTCGGAAAGGAACTTGGGAATAAATCCGCTACGAAGGGTCGTCCCATCTTCACCCAAACTCCATTGCCTTTGACCTGGGAGGGGGAAGGTAGCCGCTATCCAGTAACGATTGCGAGGGCCCTCCTCCTCCTCAGGTAATACCCGAGGTTGAAAACGGGGATCCAGCTTCCATCCTCATCCATGTATCCCTTCTTCCTCTCCAAAGACCACCTAAAATTTCACAGCATGCCAGTGTAAAACTGCCACGCCTCAGCCCCCAACAATCCACAGTTCATCAAATAAGTTTTCCAACTGTGGGGTTGATCTAAAACTACATATATGATGTTAGTGCGAGATTTTTTTACAGTTTCAAAGGCCGTTTCTCATATCCGAATCGTAACGTCTCTCTGTCCACATACTGATCTTAACTACAATCTCTCTTTTTTCCAATGTTGTCGAGTTTGCTTCATCCATTCTGCGCTTGGTCTTCCTTTTCTTTTGTTTTGTGGCTGCCACTCCAGTACTCTTCTTCGCCATTTCTACGCGGCACGCGTCTAACATGTCCATGCCACTTCAACGTGAGTATTTCTATTTCGTCGACAGTAGTTCATTCTATCTGCATTTGCTTTCGTATTCCCACATTCGTAGAGTGTTGCAATCCAGAAACTCCGCAACTTCGTCTAAAAAAATCCATCTGTACCGCCTTGAGCTTTGATTTGTTCTTCTACTTTAGTTCCCAGTTTTCTGAGACATTAAATTAGAGTGACTCGAAAGAGAGCGGTTAGCACTCTCAAAAGTCTCCAAAACAGTCTCCTGCGACACCCCTGCGAAATGCACTTCCTTGAAGGCGTTGAAAACCTCGACTTGTGCGGGAGGAAGACGGGTTGTACGAGCGAATTCAGACTTCATCAAATTTCTAGTAGCAATGTAGGAATTAGCGGACTTCATTACACAGAACTGTATTCTAACTATGCACAAATGGCTTACAGATTCAAGTATGGAGCATGAATACATCTGTCGCCGAAAAAAAGTGTCATCATGGGAAAATAGTCAAATTTGGCTGGTACTACTGTATCCATAAGTCATACTAATCGACGCGACAACTCTACCACTTTAAAAAATCAAACTAGTGTAAATTATATCCACTTAAGCTTCACGCTTTAAATGATTTCATCAAACCATCTATGCTGGATTGCTGAAGTTATCACTCCTGAATCACTAATAACACTACTCAACTGACTACAAAGTTAGATCTGAAATAACAAGGAAAGGGCATTTACCTGTAACATAAAATACTTAACAAACTGCAAATTCCAAGAAACACATTTTAAAACCAATATACCTACGCATAAAAATAACGCGTTATGCGAAAAAATAAGCATGGAATGTCCTCTTGTGAAATGTACTTTTTTGCTCGCGGGAGGTCACCTTGGATAACGACAGTACATGATAAAATGACGATATTTTACGCAATAAACCCAGCAACTCAACACGGAAAAGAAAGGAATTGAATGGAATTTTTTTCTGCCACCGAGAAATTGATGGGGAGGTTTAATTACCCCCTTTCCTTGCCTGCGGGATGCGGCCCTGCCGCAACGGCTTTATCTCCTGGGAAGCTGAAGCGGATGGGTGCGGGAGTGGCGACGGGAGGAATTTGAGAGAGGAGCGGCGAGGGAGGCGAGGTGAGGGAGTGAGAGAGAAGTTGAATGATGGAGCGGACGGATGCACGCCCGTGGGAGGAGTATTTATAGTGATATTGTTTGGCCGCTGGGGTCGAGTGGATTATTCTCTCTTTATTCATTTTTTCGTCTCGGGCAAGGGAGCGTTGTGATCCCGAATCAGTTAGTGGGCCACCTCGAGGGTCCTCTCTCCACCGCCGCAGCCTCCCCCCATTCACTCCATCGTCCTGCCCCCCCCCCCTCTTCCTCCTCCCCCCGACCTCCCCCCCCCCCCCCCCGTTGTCGCCACACCAGAAATAGTAACCAGGTGGGGACACGAGACGGGAGGCACGGGAGAGGAGGAGGGGGTCAGGGATTCACAGGGGAGAGGGGGTCGGAGACGCCAGGGGACGAAGGGTTGAGGCGTCCTGACGCCTTCGAGGGGCCCCCGCGATTTCCGGATTCCCTCGCGCCGAAGGGAGCTTTTTTACATTTCAGGGATGTGTGAGGAGTGAGGAAGGGGGTTTGGGCGAAGGGGAGCGGAGGCCTCGGGGAAGGAAGGAATAAAGGGCAGGCGGAGAACACTCCAGCGAAACGGCGAAGGTCGCAGTTCAGACGAACAATGGAGATGAAGAATAGTCGAAACGATTCGCGAGTATTCTTGGCCGGATGGAAACTAACTGGTATTAAATACTTTGGATGCATCTCACCTAATTTTTAATTGTACGTATATTTTATGATCAAATGAAGGTACTTGCTTTGGAACACTCTGTAGGTACTAATCACTCTGATATTTTACTGGCTAGGGCAAGTTTCAATGGAATACTCCTACTCTACATTCTTTTTCTTCATCTTTCCCATGAGAACCTCCTTACCTATATCATTTCTTTCCTCAGTTAAGAACACCTATATCTTTCTAGGTTTCTCAGCGGCCTTACCACAAAAATTACTGCCAGAATTCCATCATCTCTTCATGACTGATTATATCCACCGACTCTCCATCCTCCATCAACTTCATTCCCCTCCCCCAGCATCTCAAGCACTTACTCGTTTGTCTCCCTATCCATGTATCGCACATTCTCATCCTTGTAGACCTCAACCTCAATAGCCTCACTTTTTTCCTACCTTTTCTCCCCTAATTCCACGTCTCTGAACCACATCTGCTCAAATATTCAATTGTAAGTCTATTGATTCGTAATCATTGTCGTCAAGTATATTTTAGTTATAATATCTTTTGTTAACGCCGTTTTTCTCCTTCTGCCTGTAATATTTCGTCCTAATTCATCCAAATCGCAGCCAAGGAAACTAAATTAGTCCACCTACTCTAAACTGTAAATGTGAAGAGATTAGCCGATGGAAGAATTCAGTGGAGACCGCGTCAAACCATTCCCAGGATTGCTGACTAATGACGATGATACTCTATACTATTCCTTTCTTTAATTTTTAGAGTAAATATCCTTTTCTATGAAAATCTCATTACTCTCGTCTTCTTGCATTATTCTCTGAGTATTCACCCCGTGCATTTTACTAATCTCTATCTCTATATCTGCAAAGTGTCGAGCTATGACTGCAGTTCTTTGACAGTCTGGCTATCTAGTACTATCCCCTCCGCAAATCTGATAGTTTTGAACAGCTTTTCTCCGATGTTTATATTAACAAGAAGCTCCTTCAAGATCGTTCTCATTAATTCCTCCACCTAATGTTGAAAAGTTCTGACGATAACAGGAAGCCCTGTCCTACTCCAAGTTCTATAGCAGTATCTATGTCGTTCATTCAGTTCTACGCCGGCCATCTTTACCACTCGCACACTTCGGACCAAATAAAAGTTTCTTTTAGTCTTTGTCACAAATCAAACCCTGCTTTCCGCAAAACAATTCATTTAATTTTGCCAGTCACCCACTTCCCCTCTCAAAGTTAACAAAGCTAACCAACACATCCTGATTGTACTCTATGTTCCTTCATACCATCGTTTCTCTCATCAACGCAATTATATTACAATTTTTCTTTAATTTCCTAAATTTGTAATCATTCCTCTATCTACTCTTCTCCTCTCTATACCTAGGTTTATAGTTATGTTATGTTTACACAAGTTCAACTTTTACTACATGAGGTATAGGTATACTTTGAAACCCAAGGCTTTTAATCCCGTACGACAACTTGCACCAATCACATCTACTTCCATCCTGTATCGGCATTACTTCCATCCTGTATCGGCTCACCTCTCTTGGTCAGGAAGAGCTCCGTTGATAAAGACAGCTCAAAAGTAAATAGTAACAAATAAGCCGTCAAAGGGAAAAAATGAATATATTCATATATTTCCCACATTGACGACAAAATAGAAAAAAAATAGGCTATAAACATTCCTCTGCAATAATTCCAACGAAATCATTGAATGTTACCCAGTATGATTAACACGATAAAAAAATGACACTAAACTTCTTCAAGGACTATGTACATACATACAACGGAGTAGTAGGAAAAAGAGAATTTGGATTGGAAGTGAATGGTTATTCTGGAAACCTAGACATCATTCTCTCAAAGAAAACTACCTCAACAATGTGATATGTGGGTTTTTTGTCTTTACGGTGTCATCGTAAAAATTCGTAAGTAAAAATAAATAATTCATAGACGAGCAAAATCTATGCTTTCGATTACGCCGTTATTTTACGAATGGTTTTCCAGAGGACAGTTAGCTGTATTCCATAGCACGCATCACATTGGCATTAGCCTAATGTCTTCCGCCATATGCCGGGCTTTGGATATCCCATAATCTATGGGGAAAAGTTTAAAGCTCCATTTCCATGCTATAATATATTGAGACCAATTAAAATTCATGAGCAAGGAATAAAACTGAATTTTACGTGTGATACAAAAGATGACGATCAATATGAAGAACAATACGATAGATATGAATTCGGGATCAGAAGATCGTATGAGGTAATCCATCTCGTATGATTTTTTCCTAAACCAATCGTGAGTAAAAATATCGAATAAATGTAACTCTGTGATAGGTGGTCAAATTAGAATTGAAAGAGAGAACCTAATCCAAATATATATTAACCTGGACTGGACTAAGCCTAGCGTGAAGCATCATTAGACGCGTCACGCGTATTACGATGCGTAAATATCTAACCTACTTTGTCGGACTGAATATGATTTTAAGCCAATGAATTCCTCTAATTCCCTAACCATCCCCATTAAAAGTTAAAACCCAACCCTAGCCTCTTATTTCGGGGAATTCTATTATTCATTTCAAAGTTGGGCCAAATTTCAATGTAATCGTCCATGAAGGACCAGATCAAATAATTGCCTTTTCAGAACTCTATGGATGCCAAAGGTGATCCAAGAGACGATGAATTTACAAGCGAAGGAGTGCTTCCAACGTTATTTTTATGTTATCATCCATTTTTCCACGTCTCAGGAATTCGTGCCTCACCCTCTTCAAAGCTTTGATCGTGAATAAGAAACTGAAGGAAACAAAATAAATAGCTAAATAAGAATAAAATCTAAAATCCACTACGCTTGGGATTCGACCATGCATCTTTAACATGGTTTTATCTTCCAAATTTGAAAGGAAAATAGTGGAAGCTATACCATGGTTCTGACAGCAAACAGGAAGCCTAATAGTTTCAAAGCGGTTGCAATGGATTAGATGATAGTGCTTCTAAATAAACGCGTCCCTTGAACAGCTGAAAATAAATCCATTTAAGGACTCACAGCCTATGAACCTGTTCAACTAGAGAATGAGCGATGATGAACCGATTTCAGTCCGTAAAATATTCCACGAATGAGGGCGACACCAAATTTTATTTCTCCTGGTGTATTTTTCTCTTCCATTTTACAGCTTTTCTTCCAGTTACGATCGCTTGTATAAAAGTTTAATACATATCCCATTCACAAACATTTTCGGAAGGAAGATCAGGACTACAAGGAAGAGGACGTAGTCATGGCGGCATGTTACGTCAAACGCGGAAGTTTTACGGGGAATTTGAATTTTCGGTTGACGGCGGGCGTTACGGTAGCATGATCCGATACATAATGGGGGATTGCTGAGCGACCTCCATCGGAAGAGTTTAATGTATGCCTTGCGTCGTTGGAGGGCATCTATAAACATGAAACGCGGCTCAGGACTAGGAAGCTGAAGGGTCGGTGTCTTTCACTGGGGCATTAGGACCGGGATTACAAGAGCGAACTTCCACACATCCCTCGCCTCCTCAATAGATCCAGAAAAATTCCCCTGAGCTTCCGTCTTGTCACAAAAATGTTTTATACTTCTACACAATCGAATATATCCGATAGAGCCTATCCTATACTTCGCGCGAATGGGTTACCAACCCAACGCCACCAAAATGAACGTGTGCCATGGATCGGCTCGGAAAATCTTCCTGGATTCGCGTCGTTCCTGGCACCGATGTCATTGCGACTGTGTCCAATCCTTTCAGAAAATATTAGCATCATTACTTTTCCAATGGTTTCAAACAACCACCTGGTTATTCTCGTAAACTGGATCTTCTTAACAATCTGCCGCAGCATCCGTATATATATTTGAAACTCGGAAAATCAGCTGAAGAATAAAGTTCTCGGGTTCTAACCGGGTCAGCTAGTCCATATTAACTAACGTTTCGATGCTCGATTCGGGCATCATTCTCCGGGTAGTTGAGCTGCTTGTCACTTAAATTATTTACAAAGTGAAGTTTCGAGAAGATGGCTTCGAAAGACACTCCTTTCCGACAGGTAAGGAGTATCTTTCGTCGATGATTATAAAAATTGCACAATTGAAAGACATATTATAGCATAGAAGTGGTATAGAGACCATTGAACTCGAGTAACGGCTCAGGCACACAGCACAGCTCTCATGGTAAGAGGAAAAATCTAAATAAAAACAAGTCAAATGATTGAAGAACGTGTTGCGTTACATACAAATGGATACAAGAATTTTTAATCCACATACTCAAGCCCAGAGATATTTCGTGGAGCAGAGCATGATATCTTAGAAGATAAAGAAAACCTTTAGCCTTGAAACTTCGTCTTCATCAATGGCTGTCTCTCGAAGGTAGTAGCAGAGGCTCTCAATATTCCTTCACAAACCAATAAAACTCTATAATGGCTTTTAAGAGGTTATAAGAGTGATCACTGGCTACTATGAATATTCTGCGTAATTTTTTCCAATTGCTATAACTGAAAAATATTGATAACTTGACACTCGCAATTTAAAACGGTCTCAAGAAGAAACTTTTATGTGTCAATAAATTATTACTGGAATTTACAAAGTAAAATTTTCATTTTAACCATAGTGGATATATTCCACAACTTCAAGCCAAAACCTATTTTTCGGTGAATATCATGAAGTTTATTTCATTTTAAGAAGAAATCAAAAAAAATCTTACTGTAACTGCAAAATGCACTACACTGTAAAAAGTAGATCTGATTTTAAGGTACAAAAGCGATCTGAATTTCAGATGCAACAATTTTAAGACAGGGTATGTAGAATTTCAGCAGTAATATCTTGTCTAAAAATAAGGCAGGTGAACGGCTGAAAATCAGACCATCCAGAATCCTGCTTCCTCTGCTTCCTGCTTAACTGCTCCTGTACCAACCATCCATGTTCCTGCCTCTTCCGCACCTTGCATCCGTATTCCTGCCTTAAACCAGACAGCGCTTAAATTCAGATCGCACTGAAAATCAGATCAACTTTTTACAGTGTAATAACTGGAAAATAAGGCTGGTTGATAACACAATGTCGTGACGGAACCATAAGCTCCGAGCGAAACTCATTTCTTTACGTGTAAAAATCTATAAGTATATTTTTTTAAATTGAATCTAAGGTCGATCGATGATAACGGTTTTCGGGTGTTCCTCCTCGTTAGGGTTCCTCATTAAAATACCTATAGTGGTTTTTTAAAATTGAAAATCAAAGCAATGAAAATCATAACTATTCTTAAACTAATTATAACATAAAACTATCACACATTTTGTCGCATTTCACCTACTAGGAAGGACGGAAAGCCCAAAATTTTAACGCCTGTTCATCCCAAAATAAAACAAGGTATGTCTAATCCTATCATATCAAGAATCTCCCTGGTGCGCTGGCTAAAATATTATAAATAGGGTTAAAATAGTTTATGTATTATTATAGGCATTATTAATTTAGATCATATTGGGAGATTCCGCTTGTAGGCCGGAAGAGAATGAAAACACATCCTATTGATTCAAACTCCAAATGTTCATTCAAATCTGCACTAACTAATAATTCCTCGGGCACTCACACAAATACTGAAGTTTTTGTGCTTGTGCATGAATTTTTTTAGAAGATGGATTAATATTTTACGAGATTTGTGCAAAATAATTACCAATATATATGGTTCGTCAAGAAATTCACATACACTACGAAAAAATTAATATCACGTAATGCCTTATTTAGGAGATTTAAAAAAATCAAATCAAATCCGTAATGCATAATTTTATTATGAATTCAATTTTTATTCTGGGATTAATTAGTTTTGTTTTTTATAACTAACTAATACACCAGAATGGTTGCTTTCTTTTGTGAAAAATATTGAATCCAGATAATGATCCTAATCAAATATCCATTAACGAGCCAGGTATCATACATTTTTCAGCAAGAAATATAAAAATTTCCATCACTAGTAACATATTTATCTCAGCATTAAAGTCAGAACTTTCAAGTTAGTAACACACGTGTACCGTAAACCAGTAAAAATAAGTAAATACGGGAGATTGATACATGCTGATTCTTCAGTCATACTTATATCAGGCGTCAAGGAGTATTTTCTTTGCCGTTAAAAGGTGGAGACAGAATGTTACAACCCTATCATTAAAAATAAATCAATACTCTGCCACATATCTTTACAATTTTATCAAGGATCCTGCTACAAAAAGATAGTCGAATACGCTGTGAAATTTTATCTTTCAGCAAAGAAAATTGTCCAAAATTACGAAATGAAAGATGCATCTATATCTCGTATTTTTCGAAATGGTCACATCGATATACATTTATCAATTCAGAGGATAAAAGTGAGACGCTGCATACTGATAAAATTGTATATTTATAGACTATATCGCGTGAACGGATTGAACTTTCTACTTATACGGAGAATATGACGGGATGACGCAATGGAAAGAAAATAGCTGCCAACTAATAACACAAGCATATGTATCTATATTCATTGTTTTTCATTATCCTGGCGAAATATAAACCAAAACGCCAATACAATTGGCGTATAAAAATCAGAACTATTTCTCGTGTGTATTTACCCATTTTCCATTTAAGAACTGAAATAATTCACCTCATATGCAATCATTCCGACATTTATCAATTCCGGAACGAGGAGAAGAGATAGAAAGAGTGGAGAGGATATATCTACGGGACCACTCGCTCCATACCACCATCTCCCATCCACACTCTGCGAATTAATAATCTACACATCTGTTTTCTGTCTTCACGCCTTTCCCTCCGCAGCGCGGGTATGAGGCCAAAATCCCCGATTTTCCCTCTCCCCTCCACACTTCCCGATGTTTACCTTTTTCACAGGATGTATACAACGCGTTCATAACTCCCATGCTCTGCTTGTTTTCACCGAAGTTATATTTTCTTCCTTTTACGCGACGAAGTGTACGACCACGGATAGCAATTGACGATCTGTGCGCGGGCCTTCCTTTTACGCCCTGGGGAGTTGGAAGAATTTTTTCGCCTTCCCGTAAAAAAAAAGAATCTCTCTGCGTCACACACACGCTCGCCCGCGCATAACACCTTAGCCTCTTTCTCTAAAGCGCCGCAGTCAAAAATAAAACAGAGAAAAGGGCTATTTAGAATGTGACATTTAGCCCACCTAATGGAAGCTCGAAGCCTTTGATCCCGGATTATTCATTCGGAAAAATATATATCATTAAAGCAAAAGATTAAAAGAATACGAATATGCTGGAAGCAGAACAAAAATACTCGGCCCAACGGTCTTAAAATGCGTCAAGTACGGAAGCAATGCAGGGCCACCGGTAGTAAACTTTATTAAAGGGCAACTAATCGCCATTGGATTTTGCACATAACCAGATGCACCATAAAACAACCAGTTTTGACACCAAACTGAGCCAACAGTCGTAAAAACCAGCACTCGAGGCGGTGGAGTTTACTCCTGGCACAGTAACCACTAACCTTGCCAGAAATGTATTCCAGTTTTTCTCTCCATTCTTTACGCTTCTATTATTTTTTTACTATACTGCGCCGCCCTTAAACCGCTCGCTCCGCGACCCATTAATGAAGAACCCTATTAATTTTAAACGCGCAGGAACATACAAACCCCTTTGTCCATTTTTAAGGAAAGGTTTATACAGTGAGGAGATGGAGGCCCAAAATAAATGTTTATAAAACATTAATAGTTACGGAAATAACACAAAAGAGGAAAATAAATTTGTTTTCTAAATTGGTTTGACTAAATAGGTAGCAATTGTGGCGCCTTGAACACAAAAGGAAGCGCGAGTGTATCCTTTTTTGGGCAGACTGAAAGTACGACAACACAGTTCTCATCCATTTGTTTGCATGGTCCTACTCAGAAAACTTTGGAAGGGTCCATAAGGAGTAAACCCACCTTACATATGAATACTACTCCATTCGTTAAAACCAGTGATTGCCAGTTAATTAGAGTAAATTCAGATAGTAATCCGTTATAGATTGTATTTTACAGAACTATCATTTCAGGCAACATTCTGAAATGATGTTTCAATGGAGTAACATTAACAATTTCAATTAGCCTGTGTCGCTATATACTTTTCCATCTACGCTGGTTACCGTGAAATAGGTAGTATTCCATATAACCGGTTCTCCAATTTATGTTCCTAAACAAAAATACCTCTAACTGTATTTTTGGAGATTCTAGCCAATTTTTGGGGCTTCGTAATTTAATTTGAAATGAAAAATTGTGCGAAAATGTGTTCGAAACGACAGTTTTAATATACCTATTTCAATAATGGCATTTTACCGATAAAAATAGGCATTTTCATCACGTGTCGTGTTACGTGACCATAAAATGGTGATGGCCAAAATCTATTAAAATGATATTATAATCAAAGAGCAAATAATACATTTATTGGTCATTGCCATTTTATTTCTACGAAAATATTTTCAGCGCGAAATGTAAATTGCAGTAAACTTGAGTGTGATATTACTATAGTGGCTTATTCAAACAGCATAGACTAATATTCTTCTCCCATCACTCAGATTACAATAATTTGTCGCTGCAATAATCCTATTGAATCCAATCTTTTGAGTAAAAGAAAGAGCATTAATGGCAAAAAATACCAGAAACAGATATGATGCACGATTAGTAGAGAGAGGTAACACTTTGAAAACATCATATTTCCGGGAAGTTTCAAGTCAATTGGTTGACTTTTTTTAAAATTTATCATTTTTAAGCAATTGGATCAAAAATACACTTTCCCCAAATCCATTTCCAATTGAAATAAAGGTTGACGTCAAACTCTCTCATGCTCTGAAACCTCTCCAGTTTGACAGGCAAAGATAAATTTTAGGAAAGGAAGAAAAAATTGAATACTTGACAGTGCCAAGGAATCAATTCCGAAAAATTCTTCGCGACTATTTATATAGTTCGAACTGACGGGCCTACATCAAAGATTGCCTACAAATGAAATGATAATAATGCTGTCACATGGGGAGAAGCCAAAATCAGAACTTAGAAAAATATTATTATATTATTATTTCCATTACTACATGCATTCAAAAGTGAACAACAGACATTATTTTTGATCCAGTAAATTACTGAATTCAAGTGCATTAAGAGAAAGTGCTAATTATTGTTCACCAAGGAAATTAATTAGTAATACAACTACCAGCTATCAGTGATCATACGGGTCACCATGGTAGTATATTAAGGTATAAAGCAATATGTGAGCGCGTGAAAATAACTTACGAAATAAATGTTTCGCGAATGGAAGTTGATACAATTATTTGACGAAAAAAATACAGGTGCTCTCTCAAAACATATATCTTCAGAACCACGAATAGAAGCTGCGAAGCAATGGGCGAAGTTGATCGAGTATCATCATGTCTGACTCTCCGTTTTTCCCATGAGCTGGCGAGAGAAATGCGGAGGAAAAGGAAATTCCAGCACCAATGACGAATCAAGCTGTCGACAATGTTAAGAGGATTCCAGAATATCGAGTCCCTCATTTCCGACGGAATAATTTCACGGTGTCGAGGATCGCTGGCTCCGCACCGAGCAGCATAGCGCCTCAACGAGGCAAGGGATCACGCCCGCCCAAACGGATACTTGCGGATACGGAGGGCCATCACGGATCGGGGCGGATCGCCGGGAGGAGAAAGACGCGTATATAAAGTGTCAGTGGGGGAAGGATATAAAAGGCGGCGATTAGTCACTGAATGAGCGCGGAATTTTCCATCGCTCTTTACCGCTCATGTGAGCGAGAGAATGATTTGCCAATGGCACTGAGACATCAGAATGGAAATAAAATGGTGAAGTACTGAAAAAGGTTTTATACTGAGTTTGGCGGAAAAACATACTGCCAGGTTTGTCCCAGATATATACGTATTGTTACATTTCCATGAACGATATGTTATAAATGAACAATGGCAGATATTCCACAGAGAAAAAAATCATTCGCCTTGACCGGGACATTTTTGCTGTGGAATATCTGCTATTGAGCAATTTAAGGGGATAACGCCGCTTAAGTTTTCACGGCTAGTTCGAGAACTTTGAATTCGTTATAAATCAAAATGTGAAGTAATACGCATAATATGCACTTACTCAAATGCGTTATGGATAATTCATCCATAATTCAACTTACAGCAAAAGGTTCCTGTATTTTTGAACACATTAATCGCTTAGTAACTAAAATTTCCAACGATCTCCAGTGCATTCATGTCGGCATCAACAGCCCAATTTTCATAGCAGAGATGTTCAGCAAATAATAGTAATGTTTAATTACCATTGTACAACATATTTTGTCTCCGTTATATCGTAAGTAAGCGACAATAACAATGAAAATTACCTTAACGTTTATTTGACACCAATGCTATTTTAAAATGTCAAATTTAAGTCGTAATTGCATGAATATGGCATAAAAAAAGTCTTACTCTGCCTTCAGGTCATACTGTTGCATCCAAATTACTCCCAAATGGAAAAAATTGCATCCCCATTTCAATACACAATACACGAGTGGGAAATACTAATTAGTACTAATACTAATTAGTACTCAGTGCAGCACATGCATGAAAAACAAGTAATTTCGGTCATTTAGCCGCATTTTTCATTGTATCTCTACGAATTAAACCATTACCGCTGCACCCACAGTGTAAAGTACTTAGCTTAGCTACAAACAGAGCTATTGGTGCTGATTAATACGTTAATTCAGACGTCTAGCACCTTAAGAAATTTTGTTCTGTATTTGTGAATTCTGTAATTCAATAAAATCTAAGGTAATAAAAATCACCTGATTAATCTAATCATACTTGGCAGTGGCAGTTATAACAGAAAACGATTACGCAGCATATTTTTTTATCTTTACCTCTTTTTTAATCTGTTTTTTTATCGTTGTGTGCCCTTTCAATGTGCCTACTCTGTTTTTCGACAGAATCACCACCATCGCAACCACCCTTCTTGGCGTTATTCGATGAAACACATGAAAAAAAACCACAACGAATTTCTAAGTTTTAGCCTGGAGGCAATATGAAAATGTTTGGATAAACATAGCTATATAACAATGAAAAGGATCTTAATGCTATATAATACCTATATATTATATAAAATTACCTTGAGGTCATAATTATGTATGCACATGCGACCATTACGGACCGAATCTCAACTTCCAATCAACGCCCCCTGCTGAAAGCGGAACCGTCTACATTTCAACATTGCTCCCCCAATTTTGAGACGACCGAGAAAGTGACCCTTTTCGTGGGGGAAGATCGTTTTCGCGTGCTCACCTCACGTGCCAAGCCCCTTTTGAATCTACATGCGATCTAACAGGGAAAAATACTCTGCCTCCCCGCAGATTACATCATGAGCTTTTCTTAAAAATAATCCCCGCGTTTTGTTTTTATCCAGCTTTGGTTACAAACTTTGTTCGCCGGCTGACCAAAAACTTACTTCATATACCAGTTTAGAGACGGGAACAATTGAAGGCGCATCGGCGTCCTACGCTCCTCCATTTAAGTCTGTTTGCCAACTGTTTCGCCACAAAAAAATTGCCAATCTACACCAAAATTTTCGCGGGAAATCAAACCTCACTCTTTCCCTAACGCGGTGAATATACGAGCACCACCCAGAAGGCGTGTTGACGTGACCACTCACCGTCTGAAAAGGACGTCCCTTTCGCTCACTTCACACCAATCACTGGGGCCTCTTCCGCCCTCGCTCCGCCGCCTTCATGCACGAGATGGCGCTCACGGAACCGAACAGCACCTTGGCGGTCACCTGGACCCGCCTCTGGTGCGGCGCGGTCTTGGAGGAGGACCCGCCCCCGTACGAAGACGACGTCGACGACTGACACTTGCCGTACTGCCCGCCGCCGGGCCCGCCGCCCCCGAAGGCCGAGGACGTCGAGGACGAAGACGAGGAGGAGGACGTGGATGACGAGTCGCCGCAGGACTTGAAGCCTTCCCCGGGCATCTTCATGGCCCCTCCTCTGGAGCGCGGGAGGAGCCTGCACGAAGACCGGCTGGTTTTTCCTCTCTGGTGAAGCGACGACGGAAGGCCTCGCCGGCGAGATGTTCACCGTCGCCAGTCGAGGGACTTAATGAGAGCAATCCGGGCGGGGGAACGAACACCCTCGTGAGCGCCTCCCCGGCAACCGACCGCTACGCCACCGCCGTCCGCTCCTCTATTGGGCAAACGCCGCCGGGCTCCGGGAGCCTTCCGGTGATTCGGTGCGGATGGTATCGCCCGCGCCAAAGACCGCTGGAAGTCGCAGGTGGGGGCGGTAGGGGAGGAAGAGACCGTCTCTACCACCACACCGGATGGACTCGCGTCGGATGGGATTCAGCTGAGGAATAGTCCCCCGAAGAAGTTGACGCCGCCGGAGGAAGGGCTCTTGGCGGGAGGCGAGAGATATCCTTCCGCGGAGGTAAGTCCGGACGGATTTTTTTCGAGAACTGCCGTCGTCTTGGTTATCCAGGAGAGACAGTCGCGCGCGGTCTCGTGGGGGGGCGCGATCTGCCGGCCGGGGAGGGAGGTCCGTCCCGGAGTCTGGGCGCCGAGCACGCCGTGGGTGTGGCTGCACAGTGCGGGGAGGCGGTGTTGGAGGATTCCGTGGCTCGAGGTCGCCCTCTACTGCGGCCTTCGCACTCCTTGCTCGCTCTCCCCTCCTCTCTCTCTCTGTCTCTCTATATTCCTCCCTCACCACGCGCCTACTGCGATCTCTTCAGGCGCCGCTCCCTCCCTCTCCCCCTCCCGGAGAGAGCCTTCCCCCACCACTCTTCCCTCCACCCCACACTTAAAACCGCTCTGCCACTCACTCACCCACACTCCAGACACACGCAATCACAGGTGTCGGCGCTCGCTCTCCCTCTCTTCTTCCTTCAACCTTTTCAGTCTTTCTCTCTCTCTCTCCCCCCTTTCCTCGGCCTTCCTCTTCACGTTTCGTCGCCGTCGTCGTCTCTCCCGCGCTCTACAATCCTCCCCTTCTTCCTGCTGCCCTCCAGGAAGGTACCGATGTCTGCGGACGGTGGGGCGTCTTGGTTTGGGCCGTCTCAGAGGCCGATAGGTGAGGGGGAACCGCAAGTGGGGGGCGGGGCGGGAGAGGACCGAGTCGAAGGGTTGAGGTGGGTGGAAACAGACGGGGCGTGCCATTGTGAGGGGGGTAGTGGGGTGAAGGATTGTGTTCGTGTTAGTATCCGTGCGGCAGTGGAGGATCCCGGAGACGCGAGGGGGCGGGGTCGGAGAGGTCGCCGCGAACGGGGAGGGGGGTGGAGAGCGTTTTTGCTTTGGTTTTTTTTACGAGAGCGGGTGAAAGAGCGCGGGTCGCCGGAAAACGCCGGTTTCGCGCGGCCGGGGCTTTTCAGCCTCCTCCCCGCGTTTGTTTCGGGAGGGGAGGCGGCGGCAGATAGGTGTCCCCGAACGCCGCGTCCTCCCTCCTCCCCCACCCCACCGCCCCGCCGCTTCGCCTACTTTCTCGCCCCCACTCTCCATCCACCCCACACCCCACGCCTCCGAAAAGTCTGTCAGTAAGTCAAACAGTTAGTCGGTCATAGATGTGGGGCTCCGCTCTCCCCCATCCCGATTCCCCCCAAACTCCCTCCTCTCTCCTCCGCCCGTCTTCCTCCCGACACCCTCCCTCCCGCCCACCTCGCCGCACGGGGAACCAATCGCCTTAACCCCCCGCTCCTTACCTGCCGCCCCCCCCCCCCACATCCCCATCTCCACACATACAATGTAGGTCTCCCGCCCCCCACCGCACTTCTTCCTCGCCCCCTCCGCCGCAACTCCCCGAGCCCACCTCTCTCCCTGGCAGCACCAATGTTCCGCAGTGGTCCACGCTCGGAGACGCCACCGCCCCCAGAGCACCCTCCCCGCCGCCACGACCGCCTTCTCCGCCCCACGCGCACACCACCTCCCCCAATATCTCGTATACCCTCGCCCCATCGATTCCCACCATCCCTTATGGTGATAGGTGATCATCATAAGGAATGGAGGCATTTACATATCGATGCATCGAATATTGTTTATTATGCTGCGGGTAATCGTTCGCCGAGATATTGGAAACTCGAAATCAAATGTCCAATCATCGAATGGTGGCATAATTGTTTTCCACTGGTGAAACTAGAAAGATAAATTTGCCTCTTATCCTTCTTGTATCTACCCCGAAGTGCCTGCGACTTAGACTGGGAGCAACGATATTCAAAGAAAATATCAAGGGGCAAAAATTGAAACACTTATGAGTTTATATAATGAGTATAAATTGAAAACTACAGAAATGAAAAATATTCATCTCCATCACACAGAGATTCTCAACCATAAGGCATAATTCTATAATGAAAAATTATAATGGGCGGATGGGATTACATTATAGATGTGGATTTTCAAACGATTTGTCGATATGTTGGGATGCAATAATTTTTTCTCTGTCACATACCTAACGGGCAAACGATATTATCTTTAAATTCCAATCACGACATACCGACGTATATTTTGATACACTGCATCCATACCCATCGCCGTTGCCTGCGACCACCCCATCCGCCTCTCTCCCTCTTCCGCTTCCCCATCGGGGGCGATCTCTTGAGCACGTTTTGGCTTCAGCAGAGGGCACATTATCCTACAATCCAACCGTAATTCATCTCGAGTCACATGTAAATCTTCCATTCCCTGCCCCGTCAACTTTCCTCCACTATTTTTTTTTTAGCGGCGTGGACTATGGAAGAGGAGAGGGTTGGGGGTATGGAAGAGGAGGGATTCCCGACGGAGCCGTAGTTCATTGATCACGAAGGCCCGTGGAGAGGCGAATTTTGCATGCGGGATGCCCCGAACGACGCGGATGGATGCATTCGTCGGAAGGAATCCAGGCTCATGTAGGCCACCGCATCAGCTGGAAGTCTGAAGCCTCGGTCGAGGAGAGGAGGGACATCGCGAGGGAGAGAGCTCTTACCACGCCACCGCGTCAAAAGCCAAAGAATTTCTCATTTCACAGCCGATTGGGGATTGAGGAGGAAATACTTTCATCGTCCGTTTCAGAGTCAACTCTCGGGATCCAATTAAAAGCGAGATTGCGCAAGCCGCCTGCCCCTGCTTGAAGCCTCTCAAAATGCTGCTCAAATTTATTTTTATTTTATCTCTTCGGGAATTGGCGGCTTTACCGTTCTCTCTCTCTCTCCCTCAAGTAAGGATTTTTTCACGAGAGAGAAAATAAGGGAACAGGAGACACGAAGCATTTTCCTTCTTTCTGCTTCATCTAAAATATTTCCACAATACGTCACTAAGAATCTTCTTAGACACGACCAAACGGTCGCGTCTTGACTCAAAATACCTCCATTTATGTATAAAAGATAAATAATCTACAAGTAATTTCTTGATTGTCAAAACGAACTATTTTTCACTGTTGGGGAAATAATTTCACGGGGAACCAATCATCACTTTCCTGGTAAATCACAACAAGAACTTTAACAGAGAAAATGAATATCATTTGACAGCGAGAGTCAAAAAAAAGTGAGTTAGATGACGCCACGGCTTTTCGGGATGTGATTAAATGTAGGCAACTAACAGGGATCGTGTTTAAAAACTATAATAGAGGGTAAACCGTGCTCCATTGGAACACCAGAGCAGAGTTATTTACCACATATGTGGACAGAAAGCTCACAAACATTTTAGTCATTCCTCCATCGGATATTAATTCCGAAAATTTACGTCTTCTGCGTGGCAATTAAAATCCACAAGCGTTCCACCCCTAGACAAGACGATAACAGCAATATATTAAAATATCAGTCTGGGTATCAGGTCAACAATTCAGTTCTTGTAATCGGGACCTAAACAGCATAAGAGAGAGGCTGAGAAAATCGCCAAGGCACTCCATAAACCGAAGTTAATTTGAGTTCTAATAAGCGAAAATCTACACAGTCGGTGAACCATTATACACATAACTGCCTGAAGCTCCTCTCTATCTATGGCGAAAGAAAAACACCACTAACTCTCTTTTCAACAAGTACACTAACTCCGAGAAACCCTTGCCAAAGAGTCTCCTCTCCTTCTCAATGCATAATTATTCCTCGCTGGCAGCAAATGCTAGAGGTAAAGGAAAACTGCAAAGGAGGATGGGGTGGGAGACTCGGTAGTCGGGGCAGAGTTGGGAAGAGAGGACTGAGCGCGAGCTCGCTGGAAATCGCCGAGTGGACCGCACGATTTCTGGGATTAATAGCGCTCGGCATCAGTCAAACAATATGATAAAACATCCTTTTCCGAAGAGAGAACGAGAGGGGGTAAATGTCTACATTATGATATTATCGGCAAATAAACTTCAAAACATGTTTATCATTGCACCCAAATAGACAGAAATATCGGAAGAATCTTGGATTACGAGGGCGCTCTGATAATACGATCGAATATAATTTGGGTTGCAGTTTCCCCATTTTAAATCCAGACTGGGCTATTTACTTCTTTTTACCAAATCAAGGCTTTTCTTAATGGCATCTAAGGTGAGAAACAACCTCAACTTATAACGTACCATAGGAATCTCACGTGACTTTTCGAAAAATACGAAAAGTAACAGCGTTAACAGTTTGATGCATGTTGAAATGGGAGGGAGTTTTACAAAGACTATAACTAAAACTGTTCGTATATTGCTTTTAGTCAATAGCAATTTAGTGCACGTAGATACAAACGGTATACTGATTTTTTAAACCCAATTATCTACAAAAGGGATCGGCAAATAGTTCAGGAGTCACATGCGGCTCTTTGCTTACGTAGGTATGTAACTTATCCTCGCTCTAGAGTAAAATTGAAAATTGAGATAAATTAATAATCTTTTAAGTGTAAGTGAAACAACAATAGTTCTTAGGAAAAGCAAAGTCATTAATCACACTGGCTGAAACAAATTTTCTGTGCGAATTTGACTTAATTTAATGAGGATATAAATAATACTTTTGCTCTTGTCATTATTACTTTAATTTTTCAGCATTTCAAAAACATATTTTACAGGCTCTCGATTAAGTTTTAAATTGTTGTTTTGGAGAGTTCCGGCTCTTGCGTCTTAAGTTTACCGACTTCTAATTTAGAATTTATCATGAATCGATATTTTTTCAAGCATCAACTTCACGAGTGCCAGTCGGTGTGGCAATACTATGCATACATATCGATTTATCATTCGGCATAAATCTGAAGGGTTTCCCAAATAACGGGAGAACACATTTTTTGCGGAACATGATACCTACTCCAATTTTAGTGGCCTTGAGCGCAGGTGACACAGCACATTAATTCCAGAATAATCCCCTTTTCCTCCTTCCTCCGTCAATTCACAAAAAATCTAAGATTGTCAACGCCTGCCCAAACTTTAAAAATGGAAAAAACCTACATGAACCTCGGAAGAAAATAGATGAGTAATGTATTCGTCAGATAATGAAAGAGTAGTGCTCCAGTATAATTAATACCACAGATGATTTAACAGACAATACTCTCTTAGCGCGCATGATCAATTTGTGCCTTGAGAGAGTACACGTTGGAGACCCCGATTATGGGCTTTCTCTTTTTTCTCCAATATTTTCGTGAGCGTAGAACAGAGCCAGCCCCGGAGTAGGTGCGTGGCAGAGGGTTACTACACAACAGGAATGTACCACCGTCACGCTCACAGCTACATTGTTTTTAGCAATATCACCGGCTTCACTGTTAAATAAATTATTAACAATAAGTTAGGAAACAAGGAGTAGTACTAGTAGGCTTGGGTTTTAGTTGCTCCAATGACTAAGGTTTTATTACACTGCATAGGAAACAATGAAGGCTAACTAGCTTCCAAGGCGAGTCCTATCATTCTACTCACTCGGAAAGGAGCTGCAAAAACGCTACACGTGGGATCATTGGTTTCAAATTATGCAAGGTAACAAGCCGAACATGCGATATGTCAAAAAAAAATAAAGAGAAGGGAAAACATGAAACCAGAGAGATTCAACAAACCAATTAGTTTTAAGCACTAGAGTGTAATGAAGAATGTTACGGCGTAAAATGCAATGGGCAAATGACTTCATTGGGATTCAATCGGATCTCAATATCATTGGTCATTGGGGTTGGTCCTATTATAACCCATATTTCTAACTTCAATTTTCAATCTTCAAGGTTTCAATTAACCATGAAGTCGGATAATTCGTTAATAGGAACAAAAATCTACCACCTTCCACGCTTGATCCAATTCACAAAAAAGTGTGCAATGAGTTAGCATTTCCCATCAAGGAAACACAAAATTTCAAAAACTTACCGCCATACACACAGGGTACATTCTGCTATTCAACCAGATTTTAAAAAATTATATCATAACAATTTCACACAACTCCTCCTAGCGAAATTATTTTGGAAATCCGTGGTTCGACAAAAATGGTGGCTTAATTTCCCTTCCAATTCCCATTTCAATCTTATCTATAACCCTTGATAGCACAGCTTTCTTCCCAATGTCGCTTTCAACTCATTTTTGCTACGAAGCAGATAGCGCGGATGGAAAAAATCCGATAAAAGAAAACACTATCAAAAAATAGAAGCTTGAAGGAAAGGGAGGGACCAGAATAATGGCGAAGCAAGGAATATCAATATTGTTGATCACATATCAAAAAAATCATATCAGATGATCGTGTTTTTAAAAACTCAAGTCCTACCGTTATACCTTGAGTTACTATTACTACATTCAGCGAACCCTTTTTGATAAATTGTAGAATATATCCTTTGAGACAGGTGACGAATTCAGCGGAAGTATGTACATACAATGAAGAGCTACCGTGGAATAAGGCTTATGCATGAAATTCGTTGAGCTTGCCATTCACAACCAATGTGACAATTCGTTAAGGTGATAAACAGCGAAATGCAATTGCAATTACAAAGAAAACCGTCATGCCTAACTTCACATAAATTCATTCCTTCTTCACAACGTTAAGGATGCATATATAATATACACTAATATACGCTAAATAAACAGGCGGAGGAGAGAGTAGCGTGAGGTCGCGAACAAGGGGCAGCAGTGCCAAGGGTCACGGCTAAACTCCACAATGAGCAAATTTGATAATCCTTGCCAGTGTATGATAGACCAAGGATGTAGGATTTGAACAAAGCACAGGAATTGATGAAGACCAAGGAGACCTACAATTCAAGAGAGAAGCAGAAAAGAGGACAAATTGGTTGTTGCGACTAATACTAGAGACTTGACTAGAAGAGAATATATAATGCCATCAACACTGACTTCTGCACTTCCTCCGCCCAATAATAAATTTTGCTCTGGGACTATGCGTAACTATAGCTTTCATCAGAAAAGGGCGAAGGCAGTATTACCTTTCACGGCGTCATCTTGGGAGTTGTAGCTCAATGACGGCCCCTTATCTCGTATTATTTCGCAGCAGAAAAACAAAGTGTGATACACAGTGTCGCGTTTTGCTCACGTATTCACCCAAGACAATGATCCCTATCAACGCACGCAGACAAAGGCACGAAATTTCAGTCTCTGATTTCAAAGGTACAAAAAATTTGAAGATTCAAATAACTAATCATGATTCATTGACCAAAAAATATGGACAAGAGGACTAATCCGGTTTATGGACAGCAACGGCAACCGCTGGAGCTTAAAAAATGAGGAAATGCGGACGCAACCATGGCTTTATACTATTCCGCCACATTTCAAAATGTAAGAAATATATATGTATAGTTTCGCAAAAGGTACTCATTTTTATAATTGTTCACGTGATTCACTCTACCACCTTATTCACAAAAACCAACAATCATGGGTTCAAACGTCACGTTTAAGGATTAGACATTGATGTTCATTCGACCATCACCGAACAGTTTATCTGGCTTACTTTAGGGACAAATGACAGTGGACAGCGTTCAGAGTACAAAAATAAGTACACAGTTTTTTGTTCCGTTCTCACCAGCATTCCTTCGATTATAACTAAGAACAAAGAGCACACCATGGAGAACTCACAATGCACCAAAGGATTGATTCTTTCACAAAAATGTACCCTGATATTTCACATTTGTTTTTTGTGGATGAGGAATTGTTATTGAAGCGTCTCAATTTCGATTTTAATTAAGACTTCTCCCGGACGTTTCAGGGAATTTTGATGGAATTTCTCAATTTCAATCACCCCATGTATTAGTCGTCGTTGATAAAACTTCTTCGGGCTAAAACCTGCGCCTTTTTGATTAAAATATTATGCCATTCTTCGAAAAATGCGTGCTCCGCTATTGCCGGTGTCCTTTTGCGTTCGCGCACGTTGATGTTCTTTCAGTCAGCAGCCTTCAGGGAATGTTAGTTATCAACCTGCGGATGTAACATATCTATCAAAAAATAGAAGCTTGAAGGAAAGGGAGGGACCAGAATAATGGCGAAGCAAAGAATATCAATATTGTTGATCACATATCAAAAAAATCATATCAGATGATCGTGTTTTTAAAAACTCAAGTCCTACCGTTATACCTTGAGTTACTATTACTACAATCAGTCGTTGATAAAACTTCTTCGGGCTAAAACCTGCGCCTTTTTGATTAAAATATTATGCCATTCTTCGAAAAATGCGTGCTCCGCTATTGCCGGTGTCCTTTTGCGTTCGCGCACGTTGATGTTCTTTCAGTCAGCAGCCTTCAGGGAATGTTAGTTATCAACCTGCGGATGTAACATATCTATCAAAAAATAGAAGCTTGAAGGAAAGGGAGGGACCAGAATAATGGCGAAGCAAAGAATATCAATATTGTTGATCACATATCAAAAAAATCATATCAGATGATCGTGTTTTTAAAAACTCAAGTCCTACCGTTATACCTTGAGTTACTATTACTACAATCAGTCGTTGATAAAACTTCTTCGGGCTAAAACCTGCGCCTTTTTGATTAAAATATTATGCCATTCTTCGAAAAATGCGTGCTCCGCTATTGCCGGTGTCCTTTTGCGTTCGCGCACGTTGATGTTCTTTCAGTCAGCAGCCTTCAGGGAATGTTAGTTATCAACCTGCGGATGTAACATAAAATCGAAGGAGAGGATAATACAGACTCCAAGAAGGGGTCAGGGAGAGACTGATGATGATGATACTTATGATGAGGGGGAGGACACTGCACTAAATTTACTTGAAGTGTAAAGGAGAAATAGAGCATTTTAATTAATTTAATTATCTCAGTTCGCGATTGTGAATATGAAACTTCAAGCCAAAACTTTTACAAGACAGGCAATTTACTGTTACATAAGCCAATCAGTTGAGCCCTGATCTCCTCGTTCGTTCCCATTCATCTACCGAGTTTGCTATGCAAAAAATGTTTTTCATATTGCATTTGATTTTCTGTTTCAATAACTACTGACTTTAGACACTTAGAACTGCGTGGAAGGCGTACTAAAAATGCATTCCTGCAGGACATTAGGAGCCACGAAGCACAAGGATATTAAACTCGGCGTTACGCGCATTGACTTCGGTGATTCATCTTTTCTTCGCGTTCACGAGGGAGATCCTAAACACTTTAAACGCTACAACATGTTATATTAACACAATTTTCTCCAGCCACAGTTTATTACTCTTTAGTATTTAAAATTATGTGCAATTAACTTAAACAAAGGCAAACAGGTTATTCAAGGATAAATTTGAGGATATCTACAGCAAAACGCATTAACTTAGGCAGTGTTTCAGTCGGACATGGGTTTTGTATTAACCATACCCGGAGAGAATATCGTAGTTGAAAGAGTCAATTGGAAATCCCCAACCACTCCAAAATTTCCTAACGTAAATTTTACTAACAGATGAGAACTAAAATCGGGAAAAAATTGACGCAAAAATTTTATTGACGAAAAGTTTTATATGAAATAAGCTTTATCTGGTTGAGAAACCTGAACCATCGAAGAAATCGGATGCTTTTGAGATGTGAGTTCAGAAACGAAGGGAAAATATGATGGACAGAAAAGAAGACGAGAGAAGAAAAGGTATTCCGTTGCGTACGGTAAATACAAAATGCCACTTTTATATGTCATGGCGAGAGGGACTAAGCAAGCCAAACGGGGGATGAAAAGAGAATTAGTGGCTAGAATATGGTCTCCCACCCCGCGGCCCCGGGTTCAGATTCCGGGAGCGGCATACATTTCCGAGGTATACTTCCTCGTCCTTGGGTGTCGCCTGGCGGGCACTCGGTCGGTTGGATGGGAGGCTAAGCAGTGGACCCCTAGGCATATTTCGTTCAGAACAGACTAATGCCGACGTCGCGTCTCTCTTCGCCTTCCCAACTCTTCACAAATATCCACCTATCCTTCACGGTGCAAATACCCGTAAATGTTGGTCGTCTCACTTAATGACAACCTCAGCTAAGAGATTTAAAAATCAATAAGAAAGGTAAACAGAGCAAAAATGAGTCTTCTGAGCTATGTAGAAGATCAATAAAATGATACAATAGCATGTGTTGAAGCCGCGATCAGAAAAAAGTTGATTCTGAGAAGCATATGGCTATGAAAAGTTACTTTCATAACGGGTCTCTATCAGCCAAAAGAAATGGAAGCAACCTAAATGCTTTTTTTAAACAAAGAATTTCAAACCCCGACACCTTCTTGTTTTCTTCCACATCCATCTTCCAATGACGATTCCTCCAATGACGTCGGACTCCTTGTTGGAGACAGCCCAAAGATGGAAAATGTCTTTTGACTCGAGATGGCTTGCTTCGACAAATAAGGGTGGATTATGCGGTGTGCAATGACGAGTGAGGATCGACATCATCCATATTGCCAATCATAAACTCTCAGCAGACAAGGCGTAGGCCTGATTCTGGAATGAGGTGTCTGGTCTCCGTAGAGCGCCCGGAGAAGAATCTTCCCTCATTGGAGTCTCCAACGCCAAGCGACTAGCGAGGTTCTCATCAATGTTTCATCGGCACGACCATATTTGCGTCACGTAAGAAAATACGTCGCTCCGCTTCACACCTCACTCCCTTTTCAGAGCCTTAATTCCATAATATTTCGAGCCATTCGTTTGTAGCTATTAAGCAGTTGTGTTGCCACATCGTCCGCATCTCTCAGGGTTTGGGAGCTGCCGTGTAAATCGGTGATATGTTCTCTCCACGTAGTTCCCGTAAAAGAATCCGCATCTCTCCACCTTCGGCGTTAGGACCAAAACGCATTGTGAGGCGTAGATGTGACAAATATGGACTTGGCTTAATGCGATCGATCGTAAATTTGCGAAACTTACTGATCTCACATTGCTGTAATCAAGTGCACGACTCCATTAAAATTTGATGTCATCATTAGTCCTGAGGATTAACCAGGAAAGTCCAGCCCATTGAGAGTCTCCATCATCTAAATGAAATCTTTGATCTCATTACGCGGTAAGCTATCGTTAGATGCAAGATTGTCTCACCATGTCAATGATCCCCAAAGGTGAAAGTTGTTCCAACGAATTTTCTAACTGCCACATTCCCCTTGAATAAACCATCACGAAGTGTGTGACGAATGGAACTTGATCTTTTATTTTCCGCGGGACCAGGTACAAAGTGTTATCACGCTAACGTATTGGATACTACCGATTTCTTAGCTCATGGTCAGTTAATAATTGAGCTTAATGCCTTTGTGGTGCATTGAGGGTATAAATTATATCGCACGCATCTGGGTTGATCAAAATTCAACGATCTGGGGTCGTTTACCATGTTTTTTTATTGCCGAATATGATACAGTTTGTAAAATAAAAAGACCCGTATTTTTCCGTTTTTTGATACGTCAATTATTTCTCGAGTTATAGGCGGCGAAAAACTGATGTTTTTAACCCTTTCGGAAAAGTGGGTGTAGTGCAACCTCTGACGTTTATCGACTTCGTCCAATCACAACTGAGCCCGCGAAGCTACTTCGCCTTATCTCAAAGGGGGGGACACAGCTGACTATTCCAATCGGAGCAGTTACGACAGCATCTGTGCGAGCAGTCCTTCCGAGAATCCCCCTCCCTTTCCGATAAGAGCAGTCAAGGACGGGAGGAATATGACGTCAATGTTATCACAGCAGCTTTTTCGGTGGGCGTCACCTTTTGCTTATTTTCATTTTTGATTTACGAGTGAATGGTTGTGGTTAGAAGATTAATTTTTTCACTTAATTTCTTTTCTTGTTTTCATCTAACAATTTCGTGTACAAAATTGCGATTTCGGTTCCGAGTAAACGCCCCCATTCATTGCCAATACAACGACCGTCTGTATGAGAAAAAAGTTCCTTCAGATTCTAGTACCAATTATACACATTTCTAGTCTTTGCCCTTCAACACGGAATTTTTCAAATGATTTTCATCAAGCTATCCTTTCAAGGGTGACCCAAATATGCAAGAGATTACTTAGCGAAGCACAGAACATGTATGGACATACCCATGGTCCCTTAATAACCCTTAGTGTAAAGTGACCGTGGACATACCTATGGCCAAAAACATTTTTCTTCCTGAGTAAGTGATGGAATCCGTTCACCTGAAGCAGAAAAAACTCTTTCCTAGGACACAAGTAGACCTCTTGAGGAATGTGTCGAACTGGAGATCCAAGTACATTTTCTAAGTTTTCCAAAATCAATGGCATGCATTCTTACGAAATACTACACGTATGCACATGGTGGAAACAAAACCAGACTTTGAAAATGAGAACACCTGGATGTCAGTGTCCATGGAAGGGCCAAGGTTTCGCTCGAAACAGTTCGATAAGAAAGGAGAAATTAACTAATCAGTGAGACGCAACAACAGACAGAGAATGACCCATCAGCGGTTAAATTTAAAATGCACGTGCTTCAACTACACATGGACAGGTTGGATCGCGTGTAAGTAAAAATAAATAGCGGGAAAATGCAATTCTGGAAGATATCATTCCATTTGGTCTTCCCAGGAAGCTTCCTTGATTATTCCCTGAGTGAAATAAAGAAAAATGTCTCATATATTTTTATTTGCAGTTTCAAGTTGTCCCGCACTTTCATGCGTTTCAGACCGGGAGGAAGGGTTAATGGGAATGAAAGGGAGACTAGTCTCCGCATATCTCCACAGTTGGTCAATTATTATCGGTTACGTGAAAAAATTCAACTCACCTAGTCCAGGGGCGCACGCGAACTTGCTCGTCAGCAAGATTTTAGTGCCTATACTTTACTCACGATAAATCTGAAAAACAAGCGACTCCCTATTAGGTCTGTGAGTGCAAGTGCTTCAGTACATTAAAAGCAAATATGAAATTTAAATGGGGGAGAGTTTCACCTCTAAGTCAAGATACCATTCCAGTACTGACCTATTAACACCAAACATTAGGAATTTTAGTGATGAGGTTTTCACGGGTTTCCACCCGGGTGAAGGTGTTGATGGGCACCTATAATTCACCTCTGGAGGTCTCTACGTGGAAATCTCTGGCTTTCTGCAATCAAGCAGACAAAATACCTTTTGATAGAGATTTCCACGTAGAGACCTTACAGACGGATATGATCTGAAAGCTTTTCACATAATATCCATCCGATAAACTATTATTTATAACCTATATAAGCTACCGTAGAAGCCTATGGCCGAAAATACAGTCGTCACGCCCTAACTGAACCCCGATTTTCAGTTTCACGTATGCAAAGGATTATTCAATTTTCATCACCACGGCAGGACAGAGATTTACTGCTTCAAAGACGGCCCCAATCACGCCAAGCGCTCTCGTTATCCAACGCTATAGGGCGGGGAGTAAAGCAAGGTTTCCTGCTGTCGCCAGTTCTCTTTAACACGCACACCAAACACAGGATGCGAGAGGAATAGGGAGAGCTTGATGCAGGATTAAGGATACAAGAATATTGGATAAAGTCGGTTAGATTAACGACTAACCAAGCGCTCGTCAGCAGTCAGTCAAAGAGATTCCGGTCGCTGCAAGACATGCTACAGACTCAGTGCAATTTATAATCCAGTCACAAGAAAAAGTATTGATACCCCTGGGAAAAAGGAATAATGCTACCGATAAAATCAGGTCAGAATCTGAAAAAGGTGGAGCAATTCAGCCAGTCACTTAAATGGAATCCCGTACCAAGGCATGTGGAGTACAAAAGATGTTAGTCGTGTAAAGAGAATAGTATTGGCAAAGGTGCTTTGGCTTATTAGCAGAACTATAAGTAGCAATCCATGGAAAAAATGTTAGAAAAGCGTTGTTCCTGAGTTTGACCTAGAGCACAGCGTTATTGGGGGGGGGGGGAAAGGATGCAAATAGTTTACAAACATGGAGTCATCCACATATTACAGAACGCTTAAGTTGGGGGACTGTCACAATGCACCGTTGGCAGAGGGAGAGTCCCTGCCTTCCGTTACTTATGTTAGGGAGAAAGATGCATTATTATTGCATTCTTTGTCCAAATAATAATGATGATACAAAAATAATGAGATAAGTATTGAGAAATACATGAAGTACAGCTAAAGAATGACTATTTTTACCAGTCATAAAAAATAGGTCACTCATTGGTAGTTACATGTCTCAGAGAATAATATGTAGTGCCATATGGGGGAGGTGAAAAAGTTGAAAATCAGCGTTACCTAATAAATGGATGACCCCAGTTAAGGGAAATTGTCTTTTAAAGAATAATACAGTGCCATCTAAAGGAAAGTTTAAGATGTCTTGACGTAGAAATAGAAGAAAAGATCTGCTGGATTAGTAAGAGCGGATTCCTGGAGTATTACGGTAGTTTCCTTCATCAAAGAATTCATTAATTGCAATTTGCCCCACCATATGGCACTATAAAAGGACTACTAATACCACTACAATAATACTAAGGACTACCATATGGCATCCATTATATCTAAAGGATTAGGAATCATAGTTTACTAGGAAACTAAATGTTAATTTCATCTGAAAAAGCACAGCATGGCTAGACTGCGGCAGCCTTGCTGAAGACTTAACGATTATGTAGTTCCCATTGTGAGGCATAGGAAATATCCATCCCAGAACTTATGCATATTTCATAGCCACTAAGCTCTAGTAAATGTATGTACATTAATAATCGTCTATGAAAATTGTCGAAGCTCGATATGTCTCCTCTGCTAAACGTGGTATTAGTAGTCCTTTTATAGGCTCCTACGCTCCCTGCATGAAGATTCCTCTGCTTCCATGATGCAAGGCGTGATTTTTGCATGACTAGGGCCAAGTTCACTTCAGCTTAGTAAAATGAATACCAGCAGTTTTTAAAACACTAAGAAACAGATTTAAATTGTATAAATAAAATAAATTGCAGTATTAACTGAATTTTTTTTACAAATATAAAATCAAATTAAACTTTGCTGTATTCCACACAATTAATATTATAGACTTGTATGCCTGGTGGCTCTCATATGCCTAACGTAAAGAACATTGTAGTGAATGCAAGAACAATGCAACGGAGTTTTTACTACAGAAAAACATTTAATCTAAATGAAGCAGGTGGCTGTTGATTTCCAACTTGCAGGGTACTCATTTATTGTATTTAAATAAAGATAATCGTTTCTTATAGCATGTAATGAAGAACAAATATAGTGCAGAAATAAGGACTGAATTGTACAAAGTAAGGTTTGCTCATACACGAAGGTAACAATACAAATGTAGCTTATGGAAGATTAAGTTCAGATGCAAATCAACATCAACTCACTAGGTATATAATCAGAGACAGAAATATTAAAATCAACAGCATAATAAGGAATTGGATGAAATATAAGAAACAAAAAATAGAGTAATTCAATAAAAAATAGCTATAAATACCAATGAAGAATGGCAAAGCAACTGATCAACAAATAAAGTTAATAACTCTGATATTTTTTGCCAGAGATATGACTTTTCATTGACAGAAATGTGATGGGTCATCACATTTTATCAGCTAGAAAACTTGCGCTCTCAACTCACTTCCTGAACCACAAAACACAGAACTTAGGCAAACAATTCAGTAGGTAACATGCATTTAGTCAACAAGTGACATAATATCAATGCCAACCTGAAGTGCCTGCATGACTCACTTGCTATTGAGCAAAAACAATAATAATACGAGATCCAAACAACAAAAAGGATGCAAACAACCATTGAATTCTAATCAATGGAATAGACCAGGCTTTAAAAATTATCATTTTAAGGGCTACTAAGCAGGGATCACAATGCTATGTGACAGAACATAAAAAACTCATTGAACAAAAGACTCTTCTTTTAGATGCTTCTGTTAATAGGTACCTCACCAAACCTGCCCCCTTTTTGATTTGACAATGTGCTTAAAACACATCTATAGTCACATTCCAGCACATAGCTTTCAGACACATTATTACTCTTCCGGCTTAAAGCTTTAAAAGTCAATGTCATGAGAAGGTTATAAAACAATAGAATGCAATTATTAAGGCATTTAAATTTTCAGTTAACATGCATAAAAAAGAACAAGGATAACATTTACCGAAATTGCTTTATTGTACATTTGGAATGTGGTATGCCACCAGTAATAGCCTTCTGAAGTAATCAACCAAAAATCACATTAGTTGAAAACAATCAGACTAAGGGAAATAATCCTGGACAACGTAATTATTCCCATAGACACATCACATGTGTAAACCGATTACACAATAAGCCTTAGGGCACCAATAAAATTAAGCTTCAAAAATTGTGACTAGATCATAAAAACATAACAAAATGAAATCAACAACATATGTGGGACTTATTGCTATGAGCATACCATTAGTTTCAACGCACTGCCTTGATGAACACTTATAAAAATGAAAAACAAGTTGTTTTGATTTGAAGAAACCACTGAATATGTTATTTTTTTTACAATACATTGAAGATGAAAGGTTGCAACAAATTCAAAGAAGAAAACAATCAAGGGTATTTTAAGACATTAAGCTTTAACTTGCAGTACCATTTTGTCAACTTTTAATTTTCATTTAGTCTTTGGCAAGTTAAAACTAACACCCACTTGTGGTGTATATTGCTCATGCAACACTACTTGCTAAGCATATTTCCAATGACCACATTTTAGATAGCTCACTAGAACACAGTATGAAATGCTTGATCCTACTTTGGTGCTTCAGATCTTACTTTTTCAAACTCTTCTACAATAACTGCCAGACAATAAGAACAACAACAATAATCCAAAAGTAATTATTTCACAATTTGACCATTCTGTTCAGCATTTCTTTGAAGATGAACCAAGCACACACAACTGAAATGTGATTTTTTTTCCATTTGGCCTACAGTATATTTACAGCATTTCCCACATTTGTGAATAATGCTATGACTAGGAAGCGCAAAACACACACACACACATACATACAAGCACATGTACATTAACTCAAACATACAACCACTCATCCTCAGTGAAAATAAATGACAATGGCTTAATTATATTAGAGAAGTGCTTCGAACTTCCACCCATTCATAACATTCTTCATTGTATTACTTAGCTTCATCTTAAGGTGTTCAATGAATTACTTATTCACAATATTTGCTTTGATGCCAGAGGCATTACACCACCCAATTCATAGGTTCTGAAAAATCCATTCCAGAAGATTATAAGGGAGGAAGTTCAACAGCACCACCTACTTCAGATCCTAAAACACATTAATGTATTACCTGTACAATCATGAATTATCTTAATTCTCTTCCACTTCCTATTCACAAGTGAAATTTTGGCTTGCCTGACTTGGAAGCCATAAATATGATGAGATAATTATGGCAATACATTTAACTGTAATGAAGTATGGGCAGGTAGATGTTAATTTTCAAAGTTTCATGAAACTGGTCCAACACTATTTATTACTTGTGAATTGTGGACTCAATCTCTGTGAGATCAATGACTTGAATACACAAATATAGGACCAGCTCCCTTCTTATTCACAAAAACAAATATCCAACATGTAGAATACTGGCCCATTATTTCATGTGCAATATAGTCACAGTGCCTTTTCTTTCAACAAAATAAAATATACAATATTTTAATCTGTACAGACATCTACATAAGAAAGATATGTTAACATTTATATTGATACATACAAAACAAATGCTCAAATTTACAACATATACTCTGCTAAGAGCACATTGTCTTAGAGTACCATTAGAGATCAGCTATACAAGTTTTGGTACGTTTACAACTTATGGGCACTATTCTACTGCCTACCCATGCAGCACACAAAATTGATTTCTTGACATTATTAACTTTAAAATAAATTTTAAGTTTTAATTCAAGTAAATTTTTTACTTTATCTTCTAAAATCTCTTCATACCCGCCAGCATCAGACATTGTAAAAACAATCTTCAGATCAAACTGGCCAATAACGTACTGCGTAACACTCCTATGGCAGGAAAGTTGTAAATTATATCATAAGGAAAAAATGAAAATGCTGCTGTTCATGTTTACTCATCAAATGAAACAGCAAGAGTATCTTGCCTTTGTTGTCAGATCCTCGGGAGGAAAATATACAACCTCTAATAAGCTGGGGCCTGGAATTCACCACCAACAGGACCTAAAAATGAAATTAGGAAATTAACACAGAATAGAAAAAACCATGACATCATACGTAAATGAACACCTGCTTGCAGCATTAAATCGCATACCTTAATAAATCCTGGACATGGACAATCAAGAAATAGGATAAAAGTTGAAAAAATAACAAATTGGTGGAATCCTGTCAGTGATGGGAAAACTTTAGTCCATGTTTAAAATAATTTCCAACTTTTAATGGGGTATGATATTTTGATACTTTTCATTCAAACAAAACAAATTTGTAATTCTGTTACAAAATACATGAGCATTTGTACTAATTATTTTTCCACCGTTAAACGCCTAAAAACTATTCTGCCATTAAGAGAATACTATACTCCCACCAAAAATTGTTTCCAATAACACACTACCAAGATCAGAGTCAAGCATAACCCATATGTAGCTACCACATAAATGAGGTAGTTGCCAAGTTCCCACTTCCCTAGAAGCATTTCACTCAATCAGGTGACATCTGAGTATTCAATATCATTCACACACCATGACAATCTTTGACTTATCCAGGAGAATCAAATCATGAATAAAATTAAATTTAAGAAAAAGAAAGTGTTATCCTTTTCTGATAGTCAACACAAGTTATAATTCTTCTAAGGCTGGTAATATATTCTGTACAAATCTTAAAAAAATGTAGTTGATTCAAAGAAAATTCTTTTGATATGCATGAACTCAATTTAAAGACTTTGACCATCACCACTTATAAAATAGCCTTTTTCAATGAAACTCAACTACCATGCTCTCCCTAAGAATGCATACACCAATACGGTCTGAGCCTTTAGTGACCTAATGTGAAGGGCTAATTACTGAATACATTTTAAGTGGTAAAAATACTGAAATTTCCTATGAAAGAAGAGCTTAAGCAAACTAGTGAGTAACAAGTTCCTATCGAGTTACTAAATTTAGAGTACGTTATTTGTAAGTAGCTAAAAAAGCAAGAAATAATTTTACTGTGATGATACTTAGCAATGTGCTCAATAAATGATGAATGCATTTAAAATTTTTCTACTTCTTTTAATGCCAAATTAAGGAGAAAAGAAGGAAATATAAAGAAATCCCCGTAATTTGGGGCAATTGGGAGATTATTTTCCAGGCATATGGAACCAAAAGGGTACAAATATGCAAATTTTAAAATACAGTAGAACTCTACTACAGTATGGATTATAACGAGAATATTGCCATAGTGAGTAAGTTTTCCACCATTGCTGGTCAATAAGAGACATGTATAAAACTTGCATTTACTATGTACAGCAAATTAAAACTCGGTTACACTTCAAGGAATCATCAATCAATGCAACATGAGCAATGAGCCTGTTACATTGCCATGCCTCAAGAGACTACATTCAGGAAGGAGGATGGACAGAGGTTGAGTTGCTGCTGTTTAGGGGAACTCAACGATGTATCTCAAATTGAATTGATACTCTGTGGTCATAGCATATCACTCCTGTTTTCATCAAGGTAATTATCAGATATTTTCATATGCCAAGTGTTAGGATGGAGAAGAAAGCTAAGAAAGAAAGAATACTTATGAAGTTAATAGTGAAATAAATAATACTTATAAAATAGAAATTGGTAATACATATGGCTGATAGCCATAAACTTCGTTCACCATTTAAAGAACAAGGATAAAATTAAAACTGCCGTTCGCTAAATTCTTGGGATGGCCCTCATTTGACAACACTATTATGAATAAGTCATAAACATTGTCCAAACTATTGGGACAATGTCAACCACAGTCCAAAAGACTGGGATCCCTCCTTGACCAATGTTGGAACTTAACATCATAAAAATACTCTGAAGAAGACTGGAAGAGAGGACCCCACCTCCTCCCAAGCCTCAGTGAAACCTCAATGGAAAATGCAATGAATACAGTGCAAGAGTTCTCAGTGCAAGCATTCTCAATCAAATTATCAAATCAAAGATTTGCCATGTCATGAAGTACTGCCCACCACTACTTTCAGTGCATAAAATATACCAAGGCGCTCCATGATTCGTCTCTGTATTCTAAGACAAAGTTATTATTTTTTGAAATTCCATTTTCTTCCCAAGAACTGTTAACATTAAAGGTGTTGGTACTTTATCCTCTACAATTTAATTTGAAAAAATTACAGAACATCTTATGAGCCAGTGTGTCCTTTGGACCAGAAAATCTGGTAATAAAGCATCAATGCAATTAAGCTTACTGCTAAGATGGCATCACCATATTCCAATTTCTGCTACTCTCATCAGAAGTTGATATTGTGTTGGCAAAGCCTATACATGTGATTACCCTTTAACAGCTACTAAAGAGAGGGTGAGTTAGACTGTATTCTTGCATCTCTGTTGAAATCAACAATCTTTGAAGTGCATTGTTTATTATTAAAAGATATACAATCGCAATACATAATTTGCCTATCCGAAAAACAATAAACATACTAATTGATTTTATTCAGTAGTGTCTGAAACTTAAAAATATCATGCATGATTAATTTATTATTGATGTAACTGATGATTAAGTTTGTAAATTTACTTATTTGTTGTCGGATTAATTGATAAAGTAGATGATACCTATATGAATTTATGAAAAGGTATCATAATGCTACCAAAAAATATTAATTTATTTGGCACTTTTAAATACATCAACAATAACATTAAATGCAAGCTGACTCCTCTCAACTAAGAGGGACACAAAATAAATGAAGTAATAGGAGATTACATATGTTAAAAACAAAAAAATTAAAAACAAAGAAATAATAAACGGCTAACTAATCAATCTTCATTAAACTACTGATAATGACACAGACCCATTTTCAGGTTCTTTCATTCAGACTGAACGACTATTTGCAAGCAAAGTACTACATATTCACCCACAAGATCCAAAAACCTAAACCAAGTCTGTTTGCAAGAGCCTTTCTTTCATAGGTAACCCCAGGAACCTGCCCAATGACTACCATCAGAACTGCTTATAGCTCCAAAATGCAATCAGCTTCATCTGTTTCAACATAGTAGTGCACACTAGACAGCTAGACAGTTCTCTTCAGAACTCTCTTCTCAACAGCCAATGTCTTTCATAAATACAATTATCATATTATAAGTAACATTCCCACTTATTTCACTGCCTTTCAAGTTAGTTTCCATCATACTCCCTAGAATGTTATCCAGTCACCCTCACCAAAGTTCTCAATATGTCACATCTCTCAGGTTATAATTACATGAACTCACATTTTCCATTACAAAAATTGACTTATTAGATTAAAATATTTTCTGTATACAAAAATAACAAGTCAAACCTATTTCATAATCATATACTCATACAAAATGTAGTTTCGTAACTACTCTTCATAAAATCGCATCACATTGTGAAATAACAATACAAGTATCAATGGAATTAAAACTCTAATTTGCCCCATGTGTTTGAGCTTTCCCTACCTTTCGGTAACAAATAAGATCTAAGTATCCAAAGAAAAATAATATAATTTACTGCCCAAGCATTCTAAAACTAATATGAAGTCACACATTAAATATGATAAAACAAAAGAGCACGACACTAAATACTGCTCTGAAAAAAAAACTTATTAAGAACTGTAAATTTTATATACTAAGTCCTGGTTACAGAATATCTGATTAAAGTGGATATGTTAAGTAACAGTTGACCAAGAAATCAGTTGCCTCACCCCTTTTTAAATCTGTACATAAAAGTGGTTGTTAACTTAACCACAGAATACCACTGGCAGATTAATGTGAAATGTATCATGTTGCATAGCAGTATAGTAATTTCCATCATGACTTTGGTTCAACAAAGTGAATGATATAAAAACTGCAAACTGACTTTTGTTATACACATTAAAACATTACTTCTTTTTCCCAATTACATCCTGCTCTACTATAATCAATTCTACAAGCAGCACCAGCTCTTCACCACTGAAAATAACACCCCTCTTCACATATCATGGCACCAAATTGTTGGATGAAAAAAAGAGGAAAAAATTTGAAAACACATTCATTGCAACTTTTTATCATTATTCCTTTGCTCGGACATATTCACAGAATGAGAACCTTCTTAGGTATGCACATCAGTCATCACAGCTCATGTCAATTATGTAACCAGAAGTCAGTTGATCTTTATAAAACCTAACTGGAGTTTAAACTTCACATAAAATGAACCTTGATGCGAACTAAGGTCATGATTTACCTATGAATTATGAACTGGCCCTAAGAAAATCATCCATATACAAAATCCCATATTTTTAAGGATAACACTTACAAGGACATACAGCTAAAATTATTTAATTCATGCATTAATATACTGAATTTTTCACTCAAAACAAATTATCTCCATAGATGGATTGAAAAAATATCAGATAGGTAGGATATTTAGGTACAGTCAAGCCCACTTATATTAAACCTGTTTATAACAGTCCCGATTATAACAAAGTAAAGGCTATTCCCCATCAAAGAGTGGCTGGGAAAAACTGGTCCACATATAACGAAGTTCGGTTATTTCAAAGTAAATATTTGGCCCCCTCAACTTCATTATAAGTGGGCTTGACTGTATATGAAAATTGGTGTAGTGCTTCTTCAAGCCGGCCATTCAAACAATAAGGATAAGTGATAATGTAAAAATGTTGAATGATTTTTTTAAAATTCAGAAGAGAAATATTAGCATGTTACAGCAAAATTATGAATATAAAATAATGAAACTCATGTTTCTGAAATCAAAACTTGCTAAAAGACAACTCAAAGTGAATTTCCAACCTTTGGGCTGATTTCCAGAAAAGGGAGGTTCTTGATATCCAGTGCCTTCTGGATAGGTTGAGTAAGGGTTTCCACCTGGAACAGCACCAGGATCAGCTTCATAGCTAGGAGCAAAAGCTGCCTCAGCACCTTGACGGAAACGCTGATAAGCAAACCAGGCACAGCCAGCCTATTTAAGAAGGGAGAAGGCATTAAAATATCATAATTACCATTGCAAATTTGATTTATGAAAACTTAAACAAATGCTATGTGTGTTCATGCAAAATAAGATGTTTTCCATCAAACAAATTTTAGCTGGAAAATTGTCCAATTTAAAATGCTGTAAACTACACAATGAGAAGAATTCAATGATTTAATTTCAACAAATTAAGATTAAGAATAAAAAATTTCATCTCATTAATTTTGAATTGTGAAGTAGACCTTCTTAGTGCTTGGCTGTTCTACTTGATAATTTTCTGTATACATCAAATGCAGAAGGGGCAAACAAACAATCATGCATGAATAACTCAACACCACAATAAGAATGTGAAAAGTAAATTGAATCATGTAGATTTTCTGAATACACTTAATGAATAAACCCTTATGGAATTAAAAATAAAAATAACTAAGCTCAATAAAAAAGACACAATATAGCATACATGGAGCAAGGAACACCCAACACTATAAGGTGGCAGTGAATGATTCATCAAGCAACTCAACCACCATTTGGACAGTAATAAATAGTAATATTTTTAAGGATTTGTTTCAATATATATTGAATTTAATTAGAGAAATATAAATGACTCATAAATATCATATCCGCAAACAGATGAGAAATAAAATAGCCTACCACTGTCAAGCCAAGAATTTCCTGATAGCTTTAATATTCAGGAATGATTGCCACATTTTTCTATATCATAAATGGCAGCTATAATACACAGTTAACAGAATGACATTACCTTCCACTAGCAGAGAGTAGAGACAACACAGAATGGAGAAATATTATTATGAATAGTAGGTACATGGCCAACAGAGGATGGAATGCCAAAAATAATAATCTACCCGGAGACATAATCCACAAAATGGGAGGACCAATTAAATAGGAAAAGAAGAGTTAAGAGAGCAGAAAAGTGCACCACTGTGAACTTGAACATGGCTTGCATCTAAGCAAGAAATGACCAGGCATCAGAGAAGTTAAGGCTGGAAGCAATTGAAATTTGTTGCTAGAGAAAAATGATGAAGATAAAATGGATCGACTGAGTGACAAACAAAGTAAAACATAATAAGAAGAGTGGGAGGAGAGAAATCTGTTAAAAATTGGAAAAAAAAGATTGGATAACTTAATCGGTCATATCTTTGGACATGATGGTCTGATGAAGACAATTGTCGAGAGACAAGAGAATGGAAAGATTTGAAAAGGCAAACTTTGGAAGAGAAAAATAGAGCAAGTTGTTAAGCATGTGAAAGAGAAGAAATATGTGAATATGAAGAGCTTAGCCAATAGGTTAAGTCATTAAGAGAGCTGAGTCGAACCTATCTTACGATTGCCAAATTAATGATACTGATACAAAAGTGATCTCTATACTTGTAGTAGCTCCATCTTACCAGGAGAACACCATGATTCTGAGCCCTAGCGAAAACCTTAATTTGCACCTTACTATTTATTCTCAATATCATAACCTTTATTTCACTGCGGAGTAATTTCCAAAGTGGCCAATTTTGATTTAAATAACATACTGATTACACCAGAGGCGTAGATAATTTTTTTTCTCTAGGGGGGCATGGGGGAGGGGGGGTAAGACATTGGATTGTTAAGAGTATAGTTGCCCATGAAACCATTCTTGATCTTCTTTAAATAATCGTATGATACCTTGCTGATGCATAATACGGAATTGGCGGATAATAACGATTTACAGACTTACTACTTACTTATTTACATTCCTATTTTACAAAGGAATTTCTTGTTTGGGGGAGGTTTAGACACCCTCGCCCTCCCCTTATCTACGCCCCTGGATTACACTATATTTTTTACAGGGTGCTTTCAAATTACGTTCTGACTTTCAAAAAAAAACAAAAAAAACTCACAACTCCATTTCAACTTTCAAATAAAGTGATGTGAATAATTTCTGCATCTCAAAGGAAATCCAGTCAATATTGTTCATCCAGAGTACATTGAAACAGTAGGAAATTTAAATTTGAAGGATGACACTTATCATGCAAAGAAAATTAAAGCAAAACCTTAAAAAATTATTCTCATTTCAAATATGAGAAATAATTCTTATCAAACCATGCATCGCACACAAAATTCCATTTAAGAGCAAAGAAAGATTTAACGCTTGTAACCAACTTCTACACAGAAATAAAAATTAAGAAAGAGCATCAAATGAATGATCCACAGCATTAACTATCCCCCTTTCCTCAATAACTATGTACAAATATTGTTAATGTCTAGTTACAGCATTTGTTATTCTTTCAGAACAGCTTGCACATAAAGAATCCACACTCAGCATGTGCTATGGAATCACTAAAATGCATTGTGAATTCCCTTTATGAATCCCAATTACATCTTAAATATCATTATCATAATGGCATAATACATATGGCATATTCCATACATTTGTAAATATTCTAAAAGCTAAACCTTATGTTTATATACATTCAATTGTATATGAAATATTCTGAATGGCCCAATAGAGATTAGAAATGTTTTCAAATGCTTAAAGACAACATCATCACACCTTAAGATTCATAATTATATTTACACAAGATACTTGCAACTGAAAAAACATACCAAACACCAATAATTAATGCAATTTACAAAAGAAGCCATATTAAGATACATTACTGGAGTACTAGAAACTTTAATCACATCACATCACAACTTTACACTAGAGCTACATTAAACACATATTACAATATGTCACAAGTTTCTCAACCTAATAATGGGACTAAGTTGGCCACCGTTGTAGATAAAATACTTTCAGAAATTTGAATGAAAACACAATAACCACTGTCTTTAATTTTTCCTCACACCATGATTAGCTGTTTAAAGATCTGAAGAATATATATCTTTTCAAAATTTATCACTTAATGATGAGAGAAAAGTTATAACACTGGTTATTGACAAACAAACTTACACACCCATAACTTCATAATCAACTTAATGTCTTGGTTCCACACTTGTTAATGGGAGTAGAGGCAACCAGAACCTTACTATAAGAAACATGTACTTAAAACCAAATTCTGTGAGAATGCTGCTTATAAGCACAACAATCAATGCATCTTCAGCACAACGCTACCTTTCGACCTTCAAGTACAAAAGACAAGATCCCTACACATTTTGCAAATTACTCAAGTTTCTCATTAATATTTAGCAAAAACCTTTGGGTAGAAAAAAGTTAAGAGAGTACAATTACTATCACAATTGCTTGGCCTTGATATTGTAATTATTTACCCCTCCCATACACATTTAATATATAACAAGGACAATAAAAAATAATTCCTTAATTCAATAATCATATGCATAATCACTATTTGAACCTAAACGGCGGCATTTCCTCGCACTAGAAAGTCTTCTTGAAGTCAAACTAGGGAAAAACAAAAAGAAATCATTTCAAGCTTGACTAGGGGGTGTGTGCTTGAATCATTCGAGATTGATTCCGGTACGGAATAATCCCGAACACAATGTAAAAACATACGAGTGAGACCTTAGTTACGTACCGGAATCAATCCCGAGCGATTCAAGCACACCCCCCAAGGTTGCATTCTTACAATCTTAAGAACCAAGGCTTCATTACCTCAATCATATATTAAAATTATTAACAAAAAATAATTCACCGTGATGATGCCATAAAACGGTGAAATCATGGTCAAGCCTCATAAAAACACATGGATTGTTCTGGAAGAATTTATGCTAAGCAGTTTTATTTGAATGGGTTATTAATAGAAATACATTAAAATCTACTTTTGAAACTATTTTTAAATACAATAAAATTTTTACCTAACACTTAAAAAATAATTCAATTAAAGGAAAGTACAAAAACTGCACTCACTGCGGATATGCCCGATTAGATTAAGAGTTTGACATGCAAACCTTTAATACAGTAACATGAATAATGTTATACTAATAATGTGTCACATATGTAGATGAAACTGGTAACATTGCTTCCTGAGAAAGACACCAGCAGCACCAGAAGCAAACTATTTGGTAGGTACCTATATAGTCTTTAATTAGATGAAACCAGCAAGATTTTCAAATTTTACTAAGCATTCTCTCACCTTGCACTACTAGCACTTACAACTGTCATAGATTAATGGAGCAACAAAATAATAATTATATATTTTCATACTTTTTAACTTAAGGAAATCAACTATTCTGCTTAACCACACAGCATTTAGTAATGCAAACAATTATTACCACCTACTTAAGGCTTCTTAAATTGTCAAAGTTTCAGACCTGAGAAGGTTGCAGTTCTGAATCCTGAGATTCAGATAAAACTTACAACTTTTGAATAAAATAAATTTCCCCAATGTATGGTTGCCTCACTGGAATGCATTCATCAAATATTTAACACCAAAGTAAATTTTGACTAATGAAAAATGGAAAAAAAACAAATACCTAAATTAAGCATAAATAAGTCATTATATTTACCAGTGCGGGAAATTAGGAGCATTGAAATTAATTTGAAAGCAGACTCCTGTGACTCTCATAGATAAGCAATTAATAGCATACGAGAAAGTGAATATGTTTTCATGCAATTAATTTCATGCATATTTTCAAATATTAAGGCCGCTTTACACGATACAATTTTTTGTACAAACGCTTGTATAAACTGAACGAAGTTGTATGTTTGTCTGAATGGAATTAGAACAGGTTCTATTTCCCGTTCAGTCATTCAGACAATCGCACAAGCGTTCATACAATTAGCTGCTTTACAATGTACAATTTCCTCATACAAGAGTTTGTACAAGAAAATGTATCGTGTAAAGCGGTCTTAAGAGAAGCAATTCAGTATATATGGTTTCCAGCTTGACACTGGACATCCGTAAATGTATATCCAAGCAAAAAACTAAAACCTAAATACTAATTATTCATTCGTACCCAAGTGAAAATTGAGAAGAAGGAAAAGGCAATAGCAGCTTGCACGTTATTGACTCCATAGTTTCCCTCTGGAGTTTCTGAGTTACTCCATTCATTTGTTAGGTAGCAGAACCCAACAAAATATAAGAATGCCCAGAACCCTGAAAATGACACAAGCGATAAAATATCAAGCAAGCTGAAACATATCACATTAACAACCTGAAAAGCTTCACATCAGACAATATTAAACAAAACTGAGTGGTTAATTGGAATCAGACCTTTAAATCGACTTATAGCTAAAGAAATAAGGAATATGTCCAACCACACATTACGGTATAACAAGAAATATAATTATTACACTGTCACGGACCATGCTCGAATACTGAACAAGTAATTCGATGCCTATTTTGGTGGGATTTCCTACTAGACGCGATAAGTATTAACTATTAAACAAAGATTCTCGGAAAATACAATGACGAAAAAGTCATTACAGAAGCTCAATTCACCGCAGTTATGAAACGTTAACAACGTTTTATAACCTAGAGATCGTTTTGTCTCTTTTTATATGGTTGGAGATTCCTTTTCTGGTAAATAATGGTGGCAAAAATTTACTGAGTAAAATACCTGAAAATCCCAAGTCCAACAAAACATAATGCTTCCTAGTTTTCACAGATGACATCTGTTCAAATAAATACTCTCCAACAAGGAATCCTATAGAGGCCAAGAAAGCTATGACCCCTATTCCAACTCCGTAATTGCAGGCATTAGCATCTTTGTTATATAAGCAAACATCTCTGTCTTCATCAACATCATATCTGTATCCTTGGGAAGATATACAGCCAAATACGATGATGGAAAAGAGCTACATGGATTCAAAATTGTGAACAAAACACATTACTATAATTGAAACGGGCACAAGTACAGCTAGGAAAATGTTACATGACAGGATTATAGTAAAATATCACATTTCAAAGCGTAAGAGGTCAGAAAAACAAGATTCATAACAAGTTGAGTAAGCCCTTAACTTGATACTTCCACTATACAATTCCAATGAAAGTTCTTAGAATTTTACATTAATATCACTAGCTTACAGAGAATGCGACTCCCAATAGATTAAGCTAGTAACATTAAGTACTGTATCACAACATAATTAATGACAGTTTCCAAATAAGGGAGTTAAAAATCAATAGAACACGATAGTCTCATCTTTAAGATCCAGGCGAATCATGGCGGACAAAATGTCAAAATCGATGCAACCACGATAATGATTGGTAAACAGATCTGAGATTATTTTGAAAGCACAGAGCGTGGATTGATAGATATTCACTCACTAAACATAATGCCCTTAAAATGACTTGAGGTCGCTGAATGAATTGTAAGGGATCGAATGGAGTTCCAGCTTTTCCTCCTCCGTACGCTCCTCCGGCCTCCATCTTTGCACTACCTCTGTGGTCAATAACGGAACTGCAAGGCGTATTCAAGTGAAAAGTAAAGTACTTTCATAACTGAATCCAATTCATCAAACATCAGTATTTAAAAAACCCGAATAATTAAAAACGGCGAACTAATACCTCATCGTAGAGTAAAATGCAATTATTTTTCACACTAGTATTCAATACGGAAAAACGTCAAATAGTTGACGTCAGGTTTTTTTATTAGCTTTTACTGTGAAAAATCTCTAGTATTTTGTCATGAATCAGCGTTATTTAATTTATAGAGCAATAATTGTATTCATTTTTATAGAAGTTTACATTGTTTTCGTTACTTTGAACCTTATATTACATGTCGTCACTTCCGTCTAATGGAATGAGCGAAATTAGAGACTAATTTTTGTATTTTTCTTAGGTAATAATGATTGTTGCAGGCCTGATGCAATACAATGAATGCCACGTGAAAACAATTTTTTTTATTCAATAGTTTGAATGCATGAACCCCTAAAGGAAAGTCAGAGGCGAATCGTATTCATTGCCCTATATGCCCCATATCGTAGTACTGCTGTGCTCGTGAGAGAGGTGCAAGACGTGTTTTGTAGCAAAAATGACTTCAACGGAGCGAATAGAAAATTCGGAGAACACGTGCGTAGTATGTTTTAAAGTTGTTGAAATATTTTCTGTTGGAGAATGTGATCATCCCGTTTGCTATGAATGCTCGACCAGAATGAGAGTTTTGTGCCTTCAAGTTGAATGTCCCATATGTAGACAAGAAATGCCAAAGGTAACGAAGTTTTCTCTCCTTTGAGTTTTATTCGTTATTTTTAGTATAATATAGTGATGGGAATATGTTGTATATCGATAATAATGCCAGGCGTCCCGTTAAACCTCAATAACTTTTTGTTAAGGGTTGTAAATTGATCGTTCTCTTTTTGTCTTGAAGGTTATCTTTACCGAAGATGTTCGGCCTTTCCGTGAAATCAAGGACGTACCCTATTTAATGGACAAGAAGTATAAAATATGTTTCGAAAATGCTGATATCCAAAAGGCATTCAACAAACTTTTACTTCACGTTTGCAATCGCTGTCATTCAAAACCTACATTTAGGACTTTTAATAATCTACACGATCATATGAAGAGAGAACACGAGCTATTCTACTGTAATTTGTGCGTAGATAACTTGAAGGTAAGGGAAGGAATTTTAAGTAACTTATAGTCATATTTCTGTCGGTTCTAGGATACATCTATGGTATTAAATATCGGAATAAATCCATCCCTGATCCTATTAATTGTACCTTAAATGTCAACAGATATTTTCTGCTGAACGAAGGTGTTATACGCGTCAGGAGTTAGCTCAGCACCGGAGGAAAGGAGATTCTGACGACCGATCGCATCGAGGTCATCCCCTCTGTCAGTTTTGCGACCAGCGTTATATGGATAATGATGAACTCTTTCGTCACTTGCGAAGAGATCACTTTTTCTGTCATTTTTGCGACGCAGATGGTCTCCACCAATATTACAGGTAATGAATGCAATGTATGTTGGCTGTTTCTAATTCTTGCTCAAATTAGTGCGTTGTCATGTAAGTGTTGCTACCTTGAAAGTCATAAAATTTCTATCCTTTACTTTTCATGCCCCTGCATTTATTCAAATCCATATCCTTTCGATGATTACCGAAATTATGTAAAATATTTGACTATGAACAAGGAAATTGCATAATTTCAGGGTCATTCCATATGAAATCAACCAAAATTAAATATTTTTTGTGACCTTCAATTACTGTGATATTTGGTACAGTTGTTCATACCATAGTAAGGAACAAATGTGATTTTTTTTGTATTTTTGGGATAATCAGGTAAGGATTTATGAGAGGGTCAAAATTTGACCTTTCAATGGCCTTTTCGTGCATTATTTTAGTTTACTGGCAATAAGTCAGCTTCTACTATCTGAGCCAGACCCCAACTCTGTAGCTCTGGAGCTACAAAGTTGGGGTCTGGCTCATTGAAAAGGTAATTAAATTTTCTATTAAAAGGATTGGCTATCAAATACTCATCATTTTAAATGACAGCACCCCATGGACCTACATCTAGGTTTGGTTAAAGGTCAAATACACCATCTTCAATTTTTTTAAACTTGGTATTATCAATCTACATTGTTGTATCTACCCTTAATTCAACACGGTATTTTACTAACCTATTATTTAACTCTGATCCGCTCTGCTACGGGAAATTCTAGGTAGACCCACTAAATACAATTTTAACAATCGTGTTCGCTATTTAAATAACTATTTATTTATTATTGCCCTGACTGCACAAGTTATTACTTTATGTACCCCACAAACAAATTAATACACCCTTCACTTAAATCACACATATATATGTATATCATTCATCCCCAACACATTGACTTCCTTGTGTATGCTTTTCACTCATGAATCACTTGCCCAACACATAATAACACTCAAAATGGGCATAACACAACATAAATCCAAAACACACAAATCGGAAGAATTGCTCCCTTCAGACTACCTCACTTCAGGTGTCGTAAGTTAGTGAGTGTCGTCGATCTTCCAGCACCATGACCCCTCGCTTGTTGTTTCTCTCCTGCGACTGCCTAGCGATGATTCATTCGGCTGCTCCCTGCTAACACATCTGGCTGATATTGGTTGAAGTCAATGCTCGCCCCTCCAGATCTTAAAATGCACATTGCACAATTTTATTAAATCACGTCGCCTTTTATTTCGTACACACTGTGTAAGGTAAACTTCTTCAATAGTGGTATGGCCTAGTTGAGACCACGTTCGGTCATGATAGTCGCGCAGTATCCTATTTATATGAATCTGCTCTCCGGCATTGCGACGTGCAGCACTGGGGTTTTTCAGACTGTCTCGACGCTTGTTATGCATTGGCTTATGTACTATATCGCTGAAGCATTGTTGTCCTTCCAGAAGCTTCGCTATTGATGTACCTCCATTTATCTGGAATGTTCTAAAAACTAGTGTGGTTCTGGTTCTTACGTATTGTTATAACTTTCACGTGGTCATTAAATCCCACCATGTGGTGTTCAATATGGAGGAATGCGCAATATTGAAAAACTTTGAATATAAATAAATGGGTCTGAAAATGAAATATTGGTGTTCTAATTATGAAAAATCAATACAATGGAACAATTCCTATCACCTTCTGTACAATTTGGCTACCGGGGTTTAAAAAAAAATATACATCAATGTTTTCTATGTGCGATCTAGCTTCTATGTGAGTACGTTACAAGATATATGTAGGCACAAACAGACAAAATTTGGAGATGGCTTTCTTTTAGTTTTTTAAGTATGTAATTTTTTATGCTAATTATTTCACAGATAAACTAGCTATATTGTAGCATGCTATTTTATATGATCCCTCAGGAAGGAATGAATTCTGGAACTGAGAAACAAAATTGGTTCTATTTTCTGTTTGTATATCTGGCCTAGTGATGTTCAGTCCAAAGACGCACATGACCACTTCCTCTCATCATGTACCGAAACCTTGAACAAATCGCTGTTTTTACTCGGTGAATCTCCCATCTGCTGTAACAAGTTATGGGGAAAGAATTACCCAAAAAGGAAGCTACACAAAATAAAGACCAACATAATGAAAAAAATGAAGATTATTTCTCCTGGAGAATCAGTAATTCAAGATTATTCATCTTCATCTGATGAAATCAATGTGCGCAACAATGCGTCAAATGACTACAAGGCAATGATGACCCAGCTGAAAGAGAAGAATAACCACCCAGACTGTATGAGACGAATGATGTATGCTTTTGTCCATGCTGTCAAAAATATGGAGCTCGAGGAGAGTGAGGGAGGAATTCCCTGGCATTTGCAACTACATGATTAGACATGTTTAGAAGGCTGTTGTAGAGAATGGCATTCTTACCCCACCCAAACCTAAGCCTGAGCCATTGTTGCCTGTAGAGACAGCTAAAAAAGTCTTTTATTTCTACGAAAATGATAATGTCTGTCGGTGTATGTCTGGAAAGAAAGACTAAGAGTCAGTCGGGAAAAATGGTAAGAAAATACACGAACAAAAGCAATTGGTGTTGTCAGTCTAAAACAAAATCTATGCACTCTTCAAGGAGAGGAACCCAGATATTTAAATTGGATTCTCTAAGTCTGCTGAAATGTGACCCAAACATTGCGTTCTTCCCGGTGCATCGGGTTCCCACGCAGTTTGTGTATGTACGATTCACCAGAATTTAAAATTAATGATCGAAGGAGCTGAATTGCCTTCATTGACGATGAATGGAATTCCATAGGCTACATACCATGATGCTCTAAACATCATCATGTGTAATCCACCTCGTCCTGAATGCTTCTTAGGGATGTGTTCCGATCGCCCAGTTATTTACATTATGAAAGCAGGATTGGAGATAGTTTTTAATGATCTGTTTATTGATGAAATGGTCAATAAGCAATTTCTAACTACAGACTGATGCAATTTAGAAACAGTTCACCAGCCTTCCAAAGACTTCGTTAACACCTTTGTCAGTAAACTGAATGTGTTACGTGATCATTATTTCATCACCAGACAACAAGCCACCTTCCTCCGGGAAGCGAAAGTATCACTTCAACCTGGCGAAGTTAAGAGTCAGCGGAGACTCATTGGAATAATAGTTAGGCTACACTCCATCCAATTGTGTATTATTACCTAGAAGGTGGCAAGTTGGAACATTCATGCTTTGTATTCATATCTGACTGCCTCACACGTGAAACTGTGTCAGTCTACTCATTTCAGAAGCAGATAATACCCCTTCTACGCGAAAAAGTGCTAGAACTATATAAAATTATTTATTTTAATTAATTTTTTTAAATTAATTTTAATTAATAAAGGAAAACTTTGTTGATCTGTGCTTGCGTGAATCTGACTTTGGGGTGCCTGCTACACTTTATTGCCACCTCACATGGGAAAGGGCCATGTGATGGTGTAGGTGGGGTTGGCTGCCAGGGCTAGCTTGCAGAGGTCATACGATAGACAAATCAGAACCCTTAAAGACCCATTTGATTGGGCTGAAGCTAATTTGAGCTCCTTGACCTTATGGTTCGTGTCTGTAGAAGAGTTAGAACCAATGAATCAATCTCTCAGTGAAAGGTTTAAAGTTCTTCTGCCAATTGCCAGGATGCAAAGTTTCCACTGCTTTGAACCGATATCCACAACAATGCTATGAGTGAAACTATACTCTTCATCTGCTGAAAGCAAAGATATCTTGCTGATCCCAGGGGAAGAAGACACAATCAACACAGAAGATGAGACTGATGAGGGTGATTTTGAGTCAGATGTGTTTACCTATTCTAACTATTGAGGGCATAGGTGAATATGTCACCGTGCAATATGATGGACATTGGTGGCTTGCATCTGTTTTAGAGAAGATAATGCCTGGAGAACTTAGTTTGATTTCTCTATTCCCATGGACCATCTCCATCCTTTGCATACCCCCCAAAAAATGATGACCTTGTGCTTCCTCTAAGCCATGTGCTGACAAGAGTGAGCGTCCAGCTAGAAGGGATGTCTGGAGGCACATACAAGATCACAGAAGAGGACAGCAAAGCGGCTACTAGTTGGAGCTTGCAATGAAATGAGATCAAGGTAAGATTACAGAGGAATCAGTTCTTACTTGTATGTACAAATGCAAAATGATGAACCAAGCAAAACTAATTGGTGGTCTATTTCTTTGAATAGCTGGCAAAAAGAGGTGGATTGCCATTCATCTAGAGGAAAATTCTTGTTCACCTTATCACTACATATCTCGAAAACCAAATTTTCAGCCACCTCCAAATTTTGTGTGTTTATACCCATATATGTGCAGTTTAAAAATACCAAGTTTAAAAAAATCGAAGATGGTGTATTTGACCATTGACCAAACCTAGATGTAGGTCCATACTGTGTTGCCATTTGAAGTGATGAGTATTTGAAAGTCGATCATTTGCATAGGATATTTAATTACCTTTTCAATGAGCCTAACCCCAACTCTTTAGCCTGGATAGGGACTGACTTATTGCCAGTAAACTAAAGTAATGCACAAAAAAGCCACTGAAAGGTCAAATTTTGACCTCAAATTCCTATGCGATCAACCCAAAAATTCAAAAAAAATCACATTTGTTACTTAGTATGGAATGAACAACTGTGCCAAATTTCACGAAAATCCAAGGTCTAAAAAAATGTGTTGGTTGATTGCATATGGAATGACCCTTCAGTAAAAATGACACAGCTCTTACATTTTATGTTGAATCATTAACCTCTGTAAATTGCATTAACCATTGCATTGCATTAATAATTTTAGAACATGGGTCTCCTGGTGGCCACCCATTCCACCTTAGAAAAGTAAGGCAAATGAAAGCAGGTGCAGGTGGATATAGTGAGCCAAACTCTTTAATTGACATGTAGGCAGTTTGGTTTGTTTTGTGATTTGTTGTTTTAATTAAACACTGGTTTACCAGAAGCTATCCCAGCTGCTGGATTCTTTATTATGAAGGCCTACGTGAAATAATTTTGACATAACAAATATTATCAACATATTTACATGAGGTTGCTCAAGCGACAAAACAAAGTTCGCTTGACTGGAAACAGATGGCACTACTGGTGCACAGCTTGGATTCCAAACTTCAGTACAAATGACCCTTATCACCCCATGCACAGTTAACTTATATCTCACTGTTGGAATCATCTCACAGCGACAGCAATAGACTGCATTTCCCCGTACATACAGTGGGCACCTCCCATACAAGTAAGCTCTCACATGAAACATTTTTGTTGCAATAAAAATATGGGAACATAAACAAAACCCTTGAAGAGTCATACACCACCATTAAAATAAATAAATAAATCAGTCTGGATAATATAGCAATTATAAAACAACATATTAAGAATAAAGTAATCACATATGCACAAGTCCCGTCATTGTGCACAGTTCTTGAATCCTTTGTTAGTTTTGTCATCTTGTCCACCTCCTTCTGGAGCCTTTTGTACTTGGTCTTCTCTGTCTTGGCAAGCAGGGTGTGCTGTTCCTTTAGTGCCTTCCTTTCCTTCTTGGATGTTTCTTCTTTTCCCTGTATAACTTTAGGTACGAGCATCTTTACCTCCTGCTGGTGACCCCTTTCCTCCTTGGCGTGCTCATCCTCGCTCTCCTCCTGATCAGTGCCAAAGTAACTTTCCTCTGTGTATTCCGACTCTGCAACATTGTTCTCTGCATTCACATTTTGCTGTTTTGGCAACTGCTGGGATGCCACTGGCCTTACAATCTCCTTCCTTGAAGGCTGCTTTGTCAGAGAGATGACTTCACTGCCCACCACCACAGGATCAGTCTGCACTGCAACTGTGCATGTGGGAGCTGAGGAACCACTTTCTCCTTTCCCCTTCAGTGTGGCCTCCATGGCAAATACCCTTGCCTGCAGTAGCCGGTTTTCCTTTTCAGCTTGTTCCTTCTTTGAGACTTCCAAGGCAAGCATCTACTCCGTTGGTTGGAGGTCATTACTAACTTTGTCAATGTCATCAAGCTCATCAGGTTCTACATCAGCTTCCTCTTCAACCTGTTGGATTTGCTCCTTAATGGTCATTTGTCTGTGGAATGTTTGAAAACCTTCCAGAAAAGGTTTACTTCTGTCATTTGTGACAGCTCTCTTGAGTTTTACACCTTGCTTGATTCGGTTGAGCTGCTGGTTATGAATGTTCTTTTTCTCAGTCTCGAGAATCAACCTCTTGTTGTGAGGTCTTGGTACCTGGTCTCAAGTTTCCTTCTCCTTCAACTCGATGAGTTCCTCCTTCATGGTAGTTACCCACTTGGCTAGATGAGGACCATGCGTTGCTTCCTCAACAGATGTAGGCTCATAGGGGAAGTCTTCTCAGGGCTGAGTAGTAGTCAGGGCAGCCACACAATTTATGTTTGTGTAACCTTCCCAAACGCCTTGGAATTATTTTTACCTCTTCGACTGCATCAGTTATGGCATTTGCTTGTGAACTGCCAATTCTTCACCTTCTTCTGGTTCATCTAGAATGTGTACATGACCATCGCCACCTATAAAATTATCATTTGTGAATACCTCATGCTTCCGCTGGTCAGCCGATTTCAGTTTCATTTCCTTGGTTGACACCGCATGCAGGGCCATAGGATGACTCCCCAGCTCTTGCTCGCTGGGGTTATTGATACATAGTTCATACCTACATCTTTCCAGCCTTCTTTGCAGTATAGATCACCCTACCATTCAGTATGTCCAGGGCATTAGAATTGTCGAACGTAACAACGACACCCTTTTCAGTCAGTTGGGGAACTGAAATTAAGTGGCAATTAAGTCCAGATACATACTTGACCCTCTGTAAGCGCAGCTTCATGCCTTCCCCTCATTCTGTTCTTGCATCCAAATAGATGATTCTCTCACCTTTAACGGGCAGTTTTACGCCATTTCCTATTTTCACGGCTCCTTCAATTTTCTTAAGGTTCTTGAAAGCGTTAGAAATGTGGCACATATGTTCAGTGGCCCACAAGTCCAAGTACCACTTGTCTTTGCATCTTAGGCACTGTGACAAGTCAGATAAGAGAAAACACCATTCTCATCCTCCTAGTCTTCATTGTACTCGATTTTAGTCTTGGGCCCACATACCAACCTTTGCTTCATCCTTCTTTCTTTGATTCCGCCCATACAGGGCATTCCCGAACTGTGTGTCCTGGTTCTTTACTGGTGTAATACTTGAAGCTTGAGGGAGATACCTTTGTCTGCTCTCTTCCCTGGCCCTAGGTTGTTAACCTTCAGCCTGAGCATCCATTGTGCTCCCCTTAAGTCTTTCAACACACTTAAGTGATTGAGTCCTCATCCATTAGTTTGCTGTTCCTTTCCATTCTCTTCTAGCATTAGTTTTGATTTAACCATTGATGATGTGACTCTATTTTCCATCTTCCAGGGATCCAACTAGGCCTTCTTACATCAGCATGAGGAGGCCAAGAAACAAAAAATACGCGAATGCCTGGTCGCTGAAAGTCACACCGCCCTTTCATACTTTTTGCATGGTTTCTTGCATTTTACTTACATACTCTTGCATCGGCATTCCGGGATCCTTTGTCGTGGTAGTTAGCTCCCTGAGGTGAACTACGGTATGTAGCGTACTAAACGTGCTGCACATTTCTTCCAGCGTGGTCCAAATTTTCGTAGCCAGTACAAACTCCCCAACATCATGCAGTATTGAGTTGTGTAGGGGATTTTAAAGAACAGCTCTAGCCCGGCAATTTATTCTTGCTTGTTCTGAATTTAGAGTATTTAAAACTGTTGTAGCATCTTCAATATTGTCGATCTCTTCGCCAAAACTGGGATTATTGTAGTCCAGTAGTTCTTATCGATCATTACCGTCTGCCTTTAGTATCGTGCATCTACATTCCTCCCTTTCATCCATATTCATTGTCATACTTTCTTGATGACTATTTTTTTTACGTCACACTTCGCGTAAATTTATCTGCATTGTTGACCTAAGTTTACACATATCCACCAGGATCTGACTGTTTGTATTCCTGACTGACAGGCCCAAAACCTGTTGTTTTAATTAAACGCTGGTTTATCAGAACCTATCCTGGCTGTTGGATCCTTTATTATGTAGGTCAGCATTAAACTATTTTAACACAATGAATGTTATCAACAACATTTACATCAGGTTGCTCAAGCGACAAAACAAAGTTCGCTCGACCGGCAACAGATGGCACTACTGGTGCAAAGCTGGGATTCCAAACATCAGTAAAAAATTACCCTTGTCATCCCACAGTTATCTTATATCTCACTGTTGGAATCATCTCACAGTGACAGTAATAAACTACATGATTGTCGTTCTTGAAGAAGTCGCACCATCTACTTTGCAAATCTACTCAGCACCTCGTATCTCTGATTCTGCTATCAATTATGTAATTCATCTGTTTCAGATGCATGTATTTTGAGATTTATTTTATTATTTTGCTAAAGCAAGGAATACATTAACTGTACATTTGAATTTATAAAGTCTCTCTATTTACTTTTTAGCTCATATGAGTGCTTGAGGGAGCACTTTAGGGCTGAGCATTATTTGTGTGAAGAAGAAAATTGTGTTGAAGAGAAGTTCACCTCTGTTTTCCGAACAGATATTGATTTGAAAGGTAATGCTAATGGTACATATTTACATATGATATGCTGTTGTGTTTCAATTTTATCAACATTTGTATTTTTTTATTTTATAATCAGCACACAAAGCTCAGGTTCATGGGAGGTTATTAAGCAAAGCAGCAGCAAAGCAAGCTCGTACATTGGAAGTTCAGTTCACCTTGGCACCCCGTGCAAGTGGAGATCCAAGTGGCAGGAGAGGTGCTTATCGTGGTGGCAGAGGAAGGCATGGCTTCAGGCAAGTGTAGAAGTTTGGCCTTTTAATTTACATGTAATACAGATAGTATTAGGAAGAGTTGGTGTTTGCAATTGGTTGCTTTTTTAGTGTTACATTTCTGTAATATGAAATAAAACTGGTAATTGCTATCCAATATCCATGAGTAGAAATAATTCTGTTGGTTCATCATTATGATGAAGTTTTGCTCTTTATTTATGGTAGCCCATAATTGACCCTTTAGTAGAGATCCGTGAAATTCGCGAGACGCGATATCGCGAAATCGGGAAATAAAACGAAATTTCGTCTTTTTCGCGATTTTTACGTGAATTAGCGAAAAAATCACATGTAAAGAGTCATAATCGATTAAAGTCTAAGTCTTCATTGTTTAACGCGAAATATCGCGAAATCGGGAAATAAAACGAAATTTCGTCTTTTTCGCGATGTTTACGTTAATTAGCGAAAAAATCTCATGTAAAGAGTCATAATCGATTAAAGTCTAAGCCTTCATTGTTTAACGCGAAATATCGCGAAATCGGGAAATAAAACGAAATTTCGTCTTTTTCGCGATTTTTACGTTAATTAGCGAAAAAATCTTATGTAAAGAGTCATAATCGATTCTAGTCTAAGCCTTCATTGTTTAACGCTGATGACGTTCATTCGCTCTATCTCATTACGATTCAAAGGTCAATTGGCTTGTTTTGTCTCGCGCATATCGCATTCGCGTAATATCGCGCTCTGTAGTGATGTCTCCGCCGGAATTTGCCGTTAAATTAATCACCGCTTCTCCCTTCGATTCACATTTATCAATCCTGAAATTCTCGGAAATATCTAGAATGATGCGCTTTTTCTCCTGAAGAATTAGATATTCTGAACCAATAATGTGCTGAACACGGCCGCGGAAGATCGGAAATATAAGCTCACGCGCCCGCGCGCACGCGTCAATGCCGAGCAGTAATTCCGTTGACTCACCGCGACGCAGTAGGCAGCGTAATTGGATATTTTGTTGCAGGAAAACCTTTAGTGTGGGCCTAATGTAACAATTTTGTAGACTTAAACACGGCCGCCATCCGGGAACGGAAGCGCTAGCAGTTGAGGCAAGGGGGGAAGTAACAGAAAAGATAGAAGGAGAGGGGGTGCTACTTATTGGCGGTTGATCGTCGGATATTCGGCGCTCCACTGAGCTTCAATGCAAAAAAAAATCATTTCGACACACCCCCAGTTCAAGTTTCCTTGTTTCCGATTGTGTTTAGTTATGCGTGCTTCTTTCACTGCCTTTCTTGTTATGTAAAATGCTTAATAAAAGTATAAGCATTCACAAAATATGTACCAAAAATAATAAAACTCCTAGAAATGCGCAAAAATTGTAACATTATAATAACACCGCCAAGATTTTCTATAACACCGAAATCACATAGTTTTAAAACGAATTTTAACAAAAAATAAAACCACTTTCACGGACCTCTACCCTTTAGTAATTAAGGATGAAATAATTAAAATATAGTTAATTTTGGAGCAGATGGTGTTATCGGCCATGACATGGTGGAAACGATTCATTGTAATAAACTGAATAAACTTGATTTTTCCACAATTTTATTTTTCTCCACTACCCAGGGTCGACTGTTAAGTCATCATCAGGTGTATACTACGGAAACAATTTTTTTCCAGCAAGTATATACAAAAAATAGTGAAGAGGGGCAGGTTTGGGTTTATTAGGATTGGGGGTGGGGGTAAGAAATGACAAAGGGAATGGGCAAAGTGGGTTGGTAGGTGAGGGAAAAGGTTTAGCGTCGTGTGAGGCATTAGGTCGTTATGGTGGGTGGGTATCCCTGAACAGTGGGTATGCCTCCCGTTCACCCTTCCTAGACCTCCAAGTAGTACTGACCACTTAAGGGTTTAAAAATGGATGACAAGGGTGGTGGAAAACAGCACATCTTGCATCCCTTGGAATGAAGCAAGACTGGATATTTCCTAGAGGTTTAGCTGTATTTCTTGAGGCAATTCTGAGTAATTGTCCTGTGATATTATTGCAAAATAATTAAGTAGAAAAAATATTGAGGAATATTAAATTAGGAGGAAGCACGCATGTAGTTGTGCGTTCTATCTGTAATTTTAATAACTGCCTATCATACAAGGAAAAAATCTTTATGGAAAAGATAAAAATTATACGCTGAAAATTTATAGAACTGGTGAAAATGATATCTCTGGTGCTTTTAGATAAAGCAACTAGAGATGGAACGAATAGCAAATTTATCAATTTAGAATATATATTTGAGGTACTCAAATATTGAGGTAACTAAATGATGAGCAACTAGAGATGGAACGAATAGCAAATTTATCAATTTAGAATATATATTTGAGGTACTCAAATATTGAGGTAAAAAAAAGCTACAACTTGATTAAATTAACTCTTACGGAAACTTAATATGTAGCTGTCTGGGAAAGTACGATTTGGAAGAAGAGAGACATTGGGTGGTCGCTTAAAAATTAGTGTTGAAATTGTGAAAGCATGGTTGCTACAATTCTGGAAATCAGGGAAAACTCAGGGGAAAAACCCTCAGGGAAAATCGAAAAATGTTCTGGTAAAAGTGGTGCATGCTTAATTGAAGGGTTTTTTCCATATAAAGCAGACTCATTTTCAATAATTGGTATACAAAGTTAAATATTTATTGTCTGCATAGCTAATGTCCAACTACTCTACTCTGTGCATTATGAGCCGTGTGAGTCAGCATGAAGCTGCCTGCCTGCTCTAGCTGGCCGGCCGGCTAAAGGCAGGCTGGCAACAGTGGCTGCTGTGGAGGCAGTGAGGTGGACATGTCAAAGCCTGCTTGCTCTGCCCTCACTGGGTGCCGGGTTGATTTGTTGTGTTTTAGTCAACTTTTGTACAATTTGACATGTTCCTAACAAAAATTAAAAGATTTCTTTTGAAAATGCAGTTTTTTCCTCATTTCTGCTTGGAAATTTGTTTTGATTTGAAGTTAGTTTATATGTTGACAGAAATACAGCAAAAGTGTCCTTGGTTCATTTCTATATTTTGACAGAGATTCTGAAAAAGTGTCCTTGGTTCATTGCCTAACACCCATAAAATAATGTTAGTTGTTGTTTGAAATCCTCAGGGAAAACAGAAAATTTTGGTCTGGAACTCAGGGAATTTCAAACTCAAATCTTTGTGGCAACCCTGGACAGAGTAAAATCGAAGCTCATATCAAGCGGCAACCATTGACGATGTTTACGATTTTCTACAATTTGGAAATTTGACTTCGGCACATTATTTATGGTGAAAAGACAACAGGTTCCATATGTCCATTCATTGCAAACTGTTGTCTCTTTACCATTAATTATGCAGTGAAACTCATCATCAGACTCGTATCTCCCCTATACTCTTTCAATGCATATGATGTAGTTCACCAGCACACCAATTATAGTGATGTATGGCATGACACTCAAGATATTCGAACTTTTTACTTTAGCATAATTATTTGAGATCTTGAATATTGAATTCTATCTAGTATTTAAGTATTAGCAGATAGTATCACTCATCTCCAGCATCAACAATTATTTCATAAATTAAACAGCCGGGAATATAAATTTTCGTGTGTGAGTGTTAGACTAAAATTCATTAGAAGTCATGAAACATCAACAATTTTTATCCATGATGAAGAATAAGGAGACCACTTAAAATTCAAAAGTGGTCAAAATGAATGCTGTGATGCTCAAACAACACTATTACAATAGCTACCATCCCTACCAGTCTAAAAGGTCCCTCCCTTACTCTCTTTCTATCGAAGGGCGCCATATTTTCAATAACCTACTCCCTGAATCGATTCCTGTCCAACCGACACCAGTCCCTCCTCCAAAGAGGATACCTAGAGACCCCTCTTAGCAAAAAAAAATCTTTTATTTTGTTTTCCGTTTCCCATAGTTGCCATATTAAGTCTCTTTCACATGCTTACCAATTGGCCCTCTGTAGATCATGCATTTTCACTATCCTGGATTCTAGTACTAGTGATGAGATGGTGGTCATAATGAACTTGATCCACCATTACCTTCCATCCTACTAATTCTCTCACCATCCTCTAGTTTGTCAAGTCAGTATTAAGGTTGGCATTGTTCATAATGTATACATAGCCTGCTATAACATGTATAGCAATTGCTGATAAAAGTTGCAAATTTGCTTGTATAACTTATGCTTCCCTATCATCAAGTATTTTAGCGACTAGTTAGGGTTAAGATGAAATATTGAGTAGCTGCATCAATTCATCTGTATATGCTGGAAATCATATCCTTCATAATTAGTAAAATTTCATCACATGCTATAATCAACAGCCAAGCTATGCAATTGAGACGACAATCGTGGCAAAATCTACAAAATGAAATACATTTGAGGAATTGCAATGTAATAGATTTTGCAAGGTGACTGGAATGCATCTGAGCTGATTTTATTTCTCTTTCACCGTTCTAACTTTCCACATAAGTTGTAAACTTGTAGTAACGTTGAGTTCCATGAGTTATGCAACAAGGACAACAATCGATGCAAACTTGACTGTTAATGTTTGTGTCACAGAGAATGACCACTTATTATAATTGACAGAAGCCCATATGCTTTTCACTAAGGCCAAAGATGGTGGGAAGTATGTACATATTTACAAGTTTATGAGAAGTACCTATTTTCAGTTTTCACTTGTGCAACAGCAAATTATTCTACGCTTAATTTTGAAACCTGTAGCATATCAAGTTCCTTGTCAAAAACAAAGATTACTGCATGTAAACTTTAGTTTGCATTCAGAGTAATTATTCTGGTTGGTATCCCTTGCCAGGGATTTTCTACTTGGTCTCCATTCCTGATTCTATGCAAGAAGGCTATTGAACCTGTATCATATCCGATAGTTAACATTCTTTAATTATACATGTATAAGAGATAAGAAACATGGATGGACATTAGTCAGACATTTGCAGCTTTCTCAATTTTGGTTTAATTTCAATATCCATTATTAACTCTCTTTTTCAAAGATTCTTGTACACAGGGCATCCATCCATTGCATTACGATTATAATTGCTTTCCATTGCATTCTTAATTGATGGAAGTCAGTTCATTTTTTTATTTGTGCACTCTGTATAGTTATGCTGCTCAGAACAATGACTACAGTGTTCATTGTTTCTGTATTCCTCTACAAATCATCCAAAGCCTTGACATGTGAAGACTCTCAGTATTTGTCGCTAATTTTGTGGTTGTTGTAATCTATGTTAATTGTCCTTCAGTTATTAAACATTTTTGTGCCTGGATGAACTTCTATGATCCAATAGGCTGTTCTCCTATATATGTTCCCAAATTTAGAAATTACTTTACCTTTCTTTTAGTAGCATCTCATTCCTTGAGACCTTAATTAGGGGCTTATTACACTTGAAGACCTTGCATTTGTTTGCTTTTTTTGGAATGTGTTTCAATACAGATGTCTTTGTTTCCCATTGAAGTGATCATCTTAACCCTTACCCCCAGTTTTCTCAGCTGAATAGTTTTGATTAATAGTATCACTCATCTTCATGTAGTGATGGAGAGAAATTTTTTGTTGTTGACTACTGACTTGTTTGCTGTCTTAATAAAATTTCGTCAATTGTGGTCACAATTAATGTTACATTGAACTCACTAACATTAATTGAACTCACTAGTATGCTTTTATGATGCTAAACATCATAAAAGCATACTAGTGAGTCCTTAGTTACATACCGGAATTAATCTCAAATAATTCGAGCACATCCCTCTGGCCTGAGAGCCATATCCCCTTAGGAAAATGAACCTTAAGACTTAAAATGGCTCCTCATCAAAGTGGTAAATGTTCTCAGGTGGTTGTCCAGTTCATTACCCAGGTTGATTGAATTTCTAAACATACTTATTACATACTTAAACATGTTCTACTTCTTGGTATGCCGGGAAGATCCTTTTAAATGTAGTAAACATCAATCAGCCTTGCATATTGTCATTTTGTGATGGTACAAATTATTACTTCAGCTACATTTAACTGTTCCCATGCAAAGGTTATGTGCTCTGTCCATCAGAATTGTCTCAGTTTCCATGATTTGAATGGTGACAATGGCATTATTTTCTGTGTATTATTTAATTTTTTTCTTGCTGGTACTCAGATTTATAGTATTTATGTATTTCTCAGGGATGATATGCTTGGAGCAGTTGGTGGGTTTGATGCAGCTGATGGGGATGATGGCTCAGCAGAGGATGAAAGTTTTAAAGATTTCTGCCAAAGTCAACAACATATAACACTTAACATGGATTCTACCCGGGAGTTTCCAACACTCTCTGGTGGGCCTTCCCGGAAAAGTGCAACTTCCTCAGATTCCTCAGCTGCTAATGGATTTGCTTTGCGCTCATCTCGTTCGGCTCCCGCTCAACGTAACCCATTTTCTGGACGATGTAAAGCTCCTTTAGCAATAACAGATGAGAATTTCCCTGCCCTTGATGGAACTCCATCTCCTGCCGTAAATACATTGCATCTTAGTGTAAACAGCCATGATTCATCAAGAGGTGCTGGTAAAGGGGGCTTTAATCAAATTTCTGCATCTGCTGCTTCCGCCTCTGCTCCCCACAGGAATCTTTCAATTCAAGTGAACCACTCGCAAAACTCTGGAGTGGTATGTGTCGCTAGTAGTAGCAGATCCAATCCACCAGGAAGAGGGCCTCAAGTCAGCAATGTGAAAACTCTTAGTAGTCAGGATTTTCCAGCTCTAGGGGGAAGTAAGGGCAGTCAGCGAAATGTTGCTCGAAGCCGCCCACCATCTGGTTCTTGCCGGGACAGCATGGAACTAAGTGCAAGATTTGCTTCCAGCTGTCGTACCAGCAACAAAAAGGATACTGTTGATCCTATGGCCAGTAATTTTGCATCATCATCTCGTAATGATACCTTTGCAGATGATAGCAAACAAAAAAAGAAGTTGAATAAAGGAGAGAACAGCAGCCAAAAAGTTGAACCTTCACAACACAACGGAAGTGCTAAGAATTCAGAGAAATACTCAAACAAGGAGATGAAGCCTTCAAATAACTCCTCTTCCAGTAGCAGTCAATCCTTTTATGTTCCTATTGGTCATGGAGTGGCTGATTCAGGGTCCCAGGATAATGCAGTCAATGGCAATGTAAAGAGTGTTGATAAGACAAGGACTGGGGTTGGAACTGAAGGAGAGAACCACCCACCTCCTCCTCCACCTGGTTTCACTCCCACTCCTCCAGGCTTCACCGCCAAGCCTCCCCCTGGGTTCACGTCATCATCCTCTTCCCCCTCTCTGCTGCAGGTGTCCAGTGAAAAAGAAGGCTGGAGGAATGGGCTAAGGAATGGGCCTGTTGGCACTTTCTTGTCCCCACCTGAATTTGATACAAGAAATGTGGCACTTGTGTCTAAGGTTGGCTCTGTTCTTGGTGAATCAGGGACTTCATCATTGGATGAATTTCGGCAGCTCTCTGTCAGATTTCGCAAAGGATCACTTTCAGCCCATGCTTACTATCATCACTGTCTGTCAAACATGGGTCCCTCAAATTTTGATAGCATTTTTCCTGAGCTTCTTGTGCTTCTCCCGGATATACAAAAGCAGCAGGTATGTGCAAATTTCCCTTATTTTATGCAGTTGGTTATGAACATACAATTGCTTCAGCTGCAATTCAGTTTTTAGTTCTGTAAATTCCCTCTTGTAGCTGTAAAAGTATATTTTTCCTTTCATAACTCACATATTAGGCTGAAGTTCATGCTTAATTGAATCATATTGTGTGTAGATTTTCCCCTTTTTTAATACCAGCAGTTATCATTTCATCATTCACCAGCAGTCATCATTTTCCTTCATTATTTTCAAGTAATTTATAACCCTTCAATTTAATACATCCGGCAATAAGAACTAGAATATTGTAGTGCTATATTATTCATGGTTGTCCGCTTGTGTTAGCTGAAAAAATGCAATTTCAGCTGGGGCCTCTTGAAAATTGAGGAGTTTTAAGTTAAAATGCCTCAGTATGATTATTTTACTCTGAAATATTTTCTCATAGCCCTGTGTTAATTATGATAGTATCCAACTTTGATTTGATTCAAACAATTCCCAGGACTAAAACTTTCTGTTGTAAGCTGGGTATTTGAGAATAAAATTAGTGTGGAAAATGATTATGCCCAGCCATTATTACTGAGGGTCTTCTTTGAATTTTTTTTCATTGAAAAAATACTTATTATAAAAAGGGAGTAATTGTTAGTGTGAGAGGTAAGAATAATGGAAATGAAAGCTAGGTATCAAGGTCTTATGTATACATATATCATTTGCATTTAATTCAAAAGTCTCTGAATTGATGCGGAAACGTTTCTACAACAGCTCATCCTTGTAAACTTTGCTCTGGGGTTAGAGCATTGATTTATTGGTAACATTTAAAAGGCTCTTTTCTAAATGTCATTTTCATGCTACCTTTGTGGCTAGTCTGGAGTCTGTATGTAGGGGCAGTATGAATCAGTTGCTACTCGAAAGGTGGTGAGATTTTTAGAGCTTTCTGTATTGCAGAATTTTGATAGAGAAAAAAATCATTTGTCTGACAGGGACTCAATCCCAGAACACTATCTTCTTATTCCTTTAAAGCATCTAGAAATCCTCAGGTAGGGAGGGTGTCTTTGTAGCTTAAGTGGTGAAAGCACCTGGCCAGAAATCAGGTTCCAGGTTAAAGTCTCGGTTTCGGTGAATTATTTTTTCTCAGTGGAAATTGTGCTATTGTGCACTTTCAGTGGGTAATCCATTAAGGTTTTCACGACTATTTTGCAATCCTTGAATTACCTTTTTATATGGAAATAGGCTACTAGTCGTAAACTTTTAAGTATTAAATCTGTTGATATGTGGCTTAGGCTGTCTATATGGTTGAAAGACCCCTGTTATGCTCTATTTCTACGCACTTTCTGCTAGCTTTTGTGTACTTGACTATTCTTTGATCCTAATATTCTAGTGTTCTGAATACTCTAAAGCCATTGGTTAACTAAAATTGAGTGATTGAGATTATTGTAAAGGGTTTTATCTCTACTTTATTCTTTTTATATAGATTATAGCATCCAATATAACTTAGTGGAACTGCTTCATTATAGAAATGAAACAACTTAAATTCTTCCACATAAAATTTAACCTTTTTAGTGCCAGCCTCTTGGCCTGGTATACGTGAAATTTTCCAGAGCTTTTTTGACTTATTTGTACATTAGTACTGAGAAATTTCTATTAAGCCTAGTACTTATTTGCTGAAGCTAGTTTTTTTATATATGATTTTAATACTTACAGGTATGATAAAAAAGTTCATTTATGTTGTTTATTTCTTCTATAAGCTATGTGTTGTACAGAAAAGAAAAGGTGTGAGCATAAAAACATCCAGCCAATAGATCGGCCCATGGCATTTTCACACAAACCCCATGGGCTGATAGATCGGCCTGCAGACACTTAAAGGGTTAATAAACGACCTGGATGATGATGAAGCCATGTAGTGTAAAACATTTTTGTGGAGCAATTAAGTTATGCCTAATTTCTGTTTTTTTCTCTTAAATTACTGAGGTTTCTTTCTACTTCTTTAAGTTAATTAAAACGAAAGTGGCTCTTCCCCAATGAAAAGCAGATTCAATATTTTGATTCCATTCAATTTCATGAAAGCCTACTGCCATTTCACATTTGATACAGTTTAAATTCTTCAAATTCAAATGATAGGTATTTCTTTAAGTGCCTTTCTGGTCTCATATTATATTAGTATAGATTTTATGTTATTTTTAGTATCAGACTGAAAAAAATTTGTATCGCAGGCTATCCCTAAAAGACATCACAGTGCTCAGTTCATTAGCTTTAGAGAACTGGAGTAGTGAAATAGCTCTGATGCTCTTTAGATCAAAAGAAGAGCAGAAATATACAGCAAACATTTGGGAAAGTCACCCCAGGATAGAACAAGAATGCCATGGGTCGATCTATTGCCTGGGTGTTTTTATGCTCACACCTTTTCTTTTCTGTGCGACGCATAACTTATAGAAGAAATAACAACATAAATAAACTTTTTTATCATACCTGTAAGTATTAAGATCATATACAGTTGAGCACCCTTAATCCCACCCTTAAGCACCCTCCTCCGGGAACACCCATAATCCGGCAATTTTGCCATGACCAACTACCCAGTACCTACTTTGTGGAAAATGCCAAAACAGTTTTTACCAAAACATTGCTTCATAACCTGTCGAGATATTATCCAATTAGTAACGTTAATTTTTCCCATTCCTAGAATCAGAATAATTTAAACATATTAATTTCTGGTACTTCGTGTGCACTGGAATTATTCAGCAAATTGAAGTAAACATATATATTTGAGGACATCGCCGAGACGGACTACGGCTAATTTACAGATCGGACAATTTCTACGCATTTTTGATTGACCACTAGACGTAATTTGATAAAATTATTTGTTATCTGCTTATGTTTCTCCCTAATTGTCTAATCTATACAGTTGTGGCAAATGCAGAGGAGTGAGGCATCAGTACAAAATGTTAACGATCACAGAAAAAGTGCAAGTTGTGAAAAAGTTTGATGCAGTTAAATCAGTAAAGCTTTTGCCTGAAACATAGTGCGTGGGATTTACAACAGCATAGCACATTAAGAAGCTGAAAGAGAAAATCCTCAAAATTTTACTGTTAAAGTGACACGAAGAAAGGGATGACAGAGAGAAAAACTATGAAAAAAGATTTAAGTGCTAATTTAGATCGCGTGGTTTTGATTGTGTTGAAGTGAAGGCCTTAGTATTTCTGGCCAAATGCTAATGGAGCAGGATAAACTATTTCTGAAACAGACGTGATCAATCTAAAAGACGTGATGAGGGAAATTTCACGTTCATGGAATAGTATGAGACCCTATAGTTGCTTGTTTGCATGTCGGTAGTGCATGCTTGGTGATTTTCACCCCCTGCCACACACCCTTGTGGTGGCTTGCAGGGTATCGTGTAGATGTAGATGTATTTCACAGTCAGTTCTAAAGCACACATGGTGTAAATTGTGGCCTGCTTTAAGGTTTGATATAGATAAAATAGTGGGGGATATAAAAAAATGTCATGTTTCTGAGGGTATAATATGATGATGGAGTTTGCAAACAGCATCCATAACCCTGAATTAAAGGAAATGTAATTAGTAAATTTAGAGGAAAGGATAGTTAGCGGCCACGATACTCTCACCACACAACATTTCACAAACGACGAAATAACTGAAATGGTAATTAATGACAATAAATCCGAGTGGGGATAAAGATGATGAGCCTGAAATTGCTGAAGGAAGACTATTATTGATGATTGTCTTTAAACAATCATCCAGTCCGATTGCCCTCGATGTGATGGGCGGCCGTATAGACGACACCCATGCGTTGGCGTCGCGCTTAATAAGCTGATACCAAACCAAGAGTGGTAGGAAATATGCTGCGCAAAGCTATGCATAAGAAATATCAAATTCTATTTCTTTTCCAACAATAATATTATGCTTTTAAATGTGCAGCAATAGGATGCACACGATGCTTAGATTTCATTATTTTCACTCACTGCACAACTTTGATACTTTTAAGTAATAACTTTGCGAATTGAGAAACCATTTCTTTCTGATTATTCTCAGTAATTAAAAAAAAATAATACTCAGTAAATGGCAAAGAAATATATTTTGTTATAAATTATTGACTCCTTTCAATGAAAACATCCGGATGTCAACAATAGACCAGTTGCCATGCATGACCCATTGTTTGGCAAAATCCCTAATCCGATATCACTTCGGTCCCGACTGTGCTGGATTAAAGATGCTCAACTGTATAAAAAAACTAGCTTCAACAAATAAGTACTAGGCTTAATATAAATGTATACGTTAAGTTGTATACTGTCAGGACTTGTCATCCAATCTGAACTCTTAATCTTCTTTGGTAGCAGGAAGTAACTATGTTCAATCAAATCTCTGAATTTTCTGTGATTTCTTACCGTATGCAGGTAATAGTAGCATTCATATTTGTGGCCCCCAACCCTTCCCAAAATGGTGACTGCAGTTATACATCAACTTCCAGTCAATCCTATCTATATTAAATATCCTTAAATTCTTTGATTTGGTCAATTGATTGGTTGTTAGCATTAAGTTGTTCTAGTTTTTAGTTTGATCCTACCCGGCATCAGGATTGTCTGTAGGAGCTACAGTAAATATCGATTCACATTCTTTCACAATCTCCTGATTACACCTTTCAGCTCTGAGTATGGAAGGGTATAAACATTTTTTATCGACTGTACTGTACATTCTTTTTATTTCCTTAAGAAGTTTAAATAGAAGGGTGCATGTGTAATGTATGGAACAGCCCCATAATCATTGGAGTTCACTTCCTGTTTTTTGATATCGCTACATCTTATTCAGGCCCTGAAATGCCATTGAGAAACCCAACTTTGTGAAAGTAGTTAGCAATCATCTTGTTTCAGACCTTCCCATGATTTAGAACTAAAACTATGGCTTCCAAGAAATCAATGTCTTGAGGTGGTGTTTCATTTTCAATGTTACAATGAATTCTTTGGATGCATTTATTCCTGTACAAATGGTTTTTATTATTCCTTGAGCTTTTCGTTGCCTCTTGGATGTCATTTTTGGTGGTATGCACATATTATCACCTGTTTGGCTTTGAGATTCTTTTTTATCTAAGGATTAGCAGGGTACTTTTCCATGGAGAGGACTTCTCTCACCTGCAAAATAGATTTCATGTATAATTTATATAACCAAGGTGCATTAACTGAAATCACCATTCACGCCTTCTTGCTGCGAGTGTAAAATGTGGGCCAGGATCTGAGATACGTCTTGGCCGTGCTGACTTGCCAATAGTCAAATTGTTCTTCCTCTACAGTACTTTCCTCCCTTAAATTCAAATGTCATTTCTGGTAAGCGTAACAGGCACATCTCATCAGAAAAACATCATTCGGCTTATATCCAGCAAGGAGTTTCATGGCATTTCACAATGGCAACAGTCACAGCCAGCCCCAAAAACACTTGAACTTTCTCTACTCATGTTTGTTGACAGTTCCATTTCAACTTTCAGTTATTTAAAAATCTTGTGCTTTCCTGGGGTGACTTTCCCAAATATTTGCTGTATATTTCTGCTCTTCTTTTGATCTAAAGGCATTTGATCTGAATTTTTAAATGTAATATTGTTCATCCATTGAAACAACTTCTAATTGAGGATTGTAAATATATTTCATCCTTTTCCAGCTTGGGACAAAATGCAATTCTATGAAGGCTTGACGTACATTGTCTTCATCATTTAACATCTTCAATAAAGTGCGGGCAGGGATCCCTGACTCCTTCCCAGTCTCCTTATTTCACAGTGCACTCTCCTCTTCATTTATTACTTATTTTTTAGTCAAATAATTTAAGGTCATGTGTATTTATTTCCAATTTATCATATTATAAAGTAATAATCAACACAAAAAAAACGCATGGGATCTGAACATTCTTTTTGAATATACTTACATACTGGCTACACAAAAAAATTTCAAATTCCTTAACTTTGGCAATGTTTTGTAATTAAAGTGAATTTGTTTTCCTATGTATTTTACATAAGAAGTGCTTCCATAACATCTGCTTTGATGCTCATCACTCGGTAATGAGCACACTGGGGCCTCATGTTCAGCTGTGAAAGGAGAGGCACTAATGAAGATAGTGTTTGAGTTCCCTCTCAAATGGTAGCCAAATGATTTCCAAGGTTTTTTATTTGATAATACTCTCGGTTGGTTGGTTATTTAGGGGAGGCGACCGACAGCTGAGGTCATTTGCGCCATATAGGATAGGTGGGTAATTGGGTAATGGTAGGAGTTTTTAGGGAACGGAGGAAGGGTGGAGAGAAACCCGGCGTCGGCATTAGCCTACTCTTAACGAAAGGCCCCAAGGGGACCACGGCTTAACGTCCCATCCGACGGATGGAGTACTGTACTTGAAATGCCCTCCACTAGGCACTCAAGTAGGGACCGGTTTTCCACTGAAAAATCCGCCACTGCCGGGAATCGAACCCGGGCCCTCGGGATGGGAGGCCAGTACTCTAGCCACCACACCAACCCGATCCCAATAATACTCTCCCTAGAACCTCGATTATTTTGTCTCCCAGATGGAAATCCAATTAGAGGTGGATACTGGTCATCAGGGAAGGAAATATATTTTGATTTTAATAGTCTTCCTAGCAACATGAGTCTGTGGTAAACTGATTGTATTTGCAGTGTTCTTTTAACAAAGGTTTGTATATACTCAAAAAAATTATGCTTTTAAGTGCATTCCTAGTATTTTGCGGAGCATTTGAAATTTTTAGAGTCAAGTGTCAGTTTAAAATTCTAGTGTCAATATTATCGAATTTAAGGCAGATTTTTAATGACAGCAAAGTATGACTTTCCCAAATTTTCTTTCATAAAAACTCCTAAATTGTGTTCCCTATGCTTTTTCATTTGGGCTTTGTACTCGTATTGGTAATAATAAGAATATTTTTTGTTGCATTTTTATTTTGTGTTTTTTATTACTTTTTTCTGAATTTTCCGCCTAAATGGCCACACAGGTTTTCTTAAGTTAGAAGAAATATTTTTGTGTGTGGCAAATCATAAAGCACAGACCCACACATACTCCTACATCTCACTCCAGACACGTAACACAACACATCTTTTCCCCTGCTTACTACATACCATAAGTGAGAGAGTATGGAACAAGCTATCAGAGAAAATGATGAAACATTAAAGGTCGTGATAAGTGAGACAGTATGAATCAAGATTACACCAAACTTAGCACTAAATAGCATCTTTATTCAATTGCATATTTTTTTGCCATTGATGTACCTACGAGTTGTGTTGAGTTCCATGCTAAACTCCGTTAATATTAATGCTAGAATTTTGTTTATAAATTTCATAAACGCTACAATAAAGAAGTAAATCATTTTAAAGTTCTAGGAATTAAGGAATATGCAACTAATATTTGCTTAGGAAAACTAGTGTATATACAATTAGTTAACCACAGTCATGCAGCAAGAGAAGTTATTTATGATATGGAGGGTAAAGCCCAGTCACCAAGGAAAGGGTCTTAGTGCTCACTAAGCTGGGTCTCAAGGGGTAGCGGTACCTGCGGTTGTTGCTTCCACATTCTTTCTTTTGTGTTGGCAACTCCTTGTCATCTATAGCAGACTTTTGGTGCGAAAGGGTAGAGAGACCCAAAATGATTCATTTCTATTGATTTAATAGGAGGAAAAAAATCACGAAGCAATTAAGAAAAAAAACAAATAATTTTTCATAAGATAAGAAAACCCCAGAATTATTCCCAGGATCTAATGACATTATTGTATGAAACTTTCTTTGAAATATGACTGCTGTCAAAACCTGTTACTTTTTTGATAACATATTTTCTGTAAATTGATTCTCTACTATGTTGTAAATTTGCTTGAAAGCTTGGTCAGAGATGCTATGCTTTTAAATAACTGTAAATAAGAGGCTATTTGACATTGTACTATTATTTACATTATTTCAAACTAGGAGCTCTGGAAAGTCCATGAAGAAGAAGCATTACCTCAGCACCATGGATGGAAGCGGTGGGGGTTGGAGTGTTGCACCTCTTGTGGCCAAGTTCTTTCTGTGAAAGACCTTGAGTTTCACCGTAAAAGTCATGCCCTTGAAGCAAATTTTCCTGCACTTCCATCAAGTGGCAATACTTCATTTCCTGCATTAACTGGATTTTCTAGTGTTGCCACATCAACTAGGTAGAAGTCAATGCTTTGGTATACTTCACTGAGGTGTTGTATTGAGGTTAGTCTATTTTCATTGTAAAAATATATTATTCTTAAGACACTCACTGTCTTGGAACCCTGCTGCTGGTTGAATTGGTTTTCGTGAAGTAATGGAACTGAGAAATCAAGTCTTAAGAGGAGTTGGAGCAGCAGATTACTTGTGGTAAATATTCTACCATATGTACATTTAAACTGTGTATTTTGTAAATAATAATTATGGTTTTTTGAATTGAAAAATATCCTGCCTTATTTTGTAAAAAGATATTTTCCAATGGGGCGATCATAGATAGTGCATCATTGTATTCCCCAGGAATTTAAGCAAGTTGTTAACTGGATAAAAATATATTTTGTTTTAAATTCACAAGAAATTTTAAAATTGTGAATGTGTTACCATTGCCTGTTTTTTTAAATCTTTTCTTCAGATTATATTTGCAATCTTCTTGTAACAGAAAATCTAAATGACGCATGTGCGAACCATTTCCTTAAGGGAGAGAAATTAAAAGCATTGAGGACACTGAGGACAACTTTTATTTAATGCATACTGGTCTTACATAAAGGATATAAATAAATTGTTAAAAGCACTCTGTCTTCATTATTTAAATCAAAAATCTTGTTAAATCTGAAACAATTTTTGATACATAGCATTATCACCCTTGACATTTTGGCTTGCCACCCTGGTCCCCTGAGCTGATACAGTGCCCACACATTTATCATTCCTCAGGGCAAGCTTAAGCTAAAAGGTTAACAAACACTATTGCCATAATTAACCATTTCTGGAACAGCTTTTGGATACTGCTCCATAAAATGCAAAAACATAAACAAATATGGCCTAGTCAAATTTGCTTTGCAAGATTTTTCAGGAGATGGAGGGTGTTTAGGTACTTGGTTAAGTTGGTAGCATTTCTTACCCTACTCGAAATATATTTTTCAGATCAATTTCTATGGTAAATGCACCACCAGTCCACTTCCTCAAACCAACCAGGGGGGCAAGAAGCATAGGATTAGGAAAAGGGGAGGTATTTCTTGATGTAGGCACTGGTTTTTTCTTAGAGCAATTTAAAGGGGGGAGTAAGCAGTGCACCACTTGTCCCAGCTACCCCCTCACTCCATTATATCATACACAGTAGATGACATTAAAAAAAAGCTCGAGACAGAATTTATCTCCATCCAAATTGATTTGAGACCAGAAACTAATAACTAGTTAGGCCAAGTTCATCTGTTACAAAGACTTCAAGGTGGTCAAATTTTCAATTTGAGATTACATACAGAACACAGAGTGGATTCATTTGTGATGCAATATTTCCTTATTGTTTCTGATCCAATTATTTGGTTTCAAAATTGATTTAAACAAAACAAGGAGTTTTTAGTCTGCAGTTTCTAATTTTTTTATTTTTTAAAATTACTTTTAAATCTTTCAAATATAATTTCCCCAAACAGATCACATGAAAGCTTATGCCCTGAGCGATTTGTTGATTCCAAGGGAATTAGTTCACTCTTTAAAAAGATTGTGGAATCCACCTGCCACACAATACCTTACACCTAAACCAAAGCTCCCCAGCCTTCAAAGTGGCTTGGTGATACAACAATTTGTCCCCCACCCGTAATCATGGAGGACAAGCAGCAGATGTTTTTTTTTTAGTTTTATTGTATTTTTTTGGATTCTTGCATGGTTGATTTCAAAGATATTTGCTTTATCATTTCCAAATGCATAGCAGTACAATAGTATTACATAATGCTACCTCAACGTTACAACATCAGAATGTACACATATATTTATATATATAATATATTTATATTCAGACACATGACAAAGCAATCATGATTACACTGATTCATTTATAACACTGTATACAAGCAACAGAAATACCATAAATTGAAGGAATTCTGAGTAAATGGTTATTATGATTTTTCACCACTATTGCAGGGCAAAGTAGATTACAAGGAGAATATGAAAAGGATAGGATCATAGTTTAGAAGTTATCACACAGACTTGTGAACACAGTCTACGCCATGAGCAAATACTTTTTCAACATGTATATACATAATACCTCTTCAACGTTTTTTTTTAAGTTTTTTATTATTTAATATACAAATATGTGAAGGTAAAATTCTGATATCTGAACTTGCACCACATGGTATTTGTCATTTTCATGGACTTCTCCATTTTGTAATATTTGTTTCATTTCACACATCCCTCGCACTTTGCATGAACATTTACAGTAACTGCTAACAATGCCAGTGCAATTGAAAGGGATAGAATAAGCTCAATGTAAAGCAATGGATGCTAAAACAGCTACTGTCTTTTGGTTTTGATTTTGAAATATTTTCTATGAGTAGCACTGGCACAACTCAATAGGTAACAGACATTGCAAAAATAAGAAAACAAGTTAAACAAAGCATATAACATTATTTTAAAATTTCAATAAAGGTCGTAACCTAAAATTCATTATGACATAACTTTGAAGACCACATCAAGGCATCCCACCACTTGGGAGAAGAAGCAAGCTGGGACTATTGTTCATTCCACAAAATTATTTGATAAAATATCCAAATTAAGTAAATAAACTGATTTTCACATAAAAATAACTTTTGACACTTTTGCAATAGAGGAATATTGCATTAAAATAGTTCTATCAAATTCCAAAGTGTTGTGAAAATGCTTCATAAATTTCCTATATTACTAAACGCTTACAACCAAAGTATAATTATACAATAGAACTCGAAAATAGAAAATTTTGGGATTCTATAATTACTATGGGCAATTATAATACATATTACTTCAAAGTTCTGAGGGACAATAGCCATAACAAACCAATAAGAGTACATAAAAACAGACTATTGTAGTTTACATATTTAGCGTGACTAAAATTGTTTTGGCACTTAAAAATTGTTCTCAAAACTTAATTTCATGGTCAATTGAAAATAAGAAAATCAATGGACCCCTAAACATGAACATTCAACAACATGAGAAAGAGATTCAAACTTTTGGAAAGTAAAAATGCCCTAATGATTCAATAATTAAGTGAGCAACAGCTAACTTCTAAGCCTTAAAATTATAACAAAGTTTCTATAGCTTCACCTAAGTCAAATCATAACAATACTAAACAAAAACCCAAAGAAAATGAGAACAATTCTATACAGGAACTTGCCCAAGACAAAAGAGTCATTGATACACAGCACCTCATCAATCAATACCTTACAACCATGCTAATACCTATTAACCAACCTAGAAGCGCATTTTAGTAGTCAACACCATGATGGCGATAATGCTAAGAGACCTGGGGCAAATTTAACGTTAGCCCTCGATAACAGCTGTACGTGCAAATGAGATTATTACTCAAAATACTGCTAATTTGACGAAAACATTTTCTTGCCATCAATACAATCTTAGAACAGATGAGTTTCCTGTTCAACTGCAACCAATGAAAATCAAATCTGGTTCTTAAAAACTGTTGTAGATAAAGCATGAAGTAATCCTAACAAGAAAATAATCCTCAGTCTACTGTTCAGGTCTAGGATTAATCAATTAAGCCCAGCTACAACCTGTTTCTTAAATATTTGAAAAAAAAATGATGACAAGAATGAGACACCACAGGTTTTTTTTAAGATTCAGTCATGAAAACTGTAGAGACAGTTTCCAAAAATATTTTTCCACTGAAATTACAATATGGCTGTATTAAATTTCACAGTGATTCATCAAAGCAGTCTTGTTTATTTGGTTTAGTCTAACGATTGAATATACATTTATCTGCCAGAAACAACAAAAACAAAAATAAAACCAAATTAGTTTTCTGAAACACTTGGAAATATATAGAAAAATCACTTGGATAAGGAATATACTTATAAAAATTCAATTCACAATACACATAGAAAAAGTGAACTGACCTTGTAGCCTCAAAATAATAAGTGTTTGCAAGTCACCTCATGTACTTTTAATATTATTGCAACATTTGACTGCCAAATTAAACACTTTGTACTTGGCAGGACAGCAGTTGAGGTCTGAATTTGGGAACATCAGAATTTTAAGGACTAAATAATTATTACATTTTCAGGTACTACCTATCACCCATTTAAAAGCCCAACTTGTCCATATAGGAGCTCTTAAAGGTGCACACCGAGCTCATAGAAAGTAAACTGCATAGGGGACATACAACACTCAGTATTCATACAATGAAATATCACAATCAAGGTTTTCTTTTGAGTTGTCTATTCAACAAAGCACCACTTCAAGAGGTAACCTATTCTACAAGGACACCACCTATTTCCCTTACTGATCTTGAGAATTGAGGGAATATTTTCTCACAACTGAAGTTTAATCAGTCCAAATAGCCTTCAATGCAAGAATGATCAGGCTTACTGATATCATTAGAAGCACCGGGATAACCAATGCCTCAGTTCTTGATGGACAAATAATTTTAATTGCATGTATCACGTGAGTAAATGGAGACACTGAGATCTTACTAGTGACAAGACTGAAATGCATTTGGGATGAACTATATGAATATGATTGAGAGTTCTTGAATTTTTTTAAAACAATTGATGATGGATTTATTGCAGCAGCAACATTAAGCAACTTCAGGGCACAAACTCTACACCGATTGACCGTAGCCTAACAATATCATGTGCTCTTGATAGTCGCTAAGCTGCATTAGTGTCACCAAAATTACAGATAACATAAGCCCCAAATAAAAAAGCTGATATAAAAAAACATGCAAAAGGAATGGATAATAGAGCACATAGGATATCTGGGCACTCATAGACATACAGTCAAATAATAATAGAGAGCCAATAAAAAACTGGCAACTGTGATATGTAATAAGTCCTACTAATCCCTGAAGGCAAGGTATCTTTAGTATTCCACCAAGACATGATACCTAACATGGAAGGTTTTTTTAAACTACACTTTGTATTCTTTTATCGGCTTTACTTTAACACTTTTTTTCTATTGAGAGATTAGACCAAGAATGTAAAATGGTGCTTCAATTTCTTCACCTGATGGTGAGCCAAGAGAGCATTCACTTCAATGAACAATTGCCAACAATATACTTTCAAAAATGAAAATAGAAAGGAACTGACCAGGCATAAATAAAGAGTTGGATGTCTATTGGCATGACTAGTGTCACGTTAACTTGAGAAGGCTGCATCGCATTCCTGAGCTTTAAAAAAAATAAAAAGATCCCATTTATCAATCAATTCTAAAAAACCCCAGTTTAAGCTTAAGTGAGCTAATGACTGCAGTGATGACGGGCTATAGTTATGAATGGGATTGAAAAATGTTAAATCACTATAAAAAAGGAAGGTGGGATATGTCAAAAGATGTCTTCCAGTAATAAAGGCCACAAGGAGGGTACATAATTCATAGAGTGACAAGCCCAATGCAGTCATTTACTATCCTGGAATGCCATTTGAACTTAAGTCTAACAATGCACGAGCAAAGGGAATTTCAAAGTCTGGGATTCTTGACTTATTCTCATGTATTTGACTTACAAAGAGAGGGCAAGTAAGAAAAAGAGATTAATAAGTAGCCCCAGAATAGGTCCAATTACCCATAAGGCACAGCTTTCATCCATTGTTTTCAATGGTTACACTCCATGACTTAGCAGAAAATTATTGAGTCATTAAATTCTAAAATGGTTTCTTTTCCCACCGTGGCACAGTAGCAAAATTTTCGAGAATATTTCCTTCCATTCAAAGTTATTTTCCTTAAAGTTTTCTGGCAATAAGGAACAGTTAATATCACCGTGGTCAATCAAAATAACTTAAGCACGGCCTAAGCAATGGACAAATAGCATTCAGTACAAAACTCCCACTAATCAACCTTCACATCAATTTTTACTATAGTCTAACGGGAGAAACTCTGTCATCTTGCCATCACAATACACACAACACAACGCTTCAACAACTTCCAATCACTCCAAATCGGTGAGCAATAATAAAAGGATGATTGCTTGAAATTTCAAAAATACACAGACCTTCTCACACCATAAAGAGAAATGGTAATGCATTCACAGATGCTCATACTATCCACCTAATACCTCAATAGGAGAAGTGGCTGGGAAAATGAGGTAAACTATATGGAAGAGTAAATTAATAAATATCGGTTACAGGTACCCACACCCACAAAGCATTAAACAACTATATACAGCACCCTCCACCTGAGAATTTAACATTGGCAGTACACTACATCAATCCGATGTACTTCAAGTCCATTAAGCTCCCACTACCAAGGTATTCACATTATTATGCTGTAAGTAACTCTTTAGAAACATTGCACAATTACAACTACCCTAACAAAGTCAAAACACAAGGCACTTGAGTACTTCTTAAGTTTCAATCCTTGTGCCCATTAGATTTTGGATAGCTTAATAATATTTAGAAAACACCTTCTGACTTGAAAACTAAACTATCACTCCTTAATTCACAACCCCTCATAAAATGGAATACATCCTAGTTTTGGTACTTTAGTAAGCTAAAAATGCATGGAAGAAGGATGATTAACTAGGATGGTCCACCTGGAAAATTGCTTTCTTCACACTTGACACAAAATTATCGACAAGTTTTCATGAATCACTTTCAAATATGATTTGATCTGACATCCTGCACATTAGATGCAGAAATGAAGTCTGAGACTTATGAGGTCTAACCTCTTATCTTTGGTATTTAACAATGCACCTCCCACTTAAATGAGCTTCATTCACATAGGTTAACTCCCTAAAATTGCCCAATTCTCTCATGGTGTTCTATGGAACTTTCTTCGTTAAGGGCGGAAAATTTCTGGAATATACATATATATAATATATATATTTTAGCAATAATTCATTCCTTGAAGTACTCAGAAACCACTTACTGGTCACAAGTAGAAGGTGGGTTAGGTTTGAATGTCACTACGATGCTACTTAAATAGATATCATTTCCCCACTGTTTCCTTCTCATTGAGTACTACAAAGCTGTTTTGAGTAACACTGAGTAGAACAGTTTACATAGAAGACTTCACAGGTAAAGGATACTACATCCCAATTAAATTTACTGAGCAACTGCATTTCAATTTGAGTACGTTCTCACCAAATTTCTGGGGAGAAGTCCCATTTCAATGCAATGATTTGATTCATACTTTTTGGTAAGGAAGATGTTGCACTCCTGCATGTGAGAAATCATTAAGTCAAATAAGGAACCATACTATCAACAAAATTTCAAGAGTTGTACTTCAACCCATTACTGCACTCTTCATGACTATGTTAATAAGCCCTCTTTATCAGGTTTGATGGCGGTAACTAGCAAAATGGCACTTAACTCCAATTGATCTCCAGGATTTATGAAACAACTATGAGCCCCTGATGAAATGTAACCAACTCGTAATTCTCTGAAATGAACCACACATTGCACCAAGGCATACATAAACACTTTATCTTAAGCATCAATCATTAAACATCAATGAGAGAATTATCACCACTAAAGGCTTAAAAGCACCTTCTGCTGGGATCTTAACCTCCCTTTATGTAATAAAGAATAATAAAATGAATGTGCAACCCTTGTTTGAAAAGGAAGAAAAATTTTTCTGTCAGAGAGAATCTATGGAATCTACCCCAAGCTTTTGCAGCAGCGGTAATATGTCTCCAGAAGGCCGCCATCCTTAGTTTAATGGCATAAAAATAGTTAAGTGTTGGTTAAGGACGGTAAATGTGCTATACATACATTTCCTAAAGATACAGTATGACCTGACAACCTCACATCATTAAAAACTTTCATACATGTTCAATTCTTCCCATCTAATGCGTTATACACTTTCTATGAACTGGCAGACATTTTGGAAGGAGAAAAGTTGGATGCTGTAATTTAACAATATATATATTTGTATAAAAAAAGAAAAAATGGACATTACTCTTCACCCAAATTCTCACTGGAACCATAATTTGTGACTATGGCCAATGCCTTAAGGCCACTGTTCAATGCATTCTTGAGCCACAACCACTTTCAGCCCATAATGGAGGTCCTTTTCAATCCTACAGTAGTTACTTTGCACAACAATACTATTGTCAAATGACTTTTTAAGGGGCACAGAATATGATTAATTAAACTAATACTACAAACTTGGGACCCAAGCACAGGTTATAACACATACTAATAACTTTTGGTCACAGTTGATTGCATATATTGGAAAGATCCCAAGTAACTTAAATATCCTCCATTATTAAATAGCCATTCCTATACAATGTCATATGTCCAGGCACAAATACACAAAAAAGATAAAGGTAAGAAGTAGTATAATGTAGAACAAATTTGCCTTGTTATCTCAAATTAGCAGCACAACATCTGCACACACACACACCACCCAAAATACACATACACACACACACACACTTTTATGAGCAATCAGTTACACAAACACAGCAGCAATCACACATCTTGACTTAGTAAACACGTACATTAAAAACATCAAACCATGCAAGATTCCAACAAGGCGACAAGTAGTAACTTCGATCCCTTTATGGACCTTGAGATGGGGGAAGGAAACATATTCAAAAACATTCACAAAGAGTACTTGATATCTTGGGAAATTGTATCATTATGTGCAATTCATGCACCATATTAAGGCTTGCAACCATGCCTACAGACAAATTGAAACTCTTGACATCACAAGTATCAAAGGCAGTAAAAAATTAAAAGAAAGGAGAGGTTCTCTTTGACCACTCCAAATTTATCTTCTTGAGTTAAAACTAAATATATAATATATATATATTTATATATTCCCTTTCACATGAGTCACGAGTGACAGGCACATTTTTATAATTTTTCATAAAAATCAAGTGTCTATGTAAGCATGGGTACAACCTTAATAATGGCTATTTTTCCCAAAACCCATCAAACCATATTGTGGCTATAACGTAACAACCCATAGTGAGTTACATCCATCAATCCAAAATAAAAATAGCTGAGTAAGTTAACAGTTTTTTCACCTGACCAGAAAAATTAATTCTACACAACTTTCCCAATTTTATTTACTTAGGGACAACCAATTCCTATGACCACCAAACATCTCTATATATCACATACTAGCTACAAGAAGGGATCCTATTAAAAGCCCAACCCATCTTAACACTCAAGGCAGTATACACAACAAAATAATGCACAACTTCAGTTTCTGGACTTCCTTTGAAGTCAACTTATAACTAATCCTATGCTCTAGTTTACATCTGTTAACTTTTATTATTTAATTACATATTAGATCACTGGAAGAAATATCAGTAACACCCAAGGCCGGATTGCAAATCATTAGGTATCCCCCTTAGGCATCTCCAACATGGTCGTTTTTCACACTTAACACTTACTAGAGAGTCACCTGTTATAATTTTAAAATCATTTGGCAGACATTTTCATTGATACCATCTCACTTAGTAGTCATAACATTGCAGTACGAATCATCAATTCTTCTTTGACAATTGATATGGCTCATTTCATCCTTTCTATAAATTTATAACTCTCTCCTGATCAAAGGGATATTAAGATTCCCTTAAATACATTTATGAAACACAAGTGGCACTTCATCACAAAATACTGGAAAAGTAAGGAAAATACTAATTGGTAAGGATTATTATTTTTTGAAAAGTGATTGGTTATTGTAAACTTCCATTTGTGCAATATTATTAATCTACTAAAGCTGAGCTCACATTCAAATAGGTGGTTCAAATAGTGAACACTGCCTGCCCAGTCCAGACTTGATGAATGCATCACAAGACCTATTAATGGTCACAGAGGTATTTCCAGACTTCTTTATAATCAAAAAAAGCAAAAGGCAAGGATGGACTGTGAACCTCACATGCCTAACATCAAAGCTTTCGAGCAGTGAGGTTTCAAAATGACTTGAACACTTGTACTCTTTTCCATATATATGTATATATATGTGTGTGTTTGAATCTCTATATATATATATGCATATATCTATATATATTTTTAATCGAACAGCCACGATGTGTGTACGTATCACTGATGCACTTCTTCACCGTCTCTTATCTCCACGAGTTAAGCAGCAGTAGCACCACTGACAACACCAAACGCTGCCTTTTCTCCTCCATCCCCCATTTACCCACTATCCATCCCAATATTCACTGCACTCAGCATACTGCTTCATCTGACACCCGCAAAATGTATTTTTTTTTATTTTCTTTTTTTTTTCTCAATTGACAAGTTTGCACAGTTTTTATCACATTCATTGGCAGATACACTACCATTAAGGATTCTGGAGCAGTTGAAAGAACACCCCATTCAAGTGAATTCACCTTCCTTCTATGCACTTACTATCTATTGACTTAACTTACCTTAATCTAGGTAAACATTATCTTTTGGTACAATATTGGCAAAAATTAAGCACAAAATGTACATACCATAAACCACAGTCATTCATAATTAATTTTCACAATAGATCTCATCTCACTTACAACTATAATTGGCATTTTATCTCTTGGAACCAGCTTTTAAGTGCTACCACCACAAGGCTTTAGCATTAAAACAATGAAATGCCTCCCATTCCATGGTAGGATTAATCAGAAAATTTTGCATCATGCCATGGCAGCAGTAATGGCAGGATACAGAGAGACAGCTCCCACTCAACATCAGAGAAGTCACATTTTTTAAAAGCCACTCACAAGTCACAGCACAGTTGTATGGAAAATATGTTTGATCAGTGACCAAGCCCCATTGAGCTCAGTAACCCAGCATTCAACGCCAAGTCACCTAAGAGCCTCATGTGAGATCTCGGAAATCAAAATTGTACATGTCCAACAGAGGCAATAGTGTAATGCGTTTAACAATTTCAGACCAAATTCAAACACGAAGAATGGCAGCTCTCATACTCACAGCAAGGCCCACCACAGGGCATAAAGCATGCTCCTTTGGGAACTCGCATTCCGCCTCTTCACATGGACTCCCCTCCCAAAAGGTCTCCGGGAAGGAAAGAATTTAGAGAGGATGGAGTGGCACGGTGTTGATCATTGCCCCCATCCAATGGAGGGGCACCCCAGAGGGAGGAAGCAGATGGAGAGGGCCAGAGCTGGCTGCCTCCTCCACCACTCCAAGCATCAGAAGCTGCCTTGGAAGGTGGCTGACCTGATTGAGAGTTGGGAGCAACTGGGGCAAAATGAGCCTGGGGATTGGGAGCAACAACTGGAGGGGCAGCCCCAGAACCACGGATGCCCCAAGGTGTGGAACTGCCCCCTTGCTGCTGTTGCTGTTGTGCACCATGGCCCAAATGCTGCAGCAAAGAATGGACCTCTGACTCAGCAGGAGACTCAGCAAAAATGGTGGTGTTGCCCAACACACAATTGTTTAGGGCCCCCTGAGCCTGGAAAAGTGACAGCCACAAAAATGTTAACATGCGCATTTTACGCCGTTGTGGTTATAAGGTTTCAACTGCTTAGTGAAGTAGCTCAAACCTTACAAAAAATACAATGAGACACCAAGATTAGTATTAAAATACCTATTCTTATGATTACTTTGAGATATACAGTAAAACCTCGTATTTACATTATCGGCATTTATATTTTCCCATAATTTACATTTTTTTTTGTTCCATCCAATTTCCTATATCTCCAACGTTAGAAGAAGCCTGTATTTACACCACGGCTTTTCCCTTTTCCTGCTGTTTGAATTAGATGTGGGTAAGAATGTGATAGATAAAAAAAAAAACAAAATTCCCTTCTATGACATTTAGCCATACATACCAGTGTATATAAAACACTGTTTTACCTTGTTTCGTGCATATAAACTTCAAAAACAAGAGAGAGAACAGTAATGTGCTCCATTTTACAGAAGAATTTGAACTTAGCAGTGTAGCGGGGCAGTACACCGCGCCACTAGTGATGGAAAGATGAAACATCACTCACGATTGTTTCAGCGATTGTGAGTTTCGACCGTAATAGATGCTTGCTATCCTTTTGCCGGGAAAAGATTCCTACTATGAAATGAATGCGTATAGGAGGTGATTTATAATTTAGGAACCCCTCCGGGAGTATATTTAAGCTGTAACGAAGTTCATATTGCAAAGAATGAAAATGAATTTTTACCCAGACATCATGAAATGTTAAAAATCCTAGATCAGTAATATCTACAGTCGTTAAAAATACATTAACTGAACTGGTGGTCGATAACAGGGGATCATTCGTCCGACCATCGCGCTGCATTAATTCAACAATTTTACTACACGTTACTACAAAACAAAACTTATTGAAACTAGTTTTATCACGTGAAAACAGCATTAAATAAATAAAATTATTTTGAGAATTTTTTGCCGCTGGATAACTGCCAGACTGGCCGAATAGGGAGATAGCTCAATATTCTCATGTGATATGTTATCCTTAATTACTCCAGAACGTAAATTTTATTTAACTTGGAAATGGATGAGAATTACAATATTTTCAGATGACTCCAGGGTTTTCGGGTTTCTTCTGCGTTGGTTCATCACTCTGGACGACAGTTTCGTCGGCATTCTAGATGCCATCTTCATGTCCACAGATCGCATCCCATCAAATTTCCTATACCTTCGTTCTATATATTTCCCATATCTTCGTACTTATATTTCCTATACTTTGGACCTAAAGATGCCATCTGGAATGCTGGCCTAACTGTCGTGCAGTAAGATGAACCAACGCAGTAAAAAACGGAAACTCTAGAGTAATCTTATAATCACCGTAGGAGCCTTCGCAGCAACTAGAATATTTTCAATTTATGCGCAAATAAAAATTGCTGGTTCTCATGATGCAACTCGCACTAATATAGCGAAACATGTAAGATTACCAGTCTCTACAATGAACGCAATTATAAAAAACCAAAATGTGATTCAGAAACATGCTAGCTAGTGCAGACACCTGTCGAAAAAGAGATAAGTCAAGAAATCATGATATAAGGGAATACCAACTTAAATAGTGGTTTTTAAGTTCTCGATCATCTAATATCGCCGTGAATGGCTTCGTAATACAAGGAAAGGCATTGCATAATGTATAAGTTTGGGAATTATGGATTTGACAACCTCCAATGGTTGGTTGGGTTGGTTGAAACATTGGTAGAAATATATCGTACAAAAATAAATAAAGATAACTCTATACTTTAAGAAATAATTAATAATGTTACTATAATTCAGTTTATCAGTGTTTCTTATTTATATATTTACTTTATAGTGATAAAGTATGCATGTGAAACTAAAAATTGTTCTTTTCCAGCTATTTGCATTTTCCCGCATTTTACACTTTTTTCAAGCAGACCCTAGAAAAGTGTAAAAAAGGGGTTTTACTGTATAACCAAAAACATAAAACAACAAAATGTGAAACAAAATGATACTCTTTGCTATATGCAATACACAAAAGAAACAAGGTCTTTGTCCCATTGCTCAAGAAATAGGAATACCTACTGATATACAAGTAATAACTTCATGAAAATGCACTTTAAACCAGCATGAAAAAATAATACAAGTGAAAATGCACTAATTTGATAAGCAGACCTTATATCTAGCATCATTATGCTTGTTAAACATTAATTTTTACCAATTTGGGACCATAATGCATTTCATATTATTGAAATCTTTAGCATTGCTCCATTTATTACTGTCCCATACATTTATTGAAGCCTTTTGTCATGATAGATACCTTAGCTTCATAATAATGAAATTAAATAATAATTGCCTATTGGGTCAAAACTAGAAACTTGCTGAAATAAATGTTTTTACAATATACGCTCTCTGAATTTTTAATGGGGTCAAATGAAAATAATTATTCACGCTACAATAATCACATTAACTTTTGAGTGGGCACTGTATGTGAGGGTGCACCTTAACTATGGGTTTCCTATTTTCCAAATGAGCCAGCCTTTCATTTCTGACCTAAGCATATTCCCTTGGGTCTCGCATCATTAATTAAGCTCGAGGATCCTGAGTCATTAACCAGGAACAACAATAACCGCAAAATTGACTCGTTCTGGCTGCGTGACAGTAATGATCACTCGATATGTTCAAAACACTATACTTTTCACAGTGGACTGGAGAAAAAAATCACTCACTATGGACACACTCTCGCTATATGCCATATCTTGGACTACTTTCGTATTCAAATCATACAGAAAAAAAAACTTCTAATGGCCGGTTGCACGAACGATACATATGTATTCAATAAAGTTATGAGACTCATAACCCCTAGCAACCATTCAATAAGTGTTGCATGAACGTTCAATAAGTTTATGAGTTCCATAAACTGTCAGATAACTTATCGAACCAAATTGGTGGGGTTAAAAGCTTATGAGTTCCATAATAACACAATATGGCGGATTTGTAATCAGATGTCTGGAAGTGTCATTGCTTGAGGATTGATTTTATTGAAAGAAAAAGTTCGTTTTTTTCAAGTTATTCGACATTTACTTCCACCTAACAAGCTTATAAGTCATATTTGACAACCAGGTATGCATATAATAACTAAACATTCCATTTTTCCTTTATATGAATTGTCATGGATTGCCGATTAACTGTGAATTGCTTTTGCACGGTTTGAAAGGTTCATATTTTGCCGCGGTACGAAAAAATTCTAAACGTAAATACGCAAGCCGCAAATACAAATATGCAAGAGTGCAGTGATCATCTGTGGCAATCTGTTTACTTGAGTTGCGGTGTTCATATTCAATTATATTTAGGTTTTAACGTGTGTAATAACTGCAACGAACTTGTTAATGTGAAGATCATTTCTTTCGGTTGTAGTGTGCAATTGCATTCTTTTAATAAGTACGTAGAGAAACTCGTTGTTTCCTTTAATTATCTCCTTGATGTGTTTCTGCTACGTTGATGTGGTTCTCCCTACTCCCACACGTGTTTTCTCATATTCCTTTCAAACGTTAAAACTCACAACCATTACAATAGCGAGTTATTATACCGTGCACAATAATACGGATGCATAAATACATAGCCCTTGGTATTAAAAAGGCAAAATCTGGCGGAAGTCTTTCCTAACTCAATATTATAATCAATTGGAGAATTGAGGTGGATGTTTTCGGATAGTCTTTCCTAACTCAATATTATAATCAATTGGAGAATTGAGGCGGATGTTTTCCCCTTTCTGTTATTACTATGGTTAATATTTGTTTAGTAGGTACAGTGAAATAATTGGATCAGAAAAAGGGAAGTTTGTTTTTTTCCAGTTGAATGGCCACATAATTTAAATTAGATTTTATCACAGTGAATGTTTGTGACCACAAAACAGTATAACTGGTATATTTGGTTAATTAGAGTATTAACCGTTTCTTAATTACGAAAGTGCTCATAAACGTTCAGTTGCTTAAGAGGCCAAAGTAATAGAGCTTAGTTTAAAGTCTACGGTAGTTTCAAGGTGGTGAAAGGTACATATTGTCTCGACCTATATATTGAACCAAAATCTAAGAGCGTTGAGGGGTAGAGAATATTTTATATTACTATGACTTGAGCTTGGAAAAAGGGATTCTTACTTGATTTTAATGGAATGATCTGCATTAGAATTATGAAAGCATTGTTTTGGGCCTGCAAACCAGTAATGGTGCAGTTGGTGAAGATTTATAGGTGCTACCTACTAGGTATAGGTACTAGGAATGTCTACTATTCACTAGAATTTCTCTCCTAGTGATATACAGGACCAACTAAAATAATCACTGTTTAATTAGTTTTTTATTTCATAGGATGGATCTGATTGAAGCATCATTCACTTCTTCAGATGAAGAAATAATGAATGTATTAAGAAATGTTCCAAGAGTTGAGCATTTTCCGAGAGCGATTAGATCCTTTCAATATTTATAATGAATCAGAATTCAAGGAACTATTCAGATTACCCAAGCAGCTTCTTATGGATCTTCTACAGAAATTTGAAAACAATTTGAAGCCAATCTCCATAAGGAGCAAGCCTATTACTGCTATTTCTTTACTGCTGCATTGTACTTCGCTGTAATTTCCTCCCATTCTTTCACTTTTTCTTTTGAGAAAACGGCATCCGTCCTTTTATTTTCCACTATTTGTCGTTTTTCTCCCACCAATTCTACAATGATGTTTTTCTCGAATTCATTGAAATTTTTCCCCGCTTTGCCATTATTCACCTCTTCTTACCGTATTTTGAACTGTTTTGAACTTTCGCTTGTCAAGTTTGTTTACCTTCTCCAACGGTGCGACTGTAATGTCATCTTGTGGCAGTTTATTGTACTCAGTGCTCTAAGCAATAGCTATCGAGAGATTGTTTATTAGTCCGATTGTTTCTTGCAACCCGAAAAACGTTATGAGCTCCATAAGTTTATGGAACTCATAGCTATCGAATGCATAGCGGAAGTTTAGTGCAACCGGCCATAAGAGAGATATTCTTTCCAGTTGAAAGATAAAAATTTGGCAAAAAGTACGAAACAACAACAGTGAATCGCAATAAGATCAATATATAACATAAGATAAAAATTTTCATGAGCTATTAAAGAGGGTGAGAGATTGTGAAATTACAACTTCATTAAAAAATCTGGTGTGTAAAAAAAAAAATAATAATAGTATTTTCAGATTCAACATAATACATCAGGCTAAACCTACAGCTCTTATGTCCCATAGAAATTCTAAATATTGCTGCTTTCTAACTACTCTACTCTCTCAATACAATAACTTGACCGTCTTACCAATTAAAATGCATCATTTCTTGCTCTTAAGCAAGAACTCATAGTTTTCAAGCAATCAACCCCATTTTCATATTAAAATATATCAAAAATTATTGCTATGCAGGAAAAAGGATTTCATGAAATCCTTCAAAATTCAAGGCAAGAACAGAAGAGTGCCGATTACCCGACGTTCGATTAACCGACCATCGAATTATCCATATATCAGTCTCTCAACTAGTGACCCCATTCCCTCCCCAACTCTCCCTTACCTAACCTCCCCTCCTGCTTCTGCTCGCTCTCACAGACAATGGCCGTCCATGTTCAAGTCTACAAAATTGCTACCTTTTGCCCACACAAAAGGTTTTCCTACAGTTCTTACAGTTCCTATTACACACATGACAATGTTGTATTATGGTGAGACTCCTAAATCACTGCTCACTATTTGTGCACCCCTGATGAGCAAGCTTATATTGCCTCTGTGGCCGTTTTACATTTGACAAATTTCCATTGGAAATATCACCGATTCAAAATATCTATTTCTTCGCTAAATAGCAGAGCTTGGAACGAAAGTGAACAAACCTTGGTCCTGAAATTTTCATCTCGTCCCATGTATTTCCATGTCCTGAAAATTATTATGTCATGAATATTTTAACATCCTGAAATTTTCATCTCATCCTGTAAATTTTTACGTCCTGAAATTTTCATCTTGTCCCGTAAAGTTTTATGCCCCAAAATTTGTCTCACAAGGTCCCGATTATTTTTTCACCTCATCTCTTACCCAAAAATTTTGCCTCCTACAGTTTTATTCTTTCTTCTATGTCCAGCTCAATTTTTTCATTCTGGATTTATTGTCTTGATTTTGGTATTCATCATGTTTTTTTTACCCTGACTGATTTTTAAAATGTTACAATAAAAACTGGTAAATACAGTAGAAGCCTGTTAAAGTAAGTACAGCATATAGTGAGAATCTCGCAATAACGAGTGATTGGCAATGTACCATCAAAAGGCCCATGATTAACATGTAAAAGAAAACGGATATAGCAAGGCCAAGAAGCTCCTGCCACGGTATACGCTCGGTATTATGGATGCACTGCAAAGTACAAATTAAAGCATGGCAATCATCTTTAGTAGCATTATTAGTCAACTACAACTTAGAATACAAGATTTGTGCCATCTCTACACTATTTCAAATCCAATCAAGTCCAGGCACTGATGATTTACGACCCCCCCCCCCCCCCCCCCCCCCCTGCATATCTTGCGCAACGGCACACTTTTTAGTTATATATATATATCATAGACAATAGTGATTAAAACCATGACTCATTACCATATGTTCCTAGTTACATGTTCTATTCATTACACCTGTATTCTATGATTCTTAAGTACTTTCTTATCGCATTTTATTTTAGGAGCAAAATGTTCACACAAGTATTTCAAATGTTAGAAGCCAGAACTGCCCATTACATAGATTGTAGATAAAAATGGGAAAAAAGAAGTACCTTGGCAGCTTCTTCTCTAGTAGAATACTTGGCTAGGGCAAGTTCATGATTCAAATACAGATGGAAGCTCTGCAACGGTCCATGTTGAAGGCATAAGGTCTTCAAAGTTGAGCCATCAATCTGCCAAAGGTAAAAAATTCACTACTGTTGAATATTCAAATGATATTTACACATTAATTTCAAAGAAATAATATTAAATACAGCTTTTTCTACCAGAGTGATACACAGATAATCATACACATACTTAGTAATGGATAAAGAGTAACAACAAAAATCTGCAACTGGTGAGAGAAATTATGAAACTATCCATTATGAAACCAACCTTGGCACCAGTAAGTCATTGCCACTAAGTCCACTGCCTGATGAACTAACTTAAAATAATTTCTAAACAAATAATGTCACATACCACTGCAAAAGACGTTACTATGTAAGAACACCCTAGGGAGAATCCAAGAACAAGAACATCCATGGGTACTTTGTACACAAGTTGATTCAGTGAACTCATACTAGCACTTTTTTGTAGGGACCAGACAGCCTGAACAAGGTAATGAGTAAAACATGCTCAACAGTACAGGCCTTACCTAGTAGGTTGATGACATATGTGTGGGTTGCATAACCTCCGGGAGGGGGGGTGGGTGGGTTTATGCACATGTTCGTTCATTTTAGTTTGTTCCATAGATAACTGGTGTTCATTTATAAACCAAAAATTTATCCCTGAGAGCACAAAGTTTGCAGTATACCTAATGTAAGCTCAAATTTAACATATACATCTCGTATAATAAGGACATAGATCTACATCTCCAGAATACCCAACAAGCCACCATACAGGTGTGTTCAGGAGGTGAATTCATTCCAAACATCCATTACATATCATGCATTTAAAGGATTAGTAATTATATTTCAGTCTAAACTTCACAATTTAAAAAAAGATAAAAATAGCAAACCAAGCATACAAAACCATGATGTTAGTCCTAACATCATGGTTTTGTCCTAACATCATGGTTTTGTCCTAACATCATGGTTTTGTCCTAACATCATGGCTTAAAGTCCTAACATCAACATACAACCACCTATGTTATCCATTGATACATGTTTATTTATACTATTGGATATATTAAGTCATTCATATCCCTAATTGTAGCAGGAAGGACATTTTGAAACCGTCAGTTCGGCAATCAATTTCTCTAATTTTATTAATATAGGCCAGTTTACCATAGTAAGCTGGTGTTTGCAATATTCTTTAATGCCATCAGCGAAAATATTATCTTGTAATTTAGTTACAAGAAAAGTCTAAATTAATAATTCCCATTTTAAAAGCATGTAGACCAGATTCAGAGGTTACAATAGTTTACATTAGATATATTACAAACTTTAGGCTCTCAGGGATTTAATACCTTGTGTTGGTGCTCACTTAATATTAATTATGGCCATAATGACCAAACAGCATAATATATAAAATCAGTCAACGTAAAAAGATACTACTTGAAGGCTGCATCTTTCAAAAACTGTGCAAGTGATATCGGTAAATGAGAAAGGGTGACACTTTTCAAAAATTCATACTGCAAGAAAGATGTATATAAGCGATTTCATTCCAACTTTGTAAGATAGAGAAAGAATGACTCTATGTATATATTCAAGGGATGTGGAGGGGTGGGAAGGGAAAGGGGATGGTCTAGATGTGTCAGAGTGCGAGAGGGGGGAGGTCGAAGAACCACCTGTAAACAAAGGATGCCGAATCCCTGACCTTCCCCATTTCACTCAGCACAGCACACTCAGTTCCAATCAGCCACCGGCATGTACCCCCCAGGGTTGGAGATTGGTTACGTTTTGCTAACGTGAAAACATATTGTGCACAATCAGTTGAACACCTGCTCAGAGAATTGGTACACTACACTAGAAGTCATTTCGCCTTCACTAACCCTTCCCTTACATTCAACATAATTAAAAACTTGCTACTTGGTAGACATAGTAATAAAGCTATAACTCAGATTGTATTATGCCGGTGTCCCACGGTGAATTTTTTCGTGAATATCGTTTCATGAAACCTGTTTCAACAACGTCTATGACCCCCATGTCACACGAGCTGGATAAATTCATGAAATTGGCGCTGATCGACAGACGGGCAAAAGAAGAAATTCTTCGGGCTGCCCTCTGTCGCATACGATCGGTACCAAATGAGCAAAGCAGAGCTGAGTTTTTGCGCCCAGCATAGGTACCTGCTGTAGGCAATTTCTCAACTGAGTGACAAAAATTTGATATATTTACTTCGATTTGACTCGCAGAGCATTTGTTATGGATGACGACCAGATGGCCTCGGCGATACTGCTAGTAGCTGCTTGCGGAAGTGATAATACGACGCAGGAGAATGAGTAATCGCCGTTATTGGGTTAGACCGTGTCTTATAAGGCGAGAAGATAATAGAGGATCCTTAAGCTTATTGCACATAGAGCTACGACTGGAGGATACGTACAGCTTTCAGAACTATCTGAGGATGACCGAAACTCTTTATCTGCACAATTCATACAATAACAATACTTTTCAGGTTAATAGAACGCAGTTATTACATGGCAATGGTTATAGTACTTACACATCCACAGAAAAAGTTGCATGAGCAGATAAACTGGTAAATAATGATTCACAATGGAATACTAAATTAGGACTACCCCGGTAATAATGCATGGTTTGTTAATCTAATTACTTATTTACGATTTAGCGAAAATATATACATAAAAAAATCATGCATTTGCCCCACAATGAAATAATAATATCAATCAGCTCAAATGAACTATATCTGTGACTCTTTCCTCGTATTATCCTGAAATACATGGCCGGAATTCTTTTTGCTTTCTTTCAAGATGTCTTCCAGGAGAGTACTGGTCGAAGCGCATGCGCGCAGATACGCCAATCAGTGGTCGAGTTTCATGAAGAATTAACAGAGGTTCCATATTTACAGAAATTCACGTTATATTGGCTTGCGCATGCGTAGTGTTGCTCGGAGAGAATTCATGAATTATTCATGAATAAATTCACGGAAAAATTTACCGTGGGACACCGGCTTTAAACTTTTGTTTATCTCAAAATGCTCTGCTTTCATGTATTAGACGTCAAAGTTACACATGGCGCTAACCAAATGGTATCATTTTTTTACTCCATCACCAAAAATAATTCAAAATATGTTTTTTAAAATTAGTATTCCATAGGTAGAATAGAAAACCTAGAAAAGAAAAATTTGTAGAATAAAATGTGAATTACTAATGGATGATTTTGGAATTATTAATGTTTAAACTCGAGTCTACAAGATTTTGGGAGTGGACAGCCCCTTTACAGAGAGCTGAGCATGAAGTGCTCGCCTTAAAGGACTAGATAGGATACACAGAGAATTTAAACTGCCATAATTCCAGGCATACGGCAACGAGCATGGTATGTGCCATCACACGTAAGTTTTAATCAAAAGTGTACAGTGTACATTATGGAAATACTGGTAACAGTTAAAACAATAAATAATCACTATGTAGGATAAATAATGGCATTAACTATGATTTCCACATTACTCAGGGTCTAAATGATATGCAGAGTTATATGTGGAAAATGATGGGGAGAGACTGGAATATGTGGGAGATGAATGCACTACTATTCACAAATTTCAACACGTAACTCAATGACATCCAATTTGGAACTTACAACTGTTTGTGTGTGGACTTGCATGCAACAATGATTTTGATTGAACATCAAGATAATATTCCACAATAGGTATGACAATTTTCTATTATCGATGTTTTTCCTGATGATAGTCCATCGGATTGCTACAATACTCATTTGCATCTCAAGAAAGTATGGTAATATGCTGGGGTAAGGGTGCAAAGTCAACATTTTGTACTCCAAATAAATATATTTAACATGTAATTACTGTCATGGGCAGTAAATACAACAAAGGGTCAATGAAGTGAGCATCTATTTCACTATTTTAGCAAGCATTAATAATAGGGTTGGGGCAGGGATTCGAAGATTCGGTTGAATCCTATCAAATTTATGGATTCAAAATTCGATCGAATCCATGGTTAAAAGATTTGATCGAATCAATGGATTAAAGATTTGAACACCAGTTGTGCGGATTCTATGTACCAGTGGCAGAGAACTACAGTAAGTCCTCCACTTATGCGGATCCGAGTTACATTGATCCGGAGTCATGCGGATTTTCAGTGAGGCTGGTGACATGCTTGCGTTTCTCCACGTTTCTGTTGCCGCAACAGATTCAACCACGTGACAACCCGCGACAGATTGCAAAGCACATGAGCTAATGCCAAACTACGGGTGTTCGGAACGCAAGACAATACACAGTTCGATAGGTGATATTTGATCATGATGATTTTGAAAAAGTCTGATGTCATGTGATATCAACGTCTTTTTTCGGCGTAGTTTGACCTTACGCGTCAAGTCAAGTCAACGCATAATTAATTACCTGCTCCATAGATGACTTCTGTTGTCCATTACAACAAAAAAAGACGTTTTGGGTAATTTTACTTATTTTTGATTTAAATATCCAGTGAAATAAAGATTAGATTTGTGTTACTCTCGGCATTGTCATATTATGTTAACTTAACGTCCTCTCCAAAGATGGCATTCTCTGTAATTGTTGCCGATTGCTGCCGTGAAAGCGGCACCGCTAATGGTTCAGAAATGGATAGGTAAGTTGTGGTGTTTCTACTTACATGCATTTCTACTTCTTTTTTTGCTGTAATGGACAACAGGCGTCATCTATGGAGTAGATAATTAACTACACGGCGACTTACGCGGGAAGTTCAAACTATGCCGAAAAATGACGTTGATGCATGATCACATCAGTCGAGATCACATCGCACCTAAGTCAAGAACTTACTGTAAAAGCTTGTTTTTAGCATTTAAATCATAAATACCATGGTAGGAAATGCTTAAGCAGCATATGTGAACTAATAATTCTTGTCCAGATAAATAAATAAATAAATGAAAAAAAAAATCATTTTGACACAAGGACACCTTGTTTCGACACACCCCCAGTTCAAGTTTCTTTGTTTCCGATTGTGTGTAAAAATGCGTGCTTCTTTCACCGCCTTTCTTGTTATGTAAAATACTTAATAAAAGTAAAAGCATTCACAAAATGTGTACCAAAAATAATAAAACGCCTAGAAATGCGTAAAAATTGTAACATTATAATAACACCACCAAGATTTTCTATAACACCGAAATCACAGTTTTAAAACGAATTTTAGCAAAAAAGTAAAACCACTTTCACGGACCTCTAGTGATTGGCAATGTACCATTGAAAGGCCAATGATTAACACATAAAAGAAAATGGATAATGCGAAGCCAAGAAGCTCCTGCCATGGTATATGCTCGGTATTATGAGCGATATTTCTCGAGAGCGATGCAATGCGAAGTACAAATTAACGCATAGTATTTATCTTTAGTAGCATTATTAGTCAACTACAACTTAGAATATAAGATTTGTGCCACCTCTACATTATTTCAAGTCCAATGAAGTCCAGGCACTGACAATTTACGGCCTGCCCCGGCGTATCTTGCACACGCTCACACTTTTTAGCTTTTCTTTTGTTAAGCCAAGTTCACATAGGAGCGGAATATGCGTTAGATGGTCAAAAGGTAAAGCATTAACCAATAGCATGACATCAGAGAGCGGTGTGGGTAAGGAGGTGGCAGAGTTCAGCCCACCTGCCTTCGGCATCCCACCTCCACCAGCTCATTCCCGCCACTCAGCCCGCCCGCTAGTTCCTGCCCCTCCACCCACCCACTTGTTCCAGCCCCTATACTGAAGCAGATGACACTTGAATAATTTTTCAGCCAGGAATAGAAATTGAAAGTACTGTGCTGTTAATGTGAAGCGTGTGTATGGTTCGACATTTGTTTTGTTTGGCTTTTTATTCTAGCGACGAAGTGGTCAAAGTTTTCCGTTGCCAAAGAATTATTAATTTCCTTACAATTTTATGATTCATATATCCTGGTATCGATTATTTTTTCCTATTAACAGAAATTGGGAACACTTATGTTTCTGGTTCATTTGTAAATTTGTGCATATTTTTCAATTTTTTCTTAAATATTGCCACGGTCGATTAGATGCGAATAATTAAAATTTATCCCATTCAACAAATTTTTATTTTACGATTCCTGACTTCACGGATACATACAATTTTGAGTGAATGCATCGATAATTATCGGCATAAGTATTTCACGCGAGTTACCTCCATTTCCTCTAGATTCTCCAGATGGCAGGACTAGTACGACAAACGATGTGCAGCGCAACCTACAGAGGCATTTGCTTGAGTATATAAATACTCGCTGCAACTAATTTTTGAGAGATAACTAAATGTGAATATTAACCCTTTTACTGCCAGCCCCTTTAAAGTAGACTGTGCGAAAAATGCCAAGCCCATTATGCCCAGCCAATGGACAAGCTCATTAAGATATATTATAAGCACTTAATATTAATATATGAATTTTTTTTTTAATTTGATCATATATTTTCACTTTTTAAGAGGATTAAAAAATTATTCATGCTGTCTCTGATTTGAATGAATTGTAACCATTACAAATACATGATGATGTAATGTAGGTGGGCCGATATATCGGCCCCTTGGCAGTTTTCGCACAACCATAGAGGGCCGATATATTGGCCCACTGGCAGTAAAAGGGTTAAGAATGGCTAGAAATAGGTAATTATGCAAGAAATATTTTCGACTGCCGAAAATGCCGAATTTGCAGCGAGTCATTACATTTTTCCTAACCAATGGACGTACTGGTTAACACTAGAAGACTTCGGCAAAGCATAAATTATTGTTTTGGAAGACTTAATTCACAAATGATCAATGAATAAGCAATTGTGCACGAAAATGGCTCTTCCACCTGTTTCTAATTGCATGGTAACGAAAGAAAAACGGTTAGTAAGAACAACTGTGGGAATTGAGAGGCTTAATCCAGCACCTTTGGATATAACAAGCTCTCGCTATAGCGAGTGATTTCTCAGCCATTGGGAGCACTCGTTATACCGAGCTTCCACTGCATGTTGAAAAATAGGGAATTTGATGTAATGCGATAAAAATGTTGCATAAAAAACTACAGGAAAACCTAAATTCCAACAATGCAAACATGTGATCCTACTGCATGAACCTGTTGCATATTAATAAGGCTGCCGCCGTCCTGCCATTTCTGAGCTTTTTCAAAAGAACTTAAAATTGACATTTAATTTTCTTTTAAACTTGGATTTCTCAATCCAAATGACTTGTGTATAACAAATACAGTCTAGCCGGTTATAACGAAGTTGAATGGGCCGAATATTTACTTTGTACCCCCAATAACCCAACTTTGTCATATGTGGACCAGTTTTTCCGAGCCTCTCTTTGACAGAGTATAGCCTTCACTTCGTTATAGACGGGTTTGATATAAATGGGCTTGACTGTATGTCTATGGTGAGGCATGAATTGAAATTAGTGAATTCTGTTTTCTTTAATGAAAAAAACCATCCTATTACAAAGCTTGGATGATGTCAGAAAATTTTAAGGATCAGCTTTATGCTCTGAATGCTAAAATGGTAACACAGAACAGGAAAATTGTACTGTTTATTCATCAGTGTCCACCCCATCATCCACTCAACGTACACTACAGATATGTACGGTTAAAATGTTCTCCAGCTAATAGTACCAGTGACCTGTAAACACTGGATTTCTGTAGACTTCATTCACATAAGCTATATTATCAAAGAAAGATTACACATTAACTGATATCTCTTCCTAATTATGATATTAACATAAAGGCAATCATATTGAATACACTGAATGCCTTACACTACACACAATTGGCTTAGAAACAAGTTAAGATATCTACAACAAATAACTGTTTAGAAAGGCTGAGTACCAAAAGCTGTTAGGTACTTTTTTCCTCGACATATTTTGTCCTTCAGCTTTTTAACCTTCAAGGCCAATGGAATTTTCCTGTCCATTATTATAATTGAAGTGGTCACAGACAATGTAAATTTTCAGGTATTTTCAGAGGCACATAAAAAAATTATGTAAGGATAATAATCAAGCACCTGTGGAGTAAGGTTGCGTAGAAGCAGCCATGTAGACCCCCAAGGAGCACCCTGAATTCCCCAAGATGATGATGACACAGATGAACGAACAGCATTGCTTCCACCACTCCCGCCACTGAGGCTGCCCCATCCATTGCTGGCTGCTTTGCTTGACAGTCCTGGAGGTGGACCTCTAGATTTGCCGACTGGTGCCCCCCAAAGCTCGCTTGTCACTGGAGTAGGAGGAGGAGCATCCCCCCAACTGCTTTTAGACCCTCCAATCTTACTCCCAAGAGGACTGAAATTGGAAAGTTTGCAATCATGAATTAGATTTGTCACTAAATTTCAACATTTTATATATCTTAATTTTCAATAAAAACGTTAAAAGAAAGTATTTCAAATTGAATGAATTCTTCAATAGCATACATTTTATGAACATTCTTCATATATTTTGCTGATACTAATCTTAAATCTGTTACTAAGAGCACAAACTCTTGAAAAAGAACCATTAAGTCACACCTAAACTAACTCTAGGGAGATATTTCTCGAGGCACTTTCTTTTGACCATTTGAATGGAGCAGCACTTAAAATGACAGAGGGAAATAAAAACCTAGCACTTTTGTAGTTATCCATCCTGAATATTATAATTTTTGACAAAATCAAACATGTTTCAGGAATATTTGCCAAACTGATTATGTCTAACATGATTGTGGCACTATACAGCATGGAAACATGAGATTTCAGTAAAGAAGATGAAAGTAGACGTAAGAGTTTTTGATAAGTGGGTACGGAGAAGGACAGAGTGAGTGAGTTGGGTCGAAAGGACAAATGAATAAAACAGACTTTCCCTTCCTGTAAAATTGAGCATATAGCTTGAACCATAAACCAAATTCCTTAACTGCTGGGATAACTTCTGCAACCTGTCATCTTAGTTTATGCAAAAGTAGACTGTGAGAAACTGTGCTTTGATTGTGTATTCATGATATCCACTAACATAAAATTAAAAGGCAAGCAGAATCTGATTTCTTACACTTAGAAAATGCATTTGATAAGGCACAACCAATTAATTTTCAAACCACACACATAAGGAATTGCTGCAAAAGAGGTGAATTGGATACCATTTCCTCTCTAGTTGCAAACAAAAAGAATTTAACAGTTTAAAAAAAATTTTATGTGATTACAGTAACTTCCAGTTCCCATGAAGAAGTGTTGCCATGCCCACTATTCCTAGTTTATTTTTATGATATCAATAACAAAATTATCAGCAATATTACCATAATAGTTGATAATGCAATCATCTAGCAAGTGAGAACTATAAAGTCAGATTTTGAGTCTCTCACTCAATTTTAATAAAACTATTGTAAATCTTTGCAAACTTGACAAATGCTTGTGTTATTTGGTAAGATTACTTTCAAATATTTTCCATTTGAATTATCAGCAGTTATGGGGGAGTTATGTATATTTTTGATTTAAGATGTCCAGCACACAAAATCACTGGAATGTAAAAATAATACTTTTGTGCTAGTGACGCACATAGACTGCTGTACCCTTTAAGCAGTGAAATTTTCACGAAGTTCACCATATCACTGATATGGTTATTTAGTAACGTACTACATAGTTTGAACTAACGTTTGAGATTATTTTGTGATAATGATTCCTACTGCAAGGCTACCATGATACATTACTTCTGAGACTGCTTGGAATGTTGTGCGCATAACGTTCAAGAGTTAAAAGTCAACTATTTATTCTAGGGATGGGTCGGTTCGGTTCTTCGGTTCTCGGTTCCACCGGTTCTTGAGCTTAGAACCGGAACCGAGGCCAAAAATAATCGGTACTGAAATAATTGGCACGAAAACCAGTTTTAAACCTACTCACACACCGAAAGTGGAGGCTTCACATTAAAACCTGGTGAAATAGTGTACTTAGATGCTTCAAAGTCGCGAATTTTTCTAATTCAGTCTCTGAAAATAATTATTGATTACCTTATCTTACCATTGAGCAATGCAAAGTAAGTGGTAAATTAAGAACCGGAACCGAGAATCGGAACCGAGAACCGAAGTTAAGAACCGAACCGGAACCTAAAAAAGTGGAACCGATCCATCCCTAATTTATTCTGAAGTTCTTTGCAGCACTCCTTTAAGTAATTATGTGAGGTGTATTGTTTTGATGACATAGCATTAAGTGCCATGAGTAATATGACATATTAAGGCATTAAGCATTGTTAATTGGCTTTGCCATCTAAGATACTGGTATTTTCTGTGGTTCGGCACTTGTCAGATTCCAAGGCTGCTAGATTAAAGAGGTTTAGCTGTACTACTCTCATAAATAACACAAATTCATGAATTGTAATTCACCAACACCCTGTCACTTTCTCTCACTTTCCAAAAATCTTAATGACTACTTTATATGCAAGAAATCTGGCAACAGTAAATTCCATTAGCATCACATCACAGGTAGTAAAACCTACCTAGTAAAAGATGATGATGGGGCGGCTGAAGAGGTTGGATTAAAGCTCCAAGTTGAGGAAGACAATGAGAGGGGTGGGATTGGAGCATCCATTGATGATGTCACAGCAGGCATTGACTGTTTGCTTCCACTCCCTCCTACCACAGCTACACTTCCACCCCCACTTCCACTGCCACCAAATATTTCTGTATCTTTGATATTTGGCAATGACAGGGGAGAGCGCACAACAGAGCCAGGGGTAATGGTTGGGTCATCTTCAATACTCTTCATTTGTGTTCCCTAAAATTAGAAGAAATGAAAAAATATACACAAGTAAACAACAGTTTAGCATACATCTCACAGTTTATACTAGGGGTGAGCCGATAACCTTATTTTTCTGATAACCAATACCTGATATCTTGATCTGATAATCTGGATCACACTGGGAACAATTTTTTGCAAAATTTCTGTTGAGTTAGATTTTTCAGCGGATTTAAAGTAAAATAGGCATGCTGATTTCAAAACTGTGGTTAGTTTTCTTCTATCACATCAAGTTTTTTTCTCTACAGCTTATCTTAAGGTGATGTTACTATGCTATCCATCATAGAAGCATTTGAAAAAATTTCTACTTTGCTATTTGCGCATGTAATTAATTTTATTGTCACTGATCACGGTTTCATAGCTGAGTGACTTTGTCAAGGTGCTCGTTGACATTGTCAAACACTGACGAAAACATGATCAGCAACAATAAAAAGGTTAAACAGTCCTCCAGCAGGTGTTTTGCAAAGTGAGATTGTGTAGAGAGAAGTCGTGTGCCGCTCCTTGCAGTGAAGCACATTTCAAAGTTGATTCTGAGTTCAAGTCTGTGTACAAAGAGTAGCCAGTGTAGTATTTTTATCTAGCCAGTTTAGTATTTTTATTCGGATACATTCTTATTTCCTCTGTCTTCAGATCATGTCTGTCTCCACTATTTCACGTTGTAAGTGCTTAAATAGCCCTGATTCGTTTTGTTACATATGTGGCAGTTTTACCATTCCCAGTCAAAGGACAAACATCAGCACATTTGTCAGGGAAGCCTCTTTTGCGTATTTATAAGTGAAAATTGGTAATCAAGATAAACCTTGGGATCCTCAACAGGTGTACAAGCAGTGTGTCGAGAGTTTATGGATGTGAACAAAGGGAACACATTATAAATCACAATTTGGTATACCTATGATTTGGAGAAACCCCAGAGACCATTCAAGTGACTTACTTTTGCACAGTGAGAATAAAAATGTATAATACAGTATCCTAGTTTACCATCAGCTATCCACCCAGTGCTTCATTCTGCTGAAATCCCAGTGCCAGTTTTCAAAGAATTACCCTCTTTTGAAGAACAGGAAATTGAGTATGGTAAAGATCGAAGTGATACCGACAATGCAGATTTTGAAGTTGAAGATGACTCTGTTCGTAAAGAATTTGATCAGCATGAGTTGAAAGATTTGACATGAGATTTGGGACTATCCAAAAAGGCCTTAGTATTCCTAGTGTCTACACTGCACGAGAAAAACTTGATTGAAAAAGGAGCTAAGGTTACTTTCATCAACAGAAACTGTATTTCTGTAATAATTTTGAGAGTACGTACGTTGGATTTATGTTTTGCCATAACATATATGGTTTAATGGAGGAGTTGGGAATTCCAGGATATGACGCAACTGAATGGAGACTGTTCATAGATGTCAAAACGGAGCTTGAAGTGTGTCCTCCTTCACGATGGAAAAATATCTGGTGCAGTCCCAATAGGCCATTCAGTTCATTTGTGTGCAGAGTATGAAGAGATAAAGAGAGTCATTGATATGTTGTAATAACACATGCACAAATGGATCATCTGAGTTGACCTTAAATGATCTGCTTCCTTCTAGGCCAGCAACGTGGATGTACCAAGTATCCCTGTTTTTTGTGTATGAGGGACAGCAGAGCTTACGAGAAGCATTGGGTGCAGGAGAGTTGGCCGCCAAGATCTGACTTATAAAACTGGTGATCATAATATTCTACGTCAGCCACTGGTAGACAGAGATAATATTATATTTCCACCTCTGCATATAAAACTGGGTCTCATTAAATAATTTGTTGAATCGTTGCCAATTTAAGGAGACTCATTATTTAATTATCACATTTCAGCATTTCCTCGCCCGTCTTTTGAAAAGACAAAAGGCCGGTGTGTTTGATGGTCCACAGATTCAGCAGCTCATTAGAAATGAAAATATTACCGCTACAATGACAACTCCAAAAGAATGCTTGGTTGGCATTCAAAAACCTTGTCAAAATTTTTCTTGGAAATAACAGAGCACAGAATTACAATGAAATTGCCCAGCAATTCTTGAAAAGCATCAAAATGCTTTGCTGCAAAGTGAGCATCAAGATTCATTTCTACATAGCCATCTTGCTGACTCTTCAGAAAATCTTGGTGCAGCACTCCAGGAAAATCTATAAGCTAAAATTTTTACCTTAACATGCATTTTTGTCCATGGGCAAAAGAATTTTACTACTTTTGTCTTTGACTACTATTTTTTATGTCTCTTTACTACTTTTTAATTTGTCCAAGTGACTAATTTGACTTTGCATGAATAAAATTATTCTCTATGAACAGTATATTTAACAATTTATTCTATTATTTTCCTTTGAATGCATATTTTGTGTGACTTTTGGAATAAAAAGAGGGTATCTTGTAGCTTAAAAAGTTGACGTGATAGACAAAAACTGAGGTCATTTACGGATTCAGAAGCCAAAAGTTAGTCAAAAACAGGTGTCAGACCTGAGTCAACAGATTTAGTGTTTCGCAGTTTTATTTTCTAGTTCCCAGAACTGGATCAGAGGATTGCTTTTTCAATTAATCCTCAAAATTGCAGAAGTGTATGATCGAAATATTTTCCACCATGAAACATGTATATTACAAGATTTTAGGAGAAAAATTTACAAGATGCCTTACTGGGGTCATTGTGCTTTACAACAATATATTTCCACATGTCTGACATTTGAAATTGCCACTCGCATAGTTTTGAAGCCACAAAACACAGCAGGTGCCTCAACTACTTTGTTGCACTTTAGACTCATCACAAGAATAATTCAAAGAATACCTATTCTAATAATGCATAGGATATTAAAATCTTCTAATCCCTCGAATAATGCAATTTTCCTCAAATCTTCAAATCCATTAAGTTTCACCTCGAATCCGAATCCTTACACATATGAGTCACTTACACCCTAAGAACACAAAAATCCTTACATTTCTTTCAATTCAACTTTACCACCACTGTCCGTGATCAAAAAAAAAATCATAGAATAGATTCTTTGAGAGCTCTGTTTGTCCGATGGTGCTCTGTGGCATGTCAGGGCTCTGTGTCATGCAGGCTGAAAGAGCACCAAAGAGCAATCATCCACAGGAACATTACGTCACAGAACTAACATCCACAGAAGGTCCAGGCAGAGTACATAATATTTTATCGGAAAAGGCACAGGTGATAACAAAAGAAACTCGCTACTACCCAAGATTGATACTGGAGGCGATTGAAAAAGAGAAACGACTCTGGAACTTCAACTGTCACAACGCATTAAACTCATCACTGCTTGGAAGCGACTTTTGTCCGCCACCCGAGGGAAAGTAATCCAAAACAACAAGGGCCCAAGCAGAGTGATCACCTTTGGACATGAACGGGTTAATTGCCTATGAGACACAATACTAAATAACAAATTGAATGGTTTGAGGGATAATTTTGTGAAACTTTTCCATGATTGAAAGAAAAACAAATTTTGCGAATTTCACAGAAATAATTTACTCACGACCGGGGTTTCGACAATTTATGCCAAATGCCACCTGAAGATTGGTGTCTTCAGACAGCACTACAGACTGGTCCGATGTCTTATGCCAAGCTTTGTACCACCACCTGAGGCTCGTGAATACTTAATTGTGGCCAGAACATCTCTACTTCTTTTTTTGTCATTAAATGCTATTATGTACAGCATGGATGTTTTCATTGGCAGATTCTTCGGGACTTTTTATTTGTTTTCGAGGCGCGCTGCAGAGAAATGAATCTAGAAAGAACCAAACAGCATATTATCCCTGTTTCCTGACTATCCACGCACCCTTTACCAGTCATTAGCATGGAAAATCGGGAGTTTACTGTACAAGTCCCTGGGCTGCTGAAGCACACTCGCATGGCTGTACATTCCTGGAAAACCTCGCTTGCACTGAAAATGTGCGCATTCCGAAAGTCTTTGATTCGGCTGTCGGCACTAATCAACAGGAAACTCTTAAAGACAAATAAAAGCTCTCAAAAAGTGAGAATAGTGAGAATTTTCCAAATAAAGAGAGGAATAGTGAGTGTTTTGAAAAATGTGAGTCCCCTGGCAGCCCTGGCATTCACCAAAAACATGCACAATATTGGTTGAACTAGAGTTTAATTCTTATGAATAGACCGTGGAATGATCATTTAAACATCTCCGGTAATAATGAAAGTTCGATGTAGTGGACTTTTTTTGGCTTTGGTTATATAGGGGAGGCTACCGACAGCTGAGGTCATTTTCGCCATATAGGATAGGTGGGTAATTGGGTAATGGTATGAGTTTTTAGGGAACGGATGAAGGGTGGAGAGAAACCCGGCGTCGGCATTAGCCTACTCTTAACGAAAGGCGCAAAGGGGACCACAGCTTAACGTTCCATACGACAGACGGAGTACTGTACTTGAAATGCCCTCCACTAGGCACTCAAGTGGGGACCGGTTTTCCACTGAAAAATCCACCACTGCCGGGAATCGAACCCGGGCCCTCGGGATGGGAGGCCAGTACTCTAGCCACCACACCAACTCGATCCCCCTTTTTTTGGCTCCCAAGAACTCTTGTTAATTTGAGGCTCTACTGTACTACCAAAACTGGCTAGAAAGTACCATTCAGCAACATCAGAACAGTGCACTCAGAGACTGCTCAGCACAGCTGGCATTGTTTGTGATAAAAAGAGAAATCGGTTTGACTTGGAATATGTTAAAATGCTGGTTTTTTGTAAATAAAAACTTAAAGCAATAAAATGTTTAAAGGCCGCTTTACACAATACAATTTTTTGTACAATTTCTTGTACAAACACTTGTATAAACTGAACGAAATTGTATGTTTATCTGAATGGAATTAGAACAGGTTCTATTTCCTGTTCAGTCATTCAGACAATCTCACAAGCGTTCGTACAATTTGCCGCTTTACATGGTACAATTTCCTCATGCAAGAGCTTGTACAAGAAATTGTAGTGTGTAAAGCGGCCTTTACACTAGTATTTGAGAGTTTTAAATTCAGTTGTTTGCGTAAAATTTAGAGATGCACGAATACTACCTGTGAATACTCAAATTCCTCGAATCCTAGGAAGTATTCGACATTCAAGATCTCGAATAATTAGGCTACAAGGATCGATACCTTGAATTATTATACCAATAATGCTATATTTGGCCATTTGCTGAACTAAATCGTTTTTATTTAAAACTGGACAGAACATGTGTTAACACTTTCTGCTCACTTATTAAGGCTTATAAAAGTTAACATATCCAACAGTCCATAATTGGTTGTAAAATAATCTTATTATAAATCTGGAGTTTTAAAAACAGGACTATTTTCTTTTAATTACTCAACTTGTAGATTTTTAGTTCAAAAGGCAATAAATTTATTAGCAGAATAACATTTAGCACATTAATTGCAAATATACTATTAAGGGGTATTCAAAATTCGAGATATTTGAGTTATGACTTAATATTTGAATTCGATATTCGAAATCTAGAAATCTACTATTCGACCCATCTCTAGTAAAATTAACATTAGAATTCAAAATAAAATATAAGATTAAAGAGAAAATCAAGACTGGGCTTTGAAATCATACTTAGGATTCAAGGAAATGGTAAAATTTAGATTTTAGATAACATTTAGGAAAAAAAGGTAAATTTAAGATTCGGATTTGAGTAAAACTGGATTGGACTCATCTCTAATTTTTATAAATTCCGGCTAATAATTATATAATTTTAGAATTAATTGAAGAACTTCACCAGGGGCACTCGAATAGATTTTATACGAATTATTTAAGGCTGTCGGATACCACGGCCAAAAATGCTTCCGCAGACGTCTACACCTCTTGACTTGAAGACTGCTTTGCTACTTAAACGTTTTCTGTGCAAACTTCAAGAATAAGGATTGATCTATTAATTAAGTTTAGTAATTTTTCGCTCCTTGCTTTTCTCATAATCCTGCTGATCTCAGAAAAATGCAAATTTTGGCAAAAATAAGCTGACTGCCAAGGCGTGTATGACGTTAAATTCCGAACATAATGACTCATTATGACACACTTTAAAAGTGCGAATCCGTAATAGTGGGAATTGCTAATAAATAGACTTAATAAAGATTTTTGTTAATTAATGTAAATCGATATTGTACTTGAAAATCTGGTTTTAATGCACTTTTGTGTGCAAGGGTTCACTTTTATGATACTGTACATTCCCGAGACATAAAATGTCAAACATATTCTTTTCCGACTGAAAAATTTTTACAAGCACGCTAAAATGTCTACAAAGAAATGTCATTTTTTTAATTATTTGTCTGATTACTTTTTAATACTTATTTCATAGATGGCACAAAGCTGTACATGGTGATCAAGTTTCATATCTTTCCACGAAATATTATCTGGGAACCCACCTCTCGAATTTGCCAAAATGTTAGTCGTACATCAGAAGGCTATGTAACGGTGTCAAACAAGTTGCTATATCTCAGCAAGTTTTGCATTGAAGAGTGTAAAGCATCACCAGTTTTTATTGGCATGTATGCAAATATCTACACAAAATTTCATCAAAAACTGTGAAGGTCGCGGGCACTATAAAACTTTTGACATGGAATGCCCATTATTTATGCATCGTAGCTGCGGGATTAGAGTTTACTCAAGTTTTTTAATACTGTAGCTCTTTAAGCTTTTTAATACTGTGCTGTAGCTGTAGGAATTACCATAGATAGTTATGATCTGAATTCTTTCATATTCTTACAGGATAAATGACGGTAGAATATATTTTATTTGAATCTGCTATTAGAATGCTAGACTTTAAAAACTCCAAGATGATGCAGAACAATGCAAGTAAATGGTGATGTGTGCCATTTTTAGGACCTCAAATAAATATGAAGATTCATGAGTGCCTAAATCACAAGAGGTTGACTCAACTGATGTACACGTTTTACGCAGCATCGATCCTTGCTCAGGGCAGTATTTTGACGGATAACCTGCAGGCTTCTTCAGGACCTGAAGACACCTGCAGGGTAGCAGGTGAAGTCCTGACATGAATCGAGTTGGTGGAATATTCATAAAGCAGTTGAGTCAACTACTCTCTACGCCCCGCGGAAACCTCCATTGCAAACAATGATGCCTGCCGATGACTGCTACCAGCATGAGCCGTCAGATGACTACAGCCGTTGTACCTGTCTTAGCAACCATTAGGTAGGACAACAGAATACGTATGTTGCATCTTACGCATTGTATTCAAGCCCTCTGAAAACTCTATGGCCCCACAGTCGACTTCCCATACCCTCGGCTACCCCTTCCCTTCTCTTTTACCATGTTGAATAGCAGAGTTAATTCTTCCATACCGGACATAAGTGTATTCCACCAAATGAGGCCAGGAACCACCTTCTAAAACAGGGTTTATAGGAGTTTTTCCTTTACATTTTCCCTGATTTTTCCAGGATTTCCAGACCATTATTAGTGATTTTCCCTGACTTTTGAGCACCTGAATACTCCAAGATTTTGGTCATTTATAGAGATAAAAGTGGTAGTGAGGAAGCAAAGAAGTCTAACCTTATGAAAAATTGTAGATTCATTTTCATATTAAACATATGAACTTCCAGTAATATGAGATCAAAAACTTTAAGTCAACAAAACAAAAATTATCATTGCTTACATAGATATGCCTTCAGAAAGGGTTTTAATTGTATACAAATATATGCAAAGAAGGCTAACCTTGCTTTTCCTTCAAACCTGATGTCATGTTAAAGTAGCTCTTTGAATCAATCTTGATTTTTTCTTCCTCACATCCTTCTACAAATTTGGCTAAGTGACTTCAAATTTGACTAAGAATAACTTTTTCGTCACCAGAGGGACAAAGCAAAGCATTCCTGGCGAAATTGCTAGCGAATGAAAGTAAGAATATGAATGTGCACACCTTTCGCCAATCTTTTCACCAAACCGTGCAGGCTATAGCCAGAAAGAACCAGAATAGGGCCCCTAGGCTGCCTCCACAGCGAAGCCGGCCTGAAGCCAATCGTCCCCTCCTTCATCCCGCCCTCCGCTCCTATGTGGAGTTTTTTATTTCTTGGCATTTTCAGGTGATAAATTCCGAAATTTAAATGTTTTGCGATTTTTCCCTGACCACACGTTAAATTCCCTGACTTTTCCAGGATTTCCATGGCCATTTACATTTTCCCTGACTTTTCCAGGATTTCCAGGTTCCTATAAACCCTGTACAAACTTATGGAATTGATCCTCTTCTACCCACTCAAAAAGAAAGACATGTCATGTGATTGTATCATGCAATGATTCTGAGAATCATGCAATCAAAATTAGAACATGTTCTAATTTTTATCTCATGATCATGCACACTCATGTGAGAAATTATCCCTCTAACTGGATGCATGAACGTCATGGGCACGATCATTCAAATGATCATTTGCTGTGTAAAACAGACTTTAGTCATAAGATTTTAACTCCCAAAAAACATTTAATTCTAACTAAAAATCAGTTAAGTTTATGGAAGGTAACAAAAAAAAATCTTATTTACATAATTAAATATAGCAATGATCATTCTATAAGATACAAATTACTGCATTAAAATTGGTTTACTCTTTTGGAAGATATCTTGATGGAAAACAGCTAATAGTAAGATAGCAGAGTAGAGGCACGAGTTTCTCAATAACTCTTAGGAAAATCAATTAGCTATTTGCCAAAGCATGATTTGGAAGAAGAGAGACATTGTGCAACCTCATAAGTTAATGATGAATATGCAAAAGAGTAAAAGTGAAGCTCTTATCGAGGGGAAACAGTTGACATTGTTAAAAACTTTCATTGATTTTGAATCGTGACTAGTGGCGACCAATTTCGGTGCATTATTTACGGTGAAAAGACAGTTCCGCAGAATTCCATTATTTGAAATTGTCTTTCTACATTAAATAACACAGTAAAACCCTTCCACAGATTTATGTATATCCTCTGACCTATCGCAGGGCATATGATGTAGTTCATCAAATTCCAAATACAGTGCCTTATGAGTGCCCAAGCTCAATGGTGTATGGTTTGATATTTGAGGTATTAGAACATTTTCTTTTAGCATAAATATTTAAGATCTCGAATGTGAAATACTTTCCAGTATTCAAGGCATTCAAATATTGGGAGATAGATTTCGCTCTAAATTTCTCTAGATTTCTAAATTTTAGCCATACACAGAATCTCAAAATAAATATTTTATAAACCTATGAGTAATTGCTAAACATACAATAAACTCTACAAACCTTCCATGGTTTCCCTGGCTCAAATTCAGGAACAAGATCAGTAAATGCAGCAGAATTAGTTGGGGCCACACTTGTAGGCCACTGAGAGTCTTTGTTATCTGTTTGAGCACCAGTGACTACATCCACAGATTGATTGTTGCTGGTATCTGGCCAGCCAGTATCTGAGCTTGATCTGCTCACTGTAGACCACGTCCTGAAATATCAAACTTATGAGCATCTTCCAAGATAAAATTCTGCAAAAAGAAGGTTACAATGCTCCCACCTGTATGATTTCCAATTGACTCAATAATTTTCATCAACACGAGTCATTACAACAAAATTAATCAGCAAAAGAATGATTAATTGCAGCAACAAGTAAATGTAAGAATATCATTATCGCCAAGAAAATTCCAATAAAAACTAGGATGCAATTTTCTAATAACACAAAAGAAAATGTTGCACTGTAAAATTGGTGATTCAAAACATGAATTCTGATAAAATCTCACAATCAGTAATAACAACATTCTAATTAAAATTTGATGGTTTTTCTACTTGAATAAGCCTGAAAACATTGAACCCAAGAGTGAAATTTACCATTGTGAAAATTCAATGGACTTTCAATGATCAAAGAAGCATATCCATTGATCAATAATAATGAATAAATACACAAATAAATCGATACTGCCTACTTCATGAAAAAATGAAGAAATACTGCAGCAAAATACACAAAACCACATAGAAAAATAAGAATGTACTTTTAAAAAATTAATTTTTAATCAGCGCTTGAAAACTGATTTCAGTTAGTTACTTTCAACATAAAAATTACACAAGGTGGCTACTGATAACCAATTCTCAAATTCCCTGACTTTTCCCTGATAGCTTTACCAATTTCCCTGACCGATCGCCAAAAGTTAACGGAATATTTTATTTCTACTGAATTAAATTTCCGTCAAAACTGAAAATGTTAAAAGCTAATATCAATACATTAAAAGCTATAAGAATGAAAAAATATATTGAACCCCCGCCCTAATGAAAAAATATGTTAAACCTTCACAAGTTAAGGCCTCACACAAGTTGGTCTCGCGAAGGGGGGTATGGAAATGAATATGATCTTACGTAAGATTTAGTTTACACGTGTCATCGTACTTGTATTACCGTTTTAATAATCATCGTCTCGTATTTTTAGAACTCAAGCACGTATTTACTACAAACTAGTGTGCTCCAACTACCTCTCGACCTGAGTCTCGGAAGCTATAAAGAACGGGAGGTAAAATCTTCCGAACAACCTAGCCTTGGACTCCTTGTGATGAGCTGAATAGACGGTGATCATGAATTTTAACACTACTAGGCAAATATCACATTAAGGATATACGAAAGGGATACATTATATGACTGATTCACAACTGAGTGTTCAACGAATTGACGGGGCTTAATCTATGCATTCGGCGACGGACATTGGTTTTAGTAGGTGAAAGGTTTTGGTGAAGTAAAGGGCGAGAAAGACTGCCCAGTAAACGCAATGGTAGAAATAGCACGAGAATTTCCTATCCCAGTTTCTCCCTGACTGATACGAGAATTCCCTGACTATTCCCTGACTTTTCCAGATTTCCAAAATTCCCTGACAATTCCAGGTTTTCCCTGACGATCACCACCCTGTTACATCCACGTCAATAAAAATAAGATATGTAGAGGGCAATAATAGATAGGGATAGTCACACTAGATACAGTAAACTCTCAATAATACGAAGTCAGGGGGACTGGAAAATCAGAACTTCGTAATTTCGAATATTTTAAAAAAGTCGAGAAAAAATTTTACCTTTATTTTCTCTAACTTTTGTTCTCTTCAGCAACATTGTACTACTTTTGTGGTCGTTCGTGAAAGCATTCTTAAAAGATGCATATCTTAAAAGATCGTAAAATAAGTACCTTCAATTCTGTTTCATCATTGCATTAGTATGATATAGAAACAGAAGAAAATTGCTGTAGGAAAATCCAGTCAAAAAAGTAGCATAGAATATAAAAATGGCACAGTTCTCGTTCCACCTAAAAAATTGATGTCATGCTTGCCCTGAACATTTGATTATTTTCAGATTAGCAGTAATGTTGACTCTCAAAGCAATTTTCATTCAATAAAAATTCAAGCCATGATAGAAGAGATGATAGTTCAAAACCGAATTACAGATTTGAAAAAACTTAAAAACTTTCTTAATCTTTCTACGTGCAAAAATACCACTCGAATGTTTCATTTCGACACTAAAAAGTACTTTAGCAGCTGAATTTCTTTCTTTCTTGGGTGCTAATTATCCCTTTTATAATTTCCAATAGTCCATTAGACATCCAAGCCTGTCCACAAGATTGCAATGCTAGAATAGTTTTGCCACACACACACACACAGTTTACTATTTCTGGCCCCAAATATTCCATACTAATGTTATTTATTTCTGCAACCATTGTTCCCAGATGTATCATTTTATCGCATTGAGCATTTGAAAATCACAGTCTCAACATGGCATTTCCCAAATGCATGGTTTGAAAAAAATGTAATGAAGTACATAAAATTTTGGTAATGATTCTAAATCAAAAATATGTTGATAAGAAGTTCGACATTATGAACCTCCTATTTTTTGGTCCCATGAACTTCATAATATCGAGTCTACAGTTTCTCATGATTTAATATGGCATATTTATGGGCACATTATGTAAAATGTAAACAATGAATGCTAGTTAACTAAATGAAATACCATAATCACATAATATATGACATGAATTACTTTGATCAAAATCCAACAGTACCTGTCACCAGTCACTCCCGCTACTAATCACATCTTAATATCTAATTAGCAGAAATAGTGATGCTTTACACCATGCAAAAATATATACTAACCCATCACCCTGGCCAAGTATTGGATTGATATTGGGAGAGGCATTCGGCTGAGGAAGTGTGGACTTTGAGGTTGTGCCGGGAGCACGGCTAAACTCACTACCAGCTCCAACATCACCCTCTTTGTCCAGCGAAGGCAGTTTCCATTGGTTCAGTCTTGATTGTTGGTTCTGATAGGATGCTTGCTGTAAGGAAGATGCATTTTTGTACTTGGTTTCTATGATTACCACATTAAATATGAAGCACAAATTCAAATATTTGACTTACCACTTGAGGATCCTTGATGGCTAATTCACCAAAATTCCCTTGGAGGGTAGCCATGGGATCATGCATGGGAGGCTTGAAGTAATCTCCACCGGAATGAGGACCAGCTCCCCCACCTTGGGTAGCTGCCATGTGATGATGCTGTTGTTGCTGCTGTTTCACATAAATCGCTTGCTGCGCAGCAATTTGATTCTGAAAAAAGAAGTAGTTAATGAAAATTGACATGTGATTCTCCTGACTCTATAGGTTGAACTTGAAACAAAAACCAGAATTCCCAGACAAATTAAAGATAGCAACAAAGCTAGTTAAGGATATGTAAGAATGAGCCACACCATGAAGGTATAACTGATTCCAGGTTTGACTATAACACAGAAAAATCCTCAAAACACTAAATACTCCTTTAAAAATAGTTTCATGAAAAATATTTATCCAAGAGAGACTTAATTTCAAGTATAGATCACAACAATAGCATCTCAAAGATATCAATATTTGAGAGCTTTGAAAGCATACTGTTAACCAAAAGCAAAGACCCTAGAAGCAGAGGAAAGAAAACTCGGCAAAGAGAAGTGTAGTTTGTAGATAATTCATTTGATTTAGCATTAGTGCATCGGTATAGGTCTACAACAGCTTCAGCCATTGGAAGCTCCTGAACAGGTTTTTCAAGAAGGTAGGATAAAAGAGATATATCTTACCCTTACAGGGTCTCATTCTACAACACCACAAACCATCCAAGATCTCTTTCACCTTCTCTCTCGCATAAAATTATCGCAAATTGCAGAGAGCCCAGCAAATAAACACTCAATACACTGCACTCTTGTAAGCACATTTTCGTAGTGACTCGAAATTCTGCACATGTTAACCACGAAAACGCGGTTAGGCCTTCCCTGGTAAGTAGAAGACATATTTCTGAGTTTCAGAGGAGCAATTGGCTTTACTTTGAGTTTATTCCGTAGGTAGTTGGTATTATTTGCCGTAAAAAAGTTTAATTTACACTTATTTACCTACCCAAGTACATACATAAGATGCCTTACATTTATGCACACTAAATAATTATGACAATAATTACCACATAGCACGTTTTTGTATATACTAACTACCCCAAAAAGATATAGACTCAAGTTTGAGGCTATATATCTCAAAAACAGAACCATGCATAATTCAGCATATTCACTATTCATGACTAGTTAAGGAACTCAATCATGCTCAAACAGGAGCTTCAAGGGTGTATTGTGGTTCGCATAACAGAGTTGTTATGCGAACTTCTTGTTAGGTTGTCTTCTAATGTAAAATGAGATTATGCTGATTTGATCCTTAGAAGTAAATATGTGTTTCTGTCATCATTATATTCCATTTAGTTCTCTATTTGCTTTCCTATACAGTAATATATAAATGACAATTAGGCATGATAATATACATAGGCATTTAATGGAGCAGAAAACCCACTGCTTTTCGGCTGTATTATATGGTTAAATTAATGACGGAATTTACTAATGGTCATTCATAACTATCTAATATTGGATGGGTGGAGTATACTATATTACCGTTTCTCCCACCAAATTCAACTGCTATCAGTCACTTGCTCCTAATCCATTTCCTTCGTTCAATCTTCCATCTCATTTACATCGTGCATTTACTAAACAACAGATCGCGTCCCCAATATGCATATTTCCTACAGTATTCTGAATTATATTTTCAAAATAAACACTCGATTCCTCCTCCTCCTCCTTAAGGTCACCTATTAACAGGAAGCCATCATTTGTTGTTTAGAGTAAAAAAGTAGGTTTGTCAGGAAATAGGGCCATGCAAAAGATTGATGTTCTAGTCAATTATGAAGAGCTTTTTTTCTTTCATTTTCAGGTAACCTCATTAGGACTCCCTATTTTTTTCTTTATTCATAAGTTATGAATGAAGAACTTTATATCAAATACTTTTACGTTAAATACATTGTAGCCCACAAAATGGAAAATGATCTAAGCATGGGAAATATAATAACTCTGAAGCAAATGCTCCTGCACATGCAAAAATTAATGACACAGAGAACTCTCGTTAGGACGTTCCTTGATAGCACGTTTTCATCGTTTGCATGTTCGTTTACTCGAGTCAGCATCACAGTGCATGTAAATAATACTGGTTAATATGTTTGGGTTACCTCTTTAGCACACTCAGAGGAGGACAAAACCAAATCTGTTCCAGGAAAATAATCACCATATAGATTGATTTGACAATGGATATCTTGCATTAAAAAGATTGTTTGCTCACAAAAATATTTAAATAGGTATAATATAGTTAAAAAATGTTTATGAAGAATTATTAGGGCACCCAAAAGCTTTTCATTATTATTATTATTACATTAATTACAATTATTAGGCCACAAAAAAGTTTTTTATCCTCAATGCAAAAACTTGCCTTAAAAGTAATTTTAAAAAAGTCTGTTACCTGCATTAATGAAAGGCTAAATTATCTACAGGCTGATATGCTCTGTATGAATGTCGCCTATTCCGTTTTTGAGATATAAAGCCTTTCTCTTTGCATGGACTGTTTACACAAAATGTGCTGTTTGATCAAAATTATCGTAATTAATTATTGAGGGTGCATCGATGCAAGGTATTGTACGTATTTTCTTGGGAACCATAATAATTGCAAATGAAACGTCATTACTACAAATGAACTCCAGAGATCTATGGAATGAACTAACTTGACAGTACCCCCAAAAGTTATGCAACTCACATATACGACTTCAACTTGCACAGGAAGGCATAACCTATTTAGTATGTTTTCCTCATTACCAAGTTCAGGTTTTGGATGCCTACAAAACATGCCAATGAGAGTCCACTGTATTCTACTGTTTAAGGACACTACAGGTATAAGGATATCTAATAAATCATTTTACCCCATAATTACATGAGTTTTCAGAGGTGACTAAAAGCTGAGGATATAATTGTTTTCTACAAACCTCATACTTCTAAGAGTAACACTTAATAATGATTCAAGAGGGTACAATAAGCTTTTTGATGCCATGATTTATGAGATAATGCAAAATGACATGCATTTTAGCAATAACTTATACAGTCAATTGAACATATTCATTGATTCTCTTACCAAAATGGAAAACACAAACCTGCAAATTAGTAATTTGCTGCTTGGCTTTGGTTATCTGCACAGATATATGAAGGACTGTATGAGAGCCACCACCTTTGCTCATGGGGCTGACTTGAATTATGTTCTGCTGCTGCAAAAGCTGTTGCAGCAACTTGATTTGCTGAAGTAACTGATTCAGCAAAATCAGTGTTTGTGGAGCTAGTGGTTGATTCAAGATCTAAAAAGACAAACAGACAACAATTAGAAAACATTATTCTTTAAATAAAGGATACTGAACAACAAATTAACTTCAAATGTTTTTCTTAGCAAAATTAGTACACCAAGAATGACCAATTAAGGTAGCTACTTTAAAAATCCATCCATGAGGCAGGATACCTTCTGAGTTTTGTGCTAGCATGATTATGCTGGAGCATTGCAATAAAAATGTTAGTCACTGAGCTGGCACAATCAAGCAAACTTATAAAAAATTATTCAAGGACAGGCTACAGTTTACCAAGGGTTCAAGATAGTAGGCATCCATAATTTTATGTGAACTCAATTGCTTTCACATAAATTATACTCTAAACGGGCTTCGTTGATTATTTATATCACATGATGTGATGATAAAGGATAGAACTAAGTTCAGTTTAATGGAATTATATACACCAAAGGAGTCACACAAATAGCAATCAAAGAAGGCAATATTATATCACATCTCGTGTACAGGTATTTTTTTGCACACCAGGGAAGTGAATTAACTGCATGAATTTAATTAATACTTACCTGATGATTCAAATAACCGGTCTGAACAGCCATTTGAATTTGCTGCACAAGCATACGCAACTGAGCAGCAGATGGTTGAGTTTGAGGAGCCCTTGAAGTCTAAAAATAAAGAATACAAAGGAAGTTTAGAACAAAAACTTTCATTCTTTTACCAAATGTAATAAATATTATCACTGATATAATCACTTTGAATCGAATACCAATTTCACAATAAATGAATGGTGTGTTAGGCTCCAAATTAAACCCAGGAGAGCCCTCCTTACTCACTAAACTCAAACCTTCATAATTTACTAGGTATTATTTTGGGGAAATTGATCATCATCAGATCAGAAATGAAGTATAATCAGAATCAGAAACAAATCGAACACGAATCAGAAGAACCACAATCAGATCAGCATCAGAAGAAACAACATATAGAAACCCATGGCCCCAGCTGCAAATAAGAGGAACAACCTAAGTCATAAATGCTGTGAACCACATAACGAGCATGAACAAGCAACTGATCATTGCAAATTAACTTGCTTACTCGTTGTCTCTTCAGAAAATACTGAACACATAGGGCTACATTGCTCCCAATTAGATGACAACTTCCCCATCATGCAAGCATATTAATTAAGCTTCATCATTGGCTAGTAAATGTTGTTCCTCACAAATTGTATTTTGTTTTCAGCACAGTCGGGTACATTAAGATGAAATATCCTTTCAACCTCCAGCAGTGTGTTTTTCTCTCTTTCGTCCAGTTTCTGGAATGAATTCTCTTATTTTTTAACTTGTAACTAAACAAAAGCCCAAACTGGTTGCACTAAGAGTACCTGATACCACTGATACAGGTATACTTGATACAAGTTACTGAAAGATATTTTTATAATAAGCCAAGCTAAACGAAATCGGGGAAATGCAAGATAAGGTATTACTATAATAATGTGATGATAACTTTAAAGTTAAAGATTTTATTATTTTAAAAAAACAGCAACACATGTTCACACTAAACTGGACACGACAAATGAAATTATCTAGGCACCTTAAGCTGAAGAAAACTTCAATAGCAAAAAATTGAACTAATTAAGGAATTAAGTAGGGCTATGTGAGAAGGGATGTTTTTAAGTCGAGTGAGATCAAACGAGAATTTGAAAAAATCTTGAATCTCGAGTGAGATCGAGTGAGATTCGAGCACACTGAAATTGCAGTACAGAATTTAATCTATGTACGTACTAATTTTCTACTTACACAAATATAAGTTTAAGCTTAGGCATTATTGACCAAATTCTGTTGAGCGTAACTTTAGCATTTACTTTTAGAGATCAACATCTACGTGGAATCATTAGGATGAAGGTATCCTGTATTTATGCGATGATAGGCCTCCATCAAATTATGAATACACTCCTACTTTCAACTCTAACATTTAAAAATGTTTCTCAGTATAAATACCATGAACAAATACGCATAATGGCCTCACCCCATGTTTTAACTTGGTATCTTTTTATATACCTGGCCTATATTCACATGAATACATTTCAAATAAAATAACATAACAGGATCAAACTTGAGCTTGTTCTTTATTAAATTATTACTTTTTTATTACTAAAATTATTTACGAACTCGCAAGATCAAATTGTAGGCCATGGAAATCGTTACAGGCTAGGCCTTAATTAGATAGAGTAAAATCCAGTTGTGACGTGCCCCACTACACTAACGAGTCTCACCATGTCCCCCAAAATGATTACATTGACTATTTTCGTGTTAGAAGTAGGCAACTTTTTCGAGAATTTTAGCCCGGCTGATGCGTCTCAACGGCACAACTTCAAGAGATCTACAAGGTCGGCGAAATGTCTAATACAGTAAAACCTCATCTCACCATGTCCCCCTCAATGATTCCATTGACTATTTTCATTGTAAGTGGAAGGTTACTCTTTAGCAGATTTTATTCCAACGCGTCGTATAGGTGCTACTTCAGGTGCTCATACTACTGTAAGCTATCATCAAGATCATACCAATGCGATCAGCGACATCTAATATGTAATTTGATACAAAAGGAAGACAACCGCGAGAATGTAAGCACACACATTGTTTCATAACAAAATTAACAACCCAGCAAATCGAAATTGGTCATTATATCTTGTGAACTAAAGTTGACAATCAGTGGAGTGAATTATATATGCATTACTCCCACACTGGTAGATTTCCACATTCCTGCCATGGCATTAAAACCAAGGTAGTTACATTTCTACATTCTTTGAGCATTTTTGTGATAAATGTGCTGCTTCACCTCTACCCTCGGCATAATTCGTATGAATATGTAAATTATGTAATATTTTATTTTAGGGGAAACGATGTCTACAAAAAGGAAATTGACTCATACAATTAAAGGAAAAGTTGGGCATGCTCGACAGAGTGAAACATGGTGATACAAAGTGGTATTCCAAGAGTTGGGTGAGATGCCTAATATAGAAAAAGTACTCGATCACATCGGAGAACTGATAAATAGGCTCGAGAGACAGAGCGATTGTGATCATCTTCATCTGTCAGACTTGCAAAACATTAAGACTTATGTGACAAAGAAATACCATCAACTACCGTGGCAAAAGAAATATCAGAATATTTGAGTAACTCCCTTAAAGTACGGTTTGCATTTAAACCATAAAACTTTTCTTTAAACTGTATTCTGCAAATAAATTCTTTATAAAATTTAGTTTTATAGGTTTTCTTTCCTGTTTCTCACGAAGATTCCGTTAATAACATGGGTTGCCGATACCGCGGGTGTAAACTGTCCCCCTTGACCCGTGTTATAACCGGATTTTTTTGTATCTAGTTTTAACTTATTGGGTGCATGCTAGTGCTAAAAGTATCCCACGTTCATACGTGCCTATTTTATGTATCATTTGTTTGTAGGCACTAGGCCTCCGATCACGAAATGGAGCAGGGACTTAATTACGTCCTACGCCATGGCCTAGGCTCCTAACTTATCAATTCTAAGACTAAGAGATTTCTCGACATTTTGTGGCATGACATCACGAAATTATCATGCAAAAGTAATGGAATAAATATTAATTCACTACGTCGCATTATAAAGCAAGGCCCCGTAAAATTACGTCCACCACGACGGAGATCTCGAGACTCATTTTTCGGCTCATATGCAATTCTGTAATAAAAATTTTTCAAATCAATTCACTAACGCTAAATTATATTATTTTTTGACTTATTAATTGACATGAAATTTCTGATAATCTACTTTTTTTAAACTGCCTAATTGCATTACCTTACAAATACAGCACGGCCTGTATTCCTAGGCAGTGTTAAGGATCAAACTCGCAACCAGCAGTACACTAGCCCTCATTTTTAACAACTATGCTATCATAGATTCACGGGAATCTGGTGAATGTAGGCTACCCACGTGACATTTGGTTTCATTTCTTTCTCGCACACATGGAGAAAAAAGTCAAGACTAGTATTTTTTATTTTGTTTTAGTAGCACGGAAAAAAATCTTATCATTTCATGACCCGAGTCACACCTCTGCTTGCCAGTATCTACCATACCTACATTCCACTATCTACTAGGGATGCGCGAGTACTCGAAAATTCGAGTCAAGTCGAGTAGTTGGTACTCGACTCGAGCACTCGAGTATTTTTACGAAAGTCGAGTCGAGTCGAGTAGTTTTTGTCGACGGAGCCGCCAAGGCCAATAGGTTCAGAAATCTGCTGACAGGAAGCGCTATCTTCAAAATCGAGTAAATCTCTGGTTACACGATAGATAACACGTACGAACATGTACTTACGTACGTTCATTTACATTTGCGTGAATGGTTTCATGTACGTTTACGTGAACGGATTCATGTACGTTTGCGTGAACGAATGGATGAATCGGTGATTACACGGTCCATGAAACCGCATATGTACCGTATTCCTCCGAATATAGCCCCTTTTTAGCCGAAATCTTCGCGGAAAAAGTCTGGGGGGGACTATATTCGAGCTCAAAGCACCTAATGTCCGTTGTAAAGTTCCATTCCATGAGTTTGAAGGTTTATATCACAAAAATGACTAGTTCAATTTTAAAATAAAGTATATCGAACTAAATCTTGTTTATTTATACGTTTAGTAATGTCAAAAATATATTTTTAGTTGGTTATATTAATTAATTTTTCGACCGAGACAGATAAAAACTCCGGATATTATTCAAGTTCCGGGAAGCAAGTTTGACGCCCACTTGAGGATACACATGAAAAGCCACTTCTCTTTTCTTCGCATAAGATATGGAACATATATTTATATTAGACTAAATAAAGTTTAAAATAGATTACTCAGTTACTAATTATGTTACGAATAATATTTAAAAATGCGCTATCTCAGCTTGCGGAAGTCGGAAATTTAGTTCATTTTGATGGTATTCTTCATGTTTGAAAACTATGCAGGTGTAAAATAACTTAACGAATTGGGAGAATTAGATATACTTCCAACGTGTATATATTTATTTTGGAAAGCGAGCTCCACAGGACTTTTGGCCTGGACAGATAAGCTGTTCGAGGTTGCCAAGTTATACGCTACCGTAGGTACCGCGCGCACCAAACACCACGTGAGAAAATTTCTCTAGTATGCACAGGAAAAATATCCTTGCCTATGCTTGAATAAAAGTTTATAAGTTGCAGTATTCACCAAAATAAAATCAGCGATAAGAGAGATAACTTTTGTCCCCACATTTCTCGGCTTCTCGACGAAAGAAACAAATTGCATTTTAAATTATCTTCAACTCCGTCTCCAAAATCTTTGCGCGAGGAGGCATAATGACGGTATGCTTCCAAAGATACCGTCAGTTCTTAAACTGACACTGACTTGCATTCTTAAAGGCAATACTTTTTTCCGCTATTGTTGAGTCCTCGTGACTCATTCACAGCGATAGGCGATCTGCTTGCAGCAGAAGATTCCACGCGCGCGCTACCTTTCTCTTTCAGGCATGCTCTGGACATTTGAGCGTGCTTTTATAGCCGAAAATAAATATATATCGATATCAAATAATCAACGAATTCTACTGAGATTTCATAAGTGGATTCATATTAATGACTCGAGAGCAAGAGAAAGGTCCAAACGGTGATTTCCGGAACGGAAAGCGTGCGGGACGGAAAATAACGCAGTCTGACAAATTCATCAATAACAAAAATATTGATGAACGTAATAGTATGAAACTTCGTATAACTATTAACAAAGCCCTTAGCTACAATATTTGAAAAGGGAGTTTGATATCTCGATCTGTGTTGTTCTTACGATGCCCGAATTCGATGGATCCATCCGGTATCAAAAAAAAAATTCGCTAAAAATCCGTTCTTAAACACGTACTTCAGTAAAAAAAATTGTAAAAATAGTTTAATACTACCAGTAAACGTAGAAATAAACAAGCTTTAATTTGATATACTTTAATTTGAAATCGCTTTAGCCATCTTGGAGATATTGGTCTTCAAACTCACGGGTGAAGGAAATTTTGTAACGGATGGTAGGCATCCTATTATAAAGGCATTACGGATGATATAGGTATCTTATAAAACTTATAAGTTTTACTATTCCATTTTTTATTTCCTATTTAGGATTATTAATCAGATCATTAATTTCAAGTTCCTAGTCATATCTTAAGATAGATAATTATAAATATCTATAGATAATTATCTATAATAAATTTTTGTTCAAATATATTTCCTTAGAAATCGAAAACTTTTATCCACAGGACTCTATACAAAATTCATATACCGGCTCACATTCATCCATGAATGAAAATTCATTGTTCAAACATTATTAACTTGCATTAATGGATATTGGAAATAACCCGTGCTGATATTGGGTGTTCATACATCGTGCAAATGGGGGTTTTGACACAGGTCATTTTTATGATTCTAAGTTCTATCATGTTTAGGCAGAAATCATCGATTTTGAAGAGATGGTGCCAATAATTGGAGGAGGAAGAAAAGTATATGTTAAAAAACTAACTATGTAATTAACGGCCAATCATAAATTTGATGCGCGAGCTTGTCAAATATTTACTGCACAAACAAGGCATTTTGTATGAAATTCACTGTACTGTTGGACTAACCCCGGCATACACGACATCACTGAGAAAGCGTTTAGCTCTGAAAAGAAATACATAAAAATGTGAAATACAAGGAATGCTCTTCTAATTAGGCTTATGTATTCCTTAAGAAAAAATATTTTGCTTCCTGGCTTACTTTAAAGTTAATAGGGCATGTCACTCATATAGGCCTCATATTACGCCTAAGTACACTCTAAGTACCACACTGCAAGCTAATTTATACATTTTTGAGTAATCCTAGGAATGAAGGTAATTTTCTTATTTCGAGAGCTACCAGAAAATTTCCAATATGCCTTTTGGCCTGCGCTACGTGCCATATTAATTTGACTGTTTATAACTATGCATTAGGTAGGTAGACCTGCCATTTGATAGTCAGATTGCTGACTAACTTTAATTGTGATGACTTAAGTAAGAACTGGGTCTCTTCACTCATGTACAATAATGTACAAACTCGACTCGACTCGATACTCGCGAGTACTTTACAACTCGACTCGATACTCGACTCGAGGTAAAAAAGTGCTACTCGCACATCCCTACTATCTACCATACCCAAATCAGGGTGTCCACAAAAGTCAAAATATAAAATTCAAGCATAATTCAAGGTTTTCAAGGCTAAATTTATAAACTTTCCAGGCTAATATATCGCAGTTCTTGTACGAGTCAAAAGTGATGTTTTTCAAGTTCTATGTAGAATATGGATTTTTTTAGTTCAACCCATAGCATAATATAGATGAGGTAATTAAATAAGAAATAATTGATAAATTAAAGTAATTAAATATGTAGTTTTATTGGTAGTAATAGACTCTCTTAGTTGGTTGGGAAAGATAAACTACTTTTTGATTGAATACCCTCTTTCTAAATTAGCATTTCCATGAGAAATTACAAATTCTTCTACAAGAGGAACTTAAAGAACCCACTGGCTAAAGTCTTTAGCATTCAACCAATGTTCTTGGAATGATGATTTTCTACGTTAATATTTTTTGCCATGCTTTTCTATTTTAAGTATCAAAACCTCAATTTTCTGTTCACTCAGAATCAGAATGTAACATTTTTGTACCGGTAGACTATATAGAAAAAAGTGAAATCATAACAGTCTTTAGTATCCTACACCATCTTTTTCTAGCAAAAATCAATGTAATAAAAATCCTAATTCAAGTAAGCGCATCCTGAATATATCTAACAAACATCACCAATTAGATTTCTCAAGAAATTATAGAAAAGTTTGTAAAAAATATATTGCAAAGCCTACCAGAAAGCCAACTCACATTGTACTTACAGTAAAGTATCTGATCACATCAAATGTGCAGTTAAAAGAAACATTATAAGTTCATTTTCATTAATAAAGGAATTATTTTCCAATTATTTATCAAATCCTTGAATGCTTTCAAATTCTTTTTTAGAAACAAAAAAAAAATTTAATTCGGCCAAGAGATCCCATTTATGGAATATCCGGAGATTCCATTTTTAAGACGAAAAAATTATTATAGAATATTTCAAGCTGCTAAACTAGTAATTTTCAATGTCTTATTAACAATAACCTTTGAAATGAAATTTGAGAATTTTCTACTCCAAAGAAGAGGTTGTGTAACTCTGATCTTGAAATGAAATAAGCCTTTCTTTATGCTACTATAAACAAATTTTAAAAAAGTCTCGGATTTTCTCTCCATTGGCCTGGGTTTGCATGAAAAGAGTAGAATACAGCAGAATGGGGTAGTGGACTGCAGGTAATGAAGTTCGATTCTTATCGCTGTTTAAAATTTTTCTTTCAGCCATTGAATCAAAAAGTTTATCATCCTTCATTTGCAACCTTTTTGTGTGGATACTGACTTTTCTTCTATCGTTTAAAATACCCACATTTACAAATGCGTCACTCAAAAATACGTTGTAAAGTTAACATAATGATTACACGATTCAATTCTGCAATAAAAAATTTGTCCAATCCTTTCACTAACGCCAAATTTTATTATTTTTTAAATTATAAATTCACATGAAATTTCTGATAATCTACTTTTTTTAACTGCCTACTTGCATTACCCTAGGAATACAGCATAGCCTGTATTCCTAGGCAGTGTTAAGGATCGAACTCGCGACCTGCAGTACACTAGTCCTCATTTTTAACAACTACGCTATCATAGGTTCACGGGAATCTGGCAAATGTAGGCGACCCGCGTGACACTCGGCTTTATTTTTTTTTCTCGCGCATCCGGGCTTATGGAGAAAAAAGTCACTACGAGTATTTTTTTATTTTGTTTTTGTGGCACGGAAAAAATCTTCTCATTTCGTGACTAAGTTACACAACCTCTCCTTGTCAGTATCTACCATACGTACGTACATTCCATTCGCGGGGCGCATCGATCACTAAGCCAAAAAAATTTAAAATCTCCGATCCGGATCTGAATTTTTACTGTCTTCGGATATGATTTCAGTAGCGAATGAAATGAAAGACCCTTCGATCCAACCCGACCATCCTTAATTTTATTAATGGTACATTTGTAAATCCAATTTAAACAACAAAAGTATTATAAAGTGAGTATTCAGATGTAATGGTTTAAAATTGAAGATGATAACATTTTCGATGCAGTGACTGAAAGAAAAATTAAACTGCGATACGGATCGAACTTCGCACAGTAAACTAGCTCTCGTTGTCCGCCTGATCCCGGCGAATGTAGGCTACCCGCGTGACATCCTACGTAATTTTTTTCCGCGTTACCGGGGAAACGGAGAAGTCATATTTGAAGCGCTCGGGGCTAGATAATGGCAAGCCACACTGAGAAATATTGAGATGCGTACACCTTTCTTATCTGCTAGAGGATGGGAAGCAACTGGTGGAGTATTATTTGAAGAAATCAAGAGATGAAAGTACACACCCTGTTTTATGTATTGCACCAAGACACAACACCTAATTTACGAAATTTTTCGAACCTTCAGATCTCTCTCCTGTAAAATTTCCAAAATATGGCTTACCATTATCTAGCCCAGAGCGCCTGATTTCTTTATTTTGCTTCTAGTTGCACGGGAAGATTTTCATCTAATTTCGTGACCTGAGTTACACATCCTCTTCTTGTCAATGTCTACCGCATCTACATGCCATTCACGGGGCACGGGGCGAAAATTTCAAATCTACGATCCGGATCCGATTTCATTCCGTATCTTTGGATCCGAATCCGGAACCGAGTAAAATGAAAGATCCGTGGATCTTTGAATCCGGCCATCACTACACATGTTTGCGTATCATGGGCTTAGTCCGATGTGCAATGAATGAAAACAAAGGGCACTTGACGTGACGCTGAAGGCATCCGTTCGACAGTCGAACAGTTGAACGTCTCCGATCCACACAGCGCTAACGATACATTGAGGCTAACTACTTTTCCGTCATTTATTTCTTCATTCATACCAACGGCAAATCCATATCTTAAAGTCATCTTTATTTATCCTATTTATAAAATAAGGATTTTTTGTCTTGAATTAAGAATTTTTAAAATTCCCGACTCAGACCAGAAAATCACGAATAATCCACGAACAATTCCCTGCATTGAAAATTCACGAATAATTCCCGATTTTCCAGGTTTTCCCGGTCAGTGGACACCTTGCAAATTCCATTCGCGGGGCACATCTATCACTAAGCCGAGAAATTTTAAAATCTCCGATCCGGATCTGAATTTATACTGTCTTCAGATATGATTTCAGTAGCCAATGAAATGAAAGACCCGTGGATCTTTGGATCCGACCCGACCATCCTTAATTTATGAGTGGTACATATGTAAATCTAATTTAAACAACAAAAGTATAATTAAGTGAGTATTCAGATGCAATGGTTTGAAATTTAAGATGATAACATTATCGATGCAATGACTGAAAGAAAAAAAATAAACTGTGATAGGGATCAAACTTCGTGTAGTACCCTAGCTCTCGTCCGCCTCATCACGGCGAATGTAGGCTACCCACATGACATCCTACGTATTTTTTTCTCGCGATACCGTGGTAATGAGGTAAAATGTCATATTTTATTATTTTGCTTCTAGTTGCACGGGAACATTTTCATCTAATTTCGTGACCTGAGTTACACATCCTCTTCTTGTCGATATTTACCGCACCTATATTCCATTCAAGGGGCACTTCGATCGCTAAGCCGTAAAAATTTAAAATCTATTTTACTCTGTGTCTTTGGATCCGAATCCAGACTGAGTAAAATGAAAGATCCGCGGATCTTTGGATTCGACGGATCTGATCCGGCCATCACTAGTTGTGATGATTGAAATATTTAATCTAACATGCATTTGTGTATTTCATTCTAATATTCATCAAATAATGAGGAATTAAAACTCGAGTATGCTTAATACACTGAAGACCACACATTTTATTTGAATCTCTTCTCAGCAGCCTTGCATATTCTGTAACTTTTCTTACACACAGCTATTAAATAGTTTATATTTCATCAACTTCACAAAACATTAGACTTGAAGATTCAGCATTTGTGAAAAAATCAGGACTTACGTGGATAATTTATAATTTTTAGGAATATACGAAAATATTTTATTCCAAACTACATCGGCAATACAATCGCACAGTACATGTAAACAAAAGTAAACTCGTGACCGGTCTGCAATGTGTTAACCAGTATATATCTAAAATTGTTAAATATCTCAAATGTAGAAGAAAGCTGTAGGAGCATATGCCTTGACTGGCAAACATATTTACTATTGGGTGAGGCAAAAGCTCTAGAACTAAAATCTTAATAATACTGAAATTAACCAAAAAAAATCATTTATTCCTTCTGTTCATCTGCATATAATGAACTCCAGCCCAACAAAACCAGAGCAGTGGCAGAGAGACAATAAAATGCAATTAAAAACCACTCCAATAACATTTAATAACAATAAAAGAACATAAATCTGAAAAATGCAGTCAGGCACATGGGCTCATACATGAAGCAAAATTATTCTCAAAATCTAAAAATATCGTGAGTGAAGATGCCCATGAATTCCCAAGAGAGTACTGAATGATATTAAGAAGAAGAGATATAAGATGAGAAAAACATTACTTACTGCCTGAAAAGGAGTAGGTTGCTGACTTGGTGGTTGCTGAGGTGGGGGTTGCTGTGAAAGTATTTTCTGAACCATGGCAGGGCTGATATTATTAATACTGGCCAGACTAGGATTGGCATTGTTAAGATTGTTGAGTAGACTAGGTGCATTTCCCACAGCAGGTCCCTATGAACAAAAAATATTCTTCAAGTTACATGTTATTTACAGACAATTATCTAGCTAAATTAAAAGAATTACATAAATACTCACTTTCAGACAAGGAATAAAGGTGATTTAAAAAAACTGCTATTTCCACATACTTTGATTTCACACGACCATGGTTCGATCATATCATCATCAGGTGATATTGCCCATTTAAGACATTACAGTTTAATGACTCAGTATCTCCATCTCCTTCACGACACCTAACCTACGTCCTCCTAGTTTTAAGTGTAAGACTTCAGGTACAAAATCATGGTGAACTTGAGGGAAAGGATGAAAACCCTTCACTTTTGATATGCATGTATACCCTGGATTTTCATGTGTCAACTGAGAAAGTTGCGATATGACAAAACCATAGTCATGCAAAGTAAAAATATGTGGAAAATGGGATGTTTCACACACGACTATCTTTCTCCAAGGAAAATAATTCTTTCAAATGATTAAACATGAGAAATGGAGATGAGAGTAAAAAAGCAACCCGCTTATATAATTTTCATACAAAATACAAGTTAGTAAGGGGAAATCAATATAAACTTGTCAAATTACTATTCAAAAATTTCACCAAAAATCAGAAAAATACTTTGTCCTGATTTTTAATATACTATTTTTTAATAGAAAAAATATTGGCCAACTAAATTTCTGAAAGCAACTACAATATTTCCTCAATGAAACTGTACACAATTGGCTTCACATGAAATCCAACGAGGTAATATGGTAGAAACTATGTAATAAACTTTAATATAATTAAATGTCATTACTATGAGGATAGTTTCTGGTTCCTATAGTAAGTGATATCATTAAATTATTTCAAATTACACACAAATGAAATATGATTGTGTTCCCAAGTGAATAAACATTAGTTTTTAAGAAAAAGGCTGTGGGAGCTAAGCAATTCATGTTGAAAAAATAAAATCTATTATGCATTCAAATGTACTACATACCATATTGCAAGAACTTAAAACTCTCCTACAAAAAAGTAGACCCAGTAACCAAGTAAATAACTTGCCCGGAAACCTGATGATCATAGATTGAATTAGCTCATCTATCTTAACACAGGTGTTAATGGAAAAAATTATAAAAAACATGCAAATCATCCATTGCAGCAGGAGAAACTCACTAACCTAGCTTCATAGACCATAACCCAACTTTACAGGAATTAATAACTTAACTGTACAGAAATTATGCCAAAGGGCAGTTTTAAATAATTGAACATCTAGAAAAAAGGACTTGGATTTTTGTCCCACTGAATACTCTTGTCATAAATATATTTGTTGCAATTTATTACAACCTACTAATAATTTTGAGCCACTGAGAAAAAAATAAACTTCATGGAAATAAACATGTTCTTTCAAGGATTTATTTATTACCAAGACTACTGACTTTTTGGTCCTGTAAATTGAGTTTCTACTGTATAATACACTGGCACAAAAAGGTTTTTTCAATGATCTATAATCGATACTATGAAGAGAGGACCCTAAGGGAACCAAAGGGAACCAGGACAACCCTAAGGGAAAACTAGCCATAAAACCTAAGGATGAAAACTACAAGCAACATGAAATAAAAAAACCGAAAGAAACCCTCAAACAGTACAAAAAGTTCAACATACAGGTGGGGCATAGGGCATCTGTTGAGTAACTGCATTGTAGCGCTGGCCAGGAAATACTCCAGCAGCCGCAGCAGCAGCAGCTGTTACAGCTGCTACGGTATTAGGATGACTAGCTGTGGCCAGATCAAACGGGCTATGGTCCTCATGCCTACGCCAAGCATCCAGGTTAATACGGCCCGAATTCAGTAGATCATGAGCATCTTCTAAATTCATGTTGGTGGTACGGAGAGCAATTTCAACATCCTCTTTCTGCACAAGTAGTAAAAGGTTAACAAAAGGGTTAATGAAACTTAAATGAAAAAGGAAAACTGGACACAAAAATATAACTTAGGCAAAAACTACTTCATTGCATTGAAATCCAAACTCCTACCTTAAATCCAAATTCTGACAGAATTCTGAACTGCTTACTTGCCCAAACCAGTTCTTTAGTCAAAGACTTAGGACCCTAAAAAGTTGAAAAGTGAAGAATTCAAGAGATGATAATGTTCATTCAATGCCAATCTAAATTAGCCATAATTAAAAAGCTTGGATTATTCTGAAAATTAAGGTTCTAGTCAGGTCATCTTTCGGTAAATAATAGTTAGGTAATTTACAAGCATTATAATTTTTACATTGAGATAAATGACAAGTGCTTTAAGTATTGAAACCATATTTAACAATGCTTTGGGACACATTCAGCAGTTTGATTTGAGTTTACATCCCCTAGAATAATAATACTACTTGGTTATCTATTACTCTAGGCAAAGCAGTAAAATATTCTGCAAAGCCAGAACACAATACTTGGAAAAGCACAAACCAAATCAAAATGCAAATAATCCTTTGAAATGCTATTGGCATAAAAAAATGATACAGAAAAAATAAAAATACAAAAAGTTTACTCTAAATTGTTATGGAATTCACCAGCACTGAAATTAACCATACATAAATTACATCAAAAATGAAAAATAATCAAAACAATGATTTTTGGTAACTCACAGCTTTTTGATTATGACTCCAAGATGACCCATCTATGTTATCCTCACCCCACCCTGATGGGTTCATAGACGGTTTAGGTTTTTGGCCACCCCAAGATGAAGGATTCAGCTGAGGTTCATTCCATGAGCTCACACCTCCACCTCCCATACCAACTTTAGAGTCATCTCCCCATCCTGAGTTACCCGTATCATGAGGAGTATCACCCCAAGATCCATTTCTGTGAATACACAGAATATCTACATTAGACAATATTCAACGACATGAACACTCTCAGTGCAGATGGAATTTGTACCTACCTGGATGGATGGCCCCACAGAGGTCCACTGCCATCTCCTTTAATTCCACCAGACCCACCTGGCGGCAGTCTATTTTGGGATATACCTGGAGGACATTGCATCCCACCACGACCCATATTTGGTGTTGGCATTTCTTTCCAGTGAGATACTTTCCCTGGCAAAAAGTAAAAGAATAACATTGTTTTTCCATTCTTGCACACACAGACACAGGTCAATGAATACTTCAATAAAAATATACTCAAATACATACTGATCCTCATAATATTTGTAGTAGTCTAGAATACATAACAAAATGAGGATCAGAAGTGATAAAATTAAGTTTATACTCGCACCCATATTGGCTCATCAACATACTTGTTTCGCCTTTACCTGGCTGCTGAGCGGGATTTCCCCATAATGACGTTCCGTCATCATAATTAGGGATGTTGCGCCGCTGAGTAGGGGGGGATGGTTCTTCCCAGCCTGTTGATTTCATATCTTTTGGCTGAGGAGGTGGAGGACCTGCCCATTGAGAGGGCCCACCAACAACACCACCTCCACTAGACCCCACCCCTTTCTGCTGGCCCCACATTGCAACTGCTGCTGCTGCAATTGCATGTCCGCTACCCCCCAAATCACCTCCATTGATTCTCCCCATTCGTGGGTCCCCAGTTGCCCCCCCGCCTCTTAGATCCCTGGGAATATCTCTCATGTCCCTCATATCACGCATCAGAGGGTCCCTAAGCTCACGCAGGTCACGTGGGTCCACACCCCTGTGATCCACAGCACCCCTGTGGTCACCACCACCCCTACCATCACCTCCTCGAAGCTCCCTAACATCTCTGATGTCACGTGGATCACCACTCCTGATATCTCTAGGATCCCCTCCACGAAGTTCCCTTGAGTCACGAGAATCTCCCCAATTGGAACCAGCTGGGCCCCATTCAGGTTCTTTCTTTGCTGCAAAGATCAGAGAAAAAGAGACATTTTGATGGAAAACGAAAAAAAAATTGCACTTGTCTTGTACTGGCAATTCTCTACTTGGCTGTCGTCGACAATCACTGAGTAAATATTTTCATCATTATTTTAATCTACTATTTAAGAATAAATCTAAAATATATTTTCTAGATCCAATGAATAGCTTTCATCAGAAGACATTTGAATGCCAGGGAGCACTATCATGCTCTTCCTGTGGTGTCACTGTTAGTTCCTAGTAGTACACTGATTGTTGACAGACGCCATTTAAATGTAGAGAACTTAATATACAGAATGCTTGTAATTCGAAAATTGACCACCAGCATTAGCCTATATTCTTACATGTGCTACAAAAAATAATTTAATTTCCTGAACCTCTGCAAAATCAGCAAAAATGCCCTGGCACTTTTACCACAATCCCTAGGATATTGGTTGGCACCCTCAAGTGGCACTGGCATAAGTTTTGCAGCCAACAAGAAATCCTGGGGCTGAGTTGCTAGCAAGTATTTCATTTAAATGTAAGGCACATAGAGCATCTTACATGAGCAGGAGAGGTGGACTGGTATAAATAACCGTCAAACTTGGTATTGATATAGTAAATAACGTTAAATATAGAGTGATATATAAGGGATATATAAGGGTAATCAAAATATCACGATACACTCCCCATTTTTCTGCCACATTCAGACTAAAGAAATGGAATTGTAATCTACTGAAAATATATAATGCCACAAAACAATGAGGTCTTTCAATGGGAAAAAACATTTTTGAATGTAAAGCAGCATTTGTGGATGGAAGTTGGTCTTACATTAAATTTTATCAAGTCATTCAAAACAAATTATGCTAAATAAATTCAACTACATATTCCACGACCAAATACAAAATTTTTGTTCATAACCACTTGCTTGTTCTAAGAGTTCCTAACTCCGTGCATCACCATCAGAGATACATGAAATTCCAATTTATTATGGAAATATGAGAAGTTAGAGTGATGAAATATGGTTTGTATAAAAATAAAGACTGGCGAGAAAAAGTATGGGTATTGTAGAGATATAACCATCTTCCTTGGTAAATAAGGTTACATTATTTAAAAATTTCCCTCTACAGACTAATAAGCATGGAACACAAGATATCCTGGGGTTCAGCTGATGGAAAAATGATTTTTTTTATGGCTTGAAACTTGAACTTACCTCCCCACATAGCACCACCTCCACTCCCACCTGTCCACTGGCCTCCAGCACCCGCACCTCCAGGACCAGGACCACTTGCTCCAGGGCCTCCCGTAGCTCCCATCCCAGGCCCTGACCCACCTCCAGCTCCACCTCCACTAGATGGGACTCCAGTCCACACATTAGATGAGTCACCGACATCATCATCCTCTCCCCAAGTACCTCCTATGTTTGAAGCTGGTGTGTGTCCCCAAGGAGTTTTCTGAGCTTGCTGTGGAGGAGGTTGACCACCGTTTCGAAGATTGGCTTCCCAGAGGTCAGTTCCTGAAAGAAAAGAAATTAAATGCAATGCAGCTCTTGATTCCATAAACCTGGATTCTACCCAAGAGGCTAAATACTTCTATGGAATTCCAATACACATCAATAACCATATCATCAGTGATTATGGTTTTGGTGAAAAACTGCAGTCAAAGCACTTTTAAACCTTAGAACTAGTGCCCAAGGAAATTCAACACAAAATCTATTTTAAGTGTACAGGCAAGCACTAAGAGGATAAGCTTTAAGCCTGTATGCTACACAACATACACAAAATTGCAAGTAATGTGAATATCGTTACCAATTACAATATCAATGGGACCATAACTGGAAAGTTCACTTTTCTAAAAGGTTACTTCAATATTACCAACTGTCATGATCCACAGGGGGTGTTAGTGACTTTTCTGGTTAACTCAGTCCCCAATTAGAAGTGATTAGTTGCACTCTTATTCATTAAGGTCCAACAATACTAGGGCAGTAGTTAATTGGAAATGTGAGACTTAATTCTAAAAATACGCTTTGTGAAAAAAACTGTTGAATTACAAGAGTAACTGTTGTATTTCGACAGTTGGCCCAATTTACTGCTGCAATTTTCCACAGCTTTTTCACACAGGGATATATATTCAAGCTTTGGTAAAAAGAAATGCACTTATATAAATAATATCAGAGTATCAATAACCAGAACAAGACAATAACATTGAACTCACAGCAACTTTGAAAAAAAGTGACATCAGAAAGCACTGTCTTTGAAAAATTTCAAATAACAGTTAAGTGGATCAACATAACGAAGAAGAGAATGCTACATCAAATAGCCCTCAAATTACCCCTTTATGCTTTACATATACATGTTACACATGTTATACATACCAATTTACATGTTCTTGTAAGTACCAGAAATTCTGAACATAGTAACGAGGAAAACATTCTATGTACAGTAAAACCCCTTATTTACACTTTTCTAGGGATTGCTCAAAAAAAGTGTAAATTGCAGGAAAATACAAATAGTGGGCAAAGTACAATTTTCAGTTTTACAAGCATACTTTAACAATATAGAATAAATATATAAATAATAAACACTAATAAACAGGATTAGAGCAATATTACTAATTATTTCCTAAAGTATAGAGCTGTCCTCATTTATTTTTGCACAATATACTTCTACCACTATTTCAACCAACCAATGGACAATGTCAAGTCCATAATTCACAAACTCGTACATTGTGCAATGCCTTTTCTCCTACGACGATGCCATTCACGATGATATTTGACGATCTAGAACTTAAAAGCCACTTTTTAAGTTGGTATTCCTTCATACCATGATTTCTTGACCTATTCTTTTTTTTCTGAACTAGCTAGCATGTTTCTGAATCACATCACGATTTTTCATAATTGTATCCATTGTAGACACCCATAATCTTAGATGTTTCACTATATCAAAGGAAGTTTCATCATGAGAATCCACAATTGTGATTTATGTCTAAATTGAAAGTATTCTAGTTACTGCAAAAGCTTCATGGTGATTAGAAGATGACGAGAGTTTCCGGTTTATTCCATGTCGGTTCATCCTACTGGACGACAGTTTTGCCAGCATTCCAGACATTATATTCAGGTCCAAAGTATAGGAAATTTGACATAGGAAATATATAGTACCAAGAGATAGGAAATATATAGTACAAAGAGATAGGAAATATATAGTACAAAGAGATAGGAAATATATAGTACAAAGAGATAGGAAATATATAGAACAAAGCAACAGGAAATTTGATGGGATGCAATCTTCGGACGTGAAAATGGCTTCTGGAATGTCGACGAAACTGTCCTCCAAAGGGACTAACAAACACAGAAGAAACTTGAAAACCCATGAGTCATCTGAAAATATTGTAATTCCCATCCATTTCCCATTTCCAGTAAAACTCTGTTAAAATGAATTTTGGGAGACCGACCTTTCATTTCGTTATAAACAGTATTTCGTTACATCCAAAATAGAGCATTTTTTGCTGTGCTTGTCGTAGAATCGCAGGCTTTTGGTCGTTAATCGTCTGTATTAATGGAACATATCCATAACAAATTGACCATCACACCACAGCATAACTTTTTTTTAACTATCCTATTATTGGCTACATATATGTAATTATTTTTACCAATACAAGTCAATCATTCACAAAATATCGCACTAATCTTTTCCCAAGTGATGGTTTTTAATGATTAAAAATTAAATCAGTAACGTCTTTTGGTGTAAGAGTGCTCTGCTATGATTCGTTTGGTAATAAATATTTACACACGCTCAGTTGATTCACACTCTTTAGTGAAACGCCTTCAGCAATTCACGCACGTTGACTATGAAATTGGAACTCCATATGTGAGGCTAATAAGTTTCCACTGCTTCAAAAATTTAAAAATGCTGCTTTCTAAAAATAAGCGAAGAATTATGTGCTACCACTCATGTTCAATATTTTCGATGCAATGTGTATGAAGGCCGCTTTACCCGATACAAGTTTTTGTACAATTTCTTGTACAAACTCTTGTACGAGGAAATTGTACCGTGTAAAGCAGCAAATTGTACGAACGCTTGTGCGATTGTCTGAATGGGAAATAGAACCTGTTCTAATTCCATTCAGACAAACATACCATTTTGTTCAGTTTATACAAGTGTTTGTACAAGAAATTGTGCAAAAAATTGTATTGTGTAAAGCAGCCTTGAAAGAATAAGTTATGAAACTTGTGATGTCAGGCCATTTTAGTCTGTTGCATCGCGAAGAAATCAGTCATCACTCTGCGTTGCAAAATAGACAAAGGTGCAAGGAAGAGGGCACGCTCTCTCGATGATTCCAAATGATCAGCATTTTTGGCACGAGTAAGTAATCAGCATAGCAAAGGGATAGATAGGTGAAGTATTATTAGAGTAGTCTTTAGAGGATGATGTATGTATTATCAACCTACGACTTTATTACTATGTAGACAGGTACCAACCATCTAGTTGCATGTGACCCTATTATCCAGCATGTCTCCATTAAATATCCTAGTTGCTCCACTATCCATGTCAAAGGTGCATGTTTGATGATCCCCACCCCTGGCCATACACACTTGTGGTAGCTCTTTGGGTATTACGTAGATGTAAGTATAATCATAGTCCACAATATCTTTTAAGCCAAACACGATATCGCCGGCAATTACAGAGGGAAGGGGGAGGGAATGCTCTCTAGATGACTCCACGCGATCAGCGTCTTTCACAGAAAGTAATCAAGGTAGAGCACATTAATGCTAAGCTAAACACTATATTGCTGATGATTAGGCAATTATAGCTTCATGTTCACAACAAGGGATATGAAGTTACACCCAAATTAAAATAATCTAAACCTACGACTTGCGGGCATTGGAGTGTACACCGATCAAGCCATCCATTGGTAGATGTAAACCCTTGAAGACTCAAACAACTACAGTAGAACCTCTATTTTACGAAGTTGAAGGGACCCAAAAATTTGAGCTTTGTAAATCAGAGGGTTTGTAAATTGGAGGTTATCTTCCACTAACTCCTCTGTCTCCGGAACTGATGTGTCACCAAAACCAGCTGATCTCCAACAGTTGGAAATAGTTTTAGCGGTGACACTCCCATGCTCTGGCAACACCTCACACAGCATGGAGCAACGTCCATGGAGGCATATCATGCACATAAGAGGCTTGATCTGCGACAAATGTATGCCTACTAAAACTCTGCTGACAAGAATGCGAGTATACTTTCAATGCAATTAAACCCTATGCTGTACTTAACTTGTCAAATAGTTATGTTAGGGTTGAAATCAAACTAATTACTATAACAAATAATAGTCATCTGCTCATTCTGGGGAAAAAAAACATATTATGTGAAATTCTCTGTGTGCAGATTATCTACATCAAATTGAAAGGATTTAAAAATTACACCTCAATTGTATTGATTCGCTGTATAGCATAGGCATTATTCCTAAGGCTAGGAGACTCACTTTAGTAAAAGAGAATGAAACAGCCATGAATTAAAAAAAAAAAAAACAGGTGAATATTCTTCTACAAATTTATAATGGTATGAACTTGGCTGCTGCAACTGAATTAAGTTCTTGTAGCTGTTCAGTTGGTAGATCACAAAATAAGGGGAATAACTTATAAGAGAATTAACTCATCCCGAGGAGTATTTTAAGCATATGCAGTTATGCATTAATTAACGAAAGGGTATATTTAGTGCTAGTCGATTAGAGTTTAAAGAAGCCATTTTAACATGGGGAAGCCAGGGATGCATTTTAACTAGGAAATTTCAAAACAAATTCCAACTGACCTAGTATATTTCAGTGAAAAGACCAGAAAATGCCTTTTTTTAAGAAATCGCATCGTTTGAAATATATTACATAATATTTCGCAGCTGATGAAAGTCAATCTTAGAAATTCACTCAATTAATTTGAAATTCCCTCTTTTTTTAAGATGCGTTCTACAGTGCTGACATCTAGCGGTGATTTCCGAGAACTATTTACTCGCGACTACAGAAAGCGATCGCGAACTCAATAGTCGTGATCTGAAATTCTTACAACGACGTAAAACACTTCTAATGAAAAATTAAATAATCAAATTGCATCAAGATTTGAATATAAGTAATTTATTATTGCAAAATGTGAATTTTTTAATGAAACTAAGCTTCACGACAGCTGCAGCAAAGAACTTCCTATGGGAATGCTATTTTCAAGTGAAAGGCTGAACAAAGTTCTGAATTGGGGTTGCGGCGGCTACCTTAAAGCTAATTTTAAATAATTCCAGAGAAAATATGGATCCTTAGTGACGATGAGTTAGGTATTCGCAATACACAAAATGATAGAAAAGGAATAGAAATTACCAAGCACTAATCCGATTATTTAATGAACTGGGGCATTGTTTTCGAGAAGTAGGCATCGTGCCATGCATCTTTGAACATTTTTTCCTTGGGTCATATAATTAGGATTGAATTGCAATTTGGATGATCAGTCTCTGGGATTTTTGCTACAGTTTAAGCACTTCAAAAAGCACTACGCTCACATTCGATTTTTCCACATTTTCCCAAATGAAATACTTGGACCGAGGGCCCTCTCAACATGACCTATCAGGCTTCAGCTGCTCCTGTCGCGGTATGCAGCGATCGTTATTCCATTGTACTGAGTTCAGCGCAACAAAATCATTTCAAAAACTTCGTAAAACAGACGTCAATCACTCCTAGGGACTGGCCTCAAGGGACTTCGTAAATCAGTAAAATCGAGTTTTCGTAAAATAGAGGTCATTTACATGGTTTTCCTATGTACAAAGATCGGGACCGGCGGAATGGTTCGTAAATTGGTGTCATTTCGTAAATTAGAGGTTCGTAAAAAAGGTTCTACTGTAGCTATTTTCTCTGCTTCTTTAAGGTGTTGACCACTGAGATGTATGTCCCATTTTTACTTGTCTTGTTACTGAGTCAGATGGTCTAAAATTACAAGGAGTGCAGGGCATTACTTAAATAGAGATTGTGATGCATTATTCTTTGACTAGTTTTTGTAAAAAATGCTAAAATTTTGCGAGTTAGATTACTACTGAGCTCGCACACCTTCCTCCCCTATAAATTTACGCAGCACAACGTTAGGACTCGGATCCCAAGATGATCCTGAGTGTGGTGATTGTTTACAACTGTTGTGATAGGATTACGAGAATGTCTTCGATTCAGGCTGCAAGTGAGGTTAAAAAAAATTAAACTTAAGAGAAAATCTCCATCTATCGATGTGAAGAAAAACATTTGTAACGACATGGACAATAATCACAAAATTTCAAAAAAGAAAATAGCAATGAAATATGACAACTCATCTTCTAGGCAGCTCTACTGATTTAGCTCAAAGAGGTGCCATTGAAAAATCTGCAGTTAAGGTCAACGTAAAAAGGACAAAAACGGTGAAGAATGAAGAATTACAGGGCGTGCTTATGAAATGGATTTGTTTAGCTAGAGCTAACGACATTCTCAGCAATCAGCACCTTCAAGAAGAAGCGGAGAAAATAACTAATCATTTGAATATTCAAGGGTGTGCAGCTACCAACTGATGGCTGGATCGGTTAAGGATGAGGAAAGCAATTTTGTACCAGCAAATAAGTGGTGAATCCAAAGCTGTTGATCAAATATCCATTGATATGACTGATATCAAATATCCAGGATGAGGATGCCCGCGAGTGACTCCAGCGGAGGGGATGGAATGATTGAAAGCATCAAAAAAAATTCTGCTGCTCCATACTGCCTTCAAAGCTAGAATATTTGCACATTTTCATGAGTATGTTAGAATCAACCAAACATTTCAGTAGATACTTACAATTATATGATTGCATAGCTTAAGATCTTTTTTCTCTTGCAATTAGTTTTTCCAAAAAAGCACAGCATTGGAAAATCACGGCACCAGGCAAATCAGAACAAATGTTGTACATGCGTCTGGACCGCGTGGCCAAAGATACGGAAAATGATCACACTTCATGCTTTTCCATCAATTTCGTACACAAAAAAACGACGGTGTGAGGACGTATTTCTGGGACCATCACGTACTAATTACGTGATTTAGGTAAATAACGTAATTAACTATATTACGCACTAATTATGTAATTTTAATAAATTAGGTAATTAGTACGTAAAATAGCTACAATGCATCCCGGGTAAAAAGGTTAAAACCGTGTAAAACCAGGGATAGTAGTAAAACGAAACTGCGATGAAAAAAAAATTGGAGATGGAGACCAGATAACCAGGGACATCGACACTGTTAAGTGAATACTTTACCCCTAACTCAAACTGCACTGATTACAATAGACTAATTATTAGCTTTATATTGGCAATAAAATATTTCAAACTCATTTTTTGATGAAGTTATTGGATATATAACCCTATATGGGAGGGTGATACGTACATAATTAATCAAGGACTACCTGCCTGACAAATTTCGTCAAAATCCTAGACACAAAACTCAGACATTCCCCTTGTTAGAGGAACGTGACAAACACCTTCGTCTTCATTGTAAAATTTCTAATTCAAATTAATTGGCGTCATAGCACTAAAAATACCTTATTTGAACTTTCGAAACAAAGGCAGAAAGGCTGAACAACATCAGCACTGAGTAGGTTGAACTTGAGTTTAGTATTGACAGTGGAGCTTAAATTTTTGCATGTTAAAATGCTTCTCACATAGATTTTCATCTACTACCAAGAGGAAGTTGGGCTTTTCTTTAGATAGTTTTTACCATACGATTATCCATGGCTAATTCTAAGCACCTGTTTCACTATTAATGTCACCATGATATGCTAATAAAAATAACAAAACCCAGGATTAACATTGTCGGAATTAAGGTTTTCCCGCAGTCACAACATTTTTATAGCATAACTTTAAATTTCCTACTTCTCTAACACACGCAGAACCCTGTATTTACAACATACCATTTTCCACTTTCCCATTATTTGCATCACAATGCAATATATTGAAAAAAAAAAACATTCACTTTCTATGAATTTAGCTGACCATACCAGTCTACATAAAACACTTTCAACATATTTTGTGCATATACACTTCAACACACATGACAGAACAGTAATGTGCACAGTTCACATTAACCAAACAGCAAGGTAGCTTAAATTCTGTGTAGTTAATGTTACCCCCAATTACTTCGGAACATAAATTTTATCCTACTTAGGGAAATTGAAGTGAAATAGAATATTATCAATTTACGCTCAAGTAAAAATTGTAGAACAAGTGGATTCTCATGATGAAACTTCGCATTGATGTGGTGAAACATCTACGATTACTGGTCTATAAAATGGATACCATTATAAAACTGGCAACGTGAACCTGAAGCATGCTAGCCAGGACAGACGCCCATTGAAAATTGGAAAATGTCAAGAATTCTTAGTTTGAAGTAATACTAAAAGAGTGGTTTTTAAGTTCTAGATCTTCAAATATCACCATGAATGGTGTCGTAATGGTGCTCCTGTCGCGGTATACAGCGATCGTTATTCCATTGTACTTAGTTCAGTGCTACAAAATCATTTCAAAAACTTCGTAAAACAGAGGTCAATCACTCCTGGGGACCGGCCACTCACTTCTTAAATCAGTAAAATCGAGGTTTCATAAAATAGAGGTAATTTTACATGTTTTCCTATATACAAAGATCGGGACCGGTGGAATGGTTCGTAAATTGGTGTCATTTCGTAAATTAGAGGTTTGTAAAAAAGAGGTTCTACTGTATCTTAGATTTGTGCAACTATAGTAACAGAAATCTCTCTATGAAGTATCCTGCCCTTTAGGCTACTTTTTAGCAATAAATAAACTATCGATAGACAAACCTTGAAAATATGAATCAATAAAGAATAAGTCAAATCACAATTCATTTTCATCACGTAATGCTCAAGACTTTTCCCTTCAGTTGCCCTTTCACCATCACCTCAAGTTTCACATGAATATCAGGTAGTAGGCCTTCAAAGCATGGTTCTATCTTCATAACTACACTAAGAAATAATCTCAACTCTTCAAAACGTTAAGCACCATGGCAGTTCAAATAGACCCCTGCGAAAAATTCGAATGCTGCGATGGAAGGTCAAAAGGTCCACCATGATATACAAACACCAAAAAAATTAAGCCTGGAGGGTTATTTCCAAAATGTCATAATGTTGCCTAACATGATAAAGAATTGATCTAGCAAGAGAATTTATGTTATTAAAAATCATTTCAGGATACATACCATTATTGACATTGGGCTTCCAAACTGCACCACTATCCTTGGCACCAGGTTCTGGAGATGCAGGAATGTCCCAACCAGTGTCCTGGTTAACATGTTGCTGTAAAAGATAAGGATGCATATTGAGGCAAAGGGATATAAAAACTACAAAACATTTGAAGTGAATATGATGCAGGAATCACACAGACAACTTACAATATTAAAAATTTTACTTAAAAACATCGTGATGACAGAAATGGGGTATCAGCTCACCCACTTAAATATAACTTTGCTAGGATATCTTTCAAATACACAAATGAACTAACTTTAAAACAAATGTGTCTACCTTTGACGGAGTATATTCACATGCAGCAAAAGGAAAAATGCAAAAATGTGAACTTACCCCTCCCCAACCATCCTGGCTGAAAAGAGCCTCTCTCATTGAATTCAATTGCTCTAGCTGCTTGGTTGTACTGTTGCTGGTGGACCCACCATTTGGCCCTCCATTACTACCAGATCCTCCTCCACCAGTTCCTTGGGATGTGGGTCCACCTGGAAGTCCCTTTCCGGCTGCTTGAGCCCAGGAAGTTGACCCATTCTGCTGCTGCTGATTCAAAGATGACTGAGATGTTGGACCATTGCCCCCCTGCTGTTGCTGTGTATTCTGCTGCCCTCCTCCCTGTTGACCTTGACTGTCCCTTGATGAAACTGAATTGGAGGATTGGCCGGTTGGCTGTTGCTGTGGTCCTCCCCCCTGACTATGTGACTGCTGGTGAGTTTGCTGATTACTTTTGCCTGAATTCCCTACATCAGGCAGAAATCAGATGAATATTTAAGAGAAATCCCTAGGAAACAAGCATAAGCTACAAGCTTCATCTAATAAAGGACAGTGCCAATTTTACTCAGCATTGACTTATCTAAACAAAATAAAAGCCACTCGTTTAATATCTTAGCTCCACAATATAATTGGATGAATCAAGTCTAAATGAGTACATTATTACATTCCACGATAAACCCAATTCACATACTAATCAGAATTATAAGAAATTAATTATAAATAAAGAGGAAGTCCTCAGGCTTAGATTATAATCACCAAATGCATACGATGGAAAATAATTTAACCCACATCATAAAAAAATTAGTCCCTTCCTACATTTGTTCTCCCTTCAATGATATAGCTTGCTATTTTATCCCTCTTTATTGCCAGCCTATCCCTTATTTTAAGTTCACAACTCAATTTTAATGGTAAAACCAGTGTACTAGGTACTAATAGGCTGGATGACAAACTTCAAATCTACTGTTCTGTCCAGCAGCTATTTCTGCACATTCAACCTAATATTAGTAATACCAATTACAGTTAACTCTTGATTACTCAGTACTCTCCGTCAAAGTACAACAAAACACCATACGCAATACAACATTCCATATTTTCTTTAATACAGCAATTCTAATCTGTCACTAAACTGAAGATTTCTCTTCATGGATAAGACAAAAATTAAATTTAGAGTTGCAAACCTTAACACAATGAATGTTTAGTGAAACATCAATGTAACTTCCCAGGTCCTGATTCCTATTTATCTGAGTTTTAAACTTGTGTAGTGTCACTTCAGCAAGACAGTTCTTCCGTCGACCCCATTTTCGACCTTCTCGATGGGACACACATGGACAAGGAGCTGTGCTGCAATCTGCTACCAGGGATGGATTCACGTCCTCCAAAGAACCATTCGAGACCATTAATTCTTATATTTGCCACTCATTTGTAACCCCCTCACCCCTACTCCTTCCCGCGCCCTCTGAGGACCACCAATAACCATCCACTCCCACGCTCCTCCCCTTTCTTCACCACCCCCCCATTTTTCCTTTTCCCATTTATATGTTGCTGCATCAAAGATATACTCTACCTGAAGATGCCGTAATACAGTGAAACCTGGTTCGTAGTGAAGTTTATTATTTTTGTGGATATGGCTAGTGTTTTCTTTCTATGTCATCACATTTCTCTTCCACTCCATACAGCCAGAATCTTCAGAATTAGTTCACTATTACAAAATCAACAGGTCCAAAAAAATGGTGGTTCATAATATTGAATTACGTGAGTTTTTTCTATTAGTAGAAATTTTTATTTAGTCTTCATTTGAAATTATTACTCAATCTTCAGCCAATTAATACTCAAACTTTTCAGTGTCTATCCATGCAAATAGAGTGATACATCATTATAGGCATATATTTATAACAACTTGAGCATCTGTGAGATATAGACTGAAGTACACAAGTACTGAAGTTAATGCTAGGCCAGGAAAAAATATTGACTAACTGTAGCATTATTTTTGAGTGAAAAACAAACTTTGGTAGTAAAACAATACAGGAAGTTCTCACCTTAAGTTGTTAATTCGTTCCAAAAATTTTTACGTAAGTCGAAACCCAAAGAATAACCCATCCATTTTTGAACCATTAGCTGTGCCGATTCACTGCAATTGGTGGATATCGGCGACTATTACAGAAAATGCCACATTTTGAGAGGTCATTAAGTTAATATAATACGTCAATTCCGAGAGTAACACATCCATTCTTTATTTCAATGGATACTTAAAGGAAGCAAGTATAATTACACAAAACATGTTTTTTTTTGTTGTGATGGACAACACGTCATCTACGGAGTAAATATTTCACTACCCATCAACTTACGAGGAATGGTCAAACTACGTCGAAAAAAGATGTTATTGCCATGTAAGGCTGGTGACGGGTTTTCTTCGGGTTTCTGTTGTCACAATAGATATGCGATGACAGCTAGTAAAAGGTCAACTACATAGATTCTTATGGAGCCAGCCAGGCTTGAAACAAGCAACAGATTTCAAAGCGCTAAATGTCGTGTTTATGGAGCAACAGGACAAATAGCTGATGTATGCTCCTTATACAGAGGACTGCCAGATGCATCGCTGCTTATGGCACCATGGCTAAGTCCAGTGTGGTTTCTCTCACCTACTGGTGTGAATGTGCCACGATTGCGGTTGCTGTGAGGGTGTTTGAAGTACATTTATATATATGATGTCTTGCAAAGAAGCATTATTGCATGTGAAATCCACGGACTTAAAAACGGAAGTAAAAATAAGGGTTAATGTTGCAGTGGGGTGGTGAGAGGCCTAGGAAGGCTTCATCAAAGAAGATGAAAAGAAAAAAGGTGCGCACATTAGACTTTTTCACTATCCCGATGATCAATCATCATCTACAAATTATGCAATGACTGAAATTTTTATGCAATGGTGTTTACCATAAAATATATTTTCTTGATTTCTTTTTTGACTTTAACTAGAGTGGGCTTTCCAAACGCCCGTAGTTTGGCATCAACTCTTGCAAGCTCAACAATAAGTTGTGGGTTGTCACCCGGTGTATCTGTCGTGGCAACAGAGATGCGGAGAAAACGCAAGGTATGCATACAACGGTATGGGACTTCGGAGAAAAATTCACTAAGGTGGTAAACTTAACATCCCACAGACCAAAGCGACACATTCGCTCTGGTCAGTGGGACTTCAGGTAACGTGCAGGCATCAGTACTTCCGATTCAGTGTTAAGACTATAGAAATGTCATCTGACGAAGACGAAGCTCTATACTTACTCGAATTGGCAAAGACGTAGACTGAAGGGAATATTAGCATGCAATAATTTTATATTTGAAAAATGTTTTTGCAATTAATGTTCAAAAGCGTGCCTATATATAAGTATTTGACCTGCTCATTTTCATTGATTATCGGATTGAGTAACAGATACTTTTTAACTGCTACAGCGAACCCCACTGTCGACATTTCTCACAGCAATTTTGCTCTATACTAGAGTCGCGGGACATGGGAAACGCTGAATGCAGCAAACTGGAAGATATTTGTGGAGATACCACGTTCCGCCAGGCGGAATTCATGTCGGTTTGTGCGTAGTGGTATCCCACCGAGTGATTTTGTCCTGTGCAAATTTCACTCCCGCATCCCGCAATGGTGTGTGCAGATCTTAACACTGGCCTAACTGAACATTCACATAACTCCAGGCCCGTGTAACTTGGAACCGCATAAGTGAAGGACTTCCTGTGCATGAAAAATTAAATATCTATACATGATTCTCACTTTCATGATCAGAAAACTTGTTTCAGTAATCCTAGAATGTATCTTTTTTGTTGCTTCTGATCTAAGTATGCCACTCAGTAGCATTTTTGAAGCATAAAGTGGTCTATCTTTCTTTTGAGAATATATGACAGTTAAAAAAATCAGTCAAAAATCAAAATGCTCAATCTAGTTACAGCATTCTACAAAACCATAAGGGTATAGTGTGAAAACATGCTAATTTAAGTCAGCAAGGGCAATCATTACTTTTTATATGCTGAATTCAAATGCTGAGGTTTTCTGTAAATACTTGCATCATGCCCGCATCAAAATTTGATTTTTGTTAATGACAATAAGAATTTCTTTAAATGCTGCAGAAAACAAAAATATCATACACAAATAACCTAAAAATTAATGACATTGGTGCAAATTAAGCTTATGTGTCAATTTTTTTCCGACTTGGACCAAAACCACATTTTCAGATACCAAACTGATACCTTGATACGATAGTATTATTTACCGATACCTTACTTATTTTTCCTAAAAAATTCGATAAGTGCTTTCCTTCTCATGAACTACACTCAGTACTCAAAAGTGTTGTTAAAGACTAATTAACGAGAGAAATGGCACTGTGATAACTTTTATTTTGCTACTCTTACAGTTAATCACTGGAATTAGATTTTAGACTCTAAGCAGTCTTACATTTGTAAATACTGAAAATTCTTTTAAAGAAATATAAGCTGCTGAATATATTCAGCAGTTAAGAGGGTCCTTCTATCAAAAACCATAGCACCAGTCTCCAAAAACAATTAGCTCAGAAAATTCTAAACCTGCAGGTACACCCAAATACAGTGGACTCAGCACATTTTTGTAGGCACCCAAAATCCTGAATGTGGCAACAAGGAAAACGTGCTAAACAGGTCAGGCCTCCCCAAGTAAGTTTAATGTGCATGGGTGAGTTGCATAATTCCCAGGGTGAGCCACATGCTGTCTGTCAAGTTACTTCATTCCGCATATCGCTGGTGTTAATTTATTGAATCGAAGTTTCATTTTCAATTATCATGCCTCCCAAGAAAATACCTACTATACCTTGCATTAATGCGCACTCAAAAATTATTCATCTACATCTACATGATACCCTGCAAGCCACCGCGAGGGTGTGTGGCAGGGGGGCATTATTATGACGGTAATTACCAAAAAACATGTTTTGTGTATACTATCCATGCAAAAAGTATTCAGACTTGACTTTGAGGCTTAATATCCCAAAAAAAAAGGAAGAAGCAAAATTCAGAGAGAGAATATCAGCGAGTAGATAATGCAGGTAACAGAATTTTAGGTAGCAGAGAGGATGAATGGTGACTTTCAAGATGTGGGTGAAAGGAAGAAAGGAGATCCTTATTTTAATGCAGAGGAACACAAATGATGCATTGAACATGCAGGAGAGGAAAGGAGTTTGGTGAGAGAAATTAGAAGACAACAAAAGAGGGTGGACCTTTCGGGAGGCAATGGAATGCTGAATGGGAGGCAAGAGGGATGAATGTTTCTTAAGAATGAAATATGGAAAAAAGGAATGTTCTAGACGACATGATATCAGAAGATGATTTCACAAGATACAATGAGGAATATTTGGATAGGTTATAAGGGCAGGGAATAGTAGACAATTGACAAATCATCCAGCAGTGCAACTTAACCCTCTCCCTTCCTTAGACTTTATATGTACCAGAAGATGGTAACTATAACAGTGGAAATGACTAAAGGGGAGACTTTTGATGACTGCACATGCAAGATGCAATGGCTAACATTCATAACACAAAATCACAATTATTATCATCATTTCACTCTTTTCCAATTAAATCCCAGATTTCATTCATCTTTAGTAAAAAGGTGACTCAAGAAAAATACTTGAATGTAATGAATACATAAAATACACAAGCCTACTACCAATTAAATTTTCCTGTAACCAGTTTAAAACCTCTTCATAAGGGGTTATAATGCACTGCATGTTTAGACCTTGAAATGTAACCCAGAAAAGTTATCAAAGTTTTATGTGACACTCCTGCTCCACTTATTTAAGTGGCCTAATATATTCTGAATAGCTCCATATTTTTCAAAATCTCCATGCTATGACAAACAATGTCATACTCATTTATAGAATGACAATGCTTATAAATTGATACGTTTTAGACAGCTCTGTAAGAAACGATAAGGATTATTTCATCAACAAATTACTAATCCAAAATAATAATATTTATTTAGTAATAATGAAAGTACTTAAAAAGCAAAGACCCTATGAGATGCTATGAAAACAATCATATAATATTGTAGACAAGATTTTTATAATGAGCTACATTGTACCCATGTGCTGGTAATCCTTAGCATCATGTACCAATACCATTAAGACACCTTTAGTCTAACAAGGGGAGTGTCCGAGTTCCGGGTCTAGGATTTTGACGAAATTTGCCAGGCAGGTAGTCCTTGATGAGTTATTTACGAATAACCCCCCATATAGGGTTATATATCCAGAAACTTCGTCAAAAAACGAGTTTGAAATATTTGATTGCAAGTATAAAGCCAATAATTAGCCATATTTAATCAGTGCAGTTTGGGTTAGGGGTAAAGTACTCGTTTCACAATGTCGACGTCCCAAGTTCGAGACTGTTCGTGTCCAATTTTTTTTTCATCGCAATTTCGTAGTACGACTTTCCCTGGTTTTACACATTTTTAATCTGTTTACCCGGGATGCATTTTAACTATTTTACGTAATAATTACGTAATTTGCTAAAATTACGTAATTAGTACGTAAAATATTTAATTACGTTATTTACCTAAATCACGTAATTAGTACGTGGCGGAATTACTTCCGCACGCCCTGTCGTTTTTTGTGTATGAAATTAACGTAAGAGCATAAAGTGTGATCGTGATTTTGAATTTCCGTATCTTTGGCTACGCAGTCCCGACGCACGTACAACACTTGTTCTAATTCGCCTGGTGCCGTGATTTTCCAGCGCTGTGCTTTTTTGGAAAAACTAATCGCAAGAGAAAAAAAGAATTTAGGTTTTGTAATCATACAATTGTAAGTATCTACCGAAATGTTCGGGTGATTCTAACATGCTCCTGAAAAGGTGCAATACATTAATTATTCAAAATTAATTGTTGCCGCTGGTTTTTTTTTATCAATTTCCACGCGACGTCCTTGATTCGAAACTCTCTCCCACCCGAATATTTCGCCCGATCACCCGAACATTTCGGTAGATACTTACAATTATATGATTACAGAGCTTAAGTTCTTTTTTTCTCTTGCGATTAGTTTTTCCAAAAAAGCACAGCGCTGGAAAATCACGGCACCAGGCGAATTAGAACAAGTGTTGTACGTGCGTCGGGACTGCGTGGCCAATGATAAGGAAATTCAAAATCACGATCACACTTTATGCTCTTCCGTTAAAATTTCATACACAAAAAACGACAGGGCGTGCGGAAGTAATTCCGCCACGTACTAATTACGTGATTTAGGTAAATAACGTAATTAACTATTTTACGTACTAATTACGTAATTTTAGCAAATTACGTAATTATTACGTAAAATAGTTAAAATGCATCCCGGGTAAACAGATTAAAAATGTGTAAAACCAGGGAAAGTCGTACTACGAAATTGCGATGAAAAAAAAATTGGACATGAACAGTCTCGAACTTGGGACGTCGACATTGTGAAACGAGTACTTTACCCCTTACCCAAACTGCACTGATTAAATATGGCTAATTATTGGCTTTATATTTGCAATCAAATATTTCAAACTCGTTTTTTGACGAAGTTTCTGGATATATAACCCTATATGGGGGGTGATTCGTAAATAACTCATCAAGGACTACCTGCCTGGCAAATTTCGTCAAAATCCTAGACCCGGAACTCGGACACTCCCCTTGTAAGATGGTACTATGTAATCAAGAGTTCACTGAAATTTAAATACTCTTAAATTAATTTTAGAGTATACTTACAACATTTAACACAGACCTATTATATGCTCACCAGCATTTTGCTGTCCCCCTGGACCCTGACTAGCTCCACCACCATTTCTATTAACACTGCCACTTCCCCACTGACTCTGTGCTGGGTTGTTTTGGCTTGAATTCTGTCCCCAGCCACTGTTATTATTTGGGTTACTTGATGGAGGAGTTCCCCAGCCAGATGTTCCACTGTTAAGAGAACTTTCTCCACCACCAAGAAGACCTAATCCACGTGGTATACCCCAGCCTTCATTGGAAGCAGGTCCTTGTGGATATGAGCTCCATGATAACTGCTTTGGCAAGCCACCATAACTAATCTTATTAAAGCTTGTTTTTATAATTCCCTCATTCTTGGGATAATACTGCCGCCCGGCAACTGCCGTATCAATGGGAATGTCAGAATGAGCACCGATTTGTTTTACATTGGATGTGATTAGAGGCCCTTTTAAGTTAATGCAATTATTATTACTTGAGGAACAATTCCCCTCCCTGTTTCCTAAACTAGAGTTAACACTAGGCTGCATAACTGCTTCTTGATTCGGGACTTCACTTGAGTTAACTTGATTTTCTGAGGCCTGAGTTGGGAGGGCCCCAAGATTTTCAGACTGATTTTGTGCATGTAGCAGACTTTCACTGCAGGAAGAACCATGGTGAATGACAAGGTTTGCATTGGAGGTCTGAAAAAAGAAAAGAAAAAGAAACTTCATGATACGTTATGATGCAGAAAATTCCACATTTATTTCAAAGTGCCAAAATGTAAAGGTAATAAGGTAACCCATTTCACACGAGGAAACGTTCTGACAAAAAAACCATGTTCAACAATATGCTTAACATAGATGATTTCCATACTGAATATCTAAAGCAAAAGGTGGTTTGACAGTGTTTGGGCTATAAACAATCATGTTGAATTGGGGAATTCGGTCATGTCAAGTGAAAGAAATCTTTGAGAAGATACTTAAGCTCATTTCACACAACATTTGATCCACTGTTACGACCAAGTGCGCTAGCCACTATTGGAACCTACCCAGGAGGTTTCACATGATCACTGAACTTGTGCTTGATATAAAGTAGATTTCAAAATTAAGTCAAAAAAGAGAAGATCGCACAGTGTTTGTAATGTGACGTGATTGGTCTACTGAGAGCTAGTAGCAAACTATTACCACATCAATCATGAAATCAAGTATCTCAGGGAGTATGATAGTGATCATGGTTGTTAGCTAGCATAATGGTTCTACATCACACCATACTGGAAAGCTATCATACTAGTGATTATTCTTGACCTTGTGCTGGATCAAGTACTGCATGAAACAGGCTTTATCAAGGGCTGTATGGTCAATTATTAATTTACACCATCTACCACAAAGAGTTGAAAGAGCCAATTATTAACACACGGATATATTAGATTGAATCCAGGAAAGGAAAATCTGAATATATCACTAGAAAATTTTGAATTAAAAGGAAAAATTTGTAATCTAACGATAATTTTATTTTGCACTACGACCACGGTTTCGAGGGTTAACATCATCTTCAGGTCAACCATACAAACCATGGTCTGTCCATCTGAAATCGTAACCGTTGAAACCATGGTCATAGCGTGAAATAAAATTATTGTGGAATTATATAGTTTTATCTTTTCATTCATAATGAATACCAGCAAATTCCATAAAAATACGCCAGAAACCATCAACCTTCCCTAGAAAAAAGTGAAAAACCACAACACAATTACACAATGGCCACTCGCTGGTACAAATACATATACAAACCCCAATTCAACAAATCTATAACTTTCACATATTAATAAGGGAAAAAAAAGGCAAACAAATGTTCCAACTCCAAATCCACACCGGTCTTGATGAACCACAGGGGGAGAAAAAAAGCAAATCAAAAAAATTTGACAATTTTACTTTCAAGAGCGAATTGCTGATTGAAAAGATCTTAAGTACAGTTGAGCACCCTAAATCCGGGAACATCCATAATCCGGCAAGTTTGCCATGACCACCAACCCAGTATTTAAGGAAAATGCAGAAAATTTTTTTAGCGAAACATTGCTTCACAACCTGCCGATATATTATCCCAGTCCATTCTTAATGCTTATATTTCTATTCATAGAATCAAGAGTAATTTAAACTTATAAATTTCTGGTACTTCATTTACACTGGAATTATTCTGCAAATTGAACTAAACATACAAAATTGAAGACATCTCCAAGACGGACTACGACTAGTTTACAGCTAGGCCACTTTCAATGGTGTGCGCATTTTTGACTGGCCACTCGACATAATTTGATGAAATTATTTGTCATCTGCTTATGTTTCTCCCTAATTATGGCTAATCTATAAAGTTATGACAACAGCAGAGGAGTGAGGCATCAGTAGTAAACGTTAACGATCACAGAAAAAGTGAAATTCATGAAAAAGCTTGACGCCACTGCATCGGTAAAGTGTTCGTCTGAAACAGTGTGTGGGATCTTAATTAATGTGTGGGATTTATTTAATTTATTTATTTATCTAAAAGACATGATATGGGATATTTCACGTACATGAAATAGTAATTCACAGTCAGTTCTAAAACACCCGTGGTTTAAACTGTGGCTTGTTAGAAGGTTTGAGGTGGACGAAATATGTGGGATTTTCAAAGGCTTTCATGTTTCTGAGGATAAACATGATGATGGAGTTGGTTGATTGTGCAAACAGCATTTATAACCCTGAATTAAAGGACATGGAATTGGTAAATTTAGAGGAATGGATAGCGGAACTATTGAGCGGAAATGGATAGAGGAAGAATTTTCTCATCAAACAGCATTTCACAGATGATGAAATCACTAAAATGGTAATTAATAACAATAAATATGAATGTGGATGAAGATAATGAGCGTGACATTGTTGAAGGAAGACTACTATTGATGATGCTTGTTACAGAATTTTCCAGTCCGGTCACCCGCGACACTGTGATGAGAGGCTGTGCAGACGACACCCATCCATTGACATAGCACTGAATCAGCTGATAACAAATCAAGCACGGTAGTAAATATGTTGCGCGAAGCACAACACAAGAAATATTAAATTTTATATACCCTTTTCCGATAGTAATATCACACTTTGAAATGAGCAGCAATATGATGAACACGATGCTAAGCTTATGTTATTTCAACCACTGCGCAGCTTCGAAAATTTTTAAGCATTAACTTTGTGAATCAAGAAACCATTTTTTTCTGATTATTCTCAGAGAGTCTATTTAAAATCGTGTTCAGTAAATGACAAACATATATTGTTATAAATATTTGACTCCTTTCAAGGAAAACATCCTGGACGTCAACAATAGTCACCAGTTGCCATGCATGACCCATATCCGGCAAAATCCCTAATCCGGCTTTACTTCGGTCCCGACTGCACCAGATTAAAGATACTGAACTGCATAACAGTCTGTCAAATAAGCAATCAATTATTCATAATTGAAGAGTTCTATTTACTGTCACATGACTATCACTCATATTTTTCTGTATGTTTTACATTTTACCTGGCCATTCAGCCCTCTCCCTATTTCTCCTACCTCAGACCTGTTGGTCTCAGTCTCTCTCCTTATCCCTCCAGGCAAAAGTGGGTCCCACTTTCTCACTTATCTTTCCTATTGAGCTTCTTAGGGGTCGCAGTACTCAAGGCTGCTTGATGTTTATTTCACCTGAGGCGTTTTTTTGCTGTTATTTATTTCTGAATGTAGCTTTCTATCATATGCTTCAGTATTCCACAGTACTTATCACTGTGAGTTTCTCTGTTTTCTCTAGCTCATTTTGATCCTCAGCATACTGGTTGGACCTACTCTTCAAACTTCTTCTACTGTCAATTATATTCACAATAGCAATTGGCTTTCCTTTTACTTTACCCTTTACGCTTACCTTTTCTTCTAGCATTGACCACTGCTTTGTTTTAGACATTCTCGGTATCTCGATCTTGGACATGTCATACGACACTTGAGGACTCTTTTCCTAACTTCTACATCACCCAGGCTTCACTTTGGGCATTCTTTGGATTACTTAAACAGCCTTTTATTCTTTTATTGACCCTTAAATCATCTTGGACTTTCCTTAAAGCATTTTTAGGCTGATTTACTGTTTTTGCATTGACCAGTGGTTTATTTTGGACTGTTATTTAGGCATCCACATACTTCCCCATACAGCAATTATTTAATGCTTCCATTATCATTGGTCTATTCTTTAACATCTCACTTTTACCAGGTTTTTACCAAAACTACACCACGAAGAGCATTCAACAGGTTATGTTCTAGATATTCCGGCTGTAAATGATTGTGTGGGAATAACTTTGTAGATAATTGTTCAAAGGAAGACTCGGAGAAGGGAGGTCATTGTAGAATGGTATATCCCCCTGCCATCTATATCTGACATCACTGCTTCTGCTACACAAAAATTATTTCTAAGTTCACCTTCAGAATCTGAATACAGCACACATGAGGACAATTTGCCACTACCTATGAAGGAAAAATTCCCTATTCAGACTGATCTGAATCCAGAAATTCATAATTTGATCCGTAAGATTTTGGAGGCATGGCCATTTCACGGGCTATGTAACATATGATAACCAAGAAATCACAACTGAGAAAATGTGTGATATGCTGTAAACAAAGAAAAACAAGGGAATCTAGGTTTATCTGTGCCAATTGGTATTGTGTTGTTTTTACTTTAAAATTTTTCATTTAAAATACCTATCACAACAAGATGAAATCAATATTTTAAAATTAAACAACAGCATAAAACTCTAAAAATAAATTAAGAAACAACTTTTAGCTCCACTTGCGCTGTTAATAAAGCCCAGATCAAAAAGGGGAATTGAGGGTTGAAAAAAAAACATGAAAATAATAAAAACTAACTGAGAATAATTCAGCACCCTGGGATGAAAATCCCAGATGCAATGGAAGTGTTCACTCAGAACTGAAATAGCTATTTTCACACGAAATTGTTAGATTGAAATGAAAAATAAACTTTTGTGAAAAAATTAATCTTCTTGCCAGAGTCATTCGCTAATAAATCAAAAATTAAAATGAGCAAAAGGTGACCACCACCAAAAGAGCTGTGTTAAGGATATCTATGTCACCCAACTCCCGTCCTTGACTATGCTAAGGAAGCACAGGAAGGAAGCAAAGGTGGGGAGGGGAGGTCTGCCTGAAGGATCCAGTCACAACCACTTCCATTGGCTGAGTCAGCAGTGTGTCCCCCATTGTGACAAAGCAAAGGATCTTCATGGTATCAGTTGTGATTGGACAAAGTGGATGATGTACAAGTTGCATACCCACTTTTCCGAAAGGGTAAAAAACATTTTTTTACAGCTTATAACTCGTGAACTAACTGATGGATTGAACAATGGAAATATACAGGTCTTCTTATTTTACAAATTCTATCAGATTCGGCAGTAAAAAAAATGGTCTGCAGCAAAAGTTTTAAGAAACAAGTGATGACTTGTTCAATCAATTTCAGAAATTTTTTTCATTGTCCAACAAACAGGTGTATGAATCAGAGCAAGTTTGGCTGAAGATTTTTGGGAGCTCAGTTGCATGCAATCTACAGGTTGCTTGTGACCTGCAATACTTTACGATAATTTTATGACATAAACAGGGGGGGCTCTGCCTCCTTATTTTAATCACCTTGCCATTATTTTACAATCCTAAACAATGATTTTATTTTAATGGTTATATAAGCATTTTACCCATTCATTTCCCACCAGCCAAGGAGGTTGGAAGGTAAGGATGGCGCATATACATCCTAGCCTATGGGTGACAATGAAGCCCAAAAGGGTGTACTTAGGAAGGATTTAGTCCCACCTCTTCAGCAAAAAGCTAAGCAACTTCCATTTTCTCCTATTTTGAGTTGTTAACCAGTCACTATTTAGTGCTGTGTAAAAATTCTGAAGGTCAGGGCTTTGCCCGCCGGATGGGACATTAAGCCATTGACCCCTATGTGCCTTTTGATAACAGCAGATGCCTATTTACCCTTTAAAAGGTATGATTTGGCATATTTCCCTCGTAGTGAACTTTTCTGATAGTATTAGTACTGAGATTTCTTGAAATTGTTGCACTGCTTTACCACGCGCCAAAAAAACTTCATTGGTGAGTAGTCATGTCCGTGCCTCCCAAAAATGGTCAACCTTCCTTCATGAGTCAGCTGTGATGCCACCTCCACTACTTTCTAACATCTTTGTATAGGCCTATCTTCCCCATGATTTCTTATGACAGTCAACCTTAAAAATGCCTTTGGTTGTCAAGGTGAAGGTTTCTCAAAACCACAAAATTTGACTGAATTTAGGTATTTTATGAAATTAAGATTTAATTTTTATCGTGGTGTTATCTTTCTTGTGGTTCATATCTCGTCTGTACAATAATAATTAATAATTTCAATACTGAAAATAAAATAACACTACCCAAATAACCATGCTGAAAAACCCAATTATCCTTTTACGAAATGAAAAAATGTAAAAAGTCGAGGCAGGGCTCTGGGGTGAACAAAAATTACCTTACACTCAATGGGTTGACGACATTTAACGATATACCAAGTTTCAAGTTCACCGTACTTATAGTTCTCTAAATAATCTAGCATTGCACTTTCCTGTGATGGTTTTTGGCTTATCTTTTTACACTCACTCCCTCAGTGATTCAACCCTGAGGTTGGTTTAGATAGGTGAGGGTAGAGCTCACCCCGTACTAAGCAATGCGTGTGAAATACACACATTCAGCGTAGGGGGGCCAGTTCCTTTCCCTGGGCCACTTGCAATTTCCTACGAAGTTTTGACACACAGAAACTCGAATCATGAGGATTGTAGATGGAGGTGTCCAGCAAGGCTCTTGCCCAGGATTTGAACCCGGGGTCCTCCGGTCAGCAGCTCAGTGCTCTACCCACTAGGCCACCACGACCCCATTTTTATAATAAAAATAACAGTATCCTGTTCATGATCCATACCCTTGCAATTCCCAAGTAAATTCACACATTAGCATTGACCATGCTTGAGTAATTGTAAGATGTGTTGCAAGTTTGTGATTGGTGTGACACCAATCACAAACTAGCAACACATCTTACAATTACTCAAGCAATACTAACATAATGAATGGTCAATGACTTCAGTCAAGAATTCAAATAAGTAGGAAGAAACTTGCTGTTGTACAAATGGCACAACAATTAGCTATGAAAATTTTTAATGACCATCATGAATATAGAACCAGCATAATTTTGATATCATGATAGGATCAAAACTTGATTAAAATTTGGAGCAACAAGCTATGAGATTCCCAAGACACAGAAACTTAAATTAAATACAGAATCACCATAATGGCACTTAAATATAATTTGTTTGTATCGGTTTCAGGGAGTTGGACCCAAGAACTCACCTGTTCTGCACTGCAGGTACTTCCAACATGGGTGCCACTGCTGCCACACAGGGACGGAGGAGTTGTCGGAGATGAGGAGGTGGGAAGTGATGGTGGAAGTTTCACATCTTTAACAGCGGCACTGATTGAGCTGGATATCACAGATTCTGAGAATGACGATACCACCTCACTTTCAGTAAGGTGATGGCCGTTGGGTTCAGGATTGAAGGGCCCAGCTCCAGCCCCTCCTCCCATTCCCCCATTTATGACCTCCCAACAACTCTGGTGCGGTTGATGTTCCCCAGGAGAGGCTTTTATGCACACAGCTTCTAACTTTGAATTCGGGTGATTGTGGAATTGAAGACACTGGCAGGACATCACAGACCCTACAAAAGGAAGATTTATATTACAAAACATGGTGAGACATTATTAAGTAATTACAAAACATTTATTCGCACGTTTTAAGCAAAATGGAAATTTCAAACACAGAAAAATCACTAGATGATAATTCAACTACAATGTATTTTCAAAACATTTAGAAGAAGAACTTCAAAATACAAATGAGTTATTTTTATTAACTAATTTTGGAAACTGCAAGAGAAGTTCCACTGGAATTTAGATCCACTAACTTACCTGGGTGTGTATCATTGATTCCCCTCTCACAACTGGGGCTGTCATGGTGTAAGATAGCTGCCTCTGATGACCAGACCTGCACTGGGTGCTGCATTTTGTGATGTGGAAGTTGCTGTATAATCTCTTCTTTGGAATACAGTTCAGCGGCTGCTGCATGCACCAACGTTTGTGCGCGTTTACTCTTGCTCGCAGCAGCTAAATTGGCCATTCCACTACATCCTTCCATCTCAGTACTGTCAACTGTTTCCTAAATATTTAGGTTATCATTAAAATTCAGATACCGAATTCAAACTAGAAGTTTACAAGTTTACAACATAAGGGGCAATGAGCGGACAAACGACTTTCCACACCTTAAATTTGGCACAAAGGTTTTCAGAAAACACAACAATCATGGTTTGGGAGGAAAGGCAAAACCTCAGTAGGCTGATGACGTTTCAGTACGAGTACGTGTAGGCCGGGACCATACCCCAATGAAATAAGTGCTAGTAAAAGGCAATCATGTAGTTCAGATATCGCTGCCATCGGGAATAATACGCAAGACAACTCATCAATGAGGATCGAAAGCTAGGGAGTCTTTCTTATCAGAAAAACTAGTATAATTCGTTGAAGTACAACATATTATCGAAGCTCACTTTCTCCTCAATAGTTAGAAAGCACTCAAGACAAACTACCGATTTATTCAGTAGTCCTGCAAAATAACTCCCGAAGGCAGCTAACACATATTAATAGTTATGGTGACAGTAATAAATTATTAAATTCAGCATCATATTTATATTAAAAGGCGGGAATACTACTATAAATTAACATCAACCCCAAACATTTGTTTCTCAAGATTCATATAATCGACTGTCAAGCCATCTTTAGAAAGTTTAAATTCCTAACAAACGCTAACAAATAATGTATATTATGATAACATATTAATACAATACACATGAAGGACTAGTCATTTTGACGATTGGTGCTAAAATAAATGTATTTAACATGCAACTACATACCCTTAATGCAGGCACTTGATCTGTAGGAATATTACAACCGAGGTCTGTGCATTCGTCCAAGTTTGTCCTGTGGACTTCATTGTGAAACTGTCTGCAGCTGGATGGCTCCACTAATTCACAAGAATTATTTCCCCCCACAAGAATGTCCTCCTGAAATGTAACCAAGTATGGTCTAGACAACCAATTTCCAACAAACCAGAAACTAAATACCAAATTGCAAACAAATGATACCTCGGAAATTTGTACAAAGGCATCTGTTTCGGAAATATCATCTGAACTAGATTTGTTTTGAAAAGAAGGGTTCATCTTTTCTTTGGCAGGTAATGCATGAGAATCCAGGTCTACATAACAGCATCTGATCTGAAATAAAGATACTCTGTTTAAGACTCAAGGTGTAGAATCTACAAGAATGAAAACGCATGCAAAATTGTCAGAAATAAACAAATCTCGGGCCTAATTTTACAGGCGCCTAACACTAAATACGAGTAACTGATTTCAGATTGCTAACTTCAATTGCCACTGGATTAACTAAAATATCTAACATAGTACCCAATATGAGCAATTATTTATTAACCGGCAGCTGTAAACGAGTATTAAGTAACTTCATTCACGAATAACTAATCTGTCGACTAGTGGGTATACCAAATCGGACACGCGATCGTTTAAGTTCGCATTTATAAATTCCATGCTAATCCAGTCCTAATTTTAAAAAATTGTGCAAAAAAAATATCAACATATTTACCGGCCTACATTATGAACCACCTACAATCGTCTGAGACTCCAAGCGCATCATAACATAATTAGCAAATGTGCATTATTTACAATGCCAGAACAAAACAACACGATCAGCTGATTTCTTTCCACATCCTCAACAATAGAATATAATTTGTTGGCAATGAAATTACAAGACTTGTAATCAACATAGAGTACTCTGCCAAGTATTCTCCGAATCACAAAGGAGATTATAAGCAAGCATCGACGTATCCATTGAAAACCACCATCAACAGTAACACTATGTCGGTTTTTTCCTCACTCCCACTTCCCAAAATGTTGGAATAATTTCGTTTCATCATTCGCACAACACACCTCAGTTACTTTATTAATCAACACAAAACACCACGCAAAAACACATTCGTAAGAATATTGAACTCACAACTTAAATGGCCGAATGATGAAGCCAACACAGAGAAGTCTCGCGCAGGGCTACGTACGTCGCCCTATCGCTGTAAGTTCCAACGGCTGTTCCATTCTGCGGAGGACTACCAATACGAAATTTAGTGACGTTTTGACGTATTTTACCATAGAAATGGCAAAAATTAACAAGAAGCAATGAACATTACGATATAAAACTTTTAAGAGTATTTGTTATACTGCTTTGAAATAAAAACACGGTATGGATTTGAAGTCATGTTGGATCTCGATATTGATCGCCTGTTACGTGGCACAAAAACTTCCATAAGCTGTTCGTCCCGACGTCCTTCCTCCCCGTTGTCGACGGGTGGGGTTATTTTAGCCTCAACCCTAGGGTATTCCCAGGACGCTCTTTCATGTGCACAGCTACCTCCACCTGATATATGTAAATTATATTGCATAAACAATGTTCCGTAGTTTATGCACTTAGGTGGAGTATATTTATGCACTTAATTTGCATTTTGTCCAAAGTGGGCCATGGAATTTTACGATAATACTAGAGGAAGATCCAAAATCATACATCATTTAATCATTGTCCTTAAAAACACCTCTTTACTAGAAATTAACCCCATATACAACCATTAGGGCATGGCTTTATTCATAAAATAATGCTAAAAAAGTATAAAAATAACATTGAAATCGTCTTTCCATACTAGAAAGATAGCACTGGTCTCTTCACTCGTGTGGAATGTTTTAAACTGATATTTATATATCACTCTCACTGGCAGCTATTAACACTACCAGCTATATTGACTCTGCTAAATGCCATGTCGTTCATTGGTAGCGAAAGAGTACGGGAAGGGGGCAGGGGAGCAGAGAAAATTCTCTGGGAACGCCGAGCAGGAAGGTGAGGTAGGTGAAATGCAACGGGAGTGGGGCATTGCGTGGTATGGGAGCGAGTTAGACGTATAAGGAATGGCGAAGTGGAAAGGGCGGTAGCGGCTCAGGTCAGAAGGGCCAGTTGGACAGCCCGCAGGAAAGAGGAAAAAATTCTGAGATTGAGAATGAGAAGAGAGAGCTGGCGGGATGGAGGGGGTAAGCTTTGAATGCTTGGGCAGGAGTGCGGTGAGGGGATGAGAAACCGATCGCCGTCAGACAGGGAACTACGCTATCTTCTGGCTACAACGTTGCCAGCCTTACGCTCCCGCAAGGCATCGACATCGGCTTCCAAAATAAGGAGGCAGGTAAACCATGCCATTTCTTCGTAGAGATGAAAACTTTCGACATGGGTCGAAGGAACGCACGGCGGTAGCTTGGTCGAAATAACAGGAAAAAAGGAAACTAACCCATAGTTAATAACATTGAAAATTTCTTCCGTCATTGAATTACTGAGAAGCACAGTCGATAATGTATATCCTAAAGAAATCACCCTCAACAACAAGGAATCCGAATGGAGAGAAAACGTGGAGTAAACGACTGAGATCAGTCGCACTTCGCAACGCCAGCATCACATTTGCAAGGGAGTCTCGAGCTCTTCCACAACCTTCCCCTCGCAGCGTCCTTTTCCTCCCCTCTCCGCTTCACTACCACCGCAACCAAGTTTCCCGTTCGAGCCCAACCTACTCGTAGCATGTCGTATCGTCCCTTTCCACGACATCAAAAAGAAGAGGTGAGGCAATCGCAGAGGAATTGGACCACCCCGAAAATATGTTTCACCACGCTAGACAAAAATGAAATGGCGGAAGCAAAACATGAACCGCGAGCCAAACGTTAACATTCCACCTGATGGATATCATCTTCATAATACCCTTCGAGCAACCGCGTGAGTGTGTGGCAGGGGTTGAACATCACCAAACATGCAACTAAGAGCTTCCAGGGCCAACTTGATGCAACTGCCATGCAACTAAGTTCTGAGATACAGAGGGAAGCCGATTGATTCCTTCCCTCCCGTGCTTATGATTTCCTCGTGATAAATATCGATAGGGGTTGCGATCAGAGAATAATAAGGAGAATTCATATTCATTAAGATGCATTTAATATAAAAAACAAATTGGGAAATAATAGACCTCAAGGTCTTTATTTCCCAATTTCCCTAGGCCTCTGAACTACGATAACTTTTTGTCGCTCAGTCATTTCACTCTCTCACGCAAGCAAGTTTTGTTAAAGAAAAACAGATGGATTTCTGTCAAAGAAGCATGCTAACAAAGTGAGGAAAGCGAAGATTTTCATCTTCGTTCCGCATAAGCCGAAATCATGATAATCAACAAGTGCTGATGGGGCATGAGGTTTTACGCAATATGCATTGGGGCAGTCCGGCCTGCCGGAGCGGTAGCCTTAATTCCGTGAGAAGGGAAGTCAATATCGAGATTGTAGTTCACAAGGACAAAAAAATATCGATTTTAGGCACGCCTGAACGCCTTTACCAAATAATTCAAAAATAAGTTCAACCATGACTCCTTATATGAGTTTAGCATAATGTCTCCAGCAGATATAATATGAAGATATATATTAATAACCACCAGGCATACTAAGAAGCTTCAAGGAATACTGGTTAACTGATCATGCATTAACTACACCGTTATTGGTACACACTAACGCGAATCAGCTGACTGGTTTAAAGAAGAGAATGGGTTTGATTATCTACGGCAAGGCAGTGAGAATGAGATTAGGAATTTTACGAGTCGTAAAAATGAGGTAGGAAAAATGAATATCCTACAATAAAAAAGGAGCGGGAGTGTAATCGTAGTTATAAATAGTGGCTAGTAAACAATCATTCTTTATTACTTAAAAGTTGAAATGAAACCCACAACGAAATCATAATGAACAGAAAATATTCTTGGTTATTCCACATAACAGTTATTTAAGAATAAATTTATGTGGAATTACCAAGTATATTTTCTGTTCATTACGAGTTCAAAATTCCACGAAGTCATGCCTGAAATCATCTATTCCATAACGAAATGTACAATACCCTATGATTATGATATAAGACGCACAGGACTTTCCGACATTGACTGTTCAGAAGACAACAAAGCGGTGGGTAGGGATCTCCGCCAGTATATACCTACAGAACTGTAGGCAAAGCATGAACGTTTAATGGCAGGCATTCAATCTCGACTTAAAACAGAAAGTAACCCAGTAATTGTAGATGTCCTAAATTCCTTCATCGGGACGTATGTTTTTTCTCTCGATGACATGCACTGGTGTGCATATTAGAACAGAGTAAGTAGGTACATACTTATACTCTATGACATTGGATTAACACGCTCGAACTTCGGGAAAGAGAGAACCGAGAACCTCAACCCATGGAATAATTCTCGTTGAAAACGAGAATAGTAGAGAGAGATGTTCACAAAAAAGCAATACGGCGAGGTACGTTCAGTACCAAATCAATCCTAAATTCCCATTTGCTTTTAGTGTCTATTTCAATTTAATGGATAAGGTAGAATTTGGAAATAACATAATGCAACCCCATAATGCACATATACATAAAAATATCCACTAAAATTCTGAATACATAAAAAATACGGAAATTTGATTTTAAAACCCTGCCTGATAATTCGTAAAGAAACGGATACTCAATTTTCTGCAATAAAATACAGAAGTTAGGCAGATCATGGAATGCAATTTTATCCATTAGTACTACCAAGTCAGGAGCCCGTTTCTAAAGCCAGGGAACTAATCCATGGAGTCGAAAGATCACCGTTACGAAGCGTTATATCTGTTAGTAGCAGAAATTTCGCGGGTTCGCGACCCTTCAATCTCTCTTATTGTCAGTGAATGGATAGCACCACCCACAGCGCTGGTGAGTGGATTGCCTTCCAATAGTGCGAGCTTTTCATTTATAGCGACAATTGAAAAAGTTCGCAATAAAACCTAGAGCGAACATTATACCGACCTAGAATGGGAATGGCCGAGTCGAGAAGCCTTAAGGCCAGAGATCCTAAATGAGGACTGACACATATCACGTTTCCACAGTCTATAAATAACACGAAACCAAATAGACTTCGATGTAATTTTGAACACTATACCTCGCCATAAGTGTAACGTTTCTTCCAAATAATCTCGATTTAGTCCAAACTCTAAAAATAAGAGCCCCCCCTCAAACGAACCACAAATAAAGACAAGTCAAAAATATCTTATTCGGGAATACTCAGCTTCCAAATATCTTAATCAACAGAAATTAAATTCCCTATTTGTTACACCCCTAAAAATGCCACGAAAGCCAACATGGCCAAAGACCTTGGTTTTAGCGAATAGAAAACAATTAACGTAACATTTCAAGCGTTGCGTTAATTTTCATGATTCCTCTTCTACAGATCAAAACAGACAAAATGCTAAACCTTTTGTTACTTTCGCTTTGACTCTATATGCTACGAGTAAATAATTACAAAGGGCACCCGAGTGACCATAGAAATACTACTACATGCCAGGACAGGCAGTAATGCACACCTGTGTTTGGAATATTTCACAAATGCGAGACAGAAGAAAAAGATGATTTAGAATACCAAAACTTTCGGCGCGTACCACGCTAATTTGCCTCGCCGTTAGCGGATTTCAGACGCGAGTATTCATTTATGTGTTATAGATTCCAAGTCATTTGCTGCAAAGACTAAACTTATATATTCAACAATGTATTACATTTCATAATCTCACTCACTCAGTGATTCACCCCGAAGGTTGGTCTTTGATAGGGAGAGTACAGCTCACCCCGTACTAAGCTAGTGGAATTCACTCATTCAGGGCAGGGGGGGGCAGTTCCTACCCCTGGGCCACCTGCGATTTCCTAAACACGCAGAAAATCGAATCGCGAGAATTTTAGATGGGGGTGTCCAGAAAGGCTCGAACAAGGGACCCTCCGGTCAGTAGCGCAGTGCTCTACCCACTAGGCCACCACGACCCCCTCTTTTCGTAATATGACACAACAAATCGACATTATTCCAGCTTGCATCAATCAGGAAAGGACCTAGGTACCTAGGATGAATTAAATGTCAATAGATTTGCGACATATGAACTGCACAACAGGGCACTTTGAAAGCAGACCACCGCTGCAAAGCTCGTTCAAAGACTCGGCGATGGATGGAATGAGTCGAATAGTCATGTGAAAAAGAGAAATAAATATAACACAGGTCTTATGTAATGACCAGAGATAACCTAAGAAGTTAAATGTCGAACCTAAGAGTACTATCATCAGTAGTACCTAAATTCTGTACATAGGACTATTATGATTTTAATCTTATCGATATATAATCTTTTAATCTTACGAAATATCACAGTATCCCTTCACTTTAAATCAGGAAATACACCATCTTCTACACTCTAATCGATTGTCTGACACTGCAAGAACCAAAGTTATAAAATAACGACACAAAAAGGCGTATCGCCCGAGAAACAAAATTACGTAGACGCAGTTTTCTAGAGCGACAACACGCCATTCGTATCTGCGACCATCTGAACTAGGATTTAACTGCTTCCCCAAGTACATTTTCCACTCTTCTAAACCCTTCACTAATAACCATTTGTTCGTTCTCAATTCAGTAACCACTTGCTCGAATCGTATCATGAAGTGATTTTAAGCGATGGTTTAATCGGCACCGATACGGTTAATTCAGCTGGAAGCATGTTCGATTCGCCACTATTTCTGTACCTTGCTGTAGAAATTACACTCGATATTTTCATCACTGAATGTTAAGTATAAAAATTGTGACAATTACCATATCGTTTGAGTAGACAAAAATATCGTAATCTCTCACTCAATATCTCGCGATAAAATCTCTTACTCCACATCCCTTGCTCATATCTCTCATTCGATATATCTCGATAAAATCTCCCCCTCGATATCAGCCAGGTACAAATTGAAATACAAAAACGTTTGCCAAATCCTTTCCCGTCAAAGCATAAGGTTTATAATCTCCATGTATTATCTTAACATACATCCGAAGGTGATGACTGAAACACGGACTCGATTCACTCAAATGCCAATGTAATAAACTCTACCTGCAATGATTATGACATTGAAATTGCGAAATGAAACACCTAACACGTAAGACTCCATTTCACGTCGATGGACCACAGACACTATTTTCAATTGCTGCGAGTGTTAACTTTCAGAGTTAGGATGGCGGAATTTAATCTAAGCCACAACGACGATAAAGTAGCCAATTAGCTTATTCCCTTACATTCTCAATGATGGGTACAAATTCTTATCAGAATCTCCAGCCCACTTCATTTTGGCCACCATTATTAGCAAAGTCAAGTCAATTTCACCTTTTCTATTTGCGACAGGAACACATCTGAACTACATACAAGGGATGGCCTTAACTATGACTTTCTTGTCACCACCTTAAATGTGACTGTTCCGTTACAATAACTGTGATTATAAAATGTGATTGCGATCACATTTTAGAATTGACACGGCATAGAAACGACAATCGCAATCACATATTAGGGGACGGCCATGTCGGTACGTCAGCGTTCCATTATGTCCAACTGCAACTGTAACATTCTGCAATAAGCATGTTGAAATTTAGCAATATCTACGTACTTCGATTCACGGAGAATAGGACAGTTTAATTACAGCATATATTAGGAAAAATAAATGGAAAATATCTCAAATAAGATGCAAATTGTAGTAAATATATGCATGATGGAAAGCATTCAGAGCTTTTTAGTCAACTACCGGGTCAAATAATTTCAGAATAATTACACGTCAAATCAATTTTTACGGTGGATTATATCAGAGTCAAGTTACGTATTGTTATATGTCACGTACATGTAATTATACGTCACGTACATATACCGAACAGGTAGCTGAAACTGCTGAGGAGTAAATTTACTTTTCATTTTCAGACAAATAGTTTCACAAAACGATCTACATCTATTGAATACAACAAAGTACTACGCAAGATTGAATATGTAGCAAGATGCTATTTCTCCATTAACCACGGCAAAAAAGTTCCATATTTCATTGATTTTACTTCTATTTTTTCCATTTATTAGAACGCCTTATATCTAAAATATATGTATAAAGTATAAGCACCCCAGCTATTGCGCCTTGAGGACGATGGCAGGGCAGCAGTGGGATGTTTGAAATTCATGTCATTCCTGCAGTTTATGGTAGACGATACAGAAGTAGCGATCACGCTCAATCACAGTTCATACGCAGTAGCAGTGGTAGCATTATATTTGTTGGTTGCACTGGTGCAGTTGGTAGCAGCCTGAGATAAATTCACCGAATTCACAGTCACTGTGAATTCGATTATTTAGTCACAGGCTGTGATTGCTACTTTTCAGTATCGGTGATTCAATCACAGCGATGCATCGCTCATCACTACTACATACTAGTGGTGCTATTAACCGAGAGAGCCTACTGCGCACGTGTCCTTCGAGCTAGTCAAATACATTATCAGAGAGTGCTCCCCATGTTATCTGGATGAATTATAAATTGAGTATATTAGAGCGTATGCATGCGCCGTTTTTAACAACAGCCTTTCTCGGGATTTCATTTGAAGTCAATGCCATTTTACCCTTATGGGTTTTCAAAAATATTCTCCCAGAACTCTTCCAACTTACAAAAAATAGTTCCAGTTGATGCTCTCCCTAACCCGCCAAGTGAAATGGAAACAGTACATGAATCTCTGCGAAAAACGAGAAATAAGTCGCCCGCCTTTCTTATCAAAAATTCTCATATCAAAAAATATCACTAATACGTACATCTACATAATACCTTGCAAGCCACCATAAAGGTGTGTGGCAGGGGGAAAAGGAGGGGGGTACTGGCAGTTGGGACAAAATCTCTCGTCGACGCTCAACCTAACCTTGGAATAGGAAAGTATTCAAAACAGAAACCACCAGGTTAAGTAATGCCAGGTTCGAAGATAAAGTACGTTGAAAAAAGCTCCCCCCACACATCTATAGAAGAATGCCTAAAGCGGGAACATATTTCGGATTTCAAAACGAAGTTATAGAAGTGAAAAAATTGTATTAAATTTCCTTTCATTGCTAACTCCATCACTCCATAGAATAGTAACATCCATGAAATTTTATTGTTTGCCATTTTTGAAATCAGATATTCATATGATGCATCTCTCATATAGATAACATACAAACTTAATTTAAAATACTGTATTAACTCACTCTCTATCAGCTAACTAAAAGCAGTGACAAATAATATTCAGAGGTAGTTCTCAAGATTGTCTGAGGTATTTGCAGATGTTTGACTTTGCAGCAATCATTATGTAATCACAAGAGTAGCATAGAATGTGGATTGTTTCCTTAATCTTACCACAAAAATTGGGTGCAAGACTGAATTCCTGCTGGAATTTCAGCTATAGACCTCGTATAAGTAATAACAGGATAACAAGCATTCACGGATACCACTTTAATAAAGACTACGATCACAAATTTCTTTGCATTGACGAGCCTACCGCAACATCAAGAGAAAAACAAGTGAGATATTGGACTAGAGACCGAACTACTACACGAAATATGTATTACTTCATATAATATTTGGCCATCACTTTGTTATTCATATAATCAAAACTAGATAAACCGAGCTACTGACGATCAACACGGGAACTGGCCAGTTGACGATACTTCAATTTTGGGCTAGTGCAAGGCTGAATGACTCCGAGCCCGTATTCCAATATCATTGATAATAATATATAAAACATAATCTATGGTTACCAATGCTGCTTCCATGGAAAAATGAACACTTTAAGTTAATTTTTTGAAGCAGCTCCAGCATCGCCTAAGAGCTCTATAAATAAATATTCCTGGTAGTTAATGGGTAGCAAAATCTACAAATCTTTTCAAGGGAGTTATATATGAGGAAAATTTTACGCAACATGCAGACGACCGAAACACTATATAAGTAGACCCAACTGCTTTGAGTGTTGTCGCCGAAAAAAAAATTGACGCCGTCCTATGAGAGCGAAGAAGTCAGCGGACGAGAATAGCCGTAAGCACGGGAGCTTTGAAGATGGGAAGATAGCATTTGGAGATGGGGAAAATATGCTATTACGATACATAAGACTTGTAACTCTATGTCCAAACATGACATCTAGTAATAATGAAATCGCGAAAAATCATGAGGGGACGCTTCTGCGTCTTAAAAGCGACATTAGCAATCATTATTCCTTCTGATATAAAGGGTTTAACTTAATAGACCGACAATTAAGATCATTTGTACCAATTAGTGTTGGTAAGTTATAAGCCGACGTAGCTCTCCACGCCGCACTCTCGTAGGGACTGGTTTATCACCGAATCTGCCACCACCGGGACCCGAACTTACAAATACGAAGGTTGAACTTGAAGTCACCACACCCACTCGATCTTGGATGACGTGTAGAATGAAAGATATTCTTCATCTACATCTACACGATACCCTGCAAGCCACCGCGAGGGTGTGTGGCAGGGGGTGAAGATCACCAAGCATGCACTACTAACATGCAAACTAGCCACTATATTGTCTCATGCAACTTGATTGTTAGTATCTATAGTATTTCTTCTACTTCATATACTATTCTTCAACCTAAGTGCGCTTTTACCTATGGTCATCTCAAGTAGTTGTTCCGCCTTATTTAAAAACCTTTTCAAGAGGCCAAGGTATGTTCTATTTATGTATCACAGCGCGGCCAATTGTTTTGAAGTTAAATGAGAGCCAGAGAAAAGAAAATCACTCTCTTGCTCAACCCACACATTAACATTCTCTGACTAGTAATATCACCTAACATATATACGTATCTCATAACAGAATTCCTTCTGAATGGAACGAAACGGATTGCCAATTGAAATCCAACGATTGCTCGAACTCCACATGTCCATTGGCTGGCTGGCAAACGTAGTGCGTAATAGTAACTGAAACCACCATTAAGAGAATGCAAATACTACAGTTTCAGCAGCTAATTTTATATTCACTCCTAAAAAATCTAACAACACAACTACTTGCACGATTAATTTATCAGCATTTACGCTAAGAGACATTCAAAAACAGACAAAAACTATGCAGCGTTTAAAGAAGAATTTAAACAACTCTTGAGTTTCCAATCGAGTCCCACATAATACAGGCAGAGTTGAACCCGGATTAGTTAAACTAGATGAACATTGTTTTCTGGTGCTTTTCTCATAAATTAGCAAAATTTACGAGAGATACTTTTTGCGAAAAATGTTTGTCCTGTTGCTTTTTATTTCAGTAAAAGCATGTCTTATATTGTACTGTGGTTGTTATTCCGAGAGGCGGGTAGACAACGTAATGACCGCCCTGAGAGGCATTCTTTCTAGATTATCTTCAGTGAAATCATTTGCGATACGAAATACGATTCACATAAGGAAAGAAACATGTTAGAGAAGTATTTAGAGCAGAAAGACTATCGTGGTTGCGGCAGAAACCCGTTGCACGTCCTACTACTTCTGGGGGATCAGATGGTTCCGCAATGATCAGGAGGTTTCATCCAGAGGTTTCGTTGAAGCGGCATATCTCATGACCTTCCTCCCGCACAGATTAGCCGGTAGTGCCCGGTTTTCCGCGAGAGGATGGAATACATTTTAAAATGCTACCTTTACCGATTTTTTTCCTCCACTATATGCATACCACTAACTCCAAACTATTGTCCCACAAAAATAACGCAATTCCCGGAAAGAATATTTCGGCTTGCACTGAAAGAGAAGTGAGGGGGCCCATAACACGAAGAAAAGGTGTACAAGGTATAATAGGGGCTTGGTATGTTAGGTATATGCTAAACGCGGGGAAGTCTGAAAAAATTAATCTAAAAATGGAGAAGGGGAGTCAGGCCGTGATAGGTTTTGGTTCGAGAAAAGGCAACCGGTGACTTCGGTAAATTAAATTAACGGCTGCAGGAAACTTAATGAACAGAAACTTAGAAGGGTCGTCAAGGTGGAACGGGTTAGTGAAAATATTGGCATCGGAAATGAATAGTATACCTAATATGATATTAATTCAGGTGTACGTGTACCCCATCTACCTACGGTCCTCTACCCACCCAGAGGATGTGGTAGAATGTGTCATAATCACTAAGGGGAAATAATCGGTAGCAAATCTGGAAGCTAACACTTTCCTGCCGTGAGTGACTGGAAAGCGATGGTGGGAGAATAAAAGAAAGAGATTACGTAAGGGGAATATGGCTAGGAACGAGAAACAACTGCTACAACAATGGTATCGAGTTTTGTAAAACAAATAGCTAAGTAATTGCAAATACTGGGTTCAAATACTACATGGGGCAAAATACACAAGAGTTTCACAAGGAGATACATTGATTACTTGTACTTGGTTAGATTCCACACTTTTATTCTAAAACTTCGACCTAGGTTACTCGGTGGAACTTCTTCATAAATAATGAAAGAGGTAGGTACGCGGTTAGATTCCACACTTTTATTCTAAAACGTCGACCTAGGTTTCAGTCTAACCACGTACCTCTTTCATTATTTATGAAGAAGTTCCGACGAGTAACGCCGGAGACAGTCACATAGATACACTGAGAATCTAATTACATTATACCATGGTTTGGCATAAATATGCAGGATCAGATTAGAGAAGGGGGTGTTTACATTCTCAGGGGCTGTTTACATTCAGACCATAACTTCTTGGTAGTGAAATAATACGCAGAAATTAAAACGAATGGATGAGGGGGACACTAAAAAGTAGAAACTATAAGTAGGAGAAGAAGAAAATGTGTGAATACAATGAACTTCGATGATATTACAGTGAAAGTATATGTATGAGAATGCACGACAAAGATAGGAAAATTTAAAGGAAAAAAAAGAGCGGAGGGATGACAAATAGGAATGACTACCAAGGCAAAAATTAGGATATCGTATATTAAAGGAGAGATGATTAAAAACACGCAAGGCGAAAAATATATGTACTTTGAACCTTGATATCATCTCCAAAAGCAGGAAGGTTGCACTTTAGTGTAGCAGAAGTGGTCTGAATGGTGGCCTGAATACACTGAGTGGTACTTTACAGGTGGTGGTGAAAAGGTTGTCAGGATAGACAAGAGAAAAAGCGATATCATCAAGATGGCCAAGTTGCGACCATACAAAAGAGAAATTCAGGAGTTGGAAAGTGCACGTCGAAGATTAATGATAGAGTTTGGGATTCCGTTGTCCGTTATGTCTACATCTAAGTAATACCATACGAGCCACCATGAGGGTGTATGGCAGGGGGTGATAGTCACTATACATGCATTACTGACATACCACTACGAGCTACAGTGATACTACTACATGGAAACAAGTTAGGTCTACGAGTCATGAGCAACTAGATTGTTATGTCTATTTTAAAACGAAGTGATTACTGGTTAGAAAACTTTTCCCAAAATTCATTGATCTGTTATTTATATAACGGAATCCGGCATGTATTAAATAAAAGTTGGGAGGTATTCTATCGAATCGGAGCTATTTCACACAATGTTTCGTAAAAATAAATATTTTTAAGGAATAACCACGTATCTTGTTACCGACGTCATCTTTCATTCCCATTACTAAGACGCAGAAAGCGAAAGCATGTATTGACTATTAGACCGTAATTTTCTTCGGATGCTTCAGAAGTGAGGTCCATTTAAGCGGTAGAAATTTTTCCGGGATGTGCTAAGCTGATTATTTTCCCTAAGACACTTTGTGTCCGTTGCAGAGAACATCTTAAGGTAGCGAATATATTGATCAGATACAAAACCTCAATATGTGCCGCACAACGAAAAAACAAACGTTGTGGAATAATAGCAACACAGAAAACCAATGAAAACGTAACTTGTAAATAAATATGTTTGATTTCCTACGCAGCCAAAATAAGTCTTGGATTTGTCAACATAAGATTAGCGGATTTGCAACATAAGGTAGCAAATAAATACCTATATGACAATCAGATGGGTTGCATGAGAAGGATGAGAACGTATAATGAACGAAGGATACAAGCGAGGATTGGTGCACTTGCCTCCTTGAAGTTTGGATACTTGAGAAAAGAAAGTCCGAAAGTTCGACACTATAGCCAGGTGATTCTATTGTAGGATTCCGTGATGGCATTTCATAGAGGTGAATTGGATAAAGTCAATCAATGCCATGCAGAAATAAGGCATTTATTAGTAGAATAAAGAAGCCTATACGAAAACTATACGAAGAGAAGTAAACAATACCTTTTAATCTCAACACCTGCATTTCTTATTACTTCCTCCTTTCGCAGTTGTCCCTTACCCCTTGACCGCCAACCTACCCCATCTTCTATCCCCTATCTCCCTCTATAATCTATCCCCAAATCCTCTCCTACGCTTGCTCAACTACCTAAGATGTAAGGAAAAGCCAGAACAATAAAAATAAACAGTCCAATTGAGAGCGGCGTAAATATACGTGGAACGCGGTTTAAATTGGCTATGTACAAAGTCTACAGTGTAAATCCACAAACCATCGCCCTAATAGCTATACGACGCCTCCTCAATCATACTGTGATAGTAACGGAAAGAAAATCGAAACCGGTAGCATTAAGCCGGAGTTCAATGAGCGCTTTTCTATTTGAAATTAAGAATAGATAACAAATTTAGAATACATAACATAAAACAGAGTGCAGCGGAGTGTTGAGAAAAAATGGTCATGTCAGATAGAGGCTAAGGATCCGAGGATTTTGATATTTGGTTAGGTAGAAGAAAATAGAGGTTTATTTGTTGGACAGAAAGACGAAAGAGGAAGTTGGTATCTTGCAGGACACGATCAGTCACATCAGGAGTTCCCCAGGGTAGCGTAGTAGGTCCGCTTCTATTTCTTTTATACATAAACGATTTGGGTACCGTAGTTAGTAGTAAGCTTAGACTTTTTGCAGACGATGCGGTAGTGCATAGGGGTATATCAAAAGAAGAAGACAGGAAATCGCTTAGCAAGGATTTAGATGCAATTCAAGAGTGGTGCGACAAATGGCAGTTAGAACTTAACCTTAAAAAGTGTGTAGCTATTCATTTTTGGAGGAGGAATAATTCGATAGAGCGATCCTATAAAATTAGTAACACGAATACCGAAAGCTTTGAAACCATAAGGTATTTAGGTGTAACAATCACTTAAGATTTATTGTGGGGAAGACACATCCGGGAAATATGCGGCCGAGCGAAGAGAAAACTAGGATTTATAAAACGATTACTTGGGAAATGTAATGAAAAGACAAAAGAGCGATGTTAATTTTCACTAGTTAGGCCCCACCTTGAGTATGCAGCCAGTGTATGGGATCCTAATGAATTGGGTTTGATTAGAGAACTAGACAGTGTGCAGCGTAGAGCAGCTAGGTTCGTTAAAAGGTGTTACGATAGGTTGAGTAGTATATCAGAATTAATACAAGAATTAGAGTGGGAATCACTATCAGAGCGTAGGTTAAAGTACAGAATAAATCTATTAGAGAAATTTCAATCGGATAGCTTTGTTGAAGATGTTAGGCACATATTAAAAACACCAGCGCATTATGCTAGATTCGACCAGATAAATACGATAACACAGAAAGAAAAACACGAGCCAAATCCACAAAAATAAACTTTACTACGACCCGGGTTCCACTGTATTACAGCATCGTCAGGTGACGATGCTGTAATACAGTGAAACCCGGGTCGTAGTAAAGTTTATTTTTGTGGATTTGGCTCGTGTTTTTCTTTCTGTGTTATCATGTTTCGCTTCCACTTCATATCGCCTGAATCTTCAGAATTTGGCAGATAAATAAGATTTGAGAGATAGATTGCCGTAATGATAGATTCAAAATAGCATTTTTCCCCCGCACAATAAGAGAACAGAATAGGCAGCATAGCAAAGAGATAGGTAGGGGATATATTTTAGAGTAGTCTGTAGTGCATGATGCATGCATTACTCCCTTAAACACTTTATATCAGGGCTGCCCAGCGTGCATGCGCCGCGAAGTGAACCCGTGCAAGGTGCAGACAAGGAGTTCAGTGCGCGCGAAGGTAGAGCTCACTCTAGGACTGGGCGGTTTTCGGGGCACCGGTTCGGATGTTTTCGGAGACGACAATGGCAGAGGCCTTAGCAACCCTCGGAAAAAAACGAATAACACAGTATTTTTCAACGTAAATTACACATTTCTTAGAAACATCGATGACAAAGTGTAAATCGGTTACAAGAATAAGAAAGTTTAAACATTTTCTCATAAAATACAGTAAGAATGAAAGAAATCGATTAATATTTAGTTATTTTACTGAGCGAAAGAAAAACTCTTGCGCTACCATAAATTGAAAAAGTCCATTTAAACCAATGTAAATACATAATTGGCGCCAGAAATCGAACCCGGGCCCTCAGCCTTTTTTAAAATGGCCTATAGCACCTTCTAGTGTACACCTAGAATCCTACAAAATTTCAGCTCAATCGATTCAGTAGTTTTTTGAGGAGATGCGTAACATAGAACTGTATATCAGGGCTACCTAGCGTGCATGCACCGCGCAGTGCACCTGTGCGCGCAGTCTTGCACTTGTGCATTTTCCAGCGTCTGGGCAGCCCTGCTTTAGATACTAACAATCCAGTTACATGAGACCCTATAGTTGCTTGTTTGCATGTCAATAGTGCATGCTTGGTGATCTTCACCCCCCTGACACACCCTCGCGGTGGCTTGCAGGGTATCGTGTAGATGTAGCTGTATTGAACAGCAACAAAGGAAAGGCAGTTTGAAAGAATTTGAATAGAAAATTATAAGTAGGTAACAGAAGCAGAAAGATTACTAGGCGAAGAGGAAAGTGGATGTGGAAGCGGATAATCGACGGGGGAATGTTACGTCAGAGTGGGAGAGAAATAAGCAATTCTGGAAGATATGGGAAAACGAAGACATAAAAAGAAGGGTTTCATGTAATTTTGGCTGAGCAGAAAACCCATTGATGTTACCTGCAAAGATAGGAAATAGCGAGCAGTAACTATCCAACATGCAGTGACAAAATTATTATCCATGTTAGTTCCATTTGCATTGTCATAATTATTTTAAAGAATAGACATAGAATAGAGCCACTCCACGTATTCCTGCACCTCTACCAAAGATTTTGAATGTCACTTCATTATTTTGTCCACGAACAACCAGAACTGTTACATGGCAGGCCGAGGTCTTTTCCCCGATTCCTTCGCAAGATGTCTTCAGCACCATCGAATGTGTGCTTCCAATTTATACTGATATGGTGATATAAGCGCACGATATGAAATGCTGGACAGAGTCGCCAGTTATCCGAGCTGATAATGATAAAAATTCGTACCATGCTCAGCTAAAATGCGACCGGGATTTTTACTACCACGATGGAAACAAAAACTCAGTCCCTATTATCACCGCACTAAACTGTACAATGTGATTAGAGCCACTTCAGGTGGTACTACTGCTATTTCATATGGTGGTCTAGGCGGCACCTGTTGTATTCTGTTTGCTGTATTTACACCTGACATATTCATTAACTTGTCATTACAGAAGCAACGAATTAAGTCTCTCGGACTTGGAAATACCAAACACTCCATTCCTACGGTAAGAAACCACAAGGGCTTTGCTAGCTTCAAATATACATTTAAAATGCATGTCTTAACAGTGCGAGTTCACTACACTACATGCCACCATGGTTATGAAAGTATGTATATACGAAGCAGACGTCACAGGTGCCCGGTGAGATCGAGCAGGCAGGGTGCGCAGATTCGGCCCCCGCAATTAAATTTGTTTTTTTAAATCCGGGAATGCAGTGAGCAAAATTGTTGTGGCATAGCTCAAGATAATCTCATACATTCAAAAGCAAGAAAATGATTTCTGCACTCAAGAGGTTACATCGCAGCAAAATTAAACTTCGTCGACCTTGATCGATTTCTCGTAGTGAACACTATCCCGGGCTCAGCGTTCGGCGACCTCGGCCAACACATTGATTCCAGTAAAGGAGTAATATTTGTGACAAATTCCATTCGCCAGAATCTATTCTGTCCATAATTTCACAGCGAACTGCCAAGCGTTTAACTTTTTAAGATTTTGATGACATTAGCGAAGAATTCGTGGCATATTCTCGGGTCACTGGAAAATACGAGAAATATAGCTCAACTATTCATCTCAGAAGCTCATACAAGAGAACAAACAATTTTCTGCACGTTTTACTTTATTTCCGAAGAAAATGAAGCGTGGCTTATACATATACTGGATGATGTACCTGTATGACAATTAACAAGGACAATGATATATAAATATACTATACATATTTTCCTGAAGGGTTATTGTTCAGTTATTGATTCAAAATTCTGCAGTCACCTCCAAATTGCCTTTTTTTCACCTCATTTCCAGAGCAGGACAGAAGAAAGTAACCAGAGTTGTTAAATATGTCACGAACACGAAGATATTCCATTTCGGGAAAGTAAACGACCACAAATAGGTTCACATTCGACGAAAAATTTACAGCACCGTAGGCAAGTAGGGATGGTCAAGATCGCAGGGGTAATTTATTTCCATTGGCACTGATGTAATCAGGTTTCACTTTCGAAGATTTCAACCCAGTATTACACGCTAAAAACATTTAGCGAAAAACGGAAGGCGGTGTTTTTTCCACATGACGTAAGCACTGACGGAAAAACAAATTTTAATTGCCTGGGTGAAAAAAATATTGGTAGTATCAAAACTCTAGGCATTCACACATTGCATTCAGATTATGGAAACCACCATCCATCTGGAATTCAAATAGAGCGCCACAAGGAGCAGTATCTACATGGGCCAGTCATACAACACACCTTTCCCCTGCAAAGGCGATGGTGTGCCTGAGCCCGGCAGAATTCGTAGACGAGCAATGGTGGCGCCCAGCGATTCCAGCGCGCATAGAATCACGAAATTCCATTGCAAGCAGGGTGCAGGCGAGATGATATCTTGTTTGAGGAATGACGAATGTTAGAATACTATCTGCTATTATAGCAACCTGCATAACGATTGTGATACATTAAAAATACATTATTAGGTCAATGCATTACGAATAATTTATATCACCAGCGAATTACGTAATACAGCGTTGCCTCGTTTTGTAATGAGAACCATATGCTAGGCGACGGGCAATTACCCCTACGACAAAAACGAGGTTACCCGGGATAAAATACGTCCCTATTCTAAGAAAGAAAACGCAAAGCATAACTCAACACGAGTACAAAACCCGAGTGTAAATTACGTAATGGACAAAAGATAGAAAGCCATCGAAGAAGAAAGGAACCAAAGCGTTCGAAAGAAGAATGATCATGATTAGTTGATTGATTGACATTACTTGGGAGGTGAGAACGTTCTCTATCAGAAATGAGAATCTGATAAAATATTCTGGTTTACAACAGAGTACTGCTCAATAAAAACTTCTGCTTAATCTAACCCAGCGTGGGTGTAAACTACATTTCGGAGTTCTGCAAAATAATGTTAACACAGCATACTGCTGAGCTAATCTGAAAGATTGATATAGGTGGTAGGGCATAATGGGAACTAAACAATTAAGGAGTTTTCAAAATGAAGAAGTTTAATCAAAAAACACGTTCAGTAATGGAAACTACGACGCAGTGACCCAGTTTGCTACTCGCGTACACACTGACGAAATTTTCGTGGGTTTATAATACTCATTTAACCGCGGTTGATCTTCGGATCAGCTTGGGGTCATTCATACATATCTAATTAGACGTACTTGAGATCTTCAGGCAGAAATCCGAAGACTCGAGCACACCTAGACACTAATTTCAATAAATAGACGTGGATCTCTCGGTAGCAATCGCTTGACATATTCTTCCCTGAATTACAGATTCATACTCCGTAACACATCCTTGTAAATTCGTTAATTTGCAAGATAACGTGATATGACCTGGATATATAACGTACGGAACCCACCACGATGGCTGAGACAAAATGGTACACTGACTACAGGATACTGATATGGGTGACATTTGAATACATCCAAAATATACTACTTACAAAGAATGCGCCATGTACATGGTAGCATTGCATGTGACTGGTTGGCTAAATTGGTTGTTTGATTTACCCAACTAATGAAATACTATCATGATCTTGTATCTCCCAGAACGTCACCGCTGGCCATCGAAATGAATGGAAAAATGCGTTTGAATGACAACAAAAACATTGATTACATGTATCGCACCAGTTTTGGTAGTTGAAACAATGGTCGCGGAATCAATCTGTAATTTTACTCCATCTTTCATTCCCACTATCTTTATTCTCGAACTCAACACTACATCAGAGGGTAAGTACAAACATTTCAAAATACACAACATAAATAGTGTAGTGATGTATACGTTTGCAAAATACGGCTCATAGGGGATAATACGATACAATTTATCTGGTCGTGTCAAGGGTAGTGCTCTTTTAACTTCCTACATAAGTGGTAACCGAAGACGTTAACCGAAATAGAAAATAACGCTACACAAATTATAAAAAAGTAGTAGCATCAGGGCAGAAGCTGCGAAGTAAACCACGAGGGAAAGTCAGAAAAACTGTATTACAGAGACGGATAATAAGGCTCCCTCTTAAATAAAGGCCAAAATATCACGTTACTACCAGGCAAAAGGGAAAATAGGCGAGTACGCTGTTACTACGATGTTTTCCGTTACGACAGTTACGATATTCGGGTTGCGTACAAGAGCATTGAATGACACAACAACCATGATAACAATAACAATGCGCGGTAAAATAATATTCCCCCCACGATGCAGTTGATCAATGAAGAGAACGTCTCTAGGTATGTATGCAATGCAAAATCGTTGATACAGTTGCTGTTTGGCTTTTGCCAGATTACGATAACTTTTTCAATTAAAAAACGTTTCATTGCATTAAACTGGTAGCCACAAGGGGGTTACTAATAACTTTAAGTACTTAAAACTAGTTTCATTCACTTCCGATTACAATCAAAGAAGGGGCTAAAATGTACCTCGACTTCGACCACTGATCATAGAATCCACCTAGACCTAGATGAGAAAGCATGCAACACCTAAGGGAATCTTGTCTTCGCAGCTATTGAAAGAAATCACTGCGCAGAAGATGTACACATTGATAATTTGGTCATTTGTCCAACTTGGGATTAACATTTATACAATCACACCACCATTCGAATGATTTAACGCACCACATATACCAATTGCACGTAGGACCTAAAAATCGATAATGAATGCACACTTCAAAAAATTTTAACCTTAGGGCATCAACCATTGCTCCAAAATATCATGGTCCAAAAAACAACCTTATAGAGAATAGACGTAAGAGGCCTGGTAGCACTTCTGAAGATATATCAACAATTTACACAAAAATAATTCCACTGGTATCACATGCAATGAGCCATGTTGTTGTCAACTTACCGTGACGCCATTCACGAAAACCAGACAATATCGTCTACTTCTTAAGGAGCATGTATGAAACAGCAGGAATAAATATTCAAAAGTAAATTAAAAATAATCTGCATGAAAGACACAGCTGAAAAACGGGGCTTATCACAACCTTCATTTCATCACACACGGTAGATTATGGATGGTCGACAACTGTTCACCTTCTAATAGAGATGACACACACTAACTTCTAAAACCACAAGCCGCCATATTTGAGGTGTACAAATTTTAAAAATAATTCGTACTTCATTCGCTTCCGGGCGCTATACTTAAAACAGCGAAGACAACACCAAATATTCAGAACAAATGTATGCATCAAATAATTTGACCTAAATTTTCAAATACCAAGATAAAAATGCCGAATGATAATTATCAATGAAAATGCTTCTACAGGTTGAGTTTTTCGCAGTTAAGATCTAATTTCATTTGAGTTATTTTCAGCGTAATTAAAATTGTCTAATTTGAATCTCTCTCAACACATGTAAAAGCAAGGGAAATGTAAGCCATAGCATTTCCTATTTGTATATTTTAAATCACTACTCTAATAACAATAATACCTATATAATAACAGCACTACTCCACAGTAGTTGATTTAATATTTACCTACTACCTGAGTGAATGGCTTTCTCACAGCCCAGCATTTAGATTTTCAAAGGTATTTGTTTATATTTTCCAATAGTTGTATAGTAATAAACTATAAGTTGAAGACAGGGTTGTTAACACTAATTTTGACTCCCCATTATGCAATGGGGAATCAGCTTGTCGAATGCAACAAGCAATCATGCTTGCAAGCAGCATAGGACTAATCCTATCATCATAATGTATGTACCAAAAACCTGTGTGGCAGTGATAACTCATGAGGACATAAAGGTTTATTTCCAATGGCAAAAGGGTACTGCCTAAACCTCATCAGACCTTTATACACTTAGGTGTCAGCTCAATACATACGACCTAATAGTACTTCAACTGCTGAGGGCAAGGGCCTAGCCATGTATATACATCGGTTCTCATCAGATCACCGGAGTTAAGCAACGTTGGGCCCAGAGGGAGGTTGGATAGGTAGCCCCCCTCTAATCTAGCGTGGTGTTCTTGTCCCCTGTCTGCTGGGTTGGCACAGGATCTAAAAGAGGTCAAAGTGCCGTGGGGGGCTCCATAAGGCCCACGCCCACCCCTCCAATTTACATTTTATTTACTTCAACTGCTGCATTATAGTAATTCACTCATACCACTATCAAATTTAATCACGGATATGTGTTTGGCATTCAGAAGCTCCTTACATTCAAATACACTTATACTGATAACCTTACCACCACCAATATTTTCCCAAAATGCCCATATCTCACCCTCAAATTCCCCAAAAAACACCAACATACTAAAATACAGCAAACCCAAATATAATATTCAATTCAAATCTTTCCCCATCCCCTGCAATTTGTTGGAAATATCAAATTTAGCCCCATCCTCACCCCCAACCTCTTCCTAATCAATTCACTTTCCTTCTCCCCATGCCTCCCTCGCACTACTTAATATTTTTCACCTTCTTCGGTCAACTATGCCTATAACAACAGTGTCACTACTCCTCTCATTATCCATATGAATGACCATTGTAATAATCCTCATCCCAATCCTACTGCTCAAAATACCTCTTAGCATAAGATCAATTTTAACATTTGCTTCAGAGTGGAAATACCTGCCTCCCTCCCACAGAGACATTTGGGACTCACAGGAAAATGAAGAAGGCAAAAATGCAAGTCAGCATGCCTAAGACTTTATCATTTTAACTTTTATGATGCAAATAATTATTACAATAGCTTTTTCCTTCCATTAATGTTGGCAAAATTATGTTATTTCACTGAAACTTATGTATTTAACTGAATCATATTCAATACTACGTTATATTAGATAATTAAGTCAGTCCTCACCAGTCATTGGCCTCAGTCGTTTAAATCCCATTAAACAAGAAAAAACATCTTCCTGCTGCCAATTTTGTTTTGCAATAATTATCCTGTTTTCTCTTTCAGACCTGCCTCTCTGGGCAGCCCTGCATCTCAAAACCTTTATTTGGTTACTCCCAAGCTTTTTCTTACCTGGCCTGTAGTACCTCCCCTCACCTTTTATGCATCTCCTCCCACACTATTCATTTCCTCAGTCTGCCCTCTTCCTCGCCCATGAGAAAAAATACGTATTCTCATTTATTTATTGGAATGTCTGTGGCATCATTATTTTGTTCGTTAATGAATTATTCTGGAGCAAAATCATGCTCATCACTGAAAAATTGAGAAAACAGGGTCAGTCCTATAACTCCCCAAGTAAAAAAGTCCACTTAAAGGTAGTCAGAGGACACTTGCCCTCTGACACTTGACAGAGGTTACTTTTTAAGAATTCAAAGATTTGCCTCCACATACAATCATAACAGACATTCCACTATTACTGTGATCAGAGGAGGTGACTGACACCCAAGGTCTTTTGTGCCATTAAGGATAGAATATTTTAGAAAAAGGTATTTTAGCAAGAGAAGTAAAGGTGGGCAAATACTCGACATCTGCACTTGATGAAAAGGCACTAGGGGTCCATAGTTTTACATCCACATCCAACAAATGAAGAACTTGGAAGTGCTCTCTGTACCACACCCAACATTGCCATTTACAAAAATAAGGGAGACAAAAATGATGTAAGTAATTATAGACCAATCTCGATGGTACCACAATTATCCAAATTATTTGAGACTATTTACTCGAATAGACTGACGACTTATTTAACTAAATTTAATATACTTACTGTCAGTGGGGCTTCAGAAAGGGTAGATCAACTGAAGCAGCTCTTCATAGTACTTTCAACTTCATAACCAATGCTTTGGATAACAACGATAAGGTTCTGGGTATTTTTATTGACTTTTCCAAGGCATTTAAATGAATATTTTGTTAACACCAATAAAACTGGAAGTTTATAATGTATCTCTGTAATCATCATTATTATGAATGTTTTGTGACTATTTTCTTTTTATTTCCTGATTTTACGTATATTATATGTACTATGATGAATCCTATACCTACTTCTGTGTAAGCGTGGTCACTGGAAAATAAATTATTATTATTATTATTACAAAAATAAAAATCAGCCACTGCCAAGGCCAGTGCTCTTGCCACCATACCTACCAAATTCATTCAACTTTAATGATAAATCTTAACAATCAAGTGGGAGTGCTCTTGGAAAAGACAACCAAGTTTCTGAGTACAATAAAACTTAATTTCTATAGGCCAAACCATATACGCCACAATTTAATTAACATGGGTAGCTGTTTATGGACATGTATATCATGGTACATAATTTCATTTTCAACAATTTTTGTAAGTTTTGGGCAATTAAACCATACAAGCCACTCTGTGTACCATACATACTCGATTCCAGTTGGAGTAGTAGGAGAATGCAGAAGCATTTTGCAGGAACTGAAGCAAGTGTGTGAAGAGTAACAATTAGCCAATTTTGAAAAATGTTACTAAATTGAAAGTCCACAATTAAGGACTACTATCAAGTGCAGAGAAAAGAGGAAACCCTCACTTCTAATACATGATTAAAATGACAAAAACTCATATTTCACCAGATGCAATATTTCTTCACATTAACTCATTTAACAACCATTAATTATTGGGTAAATATGTACTTTGGTACCACACAGGCATACACTGGGAAAAAACCATTACTTATCAAAATGCAACTACTTGGAAATAAATTCAAACAAGTAGACAATAACATTAAACTCTCTAATCTCTAAAGAGTGCCGGGTAGCTCGATAATCTTCCAACTGTAGTGAAAAGCACTAGAATTCACAATTGCACTCCTGCAATGTCTCTCAGATGCTAGTCGTTCACTGATTGTTAACAGATGGAAGTACTAGAACTGTAACTTCACATGACTAACAAAATGATTATGGGTTCTGTCATGTTTCCTGGGCTGTGATCTAATATTTGTATCCAGTGTTACTCTAGAACAAAAGTAATACCCACTAAAATTGCTCAGAAAGTGATTACATCATAAAATGCACATGATTCTTCGAGGTACTACCACAATTTCTTCTAGTGATGTAGTGACAAAATGTAAAGCCCAAATCACACGATCATTTTTCTCATCCCTTTAAAGGGATTATTTAAGCTACAGCTTTCTGGGACCGCAGAAATGATAGCTCAAGCTTACATTTCGCCACTCCCACCATCATTTTTACCGTCCCCTCTCGTATCATTTCTGTTCGCGAGATACGGTAAACTACTTCGTAACTATGGATGATTTACATTGTCGTCGACTGCTTTTGGCTGCAGCCAAACGTTTCTTTCAGAACGTGTGCTCTGATTGGCTAAATGACAGGCCCGAGGGATGGAAAAAAGGACGTGCTCAAATAACAAAAAATAGGGATAGTGATCCCTATCATTGCCGCTAACCGTGAAGTGATCAAGTCAGACGATCATTCGATCATTTTTAAGCTATTATTTGAGCTATCCCTGAAAAAGGACGTATAAAATGATCATGTGATTCAGGCTTATGGTTCAAATATCCATAAATCAAGAGGATTAACCATATGTACAAACTTATATATAAAGAATATGCTTAATTTATAAGCTAAAATTGACAATACCTTTGTTTGAACTTTGTTAGATAATGAAAATATTTCCTTAACACAGGGCATCAATGAAATAAAAATATTTATTTAAATAACTGCCCACATACAGAATTTCTTGCACTTTACAGTGGCACAGTGAAAAACATCAAATAATCAGAACAAAAGGTACAAGGTAAATATAATAAAGAATACAAATAAAACATTGGTGGAAAGGGAGGTAAAGGGGAGAGGTTTATTTATTCATAGGGAAATAGGACATGGCAAGCTTGATAAATGAGTTTAAGAAGAGAAAAATAACCGGATTAAAAGTTCAGGCAAAGAGTTCATTAAGGAGGAAAGGCAGTGGTGAAGTGAGCACTTGAAAATGGATAGACATATGGAGTAAGGAATGTGTATGTGTGGTTTGACAAGGGACTCTGAAATTAATGGAGGAGCACAATTAAGTGCAATGTACGAGTTTAGAATGCTGTCAATATATTTTAAATGTTTTAATTCTTTGATGCAAATAGCACCGCAGGGAATGACAGAAAAGATGGGATCAAGCAAGTAGGCATGTTGGGGAAGTGGGTAACTCTGTGTTTTACAATTCTGGAGAAGAACCTAGTTGTACTGTTAAGAAAGTTGAGATTGGTGGGAGCAGTGATGGATCATATCGGAGAGTAAAATCCTGTGATTGGAAGGACAAATGCTGTGAAGTATGATTTCATAGCTTGATAATTAGTTATTTCCATGTAACCATAGAGGAGACGTAATAGAGACATGGCTAGACTCTTAATTGAACGAATGTGGCCCAAGAAGTTCAGGTTACTGTCTGTTAAGACACCTAAATCCTTCACAGCCGAAACATGTTGAAGAGGCTCAAAGTTAATGGAATAGTCAAATTTAATAGGGGATTTTTTTAAGAGAGATAGAAATAGTTGAATTTCCCAGAATTCAAGTTTATCTACCAGGTATTATACCATTTAGCTGTGAAATATAGGCATTTTGATGGTCCTGATAGTCCGAGGTAGTGTGAATTTGTTCGAAAAATTTAGTCATCAGCATAGAGTATTAGTAAAGGTAGTTGTTTCAGGCTTGATTTGGTGGAATATCATAGCGAAAGAAAAATACTGGCAATTTTCCACAAGAATAAAGACATTTACTTTTGACCGGTTTCGGTGTACAACACCATCTTCAGGTCGAAGATTGTGTTATACACCGAAACCGGTCAAAAGTAAATGTCTTTATTCTTGTGGAAAATTGACAGTATTTTTCTTTCGGATAGAGTATTAGCTTTGGAGTGAGAAACAAAAGAGGTCAGGTCATCAATGAAGAGGTTAAATAGATATGGCCCCAGGGCACTACCCTAAGGAACACCAGATGTTGCTGGGGACCAAGAGAAGAGGTCCCTGAAAGTATAAACAGCTAAACTGTTGACTAAGCTTGTGAAAGCTGAGGGTATAGTCAAGAGTCGAAAGCTTTGGAGAAATCAAGAAAGATAGTATCAAGTTGTGTATTTTTTCCTATTGAGTTGGCAGCATGGTTTTTTTTATTCTTCCATTACCACCAAAAACAGCACCTATGGCCTTTACATCAGGTTATTTACCAAGTAACAACAGGTGAGCACTCACATCCAAGTCCTGAGTGGTGAAAAATCCACTCAGGCAGGACTCGAACCCGTGACCCTAAGGTTAGCAGGTGAGGACTTTAACCACGCCGCCACCGGGGCTGACGACAGCTAGGTTAGTCAGACATGACAAACATTATGTTGATTATCACTTTCACTGCAGAGGATGCACCTAAATCTAGGCCCATAAGCAAAAGAAGTACCCGTGCATCCAGTCTCCTCTCTTTTTCAAATGCACTGTAATTTTTCCATTTCCAGCTATGGCCTCCAATTTACTTCCCGCTCCTTCATTGCAATCTGAACTTTGTCACAGTGCCAGCCGTTTCTAGGTAAAACGGTCTATGCATCAAAGGAAGCATTAGTACCCATTCATGAAAAAAATTACTGTCGCTCACGGCAAACATATTTCATGCTTGGGCCCCGCAGTGAAAGTGTTTTTACAGGATAGGGGATGTAGTGTAGTACAATCTGTGGAGGATAATCCTCTCATAGACGGTAGGGTAGGATTGCCAGCAATGAAAATGGGTGATAGTTAGCACCTTCACAGGTAAGTTCAGTTTTATGAACAGGAATAATGTTTGTCATTTTCAATTGGAGCAGAAAGATGCTGAGTGTGAAGCAGCAATTCAACAGGAGGCTCAGTGAATCACATGGGAGGAGGTGCAGTTACATACTAAGATAGGACTGAGATCATCAGGACCTGGGGAACGGTGGAGAGGCATATTAGAAAGATACTAAAAATCCTCTAGTGAATCGGTTTCAAAGTGGGATAGACAATGCATACAGCTAGATGTGGGTGAGTGGTCTCAGATAGTTGGGAGATTGGATGCAGGCATTAAACAATCTGAAAAGAACTTAAAAAATAAGTTTGGGCATTGAAGGTCATGGCTTTGCTTTCATAACAAACAGTGCCTGGAATTCGGTAATGATTACCTCGATTCACCATTCACGTCCAGAATTTTTTTGGGGTGAAGGTAATAGATGAGCACACACCATCTGGGTATGATGGATGTCTTGAGTATCGATGTAGCTCCATGAAAGAGTGCAGAGTGTGTTTGTTCGGAGTGGTCCTGATGCCATGGAGTTCAGAGTGATGCCATGGTAATGGTACCATGCTTGATTTTTGTTTCTAAGAACATGCGGGGAATCAGATAAGAGGGGAATTTCTTAGTTTGGGTTTCACAATAGGAGCAAAATCCTTAATGACACACTCAATGATGGCATAGAGGAAGTCCACTCCTTCGGGGATGAGAGAGGAGAGTACAGGGTATGAGGTCAAGTGGGTGGTTAATGTCTTCTCAAAAAACCTTAAACCAGGTGGTGAAGGGTGTTGGACAGGGGAGGTGGGTTTGGAATCTCACTGTGATTCTTGGAGTCGCCAAAAAGGATGATAGGACCAAGACTTATGGGTCTCATCACAGAGCCAGGGTGGAGTTGAACATCACTCGAGAGTAGATTAAGAAGATAACAGCTTTACACCGAGGGTACTGTCTGTCAGTTGCAGGAGTCATCGGGACCTTGGCGATGGAGATGTGGGGCAATGGAGGCCGGAGAGATAAAGACCACACGATGTAAACGACGAAAAGAGACATAATTCTGAAGATTCTGGCAATATGAAGTGGAAGCAAATCATGATACATGATCATGAGCCTTCTCATGACCCACGCTCCTTCCCTTCCTGCCCTTGCCTTAGTACACCTAAGTTATACTCTACCTGATGGTGCTGTAATACAATGAATTCCAGGTCTTAGTAAAGTTTATTTTTGTGATTTGGCTTGAGTTTTCTTTCTATTTTATCATGAAAAGAGATACCTTCTATCACTGAACACAAAGGAGAAACTGGGAGCACAAATGATGTGGTGGGTCCACATGGCGAAACTGCACAAACATGGATGTAAAATTCACTAGTACTAGCACAGAAACAAAAAAAAGCACACATTGAAGGAGCGAGAGATACAGGTGTCCTCTCACAAGTGGCCATCTTGTCTGTCATCTTCATATTAACGTGTTTGAGTATGTATGAGGAAAATAATGCAGTAAATAAGTATAAGATTGATGCAAGGTCAATACAATGGAATATTATAATTAGGACTAATTAAGGAAATAAACAACAGGTCAAATAAACCATTTATTAACTCACAAGACCAGTTTACATTTCATATGGAGAAGTTAATAATTGTGTCCCAAAATGTATTCAGAATAATAAGACTTCCTCATCATAAGATGGATTCCTAAAGTAAATATACTCATCCAATTTTTCTATGACCTCTACATAAAACAGTTGCAAAAATCATTCTGTATTAAGCATTTCAATAACCAGCATGTACGATGTAGTATTGTAGAGCAAACATTTCCAATTGTTATAACTGCAGTTGATTATCTGTTCAAAAGTGTACAGTTGACTAAATTTCACTCAACACGTAAAAAGCATTAATCATATAAGAAATGTCTATCTTCATTCAATGATTCCTACAGGCAATTCAATATTACAAGTCTCATATGGAAATAAATATTTTATTGAATACAATGAAAATGATAACAGGAAAATCTTCCAGAATGGCATTTTGTAAAATCAGTACAGCACAATTTCAAGTACTTGAACAAGAGCTGATACACCTAAGAAACCCAACAAAGGAGAGCACAACTTTAACCATTACCCTATATGGTACTCTGTCTGGTCTTGGTATAGCTTTTGAATGCATAATTCCAGAGAAGAAAAACAAGTCCCCACAATCTATGCAGACAGCCCAATAAAAGGTAACTGCATAGAATGACACTGCTTTGATCTCATATCATTGGTTTACACACAACTCACAGAGTTCCTATTTGGATGTTAAAAAATAGTAGAAGAAATACACATACAACAGAATATTTGGGCCACTTCCTGTCACAAACTTTGATGCTAGATGAGATCAGCTCACCTCTCCCTTCTGTCACCAGTTCTCTCTCTTCCTTCCCTTGACCGGGAACGTTTACGATCTCGTGATAAAGATCGATATTCTCTGGAACGCCTCCCTCGACTGCGACTTCGAGAGCGTTGTGACCTTAACAAAAGTTTCAACCATATTAAAAATAGAAAACAAAAACCCCCAAGAGTTGAAGACACTCCTAAATGCATGGAAATTATAATTTCAAAACAACACAAAGGAATCGCTAAAATAAATCATAAACCAGGCATATAATTTGTTATATGGTAATGGTTATCCTCTTATGATGATGCCATTCACAGCAATATTTGATCTACAATGTAAAAACTACCCTTTAACCCTCTTAGTGCGGCGGCCCGATATATCGGCCCAATATCAATATATTGTTCAACTTTATGACACTAAAATAATAAATTTATTTTTCAGCCACCGTAAAAAAATTTCATCATTATTAGTTACTTCAACTTAAATAATGTAAAAAAAACAATTTGGATATTTATAACAATAGCTTCAAAAATTTTTTTTCCCTAAGGTGCTACGATTTGTTAAATCAACCTCCGAATTTCTCGCTAGTACCCCAGGAGAAAGGTTAGCACTAAGAGGGTTAAGTATTCCGTCATATTTAAATACTTGATGTTTCTCATTTTAGACAAATGAGTGCACTGGTTTGCATGTTTCGGAATCACATCACAATTTTCTATAATGGTATCCAGTGTACAGACTTGGGATGGGATTCGATGCCTGACAATTCCCTCAATACCACTTGGCCACACACCCTTGCGGTGGCTTGCAGGATATCCTGTAGATGATTGCGTAGATACTCAGTGGTATTGAAATAATGGAGTATCCAGTTAATTCCACGATACTGTTATTTCAATACCTACGTATACAACAACAAGAAAAGAGACTAAAACTTTGATTTTACCAATATAAAATTTTCCATTACTTTACACTTCTTTTAGGCCCTGGTCAATTACAAATTAATTTTTATTTCTGATACCTTAAGCTTTTGTTGATTTTACATTTATATGTATATAGAAGAGGTCCTTCAAATGCTTACACCAAAAGTTTTATTGCATATTCACACTGTCATTCTTGGAGCTGTTATATTTTGCAGATCATGACCACACCTATGCGGATTGGAAGAAAAGTAAACTAGAATGCATAAATAGTGACTAAAGATGCAAAATTAATGCATATCTAATGCTTTTCGATGTCTCATCACCATACGTTTTGTATACATAGCTTAGGAACGAGGAAAAGTAATGAAAATATAGTTCATCATATCAATTCAGTTTGAGCATGAAATAACATCCCATGCATCGTGAAGAGTTCATTTGTTCAAGAACTCATTAACGTCCTTATACATATGCACCTCATTGTCCTTTACCTAACGTGAAGAGTACAGTAGTATAAGGTGCATGATGTACGTTGTGAGTTTTCAGCTACTTGTTTCAAAAATTTGTGTCCTCAGAAAAGCAACTGTGCAACCATATGCTTGTTTTACATCAAGCCTATAGTGGTTGGTGTGACTAAGCTTTCTCAATGTCTGATGTCTGGCGGTTTTTTGTGATAGATCCCAACAAGAAAGACTATGCTGAGTGTTAAATACATAAAAATTCTTTTTCCCAGGGTAGTAAGTCACATAGTACTACCACCTTAAAATGCACCGTCAGAAAAAACATGGATGTAGAATAAGAAAATGACGAGAGAATGAGACTTCACTCTCAACATGGGTAAGAACTTTTGGTTTACGTAAAGTTTGGTTTACGTTTGGTGTACTGGAAGTTAATGCTGATGATCCATATTTTCAAGCAAATCAAGAGATTAGCCCTTCAAGTTCTACTTCCAATGTGATTGGAGGCTACTTTCCTTCGTCACTTGAAAAACAAAACACTATGGCTACATTTTCAACTAGTCCATCAATTACTAGCAGTAGTTAGTAATTAGTACACCTAACTGTAGACCTGATAATTTTCAGTCTAGTACATTTATGCATACTTCACGGCCCTCACTCCAGGAATTGATCGATAAGAACAGTGTCATCACGCCTGGCGATCGACATGTGCAGAAAATCACAGAGCTTCTTGGAAAAATGATTTGCATGGATAACATACTGATCAGCATTATGAAGGCAAAGGTTTCAAGATGCTTCTTAAACACCTAGAGCCTCGTTATGCCAGGCTATTCAGAAAAACCTTTTCAAATGAAGTGATACCAAGGATTTATGAAAAGTGTGAGGCCAAAGTTAAGTCAAAGCTATGAGAGATGAATTGAATTATTTAGTATTACCTCTGATTTGTGGACTTCTACTTGCAATGATAGTTATTTGAGTATTACTGCTATTTCATTGATTGAGAGTTTCAACTACAGCTTTTTGTAATGGATGTTATACCTATTCCAGAAGAACCTCAAACAGGTGAAAATATAAGTGATCTGTTACTGCAAGTTCTAAAAGAATGGAATATTGTTGAAAAAATTATAGCAGTGATTGCTACAATTGTAGCAATTGTAACCACAGTTAACACGTTCACTGCGGCTTGGCCCTCCGGTGGGTCACGCAAATACATCTAGCGCCGCCGCCATAAAATTCTTTGAATTATCGTAACTTGTGAGGAGTATTGTGAGAGTAAGAATAGAGAACTTCTCAAGTGACTTCACCCAGAGGTTAGACACAGTTCAAATAATAGACTACTATGTGACACTCAGTGTGACCCACCGGTGGGCCACGCCGCCCCTCCTGAAACTTTTTTCAGATTGAGTGGTGTGGCCCACCGGTGGATCACGAACAAATTTACATATTTGCGTATTATATCCTAAACATGTTTATCTTTTGTTTTCTTTTTCTGTTTCTTCACGTTTTTACGAATTTTATACAAAAGAATGAGCAATATTCAATACAGAAAAACATATATCAACTTTGTAAAAAATAATGAGAATGTTTAGGTACAAATATATGGCCCATAGAATTGAAATAACAAAGGTACAAAATGAGATAGTTGACTAATAAGCTTATGGAACATAAAATTTAACGATTTAATAAAATTTCGAACATGTTTTAATAAAACATTTGCCTTTCATCTGAAATCCTAAATCTAATTGTGGGCATTAATAATAATAATAATATTACCCACCCACCCATGGGCAGTGTGACCCACTGGTGGGTCACACTGCCCATGCAAAAGGCTGAGAGTAACCCACTGGTGGGCCACGCCGCACTGTGAGGGGTAGGGCTTTAATCAGCCCCGCAGTGAACGTGTTAATCGATCTAACATTGTAAGTGCTATCAAGAAATCCCAGTTCAAGATTATTTCATGCCTTGCACATACACTACATATTGTGAAACATGGTCTGCTAGAATCCGCTTCAGTGAAAAGTTTGACAGGCAAGTGTCGTAAATTGGTTGGTCATTTCAGGCATTCAGTACATGCCTCCAATGTGTTTAAAAGGGCACAAACCACCGTTAAAATAAAATAGCACAAGCTAATTCAGGATGAAAGTACCCGCTGGAATTCTGAACACCACATGTATCAACTGCTCCTACAACATAGGCAAGCACTCGGTCTTGCCACCAGTGAGCTCCAGCCTCCCGTTGAGTTAAATTGTCATGACTGGGACCTAATGGTACAGGTTGTCAAGCTTCTTACACCATTTAATACCATGAAATTTGAATTACGTAAATAAACTGTGACTGCATCATAAGTTTTGGCTATTGTGAATAGTTTGTGGAAGGAATTGAAAAAAACATGTCAGCAAAGCAGATTAACTCAATTTCACAACGAACTTTTGTTTCAACTGAAAAAGTACTGTGGTAGATATGAGGATGAAGAGGAATACATTTTAGTAACACTTCTGGACCCAAGGTTGAAGAAAAGCATTTACAGAAGATCAGGGACATTTCAAAAGGCCAAGAATACTAATCAAAGCTAGAGAGGAGCATGCATTACACATGAGTAAAATTTAATTTGCCAAGCTTAACTCAACTTAAAGGGAATGGCTGATTATACGTAAAAATTAAGCTACATCATAGTGTAATCACATAAAGTTTCTCTGGGCTTGGCTGCAGAAACTAGGAGAATTATTCCTTAGTACCTTTTTTTCACCTACTTTGCAGGAAGAACTGGAGAAGAAACTAAGTGAATTGAAGCATCACGTGTGGTCGATGTACTCAAATCTCATTACTGAAGGCAATGTATCCTGCCGGTCTTTTTTAAAAGAATCTCTACTCGAAATGAAGTGGAAGCGTACTTGCAGGAGCCAAGACTACCAGCCAATACAAATATCTTTCTGTATTGGAAAACCAACTTTCAGTATTCTTGGATATGTAGCAAGGAAGTATTTTTGTGTTCACCCTGCAACCGTAATTTCTGAACATTTGTTCCGAATGGCAGGAATTATTGTGGATAAAATGAGAAGTAGACTGGATCCAAACTAAGTCTGAATGTTGATTTTAGTAAATTAAAACTTGGATGTTTGTGGAAGTGATTAAATAGAAAAGATAGACCTTGCCTACTGCCATGTTGAAGTACGCAGGTGCATGTTTTCCTAAGGATTGTAATGATAATGATTCTTTTGTTCATTAAAGAACATTGCTCATTATGTGATTATATAATTATTATATTTTTTATCCCTTCCCCATGGACTACGCCTTGTCGTGGTGGGATTGGTGCTTGCGTGTTCCCGTGACCCCTAGAGCTGCACTGGCGGGAGCAACTGATATTGCTCCTGGTAGGATCACCCTTGCCAGATAGGTTGAAGGGTAGGAGTCTGACGAAAGGTAGTCCGTACTCGCAGCGTCTGTTCCTCAGTGAGACAGCTGTGAGAAGGTGTCTGACTCCAGTGGGAGCAACTGATATTGCTCCTGGTAGGGTCACCCTTGCCAGATAGGTTGAAGGGTAGGAGTCTGACGAAAGGTAGTCCGTACTCCCAGCGTCTGTTCCTCAGTGAGGCGGCTGTGAGAAGGTGTCTGACTCCAGTGGGGCAGCCTATCAAGTGATGGTGTCACGTTAAAAACACTATTGAGACAGGCAACGGGAAACCACCTCAATTAAACTCTCCCAAGAACACCCAATTTTACCTAGAAAAGAAATATTCAACAGTGGCTGACGTGTTAGTGAAATTAAAAGCAGATTTTGAGGACTTTCCAGAAAGAAAGCACATTGCGTAAGACCTTGCGTCAATTGAATTTTTACGTGAGAAAACACAACTTCTGCGCTGTTTGCTTTGAATCTCAGAGTATAAAGGATGAACGAAAAACATTTTTGCGTTTAACAAAAAGATACAGAGATAAGGGGTATTCCATATGGTATACCGATAAAACCTGATGTGGTGCGAATCATGCACTAAATTTGGGGTGGCAAGAATTTGATCTCAAACAGGTGTCCTAGATTTTAATCGTGGTAGGGTTCAAGAAATATATAGCTGGAAGAGGGGGCTTATAAAACCATCAGGTGCCGGTAGGAGGACAATAATCCTCGATATAGGCAATGAGGAAGGATTTTTGGAGCCACGAAATGAAATTTCTGTTTGCTTTGAAAGTAAGAGGGAATAGTCTGATTATCATAATGAAATGAATGGAGAGCATTTTATGGAATGGTTTCAGCAGGTTCTTCACCGATTACCTGAGAAAAGTGCAATTGTACTGGACCAAGCTCCTTATCATACGATGCAAAACCTCAGACTCGTAATCCGACGATGAGCTAGAAGAAAGATGACATCATCCACTGGCTTATTGAGAATCACATTGAACTGTCCGTGGAAGAGAATGGATACCAGGATTTGTATGAGGAACTAACAAAAACCGAGCTCACTGAGCTGGGAAGGTGGAAGTTCAAGCCATTTAAGTATCTTTTGGATAATCTCATTGATCTAAGTGGGAAGGACGTGAAAATTCTGTGGTTACCAGTGGCTCATTTCAAGCTCAACGCGATTGAGTTGATTTGGGCGTGGGTGACAAGGGAAGTAGCAAAAAAAATGCTACATTTAAGATTCGAGACGTCGTCAGCTTATGCCAGCAGAAGCTTAGGAAGGTGTCCAAAGATTTATGGTTCAAATCAGTTCAGAATGGGAAAAGGAAGGAGGAAGAATACCGAAGAAAAGACAGGCTAAAGGCCGCTTTACACGATACAATTTTTTGTACAATTTCTTGTTCAAACTCTTGCATGAGGAAATTGTACCGTGTAAAGTGGCAAATTGTACGAACGCTTGTGCGATTGTCTGAATGGGAAATAGGGAAAATTTTGTTCTACCTAGGTAAACGAAGTAATCATAAACTTACTTAGTGATGACAGCAGCAACAATGAATGATGACTTATGAGTAACTGTATTTGTGAAGATGATTGCGGAGAGAGGCGCGGAAGATATTTATTGCATAAAATGTGAACTTCGGCCTTCCTGAACGTGTAAATCTTTGGTGATGTATTTCCTGTTAACAGTCTTGTAATAATCCATTTATTAGTTACTCATGATGATTGTTTCCTCTCGTTTTATGTGATCTTGAAAAAATACATACATGCTGAGTGTAGATGTTTTTATACGAATTCAGTGTTATTTTATTTCTTTTCATCATATATTTGTTACTTATGAAAACAATTTCAATGGATAAATGATTTGAAATCAAATGTTACCTACATGTACTTAGTCTTTAGATAGTTTATATATGTGCTTTTCTTACATAGCACTCGACGGACGTATTACCAGAGATTTGAGGCGTGCGCGACCAGGAGTTCACCAGTGCCAACAGCATAAAATGGTAGTGTGCATTGCTGCGGGGCGAATTTCGTCTTTGTGGTTTATTTTAAGTAAGAGGAACAAAATCAACATTTCCTCTCATGAAAAGTTTAGAAATATTTTTTCCATATAGCATACGTAACCTCAATATGCATGTACTTTTCTACACCTCGGAAATAGAAATCTAACTTTTGGCCATTTTAAAAATCAAAGAATGGGTAAATATAATTTTAAAAAAATATTTGTAATGCGGGGATGTTGTTCTCTCTATGCAAAAACAATGATGTGCACCAATCAAATATTTTGCCCGCGACGAGATGAAAAAGACCACCGTTTTGCTGTTCTCCTCATTTTTCACATGTTCTTCTTCACTCTTCCAACCGTAGAAGCTAAACATTTATGTTTAACCACTTTTTAATGATTTAATGTTATAGTCAAACAAAGAGTAAAATGATATATTACACGACTCTATGGAGCTTTCGCAGAATTTCATACAATTGCTTAAAGTTCAGCGTTCTACCTTTTATGCACCGATAATAGAAGCCATTCGCCTTCACTAACCCTTCCCTTATATTCACTGTAGTTAAAAACTTGCAACTCAGTAGACATAGTACCGTATATTCTCATGTACCACATGCACATTTTTCCCCTTTCACCAGTGTCAAAAAGTGCGGTGCGTGTAATTCACGAGGATCCATGGCTTACACGGGGATTTTTATTTCTTGGTCGTCGAAGATACAACATGGCAAAAAGCCTTACCTTAGACTTGTAGTCAGTTCATGTCTTTACAAAAGAATTACTTAACTGTCACTGATTATGCGAGGAAATACAAAACATCAGCACAAAGTGAGCACTTACCGAGAATAGTGGATTACATTGGAAAAAAAAAGATTGAGTTAATTCCAGCCGAGATTATTTTGTCTTAACATTACTTGGCCCACCAGATCAAATTACGAGACGTGAATTCCTTCACATACATATGCCTCTATCAGTAAATTCCATGTGCATAGTGCATGAGGCAGTTGCTTTAGTCTATGGCCATCCAATGCATTGACCAACAGCAAATTCATTGTTTCTTAATCAAATATTATATAAAATGAACAGTGGTAAAAGATTACGTTCATTTAGTGTTCGCGAAAAACCTAATACCGTACGAGTTGCGGAAGAGATCGGCAATTGTACCGCGGGACGTAAATATGACATGCCAGAGTATTGCGTACAAGACGGAAGGAACTTCTTTCAAGTAACAGCATTAAAGAGCATTCAGAGGCTGCAAAATATCCTGGCATAGAGAAACAACTTTCAGCATGCATTCGAGACTAATGAAACCTTGCATTTGCATTGTCGACGGAAATGTGCCAAATGAAAGCCATACAGCAAGACTGCGATGAATGAAACAATAGCATTGATGAAAATTGCAAGTTAGAATCAAATCTTTCTCCTTTTCTCTATATTCTTTGCATTTTTACTTTGCATTGATTCTAAACCATTGTTAATATCACCTTTTTCACATTCATGTTTAATACGATTATGATTGTAGTTTTCCTGTTAACAAGTGACCACGACGGTGAATATCGGCTTTAATGATTATTTTTAAAATTTCGATCTATTGTTATTACGGTATTTACATAAAAAATACTGTAGAATACAGTTCCATCGTGTTCCAATTATGCCATTATTTTCCCGTTAAGAATGTTTTTTCCTTTTTTTTTTTCAAATTCTATTTTTCCCAAAAGTCAGTGCCCATAAACAAGGGTGCACGTGGTACACGAGAATATACAGTAATAAAGCTATGACTCATATTGCATTAAAATTTGTTTTTTTCTCAAAATGCTGTGCTATCATTTATTAGACATCAAAAATACATATGGCGATAAGAAAATGGTACCATTTTTTATTGTAGCACCGAAAATATTTCAAAATTTGTTTTTAAAAATTAGTATCCCCATTGGTAGAATAGAAAACAATATTATCTAAATGAGGTTACAACTACGTGAAATTCAAAAGAACGATTTCAATGTTATTTTCTCCTAAGTTTCGCATTTTGTGAACATATCAACGTTAATTGGTAAGTATGGTCAAGTAGTATATCGTACATTGTAAAGTTCTCTGAAATTATGAAGTAATTCGTAATAAAAATCCACGTTTTTCAAAGGCTGAGCATACAACGGTACTTGAAGAAACTCTAGATCAGAAACACTACTTCACAAATCAATAGATCTATCGTGTATAACAACACATTGTAGCACTGATATGTATTTAAATCTACATTGTTTCCTATAAGCTGCCGCAAGGGGGGCGGCGGCGGTCTTTACGTCTTTTCAAAAAGGTAAGCGGAGTTTGTTTTGGCATCACGTATTTATAGCAAAATTTTTAATCTCCTTTTGCATACATATTAAAGCTACATTGCAAAGACACGACAAACAATTTGTTATATGGTGGCAATAGTCGTATGGCTCAGAGCCTTCTTATTACCCGTGCTATCTGCTCAGTGCGTGAGAGTAGTAAACGAGTTTGAATCAATCATTTAGTATTCTAAAATAATTTTCATTAATCAAACCTAAAAATGAATTCTGATGTAAAATTGCGATCGTTTCCAGTGAGTAAAAGCTACATATTATAAGCGATGCCGAAAAAATAGAAAATCAAGCTTCAGGAAGGAAATATGGTGTATCTGAATCTAGCAGTGAACTAAACTAAACATGAGAACGGTTATGATATGAATATTCATTTGTGATTTATGATTCAATTTCCGTGAATGTGTTTTTCTTTAGTTTTATAAGAATTATAATTGTAATGACATTGAGCTTAGTTTTTTCCGTGTGTTGCCAAGACTTTCCTGTGTTGTTAAATCATCCCAGTCCACAGCTACTATGCAGAGAGCAGACGAGACTAACTCTATCAGGTAAGGATGGCATTCTGCTTTATTTGTTGATATGCCAACGGATTTCCGTGATAATCGAGTAATCACGGGTTGAAATTGTATATATTTCTGCAATTATTTCAGTTGGACATTATTTTGAACAGATGCCATTTTTATAGCTGATGTGATCGTATGTAACTATAATTACTGTGAGATGCTACGAGAAAAAGATGCACAGTAAAAGAGGCAGTGCTTCAATGCACAACACGATGACAATTGTGACGATATTAACACGTAATTCAATCAATTAATGAGAAAGACTCACACGTAATTTAGGCACAGCATTTCTATTAAAGAATGTGCATTCATGTTATGACAAAATGATGCAGACTCAAGGGCAAAATTTTTTTTTAGATAGAAATAATTTGTTTCCTCTCGAGCCTGCCCGAAAATAGGGGTGCTTGGGATACACGAGGGCAAAGCTTACACGAGTAAATACGGTATTACATTGTTATTCATGGTCAAGTCTTTGGAGTTATGTTACACTGGCTGGTAGTTAAATCACCTCCATTTGCAAATTTCCTTTCATGTTAAGTATATACAGTGGAACCTCGATCTATCGTTTTTCAAGGGGATGGACGAAAAAAACAATGATTGCGGGAGAACGAACAATCCAGGTAATCATTACCACGGTGTCCAATGAGTGGAAATTTACAGGAACTTTTATTAATTCTATTCTCGGGAATTATACAGGGATGTTCCGTTAAAGCTGGAAATCTTTAAATTAATGCCAATAATACGTGCAGACACTAAGTAAAATTCCCATGTCGGCGGTCGGAAATGATAGTTTGGAGTTTTATTGATGTACATTGCATTCTTGATTATCCGGTTCAATTTCACTTTTATTTCTTATAATACTCGTAATTTACGTAAAACAAACAATATACAGTAAAACCCCTCTTTTACACTTTTGAGGGGGATAAGGGAAAAAAGTGTAAATCGCGGGAAAGTGTAAATCGAGGGAAGGCACAGTTTAATGAAAATAATCCCTTAAAGTAATGCTAAATGTTCTATTTTTCAATTGAATCATGTCTTAAATGAAAAGTAAGTATAAAAAAATGTAATTATGACAATAAAAAATTCTTTATTAATACCAAACTCTCAGTGAGATAGATTGTACAATATGTCAGTCTTCAGAAAGAGATCATTTTACATAGGTGGTAGCTGATAAATAAATAAAATGGGAGTACATATTCAATGAACTCCATAAAATGAAAAAATCTTCTCAAAGTAAAAATAATTAAATCTTTGCATAAACTAAACAAAAATATGACTTAATAATCCATTAAACCTTTTGTTTAAAAAAAATATGTACCAACCTTTACTCTCAAAAAGTCTACTAAAAATTTAAGCCAAAGAACCATCTCAGAATTTAAATAAAACATTCTTGGCTGAATTCAGCTATAACAAAAAAATACATCATAAATAAATCTTCATTTAACTAGCCTCCTTCTGGAAATATTCCATTATCTTTGATTGCTTGCTCATTTTATTTGTATTAATTGATTCTACTCTCTTTTCTATTCTGTCCAATAGCTCTAATTCGTTCTCACTTCCTGCAACACTTGATAAATATAGTCGTAGTACATTACCAATATAAACATATAGTGTCTATATTCGTGGACACGACGCTTACAAGCAAGGTAGAATTTTTCGCAGTCATGACTGTTAAAGAGAAGTGCATATCATCGTTTTATTTCACATAATTACAGCCAACTTCTTCCCGGAATACAGTTTTACGATGGAAGATACATATCCTTCATGATTTTACCGCATAATTGCCACTCGTAACGTAATATAAGGCATTTGGGGAACTAGCACAATTGTTATAATTTTACCCGATTTGTCTCCTGAAGAATTAAAACGAGTTTATTACGAAAGTATGAGATGAACCCAGAAATAGAAGGAATTATAAAATTTATTGTAATTCAAAGGTCTTTCGCATGTTCCTTTTGGTGGCCTAGCGCAAATGGCGGACCTTTTAAAATTTCGTAAGTGTAAATACGGGGAAGACATAACACTGTGGAGATATATAAATCATCGGGACTTGATGAAAATGTTGTAAATTGCGGGAAAACGTAGATTGCGGGGGTGTAAAAGCGAGGTTTTACTGTATATATTTTCACGAATAATGCGTGAGTTAAGACTGCTTTCAGTACTCGCCAGGGGCTCTCTTCACCCGATCGCAAATCCTTTTAGCAGCGACTGTATTCCCATTTGCATTACGCGCTGACTTAGGCGTTCGCTAGTCCTGTCGCCATCGCCTCCACTAATTCCCCTCCCCTACTTCCTTCCGACCTCCCTTGACCAATCAAGGTGTAAACAATGCCCCTTATCTGTCGTACACTGGAATCCCATTTCACTTTCTTCTCTCTATCTTTTTGGGTCATCATACACATCAAGACTGTGGTCGACCCTCTGAAACTCAGCTGAAATTAATACATTGCTATCTACGTCTACTCTCTGTTGTCGGTAGATTAATCACGAAATTACAAGGTTTAGGGTACAAGCTGCGATCTAGGGATCTTTCGCATCGGACAGTGGGCGAAGAAAACCTACAGTTCCTTTGGTTTGAATTCAACCACATGCGACTCCGCGGCAATAAAAGCACTTATGTGATACAGCAAACTTATCGTTAGTAACAATTTATTTTTTACGATTGGTTATCATTTGAATAAAACACTTGAAATCAATCTAGAAGTTTTTTCCATTGCTCATCATCTCGTGAAATATTAGAGCAGATGGCGAAGTAAACGTAACACGTTCCTTTTGAGTACGCATGGATGAGAATTACTTTATATGAGGTGAATTTGAATGTCATGAAAAGGGCGCAAGTTCCACTATAAGCTCCACTAGAAATATGAAAATCCTGTATCAGATTGTTTACTAAAGATCCGCTGAAATTTCGGGAATTACATTGAAGAACAATCCAGTCTCATCTGCATTGTACACTCCTAGTGGGTGGTATCCCTCTAGAAGGGACGGTAGACTTTCCAGCCATGCATCAGTATTTTCTACACTTTCCGCAGCACTCTCTCCCGCCAGCTTCTTATACACAAGTCCACGACGATCTTTGAAACGACTTATCCAGCCATTGGACGCAGTAAAAACATTAATGTTCAGCTGGGTGGCTATAATTTTTGCTTTTTCCCTCAGTGTAACTCCATCAACTGGTATGTTGGATGCCCGTGCCTGCTGGTACCAAGCAAAGAGCACTGTTTCCATTTCCGCAAATGTTGACTTCCTGGCAGTTTTTCTCTTCTTGGACACATTACCACATTTATCTATTTGCTCTCTGATCTCGTCCTTTTTCGCAAAGAGTGAATTTTAAATGCTAGCCGACAACCCAAGGCATTTTGCTATGTCCACACGTTTCTCCCCCGGATTCTTTTCTACTTCTTCGACTATTTTGAGACGATCTCGCAATGTTCTAACTTTCTTCTTCGGATGAGGTATGATCAGAAGAAAAATTAAATGAAACTTATAAAAAAACAAATTGACAGCAGTAAGTGACTGAAAACAACGGATGAATGGACACAGAACCACTCGCAAAGAAATGAACTTGGGGAATGACACTATCGTGGGCACAGAGTTGACCACAGAGTTGACTACAAAGTACGCAACGTGATTGTGTGACTGTGAGTTGACTATAAAGTGTGCAACGTGATTGTATGGCTGTCTCTCCAACATTGTAATCTTAAGAGACGGCAGTGAAAATAAAACAATGTAAATTCTTTGTTTTATTTTTTTTCAAAAGCAGCATGCGGGAATAGTTGCGGCGGGAACGTGATATACAAACGATTGTTGCGGGAAAACGATACTTCGGAGAACAATGCATGCGGGAATAAATAACGTTATCTATATGGAGCTTCATACGGGACTAAGAATAGCGAACGATAGTTGCGGGAAAACGATCCTTGCAGGAACAATGGATCGAGGCTCAACTGTACTTCAAAAGAATTTGGAACAGTAAGATCTCATTTTCAACCATGAAAATTTCTAAACCTCTCAAGAAACTCATTTTCTATGAGTATGCTTGATTCAACGCATTTTTCAACAGAAAAATCCTTGTCCATGATAAGTTCCTCAGTAAGACTCTTACAAGTTGGCAAACGAGCAAAGATTTTGATCTTTCTGGGTTCTTTGAAGAATTTAAATTTGTTTTCAAATACTTCCATGCAGTAATACATGTCACAAGTAATTTGCTATCACCTTGTACTTCAGAAAGTTCAAATGACAAGCCAGGTCATCTAAAAACACCAATTCACATATCCATTGTATATTTGAAAGCTCTTCCAAGGACCCTTTGTTAATACGAATAATTTGGTCCATGGATTTCACAAACAAATTTATCACAGAGTCCCATTTCAATGCTTTACTGCAAAGGGCGATTGGATGATATGTACAGGCACTTCCAAAAAAAAGTTAACACTTCTGAGCCGAAATTTTTCTAAGTCCCGAGTTGACGGTGATATGACAACGCTGCGTCACGGCTTCCCTCTGGCGGAGCCTCGAGAAGCTCTGACAGAACACAAACCCCTTCCCTCCTCCCCCGTCCTCGCCTTTCCCTGTTTAGCAGAAGGGATTACTGCAAGGTCGGTCTTATTACGCCCTAAAGAAGGGGGCTATGGTGGGCACTCCATGGTCGTTTTTTCCGACTTGCGCTGAACGACATTTGAAGTCCTGAACATATTCCTACCGTCGCATAGTGGTCGGAAATAAGAAAAAGCTGGACAAAATTCAAAAATAGCTTTCTTTGAACTTAATACTTCGCACAAATACAAAAGACTGCTAATTAAGGAATAATATATCATTTGACATGCTTTTCATCTATTAGTCAGATACAGGAGCTCAAACATGACCAAATTTCCAAATAAACACCTGAACTAATTTTTCTCCGAATGTCTTCCAAGTTAAGTTGATCGTGACGTGATGTGGGGAATTTGATTGAATAAATAATAGCATGATCTATTAACACAAGCCTTTGCCTTTAAATTACCAAAGCTTAAAATATTTTTGAAGCATTTTAGCGCAATTCCGTTAAAAAATGTCAGGCGCTATTGTCAGATAAAATGTTTACATAATATAGAGAATATCTAGCGTTTTTGGGAGAGACCTGTCAAGTGACTTATATCAGAGCACTCGTTGAAGACTCATAAACACGAAATTGAAGAGAAATTAAAAATAAGTCTATGACACCGAAAATACATATGATTTTCTGATCGTGCGTCCGGGGCATGGCTCCGCACGGCTGGGGCTGGAAGTGCCGTGACTCGCTTACTTCACTCAAGTGACATGGACCCAAGGCTCCCATTTCGTCGTTTTTCAGCACTCATTGTCACTAACCTTCACTGATCTATGCTGATGAAATTGTGAGAATATTGAATAGTGCGACCTGATAAGTTTACGTGGAATAACTTTATTTTTATTCGCGTGCGCTTCGGGAACATACTTCTAATTCACGCCCTTGAAAAGAGTGTAGTCTTTCTAGGGCCCATGTAACATTCCAGAAATACACTGGTTTTTCTTTTGAATTCCTTTTGCCCCCTTCTTTTTATTCACGCGGTAAGAGATGCACCGACGATTTCAGAGCCTTGGTCTTCGTTTTCCCAGCCACCTTTTCCAGTTTCCTCAGAGGAGATCTGAATGCCAAATGGGGGGGCGGCATGTTCCCTCTGACCACTCTGTTCAGTCCCTGTACTGAGACAATGGGGATGGGGAGGACCGGTCTCCGTCCAAAAACCTTACTCCATACGTTTTATTGCTCCCACGACCCCTTGCACACGGTATGCCTCGGGTCAACATCCTGAGTTTATGCCCTTGCAGCCCAGTGACCAGGCATGAGGGGTGTTCCGGTAAAACATCGCAGACGTCTGCCCATCCACTCTTCCACCTGAGTGCTTTTAAGTTTCTTTCTACTCACATTACCGGGCGAATATTTCAAAACATTTAAATGCCCACGAGTGAACACGTTTATCAACATCGTTTCATGACTTAGGTTTGATAGCCTCTTATTAATTTCATATGTGATGTGAAGAAAGTAACAATTCATTCACAAAAATGAATTAATTCCGTCCATTAAAGAAATATATCCAAAGCTTTTGGCGGTATTGTTTAGCATGCAATATGGTCGAATAATGGATCACCTTTCCATCAGAAGGAAATATAGGAACAGCTTATCAATTTGCAATTACTATTCTCAGTTGCGATATAGGTTCTTAAGGAAATTTACTAACTGCCGTCCACCCACTTCGCAATCCGAGCAATTTGCCCCTCGAGAGGTGATCACCGTATGGCGGCTGGGTTCCCGCGCGTCACGTGTGCAAACCCTTTCTGAGAGGGAATTCCCAGCTAGCCATGCTTCCTCGCAGCCCTCTCCCCTTCGGTAGGAGAATAGTGGGTGGCGATCCTTCGGCAGCGTTAGGAGGACACCCAGCACCCTCAGGTCGGGAATAAGGGTGAGGCGAGAGTCGGGGGTATTTTGCGACCACCTGCAGGTGTCCTATAAACAATGGGTATTCGGGAATATTCGTATGTTGTCACAGTCCTCATCCTTTGAAGAACGGAAAAGGCATTGAATAACTGATTAGAGCGTAACATTAGTTACAGTTTGACCAACGGGAATGTCTTCACATGCTTACGGAGCTCTTGCAATCAGTTAAATCTCATACGAATAATTATTTAGTTGTGGTCGCATGCGCGCGCAGTTAGCTGTATTAGGACCTGAAACCTTTAGTGATTATAAAATAGTAAATGCGAAATTTATTGTAGGCGTTGAAAGACATTATAAACCAAGGAAGAGGGTATACTTATTTGGCAAGGCTACGACGGTATGAAAAAGAAATTAAGGAAACCGTTTAATATATTTAGCGAACAAAGCAAAGGATTCGATACAGAGGATTTGGGGAGAGAATTTCTTGAGGGCACCCTTAAAGCAGTTAATGAATACATACCAAGTAAATTCATTAGTGATAATACAGAGCCAAAGTGGTATAATGCGGAGGTTAGGAAATCACTAAAGCGACAAAGGATATGCCACGCTAGGATGAAAAATGCAGGACGGGGTCTATCGGTAGAGGAAAAAAATGAGATAGTTCAAAACTTTAAAAAATCGAGAGCATTAGCAAGGACATCATGTCGGCAAGCGTTATCACATTTCAAGAGCAAGATGTCAGGAGAATATTTAGATAGCAATCCTAAAGCGTTTTGGTCATATGTGAGAGAGCTTCGGGCAAATAGGTCCACAGTGCACACACTTCAAAACGATAAAGGAATTAGAGTCACCAGCAGTGTAGAAAAAGCCAATTCTTTAAACACCTTCTTCCAAAGGGTTAGATTAGACATTATACCAGATTTTAGGGAAACGGCTGCGTGGTCAGTAACAGATTTGTATTGGTATAATACAAATAATAATCTCATGGGCATTATTATTACTATTCAAATTAGGACTCATAAACTATAAATGCTAAGGTTAACTCGTGGAAATGCCACCACAATTGTAAACGTTATTTACTTCATCCTGAAAATCGAGCATTTTACTTCGCCAATACGGCGAAAACGTTAAAATGTTCTTCTTATCAGCCTGCTCCTAGTCTTAAAATTTGAGATCGCATATTTTCAAAGCTTCTGACCACATCCATGTGAGAATTAAATATGCCTATGAACTCGTTCTGAAATGGCACGAACGTGAAACAACACCAATTAACCAAGGAATTAATTATTTAAGGGACACATACAAATTGGAGGGTGATAACAACCAATGATGATATGTGATTTCCTATTGAAAGTAAAACGTCGATTTTTAATTTAATGCCAATGCGTGACGTCGGTTTTTTCTGCAACGATGGTGGCGAGCATAGAGATATGTTCGGGACTTCAGACGTCGTGCATCTCGCGTCGAAGAAAAAGACAATCTCCGGACACAGGATCGATCCAGATTAGTCGGAAATCGAAAAAAGCTGGACAAAAACCTAAAATAGATATACACTTGAAACTTCACACAGATTCTTAGAACAGTTTTCTACTTAAGGAATAATGCATCAATTGTCATGACTCATCCGTTATGAGACACAAGGACTCAAACATCACGAAGTTTTAAAAAAAATCCTGTTATAATATTTATCCTAATATCTTACAAGTTGAGATGACGTTGTGGGAGGAATTTGATTAAATAAAAATAGCATGATCTATTATTAACACAATGCTTTGCTTTTAATTGCCTGAGCTACAAATATTTTTTGAATCGTTCATTTTCTATTCCATTACTTAATGGCGGACACTGTTCTCAGACAAAACTTTTACATCAAGTAGAGTATATCTAACGTTTTATGGAGACACTTGTCAAGTCACTTATATCTGAGCATTCATTGAAAACTCATTTTCACGAAAGTGAAGAGAAATTAAAAGTAAGTTTGCGACACCCAAAAATACATATGATTTTCCACCGCGCGTTTGGGGTCTGGCTCCACGCGTCGGGGGCCGGAATTGACGTGACTCGCTTACATTGCTGAAGTGACATGGACCCTAACCAATTCGTTATTTTTGAGCTGTACCCATTGTCAGTAACCTCCATCACTCTTATTTGATGAAATCGCGAGCATATTAAGCCGTGCGACGGGATAATATTACGCGGAATCGAGTTATTTTTCTTTGTGTACGCTCCGGGAACATACTTCTTATTCAAGCCCTTCAGCCCTTGAAAAGGGTGGAGTCTTTCTAGGGCCCATGTGAACTAGATATATTCTAGTTTTTCTAAGTAATGGAATAGCAATGAAATGATTAAAAAAGTATTTGTAGCTCAGGCAATTTAAAGGCAAAGCACTGTGTTAATAGGCAAATGATGCAGGTGTTTATTTGGAAATTTGGTTATGTTTGAGCCTTAGTATCTGGCTAACAGATACGAATCATGTCAAATGCTGCATTACTCCTTAATTAGCAATCTTTCCTGAGTATTTATGCGACGTTTCAAGTCTATATCTCAAAGAAAGCTATTTTGGAAATTTGTCCAGTTTTTTTTCGTGACGGTGGCGAGCGTAGAGATGTGTTCAGGACTTCAAATGTCTTGCAGCGCGAGTCGAAATGAAAGACCATGGAGTGCCCACAATAGCCCCCTTCTTTAGGGCATAATAAGACTGACCGTGCAGTAATCCCTTCTGCTAAACAGGGAAAGGCGAGGACGGGGGAGGAGGGAAGGGGGTTTGTTTTCGGTTAGAACTTCGCGAGGCTCCGCCAGAGGGAAGCCGTGACACAGCGTTGTCAAATCACCGTCGACTCGGCACTTAGAAATATTTCGGCTCTGAAGTGTTAACTTTTTTTTGAAAGTGCCTGTACATTGAAATGAGAGTGGAGGATCAGAGCAGCACTCTCTTTAAAGTGAATTCTCGCTTAATTTTCATAAGCCCCCATGTTTAATCTCAACCATATTCACGGCTCAATCAATCATCATACTTTTTAACTCGGCCCAGACTCATATGTCCTTGACAAGGTCACAAAATTTACAATTAAATCATCAGACCTAGTTATAACTTCAAAGAATGAAGGGTTGTCAACTCTTCTGTTACGACACAGTTACTGTCGATTACCTTCACAAAGAAGAGGAGTACTTTGTACTCATAATTTTTGAGATTTTGAAGTAGATATCAGTACTTTGTTGATGCCCAGAGAATAAAATGTAAACTTATTGGCAGTACCTTTGAAACAAGATTGTAGTCCTACACAAACATCCTCAATTCTTCTCATCACAGTCCTCATGGATAAACTAACAATATTTTTTAATTTAAGTAATAACTTGTAATAGTCTCAATATTATTAACTTTTCTGCACCTTTATTCAACAATACCCTTCTCACGGTTCACATAACTGCAATCCCCTACTTTAGCTATTATTTTGGCAACACAGTAACTCGCTTACAACCCAGTGCTGTCCTCATTTGTTTTCCTTATCAATAAATTGTTGTAACATTTAATTATTTAATAACAGTACTTTGGCCTCACAAGCTTCAAGGAAACCTGTTCAAAACTAAGATTTTTAAGTTCCTTAGGTCTGGTCATATTTCTCTGAAATAAAAAGCACTTCGCGTACTTTTTAGTCCTAGCAAATTAGATGTTTATCTGTCATCAAATTACCTTAGACATATTTAACCCTTTTGCTGCGGCTCACTTTCCAGAAACCTACTTGTCACATGCGGCAGAAAAGTGAAAGCGCTACAGGGAGAACGAAAAGGTACGTTCACAGTAGTGAAAGGGTTAAATATAGCATAAAGTGCAAAAATTTACTTTGACAATAAACTAGTGTAGTTTTGTAAACATCTAAAATGCTAGGATTAAAAAGAAAAAAAAATTTAAGCATGCTTTTCTAAAAAAAATAAAAATGTAGGAAAAAAATATCTTCACATCGTACTACAAAAGAAAAAATAATATTTACTCAGGTGAATTAAAGTTTAGCCTAGTACTGGGAATCATTAAATGCAATTCAAGGAAATTATTCACACGGTGGATTATTTATGAACATTAATAGGAAGTAATTCTGGTTTCAACAACATAACATATTTAAAGTTGTCTATTTAGGCAAGGCCACAACAAAAAGCATGGGGTGCTCATTTCGCTCCTTTACTTTAGTTCATTTAAAGATTTTCTAGAAATGATATATTAAAGCGCTCTATTCCACTGGATACCAATATCTTTATTTAATTAATATATAATGATATCGGATATGAAAGAGCACTTCATGCTTTCCATTGTGGCCTTGTATAAATGGACAACTTTATGTTACATTGTTGAAACCAAAATAACTCCAATTAATGTTCATTAATAATTCATTGCGTGGATAATTTCCTTGAATTGCATTTAACTCTTTCCAGTACTAGGCTAAACTTTAATTCACTTGAGAAAATATTTTTTTTCTTTTATAGTACAATGTGAAGATATTTCTTTTTCTTAGATTTTTATTTTTTAGAAAAGCATGTTTAAAAATATTTTTTTTTTCAATTTTTATTTTGATAAAAACATTTAAAATTACATAAAATGATACAAAATGAAAAAGTTGAGCATCAGACTATAAATCATGATCACATAAATTAGAACTTTCGCTAGGCACGAGAGAAACAGAGAAAAGTTGTTACACACCAGTTGACTAACGTCAATGGACGGAGGTTGTTCACACTTATGAAGCGAACAGTGAAAGGCAGCCACCTTTGCTGGGACTGAGTGATAGCTGCTCAATGTCATGAAGCAAAGAGGCGGCTTTCACTGGGGTTGAGTCACTGCTCTATTCATCACCAGTCACTACCTAATTAGTAATTGCAATGGTTTAGCACCGTGGCTTGACTGTTTGCACAATGCCTTCTCATAAAAAAATCATTGCAAGCCACTTATGATTCTCGTTATCTTAGGGTATTAAAATAATTATTAACTGAGCGGGTCACATGAAATATTTCAGTGAGCCAAGAGTTGCCGACCCCTAACATAGAGACAAAGAAAAAATTCCCATTTAGCAGTTATCCATTTTAGTGACAAGGTCAGCTTTGCAAATTGCAGCAGTGATTATACTAGTTTGAAATTAGAACTACACAGAAGATAAAAAGGAGAAAACTACTGTATAAGCATACTCCTTACCTGATATCTAATTTATCAAGATTCCGGAAAATGAAGCCTCATCTAATGGATAAATCTTAGGTGCTGAAGAGCTCTTTTAAATTACATTAGATTAACATGTTCACTGCGGAGCTGTTTAAAGCCCTACCCCTCACAGCGCGGCGTGACCCACCGGTGGGTCACACTCAGCCTTTTGCATGGGCGGTGTGACCCACCGGTGGGTCACAGTCCTTCCGAGCTTCTGGCCCCTGCCGAGGGATGGCGGTTGAAGCGGCAACACTCAGCTGTTTCCTGAGATTAGAGGAAGGCTGGGGGAGGCGACTCCCAGCCTGCCCCCAGCCCACCCTCCCCTGGCCACGTGGGGCACGCTATCGGCTACACCCTGGTGTGGGATGGGGGAATAGAGGGGCAACAATACAATGCATGTGGTAAAGATTTGCTGACACTCGGAAAACCCAGGAGACTCCCACCCGTATCTGTTTATTGCTCCTGCCCTTGTTCGCGCCCTTCTGTGAGACGTAGATGCCCGTCCGTGCGTACCGATTCCCCAGCCCTGCTCAAACTATGAGAAAAGGGAAGGGGGATCCTTTGGAAAGAGTACATAGTGGTCTCACTCAGAAAAAAGTAGTGTCTGCATTTTGGAAGACGTTCACCCGCCAAGGGCACGGTCACTCATCCACCACTGAGGGATTAGCTCAGGAACGCTACGTGACCCTTTCCCAATTGCCCTTCCGTAGAGGGGGAGGGGGGGAAGGGAAGAGAGAGAGTCCATCTCTCACACAGCCGGGCGAGTGCAGTTCGGACTCTTTAGTTTACGAGCAACTGACGGACAGCCAAGAGGTTGAGGAGAAAAAATTTCCCTAAACATTTTCATATTTTTAATAAGTTGATATGTTTTACTACATCGAGTATTGTTCATCCTTATGTATAAAAATCGCATAAACTTGAAAAAAAACAAAAAGAAAACAAAAAATAAACACATTTTGGATATAATACGCTAATATGTAAATTTGTTCGTGACCCACCGGTGGGCCACACCGCTCACGCTGAAAAAAGTTTCAGGAGGGGCGGCGTGACCCACCGGTGGATCACACTAAGTGTCACATAGTAGTCTATTATTTGAACTGTGACTAACCTCTGGGTGAAGTCACTTGAGAAGTTCTCAATTCCTACTCTCACAATACTCCTCACAAGTTACGACAATTCAAAGAATTTTATGGCCGTGGCACTAGACGCATCTGCGTGACCTACCGGTGGGTCACGCCGCAGTGAACGTGTTAAACCACAGAAAAAACCTACCTCAGCCAATAATAAAAAACAAGTAGGAAGTCATTATTCTCGCCATTTAACTAATACAATTTTTAGTCATTTTATTGCCGATTTCTTTTTCCCCTAATAGGGAGACAGGAAGAATTAACAGAAAGATTAAACAAATTCAGTAACATTGTTAACTTGTCTTTACTTCCACCTATCTTAAATATTTTTGATCAGAGATGCCATTTTAACAGCTTCTCTCAGAAAATAATAAGTGCCATGAGTCCTACATTATAAATGCAGTGATTCGGTAATAGATACTTTTTCAGTCTTAAACTAAGAACCTGAAAGCCTCAAGAATGTTGTTTTTCATTGTTATTCAGTAGTTTTGATCAGTTCTAACATTTTTATGGTATGAGAAGCTACATAGGTAATTGTAGGTTGATAGAACCGACATGTATATGCACACCCATTGCTAGGGTCAACATCAATTAACCTGGTGCATTTCTCTTTATAAAAGCCAAACTCACATTAAAATTGAAATCAACATAATGTCCACAATTACTAAACAGAGGTTTAGCCAGACATTAAAAATTGGCCCCTAATTTCACATAATCTAAATATAGGTAGCATGCGACTACAAGACAGAACCCTATTGACTACAGTAACAGCCAGCCTGCTCAAAGGTGTGATCTTATTCTACAACCAGCATATGTATTGAAGAGCCAGTTGCCCTAATTGTTCAAGGGTGTAACTGGCAAAAGCAACGTTCACCAACAACCTCTAGCATGACATGGACTTAACATACTTCTAAATTTGGACCCCTATATGTTCAATTTCCTTCAAAATACATTCAAATATACATAAAGGAAACTATAAACAAACTTTATTTCAGCCATTAGCAACTTTAAAGCCCAAAAAAATTCAGCAATAGTCTTTGCTTCAGAATGGGATACAAATTAACCTTGATAACTACCACCTTACAGGTACAATAAATTGCAATAATGATAAAGCCAAGCACTTGCTTGATTTGAGTGTAATTACCTTGAACTGTGTGATTTACTTCGAGATCTGGATCGTCTGTGACGGCTGGGACTACTGCGACGTCCTGACCGATGCCTGTCACCACCTCCTCGCCCACTGCTCATCGATCCACGCTCCCTCTCCCTGTCTCTCTCCCTCAACCTTTCTCTCTCTCTTTCTTCTCGTTCACGGTCACGATCCTTCTCTTCTTTCTTCTTCTGCTTACGCTCTTCAACTGTTTGCTGTAAAGTTTTAAGAATGAGAGGCATTTGAGGGGAGAAAGAACAACAGTTGAATTTTGCAGCATGCTCTATGGGTGATACTGCTCCGAGTATCACCCATAGAGCACATACAAGATTTTACTAAGTGAACGGACATACGTAATATTGATATTTTTCATACATAACTAACAGATTAAAAACATATTGACAAGAATAACAAAAAAATAATAGTATAGGGCCTTGGTTTATGAAGGTAGAACACAACCAGAAAGTTACATAGAGATATACTAGGCATTGAGATATTACCAGGATCATTTGTTAAGCAGGGTCTGATAGTTTATATTTGAATGTGTTTGAGGACCCCAATCTTTTAAGATGTAGGGGCAGGGAATTCCAGTATTTAGATGCAGTAATTAGGAAAGAATTAAAATACACATTAGTTCGGGGTGAGGGATGATATAAAGAATTGTAGTCCCAGCGGGATTTCCTGTATGTGATATCTGACTTAACATAAACATTTCCAGAAGGTATTCCAGCGTTTTCTTCTTGGAAGAGAGTGAACAGAAAAGCCTCCAAAAAGTATTTCCTCCTGTCATCAGGTTTTAACTAGCCTAGGTTAAATAAATGCCCCGACACGTGAGGATCTTTCCTAAGGTCCAGGACAAATCTGACACAATTATTAAGTAACCTTTGTAATTTTTGGCCTAGTTCTTGAGGGATGTCATTGAAGACTAAGCAACAATAGTCAAACTAATGAAAAATCGAGGTGGACATTAACTTTTTCCGGGTCCAGATCGGAGGTAAGTCCCTTTGATATTTTAGGGATTATATGGAAAAATGCAGCAAGGTATATAGTGAAATAAAATTTATTTGTTCCAGGAATGTAACATATTCCAGTCAAAATTCAAAAACAAAACAGTGGACAGGCAGACCAAGCAGCCAGATCCCGAGTGAGTTGCCAAGTTGGCGCTACCCCATACTGCCCAGCCAAGACAGCAAGCTGACGGCACACCTAGCCACTTGAGCTCAGCAACGCTCTGTGGGTTCAACCATGATTTCCATCTTTTTGCTGCACCTCTGGAGTTTTTCCCTGATCAGAATCTAATTTCCTTGACATTTCCATGACTTCCATAACCGGTATGAACCCTGAATAATGCTTATTTCTCTTCATGAAAGTCATAACTCAAAAAACAGATTGCATTACTCAAACCAGGAAATCATGATTATGTGAGACCATGAGGACAAACAAATTTTGAAATTTGACAAGGCAAAAGGATATTACATTGCTGTTCTGTGCAAACAACGTCAAATAATATGGGGACAACATGCCAAAACTATTTATGATCAATGGACTAGTGATTTAATTAAGTGGAGACTTTAGACAATGACGATGGAAAAATGTAATAAAATAGAGGCCACTGAAATATAAAACATCTTGGATGCTAATTGAAATATGCCGTTGAAAACCAGCAGGCAAATAGTCTTCTAATTTAGTCACAAGTAGTTTTTTCAGCCCTTACTATGCTTTAAAGGGCCATTTGGCAAAAGGCATGGAGGATGGTGGGAGTGAGAGGTGTGAGTGCAGGGTTGTCAGCACATCTCAAGTAGAGAAGTTTTGCCTCTTGCCATCTGGAATTGTTAGGATTTTTATGTCTGGGATTGTGCAGTTTTACCCCACAAAGATAATGCTCTTTTGGTATATATAATGATGAAAATGACTACCGTGGAAAGATAAAATCATTTGATCAAGGTCAAAGGCTTTGTACTCTAGTATTATAAAGTAGTATTATTACCGTAGTATTATAAATACTTGGCATAAAGCCTGTGAAAGACTATTCTGTCTTTCCTGCCTGATTGGTGTACATCATAGGCCCACTACATATTTTACAGCGCAGTAGCTATTATAGGAGAGGTTAACAGGCCCAGGTTTTCCCACAACCCCACCCTAATATTGAATTTTTGAGAGCCTTCTTTTAAGGCTCAGGGACCCAACCCTCATCTTTCACTGGTATCTATTACCCAAGAACATTTGAACTACATGCAGAGATTTTCTAAGCACAGAAAGATGGCTTGTGTGCATTCAAGGAAAGAGAAGACTGTAGCCTTCACACCAATTTTTGTACAAATGGTCCAGTGCATCCTAATGCAAAAAAATGTTAAAGCCTAAAGGCATGGACCGTAATTATAACCATAGACAGGAGGATAGGAATCTTATGAAAGATTTGACAAATGAAATAGAAACCACCATCATAAATTGGCTAAGTTAGCACTTACTTAGTGGAAAGAGCTCTTTCCATTATTCACATTGCTAAGTAAATAATGTTGCCATAAATCATTATAATTAAAAGCAAAATTAAATAAACATTCAATTGAGGGGTCACAAGTGTACTACTGAATTATCACATTAATGTGATGAATAGTATGAGAGTTATTTGTGACCAAAGTTAGTCCACCCAATGGGCATGCGAGAGACTGAAAGGATGTTTTTGTGTACCATTATAGTCATGTCAGGCATTTAAGGGTTAAGAGAGTAGAAGCTTTAGCCATGAGGACAAAAAAATATTCTTAGTAATGAAGCCTCATGACATCACCATTCTTTTGCCCTGGAATCTATTGAATAGCATTCTTCAGGGTGACAACCTTCACCCTTTAAATCATACAAAATTAGAAAAAAATCATTCACCTGTAAATCAGCTAGTTTTTCTCGAATCTTGATGAAACCAAGATGAAGTTTTCCACCAAAGTGATCAGCAAGCCGTCGGTCATTATCATGTATGCCCAAATAAGCAGAGCAGACTTCACAAACCCTTAGTTTCTGTTGTTGGTAACTACTAGCTGGCATTGAATTACGATATTCTTGCTCTGCAGCAGCTTTCTTTTTTCTTAAATCCTCTACCTGTAAAATTTCAATATAACTGTACTCACTCATATAATATACTTGGGTATTAAGGCAATAGAAAAATACAATTAGAAAATATCTCTCAAGTAACATCTCATCAGTGGTTTCAAGTCCATCCTGCACTTTTTAGGCACTTCAGATTGAGAGATAAGGTTAGAAATAGGAAGGTGTGGAGGAAGGGTGAAGATAAATTAGGCATTGATAGTAGCTTGTTTTTAACAAAAAGCACAAAGGGGATCACACACTAAAGATCCTATCCAACTGAAGGAGTACTGAACTCTAAAGTGCTCTTCACATAGCACTAGTATGTGGCTGATTAAATGATGATAAATAGCTTCCACTGCCAGGAATTGATCCCCAGTCCTCGGGGAGTGTAGCTAGTTTTCTAACCACTACACCAACATGATCCCTAAAAAATATCATAATGTAATGTGCAAGTGAATAACCAATACCTCATCTAAATCAAAAATTCTTGAAAATGAACCAGCAACTTAATGAGTAATATAAAATCGAATTTTCTAACCACTTAGCAGATGAATGCTGTTTTCAAAAGGAGCATTTTATTTGGAGGGTTAGGCACAGATGTGAGGCTTAACACAAATGCATCCTTCATACTAAAACTTACACAAATCAGCCATCTGCTGGTTAAGAAGCATTCTCAAAGGTAAAAGAGTAAGACACTTGTACGATACCTTGCATACCCAAATGTAGCAGTATAAAATGTGAATGAGGAAATACCTCATGACCATTAGCCAAGCAGTTAACCAATAACATTTTCAAATAGATATCCATCTGAAAATTGTTACATCAAATAGAGTTAGACCTCTTTCATTCAGCATTCTATAACCAGACAACTCTATTCCCCGGTGCAAAAGTTCATCAAAAATGTAAACGAATGGGGTTAGACATGGGGATATTATTACGCAGGCAAAATCACCAGCAATGAGGCTACATAAGGAGGCTCCAGAACTCATAGGAAAGCGGATTTCTGCTGTCTCTTCATGCCCTTTTTATTCATTCGCCAGAATCGGCGGCATAGCGGTGCTGATTGTATCGAGCAATCCTGTCCTTTCCGACTTCCTCCATTAGCGGTAGTGCAAGTGGTTGTGTTTTGCTCGGCCGAAATCTGTTTTATGAACTGTTTTTGCCAGTGAATACTGTTTACGTCTTCTTGGCAAGTATTTTACTATGAAGACTAACCACCGTTGTTGTGTTCCTGGGTGCGACGCTGGGTACGAAAGTGCCAAAAAGTGAAATAAGGAGTTGGGCTTACAGAACAGACGTCTGTTCAAGGCGAAGGTAAGTAAGTCCTCTCAGGTGAAGTATGATAAGGCAAAATTCCTTAAATTGTATCATATATTAATTACTCTATGCAAGGTGAATAGTATGAGGTCATTGGATGATTGTACTGGAAAGCTATTGCCTGTGAAAGTAACGCGTTGTAGGGGTGGTAAAGGTGTTGTGTGTAAACAGTGAGATGGTAGTGATGATCCTCGTGGTTTAATATTAAAATATCAATTTCAACCGGTAGCAAATCAAATGATTTTCCACATAAAATTATATTTCGGCGTAATTATGTCTTTCTTTTCTTGAGATTTCTTTTTCATGGTAGAATACTGTCCGATGTAATTCACCTACCATGATTTTTGTTCTGTTTCAGATCCTTGGATTTTCAATGTTTTTACAACTACTTCACAATGCAGCTATTTGCCCTTGATAGATTGACCTGTTGATTTAATGTGTGTGGATTTTGAGATAAAATCTGCTGAGATTCATCCCACAAAAGGATGTTTGAATATGGCTTTAAGATCAACCATATTTACCAGCATTTAGTAACCCACATCATTCCAACTATTTGCCCTTGATAGATTGACCTATTGATGTGATGTGTGGATTTTAAGATGAAAATTTGCTGTAGCCTGAATAAGACTGTGTAATCACTGGGTATCTCAGCTTCCAGGCATGTATAAGAGATTTTTTTCTGGTGGAATACTGTCCGATGTAGTTCACCTATCATGATTCTTGTTTTCTGGTTTCAGATCCTTGGAGACCTACCTTTGCTATGTCGCTACAACTTGTTTTCTACAATGCATCTTTTTGTAACCATGGAGTTTCCTAATTACCATCCAGCATGTTTAACAATTATCCCGTTATAATTAATGTGATTCTATTTTGAATGGGGAGTTTTAAATGACAATTAACTGCAGCCAGGGTATAGTATTTAGGCACTGAGTTATATAGTTTTTAATATGAGTAATGTATTTTTTTCTAAGTGACAAAAGTAAGTTATAACATATATGTTGTGTAAAGTTTTGATTTCAAATAAATAGGACCAAATTGTCAGCATGATTACTGTACTGCTTATTTACTTCCTATTTTTATGAGTTTGGTTTTCATTGACATCAACTGATCGCCAGTGTTGTTGTTGTTAGTTGCTCTTATTCTTAGACTATTTTTCCTGATTTAAGTCCTAAAGTGCCAAGCGTTGCTTATCTCTGCCAATTCTTTTGTTAGGATTTGTATTTTCGATATTGATGGGAGGATTCAAATTCTGGTGATACCTACATTTAAGTCTAAATAACTATCGCACAACTTCCATAGAATTTCTATACATCCACCTAGGGGAATGGAAGAATTATTTCATGTTTGGAAAATATTCCGTTTCGGTAATTACTGCGATAATCAATTTCTTTCCATTGCCGGTAGACATTTTGTATCAAGGATACCAAACATTTTTTAAGTTGAGACCAGGGCGGCCTAGCTTGGTCGGGAATTGCCGAGGCACCGGGGCCCTCTTAGCATTCTCATTCCTTTTCACCATTCACGAAGGGGCCCAAAATTTGTTTCCAGCAGAGGGCCTCCGTCATTATTAAACCTCCCTTGGTTGGGACGACGAAAAAGTTCTTGGGACGTGGAGACGTGAGTTACTTGCGTATCGTGTGTATTGCTTGCGAGTGCTTTGGTGGTGTATACGTCCCAATATAACGCTGATTAATGATTCCTCTTCGAGTTTCAGCTGTGAAATTGCATTCTGGTCGATGGCAGTAAAGCTCAAAGCGTTCCTGCAGTGATGACAATAGTAGTACATGCAGGATATGTCTGATTTAGGCAATACATCAGTTCTGTTTCCCACTATTGTTATGTTTTACCTGTGAAATGCGGATCGCTCCACAGTGAGTGGCAACTTTTGTAAACTCAATAAAATGTGCGGTGGGTGACAGCATATCGAGCGGTTGACTCAATAATCCTCTAATGTAATATTCGTGATCACCAGGATCTAAAAATAACTCTTGCACAATGGTGACGTGTAGAGTCTTACTGTTAAACTGAAAAAATTTCAACCAATTCAGCCTATGTATATGGACATGGTTTACCGATATCACTTGAGAAAATGTTTAAAAGTCAATAATTTATTTAAAAATTCACTCTGGCACTGCCTTTAGGTAATTCTGCACAGGGTATCATTATAATGGCAAAGCTGCCAATTAATAAGTAATTAGACAAGTTTAGGCATTAAGTAATTTTTACTGGCTTTGGCCATCTGAGACATTTTAAGAACATAATTATCTGTGGCCTCTCTTTTGTCAGGTCCCAAGCCTGCCAGATTAAAGAGATTGCATAGCCAAACCTGGAAGGGAGAGAGAGAGATCAAAATAGAGAATATTTTCCTGTTTATAGAGGTTTCCTACTTTCTTGGTACTTTGTAGCTAACTAATTTGTTAGTGACAGAAGTTTAGAAGAAGTACATGGAGTGACTTCTCTCACTTATAAGGTAACATCCATGAGTGACCTGTTATGTACAAAATGTGTGTAACTTCCCAAAATGCACAATTACGAAGTGATCTGGATGAGAAAAATGACTTCTCTTACAGAGTTTCCCTCAAGGTTTGACAGAAATATCTCAAAATCCTAGGTCTGTGTGGTTCATTGGTTTTGGATAAATAACATTAAAACTTGCAAATCAAGAATCTATGCCTTGATATCATCTTCAAAGTAATAATCTATTAATGGACAATGTAATTAGAACAAAATTTAATACACATACAATTTCTATCTGTTCTAACCTCTTCCATAAGCTTCATACTCTCTTCAACAAAGCCTTCGGCACCCAACTGTTCAGCTTTGGCCAACTTCTTTCCAATTTGTTCAGCTAATTCATGAACTTTGTTAGCTTTTGCAGCAACTTCGGCTGAGAGTTCCTCCTGCGTCTCTGCTAGCCTCTGTTTAGCCATTTCTGTCCTTCGGTCACAATCAGCAATGAAAGCCTGAAGATGCTCCATTGCCTGTAGAATGGAATATTACACAACTTATAATGGCATAATTTTAGTGATTGTTACAGTTTTCAAATCAACAACCAGAGACCATACAAAGGCAAGAAAGGTTAAAATATGTAGCACTTAAAAAACAACCCCAAAATAAACACAAAATTGCTTAACTACATTCTAATAAAATGGGGATGAATGCAATTTTACTCACAATAAACATTACAGAAACTGTCTGAAAACCAGGTAAAATGAAAACTCACATCTATATCATAGTAATAGTCCTTGTTGCGGCTAGCCTGCTCATAATCAGCTCTCAAAGCCAAGTCGTGGATTTTAGGACATTCTCCAAGATCCATGCGCTAAAAGGAATGCATGGCAAAAACATAGGTTATTAAACAACTCAAAATTCTGAAAACAAGACATTTAGAAATTAGAAAAAATAAATATGACTAATGAAGAATCGTAGGCTAAAATTAAATAGATTTTATCTCGTACCCAATCATGATAATGAGAATTACAACAAAAATTATGTAACTTACGTTTGAAGTGAATAACGAACAACACATACTAGGGATGAAATGTTTAGAACCTCAGGAGAATAAACCTCTCATTGCATTAAAATTAAAGATTCCAAGCATTAGCCAATTTAACCTTGGTAATATATATATATATATATATATATATATATATATATATATATATATAAATAAGCAGCATGGTGTAAGCACAATAAAGAAAAGGATTCAACCTCTGTATTTTGATCGATCAAAGGGCATGTGTTACAAATTTTAATCCAATGATTCTACATATGAATAGGCACTTTCCAGCATGTATATCACATGAAAGTGACAAAAAATCTTTTAAAATTAAATAACACATACTAGCCCAAGAAATTATAATAGCTTACAGAAACAACATATGATTAAATAAGGTTGGTCTAGCCACAGGTGTCCAACTTATATGACACATGATTAAGCAGGACACAAATCCACTTTCATAACCGAAATTGAAACTCCCAGTTAATTGTAAAACCATGTAGCATCAACCATACATAGTAATACAAGTCAAACCATAGTGGGCCCACAGTTTTCATAATGAACAACACAAGCTATTTTGAGTTCACATAATGGGGACTAAATTCAATATGGCTCATTTAAATGCTACCAATTCCTATACCACAAAATTAAGAGATTGATAAGGCTTAAATAATACCTCTAAATCTTATGTAGAACCCAAGTACAGAAATAATATTAAGAAGTATCCAACTGCCCAGAAAAATAGGACTTTGAATTATTTACAGGTTTTGCACCTATTCATTTCTATTTTTTCAAAACATGAATGAACACCAAGAGAGCATAAACGTAAAATGAAGAATTCCATTGATGGTGAAAAAAATAACCTATAGTAACATGTCCTTCGTCAAAGGCAAATGAAAGCTACGCAATCACATTAAAACCATAATGATAATGACAATTTATGAACTGAATGTCTTGCATTTCTAACATGCTCAATAGCCAGAAGGGCATTAGGGTAGGCAGGCAGATAAACAAAGAACACACATTGAAGGCATAACACTGATACCTTAACCCACTGACCTACCATTTTTTCTCATTACTCACCCCCAAAAATACCTATTTATTTTTTACATAGTCATCTATCGATATATATTAGGCATTATTATAATATTAATAGTATTACATCACTTGAAAAAATACAAATTATGGGACCGTCAAATCACCATCTTTGCAAGCCAATGGGTACAAACTTTAAAGAATTTATTTTAAAATTCACATAGTAAGATAGACCAAAACCTGGAATCCATTTGAAAATGCCATAGCACAACACAATTAATTGAAAAGAGCAATGACAGGGATAAAGTTATGAATAATAACTAGTGTATTAAGGCTTTAAGACACCTCCTTATAATTCTCATAAACTTACTATAGCAGGTTATAAAGTCAACTATAAGTTACACTTTTCTCTTGCCATTAATTACACAATTCAAAGACGGCTGTGAGAGTCAAGACAAATACATATTTAGAACACACCTTCATTAAATATACAAAACTTGAACAATGCCACTTAAAACAGAAGGCTAAATCTAATTAATGGAAATTGAGCACAGCATTGAACATGATAAATATAGGTACTGCTTCTTCAGATTACAGATCAATGATACACCATTCACAGCATTTAAACATAATAAAACTCCTTATACAATTAGTAAGCATGGTTTAACAACTAATAAAAAACAAGATACAAAATGCCAAATTTTTTTCCATAATGGTGGACACTATGGCAGTGGAGGAGCAATAATTAATTTGCAATGAAAGAGGAAAACATCCCACACCCATTATTTACATAAGCAGATAATGGCAGCATTTGAATATGCCTAAAGATTAGCAGCCATTAGTAACCTTAACAGAACTAATACTGACAAAAAATAAAGGCTCTGTAGCCACAAGCAACATAATCAACGGATCACCAATAAGCTTACACAACTATCAATGCTATGTATTTCATCGATTAAGTCTCACTTTTCCAGGTACAAAACACCAGTAGCAGGCACTACTGCACACTGAAGGTCATGAACATCTATGTAGTGCATTGACGACCTACAGCAATAGTACTTATCAGTAAACTAAGAGAAGGCGTATCTTCACTGGCACCAACAGAAATAGCATTCTTCACATAAAAATACGGCGATGAAGATGTAAATGCTAATTTAACAGGTGTAACACATGGGCATATACATTTGATGTACATGGGCTTGTACATAAAACATTTCCCTGTCTGCCATTTAATTCTCAGAAGAATCACTACCACCACAAATACCTTCAGCTGACATTAGCCTTTGTAAGGGATGGGGTAGAACCCAGACACTTAGATACCATTATGATTTGCAACCCCTGAAGTAATGGATCGCACCAGACATAACGAACTACTCATTCCATCAGTAGCATCCATGTCCCTGAAATATAATAATCTGTTGCCATAAGGGATTATTATTAATTAAAGAAATTCTGTGCAATTCTGCATTTCGGTAGCTTCAAAGATGATCACTCACGCCTACTGCCATTAACACTCATAGATGGTGCATACAATTTAATGACAAATATTTAATCACAAATCCATAAGCATAGCCAATGCGATTCTGATTTTTTTTTTAAACTATCCCAAATTCCGTAATCCCCAACATTAAGGACTTCTATCAGCTTTGTAACATAAGTGCAATATAATTGGAAAGATGGTTTCAGTTTTGTCTATAAAACACTTAGCTGAACTCTGGAATTGATGGGTTAATATTGCTCATAGAGAAACAACTGTTTTTACAAGTAGTGAACAACAATGACATGCAAACAGATTGCATAATATAATAACGGAAATGTCCATACTTCATACATCATTGGGTACAGCGCAACTGCACAATGTGAGACTGTCACCAATTTACATGCTAGCACTAAAACACTCAATGGTGTTAAAATCAACTGAAAAGATTGAAAATGATGCCATGGACAGAAAATGTCACGCTTAAGTGATAAAACATACAAATGTAAAGAAATATTGCCAATAAAATTTCAGTAATTGTAAAGGAAGACTGAAACAGCACTAAAATACAGCTAGATAAAAATGATTTAGGACAGTTAACTATATGCATTGCCTAAGTTTTCTAAAAAAAAATTAGTTAAAAAACCCTTACATCACAGTTAAGCTTACTTAGTTCTCTGTATTCCACATCCATTGATGACAATAAAATGACAATACTGTGCTCAACCTGATGGTTGGTCAAGTTGGAGAGGGTACTCACGAAATATTAAGCCTCTAAAGGTATAGCATGGCACAGGGGCCAGTTTCTTTTCTTTTGCCACCATTGATTTTCTTGAAAAATCTGGGACCCAGAACATAAAACAGCTTGCGTTATGTTGAACATATCCAAAGCTAAACATAATAAAACCACGACCTCCCAGTGAGCAGCCCAATGCTCCAACCACTGGCCCATACTTAACAAAACAATAGTCCAAATTTTCATCCTTCTGCCAAGCACATGAGATGGAAATCAAAAAGGTACCATGAACAAACTAAGTTGATACCCACCACAACTAATCTGGTATTTATGCATTTTTGAAATACATTCTGAATTCAATAAATTACCCAATTAAAATTCAATTGCTTTACCTTAAGGATATAACAGTACAAAATTAAAAACAACATTTACTTAACTATCAACTTAAATGTATAAAGAAATATGTTGACTGTAATTTTTATGCAAACAGCAAAGGAAAGCAGCCCAAGAACAACTGAAGTCTGGCACAGACAACTTTACTAGTTTCCAACATCTCCCTTTACAATTAACTTCTTAAGAGCCTCCTAATAATACAGTAAGGACAAAAAACATTCTCAAATAATTGACCTGACTTTAGGACAAAATTAAATCAAACTGTGACTAAACCTAGAACATACTTCAGAATCATTACATCAGTATTTACTAGTAATGGTGAATCATTAGGACCTCTAATTAGGCTCATTCACTTGATCAGTGATGTTATTCAACTTAAATGTTTTAAACAGACACATAACATACATGAAGCTAAAATATAAATAATTTTTACAAAGTAATTAAAAAAATTTGAAATCATATTTCACAATATTAAATACTAGTTCATGCAATTAACAAATTCTTTACGTTGATGGAAGTTTTAATTAAATAATTAAACACACTATATCTGAAATAGTGTAACCAATGTAAGCTCTTGGCTATGAACAGAGCCAATAAAAAATTATGCAACTGAAATTTTTCCTTACATTAAGTTCAGAGAAAGCAAGAATCAAATGGCTTTCATAGCTGATCTTGGGCACAAGGTTAACCATAGGGCATTGATAAGCTCTTCAGAAATGAATGAAAACAGTGAAAGGCCCATATTTTCCTACAGCTGCTCATGCATTCAGATATTTATTTGTCGTAAAATAAGTGCACAAAAATAATGAATTAACACCAATCTTCACTAATTCAACAATTTTATATCAGTGTTATTTCCGACACTATTACTAGCGCATGTAACTAAAAAAAACGAGGCTATAGATAATGGTTAACCAATAGGATGACCACAAAAAAATACCTGATTTGTACACAATTCAGTGATTCTTTAGTTACCCTTACATTTTATTACTTTACAAGTTCTATTTTCACATTATTCAATACAGAGAAAGAAGAAGAACAGCATCTAATTGTATGACAAACATAGTTACTTGTACCAAATCTAACTTTGTGTAAATGCATCATTATAGAAATAAAATTCAACTCATATTCCACCGCAAAATTTAATACACAACCCTGACTTCTTTGAGAAGTGACGTTCGTTTATTTTTACGCATGCCAGAACATTGTATGCACTTCAAAAGGAAAAGAACAGAAGCATGCAACATAGAATGTGCATGACGATCTAAATTAATGTTGAATTATTCAGTTGTGTCACTATTTAAGAGTTGCAAGAATTAAAAAAATTTTACTTCACATAATTGCTGCCAACTATGCCCTTCACACAATGGAATAAAGTATGTGTGCTGTAACTGCTGTAAAACTGTGATATATAATGATGCATGAGGGGGATCCAGGACATTTAACTGACTTTTAGCTAACGCCAGGCATGAAGTAGAATGACTCAACAAGAATTAAAATGGGTTTCTTACAAAATAATGTGATATTACATTCGATTTTGCATTCACACACAATAGTAATCCTGTGTACTACTGTCTTGACTCACTCACTCGGTGATCAATCCAAAGGTTGGTTTGATAGGCGTGGATTGAGCTCACTCTATACTATGGCATTAGTGTGAAAAATTTATATCAGAACACAACGACAGAATCACACCATGGGATTTTAGGTGGAGGTGGTCAATAGAGGCTTCACCCAGATTCGAATCTGGCACCCTTCAGTCTTAGTTGAGCACTCTAACCACTAGACCATGTCAACCCTTTACGACATTATGTTGTAAATCACTGGTACTTATAAATAAAGAAAAAGTTATCAATTGCACGAACAGGAAAATTGCAAAGGCATAAAAGAGAGGTTTTACAGGAAATAGACTTTTGTATTCTGTAAATGTATTATTTGCTTAGGAGAATCCATGTCTGAAAAAGGAGTAGTATTCATTGGTGAGAAAAATGTAAGAGGGTAAAAATCATGTAAATAAATTAAACAGAAAACTCACCAAATGTTATATATTGCCAATGTATATGAAAGAGAAACTCTTAATTAATTGTCAGATTTTTAAATATCAGAAACAAAACAAAACTCTAGCAATCCATTTTTTAAGTGAACTGAGGATAAAGGGGTCATAAAATTACAAAATGAAAACCATGGAAAACCTTTAAAGACCCAACAACATTTAAAAGGTTTAGAAATGCCTGAAATAACTTGCTATCTACAGCATGATAAATGAGTGCATTTTAAAACAACTACAATGACCTTGAGGCAGAAACAAGTTTGCACCATCCCACTACTCAATATTTAAATAACATACAATTGCTGTTGAAACACATGTACAATACACTCTCTCAAAGCAGCTAACAACAAAGCACATTACTGTCTGCAAGCTAATACACCCAATTTAAGGTGTAACTTATAAGAATTCACAGATAAATGCATGGAATATCTATACAATAACATAAACATTGACAAAGAAAATTAAAGTACTAACCCAATAACTATATTAATACAGCAACAAAATGAGCACTAACAATAGCAAAACAAGTAATTCACAAATATATTCTTAGGGTTTAATTATCAACAGAATTTCCTTCTTCTGTAAAAAAGGAAGTTCTTTTTTTTTTTACAGAAATACAGTGAAACCTTCCGACAATGAAATTTTACAAAAACCTCCCTATTACGAAGCCATAACCCCAGTCCTGGAACCATCCCATACACATTGCATGCTAAGACACCTATTACGAACCTCCATACTTTTGAAGCCTTCGCAGGAAATAGTCTACAAATTAACGAATTTTTTGCATAAAAACTATATTTCGCTGAATTTAAAAGTTTTCACTGTCGATATCGAAATAATGTTTGGTGATTATGATGATTTTCTGTCATAAATGAGAGCATTTCCTGAGTGTATGTCCAGTGAATGGCATGGACGAAATGGCTTGTGATGCAATGTTAGGAAAAAGTGCACCTGCTCATATGCCGAGATTGACTTCCCTTACAAACACAACCAAATTTAAACATACATCCACCAAACTACACAAATTACAAGCTATTAATTATATTTTCTTGCACAAATACAAAGGCAGTAACTAAAAATTACTTAATTTTAAATTATTTATTTGTAAAATAACAGTCCCCAGTTCCTTGTCTAATGCTTAACTTCATTTCCTCGGAAGCTGCTCGCCCAACCTGCTATAAAATTTTTAAGTTTTGACTCCATCTTCAGAATTTAAAAATACATGCCCCAAATAGCATTTACCACTTCTTTCAATTCTGGGTGCACTACTACCACTTCAACGTCAGATGTCATTTTCTTCATCATTCACCGCCTGCGTCTCCGTAAGGATGTCAGGATCCTCATTATTAGATTGTATGACTTGGTTTTCATCTATTCACATAATCATCGATAGAAATTCTCTTGATGCTATAAGTGCGGACAACTTCACCCTATTCTTCCCTCTCATTCAACTGCTTCCATATCTGGAGTTTTGATCTCTCCAGGGAAGCCTTCTCTCATGAATCTGTTAGGTTTCCACCACTATTTACCCCATCCCAAGCAACACAGAGATGCTGGATGGCTTGGAGGATGTTCCATTTCAGGGATTTAACATCACAGCCACCTTTTCCACTCTACTGTGAAGATATTTTACTAGATGTTTCCACATGCCCTAACAACGACCATGCCTCTAACCAGTCGGCACACAGTCCCCACAATGTATCCACATTTACCGTAAAAGCAACATATTTCACACAACTAGATTCGCCACCTCACCCAGATCTTGGGCTGCCTTGGCTGTCAATCTCGGCAGTTGAGCCAGTGCATTTTTCCCAATCTGTAGTGCACATCATATTATTTTGATAATGTAAAAGCTAATCTATCCTCACCATTCCAAAGGTAGTAAAAACTATCATTCATGTACAGAAATAGATACATGCAATGGGGATGCATTGTGCATCTGCAAATTAAAAAATGCACAACTGAATGTTCCAATAAATGATGTTTCATATTCAAAATGCATTAGTAATAGGCATTAAGGTTAGGGGGTGTAGAGTTTAGGGTAATTAAATGGACTAAACAATTGACCAATAAATGAAATTGTAGGAAAAAAATTATAATTTCCGCAAATTATGCAGAGGGCTAGGCAAGATAAGATATATGGAACAAGAAAATTATTTCTTGCCCTCTTGCACGAGCTCGCAAAATAAATGAGGGTCACATCTCACATCAACAGGATTTCTTGACTTCTCCTGAGAATACGCAACCCACATATCACCTCTGACCAATGAACCTTCGTAAAAAAGGTCTCGGTTGACCACCGTAGTCCTCGCTTTTCGGGTCCCTATGAATTCATTATAGGGAAGTTTCACTTTATCTTATACACGGACTATTATACATTTTCTAAAAATAAAGTCGGTACGTTTTCCACACAATGAATGATAAAAATAATTTGCAATATCAGGATAAATTTCACACTTGGTGCATTTATTGTAAGCCAAGCATCCTGAGTTTCATAATAGAAATTATAGAATATAAATGGGAAATAGTGACAGAGTAAAGCATAGTTAAGGGATTTTGAATTCATATCAATTGAGCCCTTTTCTTTTTAATATTTCCTCAGTCATGCAGACTTTCCCAAAGTTAAAACATGTCTCATCAATCTAAAGACCACAAGAAATGCACCTTCCACTTGAATAAAACAACATGAAAACCACACCTTAAAGACTGATTCATAATAACGTACATCTTAATTTTTTTCTTGTGAGGTAATCTAAAGTGAGGCTTTAGGTTCATATAATAGCCTTCAATAATCGTTAACACAAAGTTTGTAACGACACATCACTGTAAAATGAGCAAACAAAATTAAAGATAAGATTGGCATGTTGGCACCTGACAGAGCCCTCAAAAAATTACTTTGCCAGGCAACAATAAACCAATGTACACTTCATGGCACCCCAACCATTTTCAGCAAAATAGGGACAGAATCAATCTACTTCAAATCTGACACAAAAACCCAGCCAAAAACTACCTTGGAAAGCCTTAAGGACTTTAATTTCAATTGATGTCACACCAATCAGATCACTAAACTGACTGTGGACAACAATAATGGATTTCAAATGACTCAAATTGATTAAAAGCACCACAACTTCTTTTTTTAATCAACAGTTATAACAAAAGACTTCTAATCCTTGAAGAGGCATAAAACAATAGTGTACACATTGCTAAACACAGTACCATCAATGGCGAGTGTATGGCATACCAAATGACTTCTTCATGATAATTTAGGCATGAGCCATTTCCAACTATGGAAAATGTGAAACTGCAAACAATGAATTCAAATTACAATACAACATAATTTGTTACTTTGATGGTATTAGATATGCCAAAAACAAGTACTACCAGATGTTCACAGCATAGGCTTGTGCATTTCTTATGACTTCCAAGAAAAACAAATAGGACAACACTTTGAGTGTAGATGACACGTGTCATAGCTAGGCGCTTACCAGAGGTGGAAAACTCAAACTTGTGAGTCAAGAGTAAATCATATTGAAAAATTCCTGCCATAGTAAAACATTATCTCAATGGCCCCTGCACTCAAAGTGTTAACCTCATTAAATAACAATTAGCCTAATGGAAATGGCAGTCTAACTAAAGTACGTATGTCTAATAACAATAAGTAAGTACTATATAGGAATAGAAGGGGAATGAAGGTATGTTAGAATTCAACCGTTTAAATACCATAATTTTAATGACTGGAAGGAATAAATTAGGATATAAACATAAATTTGATATAAAAACAAAATAAAATAGCCCACCAATAATTTCCTCATTCTTAACACCCTTCATCATGCCATGACATTAACCAAAAATCTTTAACTGTATTTAATTCGCTTCTATGGTTTAAGAAGCCTGTTACATCCCTTCCCATTATAACATCCGACTTGCTTTGCAACTTACAGACTCACTGATACTTCTTCAAAAGCAGCTGTTGCTGTTGTTTGACTCCACATGTAACGATGACAAAATCCCTTTAAACTATTGCCATGGGGTCTCAAATTTCGTTATCACTAACCTCCCTGAGGGTGAAAGAAATTAGTTGAAAGTGTGAGTAGTAGATTATTGTGTGAAAATCGAGTGACCACTGAGGGCAGACAGGAAGCTTATCCTCATCCATTAAAAACAGCAATGTCAGAGCCAAGCAAAAAATTTTATCTGGTAAGATGACCAGAGAATTAAATTAAATTGTTTAATTGGAAAACTTTATTGCTTAGATTTCAATGCCATTATCTCAATTTAATTTTAAATGGAAAAAAATCTCTTACATCTTATGCTGCTTGTAGACTGCATTTATGGTACGCCCAAGTGAATGTGTATACTCACAGCACTTCCAGCAATTCAGCTACGGGAAACTGGTTAAATAAAAAGTGCCATGCACACGGACGTAATGATAGTTACTTACTTAATGTCACTGGCGGTTATAACTTCATGGCCTTTGCAACAAGCGCTAATGGAATACTTTGCAAATAGATCTAAATAGTCTTGATTAAAGAAAATTCCTCTCAAAAAATAAAAATATACCAAATATATGGAGAATGTGGATGAAATGGGCATCTATGAACTTTACTAATAGAAAAAAATATCTTCAGTGAGGTGGGATATAAAAAAATGCATGAAGACATCTATCAGGTATACAACATAATGACCTTATGTGTACACAATCCATTATGAAACTAAAGACTCGGCCACCTTAAGAGAGTAATGTACTCACCACTGACTGACTGACTAGACCAACTCCATGTGTGTAAATCTGCATATTAATAATTACCAATAAAAGTGTACTTACATAATTATAACCTTACAATATGATCCAACTATTGATGTTGTTCTGGAAAGAACTATAGGTTTAAATTTTACATTTTAAGGCAATTAAAGTTCTTCATATGGCAACATCTGCGACATGAATAATTTTTAAAATCATTGACAGACCAAATGTTTTAAAAGCTTAAAGCAATGACTCGAATCAACAGGGATTATTCGGGCAACCCAAATACTAATACTTACTGTGGAAGACAGGATCTCATGAGGACAGCAGCTCAACAGGAAACTCTTGCACACTTTGGCATCAGTGAACTTCACCTGGAACCGGTTGTTTTCTCCTACAATGACACATCATCCAGTAAACACTACAGTGGAAAGCATTCTTATTATAAAACAGACTTTTCATGAGGCTTGCTTGCTTGAATTCCTCTTCTAAAATGTACACTAGGTTAAACCTTACATCTAATGAACGTGTACTGTAGTTGTGCAGGTTCTGAATAATTAAATAGAAGGGCTTAGAACATTTGCCGCACAAGAAATCGCATCGATTAATACCCTTGCAAATATATTTACCATTGCAAAGCAGTATCTATCTGGTACACATCCTGTATTGAAAAAAATGTAACTAAATGTCTACGTTAGGAATGTGAAGAGTTGGTACAGGTAGTAAGAAAAGAAATCACAGGTTAATACACACGTGATCCGCCCACAGCAGCACTTTAACCCTCAATATGTCTTTAAAGCACGGTAGCCTCCCTAGAATGAAACCGGGGACGAGGCTTTAGTATCTACGTACGTTTAAATGTGAAAATGGTACGTCTTGATCCATTTTACACAAACTTAACAATACAATGCTACTATGAAAATACCAGCTTAATCTAGGTGCCTATCCTCATGTTACCGACGGCTCCTTCACCAACAGTATAAATAATGACAAATTTAGACCATTACTTTACACTCAGATATTACAATGTGATGTTCAATGGCCGGAACTTACACCATTAGAAAATGCCCGACTTAACTTCATTTCGTTCTTATGAATTATTTAAGTTATGCTTCCGACCATTGCAATATATATCTAAACATTCAATTTAAAAGTATGAGCTAAAAATTTAAAAAGCAGCGTAATTTGTCGACCCAAGCAGCATTAACTATTTTTCCACTCTTTAAGTTAATGTCACTAGGGGTGATAACTACACTACCACACATGATGAATTTCTGTAAATTAAAAAATTAACCCTTGAGTCAGTAGCAGGAATAGCAATAAAAAGTAATTGCGGTGAAAATAAACGATGATCGTTACAAGTTACAGATCATAGCCGCCATTTTGGTATTTGACGCAGCGTCCGATTTATTACGAACGGGTACAACTCAGTATCAGTAATGATGACTTGCTCACCGTTGCGACCAGTTCCCATTAACTGATCCAACATTGCCCTGATCTGATCATGGGCAGACATTTTCCTGGATATATGCTGCTAACTGCTCCAAACCAAGCCTAACCTCCCTGCTCCTCAGCCAAACTGCAGCTACGGAGACGTCCACCAATCATGTGTCTCAATACGCGGCATTCCGCAAATATGGCGGAAAAGATGAGCATCACAATACGATACAATTCCGCGGCGTTCAAAGTAGGTTCCGTCGATAAAAATAAAATGCCGTGATTTTAATCATCCTTTATTGTAATGTGAAAATCTTTCAAGAAAACACCGCATAGGGGTATCTTCTGAAGCAGCTTATAAAAAGGCAAAGAGAAACCATGTACTTGCTCGTGTACACATGGCATACTTCCCGACCAGTTGGCAGTATTGAAAATAATATATACCAACCAACGTTGCCTTCTTTAACTCAACGGTGGATACACGGTGTCGTCGAAAGAATGCGTTACTATACACACAGCATTAAAATATCCCCAGTTTCTCTTAAGATCCCGTCAACTGAAAGGTAAGTGATAAATGTCTTTGTTCATATAAAATTATCCCTCAACCTTTAAAATTAACATTATCATAAACAACAATACCCCAGACAGATGTTAGATGGCCAACTAACTTATAATCCATGATAATTTTAGCCATCAGAAATTCTGAATCATGCCATGTCAATGGGGCAGATGAGAATGTGTATTCGTTTCACAGTATCACAACTAATGCATTCAACTTCAGCCAGATGACAGCTGCTTGGTGGTTTAAACACTGTCACTTAAATGCGTGCACCATGAAACCTACCAGATAACTTTACAAATTTCGTTTGTGTTTCAGACTTCATCCGTACTTAGTGTACTGGTGAATGAATGCAATTACAGAGGCTTGGCATTTGTTCTCAAGTAGCAATGCAATTATAGTTTTTCTTGCAAATCAATTGTTAACAGCAGGCTTATGAAGCCAACTTAGAGCAGTCACTCTTGTTATTGCCATCTCTGCACATTCAGCAGCACGCTACACCAAAAGCAGTTGATTACATTAAAACCAGCAACTTTGTATGAAGCAACCAATCAAATGTGCATATAAATTGTTTGATATCTTCATGATAACTTTGTTTAAAAAATTTAGGAGGTTAAGAATGCAATTGAATTATCACGACTCAGGATAATAGCAATGTGTCCTTTACTCTCTCATTTAAGGTTTGTCATAAATTTGAAAGTAGTAGAATGACCTTTATCAAGATGTCCCCAATATATACTCCAAATCAAGCAGGGGAATGCTAGAGAGCAAAAAGCCCTCAACCATCCTGCTCATGAACCAACTCAAGCTTCTTAATGCCCTCTTGCTTTGGTTGGTATGAGGCCCACATACACTCAAAGAGTCACACAAACACTTTCACACATTTAAGATCACATTTTCGCACTTAAATTCACACAAATTTTGCTACCACCATCATCAAAGCACCGTCAACAAGCTCAAAGAACAGAGCACCTCTCCATCCTTAACTAACCACTTCACTTCGCAGCAACCACCAACTGACATTTCAGAAATTATATAAACAAAATGGATGGTATAATAGGTGTTATGTTCATTTCATCTCCTCTGCTGTCAGCATTACAGGTGGAACAACTTTTGACTGAGATTTTCTTAGTAATTATTTACTCTATAACTTTCAAAACTTTGCCAATGGCTATGGTTTTTCCTGAAAGATAAAAAGAATTCGTTAATAGCAAATTTAAATTATTTTCTACTCAAATAAATCTTGATTCATGTGGCATACCTTCATCTCTGAGTGTGAAGCGGCCCATCTGAGGAAAGAGCTTGAATTGCTCAAGGCAAATAACTCCTGCACATTCTATCCTCATTATAGCAACTTGGTCTTGCTTCACAAAGCGAGGTCTTGTTTTTGACTTTTCACCAGTCTTTTTGTCCACCAGACAGATTAAGGCCTGTAAAAATGCCATATTAAGATATGTTACTATTGACTCCGGAAAGAATAACATACATTAACCATAATTATTTAAACCAATGATGTAAATAAGGCCATCTGAGCTATAAAAATTCTTCACTGCATTTACAGAAGTAGTTTTTATGACTATTCATGACTTAAAAGATTTTAACAGGTGGACAAATATTTCTCAACACAAATTTAAAACTGGAAGAATGAAGAAACTTTGCGAATTTCCCTTAGAGGAATCCACTAAGTCTATTCATTCTTCCCATTATGGATGAATTCCACAAAGTCAAGCCTGAAACCATTAGAAAAATTAAACAAAGCTATGCCCTCTGCTATACTATAAACAAAATGATGCCCTCTGTTGTAAGTAATACACCTCACAAGTGTAATATGTATTATGTACCTATTAAGTGGGAAATAAACTATATAATAAAACCACCCTACTCTTTAATATGCAGTCTGAAAGGTGAACTCACAATGTTGTACTCAATTGACATGGGAGTAGAGTGACCAGACGATGACCTATAAGACCACACAAGATAGAACAAGACAAGAAAAGCAGTTTACAATTTGTCGAATGACACTACTGATGCTATTTGCATACATCAGCCAAATGGAAAAGAAATTCAGAGCCTGAGTAACACAACACAGGAGGTACTTGATTTTCAATGAGTCCTCCCTTATGATTAGACACAAGACAGATGCCTCCCATAGCTCAGATTTCAACACTTATATCCACTACCAAGACAATGGACATAACTGGGTTGTTATCTTTGAACACACTTCCCCTTCTGTTGGCCAATCTTGGATTACATCTTTAACCTTCACGAAGTTACTCTCACTTCATATTCCCTCTCACCTCCTCCCCCCATTCCATCTTAATGGCCTTTGCTATAACTGTGTAAACTCTTTCCTCTCAATCTATTCCCCAATATCTTCCTCTCCTAAGGGTACATGTACACATGGGAGCATAAAACATGGGCAGTACGAGTGATTTTATTTCATTCTTTCATAATCACATTCAAACATATCCATTCTTCCTTTGTCTACCTTGATTATTTGGTGTCTTTCTTTCTTTAATACCGTTTATTGTCATGTACCACATGCACCTTTCTTCCCTTCATTGATGTCAAAAAATGTGGTGCGTGGCTTACATGGAGATTTTTATTTCTTTGTAGCCAAAGATACAATTTGGCCAAAACCTTCTCTTATACATGTAGCATGTTCATGTCTGTTAAAAAGAATTATGAAACTGTCACTGATTATGCAAGGAAATACAAAATGTCAGTAGAAAGTGATCACTTACCAAGAATAGGAACAAAGTGGATTACATTAAAAAAATAAAACTGAAAAAAAGACAATTCGTAATATCAAATTTCATATGAACGAGTGTCCTGGACCAACATCATGATGAAGCTATTTTTTGTTTCCTGGAATATATGGACTCCCGCAACATACTTGTGAGGAAATACAAAACGTCAGTAGAAAGTGATCACTTACCAAGAATGGGAACAAAGTGGATTACATAAAAAAAAAAGGATTGAGCTAGTTCCAGCCGAGATAATTTTATTGTTTTTCCATTGCTTGGCCTGCCTGGTAAAATTACCAGACGTGTATTTTGCTCCACATACATAAGCCTCCTTCAGTAAATCACGTGTGCATTATGCACGAGGCAGTTGCTTCGGACTGTGGCCAACAATTTATTGACCAGCAGCAAATTTATTGTTTCTTTATTACACATTATATAAAATGAAAAGTGGTAAAAGATAATGTTCATTTAGTGTTCGCGAAAAACTAAAGATCAAACAAGTTGTGGAAGAGATTGACAATCGTGCAGTGGGATGTAAATATGACGTGCCAGTCTTGCCTATGAGATGGGAGGAATTGAAAAAATAAACTTCTTTCAAGTAAAAACAAGAAAAGAACAATCAGAGACAAAACTGCAAAATATCCTGGCATAGAGAAACAACTTCCAGCATACATTTGAGACAAATGCCAACTTGGGTTTGCAATGTCGATGAAAATGTGCCAGATAAGAGCCTTATATATATATAGCAAGACTGCGAGGACTGTAACAATGATGCAAATATAAAGTTAATATCAAATATTTATTCCTTTCTCTATATTTTTTGCCTTCTTTACTTTTCATTGATTCTAAATAGATGTTAATATCATCACTTGCAGGTTCATTTTCAATACAATCATGAAGTTTTCCTGTTAGCAGGTGACCATGACAGCGAACATCGGTACTAAATCATTATTTTTTCATTCTGATCTATTGTTATTAAGGCTTTACATAAAAATACAGTAGAATACTGTCACGTTGTATTCCAAATATTCCATTATTTTCCCATTAAAGCTTTCGCTGCTGCGATTGTACCTCTTTGTTCTACCTGTGGCGCTTTCACTTTTCCGCTGCATGTGACGAGTAGGTTTCCGGTAGAGTTGTAACGGCTAAGAAGAATTCTTTTCCGATTTTTTCCAAATTATTTTTTTTCCCAAAAGTAAGTGACTAAAAACCAGGGTGCACATCTTACATGGGGGCATGTAGTACACAGGAATATTCTCAAGCAGTTCATTGCTCCAAATACCTTTTTCAAACCATCCACTCTGCCTCCTCCACAACATACACCCAACAAATGCCTTTCTCTGACCTGCCTGATTCTTTCAATGATGACTATTATCAACCGGAATAATGACCCCTTTGAGTAAGGTTGGGTAATCAGTCTGAAATATGTAGGAAGAAAAACGCTTCCATGTGTGATATGCAGGACTGAATTTATCGCCCAAACACCATAGTATCTCTTCCGATGCCTGTGAAAACGTTTTTGAGCACAGTAAACGATTAATGTTCTAGGAAAACCCTTTGTGGCTATGTTTGGGGCAAATGGGTAGCAAAAAATGACAGGGATCATACGAGGAAAATGCTGGTTGTAGCAATTAGTTTCTCGTGGGCAAGCATATCTAAAAAAAACTTGTGTTAAACCCGAAGGTTGGTTTTTTATAAGTGAGGGTAGAGCTCACCTGTAATAACCCATTGGAGTGTGAAATTAACACATTCAGGGTAGGGGGGCAGTTCCTTTCCCAGGGCCACCTGCGATTTCCTACATAGTTCTGATACACAGAAAACTGAATCATGCGAATGAATTTAAGAGATGACCTGAAATTGCTTCCACTTAGGGCGTTTTGCACAGCGAATGATCATTCAAATTAATTCCTTGAATGTTCTGTGCAGCAGGGATGTTCAGAGGTAGACCTATCAATAGTACATATTGATTCATGGGAGATTTACGATCAACACAGCTGTATCGATGGTCAGGATTGGTTTGAATGGTTTGTTTACGTTGTCTGATATACATGATAGATGAATCAAGTATGGTGTATATTTAATAAATATAATATTCGTAAAACAAAGCTTTATAGAGCCTGAGATTTAAGTTAATCTGAATGGAGTAGAGCTGTTAATGATGGATTGATATGGTTTAATTTTCGCATCTATTGCTACAGTGTCCATTACAACAGTGGCAGCCACAATTTTGCAGGAGAAAGCTAGACGGAGAGACGAGAAATAGAGGTAGAGGTATGAATGCCTTGATTCAATATGAACTGTTACTATAGGACTGAGGCCTTTCGTAATTTATTAAGAAAGACGCTGGAGCAATATTAAATCTCACCAAACATGAAAGATTGGACACGATAACGAGAGAAGCAATTACTGTGACAAGAGATCCTTGCTCACCTTTTGATTTACATATTTATCATTATATTAATCTTTTACAATTTGTTTCAGGCTGGCTGTCATGCTAATATATTTTAGCAACGGGCGAATTGTATCCATGACCATATACGGTTATAATATTCCCTGATTACTCAGCAAGAATTCATGAGGGTACAATAAGTTTAATTATGCTTAACGTGTGTAGGAGTGTCTATCAAAATAAGATAAGTTTAAAGGTTAGAAATTGATCCTCATAGAAATTGATTGGGAATAATAAATGTGTGGATTTGTATGAAGTGTATACAAAGGGCTTTAGTCAACATTAGTGGACTACTAATTTTAACCATTATGGATAAATCTGTTTAATCATATCTGACTGAATGAAAGTGGAAAACTTCCACCATATATCGCCGGAATTTGTTTCCTCTATTAATTTTAACCAATTGGAAGACAAAATCCATACAGAAGTTTCTCAATAACCTTACCTTGACAGTAACTTCTTCTGCCACACAATGGATATGCATAACAGCAGAATAACCTGCACATATGATGCTCTTGTGCTCAAGAATCACAACCTAGAAACAAGAATTGAAATTAATATTAAACCATACAAAAAAAAAGTGCCATCACTGATGGAATTACAGTGAATAAATTACATTGAGAGGCTTGAGAAAAGTTACTACTTTCATTCCTACAATGCAAAAACTGGCTGTCATCAAAGATTTGACGGAGAAGATTTTGACAAAATTTTAGGAAATTGGACAACCTTCCTTGGCACTCCTGATCCAGCACTCATGAACTGCCTTCTACGGACCAACTGGCCACTAAATTCATTTTGCATGCTACATTAAACATGGGAAACTCCTTATATATGACTGATGGCAAGCAATATACAGGTTGGGCAGTTTTGGGCTAAAATCAAAATGACATGAAGTCACAATTAATGGAAGTTCAAATTTGAGATATGATCCACAAATTTTCTTTAATTTTTTTAACATATCTATCTTTAGATAATCTTGACTATTTTTAATGCAGTGGTAATATTTACCAAATTAAGATGCATGAACAAGTGAGAAATCTGTGGAAAGGCTATTTAATCATTGCTGAAACATTACTCAATTTCACAGTTACAACACACTGTGAGTACAACTTCAACTACAATCTTAGTAAATCTTGGAATTGCAATTGGCGGTCACCACAAATCTTCGCATAAATACCAATTATACAACCTCCCAGGGAAAAAGGCAATATTAGTCGCTCATTATTTTATTATCACCCAACATTAAAAGTGTTTAACCATGATTGGTAGGTTGGCAGAGAGAGCCTCAGAGTATTTTTAAAGTGTGTCAGTTTTAAATATTAGTTATCAAATAGTAATGCAAGTGGTCCCCCTGATTTAGGTTTCTTTGCTTTAAATCATTTCATTGATGTGCCATGTGAATTATGACACTTCAGATCCAATTTCCCCGACAAGAGCTTTCTTGCTGCCCTATCACAACCTTCTCTGTCTTTCACTGACACCTGCCAGCATCTAATGGAGGAGTGAATACCAAGTAGAATCTATGATTCAGGCTCACTTACACTGGTAGACTGCATATAGGCTAGATACACATTACACAGGATTAACTCTTTTTAATGAGTGTATTGTGAAATAGCTAAATGCCAAGGCTATTTAATTCATTTATCACATTGACTCCCTATCACCATAATCCACCAGTTCAACACTTGGAATCAATTAATAATTAATACCACAAGATATAGCCATCACAATGAATTTGCTTTGGAGTAAAATTTGAAAGGATGAAGTAAAGATTTTTCATGATATTCCAGCAGTTGCAGTTGAGGTACAGCAATTATTAGAGGTATGAAGATGTTTCAAATATAAGGACACATTTATCCCAGTGATGCTGAACTTCTCCTGTTTAAGGCTGAGGAATTGACAGAAGGGGTCCTTGAAGAAATCACAAGTATTAACCTTCAATGAGAGATGAGAAATCTGACTATGTTGCAACAGGGGAAAAATGTCTCTATACCCCTACAAAATTATATTATTGAAAATTTCATGGCTTATGGCTAATAATTTCATCAAACATATTAGTAAAATTGATCCTGCGAAGCATCCCAAAAAGCGAGGCAACCACTAACTCTTTGCATTAAAATGAAGAAAAATACCATAATACAGTAGATGATTGATAATTCTGAATAGCCAGGTGTTCCAGAATTATGATATTTCCGGTGCCTTTTTCATCAATTTTTTTTGTAGGCAATACAACTAAAAAAACTGCAGTTATTCATCATATGACCATACTATGACTACGAGGCTATACTACTATGACCAATGAGGTAGTAAGTGATGTGAAAACAAAAATATATTACCATATGATTTATTTAGCCTAAAAATATTTAATATTAAGCGTTTCATTCTCGACTGATGAACTGTGGAAAAATAGGAGAATCCAAATGATATTATTTGAGAATGGAAAGAATAGTACTTCGTTATGTAATTTGAAATCAACATCAGCCTTTTGTATGCCCCTATTTAAAATAAATAATTGCACCCATAAAATAAACTTTCTTACTCTAAATTCATTTTGAAATCGACTTAATCCTTTGAGGCGAGGGTATAATGGCTACATTTTCATATGTCCGATTTTAAGCTGTTATCTCCCTACTTTCACCACAGGTATTGCAGCAGCAAGCTGAGGGTACACTCATGGAATTCACTTGTGAAGGCTTATTAGGGACACCGTCATCTCGGTGCTGAAGTCACCACTGTACGCCACCTAGTCCAGCTCATTGATGATAGGCCCACTTTAATTTCTCCTTTTATAAAGTCTTGCCATTGAATTGGATTCCATGACTAACTGCAGAATTTCCTCTCTCTGTCCCTTGATGCCATAGATGGTCGACTGTCCTACAGCATACACCCAATGAAGTTGCAAAACACATACACCGGGATATAATTTTCCCAGATACTCAATTTCTTGTTGTATAGAGAATTTGTTTCTTTCTCTTCAGCCAATTACTGCTTCCATCATTGAAAGAAATTGATAAAATTCCACTGCTCGACAAAACCTTACATTTAATGCTATCAGAAAGCAACTAGTAATCAGTCCTTGTTGGTGAAAATTGCTGGGTTTGACAGCAACTTGTGAAGCACCACATCCTACATGGACTCATACATGACGGTTTATCAGCTCCTTGTGCTCTTAAACCTTTCAGGAATTCACTGTGAGGGGATTCCTTCTAAAATATTTTCCTCTCTCAGCTTCCGGGATCTGGATTTCGATGCAGCCTTGTATTGATACGACTGGACTGCAAATTCAGGTTGAAACAATGCTAGGTGCCGACGGAATCAGCTGCATGTTTTCCGACTTCGATAAAATTCTCCAAAATTCCCAGAGCATGAAAAAAAATTAAATCCCACCATTGAACCGTCGCCACCAAAAAAACCTGCCAGAAAAATTTCCAACGAAGCTGAAAAAAAAATTCAATTCCAAACACTGCACTTACTCGGGGTAGCCGAATAAGTGCAGTAAAATCAGCTTGGTCTGCTATGGGGGCTGGTCGGCTGGCTCTCTGGCAGATGCTCGGTCATGGCATGGCCAGGGCATCACCACAGAATCTGCAATCCATTTGATTTCTGGGAACTTGGATATCCCTGTTCTCCTGTAGAATTTCTTGGAAAGTTCCCAGAGATGCCAATTGAGCGGAGTCTCACTGGATTCTTCCTAAAGTTGTTCCGTTTTCAGCCAGAATCCAAGCCGCAAAGTCCTACAGAGGCATCTTCGGTCAACAAATTCAAGGATGCTGAGGGCTTTTCCAGTAGAGTCCACACCAGGTGGGCATTGGGTATGAGAGAATTGGTGGGAGGATCGCTTTCCAGAGGTACAGCCTCCTCCTTTGTGGAATCTGCAGTCCATTTAGCAAGCAGTAGATCTGATTGCAACTCGTGTTCATAGAGACAATGATCCTCCTTGGGTGCGGCTCTTGGTGAAGATGGCTGTCCAGTGGTCACTCAACAATATTCCACCTTCTGTTTCCATAGGACTTTTTTGGCACTGATCAAGATTTTTCCAGGGTCACCTGTCTTCCAAAAAAAGACCACGCTTTGGCATGCAGCACATACTATATAAACTTTTCCCCGACCTCAATCCCTCTTGTCAGGATTTGGGGGAAGGATGGATAGGGGATTTGAATGACATATGCTGACGATGGCTTTGCATCATCAACAGTGAATTATTTACGTATAAGCAATAAGATATGCTTCTTCGGATAAAAAGTTTAATTTCATAGGATGGCACCCGTGGAACTTACACTTAGCCAAACAGTGCTTGAAGGTGGTTTTTTATTGGCTAAATAGCTGTCATTGCAGTGTCACAGAGTAGAAACATGAACTTTCCAAAATTCTAGAAAATTTTCCGTTATTTACATGTTGTTGTTTACAATGATGGATTACCAATCTTCTACTGAACACAAATCAACAATTAGGGTCAAAATTACTATGCAACCTTCAATGACGGCTTCTTACCAGAAAATAAGTACGCCTTTTACATTCTTCATTTCTTATATTTCAGAGGTCCATTTCATGGGTAATTTTTCTTTTGTAGACACTATAATAGTGTTCAGTGGTATTTATGAAATTGATGCCCATTTTATTTTTATTCTCTAACGCCTTCTTTTCTATGAAAATCTAATCTTGCCAACAGCAATTTTACTAACTTTAGCACTACCAGAAACAAACCTAGTGATTAGCAAGTGATAACTACTCGTGTGAAATTTGACATGTGATTCTGAACAACAATAGCCTAACTAAGCAGCAATTTCCAGCAATTTCAATTTCTCAAATGTACACTTTGCCATGATTCTTACAGAAGTGAGCTTTTGGCATACAGCTATTATGTCCCCGACCAAAGACTCACAACAGTTGAGGTGTCCCTAAAACAACTGATGATGTTAAGACAAAAAATTATGACAAGTTTGAATCAGATATTCAATGGATGCATGAAGGAATTAATAGTAGAATAAGTACAAAAATAACTAATGCTAATGAAATTATGGCTGCATCAACATTCAAAAGAAGAAAAAAGGTACACACACTTCTGACATAAAGGTTAAACTTCACCTTCTCATATTGATCTTAACTATTGATCTTAACTGATATTCATACCCTACCTGAGCATCAAACACCTTCCCCGTCTTGGAAGGGTTATTGGCATCACAAAGTACAAAACCAGGGGAGACATCTTCTTCTTCAATACCTTTCAGCTTTATCTTTACATTCTCCCCACTACCCACAGTTGTAACTTCTTCGTCGTCTGACCATAGCTGGTCAACCACAACTGGAGTCTAGAGGAAAGGAGTAACATAAACACTGTAAAAAGGCTAGGCAGAAAAAAATAGTCATTTATAACTTAAAAGACATTAAAAATTTTTCTCAAGCCAACCAACTAAAACCCAAAAGTCAAGCAACAAAATTTGATCAGTTTTTTGATAGCTAGATAAAAAAATTCTAGCATATTAAAATGACTTATATTGCTACTTTGTATTTTAAAAAACAATAGTACCTATTTAAATTCTTAAGAGATCATACTACAGAACTGATACACCTGATAATGTTCAAGTATCTAAACAAATATTTTTTAACAAGCAATAATACTAACGCTTCACTTCAATACATCCAGCCAAAAGCCATATACAGTTGAGCACCCTTTATCCATGAATCCCTAATCCATGAACACCCATAATCCGGCAATTTTGCCACGACCACCTACCTAGTACTTTGTGGAAAATACCGAAAAAAATTTTTACCGAAACAATGCTTTATAATCTTCCGAGATATTATCCCATTCTTAATGTTAATTTTCCCATTCCGAGAATCAGAATACTTTAAACATGTTAATTTCTGGTACTTCGTGTACACCAGAATTATTCTGCAACTTGAACTGAGCATGTGAAATTGAAGATATCACCGAGACGGACTAAGACTTGGTTACACATTGGTCACTTTCAATGGTGCATGGGAGAACGTCAAAATCAGGCTAAAGGAAACAGCAAAGGAAGCTCTGGGTAGAAAAAAGTTGTCAAGAAGAAGCCATGGATTACAGAAGAAGTCTTAGAATTGATTGAAGAGAGAAGAAGATATAAAAAAGTGGAAACTGGAGGGCAACTTTGCTACAAAAGAATCAGGAATGAAATAAACCGTAAAGCGAAAAAAGCAAGGGAAATGTGGATGAAGGATCTATGCAAAGATGTACAAAGCAACCTCGCAAATGGAAATGTGGAAGTTGCCTACAGTATGGAGAAAAATCACTTCAAGGAACGGGCAGCAAGATGTAACAGCATCAGGGACAAGACTGGAGAACTCTTAATTGAACATGAGCATAAAGTGAAGTGATGGAAGGAATACTTGGAAGAGTTGAACAATGGGAGTTATCTTACAGCGGTAGTAATCGAAGAGGAAACGAAGTCGATAAGGATGATTTGGGAGCCCCAATCTTAAGGTCAGAATTTGACGCAGCTGTAAGGGATCTGAGGATAAATAAAGCTTCGGGAATAGATGATATTCCTGCCGAACTAATAAAAAACGCAGGAGAGAAGACATTTACTCAGCTGTACAAAACCATCTGCGACATGTACTCCACAGGAGAGATACCCATGGACTTTGAGAAGAACATCATCATCCCTATTGCCAAGAAGAAGAGGGCTGGGAACTGTGAACATTTTAGGATCATAAGCCTGATGACACATGCCTCGAAGATATTGATGAGAATCATCAATAGAAGAATAGAACGAAAAACTGAGGAGTTCCTGGATGAGGACCAATTCAGGTTCAGAAGAAACAAGGACAAAAGAGAAGCGATTTTGGCCCTCAGGCTACTTATAGAGAAGAGAATAGAGATTAATCTACCGATGTTTGTTGCATTTGTAGATTTGGAAAAGGCATTTGACAACGTGGATTAGAACATGATGCTGAAGGTTCTGAAAGAAATTGGAGTATCATATAATGACCGAAGAGTTATCCACAGCTTGTATAAAAACCATGTGGCCATAATCAAATCAGGACCCAGCAGAATAAAAGCAAGCATAAAGAATGGAGTGAGGCAAGGATGTGCACTGTCTCCCGTATTATTCAATGTCTACATCGAGAAAGCCATCCAAGGAGTCAAAGAAAAGTCTCCAGGAGTGAATATCCACAGGGAGAAAATCAGCATGCTACTATTCACCGATGACATAGTAGTCATGGCAGAAACAGAAGGAGATTAAAAGAAGACACTAGGAAATATGGATAGAAGAATGACCAGATATCATCTGAAGATCAACAAAAAGAAAACTAAGGTATTGGTATGCAGTAGGAGAAAGGAAGCCAGAACCAATGTTAAACTAGGAAAACAAAAAAATCTAGGAGGTGGAAGAGTTCTGTTAATTGCGAAGCTGAGAAACCAGCGATGGACGAAGTAAAAGAGAAATTGCCAGTAAAACTGCCCTCAAAAAAAAAGGGCATTTTAACAGAAGAAGATTCTACTTACAGCTGCAAATACAAGCATGGAAGTGAGGAAAGATTTCATTACAACATGCATCTGGAGCATTCTACTCCATGTACCTCGTATGAGGAGCTATGTCAATATGAAGAGGTTGGCCGATAGAAGAATCGAGTGGAGGACTGTGTCTAACCAATCCTAGGATTGTTGACCGATGATGATGTATATCTGATTGACCACTAGACGTAATTTGATTAAATTATTTGTTATCTGCTTATGTTTCTCGTAATCATGTCTAATCCATACAGTTGTGGCAACAGCAAAGGAGTGAGCATCAGTACAAATCGTTAACGAGTGCAGAAGAAAAGTTGTGAAAAGCTTGACGCCGTTGCATCGATCGGTAAATCGTTTGTCTGAAACATACTGCGTGGGGTCTTCGACAATATAACACATTAAGATGCAGAGAGAGAAAATTTTACTGTTAAAGTGTCACGAAGAAATAGATGACAGAGAGAAAAACTATGAAAGATGATTTAAGTGCTGATTTAGATTGCGTGGTTTCGCTTGCGTCTGAGTGAAGGGGTTATTTAGTATTTCTGGCCAAATGCTAATGGAGCAGGCTAAACTATTTCAGAAAGAGATCTAATTTAAAAGATGTGATGTAGGATATTTTGCATCCATAGAATAGTATTTCACAGTCAGTTCTAAAGCACGCGTGGTTTAAATTGTGGCCTGCTTTGAGGTATGATCATCATAGTATTCTGCATAGAGGCAGATGTAATAGTGGGGATTTCAAAGGCTTTCATGTTTCTGAGGATAAACATGATGATGGAGTTGGTTGACTATGCAAATAGCACACATAACCCTGAATTAAAGGAAAGTTGGGATGAAGATAATGAGCCTGAAACTGATGAAAGGAAGACTACTATTGATGATGGTTTTTAAAGAATCACGCAGTCCAGTCGCCCCACAGCCATACAGACGACACCCACATGTTGACATGACACTGAATCAACTTATAACAAATCAAGTGTGGTAGGAAATATGTTGCTTGAAGCACAGCATAAGAAATATCAAATTGTATATATCCTTTCCCAAAAATAATATTACAATTTTAAATGCCCAGTAATATGATTCGTACGATGCTTAGCTTCCATTATTTTCACACACTGCACAACTTTGATACTTTTAAACAATAATTTTGTGAATCAAGAAACCATATTCATCTGATTATTCTCAGTGACTCTTTTAATAATTTTGTTCAATAAATGGCAAACGAATATATTTTGTTACAAATAATTGACTCCTTTCAATGAAAACATCTAGGCATCAAAACTAGACCAGTTGCCATGCATGACCCATAGTCCAGCAAAATCCCTTATCCGGTATCACTTCAGTCCCGACTGTGCCAGATTAAAGATGCTCAACTGTACTGCTGTTAATGAAAAGTAAGTAAAAAAACATAATTAAAAGATAAACACACACTAAATCTTTGACCATCCATTAATGAGTACTTATTTGAGGGTTAAGCATGTTTAATAATTAAAACCTACCAAATATCAAATGTTCACAAGAGTAAAATAATCACCAGAAAAATAATTATAATCTAACATGGCTGAAGTTGACTAAGAGTATTCCCAATTAAAATGTTTCCTATGAGAGGATCAGATTCCTTCTTGTAGAAAATGTGAATACAATGAAAAATGGATGAAAAATATGATATATATTACAATCAAATATTGATTCAATTCAATATTTATGCGTTTTCATCCTTGGCAGGCATGTAGCCAGAAATCTGCTTTGGGGAGGGAGGGGCTAATTCTAGAGTGCGTAACAAATCAGCCTTACCCATTCTGTGCAATTATTAACCAGACATATGCATCAAACTAGTGATCACATTTCAAGGCACTTGACATTTGAGTTATACGCAGTGTAATCCAGTTCATGCCCAGTTAAAATCAGAACAACAAAATGATTGGGGAAAAGTTCGGGGGACGGGAGCTGAGACACCAGAACCCCCACCCGGCTAAGTGCTTGATTGTTAATGCTTCCTGCATTCCCTCGTTCCCTGGTCCATGATACATTCACCGTGCTTCAATAATTATGATTCCCATAGCTTATGTCACATCTGCATCCAGGAGGGATTTTAAAATTATACTTACATTTGCATGTTATTAGTCATAAACCATGCAATGAGACCTTACCCTGTTTGGCATAAGAAGCAAAGACTGTCCTTTTTTAGCTTCTCCTGATTCAACCTTGCCTAGAACAACTGTCCCCATGTCTTTATACTTGTCCACTACTGGCATTATGAAAGGACCTTCTACATTACGGTTCATTGGAGGTAGATTATCTATAAAAGGAATAAAGGCTTCTCCTCTGAAAATAGGAACAAAACATTAAAGGTTACTGGATTGTGCAAGTAATTAATGAGCTTAATGATAGACCCAGTTATAAATTTTGAGGTTCTATTTTACCACTTTTAAAATGTCACAAAATAAATCACCCAAATTGCAACAATTTGTAACAAAAAATTATTTTTTAACTTGATCACATACTCAAAACAGCTACCCTTAAAATGGACATTCAACAATTCTACAATTGGAGATAAAATATAAGTTACAAAAATAACAGCCATTTCTCAAGTAAAAATGGCCATAAGATTCACTTTGGCACAACCACTTGTGCAATATGCAGGTTATATAATCAAGAAAGTCATTCTTTAGGATCTTGGTGGATTCGAAACTGACCTTAAATCCAAGAAACAAATACCTATTGACATATAGTCTTCATTGAATATGAAGAACAAAATCAGTCACAAAATGGAAATGTATCTGTACATCATGATTCTAAAGGCTTCTTTACATGGTGAATGATCATGCGAATGAATTTAAGTGATGATCTGAAATTGCTTCCGCTTAGGGTGTTTTACACGGTGAATGATTATTCAAATTAATTCCTTGAATATTATGTGCAGAAAGGATGCGCAGTTGTAGATTTCCAACCAATACAGCTGTTCAAAATTGGTCGGAATGGTTTGTTTACATCGTCTGTGTCAACTGATGAATGTGATAGATGAAATAAAGTATGGTGTATATTTAGTAATTATAGTATTCATTAAACCAAGCTTTCTAGATACTGAGGTTTAAGTTGATCTGAAGTGAAGTAGAGCTATAAATTATGGATCAGTATGGTTTAATTTTCACATCTATTGCTACAGTGTCCATTACAACAGTGGCAGCCAAAATTTTGCTGGAGAAAGCTAGAAGGAAAGAGGAGAAATGGAGGTCAAGGTATGCTAGGCCTGATTCAAAATGAACTGTTTTTATTGGACTGTGAGGCCTATCATAATTTATTAAGAAAGACGTTGGAGCTATTTCATACTATATTAAATCTCACCAGACATGATTATGAAAGATCGGACACGACGACGAGAGTAACAATTACTGGGACAAGAGATCCTTATTCAACCTTTGATACACATGTCTATCATTGCATTGACATTTTGCAATTCCTTTTCGACTGGCTGTCATGCTAAGATTTTTTAGCGATGGGTGAATCATATCTATGACTGTATACGGTTATAATGTTCCCTGATAACTCAGCAAGAATTCATGAGGGTAAAATAAGTTTAATTATGCAAAAAGTGTGTAGGAGTATCTATGGAATAGATAGTGTACTATTTAAAGGTTAAATTTTGTGCTAATTGTTCTAATTTATCCCAGTTCGTGGTAGCTGTGATAACACACAACAGGTGACATCCTCATGAGAGACAATGGAAAAATGCCGATGGAGATATTTCAATGTATTGTTTTCAGTTATAATTTTCATGTTGTTCTAATACTTTATTGCTTTACACCTACTTTTCACAAGAATTATCAAAATCTTAGAATGCCTACATAATATATTATTTTCAACTTAACCTTTGCCAAAATTGAAGAACTTCACCAGGTGAATGCCTATATAAATTACCTATAAGAATTACATAAGATTATATATACTCCATGGGCACGCCAATTACTTGCATAAGTACGAAAATCTCCGAAAACCAATTATAATACCATTTCGTCCTGCACTTGTTCAATTTGAATCCTCTTCTACCCGCTCATAAAACAAAGACGGATGTGGTGCGCTCGTATCACATGATCATTCAAAGAATCATGCAAGGAGATTTCCGTATTACACGATGCATAAACTTCATGTGCATGATTTCATTCGCATGATCATTCACCGTGTAAAACGGCCTTAAGAGTAGATCTCCATGAATGCTGTGGCTTTAGACTTAATTTTGTCGAAGTACCATCCATTCAGCTGAGAACAATAATTAGCTTTACTGCAATGTTTATATCTATGGTATAGCACTCCACCAACTTTAGACGTTACCAGGAATTTGATGATGGTATAAGTTGCTTATTTGAAATGGATCATAATTTCACCATCATTTCTCTGCCCAAATAGTCAAGAATGGCTATTTGGGTAGAGAAATTCTTGGATGCCCATTCTACCTCCTCCTTACCCCTTAGCCATTCCAATCATCAAACACTACTAATGCCACACACCACAATCCTCTTAAGCTCTTTATATCCTTTATCTCCCCTCATGCTGTACAGATTCCCAAATTGCTCCCTCCCTCTTCCCCTGTAACTCATCACTCTCTCCCTCAATGACAACTTTTTAGAGCCCATAGCCTTTCATTACTTCTCTCATCCACTTCTTTTGCCTCCCATGAATTTTAACCCAGTAAATTCCTCTTCTTTCCCACTGTGCCTAATACTTCCTTATTTGCTTTATCTAAATATAGCTTAGCCTCTCCATCATATCCTCTAAATTCACATCCTAAAAGTCTCCAATATGTTCCCCCTTACTCAATGACCAAGTCTCACAAACAATTCATGCCACATTCCATATGAAAGTCTAATCTTCTCTTCACATCTTCACACTTTTTCATGCTTATTTTCCTGGTTTAATTCTTTTTCTTATGCCCAGATTCTCCATCTGCTGTAACAAACCTGCCAACTTCAACGTTTAGTCTTGCCTTCTATTCTCCAGAGAATCTTATTATTCTTGTTTTTCTCTAGCTAATCTTCACCACATACTCCTCACAAAAAATGTAGCATTAAATGTAGCATTAACCCTTTTACTGCAAGTGGGCCAATACATTGGCCCTCTATGATTGTGCAAAACTGCTAGGGGCCGATATATTGGCTGACTTATATTAAATATTTGTAATATTATATTTCTTTCAAATCAGACACAGCATGATTTTTTCATCCCCATAAAAGCTGAAATATATCGTCAATGTTGAGACAAATAAATAATTTATATATTAAAATTATGTGCTACAAATATGTAAAATTCATAATCCTACGATTTTCATGGAAACGTCCTTGGCAAGTTTTGCACAGTACACCTAGAGGGGACTGGCAGTAAAAGTGTCATAAAGAGTGCTATCACTTACAAGAGTAAGTAAATAGGTATTTTATGGTTAAAAAATATTTAATAAAAAGGGCAACCTCAAGCATTTTTTCACAATCTTTGTTTGTTTTATGTGTTGACTGGGCATCTAAATTATGTGAGAACCTATACTTCGTGACATTAAAAGCAAGACTAGTGCTTAGTAATAGCCATGAAAAAGCCTTGGGTGTACAGAAATATATCAATTAAAAAGTTCAAAGTGAGTGAAATGAGCTACTCCCAAGGCTATGCCATAACATAAAAAATGTTACCTACCTGTACCATGGGCAAAGGTCTTCATCCAGTGTGTCTTTTAAGCCAAGCCCAGTTAAACCAGAGCATGGCATAAAGTAAAGGTCTTTCTGTGGGTTAAAGCCGAGTTTCTTCAAATATGGCATTAATTTCTCACGACATTCATTATACCTTAAATTTAAAAGAACAATATAATTAGCAGTTACTTCATTATGCTTTTTAAATAAAAGTTATGCTAACATTTTATATCTAATTTGTTTCAACAACTAACAGCAGCTGGTGACCTACTTTCATGCACAGTTTCAAGTAGTACTTTAATTGATTGACTTGGAAGTGCTAAGTGCTAGATGCTGGTTTTGATCGTATAAAAGTTTACTGACTGGCTGGAAGCCGAACATGCAACTGCATGGTAATAATGGACAAATGCTCAGAAAATATACTGCACAATACCTTTCTTCTGACCACTCAACAGTTGGATCATCCATTTTATTGATTAAAACAACTAAATGCCTCACTCCTGCAGTTTTTGCTAACATGGCATGCTCACGTGTTTGTCCACCTTTCTCAAATCCAGTTTCGAATTCTCCCTTACGAGCAGATATTACCTAAAAATGAAGACAAAAACAATAAAGAGAAAATATTAAAATATCCTAAAGAGGAGACCAAGTAATTAGAATTATAATGAATTATAATTACAATTAACTTACAAGAACCGCTAAATCTGCTTGAGCAGCACCGCCTATCATATTGGGAACAAAACTCTTGTGACCGGGTGCATCCAATATGGTAAAATGCTTGCGTTCAGTTTCAAAGTAAGCCCGTCCAACCTCAACCGTTTTCCCTTTTTCTCTTTCTAAAAAACAAAATTAGCATACTAAATAAAAATAAGATAACAATGATCAGGAGAAATAAGCTAGAGGTGATGCAACACAAACAACATTTTTTTCCATTCATAAGCACATGACAGCAATTGACCAATACCCTTCTTGAAAGCATTGTACTAGCATTACTTTCCTCTACTATCCCTCAATGAGACTAAAACCTCTCTAACATGAAGGACATACATGGCCCATCCAATCCAATCTCAAACACAGAAAATGAAACCATATTATGAACAATAGAAGAATTTCCACAAGAGAAAAAAATTATTCATCTTGACCAGGATTTGGAACCAGATCCCTGAGATTTGTACCAGGTGCTAACCCAAATAAGCTACAAAGGCATCTTCCCCTCCCTGGAGATTTCTATGGCTTGGAAGCTTAAATTGCTGAAGCACCTGGTATGAGTGTGGGGGATACGGGATTGAATCCTGGTCAAAGTGATTGATTTTTTTCTCCAAAGGAACTCTGCTATTGCACCTATCAGCAGGTAACTCATTTAAGGTTTTTCCTATTTCCTAATTCTTAAACCAATATGAGAATTATTCAGCTTTTACAAGTTTTTCCAAAACACTCGTCAATTCCATCATAAAAAGGTCAGAAATGTTATACTATGCAGCAACAATGTGCAAGTTGTGCTGTCCATTTCCCAGAATCAACTGGCAACGGAGAAATGTAAGAAGAAAAAAATGGTGATTTTATAAAATAAAAATAGAAAACATTTCCTTCACTGGTATTTCTAAACCTTATATGCCCATGGTGCCAATATATCAACTTCCTATGCATTGCTTAAAATGCTTAGGGTGCTGATACATCATCTCCATATAAAATTGAATTTTCTTCAAAAATTATTTTACAATAGAAATAAATTTTAAATTTTCCTTTAATTCTATGAATATATTTGAAATTAAGCTGGAAAAGGTTTAACCCCTTCGTGCCAAATGTCGGCTATGGCCAATGAGGAATATCCTACCCAAAAGACCGAATGTCAGCCATAGCTGACGTGGATTTTTTTGCCCAAAAGAGCGAATGTCGGCATTAGCTGACGAGGAGGAGAAGTGACAGCCACGGAGGCAAAAATCTGAGGTATACTGCGACCCCTAGAGAACCGGCTTAGCGTGAGCTAAGACCCTTTCCCGGGCAACTGGGCTCGACCCTCCATCTCATTAGTAACCCCCCTTGCTGCATGACTCCGAGGTTAACTGATAGTCTATGCACTGGTTTTTCTAAACAATTATTTCTGGTATATTCCTATAATTTAAGCTTTAAAATGAAGTATTCGTTTTTTTGTTGAGTTTATGCAAATTTTGAATGATTTTCTAGCGTTAATATTAACAGGGTTATAGTGCAGAATTCTACAAAACTTCTTGGTAAGACATTTCCACAGCAAAAATTGGCATTGGCATAAAGTTGTTGTTTATTGCTACGTTTGGGGCAATCGTGATTCGTACTGTCTCACTTCTCTTTTTATATTTTCTCATATTTTATTTCATACCTTCACAGCTCTCCTATATTTTTATATTTCCTCATTTTTCCTCATAGCACATTACTGACATTCTGGTTTTCTTAAAAATTGGATCTAAAATAATCCGTAGCTTCTCCGTAAACACTGGTGTTCCATTTGAATTTGTGGTAGTGTTATACTTTAATAACCTTATGAGTAAATGCATATGTATTCTCCGGGGCATTTATTCAATAAAGCACTTGTGTCGCACGGCTAGTTCCCCACACTGTTTCACACAGCAGACTTTGGAAAAACCATAGACCCCCTTCGCATGGTGGTGCTCTTTGTGCATTCATGGTTATTATGGGTTAATAGCATATTTACTGATTGTCTAGGTCCCCTCTCACTTTCTTCAAAAACCAACCCTGTAGAATTATCATCTCATCTGTGGCGGTATATCTTGTGTTTTCATGCTGTGCTTATCTTCTCACTGCCTTTTCATGGAATTGCTGGATTCCCCATCAGTTTCTTAGAATTTGTCATTAGGAATCCATTTATAAACTTTTCCGGTTTACTTCTCACATCAATCTTGGCTTTAAAGCAAGCAGTGCTCTCTGTATGCTCGTGTTTCAGCCATTTCTTAGATCAGACAAATTCTCTCTTTGTGGTGGCGTTGCAAAATTTCGTACAAGTGGAAAAGATGTGTATCAGCAGTGTGACTTGGGACTGTGTATCCATACTTTAATATTTACCACACACAAACATCTTCTAACCCCTTAAGTAGGCGCACCTCACTATGTGACGTAAGTGGGCGCTTGGGGTCGTTTAATACCCCATGCGTAATTGTTTATATCTTTGCCAAATTTGTTTATTTCACATTGCTATTCTTTACACTAGATATTTAAAGCAGGATGATTCCACACATGTACCTTTAATTTTTCCCTATTAGTTAAACTACGAGGTTTCATAGCTTTGAAAGTGATTTATGAGATAAAATATTTCGTTTTCTAAACCCTTGGGGTCTTAAAAGACCCCACTTAAGCGCCTACTTAAGGGCATTGTGCAGCCATTTTGCCAGAAAATTTTAAAGTAATAAAAAATACATAAAATAAATTTAAAAAAATTTTTACCTCACCAATGCCGGTCCAAAGCCCGGATGAAAAAGAAGGATGATGAATAAGGTTTTGCAGTATTGATCAAAGAAAATTTTGAGAAGTCATAATTTGCTATAGTATAGGATTTGCCTTAAATTCGTTATAATTAACACTAGAATTTCATTTAAAATTTTCAAGTGCTCAGTAAAACACATACAATCCATTTTTTAAGTTTAAATTTTTGGAATGTACATAAGGCTTTTTAAAAAAAAAAACAATGCTAATTCAACCAATTCATCGCAGACTTCTGCTGCGAAAAAGGCTGCTTAAGGGTTGATTAATTGCCCAGAGGAAGGGTCCAGTGTCCCACTGAGTTAGGTCCCAAAATGGTGTGTTCGGCATACCTGCCTACTTCCTCGTCCCAAGAGAGCTCCGGACAGGAGAGTAAAGCTCTCATGCTACTCGTACCACGAAAAAAATTCCCTTCCTAAAGCTCCGGCGCAAAAGGGTTAAAATGCCAAACTTCTATTAGACTTCTATCTAATCTATGTGTATAATAGGATCTTGTGCTTTTCCGACATACTTGACGTAGAAATACCTAACAGGGACAGAATATATAAATGTGAGAGACAATGAGGAAGCTATACTCAACAGCCCTGAGAATATTGGCAAGAGTCTAAAAGTAGTTAGAAACAGAAAGCTACATGGCCTGCCTTAAAGACAGAAAATTACAGCCTTTCTTTTGAAGTTCACTGGGTCTGACAACAAAGCTGATTGTCTGAATACTGATTAGTACTTAAATAAATTATATAGTGGGAGGAATAGCTACATAAATATAATCTCTATGTACCAGGATACTTGATGATTTTTATTTCACAGTTCCTTTCAAAAATATACTCTTCAAACATTCCTCAAAATTCTGTTTCTCAGTCACAAACCCAGACTCTTCCCATGTTTCCTCATTCCTGACCACCCTGCATTCAATACAGCAGTTCAATAAATTAGCTCCCAATCCTACTTGAATTGTTTTGTAGTCAAGGTTTTAACAGAGATCTGTAGCCCATCCAACCCAATACCACTGGCTCCCAACAACAGCATAGTTTGAAATTTTTACAGGTCAGAGGATAAAATGTATTATACCGAAATCACAAAAATGGGAAATAGAAGTTTCATTTTGGCAGTATTTAATAATAATAGTTTCAATTCTACTTTAACACTCGTGATGCAAACCTTAGTGACTGAGAAAGGACGAGCAGAATTGGAATACAAACAGCAAACTCTTTTATGCACTTACCTTCCAGATTAGTGTCCAAGGCCCAAGATAAATACCATGTTTCTCTATTCTTCTCTTTTGCTTCCCTTTCATATTTCTCCAAGGTTCTTTTGTCAACCATACCAGTCAAATACATTATCTGACCTCCGATGGTGGACTTTCCCGCATCTGAAAAAATACAAAAAGTATAAGCACATGAACTCATGGGAATTTGCATCAACAAAAAAACAAAGGTAAGCACGGTAAACACGGGCATATGGGAATTGGGACATTAACCCACTTAATGGGGAGCATGTCCTTAAACATGCTTCAGAGACAACACGAAGCTGGAGAGTGCATCTATAGACATGCTGCCAAAAATGATTTCTCCCTCAAAGGGGAGTGAATTTATCTCCTATCGTTCATGGCTGTGATCTATATGGGTCTGCCATCCTCTTGAGATTTTATATGAACTTGCAGGTGAAAGTGATGGATGCAGAGACATTCCTCATTTCAGAGAATGTTTTATGGTACCTTCCAGACCAAGGTACTTATAAGATGATACTTTTTACGGCATGTACAGCTACTTACTAAACATTTGTACCACTTCCTGACGCAACCCGCTAAACAGGCTCTTTAAATCCTCGATGTGACAACACTGTCACTGTATTCCACTGCCGAATGCTATCGTGTTGGGTTGATGATCTCAGAAGCAGGATCACCTGAATGAAACATGACGTGGCAAAGAAAAGGCCCCGTGATAGAGGGGGATGGAAGCTTACCAGCGGCGGCGAGTAAGCTTTTCTTTCCCGAAACAACTCATGAATGCCTGTTGCAATGCAGACCACCATCGTGCCTCTTCATCTTGCTCGCTGACAATGCAAGCACAGAATTTAGGAACCCCAGTTTACAAATTACTGAGAGATTATAATGCTGAACTGCCTTTCAAGGAACACTTGTGGACTATCCATTGCTGATTCGGACTCATCGAACTCGTTCACGGAAGTCAGGAAACCCCACGGGCAAATGTGTCGATGAAACCAAGTCTCATAGATTACAGTTACACAATACCATGCAAGCCACGGAAATGGTGTGTGGCAGGAGGTGCTGCTGAGGAGTGGAAGCTCCTGGGCAAGGGGAGAGAGAGGAAGGTTTTTTATTCCTGAAATGTGTTGATTACCTTCCAGCAGTGAAAACTGACATTGTTTAACTTCAGTAACGTAACTTGCCGTTATTGGAAAACTATGCTTTATTATTAAATACTATTATTAGATAAAATTGACTTTGTTTGACAGCGGCGAAGGTTCCTCAAAACAGTTTCAATGAAACAGGTCTCAGCACAGGAGCGATCCTTTTCTATTCTACCTAAATAATACGATTATGTTTTTCAACTCTATTAAAACAAAAATGTTCAATTGAGAATAAAAAATAAATACATTTTTTCTTGTATGAAAGGCAATGCCATGCATGGAGAAATTTATATTCCTAAATCTGAATACACTTTTCCCTTAATGAGCTTTAATTTACACCGTGGAGAACATTTATATTTTTTCAGACAGGACAGTAGGAGATGGGCATAACACCGTGAAGTTTTTTCCTGGGCTACAACTCACCAATTCCTGAAAAGAAAGTGAATGTGTATCATTTTAACTTATTTTTTATTGTTGCATTACGCAAGGAAGATATTTTTCGGAATCACTCCATAATATTTATAAAATGAAAGATGATAAAAAATGAAATATGAAAAAATAAGAAATGAAAGAAATCCTGGAGTGCAAATTTGTGAGAAACTCCTTCATGCCTGCACGACTTACCTCAAGTCCTACACATTGCATCCTCTGATGCACGATCTGTGGGCATGTCTAAATACGAACAGCATCCCTAGTCTCTTCAGCAGTTGAAAAAGTATTTTCCCTTACTTGGTCCACTATGCACGCGTCTTCCTGAGTGGTGACTTTAGATTTCCCTGAACCCACCTTCCCAAAAACCTAATGGGATTCCTCTCACTTTTTCTTCAAATTAATATTGGCACGTGGGATACATTCAATTTACGCGCAATCTCCCAAACTGGCATATTTGCCGTTAGCATTCTTTGATACTCGGTTTCTCCACCTACTGATGACCAAAATATTATGAGCACTCGAGTTTGAAGGGTGTTTATGAAGTTACCAAAGTAACTATAGAAAATTTTTATTATTAATGTTTTTGTCGTTTAATTCTATGCAAATAAATTTAAAAATGCATTTCTCAAAAACCCTTCAGATTATCTAACCCAAAGTTTAACTCCACATAAACAAGAATGTTTTATGCATTTTCTATAAAGTTTAGAATTTTATCTGACAAAGAAATGATACTGTAATCATATTTTATCAGAAGCGTTTTTGTTCGCTCTAAGTGGTCGAAAAAATACAATTTTAATTGCATTACAATCCTTAGATATCCTAATGTTATAATTCATTGTTGATAAGAACGTAATTTAATCAACTAATTTTATATTAGTTTAAATTTATGGCTTACAATGACACAGTTCAGTGGTTATTTGTTGCTGGGAAACCCATGCGACTTGTTGCTGGGAAAACTGTGCGACGTTGCCGCAATAAATAGTAGTAGATTTCTCACTCTGGCCCCTACAAATACAAATTGATATAAAATTAGTTGATTGAATTACGTTCTTAACAAAAAGGTATTATAAAATTAGGATATCTAAGGATTGCAACGCAATTAAAATAGCATTTTTTCGACCACCCAGAGCCGAGAAAAACATTTCTGATAAAAATGATTTCAGCATCATTTCTTGGACAGTTAAAATTCTGAAAGTAATAGAAAATGCATAAAACATTCTTGTTTACATTAAAATTTGGATAATATAATTTGAAGGGTTTTTGAGAAATATGCTTTTACTCAGCGTAATTGTTGAACACGTAAAAAAACCATCACTTTTTCCATTCAAACTTTAATAAGAAATGCAAAAATATAATAAAGAAAATCAAAGTGCATAATTAACATAGAATTAAATTACAAAAATAAGATGATTAAATTTTCTGTAGTTATTTTGGTTACTCATAAGCACCCTTAAAACTCGGGAGCAGATAATATTTTGGTCAACAGTAGGTGTCAACTGCGGCATTCTTCTAGCGTAACTAGCACGCACCATCAATGTGAATTATCAGCTTACTTTTCCTCACAAAAACACACACTTCGCCACTAACACCAGACGCTCAACTGGGAACGAGATTAATAAATTGCAAGGCAGGTTCTCGCTCAAATCGGAACAGCGCATCTAAATGCATAGCAACATCATATGCTCCGCTTTTCTTTTGAGGTAAGGAAACCCTCCTTGCATGTGAGCTTCCAGTCCCCAGTATCACCAGCTCATATTTGGCTTGGGTGCGTCTCCTGCCGATATTGCCATTCTGACGAAACTGCGTTCAGCAGTTGAATACAGCTACAGTGTTGTCCCATCGCTGATTTTAAAGGCCTGCAGGCCGGAAAGTGGTAAGAATTTTTTGTAAGTAACTGTACTATTAATTTTTTTTAAGGAATAGGGTTAAGTCAGAATAGAATATGAAGCAAATAAACAGTGATTATTTTCCTGCAACGAAATAACAAAATTTACATATTGTTGGTAACTAAAATGTTTATACAACTTTGATTGTTGCTAAAAAAAATTTTCTCTAAAAATTTAATGCACAGGTGAATTTGATAAAATTTTGCAAAGGTAGCCTTATCTATCTGCGAATGAAAAACCCCCACCAGAGGGGTGACTACTAAAAAAATTGCCCCCAATTAAGGGGTTAATCCTAAGTTACCATGAATGTACAAGGTGTAACTATGGCAGTTCAAAGTATAATGCATACCAGGGTGTATCAATTGTAGAACATGAGAATCAACCAAGAACCCATTTCACTTAACTGTTACACTCAAAGAAACTTCGATAAAGCCCGTTTCACACGATACTTGATCCAGCACAAGGTCTAGTATACTCGCTAGTATGCTAGCTTTCCAGTGTCGTGTGAACAGAACTAGTATACTGGCTGGCAAGCATGCTAGCTAGTATACTCGCTGAGCTACTGGATTTCGTACTTGATGCGGTACTAGATTTCTAGTAGGACCTAGTAGCCCAGTAGCCATCGACCAATCAAGTCACGTTACTGGCGCTGTGCGATCTTCTCTTTTTTTAAATTTGTATGGAATCATATGGAATAACCGATTCATAGCAAGCACAAGGTCGATGATCGTGTGAAACCTCCCAGTACGGTTCCAATTATACTAGTTTCCGTCCTCAATATCAAGTAGTGGCTAGCACACTAGGTCTTGTGCTGGACCAAGTATCGTGTGAAACGGGCTTAAGTCAAATATTTGTGACTTGAGAATGACCATACAAGAATCTTATTTTGCTAATGCTCCAGATGTCATCAATATATTCTGGTTAACATGCATCACCAATTTTCTATAAAATATTGCTAATAAAGATAAAACTTAATTGATTTTGAATAAAAGAGAAACATAAAAAATAAAAGTTTATTAAAATTTAAAATATCCATGCACAGCGGTCTATCGTTAATATGCTCATGAAGGGACCCATAATTCTGAATGTGGTAACGAGGAAAATGTGCTACACAAGTCAGGCCTTCCAGGGTAAGTTGATGTATTTGTGACATACATCACATTCAGTAGAACGATACGCTTGACATTCATTTTAGTTCATTCCACAGATAGCTGGTGTTCATTTATTATAAAAAAATAGTTTCATTTGTACGTATTATTGTCAAGTCTCCAAAGAAAATATATAAAATCCCTTATGCTGATGCACACTAGGAATTTAATTATGATGATAATATCCATACAACACGTTTTGTATATGCTGTACACGAAAAAAGTATATTTCTTGAGTTTGAGACTTTTTATGCATCTCAAAATGCTAATTCTTTTAAAACAAAACTTTAGACACTGTTACTACTAAAGGGATATTATAGTGCAGATGAATTTTCGTGTGATAACGTGTAACCAATTTAGTGCTACATTCTACTGCTGATGTGCAATTTTCATTGCAATCTCTGAATATATTATTTCTCTTTATCTGACCATGTTCTATGTTGCATGTTTGACCTACAGAACAATAAAGACATTATTATTATTAAAAACAGAAGAAAAGATATTCATACAGAACTTATCAGCATATAGATAATTTATTCCTATGTTCAATTCAGATAACATAATTTTTTTATAAATACTATGAGGAATATTTTTGCAGTGAGATTGAAAAATGGACTTTGTTTTTGAGTGTCGGAGGGTAACTCAACTTTGTGGTTTGTCATAATAATATGAAATGGACAAATGACACGAAATTTGACAGAATAAGTCAGTACTTTGTCCATGATATTCTTGAAGTTTCAAATTTATATTACATTCCTTCACGTTATTCCATTCAATTCATGAAACCAGGTTTCTCCGAAAGTGTGTGACAAATATTTTTTTTTTCAATTTCTATTGCGAATCAATTAACTTCAGAACACTTAACATTCTGCAATACTTCATTTGAAGTATTGCAGTATATTTTTTTAAACAGGTTTAGAGGGAAGGTAGAAACAGTGAACAACGTTGGCCCGAGTAGGCGATCTTACGCCTGAACTTGAGTTTAATGTTGACGATAGAACTTCAATTTTTCGCTGCTATTTCAGCATTCTTCACGAGTGGATTTTCATCTACTTCTCACAGGAGACTGGGCTTTTCTTTTGATATTTGTCTTTTAACATAGGCTATTCCATGAATAATTCAAAGCACTTGTCTCACTTCTAATTCCATGAAGTACTGGGGCTCACGCAGTTTAAGTGTCACAAAATTTATAAAACAAAGAAACATTGCAATAAAAACATGGCTTATGGTTGTCCTTTTACTTCTTCATTAACATTTTTCACCATAATATACCTATCAACATAGTATGTTAAGCAAAAAATCTTTTTTTAATGAAATAATCAAACATATTACAAGATATCCATCATTAAATTAACTTATACGGTAGTTATTTCTCTGGGACCATTCCAACTACTAAATTCCCAGAGAATTTAGTTTCCTCCTCCTCTAATTTTGTTAAATATGAAACCAAAATGTGCTATAAAGGAACGTCCTAATTGGAATCCTCCGTACTGGCAATTTACCATCACATGAATTTTGCAACATCAAGTTTCATCTGTCAAAATTGTTCATTGAAACTTCAAAGATCCTTTATTTCACATCAATGCACTTTTCTATACAATTTCTAGCTAAATTATTAAGAAAATGTATTTACGAGAATCACAATACATATAGGGGCAACACTGGCATTTTACATTCTAGCACTGTGGGACAATAGCTGCTTACAGCAGTGTTTTCTAACCGGTGGGACATGTCTCCCTAATGGGACTTCAAAATTCACTAGGTGGAATGACCATTGAATATACTCTCCGCCCTTAAATTCTGCAAGGATGTTCGTAGAGCAAATTTACCAGTGTGAAATGGAAAAAAAACACTTCTCTCGGTCTTCTGGTAGGGCTGCTTGGTTTTTCTAAAGATTAGAAGTAGGACAAAAGATTCAAAAGGAGGTTTTACACAGTCATTGAAACTGCACAGGTTGATGTTGCTTCCATTTGAGCAGTCATCCTCAATAGTCCTTGATGTAGCTAATTTAGAGGATGCATGCTTGACAGCTCTACACAGTGCAATCATTGATACAGTATTTCAGTGATAATATACCATCAAGTAGCAGTAGTACCATCAATATATCATACAACCACAAGATCTGTTAAGCAGCAATTAATTGGACACGAATGATGCAATATACAGTGGAATACCGGTATAACGAGTGCTCATAATCCCTCGGAAATCACTCGTTTAATCGAGCAATCGTTATATCCGAAGGTGTTGAAAAAAACCACCTAATTCTCATAGTCGTGTGTATTTACAGCTTTTCTTTTGTTTCTGTGGTATTTAACGAAGGTAAACAGCAAAAAAGTCATTTCAGGCACAATCTGGTGGAATATTAACATATTTCATGAAAGAAACGACATTTTCCATTATATAAAATATTAATTCCCCTAGTTTCGGTGTTTTTCTTCCAGTTCTTCTATTTTTCAAGCACCGAAGAAAGCTGTAAAGACAGCGTAACTCGTCGGAATTAAAATATTAGGTATACCGTGGAAGTTCTTGGATAATTTTGCGAATATGTCATGACGATAATATCAGCTTTGTCGAGTTTTCGAATGTTTCCAATACGTCCATCGTGTAATCGCGCCCGATGAATTATCGTGATATTGCGTCGGTTAATCGTGTTGGAAAAAGACAGCCGTTGGGTTGGCCTTCGCTTAATCTGGAGCAAGTACGTCACCTATCTATCCACGCACGTACGTCAACTATCAGACCACTGAAATTGAAAGTGTGAGAGAACTGCTGAGAATTTGAATTAGCAGATAGCAGAATAGTAAGTTTTCAAACGTACTTGCTCCAGCTTAAGCGTAGGCCAACACAATTGAGCCGTTAACGGCTCTTTTTCCGACACGATTAACCGGTGCAATATCACGATAATTAACCGGGCGTGATTACGCTATATTTGAACGGGCGCAATATCACGATATTTTATTGCGATATTTATCGTGATAATATATCGGGATATTTTATCGGAACGCGTATCATGATATTTTATCGCGACATTTATCATGGTCATGACATTTGTCGTGATGTTTATCTTGATACCTATTTATAGCGATATTTATCGTCACGATATGAGTTATCGTTATCGCCACCTAACGATATGATAAAATTATCGTATCCCGATATTGAATTATCAATATTGCCCATGTCGAGACCTAACTCCCTCTACTCTCATCTTGCTTGTCATCCGCCCACTCCCCTCCCAATGATGACTAACAAAAGAAGAACGTAAAATGGGAACGCGCAGTGCATACTGAAGGCCATAAATCGCTAGTGTTTGGACATAACTGGCTTTAGGTGTTGTAGATATGGCACACATCTTGTATTTTTAGTTTAATTAGCAGATAATACAAAACACAATAGTTTATTTTTGCTAGGCAGTGCATCACCCTCGAGAGATATCTGTCGTAATACCGAGCGTATACCGTAGAAGGAACTTTTTGGCCTCGCTATATCCGCTTTATTTTACATGTAAAACATAGGTTTTTTGGCAGTACAAAGACAATCACTCCCTATAACGCGATTCTCGCAATAAGCCGTACTCACTATACCGAGCTTCTACTGTATTACCACCACTTCAAAATATGTTTTTAAAACCACAATCAAAACAAAATAGTGGACACCCTAGTCCCATATACTTAGCCCAAATTTTGCACACTGAATGCATGTCTATGAGCCAAGTTAATGAGATAGGGGCCTTTTCTTTTTCAAAGGAAATTTAAGCTTTCATGTGATTAATCACCCCGCTAATGGTTATTGCACTTAATACATCACCTACAGATTTGATCACAAACAGAAACACCCACCTCAATCAGCAACAACCTATTTAATCGCTAGTATTCCTGTGGTTGTTTGTTGCTGCTACATCAGCACCATCTAGAGAGAAAAAAATTTGTAAACTGCACAAAAGCATGTATCAGATAAGAGCATTTTCTAATTTGCTAGCAGCCGTTCACGCAAGTCTCTCCTCACATATTGTCGCTTTACATGGTGCAATATTTCTTCTGCAAGAGTTCTTGCAGCAGGCTGTGCAGTATCAACAACTGTGTAAAATGGCGTAAAAAGGTGCAAACCCCTGCTGTACACAACACAGGTTTAGTTTTATATTCCTTTCTAGAGTAATGCATTTAGTTGAGTTTTAAATGAAATTAAATTATCATATATAAGGTTTAAGAATTGTTAAGTGTGGGGGACTCACATGTGTGAGTCATTACTGTGTGCTTTCCAGGGGCAGATGATTCATTTGTGACTCAATAAGATTTCAAAATTCCCACCACTGTTACAAATTCTCCTGATGGTTACCTCATTCAGCGTGTTAAAGATAAATACATAGGCATTTTTTGATGACATCCAAAACTCAGTTTTTCACACTATGAACACATCAGCACAAATTTAGGGGGTCAACTGTATTCATGATTTACTGGGTTTTTACTGTATACATGTTTATGTTAGAGATGGGTCGAATAGCAGATTTCTGGAATTTGAATATTGAACTCTAATATTAAGACTCGAGTGACTTGAATTCCAAATAACTAGTTATTCTATTAATTAATTTGTTGCCTGTTGAGGTAAAACAACGTTGATTAAATTACTTAACAAAACCCATCAACTGACTCATCTCCACCATCCTCTCACTGCACATACAGTGTAATCCCGGTATAACGAGTGCTCATAATCCCTCAGGAATCACTCGCTAAATCGAGCGCTCATTATATCCGAAGGTGTTGAAAAAACCCACCTAATTCTCATAGTCGTTCGTATTTACAGTTTTTCTTTTGTTTCCGTGGTATGTGACGAAGGTAAACAGCAAAAAAGTCATTTCAGGGACAATCAGGTAGAATATCAACATATTTCATGAAAGTATACACGATAAATATCGCGATAAAATACCATATCGCGTCCCGATAAAATATCACGATATCGCGCCCCGATAAAATATCACGATAAAAGAACGTGATATTGTGCTCGTTCAAATATCGCGTAATCGCGCCCGGTGAATTATCGTGATATTGCGCTGGTTAATTGTGTTGGAAAGAGACAGCCGTTGGGTTGGCCTTCGCTTAAGCTGGAGCAAGTACGTCCCCTATCTGTCCACGCAAGTACGTCACCTATCTGCCCACTGAAATTGAAAGAGAGAGTGTGAGAGAACTGCTGAGAATTTGAATTAGCAGACAGCAGAATAGTAAGTTTTCAAACGTACTTGCTCCAGCTTAAGCGAATGCCAACTCAACGGCTGTCTTTTTCCGACACGATTAACCGGCGCATTATCACGATAATTCATCGGGCGCGATTACGCTACATTTGAACGAGCGCAATATCACGATTTTTTATCGCGATATTTATCGTGATATTTTATCGGGGCGCGATATCGTGGTATTTTATCGGGTCGCGATATCATGATATTTTATAACGATATTTATCGTGATGTTTCTCGTGATATTTATCGTACCCCGATATCTTATCATGGCCCGATAAAATAGCAGGACACGATAAGACGATATTTATCGTCATGATATGAGTTATCGTTATCACTTTACGATATCGCCCATGCCTAGACCTAACTCCCCCTCCTATCTCAACTTGCTCGTCGTCCGCCCACTCCCCTCCTACTGATGACTGGGCCTAACAAAAGAAGAACGTAAAATGGGAGCGCGCAGAGCGTACTGAAGGCCGTAAATCGCTAATGTTTGGACATAACTGGCTTTAAGTGTTGTAGATATGGCACACATCTTGTATTTTTAGTTTAATTAGCAGATAATACAAAACACAATAGTTTATTTTTGCTAGGCGGTGCATCGCCCTCGAGAGATATCTGTCGTAATACCGAGCGTATACCGTGGAAGGAACTTCCTCGGCCTCGCTATATCCGCTTTATTTTACATGTAAAACATAGGCCTTTTGGCGGTATAAAGATAATCACTCGCTATAATGCGATTCTCGCAATAAGCCGTACTCACTATACCGGGCTTCTACTGTATAATGCAGTTAATCAACGCATATAACTAAATTTATTCATTTAATAATTTTTTAAGTTCACCCAACATGAAACACAATAATAGGGTAAACTTTTTTTCACAAATAATCATAATTACAATATAGTGAAATTAGCATAATTATTTGAGATTTTGAATATTGAGTACTTTTTAGTATTAGAGGTATTTGAGTATTCGCGGGTACTATTTGCACAACTCTAGTTTATATTCTTCAGCCTATTTTCTTATTTCAAATATCAGCTCACAAATGCATGCTTCATCATCATGGTTAAAATGATAAGAGGCCAACTCATCTTCTTTAATCTGTAAACACTGGAAGTGCCAATTTTGGCTTGTGTATTTCAGATGTCTCCTAATGATGGCATATGAATTATTCTGGGATGAAAATTTGTGGAAATCTTCATTATACTTTTTCTTGCAGTATGAGCTATAGGAGCTATGTTATCTAGCCACTGTGGGGTAGAAACCCTCCAGAACTGATTCTTAGTTTAACCATAATTGAGGAAAGGGTCAGTGAGTGGTTGCCGCTTTCTACCCTAATATCCAACCTCCATGGTGGCCTCACCGGTTTTGCTTATTTTCCTCGTTACCACGTTCAGAATTTGGGGTCGCTTCATACACTTGCTAATGAGAGTTCACTTTAACTACATTCCAAGAACGAATGTTTGAGATTATTTTTATGATGATTCCTAAAGCATGGTATTTGCCAATTTGTCAACATTTGCCAATTATGTTAGAGACTACGTACCTAGTTAAAAACCACTGTTTGCTCAAAAGTTCATTGTGACACTACCTTCAAATAACTTTGCATAGGATATAGTTTTAATGGCATTGCAGTACATATTAAACATCCATAGCAGGTTTAGGCATTAAACACTTATTACTCATTTGATTATTTGAGACATTCTATGAATGCATTTTCTGTCTTCAAATACTTAGTCATTTCTGGGATGCTGATTTAAAGATATTCAACAGTAGTTACTGTTATTAGGGTGGGTAACCCACAATTGTGGTCAGTGACACCATGAATATTGATTTTTGAGGTTAATGTTGCCAGGTTCTCCCACACATTTGTCTGGATTGATGAAAGTTCTTCAGGCATTACTATGCTTACCTGAAGGTGCTAAATTTAATGTCAGTGAAACTGTCATTCATCAAAATAAATATACGTGGGAAGAGCCCTAAAACATTGCAGACACATTTAAAACACCATGAAAGTCTTAGCAACATTGATTTGATGTTTTTGAAATGGGCTGATGGTTTCTAGTAAAATGACTTCACCTGCACCTTTGATCCCATGATTGGAACAAGCACCTTACAAATCAAGCCATTAATTTATTATAAAATTAAGACCTTTTATAATAATTAATTACTTTAAGTCTTGGATCATGAGATGAAACTGCTAGGATGTTCTCTATTTGCTGTATTATTCACCACCCATTAAACATTGCTTGCCATACACAAAAATATTACCTCTATCTGCCCTGACTGCAAACATGCTGGAGTCAGCCACATAACCACTTACCATCAAATATCAACAACTAAAGTAATACACTCATTAAATATACAATGCTATTCTTCAAATTATTATATATAAAAGTTTGGTGAATTTGAATTTATAATGGGGATCGGCTTGTTGTGGTGGCTAGTGTACTGGCCTCCCATCCCAGCCTGGGTTCGATTCCCAGCAGTGGCGGATTTTTCAGTGGCAAACCGGTCCCTACTTGTGTGCCTAGTGGAGGGCATATCAGGTTCAGTACTCCGTCCATCGGATGGGATGTTAAGCCGTGGTCCCCTTGGCCCCTTTTGTTAAGAGTAGGCTAATGCCAATGCCTGGTTTCTCCCCACCCTTCCTCCGTTCCCTGAAAACTCATACCATTACCCAATTACCCACCTATCCTACATGGTGCAAATGACCTCAGCTGTCGGTCATCTCCGCTGAATAACTAACTAACCTACTAACTTGAATTTATAGAAAGGTGTGACCAGTAACAACTCTACATATTCATGTGTTATATACTTACCAACATGTCCGATAAATACAACATTAACATGCTCCTTCTTGCTCTTGGTTTCCTCAGCTTTTGGCGGCCGCTTCTTAGGTTTCACCACTGCTTCTTCACCATCACCATCAGCTGCATCAAGTACAGCAGATAACGAGGCCCCATCCTCTCCATCAGGTGTCCCTGCCCCATCTGCATCTTCATCATCACCCCTCTCCACACCATCTTCTCCATCAGCCTCCTCTTCCCAACTATCAGCTGGAGGTGGTGGCTGTGGGGGAGGATCACCTGCCCCCTCTCCATCTACTCCCCCTGGAGGCTCCTCAGGATCCATTTTTCGAGGGGGATCTACTTTTGCATTCCAAAGACACCAGTTAGTTTGTAACATAAAATATATTTATTAAAAATGTATTATTACTTTTATCAATAATTTGGCACGATAATACTTTCACATCTTCTCAAAGAGATCCATCCACACTACTCCAAAAGACATGTCAATGTCAACAATACAATAATTACATACTTCATCAGACTCATTCCATACAGTATAAGATGGGCATTTACAAGGCTAAATTATTTCATGGTAACATCGACAGAACTTTTCAAAATAAAGAAAATGTGTCAAAGAACGTGGGCAGTGATTAACCCTCAGTGATGTTTTTTTAAAATAACCTTAACATATAAAACAGCATAAATGAAGGCTGCTATATGCCCATGAAAAAAAAACACCAGCACAATTTTTACTGATAAACAACTATTCACTTTGTTCGTGAGAACTGCATGATGAAGCAATGGTAAATTTTGAACCAAAGTCATCATGATACAGCTTCCAAATGAAGCACATTAGGCTGAAGTTCAAACTCTGACCAAGAACGTCAATTCCAGACAAGTTTATTACATTCCATTAGACAACTGATACTGTTAAAATATACGATCCTAACTGTAACACATAGAAGGCATGCGAGTACTGAACATCATTTCATTAATGAAGCATAACAAAAATATTTTACGCAGTGTCTTGAAAATACCCCAACTAAAATACAATTAGGAATACGTCACAATATTTACACGGCAACAACACATGCATCAGCCAAAGCAACTCAGGTTTTGACATTACAGTCAAGGTAAGTACCATTACGTTATGCACCCATTTATACCGTGAACTGGAAAATCTCGTTATTCGGAAAACGTTATACCTAGTTACTAACGCCTACTCTAACAAGGATTTATAATAATAAATATATAAACTATCAAAAACACATTTATTTTTCTGCATGCCAGGTCACGACCGGATAGGTATCCGAAGTAGAAAAAAACAGATCATTTTGAATAAAATATTAGCACATAGCTGAAATAAAGAAAAAATTATGAATTGAAAAGCACAATAAATGATAATTAAACAAGCTACAAATGACAATACACACAACGACAAACAACAGTGCACCGGGATCACAGGTGCACTGAAGAATTGCCATTCGAATAATGATTTATAAATAATATACATCCACATACCAAAATTAACCATGTTCCATTGTGAAAAAGCATTGAATGCATTCCAACAAAAATCAACGCACATAATTATGCCAACTTCCTTTCAAGCTTAATTGAAACATACGTGTCATTAATTCAACCTACAACCAACACGTTCAAGACAGTTGCCACTACATCTATGCAACTTCTATACTGGAAGGCATATTTAGCTATGAAACCCTCAACAAAGCTTACCATTTATGACCGAAACCTGATTGTCAGCAGATGCTGGGGAATCCAAAGTCGGGACACTTAGCAAGTACGAAGGCACAAATTCGGCTGCGTTAACATTCAACGTGGAAAATTTAGCCGACAGATCATTGGATTCAGCGGGATCAGGCACAACGTCAGCCTGTTGTTCCCATGAATCTGGAGCTCCATTATTCGACATCTTAATTTAGCTTGAATATTGTCTGGGAGTAATTAATAGCAAAATATAATTCCCAATTCGATCTCCTGAAAGATCCGCGTGTGTACCCCTCTTGAACCGGAAGATAATGGCAGTACAAGTTTCTGTCTAATTAACTGTTTTATGTTAACACCTAATTTCTCGTAGAGATTAGTGAGAAAATTTTAATTTGAAATTTAAAAAGCGAAATATTGCAAAATTTCAATTAATCACGCAAATTTTGCATTACGAGAACACGGAAATACGCGTTACCGATTTCGCAGTTCCACTGTCTTTGTCAAGGAAACTTGTCTTCTTCGCCAATATTTCAGTCACAGGTGCAATTACTCTCTCTGAAGACTATTTTTTAATCACCTTTAGGGTATTTATTAGAATTTACATGCATTAAAAGTTACCAATCTGTTAGTGCAAAAGCAGAAAAATACATTTTTGTTAACTCCTACAACAGCTGTGATTGAAGCGCAATGTCAGCCCCCATGTGAACGGCGTGGAGTGAAGCTGATCGTTACTTTACTAAATTAAACCTTAGAGCTGGCATGAAACATTGTATATTTCCAATCTCCATTAATTCATTCATAAAATAGTAAATTTTAAGTCGATTACCTTACAAATTGTAAATTCCAAAGGGGATTAGGTCTTAGACCCTCACACGCGAACGTCCGTAACTTAACTAAGGCTAGTAGGTTAGGCACAAACGGCACACTTCCGGAATATTACCGTTAATTGTGGCAAATCATCGCAATGGACCATTGTGCTCCTGTGATCATAGTCATACTTTGAATTCCTCGAAAAATAATTTTTAGACCACATTGTTATCTTAATGTAATAGTAATTGTTTTGACTTAAATTTGTCAAACCGGTACATGTCTGTCGTCATCGGTGCCCTGTGTCGGAATCGCTCTGGGTTCTCGGTGTTCTTGACCTACAATTGGGCTCAGCGTGAACCGGGAGAAATAAATGTTCATTTGTCTGACAGTAGCCCCATAATTATAATTGCACCTTATCGCGATGACTGTGTTAAAGCGATTAATGTGCTTTTCTCAAGTGAATATTTTACTGAAGCTCCTGGCGAGAAACTACACGACTAGAAACATATTAACTCTGAAAGAAAGGGGATTATTCCAAGACTTGTTTCCTGAAAACTCTGCGTAAGGGTTACCAAGTCAAGATTTACTAACTTCTACTCAGATGTGAAGAATTACGTTGAAAGACTAACGTGTCTTGTATTTATTTCAAGTTCGGAAATCATAGATGTTTTGAACTCTCAACCTCAAGTTGTGTATGCAGGATTTGACCCAACTGCTGATAGCCTACATGTTGGTAACCTACTGGTGTTGGTTAACCTCATTCACTGGCAAAGATCCGGCCATCAAGTTGTAACTTTGGTACGTTAAGGCATATCTTTAGCACTAATAATAGACGTTTATCCTAGTTGTTGGTAGGGCACCAGTTTATCGACTGCCCGTGCCCTCATTATTTAGCCAGTGGGACGTATCTTACTTAATTGATGCAGAACAGAAGGCAATAGAATTGCCCTTGAGCGGGAGAAGACGAAATTTGTTTAAGTTTTATGTTAGCATTTAAAGAAACCTAACCCTGAGATGCTGTTATTAACTTTATGAGTCAAACATTGTCCTGTTCCCTAGCAGTATATTCTTGAGCATTTGATCGGATGTGGTTGATTTCTCTTTAGTACATCATTCAGATACATATTTGTGTGCTTGTTTTTGTCAGATTGGGGGTGCAACTGCGCAAATTGGAGATCCTAGTGGTAGGTCTTCAGAGAGAAAAAAGTTGGATGTTGAAACAGTCGAAAAAAATAAAACTCTAATTGGTAAATCAATTACTTCTCTATTCGAAAACCACGAAAAATATATTTGGCGTACAGAAGGGAGGAAGGAGAAGCTACCGGATGTTATGTAAGAAAAGAATAGTAATTTGGAATAGTATATAATTAGTAATGTTATTAAATATGTTCTCTGAAGGATTCACTCAAATTGGAAAATTTTCTTTTTCAGTCTCGTTGACAACGACAGATGGTATAGAGACATGAGTGTTGTTGACTTTGTGGGCCAGATTGGTTGCCACTTTAGAGTTGGAAGCATGCTCTCAAAAAGTATGGTGCAATCTCGATTAGCCTCAGAAGTTGGCTTGAGTTTTTCTGAGTTGGCGTATCAGACATTCCAAGCTTATGATTGGCTTCACCTCTTAAAAAATTACAACTGCAAATTCCAGGTAATGGTTGTTTTATATCCTTCGTGTGATTGTAATTACGGGAAGTCTAGAACCAATGTAGAGTTAAAGTGTGTTTTGATGATCCTAGGCTAGTAATTGTGTTTAGTCCCGTTTTGAATATCTATTTTATGGTACTTGCAGATTGGTGGTAATGATCAAATGGGAAATATAGTTGCAGGACATGATTTGGTCGGAAGAACAGTAGATACCAAAGTGTATGGTAAATATTTCAGGTATTACAAACCTCCCAATGCTAATGTGGATTAATGATGAACCAATTCTTCAACAAAATGTTATTTATGTTGAATTAGGTAGCACGAAGATGCTGTAGCCAAGGGTTGTGTCATTCACAAACTTAAAAAATAACCTAAATAATGAAGGTGACACATTCTGACATTTAAATTGGGAAGGTAGATGAATGTGATGAAATCTGGATGTTTTTAATGTCTATTACTTAGTTGTCACTGTGGGATTAATGCTTCTCAGTTTGCAAAGCTGTCATTAGAATTCAATATTTAGTAGCATTAGCAAACAGTTGTTTGGAGGGTATAATTAGTTTCATATCTCTATCACCGCATTTAGTATAGAGAGTATAGTTCATATTGTGAGATTTCTTTTGTAATTTTTTGTTGAAATCCTTATCTCGGTTTTTAATGGAAAGCCTCAAATTAGAGAGCACGCCAATCGTTTTATCTATGGTGGGTGCTTTAGTTGGTTTTCTTAGTGCTGTATTGAGGAGTTGGTGTAGGATGTAGTATCAGTGCAATACATTATTCTTTATATATTTTTTGAGTAACTACTATTTATGTGATTTTCAACATCTAGTTATTTCTCTTTCACCTCAAAGTTGATAACCTCTTATTCAAAATTAACATAATGTCATTACATTCATGTGGATTACTGCATGAGAAGCATCTCCCCTGCATGAATGCCCCTATGTTTGTTATCTTTGTGGTTGAAACTCATCACTATTGGTCCTATGTGTACAGCCTTGGTCCATATATAGTCAGTGTTGTGGAGACTGTGTATACCTTCCTTTTCAGTCTTTTCTCTGTCTTGCGTATTCTTAATTGTTCTTTAAATTTTTTTACTGGAAATCTCCCTTTGAAGAGCATTGTTGAAAGTTCCTGGCACTTAAGTTCAAACCCATATTTGGCCTGGACTGATTTAATTTTGATAGATTATAGCTAACAGGAGGTTTGATTGAGAACAAAAAGCATTTTCTTTTGTGACTTCATCCCCACCAACACAAAAACGTTAGAATTACGCTAGTATAACGTTCGAACGTACGTGGTTTGAAACACGTTATAATGTCCAACCATCCGAACGTTTTTTTTACGTTTAGAACAAACCGTTTGGGGATAACGTTAAAATAACGACAACATAAAACGAGAATGTAACTCCCTTCCATTCCATTCCCCCGGACAAAGATCCTAATGGACCCCCGTCCATTAGGATCTTTGTCAAACAATTTAAAGCAAACTAAGAACATATTTATTTGCAGAATAAGCACTGAAAAAGTTGAGGAACTAGCCGACCTCGGTTCGGATAGAGCAGATCACGTAATTTGATTCGGAATAATTTGGCACGCGTTAACTATACACAGACTTAGACCGTGCTAAATTCGTGCACGGTTGCCGCTTCTTGATGTCACATAGCGAATTCACAACTTCAATAACACATTTATGCGAGTTAAGACGATTGTAAACAAAACGACTGTTTGCTAGTAAAATTAATTTAATTTATTGACACTATTTCCATTTTCAACCATTGCATTCACTTGCCTTTGTAACACATAAGATTCAAATACTTAGACATAATCTCCAGAACAGCCAGTGGGATAATCACCAATATCAAACTACGTGGCATGTGAATAAAAATTAGCGATCAAGCTTGATTTTTCCGTAGCATTTAATTTTAAATGGTTGATCTGGGGGTACAACAACCAGCTGTCTTATAAAAAAACAACGCTCTTCTAAAAATTGAAACTATATTTTTCCAACAGGTGGTTCGTTCAAATATCATCGAAAGTCAATCACTGCACTGTCATAACACACACAAAACATTTCCACGTTTGTCAAGTAGTTGAATGATGATCTGAATTGTCGTTGGCTCACTGCTAACGTCCCAACTTGTGAATGACTTTATGAGCCTGAAAAATGATAAATAGACTCAATTCCTGATGCAGCAATTCAAAAAGTCAGCATGGAAGGCAGATGAAAACTGACAAATTCATAAATAATATTCAAAGCAACCACTTGTCATAACAATCATCTAGGTACTCACCGTAACTTAATTGTCCATTAGAATTTAAATGTAAGCTTCTATGATCACAAATTACAAGAAAACGTAAATATTAGAGGAGATAGTTCTTTCTTACGTTTCCGGCTTATCAACAACTGCCATTGTGAATTTCGAGGTGGTCGAAGTCGATCTTGTTTGCAAGACATCGATTGTAGTCATGGCTTCCTTTAATACTAGTATAATAATAATAATCCTTCATAATATAATAATCCTTTAATACTTATATAATAATTTTATCAAAAGAGGCATTGGAAAAGCATCAGCGATGTGTCGATGACTCCCGAAGGTTACCGAAGTTTGACGGAGAGCTGCGACGCTCGGACCCGGCCCCCTCCTCGACTAGACATAGGTTCGCGGCGAACGTTACTTTAGCGTTTTTCTCAAACCACTTGACGCGGCTCTAGAACTTGGCCGTTAGGGTGGTTAGGAAATCTAACGAAAGTGGCGTGCACTAACCAAAAAACGTTATACTGACGTTTTTCTAACGTTAGTGTGTTGGTGGGGATCAAACAACTAGTGATCTCTTCAACTTTCACCACTTTTCCATCTTCTTTGTGTCGTATTAAAGTGCCAGAAACTTTCAACCGAACTATACATGATTTCAGCAATGATTTCATTTTCTGACATGATAATCAGTCAGTATAATTTAGCTTGCTCTGCTTTTTGGTATATGTTAAGCAAGATGTGAAAGATAAGAATTCTGTGAATACAAAGAGGTTAACTGATAGAATTGAGTGGAAAGTTACATCAAACCAATCTCAAAGCCTGGTTACATGATACATTCACTGTTCAAATTCTGCTGCAAATGTGTATCTATTTTCTTGTCGTGATATGTTGAACTTATTGGGTGGAAAAATTTACTTTGCAAGGTTTTTCAGTGTGTTCCCTCATTGCAATGACTATTGATATATTCTTTGTTTTATTAACTGGGCCAAAAGTAACCCACCAAGGCAACCTTGGCGCCCGGGGCTAACTAGATGCTGCCCATCGTAGAAAAAAGTTATTTTTTCTACGGGGAATTTTACGCGTTTTTCAATTTTGGCAACCCCTCCCCCCCCACCCCCCTTTTACGGCACCCGGGGTGGATGCCCCCCCCCCTTGGTACGCTGCTGCCTTCTAGTACTAGATTGGTATTAATTTGAATTTAAATGCCAAGTTACAAATTAATTTAACAGCGGTTGGTGGGCTGTGTAATGATTTCTTGGATTGTATCTTAGTTTTAATTTTCTAGAAAACTTTTAACTAAGCATATAATCATTGCCCTTGAAAAAAGTGTGTAGCGGGAAGATTGGTGTGACCGGTGAAGATGAAGCTTATCTGCTGGTAAACCCTAAGAAATTTTATTTACCTGGTAGGGAATAGATCTATTATATGTGCCACTTCTAGTTTCCTATGTTCTATTGTCCCTTGATAAGTCTTATATGGTAAAAAGTCCACTTTACTGTATTAATTTGACCCGGATGTCCATTTTTATAGTGAATGCATTATTTAAGGGAAATCTTACATTTTGGTTGTCATGTTACATCATGACAATTGCATTTTGGGTTCATGGGATCAGTTGTGCTTATGAAGATAAACTTTTCTGCCAACAAGTCTCTCATTTGTGTTATAGTTTGTTTTTTTTATGAATTGAGGGCCTATGAGGAGAACCTACCCATGTACAAGCAGGTTGTTGCAAGTTTGCATGAAATGTATCGTAGAACTTGCCAAGGTTGGCACGTTTGGTGCTAGGTCTACGAATATTTTCATACTACAGTCAAGGCCACTTATATGAAACCCGTTTATGAAGTGAAGGCTATTCCCCGTCAAAGAGAGGCTCTGAAAAACTGGTCCTCAATAACGAAGTTTGGTTACTACAAAGTAAATATTCGGCCCCTTCAACTTCGTTATAAATGGGCATGACTGTATATCATTTCCAACTTTAATTTAATGTACGAAATTTTTTTGATTTTTTTATTTGGAAAGAATGCTGAAACTAAAAGGACAAGTCCGTGTATTTATTCTTCATGCTGCAATTACACTGGATAAAATTACCTCACTGTGAATTAAAATTACCATGTGAAAAGTGCCCTTTTCTCTGACTTGCATTACATGCTACATTCTACTGATGCATATTGGTGGAAATTATTAGAATACAGTAGAAAAGAATGAATACATAGTTGATTTCACATGAAAGATGCACAAAGACTACTCTCCAGGCACTAAAAAAAAGCTGCAGTGATTCCATTTGGTAATCCAATGAAGGGGTTCATGGAACCTAATTTGTATGTATTCAAGTTGTAAAGAGCAAGAGTGAGAAAACCTATTTTCATCATGTTCATTTTGTTTATAGGAATGGGTTTTCATGTGTCCAACTTGTGATACAAATAATATGTCATTGTGTAGTCATTAGTTACATTAAACATGATATTGTTACATTGTAGTAAACATGATATTTGTCAAATGCATGAACCTAACAGTGACATTTGCATTCTTATACCCTATCTCATGGTCCCCTTTACTCCTTTTCTAAAATCAATAATCTTCCCCACCATTTTAAGGAATAACCCCTGCAGAGTTCTAAGTACAAATGTAAGAAGTTTCTTACCTGGAAATCTCTATGATGTGAAAGGATGCCTAGTTGATAATGAAATTTATCCTGTGCTTACTGTTTATTATTTATGATTTTTTTATTATTCTTTGTGCTGTTTCTATGTTGCACTATGTAACCATGACATTTTCCAGAACCTTTAACTTTGAACAGTTATTATTATTATTACCTCACATCTGGTTTCTACTGTAGTGTGAAAGCTGTTTTCAAGTCTTTCCCCAAAACAATTCATTTATTAACCATTCTCAACATGCTAGTGTTTATTTCTTATTTGTTCCAAGTTCATGTCCGTATGTCTCAAGGGTGAGGCAACACTCTTATCTTTACAATTTTAGTTACTTACTCATTTTCTTCCATATTTCATTTGTAATGAGGCAAACCAGTAAGTTATTCACCAGCTGGTGTAATCTGCCATTAATATCTAGAATTCTAAATCAATATTTTTGCCTTAAAACATCATATGCAAATGATTTCACTATGGTCACAGTTATTGCTTAGCAATAATCTACTCCCTGACATCATTATTGAAGGAAATATGAGATCAATATTCACTCAGTTTTCCAGCATGGTTTTCCTGCAGGTTGCCATCTGCTTCTCTTGCCAATGTAGTGTCATTATGTCTTTACTGTAATTTGGATCCCTAGTCTTTTGATGTTGATATTTTTTAGAATCAATGATATCATCCTTTTTTTTCACAGTCCTCTTGTAGCATTTTACCTTCACATTATTGACAGTTACTTATGGTCTTTAAATGTACCACTATAGTGGTACACTCTTATAAGAGTGCCACTAATGTTACCTTGAAAACCACTCCATTATTTGTCCATAATTTTCCAAGAGTTCATTTTTATTTTTTCACCATCCTAGCCTTTTTGTACAGTAGCGAGCTTTCCATTACTATTTTAGCGGAAATAAAATTTACCTTAGATTCTTCCACCTAAAATTTTATACAAGACCCAAGTTTCACTGAGTATTGTCATCATCAAGTGTCCTGATGATGATCCTTGACATAACCTGGGTTGGTGGAAGAATCCAAGTTATGTTTTATTTCTACAGTGAAGAAGTTCTGCAAATTTAGATTGAATACTGTTAATTTTACTATTCACAGGGATTGATAGTAGACAATGGAAAATGAAATATGCTGAAAATTTCTTGAATAACATCTTGTACTAACACATGCAAGCAATTTTCATAGAAATGTCAAATATTCAATTGGAAAATGTTTACAAATATACAAATATTTCCAAGGCTCAAAATTACATCACCTTTCAGAGTCATGCTAAATTCCATTTTGTTCTGGTTGTCTCCTTAGAATAATAATTAATATTTATCACTTCCTATCCATCTTCAAGAATGTCTATCTTCATGGCAAGGTTGATTCTCCACCTGTTTGTTTTACTTTACCCCTCTGTACCATATACTGGATTTGCTGGCTTGTAGAGGCAGTTTTTTCCCTTCAAATACACCTAATATATGGGGTGCATCTTATTCACTGGAAGTCAAAATTGAAAAAAATATGAGTTGAAATTTCAGTGCATCTAAAACTTCTGGTTAATAGCAATAACGTAAATGAATGTTCTATTGAATTTTGTAATTTTGCAGAAGAGGGGTTTTAAATAAACATTTTCCGTATTTTTCTGCTAAAAATTATGTCATATATATTTTATGCTTTTTCACTGGAAAAGGAAGAATTTCAGTAAAATAGAATTCAGATTCCTTTGCAACTCAAGGTTGTGGTTCATCCAATGTACACATTTGTGATCACAAATTACTGAAATGGGAGGAAAATCTGGAAAAGTATGGCAGTTGTGCATTCTGATCAGTTGAGACATGGTGGCCAATGTCTCAAGTCAGTTCCCTTTTTAATTAATCATATTTTCGCCCCTTTCCTTATCTTAATTTTTTTTAAACATTAAAGACATCTACAACAATCGAAAGTTGTCTCAACGCTGCTCAACTTTTCTTTTCCTACTATTGATTTCATTTCAGAGTTTTCATGTGCTTGGGGTAGTATCATCCATCTTTCGTGTGTCTGCTATTGTTATCAATGACACAAAGTCATTGGCACTATTTTTTTGCTTTCCTACAGTGGGTTAATAAATAGCATTGGTGCAATCATACACATTATTCCAGATCACTGATGTATCCTATACACAAGCGAATATGCTAAATGTTTCAATTGATTAGCCTATCCCTTCAATAGTGAAGTTCTGCAATACCAGTTAAATGTTCACTGTCACCTTATTTACTCCCTTTTTGAAGCCAATAAAACAGTCAATCACATGATCTTGATATTAACCTGATCACGGTGCCCAGCAGTCAGGGAAAATCTGGGAATCAGGGAAAAGTCAGGGTATTTGGAAAAGAGGAAAAGTCAGGAAACACTAAGGGAAATGAGTCTGGAATTCTGCACCCAGAATTAAAGTGACTCAACCAGTCCATCTTGCTGAGGGATTTAACAAAGATATGAAAAAGGTTGAGAAACTCACGAAAATATTCACTACTTTATATTGATACTCCTCGTGGGCTATGGTAGTCATTTAAATTTACTAAAATCAGCTTATCATAGAAAATCTCCACAACTTCCGCTGATCATTATTCCCTCTAGAATACTAAATTCCCTCATTATGTTCACGATGTTTGCAGCCAACCACCCTACCCCACATCTGACACCAATATGTCACAGAGGTGGAGACATAGTGGGGTATCAATCAGGAGTGGTTATAAATGAGTAAGACTGATTCTAGAGAACAATTTATTTCAGAAATAACTCATAATTATTACATTATTTACAATTCTGGTCTGACTGAGCCCTGGCTCAGGTAGGAATTTATTTTGACTGGTAGGGTTGGTTTCCGAGGTTTTTTCCTGAGGTTTTCTTAAATTTATGAATCCGGGTGTATTCTCCAACTCACAACCCGCAGGGGGAGACTCCCTCCTGACCCACGGCATTGGATCTTAAATAACTGTCTTGAGGTAGTGGTTTAAGGTGGGTTTGGAGAGTAAGCATCTATGGGGCAGTGGGTAGGGGAGAGATATGAATGCCTTCCGTCTTACTGAGCATTTGGCGCCTTTAATTTAGAAATGGACCTTCCTTGATTTGATAGGGCATCTGGATCCACGATATTTTATTTTACACTTGTCAGGCCTCATTTAGAATATGCCGCTAGTATATGGTATCAGTACGAGGAAGGTAGGATAAAAGAACAAGAGTGTGTGCAAAGGAGATTCGCTAGATTTGTTAAAGGCCATTATGATAATTGTATAAGTGTTACGAGTTTAATAGAAGAACTATGTTGGGAATTACTATCAGAACGCAGATTAAAATTTAGGTTAAACCTTTTAAGTAAATATGAAACTGATTTGTTCACAGATGATGTTAGATATATATTAAGAACCCCTACGTATTATGCTAGGTTTGATCAAATTAACAAGATTAGAGAGATAGATTGTGGTACCGATAGATTTAAAATGTCATTTTTCCCGCGTACCATAAGAGAGAACAATAGGCAGCGTAGCAAAGGGATAGGTAGGTGAAATATAGTCAGAGTAGTCTGTAGTGCATGATGCATGTAATAACAACCAATAATCCCTTTCTTATTTCGTAGATATTAACCATCTAGCTGCATGTGACCCTATTATCTAGCATGTTTCCATTAAATATCCTAGTTGCATGTCAATAGTGCAGGTTTGGTGATCTTCACCCCCTGCCACACACCCTTGTGGTGGCTCGCAGGGTATTACGTAGATGTAGATGTATTGTGGTGTTCCACATATGTAAATGGGCCCTTATTGCTCTGAATTGCCAGCCAGTGTCCCCTCTTCCACATTACTTCCGTGTCGAGCTTCTGTGAAATATCCTATTGAGCCAGCAGCCTGCTGCACTGGGTTGGCTATGAGGTGGTGCGGCATGGCTTGCGGTAGCTTGATCCTCGAGCTGTGTTGCCTCCACTTCCCCCACGTTTGCATGCTGCAGGCTGAATACCATTTTTATTGGGCCTCCAGAACACCAAGCCTCAAGCAGTGTTGCATCACTTCTGCCAGCATGTTGAGACTTGCATGGTCTAAGTCAGCAGCTCTTTGCAGCCTCTACCTCATACCAGGGGGTGAAGTTACGTCTTCCAGGTCCTCCATCCCATAAGCCTCTGATTACTCAAGTGCTCCATTGATCTTGAGTGCTTCCTCCAGTTCGATTGCCTCTATTACTCATTCAGCAGTGCCCTGCCAGTCAGGAACAATAATACCTTTCAAGAGCAATGAAGCTGCAATACGCTGGGTTTTACTTGCAGTTAGTACTCACCAAAGTTTCTGTGTTCAGGTAGTAATTGGTGAACTTTTCAAGTGAATGTTTCCTGAGAGTAAAATTGCAAGTGGTATGAAATTAAGTCACACAAAAATTGCGTACCTTGTAGCATACGGGCTTGGACCTCTGTTTGCTGCTGAGACTGGGAATGACTTGATGAATGCAGATCATTTTACTGCCTGTTTTGGTGAAAGTCGACCCTAATTTAAAAAAAAGAGCAAGTGGACATAGCTGTGTAGCTCTCGGATATTAACCACAATGAAGTTAGCACTAGGTACAGGTCATCAGTATTTCTTGGTCACACAACAGCTGAGGATTTGAAAGTTAGCTGCATAGGTACTTTTGGGAAAAAGGAAGAACCAGAACTTTTGCCAAAGTGTGTTTAAGTTTCGATGGATGGCACCTCAGTGAATTGAAGGTTTCTCAAAGAACTTGAAAGTGAAGTCAGGCATGATGAAGACCAATCTTATCTTCTTGAGGGTACTTAGAAAAATTCTAGGAGGGTTTCATAGAGAAAAAGACCATTTAGATCACTTTTGGTACTCAGCTATGGGCAAAAAATGACTGCAAAGACATAGAGCATTGTGTAAAGATTTTACTTATATTGCCTAATGGGAATGCCTTTGTTGAGGGTGGTTTCTCCATGAACAAAAACATAATGGTAGAAAACATGTTAGAAGATATATTAATAGGGTTTCGTCATGTTTGGGACTACATCTCCCGTCGCAATGGTTATGTCAAATCTGTTGTAAGTATTAAGGACATGGTGAGGTACGTGCATTACAAAGCTGCCTTCAAAGCTAAGGTAGAAAGAGATAGCAAGAATGAGTTACATATCCAGAGGGAGGAAAGAAAGTGAAAGGTGGAGGAATTAGAGTGGTTAAAGCTAGAAAAGAAGACATCTTGAAGATAGGTAGATCTTGAAAGAAACACTTGATAAGATGAACAAAGAAATTATCAAAAGATCCAAAAAGTAATTAAAGTATGTATACTATTGTAATCCAACCTACAGATCTTCATGATTGATTTCCTGTTCTTGTTTGAGATTTTTGATTTGAGACCTAAACATATATTTTTTAATTTTCAATGTTTCTATGATTTTTTACTTATCATTTGAGTTCTTGCTATGACTGAAACTGCATTTTGCACAAAGACACAATTGAAAATGCAGTTTCATACAAATAAATGCTCCCTGAAATGGTTCAAAAGTCAGGGAAAGTCATAAATTTTGGTCAGGGAAAATAAAAAACTAAAACTGCTGGGACCGTGTATGCTGATACTGTACCACATTGAGTCACCATCCCCTTCATGTTTTTCTACTGAAATTTTTAGGGACATCATTCTTCCTCTTCTTTCCTTCCAAACTTGTGAATGATTGTTGAGCACCACTCTTCTGCATGAGAAGTTATAGTAATCTTCTAATTGTCCTTTGTTTTGGTGGTTCTCAATTTTTTATGGCCATCAAAGCATATGAAATGCTGTAGCTAAATTTCTTCCATATTTATTCTGTAAATAGGTTTATTGAAACTAGCCTTGGCTTTTAGGGGTTAAAAAAATGTATAAAAGTCATCAGACATGTACAAGAAGTGTACCTACGTGTTAAAGATTTCATTCATTCAATTTTTAAACATGTTTGTTAATCAAGGAATCAAAGGGCAACAGTCAGCAAATGGTGTGTGGAAGAAGCTCTTCCTGCAACCTTCCACTGGTTCCAAAGTAATGATCAAGCTATTTTCATGGCTCTTCCTTGCGTAATTGGATAACTTTCCATTGACTATTTTCCCTTATTATTGCTAATCCATAGAATTGTACATCTTCATGTGCTTATTTAAGTCACTTTTTCTGTTGGACCCACTTTTGACTTTGTAGTTTTACAGTCAAGTAAATTTGAAAGTTGAACTCAGTGGCCATGGTTGCATAGTGTTAATGAAGAGCGTTAAAATGTAAAGATGGTGCTCACTGGGATCAGATTGTCTCCCTTTGACCTGTAAAAGAAGGAATAACAGTTACTTGTAACTTTCACTGTTTAAATAACAATGACAACACCTAGGCATTGAAACCCATGTTGCCATTGTTATTGAAATGAGAGTGATATGTATAAGTAATTTCTATTATTTTAATCACATTACCTATATGATGTTCCGCAAAATAAAACCTGGTGTAAGAAGTTTTTTTTTTTTTCAATGTTATAGACAGTTAAGTTGTATAGTTCATGTCATAGTCAGACTTATTTCTGCCTTAAAGGTGGTTGTGTGGAGCTAGTAATCTATATTTTTGTAAACTACTGATCAAAAATTTGGTAAGGCATCTTTTTTTTCTATCGCTGTTCAACATAACAATATTGATAGTGATGGTACGATAATCAAATTTTCCAAAAATGTCTAAATGATGCAAGTCTGTTGAATGCTGTAAAATACAGTAGGTACTTAAAGATTTCAAGAAGCCAAGTTATTAGTATGTATTCTGTTCTTAATGATGAAATAATTCCACCTTTAAAACGATTTAAAATTTTATTTTAGTGATATTTATGCTATGTAGAAGTATTGAAATGTATTTCACAAAATTATATGTAGCCTTAAGACTTTCATATTTGGGTTGCAAATTAAAAACATTTACTTTTATTCTAAACTTTCATAAAATGCTATCTATATTAATATTGTCCACATTTTAAGCCCCATTCAATTGATGACAAAAATATTTAGAGGATGGATTTCCAAGCATTAGTGTATGATCCCATGAAAGAGAAGTATGCTGGTTTTCCAATGTACTTTCATTCTGCACAGTGTACGTATTTTTATAATTGGTACCACATTTCTATAGCCACTTACCCTGGATAAGATATTTTAAGTTTCTCTTTTTCCATGCAGGACTTACTGTACCCTTAGTTACGACTGAATCGGGAAATAAATTTGGTAAAACTGCTGGAAATGCAGTTTGGCTCAGTAAAGACAAAACTTCTCCATTTGAACTATATCAGTTCTTAGTGAGAACACCTGATGCAGATGTGGAAAGAATGCTTAAATTATTCACATTTGATCCACTTTCTACTATTGATCAGTTGATGAAAAAACATAAGGCAAGTTTAAACTTACTTATTTTCATTTTCTTATTTCCGTAGCCTCCAATTTTGTGTCAATCTCAATTTAACTCTGCCAATGGAAAAAAGCCAAAATAGCTCTGGATCGTGAAAAAAATCATAGAAGTGATTGCTAAAAATATGAGAAAGCAAAAACTAATTGAAGGCAATTCCTGTTGTGAAAGAATAAGGAATGACATTAGTTATAAATTTAGAAAAGATTGATTAATGTAGCACAACTTTGTTGTATTGATAAAAAACTATAATTTATGGATGAGTGAACATGGAAGAACTACACTAAGTAGTCCCCTTGCATTAGTATAACTGTAATGAAATTTGGATTTTTGTGGGTTACATAGTTTCTGTGTAAGTAAATTACAAAATCCAGGAATGAGAGAAAACATAATTATAGGTTGAATTGATTGAATAGGTAGTTTCATCATTGAGTCTTCTTTTTTAAAGGTTTTTCGAATTAAAAAATGTCACTAGTACGGCAATGCATGCACCTTCAAAACAATGAATAATAACATATATTTAAGCCATTTTTCTGTAGTGCATCACTCTGATGTCAATAGAATGTGTGGTTTATACTAACCCTCATTATTTTAGTGACAGTTAATTAGTTGTGAACTTGTGGCTATTTTTGATGTTGTGAACTTGTGGCTCTACTTTTCATTGGTTCTAATTTTTGAATGTGAAAATGAATCTCATTATCCTTTCAATTGATTACAGGACAATCCAGAATCATGGCTTGCTCAGAAAAAGTTGGCTGATAGTGTAACTCTTTTAGTCCATGGAGGTAATGTATTTTTCTTTAAAAATCAAAACTTTGTGGAGCAATACTTGTGTATTAACTGGGATTCCTTAAAAGTATCTTACCTTGCAAATTTTTTGCTTGTGCAGCATCTTGCTTCTTCAAAATAATGAGAGTTGACTTCATTTTTTCACATGTGTGGTGAAAAAAAGTCAACTCTCATTATTTTGAACTATGCATCAATTCCACAAAGTTACGCCTGATACTATTGAAACTTGTTTACTTTAGATTTTCTTGTTTACTTTAAATTTTCTTCATTTACTTAAATATGTCATTTCTATATTTCTCCTTGATTAGAGGAAGGACTGAAATCAGCACATTTGGCTACATCAGCCCTTTATGACAAAGATCTGAAGTCTTTGGCTAGTCTAAACTATGATGATATTGCATTAGTATTTCGTGGAGCTGCAAGAACAAAGCTCTTATTGAGCCCTGGGATGACAACTTTAAATTTAGCCATGTCAGCAGGATGTTTTGCCAATGAAAGTAAGTTAACTAATTGATTGTAGTTGCATATCTTTGCGATAAATAACTGGGATTTTGAACATCTGGTAAATTGGTGATGTTGGAACTGCTGTCATTAGAATTCGCTACTGAAAACTGGAGGGAACACAACTTGACACATCTTAAACCTTATAGTAGCTTCTCTCCAGATCCTAAATGGCGGATCTTTCTGCCATTCACCCAAAACACTCACAATATTGGTTAAAATAGAATTAAATTCTTAGGAATTGTCTGTGGAATACTTATTCATATATCTTCGGTAGTAACGAGAGTTTGATAAAAGGAGTTGTTTTTTAGCTCCTCAGAGCTCTCATTATATAGAGGCTCTACTGTACTACCAAAACTGACTAGGAAGTAACTTTCAGCACCACTGGAATCAGAGAGACTATTCAGCGCAACTGGCATTATTTGTGATAAAATGAGAAAGTGATCCTTGCTTGATCTGGTATGTGTTAAAATACTAGTACAGTAGAAGCCCATTATAGTGAGTGCAGCATATAGCGAGAATCTCTCAATAACGAGTGATTGGCAAAGTACCATCAAAAGGTCCTTGATTAACATGTAAAAGAAAACAGATATAGCTAGTCCAAGAAGCTCCTGCCACATATACGCTTGGTATTACAAGCGATATTTCTTGAGGACGATGCACTGCAAAGTGCAAATTAATGCATGGTATTTATCTTTAGTAGCATTATTAGTCAACTACAACTTAGAATACAAGATTTGTGCCATCTTTACATTATTTATAGTCCAATCAAGGCCAGGCACTCACGATTTACAGCCCGGCCTGGCATACCTTACGAATGCTTGCACTTTTCTGTTGTTCTTTTGTTAAGCCAAGTTCACATAGGGGTGCAAGATGAACTAGCGGAAAAGCATCTAGCCAATCACGCAGCAGTGGAGAGCGGTGGTGTGGATAAGGGATGGAGTTCAGCCCGTCTGTCTTACCCTCACGCCTCCACCCGCTCGTTCCCGCCACTCACCCTCCCCTCATTCACCCTCCTGTCACTCCACCCACCCGTTTGTTCCTGCCCCTAGACTAAAGCAGATGATGTTTGATTCATTTTTCAGCCGGCAATAGAAATTGAAAGTATGTACTGTGCTGTTAATTTGAAGCTTGGGTATGTGCAATCTCAAGTTTCGACGTTTGTTTTGTTATGCTATTTATTCTCGCAACGAAGTCGTCTAAGTTTTCTGTTGGCAAAGAATTATTTATTTCCTTATTATTTTACCATTCATATATCCTGGTTTTGATTAATTTTTCATATTATCGGAAATAATGGGAATACTTATGTTTTCTGGTGCATTTGTTAATTTGTGCATATTTTTCAATGTTTTCGTAAAAATTGCCAGGCTCAATGTTATGCAGATAATTAAAATTTATCCCGTTCAACAAGTTTTTTATTTCATTTTGTGATTACTGAATTCACGGATGCATACAATTTTGGGTGAAAGCATCAATAATTCTCTGCAATAGTATTTCATGGGAGTTACCTCTGTTTGCTCTAGAACCTCCAGATGGCAGCACTAATATGACACATGATGTTCAGCGCAACCGGCAGAGGCATTTGCTTGTGTAAATAAATACTCGTTGCAACTAATTTTCGAGAGATAACAGAATGTGAATTTTAGAAATGGCTAGGAATAGGTTATCATGCAAGAAATATTTTTGACCTCTGAAAAATGCTGTATTTCGGCGAATCATTACAACATTCCTAACCAATGGACGTACCAGTAGCACTTGAAGATTTCAGCAAAGCGTAAATTATTGTTTTGGAAGATTTAATTTGAAAAATGATCGATGAATATGCAATTGTGCACAAAAACAGCTCTTGTATATGTTTCTTATAGCATGGTAACGAAAGTGAAATGGACAATAAGAACATCTGTTGGAAATTAGAGGCTCAATCCAGCACCTTCGGATATAACGAGCGCTCGCTATAGCGAGTGATTTCTCAGACATTGTGAGCACTCGTTATGCCGAGTTTCCACTGTATTTAAAAATTAAAAAGTTAAAGCAAAAAATTGATCATACTTGTTGTAGTGTTTAATGCAATTGGTTGAGTTGGTTATTCAGGGGAGGCAGCTGACAGCTGAGGTCATTTGCACCATATAGGATAGGTGAGTAATTGGGTAATGGTACTCTAGCCACCACACCAACCTGATCTACCTAAGTCTAGTTTAACTAGTGTTGTGGTTGTTTTGGGTGAAAGGGGAAAAGATATTATCAAGATAGCTATTAAAAATATTTTCGCTCATTTCATTGAGCCCAGGTTGTATTTCTGTCCCTGACATTACATTTCATGTTACTACAGTAGAACCTCTTTTTTATGAACCTGTAATTTAAGAAATGACACCAATTTACGAACCATTCCACCAGTCCCGATCCTTGTATGTAGGAAAAACATGTAAAATGACCTCTATTTTACGAAACCTCCATTTTACTGATTTACAAAGTGAGAGGCCGGTCCCTGGGTGTGACTGACCCCTATTTTAAAAGTTTTTGAAATGATTTTGTATCACCGAACTCAGTACGATAGAATAATGATCGCTGTATACCGTGACAGAAGCAGCTGAAGCCAGATCGGTCATGTTGAGAGGGCCCAAGTATTTTATATGGGAAAATGTGGAACAGTCGAAAGTGAGCATAGTGCTTTTTGAAGTGCTTAAACTGTAGCAAAAATCCCAGAGACTTATCATCCAAATCGCAATTCAATCCTAATTATATGATCCAAGGAAAAAATGTTCAAAGACCATGGCACGACACCTACTTCTCGAAAACAATGCCCCAGTTCATAAAATAATCGGATTAGTGCTTGGTAATTTCTATTCCTTTTCTTTCATTTTGTGTATTGCGAATACCTAACTCGTCTTCACTAAAGATTCATATGTTCTCTAGAATTATTTAAAATTAGCTTACGATAGCGGCTGCAACCCCAATTCAGAACTTTGTTCAGCCTTTCACTTGAAAGTAGCATTCCTGTAGGAAGTTCTTCGCTACAGCTGTCATGGAACTTAGTTTCATTAAAAAATACTAATTTTGTAGTAATAAATAACTTATATTTAAATCTTGATGCATTTTGAATATTTAATTTTTAATTAGAAGTGTTTTACGTCGTTAGGTAAGAATTTGCGATCACGACTTATAGCTTTCTGGAGCCGTGAGTAAATAGTTTTCGCAAATCACCGCTAGATGTCAGCACTGTAGAACGCATATTAAAAAAGAGGGAATTTCAAATTAACTCGAGTGACGTTCTAAAATTGACTTTCATCAGCTGCGAAATATTATTGAATGTATTTCAAACAATACACTTTCTTCAAAAAGGGCATTTCCTGGTCTTTTCACTGAAATATACTGGGTCAGTTGGAACTTTGTTTTGAAATTTCCTAGTTGCATCCATGGCTTACCCAAGTTAAAATGGCTTCTTTAGGCTCAAATCAACTAGCACTAAATATACCCCTTTTGTTAATTAATGTATAACTGCATATGCTTAAAATACTCCGTGGGATGAATCCATTCTCTTATTCCCCTTATTTTGAGATCTACCAACTGAACAGCTACAAGAACTTAATCCAGTTGCTGCAGCCAAGTTCATACCATTATAAATTTGTAGACAAATATTTACCAGTTTTTTTTTAATTCATGGCTGTGAGTTTCATTTTTGTTTTACTAAAGTTAGCCTCCTAGCCTTAGGAATAACGCCTATGCTATACAGTGAATCAATACAATTGAGGTCTAATTTTTAAATCCTTTCAATTTTATGTAGATACACTGCACGTGATATAGAGAATTTCACCTTATATCTGTTGTTTTTTCCCTGAATGAGAAGATGGCTATTATTTGTTATAGTAATTAGTTTGATTTCAACCCTGACATAACTATTTGACAAGTTTAGTACAGCTGAGTATTTAATTGCATTGAAAGTATACTCGCATTACTGTCAGCAGAGTTTTAGTAGACATACATTTGTCGCAGATCAAGCCTCTTTATGTGCATGATGTGCCTCCATGGACATTGCTCCATGCTGTGCAAGGTGTTGCCAGAGCATGGGGCAGTGTCACCGCAAAAACTATTTCCTACTGTTGGAGATCAGCTGGTTGTGGTAACACATCAATTCTGGAGACAGAGGAGTTAGTGGAAGATAACCTCCAATTTACAAACCCTCTGATTTACAAAGCTTAAATTTTTGGGTCCCTTCAACTTCGTAAAATAGAGGTTCTACTGTATATGTTATTATTTGGATTACAAAAATGTTGATTTTGCACTCTTACTCCCACCTTACCGTACTTTCCTCAGCTTCATATGCATCGCGGCAACAATTATATTAGAAATGCGATGGACTATCATCGGGAAAACATTGGTAGCAAGAAAATTGTCATGTTTCTTGTGGAATATTCCGTTGATATTCAGTCAAAATCATTATTTCTGCGTGCAAGTCCACTCACAAGCAGTTGTAAATTCCAAATTGAATTTCATCGAGCTACTCGTTATATCTTCTACTGTAGTGACTTCCAGTGCTAGCTGCGTGATCTTTTTATAATAATGCCCTTCTGCCCCACTACTTTTGTATTCATTAACAAAACGAAGTTTGGTTTCTGATTTAATGACCTACTTTTCTCTGCCATGAAGTTGTCTCGAAGTGAACTGAACTCGGAGTAACAGAAGCAGGAGGAAAACAGAAAAGCAATGGAAAGTGCATGAACTATTCTGAAACCTACAAGCCCACTTGCGGTAATGCTCGGAATTTAAAAAAATGTAAATTTGACTCATTGGGGGGAAAATTTTTTTTCATTGTAATGCAAATAATAGTCATGAGCATAAGCTTGTTCACACTTAATGTGCTGGGTATGTATCCAGTTGTCTCTTTCGGGAGCCGCTGCGTGTGGAGCTTGGTTATCCAAAGTTATGCATCCATTTCAGGCCGCATCATCAGGGTTAAAATAACAAAGAAGAAGTCTTGATAATTTATTGGCTAGAAATGCCCCCTCCCTTACTGTTCTTAGCTTTATAAGGAAATGTTTCTCACGGGCGATTTCCCAGCTCATGTCAGAAGGTGATGAGTCAGCCTGGACCCCAAATGTTTTGGAGGACTTTCCCTCGGGTGGCGGACAAAAGAATGTACTTTGTACGGAGATGAGTTTAATACCGCCGTAACAGTTGAAGTTCCATGGATGTTTCTCTATTTCGACTGCCTCCAGTATCAATCTTGGGTAATAGTGAGGTTCTTTCACTATTATTCATGCCTTTTCCAGTAAAATATTATGTACTCCGCCTGGACCTCTAGAAGATGAGTGTTCTGCAATGGCAAAATCCTTTATGCTCCCATGGATGATTGATCTCCAGTGCTCAATAGCCTCCATGCCACAAGAGTGACCTGTCATGCCACAAAGTGCCATTGAGCAAACAGGGCTCTCAAATCCACGCTTTCAATTATTGATTCTGGGCGGTGGTGGTAAAATTGAATTGAAAGGAACTCTAGGATTATTGTCTGCTGAGGTGTAACTGTCTCAGATTTTTATGGATTCTGATTTGAGGCGAAACTCAAAGGAGTTGAGGATTTGAAGATTCAGGGAAAAAGATATTATTCAAGGGATTCAAGATTGGAAGCTTTGAATGTCCCATCCCTAAAATATTGTAATTTAATGGTATAAAGTTTACATTGTAATTTTTGATATGATTAAACAGGTGAAATCAGATTTGAATGCTTAAAATATTATACGTATTATTTACTTTATCAAACAATTATCTGCTCCATAAAAGTAGATAGTGCCTGCAGCCCAATCAGTATTTCATAATATGCTCTAGGTTACCAAAAGTTTGGGAACCCCTATTCTAGGTAGTGAAAATTTCACCTTTTTCAAATGAAGTGTTGCTAAGCAATGAATAATTTGGGAGAAAAATGTGTCATCTTGGTTATAAAGAAGTCTTATTTCTTAGAAAATATTGACATTAGTGTAAATATTTTGGATCTCTCGTAATTGAGATGCAACCTACATTGAGGAAAAAAGTTTTGCTAATTTTAAATGGTTAATGTGTCTTTGGGTAAATGGACATTGAATAGATGTGAAGGCATTTCTGTTAGCACCTTATCATCTTTGTCTTTCTCTAGGAGACTTTCAAGTACATTGAGTATTAGAGTTTATGACCAGAAATCATGTCATACTGGAGCTTACTTAGTGTGGTGATCAGAGCCGGATCACCTTTCACTTGATACTCTCTGATAAAGTTTGTATCCTGCACTCCCAGCAAACTGCAGTACTTGTGTGCTTAAATTACAACATAGCTTAAGTGTTCCTGTGCTGTGAATATTTCTTTGGCTGAAATTTCTGCAAGTGAAGTACAGTCATGTGCAAAGTAAATGTGCATTCCTTACCAGTGCCGCCACTGCAGACCTCATTTAAATTCAAAGGAAAATATTTAAATGTTAAAGTAGTGGATGAAGGCGATACTTTGTGGAAATTATGAGCATTAAACATGGTAAATGAAACAAACTTTGTACATTCCACACAGCTTTATGTATTCCCCGATCGATTTCTATGACTGTGTCATTTTCATGGGGGCTAACAGACCAAACATTTCACCACAAGGCTTTATATATGTTTCTATGAGGGGTGGGGGAAGGACTCCAAGAGGGAGGGAGAGTTTAGGATGGGAGCGAGAGGAGTGGTGGTGTGGGGGGAGGGGTGAGGGAAGGAGGGAGTTGGATTCCATCAAGAACAGCAGTGGGAGCACAATTAGCGGTGAGGGTATTGTGGTGGGCATTAGGGTAGGGATATAAGTCTGATTTTAAACCATTAAAAACATTGAGAAGAAGTCGTCGAAATCGATCAGGGAATATATAAAGCTTTGTGGAATGTACAAAGTTTGTTTCATTTACCATATTTAATTTCAAATGTTGGTTGAACCGAAGGTCATTTAAGTTTAAGGTTGTCACACTCACGTATAGGGCTTCCATTGGCTTGACGTCACCGACGACCCTTATTCCCACAGTCTTTGAATTTCTGCGATCCATTGCTCACGATCGTACAGGTATGCAGCTCATTCATCATGAAGTCATTCACTTTTTGGGAAATTCATAACCTATAAATGTTTGTTAAATGGTAACCAGGTGGCAACAGCATATAACGCAGTGGGATTAAGGTTGACAGGTATAAATGGAGGGAAAAACATTGCTTGACTAAAATGAGAAATGCTTGAATTATTCTGGAAATAATGGTGTTTGGATTTAGTTCAAGTAATAGAATTTGGAATCTTTTAAAAGACTCACTTACTCTTTAAATACGCACACACTGCAATTGGACACCAAAAAGTTTACAAGTGATTTAGATTGTACTCAGAGGGGTCAAGATGTGGAAATGTCAGAATCAGTGATAAGTGATGGCGATTGACCAATTTCCTTCAGTTTCATACGCATATTCAATTAATTTAAGTAATTTCATTCAGCATCAATCACCTAAAAATTATTAAAAATTGACAGAATAACAAAAAAATCTAAATTTTTATTCCTGAAAAATTACAACCGATGAATGCACACACAATAAAAGAGCAAGGTTAAATCAAAAGGTGCACAGTTACCAATGGAAAGGTACCTCCAGAATAAACACAAACAGCAGTATTAACAACTATGTATAGTATGACTCCCATGAACTTAGTGGATTCAATCAATAAATTGAATCAGTGTCATTTCCAACACGAAGTGATTTCAGAGTCTAATTGAAAATAGTTAAAATTACTTTTTAGTCATTTAGTAGAGATGGGACATTTGAATCCTCGAATCTTGAAAAAGATTCGAGAAACGAATACTCGAATCTTTGTGCTATTTTCATCATTTGAATCTTTCGAATCCTAAAATACATATAAATAAACACTGAAATCTTTGTCATAACTTAGAACAGATTAGTTTCGACCGATAAAAACGTTCATTACTAATACAGTAAAACCTCGCGTTTACGTCCCCGCAATTAACGTTTTATCGCCATTAACGACTTTTCCTTCAAGTCCTAATAATTTTCATGCATCCGCAATGTAACGTTTTCCCTTTTTTTACGGTAGCAAGTTTTGAATGGTTCGCCATTTGCGTTTTACGATACGATTTTGCCGTAATTGTCGTCCTGGTTGCATAGCTGGTGGATGGACTCAACGCTCCGCGAAAGACAAAGTAAAAAATCATCTAGAAAATTACCACTATGAAAGAGAATAAAATTTTATCAGATGTACCACCAGTTATCGTGACCTCGGTCATCTGTGGAATTGTAATGCCGCGAGAAATTATAGTACACGTACGTCATTTTTGTCGCGATTGTTGTCCGGGTTGCATAACTCGCGGATCGCTGATGCTATCGCATAGGTGCTGAAATTTTTTATTTATTTAAGAAGTGTGTGCTTTTCAGCATTTGCGGCCTTGTCTCTCTTTTTTGTTTAGGCATTAATACAGATTTTAAAAAATCCTCCAGCCAAACTTCATCCTCATACATCCTGTGAACAAACCCGTAAAATCATGTCGTTCTTCTCTACCTTGATTCTTAAGTAGCTTTGATAGGATATATTATAGTGCCTAATATATTGCCTATATAATAATTATATATTTGTGCTTAATATAATGCCTAAACCCTCCCCCCACCCCCCCCCAGCGAAAATAGTTCCGACGCCCCTGCCAGCTTATAAACAAAACATATTCAAGCTCAAAGATCGACCCTTAATTAATACTAACAATAAGAGGAGAAGGTAACATGTCAGACAAGTATAAATCTAAATACAAGTTTCTTGAAATATATAGGAAAGTAACAAAGCAGAACGTTTTATAATGCCAAGGAATTAGAAATTAAAGACCTCTCCAAATCCAGAATTGTTCTTAAGAGCTTGGTGAATTTGGAAATTAGTGGATTAGGTATATCTTACATAAATAGACAACTATTGTTGATACCTTTTAGGTCGAAGAACATATAATTGATAAGTATCAGGACAAAGGAGGAAGATAATTTTTGCTCAGATGAAGCGCCTGCTTAAGTTGAGGAATCCTAGTTGAAATACCAGAAAGAAAAATCTTTTCGTAATATTAACATCTTTGAATTCACAACAAAGAAACAAAATACCTAGCCTTGTTCCTTTCAGAATTGTTACAAAGTAATGGAACCATTGATTATAAAAAGACCTGGATGATGTCTGCACACTGCGCACTCGGTGCCTGTTCCAATTATTATTTCTAAATTAGTGGAAAAAGAATTTGTGACATTGTAAACTTTCAGTATAACTTTAGCTCATCACTTACTCAGTGATTCAACCCGAAGGTTGGTTTGGATAGGTGAGGGTAGAGCTCACCCCGGACTAAGCCACAGGTGTGTGAATTTCACACATTCAGGGTAGAGGGGCCAGTTCCTTTCCCTGGACCACCTTGCACTCCGAGGATTTATCGTTCGGGGGCATCCAAAGGCTTCACCTAAACTTGAACCCGGGACCCTTAGTATCAGTATAGATCAGTAGCCAAGCACTCTACCCACTAGGTCACCATGCTCCCTAACTTTAGCTCGGAGAGTTTAAAAATATTTATAATAATATCATTGTATTCAGCCATCATGCCCACCTGCGTGATATGAGATATCTTTACCCAAGTTTCTTGTCTTCATCAGCCTATTGGCGCAAGTTGCCACGGTACACTGGGCTCTCGGCATTTTCTTAGTTTTTTGGAAAATAAAAGTTTTCTGTTCCAAAAAACAGAGTCTAGGAATTGCAAAATATCAGTGACGTATGTACCTAATGCAACCCCAGAAGCTGCTCTCTAATTCTATGGTGAAAAGTAGTGAACAGTCAGAATTGTCACACACACATGCTAGGCAAGCCTGGTAGAAGCACAGGGAAAGGGTTATCAGTGACGTCACGGGGAAACAGTTGGGGCATGCGCAGTAGTGACTGAGACAACCTTATACTTAAGGACCTTGGGTTGAACCCAAGAATATTGACATGGTAGCCAACAACACAGGATATAGAAGAAAGCAGTGGTGGGTGCGGCACGTTCATAACTGAAGGGGAAATATTTTGTGGTGGGTGCAGTTGAACTGCCGCCTTCCAAACTCTATTAACCTTCAGGCAAATATTATATGGGAAGCAGCTGAGGAAGACGGAGCTGATTCTTCACGAAACTGGCAAGTTGAGAGATGGAAAGAAGCAGCGAGGGCAATAATTCCATGACATGCTGTCACATAAAATACTATAATGAGTTTAAGCATGTTATTTAAACCTTTTCTGCATCATAGCTGCTTCAATGGAGTCAACCCTGATTTCATAAATATTTCAGTTAATAAGAAAACTTAGATGAATTTGGAGGTTATTTCAAAAAGGTAGAAACATTCTTGTACGTTGTGCTCCAGGGAGAAGTTTTTTGGGGGATCGCAAAATATCCCTGCCTACCTCAAGTAAATGCAATGAATGCATTTGTGGGAATACCTACCTGTTGCAGCAAAAGGGCTTCATCATCATCATCATTAGTCATCAATCCTCAGATTGGTTTGACACAGCTCTCCACTGAGTTCTTCTATCAGCTAACCTCTTCATATTTACATATTTCTTCTCTTTCACATACTTTTTCACTTGTTCCATATATCTCACACGAGGCCTTCCTTTGCCATTCTTTCCATCCACTTGTCCTTCAACGACTGTCTTCATCAGGCCATCGTGTCTTAAGATATGGCTGATTAAATTATCCTGTCTTCTTCTTAGAGTTTTCAGCAGGCTTCTCTTTTCTCCCACTCGTCCCAATACTTCTTCATTTGCCACTTCTATCTATCCATTCCATCCATCTATCCATCAACTATCCATTTGCCACATCTATCCATTTAATCTTCATCATTCTTCTGTAGCACCACATTTCTAACGCTTCCACCCTTTTCTTCTCTGCTTCTGTCATCATCCATACCTCACTGCCGTAAAGAAACATGCTCCAGATGTGTGTCCTGATGAATTGTTTCCTTACTTCTACGCTTGTATTTCCAGATGTAAGTAGGTTCTTCTTTTGGTAGAATGCCCTCTTTGCCTTCCCTAGTTTAATGTTGGTTTTGGTCTCTTCTCTCTTGCTGCACACCTATATATTAATTTTATTCTTATTGATATTCAACTGATATCTGGCCATTGTCCTTTCCATGGTTATTAGAGTCTTATTCAATTCCTTCTCTGTCTCTGCTACGAGGGATATGTCATCAGCAAACCGCAGCATGCTAATTTTTTCTGTGGATATTCACTCCAGAAGACCTCCTTGATTTCAATGATGGCTTTCTCGATGTAAACATTAAAAATTACAGGAGACAGTGCACAGCGTTGTCTCACTCTTTTCTTTATTCTTGCTTCTTCATACCTGGGTCCTGATTTAATCACAGCTACTTGGTTTTTTTACAGACTGCAGATAATTCTTCGATCATTGTAGGACACTCCAATTCCTTTCAAAATTCCAAGCATTGAATTCCAATCCACGTTGTCAAAAGCCTTCTCTAAATCCACAAATGCAGTGAATGTCGGTTTGTTATTCTCCATTCTCTTATTTATGAGCAGCCTAAGGGTCAGGATTGCTTCTCTTGTACCCTTACTTTTTCAGAATCCAAATTGATCTTCATCCAGGAACTCCTCAGCTTTTCGTTCTATTCTTCTGTAGATGAACCTTGTCAATATCTTCGATGCATGTGTTGTAAGGCTTATAGTCCTAAAGTTTTTGCATTTCTCCACTTTCTTCTTTTTGGGTATAGGAATGATGATGTTTTTCTCAAAGTCCCTCGGTATTTCTCCTGTTGAGTACATGTCGCAGATGGTTTTGTAAAGATGGGTTAATGTCTTCTCTCTTGCATTTTTAATTAGTTCTGCAGGAATATCATCAATTCCAGAAGCCTTATTCATGCGAAGGTCCCTTACTGCTGCATCAAATTCCGATCTTTATATTGATGCTCCCATATCATCCCCTTCAACTTCGCTTTCCTCTTCGATCACTTTTGTGCCTAGATGGTTTCCGTTGTATAACTCTTCCAGATATTCTTTCCATCTCTTCACTTTGTCTTCATTTTCAATCAAAAGTTCTCCATTCTTGTCCCTTATGGCATTGCATCTTGCACTCCATTCTTTGAAGTGGTTCCTATCTATCCTATAGGCAGCTTCCACGTTTCCAAATGCAAGGTTGTTTTGTGCATCTTTGCATAGGTTCTTCATCCACATTTCTCTAGTTTTCCTGGCTTTGCGACTTATATCATTCCATATTCTTTTGTAACAAAGTTGCCCTTCTTCCATTTTTGCATTCTTGTACTTTCTTCTTTCTTCAATCAGGTCTAATACTGCTTCTGTGATCCATGGCTTCTTCTTGGCAACTTTTCTTCTTCCAAGAGCTTCCTTTGCGGCTTCCTGTAGTCCACATTTAATGTTTTCCCAATGCTCTTCCACTGATTTTTCTGTCAGGTCCTCTCCTATGATGTTTCCCACTGCTTTTTAAAATGCCTGCTGATGTTGAGCCTCCTTCAGTTTTTCTACTTGCCATGTGTTCTTCACTGTTTTCTTCAATTTCCTGAATTTTAGATGGCATTTCATCATCACTAAATTGTGGTCACTGTCAGTCTGCCCCAGGGAAGCTTTTGCAGTGCCCTCTCCTCCGGGTGATGAGAAGCGTAATTGTTGGCGGCCTCCCGTCACCAAGTCTCTGCATCTTCACAGGTTCTGTAATATTTAGAGGCCTATCTTACCCAGGGACAGACCAATACGCCCTCGGAGTGCCGTCGCTTTTTGTCCACGACTGCTTATTTGACGAGTAAACTTGCTTATCTTGCAGCTAACCTCTATATCTAGCGATCGACCCACCATTTGCAACCCAGTGGATGCACTCGGTGGCTTTCAGCTTAGCTGCGAGAGAAAGGGCTTATCCGCCTGAAAATACTTTTCGGTAAATAAGATACTTCCCCTCGTTTGTTGTCTAGTTCATTCGCAATTTCAAAAAGATTTCATTAAGTCAGAGGAGGTGGCAATTTGTAATATAGTATTGATGATAATGAGTAAACTAAACAAATATTTACAATAATCCCTGCAACATGTTTTAGGGCTTAATAAATGAGAAATCTCAAACTCGGGCTTTCTCATGAAGAAACTTCTATTTAGTATTTTCAATATTTAATGACATCTCCCACAGCATCCAATAACTTTTGAAGGTTCACGTGGATCGAATAGATTTTCATATTATCGCAGATGATGTCGTAGAGAATTCCATGTATCCCTCATGTGTGCCTCCAAATCTGTAACTTTTATGTATCACTATATTTCTGCAGCTAGAGGATTTTTTACTGTCCCCAGATCCATCATAGAAGTATTGAGATGGGCTGGATCATATGACCCAATGCAACAGTGCGATGTTTTTAGCCATGTTTGGTTTTTAAGGGAAGAGGCATCTAATATAGAGTTGAATTCATACCCCTCAATTGTCAGCAGTCTTTCTTTGATGCAGAGAGAGAATCGAGAAGAAACCTCTTATCTTTATTAGGGGGCAAATGGTTGGTAAGGTGGTCGCTGGCTAGATGTTGGAAAATGTAGATGTACGATTTGGTGCTTTCCTGGAATATTAATTGTGTGAAGTTCTCTCAAGTCTTCTGAAACTTTGGCAGAGATGGAGGCATTGACCTGGTGGAAGACCTGAGAGACCTTTACACGTGCCTATGATGTTTGTAGTTCATTGAAATACTGTCCTTAGCTAACTGGGTGTGGTGTGCCAGAGATAATCCAAAGTAGATGATGAAGCAGCTTACCCTGCTGCTTAACTGACAAGAAAAATGAAAGAATCCAATAGCCATTCAAAGCATGCTGCTAAGAGCTGGAGGATACACTTACATTAGGAGAGAACTAAACCTTGCATTAAGCCATGACACTGTGACGTCTGAAAGAAAGGAGTTTCTTCCATCAAAGGCAAGCCAGGAAACAGCCATTTAAATAGGAGTACAGAGCTTGCCGAGTACATTTTTCAGTCTCATATGTGGATAAGCAGCTAGTGCTTTGAAACTTGTGCATATTTTCCAACAAAATGAAACCTTCCAGTCAAATGAGAATGAGAAGTATTAATTTTATGTAAGAGTTACTGAGAACTCATGCCTCTACTCTGCTATCTTACTATGAGCTATTTTCTATTGGACATAGTCGAGAATATGAAGAGACCCCTAAGTTTGATAAACATTATCTTCCAAAAGAGGATACCAATTTTAATGCAGTGACATGTATCTAATGGAATGTTCATTTCTACATTTATTTATGTAAATAAATTTTTTTTTATTCAGAAAAACTTTTACTAAATTTTATTTGGAAAAAAAAAGGATTTTCATGACTTAAAATTAGTGATGGACGGATCCAGGTTTTTTGTCGGATCCGGAACCGGATCCTTGCCTGGGTTTCAGAACTTTACCTAGGTTTCGGATCAGTAGTTTCAGATACTCGATTCTGAATTTCATTTTCTAATCCTAGATTTTTAATAAATATATAAATACAGCAACAATAGAATTACCATAAAACAAGTAAATTTATTGTAGAAAAAATCTACTTCCTATCATCTATGTGGATAATATTTTCCTGGATCAAGATTTACGGATGCAATAACTATTATCTTATTACTTCTACGATATAGATCACCTTCCTTATCACTTACTCATCAAGCAATACATTTTTGAAACCTGTACAACTATTCTTTAGAGTGCAGTTAAAAGAAACATAAGTTCATTTTCATTAATAAAGGAATTACTTTCCAACTATAAATCAAATCCTTGAATGCTTTCAACTTCTTGTTTTAGCAACACAAAAAAATTTTAATGCAGCAAAGAGATCCCATTTATGGAATATCCGGGGATTCCATTTTGAACACAAAAAATTATTATAGAATATTTAAAGCTGCTAAAGTAGTAATTTTGCAATGTCTTCTTAATAATAACCTTCAAAATGAAATTTGAGAATTTTATACTCCTAAAGGTTTTGTAACTCTGATCTTGAAATGAAATTAGCCTTTTTTCATGCTACTAGAAGCAAAATTTAAAAAAGTCTGGTTTTTTCTCCATTTGTTCGGTTCGGGTTCGCAAGAAAAAAGTAGAATGACATGTGGGGAGCATGTATTCTCCAAAATAAGGTAAGCCGACAATAGCAGAGTGGACTGTAGTGGACTGCAGGTAATGAAGTTTGATTCTTATCGCTGTTTAAAATTTTTCTTTCAGCCATTGAATCAGAAACTTTATCATCCTTTATTTCCAACCTTTGTATGTGCATACTGACTTTTTTGTTCTTCTATCATTTAAACTAGATTTACAAATGCGTCACTCAAAAATACATGGTAAAGTTAACGTAATGATTCCACGACTTAATTCTGCAATAAAAATTTTCCATTCATTTCACTAACGCCAAATTTTATTATTTTTTTGACTTATAAATTGACATGTAATTTCTGATAATCTACGTTTTTTAACTGCATACTTGCATTACCCTGTGAATACAGCATGGCCTGTATTCCTAGGATGTGTTAAGGACCGAACTCGCGACCGGCAGTACACTAGCCCTCATTTTTAACAACTACGCATCATAGGTTCACGGGAATCTGGCGAATGTAGGCGACCCGCGTGACATTCGGCTTTATTTTTTTCTCGTGCATCCGGGTCTATGGAGAAAAAAGTCACGACGAGTATTTTTTTATTTTGTTTTTGTGGCTCGGAAAAAATCTTCTTCTCATTTGGTGACAGAGTTACACAACCTCTCCTTGTCAGTTTCTACCGTAAGTACATTCCATTCGCGGGGCGCATCGATCACTAAGCCGCGAAATTTTAAAATCTCCAATCCGTATCTGAATTTTTACGGATTTGATTTCAGTAGCGAATGAAATGGAAGACCCGTGGATCCGACCCGACCATCCTTAATTTATTAATGGTGCATTCGTAACTCTAATTTAAACAACAAAAGTATAATAAAGTGAGTATTCAGATGCAATGGTTTGAAATTGAAGATGATAACATTTTCGATGCAGTGACTGAAAGAAAAAATTAAACTGCGATAGGGATCTAACTTCGCACAGTACACTGCCTGTCGTTGTCCGCCTAATCCTGGCGAATGTAGGCTACCCGCGTGACATCCTACGTATTTTTTTCTCACGATACGTAATGGGGAAAAAAGTCATATTTCCTTAATTTGCTTCTAGTTGCACGGGAACATCATCTAATTTCGTGTACTGAGTAACACATCCTCGTCTTGTCAATATCTACAGCACCTACATTCCATTCACGGGGCGCTTCGATTGCTAAGCCGCAAAAATTTAAAATCTACGATCCTGATCCGATTTTATTCCGTGTCTTTGGATCCGAATCCTGAACCGATTAAAATGAAAGGTCCGCGGATCTTCGGATCCGACGGATCCGATCCGGCCATCACTACTTAAAATCCAATGACCAATAATTGTGGGCTTGTTATTCTGTTAGCTGTAGTCATATTAAGTTGAAATTTCTACTAAATAAAGTCTATGATGTGTTTGGAAATCCGAAGAAAATAATTTTTATTTATTTTAAAATTTAAAAATGTTGTTTTGAAATTTGTTAAACCCTACCACAAAACTAGCTACTGCTGAAACTTAAAAGGGACTGTTGCGGAAAGGTTGTCTGCATGAAGAGTATAGAGAAGCAGAGTAGTAATGATTACTAGTATTACGTATCTACATTAAAATTGGTTTTCTCTTTAGGAAGAGATAGCTTCTCAGACCTAGGGATTTTGATATCCTATATTGACAGTAGATCCTTACCAAATTGTATGTCAATTATACTCAAAGTGATTACCTGAACATAGTAGTACCATGAATCTGAACCATCTATTCATTCGATTTGATCGGAGGTTAATACATATTACCAAATTTAATCTTTTCCATAGATTTCCAATTTATTGAACTTTGATGCTAGTTTGTGGCTTAGTCAAAACCGGACACAACGTGAAGGTGTATTAACTCATTCTGCTCACCTATTAAGGCATATAAAAGTTAATGCATCCTATTTGTTGATTTCAACATATTTTATATATTGACTGCAGTCCATAATTGGTAGCACAGGTATTATATAGTTGAAATGTTAAAACTTGAATTCAATCGAGTTTACTTCAAAAGGCAACAAATATATTAGCAGAATAACATTTAATACATTAATTGCTGTTCTAGTGTTTGAAGCATTTGAAATTTGAGATATCCAGATATGATTGATGTTGGAATTAGAGAAATCTGCTATTTGTCCCATCCCTGGGTAAAAAACCTAAAAAGGATGTCAGCAGTAAATTATATTGATGTATTGGAAGAAAATTTAATTCCCTTCATCACAGCAAGTGTCAGATGATACGGAGTTGACTTTTGTCCTTGACAATCGGGGTGTTTACTCGGAACCGAAATCACAATTTTTTACACGAAATCGTTAGATAGAAACGAAAAACGAATTTTAATGAAAAAATTTATCTTCTAACCACAACCATTCACTCATAAATCAAAAATTAAAATAAGCTAAAGGTGACGCCCACCAAAGAACCTGCTTTGATATCATTGATGTCATTTTCCTCCCACCCTTGATTGCTTTCAGGGGATGGGAGTGGAGGGTGGTTCTCAGAAGGTCTCCTTGCACAGATCTTGTCGCAACCGCTCCTGTTGGGAGAGTCAGCTGTGTCCGCCCCATTGCGATAAGGAGAAGGCGAGGGTGTGCGTCATACCGATGCACACCCTCGCCTTTCTTGTTTTTGTGCCGTTTTTTGACTACGCTCTTTTGAGCTAGATTCTCCCAGAAGTTGGGCCCGTCTGAGTGTGTGAGTGCTTTCTTGAGTGCTTGTGAGTGTGATTGTGGTTCTTAACCCAGGCATCCTTAGCGGGGTCCCATTAGCCCAGCGAAGGTTCCCTATTTGGGTGAGTGTGTGTGTCCATAACCCAGGTATCCTTATCGGGGTCTCATTAGCCCAGCGAAGGATCCCCCTTTTTTTTTTTTTTTTTTTTTTTTTTTTTTTGTTGAGTGTGTGTGTGTGTGTCTGTGGTGTGTCACTGGCGAGGAAGTAACATTCCCGAAACCACCACAGGGGTTTTCTGGTCGAGAGGTTGTGTTTGGTCACTGGCGTGGATTTTTTCCCCATTTTCCCGCAAACCATCACAGCAGTTTGTGGTATAACATTGACGTGTGGTGCCAATTTATTACGGCCATTGGAGATTTTTATAACTTGTAACTTTAGAGGCCGTAGAGCTCACACCCCTTAGTCCATTGTGCTGAAGACTTGGAAAAAATGGCACAACTTAATTGGCCGTAATTTGAGACATGATGGCCTGCTGAAGACAATTGTCAAGGGACAAGTGAATGGACAAGTAAGCACTTGCATGAGATATTTGAAGCAAGTTGTTAGTGATGTGGAAGAGAAGAATTATGTAAATATGAAGAAGTTAGCTGATTGAAAAGAGTGGAGAGCTGCATCAAACGAAGCTTAGTATTGTGTACTTCTGACGATGCTGATGAGGATTTACTTTAAAAATTTGGTGCAACAAGTACAATATATGTGTATCATATAAGAACGAAAATACTACATACTAAATTTTCTGGTTTTCACTTAGAGTTTCTTAAACAGGAAGGAATACTTCATGAGTAAATAGTTTCTCTTTTTAACATTAAAGAGATTTATTGATGTTATACAATCAGAAAAATCATTATAAATTTTTGTTCCTATTGCCAAAGAACTAGAGCAGGAGATTCTTGACCTGTTGTTGAAGACATGGATGGGATTTCAATTTCTGATGCCATACAGTTGAATGCCACTTTTAGCTCACTGTTATTAAAAATATTTTTATGAAAATCTATGTACAGTAGTTATACACACGTGGCAGAGACAATAAATTTGTGCAGTTCATATAAATGTGAAATTTCAATTTCAGGTGATGCTAAACGAATCATCTCTGCAGGAGGGTTTTATATAAATCACCAACGAATAACAAATACCAATGAAATTCTTACTAAAGCTGTCCATATACTTGCAAATAATATGTCATTAATTAGAGTTGGTAAGTAGAAAACTATTTTGTGTTTAAAATTTTAAATTTAATAAGGTTCTTCAAAAGTTGCTGTCAATGATTAGTTATGCTATGTGATTAATTTCTATTTTCTTCTCTCTTAGGAAAAAGAAATTACTACATTGTGCAATGGCTGACATGAAATTACTTTGAACCATGATTCGTTATTGTAATAAAAATTATCTATGTCATTAAATAGTGTTTTGTTTTGTACCAAATTTCATTATTTTTAAATTCCTTAAAAATGGGTTTATACTTAAAACTAGGGTATTGCCCTTTGCTGTCATGCTTCATTAGATAGGCTAGTGTTACAATGTTAAGTTACAGAGAAGTAGTTTTAAGAATATATATTCTTAAAAATACTTCCCTGACGAAAATGACATGTATGCCGAGCAAATGACAAAATGACACTGTAGGTGGATTTTAGTGGTATGTGTGGCTTACAGGTAAGCGGCGGTAATGGAATGGTAATTTAGAACATCTGAGGGTAAGGGACTGCTAGAGCAGCAGTAGGAAAACACCTGGCTACTTCTTATCCACATCTTCCTAGACTGTTGTAAATAATTGTATTTTAATTCATCCTTAGAAGAGCGTAGAATTCAGATGTAGTTTGTTGTATAGTAAAAGTCGTAGGAAAGCAAGATCTACAGAGAGTCCATACAAAAGAGTGCATGAGCCATTAAGAATATGTACATTTTTGACATGCTGGTTAGCAGTAGGATTTAAAACTCAGGCACCAGCAGCTTCTTCGTCTTGAGAAATACCAGGTCAATCGTCGTCTCTAGGGTAATGATGAGGACATGTTACTGGACAGCTAATTCATTTAGCAGTGATGCAATTTAAATCATCGATGATCTCTGAAAAATTATGGTTCTCACCCAGCTGACAAATTCTGGTACAGTTTTTACGGAGTGAATTCATTAAAATGCTATATTTTTATGCAGGACTTCCCCATCAGATGGCAAGAAATAAAAAAAAAGTTTTCAAAATATAATTCCTTGCTTAACATACTAAGTAGTCACTCGGCGATTTGCCAAGCATGGAATCCAGAACAAGTGTTCAGACAGTCGTGAAATAATGATGCAATTGTACCTGCCAGTTGACCTATGTGGGCAAAGTAATGCCTTCCTCATCATCAGGGTCAAATTTGCTGGTTTTCACAGCAGCTTGCAGCAACAGTGGAAATGGGATCATTGACCATAGTTTTTTATTGCCAAATCTGATAGTTTGTAAAATAAAAAGACCCGTATTTCTTCGTTTTTCGATCCATCAATTAGTTCTCAAGTTATAAGTGGCCAAAAACTGATGTTTTTAACCCTTTCATAAAAGTGGGCACGCATCGACCTCTTACGTCATCCACTTCAATCCAAGTCAATCACAACTGAGCCCATGAAGCTACTTCGCCTTATCGCAATGGGGGACACACAGATGACTCTGCCAATGGAGCGGTTGCGACAGGATCTGTGTGAGCAGACCTTCTGATAACCCCCTTCCATTCATTTCCCTTCCCCTAAAAGCAGTCAAAGACAGGAGGTAAATGCTGTCATTGATCTCAAAGCAGCTTCTTTGGTGGGTGTCACCTTTTGCTTATTTTAATTTTTGATTTACGAGTGAACGGCTCTGGTTAGAAGATAATTTTTTCACTAAAATTAATTTTTCGTTTCCATCTAACATTTTTGTGTACAAAATTGTGATTTCAGTTCCGAGTAAACATCCCCATTCTGTCTGGAATTCTTAACAATACTCTTTAAGCTTCCAAAAAAACTGAATCCTCTTTCTCCTGATTTTAAAATTTTTCCAAACATCAATTTGATAAATCTTCCATACTTCCCTCCCAGTAAGAATAGGTCTTTGAATCCTGCATGAAATCCTCCATGATATGTGGTTATTTGTTGAAGGGAAAACTATTCTTAAATTTTCACCAATCACAAATCATGGTTTCAAATAGTAATGTCAATGAAAGTAAAAAAAAGATATCTGCAAGCAGGTTGCTGCCTTTATGTGTGACTGGTATTCATTCTCAAAAACTCTCGAGAAGTAGTTCTCATATGTATTAATATGTACTATACATATAATTGTTACATATATATTTACATAATTATGAAATAATTCTGAAAATATGTACCTACTATTATTAAATCATCATTAACATAAGGAAATTGTTGGGTGTAAATAAAATTATTTGCCATGGTGAAATCTTATTTATTCAAATGAAGAAAATTAATTTTGGGTCACTACTATTTCCCAATTTTACATGATGTATTACTTAGTTTTTTAAACATACGAGTAATGACAGATCAACTTAGGCCATAACAAGACAGGTAGAATGTGATGTATACAATACTGTAGCATGCAAATGATTATTTAACAAAGAACGTACAATGAACACACGTTTGACTCATTTCTTTTTGATTATAATGCTCTTACTTCTAGAGAATGCTCAATCCTTGACAGGCTAAGTACGTGATTTGGGAACTCTGTTTTAAGTTTCTGAACCACTTCAATGAGATCATCCTTTGTTTTTAGCAGTGCTTGGGTTTCTGTTTGTAGCTGTGCCTCATTTGTGCATGTTGGCTTGTATTTCCCAGCTTTCATGTCTTGATACTTTCTCACTAGCTTTTGGCTTCTCACCAGGCCTTCTAAATTCTACAAAGCAAATTCTGCATATTAGTTTAAGCATAAACAGAGGGATCACTATGCATTTAGAACATTCATATAAGATGATAATGGTAAGGTGAACATGGGGGTCCACTTAATATGTTCTAGAACATACTAAGTGGACCCCCATGTTCAGCTGATCATGTAGAAACAGTCATTCCAATATCACACCTGAATTTTACCCAAATGGCAAGTAACCATAATGTAGATTGATATTAAGGAATATAATGGAAGAAAAATAAAAATATTTAAATTATTTTACTTATCAAATGATTGTCTCTATGCCCATGTTGCCTTGTTGGAGTTGCCTAAATAACCAAAAAAATCTTAGGAGGTTCTAACAAGCAGTCAATAAGCAAGTTTGCTCATTCAGTTGTTATCACCATCCACTAACTCCACCTCCTGTTTATTTATCCATCAAAGCATTGAGTTGTCCCAGTGACATTTTGCATGCTTATTATGCACACTGTGTTCTTTCATACCATCAATCCAAGGTTCCATCAACTCATGGTAACGTGCACACACCAGAAATGTCCACGTCTGTTCGAGATCAGCTACTGGTCCCTTTCTTGGATTATCATGTAATGGAAAACATAACTAGTGCACTGCTACTTGGGTTAATGCAGTGTGAAGAGAAGTAAGTGTCCTAACAGACATCCTTATTTTCTCTAGCAGTGATGTTTTGGGAGGAATTCTGCAAATTGTGTAGAAATTCACTAATGTTTGTTTATTCATCCAACCACAGAAACATTCCACAAAGTGAGGTATTCCTCATTTGACTACATCCTAAGATTGGTTTGATGCAGCTCTCCACTTGATTCTCCTGTCAGCTAGCCTCTTTATGTGTTCATAATTCTTCTCCTTCACATCCTTCACCACTTCTATCATATATCTAATATGAAGCATTCCTTTTCCATTCTTCCCATTCATTTTTATCTCCATGATTATCTTCATCGCGACACCATGTCTCAAGATATGACAGTTGAGTTGTCCCTTCTTCTTTTCAAAGTTCTCAGCGACTTCTCCTTTCTCTCATTCTTCTAAGGACTTCTTCATTTGTCATTCAGTTGATCTATTTTTTCTTCATGATTCTTCCATAGCACAACATCATCATTGGGATTAGCAATTTAAGAAATTAACGACCAAAAGTAATCGTTAAAAATTTAGTTAACTATTTAATTTAATCATTACTTTTTAGAAGAGTTAAATTTTATTCATTAAAATTATAGATTAACTGATTTAAAAAAAAAAATTTTTGGTAACTTTCCCAACTAGGCACCACATTTCAAATGCTTTCAGCCTTGACTTGCTCCTCTGCTGATATTATCATCCATGCCTCACTGCCATAAATAAACATGCGCCGGATGTTTCTGATGAAGTGTTTCCTTACATCCAAACTTGTTATACCGGCAGAAGTAGATTCTTCCTATGGTAGAATTCTCTTTTCACCTGGGTTATTCTTCTTTCCAGCTGTCAATCCATCAGGATTGGTTGGCAACAGCTCTCCACCTCTCTCTATCCTCAGCCACCCTCTTCATTTCCAAAAACCATCCACATCACATTTCCAACATTATCTGCTTTCAATACGAGGTCTTCCTCTATATCTTTTATTATGCCTTCTAAAATAATCTTCACCAATTCCTCATGCCACATATGGCCTATACATCCATCCCATCTTTTTAATTTTCTCCATAGGTTCCGCTCTTCCTTCACTTTTGTCAATACCTCTTGTTTCATCACTCTCTCAGTCCAGCTTACTTTACACATCCTTCTGTAACACCACATCTCAAAAGCCTCCAGTCTTTTCCTCTCTGCTTGTCCCACAGTCCATGTCTCACTGCCACACAGCAAAACACTCCACCCATAGGTCTTAACCAGCTTTTTCTTCAGTGATGTATTGACCGAGTTGGAAGTAAAGAGTTTTCTTTTATTGTTAAAAGCAATCTTTGGGATAAGTATTCTATGCTGTATTTCTTTTGTACTCTTTCCATCAGATGTTATTTTGCTTCCTAAGTGGTCAAATTCTCTCACTTGTTTTAGTAGTTCTCTGTCCAACATAATTCTCACATCCTCATCCCCTTCTCTGTTAGCAGCTAGGACTTTAGTGTTATACTGATTCATCCCAAAATTGTATTGGCTGTTTAAATGGCTGGCTGTTGCATTACCTCATGGATTTGTGTGAGCTCTTTTTCACTTTCTGCTAAAACCACAATATCATCATTGAATCGAAGCATTGGGATCCTTCTTCCTTGCACTACTTTACCCCTTCAATCCATTTGAGGATTTTGTCCATTGCTCTCTGTGCATATACATTGAAGAGGTTTGGTGATAGTGAGCATCCTTACCTTACTCCCTTCTCTATCCTAATATCCTCTTCATATTTTCCTCACTTTATCACTTCTTTTTCAGTTCTGTATAGGTTCCATATCACCCTTCTATCCGTGAACGTCACACCAATTTCCTATAGTATATATTTTTAACAGCTTATTCCATGCCACATTATCAAAGGCTTTCTCCACATCAACAAATGCCGTACATGTTGCCTTATCCTTAGCGATTATTTTCTCCACAAATAGCCCCAATGCCAGAATAGCTTCTTTTGTACCTGTTCATATTGGTTATCTGACAACACTCCTTAAATTGTTCCTTCAGTTCTCCGTAGCAAAAATGAACTTAAAATTTTAGATGCATGAGATAGTAGACTTATTTTTGCTTGATAGACCACTTTCTTGGGGAGGGACTATGACACAGTGAAATCGTCTGGTATATCTCCCATTTTGAACATCTAATACATCAACTCATAGATGGACTGCAGGAGACCTTCGCCAGCTACTTTGATCAGTTCTCCTGGGATAACAATGATTCCTGGTTCCTTCTTTTCCTTGAGTTCTTTTGTATCGCCTGCTGAAACTCATCTTTTAGGATTCTTCCAAGACTATTCTACCAACTACATATTTCCATCTTGGTTTGCCCATTATTAGTTATTTAGCTTCCTAGATAGTAATTCTAGCCTGCCTCTTTTACCTTTTGCTTCCCAAGTTTAACATTGGTCTTGGCCTCCTCTCTTCCACTGCTTACCCATACTTTTGTTTTCTTATAATTTGACCTCAGGTGATATCTGGTCAATGTCTTTTCTGCGTTAACTAGTCTTATTTAAATCTCTTTCCATCTCTTGTCATTACCATCATCACCAAATATTAATACACGAATGTAATCAGAAAATCAAAGCATGGTGACTTTTTCATCGTGAATGTTTAGTCCTGAAGCCTTCTCTTTGATTTCTTTTATGGCTTTCTCTATATACATATAAAATTTAAGGGAGATAGTACACAGCCTTGTCTCACTCCTTTCTTAATTCTTGCTCCTTCACTGTGGGTCCAGATTTAATCATAGCCACCTGTTTTTTTAGTACATACTGTGGATAATTCTTTGCCTATTAAGAAACTTAATTCCTTTCAAAATTCCAAGTATTGAATTCAAATCCACATTGTCAAATGCCTTCACCAAATCTACAAAAGCAATATAGGCTAGTTTGTTCCCCTCCATTCTCTTTTCTATGAGTAGCCTCCAGCATTGTCTCTCGTGTGCCCTTGCTTTCCCTAAATCCAAATTGGTCCACCTCCAGAAACTCTAACTTTTTGTTCTAATCTTCTGTAGGTGATCCTAATCAGTATCTTCAATGCATGTGTGGTTAGGTTTATAGTCCTAAAATTGTCACAGTTCTCAGCTTTCTCCTTTTTGAGAATGGTGATTATGATGCTCTTCTCAATGTCTGTGGGTCTCTCTCCTGTTAAGTGAATAATGCAGATGGTTTTGTACAGCTGGGTTAATGTCTTCTCTCCTGCATTTTTGATTAACTCAGGGGAAACATTGTCAAGCCTTATTAAGCCACATGTCCTTTACTGCTACATCAAATTCTAATATCAATTTTCACCCGAATCATACTTCTTGACTTCATTTTTCTCTTTGAATTTTTTCACACTGAGATTACTTCTGTGGTATTACTGCTTCAAATATTCCTTTCATCTCTTCACACTATCCCCATGTTCAGTTTATCATTCTCCAGTTTTGTCTGTGATGGCATTACATCTTGCCACCCTTGAAGCTGTTCCTCAGTATCCTGTCAGCAACTTTCATCTTATCAAGTGTGAGGTTATTTTGTACGACTTCACATAGACCGTGCATCCACCTTTTTTTGCTTTTTGACATTATATTCCTTATTCTTTTGCAGCAGAGCCCTTCTTCAGTTATCACATTTTTTCTTTTCTGCCCTCTTCAGTCAATTCTAAAACTTTTGTGATCCATAACTTCTTCGTGACAACTTTCCTTCTCCCAAGAACTTATTTTGCACCTTCCTGTAATCCACTTTCAATGTTTTCCCTTCTCTCTTCCACTGGTTTCACAGTCATGTATTCTTCCATCTGGTTTTCTGTTGCCTTCTGAAAGGCCAGAAAATGATGTCTCCTTCAAATGGCATTCCAATCTCTTAGAATAATAAAGTTTTCTTCTCTTCTTACATGTTTTATTACTTCTGTGATATCATTATAAACAATTTTCACTTTTTCATCTTTGTAGGCTGAAGTTGGGATGTAAATCTGCACCACAATGGTATCTGTAGGTTTGGTCTCATAATTTACCATTATTTTTTCTTTTGCTATACTCCAGGAAGTTGTTCACATACATTCTGGAAATATTCCCAAGCATTATATCTACTTCCACATTACTCCTTAAATATCATGTGTGTATAATCCTGTTGTTTCCATCCCAAAATTCTCTTCATTCAGGCCACTTCATTTTGCTAATTCCTGATACGACAAGGTCCATTCTTCACATTTCAACCTTCAGGTTCTCCAGTCTTCCACAGCAAAACAGTCTTCCAAAGCACTCTCACACTCCCATGTTTCTACACTAAAATATTTATCACACTTGATGTACTCTCTTGGGTAGTTCCCATCTGGAGATCTTCACGGGGGACTATTTTACCTCTGGAATAAATTTCTTCTAGAGGGTTCCATCATATTTTGATGAAAAGAAAGGGAGCAGGTTAGCTAAAACTCCTCTGAGTAATAATGTGGTGGTTTTTCCTTGCCTTCTTCAAGGCAAGGCGAAGTGTTACTGCTCCTTAGTGAAATGAGTGTCACTGTACTGACCACTGTGGTTTCCATCTTCACCCATTTGTAGAAGAGCTGCTGCCCTCTCCTCCAGGTGTGATGGAGTACTTAACTGTTGGAGGCTTTCAATCCCTAAGTTTTCCCAGTCCCAGGTTTCTGTATCATTTGAAAGGCCTACCTCACCCAAGTTTAGACCATTACCTCCTCAGAATGCCTTCGCTTTTGGTCTGAAACTGTAAGCTCTCTTATCTTGCAGCTAATCTCTTTATCCAGAGGTTGCCCCAGCATCTGCAAGCTGGTGTATGCACTTGTTGGCTTTAAACTCAGTTCCGAGACTGAAATTGATACTCTTGTAAAAAATGGCCAATTCCTAGATTTAGCCTATCCAAAAATACCATTTAAATTGGTAAATAATGATGCAATGTAATTAATGACTGAAGGACTAGCACCAGCCATTGCAGCCAGGTTGGTGGCAACTCGTCTAGCAACCCAAACTTCATGGGTTGGGATCCCACTTTAGGCAAGAATGTTGTATTTTTCTTAGGCTTAAGCTTCAGTTAGGTGGAGCATTAGTCAGTTGTTGCTGATGAAGCTCCTTAAAACCTGTGTCTATTGCTAGGTACAGAGTATTACAGGGTATCATTGCAGTGATTTTTGCTGGGTAATGAGAAATTAGAAAAAACACTATAAATAGAAATTTGTCTGACCTGTAGTTTCTGCATTCGCTTTTCTGAAATATCTGTAATGATCTCATCTATGGCCTTCTTCATCTTGGATGCTCTCTCTTGCCTCTCTATTAATTGTTTATGAAGTTCCATCATTTGTTCTTCACTTGCTGATATTTGCTGATCGATGGATTTAAGTTCCTAAGAACAAAACACAATATAGAAAAAGGATTTTTGAGTTCCATATATGTAAAATACTGTTATCTATTGCATATTTTCTGATATGGGAGATTCTTTGGATGCTCTTAGGTCCCTTTTCAATTGATAAGTTCCCTAACTAAGGGTTCCTGGTATTTTATTTGATTACAATGGCATTTTAAGGGGTGTCTGTAAGCAAAATTCATCACTTTGGATAGGAATAAGCGACTTAAAATGAATCAGTTTGCTATGAATCATCTCTGCAAATATTAACCCTCAGGAAAATTTACTACAGAAAACTTTAAGTTTACTTAAAGTGAATTGAAACATATAAAGTTAACTTTTGAATTGAAAAGTTTTTCTTGAGGTATGAGTCTATTTTAAAGTGTTCTTGTATTTTTTTCTACAGTTTTGAGCCAAGCCTAAAGTTTTTTTTATAATTTTTCAAAACTTATTGATGCATTCTAAGATTTGTTTAAACTAGGGATGGGTCGGTTCCACTTTTTTTCGGTTCTTAATTTACCACTTACTTTGCATTGCTCAATGGCAAGATAAGGTAATCAATAATCATTTTCAGAGACTGAATTAGAATAATTCACGACTTTGAAGCATCTAAGTACACTATTTCACCAGGTTTTAATGTGAAGCCTCCATTTTCGGAGTGTGAGTAGGTTTCAAACTGGTTTTCGCGCCAATTATTTCGGTACTGATTATTTTTGGCCTCGGTTCCGGTTCTAAGCTCAAGAACCGGTGGAACCGAGAACTGAAGAACCGAACCGACCCATCCCTAGTTTAAACTTACTTTAGGATTATGTTTCAATCCACTTTAAGTAAACTTAAAGTTTTCTTTAGTAAATTTTCCAAAGGGAAATATTTGCCATCTTCATGTATTCTTAGGACATTATTTTCTTCTAGGACTGATGAGTGAATTTATTGGAGCTTCTGATGACTTAATTGCCTTAAGTGGCCTGTTACTTCTAGTTTAAATCATAACTGGTATATGTTACATAATGGTTCATCTTTGGTTTTATTTGATTCTCTTAAAATGTTATCTTCTCCCCTTTTTATGGAAATTGGAAAGATGTTTGAAGTTGATTCCAATACCCCTGGAATCCTTTTGCCATCATCAGTGCAATTTAATCGTTAAAAATATACACAAACTGACACAGCATAATACTCTGTTCACAAGAGATAATCTCCCACAGTGAAACAACTTTATCTAAATGAAAGTTTTGCTTTATTGATACCTTTTACCAAAAAATAGCTTAAAAAATTAACGTATTACTGCACTAACTCAATGAACTAACCTAAAATATGGGCATATAAGAACAGACACAAGGAAAAGAATCTTACTAACAATGAGGCAAGTTAATTGTTCAGGGAAGTCAACTGGCTGATGAGGCATTTGTTTCATTAAAGATAGGGGTAAATTAGGTAGAAGCAGGAATTTTTCAGGTAATGGAGGAAGGGTCAAGTGAAACCCAGCATTGGCATTAAACTGCTCTTGATGAAAAATGCTCAGCGGTCCACAGTTGAGCATCCCATTCCAAAGATGAATAGTGAATCCAACTCCACTCCCCTCCACTCAGAATTCAAGTAGGGACTGGCATTCTACTGGAAAATCTGCCACAACCAGGATTCAAACCCAATGCCTTCCCAAAGGTGGCTAGAGTACTGGCTTCCCAAATAGGAAATACTCTTGCCATCTCTCTTACCCATCCCCCACATTGAAGCAATTATCATTAGGAGAAGTCTATTGAAAATAATTATAATTGCATAAAAATTTTAAAACTTTATATTGTTCTTGAATTATATTATTAATCTATGAAGAAAGAAGACATAAGTAATTATCTGATGTTTATGTTTAAGGTAACGCCACAGAAGCGCAATTTCCACTGAGAAAAAATAATCCACCTTGACAAAGACTCGGGTCGGGAACCCACTGAAATCTTGCCATTGAACAAATCAGCAAGTAATTCTGCTAAGGTTTTTGTGGCTGGTTTGTAACCATTGGATCTAATACTGAAGTGCCCAATCCTGGTTGGTCTGGCCAATGAGAGTATATCTCAACAAGTACATAGCCCAATAGCGCACAAAATTGATTCAAAAGGGAGGGCAGTCCCTTTCCCTGTGCCTCTTGTGGTTATCCAGAAAGATCTGGTATCCAGGATATCACATCTCACAGGGTTTAATGGAACTTGTCCTAGGAGGCCTCTCATTAATTTGAACCTTGGACCTCCAGTTGGTAGTCCAAGTCTTCACCCACTACTGTGTGAACACTCTTTGAAATGCTTTGATTAAGTATTGAAATGCTTTTGATTAATTTTGATAGCCGTAAAAATTTACAGGCATAAGCCAAATCAAGTTCTGATTCTTCAGAATTTCTCGTGCATCAACTGCCTCTACAGTTCACATTCATAAAGGAAATTACCTAAATACTCATGTATAATTGATACTTAAATACAAAATTTTAATGAAAAAAACAAGGGTCAACATGTGCATGAGAGAGATATTTAAAATGAGTTTAAAAGGTGTTACTTTATATGTGAGCTTAACTTCTACAAGATTCCATTCCAATCATCTCTGCCGTAATAACATCACATGCCGTATGTGTAATAATAACATCACAGTTATGACTTTTCTTACCACAAAAACTACTGCATTAGTGCTGTCTGCTTATTGCGGTTAATATATGAAATATGTAAAAATGACAATTTTAAAGTAAAAATTTTGGGGGTCAACCTATACATGATATCAACCTATAAATAATTGCATATGTGTATTTATTAGTTAGTTATGTCATGATTCTGAAAAAGAAGCAATCATAAAATCTTACCAACATCACCAATTTCATGTGTCGCTGCAGTTCTTCAGTCTTACGTTTGATAGAAGTTTGCGTTTGGATTTGATTTGCGGAACCACTTGGGCCATCAACAGCTTTCTTTTCTTTAACCCTAGCTGCATATGTGATAGCTTCTCTCCTTGCCACACACTTTTCTAAATCACTGGCTAGTCTGTCTTGGACTTGACAAAGTTGACCAAGCCGTACCTGATAAATAATTGTTATACCAGGGTATTATACCTAATAAAATGTATAAGAACATATGATTACCATAATTCTTGTATGCAAGATAAATATCAACATGTATAATTATTAGATTGATTCTATCTTCAGCTTAATTTCAAGTATCAACCAGCATGTACATGAATTTAACCAGAGACTGATATCTTCTCAGTGAATGATTTGGTTGAGGTTTTCTCAGTCTCTTCAATGAACCTTAGAAGGCAGAGCCCAGTGAAAACTTAGCAACTTTCACATGTATAACTAGGCTGGATATCATTTTATGAATATAATTAGGAACCTTGTCACCATATTTATGCTAGGGAAATGACTTTTCCAGTATTTATGAAGTAGATCTGTCCTCTGGACCTGTACTTCACTACATGTGGAGCGGGGGACAGACTAAGGCATGAGAAATTCTGGCTCCTCTGTGTGGTTTAGTATCCCAACTATGGGGCATATGTTATGTATTATGTCACACATGTGGCATGATACACCAGCTGTTTTATGAAAAGTACATACATGGGCTTAAGATTCAACCCAAAATCAATGTCCCTGTTTTCCTTGTTCGTTTGAGAAGAAATTTATGGTAAAAAGAAAGAATTGACCTGCAAAGACAGACCAGGAAACACAACATAAAAAGAAAGTAAAGTGCAAAATAATCATGGTGAAAGTTCTTGATGGGAGGAAGAATGGAATACTGCAAATAATCAATATAACTATATTAAGGTCCCACTCCACTTCCCACTCCACCAAATTCATTAACTATTCCTAGAACGAATAACCAGAAATGTTCATGTTTTGGAAATAAATTTAGGCCTATGAAAAATGCACTAGATATTTTCAAGAAAAGTGCATTATTTTAATGGTCTGCAGGCCAGAGTAAGAGTAAATCTCTCATTGCTGGCCACTGTCCATAATTTGATGGTCACTAACAGTGGCCATTTTCAGTGTATCTATAGAAGATTCACTGACCTAGACTGGTCAAACATATTAATATGATTAGTAAGAAAATAGCCAGTTATTAGAAGGCTGGTCAAAGTAACCTCAAATACCTTAATCAATACACTGATTTTCTTTATGTTGTTTGTGGAAGTTGTAATAAATTATTTAACTTAATAATAACCCAATGTTACAGGAGAGCAACCACCCACCACATTCAAGCTTTACTATTATTTAGTAAATTAATACACATAAGATTCTATTTTGCTAAAATGCAGTGGTAACCCCATATAACGAGTATGGCATATGACGAGTTGTTTGAAATAGCCTAGGGACCATTTATTACCCTATCATTTGAATGTAAAATAAATCGCTAATAACGAGAACAACAAGTTGCTTTCACCAGGGTTGGTTCGATATTACGAGTAAAAAAGAGCACATTGCATGTGCAGAAGATTCTGCTCATGACGTCTATCATTTACATTCAAATGAAAAAAAAAATGTTCTGCCCAATGGTCAAATGTGCATTTGCAACAATCTGGGTATATCCCTATGTGCGCTTGTTTCATCTTATTTCGTGACTGGAGTTACAAATCCTCTCCTTGTCAGTATCTACTGTGCCTATATGCCATTCATGGGGTGCTTCGATCGCTAAGCCATGAAATTCAAAAATCTCTGATCGGGATCCGAATTTACAATGTCTTCAGATTTGAATTCGGTAGAGAATGAAATGAAAGATCCATGGATCTTTAGATCCTACCCGACCATCCCTAATTTTTGAGTGATACATTCGTCAATCTAATTTAAACAATATAAGTGTAGAAATGTGGGTATTCAGATGTTAGGGTTTGAAATTGAAGATGTTAAAATTTTCGATGCAATGACTGAAAGAAAAAAATTAAACTGCGATAGGGATCGAAATTTGTGCATCTCTCGTTGTGTGCCTGATGCCGGCGAATGTAGGATACCCGCGTGACATTCTATGTATTTGGTTTTCTCGTGATACCAGGGTAATGGGGGGGAAAAGTCATATTTCTAGTAAATAATTGAAATGGTGCATAGATGAAAATACGAGACTTATAATAGTCCTTGACAAAAACTCGAATTCGACGTCTTTCCGTAGGTCAGTCACTGAAAAGTGACTGACCTACGGAAGCTTCATAAGTGAGAGCTTTCCTACCAAAGGACTGGAAAAAAAACGGTTCATAATTGAGTTCGTCGCATAGATGAAAATTTTCATAAGGGAGGTTGGAGGTACATGGGGTCTATGGAGTTATTTACCAGACAAAAAAAATGGTGTAGGTCGTATATCCGAGGTTCTACTGTTGATGTCTTTCCGTCGGTCAGTCACCGAAAAGTTGTATAAGTGAGGACTTTCCTACCAAGGGACTGGAAAAAAAACTGTTTATAATGGAGTTCGTCATATAAATGAAAAGTTTCATGAGTGAGGTTGGAAACACATATCTTATGGGGTTATTTACCGGACCGAAAAAAAAACAGTGTTTAAATGAGGTCATCGTATAAACGAGGGTCGTATAACCGATGGATGTTCTACTGTACGTACCTGAACCTCTAAGGGGTTTCTCTGCAACCAAAGCTACTTAAGCAATAAAGAGTAGATCAATGCATCCATTTTAAATGTGCACTGTATATATGTTATGGATGAAACCACAGATATAAGGTATCCCAATACAGTTAATAAATGTATTATTATTGCCTGAATGCATGTACATACATACTTGCATTCTGTGGATTTCTCCCTTCATTTTATATATATCTCCATCAGTACTCATTTCTTTTTTCAGAGTTTGTTTAGCTTCCTCCACCATCTGAATTTTCTTTTCCCAGGAAAGGCTAGTGCGTTGCAAAAACAATAGCTCATCTTTCAGCTTTTCTCTCTCTAGTTTCAACTCATCAAGTTGTGCTTGTAATTGTAAATACTCTGTTTCTGCATCCTAGAAAAAAATCATAAGCTTCTATAAGAACATTCATGTAATTATATTATCAATCCAATGCAATTGATATATTACTTACTTTAAGGGTATTCAGGAAATCATTTTGCAACAACACATTGTTCTTTCCCATCACCTCATTGTCTTCTTTTTTGGCACTGATTTTAAGATTTAGCTGAGCTAATTTGTGTTGATGATTTTTGATAAGCCGCTGAAGTCTACCATCTTCCTTCACACAATTTTCTATCTCATTTCTCAATGTCAATTTTTTTTGCAATAGTAGTAGTATTTCTGTAAAGGTGAGGTAAATATTAGGTTATATTATTGAAGATATGGAAATATCATTCAATTATTGGTACTTTCCCACCATATATCCCAGGGAGAACAATGAGGTCATGAAGTTGTATTTAAGAGGTTAGAATCATCAGAAAATTGGTGAAGCGAATTGGCACTGGTGTAGTTTTCTCGATACATTATCCAGATTTTTTTTACCATTTTGATGACATCTTTATGACCTCCTTTTGACCAACATGAAGAGGTCATAGTTGGGTCATGGTGGAGGGTTCGTTTTGTGCTCAATGAATTTGATTCTGGTGATTCCTAATGAAGTTACATAGGGAGGGCATGAGCTCAGTAACTAAACAGTCACATATGATTTTATATCTTAAGTGCCCAGAATCCATGCATCCCAATTTTGGCCATGGTGATCAAGATAAATGGCCAAATATGAATCCATGGGCCATTTTCCAATAACTGAACACTTCAAGCTTTAGGATTATTCTCTGTGAGCATGCATTAAGGTATAAATCTATGTACATAGCTTTCACTTAGCTAACCTTTATGGCCGGTGTCAATAGTTTTTAGATTTTTATTTCTCTGCTGTATTAGCTCAACCAATGCCCCCTGCTGACGAATCCATAAAGCTTTCAGCTGTTCACTACTAGCAGTTACTTCTTTCAATTCATCTTGCAGATGCAAGAACTTTATCTCTTCACAACTTAATTCTACTCCCTGAAATGAAAGCATCAAAATAATTTTTTCATCCCATGCAATATAAAATGTTAGTCGAATAATGCTATTACATCAAATTTGGGATGAACTATGAATATATGGTAAAGACATATTCCATTTTCACAAGAATTATGTGAAGGTACAAACAAACATATAATCTACATTTACCCAGCAACTCTTGAAGATGGGTCTGGAGATATTGGTTAGTGTTCTACATTCACTTAAACCCACTGAATGGGTTGTGTAGTTGCAGCTTTTTCTATTCTACCATTGAAGCTGAAATGGGAAAAATTAGTTCTTATTACTTACCCCACTCATCGATATTAGCTTATCAATTTTCTTATTCAGGAAGTCCACTGTATTTTGCTTCCTTCGAAAATTTGTGATTAGTTGCTGAAATTCATCTTCTGCTTTTTTAGTGTTATCTTCTGAAGTCTTTAATTTGGCCTCTAAATCTTGAATATTTAGTTTTAATCTCTCATTTTCTGCGACTTGTTGCTCGACTGCTAGCATACTATTTGCCATATTATTTTCTGTGCTAGTCAAAATCATCTCCTGAAGAGTACATATTTACCACCTGTATTAATCTAACTGAAGATTTCAGAATGGCTCCTTAACTTATTAAATAATGCTACTTGGAATAAATGTGAGATGAGTTTTGCAAAAACTCTCCGATTTGAAATATTTACCTGGTCTCGAATTTTATCTTTCAATTTTGTGATCATTTTATGCAGATATTTTGCTGACTTGTCTTGAACTATTTGATTTTGAAGTGTATCCATAATTTCATCTTCTAATGATACTTGTTTGTTAGCAAGTTTTTCAATATTCCTTCGAGCCAAGTTCTTTTGCTCTTCCATTTGGCGAGACATCTTGGAAAGAAGAGGAATTACAAAAAATTAATGTCTTCCTTTATGGAATTGATAAACAGGATGGTGAGGGAGGATGATAAAAACTGTGGCCATAATGATATCCCAAATTTAACCACATTTATATCCATTCAATGGGACATATATTTAACAATTAATTTTTAATGGATTTTTTTTACTTTCTACTTGCTTGTGCTTTCTTGAGGATTACTGAGAGAAGTTGGAAATTATACTCTAGAGGAAATCAGGATTTAGGATAAGGTAACCCTTGTGCTTATGGAAATTCTCAATGCATTGAGTGATGAGGGATATATTTGATGGAATTATCAACATATAAATTCATCAAATTCATATAAACCAAAGACACCACATTCGTCCAAAACTAATCCGTGGCCAATAAATTTCAAGAAAAGAAGAACTTGAAATGATTCCACCCAGCTCTTATTTCATTGATTAGTTTAGGTAATTCATTATTTTTTGTAAACCACACCATTTAAATCAAGAGTGACGTGCACAACATCTCCCATAGAATGAAATCTTCTCGGGTCTTCCACTGGGATACTGTGTCCATTTCTGCCAATGTTTCTCACCATTTTAACCCTACCCAAAAAGATTTCACTCAGCAGATACTCCAGGAAAGCACCAGATCTTTCTTCCTCTCCTATAAACATAAACAGGCTACATTTTTGAAGTATTAGGTAGGTACATTTTAATGAGGTTAGATAAAGAAAGAATGTATATGTAATAAGAGGCTTGTAAACTACACTAATACACACTTTAATGCAATTAAAAATATAGGGGAATATGTATGTTACATTAATTATGCATCCTAACTCATTTACTATTTAGGAAACATGGAAAAAATATTCTTATACAGTTAATGGTCCTCGTTTAGTAGGAAAAAAGACGTGGGTAGTTTTTATTCTCTTCCCTGAATTTATCATTTCTGTCACATTTTCATTTTGCTCAAATACTCCTCATTTCCAGTCTAAAACCACAGAGTATCCTCTCCAATTAAGGTATTTTAAAATCATAATCCTATCAAATCTAAAATGATGTGCACAAGAGAGGATTTTGCGTACACAATACATTGTTATGTAAATGCTTGTATAAAAAGACTAAGATATTAACACACTCAGTACAAGGCATATAAAATCACTGATTGAAGACTGCTGTGAAGGATGAGGGTACATTCAGGCCAAATACATGTTAATAGATTCTCAATGGGTAGAATTTTTTAAGTTTTCCCATTTAATGATTGCTCTTTGCTAAGTTGGTTTGCCTAGCAGCATCAGATGCAAATTGATGTCATTCTGCACTCAGCATAGAACAGGGATGAGTCAAATTGGCATCATCCTCATTTAATGCATTCAACAAATTCAAGCTAAGGAGCTAGTTCCCTCCCCTGAGATGCCTGCTGTTTCCTATATAATTAATAGGTTGAATTTTTGGCAGGGGAATCCAAAGGTATTTAAATTCCAGTTTGCCAAGCATTAGGGTCATGTCCTCAACTGAGGGATTTTCTGAAGAAAATTTCGAGAGATGATTACATTTTCTCAAGAACTTGCCAATTCCAAGATCCCACCACTCTAGAACAATACATATCATTATTATAATTATGACTGGTCATTAAAAATGTATGATCTAGTGAAATTGTTTCGCTATTTGTAGGTATAAAAATGAAGATAATCTAGGTAAAATTAGTGGAAATGCATTACTATATGTCACAATCATGGACGTTTCCTTATTAAATCCTGGTTTCATAAAATTAACTGTAATGGTACTGATGGATTTTTATTCTATTCATTTGCACACTAAGTGTTCCAAATGACACTTAAGTGTGCCATGTGCCACAGTTGTGGCATCCTTTATGTAGGCATCTAGCTGAAAAAAGTATAGTATCATATCTTGGAACTCACCATAATGTGTTCTTGCAAGATTTTTTCTGTTTCCATCACCATAACCGACAACTGTGATAATTCCAGCTTCAAATTATTTTGTTTTTCATTCAGTTGATTTATTTCAACTTTTAGATTTTCAGCATGTAATTGTGCTTTGTGTTGTATCATTGTCAAATCTTCATTTTTCTCCATTTCTTTACTACATGCTTTTTTAACTCCTTCAATTTCTCCATTCATATTAGTTACATTAAGTTTTAGTGCTCTGAAAAAAATAATATGCATCATTTATTCAATGAATTACTCCACTCCTTATAAAGGTTGGAATTATATTCAGTTATGGTACCTAAATGAAATGATATGATTGTATACTATATGTGATCTAGAGTCAATCTTATGTGACCTCTGATTTCTCAAGGTTAGCATTTTGGACAATAAAATCTCCAAAGGTTTACAGAAATGTAAAGAAAAACAGTACACAGAGTAAAAGGTAACAATGGTATAGCCCTGAAGCGAACTCATAATTTAATAGGTAGATATTTATTGCACTGCAAATCTGACCTTGTCTTATCTTGATTTAACCCATTCGCATCCATAAGCGTACTGGTACATGATCTGGATCTGGCCTCAATCACCACAAGCGTACTGGTACGCATAACGCATTGTGTTACTTGTAGGTTAATGCTGCTGCCAACTTACATTTTTTTCGACATTTTGGTCAGTCATCTGTACCTGTTTGCAGCTGCTATCTGGCGGCTTCATTGACAAGTTTTCTATTCATCAATTTAGAAACTACATTTGTGATTAAATACCTTAAAAGTTGGTGGTGTTTGTGGTCACTTTAAATCTCAGAGAGAGGATGCAAATGGGTTAATTCATATTATCAAGTTCTCCTCCACCGGCTTATCTCTCCAAATTAACTTGCAAGTTCCTTAACTTTCATGCTGCCCTTCCCTATATTTATTAATTTTACTTATGATATTGACATTTGTCACCCTGTACTACCATAGCTAAGTGAAACAAGAGTGGAAGGGAGCATAAAGAGATATTCTGAATTTCTTTTAGACATTGTTCCTTACAACACTTACTAGGAATGTCAAAACATACACTAGCCTTGAAACACCTGTATCTAAACCCAGGTGAATATTCTAGAGTCATCTTTGAATTCAAAGACTCTGAATTAGCTGTGAAAAACCTTAATGGAGTAATCTGCTAACATGCACAATAACAAGATTTTCACAAAGGAAGGCAGATTGCCCATTGAATTGCCTTTGAATACTTTTGTGGTTCTGATTTTAACTAATGATAATCCAGATTACTCTGTGTATAATTTAAGTGATAAGTGTCTTGAAACGTGATCACCAGTTTGATGCATGTGCGTGGTTAATAATTGTTCTTTTCAATCTGATATGTATGTATGTATGCGTGGAACTTCTGTTCTGGGGCTGGTCAAATTAACTGCTTCATAACAAGGTAAGCAGTGAACTTTACCATTGAGAAAAGACAGGAAAGGGCACTGTAAAAGTAAATACCAAGCACTGAAAATTAAGGGAAGATTTGTCACATATCGGCACTGAATGGGCAGAGCTGATTTGTTTCAAGTTATGCTAAGGACTTAGCCCCCCCCGAAACATATTTCTGGCTACGTGCCTGATTGGTGCAGTGGCTCCCTGCCTGTGGCAACCTGAGGGTTGGGTTTTAAATCCCAGTAGTGGCAATTATTTCTACTGTTTTACTAGTCTCTACTTTAGAGGGGAGCACTTCAAGTACAGAACCTCATCTGTTGGATGGGACATTAAAACGTTGGGCCCCTTGGTAGTTTTCATAAATAGCAGGCTAATGCTGATGCCTGGTTTCACTTTTCACTCTACCCATCCTCTATTCCGCAGGGAGTTGAGGAAAAGAGAAATCCCCTCCCTACCTCTCACCAAATACTCACCAATCCCAAATGGTGCAAATAACCTTATTGTAGGTCATCTCCTCTGACAACAGCAACTGATGTAAACACTGGTAAAACCATTATAAAAACCTTAGTACCAAGAGTAATCTTTCTGTGTTCCCAATTGAAGGCTTTAATGTAAGCTTTTGTGTGATAACTGAAAACTTATTTCATGCCTGTTTTCATAAAAATAAGTCTTGTAAATTAGCACTAAGGCACTAATGTAAATCTAGACACATTTATTATCCTGAAATATCGCCTCAGCAGCAGTGCTACTCTCTTAAGAAATGGGAGCCACTGAAAGGGTAATTAAAAATCATTGGCATCTCATTTTTAAGTCAATGCATTATGATATATATACGTGCAGTGTGAGGCTTTGGACATTAGAAGAGGTACATGAATGAACTTGTGAGCATGCTGTACATTTTACCTCAGTTCTGCATCTAACTGAAAATATATGGTATCCCTTTGTTTTATGTGCTGAAGAGCTCCTTGCCAAGCTTTCACCAGACTATTTTGCTCAACAGTAAGAGCTTGCAAGTCAGCATTGGCATCTGCTATTGTGCTAGCTAGTGTTTCCTTCTCTTCTTCTTTGATCTTCATAAATGTATCCAATTCATTTATGCGATGCTTAGCTTTGAAAAACTCTATAGTGATTTTCAGCATAAGTAGGTCCTGTAAAGTGTTTGTAAGGTAATAATGCTTATTAAAAACCAGTATGAAGAATTACAAGGTAACTTCAGTTCTCGATAAACTATAATTCCATTCAAAACTTGTGAGATGAGTTCATCTTTATTTGAGTGATGCCTTCCTATTTTTATGAGGCTACTTAAGGATGGGTATTTTCTGACACAAGCCTCTAAATAGAAAAGTTTGGCGGCAAAATTAAAACTGTTGCAGATTAGTGGTTTGGACTTTAGGTAGAGAGATGTGTGAAAAACCAGAAATACATGCAATAAATATGCAGCGATGGACTTATAGTGATCATAGGTTTTACGTTGTTTTCTTTGCATTGGGGGAGAGTGGATGCAAAGGAAGGCCTCACATGAGATAAACGAAGCAAGTACTGATGGATATAAAGGAGAAGAATTGTGTGAATATGAATAGGTTAGCCAATAGAACAACTGAGTGGAGAGCTGTGTCAAACCAATTACAAGATTAATGACATTGTGATGGTGATGAGATGTCTACATCAACCTTCAGACTTTATAGGCCAAACATGAAGGGCAAGGGCCTAGCCACGTTGAAACACCGGTTCACCTGGTGATGAGATGTCTACATCAACCTTCAGACTGTATAGGCCAAACATGAAGGGCAGGGGCCTAGCCATGTTGAAACACTGGTTCCCGTCAGATCACCGAATTTAAGCAACGTTGGGCCCGGATAGAGGTTGGATGGGTGACCCCCTCCATACCTCTACCGTGGTGCTCCTGTCCCCTGTCTGCAAGTTGCGGGCAGGTTAAATGTGGGTTGGTGCAATGGTTCTAAAGAGGTCTAAGTGCCAGGGGGACTCCAGAAGGCCCCAGCTATCTAATTTACGTTTTTTTTATAGGCCAAACAGTTACACTAATTACTTCTCAGGTGTCAGAATGTGGTAAAAAAACAACTGCTAGTTAATAAGCCTGGTAATAATCAAAAGTTCAGGGCAGCAGCTCTAGAAATAAGAGAAGTCAGAGATGGCAGCCATCAATATAACAACATTCATTTCTCCGAAGTTGCAGTGAATGTTGGTTAGTACATGTGATGTTGCAAGGGAAAATCACCTCACAGCAATCCCTAGCAAACAGCGCATGATATTGCTATGGGATTTGTGATTATTGATATCGTATGGTGATAATAAGGCCTAGATTGATGCTTGGTGAATGCAGACAAGAGATGGTACCATCAGTTGATAGGCACATTGAGATACTGTGTCATATGTCAAAACTTCTGGTTGCAAAAAGTAAACAACACCATAATGCTCATATCATTGACAGGGTGTTACTAACAGATCATAGTTGGGATTAACGATTAAAAAAATTAACAATTAAAATTAATCATTAAAAATGTGGTTAACTCTTTAGTTTAATCGTTACATTTTAGAAGAGTTAACTTTTAATTGTTAAAGTTATGCATTAACTGATACAAAACTAACTTCAGTCGTTTTTTTCATTATTTTTTTGCGAATGTCGACCTGTCCGAGTATGGGCACAAAGGTTGCCCAACAGACAAATGGGAAAATAAAACAGTATCTAAGAATGCAAGGGTAGTTATGCAAAAATGCAAATAATAGGCCCAGACGAATACATTCAAACAAAAGCGAATGTCGAATGCCGTACTTGGTGAAATCATGTCGTCAATACTGCATAGTTGAAGCCGAAAAAGAAGGATCGCTTAAAAAACCTATGATGGATAATGAGGAGGGGGTCATTCAAACTAATGTATCTGTCACAATGCACCAATCTACGTATACCTTACTCGGCAACATCGCGTCGCCAATGCATCAGCCCCCAGTGAATCGCTAGAAAAGGGTTGCAGGCACACCCTCTGCATCTACTGTAACTCTATCTAACTAATCCATTTCCACTGCAATTTTACAATTGTAAATGGATACTTCACATCGCTATGTTTGGATCGATTTCAAAATCTGCCCTTAGAGCACTTTTGCAGCGTTTCTCGAAAGAAGAACAGCAGTTCACGAGAAACACTTGTCCAGGGGACAAAAATTCTTTCCAAAACGGGTGAGCAAGATGAGGTCAAATATTGAACAAACAACAAAAGTATGAGAATCTAACTAATCAAACACTGTATTTCAATAACAAAAGACAAAGTACAAACCAACAAAATTGAAATACTCTTCACAATTCAGGGAAATGCTAATAACTTGCACCAACAGTCCATGGCGCTAAGGAGACTCGAGAATCACCAAGTCTCCACTGACCTAGCCACGAAGTGAACTCGTTGCCGTCTCGACTCGAACAGAGGGCGTGAGAGGGGAGGTATTCTCTGGGGTAAGGAGGGGGTATTTTCGGCAAGGTCAAAGTGCAATGGGGTTTAACAGGTTTAACATGGAATTCCATAGGTGCAATTTGAGGGGAGGGAAAGTGGCATGATGTGAAGAGGGCGAGGTGGACGCTCATGATTGGGTCATCAGGAACTCTTTTTTGACTCCGGTGGGGAAACACCAAATAACGGCTTGTACGATGGCCTAACTTCTGGTCTTCTTCCATGCTCTGGGGGCTATATAAGTGAGAGCGGATGTGGAGAGGGAAAGGAGCTGCTGAAACGAGCGGACGAAACGATGCAGACGAAATCGATGCATTTTGGAATCATAGGCATTGTTGGCATCGTTGGCTCCGCCTGTCGTTCGGCTTCTTTCTTCGGCTAAGTCCAGAGGGTAATTAGTCCACCGAGGGATAATGTCCAACGAGGGGAGGGGGGGGGGGGGGTACCAAAAAATGCCACACTTTCTACTGCTCAGAACAATCTTTTGCAGAAAATTACAGACGCACCATGCTTCGTCGGAATTTATTACATTCACGACAACTTAAAAATCCCAGAATTGGAGCCCCACCTCGGAAAAATCGCCAAATCCTTTCAGCAGACACTAGAAAACCTGACCAACAACACTTTAAACACTAATGGAATTACAACGAAAATCCCCAATTCCAATGCATTTAAACAAATGGATACAGATGGAAGAAACCACAATGGATCCTGATGGAAGAAACCACATTGGATACTGATGGAAGAAACCACAATGGATATTGATGGAAGAAACCACAATGACAGTTTTCAGTGTTTGTTTTGTTTGTCTAAACAAAAAACCATCAAGGCCTCTATTACCACAGCATCCAATTTGCCAAAGTAACTGAAAAAATAACTCTTAATGTAAAAGTTACTTTTTTTTAAACTTTAACTTTAATCAGTTACTTTTTCAGAAAAGTACATTTTAACTTTAACCAGTTACTTTTTACAGAGATTAACTTTAACTTTAATCAGTTAATTTATTTTGGTAACTTTCCCAACTATGTAACAGATAGGGTATCCACAATTTTTTTCAAACCTTAAATATATTCTAATATTATAAGGTCAAACCTAAAGGTATCAAATTAGGTTGGACCCATGTTTATGTATTTGCTTGGAGTTTCATGATGAAATTCATAAATTTGTAATTGTCAGGAGTGTCTTTAGAAACAGGGTCTGACCATTGAATTTTATAAACAGAATATTAAATAATATACAAGTCCAAGGTATGTAGGATTTTAACCAAGAATTCTACTTTGTGATAGTGTAAGGCCATGAGAATTTTGCATGCATGACAATCGAAAGGATATGCAATTTATGACAAATAAGGGACTGTAGAATAGTTTGTTAATTGTGCATTTTGGCTTGTAAAAATGACCAGACAGTCCAGCCATTAATACTTACAAGTTTTTGCTTCTCTTCTACCAGCATAGCTTTATCAGTTTCTGTTTTATTTTTTACTTTTTGAGAAACCATAATGTTGCTTTCCATTTCATTTTTCCAGTCTAAAAATTTCTTATGTAAGACTGTAAATTTATCTTTTTCATGGCGAAGTTCTCTTTCTGTGGATTATCAGATGAGTAAAAGTTAATTTTGCTTTGTTGATATATCTGAGATAACACCTGTTTTACAAAAGTACATGCTCTTAATTCACAAGATATCATTAATGTTGATGCTTTGAAATCAATGTATTTTCTGCATGACCCCCTAAAAGTTGCCAATCGGCTGGAAAATGAGATTGGCAAAGTTTTGGCTCTATTTGGTTATGTTAACTCATGCCTTTTGAGGTTGAAGTTTAGAAAAACTACAATTTTCAGCAAAACGTTAGTCTTTCCTTCATATATAAGAAAAACTATTCATCCTGGAAACTTAATTCTGATTTCATTCCATAGTCTTGAAGTATAACTCATACCATTTATATGTACAGTCAAGCCCGTTTATGACGAAGTTGAAGGGGCCGAATATTTACTTCTTAATAACTGAACTTTGCTAAATGTGGACCAGTTTTTCAGAGCCTCTCTTTTTCGGGGAATAGCCTTCACTTTGTTATAACTGGAACTTTGTTATAAACAGGTTTGATATAAGTGGGCTTGACTGTATAGTATAGGCATATATCAATTGAAGACATTTTTTTCATTTTGCATGTTTTTCTTTTTCTCTCTATTTCATTCTGTTAATATTCACACTATATTCACACTATATTCACACTATATTCACACTTATTGGGACAAAGCCCGGAAGATGTCAATAAAAATAACATAACATTGGTAATTTCAATGTGAGCTGTGATTTTAAAAAAATGTAACAAAAAACTAAAAATAATACCCTGCTGAAATATTGTGGTCGATAAAAGAGAAGAGTTTCTTATATCAATTTATTTCACATCATAACCCATAAAAGTGGACAAAATGTTAGACTTGAGCCTAATTCTAACACATTTATCCAATTAATTTGTTGAAATTTATTTATTAGAAGAAGCGTTAAGATGACAGAGTGGTCTGTGAGATGGCATGTCTGTGTTAACATTACAAGCAAGTCTGTGGTTATGGGTCAATAACAACTGATAAATCAGGTATTACTCTCCTATTGTTGTATTATGATTAATCATGATATCAATTATATTGCAGACTAAAATTTGTTTTGGTGATAAAAAACTAAGTGGGAGAGTTATTCAGTTATTTACCTGTTAATTCATCAGTTATTGATATGTTTTTGGGTTCAATTTTTCATAAGGGTCAAAATGAGCTAAATCTTTGCCACTCTCATTTTTTAGCCAATTAGAAACTGTTATAAAAGTTGCCAATACCTTCCTGTAGGAAGGTTACCATGAAGATGAAAAAATGAAATTATGATGAAAAATGAAAAAAAAAGTATGATGAAAAAACATTTTCCTCTGTGCATTGTGATCACCCTAATTACATGAAATGAAGTTATGATATGAAATGAATCCATGATATGAAATTTTAATCCACTAGAGGTGATTAGTTAATATAAATACCAAATGTGCTTATTAGGTATTGCATTTTATATTCATCAAAAGAAATAACAATTTTGAGAGCTAAAAGATAGGTTATCAAATTAATTATATAACTAACCTCTTTTTATGGCCAAGTTAATCTTCTCAGCTTCTGCCTTAAGCTCTCCTTGAAGTTCTTTCACATTTTCCTCCTTTTCTTCTCGTTTTGCTGTCATGGAGAGGCAGTTACTTTGAAAGTCATCTAATATGGACTGATCTTTTCTTGCTTCCTGTTGTAAACCATACAATTCTTCTCCTAAACTTTCTCTCTTCTTCTGAAGCTGGTTGACATTTGTTTTCTGAAATTGGGAAAATGAATCATAATAATTAAGGCTACCATTTGATGTGAAGTCAGCAATCACATAAAATCATCCTCAGCACTTCGGAAGAAACATTTAATGACACAAGTATTATTTTATGCTACTCATATTAGTAGAAGTTACAGCACTCTTTTATGATGTGCAATTCCTCTAACTAATTTTATTGTCAAATCTCTGTGCTTACTCTGCCTGCCATATCCCAAAAAAGCCTATCCTTTTTTCTCCTTCCCTATGGCTGTTTTGCATTATCCCTTGGACTGCTTTCAATTTTCCTCCACATCTCATTATTCCTCCAATGTTTCTGCCTACTTTGAATATTCCCCTACAACTCATTCTTTTCCCTCCCGATAGAAAATGCTTCTTCACTCTCCTTCTAATATGTCTTCTGCATTGAATCTTCACACCATCCAACACTCATAGTCTATCCCAACAGCTGGATTTTAAAAGCATACAACGTATTACACCACTCAAATATTCTCAATTTATGATTCGTACTGCCATCAATCCTTTTATTTGTTTCCAGGGGTAGTGCTTCTTTTGTGGTTGCAGTTCTTGATATTTGGCTACAATTTGTTTTTTAATAAGTGCACTAAGCATGCTTTTCCAGATGAACTCTTCCACCTCCATGAATATAGGTCTTCTGTTATGTGAGTACATTGAGAGCTAATCATCACATAGGACAGAAAAAAAATTAGGTAATTTAACTCAAACTCTTCAGTAGCAATTACAATACTTCATGGATTAAGACAGCCAGCTCCTATCTTACTGGTCAAGAATCCTGTTTTCCTCAGCCATCAGATTGACCTTTGCATAGTAGGTACTACTGCTGGAACTCTCAAAAATTGATGGCAGCTTAAAATAGGTATAAGCACATCATCATGGTAGCATAATGGAACAACTGTGTGATGTATTTTGAAGTTGCCGCCATATTAATTTGTGCTAACCTCCCCTCAACTGTTTTGCTCCGCTGTCCCCTCCTCCCACGACTGTAACATCCGGAACTGTAACTTCCAAGGCATGGCTTTGGTATGGCTCTACGATGGTGAATATAGACCTGTTCAATGAACCTGCTGTTGTATCATTTATTACCCGGCCGCATCCTAGCTCCAACTAAGTGTTTAAGAGCAAATATGAAAAACTGATAGCAATTACCAGCCTGAATGGATGAGATAAGTTAATGCTTCAGAATATCATTCATCAGGAATAGCAGGGACTAGATTTCTTCCCAGCAATATTTCTGATATATATTAATCAATATATGAATCAATTGAATTTCGTTATCTAAAGATAATTCAAGCAAATTCATTTAACCTTCGAAAAAGCCATAGAGTCCATATCAGTCCAGGGCACTGATGTCACCACTCATGTCCCAAAATTTCACGTCACCACTGTAGGCATAAGAATGCTAGTACGTAGCATCATGGATACAAAATACCAACATCAGGTCCCTTCTGAGCCCTGCTGTGAATTCATTCAGAATTTGATCAAAATGTAAGTTTTGAAAATATACTGAGGCGTAAAGGTACAAAAAAAGCAAGTTTGGCCCTTAAGGGCCAATACCACCCATAAGCCTAATTAGGCTGCTCATAGAAAAGAGAATGGAGAAGGAAAAACTGACTCTCATTACCTTTGTGGATTTAGAGAAGGCTTTTGACAATGTGGATTGGATAATACTTGGAATTCTAAAAGGAATTGGAGTGTCCTACAATGACCGAAGAATTATCCACAGTTTGTATAAAAACCAAGTAGCTGTGATTAAATCTGGACCCAGCTGTGAAGAAGCAAGAATAAGGAAAGGAGTGAGACAATGCTATGCACTGTCTCCCATCATTTTTAATGTTTACATTGAGAGAGCCGTCAATGAAATCGAAGTCCTCTGGAGTGAAGATCCACAGAGAAAAAATAGCATGCTGTGATTTGCATGAGATAGCACTCATAGCAGAGACAGAGAGGGATCGGAATAAGATTCTAATAACCATGGAAAGGACAATGGCCAGATATCACTTGAAGATCAATAAAAAGAAAACTAAGATATTGGTATGCAGCAGGAGAGAGGCCAATGATGAAAGAGGAAAACAAAAACTTGAAGAAGTGAAATAATATTTTTACCTGGGAAGCTGAGAAACCAGCGAGGGGAAGAGTACGAAAGTAATAGTCTATAGAATAGCCCAGGGGAAGAGGGCATACTACTAAAAGAATAATTTACTTACAGCTGGAAATACAAGCATGGAACTAAGGAAACAATTCATCAGAACATATATCTGGAGTACTTTTCTTTATGGAAGTGAGGCATGGACTATAGCAGCAGCAGAGAAATCATGGGTGGAAGAGCATTCCAAATGTGGTGCTAAGAAAAATGATGAAGATAAAATTGATCAATGGAAGAGTGGGATAAGTCTTCTGAAAAACCTTAAGAAGAAGACAGGACAACTTAATCAGTCATATCATGAAACATTGTTATCGACAAGTGAATGGGTAGAATCACAACGGAAGGCCTCATGAGATTTATAGAACAGGTGATAAATAATTTGAAAGAGAAGAGTTACATATGTATGAAGAGGTTATAAGAATGAAAAACTATAGTTGATACGAGAATTAAGTGAAGAGCTGCATCAAACCAATCTAAGGATTGTTGACTAATGATGATGAGGCCTCTTGTACCCATGGGTTGGAGGAAGCACCAATCCAAATGAATGCATGGGATAACATATGATGACATTCTAAAATTTTTTAGCAGTCCTTTTTTTAAAATTCTTAGATGGTACATTTTCGTTTTGCCAAAGATTTTTGACATTTATGGAACCAGATCTCACTGAAATGATCTTTGAAATCCTAAATATTTCTAAGCAATTCCAATAAATATTCATTTTAGTTCCTCTAACCAGTGGCATACAGGCTTTAAGGTTTAATCCCCCCAAAAACATTCCATTAATTTACTATATTTGGATATTTTGCACTAGCGTTTAGTATTTTGCATATTGGGCTGAAAAATATAGCTGAAAAGACTTCATGAAAAGAGAATTTTGATTTAATTATTGTTTTAGTGAATAATAATCTAAATTCCATTTTATGATGATGCACATAAATATTAATGAAACCATCCTCCCCCCCTCCATCCTCAGAAGAAATCCTGCATATGCCACTGCTTCCAACTACTTCATATATATGAATGGTTTTGGGCACCATTCTCGCGTAAAGGGACTGGTTGGCAGGTGGAAAGTAAAAACACTCAAAGAAAGTGAACTTGGTTTTATTACGAGAAAATGGGATACAACGATACTCTGTGGAGAGCGGCACGTGCAGTGTGTGTGCCTCGTGTAGGAGGTGACGACATACTCTCTTGTACCCTGCCCCACGCTCTCCAAGCGAACACCTAGGCTAGTGGGGGAAGGGATGCTCCAGATGTCTGGTCCCTGTCTGGGGTCACAGTTGAAAAAGGCAGGCCCGGGAATGGGTCCGTGGTGACCGCCAGGGTGCCTGAGGCATTGATGGCACGCCCACGTGATGATAGGCAGTTGTTATGCCACCACACTGGCGGGAGTGGATGACGAGGCACCACCCATATAGATTGGTTAATTGTAATTCATTATTTTTGCTCCAACTTTTAAGTATAATCAAGTTTAGAGAAATGATTTACACCATTAATGTGTGACCTACCTTGTACTCATCCATTTTGTGCATTATTAATTTGCCTATGAATTGTTATAGCCACATTATTTCCTCCACTTCCTATTAGTATGGCAGTTTTCAATTCAGGGAAGTTTTATTTCATGTGTTTATCATTTAAAGGGTTCCCTCCTCTTCTAACCTCTTAAATAGCTCCTCATTGCTCACTCTGTTTCACCTGCTCCTCCACAGTGACCTTCCAAGTGTCTCTAAGAATCTCAATTCATTCAGTATTACCACCCATTTCTCAAATCCATATGTTTTGTTCTCTATATGAAACTGAAAATCTCATCAGCATATTCACCAGCATTCCAGCCTTTTCCATCCCTACATTTATTTCCATCATGGCCCATAGCTCTTCTTCTGACTTAGCTATGAACACCTTGCCATTTTACTTAGTATTCTGTCCTTGATAAATTGTAACCATTCTCTTTCTCCTACAGTTATCTTCAATCTTATAGAGCCCAAGTATTAATGCTGCCCAGCTAAGGCATTACTAATAGTTTATCAGTACATTTTAACAGCAATAGTATGTTTACTTTGTGATGCATTGATGATGGTGAGAAAATTATTTAGAACACAGTCAGTTTTTTATTTGAATAATACATTCAACAGAGTAGACCTTTATATAGAATATTAGCCCTTTTAGTGGGGAATAAATTTTTCCTTTCCACTCCCACTGTGGGGAATACAATGTAGTTTAAATATGTGGATATATCCGCTGTCCCCATATGGAACGACTTAAGTCGGTAGATATATTTACTTTCCTTGTCTATGGGGTTAACTCGAATGCTATTAATAGATGATATTATTTGCCTATTCAAAGTTAATTTTGGTCACTGCTGGGATTCAAGTTTGTTCAATCAAACAACACTATTTCCACAGAATTTTTTTAAGCCATTCAACTCACAATATCCTCTTCCATTTAAAGGCAAATTTTTCAAGAAAGGCACCACAATTATATAAATAGATAAACAGACCAGAGGGATCAAGGGTGAGCTAAGGAAACAGAAAGGGAGAGGTGGGAAGATGATTGAAGGTTGATACTAAAGCAATGAAAGGGGCCAGGCAAATAAATTAAGAGGAAAACATAGAAGAAGGGATGCCCTATGGTGTCCGTTCCAATTGTGTCACCCTTTTGCAAATTTTGGATAGTGACTGATAATTTAGGGTGGCTGATGGAGCATCATGTTGGGCAGTGATAGCCATAGATGAGTGGGACGAGTCAAACTTAATTGTCGAAGTGAATTTGTGGTGTGGGGGTTGTGGGAGGGAAAGAGAGAGGCCATGGGGGAAGGAATTTATGGGTTGCTGCTGAGAGGATTGGGAGGTGGCAGGATTAGTTACTTTTTCAATTGAATCAATTCAATTGAATCTTGAGGCTTAAGCCTCTTGCCTGGGATCTCCGTGATATCTCTGCTTTTGGTTACAATAAAAAGAAAAAAACATAAGTAGTTTAATCCATACAGTTTATTACCTTTGACCTAGGTTTTCACGAGTCACCATCATTGTCTAGGTTTGGACACCTTGATAGTGATGGTGGCCTGTAAAAACCTTGGTCAGTGGTGATAAACTGTGTGGATTGTACTACTGAAGTTTGTCTCTTTTTAAAGTGAAAAAGTTCCACAAAGTAAAGCATGAAACAATGTGTTTAATATAAAGTTTTAACCCAGAGAGCACAAATTTTGCAGTAATATATACCTAATGTGAATGCAATTTTAACATCTACATGTGGTATAAAACAGATTTAGACCAGATGTAGGCATTAAAATAGGGTTTGCATTAGGTATACCTGCAAACTGTGCTCTCACGAAAGTTTCCAAAATTTTTTTTTATTTAGCAGGTGCTAGATTATTATAGCTAAAACTATAGGGCCTTTTCACTAGAATAGAGAAACTTTTGCTGAGTCCACACATCTTAATATTTAAGGTCAAGGGTTTCATCAGCAGGTTGAATGATTCATTCTATGATGAGTGCTTGACTTTGTTGCCCATGGTAAGAGCATTCAATACTGGACAGTCAAGAATTCAGGATTGTGAAACATTGGAAATAGAGCAACTTTAAGTTCAAGGAATGCTAATATAATCACTCACAGACATGAAGGTTGGAAATTAAAAATTTTGAAAAATTAACCAATTGTAATCTAGTTAGAAGAAATATATATTTACTACCTCCTGTGATATGTATCATGGGTGTAATTAAAAGAGGAATCGCGTAAGTAAATGGTTTTGCTGAATTTCATACTCTAGGATTGTCACCTGAGGTGGGGAGAGTTGATCTGAAGGTTATTCAGGGTTGGAGTATACTACACATTTATGTTATATTCAACTATGAAAAATCACAAGAACACAAATACAAAAGGTGAGGAAATATTAATTGATGGATTATTTACCAAATCTTTAAGCTCGTTGGAAATCAATTGCTCCTGTTGTTTTAAATGGAAAAACATAGCATCCTGAAATTTTTTCATCAGGGGATGATCTGGGCTCAATGTTAAACCTCCATCACATAGGGTATCTTTCCCTTCATTTTGGTTAACTTCTTCCAAATCCATGTTGCTGGCTTTCCCCGACTGTCAATCAAATTAATCATTTACACAACCGCCCTATCAAAGCACAGGAAAAATAAAGGGAATTGTTCACCACGGCATGCATTCATAAAAAAATTATTTTACCTCAACTGTTGCCAGAAATAGAAATGCTGTGGTTAGAAAACTTTATATTTCACAGATTGATGTTGTGAACGCCTCGAGCGATACAGGAAAACCACAGACACCTTGAGGTGATCCACTAGTGAGAACGGGTCTCAAATAGAGCGTTTTCAGACGGGAACCAAGAACACTGAATTATACAGTGTTCTTGACGGGAACCATCAGCGGTTAGGAATAATCTCTATGGTTACACCGATACATATGGGTACCTGCGTACTTTATTGATCAAACTGACATCTCATGCTCATCCGAATTTGTTGTCTTTTCATTTCTTTGGGCAATGACGCAGATCAAAGAATGTGCATGGAGCCAACTAGGGAGTCTATTCCGTTGGCATGTGCTGAGATGCATCCTACGACTACTGTCGCATCTTTCAGTTACCTTGGAATATTGCCTTAAGGTACGGTTTTAATAATGTCTGGCAAAATAGTTTCGAGAAAAAGAACGACTGTATGCTCGCTTTTCTGTTGTTGTTCTTCCACTTTCGGTAAATGCTGCTAACGCTGCTAACTATAGACATTAATCCGGGCCTAAGTAACTTCTGCGAGTTGAGCAATGGTCTTTGTAAAGAAGGCCATGCCTTTGTGCTAACAAATGCTCTTAACGTTGCACTTGCAGTAAGATGACGAGAGTTGGAAAATAAATAGGAGCGGAGTTCAGGATTCTCAGGACATAAAAATCTGTCCATTGGAGGCAAAATTGCAAATGAAAGGCTACACTTGAGGCAGACATAACCGTTTAAATCATATGCGTATTTTACCATACACGCATGTGCCTTTGAGCATGTATTCATGACCGATGGATAAGATTGGAAGGCGATTTTGGGATTTCGACTCGAGTAGCGACTAATGGACATGCGTTTGCCAAGCGGTTATTGTGAACACGGAAACTCCCTTGCGGACTGCGCGATCCCGGAGGCGAAAACTTATCTGAAAACTTACGAAGGAAGAAGATGCCGAAACTATGAAGTTGGTAACTAAGATAGAAGAAAGCGTCAGCATCAGTCTCTGCAGTCATATGCAACATCAGTCTAAAAGAGCAATAGCTCTTCTACGTAGTGCACGAATTTATATTCACAAAATTTCACGCTTTGAATAAGGGGCAGTCGTGGCCGAGTGGTTAAGGCGTCTGACTAGAAATCAGATTCCCTCTGGGAGCGTAGGTTCGAATCCTACCGACTGCGAATTTTTTTCTTACGTTTACGCTCGTTTAATGACTGTCTTATTTTTTGAGAAGATCACGTGATGGACTTTTTCCTCAATGTTGTTTCATTTATGACTTCAATGTTGTACGTTGTAATAACATTAATTTATGGCTTTTTCGAAAAGAATGGCCATGCTCTTTGAGGGCAGGTTTTTAGTTGAATTGGATAAGCATTAGTGAAAAGAACTGTGAAGTCCACACAGCAAAATAAAACTATTTCCGACCCTGCATCATTATCAGCTTTCCCTCCCAACATACCTGAAAACTGACCTCACGCCTCTCTTTTCCTACCACATGCCTTTAAGATACGTGTTAGCTTTTTGAAGTTACCTGAACAGCTTAATGCTCGCCTACCCCTCCCCCCCTCCCTCACGCTTAAGCGTACATTGTAACCACTGTATTTGCCCCCTTGACTTGGTCATATATTGGCTTGCGATAATATTTCTTTTAAAAAAATAATTTATATTAAATACTTACCTTGATAATGACTACAGCCTCGATGCCCGGGTTCGATTTGAAGTTTCATTTTTTTTGTGTAGACAGTTCTACCGAGTAGTGCCAGGAATTACCAAGTTTATTGAAGATGAATTATTTTTTAATTTTGTCATTGGGAATAATTCGAGTAATTAGTGTTAACTAGGACTGCGACTGTTTCGTCGCATGTGCGCGAATTGTTATTTGAAACTTCTGCGCCTTATTTTTGCGGTGAAATTATTACGTGACGCAAAGGTGGACAATTGCGTGTACTGGATAACCTAGTAGTCCTATTACGCTTTCTTAGGGATGTGTATTAGGACTAACTACTTCTATTTCTTATGATCATCCGTCAACAATTCTTTGGTTGGTTTGACGCAGCTGTCCACTCGATTCACTTTCTCTATCTAGGAGCTAACCTCTTCATATTCGCATAATTCTTGTCTTTCACATCCTTTACTACTTCCTCCATATATATGTCATGCGATACCTTCCTATTCCAATCTTCCCATATACTTGCCACTTGGTGATTGTTTTCGTCAGGCCATCATATCTCAATATATGACCGATTACGTAGCCCAGTCTTCTTTTCAAGGTCTCCAACAGAATTTTCTTTTCTCCCGCTATTTCAAGGGCTTCTTCCTTTGTCAGGTCGATCCATTTTATCTTAATCATTCTTCTTTTGCTCCATATTTCAAATGCTTCCTGCCTTGACTTCTCTGCTGCTGTTGAACACAAATGGGTTTAAGAGGTTTACGAAGAGACACAAGAAAAAACTAGTCTACATTAGGTACCTATTCCTGATTATCTTTCATGTACTTCGGTTTCATCTAGCTCGTTATTGTATGTGCATGCATCCGTGGAAAGAATGACATATTAAAGCACTCTATTCCATCTTCGCAATTTTATCTTTATGATCAGATTTCGCCGGGGTTTTTACATAATATCAATTTTAACTCGTCCAGAAGAAGTAGGCATTCGCCTTTTGATTCACGAAGGAGATTTAATCTGTATTGCAAACGGATACGATCGGATAGTGATTTCCGAATAATTTTTCAAACAATATCGTTACACATCATTATATGATTAATGTAATATCATTATACCATTTTACAAATCTAGCTGTTCTCCGCGGCACACTATACAGAATGGTGATACATTAGAATGATGAAGATCAAATGGATTGACCGAATGACAACTGAAGAAGTCCTATGAATAGTAGGAGAAAAGAGAATTCTGGTGAAGACTTTGAAAAGAAGATGGCTCAACTTAACTGGCCATAATTTGAGACTTGATGACAATTGTCGAGGGACAAGTGAATGGGAGAAATGGAAAAGGAAGGCCATAAGCAGCTTGCTGGCTTATGCATGCAAGGATGGGTTGAATTGAATATTCGCTAATCACTGTACAACTCGATTTCTCTTGTATTTGATTTTCCTTTATTTGTAGACATTCTTCATCATCAAATAAATAAATAATGTAAGTTTGAATAAATCAATCTATCATCATGGGTCAACTGTCCTAAGATTGGTTTGACGCAACTCTCTTATTGATTCTTCTATCATATCTACCTAATCATATTAACATAATTTTCTCTTTCACGTACTTATCAGTATGTATCGACGATGTATCAATGGAGGATTATGTGCTAGCTAGGTAAGTAAGTGGGGATGTTTAGAGATTAGTTCAGTTCATGTTACATGAGACATAATTCACATGATAGGTGTACGGAAGTGTAAAAAATAAGGTAGGTGTATCAATAAAGGAAACAATATTAAAAATAAAGAGACGGTATTATCTATATTTCTTTAGACATAAAAGAGATTTCGAGAATCATCGAGTTAATTGTATTGGGCAAGCAAGAGGGATCGAGATGGTTCCAATGTCGAGTAGACCTATGTATCTATTATTATTGATTTTATGCACCGAGAAGAATCCAAACTACTGTATGATAGAGTAATTTTCGCTCAATGGAAGTAGTTCCGTTTTCCCTGCTAGATGAAATCAAGAATTTAATTTTTGTTAGCTTCATAACTTCCGTGGACGGAACACCTGAGAAACACTCGCGGAGCATTGATCTAAAACCAGGAGGTTAAAAAGTTACTACACTTCTTGGTGTAAATGCTGCTAGGATGTGTCATTTTTCTGAATATTTCCCCGTAATTTAAAATTTAATTTTTAGGTACTGTATTATTAATCCTAAGGAAAAAGTTTTCATTCTAACGGTCCTACCGTCTGGCAAGATAACTTTAATGCTCGAACCCTGATTCATCAGTCAAGTAACGTCATCTCATAGAACTTGTTCAAGAGTTTTAATGGTGTTGTTTGTGTTAAATGAAGTTCATGAAGTCACATGATAAAATCCGAGGATTCTCGCGGAATCGAGTGGAATTTGTACACATAGAAGTAATATACGTGCAATTTTCCACTAAATAAAATTTTACTTCGCCCCGGGTTTCAATGCTGATACATCATCTTCGGGTGGCTGAATTACTTCAGGAAGTCAAATGACTTGCCTGCCAGGAAAATCCCAACCAACCAAGGAACCGATCTAATACAAAGTATATCCTGAAAATAATTATGAAAAATAACACGGTGTTACCACCATTCTCAATTTGTAGTCGTAATTGCCTCCCTATTAGTATAACATCATGATCTTTGCTGTAATTATTTTTTGGAAAAAAGTTAGCATTATGACGGATCCTTAAAATATTAGCATGTTCGGTGTTTCAAGATCGGAGCACCTTACCGAATTAAACAGTGTTAGGTAATACCTGTGATACGAGGGGCATGGCTAATAAATAAGCCAATGGTAATAGGAATAATAATATCTTTACTGTAATTTTATTTCAAATCATTCACTAGATTTGAACAGTGATGGCAAAAGCTAGGACAGTGTTAAAATCTTAAAGTTATTTTTTCTATATGCTCAATTACATACTTTATTTTGCTAACGCAAATGCAGCCAAGCGAACATAATCTAATGCGATATTGCTCTCAACAATGCTTATTTATGTTCTCCAATATTCACATTTTATCCGATGGCTCACAATCATTTTGCATAGTTACGATTTTGAGTGCGTGTAAATCCAGGAAGTGTTGATTTAACTTTAATATGTCATAAATTATCCTCTCCTTTTACCTGCCACCGTCCGGGATTTTGAAAGGTGGGTACAGTTCTTCAAATTGCCAAACTTATTTTCCTATTATTGCACAGAAAATACCCTCAGCTTGCATTATTTTATAGTTAAATTCAACTTGAACGTTGATTAGCCATGCTATTTTTTCTTTGGATTTCCCATTGTATGTTATTGTCCCAACTTGGATTATGTTAGAAGTATACCCGTTAACCACAGGCGATTCTTAAAACCGGTATTTAATTGAATGCATCGATAGTCTTATTAATCAGAACGAATCTGGGATGAGGCGTGTCGGTCAGTGAGCCCGGTTAAGCTTACATTGCTGGGTCGTTCTTGATTATTTGCTGAAGTTCTCCTTGTCGGACGGAATCACCGACGGAATCACACCGCGGGTCAGCTGGTCGGTAATCAGAGCGTGTTAGCCAGTCGGAGGATCCTTTGCAATTAGGCATCGTATACCAATTAAGAATGTGTGAGCGAACGAAAAGGTTAATTATCAAGCTTCAGGACCTAAAAACAGACGGTGATCTAAAGGCATGTTGGGTAGATGTGAGCTTAAGGGTCACGAACTTTGAATATTTATCCTGCAAAAACGGTGTTGATTAGCCCTTTTATTCCAACTGTGTTAGGTGAAGGATTAAATATTTCAAATTTTAAACAAATGGGCATCAAGCTATTAATTTTATTTCCTTTATCATTTAAGAAACTAATCTTTAGTAATCAAGGATACATTCTACAAAAACATGGAAGATCCTTGACGTTACTATACTTTCCTTGCCCACAGATTCATAAGGATAGGACAGATTATGATTTGCCTGAATTCATTTGTTTCTTCTGTTTAAATATTTTTCCTGTGGTTCCTAACTACTACTTATACCTAAGCGTCGAACGATTATGGTAGCGTTGACATTTATAAAATGAGCGAGGAGGAGACAAACTGGTTATACCATCGCCAGTTTAAAGGGATTATTTTTGGTTTAGTTCTACATGAGGGTCTGAAATCAACATAATACCGACATTGAAGTAATTTTTAAGTTATTCGTAGAATCACGCGAAATGGTATTTATTATGTGTGTTTTTGGAGGCATCACTTCTGAAATGTTTTGACATTTTATGAAATGAAAATACTTTACCATTGTAGAACTTGTGAAATTTAGCATAGACGAGGAACGTTAAAAGTATACCCACTGTCATGAACTTGATTGCTGGATACTAAAGGGTTCCTAAAGTAAGAAGGGAAAATTCATTGAATTTCATTTTTAAGCAAGCATACCGCGATTTATTGAACTTGGGTGATTGCAGCGAGTTATTTTGGAAACTATTTTCGAAGCAGTAAACGCGAGATAGAATCGACTCCCGCGGATTCACGATTCTGTGTTCACAGCCTCAGTCACTTGCAAATATTTCCTTAAAATCTAGAAATATTTGAAATCCTCTTCTCGTGGTAATATATACTTTTGCATGCGTTTTTGAGGACAGTAAATCAGGCTGAGTTTGAAAGGAACTTTAAGTGCTTCGACGGCATATCTTCATCTTCATCTAGATAAATACCATGCAAGCCACCGCGAGGGTGTGTGGCAGAGAGTGAAGATCACCAAGCATGCACTGTTGACATGAAAACAAACAACTATAGGGTCTCATGCAACTAGATTGTTAGTATCTATAGTATTTAAGGGATTAATACATGAATCTTGCACTATAGACTACTCTAAAATATTTCCCCTACCTATCCCTTTGCTGTACTCCTATTATGCTCTCTTATAGTGCGGGGGAAAAATGACATTTTGAATCTATCTGTACGACAATCTATCTCTCTAATCTTATTTATCTGGTCGAATCTACTGTGGTCATAATACGCTAGTGTTTTTAATATATGCCTAACATCTTCAGTAAAGTTATCCGATTGAAATTTCTCTAATAGATTTAATCTGTACTTTAACCTATTCTCCTTTAATGATTCCCACCCTAATTTCTGTATTAATGCTGATACACTACTCAACCTATCGTAACACCTTTTAACGAACCTAGCTGCACTACGCTGCACACTGTCTAGTTCTCTGATCAAACCTAATTCATTCGGATCCCATACTCTGGCTACATTCACTGGCTACATACTCTACTGGTTACTAAGGTGGGGCATAACTATAATAGTGAAAAGTAACATCGATCTTTTGTCTTCTCATCACATTTCTCAAGTAATCTTTTTATAAATCCTAGCTTTTTCTTCTCTCGGCCGCACATTTCCCGGATGTGTCTTCCCCACGATAAATCTTTAGTGCTTTTTACACCTAAGTACATACCTTATGGTTTCAACGTTCTCGATCTTCGTGTTACTAATTGTGTAGGTTCACTCTATCTAATTATTCCTCCTCCAAAAATTAATAGCTACACACTTTTTAAGGTTAAAAATGATTGTTTTTCCATCATTTATTTTAGGCACATTTTGGATTCAAACGATGAAAATAGGTTTATAGGCATATTTCGGCCACATCCAAAATTCGTGGGAGCTATAGGAACCCAGTCTTCGCAAAATTTGAGGATCGATTATATCTTCTGTTGATTTTAATTTATTTCTGTCATTTTATTTTATCACCTACTTCAAATGAGTATCGTTTATTGCTTCGACTCTCTGAAATCGTATATTGGCTTTTTCAGCGGTGTTCCTTTTCGTTCGCGCCCTCTGGTTGATGTAATATAGCGCCCGCTAACCGTTCAAGTTTCACTTTCTTTTGGGATAAACTTCGGTACCTAATGCTCAAAGGACGCGTGCATGAACCGAACATTTACCACATTTTCTTCAGCGTAAGAGTCGGGTGGCTAGTAGCCACTGGCTACTGCATCTTGGCTTTTGAAGAAGGTAAACTCGGAGGAAGATATTTAGGAAATGAAATGTTCATAAATTAAAGTTTCAGGTATTCCCTGAAAGTTTTGTTTCAGTTCGTTCGGTTTTAAATATGCAGAGATAATTATTAATCGCAGCTCAATACTTGAGCAAATTCTTATTTACAGGCATGCTTATTAGGGGAAGTTTTGGAACGGGGTACTAGAGTTGGGCTGTCGGGAGGTTGCTCACATAATTATATCTCTGATCTTCCAAAATGTTCACACTATTTTTATATATACATAGCATATATATACATTGATTTTCAAAAATTTCCTCTTTTGCGTTATCCTCGAGCCATGATTAGATGGCGAATGTCTAGATTTATGTTTTCCATTCCAATATTTTTTAGGTCCTCTGCCTTCCATTCGAATATGCCCTCTGACTGCGAAGCCTTGTGGATAACCAAATTTATATGGAGTCCCACCATCGAAGAAATCCGCTGAGAGTATCCAAAAACCACAGTTGCGTTGTGCTACATGAGAAACGCAATAACTTAGCTGGACAGTCATGTAGTCGAAGTCTCCTTAAGCAACGCAGTGATCACAGCATCGTAATCCATCAGAGTGAAGTTGATGATTGCTATGATAATGAAGCGACCTCGAAAAATACACACGTGAGTACGTAAAATCAATGATTTCACTATTTTTCTGTTTCCTGATATATCATAATTATAATTAATGTTAAGCTGGGGGCTGTCAAATACTGGACGTCCAACTGTGTTCACGTGCCTGAAATAATTATTATTTTCCTCGGGTATCTTATTATTAGAACCCCTGTCTTGGATTCTTCGTCTGTGTCAGAGTCTTCAAGAGAGATTTGAGAAAACAAGTTCCGGTGTGATATACATATTATGATTGAAACGTGCTCTTCAAGTCTCCTGGTTTCGTTGATATGTGCTTTAGCTCTGGATAGGAGTTAGGAGTCCATTAATGAATAGGTTTGAGGTCTTTGGGAAACAGTCAAGTATGCTCAGTGTCACCTGCGCACTGTTTGAAAATCACACGATCAAATTTCAGAGCGTTTAGGAAATAGGCCACATACCAACATTCGCTGTACTTCGCATCACTCCCGGAAAGTGTTCTTGTGCTTCCAACTCATTTCTTTCATCATTTTGCACATGCAATGCACTGGACTATCTCTCCGTGGTGAACATGTATTACGTGTCTTAAAAATGTACCTCAATCACTTAACGTGGTGTATTTCCCGCCCTCAAATGATTTCCATCCTTACAGGAAAATGCCCCACACGGTTGTGTTGTAATTCCATTTTGGCTCCAACTTTCCATTTTTGGCTTCAAAACTAGATGTTTGAGTTGGGTTGGTGACCCTCCGTGAGCGTCATGTTTACCAAAAATCAGTCTCAACAACAAATGTAGGCTCTTAGCTCAATATCATAATCCCTTGAACTTAATTTTATCTATGAAAAGACTGCATTAATGTCCCTGAATCGCTCTAATACCGATCCGTGTTTACGTATAGGTAGGCGTCCAGGGATGAGATGCAGCAGAGCTAATATCTGCAGTCGTCGAGGCTCGTCTTTTACCTCAAAACCACTTCATGTCCCTTCCGAGTTGGAGGCTTCGACCGATTCCGATGACATTGGAGGACATCGACGTTCGTATTGCTCGGCTCACCTCCAGAGAAGCAAGTCAGCGTGCGGCAGACACTTTGAGAGAGCTGAGAACTTGAATTCTAGCCGTAATTCGGCTGCAGACCTTCGAGTAACTACTTTCCCATCGAGGCAAAGGAACGAATGTGCCCCTTCACAGGCTAGGAAGGCTCTCGGAGGTGAATCCAGATCCTCGAAAAGCCAGTCGACGGATTCGTCCATTGAAAATGGAGTGGCCTGTCCTCACAACGCCGATGTTGCCCGAGGTTTCCTCAAGCAGCTATGCGCAGCTATCACCGCCTGCTCCGAGCGCGAAAGAGCGAATCGGAGTGTGGAACCCTGTTGCGGTGGCTGCAGGTCAGAGGTGCCCTCAGGGATGCAGGCTGTTAAGGGGAGGGATCATAGGCAAAAGCTTGTCGAGAGCACGAGCCCATTGCTCATGGGGAAGCGTGACCATTTGTTGGGACAGAATGAAAAAGGACCTTTTAGACTTTCTGAGGGCAGAAGGCTGGAAAATAACATTGGACAATTACCCAAAGGCCAAGAGGGCACTGGCAATCGAGAAGCCTTTTACGATCGCTTGAAACGTCGACATAATCATCCGGTCTGCGCGAACTGGGAGCGATCCTTCAGCGACTTGGAAGACCGTCGCAAGCAGCCCAGCGGAGAGGATAGGGAGCAGCTACCGAAGATTCCAGAGGGTCAATTCGTCCGGTCGTCTCACAGTTTGAAACCCAGAATGAGGTCGGGATCGAAAAATGTTGATGGTGTCTTCACGCTTCTGAGTCCTCGGAAAGCAAGGGTCTACGCCACAGAGCGCGTTCTCGAAACTGTGATCGACAACTCCAAGGGTCTATACGTGCGAGAGAACGCGGTAGCAGGGCATATGCATTTCATTGAGTCCCCCGGGAAAAGAAAGGAGGATATACTTCTGTGCGCTCAGCCTCACGAAAAATCTCAAGTGCAGATACCGGACAAGTTCAAATCACTTGGCCACAAACGGATTGGCTCGGAAAGGAAAACTAGTTGCGTAATATCAGCTGAATCAGAGCATTGCCTGAAAGAGGTGTACCAACGGTCATTGGCTACTTTTAAAATGCTTGAATCCCAAGAGAAGAAACAGAAAAGCAAAGTGAATGTACAACTACCTGTGCCAAAAAAGGCAACTAATACTGCCCCATCAAAAAGAGAAAAACGAATTTCGCATGATGCGCAGTCGTGTCTGTGAGATAGTTGGCTATCGTAAGAAGTGGGGTATACGATTCTACTTTAACTCCCCATTAGTCAAGCCGAAAATCGAGTAAACTAGAATTTATATGATATAGTTCTTGAGTCAACTTCGAAAAGTGAAATCCGGACATCGGTGATTTTTTACCTCCTCTGGCGAATGTATCAAAATCGCTTTGCTGAATATTTTAGTCTTCGGCCGTAAACAAGCATTAAAAAAGATGAGTCTTTCATATTCTTCCCTAGGTGCCAATAATATGTGTGATTGTTGATATATTAGTAATGTTAATGTCGTTTTTTGTTTGAACGAATCCAGATATTTTATGGGAAATCTTAACTATCCATATTAATAAATCTGTAGTAAGGTCTGTGTTCGTTTTGCGCATATTGCGCATATCTCTAAAATCGTGAATGCTGTAAGATAATATAATTAATGTAAGAGAATGTTCTTATATTGAACTATTTTTTGATATTTCGCTTAGCAGAGAAATAACAATTGAAAAAGTTTTTTCTGCGTCTTTTTTTCACAATAAAATTACGACTGAAGGAGAATGACTGGTCTAGCTTTGAACACGCTAATCTCAGAACGCTACAGATCATAATGTACGAATAACACTTTGCGGTAATAATAGTTTTGCCTGTGCAGTTCTTAACCATGTTCGTGCTGAATTGTTTTTAAAACAAGCTGAATTGTTATAAAAAGAATTCTGGAAAAATTACGTCGAATTCATTGAATTCTGTTTATTTTACGAGCAATGTCTAGGCGTTTCATTGTTGCTTAGAAGGAAGAATGTTGGGCGATTGCGGAACAAGGATGAAGAGAGAAAGATTTTTAAATGGCTTTAAAGCAGGTAGATTGGGAAAGGACCCAACATAAAAATATTAATTGCCTAACGGGAGAGTTAAGCCCGTTTCACACGCATTTTGATCCAGTATCAGGGCTAGTGTACTAGTATCTCCTTGATATAGAGGACAGAATCTCACATGATTGGAACCTTTCAAGAGGGTTTCACACGATCATTGAACTGGTGCATTTGTCGAAGCGATATTATATGCTAATTAAAAAAAGGGAAGATCGCACAGCGACTGTAAACGATTAGCGTGATCGGTCGTCGGTCACTAGGTCCTACTGGGAGCTTGTAGAAAACTAGTACCGCACCAAGTATGAAATCTGTAACTCAGCGAGTATGATAGCGATCATGCTTGTTAGCCAGCGTACTGGTTCTATATCACACGATAATGGAAAGCTATCATGCTTCAGCCTCATCATCATCCTATTAACTTGTGCTGGATCAAATATCGCAAGAAATGGGATTTAGCTTTGGTTGAATTGTATTAGCGACGAAAACAACATAAAATCCAGTTTCTTTTGATCGTTGAAATTTTTTATCAGGTAACAGAATATGGTCATCTATCCATGTGACTTTGAAATATCGTAATCACATACAAAAATGCTAGAAAAGCCATTTTTATCATGATTATCCATTTCAGCTAGCATTTTCGTGAAAAAGAGAAATATGAAAATCTAATTTAACGTCTTCTTCAAAAACATGTACTGCCTCAGATAATTTTTTTCAATGCATGCGTAGCATCATATGCTTAGAATACTGACTGCCTTATTGACGCTTTCGTCATCAATTGTTCCTGAATTTGGCGGTTCGCTTACATTCGTATCAGGGCATAATGTTGGACAATAGTACTTTGAATACCCATTATTATAATTTAGGTATTACGTTTAAGGGTAACTTAAAAATAAATCACGTATTAATTTCCTTTGAATAGTCGGACAGAGATTTTTTCTTTGGTTTATTCACTCAAAAACACTCACGAAAGGCTTGTAGTTTATTCTAATGTAAGTTGTTTCCATGTTAGGTTGAAGCCGATCGCTCTGATTTAGTGTGTATTAAGAAAAAGACAATGTCTGGTATTTTAGATAATATACAGCACTCCCGTAAAGTTACTCAATAGAGTAAAGAGTTCCCTCTGGTTTATGGTTACACCAGGGGCGTAGGTAAGGGGGGGGGGTCGAGGGTGTCTGAACCCCCCTAAACAAGAAATACTAATATAAAATAATAATGTAAATGGATAAATAGGAAGCCTGTAAATCTTTATTATCCGGAAATTCCATATTTTTTGTCAGCAATGCACCATACGATAATTTAATGAAAATTAAGAATACAGCATTCAATTATGCAGATAAAAGATATATTTATACTTCATTGAGGACTGAACCCTCCCCCCCTCCCCTCCCTCCCCCCAGAGAAAAAAATTATCTGCGCCCCTGGGTTGCACCCAACATGTTCAACTATATTAAAATTATGCTATCATCAAAGAATATAGACTGTTATATTTCCTTTGACAGATTTATACTAGGCATATGTGAACGGGGGAACATGGCTGAGGATGGAAATTTGCTGAGTTGGGGGCATTTGTAGCATCACACTTCAAGATTCTGCAAATGTATTGCAAACTTTTTTGGGAAGATAATATTTAAGAGAAATTAGATCTACAAATACAGAAATTGGCACTTTCAATTTAGATTCCCTTCCTGCAATAATAGGTTGTAAGATACTACGTTTTTATGGTGGACTGTGGTTAAATAGATGAAGTTACACAGAAATATATTATGCTATCTCTCTTCATCCTCGATCCTATTTGGTACATTGTGTGGTCAAAATGCGACGTGTGAAGCGGAAGCACCTGTCAATGATGGAGCAGAACGGGTAAATCATAGTTGTAAAGCTAGTCGTAAAATAATTATGTATTTTCATAACGCATGAGACTCCGAATCATTGATTTTTACTGCACTTAAAAAATTACATCGTTAGTAACGGAGACGCGCCCGAGATCCTTTTGTGACCGCATGCTTGAGGTATCGGCCTCCATAAAATCTAGGAGAATGCAAGACCTTGAGCGGTAGCCGGTGATTTTTCATAAAGGTAATGCCCGTGTATTCCGTCAGATTAATTGCTCAAATCCTCTGGATAGTGTCGAAGTTGCCCTCGCACTAGTTGGTCTTGCGCGCCGCTTGCTTTGTTTGAGGCGCCCGTGTCGCGCTCCCTTTCCTCTTCCCCCGCCACCCTCCCCTTCCGGCTCCCCTCTCCCAAGCACCTCCCCTCCGGAGGTCGCCTGGCGGAGGGGTTGAGTTCTCGCTCCCCGTCTGGTCCTCTTCAGTTGTCAGGGAGTGTTCGTTGTGTGTGAACGTCGACATAACGGCGCTGAGCTTACGCGGCTTGTTCAGTGGCTACGCATAACCTACCTGAGTTCAACTCGAACGCAGCTAACTCATTTTCCAGCCATCTGAAGCCGGTGACGGTGTAGTTCGGAGTAGCGTAAGGTATGTTACTAATATTATAGATGAAATCTTTATCAGAGATTCCTACGCTAGGAATACGCGCAAGCTTAGTTCGGAGCCGCGGTCTCGTCTGTTACAATTCGTAAATACCTTTTAGTTATTTTGTAACTTTCAACTGCTTATAGCGAAAGGAAATGTATTTATGCCTTATGAAATTGGGCATTTGGTTTCATTTTAGATTGTCGCTGTCTCTCATTTTCATCCAAGAGATTTGTTTGTTTACGGAGCCTTAAAACCCTTTCGAGAATTGAAACGCAGTGCTAGAAGGAACGAACTCTTCGAAATTAAAGGGAAAGAACCGGACGGAATCAACAACATCGATTATCTTTAGCATGTGTTGAGAAGAGAATGTGAAGACATTTGTACTTTATCCATCGGAAGGAGGATTTGAATGGTTTTAGCCGTAATAACTTCGCGGTGTCGTTTAGCCCTTCACAATGTAATCAACTTTGCGTAGGTGGTATTTGTTTCCACGTGGATTTTTTTTGGGATGAACTGCTAAATCTCTTTAAAACTCCTCTCCCTAAACTAAATTAATGAGCAGATTCCCATTTGGGATTAAGTTGAAAAACCATTGTTAAGTATTGTCACATGTTTCCTCTATCGAAAGGTGGATATACGCATCTTTTTTCGTATCGTTTGATTGACTTGACTAATTAATTGTGCCCTTATTGTGGTGTGACGTTAAATTGTTGAGACTCTGTCAGCCTTCAGTCGCGGTGAGGAGATGAGCGAGTTTGAGAATGAAATCGTTGCGTCCTCCTTTGGGACCAGACAGCTCTTTCCTCTCATCGTCCCGATTATTCCGCTTTAAGTGTTAGCCTACCTTCCTTTCTTTACTATCGAGGACATCTGCTCGTGTTTACTCCTTTCGCCCTGAAATATTAGCAGCCTGGGGTGCTGCAGGGTTCCGCACGTGTTTGATGGAGTTGTTCCGCTGAGACCGCCGGCCTTCTTCCGCAATCCTTTCGTCACTCACGACCTCCCTGTTTTTCTTCTCAAGCCTCGAAATTCCTGCATTTCCAGTGTCTCAAACGGTTCCTCATGTCGTCCGGAAGGTGAAATACTCATCTTTTGGGTATAATAGGTGCACCATAACTATACACCAACATTTGTCTTTTATCTCGTGACCATTTGCTATGGCATTATTGTCAGAATATAAGTTCGTTTGAACTGAATTTTAGTCACACATTCCTTACAGATTTTGCGCTATCATCGTTCCTAAAGAAGAAAATGAACGAATAGTTAAAATTACTACACGTTTTCTTGTCTCTATTGTAATGTATGAGAAATTCATTTTTCCGCGATTAATCTAATTCCGCTATGTATGTTGAATACTTAGGAGTAGAATACCCTTATATAGGACATGTATAGGAATTCTCCGGTTCAGTAAATATTTCAATGATAAATTTTTTTTGGGGGAATTGGAATGCCAAACGACTACTATGATGGGCATCTGTGTGTGGGTTAAGGTGAAATTCTTATGCTCTAATTTTTTTCAATTTTTAGAGTCATGTTCCTCAAGTTACGCAGTAGTGATATCTCACAAAATAGTCACGGACAAGTTTTTTTTGCCATACTCTTCAGTCTGTTTCGGGTGAAAATGTGTTTTGAATCTGAAGCTACGTGGAATGATGTAGTTGCGTAGAGGAGGAATTAACGTTTCCAGTACGTGAATGCAGAGGACTGAAACTAACTAAATAGAAACTAAAGAAGGAATTGAGCGACAAAGAACTCATTCTTGCGCAGCTCGAATGAGCCACGTCTGAATTTAACTGCCGTATAAAATATGCATCCAGTAAATTGAAAATGATATAAAATATGCGGTTGGGTACAATTTTCTAGTATTTAAAAAATGCTAGTTTAGTAATAAATACAATACTCTTTTTATCATTATTTTTATAAATAGGGTTTGCGTGACAATGTGTGATACTATAATAAAAGTTTTTCTCAGATTTAGATTTAGATAGAGGTGACGAATCTGCACTCTCCCGAGCAAATGATAAATGTTTTGATTATGATTGTCTTCTGGGAAACCACGCGCGGCACAGCGAAGGGAACTGATGTCCTGACCTTGAAAGTGTAAATGTTGTGAGCACCACATGAAATCCTCTTTAAATTGTCTAACATCAGACCACTGTTTAATTCGATCACCAGTTTGATGGTTTTTACGTAATTTGGCTTTAAGAAATTAGGAAAATTATTTTTCGAGCCATGTCTAGGCGTTTCATTGTTGCTTAGAAGGAAGAATGTTGGGCGGTTGCGGAACGAGAATGAAAAGTGAAAGATATTTAAATGGCTTTAAAGCAGGTAGATTGGGAATGGACCCAACATAAAAATATTAATTGCCTTACGGGTAGTTAAGCCCGTTTCACACGAATTTTGATCCAGTACCAGACCTAGTGTACTAGTATCTCCTTGATATAGAGGACGGAATCTCACATGATTGGAACCCTTCAAGAGGGTTTCACACGATCATTGAACTGGTGCATTCGTAGAAGCGATATTACATGCTAATTATATAAAATTTGATTTGTAGTGTAAATGTAGTGAGCACCACTTGTAATCCCCTTTAAATTGTCTAGCATCAGACCACTGTTTAATTCGATCACCGGTTTGAAGGTTTTAACGTAATTTGACTTTAAGAAATTAGGAAAATTATTTTTCTCGGAATTTAAGTAAGCAAGCTGAGAAAAAAACTTTGTTTTCATTTCTGATGAAAACTGAGTTCCCAGTGAATCAATTATATTATTCAAGAGAGCTAAAAGTGTGGAGGCGAAGAAAGATTCAGTATGAAGCTCAAACTGTAAGGAAAGAAAAAGATGAATTACCCACGTCTTTAGGCACAATTTATTCGTTATGAATTCGGCAAACGGTAAAATGGAGTGTAAAGTCTCACGAGAAACAAAATGAACGATTTAGACAATAGTGAAAATGGAGCACTATCAGAGTGCAAGGGAATGGAATGATTGAGGGAATGGTGTGGTTTTTCAGACATTCAGATGTAAATGAAGATAATCCAATGGAATGAGCGGTACTATCTCTATTGCAGTAGATAATCTACCTTTAATTTTTTTAGCCGAAACTCAGATATCACGGCACACACCCGAATTTCTTAGTTTTCGCCCTATGCTGGCACATCCACAATCAGTTTCGCACGGCTCTTCATCACCTTTATGCTCCCCGTATGGCGAATTACGTGCTCAGTTCTTTCCATTTGGAATCCCTGGCAATGGGTCACTGCCGTCGCCAGTGAGGGAAGTGGATGCCCTTGCATTCTCGGGGCTATTCCTAGCCACGTTCCAGTTAACTTTTTTTCTCCATGGAACTTACCGCCCGAACGAGAAAACGGAATTGCACTGAGAGGGAGTGTGGTATGAATATCGGAACCCCATGCAGGCTGGTTTCAGTCGCGAGTTTTCCGGTGGGTGTTGCCGTGGCAATTTACTTCAGAGGATTCCGTGAGGGGGAAAGGGTATGTTGGTGAGGGGGTGGGCATGCGTGCCAGTGGGATGAGTGTTGGGTAGATGATCAGAACATGGGCGGAGGGGACCGGAGACTGGTTTTGGGAGAAGTGTGGGGAGAGGAGCGTTGTGACTGTGGTGTGGGGGCAGGAGGAGGGGGGAGGTTAGGACCTCATGTTTTCTATTGGCGAGGTTAGGGCCGGGCCATCGCACATCCACCCTTATCCAACACTTTTCATCTCGACTGTTAACTTGTGGATTCACTCTCATAGTGGTATCATCAAAGGGCGCTCCTCGCTGGTGGATAGGATATTCAGCTATCGTATTCTACGGAGCTGCTGGCATTGCCTGCAGTTATGATGGATCGCGGCCGTCCGTTCCCTGACTTATCTTCCGGGATCAAAGAACCGGGTTTGCGTTTGTCGCATTATGATGTGGCTACCTAATACAGTCTGATCGTGGCACCAATAAAAAGCGGGTATTGGTGGTGCAAGAGAATGTCTTGTTATTAAAAAAAATGTTTTGTGCACATAGACTATATTCTCTGTTATGTCACCCAATTTAACGTGTTAGTCAAAAATAGAGACAGTGATGAGGAGTTAAAGTTATATCCATAATTTTGAAGTTTGAATAATATTTGCGATAGAGAGGGAATCAGGTGACCTCATTGAAAAAGATAACGACGTCGAGTCGATTTAAATTTTATGAATGTCGTTTGCTGAAAAAAACGTTGGATTACATTTATCAGTAAATGTCATGAAGATCATAACTTTATATGAATGCCATGAACATCGAATGTCATTTATATGAATGTCATGAATATTATAGCATGTTTTGGGAGAAATTAATCGCAGTGCAATTGAAAAGTGCTTACGCCATTATTAGGCTAATGAAATCATAAAGGAGGTATTTTTATTCCGTATAACTGTTTTATTTGCAATTACTTATAGTGTCAGCATTTTGGATCAATTCAAATCAGTCACAATGTGTTTTAATGTGATAAATTTCAATTTTTATCTTCATGGCATTTTTCACAACCCGAGTTTCAATTCTGTTTAAATTGTGGATTCATGAATTATCAGTAAGAAAATGTGAAGCGATTAATTAGTGTCTGAATTGGATTTCCTTTTATTGACCCCGGTTTCCTTAAGCTTTTCCATTGATATACCACAGTACTTCACACTTCCGAAACTTGGCTTTGCACCGATGCCTCCTCAACTCTTTGAGTCGAGGAGGGATAGTTCTGTGGCCAAAATGCCTGGATGGCCGATTATATATGTGTGGATCGGGGATCTATCCCGCTCATTAATTGGTATTTGATCTGATAGAATCAATAATTTGAAAGAGTGTGCATGGCACTCATAAAGGATCATTTTTTCACGGCAATGGCTCGTCCTCGCTGTACTGCAAGCAAGAGGCGATGTGGAGTGGCTGGGCGAGGCTGCCTTCCCATTCCCATTGTGAGAGAGTCGAGCGCCTGAGCGGTCCTCTCCGTGTCCACCCGCTCATTGTTTCATAGGAGCCGACGTCTTGCGCCGAAGATCTTTTGTCAAGGAGTAACAATGAAGACGGCGTCCCGTGCTCTTCGTTCCCCGCGGGCATTGTGCACGAAACGAATTATTGGCGAATGGGCTTGGCTGGCGTTGATGAGGAGAGTAACGGGAATGATGTTTAATAGACTAGAGACGGCATCGCCTCAGCCATATCGTCAAGTTTAGGTCAGTTCCATTGGTGCAACTATTGTAATAGAATTCCTCGTTGTTGTTTCCTTTAAAATTACTCAGCAAGTAAGAAACACCGCTAATTCCAAAAGATAAAAGAATCTGCTTCCTTATTTTTTTTAACCGAGAAAAGCTATCGATCTGAAATGGTTTTCTCTTTCTCAAGTATTCATTATGCTAGGTGTATCATGTTATTATTTGTAGATAAAATTGATAAACCATTTATCGGAGGAAAAGGGCATTTGAAAATAGCAATTGTGTAACTTTTGATGCCGATGATGATTAACTGAAGGTGTGCTATGCACTATGATGAAATAGCATCTTTTTACTTTGATATCTTATAATTTTGGTGATTTTTCGACTGCATGCGCTTATTATCATTTCAGTAATTCATTTTTGGGACCGTATGGTATGTAAGGTAATATCATTGATGTGAGAACTATCATCCCGACAATGATTACAAAACTTCTTTTCAGTTACGCGCTCAATGTGATATATTCATAAATTAGATACGCGAGGGATTCCGGAATTCACTTCCGTGTACAAATTGTTCGGAGAGATATAAAAGAAAGAGCTTTAACTTTTGTCAGTGATCAAGGAAGGATACAACGGATCTGGCGCTCGAGAATGTGCGCAAATTTCGAAACTGAGCATTCCACTCTCGACAAAGTACCTGGGTCAAAGAGGCGTAAAGAGTATTATAAATGAAATCGAGACGTGGGGGTGGGATTTAGTGGGTGGGACCTGGGATAAAGCATCGATCCTGAGAAAGTTCCCCGGTATCCCTTCTCCCCCAACCCACTCGCGTCCTACCCACCGGCACCGACCCCTCCCCTCATCCCTCCTACTCCTCCATTCCCCCAAGCCACTGAATCCTCCCGTACGCACATCTCCGCTCCGCCTTCTCCACCCCTTCCGCCCCCTTCGCTCCCTCAGCGTGGAGTGGATCCCACCCCCTCTCCCCTTACCGCCGCCCCTTCCCTCCCTCAGCTCTGGTCTAGCCTGCCCCTTCCCACCCACCCTCCGCTCCCCGGGATCCCCTTCTTTTGGCGGATCGATGGTAGCGGCGTTGCCAGGTTGGCCTGGGGGTGGGAATAAAGGGTGCGCTTGTGAGGTGGGGTGGGAAGTGGCGGCGGCCGAGGAGGTACAGGGAGGGGGCGGCGCGGGGGTGGGTGTGGCCCTCCCACGGGTACTTTCGCTTTCCGCAGGGAACCCTCTTCCTCCTCCCTCTGGACTCCTCGTCCCTCGACTCGCCGGCCCTCATGCACTCGGTCGTCACCTTCCCCTGGTTCCTCCGGCAGGGCAAGGGCTCATCCGGAGTGTTCCTCCGCTTTGCTCCTTTGTTGCGGGCGGAGATCCGCACGCCCCGGAGTCCTGCTCCTGCCCGAGGCCTTATTCTACAAAGAGATTGTTATGTCCCGAAAGTGTCCGTTCCTCCTCAAAACCTGACAGCCATATTGAAAACGAGAAGGGAATTGTCTCAGATTCGACGTCACAATCTAGGCATTTCCGAGATTCAACAATTTCGAGTCCTTCCTGAATAAGGCCGGTGATTGGGTTCGTGACGTGCCTTGGAGCCATTCCATGCCAAATAAAATTCACTGCCTGATCATCTTAGATTTACGTGAAATTAGTCTCAATGAAGCTTCTCGCGGTGAAGTATTTTTTTTCAGAATATTTCACCTCATATTTTAGCCTCGGGACTTTTGAATTTAAAAAATGTCGTGGATTTAATTCGAACGTGGGAGTATATATGTATCTTAGGATATTGTTGGGAAAGGCCTCTTGTATGTCTCTTCTTGGCGGAATTTTATTTCATACGCTACATATACTTGGATTGTGTTTCAGAACGAACGATTTAGATTCCAATAGGCAAATAGGCAATAAAAAGATTTACTAGTGTTTCTTCAAAATTTAAAAAAAGATTTTTCATTCATTATTTATGGAGCTTTTGTGAAAGTATCATCAAGCAATCGTCGTCATACTAATCTGATTAAGTATTTATTTAATAGAAGATAGTATTATCCTATATTTGAATTGCTGTTTACTTACTATCGAACGACAATGAAATACTTACCCTGTTTCTTATCCGTCAAAAGGTTTACTACTTTAGGTTGCTGTCTTAGTACCTGTACATTTTACCCTGTGAGCCGGTGCGAGGGCGTATGGCAAGGGATGGTAGGTCTCCAGCCGCTAAGTTGACTTTAATCTGAAAAAACTTGGTATTTTGTTAAAATAATTAATAGCATATTATGGTGTATAATGGGTTTGAAATAGTCATTCCTTATTTGCGTCGTAGCCACGTATTGTGTGTGAAAAAATAGAATCTTCGTATCAATTGGTCCGACTGTTAATTTTTCTTTAATTATTGACTTCTGTCTGTCATGCTGACGTACTGTGGGGGTGGATATACTAGGCCTGCAGAGTATATCAAAATTCATGTGATTTGAATTTTAAAAGTAACTCTTGCAAACAACCATCTTGTCTCCAGGGTTTCTCAACCATGGTCTTCGAATGGCCATGTGACACTTTCAGTTCGTTCAATAGAATTTGTTACTTTAGGTGTGTAAAAAGGTTTCTAGTCACGGATCATTTATTCAGGCAACCACTACTATAGTGTATTTTCTAATTCTCTTGGCTGGATTTGGCCAATTACACTTCCTAATTAATTTTTTCAAAAACGAATATCGTAACTTCTTGGATTCGGTAGAGAGGCGTTGTGGGAAGTATTTTACTATCTTCCAAAGAATGTTTTTGTCAACATTTTCTTAATTTAACTACGGCAGTCTTTTCTGCAGCGTGTAGGCCAAAAGAATGGTGGCTCCGTCTCTGAGGTCTTCTTCGTCACGAAGGGCATGAATGGTGTCAATGGTGGGAGCGATGGTATTTCTGAGAACCTCCCCCTTCGAGTGATTTTGACATTTAATTCTATCTAGCCAACTTCTTAGCAGACTGATATAATCAATGAAAAATCTATCTATTGCGAATCCTATAGCATTCAGATACTTCACCGTAGCTTATGAGAAGCTGCCGTGCCAAAAGAAATTTACGATTCATTTCTGCAATGCATGGCTGTCAAGTCCCCACATCCAGTAGACCACGAGATTTTAAGCCAAACAACTGACAAGGCAACAAACTAATGAGCACCCCGAGGCCTTATTCTCTCCATATTAATTTGTTCTTAATGGGAGAATGGTTGTCTACGTGGCTTATGCGATCCACTTGAATTCGTTAGCCCCACTTAGGTCGCGTGTCCCACATTTCAAGTCTTGCTCACGATAAATATATATCGCGTCGTCCCTTGTCAAAATTATTCGCCAAGGCTTTCTGGTCGAATTTATCCCATGTAGGCCATTGTGTTGCGACTGGAACCAGTCGACACCAGCACAAGGCCTTTTCCTGCCGAGAGATTAAGGACCTGCAGGCGCGTTACAGTTCACGCTCTCCATGTCCTTCCAGAGAGGTATACTTCGAAAAACATTCCCCTCTGTTCCGTCTCTACCTCTCGTCCTTCTTTTGTGATACACTACATTCCGTTGTGCCCTCCTCTCCGCAGCGGACTCGGAAACACATCGCGTCCCTCATCTCTCCTCTTTGGGATGAATGTCCCGGCGCATTACTTGGGACGCTGGGGAAAGCCTGCCTACCTCTCCACGAGTTTCCCATCGTCCCCTTGCGCTGCTGAAGTTACGGAATTAAAGGGAACTTCGCGATGTTGATCATTAGCGAATGCGACAAAACATCACCCCACACTCTTCCAAACCCTCTCTCTCCTGCTTTGCAAATACATCTTCTTTAATGAAATAATTCTTTGTGAGGATCATGTCATAATTTCAAGGTATTTTGTGATGTTATACGGCGTGCATGAGGAATTCAGTCGCTTAATTAAGAATTTTAAGGCACGCCCAGGCATATTTAACGTAATGATGCAATTTTCATACGCATTAATTTACGGTCTCTGTTCTGCATCAGTATAACTGTATATTAATATGTTTGGGAACAAAATGCTTCCGAATGGAAGTTGTTTGAAACTGCCTTTTCATTACTGCGAAAGGTATTTGGTATCCATCCGTACATAGCACTCTATTTTCTTTGTTTCGACGATGGAATACCGGCGAACTGTTGTGTGATGAGAACATTCCCCTTGGGAGTAGAATTTCCGCAGCAAAAAATCATTCAACTTTATCGGGACTCGGACCGAGAATCCTCTAATTTCCGGCCAGGTGCTTTAAGGTCCGGGCAGCACATGACCGGAAATTAGGGGGGTCCGGGTTCGAATGCCGGTCAAGGCGAATCCTTTTTTCCTCTGCGGAAATTCTGCTATTGTGCATACGGTGCAGTATTTAACTATAAATGTGTATGGAGTAGAATGGAATGAGCTCTACCCTCACCTATCAAACCAACCTTCGGGCTGAACACTCAATGAACTGGTAGTTACTACTATTATAATAAAAACGACAGATATCAAGACAAATTGGAGGTTCTTAGGAGGTTCTAGGGGTTTATGTACGATTAACGTGCTTGTTTCAACCTTTAAGCCTGAAAGCCTTCCTTCAACCTTTAAGCCTGTTCTCATGCTCAGCAAGTCTAATATTGTTCAATTTAAACACGTTGATTTAATTTACATTCACGTGATTTCGATGAGTCAGTCACTTGGAGATAAAGCTGACTCGGTGAGTTTTTTGCATGAAAAATAGGATGAAGTCGATTCGTGTTGAAGTTGGTTGAGATGGCTCGACTAGTTTCCGTTCCATATCATTCGAGATATCGATTCCAAGAGAATTAGGAGTGAAGTACCATATTTAATGTGTGGAGTACTTTTAGAGTGAGCCGATCGCTCCTATCCACTTCTTGGGATCCGCCCCTTAGCGGCGGGGACCAATTTCGAGATCAAATACCAACCGTTAAGTGATGGATGCCATTAGGAATCGGCTCTCGTCTAGCTGAGGCGTTTATCCTGAGTACCTACTGCGATACTAATTGGCAGGTGGGAATTTCTTCGTGGCCGAGTCATCTCTCGCGAAATCCGATGGGAGGATGGCTGCCGATAAGGTTTCCGGCGGCGCATGTCTGCAGACTTCCTTCCTCCTTCCCCTGGCCTCCTCTTCCGTGTCTGCCGCGGTCGGAGCACCTTGGCGTCAACCACCTCGCCGTGCTTTGTGGTTTCTGTTCCGCGGTCTCGTGCTTCGCTGGGCAGCATCCGCTCCAGCTCCTCGCCTTTGTCACCTAAAACCCTTTCGTCACCCACTGCACATCTGCTCCAGTATTTAGGTAGCACGAGGGAAGCGAGCCAGAGGCGTTAGCCCAACGAGCATTTACGATGCATGCCTTATTATGTACCTACCCATCTTCTCCTTCTCCTAGAAGTTTATGACTCAAAAGTACTCTCGAGTGCTGGTAATCACTACTTGGCGATGAGGGTGAAGGGATTATTTCGTGATTTATTCTATTGCGATCTGTATGGTTGTTTGGTGGCATTATCTGCAAGTAAATTTTGTCATCTATTCATTCCATTGCTATGACTATTTGAAAGTAGTATAAGGAATGAATTCTTCAACTTTATTACTTCCACTAAGGATTATATATGCATACGAACTTTCGTTAACTATTCTATAGCTCATACTAAATGTTAATATCTTCAACATATAGCATTTGTTTTGCATTGCCTCCACAACAGCTGTATTTCAATATGGTTGCTAATGTTTTTCATGAAATGTGTATTTATCATCTGAAATTGGATTCATTAGCACATATAAAAGCTATAAAGGCATGGACATTTGTGTATGTATCATAAGGCGATTCATATCAGTCGATAAGTATCTAATAAGATAACCCCACCTTGATGCTTCATGTGGTCGAAGTAGAATCTATTGGGCTGTGTGGTGTAATGGATGTCCTCGCAGTTAACCGTCATGATGAATTACACTATATCCTATACACCGGTGTTGATCCTTCAAATTAAAAGATATTTTGGCTGTACTGTTGTTTCTTTTCCTTTTGCAAATAATTTTTTTTGAAAACATTAAAACATTGGATCATAGTAATTGATTTTTAGTAAACGGGCTATGATACTTTTTTGAACTTGATTATTAGTAATATTTTTCTATTACAAAACTTTTTGGTGAAACTTTGATGGGTATAAGGGACGATGCATGACAATTTGTTTACTTCAGCTCTATTTTGTAATTTCCTCTTGTGACAGACTTTCCAGCGAAGATTTTTAGTGAGCTTACTCATCTAATTAGCAAAATTTCCTTGAGTGCAATCTGGCAACTAGTGCCCTTTAAACAAAAGGCTCATTGTTCCGATTCGCATTCTGCGAAATTTCATCACCTGAGGATTCTAATTTGTAACCTGAGCGTTTCCGGAGATATTCCCGCCCGTCCGCGAATAAGGGACTAACGACCTCGCGAATTTTCGATGGGTGCCTTATGATGAATTTGCATCGTTCAGCGCGACCGTCAGGAAATCGCCCAGTCCAATGCTGAATGGATTGTCGTTGTGCGGGTGGGAGTTTTGGGGGGAGAGAGAGATGGGGGGTGGAGCGGTGAAGAGTCTCGTGCGAGCGGAGTATTCCTAAAAATAAAAAGTGGCCAAGGGTGGGATTTCGAAGAGGGTCCTGTCGCGTGAGTTATGGGGGGCTGCTTTTGAGTGCATTTCTCCCTCATATTTGGCAACGTCGGCCGATCCCTGACCCCCACTCACCCCCGCACCCCCCGCCACACTCCGGCAAGGCCCTCGTGCTCTCCCTCACCCCCTCACTAAGACCCCTTCCCTCAATTCTTCGCCCCCGGCGGCTACGGGGTCCTCGTTCTTTCTCACATCTGCCCCTCTCCGCCACCGCCGCCGCAGCCGTCCCAACCGACTGCATGCGTCTCTTCTCGTCTCTTCGCACGCGTATGTGTGTACTTGCTGTGCCGGCCCTCCCCGCCTGAATGCATGCGCTCAGCCCACCAAAGAATTCGATTAGGGGCACCGTCCTGAAAGAAATTAGATAAACGCTCGTGCGTGCAAAAGGGTTGGAGTCATTGAGTGAAATGGACCGCGATGCCGTTCCGTGAGAGCGGGGAATGCAGCGTGTGCACAGTGAGTCAAAAATGTTGCGGTGATGGGCCCCGGGGTGATTTGTATCCTTCTCCTGCGCGGCGTTTCACTACTTGTTGCTCACTGCCTTGATTCTTTGTCTGATCAAATGGTTGTCAATCATTGATCGATCACCGAATGGTTATCAACTATGTATTATAGCCATCAGGGCACGTTTATTACAAATATTATAATTTAGTTTTATTTTTAGTATGGTCATGGAATGGATCAATCCGATGGAAAATTTTTCATTAATTATTATATTTACGTTTGGAGCATAGTATACCTTTTGGAAGCATTCTTCATTAGAGGATTGGAAAGAACAATTTCATTTCGAAGCAGTGATCGCTCAAAGCTGTGGCTCGCGAATCGTCTTAACCCTTGATTATTTTAGAAACGAATGATCCGACAAAAATAACAGGTCATAAATATTAAGTTTTCTGGGTTTCAACCTTTTTTTAGGGCATAATGGATACATGTAATGATCGAGTAAATATTTATTACGCGTAATGCAACATGGTGTTGAAAACCTCATGTCTACCTTTGACGTAGATCTCAAAATCATATTCATGGTTTTGAGATCTACTCATGAACATTAGGCCATTCTCCGAAGGGTAGGATTTTGGAATCGTATTGAGCTATCACCGCCGTCGCCCACAGTGCCAACTGCCTAAGTATCTAACTGCCCGCATCCGAAATGACAGTTCGACCTTTCTAACCCGCATGAGTTTCATGTCCGCGTGGACGATAAGAGTGCCCTCACTTTTAAGCCTGAAAGGAAAATGGAAACGATTCTTTACGACGCGTGCCATTTTTAAATTTTTCACAACGTACTCCGATATGTACTGCAATTTTATACACCCAATTCTGCGACCCACATGCTAATCGCTCACAAATGGTAAATTTAAATGTAAAGGAATAAGATGTGGATGAGAGATTATAGCTTGAGTCCAGCGCTTCGCGTTTCGGTTACTTCATAAACTCTCTTTTGACCTGAGAAGTGGAGTAATTTATTCCATTTGTCACTGATGCTCTTATTGATGCATACCTCATTCATTATCCATCGGCTATACTTTATGTCGGGACTAAGTGTATGCGGCTGTTCGCGATTCACTCACCGAAGACACTTTTTTCTCCCTCCTCCTTTAACCCTTAAAGCCAACTGGGCACAAAGAAGGCTTTGACCGTGACGGACTATCCAAACTGGGGGGTGACGCGTAAACCCTCTTGAGATCGCAGGCCCGTGGACATCGGTCAGCGAGGGAGGTGGGTTGGGTTAAGGAACGAGGGGTCAGTTAAACCAATTGGGTTCGCTAGGCAGAGCAAAAACTTACCCTGGTCTGGAGGGATTCGAGTGTTCGTAACTGTCGTCTGTGTTTTTTATGCGTCGAACCTTAATTATACCACAAATCTTTCAAGATGAATGCCAACGAAAGTTAATGGTTTCATAAGTCCTCCTTTGGTTTTATTGCCAAGTCACAGCAGAAAACAGACTTTATGTAGTTAGTGATGAGCGTGCTTGAACATTCTCGTTGATGCTCTAAGCGATTTTTTGATATTATTATCTTTCTCTTACACCCTATTTTACATTTTTAAACCACAATTTTTACGCCGAAATGGAATTTTACCGAAAAAAATTAACGTTGAAATGGTGGAATCGTCCTCTTCTTTGGGTGTGATGGCAAGACTAAGAGATTCAGATAAATCTATTATTATAAAGTAATTAATATATTTTTATAACTTTACGAGAAAAATACTTGTAACGACATCATATATTTCCGCAGTAGTTGGTTGATTATGGTCTTAGCTTTTCTTGGCCTGACTGCTGGCGGAATTATTATCATCATATCAGCAGCGACTTCATTAGTCCTTCACGGATAGTGACTCGCTATGCATGCCTTCTGGTATCAGATTTGGAGCGTGAATGAGTTCTTTGTTCGTACTACCCTTTATCCAGGATGTTTATAATGCTAGCATACTGATGCCTTTGAGATCATTATGGTGACCAATATACATATACTAACTCAGGAGATGAAGCAGCGTAGTGGAATGCCTTTGGCATCGTTAATTGCTGAAGCCGCAATGCTAGATATCAAAAGCTTTTTAAAAAAATTATTCGCCGAGACAAATTGGCATTTGGATAGTTGGCTGGATGCCAGTGTGTTTTTTTCGTGGATTTAAATTTTAACATTCATTCTGAATTTATATATATATATTTTACTGTGTCCGTTCAGGCAGACCAATTTAAAACTAATAAAATGAAATTTCTTTTGTTAATATTAATTTGATTTTCAGTGATTAGATATAGCTACAACATGATAACATTGGCGCGTCGGTGATGGGAGTCGTTCCTCGAAAATAATCCATAAAGAATTTAAAAGTTAAATATTTTTAAAGTTACTCTCTTCTCTAGGTCGAGCTTTGACTTTACAGCTATGGGAGTGTCAAGGAGCGTCAGAATACGGACTTTTCCCGATGAATTTGCCAAATCAAACTCCAAAAAAATCAGTTCCAGATTGACTCAGGATATACTGTTCACTTCAAAAATATGTAATCAGACGTGGCCATGCCGATAAATATTCTCTGATATGGCTATAAGCTGCTAATGCAGTTGGGAGAAAATTTCACTCTTATCTTGAATTATAAGAGAGTTCAACATCAGCTGCCATTTATTTTGCGTGAACTTGAGTAATGGAATTATTAGAGCATATTCTTATTCAGGTATCTTTACTATTCACTGTAGGAAGTCCTTTTAATAATGAACCGGAACAACGTGCCTAATGTGGATTCAAGTGTTTGATTATTGTTTACTTAATCATTAAAAAGGAAGAAATACATCAAAAACCTGCAAAACATGCAGCAAGTCGACATCACTACTGAATGAGCTATCTGTAAGAGATATTTTTGTAGCTTAATTAGAGCTATTAAGTACTGTTTGTTGCTTCCTGACACAGGAGTGTTTTCTTCTCTCATTTGCGGTGCCATCCATCCCAGCGAATGTTTCTTTTTAGCGATCATGACTGGGGCGAATTCTCTGCTAAATCAATGGATTCCCAAGGATTGCATACCTATTGAGTGCATGGATTTAAGGCTTTACTTTCGCAATTGATGATCTAAAATATGCTATACGACGGGACAGCCCAATTATCTTAATTTGGGGGACAATGGTTTAGCGTGACCTCCATCATGAAAGCGATTTCACGCGAGCGAATCTGCTCCATATGTGGAACACTTCTTGATACCTTATTTTTATCTTGAGAATCCACTGCCTACAATCATTAATGCGTGGTAGGAATGTTACCGTGTGAAACCGTTGGAATGTGAAGAATTTTCGGTGCCTCATCTCCCGAGCAACAGGAGGGCACACGCAATCATTATGATCGCAATACCACGCTGCTACGATTGATTAAAATCGGCTCTTACCCTCTAAATTTCAGATTTCCCATTAGTAATTAAAGTTAGACTTGAAGAAGTTATGCAGCCACAATTCTCTACATGTTTTTTAATTTTATTTGTGAATGTATCACAGTCATAGCATAAAATGATATGTAGTCTCTTTTAGACATGTACACCGATGAAAAAGTTAAATTGTAAATTAGTAGTAACATAGTGATAGCACACTTCCTTCAATAGGAAAAATAGTCAAAGTAATACTCGCCACACTGTTATTTGATGACCGGTGGATAGTGAAGAAAATGAAATAGAGAAGGATTACGACTAGCATATAGTGACGTTCGCATATATAATTCTGTTATAGTCTCCACGCATCCGTCTCTCCCGACGGAGGCACGACATACCGTTTTCCGCTCGCCTTTAACAAATCCTGTCGACTCATAATTTGAACTCAGAACTAGGCTTGGCGTGGAAGGCTCCTGCAATTCACTCTCATAACAGAATTTTAGAACCCTCATGTTACTAAGTTGGTATTTGCTGTTATACGTGTAATAAACGTGACAGATGAAGCCGAGACACCTTGCGGCGTACGTGTCGTCCGCGCTTCTGTCCTCCTTGTGGATCATTTACGATGACAGGAGACGAGCGCATGGGAAGATGACCGTGAAAGTGTAGGGACTCTCCCCACTTGAGGATTAAAGTGATAGCCGGGAGCGCTTGAGGTTATGCGGGTCCTCCGTCAATGAGCGCGCTCACTCTTAGCGCCTTCGCCCCTTCCTCCTCCTCCCCCACCCCCCTCAAGCGCCCTTCCCCACCAAGCCTCGATCATTCACGCAACCGGTCCCTGTTTTCCGTCACATCTGACCGCTACCTGCAGCAGACCATGTCCCACGTCCATCCTTGGATGTGGTTGCCCAATCTTTTTCCTCTTTTCCCTCGATTTTATAGCCTCCCCACCACTCCCCCCGCCCCCCACTCGGCCCCCCAACCCCCCTCCCCCATCCGTTCCTTCAGGACAGCAACCTGTGCCGCCGGCGTCCCACCCCCGTTTCAACTGTTTTTCCGGAGCGCTGTGTCCGGTCACCCCTTGCTGACGTGGCTGCCCGCCCATGCCTTGATCGAGAATACCGCCTCCCCGACCACGTCGACGGCATCCAGTTCTTTAGTTTCGCCTCGTTCACAGCTCGGCAACTCCCCTGCTCGTCACTCCTCATATATCTTGAGTGTAAGATGTCATTCTTCTTCGGTTTCTTTTTATGGAGTATTTGCATGCCAGTGCTACTATCGATTAATTGATACCTATCATATGCGTTGTCATCGACGTCAGGTGTGAAAATATCAAATTTGGTCGCATTTTTAAGGTCGCCTTTGCCGAGGGGAACAATTTATTGTGCTATTGATTCGAATTTTCTCCCAGCTATTTCACCAGCGTTGAAAGTGTTGAAATTTCAAGAGAAGTTAATCTGTTAGTATAAACTGAATGTTATTATTGAAACTTGTCTCACCCCTGTCATAATATGCTGTAGGCTGTTATGTGGAACCCGATAAATATTGACCTTTTCTCTTTTGTGACACAAACTTCCGCGGAAATTATACTCCGCTTTGGTGTTCAGCCGTAGGTATTTACATATGGATTGTTATTATTTTTAAAATTACGTTATCAATTCTTGAGGTCATCCTGCTGCCCTTTGAGGATTAAGAGAGTACAAAAACATTTCCTGGTTTACTCCGCCAAGATATACTTCCACATTTACATTTCAGTGTATGTAAGATAAAATTATTAGTCAATTTATTTACTTGGGCACACTTCATTCAAGTCCTCTGGGAACAAATTTATATACGCGCATCTTAGGTCGTAAAATTTCCTAATTTAATCAGCATGAACACACTTTCGCTCAACAAGAATAATGAGAAATTTTGTGCACAGATTAAATAGGAGTGGTTGGTTGAACTCAGCGATATAGGTAATGTATAGTTTAACATTCACCATGGTGACGGTTAGATTTCTTCACTTAGCCAGGCTTCTTATGAGCCAAAGCTAATTGCTAGTACTTACAACCATACATGAAGACCCACAACTTGTAGGCAGCGAGGCAAAAAAATAAAAAAATGAAAATTTTCTATAATTTTCACTAACTTTACGCCCATCAGGAATTTAAATTAATTGCTGGGACTTGCCCTCTGCTTGCACTCTGCTTGCCCTATAGAATTTTACTATTATTTAAGGCTGATGGAGTAACGTAGGTTTGCGAAGACGGATATAAAATTCTTCCTACGACCCTTATCATCCGTGTGATGCCTTTCTTTAGTTCCGGATACTTCCTGATAATCATGTGCTAAATGAAGGACACTGTGCGATGACACATTAAAGAATTAGGATTATTAACAGCAATCACTATTTAATATTTCACTGTAAGGTTGAGAGTGTCAGTCACTCAGGCCACGTTGTTGTCCCACTTTTCCGCGCACACATCCTATTATTTACTCAACTCCCCGGGGCCTCAGGCCTTTTCCCGCGTCACAGGCCTCGCTATCTCTCCCTCATTATCATATGCTCGTCCCGTTTCCTTACAGCCTTCTCCGCTTCCGATCTAACTGTGGACACGCCTCGTTCTCACAGATTAATGAGATGCGATCACGTGTGCTAATTAATGCTCACTCATGAGAGGAACTTCGATCGCCTTGTCGACCAGTCGACGCAGGGACACCAGGCAACCCGGGGGCTGCACTCGCCGTGTAATGAGCTCTTGACTTCGTCGCGTTATTAGTCCTCGTATTCCATAATCCAACCGGCCGCCGAGCCCGCGATGAATACAGGCCACGGATATGGAAGGAAAAAAAATATTTCGCCTCGGGCGCGCCCTAGTCTCTGAAAAATGACTCGGCTCCGAGAAAGCTCACTTTTTATTCAGTCTCGTCGCTTCTTCATTTTTTCTTAATCTCACTGAAGGAGATATAGGCTATTTTAGTGGAGGTAATTTTTCCAAGCGAGCAGCGCTGCACAAAATGTAATATACACACCTCGGTGAAGTGGGACTGGATTTTACAGCGTTCGCCAATGTTGTGACGCTCAGAATTTCGCGTCAGTTATTATAATTATTAATATATACGAACACCATTGGGGTATTCGAGGTTCACTTAGGAAACTATAAAAAATATGATAATCCTGAAGTTTGATTTTTTTCGTTTACACCCAAGAATATTATTATTTCATATAATATTATGCTCTAATTATTTCTCTATTTTTCCATTCATATTTTACTTCCCTGCTCTGGGCGTTGAAAATATTTCTTTTTCTCCATATTCCTCTAATCCATAAATATGAGTTATATTGCAGCCTTCAAAATCTCATTATTTATTCATGTACCCTCAGTATATTTTTTATGCCTCTGAAAGTGCATAATCAGTTTCCTCTCTTTCTCTACCGTTCTGAAGTTCGTTTGCTCGAAGCAATAAATTGCACAATTTTAAGCCGCGTCAATCAGTTGAAATTGCATGGAAATAGAAGAGAACATTTTCCATTCAGTCGTTCATGTATTCAGGAAGTTTTTCATGCAGTTCATTGCTTTGCACGATGAAATTTTCACTCCATGTCTCTGGAAGTACCATACTGCAGAACGACAAGCACCGCTTAAAACGACTTTAATACCTCTTCATTCGTCCCCTTTCGAGCCTGCTTATTTTCTTTATACTTATCCAAACCTGCATCTCAATAACTTGATATGGATACAGTCCATCATAGATTTCCTCGAAACGTTGGAAGGGGCATTTTATGGGGAGGTTTATGGCAGAAGGAGACGGACAATGGTGAAGTTCCTTCCCCATTTCCTCCTCCGGCGCCGCGCCGTCCGTGATTCAGACCCTCTCCTCTTTGTGCATGCTCGACAGTCACCTCAGCTTGTGATCTTCCTCGGTGATTCTCTGGACGACGTGCCTCTTGAATTCCTGTGTCCATTATTTTCCACTAGCCGTCAAGTGACTTCACTGATGTACTTCTCCTCCGGTCTACCTCCAGAAAATTTGCGTTGAACTTAGGTCCAGTTTAGCTCAAACTTTCACCGGCGGACATTACTGAAACATTTGTTGCCATTTAGTCTCATAAATTAATTCGCCCGTTTACTCGTGCCTATGTAACGTGGTCTTATGTGTCTAATTATTTGGCTAATAACTGATTTTAAGACTAATGTTGCCGTATGCCATATTCTTCTGTGAGTGGCGGCGTCGAGTAGATTCAAAAGCATGTTAGACTGTCATTAATTTATTTTAGTTATTTGTTAGTTTTGTATAGTATTCATTTAATTGAAGTTAGACTTCTTCTTTGGATTGATGTCGTTTTTGGGGATTTCTCCGCGGATACATGGTTGTCTACCTTGTGAAGAGGCACCTGAAGAGGCCTCCAGCAGCGGAGGAGAAACGTTGGTAGACAACCACGTATTCATGGAGAAATCCCCAAAAACTACATCATTCAGAAGACATGGACCGCGAAAGTTCCATCTTCTTTGGATTAAATTTTGATCACTCATTCCTGAATGACGTGGTAATCTAGTGAGAAGAGTATTCTGTCGCTACCAAGACGCTGCACATTTGGAGAAGACGGATGCTTCCGGCTAAATGAATTCAGCAATTTCAGTGATTTTCCTAGAATCAGATTTCTCTGGTAAACCACAGGTGGGATAGGGGAAGGAACAACTTTCCTCGTACCCTGACTGTGTGAATTTCACTCGCTATTCTCTCGGCACTCGGTGAACTTTTTCCTCACTGGTCACATTGACCTTCCTGTTGAAGAAATCATTAGTGCGTTCAGAGTGTTCATATGTTCGCGGAATCTTCGTTTAGTTTTCAAGCCCAGAAAAATTGTTTCGTGGATTACTTTGCTGTTAATCAACGCCTCAATGCTATCCTCAAGATTGCTGCATTTCCGCATGTGGCACCACTGCACGCTTCCTTTCAGCATTATTCCCCTCCCTCTCATTCTGTTAGCCTTTGTATGGGGGCATTACACCTGACGCCGCTCATATGCCTCTCATCTTCCCATTCCCTCAGCTCACCGTGACAGGTAAACTCCGAGGCCGTTAGTAAAAGCGAGCGTCCAAGGCCATTGTCGGCATTTTCCGTTCGAGGGAGGTGTTCTGCGAACCTTTTGGGGGTTATGGCGACAGCAGATTCCAGCGCAGCGTCAGTCATTGTGGCGAAAGCTCATTGTTACGTTTCGAAACGTTTTGAAGCAGATATCGAAGGTTCAGGGACGCCTTTTCGATGGGCGGGACGTAAAACAGTTCATTACTACCGGCCTTAGTTTATTTTAGCGGCATGTAACTTCAACCAATCCTTAAATAACTCGGTGAACACTCGTTCTGGAACACAAAGTAAAGCTACGTATTTCATAAAAAATACCCTTGGGCGCACAAAACGTAATGGATGAGAATGGTTGAGAAGCTTTGACATATTAGTTACTTACTAGATTAATACAAATTATCGGAATACGAATCTGGCACACATATATTTCCACACACACGAAACATTTACAGGTGAGGAAAGAACAAAATGCGAGGCAGTGAAAGGGAACAGAAGGCGGAGTTTAATTTTTCCCCCACATCCTCAACCATAATACGCAATAATACCAACAAAATTTAATCCCTCCTCCTACCCGTTTTCATCTGAATCCTGCACTCCCTGCCGCACGCCCTCGCGACAGCCTGTAGGGTATTGTGTTAATGTAGATGAGTAGTTTTTCACAGCAAAAACCTAACCTTTTCCCAGTAATCGAAGAGGTGATATATTTCACCCATAGAAATATTTTCTATATGCTCCGAGATGGCCACTATGATGAGCCACAGTAGGTATGCATAATTACTACGTATTTGTGTTTATTTGTACTAAATACTTTAGGAGGTGTTTCTATGAATATCACGCGGGTAACAAATTACAAGTTCTACTTTTCATCCGACATGCAAGTAAACATTTAAGAAGTACCTACTACATTCGTGCTTTACACATATGATAATTTCGTACAGGCATGCTTAAATCCCAAAATAAAAAAAACATCTTAATTTCTTCCCTATTTGTGTTATTAATCCGTATTAATATAATGTGTGAAGTGTCATTACATGTTAAAGTAAATTGATTTTATGAATGCATATTGTGTTAGAAATCTTGAAGTTTAAGTTTGCTTGCAGTTGCGCTTCCGTAATTTATATCCACACTTCGTTGGCTGCACCAGTAATTGGATCCGGTTTGTAATTAGATCGATATAATAGATAAAAAGTGATGCTTGAGCCTTTTAACTTCTTTCCTTACTACGGATTATAGAAGGAACAACACCCAGGAGCTCGAGCTTTTAGGGTGCCTCTCACGACATTTTGGAATAAGCGAGAGAAAACGATGGGGTGGAGCGCTTCGATCTTGACCTTGGCCTTGAAATGTTTGGAGGGCAGCGCTCATCGCTTGTCTGCCGATGAGATAAGCGATCCATCGAGAGCGGAGATAGCTCGGCAAATCAGTGTCTGCCACTCTCTTGGTATTTGTAGCAGAACATTTCATTCCTTCAGTGTTATTTTGAGGCCTTTTCACTCGTGAGCACAAGTTACCACGCCGATCGCTGCCAGTATTAGCTTCATGTTGTCGTCGATTTCATTCTTCTCAAGAAGTCATGGATTATTTTTCCGTCTTTTATTTCTAATGATGATCATTTTAGCGCTGTTCGTCCAGAACAGAATATTAAATGTTTATCATTATCTCTGTGGCCTCTGGTTGTCTTAAGTATATCATCGATTAAGTATTATGGATAAGCCTTCACACAAAGTAAATAAAAAACGAAAAGTGGTCTTACTGATTTTTGATTGAGCTAAGGAAATTCAGTTTATGATTTTTGCAAGCTATATTCAAGCTCTGAGGTTGTAGTGGATTTCCCCGTTTTAAATTCGTGCGAGATGTTTGTTATTATGCAATCGAACTCCAAATGCTTTCAGTTATCCTGACTCCATCACAATAATATTTTCATAGGAGTTCTTTGTGTTAAGTTTCCAATACCTCTATTTTATCTTAGAGATACTCACTCATCGCTATTATACTTTTACCTCTTACTCTTGCATCTAATTTACAATAAATACTCATCAAAATTAGTGTTGATAGTAGTTGAAAGGAAAATATCATTGTCAATCGTTTGTTTGGTCTTCCATACGCTTACAAAACATACCTAACCTTGATTTCGGTCTTTTTTAGGGCCAAAAGTTTTTATGATTTTGCTTAATTTCTAAGGATGCTCTCCCTCTCCTACCTTAGAGGATTCTTATTAGAATACTCTAGGGTGAAGAGAATTTAAGTAAGAATCCTCTAGGGTGAATCTAGATTTATTTCTAATAAATATTCAAAATTCTTCCTTTAGAATATTCTAGAGGAAATGGATGAACGAGAATACATTAATTCCTTAATTGCTATCAGTGGATTACTGTTATGGTAAAGACTCAAAATTCATCTCTGAGCATAGAATACATTGCTGAACAGAGTATTGTTACGTGAGAAACGGTGCCTTTGTTGGCGAGTTCATCTGTAGGGATTGATCTAAAACACGGTGGTTATCTGATTACTTATAGCTCTATAAGTAAGCTCTATAAGATTTGTGTTATTTCGACGGCTGCATATAAATCCCTTTCATATTCCTTTGTAGCATAGGGAGAATAAAAAAGGAATTGCCCTTGGAACTGATTCCGTAGATGTAGGATGTGAGAGCAGCCATCGGCTTGCTTGACAACGTGAAGTACGCATCGTGGCGCCCGCTCGTGGGCACTCAATGGCGTCGGTGGCGTCGGCACGAGGGGGCTTCAAATTGATTTCTCTTCGAGAGGAAGGGGTGTGTGGGGAGGTGAGGGTCCCAGGCCCTAACTCGGGTCGCCCCGCCACAACGAGCAGGAGAGAGATGCGATCACGCGCCGACGTGGATGGTCAGACGGTCTCCCGTGCGGATTCGGTAAAAAGCGTCTATCGGAGGCGGGAGGTGCAGAGAGTAAAAAAAAACAACTCCGGCTCGGAACTCGAGTTATTTGCATCGGTGAATGAGCGATTGGCTTTAATTAGAGTCGCCCTCGCTGCGGAAATCACGTGATGCGATACTAACAGGAGAGGCGGGGGAGGAGGACGCCTCGTTGCCGCAGTACGAACGTTTCGCCCGTGAGCTTCGCGGACTGAGGCGTGAGCGACCACTTTGAAGTGGCCCCTCTCTCCGTCACCCATCTTCCATCTCCCTCCTCTCCATTCCTTCCACACTCCCTCATCCATTTTTAATTACCCCCCTCTCCTGACCGTCGTTTTTGGCTGCTAACGAAAAAAGAACACTCATTGAATTTTGTTCGCGAAAAAAAGGGGTAGGAATAACTCCGATTCGCCCCCACCCGTAATGAATGCACGCAGAATCTCATTCACGAGGGTTTCCGTGAGTGCCGCGCGACGAGGCAGCAACCGCCCCTTTCAGTCGTCATTCAGTAATCATTCTTTCCGACTCGCCCCTCCGCGGGCACCTTTGTTTTTTGCACTTTGTCGTTTGTCCGGACGCAGCGCCGGGGGGCGTTGCTAGCTCACGCACGTGCTCACGGGTTCACACGAAATGCTTTGGGTCGGGAAGCCTGCGTGCGCTGCGGTTACTGGGCATTCCATCGCCGGCTCTCTCCGTCGTTTAGTGCTCTGACAACCGGTCTTCATAATTGTTGCCTGCATTATAGTGATAACTGGATATATTCTGCGAAGAAAACTAAAACTGCTTATATCATGATTAGGAGTCAACCGAGAAAAGCTATCTGGAGAGTTGCAACCACTTAAAATAGCATGGGTGTGGTAGCCAGGCCGGTAACGCGCCAGCCCCGAAACCCAAAACTCTCTGGGGTTCGAATCCTGCCTGGGGCGCAGATGTTTTGTATATTACTTTTACTTTTAGGAGTAAGGCTAGATGAGCCAATATAACCTAGCAGCAGGATTATGTAAAACTATTCTACCTTACCTAATTCTACCTTACTTAAAGAGTGGCTACTTTTTAAGACTTCTCGGTGGTTGGTAGGTTTACATGGTTAAATGGCGTTCAAATAGCTGTGCGTAAAGTCTCTCTTATTTATTTGAAGTATGAACAGTCGTCTGCTAAAAAATCACCACCACGTTTTTGTTCACTGACAGTTTTTTTTTAGATCCTGGAAAGGCTGGTTTGGCAAATTTGCGGCAAAAATTGTCTCGTTTCTGATTAATATCTCATTTTAAAAGATTTCAATCGCTCTCAAAGTCCTCACAAGAAAACGTTAATTGCACTCCAAAATCAATAAATGGTGAAAATTGAGACAGGGCATAACCAGGACGCAAGCAGCATATTGAGGCATCTGAATATGATTTGTGGCCATTCAGCGACTGTGTATACTATCTGTGTTCGATATCTAATTTCTCTTTATGTCTATACTCTTAGGCAATGAGGTCGATGTATTGGCGTAGGAAATTCTCGGAAGTATGCTATCTTAAGCGATGCCGCTTTCATGCTCGAATGAACTCATGCGGATGCTCTCTCAAATTCAGAGCAACATTGGCTGATTCCAGAAGAATACGGGAAATCTTTATGATAGTTAGAAATTGAGAATATGATGTCTGTTAGCTGACGAATTTTTGAAAGAAACACCGTAAAATGATTTTATTTCATGAACTTATCTTCAAATGCATTTTTCGTGCTCTTTTTTTAAATAAAGTGAATTTATTGGAATGCAAATTTAATTACTAAAATTAAATCAGTTATGAAAATCGAAGCAACTATGAATTATGAAATTTCTAATCCAATATCGTCAAAGTGGGTTTCTGTCGTATTGCATTAAAAACTTGTACTCAAATAATGAAACAACTGCCTAAATAAAAAAGGCATTTTTCTTGTTAGTTGTATGTAGATTATATCTCGCTTATTAGGTTTTTATACAAAATGCATTCGTTAAGCATAAACTAGAATCTAAACAACTCTGTATGGGCATTTTATGCAAAAGAAATGTGCCGTGACCATTCATCAGTACCTGTGGAGATAATTGAAATACCTCTGAGGTGGTCAATTCGCATGACGACCGGGAAGTTGGAGAGAAAGACTGCAGTGCTTGGCTTCTTTCTAGAGTGTTCTTTTAATGAATAAACCCCGGACTGCTGGACGTCGACAACAGCGGTGGCAGGTGCATGAGTTCACGTATTCGTCGCGCAACCCCTGTTCGAGCGCCATTGAAAGGTGCTTTGTGCCCGTTTAATGCGAATTCATGCAAGACAACGAAACTCGCGCCAAAATAAAAATGAGTTGGAGGGTGAGGGGGTGGGGCGGGATCGTTGCAGGTGAAGGGCGAGAGGGGGCAGTTGGGGAGGGCGTTTTACACCCGCCGACGAAGCCACGCTCCCTTTGCAGCAGCACCACCGCCTTTCGTTGCCCCTCGACCCGCACTCTCCATCAAGACCCCGCCCCACGTGCGGCCCGCAAGAGCTAGTTCCCATGGCAACCACGTGCGTGTACCTTCCGCCACCCCCCGTTTCCCTTCACCCCCTTCGATCCGCCCTTTAATACTACGGCGGAGGTGGGAGGGTGGGGGAAGGCGCGAGGTGGGTGGCTTGAGGGAGGGGTGGCGCTAACGCGAACCCCCCCCCCCCCCCCCCCCCCCAACCCCGCCCCCGTGCGAGAGGGGGCGTGCGGGACCCTCCCAAATATCCCTCCTCCATTGCAGCCAAGCGACCCTACTCTTGCACCCCGCCCCCTTCCCACAAAGCGTTTAGATCAATACACACACAACGACTGTCCCGAGCCATCCACCCCCGCGTCCACCGCCGCCGCTCCCCGGGTGCGGGGGCAGGCGCGGTGGGGCTGCGGGTGCGATTGTGTTGGCTGGATGCTGATGAGATCGTCCGAACGAACGGAGTGACGTCCGCTATCGGTCCGGGGGAGTTGAGGGGTGTGCGGGGGCGGGCCATTCTGCAGCGCTCACCTCCAGCCGATCCTTTCCGGGGGACGATCATTAAAGTGGATGTCCCTCGCTTTTTGTTTACCGGGGCCTGCGGGGAAACTCCAGAATCACTGATTTCTCAGGGGTCGAATAATAAGTGCTCGAGTCGTGGTTTTCTGAGAGGCGGTCGTTCTTCATTTTAGAACTTTCAATGCTCTTGTCGACGGCGAGGAGCCGGTGGGTAGTGTTTGGGCTGTTGACTGGAGATCCCAGACTCTACACTGTAAAAAGTAGATCTGATTTTAAGGTACAAAAGCGATCTGAATTTCAGATGCAACAATTTTAAGACAGGGTATGTTGAATTTCAGCAGTAATATCTTGTCTAAAAATAAGGCAGGTGAACAACTGAAAATCAGACCATCCAGAATCCTGCTCCCTCTGCTTCCTGCTTAACTGCTCCTGTACCAACCATCCATGTTCCTGCCTCTTCTGCACCTTGCATCCGTGTTCCTGCCTTAAACCAGACAGCGCTTAAATTCAGATCGCACTGAAAATCAGATCAACTTTTTACAGTGTAATATAGGAGGGGCCTCTTAAGGCACGACCAGCTTAATCCAAGTTGAGTGATTTTCAGGGTATCATATCTTTCTGGGAACCCACCGTCGGCTCAAGGAAAGAAACAACCCTGATGTGTAAATTTCACACGCCGTTGGGCATCGTTCCTGGTGAGCTCTATCCAAGACCACCTTTGAGTTTAACCCTGATGTATTGCTCATATCGCTCTAATATTTCTCAAAATGCTAAATTCATAAGGGTGAATTATTCGAAAGTATTTTGAAGCGAACTACATACTCAAGAGATGATCATAGTTTTCATTGCTACCACTGATGTCGAGCTTTAGGCTTCTTCTCAGAAACTTCCTTTTTAGACCAGCAAAATTGGATTGGACTTCAGTGTCATATTCTCGTAATCATCACCGTCATCAGAATTACTGGTTAGTCGTGGTAGATAATATGCGGCTAAGGTCATTTTCACCGTGAAGGATAGGATGGTGGTTGGGCATGCCATCAGTATAGGCCAGGTGAAGGATGACTTGGATTCTCTCACACTCAGCTATCTATCCTCTTCAGTCCCTCGCGATTCTAAAACTTCAAGCTTTTTATAACCTCAATGATGTTTTATTATTTCTTCTGATTTTTTTCAGACTATTGCCTTTATTTCTAAATTTGCTTCTGGATACAGTTGATTTTAGTGCGAACCATATTGGATTTATTTTTGGTCAAAATGAACTTTATTATTATTTTTATGGTGTTCAATCGTGAAGTAGCTCTAATTTCGCCGTAATGGTGGAATAATGTTAACATTAAACTCTCTTTAAACGTTCGTCCACGATGCCTTGTCATTGAACAGTGGGATAGAAATATAGTTTGAAAACTGAACTCGTAAAAACAGTAGGTAATTAAAAAAATGAAATTAAGGTGTTATTTTATTTACCGATAATATTATAGCTGGTTTATAACACGCTTGTTTAGGTTTATAACACGCTTGGCTTTAGTTCTCGTGTAAATATTTTATGGCAGATTCTAGGGTAATTTTTATTTTTGTTTAATTTTTCCAGTTAGTGTATATCTGGTTCCAATGGTGTAAGTATTCCTCTTATGGATAATGTCTTCCATGAAAAATCGCTAGCTCGTAGTAATTTCATTAGAAAAAATTCTATGCACACTTACATTTTAGCAACTGCTGCTCGATCAAAAAAATTACTCCTTTTGCAATAAGCGTCTTGTATACATATGAGGAATCAATACATGATATACATTGCAACTCCTGATAAAAATTAATCAGGAGGGAAATTACTCTTGTTGAAGATGAGAATCTAAATAGTCAGATACGCGAGGCGAGCTAGCACGACAGATATCGCTTTGATTAATGATTAAGCTCATTTTCAGGCATTGGGATTTCTCTGTTGCGTGGGGCCCTATTAGAGAATCAGAAAATATTTTATGGTTGTATCTTAGTTTTTATTTTTTTATTCAGGTTTTAAATACAGTAAATATTGGAGATGGGATTGATGAGATTACTAGTGTTAAAGGATTGTTATCTAGCCGTGAAAAATCTCAACAGAGTTACCCGCTGATCTCCATAATATAAAGATTTCGACGCAGAAAAAGTATCCGCCTCGAACGGTGGAATAACTGGCTGAAGCACCTGGCCGGAAGTCAGGGGGATCCGGGATCGAGTCCCGGTCAATGAGGAGATTTTTTCTCTTTGAAAATCTTGCTATTGTATGGAATGCTGCCCCCTATCTAAGGAGCACAGGTTCGGATTTCATTTGTTGCAAAGTCAAACAGGCAAACATTAAAGGAAAAAAAGGCAAAACCCCGATGATTTTGTACGCTATCCATTTAATAATGGTCCATTAAGTCATTTGTAGGAAAGCCAGGAGGCTGATGGGTATATACTTCATTATCAAATCTCTGATTTAGAAATATTATTTAAAATACTTTCCTAGGAGGGCGAATTCTCAAAAACAATTATAGTTTTGTATCGGTAATTAATAAAATATACTAAGTTCTTTGATATAGTCTGTAGTTGATGAAAATTTCCTTCCTTATCCTGTCATGATTTTTCATTCCTTTTTCCAGGATAGTATTTTGTGCCTCAGTGTGAGGCGGGAGTTGCTTTAAATTTGTTTTATCCAATCTTAGTGAACTCCTTGCTTTTTTCCACAAGGAACACAATTTAGGAAGTGAACTATACGCTTTTCCGTTCCTCACTCCAATAATCGTTCTTCCCATCCATTCGTTTACTGCATCATTCCATGTCTCGTTTTTTCGAGCTCCAGATGTACGTGTATCAACGTTTAATTTGACAGGGTCTTTTACGAGAGGCTTTCTTTTTCACCGGGTCGTGGCCACACCTCCTTACGAGCGGAGATGGTGTCGCGTAAGTCCTTCTTTAAAAGTGTCAAGTCTCACCCACGCACCGAGCCCTCAGTCACCCTCCCCCCATCTAACACCCCTGCCCTCTTCCCTCCCGCCTCGCCCTTCTTATCGTGGCAGTCTCCCCGCTTTCCCCCGTTGTGCACGCACCCCAATTTACGACCTCCAATGGGAACCATTTTGGAGTGGATTTCTGGGGATTGCGAAGAGGGGTGAGAGGAAACAGGCGAGGGATTGGGAGTTGAGGACCGCAGTGGTGATGGTGGGGAGGTGGCGATGAAAGAGCGGCTGACGGCTGCGGGATTGCGGTGAATATGCATGCCTTCGGTATTTCCCGGATTGCATCTGCCCCCCCTCGCCGCTTTCACCCTCGCTAACATTTCGTCCTAATGCCTCCAACTCCGGCCAAAATATACCGCCATTCTCTCTCCGTCGCAGGGGCAGAGAAACTTTTCTTTCTCGCGTGCCTACTTGGTGGCACGGTGATGCGAATTTGCCGAGCTACGGAGTTAGTCGAAAGTTTGATTTCATCCCGTTAAGGACGAGGATCGATTCCTTTGAAAGGGGATTCTCTGGCGCCGAGACTTTAAGTCTGGGATTTTCGGGAGAGGCTGCGTGTGGAGCGCAGAAGCCCAAACTTTCTCGATCATCTTAGAGTTTGTCATCCTGGTGAAAAGATTGTGCTGCAAAAGACTGCAAAAGCCCCTTCCGAAAACTGCGGAGTTTGGAGTATTGATGGTTGCAATTCATCGTTTTCAGTGTTATGGAATTTATAGTTTTCCATTGAATTAATTTATTGGCACAACGCATCTGTTCGTATCACACCACTAGGGGAAATTGCTGCTTTGTGTGTGATACAAAATGATAGCATGACACTGCTTAAAATATATTTTGATTAATTAAAAAAAGTAAAGAGGTTATTACAATATGATTAATTTTATTAGAATTAAACTCATGGAACCGTAAAATACAACGATATGGTATTAGGGAGCGGATTCTGTCTGTATTCCAAGAATTCATGACCGTCGCAAGGTACAAATTTCTTTTCTGGATGATCAATCCGAAACGGTCACGAAAGCTTAAACTACAGCGCTCCATTGGCTACCTCACCCGAAGACGTCGAAGAAAAGTCCTCAACTCTACAATAATCTCCATTCAAGATCGCTGTTCAATCGTAATGCGAATTTGAATGCAGGAGATTGCGGACTTCATTACGACTACATATGGACGCGAATATAAACGAGTAAAAGTAGGTGATTTGGAGGGTGTTTAGTTTCATCATTGATTTTCAGTATGGCTCCTCAATGATTCCTCTTCGCTTCTTCATTGAATGTTACCGATTTTTGGTATTTTCTACCACGGATGACTTTTTTCGCATCCACCCTTGTCCGCTCTGGTACTACCTCCGGAGTCCGCCTTTGTCTTGTCGTCCGCGCCCCACTCCACCCTCTCCCATTGGCCATCCGATTCTCATGTTGATGGATGGCAGTTCGGCACGATGGCTTGCGTCGTGCGTGCGGAACTCGTTTCATCCCCATTCTTCCCTCCCCCCCTCCCCTTCGCACGCACGCGCCGCCAGCCGAAGGAAGGGTGCGCATATTGCGCTACATGATATTAGGACATTTATGATTCCCTCAATCCTTTCCCATTTTGCTGCACCTATTGTCGGTGGTCTCCCGCACCCTGATTCAGCCATCCCCTCGTTCTCCGTTGACAATTGCGTATGCAAGCGTCCCTATTATTTGCTGTGGTCCTACTTATCACTTGTGGTGACAGGGTTCGTCCTAATGGAGGATATGCATCAAATATTTAATCAAATATTCCGGTAGTTCCCTCGCACTGGATTAGGGCCGACATAAACCTTCATCATCATTGGTAGTTTAAAGTCTTTTGGAAAATCTATGTGCAGTATAAACAAGAAAATTGTTAAACATTTTTGGTAGCATTCACATAAATTTTATTCTGCAATAATTTTCCTTAATTTCATTTTCCATCTTTCCGCAGTTTGTTTCTGTACCTTATATTGACATCCAAAATTGTCATCCATTGAAAACCCATTATTTTTCTTTCTCTCCGTCATGTAAGCATTATTTTAACTCGTCGTATTCATAATGGCGCGAATATACCTACTTATACGTATAAACCATTACCATTTCTTTGTTTAAATCAATTTCTACACAAGGGTTATGTAGAAGGTACTTCAATAGTTGAAGATTATGCTGTAGAAGAGGAAATAGGTCGTCTAAAACTTTGAAGTTTTGCACAAAGCTTTTCGCAGTATGATGTGTGTATAAAACTTCCACGAAATAACGACTAAGCCACCCATGTATATTTAACCACAGTTTTCAATATACCTACCCTTAGCATCACCTCGTGGAACATATGCCCAATTTCGAGTGACTAATATGTTATCGATCAATTCTGTGACCGGTGAGCCATAGTACTATTAAAGTAAGTACAGTCATTCGTAAATAACCCTGATTTTGGATTATTTAAAAGAGTATTCCAGCCCTCTCCTATCGTGACTGTGAGTTACGAATGTTTCTCCTTAACTTTTAAGTTACATATCGGCGGCCCAAGACACCCCTTTTTCTTCAAACCCCCGATCCGACCTCCCCCGCGGTGACCTGTCTTCCCACCTCACTGGTGACTGCCTTAATTCATTGAGATTTCCAGGCAGAGATAGCAATACCCGGTGAGTGGGGGCGAGTTTACGTGTGACTAGCACGGGCATGCCATTCAGAGTGGTGGGTCGTAATCTGCCATCCACCTGCCTCGACTGAACAAATCCGGTAGATTTCTTATCACATTCACGTTTCAATGTTTCTCACCCAGAAAGTATTCTTATCCCATTTATTTGATTACAGCAGGTGTATAAAATTGTGATAAATCGCTCTCGAGTTTCCTTAGTGCTTGTCAATAGCCTTTTTTTTATGAAATATGCCTCACGAATGATACAGGTATCGAGGTGAAATGGAACTCCCTTTAGAATCGTTATCTCTCTCTGAAGTTTAGAAATGTTTTGTAATCTGTTGGATTAACAAGTTGTAAGGGTTTACAAGTAGTCATTGTTTTCACCTCGGGCAAACTTTATTTTAATTTTTATTAAATAAAATACATCTGGGATAGCGAGATGCCTTCTTTGAATAAATATTCCTATCAACACACATGAATACTCAAGACCGACTTGATTTTTTGAGAAAGTGCACGAGAAAGTATGTACTGCTTGGAACATATTATGAAGTTAATTTAATATCAGTCATTTTTTGATGTTATCAATTTGGATATCCAGAATGCTGAATACATTTCGTGATATTCATTTAAAAGTTCAATGTGGCATCCAGGGTGCATTTATCGAGTTTCCCGCCTGGGAGATCCAAGCTGGTAAAACGGCATCTACATTTTCATATACATTTCATTTCACCCCACGTGAAGGCGCAAGGGCGGGCAGCAACGAAGCCTGCGATTCTGAGAGTTGAGATTTTCATCTCTGAAATGGAAAGCCTTCAGCTATTTGGAATTCTCCACGGTTGATCACTCAAAAGATACATTATTAAAGAAAAGAAAGACAAGTTAGTGGAAAGAATGCTGAGGATAATTCACAGTAGGCAGCGAAGTAAAATACATCGTTTCCGTCTTTTCAGCCAGACCCGGATTAGAACATCTTATTCGTGTAAATTTGACTCCAGTTTCGATAGGCAAGTCAAAAGCTGCATATTTTCTCCAGATAGCGACGCTGGGTCGGAAAGAGTTTGTGCCATTGGCTAAAACTTACCCCTGTCATGAAATTAAACATGGTAACATATTCATGAAAAAGGTGTCTTTTCAAAGGTCCGAACTGCATATCATCTACTTTTTAGCAATTGGAGGCCTTCAAAACCTGATTTTCCTTATACTGTACACAAGAATTTTACGTCTCCATGAATGGCACAGAAGTCGCAAAAAGGAGTAGGCGAGGATTATGGATGAAAAGAACAATAGTAAAATTAAAATAGCACCTAATTGGCAGTATTCTAAAGCCTCGGCTCTGACGTCTAATTGATATATGTTTCTATCTGGATTTAAATGTTCCCTACTCTAAATGGGGTCTTTGAGTGAACCATGGACGCATTATGACTATTTTGGTCTCAGAGAAGGTTAAGTCGTTAACATTCCCCTCTAGTATCCGTTTTAGCATATTTGCTCTTCGTTCCAATCACTAGCCGCACTGCCTCCTTTTTAATTCAATCTGTTTGACGTCAGAAGGGCTTTATTTAACTTTCTCACGTTTGCTAGGTTTTCCTAAATGTGTAGGTGTATTTTCTTTGTTTTTTATTCAGCAGAGAATAATGAATTCTAAGTTGAACTAACTCACCATTTCAATGCAATTCACGGAAGTCCAAAAGAACAAAAGGGTGGTTGTTCGTACGACTGTACAGTATTGAAGTTAAATGTATGTACTGAAGTACTTTTTGAGCTCTATTCCGTTTTAATATTTCCCATTTGAAAAAGATAGATAGGCAGTGAAGTTAAACAACTGAAATTGTAAAAGAATTCCAAAACGCTCCATTGGTCCGAGTATCTCTCATTTTCTTTGCAGCGTGTTATACTTTACGTTAAAACATCGGACGCTAAGAAATAAACTGAGGTAGTAGAAATGTTTATAAGCGCTAATTTACATGTATGGAAGGAATGAATACAAAAACTGAGTTTTACACGAACATTTACACAAGCTTAGCAGAGAAAAATTGTGTTTATATCAAAATGAATAGAAGCTTCATCTAAAATTAAATAGCAAAAAATAGCTACGCTAACGCGTGCCTTGGTGAAGGATGACGAATAGATATTGCACTTGTTTGGGAGAAAGGTAAGGAGATGCAAAGGACGGAATGGAAGACAACTGAGGAGGTTCTGTGAGTATTGGGGAAGGAGGGAACGTTGCGGGAGGAAAGAATAGTACCAGTTATTAAATTACAATGGTTTAGTGAAGGCCTTAGAAAACGAATAAGTTTTTTATAAAGGGAAAACATTCACCGAACTAAATAGAACAATATGTAAAGGAAGGTGGCAAAAGAAATTAGAGGTGCTCCATTCAAACCTACCCTGAACGATTTAACACCAGATATTAATCTTTGGTCAGTGATCGAATCTACTTGTAGCTTATTATTGTAGGTTAGTGAAATAATTCAATACTTTTTTATTTTTTTTTGCTACTAGAAATATGCCACTTTAACGCATAGAATAAGTTAATTTAACTGGCACATGTATATAATCATGTCCGTGTCTGCCCTTGGATGGTTCCATTGACCGCTTGTTGAGGAATGATTTAACGTACTTGTGATGTGTGATCTTCGTTTGTTTTCGACCCTATCAGTAAAGTTGATCCAAAGTTCTTTAAACATGCACGAAAACGCGGAAAGTCTATTTTTGGTCCGCATAACATAGTGAAAATATTTTCACAAATTCAGGAAAAGTTTCGAGTGATTCAGCGACAATTACTCACCAAATATATTCTTAGATGAGCGCATGAATCTCTTTAAAGACAGTGGCTTGTTTACTTGAACTCCTCATCTATAGAGCTTTTTCCCAATCGGTGGAACGTGTCCCTTTTTTGTGACTTCAAAGCCTACTAGGTGGGAATAGAGTGACTGAATACCCTGCCCCTTCTTAACTTCGGTGATGATATCATCAATAAGCACGTCTTTAACGTACGTTTTAAACTACATGCATGCCCAAAGTCGAAGACACAGAACTTCTCTTGTAGCTCTTGGTCCCTGATCTTGGGGCTTGGTGAGTGAGGATGGAAGGTGGAACGCTAGGCACAAAATATTGGGAAACACTCTTTAAAGAGTATAAGGGAGCGAGTGTCAGGGAGGAAAATTATTATAAAACATTTAATGCGTATATACAACTAAATCATATGTCACTACGTAATAATAAAAGCTGGTACTCGGCATGCACCAGAGAAATCCTCACATTAGCCATTCAGCCCAGTTAATGATTTCGTGCTAACGGACTGTATCCGTGGTACCTATGTTGAACTCAACCATCGGTTAATTTTTATTCACGGTTTTTTCTCGCTCCTTTTTTCAGGAGGGAAGTCGCTGCAAACATGAACGGCATTAACGGCCAGCACAATGGAGGAAGCGACTCCATCAACGGAGGAGAAGAGGGGCTCCCGAAAGGCTGCTGGTCTATTGGTCTCATAAATTCGCAATTTAAATACCTCACCGCAGAAACATTCGGCTTCAAAATCAACGCTAACGGTGCTTCCCTCAAGAAGAAGCAAATGTGGACCCTGGAACCTTCTGGCGATGGCGACAGCATATGCCTTAAATCTCATCTTGGGAGGTAAGTGATAAAGTAGAAAGGAAACTATTGCTTGAATTCGTAGTGATAAGACTAGTGGAACACGTCTCCTAGGGCAATAGCGTGAGTAGTCAATATATTTTTTCTTTATTGATGCAATTTATGCGCCATTCGCTTTTTAGTTTCCATTGCTTAGTTGTGCATTATCACATTGAACGGTAATTATGATCCAACTAATTAGGATAGATTGTTGCTAAACGGTTATATTTATTACGTCATAGAAGAAAACAGAAAATTCCTTTAACTCTACCTGGGTGCAATTTATAGGGCACGTTTCGGTGTTACAGCATTGGACATCCTTTACTAACAACTGTCGAGTTTTAATCCATGCGTAATGCTGATTGAGATATGTTTCAATATCTATGATTTTATTGTGCAAATTAAGAGGGACTGAATATTTGCCCAACGCCCAGTTGGTATTATATATCAGTAGGATTCTTATGTGTACGGTCTTGGCGGGATCGTAAGTTGATCTTTAATCAAAGGATTGACGTGAATATCTGACGCCTCATGGACATTTCAGTTTGAGTAATGAAATTCAAGGATCTGAGGAATTGCTGCATCTCTGAAAAGTTATGGTCTAAGCCGTGGTTGTGATTTCCCAACTTCATCCTCCAGTCTCATTCGTGGTGCGGCGTCTGAACCATGAAGCATTATTCAACTAAATAAAAAAATGGATTTATACATGTGGACTCCTTCCCTTATAACTTGTTTTTCAATATAATTATGTCTATTCCCTAATGGAAATCAAGCAATAATTTGATATTACGTCAAGAGTAATGAGTATGATCTTTCTTTTCTCCCCTCTTCTTCAAAAGGTTACTCCTATTATGTATCACAGTATTTTGGAATGCAGTCATTCGGTTCATTCCATCGCTGCCCTGCGGAAGTTTTGGAAGTAAGATATATTTAGCGTGGGGTATTGGAATATCGGTTTTATGGATTGTTTATACGTGAAGAGGAAATCATTTTCTAGAGATAGTCAATTATGGGAGGACTTTGTATCACATTATGTATTGCATTGAGTGAGAATTTCTTGAGGTTATTGCGAATTCCATCCCAGCCCTGTCTTAAGCCCGTTTCACACGATACTTGATCCAACTCAAGACCTAGTGTGCTAGCCGCTACTTGATATTGAGGACGGAATCTAGTATGATTGGAACCGTCCTGGGAGGTTTCACACGATAATCAACCTTGTGCTTGCTATGAATCGGTTGTTCCATATGATTCCAAACTAATTTAAAAAAGAAGTTCGCACAGCGTCTGTAACGTGACTTGATTGGTCGATGGCTGCTGGGCTACTAAGTCCTGCTAGAAATCTAGTAACGCATCAAGTATGAAATCCAGTAGCTCAGCGAGTATACTAGCTAGCATGCTTGCCAGCCAGTATTCTGGTTCTGTTCACACGACACTGGAAAGCTAGCATACTAGCGAGTATAATAGACCTTGTACTGGATCAAGTATCGTGTGAAACGGGCTTTAGTCTGTCACTTTTGTGGTGAATCGTTTCAGGGTTCAAATCTCTGAAGTGCGTAAAGATATTAAGCAGAAATATCTCGACAAAAATGTTTTCCCTTTTGGATTTACCCAATTAATCTTGATTCATGGTCTGTCGCCTGCTATGGAGTCTGTCCCCCCGACAGGACTTCATATGGCCCTCACCCGACCGCGTTCCGCTTTTTCACGCCCTTTGGCCCTTGCTCGTTTTGCAGGTACATGGCGGTGGACGCGTTCGGGAACGTGACATGCGAGTGCGAGGAGCGCGGGGAGTCGGGCGCCCGCTTCGAGGTGTCGGTGGCGAGCGACGGCAGCGGCCGCTGGATGCTGCGCTCCCTCACGCGCGGCTACCTGCTCGCCGCCTCCGCCGACAAGCTCACCTGCTCCGCGGGCAAGGTGGGCGCCGTGCCCGCGCCCACCGAGCTCTGGCACGTGCACCTGGCTGCCCGCCCCCAGGTGAGTGCGGCGCTGGCCTCACCCGCGACTGGGGATGATGGCAATATCCAGTTACTGCCCTGCTGAAAAATTCCGTAGAAGTTCCTTAAAAGATTTCCTTAGGCCATTCTACAGAAATTCCTTAAAGTATTGAAACACTTTTTTAAGGAATTCCGTAGAACGTTCTACAGAAGTTCCCTAGCTTTCTGTACAGATTCCTTACAGCGTTCCGTAGAGATACCCTAGCGTTCCGTACAGATTCCTTACAGCGTTCCGTAGATATTCCCTAGCGTTCTGTACAGATTCCTTAAGGCGTTCCGTAGATATTCCCTAGCTTTCTGTACAGATTCCTTAGAGCAATCTATAGATATTCTACAACGTATTTTATGCATTCCTAAAGGTAAATTGGTAATTGTTTACACTATTTTGCTCAGCTTTCTAAATCACTCATTCCTAGCATAATTCCGGGTGATATTTGGGCTGATAGTACATAAGTTATATAAAAAGAATAGAATTAATAAATTAAACACTCATCTATTTACCTGTGTATTTATTATCTGTCATTAATTTTACATTTCCTTGAGGAATTGCACTGTATATATTAATTATAAATAAGTTCTTCAGCCATATTCTCCGTAGTTCATCCACAGAAAGGCCTGAAAGAAGAACAACCAGAAGACTTAAAATTTGTCATAACAACATGTCATATTTCAATCAATTATTATTTAAAGTTGGACCAGTTCACTTCAATTAATTTTCAGTAACTCCTTTACAGTATGTTTCAACGACCTTCCGTCAGTAAGTGGCACACTATCATTACTATGTATAAATATAAAAAGCGCTCAACTTAAAGTTTACAGAAAAAATAAACTCACCTTGTCTCCAGCGCTGTATGTCCAGGGATAACAAAACCTATTGGTCGTAGTCCCAGAACCTCGCGAGAAGGAGTAATGGCAATGGTCTCATCTACGAAGAAAACGGAACCATTAAGAACACATACCCTAACATAAATGACATTTTCAACGATGTCATAAGTGGACATTTTCTCCTTAATGATAGTAGATAGTATTAGATTTCAGTTCAAAACTTACCTCCTGGAATGATGATTTTCAAATCACAAAATGTATCCGTTCCTTTCGCGTCGTCGTGACTTAGCGAAAGCCAAAAAACTGGATCAATCCTCACTTTTGTTTTCGAGGTATTCGGTATCCTTACCGTGGCCGCAGCCCACTTGCCTATTGACGTATTTTAACCAATAATTTCTTTTCACTCTTTCACGGTTTTTCACTCAACACGCATTAACAAACAAAACTCCTCGAATTGGTGCACGTCGAAAAGTAAAAACATAAACGACGTACACACGTCAAGGAGAGTCTTCTTGACACAGATCACAAAAAAACTAAGATGGACGCTTCATGCCAACATCCGGTGTTATCCAGAGTCAAATTAAAATCGCTATTCAAATTATATTCTCGTGTATTTAATAATTTTTTTTCTAACTATGTAGTAATTCCTATTTTAAAATATTTTGATACTTGTTTTTTGTTTTATATCCATATTTTATAAGGCTTAGTTTTTCAAGAAGGGGTTTCAAGTACTTTTGGGCAGGTGGGGGGAGTCATGAGGATCTCATTCCAAAAAATTTTAAATTCCAACAAATAAGACAAATTGAAAACATTAATGTTATAATTATTAGCAATGTGGTCATTTTACCGGTATACTATAGATGATTAGTTGAAACTAAAAAGATTATAAGAAACTAAATGATATTTTAGTACGTTTTGTAGCAATAGAAATGTGTTTATATGGAGTTGTTTGGCCATTTTTTTTATAAACACCAATTTGTGCCAATGTTTCGCCTCTTGATTTGGGCTTCTTCAGGGCTATTTAGTACACAATGTCAATTTTTAAATTTCAATTACTTTTGAACAGACTTAGAATAGAACAGAAGGAAAAAAAAGTTTACAGAACAAAATTAATATCTTGTTACAAACCTTTATGTAAACACATTACTATTACTACATAAATAAAGTGGTCAATAAGAATACTTCTATATAAGTACGTTTTGTTTCTCAGCAAATTAAATACATGCTTATTTTCAGCACAATTTGTGAATATGCTAGCTATAGCTTTATTTAGAATTGCAGCTAGGGGTCGGCAACAGGATGTATGAAGTCTTAGAAAGTTTGAGAGATATGCTGCACATGCCAATCAGTTTTTCTGGTCATCATCAGCTACTGAACCCAAATTCAATTTGATAGAGCTCAGGTACTTCATAACAATGGATATACCCACTACTACTGAGTAGTGTGTGTCATGTATACGAAACAGTTTTTGCTGATACTGCATTCTGGACATAATCTCTTTTTCTCCTCAAAACTGGTTCTCCTCAAATAACACATTGGGGAATCAAAATCTTATTTGTATTTCGCTCAATGTACCCTAAAATGAATGAGCCTGTAAAATTATTAGGGTTTTCATTGGCCATGAGTTAACTTGGAATGAACTTCACATTGGTGTCTGTAAAAAGCTGCCTAAATCATTGCAGCTTATGAGGAAAATTAAGCCACTGAGACCAAATAATTACTTATATGATGCATACCATGCATATTATCATTCTCACATATTGTATGGCCTTGATCTATGAGGCAACTCAAGAGGTTTTAAAAAATATGTCACTGTCAACCACTTTTTATCATAAGTGGTATTATGAAAATATATGGTGAAAATGTATTTCAAGTGTTGATCAAGATCCACATGAAGGATATCCTAAATTTAATTATAAGGTCTGATGTGCACCAGTTTGGTACAATAAATAGATTTAAAATGGACATAAGTTTTCATAGGCTTCCTAAATCTCAAAATAATATTTAAAATGATAAGTTACATGAGACAGCCCAACATATGGACATGCCTAAGTTAAAAAATACCAGTCATTATGGATTTATTCCATACAAGAATATTTTGATGGTGCATAAATGATCTTAGATGTAAAAGCACCCTAAAACCAAAACCTGATGTGTAGAATGTCTTAGGAAAGCAGGGCTAAGAAGTCACCAATTAAGCTATAGAAAATAATCTTTACATTTCTTTCTTGAAATCTTAAGGAATAATAGTATATCCATTTCAAGAAATGTGGCTTATCGCCAGGTGTTGCAAGCTTAACAAAGTTGCAAATAATTTGCTACAGGAAATGAAAAAATGAATTGCCTCCTGCTTTTCATTATACAAACCTCAGGATTTCTTAAAAATAGTAGCTAAGAATTTAAGTTTCCATCTTCCATGTGAAATAGAATTCTTTCATTATTTTAATGACCAGATCCTATCATCCTCTTGTATGTTTTGTGCTGGAAATGGAATTCAATGTTATGCTATCATCAAATGCAGTGGTCTGTCTCATGTAACTCTAATGAAGCATGAGTTTCATGGCCCCTGTGTAGCCTCATAACCATTTATAACTGCTGTTGCTGATTGTAAAGAGTGTTACAGAAGAGGTCAAGCTTCAGGATTACCCTAACTGTTTACCCGCCACTAATCAGAGCTGATGTTTCACCTGTTACAGCTATGAAAAGCTAAAATTCTGAAATCTGGATGAAAACGACTACAACTAACATTGTTGAGGTTGATGGAAAATGTATTTTTGATGAAGCACCAGCTCAATTTAAAAATGTATACCTAATGGATAAGACAGCCTCCATGTCAACTTCATGCTAATGACTTGCATATAGTAAAATACTACACCTAGGTACTTCAAAACAATGAAATATGGAAATTCAATTCAAACATAGATTTTGATGCATTATGATATATAAAGGGAGTAATTCGATGCATGATGCAACACACAAATTTCCTGCTAATGTGGTCATAAACATGCTTTTCAGTGAATAATTTGTATAACATGCATGTAAAAATCCTCCCAGTATTTAACTAAATCTACAGGTTGATGAGATCAGTCACTATAGAAGTGAAAAAAGGCAAATGTCTGGATGAAGGTAACTGCAGTTAATCCATTGAGTGCTGCCATAGGTATGCATATAGGGAGTGCAAGAAATCATGGAAGGAAAAAACTACACTGCACATTCTTTTGAAGCTCCTATAAGAATACTCCTCTGAGGTGTTCCAAAGGAATATAGTTTTTCCTTAAGTTAAAAAATATCAAGGCTGCTCATCACACTCTATTAACTCTTCACGTAGTATCATCACACACATTTGCCAAGTATTATTTCCATTTTCTATCAAACCTACTTACTTAATCTTCCTTAACCACTGAGCCATGCATCTAGATGTATGTAATCTTCAACACGATTGATATATACATATATAGCTGACTGGGTTTTGTATACATGAAAAGATTATAATCTTATCATATATGAACATAACCTATACTTATAAATATTTTCATTGTAAGGGTGGTCAAAAATGCCATTCTTCTGAAGATAATAGGCTTGGAGTGAATGATTGACATAAGTATCATTGCACCAGGATGCACTACAACATGACACAAATCCCTCACATAGCCATAGCAATTATAAACTCAGGATCCAGAGATGCAGAAAAACATGATCAGTTTCATATAATTAAGCCCACTATTCTAGATGTCCCATTATTAAAGTCATCAATGCTATCTATCATTTTAAAGCATCAAAGCTTCATTTTCAATCATAACTTTTGCAGAGTCATATGTCTATTGAAAAAGCAAAGATGCCAACAGTATTTTACATGAACTTATTTTCATATGTCGTCATGAAGAATAGAATTTAAATAATAATATGTTTCAGCGAAGTGGTATTTAACAAGTAATACAACAAAGGAGGCAAAACACAATAATGCAATTGTATTTTGCACAATTGAACAATTAATTGAATCAATATGATTGATTTTGATCTCTTTGCTCATCATCATATTTTGTAAACATATCTATAGATATCTATAAAATGCTATAACAGCAAATGATTAAGTAAACGCTACATTCTATTGGATTGAATAAATTTGTCAAATACATTTACACGTTAAAATTTTAATGAATTATCGCCATCCTACATCAATTTATATTGTTTACGCTGCGCTCATGAAAACATTCAAAGACAAAGTCAGCGGTCGTAAAAGGATATCTCTCTGTAATGAAGTCGTACAGTTTATATTCCGCGTAAATGTAAGAAAAAGGTGATTACAGAGAAAACGGTAGATATATTTAACAACATATTTTAATTTAATACCCGTTCCCATATCGTGTCACAAAATTGGTTTTCATGAAAATCATGATTATTGGTCATTTTAACGCCGTTAGTACTTCAACTTTAAAGTTACGTTCTATTTCATAATTGATTTTATTATTTTTAGTTAAGTGTCATATGCGGTTTCATATATCTATTTTATCATATCACGGGCGTAAATGTCCCGGAACTTAACGTCTCTCATCTCCATATCGTACTTTTCTGAAATGTCTGCTTATTCCTTAAGGATATGGCCGAAAGGGATGCCGGGATGATATTCTGTAGAGGCATCTCGGGCTTCCTACGGAATACTCGGGCAGTGTACGGAACTTTGAACTTGCCTCGCAAAATTTTCCGTAGAATTCCGTAGACCTCACAACTTTCTACAGAAGTCCCTCTGTTCCGTAGAATTTGTTCTGTAGAACTCCGTAGAAAGGGAAAGGTTTCTACAGAAACTCTGTAGAATTCCTTACGTTCCGTAGAAAATGTGTACGGAATTTTTCAGCAGGGTGCGCTCGCGGCAAGAGTGGCAGTGCGGCACAGTGCTGTTTTTTCCTGTTTCGCATCTCCGAAAAATATCTCACCTTAATTTCTTACTGCACTGATCGATAATGTAATTCTCAGGAGTTCCAGTTCTATTTGATAGTTTTTACTTTATTAATTTATATCCAATTATATATAGTATTATATATACTATTCTTACTTCCGTACCCGTATCGTGTGCATTCTGCCTGATAAAATATAAACATAACTAAACATCTCCTTGGGCTCCACAAGAAACGTTTGCTTCAAAAAGGCCCCCGTGGCTAAAAATGTTTGGAAACCAATACTTTAATATATCGTCATGGGATGAAAATATATTGTGCAGTGATTTCGTGCCATAATTCCGTACATCAACTTCCTAGAAAAATGTCCTGTTGATGTTATGGCGTATGTTTTAAATTGCGGAATCAGAGAATATGCCACTGGATTTCGCGAAATGTGTCCAATGACATCATTTACCTCATTATGTGGGGTATGACAAGTGTAGCCGAAATTATTTTTGGGTCTAATTTTTATCCCGGTTAACTAAATTAATGATTATAAATTTTAAAATCGCATTCATTTGGTCAAATTCCATGGTAAAAAGAATTGGTTATATAAATCGAAGATGTAATTTACGAAAGAGTAGGATTTCAATTATAAATTTGAAAAAAATGTATCTTTGTTTCCTTGAAATTTATTGATTTGACTAATTGATCTTTTCGCCCGATGAATTCATACTGGAACAAAATAGAATTTTTTAAATTTAGTTTACTAATATATTTGCGCAAGACAAATGGGAAGTTGGCGGGAAATTGAGTTGTTTTGCTTCCTTCTGCCATATGGTATAATTCCTATTCATTAAGGAAAGCTCTAAAGTTGGCTGCTCTCGGTGATTAGCTTGGAGTTATAATTCTTTCTACTTATTGCTCCCAGCGATTAGCTCCAAGTTCTTTCAACCTCTTTGTCCAGCTGAAAACGTTTTGTATCTATCACCTATACAGACGTGATTGAACGGAACTGTCCACAAACTTCCTGTCACACGTACCTAATACTTAAATCCCGATGGGGTTGGCATATTAATTTTGAATGAGTGGAAATTCATTGTTTATCTTGGATTGAACTGATATATGGCCCCACTTCCTTAATTACCCGCCGCAGCCTGCCATCTACCGGGATTGCTCCGTTCATTTTCATTATCCGTGCTCCAACGATTTGTATTCCCGCCCTCTGAAAACGCTCTACGTCCCGTCTACAGGTGAACATCCGCTCGATCGGCAGGAAGCGCTTCGCCCACCTCTCCGAGGCCCTGGACGAGATCCACGTTGACGCCAACGTGCCCTGGGGCGAGGATACACTCTTCACCCTTGAGTTCAGGGATGCCGCCTCCGGGAGCGCCGGCAACGAGACGGGGAGGTCTGGATACGCCATCCACACATGCAACAACAAGTAAGTCCCTCCATCCGGGTCACACAACGGTTGCGGCAGTTGAACGAACGTTCCTCTCTCTACACTCTCAGCCTACTTAATGATGATATAATCCTTTCGTCTTAAAAATTAATTAGACTTTTCATCAACGTTCATCAAAGCAGAATTTGATTTGGTACCAGTCTCCCCTTACCTCTGTACAAATCCGGCTCTGCATCCCTTCTGAGCTTCTTGCATTTCAGTCCCTCTTGCGTTACTAAAATATTCAGAGTTTGATGTATTTCCTTGCTTCAAGTAATGAATTAAAATTGTTGAGTTGTCATCATTTTCCCAATAGCAAAAAATAGAAATTTTTAAATATGCTATTGACTGGTCCTAACAAATTTATGGGGAATATTTCATTCAGTAGATATATTTTGAGTGTAGAAATCTTTGGATCATATTTAAAGTAGCACTTATCCTCATATTATCTTCAATTATGCATTTGTGTTATGAAATGAACGTTGACTAGTGATTCTTTTCCTCTCTTTACGAAAAGAGTGTATCTTTCTCGGCCAACTACCCTCCTCAATCTCTCTCGAATTTCCGTTATCCTATTTTGAATTTCACAGTATCTACTTTCTAATTGATTTAGGTTCTTGGAACCTAATTTCATCGCAGGGTACATTTATTCATAATTTCTTCTTAGAGTGGAGGTCGAATTTCAGGACTTCATTTATGTGTCTCTGACGTGATGCATTTCCATTTTGCATTTTTTCACCCGTTCAATCCACGCAGTCAAGGCATCCCCAATGGGGATTCCCCATATCCCTGCGCTAGCTTTTATGCATGCATTCTTGTCTGCTAAAAAAAACGCGTTTGCGACTTCCGTCGCGTGTTTATTTTGTCCATCTTGACAGGGACGTGAATGCATTTCGCGATAGATAGCTTATGCACTCACCCTCTTGTAAACGGCAGGAAGGCAGAAAAGCATTCAAGCTCTCCCCCGGATCTGATATCGTAATTCCCTCGTGCCGGCTAGGCCATTAGTGACGCTCTCCTTCCCTCCTCGCCTGTTCGCTCAGACTGGCTTTTCTTTCGCCCCTCCCCCTCCTGCCGCCCTCCCCCTCGCACCCAGGATCCCCTCATATCTGCACCACCGCTTCATCCCCTCCCCCCGCCAACTACCTGCCTTCCATCTCCCGGAGGGACGACAGACATGTCACAGGCACACTTGCACGCGGCCACGTGTACCGCAAAACTGCGGCGCAGGGCGCGCGACAAAAACATTTTTTTTTGTTTCAACCTTGTAAGAGCGCTCCGGAGTGTATTTTTGCGGTCTCGCACGCATCCGATCCGAAATGCCGTTACCGCTGAGCGTCGTGCGGTGGAGTTCTGCATGATTTAGCGGGTAAAAATCGCTCCGAGTTGTCACGTGAACGGATTCCCGGTGGGCTACTTCCTCTTCATGTGGGCGAAGGAGCGTGACCGGTCAGCTGGGCTCCACCGCCCTCGTTGCTATTCAAGCAGCTGACGCCGTCCCGCTGAGGGCTCGGCCCCGACAACAGCAATCAATGCTCCCATCTCCGTGTATTTCTTGATTTGGTCCTCGCCCGCGCTTACCGAAGAAATGTAATAAAAGTCCAGATTAGTTCTCGTCCATGTCGGTGATGGTCCACGTTACGAACGCTAAACCAGTAATGCAAATATATGGGTGACTCTAATGACTAATTATGAGTAGTAGAATAACGGAAAGGCTTAATTGTGGAAACCTGATTATCGATCAACGTAGGTTTATTGGAAGATTACCTCATTGCTTCGTATGGGGTGATTCTTTAAAAAGTGACTGACACATTTAGGTGGACTCCGTAGCACCATTTAAAGGGGAAAGTTACTTTAATGTGTACTTAAAAATTCTTGCCGCCTTAAAATTTCGGGACTGCTCTCACCAATCATCCTTTCATAAAAATGTATTATTGCCTCCGTATTAGTATTCATCGGATTTCATCCGAGCAGCATCTCGTCGCGTTATATTGAAGCCCACACATGTATGTTAAAATTGAGGAAATTGGCAGAAGATGAAAGATTCGCTTTCATATTCAGCCTTCGGGATTCTACATGTGTACTCTGACTTATAAACTGATAGGAGATGGATATCAGGTTGGTGCGATGGATAGAAAACTGACCTTATATCCCCGGGACCAGAATTCAAATCCCGGAAATGTCGGAGATTTTTCAGTGGAATCCCGGTCTCTCTTAAGGGCTCTGTGGAAAGCACTTCAACTTAGAACTCCGTCCGTCGGATGGATACGTAAAACGGCGCATCGCTGGGCGCCTTCCGTTAAGAATAGGCTGATGCCGACCATTTCTCTCCACCTTTCCTCCATTTCCCAAATTCTTACCAGATCTTCTAATAACTACTACCTATCCTAAGTGGCCCAAATGTCCTTAGCGGTAAGCTGCCTCTCTTAATAACAGCATAAATGAGTGAGGGATTTTCGTTTTATCATCACGGGGTTTATGGAGAAATTTTGCGGAATTATTGAATAATAATTATCATATTTGTAGAGTTTAATTGAGTAATTGCATGAAAGATAAGCCATGGTCATGATGGTGCAACATTTTGAGCTGTCACTGTAAATTTCTTGGAATTTCCATGTCAAGTGTGCGAGGATAATAGTCCGAAAGAATGTGCATTGGAAAATTCCTGAATAACAAGATTTGACAGACTGAGAGACTCATCAGTTATTTTATGATCAACATCTAATATTTTCAATTGCCGGATACTTAAGAACTCTGCTGAGATACCTAATATCACCTATTATTGTTATTGGTTTTCTACCGGTTAAGATAGGTTTGTTGGAGTATTTCCACAGTAATTTACATTTTCTGCGCAGATTTTCTCGTACCTTATATCTGATTTCAAAAGACCATTTCCTTCCTCTCGTAATATAATTCAAAATGCCCTATCTATTCCTCGCATATTCGGAACTCTACCTTCAGTAACGACCTTCAATATTTCCTTGCCCTTAAATGCTTGTTCTGTCCACTTACTCTGCCTCCTTTGTATTTCCACCATCTATTTTCTCCCCAACCATGCTCAGCACTCAAACATTTCTCCGCCTTTCCGCCCGTGGATTTTCATCCGGCAATGTGCTCACGAGAGAAATCTTTCCTGGGAGAGGTGAAAATATGACTGCTACTGTGAAAGCGTTTCCGGCATGAATGTAATTCCCTCGTGGGTGTGCATAGATCTGATTGTTCCTTTCGCACGCGCAGGTATCTTCACCGCGAAGGCAAGCTGCACGAGTCTTTCTCCAAGGAATGCCTCTTCTCGGCCGAGTACCACGGGGGCTACCTCGCCCTCCGCGACCGCTCCGGCTATTACCTCTCGCCCATCGGCTCCAAAGCAGTGCTCAAGACACGCTCCCAGTCGGTGACCAAGGACGAGCTCTTCTCCCTCGAAGATTCCCTGCCTCAAGCTAGTTTCGTGGCCGCCCTCAACTCCAGATACGTCTCCGTCAAACAAGGTGAGTGGCAATAATTCATCATCGGACGGAAACATGGGAACTTCAGGCAGGGTTTTATAATGCCTACTTGAATATTTAAGAGATTGTAAAACTATTGTCAATTCCTCTGCGTCTGTGAGGTGTGCTTTTTGTAACCAAAAGTGTCGGAAACCTCCACGGGAATCTCATGTCTACATGAATTGATCGTTGTCATTTATAGATACTGTATGGGTAAGGAACAATACTCTTTTATGCTAGAACACTAACGAATCTGACTGAGCCTTAGACGAAATCGAAGTTCACACAGCGGATTATATTCGACTTTTGAATAGGGATGCTCTATGTGATGTCCGCGGATAGTAATTCTTTTTTTTTGCGGTTATTTTTAAATTGTTTTAATAATTCGTCGATATTTTTCCCCCTCTCACGATACATTTTGTCATGGAGGTACGTGTCGTGGTTTGGTGACCGTGGCAGTTCCTTCGCTAGGTTTACTTGACAGCTACATGTACTGAGTACCCTGCAAGCCAACTCATGAGCAAGTAGTCTGGGTTGAATCATCACCAAACGTGCCCTGCGTACATTCTTTAATGGAGATGATAGCTGGCTGCTCAATGCGGTGTCTGTTTGCAAATTAAGCTGCAAATCATCTTCTTGTGGCTGCCGCGGAGGTTTATCTGGAAACTGTGCTGATACTAAATGGACTGAAGAATTAATCACTCGCGATTGCTGTTGTAGATGAATCACTGCTGCGTAAACGCTGCGATTGCAAACATTAGATTTGTCCGTAATTTGAATGGAAGGAATTCGGAGAGTGATAAAGTCTGTGGACTTAACTCTGCTGGTAAATGAAATCATATCTTAGGAAGGCATAATCAAAGTCGCAGAGGACTTTCGACGTTCATATCTCATCAGAATGAGAGTTGACTACTGAATAGGCCAATTCGGAAAACAAATTGGTTCTCTAACCTCTGGAATAATCGGCACGCAGGGTCCGGTGCCTTGTTTTTGCTCATATTCAGCAGAAACACTGCGCTGCGAGACGTTTGTCTGCTTCCTAGCTTTCGAACCAGCCGAGGGTTCGACGCGATGGTCGGGAAAACAAACCGCCGAGCCTTTGATGCCCGAATGAGACGCGTCTGCAGTTTTTTTGGTGACCTCCAAAAGAGTGCGGACGGGTTAATGGTGTTAATACGATCGGCCGCGTGCCCGCCGCGAGATGGGGAAGCAAAAAAGGCCGAGGCAGTCACGGGGACTCGCCGTCTCGTTTTATTTTATTTGGCGACGCCCGAGGAGGAGCGAGGGGGGCGTGGCGGGAGGTCGGAGGGCGAGGGGGTGGCTGGCGCGGCGGGGAAGACCACCGTTCTCCCCCCTCGCTCCTTCCGCTCGGATTCCGATGGCGTTTAGTGTCTCGGGGGTTGATTGCTTTTACCGCGCCGCCACCGCCCCCGGAGAGGGACTATGCGAGCAGGGAAGAGTGGCGCCGTTTTTTCTAAAGCGTCCTTTGTAATTTTCTCCCTCTTTTTTTATTACTTCTTTAAAGCCACCGTTTTTTCTCTCCACCTCATATCCTCTTACCGCGTTCCTCTCCGCCACTCGCGATCTCGGCCTGAGGTTGTGTCCAACTGCGACCCACCCGGGGTGCGAAGAATACCCGTTTTGAAAAGAAATGCACTTTCGCCACATGCGCAATTTTCACCACCTGCATCGGAAAGCATTTCAGTCTTCGTGGTGTGGTTGTGGCTAGCAAGTTCGGGATGAATCCTACACTCGAATGTTTAACAAAAAAACTCGTCTCGTGGTCTCTCCAAGTGAATAAAATAAGTGGCAAAAAGACAATTTTTTTTTTCGTAGCATTGTCATTTTATTGTCCGACGAAGATTTTTATACGCATTTAGACAATCAAGATATGTAATCGATCTGAAAATTCACTTGACTAAAGATTGACTTAAAATATCTAATTTTTTAAATTTAAAATAGGTTACCAAATCAAAATGAAGTAGCAAAAAATTATAGCTTCCTTTGTTGTGTGAAAATGCGAAACATTAGAAAAAGTTGTAGCTAAGAATGGGCGTGAGAACGTCATCACTAGTCTTTACTCATAAGATCGGTTTGACGTAGCTCTCCACCAACAGACTTTAATAGCATAAATCTGATGAAATATAATACCGTGCATGAAAATGTATGTAATTTAAGGGTGAAGCAGTGGCATATGCCATTTATGTTTATTATTATTTTAGTTAGTTATTCAGGGGAGGTGACCGGCAGCTGAGGTCATTAGCGCTATTTAGGATAGGTGGGTAATTGGATAATGGTAGGAGTTTTCAGGGAACGGATGAAGGATGGAGAGAAACCCGGCGTCGGCATTAGCCTACTCATTACCTAGAAAGGCGCCAAGGGGACCACGGCTTAACGTCCCATCCGACGGTCGGAGTACTGAACTTGAAATGCCCTCCACTAGGCACTCAAGTAGGAATCGGTTTTCCACTGAAAAATCCGCCACGGGAATCGAACCCGGGCCCTCGGGATGGGAGGCCAGTACTCTAGCAACCACACCAACCCGATACCCCCTTAGTATTATGTTGAAGCACGCTAAATGTACTGATATTAAATAGAAATGCCAATGAAAGATACTAGTTTGACGTAATGCCGCATTTCGCATTAAAAATTTCCCAAGTTACATCGAGTAGACGAAAGCGTATTGGCTTAAAATTTATATTGTTAGATATTAATTCTTTTCGCGCTTTCGATTATTTGTTGTCCTAAATGTCATCTGTAGGGAAGAACCTTTACAAGCAGTGAAAGCAATGAAGAAAAAAAATCTACTATGAAGAAGGGTGTAACTACACCCCTATGTGTTTCTTTAATCGTATCCACTGCAGGATACAAACTCACTGTTATGACTTAAGTGTTGGTTTTCTCTCCAGGAAAAGGGACTCTCAGGCGTTGCATAAATAATTGCTCCGTTTACGGGCTCGGGGCAATCTGGTCGGGTTTTACGTGTTGAGAGGCCTTTCCGCTGCTCTCGTTCGAGAGTGGCTTTGCGGGAAATAAAAGGTTTGAGCTCACGTGGCGAGAGTGGTGCTGTGGGAGAGGGGTTGGCGACTGTTGGGCACCCGAATCACATCTCGGCGGAAGTGGCGAAGTTCCTGTCTCGCCTCCAGATGCACTTCCCCTGTGTAAAGGTATTTTTGGGAAAGGAATTGTACGTCATTGGTTAATTCCTCCTATTATTTGCTCGTTAAAGTATGACTTGTTTTTGATGCGGAATTTGGTATGGCGATACTTTTTAGTAGTTTGGTCAATAGTTTTAGTAGCAAATGGGATTATTGATATTTTAGAAGATGAGAGCGAAGTTTCGTCATATTCAACGGAAGGAGTTCAAAGATGTATTGAAAGTTTAAAACTCCGAAGGGGATGATGTGCTGATTGGTCTTGATTAGGTTTCACCTATTTTTGTCTGTTGAGTGAGTAGGATACGAGATTTGACTCTCTCAAGCTGATTGTGTCCCTGAGTGAAATGATTACTTGCACTACCGTGAATCTCCACCCCCTTACAAATTCATATAACACCACGAATGTGCGCGATGATGCAGACAATCGCGAGGCTGGAACTTTTCTGGGATTTCCCCGTTTTATCTCCAGGCAGTGTAGTCGGTATTGTGAACGGAAGTAGATACGAGGAAAGTTGGATTCTCTGGATTTTGATTGCTTATAATTTAATAAATGCGTTAGTGAAAACAAAGCACGGTGTCCTCTTTTATTTCAAATTCGAGGAGACATGTTTCTTGTATGCAGAGAAAATCATAACAAAAACACTTGTGTGATGAGCGGTGAAAAAGATATTGCGTGTATTATTTACCTCGACAGCACGAATTGTTGTCCACTCGTTTAAAATATCTTTTTAAAATGCCAGAATGTCATACTTGAAGTTGTTTACGAAACCGATTTCATTTCATGCTCTCTGAAACCGGGTGGTTGCGATTCGAAACGCGCAATTTTTTCCCGATAGAAAAGGAGTTGATTTCCATTTTTCTTGGAATCGCAAGCTTGCTGGTTCCTGTGAGCGCCTTTTGCTCGTGGAGTTTAGATTCCTCGTGGAAAGCGGTCTCGTTGAGAAGCACAATGCGCGTGTGTGCTCTCGTCCACACTTCGCGGCGGGATCGAACTTGATGGCAATGGAGGTAGGTCCCATCGTCGGAACATCGCGTCCTCTTGCCTTTCTCACGTAACACGGTGAGGTCAAGGTGCCGGCTGAATGTTTCCCGCCTGAGAAATCGCTCCTGAATCCACGGAGGTCGGCCGACCGTGAATCCGCTTGCGTGACGCGAAAGGGGGCGCATGAGAAAAGCGGGCCCAGCGGAGGATGAGGGCGAAGTGCATCGTCGCCTCTTCTCTTCAGCGATTGCATCGTTTCAGTCGACTTTAGTCGTTTGTTGCACCTTTATATTGAAATCGCCGGCCGGAAAAAATTAAGCGTAGTTTACTTCCAAACGTTTATTGGAACTCGTTGGTCGATCCGCGCCAGGGCATTTGAAAACCGGCGTGGAGCCGGAAGGGTTGATAATTGCCGGCGACGCTAATTTCAATGATTTGGTGTTCATCTTTTCCGGAGCAGAACATTGAGTTCGAGTGAATTATCATGTTGACGCATATACTTTCCGTGATATTTTCGCCTCATTAATTCTTTGAGTTGTCCACGCCCTGTAGTAAGTTTGGAACAACATGTGATTTTTTTTCGTATCTCAGTGATGTCAGACGTGTATAGCATATCCTAATAGGGCTGCTACCTTGTCCACGATTTATTTGAGATATTTCGTATTTAGCTGGTGAAAATTCCGAGAGAGACGGGAGAATATGGTTAAAGATGAATCCCTGATACGGTTATAACCGCAGGAAACTAATTAAATGCGGTGACAATCACATTGAATAACTCTGCTTTGTGACATTTTACACGCTGTGAACAAGTGAAACAAAATGAAACTCTTTTGTCACTATTTAAAATAAAGGAAATAGTTTGCCTAAAATTGACGAATCATCAGATTTCTAAATTGCTTTTTCCACCGGGAGATTTCCGCCTCCCGCCGGAGCGTCGGGAGAGACATGTCAAAATACGTCCGGGAGATACCCAGAATTTCGGGAGTGGTGGCAATCCTTTAGCCTCATAAGGAGAACCCCTGTTAGGAGAAATGTGTGACTCATACTCGAGTTGTTGCTGTTTATCTTTCAGTGAACACATTGTGTATATTTATTTAGATTGAATCCAGTCTGAATATGGAAATAGACACACAAACACTTAAGAACGTCTCCCATGGGGAAACATCGGAGTGTCATATCCTGTTTTGAGAGAATATCGTCTTCTGTATTTGCACTTTACGATTGAGTTCCATTATCGCGCAAGTCGTGTCTCTTCACTGCTAATATAAACTTCCCAGGAAGATTCCTGTATTTTCGTATTTCCATTTTAGTATTCAAAGAGCAATGTGGATGATTGGATCGTGCATATCCTCCACGCGGGGAGCTCTATTAGCGATACATGTCTTGCTTTCTTCAAATGCCTCAAATGGAATGGCTATTTATGAACGTGTTGTTATGAATTGTGGTGAGAAACATAAATTGCCTTTCGTCCTTGAAAATTTTCCGACAGTCTTTGGTGCCCCAACTGTTCCTTGCCCTGCGGTTATCTAATGGGAGATATCGTGTGAGCCAACCCAAGGGTCCCGACCAAATACGTGATCCGCATCCTAAATATGGAAATAGGTGGAATTCACCGCCGCAGTTGTTCGGGCTTCCGGCTCTCAATTCACAGGAACATCTATCGATCTGCACGAGCGTTCGCCCATCTCTGGAAAGGCGCAGAACGGCTCCGTTTAAAAAAAAAAAGATCTCCACTGCTTTTTGATGCGGGCTTGGGGAGGGGGATGTGATTTCGAGAGAGGGGACGAGAGGATGGGGAAGGAGATGGCAGTTGCCCCACCACCCCCCGCCCTGCAATCTGCATGTGTCTGCGCCACCTCACACCACCGCCTCTCCAAGCTTCCCCACCCTCCCTCCCCCCTTCCTTCCTACTCAGTCTCCCCCCCTTACTCCACCCCTCCCCCACATCTACCCACGCTCCCTTTCCATTCATCGTTCAGACGCTTTAATTAAAATGGAAAGGATTCGCTCGTTACTTTGGTTCCTCTTCCATGCGGCTGCCCCTTGGCCATCGAACTTCCATCCGTCTTGAAAACTTTAAGCCGGTCGCTAACTGCTCCGCGAAATCGTCGACCTGCGTCATAACGCTCTCGTCCACCTGCCCTTACGGATACTTAACGCGTCCGCTTCATTGCGAGCGTGCATTTTTTGCCCTCCGGGAGACTCGGTCTTTTTCATTATCTCGGTGTTCTTGCAAGGAATCTTCGGCCATGAGTATAAGTATCCCTTCAGTGGCGAGAACTATATCCATTTAGTTCGCGTTTGAAGTGGAAAAAATTATGAAAGAAAGACTGGAGCGAACTTGTGTGTACAGCATAAAAATTCATTGAGCAAAACGTGGTGTTTCCTGTTATCATTCAATTGAACTAACCATTAATGGGTTTGATATGGCTGAACTCCCAATAAATTTTTCTGAATTGTGTGGTGCAGAAAGAAGTATACGGTTGGAATTAAACAAACCATTGAATGATTTTGGAATAATTTGAAAGATTTATTCCTTAAAGGTGCCTGCAGCTGAACAGAATAACTATATCTTATGTCATTTACTGCTTACATATAATTCCGTCTTCAAGTTAGATCAGCGTCTTATTCACCATCGTACTCGTTGAAGCCTCGAAGCCGTTGAATCTCTGTTATGGAATGCTTTTTTTTAAGGGAAATCATGCTCACGGTCTTGGATCACGCATTTAGGATATTAAAGTCTATTTAAGTTTTAAATAAGACTTTTGTGATATTTCATATTCAGTGCCCTCCCGAAGGGTGGTGACTGACACGAGCTCATACCATTTCGAGGGATTATGCTCACTCAGAATTTTTTGTTCACCCATTGATCTATATTGGTGATGAACCTTATCCTATGGCAATAGATGATCGACCAATAGAATTTTATAGTTTTTAAATTATTGCATTACGTCCATTCAAATTGGTATGGAATCTTCAGTACTTTCTGTACATAGATTTAATCGTTCAAATTCGTAAATCATCCTACTATTGCTCAATTCCAGGTTTCTTCCCACACAGAACTTTCATTACGTTATATTTTCATTATATTACGTTATATCCCTTCATCCTGCTATATTTCTTATAAGTATATTCCCCACGATTTTCTTCGAGGAATAATCCATACTGTTTTTCTGTTTTTTTCCGCACAAATCCATTGTGCTTATATAAAGATTGAGTTCACCATAATGATGATCCTTCCTTCTCCGGTTCTTCTTCGTATTTCCTCCCCTATCGTAATCATACGTAGGTATTTAAATTATCTTGTTAATTATCCTAAATTATTTTTCAGTCGCACTTAATATTTGGAAATTTTATGAAATTCATTCCGATAAGATCCTGGGAACGAGGAGGTAATATAATGGAAGTATAAAGATGAAATATTTTCGCCGGGAAAGTATTACGTTGTGTTTCTATCGAAATGCATATTACGTCCTACTTCTCCCACTGCTGCTTTATTAAACAGGTAACGAGTTCGCCTCCTTAAGCAGACTTCTTTGCTCATAGTTGTAGCTAGTGGCCCGAGCTGGAGGTTTAAAATGTTCCGAGGCTCCCTTCTTCTTGAGCCGCGCTATCGGACCATTTTCGGAGCACTTGGCGGCGGCAGCGCCTTTGGTGGTCGCGGCTCAAGCGGCCGCTCCCTCCCACGGCACCCACCTCGATGAAGGGCCTTGAGTGCGGCGCTGCCTCCACGCGCGGGGGTGCCCTTTTGAGGATTCGCAGGGGTGCGGGGGCTGGACGCACGCCGCGCTTGCATATTCAACGGGCGGGACCGTCATTTACAACGCCCTCGACTCCCAATCTCGCAGGGCAGAACTCTTTTGTTTTCTTTTCCTTGAACACATTGCTCCCCTTCGACCTCGATCTCACCAGTTCGCAAGTTCCGCGCACGCGACCCCTCATCTCTCCTCCCAACCCCCCTTGCACCATTTTCCTCCCTTTTCTCTTCCTTCTCTCCACCCCACTCTTCAACCCTCTCTCTTTCCCCCTTCAACTGCTCCCCAGTCTCGGCCACTTCCTTCCCTCGATCCACCTCCCCGTGAGCCTCCTCCCACCTCCTCGCCATTTCACGCTCCGAGTGACTCACTCCGTGCGGGGGGGCCGCGACTGCCCGCCCCACCAGTGCGCCCCGCGTGCTCTCCACGTCGCCGGGAGGTCGCGGTGCGTGTGCTTGCGGGACGGCAGACGCGTGCGAAACCCTCCACCACCTCCATCATTCCTTCCCAACACGCCCTCCATCTGCACGCTTTCCTTGCCTCCCCCTGTGCGGGGGTCGGCGACAGCTCCACTCCATTCCCATTCTTCCCGCACTATCACTCGGGCGACCCCGAGATCGCGTTTTTTTTCACATGCCAGTATCAAGAGCGTCGGTGGCACACACTGCGTCCTTCGGTTAGTTCCCATCATCGTCGCCAGTTACCGTAATCATTTGCTGGGGTTCATTTATTTCGATCATCTTCGGTTGAGAGCATCACAGTTATGGCTCAGACTGTTATCGCTTTTTAAGTTCGGGTGCGAATGAGCCCGTGCAAACGGCTTGATGAATTTATGGGATTGGAAGCAAATGTGACCTCAGCCGGAGGAAGTATCGATGCGGAATTCATACCGAGCGTAAATTAGGGAGTTTTTTTCTTTGCAGATGCTTATAAATCAATAAAAGCGAAATAGTATTTTAACTCTTATTTTCATGTAAAAATAACTTTCTTGCCTCACGTAACTGATGGCGGTCAAATACAGCCTTCATTATTCTCACCGTCTCTCCATTGCCTCCCTTGATTTAGCTAGCAATTGATTTCGTTTGAAGTTACCTACTTCTCCATAGGAGCATGTGTGTTGTCGTTAGTGGCTTTTGTATTTTTAAAAACCTGGAAGTTTTATTGCATCCAGTTTGCTATTTAGGTGGACTTCAAGACGTATATGAGGATGAGTTCCGATAATGTTTTCTCAGAGACAAGAGAACGGGTTGAAGTTATTTCTTACGAGTTGGATTGTCCGAAACTGTAGCAATAAATGTTACTCATCGATGTTTTTCATCGATTGGTTCATTACGCTACGTCAAATTATAGATTTAGGCGATATAATTGTTGGGAACTTATTGCGAAGCTTTCGGCCTTTTTCTTCCCTTCGGAGGCAGTTGCACGTCGATACTATGGAGTCACTCGTGCGACTGAAGGCAAACCCTTCATGTGCCACCAGCAACCCTTCAGCCAGACCTTCCTCTCGCCGATGACAGACTGATATGTTCCTCTCTTCTGTTTCACCCCTCACTCGGGATTCCTCGTCTCAGGCACCCCAAACATCCTCCCCCATTCTAACGCCATACGCCCCCTCTGTCCCCACCGTCCCTTACGCCCTTCCCCGAGGCATGCTTCGCCCAAAGTGAAGTTCGACGGAAGCCTCCACTCCGCTCAGATGAGGGGCTACGCTAGAACGCATAGAGGGCGGTCGCAAGCCCTGGCCGCCTCCCGCAACCCTTTGCTCGCCGAATAAACAAACCAACAAGACCCGCTTCACACTTCTCTCTCGCCTGCTTGTTTACATCTGTCATTCGTTTTAATTTGCCGTCGATGGGTGTAGCAGGAAAGTGTGAGGATGCGGGAAACCGCACTTGGAAGGATTTTTTTTCCTTGTCTTGCTCTACCCCGCCGGCAGAGCATAGCTCCGGTTGCAGTGAAAAGTTATTTAACGATAATTACGTCCTTATCGACATCAGCTCATGCTGCTCCTCCTCGTAAGGTGCCTGCTAGAGGGCACGGCGTATAACAAGTGCGCGGCCGTGTTGATCGTTCCGCCGCGATGCATTTCCACGAGCAGACGAGATTTAATTAGCGGCCGACAGATTTAGCATTAACTGTGATCGCAATCTTTTTATTCGAGAGCACTCACCAAGGTTTATCTGTCATCGGAAGAGCCCGTCTGCTGCGAGAAAACCTTACAATCTGGTTGTCGCTTAAACAGTAACTCACCTTTTTTCAGCACTCAGAAATGCTGCATTCTTTTACTCTTCCTCAGATGAAGACGTGGCGAGGCAACTGTGTAGAAAATTTACTCCTTTTAATTAGCTTGAGGTAATGGAAGCATTCCGTCGCGTCTTCTTACCTCCCGATGTCTGAAGGTTGCTTAGGCTGTCAACGTGGCTGCTGATGAGCATTCCTTTTGATGTTGCGTGTGTGATGTAGCCAATACGACGGATTCAGCTTTCCGGGGCCAGGCATCATTCCCATCGCGATTCTCAAACTCCACCTCTCGCTCGCTCTTATTTGGCGGGAGAGGGAGCGGTCGTCGGTCGTTTTCCGTTGACTGCCATCGGAACCGTATGGCCGCACTGGGGGCGTCGCGTGAACCGTATGGCTGCTTTGTGTGACGTCGCTTGCGTCTCCATAAGGGATCGGGTGAGAAACCGCGGAAGTTGCCTCACGTCTTCGGTCAAGACCCTCGCCTCGAGCCTCTCTTTCCTCTCCATGGGAACATGAGCATTTTCTTCGCCCCCGCGGGCCTAAAACATACATTGTGATGGAGGAATGTGCCTCCACAGATACGCATGTCCTTATAGTTGCAGGTTAGAGGCATGCATGTCGCCCGAACATAGTGTGAGCATAAGTGTACGAATTTAATGTCGCTTAACGAAAGTCACATGAGAAATCGAGCTAAATAGGAGGCGGACGTATGTCGCGCGTACTATTTTCGGCGAGATAGAGCGATGGTTATCCAAAATATTGCTTGACAGTGACCATGAGAAAAGGTAAGTTGCAATAAAAGCTTATGCTTAGGTCTGTATCCTCTCAAAAATACTATCCACGTGAAAACAAAGCCAAGACAACTACGCGTAAATGAATTGGCTTTCGACGAATAATAACTGCAAGTTCCCTGTCCTTGAAACCTTGTGGAAATTAAATATTCCGTTTTTTCTTTTCCCGATAAGCCTTATTAGCCCGGCAGATACAACGTATGTATATCGGAATAGTTATCGTGTCAAGATTACGGATTAAAATAGTAATCACCTCCATTTATGAGAAGCGATTGCAGAAAGATCACGTGCCACATTCGTTTTTATCCCTTCATTCAATGCACAGCTGTTTATTTTTCCTTCTTTAAGCCTTCTACTACAAAGAAACGCGGACGTTCCTGATATATGACCTTGCGGTTTGCCTTCTCTGCTGGCTGAAATCCAGTTCCAGTACGTCCGCAATTTCATTGAAATTCCTTCCGGCCATTATTTATTCTGCTAACTCTCGACCATCTTTACCTTTCTCGCAAGTCTTGCCGAACTTCGTACCCTCTCCAGCTCGAAAGCCTCTTCATCCAAGAAGATGTGGCCAGCGATAGCGAGATTCCGTCCCTCACTAGGGAGGAATCGAGCGAATCGCTCGAGTAGGGGAGGAATGACTGTTCTCTTTCCAATCTGTTACTTCACGGAAACTCTTTCCATCACACGCAACCAAGTTTGCTTCCTCTTCGACGTACTTCCCCCCTACCGAGGAGAGAGTAATCTGGTGAACTTGCAGATGCGCACTTCAACCTTTGTATCTTGCTAGGGGTTGTTTGCGCGGCGGTGAGTTCTTCCCCTGGGGCTCGGGACGAAGATTTCCCTCGGGGGAAATAGCTGTGGGATGAATGTCATGCCAGAATGGGTCCGCGGGGGAAGAACGATGCTACGAGGATGCGTCTGTCTGAGACTTGCCACGGATGGATCTTAAAGATTGAGATATTTTCCGTGGATCATGCTTGAATTTCTTTGAAGGGACCCTTGGAGATTCATGTACTGTACACCTTCGATATGACATCTATTCTTACAGGTTACATGGTATGAGTTAGATAAAGGTAGGTAGTAGACTACATTAGAAAGTAGTAGACTACATTACACTGTATTGGTTCAGTCGGGAGTTATAACGTGTACGCGGACTAGCCCCGGTCTCCCCTACAATAATTTAACTGTTATCATTCGATTAATATTTATATCACGGCTGTATAAGCCGAGTGACCGATAATACCCTCAGAAACATCTATAGCCTAGGTTTTCATCCTTTGTTTTTAGTTCATCGGACAAATAATAACCTAAAAGTTCAAAATAGGTACATATTAATTATCTAATTAGACCAATGCGACCGTGGTGTTCAACGTATACATATTTGAATTGTTCTTTCTCCAGCTACTTTTATGGAAAAGAAGAGGCTAGTTCCATTAAAGTGCTAGAAATCCTCTGAATGACTACGCTCATGTCTGTATTTGCCGAATTAGTAAGAAGTGTCGGGCTCAAAAAAGCGCATATTTTGACATATTAAGGTAGCATATTTTGAGAGCATAGATTTCGATCTTAGCATAACCCAGCAAGATGCATTTTCAAATTGAATCGGTAATAAAGACAATGATTAGAAGTCCTATTTATGTAACCGGGCACGCTGGCGTTTTGAAGGGTGCCTCAGCGCGGGAATAGAATTTCGATGTAAGTTTGAATGGTAGTTCATGAAAAATTTTCATTTCTTTGCATTTTCACACCAGTGGAAATATGAACGTAGTTTGTTTATTGTGTAATACGCACCTGCTGTTTTCTCTCAAGAAATTTATTTTTATACCAATGATACATCCGATTGATAAAATTAAAGAATCAGTGAGACTATTTCTTTTCGTATTACGTGGCCACCTGATTTTCTACATCTTAATTATGTTTTCTTAAAATTAGGACTCGGATTTAAATATAACCGGATTTTAATATTTTGAGGAAGGGCAGTGTGTTATTTCCTGCCTCTACGAAAATGGTCCGTGTAATGGAACGCCACCTTGTTTTTGGAGTGTCTCCATTGGTGTTTTTCAACGAGTCTCAAACTTCGCCGCGGGCGATTAAGGTATTTCCGCGCGAAACGAGGAAGATCCATCGCGGACACCCGGAGGAGGTCGTATTTTTATTCCGGGACGAGCATTCCGCCACCAAGCGCCTCTCTGATCCCTTTGGAAATTGTGACAGGTGATCCCTCACGTGAGGTACACGCGCATCTGTGGCGCAATTCATTTGCGGGAAGACGGCGGAGAGCGGCAGTAGGTGGCGGGTCGCCGGGGCGGAGGGCGGGCGTCCGGACGCCTCGCTTGGCGCGGAACGAGAGAAAAACGTCGTTCTCGCCCCGGGCGCCCCGCGGAGGCGCCCCCCAACCCTATCCGCCGCCGCGAAGGCTAAGTTTCCTTCGTGTGACCCAGTGCAATATCGTGCAAGGTGTTAAAGTTTCTCTGCACTCGCATCCGAGAGATTGCGTGCCTCACGCAGCTGCTCGTGTTGAAGGTTTTCGCGAGTGCATAACATTCAATTCGACAGTCTTCCTATAAAATCCCGTAATTTTTCTTACATTAGTCGTGACTTGCGGTATTAATTTATGATTCTTTCTACGAATTTCTATTCTAAATCTAGGAGTATACAAGGGCTCTGTGAAAACTCGTTGGAGGAGCAAAAAATAAGGGGGAAAACATTTCATGCTTAATATTCATGGATCTCTTCAGGTTGATAAGCACATGTGGGCTTTGTTACACGTGAGTGAATGGAGTTTCGTACTTTTGTAATTATTACTATATACTCAATGTTGTAGTGTCAAATTGATTCATCCCACCCTTTACCCATTTGAGGTGCAACTAGGGTTCAGCTCCGTCAAACCTAGGACCGAATTTAATTAAGGTTATTTTTATGCTATTACAACATCCAATTGACTCATCTCACCGCCTCTCATTTACTAAGTTGTATTATCGGAATTAAATTCAGTTGAAAATAGGTTTGTTAGTAGCTTCAATACATGTAAAAATGTTTCTGTAATTTACTCATCCAATCTCCTCGGCATAACACGGATAATTAGTTTTATTTTACTGAGCTTTTTCCTGAAGGGTGTATAATATGTTCAGACTAACCATGAGAAGATATTTGTCCCCTCTTGATCTGTCTCTCGAATTCCATATCAAGGTTCAGGGGCAGCAGCAGCAGGTGCTCTTTCAGATTATTTTGTGTCTGTCAGGTGGTGGAATTGTTTTGATGAATCTGGTATTTGTGACCTCTAGACAGCTTAAAAACCCACTGTGGCTTGTTTCCAAGATCCAAATGTGCCACAGAACTTGGCCCACTTCGGGGAAGGTATACATGTCTTTTCCGTAATATTCGCCTTTGGCATGGTATACGCCACAAAACGGGCTTTGGGTAGTATTTGGAAATAATTAATGCTAATCTCACCTTAAACTTCGCTAATGGCATTGTTAGTAGCCAAAACATCACTTTCAAAGCCATGAGAACTTATTATTCAGGTCAATCGCTAATTTGACGACAGTAGATAACTAAAACAGACTGTCGTCAGCTGCCAGCAAATTACTGAGCGCAGGAACTTCCATGTGGTTGAAATTTTTAGATATTTTCTACGTTTTTACATCAATGCATTTGCACTTGCATTTGACATCTTTGCTATTTTCTGAGGTCGTTGGATTCTTTACTATATTCTTCCACATATACTGCTGTTCTGGGGCAAATACTTACGTGCCACACTTGATTCCGACTATCATACTATTTTGGCATTGTTTGGAGGAAATGTTGTGATTCAGAAAGTAAAAACAACTAGGTCGTTGTTTTGAAAAAGTTATGTCTTTGGCAAACCTCCAGAGACCTTGGTGATGGAAACCAGCTCTCGTGGAGGCGGTTGCCAGCCTTTCAACTGGAACAGGCGATTTTTCACGGATTTCATTGGAGGGATCGCAAGGGAACTTCATCCCCGTTGTGCTCCGCGAAAATGCATCTCATGGAATCTGGAGTCGAAATTTCGCGTGTCCGCCCGCGAACCCTCCGTCGAAAGTGAAGGCACGCCTCGCTTTCGTCGCACGCTTTCATCGAGTGCCTTTTCGAGTTTTTTTTTTCGTTCGGTTGGGAAGCATTTGGGAGGGATTGCGCACGGCCGCTCATTCAGTCGAGCCTCCGCCGCCGCCTTCGTGCGGGCGAAAGCAGACGCTGCTGGTCGTGCACAATGGGGTGGGGCCGACGGCGCACATGGCGGCGATGCGGACGCGTTGGATTTCCGCCGCAGCCCCCTCCCTCCCTCCTCCCCCGCCCCCGTGTCCTGCCGTGCGACTTCATTTGTTCCAATCGCTCCCGACCGCACTTCAACCGTGCACAAAGGAAGTGAATAGACGACGTCTCTGTGCACGTCCGTCAGCACTCCGTTTTTCGTCAAAGTGCGTTGCACACCTTAATATTCCCTACTCACATCTACATAATACCCTGCAAGCCACCATAAAGATGTGTGGCAGGGGGTGAAATATCACCAAACATGCACTACATATCATGCATAAAAAATAGTAATAATACGTTAGTCTAACTTTAATTTAAAAAAATAGAAATATCATCCTAAATATCCTGTCAATGTTAACGATACGGTATTAAAGAGATTTCGATTCACTAACAGCGGGAACATGCTGCAGTAAAAAAATAATTGAGAAATTTTTACATAGCGCGAGTTCATCTACGGTATGCATTGAGCATTCAAATCTTCAATGAAGGATTCAGGAGCGATTGGATAAAAGTGATTGTAATGCGTTTCGTAAAACAGCTCAGGGAAACTTTGGTAACTTATGGGATGATTGCAAGATTAAATTTATCGATTTAAGTTAATGCCAACGTAATAAAACTACTTTAAGCTTTTCCTTCGATTTCCCCATTTTTTTCATCGCCGTTTCATTTTTTTAACCGACCACGCCCTTACGGGGGCGTAGACGCAAGTAGACGTAAGTCATCCGATTGTTAAACAATGTGTTTTTTGAAATATTAAGGATTTCTATGCAATACGAGAATACACCATCGTGCCACTCCACTTCTATATATACCTATGTTTTTGGTGTATTTTCTACGTGTCACAACAAACTTAAATTGAAAATTTGCCAATTGCATATGTTTTCACTCAACTATAAATTCGTGGCATGTAGTTTCATGTCTGGTGCCGCGTCTTTTGTCTCAGCTCCTTTTATCTCTGGATGTTTCTGGCGAAAACATTGCATGAACGTGAGCCTCATTCTAATAGAGTAGTCCGGCCCCTAAATATTAAAGGTTGAATTCCTTGCGAGAAGCTACTTTTGAATTGAATTTAGCAAATGGAACATGAATGTCGAACATCTAGATATGGATAATTATTTTTCTCACGCTGATATTCGATATCGCGGCTGGGATTCCCGAATGGAAGGAAGAGAAGTAATCATGCTTACGCTCGCCATTGTGAATACTAGCCTTACGTCATTGAAACCCCTGCCTCGCGATTGGTGGGTGGGTTTAAAGATTGTAGCTGAGCAAAAATTCATGTAGAAGATGTCTGCTATCCTCCCTCCTTTCCCTTTCGTCAAGCTTACATTGAGGAATACGTGCTCACATGCTCCTCGATTTCCATTCCTACCGCTCACTCACATTCCCTCCCCCATCAACCCTCAGTCTCCTTTCTCTCCAACTTTTTCCCGTTAGCTCCCGCTACATTCTTTCCTCCCGTCCCGAGAGGAAGAGAAAAGCATCCCCTGCAGTCCTCTCATCTCTCGTCGCGTTTCTGTCTCCACTCTCGCTCCAACTGTTATATCCGCGGGATTCGCCTTCCCCTAATCATTCCCCACGCTTCATCTAACTGTTCTCTTTGATGTCCCTCCATTCTTGCTCCTTCGGGATTTCCTTCTCCCTCCCTCTGTCCTTTTCAATCTCCCTCCTGCTCTTCCACTTTCACTTTCTCCCCGCCGCAATCCCGCTGACTGGTGTACTGCGCAGTTCCTCTTTCCGCGTCCGTGTGTGCGCAAATTGACGGAGGACGCAGAATGACACGGCTTCTTTATTAAACTGTTTTCGGCAGGACTCGAAAACGCGCTGACGTAGTTGACATTCATGCGATTCAAATTATTAATATTTCTTTTTTATCTGAAATATTTACGACACTATTTTTTCGAGACCTATATGCTTGACATAATGTCATTCACAAAGTTTATATCTCCTCCAAGGACAATACTCTGAAATTCCTTTTTTAATACGCATGTATCGTGAAATCCTAGTTTCTCTTGTAAGCCAAAGTCAGGTTTGTAAATTTTGTTTACATTTACATGGACGTGGTAAAATTCATTTTGACTGGATCAGCTTGTTTTGATTTCCTCAGTCACCCAGCTTCTGCGGAATATTTGAGTTTACAAATTATCTTGGTTAACTTCAAGCGGTAGGCCTGTGATATAAAATATATTGATTATATTTATGATGCATCATTAACTTTTTCGGTTGATTTATTTGGTTGCACTTATTATACTCTCATTTTGTCAAATTATAAATAGACCTCATTGTGTTCACTAAATTGGATAGTTTTAGCCGGCGTTCTCGAAAAAATTCTGCGGCGCGATGACGAACTAAATTAAAATAATTCTTCTAGTGATTAATAATGAAAAATTTCTCCTTAAATTGATGTAAAAGCCTTGTTTAAAGCAAGGAAAACAAAAAGTAAACCATAAATGGAGGCTTATTCTTGGCTGTAAAAGTTTCTCGTAATGGGAGCTTGAAAAAACAATTTCTCGGATTGCTTTTTTCTGTAGTCGTCAAAATGCTCGTGACGGTTTCCGCTGATTGTTTTGACGTTTCACTCTGGTGAGATGCCTCATAATTTTTCAAAATGCAGAATCTTGAATCGTAGTTAAAATTGTTATCCAAGTGCAGTATGTAGCGTTTATGACTGTACTCTAGCTCCTCTATCTATGCCGCCTCGGAGGAGTTTTTCCGCTCTGCACTTTTTATTCCATTGAATTCGTTGGGAAAATCATGTGATTTATATTGGTCAACAATCTGCCAGTCTGAGTCTCTTAAAGCGCTGCTTACTATTTCTACCGTAAGATGAGAACAATAGGTAATGGCCAACACCGAAAAGGACATTCCATGCACACTCTTTGTTGTGTTGAATATCTCTCCTTTTGCTTTGCTCTCTCTTTCAAAAGTGCGCAGAATGATAAAAATGTGTTACGCTCTTGAGTCCATTTTCGCTCCGAAGAGCATTTCGTCGGTTTACGTCGACTCTTGTTTCAGCACCCACGGTGATCTCGTTGCGTGCTGACGCATGGCTCCGAGATTAAACAGGGACTTCAGGCAGGAAGTTCATCCTCACCTATCTGGCAGATATGGAACAGAGAATTCCATCCCATAATTTTCGTTCTTCTATAACCGTTTGGAATAGATATATTTTTATATATTTCAATCTAAAAGATCCTGCAGCCTCCTTTATATCTTCTAACACTAGTCTAGCTAATACTTAAATGGGAGTTGATTTCCAGTTATTTTTCTGTGTGGACTACTTGAATAGCCATCATGGAGATTACACTACTAGTACAAATCAGCTATTTCAATTCAGCTGGATAGATTTATGGAAGGGATTATTATTTTTTAGGAATAAACTATACAATAATATTTGATTCTCGAGGGCATCGCTCGAAAGCATGTTGAAGAATGCTTGGAAAAATATCCACCTAAAAATTGTGCTTATATTTATGTTGTTATAGCAGTGGCCATCACCGTATAAAAATCATATTTCGGAAAGCAAGGAAAGTTATTTAATTTATTGACTGAATCTTCCCTGTGGTCTTTGTTTGCTTCATTGTAATTACAATTACAGTCATTGGTGCGGTTTTGCTACTAAAATTTACCCCGAGAAACTAACGTGAAAAAAATTTTCTCACCCCTATTCAGTTTGATAAATTCAAAATTAGTAACTATATAGTGAAAAGTTAAAATTTTCAAAGGCTGAATGAATTTTACGCTAATTCCACTAAATTTATCTAAACAAAATTATCCTGGATATATGTTAGCCGTATGTTTCAAACCTGAAGTTTGACGTTCGATTGATGCATGTGAAGTGCATGTCAAGCTTCAATGTAACCACTTTAATGCAGTTTTCTTCGAGGGGGATGAGACAACTTCACCAAATTCATGATCACCAACTGTGTACTTATGGTACTTTTAATTCTCTGAAAATATTATGTGGGGGGCTGTGTTTGAAACCATCGGGATTATCTCGAAAAGGTAACTAAATAGGTAAGAGTCACGTGGTACAAACATGAATGGTTCGCAGATTTGGCGTTTTAAAACCGCTGATTACAACCTCATTTATTGTTTACAATTTGGTTTTATCTTATATGGAGGCTTTATAGTCGAGACAGATGAGAAAAAATCAATTGAAAACAATCACCTAATGATATTGTAACGAGCGATTCAGACACTTAAAATTTGCGAAACATTCGTGTTTGTACCACATGACTCCTCCAAGGAGTCATGTGGTACAAACACGAATAGGTGGTTACCTATTCGACAAACACGAATAGGTGCTTACAAACACGAAGTAGGTGCTTACCTATTCGAGGTAATCCCGACGACGGTTTCACACACACATCCCCTGGAGAAATTCTATTCGGGTGATTTATGATTTCTCATAGTAAAACTTTTACTACAAAACTCAAATTAAATTACCTCAAACTGTCCCTAATCTTCAAACTGAAGTATTCGCTTTTATGTTTCCAAATTTTGAGCATCTGTTTTAAGAGATTGTGTATGGAATGCCTATTCCGTTTCTTTTACCTTGAGAGATGCGAGCAATTAGGGATGCGTTATTATTTTTACTTCCGGCTTTAAAATTGAAGCGAAGGAGCCGTGTGTATGACGTGCATACATGCGATCCCAATTGCACCTTCGTAATTGGGTATAAACTCTCTGTTAAATTATTTACCTGGATAAATCATCTTGCGGTAATTCGTCTAGGCTCCTAATTAGAGGCCACGAAGACGATATATATCTCTATCCAACTTCCCTCTCTTCCCCCCTAGCTCCCTCCCCTTACTCCTTCTCACCCTCTTCGGCTTCATCATCTCGCTATTTAACTCCCTCATCTCGAATGTGAGCCGTAATCATCGCTCTCCATCTGTTCCGTGAGCAATGACCGAGACTAGCTTGACGCGCTCTGTAAAAAACTCCTCCGCTGAACCCAGTGGCCTGTAACACGCCATCCCGTACGCCTGGGAGAGGAGAGCATGCCGTTGCCTCCGCGAGAAAAAGAATGCACCATTCCGTCGCGGATTAAAAAAATCGCTCGAGGGCTTTCCCCCAACCACATCTTCATGTCTCGGGTGCTCGCCTGCTCATTGGAGTAACCTCGCTTGAATTTGCGGAAGATGATGTCCTTAACCCAAAGATGTTAATCCGCTAGTTACTCCCCTAATCGCGTTTTAATGCTTTTAATAATTGGGGGCTTTGGAGTAGGTAGTGGGATTCGTGACTGGATGTGTTCGTGCGATCTGTGAAAGTTAAAGATTGTGACGTGGGATTCACAAGTAAGGTATTGGATTGTTTTTACCAGGGAAGTTTTCTGAGATGATCGTAAATGATAACTCTTGCGAAAAAAGTACCCATAATCAAATCGCTGTTCTCAGTTGATCTTCTTAATTTTTTAAAACTTTGTATCATAATCACATATAGATTTTTCTTTTACTCCATAATTTTGTATATATGTAAGTGAAAAGGTTAAAGTAGTGACCTTGGAAATTTCACATATCGCCATTCTTTCATAATACTCACACGTCATTAGAAATGGACGAGGGATACTAACTAGACCTCCGTACTCAGTCGTATAGTATGTACATATTTGGTCCTGTAGACTACGAAAAGAATATTGTAAGAGTTTGCCAGTCTATTCTTTATTTAAACTCTGTGCTCCATCGATGTCTTATCGCATTGCAGCGATTTATTAGCGATTTTAAACTTAGCGTTTTGCAATTCTACCGCTATGTGTTCACGCCACTGAGTGTCGTATCCATAAGTCCTTCTTTCCCACGTCATCCTTAGGTAATAACTCCGAGTTATCGATGAGGGGTTTAAAATTGCCTCATTGTTTTTGAAAAGATACTGACCACCATAGTTCTATCTATATCAATCAAATAACACTTGAAACATCAATTAATTGAAAGACTATCTTCATTATAGAGTTAACGAGTGCGATATTATTGAGGTTTGGCGCGCTCTGCGAAGGAAAGTCATTTTTTTGAATCATTTTAAGTGAACGCCTTTTCTTCCAAGTTGTTTTTTTCACTTCCCATATGAATGCTTTCGTGGCGATGGTATCTTGAAGATGATTGTCTTCCGGGTACTTATCCTGCCGCGTTTGTCTATTTTTCTAGACAGCGGTTTCGCCTGCGTTGCAGCAGGCGTCTTTATCCTCTTTCATACTTGCTACTGTAGGAACATGAAAATTCCTATGTAATTCAGTACTTTTCGTTGTGTTGTTCACAAATCGTCAGCCCTTCGTCTTACTCCAGTTTTGGCTGAAATCATCTTAAATTAACGTGCGAATATGTTTTTAAAGTTAACCTGGTAGAACCGTAATGACAGTATAACTGTAAATAGAAAGAGATTTTATCTTTCAGAAGATGGCTTTATTGTATTCTAAGAAAATTCCTTAGGGAAGCTTTGAAGGCGGCTAAGAGAAATTTATATTAATTTTGAAAATGGACGATATACCATATTCGATGCTCCAAACTCGGTCTAGTAAGTTCTGCTTCTGGTATCGGGTTTCTTAATCTTTTGAGGAAAGACTTGACTTGTAAGTCGTTCTAGGCTGGTGATAAGGAGTCTTAGTCAGAGCTGTGCATCAAAGTAGCTGAAGCTGAGACTGCATAATGTAATATGTTTTTTGCCTTGTCATCCGGCGCGACGGCTCGGGATGACCTTTTGGTTCTGGAGGTCATCCATTGAAGCATCTTAGCAACCGACGAATAAGAGCAGACATGAGTCATAAATTACATTTCTCTCCACTGAAAAAAGTTATTCCAGTGTGCTGGTACTAAATGTTCTTTAAAAGAAAACTATCCTCAAATATATGTAGTAATATTACTTCCAAATGGAATTCAGGCATTGAAATATTTACGACGGTTGATTACGTAAATATAAATATTATATTATGATCTTCGAGTGGTTTTTCCTCATATCTAATCGGTCAGTTACCCCAGTCAATCCTCTCATAGAGTCATAGTTCTTTTCGATCCATTCTTGTTACTTCGTTAAAATAACAGCGTTAAATGAAATCATGGTAATAATCCCGATTGATATAGTTTTATTTCCTCAAAGTGAATACGTCGTACGTACATACCATCGTAGCCACCTACTTCCACCCGCGATACTTCCAATTCAGTTTTACATTAAGTGTTATTTTAGTGAGGCGTACATGCAATAGAATGGGAAACAATAGATTTATTGAAGTACTGTGCAAGTAGTTCTGAGGCTACCGTGGATAGCTATTAATTGAAAACGGGTACTATGCAATTGCTACATTATTAATTCGGACCGAATGGATTCTGCAAATAGAAAGGTTCTTCCCCATTATGAAATCCTCGTTTCACGCCATCCAAGTATCGTGCGATGGCGGTTCACGCCTAACTTCTCCTCTTGATTGACCTGTGTAGGGTGAACGACATGTTCATTCAATTTTAAACGCGTGACATGTGACCAAACGAATCCCATTCCCGTCTGTGGAATGGCATTTGTTTGGTCAAGGCTGGAAAGAGGAAAGCAAAAGTCTGGATTGGGTTTTAGACTTGCGAGGTCATAGCGAAAATTCTGCTTTATTTTCTTTCGCTGACATTTTGATTTCATTCCAACCTGGTGATTGATATTAGAAAACAGGCTGCATTATTTTCTCTATGAAATCTGGGGCTTAAGGAAATTGAGCATCTACTGAATTCTACCTACTTAATGGTCAGGAAAGCTTGCGGAAAGATTGACTGAAACCTCTGGTTTCAAACCAGTATGGAAATGTATCACTTTAAGGAAAGTTTCATCGTTTCAGTCGTAGTCATGTAAGATATTGCGAGAAGCGTCTTAAAATATTAGTCCTTTTTGGCTCTTTGTGGGATTTTTGAAATGACGTACCGATTTAAATTATGTGATTAGTAACAAGTACATCTACATCTACACGATACCCTGCAAGCCACCGTTAGTTAACGGCGCTGGATCTGACCAGGGCATATGACACGGTTCGGCACGACCATCTTCTGGAGGTGCTGGCATCCCTGCGCTTCAGCCGGGAGGCAGTCCGCTGGGTGGAGGACTACTTGAGGGATCGTCGCGCAACCCTACGGGTGCGGGAAGGTCCGCGCCCTCCATGGCGAACCTTCCCCATTGGTGTACCCCAGGGTTCCTGTCTGTCCCCACTTCTTTTTAATCTATTCATAGACGGTGTCACCAGGGTTACGCAGTACAGCCGAATAATGCTCTACTCAGACGACGTCCTCCTGATCGCGGATTGTGATGGCCCTTCCTTGAACGAATGTGTGAAGAGGATGAATGTGGACATTGTCCGTGTGAGTGAATGGTTTGCAGGAATGGGGATGGTCGTAAACCCCACTAAATGCTCTGCCATGATCCTGGGCCATCGAAGAATCCGGGAGAGATTCGTTGGGCCACATACTGAGACCATTCAAATCAACAGAATATCCATCCCCTTCTCAGAAAAGGTGAAATACCTCGGTGTCATCATGAGCCACGACCTCTCCTGGGGATCCCAGGTGTCGCAGGTCGTCTCCAGGGTCCACTGGGGCCTCCGGAGACTCAGGGGTATGCATTACCGGCCTGGAAAACGAACGAAGATTCTCCTGATCAAAACTCTTCTATTCCCCATCATCGACTACTGCCTGGTGCCATGTAGCGACCTTTCCGGCGAGGACGTGAGGAGACTCCAGCTAGCTCAAAACTCGTGCATGCGATACGCCCTCAGGCCAAACTACATGGAGCATCTTACCCCGTATTACATCCAGGAGGGGATACTAAAGGTTAATGACCGGAAAACGCTTGCCATAATCCAGGCAGGGATTAAAGCCTGGAAGAAAAAATCTCCTGGCTACATTTCATCCAGGCTACAATCGCTCGAGACGATCCACGGCAGAAACACAAGGAACGCGGCCACGACGATCCAAATCCCCTGTCACCGATCATCCAGGATGGCGGGATCCTTTGCTGCTTCATTTCCACGGGCGTATAACGCATTGCCAAAGAAGTTAAAAACGAATTACTCGAGAATGAGGCTTCACAAATTACTACTGGGAACTTACATCTCATGAGAATCCATTTATATACTTTTGATTTTTCATTTTTTATCATTTTTACCTGTAATATTTTTGATTTGTATAAGGCAAAATGTTTTGTACTTTTTTCTTTTTTTTACATTTTACAATGCGTTTAACTATATATTTGTACTCTGTACCTATTTGAACCATTAATGTATCTTTTATGCCCTGGGCGGGGGGTGGAGAGGACGGCAACGTCCTATCCCGCCCAGGTAAAATAAAACTCAAGCAAGCAAGCAAGCAAGTTAGAGTGTGTGGGAGGGGGTGAAGATCGCCAAGCATGCACTACCGACATGCGAACAAGCAACTATAGGGTCTCATGCAACTAAATTGTTAGTATCTATAGTATTTAAGGGATTAATACATGCATCATGCACTGCAGACTACTCTAAAATATTTCCCCTACCTATCCCTTTGCTATGCTGCCTATTCTGTTCTCTTATAGTACGGGGGAAAATGCCATTTTGAATCTATCAGTACGACAATTTATCTCTCTAATCTTATTTATCTGGTCGAATCTAGCATAATACGCTGGAGTTGTTAATATGTGCCTAACATCTTCAGTAAAGCTATCCGATTGAAATTTCTCTAATAGATTTAATATGCACCTTAACCTACTCTCTGATAATGAGTCCCACCCTAATTCTTGTATTAATTCAACCAACCTATCGTAACACCTTTTAACGAACCTAGCTGCTCTACGCTGCGCACTGTCTAGTTCTCTGATCAAACCTAATTCATTCGGATCCCAAGTAGTAACAAGTAAGCCTATTGCAACATCAATACTCAGGGAGAGATCAAATATGTAACCTTGTTTGATTAAGAGATTTTTCCATATGATTACTTTCCTTTGATTAACTCCGAGTTCTTTCTAATATTTGCATTTCGAAAATAATCTGATTGAAGAATTTGCCATTTTTGCAACTTCTCTGACTAAAATTCGTCTCAATATCCAGCTTCGGTTCTATAAGTAATTTGGAAAATAGATTATCGATGCCTTTGCAAGTTCGGTTATTATTATATTGCTGGAAATCTGAGTCTAGTGCGGAAACTCAACCACCAAGGATGTAAAACGCACCCAACGCTTAAAGTAATTAACGCTTAACCTTCTTCGTAGTAATGTGGTAACCCGCCACGTGAGTGCGGAGTGTCATGTATCAATAAAACACGCGTAGTAGCCTATGCAATGATCTCAAACGGCATACGGCGGCATCAATTTTATAACAGGTTAGTTAGACTTAATTGTACCAGGACTGGTATTAGTTGCATTGGAATCCGCCTCAGTGCGGATGGGAAGGAAACAGTGGCGCTTATTGAGTGGACGGTGAGATAGCTTCCCATGGGAGCGACGAGGATATGCTGCGATCTTCTAAGCGGATGGCATCCGAGTCCGGTCGTTCGATCGTCTTTTTTTTCGACAGTTTTTTGAACGTGACGATCGGCACTGCGGTTATTAGCGGCGTCCCTGCTCCCACTCTGTTGAGTGAAGCATGGGCTGCAAGTAGAGATATCGGGGCGCCGGGGGGGAGGAAAGGGGTTATTGGTAATGGGGAGGCGCCGCGTGCGGAATGGGAGGGCGTGTCGGTTATCGTCAGTGGCGGTGCGGCCATCCAGCGGCAGGGCGGGGCGCTCTAACTTTTGCAGGCGTATCCCACCGCCCTCGCCCGCCCAACATCTCTTGTTCATCCCGGGATGGCGTGGGAGTGGGTGAACTATTGGGGGGGAAGTCAGTGGAGAGAGGGGGGAAGTGCAGGAAGGGCTTTAGTCGGGCTGGGCTCGGTTTACCGTCGGGCGGGATTCGATGACGCCGCCCGCTAGCTTCAGGTCCACTGCGTATCGTTTTTTTGACTCCTAACCGCCGCCCATATTGTCCTTTGCCTTGAACGCGAGCGGACTTCATTGTGCTCCCCCTTCCCCTGCATCCTTCCAGCACACAAACACTAATCGCTTTTCCTGACCCTCGCGTGGGCAATGAACGGACGCTGCTTCGTGATCCGTCGTTGTTATATTACTCATGTTGTATCACTAACTTACTTCCCCACGTCCCTGTTTTATACGTAGAACGTTCTCTTCTTCGTTATTAGAGGGTGTCAAATAATTGATCTCTCTCTTATCAATTTGACTAGAAGAATAGGTTATCTACCAGAACTATGCAATCACATTCCCTCCACTCATGTTCTTCGCGTCTGCCTATCCGTTTCTGGACTTCTGAAAATAGCATAACAATATCCATACTATGGGAACCACACTTGTACTTCACCACAGAATTTATTTGGTACGACATGTTTCGCCATTGTATGACGTGGTTTCTTCAATATGGATACTAAGTATGTCCACACAGTGAAGCCAGTTATTGTAGAGCGTAAGAATAACAATAATTTCCGCCATACCAGTTAACGTAGCGTGACCTAAATACTTTATTGTCGTAATCTGCTATGGGATATCTGAAATGAGTTTTTGTTGCTGATATCGTCAAACACTTATGATTGATGAAATTTGAAATAGAAAATACCAGAAGTTGATTCAAGAAGGTAATGCGGTAAAGGAAATCTAGCTTTAGAAGCTTTAAATTCTATCGTGATTGATTTAAAAAATAATTTATGGCTTAAGTTTTATCCAGTTGTGTTAGACTCACTATTTAATTTAAGTGCCATCATACTTGACACTGGGTTCTCTAATTTTCAACGATAAGGAATCCTATCTTATGAAGTATGGAAACAGCATAATCTGAGAGGATTTTGCCATTCTTAAAGATGATTTCCTAATAAGTTCGCTAGGCACCTAACGAGGTTGGGGCCTATAGTGCGATGGTCTTCAGGGTCGCTGGTCACTAAGCCCGCCAATGGGTCATGTTTTGCTAGAGACATATGAGCTGCAAACACCTTGTGTCAAACTGCCTAATTATTCATGGTTATGAGGTAATCCTGTTTATGTAGTTCTCATTGCTTTATTGTCCATGCATAAATATGCGTTTAAACCGGCATAATGGAAATGGAAAAGAAGATTATGGACGCTGCCAATGAGAGGTATCCAACAGAGGGGGCAGATGGAATTCCTGTTCGTTCATCCGTAATAATCCATCCTTCCTGATTGCTGCCACATGCACTGACAGCAGTGGGGGGATGAGCACTTAGCCCGCAGACACCACTTCCCCGCACCACCCCGAGTGACACTCGCTTCCCATTCACGGAGATAGAGCATTCCGTCGGTACAATAATGCCCTCCATCCCTTCCCCGTCCCCCCATCTATCACCGGCTTTAATTCACCCCTTTTAAGACTGGTTCTCTCTGTTAATCCTATTGGCGAAGATTTCAAACCTCCGCAGCCCCTCCCGTCGACTGCAAGAGACCTAACCCTTTCCCAAGCTCCCGCCAACTCCCCAACCCTTTCCCCTCCCATAGCCCTTCTTCCCCCAATCGACTGTCTAACCTCGTGCCACACTCTGATGACGTGTACCGGATGCCGATATTCGTGCTGTGCGAGAAAAGAGTCCCTGTCTTCCCCCGCGTTCATATCCTTTTGATTGGCGTCTGGAGGGTCCGGGCTGTTTTCTGAATACACGAATAGGTCGGCCACTTCTGGGAAGGAAATGAGAGTTACCGAATCAGTCGTTCCCCCTCGACCTCTTTCGTTACCAGTCTTCCTCCCCAGTCGTCCCCTTTACTCCAAACCGCTCCCCCCCCCCTCCCGAATTAAAAGTCTAATTTGGAGGACCCGTGGATTGTAGAGCGAGAGGGTTTTTCGGCCGAGTACCGCGGAAAAGGGTAGTGGCAGGGCCATGTTGCCCGATGGCCCCTTCTTTCCACTCATCTACTCCGGGTGGGCTTTCTCTTCCGACCCCTCCGTGATGGGGTGTACAAAGAGGAATATTGGGAAGGAAGGGAGCCTACTGGGAAAAACGGTTGCCCGGGGTCTCATACTCCCTTTTCCTCTGGCGATGGAATAGGTAGCCCTGTGTTTCTCATTTTTCGAGAGACATTGGAGCACCCTACTCTTAAGGAGGAGCGGAATCAGCGTAGGTGTTTCTGTTATTGACATTGACTGACTTTCGTGCCTTGCCACAAATGTGTTGCAACGGAGGGGGGTGCACCTACTGCGTGGTTTAGAACGAACATTGGGCATTTAAGATTTTATATTGAATAAGTTACCTTTACAACTTTAGGTTCTGACTGCAGTATGTCCTGCGTTGCTATTTCCGAAGTGTGGCCATATTTTGTGCGATGTTGGAATATAATCGTTGGATCAGTGTGAATAGTCCTGTACTTTTTCATGTGTTTGTGTACGACAGCCTCGTGTTACACACCATCAACCTGTAGATACTTTAAGGAATGCATCTAGCTACCTTAGGAGTGCAGGAGAGGTAGTTGCTGGATAAAATTAGGAGGGAGGAAAGGCAGATTTTAAAGACTTTGCGGGTATGGTGATCCGAAGGTCGCTATAAAGATGACAAAGATGATCGCGGAATGCAGAGGAAGAAAATTGGAGCGGTAAAGCACCTTCGATAACAATGTAATGCGGATGCGATGGATAATCAAAATGTACGAAAATGTTGTTTATATTTCCATGGCTTTCCCGTGAAGAAGACCAAATATGTGATAAAATGTGTTAATTATCATCACAGGGTGCGGATTTATGATCGTACTGACAAAAAGAGGATTTCCAAGTCACAGTATGTTCCTTATGACCGAAAAATACATTTTTAGTAGAATGTTGGAATGAGTTTTCTTCTATTTTAGACCCGATTTTGGCTTTATTTTACCCTAGATTCCTAAGGATTATCTTCCCATCCCCACATTCCACCCTCGGCGTAGCGCTGCCTTGCATATTTCCCTCCGAGATCGGCGCAGACTCCGTCCTTCGTCGTCCTCCCCCCGCCCCCAGTCCCTCCCGCCGACTCCAGCACGTGACATTTGCATGTGCGGGGTGTGTTTTTTATGCCTACAGAGCCCCCTCCTGCGTGGAGACGCTGGGAGATGCTGAGTTCCTGCCCTCCCGGCGTTTTTACTCCATTTATTTCCTCAGCGCAGTTTTCGGCGGCCGCGAGTGGTGTTCTGAGGCTGCGGGAGGTGGTTGCGAGTGAGAAAGAAAACGAGGTCCCCCCCACCGGATCGCCGCCTCGGGCTCGCCCTTGAGTGTACGCGCTGAGAGGGCGCATTAATGTGGTATGCGTGGGTCCACTATCGCGCCATTCATCTCAGAGGTCGCCCCTCCGCCGTCGCGTGCTCCCGACCTCCATTCATCGCGTTTCACGGGTGTAGCCGTTCGCGAATGTCATGGGCATGTGCAAACAAACCAGTGCAGGATTAATTTCCCGAGTATTTGGCATTTTATTCCAAGCATTTTCACGTGAATACCATATTCGTTGGGAGAACAAAGAAGTCTACTGAAAACTACAAAAAGAAGACGGGACAACCTAATCGGCATTATCTTAAGACACGATGGCCTGATGAAGACAATCGTCGAAGGAAAAGTAAACGGGAAGAATGGGAAAGGAAGGCCTCGTATCAGTTATATAGAACAGGTCGTGAAGGACGTGAAAGAGAAGAATTACGTTAATATGAAAAGGTTAGCCGATAGAAGAATCGAGTGGAGGGCTGCGTCAAACCAATCCTAGGATTGTTGACCCATGATCATGACCCTATTCGTGTCATCTTGCGCGTCTCGCCGAATTTTTCAAACGTTTTTAGACCCAATTTCATGCAGAACTCATAGCTTTTCGCATTCGGGAGACTATTATACTTCAGCTGCATTTTTATAGTCCGCTGATTCGTACACTGTCTTGGGATGCCGATTGTAGTGGTCATCTGTTTTTTCCCGCTGCCTGAAATAGTGGTTCTTGACCTCAATCCCACCTTCATATAGATACTAATACTCCTATTTTATTAAAATTTGTTGTATGACCTGGTGGTCATTGATCGTTTATCGGAGGATGAGTTAGGAAGGACGGTAAGCAAGTCAGTGCTCAATGCTCGAGATGAAAAATATCCAGGTGATTTGATTTGCAAGGTTATTTTTCACGGTTGCAGACTACTTGCTCTATTAAGATATACGTGCGAGATATGATACTTATTTCCGTCCCATACAGGGCCTTAATTCTCCTAAAGGAATGAAAACTTATTTATGTATGCTATCAATATGCGTCAAAAGTCTAAATATTTTTATTTTTAAGGGGATGTAGTCCGGCATACTTTATCTCCGTGCCATTCCTCGTACCGACGTGTCTTGAGATTATCTTCTCGCATTTAAGGCTGGAATTAAAATAAAGTAAGGATTCATATATTCGTTAGATTTAAAGATCTACTTCTTTGCTATGCTGTGTTGAGATGAAATTGATTAAGTTGCGACGTTGTTGGCTGGCAGCGCGAAAGCATCTCCTCGAATCCGTATTCCACCTCACACCTTCGATAAAGATCAGAGTTATACTCCATTGTCCGACCCACCGCACTTCTAGGCCTTGAAATGTTTGTGCCGCATCCAAAATGAATGCGCATTTCAATTTTTTCTGCCCAAGGATTTCCTTACCTCCCTGAATTTTCGATTCGAGACTGATGGACATCAGCTACGCGTTAATACACGCATGCCTTTCTCGGCTCTAGAGATATAGGGAAACATTTTTCTGCCCACACTCACGCTCGCAATGGAGAGAATGCTCTCGGCGTAAATTGTTCGGCGCAAAGGGCATGAAATGGACTTGATCAAATCTCCGACGATTACGCCCCCTTTTTCTCATCGAGATCAGGAGAGTCGTTTCTTCGTGGCGCACATGGTTTGCGTCATCCTCGTTGGTGCTTAAAGGCTAATAATCTCTTCTCGGGAAACCAAAGGCGTGTGGAAGGCCGTTGAGTCCGTGCCATGAATCCTCCCCGCATTTGGAGCGGGATTTATTCACAGCCAAACCCCTTTTAATTTATTCCCCCAGCCTCGATACACTTCTGCCCCCTCCTCTCCGCCACCCACTCTGAGCCCCCACAATTACCATCGCCGCCTCCGCCGCCCCCACTGCCTCCCTCCACTCCCTCCCTCCACCCCCGCCACTCCTCCCCCTCCTCGATCGTTACCTCCTTGCCCACTTAGCGTCCCCGGCCTCGCACCCAACTCTGTCGCTCTGGCGACTCGCACTTGTCAGGTCAAGTCCTTCTCACTCCTTGACGTGACTCTCTTCTCACTACTTAGTGTTACCCATCACCTTCCACTCCGCCTCTTGTGATACGGCTCACGCGGGAAGTGAAGCTTACGTTGTTTTCAGAGCAGCACTGCGAGCTAATTTGCTGGTTTTTAGAGACTGTAAGCCTTTATACGGTTGTATACAAAGCTAAATATTCACGATAAATATATTTTTGGTGGGTGGGATAACAATATGTTACGCTCTTTCAAAGAAGTCATTGCCGAGAATGCTAATCTTGATACTATCTGGTAAAGATCTCCCCTACTGTTGCTTTTTAAAGGTGACTCGACGAGATTTTTCGTTGTTTTATATCAATTGTGTTATGCATACCTAGGAGTCTTCGTTGTCACTGTGCTGTGATTTATATTTCGATGTTCCATGGGCTTAAAAACACACTGGCAAGAATGATATTTCAGTAAGTATTTTGCGTCATTCCAGACGTACTTAAGTTTGAGATTATTCCTACATTTCAAGAGAAGCTTGAGGATTGTGAAGATTTCTCTGGTGACTCCGTTGATTGCCAATTCTCATTCATTATTTTATTTCCGTTTCCTCACGCATAACACGGATATCTTATAAGCCGCTCTCCCGCACCCTTCAGCTCGTCTCACCCCTTTGCCGCATGGGAATTCGCCTCGGCTTAAAGTGGCCTAATACTATTACTTGCTTTGGTTTAGTGTTCATCGCGTAATTTGGCGACGGCTAACTACTTTAGCCCTCTTACCACTGATGTGGTGATCAATCTTACAGACTAGCCGCATGGTCACAGAACTTGTTGAAAACGAATGGTTCAGATACTCATCCCCGGATTCGGCTCACTCTGTCACACTTCATTACTTTGAGGGCAACGTTTTTTGATTATTATAAGTTTGTGTAACCGAGACTTCTTCACTTGAGTAGTGCATCTAAATGCTATGTATATTCCAGAGTGTAAAGGCCATGTGATGCTGACAACATAATTGAGGCGTTTTATTTATCTTTATGGGGAACCAGTTTCTTGCACGAAATAGTCATTTACGTTTATTAGCAGTTTTTATAGCTGAATGGATTATTTATGGAGTAGTTGTATAGCAGTCAAGTGTATCCTTGGCATTACCATATCATTATTTAAATTAAAAATTAGAGATGATAAATGCTAGGAGGTGAAACTAATAAGTAGCATCACGGTCTGTTATAAATAATTTCAATTACGGCGGTTGATGCTTATGAAATACCAAAATAACGATTAAATGTAAATCTTGAATTTAGGTTGTTGTTTTTGGCCCAAGGCCCAAAAATTGCATAGAATACAACGCTTTCATTTCACTTTAGGCGTTTTTAAGGGATAAAAATACGTTAAATTAGACCACACGTGAGGAAACAATTTAAAATAAGGGGCCATAAACTGTCTTTCCACCAGTTCCTATGCCATTTAGGTTTCGCAGTCGTTACATTTGTATAGGGTGGATTTTGAATTTGATTGAATTTTATATAAATCCCTCTCATCACTTTTCTCGTTTCCGTTCAATGGTGAAGGGGAACATCACACAAGACCTGAAGATAAATGCAGTTACGTTTGATGTCTCACGTCGCTCCCAAATGCTGGAGCTTTGTCTGTTCGACAGCATGGGGTGAGTCATGTCAAGAGTGGCAAGTCTGAGTAGATCTCCTTCGAAGGAGGCTGAGGCAGTGGAAGGTTTAAGTGAATTGGTTATGAGCGGGAGTTAGTGGAAGAGAATTTAGCTGCGACAGGGAAGAGAGAGTGACGACAGAAATGAAGTGGATGACGACGAGTAGTGCTATATTGACGATAATTTGCCTCGAGCGCAAAAAATCACGGTAGATCGAAGCCACCATAATCCTTTGAATAATGGCGCAATTCCACCCAACATGGATTGAAATTACTTTGTAGTTAATATTCCTCATCTTCATCTAAGGTTCACTTGCACCCCCTCTACCTGACCTCGAGAGGGACGAAGTCAAATCCTCCCTGAGCAATCAGACTCGGTTTCGACCTGAGGTCTATGGGGAAGACTCCTAACCGACGGTAATATGCAAATGAGGAATAAAATTCACCAGCATGAATGTAGTCAATTGAAGTAATGGTCCATGTCACAAACATCGGTCATATCGTCACATTTCCAATAATTACGAAAAATAAATGTACGTCTGTTATTTCTAATTTGCCTCTTCGATCTGGTCTAGAAGTAAAAATATGTATTATCTATATCAACGTGGCATTGATTGGCAAGGGGTTTTGGGAGGCAGAGGGAGTGAGTGTGACATTTCGGCCGAAGGGTGGAAAGTGCCCGTGCCGTGAGATGGGCTAGGGAAGACGTCTCATCTGCATCTTCCAAGTATCGTGCAAATGTCATGAAGATAACGAAGCAGAAGATGAAACGTCACCTAATATTGTCGATGTTTCATTCCACTAAGGGCCAAAACCAAGTAATTATCTTTTATCTGAGATACGCAGCGATTTGCATTAATTACAGTGGAATTTGCATTAATTACAGTGTAATTTGCATTAATTACAGTGGTATTCTAAAGCATTTATAAATTGGCACTGTCATTGTGTTATTATTGTTTACAACATTTACAGATGAACTCTTGAATCGCAGATGTACTATATTGTTACACTTGTCTGTGATAAAGCCATTTTAAATTTTTTTAGCGTGGTAATCCGTTGTTTTATTTATTTTCTAACTTCCGCATTGTGATACCGTGGTACACTTACGCATATAAGACTTAATATGTGAGTGCTGTCGCTTAACCACATACTTTCAAGGTAAGCTTTCCACTTTCCGTGAGCATCTCTGTTTTCACCTAGATTTTTAAGTAGTTTTTGTAGAATTATGTAAATTATCACTCAAAGAATTTAATCTATGTTTCATCAGGAATACCTGCATAATTACTCGGATTCTTTCCGTAGTTTCAGCATTTAATACTTTTACAGTGATATTCATTGCATTACATCAAGAATTTTATCCTGTGTGTTAGGTAGGTATTATGTATGTTTTAAATAAGGCGTTAGGTGTGAAAGAGCTAAGCATACACGCGTAGTTTTCCTTCTCGATACCATTAGATCACCATTCTTCCTATCAGGGAGTTTTCAAAATTCCAGCTGTCGTTGAATTTTTTTAGTTTTTTGAATTGGTAACATATATTTGCCTATGGAGTTCTAAAGTTGTGTTGATTTCGTTATTAGATGGCGTATATTACTGGAATTCACTAGGACATTTAATTAAGCTCCAGAACTTTTTTTTGGCGCTATAGAGAAGCAATTTCATATTGCTGAGGGTAGTACAAATGCTCCTACGGTTTGTTCAATCCATCTTTCCTATTAATTGTATGTACAGAGCTGAGAAAAAAATCAACCATTTGCCATTTCGCCTGTGAGCCCGCATTCAGTTACCATAATTACATCTGAATACGGTGGCGCAATCCGGAAACCTTATTTTTTTAAATATTGCAATTAGCTACAGCTACGGGAAGTTATTCCCTGCGATAATTACTAAATATAGTTATTAGTTTCGGAATATCTATGGTCTTTTCGTGTTGTTTGGCTGCGGAATGGAAGTCCGTTACTGGGCGAGGGGGTGCTGGCTGAAGATAATTGCTGGGAGGGGAAAAAGAGATGGGAGGGCCAGTGTCAAATGGGGGGAAAGGGCTAGTGAGGGTGACTGCATGTGGGGGTGAATGTAAGGTGATGGCGGTGGAGAGGGGGGTGGGGAGTTGGGAAGGGGAACGGCGATAATCCAAGGGGGGAATTACTGTTGTACTGATGAGGGGGAGGGTGGGAATTTACATCCACAACCAATTTTGCGCTCGCACGTGATTGGCCAGTGGGGGGAGAGGGTGGAGGGGAGGCGTTTGTGGCTGGAGGGTGTCTTGACGGGGAATTAAGAGATGTGGGAGGGCAGGGACAGTGTTTCGGGACGGAGAGGGTGTCGTTGCGTCGGGATGGATTGCCGCGACGAAGCTGGCAGCGGGTGAGGTGGACACGCGGGGGTTAGTTTCATCTTAATTGATATATATCCGAAGACACTTTTGGTGGAGCGGTCCTCTGAAATGAGGGCGCTAGAATGAAGGGGTGAACAGGTGTGGAACTTCTTTTTCTTCGTAACATGAAGTGTCTGCGAACAAGATCAAAGCCGAGGTGGGCTTAATTAATGTTTTATTTTACTAAACGATACTGACCGCAAGGCTATTACTGGATAAAGTATATTTTTTCTCCTCGGCATTGAAAGTATATCCCAGCACGCGAATGCTGACTCCTTATAAAACCACTCACATTCGGAACGTGACCCGGATAACTAGAAATCAAAATTATTTTCAGAGATCGAATGTATAAACTAGATTGATACCACCAGAAATAGTTGTAAGAATTTCGGCTTCAGAAAATTTGATTTTAGGTGCGCTCATCCTATAAATTGGAACATTACGCTAAGACGGAAATGAACAATTCTGTGAAGAATGTTTTTCGGCGAAAAAACTAAAGAAAGATGTATGATAGGAATTCCAATTAGTTTTTTATTTTCCATACTCGCTTACTTATAGATGATTTGTAGCTTTCCCTGAAATATACACATTTATACCATGGATGAAGCCGCTTCCTTCCTTTTTCTTTCCACGAAAAAATCTAAAATGGTTCTGCTACAAAGTGAATAGCAGAACTGAGTGTCCACCTCTCTCTCCAAATTTTGAAAATGAGATATGCATTTCTGGCATTCCTCTGTTTACGTTTCCCCATGGATTCATCCCATGCGGCAAAAAAACACCCAATTGCATAGTTTCAACCCATAAATGATTAATTGAGAGCAAGTATCTTCTTTATATACCGTTAAGAATTAATGAGCGAAAGTTTTGGATTCTAAACAAAATTTCTGAAAACTGTCCGTAAGATTTTTAAGGTGATTGCTTTAAGCCGGTTTAAGTAAAGACAAAACTCTCTAAAACCATGGATTTGTTAAGCTAAAAGTTGAAGAAGGAGTAATTTTGCAGTTCAAAGTGGCTTCAATAATAATAATATACGACTCGGTGGAACTCGTGCACTTCAAATAATATCTTTACCTCCTTTTTTCAGTTGTGTCCACTATGGTGGGCAGTGACTTTTTGTGATTGAGAGAGAGATGAGCACTCTGGGTGATATTATTCCGAAATAAGTTCAAAAAACGCTAGGAGTGGATTTATGACCCCTCTAAAGATCGATGGTAATCAAGAGCATTTTATGGTGGTCACCACATGATAGGGAGTATATCGAGACGAGAAAGGAATGTTCCCCGAGATATAATTGAGCGCAGTCAGCTGGAAATTCCATTGAAAATTTGGAATAGGGTTTGCTAGAGACAAGCATTATGATATTCAGGTACCCTAACTGCGGTTAGACTGTGACAAGTGATCACTCACACCACTCACTCAATAATTCAACTCAATACGACATAGGTGCGGGTAGAGCTTACCCCGGACTAAACCACAGCCGTGAAGTCGTAGGCCCCCCTACCCTGAATGTGTGAATTTCACACATTCAGGGTAGGGGGGCCAGTTCCTTTCCCTGGGCCACCTCGCACTCCGAGGATTTTTCTTTCGGGTGCGACCAAAGGCTTCACCCGGATTTGAACCCGGGACCCTTCGATCAGTAGCCAAGTGCGTGACAAGTGATACAGGTCAATTATTTTTGGACATTGAAATTATTAGATCTGAAGAGGGAATTAATTTTATGCAGTATTTGTGCTGTTTTGATGATACACGAGTATTCGCACAACCGTTTTCATCCGTTTTCCTCCTATGTGAGGTGGGTTGTGAGTATATGGGGATGATGGCGTAATTTTGCAGCATCATTAATTCGAGTCACGACACGTCGGAAGTCTAAGAGTTAAGACGAAGGTTTGTAACCTTCACCATAAACAAGCATTTTCGCTCTTTCATCCTCTCATCTCGTATCCCCACAACATCTCGAGGTTGCTGTCACGGCAAAAAACCGGTTGCTGTTGGTAAAGAATGCACTGAAATGAACGCTTCTTGAACGATATGCCAACATTATGATTCGCATTAAGATTTGATGTTCCCAGTCTTACCTTTCATCGCCCCCTTTCCAGTCACGCTCACCCAATGACAACACTCAAGTGGGTGTGAATCATTCCCTCCTAGAGCTACCAGCCTTTGGCGACGCCAGCCTCCTCACCAACGACGGAGTCTTCACGGGGATGATGCCATAGCGGGAAATGGAGAAAGGGCGGTTGGCGGGGGTGGAGGGCCGAAGCGTGGGCGGGAGGGAGGTCCACAAGGGATTAGGACGAGTGAGGTGATGGGGACTACCTGTGTGTCATCGCGGACATGTTGTGCCGGGCGGGTCGCCTCGTTCCAAGAAAAATTAAACTATGTATTTGAGTTTTGCGTTAAATTTTCGTGTAATTTCCAGCAAATCATATAGACGCTGTCATTTTCCACTCCTCAAATCATTTCGTCAAAGGTTCGGTTTCTGCTGGTTATCTTGGAGCTTGAATCAATCATCGAATGAATTATATTCCGTTTACATCCATTTTATCACCATTTCGACTAACTTTTCTTTCCAAAATCCTAAATGTCATTCTGAATCGCGTCTGGAATCTCAAATTTGACTAGCTGATGACTATTTAGTCTAAAGAGAGGCTGAAGTGGATTCTGAAGTGGATTACATCATTACCGTGCGGTAGCTGAAATAAATATTACAGGAAATTTTATACTGTAGATAATCGACGCACATGCTGTACACCCAATTTTAATTGCATTTCAGAGATTGGAGTTAAGGTTTTATTTAATTGGGAAATCTTCAAATAATTATGTAAAGTATGCAGTAAGCACTGCGTGGATTTCAACTCCTCTGGCCATGGTAGAAAGAAACTGTAGAGCCTTTCCATTTACTGCAGCTTCCTCCTCATTCGTTCTTGAACATAAAACTACCTCTTCTGAATCTTCACCGTTGCCATCTGGCCCAAGGCATCTTTTCCCAGCATTCCACGCATGCTCATCATACTTTTTATGGGTGACTGACATTGATTTCCGATTCCTGACCTGGAATCTCTGCCGTAACGTAAAGCAGTAATTACCACGGGAAAGTAATAATGGTAAGTGGGCCACCGTCTGTTGTGCATCTGGGTGCAAATTAAGAAAACAGGACGTGCTTGCGGTTTCCCGCCAGATAACGAAAGATCCCCTGCCTTATTTATGGAAATGTTTCCTCTTCCAAGTCCTTTTCATGCTGACATATTTCAAATTTATAATTTAAAATCTATTGATTGTATGCATCTTATTTAAGATTATGAACAAGACTCTGACAATGAGTAATATGGCAATGCTTTAGGGATAGTTATTTTTTATTTTTATAGAGTTTAGATGAAAGGCCTTATGGCTAATAGTGATGATGTGGAATCTTGCCAAGGAGAATATTCTCAGATATGAAAAACAAATACTTTGTCCCTAGGTTCAAAAATAAAATAAGCTATCCATTTACTGCCATTTTTCCACCGATCATACAGTTCTTGGTTTTGAGAAGGAGTTGGTACCATCAACTTGATTAAACTTTATTATTTATTAGCTTCATGTAAAACAAGCAGTAATAATTACGATGTATGTAATATTTTTCATGCTCTCCCTTTTGTTAACTTTGCAACTTCTCAAATATTCTCCACCTCTCTGATATCTCGCAAATCTTCCAGGAGCATTTAATACCTCTGTGCCAGCGTCGTTACGATATGAAGATACTACTAATGGTTTTATTAATTGTTCTGCTCATCCGAGAATCCGTTCCCTCGAGCGTAAAATTCCGAAAATGTGCCTGATGCTGAATGCTAACCGAATCCGTTCTGCGCTAATATGTTTCCGCTCCACATCCGTGAAAATACAGTTTCTATGTCTAATTTTTTTCTTTCTAATGTGGAAATCCTCAGTGTGTAGTTTTCTGTCGCCTCCTTTGGGGAGCCTCATGGAAAAGAAAGGAGCCCATTCATTACGCCTTCATCCGTCGTAAGTTCGTGGCCTTCGGGACTTCCGTGCGATTTCTGTCCCCTATCTCCCCATCCCCTCACTCCGCCTCCTCCCCACCGCACCCTCCCGCCCCCCCATCATCTCCCAATCTGTGGAATTTTTTCTCTCCGAACCCCCTCTTCAGCTTTTGTGTTGGCAGCCGTCGTCTCGCCTTATCCATCACTATTTACCCCAACCCTTTTACCGAGGTCCTCTCCCCCACTGGTGCCGGAACGCCAGCCGTTTGATTCCTTATTCCACCGTCGATTGTTTCACTTTGATATGCACACGGCGGCTCGGCAGGAGGGGGCGAGAAACTTGTGAGGGATTTGCCGTGCGTTGCTTATTCCATTTCGTTGACATTCGATCGGCGGTCGATTATGACATCTGATGCGACGCGTCGCGAACATCGATCGTTGGATTTCCCGCGGGCCTACTAGGGAGCGGGTGGGCGTTTGAGAGTGGGCGGGCCCTCGAGCGTGGGTCGACCAACTTCATTCGCGTTACTTCGATTTTAATCGAGGGCTTTTTATTCGCAGTCGGGGCAGCCCCGCAGGGCGAACGCAGCCGTGAAGTGGGCTCGAGTGTATGTCGCCATTTTGAACCCGTTAATGGATTAGGTATCGACTTTTTAGTCTGTTTTCCATTTCTACCCCAATTGATTGAGAGCTATGGAGAGAAAAATGGGAAGAGTAGACCGAAATTCATGAGTAGTGTGAAATTTAAATGGTATCGAGATGGATAAAGTCACTTTAATAAGCGCTTCATATCGGCATGCAATTATAGCCCAAGCGATTAATTCCTTTTTAAATAAGCACGCAAGTGTAAGGCTGGTAATTTTTATTAATCCAAGTGTGACCTTAAATTCACTCGCGGAAGTTAATAACTATGAATATCTGATCACCATAATAATTACATAATGGTACGCGAGGCATTTATTATCTATATACTCGGATAATGGGTGCTATCGAAACATGCTGGGAGTAAATGCTAACTTGTACCTTGCTTATAGATACTCATGATCGAAGTTTCGACGAATGAAATACATGAGCCCTGTGATTTTTATCGTTATCCGAATGGTGTAATTAGTTCCCTTCTCTTGACGGAGATTTTCATTAAAATCAGATATTTTCACAGTAGACATTTATGAGATGCCACCACACTGGTAGCTCTCTTACTTTTGAAAAGTCTATTGCTTGCAGAATTTAAAAGTGTTGACAATATTCCTTCACCTTCCATAATTCCTGTATAATATTATTTTCAGCATAATTATTTTCATCTTTGATAATGATGAAGTTAATGATCTATAAAATAATCTTGTTCAGCGAGTGGACAGATACGCTGTGATTTAACATTCAGGGATTTCGTTGACACGTGGTAAATGTGTGGTTTCACTGTTGTGTCACCATCGAGGTCTAAGATTTGATTAGGTTACAGCAGGTATCCATCATCGGCCGTCGTTCGTTCTGACCTAATGCGTCGATAACTCCCTATGATCGGCACCCCAAACCCCTTAATTTTGGATTCCCCATTCAGCGCCGTCACCGCGTGAACTTATTGGAGGCGGAAGAGACCATACCATCAGATTGGTCTTGAGGCGAAACTATTTCCTCTTACCAGGGATCCATCCCTTGGTGAGGACGTTGACGTGGCGAGCTATTGAGAGGCCGGGGAAAGAGAGGGACTCTGCAGCGTTTTTCTTTTTTTATGAAAGAGGTCGCGGCCTGCGGCCCCCTTGCTGCAGCAGAATCCAGTCGGTTAGCGGCAGCGGGTCCGTTCGTCCGTGCCACCTGACGCGCTCCCTGTCCCGGCAGCGTGGGGGGTCGGGGCGGGAGGGAGGAGGGCCGCCAAAGGTCCTCCTCTGCTCGGTGGTGGGAGGCGCGTCCTTCGCAGTTATGGTGGCGGTGCGGTGGCAAGGTATTGACGAGCACTCACGGGAAAAAACGCAATGAAAGGAGGACGCGAGAGAAAAAAGGAGCTGAAAGCGGCCCGTGTGCTCTCCCAACTGGTCTTCGCGTCCCGATTTTGTGAATAACGCCACATCGGAAGCATCCACGTGCACTGACGAACCGCTGGACTCGTGGATACTGATACGGAAGCGGACGCCCAAGTGACTGTCCAAGGGAGGCGCCTGTTTCGATGGCGAACTACCGTTTATCGTATTTTAATTCGTCGCTAATATTACTCATGCTAATGAGTGTTAGAAAAGTTGCTTGACGAGTTTCACCCTTCGTTGCTGAAATATATTACTAAATTCTAGATGGAAATTTACTGATCGGAAAGCTACAGTTTTTACCTCTGAATATCTTAGTTAACATCTCGTACTGACTATTGTGTAGGTATTATTTTTGTTTGGAACTATTCGTAGTAGTGATATGTGGAGGTTAAGGGTCTGGTTGGTGTCGTAGTTAAGAGTACTGACCTCCCATCTCAAGGGTCTGGATTCGAATCCCGGGAGTGGTAGCTATTTTTCGTTGTTAAACCGGCTCCTACTTATGCTGTGTCCTGAGTGCTGTGGGGAGCAGCACAAGTCCAGAACTCCATCCGTCGGATGGGACGTTAAGCTGTGGCCCTCTTTGGTGCCTTGCATTAAGAGCAGGTTGATTCCGACGCCGGGTTTCTATCTACTCTTCCTTCTTACCCTTCCATTCCCATCCTTGCTCCTTTCCTCTCGATCTGAGGCACTCTTGAGAGCGATACAACCACAGATGAGGATGATTTGTGGGAGGTGACTGATATTATGTGAATAGCTAATTTAATTTATTGCCGGGGTACAGTGAAAAATACCGTAAGAAAAAGTCGCATTAGACTACTCAGTCGACTAAAACAATTAGACACAACCTTCAGTGGGATAGGACCAACTGGTGTGCGGTGCTGTGTTAAGCCAGTCTTAGGATTGATGACCCTAGATTGTTGAGATAGATACCGTGTAATACTTGGGTGTCACTTTGCTTTTCATTCTTCAAACTTCTCTCCACTGACTTCATTTATTTGACTTAAGACGCCTCTTGTCTTGGGAAAAGTATAAGGTCTCGAGGAAGTATTCTCCGCAGAAATCAAGGGAACCGGTGCGAACCTTTGCTTTGCTAATAAAATGGTATAATTTCTGAAAAATTTTAACGATCATCTGCCATGCATCTAGGTGGATTGAAAAAGATTGGAAAAAGTATTTTTGAAGCTAAAGGTACAGTTTCAATGTTATGCTAGTCCTCGTTTTACTATGAAGACTTCTCGTATGGGTCTAAATCTCTTTATTGTTTCTTAGTGGCTATGTATCTTCCTTAATTTCCGCGAAAACGTTCCTTAATTTCTTCTAAGATCTGCAAATTTTCAGTTTGAATTAATTTTGTGTATCCTTTAATCTTTGGGATTTATCTCCTTGTGTTTTACCGTCAGTGTCCCTTTCATCGTAGAAGCCTGTTTAAACCCCTGCTTACTTGAGACCATTAAACTTGGGAATAAAAGAACAGAAGGAAAAGAAAACCTTGACCATTCTCCGTGTTCGCTTGAAGGTTATTCCTTTTTCCTATTACGCGCCTTTTGCGCCACATAGCTCCATGTCACGTAACCATCTCAAGGCATGCATGGCTTTGTCTTTAATTGGCTCGAAACAACTTATTTCATGTTTTATCAACTCTGATTTCACATTTATTTTAAGCTGTTTACCTATAAATTATATGCCTCTTCCCTCTCTTGTATACGGCGGGCAAACTCAAAATTCGACCAATTTGATGTCAAAATGGGAACTTAAACAAAAATCAGAGGTCGATTGAGATTATCAAATTCGTGAGTGGATTTCCCCGCGTCTCTTTTGTCTATGGTCGCTCGGAGAACAGGGGAGCGGAGGGCAGGGTGGAGGGAGGGATTTATGGGAACCGACTCACTTGGGTCGAGTGATCTGTTCCTCCCCGACTTCATCCCTCACTCGCCCCTTCACTGCTCTCCCACTCGTAAAACCCTTCACGCCCTCGTCGGTTTTAGGTTTTGAAGTGTCCGACGCGAGATTCTCCTCTCGAGGGACTTGACGCGCAGGCACTGTCTCTGGTTTACGCACGATGACGATATGATGGTGAGAAACAGCTTTTTTTCTGAGCCACGGTACGTATTTCCCGGAGAGCGACCATTTTCCGGGGTATACTTTTCTGTGACAGGCATCGTTTCGAATGCAATGACGTGAGGAATTTGTTGCAAGGCATATCCATACATTTCATCCATATTCACCGCGTCGGCATGGTGATTTTCAGCCCTTAGTCTTGTGAATTACATACATGATACCTATTGGGGCTGAATTTACTGCGCACAACTTTTCGCACGATATATTTCGCTCTTGCCTTTTCTGCATCCTTGCTGTGCCGTTTGTTCCCGTCGAGCGCGTCGCCACCTGTCTTTCCTCTCATCTCTAGCCGGGGGCATTCCGCCATCATCCCATTCTTCTCCGAGGGGTCAAACATTTCCCGCCGCGTTGCGGTTTTTATCAGTGAGTCACTTTCCTGGAAATGAACCAGGCACAATTTCCTACCTCCTGACAGGTGGAGGGTCCAATGCTACTAAGCAGTAACGGGATTGTCATGGGTAGAAGCGGCAAACGCGTCGAAGAGATCTGCTCTTTTTTCGTCATGAATTTTCGTCATGGATATATGCACTCTGTCTCAAAGTTTCTTTCATTCCTTCCTCCAGAAATACAAAAACGTTTACTTGAGCGCTTATCAATGGGCAAGAAATATTCTATCAGTACCATTTCTGTTGCTTTCTCAGCTGGTTATTTTTACTAAACACGTTATTTTTACTTTATTAAATGATTGTGCACCCTATAAAAGCAAAATTCTCGTGTGTGAAACATGATTTTTCGTAAAAGGCGATTGAACGGAGTATTTACAACCAAGAAAGCCCAATCTCACATTGATTAATATTTACGCTTAATAAAATAGCTCATTCTATTTTATTGATCGTGAAATGGTTTCGGAACTTGGGCCGGATTATGTGCACTTAAATGGAAAAAAGTCAAATTGATTGAATTGCCGGACCTTTTTTTACACATGAGGGAATCATAATTTTTATTTAGCTTGCTCGGCTATATTTTAAACTGAATGGTCGCAAAAGGATGGATTCGTTCGTCATCAATTAATTTTGGAGGGAAAATTCCAGCGTTGATGACGAATGATTGCAGCGTGTATTTCTCGTTAAATGTGTGCATGGGGATTTCTTATGGTTGTGTGTTTCATGGTATATTTATGGATTCGTTAATTCTTTCTCAGAGAAAAATAAATTCAATTCTTTCGGGGATAGCTCTATTGATATTATTTGCACAACATTTTCCTTCGAGTTCCTTCTGTATCCATGAGTCTAAAAAAATTTAATTAATTACGTTTCGATACTTCGTGGCTTAAAAAACTTACATTTTGGTATTATCCAAACTACTGAATTTTATCACACGTAGTTATGCCACTGAAGGTGCTTCTTTAAATGATTATCTGCACTGCTCATACCAAAATGAGTGATTTTTTATTTTTAGAAGCATCATAACCGCATAATACCAAAATTTCTTCAAGTTTTCATGTTCTTGGTTGTATAGTGCTCGTTTGAATAATCACTCATCTGAAGAATGGGGAAGTATTTTGAGTAATACCCTCTATCCCTTTTCTCGCACCATCGGAGTGTGTCATTGATAGTTTTTCCCCCTTGCGCATCACAGTTGAAAACATAAAAATATAATTGAATTACCGTTTTCTTCTTTTTTATCCTGGACGCCTGCCGTCCTATCCTCTCTTCTTCGCTGCTTTGAGGGAATATCCCTTCGGGCAGCGCGACAATCTGGCGCCGAGGAAATACCTCGAGGGCCGTGACCATTTTTTCCCCATCTCCCTCTCACATACTCTTCCCCTTTTAATCCTGCCCTTCCAGAAGTCGCCCGTACGTAAGTATCGCCCTCGAAGAGGCGACTTTTCGATGGGGCTCAAAATTGCTCCTCCGCTTTCCCCTTCTCCAATCTCATCTCCTCCGCCCTTCTTCAGTCCTTTCCTTGGAACCCTCGCTCTTCCATATTTCTCTTTCCCCATCTCACTCTCCCCTCCGCCTCTTTTCCCATTTCTTTCCTCCGATTACTACGTCTGCAGATCCCTCGAAGCCCTGGTGATAATAACTAGCTGCTCGGATTTCTTCTCGCAATCTTCAAGCTCCATATATTTTCTCTACCAGTGGCTTCTTTTGACCGCATTTCTTAACTTTGTCGGTAAAGCCTGCTTTTATCGGACAATTCTTTTGATCACACAATGATCTGACCGAAACACTTTCTTTTTTACAGTTAAGTTTTCTATTTTTAGTGAAAGAAGTATTTTTTTGATAGAAATACGAATTTGGGGGGAACTGGCCTCTAATAATATTGATTGTGCTATTCGATACACTGCCTCTTACTTTTTCTTGCACCTATGAGGTATATCCATTAGTATCGTGACCAATAGGCTTTGTAATAGTTCTGGCATTATTTTCGAGCATACTGTTGCCAAGTCATTAAACCTTTTAAAAAATTAAAAAATAATCTTTAAATATCGACGATTATTATCATTTGAATGATATTATTTAGATATTTAGTAAGCAGTTTATATTTTAATATATAATGTTTTGCAAATTTTTCTTTTACATTGGGGAAAGTCAGACATGTTTTCTTATGGTTTACGGAAATACCATACTCAGATATCTCCTTAAACTTCATCCGCTTCTATCAATTAGTAGGTAACTACCAATGAGTAAAATTTTCCATTCGAAGCATATTCTTACATAGTATTACGCGTCATGTGAGAATAAATATCTTTATGGATTATTTACATCTATCTTTTTACGCAGAGGAATTTTTAAAGTCAATGATGGACGATTTTATTTGTTTCACTTAAATCGGAAATTATTAAATGTTGATCTATTTCATCTGTATTTCACTCTGATGTCTCAATTTTCAACCCAAGGTTGCAAATTTGGCCAAATAAATGTTGACAAGGCACCCGATACTAAGCTCAAGGGTACATTATTTTCGCATTCATATCTGAATGAACCCACCGCAATTAGTGTAAAACTCAGCGTGTAAGGGACAGGCTCTTTCAACTAGCTTCTTAGAATGATTACGCATGCATGTCAGAGGGACAGTGGTGGTAGCATTTGTTTTAAAGAACATCATCATTGCTTTCTGTGGTTAAAAAAAGCTAAGCAATATGATTAGTCATATATTAATTAGTGCTCTTCCTTTGACACGCCATTCCGTATAGATACGCGATTGGATCAGATTCGGGAGCATTGGACCGTGAAAATCGGGAGGATGCGACCGGCAGTACGTGTGTGTGGTGCGGCCATTCGTAACGGGGGAATTTGCCTCCTCTCATGCGGAAAGACTCGGCCATAGCCCGACCGGCGAGCCACTTTGAAATATTTAATATGCCTGGGGCAGCAATGTGACGCAGCAGACTCCGCTGCGGCAGAAGACGTGATTTTCTCTATATGTTTACAAGTAATGAAAGCTTTCAGAATTGATGGACGAGAATTCTTAAATTTTTAATTTACAGTATCTATTCAAGCGTTGAAAAACGTTATGGATTTACCTCGGAAAATAAACGGTATCTTAGGCTTTAGTTTCATTGAACCTAAATGCTGAATTAAAATAATTCATAAATTTGCATTGGATATGGAAATTTTGGTCAATATAAGCTTACGGTTCCGTTTTATTATGGGTACATATATACATGCTCATATATACACAATTATATTAATTAATAATTTACCTTCGGAAAAGGGCTAAAAGGAACATTGTTTGCTCCAATAAAACTTGGAGTTTTCAATCCTTCGGAATATGGGTTGATCTTTTTTGAATATAATTATAAGCATTATCATCGCCATTTTATGTTGATATTTCGTTAGGAAGTAATATGAAACAAAGTAAAATCGTATAATAGAGAATCAAATGAAAGTAGTCTGGAATATAACAATCCAAATTCAATTACAGTTTTATTTTAATGTTTTACGCACAAGAAACGACCTCTTTTCCGTAGGATTCTTTTAAGGAGCTTAGATATCTATTTTTGAATAGTGTTGTCCTTGAGAAGCGTCAGCGAAAGAATACCTCGCAAAATAGGAGCGGAAATTGATGTTGACGATTTAAGGACCGAATCTCATCCTTCCAGGGTGTGATTTAAAGTATGATTATAACCAGATTGAAAATATATTTCCAGTTTGCTATGAACACCGTTTTCACAACAGACTTTACCGTGGAACAAGTGGTAGCCGAGCTCATTGAATCGTGTCTAACTTGTCTCAGGAGAGTTCGCTTCGTGCCTAATCGAATGTGCGCAATTTAGCCGCATGGTAACGCGATGCATGGAAGCCGAGCTCGTTCCGAATATCGACGGCCACTCTGGCGACGGTTCTCGGCGGTGAACCTCCCTCCCCCCTCCGCCTTGGGCTCCTCGTTATCCCTCAGTGCCCAGTTTCATCTCACCTCCCTCCTGCCCTTCTCATCGCTTCAATGGAACCGAAAATCATTTCCCTGCGCCATCCAGAATGGGCGGGGTCAAGATTAGGGTGTGGCGGCCATCGAGAGAGAGAGGCTGAGTACGTACAACGAGAGAAAAAAAGAGTGCTTTTGAGCGTCAGCCGGAAAGGGTTCTTGCGACGGAGAAATTTGGTCAATAGGCTAGGTGAAGTGAGGGATTCGCTTCGCCTCACCCTTGCTCCTTTTTATCGGAAGAAAGGCTGTGGAACCTTTCACCTTCGCCCACTCAAAGGCTTCATGATCATTTGAAATGGCGTGCCTCATCGCTTCAACTGGAATCTTTGATTAATTTGTTACTCATTGAACTGGGGCATCTTCATTTTGTGTCCTTGTTGCTTTGAGTGATGCTTTGATGAAAGAAAGTCATAGATTGCGTTGAATTAGATCAACGGTTAAAACTGCAAGCAACCTTTATGTGCTGAACAAAGTTAAGGTGAGATATTTCGGAAGCGAAATCAATTATTTGTATCTGTGTTTCCGCGGAATCTCATAATGGTTAATTAAATGGGAGTATTTGCCTTTCACTCCGGTGGAGCTATTCACTTTGTGCTCAGTGTAAATCTAAATTCCCTCTAACAGTCCAGGTCTACATTTTAATTTGTTTGTATCTTGCTGGTCTCTCCGTAATTATATTTCTCAGACGCTCGTTGATTCCTAAAAAGTTTAAAATAAGAATGAGAAGGTCTTACCATCAAATCATGATTCCCTGCCAATGTCTCTACAGTTTTAGAGGTGCAGCTTAAAGAGTATAATATTTCGTTTCTCCATTTTACTATATTAATTTTGACGAAGACCTTAAAATTTTTCGTGGAATTGATCCGTGGTAAATACATCCAAATGCTAATCCATTGCTACATTTCCTCTCAAATGATGTAGGTATATAGGACTAGTAGTGAAGGATGTGAAAGAGAAGAATTGTCCGAATATAAAGAGGCTAGCTGATAGGAGAGTCGATTGGAGAGCTCTGTCAAACCGATCTTAGGATTACTGACCAATGACTCAAGTACTGCCATAAATTCTATGTTTAATGTTCTCTTTTTCATTATGAGAACTCTCGAGAAATTTCACCCTCCGGGATATTTTATCGCTCGCAATTAGCCAGTGTTCCACAGTGTAAACAATGTAAGGAGCACGTTATTTACACTAACCCTTCGGGGAAATATTTTGCATTAAAATTGCTTCGTAGTGTAACTTTTACACGCGGGACTCCAGAAATTGGATGTTTCAGACCTGAATCTCGAGCAAGTCGGTTTTTCGTTCCGAATTTCCTCTGTTCATTAATGGTTTCCTTTATCAACTTATTGGGATTTGATTAGCAAAATATTACAGATTAATAGAAATAAGATGCTTCACTTTATACACTGAATTCCAGTTTTCACACTATTGTTCCTAATTATGTTTTCAGGGAGTGGAAAGCCTTGAACAAGAGTAATTATGGTTTTATCAAACTCGTATCTTTTCTTTTAATCATTCAGTAGGTCTCGAGGGTTCGGATGGGCACCTACCTAAATGAAGCGGCTTCCTATGTTGAGTTGCATCATTTTCCAAAGAGGGATTCAATCGAGAATTACAACTATTTGCATCGATATGCTTTTGAGTTTAGTCACTTTAACAACCTAGTTTCTCTCCACGGGAATAATATACTATCGCAATGAGACGGTCATCTTCCTGCCCTCAAGTATCTCCGCTTCGTTCCTTTCCTTGCTCCTCCTTTACAAACCCTTGCTGTAGTCTAGAGAGGATCCTACTGGCTGGTCTGCCGCCGCCGCCGTTCTCCTCAATCCAAGAAACACACCACCCTCGCACGACTCCCGTTTCTCGAGCTCAAGATAATCGATCGTTTCCTTCCTCGTCTCTCCCCCGAACTTCATCTCCCTGCAGATGAGGTACGGCACGGCCTGTGCGTGCCTGCATCCGTATTCCTTCTGTCTCTCCTCAACCATCCACCGATTGTTAGGATTATTTTGGTTTTTGTACACCCAGAAGGTCTTCGGCTTAATCACAGCTCAATATTTGTAATGATGAACTGAACTGTCTTAGTTCTCGCCATTGTATTGACGAACCAATTAAGGGATAAAAAACTTTGGATGATATTATTACATAGGAACGGAAATAAAAAAGCATATAGAATAGACATATTTTATTGTCCTTGGACGTCTTCTTCCACTAAGAACACAAAAAAATACATAAATATTTGAGCTCGAAACACATTAATCCATTTTCGAAGCGGCTACATTTTGATCAAGAGAAATAAAACATCTCAATCTATAAATTTTTGCATGGGTACATTTTAAATTAAAACCCTTCTATATATTGTGGAAATGAACACGTACGTCTTAATGAAGGCTGGCTGCGAGTAGGTAATCCTTATTCGTGACTACTTAATCTTTTTTGGTATAATCGATAGCACCGTCGAATAGTTATATGTTCATTTACCGGACTGCAATGAAGAAATTATTGTTGCAATTAATCTTTGGTTGCGGCTCCAGAAAATTTGTTATTCGCATCGTTATCATTTGTTAATCGTTCGATTTTCTGCGAGTGATTAATTGTTCAAATGAGGCTATATATCTTTATCATCCTATTCACCAAGGCAACCGTTTAAGTTCATCGTCATCATCACGGGTCAATAATCCTAAGATAAGTTTGACACAGCTTTCCACTCAATTCTCCTGTCAGCTAACCTCTTCATATTCACATTATTTCGTTTGTATTTATTTAATCCCAATTACGGCACCAAAAGTAATTCAGGGATATCTTTCTGCAGTTTCGATATTCTGATATCGGTTCACACACTAATGAGTTAAGAGACATATTCTTGGCTAGATTGTTCTTTTTAACAAGCTAGCTGACTTACTAGGATTTCTTTTCCACAAGTAAATCGAGGAAAACTCCTGGCAACTCCTCATTAGTATGACACGATATCCACATATTCTAATCAATTTGGATTATAGAGTCTAGATGCATAGCACCAGGAGTTTGTTTTTTCCTGATCTAATAAGGAGGGAGAAGAGCACTATTTACGTTTTAGGACCCACAGAATTAAGGCAGCTCCTCTGTAAACTGAAAGTTATGCTATTTTTCACTCTATTGGAGGTCGTAGAAAAAATGCTCTCTAGCTACTTATATCAGCGAAATAATTCCTATTCACGTAGGTATTTCGGATATTATACGTTTAATGGTAAGACTGGACGTAAATACAAAAAGTAGCTTGACAACATTTGAAAAAAATGTATTTTTTTGCGAAAATCTTTCTGCTGTTTTTTCTTGAAATAAAATGTTTGAAAAAGGTATCCAATCTTAGTTTTTAGCTTTACCTTTACTCCTATAAGTTTCTTGTAGAGCTAAAAATTAGATCAACCTTATTGGAAAATGTTTACAAACAGTTTGCTGCTGTTCATCCGATGAATCTTGTAAAAGCAAGTGATGACCAACTCCCCCTTCTAGTTTAGCAAAAAACAAAAACATTTGATAATTTTGAGAGGGAAGAAATGGCGCCAGAAATCATGAAGCTTCGAAGGCATCTATAGGCTTCAAGGATTTCTAAAGGTGATGCAATGTCATGGTCCGCTTTAAATATGCTGCAGTTCATTATCGAAATGGATTTTCTAGAGTCGTTACTAAATATTTGTGAAGCCCTAAAACTATTTTTGACTGTATGTGTGTCTGTCTCTTCATGTGAAAGAAGTTTTTCTAAACTTAATTAAAAGCCATCTTCGCTCAACAATGAGCCACTCCCACCAGACCGGCTTAGCCTTAATATCGATAGGGAGCGCTGTTGCTAAGTGAGTAAATTTTGATGATGTAATAAATCAGTTTGCAGAGATAAAAGCTCGCAAGAAAAAAATGTATATCTTACTACTGTAATATTTAAATCTTTAACTTATGGGTTTGATTTCTATTGTAAATAAAATAATACTGTGAAATAACAACTCTTCATTAAATACCATTGCCGATGGAATAGCATGCTTACGTAAATTTCTTCCGGCCATAAGCTGGTACTGGTACTTACATCAAAGTTATTAAATGGGTGTTAGGATGCATTTAACCTACTATTCTGTTAATGCTGAGATACATGACGTAATCAATTGATAAATAGTTGATTCTGGGTCAGCAGTAATATAAGAACAAAATCATCTTCCTATTATACTTGCGTAGACTTTGTCAAAGTTACAAATTCCAAATAGGCCCCATATCGAATAGCGCCCCAGGCCCCCAACCATGTTGATACGTCTCTGCTCATCATATCTAATTCTCCGCTTAAGTACTTTTCCATCCGAAATTATTTGCTCTCCTGAAGAGTGATTATAGAGTTAAAATCCTTGAAATGATCCCGTGACCAACGTACATCCTCCCTCATGCGATCAAATTATAAGGAAATTTCGGTCGTTTTTTCCTTGTCAATTATATAGATTTTCCCTATAATGTAACAACTGGAGGAAAGAGAATGGCGTTCAGGACATTAATCAAACATCTGGTTAGTAAAAATTGGAAATGATACAAAATAATAAATTTTCACCGTTTATTACCAAATTGTTCCGTTATTCTGAAAATTAAAAGAAACTGTTGTGTTGCCGAGATGATGACTATTTTACCTGTGTTTAAGATCTGGTGCGGAATCACGGATGTATCTTTCGCGTTATCGCAATATTTATCGTTTACGCTTACCACTAGAGTAGCGCAGGGTTAACAATAACCGTCTATAAAATTCGCTCCTCTGATTGTGATAAGCGATTTGAAGTGCTGTGAGAAAAATGAAGAACGGCGATCACGTTCTCTCTGACATAAGTTAAATCAAAAAATAACGATAACGCTAGCGCACTCCCTTATGAAGATCCATGATCGAAGCCTCCTTATTAAATTTGCAACTGAAAATTGCATTTAAAGGCTCTCCCCTAGAGGAGAAACAGGTCCTGACATTGAAGCGTAATATTATTTCATAACAGGAATCGTCTAGAAAAAATAGCTCATCGACGCTGCTACGCAGAAACACTTTTGTGCAGCAATCAATTGAGAGAACGTGTATCCAGCGAGTGTGAGATTTGGATACGGACGACTACTTTTAGAAGCTGATTCGCTTGTCACCGTGCAAGGGTACCTGGAACTTGAGATTCCTTTCAGACCTGTTCCTTTACACTCATAATTCTTTTATATTTCCTGCTTGGATATTGCTTTTATTGCTGGCTGATGAATAATAATAGAGAATATATTCGAGTAGGGTTGCTCTTTCGTAAGCCGGTTAACGAGGCATGCTTCCCGGAGTGCCAACCATCATCATTTTCGGTCCTTGTTCAACCCGTGTGTAGTCGTTACATTGGCTTGCTTCCGACCTTGAAGCACGTTCGTACATGGCGTACTACCTGTGTTATGATGAGATTTCTGTCCTGCCCCTCCTCGCTTCTTCTGCCCCCCTCCCTGCCCCACCTCTCCCCACTCAACATCTTCACCTCTCTTTCCGGCGATTGTTCCTCCCACTTCCGCCTTCTTCGGCCCTTCGAAGCCCCTCCCACCCTCGCCGCAAATCCATTCCTCCTCCTCTCCCCTCCCCCAATCCTCATCCCCCCCCCGCCACCCGTCGCCGCCGGACCCGCTTTTAATCGCTATCGGATGCCCATCGTAAATTTTCTGAATGCAAACAGACCGGAAATTTTCACGGCTCGCGAAATAGAGGAGCTAATTATTTTCCGATCATTAGCGGAGATCCGGGTCCGCGTTACGCGTGGGTCCTCTCAATATGGCCCGGAGGTTGTCAGGAGAACCGAAATTTAGCCACGTGACTTATTTCCAGACGCTGGATTGCGCTAGCTCCGTAGGTGATTTAATCGGGGTCATCTTGATCATCTAGCGGCTATTTTCGGTTTCGCACCTGCGCGTGGATGGAGTTTCACGTGCGCGCATACAGAAACGGAATCTTGGTGAGCGATGCCAGTTAAAAAGACTGTATGTCATATGAATCACATAACCATAAGTCGAAGTAATTTAAAAAAATTGACCGTTCTCGCTTTTAAGCTGCTTTCTTTGACATCAGAAGTTGGTTGAGATTTTGCAAGAAGACTGAAGGATGGGTGTCCAACCGAAAAATACGACTGGGATTAATGTTTGTTATAAGTGACTTATAGAAAATGAGGTAGGTCCGAGTCATTATAGTGATTGCCGTCATTGCATAGCTCTGATTTCATAATTCTCCTATGTATACAGAGTTTTTGATTTAACTTGAAAAGAATGACTCGATATAGTGGCTTAATGCCGCAATCATGTTTATTGTTGCATCAGTGAAATTACTCGTATCTATAATATATTCAACGGCGCATATTGTATCTACTGTATCTCTAATCTTTCGAATTATTATTATTTTGAATTTATAGATGGTTAATTCTTCTGCGAACAATTTTTTGAAGCTCATAGCGTACAATTTCATTCCCATTTTCGCTAACTCTTTTATTTTGATATTTCTTTAATGGCTTGTTTAATGACTCGAGTTGCCAAAGACAGATGTGTTTCGAAATTATTTTAGTTCCTCAGTGACAAATGCTTCTACCAATCGTTATACACCAGTCTTTAGCTACTATATAATGACGAAATATTTCCATCTCTAGGGCTAAGGTTTGAATCCCGGCAGTGACAGATTTTTTCTAGCATATCCGTTCATACGTATTGACGGCACTTCAAGTTCAGTACTCGTCCGTCGCATGGGACGCTAAACAGCATAAGCAGTAGCCTCTAGGAGCCTTTCGTTAAGATTAGGCTAGTGCCAACACCGAGTTTCTTTTGAAATTTACTCCACTTACTACACTCATGTGCCTTTTCAAACACCCACCTATTCTTCATGGCGTAAATAGGCTTAGTTTTCGGTCGTTTTCCTTAGTAACAGCGTCACGACAGAAAATATGCTTATGTGTACTGAGTATGAGGTGCGTTGTCTATAGGGTACATTAGATGGAAGTTTCCAACGAGTCACTAGTAAAAAAGAACGGAAAATGCTAAATCTCATTTTATTGGTATGGTGAGAAGCATCATTATAACGAACGATCAAGCAGCAGAAATACGAGTAATCTCACTATTATTATTCTTATCCCACATCTTAATCGGTCAAATTAATTGGATTGGAATCTTGAAACTGCTTAGCAAATATATAATCATTCGTTGCAAGTCGGTGCTAAATGATTGATAGAGGACGGTGAAGGTTACTCGGTATCATCCATGGGTAAAGTTCTTCACTGCTGCCGACATTTCGATAAAAGAGTTGTCCATCGTCCTCGGAGTGTCGTGACTGTCTAAACTTGAAATAAGTATCAGAACTTTCGTTTTTGAGGTGCACGAAATTTCAGGATATATTGTGACTGAGGAGATGTTTTGTGCGGCTGAATTCACAACGTTGGCCTTGATAGGAAAGTTATTGCTAATTTAATTGTCGAGTTTTCCGTGATTTTTCAGCCAAAGAAATGCCAAAATCTTATAAATTAATATTAATTTAATCAAACATTGATGTCTTGAAGCGACCAAATTTTGTTAAATTGGCAACTCTAAGCGTGCGGCATAGTTCCTTAGTGACGGTTTGATCTTGTTATATTTGGGAAGAAAAACTACGCTCGTTTTTATCTCCTTCGTGTTGTGCCGCTGGTGTGTTTTCAGGGTGGAATTGAAAGAAGGAAGTCCTAGTCAAGCAAGTTAGTGTTCAATTCGATCAGCATCGAGTCTGATGCTGTCCGATGATTTTATCTTTCCATTGAATCCCGCGAATAATTCTTTGGAAGTGACTTGTATCAAGTTGTTTGATGACGTCTAAGTGGTTTATTTTTTCACTCCAAATCTACTTAGAAGAGAAGGAAGGGAGTACACTGTCGTTTAGTGTTTGCTGGGTCGGTCAGGTTAAGGAGAGATATCAGATTGACTTGAAAATATACCATCGTTTTTCTATAATCATACTGAAGCTTTAGACATTCACTTTGTCGGCTGTCAGTGCCGCCTCCTTCGGCTTGCGCTTCGTGTTAAAATCGCCGCGGAGGCAAAAGCCGCTTATGCGAGCGAACCCGTTCCGTTTGCGTTCCCGACCGCCACGTGGGGAATCGGCCGAGTGAGTGAATGACTTCAAGTGACACCCTCGCCCCGGCTCCCGCGGAAGCGTCGCGGTGAGTGCGGGCAGAGAGAGGGATGGAGGGTTGATGCGGCGTGCCGGGAGAGGCGCCTGCGTCGCCCCCGTCGCACCCCAGCCCGCCCCGCCCACGCAAACCTTCCCGGCTACACACAACCGTCGCTCTCTCTCCTCGTCCTTGACCTTGGGGCAAAGACGCCGGTGACTGTTTTCAGCGGCCGCTCCCGAGAGATGAAGGGCAAGGAGGGAGCTGAAGGCTGAGCGCTCGAACGGGGGCACGGCAAGGGGGAGGGAGGGAGAGCCTTTCCCCGCAAGGAGCGGTGATTGGCGGGGGTGGGTGGTTCGCGGCCACGGCCGTGCTCTCACAGGGAAATGAGTGCATATCGATGTGAATGGATCGAGATGGGGAGGGAATGAGGTTGGGGTGGGATTGAGGAAGGGGTAGGTTTGACGCTGGGTTGGGGTTGAGGGTGGGGTGGGATTGAGGGAGGGGTGGGATGTACCGAGCGATGAGGGAACCCCTTGGCGGCTCGCGGTGGGTGCTAGACGTGCTATTTCTTTCCCGTTGACAGGGCGGCGAGTAGCACTTAGGAAAGTAACAACCACTCGTTTGTCCCTGCGGCACGTATCTCTTGGGTGAGCGGAATGCATATGAAATTCTCCAATTCATCCTCCCTGACGAATGATTCTGTCTGTGAAACCTCGAGCGTCTTGTCATCCCTTCGGGATAACTATATTAACTGGATGTCTCATGATATTTACTCGAAATTTGGGTTTGAACTGGCCTTTCCTAACTTCATATTGGATTAGAACGAACGAATAAATGGGCACATGATCGTCAGATAATGAAATAAATTTCCGCTGTTTACTCAACTACCGTGAAAAATGCATAAATGTAGATGCTGCCATTAGAGATACGTGCTTTTATCAGTTTGAAGTTCATAAAGTTCATGAGTAGCTGCATTTTTTCCTGTTCAAGTTTAAATTTACTTTACTGCGTATATCTTGCGTAAATTCAGGGCGTGTCAAGGTAGTATTTTTACATTTGCATAGCACCTCGCAAGCCACTGCCGAGAGTATTTCGTAAGAGGTGACCACACACCAGGGGTGAATTATCATTGGATTAATAATTCAGTTACTAGTTCAGTCATTACTGTTTCCAATTTTAAGGCATCAACATCCAACAAAAGATTGCGGCAGCGCCACCAGAAATTTAATTTTTAATTCTCCGTTAGTTGTATTGAAAATTTATAAATTTAACACAGAAAAAGAAATTTTTAAGGCAAAATTTATTAATTTCGGAACAAAGTAATCCTTATTCCCAGATGTGTTGTTCTATCATGTGATATTTAAGAAGTGAACAATTGACCACTACAAAGACGATTCGCCCGTGATGGAATGCGTTAAGGAAAATTGGTTTTCACTCTTGAAACTCCTCGCAGATTCAGTTCATGGAGTTCATTTTTAGTGGTAACGTACCGTTTGTCACTTGTTTTAAGTATCTTGCTTTTTTAGAGCCTTTAGATGTTTAGCTTTAGATGTTGCCAGAGCATACACGGAAATCAATAGATAAAATCATTAGGCTCCATGGATAAAATATTTGCATCAAGGGTTATACTGTGACCTTTTTGTTTTAATGGCCCAGCTAATGCCCTTACTGGGTTTGCATTTGATTTATGACGATGTATTGAATTTTTCGAAGAGTATAATATTTTGCTTTCCCAGTGAAATTAATTCCCAATTTTATTTTTTTTAATATGTCAAATATCTATTTCTCATGTGTCACGAACGATTCATTCCTAACGAAGATAAAATAATAGAATCGGAATAACGGAATAGAACGGGTGAGTGCAAAAAGAGAGGTCAATGGATGAGATAGTTTAGTTATTTCTCTAGTAGATTAGATAGTTATTTCTCTAGTAGAGATAGAGAAATGAGACGACGGTGGCGCGTGGGATAAATCGGTCAGACTAGTTCTGATCATGGTACTTATTTGAACGCATTAGAGGAAGGAAAAATTATCATCTCTGATCGGAAAGGCCCAGTCCAGCGCCAGTGGAGGCGTTTCAGGCCAGATTGGCATCTGACCTGAAATCGGCGTGGTGGGAGATGCAGGAGATCGGGGGACAACGAAATCTCTCCAGGTGAAATAACTTGAGCGTGACGGGACAGGCAGTCGACCATAATAGTGAACAGAATCCTGGAAGGCACATCCTTCGTTGAAGCACCGAATTCAGAAAGAGGGTGAGCCAAATTAACGGTGAAAGTTCGAGTATGGCGACTATGCGCAACTTTTTGCCAGAGATTCTTAGAACGTGCTCCGAGAAGATTTATTTGATGCTAATATATATGCCAGTCATTTTGAGAAGTCTTGAGGGAGTTGGATAATATCTGAAGGGAGCTGAAGTCGATAATGGAACGTTTCGTGAAAGGAGCATGGTTAACTACAAGACAAATGGCATATATTTCTGCCTTTCGTTGATACCCTTGGGGTATCGGTTGGAACTTATCGAAATTTGAAAAGCGAGACGCTACTGAAGTGGAATTTGTGTTTCAGAAACTTTGATATTTATAAATGAATAAAGTCAAAAAAATATATAGAAGCGATTCAACAGTTACTGCATAAATTGTTTCTTGGATCTACATATTACTTAATGATTTACGCACTGTGCTGAAAATATAAATGGAGTTCCAGCTGTGGTATAAGATTATGCAATACTTTCTCGATAGGTTTGCTGAAATTCCTAGAGCGTCTTATAAAATGCGTATTTTACCAAGTGCCTTTTTTCTCACCCTAATTCCCAAAAAGTAACCTCGATTAGGAATATAAAGTAACCTTGAGTAGGAATGTAAAAAATACTAATTATATGTGCATGAATGGGTTCCACTAAAAGAACCTCAAGGGTTTGGCGCTTTCATGTCATTGGAGTTAATCGGACCAGGGGCCATGTCGGGAGGTTGGTAAAATGAGCTAGTATGAAGTTCGCAAATGAAACATTCAGCCATTCTACATACATGGAATTATCCGATTCTTTCTCCGGAAACGTTTCTGAATCAGCGGAAATAATATCTTTCCATCGGTAACTTCGTATATTGGAAACTATTTTAAAAATTCCGAATTGGATTCGATAACGGACAACGGGTGGAAATTCTTGATAGCGGGATGAACTTCAGATATTGATTTCTCTCCTTTCCACCAACTCATTGAGAGAAGCACGGTGACCTCGCGGTGGATCCGTGCATCCAGAGTTATCAGAGCATTTATCTCAGTGAGTCAGGGACATGGAGGATGGAGGGAGCAAACGTTTACTGAACCTCTCATTGATTTTTCGTTTTGCGCGCATCTCTGCGTCCCATTGATCAAATTGATCTGGCTGGTGAAATTCTTAAAGCATAAAAGCGCAACGAATTGAGAAATTCAACTGCTGCTTTGTTTTTTCAATACATAGAATTCTATGTGCATAATAAAATAAGAATATTGTGATTGAATCAAATAAACAAGAAAAGCGTGCAATGCGAACATGCATGCCGACTCATTTGCTCCTAAAATAAAGAATCTTTTTGGAATAGGATTTTTTCTTCAATACAGGACAGTACTTTTAAAGGAAATTGATTTATTTTTATAAAAAAATAATCTCAATGGGGCTAAATATTTTCGATGTGATGTATTTAGCGTATGTACTTTTTATGTAGCAATTATTCAAGTATAACATCATTATCTGTGATAGAGATTAATTTCGAAGACGTGAATAAAAAAATATATGTATGTAAATGAGGCTTGGCCATTTTTAATAATCCAACGACTGAACAGTATTATTCTCGGATACAAAATATGTCAGGTTTGGAGATGCAGGATAATATTTCTTAAAGTTCCCAAGCTTCGAATTAAAAACTACAAGCTTCATTCATGGATAATTTACATCTTGGTCTCACAGCAGGGCCACCTGACGTAGCCGACGTTTTTGCCCTCGTAAGGAATATTTGTTCTGGAACGTAGCTTGTCCACTTAAGAGCCAGCCTCCCTGAAATGTTCAAAGAATTTACTTTCGGCAGTGATAAACTGATTTGGGCCGCCGGCCGTTCTGGTCCCTCGTGAATTGATAAGTCGTCTGCGGCGAAACAAATGGAAGGAGATCTGTGGTCGGCGACTCCCGTCTCCCCGGTGCTGGAATCTTTTTAACTCTACCCAGATTGGATGCACGGCCACAGATTATCCGCCCCTTCGCCGTGCCATCGAGGAGCCTTTCCCAGGGGCATCATCTGCATGGGGTAGAACTGGTTTCCTGCCCCCCCCCTCTCCTTCCCTCCCTCTGTCCCGTCGTCGCACTACCTGGAATCCTCTCCATCTCTCGACATGCTCCTCCTGCCGCCCTACTACAAACCATTCCCCGGATCTTTCCGAATAGCGGTTGCGTGCCACGGACCGCAGTGCACGGCCCAGCAGCGCTCCCACACTCACAACCCACCCCCTCTCTCTCGTGCATCGCGTCGGAGACGGTGGTGCTCCGTGCACCTCCGCCGATTGCGTTTCGGATAGACTTGGAACAGCGCACGACTCTGGATCGCCGAGATCGATTGCCTTCCGATATCCGGATGGCGTGGTGAAGAGCTTTTGTGGTCATTACCCTCTCTTCCAGGCACGGAAATTCCGAATCCCACGCCAATCACTATGAAATTGCTTCGGCCAGGGAATGAGAGGTGTATTTTGGACTGTGCGGTATTTAATTTCCGGTATCGTCCCTCGAAAGGAAGGACATTGTGGCGATGCCCGAATGTATCGAGAATTGATGGGATTTTGAGGCAATAAGTAGCAGCGCCTCGTTAATTCGTAGACAATCGAAACAAATATACACATTCCTTTCGTGGATGGCGAGGTATCTTTCTGTCACCATATTCCCCTATGATGCTAATTATCGGCTACCAAAGCATTATTTCATCCAATTCGAGCGATATTGTAATAACCCAATTAGTACTTATCATTTTTCTCTAACTCATCTGTGGATAACCCGGTGAGCTTAACATCCGTTATCTAGGAATAACACTGCATTCACTTTAGAGTGCATGTAAACTCTAAAACTCTGGGGTGAAACAATTAATGAAGATAGTTAGGCAGTGGTAAACTTCATCTTCAATTATTTGCATATTGTATGTACTAATTGCCAAAGTCATTTCTTCTTGTAGATTATTGGAAATGATTCATTCTTTTGAAATATGAGTATAAACACATTTTCAATGCGGTATCTTCTCTAAGGTCCTATAGGATTATATATTATAGTTTATTGACGGAAAATATGTTGACTATCCAGCAAACTTCATGATCATTAATGATGACAACGCTGCGGGGTTTAACCAGTGTCTCTATGTAACAACGACCATTTTAACTTGATCAAAAGGTTATTGTTCAACTGGTTTTTGAAATTACGTTGAATGGTGCGCTTCATTTCATAGCTCTGGGGCCTCTTTATAGCTCTCGAGCGCAAAGCCATCGAAAAGCTAGCGTCAAAGAACGGCCGCCCACTCGGATGAAATGAGAGGCAGACTGATGCCGCGTGATGAGGGCTGAAGCTTCACTCTAATTCGTTCTCATCTTGGGTTTCATATGTCGGTTACCACTGCTGTTGCTATGTCTTATGTTTTCAGAACTATCCCTTGCTCTAGTGACACACGTAAACCGCAGTTTCCGAAGATAATTCCATGAATCAGAACGAACCGCCCGCGAATGCGGTTTCATTCTTCTTCCATTCAAAACACGCGATTAATGAAAACAGATTATAGAATAAGTCTTGATTTCTTTGAACGTGTTCATTGAGTAGTTGAAAACTGGCTATTTCAAAAATTCCTGTCCGATGACTATTATTTCCAATCTATTAAGTATTATTAGGGATTATGTTTCGTATTTAGAGCAGTCGGTTTTGTTATTTTGTGGGTATTCACATCCGATTCAATAACGACGACGTGTTTTAACCTAAATTGGGGCAACTTGCGTATTTACTGAATTCCTATCAACGTTGATGATAATTTCGGTAAAGCGTGTCATCCCACCTCGTCGACCTTTAAATTTCGGCCGTTCCCCAGAACACGTCCTACCGGTTGAGAGCAGAAAATGGCACTTCGAGGCTCTTCATTATTTTGCTCGAACCGTTACGTTCAGGGTCAGAGGAGTATCGCATTTATACTCTGTGAAACATACTTCCGTGAAACGTATTTCCGTGAAGCTTTGTCTATATGCCTAAAATTTCTTCTGAGACTACTTGGATGAAAAAAATGTTTTCGGATAGGCTCGTGATAGTAACGATAATAACAATTTTTTCATTCATGTGTGATTTTATCCGTTTAAGTCGTACTCTCAAGTTTAAAACGAACTAAGGGACCTCTATGGATTGTAGTCGTTATTTCTCAGACTCGATGGAGCCTACAACCATGGGAGTCAAAAAAGTTAACTGTATGCGTAAGAGCTTGTTTCAGTGCCATGAATCTTTACGAACGATTTCTCACCTCGTTTTAAGTAAGTAAATGTTCATTGGTTGCGGAGTTGCGATGAAGATCGGCAATTCCTTATTCTTTATCGACATTTGCAAAAGCAACACATAGTTGATTGCAACCATTATTTTATCGTCTGGAGTGGCGTCTCAATTTTGGCATCCTATTCGTTGCAACACGAGTCTATGCTCGCAAGCATTGAAATTAGATCATTTGCCCATAATTTCAACTTCCACCCTGTTTTACCTATCTTTTGAGAGGATGATTTCGAATGTGCAGAAAAAATATTCACAATGTATGAATAATATTGGCTTCTAAGTCTTTTAGCAAAAATAAACACAAAATACGTAACCTACTAGTCGAGCATGTGATTTCCCATGTGTGATGTAATGGTGATGACTCGGTGGTTATGTCAATTTACTCTACAATCTCAATGATGAATGTCACAACAGGTGGAAACGAAATGCGGCAGGTGTTTTACGGTCCCATGCCATGGAAGTGATGCCTTCTTGCTTGGCCATCTGATTCCGGTTACCTGGGAGTTTTATCATGGAACATTTATACTCCTCCTCAACCACCTTATGGTATTATCGACCCGATTCACCACTCACCTCATTCGCCCGAACACTTGGATGGGGTATTTTACGACCTTTTCCATCGTGATTTATATTTATAGAAACAGAAACGTGTTTTCCAGTCAGGAAGCTTTCTTCTCAGTGCGATGGAAGGAAAAAAATTAATGGTTTGATGATGACCAACAGACGCCAGTTCTCGTTGGTGCCGTGAAGGTCCTGCGCCCGGACCTAAGATCAGAATATCCATTCCACTTCTCCCCGGAGTAACCGTGTCGTCTCTCTCATTCAAGTATATATCCATTCCGTAGCTCTTGGCCGGGTAAATGAATTTTCACATAGATACTGGGAAATTTATCCGTACATTAAAGATAATAATGGTGAAAACCTGATCTAAAAGTATACTAGAGTGATAATTTCTAGGACATTTCTTCTAATTATGTCAATGTGTACTTCACTCTTTAAAACTTTGTGGAATCTATCCAGGCTTATATTATGTCAAGTTTTGTTTTATGGACCGGTATTTCCACAGATTGTTCCTGCATTTTTTGGTGTTGGGAATTATAGAATCACTTCCGAAGAACCCTTCGTTTCCATGAAAACTTGCCTCTTGTTAAAAAACATCACTCCTAGAGATTTGTTTTTGACGCATTCACTCGCGTACTTATTACATTTGACTTATGATCATTAAAGTTTTTGAAATACTGGTGAATGATGTCGCCTAATGGGCTTGTGGGAAATCTATTCTAGCGGTGGATATATTCAATAAACCGGTGAATTTGATTCTACTTCTACTCCTACTTCTAATGATGAAAATTGCACTCCTAAAATTTAAGAACAAAGAAATAAAATATCTATTATTAGTTCTATGTGATGACATTTAAAAAGCCATTTTTGCTATTTTTTATTCTTCCAACTCCACTTTACAACATTCAACCTTTGCGAGGCGTATGATTTATAGATTGTCCTCCGATGTTATATCTAATGCTACGTGTGCATTAATTCTCATCCTTTTGATTCGCCTAGGAGTCGATTTATATCTTTGACTTTGTGTCCACGCTTATTTTGCAGAATTGATCCGTTGTATATCGAAACCAATGCATAATGTAGAATCATAAAGATATAGGTACACATTCAAACATTCCTTTTTTATGTGAATTTGATAAAACTAAACATTTCATTATTATTTTTGGTTGTAATTCATTAAGGGACGACTGGTGCAGAGAATTTTTTCCCCTAAAATTGATATCGACTGGCTTCATTTTCTTCTCGTTGTGGGTAACGCTCTACTCGGAAAGACATTGTTTTCCACATTTTCCATCATTTCTTTATTTCATTTGTCATCAGCCGCTTTGATAAGGAGTAACTAATATTTAGGCTTGAAATGCATTTGATAAATAATGAGATCGGAAATTAAGTGTAGATAGAGGAATAAATGAAAAATGACGTTTCAAAAAATTTCAAGTGGGTTGTTCTTCATATTTTATCCTAATAAGTTAACCAGATTATTATAGTTAAGAAAACATAACTATACGGTTTCTTCGCTCATCTTTGATTTACTCATGAGTTAAAGGTAGGTTTACATATTCTGCGGCCCCCGCGGCATATTAAACATTTGATGAATAACAATTAATTGCTGCGAATTGGTGAAGGTATGGGCGACAATAATAATTTTTGTGAGGGGAATTGTGTTCACAATTATTTAAATGACATCCAAAAGGAATATTTAAGCCGGCGAGTTTCAGAAATAAGGTGCAAATACTTTCAGGAGTAGGTAGTAATGCTGGGTACCGCGGAGTCCGAATACTTTAGTTCAGATTAAATTCGTAAATTCCATTTCACTAGCACCCTTATTTGAGAGTGTGGCTATTCCTAAGAGGCTTTCAATAATTTATCGCGTCGATCCCTCCCGATGACATTTTTTGTTCACGCAAATCCACACTTTTGTATGCACCAATGAGATTCAGTCGACCGGGGGTGACTGGCCGTTTAGATTCGGTAAATATCTGATTCATTTTTAATAAGCTCAGTTAGTAGAGAGAAAATAATGGAAAACATTTATCTCATGGTGATATAATATGCTCCTGCGCCATGACCTCTCAGGAGCATAAATTACAGATCCGGGTACGACTACACTCTAAAATGGGACTTGGAATAATATATTGGTCGTTATGACACCTTACGCTCGGTTTCCGTACAAGGATTCCGAGTTGATTCAGCCCCTCGTCCTGAAGTAATCCCACAGACCCAACCCGGCGGTACCCTCTTCCGTCTGGCGCTGGTGTTGAATATCCTGCTCTCTGTCTCCGCAGCAAATTATCGACGATGTACTCGCGCGCGCTCAGGGCCGGTGTCCGCGATGACCCTGCGGAGGTCAGCCGCGGGTCAACTCCCTCTCGAAAACACCCCTCCCCACTCCATGAACTGTATGTCCCTCCCACCCCCAGGCGTCTCCACTGCGTCTCTCGCAGCTCCGTCCATCTCCCCTCCTCCTCACCACCCCTCGCCGCCTTTGCCAGACGCGGCCTCCAACCCCGCACTCCTCCCTCCCGCTCTGTCGAACTCCTTCTGTCGTGGACACCCAGCTGTTGGGATGAAGGTACCTACCTTTATTTTCGTGGCAGGCACGCACGCCCTTGGTGGGTAATCGATTTCGAGGAGCAACCGCGTTGCCCGCGGTTTATCGTGTCTCGTATCCAAGCATTTTAAGGTTTAGACATCATCCTGTTGCCGCTGAATTGAAGTATCACGACTTCATATTGTAGTATACAATAAGTTATACGAATTGAAGGGAAATTTTTACGTTCAGTGCTCTAAACATTCTCGGTATCTACACCTACGCAACCCTTCATGGCACCGCGAGGATTTGTGGCAGGGGGTGAAGGTCAACAAACATTCACTATTGACATGCAACTAGGCTACTACATGGAAATAGGTATGTTAAATAATAGAGTCTCATGCAGCTAGATGTTAGTATCTGCATAGTAATAAAGGGATTATTGTCTATAATGGCATTTATCACAAAACTTTAGATGTCTGTATTTACCTATGATGTATGGGTTAGTTATGTTAATACATGCATCATGCACGACAGTCTACTCTAACTATATTTCGCTTACCTATCTATGCCTTTGCTATGCTGCCTATTATCATTTAGTAAGTATAGTACATGCACTTACTCTATGCTATTATGTCCTCTTACAGTGCGGGGGAAATATGACATTTTGAATATATCGGTACGACAATCTATCTCTCTAATATTATTTATCTGGTCAAATCTAGCAAAATACGCTGGAGCAGGAGCATAATCCTAATCATGTAATATAACATCTTTAGTAAAACTATCCGTTTTAAATTTATACAAAATATTTAATCCCTACTTTAAACTACAATCGGATAATGATTCCCAACAAAATTCTTCCATTAATTGTGATTCACTACTAAACCAATCGTAACACGGTGCATCAAGCTTTGGAATGTAACTGAATTGAGAAATACAAATTTATTAATTCGAGCCATAGTAATGATTATCGTGCTGAGTATAATTAATTATTTATTTTATTATACCTTAAATTTTTATGTAATTGGGGGAGAATTAAAAGTTTAATTTTTACTTGGAGCGAGTCTAATTCATCTCCATCCTGATTCGAAGATTTCGAAAGGTCAAAAAACTTATAGAAGAATATTTTACAAGACGTATTCTTAAATTGTTGACACAGTATTATAATTACAGAAAGTGTTAAATGCAATGCAATCAATGAAGGGGGCCAAATCATCTACGAATCCAATGAACTTCCTTCTTTCGAAGAGATGATAACTTCAAGCTATGAATTGTTTCTCTTTACTATGGACTTATTGTGAAATTAGGGCTACCGTAGTTCTGTACAATTGTAAAACAATATTAATAGCCTTTAAGAAAGTTCGCATTTACTCCATTTGAAATATTGTTTGTGAAGTGAATGTGTCTTGCTTTTATTATGATTACTAATATATTCTGCTAATATGTATTAAGTACGATATATTTTAGTTGATTTACTTATTTATATGAGTGATTCATAAATTCCAAAGTACTTATAGGAATTCCAGTAATTATGGGAATAATTTTATTTTTCAACGAAAACATGGTTTCTTTTGTGTTTAATGAGGGCAGTTTGGTGACAGCTTTAATGCTAGTAATATATTAGTTCCAATTTTATGTGTAAAGTGAACTGTTTGCATGATATATCTGCGTGCCGATTGTACATACTTTCAGAGAGAAATTACAGTATCAACTGCATATCCAAGTATCATTTCATGTTTTTTTCTGTCATTTTCTTGTTTTCTGCAATTAAGAACACGTTTTAAAATAGATTGGGTAATAGAAGATCATTGAATTATTATTTCCCATAAATATATTTAGAAAGGTACATTTTATATTAATTTGATGATTACTTTTTTAAAGTTCACTATTCTTTTCAATTTCAGGTGAGTTAATCTGCCAACGGGACAGGCCTCTTGCAGTTTATCGAAGCGACGAGTATAATTTTCTGTAAGTTTTCTTCACACATCATATCACTCAGCCACTTGTTTTGATGATTTTTCCGTGATTACTCACGGAGAGATTTATATGAAGCTTGGATAGAAACATTTGCCGGCTGTGACGTAACGTGAAATTCCGTTATGTGGTAAGTAACGCCTGTTAACTTCAGGGTTGGAGGCTTATTAGAAATAAATCGAGGAAAAGAGTTGAGAGGAAATATGTGTAGAGATGAAAACAAGACATCCACCTTCCCCCCTCATTTAGGGAAACACCCGAGTCAGGTTATAAGTAACTGTTGATTAAAGGATGCTGGGCGTCTCTATCTAATATTTCCTGCTCAATGCGCTGACGTGACTTGCCCCTTCTTTACCCTTCAGCGCTGGAGTGAGATTCCCTAGAAAAATATACCAAGCCTGTGACCTATCCTCACCGAGAATTATCGTCGGCATAAACGGATATATCACCAGTCACCCAAAATGTCATTGGCAGGGCATTGCAGCTCTATGTCCTGACTACCCACGATTGCCCACACTGGTGGTGGTCTTCGTTTTGAGCATTTCACCGAAGAAGAAAGAAGCCGAAGTTAATCCTCGACGTGTCTCTCGATGTCATTCATTCCTATTTTAAAAGTTTAGGAGTAAATTTTATTTTATCGTACTTTGTCAATCACGGATGCATTAAATGTAGCTCTTAATTGCCCTTCAATCCCGTACGATAGATTAGCAACTATTTTTAGTCTGTAATTTTCTTCTTAATTTTTGAAAGACAAGAAAGCCTCATTGATACAAGTTAGACAGTACCGGGTAAAGGGAGTTGAGCAGAAGAAAATGCTTTTATTACAAACTAAGCTCAGATAATCAAATGTACCGTCCCTTCACTAAATTATTGATCTCATTGGGGCAACTTTGGTCCGATGGGTTGAAAAGATAAAATTGGCAGTGCTTATTCGTTTGAGCGCGAATATTTCGGCCTTAACTCATGAGCTAATCGCAACAGCTATAAGGATTTTAACGACAATATATTTACTTTATTTACTCCCAGAACTTCTCTTCAAGAGCTGCGGAGTTTTAATTTCTTAAGTCTTAAACGTAATCCTCGACTGAATTATAATCGCTTGTCAGATTTCTGAGCAATCAATGTCTTCGTTCACTTTATGCAGGCTTAAGTGCTTGCTTGTCGTGAGTATTCCTTTTCCTTCAAGATACATCCGTGACTCTTCCATGAGAATGGAGCGGACCGCGAAGACAAGACAGACCGATCTTCGGGCGACGGGTAGACGGGTTTCACCGGCTCCACCTGCGAATGGGCCGAGGTTTCAGACATTCCTGAGTGCATATTTTTTCACATCGTGACGGTCCCACGTGAGCGACCATTTCCTGAACCGTTACTTCGGATTCTCTAAAAAAAGTCAAAGGCTTCCAATTTCAGCTGATATATCATAAATGGAGGCTTTATTTTTTTTCTATAGGGCATTGAAAGTTTTGTGAGTATTTTGCTAGGGATAAGAAAGTGTTAAAAACAGCATCTTCCAGACTATTTAACAGAACGGTAGTGATTTTTCAATATATTAGCAAAGTATTGCATCGGAAGATACGAGGAGTATTCAGTCATAGTTAAATATATAGCATTTTTTATATGGCATTCGTTACATTGTTATTAATTGTAGCTGTTATCTTCAATAATATCTCCCGTTGTTATAATTATGAAGATCTAGGTTAAAATTCTTAAAAGCGCTGTTTAGAATGCTAAATAAAGAAAAGTAATGCTTAAAAGAAAAGTCCTGGTAAAATCTCATATACTTCTTGTCATAGATCTTATTTTGATTAATCACATAAGCTCTTACACATTACACAAGCACTTTTAAGAATTTTAACCTAGGTTAAAATTCTTAAAATGCTTAAAAGTGTATCCTCGCGGAACTTCGCTCGCAGTGCGTGGACTCACTTTAATATATTAAATTCTCGCCGTATGTTCGAGTTTCGCAACGTGAGTGACCGAAGGAGTGAACTTCTAAACGGGAACTCTATAAGCATTTACTTTCGGGTACTCTCGGTTTTTTTTTTAAATTTCAGGTGTCCTGGTATATTCTTTTTGTGTTTAAGTTAAGCTATCCAGTTCACAATTTCCCAAAGAATAATAATTTATCACTACCTAAAAATGTTCAAATATCATTTAAAATTCTATGAATAACTACAGTCTCTGTGACGGTTTTTTTTATTTTCGATTAGTGACTAAAAACGTAGATCCTTCGCACCTCTTTCCATGATTCCAATAAAATCATAAATACGCCGATATGCTCAATGTGCTGGAATGTTACTATGTCAATCGGCAGCTCCCACGAGTATAAGGTACGGTGGTAAAGCTCTATGATGTATCACGCTTTGCGAAATACTTATGTCAGTCGGAAACGAGATGAATCTAGCTAAAAATATGACCGCTACACATGGCGTTTCTTGTTACGCATATTGCTTCGCTCGTATACAGTCGCAGTGCGTGGACTCACTTTAATATATTAAATTCTCGCCGTGTGTTCGAGTTTCAGATCGTGAGTGACTGAAGGAGTGAACTTCTAAACACGCAACACAATATATACGACTTGCAGCGCATCTGTTGGACTGACTGGATGTGAAAGCCACATTGCGCCCGAAAACGTTTCCTCGGGAGATACATTTTCATGAATCATTTGCGTTTAAATCATAAATCCATCCCGGATCTTGCGCCTTAAGCGGTAATTTTCTCGAATATCCTCACGGTACTCTTAAATGACTATGCCAGATGTCTGGCACGCAATTTTTTCTTTTTTTGAATGTTGTCTTGATCTAAATGCTTTTTCTTGTAACTTATCCGGTTCATGTTCCTGTTAAAAACATTGGATTGTCATGATCCAATCATCGGGGTAACGGGAAATCTGAAGTGTGCTGGACCTTTGTCAAGGAAATCGCTGAGTGTCTCAAATTTTGATGAGTCATTGGTTCCATTTTGGCGTACAAGCGGGTACTAACAGCACTCACGATGAGATGTTTCTGCCTTTGACGTGTGCCATGGTTTATGAATAGTTCCCCGAAGACTGGAAGCGGTTGTCTTGTTACTGCCACACTTCCTTTTAATCGCAAAGTTTAGCCCCACCGGACATCCTGGTGGTCATGTCTCAGTTTTTTTCTTCCTCTCTAGTTCTGCTGTTCCGTAAATTTATGATATTTTATTCTTACGAATCTCTATTATAGCTACCGAATTGTAGTAAGTAATTATTTTTTAAAGCTGCATCGCAATAACAACCAGTCATCATGAATATTTACATACTTTAGCGAAGTCGGCGTTTTTTCTCGTAGAATGCTCCAGTGCAGTTCATGTATTACGGAGCAGTAACCGGGGGAGGGCTCGGGCGAACCATTTCGACGCACTATCGACAAGTTGGGCCTTAAGTTGGGTGAAAGCTATATTTTTATTCATTCTTTGTAAAAATGATACGGATTGTTACGATATTGTTACGAATAATAATTAATGAATAAATAAAAGTGTTGAGTGTATCGTTCGACCATTTTAGTAATTCTACAATGCAAGCAGGCCCGGGCGACCATGGCGACTGCCCGGGACGCCGCGAAGGAATGGAAAAAGATTTTTTTATTACTTTTTACTACTACGTTTGACTGGTGAATATGTGTTCCAACAGTGTTTGATAAGCGGGGATGGAGAGGGGGGGGGGTGCCACAATACTCTTTCCCCCGGGTGAAAATTTTGTCTTAAGTCGGCCCTGAATCCAAGGGAACAAAAAGCTGTTTACCAAGATCATGTTTTATCCCTCCGTTCGCCCTCCCTTGTCCTACAGCAAACCCTTATCAACAGCATCTCTCTAACTATCTAAACAAAATATTTCAACAGTCTACAGAAGAAAATATTCCTTCGAAGTTACAAGAGCCTAACAAAAAACAATAAGAACTAGTTCCGGAAACACAGATCCAAAACACCAAACTATGCATGAGAAATTGGTTAGGTACCTATATACCTATTTATCTTTTTTTATCACTCACATATAAGAGAGGGCTCTTTATCAGTGTTGCAAAATATAGGGAGGTAGGCTCAGAGAATGATACTGAGCGAGGAGGGGTGAAAATAGGAAAATCACCGTTACGTAATATAAGGGTGGCGTATACGTGGCATTCTATTGACATGTAAAACATTATTCTACGCCTTCTACAGTTCACACCTTCATATATCTCAGCTCATTAAAGACATCGAGTCAAAGCTTATAACCTATAACAGTAAAGTGATGCATATCAACATTTCATGTTAGACATTTTTCTCTGTGTTCGAAACAGTAAATTGTATGCCTTAATAGTTCAGTGCCGATTCACTTGTAATTGCTGCGTGAAAATTTCGTTGAGTGTGTATCTATTTTAAACTCATTTAGGTACCGTATATGATTCCAGTCTTGTGTACTTTACTCGATCCAGTATAATGTGTTTAGTGCCAAGCATTTAATCATTGAATACTTACAGTATCATTTATGTGCGTAAAAAAGTGTTATTCTGATAGCCTATTGTTTTCCAAGGCGTTGAACGTCTGAAGCTGACTAGTGTATCCTTCTGGGCAATTTGCATTCTTCAACTAACCCCACATGTCGCTGACATTAGCATCATTATCCGTCTTATTCTCTATGGTTACCTTTGATGTATTTCCGTGCTAACCGAACATAACCACCCTAGTACGTCATGATTACTGTGGCATCTTCCCAGTTGTAAGTCTTACGTACGGATTATGATGACTGCTTTTTTCCTCGCCGAACGATTTCATTCTGGCATCATCGACTTGAGGACTTGATCACTCAAGTCACGTTTCGCGTCACTTCCCCCTTTTTCTTGTGCTCTAATACTCTTTGTTATCCGTTGACGACACGTGAAAGGTGCCATGCGCGCGATGGTACGTGCCCTTTCTCTCCGATCTGCCATCGGCTTTCGTTGACTTCTTCACACACCGGGACACGAGCGGAAGCATTAGCGTTCGCCGGGCGGCGAGGCGGTTGGGACGGGCGAGAGGGAGAGTGTGCCTAATGCCTTGGACGTGGGATATGAAGTCGCAAATGGAACGGACGGGGAGCGAAGGGAATGGGGCGTCGTCGGTTGGGCCAGGTGGCCGCGGCTTATGCGGCAACAATTACTTCGCATGGGGAGGAAGGCACCGGAAACGCGTCATGGTCGTGGTGTGACGGGGAGGAAGTGAGCGGCCGCCGCGGCGCGCCGTGCTCAGGGGCGTGCCGCTTACTCACCTTCCTTCTTGTCTCCCTGCCCCCTGGTCACCATCTCACCTCCTGGCACTCAGGGGTCGTGACAGAAATTCTTGGAGGGCTACCTACAGTTACATGATACAGCTCTTGCCCCCCCATGGAGCATGTGGCAGGGTGTATTAGGCCACTAATCGTTGAAACATTGAACATTTGCCAAGGGATATACACATCTACATAATACTCTGCAAGCCACCATAAAGGTGTGTGGCAGGGGTGAATATTTTTTAACAATTTTTAACATACATATCATGCATTAAAAAGGATTAGTAATAATAAACTAGTTTAAATTTCAATTTTTAAAGAGGATAAAAATAGCAAGCAAGCATGCAATATCATGCTGTTAGTTGGGTTAGCTTAAAGTCCTTATACCGACATGCAAGGGGATTGGGTTGGTGTGGTGGCTAGAGTACTGGCCTCCTATCCCGAGGACCCGGCATCCAGTCTACCCGGTTTGATTCCCGGCAGAGGCGGATTTTTCATTGGAAAACCGGTCCCAACTTGGTGTCTAGTGGGGGGCATTTCAAGTTCAGTACTCCGTCCGTCGGATGGGACGTTAAGCCGTGGTCCCATTGGCGCATGTCGTTAAGAGTAGGCTAATGCCGACTCCAGGTTTCTCTCCACCCTTACTCCGTTTCCAGAAAACTCCTACCATTACCCACCTATCCTAAAATAGCGCAAATGACACCAGCTATCGGTCGCCTCCCCTCAATAACCTACCAACCAACCGACATGCTACTACCTATGCTATCCATTGATACACTCGTATCGGATATTTTTATTGCTATTCATATCCCTAATTGCACGAGGAAATAATGACATTTTGAATCTGCCAGTTCGGCAATCAATATCTCTAATTTTGTGATTATGGTCCAGTCTACCATGGTAAGCAAAATATTTTTAACGTCATCACTGAAAATATAACCTTGGAATTTATTGAAGAGATTAGTCTGAATTTTAACCTGCGATCTGACATTGATTCCCATTTTAATTCATTTAATAAACTGCTTACGCTAATATAGTTATCGTTCCTTTCCTTCCCAAATCTTGCCGTTTTTCGCTGCACACGTTTACGAGACCGCAAAGAAAGAGTGTGACTGTGAATTCATCATCAGGCATCCCGAGAAGGTATGTTCACAGATATTTATGGAGTGATGATTGCAAAGGATAGGCAGAAAAATATGATATTTTATATCTAAATGTCCTTCTTCTCCTTTGGATGTGTTTCATGCTTCAAATCGTAATTCTGGGTTAGAATTATTCAATCTCGTTAAATGGAATAAATACTGAAAATCATTCCCTGTTACCTTCGCCAATAGACTTTTTAAAATGTCACCTAAGAGCGGCCGCTCCATTTGGGTTACGCGTGTTTTACAACCGCCTCAACGAGGGACTGACTTCGTGGGTCACCTTTCATCAGGCTCATGCCCTTCAACCTTTTGGTTCTTTATTGCGCGCTGCCATTATCAATATCCTGAACTCGGGCCTCTCTTGGAGCGCTCTCTTCGCAATTAAATTCCTTGTGACTCGCCAATGGAACTGAAATGAGTGATCTGGACAGTCGATAACCCGTGAAGGTGATATACAGAATATAACCGATAACTAACGTAAATGTAAAACGTAACGTAAAAAATGTAAAATGAGTGATGCTTACATTCTGAACCCTTATGTGCCATGCAGTTTTTAGTGATAAACTTGTTTTCCTAACTGTCATCGAACAACTTAGTCCAGCGGGTCGACTCATTCTTCGTCGTTTAATGTTTGACTTATCGTTCTTTTCATTCATGTAGTTTATCATAGCATCATATTATATCATTATCAATCACTAACGCTCGTAAGCAAACAAGGAGAATTTTCAATTTTGTTGGAATTGTTTTGGTGTAGAATTATGCTAATCTATTTTGAGACTATGAGAAACAAATAGAGATGTAATTTTTAAATAGTGAATAGAGGTAAATGATATTGAATTGTGCATAACTAAAACATCATATATTTTACTCAGTCACGAATATTAACCATTGGCCATTCAACGCATTACAGCAAACTCTCTTAGATTTTCCTCCTTTATGAGAATTGTTGGTCTTTTCTCAATGCTGAGAATTTCTATCTTTTCCTTAGCTATGCAGATGGTTTTATTTATCCTTGAGATAAGTGCGCCGAAATTCTCTCAATTCGATTGCTTGTGCCAAAAATAATTTGTGACGGACGCCGTGAAAGTCTAAGTGAGTGACGTTATTTTCGCAACGGATTATAAGTCCTTGGCGTCCTCAACTCATTCGTGACATATCTGGTTCATCCAGCACCTGTCTTTGCCACTAAGGCCGCCGTCGCGAGCGGATGTGAAGCTAGACCCAAAAACTCGGGCGGCGCAGTATGACCGCTTGGATTTCCCCTCCTCCCTCCCCGCTCATCCCGCTTTGACCCCCGGGCCCTCCTTCGTCGCGTACTTTCCGACCTCTTCCTTACAAATGCTGCCACTACGCACTAGGATATAATTGGCCTCGTGCTCTCCCACATTTTACGTGGCAACCTGACCTAAACTTGGGGGAAATCATTTTCCCCGTGGGAAAAGCTGTGCCCTGAAAACCCACGGGAAGATTTGCGTTACATTTTGTCTTTTTTATGAATTTTTAATAAGGTGGTGGAAAATTAAATTCCTTGCCAAGTCTACCCAAGGCCGACTGAGATAACTTTGTACTCATGGCTGTTGTCCTAATCTGTGATACCGTAGAGACGCTTTATCTAATTTCAAATTATAATTGGTTATTGCTGAGAAAAATGTGAATATGCCTTATAATGGATGAATTTTCGGCGTGTACATACATTTTTGATGCATTCTAAGAACACTACCGCCTACTTCTCCATAGTATCTTTATTTTGCTGGAGGTATATAGTAATGTAGGCCCTGTGAATAGTTTATAACATCATTCTACTCACTTCGCCGATTCAAGAGTCTTCAATAAATTCGCTGTCTCTAGTGCATAGGCCCCTGGATTCGATTTATTATGAATCGTACCCCTAAAAATTTCGTCGTTGCATATTTTTAAATCTCGACTGGAATTTAAGCGCCATGAATTATCAGAAGGGGAATAATGGAATGGATGAAGCATGAGAGTTAATAGTAAAGCAACAATCAACACAGTACAATACGTGTGTATTTCACTTATTGTTAGTAATGAATCTTCTCCATTAAAACTGAACATAAATGAACATAGTGGACGTAGGGTAGAATCAGTAACGTTCGGTGAACTTCTCGTTTTGTAAATCTATAAAAATTTTGAAGGTACCCATCATTGCTGTCACCGTTTATGACCCATACGAAGAAAAAAAATTGAGATTGGTAGATTTAGTTAAATTTACATTTTGAAAATTAAGCTCGATCATAGTGTTTCCATCTTAAGAGTTGAACGCTGTGAGACACGAATTTTGAAATGAATTAAATCTGTTTCTTTCACATGCATGTATGTTCCTACTATGCTGGTATTTCTTTGAGCCCAATTTCTTTGCTCTCCTCTCTCATTGTTATCTCTATTTCCAGTTTTCGTTTTTAAGCACGGTTGATTCTCTCAAACTCTTGTGTGTCGTAATATTCGCCTACTTTCCATTTCTTTCTCCCTGCATTTACGACCATTTCCGAAACGCATATTTTCATTTACCGGTTTCCCTTATCTCCGCTTGGACGCGTGAATATCCTTTAAATGCTTAACCGCTGAACTCGCTATTCCTGCCCGCGAGGTCATTAGTCTTGTCGACACGGGTATATTTTTTTATTTATTAGTGTTAACTTTTTTGTGGGCTAATTTACGTCTTAATCTTTAGAGATTCCTCTTTGTTACTGAAACCTTGCTAGCAGGTATACGGACCACGCCCAACTGCTAATTAACTGCGTTAAAATTAAAAAAAGTCCAACGCATTAAATAAATGGGTAATTATTTAATTTCAGGAATAAATGGTTACGAAAGAGGCATTGCTAAAAACGTCTGCACTTAAAGTGAAATACCTATCACGAAACTAGGCTTAACAAGATCTAATTGACAATCGGCATTTACAATGAATGTCGTAAGATAATAATAAATGATTAGCTGAAATTTTCGCAAAAGAACTGCCTCCTGTGTTTTTACGAAACGTGTTTTGTTGTCCCAGCACAGTTTTCTGTGCTGGGAGCTTGATGCTTCGAGGTTTCTCGTATTTTGATCGCAATTAATTCGCTAGTATACTAAGAGGTCGATAGCAGATGCAGAAGGCTCTGATAGAACAAGCAGGGTCTCAGCTTGAATACCTAAGGATACATATGGGCCACAAATAAGGGCCTAAAAAGAGATTATTTTTTTGCCCTAGGGCTAAAGGCACATGAGTGAAAGCAGTTGCCGAAAACAACTCTCAAAATGCCGATAATAAAGACGGAAAGAGTATTTAGAAGAAGAAGTAGAGTTGGAATAAGTAATGTGAGAGTCCGTGGTTTTATTCAAGACCATATTGTAAGAGAAAATTGGAAGAGAGATTAGAAGCTCTTAAACACTAAGGATTTCTTTTTTACACTTAAAATTATTTTTCATTTTAGTGGTATGAGATTAATCCCAACTAATACGTCCATACCGAATGATAAGAAGCTGTTTTAATTTTTTTAATAAATGAAAAAAGATTTGTATTAAGAACAGAATAGAGAAAATAAGGAAGAGGCCCGAAAGTCTTGGAGAAGAGAACCCCCAGGGGTGCTGACCTATGATGATTTAAAAGCAACCCCCGTTGGTGGAAGATGTCGCTCTGAATGAATCCTTTTCAAAGCGGCTGAGAGACTGTTTCTCCGCATTAATATTCCCTGGAAGCGCCGTGAGCCTTAATGGTTTCCTGGTCTTCCCGTCGCATCACTGGCGATCGGTGCAGCATTGGGAGGCCCAGGCCCCAATTCGACGTGCGGTTAGGTACCGTTTCCTTGCCTGCTCACTTTCTCTCCCTCTCCTCCTTTCATCCTCCTCGCCTCCCTTCTCTCACGACCTCTCCCTCCCCCGCTCTATTCACCGGTTCCCACTGTAGAGTCGTTATTTGTTTCTGGAAGGTTCTTTCTTCCCAGGCCTCACCCTTTCTCGAAAAGACTTATTTCTGTTTAATCTTCTTCCTTCCATCGGGGCTTAAGGGTGGGGAAAGCCTTTCAATCTGGAACAATGCCTTACGGTTCCTCTGCTTTTTTTTTTAACAACTGCCGCATTGGCACCTTAGATGTTCATTTTTTTCAGTTTAAGAGTACTGACTGTGCTTCCTTCGTGAACCTCTAAACGTGAATGGAATGGAAAGTTTAGATTAAAAGAGAATGGCGGTTATGATTTCCTCACGTTTGGTATATAATTGGGCTCCAGGTGAGGGTACTGAAGTCTTTGAGAATTTCCATTTGAGATCATGTTACATGGAGGCATATATTCACCAAGCTGAGGAAAATTAAGGAACAAGTTTTTTGGAATGATATCTCAGAAGAATATAATTTGAAAATGGGGATAGTGGGGGTTTTAACTCTTGGGGATTAACTTTGGACACTTCCTCTTCCTGCTTCGTACATATTTTTCTTCTAGCAGAAGGAACCCATTCTAAAACAATACTTATCCTAACATCTAAATAGTCGATGGCCGAGGAAGGCCAGCGACAAAGGTTTGCCGATCAGTTCCTAAGATCCTCCATGGAACAGAAATGCCATCGCTGTTCTGTTTGCTCTGAGTCTTGACAGAAGCGCTGTATACAAGGAAAGTTTTAAGCAGCATAATGATTGGTAGGGTAACCGGCTACTGTAGTGAGAGTTCCTAGTTCAGGATGACTCAGGACACTCAAACAGGAGATCCCGCCCTTTCTTAGCGCAACATCCTCCGGAATACTTATCTGGTTAGGACATTCGTCTTTCACTTCGGCGGAGACAAAGACTTCGAAGTTGACAATGGACGTGTATCGTGGTCTCAAGAAGTGCAGAGAATATAAGCTGAACATTGCAAGATAAAACGGCGCAACGGGGTTCATGACGGAATCGAAATATCGGTGACATAAATTACATTCATTAGATACAGATGAAGAGGTTAGTTAATCGGAGAACCGAATAGAGGGCTGCGTCAATTTTAGGACAGATGATGGTGAACGCTTAATAATGCTACCGTTTAGGAATCGTTTTCTTAAAACATTTCGCAGTTGTTGAAGGAAAGAGCCTATAGCATCCTGACGCAAAGATGTTTGCGAGACACAATGACTCGTCGAGCACCCTCCACATCACCCATTGTTCCCAAGGGCTTCTTCACTTAAGGGAAACGGGTTGGCGGTTGGATAAACGAACGGTCAGTTCTATCGAATTTCCTTTTTGCTGACGGCTGGTTTCCGACTTGTAGATCACGATTCGAGTGGATGTGGGAGGTTACCAAACTTCCGTTTGACCTTGTTTTGCTTCTCCATGCCCTCCCATCACCTCAAAATTGATTTTTTTAAATGCATTTTATTGACATTGGAACTCGGACGTGATTCTACTTCATTTCTTTGCGACTTAAATCAGTTAATGAGCCAATGGATTACCATATTTTGGTTTATATCCATTTATAAAACTTAGACTAAATTATACTTCGTCTAGGGTAGCGCGTAGGATACTGGAGCATACACGTAGGGTTTAGCTCAGGTGGTAGCCCAGAGTGCAGGTCAATCAGCGGGGGAAAAATCATGGAAGAATTTGACAGAACATGCAGTGTAGATTTGGAAGGTCAGAGAAAAACACGTAAAAAGGACGAACATGCTAAACCATCAAATGTAATAGGTAGATTAAATAGTGGGTCGGTAAAAGAATTATCGAGAAAAATTTTAGTTGGAAAAAAGCAACAAGAGAGTAGCAGACTGGGAGAAAGAATTTCCGTGATAGTGGTGAATTGTCGTAGTTTAACAAATAAAGTAGCAGTTTTTCACCACCTCATACAAAGTACTGATGCAGATATAATAGTAGGCACAGAAAGCTGGCTTTCGAAGGACATCAGATTATGAAGTATTCCCAAAGTGTTTTACCGTATACAGAAAGGATAGAGTAAGCAGAAATGGAGGAGTATTTATAGCTGTGAAGGACCCGTATGTCAGTAGAAGAGAACTTATTTCAGAACGCAATTTAGGAAGTATTTGGTGTTCCGTCAAAAGTAAAAGTAGTAACGTAAAAAGGATATATGTATGTGCATATTACAGGCCACCGGATGCAGGCGTCAATTCTATAATGGAAATAGAGTCAGAGATAGGTATATTGCTTTCTCGGAACGATAGGGGAATAAAAGTAGGTGGAGACGTCAATCTTCCTTCGATAGACTGGAATACGTGTAGTTTTATAACAGGAGGTAAGGATAAGGATCTCTACGAATCACTATTGAACACCTTTACCTCACATTCTTTACAACAGCTAGTAACAGAACCGAGCAGGGAAACAACATTCTAGAGTTATTAGCTACAAATACACCCGGAATAGCTCTAAATATAGTTACGAACACAGGAATTAGTGATCATAAAGTAGTGCATGCGAAATTTACTGTAGGCGTTGATACACATTATAAACCAAGGAGGAGGGTATACTTATTTGGCAAGGCTAATTACGACGGTATGAAAGAGGAATTAAGGGAATCGTTTAATTTATTTAACGAACAAAGCAAAGGATTAGATACAGAGGATTCGTGGAGAGAATTTCTTAAGGTCACCCGTAAAGCAGTTAACAAATACATACCAAGTAAATTGATAAGTGATAATACATAGCCAAGGTGGTATAACGCGGAGGTTATGAAATCACTAAAGCGACAAAGGGTATGCCACGCTAGGATGAAGAATGCAGGACAGGGTCTATCGGTAGAGGAAAAAAATGAGTTATTCCAAAACTATAAAAAATCGAGAGCATTAGAAAGGAAATCATGTAGGCAAGCGTTATCGCATTTCAAGAGCAAGATGTTAGGAGAATACTTATATAGCAATCCCAAAGCGTTTTAGTCATATGTGAGAGAGCTTCAGGGGAATAGGTCCACAGTGCACACACTTAAAAACGATTAAGGAAATAGAGTCACCAGCAGTGTAGAAAGAGCCAATTCTTTAAACACCTTCTTCCAAAGCGTATTCAACTCATCGTCACACAACGCAGTGGAACCACCTCCGAACACTTTCAGTGAACAAATGCCCGAAATAAAAATTTTATGTCGCGGAAGAGAGCAGCAGTTAAAAAAAAGTAAAAACAAATCACCAGGTCCCGATCAAATTCCATCCAGAGTACATAAAACATTAGCTTCTGAAATAGCCCTCTATCTAAAAATAATATTCAATAAAACAATAAAGAGCCACACAGTACCCAAGGATTGGAAAGTAGCTACCGTTACACCTATTTTTAAAAGCGGTGATAGGGAAGAACGTAGTAACTAAAGACCCATCTCACTCACGTCAATATCTTGTAAGGTATTTGAGCACATTGTAGTCAGTTCGATCATGGGGTATTTGGATAGTCAGGAATTGCTCATAAACAGCCAAAATGGGTTTTGGAAAGGTAGATCTTGCGAGACACAATTAGCTTTATTCGTACAGGATATTTTAGTCTACGGTGAAAACAGTACTGAAGTTGATGCGATATTTTTAGATTTTAAAAAGGCATTCGATAAAGTTTCTCATGAAAAATTAATTATGAAGTTAGAGAGTTTTGGTATAAATAAAGACAGAATTCTTAAGTGGGCAGCTTAGCTTAGAAGCTTAAGCTTAGAATTTTTGCAGACGATGCCGTAGTGTACAGGGGTATATCAAAACAAGAAGACATGGAATCGCTTGGTAAGGATTTAGATGCAATTCAAGGGTGGTGCGTCAAATGGCAGTTAGAACTTAACCTTAAAAAGTGTGTAGCTATTATTTTTGGAGAAAGAATAATTCGATAGAGCGGTTGTATAACATTAGTAAGACGAAGATCGAGAGCGTTGAAACCATAAGGTAGTTAGGTTTAACAATCACTAAAGATTTATCGTGGGGAAGACACATTAGGGTAATATGCGGCCGGGCGAAGAGAAAGCTAGGATTTATAAAAAGTCTACTTGGGAAATGTGATGAGAAGACAAAAGATCGATGTTACTTTTCACTAGTTATGCCACCTTGAGTATGTAGCCAGTGTATGGGATCTGAATGAATTAGGTTTGATCAGAGAACTAGACAGTGTGCAGCGTAGAGCAGCTAGGTTCGTTAAAAGGTGTTACGATAGGCTGAGTAGTGTATCAGAATTAATTCAAGAATTAGGGTGGAAATCATTACCAGAGCGTAGGTTTAAGTACAGATTAAATCTATTAGAGCAATTTCAATCGGATAGCTTTACTGAAGGTGTTAGGCATATACTAAAAACACCAGCGTATTATGCTAGATTCGACCAGATTAATAAGATTAGAGAGATAGATAGTCGTACTGATAGATTCAAAATGTCATTTTCCCCCGCACTAGAAGAGAACACAATAGGCAGTATAGCAAAGGTAGGGGAAATATTTTAGAGTAGTCTGTAGTGCATGATGCATGTATTAATCCCTTAAATACTATAGATACTAACAATCTAGTTGCATGAGACCCTATAGTTGCTTGTTTCCATGTCAATAGTGCATGCTTGGTGATCTTCACCCCCTGCCACACAACCTCGCGGTCGATTGCAGGGTATCGCGTGGATGTAGATGTAGATACTTTAGAAAAATTTAGACTTTAGAAAAAACATGCTACTCTTGGACTTCATCAGCTCGTTGAATGATAGACAATACTTTGTATGACGAATAAATAATCCATATAAATCAGATAGTGATGTGATTAACCTTAAATAAGAAGCTGGTTATTTTTGATGTCCCAGTTCCTATATTGATCAATACTTAATAATGTAAAAGAAGTTTTTTTCTTTTTTCTGACTTATTTCGATTATTTGGTGGAGAAGATATTTTCTCAACCACTTTACACACGGTGTCAAGCTTTCTATAGAATTGGAGATATTTCAATTTGAGATTTACGTATTGCATATGGAATAAGGATGTTTTACTTTTTTATGACTTTCTGCAAATAACTCGATTTAGTTTTTACCATGAGACTCATGAGATTTAGTTTTTATCATTGGGATACCTTGAAACTGTACTGACAAGCAACGGCTTGTTAATGTGTTAAATTCCAAAATATCTTACCACGTTCTTTACTGCTTCAGTAAATGGCAATTAAGAAGTAAACACTTGGTTTGAGAGCATTTCGTCCTATCAAGCCTAAAGGCACTTGGTATTTACACATTATTGGCAGTGGACTAATTCATTTCCCTCTGCTGTTACTCCCCAAGTTCACTGCCGAAGAAAACACTTCTTTGGGTGTAGTTTCGGTTTTTAGGCTTTGGGATGTCTATATGCTTATCGGATGTGGAATCTATGTACCGCAACCAAATGCTTTACCCCCTAGATAAAAAAATGAAAACAGAAACTGTAGATGCTTCAGCACTGTATTCAATATTTCTGTATCATTTTCCACGGGTGAATTTTAAAGATACAACCTTTTGACCAGATGTAAAAAATAAATTGAAAAACTCTGGTCTGGTTGTGCATTGGTGAGTTTAGAGGAGTTTTTTTTCAGAAAAGAATTATTGCGTCATTTATGCGTGAAAAAGTGTTTGACGTGAGAAGAAACTGTGCTCCAACGTTATTTTTATGACCCTCCTGGAGTTTTATCGCTAACGTAAATAACCGTGAAGACCTTCGTGGCTGTAAGCGGCGAGAAAAGTAATATTTATACTGATGTATTGTTCTCACCTGAAAATGGTCGTCCATGGCGATAGTCTGACTTTCTCGCAATCCTTTTATGGGAGATTCATTCAGCAGGGAGCCCTGCTGGATGCAGTCCAACTTCATAGAATACAGTTGGCAGGAAACGTTTCTGTGATCACTCTCGACGAAGCAAATATATATCATTTCTCTGCTGAAACAGTTTTTCAGGTAGACCATAATATCATTATGACAACACTCATAACGTCTCGTTAATTCATAACGTTTCATTTCTCACTTGAGGCCCTAAAGAGAGCTTTTTGACGGTTGGAAAGTCTGCTGTTCTTCTCCACATTCATCGGAGGAAAACAAAAGTTATTTGACTTTGCAGGGTAAAAGGTAGACAGAGAATATTTTCTAGGCACGGACTTTAAAAGGTAATATGTTTAACCAATCCTCTTCATGCTTTCTTTGTTTTTGTTAATTTATATTTGTCAGGTCACTGTCAACCGTCGCGATACGGGCAGAAATGATACAATCTAGAAAATGTGGCTCCATTATATTATCAAAATAAATATGCTCAGAAATACTTGTGAAAAGTTAGTTTTATTGATTGGAAGATTAGGAGGACGGAATTTTGTTTAAATTAATTTTCCTACAGAGTTCGTTAATCTTTTTAGGTTTAGTTGAAGTATAAGGTCCCTATTCTAATAATGTCTTTTACTAAAACTTTTAGGCACAAGTTGTCTCGCTTACCACTTATACAAACGGATTTAAATTCAAATATTTGGGAGCAAAAATAATTGTTAGCAGGGTTCAAGTTTGATAAGTGACAGACCTAAAATGGACGCAATTTCAAATGAATAAATAAAACTAATGGGCCCTGTGTTTCCTGGACACGATGTGAAACTCGTCATTTCAACTATCCGACGAATTCTATCCGTAGGAGAAGATTTATTTACGGCAATAAGTTGGATATGATTGAGGTAAATTGTCATGTTGATCAAATGAAATCGACAATTTTTATGTGTTACGAACATTCTTATGAACATGACAAGCATATGAACATCGAGTTCTCGACAGTAACACGTGCAAAAAAACAATCGTTCCTGTAAAGAGAAGAAGGAAGAGAACTTGTCATACCCGTTAGGTGAGCGTTTAGATGTGCATGAAGCTCGCACTTGCATAACGACGACGCGACGGATCACATTGTCCCTCCAACACGCTAAAAAACTAATAAGTGGTGTGACGACAGCATAGAACTAAGTGAAACCGTGAAAAGTATGAGCCAGCCATACTTAATTTTGAATGTTTTGCAATGGATGTAATGGTGACTAAAGTTACATTAATTAGTTAATTAAAAAGTTACGTTAAAGTTACGAAATTATGACCAACTAAATTCTTATTACAACTGTTTACAATTTTGATTTTCCCGTAGCCTGGTAAATTTTTAGACTGTGTAAGGGACACGAGTACCGTCGTGTTGCTAAAGCTGTTAAATTTTTTGAGGAAAGAGTATCACAAAAATGTAAAATTTATTTGATCGTTGAAAAGGATCGACTTATTTAAATATGTACAAGTGGAAAGACTATTATTAGTAATACCGTTGATTTTCCATTCCAAAGCAATTTTACCAGGGATCGATCATGGATCTTCATAAGGCGTGCGCTAGCGTTATCGTTATTTTTTGATTTAACTTATGTCAGAGAGAACGTGATCTCCGTTCTTCATTTTTCGCGCAGCACTTCAACTTGCTTATCACAATCAGTAGAGCGAATTTTATAGACGGTTATTGTTAATCCTGCGCTACTTTAGGGGTAAGCGTTATCGATACAGATTGCGATAACGCGAAAGATGCATCCGTAATTCCACACCAGGTTCCGTAGAATAGAGCCAAATGAATATAACTGCTTGTTGATCGTCAGCCATTAAGATTATAATCAGGTTCAGCATCGTTCCACCCAAAATGCTCTCTCTTCCATAAAGTTGAGGAAGCTCTGATTGGCATTTTATTCGTTCATTAAGACCACAACAGTTATCTAAACTTGACCCTGACGACCATAGCATGAGGTGAAAATGACATACTTTATCTTAGGCTAATGCAATGACACCTAGTCAAATATAATTAGTGGGCTTGATGCAGGTCAGTCCCCCTCATCCAGATCTTATCTCCAGAGAGAAGTCTGCGGGAGGTCCGAGAGCACCTGCTCAAGGCTCATTTATCATATCCCAACTATCCATCCTCCCTCCGGGGTTTGGAGAGCTATACAGTTAACTCGTTTTACCGGCAAAACTCGTTTCCCTTCCACTCACGCGGTAATGACCCCCCGCCCTTGCGTTTTGAAGCGATTTGAGCGTCCACGGTAACACGCTTTTCGCGTGCCCGAGAGGAATCGCATCGGAGAGGGGAGAGGCACGCCACGGGCGGCGGCGGCGCCCGCTCTGGTATGCGCCCCGGCCCCCGCCATAGAAATCGGCCCAGGCCGATGACTCTGCTGCACTCGCTCTCCCATCGCCCGCCCTCGGACAACTACAGCACGTTCCCCCGTACTACGGCTTACTATGCGCCCGCTCCAGCGCCGGCTTCGGGCATTCATTTGTTCTTCCTCCCGCCGCCGCCCCCTCCCCCCATTCTACACTGGAGAATGATAGTACGCAGCAGTGAGGGGAATAGCGATCCTCTCGCATCTGCATGGGTGGGTGGGCCGTGGTGGGACGGACTATTCTCTGTTCGCCAGTATCGACCGATCTGTTCCCCATGATTCCTGCCCCCAGCCTCTCTCCTTGTTCCCCACCCCAGCCACCCCCTGGGCCCTTTCGCTCCACCCCTGCCTCCTTACCCTCAGACATCCCCTTGTCCGCATCCCTTCCTTCTCTCTCGATCGTGGACCCTCATCCCCGCCGCCCGATTCGCCCCTCGTCGGGGATGAAGAGGGGGCGGGACGGGAATGTTTGGCCTGCCCCTTCCCTCGGGATCCCTCCCTTGGTCTACTACCCTCCCCCCCCCCCCCCCCCTGCACACCTCATCACCCGATCCATTCTTTGCTCCGTGGAAGGGCGTGTCGTCTCCCGGTGCACGCATCTGCCGGTGCTTCCAAAGGTCAAGTTACCTCGAGGTTATTTGCACAAATGGCCGGTGAGGGAGGCAGGGCAACACTTGGAAGACTTAAGGGAGAAGAGCCTCTTCTGTCCGAGTTCAGATGAAAGAATTGTACCCCCATTGTTGAATGCCATTGTTCTGCGGCAATGCCCGAGAACAACATCCGCGATTGTCATCATATCGTCACGAAGAGTGGTACCTGAGAAAAGTAGCGGGTTAATTCATCGTGGAAATCCAATTCGTGAGCTAGTTTTTAAGCCACCAGCATACCCCTTACGGATCATTCAAAAGATTGCGACCGTGGACAATTGTTTTGCGCTAACGGTAGATACGGTATCAATCACCCATAATTTCTAATGTTGAACTAATTTCATTGGCTTGAAACATTTTAACACTGCTTAGCCAAAATTAATGCATTTATAATTTTAAAAAATGCGTTGTATAATACAATATATCTGATAAAAATGCGAGAGATGTGATTGATGAAGATTTGAGGCAGCATATTATTATAAGTGGACTGTATGTAATTTTCTGCATCCAGAACATCATTTTCCCACCCAAAAACATTATAAATTACGTCCTTAAAGTTATGATTTAACAAGATACATACGTCTATATTATTTTTATATTAGATGCGTCATTAGTTTGAAGGCAGAAAAGAGTAGGGTTTGAATATGTATTTTCGGCGTATTTCGGTTGACTCAAAAAGTTTGAAAAAAATCTTGCTGACCTGAGATTTTTTTGAAGGCGTTAACTGTATATATAGAAACGTGAATTGATGGCCAGTAGTTCCTGCTCCAGTAAAGTCCACCAAAATTGGCGAACAACTCTAAATCTAAAATATTCAACATTATCTTATATCCTTAAGAAATTATAAATGCTCTATTTATTCATTAAGTCCCTAGGAATAACTCTTTGCATTACACCTCAGCCTTGGGGTATATAACAAATAATGTAGACAGTAAACGCACATCCGTGGCCCGGGTGGTGAAATCCCACTCTGGCGGGACTCGAATCAGCCACCTTAGGATTAGAATGGCAAGGGTTTCACCTTGACGCCACCAAGACTAATATGTTTTAGAGTACGGTTGATCTAATTTTAGATTTAAAAAGGTTCGTGAAAACAAATTATTCATGATTCATCATCATCAGCATCAGTCAGCAATCCTGAGATTGGTTTGACTCAGCTCTCCACTGAATTCTTCAATTAGCTCATCTCTTCAAATTTACGTATTTCCTCTCCTTTTCCCATCCTTCATCACTTGTTCCATATATCTCATACGAGGCCTTTGCCGTTCTTCCCATCCACTTGTCCTTCAACGATTGTCTTCATCAGGCCATCATGTCTCATGATGTGGCCGATTAAGTTGTCCCGTCTTCTTCTTAGGGCTTTCAGAAGACTTCTCTTTTCTCCCACTCTTCTTAGGACTTCCTCATTACTTACTCGGTCCATCCATTTAATCTTCATCATTCTTCTGTAGCACCACATTTCGAATGCTTCCACCCTTTTCTTTTCGACTGCTGTCATCGTCCATGCGTTACTGCCATAAAGAAACATGTTCCAGATGTACGTTCTGATGAATTGTTTTCTTATTTATGATTATCAGTTTCAATGAGATATTTTAATTAACATATTTCGATTTTCTTTCGTAATCGTACAAGTCTATCATCTTCGTGCAATTAAAGGTGGAAAGGAAATTTCCTCTGTCTGTTCCTATCTTTTTGTTTTCCTTCGCTTGTCATACATGAAGGGAAATGACAGCAAAAACTTTTAGCATGCTCCGTTTACCTCAACGGTCGAAGGAGTAGACTAATTGGGGTTGCTTTACTTTTGCCGTCTTCCGGCTGACATCGAAAACTTTTTCCATCCCTAGAATAAATTCCCTCCCCTTGCATCAATGCACGTGGTCGAATATTTGGAAGAATTCGCCTTAATAGGACTATGCGATCTACTGTAATTCCAAAATCCATCGTCGTTCGAGTGGAGTCTCGCTATGAATACTCTTTCTCTTATTCGTCGGTAAAAAATCCCTCTAACACGTCAGTGGCACCGCGAGACAGTGCACGAGGCACTTGCGTCGCGGTTTTTTCTTTCGCAAAACGCCTGACGATTAGTCGTGAAATTTACTTGAAGGCACGGACTCACGTGACACTGAATGGCTTGTATACGGTATGTGCGTCAAATGCAGCACTTGCGCGGACTACCGTCTTCTATAAAGCTACCCTTTAACAGAATTAGCATGTGATGTCTGCGATTTTAATTGATATTACCATAGAGTAAGTATAGTAATAGTCTAGACGGTCTAGACTTACCCGTTGTTTAGATTTCGATCGGGGAATGAGCTTTTTCTGATCGCTCTCCCACATTTAATACTAAATTCGAAAACCCAGTTCCTAGCTTTCTTAAATACACTCTATACTTGAGATTCCTTTGGCTTTGACCTCTTCTCCCCATTTGGTTCAGGCACAAAAATGACTTTCGCTCTGTACACTGACTTTAAAAGCGAGGGTAAGAAATTTGAGCGTAGCAATCATTAGTGAAGGGTTTTAAGAAGAGAGGTACGAAATATCATGACATTATTTGTGACAATCAGACCCTTTGTGTCTTGTTTGTTCTCGCAACTCCCACTAGACGCACGGACAGTTCGATGCGAGCGACATTACTTCGGCATCCATTTGTGACGTCAGGGCTAGTTTATTCAGTTTCTGGGAGTATTTGCACGATGTAATCACCTCGTTCTTGTCGTATCATCCTTTATGTCTATTTTGTGTCTTCTCTTCGAGGAAGAAAAAATTGTAACGCTTTTAGAGGAGAAGTTTTATAAGTGTCAGGTGCTCAGTTGAAGGATTCATTTGAGGTTGCGTTCCAGGAAGTTATTGGTTTTGTTCGGTGATGCAGGTTTATAAGCAATTCAATGCAAAACAGTAAAATAAATTGCGGTGGCATATTGCTCACCAGGTACCTAACTCCACTCATTACTAAAGCATGCATGCTCTAGGAAATATAAGTTAATCCATGATTTGTCTGTGGAAATGCCTGACTAATCAATAATTATTACGTTACTCTGAATGTAATAACAATTTTGGGTCATTTTAAACCTAGCATTTCACTGCCTCATTAATGCAAATCTTACATTTTACACAAAGCAGTTAGCAATAGTAAGCAAACGGAGAGATGAAGTTACGCGTTTTAGGTGTGATTAATTACATTCTTCTCTCAAAATTTCTTTCTGCTATAACGGCAAACTTCGTCCCATTTTCACAAATGAAGAAATTCACACCTTACAGTGTGTAGGTTCTCACAATTCATATCCTCAACGCATGTATTTAACTCAGTTGCGACAAAAGAATCAAGATATTGACTTGACATGGTGAATATCGCCGCCGGCGCTAACGAAATTTTAAGAATCGATAGAGACACGCATCGCCCCGGGACGATTAATAAAACATTCATTCATTCAAAAACATTCATTCATTCATGTGTGCTTAATTCTCTATTGTATTGCGATCTGTTAAACCCAGTAGTTAAACATTAGTCCAATACGGTATCAGGGCAGTCGGTGTGATGCAAAGAAGCGTTAATCTCGCCAGAAGCACTCTCTTCTTTTGCGGTAGCCGCGGTCTTCATTGTTTGCGGTTAATCCTGTCGGAGGTGAATCGCTAATGCCGGGCGTGCCGACGTGTTCCTCTCGCAAACCTCGCCGCCGCCCAATCCACCCACCCCTGAATTGTCGGAGGTGAGTCTATCGCTCACTGTCTTCGCGGGAAGTGAGAGGCGCGAGATTCTTAACTCTTCCATCTCTCCTTCCATCTGAATGTTGCGAGTGAGGAATGATCTTTATCCCTTTGCCCGGATCTTTCCGATTCCGTGAACACAAAGCCCAGCCATTTCCCAAATGATAATCAAGTGTCACGCAGTTAGTTCCGAGACCTGGAAAGGGGTTATTCAGTGATGACAGGGACTTGAAAGAAAGAAAAGGAGATGCACAGAATTTAACTTTGGAAAAAATCCAATCACACGGGTTTAAGGCTGATTTATTAATAGAAAATCCAACGGTTAGCACAGGTTTAGGTGGACGCACGCTGTATCACATGCTCTTCTTTAGCTCAGCATACGTTTTACTCCTCTTCATCCCTTCTAAAGGAGCCCTCTTCCACCCTTTCCTCGATCATCGCCTTCAATATGATACAGCCTCTAATGACGTCATACTTGCACTTTTTCTGCATCCTAATTTCCGCTTAATTTCCCCCTCCATGATACCAAGTACTTTTTCATTTGTCTTCCTTTCTATCATCTTCTTTTCTCCATTATTTTCCAAACCTACGTTTCAACAGTCTCTTCACTTACGTTCACCCTTACGTCCAAGGTTCGGCTTCATTCCCAGTTGACTTCTGATGTTCTATTCACTAGACCAGTGGTTCCCAATCGGTGTGCCGCGAGATTAATGCGGGGGAGCGAAAAATATTTAGCAGGACCTCCTGAACAGGTTATTCTCTTGTCTGACAGGTGTTGAAAGTAATGGAAGCACTTTTTTAAACCTAAGGACTAATTACTGTAAAGTGCCGATTATCCTTGGTATTGGAGAGGGAAGCCCAATCGGGTAAATAGAGAAATCTAGGAAGGCTGCCCTAAGACAGTGACGAAGTCTGAAGGATTAACGCCACTGTAAAAAATGTTGGAAATGTCTTTAGGCTGATCTCAGTGTCCATATTCGAGACTCCTGTCATTATTTTCGGCCCATTCTTCTCCAAGATACTACTCAAGTAACTACATTGATCAACCTACCATTTTTTATTCCTCCTACCTTTATTGCTACCACTAACCTCTTCGCCATTTTCTTCACATTTGTGTTAAATAGCTCTAGTATCTACCTCTTCCTTTGAGTAACTTCTCCATTGTATTGTTTCCCCTCGCTACCTTACTTCTTACCACTCTTAGTTTCTCGTCTCCGTACTCTAATTACACTATCACGTTTTCCCATTTCCTTTCTCTCCACTATCTTCCTAAATATTTCCTCGGTGATTCTTAGCTGTCATTTACTATCACTTACTCTACTGCTGTTTTATGGTCGTTTTTATGCATGTATTTCCCTTAGTACCTCTGTTTTGTCCACCTACTTATCTGCGCCAAAGTCCAGTATGATCCCTCATTTTTATTTACCTCACCGCACCTTTTTCATTTCTTAACTTCTTTTCTTTCCTGATTATTTCAAATGGGGTCGTTTACCATATTTTTTATTGCCGACTATGATAGTTTGTAAAATGAAAAGACCCGTATTTTTCCGTTTTTTGATCCGTCGATTATTTCTCGATTTATAAGCGGCGAAAAACATGTTTTTAACCCTTTTGGAAAAGTGGGTGTGGTGCAACCTCTGACCTATATCGACTTCGTCCAATCACAACCGAGCCCGCGAAGCTACTTCGCCTTATCGCAAAGGGGGGGGGGACACAGCTGGCTCTCCTAATGGGAGCGATTGTGACAGGATCTGGGCGAGCAGACCTTCCGAGAATCCCCCTCCACTCCCTTCCCATAAGAGCAGTCAAGGACGGGAGGAAAATGACGTCAATGTTACCACAGCAGCTTTTTCGGTGGGCGTTACCTTTTGCTTATTTTAAATTTGATTTATGAGTGAATGGTTGTGGTTAGAAGATTAATTTTTTCACTAAAATTCTTTTTTTGTTTCCATCTAACAATTTCGTGCCCAAAATTGCGATTTTGGTTCCGAGTAAACGCCCCCATTTTACGTAAGGTATAGTTATTACTAAAATACAATGAGTTTACTTCTCCAACACGGAAGGCATGTGCACTTCATATTCTGTGCCTGAAATTGTTAAGAACAGTTATAAACCCTTTTCAAAATCTACATGTTTCCCCCGCCATTATCCAGACGTAATTCGCTTGTGATGGTGCGCTGAGCTACTGCGTTAATTCTCTCTCCAGCTTTGCGTATAACAGTGGTACTCGGACCTTTTGTGGTGGCGGAACGGTAAGTTTACTATCCAAGTTCCGCGGACCGATACCGGGCCACGAATCATCATTTGAGTAGCACTGGTGTGTATAACACACGGCTGCTACTATCAAATTACTGAACTCTGAATTCCTACCATTTTATGCTCTCGGCCGTGAATTTTATGCTCTCCATTCCAATTCTCCGGCCCTTCGATTTGATTCGGGGGAGTTCGCAGTGGGCGGAGTCGCGCGGCTGTCAGGGTCTTTTTTTCTAATGCCCTCGATTCTATAATTTTCTTGGGGAATATATAATCGAGGTGGCTTATAGTCGCTTTCCCCGGTAACGTATTATCGTAATACTCTGGCAATCGGCCTTGGAGGCGGGCATTGAAATTGATTTACTGAGGAACAGATGGTTGTGGAGTGTATTGCCGTTTGAGCTGCTCCTACCTTTTGACCTTGATGCCATGGTTCATCGTTGGACCCTACTGAGGACAGTTTCCGTTGTTCCACGTAGTCCAGCTGCCGGGGCAATCGGAGCGCGCAGTTCCGGGTCAAGGTCGTTGTCCTTGACAGAGGCAAGTCCGCGGGGGCTAATTCAGAAGCAGTAATTCTCGTTCTATATTTAACTTGGCAAAGGAGTCACAGCGAGTAGTATACCGGCGGCCATCAAGATGACAAGTTTTTTTCTGGCGCGCTATTCGGGATCACACATAGGGAAATTTTAGACTCATCTTGTTAAATGAAGAATTTCAAGTATTTTATAACTCAAGAATTATGCTCTTTCTGTTTCCCACGCTTGTTTGGTTATGCCTTAGACAAAAAAGTGATAAGGTTAGCACCCAACCAGCTGCTGCTACATGTGCCATGGGCAGCTAGCGAGGTAACACATATACAGTAAAACCTCTCTAAACGGCCACCTCTATTCAGCGGTCACCCCTGTAAACGGCCATTTTTCCCCAGAACGGAATGGTTTACCCTATCTTCCCCTTGAAAAATGACCCCCTATTCAGCGGTCACCTCTCTTCCCGACCAGCGGCCAGAGCGTAACAACAACGTACGGCCACTTCCATGAAATCTCAAATTCAAATCTCTCTCTGATTGGCCTTAGAAGAACTTTATTGCCCATGCATTTACACTTGATACACTTACATTGACAAGGCATTACATTGCTTCGTTCCCTCTGACGAAGGGAATATCGGGGACCATCTGTCCGTTCCTCGATTATACTTACGAGCTTACTTATAAGCGACTTACATTGTAAGCTGCTTCCTATTTCTGCTTCCGGTCCGACACCTCCAGCAAAGGAGGCAAAATATCAAACGTATTCGCGATTGGCACGGTGTGTTGGGCGGTTGGAGCTTACGGAAGATTTGGCAGTGGATTGCGAAATGAGCAGCAGAAGCAAAGTGGTGTTGTCTTTAGAAGAGAGAAGAAGTGTTATTTTTGACAGTGATAATGGGATGTCAGCAAGGAAAATTGCCGAAAAATTTAAGTGCGGAAGGACACAGATAAACGTTATCATTAAAAACAGGGACACTATTCTACAAGAGTGGGAGGACAACAAGAATCGAGGGATAAAAAGGAAGAGAGATCAGAAGTTTAGTGAAGTTAATGATAGGTTATATGAATGGTTTAAGTGTGCCAGAGCAAAATATTTGCCGGTTAGTGGTCCAATACTGCAACAGAAAGCTTTGGACATTGCAAATCAACTTCAGATTGAGGGATTTGCAGCTAGTAATGGTTGGTTGGGACGTTTCCGGACCAGGAACAATATTGTTTTTAGATCAATTAGTGGTGAAGGAGGAGATGTTTCTCCAGAGACTGTTAAGGAATGGAAATTGAGAGTGTCGTCTATTGTGGAGGGTTACGAGGCCAGAGACATTTTTAATATGGACGAAACTGGTCTTTTTTACAGAGCCATTCCGAACAAGACCCTATTAGTGATTCGAAGAGCACTTAGGCCACGGTGCTTTAAAAACGTTAACATGGATCTTCTTGGCGTGAAGTGGTGTGCAAATAGTAAATCGTGGATGACTTCTGCAATTTATGAAGAATGGTTACGTGCCTTTAATAAAAAGATGATCCAACAAGGAAGAAAGGTTATTTTATTTTTAGATAACGCCCCTTGTCATCGAAAAATACATCTTTCGAATGTGAAACTTCAGTTTTTACCGCCAAACACAACAGCTCGCCTTCAACCCCTAGATCAGGGGATTATTCAATCTTTTAAACTGAGATACCGGCGAAAGGTTCTACGCAGCCTACTGGCAATGATGGACTACGCTTCATGTGTTAGTGATCTCACCAAAAAAATCAATGTGGGAGAGGCTGTGTCATGGTCAAAATCGGCATGGAAAGAAGTCGAGAAGGAAACCATCAGGAAGTGCTTTGTTTCTTGTGGAATAATAGCAGGTGAATACTGTGAAGAGGAAATTCCCTGCAGCTCTGATGGCAACAATGCACTGCACCAGGAGCTCCAAATGTTGGCGTCGACTGCACGAATATCATACGATACCACAGAAGAGGCGAATGTAGAGTGCTACGATGACTTGGATGGAAATTGGGAGTCTCGCATTGGTGGCAAAGGTAAGGGTTGTACATTTTTCTTTCGAAGTCTTACGAATTTCATCAAACCAAGAGATCATTCATAACAAGCTGTTTCTTTCTTTATTAGATGCAGACATATGCGATAGTGAAGAGGAAGAAGTGGAAAATAAAAATATCACTGAGATGAGCGTAAAGGAAGGATTTGATTCACTATTAAAATTAAAATCATTCTTCCAAAAAATTGACAAGGATTTCAATTAAAATTCTATGGAGTCCTATGAAAATCTCTAAAATTGTTTAGAAAATATATTAATTAAAAGAAAATGTAGCCAATTGAAACAAAGTACTTTGACAGGTTTTTTTCAAAAAGTAATTGTAACCCTATTTGTTAGCTGAATATGAAATAAAATTTTATTAAAAATAAACTTTAATACAATAATTTTAGAAATGAACATATGTAAGTATTTTATGTAATTTATCCTGAAAGCCCCTATTTAGCGGTCACCCCTCCAAACGGCCACTTTTTTCTGGAACCGGCAGTGGCCGCCTTAGAGAGGTTTTACTGTATGTAGATTCCCTTCTTCCTTGCCTTGCTTGCTTAACTTTTCTTTGCTTTCTTAACTGCTCCGTTGAGCAGCTTTACTCTACCTCCCATCCGCATCGCACGGTGTAGATATGAACAACTTTGGATGGATAGTCTTTGGATGACCTAGGGAGTTGAAAGTTGGCTGGTGCCCTCGGTGGGTGTTTAGTATCGTCACGGGCTCATGGAAATCCAACGGAGCTGATTGATGGTGAGAGGCTTTCCTTGAGTCTCTTTGCAATTTAAACAAATTGCCTCACTCATTTACCGCTGCATTGCATTTTGCGTCGATGCGGAAATTCGCTTTTGGGAACTGGAAGTTTATTTAATGGTATCGAAATCAAAGGTACAAAACGTATAAGTAAACGAGGCCTTTTATGATACGTTCAAGTAATTATGCAGCGACAAACTTGTAGATACGGCTGCTACCTTTTACGCTACACGGTGAGAGAAAGGATGCTAAATTATATTTCTTTGTCAGACAAAAAACCGGCAAAATTATCTGCCAGTGCTTGGTGGTTGTTTATTACCTCAGACTTTGTGAATTACTGACCTTGTTTTTCATTTTTTTTGCTGGATGTGTTTTTTTTATCCTTTTACATCATTTTTACCGTAGTTTATTATTCGTGTTGAGATAATTTATGTTCTCCAACAAAGCATCTTATAAGTAAATAGCATGGGAGGTAATCCGCCTTTCTTTGGTCCATAACAAAAAGAAAATAGCTTCCATTCTTCACAGCTTCTTTTCTTCTCGATCCCGAAGACGTCGATCGTGGAAACAAAACGTGGGGACCGAAAACTGTGGCATCACGCCCTATTAACCAACAGAATTATAGCGTTTATCCATTCGCACCTTCGATGGTGAACCTCGTTTGCTCCCACCTGGTGCTAAATGATGCCCTTTTCCAATAAAGGGACCCTCATTTTCCCAGTTTGACGGGCAAATGGCAAGTCGGATAATTAACTTCGTCGTCTTCCCTTACTAATCCAGTTTTTTTTTCTCTGTTCGCTCCTCTCTCCTCTGTGTAGACTCTCGGCGATAGCGATTCAGTTTTGATCGCCACCTCAAGTATGGGCAAAGGGGACGGTGGTGAATTAGCAATTTCTGAGAGAAGGATGGTGTTCACGCCTGGATGTTGAGTTCTTTATTGAACAGTAAATAATACTTTATTCCTGGCGTACTTGCTATCTGAACTTAGAGTCAAGGGTTTGTGGTGAATTTAGATTTTCAAATTAATAAATCATGAAGTTGATTGAGACAGCCACCTAAACATTTTTTAACTGTCAACTGCCATCCATTATGAGGTGGTTTAAGTAGACATTTTAAAACCTGATGAGTTTTAATATTATATATAATTCTAACCTAACCCCCTACCAAAAAAATGAGACTTAAGAAAAGTCACCGTACATCTTCTTGATATCCATTATCCCAAACTGTGCATTTATTTTCTAGTCTTTTATGTTTCATTGAGAACAAACTCAAAGAAAGCTAAGATATTTTAAGAAGGGAAGAAAGCGATTAACGCAGCATTTTTATACTTCTTATAACATTAGTGAGTCAGAAATTATGGGGAAACTACTAGTAAGTCCTTAGAGTGTGGGGAATTTTAAAGACTACCATTATAAGGCGAGGATCATATTTGAACACTGATTCTAGATTCACGTCCCTAACAATACATGAAAACTTCGCACTTACGCTGAGGCTCAGTCCGCCAAATATTTTATGTGAAACAGTTGGATCGCTGGTTCTAATTTATTTCCTTTTGCACGAGCATGAGTAATTGTTTAGTGCTCACCAAGGGCAATATTTATCGCGCCAGTTGCTTGACGACACACTTTAGCTGTGCCCAACAATAGTGTCCGAGGATTTCACGCGTTTACTGCCAGCACGATCTCCCCTTTCCTTATTTCTTAATTCCTAAGTGAATAGTTGCATTCCTGCTGTTTTCATTTTTAAGCACCCAATTGTAAGTCATTTGAAGCTCTTTTTCCACTGCAGGATTCAAACGCCCTTTGAGTCGGCTAGCAAGTGAACTCCCGAGGAGAAAACGACCAGCATGCAATTCTTATATTTCATCGTTGGGAGAGTAGGAAAAACGAGCGATACCAGTTGAAGTTTTTGTTCCGCCTTCTCTGTCTGCTGCGGATTCCTTTGATTTATAGTACTGATGACAGAATGATACAGATCTAAGTGATCTAGCGGACTCTAAGGTCAACTTGAAAAAAGAATTGTAAAGCTGTCGTATAAAAAGCATGTGTTTGAAGCATGTTTGTTATCTACTTACGACGAAATTTGCTTATCTTCCTATTCATCGCATTAGCGTTTTTCCCTGAATTCTGTATCGATTTCTTCGTGTGATAAGCCAGAGTACTACGTGGTAATGGAGCACAGACAGTGGCGTGTTCAAAATATACCCAAAGCAAGTGATAATTAAGGAGGGTTTGCATGAGCACTGTGCGAAATGACTTGATGGGAGGTGAGTAATTACCGGAAAATTCAAATAAATTCTGACTATTTAACGCTCCAACTGTAAATGATCCTGCATAAAGCATACACTCAACTCTCCTCGAGAGTTCCAGTGACCCGCTCTTCTTTTGTAGGAATTTTTAATGCTTAAGACATATCGCAAAAGTGATCTCCCCATCCATCATTGGATAATCGCGACGATCCAGTTCGCTTACTTGGTCGTCCATCATGTCAAAAGTCCGATTCAAATCTTTATTGATCTACTTGGGCAACCCATTTCTCATCTTAGCTTTGCTTCCGGCGTAGGCTGGCTGATTGCACGAAATTCACCATTGCACAGGGAAAGTCGTTGAAAACGCTTCGACGTTTGAATTAGCATTTTGCGCTTGTAGCCGTCTAAACTGGAAACTCCCTTTAAGGACACTTATAAACCTTATACACTTCTCAATTGCTCTCTCGGAACAAATCGGATATATGTCATCTTAGACGCATGCGACGCAGCTCATTTTGCCGAATAGTCCCCGCATCCTCCCATTTCAGGACAGCATCGACAGGACAGGCCTGAGACATCATTGAATCATTGTTCTGTACCAGTATTCTTTCTGCATAATATTCGTATTCCCCCTTTGGTGACGAAAAAAATCTATTTACCATGGTGGAATAATCATGTCCGTCTGCGCCCGGTATTTATTTGTGGTGCCGGAAAAGTAACAGCTTTGGATGGTTGAGTTGAAAACGCTTCGACCAAAGTGTAGCGGTTGTTTCGAGTGCGATAAAAAGCAGTCTTCTTGCTCGCTGATTATCGCAAGTGGTCCTTGCAGAGCGAAACCCCTTTGTTGAGGCTGCCCGGAAGTGAGATACGGCTCCAGGAAAAGAAAGAAGCCCTTCCTTCGCTTCGCCAACTTTCTGACGCGAAAAACATCCTGCCAGTGCTGAATGAAAACCTTATACGATATATTATTAAATTGAACTATTATTTCGTACATCTTGGCTCTGAATTTCCTATAAAATAACGTTGAATTGATTTGTTCTTTTTAATTGCTGTTTTTGTTTCGTAAGGCTTAAAACTTTTATGTTACGAAAAGTCATTTGTTTTTCTCATTTTGGTATATGCTTAAGAGTGCAGCAAGCTATTATCTCTTGTAAAAGTACGCAAACTTAGCATCTTAAAATGTTTTATAAAATTTATCAAAATCAATCCATTACTGAGTGTCTACCGTTATATTCTCTGTGAATAAGAACAACAAAAAAGGATACCGTGGCACAAAAGAAACTGTAATAGCCAGTGATTTGTCAAGCGCACGTAATGATACAATATCAGGATTTTGCTCATATACCTAGCGGTATTAAGAGAAAAGGGTTTATGCTTATTATCAATAGAATTTTATCATATCAGGTTTTATCCTGGGGAAACTTCTGTGAGGTAAGATCACCTAGGGTTGACAAAGCTTATAGTGATGAGATATAAACCTAAATCTTTCGCAGTCCTGTGCCGAATTTCTAGATGTTTCCTTTCATGCATGTGCCCTGTAATGTTGAATGGGAGCTGGTTGGCATTAAACGTAAACGACATATGATTGGCCCTTTTTGGACATTTCTACTTTTCTCCTCTCGCGTCCAATCGTTAATAATTTTTCCCACTATATAAAAAGAGATGTAACTATGATTTTTCGATGAAAACGATTTCTACCACGGCCATTTTAATGTTATATTATTAGAAATAGTAGCAAGAGAAAGATGAAAAATTAATAGGGGCTATTAGGGGTTGACTATTAAAATGGAGAAAGGCGTCCTTCCTTCCTGGCAAAAGTTTTCCATTGAAGCCTTGAATTTGACCTTCATTCGGGACTCTCTTTACCGTTTGATTTTTGCTGTACCATGACCTCGAAGTTCTTTTTTGAGATGGTAGATCAGCCCAAGCTACGGAATCGCTTTTTGCTGAAAACCGGTTCACTTATTTAAGAATTACGTATGGCATGCATGTTTTAGCGGTGGTGCTTTGAGGAACATTTTATGTTACCTATCTGCTGCCGTCTCTGGGACAAGATTCGGTTATATTCTTTTTGGAAGCGTGAAAGCACTCACCTGGAAAAAAATCCCTCGCTTATATCACCCTTGAAGAAGTACGCCCTAAAACAAGAGTCAGGCTAAGCCTCTTGGATTCCGTAATAAACACAAGCGTATTAATGGGGCCTGATCGGCAGGGCAGCTTAAAGAGCCACACGTGGAAAGCAGTTGTGAGCGTCTCGTTTAACGCTCGTTTTGGGTTCCCAAACAGGCCAATAACCGAGAAGAATAAGAATGTTGATAACCGTGAAGAAATGATATATTACAAATCTATGAAGGAGTGAGAGGGACAGAAGTATCCTAAGTAAATAATTTGGAAGCAGCTTTTTCGTAATTTAGGATAAATGAAAACAGGTAACGGGACTTAAAATGGTCGTAACGATGCAGTATTTTTACTTATTTCTGCACCATTAGGACCACATTCTTGAAAAATTGAACAAACGGTGCCCTTTAAGATAAAGTTTTGTTCATTGGCGAAATTTATGCAACTAGTCGTATGTTAACCCTCACGGTTGCCCACTCAAATGAAGTAGGTACTCTTTAATTAGATTTCTCAGCGCATGTTTTGCACTTTGTAATGCTACCAATGAAATAAATAGCATGATTTATGAACTTAGATTGTTTCTAGCGAAGAACTGACTGATCTAGCCTGAGCAAGAAGTGACTTGCATGTTGTTATGAAGTTACTGTTTTAATTAAATACATTTTGTTGCTGTACTTAATTTACAGAAGTGAATTAAAATTTGAACCAGGAAATTCACCATATCTGAATCTATTTCAAGCGAATAAATGTTTTGCCTTTTACTAAAGATTTCCATTTTCTTTCAATGTTATGTTTAAGAATCCTCATGTATTACAAAACCAACGGCTCTTGGTAAAAATTGCTACAGTCAAACGAATGGTGATATGAACTTCGGTATTCAGAGTGTATTATTGAAAATACAACCGTTGAAAGTGATCCGTTACATTTGTCCATTATCGTATCTGTAGCCGTGTCACCTGGGCGCATCTCTCTGTGAATTCGTTAGCGTAAAGGCCTCGCTATTTTTGTAATTCACTTTCCATGGGAGATAAAGTATGCAAGCACTTCATTTGCTCCTGTTCGTCCCCTTCTCATTCCTGAGTCAGGAATCTTGACCCATCTATTCAGGGCTCGTCCCCTCTCCTCCCTCCCCTCGCTATCTCTCGAGATTCCGGCGACCTCAGTCGCCCTCCGCAACCCTCGACTTCGGCTTCTCTCTCATACGCGGTATCTCGGTGTCAACCCGTCACCTCTCCCTACAGAAAGAAGCAGAGGTTTCTTCGAAGGCGAGCGGATGCATTGGTCATTTTCGCCGAAGGGCTATGAGGTTTCAGATATCTTCGCTGCTGTCCCTTTGTGTTTCCTGAGCTGCCCGTCCGTATCCGCCCTAGTGGAATGGGGGGCTTTTTGGCGACTGCTCTTTTAATGAATGTAACTATTGCTGACGGGGATCGTTGGCAGGTCGTCATATGGGGTGGAATTAACGATCTTTAATATGGTATGCAGCCGATACTAGCCATCAATTCATTAGCCAGCCCGGCGCCAAACTCTGGAAAGAACCGAGGCCAAGATGTGCCACACACCCTCACGGTGGCTGGCAGGGTATCACGTAGATGTTGAATTGATCTAATTTCCCTTGAATGTGGTGTACATTAGACTGTATGCATAGCTGTAATACTGTAGCCATAAGCAACCTTAAGAGCTGTAAGCAACTGTTGGCATTCCTCCGCGGAAAAACATGGCGGCCGCGGGATAACAACTTATCCAAACCTCTCAGCAAGTGTTCGTATTCCGGTGTATGGAGCGCAGGGTTGTTACAGAACTAAGAAAACGGGGAAGTTTAAAACCCTGGAAATCTTGGGAACATCCGTGGAAATTTTTTTCTTCAAGTTAAGGCGTTCGATCGGGGGGATTCATGTAGCATTAACCCTCATCGTTGCGATTGAATGCCGGCCTGATGTTGTTATTAGAAGGAACCTCGTTCCTCATTTATTATTGACGCTCATATTCGCCGATAGCCGGGAAAAATCAATGCAGAGGAATGGGAAAGGATGGTATTCCTTGCAGTGAATATGTCAAAACTCTGGAAAAAAATATGAAAATGAGATCTGGGCATTATTCTTTTCGATTCTGTCACCATTACACAAGAAGGGGTCGAGGGATGGCATAAAATGATCCACAGCGCGTCGGGGATCGAACCCAATTCCCTGGCAGAGGAACCGGTGCACCGCGGTGGTGTCGTAGCGGTCGCGCCGTTTCCACTCTCCCTTCGACGCAAGGGGAGGAGAACCGTGGGCGGCGTCGGAGTGTTGTCCCCCTCCGGTGCAGACGCGTCCCGTCCAAACTCCCCGTCCGTATCTCGGGTGCCTTCCTCCCCTCCCCACCACCGCTCCCCGCCCGGCGAGGAGGCGTCTCCTCCCGCGCCAGACCCCGCGTCGATAGGCAGGCGCCGATCCGAGACGCCCCAAACTGGACCGACCCAGACGTCGCATAAGAGGACCCCCCCCCCCCCCCCTCTCACGAGGACAGGCTTTCCCTACCATAAGGGAGTCCCAAATACCCCGTAAAAGTTGTGGACCGTGTTAGGATCACTGACTACATTTTTAAGGGACTCATTTGATCGAAAATTCATTTTTTTGGGCGAAAAAAATCATGACCTTGTATTTCACCACAGGTGGTAGGGATGTACTTCATAAATGCATTTGTAGCGGGCGCAAATATTAGGTATCTACGTTCCTTGAAGGCTATACACGACCAGTTGTTTTATTCCTGGAACAAGGAACAATGGATGTGGTATGTTAACAGAGGTGTTTGAAAGCTGTGTTTACGTTCTTGATGTAGTCGACAAGAAAGAGTATGTTGATATTATTAAATAGAATTTGAAAATGATGATATTGTCCATTTATAAATTTCGGTTCTTTGATTGCTGGTAGTGAAAGAATTAGTCTTTAAAATATTGATATAATTACTTTGATATTATTTATTCGGTCATGAAGCTACGGATGCAATGTTGGCAATGAGAAAAAGCGATCGACAGATGTGTATTTATTTAGACTTTTCTGTTGAAATCATTTCATCGGGTGGATATAATGGTTTTTACCCTGGAATGAGAAAAGAGAAGATATCTTGTTCCAAAATTCCATAAGGAGTAATGGGCAAAAAAAGTCTACTGCGATCTCTTATCGACGACTAATCCTTCCAGTCTAAATCGGGGCAAGATCAGGGTGAAATACTTGCTTGCTCATTCCTTTCTGTCCTCCCTATCTCTCGGTTCACGCACCCCTCGGTGTCCACTTTGCTCTTGTCTTCTCTTGCTCCCCCTAGTCATTAGTCTGCAGCGCTGCCAAGTGCTGTGGACCTAAGGGAACAGTCGATTCCCTCACCGCCTACCCCCACAGTTCTACTCCATTTACCCCGATGCCTTACCCGTCCCTCCTCGCAGGACGCAGAGCCATTCCTCTTTCGTTCCCATTAATTCTCCGTGCCCTTGTTCTTGAATTTTATTCGACAAACTAAATATTTTTATTTCTTCATTTTTCAAGTAGAGCTGGTTGTTGCATCTCTCTTGCTGTGAAACTGGGACATTTCTCTTAAAGGGATACAGTGTTATAAATAACGATTGGCAAGAGTGACTACCGAAATGTTTCTTGGCCATCCCTCATCCTTGTGACTTTTCCGCCCGTTCATTATCTCGCTTACTCCTGTTTCACCACTATATATTGACACAACACGATCGCTTATTATTAAGTTGAACATTTTCACTTTGCGAGACGGCATGGGAAATATTTATGAATGTAATGAACTCTTCAAGATTTTACGGAGAAAGATACTGCTTTCATATAGTGGAACAAATTATTTAACATTTTGTATTCACTAATGCCGGTTTGGTGTATTTATTTGTAACCATGTCTCTATCCGGGAGGAGGTTACGACAAGGCTTCTGTCGGGGACATTTCGGCAGCATTGCTGGTTCCGGTTGGACTTAGGGTCGGTAATTTCTTCATCGGCATGTGCCTTTGATCAGTCGAAAAAAAATGTCATTAGACTGTGTGCTCAAAACCCAAAATGCTTGACTCTTAATCTCCTGCCCTTGGAAAGTGTGCTGAGCTTTTATCTCTCGACCGTCTTGTCTTCACTCCCCTAAGCGCCCGACGGGATGTCTCGTCCTCAGTGCAGTAAGCACCGAATTGAAGTAAACACCCTTCCGTCCGTCCCCACCAAAATGAAGGTGTTCTATGCTTATCGCAAGCCTCAAAACGTCGGGTATCCACTTCCCGTTGCGTGTCAGTCAATAACTGCGCTACACGCTGTGTTCACGCCCTCAGTCCAACATTTAATTGCACCATATTTTTTATGAGATTTCAAAGTGAACCTTTTCGGACGCATTGAAATCATTATCTTATAACAACATTGCCATGGTATTTGAGTGTTTTCCTGTCATAGCCCTGTGCTTTCCTTATTTTGTTTTCCGAGAGATTTGTACAGATTTCCTTGCGACTCGAATCGAAATTTGAGCCCATTTCGAGCGACGGTGATAAGGACGAAGTGTGTAATTAGCAGGAATGGGGAGATAATTTAGTTCGGTGGATTTGGAGGACTAGGCCCGAGGAGGTGTTTCCCGTGCGGATCGATATGTTGAGGAAGGTCGGCCTCCGAGTGAGAATGGCGTAGTGGGCGGGGCCCTGGCGAGTGCTACCAAAAGAAACGGCCGCGACCGAAGCTGAAGGGTAATGAACTGAGGATGGGGCGAAGAGGGATCCGGGGGCGTTATTTAGAGACCAAAGGGCAATTCCTCCCTCCCGCTAAGTTGAAGACCTTAATCGAGTAATTACTGAGTGGAACAACCGAAGAAAAATGAGGGAAGGGCACATTTCACATCATGGCAAGTTCCTATTTCGTCCTCCATGTAGACCTTGGAGAGATCGGCTTACGCGAAATGTATTGATAGTCACGCACCTGAAAAAATAATGTCCCCTCCGTAAACTCTATCGCGTAGACTACGCAAAAACTGAGATGATACCCTTTTCATGATCCCAGACGGATTTGAATATGATCCAGGCGGTGCAAGAACGATCCCCGGGAAATTTCTGAAGCGCGGACAACTGAACGGGATGAAACTAGGTCCGAGGTTTTCCACCCGTTGCTGACTGTAAATACATGAACTGTTTCATATCAAAATCACATGTGCGTATGTCTTTGTGGATTGTTTTTACATTGCGATTGATGAAGTAAGGATTTTGAGTGAAGATTTTTAAAGCGACGATATACCATGCATGATGGAAAACCTACAGCCGCACTTCAGGAGCTTTTATTTCCTCCATTAGCTGTGATGTTGTGTTTACTGTGGTCAATTTGATTTTTTTAATACTATTTTAAATTAATGATTTTAGTGGACCCTAAGACATCTTACAGTGCAAAGATGAATTAAACCAATAATTTCAATAGCCTATATTCATTTGAGAAAAGTAATTATTGATGACAATTTTTCTTTAGATGTCATGTGAAATTAATGTGGAATAGAAGCCTCCTGAGGCTCAAAGTTGACTATCATAATATTTTCACTTCCAAATTGCAACTAAAATGAAGGCTTGAAATTTTACATTTTACTATGTCATGCCAAGTGTGAGGAAGTGTATTAAGTCCTAGATTGTGAAGAGTTTCATACAATGATGAATTTATTTGTTACTCGATTGCAGTTCTCTATCTTATCTCACTTAAAACTTAGATTTAGTGATTCTGCATTAGTCAATGTCAACGAGAGACTAATTTTTAAATTATTTCTCTTTTACAGGTGTTGATGTGACTGCCAACCAAGATGAGATATCTGATCATGAAACGTTCCAGCTAGAATATGACTCATCCACAAAAAGGTGGTATATTCGGACAATGCAAGATCGCTACTGGACATTGGAAACTGGTGGTGGAATTCAAGCATCAGGAGACAAAAAGTAAGGGCTCGAAGTCACAAAGCAGTCGCTGATGAGCTTACTAACTGATATCATATAATAATGATTACATTCATTATTTTAGGTCATCAAATGCCTTGTATGATCTTGTGTGGCAGAATGATGGTTCCGTTGCTTTCCGTGCTAATAATGGGAAATACATTGCAACCAAGAGATCTGGACATTTATATGCCAATGCAGACTCAGTGGAAGAATCTGCAAAGTACTACTTCTATTTAATTAATAGGTGAGAATTTCCTGTAATTTATAGTTTAAAAGTAGAAATAAGTAATCCATATTACTGATAATAGTTTACCCATGACATTAAATTATTGTTTCCCAAAGTGTGTCTGTTACTCATATCTTTTTGTAAAATTATCCCATCCCATGTGGAAATAAAATATGTTCATTAGAAAAACCATTTTCTCACAATTGTGACATTTTGTTGCATGAATAAATACAAGTTAGTAAGCAAATTTTCATAAGGATGGAGGAATTAAGAAAAATAAAAGCTTATTTAAATTTTAATACAAAAATGTTTTCTGTCCGAAGACTAGAAAATCCAAATGCCAAATTAATTATGGAAAACGATATCTCCGGAGATGGATACGGAGATATCGTTTTCCATAATTAATTTGGCATTGGATTTTCTAGTCTTCAGACATTTTCAATTAAGCCAAATTAGAAGCTCTCATTATTTGATCTATATCATTCCCTGGCTCATAAATGCCCTAATTAATTCCCTTGTTGGTGATCACATTTAATTCAGTTAGAAATAAAGTATTCTGTATCATTTAAATTAAGTGGCTCTATTTACCTGTATAGAGAAATGTCAAGCGTGGAGGAGGTAAAACAAAAAAACATGCACTTATCCTTAGAAGACCTAGATTTATTTCTAGTCAGACATATTTTGATGGTACTGAAAGAAAGGGAATAGATTTGAAAATTTATCACAGAAGTAATCAGTTTTATGAAAAGCATAAAGGAAAGATTTATGACAAAAAAGTTTGGCCAAAATATAAACAGATGGTAACAGAATCTGGCATAAAAGAAGATGGTTTGGGTACTGCATTCATTCTCAGAAAAAGCTGCAGTGGAAATGAAAATGCAAAAGGCAGTAGGTATACATAACAACTTTAGACTACTGAAGAAAAAGTGTAAAAGGAAAGAAATAGCATTTGTCATCTTATCCACGACATCTGTTTATGAAAGGAGTGCGCAGGAAGGTTTCATGAGACCATATAAATTCACATGCAAAAATAGTTATTCTTAAAATTCTCTCAATTGAAAGATTAGAAAAAAGGTAAATAAATAAGGAGATGAATATTAATTTGGGGTTTAAGAGCAATGAGAAATGTGTAATGCCATAGCAGTAATAACAAAGCATGTATGGTGAATCTTGGTACGTTACGAAGACATTTTTTTCTTCACATACTTCTTCAATGGAATTGACCATGCAGAGGAGGAAAACTTGATAAAAATCAAGAAAAATATAAATAGAGATTGAGTTGTTAGAAGGACCATCCAAAAACTAGAGTAGCAGTTGAAAAAAAAAATAGGTACTGGGTGTTTGTTGGTTGGGCAGTGAGACAAGCAGGTTCCTTTCTATCGTACCTCTCACATAGTTATGTGGATAAAATGTGAGAAAGGAATGGTTTCATCTGAATTAGGAAGTAAAACATAGATGAGGATTGAGTTAGTGTGGTTGGATTAGTTCTGGCCTCCCATCCCTAGGACCTAGGTTTAAGTCTCAGCAGTTGCAGATTTTCAGTGATATACTAGTCCCTACTTGATTGCCATTTGAAGAGCACTTCATTTGCAGTACTCTCTCTATTGGATGGGACTTTACACATAAAACATATCCATACATTTTGAGGAGTAAACTAATTCCAACACATGGTTTCACTCCACCCTTCCTCCATCTCCTGCAAAATTCCTACCTAAATAGGTACCCACCTAAACTTAATGGCACAGCACAGAAGACCTTGATTGCCAGTCACCTCTCCTGTTAGTAACAATAATATGAAGCATGGAGATGAGTTTAAGTCACATTAGTGAACAATCAAGCTTAGGCCAGCTTGGCAACAAAGGCATTGCAGTAGATATAGGACAATGTGCAGAATCAAAGTGGAAAACATGAGAAGAAATTTTGTTGAAAGCTTTGTAATCTCTTTCAGCCAATGTGAGGAAATAAACTGGATAAACAAGGATAGTTGGACTGAAGAGATAAATCAATAAATAGTGTGTAGTAGTGAATTTTGTTGTTTAACGCAGTGATGAATAGCTTCCCTACAGTGTATACAAACCCACTGTAATCAGCAGAGAAAACCCTTGAATGAATAAATGATTTAGCAAAATTAAATTTCACTTTGCTTTAAAGCCACCTTATTTACAATATTCAACAAATATGTAGGTCAGTCTGATTGGTGAGGGAAGAGTTATCCAAGAACTAAGCTCAATATTGTTTGCTATCCACAATTCTGGATGGGGAGTTGGGGAATCAGTTCATTTCCCTCTGCCACTTGTGCTCCTCAATCAGATCTGATGCTGAGAAAATCACACAGCATGAGTTTAGCTGGACAAATGCCAAGAGACCTCCTCTCCCAGATTCAAATTTGGGACCTGTGGTTGGTTTCCCAATGCTGAATCCACTGGGCTAACTCACTATTGGGTCATACATTGGCATTTTTCTTTTGAAATGTTCTATTCATGGTATTTTTAGCCACTACGTAAAACTTACCATTGAAGTTATCAAAATTATAACTATCAATTAATTTTTACAGACCCATCTTGGTGCTGAAAAGTGAACAAGGTTTCGTGGGCTACAAGAGTGGTTCCTCTAGACTTGAATGCAATAAGGCAACATATGAGACAATCATTGTGGAGCGAGGAGAGAAAGGGATCGTTTACTTTAAAGGTGAGATTCTTGTTATTGGTTTGTGTGGTGTATTTATTTTAAGGGTAGATTTACTAGTCACCTAATACAAAAAAGACTGCTGCTTTGCCCATAAAGAAGTAGATTTGAAAATAAATTAAAATTCTTTAGTAATTATTAGTAAATTGTGCCATTCATACTCATGAAAATTGATAGCATGAGTTGAAGGAAGTGCTATTAACACTTTGCTGCAGAGGATGCACCCATGCACCCCCAATTCATGAGAAAAATTTACTGGCGCTCATGGCAAACATATTTTATGCTTGGGGCCCGCAGTGAAAGTGTTGAAGGTGAGGAAAGTGATATTAAAGTCAATTTTATCTTATATTTTTATTGAAATAATTTATCTGTGAAAGAATTCACTTATTCATTTGTAATGTATTGAGCTCAATAAAGTGCCATTTAGATATTTTCCCCAACTTTTGATGTATTTACCTTAAAAAAATGAGGTATAATGTGATGTGAAGAACTACTTGCATACATGGAGCAGACCTCTCTTAAATCGAATCTAACTGTAAAAATATTCTCTTTCTGTCAGTTCAGGCATCTTAACATTTGGCCTCCTCACATTTTTCTTTACTTAAATTCTTTCCCATGACCTTGTGATGGAAACATTCTGCCTAGTTTATTGCATTGAAAAGTGTAAATTTAGTCTAATGGAACATACAAGATCTGATCAATAATGAAAGAATTAATCTTGGGGAAATGATAAGTGTTTAAGATGAAACCGATTTTTTTATTTTCGTTTATCACAATGTGAACCCAAATTGAAGTTGGCAGTATACAGTAGTTACTATTATAATGGATGACTGTTTGTATTCTTGGTACTCTCTTTTTCATGACCTACCATTATTTTCCATAGACTTGCTTCTATTAGGGAAACACTGAGTTGCCCTATACGAATGCTTATGATTAAGTCAATTGAAAAAATTATTCATTGATTTATCAATTTTAAAAATTATGGGTTACTCAAAGAAAAGTGATTTATCTTTTTATACAACTGTTTAAATCCAGTTAAAGTTGATTATCTAGTTCTTAGAACCAATTATTTACTCTGAAAATTATCATATCTTTTATGGGACCCATCACTTTAAAAATCCATGAACAATCTTTAGTAGTATTTTTATTAATCGATATAATTTATTTGACTCTGGGAAATAATTTCTGAGTTTATTTGTAAAATTTGAACAAAATTGAATTGCGATATTTTACAGCTCATAAGTGGCAGTTTTTATTTTAAGTGGATGACAAAAAATAATTCTACATCAATGCATCTTCATCAGAATTGGTCTACCACTAATGCCAAGGAGTTTTGATGATGAAGTCCCAGTAAAACGAATTCCAATTGATCCCCTTAGAAAGTTGCTCCAATTTTATGTTACTTTTCATATTTGTTTCTGACATCCTGTAAAGCATCACTTTCTAGGCAAACTGTTAACAGTATAGAATTTTAGATTGGAACAGTGCGGAAGGTTATTAATTTTTCCACAAAGTACGACCAAAACTAGAGTGCAAATTGTGCATGTGTCTATGAATCTGATAAGCTGAAAAATTCAGTACTACCTTTAAACATGCCACTTGGTAGTGACTGTGCAATTCAGGTACTCAGATGATTGGTAAAAATGGTATAGTTGAAAAAAAATGCAAGACCTGTATGTACAACGTGAAAGGCTATAACAGAAAAGTATGCAACGTCAATGAAATATCCTACCAATTCTTAAGCTTTTTGATGCTCTAATTTACTGTTCTAACGTAGTGAATCCACTTTCATTTATATGAACTGGCATAGTGAATGATTGCATGATTGACACTGATTGTGAGTGATCACTTGTATGAGTGTGTAGAAGAATGTTAGAAATTTATTGTACATTTAGATTCCTCCATTTGAAGATAAAAATATTTGTATCCTATATTAGAAGTTGTCATCCTGCTGACATCATCGTCATCCTTAAATCAGTGTACTATGTCACCAAGAAGAGAAAATATCACGATTTTTACCAATAAAATGTGGAAAGTGACAAATCTATTGGAACGGAATATACTGTCATATGACAATTAATTTGTCCGTTTCTCAAGCATGCATGATTTGGGTGACGTAGCTCCACAACATTTGCTTGGAAAATATGTTTCAGTCCACTATGCAGTCAGAATTCTCTAAGGCATTGCACATTTTATTAAACCATGGTGATCTTCATGATAATCTTTTCTGCATTGACCAAATTTCAATGCATAAGTTGAGATATTTCAAATTTTGCACTTTAGATGCATTATAAAATTAATTGTATTTATGAGAAGGAATGGCAGCTGTTTGGCTCCACCATGGAGTATGGGCTCAACTAACCATGTGATTTTCCTTGTGGAGAAGAGAACAGAAAGCAGTGTCATTTACATAAAGGCCTGGGCCTTACTTTAAATTCGAAGTTCAGTCTCATGGGTTGTATTAAAACTTTCTAGTATTTAATAATAGTAATGCATTTTTTTTGGCTAAATGCTCATAACTTTCATGAAATATTTTTGAATAGTATGTAATTTGAATCCATCACCACTATTCTGCAAAAAATTTCCTTGTGAAGTACTGATACAGTGAAACCTCTCACTTACGGACACTAACGGTCCTATTAAATGTGTCCGTAAGTGAGAGGTGTCCGTAAGTTGGAGGTGACCCAAGGAAACTCTCATTTTTACGCATCGTTTTACCAAGAAAATATTATACTGTAGGAATTTAAAGCAGCTGAAAGAAATCCTTTTATTTCAAATACCACTTCTTAATAATTTAAAATAAATTGGTAATAATAAAACTACATAATGCATTTACTCACATATGTATGCACATGTATTTAAAAGTCTCGAAGTATCTGCACACTTTTATATGCATGCATACATACAAATATATAGCTCACTTTGGCGTAAAGAAATCATTGACTTTGGTTTGCTTATTTCTTTTTGTAACAAATTATTTTTCAAAATTTAACTGTACATCAACAAGGCTACTTAATTCCTCGCTGTTACCTTTTGAAATGCAAAATTTTTTAAACAGTTCAATTTGATGCAATGCACCGGCATACGATATCACAAGCATCTCTTCCACTATAGGCTCAGGCTCACTGTCATCACTTTCACTGATTTCGTCGTCTCCTTCATCAAGAGTACTTTTAATAATTTCTTCCACGTCAACCTCGTGGTCCACGGTCAATAAATTAGAATCAATGCTCACATATTCAGCACTTTCGCCAGCATCATTTAACAAAGAGTCTAATTGCAAGTCATTTGTGACATCTTCCAACTCTGGTGATAAATCAACGTTAATGAACCCTGATTTACAAAACAATTACACACGGTTGAACTTTTTATGTTTTTTATCGCTCGATCAATCTAAAATATAGCGTCATGAACAGTAATCGACTTCCCCACACGAGTGTGGGAATGCCCTTGGTCAACTTTAGATAGCATGCTTTTTAAAATGAACTGTATGTAGAAGACTTTGAAATTTTTAATGATTCCTTGGTCCATTGGTTGCAATACACTGGTAGTGTTAGGAGGGAAAAAAATGTATTAAATTTTTTTTATTTTTAAATCGGGATGGCAAGGAGCATTGCCAAGAAATAGCAAAATCTTTCTTTTGTTCTTTTCCCATTTTTTTATCGAGATTTTGCAGCCACTGTCATCATCTCTGCAGTCATCCAAGCCTTCTTATTTGATTTCCACGTAATGGGCAGTTTATCTTTACTCACTCCTTTGAAGCACCTTGGATTCTCGGTTTTTTCTATCACTAGCAGTCTCAGGAAATCACCTTCCATGCTAGTGCCAAGTAAGACTGTCAGCCTCTCCTTTGACGCCTTCCCTTCAGAGCATTTTTCTGATTTTAGGGCCTGGGTTTTGTTAGGTAAGGCCCTAAAAAACAATCCCGTTTCATCTGCATTGTAGATGTCCCTGGGTTTGAAGTTTTCCAGCAGCACAGGTAACCTCTCAATCCACTCCATAGCACCTTCTTTGCACACCTCTGCAGCCTCCCCGCACACAGCTTTAAACACGATATTGTGTCTTAAGCAGAATTTTTCCAGCCACCCATTTGAGGCCTTAAAGTTCTCTATACCCAGTGCCACTCCAACTTCAAGCGCTTTTTCTTGTAAAAGAGGTCTGGAGACTGGCAAATTATTTGTCCTCACTTTTGTGAACCACTCGAAGAGAACAGGGTCCAATTTGTTTCCCGATGGAATCACTTTTTTAGCATTTCCATTGTGATTTTCCGTCCACAACTTCATGATGGTCTCCTTCTACTTAAGAATATCAGCGATTTGAGTTTTCCTCACACTGAAATGAACCGCTGATTTATGGACACCACTCTTTTCTTATCTGCATGCTCCAGCACCTGCACTTTCTTTCGTAAGGAAAGACTTTTACCCTTCGGCATCGCATAATAAAATCGAAATGCCCCCTGATGTCACAACGCACAAATGACGGCGAGGTGGCACAGTTGGAGAGGTTCGAAAGGTACTGAAAGTGCATGATCTGTCAAAAGCTTGGAGGTCTACATCCAACAGAAGAAGACGGCTGGTAATTGACTGCGTATGAATCATGCGCAGCCGATTGCTTGAGGATAGCGGTCACTCTACGTGCTTCACATGGAGCCCTCCTTCGTGGCCGTGTCCCTCTACCTTCGGGGCCGGGGCCTCTGTGGGGTGCTCTTTCGTTTGGGATTAGCATTTCCAAGAATTCAATCGAGGACACTCTTTTGTTTATTCGACCTCCGCGAGTTGTGTTATCTGTAGACGGCTGCGTAGGAATCATAGGCAACCGCTTGCTTGAGGATCCTACGCGCGTCTGGCCGAGGTGCTCTTTCGTTTGGGATTAGCATTTCTAAGAATGTATTCCAGGACACTCTTTCATTCCCCCACATGTGCATTTTTGTATCTTCACTGGTTTGACCATTTTTGCTGTCCTCTTTTCCCCAGCTATTCATAAATGGTATTTTTAGAGGAAAGAACTTTCCATTTTTGAGAGATGGGTCAGAAAACCAATGGCGATGGTGTCCGTATAAGAGAAAAATTGTGCCCAACAAGGTGTCCGTGTCCGTAAGAGGGAGTGTCCTTATGCTAGAGGTTCGAACCTTATACAAATGCATATACTTGTGCCGGGGAATTGAAAACTGTCCTAAAGTCAGAGGTGTCCGTAAGTTAGAGGTGTCCGTGAACAGAGGTTTCACTGTACATGGTTTCCAATTCCAATACTCCAAAGATAAGTGTTTGCTTTGAGTTCTTGTCTGTCTGTCTTTAAATTTTAATTAATTTCCTTTCAAGGTCACAATGGGAAATACTGGCATGCTGATGGAGAAGGAGTTGCTGCTGACTCTGCTGGTCCTGATGAGGGATTTTTCCTTGAATTGAGGGATCCCACTCACATTTGCATAAAATCTGCCAATGGAGATTACCTTGCTGCCAGCAAAAATGGAGCTTTCCGTTTAGGTGGTTCTGATTACGAAACAGCAACAAAATGGGAATATTAAATTTAATCATTTATCGACCAAGGCAAAATCATAAAACCCGCACTTTACAACATTTCTGGGGCCTTTCGTTTTTGGCATGTTAAACTATGAATAGAGAGATATATATACATATATTTCAATATCACTCCTTGGTGTTTTCGGTGAATTTTGTTAATTTTATTGGCTGAGATGAAGGTTCAGATATTTCCAATGATTTAACTTCTCAAGGACTCAATCAGAATAAATAAAATGATATTGGTTATTGAGGTGTAGTAAGTGGTTGATTGTGATAATTACTACATATTACATGCATAAGTTCTGTCTTCTGTGGGTTACAGTCAAGGTTGGAACATCAGTGTTCCAAGAATACTGTCACATGTTTTTAAGCAATGTATTACCAATTGAATTTTAATGAACCCAAGAATTTGCAGGGGATAATTTAAGTTGAAGGTGATTTGAGTCAAGAATCTCAATCGGTTCAAATCTCCCTGCAAGTGACTCCATCATTCTGAAATTCTTTCAAGATGTACCTATTTAGTAAAAATATATAACTAATGGCTCCATTTAACAGATAGAAGAAGCCTTTGAATCTTCCTGTCTAGTAGTGTATATTATGCTACCTATCATTTTATCACTTAAAAGAACATGAGGAAGATAAAAGAAATTCATGCAAAGTGAAGAAACATTAACAATTTCATGTAGACATAGAAACAAAAAGGGCAAGTCATGTTCCATTCACATTTGCTTGACTTGGAAGTGCTGTTAGCATTATGTCCGAGGAATGAGTTACTCATCGATAAACTCTTTTCAGACTGACCCTAATTAAATGTGCTACATATGTAGAATTTAATTAGGGATTTTATTTATTTCAGAGAAAATACATTTAAATGACTTGGGCTTTCTTTTAGCTGAAAAATAAAATGTTAATGATTGTCTGAGGTGAATTCCTAACCACTCAATTTGTCTGAGCGATAGGAGTTTTTTATTGTGTGTGTAGATTACGGGGAAAGTAATTTGCTCGGGGTAATTTTTTTATATTTTGATACTCTTATATACCTATGATAATCGATGAAATTTACAGTTTTGTACTTAAAATTTGTGAATTTTAATACTTATATTGATTTATAAAAAATTATGCGTAAAATGAATGTCACACATGTAGGAAATCGTAGTTGCTTTTCCATGTTCCTAGTTCAATTGTTATAGGAGAACTAGTTTTGCTTTTGAATAAATACAGCGTGTCAGGTAAGATGTGTCTGTGCCTGTGAAATTTGTTATTTTTGCCTTATCATTAATTTTGTGAGTTAACTACTGCCAAAATCCTTTTTATAACTTAATATAATCCTACCAAACTGCCACTGGGAAAGCCTTGCCTGAATTTTATATGAACCTAAAAGTTTAAAAGGTGCATTATGTTCATGTTTCACTGCCACCTTTTTTGATTGAAATAAATTCAGATCTATAACATTGTTTACAAAAATATAATTACATTTTTGATGATGAATAAATGAGATGTTTTTACTGTTTAGAAAATAGAACTAGTTGGGAACGTCATAATGACTGGAAAACTATTTGCCAGATATTGCATTTAAAAATATTAAAAGGTGTTAGCAGCCAAAATTTGTGGCTACACCTTTTCCAGTTTCCTAAATGTTCTATGCTACTTGAAATATAATAATTACTTTGATTCATATATACATGCTTTGATACTTTGAGGCAAGCTTTTCCTTGCTATAAGCTGTTAACACAAATAATGAAGATGACTGGGTGATTAAAAATTATTCACCATTGTAAAGCTCAAATAGATGAAATATTATGACTCCATTTTTCTCACAATGTAGATCGTGAAAATGTATATCAGACATGATTTAGTGTGCTAAAGACAAACATTTGATGAATCAGTGGTTTCATTAAAGTGACATTTCATGGATGTATTGAAAGTGCTTACCTCTTATTACATCGATTATCATTTTAGTCAGCTTTAATATTTAATATTTCTCTGATTGCACTGATTTTATATTAATTATGTTGATGTTTCTTCATATAATGCCAATGTCATCTTTGATTTGATTTTATATGTACAATGTTGTCTGAATATTTGCTGTTGTAAAGAGAAATAAGCTTATTTATCATTTTGTATTATATTTGTAGCAAATATTGAATGCTATTAAAATGTATTAAGATAACTGTATTATTCTATAATTTCATTAATGATGAAGTTGGCTTTGTGAACTTATACACTTTTTTATCTTTGATATTTTGTCCCTTCTTGTCAAGTATCGAGTAATTTATACCACCTAACGAAGTCTTATATAAAGTGATAAGCATAAACTTTTATTTACTCTGAGTTAGGTACCCCTTTTTTGCAAGTTCTCACCCTCTCTCCCATGAAATGGAAGAGTGTTTTATCCTTTTCTACTCAGGTCTCGAGTGATACTCGACACAGCATAGCTCACCACCAACTTGCGTGTCGAGTGTCACTTGACACATGACACGCGAAATCCATGGGCATTTAAAATTTAATTCTGAGTGGACTACTGGTATAGAGGGTAGAAAAATTGGATTGCAAAGGGTTAATTCATGTTTTTTTGTGAAATTCCTTGGGAAATGTTTATGCCAATATTCTCTGAAAGGTTCTCAGAGAGAATTTTAACTATTGTCACAGAGTGTTTTCAAGAAATGTTGAGAGTAATTTTAAGCTTGATGGGAAATAAGTTTTCTCATAAAATTTGAGTGCTGGTAAAGTAAAAGCAGGCCAGTTGTCTAGAATGGCATTTTTTATCCCATACAATTGCTATATTGCATCTATATTGTTAGTAAAATAACTTTCTTGTAACAAGCTACGAAAATCTAGCAAGCAAAATATGCATGTTCTGCCACCCTCTTATCCCTAGAAATTGTTAGCTTGTGCTCAATTTTGGTTGACAAACATAGGCAAACAAAAATAACATTAGCTGACCTCCCTGACATGGATCTCTTTCACCTTGAACAATATGTGCAGGCCAGTGAATGCCATAGGCAGATTTAGAGTATCATGGTATGAGCGCATTGCTTACATTCCTACCTTGCCTGAAAGTCATCTTTCCTCTACCTTCTGGGGTAACATCATCAAACTAATGTCATCAAATTCATTTACTGATGCTTTAATAATTCTTGATGGTTGCTGGACAGTGAGAGATCGTGCCTGATGGCATGATTTTTGGGATATATTTTCTTTAATCATTAAATGATCAATATGGGAAATGCCAGGAAACACAGGAAAATATCAACTAGATTACATCTTGGTCAGCCAAAAGATTTAGGAACAGCATGACTGTGTGCAGATCAGTGGCGAAGCTAAGGTATTCGAAGTGGGTATTCTAGCTCATCGGCCCCTTAATTTGCTGCTTCAGAGATAAATATTCCAGTTGATAAAAAATCAGTCGACTTAACAGGTTGTGTACCGTGCTATTTAAATGGGTTATAACCCTCTATTCCGGTGGGTTTTTAAAATCTAGTTTTTTTTAAACATGCATTGCATACGAGAAGAATGCTAGATGCTTGTTCACTTCTTTACCTCTCGCCCCACTGTTAATTCGAAATAAATTTTCCGGCACCCAACCATGCACAGAGGTCAGCACTTGAGGGGCTAAGTAATTTGCCTTAATGTTTTCCGTTGATCATATAGATTTGGCGGGTGTTCCTTTAGGCAAAGGTGTCAATGACGAGTTCCTTGAAACTTTCGTTGCTCGAGTGGTTGTTCAGTAAAGCCTTTTCAACCGCCAGGGTGCATAAATTGCTTAGGCTGGAGTCCGTCATGGAGTTTCTTAAAAATGTGCTCTCTGTCTTCAACGTACTCATACTTCTTTTGGACAATACAGTTGATACAGGAAATGTCTGAATCAGTCTTATGATTCCCACAGTTTCTTGATATACCTACTTTATCCAGGCCATTGTCCAAAAAATATTTAAGTAACAAATGTGCAAGCAAGTGTTTACTCTCGTTGGAAGAGACATTAATAAGTTCATTTTTTAGCTGTTCACTGTTAAATGATGAGTGCATTTTATTAGGCTACTCAATTTCACTGAGGGAAATGATGTATTTTATGCAGGATCTTCATCTAGTAATTCTGCAAAATAGAAGTTATTGAAGTCTTCAAAATGAGATTCCATGTGGACAACAAAGGTGTCAATTATTTCAAAAGCGAGCCTTCTGAATTAGTGAAACGTGTCTAGTCCACCCTGGTTGTTGTTTTTCAGTCCTTTAGCCGTAGGTTGACTTGTTATTTTCCAACCACTAAACGAAGAAAATATTCACATGCAGCGAAACTGTTTCATACAGAATCAGTCTCACTTAATTTCCCTCCGTCTCGCCATCTCTTGATCATTCGCTGAGACTCGGAAGGGCACGAGAACTAGGCGCGAGTGTCTAGGCTCTCAGCGCGCAAGAATCATGCAGTTTCAGGTGCAAGCGTCCGGCGGTGAATAAGCGTATGCGCATGCGCCATCCGGCTATTTGGAGTCTACCAGCAGCCAGACTCCCAAGCCTCCAAAACATCCAAACCACTTCAACGCAATGCAATGTGCAGAAATATAGGCTATATTTATTTTTCCTATGCTTTCTCGGCAACATAAATGCATGGCAGAGCTGAAAAAATAGTATGTGTTTTACTGTAATCATTTTGGGTATTCTCAGGCTCCCAGACTACCATTCAGCTTCGCCACTGGTGCAGATATTGAGAAAACAGAAAATTGAGAAAACAAAGAAGTGGATAATGTAAACCTGCTGTGAGTAAGAATATGATGTAAGAAAACAAACAAACTTAAGACAGAAAAAAAAGAATGAAGCAGGAGTGGTAGAGCAAATAGTAAGGGGAGATGTTGAGTACCTATCCAGTGTGAAGGAGAAATTGGCACCCTTCCTTCAAAATTTAAAGTGTTATTCAGCATCATGAAAAAATACCATGCATCAAGGGTAGAACAGGAAAGTACCTAAATAATCAAATTGAAAGAGATTCGGCATAAGTGGAAGAATATGTGGTGGAACTGTATGAAAATGATGATTGATCAATAAGCTTGAGTATTCAAGAGAAAAAAGACATGGATAATAATGGGCTTGGAACATTATAACTGGTACATGAGAAATATAATTCACTGGAGGAATAATAAACACTGAATTTTTACCTAGCTAAAAAATGGGTAAGCATGGAAAGGAATGGCCATAGGACTATAAGTTTCATGAAGCATGCAGTGAATGTTATATATATTGTCAACAGGATGGAGAAGAGAGTATGAACTTCCAGGAGGAAATTAAGTTGGATTTTGAAAGGAGAAACCTACTTGGGAAGTGATTGTAGTGATTAAATTTGAAGATGAATGGAGCTTAGGATATATAATCAGTATTGTATTTGTGCGTTTTGTAGATTTTTAAAAGGCTTTCAAAAGAATGAGGTGGAAAAATTGATGGAAATAGTATAGAAGATAGGAGTAGACCAGAAAGCAAAGGAGAGACTAACATGTAGAATTGGATTGGGCAGTAATAGGGTTGGGGTATAAAAAAGGGCTGACCATGATCACTTGATCTTTTAGAATAGCACCATAACATACATATTCAGAAGAAATGGTGAAAGATATGTGAGATGGATTATATGCAATAGTAAAGATAGGGGAAAGTTGAGAGAGCAGTAGTTTTTGGATGTAAGCACTAGTCAGCTGAGGGCTTAAAAATAATAGTAGATACATATATTGAAAAAGCAGTGCGAAACACACAATAAAGATATGTAGGTTCTTCATAAGCAAACTTATGTTATGAGTCTTCACAGAAGAAAAAGGATGAGATTTAGTTAATGTTATGAGGTCACAAGCTAGAGTTAGTGAAGCAATGTAGCCACCTGATGAGAATGTTTAAGTAAATGAGGTATGTATATTAGCAGCAAAGTTGAGAGGAGAATTGATTTGACAAAAATAATGTTTATGCATAGAAGTTAGTCAATAGAAAAATTAGGTGGACAGCTGCATCAAGTCAATCATAGGATTATATACTGATAATGATGATTCACAGGAGGAAACTAGTGGCAAATAGTTGACAGGAGACATTAGGAAACAATGGTAAAAAGTCTAACTAGAAGTTTGGCATGGCATGGTCACTACGTTTGGAAGTAAGGAAACACTTTATCAGAACTTACATCTGGAGCATGTTCATTCATGGAAATTAAGTAGAGTAGATGTTGTGAGCTTAAGGTGCTCCAACAGCTAGGATTAAATCTCACAGTGTAACCTAAGATTTTAATAATAGATCAAACACAACACCCATGCCCTGGATAGGATTTGAAGCCGTGACTTTTGGGTTCCCAGGCCAGATTGTCACTGACATAAGTGATTTCCACAACTGGTTCATGGCATGGAACCATTAATAATAACAGATGCAGAAAAGAATACAAGCTAATTAAAACTCTAAAGAGATGATAGAAAAATCTATGTTGTAATACGATCAAAGACTCAAAAATATAGCACATCAGTTTTTCAAATTGCATACTTTTTGTGGAACAGTACTATATGGTTCAGTGTTACAGTAAGGTATCCTTTCACCACATCTCGCTGGATACAGTTACCTTATTGGTCATGTCCTGAAACCTGATGGTCATAAAGAAGAGTCATTGAGGGAGAAATGAATGAAAATAATGGCTAAAAAGGCCTGTATAACATATAAGGAGTGTGTTTTAAATGATACAAAGAGATGAATAATGCACGTACTAAGAGAGTATCATGTGAAAGCTGCATCAAACCAATCACAAGATTATTGATGGGTTATGATGATTTTATATTTGATATTATCAATCACCATGTATAAAACAATCTGCACATTAACTGCTACCCACAATCCTTTGTTCTACTCAGTCTATGGCTGCCAATTTCCATCCATATTACTACTAATAATGATTACCATGGAAGTGGGTCTTATACTCGTATAGTTGAGTGATGCCTTTTTTCCTTTTTTTCCTCTAACCAAAACCTTCCCTTTATGCAAAAAACTGGGATTTGGTATAATTTACCTAAAAATTCCCTTCCATAAGGTTTTTTTTATGAAACAAAAAATCTTTCCCCCAAACAAATTCTCACCTCTCCATTCATTCTGGGAGATAATTAGCCTGACCCATCGTCCTTCAACCCTAATGCTCAACCACATCATTTAATATATTCCGGCCATTATTTTCAACCTTCCTCTCATTCAAGTTTCCAAATAGAAAGTCAGTGCTTAGAGAATCCTTCCCAATGTTCTTATGGCTTTTTAGTAAGTAGGTAGGTACCTCTCCAATGGCTGATCGTACAGTTGGACAGTGGCGTCACATGTGTAAATCTTTGGGCGTTCACGCTGAGCTGCCAATAGATAAAATATCCGTATTGTAAGTTGGTCCTCAGTCAGTCAGTACGTTAGTGGAAGCTCAGTTAGCCCGCATTGTGTTGTCAATGTAGAATATACCGAAGGAATACACGTATGGAGTTAGCTCATCAAAATTAAAAACTACTTGCATAATATCAATGTAAGTAGTAGTATATATACATTTGTACATTCTCAATACAAAAGAAAACTATGACACTGAATCTTTTTGGATCTCACCCACACCTCATTTGTAGAGCTTGTCGCCGCCACGGACTATGTGAGACACGATGATATCTTTGGGATTTGAGAAGAACTATTAGAGACGGCATTAGAAGAGAGCCACTTGCACCGCGATCACGCTCGAGTTGTGCTCATATTCACCCTATTAACAGCATTGCCCCTAGAAACACTATGCTATATGCCCATGTTAGTAGCTCATGACAGGATTGTGCTCAGGGGGCGTGGCGCGTGATTCAGATGGAAACAGAAAGTGAAAATGGCATACACAAACACGTTCTCAACGTACAAAAATCGTGTTTTCATCACACAATATCGTGTATATTTTACCTACCTCGGCAACACTATAATTTGGGATGGAAGAAGCTCGACGGACATCAAGCGAAGAATAGCACAATAGAATAAGGAGGTGTTCATGAAGAAAAGACAACTACTATGCTCAAAGAACCTATAGGTATACATATACGGCTACAAGCAAGGAAGCACTTCATCAAACGATTCATTAGGAGCATGGCACTAATTGGATCAGAGGCATGGATCATCGGGAAAGTAGACCAGCGAAGAATTGAAGACTTCGAAGCATGGTGCTGGAGGAGAATGTTGAAGATTAAATGGACAGAAAGTGAGGAATGAAGAGGCATACAGAAGAGCAGATGAAGAAAGGAAAATGTGGAAAACCCTACGGCAAAGAACGAGACCACCACCTATTCACCAGAGTCCCACTTGGCGACACCTTGCGTCCCCTGGAAAGAAGATTCGAAAGCAATACAGTTTAGCTTTTTCATCATGTCTTAACGTCCACATATTTCCTTTACGACGGGAAATTCTATGAGCTGGCGGATGGCGTCGCCATAGGGTCCCCACTTTCACTGGCCATCGTGAACTTCTTCATGGAGGACTTTGAAGAAAATTCACTCAACTCGGCTCCATTACGGCCAAAGTGCTTTTTCAGATATGTTGACGATACTTACTTTCATCATTTGGCCGCATGGATCCCACGCCTTGAATTCCTTCCTGGAGCACATGGACAGTCAGCATCCGAATACTACCCGTTTCACGATGGAGATGGAAAACAACGGCAAGCTCCTGTACTTGGATATGCTAATCAATAGAAAAGAAGACAGAAGCTTGGGCCACAGCGTCTATCGCAAACCGACCCATACAGACCTCTACCTTAACGGCAGCAGCCACCACTACCCTTCCCAACGCTGCGCCGTCCTATCCTCCTTTATGCACAGGGCCAAGTCCATTGCCGACGAGGAGAGCTTGCCAGGAGAAATTAAAAGGCTAAAGAAGACTTTCCCTCAAAACGGATACAGTGAGCGGAAAATCTCCCGGGCCCTGAAGAGGACCTTCATCTCCGTTGCCATTCAGATGGGAATCGCTAAATTCCTACTCTGCGTCTGTAATATCATCTTGGATATCAACAAGGTCTTCCTCATTTTCTCCTGCCGAATCACTACACTCTTCTTCCTCAATTTCCTTTAGGGATCGCATTATCTTCCTCTCCCTCTCTTTGTAACTCTTTACTACATTGTTTTGACTTTAACTTTTTTGAAAATTATGTTGTGCAAGTGATGAAAAGACTGTCAGATTCCTCTATTCTTCAGTGCTATGGGAACCAATTCAACATGTTGCCTTGCAAAAGTGGCATTATTGAATTTGGAACGTGTGGGACCAGCTTGTGTCAGGCATACCATCATTCTCCCTTCACATCCTCTATGGCACTCACCTGATTGGGTGTGTATTGTGCAAGCACCAGAAATGCCGTGGAAAGTATTATGCAGACATGTGCTTTAAAATTGCTCCCTTACTTATTTTTGATTCTTGCCTTTCCAACAGAACATACAGTGATCGACTCTTAAGTCCGCTTTACACGATGCAATTTTTTGTACAATTTCTTGTACAAACGCTTGTATAAACTGAACGAAATTGTATGTTTGTCCGAATGGAATTAGAACAGGTTCTATTTCCGTTCAGTCATTCAGACAATCGCACAAGCGTTCGTACAATTTGCCGTTTTACACGTACAATTTCCTCATACAAGAGTTTGTACAAGAAATTGTATAAAAAATTGTATCGTATAAAGCGGCCTTCAGAAGCTGATATCGGTGAACCCACGCAAACAGTGATCTTGAATCCTGGTGGTCTTATGTACTTCCCTCGAGGCACGATCCATCAAGCAGATAGGTACTCCTCCTTCCACACCATACTCCACCTATGTCACAATCAGTACCTACTAGCGCCAGTAAGTAATCAACTCCATTGTTTCTCTCCTAAGTCTGTTGTTTATCTCCTTATACATTATTTCGCCTAGCTCTGTGCTTACATGTTTCCATTTTCTTCTTTCCTCGTTCCTTACCATCATTTCTGCTGTTGCCCACGGTGTTTTGATCCTCCAAGCGTCTACTATTCCCATTGTTTTCTCAATTGCTCTTCTCGTACCCGTCTTCATTATTTCCCACATTTCATCTATTGTTTCTCTTCCGTCATGCATCAGTGCTCAAGCTCCATATATTCCCTCCTCTTCGTTCCAATCAGTTCTCCTAAGTCCTCCTTTTTATTCTCCTTCCTATTTTCAACCTTTTTAATCTCCTCTCACATTTCATCACCACCAAGTTATGGTCTGAGTCTATTGCTGCATCTGAGAAACTATACGATTTCTTCGCGCTGTTCCTAAAGCTTTGCCTAACCATGATGTAACCTAGTTTACGAAATCCAAGCCTATCTTCTCTTAGAATTTTTTTGCTCTTTTCTCAATTCTGTTATAGACAGTTGTGAAAATGACCTTCGTTGCATGATGAAGATACTTACATCGCTCTCACGTTCCATATTCTGATTCATTAAGTTACACTGTACTCTGGTTTCTTCTTTGCCGCTACTGTTATTTTAGTGTCTTTATCCTCGTAAGGGTTTCGTTATGTGACGACCGCTGTCTGGTAACAACGGCACCGAAACTTCATGGGGATTCAAGTCTCTACTACTCGAGTTGATTTTGTTAATGGAAAAGTTGAAAAGTGTTGGTTTCCCATTTCACACCACAATAGGCCCTTGGACCTATCTGGGTAGCCCTAAAATGAGGACTTTTTATTTTGCTTTCGCAAGTGCAGCTCCAAAGGACACGGTAGCTCATAAAACCATCCCACCCCGACTAGGCGACATCTTCGACTAATTCTTAGGTTTTAATACATGCATGAAACACTAAAAATACAGAAGAAAATTTACATTGTCATTTTCTGTAGTTCAACATTGCCGTTGTATTTGAACGAAACAATATTATGCAATACTTCGACATAGAGGTAAATAGGTACTTGTATTTTATTTGATTGCTAGTAACAGAGAGATATTATTTGATAAACAAATAGGGAGGCGCACGAGAAGTTGCTGAAAACAGAGGTTTTCTTGGAGTACAGTGTAATTTAGCTTTCTTTTACTGAACCTTCATTGGCATTTTATTTATATATTCTTCATTACATTGTCAGTATTACATTTAGTTAAAAATTACACGCTTAAAATTTTCTAATGTAGGATGAAGAAAAGGCGACACTGCTATAAACAACGTGCTAAAACTCTCAAGTCACAAGAAATTGAGTCACCTGTGAGATAGCTGAATTAAATTTCAGTAATTCAGTACCACATTAAAACTCTGCAACTGACGAATGTTGCAGAGGGAGGGAAAAATTCTTGCCGGAAGATCTTTGAGAGGGATGGGCAGGTAGTTCCAAGGTTTCACCACCCTGAAGGAGAAGGACCGCCGCGGCGCGCCGCCCCAATTCGAAAAGCGGAGTGTGGGGGTTAAGGTGTGCGTGGGCCTTGTCGTCGCGTCGGAGGATTAAATCGGCCTCGCCAGCGATGCACTTTTTGAAAAGTTTATATCGGTGTAGCGCAGCTAAATGGGGATAAGCATAAGTTTTCGCTGCTGCGGAGGTGGGTGGGGAAGATGCAATGGAGCCCTCTTCGATGGGCGCGCTAGATCTATTTAATGTTCTCCTTAGGGCAGTCTATTTTCAATACCGAGTAAAAAAGTCTGCCGCCCTTGGTGCCATTTGATTGTGGGTAGTCAAACGCAACCCACCTCTCACTTTAGCTTGCAAGTATAGAGGTTGGGGGGTGGGGGGGGGGAGGGCTTTGTGCTCTGAGGGCACATGTTGTGAGCCTTTCCCCGACTCCTCTTTCTTTCACTTCGCAATATTCTTCCCCTCGTACCAGTCTTACTTTTCCTTCTTCCCCTCATTCCCCTCTAATCCAACTACTCAACTCGACCCCCCCCCATCTGGTGACGTCACGAGCGCATTGCCCGTCGCTTCGTCCCTGTGAACAGCTGGGTCCTTACCGTTTATGACTCCTTCGACTGCGGACGTTCACCTCCCGAGATGGCTCCGCGGAGTTCGTCCTCTACTTGCGATTCACGACGACGAGGCCAAAGCAGCGTACACTATTGAGTGAGGACTGTATTCCAGTACTAGTCACGTAAGCTGATGAATGATTGTATCTTTAATTTATCCTCATTCTTTTGGAATTAATCCTTGGAGTTATTGAATTGCATCGAAAAATTGTGCCATAAGCCTAGCCACGAGCCAACTTTCTTGATCACTTGTGCGTCGCCAGATGTCCAAAAACAAGTTTTCGTTTGGAAATGTGTAGTAATTTGCCAATGCTCGTATCCACCGAAAATACATTGACTTCGTGGTGTTTTAAGTCTATTCGCTTTCTTAGACTAATTTTCAGTATGTAACAACGTATCGAGATTGAACAAATTTTCCTTCACATGTATGTATCTACTTTTTCTACTTACCAACTTCTATTTTCCTGCTACTCAATTCCTTAAGCTTGATATTCGCTGTAAGCGGCGGGCTACTGTGAAACGTATACTCAATAACAACTTCTGGAGAACAGAACTCTGCTGAGCGAAGTGTTTTTCGTCCGATTTTCATACAATGTTTAAAATTCCCTTCATATCAAAAAAAGATCGATCTAAAATCTAAATTTTAGAGACTGCGTGGCTACTCAGTAGGAGTGCGTCAAGCTGTTTAATGGGGGATTAAAGTTAGAATCCGGGAAAGAAAAATTACCGATAGGTCTCGAATGATGTTGTTAGGCCATTTATTACATAACCTTTATCTCGCACAGATGAAATCACGGCAACTGACTAAAGGGATAATTCTCTCTGGAATGTGATATTACACCAAATACCTCGATCTCCAAGTTCCGTTAATGTTAAGATGTTTTGAGATCTACTCTCTCTTCGTTTTAACCTGTAAGTATTTGTTATATTTCTCGCCCGATCTAATTTATTTAGGTAAAAAGATTCGTCAAATTGTAGCTGGTGCTTATGAGTGATCGTGTCAAATAAATTTTTTCAGAGCTGCTCATGTTCCATTTTACTTAGGCTGTTTCGCCCTTCCCCTTAAAGAATCTATATCTCCAGCGCAAACTTTGTGACACAGCCATAGGATCTAGAATCATCCCATTTTTGGTACAAGATTTTTCTTCGTTTAATGCCACCTCCGTAAGGTAGATCACATCGGGATCGGATTATTCTGACTAATTAATAATTGTAATTTGATAGTGTCCAGAGAGCAGTAAATAACGCCATTTGAAATTTGTGTGGTAGATAAAATGATCAAGTTGGGTTCAAAGAGACGGGTGATGAATGATTGAGGACTTAGAATGTCGTTTACGTAAGTCCTTGGGGTTAGGACCTCACGAGTGACTATTCCAATTTTTTTCGGCCACTTGATTTAGGTGAATGTTTTTGAATTCGGCAAATTTCTAATTTTGCGGACGGGAAATGGTACGCAAAATGGTTTTGGTACGCAAATGCATGCCATATCAAATCCGAGGTACTAGGTTCCGAGTATCTCGCTGTTAATCTGTACCTACCTGAATCCGCTTTCGGCGTCTCCTAATTTCATTAAGACATTGAAATACTTTAGGGTTTTTGATTAATTTGTGATAATTAAGGAATATACTGATTATGCGGAATATACTAATATGATTCTTCATTCTTGCTATAATTTCGTATTTTATCTCACACAAGTTGTTTGGGATTGCAGATTTAATGATTGATCAAGTGACATCCGAGAATTTCGTCGAGCATTGCGTCGATCTTGTGATGGAAAGCGTCGGATGATTCCTGTGAGTGGTGCAGCGGCGGACCATTTTTCGTTATAACAGTTCGCTGGAGAATCTGTTGCAGGAGAGCCCAATGGTAGGACGCCTGTCGTTGGAGATCACAACGGTGGAGTGCCCGTGGTCGGAAACCCCAACGATGGAAACCAGCTCACTGGAGGACACTTCGCTGGAATTTTCGACACTAGAGGAGCCATCGTCGGAATGCTGGTAGCAGTACAACCAAATGTGGAACCATATCGTCGCGAATCGGCGTAATCCCCAGGAAACAGCCACTTCGAAGATGGGTCTCAGGAAAGCCAAAATTTCCAGCAAGGAACTAGGTTGGAATCTGAAAGGGTATGTCTTGCGTGACTCAACTCGCGCCTTTTGTTTATACTATTTGTTCTTCGGTGGAGGTAATTGTTTTACTAATTAATCCTCCTTAAAAGTTAACATGCGATGAGATGCCTCGTTTAGGGTCACGATCAAGTTTTTAATGACACGCCACATTTGATACCTCATTGGTGTCTGCGCCATATCTGGTACCTCATTGGTGCAGAAGCATCCAATTACTCCTACTCTGTATTAATAAATTCTGTAGAAATAACATCCAAATTATTTCCGTTGACACGATAGGGTAAGGATAAATTCTCCTCAAGAATTAGCAAGTCTCGGCGAGCGGAAAATACATTCTAGTTTGTTACATGGCATCTAAAGATAAATTTAAATGATTTTATAGCAATGAATTTTTCGAGTAAGATATGCCAGTAGGATCTTGGAAATACCTTAATGTGGCTGTCACTGAAAACTTACTGTCGTTTACCATATTATTTTTATTGCCGAATGTGATAGTTTGTAAAATAAAAAGACACCTATTTTTCCGTTTTTTAATCCGTCAATTACTTCTCGAGTTATAAGCGGCGAAAAACTGATGTTTAACCCTTTCGGAAAAGTGGGTATGGTGCAACCTCTGACGTATATCGACTCCGTCCAATCACAACTGAGCCCGCGAAGCTACTTCGCCTTATCGCAAAGGGGGGGACACAGCTGGCTCTCCCAATGGGAGCGATTGCGACAGGATCTGTGCGAGCAGACCTTCGAGAATCCACCTCCACTCCCTTCCATTCCCATAAGAGCAGTCAAGGACGGGAGGAAAATTACGTCAATGTTATCACAGCAGCTTTTTCGGTGGGCGTCACCTTTTACTTATTTTAATTTATCAGTGGATGGTAGTGGTTAGAAGATTGATTTTTTCACCAAAATTGTTTTTTCGTTTCCATCTAACAATTTCGTGCACAAAATTGCGATTTCGGTTCCGAACAAACGCCCCCATTTGAATTATGTGATGTTACCACCCACCTACCGTAAGTTTTTTTATAGATAAGTAGATAATTTTTCTCTGATTTTCTTCTAAAGCAGCATGCGAAAAATCTGGAGGAATTGTGCCACAATGTTCGAATTCATTTATATCCATGGATATTGACTATTTGGGAAATGAAAAAAAATGTACCTACTCCCCCTATTGAAAGTATTCAGTCAAAGAAAAAAATTCAATTGAAAATTATTCAATTGAATTTCTGATTGGAAACTTTTTCAAATGAATTTCTGCTGGAATGGAAATTTGCTGCATACTTAATTCTCAGGCTAAAGTAATTCAGCATGGAAAAAATACATTACACTTGTAATCGTCTCAGGGCTCTGGGAAAGTGTTCAGCTACAAATTGACCAGTACCAGCTGAAGCTGCAGGATCCATGTCAAACTGTTTACAGCAAACTAAGGACATACTTCTTTGCAGAATAGACACTGATAAAGGTTGAGGAACTAGGGATAGCTCGACCTTGGATCAGATAGAAACTAACGACATATTTCTTTGCAGAATAACCATTGAAGGAACACAAGGAAGCAATTGAAAAAAGTTGAGGAACTAGAGAAAGCACAACCTTAGACTGGATAGAGCAGATCACATATAATGTGATTCGGCATAATTTGGCACACATGAACTAAACACAGACCTCGACGGAACTAAATTCGTGAGTGTCTAAACGCTTCTTGATGTCACATAGTGACTTCACAATTTTAATAAAACACGTGAGTTAGATGATTTTTAACAAAAATGACTGTTTGTAAATAAAATAAATTATATTTATTTAAGCACTTCCATTTTCAATCATTGCATTAATTTGCCTTTGCAACACACAAGATTCCAAATTGGAGGTATAATCTCAAGAACAGCCAATGCGATAATAACCAATATCAAACCACATGGCATGAGAATCACAAGTTGTGATCGAGCTTGCTTTTTGCATAGCATTTATAATTTTAAATGGTTAATCTTGGTATTTGGCAACCAGATGTTTTTTTTCAACAACGCTCCTCTAAAAAGTGAAACTATATTTTTCCAACTTGGAGATGGTTGAAATGTCATCAAAAGTCATCACTGCACTGTCATAACACACAAAAAACATTTTCACTTATCATGAAGTTGGATGATGATCTGAATTCATTCCTAATGTCCCAATTTGTTTATGACTTTATGTGCCTGAAAAACGATAAATACCATCAATTACTGTGGCAGCAATTCAAAAAGTCTGCATGGAAGGCTGATGAAAACAATGACAAATTCTAAACATAGTAAGGGTTAATTAAAAGAATTGAGAAATAAACAATTCAAAGATCTGTTGTAGCACTTACAAAATTTCTGGTACCTTTCTGCTGGTAGGTACCCTTCTGCTGGTACCTTTACCTAATTCAGGGGGTGAGTATCAATTTTAAGGAGTTTAGAGGATTGGGGGGTGGAATAAAAGGGAGAATTCAGCATTATGTAATATGAATGGTCACTAATAATTTTAACTTTATTCTTAGTTTTGCTTTAATTTCAGCTCCGGCGTTAGAAAGATGGCTACTTGTTCTTTCAATTTATTTAGTGCTTCTAATGTTGTTAATTTCTCATTTGCCCATTCAGTAATTACTTTGTCTCTAATGGACACCAAAACTTCTTTGAAACATCTGTTTGATTCATTTTAGTCTGATGATATTTGAGTCTGTCAACCTTGAGTCAGCTAATTCATAGTTGTCCTCACTAAGCTATCATTTAACCATCAGCTAACACTTAAACATGAGTATAAAATCATCCTAAACTCGGAACATTCTTTTCAGAAGAATTTGTTACAATTGAGTATTTTCTTAGTTTGTGATGGGGATTAGGGTAATGTTTTCCCATCTGAACTGTTTCAGGGTAATTAGAGAAAATACAATCTCCATAACATATTTTTTCTAGAGTTTCCTTTCACTCCTTTCGCAATGCAATGCTAGGGTATGATGGCTAAATTTTAGAAATTGAATGATATTTCAAATGAAATTAGGGTTTTGCTGCAGAGCTTTTATCATCCCAATTGGTTTTTTCCCTATCTTTATCTTCCTTTACTTCATGGGTGGGTGTGGGCATGCCTGCAGGTTCCCGATTTGATTTAATTGTTAATTATGCATGTAGTTTTGGGTAATACTTAATAACTTTTCAGCTGTTTTTGCAGCTTGAATTTTTCTCTTAAAATTTGCGTTATCAAATGTACTCGGTGGAATAGATAAAATTCCACTCTTTATTTATCTTAGAAAGTTTGTGCACTTTGATGTTGTTTTTCACTGTCAGTTTAGGTATTTTTAACCATACCTTGGGATGCAAAATTAATGGCTCAACGGTGTCTGATGACTTAATAGAACTGCTTAACAAGTATCATTTTTCCTCCTTTTCAATTCAGCACTACTTGGGTTACTTTTTTTTTAAGGTATCTTTTTTCAATTTCTTATGTTATTCATTTTTTTTCACGTATTTGACTTTTTTCCTTCTGGACTTAACAAGAAAGGGGGATCGTTTTGCAAACGTAACCAAGACCAAATTAAAAAATTATGAACTATCCACGAAAAACCTTGACTGAGTTATCCCAGTCAAGATGATATTTTTCTGAGGATATATTGTTGTGGTAAGCACAGTCGTTGACTTCAATCAACTGCTGAGTTTAACATTTACCATTTTGTTTAACATAAGACAGTTTTATTTTTTTATCATATTCTCAACTTGTTTAATGTTAATGTTGCTAGCATGGATTTTTGCTGAAAATTAATTAATTTCCCCTGTGGTTTGAAATCTAGAGGAGGAGGATAGTGTTAAATTTTCTTCTATACTTGAGGTGCCAGTGCCATTCTATCATTTATATGTCCATGTTTTTTTACATAGATAAAAGTCAGATGGAAAAGGCTATATATTGACATAATTCCTGTGGTAATTAAATTAAGAGATAAGATTGGGAGCATTCTCATGCACAAGTATAAATGCACGTCTGCTCTAACTAGGATGGTCATTTTTTATTTCCTAGCTATCCAGGCAGTGTATATGTTAAATAAGAATTCTTATTAATGATATCAATATGTATACGCTCATTAATTCAGAAAAAGTGCATAAAACTGTATACGGTGTCTTTACTGTATTTTGTCTTATTCATCCATAATCAATTTAGTTATTTTAACATTGTTTGTAAAAGGGAAATACTCCTTAGAATCTCTAATCATCAAAGATATTTATAATGACCAGGATGTCTCAAAATTCACAGCCGCTTCATTCAAAATTTAACCATTACAATAGAAAAATACACGTACATGGGCATGACCTTATTTTTTAAAGGTATGTATTATTTTATCACTTTACATAGAATCACACCATATCCTCGGTCACTGCAGGCATAACTTTTGCAAATAAATGTAGTTGATTGAACCTAAAATGCATTTCCAAGTTCAGCATTGTTTCCACAGTTGTGAATCAACATCGTTGAATTAATTGCCATAAGAATCTACAGTTGATGTGAATTCATTAGATTATATTATCCACTTTTCAATAAGTCTCTCGATAGAAATAATTTGGGCTGCAGAAACCCTATTTCTGTGACTATTCCAGTGTGAACAACTTCAATCAATGACAGAATGGCAATAAGACTACATAGTCTTCTTGTCATTCTGTCATTGTAGTTCTAATAAGTTTTGAGAAAAAACATAGTTATGTTGAGTCACTGCCTTGGATGATTACTATTTAATTAAGGATCCACTCCAAAGAAGTGAACAGACTATACTAAGCATTTATTTCCTGGCGAACACAAATACAGTAAAACCCCTCTTTTACACTTTTGAGGGGAACTAGAGAAAAAAGTGTAAATCGCGGGAAAGTGTAATTTGAGGGTATGCAATTTTATATGAAAGTTATGCCTGAAAGAGTCTTGCTTCTTGATTTTGCCTGCCTAATTCTTGCTTTCATTGAATGACAAGTTTAAAATTGAAATATAGTTCCAACAAAACCTCTTTAATAATGCCAAAATCTATTATTTGAAATGCATGGGGACATGGGGAGATATATTAACTAGATTACATATGGTTGGGCCAAGATTAGGAAGAGTGTGAAAAAATTGTACAGTTGTAAATTGGAGAGAATATCAGGAATTAGTTTACAGGTGTATGAGGGAAGATGCAGAACAGCAAGCAGTTCAGAAAGGATGGAGGGGGGGATGGTGTAGTAGACACTAGAGTAGTCAAGACACTGTTCATTACTATTAAGTGAGGAGAGCTGCTGATAGAACATACAAGAGATTCAGCATAGGGGTAAGGAAAATGTGAAAAGAACTGCATGGCATTAATGATAGACAAGGGAACTTGGGAATAGAAGAGGAGAATGACATAGATAAGGATGGACTGAGGCCAGGAGTCTTGATCCAACCATGCTAGTAAGTTAGGGTAAATATTATGAGAAAAGAAGGTGTGGAGACTATAGTGATATTCTATCAAAGCTACTTAAGAATCGAGCTAAGGAAGAATGAGATGATTGTACGGGTGTGTTCGTAGGATATATGAGGATGAAATTTGGCTGGAGGATTTTTTAAAATCTGTATTAATGCCTCCAAAAAAGAAAGACAAGACCACAAATGCAGAAAAGCATACACTTCTTAAATAAATGAAAAATTTTCATCACCAATGCGATAGCATCAGCCATCCCGCGAGTTATGCAACCTGAACAACAATCGCGAGAAAAACGACGTACGTGTACTGTAATCCCTCGCGGCATTACAATTGCACAGATGAGCGAGGTCACGGTAAATGGAGGTATCGCTGGGCAAATTTTATTTCTCTTTCATAGTGGTAACTTACTGCATGAGTTTTTACTTTGTCTTTCACGGAGCGTTGAGTCCAACCACTAGTTATGCAACCAGGACGACAATCACGGCAAAATCGTCTCGTAAAACGTAAATGGCGAACCATTCAAGAATTTGCTAGCGTGAATAAAGGGAAGACGTTACATTGCGGGTATATGACATTATTAGGACATGAAGAAAAAGTCGTTAATGGCGGGAAAACGTAAATTGCGGGGACGTAAAAGCGAGGTTTTACTGTATCAACATTGAGGTCCCAGGAATATCTCTATCTTATTCAACATGAAAATTCACAAACAAATGTATTCAGACATGCTAAGGATTGAAATATTCCTCAAAAGGTAGTAGTCATGACTGTGGTAATAACCAACATTAATGGTTAATTAATTCTGAATTTTGCAAAATTAGGTATCTAAGAAGTGTTAGAGAAGTCTGAGCACTCTATTTGTGTACATTGAGTATAGTCAAATTCAGTATATTAAGGATGCATTATTACTATAGCTTTGATCTATTCCTAACAAATAGTGATCTTTCCTAATCAATGAGATAACAATTAACTTGCAAGTAAATTTAAACATCTAATATCATAGAGGTAAATTTAAACTTTATTTTTGCCATACATTTTCCACTTTGACAAGTATTTTTTCAAATGCTACTCTGATTTTAGTCGTATTCAGACACAGTGAATGTAGCATTACTAAAATTTCTTACCCAGTTAGCTTTCAGATTAAATACATTGCAAAGAGGAGGTACATGACAAACTTTGAGATGGGTACATTGGCAAGGGAAAGGAAGTTCTCAATTCGTTTTCATGGGTTTAGGAAAATGATTAGAATTCCAATTGGGATTAGGAACTTGGATGAATGAGAAAAGTAACTTGAGGTGGACTAAAAAATGAGCATGTGTAAGATAAGATTTTATTTGTTCCACAGACATTACAAGGAATGTATAGAATACGTCATAATTCAACAATATAAAAAAAACATATTTACACAAAACGACTCATATAAATAAATCCTCCATACTTCTTGAAAGGAAGAAGAAACATGAAATGAGAAATAACTAGAGCATGTTATGACCGGTACGGAGTCCAAATAATAAGGCATTGAATTTCAGGAACAGGATATGTATTCACTTAAAATAAAGGTACAGCCAGCAATTACAAAGGCTTGATGAATGTGGAAAAGGAAAATGGGTAAACAGGGTGTGTCCCAAAATTGTCACATTAAAAAAAAAAATTTAATGATACAATTTGTACAACAACGTAAATTTCTTCAAAATAATCTCCTCCTGCGTCAATACACCTCTGCCAGCAGTTCTTCCATGCCCGGAAGGCACCCTGGAACACATGGGCAGGAATGCTCTTGAGAAGCCTCATCGAGGTGGCCTTGATGCTGTTGATGGTATCGAAATGTGCACCTTTCAACTCCCTTTTGAGGCCGGGGAACAAAAAGAAATCTGGCGGTGACAAGTCCAGACTGTACGGCGGCTGCGGCAACGTTTCAGTACCCTGGCCAGACAGGTAGCGGGTGACAACGAAGGTTGTGTGTGCAGGTGCATTGTTATGGTGGAGTTTCCACGAATTCCTGATCTCAGGTCTGAGGCGGGCTACTCTGTGGGTCAGTCTCATGAGCCCTGACTTATGATACTAAGCCTTTATTTGCACCACCTGAGCGTAACATGAGTATATGCCTCCTGGATATCTGGATATCAATGAGTATGCTCTTCACATTCAATTTGCTTATTCAAGCCTTCTTTGGGTGCAGCGATGTTGTCGTGATCGACAATGTCCTCTCGGCCCTCCAGGAACACCTTGTGCCATCGGTTCCATTGGGATCAGGAGAGGCAATCTTCCCCAAAAGCTTGCTGAAGCATTTGAAAAGTTTCCAGCGGCATATTTTTAAATTTAATGCAGAATTTGATTGTTGCTCGTTGATTGAGTGATCACTCCCATTTTTACCTTGACGAGGTCACACTACAGGGGTTCACAAAATCATGCGTGTACACACTCCAAGAGCTTGGAGGAGACTGCCACTCAAATCGCTGGAAATCTTAGACCCCTGACCACCTATCCCAACTGGTCCGGTTGGTCTGCGATGTACAGTCGCGTCAGAAAAACGCGACTCATTACTTTGGGGACAAACCCTGTACTTTAAATGAAAAGAATGAAAATGAAAAATCTCTTGTAAGGAATGCATGCAGACAAATTTTTCATACCATTCAACCTTATTTCAGTGAGGAAAAGTATACAGGAGTCCATACTTTGAATTAAAGTTTATTTTAAAGTATACTTGAAAGAGTAATGGAAACCTATCACATCACCTATCTCATTTCCCAACTCTTCTAATTATAATTACTGATCACTCAAGACAGCTCTTCATCAGCCAGGATAGAGAAAGTTAGGATTTACTTTTACTTTTTTGTAGTTTCTCCCACTAATATAGCTTTTGTTTTTCAGCTTGGAGGTAACTGGTTCATCAATGCACTTCAAGTTGGACTTCTGTTTAAATAATAAACAAGGAAGGTATCAAGAAGATAAATGAAGCAGAAACTCAACACTTGTTGTCGAAATAAAGTCCAAGGATGAAGCTTTAATCTTGTGGAAGGTTGCCATTATGGAAATAAAATACCTTAGTGACTTCCACACTTTTATTTTAAAAACTCTATACCGGTTTTTATGGCTTAGTGAAAACTCAGAAACTCAACCATCCAATCAGACCCTTGTTATCACAAATCTCGTCACAGATGCATAAGCTAGCTTATTGGTCAAACACTCTGTACCGAAATATGTCATCTTATTCTCCCAGGTTTGGAATCAAAAATTCGATTGAACTTTCCTGAACCCTTGAACCCTTGGTCTTCACAGAAAACTCAAAATTAGTGTCATTCAATGTGTCTAACCTGTTTACCTGTGTACCGGTTGACGAAGCCTTCAAAGTGGCCGAGAGATATTTGGACACGACCGAGGTGGCCACCGAACTCTTAAATCTGATAAAGTTTTGCACGCAACAGAATTATTCTCTTTCGAACACCAATTTTACCATCAGAATGAGGGATTAGCCATGGGCTGCCCCCTCTCTCCCCTCCTAGAAGACATGTTTATTTACAACTGTGAAAATATGCTTTTTAATTCTGACAATGCTTTACTTCATAATGTTTTACACTGGTACAGATATGTAGACGACATTTTATGCATATGGATGGGCAGCAAGTGACAATTAAATTGTTTTTTAAGCTTTTTAAACTGACTCCACGACAAGATTAAGTTGACATTGGAAGTTGGAGGAGAATCTATCAACTTCCTTGACCTAACTATCTCGATCCATAATAACAAACTGGAGTTTTCCATTTACAGAAAATCTACCCATTCGGACGCAGTCATACCATCCCAATCATGCCACCGCCACTCCCATAAGCACTCCTTTCTTCACTCTGTGATTCACCGATTAGTGAATATTCCTTTATCGACCACCAATTTCCAATGGGAATTGGGAACAATCAGACAAATCGCTCAAAGCAATGGATATGCTAGTTGCATGTCAGTAGTGCACGTTTGGTTATCTTCACCCCCTGCCACACACCCTCATGGTGGCTCGCAGGGTATTAAGTAGATGTAGATATGAGGACAATCTAGTCAGTAAGATATTAAACAAATAATTAAAACGTTCGGCTGTTTCTAACACCTGCTCCTTGCTGCCAGTCCAATCGGAAAAGAAGTGGTTCAAAATACCCTTTATTGGGGAACTCTCCCACTCAGTTGCTAATGCCATACCAAAAGATAATTTCAATGTATGTTTTTATAACAACACTTAGGAAAAAATGTTGACTCCAAAGATGTAATAGATCCCATCTTAAGGAGTGGAGTTTATAAACTGGAATGCCAGGGTTGCCACAGTTTTTATATCGGACAAACTGGTCGCAGTGTATTAGTGAAAATTAAAGAACATAAGGTGTGTTTCCAAAACAAGGACCCGTCATCGGCCTTCACCCAGCACCTGTTGGAAACGGGTCACCAGTGCGACTTTCGACTGATAATCCTCCACAAGTACACGAAAGGATGCAAGATAGATGCACTTGAACAACAGGAGATTAGCCTCTGCGAAAACCCGGAGAGTCTGTTGAATGACCACACCTTCCTTAACCCATCGCCCTTGCTACAGTTGACATGAATTGGAAAGTGAGAAATTAATAATCCATAGAATTCATTCAATGCCATATACATGTCATACCAGCCATAAAATCTCCAAAGAGATTTAATTTCTGCATATGCACCATGCCACAAACTACCGGGAAACCAAGCATTAGACCACAGACCACAAGGAGTGGATTGATACATTCTTCAACTTCACACTGATTTTAATGTTGTACAACAATTCGGATTCAAGATATCAGAAAAGGCATGTGAACAGAAAGTTAGGGAATGTAAAAACTCCAAATGTCATACCTGTAAACTGATTTGCAGCAGGAGTGATGAATCAAACTATCATGGCAGTCTTTAATTATGTAGCAGAAAATAATTTGCAATTTGAATTAAACAACTGGATAATTTCTCACTTTCCAATTCATGTCAACTGATGTCGTGGGTCCAATTTATTTTACTTCGTGTTATTATTGACATGAATTTGCTGGATTTGAGATGTCAGTTTCCTAAGGTTTGTTTACACTAATTTATAAAGTTTTAAAATATTCATCACTAAAATATTAATTAAACAATCTAAAAGGTTCCCTTCATTTTGGCTCAAATCAAACTAGAATGGAAACGAGCACCACTTTGGATTTGTCATTTCATCGGGTTGATGCACGCAGTGAAACATTAGCAGCCACAACAATATTAATTGATATTGCCCTAAAATGCACAGCAAATGAGTTAGTCTGAGACATGTCCAAAAAAAATCGTTATGTCACATTCTAAATAGACAGGTTACTGGTAACAAAGAAAAAGCTACTCTGAGCATTGCATCATTACTCCATCGCTGATAAGCTGATAATTGAAATAATTGAAAATTGCCTTTCCTATATAATATCTTCTATACTATTTCTCAAGTAAATCCAATAAAACGAAATTAATTGCCTTTTACTCGACTTGAAACTTCATATAGTGTCTTGGAAACATGGGCTATTAATGTGACAAAGTTTGAGAGTAGGTACTGACTGAATTGTGACATGTAAGGTGCTATTTATGGGTCAAATGGGAAGGGATTCCAAAATGAAAAATAAAATTCCAACATGCAGTGGGGAAATGGAACCAGTTATATCTCACCTAGCAAGACACTAAACGGGTATTTGCACAAGACTGATTGGATCCACTAGTATCTTTACTTGGAAAGCTATAGAAACAATGTACAACTGTTAGTTCAACTCTGCTGACATTGTCAATATTCCAATTGTTGGATCTATTACTTTTGTTTTTAGCCCTTAAACTTCTCATCACCAAACTCAACTACTGATAAAATATGAAATGATATACATGGCCTGTCATTGGCAGCCTCAACATGCTAGTTGATATTCTTTTAGAACCAATAGCTTATACGAAAGAATGAAATATTCTAAAACATGTCACAATGGTAAATGGTTACCTATGTCACACTCAAAATTGGTTAAGGTTATGAATTCCTTTCAATGAAACCAGTTTTATAACAGGATGAAAACACACTGCTAAATGAACACAATGGGGAATATGTAGCATTCCAAATCATCTGTGGAAAAGTACAAATTGACTATTCCATTATCATGAACCTGCAAAATTTTGGAATTATGTGCCTAAATCCATGTATCAGAGAGCAATATCATAGGTGTAAGTTATTATACACAGCAATCTCTCGAAGGGTTCTTGGAAGAATTATGCAATTAGCTGTTGTCTCAACATCTGTAATCTACATTGATCTTGTGGTGTGAAATAGAATATGCCTGAGATGCGTAATCTGTATGGTTGCGTGTAATTCTTCAAGCTCTCAATAATTTTGAACAACTTCCCGGAAGACTAGAATGGGACTCTCTATCTAACCGTAGCCTAAGCATATCAATATTTTGGTATCTGTGCAGTCTTTTTCTAATGTGTTCAAATGGTTAGTTTTTAACATAAGTCGGAGAAGAGGGCTACTGTGTGTTTCTCCATGCTAACTTGTCTCTGGGCAACAGCAGTTTCTCCAACCATCCTGCTGGCAACTTCTCCACATTGGATTGTCTCTGGGCGACAACAGTTCCCTCTGACCTGAAGATGACAGCAGGATGGGTGGGGAAACTGTTGTCGCCCAGAGACAAGACACAGTGGAGGAACACCTGGAAGCCCTCTTCATTGATGATAAACCCCATGGAAACCTCAGAACCAAAGCATCTAAATCATTGAAGAGTTGGAGGTACTGCTTTTATTACTGGCATTACTAATTGTTCAGCAGTTAGCTTTTTTGTTAGTGCATAGTGGGTCATACCCAGGTAGTGGATAAAATTTAATCAATGTGAAGAGACTCAAGAGTGGTAGTTGAGGTTTAACCCTTCCGGGCCAGAGTCATACGCAGGAAAAAGATTTCCTTTCCAATGGGTTCCTATAGAATTTTTGTCCTCTCCTGTATAAAGCTCTCTTGAAGCAAGGTTTCGAGCAGGTATATCTTTCCCCCGCTTTGGGACCAGACCAGACTATCAGACCGCATCAGATTGCAAATCAGATGGTTCTTTGTTTTCCTTGCTCTTTCTACTTATTCTGCCAAGAGTCTTTTTTCTAAACATTTTAACTTCTTTATCATTGTAAATGTGCTTTTCCATATACCTTTATAGTGTTATCCAATCTGATTGCTTCGATTCATTCACCTAAGATTTTACAAGGAGATTTTTTAAATGAGAAATCATAGCTGTAATGTAATCATCTGTTCTAATTGGTTTAAATTTATTGTAATCTTCAAACAAGTTAAACAATTTAACTTGTTTGTATAGGGTTCTAACCGTGAATTGACATTTATGACAGATTATCAAAATTAATGTTAAATTTTGAACTTTTTAGCTAATTTGTTTGGAATGCACTTCAATTTTTATCCCCTCTTCAATCCCTCCTGTTATTCTCTCTTGTCTTGCAACTTCAAGTATACTTCAAGTGCACATACCATTAGATTACTCTAATCCTAATAGGAAGAGGATCAAGTTTATGAGAATTACTTCAATAAGAAGAGTTTAAAAGATCAAAACATCCATATAATAGAGACATAGCTCTTAATTCAATACAGAGTTTATAAAACAATAATACATAAATTATATTATAGCACTTGGAAATTGGCTTGAAAAATATAATTATCATTATGAGAGAGGAAGACTATTAAAAATTAAACTTCTTCATTCTCCATCCTCTTATTTTCTGCATATTTAATGCGATCCCCTGCATATTGCAGCCACTGTTTAGCACCTCTCTCCAGTCTGGCGATTGTGGTTGTTGGGTGGGACTCCAGGTGAGTGGCTGGAAAATACACATTTATTAAAATGTTTTATAGGAAATTACTACTTGCCTGCTTTCATAGCAATATCTGATTTTTGATGTAAATAAAAAAGGAAGTCATAAATCATATGAAATTCTGGCACTAAGTAAGTCTCTCCATACCTATAAAGATGTCTGAAAATTTAGTTCTGCTCAGGCACACAGTCTCTTTTGAGCATCCTCCCTTTTTACAGACATTTTGTGCACCCATCCATGTTAAAGCATAGACTAAATTATTTGATAGGAATGATGATAATGTTTTTTTCAGATGGGCTTCACCATTGACTCCACCGATCATTTTCACTTTCAGCTTCTGCAAAGTATCAAAAGTATCTCACTTCATTTGAGTGCTTTGAATTAGCAGTGGAAATTTCCTAAATATCAATCACTGATTTTAAGAAAAAAATGCAATGATGATATGATGAATTAAAGATATTCAAGAAAGGGAGATATTCTGTAATAGTGTACTCTTACTATCAATAATTAGAGGAAGTCACTCACCAATTGTTCCTGGACTGCCTCTTCATTTTGGAGTTTACCCTCCAAGTTTTTTATCTCCCACATTAGTGTTAAGGGTAAACTTAGAAGTTCATTTAGACTTGTCCTTGTAGTAGAACTCTTACTCCCTATTTCAGGGTCTTCTCTAAATGCCAAAATGAAATCCAATTTATTTTTCATGACTTCCTGCTTTCTTTCAATCCTCTCCAGTCGTGAATGCAATTTCTCAAATTCTTTTTTTATCAAGTTAGCCAGGCCATTTTCTGAAAGACGTGATTTTTACTTTACCCTTCTGACAAATGGAAAATTCAGGCATAAAACTGATTTGTCTGTCACAGTTGGATGAAAAACAAAAAAATCAATATATACCACCATCAGATCCATTGGCTTCTGATGAAGAAGGCACTATTACTCTCTGCCTGTCAGTTGCAATGCCTGAGCCAGAATTCTAATAAAATAACAAATATCAAATAGTTCATATAAACCTGTGAAATTATATCTCCATTCTAAAGCACAACATCCAGTTCACCTTACCTTGGCTGTTGGTGGAGGTTGAGCTCCTCTGGCACATGAACTTGATATCTGCAAAAATATTATGTAATCCATTAGGTTTTGCATTGCAGGCAATAATTATATTATCTTAGAAAGCAATCACTTTTCAAATAGTCCATACCATTAGCTTCTCATGCGTATGTAGGAAAATACGTTAAGTTGCAGACGTACCTATTTAAGACATCCTCTCAAAATTTGAAGATGGAGAACATATCCAACTTTCTCGAGTCCCTCTATTTCCCCTCCTTTCCCCCCAGTAGGTTTATTGCTAGATATTAAGCCAGTAAAACACCACTTGGCCACTTGGCTGGGGAAGATTACTCTGTAAGAGTCTCAGAGAGTTAATGTTTTCTGTTGTAATTTACTGGAATGTGTCCATAATGGTAATAAGTAAACTTCAAATTTTCTACCAGCGCAATCGTTTCACTTCTTAGGACATCATCAGAGGCAGCATGACTCAAATATTAAGCCCAGCAGTGCCTCGTATGTGGTTTCAAGTCTGTCCTTTACTTAAAGGCATTTCCGACCGCAAGGAAAGGTACATACAAAGATGTAAATGGAAGGGTGGAGAAAAATCTGGCATTGGCAATATCCTTGCGGAATATTTATTGATGCATAAAATAAATCAAATATATGAATTGTATGGATGGACTGATTCAGTGCTTATTTTTAGTTTTTTCGTGAATGCTTTTGGATTTTTGGCTCGATTGTGCAACGTGCCTATTCCAATAGTTCTCCACACTTCAACAGATTTTTATCGGCGGCCTTCCCTGTCCACCAGCGTGACTCGTTTCGTCGCAGTCATGATACTAATACATTAGTACCAATACAACGTATTAGTGCCATGGTCACAGTCGAATGAGAAGCTCATTTCCGAATGGGGGAAGTTGTGGAGATAAGCAATGAGCAGTTCGGAGATAGTGAGAAGCATCTCCTTTGTCAAAGAGATCCGGTTGTATTTACCATCTCTTCTTGCATTTTCGGGTCACATCAGTTGAGGCAGTATAAGACTGGTTTTGGTGAACATACGTATTAAACTACGCCCTGCGCACAAATCCCCAGCCATCGAGCAGAATATTATTTTTTATTATTTCATTGTAATAATCTTTATAATGAAATTTGGGCATTGTTCTAGTCAATATCCAATTTATTTTTGTTTCACGAGCATAATATGAATTACTTTTATGAATTATATTTCTGTTAATTTAATATTTATTTCCATGAAATTATTTCAGCATTGCGTGTACTTAAAATTATAATCTATCCTCTCCACTCTTCCCTGATATGAGTTACCCAGGAGATACCAATTAATTTCCAATGGACCTTCAGGAAGAACTACAGCCAAACCTCCTTTAGTGAATACCTCCAAAATGCGGGTGCCTCCTAAAAACTGACATTTTCCAATCCCCAGGTGCAGAACATAGAGGCTTATGGAACTAACACCTCCAAATAATAGACATTCTCTATGTAACAGATGCAGACAACAGAGAAAAAATTATTAATTCAATTACCTCTGAGGATGGACACACAGTAGGATCTATCCTGTAAACATCTCTCTTCTCCTGTACAAAAAACCCATTTATTTTAGAATATAGGTATGTATACAGAAGAAACTTTTCCAGAAATTTTTTTTTCATAGCAATTAGGGAGCAATGTGGTCATCTGTCTATGAGTTCATACTTCTACAATTTTCCTTTCTATTTGCTGCTTACTACATTGCAATGTAGTATCCTCCCGAGGAGGAGTGAAGATAAGGAAGGTGGAGCAACTATGGAAATATGAGAAAAAGTAAATCCAGAATCTAGAAAACAGTGAAAAAACAATAGGAGCAGTAAATAATGAAAGGAATGGGTATCCGTAATAAGAGCAGAAATAGCAAAGAAAATTGAGAAAACAAGGATGTGGATAATGTAAACCTGTATTGAGGCAGAATGTGATATAAGACAGTAAACCTACTTAAGAGGAGATGCTGAGTACCTATCCAGTATGAAGAAGAAATTGGCGCCCTTCCTTCAAAAGTTAAAATGACATTCAGCATCATGAAAATGCATCAAGGGTAGAACAGGAAAGTAATTAATGAAATCAGAAGAGATTCGGTATAAGTGGAAGAATATGTGGTGGAACTGCATGGAAATGATAAATGACCAAAGAGCTTGGGCATTCAAGAGAAAAAAAAACATAATTAATAATGGAATGGGACCATTATAACTGGCACATGAGAAAGATATTTCGCTGGAGGAATAAATAAAAAATGAATTATTACTTGGCTAAAAAAACGACTAAGCATGGAAAGGCCATAGGACTACATATAAGTTTCACAATGCATGCAACAAATGTTATATGTATTGTCAACAGGATGGAGAAGAGAGCATATGAAATTCCAGAAGGAAATTAAGTTGGACATTGAAAAGAGAAACCTACTTGGGAAGAGATTGTAGTGGTTAAAATTTGAAGATGGATGGAGCTTAAGATATAACCAGCATTGTATTTGTGTGTTTTGTTGATTTTTAAAAGGCTTTCAAAATAATGAGGTGGGAAAAATTGATGGAAATAGTGTAGAAGATAGGAGTGGACCAGAAAGCAAAGGAGAGACTAACTAACATGTGGCATTGGTTTAGTCAGTAAAAGAGTAGGGGGGGGGGGGTATAAACAGGGCATATGATTATCACTTGAACATTTGAGCATAGCACCATTATTTAAAACTCGACAAGATTGGTATGTATCAGTCTCAAGCTATGTTAGCATACAGTTATGGACAGTATCTAAGGTACCTATGTGTTGAAGTGATAAGGGAAAATCATATTAATACATATAAATAATCACCATATGAACAGCGATGTCGGAAGTGGGGGGCAGGAGGGGCCCAAAGCCCAGAATTTGCCCCGGTCCCTTGAGAAATGAGTGCTCTTCATTAATAAAAATTAAATTTCACTCGTTACCGCTTTTTTCCTTCTGACACACATTCTATCACATTCATATGCTCTTTTAGTGAAATTCTAATCTCTACCCCCTCCTATCCGATAAAAAATGCGGGCCCTTTTCTTAGGAGCCAGGTTCTTTTCAAGTTTGGCCCCTCCCAACAAAAAAAGCACCCCCTGCAAATGCACATTCGTTTATGAATATTTATCAACATCACAATAACGTAAATAGAGCTTCCTTTAAAAAGTTTTAAGTGAAATATTTAGTTGAGTTTTTCGATGCGAGTTATACAAAAAAGCATTGATACAATTAAAGAATGATCAATTTAAAAAAGAGTTATAGCTGATGATATAAAAATTTCAAAAAATTCATGTAATTAAAATTGGGTGTGCTAGTCCTATCCATAGAGTGCTGGGCTGCTGGACAGGGTTCTGGTTTTGAACTCCAGGAGAGGGACTTAAACACATTTAGCAAAACTCACATGGAATTGTTTTCTGGATACAAGGGGATTGAGATTGAATTGTTTAGAATAAATATCGTTACTTAACTATGGACTCACTTGTATGTTTTTACATTGTATTCAGGATTATTCCAAACCAGAATCAATCTTGAATGATTCTGGTACACCCTCCCAGATCTTTCTAGGACAGCTGATGTTATTGTTGGAGAATGCAAATTTATTTATGAAAATGATTCTTACCTAAAGATAATATGGAAATTGTTGTATAATCAATATGGACCATATAATATAAGTATCTGTGAAATGTTGTTCACTGCATTGAATTCCTAACCTCAATCATTATTTCAGTCCCAGAGCTACATGCCACCAGCTATAGTCTCTGGATATCTGCATTCTTTCCCTCCTTCGATAAGGCAGTACTTCCCTCACAGTCATCTCATTCCACATCCCATCACTTCCTGAAACCACCAATATTCACTTCGCTTCCTCTCATAAATTCCTTCGGAAGGATCCCTTTCTCCCATTCAGTGTGCACTTCTTCATTCGTCTTTCTCTCCTTCCACCTTCTTCATCCTCCTCATTTTCATGTCAGAAAAATCTTGTAGGCTCTTACTGTTGCTCCTCCTTATGTCTTCCAGATTTTGGTTACATTTTTTAGGAATCACATCGAAGTCATAATGGTTCTTCAATTTTCATACAACTCAGAGGAATAAGGAACACTAAAGTTTCATAAAACATATATCTACAATGATAGAAATTAAAGTTTTTTTTTTACTATTTTATATTTGTATCTGAAAAAATGCATTACATTGAGGAGTTTTTCAGAAAAGGTTCTTGGTCAATCATAGCCTTGATTTAATCAATTTCCCAATGAAAAATTAAAGATGTGGTATATTTCTTCTTATTTTTGTTGTCCGAACATGGTTTATTAACTGATTGCCTTTGGTGGGTAGCAGCGATGTGTTAATAACTTATTAAAATTTATTTTGCCCTAAAATAACAGTGTTCATATAGGGGTAAAGGTTTTTCTAGTTTTCCGCTGGGTCAAATCTTCCATGGCCGATGTTCAAACCACTCGCTTATCATACTCAACACCCTGAGGATGATGAATGAGTGGTTCATCTAAATGTCGCCTATTGAAGACTGACCAGGCAGAGAAATTGAGTGACCCACACACAGATTATTCACCGTAAAATGCAAGAACGCAATTATGCATGAATATGTGTCTAATATCGCAACAAAAGCAATGATAGTGTTATGTATATATGTATGAATAAAATATATAAGTATGAATATTTGGGGAAGACCTGCTTTGGGAAAACCTTACTCTCGAGACTTGAGATTAGTGATTTTGACTTTTCATTCAATCTGTTTGAAACATTGGGACAATCAAGACTTTAGCACGGGAACTTCTTTCGTCTGACTTTGGCCTGAAGCATAGGAGAATTCGCAAAACTTGCATTGGTGGAATAGTAATTGATAATAAGCTGGTAATTAAATTATAAATTAGGAATTTCCCATATAGAATATACCAGAATTTGTAACGAAAAACATAGCTGTGGAGTTATCATCTCAATGAATGATGTAGCAGTAACTGTGATTGCGGGCTAAGCTGTCAGTGGCATTGGCTCAGGATTATAATCGTTGTTCGTACGTTCTTCTAGTTAAATTCGGTCACGGTGGGAAGCTGTCGTCTTGGAGGACTGAGTTGTGAAATGGTAGGGCTGTGCGATATGCTGTTTTGAATATCGCACTCAGGGAGTGTGTAAATTAATATAGTATCCCTGATCGCACTACAATATCAATATAGCGTAGCGTCGATATATCGTATTCGCGATATATGTTGGAAGTATCGTGATATCGGAATATTGGCAAATCAGGACATCGTTATACCGGGGTATGGTATTATCGGGTTATTGTTCTAACGGGATCTCGTTATGTTGAATATCGTTTGTTATCGGGATTCGAAATATCGTGTTAGCTGCCGTGTTTAATGTTGCATCGTGATCACCAGTTTCGTTCCGTTCAACAAATCCTCCTTGGTCAGGCACTTCCTCCCGGAGGAAAGTGTGTTACAGACCAGATGAATTCCTATCCCTAAATACCTTGGCGTTGGAAAGAATGACGAAATACTTGTGTTTCGTGAGCTGTAACCTTTTGTACGATTTATTTTTAGGAATTCTTGTTTCTGTTACTTACAGAAACAATAAATCTTACTTCTGTTACTTCTGTTGTTAGAGCGCGGAAGTAGTTTGGTGAGTGTGGCATATGCCTATTGTTGCGCACTCTTTGTTCTTGTTGAGATTGTAAACGATTTTCATTAAGGAATAGCTGGACATGGGTCGGCAAGCAATTTAATACTAAATTTACTCGTTGCTTACAAATAATATTGGAGTATAGGTACTGTGATTAGAATCTGGATCTCTTATTTACTTGCTATACTAGACAGGGAGATCGTCAACTGGTTATAGAATTATTGAAAGAGATTGTGAAATGTTGATGCCTTCAACCATCACAAAATGTGCAGTTGAAAGCGAAAGAATGAAATTGCATGGACATTGTATAACAGTCGGAGGTTTGGATTGATTTGATTTAATTTGTCGTCCCGTATAATTCCAATGGAGCAGATCCTCATGTGCGGACAGAGAGAGGAGTTGAAATCAGTTTGATTGCTTTTCGTGTGCCGCTCGTGTGTAATTGTTTCAGCTATAACTTATCAGACGCGCGAGAGGGCATTAGGTTTTTCAGGCGGTGAAGACTTCGAAATTCATCCATGAATCCATTCGTTGGTCTGACAGTCGGATAACTGACGACTCATTAATTTCATAAAAACATTCAGTAAAAATTGAAAATTGATTGTATCACATCACGTTCCGTCAATATTAAACTTTTTCTTAATTTAATGGGAGGTTTTCATGGTACGTAAGGTAGCATACCATTCCGCATTTCTTTGTGCTGGGCGAAGTAACTGATAGAGAGCTATCGTGTTTTTCGGGAGCAGGAAAGGCGATTTAATATATTTCCTCGCCTGAACCGGTATAGTAATAGTGCTTTAACATGTAAAATTGCGTATTGTGTTCACTTCAGTACGTATACGTACTGAGGTGATAATGTATGGAATGCCAATTTTTTCGCGGGCAAATAGCTCATGGAAAGATCTTCGATACTAAATCAAGTTCGCGATGCGTGTTATAAAACTCAAGGGGGCACTCATAAATATGGGCACTACTGGAAATTGACCCCAACTCAAGCAAATGTGTGGTGGTCGTGGCGTAAAAATGAAGAAAAATCTGAAAGATACGTCAAATACTTTATTTGAACTAAAATAAATCGAGGTTTATGAAAAAGTAAATATTCAATGGTGAAATATAATCAGTAAGTGTGTCTATAATTTTTATACGAGTTTTCTGGAAAAGAAATAGAAAAATGACGATGACAGCAGCAAAGGAGAAAAGGGTGGAATCATTCGAAATGTGGCCCTACAGAAGAATGATGAAGATTAAATGGATCGACCGAGTGACAAACGAAGTATTGAGAAGAGTGGGAGAAAAGAGAAGTCTGTTGAAAACTCTAAGAAAAAGACGGGACGACCTAATCGGTCATATCTTAAGACAAGATGGCCTGATGAAGAAAATCGTCGAGGGTTAGGTTAATTTGGAAGAACGGCAAAGGAAGGCGTCGTATGAAATATATGGAACTGGTCGTGAAGGATATGAAAGAGAGGAAGTATGTTAATATGAAGAGGTTGGCCGATAGAAGAATCGAGTGGAGGGCTGCGTCAAACCAATCCTAGGATTGTTGACCGATGTTGATGATAGAAAAATATAACCATCGGAAAATTATATTATATATCCGACTGAAACCGTAGGAATTTGGGTTCGAATCCGGGTATTTTCCTATTTGATGTTAACTCACAGAGTATAAGAGCACCTCAAATGAACATTTCAAGTTTTTCGCTCTGGAATGAGAAGCCAAGAGAAGAGAAGAATTGATTCAATGCCAAGGAGCTAGCAGAGGAGTGAGTCAGACTGCCAATTGTGTGATTATTTTGTAGTCATGCAAGGTTAGACAATCGGATAGAATCCGAAAACTGGGAGCTTACCCTGTGGTTTGATACACAAAATACATTCTTCATTTCTCTCCGCAAGCATTAAAATACTCAGCTGCCGGATCAAATATTTAGGAACTCTTCAGGATTAGGAATCAAGACGTCGAGAACGACTTCGAAATACCAGCTCGAAAAACTCGGGGCATAATTTTTTTCACGTATAATAAAATGAAAAGTTGAAAATGGGGTTTTGGGATGAGTTATCAAACTACTCACTTTAATGTTACGTTATTTACCTATCTTCTCAACTGTTTTCTAACTACCATGTAACTAATTACATGGAACACTGCAATAAGTATATGCAAGACTCTATTTAAATTTTTTTTGATGGAGTGAGGAAAATGTATGTACATATGCTACATGTCGTGTGGTTGATTTGATCTGATCATCTTAAGGCTGTAACACTTCTGTTCACTACTGGGGTCCAATCAAATATTTGGAAAACGTAAATACTCATTATGGAGGCTCTTAAACTAGGAATTCACCAGGAAACCAAACAGGAACTACGAATTAGTAAATGACACAATGCCATTTCAGTGTCAAATATAATACTTTATTTCACATTAGCCGCAAACAGAAAAACACTATTTATAGAAATGCGATCAGTCTCATATGATTGGACCTGACCAGATTCCAAGATGAGATAACTTTTGTATCCATGCCTGCGCTCTGACTCTAAATTTTAGAAAGGTAATGAGGATTACATTTTAGTTCACGCATGAGTATCCCCTCTGATGGTTGCTAGCGAGACGACTTTGTGAGTGCAGTCATTCTGCCGGCATTCATAGCCATCTATTCAAGGTTTAGGTTCTCTTTGAAGGCAGGACCCATTTACCTCTTTTCATTGGCCTATACGTACTAATTACTCGAATCGGTAGCCTAGAGGACGGTATGCTTCCCAGTTGGTATGTTTACTGATGTTTTACTGATCTTCATACCATCTACTTCTATTTTTTATTGTTGTTTGTCAAGTGATGGTTCGACCGCAAATTATTTTTATCTAAGCACTTTTATTTTTGTCCAGGATAGTATACCCCTTCTTGCATAAATATTGCTTCTCATGGATTTATCTTCCCTACCCATGTTTTCGTTTAATTTATCTTTGTTATAAGTCTGGATTCATCTCCATAGTTAAAAACTTCACTGTTGTTTATACTTAAGTTTATTTTAGCATGTTCCAATGACTTGTTCCGCATACATTTTAAACATCATTTTATTGTTTGCCTATACCAATTTTTCCCCATATTTAATTGATATCCAGGGCATTTCAAGCATTAAACTTGTTCCCACAATCTTTGCTTTTGTAACTACATATCTCAGTCCTTGGTTTCTTCCTCTGAATGCCATTGTTTCGGTCTTTTCTACTGATATTAGTAGGTTACATTCTTTCTGGTGTAAATATTTCTAGTTTGTCCTCTGGCTGTCTGGGATTATTATTTTGTCGCTTGCGTACAAAATAGAGTTATCCTTTCAGGATCTAAACAAAAAGCCTTGGCAGGGGCACGATTAACAGTATGGCGACCTTTACAAAAAGCTTCTGTGGACATTGATTGACCGAAATTGATGATACACCAGAGATGCCAATTCCCCTCGCATCCCAGTCTCATGTTAAGGGGGTGGGTATTAAATAATAGCTACGTGAATAAGGGCTGGGAAGAGGGAGGAGTGTATAAAGGGACTTCTTCCGTAAGGGAAGGCGAGCGGTGTTGCAGAAAAAAAAACGTTCGTACGAAAACAATGGGTTTGAGGGGAGGACAAGAATGCAAGGGAGAACAAAAGACCTGTTCCTCTTTTTAATATCTCTCGCTCCTCCTTTCTCTTTGATTCTCTTTTGTTTCCCCCGGCTTTCATTTGCGGCGAAGGGGAGCGAGAAAAGCTTCGCGTGTTTTCTTTTTTTTATAATTTAGGACGGGAAGACTCTTGTCCCTCTTGTGTCTTTATCTTATTCCAAGCCCTGGGAAAAGGGGTGAAAATTGAAAGAAAGTGTTTATGACGAAGAAAGTGAAAGGACTATTTTGTGGATGAGGTCGGAGAAGGGGGGAATGATCAAAAGCCCTTTTTTTATCGGTGAATCCTGTCGGGTGGAGGCTGGAGCGATGGGAAAGCGGTCATGGTGAGGAGAGACCTGACGGACAAAGGGGGAAAGCGCCATCGCCAGTCCTCGGAGTCCTAGTTTACTCTCGTGAAAGATTGCCACCTAGTATTAGAGTGTATAGGGATTGATTTGATTCGGAAACCTTTCTCTGCCAGATTTCCCAAATGTGCGCGGAATTAGATAACGTGGCGACCGTCCAAGCAAATCAGTCCGTCGCGTACGTCCCGACTACCCATTTTGGGAGGCAATGCAAAATAGTAGTAAAGTCGGTGACGCACCGGTCTGATGAACAAGAAGCCCAAGGTATCAATCTCTTCTCGGGTAAGGGTGTTGCATTTGTCTCAGCAACAGGCTCAAGATTGAGCACGGTTAGGCGGTTTGATGTAGCCCTAGAAGTTGGAGTAACTTAAAACCTAATTAGACAACTACTCACACAAAGAAAACCCTTGCAAAAAAGTGGGAACTGTTTAGTATCCATTTGTAACCGGAGGAGGCGAACTAGGTAGAACAGTGCATGTTTTTCGGGTTTTCTTCTACGTTTCCCCATCTCAAACGACGAAAATTTCTTAAGCATTCCAGCTCGCTTCCTAAGATCTGAAAGATCTCAGGCCTCCTTCAAGTCTGAGGAAACGAGATAGAACACTTGTGAAACTGTTATAGATTGAGATAGACGAATGCGGGAAGAAACCAAAAAAATGTGCTCAGTTTAAACTCAACGAAAACCGTCATTTTAACATTCGGATTCGGTATATTGCTGGGAACTGTGGAATTGTGATTACAGCGAATGTAATGGGTCGCATTGCATTCGCTGTATTAATGTATTATTAATTCGCTCCCTAATGCGGAGATGTCCGCCAAAAAGCCGTCACCATCGGTAATAATTGTCTAAGGATTAACTACGATTGGTTCCCATGGTCCTACCTTCGGTTGCCTTAAGAGGGAATTCTTAAGTAGCGAGTCATGTGAAAGAAAAGGGTCAACCCAAAAACTTTCCTGGGTGGGGAGGGACTATTGGGAAGGAGCTTGAATCAAATTTTCAAAAATCATCGGGGAGTGTGGCGTTAAATTCACTCTAATACTAAACTTGTGTAAGATTGATGGTAATTACTATTACTCAAGTTATATTTTTTAGGAAAATCGTCCTAGCTCATCTAGATTTTTCTTATGATTTTGCTGCCGCGGAGCATCATCGGACGCGTTGCAAAATGTTGTTAAACGATTGTGAAAACAAACAAATTTTCATGTCGAGTTGTTTGAAAATTTTTTTTGATGATAAATTCAGTTAAAAATAATGACTCCTTTTAGCGTACATAAGATTTGCATAGGAGTTACGGAAATGTATAGATTGCTGTTTTTAGGAAAATAATAATTCTAGCCTGCACTCGGTTCTCATCCTCATTGCCAAGGTATCGTCTCCATCATTAACCGGTTGTGCATTTGGATGATATATTTGCTGACCTTAGTTGGACTCCCGTATAGAAATGTCTCGGTATTGGTGAAATGTCTCTAAAAGGTTATTAGTTGCTGTTATATATCTACATCTACTTAATACTCTGCAAACCACTTTGAAGGTGTGTGGCAGGGGGTGAACCTTCACCAAGTATGCAATAAAAATAAGAGAGAACAGGTTCTGTTTGTTCTCTACAAGCAGAACTTGCTTGCATTCATGACTTACATGCAACTGGGAGGTTTAATGCTCACCACCCTGAGGAAAATATTGGACATGCAGTTACGAAACACGGTAAATATTAGCTATAAACCACAATAAATTGTTAGTTTATACGAAGTAATATAATGGTTATTGATTAGTCAGTGATTTCTGTAAATACATTGAATTATTTACTCTCATTTACTACAGTATGCATGAGTTAGTAATGCTGACACATGTACCCGTTAAAAAATAAGTAAATTCTAATAAATACATCAAAATCTACCTATTCTGATTTCCCCTCATACCCCCTCGGTAATCTGTTACTGTTATATTAAAAGTTATCCGAAGGAGGCGAGAGACTTATAAGATTATTGGCGTAGTTAAAGTCGGATGAGTTGAAGGGAACAGGAAATTTTTTTGGGATCGGGGTGGAAAGGAATCAACGATTGACGCAAATTTCCTCCTAACGACGAGGGGTAAATAGCTGAACGTCTCATTCGACGGTCAGAAGGCTGGCCATTAAGTGTTCTCCGCTAAACACTCTTGCAAGGATCCCTCATAATGCAGAAACATTTCTGCTTCTTCCTGACTTTGAATCCATGTCTTCTGGGCGGGAGGCCAGCATTAGCTGCTGCTCCAACCTGATCTCCGAAAAGAACATCTTCGGTTCCCGATGTGTGGAAATCAATATTTCCGAGATCACTGGGATCTGATTACGTTGGCAATGTGTTCATGGAACTATCGCATCCGTCCAGTTAAAAAAATCTTGACATTACAGTGCGGTCACCATTGAAATCAATTTCAAATATTTCATTAAACTTAATGGTCCCGAGATTCAATTTGTTGAACTGCACCATCAAGTTGTAAAAAGAACTCGGTCACTTTGTAAAATATACTAGAAATATTTTAATGCTCCATCCGGGTTTCCATGCTTACCTGTTGATATGTAAGTGTCAAAGGGTGGTACAATAAAGTAATTCAAGTGCAATCACTGGTTGGCAATCAATCGGACTCATGTACAACTAAATCAAGTATCCATTGGTTTTCATCTTGGATGTTGCCCGCGTAAAAATTGAGAATGTTATGAAAAATAGATCTAGATGATAGCAAAGTTTTGTGAACTCCTGTAACTGCTCTGTTAAACTGTGGTTTTAAATGGGCAGAGTGTTTTCTATAAAGGTTTCATTGATTGTAAAAAAAATATCGAAACAATACCCTTTTTTTAATCATAAGTTTCAGATCCATCGTTACTTCCTAAAAATAAATACATATCCAACACGATGATACAGATATATCGCCAGAAAAAACGACCGTATCTACATTGTAATTAACGGAACGTTAAAAAATTCATATAGACTGGGTTTGTCCCAAATTATCGGGTCCCTTCACTCTAGTTCGTAGCCTTTTGCTGTATCACCATACTCCTTTCAGGACACTCCAGAGTACATCTATATGTCATCCTAAGAGTCGACGCTGAGGCGTGTTCGGGAAAAAAACCTACGCGGCCAGGTAGTGCGATCTACCCTCTTTTCACATATGCCCTTCGATGTCGCGTCGAAAGAGGCGACGGTGGGAGGGCGGGTGTTGAGTGCCGTCAGATCCACTCCCCCAACCTCATCTCAATCCAGTCTCCCCCAGCACACGGCAGTGCGAGATCCAGTGGGTGCGCATCTCGGGGACGCCGAATGTGTGGACCCGCGAAACAAAGGCAAAGCGACGTGCGCTTGGCCGGCATAAAGAGCGAGTGAAGTGGGAGGCTTTTTTCCCCCTCGGAGAAGGACGGTGTCGGGGGTGGGTGTAAAAAGAGCGATACTCGGTCGGGGGCTGGCGCTCGCATCGGACGGCGCTGTCGGGGGGCGCCAACCACAGGGACAATGGGTGGGAATTTTTGGAGCAACTGTTATTTTATTTATTTATTCATTTTTTGAGCACGCGTTCAGTCTTTTGTTCCGCGGCGAGACGGGGACTTACGGGCGTGAATAGGGGAACGATACAGTATGTAGCGGTGTGTACTCTCTTTGAGCAATTGGGAGGGATTATTATTTCTTTTTATAATGTGGTGGTGGGCTTGGTGAAGCGTTAGAATGGACGGTTGCTCTCTTTAAATCTCGCGTGACTCATGTTTAGTGTTTGCGAGAGGGAGGTAAATTGAATTGGATTGAATTGAGAATTGAAGGAAAACCGACAGTGTGAATTCATGGGAAATAATCTTTGTTTTATCTTGTGCAATTCTGCATGGGTTTTACGGAAAGGAAATAAACATGTATATACAATCTGTATAGAAAAGGTGATGGGTCCTAAAGTCTAAATAGTGATCATTGAGTATCAGAAAAGATACAGCGAAGCCAATGGTAAAGTTTCTGAAAAAGGAGACAAGGCAATTTAATTTAATAAATTTAGGAAATATTTAAGGATGCTGGATTAGTGATACTATCAGGTACGAGGGCAAACTTAAAAATAAGGTCTCCAATTTATTTTTTCATAGAAAATGAAATTTATTGATATTGTTGGATACATCGTTGGAAAGGTCATCGCTTCAGCTATTTTTCGATGTAGTCAACCTGGCGGTCGATGACTTTTCTCATCCGCACGATGAACTTTTGCATCCCGTCGTCATACCAGCTTCCGTCCGCGTTGCGAATATAGGCGTTGACCTCCTCTTGCACCTCGTCGTCCGTCGCGAACTTCATCCCTCCTAGGTGTTTCTTCAGGGCGAGGAACATGTGGAAATCACTGGGTGCGAGGTCGGGGCTGTACGCAGGGTGCCCGATCACTTTCCATCCAAACTTCGAGATCAGTTCCTGCGTCTGATTAGCCGTATGAGGGCACGCGTTTTCATGATGAAATGAGACCCCCTTCGTCAGTATTCCTGGACGTTTGTTCTTGATCGCGCGCCGAAGATTTTGTAGTGTGTGGCAGTATCTTTCCTTATTGATAGTGGTTCCCCGGGGCATGAAATCCACCAACAATACTCCCTTTCGGTCCCAAAACACTGTTGCCATGACCTCGGCTGACAGAGTTTGTTTGACCTTTTTCGGTTTCGAAGACGTCGGGTGGTGCCATTGTTTGGACTGTTGCTTCGTCTCGGGGGTATAGTGGTGAACCCATGTCTCATCACCCATTACGATAGAGTCCAAAAAATCATCTCCTTCCTCTTCAAAACGGCGCACAACTTCTTCCGCACATTCCATGCGCTGCCTCTTGTGGTCTTCGGTGAGCTGTTTGGGCACCCACCTGGCAGAAACCTTTCGGTAATTCAACTTGTCCTTTAAAATTACGCGAATTGAGTCTCTGCTACACACTTCTCCAAGTTTTTCTTCCAACTCCTTCACCGTTTCCTGGCGGTTTTTCAGCATTTCCGCCTCCACTGCTTGCACTGTCTCATCTGAGCGTGATGGCCTGCAACTTCTTTCCTCGTCGTGGACGTTTGCGCGGCCGGAAAGGAACTCGCGGATCCACTTACGAACGTATTTAACATCCATACATTTTTCATCGTAAACTTAAACCAATTGGCGATGAATGTCAATAGGTCCCACCTTTTTCGCGGTCAAAAATCGTATGAGAGACCGAATTTCACACCTGGACGGAGACGAGAGTGGAAGCTCCATCGCGGACTGCTGCTATGCCAAGACTGAGCTGTCGACAATGCTTCGTGGCAGCAGAGTGGTAGTGGGGAAACCAAGGAACACGGCGGTGTTACCGGATTGCACCTAGCGCTTCATGCGGCGACGCAATGACTTAGGAGACCTTATTTTTAAGTTTGCCCTCGTATTATGCTGAAATCACTGAGTTTGAGTGCTGTGTTTAGTGCAAATCGAGTTCAATACTCTGTCAGTTCTATGGGGTGTTGAACCGTGGTCCCCTTGTCTTTCTTCTAGAGCAGGAAAATGTCGACGCCAGATTTCTCTCCACCCTTTTTCCGTTCCTTGAAAAATTCCTGCCTTTTTCCAATGACCTACTTGCTTAAAATAGCGCAAATAACCTCACCCGTCTGCTCTCTCCTCCGAATAACTACCACTACTATAAAATAGGCTTGTCATGGACGCTGTTTCTGATTTAAATTTGTCCTTTATGTGGTCGAAAATTTCATTAAGAGTGTAAAAGTAGCATTGAGAATTTTCATACTTGGAATGCCTAGGCATTTATTGGTCTGACACATTGATTATTGTAATTTTTCTGAAGCTCAATTCGTGAAGTTTTTGACTCCTCTCATTCTCGTATGAAGGTCGCTTAGAATGCACGGCTGTATTTTTATGTTTCAAAAATGCAGGTACGGGTGCATTTAAACCTGTTATATTTATCGAAACATTCAACGATACAATGAATAAGAATTGAAGAAAGGTGCATTATTTTTAAGCAGCGTTTACACGTAGCAGTTGACTGCTATGACAGTCGCGAGATGCGCGATATATCTATTTCGCTACTGCTATGATGCGTCTGCACCAACTTCTATGCAGCTTAAAGCCGCTATTTAGACGTTTTCATAACAATTAAAAAGAGTTTTATCTCAATAGTGATTGACGCTTAAATTTGCATGAAATTCTTCAAGCAATAAATTCCAATGACTATTATCTTTTGTTCCCATTCTTTAAAGAGCAGAATCTCCTCTTTGGGGAGGGATATCCTTGTTATTATATCCAAATTCCTAGTATCAGAAGTCGTGTATTTCTTTCCGTTGGCGATTGTTGCGATCACGTTGCGATTATTTCCGCTGGAAAGTAGACGGGCTTCAACTTTGCTAATAGCTCGAACTAGGATCGATTGTGTTCGGCATATGTCCAGTATCGACCTGAACTCGCATCGCAGTTGCTATTTACACATGCGAGTAGGGCTTAACAGTTGTTAGCAGTTGACTGTCATAGCAGTCCACTGCTACGTGTAAACGTGCCTTTACTCGGATTTGTCAAAATTAAATTAATGAATATCGTTTGTTGTCGGTAATAATCGAGAAAACGAGAAAAGCATGGATTTGAAATGAAACTGTGGTGGTTATGAAAATGCTGTTAATTTGCAATTAGGAATAACTTCGTTTTTTAATTCCAGCTAGTAATGGTTGAAAATTAATAGTCATTTGTGCCAAGCCCTTGCCGTACATAGAGGAGCTTCAAATAGGGAGTAAATGGAATGGTAAGGAGGAATAGTGGAGAGAAACACGGCGGTCGGCATGGGCTACGGGAACCACAACACTTACGGTCCATGTCCGGAGTACCGAATTTGAAATATACAAATAGTGATACAGTTGGAATATCTCAAAGATTTCTAACCCGGCCCCTATGGATGAGTAGCCAGCTATCTAACTGAATGAAACTTTTTCAGGCGTCTCTGCATAACCTCTGCATAAAATGGAGAAAGAAAAACCCCACTTCGTAACTTCGTAAAAATCTACAAAATTGAACAGAAATGTACGATCGTTTAGGACACTTATGGAGTCATCGGGTGCATCTTATGAGGTATAGAGGCGAAATTAGTCGTATTATTAACTTTAGTGGAAATATATTTATTTAGTGGAAGTTTCTGATGTTTTTCAACCCCTTTCAGCAGTCTTAATATCCACTGTTACCCTCTTGCTCTTTTATCTCCATCGGGATTCATATCGAAACAATCATAGTAAGAGGAATCACAGGACACACCGATATCTCTGGAGACCCATTTGTTTATTTAATAGGTTTCTGAAATGTATACGAAATTAAAATTTTAAATCTTTTTCTCATAAGATAATACTGAAGCCGTGACTTTTGAGAATTGCTGGATAAACACACAATGTAATCTAATCTGTTTATTGTTGTTGGTTGTCTTCTTTTCACCTTAGTTAGCCGTCTCTCAATAAACAGTGTAGATTATACTATTCGAGTTTGTTCTTTGAGGAAATATTTTTCATGAATCTTGTGACATTATGATCAGATGTACACGTATGCTCTCCACTTGTTAGCTACACCAATCATGTTCAAGCAATCTCTTGGGAACTAATACGAAGAAAGATGAAATATTAATAAAAGAAAGCTTTGTAAGGTTTAGATGTTCTTTCCGTGAATATCCTTCGCGTAAAGCAAATTGTTGCTAAATACAATCTTTTGCGAGTAGCTATGGTCATTTCTGTAATGATTTCGGAAATGCAAACTGGTCAGGTATTATTAACATTTAGTACAGATTTTTTGATCATTTAGTACTTGATATTTCGGTGAGGACCTCTTTCAGGGTAATTGAATGTGAAAATCAATAACAATTAACGTAAGTATTAGAATTTTTAATTTCAGTGAGTATTTGATATTTAGCACAATTTATGTTAATAAATATGCAGTACATCTAGATATCTATTTGGTTTCAAAAAGTGTAATGTTGTAACCTTATTGGAAAAATATTAATTTTACTACAACTATTTATTTAAAATAAGGTGAATTTTACACATTTTTATATTTAGTGACAAGTCACAGTAATTTCACGTAATTTAACTTTCCTCCAAAAGGTAAGAAACGTTCAAATACCCCAAAACTAAATGGGATTGAAACCATTATTTGAAACAGAAACCAAATCTCTCTCGTATCACGACGGGGAAGTGAAGGCACAAGTCACGCGCTTTATGAATTCATAGAGTTTCACACATTAGAATTCTCTCCAAGAAAATTCCTCTGCAAGGAGAAAAAGAGAAATGCAAATCAATATGGTGTATTTTATATTTAATAATATAACGACGACCAAGAGTTCAAAATAGCCTGTATTTGAAGTTGTGGTAATCATAATTTAAATTTTAGGTGCTGTAAAAAATCATATCAATTACGATATGGAAATATGAACTTGTTAACAGTGCATTAACAGTCCGTAAATCCAGTTTGCGATTGATTTGAATCAATTTGTAATGTTAATGCAGTCAAAGATCAAGCAGAAAATAGTTTAACGACATAATGATTTATGTCATATTAATTTCACTACCAATTTAAAGTGATTAGGGAAAAGATCTGTTATTTTGTCCATTTTATAAAATAAAATCTAGTTCAAAGAGTGAGGCTTTACTTTGTGGAACCACTCGATTGGAAATGAATGGAACGTGCAAAGTGGTTTTTCATTTCCAAATAAAATCTAGGTAATATGGGAAGCGTTAATTGTAACGGAATAGCTAGAAGCAGGTATCGGGAAAGGAATCGATACAAGTTTCAGAAAAATGGCTCGAACAAGGTTTTCAGCTTGATGTGGTTTAGATCCACGACGTGATCTATCGAGTTAAATGGAGAGTCAGTGAGAGTAATCCAAACTTGCAGAAGAGTAGTACTTGCATGCTCGAGTGCTGGAAAATTAAATGAACAAATATAAAACGACGCATGGACATCCCATCTTCTTCACGAGTCTTTTCCCTTGGCTACCCTACTTCAATTTTTCCAGGCCGCCGACATCATAATGTGCTCCAAGTGTGTCACCGTAGCCGGTGAACCAGAATAAACTCATGGCAATATAGGACGCGATCGATTCAGGCAAAACACCCATAGCCGGAGAATCAAGGGCTGCGATAGCTCCTAAGAAGGACTAAACGAGAGTAAGAGGTACGGTAATACATTCTTGAGGCCCCGAGGGAGTGGATGTTCATGCCGTTAGAAGACGAAAGGAACCACCTATGAAGACGTTATTTTTTATCTATTTCAATGGCGATGCCGTTCATTATGAGGGTTAATGCAATATTTATTCAATTGGATTTAGGTTAAGTGGCACAATATGCATATCCCTTAAACTTGGAACACGTAAATGGCAAGGTTGACATTAATTTGACATTTTGTTCTCATTAGTATGGAGCAGTAATATGTTAAAAGAACGGGCATGACTGCAAAGGGAGCCAGATTGGCAACTCATCGGTCTGGTAACCCATGGGTTGGTGGTTAGGATCCCTCTTCGGATATGGATTTTATGCTATTCTTAGTTGATAACACAGAAAGAAAACACCTGTTTTTTTGTGTTCTTTTTTTCCGTGTTACCATGTTTCGCTTCCACTCCATATCGCCTGAATCTTCAAAATTAACTATTCTTAGTATTAGTTTTGTCGGTGCCATATAAACAAGGTAGTTGGAGCTCCTCATAATTAATTATCTCACTACCACGGTAATACACGAGGACATATCACAAAGTATAATACTCAAAGAAAGGTCATTAACTACAGCTGAAAATTTCAGCTGTGACAAATTGCAGAGATTTACGGAGAAGTCGTGGAGAGAAATTCAGTCAAAAGTTTAACAATGAAGAAAATCATGAATGTTAAAAAACTAATTTGAGAAATAAGAAGGGAGAAAATAAGAGCACATAAAAGGCTGGACGATGGAGAAATTCCAAGTAAAGAAGGGAAGTGAAAAATGCAGAGGTGGAAAAGAAAACAGGACTAGTAAAAGGAGAAAGAGAAGACATGACTGGAACGAGACAAAGAAAGAGAAGAACCGTGGAAGAGAACGACGGATTTTCCGATTTAAAAAATACTAAGTCATGGAAAGCTATTGAAGGAGAAAGTAGTGGAAACAAATAAAAGAATCGGATTCCGATGCCCATGGCACTTTTACCACCGTGACCCCAGAGGTTTTCTCGTTAGGGAAGATTGAGGGAGGTCTGAGGAAGCGTGGAGAAAGGAATGGACTCGGGGGCAGAGGGCAATGAGGGGTCGGTCGGTGGGGGGGAAGCGACCGGGGGAAGGAAGGAAGCAGCCGTGGCGAGCTGAGGTTCGCGGAGAAATGGACTGCGGTGAAAGGCCGACGCACGGGACGTGCCCCGCGGCGAAGAGCACTGACAGTACCACGTGATCTCCAACAAACATCACACTCCAGCGAGTGAATCTTGCAGCTTCTCTTTTTGCTACCAATGCGGTCTTTCTGTTGATCACGTTTCCTTAATTAGAGTTTCTTGCAGATAACGAAGTATTAGGAAGTATTAGTTTTCACGGGGAAAAAATGTAAATGCTCCGCATCTGTTGTGTGGAATGGCCACCTAATTTCATATTCAACTTTCGTATACTTTTGGTGAAATATCTCTCACGTCGAATATCCCTTGCATATCTACCTACCTCGGTTTACTTGAGATTGGTAGGGGATCGGATCGGGTTGGTGTGGTGGCTAGAGTACTGGCCTCCGATCCCGGGGGCCCTGGTTCGATTTTCGGTAGTGGCGGATTTTTCAGTGGAAAACCGGTCCCCACTTGAGTGCCTAGTGGAGGGTATTTCAAGTCCAGTACTCCGCCCATAGGATGGGGCGTTAAGCCGTGGTCCCCTTGGCGCCTTTCTAGGTAATGAGTAGGCTAATGCCGACGCCGGGTTTCTCTCCATCCTTCATCCGTTCCCTGAAAACTCCTACCATTACCCAATTACCCACCTATCCTAAATGGCGCAAAAGACCTCAGCTGTCGGTCGTACCCCTGAATAACCAGCCAACCAACCAACTTGAGATTGGTATTCATGCGGTATCTTAGACGCTGAATCTCTATACAGCTCACCAACAATTTCAGCCCCGTAGCAGACTGACGCACTATCACTTGGTAATACATAAAGCTGACCAATTTAATGGTCTTTCCCTTTTTCATGGCAGCATTTACACTGTTGTACCATATTATTCCTATCCTCTTCCTGTATTTTCTTTTCACTATGTTGATGAGTATCAGCCAAAGCGGACGATCCTGACTTTCTCCACACGCTATTGCTGCCCACCCAGTTTCTTCAGTAGCTACTGTATTGTTCCCGCAATTTTATGACATAATTTTGTGAAGATAAGTTATTTACAGACGTTAGTAACATGATATACGGACCAAATAATGCTCATTTCAATGCCACCTAGATATTCTGATATATAAAATTTTCACATCTCAGCATCAAAATAATGCTTTCCGGGTCGAGGAACGTTTTACGTAGAAAAATATAGCGGATGCGAGTAGTATCATGTACTAGAAAAGATATCCTGAAGAGATATCCTATAATCTCCCACCATGCATTTCACAAAGCTCGTACATGCGTTCAGCACAAAAGTTTATTCATGATTACAATGGAAGCAATTGAAACAAGATGACACTCAGTTGAGGAAGAATCTCCTAAAACTCCTCCGTCAAAAGGCAAGCGTAAAAGGGTAAAGAAAAACAATGAGGAGTTCATTTTTATCTAAGCAATATATTCGGCGCTAAAATTATTTTCTTGCATAAATATTCTGTAAAATGAGATTCTACCATTTTACCACCATGCCCACTCAATTTAAAATGATGGAGACATTATTAGCGATGTTGATACATACCTGCATTCAGTGCCTCTATGGAAAGATCGATACGTATTTATTGCATTTGGAATGATGTGGTGAATAGGACGATTCTCGGTTTGACCCAGGGCGGAGGTGGTTTCAGAGGACGTGGAGGGATGGGGGGAGGAAGGAGATAGGAGAGCGTCGGTGACTCGATTGGGGGTCTGTTGAAGCTTCCTTGGGTGCGGGGGGAACGGAAGAGGGGAGGGCAGGATGCCGCGAAGCGAGAGGATAGAAGGGAGGTGGGGGAGTGAGGGCACGTCGCGGGCAGAGAGATGCCCTCGCCCGATTGGAGGAGAATGGGTCCAAGTTAGCGAGGAGCTGACGCCGCCCGTATGAGGGAAGGGGGCGAGGAGGGGTCAAGGCGTACGGTCTGGGGCACGTCGGTCCAGAGAGAAGGCAGGGGCGGGGGATGAAGAAGAGGGTGGAGAGGAGAGTCTGAACGAGCTAATGGAAAAAGGTGAGGGAAGTTAATAGACTCTGAGGAAGAAGTTTTCTCACCTCCCTCCTAAGAATGCCACGGGTCTCGGAGGTGGATTTCTCTCGTACGGACTGACGTCTTTCTGCTCACATAAATGATGAATTATACGTCCCGTGATACCTTAAACCGATGAAAAGTTTTCACTACTCTCCGTGCAAGGAACATGGATTGAGCTTGTATTGGATTTTGAAATAAAATTTATACAAATCCAGAATGAGCGTGAGGGGAGGAATATGCAATGTAGTTGATCGGATAGGTCAAAATTGTTTTCTTATACGAAAGTAAGGGAAGATGTAATGGTTTCAGACTTGAAATTCGTCGTGTTTTCTCATGTGCTCAAATATACAATAATGAAGCCATAAATGACGGACACTCATCATATTGGAATGTTTCTTGCAATTCAATGCTCACGAATTTAATATGGTTGGCTATTTCAAAATGTATACCTCTCTATCATGAAATATAATTGCTATTTTTCAGAATCTCTCTGTATTTTTTATGCGTGCCTTCGCCTTTGTTGGTGTTTGGACTATGTGCTCGTTATAACCAATCATTTCTCCTACAACACTCAGTTTTTCTCACAGCGTTGATTAAACGCTTCCTGTCCACTGGCTCAAATTTAATTTCCATCTCTATCTCCATCAATGACTACGACTTAATCTCCCATCGAAATTAAAGGTTTTATTCTCAAAAACACCAACTAAGGTGTTTAAACAAAGTTTTCTCTCATTGAGCTGTACGGTTCTCCAAAACTAATCCCAATGGTGGCGTGTGAAATACACGTATTGGAGTAGAGGGAAGTTCCCTTCGCTGTGCCCTCTGTGGTTTCCTATTACCCAGAAAATTACTTACATTGGAACTTACTTACTTACGTGGATCTGTCCCAAGAGGTCTCTCCCGTATTCGACACCGGTGAATAAACACAGTACATGTTGGACTACCGCTCCTCTTCTCGGACCTCGACCACAATTTCTTCAAGCTGCTCGTCACACGCCATCGACTTCTTTCGTGCGGCCATTTTCCGGCATGTAAATCCATGCTTTGGCTATACTCGTTGGATCTTCTTAAAATTCCGCTAATAGAACTCTATGCTCAAAATTTATTTATTTTTTACCACTCTGCCACTTGTCCTAATAATACCAATCTAATTTCCGATGACTTCTCTCCATTCCTCTGTGAATCCCACTATATTCGTCCCCATTGTCATTCCATACCATCTCGAATAGGCCTCTCAGATTTAAATATCCGGGCCAAAATAGTTGTTTAATATTTGATGGCTTATCCATGCATCCCATTTACCTTTATCACTCTTACCGTCTTTTTTTATCCATCACAATTGCTGCTCATTTGCTTTCTCTGCTGCCGGACTTGTCAACCGACCCAAAGAACTGGGACTGGGTCTCGTAGTTGACAGGCAGGATTCATCTTCTGTACATCTATTTAGGGGTTAGATGGCAGTTTAGGGGTTAGATGGCAGAAGGGACAGTTTTGTCTCAATCTCGCCCCAATAAAGACCTTTTATTATTATTATTATTATTATTATTATCTACATCCACGCAATGGCCTGACATTGACATGCAACTAGGATACTACATGGAAACATGTTAGACCTCTGTACATCAGCCCATCATGAAATTATAGGACAAAATAATGGGCGTGAATTACGTATTTCCATACCTATTAGTGTTTTTAATGTGAAGCCGTCACTAAAATTGCCATTTCACTAGATTATAAACTTTATGTCTCCGGTGACTTTATTCTTCAGTCAGTATCAAGACGTTTCAACTCGTCTCTTGCGGTTTATCTTTTTCATGGCTGATGACCAAACTTCTCTTTCTAGATGGATAGTGTGTTGATGTATATCAAATGGAAGATTTAATAGCAAGTACGTGTGCACCTAAGGATTGATCCATACTTTTCCTTTATCTCGGAGTAAATATGGCGATAGAATAGAGGTGAACTATGTACGAGGATGGTAGAACCGGATTTTGATGGAAAGAAGCATGGGTTTCTGCATCATCCGAGCCAGGATTTCTCTCTTCTGGGGTGTTAGGCGGAGGGTGTGCCGTAATGATTGCGGGTGGTGGCCAATCCTCTTCGGGGGAGGATTTCGAAGAGGGTTTGATGCATAGAAGTGGAAGGGGGGATTCGATGAGCGATAGGAAAGCATTCTGGAAAGTTGGGAGGGGATATTAACTCCGACGTTCCCCTTTCAGTGGAACGAGAGCTTCTTTCTTCTTCGACTTCCACTGGGAGACGGCGGCGGTGCATCCGAGGGTAAAGCGGGATCCTCGCGCTCGGAATCCTTGATTTAGTTCGACCGATCGTCGAATGTGTGGGTGGCTCAGTCAGGAGAATCCTACCCGGCCGTGATTTGAACTCTGAACTCTTTGCGGAGAACTCCGGACTGTTTTTCGGCTGACGCCCGGCGTTTTTTCCAGGGTGGCACGATAACGAGAGATTCTGGGGATTTACGCTGCGGGAGGATAATGCATTAGAATCCATCCCGTATTGACTCGAATTTTTACCGTGCTTCACTTCATTGATACCCGCGGATTTTGAAATGCTTCTTAAAAAAATCACAGCTTGGACATTAAAAGTGCAAAACTGAGTGTAGTGCTTCAAAATATGTACGAATAGAGCGAGAGCAAACAAATCGAAGAAAGGAGGATAGAGGGTTGAGGCTAGAGTTTAGGGTAAGTATTTAAAGGGATGGGGGAAAGTAAATGCTTCATGATTAGTAAGTTTTTGTATCTAAAGGGAATGAATTGGAACTCTTATGTTATTTCTCTCATAGTATTTCATATCAAAGGCAACAAGTGTCCAATGTGAACCTAGCATTCATGTTAAAAACCTCAAGAAAATTTATGTTTCCGGAAGGATTTAATGCTGTTGTTGCTCTTTGTATTTTATTATTAGGTATTGTTTTGGTCATAATTTAGCATCAGATGAGGTAGTAATCCGAAGTTATCAAATAAAAATTCTGATATTATTTATATCACCATTAAATCAAAGAAGTTTATGTAAATTACATGAATTGAGAGGTAAAACTCATTTTGAGTCGTAACTAGAACACTCAGATAATACTGAGTAGTTTTCATTCCTTGTAATAGAAAAGTTAATGTCAATATTAGCATTTTTCAAGCGGCTGGAATATATAGGTCGCAGAAAAAAGGGAACAAGATCCTGTGTAATTTTAAACGAATTTCTAAATTTGGCCCAGTGATACAATGTTTCCTTTCATGGAATAATAATAATTGCTAAGATATTTGCTACATGAGTTATCACTACTTAAGAGCTCGGGCATGTGGTAAAATATCAATGAAGGAAAACGGTTGCCTCAGGTGGGAGGAAGGTTAAGAAAGATAAGGTTAAAAGTGACGAATTGGACATTGAACGAAAATAGAGGTGTTGAGCCTTTGAACTTGAAATTACCACATTTTTCTTGCCTAGGATGCTCCCAAGGTTCAAAATAACAGTTCATAGAACTTGGATACCCATTTGATCAGAAGTCTCTCGATTAAATAAAAGGGATCCGAGTGAAAAAGGGAGGAAGGAGGGGCGAGATGGTGGGGGAATAACAACGGAGGCTCGTGGACGGAAATGAGGAGATAAAGGAATAAAGATGAATGGAAAGGGTGGCGAGGAATGGGGTGGGGGAGGAATACAAGTGCGGGGCTGCAAGGGAGAGCGGGCGAGTTTTGGTGGAGGGCATACATTTCCGAGCACGTTCTACTCCACCAACCCCAGTAGTGGAAATGATCACGGGGTGGAATACATTTTGTGTGCTGGGGGCAGGATTGGTAGATGCGAGAGTAAGAGACGGAAGAGTTGGGGGAGGAGTGGGGAGGAAACGTCCGAATTCAGAGAGAGAGAGCAGCAATTAGGGATGAAAGAAGAGCTAAATGGAAGAGTCGTATGGATTATACACGAAGGAAGACTGAATGAAAGATAGATATTTTCAAAAGGAGCATGCTCTCGAGTATACTTAATGCAGGGATTATAGTTTTGGATGCCTCTCAGTTACGGAAAACGACTCAACAATGGAATGCAGCAATTATGTGATCTACATGGCCAGGGACTTTTTAAAACATCACAGGGTGGCCATAATAGTTCATCATTATTGCTTGTTACGTTCCAAGACGATTATATAAGGTTCAATGAAAATAAAATAGGGCGCTTGCGATGTACAGCAGGCCTTTGAGGTGTGGATGTGGTGAAAAATGGAGAAGGGTGGCGGTATGGAGAGGGAAACGAATGAGGAATAGCAAAATGGTTGAATGGGAGGGAAGATAATCGGTTGCAGGAAACAGAGGGGGGTGGCAAAAGTGGATGGAGGACATTTTAGAGGTAGCGGAGTGTGGGTGGTAGAGAATTATTGGTAAGCGTGGATGAGGGAAGTAAATGAATATGGGTAATATTTATGGTAGTTTAGGCAGTCAATAGATTTGAAGATATACAGGGAAGTGAACAAAGGAAATTAAATTCAATAGAGGAAACATGATTGATCGGGAAATCAGCGAGAGACGAGTTGCATAGTTTGCTGATGGTACCTACTCTGAAAATTATCCATAAACCTACCAAAGTTGGTAGAACACTTATGATGATTGAGGTGCTTCAAAATGGAAATCACATCCTTAAATAGTCCTCAGAAATAAAACATCCCGGGGATGAACTAATTTCAATGCGGCACTAAATATTTTTAAGAATGTTTGACTGGTGGTAAGTTTTCATCGCTCATTTGGCACGACTTCATTCTGTATCACAAAGTATGAAATGCATTGGCGAAAAATCGCGTCGAAATTTAAGCGAGCACGAAAATATGCCATAGTCAGAACTTTAATTGAGCTTTACTCCATTATACGCATTGATTTGGGTAGTTTACATCCTGTCAACCTCTGTGTGAAAAAATGAATGGGAGAGGAGAGTTTCGGTCGAAGTTGGAGAGAGGGCCTCCGGGGGGCGAACACACCTTTTGCCGTCGGGGCAGGAGAGGCGTCGGACATTGCACGACCTCGCCAGCGCGCCCACGCACGCACACAAACACGCGCACACCCCTGTTGAACAAACGGCCGGCTGCAAATTAAGCGGACTTTACATCCCTTGACTGAGTGAGAATGCGGTCAAAGGTCACCTCCGTGGCTCTCCGTCTGCCCCCTCCACCCAACCTTTAAACCCTCCCCCCTCCGGCCCTTGCCCTCTCCCGACGCCTCAATTCATCCCCCCCTCCCATCCCACTCACCCCTCTACCCCGACTCTCAGAGCACACGACTTCATTGCCACTCCTCCGTGGGATTCCCCTATTCGGTCCTCACCTTAGACTCCTAATATCCCGTCAACTTCTTGGGCGGTTAAGCAATTCTTGGTGGAATACGTTTCCAGCTCCACGAGAACTTCCCACTCCAACTCCAATTCACGTATTCGGGAGACATTTCTCGGAATTTTGACCGCGCACTCCCCCGACACAAATTTCGCCGGCTCAGGCGGCACGGGACATGATTACTGGCCCCATCAACAAGTTTACTCTTCGACTCGCCGCATGCGCATTAGTTTGTGGACTGTGAACGTTATGTAAGGCACCCTGAAAGGAAGTGGGGGAAGGGAGGGAAAGCGCTAGCAATTCGCAGGGAGGGATTTGGAAGGGAACGCCAAATTAACCCCTGGAAGATTTTTAAGAGTAGGTATGGGGGCAACTACATGTCATATTGTGAAGTTAAATAGGACACTGGGGGTTAAACTGGCGAGTTCGTCACTCGTGCACAATACATACTGACTTAATGACAGTAAAGTCTCTCCACAGCTAGTTCTATCTAGTTTTCCATTTTTGAAATAATTGGGGAATGACTTTTTTTGAGGCTCTCATTTGCTGAAAAATTGTGGCAGAATCCTCCGTTTCAATTTAATTTCTATTCCTTCGTTGAGAGAATCTTGTGGTGGATTAAACATGTAGCATCTAACTTTTGCATCTCTCAATTTTCACCCCGATAAGTCTCACATTTTAATGAAGTTGAAATACAAAAATTCCACATTAATTAGCTTTGAATTTGTTAACTTTTACCTGTGGACCAATACAGTAGCTGCGTTAATTTAACATGTAAATCATAATTTTACTACACAGGTGTCTTAATACTTTGAGAGAAAATATCATTTCCAAGGATAAAATGAAATGGAATCACACACTGTCTTCGCTCACTTGTGTTCTCACCTTCTGAACACTAAGACGCCATCGGCGAATTACAACGAAATCGCAACGTCTCTATCACAATGAAATCCCCAATGTAAACGTAGCTATTGTGTTAATGATAACTCGTCAGAAGGGGGCTGGAGTGTATTTTATTCCATGCAAGTTCAATTTGGATACGTATGCTATTCACTACGAAAACATAATTACTATGTGATCCGGAATATTTTAAATGGTTAAGTCCCAGTTGAATCTTAGAAGGCATGACATTATTAGAGGCAGGCCAGTGAGAAAAAGTTTTCGTTTCCTTTGGTAGGCTTCCATTGTGAAATGTTGAAGTTGACTTCTGGAGTTTCTCCCACATTGTCTCATATTGCTCGGATAACTGTTTTGCCGGCGTTGCAGACGGTGTCTTCAAACACTTTTTGACACTTTGACTTGAAGACGCAGACTGCAACAGCGGAGAAGTTGTCGTCCGAGCAATATAAAACGACGCGGGATATACCCCGGAAGAAATTCAACTCCTAAAGTGCTCGGTTTAGTTTTAATTTTTACGAAAAACGTCTGTCTACACAATCGCTTTCTTGATCATATTCTTTTGACAGAAATTAATTACCCTGGAATCGAGTTCTAGCGCATGTGATCGACTTTTCGTTTCAAATCTGGTCCTCATCCGACGCAAATTTCTTCGAGGAACCAGGATTACCTCCGAAGGGCACGCTGAGAAAATTGTGCGAAGAAATGGCTATTTACCGCCCGGGACGATGTGGTAACTTCTCACCTGCACGTATCTTGAATCGTGGTTAATGGAAGCAAGGCAAAAGTTTACTTGAGGTGGTTGTACGCTAAAAGGGAGCGGTGACCTGCAGGCTTCATATGAAATGTGTAACCACAGAATGCCTAGGGGATAGAGACAATGTGGGACGCTGCGTCCTCAGCATTTTAATGACAAAAGTTTTGGCATCAAAATGCTGTTGTTCTTCATCAAAATTTTTGATTTACGCCTTAAAATTCTTGAATTAAGTTGAAGAATCAGGATTCTTGAGTGACAGCTTAATAATCCTCAGAAAGTGTGTGAAGGGCCGAAATTGTAAAAAAGGGAGGAACACATCTCTAAGCAAATCGTTATACATTTAGACCAAAGCTATGATTTTGATATTAATAAAACCTTTTTTGACATTATGAATCTGGTGAATACTTTTCATTAGTTACTATTTAGATTGTAGAAAAAGAGTAGGATTTAGTTGAGCAGTAGATTAGATGCTTTAACTGATGAGTTAAATGAGATGAGATAAGAGACTGAACCCGCGGCCCTTGGGTGTTACTGACGTGGTACGTTACGAATATGACTCCCCTAATTTGATTCACATTATATAATAAGTATGCTGCCATGAATATCGAGGCTGTGTAGCGGAAAAGTGATTCCTCATCCCTGGGTTATATGCCACAGAAGTATTAGAACCTTAGTGGTAATGACCATTTATTAATGGTTTACGCACCAATTTCATTTCACTGCATTACTCAGACTTTAAATAACAACATACATGAAATGGGCCTTTTGCATTGCTGTAAAATGTGTGCTACGTTTGGGATTTTTGTTAGGTGGAGGAATAAAGAAAGTAGGGGTCACTTGCTGATGAGCACATGCGTGCGTGAAATCAATGAGGGCAAAATTGACTCTGCCCCCTTTGTCCTTGATCGACTAATATGGTGCCGATTGTTATTAGATAGATAAGCGTTATCATCTTTAGCTCTTTAAATTTTTAAGGACTGTTAAGGAGCCAGATTATATAAAAATTGCCGAGCGTAAGACAGTCACGATACCACGAGACAGTCGCAAACGTACGCGCAGTGCCACCGTCAACTTCCTAGGAGACATCGCGAGACAGATGCTCCGGATACAAATTACGCAATTATTTTCTAAAACTATAGATGGGAATGCAGGAAAAGCGTCACGCCTTTCTTCCACATAGGCTCCGGTTTGCGAAAAAAAACTCAACTATAGACTGTTCCTCCCTATAAATTGTTTGTAGGGTGCGACTTCATTAACAATAGCCGTGGCCGAGTGGTTTAAGGCGCCGTAAAAGTTATTCGTGCAATTTTGTGCGGTTTTGAGTCCCGATCGAGGTAGAATTTTTCCTTTTGAATATTTTACGGAATTACTGTAATGTACTGTACATTTACGGCAGTGACAACAATATTTTTTTTATTTTCAAACTATTTGCTGGATATTTAATCAACCCCCTTGCGAGACTTTCAAAGCAAATTTCGGGATTCTATGTTTACCCGAAAAGCGGTTTCACGTGCCGACAGGCCTGATACTTATGTTTAGATTTTGAAAATACAATGATACTTCCATGCATAGGATGGGCTTCGATTAGTCGTGGGACTTAAACCACGCGGTTATTGCTATTGTTAATGAAGATACACCCTACAAAGAATTTATAGGGAGGAAAAGTCTATAGTTGCATTTTTTTCGCGAACTCCGACCTATATGGAAGAAAGCCGTGACACTTTTCTTGCATTCCCTCTATAGTTTCGGAAAACAATTGTATCATTTGGATCCCGAGCATCAGTCTCGCGATGTCTCCTTGCTAGTTAAAGCCGGAATTTTAAACAATTAGTTGTTTACTTTTTGAAGAGTTCAAGAGACCGCGAGCTGCCCCCAAATCATTCAGGGATCCGGGTTCTAGTCCCGGTCTTGAATTGCGATTTTATTCCCTTGCTGAGTTCTTGTGTTGGTGTTCATCAGCGGGAGATTCCTTTAAGTTTTTTTCGCGGAAAATTCACGGTCCCTTTAATTAGCCAAGAAAGCAAAAAATATTGTTTAACCTTTAAAGAATAAGATAAACCTTATTGTTTAAAATTCCGGCTTTAGTTTCGTGGACGTAGGCGCTATGTGCACGATTGCGACTGATGCATGGTAGTATATGCGCGGTTGTTCGTCAAAATATTGTTTCTTTCAGTCCTTGGGAAATTCGAATGGGATGATCACTTAATACTTGGTAACTTAGTTGACTCAATCACTCAGTAAAGTGCTGAAGAATTTGGGCAATAGTCCCGGACTTGGTGTATGATTATTCCTCCGTCGAAATTTCGCACATATTTGTCATCTACCCTGATCTCGTTTCATGTGGAGGCGGAGAAACTTAAATTGATTCTCATATTGACATACGAATCATGTACTACTCTTATATTGTGCTTATATTTCATCATGAATTGCAAGAAAACTTAATAACTTTCGTTCGTTATTTTCTCCAAACTGCAGGTACTAATATCCTCCTCCTCATTTGCACGTGTGGCAACTTTGTCAATTTCAAGGGAAACATATGGATCTTCGACAATGCTTCGTTTCAGGATTCTTCCTCTCCTTAATTTGAGTTGTGTAAGCTTAAGTTGCAAAGTTTATGCCTGGTCTCTAACTGAGCCGTGCAATTAAATTTCGGTAGCGGTTGGTACATTAAAAAATTCCCACGTGACATCTCCGCTATAAACTTGCGAGAGGAAAGCTGTAGGTGGTGATAATGGTTGTGGAGCTCTTGCTCTCAGAGCGCCTTTCTCCTAGTTGTGTGTGTGTATGTGTGCTGGAGGGGAGGACATGAAGAGGCGCTAGGGAACTCCGTTTAATGCATTATTCATGCGGGTCCTCTTCCTGCTCAATGTTTCGCCGTTTAAAGGAGTGCGCTGTGGAAAGGGTCTCTTTTGCTATAGGTCCCCGGCTGCGTTGGGTCGTAAAACAACTGGAAACCATCATTAACCCATTACTTCGTGACTAAATGAATAAGGAACGTCTGGATGGTGTGGTGAACCCCCATCTTCTTTCGCTGAACATCTTTCAGAATATGAAAGGAGTTAAAGCTGCTCAAGTCTATAAATACCCATTGTCATTATGACAAAATTAGGAGATAGTGCTTATAAGTACTATAGTGTGCAGTGCACCAAATATAAATAATTTCGTTGTAAAATAGTTTTATCCTAAAGCATCATTTTCACATAAAATTGATTAGTGATCATGGATTGTTTTGTTAAAAACCAAATAAAAAAATCCGATATTTTCATATAAAAGACGATGATGGAAAAAGAAAGTGCTCATCATACAAACTGAATAAATATGGTTGAATATTAAACAGATAGATGATCGCCGATGATTTCGTTTTCATCGATAATTAACTGCGATGGATGGAAAAAGTTACTTTTATAATCTCAATCTCGTCCAAATAATGGATGGCTTGTGCTTAGGTATGGAGGAGTTGATGAATGTAATCGTAAAGGTGTCGGAGACAAAATACTAGAAAAATAATATATAGAGCTATAAACTTAATCAAATAAAGAATCATGTAACTATGAATATTTCCACTTGAATTTATTAGGTAAAACTAGTTTCAACGCATAGGCGTCATCTTCAGGTACAAGTCAATATTTATTTTCAGCGGAAAAGAAATATTGACTTGTACCTGAAGATGACGCCTATGCGTTGAAACTAGTACCTAATAAATTCAAGTGGAAATATACATAGTTACTTGATTCTTTATTTGAACATGAATTTCCACATAGTTACGCCGCAAAGTATTTAGTGCATTATAAACTTAATATTTGATCACGCTATTGAATGTTGAAAATTTTCTTCTTAGTTGTGCTGGAGATAGTACTTGGTCTAATTATTTTGGAAAGAATAAGTCATCTTGAAACTGTTTTGGTAGGACTTTAGCATTTGTAGTCAATTAAATGGTGACGTAGGTTACAGAACCATTTAAATGAATATAAATTGAGGTACGCACGAACGTACGCACGAACTCCTGAAATTCCCAGAGGCAAACTCAAAGGTGAGAGTCGCATTTTAATACCAACGGCTTGGAAACAAACAACTCCATTTTCCTAATTGAACATAATTGGAATAAAACAAGCAGTTATTCATCGCCTCATGGGGAGTCAAATACGTTCACTGAGAGAATTAAAAAGGTATGAATGAAAATACGAGATTTTTTTATCGCAAATTACATATTTAGGGACTTGCGAGGGCAATAATTTACGAAATATTCATGGTTGGTATAAATCTCACGGACATCGTAAAACTAATTTTCTCCCTGTCCACGGCGTTCGAGTCGCTAATATATGTTTATTATATAAATATGTTTTAGAACTGAAGATATTACTCGTTTTTCGGACTTTCCCTTTCGCAGTCTCCATGGCAATTTCCTTTGCGGTTTTGATCACCCGTTAATCACTGCGGCCCTGCTCCGTCCACTGTCCATTCATTTCCACCGTCCCCCTCCCCCAGATACTCCCCTCCCCCCCCAACCGTCCCTCCATCCCTTCCCTCCCCCTCCCAGTCCACTGCCACCGATTCCCCGGCGCTGTCGATAAATAAAAGCATCCCCGAGTTTTATATTTTCGTTGACCACGCTGCTCTCTTATTCCCCCGGCTGCCACTCGGTCGGAACACACCCCTTCCCTCCCTTTCTCCCACCCTCCCCGTCGTCCTCCCGCGCCGCCGTCCATCTCGGCGCGGCCCTACATCACCCATGACAAAGGCCCATTTGGGGCCATTCGGGATCATTCGCTGCTTCATATATCCTGCGATGCGGGGCGTTGAGCTGGTAGGTGGAGCGTGGGGGCTCTGCGGGTTGCGTCCTCTCGGATGCGAAAGGGGTAGCCAGCTTGCAGACCGACCGGGGAGGGAATTGGGCGAAGGGGACGCGGCTGCTGCACCACCGACCACCACGACGGTGATGGAGATGCGGCGGAGTGGTGCGGGCCACGGCCCTGCGATACATCGACAGGGATCTGCGACATTCGCGTGCTTCGTGTGATATCGCAATGCGATATATTTAGTGGCTTGCGTTTTTGTGTGTTCCAACTACTAAGGATGCATACATCGGACCCTCGAACACAATCTCTCAACCCAAATGTGTTGAAAATTGCGTGAGGCAAAGGATCTCTAGACTGGGAATCGAACCACGGACCTTAAGCTTACTGAGCCAATGCGCAGACCACCACTTTAGCCAGAATTCCAGACTTAACAGCAACTTCTTAGGAAGATCTATAGGAGAGGTCTCTCTATCTATCAATCTATAGGAGATAGGTCTCATTCATCGTTAACTACGGTCCATAAAGGAAAGCACACGCAGGGTGGAATGGTGATTCATGGAAGCCACTGTCCACAAAGATACATTATATGATTTATCGCAAAGGGCAAAAAGCCACCGCTGTAAAATTTAATGTTGCCGTTATGTACGGCAAGTGTGCTGAAAATCGCTAGAGGAATAGGGTTTTCCTGGCCGAGAATCGAACCGGACCAACCCAAAGACAAACAAGACATCCTGCCAAAGGCGGGATTGGAACTTGTGGCCTTAAAGTTAGACGGTACCACTTGGTTACAACGGATGGCACAATTTATATAGCCTCACGGACAAGTGCTTTTATTATACTATGCGATATTCAACTTGATTTGCGGTACAATACGGTAATTGGTATGAACATAGAGTAAATAGACGTAAGAGGCTGGTTTGTTGAGTACCTACCGGTAAGCAATTAGATAATTAAATTGAAAAATAAATGTAATCATATATTAAATTGCATTTATGGATGCATTATAACACAATTAGTGATGATATAATAATGATTTATTCATCAATTCATTCAATGATTTAATTAGAGAAATATATTTTTGACGGCAACATAAAAAAAAACAAAACACACATTTCACAGTCGACGGGTGCACAATGGTAATAAAATTTTAAAAGGTCACTGCTCAGGCTGCTGCGAGAAAACTTTCGCAAGAAGTATTGCGCCGTGTAAAGCCAGAACTTGCAAGGAAAGACTATACCACTACGTGAACGACTGCGTGCACACATTCTAATCTGATACATGCATTCGCGCATTCTTCACATTTTTTTCTCACTAGATGATGCAAATGTAGCGGCAACGAATTTTCACCGGAATTCTGACAATTGAGGCTGTTGAGGATTGAGATGGGTGTTTTTGTACGCACTTAAATATTTCGTTGGTGCATTAAGTGCTGAGAATAATCATGAGCTGGGCGACTCATCTCGTGGAATCTAAAATTTACTTCCTAAAAAGGAAAAGACCCCTATCTCGTTAACTTAGCCCTCGGCCATGTGTTTGCTGTGTAAAATGTGAATAAGTATACGGAACTAGGTCCTCTATTTTGTTTAGAATATAATTTAAAGTGGTGGTAATATATTGAATCGTTTACGTCCAACTAATTGCTACTTAACAGATCTTAACGTTACTACCACTACTTGTTGGTATATTTTCACTGAAATACTGCACCAACGATTGCACCGTGTAAATCTGCCAAGCAAGAGTTCTCGAAATTTACTACGTCACGGTCTTTCGTGGAAGATGGGTCAAACGGAAGCTATATCAACTTGCGCAGTTTCAATGACCTGGTAAAACTGCCTTTAAACATGTCAAGAGCAATGCGAAAGCGTGGAGTGATTTTCTCGTTATGGTATCTCCGTTTTGTCAAAGAATGAGAGAATCAGCGAGCATACATGAGATTAGCGCCGTGGTGGATGTATTCCCAAAGGTATTTACATTCTGAAGACGCGTAGTGTATAAGGATATTTATGCGATATATTCCCTAATCGAAATGCATTATTCATTATCCAGTATCGTGTAACTCTAGTCGCAAGTTGACGACCAAGGAAGCACAAAACTTATGGGTGAAAGGCTTGCCGTATGAGGACGGGAACCAGCTCGGATCTAATATATTCTATGGCTACATAAGCAACAGAGGCTCAAGCCTTAGTATTCACTACTGATTCATCGTGATGAATTCATTGACGACTCTTGAATGCTTTATTACTATTAAGTTGGCTATGAGTCGATTAAATGCGTTACCAAAGCAGGAAAGGCATCGTTATACCGGATATTTAATAAAAGTTGACAGATAAGTAAATGGGAATAATGGAAAATTAGGACCTCGTATGAGAGATAAACAGCAAGTATTGAAGGATAAGAAAGTAAAGAATTACATAAAAATGAAGAGGTTAGCTGAAAAGAGCTAGAATGGAGAGCTACGTAAAACAGATCGCATGATTTTTGAATGATGATGAGGACACCGGATATTGTCAAGTAAGCATAAGCCGCATTTTGGAAAAGGAAACTGAGCACTTAAGGTGTCGCGACGTGAGGAATCCCAGATAGTGGCCAAAAAGAATCCTGAAGAAAATAAAGTCATGCCTTTCAAGATTGAGTATTCCTAGTTATTCCGTCAAGGTGTGCCTAATACAGTCAATTCGATAGTTAATACACTTGTGCAACAGTAAACGTAATGTAGCATATGAGTAAAAGTAAAAAAGTCTTTGATAAATCTGCCTTTGGGGATAAAGAAGTAATATTCGGTGCACTTAAAGCAGGGGAGGACCCAGACGTCAAGGTTGGGGGGGAGGGGGGGGGCGATCACACCAGTGTTGTCCTTTTCCTTACCCCCACCCCTCCATTCAAAAGACAGTCTATCTAGTTCAGTTCTCAAAGACTTGGGGGGGGGGGGGGGGGGGGGGGGGGAGGGGCGACCTCTCCCAAGACCTATAAATAAACATTTGGTAATAGGCGCTCCAAAAATTTGTGTCAAACTACAGAACCACGATTCTTAGACTAATTCAAAGCCCATGATCAAGATACGACTGGTCCCCGCAGCTTTCCAGTTCCCAGGCCGTGGTGACACCAACCAATTCCTGCAGAAAAATTTTTCACTTTGGTCTCGTGAATAACCAAAGTTCTCTCGCTTAAAACAAAATTCATATGCTGGTCACTCAGCGGAAGACTACAAAAATGATAAGTCCAATAAATAACGTTTTCACTGTGACATCTGGGAAGATTTTTTTAGCAGTTTATCGCAATTATATTAAAATAATGAATGAATGTAAATATTATCGATATTAGAAAGTATAAATATTTTAATTATTGCGCATAAAGTGCTTCTATCTCGAATCGTTATAAGACTTGTAACTTTTGAAGGTTCGATTTTCAGGTTTTTAAAGGACCGTTGTTTTCACTAGCACTGCCAAAAATCATTGTTTATCAACATCAAACACTTCTTTCCACTGTCCGTGTATTTTATTTACCTTAGGTCATTTCTCCTTGTTGTATTACCCACTTATGGAAGTTTTGTACAAGATTTTTCCGTTTGATTCGCTACTAGGCACGAACATCTCTCAAACTTTTTTCTGTGAGAGTCTCTGTTTTCATAGATGTATATTCCAGTGTGCCAGAAAATATTAAGCCGCATTATTTGCCGAAAGTTGAGTAGTATTATGCCAGATTTTAGCACTAGTGATGACCGATAAAAGAAATATAGGGGAGAAAAGGAGTGAGTACACTTATGTCACCGATGGAAAATACTGGGGAAAAATGAGTGCATACACGAATAATTAAGTTAACATTGCTATGAATTTCATGCGAATACAAGGCATCTATTCAAAATAAAATTTGGCTAGGGACTGAGGGCACTATTGAAAATGTCATGCAAAAATAAATAAAGCAATCAGGAAAAATATCCTGTTTAAATATTATTTTCAATTTATTTATGCATTAGTAATCTTTTAAAAATATTTATCATTAAATTTTAAAAAATGTAGACCTCGTATATGTGTAGTATATATGATAAAAAATAACGCGCATTTCAATTACTATTAGGAATGTAACCCTATTTATACAGATTGTCACTATGTATTCCTTTAAAAAAATATGGATATAATTCTATGGTTAGTGAATATTACTTTGATTATTCTTGGCTAATTATATATGACTAATTGTTAGAGAAAATTCAAAATAGTTAATTACTTTCCCAAGTTAAAATATTAAACGAATTATATCAACTGAGCGCATGGCACAAAAAATTCAGATCACAAAGTCGTACTAAGAATTTACTGATCGTTACCAGATTTTTTTTACGACATCGTTTCCTGCATGAAGATACTGAAGGAAGGCGCTACGCGTGTAGCTTGTGCTCGCGTTTCATCCGTGGGTTCTATCCTTTAACTATGGAGAAGAAAGAGAGAGTTGGGGGAAGGGAAAGGATGGAAAACGACAGTGAATGCGGCGGAGTTGCAGCGTCCGGCATCCCGAGTGCAGAGCGCTCTCTCCTCCGCCGGCGAGGAGGATGACGGCTCGTGAGTAATGCCGAGCCCCGCAGCGTGGCAGCACCGACGCACCCCTCTCGCAGGGGGTGCGTCGCATGAAAATATTGCAGCGACTGGGCGACGCCTTTGTCGGCCGACGCCGCGACGTCGCCCCGTCCCTCCCTCTCCCTTCCAATTCCTCCTCCCGACGCCCCGGCCCCTCCCTTTTTAACACTTCCCTTGGACATCCGCCTCCCTCAAACTACACCCTCGGATTAAGTGGTCCCCCGAATCCGAGGGGTCTCGCACGTTTGTGGAGGAGAGAGAGAGAGGAATACCCTCATCCCACCCCCCCTTGTGGTGGTTTGAAGCGTACAATGTAGATTTAGATGAATGCAAAGGGCTCAGAGGAGAGGGAGGGTGGGGGCATGTGCGAATGGACCCAGGTCTCGTTAAAATGGAGAAGATAGTGAAGAGGTAAACATGTACACCGGTTGCATGTTAGAGCAAAGGCCGAAAAGGGACCGTAACAAATGTTAATAAAAATAAAATAACGGCGTTGAAGTCAGTGAATCTTTAGTCTGAACGAATAGAGTGGCTAGAATCTTGGCCTTCCATCCCCAACGCCCAGATTTAAATCCATGTATTGGTTTAGATTTTTTGTAAGAATCTCGGTCTCTACTTGCGTACCACAAGGAAGAGTGCATTCAAGTTAAGCCCTTTCTCCTTCGCATAGGACGTTAAACGGTATTGTTTGTCAATAGTGGATAAGTTCCAACGCTGAGTTTCACTATACCTTTCCACCTTTTGCTGCAAATGCTCCCTAAATAATAATACCAGTTGCGCTGGTTTGAGTACTTTGCGGAGAGAGCAAATACATGGCCAGCTATCCGTCCATCGAATGGGATGTAAAGGTGTTGACCCCTATACCCTTCTACTCACCAATCCTGGCGCAATTGCCCGATGTTGCCTCACAAGAATAACTATTGCTGCGATAAGTACATGGGGGTACAGAGAATGGGATGGGCAAGATCGGGTTGAAACCATTGAATGAAATGAATTAAAATATGGGCATATTTTAATGGATTACATAGTAGTCTTAGAATTTAAGTGCTCCAGTGTCTAAGGTAAAATCGTAGTGTATAACCTAAGATCTTATCCTAGCTCAAACACAAAACTCATGCTTAGGCTGGTAATCTAACCCACAATCTTGGGGTTGCCAGCTGACCAGTACGATACTAACCTCACTACCATAGTGAGGTATGCACTGTGAGATATTGCACAGTGAGGAATACGTGAGGCACTGCATGGAATATATAATTCATCAGAAAATCATGACGGGATTCGAGATTTCGAAATTTCTGAAAACAGGATCGAATTAACTCTGCAAAACATTTTCTATAAAGTAACCCTTCAAAGCAATTTCAACGATATCCTATTGATTAAAGTAAACTGATTTTTATTTATATTTACAATAAGGAAAAGAACTTGCTAATCTGAAGGAGAATTTGGAAGAATTAAAATGTATGCAAACCACGTGAAAAGATTTTAAAATTTTAAATAATTTCTCAAGGAAATGGACCATTGGAATGTATTCAACTGTGGATTACAGTCGAAAGTGCGAAAGTTGATAATATATTATCTAATACTTCATTTTCACTTTCAATAAGGATTCCGTGAATTGCATGAAAAAAATCATGTTTGATTCAATTTTCATGCATAAATGTGTCGCAATAATTTCTACAACTAAGCATTTTTTGATTTTGAATTTATGATTTGATTGAAAAATCATGTTTTAAGAAAAAGTTATTTAAAATTAAAGGTATTAGTTCTAGTATTTAACAAAAAGCATTTATGTAAATTGTCTGCTAGGATTCATTGATTCTTTTGAGAGATTTGCGCCCACGTTAACGAACGGCTGGCGGTGAACGTGCATTTTCTCTCACACCTTTTCTCTTGAAAATTAAATTATCGGTCATTGAAATTATCGTTAACGCATGCAATTTGATGTAATTAATGTTCATTTGTGCAGACACGTTTAATGCAATGTAATCGACACATCAGCGTGGCTAAATGGAGTTAATTGTTAATTTTTTTACCCACATAGCCTTCCATTGAGCACCGTCCCAAATGGGGAAGAAGAGTACGGAGGGGATATTTATAATAATCATTCATCTTAATTTGGGGCGAGATTGAGATTAAATAGTGTATTCGTGCACTTTAACCCTCGTTAATGTTTATTACAAAGCATTAAAAGTAATACATGAGTGAATAAATTAATTGGTCTTTTGAACTATTATGATTGGTAAACAATTCGATGATTAGTTTGACGCAGTTATCATCTCGATTCTTCAATCGGTTAACCTCTTCATAGTGGTATAATTCGTTTCTTTCGCATCTTTTACTATTTGTCCCTCATCCGAGGCCTGCCTTTTCCATTATTGCAGTTCATTTTTCCCTCGACGATCGTCTACATCAGGCCATCGTGTCTTAAGATATGGCCAATTGAGTTGAGTTGACCCGTCTACTTTTTTAAGTTTTCAATATACTACTCTTTTCTCCCAATCTTCTTAAACACTTCTTTGTTTGTTACTCAGCCAATCCATTTTATTTTCATCGTTCTTCGGTAGCGCCACATTTTGAATTCTTCCAGCCTTGAGTTCTCTGCTTATGTTATCATCATCCATGCTTCCCTGCCTTAAAGAAACATGCTCCAGAAGTAGTACCCCGTGGGGTGGGAGGCCTGGGTGGTAGGAGGGAGAAGTGGGGTGTTTGGGGCGTCTAGGTATCGTCACGGGGTTGCCTGTCGGGCATGTCCCGCGGGGCGGGGTGTCCCTTGCTCCTCAAATGACCGCGTTTCCGGTCCCAAATTGGCGACCCGGGATGCCGGGCGTGTCGAGGCGCCCTAGCCGCATCCGGGGCTGGAGTGCGTGCCGATAATCAATTTGAGGCATGGCTCAACTCCTTCTCCTCATCCGTGCGGGCAAGTTTCCAATCCCTGGCCGACTAATTTTCATTTCGTCGGAGGACGGGTTGTCCCACAGTGCTTGGCTTTGATCGCTCAGTTGGTCTCTATCCGCGAACTTCATTTGCGCAAACGGAGGCACTGGAAGGGGAATAGGATCCTTGGTTTAACCCTGGTAGGGTACTAATTTGGGAACGGATAATATCTTTGGCGCATAGATGATTAGTTCATATATTTATCAACATGAGAAAAATAGAATTTGTGATAAAAAATTGGGGAGCAATAAGGAATCTGTATAAAGGTTATTAAAAAAGAATGCGTGGATCTCTGTATTGAGGCATCGATCTGTACAATTAAGACAATATACGTATGCCTCTGCAAAATATCGGGTAGCTTCAAATGTGGGAAATTTTACTAATGCGAGAAAAGCCCTCAAAAGACCCTTTCAATCGTATCTGTTATCGGATGTCTAGAGCACTATCGAACAACGGTCGAATTGTTTACCCTAATATTATGTGTCCTTATCTTTTAGCTTCAACTTTTCTGAAATTTTTAGGGCACCAGAAGATGTTGAAGGTTGAAAATTTTCCCTCCTCTCCTCTTTGATAGGCTTATTTCTGGATTATTATAGGGACTAAGTGCTGACAATGAAATGGGGGTTCAGATGGAAATATTGGTTGAAGATGAAAGGAAGCAAATTTTTCTCTTATTGAGTGGCATACCAATCGCTGATACTCTTTTATTGCATGGAACGCTGTTTTTTCGTAAGCTTTGAATCAAATGAAAATGAATTACCAAAGGTTTATGGGTTCAGTAGGGCATTTCGGCGCTTGGTGTCATGGAAACATTTTATGGGATTTGCTGTGCTGTTTTTTTTCGTATGCTAACTACCCCGTAAAACTTATTTTTATTCTGCGGCATTCTAAAGCTTAATGTGCGAAATAATTTACGAGTGGAAAACCTAGCTGTTAAGTGATGGCAATAAAAAAGCCGTATGTTGGTCAGACAACTAAATGTGTAGTTAGTACTCATCTTAAAATTCCAGAAAATGCCTCGGTTGATGGGTATAATCCTTTAACAGTAGTTTTTATGCATGCTTTTTGCGGAGTGGCTGAAAGGAGTAAGGGTGTGGTATTTGCTCTTCGAGTGGGATTATTATCCAGAAAATACGTAAGGATTTACTTCCGGAATAGACGCAAAGATCAACAAGACAGTACATTCCTGAGTTCTAAAATAATACGGGATTGAGTTTTTTTTACGAGATCCCATCTTTACAACGAGAGAATTTATGCCCGATGAAGTAATTTCTTTCCATAAATTTACCATGGTTTATTTAATCACTTTTCATAAGGATAACATTGACATAACGTGACAGCAGCTGATTGAGGTACACTGCTTCTAAATATTGCCTTCTCAAAGCCCAGCGGATAAATGTTCCTCTCAAGGTAACTAAATCATAAATTTTCAAATATTTTGGAATAATAGGTAAAAAAAAGAAGAGAAAATTCAATTGTCAACCATTGCAGCATAAAGGGAAAACAATTTAAACTGAATTTATCGTCTGAACATGAAATATAAGAAGAAATATTTTTGGATGGGGAGAAATCTAAATTTTCAAATTAATTTACCCTTATCTTTGAAAACCAAGCAATTATCCTCTTAAAGATAACGCCGATATGGCCGGTATAAGAATCGAGTGGAGGACTGCGTCAAACCAATCCTAGGATTGTTGACCGATGATGATGATTACTTTGGGAAATTGGGACATGAAACTTAATAGATAAGCAATGATGGAGACGTTTAAGTTTTGATAAAATAAGAAAATATCTCAATTCAAGGAGGATGATGTTGTTTAGCAGCCATGTGTATAATTGAATGCAATTGAAAAAAACTGTAATAGTCACTGATTTAATTTAATTTACAAAGCCAATCTGACTGTCAAACGTATGAGGATGTTTAATATATATATTGAGGAATCTATCCAATCCTGAAACCACTCTATGCGCGGGAGGTGTTGTGGTTTCTGCTGTTGATTAATTTTAAGAGGACGCTTAGAATGTAAAATTCATCACTTATTCATATCCTTAGTCGTTGGATATTAAAAAGTGATAACTCTTCGATCATAGTAGTTTAAAGGGATGTTATTAAAATAAAAAAATGCATTTCCTATTACGCTAGTCAATTAATGTGGACTGAAGGGTATATTTTGAATTTTCCTTTTGAGATCTGAAAACAAAGCCTGTTGGGGAGCTGGGAAGGCTCACATGAATGGTTTTTGAAACGGGAATCCTGAAATGAGGATTAAAGATACCCATGGTTCTTGACGCTTCAAAAAAAAACTCCCTAATGGTGGCGGGGCGTGAAAAACAGGGGTAATTATTAAGAGCGCGGCGTGAATAATTATCTCCGATTTTCAGGTCGAGAATGAGGGGACAGTGATGGAGGGAGAGGAGGGAGCGGAGGTGAGGGTAAACAAGTTCATTTGGCGGCAGGCAAGCAAGTTCAAATCGTCCCCCATCTCATTCAATCCATCATTCGGAGAGACGCGATGGATCATTGTCAGCTGATCTGCAGACGTGGAACTAAATACTTCGGGACCTACCGCGGCGCTGCTCTTCGGTGCATTGGAAACGGCCGGTGGAATCGCTTCTTCTCCTGGCTTGAAATGTGAGCCCGCGGTATTCATGGACGGCGGTGTTCGTGCGCCACTTGCTTCCGCGCAACCGGGCGGCGTGCGCAATACGTTTGCGAATGGCTGGAAATAAAATTGTCACTGGAGGCGTCCGTCCGGTTTCCAGAGAGGCATTTAGGCAGCTGTCTTCTCTCAACAGAGCAATGAGCTTCCTTCCCACGGATGTATTCATCAAAGTCTCCGACTTCATTACCACCGAGGGTTGCACGCTCGTTAGCTAGCCTCAATATCATGGACGGTAATCCTGCTACGGGGTCGGTTGTTACGATGTCATTTAACGAGAATTGGATGGCACCCAAGGACTTCTATATGCTGCACAAGAATGCTTAGAGTTTCAAACGCAGATCACAAAACCAAGTCGGAATGTTATATAATAATGTTTTATGCATGTTTTTTCAAAGAGAGGTTATACCCGAGAGGCCATTTTACCTCAAATTTACGTTTACATTTTACATGCATCCAGCTATGCAATGAAACATTATTGTAGTGCATGCAATATTAAGTATTGGAAGCACAGAAAATAAATGCATGTATCTGGAGACAAATTGGTACTTATGTGTCGCAAGCATGTATGCTACATTCATCGAGAATCCAGCGGATATGCTGACACAAAATTTTACATCAGTCCCTGCCCGACTATCCTTATCTTTTTGCGGAAAAATATTATTTAGCTGCATAATAGCTTTTAATTTAGCTAATATTTATTTAACCAATTAAATCTATCGGAAATGAATCCGGAAGATTTGCCGGTATAACTGCATCCTACTTGTATATATAAATAACCAAAATTTGAAACTATCACAGATAATGAATATATGATGCGCATGTGAAACTGAAGACTTTAGTATTACGGATGATTATTGGCTCGTGTCATACTATAACGGAACTTTTCATTAAATCTAAATGTCACATACCTTGGCTCGATTTTCAATTCCGTTCTCCAATCCAATGTACACCAATTTAGGCTCTATTTAGTAAGTATTCATTAAAGTTTTGACTAACTCCGAGGTAATGTCACTGAGAGTCATACTAGATATAATTTAAATTTGGGAACATTCTGGGAATTTATGATGCTAGCGTCCTGATTGACAACGTAGGGATGATAGCTAACATTTTGTGTTGACCTTAGAATTCAGTGTTACAGGTTCCTTGAATTCTTCCACGTGAAATATTCATAGGGAACAAAACGGATTTAATGTGATTCGATTTTTAGGAGTCGAACCATGTTCTTGTGGAAAGGAAAGCAGTGAATGAGCACCTCAGCATAAACTACGTAGAATGCAATCGTCTTGTAGCGATATTGTTTAAAAATAATGCTGAGAAAGAAAAGGCGGGTAGGGATTAGAGAGATACCATCCTTGAAACCCAATTTTTGTACTATCTCGTGATAATTTAATATCAAAGTTCTGTGCGTGTTCTCACCGATAACTCAAAACGAAGTTCTTCTCACAAAAAGTCATTACGGCTGAACAAACCAATCGACATTTAGGGTCTTCCGCCCAAAAAAAAAGACTTACGAGCGGTTTCCTACCACTTTCCGACTTTGGGATCCACCCGTACATCCTCCCACGTGTCCTCCCTGTGGTGAAGCTAGAAGAGGGGAGGGAAATAATAGCCAAGAGGCGAGGGCGCCGTGAAAAAATTGTGGCCGAACTATTCTCCTCCTCTCCCTCAGCCCCTCCCTTCTCTCACCACCGATAAAAATTTCTCTCCTCCCAGATCCCCAACGTTTCTCCCCACCTCCACTCTAGGGATAAGCTCGGCTAGCAGGATCAACCCCTCCCCCTACTAGTCCCTTTCTCCTTTCCCTCCAGCAAGCAGTTGCCTCGGTCCTCCACCCTTACGAGAGAAGAATCTGCAAGCGGCGCTGACTTCGGAAAGTATTCTTCCCCTTCCATCCCCACCCCTCCTTATCCCCTCTCCAATGCTTTCTACCACACTGGAACATCTTCCCTTCTCCTCAACCCTCCTCCTACGCACACAAACACTCTTTCCCAACTAAATCCCATCCCCTCCTGGTCCTTCTGGACTTTGGGGTCGTTACGGCTTTTCTTCTCGATCCGAGGCCTTCGCAAAATATTTGGACGTGGATCGGGATTTAAGTGATGTCAGGGTGGAGATGTGAGACCGCGGAGACCCCTTGCGGTGCGCTCGGGAGTTTTGGGGGAGATATATTATATCTGCTCGGCGGCTCCAGGAATTGGTGTTCGGGAGGTGGGGAGGGCTTGTATTTTTTTGTCGAGGGTTTCGTCGGTGGTAGGGGTGGATTCGGAGTATGTGACGGGGGAGAAGGCGGAGGGAGGGGAGGGGGAAGAAAGGGCTAGCCTTCGATACGGATGCGTGGGCGCGTGTTGCGGGTTGTGAAGTAAACAAGGACAAAAAGAGTAAAGCGTTAAAGGGAGCGGAAATGGTCGAAAATTGACACAGACCCTCAGCGCCTCATCTTTTTATTCCTTTCCGTATTCCGCAGTTTTATCCTTTCACAGCATCTTGTAAGCAGATCGATGGAGCCCAATTTTTGCGAAGAAGTTGATATGAATTATATAATTACTTTTTGTTCTCCGATTCCTGTGGATATAGAAAGAAAACACGAGAAAAGTGTATTGAAGCAATTTTATGGTATTAGATATTTGAAACAACATTCATAAAGTGTGTTAAACCATGAACCTCGAAACGGGAATATGGGAAAGATAAAAAAAATCAGCTTTTTCTATTTCTCTGCGTATATACCAAGGCTATTGTCATTACCAAGGTAAATGTCTTCAAGTAGGCAATAAGGTCACTTCAGTACGGACTGGATTAAAAATGAAAATTCTACGTTAGCCGGGGCCTAGGGATAGGAAGTCAATAATATCTAACCGCATTAACCAGGCCAAGTAATATGAAAGGATATAACTCCCGTTGGGTGGGATGTGAGATTGAGGAACTCTTCGTGCTTTTCATGATGATCAAGCTGACGCCAGCACCTGATTTTTCTCCCTCCCCTTCTGAGTTCCCTGAAATATTACTTCCTCAAATATTACTCTCTAACCCAAAAGGCGCAAATGACCTTAGCTGCAGGCCGTCTCCTCAGGACAGCTAATTTATAGATGCCGAAATCATTATTATAATCTAATGATATTTATTAGTTTAATTCAGCATTCAGAAGTCAGCAGTCTGTAACAGAATATCGATCATTCGTTATTTTCGCCGTATTATGATCGGCGATGAATGATGAAGCAAAAAACACCATCCCATTTAAATTATGCCATTTAAAAAATTTAAAGGGAATAATTCATCTTTTCACAAAATCTTGGCTACGTTTGTATATCATATCCGCTGATGCATGGTGGCACATGACGCAGAGAAATAAACAAGGACGTAGGGAGTTTGGGAAGAGAGAGGTGTTACTTAGTTGTCTTTGACGGACAGTTGATTAGATTGCGAGTAACTGATTGCGTTGATAAATTATTAGTCCAGATAGGATTCCCTGATCAGTCGCTTATCTGAAGTCGCGTTATTTCATGAAATCACTATTTTTCAGTATTCTCCTCTTGAAGGATTCAAATGAAGTAATGAAATAGTTTAGCGTTCATCATTTTATCCTTACGATGCGAATAAAAAATTAATACGCAATGGCACAGCTAAAAATGATCATAAACTGATTATCCCGTGAGCCAACTCTTGAAGTGTGTGGCAAGGGGAAAATCATTACCAATCATGCACTAGCGGTCACAAAGGTCAAGATTTTTGTTTTCGCTAGACGTGGGTTATTGCAAGATTTAATCACGAATGTAATAAGTCATGAAACAGTTCTCATTTTTCAAGTGAATTTCCCTCTAACTTCCACAATATCTTTTATGAATAGCTCAAGAGGAAAACGCTTGTGACGATTCATGAGGGCCTTTAAAAATTCATTTTCGCAAGGACTACAATTATTTGATAATTCATCTTGATGGCGTGCCCAAAATATTTTGAGTGGTCCATATTATGCGCGCAGTTTTTCGACCTCGCGAGAAATTGCGTCATTCAATGCCGGCAGAATTTCCCCACGTAACGCATGGCAGTCATTTGTCTCCTACTTCGCTAATGCTGTCACGCCGCCCGTGGTTTCGCCATCACAGCATGGGTGGAACTTGCGGAGTGTGGGATACTTGGTTGGATCGGTGGAAAATGAGCGGGATGGAACAATGGGAGAGGAGGAAGAGGGAGAAAGGAAACGGGAATAATGCGTGCGGTTGTGGATGGGGAGGAAGGAGGTGAAAGGGACAGCGAAATTGAGAGAGAGCGGGAGAGAGGGAGGGAGGAGAGAGTGAGCGATGAAAGGGCGCAGTTAATGGGCTAGGGAGGGAAGGAGGCTGGGCAAGGGATAGGAAAACAAATGAGTGCGTGGGATGGTAGAGGGGGGGGGGTAGTCACGTGACGGGGAAAAAGAGATTCCCAGGTAATGAATGGGTAGGAATAGAGAGGATGAGAGGGTGAGAGTGAGACCTGAGTCGAGAGAGAGGAGTAAGGGAATGTAGCTTTGGTTCGGGGATTACTACGGCAACTGGAGAGTGGAGGTAGTGTAGCAGGGAAGGGATTGAGATGGGTGTGGCGGGGAAAGGAAGGCTGAACAGCTTAAAAAAAATGCGACGAGGGTTGTGGGCGAAAGGAGGAGAAAGAATGGGGCCCTGGATTAATTGGACCCATTATTTGCGAGCTTTAGGCCCCCATGGGCTTCTTTCTGGCCGTAGTCTCGTGTGTCGCTTATGCGGAGGGATTTTGAATGCACGATGTTAAAAAAATAGAGAAATACGAAATAATGGGAATGTCCCTACTGCTATAAAATAGAGATATCGCATATGAGGGTAAATATAAACGAGAATAATGCGAGTAGCGCGGGGACATGTGTAAATGGAAGGATATTCGCATGAGTTGGGAGGGCAGTGCAGGGAACGCTGCGTCCGAGGATTAGAAGGCTGCGCTCTTGTCGCGATCGTGAAAGGATGATTAGAGTTAACAATGGACTCAGTTAGGGGAAAAGGAGAGGCATGGAGGGGGAAGGAGTTGGATGGAGAGACGTGTACAGGATGCAAACGTGAAATCGAAACCGAAAGATACCGGCGACATAGAATTGGGAGTGAAAGCGAGGGAAATACAAAACCATCATTCAAAGGAGAGTTTGGGACATAATATTTTGACATCCCTATTGGAAAGGTATCACAGTTTACGACATTTGGAGACATTTTATTCATTTGGACATAATATTGACCGAATAAAACCCATGAAAAGTTTGATCGCGGTTGGAGAGAGCCTGATCGTAGATCAACGTGAATTTAATAATTATTTTAATATTGAAGAACAATTTCTGAGTATTTGGATAAGAAAATTTAGCCATTGCGTTGAAAATTTTCATTTTGTTCGTTAGCAAAACGAGACATACCTATTCCTCTAAAAATTTATTTGAAAAAGAGTCAACTTTTAAGCCATCAAAACTATGAATATATTCATTCATCTAGGGTAGAGGAAGGAATGATGGAATGAAAGTAAATAGAAGATATATCTCTATTAATTGCACATCGGGTAGTAGGGCAGCTAAACTATGACGCTAGAAAAAAAAACAAAAAAATCCAATGAGAGTGCATTAGAGGAAAGAGATCAAAGAAAATTAGATGGGATCGGGGGGAATTAGAGCGACGCATGAGATGGAGAGAGAAAGAGAAACTCAAATGGGAAATGGGAGTGAGATGGTTGGAGGGAGAGAGAGAGAGAGAAATGGGTTAGGGGTGGCTAAAAGAGGGAGGGAGGGTGGGAATGAGTAGGATGACGGAAGAATGGAGGCTGAGTTTCGGATCGGGGCGTGCACGAGGAACAGGGGCAGCACGGGAAGGGGTGGGAGGAGGAGTGGAGTGCAGGGGGCGAGGCGTCGTCCAAAAGGGGTGCCGGCGGATAAGGGTGCGATGGAGTGGAGACGCAAAGGATCCTCGGGGGAAGGTGAAAAGGGGGGTTAAAGGGTGCAGGGTGGCCCTGGGAGAGAGTGGCCCTCAAGGAAAGAGGGAGGAGTGAACGATTAAGGAGAGGATGCGGGGGTGGAGGGTACGGTTGGGAAGGGGACGGACACTCGAGGAACTCGAATACGGGTACTTACCTTCGTAGGTTGGGACTGAAATTTGTTATTGCTCACGCCTATTAGTCCTATCCTATCTCTCCTCTACTGTTTGAGAGATGCTCTAAATGAGACCAGTTCTTAATTTGGTAATAATTGGGGCTAATAGTTACGGCATTTCCTAAACTCTAGACAAAAAAACCACAAGGAACTTAACTGGGGAAGGAGCTTTCACTTTAGAAAGGAGTGAAGCGTATTGTGCTTCGGAGATAGGATTTTATTCATTAAACCTGTCCAGGGATAGTCTGAATTAATGTATTTCGGGAAATATTCAGTTCTAATAGACACATTTATATGATGAACGTTTTTTATCGTTTTGTAAAATGAACCAGTTGTGTAATCTCTTAAGTGTAAACCAAAGCAAAAAATTGATTTTAGCTAAACCATTCAGAATTGCAAATGTTTCTCAAAATGAATGCAGCACCAAGAATCGGAGTATGCAAATTTTTATGTAAAAGCCTTTACATGAGGATGTTGATATATTTTCAGCTGTGGAGTCTTAGGAAATTTTTGCTCTAAAGAGCTTCCCTAAGAACTAAACTTGTAAGGACCTACCTTCCCGGTGAATTCGTTTAGGGTTTTCAAGTTGTGTGAGTTTCAGTTATTTTCAATTGGGTTACAGCCTGAGACGGGCCCGTCTTTGCCGACCGGGGAACGTGATTAATCCCCGCGTCAGATTGTTAGGGGGCTCCGAATGCCTTGTGCAAAGACTGTGTCTCCTCAAAAAGTTAGCAGGAATTGGCGAATCCGTCTCCCGAAAAGAACCATCTCTGGTCGCACACTGAGATCAAATTCTCGGCGATCTACATGCACTCGTAATGGTAGCCGAAGACGGAATGTCTGATGGCGGAAGTGGAGGGGCAAGGGGTTATTACTATGGCGTTGGCAAGAACGGCCGGCAAGAAATAAGTGGTTTTTACGATAAGTGCTTCGAGCGAAGGGTGTGAGGGGGAAGAAAAGAAAGGAGAGTGAAAGAAAAGTAAAGAGAGTGGAGAGAGGGAAAGAGGCATTTGAGAAAAGGAAAGAAGGAGAGAGAAAGGGAGGAGACGAATGGTGAAGGCAGCGACGGGCCCTCGTCTCTCTCTTCTGGGTTAAGAGGGCGCCGAGCCGCCCCGCCGCCAGGGCCTTTATGTGGCGTGAAATACCGGAATGCGAGTACGACCCTTATCCAACGCACCCTTTGCAGGGAGACCCTTCTCCGTTGGCGCCTTGAGGAGCTGTGGCGAGAATTCGAGTGGTGGGCGCGAAGAGAGATCTCTTCACCTTCTCTCTTCTGTTCTCGCTTCGTCCCCTTCCCCCACAAACCCCTTTCATCCATACGATATCCGGCCGATCGCTGCAACCCTCAAGACTTCTGGATCCCCCGCATTGCATTCTCCCTACCCTCTCTCAATTTCAGTTAACGCTCCCTCTGTCAACTCGGAGTCATTCGGCAAGCAAAAACATGCTTGGGTTTCCAATGTTTGGTGATGGATGGTTAAATGATGATGTTATCTACTCTCGATGCGAACCTCAGTCGACTCTCTGACCATCATGATGCATGCTAAAGGATTTGGAGAGTTAATTCCATTATTTTTACACGAATAGGCTAATTGAGAGATACTTTTTGCACTTCGTGTGAATAAAATTTTGGTCAAGCACGATTGCATTAACGAAAAGGCGTTTATCTGCATCAACAGGGTGCTCATAGTCGTTCTGCTTAGAAACAGTATAGTAGATAAAGTAGAGTTCATGAACATTCCCTCACTGAGTAAATTTAGTCTTTGCATCATTACCTTTTGGTTATGTTCTCCAGTCGGAACTTATGGCTCGAAATATACCTACTGTTAAACAGGCATATCTTGGTCATAAGCATTCTACTCATTGTCTTGAATAATTATATAATAGCAATATATGCAAAGTAGAGCTTGAGGTTGAGAAACCGTAGTAACTTCGAAACAGTGACCTGTTATTCACCATATAATCTGTATTGCATTAAGGAAAATTACGATAGCATTACTGAGACGTGTGTGAAGGTTATTTCACCTTGCCAGCATTTGGTAGAAGTAAAAATAATGCATTAAGTCATCAGAATCAAATAACGCACCGAATTCCCGTTGATAAGTGCTCTTTTAGTTTCACCTGCTCTCTGTTTTCCTCGCTTTAAAGTCATGTGACACTTCTGAGGCTATGCTGTTTGATTTAAGGGCCAAAGAGATAAAAGTCTCGACCGTCTCCTGAAGGATTCAGCTGACCTTGGCATCGAAGCACGGCGAGAAGTTTTATCCTTTTACCGTTTCACGTCGGTCTCAATTTTTTCGTCTGACCTGTTTTTGTGTTTCATGGATAATTGGTTAATCCTCTCTGGTGTGAGTTCACATGCATCAACACAAACAAACGCTATACATATAAAGTGCCAGGCTTAGCATAGTCTCATTAACGGGGCACTAAAGCTCCATTTCTTTGGTCTCGGAGTCCCCTCTTTTTCCCTTCCTCTTGCCTCCTCCCCCACTTTCCCCCTCATCCCCTCTGCCGCACCACTCTTTCCCACGCCCCCTCTTGGCTCGCCACCAAAGTGTCACCGTTTGGCGTCCCACGGTGGAGATGGCGCCACGGATCCTCCCTCTTCCGAAACCCTCTCCCTCCCTTCCCCATCCTTCCTCCCTCTCCATTTTTCATTCTTCTCCCACTCTCTCTCTCTCTCTCCACTTCCTTCTCGTATTAGTTTCTCCCTTTTGATTCTCGTACTCTCTCTCTCCCCATTCCTCCCTCCCCCGGATTTATTTTCAACATCCAGTTCCATCTTCCCCTCGCCGTGGGTCTAGCCTTCCTCGAGTTGTGTTTGAGGGATGGGGACGGGTTGAAGTTTCTCGTTCGGACGAAGTTAAACTCCGCCCTAAATCCCGAGCTAACGGATCCCTGGGACGCATAATACCAGTGGATTACGGAGACACACTTCCGACCGACAGTTCAAAATTTCACAAGCTGCCTAGTTTGTTGGTGTGCGTGCTGTGTGGTCGAAATTATCTTTTCAGGTGAGATGGATTTTGCTGTCGGGGAGATAATGATGTTTCCATAGCACCTTGGAATGATTATTGTTGTGACGGCTTTAATCTTTACATGCATTAGTTTTTGGCTCTAAAGAGTTCCTCCCTTCTTTGAAAGAATAATAGAGTGTGAAATAATGAGTACTGACTCCAAGCGAAAAACTTCGATAAATGTTCTTAAATACGGTAATGCATTTATGGATTGCGGATGTCGGAGCAATATAAAATACATTAGGTAGAGATATAGGCCTTAGTGATCGTATAATATTGTTAAGTTTGGGAAAATAGCCACCAATGACGATATATTATCGTCACTTGCAGCGAAAGGGTTAAGAAAAGAGAAGATCGCACAGCATCTGTAGACGCTTAACGTGATTGGTCGACGGCCACCGTGTCCTACTGGGGGCTAGTAGCAAAATGGTACTGCATCTAGTATGAAATAAAGTATACTCTGAATGCGGTCTGGCACGGGCCTACAGCCCTTGCCCTATATCCGGCCTAGCCAGGTTGAATCACTAGTTCCCGTCAGATCACCGAAGTTAAGTAACTTTGGGCCGGGACGGAGGTTGGATGGGTGTCCCTCCTCCATACCTCTTTCGCGGTGCTCTTGTCCCGTCTGCAAGTGGCGGGCTGGTTAAATGTGGGTCGGCACAATGAATCTAAAGAGGCCTAACAGCCAGAGTGGGCTCCAAAAGGCCCCCGCCCCCACACCAATTTACATGATAGCGATCATGCTCATCAGCCAGTATACTGGTTTTATATCACACGATACTATTAATCTATCGTAATAGCGAATATCCTCGGTGTTGTGCTGGATGCCGTGAAAACGGGATTTTTCCTCATGGGCCCTGGGCCAGGGAGGATTTCATACCGGTGAAACGTCTAAACGGACAAACTAATATTTCGTCGAGTTGGCATAGTGAATGCGGGATAGTTTCTTGAGGAGGAGGCTATAAGAGTGTGAGGGGTGCCCCATTTTTTTCGACTGAACCCGTGCCTCACCGACGACCGTTCCCCCTGGTCGCACTCCGCCATCGTCGGGCAGCGGAGCCTCTGAGAATCGAAGCGAGAAGCCACAGAGGCACCCCGAGACGACGGATAAATGCGACGTTTTCGGGTCTCTCGCAGATGATTGTCGATATCCTCCTCCCGGGGCTTCCTTTTCATCGGCGATTATTCCCCCAACCTCCCGTCGCTGCCACCCCTCTCCTCCCCTCTCCACGTCTATACCTTCAGCGCCTCTCCCTCCCCCTCCCGTCTCACCGCGACCTCCCTTTTAACCCCCCTTCACTCACACACGCGTATCCCACTCCCCCCCGACTTAATCTCCTTCCCCATTGGATTCTCTGTCGTTCCCTCCTTGGTGCAGCCCCTCTGCTCTTTGTTTCTCCACCATTCCACTCTCACGATTTCCCAAACCCTCCGCCTAGCGCACAAGTCGAAGGAATTAGAGTGGAAACAGTGCGTGTTCCATTTGTGCCTGCTTAAAAGCGCCCCCGAGGTATTTTCAGGGGCTTACGTTTCGGTATATTTTTTAGTCTTCAGAATAGAATGTATTTGCTCTTTCTCAGGTTCCTTTCGTCAATGCATAATTCTTAGGTGCTGCTTCGTTGGACTACGTGACTAGATTCACAACTGGAATTCTAAGAGCTTCAAAAATTGGGGAAGCCCCAACCTGCCCCTGCTTAACTATGAGGTGCAACTGGCAGTGGAAGAGATTGTAAAATGTCCGTACACTTTGTGTCCGTAGGAGGCAAATGAAAATACCTTTGAAAATTGATTTGGCTGATATTCGTGTTTTGTTTCCCCTTCGGTATGCTACTATTTCAGTCTCGTTGAGCTATGAGTTGCTAATTGGTTTGAGCATCAGCCTCCATTGATCATGGAATCATTTATTACTTTACTAAAGCCCGAATCACACGATCATTTTTCTCGTCCCTTTAAAGGGATCATTTAAGCTATAGCTTTCAGGGACCGCAAAAATGATAGCTCAAGCTATCATTTCGCCGCTCACACGATCATTTTTACCGTCCCTTCTCGTATCATTTCTGTTCGCGAGATACGGTAAACAACTTCGTAACTATGGATTATTTACATCGTCGTCGACAGCTTTTGGGTGCAGCCAAACGTTTCTTTCAGAACGTGTGCTCTGATTGGCTAAATGACAGGCCCGAGGGACGGAAAAAAGGACGTGCTCAAATGACGAAAAAAGGGATAGCGATCCCTATCATTGCCGCTATCCTTGAAGTGATCAAGTCAGACGATCATTTTTAAGCTATCATTTGAGCTATCATTTAAGCTATCCCTGAAAAGGGACGTAAAAAATGATCGTGTGATTCAGGCTTAAGCAAAGGTAATGACCGGATATCACCTGCTTGTATTATTTGTTATCCGAATTTCAGAAATACGGTAAAGAGCTGAATGATGAAGCCATTTTGGAGTCCCATTTTCAAGCATTCGCTATTTCTCCACTGTCCTTGTCCTGAGTTTACTGAATGTTTTTGAGTTGCTACAGTTTGGAAAACAGAGGAATTCAGCTATTGAGCTGAACAAGGGGAAATATTGTTGAATATAAGGCAGAATTATGGTTTTTTAGTTAGGAGAGAATAAAGAACACAGGGTACAGGGACATTTTTAGAGTACCTAAAGTATTCATATCGTATCAAGGTATCTTCACAAGGTACTAGCAGGCACAGGAAATAGTAGTTCCTTGTTATTGTGTGTGCTAAATCAAATGTAGAAAGAGGTAAAGGCGAGTATTATCGGATGAAGTGTTGAGTAGTGGTGTACCAAAGTGTGTGTTTGAAAGTATGATGTAGCGTTCGTGTGCTTTCGTTTTGTACATCTCTGAAATCATATCGGAGCGGCATGGATCACTGATGCGTGAGAATGCTTTGCATAAGCCTCGTTTCATTGCTGGTATTTGTATTTCCCTTTGTGTGCAGTGTCGGTAAAACTCCTCTCCCTCCCGTCCTCCCCCCTCTTCCTCCCGTTACGTCCTTCTCGTCTTCTCCCCTGTTCCCATCACTACCCAGAGCACACATCCCTTGGACCCATCAACATCCCAAACTGCTCCTTCCTCCCCTCCCCTTCGCCGACCCTCGAACGGTATCAAAACTTTTCCCCCGCCCCTCATCCTCGACACCGTCATACACGACTTCCCCGGATCCTATTCTTTTCCCTCCCCTCCTCATCCTCCTCCGCTCACACGAGCTCGCTGGACGAAACTCTAATGCCCTCTCGGAGGGCGCTTTGTCGAACTGTGCCCCCCCCCCTCTCCCCACACTTCCCCTGCTCCTTCTCCCCGAGCAGGACCCCAAGCCAGTAACTCCTCGACTTGCGGTGTCCGATGCCGTATCGAAATGAGGCAAAGTGGGAGAGAAGGGCATAGTGGTGTTCCTTCTTCAACTTCCAGCCCTGCTCGTCGTACTCTCCAGGTTTCACCTCTCCCTCTCTCTATCTCCTCCTCCATTGCTATTATTCCTTCTCCTCCCCCTCTCTCACTCCCACCCCCTCCGCCTAATCCAATTTCCCATCCCATTTCCACCTCCCCAAAACCCTCTTCCTCCTCCCTCCCCCTCTCATTCCGTTGGTCTGCCTCCGAAAACCTTCCCTCCCCATTACTCCGCCGCTCCCCCCACCCCTTCTGCTCTCTCACACCCTCCCACCTCCCCCTTCTCCCTTTCCCGGTACCTATACAGTTTTCGATCTTTCATTTCGTTTCCATCGCTGCATTCGATCTCTTCTTCCTTTCCCCGATCATCGGCTTAATACCGGTTCCTTACCCGCCCTTTTTGAGTTGGAGGGACGAACTGCTTCCTCAGGTTGAAGGGCTATTTAATACTCTTGATCTAAGACTCTTGGGTAGATAATAGTTAATGACATTCACTATGCCTACTAATAATAAAGAGTAATATTTCAAGGAATTTACTCGTGCAAAGATGCTATGTTATTAAGGATTTGAGCTGTGTAGTCATGCTGGTATCTCAATTCAGAGGTTTCAAACTCCCAGCTTTAGTGGGTACGTTTTTCTGAATGAAACTCATTAACTAGTGTACCACATAAGCGGAAAATTCCATTCAGGTTCAAACCTTGGTTCAACTTTGAATTCCTTCTACTAGTTAATCATACTACCATGCCCCTCCAAATTGTGGATCATCTTATTCCCCTAATTGAGTTTTTTGCCGGAAAATGTATTGGGGGTTGAGAGAGATGGTTAAAGAAATGCCTCGGAAGGGAATTGGACAATATATGCGCCCTAATTAATGTATTTCTCTTGGCACTGTGGTGAAGATTAATTTGTTAGCTATAAAGCGTGGGTGGGCGATGGGCTTAGTGCCTTCATTACCACGATTTTTTTGTTTCTTAATGAACGGGCGTAAAATATGTTAAGGCACTCTGGAACGCCATTGAATTATATGTGGCACTAGCTGAATCATTCCTCCATATCTTTCAAACTACTTCGTGAATAGAGCAACATAAAGACAGGATTGAGACCGGGAGCTTTTATCATCGTAATCCTCTCTAATTGGCTCACCAACTCATGATGAGCACCTATGAAATCGGATTTGAAACGACGATATTTGTACTACACATGAATGGAATGCCTTTCCAACTCATTTGCACGTATCAGGGAACCTCAGTCTCTTTGCAGGTAGTGAATAAGCTTTGGTGTACGAGTTGCGGAATTTTTGGGTACAAAAGAGCTTCTAATGTAGCGTGAATTCCAGTTTGTCGCAAAGGCCAAGGGAATAATGTCCTTTACTGCACCCTGGAATCGGAGGAAATTGCAAGCCTTTTCAAACAGATAATTTGGCCTCCAAGCAGTGCCATTTCCTTTCATGAATGATGAGTTGTGCGCGCCATAGAGAACATGGCGGCCAAAATCATTCGGAGATCCTTATCCAGGCCTCATGCCCATGATCAGAATGTTGATAACATGTAGTACATATTGAAATTGAGCAATAAAGTATGGCGAAGGCAATGGAACAGCAATAAATTTTACATAGCGTTTTAATGCTTCAGTGTATTCTTACTTTACTTGTACTTTTTCGATTAGGTCGCGCTAGATCACAGATCACTAGTTAATTGCAGCCTTGAATCCTTTTATTACTCCCACCTAATGTCATTTTTGAAAACAAGAAATAAGTAATTTATAATTCGATATTATAAAGAAATATGCGTGAATAAGAGTTGTAATACAGCCATGACCGAGTTACTTCGGGACGTGTATGATTTTCCTGGCAGTCGGGATCATGGAGGTTGTATTGCATTGCCATTTCAAAGTCAATTTCACCATATTAGTTTCTTAATAGTTAGCATAGGTATCATTTTTAATCTATCCAAGAAGTTCAGAAAAATCTGATAACTTGCTAGTGAGGCATGAAATACTTGTTTGAGAGGATATAGATTCGGTCACATACCTGTGTCCTTTAATTTGAAGCTGGATGAGCTGCTAGACACCAGTAACTGATGCTGTCAAACTTCTGTTACTTAGATGCAAAAGCTTTGAAATCAGTCCCTTGTTGGCGACAGGAGCGGGCCCCCCAATCTTTAACGCATAAATTCACAAACTAAGTTGCCCTTACGAAAAAATTGACGATGACATTTATTGAAACATGAAGAAACATGAATATTGAAAAACAATTAGGTTGATTTCTCGATTTTTTCTTGAACACAGCATCAATAAGAGATAATAAATCGAAGGACAGTGAGAAGAATTTGAAATTCAATGAAAGAAATATAGAAGTAGAATTATATTGCAGGATTTCGATACATAGCCAAGTTTTTAGTGGGAATGCGATAGATAGTCATTGCTGAGGACATTCATTAGGGAGTTTTGATGTCTCTTAGTTGACTTCTCTTATTCTCTCATTTAGGGTACTAGTTAAGATTTGGAACATTCGAAAAACAAATAGCTACAATTATGACTACAACTAAATTCGCTGCCATCTCCTTGTAGTTCAAACATAAAATGCTTATTACAGTTCTTTCGATGACCTTAGTCTGAATTTTTAACAATAACATCTTATTTTTAAAATTTGAACTTTGTCGTTTCATGCTGTGGTTATATATCAATACCCCTTTGTAGTGTACTTCTGAAATCTCTTTTATTTTTACTTATCGTGGAACGTACTACAGACTTTATTGGAGCTCTAGAGTAGGTACGTTGACGTTTGCAATCAAAGCGGAATCGTCAAATGAGCGAAAGTTTTTCATTGACGAGGACGAGACATTATGGATTAAGTGTGTGTCACCTTTTGCGTCGAAAAAAAAGTTTCATCTCGAAAAACTCATTTAAAGTGCGTCCTCTCTCTCTCCTCATCCTTCATTCCCTGCTCCGGTATGGATAGGAATCAAGAGAGCGAGAGAAAAATAGCGATGGGAAACCTTTTTAATATATCAATCCGCGGTAATACCCGATCTCCACGTTCCCCTCTTCCAAACCCTCCACCCATGCTTTGCCTCCGAAGGCATTTGTCTCCTGGAATGAGAGGGGGACCATCAACCTCCGCCCCCTTCCCTCTTTTGAACCCTTAATGCATCGGTTCCTCTTTGGCCCTTCCCTCCCGCTCTCACGTTTCTCTGCCCCCTCAACCCCTCCACCATACGCCCTTTTTCGCCCTCCTCTTGCGATTCATCCCGCGTCCCCCGCCCCCTTAATTTGGAGTCAATCCTCCTCCTCCGCATCCACCCCCTCAAACCTACCCCCCCCTACCTTTTTACACCCAAAACCTCTCTCTCACCAACCCGTTACCCCCTTGTCCGAACCCACCTTTCCTCCTCTCGACTCGGTATCCCCTCTCCTTCCCCCACTTCCTTCCCTACAATCCTCGCACCACTGCAATCCTCGCGCCGTCCCTTGATTACTCCGTTGCATTACTTTGGCATCCCACCAACAGCATGTCTGCTAGGACCCTGAGGGCTGTGGGGCTGCCGACAGGGACGAGAGGGAGAATTAAAAGTGTGCGTAGGGAGAGAGGGAGGGGATAAGAATGGGGAACGGGTGCGGGAAAGGGGATAGCGGTGGAAGAAGAGGGGATGGAGGAGGAAGAGAATGAGAGGGAGAGGGACGATGGCAGGGGGAGGGTTAATGCTGGATTTCTGGAGACGGCCAAAAGACAGCCGGGCGACTGAGAGCAGTTGGGGGGACGGGATCGCTGGTCGACACTGAAGGGAAGAAAGACTCGGAGGGTTGAGAGGCGGTAGAGAGAGGTCGCGCGAGAGCGTGCCGGTTCTTCCCGGGGGGTTCTTCACGAGTGGGGATGTTCCTTTGGCTCCGTTGCCTTGGACTGAAAGAAAGAGAATCTCACGATTCGAATGCCTTCCTCCGCTCCCGTTTCATTATTTCAGACGAATCCCACCCTCGCGCTTTTCTTATCCCTTCCCGAAGTTTCACGGAATCAAGTCGACGGAGGAGAGTTAGAGGCGGAGAGCGCGCCGATAACCGCCTTCCCCCAAAGCTGCCAAGGGTCGGATTTCTAATGATGACACCGATGGGGTTCACGGGCCCATCCGAGGTCGAAGCGAGTTTAAGCACCTGTTCTCTGATATCTCTCGAGAAGTTAGGCGTCACAGAGAGAGAGTGAGACAAAGTTGCCTCGAGCGGTCCCTTCTGGGAATCATGATCTAACGCAAACGAAGAGTAGTTTCGAAAATGATGTTTTGATTGTGCTTGTTTCACTATCACGCATAATTAATCGAATCATTTTGGAGCTCATAAGCATTGAAGTAATGTTTTGAAGAGGATTAAGGTGATAACACTTTCCGCTTCAACGAGTGGTGAGAAGACCTGTCGACAGGCATTGGGACATGTGAATCTGCTGAAATCTGCGTGATAATTGTACGAAAAAGCTTCGTAAAGCCATTACAATTTTTCAGGGCAACTGCTGAAGAGAAAGAGGAGTATATGGGCTAAAACTATAGCCTTTTGCGCCAACAAAACACTTTAATGGCCGCTAACTTTATCTCTAATGCAAATCTGATGTAAAATACGACCCCAGAGCACTGATTTCGTCTCAATTGGACTACCATCAATCCAACACTCCAGGTTAAAAGAATCCCCTCTTCCGATTTGATTAATTTTATTAGAAAGACGAGAATATTGCGTGGATTTCGGATGGAGGAGAGATTAAAGAACCGACAGCCACTCGTCTTCCCCTCACCCTATCTCGCTGCCCTATTATTTATCCTCCAACCTCCTTAAATCTCGTTAAATGGTTTTTAAACCCTTCCAAACTCCACGATAAGAATGAGATAGGGAGGCATGGGGAGGGGGTTTGAGTGGAGGAAGCGAGAGGATTGGAGGGGGGGGGGGGGCGCTGAGAGAATGGACTCATTAAAGGGTGAGTTAATGGCTCGCTAGGAAGTAGACGTTCCCTCGCAGTAACTTAAAGGAGGGGCTCGCACACTTAAGAGACGATGGGAAGCCAAGTTTTGAGGAAATTCCCGTGGAAAAAGGGATTCGAGGGAGCGAGAGAGGAATGCGAGGGGAGGTAACTGCGCTTTCCACAAACACCACCTCGGCTTCCGCCTCCGCTTTTACCATCGGCCACGCCGCTCTCACGCCCGAAAAACTATTGGCGCCTCTTTTCGAGATGTTTTCAACGTAACCTGGAGGACTTTATGTGCCGGCCTATGGGTAGAAGTAGACATCGTACGATGGGCTCAACTGCTGAGGATATTTTCACCACCTGTGAAAAACAGTCCTACCACCACTTAACGGCAGAGAATAGAGTATACGCGGCTTTGTTAATATTTACTTTCCATCATGTTCCGAGGAAGTTCAAAATTTTATCCATCTTATCCTAAAGTCGATTCACTTGTGTTTATCGTCATAGCATGTCATCGTCACTGGCCATTACTCCTACAATTGGTTTGATTCATGTCTCCACTCGCTTATTTCTTCGGCTAAGCTCTTCCTGTGTGCATAATTCTTCTCTTTTGCATCATCCACCTTCATGTATCTTTTGCGAGGCCTTTCAGTGTCATTATTCCCACAATCTATCATCTTGACAATTGTCCTAATTGTCGAGATGTCACTGTCTCATGAAATGGCCAATTAGATTATTCCATCACCTCTTTAAAGTTTTCATAGGACTTTTCTACCACTCTTCTAAGGACATTCTCGTTTATTACTCAGTTGATTCATTAATTCACATAATCCTTTAGAAGTACCATTTTTTTAATACTTCCAGTTTTGAATTTTTGGTGGCTGGATCGTCCATAATTTACTACCATACACAGGAATATCCCAAATTTAAGTTCAGACAAAGTATTTCTTAAACTTCGTAGTTGTGTTTCCGGCTGTAAGTATAGACTTCTTTTGGTTTTTTGTCTTCTTTGCCTAGGCTTTTCTACTGGCTGTTTACTTATTGCATCATATGCCGTTGACTTTTCTGCTTCCCAGACAGCAATATTCTTTCACCCCCCTTCAAACTTTTCTTTTCAGGTTTTCCGTTTTCCTTAGCTCTTGTATTTCATACCATTGCAAATTGGTTTGCATATACGTTTGAAAATTAGTACCACCGTAAAGCGTCAGTATTTAAACAAAAATGATCATCCTCCACATTTTTGAGGAGTGCACTGGATCGATAGAATTGCAGGCTAATTTGGCTGTTCTTTTTTTGGCTTCTCTCCAATGATATATGCATTATGAGACTAGAATAATGCTCATCCATAACAATTGCTCAGCGCTGGAACATCGTGGGCATTAATTCTTCATTGGAAAAAAAGTATTCCCGCGTTGATGTTCGAGGCACCTCCAGGATCAAGTTTTTTCCGAGCGAAATGTTTGATCTCTGAACAAGAAGTTTGACTTTTATATCCTGGATTTCAAATTTTATATAATTTTCAAATCCATCTACTAAGAAACCACTTATTTTTTCCATTTGATGGGCATACCTCACATCCAAAATTGAGAGAATAATTAAAACGAATTAAAAATATATTGATTCACAGATTTTTTCCAACCACTCAACCGGTTTCGGCTGTTCAGCATCATCAGAGTTGTGACCCTCAGGTATACCTTCAGGTTGAAAATATTTTTTTACACGGAAAACAGATGAATTCCATATTATGTAGCTTAATTTTATCATTTATAATTTTCTTTTTGAGATCTCTCTGGTCTTGCAAACATGAGTATCCAGTAGATATTATCCCCTTACCTGAGATACTGAAATTTCATTCATTAAAATATAATTCCATATGGAAAAAACTGTTGTGACTATAACTTAAAAATAAATCAATCACCAAACCATCAAGTCTAAAGCAATGTCCCTCTTAGACTTGCTCTATCTTTTTCACAATCACTAAATTAATGACCCACAAGCCCTTTGAACCTTCTTTTCTTCTTTCGTTCTTTCAACTCTTACCAGTTCCTGCCCCATCTGTTCTATCTCTCCTTAAATTAATCTCTCATCTCTGGACTGTGTCTGCAATTTCTTTGCTAAAATAGTTAAAAATAGATTACCACATTTTCGTAACATGTCCACCAATAATATTCTCTCCTCCCTCTCCATCCCTATTTTTAGCACCCTTAGACTCACAGCAGACTTAAAACTTATTTATATTATTCTCAATTCCACCATCGACTGCCCCGATTTGCTCTCCTTTGTCAAATTCAAGGTTCCATCCCAGCTCACCTTTTCTTCTCATCCTTTACTCCATGAGCCCATTCCCAGACTTTCGATTACTAAACATTCTCTTTTCTTCCGTCTCTCTCTTCTCTATTGAACTCCCTCCCACAACACATCCCTTTGCACTCCAAATTAAATTATTCATAAGCCTTTCTATTTCGCATCTGTGACCTGAATAGCCTTTCCATACTATTTGTTTACTGTTACTTTTATTTTATTTTTTTTCTTCTTGTATATTTTATTAAATATATTTATTATTGTTATTATAATTATATTGTTATATATAATGTTATTATAATATATAATTGTTATTATAATTATATTGTTATTTGGCCACTATAAAATGGCATCATTGCTGTATTTGGTTTTATTTCTTTAAAATAAAAAAATTAAATAAGATCATTGCAATTTCGTTGAACATGCAATGCGACAATGTAAGCCCTATGTAATTTTTAGAACTCTTCTAGCTACCACGTTAGCTTTGTGACTGCTCTCTGAGAAACAAATAGATGACGATTCAGCAGATATGGCAGTAAAACTAGTTTTAAAAATAATATTTTGCCCTATTGTGATGATTTACTTTAGGTTGGGATCAGGTATTAGAAAACCTTCAATATGATCTTGATCACAGGCATACTGTATGAAACCAAACCTCTTTAGTGCCTATCAATGAATAAAAAAATGGTCTAACTCACATGCACGTACTCGTGTTATAGTATTTTCAGATGAGACTTCTTTGTTTTCTATCATGGGCTAACTTAGAAGGGTGAAGTTCCGGTCACGTGGAGTCAAACAACACCGTGCCGAATCAGGACGGAAAATAGATGCCTGGCAGTTGAACCTCTCCTCTCAGCCGTGTCTAATTGGAATGCTGACTTTGATATCCCTTTTTGGCTTCACTAGGAGATAAATAGATTCTTGTGAGAAAATAGTCTATACTTTTGATCCTTAAATAGAGTTGACACTTTAGTGTGATAAAAAATTGGATCATGGCTAGAAGCTGCTCTTAAAAAAGATATAATGTGCGTAGTATTTCATTAATGAATGAGACTAGGGTTAAAATATTGCCACGTAAATATTTAATTTATGAGTACTATTTTCAGACATTTTCAAGTGCCTGAATACGCGTCAAATATTAAATCGTACTGAGCCTCTTCTGTCCTAATACATGTATTTACATTTTATTTGATTCTGTTGACATTCGTTTGATGCTCTACACATTTATTTTTTGCGTTAACTTGAGTCTTTCTTAAGTATCTTTCGTTCTCATCCTAGACTATTACATCATCGCCAAATCGCAAAGTTTATCCCTGACATGGCTGTCATGGCAGCGACATGCTAAAAACTTTGTTAAATCCCGTTCAAATCTTTTCCCTCGGTTAGTTCTTTTAGTCAATATTAATGCATAGTATCATAGTGATGAAAACAGGGGTGGATCTGACTGGATTTCAGATCCGGCCTTAACATTTCGTGCGTTTGCACGTGCTGTGGTGTTCCTGTTTACCGTTAATTTAGTGATTCAGGGGACGCGACCGACAGCTGAGGCCACTTGCACCATTTAGGATAGGTGGATAATTGGGTAAAGGTAGGAATTTTAAGGAAAACCCGGCGTCGGCATTAGCTTACTCTTACCGAATGGCTTCAAGGGGACCACGGCTTAACGCCCCATCCGACGGACGGAGTACTGAACCTGAAATACCCTTCACTAGGCACTCAAGTAGGGTTTTGGTTTGAAAAATCCGCCAATGCCGGGAATTAAGCCGGGCCCTCGGCATCCGAGGCCAGCACTCTGGCCACTGCACCAACCCGATCCCCAAATCCTGTTTACTTTTACGAAGGCGAAAAGTGAGAGACGGGCTCCTAAACTATGAACAACAGTGCTTTCACTAGGCCTTACCATTTTGAATTTCGAAGAAAAATACGATCGAAAGATTCTTTGACTTTCTATTCCAGTTTCAGAGTTTATTATGAATCTTTCACCCGTAAAACCATTCCGATGGATTTGCTGAAGTAAGCCAGCTGTGAGAACTATTTCCTCTCAATTCACTCTATCAAAATGAATTGCCAAAACTTACGACTGAATATGGAGTATGCTTTTATCGAGAATGCGAGCGTAAAAAAAATCTCTTCAAAGCTAAACCATTCCCTCCAAACGTAACGTGATAGACTGGAGATGTTTATATTGAAAAAATACACATCTTTTTTATTTTTTAGTGCTCTCATTGATCTTCGAGCGCTGCCGGCTTCGAGAATGGAACCGTTTAGGGCCGAAGGGAAACTTTTCAGAACTTAATAAGCATATACTCTCGAAATTCACGCTCCTCTCCACCTTGCAGGCAATATGGTTTATGGCGATGAGATTGAAGATCCAAGAGGCGGTAAAACTGCGGAACGTTTGACTTGGAGGGGAATGGATTGTGGACGGTGAGGTGACGCAAGGAGGAGTAGAAATACGGATGGGGAGGGTGGAGAGGCTGTGGGGGAGGGGGCGAAGGGAAGGAGTGGGTAGGGGGGTGGATGAAGCGCGCTCTCGATACTCCCCCGGCCATACAATTTCGCACCCTCTTCTTTTTTCCCAACCCTTCCACAAATCCCGCTCCCTCCCGACCTGCCCCGGCAACCCCACACCCCACCTCTGCTCCCAGTTTCTAATCCACGTAGCGTTAAGACTCCCGCCTCCTTTTCATTATCCCCCACCTCTCTCTGCGTGAAGCCATCTCCCAGCAGCGCCGCCCCCCCCCTCCCACCCCATCCCTCCCCCTCCCCCGCGACCTCTCCCCTGCAACCCCTTTGCGCAACGTCCCCTCATCCTCTCGGTTCGCACAGAATTCCCGATGCTCCCTTCCCCAGAGCTCTCTCATTTCACTCTGCGCCGCTCCCCTTGGAAACATCGAGGGCTTGCACGAGGACTACGTATGTAAGTACACGGAAATGTGAGGTGAGGCAGATACGCAAACATAGGCGGCGGTGACTGACTTGACATTCAGGTGGCTTCTGTACATCTACATAATATCCTGCAAGTCACCATAAAGGTGTGTGACTGGGGGTGAATTAACACCAAACATGCTTTATCTATCATGCTCAAAAAGGATTAGCAATTACATTCCAAATGTAACATAACTATTAAAAAAAAGATTTTAAGAGCGAAGCAAGCATGCACAAACTTGCTGTTAGTTGGGTTAGCTTAAAATCCTTATATCAACATGTAACTAACTAGACTAGCCACTGATACACATGTATAATACTATTGAATATACTCACAACTATTCATATCTCTAATAGTACGATAAAAGAAAGAGGTTTTGAACCTGCCGATTCGGCAATCAATTTCCCTAACTTTATGTTCATGTTCCAATTACCATAGAAATTGTAGTTAGCAAAATGTCAATAACGTCATATTTAAAAATGGTATTGGAATATACTTTAGAGTTTAATTCCAAATTTCAACCTATGGTCTGATAATGATTACCCTTTTAGTTCTACTGGACTGGGGACTCGCATACAATTATCATAGTCTTTACAAATCTTGCCGATCTTCGCTGAACACGCTCCAGTTCGTCATTGAAGCCTATTTCGTAAGGATCCAATATACTGATTGGTATGATATCCTATCGAGTAGGCCCACACAGGAAGATTCTGACTCATTCGTCGTCAGATTCCTTCGAAGTCAACTCTTCTGATATTATTTTATTTCAGGATATTTTGTGGCTCTCGCTAAATTGCATGCTTAATTATTTTCTAAACACATTGACGCCAACTGCGGTAACCAAGTCGTATTCGTTTGGGATACTTACGAGTAAGGTTGGATCAAGGCATAAGTACGTTGTACGAATAAGATCGGCTATATACCGGAGAAAGGTTGTTTTGATGACTGTGTTAGTGCGGTTAGTGCTACAGGTCTACTGAAAAACTCGAATAGGAATCGCGATCAGACTGTAGGTTACAATTGAGACAAAAGTTTAAGTAATTTTGCAGCTGTTATGTTTGCATTAGAACAACTATTACTAATAGTAAGTACCTATCTCTATACTAGACCATCATTCCCTTATTTTTTATTAGTTCTTCGTTTCCAAGTACTTACGTTAATTGTATGAATTAATTTACCTCTTCTGTGCTAGTATTTTGATTATGTTTTCTTATTTATTTGTTGAGTTGAGTCCAATCACGGTGAAGTGTAAAGATCCATTTCCTCTTAATAGCTACGAGTTTTTGCGGCCAGGTGGCTTAACATAATAAAGGGAGTTCACGCCGACGTTACCTCACCACTCTCTCAAAATACCCCCAGTGAAAAGTAGGCAAAAGCCCGAGGGGACAATAAAAAACAAAGCAAAAGCCCAGGCGAAAAATGGATGAAAAACCTCGAACAAAGCTTTGGCGATTCCATAAGATTATTTAATCTTAAACCTCACGTAAAATCCTCCTTCGATTGCTTATTCGATTACCACTAGCATTGGCATATTGTGTCGGAAATATACGTCTGGGTCATGTCGCAATATTTCCTGCGAATGCAGCGCAGCGATCGTGCCTGCAAATTGAGGGTAGGGCCCTTTACATCTGGCGATATGTCTACCCCAAATTGGAACGTTGGCCTCTTTTCAAAATTAATCTTCATTTACGTTATTTAGTGGCTTGATACAAACCCTTTCAAAACATGATGCATACCTATATATTAATTAAACATATTTATTGTATCGATTGATATTCCTGGGCGATTAACCTTCATTGCCTCGATAACCATCAAGGAGAGAAGTCTCTTTCAAACGTAATGTTCCACACTAACTTTCAGGCCTACCCTCATTTATGTGTTACTGGTGAAATATTAAAACAAACGCGGCCTACATGACCAAGGCGGTATTCGAAACCGCGAACTTTGGGCTGCCAGGCCAACGCATCAGTGACACTATACTTCTAAGAAGCACCTGAAAATCACCCGGAGTGTCAGGGAGTTAATAATTTCTAAACATGCACTACGTGCATGCAGCTGAAAAGCACAATCCTACTTAATTAATGAAACGTGTTAGATAGGCATCCAGCAGACACGTGCAATCAAATAATCAGTTTCTTCGAAGAACTATAACGTTCATTATTTTCTCTCAATTCAGTTTATTAATTATTTCAACGCAAGTTAATCTTAATGTATCGCTAATTTGTGGAGCCTCAGGCGCATTAATTTTCCTCGTTTGTAGAGTTTTTTGAAGCACATTTTTACTTACCGAATTCCCGAAGCACGCTTATCATCTGCTCCCCTTGTATGATCCACGTGTTCAAAGATTAGGAAGCTTTATTTCAGGGAATTAGCACGAGATTCGTCATAACTTTAATTAAATTAATGATTTTGACAACTTGCAGTTTAATTTTGCCAAGTGAATAATTTTAATCAATTAAATGGTCGGTAGGGCTGTTTTGTTGAATTCGTTTCGTGTGAGCGTGATTAAAAGACGCAAAAATAATCCCGGCATTATCCGTCGGTCTGCGTCAACAGGAGGCAATTTGGGAAGCAGGAAGTCGGCAGCTGGGGATGTGTGGGAGGTCCATCGTTTCGTTTGCGACTCATATTTTAGTACACGGAGGGAAGGTCAATCGGCCATTTGCGCCGGCTGAGCTCACCCCTATACCGTGACACTGTGGACTAAAAGTATTTAGTATTCAGCGGTGAATTCACCAGTCACTTCTGCTGCACCCTCTCATGTAAGGTTCCATTTTCCCTATCTTTTCTTTTTTTTCCTGCCTGGCTCACATTGCTCCACCCCAGACATTAGGTAGAGGGAGTCACGGCCCGGGAGGGCGTGACACTCGGACGGGTTCGAGGTGGAATCCACACGCAACAAGGTCATTTTACGTGACTATACTTTATGAAGCAATTTGAAATCCTTGATTATCTTAACATAAAAGAGGGCCTGTGCCCTTAGTGAAAGAGTATGATACCACTTTAGAATCCGCATAACCATGGACAATCACATTGGTTAAATTAAAATCAATTAGCAGGTCAAGAATTCTTTAAAGCGCCTGTAAGCGCCGCACTGGCTTGTGCTTCATTAATGGTTTGTCTCTTACTGCAGTGGCACTGTCTTGGTGAGGTTCCGGCTCTAAGCAATTCCGTACAAAGACAGTTTAGTGTAATGACTCGGGGCAGAGAACTATGGAGAAAAAATTTACTTTCACAGGTATAAGTTCAGTGCAGACGAGTTAGTCTGCGACACCGAGGAAGTTATAAAAGCCCCCCCCCCCTTCAGTGGCGGACAAGACCACTCAGATAAGATCAGATAAATAAGCTGCATCTCAAGCAGATTCAAATACTCGTTTTTTTCGAAAAAATTCGTGATCATAACAACATTAAGGAGGTTGATCCGAATAGTGAAAGTCATGTCATTTTTTTTTATATTTCAGCACTTATAGAACTAAAGTTCCTCTATCTAATAAAGCAAAGATAATTACACCAACCCATACTCCTTGTTCCACAAATTGCATTTGAAATTACATACGATTAACGGCGAGAATGGCCATCACATGGGAATATAACGTTTAAAAATACCATAGTGTCATGTCATTTTTGCAAAAAAACTGATATTTTATGCGTAATTTCACAAGATATAAAATGACACGAAAAAAAAGGCATCAACCCACCGTATTTTTCGCTAAATCCACCAATTTATGCGCTTATAGCAGACGAAATGTGTAGTTGTCTTCAAGTGGCGCTGCGGTAGCTCCAGCCAAAATGTATGGCGTATGAATAATATCATTACTAATGAGATATTAAAGCATATTTCAGAAAAATATTATAACATAACGTTCGATAGTAATATTCTGGTGTTATACATTAATAAATTCATTAAGTACATGAATTTATTTCTTTAAAGTAAGTGCCGAATGGCTCCATCGTCGAGCTGATTAAAATTATCATAAAAAAGAAATCCTTCGAATTTACATCGTATTTCTTGAGATACTTATGACTTTCAATAGCTTAGGTAATTTTCTTTGTGAAGTTAGGATCACTTAGCAGGCATATACTCGTACTTAAATTAATAAGATTCCTCAGACAACTTGACTCAAGTAGTCGCGAGCCAACCTCCTTAAGACGTCTCACACCAAGATGCCTTAATAAAACTAACTATCCATTAATATGAACAAAATTGCACTTATCAAACTAACACAGGTCAAGTAGATAAACAGATGAGATTTGGGTGATGGAATTTTGTGGATCCAACCATTGTTGCATTAACCAATATGTATGTCACAAAAGATTTTAGATTTTTTCGCGAATAGTTGTGATACATTTTTCTCGGGTGTCACACCGGGTGACAGCTTGAACGAGCCCTAACGTTTAGATTTCTGAGTCGGCCATCACTATCAGAGCGTTGTCGTTAGCGCAATCACCCGGTGTGAACCCCGAGAAAAATTTATCATGATATGTCAGAAGATATTTTCCTTGGAAGGAGAAACTTTTTAATTTGAAGGTGAATGATAATACTTCAGCAAACTATTGAGGTATCTGTTCTCCTGATCATTAGCCTTATTTCATGTTTGTAATACTTCTCAGATGTTTCCTTGCATGTTGGATGGAAAGTGGAATTTTTAGTTTGTGTCCCGCGTGATATTCACAGTAATCTCGTGTCAGAGAGATAATATAAATGAACTTTAATGCGTGCTTGGTGATAACTCACCCCTTTACCACACACGCTCGAGGTGGCTTGCAGGGTATTCAGTAGATATGGATATAGATATTCAAATACCGTGTATCACAGATTTCATTCCATTTGACCTTCATCATTCCTCTTCAGCACCACATTTTAATTTGTTGACTTTTCTGCTACTATAGTTGTCCGTTACTGACATTTGCATGAACCCTTATGTAAACTATACAAGGGTGCAGTTTTTTTTAAACATCTTCTTGGATGCTGTGTAAAAAGTGTACTTTCTTGAGTCAGCCCTGAATTACATTAGTGATAGTATAAAATTGAGCAGCATGGTAGATATTAAAGCATGTAGGTACGTAGTGAATGTTCGGTGATAACTCACCTCCTGCCACGCACCCAAAGGAGGCTTGCAGAGAGTTAGTAGACGTAAATATAGATAAATAGGAACATGCTCCAGATATACGTTCAATTTGATCTCTGGCTGTGGATGCATCACTCGTATGACCACTAATACGAAGGCTTTAGCCTCCATCTTCATATGATACAGCAAGTTATATTGTATACCTTTTACTCTAAAACACTGTGGTTCATTATGAGTCCTCTTACTTTCTTCTCCTACCCCTCCATACAAAACATTTGTGAGCGTTAGGCCGCGTAAACCGCGTCAAAGCTTTAGTGAAACTAATGTGGCGTCAGCCGCGGTATTCAGATTGGCAACGCACTGTCCTGGCAACCCAAAGTCGCGGACTCAAACTCAAATGGATCTTGTGCTTGTCGCAGGACTAAGATCTTAGGATCGACAGTGTAATATAAAAACCGTTAGAACTACTGAAACCCAAGACCACTACTAATCAAATACGTCCTTCCAGTACCGGGAACCATTTGCTCCCCTCCTGTTTTCACACACTAGCTTTCCAATATTTCTTTGGGGCCTCTATCTAGCTTAGAAGACCAAAAGCGAAGGCTTTGGATCATGCCAAATTGCGTGGGTGGGACGGGTTCGCTGGTTCTCAAGGGCAAGGGAAGAGATTAAGACTAAACGAAAAATTACTCTACGTAAGTGATGGATAGCCCCGTTGCGTTTTTAGCCCTCGGATTAATTTTGCTGACGCAATCGAGATGATTGCCCAGCGATTCCGCAATAGAGCTCCAGTCACTTCATTCAAAGGAACGTCTGTCCTCCTTCCGTCCGCGCTCATGTCGCACGATCCACCGTCTGGTGTCCCAATTTAAGATTCGTCCCTTGGGATAGAGAGAGCAGGTGGCTGCCTTGACGTCATGGGGCCATGTGTCTTTTTTCACGTGCATTTATCTAGCAAAGAGCCCTCTTTGATCTGAGAACATGACAAACTCCACCATCGCCGATGTATGGGGCACTTAACCTCACGTACGTAAGACGACTAAGAAGGGTCTGTCATGCAAATCAAAGAAATTAATCGAAAACCTTGAATTTTTGGTGGATCAAACTGTGGATGTTTTCTTTAAGATTGCCTGTCGTACACCGTTCGCTTTTAGTTTCTTAATCCTGCAGAAGGACGTCGTATAATTTGCATCATAATTACTGAAGCATCCGATGTGGGCGTTTTAGGTGATATATTGCCGAGTAAAAAACACATGTAGTTGGAGCTAACGCTATTTGTCAAAGATTTTGAATCATTTAATCTATCAGCAGTTTTTTCCAGCTGCTCCATTTGCCACTAGTTGATACTGAGATATTTAAAATTATAAATAACATCGAGTGGTCAGTGTACTGAAGAACGATATAAAAGCAAAAGAACACGTTAATGATGTAATTAAGACATTAAATCATTTGAAGGGGTGAGAATTAGGCAGTTAAAACACGCAATTTACATTGAAAAGCCTTTTTGTTGAACGTTTATCTGTATTGCGCAGAACGGATATTTATCTGTCAACAATCAAATAAAATAATTAGCTTCAAAGTCAGAAGAAACTCATCTGGCTGATTATCTTAAGAGTACCTATTTGAAATTTAAAAAATTTCTCCCAAAGTTAGCATTTAAAATTTTATTCCCAGTTACTTAATAGCCGTAATGGAGCAGTGCCATTATTGAATCACACAGATCTCCTCTTAGTAAAAAAACAAATGCGATTCAGAAAATTAACATATTTTTTAACTGTATTATTTGGTTAGTATTCTAAACGGTAGTCATGAATTCAGTCACAAGTTATTAGCTTTATTTAGCGACACCCGCAATGCCCATTAAATTATTTTTTAAATTATGATATACTATATTTAGAATGAGGTTATATTTTCCAAAAGAAAAGAATTTATCTCCGTTATGTGCAATGCAAAGAATGGAGTTGCTACTGGATTCATTGCACGAAAGTGGAATTTGTAGAGCAAGGGAATAACAGCTGAGACAACAATGAAAAAAACATTTCAGTGCTGTCATATTATTTATTTTGAATCGTTATTATGTTAACGGTAGAACTTATGCAAATAACTCGCATTTTAATATTTTAGTAAGCACATACTGGAAATGCTAATAAATAACTCTAATAGTGCCCCCTTCTCTCCGTTCCGCTTTTAGCCCTTACTCTACTCGCAAATCTTGACTGAGTGCCTCAGTTTGTTAAAGGAAAACAAACTCTGCTTTTCATCTTCAACCATCTGTCTTCCACATTCTCGAACGTTTTAACTGTCATGCAAAATTTCAAATTTAGCAATTTGTTTGGAAAAACATGCGGCAAATTTGTTTTGGAAATAATATAAGCTGTTCAAGCAATTAACCCACAAAATACAGTTGCTCGCGCTAAATCAAAATTTTCTTTAAATTGGTAGCAGTGGTAGCCGAGCCAACTATTGCCTAAAAGAGATTGCCAATTAGAGCCGATTATACTGCTTGTACTAATGTAATGATTATGTTACGTAGGCCTAAATAGTTTCCAACTAATCCGAAAATATTAAACGCATCAAATATATTTTTGCGAGACTGGCAGCCAGATAGATACTTAGATGATAACATTGATGACGTTCAAAAGCCTTAATGGATGGAAGTGAACCGGAATTAATTACTTTCACCTATATTGGAAAAATGTTTCCATTGTAAAGGATACTGATATGCTTAGAGTGTTTTTAAAAATTCTAATCAAAGTTAATTTCTCTGGGAAGGACGAGAAAAATTTTCAAGGTGTTAAATAATTCTATACGACCTGAATAGTCTTTAACCCTCAATTAGCCCTAATGATTGACGCTTATTATTATTATTGTTTTATTCATCTGTCACCAGAATGAAAATCAAAATGGATAAGCTTTTGTGAATTAACTTGGTGGAACAGTAAATGTTGCTGTTATAGGATACGTGAAATCTCGTAGAAAATATTTACTCCGCTCTACCAAAAATAAAGAATGCTCGGTTCCCCTGGTAACAGCTCCGAAGGTCACAACTTACCTTCCCGGTATTGGCAGTTGTTTACTCAGTAGACCATGGTATAAGCTACGTCGGTAATACTCTCGCCTAGTAAAATAAAGTTCTCGGGCTCGAATCCATACAGGCTATGGATCCTGCGTGTGATCCAGGAATCCAAGATCTTACGTTAGATGGTGCGATAAAGGTAACCTCAGCCTTTGAATCACCTATCACACAAAAATACTCTAGGAGTTTGCTCAGCAATCCAGAAAAATCTAGTTTTTCCTTTGAGTTAGGCATGCTGAGCAACTCCGTTTTCATGGAGAGTGAAAGCTCGGTTCATGACGAGGGCAGGCGGGTCCCAACTTCTGGTCGAATTCAATCCTCGTGACCCACTCTGATTCATTACCTGTCCTGATTATTTAACCGCGGCATCAATTAACTATGCTATACAGAGTCAGTCGCAGTAACTGCGATGTAATCAAATTTTTCCGCGGTTCTAGCTCGTTTTCGTTTCCTACTTTCCTCTTCCACTCTGGAGAGTGAAGACTATGAATTATAAATGGAAACTATTTTTCCAATTTTCCACGTACCCAACTCCGTCCAATAACTTCGCTTCAAAAATGAGAGCGAGTCGTGAAAAAAGGAAAAGGGGTTCAGAATTTAATGGCTGGCCTCGCTCGGACGCCGGCGCCTCCCACCCACCACCCCTCGATGGAATAACCTCTGACCCGAGTTACTTTCGAATTGGTCATTTCCGCGCCACTTAATCCCCTTTTTCTCGGGGCGCACGGTGGAGATGGCAAAGGGGCGATTCGCGAGAGATGAGTGGCTGGGGGAAAGAGTGGGAAAGCGGAACGGAGAGAGAGAAAGAGAGAGGGAGGGAAAATGATAATCAAGGGATGAAAAATGAATAACGAATTCTTTTTGGAAAGCCAACTTCTATCCCATTAATCACTCCCGCAGGCGTGCGTGAGTATGTGTGTGTGTTTGAGGGGATGGGGGTTTCGAGAGGGCACGTCTCCTCCTCACCTCCGATATAACACCCCCATCCCACCCTCCCCGAGTCGTCCTCCCCCCCCCTCCACTTCCCCTCAGAGCCGCAGCTCTCCGAACCACACCCCCTCGCGAACCCTGCGATGACATACCTCCGTCCCGTCTGCGCACACCTGTCGCTCCCTATCACGGCACACGCTCGTTCTCTCGCCCATTAGCACTAACTCACTCTCTCCGAACCCTCCCTCACCTCCCCCACACCATCCCACTAATCTCTCTCCCTCCCACGCTCCTCAGCACTCACTCTTCCTTCCCATTTCCCTCTCATCTCCGTCCTACCTCTCTCTACGGTCTTCCTACTCCCTCCTATTCCGTCGGGCGAGCCCTAAAGTAGTCACTCAACAATCCCGTGCGCATTATCGCCCTCTCTCGAGTTCAGGCAGGAATTCCAACAGGTTGGCGCGGCGGTTCTAATTGCACGGCGCTCGAGTACAGAGAGTTGGGTGAGGTAGTCCTCGTCGCTTCGGCATGTGAGCAGGCAGTGGCGTTTGATACCTGATAGCCCAAGAGCATTGAGCTTCCGGTCTTGAAAATTTCGTCAAGTTAAGTGGAAAACTATTGAGCGCATTCTTCCAATTTCGTATGAAGGCTCGCACCCAACCAAAACAAAAGATAGCTTCTCGGTCTTCGAATATTTTTAGCATTGTGATCGAGGGAAGTTCCAACACACTGTTATTTGCAATTAAAGAGTCATGGTGAGACCACAAAGTTGCCTATAACTTCTGAAATAAATGAATAGGTATAGGTTAATTTTTGGCACAATGATTGTAATTAACTGTTTTGTTATCAGATATTTTTGCAACATGGATCATTGAATATAAATAAAAATTTGGCTTAGCCGGTGCCAATTTTGTCTAAATTTCTCTCTTTTGAATGCCAATGGTAAATTAAAGACTTTCCTGTAAATGAACCTGTAGGATTTTAAATCTTCCGTAAACTGCTCGGAAGGCCCGCTAAACATATTTTGACGTCTAGAAACATGGATTAGAGAGATGAATTGGATTCTTCGTGACCTACAGTGGAATTGTGATGAGGTTGAAGGAAATAGAAAGATTTGGCGCATGATGTTGAGGGAAAATTATGGAGATGAATGTGAATGAGCGAAAATGAGTTAAATACGTTTAAAGAAGATTACAAAAATTAGAAGAGATGCATGTTTGAAACTATCTGTGACCCGAGACCAAATTATCGAAATTATGTCTGCCAGAAATATATTTTGAATTTTGTCATTCCTCGAAATTTATATTTAAAGCTAACACTGTGGAAGAGCGTCTGTTTTACTTTCGGTCATGGATTGGCGAAAAATGAAGCACGAAATTAAAGCGATAGTGAAATGAAACGAAGGGTGGTCGGTAGGATTGTCCGCACTTCATACCAGCTCCCATATTCAAGCGGTGGCGTCCGAATCAATCAACCGCTTGAAATTTTATGTAATCCCCTGAGCGCGCTGTCAGTTCCGCTTATCCTTCGGCTGGACGTCGGCTATTTCGATCTCCATGAGCATCACCGATCTTCAGTGCAGTTGCTGCACTCCATGACTAAGCGAAGATCCCACAGCCACACCGGCGTAATTCTCCTTCCCCATTTCCCCTCCAAAAGCATTCTCTCTCCTCAGATTCTCCCGTGCGAAAAAAGGGCTAAGGAGTGGGTCCCACACTGAAGCCCTATGCATGGGACATATAAGGGAAATAAATGGCCATATATTCCCTAGTATATGGTCCATATGTGGCCTAAAGATATGCTGAACTTTTACGTGGAAATCTACCTAGAATGAGGATATGGTATCCTGCTGGAATAAATTTGTGGGTCTTGCAACCGAAATTCAAACCCGTCAAAAACTTGTCAATATTAGAAATTTCATGCATTTATTTCCACAATTGGATTTTTTATAACGATCAAATTACTTCCTGTACCTAGTGATTACTGCCAATTTTATCCCATCGCAGTAGAGAAACGGTTTGGTCTCCACCTACTGGCTCTGCATTTGTCTAATACGGAGAGGAGGAATCTAATATATTGAATATGCTTTTGAAATATTTGTTAAAATTATTTAATTATGAACTATTCAGTTAATGAATAGATATTGTTGTTGAAACTGGTCCCTAAGTGCATGACTCAAGGTGTTGACTAGCGTTTTGTTCTAAACACCACGGTATGAGCGAAAGTGTGCCTGAAATATATTTGTTCTCATATCAGTATCTTGAACCATATATTTGGGGAATTCAGGAGTATGTATTTCAATAATCCCGACTCATTTATTAACAATACTACTCGCGTTCGTATTGTTGTTTTGTACCTTAGAAGCTGAGATTATCGTGAAAAATGGAGCGAAATGTGAAGGTTTGAAACATCTTGCACTGAAAAAATCATTAGGTTCATTAACATCATTATTGAAAAACGAAAAAGCACGAAATAAATCAGAAAAAATAAATTTATTTCTTATTTAGCTGGATTGTTTTTCTGTCGATTAATTTTTTCGGTCACCATTGTTCAAACCTTGATCACTCTGGAAATCAGAAGTAGGCATCACGGGTTGAAGCATTAATGGGTTGAATTCAACAGTCGCACGTATGATATTTTAAACCCTACAGGAATTAGAAGATCACGAGGGCTATAGAGGATGGGAAGCACTTTCGAGAGGATACGGGGATATATAGAGTCCTTGAACATTGTAGAAATGGACAGAGTGACTAAAGGGAGAGCCGGATATGACTCACCCCGTTTACCACCCAACGATGACCATTGGGGCCAGGGAAGTTTGCGGGAAGAGAGAACCTCAAGTGGAAGAACGTGTACTGTTCAATGATCAGTTTATACCTTGTAATTCTCTCCGTCATCCGCACTGAAGAGTGGAACGGCGTTAGTTGAGCTCTCCGCATGCTCAGATTAATGGGTACTCAGAACAAATAAAATATAATTACGTTCATAATAATCAGCATTTAATTATGGAAATTATTTATCGAGTAATTTCCACGTGGAGCAAGTTTCTCATAGCTGAAAGTGCTTGAATTAATAGTCCTCTGATCTCTCACCTCTCTAGAGTCGAGAAATCCGTAGGTATCACTGTCATTTGTTCATCATATCTCTTTCCCCGCGTCCCTTATTTTTATTTACCTTCTTATTTCCGTCACACGGATTGAATCCAATTCCAAGGTGATACATTTATTGGCAACGTTTATCACATTTTGAAAAAGCCTACTTACTATGATAGAATTCAAAGACCGCGAACTGGCCGCGGAAACTTTAGCGGCGTCACCCGCTGAAAATTGCACTATAGCAAAGAAGTTCCACAGAGAAAAATATCATTCGCCTTGACCGGGACTCGAACCCGGACCCCCTGATTTCCGGCTAGGTGCTCTACCAGTTGAGCTACCAAGACGTCCTCTTCCTAACACCTAGTTCCTTTAAAGCCTCGTTGATTTCCTAAGAGAAATAGGACGTCTTGGTAGCTCAACTGTAGAGCACCTGGCCGGAAATCAGGGGGTCCGGGTTCGAGTCCCGGTCAAGGCGAATGATTTTTTCTCTGTGGAACTTCTTTGTTACTATGATAGAGTGGAAAATCAATAAAAAAATTAAGGAAATTGATTGCCAAACCGAAAAATTGTAGATGCCTTTCTTTCCTCGTACTATTATATGTGGTAAAGATTTACCCTCTGCCACACACCTTAGTGTGGCTACGTAGATGTAGAAAACGTGCTATTTCCCTACCCCCATTATTCAAGTTATCTTTCTTCCGTTTTTACCATCCTCTCTAGATTTCTCTTTTCCAAACCTGCATCTCAGAAACCTATACAACGCTCCTCTTCCTACCTCATCAAGTTTTCTAGCTCCTATCAAGTTTCGTTACAATAAAATAATGCACCCTTTTTCAACTAACAACATCTTCATTCGTTCACCCAAGAGTCCTCTTCATTAATCTATTTTTTTATACGCTCCTTTTGCTGATGCAATCACTTTTCATTTAAACGAAATATCGACCGGGATGCTATACACTAGGTTAATTTCTCGGAATGATCCGATTTTAGCTCTTTACAGCTAACTTCTGGGCCAGGCCTTCCTACCTCATGATTACCACTTTAGGTAAGGAAGTCCGCAATTCTGCGGCAAATATTCGGATGAGACTATTTTTTGGAATTACTATAATAGTTTTGTACGTTATTAATCACGAGATGCATTTAATGGATAAAATGGCCTAATTTAATGAATCTATTTCAGAAATTTGTCGAAGACAGGAGAGATAGAGTTATAATTAGAAAACTCTACATGTATGGTACCGTGCAAGGTAGGATAGGGGATCGTGAATCGGAATGACCTGTAGGTTACTAAGTGATGAAGCGTTATTCATCCCTTACTATCTATTGTGTACTCAGAAGATATGACTGGAGAAGGTTGAGAAGAGATGGAAGGGAGGTTAAAGGTAGTTGAAGCCAGAAAGACTTAAAGATGACCAAAAATTACTTATCAGGGCTAATAAGGGCAGTTATCGACAATGATTTAGTCTCATTGTTGATGACTGTTTATGAAGATCATTCAGATGAAAATCGCATTGATATATCAAAAAAATTGATCGGCTCGAATACATACTATGGTGAAAGAGAGGACATTGGAGCATATTTAACTATATAACTTTCTGGGGATTAATTAGAATAAGAAGGGCGTTAGTATCAATATTGTTACAAAGCTTTGAGAGATTCAAAACAACTGAATATTTTATGTACAGTGCACCTGAGAAGGGGTTGAGTAAATTGTTGGGGAGAATGAATTGATATGATCCGTAATCTAGGCACTACACCCTCTCAGTAGAATGCCCGTCACCCTCCAAGACTGTCGTGAACGTGATAAAGAATGGGGTGGAACAGATGGCTCAAATTAATGCTGACATCACCACAATTATGAGCTAATAATACTAAGATTAGTTTGACTCAGCTCACCACTTGACTCTCCTATCAGCTGGCTTCTAAACATTGATATACTCTTACCTTTTTCTTTATTCTATTTTATAACTCTTCTCTTTTTTATCCTTAACAACTTACTCAGAGTGACAAATATTTACTGGGTAGTTAAGCAATTAGAGCGTATGGCAAATTCAATCATTAAACTACTAGGTACACTATTAGTTTCTACAATGGAAGAAAATGATAGCAATAAAAAAGGAGCCAGTATTTGTGTTTGAAAAGGAGAAAGAACCAAAATAGTGGCGGTTAATCGAGCGCCCAACGGCTGAACATGAATATCGAAGGTTTCGACCATGCTTAGACTTTGAGCGGGAAATATATAATGATATACTTACTTCTTATTGCTGACAGAGAAGTGTAAATACGGTAAAAATTATCTCATAGAAGAAAGTGTGCGAATAACTCTTTTACGGTGGAAAAATTAGCAAATGAAGTCCAAAGTAAAGACTTGAGAATTCAAAGAGAAACCTAGGGATATCATAAGCACAGGATTGGTTAGTATCGTCGATTTACGAGAGTATCGAGGAAGATACTCCGATAACCTAGCGTTTCAACAAATTAAACCATTCCTGAAATTTTATGTTCGAAATTCAAAGTTTATTTCATCATATTGGCTAGCAGTAGTAAGAAAACTGGACGAAAGGTAATTACGTCTTCATTTCTCCGGCTCGTTGCAGTGTGTAGGATGTCCCCATCAAATAACCATTACGGTGGTCTCGATCTTGCTCTGCGACGCTCACCAGATCTAAATGAGTCTGAAAGGTATTTCAATTACCCCACTCCAATGAGGGCTGATGTTCTTATTAGTGTCGGCTTAATGTGACAGTGTGCCTGCCAGCCACTTAGTTAGACTTCCGGTTCAGGATCTCAATAGCCCCACGGACGAGGTGGAGGGGCGTTGCCTGGAGACTGCTGCTCACGAAGCGAAGAAACACTCCTTCACCCCCTCGCTCTTTCCTCCCATTCCCAAACCTCGCAGCTGTCGCCTTCCGTTACTCTAATTCACCCCGAACTGCCTCCTTTAGTGATGCCGCCGTGAATCCATCATGACATTTTTAAGCGGTCATTAAATGGGGTGGTTAAAGCCCACTAAAATCCTTGATCACCAAAAAATATTACCCTAGACGTTGGGTGGGGTGAATTAGCACTAAAGCGCTAACTTAAACGAAAGTGTGTTTGATTAAATACATTAATGCTGTTGATGGATCATCTTGCCTGATCTGTGCATACCGAAGTAGTAATGTGAAAGTCCGTGACTACTATTTATGTATAATTTGGTGCCAAATCCTTAGGCAACCTCCTTTTACCGTAAACTCCTATCTTCCTGGATCAAGATCAATACACCATGCATATGCCATTGTCTTGTTCCTTGATAACGTAAATGAATTCACTTAGTAAAGTTCTAAAACTTTTTATTAAAAACGAGCTAGGTTTCGACTTATACAGTATTATCAAGGCGTAACAGACCTTGATAATGACTGTATAAGTCGAAACCTAGGTCGGTTTTAATAGAAGTTGTGGAATTTTACTAAGTGAATGCATTTACGTTATCAATATGTGGTTCCACGAAGTCAAGCCTAGCAATTTGTTATATAGTCTTGTTCCTTTTTGGTTGATAACATGGATTACATTATCATAAAATTGACGGGGAGAAATGCCTCAAATTTTTCGTCCCCAATGCGTGACCATTCTCCCTAGATGGAGCCTTAGTTCACCCACAATGCTCATCTCCCAAGGTCTCACAAACAGCGCCGCGTTGAGATGCCGCAGATGCCTTTCCGATGATCACGGATTCCCATTCCCTCTCCTGGGCTCCTCTCATCACCTTAAATATCTCATCCCACGGCTCCTTCGGCTCTTCCTATCTCCTCCCCGGATTAACTTAATTCGCGGCCCTACTTTCTTCCGCTGCGCGTAACAGAGATGCAGTTTTCCATCGTTTCGCCCTCAACCCCCTCCCCAGCCCTCCATTCGAGGCCCCTGCAATTCCCTCATTTCGAGCCCCACATGCCACCCGTCCTCCCCCAGCCCCCTCGTCCCACGATGAAATTGGCTAATGGGATCGGCTGGCGTGAAATCGAATTGAGCGACAGGAATTGGATGCTGAAGGATCTTCTCGGAGGTTTTTTATAATATTGTTAACGCTGACTCCTCTCAGCTCCTCCTCATTCATCGACAACGTTGCTTTTCTCGTCTTACCTTTGCTTCATTCCCTAACAACAGAGGGATTCTTCCACTACAGCGCTCCCGTATGGAGAATGAGAGACTGGTAGTGTGGGCGATGGCACGCGTGTTGTATACACCTCCGGAGTCGCATTCAGTTCCATGAATGTCGCACGGCGTTAGTACATGAATTCAACAGTTACCGATATATTATTTGGCTTCACCAAGGGACTATCATTATAGACGATGGTTTAAAAAAATATTTAAAGTGGTGGTAATTTATCGCATCTTTCACGTCCAATTAATTGCTACTTAACAGATCTTGACATTATGCGATATATTGACGTTATTACCGCTACTGAGTGGTATATTGTCACTGACATAATGCACCGTGTAAAGCTGTCAAGCAAGCGTCTACGCAATTTTCTACGTCACGGACCTTCGCAGACAGCTCAAACGGAATCAACATCAACTTGAGCAGTTTCAATTACCGTGTAAAACGGCCTTTACAAAGCCTTCAAGACTGGGTACGGATCCAACTTTTCGATGCGGAATGTCGTTCTTTTCAGTGACTAGTCGCACGCGATATTCCGCGGCAGTCGAAATATTGTCACCTCGCTGAAGGACCTAAACTCGTGCTTCAGTATTTTCATTTAACCCCTTTCGCGCCCACTGCTATTCTCATAATAAATCCCCTTACTCGCTTCACCAGTCCCCTTTTTCTCGCCTTAAGTATGATCTCTCCCCCAACATCTTTTCCGCTCCAAGCTGTGTCGTTTTCCCGACTGCCAAGTGCCCCCCATTCCCGAGTTTTCTCCCCCTTCCCCGAGAGTCTCGAGGAATGGGAGAAGTTCTCACCTAAGCGGATGGGAATGGCCAAGACCCTGGGAAGGGTGCGTCTTCCGTCGACCCATCCCCTCGACCTCGGTGCACGCAGGAATGCAAATTCGACCAGTCGCCCTCTAGTTCATGGAAGGGAATGTGAAACCGAATCGACTGACTTATGGAAGTCAGACGAGGAAACGAGACTGTGGTCCGCGCAAAAATGGCTCTTATATTCATTCTGCAGAAAGAGTCACGTTTGTAGAAGTAGCAGCAGGAGAACACGGTTTTACATACTACCAAAGGCTAAGGTTATTTTGAACCATCTAACCAAAGATCTTATTGTTAAGACAAAAGTACAATGCCGGGATTAGAACAGTGACCTTAAGGTTTCCATGCCGTTATGTTGCGGACTACCGCGGCCAGCCCAGCAGGAAGAATTATGGTCCTTTCTCCTGATAAAGGGATTACTTTGGGATGGTCGGAGTGGTCCAAGCGCGAGGATGTTTACGAAATTGGAAGTTCTAAAGCTAGGGAATGTGTGCCCTACACAGAGTTAAGAGACCCTGGGGAAAAGATGCGTGTTAAGAGTAAAGATTTTAAGTCCCCTTTCATAAGTACCCACAAACATGGATTACGGGGTGATATATAAATTATCGGTAATAGCCACTCCTCATAACATAGGTTTGGTACCAGAAACTTGGAGAGTTAGTATCCTTTTAAATAATGCAATAAAATTAACTTTTCCTTTGACTCATCGAAGCGGCGATTGTTTTTATACTAATCCCAGAGATGACCAACAACCTCAGCGAAATAATTTGAGAGGAGGCTCTTTACTTGAGATCAAATTTTTCATTGGTCTTTCAAGTTCGAAGACACGGTAATACCTATGGGAATTCTCCGTGAATGTTAGAATGTTTCAAAAGGGAACCAGTTCTCGAAGGAGAGAATGAGGAATGAGAAATTTCAAGTCTGTCAATTGGTAGACTTCATTAACACATTCATTTGAAAATTCCTGTGGTTTAGACGTTGTAACGTGTCAATTTTAGCCATGTCATGCTTGGGATTTGGGGAGCCGCCATGTTGGGTTTCGTATAGAAAATTTATACAGAGTCATAGGGAAATATGGCGTCGGCCTCGACAATGGCTAATTTAGCAATGAGCATGGTGATTCGGGGCATTCGGGAGATGCAATCCCAATAATAGAAATTGTATCCGTGGCTATTGTTGAACTCGCGGCATGTTACGCAGGGAAACTAATTTATGGCCGAGCGTAAACAATGAGGGAGTTTGACTATATAAAGAGCGGCGGGATTGGACCTAATCGGAGACAGGCGACGAATCATCAGCCAAGACGGAGAAGCCAGGGTACACGAAGGAGGCGGGGATCGCATATTGGAGGAAATCAGCCAGGAACTCCATATAAAACTAGAGGGATAAAGCGGTCCACTCCCCACTACTTTTGTAGGTACATAATTTTAAGAGGGTACTTGTTGTTTTGTATGTGAAGAGTGAAAAGTGAAGTGGCTCGTAATCATTGGTGAAGTGATTTATGGCCTGTAAATTTGAGCCTGAAGAAAGTGAAAGTGAATGTGATATTGTTAACGAATAGGAGGGTAATTTATTATATTGTTTATATTTATTTGTGTTGTGAGTCAGTATTTATGTGATCAACAACAGATAAGCAAGTGGCATAACAAATAAAGATTGTTCAAAAGTAAATAATATATTACATTAATGGCTCCCAGCGTTTAGGCGTGTGAGTTTAGATGTATTGTGTGAGAGAAAGTAAATGTAAATTGAATAAATTACATTAATGAAAATGGAAAATAAATAAACTACAACGTATTCAAGAAGTTAAGTCATATAGAGAATAATGTTTTGGAAAATACATGACGATAGAATAAGGGAAACTGCAATGATTTCGCAGTAGAGTTTGAAAATATATTTTTGGGAATGAAACAGTTTTGAAATTGAGGGCGTGAGTGCCGGAGGGGATAGAGCTGCTGTGATGGTTGGATTAATAGATTTCAAGGCCCGAAAACCCATTTTTCAGGGTTATATTGGCCCCTAATTAAGCGCTGTGCATAGCGCTACAACTTAATTTTTTTTATCCAATGGATTAGACCAGACTTAAAACAGTGGGCCTTTCGGCATCTTTCCTTAGGATAAGCTGATCCCAGGTTTCTCTCCACTCTCTCTACCCTCCCAAGTAATGTCTAACTCTTTCTAAATATCCGCATGGATTCAATAGTGCAAATGTGTCTAGTTGTGCCCGTAGAGAAAAACCTATGAATCGAGTAAACGCTGACGTAGGTCATTTTTTTTTGACGGTTCTCATTTTATTTGACTTCTTTGATTAATTTTTTAAATAAAAAAAGTTTCCAGGAATCACAAAGAAATTAAGTCCTCTCTTCAGACGTGAGAACTCGGTCATTGAGCGATTTCCCTTCCTCATCTTTTTTTTCCAGTTGGATGTAACGCTCTGTGTAAAATGCGTCCATGGTCGGTGTTATGGGTGAATCTTTGAAAAAAATATGCGAGAAAGAGGTGCGTGGAAAAAACCGGCAGTGACGAGATTTCACTCACGGGAGCCGGAAATTAGAAATTCCCTCCCCAAAAATCCCGAGAGTTTTCGCCTTGGAGTGGAGACTTTCGACGCGTGACACGAATCTACCACTTCACTTGTTTTTTTTGAATTGCACATCCGCGACTGGTCCTTCGTCTCCGCCAATGTGCTCACCTCAACTCTCATTCACCTCTCCCGCAAATATAGTTGGTCCATGTGCCTTTCAACATCCACTTTTCCTCCTCGAAGTCTACCCACTCCGTGGTACCACTAATCTCTCGTAATATTCTCAGGGGTGGTGGATATTGGGAAGAGATGTGAGAATAAAACCTCTGTGGTCAAGGATTCAGCTTTAAGTTTAAAGGTGTAGTCCAGCTCAGGCCTGCTGAACTTGCGGGATTGAATAATCCTTCACTATTTGGGAGCGGGACTTAGCGCATGAGTCGAAATCGACTTAGGGTGGTGGTATGGTGTATGGAGCCAGCACGTACATAAATTATGAGTCAGGGCTCAGCAGTAGTGCATGTCAGGCGTTTAGCTGGCGATAAACTACGCTTTCTTTTGATTTCAGCCCAGGGCATCTAGCTTCGGAGGCATACCAATTAGCGGTTTTTTCCTTTGTGCGTACATTTTTATTTGTGGCCATGGCCCTAAATGATTTTTGCCGCCCCTCTCTGTGATACGACAGATTCATTTTTTCTCTGTCTAAACTAAGATATCAACTTATCATCGTTCAGATCGGCTAGATATCGACTGGAATAAATATAGCTGATAATTCTCTTTAAGCATGACAGAAAAAGTATATTTATTGTGCATTCATCCGTGCCACTCATCTTTATGGTAGCCTTCGGGGTATTATTTAGATTTAGAAAAATCTTTCGACAAACGCATAATATCCATACCATTCGCGGGATTTGAACCCGCAACCTTTAGGTTGCCAGGGCGGGGATGTTAAGTTGTGGCGTAATAGGAAGGTAATTAACGTTTACTGTCGTGAATGCCGTGGTGGAGGGCTCGTAGGAAGCAGATCTGTGACGGGTAGGGTGGGGGGACCTGTTAGGGTGAGGTTCAGCGCAGGATGCGTGGAACAGCGATGTTTGACGCGCCGCAGTAAGGCACCCCCTTCAATCAATTCCTCCCTCCCGCCCCACTTTCCCCCGTCGCACCTACCCCCGATCGGCACATCCCCCGTCCCCTCTTACCATCCCCTTCGCCAGACACTCTCCTCCCATGCTGCGGTCTCGGGTTTGAATGCCAGCCACGTCAGGATCCACGCTCCTCTCTCTCTCGCTCTCGAGGAGACAAAGGGAGGGGAGTTTTCAAAGAGGCCTCATTTGGAAGAAAGGGTAACGGAACGAAATGTTCCGGGACAGCGTTTTGTAGAGAGAGCATTTTCATATTTTCTCCGCATTAGAGTTGGGGAGAGAGAGAGAGAGTGAGTCAAGCGTGAGTCGAGTAATGCAGTCACGCGTGAATGCACGCGCTCGCTCGCGGGAAAGAGTCTATTTGTATGAAGCCAGTGCATCTCCAAAGCGGGAGCAACGCGAACGGTGCACGAGGCAGAAATTATTACCCAACTAGCGAAGTGAATGCGATGCAAGAGCGAGCGGTGGGTGCATTCGTGTTGGGACATAAGTCTTGATGATAAAATGTGCTGCCAGCATATTTAATGACGATTAAATTTCACGATGATATGTATATTGAAGTCAGCCCATAGAGCTTAACATATGCCTTATAATGTACATAGTTACACTAAAATAGCAGTGGTCTTGTGAAAAATGATTAATTGATAGCATTAGACAGTGTCAGCCAAAGCGGTTTATTTGAACACTGCAATCGGCGCTTGGAGTTTGGGAATCAGTTCACCTATTTTATATTAAAATACAATTAATTTTTAATACGTAATAGTAACGAGTAGATAGTAGCAGAGGGTTACCACTTCTCCCTCCCGATTAGGCCAAAATTGTTTAATTGTCATTAGTAATAGACGGTTTTATGAAAACATATCATTCAATCATAGATGCAGCAATTCAACAAAAGTACGTGTTTGGATTGGAGTGCACAACGTTCACTGATTCGTGATTGTTTCAATTTAGTTCCTAGCCTACGAAATATCGGAATTGCTAATGAGAGGAATAATGACATTAGTCTTCGACTCTATTTACGTGGAGGTATATATTTCTATTCAATAAGATCATCAACATCGGTCAACAATCCTAAGATTGGTTTGACGCAGCTCTCTACTCAATTCTTCTATCGGCCAACCTCTTCATATTGACGTAACTCCTCTCTTTTACATCCTTCACAACTTGCTCCATATACCTCATACGAGGCTTGCCTTTTCCATTCTTCCGGTCCACTTTTCCCTCGACGATTGTCTTCATCAGGCCATCGTGTCTTAAGGTATGCCCGATTTGGTTGTCCTGTCTTTATATTAGGGTATTCAGGAGACTTTCCTTTTCTCTCACTCTTCTTAAGACTTCTTCGTTTGTCACTCGGTCGATCCAATTTATCTTCATCATTCTTCGGTAGGACTATATTTCAAATGTTTCCAGCCTGGAATTCTCTGCTGCTGTTATGCTTCGCTGTAGCATGCTCCAGATGTGTGTTCAAATGAAATGTTTCCTCACCTCCTCGCATGTATTTACAGCTGTAAGAAGAATCTTCTTTTGGTAAAATGTCCTTTTCACCTAGGCAATTATACCTGCAAATTCTCTCTTACTTCGTCCATCGCTGGCTACGTGGCTTTCCAGGTGACAGAACTCTTCCACCTCCTCAATTTTGTTTTCCTAGTTCAACATTGATCCTGGATTCTTTTCTCTCACTGCATACCAAAACCTTAGTTACCTTTTTATTGATATTCCGGTGATATCTGGCCTTGTCCTTTAATTTAAATATATAAAACGCCTAAATAAGGAAGTGACGACACACTTTATCATTAACATGTCTTTTTTGCACTATTTGCTGCCTGAGAGTGTCCACCCAACTATGCTTCCGTTTTTGGCGATCTACGTCGATTCTATGTCGGACGATCATTTACTAGAGTTTATTTTTTATTTTTTTTCGCCATCCCTAAGACGTGATTTATTGCTTCCTCAATTGCCCCGCCGTCCTTCCAATCTCTCTCGCTCTCTCAAATTTCCACATTTGAATTTCTCGGGCCAATTTCCCAAAAAACTCCGTTTCCTCGCCTTCCCTCTGCAGCCCCCACCCCTATTCGGCCTCTCCCCTTCACTACCCTTCCCCTACCTCCCCGTCCCATCATTTTCCCTTCTCTTCCACTCCACTTTCATTCTGCGCGCATCCGTCCGGCCGCGGGCCGCCTTCCTCCAAAGGGGCGGGGAACCGTATTTTTGCAACCGCTGACCATTTTCCCCTTTTCCATCTCTCAAATTACGCTCCGCGTCTCTTGGCGCCCGATATATTATTTTTGGAATCTTCGACGCTTCATCCCGCATTAAATGAGTCGCCGCTTTCAAGGGAGCCATCCATAATTCCTCCTTTCCCCCCGTGTATTGGTCGATGGGTCATAAATTGTGGCGTTTTGTCGGCAGCATCCTCCATTCGGATATTGTGTTCTCCTTCTTTATGCGCACCCAGTTTCCCGGGGAAGTGTGTTCGGTCGGAAAAAGGGGACGGGTTCTACTCTTTCGGGCTTTAATTGACGTATTACGACCAATATGTGTGTTATCTCTCGGCATTTAATTTGCGAAAGACAGAAATGTAATTAAAATGTATGTTAAAGAAACTTTCAGCGGATATTTTATCAGAATTTCTGCTTTAAATCGTCAGAATATCATGAAATGTGAATTGAAAATGATGAATTTGAAAGAAATAAAATAAATTCTTTACGCATTGCTATATTTTTAGGGAAATGTGGAATGATTCAAATATGGCTGAGTTTTGTGTGTCACGAGTTTTACTTGCAACTTAAAATTGAAGCAAAACGTTGAATTTTGTAAAGCTATTTTCTATTTCTTTGCGAAAGACTCACTTCGTGAATTATATTTTTCAAAAGTAAATTTACACAAAATGGGCTACAGGGTTAAATATAGTTTCCTTATATTTGGTAATTACGTGTGAAAAAGGGACTTCGTATGACTCAATTTATGCCAAAGTAAGCGAAAAATAGAAAATTTGTTTTGTAAAATGGGAGCCTCGAGAATCCCAGGACATTACATGCTTTTTATCAGGTAATGACGTTTAAACTATATCGAAGATAGTTACAAATATCACATGTGACATATTTGAATTTATTTCTTCGGCTCATGCCATTTTCCTCTTTATACTTGTTTTTAAATAACGACCAGAGTTCTAGTTGCTAATTTCATACTTTAAGTACAAAACATGAACTATTGGCAGTTGTATTCGTTTTTAAGACCTCACAACTGCTTACGATGCATTACACCACTGAACCTAAACTTAAAGGTAGAAAACAAAATATCTCTACCGGGATCCAAACTCACAAACAAAGCTAGTGAGGATAATTTACTAACGACCCGGATTTAACGGCCGGATTTCTATTTCATTATTTTAAGACGAATTTTTGGAGCTGTTGAACCAAATGAAATCAAGGGCAAATTTCCTTGAATTAACTTCCTCACCAACGGATTTCCCATTCCTAATAATGGGTAAATTTAATTACGCACTTTTGCTTTCCACCCTCATTACCCCAGTACACTAGGCTACAAGCACACTAAGGGCCGGTTTCACCAACAACGATCAACGCTTGATCGGCGATCAAGTCTTGATTTGATCGGCGATTTTGTTGATTCCGTTTCACCAAAATAATCAGCAGTGATCGGGGATCAAATCTCTTGTCAAGTTGACCACAGATTTTGGACGATCAAAACGAGAATCAACTGATATGGCTGATTGCGAAGTGTTTTCAGGCGAATACGTAGAAATAATTATTGATTATTCCCACTTAAGGAACCGCAACAGGCCCCACAGAATATGATGTGTTTGCATGCAGAGGAAGATGATTTCAAATTGTGGTTTAGATTCTCTAAGCCGGCAGTGGAATTTATTTTAGTAAACATTTAAAATGGCATCCGAAACCGAGCATGACACGCTATGACTTCAATAGATCAATTACGAATAGTCGCCGATATTTCGCAACGTGAGGTCCTCAGGTACAATTATAAATATTCACCCATTTATGAATCAGGTTAAATTTCCCGCGTCGCTACATAAAATGAATAACTAACGTCGTGTGTTGGTGAATCGCACGGCGTAGGCAGACGTGGTAGTGTGTTGTTGTTCTTTCTGTTAATTATATTACGAAGTTTAACCATTGTTATGCTTTATATGATATCTTGTCGTTGAATATATATTTAATTTTACATTCTGAAGATAAAATTGAAGGTTCTGCTTTCTCCAGTCAGGAAAACAAGATGTATTGCGTTATTGTTTACATGTTTCTGTAAACGGTGATACCATATTCGATGTTGTGTTCACATATACGGTATTATTTTCATTAATTCTAAAAGAAATAGCCATGTTGCGTGATATAAGCGGTATGTAATGCGTTTAATGTATGTTATTTTATATTTATTTTACTGCCCTTTATTCGTTGTCCATTAGTTCGTCACCACCTTGTAGTGATGGGACTGTTTTAGGTTTATTATGTTTGTTCCTGTCCTTCAAATGAATCATATTAATGTAGTTAATCAGTGCGAAAATATTTTAAGTTAATTAGCTAGCGTGAATGAACTTCATAAACTAAATCCAGTTTAGTTGTGGTGAATTCCACTTTGTCAGGCCTATTCCTTTCGGGATGGATATCTAAAATTACGAGATAATATAGTTACAAGTAATATGTAGGGAAAAACTGCAATTAAAATGTGCCAACTATTTATTATCTACAATTTAAAGTGCACTAGTTGAGTAAGAATCTTGTTTTCATATACTACTGCACTTGAATGTTAGCTCAGGTAAATGTAAGCCAATATTTTTAAACAAATATCTGTTTATATCTTCTAGTTGAAATTAAAATAAGATGTCACACAATGAAGATTGGTAGCTAATATCCTTTACTTCAATCTTAATGTATATTATATCATTATTGTGTTATCATAACATGATATTGTGGAGGCTTTTTAAATTGTTCTTTCTTTAATGGTGGCTCAGACATAGATACATGCAATATGGTTATGACTCATAAAACAATTAACTTGGTGAAATTTCTCTGTTTATCTAGTATTTTGACCTTTCATTATTTGTTGTGTAGGTTATTATGTGATAGTTTCTGTGATTGTTCATCATAGGAAAGAAGTATCATATATTTCAGTCAAACTTTTTTACATAATTTAATGATCATCACTGTTTAACAATAAAAAAATTCAATAACCTTATTGAGAAATACTTGTATCAACATATTCATAAGTAATTTCAATCTTGGGTTCATTATGCTATTACCTACTTTTAAGTATCAAAACCAGGCACTGTTGTTCAACATAGGAGTAGCTGATAAGCCTGTCATTGAAACATATTTTATCCTAGTAGTGTAACCATTCAATAACCAGCTCTTTAATAGAGATATGAGTGATTTTGAAATTAATTTCAAGATAATTGTTAATGCAGACCATAATTGGGGAACTCCACCATGTCTCTAAATCTGGTGTTTGTAGGATTTGGAGCCTTGAGCTCTTGGGAGATTTGTGATACATTCAAATTGCAGTCATCTCATCATGGACTGAAAATTATGAGATAAACCATGACCCAATGCCTTATTTTTCTATTACTGCTCAAGCTCTCTATACCCCCAGCCTTAGAACAACCAATTTAGTGGCAAGGTGGCTAGGCTTTATACACAGACAGTACTTACCATTGTTAACAATTTCAATTTATGGGCAAAATTCAAAGTAGAAGAAACCATGAAAGGATTTTTGTTAGGATTTGCAGGGTATCCGTGCTGATCATAGGTATCTACTCACGTCCATTGTAAACCATACCACCAGAAGGGTAAAGTGGTACAATCATACTCATATTAAAACATTGAATCCCATTGCTTCAGGGTCATGTGAGGAGGTTTCCTAGTTTATCTATGGAACTTCAAGTCAATATAGATAGGGCTCTTACTATCATTGTAGCCAGAGGGGTTCTACATTATGTGGCTATAATGTTTAGGGGTGAAGGTGGTCCTATATATTAGAATATTCAGTTTCGACCATTTGATAATGTGAAACTAATATTGGAATGTATGCAGTAGTAGTACTAGAAATTCTATTTGGACTGTGAGATTTAATGCCTTATTCGCAATATAATGAAAAATATTAAAAAATAAACTTTATTCTAACGTTGCAATAACTTATGAATAACTTATGAAGTTTTAAGCTGTTGTTCCAGCCTTACAACGTTCATTTCTTGGGCAATAAATCATCCCACGCCTCTAACTTTTGCTTTATCGTAAATTTCGTCAGTTTTTTTGTTTATTCATATTCATTGCCGAGATTTTTGTCTTTCCGCAACATTTTCTGATCGATTTTGAGCCATATTTTAAATACCCCCGGAGCTATGTCTTTTAATAAGCGTACGCGTATCACGTGATAGCTACAGCCAATAGAACATGTCCTTTTATTTCTATGATAAATTTACGTTCCAAGATTACCCATCATACGATCGGCAATCATGATCTGCGATCAAGTGCTGGTGAAACAGGAGAGGGATTTGATCGTCAATCAACAATTGATTGACGGTCACTTGATCGTCGATCAGCAAATGGTTGGTGAAACCGGCCCTAAAGATCGCGGAGTGATTTTTCAGTGTAATGAGAGCAAACACATTTTTAACCAGGAAAACTTATTCTTTAAGTATTTCTTTAAATACATATTGCTCAGTTTTAACCGAAGTTTATGATAACATCACTTCTTTGACAAAAAGCAATCGGATAGAGGATGATATTTGTATGCGTTATACCACCGTCAGAATTATGTACAATAACATAAAGGGTGAAGCCCGCTTTGTGTTTACTCTTCCTATTGTTAGCATGATGACATTTCGTGGAATGTATATGAAAACGTGCATTTTTGTACGCATGTTTTATGTTTTCTAGGGTAATTAAACGGCCTACATGCAAAGGAGACTAATGCCAAGTTGTCTCTTATTTGTGTCTCTAGAAGAGAACATTGTATCCTGAGCAGACAATGTTAATCCCCTTTGGTATATTTCATATTGTGTATGTTAGGGAGGTGAAGGTAAAGTACAGATTTTTGTATTTTTTCATTAGTTTCTCCATGAGCTACGAACCTTATTTACTTTTATAGTTCGGAATCTTAAATTTTGCAATGATGAGGTGTATATTTTTTTTTTACAAGAAAACCTAAGAGAGAAGGTGCAGCCTTAAAAATATGCCAATTGTAATCATCCCAAAGCTGAAAGACTCGAGGAAAAGTAACTATTTGTCATTTCGGATTTTTACTGGAAAATTGTTCTTAGTTCGTAGTACATTTCCCATTATTTTCGTCATATTTTGGTTCATCTTTTTTTGCCCTTGGTATTTTGGTTATTTTGATCTTAGTGTGGCTACAAACTGAATGGAGGTCAAGGAGTTCGACACAATACAATCTAACTTTGAAAATTGACTACCTTCAGCATATATCGTCTTGATCCTCCCCTAGAAAATAGAATATTCCATCTGATTGCACGAAAGAATAACAAAATAAATTACTCATTAGGTTAATGACATTGTATGTAAACTATTTTTTATATTGATTTAAACTAATTCTCCATAGATCATCAGGGTAATTGAATACGAAAGATTTGGCGAGTGAAGTTCCCATGAAATTAACATATTTGCATCAGCAAAATATAACAATCCTCAAACCTTAACCCATTCACCCCAAACGATGCACATCGTAATAAGTGATATACCTACATTTATGCATATGAAGCGTGGAAATCAGAAATTGAGGGGCAAAAGGGATAATATAGGAGAGAAAACTGATGTTATATGACGATATGGAGGCGAAGGAAATATCGCTACGTCCAACGCTTTACATTTTAGTTATACATCTTGTTTATCATGATGTTATCAACAGAATATAAAAATTGATCGGCGTTAAAATTCCTCAAGAGGATTTACTTCTCCACACAACTATCATCGGCATTGTTTCATAATACGAGCCAAGATGTCTGTCAACAGTCATGTACATACACAGCGAATTACTCTCTTGCGTAATTGTTTAGCCTGCTGTGCTGGCAACAACGCGATTCGCTCTATCAGTCTACTTACCCAAGTATCAATTTAGTTGCGGGGTTTTCAAGTCTGAACCCATAATTACAGATGCTTCAGACTGGGAGGAAAGCAACTAGACCTGGAAAAAATGAATGTTGTTTTTTGAGACGATGCCGTTGTGTACAGAAGTATATCAAAAAAAGACGACAGGGAATCGATTATTAAGGATTTAGATGCAATTCAAGAGTGGTGCGACAAATGGCAGTTAGAAATTAACCTTAAGAAGTGGGTAGCTATTAATTTTTGGAGGATAAATAATTCGATAGAGCGATCCTATAAAATTTGTAACACGAAGATCGAAAGCGTTGAAACCATAATGTATTAAGGTGTAACAATCCCTAAAGATTTATCGTGGGGAAGACACATCCGGGAAATATGCGGCCGAGCGAAGAGAAAGCTAGGATTTATAAAAAGTGTACTTGGGAAATGTGATGAGAAGACAAAAGAGCGATGTTACTTTTCACTATTTAGGCCCCACTTTGAGTATGTAGCCAGTGTATGGGATCCGAATGAATTAGGTTTGATCAAAGAACTAGACAGTGTGCTGCGTAGAGCAGCTAGGTTCGTTGAAAGGTGTTACGATAGGTTGAGTAGTGTATCAGAATTAATTCAAGAATTAGGGTGGGAATCATGATCACAGCATAGATTATAGTACAGATTAAATCTATTCGAGAAATTTCAATCGGATAGCTTTACTGAAGATGTTAGGCATATATTAAAAACACCAACGTATTATGCTAGATTCGACCAGATAAATAAGATTAGGGAGATAGATTGTCGTACTGATAGATTGAAAACGTCATTTTTCCCCCGTACTATAAGAGAACACAATAGGCAGCATAGCAAAGGAATAGGTAGGGGAAATATTTTAGAGTAGTCTGTAGTGCATGATGCATGTATTAATCCCTTATATACTATAATTACTAGCAATCTAGGAGACCCTATAGTTGCTTGTTTCCATGTTAATAGTTCATGCTTGGCGATTTTCACCCCCTGCCTCACACCCTCGCGGTGGCTTGCAGGGTATCGCGTAGATGTAGATGAATGAAAGGGTAAGGAGGTATGAAAGGTGGAGAGAAGCCCGGTGTCGGCATTTGCCTGTTCTTAACGAAGGGCGCATAGGGGACCACAGATTAACGTCCCATCCGACGGACGGGGTGCTGAACTCGAAAGCTCTCCACTAAATACTCAAGTAGGTGTCGGTTTAGCAATGTAAAATATTTTATGCTGCAGGGATTAGAATCCGGACCCTCTGGGTGATAGGCTGGTAACCTAACCACTACACCGACCCGTCCTCTCTTACCCAAGTATCCGACTCGTTTGGCCGCTGATGAGAAGACACATCATGAATAAGCGTTGTCAAGAGCTTTCCACCTCCAGTCGAAGGTCAACCTGAAACAATCCTTTACCCCAAGATGCGACGCGGCACACTCAGATTAATTGGTTCGGGCTCGAATCCGAGCTTTTGTCATCTCTTGCTGATGCGCGCAGCTTTGAAGAATGTATCCTCGCACCAATGATTGCATAATAGGTGCTCTCTAGGCACGGGTGAATTGATGTTGGGAACGGATCATAGCGGAGGCTAGATTTCTATCTTACTATACGGAGTGCCCGTGCTAGACAGTATCAGTAATGAACCAAATGGGTAGAGACAAAGATTGCTTAGTTAAATCTCCGTCCCTGCTGAAGCGTAATGTGGAGAGAATTTAAAATTAAGTAATTCATCTGTCGGATGTAACAGAAAGCTCCGAAGCCCTTGGTCATCTTCCGCTTAGAACTGGAAAATGCCATCGCGTCGCTGGTCTTCTCTCTTGACCTTTCCTCTTATCCGTTTGAATCCCATGCGAACACCTCTTCTTCCGACCTGAGGCACAATTGAGTGCAGAATGGACTGGAAACTTCATAATTCATTCGAAAGATATTTGCGCTAAACAGAAAGCTTTCCGTATTCGTTCGCCTACCCGTTCTGATCTACGAGGGCAGTTTTTTTTGCAACCTCCGATGGGCCATAAATGAGACACAAATTGAATATTAAAATTTTTTTTACTACCAAAAGTTATGCACACTTATGGTTACTTTTCGATATAAGCACCTTGACAATTGAGGCATTTGTCGTACTTGTGGACAAGCTTGAAAATACCCTCTTCATAAAATGTTGCCGCCAATGAATGGAAATGAGTCTTGTCTTAGTCTTGAAGCTCCTCGTTGGTTTGGAAACGCTGTCTTCCTAGCCACTTCTTCAATTCAAGGAAAAGATGGAAGTCACTTGGCGCTAGGTCGGGACTGTATGGCGGGTGATCGAAAACGTCCCGTTGAAATTGCTGAAAAAGTCTTTGGGTTGCACCAGCACTGTGAGGACGCGCATTGTCATGGATCAAAACAATTCCAGAGTCAGCATGCGTAATGCTGACCCCCTACATCATGCACATCAGTTCCACCGTCTTTGAGTTTTCGACACCATTCATGGACAACACCACTACTCATAAAGTTTTTTCCATACACTCGGCTCATTCGTTGATGAATTTCTGCAGCACTATTCCCTTCTGCTAGCAGGAAACGAATAACACTTCGCAATTCGCACTTGGCGGGAGAATCAATTGAGGCGGCCATGTTTATGTGGCTGCCACTCAGAACAGACTGACGACTTAGGTTCGGCAGTGATAGAGCATGTGATACGGGTGATGCACTGTTGCCTAATTCGCATACCACCCGCCTAGCGCTTGTCTGGCTTTTATGCTGTGCCATCGGAGGTTGAAAAAAAACTGCCTCGTACATGCCTTTTGAAATTTTGGTATTTTGAAATTTTTTCAGCATATTCGTAGAGGAAAGTTCCTGTAGAATCAATCAATTGTAAAATCTTCTAGAATGTGGAAGAATTGTTTCACAAATGGTTTTGATTCATCATTTTCGGAATTGAAGTGTTCCTGAGAACCACATTTGACAGCTGCTCGGCGGTGGTTCAAGAGCCGTATGTCAAACAGACTTGATTTTTCAGCGTGATATTCACGGATTTGTTTCTATTAAACGCGCCGATTGGCTTCAGAAAAATACGTAATGAAGTGGTTTACGCGTGTGTGAACTTAGTGGACAATGAAAATCTCCGAACAACCCGTTTTCAATCACTCCGCAAGTTCGCATGGAATTAAAAAATTATCAGCTATTGTACATTTTTTCATCAAATAAGTAATTTGTAGTTGGAAAAATATCCAGATATTAATTTTTTATGCTCTTTGTGGAATTCCACAGTTTTTTGCATTCCTACCGTTGGAGGAGGTGACATAATTTCCTAAAGCATGTGAAGTATACATTTACAAGCTGCTTCCTTACAGGTCTGAGACTTTTGAGGCTTTCATTAGCTCCATGTCAATTGAAAATCTGGATGTTTTAAAATATTGTGGAGCAATAAATATACATTATTATTATTGTAAAGTTTGCCTTAACTTTTGACTTTTTGCGTACAAAAGTCCCATCTTTCCACCTTCGCTCACTTCACTTCTCTTGGTCCACCCCCGCAGTCCTTCCCCGATAGACTCTCCAGATGTTTTTCAGGTCATCCCGTCCGGCCTTCCTTGTCCCGTACACGCACATCCCGTCGCGGGCGGCGCCCCTCGGCCCTCCCAACTGGGTCCACTTCGCCCCATCTCGCCCCGGGCGCCGACGCCGTGATTATCTCCGCACGCATGCTTTCCTCCATGCTCACTCCAACCTCAAACCCTTGATGCAATGTGATCCCGCCAATTAGCGATGTTGCCGCTGGGGATTTCATTTTGGTGGTCACCGTGCCGAATTAAAAAAAAAAGAAAAAAATGAAGTAACGGCGGGGCAGGGATACTTTTTCATATCCGTCTGACCGTCGAGCCTATCTTCAAAAATCTCGGCCGTAAAAAAAAAACCCTCGTCTCCTGAAAGGATTCAAATCGGGCATCCTTGCGTCTCCTTTGCACTCCCCCACCCAACCTCTAGGAAATTAGGGAGGGGAAGGGACGTCAAAGAGCGAGGAGTGACATACCGTGGAATGAGGGCCGTTTTTTTTACTTAATGAGAAACGTTTTTTCTCGCTATGGCATGAAGATTCGGCCTCTTTTCCCATTCACTTCCTCCTAATTCGAGGGTTTTCAAAACTTTTTCTTCCCCCCAATTTAATCGAAAGATAAGTTTTGCCGCCCCTACATTTTTTCTGCCGCTCCTTTTCGGTGTCTTGAGATTTTGCTCAGCCTAATGTTTGCTCGTTCGTGATAAACTAGCGTCATTTAAAGGGACTAGAAACCCCTTGCGTCGTATTTTGATGGCTTAATCCCTACCACGTCTTCCTCTCCTCGCTCCCTATTAAGCAGCGTCCTCTCTCCCTTTTAAATTTTTTTTCCTCCGCCCACCAGAGGAGCGGAGAATTAGATGCGAGCACTCGCTCGAGAGAGATTTAAAATAACATCCGAAATGAGAACAGGCGCTGTTTCTTCATGGAACGCGACCAGCATTCGGAGCACTGAGTACTCGATGGAAAACCATGGAGGAGGATTAAGCGGAGTAGTTCCTAATTCCCTAATGCAAAATCTTACGGCTCACCCAGGTCATAAACAAAAACGGTCTCTCTATGGAAGCGCCGATTTTAATCTCTCTTGTCTACCAAGCACTTAACGAAAATTAGCTGATTCTTGTTAATTAAGGACACTGAGTTACCATGAAACCCACGTTTAATTTCAGCTGGTCGACCGGTCCTTCGTGATCATCTATAATTTATGCTTGGCTATGAAGGCAACTCAAAGAGATTGATCATTCATAATTTATAACACTGTAGGAAATGAATTGATAGCTATAATATCATATTGTAGTAACGAAAAGCAAAGAAATCCTACAAAGTATAAGAACTAAAGAAATCTCATAAGAAAATATTTAAATGCTCATTCCTTAATACTCTTTTAGGAGGTATTATTGAATTAGAACATTGCAGTCGATCTAGATATATACTTTAGTTTGCTTGATATACGTCCCGTTCAGTAGAGCGTATGCCACATGTCACACAATCATCTATAACTGGGAGAACTTCGGTGGAATGCGGTGGAAAGCCTACTCATTAGTTCAATCCCCGTCACTTGTGCATGCTGATTTACTCCGTTAATGGCCTTTGGGTTCAGTCCACGGCTATAAATTATCTAAATAATTCACAAACTAAAGGCGTTTTAGTTTTTTAGTGGAGAGGAATTTAACCATTCATTTTGCGGTTTTACCCTCATATCTAGATAAAGGTGGTAAAGTATAGATGACTGAGAACGGTTGGTAAATATGGTGTCCTACACAATCGGTCCATCTATTTGGAATTTGATGAAAACGTCAAAGAGTACGTCTTGAATAGGCTAATGACAGAGGTTTATTTTGAAGACAGTTTTGAATGTTAATGAAACCGTTACTTTCGTATGACCGTTAATGCTTTCTCTATCAAGTCGAATGGTCGAATGAGTAGGCTTTCCCCCGCATTCCACCGAAGTTCTCTCAGAATGAATGGTGTAATAATCTTGAGGTGTTCATAACATATTAATAACATTAATATTCATAATACATACATTCTACATAGTAATCTCATTGGCCTAATGGCAATTACTCGTAATGATAAGTTCGTTAGTGGAGGCACTTGCTTAGAATATGTCGAAAAAATATTGTAATAAGGGCATTCATTATCTTTGCTTAATCTAGCGCCTAACTTTAATTTTGAAACCATTTTAGTTGTTTTTAGTGTTAGGGGAATGGGAGAGCAAAACAATTTCATTCAGCGTTCCCTGATATCCGTGATGGTTATCTTTTTGCGAGCGAAGCATTTGACTTTTCCAGTACTTCAGGCTCGTATTCGTTATGTTTGACAGATCCTCAATGATATCTATCACCTTAAAGAGCCCTATAATTCTAGACGGTGGAGGAAGTATCGGTAGTTTTGACTATGGCATTCGACGCGACAAGGGAACCGAGCAGTACGGCTCCGGGTGTAGACGACTGATATTTTTCTGTGTTCTTGTATTGACGTGCCTATCGATTGGTAACTCCGTTGTTGTTAATGTGGGTGGCAACATAGGAGGTTAGATTGTCCTGGAGGAGGTATGCAAGCAGTGACAATGAAGCCGTAATGGGGGTGCTTGAGAACAAATAGGCCCCGCCTCTTCCTTAAGGCCATGTAACACGGCACGATTTCCTTGCGATCCCGTCGAGCGCGATCTACGACCTTCGTTCAAAAATCGAGCGCGACTCCTGAAAAACGGTACAACCAACACTCGATGGCGTCGCCTCGATGTCGTTCTCGTCGTGTCCGACCAAAATACGTCACGACCCCCGCAGCCAATCGGATTACTTCGTCGCTTTCACTCCTCACTTCAGAAAACAAAGTTGACAAAGTTTGTATCCAGCGAAGAATAGAGTTATTCAATTAGTGCATAATTTAAAATTTGTAATACTTCAACGGAGAGAATATACTGTATTTCAGCCGACTTTCTGGCTTAGAGTAGGTATACCGAAAGTAAGTTATTCAAGAAAACCATGGTGGTACCTATTCAGAAAACTTAATTCTGTGTCATTGTGAATATGTGAATACTTTCATTGCACCGCTGTTAATTATTAGATTTTTATTGCTAATTTTCGCTGTCTTTAATGGAATTGTTTTGAGTGGCGGTATGTGATACTGGAACAGAATTGTAGCAAATTGTTTTTCTCTAACCTTTGGAAAATTGTTTCTTTCGTGTATGGAATTCAATCGATATCACTTGGAATGTCTAAGAGAAAAGCGGCTACTATTCTCTTGATTAATGAATTTTTGGTGGAAGATAAACCAAAGAAGAAATGGGCCCGGGAATGGATGAAAAGGAGAAGGGAACAGGGATGCTACAGCAACCTCCTGCGAGAATTGGCTGTCGAGGATGCGAATGGCTACAGGTAAATACAAAGGATTAGTGATCTGGTGTTAACATAATTTGCATGTAAATTATAATCAACTGGCAATATACTGTTTCAGATCATGGCTTCGTCTTGAAGAAAAACAGTTCCGTGAATTGGTGAATTTAGTGGGATCCAAAATAGCCAAGAGGAACACAGCGAGAGGCTATATCTCCTGGTGAAAGACTGGCTATCACACTTCGGTATTTAGCAACTGGAGAAAGTTTCCAATCAAAGGAATTCAATTTCAGAGTTAGCCGGGTGTCTATTTCCAAAATAGTCATAGAAACATGTGAGGCTCTGTATAATGAACTGAAAGAAAAACACTTCAAAATTCCATCAACTAGTGAAGAGTGGGAAGAAATTTCTAAGCAATATCAGGAGTTGTGGCAATTTCCAAACTGCCTGGGGGCTCTGGATGGCAAGCACATAGCCATTTCACCTCCACCCAACTCTGGCTCTTATTACTACAATTATAAAGGGTTCAAATCTATAGTAATGATGGCGCTTGTGGATGCTGACTTAAAATTTATTTATGTGGATGTAGGTACAAATGGGAGGGTCAGTGATGGTGGGGTATGGAATAAGTGCCACTTCCACCAAAAAATGAAGGAAAACTCATTGAAAGTTCCAAATTGCAGAGCATTGCCTGGACGTCAAATAGACTATAGAATTACAAAACATGAAACATAACAATGAAATCGAACCCGAATCGAGTCAATCTTGCTAAGGCTATTTAAGGGAGGCATTAATACATTTCCTATGGGAGTTAATTTTATTGCTAAAATAGTTAGTTTAGCCTGTTTAAATACATATTTGGTGCATGCTTGCGCACTTTTCTGTTTTTTGACGAATTTTAAAAATGCATTTAATAATTGGAATGCATATGGGTCTTGGAATTAGTACTTCTTACTTCTCATAAGTTTTACCGAGTGCAAAACAACTTTATTCGCACGAGTATCGCGAGTGGCAATCCCGTATGCCCGTACCTACCAAGATGGCCGCTGGATTCTCAAATCAGTTGCGATACCCCCTTCATTACATTTTTATTTACTTAGTGACAACCGAAAGATGCCGTTATTTGCGCCCTTTCGGATGGCTGTGTGTTTGGGAGGAGTTTGGGATACCGGAATATAATTGGGAATGGATTTGGGATACGGAACGGCCGAATGCTGGAGGGTCGTCGCGAACCGAATGCTCGGGAGGGACCCACCGTGCTGGTCGTCCTCCCGTAATAATATCAACGGCAGCCCGACGAGAGTCATCAGAAGACTAAGTTCCCGTTTCTCCGTCCTGTCAATCTCGGTCAGTAACGACGCTGCGGGTCAACCACGATCATGATATTACGCGAAATGGCGATGATGATTCAGGGGATTTTAAGTGTGAGCTTCCTTTTTGTTAATTAGTCGAGTGGCTGTGTCCACGCATGCGTTTCTTTCTGCATTCTCACTTCGTTTCGCTATCCTTTCAAGTATTTTGTGTCGTCATTGCAATGCACACCCTTGATTAGTAGTTCCGAGATCGGGGAGAGAATGGGGTCGCTTACCATATTTTTTATTGCCGAATCTGATAGAGTTTGTAAAATAAAAAGACCCGTATTTTTCCGTTTTTTGATCTGTCAATTATTTCTCGAGTTATAAGCGGCGAAAAATTGATGTTTTAAACCCTTTCGGAGAAGTGCAACCTCTGACGTATATCGACTTCGTCCAATCACAACTGAGCCCGCGAAGCTACTTTGCCTTATCGCAATGGGGGGGACACGGCTGACTCGGCCAATTGGAGTGATTGCGACAGCATCTATGCGAGGAGACCTTCCAAGAATCTCCCTCCACTCCCTTCCCCTCCCCCAAAAGCAATCAAGGACGGGAGGAAAATGACGTCAATGCTATCACAGCAGCATTTTCGGTGGGTGTCACCTTTTGCTTATTTAAGTTTTTGATTTATGAGTGAATGGTTGTGGTTAGAAGATAAATTTTTTCACTATAATTCGTTTTTCGTTTCCATCCAACGATTTTATGTACAAAATTGCGATTTCGGTTCCGAGTAAACACCCCCATTGTGCTACCTTGTGGGTGATAATTGTATAAGTTGTTTTTTCATTAAAATAAATGTTGTTTAAAGAATGCAATGTAATGATTCCCGATTACCACTGAACTATCTTCCGTGCGGCGATTTTAACGAAGAACCTATATCACGGCCCGTTCTCCTGCTGCGCTAGTCGGCGTACACATATGTAACCGTAGGTTTGGCGCCCATACGGCTACATTGCATTAAATGAAATCTTATCCTAGGGTGGTTTCCTCCATTCTTACGGTACACAAATATTGGCTGGCATGGTAGGCCAGTTTTACACATTACTTGAGAGTATGAGACACAAATATATTTTATGTACACTCACTCATATTGAAAATATATTTTTCGAAAACTGTTTCTATCTTAAATACACATAGGCGGGCGATTATATCATCTGCCCACGAAATTTGCGGTCTACCTGCAATACCTGACATACGTCACCTATCACCTTCCCGTGGGAATGCTTTGGACACTACCCTATTTAGAAAATGAAATAGCAACAACTCTTTGGAATTAGATAAAATCATTGATTAAATCATACTTCATCACAATTATGAATGTTCTGATTTGATTAAATCAATACAGCGAGAACATTAAGCGTTTCATCTCTAATTTAAGTCTTGTGGAATGGAAACAACGATCGTTTTAGGCCGCATAATAGTGCAGTGGGCAGAGCAGCCTATCATAGAGGGCTTTTTGGGCCCTAGCCCAGCTGAACTCATGCTGTGGGAATTCCAGGGAACTCGGTCTTTCTGAGAAATCACGGATAGCACAGGGATGCGAAAAAGCCTCCCTATTCTCATGTGAGAATCTCAAGCACCATTGAGCTTTGTTCTTGATGAGCTCTATCCTCACCAACCAGATATTCTTCCGGATTAAGCGTGGATTTTTGTGGTTTTTGGTCCTCTTTTTACCGATAAAATGCTATTGAGCTGAGCGACTATAACATTTCTTTATCCGCCTTAATATTCCTTCTTTACTTACATATTCCTTCTCCACATGAAAACTGTAAAGAATTATTTCTATCTCGTGACGTTTAAGTTCCACCACACCAGCGGCGTCCGAAGTGGAGGGCAGGGGGGGCATTCGCCCCCCCCCACATAATTTGCCCCGGGCCCTTGAGAAATGAGTCTTCATTAATAAAAATTAAATTTCACTTGTTTCCTGCTTTACTTTTCCCTTCTGATGCATATTCTACCACTTTCATATGCACTTTTAGCGGAATTCTAGTCTCTACCCCCTCCTATCCCCCAAAAAATGCGGCCCTTTTCATTGGAGCCGGGCCCTTTTCAAGGTTGGCCCCTCCCAGCGAAAATAGTTCCGACACCCCTGCACCACATTGATCAGGACACCATTTCATTAGTTACGGTACACTGTCCTTTTCATTCAATACATTTATAAACTATGTATCCCTTGCTGCTACTCATCCCACGCGACTGAACATCTACCGATATTTACCTTCCTCGGTGTACGTTCCAAATAAAATAACCAGAGTCAAAAACTGCCTAAGTTTTTTTTTCCAATACTAGGGGAGAGGTTTAAATCTTTCGTAAGGAAACATAAAAGTTAAACTTAGCTGCTACATCAATTCCTCGCTGGTTTTTCAGTATATTCTTGTCGATGATCTGCAATGTTTACACAATACGTCCTTTGCCGACTCTTCGCGAACCAACATTGGCATTACTTCCGTTGTTCCGCCATCATATGCCAAAACCGCGCTTTTAATCTGACTTTGGCTCTTGGACACCCCTTCTATACTTGGGAAACACGCGCTGGCTGTAGTCAAGCGTAAAAGCGGTCTCTCGCCAACCGAGTGCTGAGCCTGGAATTTGTTCTCCCCACCTCCCCTTCTCTGCGGTTTGCTAGGGATAACAACATTAACACTGTTGAATACGAAAAAGTTGGACGCCTCCCCCACCTACTCCTGTTTTTCAATCTCCCTCCGCCCCCCCCCCCTTTCACACTCATCTCGCCCTGCTTTCTTCCCCAACCCCACTCATTTTCTCTCTCCTAACCATCCCACTCAACCCCCACCCCTCTTATTACCCTCCTCCCAATTTACCCACGACAACTTAATTAGTCGCTTAATCAGCGGCTCGATCACCGATACCCACCCTTGAAACGGTACCCGGGCCTCCGAACTGACAAACTTCCCCTGTTACTCGCTGCCCCCATTACAGTCGCATTACGGCAGATGAGAAAAATCAAGGGAGAAGGGCGAAGCAAAGGTGCGGGAGTTTTGGGGGGGGGGGGGGGGGGGGGTGGAGCTAAGGACGAGGGTTGCGACATTCACGTGATAACGGGGGGGAGGAGGTCGGGAAGAGGAAACGGCGAAATTAGAAAGAGAAGTGGGGAAGAGAAAGGAAGGCAGTAAAAATACGCTTTCGATTAAGGCGTTTGGGAATAGCGGAGAAATTCCCTGCGACGTCATCTCGTGCGGCGAAACTTTTTAAGGATGCGGAGACGAAGGTGCAGGGGGATAAGAGGGGAGAAATGGGATTCTCGTATGGTGTCCTTATGGAATAAGCCTTCCGCTTCCACGAACGCGCGAAGGAATATTGTGCTCGAATTGTGATTTTGAAACAAAATTGGGGTTCCTTCATTTTGAAATGAGATTACTTATTTAGAAGCAGGTTAAAAATAGAAGAAATTGGAATGGGTTTATCGTAAAACAGTAATTTTGAGAACATATATTTGTCTGAATTAGACACATCGAAATTGTTCGCAAAGAGAGAATCGATGTTTGAGTTTTTTGATAGGTCAATGGAATATTCATTGATGAAGACGAAGAACATTTATTTGTTCATCACCAGCACTCAGTAAGTCAGTGCCGTTAAAATGGTAACTTCATATTGCGATGCTTCATGTAACTTCGGTTTTTTCATCTTGACTATCGGAATTGGTATATTCTCAGTGTAGAATAAAAGAAGCAGTGAGACAAGATTATGAGTGACCACTTGTACAGTTTCCTGTTCTGTAAATTCAGGAAATGAATATTCATGTTTTATAAAATAATGAAGTCGTATGAAAACGTGTATAATAGATGAGTGTCTATGATGCTCATGAACTGAATACATTTAAATGACCTTGCTCCCTGGCAAAACGATGCATATCCATACACTATTCATATGAGGAGAACCCGTATTAGTTCCTAAAACTGCGAACTACATAACTAAATACTAACGGGAAAATAATGAACCTCGATGGAATACAATGAAAAGAAAATAAAGGAAATTATATGATTTATCTAAAACTATCACATTAAGTATTTTATTTAGACGCAGATCGCTCGATGTTCTAGAGCAAAAATGATTTAAGGCACCGCACTGCGGAATTTTAAGAAAACAAAATTTGAGAGAATTACTGGAAGTAAACCCGAAGCGTTCTGGGCTTTCGCAAGTGACTATAGGGGGCATACTTAACCGTTGATGCTCTTAAAATGATGGGCAAGTAAACATGGATGACAAAGATAAAGCAAAGTTTTAAAACAAATTCCTCAAAAGTGCATTAAACGACGGCTTAACCAAGTCAGACATGAATATCCCTATGTTTAATGAAATTTTGAGTGACGTAATCAACCGCAGAGGACTATTTTTGCTACTAAATTCAATTAAAAACAATAAATACCCAGGTCTGGAAGATGCACTCATGAGGTTGTTTAAGGAGATGGGATGAAAAATTTCTCCATACTTAGGAGTTGTATTTTACTCACAATTACACAAGTCATTGGAGCTTAGAAAATCCTAGAGACCAGATTGTTGCTCGCAAGATAGTAGTAGGAGATTGGCGGAATCATAACGAGGTCATCCGCGAAGCTCTTTTCCCTTTCACTTTTGCGTAGCTGAGCTAGGCCGACGTCACACCCCTAGACACATGACAACATCTCCCCCATCCCCCCCCCCCCCCCCCCCATAAACTCAACTGCAACATGAGAATTCCGCCCGGGCATGAGCATGAGAGCACAGCCCGAGGATACCATACCACCCAACTGCATCGTGTTAAAAAAAGGTCAGACCCGGTGAAGGGAATTATTCAGGTAATACGAGTCATATGATCTATAATAATAAAGACGATTTTATTTTTATTCTCAAATACCTCCCATCCACCCATCGCAAGGTCACGCACTTACATAACTTTTCACTTCGCATACACTAGGTAGCGTTAGACCGAGGTCACACCCCGGGACAATGACAGCATACCGTTCCAAGGTAACCCACGTTTGGAAGACGTCCAGATCATTTCCGCATTCCTTCCCACGGCTGCAGTCGCTTACATAATTACGATGTCAGATCGTTCCCAACGTAATATATCCCCCTCCCTACCTCGGACAATATAAAAGCGCGTTTGATCAATGCGAGACATCGTTTTACCGCCAAGTAAGCCACCAAACAGTGCGCAGAATATATTCAACTGAACGGATCCCGCTGCTGTGGAACTTCTCTCAGATCGCTCGTGGTGCTAAAGGTCGCTAGCGAAGATGTCTCCCCTACTCTCCGTGAAAGCTGAGCTTGGTGGAAATCACCAACTAATCGTTCGCAAATTGAAGGATAATGTAAGCAACATATATGAAGTGCTCCTCCCATTACCGCTACTGGGCAACAACGAAAAGAACGATCTTAATCTCAGCCTAGAATTCCAGGAAAAATACTTTACAGTGTTCAAACATATGAGCAAAACCATAAATATCGTGGGAAAAAGTGTAATATTCTCAGGATTTGAAAATCCTGAAACAGAGGAAGTGGAGCGTTTCAACGTGTCCACGATCAAGCAGCTGAAACTCGAGGGGGATAATCTGGAGAAGGCCGAGAGACAAGACCCATCCATCACGTGTCACGTCTACGATATAAAAAAGAAGAAGAAGATCGTATATTCGGGTGTATTCGCAAACGGAGGAGGATCCGAGTTTATTTCAAAACGTGACTGTTTATCAACAGATGGTGACCAAACTGATTTCGCCCCACCTGTGACGTTTACAACTGGAGAAAAGTCGAGAATCAACTACCATAGAGTTTATGATGAACGAGGGAAGCATTTGGAAACGTATACTTTTATACTGAATGTTGTACCAACTAAATATACTTTGTTCTAAATAAAAAAAATCAAACCTATTCATCTAGTTATCATTTCTTACTATCTAGTCCTTAATATTAAGAGGAAGGGTTATTCAATAAATGAAACACATTGCATATAGGTTTTACAAAAATTTATTTCATTTTTAACATATTTTATTTCTCATACACCAATCTGCTAGCTTATGGCAGTTTTTTCTAGCACACTGCAGATTATTTTGAGAATGCGACTCGATTAAACAGCCTTCATTTGTCGCTAATTTCTTAAGTGAAGGACAACCGTAAATTTCCAAATTAACCACGCAAATTCCTTTGGGAAGAAGACTGGTCAAGAAGGATGCCTTTTGAGCACCTTTTGTGAATAGAAACTGATATTCCCTCGTATATTTAAATAATATACTCTCCAGTTCTGAATAATCTACATCCCCAGAGTATTCATTCAGACCATGATAGTTGTTCTTTAACCAATACGAGTCTTTCGCGTACAGCAATCTTGCTGGCGATTTGAAAAGCCATGTATTACAACATTTCGTTTGCACATTAATGATAGCTAATTCCTTGACTATGTATCCACCATCAATTTTAGTGAATCCTTGAAATTCGATAACGGCACTCATGACGTAATCTCTCAAACTTGCGAGATTTTTTTTCATCTAACGCCAGAGGTTCAAGAGATTACAAGAGTTTCTGACTTGCAGAATTTTACCTCGTGCCAGAGGTCAGAAACCCTTTGCATACACTCATGTAATCAAAGTACAACCAAGTTATACCTTTTGATTACCAGACACATCATTCAACATGAGCACCACCTCAAATTTCAGTCTTTCCAGATCATATTCAGTGTTATCGCTAGATAACCCGGTAGCGAGAAATTGTCTAACCTCGTCACGGCTGTCCGAAAGTCTCCGGAGGAATAGATTTATCAGAGTGGAGAGTTTTAACAGCTTTTCCCATTCATCAACATTAAGAGTAAATGAGCTCTTTGATAAAATGTTTTTAATGGACAAATGTCGCTTCCCAAAGTAATTTGCGTAGGACAAGCACTTCGAAGAGAGCTGATCTTTTAAACCAATATATAGATAATTACTCACTGATTTTTCTAAATTTATAACATTAGTCCATTCACTGTGTGAAACAATAACACTTTTCTTATTTGCTTGATTAAATTGCACTACTGGTTCAAAGTCTCTGCCGGGATCGTAACCCACACAAACACTTTTCGATTTTACACCATTCAGATAATACACCGTTTGAAGCAGTAAATTATCGCTGTCACAAGATGATCGAGGAACGGGATGATGTCCAGACGGTCTCTTCCTTTTCACTGGCGGAGACTCCTTGTGCGATGACGACAGCATGACGACTGATGCGTGAGGGGAACGCACCAGGCTAGTCTATTATCAACTCTCCCATGCATGGGGGCACTAATGACGTACACCTTTACTAAGGAAGCGAAAGCGAACAACTCGATGAACTAATTATCGATAAATTTATCTAAAGACGACTCTTCATTTTTTTTAAATGTCAACTGAGTATTACTTTAGTTGGAGAGAATATCTTCCATTCGTGAAACTAGGCTTTTTAAATCGTTTGCTATGATGGATAAATCGGAAGGATATTTAGTGGGGCAAGGCATGTCGAATAACCTGAGATTATTTTTACCTGCTCTGACTAAAGTGTTATTAAATTCACTGTATTCGTACACGGTTTTTTCACGAAAGAAATACAATAAGCCATTCGTGTATCTAAATGCTGAATGAATGCCTGAAGGTATCTGTGGAAATACTTTCTTATGTCGAACCTGATCTTTAGGTCTGAAACGACATTCATCCATTTCTATGATATATTCCTCATCATAAAATATCAACGTACGACCCGAGTACGTGTTAACTATTGCTTGTACTCTAGCACCTCGATGTAAACCGATATCGATATTATTTACAGGGTATCCTTCAAGTAATTCCATTACTGGATATTTCACCATGTAAATCATATTGTTAGCAAATATCGCGATTTCTCCACTCGGCCTATAATAAATAGCATCGAAACCCTTGAAATTTGTTTCAGGTAAGAATGGAAGCCAATCTGTAATGAGACGAGGACCTACAATGACTCTTTTTTCTGTTTCCATATCCACGAACCAAAACCATTTTGCGTGAAAAATATACATCAAACTATTGACGACGAGAAATTGATCAACACTCTCGATATCACACAACTCTGGCGGTTGAAGGGGTCCATCGTTCCCTCCTCCGCCTCTTTCCGTATTTTCCCTATGTACATTACTTTTTTCCGACGGATTCTCTCTATTCTCACCTTCAGGAGGTGCGCCGTAGAGGTATTGCGCCGCTCGTATATCATCCTCATGTAACGTAAGTCGGTAATTATGATAGTTATAGTATGGGAACATCACAGCGTTCTCATCGTTGGAATGTGAGATGCCAAGCGTGTGTCCTATCTCGTGGATTAGGACCGCCAGTAGACTAACTTGCCTATCGGGCAATTCGACTTGATGCTTCCCCAAATACCATTCTTCATCTTGATCGATGTGGATTTCCAATGGTGAATCATGCCCCGTCGGATAATCCGCATGGCCTAATGTACCTCCTGATCCATCCAAGGGAGCAGGGCAGAATTCTTTTCTATGGTAATATTTATGAATGTTCCGCGTATTCAAAATGATAATATCTGGGCTATGAGAATCTTGTTCAAACTTTAAATTCATCGCCTGACTCCATATTTCAAATGCTCTATTTGCCACTTCTATGTAGGTTTTGTTCACCAGGGCGTAGTGCCATTTCACAACGCCTTTATCCCATTTATAATGAGACAACGAAAACCCGGAATCATCGACAACGCCGCATCGGGGTCTATTAGTTAAATTTAGAGTCATCTCGTTTAATTCACCATCTTTGGTTATATTATAATATTCTTGAAAAATTTTAAGAGCTTCCTTAAAAGCGGTAGGATCAATGTTAGCTAATTCGTTCTCAATTACGTTCAAGTATCCATAATGACGTAGATATTCAGCGACGCAAAGCGTTTGATTGGTGCTGTTTTTATCCGAAATGACTATTTGCACCCCCAGCTCACTGAAGAGCAGAAATAAGACAAAAGCAATCATTCTATGAGAGTAGAATGATGCGTGTGTTCAATACCACGCAAAAGGAAATAATGAGCCCTTCCTTCAATACTGCTGTCGATTTTATAGTTGTTTGCTCATTACGCAATCGTTTATCATTAAAAGAATCATTTTATTAGCACGCTTTAAACCATTTCTCTTAATATTAAAATACCTCCACGCAAGTGTGTTAATCCAATATTCGAAAATAAAGCGTTCATCACCACTGACCTACACCCGTAATCTTATCCCACCGTTCTGACATATGTTAGGGGTGAATTCTCACCGAAGCCATCTCAACGCTCAATGATCTATAATATTACGTCTAATAAACTAATATTACGTCTTTTTTATAAAATGCAATGGTGGAAGATTGCTCGCCACTACGAAATGGAATTGGATCTCCGAGTTTGTTTGTCAAAAGAATTTCAATGCTCTCAATGTTATTTTTTCGGTAGAAAATGGGATTGTATGTTTGATATCCGAAAAATATCATTAAATGCCTCGACTACCTCCTCTGATCTTTTTGCTCGTAAAGCTCTCGCCCACGCATACCTCGAAAATAAATCAATCACCGTCAAAATATAACAATGTCCTCTGTTGAATTTTTTCAAACTTCGCATATCGTTCAGATCACATTGCCGGCATTCATCAATGTATGATACGATGTAACGATTTCTAGGGAATTTCTTCCTCATCGGTCTGTGGCGTGTGTATGCGTCTTGAGAATCTAACCACTCGCGTATTGTCTTTCTCGAAATTCCAGTCGCTCGATTTAATTTCTCGACAGTGGAAAAACCCGCAGAGTGTTCTGGATCATTGTACACCTTCTCGATTATATCGTTATCCACTCGTCTCCGAAACTTTTCGGTTTCCTTGGTCGACTGCTTCGCCTCGGCATTGCTCTTGGTGACTTTTCTTTTTCGCTTCGTTCAGACCTCTTTCTTTTTCTTCTCTTTAGCTGTTTCGATAGATTCCCCACCGCGTCTAGTCTTCCCTCTATACGTTCCCATGTCTTATCCAAATCAGTATTCGCTCGTTTCACATCGGCAAGCGATTTCCTCAGTGCGTGGGTCTCCTCCTCCTCACTGTCCTGTGACTCTGAATGTGACTGGCTCTGACCAAAGGATTTCACTATCGGAATATGAATGGGCGATTTAATCTCGGAAACTGTGTTCAGATATTTATCTAGCACACGCTTGTACATGTGCCATTTGTCTATATCCTTTACACCTCTTTTCATCAAGATGGCTTTCATTTCAACATCTAATGCATTCAATCTCCTCTTCATTTGACCTCGCTCAAAAGCCTCAGGGTCTACTACAAGCATTTTACGCAAACTCATTTTCCGCCAATGAGGCTACCTATGACACCACTCAATATGGATCCGAGTAGCATTGGCAGAAATCCTCCTTTTGTATACGAGAATCTTTTTTTTTTTAATGCTTATGCCACGCAAAGCCAAGTCTCTCAAAGTATATCGATGCTTGAATAGTTTTCGCTTTAGCCTATTATTTATCTTATGTCTACGTTCAAGCGTATTCAAACAGCATTCAGAGATGGCTTTAATCAACTCCGCATCCGATTCTCTTTACTATAGCTGAACGCAACTTTGGTTTGGTAGATTTTAGCACATGGAGCAAATGATTATTGTTCTACAATCTTTTCATCATGCACGGACATGTAGATTACTGTGACCCTGTCTTCAGGAAAGATTGTAGTACGGAATCTAAACCTTTTGCCCGCGTCCTGTCCGAGGTCTAGGACCAAATAACCGAATGGTTCTTACTTCACCTCTTGATATACCCTTTCCAATTACTGTAATTTTTCAATTGATATGATACAAACGGTAGCAATACCGCGTCTATTATCACTCGCAGTTTAATCAAAGTAAGCAATCAACTTACGAGAACATCAATACTTCAGAGACCAGAACTTAGCGTACATTATTACGCATACACACACGGAAATGCAACGCAGTTCACCTTGAACGGTGAACTCTTTCCTTTCATACCGTGCTTAAACGCGTTCTTTTGATGAATGTATAGTTAACATTCGAACTCAGTCGTTCTATATCTCACGAAGCAGCAGCGGTGAAACAAATGCCCTGCATTATCAAGTGTCAGCGTCAGGTGCCTGGAAGAGAGTGTCTTATATAAAGTCTCGGATTTGGTACAGCTTAACACTGGATGTTGGTGGGCATCTTGATCTATTCCTACAGAGAAGATACTCTCACAACCGATAGAACTATTGAATGGTAGTGAAAGTTGTCCAGTGTAAAACGTGTATTTGGTGTAGGTGTGAGTGTGAAAATAACGTGAAATTATGGATCACGCAATGGATGGTCTGGAAACTATTATATTTTTTATTTGTGATAATATACACTTTTTCGAATGCATTATTGGTATTATATTTTTTATATGTCTAGGAATGGAAATACATAATAATATCAATGATGGTGTTAATAATAATCAAACTACATTCAATATTACGAATGGGCTTTAAACCTTTTGAGAGATAAAAGGTTTGTGTACATTAAAATAAAAATTATACAGAGTCAATGCTTGTTATTTAATTCCTACCCAGAAGGCTCTAAGTCAGGATCATTACTCTCCTGAATAAACCTAATCCGTTCTTGTGACCTCATTATGATTCGAGCCCCCGGGGCATTGTATGATGGGTGATCGCCAGACCAAAGCGGTTGGCCTTGGCTTTTTGCTTTCCGCTAGCTCCTCTGCGTACGTGAGGTTATTCTTGCGGATATTTTGACGGGCGACTCGCTCGTTATATGATCTCATCTGCTACGGTACATATATGGTAGGTAGAGATCACTACCTGATACAGCTTTCAGAGTTTGATGGAAAGACTAAAAACGGTAGGTACTAAAAACATGGTGACAATTTGGTAGAATCAAAAGACTCACCTATCCTAGTCACGCGACATTACGGACTAGTTAACGTTCGTTTCGGAGCGGTTCATCGAATATTAATAATGATATGTATGATGGTTAATATGTGCAGCCACTTGAAGACTATATATCAGACTGTTTATTGGACTATGCATTCAGGAAGGAAGACATTTACCGAGTTGATTACAGTGAGGAAAGAGTTAATCATAGTACTACAGCGTTCTTTTTTAGCTTGACTCTTTCGCTGGTATGGATCCGAATACTCGTGAATTTAAGATATATATCGATAGTCGACTCTACTGTACCAGATACTCTATTATTCTGGAATTTTACTATATAATTATTTGAATTTCCCGCTTTTTTTTCAGAGAAGCTGATTGGTTGATTTTTAGATCATCTCCACCAATCAGGAGAAGCTTTTTTACTTAGCGATAGCATTTCAAGACGATGCAGAAGACAAAAAAATTACCAGTTCCATACCAACTAACGAAAAAGTAATCTCGAAAGAGTAAGAATGATGAGTTGAACACCTTGTTCAAGACGATTAAGGAGGAGCCATCATTTTGGGCATGCCCGAAAACCTACCCTGATTTTAACATATATTATAGTTCATCGTTTTCCCTTTCGAATGGTGTAAAAATATTGCTATGTCATAGACCATTTAACCAACATATATGGATTTGAATGTGAAGGATTTTCACGTGGAAATGCATTGTCCTTATGATAGTATGATGACCCCGAAAAAATTTGTTAAAAACTAAGGAAACGTGCACGATATGTTATGCACATAATATATTTTTCCTGCCCAGGTCATCGGATGTTTAACGTTAGTATTTAAAGTACATACTTCCGAGCAAGGAGACGGTAAGTTGCGATGAACATGGCAACGTACTCTTATTCAAATTCTGTTACTTATCATTTTTGTTATTATTATATAACTTAAGTAAATAAAATATGAAATGGGGTATAGAAGTTAAGCAGACGACTTGAATTTAATCTTCATAATGCCTATGTATATCGAATTAATATCAGGCGGTACTCTTAGAAAATGCTGGCAACGTCTTTGTTAAAATTGATTAATTTGCGCATACTACGTTGGTAACTTTTTTAATGCTCCAAATTACTTTAAATCAGAATTTTCAAACCTATGAGTTCAGAATATTAGGAATTTATCAGCACCACTAATTTATCGATTTCATTTGCGGTAGACGTTTTTCTTAATGTGAAGGCATCTGTATACAGTAATGTAAATGCACCTATACATGTACGTACATATTCATGCAATCACGTGTTTCGATCAGATTCAGATAAACATAAGAGTCCTGCAGTCTCCTAAAACTGGTGATTGATTGATAAGCGGGTGTCAAAAAAAAATCGGGTCTCGGGCAGTAGCGAAAACTAAGATGGAAAGCATCTTAAGTATTTATTAAGGTACCTTACCATTGACGATAATAGGAAGCAAACCTGTACATTGATCTCAATTATAAAAATTAAAATGCATAACTCGACTTTATGGGTTCAGAGAATTCACGTTTAATAAATGTTGTTCACAGAAATTCATTTTTTTATTGTAAAGCTAATGGATTGACTACATTTTTTGTTTGTCCGTTTTCTGCATAAACATAACGATTTATTTATAGTTATAGCGAACACAATGCATATTGGAAGTTGAAGTCCTTAAGTCTAGTCCGTAAGTTATTAAAACTTTGAACTTTTTTTTTTCATAAACCAACCTTATGTCGAGTAAGGCTATCCATTCTAAGGAAATAGATTCAATATGTTTGATTAAGAAAATGAAATCAATACGATTCCACCAAAAATGAGATGTCGAAAAAGTGATGATGAATTTGATGTATGAATGATGTCACGAACAAATGATTGAAGTGAAAAATAATGCAATTGATCACGAAAATAAACTGTCAAGATACATTTTAAAACGTTTTACAACCAAAAATAATTATTTATTTTCCTTTGTTCATTAATAAATATCGTAATCAAATTTTGAGAGGAAATTCTCATCGATAACGGATATATAGCTAGAAAAATATCTGCCTACTCGGAGAATTACTGCTACATGAATGATGTTTTTCTTTAAGTTTATTAATAGTCCCATTCATTTTATTACAGGTATTTCGTTTTATAACGCTGGTTCTCTTAGATGGCTTGACGAAGAAAATTGGTTGAATTATATATTCTGAATAAGATTAATGTGAATTGCCAGGGTTGTTCCAGGATAGATCATTAAAGAAAATATCTATATGTATAATGAGTATAAAAGTCACTAGTAGTGACGACGTAAAAATCTATTTTAAATATATAATACACTGCTAACCACCTCTGAGATACGAGGAAAGTGGTGGCTCCGCACGGGGCATGTTCCACCGTCGAGTATTTATCCGTTGGAATTCAAGCAGTATTATGTGCACCTACATTTATGCTCTCAGAATGCATGATGGACACTGAAATTACGTTACGCAAATATTCGTTGTTACACGCCCGAATTTTAGGGAAATGTCGAAAAACAACTACATTTATGTTTGGCCTGGAGTGTCACGCATGTATGCAATATGAATTTAGAACGACAATACCCTCTCTTCATTAGTTTAACCCCTGAACTTTGGTTAGCACACCGTAATATTTCTTCATAATCTTTAGTCAACAATCCTTAGATTGGTTTCGCGCAGCTCTCATATCACATAACCCTTTATTACTCCTGTGTTAAGGAGTTTTACACGTACTCATAGCATATTCCGAAATTTTATGCATATCAATGCCTGTTGGATCTTTCATTCTCAATTCAGTCAGGAACCTAATAAATGCGCTCGAACTTAACTCTTCTGAAAAATCGTTAAAAGAATACGTATTTCAACTCATCTAATGATGTTAACATTTCAAAAGACTATAAAACCGGTCATAACCTAGAGACGCGAGAGATGTGACAATATCTTGAATATGTTTTAAGGAATGGAAGGTGCTCTTCATTCACCATATTTAAATCATAACGTGGGGGAGAACTTTATCCATATATTGAAAGTCTCCGCATTCGAAATGCATTTATTGAAACTCCACCTAAGAAGGAAACTTGATAAATTAGATTTTTCTTTTGTTTGATTACGTAGATACTATTTTTATGTATTTCTCTCGTTGGCTGATCTTGGATCGTACGCTAAATCATATGTTAAGACTCAATTGACCCAAGAGATGATGGGTCAGAAAATGGTAATCTGAACTCTGAGAGTAATCTTGAGCGGAGCAGTGGTTGTTGGACAGAGGAGCACCAGCTCTCTCTATTATGGGGGAATGAGAAGCTTCCTCGGTGGTGCTAGATGTGACGTTAAAAATGTCGTATATTATACATTAACTGAGACCAACCAGTAAATGTATGTTTATAGTGTCGAGACTGCTCAGCTGTCTTTCGTCCTCAATGTAAGTCCATTACGGAGGATGATATTAAGACGTTCGAGTTCGAGCAACCCTTGCTCTTAATATTAAAGATAAGGTATTAAGAAATGATAACTAGGTGAATAGGTTTGATTTTTTTATTAGTTCCAAATTCATACAAAGATGTAGTTTTAAAATATAATCATTTCATCTTCGATGGCTAATACAAACTTTATCACTCGGAGCCGAGCTCCCTTGACAGCGTCAGTAGTACCATATTTCACAAGAGACACAAGAGACAAGGGGGGGGGGAGATGTTGTCATGTGTCTAGGGGTGTGACGTCGGCCTAGCTCAGCTACGCAAAAGTGAAAGGGAAAAGAGCTTCGCGGATGACCTCGTTATGATTCCGCCAAATTCATATCTACTCAAGATTTAAGTTATCTACTTGAAAAATCCAAATCACTCGAATCTGATACTTCAGATATATTTCGAGCCATACACTACATCAGAAGGACAGACAGAAGTGAAAAATTAAGTGTAATCAACTGTCGGGCCGAGAGATAACATAATTATTAGTTTTTTCAACGTAACATGCATTTCTACAACACAAAAAAAGTATACTTTTTCAACACATAGCACACAATACCTCATTTTATTTAACAAAGTGTTTTTTCAGCTGAACTCAACTTCACGGCTGGTGACCTGCTAACTCCTTTCCACCCACCCTTGCGGCGGATTTAGATACGATCTGACGATTTCTGGCGAAGATTTTCGCGGCGTTCCGATGATTGTAAAAAGCTTTCGGGATTCTTCCGCGTTGTCATTGTGTAAAATGGCGACGTTTCCCCCACTGTACTGCGGGCGTCCTCAGGCCAGGCTGAAGTGAAAATGCTCCGAAGTTGACGCTTATTTATACTTGTCTTCTGAGGTGGCCGCTGCTCGCTGATTGGCTGTTGGTGTTCGTGTGAATACTCGTTTCCACGTGTTGGAGAGTGGGTAGCTGTCCTCTCTATTCATATTGTTGGGCCTCTTGGAAATTTCAACTGCTTCCCTTATAATTCTAGGGAAATATCGCTTTTCCCTCGAGAGGATTTTTGGTTCCATTAAATTCACGGAATGGTTTGGTTCCATCGAAACGTGCTCCGCAATAGCCGATTTCTCCCCTTGTCCGTTTCTGAGGGCCCGTGAGTGTTCTTTCATTCGGCATTGTACAGCTCTCTTTGTTTGCCCTACGTAGGATTTTCCACAGCTGCAGATGACCTCGTAAACGCCTTCGTGAATTTCGGGCGGGAGGCGATCCTTCGCTCTGATGAGGAGACTGGATAATTTATTGTCGCATCCGAATCTAGTCAGTATATTATGCTTCGCGAGAACTCGCGATATTTTCTCCGTGGTTCCTCCAATGTAGGGGATGAGAGCACGTGCGACAGGATCTACAATCTTGGATTTGTCGCTCCGTTGGTCCAAGCGAAGAACCGTTTTTTGGATTGTGGCTTTATCATATCCATTCTTTCCTAGGGCAGCAAGAAGATGTTTCTCCTCTTCAGGAAGCGATTGTTGGTCGGAAATAGTTCGAGCCCGGTGAAAGAGGCTGGTTATCACAGAACTCTTTTGCTGCGGGTGGTGATGAGAGGAGGCGTGGAGATAGAGATCTGTGTGGGTTGCCTTCCGATGTACCGAGTGGCCCAGGGATCCATCTTCTTTCTTGGTAACTTTAACGTCCAAGAAGGATATCTGGTTGTTGCTTTCCTTTTCCATGGTAAATTTTATGTTGTCGTGTTGAAAGTTGAGGTGCCGGAGAAATTCAGTCAGGTGTTGTTCCCCGTGTGGCCACACAACGAAAGTATCATCCACGTAGCGAAGCCATATTTTGGGCTTCCAGTCGAAAGTCTCGATGGCCTTTTTCTCTAACTCTTCCATAAAAAGATTGGCAACTACAGGAGAGAGTGGGGATCCCATGGCAGTACCTTCAGTTTGTTCGTAGAAATCACTGTTCCACTGGAAATAAGATTTTTTCAGACAGAATTCTATGAGGTCCGGACAGTATTTGGGGAGGCCTTCATTGGTCAATCTTCTAGCGATGTTCACCGCTTCTGTGATGGGAATATTGGTAAAAAGAGATACCACGTCAAAACTCACAAGGATATCCTCTTTCTCTATATCTATCTCCTTGATTAATTGCACAAAATGCTTGGAGTTTTTGACGTATGATGAAGTTCTACCGGAAAAGGGAGATAGGATTTGTGCCAGGTGTCTTGCCAGTGGGTTGGTAGGTGCGTCTATGGTGCTAACGATTCCTGTCGCACGTGCTCTCATCCCCTACATTGGAGGAACCACGGAGAAAATATCGCGAGTTCTCGCGAAGCATAATATACTGACTAGATTCGGATGCGACAATAAATTATCCAGTCTCCTCATCAGAGCGAAGGATCGCCTCCCGCCCGAAATTCACGAAGGCGTTTACGAGGTCATCTGCAGCTGTGGAAAATCCTACGTAGGGCAAACAAAGAGAGCTGTACAATGCCGAATGAAAGAACACTCACGGGCCCTCAGAAACGGACAAGGGGAGAAATCGGCTATTGCGGAGCACGTTTCGATGGAACCAAACCATTCCGTGAATTTAATGGAACCAAAAATCCTCTCGAGGGAAAAGCGATATTTCCCTAGAATTATAAGGGAAGCAGTTGAAATTTCCAAGAGGCCCAACAATATGAATAGAGAGGACAGCTACCCACTCTCCAACACGTGGAAACGAGTATTCACACGAACACCAACAGCCAATCAGCGAGCAGCGGCCACCTCAGAAGACAAGTATAAATAAGCGTCAACTTCGGAGCATTTTCACTTCAGCCTGGCCTGAGGACGCCCGCAGTACAGTGGGGGAAACGTCGCCATTTTACACAATGACAACGCGGAAGAATCCCGAAAGCTTTTTACAACGATCTGACGAGTTTTCACACCAGAACAACTTTCGAACATCACTGTCTATTTCATTAGTTTAGTAATTACATAGTAGTATTTGTAATACGGGCAAGGCGACCTATAGCTAAGGTCATTTGCTCTTTTTTAGGATCAGGGGTAGTTGGGGTGTAGTTGTAATGTTTCATGGAACGGAGGAAATGTGGAGAGAAATTCGATGTCGTCAATAGGCCTACTCTTAACGAAAGTAGGAGCAAGTCTGTGGTTTAACTTTGCACCGACGGACGGATTACTGAACTCGAACATCGCTCCACATAGCACCCAGGTGAGGACCGGTGTATCGACGAAAATCATTGACTGCTCCGATATTCAATAATCTTATAGTGCCAAATTCATGCTCATTAAGGTTCTTACATTTCTTTTCGTTCATGCACTAATATTTCGCCTTAGTTTAAAGCACGACGTGTTTAAAGTAATATTTTATACGCAGCATGATAAAAGATGGGCTGATTTATGCTTCTATAACCTTTATAAAATAAAATATATAGTTAGGTATTATATAAATGTATTTATAATAATGATTATGAATTATTACCGCTTAAGTAGGCTGCCCAAACCAAGGACCACCAAGGTCTTTAAATTTCATTGTTTAAATATTAATAATGACTTCAAGCATGACTTTGTGGAACCTCTCCATTATGAAAATTATAATAACAATTACACTTTCAAATGGTCCACTAATAAGGTTTATTGAAACAACCAGGGTTTCGTACACTTAGTGACGTATTTTGTGACATCTTCAGGATACCTGAAGATGTCACTGACAATAAGTAACAATAAATCATATTAGTGGATCATTTCAAAGCGTAATTTTTATTCTCATTTCCTTCATTATTTATTTTTATAACTACATACTGAGCTGTCCTCTCATCACATTCTTGGCAGAAAACGTGTAGGTCGTTCAAGTCCTCTCCTCAGCGATAATATCACCTCGGTCCACGAAATTTTTCGCCGTGACGATGTGCTCTGTGGAGCAAAATGACTCAAACAGCCTCGTGAAGGCCCTCCTCCGACCCGACGGGAGAGACGTGCCAGCTGAAAAGATGCTTAAATGAGGAATTCGGGTGAGGGCAGATGGACCCGCGTCCGCACGAATCAGGACCCCTCGCCACCGCCCCTCCCCGTCCCTCAAGGGATACCCGCGCACCTCCGCTGAATGTATCCTTTCCTCCCGCAATCTTCCGGCCCTTTTTAATGGTGTCAGCCCCTTCGCTTCTCTCTCCTTTCCCTCCGAGTGGCTGAGGGTCTCCCCACCTCACACAGCCGTCCCGCGAACCCCCTTCGCCTCCCTTTATTCCCGCTCCTTTTTAGATTACTTTTCCAGACACCCCACTTTCACACGGTCTCTCTCCGCCCCGCGCGCCATTTCCCGGCCTGCGGAACGACTCACCGTCTCCGCCCGCCCACTTCCTCTGCCGGATTCCCACACTCCACCCCAACACTCCTTCCCTCTCACCCTCTCGAGGGACGTCTCGCGGGAATTCACCACCTCCCCTTCCCACCGACCGGTCATATCCAGGGTTCTCTCGATACGACCGAGGAGGCATTGGAGGAGAGAGGGAGAGCAATGGGAGCGATTCAAGGCCTAAACACACGAGTTTAAGGCGTGCGTGGGGGAAGGAGCGATGAAGGAAATGATTTCGCGGGGTCGCAAAAAAAAGGCGTTTCGTTTTGACGACGGTCCAACTCTCGAGAGCGTATTCGGGAGATGATGCATTCGAATGAGAGAGAGAGGTGCGAACACCACCAAGGTACCGGTGATGGAAATACTCCTCCAGTGGGTTTATGGATGTTTTTTTGCAGTCAGAGAAATCGACGAGTAGACTGCGCATGGGTTATCTTATCGTCGAATGCTTCGAAAGATGTATTCAGTCGATTTACTATTTCCAGAAGTGGGGAGCAACTTTCCTTAGACGATAGATTTCCCGCAAAGTACATACTAGTGGTGCTAAAGTGGCGTGAAAAATTATTTTAGGAGAAATAGGTAGGTCGAGCCAATATCCTTGAAGTACAAATACACCTACAGAGTACCATTAGGAGTACCATGACGGGGGTGATAGTAATATTCATTATATTTGCCCTACAAATGTGCAACTAAGAGGCACATCATTACCACGGCAACTTATGGAAGCATATTATATTTGCGTTCACGAAGCACTGAAATGAATGAATACAATGAAATATTTTCTGCGTATTAATCTATTATTAATAGTCTAGGCATTTCTTATTATATATTTATTTACATTTTCCATGGGATGGATGACTTCCCCCTGCCACACACCCTCGAGGTGCCTTGCAGGGTATGTCGTAGATATAGATATAGTGCTAATAATATTATTCAGATACCCTACATACTTCTCCGAATATATTTCCCCTGCCTATCCCTTTACTATTTTGCCTAATGTTCTCTTATGGCTCGCGGAAAGAGTAACATTTTAAATGCATAATAAAAATACTCTACACTAATTAGTGTGGAGTATTACCATTGCGTTTTATTATGCATATTAAAAACTTCCACAAAGTAACGCCTGCAATGACTGCTTATAACATTTTAAATCTATCGATAGGACAGTTAATCACTATAATCCTGATTTTCTGACTCGACCTTGCGAAATATGCAAGTTTTGTTAATATATTTGAAGTATCAACGACTTACAGGAATTCAATAGCTTTAAATGCATGTAATAAATGTACAATTTGCAAAATTTTGTTTTCATTTGCTACCAATAAAATTATGTGTGCAACGCTAATTCATACCTGGTGTTGAGTCACAACCTTCTAACCACCCTTTCGTTTGTTTGCAAGGTATTATTTTGATGCATTTGTATATAAGCTGCCTTTATGACTTACCTTCATTCCGATATTAATGCTATCATAAACAATTGCAAAGTAAAGAAAAAAATATTGATATTTTGTAAGAAAGATTGCTTCTTTGCGTTCGAAGGAACTTGCTTGGAATGACGCTGGATGAATAAGGAGTAACATTTGTGCCGGTAGTTAACGCTAACGTGTTTTGTTGTTTTCAACATTTGTTTTAGTTTATGATACTCGTCACATTGTGAACTGCAGGCTTAATCTCCGGGGGATTAAAAGGAAATCTTTTAGAGGTGAAACAATCGGAAATAACCAGATATTTTGGGAAGGCTGGTGATAAATTTAAAGCTTACATTTTCAGAGCTCGAGAAAGAGAAGGCCTTCAAACACGTAAATTCAGATTAAACCCTGAGTTAATCAGAGCCAATAACAAATAACTAACTCATATAGGTACCATCAGAGCAGGTTGTTGATTTAATTAGGTCAATTCCTTTACCTTGTGGAGATAAATAATACGTATTCTTATGCTGAACAAACATTTAATAACATTTATCTTTTATAAAATCCTTATTTTTACTTTTACTTCTTTCCATCTTATAATAACAACCAACAATACTAGTTATTAACAGACGTTGTGCTAACAACCATATCAAACACAAATAGCATTATATAGATGGTTTTTTCAGGAGTTTAGGTCCTTGTGAAAATGAAGAAACGAACTATTTGGCCGACGTTTCGGAAAATATATTTTTTCCTTCTTCAGGGCTTTAGGTTCTTTTGAGTTGAATTATAAAAAAATCATCTGAAAAGAACTTAAAGCCCTGAAGAAGGAAAAAATATATTTTCCGAAACGTCGGCCAAAAAGTAGAATTTCTTCATTTTCACATGGACCTAAACTCTAGAAACAAACCATCTATATATTAAAATCAGAGGTCTGGAAATCAGCTTACCAACCAATAGGAAAACCAATTTACGGTTTAATCCACACAGGTAATAGACTATTACCAAAGTATTTTTTAAAGAATTTTTAGGAGTTGTCGGGAGGTGGGCAGAGGAGTCTTCATGATGGCCTCCATTGTTCACAGTCCAATCTTCTACTCCGCATTGATGTTATCTTATCCGTATCATACCCTGGGAGAACTCGGTTAAAATCTTTACCTTCGGCTAACAGAAGCAGTATCAAAGAAGCATTACCCGCTCTCATTTCGTGTCGTCATCTTAACATTTTCGTTAATCCGGAATTTCTCTCTTCTTTTCATTTTTGTGTGCTCCTGTTGAGCATTTTTCCTAAAAAAACATGGCCAACGATATTTCACCTACTATTTAAAAGATCGGATTCACTGGATGGAAGTTGTTTTGATGAAATTTTGATTTGTTTGTGTGAGTTGATACATGAGGAAAAAGAATAGAGCTGGTCAAGGTAAATTACAATGAAGAGGATTCGAATGAAATACCAGAAGAGTTTGGAGGACGCATCGAGAAGTGAACAGTGGGAACCAGATAATGCGATTGATTGGGCAAAGTGGGACAGCGTAAAAGGAGGAAAATGTTAGGCATTATTGATATAATTTAGGTTTACAGAAGATATATTGATCAAAAAGTGACACAGTCTAGGGAAAATGGATTATTTGTCTGAAGGTGTTAAGGATAACCACGTGACTGGTTAGGAAAAATCTAATGGAGAAACACCTAAAAGACGTGCGAACAATGATAGATTACAATGAATGGTAATGTTGAAACTACGGATCTTTACCTGAAATGAAGCAATGAAACTGTGAATATAGTCCAATGAAATTTGATATATTATGAGGAAGAAAATTTAACAAGGGATTATTTAAAAATAATATTTCGTTTGTGATTTTCACATCTTCTTCAGGAAGTAAAATAAATGCGATGATAGTACGCATAGATAAGTTTCAGGACGATAGCTCAAATGATCAATTTTAATTAAATCCACTGGCTGTTATTTCGTTGGTAGATCTAATGTATACTTAATATTTTGAAAGTTTCAGCTGCGGTGGAGAATAGCGAGTTGAGTTCATGGAGAGACATTCACGACCATAAAACATAAAAAATATATAATAAAACAAAAGACAAGTGTTTTTTTCGTTTTCAATATTATCACAGTTCAACCTCCAAAATCCAAGGACACTAAGACCCATGTTTCGTCCTTTAGGAAGGGATATGGTCATAAAATATCAACCATAAAACCTCGAAACTCCTCCAATGTAATTCGCTGGAAGAGTATGAAACTCTCTGGAGACCCCGAGTAAGAGGCGCGATAGTCATTCCCTCTTCTTTCGAAAGCAACTTTGTGAAGATATTCACTCAAGCGATTTACTTAGGCGTTGCTTTTCGCGTCGCATAGCAGCGGGACCTTTTAATCAACGTCAGTGCAAGGAGCTCTTCAGATAATTTCAAAACTGATTTAAATCTGTGGATTTGAAACTTGCTAGAGTTGTACCGCAATTAACGATCGTTACTTATTTACAGAGGTAATATTTTATTTTAAAAGTGGTCCTATGATTTTAATTCGCAGTTGTGAATAAAATTCTTCTAGCTTTGCGCAGTCTGTGACGTACGGCTGTGTGCAAACGTTCATCAATCTAGAAATGCTGTCTTATCCAATATTCGTTAAGCGAACCTAGCAAAAAGGAGCTCTTGGGAGTTAAATCTACAAGTTTTGAGGGAACAGGTGAAGGTTTTACGATGATATCCGAGCACAGATTGCAATCCATTGCTCATTGCGATGTTCCGTTTATAGTCAAAAGCCATCGTATTGGAGAGTCTCTTCTTAAGGAAATTTTTATTTAGGCCATCTACCAATACAATGCAAAGATAATTTAATGGCATTCTCAAGCTTGACAGATGTATTTCCTATCTAACTTAACCCGACGGTTCTACTCCTTGCGTTCCTCCCGTTGCACGTTGCAATCAGAACGATTTCAAGGAATCCACCATCTTGTCCAAAAATACTGTAGTCTAGCTGGTAAGTCTAATTTAGTCCAAATTGTGCCGATGCACGACCAAAAAATGTCGCTACTTGCGAAGCTGAGCATATGTTTCATTAAGCCGTTATTGAAATTTATGATAAAGTGAAGTGATAGAAAGGATATTTGGAAAAATTATGCAACGGAAGCAATCTCAGTGCAAAAGATATCGAAGGGGCAAATGAAGTCAAAAAGGACGATATAAGTACACAGTATTAAGATTGGAATTCGACGCAGCAGTCCGACAGTCAACCTGCGGATAAATGAGGCTAACCACACACACCTCGGAAATATTGACAAGAATCATTTACACAATAACAGAACGAAAGGCAAAGGAGTTCCTGGATCAAAACCGATGAGAATTTAGGAAAAGAAAGGGTGCAAGAGAAGCGAATTTAAATCCAGAATTTCAACCTTAAGGCTACTTACAGGGAATAAAATGGAAAAGAACAAACCGTCGTTCATTGCATTTGCTGGTTTAAAGAGGGCTTTTAACAATATAGATGGTAAATCAATGCTTGAAATTCTAAAGGCCATAGAAGTGTTTCACAATGACCGAGGGTTACCCGCAGTTTAAATAAAAACCAGGTGTGGTCATTAAATATGGTTCCAGCAGTGGAGATATGAGAAAATACAGGAGTGAAACAAAGTTGGGTACAGTCTCCCGTTATTTTTATAGGATGGATCTAGTAAGCCTCTATAAGGATCTAGCATAAGCATCTAGTAAGGATCTAGTAAGTAAGTAAGATCTAGTACTTGAATAGTAATAGTAGGTGAGAGTTCTGGACTAAATATTCATTTAACCATTAAATATGAGCATTTGTGCATTTAGAGAAGGCTTTTCTCTCTACTTGGATTGGGATTTAGTGCTCAGGGTTTAAATGGAAATATGACTGCCATGCCTTGATCGAAGAGTTATCCACAGTTTGTATAAAACATTTGTGGTGGTTTTGATGATGGTGATCCAGCGGTAGAGAGGCAAGAATAAAGGAGATCGACAATTTTGTGCAGTGTTTCTCATACTATTAATGTCTACATTGAGAAAGCCATCAATGAACTCATAGAAAAGGCTTCAAGAGTGAATATCCACGGGATAAAAATCAGCGATCTCCTCACGATTCGCCGTTAGCGCATTGGAATATGTCATCGGCGATATGTGATTTATTCTCCATGCGGTTATGGCTGAGACAAAAAGGGACTTGAATAAGACAATTAAACATGAAAGTATTCTAGTAAAAGAAAATGGTCAAATATCACCTGAAGTTCAATAAAATGAAAGGTAAGTTAGTGGTATGCGGTAGGAGAGAAGAGGCCAAGACCAGCGTTAAGATGCAAAACATAAGCTTGAGGAGGTGAAAGAGTATTGCCATTCAAGAAGCTGTGTGACCAGAGTTGCACGTAGGAAGAAGTGTACAGGCAGTAAAATAGCCCAGGCCAAGAGGACATTCTACCAAAAGAAGATTCTACTCACGTGTGGAAACACAAGCTTTGAAGTCAGAACCAACTATTTACAACTTACACCTGGAGCATGTTTCATCATGACAATGAGGCATGGACGATAACAATAGGATAGAAGTCAAGAATGAAAGGACATTCCAAATGTGGTGCTGCACATTATTGACGAAGATAAAATATATATTGATTAAATGGCAAAGGAAGAAGCCCTAAGAAGAGTGGGAGAGAAGAGAAATCTGATAAAAACTTTGGAAAAAATGACGGGACAACGTAATCGTGAGTCATGATGGCCTAATGACGATATATAATCGTCGAGGGAAAAGTAAACCGGAAGAATGGAAAAGAAAGGCCGCGCGGGTGATATATGGTACAAGTAGTGAACGCTTTGAAAGAGAAAAACTACGAGAATATGAAGAGGTTAGCCAAAAGGAATTTAATTCGCCGTAACAAAGCGATCATGATTTTCGTTACAAGTATCCTCTATCCCTTGTTCCCTTTCCCATCAACCCTCTGGCTGGCGACCTAAGATCCCCTGCCACAAGCATATGCGGCGGATGGCAGGGTATTGTGCAGGTGTAGATTTAGGTGACTGTAACACATTCCTTCCTCTCTCACTTTATCAAATTTTTTACGGAGTTAAGTAACTTCATATCGGTATGGCAAACACTAGAATCGGTTAAAAGTTTCCGAGATGGTGCAGTGAATGATTGTGAATTTAATTGAGATTACAGAAATTTGAAATTAGTTTCCGCTTGGATAGTTGACACAAAGTAATATATTGCCCTTGATGCGGAAGCCCCTCTTTATGGTTTAAAAGAAATATGTTAAATTGAATAGCTTGATAATGTAAGCAACTTGCGGTGGATTAATAAAAACAGGATTAATAAACCGATTTTGACACATGGAGCCTCCACTTTCAACTTCCGTATCCACCCTCGGTTCTCTTCTCAATGTTCTCTCCTCGTCCATGTACTATCTCCTATCTCTCCCATCGCTCCGCTCTGCGACTCAACCTCAGTGAGTCAAGAGACAATGTACGGGGGAAAATACTCGGGACGAAATAAAAATTATTATCGGGGGGACAAAGGAATACGTTGAGCACGTTATCAACGCCACGGTCCGCGTGATTACTGATTGGTTCCTATCTTAGCATCAATCTTGTGACGAAAAAACAGCCTTGAAATAATTCGGATCACAAAAAGCTGAATACATTACGGGAATAAGCTGTCCACGTAGCGATGGTATCGCGTGCCAGCCGGAAAAATACGAGCGTCGCTTGAAATGCCGGCGGATGAACGGGAAAGCATTTCTCTGTCCTCATGACTGAAGCCATCGAGAAAAAACTGGGATAGTCAGTTCCCTTGATGGACTCGGAAATGGAATTACTTAGAACGGATGCTTCTGCCGGTTTATTAAAGCGATAAGAGTGATTGAGATCCACGTCTTGTGACCGCGAAGCATTCGCCGATGGAAACTTGAAAGGAATAAAGGGCTGCAAGAAAGATTAGGTGGAATATGTAGTGAGCGGGCAGTATGTGACGGAGTGAGAGAATGTGGAGGGCGAGGAATGAGGTCTCTCGTCTCAGCTCCTGTTACACTTGGAGTGATTAAGTTACCCATACGGGGTGAAGTAAGCGTCACTCACGTGTAAGTTTTTTACACTGACGAAATCATATGTAAGCTCTAAACTGCTTTAGGTTCCTTACAGTATTCCGACCGAGGTACCTTACAGTATTCCGACCGAGGTACCCTGATGAGTCACCCTAAATGACCTGATCCACGTTATCTTTTAGACATTATATCTATATAGTAAAAGAAGAACCTTGTATGAGAACCATTCAGGGCTCGTAACTATGCTATTCTCCTTGACAGGTAGTATCATTGTCATGGCGTAGAGGAAAGTAGGATGATCCCTTGTTCTGCATAAATTTCTCGCGGGATAAAATCGTGTATAAAACCAAAACTCTGTGCTTTATTTAAAATATAGTCCAGATTTTATTGATAGTATCTGAGATAATTTCCGTCATTCTTCATCAAGATGATTGGAATGAAATACACTATGAGTATATTTACCACTTTGCATTTTTACATATTGCTCGTCGACGTTTTCTGATGGATGTAGAAGAAAAACTACGTTGATATGAAGAGGTTGGCCGATAGAAGAATCGAGTGGAGGGTTGCGTAAAACCAATACTATACTAGGGTTGTTGACCAATGATGATGATGATGATGATCGTCGAAGTTTCTTGAGTTACTTGCGTGCGTTGTTTCTGACTGCTATTTTTCATTCGATTTTCTTGGCAACCCCGTCGGTGGTATGCTGGAAGAGAGAACATGCTCTGTGATCGTTCGACAGATCCGGAATGTCCATACTTATAGGCAATTAACAAAATTCGACCATTTCCTCGAAGCACCAATCGCTTGGACCATTCTTTTTCTTTACTGCTTCATGACGCTCTCTGACGAAAAGGAGATGTCTTCCCCCGTGGGGTCAGGGAGGACGAATGCGCCGGTAGAAGAAATAAGGTCTTTCTTGCAAGAAGGGAAATGAAATTTCCCATTCGTCGCGGGGAATGGAGGATGGTGTCGTTGACTGTAGGGTAGGGCGGGGGGCATCCCTAGGAAACGATGAAACAAGTGACGGAATGCTCATCTTGGGAAAACGGGGGAGCTGTGGGGGACAAGGGGTACCTATTATCTGGGGCCTCAAGTCGTGCTTCGCTAGGGTGGGCGAGACTGAAAGAAAGTATGTATAATGCACGCCGACCTAATATCATGCAAACCACCATAAAGGTGTATGGCAAGGGGGGAAATGTTCACCAAACATGCAATATGCATTGTATTTTATGTCACCGATCAAGAAGCGATGGCTCTCCATGACCTCCATTGACCGAGGTGAAATTTTAAAAGAATTTGTGTCCTCAGAAATCAAGTGAAAAAACTGTGGGAGTTAGGAGGAAATACTGATGTAGGGCAAATAAAATGAATTGATCCAGGAACTCGGTCATAATATAGATTTTAATTTGGCTTGATATGGATATGGTTTTCACGTGAAAATATATATTTGGGTATATTCGGTAGTAAATAGGAGAAAATATTTGTATTCATAAAAATAAAGCCAATTATTACGCAAAATTGATAATTATATCATGTCCGTGTTGAGTAAAGAGCACTATAAAAATTTCCAGACACAATTATGGCTGTTTGACGCTCAGCATTTAAGCAATTAAGGGAAATAACGAGAAACATAAGTGATAAAGTTAAATATTCTGATTTACAAGAATTCTTCTCTATGAAATCTGCTAACAATGAATTCGATTCAGTTTGGTGTAAAGGATTCTGAAATTGAATCCTTGTTAGTTGTTAAAGGCTTTATGTAGATAGGTAAACTGATGAAATATGTCACAAAATTGGATCCTAGGATGCTATGACTTTTTCCATTAAAATGCTTTTTTCGGCCTGTACAACTGACTCGTCAAGGAGGCTGATTTGCGTGGAGGCAGGATAATACATGATAGGAAGGTCAGTAAATGATTCAGGCTCAATCCTTGCGGGAAGGGGATATGAAGAACAGCCTGCGGACAGCTGCACTTCACGGATCTTGTGCAATTTTCGGTGCGACGGGAATTCTCCGTTTAGGGTTTCTTCAGGGAAAACACTCCCCATGTCACATCCCCTCTTCCACTCCGTCTTCGATGATTGAGACATGGAGTAAAGGGAGAGAGAGCCGTTGGGTCGCCCGCCCTTCGAGGACGGAAGGGGAAACTGGGAGGGGGAAGTGATTCGGCGTCCCCTCGCCCCCGCGCCCTCCCTGCGGTCCCGCATGGAGATGACAGAGGGAAACTTTGAGGAGAGGTGGTTAAGGTTTGCGCCGCCCAAGTTTGCTCAGCCGTCCGGAGATGCGCGGCCGTGGGAAGGAGTCGTCCATTAGGGAGAGCTTCCCGCTCAAGGGCGACAAAAGGATGCTGGGTAAAAGAGTGGGGGGTTAAACAATCCTCGCCGCCACGCTCCGACCTATCCCTCTCTCTCTCTCCTCCTTCGCTCTCTCCACCTCCGCCCTCCGAAAGCCAACCGTTCGGAAGGAGAGCAAGCCACTCTCACCCCTTAAAACTCACATCATCCCCTGGGCACCACAATCCCGCGTAATAACATTTCCTCTCCACCTGCGACGGCCAATATCCTCCATCCTGTTCCCGGCAGCTCCCTCCTGAGACCATCGGAATGGCCCGCCTGATCCCTCGCTTTCTATACTCTCTCCTCGGTGGCGTCCCTCCGCTGAGCCGTACTGTTTTTTTTCTCGGCTAGCAGTGCACCAAATGGACGGCACCCGAAGCGGGTTTTAATTGCACCCCGCAAGTGTGCACCCTTCATTCAGCTAAGTTTGTTCCATGTTGCGGGGTGGTTACCGATGGCCCCTCGTACTACATACATCGCATAGTAATGTGCACCGCATTCATGTGTGAACTGACCAAGGACGATACTGAATCAAGGCCCGGTGTCTGACACTTTCCCGTGATCTTCTTCCACTTGATCGGCGATCATGCCTCTTCATGGGAAGAATTTCATCCGTGACTAGGTTTGATGATCAACGTAATTCAGGATGCCATAAACTGTGGAACATTTTTGTCTATCACTTCGTATAAAATATCGATATAACTTCATATGTCGCAGGCTCTACTTTGTGGTATGACGGCATGATGGGAAAAATAATTCACTATGTACTTATTCCACGAATTTATTTTAACCTAACCGGTTTCGACGTTAGCACGTCATCATCAGGAGTACAATCTCTGTACCCCTGATGATGACGTGCCAGCGTCTAAACCGGTTGGGTTAAAATAAATTCGTGGAATAAGTACAAAGTGAATTATTTTTCCCAATATCGCTATAGTTTTTGGCTTTTTGGAATTTATATAGTTTTAGGCTTGCGTGATTTTTGAAATGGTTTATTTAATATCTATAAATAGGTGATCAATCATTTATTAATGCAAAGGATACGAATTCCGGCGAGATGTGGTGGAAGTTTTCCATTATGGATTAATGAAAAATCGTAGTGAACTCCACAGTGAATTTTATTGCGACAACCTAGGTTTCGACACGTAGTGTCATCTTCAGACCTGTCATCTAGTGTCATCTTCAGGTCTGAAGATGACACTACGTGTCGAAACCTAGGTTGTCGCAATAAAATTCACTGTGGAGTTCACTAAGCTTTTACATTTATTATTGATTGTTCAATAACTGTGGAAAACGTTTAAGCTGACAGATAAAGGGACCTATGTGGAATTCAAAAATCCTTCGTGTCGCAACAGATACCCTACCTTTTAGACTGTGAGTAATGGCGATATATTAACTGCTTCAACGAGAGCTCTTTGAGGCAACGTGTAGACACTCCTGAAATAATAACCTAGTTGACAGGGCACTCCTCAAGTGATGAGGGAAATAGGAAGAAAAGAAAGTGCACTCGTCTCCGTTTCTCACGGCACCTGCTATTCTTCGCCTCGCTCGCCCTCCTTCAGTTCCACTCTCGCTTTCGAGTGACTAAATAAATTACGCTTCAGCGTGCACACACCCCCAACACTGCCGCCGTCTCCATTTCGTCAAAACCCTCTCGGAATTACTCCCTCGGATGAATGTATTTAGCTGTCTCTTTTCTCCTCGAGCAACAAGTTGACGTCAACTGGTAAGAACGTGTCTCCTTGGGAGGCAGTTAGCAGGATAATGCGAGGACCAAGGGAAAGGGGTCCTATTACCCACGGACCACGATTGTGGTGGCGTGATCGGGTTTCTTTGTTATCCGCATCAAGTGAGTTGATGCTGTCAAGTCTTAATTAAGTAAATTAGCTATTTCCTCCCAGGATGTCTTATTCAGGCTTGTTTTTCCCACCCACCTTTCTTCGAAGCCACGGCTCAGTTACGAAAATAGCATGGTGAGCCCGTAGACATTGTCGGGTTACCCCAGAGAGTTTTGATATACTCTGCGTGAAAATAAATTTTTCATGTTCCATGATAGCGCGAGGAAGATGCGGCTTTGTTACGGCTACTGCCTCGAGGGGAGAATTCTGTCATAGTCACACAACGGAGGGTTAATTTGACATCTGGTGACGAGAGAATGAGGGAAGAGCCAGTCTTATTGAGCAGGTATTAGATGGAGGTATTAAATTCATCGGCTCCTGAAAACCAGTTGCGAAAATAATGAATAAGCCGTGTCATCTTTCTGCTCCATTGTGTTTTGATAACTTGGAAATAACCCCAGTAGTACCTAATTTGTTGTAGTAAAACATTTCGTTTTCAAGAGAACCAATTTCTCAGTTGAAATTTAGCTCTCTTATTAGAACTATTTCCTAATAGAAACTAAAAACTACTACTGAGGGGAATACTAACCCGTAATATTTGTATTTCATCTACAGTTATTACGTATTACTTAGGTTATGAAACATAGCAATAGATTTCTCCAGCTGACATGTTTTATCACTCATGTGCTCCAACTGACATGCTCCATCTAACCCAACTTAATTCTAATCGTAACCCTAAGACAATCATATCATTCATGCCCAAGGCGGGACTCGAACCCGCGACACTTTAGTTGCTAACCTGGCCCGTAAGCTTGGAAAAAAAATTTAATTCACTAATACAGAATGAGCTCGTGGCTGAACTTAAAGCCACCGAGTGCGTCCACCGGGTTGCGGATGGTGGGTTGACCTCTAGATATAGAGATTAGCTGCGAGATAAGCGAGTTTACTCGTCGAATAAGCAGTCGTGGACAAAAAGCGACGTCACTCCAAGGGGGTATTGGCCCATCCCTGGCTAAGGTAGGCCACTAATAATACAGAACCTGTGAAGATGCCGTGACTTGGCGACACGTCACCGTTTCGAAGGGAGGCCGCCAACAATTACGCTTCTCATCGCCCGGAGAAGAGGGCAGCAGCTCTTCTTCATATGGGTGAAGGTAGAGATCACAGTAGTCGGTACAGCGACACTCTTTTCACTACAGGCGTGGTAACATTTACTTCAGCGGCTGTAGTACTGCGATGTGGAAAACAAGGGGAGACCACCAAATTTTATCCCGAGGAGTCGCAGCTACTCCACTCTTTTCTTTCTTATCAAGACGTGATGTAACCCTCTCAAGTACAATGTTCCGGAGGTAATAGTCCCATATTCGGATCTCCGGACGGGGACTACCCAACATAGTACATCAGTCAAGTGTGATAAACATTTTAGGGTAAGAACGTGGAACTTGAGAGAGCTACAGACCTGTGGAAAACTGGCAACCTAAAGGTGGAAATGAAAAGAATGGACCTCGACGTATTAGGAATCAGAGAAATGAAATGGCCCGAAGAAGGAGACTTCTGGAGCGGAAGGTACAGGATATTACATACGGGATCATTAAATGGTAATGCTGGAGTAGGGATCATACTCAGAAAGAGCGCCGGAATGCATGTGAAGAGCTTCCTGAAGTACAATGAAAGGATAATAATGGTGAAGATTGAAACCAAACCTGTAGATACCGTAGTGGTGCAGATTTACATGCCTACGACGGACTATGAAGATGAAGAAGTGGAAGACGTCTACGGAGATATCACTGATGTAATAAAACAGGTAAGAGGAGAAGAAAACCTAATTATTTTAGGAGACTGGAACGCTATCGTGGACGAAGGTCAAGATGGAAGAATAACTGGAAAATACGGACTAAGAAACAGAAACGAAAGAGGAGAAAGACTGCTGAGTTCTGCACACAATATAAGTTGGTGGTCGCCAACACATTGTTTACAAATCACAACCGAAGAAGATACACATGGAAAATGCCAGGCGACAGAAGAAGATTTCAAATTGACTACATTTTAGTGAAGCAGAGATTTAGAAACCAAGTAAAAGACTGCAAACCCTGGGGCAGGCATCGGCAGTGACATAATTTAGTGATGATGAAATGCCATCTAAATTTCAAGAAATTGAAGAAATCTAAGAAGAATACTTGGCAAGTAGAAAAACTGAAGGAGGCTCAACATCAGCTGGCATTTCAGAAAACAGTGGGAAACAACATAGGAGAGGACTTGAATGAGAAATAAGCGGAAAAACGTTGAGAAAACATCAAATGTGGACTATAGGAAGCAGCAAAAGAAGTTCTTGTCAAAAGAAAAGTTGATGTCTTAAAAGATGAAAGTCTTAAACTTGATTGAAGAAAGAAGAAAGTACAAGAATGCGAAAACTGAAGAAGGGCAGCTTTGCTACAAAAGAAAAGGAACAGAATAGGTCGCAAAGCCAGGAACGCTAGAGAGATGCGGATGAAGAATCTTTGCGAAGATGTACAAAACAACCTTGCCTTTGGAAAGGTGGAAGCTGCCTATAGGATAGTGAGGAACCACTTCAAAGAGCGTAGCGCAAGATACAATATCATAAGTGACAAGAATGGGGAAATTTTGATTGAAAATGAAGACCAATTGAAGAGATGGGAAGAATATCTGAAAGAGTTATGCAACGGAAACAATTTCAGCACAAAAGCTATCGAAGAGGAAAGCGAAGTGGAAAAGGATGATATTGGAACATTAATATTAAGATCGGAATTCGACGCTGTAGTAAGGGACTTTCGGATGATTAAGGCTTCTGGTATTGATGATATTCCTGCAGAACTATTTAAAAATTCAGGAAATAAGACATTCAATCAAAACCATCTGCGACAGGTACTCAACAGGAAAAATACCAATGGACTTCAAGAAAAACATCATAATTCCTATTCCCAAAAAGAAGAGAGCGGAAAAATGCGAATATTTTAGGACTATAAGCCTGATGACACATGCATCGAAGATATTGACCACGATCATCTATAGAAGAATAGAACGAAAAGCAGAGGAGTTCCTGGATGAAGATCAATTCGGATTCAGGAAAAGTAAGGGTACAAGAGAAGCAATATTGATCCTTAGACTGCTCATAGAGAAGAGAGTGGAGAAGAACAAGCCTACGTTCATTGCATTTGTGGATTTAGAGAAGGCCTTTGACAACGTGGATTGGGATTCAATGCTTGGAATTCTGAAGGGAATTGGAGTGTCCTACAATGACCGAAGAATTATCCACAGTTTGTATAAAAACCATGTAGCTGTGATTAAATCTGGACCCAGCTGTGAAGAGGCAAGAATAAGGAAAGGAGTGAGAAAAGGTTGTGCACTGTCTCCCATAATTGATTATCCACGGAGAAAAAATAAGCTTGCTGTGATTCGCTGATGACATAGCCCTCATAGTAGAGACAGAGATGGATCTGAACAAGATTTTAGTAACTATGGAAAGGACAATTGCCGGATATCAGCTGAAGATAAATAAGAAGAAGACTACGATATTGGTGTGCAGCAAGATAAAAGAGGCCAAAACCAATGTCAAACTAGGAAAACAAAAACTGGAAGAGGTGAAAGAGTTCTGTTACCTAGGAAGCCGAGTAACTAACGATGGACGAAGCAAGAAAGAAATAGTATTATAGCCCGGGAAAATAGGGAATTCTACCAAAAGAAGAATCTCCTTACAGCTGGAAATGCAAGTTTAGAAGTAAGGAAACAATTCATCAGAACATACATCTGGAGCATGTTTATTTACGGCAGTGAGGCATGCACAATGACAGCAGCGGAGAAGAAAAGAGTAGAAGCATTCAAAATCTGGTGCTACAGAAGAATGATGAAGATTAAATGGATCGGCCAAGTAAGTTAATCTTAAGACATGATGGTCTGATGAAGACAATCGTCGAGGGAAAAGTGAACGGGAAGATTGGAAAAGGCAGGCCTCGTATCAGATACATGGAACAGGTATGGGGATGTAAAAGAGAGGAATTACGTCACAATGAAAAGGTTGGCCGCCTGAGGCAATGGCCAGAAGAATAGAGTGGAAAACTGCGTCAAACCATTCCTAGGATTGTTGACCAATGATGTTGAATACAGAATGAAAGTTCGCAATCCGTGCTACGATTATATGACAGGCTTTTTCCCTCATGAAATTACTTTATTGATAGTTGAGGATGATGTATAAACATGAATATATGTCTCTGGGCACTTTTTAAAATAAGTTTTCTCTTGTACCATTCCACGTATTTCGCTGTGAAATATTCTACGTCGATGTATGTACGTCAAATATTATGTGACCTCGTATAATATTTCTGCAAGTAGTTGCGTCATGTAGCTAAGAATATGATATACTTACTAACCACATGATGTACCTACTATGTACGTATGAATGGCTGACTATTCAAGGGCGAGGAAGAAACGAGTGTGTGGGGAAGTTTTCTTCTTATTTTATACACTATTTAATTCTTTGTACTTGCAAAATGATATTCGTGTTCGCATATATTAATTGACATATTTACCAGGGACACGTTAACGTAAGGTAGTTAGAGCAAAGAAATGCTGCTGAAAGCTTGAGTTGAGATGCCAAATATTCCAGTGATAAATAATGACATTAAAGCCATGAGTTATACCAGTCAAAGCCGTAAATCTGAATGCTATGAAAAATATCTGCTACAGCTGTAAAATCCTCTAGTGTGGTGGATATTGCCAAATAATGGTCGTTTTATTTGACTTAAACGCTGGAGGTGGACTCAAGGGACTAGAGAAGTAGGACTTTTCGAGAAAGAGACAAGTATTACGATTCCTGGGACTCGAGGACGAAAGCCATATTTTCTACCTCCTCATATACCGTTCCGGAGACGGGCGGTGTTGAAGACCCAGGAGCACCCCTACTACGATGGAGAGAGGGGGAGGGAGAAAGAGAGATTTCGGAGACGGTCCATGCATTCATTCGCTGGCGTCAGGTCAATCCGGAACCGAATGAAATACTTGGATGTGATTTTGGAATGGGAAGAAGACATTTAGGGAAGCCGGTCCAGGGCTTTTTTCTTGTATAAGCCCCGTCCCCTCAGCGGAGGTATATTTTCTTTTTTGAGCACGCGAGGCGAAAATAGAATTTCGGGAGGTCATCCTGTCAAGTATCGTTTTTATGGATTCAATTTTCTTTAAGTCCTTGCCTTATTATTTTTTTTCCAGCCTGCCATAATTCCCTCCACTATATCACCAAGAGCGAGTAAAACGATGTGCAAACGGTAACGGAACGACCGCATTCCAATTTATTCATCGCAAAATGTGAATGTCAGGCACAACTCTTCTTCATCATTCATACTTATATTAAGTAATTCATAATATATACAGCTTTTGGGCTTAAAAAGGGCTTCTTGTTCGTGATGGCTGAGCTAAAAAAGGTTGAGTTTTTCTCTGCACTCTTCACATTGAGTCCTTTTCCGTCATTCAGACTAGAGTGTTATGGCCCAGAGAGCAATGCTTTCCTCTTTTCAGGGAAGGATTTTTGACATTGCATTGAAAAATGAAATATTGATGGGTAGGTTTGTGAAATGGGACTGGGAAGGTCTTATTCATTTTTCGGCAGCTAAAACGTTAGAAAAATCTCTAATGCATTTTGACTCCATGAAAATGACCGTAGTCAGAAATGTGATAGTAGGGGATTGATGACTACACAAACATTTAGAAGTGAGATTTTTGAAAAAAGGTTAAGAGTAATAAAACGTGGGCTAAAGAATTCAACTCCTATGCAAAACTGATGCTTTCAGTTATGCGAGAAATGTCATTATAAAAGGAATATTGCGTTTCTTTCATTGCTACTAATAATAATAGAATTACTGTGATTTGCTTATAGAATTATAGCAAATGTTTCAAAAAGAAATTTAAATGTAACATGGCCTTTTTTGCAACACCAGAAAATGATCAAATATTGATTTGAATTGTATTCATCTGTACTGTTAACAAAAAATGTGGATTTTAGCTTACTTGTTATGTTTAAAAATATTAAGTTGCCCTAAGCATACAAGTCACGACTCAAAATACTTATATTGATTATATTTAAACCTCGGATTCAACGCATCCTGGAATTTTTTATTCTCAGCCAGTATGTAATACTATGTATTCGCAGCAACCCAGCAACTTTGTCGATTAAATAAAAGTTTGTGTTCAATTTTTAGATTTAGATTTTTATGTTAAACAAAATTAAAACCTTCTTTTTAATTGAAACAAAAGTGGTGAGTACAAATTTTGTAAGCTATGGAGAAGAGAAAGGTAATGAGGAAATAAGCCCGTTTGAGTGCTGCACAATGAGATAATTTTATTTTAGAATCCAGCATATGTTAAGTCACTCTCCCCTTTGTCGTTCTTTTGCACACCCTCTTCCCTTGCCACTATATTTCAACCCCGATTATTTTCCTCTCGCCACTGCCCTTCTCCTCACCTCATCCCCTCCCTCTCCCCCACTCCGTTTCTCCCCATCCCCTTTATCCCCACGCCAACAATTCACTCCCAGAGACACGTAAACCTTACGCCCACACGTCCCTAGCTTTGCCGGCACATAAGTTCCTCACTTTTGAGATTGCTTTCCTGCCGATGGGGGAAATGATCGTTTTCCGGAGAAACGCAGGCCGCACAGCGTTCGTAAAAATGGGCACGGGAGGGGGAAGAGAGATTGAGACGGAGGGAAATATATTGCAATACGGGGAAAGGTGCGGTGGGTGGGGCGGGTAGAGGAATGCGACTCTTGGGCGAATCGGAACCCCTGGCCTCCCAACACACACGCCCTCGTCCCCTTACGTCCGCGCTGACCGTAAATGAGAGACATCAATCTTCCAGGGATTCGAGAGAGTGAGAGAGAGAAAAGAGGGAAATACCCCGCATCCAGGGGGGTCGCCAGCAGACCCTTCGCCCCTCCCCCACCCCCGTCCGCCGATTCCCGGCCCGCTGCCGGTGCACCACCTTCTTTCTTGGTCGCACCTCATTCGCAAGCTGATCGTGACAGGACCCATCAGTCCACCTCTCCTGAGACTACCACTTGAAAGACCCAATGGGATTTCATGGACCGAAAATTATCGTTTTCCGTAGTTAGAGACTGTAACCTACCTTTTATATTCAATACGCTATGCCAACACACACAAACAAACACAAAATGTAATATACCATAAATATGTAATCTAGGTGATTGGCGAAAAAACAGAAAAAAACAGATACATACGCCAATTTGTCAACAAATAAAATAAAGCACACCAATGCACTTGATCTCACTATGCAATGCGGCAATGCATCCCTGTTTCGGTGACCGTCCGGTCGCACATCAGGACTCTCAACCACGGGATTTCCTGGAGCAGTCCATCCACACCACACTTCCCAAGACGAGCTCGCTCGCAAGAGTCCCCCAGGAAGACTGCCCCAGTGCATTGTTGAAGTCTGGTGACAGTGCGGCGTCAACAACACTCTCAAGGCATTATTGAGGCGAGGCAGCGCAGACACATAGGGCCATTACCGGTTAATTATTTCGTTGCAAGATCAGTGATATTATTATCAACAATGTTTTACCAAGAGTTATCCAATTAGTAAACTTTGACCTACACACTGCTCAATTTCTATATGATCGTTGCAGTAGAATTTCATCAACTGTTTCATACTTTTAATTATTGAAATATAATTGATAACTATGATAGCCGTGGAAATAATTAAATGGAAAAATTTCATCATTAAAATAAAAAATCAATGGAAATAGGCATGTGGTAAAAAACTCTCGTAAATTCCACCGGCTTAAGCTTTGAATTAAACCTAAAGTTTCAACGGATGAATTATCTTTCGTCTTTCACCACCAGGTTAATTTCCATGAAATACATAAAAGAAATGTAGGAACTCCAGCAATCATCAGGTGTCTCCTGATTGGTAGGAAGTTAGAATTTTTATTTTGTTCGTACTGGAATTATAAGACTTGGTTCTTGCACTAAGAATTAGTTTTAGTTTTGGATTCCAAGAGGAGCTGAGATGATACCCGGTACCACATCAGCTCCTCTTTACCTGATCCCGGAAAAATTCTCTCTCAACGGCTTCCTTGGCTAAACGATCCCAAAATTTGTAGGATTAGTTAGTATCTCGGAGGTTAAAGGTTAGCAACCCCGGATATTGTGGGATGGTTTTGTTGTTACGGCTCTGAGAAAACTAATTGCGGGTATCCAAGAGCTTTTGCTAGATGTGTTCTCATCCCTTCGTATGTGTTACGCGGCTAGTTCTCTCTCGTATCTCATGCGGAGATTTTTTTTAGCATTTTTTATTCAAATGTGAAAAATTGTGAGGACAATTTAGAATAAAGAAATTTAATTCGGCATTCGCGTACTTTTAGCAAGGGGACTTACTCAGTTCCTTATAAATTCTTTCCTCCACCCAAACAACAAGCTATCCTAAATGGTGCGAAACACCTCAGCAGTCAGTACCCTCCATCGAATAACTGCTAATACTGAGAGGAAAACTAATGCCATCAATGACTATTAGAATGCTGGAATGTTAAGGAAAGCCACATTAATCAGAAAAAGAGCATTGGCTATGTTCATCGATTTATTCCTGAGAAGAACGCATTCAACAATGAGGATGAATTATATCTTGAACTAGAAGGTGCTCATGAACCTTCTAGTTCAAGATATGGTGTTGGTGCTGGGAGCGAATAAGATATCAATGCTAATCATGTTAAACCGCAGACATCAACAAATATACGTTGACTAGAATATGCATGCATGCATTTAAACATGTTTAAAGGTTGCTGCAACTTTACCATGCTGCTCTGGCTCTAGGTCGTCCAGGGTTTCGTCGCCGGCATTGATGTCAGGTCGATTATTAGAGATAAATACACACTTGTCCAGCAATGAAGAAATACAATCAAGATATTTGGTAAGGAAATGAAAAAAGTTCACCTGGAGGAGTCTCGATCTTACGACCTTTACACCGCTACACCACGCTTGTCTGTAGACTGATTTGTCTTTCCTTTAGCTTCCATCACTCCGTGTTGGAACAAAATCCTTGAGACGGTGGTCTAAGGTCTAATTCTCATAATGGTCTAATGAGAACGTAAACGAGAACTCCTTCAGTGCATTCCTTCCGCTGGGGCTTTTGTTTCTGTAGTAATTTGACTCCAGTTTCGCAAGCCTTGCCGTATCCACGTCCGACCTTGTCGGATCTCCGCTGCGTAAAGCTATTCCAGCCAAGGCAGTAGCCAGACCTAGATACAGCTTTTAGGGTTGTGCCAAACGTTAAAAGTTTTTCCAATTCGCCCCCAATTCAATGAAATAATGGAGGATGTGGGTGTGTACATAATTTTGAAAATGATAGTACATCCGGGTGTTAGTGTGACTGCTCCATGTTAGTGATCCGTCGCTTGATGCAATGGCCATATTTAAACTACTCAAATAGATGACAAACTAAATGGTAAAAAGAACAGATATGTTGAGTGAAGTACTTAATGAAAGATGGCTGAAAGTCCGGCGTTTGTAATTTGTAATGCGAAGGTAAGATAATGAGAACCCACGTAAGAAATAGGGTATATTCCGAGCGTTAGCGATTGCCGTGTGTGGTAATAAGATTTCTTGTTGTAAGGCCTTACATCGATCATATGAATAATATTATATAAGTTAAATGATTTATTTCTCGGGGACTCGCGCCTACATTTTATGGGTTGGTGTTTACCCACCGCCGTTGAAACGGAATCGAGGAATTTAGTCGCCGCGAATGGGATCCACAAGACTCCAGTCACGGGAACACAGACCGAGCCGTATGCCATGATAACTTAGGATGTGTCAGGGCTTTGAGAGCAATGCTGGGGCAATAAAATTCAATATTGGTTTACCTAGCTGGGGACAGACCTCTGCGGGAAGAAAGAGATAATTCTTTTTGTTTTTCATTTCACTATAAATTAAAGGAAATAGGTTCACCCCAATGTTATAGAAGAAATATCCTGCTGATCGCAGTGGTTTATTACTGGTATCAATTTATTGCACCTATCGAGGGGTGTTGTTTTTGTGACAACCAATATGAGTCTCACGTATAAAGACAGGCGTTATGAAATAGCTTCGAGGGCGCAGAAACCATACGCGTGACAAATTGTTTTTATCGTGTTTTCGATGCTATTTCCACAAAGTCACCTAATCGATGGCGATTTCTATTGAGACAACATACAGCGGCAAGCATTTAATTAGAGAGTGTTCTGTTTATACTTTACTCTTTATTCTGTTGTTTTTGTACTTTAAGTAGCACACCATTTAATTTAGACTATCGATTTTAGTAGAAATAGGTACACGGAGGATATTTAGAAAGTTGTTTGTATTACCTTTCCGTAAAAATTTTCTATCATTCAAATTATTTTGTAGAGCACTTACTATTGAATGGTGAATTTGTATTTTGATGCCAATAAGGAGTATTATTCATTATATTTAATATTATCGACGATGGTTGCATTAATTTAATCTTTAATATATTTTGAAGGAAGTATGATGTCCCACTGTAATGTCGTTATAAATCTCAAAACAAATTTAAATAATCTTGTATTTTTCCTGCTTTTGAACAAAAATATACAAATTTTCTGCCTCTATAATTTCTTGTCTTCACCATAATTTTTCAGGACTAACATACTAAGCAGAGTTGAAATAGACGAGTGAAAAGATGGAAATGGAGAAGGCGAACACGGTGTGAAACTACAAACGTATCTTTGAAGGTTTTTTCCCTTTAGTTCATTTAATTGATTAGGTTTTTATTTTGAACTGGTTTGATACAGATGTATACATATCAAAATATTGTAGTATATTAGCATAAATTGTTCAATTACCAAATAGTGAAAATACATACGTACATCCCATCATTCACAAGTATAAAGTTGCTCCCCGTTTGAAACATACATTAATCATAGAGTCTACGAAGGGAATTTTTAAACTTGCCCAAGCCAAAATGACCTTGTTTACACAAAGTTTTTTTATATGTTGGGTAAAATATTTATAAGATATTACCATCTGCATATAAAAAGGCATTTAACTTTATTTTATTTCCTAAAAGTGTAAAAGATTGGTTATTTTCTTGTATTAATATGGAAGAAATATTTCGTTGATGTGTACAATTAATTTGTTGGTTTATTTTGTGTTTAGAACCAGTGTATGAAAATGTATTTGATGGCAACCTCAAAACAAGTTTTTACCTTAAGGGCTACCCAAAGTTTCCCACTGAAATAATTTATTCTTCTTTTACTCAATTTAGGAATTAATAACTCCTGCTCATAAAGTGCGAAAAATAAGTTTCCCACCATGGAGGAAGGTGACGAGAAAAAAAACTTGTAGATTCATGCAAATTATGCTTTCTTGTACCATCAATATTATATAAAAATTTTCCTGATGGAACTGATCAATTGAATTGTTATTAAACTAACATTAATCGTTGATCAAAACCCGGAAATCGTGTTCTGTTAATCTTAGCCGAAATTAGTTCTGCAGCAGTTGGGATTTTTCACGCATCCACAGTGGACACTTTTGAGCTCCTTGCCCGTCGCCGGCCGATGTCTCTCTCGACGGCAAACACTCTCAGCGAGACCTGGAAAAATAAAGGGGAAGAAAGAGTGATGATGGTGGTGATTAGAGGACGAAAATCACCGTGAAGTCCGTGACGCGTATTCCTTCCTCGTTCGACGAAAACGTCCGCTCTGTTTCGACCGTTTCAGTTGACCCGTTCCTTAATCCCTTTTCCGATGTGGAGGAGAGGACGAAAGTGGGGGGGAGGGGGGGGGGGGGGGAGCAGACGTAGGCCGTGGATTGAGAAGGGAGGACATGCATCACCTGAGACGTGATTGCCCCCAATAAAGATCGCAATATCGGATACCGTCGCCTTGGAGCAGCGGCGCACTGTCGCGACACCAACACTGCACGGGCAATCATCCCTCGGTTCGCCGTCCGCCTCCCTCCCCGCCCGCTCGACAGTGATTCTTCTTTCCATTTTACCTCTCTCATTCCACCGAAACTACACATCTCGGCTTATTGACGTTACTCTACTCCGAGCCATCGGAGTTAACATTTGCCGTTCGGACATGCAGAGTAGTTTCCATAGTAGTAGAGTCGAGTAATTCTGCAGCGAAGTAATCATGAAGATGGAGAGTATTCTCTATGCGGTGTAAATGCCTCAATTTTAATGCAACAGCATTCTTCTGACGTTTGTGCCGCTGCCGGTTTGGTCAGTAGGAAAATCTGGAATCAAAAGATGATGGTTGGTTGGTTGTTCAGGGGAGGCGACCGACATCTAAGATCTTTTGCGCCATTTAGGATAGGTGGCTAATTGGGTAATGGTAGGAGTTCTCAGGGAACAGAGGAAGGGTGGAGAGAAACCCGGCGTCGGCATTAGCCTCCTCTTAACGGAAGGCACCAAGGGGACCACGGCTTTACGTCCCATCCGACGGACGGAGTACTGGACTTGAAATGCCTTCCACTAGGCACTCACGGTGGGACCGGTTTTCCACTGAAAAATCCGCTACTGCCGGGAATCGAATCCGGGCCCTCGGGATGGAAGGCCAGTACTCTAGTCACCACATCAACCCGATTCCCATCAAAAGATGATTGAATACTTGTATAGCAGTCGGTAAGATTGAGTTAGTTTAAGCATTGACTCCCTAAGTTCATTAAATATTATACACTTTTGATAGATACCTACGGCATAAAGAAGACCAGTACTCATTAGAGTAGTTGTTGACTTAGGTTAGAGGTGCTCCAGCATCTTAGGTTATGTCGCAGTGTCTAAGTTAACCCCAAGACAAATACGACATCCACGGCCAATGTGGGGTTTGGACCCACGACCTCTGAAGAGAATGTAGCAAGATATTCCATGGAATCAATGTATTATTATTACGAAGTGATTCAAAATAGCATATTTTAAAGCCTGAAGCAGTAAAAAAAGGAAAAAAGTTTATATTATCTGGGCCCAACATCCTTCGACACTTCAGCCCTGAAGGACTTGCTCCGTGGAGACCCCGAAAAGTCTTCACTCGGACAATACGCCGGGAAAACACCAAATCAAACTTCATGTTTATAAAATATTCCAGTTTACTGGAAATGGAAATTGAAAGAATTCGGAATAAGGGCGTCTGTCTCGCAATGCACAAAATTGGTATGGTAACTTAGTTTATCATTTCAGAATACGTATTCTTACGTCAAGGGTATATTGAACGTTGGCAATTTTAAAATAATGCCTTATAGGAACATGGAAAGTAGTCTCAGTTTTTTTTAGCATTTCCTCTGCGAACTTAGAGCTTCAAAATTGGGTCAAAGGAATTAATTAGCCTATCGTAATGAACGAGTGCCTATATAACGTAAGCTTGTTATAGGGAAGGAAGAGAAAAAAATTTTTTTGGTTGAAAAAGTCGGGAAGTACGCACTACAGACCAAAACGAAAAATTACTTGCGGACATTTTTCTCCCGAATAGATGGCTCAAAGAAATAGGCTACTTTGAGCGATGTGATTAATTGGGCCAACGATTTGACTCCATTACACATGCACCTATTTATACGCGCGGGCAATATGGTGGAGCAAGATAACTTGGGAAAAGTTCCTGGGAAGGAAACGATTAATTTCGATGAAGATGGGGGAAAGTGAGTGGGAGAGCGTGGGGTATTACTCGAGGAACTTTTTTCGAGTTTTCCCTCCGGTTCCTTCTCAGACTTGAGAAAGAACCGTTTCCTTTTCTGTGGACCGCATTCATTCCAAATTTAAGCGGTCCTCCGCCCCCACTCAAGACGAGTCCCTCCTCCATCATGCTCATGTGTCAACCCATTTCCTTTCCACATTTCTCACGTTCTCCTTTATCAGCCCATCGCCTCAATCCCTTTCCCTCGTTTCTCCGTCCCGATATGCACCCTTTCCTTCCACCCCCGCGTATTCTCTCCCCTCCCTCACCCCGTGTCTCTTTCATCCCTACTCCTCTGCCGTTCGACCCAACAGCCGTGCTGGGCGTTCCGCCTCTCCCCGCCCTGCCTTCTCCCTGCCTTGATCATCAGCACTGCCACTCCTGCAGCCACTGACGGTCAGTCGAGTTCCCAGTAATCCACAATCACCCATAAGGTAATTAGAGGATATTTTTCTCCTCTACATATATCTGTATCGTCATCTATTGTCGTCAATGGCAAGATTGGTTGGGAGCAGATCTCAACTCTATTTTCCTATCCCCTTTAAGAGAGAAGTAGGTAAAATTCCGTTGTTTCAGGCGTGACTTCATGGAATTTGCTTAGCATATTGAATGAGAAGCAGTAACTTTGTAATTCCACAAGTATTTATTTCAAAAGACTTAGGTTTCAACGTAGCACGTCATCATCAGGTCTCTGATCTGATTAGACCTGATGATGACGTGCTACGTCGAAACCTAGCTCGTTTGCAATAAATACATGTAGAATTACAAAGTTACTGCTTCTCATTCAATACGTAGGTAAAAGTCTTAAGCATTCTTCTTTTTTGAAGGTATTTAGTTTCCCTAGTCTGTAGCATCATCAGGTACTACTGTCAGTCATTAGTAGCTGATGATTTTACAGAGTAGCAGAACTAGTTGTTAATTAATATCTTAAAAAAAGAGTGGAAAGCTTAAGTTTTTACCGACTTCTTCAATAGAATTCCAGTATCGGCCTCATTCACCAAGTATATCCTCTTCATATTTTCATAATTCTTCTCCTATACACTCTTCACTATATAACACATGCATTCAACACGAAGCCTTTCTTTGTAATTATTCCCATTCACTTTATCCTCGACGGTCATTTTCATTACACACCACGTCTCAAGATATGGCCGATGATTTAGTGATATTAGTAGCAGTAGATTCATGTTTCTCCTGAGTACTCCAACAGCTCAAAGATCAATCTCATCACCAAGCTAAGGTCCCATCATACAACTTAAGGCCTTAATACTGAGACAAGCAAATAACCAATACCCCAGGTGAGTTTCGAACCCATAAACGGTGGGGCAAGGTACCGACCTAGCAGAAATCAGACCTTACGTTGTCTAGGTTTGAATTTAGGTTATGGCAAGGATTTTCCAGAAAAATATTTAGCTCCACAATACGTGCTTGGTGAAAGTCAAAAGTTTACTGCAGTAAGTGTTAGGCCTAATGATGAATTCACCGACTTGGAAAAACAATATTATCTTAAAGCCGGAAGGGGTAATCAGCTTGGGGACATGGTGGCCTGGAAACCAACAGGCCTCAGGTGCAGGCCTCCTCCTGGGACATTTGCTGTACAATAAAATAAGGCTTGAAGAAGTGATGCAATCAGAGTATTTGGGCCTAATTAAAACCTTATTCTTTTACTACTCATATTATCCCTCAAATATAGGAGGGGAGGTCTTCCAAATACTTTAACTTCTTCGCAGATCTCATTTTTATTTTTTGGAAGAGTAGGCTCAGAAATCCGCGCATGGAGTATAAATTGTACTTTTGTTACTAACTTGAGTTCTTACTAGAATAAATGAATAATTGAAACCATCTGTAGCTCTTTATTCCTATCTTCAGCTCATATCGAAATTTTATTTAGCCATAGCATACCGCACAAATGTTATTCTCTACCTACTTGATAAAATCATTCCTTGGATTTCCTCAGCCCATTAATTAATTCTTCCTCAAATACTTTCATATGGTGAATGAGCCGTTTAATCTGTTAAATGAGCACCTCCTTAAATCCACGACGTTTATGGTAACCTTCTTTATTGCTATCTTAAGTGTCTTCCTTCAGTTTAATTTAGTCATTTAATCGACTTTTGCTTAGTGGTAATCACATTCAATATATTTTTTTGGTTCTGTGTTCTCAACTGCTGGTAATGGTTATGGCAAGCATGTTCTCCTTTGAAGTGCCCTCTTTGTACAGGATTTTGATTCTCACATTACCATTTTTTTCTTTTTGTACCAGTTTCTAATTTGCTCTCCAAGTAACCTTTCCCTGAAAAGCCCTTACATGCTTATAATTTCAGTTAATTAATCAGTGCAATGAAAATACAGTCTGTACGCGTCGATTCTATCAAGAAATGGATTGCAGTACTCTTTAGCTTTAGAATTCAACTGGAACAATTATGTTTGTCAGCGATTCATTATAAATAAACATTCCTGAGTTAACGCTAGTAGAAAGTTGGTAGAAAGCTTCTTTCTACGAAAAACACGCAAGAGTGGTGAATAATAAAGGCCATTAAATATTTAAAATTAATTACTGCGGTTATTTTCCTCTGGTTATATACTGAGTTTAACTAGCTTACTTCAATAAAGCGAGAAGACAATTACTGGAATGGCAAGCAATCGAAAAAGACGGTAGGTTTTGTCTTATAGCCACGTAATACCACCATCATCTCTGTTGCGAGGCCGTGCGGGAAACGGGGACAGTGAGGATTTTGAGACCCGTAGTCTTAAGGAAAAAATCTCTGATAATGATTATGGGACGATGGCGAAGGCTGTGGCCCGCACTGCCGCCTGCTTCCGTTCTCACCACCGCGCGGCGAACTTGGCGGCGACGGCGCCTCGCCCTTCCTTGGTCCTCTCTCTCCCCGACACCCCTCCCTTCCGCTCCTGGTCACCCCTCCGCCGAGCGACGCACCCCGCAAATCCAGGCCTCGTTATCGCCTTCCCGCACGGACGAGTTTCTTTCCAAATTAGGGCCGCGACATAATTGAAACGATGTGTTTCAAATGTTGCGCCCCTCGAACCCCTTTCTTCATTAGCCTTTTGCGTCCATCTGGTCCGCGGAAGTACTCAGGGTGCGATTTTATCCTTTATTTGAGTGTAATATGGCGGGGGAGAGGGCTTCACTGAATGCTACGTTGTTTACTTCATCCCTCACCCAGTAGTCACAAGGAGTATTTTAAATAGCTTTCCATAAATTATCCAGGAAATGCTGTTTTCAAAATTTACGTGGCCTGTGGCCATTAATGGTGCAAAAATATATATATTGTATTTTGGAATATATTTTTACCACACTTTTTTTTACTTGTGGAGGGCATATTCTCATTCGATCCTCATTCCATTTAAACTTTCCTACCTTTTCTCTCATTTGTCGTGCTGCACATCTCTTTTCTTTTCGGAATAATCATTTCTGGTAACTGAAAGAAGCACAACAAATCAGTTTCCTTGTTATTTCAATTAAACTATCTACCTATGACGTTTGTGGTATGCAAAATAACGACAATTTGATGGTCAAATCAACTGAAATAAGAGAAATAAATTTTGAACATTTTTAGTCTTAAGGGAAACTCAACTACTCATGGGAACTAAAGCAGAACGTTAAGTAAGCATTAAAGTTCTTATGAATTGCCGAATATGCCTATAGTAGTCTGTGAAATGTACCAAACAGGGTGAATTTAATTTTTAGCATAGGCTAGGAAACAGTCACCGCTTTTCTCGTAGGTCAATCAATTTTTAGGACTTTGGATGGCGTGTGACATTAGGATACTAATGCACATAATATAGTCAGTATATTTATTTGATACTAGTAAAGAATTTAGACAAAATTTATCAAATTCTTCTGTTGACGGAAATGTAAATTGCAATTGGTAATATGCAAAAGATAATATGTCTTACCCATATCGTAGAACTTCAATTTCAAATATACCCACTTTTCATTCTTAGCTCTCATTTGGGTGTACAATAACTTACCAAATGACATTAATTAGGAAAAGAGCATTAATTTTTGATATATGGTCGTGTCTGTATATTAAGGATTATAAGACGTCAGTCTTTGATTCCCGTTTTTCGTTTTATTGATTTCTCAGAAAAACGAGACATTTCACTTAGGGAAATACAGACATATTACTGGACTTATAAACTAATTTGAACCTAATTACATCTACTCAACGCTCCATTTTATTCAGCTCTATAGGCCCAATTGACACAATAGCCTCCCAATATATTAACAATGGAAAAAAACTTTTGGCTCTATATTCTTCTATTTTTCCCTCCGACTATTTCCTATCCCAAGTCCCTATCCCTTGTCATCAATTTGGCCCCAATAAACAGATATTTCTTTGTCAATGCTTGTTTCATAACGGGTAATGATTGAGGAACTCCTTGGTATTTTTGTTGGCTTACAGGGTGGGGATGTTTATTTCAGAGGATTGCTTTGATGACAAAGATGGAATTACGGTCCGTAAATACTGCTTCCTATCAATGGGGATATTTTAGGGGAAAACTTCGTTTCGACTTGATGCTTCGGGTGAGGGAACACGATGTTCTCCAATGTAGTCTTTTATCCACCTTGTATTTCGCTCATGTCCGCTGCCCGTTTCGACTGCTTCCGCACCGGCTGCTCTAATCTGACCTTTCCTCCGCTTCACCACTTCCCACTCTCCTCAGATGTCCGCTCAGTCAATCAGCACAGCGGTAGGGTAATTATTATCGTTCCTATTTTTCGAATTGCCGTTTTTTCATCTGATTCCAGCCTATTCCCCATTACTTTCCATTGCTGAGTCTCTTGCGGATAACTAAGTAGCGGTGCACCTATCTAGCCGAAAGCACGTTGACACGTGGTGGGGTATTTAGTGTCTCTAATATAGAGACAAACACATGATTATTCATCCGCACTTTAATGACACTTGCCGGGAGGAGTCAAATTGTCCTCTGGCTGTGAAATATTTCACTTATGGCTCCAACGTTTAATTTACTTTTATTTCGCCGCATGCACCTGCGCACATTTATTCGCGAAGAAAGTATCCGTACATTCTTGACTCACCATACAGTCTCCAGAAATCGACATTGCATATTTTTTTATCAACAGAAAGTTCACTTCTTATTTTTCAGTTTTCCTTTCCTACTCTTCAACTGTCCCCCCCTAAACAGCGGCCAATTTATGATTTATTCCATTCCTCTACCATCTCTTTCGAATTCATTTTTCAGCGATAATTAGGGAGGAAAATACGCGACTCCGTCCACGATGGCCTGATAATCACAAATTAATTACTTTCCCCAAATTATTTTCTTGTTTCGAAGCGAAAAGTAATCCGCTCGTCTCTTCTTCCCCTTCGCCTACTCCAATTCCGACCGGTTCGATCAATCGCATTACACTTCATTCAAATCTTCCTTCCAGCCCTTCTCCCTCCGTCCATCTCAGGATCCCTCCACCGCCTCCCACCCACTTCCTCTCCGTTCACCCCCAAATCTCCCGCCCTTCGGATTTCTTATTAGATTTCAACCGCCCGACCTCCGCCTCGCAATCACCCGAACCACTCCACCCTGCCACTTATACCTTCCCCCCCCCCCTCCCCTCTCAATGCCCACTATCTCATTCTTATTCCCGTTCACCCCCGCCCCGTCACTCCCCCCTCCTCTGTTGCCACGCAATATTCCCAAATCTCCTCGCGAGGGATAAATTCTCTCCATCATCCTCCCTCCTTCCCTCCCCCTCCTTCTTTTCTTTCAATGCGGACGCTTGTCTCGCTGATGTCCTACCCTTTTCTTGGAGGAAGAGGAATCCCCGGTTCTCCTTCCTTTAATCAGTGCCACTCGACTCGAGATCGTTTAAGGACCGCGCGGATGTGAAACTTATCCGTCTCTCTTTCGGGAGGGAATAAAAAAAGGGAAGGTGAAGTTTTTGGGACTTTTTCGGAGAAAGGAGTCGACGGACACCTTCAAATTCAGGTTGTTACGGGGATTGAGAACTCTGGCCTCAACGATTTTGCCGTTCGGGGAGTTTCGTAATGCTTGCTCGCACCGAAATTCAATTCATTGTTTTACCTTCGTCTTCCACAAGTCAGTTCTTCCATATATCACTCTTTCTTAAAGTTATATTTATATCATTTCTTTTATCTGTCATTAAAATATGGCCTCTTCCGATTGTATGATCATTCGTTAAAGCCCATTGAACTCGTGTTCTTTCATAATACGTGCTTTAGATATTGAGTAAAAAGCCTACCTTTTACAATGATCTCCATCAGACATACCCAACAATATGGACGCGACCAATTTCGTGACCAATTGAACTATGGCCGATATGAAACAGCTTTATAACAACGAACTTCAAGGCACGCAAGAAGAAAACGTATGCTAGTTTTTAATCAGCAAAAAGGCTTTTTCTTTCTGCCAATTAAATAAGCGTATATTAATCAATTACGTCCATTTGGTTCCTTTTTAACGGTAAAAATTTAACTCATATATTTTCAATGGTTTTGCGTTTTGAAATAATTTTTCTAAGGAAATACGAAAGTTATGTCGAAATTTATCGGACCTTTCGCCCGATAAATGTTGACATGATTTTCTGAGCATTGCCAGTAATTCTTATGTTTTAACCTCCCAGTTAATGGCTGCAGATTTGACTTTAATGTGTTAAAATCAAACGTTAAGGCAGCTACTACCAATTCAAATTGATGCTCTGGACTATAAATATCCCCGCCAGGATATACGTTGAATGTATTATCGTATACGGTAGCACTTTCCGCTTGAAAGTCTTTCGTGATGAGTCAAGGCAGTTAATGGAATGAATTTTAAGATTTACTCGGTGTATATATTTACACACATTAAGTTGCAAACGCGATAAAACATGGTGATTTTTCTCCATCCTGTTGAAGTAAAACGTGCGGCTCAGCTAGTTATCTTTCAAAATACTTACTCCCACCACGCTACCTTATTTAACTTTCGAAAGGATATGCTCACTCAGTGGAGGATGAATTTTGTTTTACAGCATCTCCGCGGTGCTCAGAATGCGTCGCCGTGCCCCGCGAGGCGCGTCCGACAACTCGTCGTCGCTTGAAAGGGCATTCGGTGGTGAGTGGGGCCGGGGAGACGTGGTCCGCGAGTGAGCCCTCTCGCCCGAGCGAACCATTTGAAGTGCCTCCGAGGGGCGCGAGAGGACGTCCTCGCTCCCATCCCTTGGGAAAAGCTCGCGGGAGGAATCCACCGGAAAAAAACATGGCGAAATATCTCTCGTTATCCTTTGTGATACTTTTCATTTTTTTTTGCGAGCGAGAAAGTTTTCAATGGCAGACCTCCGCTACGCTCACCCCATCAACAGCAGCTTCTCCTCTCCTCACGATCGATGAATGAGGCGCAAGATCCACGGGGATCGACGCCGATTAACCGCAGGAGAGGATAGGAGAAACATTTGAATCGTTGACGTTTTACGCGCAATGTTTTAAAGTGCGCACCACCGCGCAATAAGAAAACGATATACGCTTAGCGCTTTGGACTTCACGCACGACAGAATTTTCAGTGTGCAGAATCGTAACTCTGAGCTTCGGCTGAGAATTGCCATTGGAAATAAGTGTTCATTTGCGTGGCGTCCAATGACTTGACCACTTTGCTACTCTAGGCTTCCGATTTTTGATGGGATTATTGGAGGGTTAAAGGGTTATTACGTGCCATGTGCCATTACGGTCTTGCAGGGATAAAACTCGTACTGTAGGCTATCTACTGTCTTGTATCTACTGTTAATCTACTGTCCACAAGGTAGTTCCAATACTTCATTGTATGTGCTGGAAGAAACTCAAGCCATGATGTTAACGCTGTCTTTTTCCACGTTAAATAAGGGCGTTGGCCGTGTCCTTAGGCAAACATCCTGGCAATGGAATCGAGAGGTCAATTGTTCGATCCCGAGTCAGAAAGGTATTTACACGTTGGTAATTTTTATTATATTCTCACTCCAGTCTCCCCTCTATCATAGGATCATTTATACTTCGACCTGGTAACCCAAGAGCTCTGATTTCTTATCCCGTCTCAAGCGTGGGTCATTGCGTCATTGACTGAGGATCACCTTAAAGCTTAATTCTAGTTTTGCAGCATCAAAGCCAAATTTTACTGCCTCCTTATGAAATCACTACCAGTACAATGAGTAAACCCTGTTAAACTTTTACTTCGTAATATGTATTTTTAAAACAAAGGATATCACATGATTCAATTTTTAGCGTCGGCATTAATTTGCATGGGGCATAACTCCCCAGCTCTGCACAAAACTCGCTCGTTGGAGCGCGGGTGGTAGATCCCTTCCCTGTGCCTCTTCCGTGGTTTCCTAGAACAATAGTGCATCCCATCTCGATGTCTTGGCTCGATACGAGAGGCAGCATCCGAAATCTGCATTAAAGGTTTAGCCATTCGTGTGAGTTCCTGGCACGGGAATTGGTCGAAATTTCTCAGTAGGGATCTCCGCTACGAAAGATCCCTCAAAAATATAATATTTGACTTCTGTAGGTTGCTCTTGGCAATAAATTTAAAATTCCCGAGAACTACTTCTGAAAGTGTTCTTTGCATTCTAAAAATAGTCCCGGGTGAAATAAATATCTCCTAAGGGTCCCAAAAAGTGTTTTTATAAGTATATCGTTTTCCTGTACGAATGAAAATCCTTTATTTGGAACTATAACTTCGTAGAAAGCCAAAATTTCATAGTCATGAGTGATAAATGGCTGGTATTCACGAATATGTATATTTTTTAATCATACTTACTCAAAATATCTTTGAAATATTTACCCTTGTTATAGCAAGTCACAGTGATCACAGCTAATCGTTATGTTCGCTAAGTTACATGAAGCCATAAATTATTTGTATGCAATTAAGGTATATACGAGCAAGGACATGGTACTTATATTCATCGTTTCTGAAAAATGTTATAGAATATGGAAACATCACTTTGGAAAGACTTTATTTATTGATATATATTCTTGATTTATGGAACACATTACTCTAAAAATCTAAAGAAAATCATTTGATCCAACAAAATAGTGTTAGTAATCCATCAGAGTCAGTTCTGTGCAAATAACATTAAGGACGAAAGAAGAGATTATATTCAATCATGATAAACTCACCTGAGTTTATCATGAATGAATATAAAATATCTTCTTATTGTTAAATTATTAGAATAAATTCTAAACTTGGAATATATACATGGAGAAGGCTACTAAGCCATTCCATAATAGAAATTCGGATTATGCGACATTCTAATTTTTCTAGGGATGGGTCGGTTCGGTTCTTCGGTTCTCGGTTCCACCGGTTCTTAAGCTTAGAACCGGAACCGGAACCGAGGCCAAAAATAATCGGTACCGAAATAATTGGCGCGAAAACCAGTTTGTAACCTACTCACACTCCGAAAGTGGAGGCTTCACATTAAAACCTGGTGAAATAGTGTACTCAGATGCTTCAAAGTCGCGAATTATTCTAATTCAGTCTATGAAAATGATTATTGATTACCTTATCTTACCATTGAGCAATGGAAAGTAAGTGGTAAATTAAGAACCGGAACCGAGAATCGGAACGGAGAACCGAAGTTAAGAACCGAACCGGAACCGGAACCGAAAAAAAGTGGAACCGACCCATCCCTAAATTTTTCTTAAGCCTTCTTCCAGTTCTAGTCATTTTATCTGCCTTAATGTTGGCTCTTGTGACCATTTTGCCGTGAAGAACACAAATATCACTCGAATATGATTAAGATCTTTCCTTTTAAGCCATAAAACAATCTGTACTAAATGCCTGCCTCTATAAATCAAATTACAATGCCAATGAAATTTGATGAAAATAATAGGCTTTTTGAATGATATGACTTTCGTGATCTACTGGTGAAATATGTTTCAATGATTTATTTTTATTAGCGTATCTAGGTATTGACATTCCTGAAAAATGCGCATTTTTTAAAACACAGCTGTGCCCATAAAACTTTGTGGAATACAGGATTGTGATTAAGAAGTTGTGGATTACAGGATTTTTACAGACTGTAGAAGTTAAGTTGGCAACGCCACGGCCCGGTAGCCAAATTGCCTTTGGTTCGAATCCCACCTGTTAGTTGGATATTGTGTTCTTTTTTAAGGACTATATTTGCACTAGACGCTGCGATTAACCTAAGCGTGTGGAAATCCGTGCGGAATTATTCCCACAATCTGAGAATATCGTGGTGTGTTGGTCCTTACGCAGGGGTAATATTAAGGAGAGAGAAATGAGGTTGGAGATAACCATCCTGTCCCTTACAAATGACTGAAGGACCTTTCGACGGCCATTTCGTTCCACATAAGGGTGGAAACCAGAAACCCTTAAAACATCGTTGAGCATCCATTATATTGATCTCGGTCCCTGATTAGGATCCGATACTATTGCCAACTTATCAGATTATGGATACAAAAGCTTTACCCTCCCAAGATATTTGCCTGAAGCTCACGATGAATTAGGAAATGAAAATGCCGTTACAATACCAAACCATCTGATCCATACAATGATCATGGGTAATCGAGAGCAAGGAAGACAAAGAAGTTGCTGAAATTGTTGAGATAATTGTATTAACCTGATGAAAGGGTAAATATATGATAAGGATGTATAAGTAGATCACCTATTGAAAGGGCAGGAAATTACTCCGTAAGGAAGGAAGGGGGATATAACAAGAAATTGAGAAATTGTCAAGGTACAAAAATAGATTGAAGCTAAATGTATGAGTTGGTAGTTTATAAGAGAAAACTATGATATTTCATCAACATAGAAGCAGAAAAAATATTTCTATCCTGTTATTATTTTGAGCATTTACCGTTTATTGTTTCGCGTCCATAGTGATTGATACGTATGAAACAGGTTATTTTATTTGAAGATCTCCTATTCGCTATATATTGTGTTTGGTACAGAGTACTTTATCTGGTCAAAGCAAACGAAAGACACAACATACAATAGTTGGGTTTCGCTGAGAATGCTAGGCGAAAAATGCACCTAGTTTTAAAAGTAAACGTGATCATCAAAAGTTAAGATTTACATGTCACCGCACTTTTCATAGGCTGGTGGGGATTTTTATGCATGCTCACCATTCTTGTTTGCATTATCAGCGAGTATTAGGGCACAGGGTAATCCTGAATTCTGTAGGGAAAAACTAATCATATTCGTAAGAGGATGGTTCTTCTATTGAAAATAGGTCTTCGTTTATAAATGCTTACTATAATGTAAAGAAGCCATTTAAGAGGCTGTAGGGAGAACGGTGAATTCTCCGTAGCAATAGATTGAACCGAGCACATTTTTATAACTTAGCATGCATAACATAATCCTGGACAAGGTTGAAGCTAATCGTCCTCTTATTTTTACTTAAAAAAGGATTAGGGAAACTGCTGAAGTAGACAGCTCACTTGCACAAAAGTGGTGGTAAAAGTGGCTTGTATGGTCACAGGGCAGATAGTGTCCCCGCAGTTGAACCATAGTTAACGAGGTCAATTTCTGCCTTTGTTATGTCATCGTGCGTATATTTATGATAATAGAATTCTGCAGTCCTAAGCGCTCCCTGACATCGGGGAATTTAAAATACCAAATCTTGCCTCCGCGGGCTTGAAAGGCGGATAATCACTAATCCTCTCCCCTGGCAACGGAGAATTCCCTTTTTTCCAGCAGGAAAAGGAGCCTGAAAAAATGCCTAAGGTCAGATATGTTGCCGCGCAGGATTGGATCCGACCCGCGTACCGTGGAATCCTCTTCGCCTCCTATCTCCGCCAATTCCCTCCTTTTTTTCTGCCAAATTTCCGCTACATCCCACCTCCTCCCTGTCCCCTACTCCTCCTTGTCCTCCGACCTTTCTCCGAATGCCCCTTTTCCCACCAGCCTCCCCTCCACACCTTCATCCTCCGCCTTATCCTCTCCTCACTCGAAGGCTCTCCGAACTCCTCTGCCTCCTCCCTCACCTGTTCCCGCTAAACCCCGGCGCTTTATCTCGCTCGCAACACTCCTTCCTCTCTCTCCTCACCCTTCCTCGCCAATCGCAATCTATTTAATCCTTCCTCTCCCGCTCCGCAGCCTCCGACAATCTCCCTCGCATTCCCTTCATCTTCCGCTACCGTGAGCTTGCTCTAAAAACACGCCCGTGTCCGCACTTGAATGGCAAAGCAAGATGTCTGTACACCGGCGCGAATTCGGGATTTTTTTTCGTAGACATCGATTGAAACTGAGCCAATACATAGGATTTTAATAATCGTCGTCCATGCAACGGGATGAAATCGTCAATGAGGATGATATATAATGTAGGTGGAATAGCTAAGAGAAATAGACACCTGAAGTGATGAGATAATTACTGCATAAACATTCATTCTCATACATTGATAACTGTCACGGTTAGCCTTGGGTTTGCTTTAATAACTGGGTAAAATATAAAGTAGGATAAATGGGTTTCAGTGACTTTTCTCTTTTCTACTGTTGATGATGACTGTCGACATAAGTTTGGGCTGGTTGAGGTGCTAGAGGTCTTTCAGGGTTTCCGACCAGATCAGGCGCTACAACGTTTTAATGCTCTGTTGCCGTCTTCCCCGGAGATCAGAAAATCAGGGAGCCTTAACGCTCTAAGGATGGCGGCAGAGTTATCCATTGTAACGTTGGCATGGATCAACTGATAAATGATCCGAGAAGGCTTTATGTACACTATACACCGGAGAGCGTGAAATACTTCATTGCTGAAGGTACTATCAGGGTAGTGGATTACGCCGAGGCATAAATATCATCACCACTAAATAGGTGAAGTTGACCATGACGATACGACAAACATTATTGTCGATATGATGATATTACCAATCTGCCAATGCAGCTACTTTTGCGTTTACCTTTACAATTTGTTTTGCACCCAGGGGAGTTATTTTGATTTGAGAGCCGCACGGTACCTACCGACGTGCAAATAAACACGGCCGAAGGCCAGACCCCGCGTTCGACGAGACTTTCGCTGGAGCGCACGCTCTGTGCACGCTTTGACTCGCGCCGATGCCCGCGTGCACAAACAAAGATTCCTCCCGCCATCCCCTCAACCCACCGCATACCCGCATCATCCCTGTCCGGCAATCTCCTCCCTCCCCCCCCAGTCCATCGTCCAGGAACCCACTCTCCACGCCTCCCTTCCTTTAGGGGTACGCGAGGCGGCGGCTGTATTTCACTCCCTTATCTTTTGACTTTGGTTCCCTCCGCTGACCCTTCCCCATCGCCCTCCTCTCTCTCTCCACTTCTCGCCTCCTCACCCCTCCCTCAACCCGCACATTCCCACCCCTCTCCGCCTCTGTCTCGAGCAGCGAACCCCTCCCTCCCTCCTCACGTGCAAATCCTCCACCCCTCGATCCATATGTAACCATCCCTTGCAGCATCATCCCCTGTGATCCACGCGTGTGCCCTGCCTCCTAATGCGTGTTATCTCGTTCCTCTACAACGCTCGCTCCTCTTCGACCCTTTGCCTCCTCCTCTTCTACTCCCAACTCCTCCTTTTATCTCCCATTCCCTCACCTCCCTCACTCTCTCTCTCTCTTTCCCTCTCGCTCGCCGTATCACACGCACACGAGGCCGAGATCCCTTTGAATTCGCACACACGCATTTGTGTGTATCGCGAGGGGGATATATTATGGATAGTGATTATGGGATAATTAATATCGCCACTACCTAGCGTTAAACGGAAACAATTATGTCGCGATGAGTAATGCATGAAGTTGATTCAGAGTGAAAACAGTAAGGGGATTATATTTGATCATACTTTATTTTTCGCCTTTGACATCCGTTTGATCGATTTGCACGTTTGGTTGCTTAGCAATTTTCCTGCATCATCACTGGTTAATCTCCGTAGGCAATCCCTACGTCTGGAGGAAAAGCGTAAAAAATTACTGTAGAAATTTCTTCAAAAAGCAAAATGTATTTTTTGCCTTATTCCCTAACGATTTTAACAATGTCTCAGTCAATATAAATATCTCTTGGATCCTTGTTTCTCGAAATGGACTTTGTAGTCATTCTGGTTCAAACACTTAGCTCAGTATCTGAAACTATTATGCGAGCTTATTGATATTCTTTACCTCCCTTAAAAATGCTAAACATCTTTTTTTTGCGATTATTTATTTTTAGATCTTACCAAATGTAATACATTTTATACCAGGTTCGTCAAAAGAGGGGAGAAATAAAAGGAGAAAATATTGAGGAATCATCCGATTGCTTCAGCAGATGATTTAATTTCATCTTTGGAACTGACAGAGAAAAAGATTAACTTAAGGGGATTAACTTAAGAGATGAAGGTTTACCGGGGCTAAGAAAATCAGGGAGTGGTACACATGGATTTTCTCCTCTTTGTTCCATGGTGACCTCACAATATGCGTAAATAATACGGCAGAGGATTGAAATTTGCGTCAAGGATTACACAGGCACCGGATTGAAGTTATACCGATCACTGCTTCTACGGAAATAGTGCATGGGCAGTAGTCCGATATAACGTATATGCTGCAACGTTTTCGGCAACTTAAAAATATCCCACTCTCTACTCCTCTATTTAATTTAGTTAGATAATTAATGTGTATGAGATATTCTTGTATTAAATAAATAATAACTCTATCATATAATAATCATTTAAAAAATATTAAATTCTTAGATATTTTATAATTATTTATTATAATATAAATATTTATACTTATAATAAATAAATATTAATTCTCTTTAATTTAAGGGAGGTTATTGCATGAAAACCATTGCATAACATTGCATGAAAAAATGGAATCTGGAGAATTCAGAGCTACTGATCATGAGATTGACGACTCATCAGGGATGTGACAAAACGGAGAATCCTTTAAAACCGTAAATATAGATTTTTCCTATCGCTTTATAGATTAAACAATTTGAATGGAATAGTAAAATAAAAACAGGATTTTCTGAAAGGAAATAGAGATATTTGTGAAAAATTAGTTATTTTAGGAAAATTTTCCAAAATTAATTTACATAACTTTATCGGGTTATTTTTCGTTGCATATATTCGAAAGCGAAAATTCAAGGACAGATTTAAGAAAAAATGAGACATGAAGCGGAGAAAAATGGAAAAGGAGTGATAGGTGGAAAGGAGGACGAATTATGAAGTGTGGAAGTTGGTAAGAGACGAGAGAAGGCAGTTGGCGGAAATTAGAAAGAGTGGGAGATGACAAAAGTAATTAGGGAGGAGAGTATCCTACTGGATATGGGATATACTGAAGGCCGTTATTGAAGGTAGAATTGCTGAGTGAGAGAGGAAGGGAAATGGACTTAAAGGCATTGACTTAATTGAAGAGATGCTGGAAATTCTCTTTACGAAGAAAGAAATGTGGGGAAGAAGTGCTTTGGAAAATGTACGAGAGAGATATTCCTTCAAATCTACTCTATCCGATGCAAATTTAAGTTGAAAAGTTGGCTTATAAAAAGTAAATATGAAATGATTAGGTATATTCTCTCTAAAAAATAAAATAATGCTCATAATTACAGCATAGATCTTATTACTTATCTTGTGAGATAATGTCCTGTTGAGAGAATATGCGCGCTTGTGGATGTTGACCCCGTGGTCGACCGAGGCTATCACCTCCACCTGTGACGAGAGATTTCTCCCGTTGCTAATTTGATCAAACTACTTCCCATGCGCTGGATTTTGCACTGAGGCCGTGAAAACGTTCTACGCTTGCTGCATCATATATCACACGCGGCGAGGACTATCCACCGTGCCTTCCTGGGGACGCCCTTCCAGAGGAAAGAAATGCCTGCTCCTCACCCAAGGGTTTTGGTGGTCGTGCATTCTAGGCGCGCTCACACCCTGCCTCCATCAAGATGCACGCGCATTTTCAGCTAGAGCGGCCGTTATCTCCGCGCCGCATAAAGAGCTCCAGGTGGTGAGAGGGCAGGAGAGGGGGGATGGGTTTCGGGGGAGAGAAAGCCGAAGGATGGAGATACGGAGGCACATTCGGATCTTTTCCTCTCAGTTGCGAGTGGAGGAGGGAGAGGGGGTCTCACAGTCGGCGGGGACACTCTGATGGCTGCATCTGAATTCAACCTGCGTTCCGCATCCCGTGCTCTCGGAGGGGGACCCACACCCCAGCCAGTCCAACCCCTCGTCACCCTTTCAACGACATCCACCCCCAAAGAGCATCAAAACCACGCGCGACGAAATCCGAGATTGTGAGCGGGGGAAACGCGACGTCTCATAACCGGCTTCCGACCTCCTCAACCTCACCACCCCTCAAAGATGAAACGTACCTGAGGGCGTGCCTTTCACCCCCTTTCACTCGCCTTCCCCCGTGGCACGCCGCGAGTGACTTCAAACCCCCGATACACAACCGGAGAGATTAGCTGGGGACGCCATTTTCGGGGGCTCGGAGAAAGGGATGGGGCGGGTCTGTACGGAGAATGGTCTTGAGTGGCTGTGTCAACATCCCCTCTGCCCGACCGACGCCCTCAGGATTCCTCCTCCTCTCCCTCTTTTCCGTCCCTTCGGCTCCAATTCCCGGCAGGACAACATCGCAATAAAATAATAGCCATCGTGAGGGGGATGATTCTTCGAAGAGGGTAGACGAAGTTCATGGCACGTGTTATAAGCGCCGTTTAGCACACATTGCCCTGATATATACACACACATTCAGCAGTTTGTGAGCCGTTTGCGTTAACGGTTGAAATATCAGATAGCATATTTTTTTAAAGTCATCATAACCAACCAATCCTCGAACGGAAATTTTCACTCTCTCGTGTTTAACTTACGCCGCGACAGGTCACCATTTGCGCTGCAAATACGTCGATGAGAGTGGGCCGTTGTTTCGAAAGTTTGCTCCTGGAAGTAGAGGTCTGTCGTTCAAGACGGAAAAAGATGCTCGAATTAATTATGCAGGAATGCTATAGCATATATAATTCGTGGTTTTCGGAATTTAAATAAATTAGTCTCTACGTAATTCTACTCTTATCATAAGTTGCAATATATAGGAGCAAGAATAAATAAAGGCACCAATAAAATATTATGGTTTGTGCTTGAAATTTGACATAGGAATAACTGCTGCACTGCTGAAAAAACTGCTTGAGAACTGCCTGCCAATTTATAAATCCCAAGGAAAATGAAATCAAATTTATAAAATACACTCATAGTCTGTTTATTAAAGAAGTACAATATAATCCATTGTATGTGCGGAAAAGTATGAGTAATGACAACTGTGGAGGGAAGGGTTGAATTGATTCTCAAATTCACCAACATTGTTTGTGATCAATGCTATAGAATATCTGCAATGCCTTGTGCTAACAATTTTCAATTTGCCGCATTATTACGGTCAATAGATGAAAACATAAGAATCTCATTAATATTCATCATTATGTATCATTTTAAGAAACAAAATAATATTGCTTCGAATGATCAAAAACCGCCACGATTTACTTAAAAAATTAAATATTGAATAAAAAGGTTAAAAATTCAAACCTGAAAACTATTTTTGCCGAAGAATAAGTGGTAGAAAATTGCAGTTTACCGAAACATATACCGTGGTAAAAATTGAGAAGCAAAAGTTTTGAATACCCTCTCCTTTAAATACACGCAAAGTGTAAAGTAAATTACTTAAATGGATGCAGAGGAAGAAATCTCTAGTGTTTCCAATTTCACCTTATTATTATTTGCATCTATCACTTTAGTCACTCAAAATGCATATCATGAAGGAGGAGCTGAAACGGGGTAAAACTGCGAAATTTTTACCTTTATAGTGGTGGAGGCGAATTGTAGTGGAACTCAAACTTTCTAAGTCATATTGGTTCTAAGTATACAGAGGGTTCAAAGTAGATGCAAATCTTTGGACCGATGAATGCAAATATTTGAAGAAAAAATGATAAAGGTTTAATTAAAGGATTAAGGTAAAGTGATAACCATCTAAGGGCCCGCAAAACTGATCGAAAATTATAGCCATAGTTCTTATTTCAGAGTCCGAGTCCTTTTTAATAATATGATAGAATTAATATAACTGCTGTTAAATAAGCATGCGGCATATTTCACTAAACCAAGTTTTTTTGTCACTATGGGAATACCGTTAACTATAGTATAGAGAAGATGCTTTTTCTCAACATATATATTTTGAACTCTTAAACGAGTACCATGGGCTTCTAACTACCAATATTTTATTCTAGATGCTCAATATTGTCTCATAGGATATAAAAACCTTCAGCAGATCCTGAAGAAATGGGTCATATTCATTTCCATTTTTCTCTAACTAGTTTTTTATTTTTAGTAATGTTTCGAGGAAGGATACCAATAGTAAAGTGATCTGTGCCATATACGATAGGTGGGTAATAGGGTAAAGGCAGAATGTGTTCAGGGTATAGAGAAAGGGTGTAGTGAAACCTGGTGTTGGGATTAATTCTCTCTCAAGGAAAGGCACCTAGGGATCCAGAGTTTCATGTATCGTCCAACGATTGGATAACTGGACTGACTAACGAGAAAGTGCTCTTTTTCCAAACCTTAAGGAAGCCCGGTATGCCATCGAAAACAACTATTTCCTTCGGAGTTGAAAACTGCGGCTTTTGTATGGAAATTCATTACTCTACCGGCCTGGTGCCCTATCACAAGATAGAGAGTGATAAGAAATCATTGGGATGATAAAAAAATAGAATCAATTTTAATTCATCATTATCCTACTGGTGGCCATAGGTGGTTTTCTAAAGGTGGAAAATGTACCGTTAATTAGAGAATTCAAACTGTAAAATAGCGAATTTTGTGCTCCGATGGCCCACGAATGGAACTAATTCCATTAAATGTGTTTGTTTATGCAATTTAATTAAGAGGGAAATATCAAATTACTCCATGGATGAGAACTTTCCCAATGATTTGGAAACTAAAATGATTATTCGGATGCACGGAGGGAAGTGTAATTTGTTTGCAGCTAAAATTTGGTTAGGGTTGACTTTCAGAGTAAATAATGAGATGCAGACTGCAGCAAACTACAAACAGATATTGGGGCAAAAATAAGGATAGGTCAATTAATACCGATGTTTTTAGATAGTATTTTTCCTATCCTCGATTACTCGGCAAACATCGTAACTCTCGGATGCCCGCATTTTTTACTTTGTAAATGTTTCGACTAAGATCAAATTTCAATTATCCTTGAAAACTTCAGATTCTTTTCATTAGCTTATAAATTTTACTTTTAGTCCACCTGGCCACTTCATCACCATATACCTCTACCAGATTGGTATACCATACACCATAGAACCAAATCTTTTTCTTTTCCACCTTTATCATCACCATTTCCATGATTCATGATATGTATTCTCGGTTATGTAGTTTTTAGTTCCTCAGGGGGTTTTTATTTCTTTCTTCAAACTTTCATGTTACACGCTAAATTAAACATTGAAATAATGAAGCTTTAGGGCACTTTAGGTGGAATACTTTAGTCCGTTATCAGCGCAAGTAAACAATTCTAAGATTGGTTTTATGCAGATCTCCTGAATCTCCTATTGGCTAACCTTAAAAGGTTTTACCTAAAAATTTTCCCTAGAGCAGCGTATTTTCTAGGGAAATAATTTCCCCAAGTTTAAATTTTTAAAGGAAAAAAGTTCTAGGGAAAAAAATTCCCTAGAGCAGCGTTTTTTTCAATGAAAATAATTTCCCAAAGCTTAAATTTTTAAAGGAAAAAGTTCTAGGGAAAAAGTTCCCTAGATTATGAGGGATTTCCCAAGAAAACGCATTTCTTCTAGGGAAATTTCAAATTTTCCCTTGCTTTTCCCTACGTTCTAGGGAAATCTTGCAGGGAAATTAAGGTTTCGATCGAAACCTTACGTTTCTTTTAGATTTTACCATTTGTACCCTGAATACGAGATCGTGTCCTCACAGAATATTCCAGGGAAACCATTTGTTCCTTGGCCTCCTTCATCGTGATCTAATCATCGTGAAATCTAGTCCTCACCACCTGATTTTATAGTCCGCCAGATTCACATTAATACGAGTATTATATAGCTATGCAAATACAATCTGTTATTTTTCTAGGGAAGAATTATTGAGCGAGTAACCCATTGCCTACATCAATAGCACTTCTAAAGAGACGCCAACACACAAATGACATCTCCATCGGGATAGGACGCCTTTGCAACGACTCCCTGCTGCCTGGTAACGCGTGAATGGTCCAACTAAAAGAAATCACTCTACGATTCTGTCATTTCAGCTCTTATGCCGATGGAACGCTGGAAATATATTCTCGCCATTCAACATCGCTGTGCGATGGGATGGTAAAACTTCCACTAGCTCTATTAAAACAATCATTTCAAAAACATTTTCTGATACAAAAATGGCAGTTATACTTTAGTATTGCATCATGAATACAAGGTGAAAATTTGAAATCTGGAAAAAAATGAAGTTTGGTTACTTTTTCTCACTCCAAATAATTAGAGATCACAGTAAGCAACGTAGTAACCGAAAAGTTAGGTGAAATGTGGGTAGCATAGTTTTTGTAATAAAATTGTTCATTTTTGTTTGTTGTGTCATTTTTCCTGATGTAGATGCACCACATGCCACACACCTTCGAGGTGGCTTGCAAGGCATATCGTAGATATAGATAGATATAGATATATGTGTTCAGCACTACTATTTCATGATTTATTTTTTTCCCGGCGTATGCTATAGGTACTATGCACCTTAAGTTTCTTTTAGATTTTCACCAGGAAATACTTAACTTAGTGGTAATCCCAATGAAACTTAACATACTAATAACTCATGTTATTAGGCTGCAGTTCTGGAAGTCTAATTAAAATTTAATGTTTAATTTTATTAACAATGGGAGTTCAAATTATCCATTTTAATAATTGCCTGAATAAATAATAATCAATTAATTATTCCTTCTAGATTCTAATCATTTAGTAGTACCGGCTTTTAGGAATAATAAAAAAGATATCTCTAAGTATCTAAAGTAGTATCGTACCTATTGCGCATGAACATAAGTTGGTGATTACTCGTTCACTGCTGAACTCCCTTAAGGTGGTTCGGCGAGCACTCTATATAGGTGATCATGCAGAGCTATGGTTTTTGAAAATACAATCTCACCTTAAAAATTTGTATCGAACACAGCATGAATGGGAGTCTCAAAGTTTCAGATAGCATTATTCATATTTGAAGAGGAAAATCAATTAAAGGAATACTATTAAATCTTAAAGAAAACATACTCTAATATTAGTGTTATTGTGAAATAAATACAATTTCGCGATGTCAAATACTGCTGTCACATTCTCGGGATTGCGAAAGGTGCATGGAAGGAAGGAAAATTTGGTGAAAGGCCGAAAAGGTGGTTCAAACTCAGCAGCACAGAGGGTTCTTTAGGTTTACTAGATACGAATGTGCGTCCCTAGAAATTGTCCCTCCCCCCTAGTGCGATCATCAGTTCCCCAAGGACATCTGCTACTACGGAACTCCCTCAGCCCCTCCCCCCTTCATTCATCCAAGCATGCTTTTCATCAACTCAACCCCCCCCCGAGAAACCAAGTCGGAAAGGGGCTTTACCATCTCCTACCCAGAAACTACCCCCGTATACCTCCCCCATCTCCCCATGCTAGGGGGCAGTCTCTAAGACGCTAGGTAATTAAACGATTATTAAAAGAGGGGAGGCAGTGGCAGAGTTGAAAGTAAGGGGCATCTCCCCCGTCAGTGAGCGGAAACGTCGTCAAACGCTAGTAGCTTTCGTAGATGTTCGTGGAGACGCTGTGTCCACCGCTGGCATGATATTTCGTCGTTTGTAACCGACAAAGGGCAAAACCCTAAGAAAACCTTCGGTGGGGGAAAACTGTGTGAGTCCTTTTCGACCAACATTCCCTCAGAAAATAATTAAATGTATATATTAGTTATTCTCCTTTAGGACACATCTTTCAGTCTGACAAATTTCGAGTTATTGCTACCATTAATTATTAAATTGAAAGTGGTTTGTTCTTGTTCTTATTTCTCTTCAATCGCTTTACATTTTACTTTGATTACCTTTGATTTATTAATATCGTTGTCCGCGTTGAATATTTGGAACGCCCAATCGGTGTAGTCAAATGGCTCATGTTGTAAAACTACCAGAATTAAATAATTCTTTCGTTTCGTTGAATTCCTTCCCTGTTTTGATTTTTTTCGATTCAAAATTTCGGTAAACATTGATAAATTCGGTCGTGTGTTAAACAAAGAGATCAAGGCTGTAGTGCCGAGAGATTTTTTGGGGATTATTTTGTGCAGAGAAGTGTAAATAAAATTCTTTACGTTACCTCCGTGTTTTAACAACGGTAAAATTCATCTTCCGGGTTGTAGGTAGGATCATACCGGTCTTAATTACCATTACTCTAAAATAATTGACCATACAAAAATGGAAACCGGACGCGGAACTCGTTGCGTTGACCCTTGAATTATTCGGTGAGCGAGCTTCCCACACAAGCCTTGGCAAACATGGCTTGTATCTGAGCCATATGCATTTTAATTTCATTGATTAAATTGCTGTTCACACCACCAGTTAATTGATTTAATTATCTAAAGTTCTAAAAAAAGGGTTCCTTAAATGAACATTTTGAAAACCTTAAAATGAATGCATTTTTTAATGAAAATCTTGGTCCTAATTTATGCTCTAAAAAACCCGTACGGTGCCCATTTCTCCACATATTTCAACCTTATGAATAAAGTCATCAATGTAAGGTAAGTTATACATTTTCGTTACAAAGTCTGAAATACCATATTTATTTCCAACCCAGTCCTAGTGACCTTACGCTTGTCAATTCGTCACCGCACTGGCTTGATTATTCTGTTGCCCTTCCGGAAGATACATATCGGATGATTTGGTATGCACATTACGGAATCAATTAACGAGATGCATCCTGAAACATCTCAGTACCTATTAAACTGTCAGGAAGATTGAGGACTGCAAGACACTCGACTTCATGGAATGTTCAATACCCTTAGGATACGAAAGCGAAAGTATCACACGGGAAGAGGATCTCTTCGGTCACTCAGTTGAGACGGAAGGGGACCGGAAAATTCCCTGGGAATGATACGGGGGGAAGAGATTTTTCTAAGTTAAGATGACAATACTCGTAGCATCCTGCGTGGCACTGGATTCGAGTGGAAGGGAAATGGAAAGACAGAGTAGAAAGACCGCTCTCTACCCTGACCGTGGCCAAACACCAGTTACACATTGGGTCGAGTGGATGGCACATACGCCTATTTGCACACCCGACACTCACGTTTACAGAGCGAATGAGAGGAAAGGAGGTCCCTTTTAACCCTTTCCATTTGCCTTCACCCCCTCCTCCCCCCCTCCAAGCAGACCGACTCCTTTCCGACCCCTCTCTCTCTCTCCTCCTGGTTCTCCTCAAATCGACCCCAAAATGTGTTCAGGAAGCAAACGCATAAAGAGGGGTTGGGGGTCGTCGGGGGGGGGGGGGGGGGTGTAGAAAAGCACGAAGGGGTTGCGTATGGTGTGCGGGAGGGATGGGGGACGAGGGAGCTGGAAGAAAAGGATCGGGAAGGGCACATAGGAGAGAGCACGCAACGTATTTCAAGGAACTTGAGGGACGACAGTGAACACATAGCAGGTCGGTAGGGTAGGGGATTTACCGGGGTGAAGGGGGAAACTTTGGCGGATAGGGTGGAGGACACGTTACCTTTGGAGGGAAACCAAGAGCCTGGGAATGGGATTCTTATGGAAATGGGAGGGAGGGAGAGAGAGAGAGAGAGGGACTGGAGAGTGTCGTCGGGAGGGTTTGGATGACGGCACCAGAGCCAGCCGGAACGTGTGGTTGTGGGAGTCGGTCGGGGGTCTTGAGATCCCATTCTGCGGGAATTATTAGCCACATCTTATTTGACTAATATGAAGCAGGCTTTATCAAGCTAAAGGCCGAAAATATAATTGTAGAAACAAAGGCAAATAAAAAACAAACATTCGACCTGAGATGACAACCGTAGGTTTTCCCCCTGCTGGTTGAAATCTTCATCTCACATGTGGCAATAAAGGGGAGATATTTGCATTTACGGGCGGCGCTAACGAAAGCTTCGGCACGAAAATTTAATCCTGGCGGCGGGCGGCAGAGGGGAGGAAATTAGAATTGGTGAACTGGGAAATGAGAGGGCGGGGTGGAAAGGGAACGGAATATGAGTGAGAAAAGCAATGGACAATCGGGAGGGAGGCAATGAGCCTCCTCGAGCACTCGAAATTTAGGCGACTTTAAAAGGGGAGAACGTGTTTTTACGTCCCACGCTGCCAAAGCAGCCGAGTATTATTCTGTGCCGTAAAAACTTTGGAAATCCGCGGTGGTGCTTTAAACGTACTCGATCTTCGACGAGAATACGAAGATCACGTAGGGTAGTCCGACGTGAAATACAGAAAAGTAGAAAGAAATGGCTGAACAAAAAATAAATTGAGCTATTAAACATTGAAAGTAAAGGAACATTTGTATTGAACTTGAAAAGGTATCATAAGATGATAGGAAACGGTGACGAAAACGTAAAGATACATAAATGTGATCCTGTAATATTTGACTGTGAAGATGGAGAATAACGTAGCAGGAATAGTCTAACTTGAGGATATAATTAACATGCTATTGGTAACATTATAATATAAGCTATCTGTTATGAATTGCTATACTTCAAGGCAGTTATGCTGCACATTTTATACCCATAAATAAATAATTATAATCTAAGATAAATGGAGGCTATAACTTAATTGTTTACATTTACACTCTTTACTCAGGAATTTTATTAATAATTTATGATATTATGGTGGAATGTCATAATCTATGTCAGTTTATAAATATGGTGTACTTTAGTTAAAAAAGCGGCATTTTCAATAATAGGAACTAATATTCTTGGACCATTTATCACAATTTAATGAAAGAAAAGGTGTTGTTAGTCTTTTCAACTTATTGTTGTTTGATGATTTATCATTCCTTTAAAGACGTGCTTTTTTCTTTTCCCTAGTCACAAGCTGTTACTCTATATTTTCCAGGGTCAGGATGCATACCGTGCGGTGATTTTAGCTAGATTTATGCACAATTGCACGATGTCATACAGGCACCAATGATTTTATGGGAACATTAGTGATAACCGATGCTTCACATCCGACGTAAAGAAAATCTTATGCCACTTTTACGACCCACTCTTCCCAGCCAAAAATGAACAACCCCCATCGGTGTAAACTTTGGCTTCCTTCCAGCGTGAGAAAGTGGGAAGTTGATCTTCCCGCTCTTTGCCCCTCCGTGGTGAAAAAGAAATCTTGGCATGTTTCTCAATACCCATGTACCCTACGAAGAAAATTTTCCTCTTTGCAGCACTAAGCTACTTCCCGGCACCAACTCCCTCTATTACCCATCTTTACGCGTATAATCCCATGGACAAACGTTCTCTCCTTAATTATAAGCCCTTATGCAATCCTTAAGACCTTTGTTCGTCAGGCGTTTGGGGTCGGGAGAGGATTTGGAAACTCACCCCACTCCCCTTCGCCACACATGACCCTTCTCCGAAAGGAAAGAGGGAGTCGGGGGCTGAGGGGGGGCAGAGTGGAAGAGCCAATCAGGTCCCGAATGCGATGTCCAAAGCACGCATTAATGTCCATGCGGTTACAACTCGGCCCCGTGGGAAGTAGAGCCCACAGAAGCCGATGTTGTGGGGGGTAAGTTAACTAATTCTCTCACGGTTAAAGTCGAAAAGAAAAGGGTAAAGGAGGTATTATGTGAGGAGACAGTTGATGGGAGGGAGGGATGTCGTGAGATGGCCCTTGGTTAAAGCATTTGCGAGAATTTAGGCAGAGGTAACCGCAGCGTAAAGGACGTCACAATAATTGATAAATATCTAGAGAATTTAATGCAGAAATATCATAAGCTTAGGAACACCTGTCTAGGTGCTTGGGTAGGTACTTAGCTTTGAAACGTTTATTTTTATGGCCAAAACTGCGTGGCACCAATGGAGGGACCCCGCCGGCTTTGCTTCTAACTGAAATTTTTTTTTAAGATTAGAACCAGGAAATTTCGTTACACGCCTTAAAATACAATGCAGGTATCTTTACATTGCATAACATGCAGTCTTCTTTCTGGGAAGCTGCTGACTTAAGGAAATAATCACTTAAGAGCGGTGAGATAAAATTTATTTTTAGTCAGGAGCAATATGATGCACCACCATCAAGGTCTTTCCTCACGTTGGGTGTGCAGCATTATAATGAAAGGCAAATAGCATCAAAATAATAATTTATTGTTCATTTTTTGAAATTCATGGTTTGAAATAAAGGTTTTTTCACAGTATCTTTAAGGTTACTTTCCCATGGCTTTCAATGAAGGAACCGAAAAAGATTCATCACTGATTGGTTTAGGTAGCTCCAAAGGATTTTAGAAAAAATAACAGTAATTACCATGATTTTTTTTGGAGTGACGCTCTCATATCGATAACAAGACAGGCAGCTTTCGTTGGTGATTCACACTGTATGCTTATGCATTAGGCCTTGGTGCTTTTGAACCACCTTCCACTTTATCAACGCTATAAATAGCGTTAATAGTTTTGATAGCATTCATAGGGGAAACAGAAGCATATTATTTGATTGTTGTAGTCAAAAGGAATATCTTCTTCTACATTCATGAAATGGAAGGTTCTGACTCACTGATTCATTCACTCACCAACGCACTTCCCAAAGTACTGGTGAAAAAACTTGAAATTTTTAGAACATATTTCTATCATGATGTGAAGGCACATGAAGAAAATATTCCTGCGCAAAACATTTTTTGTGTTGTTTTTACCTCTTTATTGTTAGCTTTTACTCTCATAAGAAAGGACTAAATACGGTTTAGACGTTTGTTTATTTGTTTTTTTTTAATTGAACTCAAGATATGGACTGGAAATCTTCATTACTAAACAGATAAAAGAATGTAGCATGGTTTCGTTCAATTTCCAAATTCCTTTCGTTTTTAACAAAATATGCTCTAATAGCTCCCATTTCATCAGTTTTTTTTCTTCTCAACATTCAAAATTCCCTCTGTAACCAGATGGGAATATGAATATGACATGAATAATGAATGAATATAGCATGAATAACATGAAATAATGGACATCATTGGATAATAATGGATTGACGATAATAATGGACATGACATGGATATCATTGGTATTGTCTTGTCCATTTTATGCCAATTTCCTATGCCTTTCTGATTTAAAATGAACTGCTCCCTATATACTCTGATATTTTCGCATATAAAAGAGCAAGAAGAAAAATGGTAACCTATACCATACTAAACAATACGCAGTATCGTTAAAGGATGCACTAGTAGCTCTATCCGCGTATCTCAATAATAGATGGCCAAACTCGGCTGCTGAACTCAAGAGTCCTCTAGATGGCATTCTCAACACTATCTCACTAATTAATATTGCCAATCCCTCTGGCTGAACTGACGACGTGAGAATCAGGCCAAGCTTCAAGATTACTTCCATTCATTTTACTGGAGTGTTTATTTCCACAAATCGCGAATTTTAAGAGCATATTTCCTTCTTCAAACTTATTCACTGTAGCGTGAGAGGTAGCGCTCAAAGGGCTGAGGATTCGAAGCTTCTCCAAAACAAAGAATTTTTATTAAGGCCCCACACTATATTGGTAGACAGCAAGGTTCTAAGTATACTTTGAGGACCTTGGGTAGACAGGACCACTAGGATGAGATTAGAGAAATAGGCTGCATTACAGATAGGATAAAATATTCTTTCCTGGTGCGTGCATTCGGTGGTGCCTTCATGAAAGTCCGTTTCCATTTATATGAACATTCAATCGCACATATTAGAAAAATACAAATCAAGCAAACAAAGAGAGATGGGTCATTCCACCTCAATTCAACAAACGTTTGTCCCTTGGGGTCTCAGATTTTGATAAAAATTGGTGTATGGGAACAAAATCAACTAAAACTAAGTAATCTTGAACAGTTTTGTGAAAAAAATTTTTTTTGAGATAATTATGCATGTTTTAATTTTTTCGCATTTTTAGCAAAAAACCGAGCCTTAAATCATATTATCACTTATATCTCCGCTTGTAATTGTCATACAGCAATGATTAACAGCTCTTTTTAAAACTAAATATTTACTGAATGCAAATATATCAATAAAAAATTATTTTCTTCTAAACCTTATTGTTATTAATTACTAATGTTTAAAAAATTGTTAATAAACTTTTCTCAAATATTCCATCTCAGAATCGGCCGAAACTTTTTTTCCGTAGTCTAAACATACCCAGCTAACTATTCCAAAAATAAAATTTAGTGGCAACTCATAAATGCGTTTTTATAAATATTTAAACATTTATTATTTTCTCTCTCGCGGCCCGTCGGCTCCCCCATTTGGAATACATGCAGCAGACACGCGATGCATGCCTAAAAATTCCCTAATTTCTCAAGGTCGTGTCTATATGAGATAAAAATATATTATAAACTATAAATGTTAACAACAATGTTATTTGTTCGGTTAAATGGATGTTTGCAGAGAAATTTACCATTGAGCCCCACTTAAGTTTCCAGACGGATTAACTTTTATTTGAGGTAAAAATCTGTGACAATTAATATGTAAAAAACTTTTACAGAATCTTCAAGTATTATTCATTGATGAAATTAAATGAAAATAAATTACAATTATGGAATTTTTGCATCATTTTTTTCTAGAAGAAAAATTTCTTCGTTTTTGCTATCTCACTCTTTTTATCTCTATAGACAAATTTACTGCAAACTCCGATTTTAGTGTCCAAATATTTTTTATCCATGAAAAAACATTTCATTTTCAATTCGAGTCGAGAGCCTGCAGCTGTGGCTTTTCGTGCATTGAGACGTATTCCGTAAACGTTGCTCTCTCTAAAAAGAAATATTTTATGGCACCTACGGATTAGGGCAAGAGGGTAAAAACCTTTCCACTTCCTTTCAGAACCCTATTTTTATGACCCCGTTGGTGGCCAATTCTGCCCATTGCGCTATTCGCCTAAAAGCTTGAAGGAAGACCATCTAGCTGCACATGTTTTTGTTGACAGCCGCGTTTATTCACCGAAGAAGTCTCAGTTTGTTTTGGTCTGTCACCGCGTGTCCATCTCCTTATTCAAGAGCTGTCTGCCTTCTCTTTTTTCTCGTACATAGTTTTTAAAACTAATTGTCAAAATTGTGTCAACATTTGCTCCATCGGCGCAGTGAGAGGAGGAAAGTGTTCGCGAGACAGTGTCTTTAAATGTATCGAAGAGATCTGCAGCTCATCGAGGATAGAAGTGGTGTCAAAGTGGAAACCGTGTGCGTTAACAATGAAAAATCGTTTCTTGCTTTCTTTTCAAAGCGTCAAAAACAGTGTTGTAATCCACTGAAACTACATTACATTATCCGTAGTGATAATTTATATACAATTACTGCCACACATTACAAATCGAAAATTTTCAGCACTATAGCGATGTCTTTGGTCGAGGGCAGAAAATTGTGTCGTCAGTGCAGAGTTTCTGAATAAGGGAGTCGCGAAAGGTGACAAACCAAGGTATCCCATCAGTCATCAAGAAGACGTTCCTGAGTAGCTTGTGGCTGCAGAAGCAGTACTGTCACAGCCGGGGCCTTCTGGTTTGCAATTTGCGGAGCCTCATGTATCCCTACCTACAAACAACTCCAGCGATGAGAGTGACTCACAAGGAGAGAGCGATGGTGCACCTTATTCACCTCGTCAATCTGTGCTAGAAACAATCAACCTGAGTTTATCCGAAATCGGTACATCACCAGTAAATAGAAAAAGTTGAGAAGTAGAAAATACTCGAAAGAAAAAATTCATAAAATTACTTCTGTTTATCGAAGAGGAATCCGGAAAGTATGGGGAAAAGCAAAAACTTCCTTCGGCCCATAAGAGTTAGTAGGGTGTAAAATGCTAAGTTAACTCAAGGAAAAATTTGCTGAAGCTAATTCCTACAGTGAAAAAATTTTAGTCCTGTCTACACTGCCTAAAAGCTGGAGTGTGGCAAAATTTCAAGAGAAATTTGGATCAACTCAATATTTAGCTCGAAAAGTGAAAGAACAAATAACATTGTTGTTAACATTTATAGTTTATAATATATTTTTATCTCATATAGACACAACCTTGAGAAATTAGGGAATTTTTAGGCATGCATCGCGTGTCTGCTGCATGTATTCCAAATGGGGGAGCCGACGGGCCGCGAGAGAGAAAATAATAAATGTTTAAATATTTATAAAAACGCATTTATGAGTTGCCACTAAATTTTATTTTTGGAATAGTTAGCTGGGTATGTTTAGACTACGGAAAAAAAGTTTCGGCCGATTCTGAGATGGAATATTTGAGAAAAGTTTATTAACAATTTTTTAAACATTAGTAATTAATAACAATAAGGTTTAGAAGAAAATAATTTTTTATTGATATATTTGCATTCAGTAAATATTTAGTTTTAAAAAGAGCTATTAATCATTGCTGTATGACAATTACAAGCGGAGATATAAGTGATAATATGATTTAAGGCTCGGTTTTTTGCTAAAAATGCGAAAAAATTAAAACATGCATAATTCTCTCAAAAAATTTTTTTTCACAAAACTGTTCAAGATTACTTAGTTTTAGTTGATTTTGTTCCCATACACCAATTTTTATCAAAATCTGAGACCCTAAGGGACAAACGTTTGTTGAATTGAGGTGGAATGACCCAGATAAGATTTGGGTGGAAGATTATCGAAGATCTTAGTAAATCTACATGGACCCGTAGTATCCCGTGTATGCATGTTTGTAGTTGAGAGGTTACCTTGCATGTTAGATGAAAAGTGGAATTTGCAGTGCGACTGCATGATATTCATAGTAGGTAGGTAATGTATATTTTAATTGGCATAAACTTCATTCGGTAGGTAATATAAACTTAGGCGCATGCTTGGCGATAACCCACCCCCTCCCACACATCCTCGAGGTGGCCTACAAGGTAGTCAGTGTATAGATATCTCGCATCGAAAAACTTGATCTATACTCCTAATTAAGCACACAACACTTGCATTTTTCCACAAAATTCTTTGATGAACTACGCGTTTCAACTCACAGAGTCATCCTCCTTGGAAAAGTGTAAGTGTTGTGGGATTAATTATGAGTTCCCTCCACTGCATCAAGTCTGAATCTGTTCAACTTATACTACCAATACTACAATCTCAATCAACTATGGCCATTATCTACGGCCACCGTGAAGCAAAATCATGATAGTTTCAAGGTTTGCGTGCGATTATCTCGCGAGATTTTCTTCAGTTTGCCGTCCACGTACTCTGACTGGATATCGGATTTCAGCGGCGATGCATTTGTGTAACGAGATGCGGAGAGCCCAGGCGCCTCTCTTTCGCTCGATCCCTCTTCGGAATGGCCGCTAATGAGAGCACGAGTTCGCGCGACGATAGTATTAAAGGGGATGAATGAGAAAATGAATCCAAGCAGCGGGGTGGCTGCATCCTCGCTCCTTCGGGCGCGCCGACGTCACTTCCCCCTCGGTCTCTCTCCTTTTCTCCCAGTTCGCGCCGCGACTCACAACCCAGCATCCCTCTGCTTCGTCCCCGCTTCCGAATTAAAACAACCGAGGAACGGGCCTCTGCAAAAGGGTCTAATGAGTAGCGGAGGACTCGGCTGCGGTGTCTAACTCGGTCACAACAAGCCGTTTTCAGGATTCACGTGATTCCGTCCCCGAAACGAACCATCTCGGTTCACCCTGCGTGGGGAGTCTGTGCCCAACACGCAAACAAACTGTGCTGCGGGAGAATGGGGTCCGGCAAATGGCCCTTCGGACGGCGCCAAAGCAGACATTGATTCCCGCACTGGGGGTGCGGGAGACGTGTGTGCGCTTGTGTAGCCTAAAGTGGCAGCGCCGGAAAGCGACCTCGAAAATGCGGTTCGCTCCAGCGAGAGGGTGAAATGGGGTGTGGGCCTTGGGTTGGCAGGAGAGGGAGGCGATAAGCGCTCTCCTTCCTCGGGAGCCCTTTCTCCATTTCCCCTACCTTGGAAAGATTTGAATCCAAGGTTACAAGTGAAGAGATAAAAAGTGATCCTGTACATCACTCTTAGCGTTCTATGCGGGGACGAGTGTATCACAAAAAATACGAGTACTCAATTGAAATGCGATAGTAATTAACGATATCTTTCCAGGATTGCCGTTAAAAATTCACGGCGGAAAAAAATTCTTTTGCAATTTTCCACTTTTAAAAACTTATTAGTACTTGCTCCACCACATGTATCGATCCTTGACACCATAAACAAATGTATTTTAGTGAGTGAGCACCAATAAAGTAAAAAAAAATATGGAAAACTGCGAAGGATTCTTTTTCCTTTGTGATGTGATAGTAACTTTTTCATTGGAGATCATTCAGTACAATATGATTCACTACCTCGGTCAATCGTCGCCAATATTAACCAGTTGAGATTATCTTCTAGTCGGTAAATAGGGAACCTGAGCTCAGATGCGGGGAAGTTCCCTAAGGGCACGATTAGGGAAATCAAAACTGGGGTAGAGCTCTTTGTGCAAAGGTCCCTGGGGAAGGAGCTAACTGTCCACTATTAAGTATGAATTTCACTCGCTACCAGGTCCAGTACTTGATATGCTCAACTTTTATTAATCGAATTATTCTTTCAATAATATTTTATAATTAGTCGGCGTCGTGATATCATTATCCGTGGAACCGTAATGAGGAAAAATGAAAATAATTCTTCGATTCTGGAGTATGAATAATTCTAATATTCCGGTCTCAAATGCATACTATTGACGGACAGGAAATCTATAAGAACCTAGATGACAGTCAATGGCAATGTGTGTAAAAGAAAGCCAAATGTTGTCTCGGAGTAACATAAAATTTGTAACAATCTTGGGCTAATAAGGATTACATTTTAGCCATCGTAAATTTAGGTACTTAGAAGTTAACGATGAAGGGAATGCTCAAGGACTCATTTTGTACATCAATCTTCACTTGAGGACATACACTTATTTTAATTTCACAATTAACAACTTTTAGTAGAACTTCACTACAAGATATACAGATAATAGAGAGGGGGGGAGAGAATTTGGGTGAGGATACTGGGGGCGAATCATTAATTTTTCAAGGGAATGGAATGGTGAGGAGTGGTCAGTGAACACACGTTCGTTCATGAGATCCTCCGCCCCCTGTTGAACAATTTCCAATTAGTATAGAACGCTCATTCAATTCCTCTCCATACGCAATATCCTTGGGACAAACAGGCAGTGGTGTGCTGTCCAAATGGTGTTTGGCCACAAGGGTAGACGAGTTACCATTTTCTTGGAATTTCCTATATCCGTCATACGGGTAGCAAAGTTCATATCCATTTGCCTGATATAACACTTAGAGCATTCACTGCACCTTATCTTATACACTCCTCATTTAAGGGTGGGATGAGAACAGTCCCTTGGTATGGCACAAGAGTCATCCTAACGTCACTCTGTTGTAAAATTAAATTTTGCTATTGTCTTAATGAAGCAGTTTCGCTAATTATTAGGAAAGGTTGCGGGCATATAGTAATATATACCATTGGGTTTGAATGGGATGAATGGGAGGGTACAAATGTCTGTGAAGTGTAATTTCCGGTGTATTTTTAACTCAGAATGTTATGGTTTATTTGTTCTTTGCAGAAATTTACGGAAGAAATGTGTTTATTTACATCATTTTTCTAGAAGTTATTTGAGTCTCAGCATCCTCTGAATGTATTACCCTTTTCTCTTTGCCCAAATATAGACATCTGCTTCTCGATTCCACTAAGTTATAATAGAGAAATACAATGATTTCAAACTTACCCTGGAAATCCTTAACGTAGTTTCCCGCTTATAAGCACAATCGCAGAAATTCGACGGAGAAGAAATTATTTACCTAGACCGAGACCGGTTCCAGTTTCTTCTCTGTAGAAATCTTTCTATTATATTGTAATAGGAAGAAATAACGCCCAAGAATATACTTCTAAATACACCCTGTCAGCTGCTTGCTACTTGAACGAGAGATATACAAATGTTTCAGTTTGCAAGGCTGGTTGAACCGTGATGTAGAAATTGGTCTTAGCATTTAAATCTCTTTTGGAATAGCGAGCGAAGCCGATTCTACGTGGCCAATTTACGGACCAATGTTTCCCTCCAAACGTTGAATGGTGTTTAGGAACTGGGTTAAAAGTGGCTGCGAATGCGGTCGACTTCAGGAGTCTGTTGGTCAAGAAGAAAAAGAGCCTAGTCCTTGGTTTGGGGTGAAACATGATTTTACGTTCCTTGATTAAGTGTTGAGATATAACTCAAAATATTTCAAACAGAATTCTTTGGTTTAAAATCATCAGGGAGAGGTTGATGAGGTTTGGAGAAAATTAATGTTTCCGGTGAGTAATGGACGGATCATGTTACGCAATGAAATTACAAACCTCATTGAACCTTGAATTTGTCTACACGGAAAAACTATTATGGAAGCAAAATACATAGAAAGACTTGTTTTTTGATGAATAACATAAGGTATTTAAACGAAAACGTAGGTAAGTGTAAATAAGGTATAACGAATCGATAATGATAACGTTTAAATAATGTGCATGCATTCATCATCATGAATATAGACTGACATTATAACGCAATGTAATTATCTTTAAAAGGCCGGGTTATACAATTGTAAATATGATTAGAATCGTCATTGCCAATTGTTTATACTCTAATTTTATACCGCTTTAAATATATTCTTGCAATCCTTTGCAAATGATGGTAGCGAAAACTGAACATGATTTCGTAAGCACGTTTTAAATTGAATTTAGACCTCTCAACCTGAAAGTCTTTGCACATCATTTGGCGTTTTATCTCTGCCAAGAAAGTTTCCCCTAATGGAGAATTCCTGTGGCACTCACACTTTGAACCATTGACGGTTGCGACCTCCATTATACCCACCAATGTATCACGCGCCGACTTTTAACAACTTTTTCCCTCCTTGCTTGCACAATCCTAAGTGATAAGGAATTTTCAAAATGTCGTTACGATCCCTTAAATCTTCGCCATGCCTTTTGAGATTCGGACGGGTCGATTAATCATTTGTCCTATGCCCTTACATTTGTCTCCAAGCTTCTCCTTTTTTTTCGTCCCACTCCTCTGAAGAGACAACTTGGCTCCCGGCGGAAATTGAAATCTTAGAGCGTCAAAGAAATCCGAAAAGCCACTCGCAAACCGTAGCGACGGAAATCCCCTGTTATCCTAAGCCCAATCCAAAGTCGTAGAGCTCCGCCGCACATTTCTTCTCTTTTCCTCTATCTTTAAGTCCAGGGACGGTGGACGATCAAGTCATGAATATTGTAATAAATAAGACAGTAGAGACTTTTCCATCTCTCATTTGAGTATAGAGTCATTTATTTATGGTGAACGCCATTTTTTGTGCGTTTGACTGAGAGATCGCGGAGCGCATGGGTATAATACATGTAGTGAAGGTGTTTTTAAATACTAATGAGAATTATTTGAATTTGAAAGCGATGGGCTCAATTGAACTGAACTCGAGGAAATTGGTTCAAAGAGAATAGCAATTTCAGGTACCTCATTAAATATTCTTAAAATATGTTATTCTTAAAATGTTTCGGCTTAAATATCCTACTATTTGTAACATATTCTTGCGCTATATAGCGTTCTAAAACTGATAGGATGGTATGCATGGGAGTACTTTTATATTGCTAGGGCAGTCAATTAAAAATATTGATGGTTTTTTATGAAAATTTGAGGAATAAATCTCTTATGTATTAAAAACACCTTTCTTTGGAATTGGGGTGATATTGATACCCAGGCAACACAGATAATACAGCCATGTTCTAGCCTGATTGTGAGTCACCTATAGCAGCTATGGGTGTGGCTACGCTAAAATTTCCCATAGTATGACCAAATTTTGGGTTATGCTCGTATCACAATAATGGGGCTAGCCAAACTGATGCTGTAATGTGGCCATAATTGCCAGAATTGCAATTGAGTCCTCAGCAACTGTTGTTTATATACGTTGAGTGCATTATTTTTTGTTGATAGAGCAAGAGTTGGATTTTGTGCCACACTTATGAAGGGAGTGTGAATTATGATCTTTATTTACATAGTGAACTTGATAAGGTAAAAAATTAGTGGAAAATATCATCAAAGAAAAACACAATCACTGATAATGCAGGTACGTAATCCTAAGTATTGTAGGACTAGGTTTTATTGTTATTTGTTCTTGATAATGAGTTACTCTATTGCTCAAATTATTGAATAAATTGAAAAAAATTCAAAATTTGAATTTTTTTTTTCATTTCATGTACTAATTCTAAAAACTTTTTGATGGCGAATAAAATACTAATATTGTTCACATTGAAATTTATCACTTAAATAATAAAGTACTTAAATTCAAACGTGGAGGAAAACTGAATACAATGGTCAATAAGTGTTCAGAGTATCTTAAGTCTCTTGATAACAAAAATACGTCTTTTCTCATGAAGGTAAATAAATATCTCTCCTTTTGCGGGTAAGACCGATCACCGTGTCACATTTTTATTAAGATCTATTCACTTGCTCAACATTCAAGAATAACTTTACAGATCGTGACGACACTCATATCCTTTACATGAATACATACATATAGTTTTTATATTCCTATTTTCTCAACAAGAAAATGAAATTGAGGAGTAATTGATCCATTTTTGCGGATAATTTACACGCAAAGGAAGCTATTTTAGTTGCTCTGGTCGTTATATTGAAGAAAACTGAGATTTTTTACTGCTTAATACTTCTTGATAATTAATTCAATAAAATAAGTCTTACCGGTAAAATTAAATATTTATTTTTTTCCTGGTCGTGCAAAATTATCAAGAGAAATAAAATCAGAACGAGAGAGAATCAAGAGAATTAAAAAGGATATTACCATTATTGTTTTAAGAGAATCGTGTCATCTACATCTCCATAATACCTTAAAAGCCACCATAAAGGTGTTTGGCAGGGGGTGAATTCACACCAAACATGCATTTCATTTCATACTTTAAAAGATTTGGTAGCTATATTGTAGTTGAAAAATTACTTCAAAAATATTTTTAAATAGAAAAGCAAGCATGCACAAACATGCTGTTGGTTGGGTTAGCTTAAAGTTCTTCTTGACAGCATGCAAGTATCTATACTTGATACACTTCTTTAATACTATTAATATATTCACAACTATTCATATCCCTAATTGTATGTGGGAGTGGAATATCCCTGAATTGTATGAGTTGCATAGTCCCACAATAGGATATTAGCAATGGGAAGGTCAACGTACTAATCGATCCCTTTATTGTCGATAGAGTACTTTCAAAGCTTATTCAAATTTCTTCATATTTTCACAATTTTACTGAGGTGTTTAACTTTGTCATTACACCGAGTAATTCAACGTACCCAGTCAACACAGAAACTATGGCTCCATTTAGGCCAATTGGGCCTCACAGTGGAAGACATTATAGCACCACATTTTTGGTTTTGGCCCTTTGGCAATATCCGGGCCACGGGCTACACTCTACATTGACACAGATGCCACGCTCTAACCAACTCATTACGGCCAAAAAAATAAACAAGTCATATAAACTAATAATATCTACATGAACTAATGTTTCATAATTTTGAGCTGTAAACTCTGGAGTGAGGAGCATATCCGTGGCGGACGTTGCTCCGAGGTGTTAACGCGGAAAAACCACCTCGTAAGTGAGTTACCTACTACGTTACAAACCTAACTCATGAGAGTCCACTCCGGTGTTCAGCTTCTAAGGTGTGAAGAAAATGTTGCCCACAGACTTTGGTTTGCGATTACAGTACATGGGTAATGTAATATACGCCTATATTATGCCCTGGAAGTTGCTGCTGTAGCAGGGAGTGTTAGGTGATGAAAAAGGAAGGGATGATACAAATAGGAAAAAAACGAATTCGTAACAGAAATGTTTCCATAAATTACTCCGGTTCTCTGATTGAGCTATGGTAGTGAACGCCAGGAACTAATTATTGAGATTGCCTGAGAGTCAGTATTCCTCACTTTGTTGATTTTGTCTAACCTGCTGGTGGTGTACTACAATCACACCACCCGTGCCTGGCTAAACCTCCCATAATTATAACTTGCCTCGTGACTTAACCTTTTTAGTCTGCATCACTGAAGAGCTGAAACGATAGATTACAGAATACTTACTGAAACACACGAGGTTTGCGAGTGGCCTGGGGGCTGAGGAGGAAGATTTAGCGATACCCCCGGGGACGGAGAATAAGAGGTGGATCACGCGCTGTCGACTTCGACTGCTCGCTACCGCCCTTGTGGCGCGCGCCCTCGGGTGTTTGAGGCGAAGGGGTGGGCTGCGGGAAGGGGGAGGCTTGGTGACTGCGGAGTGGGGAGAGGAGGGCGGCAGGAATAGAAGAGGCAGAGCGTAGGTTGGAGGAATAGATACGGACCGATCCCGCCGGTGGAGAAACCATTAATTCCCCGGCAATAGCGTTCGGGGGAATTTGTAAACGCTTTCCGCGGGGAAAGAAACACACGGGGGAAGACGAATTGCCGCCAGATCTCTTTAACATTGGATGGGAATTTCCCAGACTTTGACCATTTATCATGTGGAATCAGTTTTAAATTATGAGCTGGAGTTTTCATTCAAATTGAAATCTTTTTGGAGCGAAAAGGAAGAAAAAGTCACGTTGGAATGAAAACATCGTACGAAATTTTATCATCATTGCTTACCAAGGAATGCATTCCCGGATAATTCTGTACTTGCTTTAGTAGTAGACTAATGGATCAAGTCACCGAAAATACAAGGTGGCAATTACCGAGTAATTAGATATTCAGCTCAAAATACTCGAGGTAATTGTAAAAGACCGTGTCGGTTTTATACCGAAAAGCACGCGCAGAGAGGGAGAAACGGGGTTCCGAGGAGAGTATTTTCCTTGTTGCTTCTCTTCAAGGAAACATTTCAGGGAAAAATTCAGGCGTCTCTCGCGGAATCTCCGAGAAAAAGACAAACGCCAGCAGGTTTACGGCGTGAGTAAGGTATTAACATGAAACGGAGGAGAAGGAGGCGGGGAGCGGTGGATGAGAAATTGGTGTTTAAGACGCATCGGGTGATTAATGGAACTGGTTTACTCCATTTGCATCCGCTACAAGTCGCGATGGCCCGAGGAGAAAAAAAAGATCACGCCGAATGAATCCAGACGGTTACGACCATCAAACTGAAGTTTGGAAAGCCGCGGTGCTGGAGTTGCCCGTCGTCGTATCTTTGTGCTCCGAGCAAAAGTCTCCGCGGCGGAAGAGTTATTGCACCTCTGGCGCCCCTTCAGGGGTTCTGAGTTTCGCGAAAAGAGAGAGGGAGGTGCCTCGCTTAGGTAAGGAGGAGATTCGGCGTTCCATATGCAAAGTGTCTGCTGGAAGGGAAGATGAAAATGAGCGCGAGATTGGGAGGTTGAGAGAGAGGTGGGTGTGCCGGGAGCGAGTTCTGGAGGGAGCAGCGGGAGAAAGGGACTAAGAAGGGGTATTTAAGGGATGTAAGGATTAGGAAAGGGAGAAAGAATGAGGATGTGGCGGAATGCGGAGGGAGGGAGAGAGAGAAAGAGATATTAGGGTCGTTCTTGGATTAAGGGTGGTCGTGTGGAGGAGGGAGTGGATGTGGAAGTTGTGTGCTCTGGTATTGGGCAGTAGAAAGCAGTGACGGTAGAAAGGGCTGGAGGATGAGGATGCGGAGCTGAGGTGTTACACGACAGGGGAAGTGAATGAAATAAATCACGTTTAGCCCCGCAGAGCGACGGTCCCTCGAGGATGAGTTGAAAGCGTTTTGGAGAGGACTCACCTTGTACGCCAGCACATGACGCAATAATCTCGCGATATCCAAATAAGCTTGTTAAATCGTATGAACCTAATTTCCATGAAAATTTAGCGTAAACTCCTTTTCCGCTCCATTAGAACCGGATTTACTTATGCAAAAACAATTTATTCCACTGCTTATTCCAAGGTGTTACATAATTTAGCGTTATCTTCGTTTAAATACATACCACTTGAAACATTGTGTGTAGTCATCAGCTGACCATGATTGATTTGTGTTGCTCAGAAAATTTTGTCTATGGATTGAAATAAGGATATTTACTAACTTTATTAGCAGCTTTAAAAATAGATAAATACATATTGGATCATGAAAACCTGTTCTGTGTTGAACAGGATTGATTAAGGCTCGCCCCAATGCTAGCAAGAAAAGACAACATTAGCCTTTAAATATCTTGGAAAGGTGCAATGAATCTTTCACCGATCTTAAATTAAAGTTGTGTTGAGTATAAAATACCCTCTAGCAGGTTTTTAAGATGATTAGTTAACCAATAATCTAAGTTATCTTTGCCTAACATTATTTAATTTGGAATTGAAATCGTTCAGATGCAGATGATGGCCTAGTAATACCAGAGAGGGCCATCCTATCCATCCTGTTCCACCAGCGATACAAGGTGACGGAATTCAAGAAGGGAACATTTCAATTAACGATTTAATCAATGCAAATTAAGGATACACTGGTCTGCATTGTTATCCCGCGCAGGGAAACATCTTATTACCTCCAAAATTTACTCAGTAGTCCGCGTTTAGCAAGCATTTCGTTCCATGCCTAGCCCAATCGCTATGGGGACCGTGTCCTCCTAAGAATCTTTGAGATTGGGTCGTTGCATAGTTCCCAAGATCAAAGACAACTCTTGGGATAAGACTGAGGGAAGAGATAGAAAAGTGCTACCAGTTGGCAAAGAGATAAATTGGAAATCTGACCAAGGAGAACGGGAGAGAGGAGTGGTTCGGAATGAATGGTGAAGCTGGAGAGAGAGAGAGAGGGAGGGGATGGCGAGAGAGAGATGGAGAGAAAGAGAGGAGAAAGAGCAAAGGAGGGTGAGGGGAGGAAGAGAGAGAGCAGCGCGAACGCGGGGAGGAAATTGGGATAGAGGAGGACGAGCGAAGGAATGAGAGAAGTAGACTCTGACGAGTCCCGGAGTGCTCGCCAATCTCCAGTGAAAGATGCTGCAATTGCTCCCGCATAGCCAAGGGACACGAGGAAGACGAAGCTGAGTGGGCGGGGTGGAGGAGATGGCTGAGGCAGAGAAGCCCTCAGGGAAGAGGGAGGCAGAATGGGAATGATTGGAAAAGGCGCTCGGGACGGGCGGGGGAGAGATGTGGAATGCATCGGGGAATGCCTGCGGAAGTAGTTGCAGACGAGAGGAGGAAGTCGGTGGGTCTCCCGATAAGGGAAGGCTTTCGCGGGGGAGAGAGGATAACCGAGCTCGCGCTGCCGTCGGGGATTCTTTGCATCGCTCGGCCAAAAGAAGGCCCCAGCGACTCCTTCAAATGGCCTTCTCCTTCAGTCAGTGGGAGGCAGTGACCGAGCTGTCGAGCACTTTTTATTCTCACCGAAACCTTTTTGCTGCTCTCTTCCCCCACGCCTAGAATACAAGTCAGATCTCTCTATTCACGACTCTTCAGACTGAAGGAGGCAGAAACAGCAAAAAAAATTATACTCATCTGTGTGAGGGGGAAATGAGCGAGTCCTTATGTGTGTGCGAGCGCGTTACAGATTTTGCCCTTAAAGGAACCAAACCAAAACCTCGTGGATGGCGGGGAGAGAGTGGGATCTCTTCGGACCCACGATCAGAAGCTCGAAATGAGTAGTTGGTTCAACGGTTTCGGTAATGCAGCGTTTCGCTGTGTGCGCTGAGAGGCCGTTACCCCCACGCCCCGCCCTCGCTCTCGGCGGTGAATAAATCCATCGTCAGTATTCAGAATCCAGGGTTGGAGTGTTGCTGAGAAATTTCAACATATGTCTCTAATGAGGAAACTGAATTGTATAGCAGGACTTAAAAAAGGACCAGGGCTCCAAAAAAAATATTTCGTGGGGCAGAAATGTATTCTGAGATGCACTATTGGATATTTTGCTTCCACTAGTTGAGTAAAATCTACAAGTTTTCCATAGTCACGTCAGTGTTGTTTGTTGGCTGAGATTTATGTCAAAGTGGAAACTCGTTCCCTAGATTTCCATATCTTTGCCTTGAGTGTTATTAGAAAATGTCTTCTCTTTGGCAAGTAATCAAAAGTAATTGAATACGTCAGTATTTAATACGTGTATATGATGAAAATAAGAAATTCTTGCATGCAATTACTACTTTGTCTAACTTGTGCTTCATACTTCCCTTTAAAATTCAATATTATGTATTGAATTTTAAAGGGAACTAAGGTAACTAATTAATAGGATTCCAAAGGGACATCAGAAATCAAATTTAAATCAAAAGCCGTTAGTTTTAAAGCTGGGGAAGAACATATTTGTACATATGATAATGAATGTGCTCCGATGGTCATTAATTTTGCGATAATTTGTAAATGCAATCGGTTACAACTCAAAACACTCTTTGGACACAATGGTCATAGCAAGGGCGTCGTAAGCCGACGTCGTTTTTTGTGAAAATAAAAGCAGGAAAAAATTTAAATATGCAGTGTGACTCACATGATATTCATAAAAATAATTCAGCAGATATTATGAGTAAACATTAGTGCGTGTATATAGTCATGTTTGATCACTCACTGCTTCCTACACACTCACTCTCTGCCTCATACCCTCGAGGTGGATTGTAGGGTAGTTGGTATATGAAGGTAAGTTTTTCATTACGAAGCCTTACTTAGTTTTTACCGTGTATCTATTTTCGTGGTACTATCGAAGGTGATATATTTGAACTTTAGATGTTGCGTAGAAGCTGCACTTCTAAGTATCTTGATGCAGATCTAAGCGTCGGACTTGCATGCGTTTCTGAACGAATTGAAAACTGTAAGTGCCACTTCTATGTGATATAGATGTTCTATGGTGTTCCATACCTTCGAAACGAAGGAACTATTTCATTCGATGCATGAAATGAAATACTCATAATCGGTGATATCAACTTTGAATGAAAATGACCAGTTTGTCTTAGGACATTTGCCTTCTGCACCATTTAGTGATGATTCGATAATTTTCAGCATTTGTTTGAAAATTCCAGTATTGATTTTGCTGAGCCGATGTTATATTAGAGTCTGACGAAGGATGAATGTAAACCAGATTCCTTATTTTCATTATTTACATGAGATCTTATGTATGGGTTAATAAGAGACCCTAAAATTAGTAAATGAATACCTTTCACGCCATTTATTCTAAAATTGTTTTCACTGTGGCCGGTTCAATATATTTTTAGGGCATTAAGGTATTTTAGGGATTGCTATCGTATTAATGCTATATTTTATGCATCGTCATAACGAAATTAAAGCAGAATAATGTGCATAATGTCCCCTTCGCTGCAGACCTAAGGGTGCGGAGGCGCCAGAGCGAGGGGGAAAAAATAAACGCTGCGAATAGCCGCTCGTAATTTCAGGAGCCATCGTTCCCCTGGACAATAAGGAAGGCTCGGGAAGAATAGACCCGCAAAGAAAGGACGTCCGATGGCATGAAAGGAAAAGCAAAGTTGAAACAAGAAGAAATCGATAAGATCGATGGTCTCGAGGAAAAAGATGAACGACCATATTCGCGAGATGAAAATAGGGACGGGCGAGGGGTGTAATGGACGCTGAGGGCCGGGGGAGGTTAGGATGTGTGGGATGGGAGTGGTGGGAGGTGAGGAAGGATGGGTGGGCCGAGAAAATGACTGAGAGCTACGGTTGAGAAGGGTAAATGGACATCTACATCAACGGAGTACCCGGTGTGGTATTACAGGACCGCGCGGCAGGTTGTGATTCATTACCACAAGTATTGTATGGCTCATCTCTAAAGATAGGAACTCAATTGTTGTAAACTTTTATCAAATAGCTGCAAATAAGTTTACATAGGAGATTTAGCTCTGAAGTAACATTAGGAATGCAAGATACGTTGTGAATTTGTGATAGGTCAAAAGAACTAATGAATTTTAAGAAAAATGCTACAAGTTGTAGAATTACTAGTCGAGACCCCGGTCCATCGCTTTGTTATAACATAAGTTCTTATCACTCATTTTACGTGAAAATAAATACATTTATAACTCATCGGGCAATGCAAGTGATTCTATACCTGCAATGCAATCGACCACTTCTATCACTTCTAATTAATAGTGAAATAAAGAAAACGTTTTACATCATGGGATTAGTGCGGTTACTGGAAAATTGGCTACCCAATTCAAGTGTAGTAGTTCCATTCGTTTCTGTGATAGGGATTTTTAACGGTACTTCAGCCCCAGCCTTCAAGCACTGTGGAGAATATTCCAAGTGCAGCATGTATTCTGATAGATTGAAAACGTGGACCCCATTTATGAGCCTTTCATTAAAAGTGGGTGATGCTGACGTCGAGTTTAACATCACCCACCCTCCTTTTCCTCAATGCAAAGTAATCCAAAGGAAACACCAACGACCGCCTACCATAATGGTGCAAATGACATGAGCCACTGATCACCACCCTCAGCTAACGCTACGAAAAACATCACTGCTTCCTTTGGATAAGAAGGTATCAGGCGAGATATGGTGGGCTTTAAATATATATAGACGCAATGGATTGCAATATTCCATAATTATTTTCTTGAGAAATGTTTAAGTTTTCAAATTTTACGTAATTGCGTCAAACATGCACTCCTCATTTGCTCAAGACTTCTAATTTCATTCGGCCTCTAACGGATTTCATTTTTGGTGATGATCTGAATAGCAAGACCCATGTTCGAGCTCGAGTAGGACTCTTCTAAGTATGTGTAATAGGTCTAATTAACCTTTCAATAGCAATAACAGCAATAACAACTATCTGCTTCTTCTAGTCATAGTTTAGTCCAGTCAAAGTGCTATCATGCTGAGGGTTTCAGGATAACATACTTTCACTTCGTCTCACAGGGCACATTTACTAATTATTTGTTAAATCCATTAGAGCAGTGACAATTTTGACATTTTTTCCAAGTGTCTTCTTATTTCTACCACGTTTTCTTTAGATAATTGTTAAATGCAAGAAATGATCAATTTTCCTGGAATGCGTCATCTTTAGGCCTGTTTCTGGAAATCTAGTAAGAAAACAATGGACACTGTAATGTCAGATGCTGTTTCTCAGCAGAAGTTAGTTCCTTCAAATCCGCAATACGCTCTGATCTATCGGTAGATTTTCTTGCGGAAAAACCCATGAAATTTTCAAGAAGAGAAGGACGGTACAGGGGTCGAGGGAACTGGCGAGAGAGAGAGAGAGGAGAAGTGGAGGGTAGAGGGGGCAGAAAAGGCAGAAAGAGAGGGAGGGAGAGAAGAAATGGATGTGATGGACGAAGGAAAAGGAGGAGAGGTGGCAAAAAGGAGAATGGGATTGGAGGAAGGATGGAAGAAGGTCTCTGGCATATTACTACTGGTGGGAATCAATGTTTCCTTTGGAAGAGGCTCCCGTGAAGCGGGGGAAGGTGGAGGAACTGGTCTGCCGCTGAATGGGGGGGCGGAAGACATCTGCGGGGCAAAAGAGGAAGATGATGGATGCACGTTAATAAGAAGGGCATGAGAAAGTTACGGGGTGGGCGGTCGGGGAGAGGGGAAGGAGGGGATGACGAGGGGAGAGGGTATGAATGGGAGTGGAGCGAGGGTAGGAGAGAGAGGAGGGGGTGGGAAGAAATGGGGTGAGAAGGCGGGGGTGGAGGCAGGGGATGATGCATGACACGGGCGCTGGCGAAGAAATCCCCTCGCCTTTTTTCAAATCCCCTCCCTTCCATGGCGTCATTTTTTCCTTAACCTCGGACACTGGAATGAGAAAAACTCTGCCCCCGCGATGAATGCGCGTGAAAGAATTGCCCGAGGATGAGGCGTAAGGGTTTGAGGCTACAAGTCGCCCTTTCAAATTAACGAGCATTGTTTCCCATCACTTTACGAGTCGACCCGAAAAATGGTCACCGTGTAAGATAAATCTCTACTCGGACAAATCGTCGGCCGTTCTCGTCTTTTTCTTTAATTTTAACTTTTCCGTCGATTCCTCTTGCCATCCATTTCATTCACGTCCGAGGATTTTCTTGGTCTTCCTAAAAACTTTATCCCGGCAGCGTGCTTCAACTCTTGTGGCGCGGTGCCTTCTATTCCGAGGGAGGTAAATTTATGGACATCATATCATCCGGAGGAAATGGATAATGATGTTCTTCCTCTCTCTATCTCTCTCTGCCTCCTGAATTTACTTCCCGGTGGGTAAAGCTTTCTAAAAGAATAAAGGAACGTTTAGATCCGTCATTGAGGGACAGTATCACGAACTGCCGGGCCTGGCAAAGGGGATAGGAAACCCTTGTTTGATTGCGGGAAATGTGGTGGCCGGTTGTAAGATATGCATTTTATATTTCCACAGGTGATAAGATGTGCGTGCCCAAAATAAGTGAGAAGTAAAATATTTTAATAGTTAATTCACGTAATTTTCTATCATAATTGCCATATTTTCCCAAAAAAAGAGTTTTTGGTCATTTTATAATGTCAAGTAAATATTTTAGAATATTATTTAGAATATCTCATAATAACGCTCTCATTAAATTTATATAAGATGGCTGTAGACCATGAAAATCATGGAAAAGTCTTGAAAATAATCATTTGTAAAGAAGTCACAAAAAACACATATTACAAGTGTAATAATTAAATGAAAGATCAGCATGGATTCATTCGTTTCGTCTTCAATAATACATGGTGGATTTCTTTTTATTTTCGAAAGCGTAGAGATCCTAGCGTGACCTTCAGCGGAAGAAGTTCAGTCTCACTCCAGACGCAAGATCGCTCTCTAAATATTTTCTTAAATCTGTGTTCCATGTACGCCTAAAGAATACTCCCTGCATAAATTCCCTTTTTTATTATTTACCCAAGGAATGCTGTATCTCTCGGAATTTATGCATGGAAATTCCGTCCCCACACCCCCAGTTGATATCGTAATTTTTCGGGCATGGAATTTATCACGAGCTGTATAAGAGTGATGGAGCAGCCAGTCATGGAAATAGAAAAATGATATTGTTGATGCACCATCCATTCCAGTTCCTTTCTCACACAACTATAAGTCTCTCTGAATCTTTAAAGACACGTCTATTTTTATGTGATCGACAAATTGTCGTATTCCTTTGGAAATTATTTCATGTGTGCCTTCATAATAATGGAAAGGTGATGTACAATGATAAAAAACGAAAGATTTAAAGTAATTACATAATTTAAGCTCAAAACTTTGTAAGAACTTGTGACATACATCACTTCAGTGGTTCTGTGTACTTAAGGCAATGCCGCTCCGTAGGTAAAGTTAATTCATGTTTCCGGCCTTCCAATGCAAGACGTGATGTCACAAGTCTAGCATTATCTAATCCTTGAACAAACAACACATCTAGGTTGAAATGAGGGATTTGATCCCATGACCATTTGATTTCTTACCAATTCTGTCAACTCTGGATGGCTAATTTATACTGGACGGCTAGGATACAGATCTATAATTACTGGTTAAGGCACAGATTATCCTCCAATTTGACGAGAACATTAGTTAGCATTTATGTTATTTTTTACAGTTGTAGCTCCTTTACGGTTAGGACGGGTATCCTCTTGCCAAGTTACACAGGTATGTTATTTCTTATTCATATCAAAGATTATACATTTAAATTTATTAACAAAATTATTTTTTGCTAATGATGTAGTTATTAACCGAGAAATGCCTTCAAATCAGATACGAAGGCATTTTCATGCGATCCTGATATGGACCATTGGTGTTCTGACTGAAGGATGAAATTGAAGCAAAAACAATGAACATCTATTAAATTATGGGAAAAGAAATTTCATGTCATCTAAATTAATATTAGCGACATAGGTAGACATAGTGAATGAAGTAAAAAGTCTGGTTGACTTTTTCTTTTTTGAAGCCTATGTTAAGGATATCACATTAAAGATAGATACGACATTGCTACTTGGAGGTGGGGATTTTTGAAACGAATCGTGGGGAAAAATGAGTAGGTGCTCAAAGGAAAATGTAAGAAGGAGACGTCATTTCATTCTCGTAAAGCCACGTCTCAAGTTTCCAGCCATCATTGTGGACCCACCTATAAAAAATGTAATTTGGAAACTGATTAGGTTGCCAAGAAATGTAGTACGTTTTGTTAAACCCCTGTGAGCGTACAGAAAAGGTCACTTGATTTTGAAAGGGTATGGAATATCTTAAAGCTAGAAGACCGCCCTGGATATTGTATCCCTAGATAGGATGAAATTGCATTACCTCATGGGCTGACTTTGAATGTACAGTTCTTTACCTACTCAAAATCAGGAGAATAAACAAAAGTGACGAAATTGAGAAAGGGTTGAATCGAAAGATTCAATAATTATTCGTTTTTCCCAGTTACCACTCTCGAATAAAATGTAAACACGACTTTATGCTACACACATAAGAACAATTCTTTAGTAATTCATTTTCTCCCTCTCATTTTTTCCTCTTAGTCATTGCTTTGTGGCAGGTAACCTCCATAATCCTTCACATGTCAATTAGGTGGCCGGGAGAGTACTTTGTAGAAACAGATCCTAAATATCGGGAAATGCAATATTTTGAGCTTGTAGACAATTTTGATGCATATTTTTAAACTCACTCCTCAATGTCATTCATGTTTTACTTATTTTTCATTGCTTTCTTCACAAAAATACCCACTCAGCATCTCAGCTGCGCTTTTGCTCTGCGACATGTCATCCCAACCCAAAGACTCCCATCCCCATAGGCGCTCCTAATCTTACGATGTAGCTCTTCACAAGCCAGCACCATGCGCGCTGTCTCCACTCCAACCCCTCCATTCACATATTTCTCCTTCTCCTTTCCACCCTCCTTTCCACCAGATCTTCCACCCCTCCTCAATTTTCTCCTCCAGCGACTACGTCATCCCCTCCCTCCGATGCGACTTCATTTCCACACCCTCTTTTTCCCTTCCGTGGCTCACCCACGTAAACGCTTCTTCTCCTCCCCGTGCTCTTTTCTCCCCCTGCCCACTCCCTCCGTCACGGTGGCTGGAAATCATGTGCAAGGGGGAGGGGAAGCGGGGAATTTCATTGGATATCCTTCCCGGAGGCGTCGACGGAAGCATTCTACCAGCGGTGCACGGCGGCGTTCCACCCCTACCCCCCTCTACCCCCCGGCGCCGTAAGCTGCCGAGGAACCCTTTGTTTGCGCCCCGCATGTTTAGCCAGCCTGCGTCGGTTGCGAATGATATCGCCTCGCGGAAAATAAAAGCTGGCTAAGCTCGGAGGTCACGCGAGTAGCACCCTTCGATGTGCATATTTTATCGGACATGTGGTGGCTAACAAGATGGTTGCCAGCTTTAATAAAAAATTCATCATTTAAACCAAGAAAATATTGCCGTGAGGTGTAAATCATCACCTTACCGAATACTATCCCGCGGTTTTCTCATAAATTCACTCATAATATAAAATTTTCTTCCGCGATCAAAGATCTCTGCTAAAAAACTACTCCTATGCATTCATTTGAATTTTATAATCATACGTGGAAATGGTCAATGATTGAAAAATTGATTCATTTCAAAAATATATTTTGCAATCTCCCAGATAATTTGAAAAGCATCAGAGACTCAGAACAGACTGAGGAACTACCTTCTGTTCATTTTTGTTAGTGTGTATCCTCGTAGACTTTTCATTAAAAATACCTGATGTTTTTAATCAGAAATTATATTTTAGAAGTGGACAGAAGATAAAATAATAGTTACTCCTTTCTCTTAATACGTATCATATTTCAATCATTTTAGGGTTAGTGAAATAGTGTGCCACGTAAAGAAGATCTAGAGAGAAATATGAAGTATCAGACCCACTGGTTCTCTAAATGCTAACGCGAGAGTAACAGAGTTTTAGAAAAAGTGCGTGAATGCTCTGGACGAGATTCCCACAGTATAGAAACTGGTTAGTTACTGTGAAAAAAGACCAATGTTCTTGGATGTTAACTTCTCTTGTGTTGCTGTTCTACATTCTACCTTTACCAGTCAATTAAATGAACTAAAATCGGAATCATTGTCAAATTGTAGACTTAATCTCTTAAATAAATTCCAAGATAATATTTTCACTGTTGACATTAAAAATACTTTGCGAACTCCAACTTATAATATTATACTGGAGCAATATCACAAAATTAGAGAAATTGATTGCCGAACTGACAGATTCAAAATGTCCTTCTTCCTCGTACAATTAGGGATAGAAATAGCTGTAAATATGTCCAATAGTATAAATGCAAGTGTATCAATGGAAGGCTTAGATAGTTGCATCTTGGTATGAAGACTTTAAGCTTACCCAACTAATAGCATATTTTTGCATTCTTGCATTTTTATCTTTTTAAATTGTGAAGTTTAGACTAGAAGATTTAATTCCGTTTACTTTTGCATACTTACCTTTTTATGCATGATATGTGATATATGTTTGGTGTGAATTCACCCCCTGCCACACACCTTTATGGTGCCTTATAGGGTATTATGTAAATGTAGACGTACCTTCCTACAATGGGCTAAACATTTGAAAATCATATGGGAAGTTCTCAAAAGCAATAAAAAATGTGAGAGATGAAAATGTAATATTATTGGTGATTAGAATGCCGAAGTGGGAGAAAATCTCGGTGGAAAAATTCTTTGAAAACGCTTATGGGGAACTAAACAAGGGAGGATAATACAATTAGAATTTTCTACATGGGGTGTACTGAAACAACATATTCATAGTATAAAAAGTGTTGAACTTTAGACGATTGCATGAAAATTTTGACCAGTGACAAAGCATCTTTAGATAAATAGCATTGAAGTGAGACAGGGTTTCAGGAACCATGTGAAAGATTGAAAAAATGTATAAGTAAATATAATCACGTACACCATGACCTTGTGATGATGTAATATCATACTAAAATTCAAGGAAAACCTATGAAGGATATATGAAAAGAGGAAACAGTTTTCGAGGTATTAAAAGGCTGGGCTTGAGTAGGACATTTGGAGAGGACTAGAACACTATGCGAATAAGGACTCAGTGGGGGTGGGGATTGGATTGGTCTGGTGGCTAAATTATTCGTCTCCCATCCAGAGGGCCTCGGTTCGAATCCTGGCTGAGGTATTCTCGCTGTCTTCAATTGGTAAACTGGCCCCAATGGGGTGTTGTGTGGAGAGCACTTCAGATCAGTATCCTGATCGTCGGATGGTAAGTTCTGTGGACCCCTTGGTTTCGTTTTTCGTTCTGTTAACCCCTTTCGTTTAGATCATGCTTATATCAACGTCGGGTTTCACTCCACCCTACCTCCGTTCCCAAAAAAGATCTTACCCATATCCTGTTACCAAAATGACCCATATCCTGTTATCCAAAATGACGTATATTACAATTGCTATTGATCACCTCCTGAAAGAACCATTACTATAAGTGGAGGTATACATCATAGGTATCCCCTTCATGCACGTAAATAATTGACATGAACTTTATTAATCTCAATTGGGAAAAGCCTGACTGGCTAATCTTAATCTAAATCTAAACAATATCCTGCCACCATCGCAAGGGTATGTGACAGGTTATGAACCATCACCAAGCATGAAATTTAAATCAAGAGGTCAAATTCAATGTAAGTTACTACAGTGTGGTTCTTTTAATAGTCGAAAATATCTAGAACAAAGAGTAGTGAACCGTACGTGTTCATTAATTCTCTTTTCGTTTCTTCCACGTCACAATTTACTCATTGTGATTCATAAATGCTGTCACCCCTGTATCGGTTACCTCTTCACCATTGTTCCACCTTACCTTTCCTTACATTCTTATGGCCTGAATCCATTTCTCCACTAACATGAATCATAATTTTTTAACTCTGTTTCTAAAACAGCTTGCGTTTATGATCCTATTTTTACATCTATTATTTTTTCCATATTTTCAAATAATTTAACTACAAATAACATTCTTTTCTTCCGCATTGCTCCCTTTAGAACAATTCATATCCAGTTAAACTCATTAGCACATGAAATCCTCACGAGTTTCCTTGTAGCCACCTGGTATTGTAGTTTTCGTATCAGCTTCGTGCTTGAGATACTATCGTAGACAATATATTTCACCTAGCTAGATTTGTTTTCGTTTTTTCGCCCAGTAGTTATTCTTATACAAGTTCACTCCTAGACGGTAGATACCTATCTTTCGAATAAATTACTTATTCGTAAAACTTACGAAATACCCTGGCAATAAAAGGAGTTTCTCGTTCCATACCAGTAAGCTGTCTTGAAAAGATATTCTATCCACAATTTTCTGGCATAATTCCTTAAGCTTCAACTTCTCTCATAGCAGTTTCCTAAATTATCTTCCGTAAATATAAACATCCAACAAGAAACTAACAAGGTCTTTGATTGTTTTGGGTATATAGCGGTAGAAATTCAGGAGCATTTAATTTAAAACGAATAACGACGCAGGAAAATATTTGCTCTGGATAAATTATGAGTTTTTGACTTCTAGACGATGATACTGGGATTTAAGCCCCTGGGCAGAAAACTCGAGCATTAAGATATTCGTGGGATAATTAATATGGGTTCGTGGATATCATTACACTAATTAATTCAAGAGAAGGAGACGTCAGGGCGTACTCCGATGTCCTCACCAATCCCCTCAGGCTGCACCCATTTCCTCCTTGGCGCCAATGCCGCCCCGCCCCTCCTCTGCCCGCCCCTCCTCTGCCCGCCCCTCCTCTGCCCGCCCCTTTACTCTCAGATCTCCACTCTCCTCGCCTTTCCTCAGATTTCAATCCTCTCTCCCTCCACCCTCTCAATCTTTCCAACTCCCGACAATTTCGCCAACATTCTCCTTCTCGCTCGTCCTTCATCAAATCTTCGCCATCCTCCGCTCAGTCTCTTTTACCCTCCGGCACCTTTCCCTTTCACGGCAGACGGGCTTTTGCCAGGCCTCTCCAATTACTTGTCGTCGATTCCCTTCCAGCGTTGTCTTTCTACCTCTTCATCTCATCGCACAGGAATTCTGCCGGGTATCTTTAATCTTCGTGAAAGTTTTTAGCTCCTGGTTAATGGCAGTGGAGAAATTTTTGAATCATCGTTGGATGCTGAACGCATTTATCCTAGATGATGTAGAACAGTGTTCATGTTTGCCCTAAGCTCGGATTCCTATTTTGAAGTTTGGGATCAACCTACAAGTGACTGCGCACCCTACAGCCTTATTTATTTGTTTCGTTAATTGTTCTATCATCATGAAATAACATACATACTTTCTTTAAAACTACCGTTCATTGGCGCTTCCAGAATCCTTTACTGAATTTCATTAGCTGGTGGCGTTGCTACACGTGGGTATTTGTAATCCAGTCGTACCGATAACGGAAATTTCATTGTATTCCATACCTTTTTATTTGTGTATAAATCTCAGTTAAATATGAATACGTATGTTGAACAAATTAAATGGTTTTGCAAAGAAATAAATTAAGGAGAAGCTTCCATGCAATACATTAACAGAATAATATTCCTGAAAATTATGATAACACTGACTTAATGAGTGTTGAAGGCAGCATATTCTCTGGTAGTTAGATTCTTAGGAAACCAACTTGGAATTCCTTTATGGAGATCGTTTCAACATAGTTGCTCAGTCCTCTTAGAATTTGTAAATGTTTCATATAGCTTTAAATAAATTCTTAATATGTATTTTGGAGGTATTTTAGTGGATTAGAATTATTTTTGTATTTAGTGCTGAAATCCATAAACCTATCGAATGTCGGACTCCCGTTTCCGGACCATGGATTGAAACACCCCCAACTCTCCTCGGACACAAGCTTGGACACATATATAACGTTTCCTCACGCTGGGTCTTTTATGTCATCGATTTCTGACTTTCTTATCCCTGTATCATCTGGCCATTGCATTGAGGCGATCGATGTGTGCCTTCTTTACATTTAATGTGATTTCGAGCATATCTTGCCGACAGATTTCAATTGCCCTCTCCTCTTAGTATTATTTGCTAGATGTTATCGGAGGTAGTATGCTGCCCAATCTTAGTTAAGTGTGATCCTTTGTTGGTCCCTCTTGCCGCAGGGGATGAAGGTACGGATCGCAGTGTAAATTTCCCCGGAGCAGTACAGGCTGATGTAATCTTGCCGATTTCAGTCGCTTTGAATGGTGAAGCAGATGAGATCAATAATATTTTTAATGCAAGGACTCAAAAATAAATGGTTGCTATTTTGATGGACCAATTGCATAGGGGAAATTTTTTACCAGACATCATGTAGCGGGATCATTTTCTCTGTACTGGTGTGTCAATTTGTCCGCTGGGTTGGGGTTTCAAGCCATTATAAATTAATCAATTGAGATAATATTGGAGTTCAAAATACCTTGATCTCGCATTTGTATCCCCATTGGTCTCGACACTGATTGCCGAACGCTAACCTTCGCCATGGATACTGTTATTCCCTTTGCTGCAGCCTGAATTCCTTCTCATTCAATTGATTCAGAGTCTCGGACTAGTAGGCATAGGATGGATAAAGAAACCTGGGGCGTTATGGCTCTAATCAGTACGAATGAAGAAGTTAGGGATGAAGAATGAGACCGATATCTCTTGGAATTCCTTTCTAATTCAGTCCTGCATTGCTTCGCTCTCCTTCCCTCGATCCCATCCATCTTTGCAATCTACTCTGCCCATGCTCCAGCGTATTCGTTCGCAAAGGGAGAAAAAAACCAATCAATCCGTTTCGCCCGACGGAAGGGACAAGGGAGGCGTCATTGTACCGGGGGAAGGAAGGGAGAGGGAGGAAGTCTGGCACAAAGAAATTCAGGAAGATATGAGGAGGGAGGTGCCGGCTCTTTTGGAAGAATTGCGCGACTACGCGTCTTTTTCTAAGGCGTGGAATATTCTACTCTCTTTCAAGAGGTGTTTGGTCCTTTATAGAATCAATGCAATGCATAGTGATGAGGGTATTCATAAGTGGAAAAACTTTTTATATCTTTAAACGTTGGCATATAATAATGTTTAAACCAATGGAGAATGCGAGAAGATTTAACGAATGTAATTCGACGGAAAATCTTTAGATCTTTCTTCAAGCATCTTCAAGGATGAAAGGTTTGGAAACTTGTGTTAATATAACAAAATGGATCCTCAAAAACTGTGTTTTAGGACTTCAACACTACCATACAATGCCAAAAGGAATTTAATTTTTCAGAAATGGCCTTTGAAGGAGTCCATATCAAATTATATATGCCGAAGTAATTGTGTCATAAGCGGGATTTCTTATTATAAGCTTCATGTGGTGTCTTCTAGTATTTTATACTGTGTACTACCCGTTATAATTTCAGACTACATTTTATTCTGTGTCAAAGAGTATTTTATGTTATACGTATGTCATACGATAGTGTAACGAGTGACAGCAATGAAAGTATAAAAGAAGACTGTCGAAGAGGCAATGATGCTGTGATCATTTGTTTGATTTTATGGCTTATTTTTCACGGGTATCAACTGCCGAAGAACTAGTCATCTGAGAAGAGATGGGAAATGTTGATATAGTCTTCGCCTCTCAAAACTGTCACTTTTTACTAGTTGGAAACTCAGAAAGTTAGAAGTGGAGAGCGAAACGTTGAGAAACTTCCACGTTCAATAAAGTTCTCCAAATGGAAATCGGGAACGACAGGGGTCACAAAAAATCTGAGGGCATAAACAAAAAAGGAGTGAGGTGATTTATGCTGGAAAAGTTGGGGAGAGAGAAGAGGGTAAATATCGAAAGGTCGGAAAATCAAAGTTGGTGGAGGAAAGCGAGAGTGTCAATGAAGAAGAGTTCAAATCAAGAAGAGGAAATTAAAATACTTCGAACTTTATCATAGTGTGCAGGCAAGCATTATTGGTTCCATGCTTGACTGATTTTGATCTTTAAATTGATTGTTATTTTATCAATGATCATGATCGGAAAATATTCATTCGGTAAACTTACAATCATATCTATTGCTGTGGCGAAAAGTACTAGGGAATAGAACAATAAAACGATAAAAAATACTAAAAGTAAAGGATTGGAAACAGAGAAAAAATTATTAAGATGAATCCATGCCAAGAGCAACCTATTTTGAATCCATGCGTAAGAAGTTCCTCTTAGTTGTTGGCATTCCAGTTTTTCCGAAGATATTTTGTAATGAGTATGCATGTTCAGGCTCAAAGGTTCATTTGAATTGTTTACTTGCCTTTAATGTTTCTATATTTTCTTCCTTTCCACCATATAAATTAGAATTAGAATTTTTCCTTTTCACTATTAAAAATATTGCGCAATATTGGATACATATGCCTAGTGATATATTCAAGAGCACGGGGTGGGCTGGTATTTTTGGTACACGTGGTAACAGCTAGTAGTAATATACATACTTTCATCGTTTTTTTATTAATACAGCTGCTAATCTTATTTGTTTCACGGTGTAAAGTAAAAAGGGAGGCTGATTATCACTGCAAAATGGCATATTGAATATTATTTCAGATTACGATTCTCGTTTGGTGTTCAAGATTATATTAACTTTTCTAAAAGACTCTATTATAGTTCTCTCTAGGTGGAAGTTGCAATTTGGATGCAATCTGCAAATGGAGATGCACACCGCATGTAAAATTACACTTGGGTTCACTAAATATAAAATTAAAATATGTATTTCTCCATTGTATTACTTCTTCTCCCTGGCACCGACTATGTTTAAACTGACAGCTGGTGGCATACGTTTATTTAGAAGATGCGGCCAAAGTGAGGCCAAAAGGTGTACTTGAAAAGAGTGATCCATGCATGGAAACAGCCTATTCACTGCGGATCAAGTCCCCGGATTTCCAGTCAATGGGTAAGCTTGCTACCCAATTAAATTGCCCCGGCCAGCGCGCGTAATTCATTCCGTAATGAAGCGCAAGCTTAAAGCAGACGTGAAAAGATTTTGTACTCCCTACAGTGGCATAGGCGGAAATCATTCATAGGTAATAACTAAAAAAAAATTACTTCCTATGGCTTCAGAGGGGTTTTTAGCATGCTTTTTTTTTTTTAGCATTTTTAAGAGGAGTTTTTGTTTAAAAATAGATAATGCCTCGAGGAATATTTGGATGTCCTTTGTGAGTGAAATGGGAGATTTACTCATAGATTGAATTATTTCTGGTGGAGCAGTACTTCATGACGCTTGGTCAAAACCACCCGCAGTGTTCAATTACGTCCACCCAGTAACAGATTAGACTCAATACATCCGATCGCCTCACGTCTAGTTTGCTGCCATTGTTACCATAGCGGTGCAAACAGCATGCGGGTAATTCCATTGTTGGGACTCTCTCTACCGTCAGCCGCTGTCTGTGACCTCCAGCGGTTTTCGTCTCTTGCAGCCTCCCTGCCTCCAATTCGACCCACAGTAATTACCGCCGTATTTTATTCTGACGGAATGCCCGCCGCCGCGTTCAATACGCAACAGGGGCTAATCGCACTCGCAGGATATGGGGCTTATCGGATAGTTCTGAAGGATCAATTGCGCTGCCCCCAGGCACCGGAGAGAAATAACAAACACTCGCATCAAATCGAGGAGCTTTCCGAGTTAGCACGTCCATTTTATTCGGACCGTTGGAGCTTCACCGCTGGATCATTGGCGCCGTATTTTTAGCACCTTGCGCTGGGTGTATTTTTTTTTTTTTGAGGGCACATGTTTTATATACTACCTGTCTCGTTGAGACACCATGCCAAATACCAGGAAAACAAGTGGCATATAAGAGAGGCAGTATATGAGCGTAAGGTTCCAAGAAAAATATTTGGAATCAACTGAGAGTTCAAATGGTATTGAACGAAAACGTATGTAACTGCTTTGAAACCCTAGAACACAGTGAGAGTGTAAATTAAAATGAATAGTCATTAATATTAAAATTAGAAATTGGATGAGAATAAAATTAAAAGTTTGCTTCATGGTGCTCAAACTGCCATAAGTTTAGCCACACCATATTTAAGTTCTGGGATAAATGCAACTTCTTATCCGGAGGGGGTTTTGAAGCCGTTGCCAGGCACATTACTGACCTGTATTCGCGGACGGCCATAGTTTGGTACCACGGCGAAAATTCGACACTTGGAGAATAAAGTGATGCTAAGACGAGAATGATGTCTATTCTAGACATATCAAATATCATGATAAATAATTAATAGCTTTTAAATGGAAGAAGAAAGAGAGACGCCACCTTACATAATGGGGTTGTTTACCATATTTTTTTTATTGCCGAATCTGATAGAGTTTGTAAAATAAAAGGACCAGTATTTTTCCGTTTTCTGATCCGACAATTATTTCCCGAGTTATAAGCGGCGAAAAACTCATGTTTTTAACCCTTTCGGAAAAGTGGGTGTGGTGCAACCTCTGACGTATATCTACTTCGTCCAATCACAACTGAGCCCGCGAAGCTACTTCGCCTTATCGCAAAGGGGGGGACACAGCTGACTCGGCCAATGGGAGCGATTTCGACAGCATCTGTGCGAGCAGACCTTCCGAGAACCCCCCCTCCACACCCTTCCCCCTCCACTGAAAGCAGTCAAGGACGGGAGGAAAATGACGTCAATGTTATCACAGCAGCTTTTTCGCTGGGCGTCACCTTTTGCTTATTTTAATTTTTGATTTATGAGTGAATGGTTGTGGTTAGAAGATTAATTTTTTCACTAAAATTCGTTTTTCGTTTCCATCTAACGATTTCGTGTACAAAATTCCGATTTCGGTTCCGAGTAAACGCCCCCATTGCATTAATTTAATCGAGCTCTTTCCGAATTCTCACGTTAATAATTTGATTTTGTTTTAAGTAAAGATAGTTACAGAAGTTTTTAGTTTATTACGTCGATCAAAACTTTTACCTGCATGCAATACGCAACATATACTAATATTCATAACTTCGCTTTTTGGGAAGCGAGAAGCGGCGAATATGATCCCAGGAGACGACCCGACCTGATGAAGCCAAGCAATGGAATTTTTTATCTCACATTCGGGCCACCATGTAAAAAAGGAAAGGCGGGAGTGGGACGTCTAAACATGGCGGAAAGCGCGGAACTCGTGAGGCGAGGTAAAGAAAGAAAATAGTATGTTTGCGGCGGAAGAGAGGTAGGAAAGAGAGAAAGAGAGTGAATATGATGAGGAGGGGAGACGAGGGATGAGGTCTGAGCGGTGAATTTCAAGGAGATGTGAGGGGGGAGGGAGAGACGTAGTCGGGAATGGGGAGCGGGGTGCGTGAGATGGAGGATTTCTTTTTTATTTCGGGGGCGGAGGGGACGTTGATGGACTAAGGAGGCGAGAGAGCGTGTGTGGGGGCGGGGGGAGGCGGAGTTTGCACTGTGGAGGAGCCCGTGGGGAGAGGGGGGGGGGGAGGGCGAGAGGAATTCCCACTCACTCTCCCGGCCGCCCGAGGCTCCTCTGTCTCTCCATCCCCGCCTGTCTCTCGTTGGCGACGGCCTGCCTGTTGACGGCCGGAGAATTACTCCCGTGCGGGGGTGGAACCCCTCCACTCCACGGCGGAGAGGGAGGTTTCGGCGACGGTCTGGGAGGAGAGAGAGAGAGAGAGAGAGAGAGAGAGATGAGGGGGAGGGTGCAGATGGGGCCAAGAGGGTGGGTGGAATGGTACCCTGTCGAATTCGGGGCGGGGTGCCATTTTTGTCCCGATATCCTCCCCCCTCCCCGTAAACACTCAACTCTCCGTCCCACCCCTCCCCCCCACCCACCATTCGAGCCGCGCCAGGATAAACACTGGAGAGAGTGCGACTGCGGATGACTTCGGGAAGAGGTTTCCGACCGCTGAATTGAGCCCCAGTGTGTATGCGGTGTGAGTTTGGTGATCGGAGAACTGGCGAGGGTGAAGATTCTGCGCCTGTATCTCTTGAAGCGCTTGGGTCTGGAAGTTTTTATGAGGCTCCTCAGTGGCTTATCTATAGCAGGAACTTTCTACTCGTACTATGAGTCAGTATCACGTCGCAAATTAACTTGACATTCACTGGCTTCAAGGTTTGGTGCTTCCTGTTGGCAATAGAAATAAACGTTGTACACAGTCCATAAAAAAAAACTAAAATTTTTCACCCGCATTTTCACTCGATTGGCAAAAGTTATCCGTAGTTCAACAATCCATTTTGAAGCGACCAACAAAAGAAAATTATTTTATGAAGTACCTATACGTAACTACTAAGGAAGTGGGGTAGGAAACCCTACCAGTTCACAACTGCCAGTATTCTATTCAATAATATCATGCTATCAAGGTAAATGAAATAACTAATTCTTGCAATATTTATCAAATGTGGAAATTCAAATCAACGTGAATGTATTCGATGTGAGTTTCGGAATGGGTGCATGCACAGATATTCTCGCCTGCAGGCCAATATACAATCGTATTCCTCAAAATTAGTGTTAATTGCACGGGTAGCATCCATTTATTAATTGGACACATTAATTGGATTATAATAGCATTATAATCATCGTGCTAAATTGAAACAAGAAAGTGAAAATATTACTGAAAATATGTAAAGTTGCAATTGTAGGTCTGGGAATGCGATCAGGAGAATATAGCATCTTTTGAAAGGTGTACATATGCAGAATAGGTTTGCATTGCCACCAACTCCGTCTCCAATGTCTCTTCATCGAATCGGTGATGCCATGGAGGAGAAACATTCCGTGTATTTCGTTGCGACTGCCTTGCGTCAAGGTTGCAGAGGCGGCGTCTGCTCCGGATGGGACGGGAGAAGGGGAAGGTTGAAACGGGGCGGTTGAATCAGGGACGTTGTTTCCTGGGAAGGGGCTGCTTTTGAACTGAGGCACGAATCGGAAGCGAGTGGACTGGTGAGGGGGAGGAGGTCGTCGGGAAACGGGTTGAGTCGAAGTCGGCGGCGGCGGGAAGAAGGGAGGGAGGGTGGACAAGGGGGAGGATTTGGAGACTGGCGGCGGTTTCCGCGTGCGATTTATGCGGAAGCATCGCCCTCCCCGTCGATCCCCAACCTTTTACGCTCTCAAACTCGCCAGGGCCCTGCAAAATTGCGATGCATCGAGAGCGATATATTATAATCGATATCGATTCAGGAAACACGATATATCGCTTTGCAGTTTTGATCAATATCGCACGGCATCCGACGCTAAATCGTTTGGCCATGCGGATCAATATGCGATATGAAGGATATCCATAACTGATGCGATGTCCGGCGATTGGAGTGAAAGTTGAAGAATGATAACTGATAATCTTTCAAGAAAGGAATATTTCTCCACCATGTGTCCTAATTTTGTTAACTAACTAAAATCTCTCGGTACACCTTTCTAGCATGGTGCTGTCGAGTCATTGTTAAAGTAAGCTCTTTAAATCTATTTTAAATTAATATGTTTCCACTAGAATATGGCTACTAATCCTTATTAAGCATAATATGTAATTCATTTTTTGTGTGAGTTCACGCTCTGCCTTACACGTATATGGTGGCTTGCAGGGTATAATGTAGATGTACCAATGTATGGTATTGGCTTCTCTCTTATCCTTTTGCAGTACACTTAAAAATCAAGGTGTAATTCATACTAATCCTTCTCACCAATCGTCAATACTTGGATTGGTTCCTTGCTATTTTCAGTATTCTTATTCTATTGGCAGACCTCATATTAACTTAGTCCCTTTTCCATTATTTCCAGTAGTAGTAGGAACGTACTCGGAGCAGCCGATTTAAAGATGAAACGGTTTGCGCCGTTTAAAGATGGTGGATGATAGGTGGGGGAGGGAATTTATCAGGGATTAGGGGAAGGGTGGAGAGAAACATGGCGTCGGAATTAACATACTCTCAATAACATATTCCTTATCCTTTTTAAGCATGATGTGTAATGCATGTTTGGTAAGAATTCACTAAGCACAAAGAGATCCACGGTTTGACGTCTCATTTTGGGGACGGAGTACTGAACGTGATGTGATCTCCAAACAGCACTCAGAAATGAGCCAGTTTATCAATAAACAATCTCTGCCACACCCGGAATTCGAATCCGGGCCCGTAAGGCTGAAAGCTCTATACAACAGTCACCACTTTCCGGTCCACATCCTTTAATACTTGTTCCAGGTTTCCCTTTGCCTTTCTTTCCCATTATTTTTTCCTCTGTGACTGTCTTCAAGAAGACATGGTGTCTGAAAAATTTTTTCCCATCAAGGTTTATCGTCATCTTTTTACAGTTTTCACCAGACTTCTTCATCCTCCTATTCAACCTGAAATTTTTTCGGTTGTCACTCGATTATATTGAGTGGTAGAGCCCTTGGTTTGAAGTCGTGCTTCGAATACTTTTCTGACCTTGGCAGAATAAGGTGATGAGAGAAGTATTGTTTGATATCATGTAGAATAGAGTATAATTGCATTATGTGTCATTACTGTTATGTGCCATTCAACTTGGTAAAACTGCGCGTTCATTCTTGCAATGCCGAAACATCGATATTTTTGTGATATAATCGTATCTTTATGCTTATTCACAAATCGAATATCGCGCAACTTTAACCCTCCTATACCTCCCCCTCCAACAAAAGCACCGCCTCCTCTCCCCTTCCTCCGATCGAGAGTCACTCTGAATGCTGAAGTGAGGGTAACCGCGGAAGGGACGGCTGAGCTTTGGACGTGAGGGAGTTCTGGACTGTGAGAGAGGGAAGGGGATCGAGGAAACGTCCCCCTGGTGGTGGGATGATGAGTGGGGAGGATGACGCTGGGGTAGGAAGAGGGATTTCGGGGGTGAGGAGGGTCTTTTCCCTATATCCCCACCATGACGGATTGTATTGTCGTCTCACTGCTGGGAATGGCTATTTCATTTACGGTCTCCGTGTTTGTTTGTGCGCGCGACTGTCTCTTGCGTCCTCTCACCTTCTCTCCCGTGGGTCCTCCCCCCCATCCACACCACTCCCCACTGCTCTTTCCCCGTCTCATCACGTCTCTCGGGCTCACACGTGACAGGCGCACGCCCTTGTTAAGGGATCCAATTGAGGCACGGGCAGGAAGGGGCTTGCTCGCGTCTCTATGTCACGCGCGTGGACACATCCACCTGCCATCGGATGAAGAGGGGAATTTTCACAAATCCGAATGGTTAAACACGCACAGTTCTCTCAGTATTGCCATCGTCATAATAATCATCCTACTATTCTGTCAATATTGGGAGGTGTTCGGATAACCCCCGTTCAAGCTGTTGTTGTTAGGGGAGGTAACCAAGTACCTCTGCACATTTGGGAATAGGCTATTGGGGCAGGTACGATTTTTGGTCAAGGACATAATTGAGGTTCAAGACAGCGATTGGGGAAAAATAGATGGTAAGACCCCACACGAGGAATATCAAGGGGTATCATGGGCCAAATAAAAACAAACTAAGGAGAGAAGTTACTGGGTGTAGCTGAGCTAACAACGAACAGGTAGCAATGAATAGCTACGGTTATTCAATATTAGAATTGGATAACAACGATGATGCTAATTTTTGGGGGTGAAAAAGGGTGGAAGGTCTTTAAATTTCGTCCCGAATGTTTTCTATAGCTGAAATTCGGGTGTATTATCAGTTTACACACCAATAGAATATGGATACAATTATAAGGGTTTACAGCGGTTAGGAGAAAGGTGTGCATTAGTACTTTATTTTTACATTTTCTCTCACTATAAAATAATTATAACTCATAGTTTAAATCTTGTGTGGCAGCAACATAAACGTTTTGCATCTCAGAAGAAAATGTATATGCTTCACAAAATTCACTCAGAGTCAATGAGTGTAGCATGGAAGATAATGTGCAAGACATTTTTTTATAGAATGTTTTTTTATAAATGCAAATGTGGAGTTTAAAGTAAATTATTAAATATCCCTTCTTCATTTGGTTATGACAGTTTTTCCAGTGTGTCTAAAGGCTCTGGCACTCACAAGCTTGGAGAAAATCAGCTCCTGTCTCTTCTCAGATTGTGAATAATGCAGAAACTAAGCACTCTTATCCTAATGCTTCTGAATTTTTTATGTAGTCACAGTTTCAGACATTAAATGTCTTCCACTTCTGGAGCGTAAAAACCAATGTGGTAAGCTCAACAACAAAAGAATGGTTCCATGCACAGTTGGACAAATTAAACTGTCTATACGATAATTGGTCAAGTTCCCCCATCTGTGATAATTATGTGATTGATGGACACCCTACTCAAAATATCAGGAGAAACCAATTCAGGAAAACATTTGCGGACCACTATATTTTAGGCCCAAACTCATTGACAGTGACAAAACCAAGGCGCCCAAGCCACTAAATTTTGTTAATAAGTGCTTTGTTGGCTTTTCTTTTTTGTGTGGATCCGTTAACCTTATAAGCTACTTGAATAATTATGGGCGAGTTTAATGAAATATCCACTCGATTTCCCGTTCATGCTCTATCTCATCACAGAATTCACCCCAACGTTCTGCCGTCGCGTGGAGGCGCCGAAAAGAAAAAGTGTCCACCCTTATATTCCTCATCCCAGTGCGTCCCTCACTCTCATATCTTCATTCCCTCACTCCCCTTCGACCCACTCCCACACTCCTTTCCCTCTTCCTTCATCCTCAAATCCCTTTCCACCCTTCTCCTCCCCCTCTCCCGCCCTGTCAACACCTCCCTCCGCCTCCTAGCGAAGGCGTTCCGAAGCCCCCAACTCGCGTGGCGGAGAGTGTAAACGCCATGATAAATGCATGCTGCATGCAAATAAAAAATGACGAGCACTAAGCGGGAAAGCTTTCGGAGCCGCCGAAGTGGAAACGTGATCTGCAAAGAATAGAAACATATACGAGGTGAGATAGTGGGGTAGTTTGGGATGGAGGTTAGAGAGGGTGTGGAAGGGAGACCCTAAGACAGGGGCGGGGGAGGGGAAAGAAGTGGGAGAGGGGGGGGGGGGGGCGAAGAACGCAGCTGAACGTAGGTATGAGTAGATGCTGAAATGATAATGTGGGGGAGGAAGAACGCGGGAAATAGACGAGGAGAAAATGATAGAAATGCTCCGAATCTTATTTTCCCGGGATGTGATCCATAAATCTTCTCCTGACAACAAATGGGAATCCGAAAATCTCTCTGTATCGGCACGGGAAATCATCAGCGTCCTTGACTAAAAATAAGAGATGGGAATCGAAACATTACTCAGGCGTCGGATCCTCAATATTTCAGTTCCCCTTAATAGCTAGAGACTTCAAGGGAGACTTAGATGGGCAATATTTAATGAAATATATTTTAATATATTGATGCGTTTATTTGTTTAAATATAAAATTAAACCTTTTATTTGACGTAGAATAAGGTGTTGGGACGGCTCAGTAGGTAGAGAAAATATTCCACTGTTAAGAATATTCAGGGTTCTATCATCATCATCAGTCGATAGCTGTTAGATTGGTTTGACGCGGTTCTCCATTATTCTTTTTTTATTTGCATGATTATCCTGACCCAAAACCTTCGCTATAAGAGAGTGAAAAAGGAATCAGGTTAATATATAGGGCGGACAATCTATTTCCTATCTAGGTGTCATGTCGGACGAAGCTGGATTTAGAAGCAACGAGTGCGAAGAGGGTACCCCAGAAAACTGGCGTTACAGTATCGGAATCAAGGGTCACGGCGGCTAGTTCCTTTCTCCCGGGACTGAGACTAGAATTGAAGCAGAACTTTATTTCTAAACCTTCCCGAGAATATTTTTCCCTGGGATTGTTTGCATTCCAGATGATATTAAAACTTAAATCTTAAGCAGGGTTGATGAAAGCAGAGAGAAGTATATGAGTCATGGAAGAACGATTGCAGGTAGTAAATTTAGTACATAATGGTTTGGATATTGTTTCACCTAAAGAGAATATAATCACTGAACGCTCAAACATACTCCTCCTCACACTGCTATAATTTGATTGGAAAAAATAATCCTACGGTGGAATGCTATATTAGGTTATTTTGAAGCTAATGCGGCAAAATTAGGAAAGATAAGCAAGAAATATGTGGCCGATAAGAAAACATGGATAGTGTGTTCTGATAGTGGATCAAAGTGAAAAGCTTTACTAATTTGGCCATGCTGAGTGATGGATGAGAGTAACTGTTCATAAATTCCTTGGCAGCATTTCTTGAATTATAAGAAATCATGAGAATGTCTTGCATCATAGAGCATACGACATATTTTTAAATGAAGTGTAAGATGAAATGCACCAAGGAGACCGCGGGGTGGTTTGGTGAGAGACCGTAATAAATACTGCCCCATTATCAATAAGAGGCAATTTCACGAGTGCAACAACAGAAATTGGACATTTTTTGAATGGAGTTACACTAAAATGGCGTAAAATCAATTTAAAATTTGATTTAATAAAATAATTAACTTTAAAAATATCTTTAAAGTAACTACTGATCTCCCTATATTTCCATTTTGGTGCTGATAGAATTATGTGTCTAAGTTAAAATAGTTCCACCTTAGTACTTAAAAAAATATTTTACATACTCTTTCCATTTGGTGGTATTAGTTTCACTGGATGAAATCAATTTAATTTTAACGTAGGCATATTTTCTGTGTACTAGGTATTACTGCTACTTATTATAACAAATATCTTATCGGCCTGAATATGATGGAATGTAAGCAAAATGCACTGGCTACTTTTTATTCCAGAATATATCACAGCCTTTACTCTTACTTATTACACTTTATTTCAGAATCTCCAACAGCCAGATGAATGCTAGTGTTCTGACTTTAAGAAGCTCGTGGTCGAAAACCGTCTTGGAAAGCGTTACGGGCGGGTCAAAAAGGAATGTCTCTGGTCGGAGTTACATTTCACCTGGCCAACACACAAGCGTGTGGGCAACGAGGGGTGGGACCCATTTCCGTAGGAGCTGCGTTTGCGATGAAAAGAGAATGGGGTTGAAGGCCAAGGGAGAGGACGACGATAATGAGGAGGAGCTCACTGGGGAGAGGGAAATGGAGAGAGAGGGAGGGGGAGGATCAGGGTCAAGAGGGTGAGAGGGGACTTTAAGCCGGAGGAAGGGGCGGTGGGACGATACGTGAGGGGGATGAAACTCTCAGGTGGAATCCGGGGGATGATTTGCGGGTGATGGTGATTGAGGTAGAGGGAGACATATGGCGAGGCCGAGGGTTGCATGGGGAGCGCTTGGAAGCGGGGGAAGAGGGAGCCGACACCCTGGAGGGGAGAGGCGGGGCTCGGGGGGTGGGGGAGTCGAGGGATTTTAGGATATCTCGGGGAAAGGGGGCAGCTTGTGGAGAGAAGCTTTAGCCGCTCGCACTGTTTTTACGGAGAGAAAGGAGACTCGGGAAAGATCGCTAAAGAGGATATCCTTAGGGAGTAATCCGCGCGTTTTTCAAACTCCCTTCACCTCGTCTTGTCCAATCACAGACCCCTTTTGACCGTAGATTATAAATTGTTCCTTTTTACTTAACTCTTATTATTAATATTATTTCCTAGGGAAAATGGAAAACTTTTTGCAGCTCATCCAGGGCTGAGCGTCAAAATCCCTGTCTTCACCACCTGGGGGAACGTCGAATTCCGACGGAATAAAATACTCGGAAAGTGAAAGCGCGAAGGATAAGATATGCCTGAGGAAAAGGCGAAGAAGCATGGTTGGAGGAAGAGGTAGAGTTCCTCTCAGGGGCGATCTCATTCATCGAACACCTCAAGGCTGGAATTACAATGAGTACCTATGCCAATGAATATTTTGATATTTCAATACCATGCTTCGGTTAATTCCAGTTGGATATCCTTACGTTTGCCCTTTCCATTGGTTTTTAATCTAAGTTCTAATTTTTGGTCCATAAAAGCACTTATTATATTTGTTCTCCTTAAGTTAATACTTTTCTCCACGCATGTATTTATCCATCAATCGAGTGAAGTGTCCAAAGAATGTGATAAAGCCACCAATACCATCTGATGCGTCAGAAACAATCGGAGACAGCAGTTCGTTCTTCATACATCTGAGTAATAGAAATGGCTCAGCACTTGGGATTCGTGAACATTAGCAGAATTGTAGGAGGAAATATCGTCAGTACGTGTGTGTACATTGGATTTCGCTTTCACTTGTGCAACGTAAGAGATATTTTAGAATTGGTTTGAAAGGTTGGTAGATAGAAAAATGAAAACTTTCAGCCCGAAGTGTTATAGATATTATTTGGCGAATGAAGTTCCTCTTTGAAATGCAAAACCATCAATGCATGAGCGACATGAAATCTGTTTTGGAGAGTTGGCTATTATAAACCTTGCTTTATTTCTATCTTCCTTTCGAATTTCACGGCAAAATTTTAAAAGTTCCTTTTACAATGGATCGTTTGGTATTCCGCAAGAATATGTTTCATTACGTATTTCTTATGAATAGACATAATTTCATATTTATCTCGCGTGCACGTTGCTATACCGGCCATTCTCATTGGCATAGCTTCGTGTTCATGATTGATTAATGCTATTGCCGAGTGCCTCCCTCTTCAGTAATTTGAAAGGTAAACTAATTATTAGCCTTTTGGCATATCGTAGTCACCCCAATAATCAATAATAAAAGCGGTATTAAAACTTCCAGCCGCATTAGCTTGGTTGTAACGCTGACCTGACAACCTGAAGGTTCGAAACCAACCAAGTAATTGATGTTTTGCTCCTCTTTTGATAAAATTTATGATAAAGCTAGATTGGAGGGTGAAATATAACCGAGGTAGTTGGATAGTCTTAATTCTACCACCATTATCAAAAGTTGGGAATTAGGTTATTTTAGGGTAAGCATCGGGCGTGTGATGGATTCATGGACCTGTGAGTAATGCCTGTGTTATTTATAGCCAACATTTCCCGTGTTTATAAACTGCATGCTTAATATTTTCCTCAGGGTGGTAGCATTGTGACTCTTGGTTTCATGTAAGTAGTTTCTACACGGAGTAGTATTTTTTTCATGTATTCATGGTGACAAGTGTTCTTTCTAATTGATGATTCATGCCTATTGATAGTTAACCCCTTTCTTCACACCCTTGCGGTAGCTTACAGGGTATTATGTACTTGTATTATCTATTAGGAATGTTCTCATAGCAGTTTTTCGGTTAAGACTCGTTTACACGGAGCGAGTTTACAAGCTACACGCCAGCTTTTTTACACGCAGCTCATAAACTAGCTCAGTGTACGCGACGCACTCGCTCAGAAGCTGCTTTTAAAAAAGCTCTGGAAAAAAATGATTCAGCCGGCGACTTTACACGTGACTCGCCGGCTTTTGAGCGAGCTAGCGTGTAAAGTAGCCCAGTGTACACACAGTTGCTTGTTCTTGTGCATGTTCTTGGAATATGTCGGAGGAGTTGGTTCTAGTGGGAGTTGAAATTGTAGCAAAATTGATTAAAAAAGAGTTAATTAGACGGCAAAACGCGAAACGGAAAAAGAGGAAAGTGTGGGTGAAACCGTGGGTAGGAAGACGTACTGATTATGGTGCATCAAATACACTACTGAAAGAGCTGAAGAATGAAGACCCTGGAATAGTTTTTCTCCTTGATGTTCCACAATGCAGGGAACTTTTGGTATACTTGTAGAAACAAGGAAATATTTGCCACAGTCCACTTCATTTTTACTGCAGGGAAACACCAACACCACAACACCAACACAAAACCAACACAACCAGAAAGATTTCACAATTCAAACAGGGAAATGTCACCAAATGGTCTAGACTCCAGCTACTATACTGAGCGAGTGGAAAAGCTTCTTGAATACGAAAACAAGCGCACTTGCCGACTCGCCAGCTTCTTACTCGCTGGCGTGTAGCTTGTAAACTCGCTCCGTGTAAACGAGCCTTTACGGGGCGAAGGCTTTCTCGAATCTACGCTTCCATGTCAAGGCCGTATCAAAAGTTTGAGCTTATCCTTGTTGTTGTTATCGAAATAAATGCACAAAATGTCGAGAATTAGCCTCCATGTTGCACACTAGGTTAATTCAGAGATAGTTATGACGTAGAGTTGAAATGGAAACATCCTTGTTTTTCTGATGGCTTAGAAGTTTAGCCATCCGGTCAAAATTGGGGCCCATTGGAGAGATAAGCCTGATAGGAGCCACTACAACCAAGCTCTTGCCTTTTTCTACGTCATTTGACGTTAAGTGCGTCACCTGACTTACAAAGCCTCTCATTCTTTCCAAGGCTTCAGCCAGTCTTTACTATGCGTTGTGTGGTGAACAACTCATGAGGTATTCTCTCCTGTGAGAAAACGAAGACCCTCATTCTTTTAGTGAGGTTGGCGTGCAAATGTGTACATGAAACCTGTGTCGATGTTTTGAGTGCACAAAGTCAAGAGTTTTATCAGAATATTGTGACTGATTTTCCAAGATTGGGAAAATTGTGTTTAGAAGCAGTGTGGTGAAGTTTAATTCGAAGCCATATCATAATGTGTCGTTTAAGGTTCTAAGAAAAATAAATCTTTTTCAGCCGTGGAGTCGCATTAGAATGATAAAATTATTAATTATATTTGAGATATCTTTGGATGATAAATATTAGCTCACAGGAATGTGCTGTGTTTTCCAGCATTTTGTAATTATCATGCAAGTTTTTTGTGAGAATTAGCTTTTTTATGTGGCTAATAATTTTCATATTTTAAAATGCGTGTATGTGTGTGCGTGTGAAGAGATTCCGTTCAGGATGAGAGGCTTGCTTTATAAATTGAAGTGTGAAGTTTTTATTCATCGGAGGTGGTGCCTGTATACATTCTCTTTGTGCAAGTGTAACTTGAATGACCCAGCAAAGGGATCAAGGGAGAGTGTACGATAATGAAGCGGAGCAGAATGGACGGAAAGAGAATAAGCATTTGAAATGGTGAGCATTTACTTCTCATGACATTTTTGCCCCTTTTCTTTGTCATAACATGTTTTATACTCGCCCATAGTTTTTGAACATTCCGGATCACAGCCACCAAAATTACGGCAAAGGATCATTAACATTATCTAGGAGAGCGTGAAGGTTTTGAACCTTCATTTTAGACTTTTATTTTTCATGCAATACCGAATAAAATCAATCAAGTTATTACTATTTTGTCACATCTTGTAGTAAAATAACAAGTAGATTCTGTGAATTTGTAATTATGGCTGAAAATTCTACCGTACATTTGAAAATATCAAAACGTGTGCATTTCTGACAAACGGAAAGGCATCGTATCTTACCGGACTGTAGCAATATCCGTAGTTCAGAGCTGTAGTTGTAGGGAGTCGTTTTTGGTCTCTCAAGGACAATCTGCATTATCTCTCCTTCATTCAGATCTATTAGGTTCTAATTTTGGACGAACAATTCATCAATACAGTTGAATGTATTTAAATGTCACCAAACGGCTGTTAATTTCATGGAATGATTTACAGATTAAAACAAAATAGAAACGATATCATTACTAGGAATATATGTCAAAAGACAAAAATTGAAAGCTCAATATTACCTTAATCCTACCAGTGAGATTAAAGTGGCAAAAGTCGGAATATTTTTTGGACACTATGAGTGATATATTTCATTCCTTGAAAATGATTCACTTTGAGGAATGAGTAGGGTTTTACTTAATGCAGTTGCCATATTTAAAACCCTCATCCAAAATATATTGATAGACTTGTTTTGCAAACAACTTCTTTTTCCTTCCCACCGTAAGGAATCTCACCACTCACCTGTCCGAAATATTTCCTTGCTCGCATCTCCCCGTAGGATTTCAAACTCCTCGGAAAACAGAGGGAAGGGAAGGCGACCAACACCTTCGTTTTTTCCTCGCTTGGTCTCTAGGTATGCCGGTGCCTCCGACTCAGGCATCTTGCACGCCAGTGGGACAGGACATGAAGCATGCAGTAAATACCTCGTGATACTGGCGCTGCGTTTCTTACGTGAGTCGAATAGCAAGCTTAACCAGGTCTCTCACCCGGCGGAGAGAACGCGACATTCCCCGATGGGCATTTGATTCACGCCCCTATCTGAGTCGCGTGCCTAGGATCGTGCGGTATTTCGTGAGATGAGGGACGATTCCGCTTTCAATATCACCTTTGAACGCCGAACAGAGACTCTCCTCGCTCACGGAAACGTAGATCAGGAGACTGAAATGGGACTCAAGTATTGATTTTTGTATTTTTTATTTGAATGGGATCACCCATTTTATTCTTGAATCATTTACCAGGTCAGGGGTCCTCAACGTGGTCAATGTATACTCACGCGGGTCAATAAGATGCTGTCAGATGTTGATTTTTTTGACTATCCTATAAAGACTATGTAACAATACCTAAAAGGAGTCGATAAAAAGTACAGAGTATTTTTGAAGGGGTCGTTGACGGCCGAAAACATTCTTGGACATCGATACTCTGAAATGGTGCTTCTCGTACAAATATGCTTACTTCGTTCCCTCAGACTGATACATGCGCTCTTTAAGCGAAGGCCTTTTTCACATGCTTCATATTCTATGTATTAACGCATGAGATCCGTACTGTTAGCATTTATTAGCTCGAGTAACATGTCCAACGCCTCAAATCCCACTCCACCCTAGTTTAACCTGTTTTAGGCTAGATACGTCCATCATATGGTAGATTGGATTAGTATTTTATTGGTTTCAGATTTGTGATACGGATATATTAAAATTGATTTTATAGTTGGCTGGATCCTCTTACGTGATATGTTGGTTAACTTCCACTTTTGCCACTTCTGAAATTGCTTCTGTTTTCTGTCGATTCCCACGAAGTAGCTCATTCAACTATCGCTCACCTACCCTACTTACAAATTTGTTTTCTTATCTAGTCATAGATAGTAGAACCAAACTTACTATTTTTTAACTTTAACTGACTTGTCTTTTGTTCGTCTTCCTTCTGATAACACTCGGTTCCATGGTTCACTAAAAATATTCTAAACCATCATCAGAAACATTTTTATCCTGAATTTCAATCCCAGCTTTGATGAATTTCGGCCCTGGCCATTGTTGATTTGCGATCTTTAGTAATTAATCCCTACTTTCCTTTTTGTAGAGCTAATACATTTATGTGGAAAATGAAAAATTCGACATTATTGCTATATTATTCTTAAAAATAAAGAGTAATATCCAAGGGCTGCTTAAATTTTTATAGCTGTCATACGGTTTAGAAAATATTTAAGGACCGTTGCCCCGATTGAACCTTGAGGGTAATTTAACCCCTAGGTTAATGTTCTTAGTACACCATGTCACTAATGCACTAACGCAGATTTCTTATTTTATTAGGAAAGTAAACAAAATGTGCTGCGCATAAATTTTCTTTTTTGTACGAATACTATTCATTTCATAAATTCATTCTTTGTTGATGCCAAAGAACACTATTATTTGTACCCATATATTATTTGGAATGGACCACTGCTAAGATGCCGTCACAAAACCTCTGCATATAAATAGGCAAGAGGGACAAGATTTGAAATGTAGAGACACAAATATTTTTATTTTGGATCTTTAAAACTGCGGGCATTGCATTATTAAAGCTGGAGAATTTCCGTTGATGAAGAAGACTTTCATCAGGGAAACGGTTAACATTTTAAATCTGAAATGAAAACTAATTATACTCTCAGATCTTGCTTCTCCGTATTTATTAAAATGGGAACTGAATAATTAATTGAAACTCATTGATATCATTACCCTAATTGAGCCTGGAAGAAACTTTGGAGAATCTTTTGCACTCCTTGAGAGAGGCCTCCAGGCGACCAACTTTCCTTCTCCTCCTTGGCACACCTCTTGCCCAACCCTCGTCTTCTTCGGCATCAACCTTTCCTCCAACTCCTCCTGCCATTAAACTCTCTCTCTCTCTCTCTCTGTTAATGATATTCCCACCACACTGCCCTTTCCCTTTCTTCATTTCAAGTTTTCCACTCTCAAGTGTGTTAAATTTTAGTTGTTTTGTTTACCTCGGGAAACACCATTCTGCCTCAGGAACGAGGAAAATGTTGAATCGTTTCCTCAACTCATGTATTCAAGACAGCTTTTGCATATTCTTTCCAATTACTCGGAAAATATCGTGAGAAAAATCCTCTTAGCCGCCGCTATTGCTATTATTTGATACTTTTTGTCAGCTATCTTAGATTATTTTTTGTCGTTGATTTTTTCTTTTAGATTTTAAATTTCAGTTTCTATATATACGAATACCCTGCAAGCCAACTCGAGGGTGTAGGGTTTGGGGGTGCTTTTACCATACATTCACTACGCACTTTCTCATCCAACTTGCAAAGGAACATTGGAGAAGCAATTCAAACACATATTATGCATGTTAAGCATATGTGTTAAAACCCCCAAAAAATCCACCATTTTATTGTCATCTCTCTATGTTTCTGTATTCCGTATTAGACTAATGTGTTCAATTTCATTGTCACATTAAGGTAACTTTATTTTATAGAGGCATAGATTTGTATATGATGCACGAAGTCGTGGAAGCTATTCCCAGTGTGTTTAATTACCTAATATCTAAAGGGAAAATAGTTGGCCAGAGGTGCATATTTGGACTAGTCACTCATCCTCGCGGTGGCTATGTGGTTACGGGCAGATTACAGATAATTTTGGAGTTCACAACGCAAAATTGAGCCTCTTCATTTTTCGTGGCAACCGTTCAGGGCAAAGTTTATACATTGAAGTACAAGTACTTTAACATGTATAACATAACCCAATTCCAGTTGACTTGGCAATGTAAATACATATAAAAATGTAGCTACAAAATACAAGGTTACTAAATGGTAAAAATTATTTCTTAACTTCTTTACATATGCAAGGAATATATTGTCCTACACTGGTATCAATGTAGTTCGTTAAACCTACAAATAAATTTGAAAGTTACATGCATGGAGTAGGAAATCTTGCAAAATGAGCACCAATGAACGTATATGTATGCAGTTATTGTCGTTAGATTACATGGCAGTATTTGAATACAAATTTTCCTAAATATGTTATAACAATGCTACGATACTCGACCATTTGGTGGAAATGTAGATTGTACAGAAATCACACACAAAAGTAATCTGAAGGATTATTCCGTAACTGAATATGGAGTGAAGAGCGTAATTGTCTAACATTCGGCTTCCGACAGAGCGACTTTGGATGGAAATTAAGGAGATTTCTCTTTCAAACCTCATCAGAACTGGACCTGTGTCGCATGAGTAAATCATAATTGTAGGCACGTGAGACCGCATGCGGTAGGCGGAACGGAAGGAGAAATGTGGCTCCCTCAGAGAGGTATTGCTATGGTGCACTAAGGTCATTCATCACGGTCAAAGCCAACTTCCGTTTTCAGTCATGTTTAATGGGACGGATTGTGATTAATTATATCCTAATCAAATCTCGCGTTTCAAAGTTTCATAAGAGGAAGCTATTCGTTATATTTATATCAATCGCAAACATTGGTCTAAGCATTTTTGTTGAAAAGTATGCCTGGTTTTTAAAATGACGCAAGTTTGTAATAATGTGTCAATATTGTGTCATAAAACTTGTACCATTTTCTGTATAATTAAGTTTACTGCTTAATTCGAGTAATTTCCTCGGAATAACTTTCTTTCAAAGAAATATTAATTCTTACCCCCAATTACAGCACTCCGAGACCGTTTTAAAATTCTATTATTCTATTTAAAATTCCAACTTCTTTCCAATAGCTACTTGGAAAAGAGAACATGTAAATTATTCATTCTACGTGGCCCATTTGCCGTTTCAGATTTTGAGGTATTTATAAACCTTTACAGTTGAATGTCTGCATCGTAGTGTTGGTGGGGAAACTAATAAATGTAAAGCACACTATAGCCCAATGATCCAGTGACACGGTGTGTAATACCTATTTAGTTATTGTATCTCTCGTGAAAATGTTTCCTTGCTTAACTCTGAGCAGTTAGACCGTTATTACGAATGCGCATGCACAAATTCCTTCTAAAAACTATCAAATACACATTATACGTCAGCATAGTATTATTCATGCTCATGGTGCAGCGCACCATGAGCCATTGGTGCACTTGCGGTTTTATCGGTGAAGTGACATAGTATGACACATGAAATAGCTCCCGCATTCATAGCACCCCTTGCCACAGACCCTTAGAGTGGCTCACCGTGTAAAAGGTAGTCGAACGTGAATCTGATGACAAATTATGCTTTGCAATATCTTTTGCAATTCCAATAGCAACATTTACTTGGCTACAAGATATGATTCCATATTTGAGTTTAGTTACGATTTTTTGTTGCTGTTTGGTTACAAAATATCTATGAGTATCTAGTTCCTTAGAGTTTTTGGCGACAATCATCCCTTTTCTCCTGTAAAATGAAAGTCCATTACGAGTTTGTTCGAAGGTAAATACATGTAATCTCTTAAAAAATCTTCATGCGACAGTGTGTTGGACAATACTGTTCTTACAGTGTCTCAGTATGAGAGAGAACTTATTGAGGAAATTTATATCTTTCCATATTGAGTTCACTCTCGCGCTATTTTACCGATAATGAAACCCATTCCAGCTTTTCCCTTCCGAGATTCCGGTATTATCTTCCAAACGAAGCCACGCTCTCATGACCTGGAGGCATTTCTCGGCGCCATTATGTTTTACTTGAAGGATGAATGGAGCTGGGAAAAAAAATACCTTTGGTCTCATGCAAGGGGAGGCGAAATACATCTCCGTGACATTAGGCACTTCAGACAAAAGCCGAACAGCTGGGGTTGAAATGATAGTGTGCAGACGGGATCATAACCTTGGGAATGAGAGTAAAAAAAACTGATGCAAAAGCGAAAGAGGGTACAATGTTGGAATTGAGATAAAAGAGTAGCGTACATTAAAATATCTAGTGGTGTCATAGAAATTTGACAGATTAGATAAAAAGCGGAGGAGGAGAAAGAGAGAGAGAGCTCAGAATGAAGGCGGAGTGGCGCATATTTGGAAGGAGGGTACGTCATCGTTTCTATGGCACAATCACCGCTAGTTGTTTAAGTGCGAAATGAGATCTCGATAAACAGCAACTGTAATTGAAATTTCCTCGTTTCGAAGATTGAATCTACTCTTTGGCGTAATCAAACAATCCCAACATTCGACAACACGGAAATGTAATTGTGACAGTATCGGATATGACATCCGATGATTCTAGTCTTCAATGAGGTGCACGATACGGAGGAATGCAATAGTTTTATTGGAGAGTTAGCATGACCTTAGCATGTCATCTCCCATAAAGTGATAGATGCGATGGTTTTATAAGTAAAAAATATACATATCTCTTAAATAAACTGAGATTTATTTATCATACCTTTCGTGTTTCTTGCAGTCACATTTACCAGTGTGTTATTTAGTTCCCTCCTGCTCGTTGTTACATTTTTCATGATGACAACGAAACTCGATATTATAACTCAGTAAACTAGCTTTAAAATTAATGAGTTAAACCCGGAGGTTAGTCTAGTTGGCGAGTTAGAGCTCATCAAGTACAGAGGAACGTGAAATTCTCATATCAGGGTGTAGGGAGCTCTTTTTCGCTGTGATCCGTGTGATTTCCTTGCAGTTATAATACTGAGTAAAGTGCGCAGCTTGATGTATTATATGATGCCTTGACTCAGGTTTGAAGCCAGAACCTCAGGTCTGTAGGCCTACACTCTATCCTCGGGGTAAACACACCGTTTTAACTATATTTTTCATGTATATTTCACCATGGCTTATTTACTTAGTTTAATGATATTCGATTTATTCTGTTACAGTATGCTCCATCAACGACCGCGAGTCTCTTTTCAATACTTTTTTCCTTAGATATTACCCATTTAGCAACTTACTGACATATGTTTAGAACCGGTTACATATACCACCCAGAACCGGTTACATATATATTGGACCACCCAGAAAATATTTTGGGTATAAATATTCTATTCACACTGGGAACTGATCGTACAGGGGTCGTGGTGGCCTAGTGGGTAGAGCACTAAGCTACCCTGAGGGTTCCGGGTTCGAATCCCGGGCCGAAGCATTTCTAGACACCCCCACCTAAAATCCTCGCGATTCGATTTTCTGTGTACAAGAGGCCTAGGGAAAGGGACTGGCCTTCCAACCCTGAATGTGTGAATGGCTTAGTACGGGGTGAGCTCTACCCTAACCTATCAAAAACCAACCTTTGGGTGGAACTCAAATTTACTGACCGCAAATACCGCAAGGAGGAAGGACGAGAAAAAGCTTCCTCCTTATTAGCCGTCGAGAAGGGCTAGAAGTTTAAAATTGCTTTTCGGCGTTGGTAGTTCCAAAGTAAAATGTTTAAGGCACAGTAACCAGGTTCGTGACGCGTCAGTTTAGTAAACCGAGGGACCTAAGTTTGGCTCCCTTCTCCGGCTTTATTTTTTGTAAACCTCAAAAATGGTAACTGTATTCTGAATATGCTTCATAGTTTCGCGAATTAGAGCCTCTGCAAACAGAATTAAATTGACGAATGCATGTATTAATTCGTGGATTTCTCGGAATAACGATTTCCTATTTAGCCTTAAAATGATAAAACTACAATTTATCCTTAATATTTTACTTTTAAAATCGATTTCAACTATTTTTTCATTGTTAAAATGGCAAACTAAGCTGATGTTCGCCACATTGACAATGACACGCATGCATTGAAACCGATTGGTAAAATAAAGTATTTAAATTGAATCGTAGAAAGGTTTTTCATTGCTATCATTTTAAATATCTGAATACTGTAGTTTACTAAAAATTCAAAGAAGCTAGTCACACGCGATTGCGTGATAATATGTACCACCCTCGTGTCTGCAATTAGATGAATTCCAAAAGGCAACAAATGATGGAGTCGGCCAGTGGCAATAAAGGCAACGACTTCACGTTGAGGAGAAAATAATTAAATACATATGCATATATATGCACACAGTGTTCACAGGTGTGATAATATGTAAACAACACAAAAAATAAACACACGTACGTATCTGGATATTTCGGTGGTCACAGCCAACTTTCTCAGCAAGAAGAGGAATGCAGTAAACTCCCGACCTTCCGTTATAATGACTAGTAAAGGGTGCACGGTTAATCGGGGAACACGGATAACCCGCTGTTTGGTTCTTTCCGGATTCATTTCTGTATCTACGATGCGCCGAAAATTTTTTTAAAAAAATCTCTAAAAACATAACACAATCTGCCAATGAAAAGATCCTCCCAGTACAAAATAGCAGTTTATGACAAAAAATAATCCAGAAGAGCTGTTCCGGCCGCAGTTAAATGTTCGCTAGCCTCGGGTGACGGCACAAAGGCTGGCGTAAGACATCGGACCAGTCGGTAGGGCCGTAGTGAAAATCACGATTGGAGGATAAAAACAAAAGTTTACTTACCTTTGAGACCACTACCGGTACATTAAATACTTGTTGATTGGCGATACACGGATAATCCGCAACCCGGATAACGCACGCACGGGCAATTGGCGGTTTACTGTACCAGTGAAGAGAGGAGAGATTGAGTTGGTTGGTTATTCAGGGGTGGCGACCGACAGCTGAGGTCATTTGCGCCATTTAGGATAGGTGGATAATTGGGTAATGGTAGGAGTTTTCAGGAAACGGAGGAAGGGTGGAGAGAAACCCGGCGTCGGCATTAGCTTACTCTTAACGAAAGGCGCCATGGGGACCACGGCTTAACGTCCCGTCCGACGGACGGAGTACCGGACTTGAAAAATTCGCCACTGCCGGAAATCGAACCCGGGTCCTCGGGATGGGAGGCCAGTACTCTATCCACCACACCAAAGGAGAGATCGAGAGACGGTTTTTGGATGGGGGAGTAGGATCGAGGGTAGAGGGGGCTAGTGAGTCACTTTGAGACAGGGATATTTAAAAGCTTCCAGAAGCCATATACAGGAATATTCTATCGTGTGAAGTTTAACGGATGTATCACTGGGAGGGAGAGAGGAAAGAATAGAAGCTCTGAAGCAATTGTTAATATATATACCTACACGCACACATACATAAAGGAACCGCTTTGTGCTCGCCCTGAGGATCCATCCGGTTGTCTCGGGTGCCGTGTGTGAGAGCGGAATGTGCAAGGGCGGTGGCGGGGATGACCTTTGTTTGAGTGGGGGCATTAAGGGGAGCAGGAGGCGCGGGGGGTAGCTGTAGCGGCGGTGGTGGGGGGGAGGGGCGTTGCCCCACCCCGAGTCTAGGTGCATCCCTCGACTCCTTCGCGGGCGGCCTAAAACCTTCATCTCCGCTCCTCTCCCGTAAAATGTTCTCGATCATCCGAACGGCAAAACCGTAATCCACGTCATAAATCTCTTCGTAGACGAGGAATGAGATGTCCCAGCCCTTTCTCCGAAAAACATATAAGATACAGCCGTTGTCCTATCTCTCTTTCTTTCAACATACTCTCCCTGTCTCTAATACTGCGTTCTTGCGTCTTTTTATTTTCCCGCCGCCTCGGAGGATTACTTCTTCGTGTGCCCCTTTTTGATGAGAATCTGAGGTTGGGAGACCTTGCACACAGCGGGCATAGTCGTTCAAAATGAGGTGGAAATTTACAGCAGTCTTCAGTTTGATCCACATGATTTCAACAAGGAAGATGAACCCAAAAATTATATGCAGTTTGAATCCTATGACTGGCCATTAATCATTTAAAAGATAATTTAATAAACACGATTTTTAACTGAATGTCATTGATTAGGTTTTTATAATATAACTTCATAAGTATTATATATTTCAAACCTCAGTTTTAAGTAGCACCTAGGCAACATTGAATGTGTTGGATCGTAAGATCGGCATGAAAGTCTATAAATTCTTATTTGTTTATATTATCATTGTCAATCTGGTATTTCAGTTAATATATACCTTTTGAGAGAGGTCTTATTGTCATGGATTTTGAGTTATTGACTTGAACATAAAATTATGTACATACAGCTTATGTCGCTTGCGTGCCGTTCGCAAAACTGATCGTGAAAACAGCATATTTAAAACAAAACTGGATTATCGTTAGCATAGGTCCGTATGAAATGCTAGAATTTTAAGTTTCTTCTTATATATGGCATGCAAAGTAGAGAAATGGACACAAACTGCATGGATTAATGAAAATAACCAATCCATGTTGCCATATAATGCACATTATTACCTCATTAACTTATTCGATAGGATACCAATATTCATAACAGTACTGGTAGAGACATTATTTCAGAGCCGTTAGGGAAAGAAAATGTTCTGAAATTTATTTTTCCATGAGCCCCGGTAATATGAGAATTCCATTCACATCTTGATGATCTCCCAATAAATGTGTGGTAATAGTTTCCGAATATATCTTGTTAACTGTAGTGGTGCTCATATTATTTGATAGAATTAATTTGTATTGAAATAAATATTGATAGATTACTGATAGTTTTAATCCTAATATTAACATTATTGAAATACAATCAAATCTGATTTTTCCATTTGTTGCTCAATATTAAAGCCTGTTGGATCAATAAACAAAATTAATAAAAGCATCAATAAAAATCTACCAATTTGAAATAAAATTTAGGGAACATAATTTTTCACTGATAGGCAAGCTGTCAAAACGAATAAGAATCATTCGATTTTTCAATCCTTTAAAAAAATGAATTAAGCTCTATCCCCTTCAAATTGTGCTCTAAATTTAATTCTCAAATGAACCATGGAACTATCATTAATGACATTTGAGAATATACTGCATGATGCCCAAACATTTTCTCCTGAAATCACCTATGACTTTCTAAGAATAAAGTATGTAGTTGACAATGGGCATTTTGAGTGATTTCGAGTGAAATGTGAGAATTAAATCCAAATATCTGTGTATTCCTATATCCGTGATCCTGTCTTCAAACTGGTGGAATTAATTTATCTGCAGTGCAAAACTCTGGAATGAAGCTTTTACAGTACATGGTATTTCATTCGGCCTCTCTAGTGACAAACTCTGCTTTCCCGTTTGCGTCATTCTTTGTACTGACACGAAAACAACTGTGGTTCATGGAAGACTGGAATTTCCCTCATTTTTATCTCCATGTTTTCACATTGAACACCTACAGAGGTATTTATATTTATCATCGTTTACTCTTCGTGATAAAAACGTAAATTATTCAACCAGCAGCAAGAATATTAAACTTTTTGTTTACAAATTTCCATTTCTTGGGATGCAGCCTGAACCCTTAATTCCGGAAAAACTTCATCAAAAGTGTTTACCCCTCTATTTGCACGCTCATTACTGCAGGAACAGATGCATCATTTTATTCACGCAAATAAGATACGCTCGACCAAAGTGTGTGTGAACAAGAAGAGGTAGATGATAAAGAAATAACACCATCAATTTGCAATTCTGGGAAATACTTATAACCCAATTTTTAATGTTGTTAGTTTTCATTGCCTTGTTATTTTTTTGTTTTCCCTAGGTAATTAACTGAATAACCAACGAGCAAGCCCGGAAACGCTAAACTTACCTGGAAAAGGCTTGCTTTAAAACCGAAGGCTTTGAAGAGAATTCGGCTAAATATCCTCGTATCAGTTTTGTAAAGAATTTGCTTACATAACTCGGATAATTTTCCTCCATAAAATTTTGCTTCACTGGTAAAACTTTTGCGCAAAGCGTGTTGAGTTTTACCGTCTATATCCTCGTCAGAGCAAATATAAAGGGTAAAATTGCAGAATTCGGTGGAAATATGACCTTGTGCACAATACTTGTACGAACGTGTACGTGGTGAGAGGGGACGCGTTCCAATTGCCACTCGTTTACATCTCGAACGTCACCCATGTGAGAGGGCGTTTAAGTAGAATTGGCGGGTTTCCTGGGGCAAGAGAAAAAGAGTAAGGAGGTGAAAAGAAGAGGGAAGAAGGGAGGAGAGGGGGCAGGCGCGAGGGATACGCATGTGGGAGATGGAAAAACGACAGGAGGGGCGGGAGAAAGGACGAAGAAAGAGGAGGAGAGGAGGGAGGTCGTCTGGTTGAGATTTATGCAGGATTCCCGCACTTTCCCGCCTCTCCTCTCTCGCCACGACTGTCCTCATCCCCCTCCTATCGCTCCCCCCTCGACGCCGACCGAGTTGATTCCTCGCCTCGACCCCCACATCCCCCGAACCCACCATCTCATCGTCTGGATTGCTCCTCCCGGTCGCCCGTGTGAGATACACGCTTGCGATGTGTGGTGAGGGGGAAGGGACGGCTCCGTTGCCGCTCCCCGCTCGGCAGGTAGAAGATAGGCGGGTGCTGGTGGGGCGCCGTGTAATGGGGGAGGCGAAGGGGTGTGGGGGAGTGCGGTGCGGTTGCTTGGAGGGAGCGGGGGTGAGTCGGAGGATGGATGCGCACAGCCTCATGCATTTATCTCGTCCATGACGGATTGCTGCGCCGTCCGAATTGCGAGGATGGCTCTCGCGACTCGTACGCTGGTTCGTCCAGCCCTCTTCAACTTCTACCCTTGGCCGTTTCGTGTCTCATTTTATAGGCATGAGTTTAATTCCCACCCACAACCCTTCCATGAGTTCGTGTTTATCCGTTACGTCCCGCAATATAGTCTAAGTAGTGAAAAGAGTCTATTTACCCAAGTGAAAAGAGTCAATTCACATATCGGGTAAAGTCGGAATTTTCTGTTTTAGATAAAGAAATCAGCTCCATTCAAGCGCAACATGGGCAAAATAACCGCTTATTTCTCTATAAGGGTGAAAAGTATTGAGAATCGACGATAAATCTAATTTGAAGAAATATGTTGAAGAAAAAGGAAATATTTACCAAGTGTATGATAATACAATTTAGTTTTGAGTCACTTTAAACCGCGCTTGTGAAGAAGAACTTGTGTATGTGCCATTTAAAGTTTTCTCTGCTTAACCTCTTGCTATGCTCACCCTGTTTACTTGAACGACAGGGTGACAAATAGCCCCATTTCTCACGATGCTATCAATCGCATCAACACTCGAGAGTGGAATCCACGCATGAGTCGATACTCCTGCTTTCCAGCTCCTATCTGCATGCGTCGATCATTTCGTAAATCTGTTAGATATATGCCAGTGAGCTTTCATGCCTTATTTGAATAGCATATTTTAAGTAATAAATTTGAATCATTTAGAAAACAATTTACCTCTAAAAGTAACACCACCTATCACTTAGTTTTCACCATAGAATTCGAGATGGCATTTATATCTGCATTGGTACACAAAATGCATGAGTAAATAACATTTCCTTAATTTTAATTAATACTGATTTTTATTACCTTGTTAATAAAATAATTTCATTGATATGTTGACTTCTTTAAATCTGTGTGGTGTTAAAAGTTATTAGGATCGATGGAGAAGATTAGATTGATTTGAATTACCGTGGTATTTGTATCATATTCCGATTCCGTGAGGCTGGATTTACGCACCAATTTAATGATACATTAATACAATTAGAGGTAATTATTATTTGATAAAGGGGGAAAACGTCCCACGAAGAAGACTAAGGGACGTAAACTCAGAACAAACCAACAGTTGGTAATTGTTAAACGTTTGTAAGAAGAATTGCCTGGAAAGTAAAGAACTGCCATGGAATAGGAAAGAATGGAGGGCTACAGCTATCCAGTCTTAGGAGTGATGTACTGATGATGATGGGGTAATTATGCAACACTATTACGGAAAAATGCGCTGAATTTTCAAGTGCACATCTCACAACTGACATTCTTAGCGTCCTCGAAAACCGAAAGGGAGGGGCAGAAGACAGGTCCTAAGTCAGCGATTCCTTTCCCCAGCAGATTTCGCTTTCAAACTCAGCAACTTCCTTCCTTGTACCGCCCCACGTATCCCTTCTCAGCCACCCTACCCGTTACACGAAACCATTCATTCAATCTTGCTTCCAATGCCACCCATTTCTCGTCCTATTCTCCTCTTTAATTTGCTGCGTGTCTGTCTCTCGGAACGTGGATCACGTTCCTCTCCCCTTACCATTATGTGAACCTCGGTATCGTTCGCGCAAGGGAAAAGGGGGAGATTTTTGGATACGCAACATTTTAGGGCTCTCGGCTCAGCAATATCCATTTTTTTTTTTAGTTTTTGAGTCGAAATTACATCGTAATCTAGCCTTAAACACATTGTTTGGCCTAAGTTCAGTGCGGCATAACAAATATCTTGAGCAGAGATAAATAAATAATAGAGAAAGTTAGTTTTATCAAAGTAAAACAATGTCGTATTTAATGTTAAATATTACTACTCATATAATTAGGCTTGATATTCGAAGCTATTGATGAGATGCTGTAAACGATAAAAAATTATGAGATCTCGAATTGATAAAATTATTCCCAATTGGCTTTACTACTTTGTGCTTGGCTACTACTTTGTGAGACGAACATGATTTTTCAATGCACAGTAAAACCAAATTAATATATTTTAGGCGATTTTATTTTAAATGCAACTGAGCGACGTGGCTGCATGAAGTAGAATGTGGTTTCAGGTGCTCTAATTGCACGAGATGCGTAGTAATATACATCTGAGTGGAAGCTTAAAACATGCATGTTAATGCCCGAGGCATGATTAAAAGTAGTTGTAGAATTGTCAGTAGTATTACGTGTGAAGGTGCTCAGAATGCTAACGCTATGTTGTGCTTTGTAACCCTATCATTTATGTTGGTGGAAGACTATATGAGTAATTGTAAAAATTTGATTTGGTGTAGCTAAACTGGAGCAAATGTCAAAGATGAGACGAAAAGTACTTCCATCCGATCCATTTGTTTTAAGGCCTGCTCGTTGTTGAGATTCGTATGCTTATATTTATAGCTAGCATGCAAAACAGAATACATGATTTTAATATAAATGGATTTAGGTGAAAAATGCAAATATATTACAGCAAATGTGCAAATATTAATGTAAACACTAAATAAATTATTTGCGATTCACATTGTTAGTAGAAAATTTCGGAACTAATATATATGAACAGCTACCAATAGAAGCGTACAACTTAATGTTTATCGGATATTTTTATAGCCTCGAAATGTTTATTCGCTGCCATTCAATCTGAAAAAAGGTGTAAACCAGGAGATAAATGCAACGGTTGTACTCAAAGAGGATATTATTGGAAGGGAATATAACCGTAATGACCCGATCGCGCGGGGTATTCCCCTCGATTTACTTCCGCCCCCGTTCTATCCAGCTTTTGAAAGGACCGCACTCGAAAGAGAGTGAACGATGTGAAGGGAAGAAGATTGGCAGTGGAGGGAGAGGGGCATTTTTTCCCTTTCATTCGTCTCGAACCTGATTACATGCAATTACGCGGCTCATTGATTTTTACCGCACATAAAAGATTCACTCGTTGCAGTAGAAGTGGCGTCCTCACCTAAAACTGAAAGGAAGATAGTGTCGGTACACTGAGAGCGGGTACGTACAACGGCCAACCGAGACCAACCGGAATGGAGCCAGCGAGGGGATAGAAAAAAAACAGAGGCCCCGGTCAGGGAAGGGAGGAGGGGATGAGGCCTCCTGAGTGTGGAGGGATGGGATTGCGGATGAAACAGCGGAGTGAGGGAAGGAGATTTGGCCGAAGCAGATTTCTGGGCGATAAACTGCGCGGTATATGGAGTGGAAGGAGTGGAGAAGGTGATTCGGCCGGACAGTCAGGAGGGAAAAGAGGGAGTGAGGTGGAGGAAGAGAGAGAGAGTGCGGTTGGAAAGGGAGGGCAAGAGGGAGGAGGACATATCTTCCCCGTCCTCCGTTGGGAGGTGCCGTGGGACCCGGGCGAGGCGAAGGATGGAGAGCCGGGGAGGACGAATGTTGGAAGGGGGCCGGGGAAAGCAGATTGCGCGATTGAGGAAATTAAGAGAGGGGAGGAAGATGAAGAGGGTCGCACGGGCGTGGGGTTGGGGGGCTGTGTTGGGCGATAGGCGAGCCCCTCGGGGGTGAGGAGGTCGGAAGGACTCGGAGGCGGTGTCAAAACGGAGAGGCGTTGGGTCGAAAGGGAAATTGGCTGAGTGGGCGAGATTCGAACGGCGTCCTCCTGTTAGCGCCGCGTGATTGAATTGCGACTGAAGCCCGAGTCGAAAATGGTTTCCGCTGCGTGCTTAGTGAGTGCTGCTCGTCGCGAACGAAACCGTTTTCCAGAGTTACCAGAAGTTTTCCTCTCCGAGGTAAATCATATTGGCGCCAACAGGATTCTTTCCCGAATATTTTGCAACAACTATCGACACTTGGTAGAAAAGGGGAGCATTTTTCTCTTCATCTTTCCCGGGTTCTGCATATCAAGGTTCTGAAGTCCTGACAAGGATTTTTAAGTTTCGTGGACTTGAAAAAAACTTATAGATATGTATATATTTTTGGAATCCACGATTGCAGCTACGGTTTCATCACCAGGTGTTATTAATTGACCCAATGGGAGTGAAACGAAATTTTAGCTAGCATGAAAAATGATTCAAGGATTGCGAGTTTGCGCGAAAAAACCTTATCGGTGCTATCCGCTGATATGGGCAACAGAAATTAATGGTTCATGTCCCGATAAAAGTGAATGATTTTTTTCTCTGTGAAACTTTTTCTGCGAAAAATTGTTAGGGTATTTACTTACTTGCCGTGCTTACTCACCAAGAAGTGCTTGGCATAATAGCGCTCATTATAGTAATATTAGATTTGTTGTAGAAGTAGAGATAATATATAATAATGTTTAATAGATATAAAGACCTTTAAACGCCTTCTAAAAAATATTGATATAGACATGTTTGTGCGTGAAGTGTTCACTGATACTCATGTCTGTATGTGATTGGAACATCTTGTTAAATATGATCACATTGGCTGAACTCTTTAAATTCTAGTTATGATTGCTCTACATTCCTCACGATATCTCCGGTTCAGTGAGGACTTAAAAATTTCATATCAATTTATTTTATGACTGCAAGAAATATTTATGTCACTTCCTGAATTAAATTATATGGACCTTATATTTGTCCTGTTTCATTTTTTTGCCAGCTATTAAATTCATGCACTGCTGCTTTAATTTCTCCAACGAGTCGAGGAGATTAAAATACCAAACCAATATATCCACTGACCTCAAATTTTTTATAATCCACTGAAATTAATCAAATGAATTTTAAGTGTTTCTTGTTTCACTTTTTTGACAGGCAGTCAGTTACAGCTCAGTGATTTCAAAAATTTTATGGCTTAGGAAATGAAAATAAAAAAGCACACACATGGTGGTAAAATGTTTTTCCTTAGATCTTCAAAAGGTTATGAACTCTACGTCACGTATTTCTAGCCTCTGCTACGTAATTAAAAGTATTTTCTTCATACATAATTGTAAACAAAAAATAACGTTAATGTAACATCAATCATTCCATTCGCCTACCTCTTTTTGATTTGCACTCACCAAAATTAGCCTCTTACCCCACCAATTCTTTCCGTATATGTGGTATGGTAGTAAAATTATTCGGAGGTGGTGACCGACAGCTGAGATCTTTTGCAACATTTAGGAAAAATGTGTGATTCGGTAGGGGTAGGCATTTTTTCTTTGAAGGGAGCAATGGTGGAGAAAAACCCGGCTTCAGCATTAACTTGCTCTTAACGGAATAAGCCAAGGGGTCCATGGTTTAACATCGCGTCCGACAAACGGAGTACTGTAGATGATTAGAGAAGCAAGGTCGGCCATATTGTAATTTACGGACATACACGCTTGTTACTTGCGATACTCACGGATGAAGTTTTATTTGCTAAAACTTAGGAGCTGTAAGAAAAATAATGACATGCATTTTTAAAATTCGTTAAAGAAACAGAGGAAAGTGAGTAAACATGCAAACAAGTGCCAAATATGTAATTTAAATATACTAAATTTGAACCAGTTTTAAGGAAGAGAGGAACACATAGGAGAATAAACTCTACATGCACATCTAAATAATACCCTCCAAGCCGTTGCAAGGGTGTAGAAGAGGGTGAAACATTTCCAGGCATCCATTAACAATCAAAGAACACTTACTAAAATGCAGGAATGCAAATAAAAACTTTCTACTCCGTGTATGCATTGCTTATATGAAACTACGAGGCACATATGCTGCCACCCCTAGGGAAATATTAAGCATGCAGTTACAAGATACGTTAATTTTTTGCTATGAAGGCATTAATGCCTCCCTTGAATAGCCTTAGAAAAATTAACTGACACCGCGGCGTCTGTTTTTTCCTTAGATCTTCAAAAGGTTTGCACTATGCGTCACCTATTTCTAGCATCTGCTACGTAATTAAAAGTATTTTCATCATACATAATTATAAACAAAAAATAACGTTACAAGATGGCTTAGGAAATGACGGCGCGCCGCTGCGATGAAATTTGAGTACGATATCATTGTAACTGTGTAACTATGTGGAACAACCAAGTGTTTTCATTCCAATCATTGCAACTGATGTTTTACTACATATGTAGTTTCCATAAGTTTCCATATGCAACGCAATTTTTAGTACGGAGGGGTCGTGTCCTAAGCCTTCCCGAGCACCCACATTTTGGCTTCATTAACACCCGTAGGGTAGCATGCGTATCCCACCTCCAGTACATTTTAAACTCCTTGTTCAGAACTTTAGTGATCTTACCAAACCAATCTCTACCATTTGGGATGACTTTAGATGTGTATCAAACTAAGTTTCCGTGTGCGTGATGGGGAAGTCTATTCATGCTGTTTGGCTACGTAGGAAGCATTCCTGCAGAAGTAATCATTCCGCGAACGAACTTGGTGAGGATTCTGTGTGGTTTAGACTTGGTGACATGGGGCAGAAAAATCTCGCTCCAGAAACATCACTCGGCCAAGTACATCATTCTGCGAAAGCCGCAACCTGCTTTTATTTTCGCTCGAGCGAGTACGAGTTCAGACATTGGAGGAGATCACTCCATAAAATTACACCCACCTCGGTGTTAAGTCCAGCTTAGGAATGGGCGTAGAGAGAGTGTGTGGGTCGGGGATACATGTAGTGTACTGTGTGCAAAAACCCACCCCGCTGAACGTGTCCACTCCACCCCACTCTTGCCACTATCCGGAACAACGCTCACACTCCAGCATCCCCGCTCCCTCTCCCCCAAATTTATAACCCCCTATCACCCCATACCATTACCTCGCTCCCCCTCTCCCCTACCCCCCTGTCTGTCCTTCGATCGCCTTCGCGGTGAATTATCGATGACCTCAAGCAAGACAAGACGGGGGTTATATTGCAACAGGGCTAAAATTCCTTCACATCCCATCTCCCTCTCCCGATTCGTTCCCCCCGGCCCGTCATACTGCATCCTTGAGAGCTCGCCTCTTGTCTCCCCGGCCATCCTCTCAAACTGTGTTCCGCGGGAAGGACGGCGTCTTTTCCCGCAAAGCCGATCCCTTTCCCTCCCCCGCCCAGCCCCTCCTCGACCCGCTCACACTAACGCGCGGGCATACCCTATAAGACCGCCTACACGAAATCTGGATGAATAAAGAATGAAGCCCAGGCGCGGATTGGGTCGTTGTTCGGGGCGCGGGTGGTTGGTTAGGCGAGGCTGTGGTGGGCTCGAGGGGAGAAAAAATTATGATGGAAGCGACATCGTGGAGAGTAAGAATCTGCATAAACTGGGAAAGTGTGGTAGGGTGGGGGAACTTATTATATCCCAGAATGAGGGTGTATGAGAGGCGTAAAAATTCGCACGATATTGGTTGGATTATATCTTTCGTGCTGAAATGAGACAATGTCTATGGATACATCCAGCGAGTTTGGGAATAGGGAAGAAGTTATGAGTTAATCGCTGAGTTCTCGTAGGTGCATACTTGTTATAAGTATGCGAACGACAGTTTTTAAGCGGAAAATAAATTACTCGCGTTATCCCTAAGTTGATATCTACATCTACAACTACATAATACCCTGCAAGCCACCATATAGGTGTGTGGCAGGGGGTGAACTCTCACAAACATGCACTACATATCATGCATGAAATTTGTAATAAAAAATTAAAATAGCAAAGCATACATGCAAAAACATGCTGTTAGTTGGGTTAGCTTTAAGTCCTTATACCAACATGCAGCTACCAATGCTATTCATTGCTACTCTCCGATAGGACATATTTACCGCTATTCGTATCTCTTATTGTACGGGGGAAAAAGGACATTTTGAATCGGTCAGTTCGGCAATCAATTTCTCTAACTTTATGATTATGGTCCAGTCTGCCATAGTAAGTTGGGGTTCGTAAAATATTTTTAACATCATCACTGAAAATATTGCCTTGGAATTTCATTAAGAGATTAAGTCTAAATTTCTACCTGCGATCTGACAATGATTCCCATTTCAATCCATTTTATAGACTGGTTACGCTAACATAATTATCGTATCGTCCCTTTACAAATCTTGCCGATCTTCGCTGCACACGTTCAAGTTCATTATTTAGACCGATTTCGTAGGGATCCCATACACTGGCAGCATATTCCAAATGAGGTCTTACAAGGGAAAAGTAGCTGATTTATCGTACATGATCGTTAAATTTACCTAGTACTCTTTTGGCGAATCCCAGTTTACGATTCGCTTGACCCATTATTTCACGAATGTGTTTACCCCAGGAAAGATCATGTGTCAGTCTTATTCCAAGATATATAATGGATATGTGTGATCTTTGTGGCAGAAATATCTTTATATTAATGTTCCTCAAATAATCTTTAAAAATTATTATAATGAAACAACGATCCATATAATCTATCGACTGCGGTGAAATGACTGTTCAGGCGTTCTAGGCATGAAGACAAGTTAGGCGTTCTAGTGTTAATGCCACGCTTCACGAAAAACATCGAGTTTATGAAACCTCTACTACTCTTACGCGAAGGAAGACAGGAATCGGCGTGGGAAAATTTCACAATTCTAAAATTCATTTTCTGAAAATACGCCGGCCACCGTAGTCATGTCGGTAACGTGCCGTATAACCCGAAATTCTATTCCTATCTCACCTAGGGCATGGGTGTTGCGCTGGTCTTAGGATTGAACTTTTAATGAAGTTAGGTCAAGCGGTGGAATATAATCTGAAGAGTTGGAAAGCCTTTAAAACAATCATAATACTTCTTAAAAAGTTTGTACCAAATTATACCTTTGGTCATTTCAAAAGCGATTCCAAGCAATGATATTTGATAATCCGTCAATAACTATTAATTTTAATTATTTACTTGCTCAATTGCTAATGAATTAGCCAGTAAAGGAAGAAATGAGAATTTACACCCTCCTCCATAACCCACGTGCTACTTTAATATTTCCGATATGCTTAGCATCGTTGGCCTTTCATTTAAATTTACCCATTATGATGAAGCATAAATTGAATTAGAAATATTTTCAATTCTGCCAAAGGATTTGCTCCAGTATCCTCGTTAGGAGAGTTTACTGGGATCATCCATTACTGTTACCCAGATTAGTTTATTCAGCCCTCTTTTATCCCGGATATCTCGTTGCTTCAAATTCCCTATTTTTGTGAAAAGACTCAAAGGTGTGGCGAATAAGGACTTAATTTTTCTTCCATTCATATAGGATGTATGCTGTGGCCGATAACTCTCAGGTACGACTCGGCCTCAATCTGAAACTTTCCAAAGGAATCAGTAATTTACAAGAGGCACGTCCTCTGTATCTCACAATGATGCCATGCACGTCCTGCTATCCTCTCGCATAAAACAACAGACTCCCTCCCCGCTAGCGCCGCCGCGTCAACATTTTCTTTCACAACAATGCCGTTTGCCCTTATGCTTGTAAATTCACTTTTTTATATATCACTGGCGCGAGCATGATTGCTGCCTGAAGCTAGGGATGAGTTATCGCACGTCTCCCCTCCACCCACGTCCTCCGGCGTTCTCTACGCGCCGTCCGCTCCGCCCCATGCAATCTAAACCAACCCCCTCCACGTTCCCACCCCCGAGGCGACCCGCCCAACCCCCCGAAGCGATACACGGAGCACCACGCACCTCGGACTTCATTCTCCGAGCATCCAAGTCGGTGACAGCCACTTAATATTTCATCGTCCTGCTGTTCCTCCCCGCGCCGCTGCCACCTCACCCCGGGCCGGGTTCCTCCCGAGGGAGCGGGCGGGTTTCCGCGCTTTCGAGGGGGATGGGGGCGGGGGTGTGGCGGTGCGGCGGGTGGCTTTGGGGATTCCACTCGTTTGTCAACCGATGCCGAGCCGCGCTTGTATATGAGTAGAGCTCGAACTCTGCGTCCCCACACCCCCGCCCTCCCTTCTTCTAGGTCCGACCCATCCTGCCTTAAGCTCGCATCACACGATACTTGATCCAGTGTGCGAGAGTGAGCTCCTGATACCGAGAACGCGGCATCGCACATGATTGAAAGCCACCCTCGAAATATTTCTCCAATCATTGAACTTGCACACGCTCCGATAGGTATCCTGACGTGCTGATGACGACAAAAAATCGGACTTGTGAAAGTCCGTGTGTGATCTTGTGAAAGAGAAAGTGTTTGGTCGATAGCAGTAACGTCTAGCTCGGAGAGAGAGAACTTTACCAAATAAAAGAAAATTTTCCGCGATTTTGGAATACAAAATCGCGGCATGTTCACCAGCGATGGCTGGAATGTGGTGCAATATCAGTTACTTTGAGATATTTTGCTTGCCAGTTCGCTCAAATACTTCTGAGCCAATTATCGAGTGATTGGGGCTTAAACTTTCTTACTCACGAATCTTATTTTGCCTCAGATCGCAGCAATGGCGTTGTTAACTCACAAACACCATCTTCACGTCTGCGGAAACGATGGGGGTAAATGGATGATGATGGAGAGACGTGCCCTTCAATTATAGTCACGGCGATCAAATGACTGATGGCGTAAGTTTTTAGCCTGTTGACACTGCTGCGACGATACATTATGCAGGAGATCCTGGGAATGGGAAACTCCTACGGGAACGCTAATCTTAAGTAGGCGATCTCACTTCTGATCTATTGCACAGCAAGCAGTCTGCGGCAGTGCAAAATCGAACACTGGAGAACGTGGTTTAACCCGTCGCCTTTGCCAGTCACTCGACGCGACGTGAACCAGTAACAGGAGAGAAACCAGTTCTGCATTTTACTTGCAATGAATGGATACAAGGGAACGGGATCATGGCTGGTAGCGATTTATCTAGTATAGGTATGAGTCCAGGCTGATCTCCGATCAGATGGAATGTTTGAGGCGGAAGACAGCATTGTGGGGGAAATATCCTCTCATCACCTCGTAAAGCTGCGAAACTAAAGTTCTATTATGCGCTATAATAAATGCAGGCCTGTTTGTACTTGCAATAACATTTGCCATAGTGAAGGTTTTTCCAGAGCCAGTAACTCCAAGCAAAACCTAATTTCTTTTATGACTATTTAGCCCTTCAACTATATTGTCTATTGTCTGTGATAGATTGTAAGTTGGCGTTTTTTTTAAACTTATCTCTTTATCTATCTGAAGTTTTTAGAGCTTGTGTATGCATTTATTTATAGGTTCTTCAGACCGCAAGGAAAGGTACAGGGATGGGTATGGACGGGTAAGGAGTAGGTGTGGAGATAAATTGGCATCGGCATTAGCCTGCTCTTAACGGAAGGCTCCAAGGGGACCATGGCATAACGTCCCATCTGACGGACGGAGTATTGAACTCGAATACACTCCACAAAGGACTAAAGTAGGGGCTGGTTCATCAATGAAAATTAGCTGACCACTGCCGGGATTCGAAGCTGGGCCCTCTCGGAGAGACGAGTACTCTAATCACTACACCAAACCGACCCACAGCTGCTGATCCACTTGATCGCTTGCGACTCTCGGACGTTGTGAGCAGCAAGGTGAGTGAAGGCGTAATGACGGACCAAATAATGGAGGATTGGCTAGTTACTAGTCGCAAAACGCAAAACACCTACGAATAATTTATTAGTGAAAATGGGAAGGTGATGCAACTCAAATCGCAAGTGAATATTTTAGTATTCCCCTGCCACACACCCTCGAGGTGGCTCGTATTACGTAGATGTAAATACTATCCGATTGAGTGACCTAAATTTCAGTTACGCTTTTAAGTAAACTGCAGTTTCGTGCACAAAAATATTTTATGAGTGTTCTGGGGTATTACTGTTCTCTCGTTGCTGATCAATTTGTCTCACTGAAGGTAAGCCTTTCCCTACTGAGGAAGATGTCGCGGCGCCCCGATGGGCTGAGGTGCTCGCGACAAAACTATAAGTAGAATGTCTGTTGACGCACCAGGTGAATTTGCCAAACGATATGATCGTTTTGGAACTCGTAAATTCCCATTACTCACTTGTACAGTGATGATATCGGAGCTTGGCTTGGTTCAATGTATTCCAATGCCGCAGGAATGACCATATTATTGCTCAATTTTATTTTCCTTATCCTAGCAATTCCAGATTTTTTATTGTGCGTGAATTATTCTACGACATTATGATATGCATTCACAACTGTAATTGTATTACCTAGTTTGCAAAACAAAAGTCATAATTTTAAACCTTCCACCCTCTTTTGTTTTTAAACACTCCATTTTCCCCTTTTAATCTGTGAATTAAAACACTTGAACTTCCATTGGCATATCGTTTATCCCTGTGTAACGGTTTTCCCACGCCCATTGGCCGTATAAATTGCCATTTATGAGAGTCAATTTCGTTGGTATGTAATAAAGAAATCAGCACCTGCTAATTAATCCAAAATGATGTGGCGACCTGGCAGTGATGATTGCATGAGATTCATTTAGTAACTAATATATGTCGGAACATTCCATGTTATGTGCCTCATGATATTCTGCCTCGTGCTTTTTAAACCCATTTTTCTAAAAATGGCACGGAATCATAAGAAAGGAGAACTATACCGTTTATCGCGATTGGTAATTAGCAAAGTATTTCGGAAATATGAGATATGTCCGTAAATTCATTAGCCATTGCGTTATACAAGTATGCATTCCCGTTTTTTTTGTTTTGAAAATTTTTTCCAAGTAATTCTACCCAGTTTTATGCATTAAATTACAGTGTGATGACTAATGTCTGCGCAAAAATTGCGACTGTTTATTCTATTTTTCATCTTGGGAAGATTATATAGGACTAAGTGCTAAGAATACAGATATCATCAGGGTTCACCGTTGTAATGTTGAATATTTAAAGATATTTAATTAAAAAATTGTATGTGCTCAATTAATTATGACGCTCTAAGTTACTACTGGTAAGATTTTATGATGACCGTTGATGCAACCTAGGAAAAGTGCCCATTTCCATCGCTGAGATCATAATATTGTTTATTCTATTCTTTATTTTTGGAAGATTATATAGGACTACGTACTAAGAATACAGGCACCATCGTGGTTCACCGTAGTATTTTGAATATTTAAAGATATTTAATTTAAAAATTGTATATGCTCAATTACGTATGAGGCACTAAGCTATAACTGGTGAGCTTTTATGATGACCGTTAATGCAACCTAGGAAAAGTGCCCATTTCCATCGCTGAGATCATAATATTGTTTATTCTATTCTTTATTTTTGGAAGATTATATAGGACTACGTACTAAGAATACAGGCACCATCGTGGTTCACCGTAGTATTTTGAATATTTAAAGATATTTAATTTAAAAATTGTATATGCTCAATTACGTATGAGGCACTAAGCTATAACTGGTGAGCTTTTATGATGACCGTTAATGCAAACTATGAAAAGTGCTCATTCCTGTCACTGAAATTGTAATTATCCTTTTCACGTCGAACTGGGTAACTGAAAGGATCCCGTTTTGTGTTTAGTGTCGAGTAGGTATTTACTAAGATAACCAGGATACGGTGACAAAATATAGAGCGGTTCTGTTACTTTATTCAGATTTTTTTATCAGCATCCATTCTTGTATATACTAACAAGTTCTGTCATCCGAATATAGTCATGCAAAATTCACTCTCGAATTTTCGTGTTGGGACCAATTATGTTAAGCTGAAAATTTCATGAGGAATATCTGCCTCTAGTCGAGGAGAGCTCCCTTGATGTTCTAAATCCCCCCCCACGTCGTCCTTCAAACACCACCGAGTGCAGAGACACCCCAGATGAGAACTAATGCAGTTGACGAGCGGTCGAATTGACACGCCCCGCGCGCGCAGTGCATTGTCATGAGGGGTTCTGTTGAACGGCGCCTTTGAATACCTTGGTCCTAAAAAACTGGAAAACATTCGCTACATGTAACGGAGGGGTGGATTACTGATGAGGGGGAGGAAAAGGGAACGTGCTCTAGTGGCTGGGGGTGGGAGAGAGAAGGGAACGAGGGGGGGGGGGGGGGAGATCCAGGCCAAAAAAATATGGGGGCGGGTGGAAGAGTGGGACGTGAAGGAATGCGTTGTCGTGGTCCCCATCCTTCCCCCAGGGGGATGTACAGGACCTTGGGGGGTTAAAACACATGCAGCACTCTCTCGCACCGGTTATGGAACTGACGGAACTCGTATGTTTGCGCGTGTTTACCAAGTGGTTGTCTGGAAACAAAGCGTTGCTTATATGCTTTGACAGAGGGAGGAAGTGGTCAGAGGTCATCTGAGAGGCAGTCAGTTTGCCCCCGCGCCTTATCCCGCACCCACCCCCTTCTCTTCCCCTCCCTTCCACCCCTTTCCTCCTGCACGCCATTCTTTACAGAGTGACCCTCTTGGGGTTTTCGGTGACCCGCGCACCGTGGATATATATATTTTTTTTTTGGTGTCATTCACAGTGTTCCGACAACACTTTTTGTGCGCGGGTGGAATGAAAGGGATGCGGCAAAAAGGGTTTGCCAGCCGAGATTTTTTTACGCCGCGCTAAACCCTGGGCGACTCCGGAAGTAATTAATTTCGGGATTTCCGAAGATAGCCAAGGCCGGCGATTAAACCGCTGAGTTATATCGCTGGTTTTCATTTTGTAGCTTGCGTCATGACTTGGTACTAAAACTTTTATCATCGGACTCGAGGTCTTTTTAATGCGGAACTTGGCGCGCTTGTTGTTTAAAGATAAAACAACAATCCCCTTGTAGAAGGGAAGACATCTCTTTCCCTGGATTTACCTCATACAATTATCCCCTATAAGAGCCTCGGGCAGTAACGTACTGAATTTTGGAGATAATTGATCATTCGTAAGGAATTCAATCACGTTAGCTTGGGTTTGAGCATACATGAGGTATTTTCCCATAAATGTGAATCTCTTGCTTGCCTTCGTAGATGCACAACAATGGTTTGCCATTTATCGTAAGGTCCTCGCCCAAATGCGATTTACAAATGACATCTTCACTCATGGAAAATAGATCTCCTTGTTGAGTTTCACCAATGCGTTGCTTCCTATGATGTGCCATTCTTCAAATGTTAATTAACTAGCTTTGCGATAAATATGCCCTTGAACTTATTTCCTAAAAATTCATCACCGTCATCATCATTATCATTATCATCGGCCAACAACCTCAAGAGAGTTCATTCTTTCTTAACCCGGCTATTCGTCTTTAGGAAAATGACACTTCAGATTGTGCCAACACCAAATATGCGCCCATCATTCTATTCGGTAGAGTAACTTCAACCTTTGAAAAAGTATATTTAGACTGCATTGTTGATAACTGAATGATTTCATTCCTCAAATTTTGAGTCCACCTCCAAGTTACTTAGTTACTGCCCATCTCAAAACAACAGTCATCATCATCACCACCATAAATCAACAATCCTAAGATTTGTTTGACGTAGCCCTCTACTCGATTCTTCTATCGGCCAATATCTTCATATTAACGTAAGTCCTCTCTTCCACATCCTTCACGACCTTTTCCATATATTTCATACGATCAAAAATCCTTAGATTTGTTTGACGCAGCTCTCCACTTGATTTTTCTATCAGGTTTTCTCTTTTTTTGAAGCAATCCTTCTCTTTCACATCCTTCATCCATTGGTCTATTTATCTCCTACGAGTACTTATGAAAACATCTTGACCGTCTTTCAATATTCCTGATAATTTTGATATCTACATTCCATTAGTGGCTTTTTCTCTTAGCTACATGAGCAATAAGGCACTAATGTGGCGGAAAAGTGAGGCACAGTGATGTAAAATAAATCGCAAGTAATACCATTTGAAGACCTTATTTCAACAGTAGATTTACTTGTGCTAAAATATTAGGAATTACAGTTTTTGGTACTCAAATTTGACGCTCCTAATAATCATGTTCTTAAATAAATGATAACACCAGTTTACATTACTCCTGTGTATTCACTCTCAAATGCTAGTATTTCTCTATTTATGAGGCTGTTTTTACAGATAATACAATTAAAATCGTTCTTGCGGAGTATATTATTCATTATTGAGCTGATAAGTACTCATTGCTTAAATTACCAGATTCGAAGAAAATTAGGTGTGAACTTTCGAACGAAACTTTCGAACGAAATTCCGAATCCAATCCACATCAGCGTGGTTCTTCAAGCGTACCAAAAAAACTACATCTTAACCGCTAGGAGTTATGCCTCAACGTCGAGAGCCGTAGATTGCAATAAACATGAAATCTATCGCAGAAGTAGGATCAAGAATGGACTTCACACTAATACCGTAGTTGATAGCAAGAGCGTCAACCTGTTTTATGGTATTTCTATGCAGCATTTTAGTATAATTTAAAATCTAGATGATAGTAACTAAAATTGATCAGGGACTTTTCGTGATAAAGATCAAAAGTCATCACTAGTATGCCACAACCTCAATCAGTGGTTCAAGAGAATCAGTAAGGCAGTAATATCTGTATCCCTCCCTACTTTCCTTCCTAAATTCACGTTGTACTACAAAAAGGTATGTGTAGTTCTATTGACATTATCCGAAGCAATTATGTCATACTTTTTTCTTTGCTACAATGGTATTATTTCACACGATTAAATAATGAATTCGTCTCTAAAAATTATATTTTATATATAATTGCGTATAATATTAAATGTGCTTGAGAAGATGCGGTTTGACTCGATTAGCATAACTTTTAATGGAAAATTTACCTCAAAATTTGAACAAATCGAAATTCGTATTGCCTTTTAGAAGGTATATTCAACGTTTAAGAATCCGCTGAATTCATTTTTATCGGTGTTCATCCGTTATCTCCCTATATATTTTTGAATAAGTTTGGCCAAGGAGTATGGCGTAAAATTCCATGGTTACTATTGGACAGGAATTCTCATAAAATCTACTGTTCATTCAAGAGAATTAAGAAAAAAGGATGGGTGACTTCGGTACTGTCTAACTTATTTGGGTAGTAAGATGGACGGAGGAAACCTCAGTGTCGACATTTATCTGATCTGAATAAAAAGTGCTCAGAGGTCCACATTTGATCAGGCAGCAGAAATACTAAATTTGAAGTATTTCTCACAGAACTGGCACATTGTGAATGGAATTTTAAATGAGAAAGAATCCATTAAATTTTAGTTCACCACCCGGTCCCGCCGCAAGAGAAACCGAAGTACCTAATCCACTTACGTTGTAACCAGTTTTACCATTTGCCCGTGTGTTTTGCGTCCAGGCTTTGGAGTCAGCTTTTCTCAATCCATTAAGAATTGACAACAAGCAACATGCTCATTCGTATAATATGCGATAGCCATAGTAATGAAGTGTTATTAAGAATTTTTTTTTAACTCTCCAATTAGAAGGGATCACACTCCAAATAGCCCAGTCTCGTTTTCATTGAAAACAAATTCCTAATATTATTTACGTTTTACAGTTTCCTGACTAAATATGCACACGAAATGAAGATTCCTTAGATCTGCAAAATACTTATACGGAAAATATGCAAATTATAACTCATTAACTAAAACTTTCCGAAGTTTATACCAGTTCCAGTACCTGATACATTTTAAAAGGCTATTATCAGCTAGTTATGTCTGATGACCATGTTTTAGGCTACATTATCTCTATGAAATAGCTCTGAACGTGGATGATATTTGAGCCTGCCATGGTCAGACTACCAACCAAGTAGAGGGTTGGCTCATTACCAATGGGTCTTATGAGCCCGATCCTTATGAACCTGGATCTTATTCTTCTCTCGAGCTGAGGTTCCGACATGCCTCATATGACGGAAAAGGGTTATTTTCCCTTTTAGGGTTGTTTAAAACGCTGTGTTAAGCACGAATTTTAGATTGAAGAGGGTAGGGCCGTAATAGCGAGCAGGGTATCAACGGGGGTGGTGCTCCAATTAATGTATTATTCATAAGGGGTTTTTATTCCGCTCCACGAATATTCCGTCCGTTAAACGGGAGAGCGCTGAAAGGGTCCTCACTCAATAAAGGTTTTGTGCGCAGGATGAGGACACGGGCTGGCTTCCGTCCAAAGCCGTTCATCAAAAGTCCGACTACATGCACAATTTCCGTTCTGCTGGAGATGCTTTGGAGTTTGACATAATTGTTTAAGTTGGTTAACTTTAAATATTTGTTTCCGAGCACTCTTGGAGGTCACCACTTTTATCTCCTGCACTCAAATGATGTCTCGACTTTAAATACGCGATGAACCGCTGTCCCTATTGTACTCCTCATATCGAAACTTTCATGGCAGAAATTCGTTAAGGTGTCACAAAATAGGTGCTTCTACTAGGTGAACCTAAATACCTATTCACTTTTGTAACTTTTAGTCCTCTTTTTTTTGGTTTCATAATTGTTTCCTCACTACGCTATTAACTATTTTAAGCAGATGCACCTCATGATGATATCGTATTGTTATGCATTTCTACACACAGGCCACAATGGTACATGTATTTTGATTAAACGTCTCTGTCATATTTATACTGTTTAATACTGCGCTGAAATGCATATTCGTAGATGTATTATTTGAAAGATAAATTTTAATTTTCATTTGCCATGGAAAATATGGATTAAATTATATCTCCACCATAGCTATAATTTTCTAAATGTGAATCATCACGTAAAACGAATCTCGTATTTACTAGAATTTGAATTAGAAATACGTATTTTCCCTGCTTTTGTTGTGATACGAATTATGAGATGAAGCCATATTGATCAAATAGCCTTTACAAATATCTATCTAATTTAGAAAACTCGTCTTTTAGAAGTGAAGAATAACTCATATACATTTTTGGATTTGAAAACAAAAGTATTAGACGTAATTATTCACACATAATCATATCCTTATAGCACCTCTTTCAAGCATCTAGAATCGAGTGTAATGCATCACTGATTGCGGGCGCTTTTGTTCAATGCAAAATAGATTATCACGTTAAGTTGCAAAAATCACAATGGTGAACCTTATACGATTACTCATACTTCGCTAAAACATTTGTGGGTGAATTCTCTACGGAAATATTGTCCGAAATTTGATTCGGACCCGAATCTGAAAATTGGAGGCTGGGAGTTGTACCCTTCGAATTGCTCTGTGAAGTAATTAGGTAGGGCCCAACCTGGTCGAAAATTGGGAGATTTGAGCTCCAGTCCACCGGAGTTAAACGAGTGTTTATGGTAGTTTCCTTTCAGATGTTTTTCGGAAAAACCTGAGAGGCAAAGAAACAGAAATTGATGTGACAAAATTATAACGCATGGGCTGATAATTTATTTTCATTAACCTAAACCTGCAAACCCAAACCATGTATGCCTTTGCGTAGCAAAATGAAAGTTATTCATGTCCATACCCTATAACTCAATGAGTAAGCCAATTACATAGGTACTATATGGCCATACTCATAATCAATTTAGCGCACTTCATCTGATTGAAAAATTCTTTATAATCTTTTTCCCTTTGGAGAAATGAAAAAAGTTATCTGTACAAGTGAAATGAGTTTCACTGCATTTGAAAGTTAGTTTATGTCCTATAAAGAACACTTATATCCAGTTTTAAATTAGAATGTGTAGCTGAACGCCTATCCGCTCTCGTCCGGACTTTTATTCATCCAGCTCATTAACTCACTGGCATCCCGCTCAACTCCTAAATTTCGAAAATTCTGCGAAAGGAAAATGTTAGGATGGCGAAATTGCCGAAATATCGATAGGTAATTGTTTGCACACCCATCTCCCAACATCCCCCGTGCTTGCAGGCCAGGAGACTCGGTACAATGGTGAGGCTTGCGACAGCGGGCAGGTTCCTCTGCTGCGCGCCTCGCTAGTATGTACGCAATCAACTCAAACGCATACTGTTACCATTCCCGTTCGTTTTAATCGGCCGCACCTCTGTGCGTTTCAAAATGAATGTCACATTGAAGCGCAGGCTCGATTGGGTCCGTTCCATTTTCAATTCGCGAAAATAAAATCCTAACATGAATCCGAAATGGTGCCGTTCTGCGCGACGATGGTCCCATTTGATACGGCTCTTCAGGAAGTTATGACGTCATCAAATGGTGAGAGGGAAGACAAACAGCGCGAGCGTGTTTACATAGGCTGGAAAAGTGGGTGGGAAAATTGTGGGGAGGATTGTGACGCGGAGATGCCAAGGGCTTTATGGCATTGACAGACCTGTGGGGAGGGGTTGGAATTGGGGCTGGTCGGTAAACAAGCAATCATGCCAGAGTACCGCGGCGAAAGACGAGCTTTCTCCGCAAATGATGAATATTATTCGCCTAATAGAATTTTGCACTGGTTTCGTGTGACAGAGTGAGCCCCTCTTCACTTTCTGCAATCCGAACGCCACAAGGCGCCGGCGAAATAGTGATGTCGGACTCAGTGGACTATGTTTTCCCATCAATTCAAACCGTTGACGTGAATACTTTCGTGAAAATTAGATGATTCAATTTGTAAATTCTGTTTACAATCACCTTAAAAAAACAAAGAAGTGCTTTCTTGACAATGCCTGCAAGGTTAGCGGAGTGAGAATGTTTACCGGTAGAACATGTCAATGAATTCGCAAGTGGGCCTCTTTCTCCTATAATTCCTCACTGAAGGTGGACTTTCATTTCTGGCATTCAAACGTCTAGCAAAGAATAGCAGGAAAAGGAAAGAGAGTTTTACCCTCTATTAAATTGACCATTTGTTTTGCCAATCACTACGATGGCTAAAATCACTACTGTGCTCCAAATCATAGATTAACCATTCGCTTGAAAACTATTTATTTTCTGAATTTTTAGAGTACTTATAATTGTATTGCAACTCACTAGAATATCATGAAAACAGTTTAGGGTTGCTGTTTCTTGAATAATTCATCCATATTTGTGTTTTTTACTCCAATTCTTATTCCTAGTCGTTGACCGAAATAGAATTATGTATTTACTCGCTTCTATGTTATTAACTGGGGTGTAAATCATGTCCTGTTCCACTTAACCTTTTATGGCTCAGTACCAGAAACATTTTTTAGACTGAACAACTTATATACTGGCTTTCACTTTAATCCCAGCCCCAATCTCTCAGAATAGGTAAAAATAGTATGCCTGAGGAAAGAATACTTCAGGGAGAAATTATGACAAGTGTTCTAGCATAAATAGTAGGAGATGAATTGAGTACTTTTCCCCATCTGACCTCCCCTTTTCTACTCGATTATTCCTTCTTTTAACCCTTTAATTTCCTCTGCTGCCACCACTGAACTTCTTCCCTATCACCTAACTTGAATCGACACCAGTCTCTTCAACGTTATTCCTGGAAAATCTCTCTCCGCATTACCCGTGACCGTTTTTAGGGCCATTTGCAAAGGGTCGGTGGTTTCAAATCCAAGGACGCAGGAAGCAAAAGGAATGGCAGAGGCTTTGTGCGTGGTGTGCCTTGCGCAACAGGAGTAAGCACCGGGGTGCCTGCCAGCCTTGTAGACTTGAGGAAGCGTATTTTTTTTATTTCACAAAAGAAGGAAGGTTCCGCAAAAGTTTGAACATTTTCAGATTGCTCATCACTAATATTTTTCTCGAGTGAATATCCCTCTTTATTAAAATACCTTAGATTAGATATTTGGCTTAATATTTAGCGAAGGGACTCGCTTGTTGTTGGTTATTCATGGGAGCTGAGGTCATTTGCGCCATTTAGGATAGGTGGGTAACTGGGTCACAGTAGGAGTTTTCAGGGAACGGAGGAAGGGTGGAGAGAAACCCAGCGTCGGAATTAGCCTACTCTTAAAGAAAGGCGCTAAGGGGACCACGGATCTACGTCCCATCTGACGGACGGAGTACTGAACTTGAAATGCCCTCCACTAGGCACTCAAGCGGCTTTCCACTGAAAAATCCGCCACTGCCGGGAATCGAGCGGATGGGAGGCCAGTACTATAGCCACCTCACCAGCCCGATCCCTGAAGGGACTCGTGCACGCATGTATTACTCGAGTAAGCTTGATGAATTTGACGCCCAGATAAAAATAAGTTCGCTGAAAAAGAAAATCACTTTTAGAAACTCTGAATATATAAATTGAATTTATTGAATTAACGTGTAGGCACATCTTTTAACAGCACTAACTCAATCCTGCACGAGGAACTAACAGTTCAAAATTTAATTTTTCAATAGTAATGACGGACTAATACAGGACTATTATATTAATTTGCTGAACTAACAATTTAGTGTCATTATTAGCTAAAATTTCAAGTGTTTCATAATTGCATGTCTACTATTTTCATCGGAATGGTAGTATGGAGCCTCTCAGCTACATATATGTAGCGAATGAATGGAGTAGAATTTAATGTATGTCTGCACGATAGTAAGTATTAAATAATGCTTTCTGATTGATAATGCTTACCTGGTGAAGGCTCACCCTCTGCCACACACCTTTGCAGTGGCTTGCATGATATTTAGATGCAAAAGTAGATGCATTACTCTTACAGTGAGTTTTAGTTAAGTTCAGTAGATGGTGACGAATGTGATGGTTCAAAATTTTCTTGACAGCATATTCTCCTTTCAAGAACATACTTTAATTTTACGATAGCTAAAATAAAATTTCTTTTGACTTTTTATGTCGGGAGTATAATTATGCTAATATCACTATATACCAAATAAATGCGCGTTAGATTCAATGCTACTCTTATTGGACGAAGTGCGACCGTACGTTAATGTTTACGCAGTGATACAATCTATAAATCTCTGATGGCGGTTGCATTGAACTACGCTCGGCGACGAATGAGTGTGTCAAGATTGCGAGAAGCACTTTTCCGCAATCGAGGGAGATGCCAAATAAATCTTGTGCCGATAGAGCAGGAACCTCGGTAGTAGGTGTCTTCCATGGAGACCACCTTGGCGCACTTCGGGGAAAAGAGGATCTCCAAAGGCAAAAAGGGCAAGTGATTGCGCAAACTTTTCGAAAATAAGAAAAAAATATATAAACGAAGCCCTCCCAGCCAGAAAACGAAAAGCGCAGACCATCAACTGGCCGCGCGTGATGAGAAAAGGCTTTCATCTCTTCGGAATCAATGTCAAAAGGGACTCCAAGTAAAGGACGAGGATGGAGGGGGGGGGGTAATGGTCAAGGGGTCTTTCCCCTCCCACGGTGACCGGGTCGCACCAAGAATTGGAGGAGTAGAGGGGTTTTACCTTGTGGGAGGCCGGGTACGTCAAAGAGACAGAGACATTGACGTGGCCGGGAGACCTCTGTGATTCGGTCAAGGGGAATGGGCGTGTCACGCGCCCATTGGAGCGATGCCGCATGCGAGATGCAGAGAGCGAGGCGGAGGTAATGATGAAAAGAGCGAGATGGTGGTGGGAGTAGAGAGCCCGGGAGAATAGGGGTCGAGAGGTAAAGAAAGTAAGTGTGTGGTGGAGCGAAAGTGACCTGAGAAGGGACATTCGTGGGGAAGAGAGGGAGAGAGAGTGAGTTAGTCGGACGAGGAGGTAATCGCGAAAATTACATTGGAAAGAATCTAGTTTGAATGACTCGATTCTTCAAAGGTAGGTACCTACATGAGTGGATTAAGAATTGCGCTCTATCGTTCCTACTCTTTTTATACTCTCACATTCTTGTGAGTGTGTGATTGCCGAAGATTTGTGGAAAAGAAACGAAAATAAAAGTACTTCCTAGAAATGAACTACAGGTACTGTAGTGTATAGCTCACCTTTTTTTGTATCATATTCTAATTTTATTACTTCTGAGAATCTTTCTTTGACAAAATATCTGATCATTACACGTAGTATGATTTATATTTAGGAAACAATGCTCATCATCATCATTTTGTAGATTGAACATTTAGGGACTCAATTTGAGGTATCAATCCCGGTTATGTTATAACTATGGAAACCTAGAGCAGTGATAATCAGACGTTTTATTGGTGCGGGTCGATCAATACAGCTCATAAACCAGCCAATTACAGTTGAGGTATTCAGTTTAATTAAGCTTTTAGGGGTTATAGGGGAATAGCTCATATTCCGTCATGTAGTGACAATTTAATCGCAAGTTAAATACGATATTCTTATCCGATACAAGTCCGAAACCTCTGTTCTCCATTCCGATTTGACTACCCCGATTAGCTAATTACTCGGTACTTGAAAAAAAATATAATTTGGCCACATTTTACGGACTGCTTTCCAGCACCCTGTTTTTAGGTAGGCGCATATTATATGCGTATTCCAAAGATTTCTTGTGCGAGAAAAGGATGAAGATATAGTTGGTAAACTAGAAATGAGGTAGAAATTTCCAGTAAAGGCTTTAACGGTGATTAGAAGGAATAAAAAAGCAATTTTGAATATTCGGAGGAGGCCTAAAATAGTTTAGGCCTCCTTGAAACAGCTAAGATAACCACTTGCGTTTTTAGTGGCATCTTGGGTGAGAATATTTAGTGTTTCAGCTAGTTAAAATCCCAGTCTCTCATATCGATGTCGTGACCAACGTTTTTTTCGCTTAGCGATGACGGAACTTTCGGAGTTACTCCGCTTAATGGCTGTCCTGTGTTCTTATAATCTGCCTGTGATAGTGCCTAGGGTTCATTTTTAGACAATCCTGTCCCAGCGACCAGTAAATTTACTCCACCTTAATCGAAAATTCCTTATGTCAATATTTCCCAGCTTAATCCAAATCAAGATTTAATGTCGGAATGTGAGTAATATTTTTCAAAGCACTCTAAAAAATACCTTGCTAGGGGGGTTCATTTAGCACTTAAAACGCCCGTTTTCCCATGTTCTTTTGGCTAGCATTTCGATCCCCTCTTTCCTATATCCTACCTATATCTACATAAAACTTTACAAGCCACCATAAATGTGTATACCAGGAGGCATACACATTTATGGTGGTTTTTTTCACCATGCATGCAGTGTGTACCTATAATTTGCCAAATTAGATTTTTGACAAATAATAACAATTTTAAAAAAGTTAATAAGTGAAGCAACCATGCATAAACTTGGTATTTGTTAGCTTAGCTACAAGTCTTTTTAACGGGAATCATATACGGATAACTACATGTAACTATTGATAACTTTTTATATATACTATTGAATATAATCATAACATTTCTAATAGAATGAGGAAAACAATATATCTAAAATATGCTGCTTTGGCAATCAATTTCCCTAATTTTATACCATGGTCCAGTCTACTACAGTAAAGCGGAATGCACTAAATGTATTTAAAGTCATCAGTAAAAATTCGTCTTGGAATTTACTTAAGAGATTAAGTTTATATTTCAACGTACGGTCTGATAATGATTTCAGTTTTAGTTCTAATTGACCAGTTACGCTTACACGATTACCATACCGTTCCTTAACAAATCTTGACGATCTTCGCTTCATACGCTCCAGTTCATTATTTACTCTTGCCTCGTAAGGATCCCAAAGCATACCCGAGAGCCCGTGACGCAATGGGGTCGTTTACCATATTTTTATTGCCGAATCTGATAGAGTTTGTAAAATGAAAAGACCCGTATTTTTCCGTTTTTTGATCCGTCAATTATTTCCCGAGTTATAGGCGTCGAAAAACTGATGTTTTTAACCCTTTCGGAAAAGTGGGTGTGGTGCAACCTCTGACGTTTATCGAATTCGTCCAATCACAACTGAGCCCGCGAAGCTACTTTGCCTTATCGCAATGTCACCGACACAGCTGACTCGGCCAATGGGAGCGATTACGACAGGATCTGTGCGAGCAGACCTTCCAAGAATCCCCCTCCACTCCCTTCGCCACCCCTAAAGGCAGTCAAGGACGGGAGGAAAATGACGTCAATGTTATCACAACAGCATTTTCGGTGGGCGTCACCTTTTGCTTATTTAACATTTTGATTTATGAGTGAATGGTTGCGGTTAGAAGATTAATTTTTTCACTAAAATTATTTTTTCGTTTCCATCTAACGATTTCGTGTACAAAATTGCGATTTCGGTTCCGAGTAAACGCCCCCATTGTGACGTTAGGGGAGTAGGTTTAACACCTTTGCTGAAGAAGTTGCTGCGCGTGATCTGGCTCTGGTTTTTAGCAGAACTTATAATCATTATATAGAGCAAGTGATGAAAGATGTGAAAGAGAAGAAATACGTGAATATGAAGAGATTGGCTGATAAAAGAATTCAATGGAGAGCTGCGTCAAACCAATCTCAGGATTACTGACTAATTTTGATGAATAATGGTTATTGGTCATCAATGCGAAGATTGGATTTTTGCAGCTCTAAACTCAAATATTCAAACCAGACCTGGATCAAATACTGTTACTCAGAAACTAATAAAGGTTGGAAACAGATGGTTGAGTGCTCAACAAGTCTCTAGCCCGAATTCTAACCCGAGATCTACAAATAAGTAGTTATATTCTTTGGCTATCATACCGTCACTCCTTCCTCAAAATTTCCGCTCTTGCTCCCACTCATCCTCTCTCAGCGGACAAAGTGGAGGGAATTGAGATGTCACTCCCAGTGTCCACACTTGCGCCCCTCAAGTGTCCGCCCTCTCTCATTTCCCTCCTCATTCTCTTCCCTCCAATCGTGCTAGCCTCGTCCGGTCCCGCTCCCCAACCTGGCGAGCACTTGACTCTTCGGACCGCCCCCGAAAGAGAGAAGGCCTGTCGACCAAATGCCTTTACGACGCGACGGTGAGGCCGAGTCAGTTACCGTCACAAGTAGTGAAATATATCGATGCTATGTATTTAGTGCCTGGCATTATTTTCCAGCCCGGGTGAGCTGGAAAATGATGCCAGAGTGGTAGAGGTAATTTCGTTTTCGGAAATAATTCCTTCAAAACTTATATTAAAACATTCACGCACCAAACCCAAGCTTGTCTGCCAAAAGGTTTCCCTTAAATGGCTTACCTACATTTTTTTCTGAATTTAGCGAAGCGATTTTTTTTACACCGATTACATTTTGAAACGAATTCCATTTAAGTTCTTTCGCAAGAGGAAAAACGTGAGCAACGTAATATTTGAAGCAGAAAATTACCAGCTGGTAGGTTTTTCCGCTTGTTAATTAGCGTTTAAAGCTGAGCGATTTTCCTTGTTTTCCTTTTAATATCTAATTGGCTTCGCTATAGCGTGAGAAGGAAAGCACTCTTCAGTGAAATGAAAAGCCCTACGCGGTACCTCATGAATTCATGCAAATATTTGATTACCCTGGATAATTATTAAAGTATTGATGAAGTTTTATACCTTTGTCACATTAAAATCTCTTCTCATCCACTGCCATCAATCATGTCTATTACTCATTTTATATTAATATTTAATTTTCCCTCACGTGCTCAACTGTAAGCTATACTGAGTAATTTAAGATTTGCTATCTCCTCCTTTAATCTTTCCTCTTAACATTTCTGTCTGAATTGACTTATGGCTATTATTTATCAATTTTAAGTCATTTGTAGCCTTCTTTTTCTGTAAAATGCATACCCCGCTTAAAACATACTCTACGGACCTGAATATCTGCAGTACCTTTCTAAACTATTTTTTCTCTAAACTAATCTGCAATTCCGGTTTGTGCACCAATACTCTACGTAACCACACCATTAAAGCGTAATATATATAATTTTTTTCAAAATATTTTAGAAGAACACACGCATCAATGCCATCTTACTTACTCCTCAAATATTGTGAATTCCTAACGGAATGCTTTCCTATATTGTCGTTGTCGTTGTTTTCCTTTGAGTCACTCCTTGCCAGTTTATATAACTATTGTTCTCTACATATTTGTAGGTTTTAACGTGAATATCGGTTTATGACGTCGTATTTTTGTTCAGTAAACAGCAAACTACCATCGGAGAGAAAATTAGACGGTTTGGCTATACTATTAACCTAATTACGTTCTTTCTTGATTAGGTTCAGATGGCATATGATGACAAACGAGGTCAAAATTGAATAAATATGGTCAAATAATTGATTTGATGTAGTACTTTATGTAATTAAATAAGGGAAAACAAAGAGATGCAACATCTTTTATCACCAATATCATACAATTATAACATTGGTTAGACGCAGCTCTCCAATCGATTCTTCTATCGGCTAATCTCTTCATGCAAACACAATTCTTCCTTTCCACAGCTTTCACTATTTTCCACAAGGCACATATATCTCATGCCAGGCTTTGTTTTCCATTCTTCTTATTTACGTTTACCTCAACGATTGTCTTCATCATGTCTACAATATGGCTCATTAAGTTGTCTCGTTTTTCAAAGTTGTCAGCAGACTTTTTTACTACTCTTATTATGACTTCTTCGTCTGCCTCTCGTCAATCAATTTTAACTCTAAATTTATTTTGGTAAAAGCTATGGGGAAGGAAGCTTTAAAAATATAAGAAAATAGTATAATGCAGCAGTATGGATAGAGCTGAGAAATAAACTGTTAAAATGTTATGTGTGGATTGCAATGATGCGTGGCAGCGAATCAATGACTTGGGGAAGAAAAGAGAAGGAAAGAATAAATAATATTGCGCGAAGTAATTGTAATTATTGCAGTAAAAACCTGTCGCAGCATACGCCCTAGTTAAGTGGTGTCCGATTTTTTTCGGTACTTCATATGGTGGAATAACTGAGATTGATTGGTTTCCATTATTTCTCTAGGATGACATTAAATAGCTAAAAATAATGAGAGGATCATAAAATTTATCAAGACCACCTAGAAAATGAACTACATTTCATATCTACTCGCTCGTGTAGGGCTAATTGTATTCCATCAGACTTCATGCAGTCGGATATTCTTTTAATAAAATAGGATAAAATATCCCAGTTGGGATAAAATGAACCACGACCTCAAGTTGCATTACCCATTTAAGGCCGCTAAGCAGTTACTGATTTATTTGAGGAATTGAAGGCGATACATTTCATGGAAAAATTGCATCTTCGGCCTATTGCAATATCCGTTCGTTTGCCGTCCTCTACCTCTCTCTCTCTCTGTTAACGGCAGCATAATTTTTCTCAATGCTCAGCTAAATGATAGCGAAAACGAAGCCATTGTAGCCAAAATTGCGTTACGCTTGGGACTCCTCCGATTTTATTGCTCTCATAATATTATCCCAAGAGCGGCCACGGGAGAGAAAGCACATTAAATGGATCAATTCGAAATTTCCACTCCGCTTTCATCGCAAAATCCCCGGCGTCATAATTTCTCCACTGCCGCCGTTAATGCAGTCAACCGAGAGGAGGGCGCGAATAGTTCTTTTAATGGTCTCTAAACGACTATATTGCGGCAGATCATCCCATAACTTTCACTCCTAAGCGATTGTTTATCCGGCGGTTATTATAGTTCGATTGCTTAGCTTAAACATTTTTTCGTCGTTTTATAATATTTGTGCTACGGGTTTGACGCATAAAGCACGGTTTTAAAATATTTCAAGCAAGAATGAATTTTTCTCTATTTTCCTTGCATGAGAGAAATTAAACGCTTGTAAATACGTACAGTAGTTAAATAGAAGTTAAATACGACAGAAATAATAAAAATATTTTAATGTTTCATTTTTTTCTCATTTCATCGAATACATGAATCAAAACCACGAGTGTTTAACCCGAAGGTTGGTGAGTTAGGTGAAGGTAGAGTTCACCAGGTCACAACCCCATCAAAGTGTGAATATCCCGCTTCATAGTTTTGGGGAGATTTTCATCCCCTATGCCGCCTGTAGGTACTACCTTAGGATGGGACGTCACTCAAAACAATCACACAGCTTCAGTTTAACTGAATGTGCCAAAAGACCTCTTCCTAATCTCAATCCGGTACCCACCGTTTATAAAATCTCTCTCTACTTGGATACAGCTCCGGATACGATATTCACAAAAAAAGGTATCGTGACATTTACTTTTACAATTTAGTCACGTATGTTAACTAAAATACCATTATATTCTCCTTTGCTACGCGTATGCCAATTCTATATAATCAATGTTAGGCCATAAATGGAATATGCCTTTAATGTTTGGAACGCGTTGAAAATGGGATTTATTAAGGAAATAGATAAAATTCAGAGTAGTTCAGCCACATTAATTAGCAATTTTTATGATAAGGGGGTAAGTTATTTGGTTGCAACAATGGTTGTTTCAACCAGATTAAGGCTTCTTCACAGGTATAGGGTATAAGTGTTTACCACCGTAACAGAGAAAAATATAAGGACACCAAACTGCATTGGTAGGTAGGAGATAGGCACTGATAGAAGTTGGCACTAATAAGATTAGAGAATTAATAGTTTCAGGCGTTACTTTATTGAATTTGCTTTCATACATAATGAATCAATAATAAATTTGGTATTTCCTCAGTTATTTATCTCACACTACGACCCTGATTTCGACGATTACGTGATGATGACGTTAATCGTCGAAACCATGGTCGTAGTGTGAAATAAATAACTGTGGAAATACCAAGTTTATTATTCATTCATTATGTAAGATTAGAGAAATTAACTTCATCATAGATAGATTCAAATACTCGTTCTTTCTTCGAAAAATCCATAATCGTAAGAACATTAAGACTTCTCACACTCTGAATTCATGAAACAAATTTCCATTCATATGGACATGCAATTGAACATATTAGATTAACACAATTCAAGAAAACAAACAGAGATAAGATAGTATGGTGGATATTGGAGGACCTTTGCATTCCTATACGAAATCCTTATGTATATAATGCATGTTTGTAGTGCTTCTCATATGCTTCCATTCATTTTAGATAATAAATAATATTAGCAGTGTGTGTTCCGCATGGTATTCAAGCTAATCTGTCATTAGGTAGGTAGTATAAGGGAGCCTTTTGTGCATGTACGTAGTGCTTATTTCGAGGTCTGCGAACTAACCGCAAAAAAACCCTAAAGGGGGCTATAAACCTACCTAACCCAAATCCACTGGCTAGTAAATACCATGCAAGTGTCCTCGAGGGATTTTGGCAGGGAGTGATTTATCAACAAAAATGCGATATAGCAAGATTCCCACAGAGGAAATAATCATTGACCTTGATCGGGACTCGAACCCGGCCAGGTTTTCTGACAAATTAAGCTACCAAGGCTTACTTCTACCCTATGGATTTCTAGAAGCTTTTAAAGGAATATAAGTTTGAGAGTTAAAGCACCTGGTCGAAAATCAGGGTTTCAGGTTTGAGCCCCGGGCAAGTTAAATGATTTTTTTCCTCTTTGGAAATTTTTCTGTTGTGCAAATCAGAGGGTAATTACATCTCATCCCAATCAAGGTGAATGATTATTTTCTCTTTAGGAATCCTGCTGTAGACATTTTTGGTGATATCTCACACTCTGCCACAAACCCTCGAGGTCACCTGTTAGTGGGTAGTTACTAGTCTGTAGATAAAGGTTAGGAAGGTAGTATTCCAGTTTACATTTATCTATTAGTTCGACAAAATAGTTGCCCCACTGATATTGAATGTTTGGGACGGCGTACTAGGCGAAATGACCTCTACCGTCGACGTACCCTTAATATTAAATTAAATCCTAAGATGCACTAGATCACCGGCTCATAGACGGCAAAATGGGGAAAAGATATTCTATAACAATATATATTATTCAGGTGGTAAATAATAATCGAAGTCACGCGTAATTAAGGAGAAATACAATCTCTTAAATTAGAATACTGTCTATCTTACATAGTGATGGTTTGAAATGAAGAGTTTGTGAACGTTCTTTGGTTCCTAAGTGTTTTGGTTCTCATTAAAGCCTATAATGCAGTGAATAACGATATAAATGTGTGCTCGATGGTTGTATATGCTTAATGTGGAGTCACTTCCTGCCACACGCATTTACGACGGCTTGAAGGAGACAATGTAGCGGAGGAGAGTGGAGTAAATACATACCAGCATTCCAATTCCATGGATTAAGATCAGTTGGCGGGAAATAAGTTTCCATTCATTAGCATCAACGTACCCTGCCATAGTGGTGAAATTACATTGCACCATTGATATCTCTCACTCTTGGTAAAGGCAAATGCTAGCACTAAAATTTTTATCCTGAAATAGTGAATGAAGTTTTGCTTGAAGGTTTTCGCAGCTTCTTTTATCTATAGCTGTAGCTGTTCCTTTCGGGAAATGCTGCGTGCGATTCATTTTTTATCATTATCGGTCTCTTTATAACGCTCCCAGTAGAAGGAGTGAAACGTTAAGTCAAATAATGAATTGCACGCAGCATTTCCCAAAAGGAACAGCTACAGTTGTAGTGAATGAACACCAATAATTCTTTCAGTTTGCTCAGGAAACAAACAAATGATATTCCGATGAAAATATTGGTTATCAAGCTTGAATTTCCCTTGCCCTTGACAGATTACCGGCCTGGCAACCCATAGGTCGTAGGTTTGAATCCCGCCCCGGGCACAACTATTTTTCCTAGAATGAGGATCTTAGGTTTAGATGGCATGATATAACCTCAGCTGTTGGAGCACCCAACACCCAAGGTTACTACTTTTCGCAGGGTATTAAGTAGATGTAGCTGTATATATTCATAGAAATCTCTACTTAGGTACGTAGTATAAGTAAACTTTAGTGCATGCTTGGTGATAACTCACCCCCTGCCATACAGCCTAAATGTTGCTTGCAGGTTAGCCAATAGATCGAACTATATAAGGTGGAGAGTTGTATAAGAATCCTTGGAAGAGGTGGTAAACTCCAACTCTCTAACTCCATGCATGGAAAGAAAATAAGACCAGTGATTTATGTCTTGCCTGTATTATTACACAACTGTTTATGGAAAACAGAAGATAAAGACTGACTTCCCGCTTATTATATCATTTATGGGGGTTGATTTTAGCCAGAGTAAAATCAGGTGTAAATAATCGTATGCAATATTTAATAGCTGCTGATTGTGTTAGGGGTAGTTAATATGATTAAGAGTCGGCTAAGTATAGATGGGGTCAAGTCTACAAATTTGGATATTAAATACGGCTAAGATGTGTATCGGTACGCGTGTTGCGTAGGACTTCGAAGGGTCCTCTAAACACGGAAGGATCCAATGACCCCTACTGCACACTCGAGTGCGTCAGTGCTGGGGTGACATGCGCTTCCATCGCCGCGTTGCCATGGCTGCAACATGCGCCGCCTTCCTGTTGTCTGCCACCGCCATGCTCCGCGCGATCACGCCATCGTGGTGGAGCCCCAAGACATCGGATGTACCTTCCACCACTTTCACTTCACTCCTCGACAGGCGACAGCAGGCGCGGTGTCCTTCGAGGTGCAGGGCGGAGCAAGTGAAGCGCCGGAGTGCATTGTATCGTCCGACGACAACACCGCAAACCGGTTGTGGACCGCGTTGAGGATCGGATCACGCCGCTCTGACACGTTGGCCAGTATTCCCAGAGATGACCGCTGGCAACCAACTTCTACCAAATTAAGTGAGGATCCTTTTCGACATCTGTTCGACATCCTAACCACTCATAAGTCCCGGGGAAGTCAAAGCCAGAACAGAGGCCTCCCACCTTCGATAAAAAAGCGTCAGTCTCTTCACTCTTGTGGAGAACGAGGCTGTTTCTTCTACCCCATACACGTGACATGCAGACGATTATATCACTAATAGAGAAAAAGGCGTTTGAATCGTTGAACATGCGGTGTTGAAGTGATAATCATGAGAATAAGTTGGGTTCAACTAACAATAGACCGAGAAAACGACTTCATATTTATCACCTAGAAAAAAACCATTAAGGATAGTATATTGAACTTTAAAAGAGCCTGAAATAGAAATTAACATCTTTATGAACTGAGTATCCTACAATCCACCTCGATGGTGGGGTCACGAATTACCAAAATACACTAATCGACTCATGGTTACGAGATACCGTATTGGTTATGCATTCTCAAGGTGCGTGTAACTAAATGATTACTACCTATCTATATGATATAGGATTGTTCGTGGTAAGCCTAAAATTTGACCTATTTGTACAAAAGTCTGCCCCTCTAAACTAGTCCTATTGATCGAATCAAAACATACTTTTAAGTGGGTCAGAAAAAATATCAGCTTCAAATTGACTTAAATATTTTCAGTATAAATTTTAACCTAGGGATTTATAACGATCCAATTTGAATTCATCTATTAATCTTGTAGCAGTAGCATAATTATAGTCTACATGTACACAATGCACTGCTAGTCACCACTAGGGTGTGAGGGAGGGGGTAAACCATCACCATTTTAAATCAGAGGGAACCAAATTTTCACGCACCATCATGCAGACATTTTTTAATACAAATCCAATTACATAATAAATGCCTCGTATACATCTACTATACCTATAGTGTGTCCTAATTGAGATTTGGTGGAGAATTTCTCATACTCTCTCATCGCAATGGGAAAAAGTGAGAAGAACGGGATAGCATATTGCACTTTTTGCAGTTAACTTATGTGTGGGTTAATAAACGACTGTAGTAATGGATTTCGATACCCACCCTCATTTATTATCAAAAATGATAATTATGTGCGATTATTCCGGATTTAGAACTCAAATAAGAAAATTACACGATAGCCCACATTTAGAATTTTAGATGCATCACTATATGTGCTAATTTATCATTATTTGATTCCTATAAGTGTATTCTTTACTTATTTTTTTTATAACATCGGATTGTAATTGTTTTAAGTATTGACCACTATTTCTTTTATATATTTGTTTTGACGAGGGGTTAGATGGCAGAAGGGACAGTTTTGTCTCAATCTCGCCCCAATAAAGACCTTTTATTATTATTATTATTATTATTATATCACAAAATACTTTCAGTTGGAGGAGCAGATATGAGCGGAGTGGGCGGAGTAACCCTGGCGCTATTTGAATTTCAATATATCGAGGGAAAACATATTTAATCAGTACCCTGCAAGCAAACACAAGAGGATGTGACAGGAGGCGACTCCACATGAGACATGTATTACCGTTGAGAAATAATTGAATGGTTAGTAACTAAATTAATATTCCACAGAGTTCACCAACACAACAGGGTTCACCAACAGAACACAACAACTCAACTTGCAATGCAACTTCTAATTCTAAATTAAGAAACATCATTGGAAAAAGACTACAAAAACCATATACAAAATTCAGAAGATCTATATCAACCATGCTGGGAAATGTCTAAAAGAATCACAGGCATTGACAATTTTGTTTGCTTGGCGTGGTTACTCGCCTTAATTTAATTTAAAAATGCCGTTCTCGAATCGCTGTCACAAGTCTCTTGCGCGTTATTTGGTAACATTAGATGCGGAAGAACCAAAATTCTGTTTCAAAAATAAAACCTCTGTAGTTCAATTAAATACTTCATTCAGTATTATAGGGCGTAAAAATATAATTATTTACGTATTATTTCTTATTATCGTAATTCAGTGATTTACAATATCTTACGTCTGCCTATGATGTGCTTGTAAGTATTAGCAAACCATGGAGAAAGTTAAATGAACTTAATCTATTTTTTCTCAATTTATGATTTCTCTTCTATGATTTTAAAACTCCTAATTTTACTTCATTAGGTATAATTCCCAACAGACGTGGACAATTAGCAGCAACGAACCGATTGATTCGTAAATGTATTGTCATACCTCCATCTTCTATCCGTACTACTCCCTCACTCAGACCCCTCTAAATAAAAAACAATAAAAAACAATACCGGTACGGCTCATACTTTTATGTGCTGAGAATATCTTCGACTAATCCACTTTCCTGCTGAAAGTCTTCCAATCAGTGCGTAAGAAAAAAAAGGAACTGACCATTTGAACTAATGTGGCTTCCTTATCAGTGATTTCCGCACGTCAATGGAAAATTAGGTAACCCTGAATGAATGACGAACTCTGATCGTTAGCGCCCATTCCTCATCAGGTCTGATTTGTAGAAAAGATATAAAAACGTATGACCTGAGCAACATTTTTTATATTGTACATACCTCTGCTGGCTAACCGAGATAACAAAAAACTGATTGAATAAATTTTAACTCCTCCTTCCCACGAAATCCTTCCAAAAAAAGTATTTGCCTCGATTACTGATTTCCGAATAATTTTTTAAGGGCAAATAGTGTTACGGTTATGTGTAGGGTGTTTCAACTGTAGTGGCTAAGGGTGGGTGAGTGGTAATGGTAAGAGTGGGTAATGGGTGAGTGCACGGTAGAGATTGAAAGACAGATAACTCGGGTAAAACTACTGCCGTAGCGCAACTGTCTCTTTTGATGAGAAAGAGCTGTTTGTATAATATTCACCCTTGACGCCTGGGTTGCCAGGCCTGAGTTATAAAACTCGCCACCGCCACCAGTATTTCATTAGCTTAGATTGAGTAATCAAACCTCCAATTTTTATTTTTATTGGCGCAAGACATTTTGGGTGATATCCGCACATTTTTCGGGTTTTATTTTCAGCATTCCACGCTTAAGGTTGAGTAATATTTCTCCGGAAAACCTCATAAATTCATTTATTTTCACCGCGTTGGCACTTATGCCTGTTTACGTGGAACAAGTTTTAAAACAAGGCGTCTAGATGCGCTCACCCCTTCTTCTTGGCTGCTGCAACGACACGGTTCCTATTTTTATTACGTCTTCGCCCGCCCCGGTCTCTCAACTGTGACTTTTAATCCTCCCGTCTTCAGCCTCTCCGGCCGCGGGGCGGTCGCCTTCTAAATTCGCTCTCGTTTATGGAGCACGGGAAAGCACCACTCACCGACCTATTCTCTTTTGTAAGCCCTATGCGCTCATTACTCGCATCATGTGGTCCAACACTTCACAAAAGGAATGTGTTAGAGGGCGGCGGAAGAAACGGCGGATGTTGCCTTAGGATTCACATGAGTTACCGATGCTTAAACAAAAGGTCAGAAGCTAGAAATACTCGTGGAAAAACTACGCCAGTCGTCAGGACAGTCGTTGTGGTGATATTTCATGAAAGAGTGGAGGCACTCTAATCCAAATTTAAATAAGAAAATATTCCAAATACAAATCTCCCTTCATTACAGGTACTTATTTGAGTGAGTTTCATAATTAAATTCGGGTGCAATAATCCATGCTATTTCCCGCTTATAAATAAAGAATATTCAATAAAAATATCAAGTCCCGAGCAATATATACCTATACATAATATAAAATTTACTCCCTTTAAATCTCAGTTGAATGAATTGAAAATTAACTTTTTTGGACGGTTTCTAAACATGTCAGCGATTCATTGAATGCGAAAGTCATAATTTGTGTTACAAATTTGAATTGAAACACCGACAGATATTTCATGCGTGGGTAAATACGAGTAGCGGGCTAATTGGAGGAAAGTTTTATGATATGAATTATAGCCTGTTAAAAGATTTAGGGGGCCTAAAGACCCTTCCAGATGAAAAATATATAAAATGACGTGATCAATTCGTGTTCCATTTCTTTAACGGCTCTTTCATAGTGGTATACCGGCAGATGCTCCATTAGAAGTCCTAATGAGAAGCTGTAGCTTTTTCAATCCGAATTTATTGCTTAAGAAATTTGTAAATAAATGGTAGTGAAATTAGATGAGGCCAGCTTTGTAGTGGGCCATTTGTGCTCTTGATACGGTGGTCTTTTATACCTGAACAATATATATTCTATATGAAAAATTAATATTTGACGCGTGAGAATGTGACGGAATGACGCTCCCTATTTTGCTAAAAATTCAACCGAGAGCATCATCCTTCAGCAGAAGGTAGATCTGGGCTGCAACGAGTTAGTGGATTATCATGGAGAGCCGTGGTCATTCCCTGGCCACTTCGCATCGAGAGAACCGAAATAGACATTCTGGCTTGAGCCATCCGTGCCCTCTCTCTTTGTTTCCCCTGTGAATCGCCGAGCACCACTTCCCCCTCGCTAGAACCCGCACATAACAGTCTCTCAGGTCCACTCTGCACCCTGCCACCTCTCCCGGCCCGCAAAGCCCTCACTGCGATACCCAGCCACCCCTGCGATAAACCGTCCCCGCCACGCCACCGGCAGCCTACCTCATTACTCCAATCCCGACCCTCTCCTGTCCCCCAGTCCAAGGGCGCCCTCTACCCATTTCGGCTTCAATTTAATCATCGTAAAAACATTTTGTCGTATTGGTGCTAAGGATGGCTATGGCGCGAATATTTCCTTTCGATTTTATGTAAAACGATCACGTTTCCGCTGTTCTTAATGGCTACTAATACTAAAAGAAACAGCAGTGCTATTATAGCTACTCTTCAGTATATCAGTATCCAGCTCATGAAAATTCCAAAGAATTTTTATTCAATCCTTGGTTTTTCCACTAATGAGAGCTCGGCAGATGGCTTCGAAATGTAGATACATATAAGGCCACCCAGGACGAGAAATGAGCGTTTAAATACATGTTGTGATTTAATGCAGAAAAGTAACTTCGTTTTGTTGAATTGTGAGTACATATAGAATTCATTGACTGAATGAAGCCGAAGTGTGCGAGAAGTAAGGTAGAACGATTAACTTTTGTATGCACAAATCAGACCCCTGCCACGTATCCTCGTGGTGGCTAGCAGGATGTAGATGTAGATCAGACTGGGAAGCCAAGTAAACGAAGTTGAACCGTGGTCGAAGCAAGAAAGGAATAGTCAGTAGAATAGCTCAGGTGAAGAGGGTTTTCCACCAAAAGAAGAATATACGGTTCGAAATACAAGCGTAGAAGTAAGGAAACAATTCATCAGAACATATATCTGGAGCACTCTTCTTTAAGGAACTGAGGCATGGAGGATAGCAGCAGCAGATAATTCCAGGCTGGAAGCAGTCTGGTGCTCCAGAAGGATGATGAAGATTAAGTGGATGAACCGAGTGACTAACGAGGAAGTCCTAAGAAGATTGGGAGAAAAAAGAAGTCTTCTGAAAACTTTAAGAAGTTGGGACAACTTAATCGGCAATGTCATGAGGCAAGATGGTCTGATGAAGACAATTATCGATGGGCAAGTGGATGGGAAGAATCACAAAGACATACCTCATATGAGATATATAGCATAAGTGATGTGGGATGTGAAAAAGAAGAAATAAGTATATATGAAGATATTAGGTGATAGGAGAATCGAGTGGAGAGCTGCGTCAAACCAATCTAACGTTCGCTGGCTGGTGATATTGATGTAGAAATCAGACTTTTTCCGACGTAATTCAGAATGGGCATTCACTATTTACTCCGGGTCCCCGAAAACGACTTAACGGCAGGATTGATCTGCTCAATATGTTACTCAGTGAGCATTCTCAAAGGGTTTGCTCCTATCTAGTGCTTTTGTGCCATTTGGCTCTATTTATTCCCTTGTTTAACCCATTATTTTTACCCCACCATCACCATTAAGATTTCACATACGTATTATTCTCTTCTTTCCGGAGTCGTTACTCCTCCTCGCCAACTCTCTTTCACATCCCGCCACAAAAGACCTGCCCTCCCTCCCCCTCGTGGATGCCCTCCGCTCCATAAGGGCGCGACACTGACTCACTTTGCCAAAGGCCGAAAGGCACGCGCGCGTCAAGACACGCGCCAGATCGTCAATTCTCTCCATCCCCCTCCCACCTATCTCTCCCTACCAACCCCCCCTAACCCATCCCTCCTATTTTATCACTCCCCCCCACCCCTTTGCCTCGCACGCCCCTCGTCTCCCTCTCCTCCCCTCAAGTCCTTGTTACTCCGTAATATCTCCGCCCAATCTCCCCACTGTCGCCAGAGCGAGCGGATTAATCTGTAATTTCGTTGGGGAAGATTTTTTTTCCAGACATTTTCGCCAAAATACCCCAGACCCACAAGTAAGGGGTGAAATATGCGAGTGGAGCACGTGGCGGCAGGAGTCACTTCCTCCTTTCAGCTCTTTCGGATGGGAGCGTATTGTGGTATTAAAATATGAATCTATTATCGCGGCGATCCACAGAGTAGAATGATATCCTATTTTCCTCGTGAACGTCGTTTTTCCTCAAAGTTGTCGCAAAATAATGAAAGATTCTGATGCGATCGGTTGTATTGGATCACACCAAAGCGGATGACATTCGCATGAATGAGTCGACCATACATTTACGCCTCATGCCTCTCTTATTTTCAATATTTCCTCGATAAATATTTTTCCATTTGTTTTATAAAGGCAATATTTTTGCGTTACAAGAGATTAGCAATTCATATTTAAAACTTGAAAATTTCTTCTCAGACAAGTGTCCAGCTTAAAAAAAATATATTTGTAATATAATCGCGATTGATAGATACTGCTGAAAAAGTAATATTGATGATCATATGTATCGGTTGTTTAAATGAGTGTGTTTTCATGAAAGAAGTCTTAGCCATGGAGTTCCTTCCTCTATTTCACTCATGAACTAATGCACTGATACTCGTGTTTATAAGATTTTTTCCACGTATCAATGTCGCATTTTCTTTTGTTCTCTAAGATGTCATTTCACTTCACCGACATTGATTAGTAGGTTTCCAACTGTTTCATGAATACGAGAGTGGGCCAGGAAGCCGATTTGGGAATGTGCCTACCTGGCAACCCAAAGGTCATGAGTTCGTAGTCAGCATTCGAGCGTGGATGTCTCTTTGATTCAGCGTTAAACTTAGGACAGACAGACGAAACAACGCCGGTAGTTAGAGTATCTATAAACATAATTCTATTAATCATATAAATGGCTTTCATGGTAATACCTAAAATGTTTCGTATAATTACAATGAACTCGTAAGTATAAATCTCACGATAGAAATTTCAGTAAAGATGCCGACGATATAATTCGGTAACTCACTGTTTTTCTAACGCGTATGTGTAAAAATGCACCAAGGTTTTTTCTTGTGAGTTATAGATATAATTGTAATAAATTTTAATTCTTTCACACTTTTAATTAATTCATATTAAAATGAAAATCTATACCAATCGACCTGGGATACTTCCCAATAGAGGAATACAATTTCATAATGAATGTAATTGAACAATCGTTTTGTTATCTTACTCGCTGATAAATCTTATATCTTGTCGGGGATACCGCCAGGAGAATATAATTGTGGCATGAAAGTAAAAGTAGTAACATGACATTTCTGATTTTTCTTCGTTCAATGTCCATATCTAACGCTTAGTTTATTTCTCGTCAAAGAAATACTTGACGATTTCCATTTCTTCGAGGTTTCATGGCCAAAATCCGCATCATAGTTGTACGTTTCAGACCTCATAGGTTTTCATTATCTCCATTCGTGGCTTGTGCATTAATTCAAGGAGCCTACACACGGATGACCTTTTCCACGTGTTAAAAATTCCTTCCATGCCTCTTCCACGCCGCCATTCCGCTGCTGCTCCAATCCCTTCTCCCTTTTCACCCCTCCCCTTCTTCTCCCTCCTCTCCCCCATTCTCCTCCGCCGCCTCACTTCCGTCTTTATATATATATGCCCCTCGTTCCACGTCCCGCGGATGCCCAAAGGCACGAAGCTCTTGTCTCTCCGAACGACTTGTAATTCATCAGAGTCGCATGGACGAATGAACACATCCGCCCCAGCCGCAATCCTGTTATCCCCTCGGCAATCAGTCCCACCTCCGGTGCCTTCTAAACTCTGGGCCTCCGCTTTCGCTCCGCGAGCAAATCATTTAGCTCGCCCGAGGCCTATGAGTTTTAGATTCGCCTCTATACCCGTCGTGGAGGAACTTGCTTCCCTCTCATGCTAGGATAGAGCAATGGGGGCCTGGAATTATCTTTCGGAAGTGTAAATGTGTTCTTGAACTGGAAAAGATTTCAAATTACTTTTTTAATAATATCTACATCTTCATTGAGAGTTAACAAGTTTATAAAACCGTAGGTTACGATTCGTATAAAGGATCCTAGGCAAATGAGATGGGAGAGTACGAGAAAGATACCACTAAACATTTGTCAGGCCGCATTTAGTTTATGCCACTAGTATATGGAATCCGATCCAGGAAGGTATGGTAAAGGAATTAGAGTGTGTGCAAAGGAGATCAGTAAGATGTGTTAAAGGCCGTTATGATAATTGTATTAGTGTAACAAGTTTAATAGAAGAACTAGGATGGGAATTAATATAAGAACGCAAGTTAAAAGTTAGGCTAAATCTTTTAAGTAAATTTGAAACCGATTTGTTTACTGATGACGTTAGATATATATTAAGAACTCCTTAGTATTTTGTTAGGTTTGATCAGATAAACAAGATTAGAAAGTAAAATTTCCGTAGTCAATAGTTTCAAACGTAATTTTTCCCGCGTAACATAAGAAAACTCATCGGGCAGCTTAGCAAAGGCAATTGGTAAAAAATTGGTAAAAAATTCTTTGAGTAGTCTGTAGTCACGAAGCATGTTCTAACATTGCTGAACTATGGATGCTATGTATGAAGATAAATATACTTATTTAGTGACAAACTTTCTAACCAGTAATCACTTCGTTACTATGTATCACTTTCAATCTAGTTGCACCTGACTCTTATTCCTAGCACGTTTCCACGTAGCAGAAGCACTGTCAGTGGTGCTTTAGTGCATGCTGATGATCTTGTCCCCCCTGCCAGATGACATTAGAGTTATATTAAGAACTCCTGCGTACAATTTTAGGTTTGATCAGATAAACAAGATTAGAGAGCTAGATTGCCGTACCGATAGATTTAAAAATATCATTTTTCCCACGTACTATAAAAAAAACCAGTAGGCAGCAGGAATAAAGCTTTGCTTGTGTTGTACTCGTGTATTGCGTGGGGAAAGGAATCCTTGTATCGCTTAGTCTGATAGTTAATCCCTATTAATATGTCGTTTCTGTCTGTTCTGCTGACGTAGTGTGGGGATAGAATGCCTGTATTGTCAGATTTGAATTCGTGTGACTTGAATTTTTCAATTAATTTCATTATTCCAGGTGAGACCTTGCAAGTGTGAAATCGCATATTTATTTGACTTTTAACGCTAACAATTTCCCACAATTCGTTACCATAGTCCCACAATAAGTGCCCTTATGAGTAAACCCCTCAGAATCTCTAGAACCTGGTACTCCATCGCAGAATTAATTTTTCAACTAGATTTTTTCTTTCAAATGAGTCAACTAGCTGTTTTACTGAGAATTGACTCTGGAGACTACTCAGCTCTCTTATAAGTTCTTCAGCACTGTGCCACAAAGATTTAAATCATGGTTCCCCAATGATTGATTTTACGTAAGATATCTAGCTGCACTAACTAAATATAAACTCACCCCGCCAGCATAATTATTTTGAGATTGTTTTTAACTTTTTCTGCCCAAGTAAATTGAAATGAATTTTTTTAATGATTTACTTCTATCACCTAGTCAATATCAACTCTCCGAGTCAAATTTTAATATCTCAGGAAAGTTATACGAGTCCTCATAGTGAAAAATACATTTTACGGATCAAAAAACTATCTATCTCTACATTGAGTATAGGTTTGTATTCTGATGCTAGGGCAAATGTTATAATAATGTATTTATCAAAGTGTTTCGGGTACTAGAGGGTATTAGAGTGGAATAGGATTTATTTATTTTTGTATTTAGGGAAGTCTCCAGAGTAGATAATGCTCAATAAAACAGCAAGTAAACTCATTATAAAGAATAACATCTAGTGAAAAACTTAATTCCGTGGTAGAGAACCTGATCATGTGGGGATATATGGTTTAAAGGGGATGTTTTCTCGATGGTACCCCAATGTATTTTACGAATAGCTTTTCCTCACGGGTTTTAAAGCTCATTCTCGTGAATGTATAATGGGAAGAAAACGCATAGTTAATTAATATTTGGAAGAAAAATATTTCAAAATTATTTATCATTAACCAAAACAGATTTAGAGTGTGTGTCTTATTATGTGAAACTTAAAAAATCTGCTAATGAAAACATTAAGGAAAATGCATGGTTGAAAACTGAACTAAATTTGATTACTGACTGCAGTGAAAATTTTGACGATAGTAAAACTCGATTCTACGCTATAGGAAATAACACTTCGACGTTCTCTCTATGAGTTATCCTAATGGGTGGAAATAGATATGTGATGCGGAAGTTATATCTTTAGTCTACTGCGGTTTGGTCTCAAGATTATGAAAATATTATTGCTCACAGTGCTTTTGCCTTATAGATGGAGCGACATAACCTTAGCCGTCGGGAGGAACGAAAAACCCAAGTCTGCTACTACTTGAATGAAGAAAACTAATTGCCACGATCTATCGAAGAGTAGTTTAATTCATTATAATCACTTATTACCCATATTTCCATTTTGTATACCGACAATTAAGTATTTGAACTGAATTTATGCCATTCTGAAGACACACACTTGATCAGTCTTTGTTAAAGAATTTATCTAGAAATTCTCTCTTCAAAATGAGTTCTTACCGGTTAATAATAACGAGTGGGCTGGTGTTTTATGCATCAACGGGAGGTGGCATCTCCTGCCGCCCACGCTATCCCAAGGGAGCCCACCTCGGACGCCCCTTCCCCTCTCCCACACTGCCGGCCCTGCCTTGAGCTGCGTCTCTCGCTCGAGAGCACCCCGAGAGGACCTCTCAGCCTGTCCCGGTCATCGACTTAATCCGGATCATCTTCAGCTCTCGACGTGGGCCCAAACAAATTCCTATCATAAATCGCTCTTACAGTTTTCCCTTGCTATGATAAGCTCTTAAGCACCTTATTCGCCTTGCCCACTTCGTGAAGGTAGGCGTTTAAGATAGAGACGATAACTGCATTGAATTCTCATAAATATCTTACAGGAATTGGCAATACTTAAGAAAGCTCTTATACCTACGGTACATAAATCTTTTAAAGGAGTCTCCGATACACGAAAGAAGTATTAGTTCTTCCCCGTCACTGGGACGACAGCTAAGCTGGCGGAGAGGAGCGGCAGGTAAGGACCGCTAAGTGAGGCGAAACTCTTTCTATAAATATTAAATGCGTCATTCCGGGACGTCAACTATTTCTTACGCTTGTTGCTTTCTTCTGGAGTTAAATAAATGTTTGTGTGGTGCGACCATACTATGCGTATGGTATATGTGTACGGTTTGACTATAGATTTGCTGGCGTAACGTTCTAAATTAGAACTGAATTTAGAGCGTTCTAAAGTAGAACAGTATATAAATACTAATCCTTTTTAATGCATGAAAAGTAGAACATGTTTGGTGAGAATTCACCCCCTGCCACACACCTTTATGGTGGCTTACAGGGTATTATGTAGATGTAAATTGGGAATGTTTTGTGACCTGGTGATTCGTAGTACTGCAGAAAAGCCTCTAAGGTGAGGAAAAACTTTCAACGGATGGACATTATACATCTACATCTACATAATACCCTGCAAGCCACCATAAAGGTGTGTGGCAGGGGGTGAACTCTCACCAAACATGCACTACATATCATGCATAAAAAAAGGATTAGTACCTACTTGTATAGGTACTGTTCAAAACTACGCTATTTAAAAAAAGATAAAAATAGCAAAACATACATGCAAAAACATGCGTTAGTTGGGTTAGCTATAAGTCCTTATGCCAACATGCAGCTACCAATGTTATCCATTGCCACACTCGTACTGGATATATTTACCGTTATTCATATCCCTAATAGTACGAGGAAGACCTTCATTTTGATTACTTAATTCGAGGTAAGTATGCGCATGGATCCGATTACTGGGAATACAATAGGGTAAAACTTAGATTATCCTTTCCGAACATAGTAAGAAAGTGTTAACTTAAAATTATTGCGTTTGTGAGTATGATTTCGATACTGTCGGTTCTATTCAATTTTACTCTTAATCTTACCGCTACTTTATATTAAACTAACCCTTACTACTATCTGAGCTGAAATAGATTAAATTCAGGAATTTACAATGAATGTTTGCTTGGAATTCCAACAAGCGTCATGTGTTGTATGTTATTTGAGAACCTGTCGGAAAATGCCACTTGTACGCAAACGATGATGATTCATCAATACCCTAAGAGTAATATTTATTGGTATATTTTGGTATAACTGGAAAAGAATTCCACTCTTTCATTTGGGCAAAGGCACGTAGCCTGAGACATGACGAAACTTTCCCCTCCCTTTTTTTTATTTTCGCGGGACAGCCATTTTAAATGACATAACGTCGTTACCCTCGCCGGACCATAAATTTCAAACTGATTGGCATTCTCGTCCCGTTGCTTCCAACCACAACAAAACACGAGAGGGCAAAACATGTTTTCCGTTCGTTGGAGGCTCGACGAAAGTGAAAGCAATTCTATTGGCCGAGAGAAAGAGAGAGAAATCGGAAGGGTGGGGGGACGCGGAGGTGGGAAGGCGTCAACGGTGGAGGTGGAGAGAAAGAGTGGTTTTGGAGGGGCGGGGGCAGTTTTCAGTGTGAGGACTCCTTCGACTGGGCGTTGCGGGAGTGAGGGGGGAAGGAAAGGAGTCGATGGAAGAAGGGACAGGAGTGCGGGAAGAATTATGTGGGGGGGAAGGGAAGAAAGAAAGATTGCGAGTGTGGATGGGCTGGCAGGGAAGACTTGGAAGGGTAGGAGGAAGAAGATGATGGAATCCGAGAGGTGGCGGGGCCGGGCTCCTATATGACCCCCCGTGTGTTCCAGCGTGCCGTGATGAAAATACCATCGACTTGATCTACTTTCGGATCGGTCATGTTCCCTATCCTCGTGGGGCTATTAATCCTCTTACGCGGGACAAGATGGGGTTTGCCAGCCAGCAGGGCGCGTCTATGGAGAGAGATCGGCAAAATAGTGACCGAGGGATAAGGGATGAGAAATAAATGGGGAATAGCACTCACCTCTCCGGCCTCACTCAACGAAGCTCTCTACTCATGCTCCCCGGAGAACTCTTCCCCACGTCAAAAAAAAAAACACTCGGCGAGCGCACATTGGTTGGTGTTGGGTTATCCTCTTCGTGGCAGCCTTTGCTCCGTCGCCATCGCTTTACCTCTCCTTTCCCTGTCCGCACCTCCAATTATTCTCGCTGGCATTTCCCACACTACATTCTTGGCACATGCCCTTTAGTTTTGTCAGCTGACGTCTCTTTGTTTCATCCATTTACTATTTCTCTGTACCTCCAATTTATCCTTCAGATTATTAATTGCTCGCTTCTTTCCCGACTTGATTTCGAGCTGGACTGTTTCGCGTTCAAGTAGTAACTAACGGTGGATTAGGGCTCTCGACTGCGACAGTTTCAAGAAAATAAAAGCACAGCAGCTCTTTGTTACTTTGTTATTTCATGGCCGTTAGGAATCCGCGGGAGAAGAGGCGATATCGTAAACTTCACTTGCTTGAGCACACTACACCTAGCCAAGAGGAGCTGGATCAAGTCCGGTCATTCAGGATATTTTTTCCCTCAACGGAATTCTCTTGATGCGTTCATTCAGTCATGTATGACCTGATGATCATATATCTTATCGGATAACCGTGAGACCGTTTTCACACACACCAGCAAAACTGTCGCCGGTGCTGGTTCCGGCGCCGGATGCATTGTAATCAAATGGAAGCTTTCACACAGTGCCCGGCCCGGCACTATTGCCGGCTCCAGCAACGACACCGGCAATTGCAGCCGGCGATGAAATCAACACATTTGAAGCCGGAACCGGCTTTAGAGCATAATGTTTTTAAATGTGCAATTGCACACATATACCTCCTTTTCCCGTGCTGGTGAGGAGATATGTTAGGCAAATTACGACGGTATGAAAGAGGAATTAAGGGAAGCGTTTAATGTATTCAGCGAACAAAGCAAAGGATTAAATACAGAGGATTCGTGGAGAGAATTTCTTGAGGTCACCCGTAACGCAGTTCATAAATACATACCAAGTAAATATATTAGTGATAATACAGAGCCAAGGTGGTATAACGCGGAGGTTAGGAAATCACTAAAGCGACAAAGGGTATGCCACGCTAAGATGAAAAATGCCAGACGGGGTCTATCGGTAGAGGAAAAAAATGAGCTAGTTCAAAACTATAAAAAATCGAGAGCATTAGCAAGGAAATCATGTCGGCAAGCGTTATCACATTTCAAGAGCAAGATGTTAGGAGAATATTTAGATAGCAATCCTAAAGCGTTTTGGTCATATGTGAGAGAGCTTCAGGGAAATAAGTCCACAGTGCACACACTTAAAAATGATAAAGGAATCAGAGTCACCAGCAGTGTAGAAAAAGCCAACACTTTAAACACCTTCTTCCAAAGTGTATTCAACTCATCGTCACAAAACGCAGTGGAACCACCGCCGAACACTTTCAGTGAGCAAATGCCCGAAATAAAAATTTCATGTCGCGGAATAGAGCAGCAGTTAAAAAGCATAAGTAAAAACAAAGCACCAGGTCCCGATCAAATTCCTTCCAGAGTTTATAAAACATTAGCTTCTGAAATAGCCCCCTATCTAGAAATAATATTCAATAAAACACTAAAGAACCACACAGTACCCAAGGATTGGAAAGTAGCTAACATTACACCTATATTTAAAAGCGGTGATAGGGAAGAACCTAGTAACTACAGACCCATTTCACTCACGTCAATCTCTTGTAAGATATTTGAGCACATAGTAGTCAGTTCGATCATGGGGCATTTGGATAGTCAGGGATTACTCATAAACAGCCAGCATGGGTTCCGGAAAGGTAGATCTTGCGAGACACAATTAGCTTTATTCGTACACGATATTTTAGTCCACGGCGAAAGCAGTACTGAAGTTGATGCGATATTTTTAGATTTTAAAAAGGCTTTCGATAAAGTTCCTCATGACAAATTAATCTTGAAGTTAGAGAGTTTTGGTATAAATAAAGACGTTGTATGTTGGGTAAAAGAATTCTTAAGTGGGCGAGAGCAGAGGGTTGTCATAGATGGTATCATGTCGGACACAATCGAAGTCACATCGGGAGTTCCCCAGGGTAGCGTAGTAGGTCCGCTTCTATTTCTTTTATACATAAACGATTTGGGTACCGTAGTTAGTAGTAACCTTAGACTTTTTGCAGACGATGCGGTGGTGTACAGGGGTATATCAAACGAAGAGGACATGAAATCACTTAGCAAGGATTTAGATGCAATTGAAGAGTACTAATGCAGATATAATCGTAGGTACAGAAAGCTGGCTTTCGAAGGACATATCAGATCATGAAGTATTTCCGAAGTGTTTTACAGTATACAGAAAGGATAGAGTAAGCAGAAACGGAGGAGGAGTTTTCATAGCTGTGAAGGACCCGTATGTCAGTAGAAGAGAACTTATTTCAGAGCGAAATGTAGAAAGTATTTGGTGTTCCGTTAAAAGTAAAAGTAGTAACGCAAAAAAGATATATGTAGGTGCATATTACAGGCCACCGGACGCAGACGTCAATTCTATAATAGAGCTAGAGTCAGAGATACGCACATTACTTTCTGGGAAGAATGATAGAGGAATAATAGTAGGCGGAGATTTCAATCTCCCCTCGATAGACTGGAATACGTGTAGTTTCATTGCAGGAGGTAAGGATAAGGAACATTGCGAATCACTGTTGAACACCTTTACGACACATTCTTTACAACAGCTAGTAACAGAGCCGACCAGGGGAAACAACATTCTAGACTTATTAGCAACAAATATACCCGAGAGAGTTCTAAATACAGTTACAGACACAGGAATTAGTGACCATAAAATAGTGCATGCGAAATTTATTGTAGGCGTTGAAAGACATTATAAACCAAGGAGGAGGGTGTACTTATTTGGCAAGGCAAATTACGACGGTATGAAAGAGGAATTAAGGGAAGCGTTTAATGTATTCAGCGAACAAAGCAAAGGATTAAATACAGAGGATTCGTGGAGAGAATTTCTTGAGGTCACCCGTAACGCAGTTCATAAATACATACCAAGTAAATATATTAGTGATAATACAGAGCCAAGGTGGTATAACGCGGAGGTTAGGAAATCACTAAAGCGACAAAGGGTATGCCACGCTAAGATGAAAAATGCCAGACGGGGTCTATCGGTAGAGGAAAAAAATGAGCTAGTTCAAAACTATAAAAAATCGAGAGCATTAGCAAGGAAATCATGTCGGCAAGCGTTATCACATTTCAAGAGCAAGATGTTAGGAGAATATTTAGATAGCAATCCTAAAGCGTTTTGGTCATATGTGAGAGAGCTTCAGGGAAATAAGTCCACAGTGCACACACTTAAAAATGATAAAGGAATCAGAGTCACCAGCAGTGTAGAAAAAGCCAACACTTTAAACACCTTCTTCCAAAGTGTATTCAACTCATCGTCACAAAACGCAGTGGAACCACCGCCGAACACTTTCAGTGAGCAAATGCCCGAAATAAACATTTCATGTCGCGGAATAGAGCAGCAGTTAAAAAGAATAAGTAAAAACAAAGCACCAGGTCCCGATCAAATTCCTTCCAGAGTTTATAAAACATTAGCTTCTGAAATAGCCCCCTATCTAGAAATAATATTCAATAAAACACTAAAGAACCACACAGTACCCAAGGATTGGAAAGTAGCTAACATTACACCTATATTTAAAAGCGGTGATAGGGAAGAACCTAGTAACTACAGACCCATTTCACTCACGTCAATCTCTTGTAAGATATTTGAGCACATAGTAGTCAGTTCGATCATGGGGCATTTGGATAGTCAGGGATTACTCATAAACAGCCAGCATGGGTTCCGGAAAGGTAGATCTTGCGAGACACAATTAGCTTTATTCGTACACGATATTTTAGTCCACGGCGAAAGCAGTACTGAAGTTGATGCGATATTTTTAGATTTTAAAAAGGCTTTCGATAAAGTTCCTCATGACAAATTAATCCTGAAGTTAGAGAGTTTTGGTATAAATAAAGACGTTGTATGTTGGGTAAAAGAATTCTTAAGTGGGCGAGAGCAGAGGGTTGTCATAGATGGTATCATGTCGGACACAATCGAAGTCACATCGGGAGTTCCCCAGGGTAGCGTAGTAGGTCCGCTTCTATTTCTTTTATACATAAACGATTTGGGTACCGTAGTTAGTAGTAACCTTAGACTTTTTGCAGACGATGCGGTGGTGTACAGGGGTATATCAAACGAAGAGGACATGAAATCACTTAGCAAGGATTTAGATGCAATTCAAGAGTGGTGCGACAAATGGCAGTTAGAACTCAACCTTAAAAAGTGTGTAGCTATCAATTTTTGGAGGAGGAATAATTCGATAGAGCGATCCTATAGAATTAATAACACGAAGATCGAAAACGTTGAAACCGTAAGATATTTAGGTGTAACAATCACTAAAGATTTATCGTGGGGAAGACACATAAGGGAAATATGCGGCCGAGCGAAGAGAAAGCTAGGATTTATAAAAAGAGTACTAGGAAAATGTGATGAGAAGACAAAAGAGCGATGCTACTTTTCACTAGTTAGGCCCCACCTTGAGTATGCAGCCAGTGTATGGGATCCTAATGAATTAGGTTTGATGAGAGAACTAGACAGTGTGCAGCGTAGAGCAGCTAGGTTCGTCAAAAGGTGTTACGATAGGTTGAGTAGTGTATCAGAATTAATACAAGAATTAGGGTGGGAATCATTATCAGAGCGTAGATTAAAGTTCAGATTTAATCTATTGCAGAAATTTCAATCGGATAGCTTTACTGAAGATGTTAGGCACATATTAAAAACACCAGCGTATTATGCTAGATTCGACCAGATAAATAAGATTAGAGAGATAGATTGTCGTACAGATAGATTCAAAATGGCATTTTTCCCCCGTACTATAAGAGAACAGAATAGGCAGCATAGGAAAGGGATAGGTAGGGGAAATATTTTAGAGTATTCTGTAGTGCATGATGCATGTATTAACCCCTCAAATACTATAGATACTAACAATCTAGTTGCATGAGACCCTTTAGTTGCTTGCTTGCATGCTAGTAGTGAATGCTTGGTGACCTTCACCCCCTGCCACACACCCTCGCGGTGGCTTGCAGGGTATCGTGTAGATGTAGATGTAGATGTAGATGAAGAGTGGTGCGACAAATGGCAGTTAGAACTCAACCTTAAAAAGTGTGTAGCTATCAATTTTTGGAGGAGGAATAATTCGATAGAGCGATCCTATAGAATTAATAACACGAAGATCGAAAACGTTGAAACCGTAAGATATTTAGGTGTAACAATCACTAAAGATTTATCGTGGGGAAGACACATAAGGGAAATATGCGGCCGAGCGAAGAGAAAGCTAGGATTTATAAAAAGAGTACTTGGGAAATGTGATGAGAAGACAAAAGAGCGATGCTACTTTTCACTAGTTAGGCCCCACCTTGAGTATGCAGCCAGTGTATGGGATCCTAATGAATTAGGTTTGATGAGAGAACTAGACAGTGTGCAGCGTAGAGCAGCTAGGTTCGTCAAAAGGTGTTACGATAGGTTGAGTAGTGTATCAGAATTAATACAAGAATTAGGGTGGGAATCATTATCAGAGCGTAGATTAAAGTTCAGATTTAATCTATTGCAGAAATTTCAATCGGATAGCTTTACTGAAGATGTTAGGCACATATTGAAAACACCAGCGTATTATGCTAGATTCGACCAGATAAATAAGATTAGAGAGATAGATTGTCGTACAGATAGATTCAAAATGGCATTTTTCCCCCGTACTATAAGAGAACAGAATAGGCAGCATAGGAAAGGGATAGGTAGGGGAAATATTTTAGAGTATTCTGTAGTGCATGATGCATGTATTAACCCCTCAAATACTATAGATACTAACAATCTAGTTGCATGAGACCCTTTAGTTGCTTGCTTGCATGCTAGTAGTGAATGCTTGGTGACCTTCACCCCCTGCCACACACCCTCGCGGTGGCTTGCAGGGTATCGTGTAGATGTAGATGTAGATGTAGATATGTTCAAAATTCATCTGATCGTTAATTCAATAGCGTACGAAGCCGAAATCCCATCAAGTTGACGTTTTCTTTCCTGAAGATGAGCAAGTACGACCTGGTGACGTTAATTGAGTTAGAGTGGACAGCTGGCCTTGTCCATACGACAAGACTGCGGACTGCTTCAATGATGAGCTTGAAAAACAAAAAGTCTGGAGAGAGGTGTGTAGCAACAACAATGATTAAAAAACTTGGATTCATCTTTTCTTATTTTATCATAAGTGGTGTCGGTACTTCCTTCTAAATATCAGGCCGTAAGCATATCCGCTTTGTGTGTAAATTGATTCCGTAGGCTTTAAGCATATCCACTTTGTGTGTAGGTATATTGATACCGTCCTTTTAGAGTAACCGTGGATCCTGTAACCGTGGAAAGAAAATTTGATGCAGATTCACTATCATAAAATCTACTTAGAAAGCCTTTGAAAAAGTATTTGTCAGCAATTTATTATTTATACCTCTATAATACACCCACAAAGCCAACATTAGGGTGAATGACAGGGTGGCTCCACTCCAGGCATGAATTACCAACTGGTAAATAATCCTAAATTTAGTTAAACACTTAGGTTCCAGATTCACAAAATAAGCTCAAGGAACGGCGGCTTCTCATGCAATTTTTTAGTTAAAATCATCCAGGTTTGTTAAAAACATTCAATATTATTCCATTCACCTCAGTTCATTGTTGGTTCATTTTAGTAAAAACATTAAAAAAATATATTATTCAGGATAGATGGGGATCGGACAGGTGCTTTTCCTCGAGTACAAGTCCTCCATGAGAGTACTGAATCCAAGGTCCCGGGTCGAATCTGGGAAGTGGAAGAGACTTATCATTGGTATACCGGAACCTATTTGAGTGCTGTGTGGATAGAGATTCAAGTTCTGTACTCCGTCCATGGAATGGTACGCCGAAACCTTGGCGTATTTAGTCATGATTAGGCTTATACAGGTATACCACTCCACCGTTTCTCTGTTTCTTGAAGAATTCAAACCCATTTTCAATCATCTACTAATCCCTAGTGGTGTAAATGACCTCAGGAGTCGGTCACCTACCCCGAATAACTACTACTTCCACTACTCGAGGCAGACACTAGAGAAATTTTCAATTAATATGATCCAATCATGCAGATTGCATTTTAAGGCTCATACAGTTATTTAAAAAATTGAATTCTATAAAACATTTCCTAATCATCTCCCCAATAATTTTAACATTTATTACATTATTATAGGCGGTAAAAATTATGTACATTTAAAATAGCAACGTTTTACTCTCTTTATCTATAATTTTTTCTTTGTGAACCAATCTACTAGGATATGCATGAGTTTTTAATATGCTTTGATATATCTAGGACTAAGGTACGTCTTAAACTGCTACAGGAGATTTAGCCTGTCCTTAAACCTTATAGAAGTTCCGTGCCAAATTTTTCCAGCTATGTGTAAATGCTGCCAAACATATCATACCACCTTTTTATAAAAATAGTTGTTTTCCCATTTTATTTCCCTAGCAATTTTTTAAACCCTAGTTTTCCGTCCTGGCTCGGATAGATAAGTCCTAATGTTAACCAACACATGAATTTCCATGAATCAACGAATTGATCCCCATGCGTAAAGTGCAGAGAGGTTACGGTAATACTAGCCTAATTGGAAATTATTTCTAATCAGTAGTTTCTTCATCATTTCAAGAAATTTATCAATTTTACCCTATTAAAATTATTCATCAAGACATATCAAATTATGCCATTTATGTGTACAATTACTTAGTACTTTTCTCTCGCTCTTCAAACTTCATGCTCACAGGATTCACATAAATAAATTTTATACCTAATTGCTCGAAGCGAATTTCATATACTCACTCTAAAATGAAAACTTTATGAGTTGCATGTCACAGAGATGAAAACATTTGAATGTATCCAATCAGATCGCAGAGATGGTAAAGATATGGTCATATTAGGAAAATAATCAGTAAATTTTTATTTAGTTTGTACTTCAAAGCAACTTTATGGATATGATAGCTTTGTTGTATATCTGGAATTATATCTCCAAAGTCATTCTCCCATATTAGTATTTAATGGTTTCCTTTGATTTATTAACAAATTACAGTGCGAAAATTTCATAAGGAAACGCTCCCTTCCTTTAAATATTAAATAAGCGGATTTTGCATTCCAGTAACGCTTTACCAATTAAACATGAGTGCAGCGACTATATATCATTCCATCTGTCTAAGTTATCTCAGTATGAGCTGTCAAAACGCTTGATATTTCGTATTAATGACATAAATAGTGTAGAAATTCTAAATATCAATGGATCCCTCAATTCCAAAGGGTTTAAGAACACTACATCAATTTTATTGTTTTTCTAGTTTAATCAGATTTATTTTTTACCCCTCATATATTTTAATCAGCACTGCATTTTTTCCAACAATTAAACATAATTTAGAAAGGCAAGGGTCACCTTCGTATGCACTATATGCACAGTGGAGATCTTGCAACAAAGGTTTTAATTGGGCTAACATTGTAAATATTTTTCCGTCGGAAATGTCTCCACTTTCTTCAGCTGCTTCGTTTATCATTCAACAGGCTCTTGCGGCATTCACACTCCATTTTCAACAACGAAACAATTTTCCATCGCCAAGAATTTCTGCACCTGGAAAACAGTGCCATCCCTCGTTATACTCACTCGGATGTATTAACCTCATTACAGCCCACTCTGGTTCATTAATCTTTCCCGAAGCATCTCCGCTTCTCTTTGTCCCACTCATTGTATTGTTTCTGTTTCTTCCTCTTCTCCGCCTTCCATAAGCCAGGTTGCGACTCTAATTCTGCGATTTACACGCCCGAGCTCATTTCCCATGCCTTTTCATCTGAACGCGGCCGCGAGTCATTTATGCATGCTTCCTATCTTTCCCTTTCCCTCTCACTCAACCATATCTTTGCTTGGCGAATCGCAGTCCTCCACGCAAATCAGATTATTTCTTCTTTAGCCATCACCTGATCGTGTGGCAGTATAAGAAACGTGACTCAATTGTCAGAACCCATTTATTTTTAGAGAGAGGGAATAAGGATATTATCAGTTCCTACCGACTTAAGCCGTTGAAGAATGTTTTTTTTTTATGCTTCGCACATCATATTTTAGAAGCAAAATTTCAAGAAGATAATCAAACTGTTGTGCATCCCCTTGAAAAACCGAGATAGCACAGCGTAGTTGAAAATTTAGAGGTGATATTTTTGGAACTTTAATTATAAGAAGTAAAAATCCATCAAATGCGTAGAATCATCAGCTATTTGTGCTCCCTTCAAAATATTGATTATCCAATCACATCCGGCTGTACATGATTTCTAGTCCACAAGTCTTATGTAGAATTAGCTAATGGTTTGTTTGGCAATAAATTATTGTCCCTGGCAAATATATTTGATGGCTGTCAAATACTTCACCTGTATCAGTGAAGGATAGTCATAGGTTTATGGCTTGACAATATTCTTCGCTTCTTTTAGCTTAGTAACTCTTACAAAGTTAATTGCTTCAACATAAGTTTTTAACAGTGTCAATTCATACAAGCAACACGAGAATATAACCGATACTTGTCCACCACCAATTGTATGAAGACAATTATCACCACTCTGTTTTACATAACTCTAAAATAGATTTTATATACTTGAACTAGTTTGTATTCATAGTTTATATATTTTTAATGAACATAAAAATGTGAAATGAAATGTAATATTTTATTATCAACTGACTTGCTTACCAACATAATTAATGTGATGAGTTTATCTGCTATGAAAGATAAAAGAAGTCTTATTACATATTCAAAAAAAGGGTATGGCTAAAAAGGGAACAGATAATCGTATAGCATTAGTTGTTTTAATATAAATAGATAAAAACAATATTTATCCATATATTGGATGTTTTTTCTAGGATACAATAAAATTGCAAGGGGAAGGGAGAGTAAGTGAATGAGAGCGGACACATTACCGTAGAAAAGAGGCCCACAATATGATGCTTTGTGTTTTGAAAATCTGGTAGTACTAGTGTCCATATATATATTCATCAAATTTGCCACGGATAGTGGAACAAATGTCACCAAAATTTCGTCACAGTAACGATTATTGTGTATTTTCATAACCAAGAACAAAATTATGCCATTATTAGTTAACAGTAATATATTCAAATGTAAATCCGGAATTAACCTACTTACGGATGAATCTATATGAAATATTTATATTTGGTAAAATTTTCCAATGAAAGCATTATTAAATCAATGAGTAAGTTGAACTCTTTATCTTGTCATTTGTTACACGTAGGACATGAAGTATACAGAAGGAAATTTTTATCAAAATAAAAATGACACACTTAATTATTTTATATTTTTTTACCATTAAATCGGTAACTGCTTTGAGGATTTCCCCTTGGGGTAATTTCACTGCTTGTTTATATATGCAGTATAGTCAATGTGTAAATATGAAAATTTTGTCACCGTTCTCCCGGCAAGGTAAACCCACATTCGACCAAAATTACATAACGTTCGCCCCGTTTCAAATCGCGGATCCAATCCCTGTTGACGACAGCAACGTGACTAATCCCCGAGGAATGTTTCGGGCCGAAATTTGCAATGCAATGGACCGCGATCAAACGGGAGTGAAGGGGACGTGAAGTCTCCGTCAGATATCGAATAGATTAGCGGACAATAGAATGAATCATCCGCCCCCCCCCCCACCCTTCTCCGGACTGTCACGTGTCCGCCGCACTCGGAAAGAGAGTCCGGAATCCTAATGCAAAGCCCCTCCTCTTCTGGGCGCACTGCCTTCACCGGCCGGCCGAGCGAACGTCCGCAAATCCCGGCATCCGCCCCTCCTCCTTCCTTTTCCGGGCCAAAAACCCCGATTCCGCCGGTAGCAATGCCAACGGTTAATGGGCCAGTCGCCGCACCACATCCGTGCATGATCCCAGTTATGCGTGCGAGCGCAGCCAATCTCATCGTCCTCCCTCCCCGCCATAACCCTCCATCGCCTTTGTTCCGTTCCCTATTTCTGCGCACGTGGCACCAGAAAACAGGTCCCCTCCCCACCGGGGTCCTCTCGCCCGTCATACAAACCGTCCCTTTCTCTCTTATGTGCCTCTCGTGTGCGCCTCGCTGTACCCTTTCGACGCCAGTTCCTTCCATCCCCGCCAAACATCGCAACTGTCGCCCGCTATTACTCACCCTTCCTCCACAGCTCCCCCTCCCTCCCCCCCAAACCCCTCGGTCCGAGGAGCGCCCGCCGCCCTCTTCCCCCTCATCCTTTTTTCTCACCCCCCACTCTCAAAAAAAAACCCCAATTTGGTGCATTTTTTTACGCAGCCCCCCCCCCCCCCCCCCCCCAACGCAACCTCACGTCAGTGTGACTTACTTCCTTTCCTTCGCCGCCCTTCCCTTTCCTCTCTCTTTCTCCCCCTTCATCTCTCTCATTCTCTTTCATTTTCAATCCCCCGAATCCTTTATCTCTCTCCCTCCGAAACCCCCTCTTCACTTTTACTCGCCGTTGCGATGTAATTTCAGCGACCTTCCCATTCTTTAGTCATCTTTTTTTTCTGTGCTGCGCGTCTTTTACCCAATATCTCTTCCACTCTCACACGTTCACCAATCATGGCTCCCCTTACCCTTCCCATCTCTTCCTCTCCAAGGAAGGAAAGGGTGTAAAGTAAACATTTACCCCACGGCTACTTGCAGAATTTATGGGACATGGATAAAATAAACAGTAAACGCCACTTAACATGCTGAGATAATGGTTTAATTATGTTTATCCCGTGCAATTAATTTTCAAGTATGTGCAAAATGATATAGCAGTACGCAAATTATTATTATGGTTGTGTTGGACAAGAGTTTTAAAATCAAAAACATCTGTATTTTTTAAATTTGTTTTCCTTAGCTCTTGCTTGGTATACAAGTTATTGGTGTTTAAACATTGGAGCACACAATGCTTTCAGTGAAATTAGTGAATTTATCGTTCCTACGTTGGGAGCTGCAAGATTCAATAGCAATTTCAGGGCAATGGAACCCAGCCGTGTTGCAAATTGCTGATGTATCTGTAAGCCAGAGGTGAGAGGAAAGTTTTCCGTAATATATTATAAGACGAGGAAACGAACAGGGAATATGACAATTTTTTAGAAAGCTCATAGCATAGGTCTGTTCACTAGTCACAATAAAAGTGATAATATAGCTAGGATTTCACCTGAAATCGAGGGATTTCTTTATAAACAAAACAGAAAAAGTGAATTTTGCCGAAGTTGGTTGTGAGGTAGTACGCCAATGTGGTGATCTAATGACTGCAGGATCAAACCCTAACTCTCACATGATATCATGTGTACGACTTCATTTTGGATCATATGATGTGATAAAATCTATCAGTTGAAGCAATTTAAAACTTCATTCTAAAACTTATATTAGTAGATACCTTTAATTCTCTTGCAAAGCGTTCCAGTTTTAATTACATTTTATGAATCTAAAACTAGATTTACGTATTTAACCGTAGTGGTACATCATTTTAATAAAAAATACAATCAAAGTTCACGTCGACAGGCTATTTATCTCATAGAAATGTTCTTTTATAATTCCAGCCCTCACATTGAATTTTTCATTTTAAAGGTAGTTACACTTCATGATGTTTTCCTCCGTTTAGCATCTTTGGGCGTTCTATTACGTTGGTGACATTGAAATGATTCAATGAAAATATTTCCATGAAATTAAAATCTAGAACAGATGAGATTATTTTTCAGACGCCATTGAAGGATTATTTATCATTGTTATGAAAAACGTTTATTCTGTTTCGAATGTATGCGTAGCCATCGCCTCTTCTTGCCACCAAAGACACACAAAACCATAATCCAACAAAATGAGCCGACTAATTCCTTCTATCTCCTCTCCCTTGGATGGCACCCTTATCCACATTCGTGTCTCTCTCACTTCACCCCATGTATCTCTCCCCGCTCCATCAAAACACGAATTTCTCTCCTTCATTCAATATCCCATGCTTGTATCCCACTTCATTCTTCCCCTCCCCTCCACCGCTCTTTCTCCTCTACACCATTGTTCCCTTTGTGAAATAATTAAGACCGAGACGGTGTATTTTTCCGCGGTGCAAATTGAGAAAGGGTGAGGGAAGGGAGGGGACGGGGTTGTAGGGAGGGGGGAGGCATGTGCGCTCCTTTGATTCCTTCTCCTCCCCACTCCACCACCTCGCGATCCGCAAACACACGTCCTACCCCTTCCCTCCGCCTCCTCACGCACCCCCCTCTACATCCATTTCGCCTTGCTTTGTCCCTGTCCCGCGTATTCTTTACGACCGATTCTTCTTCTCACTCCACCCCTGCTGCAAATTTCACGCATTTTTCAACGCACCCTTTCCGTTTTATTTTGCGATGTTGCGGTACTGCTCTGAATATGTACTATGCCTGACGCTGCAGAATAATGAAGAGATACTTTGTAATGAAGTACATACATCATTTATATATTCTAATTTCATTACAAACTAAGCAATATCGTGTTATTCTGACATAATCCATCTGATTTGTGCGTTATATTTTGATTCACTGTCTTAAAATATTTTTCTTTGAACCATATCATTTATTTTGGGGTTTTGCGCGGGTGATTCAATGTGAAAGATTTCATCTACAGTATCATGTACGCTTTCCGGATTCCCGACATTTCTAATCCTTATGGGATTGAGAACAGGGAATCACATTTCCCGAGAATTCACAAAAATTCCTTAACTAACTTTTTTGTCGCTAATATTTTGTAGTAATGGCTAAAATAGTAAATATTAATAAATTTAATTCCGTACACAAATTTTTGTCTGTTTTAAAGTTTGGCTGGGGTTTCTGCCCACGGCGCCATCTTTCAGAGGTGTTGAAGCGATCCTATGTGTGAAAGGCCGACGTAAAACTCAAATGAAGTTTCTCAAGTGGAGGCCGTCCAGAATTTCAGTGATAAAGCAGTTGCTACCATGACGTGAAACAGGGGTAACATACTCATGCATCATACTGGCTGGGTTATACTTCAGGCTTCTCAAAACATAAGCAGCAAAAAAATGGAAATTGTTGCCGAGAATGGGTGGAAAGAAATTCTCTCCCGGAAAACCATAATCATATGAATACTATAAAAAACGATCAGGTGTAATCTGGCATGGGAAAATATTCTACAATTTAAACGAATTATCAATTGAGGTAGAAAGCCATTTTGTGTGATATGCGATATCTCCCGATGTGGAAAGTCGTGAATTTAATTCGGTAACGTGAAATATCAACTATCACTGTCAGTTTGCGTAACGAATTCAATTTATTGGTTCATTTGCAAAAAGTCAGTTTGCATCTTAATGCGATATTACGATTCGCATGTCGTGCAGCGTATCCCTCCCTCGTCCCATCCTCTCCTCGCGGCCTCCCTGCACGCCTTCGGTGGTAATTAAGGATCGCGGGAGGGGTCAATATTTTAGGAGTTTTTTTTCTCCTCCTCATCCCTCGCACCCGGTTCCGGATGGGCTGCACAGCCGGGAATTATGTCCTAATGGTCGTTCAGGTGGAGCCAGCGAATGGCCGGAGGGAAATAATATTCCTCAGAATCATTAATGCATCCGTGAAATATTTTCGGTTGAAAATATCCCGGCGCCCGAGTTCCCCTCTGAAAATTTATCGGAGCCGTGTTTTTGTAGTAGCTTGTCTATTTAATCACGACAGAAGAGGCCATGGAATAACAGTGCCGTGACTGAATGGCAACACATATGTGAATGAAAAGATATCCGGAAACGGAATTGTTTTCAACTTTTGCTTGATTAAAAACTAGTGTATCATGCGATTTGGAATTTACATGATGATTGATTATAAGTGATTTTTTCGCGAATTCGATGCAAGTTACAGATTTTTGTTCAATGATACAACATTTCTGAATGAAATATTAGAATTTTACTTGTTTAAAATTAAAACTAATTGAAAACATGAATTTAGAAAAAAATCAGTCTGTAACAAGATGCACAGTTATAGATAAAAAGTCCATTAAATTTTAATGTTTAATTAAATTAATTAATTGTAATTATTTAATAAAAAGTTTAATGATTAGGCTTGTGAAGATATTCCTGTGAATGTGAGTTGTGATAAATCAAATTACTTTACACGAGGTAATAATGGCATTGGATGGGAGCAGATTTTTCTACAAGTATTCCGGTTCAAATTTTGTTTGTAGTGGTATTCCAATCTAGAAATGTACTATTTTACTAATGCGCTCTACATTTACATCTACGAAATACCCTCGAGTCACCAAAAGGGTGTGTGGTAGGGGGTGAACATCACCAAACATGCACTAATGACATGCAACTAGGCTACTACATGAAAACATGCTATGCAATAAGGTCACGTGCAGCTAGATGGTCTGTATCTACATAGTAATAAAGGAATAATTGGTTGTTAATACATGCATCATGCACTACACACTACTTCAACAATATTTCACCTAACTATCGCGATGCTATTGTACTGTCTTACGGTACGCGGGGAAAGCGACATTTATAAATCAATCGGTACGACAATCTACCTCTCTAACCTTGTTAATGAGGTCAAACCTAGCACAATACGCAGGGGTTCTCGATAAATATCTAATGTCATCTGTAAAAAAATCAGCTTCGAAATAACTTAAAAGGTTTAACCTAAATTTTAACCTGCGTTCTGATAGTAGTACTCAACTACCATCTCTAGTTAACTATTATCGGTTAATTCAGATTCCAGCTATTAAATAGTGTTAGTGGTTTTAGCTTTCTGATCACCCACAACAAAGGCAATTTAGCATCGTCTAACCAAAGATCTTATACCAAGGCCTAATGTAACATAGATGCGCTGGGAAGAATTCGAACCCACAACCTATGAGTGCCCGGCTAGCACGCTACCAGCCTGGCTACCGCGACCAGTCCTGTAGCTGGTATTCTCAATTAGCAAAAGCTATTTTCATAGCATGTGTGCCAGTCAACATTGTACAATAATGAAATCCACACTGTAAAAAGTTGATCTGATTTTCAGTGCGATCTGAATTTAAGCGCTGTCTGGTTTAAGGCAGGAACACGGATGCAAGGTGCGGAAGAGGCAGAAAACATGGATGGTTGGTACAGGAGCAGTTAAGCAGGAAGCAGAGGAAGCAGGATTCTGGATGGTCTGATTTTCAGTCGTTCACCTGCCTTATTTTTAGACAAGATATTACTGCTGAAATTCAACATACCCTGTCTTAAAATTGTTGCATCTGAAATTCAGATCGCTTTTGTACCTTAAAATCAGATCTACTTTTTACAGTGCACTGCCCTTTCCTCGATCCCATTATTTAACAGCAAATGTGTGAAATTACCATCCCAACATATTACTATAAACTAAAGAATTCCATTACTATCAGTAAATTTAATGTGTGTTTTATAATCCCGTGGCCCTTGGTAAATCGTTGTTCAGTTATAAAGACAGGTACTTAAACACTGATAAATGTTATGTATATATGTCGAGTTGTAATTACCCTGGCTGTAATTGCTATTGGGCATCATTTAATTGGACTAATTATTGGATAAGGCGGAAGAAAAACAGGCATTCGTTAACCAGAACAATTTAAATCCTATTCTAATGGTGATCAGAAGTCGATGTTTGTGGATCATTTAATTGACAGTGATCACTCTTCAGATGCTCCTAAAATTTCATATGTTTGTCACGAGGGTAGAAAGCGTCATTTTATGGAAAACTTTGAAATTTCATCATGTTATAATGTTCATAATGGCAATGCTTTAAATGATCTAATCCCTTAAAATCTCCCCCCTGTTATTCAGTACCTGTTCCCCCAACACCATCTCCGTAGTACGAAAATTTTCCCTCGATCCTTTAGTCACCAGTTGTTTGGAAGTTTACTCCCTTCCATGGCCTTGCCTTCCTGCCCCCCACACCATAATTGCTGCTCACCCCTCTTCTTTCTTTGTATTCCTTCTCCACCCACTTTGTGATCCTTACGTAAACCTTTCGCTACGAATTTCGTTTTTAGAACAGTTCTCAATGACATGTCGTTTAAACACTGAAAAATCACATTGTTAATAAATAAATGAAATATTAACTTTATTTCCTTCCACAGATTTATTTCCTTGGTACGACATGTTAATATTTCGGTATATTGGTACGACAAAGTTAATATTTCATTTACGAAATTCAACTTCCACCTAGTTGAGCCTCATAGTATGGAACGCATTGTTAATATTTAAGCTACAGGTAGCGCTGCACCACAACGGCTAGTTTTTTAAAACTTCCTATTTCTGCACATAGGTCGCAGCGCTGGTCCTTCCAATGTTCGTTCTGAAAAGAAGAGACTTCAGTAGATGATAGCGTGTTACAAACATGTTTTTTTGAGACCGTGGAGAAAAGTCGATCAGCGTGTTCCAGTGGAAAAAAATTTTGTCGACCATAGACGATTTTCACAGCGAAAGGGATATACTCGCAAAAACCCAAAAATTGGCATTATGTGACTCTCTCTTCTTGATAAAATATTGAAACCGGTTTAAAGAAATATTAATTGCGTGGAATTTAACAAAGTTTACCTTATTTTTGAGTGTGGCAAAAGCTAACAAAACTTATGGCTACAGATTTCATATTCAGGCTTATAATGAATTTTACATTTCCTTCTTTTTCTTGGTTGCATGTTATTTATAATTTAAAAAAATAACATTTGTTCCACCTTTTTAAAGAGAGATTGAATCAGGCTTAAGATAAGTGTAGGATGATAATAGCTTTGGTTTATTTTAGAAGTTTTCTTCCAGTCTCTGAGGTCTCAAGAAATGCAAGACAAATGAAAATGCTCTTGACTTCGTATATGAGGCTTAACGTAATGGCTTTAACTTTGCTTTCAATTAAATATTACGGTACGATGTTAATTTTGATTAGACACTGGTCAAACTAGCTTCAATACCCATTGGAGTTAAATAAAATTTTGGGAGAATTCCGCTCGCATGCCGTTGAAGCCCAATGTATAATACATAGTGCAAGCTTTATGTCATGCTTTCTCATTAATGGTATTCAGCATCCTGACCGATTCCTGTAAGATCTCTACGAGATAAATAAGTATATTCCAAGTACGTTTTACTTTAATTCAGGAGCACAAATTGCTAATAAAGCTAACCCCGTAGGAGGGAAGCGGTGCGGAGTATCTCTCTTCATAATTTAACATTTTTTCGTTTTATTAACGATTTCAAAGTTTGCATTTTACTTGTTTTTGTCGCTCTTTTAATTACAAATCCTCGCTAAAGCTTTTAACGTCTCGGAGTGGTTGCCTGCTACATGCGTCCGGGTTTGCCACTCATCAATCAACGCAGTAATGATACCAAGTGCTTGATGAAACAAGAAACTCAGATCACTCCCTCGTTAGGGACCTCGGCCATTTCGTTCATTTCCCACGGTCTCCTTCAGTACTACCACCAAAAGAAAACGACCTCTTGTAATTAGGACGTCAGCGCTGCAACTGGATGTCTTCAAGGAATTAAATGAATAACCGGGAGGTAAATTGCATATAATTCAGGTGAAAAATATCTAAGGGAGTCCAAAATTACAGAAAAAGAGGTGGAAATATCGAGGTTATAGGCGGAGGAAGTCATTTGACGTAAGAAAATGGCATTGGAATGTTCCTGTCTGTCAGAGGATTTTTCCGCTTACCTACTTAAATTTTAAACGTTTAACTACGCAGCAAATAATTTTTTACTGTGATGATATGCTGTTTGTGAAATTATCACGGTTAATATGCAAAATGAACTTCCTATTAGGGTTTTTGTCAGTAATTTTTGTCGTTAGAAAGCCTCGCTATGCCACGAGAAACTTATTCCTACAGTAAGCTAGCAATTCCATAAAACAAAAAAATTGAGAGTTTAAGCCATTAGATTTTACGACGTAGGTCATCATAAAAACATCAACGACTCAACTTCTGCCCGAATTCTCTCAAATGGCTGATAAATCTTAAAAATATGAAGTATGTACTTGATGAATAATAATAAAAATTGAATTTAGAGGTTTGCTTATATTTAAATTAATCTACTAAACTACCTAGTACTCTAAAAATTAAACATTTTGTTCCCTGTTAATTACTCAACTCTGACATCTCAAACGTAATGGTTAGTTAAAATTTGCAAGTTATGAATAGTTTCAGTTATAAGCCTTTTATGCACCACTCAATATAAAATTAATTGCTATATTCCGATAGCTTGTTATCATTTTAGTCCTTGAGTGCAATTTTATTGCTCTACCTATACTCTAATTTCATTCCATTCTAAATTCTAACTAGTCGAAAAATATACATGGCATCACATTGCCGGCCGATGTAGCTAGTTCGTCAACGCTCTGAAATAGCAACCCGAGGGACATGGGTTCGATACCCACCTTGAGGAGGGATGTATGTATCTCTTAGGTTAAAGATCTTAGGCTGGCGGGCGGGCGTGATGTAACCTTAGCCATTTGAGCACATAAAAGCCAGATCGTTATATGCATCAATGATTCTCGCATTAAATTATTTGTAGAAGCCAATTTTAGAAGGCGCTTCGAATGTTACGCTAATGCATCACCGACTAACCTGACTAAATAACAGGTCTACCCCTAAGACAAACAAAACACTCGCGTTCGGTTTCAAACTCGGGATCTTTTGATTTTCATTCCTAGAATGAGGAAATTTTGATTTCCTTATCTTCAATCTCATCGTAACTTTCCAGGAACGTACCGATAAATTCTGTCACGAGGGTAGAGCGTATGACTTTGCTTGAGCGATAACTTCAAATCTGGGTGTGCCCTCTTGAATCTTAGTTGTTCGCTACATGTTGAGAATCAGATGACATGTTACCTAGGGATATGAACTTACACCCCCCACCCCCCATTGCGAATGCGCCAATTCCACATGCCTCGTGTTGTAGTTCTTATTGAACTTTGGCCTTGCCCATTAAAACCTATTTTCATAAGCAAAGCAGGTTTTTTAATCAAGAATTTTTATTTAGCAGCTTCAAAATTGGAGTTGAAATGACTTTTCTAGGATCAAAATTTAAAGGCTCCTGCCAAAGAAAGAATTGATTTCGATTGGAAATTGATCCAAAGAATGTCCTTTTTATGCGTCTGTTTAGGTTGGTGGAAGTACTATCATGTTTTCTACTGCCTTTTGCGTAATGCAGTTTAATTTAGTGATTTTACGTCGTTGCCTTTGATCTGAGCCCCTCAAAGATAAACCTCCCCTCGCCGAACACCCTTAAGGTACATCTGGATACTATCTGTACATAAACTTATGCATTTATAGGGAGTGCGTCACGTTCCATCAATCTACTTCTTGCTGTGCAATGAATGGAAAAATTCTGTTTATTCCGTCAAGTAGCTTGGTCAAGTACGTTTCGTCAAGCTACTTTGTATCATCTTCACATCACAATAGCAAAGGAAATATCTTGCCTAGGAAGAGAAAATTGATTTTTCTTCTCTCTCTCAGAGTTCCATTATTAGCGATATCTGTTAAACTTTTTTTTTGTGTTATGCCATGCACCTCTTAGTGAGAATGGGAAGGCCATTGACAAAAGGTGAATAAAATTCATACATTATTTTGTTATTTATTGAGTTTTTCTGTATTTATTGATCTCTAAAAATATGATATAATTATTTATTCTAACTGTTTGGAAAAATGCAGTTAGGTGTGTCCTTGATTTTAATCTCTTCCTCTTTAGAAAAAAGACATTTGCTTTTTCTTCTTAGCTATAGAAATTAAGTCATTTGCCATTGGGAGCGGAATAGATAGGCTGTTACATTTTGAAAAACCTTCAGAAGGATTAATACGACTTACAGAAAAAAATCGTATTTAGAATGCAGGTCACAAGAACACACTTATGTAGGAAAGTAAAAAAACAGTGCCATCAGAGAAACTTGGCCTAATTACACTTTCCGCAAAGAACTAAAAGGCTTTTTATGGGAAGCATGTTATCGCCCTGAGTATTTTCTGATTCAGTGAGCATTTTTTGCTTGGTAATGCTGGTCTGAACAAACTCATGTTTCAAATGCCTCAATATGGAAAGATCTTTAACATAGACCACCTCAGACTTTAGAGTTACCTCCCTGATGATGCACAGTCTCCAAATGAAATTTACCCTTTGAAATCTATGCTCTGATTAAAATTAAGCATATACGTGATTCAACCGCCCTTTTTGTACCCATCAGACGATTGATCATTATGTCTCAACGCTATAAGCGCTTTATCAATCTCTATGATCATAATAGCACTAGAATTATAGTCTTATTTGGAAAGGAGAAAAAAGAATTTCTCTAAATGAATGTATATTTCTTCACAAGATTAATGACTGGACATTCCTCATTTCTACCAGTTTATTTTGAGATCAGGTATTTATGTTAGCCGAAGTAGATTGGTTTTGCACTTCTAGAATGTTCGTTTTCATTAGCAAATTGTCACAAATTAACCTTTACCATTTGGTTAAATACCCGTAGGAAACATTTTTTTTAGATCAAAACAAATTGAATGTTATAATTTGGGTACGGACTAAAGTTTTCTACGAATTGCAAAGGAAATGAGTTTGTGATGAAGATCCCTAAAGTGGAAGTAACTTAGTGAGCAAATATTTACCTCTGCGTAAGCATTGGTTTTAAGTCAACGGCATTAACGACTTTTAAAATGCACCTCGTCTTTAAAAAATGAAAATAATCTGAATCTCTGGGGAACAAGTGAGTGCATCTCCTGCTGTCTCCTCCTCCTTTCAAAGCTCAAGGCCAATTCACCTTGGCAAGCCCCCACAGCCACAAACCGTACCCACGCCTTCCACCCATCTTTCCAGTTAGCTTCTTAAGATATAATAATATGATGTGACGTTGTGCTGTAAAACCGCAAAAGTTTCCCCTTCGTGTGTTTCAAAGCAGGCTACCTCCTATTATCTTCCCTCTTGTCTTCCTCCAAAGCTTCCAAACCCCCAAGGGTTTTTTCTGTCTTCAGTTGATTTTTGTCGTTCCCCATAAGACGACCTTGTCTCGCTTCGATGACTGAAAAGGGAAATATAAAATAACGTAAAAAAAGGTTTCCAAGGGAGAAATCGGGAAGAAGTCTCTCTCATGGGTGAACTTTTGAATACGAAGAAGTCATCTGGATCAGAAGAAGCCATATCAATCTGTGACTTTTCTTTTTCCTATGGAGATGTATAGAGCAAATTATTACGGCTTTAACTGTGAAAACTGTGAGTCTGTTCCTTCCTTAATTTCCCAACGTGTCTTACCTTTTCATAGCGAATACCTAAACAGCTAATATTTAATGCAAAATGTTTCCATCTCCTTCAAAAGAATTCAGCTAGCATTTTTTTTTGAAATCACAATGGTCCATAATATGTACTAACCCCGAAGATGATAGCTACCCACGATTTTCTGAAACCGATTGGAATTTCTGTCTAATTTCATTATGTACCATTCTGTCAATACCCATATTGTTTCAAAGATGGATGGAAGATATGTTTCAAGATGATTTATTTGTTATTGAATCTGCTGTAGTTATTGCTATCTTATGGCTTTTAAATACTGATGAAAATTTTCAATTTTTTGCTTACTAGTGTGCGTGCAAATGGTAGAAAGTATTGTTGTAACTTTAAATTGATCATGAAGTCAGTCGGAACCAAATAAACTCAGTTTGCACTAACATTACTGCAAGATCCATATAGTTTTTCTTAATACAATTAAGACCAATGATATTGTACTATAGCAGCGGAATGATGATAATTTGGTGCTTTTCGGCATTTTATCTGGGTGACATCCTCATCCGGGTGATAATTTGTTTCGATTTTATTGTGATTATTGCAGTACGCTAGTGGTGCGATAGTTGTGAGAGTGAAGTGAGACCCTATTAATATTTCTGGTCCAAAAAATGCGAGTCATATTGATTCAATTAAAAATTATGGTGATGATTTATATTTGCTAGAATCGAGTGGAAAGCTGCGTCAAACCAATCCTAGGATTGTTGACCAATGTTGATGAATCAATAGATAAATTATGAAATTGGTAAAACAATAAAAATCACTAAATTTCTATCTATCGTTAAGCACGCAATTAAACAGGTCGCAGTCTACCTCATAATCACCACGTGCAATGGGATGGAGTAGCAAGGTAAGGGGAGATTAGAGGATGGGATCTCAATTCTTTCGCCCGCGATTCACATCGGTGGCGGAATTAGGAGAATCGGCGCACCGCCCCTTAATTGCCCTCGACCGGGATCTACTGTTCCTTCCTACGTCCCGGCGTTGCAAGGCGGAGTGATTTTGGCGTGATTTAATCGCAGCTTGGAGGTAATAATAGAGCCACTCCAGAAATAGCCGTCCCTTGGATCGAACTTCCGCATCCGCCTCCTCTTCACGTCGGGGGGACGTTCCTGTGTTCCCTCACCCTCCTGCAGTAATGATGGCTCGTCGGAGGAGGAAGGGGGAGGGTCGGGAAAGACCAGTCATCACGGGCGTCGTTACACACCATCGTCACCTACTGGAAGCCCTTCCTCCTCCCCCCTTACCCTCATCTCCGTCCTTTCGAAACTCCTTCCATTTTCACGCGCCGCTTGCATTTTCCGGACACACCCCTCTCAACTCTCTCTCTCTCTTCGCAAACGCCCGGCGTGCAGCTGTCGCTTTTCGCCATTCCTCCTCTTGCCTCACCCTTCCCACATTTCTGTCCTACCGACTCCAACCCTCCCTGATACGTCGTAGTCTTTCTTCACTTGCAGGGCGGTCACCCTCCGTGGCGTACTGATCTCATATTCGAAGAATAACTTTGTGCACTGCATTAGCGTAATATTATTTACGAGGGGTGGCAACTGAAGCAGAAATGAGTTATAATTCACCCCTTAAGTCTTTGCAGGGGTTAAATCTCGCCCTATGCTCTTACAATAGTGCTGAGTTGGTTCACTCCAGAATAAACAGTGGCTCTACAGACACCCATAGGCAGTATTTTCTTATGGAATATGTATATACTAATATCCATCTTTTACAGAAGCGTTTCTGTTAAACAGAAATAGCTGGCCACCTGTCGAAAGTAAGGAGTTAAGTTAGTAAATTAAATTTTCTTTTTCGTTATTGGAATGGATAATCAGCTATTCTAATCTAATTACTCCTGCCATAAATGCTGCGTGAAGATCAGCATGTAAGGGACTGGAGAAAAGGTCAGTAATGAGTAGTAGCGAGCAGAATGGGAAAAACTCTACTTACAATTACTTCCAATATGAGATTCACAATTCCTTGGAATTTTTCAAACTATTCTTAGATTAAATTAACTGTTTCCAGCGGAACTTTGTGGAAGTCCAACATATTAACAGAGAAAGTAAAACTTTGTATTTCCACACAAACTGTAATACACTCGCACGACCAAATCACCTGCTAGGGCATCATCAGGTACAGCAATGATGTGTACTTGATAATGCTCCAGCGGGTGAAACCGGTCGTGAGAGTGCATAACCGTTTGTTTGGAAATATAATGTTTAATTTTGTCTGTTAATATTCTTAGATTTCCTGATTCCTGATAATGTATAAAAATATGCTTTGCTGAGCAATATTAAATTTCCTCCCTTGTGCATTTCAACTCCTTGGTTTGTAAAAATTACGCAAATTTCCCTATTTAAACTAGCAATTTTGTAGGTGATCCGGATCTTGAACGCTTGTGCATTGTGACTTAGGCAAAAAAATACGAACATAGGATGCGTTCAATTTCCGACTCCACGTGGTGGAGGAAAGGGAGGGTTGCTGCCCCGTCCAGAAAAATTCTCAACTTCCGGGTCGTCAAATCGAAATTCAAGAGAAAGCCTTCTAAACCCCTGTTTCATTTCCGGTTTTCGAACGTCGTCTCTTCCTTCTGCTGCCTTTAAATAATAGAATGAGAAATATTATTTATCAGAGTGATAGATAGCTTGATTCACGTGGAGTTATTTTCCTTACTTCTCGTGCACTTGTATTTGCAATGGTTATTTATTCGGCAAAATTTTAACTCTCAAATTAAATTTACTACTCCTCTACGACCAAAGAAGCTAATTAAAACGGCGTAAAAATGAAGAAATTGCTGCAAGAAATCTGTTTATTAATTTAAAATCGAAAGATTTTTTTCAGTATGGATAAATGAAAGTATGTACTTAGTGGACTCCAAAGTAGTATTTTTATTTATTTATTTACCAAATATTCAAAAACAGCCACAGATGGCCTTTTACATTGTATTATTGGGACGACCTTGGTTTTGACACAGTGTCATCATCTAAAAAAAACAAATTTTCAATTATTCTGGTTTATGAATTCTTCTCTCCAAGGTCTAACTAATTTTTAAGACCATAAACATGTACATAATACTTTGCAAGCCATCACAAAAGTGTGACAGCGAGCGTGTAGCAAGGAATTAACCAACACCAGGAATGCATTTTAAATCTGAAGAGAATGAAATTCATGCATAGGTACATAAGTTAAAATGATCATTCCAGAATTTATATTCTGCATAGTTGTAACTTCTTGATGAATAACAACAAAACAAAAATTTGTAATTCCATGGTGTGCAAAGGAGATCCGATAAATTTATTTAAGGCCGTTATGATAATTGTATAAGTGTTACGAGTTTAATAGAAGAACTAGGATGGGAATTACTATCAGAACGCAAGTTAAAATTTAGGTTAAACCTTTTAAGTAGATTCGAAACAGATTGGTTCACAGATGACGTTAGATATATGTTAAGAACCCCTGCGTATTAGCTAGGTTTGATCAGATTAGCAAGATTAGAGAGATAGATTGTCGTACCGATAGATTTTAAAATGTCATTTTTCCCGCGTACCATAAGAGAGAACAATAGGCAGCGTATCAAAGGGATAGGTAGGTGAAATATAGTCAGAGTAGTCTGTAGTGCATCATGCATTTAATAACAAATTTTAATTACTTTCTTATTATATAGATACTAACCGTCTAGCTGCATTTGACCCTATTATTTAGAATGTCTCCCTTTAGTATCCTAGTTGCATGTCAATAGTGCATGTTTGTGATCTTCACCCCCTGCCACACACCCTCGTGGTGACTCGCAGTGTATTATTTAGATGTACGTAGACGTATAAAAAGAGGCTTTAATGCGACCTAGGATTCACTGCGGTGTAGCATCATCAGAGAAACAAAATTACATCCAATAGGCATGTGTATATACAAGTGTTGGCTATGGGGGTGGGTCAGTTATTGGGAGTTGAGTGGGTGGGGGTTAGGGGAGGAATATAACAGCGTCATTGCCAGCAGTTGGGTTATTGGGCTGGAGGGTGAGGGGGGAAGGAAGAGTGGTGCGCCCTGGATGGTTTCTATTAGATGCTGCACTGATGTGAAAACAAGGTCGCATTTTTGCCTCTTTTTATATGTGGAGTTACAAAGTTTCATTTTGTTGTTATATTTCATGCAAAAATTTCACCAAGTTACACCTCAAACTGTAATTATATTGAAAATTTATGAGTATGCCAAGATTCTTCATATCCCATAGACCACCACTTCGTGGATCTAATTTTTGCCAGAGTCATATGATCACAACACAGTGCCTTATAACTCACGCTATTACAAAAACAACCCTTTGAATTAATTCATAGTCACTTCATTGATCATTGAACAGTGGAATAACGCATTTTACTGCACTAATTCTGTACAGTCCGCCACTGTGTTTATGCACTTTTGTCTCAGCTTTGCCCCCATTTATACTATTCAATTTTTGTAAATGCTACATCCACTATCTATCTACACTATTGAGCTACTGAAAGGGAGTGTGGCACGGGATTAACCATACCAGACATGCATTTTATGGCATTTATTATGTAAGATGCTAAAAAAATTTTGATCTAACGAATTGCGAATGGCCACTCATTATGAAAACTATTGATTTTTCCTCTCCAATTTAGGTTTTTAGCCGGACTCCCTTCATGCCATAAAACATAAGCCCCAGTAAAAACCAGTTATCTCCAAGATACATGAGGATCGCTGGGTTTGGGTGGTGGCAAGAACACTGGCTTCTCATCTCGGGAATCCGCATTTGAATCCTTCCACCGGCAATGATTTTTCTGTGGAGTGCCGGTCTCAACTAGAGTCCCAAGTGACACTTCTAGGTAGATCAGTGCTCTTTCAAGGGATGGGATAATTAGCGGTGGACTCCTTGGAGCCCTTCATTGGAAGTAGGCTAACGCCGACGTCTGGCCTAGTTGCACCTTTACTCTTCTATACTCCACTACTGCTACTGAGTTGGTCACGAAAACTGCAATCAATTCTTTGCCTTGCCAATCATCTCTCTCCATTTTCTCCTGTCCATATATGCCTCTCCTTTTCGTCCCACCGTTCTCAGATCCTCTCTAATTTTGTTGATTTACCTCAGCCGTGGTCTTCCTCTTGGTCTCGTTCCTAAGAGATCTTTCTTCTGAATGGACTTGAAACGTCTACTTATACCTTACCAATCCATAATGGGAAAATTGACTTCCTTTCTTAGTCTCCTTCATCATGACTACGTACAGTGCCATATATGGATCATGATAGTTAAAAAATAATACCCCAATATTTTATTTTTTAAATATAAATTTTAATATTGTTCAAGTCTTTCTTGATCGACGATGAAATTTTGTTTTAAAAGAAACAATTACGGGCCAAGTGAGACACAATTTTCCATGTGACTAAATTGCCAATCGGCCCTTGATTCCCATCAAAAGTATTCTTAAATAAGGGCACCAGTAGTTTTAGGGGTTTTCAAAGGGAGCGGAATGAAACAACAGTGGACCGTGGTTGAGGACGAGACTCCTCTCTCTACTGCTCTAGGGAGGCCTTGTGAATGCTCTCCGGGGTGCGTTTTATTTTCCTCTGCTCAGATTTTTTTCTCGCGAAGTTGGCATTCTCATCTCTTCTGTTTGCTTGGCCATCCATTTCGGCTTCGCTCATTTGCCGTTTTATTTCATCCTTTGACCGCCATCCTTTGTTTAGCGCCACTCTCCGTTACCAACGGCTAACTTGTTCGCATCTCATTTCCGCTTCCTAATTATCCTGCTTTGAGAATAGTCCTCAACTCTCAGCGACTAATTTGTTCCCAGAAAGAAGTGCGGGGGCCAATTCTGTGATTATTGTTCTCTTTAAAATTTGACCCCGGGCAAAATTTTATCCGACAAGTTGAGAGATTAAAAAAAACTTGTGCAGAAGGGCAACCAAGAAGAAATCTCGCACACTTGCCACGGATAAAGGTACATTTTTTGTTTAAATGGTTCGGCATCACACAATTGCGTCGATTTTGTTATAGTTAGGTGTTTCGAACGAACTCTGTTGACACTCGAGTTTCTTTGGAGAGCCGTGTAAGCGCACAGATGCATAAAATCCCAAAGAAGGTAACACGTGGTCTTGACATACTGGAGCGCGAGCATTTGTCTTCTGAAAAAGTCATTAGGGGAAAGTTATGCCAAACCGTAGACGAAAGTGGGGTGAGCGGGAAAGAGACAGGTAGCGCCACAGGGAGGAAAAACCCACGCGCACACGCTTAACGGCTCACTTTTTTTTCATGGCGAGAACTCATGGCTGGAATTTTCACAGAAACAAGGAGGGTTCTGGGAAAATACTTGGGCATAAGTGTGTAGTGTGTCATAATTTGTCTCCTGTAAGACAAAGTCCTATCTATTCCCTTAGTTTTTCAACGATACCAACTACACTTGTACAAGGGGGATTTTTTTCCCGACTGCAATGGCCACGAGTACTGTTTTTCGTTCTGTGGGCTTGGCGTAACAAGAGAACTGGGAATCTTCTAAACAGATTATTCTACAATTTTTGTCAATTTTTAAAAAAATCCAAAGAAAATGATCCAGTTCATGTACAAACTCTTTCAAAAGTCAGTCTACACGATAAGCGTTGCCAACTACGTGTTCAGCTGAATTAGAACTTCGGGTATTGCCTATACCTTCTGCTACGTATTAGGACCAATTTGATTTACTATCACTGCCCATTGAGGCCCTCATATGGCCTTCTCTCAATATAGCAAAATTCTCCGTCAACTTCCCCAACTCTCTGCGAAACGCAACGGTGAAATATACAAGGCTAAGGTTTCCAGTTCACGGATTCTCACTCTAAGTTACAGTCTTCTATATTCGCGAAATATTGAGGAAATGAATCGGCGTGGTTCGCAAAAATGGTGATATTACCAAGTATTATAACTACTTTCTGGCGATTGCGCATTTTATTTTAAGATTCTTTCCGTATCTAATAGACTGAAACTAACTAACCTTAATCATGCGTTACACTATTCTTCCTCACCTTCTTGACCCATTTAAAAACATTCTTAGCAACATGAACTAGCAAGTTTGTACTAAACTTCAGAATATTTCATAACATGATACTATCCAACTGTAAACTTTTTTTTGTAAACAACTGTAAACAGCTTTTTCCACGATATTTTAGTTTATGGCGAGAACAATATTCCAGTGGATGCAATATTTCTCGATTTCAAGAAAGCTTTTGACAAGGTGTCTCATAGCAAACTAATTTTGAAATTAAAATCTTATGGGTTAGACAGTAATATTATATCATGGAAAAATGATTTCCTACATGACCGGGTGCAAAGGGTTGTTTTGGACGGTGTTACCTCCCCGGCAATTGAAGTCACTTCAAGTGTCCCACAAGGTAGTGTGATAGGTCCACCCCTGTTCCTTCTGTACATAAATGATAACAATAACGTGGTAAAAAGTAAGCTTCGTCTATTTGCCGATGACGCTGTAGTGTACCTACAGGGAAATTTTATGCCCAAACGATAAAGAATATTTAAATGATGACCTACAAGCAATTAAAAAATGGTGTGATACATGGCAGTTAAAATTAAATTAAAAAAATGTGTGGTAGTGAATTTTTGGAAAAAGAATTGTTCTCCTCCTAGCACGTACAAAATAAGTAATGATGAATCCACAAACGTGGAATCCGTTAAAAATCTTGGAATAAGACTGACACATGATCTTTCCTGGGATAAACAAGTGTGAAATAATGGGGCAATTCAATCGTAAACTGGGATTCTTCACAAGAGTATTGGGTAAAGGTGACGATCATGTACGAGAAGTCAGCTACTTTTCCCTTGTGAGACCTCACTTGGAATATGCTGCCAGTATATGGGATCCCTACGAAATCAGTCTAAATAATGAAATTGAACGTGTGCAGCGAAGATTGTCAAGATTTATAAAGGGACGATACGATAACCATAATAGCGTAAACAGTCTATTAAATGAATTAAAATTGGAATCATTTGCCAGATCGCAGGTTGAAATTTAGACTTGACCTCTTAAATAAATTCCAAGATAATATTTTCAGTGATGACGTTAAAAATATTTTGTGAACCCCAGCTTGCTATGGTAGACTGGACCATGATTACAAAATTAGAGAAATTGATTGCCGAACTGACAGATTCAAAATGTCCTTTTTTCCTCGCACAATTAGGGATATGAAGAGCGGTAAATATCTCCAATACGAGTGGATCAATCCATACCATAGGTAGTTGCATTTTGGTATAAGGACTTGAAGGTAAGCCAACTAACAGCATGTTTTTGCATGCTTATTTTGCTATTTTTATCTTTTTAAATAGTGAAGTTTAGACTGATATATTAATACTAATCCTCTTTTATGCATGATATGCAGTGTATATTTGGTGAGAATTCACCCCCTGTCACACACCTTTGAGGTGGCTTGCATGCTATTATGTAGATGTAAAAATTTCGAAAAACACGAGAAATTATTTCATGCTACCTGTCTGTAAATCTTACGTAGAATATAGTCATTTGCTTTTCATCAAATGAAGCTCATTTGTTTTCTTTGAAGATTATAAATCAATGTCCATTATTACCTTTAAAGAAGAAAAAAAATGGAAAAACCAGTATTGAGTTATAATTATATTATAAGCTGTTTTTTTGACGTCATTCCTCTTAATATTTCATTAATTTTAATTTATCTTAAAAAAAGTTGTATCATTTTTATGAAATATCACAACTTCATAAAACTTTAGTTGGAAACGATCTGGATCGGATGTAAAATTGCTTTAGGTAAAGCAATTAGTAAAAAGGCTTCGCGATACGTTACCCTGAGGAATTGGTATCAATCTTAATTGATATTTTACCTCTGTTAGACTTTAATACGTCTTTCATATTTTCTCTTTGTATATTAAAAGCACAATGCCTACCTTAGGAAATAATATATGAAATGCTTTATTCACAGTTAGTCCTACAATAACTTAGCTTATCGATACAAATAATTAATCGATTCGAGTAATTCTAGGTATCTAGAAGGTTTCTACATTAACCATGGTGGCAAATATTCTTCAGATATACTTCTGCTCCTTTAAAATGTATTTCTTTTCTTCCATTTCCAGGATGAGACCTTAACTGATAATCAAAAGTTGGACTATAAGTCCATAATCTTTGACTCTTAGTCAGGTCACAGTCTTATCAAGACTATGTTTAAAAAGCACTCATAAAATATTCCGTTCTCCACCTTCATATTGTCTCTTTCGGCAGTCATGTGCCTCTTCCTTTTGGTAGCGCTTAACCGATCCCATTATCAACTGCCTTGATAGAAACCTTGTAATAAGAGGTAGAAACTAGCACGGATTAGGTTTATGGAAACGTTTGTTTTGGCTAGAGAAGTGAACTAGAAAACTTGTTTGCAATGTTGTTTCTGAAATTATTGACTTTTTATTTATAATTTCGCCTACCTTATAGAGAAAATATAAGAAAATTAGCAAAGAATCATTCCTTGCACAACTTTCATAGCTTATTTTTTCAAATTTTTAATTTTATCTCAAATAGTATTCAATCTTATATGATTTTTAAACTTTTGTGACACCTAAATCTTAATCATGTGAATAATTACAAACCGCATTGACGCTACACAAGGGTAATCTTCGCCTCTCAAGGGATTCATTCTTGAGAAATAAAATATACTCTTTGCATACGTCGATTTCTCAGTTTATTTCGCTTAAGCAATATCTGTTTCCATTTATGCCAATTTTTTTTCACGATTTTCGGAACAGACCACTTGGTGCCACTACAGAAATTTCGGAGACAGTTAAATGAGCTTTCCACATATTTCTAAAGTGAGGACTCGTTTACTATTAAAATACCTCTGCCACAGCCAGGATTCCAACCTGAGTCCTCGGAATGGGAGGCCATTTCTTTATAACCCACTACTCGACCATCCGCCCCTGTATCTATAATGCCGCCTCTATATTACCTCTTTTTAACAGCTTTTTTGAGAGTCTACTGCCTACCTCTCTTTACATGGAATTGTGTTGAAGCATTTACTATCTAGATAAATTTTGGTGACGTGCATTGGCTTGAGCTATTAATTTAAAATCACGTCAAAAATTTTAATTCCATCTAATATCCTATATTTGCGTCCCGTACTATGGCTATGGTACCGATATGTTTTTGTATAGGTTGCTGCCTTGGGTCACTCATTGCCGAAGGTCGACGATCTCGTGAGTCAGACTTCCTAATTTGGAGCGCTTTTTTCTAGGGGGGAACATGCTGTGAAGGGTCTTCCGGAGCCCTTTAACGCCCTGCTCATTGAGCCCTAACTATTTTTCCCCTCCCTAGAGCGCGAATCTCTCGTTTGGGCCGCCAGTCTGGGGATAACAAAAGCTTCGTCGGGATCGGGGGTCCCTTTAAAACTCTGCGACCCGCTTCGCAGACCCCGCTGTCGTGTTTGATCTGATCCTTATCGGGTGTAGGCGACCCTTGCCACCCTCCGTAGCCCCTCTCACCCTCACCGAGGCATTTGCAGCGGACATCCGCGGCCGGGGTCGAGTCATCAGGACGCGAGGTTGTCCCCGCTCCCCTCCTGCCCCTCATCCCACGAGACCCCCCCCCCCAACCGATCACCCACAGTTACAACCCTCTCTCCCCTCTGGAATTGCTCTCTATTTCACCCTCGCCCTTCCAAAACACTGTAAGTGCACACGAGTAGGGTTAGAGCTGGTACTGAAGGTCCGCAGAAATTCTGGTCTCTAGAAAAATTACCATTTAATTACCTCACTACGCGATGTTAGGGCTGTCATACTACGGATAGAAAACCATAGATTGCATCCATCCATAAGGCGGGTTTGTGAGAGCTCTCCCTCAAATAAGCCTGACTGTGAATGGCTCTTGAGACTACTTTACACGAAGTAATTTATTACCAAACAAAATTATGAAAATGGCATCTACGAATGGGGGGTCATTGACGAGGGGATATTCTGCACAACTGTTCATGAATTTGAGTTTCCTTTCCATGTGAGTTATAGCTTTCCGCGACGCAATTTTCACAATATATCTATCTCTCCATGCATCAGACTACTCTGACTACCCTAATGTAAATTGGTGTTTACACATTTGAAGGTGAGGGAAAGAAGCGGCGGGGGTAAGAAGGAGAGGTGTAACAATGGATCAGGAAGGGAAAAGGAGAGGGATGAAGAGAAATCCAAGGTAGACATTATCCTTTTGTCTTTACGAAAGGCGGTCGGGGCCGATGGGAAGAGCACTGAACTTTAATTGCTCTCCACACTGTAAACAAACGGGGATTCTAATGAACTGTTACTGAGACTTGAACTCGGGCCCTAAATTGGAAATCGCCCTTGAATTTGCGATCCCTACTGGAGAAATTATGAAAGGATTTAGTGAGGGTTTTAATTATATCATTAATGGCTTGCTCCTAATCTATTACCTGATGGCCTTGAATGACTGGAAGCTTTTGCGCGAACCTCCTAAATTTCAATGTCCCCAAAGACCAAACAAAGGCCGGACGGAAAATAGACGCGTATGCAGAATTTGAATAATTTTCGTAATCGAATAAAACATTACTCCTCCATTCAGCCAACTGGGTCATTAAGCTATCTTTTATCCTGTGAAAATAGCTATTGATCGGATTTTTTAAATTATTCTACATGAAATGATGCGCTCATGAAATATAGAAATGAATGAATAACTAAGTTACTTCCCACTTGAACAACAACTTCCCCCAGGATCACTGCATGATCCTGCCTCCCTTAAAAATGTTGCCTGGAATCCCAACCCCGCTCAGCATACTCCCCCATCTCAGCCTGTGTCCCCCACCCCTCCATCACCGCTGTCCTCTCGAACTTAACACCCCCTTCGGCAGCCACTGCGGGGATCTCCTCTTCACCTTTCTTCCTTCGCTCCCCGCGCGCCTCCCCCCTCTCCGCCCGTCATATCTCCCTCTCATCCTTGTGAAGTGGTCGCCTCGCTCTGAGGCAGAGAGGGTGGGGGTGGAAGAGGAAGGGGGGAGGGGGAGAACCTGAGACTTTTCCCCACCCGCCCCGGCGAGTTTTCATTCGACTGCTCTCCACCCCCGCACCAACACACACTCAGCTGCGACTCTCATTCTGGAGCACCCCCCTCGAGTCCACTTTCATCTCTCTCTCCCCTCTCATCTCTCTCTCTCTCCATCTCTCTTTCTCTCCCTCTCCCCCCTCTCGCGGACACCACACTCACGGGGGCCGACTGCGGGGGCGGGGTAGAGGTGCGCCCCGGAGCTATTTTAGCACTCGCGTGATGGCTTTCATCGAAAATTGGAGGGATAGTGCGGACATGGCGTGAGTTTGATGCAGAGGAGAGAGTGCGCGTAGGAATGAATTTGGTGGGAGGGAGGAAGAATCCAGTGGAGGATCGAGTGGATGAGAGTGGACAGGAAAAAAAAACTGTGCGAGATTCTTTCGTCAAAAGTTCTCTCCCATCGCCAGCCTCTTAATATTATTCGCACGCGAGGGAAAAGAAATACGAGAGGTGTGGCTCGGTGTCGTAGCCAGGAATTAATGCTGGGTGGCTCTGTAACTCGCGCGGTCATGCTCACTGCAATACTCAAGTCCCTTTCATCACCACATGTCCTTGAGGTGAACGCGGCGATGCTTTCTGATAAATGGTGAAAAGATTTTTCTGGAATCGATATGCCCGAGTTTTATTTATAAATCTAGCCGTGCCTAAATTCACCTGTCGTTAGTAATGAGCTTTGCTCCATTAGCCATCTAGGGCACATGACGTCCTCAATGAATAAAGAGTTGCCTGGTGGCTACAACTGTGGTGATAAAAGGTAACTTTAGAACGAAAAACGATGTCCGAATATGATAGTTGTGCTTATGTATTGTGTATTAAATTGTATCGTGATTTCAAATTTATATCTCGAAATACTTTATTTCTGTATTAAAATAGGGTGTGGAAACCAAATACCGGTGATAAATGGAGAAAGAAAGGCGATCCTTATGCGTATTACAGAAAGAGGAAAGAAGGGAATTCGGTTGGTTGGTTGGTTATTCAGAGGAGGCGACCGACAGCTGAGGTCATTTGCGCCATTTGGGATAGGTGGGTAATTGGGTAATGGTAGGAGTTTTCAGGAAACGGAGGAAGGGTGGAGAGAAACCCGGCGTCGGCATTAGCCTACTCTTAACGAAAGGCGCCAAGGGGACCACAGCTTAACGTTCCATCCGACGGACGGAGTACTGAACTTGATATGCCCCCCAATAGGCACTCAAGACACTCACTCAACTAATCACCCACTGAAAAATTCGCCACCACCGGGAATCGAATCCGGGTCCTCAGGATGGGTGGCCCTCGGGAGTACTCTAGCCACCACCCAACTCGATCCCCCAAGGGAATTCGGTAATCATATGTAAAACACTCAAATACCTATCATTCCTTTCAACAACCAGTGCTAGCAAATAATAGAAGGCCATCCAGGTGACATTTGAAGGTTCAATACTATCATTGGTGCTTAAAACTAAAAGGATGCACTTGAGAGTACAGTTTGTGAGGTATAACCCATAATATTGCGTTGTGTTGTCCCAATGGGTACATTATTGGGTAACAGATCAATGGACCCGGTTAAAATTTGATTAAAATTCCTTTGGATACACCCACCTTAAAAACGAGTATTATAATGTTGAAGTAAATCGTTGATGGTTCAGAGAAGGGTTTTCTTACCTCGTATGTTAGAATTTCACATGCCATTGTTCCATATTAGAGATGATCTATTACCACTTGCAATCAAACTGTTTGTGCATAGCAAAGTGGGGTAGTGGTGAAGTCTTTGAAGCAGCAAGTTTAAGATGAGCTCCATCGAAAAACTCTCTTCAAAAATAGAGATGCAATAGCAGGGAGAGGAAAAAGGCACTTCATTGATATAGCGATGTTTATTCATAGGCAGTTGAATAATGTGAAAAATGAATAGCAAATATTCCGATCTATTACTTCATCGAAAAGAGTGAAATATATCTCTCCTACAAAAAGTATGAGTTAAGCGTATATTACAAAAATTAATTCATGCATTTAAGAATTCACAAAAGCTTTTATTTTCGTACTAAGTGGAGGTTTGAGCAGTCGAAATCCTGGGAGGTACGGTTTGAGTTTTAGTTCATAAATGAGTTTGACAGATGAGTAAACAGTTCAATGCATAGAAAAACCGTGAATTAACTTAATCAAGCAATTTTTGAAAAAAATGGGAATGTTTGCCACTACGTACATGGGATAAATTTCAACACAAATATATGATTTAAAGCATAACCTGTACGCATATGGCTTTTGCAGGTAGCCAGAAAGCAAATAGGTTTTTTTTTCTCTTTGGTGGGATTCAAATATCTGCATTGGGATATGGAATTTCCCAATCAATATTTGTCGCTTAAACCACCCATCATTATTTTAAGTGCAGAATTACATTAAAGTGATGGCTGCGAGCTCATTATCGTGAAATTTAAAGTAGATTGTGTCGTAGCGCTTCTCTTAAAATGTAACTCCGTTTCAATTATTAGTGTCACTAAATTTAATCTGTTAATATACGTAGATCTGTACGGAAATGTCCTAATATACATCGAATTAATTTATTTGAAATAGCTACTTTCCCCGAAATCTGTTTGTGTCTCTTTAATTTTAGGCACTGAACTCACACTGGACTGAGTGGCGATATGTATACGCACTCCTAATTAGTGGAACAGTTAATACTACCTTCGAAATTAAATCATCAACTGTCAATATTCATCAAAAAACATAGGTTATAATATCCGCTCTCACATAAATAATTGAGTTTGGCATATTCTCACCGAACTTTCCAATTAAAATTAACACGCCGGATTAGTTAATTCATTCTCGGTTGACGAAATTATCGTGGTAGTTTGAGGACCTCATTTTGTCGTAGATAATGGCTTTCACGGAGCCTAATTTTCATAGCCCTAGGCGAACAGGGGGGCGGAGACCTTGAGGTATGAGATGACGTATCCATTCGCCTGGTCGAAGAAGATGGCGAATTTCCTTACGAATAGAGCACGGCAGATTCGACGGCGGACCTTCGTAATACTCAGATGATTAACTCTTGACCTAACCACTGGCATACATGCTCTCATTACGGCGTTCAAAGAGGAGAAGATGAGTGGGATGGAATGGTGGGAGGAGGGTAGGACGGGGTTTGAAGGGTGAAAGTTGGCGATGGGTGTGGACCGTGGAGGGGTCGGGGGATGGTGGTGAAAGAGGCATCGAGGGTTGAGGGGGGCGGGAGAGAGGGGGAAGGAAATGGCGCGTTCTACAAGCGCCTCTATTTGTCATCAGGAAATGTAATCTCCCGTCCGCACCCAACTCCCATCCACGCTTCCTGCTCTCTCTCTCTCTCTCTCTCTACCGAGAAAGAAGAGAAAGAGAGAGGGAGAGAGAGAAAGATAGGTGGAGAAAGAGAGGGAGGAGGACCCCGGTGTATATCCTTTTCCACGAAGTTATTAAGCGCAGCTGCTCAGCATACCGTGCTGGCGAACAGCGGAACCTAAAGAGTGTTGCCAAATATTAAAAGTGTTATTAATGTGGAGCGGAAAGAGGAATGATAAAGATGAGTAAGGGCGGTTTTTGAGGAAGACTGGGCGCAGAAGACAAAAGGCACCTTAGCGGAAAGAAGCAATTAAATGAAAGAGGGGAGCCGCAGCACGAATTCCAAAATTTGTAAAAAAATAAATGACAAGGTACCGGCGGGGTGCCAAAATTAAAAAGATGCACGAAGCATTTTCATATTGCATTTCTTTGAATTACATAAGCAGAAGGATACTGTATACATTGGTAAAATAATGTGTCCTACCTTTCAAAGAAAGGTAAACTATCAAGGTTTAGATATTATTTGTGTCATTTTGCAGTATATGAGAAGTGATAATTTCTCATTTTCATGGCTTATGTGAAAAATGTCTTGTCTTGGCATGGGAGGTTTAGCTATGCCTAGAAACTCATTTCTAGGGACGCATAAAGCAAATTTATTTCCTAAATATCAGCTATTACCAAAGTTTTTTATCAAATTTAATGAAAAAATAAAAAGCGGACTAAAATCGGACTGAGTTGAGTTAAATGAGAGGAGCCCTGCGTGAGAGGTAGATCGAATTTCAACGGAATAAACAGATATAATATACTCGTTATTTATGACCAAGGTCTTAGCTATCTTACAAATATAACGTGGTTGCCTGTGGTTCCAAGCTTAAGTCGTAGAGATAGGACATTTAGTGTTGACGGTAAGTTATTGAGGCTTGAGAAAAAGAAACGTATGAAAAGGGAATAAAAAAGAGATGACTTAAGAAGTTAGAAGTGGCAGAGAGAGAGAAATTAAAATCGAGGAGAAAGATGAAGCGCGATGTGGACAAAAGAGAAATCGCATGCAAAAAAAGAAATAAGGCATGATGTTAACGGCTAGTTTAGCATGAAGACTGTTAAATAAGAAGGTAATAAGTACACATATTGGGATTTCGTGTATGAAAAAAATTGTTTGTGTTAAATTTTTAAGTGAAGGTGACATTTATGTGGGTAATGAGACATTTGTTATCCTTTCACAATCATTGCTATTCTTTCAGGAGAGCTGAAATGGCTATACCCAAGATAAAAATGCTACAATTAAAGGTGATTCAATAAATAGTTATGAGTTTTTTGAATTAGTTTTGGTACTCTATTCTGAAGATAATTCATAACATGAATACCGTAAGAAGCATGCGGGAGCGTTAATTAAGGTTGCTGAATCTTTTAAATAAGATACGCAGTATTGTTACTTTTTATTTTTAGTGTGTATTTTAATGTCTTTATACGAAATTTCTATCAATTGAATTATAGCAAGAAAGGAGTACATGTCTAGTAAAATTAATATTTTCCTAAAGAAGGGAAAATCATACATAGATCTATTAATTGATTAAAATTAATAGTTGGACTTAAAGCTTGCTTCCAGGCCTTAAATGTAAGATGAAATTATATTGTACGATTACTGTGCCACAGAGTATAATTTAACTATTGACGTATGTGTATTTAGGCTTCTTAATATAACCTATAAATATTACATTAAATACCGAAGTGTGAACGGAGAATGTTTAGTGGAGTAATTAGTAAAATGCTGAGGTTATAAGATTATAGTTTAATTCATTGGGATGACTATAACAAATTCCAAATCACAGCAGAACCCGAATTATGCAGTCGAAAATATTTGAGACGATAACTTATATATTTGGTAATCTTTACGGCTCTATAATGTCAAGGTCTTATTGCATTCTTGCATAAGATCTTTTGTAACTTATTGCACCTTTTCTGCAGAGAAGCTTTCCTGTTTTCATTTTACAAAACACAATGTCCTTGCAAACACTTTTCCACCGGGAGTTCTGTTTCAATCTGTTCTTATGGTTCAGATATCTGACAATGCCTTGGCTCGTGACATTGTCCATTTACTAACAAAAATATTCGCATTTTAATTCTGGAGAGAGCGTCGGGGAAGGGGGTGGTGCAGATAAGGGGGAGGAGAGAAAAGCGAGTGAAAAGCGGAAAGAAAGAAACACGAGCGCATCGAACGGGCGCCGCCGTTCTTGGGGCCCTTGCACGCACGCATGCCGCACCCCACGAACGTTGCATCTTGAATCCTTGTGCTCCGCTGGCCCGCGAGGAGCAGCTCCGCGTGAGGAGAAAGAAGAGACAGCAAACAATCCGAGGAGACATGTGCAGGGAAGGAGGGGGAGGTAGACGAGCAGGGAGGGATGCTGGGAGTAGGGAGGGGGAGAAGGAACCTTCCGAGACGCTCTTAGGAAATTAGTGTCCCGATGGCGACGAGTAGTAAGTAAATGTGCGGCGGAAGGAGAGACGAGGGAGGGGTTGGTGTGCGTGAGGGCGCGCGGAGGGTTTCACGTGAGGGGAGGAAGTCGCGTCCAAGTAATATGGGAGATTGGGACCGGAGAGGAAAACAGAGGGGTGGAGTTCAAATCGGAGTCGAAGTTTTAGTCCCTTCTCATCCGTCCTCTTGAGATCGCGGGACGCTCGGAACGACGCCAGTGGGAGCGTGACAGTAAGGAGCCGAGTGACCGAATACTGCTGGATAAGTTCAGTCCAATGAATAATAATTATATCCACGAAAGTTGCCAAAAAATCTTTCTTTGATTTTCAACCTGTGAAGCAATAAGATGGTCGCAACTCTTCGGAGAAAATTTATGTAAAATGAGCTTGGTAACGTAAAACACACCAGCTCAGCCAGAAAGCAGTTCATACCCGAACAAATGAGTTGCTTAATTCTCTTTTAGTGAATTATACTAGTGTACGGATTAGTTCGTTTCTGACTCTTTATTAAACACTCAAAAAATCAATGGCATCAAAATTCAAAGCTAATTAATTATCAGATAAAATTGTTCCGTCTTTGCTAAGAAAAGAGGGTACCTATCGTATTCATTAAGGATGAATGAAAAAAACATAATGAACTCCACAGTGAATTTTACTGCGACGATCTAGGTTAAGACACGTAGTGTCATCTTCAGGTAACTTATACACTTCAACTTCACTTATGCATATAAACAAAATAGGTAGTGTAAGATGGTATCTGTCTTGCAAAACCACGACTTGAGTTCCACTTTTATCCACACTTTCTTCGCTATTTAGGCTGAGGGCGATAAGGAGTTGAATTTATTTGAAACGTATTTAGGCTCTACTCCGAGTTTTAAACACTAACGGCCGTATTCATAGATTCATTAGTCTACGACTAAGATAGGTTTAAGGAAGTTCGTCCGGTGATTTCGTTAAACCCGTATTCATAGTGCCGTTTTAGCACTAACCGACCTTAAACCAGGTAGATTTAGTCCAGAGAAAGTTAAACCTATGGTATCATGGTTTAACAATGAGTTTAAGTTCATCGAGTAGCTATTTTCTCATCAGCTTTTGTGGAGTGTTGATTTATGAAGGTGTTCTCTGAAATATTTCGATTATCTCTTCTTTACAGGAAGTCTACTGTTGAAATATGCTCGCGTTTCCTTAAAAGAACGAAATTTCGAGAGGTGGGGTAAAAATAATACAGTAAAAGAAGAACAAATTGGTGTAGAGAACCGTTGCGAAATACTGCTTCTACTAGACTAACTCATTTTTACAGGGTGAGAACATCTCGTTGCATCAAAATAATAAACAAAACAAATGAGGCAAAAGCCGACAGGCAGACAGTTGCCTTATAATTGGACGTACAATTTTTTTTCTTCCTCCAACACCTACGTGAAAGTATTATTAGTTAGTTGTATCTGTAGTATCACGCCGGATATCGTTAGCTTAATAGTTTAGATTTATATTGATATGTTAATACTTTTAGATTTACTGCAGTAGATTAAAAAAGTAGTTTTGTTCTCATGTTAGGTAATTAGTTAATCTAGTTTTTTGTTATTTTCATCTGCGAGAACAGATTAATAAGCAGGCGCTATACTTAAGTGTTTAGATTTTTTGAATCAGTTATTATAGTTCACTTTTATTCTCTTTTTGATTACTTATGAAGGTCTAAATATTAACAAGTAGGTATACTTGTTTACAGCATGATCTAACAAGGGGAGACCACGAACCTTGCTACGCCTTTTTGAATGACATATTTTTTATGATTTTCGGAATGCCAAAGGCTGCTTGGTACACGTCGTAGTTTGGTTGAATAGACTTTAGTTTGACTGTAATAAATTAATTAAAATTCATTATTTTCAGCGCGCTAATCATAACCTTAAGGCAACGCGCATTCTTCAACGATCCCACTTGGCCTAGTGGTTACGATCGCCGGCTCCAGTGTCGGAGGTCGTAAGACCCAGTCGTGATGTTGGAAGTTTTTTTTTCGTCTCGATTTCATTAATTTTCATTTTTTCTATTATTTTCAAAGATGGAACTTCTATTTTTGGCGCGCCTAGTGGCAACATGTTAAAATTGGAAATCAACGTCCTTTATGCAGTGTTATTGCTTAAAATTATTACGGGAGTAAACAAACTCTTTTCTGTAGAAGAAAAGCTTCAATTCAATTGTGAGCATATCAATCTATTAGAATACAGCAATTTTATTTGTTGCTTTAATTATTAGTGCACAAACAGCCTTTCACATTAATTAATATCAATTTTGATTGAAAAGAAACTTGTATAAAAATTTAGGAGAAGTTTATCGTGACTAATATACTGGTGAATACATAATTATCATGTTTATTAACGGGAGGAAAAGTACCTATGTGTGCTAGATTAACTATCCAAGAATAACTCAAAATATTGCATGATCTTAATGCCTAGCATGCACATTGTATAGCCTTTATAACAAATACCTATAATGTATAATAGCACCAAAGGACATAATGATAAACTGGTTATAATTAGGGATATTCATGAGTTCCCCGGATATCAAATTACCAAACATTTATTGCATATATAGTGTAGATACAAAAAAGCGGACTTTCAGCACTTTAAAGAAGTTGGGAATTCTTTGAAAGTCACAACATTATTTCACTATTAGTTCATCATTACATTCATAAGATAAGAGCAATGTGATGTATTTTTAGTAAACATTCAATGAAACTGCCTCAATTTTCTTTTGCAATGAGATTATGATATTTAAATTAATTGCTGATAAAAGCTGCTGATAAAAGTTGCTAATATCATCTGAGGATCAATAAGAATAAAAATAAGATATCGGTGTGCAGCAAGAGAGAAGCGGCCAAAACCCACATTAAACTAGGGAAGCAAAAACTGGAAGTGGTGAAAGAGTTCTGCTGCCTAGGAAGCCGAGTAACCAACGAACATAAATATATGGTGGAGTTGGCTAAGGAGAAGATGAAACTGCTTGAGGAGGAGGAGGAAAGAAAGAGAGTGGCGTTTGAGGTTGAGGAGAGGAGAAAAGGGGATCTCCATAGGCTTTAAATGACAATATTACAAAAGCAACTAAACTTAAAATGTAACAATTTTCAGAGATAATAATTGATTAAATTGAAACAACGTATTTTTATTAACTACAATTACAAATACAGTACAAGCAACAAACTTGTTTTGTCCTCATATTTGTTACAAGTTTTCTTCGAAGACACTGGAACTTTTGTTTCAGAACTCCATTTCAATGATATTCCTTGTCCTTCTGTTGGCTAAATTGCACCTGGAAAATAAGTTTTTTGTTATCAAAGAGCGTTTTTGTCTTTCGAGAATTAAAACTACATTATATATATTGGAATACCACATGCATTTGAGCTGCACTCTGTTTAGTTTTCCTAACACTCAAGAAAGTTAGCCACATATTTACTAAAAAATGATTATTATGTTGTGAGAAATTTCACTTTATCTTCTTATGGTAATTACTATAAAATTGATACATTTTTATAGGTGCATATCCAAATAATTAACCTATAATTTATAATAAAATAATGAACGTTTATAGGTTCTGTTTAATTTTCTTTGCAATTATTTCTAATTCTCATAGCTTATTAATGTTTAAGACTTTTGACTCTAGCCAATGCAAAATCCCACATAATTTGTAAATTACTAATCACACCAATATATTAAATATCGGCAGTGTTCTCTCATTATACTATTAATGCAGGGTAGTTGTGAATATTTGGACATACTGTGAACTTACTACCATTGGCAGGAGAGACAAGCAGAAATGTTGCAACATAAAATTTTCCTGCTTCACGAACAAAGTATTGCCACAGTATTGCACTCAATAAATTCACTTTCTATTAGTTAATAGAATTTAATTGTATAGGTATTTCTATTTATTTTACCTGTCATGGGTATATAGTAAATTCATATAATGCCAAATATCCTCAATCACTCGTTAATAACTATCTTCCTACTGCATTTTTTGCATAATTTATGAATGCTGACTCATTGCCGATGTCATTACTTCCATTTGTGATATTGGCATTGGCTGTGTATGTTGTATGCAATCATATTTTTCATTCCGTACATCGACTACAAACACAAAACCTAAAAGTCAATTGTGGGAAAATTATCAATATTGGCATCGGAATAGCGCTAATATATAATGTGAAACAGACAGCATAAATATATTTATACACACCTGCAGAAAGTCTCCAGGAGCATAAAATCTTAGAGCAACTAGCAGTTGCAGCATTTCTGGAACTGGAAGACCCCTGTTTCACTGGCCCTCTTCGATGTCCACAATTGAATAAATACCATTTCAAACAGTGTCTTCAGAAAATAGGCACCGTCTGTAAAATTCGTCATCCTAATAATATAACATGGGTTCTCATTGTCCCTAATATATCGCTTCGGTACTCTCTTCATCTTCGTCCAAAAAGTCCATCAATTTCCTAAATCATGGTACAAAACACCGACCATTACCCGTCTAAAATTAAGATCACTTCGCCAAGAATCAAATTCGAGGATTTCAGAGTCAGAAAATATAAGAAAACAGGAGTGTTATAAATATGAAGCTGATCGTAATCGTCATCCAACGCCAGGGTGCATTGGTCAAAATTGCACCGTTAAACGATCCAGCAGAATAATTTCTTACCTGTGTTAAGCGAAGCCAAGATCAAGAGCGTATTCCAAAAGATATATCCACATCAAGTGAGAATGAAGTCTTGACCCGGTGGAGCACCCGTGAGAACTTTGCGAATTTAATGCGCACCCGATCCGGGACCGCCGGGAAAGCACCAGACCGTACCTTACAAGAGTAATCGTCGTCAAATAATGTAAATAATATCACCAAACGCCTGAATATACAAAAACAAGTCAATAATAGCAAAGAATAATCGCATTAGCGCTCGAGCGTTCATTCACCCAATGTGTTTTCAAGCGGTATCCCAAACAAATAACAACAATCGTATTCACCCATCAAAGTAATTAAAATGTGGTTTGCCGTTATTGTTTACAACAAATAAGTTAAAATAACTCCAAAACGTCGAAGCGTATGGAATATAAATGAATCTAAAAACGATATTCGGTGTTACGCCATCGGCCATATTGGTGCAAGTTGGTCTTATGAATACGCTAATACGTTAGTCTCAGAGTTAGTTCGGACTACGTTAGTCCCCGAGGCTATCTCCCTCGACCGAAGCTATGAATACCAACTTTTAGTTCCGTTCTAAACTACACTTAGACCGGACTAAGATAAACCTCCACAACACAGGTTTAACGAGAAATCTATGAATACGGCCGTAATTGTTAAAGTATACGTTTAGTGACATGATTCGAAATTTGATAAAGCGTTCTTGTAAAACCAAAAGTCGTGGTTGGCCAAGAGACAAGAGACCACCATCTCACACCACCTATTTTCTATGTATAAGTGAAGTTGAAGTGTTTAAGTTACCTGAAGATGACACTACGTGTCAAAACCTAGGTCGTCGCAATAAAATTCACTGTGGAGTTCACTACGTTTTCTTATTTAACCGTAATGGAAAACTTCCACCTCATCTCGCCGGAATTAGTATCCTCTAGTATTCATTAGGGATAAATGAGGCTTATTATTGCATGATAAGTGCCTAAGGAGGAATTCCGAGTGAAGGTATAATTAACATTTTTGCTTTTAAACACAACGATATGATGATATATTCGACTTAGGTTTGACTGGTCTTGCATCTGAAACATTAGCCGTTAAATAAAATATTCTTATTCAGCAGAACGGCATAAGTGATATTAATTTTATCAATTAAAGTAATATTGAGACTAAATATAACGCATGCATGTGTCAATTTTGGTAGTAGGCTTGTGAAATTCACTCACCCGAGTCAGGTGAACTTATTACTATTCTATGCACCCCCTTCACTCAACAAAATGGTATTGATTTCCTCTTTTTCCTCGTTCATTAATACATGCCCTCCGCGTTAAAAGTCCCACGGCGAAAGAAAAGATATCTACCGCTACCACGCCCGTCGAAAAAAGAGTGTATCAGTTTACTCCATTACAATTTAGTAAAGGAAGAATGCGTTAGTGTGAAGGAAAAAATGAAAATAATGGTAGCTCATGCGCATTGCTTACCCATGCTACTCACCTAATGCCTATAAAAACAATAGAAGTTCTAGAAACCACCTGGACTAGGAAGGAAACAGGTAGGGAATAAGGTTTTATTCGAATATATGAAGTATATCTTTTGATTACATTAAGAGTTGATCAAATATGAGGCAGTTTTCATGTCATAAAAATCAATGGTTACAGACTAATTGTGCTTCTACGTTTACATCTACGTGATACCCTGCAAGCCACCGTAAAGGTGTGTGGCTGGGGTGAATTCTCACCAAACGTGCATCATTATTATGTTAAAATAGGATTAGTAATAATATACTAGTTTAAACTTCAATTTTGAAAAAAGATAAAAATAACAAAGAAAGCATGCAGTATAATGCTGTTAGTTGGGTTAGCTTAAGGTCCTTAGGTATACCAACATGCTTACTACCCATGCTATCCGTTGATACACTCGTATTGGATATGTTTTCCGCTATTCATATCCCTAATTGTACGAGGAAAATTTGACATTTTGATTCTGCCAGTCCGGCAATCAACTTCTCTAACTCTGTGATTATAGTCCATTCTACCATAGTAAGTTGGGGTTCGTAAAATATTTTTAGCGTCATCACTGAAAATATTATCTTGGAATTTATTTAAGAGACTTGAGTCTAAATTTCAACCTGCAATCTGACAATGATTCCCATTTTAATTCATTTAATAGACTGGTTGTGCTAAAATAGTTATCGTACGGCCCCTTTACAAATCTTGCCTATTTGCCCTGCACACGTTCATGTTCATTATTTAGGCGTATTTCGTATGGATCCCATATAATAGCAGTGGAGGTCTTACAAGGGAAAAGTAGCCGATTTCTCGTCCACGATCGTGACATTTACCCAGTACTCTTTTGATGAATCCCAATTTACGATTAGCTTGACCAAAGCGTAGTTTTTCATCTACATGTTTCATGTTTTTACCTATAGTGCTATAAAATTTAGGAGAATTGACATGCATTAATGATGAGAGATAGTAAGAGCCGGGAGCAATCGGGATAATTCAAAGGATATGAGAGTAGCTACATGGAAGAATTTTAAAATAGAGCCACTGCAAGGAAATACATGCGGTCTGGAAAGAATTGCAAGTGTTAAAGGAAAATATCAATAAGTACGCCTTAGAAAAATAAAAGCCATGAATGAAGGGCATGCGTAACGGAAAATTATTCCTAAGAGAGAAAAGAGTTGGCACGTGATGAAAAAGGGTTCAAGGAATTTCAAATCAGAATCGGTTTCCAAGGGCTTGATATCGTTTTTGAGGAACAACGAGTGAGTGATTCGCAGGATACTAAATGTGCGGAGTGTATTGGAGTATTTCTTATTCAGTGAGCATTCATTTTAAATCCGATAATTTTTTCCCTGGATTTCCATGGTGGTTAAATTCCAGATGATAATATGTTCCTGATTGTGAATCAACTGCTGTGCATCGTTAAACAGCCGGTTTAATATTGAGAAGTTATGTTACGTTTAAAATGGATATAAAGTGAGTGATGGAATAAAAAAAAGATTCTTGTGGTCAATAGGTCCTAATTTGTTATGGATATTACAAAAGAAAAACATCTTGCACATTCGAGCAATGTTTTCTACTTTCAAACTCATCAAAAGCAGGAGAAACTACTTGAATGGGCAAGACTGCATTAAGGTTGTAAATATTGTTAAGAATATCCAAGGATTCTTTATTTTACTTATAATATTTTGTTTAAAATATTATTTACTGTGAATTATTGATTCCAGCTGTGACAGGTGCCAGGTAGTTAACTCCCTTTGAGACAGAACTGTTAGATTTCAACAGTTAATGTTGAATTTCAACAGTTGACCCAATTTACTGTTGAATATTTACACAGTAACTACTGGATATAACTGTTGGCCCAAATTACTGTTGAAGTTTTCAACAGTTTTTTTGCATAGGGCGTACCAATGTAGCATATCAAAAATTTTCCGCACCAAACGTTGGTTTCTCGGGCAAGGGTGCCTTTTTGCCTCTAGTTAACTTTTGGTTTAGGTTTGCTGAGATATTGTGATAACCTTGAGTGTTGAAGCAACCTTAAAGACTAATCCCACTAATATTAATGACTGGTAGAAGTCGGATGGTTAGTTCTTTGGTAGGGAAATTGAGTTCATTTAAAACAACTCTCCATGTGATAAACAGACAAAGAATGAATGACTATTTTCCCTGCTTGTCGTGAGAATATGATTAATGTTCTGATCCAAAAGATATTATTACATTGCGTCAGAGTCTCTTTTTAGTATAAGTCTTTGAGAAATATGTATTTATTCCATAAATGCGTTCAAAATGGGTATATACATATTTTGGAAATGAGAGTAATGCATTGAATTGTATGCATCACTTATTGGGTTTGAAGGCCATTTAAAACTACTCTCTTTTCCCTCTGAGAGACACATTAACGTTGAGTTCAGCTGTGGTCTCTTCATCGCAGATTAAAATTTTTGGTTGAGCTGACGAGATGTCCGACGGAAGCTCGTGTCGTTTCACGAACACACATCTCCTTACCTCCTTTTTAGAACCTTGCTGAGTGTTTTGGGACAACATTTTTAACCCTACGCTCGGCGGCATCCAACAGAGGCGAGGACGCCTCCTCTTGAGCCGGGGACGAGAGAGCGGTGTTAATCAGAGATGGTGGCGGACGCAAATGTCATTCACGGCCGTGCCATTCAGCGCACCCTTCTGGAATGGGATCGGGATTTTCCGTTCCCGCGAGGAAGGATTTCCACCGAGCGAGAGAGGGAAGAAGAGGTGAGTAGTAGTACCCTTTGTGAGGGTCCCTTTAAGGGGGTGTTCCCTTAGCGAGGAAGACCCCCGCGGACGCGGAGGGAGGGAGTAATTTGAGCGCCGGCTTTACCCCCGCTCTCGCCCCGCCACGCGTTCCGACTTGGAGGGGGGGGGGAGGGAGGGGAGGCGAGAGGAGAGGGGGTAGCGAAGAAAAGAGGGCGACGAAGCACGGAGTGGGGGGCAAAGTTTATTCAGAACCCCCCCCCTCCGCCCGAGGAGATATGCGAGACCAACAAATGCGAGGGCTGCGGTGAAGTAGCCGAAGAGAAGGGGTGGTCCATTAGGCAGCCGCCTTCTTGGTGACAAAAGGATTCCGGGGTAGGCATGCCAAACCCTACGCCTCCTCCCTCCTCATAGCTGAGCCACCACCCTCTTGACGGAAGCCAACCCGTCCATCCGTCCGTCCCAGGGACACTGTCCCTCAGCCTCCCACTCGTCAACCGTCTCAGCACCTTTCATTCTCGACCGACAATAGCCACAAGTTCACCGTAGGGTGAGCTTTACTTATCTCTGGACGAACGTAAGTAATCACCCTACACTACCGAGATACTGGACCGCGGTTAAAGGCGAGGCAGCTTATTTAGTCATAAAATTTGTTGTTTTAATGCTATACTTTACATTATATCAAGTTGGTAAATTAATTATTATTATAATATGGATGTGCAAATGAATAGGTAGGGCAGAATAAAATTGGGTTGCTTCAGTTTTACTAAACTCCTATTACTGCATAGTTCGAATTGTGGCTATTTCTCTCCCCTTTGCAATGTTTTTGCCTTATCAATATTTGGTACGCACGAGTGTGCTAAAATATTGGACACTCGTCTTCTTCATTGGCAATGAATTGAAATATCGTTCAATCATTCGTCAATTTACTGAAAACATTTATACTTTTTAATTTTTCATAAGGCAATGTACTAGCATTATCAGTAGAGATATTGACTCACTGCCAATATTAAAATGAACCATCAAGAGGCGGTTTTGTATTTGTAATGGTGTACCAGTTACGCATAATAGTGTACTAGGCGATTTAGACTGTAAATTCGGTGAGTCCGCTTGATTTCGTTGCTTTCTTGTCGCTGGCCCTTCGACACTCGGGTAGGTGACCGACGGAGGGAGCCCTGTCTATTGGCGTCACACGCTCTAGCGCCAGTTCTAATCCTCCACCCCCTTAAAGCTTTAACATCTTCCCCACTCATTCCCCCCAAATTCACTCCCCCCTGACGAATACGCCCACCTTCGCACGACCCATTTCCCTCGTCTTTTCCCCTTCCCTCTTACACCCAAAAAATTCCACCCCCTACCTCGTCCCGGCCTAATCCATCTCAACTGTCCTCTCGGAAGCCACCCTCCTGCTCCACCTCTCTCCCACCGAAGTCTCCCCCTTCTTCCTCGTAACCCCACCTACCCCACTCCCCTAGATATCTCATCTCCAGCCACGCCAAAACCGCCACCTTCCCCTCACCACGCCCTCCGCTCTTCCGCCACGCCCTTCTCCCCTTTTATATACCGTGGCCCACGTGTCCCGACCATCCCACTTCGGTCCTGCAGGAAGGTGCGTTCTTCCCAAGGGTCATACATTTCATCTCAGAACCCCCGCACCGTTCACCCATACGGTTTTTCAGGAATATTTAGAAAAAAAACATTTTTCTCATATTTCACTAAATTTTTCGTTCACTATTCGCGCGTGTTCTTCCGCTAACAAGTATTGGTTTACATTCGCTCGGCTCCCGCGCCATTCCCTACTCACGGTTTTCCTCATTCAAGCGTGGATACGCGAGGACCAGACCGTAGAGTTTTTCTCTCCGGAGCATATTTCGCTCTGCCGCGATTGTTTCCAATGCTGTACGCATGCTGACCAAAATAGGGAAATGCAACAGATGAACGATGAGGAACGCGGTCTTGATGAGAATCGGCAATTCGCGGAACGGAGAATGGCCATCGTCTGTGTAGCCTTTGTTAGCTTTTAAAATGTTTTGGTAAGAATAACGATGACGATGAATGGGCTAGACTGAGTTACTGCAGTAATAAAGACATAAAAAGGAAAGGGAGAAAAGAGAAGTCTGATGAAAACTGGAAAGAGGACGGGACAACTGTATTGGACACATAATGAGGCATAATGGTCTGTTGAAGATGAAGGCCTTTGGGTAGTGTAATTTTTTCCTTTTCAATTTAATTCGGTCTCACACACAATACAACAAAATATATACAGTATCATAATAAATTACCCTCACAACATATCACTTTCACTCTTGGTATCTTCAGGCTCAATTTTTACAGGCCATAGATCACTTCACGAGCCATTTCACTTTTCACTTTCACATAAAATATAGCCAGTACCCTCTTAAAAATAAGTACCTACATAATAGTGGGGAGTGGACCGCTTTATCCCTTTAGTTTATCTGGAGTTTCTATCTGAGGCGATCCCCGTCTCCTTGGGTTAATCCTGGCTTCTCCGCCATGCCACTTTCCACTTCACTGTTGTCAGACCATCAGACTCGAAGCTAGACGCCCCTTCACTGTTCTTAGACTATCAGACTCGCCTAGAAGACACTTCCCTCTTCTTGGACTATCAGCCTTCACCTTCGTTCGACTCCTCGACTAGCCGCCTAGAAGCCTCGCAGCAGCCGCAGCAGCAGCCCCGTCTCGCTCTTCCTCCCTCTTTATATCGGCACTTCTTAATTGTTAACCTCCGGCCATAATTAGTCTCCCTCCGTAACCTGCCGCGAGTTCAACAATAGCCTGCGAGACAATTTCTATTCTTGGGAATGCAACTCCCGAATGACCTGAATCACCAGGCTCAATGACAAATTGGCCATTGTCGAGGCCGACGCCATATTTCCCTATGTCTCCGTATAAATATTCTGTACAAAAACCAACATGGCGGCTCCCCAACTCCTTGGCATGATATGGCTAAATTTTGATACGTTACATCTGCCCCGTCGAAAGCAAATATTATATCCTATAAGATTTTCTTTCGAAGCCTCTAATTAAAATAAAGCGTCGCCCCGGCGCCTCTAAAGATCGTTCTGCTCCTGAAATTGGTCCACATCCACTATGTTTACATACATTCATAAAATACAATAAATGCAATTATACCCTTCTTTAAAACATCAACTTTACCTTTAAAACATAACATACAAATATTCAAAACAAATGTCATATGCCCTCTTCAAATTTAACATCTTTAAAATAAGTTATACATTTTACATAACATTGGGTCATATGTAATTTCCAAATGTACATATTTAAACATGCAAGTGCGTAACCATCAATAAAATAGTTTCAGGTAATCAAAGGAATCACACTTTGCTACACATCAAACATAAAATCTCCTTCGCCTTTAAAGTTATACATTATAACTGTCAGCCTCATCATATTGAGTCCAAATGTTCATTCACCCAGCTGACTTTACTTAAGCACCAATTTAGTAACCGTAGATCCACTCCCTCACCGCACAAATACAAAGTTTTAATCACAAGCCCTTACTTTGTTACACCTCTGCGACCTTGCGATAAAATGTGTACAAATGGCGCGGTAAATCTGTGTCTGCCGACGCTTACTCACAATGTAACTAGAAAATCGCATAACTGAGCGCTTATTTTCTTACGTTCTCAGTCCTTACTCAACTGTGCTTGCGCGATGTTCTGTGTGGAGTTGGTTTCTTGTGCGTTTTGTTGTGAGTGCAGTGATTTCTACGTATGGTTTAATGTGGGATACAAGGAATTTTCATCGTTCCGTTTGTGCATAGTGGAACCCGATCTCCTTTCTCGAAGTTCTCTCTGTGTTGTTTTTTACTAGAGCGTAGCACTCTTCCCTTCTGCCCCTTTGTTATGATTCTACGCCGAAATCTTTCAACTAACCCTGGAATATCTTCCTTTTCTTGGGTGCTGTCTGCCATCAGACAAGGTAAGTCGTCCTCAAAATTGAGATAACACTTCTTTACTTCCTTTCCACGTACGTAATCAAGTGCTCTGACTAATGTGTTACTGCTAATTGCACAGCCAAACGGCCCTCTAGTAAATTGGTATATAAATCCTTCAAAGTAAACTGCACAATACTTCCGAGAATCTCGAGGTAGTTGAATTTGGTAGAAGCTTTGCGTGAGATCTAAAGATGTCATGTATTTTACGTTAGCACAATCTTGAAATATTTCTTGAGGCGTTCTTGACGTAGCGTAATCCGGCTTCATCATCTTATTCACCGCCCTCGCATCCAGACATAGCCTTATTGAGCCATCCTGCTTCGGTAAACATATCAGGGGTGATACATATCGTGATGTACTCTTTTCTTTGAGTCCCTGCTCCAACAGCTGATTAATAGCGTGGCGTGCCTTCGCACGGTAATTTAGCGGTACATTGTAACTTTTCCCGTGGAACTCCTCGTCACCTTTTATCTCCACCTTATAATAATACCCCTTTATTTTTCCGGGCGTATTTCTGAAAATCTTCTTCTCCTTATAAATAATACCCGCTAATTCTCTAAACTCCTTCTCCTGTAAATCGCTGATGTTTATCATGCTGTTGTGGATTTCCTCCATAGAAACTGTATCTTCTCTCTCCTCATACTGCCCCTGTTTAATTGCCATTATTAGCTTCTGTGACGACTCCGTAGGCATTCCGAATCTTCTTTCTTCCATCTTCCGCCCTTGCCTCAGGATTATGGTGCTTTCAGTATAATTAATCTCCGCTCTCAGCATCTCTAATGTATCCGTGCCCAATATTAACGGCTTCACTAGATTAGGTATGATGGTGCAATTAATTACTACATCAATCTTCCCTATGTTTATTGTGGGAAAGATTTGTTTACTAATTCTTCCGCTCCTCCTACCTATTGCTCCGATCACCTGAATTCCCCGTATTGGTACCTCTAATACACCTTTGAATACCTCTGGATTCTTCGTAAATGTGTTCTCATTCAGACATGTGATTTCTGAACCGGTGTCCACTAGTGCCTTAAACTTCCGCCCCCCTATTTCCACTACAATTTCCGGACACTTGTTTTCTTCATGCGATCCGTGTTCCTTTTCTTCTTCGGTCAAATCTTCGGGTATGCATAATATATTCCTGATTTCCTTGTCGCATTTGCTCCTGTCTCCTCTATTTCTTTCTTCGGTCCCCATTTCTCTGGCTAATGTCGTGTCGGGACTGCTTGCACGACTAGCCCCTTCGCGTTTCCCTGCTCTTCATGCCTTTCTTCACTACTCCCGGAGTTTTCCACAATCATCGTGCGGATGTTTGGATTCTCCCTGGGTGATCTTTCTTCGTAACTCCGTCCATCCATTTGTTCTCGGCTGCTGTACCGTCTCATCGGAGATGTCTGCCTCTGCTTGCCGGATGGATTAGGTTGATATCTATTAGTACTATAATTCTGAGGTGGTGGGTTGTATCCACGGCCTCTAAAATCATTTCTCCTTCCCTCTGTTCCTGTCCATCTTCTTTGGCTCTCTTCCTTCGTCTCCTGTATCGGCTGCGGCACCACCCTATCGTATCGGCTGAGCAATGACAATAATCGTGGGATGGTGTTTATTTGCTGCGATATTATTGCCGTGTTGACCTCCGGACCAAAATGATGCTCCAACCTATAGATTATTTCCTCGTCCTCCATCGGTGGCCTTAGTTCCTTAGCGGTGCTTATTCGGGATGTTGCGTATTCCACTCGGCTGATATTCCCTCGTTCAACGTACCGGCCGGAATCTAGCGTCCTCCGAACCTCCATCTGCTGCTCACGCCCCCAATACTGCATCATAAACAGCTGTGTGAACTGCTCTACGTCTTCTAGTAGATGTGATATAGCGGTAAACCATTCGCCTGCAGATCCCGTCAGACCTTGTCTTACGATTTTCAGCATTTCGTTGGAGGATAATTGGTACATGGCTTGGTATTCCTCCAGCTCACTGATGTATCGCATAGGCCTAGCTCCTCTCCTACCGTCAAAATATGGAATCTTCATCATCACTCCCGGTGATTGAATTGCGGTTGAGTTTCGCGAACACTGCAGCCTTATCTTTTCCGCTTCATTCTGCGCTATTATTCGTACTTTTCCTTGCAGTTCCGACTCTTCCTTCAATTTTTCTGCGGTCAGCAGCTGCATCTTTTCTGTGATATTCCTCACTTCCTCACGCGTTTCTATCGCCAAGCTTTCATAATCCTTTAGCCTTTCCTTGACATTATATAAATCCTTCCGTGTTTCCGCCGCTATACTTTGGACATTATTATTCGCCTCCTCGCGGACAGCCTCTATCTCTGCGCGCCTTTCTGCTTTTTCCTCTTCTATCCGCGTATTCATCCTAACTTCTGCTCCTTTCAGCTGTTCCGCCTGCTCCCTCAAGATTGTTCTTAACAGCTCCGCCTGCTCCTTCTGTCTTCTTTCTTCTCTCCGTCTTCTCTCTTCTTCGCGTTCCCTTTTCTCCTTGATTTTCTCTTCCTTCAACCAAGCCCATAAATCCATCGTTGTTGGAGTCCTGTCTTCGACTTCGAATTTGTGAGATTCCATGTCGACCCCCTGTTCCTCGAGAGCAGATCTAAGCCTACCGACCAATTCATTTTTAACTCCTTCGGTGCCTAACCCTAGTTTCTTCAATTCCTCCTGCACCTCGGCCTTCTTCAACTCGAACAGACTTTTACTTGCTCGGAACATCTTATACAATTACACCGTTACTACTAACACTTAATCCGTAGTAATTTTCCCGATGTCTAATTCTCTCGCGTTCTCTAACGTGAACACTTCCTACTCTGCACCTCTCAGGTTCTCCTCGTGGTATCTATTAAACGTAGCCTATCACACAACCCCGTACGTCTAATATTTTATCGTGCCCCACGTTGGGCGCCATAAATGTAATTTTTTCCTTTTCAATTTAATTCGGTCTCACACACAATACAACAAAATATATACAGTATCATAATAAATTACCCTCACAACATATCACTTTCACTCTTGGTATCTTCAGGCTCAATTTTTACAGGCCATAGATCACTTCACGAGCCATTTCACTTTTCACTTTCACATAAAATATAGCCAGTACCCTCTTAAAAATAAGTACCTACATAATAGTGGGGAGTGGACCGCTTTATCCCTTTAGTTTATCTGGAGTTTCTATCTGAGGCGATCCCCGTCTCCTTGGGTTAATCCTGGCTTCTCCGCCATGCCACTTTCCACTTCACTGTTGTCAGACCATCAGACTCGAAGCTAGACGCCCCTTCACTGTTCTTAGACTATCAGACTCGCCTAGAAGACACTTCCCTCTTCTTGGACTATCAGCCTTCACCTTCGTTCGACTCCTCGACTAGCCGCCTAGAAGCCTCGCAGCAGCCGCAGCAGCAGCCCCGTCTCGCTCTTCCTCCCTCTTTATATCGGCACTTCTTAATTGTTAACCTCCGGCCATAATTAGTCTCCCTCCGTAACCTGCCGCGAGTTCAACAATAGCCTGCGAGACAATTTCTATTCTTGGGAATGCAACTCCCGAATGACCTGAATCACCAGGCTCAATGACAAATTGGCCATTGTCGAGGCCGACGCCATATTTCCCTATGTCTCCGTATAAATATTCTGTACAAAAACCAACATGGCGGCTCCCCAACTCCTTGGCATGATATGGCTAAATTTTGATACGTTACAGTAGGAAGTGTTTAGGTAGAAGGGTGAGGAGAGTGTTCGCATGAGATAGATGGAACGAATAGTGAAGCATACATTAATGAGAATTATATAGGTACTAGCAGACCTGCTGCCTGCTTGGCAAACAGTCTCTGTCTGGTGTGCTTTTGAGGTGAGCTTTGTGTTTTTACTTAATTTTTTTTACTACTCAAGTGGGAGCAGTGGGAAATGTGGGTGTGTATGTTTCCCAAAAATGAAAACAATTTTGAATTAGTTGGTGAAACATAAGTAAACATTTTGGCGTAAAAAATTCATATTTTTCATTCCTCTGTGTTCACTGTAGTAGACTGAAGAGAGTACTATTTTTGACATACAGTCACTCAGACGATCGGTTAATCATTGCTGCAAAAAGGAAGGCAAAAATCCACCTTCTATCACATCGAGAGCCATTTTTACTTTTCTGCATACATTTGCCGTAGTAAAGTTTCCTTTTTTCTTTTTTTAAAAACACACTCTAGTAGTCTGAAGAGAGTACCATTTTTGAACATGTATACTACGCTCATTGAGTGATTATTGATCGAAACATACGTGAGAAATGACCTTAGTAGACCACAGGACCTTAAGATTATCTTAAGGTTCTGTGGTCTACTAAGATCATTTCGCACGCCAATATAGTATACACAGGATCTTAAGATTATCTTAAGGTCCTGTGACTACTAAGGTCTTGCAAACGACACCACTCCCACTTCAATCCGATCGGTGCCTTCAGAGATTACCTCAAATTAATGAACCAACCTCGAGCGCTGTACGGACAACTGCCTTCCACGAACCACGTTTTGGCATTTTTCTCTGCACAAACTGGAAAAATCTAAAACTACTACGAAATAATACAGATAGAGTTCACACTCAACGCACTAAACCTCACTCTTTCAGCTCAAAACTTGGGAGAGGACAAAACAAAACGGATACAGAATGACTGACTGACATGCTTTAATATTAATATATACTAGCAGGCCTGCTGCCTGCTCTGCAGGTACTTTTCATAAGCATTTCGTATGCAGAGAGAAGGAAATGGCTATTTTATAAATAGAGAAATGTGTCCCACTCTAATTATCCTATATGTTTTTGTACTTTTTTCTACGCCAAATTTGCCCCTTTATCAAAAACGTAAACACATTTACATAGCAACGAAAACTAATTTGCATAGCAACTGATTTCCCATGTTAAAAGATAGGGAAAAAAACATATTTCTCTACACCACAAACTGCTAAAAATCCAAAACTACTACCAAATCGTGCAGACAGAGAATCCACACACAACGCACCAAACCTCACTCTTTTAGCTCAAAACTTAAGAGAGAACGAAACAAAACGGATACAGAATGATGGACTGACTGACACGCTACAAAATTAATATAGGTTTATAGATAGATGAAAGATTTAACTGACAGAATAATGGAGCGGAGAGCTGCGTTAAAAGAATCTTAGGACTGTTGATTAATGATGCTATATATTTATGTGGACGCAGCCAATCGGTAAGGTCATGAACATCATCAAGGATGGCTGGGTGTTAGAGCATACCTACTACGTCGGATTTGATAGGAGCAGACGAATTACGGAGGTACACTCAACGTCGGTCATCCCCAAAGACAGGCGACAACAATTACTTCCTGGCAGAGCGTAGTACGTTCTGATAGGTGAAGCATTGATCCTGAAATTCTCTCCACTTAGCAGTTTGGTTGGGGTCTGTTCGCAGCAAAACAAATTATCCTACTTCCGGGATTTGAACACATGTTGGGGTTGTAAGAAAATTCTTATATAATCCACCACACCAACCCTACCACCAAAAATTGAATTTCCTCATTGACTCAGGCCGTAGCGTTTTTCCCTTTTTTTGACAATTTTGGCTACAAGTAAATAGAATTAAAGGGGAAATAAGGACTATATAACAAAAATTCATGACGAAATAAATCTCTTATTATATACTTTTCACTTTTTTTCAATCCTTTTCGGACAATCTACTTTCTTGCATTATGAACTGTATACTACTATAAAGAAGAATTACACAGTAAGAGTAAAAAAATGCGCATATCTTGCGTTGGGTAGTTGCTGGAGTGTAAAAGATTTACTACTCGTAACAATCCACACCTACTAGACATGGTTCAAGGCGCAGGAGTAATGACGTTTCCTGTTCCTAATAATTCAATGCCTTCAATACACCTTGCCATAGTTGTAATAAACTTTTTTGTTTACTTTCCAGCATATTTAACCATGCTGCACTTAGATTTTTAAACCAATGGAAAATTACGGTGGCAGAGAAATACCTGCAAACCTATAGGAGTTACTCAGTCTCAAATTCTCTATTTATGCTTGTAAAACTTGTTGAATGATTCTACCATTGTGAATGATATTGTCATATACGATTTCTGATGTATAAATCGCCAGAGATACCGTTAAGTTCTTGGGAAGTTTTCGCGAATCATAAATTCATTATCTACTTGAAGCGGTAGAGGTTTTAGAAAGTGCTTATGATTTAGTAATACCTTGCTTTATATTTTATATATTAGTCTTCTACAATATTACTCTGAAACTGCTAAGTTGTGGTACTGTTGTGTAAGTCATCTGAATTATTTCATATTCCCATTAACTTTCATAACCCTCAAGTATATGCTTGGGTGCATATTTTCATTGGCAGAGTAAGGACGAAGAAAAGAGAAGGGCTGAGCGTTATAATACCTAATAACATGCCATACAATATGCAAAACAAGTCTCCATGAATATGTATCGTGGCTGAGTGAACTAGTTTCCTTGAACGTAGGCGTTTAGGCGTTGCTAAACGTTCGACCGTCAGTCAAATTCCCAGAATGCCTAGTTACAACAAAATTTAAGCTACACACGAGAAAGTGGATGGGTTTTAACAAGCAAGTCTATCCATTTTAATACACCTTGAAATAAGAAGCTCGAGCATATTTCTGAAGATTCAGTTTTGATCGACCCTCGTTTATTTTTTTGCACGGATTTTGAGTTATTAATCATCATCAGAATTTCAACCCTAGGATTGTTTAACTACAACCCTCCATTTTTCCCTATTCAGTACTTATTTTTTCATGCATTAATGGGTTTTCTCTTTCACGTCCTTCTGTATTTTCTCTACTGACTTGTCCCTTGATCTTCCTCGCGGGACCTTCCCTTCGATTTTCCCTTCTATTATATTTTTAACTGACCAATTTTGTCTCAAGGTATGCCAAATCTATCGAGTTCTTCGCCGTAGGATTATCCATACCATACCATCACCATAGGATCATTACAGATACTCCAAGCACATAGTTTTGCAATTAAGGTGGCATTTTAATTACTTAAGTCTTCGCTCAAGGATGATTATTGCCTTCTCCAATGTTCAAATATTCTCCTTTGCTGCCATAATAAAGGCCCCGCAAGCCTTGTCCGTCTCCCCAGCTCCTGCACCCTTCTCTTATTGCTTAGCCCACGGAAGCGGCGGCGCTTGGCTGCTGTCTCCGGTTGGTGACAACGTCATCCTTGAAAGACAGACTTCATCTCGCTCCTTGAATTGTCTCGTGCTTTTTCTTCCTCACGTCTTTCCGTTTCACCTGACTGCCCATCTCTGTATTATCTTTATACTTTAGAAGCATGCGAGCAAGAATTTTTTTTCAATAAGTATGAGTGGGGTGTGGCATAATAGATGGGAGTTTTTCTTTTGCATTCAATGTAGCAAAGTTCACGGGTGCTGAAAGGGAGGGGATTTATTTAAGGTGAAATCACGTGCTTTCTGCATGGGTGCTTGTCATTTGCTAAAATGTTTCTGATTTTTTTGAATGCGTATTTGGAGGCAGCAGCATTTCTGGAAATGAGAGTCGGATAACGCGTGATCTTGAACTGTTTCCGTGCATTGTCATCGTAAGCAAAGTCCCGTGTTTACCTTAACTTGTGTCATTTGAAATATTACCGGCAAATGCGTTGTAAATGAATTAACTAACAATGGCTTAAAAATCAGCCATTATCTTCGCATTTTAATAATCTACTTTCCATTTGACAGCAACTTACTTGTTATTATTGCGGTCAGACACTAACTACAATCACCCTTTCAGGTGTTTGGAACAAGATATGGAGTTTATACAATTTATTTTCATGTCCGCAGAACTTAAAAAAAACGTATCTTCCACTTATTCATGTAAACATAACGATAAATATTTCATTTTCAATTTTACCCAAATGAAAATAAATTTATGATTGCACACAGACTTTTTTTTTGCTAAAGAGCAGATGCAGACATCATTTCTTTCATAAAGAAATAGTTGAAAGTATAATGGTATCAACTAGTCTCTTTTTAGTTATAATCAACTCATCGCAATTATTGCTGGAAATTGCGTTCAATCCAATGAGTTGGTGAGAGTAATCTCCCGAAAATGTAATAATCGATTTATGTACTTATGCTATTAACAGCATGCGTCAATTTTTTTTATTCAAGATTTCAGGTTTTTCAAGGAATGAGGTTGTTTCTTTGAGCGGGGCGAATGAAAAGGTTTTTAACTCGGCGCATTAACATTATCCGATTTTACGTCTCCTACCATGATATTTAATTTTCATGTGTCTTACCTCTCTGAATACTGGTAGGTAAAACTTTTTGAAGAATAATAAGGACTTCAGTTGTTCTAAATAAGGTGAGCGATCTAACCAATTCAGATTTTAACCTTAATAAGAACGTAAGGGCTCGTCCAATGTGGTATTTCCAAATGGTATTTCAAGCTGTGATGTCTGCAGACAGGGTATGTGGTTTTGCTGACATGAACACATTGACAGGTAGAACCCGCCGTCAAACCATAGATCGAAGAAAGATACATTTTTTGGTTTCGATAGACTTTGAGAGTTGAAGAAATCATTAATATTAGTATAAAAATGTAAATATGAGAAGGGAACTCGGCATTAATGGTACCCATGACATTTGTTTATTTATTGTGTTTAACGATCACTCTATATGAGATGAGCATGTTACTAACTGATTCTTTGCCTTTTGCCTTCCATGAGTTGTAATCACCAAGCAATACGGTACACTGTAATGCTTGTATGGAAAAGGTAAAAACATATCATTTAATTAATGTGAACCTTTAGGGGAAAAGAAAATTCATGCAAGAAGCCTAATATTTTTTCAGTCGAAATTTATTCTTATCTGAATAGCTGACTCTCACCATTTACCCCTCTTCAGATATTCATGCCGACAGTATCCTTTACGCCTTCCTCTGCGTATATCAACACTATTTTCTAAATACTCCTAATCTCTTCCTCCCTCTGTCTATTCCTTGACTTTCACCCTTTCCTTATAGCAATCCTCCAGAATAACGTCACTGTCGAGAGATTAGGATTCACTTCTCGTCCATGAGCCCGGACCTGCACCCGACGTATAAGCTTCTCACTTTATTTCAGACTGCCTCCCACCCTTTAAAGAGCGGAGGATCGTATTCTGAGGAGAGGAACGCGGGCGTTTCATGCGCACAACGGTCAGCTCGAGGAGAGGGCGCCGTCCAACTTATGGCGACGGACGGAGGGGAAGGGTCGGCTGGACATAAGGATCCAATTAGGGACGTCCCCTGACTCCCCGTTTCAACCCGTTTTTAGAGGGGCTACCGCTTGAGACCTTTAAAATGGTCGTAATTGCTGAAAACATCTGTTACCAAACTTTGAGACGGCAATTTGGCCAACATTCGACTTCCCCTGAGAGTGGGAGTCAACTGAAATTGCGATAAACATGTCATTTGTGCTCTTTTCCGTCCTGAGCATTTCTGTCCGGCTTTAATTTCTCACTTCATGTGTCTAAACTGATTCCAACCTCTTCGGGAAACAGTTTTAAAAAAATGTATACTTATTTTAAAATTAGTTGGATTTTTTTTTCATTTTACTTAAAAATTTTATGTTTATAAATTAAAATACAAGTATTATCAAAACACTATTGTTCACATATATAACTCAATTATTGTGGCCTCCTCTGATTTTTCACAGTAGTTTAAATACAAACTAAATGACGGATATAATATTTTTGTTTTGCGCGTAAAAACGTGAAACATTAATCGAAGCATTCTTTCGAATGCACGTTCCTCAGTGTTCTTCTTAGGGGAGAATTCATCGGTTACGGAAAAACTATGCATATTCTCTTCAACTGGTCCTTTTTACATGCTGATCATCTTGGATGGAAGCGGAGAATTTCCACCATCTGCACTTGTTCCCCTTAACAAGCCAGAGGCAACCTCCACGTCTCGCCCAGCTATTATCGTTATCTCGAAATTAAAGAAAGATGCTGGGCGTAGCAAAAAATTGGGGGAGGGCGACAGTCGTGCATACTGAGAGATAAATCGCGGAAAGAGGTCTCTTGCCCTTTCGAAACCTTCCTCCCATTCCCCCCTCTCCCCCACGCGTTCGAGCCCCGCGATGCCTTAAGTTGGGCCCCGGCCCTAATGTGGAATTCCTTCCTTATCGCAGGTATTAATAACTCTTCTCTTTCCCCCTCAACTTCGTCTCTTCCATTCCCTCCCCACCCCTTCGCGTATCTCCCACCACCACTCCTTCTCTCTCTCTCTTTCCAGACTTGCAATTAGATCTCCCGGCACATCGACTGTCTCCCTCTCGTTCATTCTTCACGCCAACCCCGGACTCACACGATTCCACCCTTCTCAGTCTCCCCTCCTCGCCCCACACCTTGTCCCGCAATCTGTACGAATCCCATCTCCGATTTGACTCCCTCCATTCCCTCCCACCCACCTCCCCTTCCTCCCTCCCTCTCTCCTATCGATACCAATATCGGGAAGCTCTCGTCTTCCCGCCCTGTCCCTCCTCCTTCATAAGGGAAGGAAACCCTCGTCCCCGTTGTTTTTAATCGATGCCGTTCGGTTCGGAAGGAATTCTGGTTTCCGGAGGATGATTTATTCCCGCCGTGGACCCTTTTCTCTCTCTTTTCCCTTCTCATTCTCTGCGCAATCCCTCCTCCCCGTTCCTCCCGTACCTTCGAGACGGCCTCGTCGCCGGATGCCTAGGGAGCAGCTTTCTGTTCCAGCTCGGCATTCTCGTCGAATCCCTTTGTCTTGACAGCGGTATCCACGTGGTAGCTTGTATCGGAAAGCCGGAAATCCTGATTTAAAATGCAAATGCGGAAGGAAGCGGGGATACAAAATTATGCGTGTTTTTGCTGCGTATGTTAACTATTATTTTCCAGAGTGTCTTGTGGTTATGTGTATTAATATTTATCATTTAAAGATATATTTACGCATTTAAGGAAATGATGCTCCTCCTGGACATCTTGGTTGGGTTGGTGTTTTTGTCTTTTGAGTATAGTCTTATATGAAAATGAAACGGTAGATGATACCGTAGGACGTTTACCGGCAATGCAACCGTTTGGAGACAATTTTATTAGAGTTGAATGTAATAACTGATGAAAACATTAGCGAACCATATCATCGATAAAACAGTACTTTACAGATATTTTTGTCAATAAGAACGTGCTTGAAAACACCGTTTTTTTATTTTACCTCCTTCTAAAATGGATGGTATACTTTGACACTATAAATTAAGTCATCAGTTGATAATATCCACCCATAAAGATACCTTCGATATTGTTGATAAATGTATGGTAAATATTGATTTGATCGATTAATTAAGAGTTTCATTGCAGAAATTTGTTTTATATTGAAACAAAGGTAACGCATAAACGTTTTGGCATAGAGTGAAATCGGTGAGCAACCTCCTCTCCCGTTCTCCGTATGGTCGAAAGTTAAGGTCGAAAAGTCGAAAAGTTCCTCTTCTGTAATGGGTAATGTATCTGTTAACACATGGGTAGATATATTGGCCCTGAATCACTGTATACAATTCAAGGTTTACTCATACTTGCATTACATCCATTAAGGAAAATTAAAAGTTTTATTAATTTCTCCATATGAACGGTTGTAATTTACCTCAAATGGTAATAATTAGGCATTCAAAACGAACCGATCAATGTGAAAAAGTTTTAACATGCATTCAAAATATCTTTTCATACCTCAGGTGCAGTGTGTGCTTATTCATGAATCATTTGCCAAATGAAATTACTGATGCATCTATGAAAGCAATAACTTTAATGGGATTTCCTTTGGATGGGAAAAAGTTAATCAATTGATTTCCAATAATAAGTCATTCCTTTCTCAAGAAAATCCGTTATAAAAGTTTGACATGTAACCTCGTGTTAGTCCTTTTGCAGGATATAAAATTAAAATGATACCAATGCAAATGTTACAATTCGTTCCAATTTAAATTCGACACAACCAAGGAAAACTAATGAAAAAGCTTATCTAAGAATACTGCAGCAAAAAAAGTAGCCATATGAGTCTAAGGAATGCACGTGATAGTAAAGAAAACAGTTTGCCCATTACCTTTCCATGCTAAGGTAACAGTTGCAGGCTTTCTCAGCCTTTTCTCTGCCCAATTGAGACCAATATTTCTTGCTCTGCGAACTTACCTGCCCCCCTCCCAACAATCCCTGCACCCCAGAAATACGCGGTCCCTTAGGCCCACCATTCCACTCCTCAGCAGTTCTGGATTCCCGTCTCCCCTGAGACCCCTTTGCGATTCAGGTCTTTCACCCCCTTTCCAGGGGCACATGAAAGTTTGCTCCACGGAAAGTTTGCTGTCGCACGACACCGCTGTGCGTCGTAACCTCCGACGACCCACCTGCACCAGTGACGTCCTTCGACTCTCCTCCCGAGAACGCTTTTTACCGTCTTGGGACGCTTCAGCTCCTCGGGCGAATTGCGGATGGAAGAGCTGCCGTCGGGCACGTCATCACACCCGTATTTTCTTTATTTTTTAAAGGCTTCGGTGGAGTGTGTCCTGGCTGCAACGATTCGCTTAACGCAAGCCAATGTCTACATGCGAGAGATAAGAATACTTTAGTATTCCTTCTTTAACTTTGAAACTTATGGCTGTCGGATTTAAAAAATAATCACTTAAATGTTTTTAACTTGATAATATAATATATTAGCTTGAAAAATTGTTTCCAAGTATATAAAATCCGAGGATACTCGCGAAATCGAGTGGAATTCGTACATACTAAAGTAATACACGTGAATGTTCCACAAAATGGAAAATTGCACATGTATTACTTGAGTATTTCTAAACACATATACTCTTTTGCTTCATAAATTTGATAATCATGGAAAATTTATCAATAAGAATGCTCAAGTTTCAAAAGTACAAAATGATTTTGAACAGTTTCATTTTTTTTCTTTAGGTTCTTAAACCTAAAATTTTCTTTAGGTTCAAAGATTTTATTGAGTTGGAAGCCAAATAATGTTTTCCAATACATCCATTCAATTGCAAAGAGCGTTTGATACATTTGAATTAGGGAACATTACATTTTTCCGACGAAGGTCGAATAGAAAACTTTATTTATTCCCGTGCCAACATTATCAATATCGCAGCGCGTGTGATTCTGCTGATATCACTGATTTACCCCTGGAGGATATACAAGCAGCTCTTTTTTTCGTGTCATTGCATTCCGATAATCTCAAACACCGACGGGAAGGGAATCGTAGTCGGAGACATTTGGGCAATATTTACAAACCCGCTTTAATTAGTAATTTCCGCTGCAGTTGCTTGCGCGCGAGGAGGGGCTGCGAAGTTTATTTTTTGGGCGTGATCACGAATAAAGCCAGAGGAGGAGGTAAAAGAGGAGAGAAAGGAAGGAAAGGGAGAGGATGACAGGAGAGAATCCCCCTCTTTTCACCCCTTGAGCACACATTGCGCGCGTTAAATTCAACGCTCGGCATACCCACGGATTTGCAAAACCAGCACAAACAAGTTTTTAAGGGAGAAAGAGGACGAGAGAGAGTGAGGTGGAGGCGAATCAAAAGGAAGAAGCTGGGAGAGGGAGAAAGAGGTGGCAAGAGGAGACGATGTGATGAAGAGAGAAAAGGGCGGAGAGCGGAATGAGTGGGAGGAGATGGCGGTGGGAGAAAAAAAGAGGGAGGAGGAAACTCCTTTGACCCTTTACACGCTGCCGCCCCTCCTCAAGAGACCCCCTTTTGCCCTCGCAGGTGTGTTACAGGGTGGAGAGAAAGGGCAGGTAAGGAGGAGAGAGGTTAGGGGTTGAATAGGACTGGGGTTTGTCGGAGGTGGGATGGGAGGAGGAAAACAGAAGGGCGAGGAGGGGGGCAAGATGATGAAGGGCCATGTGTATGAAGGGCACGGGGCGTCGGGGGAGAGGCGGCGGTGAAAGAGAAACACTCGGGGGTTGCGTGCGTCGAGACCGCCGAACCTTGGCCGAGGAGTTGGGGTCTTGGGGATTGAAGACGGCGGCGGAAGATAGAGAGAGGGAGGGGTTTGAGTGTGTCTCCTTAAAGGCGAAGAAAGGGGTGTGCGAGTGTTTTCGGACGGGAAATGAAGGGAGGGAACACGAGGGACTTGTGGAAAGGGACAGAACGAAATGTGGGTGGGAATGAAATGAAGGGGTACATGTAGTAGGTAATTAGTTCGGCTAATTTAAGTAAACCCCGAGAATTCGTTTACCCTCGTCCCTTTGGCATTTTAGAGGGTGGATGATGATATGTGAGCCTCTCTTTTTCGTCTTGAAACGTGCACTTCTTCAAGTCTCCCATCATCTTCGAGTTCCTCAAAATTTTTCTTTACTGGAAATTTTTGTCGGAAATGCAGCATGCATTTTATTTTTTTTCTTTGAAAGGTCATGTGAGTAGCACCGTTATTTATGACTACTAGCCAAGGAAATAGAATGCAAATTTGTCTAATTTATTGCACTATAATTTATGAATAATATTATCAACGGAAAAAAACAGTTAATGATTAACCTGCGGCAGATATATATGAATGCAATGGATTGGTTAAAAAAAGATCATGTTACCCACAACGGCATGCCAGGCGTTGCTGTAGATGCGTTCTTTCTGTCCATCCACAATATTTTGAAGAGCCATCAAGTTTTTCACAATTACAGCATTTACTTTTTGGAGAATGTCTAGCGTGTTACTTAAAATTAAGCTCTGTGAATTCTTCAGCGAGGACATAAATGCTTTTAATGAGACTTAGGGACTCAAATCCCTATTCTTCTACCAACTAAACTATTCATATTACCGTAATTTCACTCTCTTTACAATCTTCACCACTCTACTACATATGTATCTGCATTTATTCTTCCCTTCAACGTTCTCACTGCCATAATTGATCATGCATCAAGTGATCCTTTACAATAATTTTTCCTTACCTCCAGGCTTTCTCATATATTGATAGATAGATGATCATATTTTTTTCCGGTAGAAGTTCCCATTTGCCTGCGCTTCTGAACTTTTTTATTGCTTCTCACTTTGCCGTTAATTACGCTTCCCAAAGACTCTTAATATTCCTAAATCGTTTGGCTAATGACCGTATATGACTCCTCTTAGGAGACCCTGAGCATATTTTCAATGCTTTTCGCTTAAATTTTAAATTAGAATTTTAATATAAAAATTACCAATTGTGTATATATTCGAACATAATGACATCTAAAATTTTGAGCTTATCCGCCTTTAGCGAAGTGGGTTTTCATTAAAAAAAATATAATCCTCCATCTTTCCCTCCACTATTACATTTCCTCTCCAACCAATGGTATCTCAAAGTGTACCAATCTCCAAGAAAAAAGACACAAATATATAGCTTGAATCATTTTAAGCATATTTTTAAGTTTTTGGTACTCTGTAAATTGCTAACATGTCATGAGCACGCGATTATTGATCTCGCCGTATTCCTGATGATATGACAAAATAGATATATCGATGCTGTTCCAGCGAAAACAATGAAGGCTGTTGATTGACAAGAAACCGTTTAAGATGCAAAATCAGCCACTCGCTGGTTTCACCAGCAGCCACGCTCCTATCGAAATTTCCATTTCCAGTTGCAAACAAAATAATGATCCCTCTCCAAATCAACTATCACTTAAATGTTTATTTCAGCAAAACTTATATCAAAATATCAAACGCTGAACATATCCATGCTCATGGGCAAAAAATTTGTAAATCTTTACACCATCAAATGGAAGGCAATAGGAGTGTGATAAGTTTTAATGGAGGAAGGAACCCATCATAGATGGAAATTGCCATAAAATCGATGGATTAATTGATTTATTAAAGTAATTATAGGTACACATTTAATGTTTTAGGTCTAAATAATGCTCCCCTTTTCCACCAAAACGCTTCTTTTTGTGTACATAGCTAAGGGTAAGAAAAGTTGAATACATTTTTATGGGCTAAAAATCTCGCTAAGGCAATTACATCAAAAAGCAGGATATGACTATTCGAAAATATAAATACATTTCTCTTGGCCAATCATTCATTTGCATAGATGCTGATGGAAATGTCGAAGATGGTTATTTTAACTTCACAGTAACTGAAAGGTGATCTGTGACCAATTAAATTTCCGGGATGGATTCTCGTTGGATCAAATCCTACGGCTTGCGCCCCAGCTCTAATTGTCCCCTATCCTAGTCCCTTTCAACCTCTCTCATGGCCCACACCCTACTCCCTTGACAACCGGCGACAAATCGTTCTGTTCACGACACCTTCTACTAGTGAGCCTGATATTGTCGTTGCCGTTTCTCCCCCGCCCCACGAGCGGTGGATTGGGATTGGAGGATTTAGGCTCGTACCCGATTCACTTCCTTCCCCCGCTCTCCTTCTCTAATGGTCTGCCGCTCATCTCTACAGGAGTTCGATCCCAACCTCAATATTCCCGGATACCCTGATAATGCGCTTTTAAATCCTTGCGGTTTGCCATCCTCCCCCGATGACTGCGCGGGTGGTGGCTCTCGGATAGCGGCAACTGCGCGTGATCCTGTTTCGCCGGATTGGGATTTCCTCCGTACAAGTCGGGGTGGAATGGGGGAAGCGTAAATTGGAGGGGAGGCTGCGGGGGTGGGAGTGGGAGACGGAGGGGGATGGAGTGCTGGAGGGGGGAAGGGCGTCTATCTGGGGGTGAGGATGCGCCACAAAACCGTAAATGATGTTGGGGAGGGATGATTGAAGGGTCTCCCTAATTGACCGGAGGAAACCAAGCCTGACGCCTGTGCGAGAACCGTGATACCTCTCCATTCACTGGATGGAACATTTATGATTTGTTCACTGAATCCGTGAGAGCTTGGACGGGCTTGCTCCCTTTGCATCGTATGAAAGGACCCACTTCTTTTTGCATCTCGACTGGATGGAACGATAATAAGCCTTTCATTCTTCATTTTCGAAGTCGGAATGGAGCATTAACGGTTTAGTAAGTATTTAGTTTATGCCTTTTTGGTACTTTTGGCGTTAAAAATTCTCTCACAGTTCTCAATGCGTGAATGTTATATTTTGATGCGTGAGAATCAATCAGTTTCTAGTAAAATGTAAATAACTGTTGCGTTGCGAAAATAGAACGTAATGGAAATCAACCTTTCCTCTAAATATAATTATGAATAAAAGAAGAAGTAAATAAGTTGATAAAACCATATTTTGTTATCCATTCTGTTAATATCTAGTATTTAGGTAGTGCACATATGCTGTAGTGTCACCAGGTAGTACTGCCGTCGATGCTGTGGTGTAGTGAAGCCAGCAGTGTAATAAACACTATTAATGTAATGGATAGCAAAGCATAATTTTGTCAGCTTCTGTGACGTGGATTTCCACAAAATATTTGACTGATCCATCAACTACAGAGAAGTGGAGAGCTTGAATGTATCTGAGGTGAAAACCTATGTTTTTCGTATCACGACTGACCACTAAGTTCCTTATTAGAAAATGGAAAAATCATTTCGCTGGAATTTTTATCGCTCTTAGTCTGGACTGAAAATAAACTGTAGAGAACGAGTAGAACGTTCGACTTCTAAGATTACGTTCCCCGGTTTGAAGCCAGATTATTTCTGTAGAACGCTCAGAACTGCGCACAATATTTTAAGAACCATAGGCAACGCCGAGGAACATATTCGTACCTACCTATTTCTATGAAGGGGGTTAGCACTCTGTAAACATTATTTCACGGTAACGTTTAATCTCACAACTCTAATGGAGCTTCAAGAGTAAAAGTATCCTCTTATTCCGCTTTTAGTGATGGAAGATGCAGAATGAAATATAGAGTACTTTCGGTGAACTCATTAAATTGAATTATTTGTGCAGACCTACTGCAAATAATTCATTAAATATCAACTAGCCTTTCTGATAGCTATACTATATAATCAATAATAGTAAATACAGGAGATTTCAATTATACATTTGAGGATCCACGTCAATAATAATTTTGTGTAAAGATTCAAGGTAGCACCCCAATAATAAATTACGGTCTAAAATACTGAGTGATAAAAGATTTATCCTCTTCTAAACCGAACCTAAAATGGTTTTCCTCGCGTTTCAATGTCCTATGTATTTTTCTGACGTCTAGCGAAGTCAGTCATTGAAACGTTAGCGCTCGTTAACGCTATCACCCGGTGTGAAGCCTGAGAAAAATACATTATAACAGATTAAATAGTTGCAATGAATGATAGAAACCTTCTTTCGGAAGTTAATCTGCCTCATGAAGGCGAAAATCAGCAATTATAATCCCTGTACCACCTGTGGATTTCTCTCTGAAAATCCCGATCATCCAGATAATCAGAAAGTGTCACACAGCTCTAAAAGGGACGTGGATGGGAAGCACCAAAAACTCGTAAATTTGGCGCCAGACTTAGGCTACCCGAATAACTCAAATCGGTCGAATTCGAGGATGATACATTAAAGATCAGATAGAAAGGACAAAATTAGAGAGATAGACTGCCAAACGAATCGATAAAACAATTATTCGTGATCATAGCTCACATACGTTAGGATAAACATTAGTTATTCCAACTATTCCGAATCCTATTCCTTCTATTCCTTTTTCCCATTCCCATTAAGCCAATGTCTGGTGATCTAACACTCCCTGCTACACTCTCCTTCGGCGGCTCGCTGGTTATTGCTAAGACATAGATGTATAAGTTTAGGTTTCAGCTCGACACGTCTTAAAAGTGACCGTCCCACCTTAACACTTGAACGTGGGATTTCCGGTCAGTATGTATTACTAGCATTAGTTGTCCGTTCAGAGAATAATATTTTGGGAAAAATAAACTCAATATTGATGCTGCATCATCCAGTGACTTGTTCAAGTTTTTAAGGCACGTGCAGAAAGGTGTAGAAATGGTTGGCATAAAACGTCAGTCGAACGAACGGTTCTGGAGACAACCCTATCCACTCCCGTCATTCTGTCGTCATGTACGCCTTCCCAGCCCTTCGCTTGTCTCCTAACCCTCCCTCCCTCCCACACTCGCCTCCCTTCGTTCTCCTTCCATCTCCGTCTCCCCACTTCGGCATCCCACACCCTCTCAATTCCCGGTGGATCAGTGCCGCCCGACCCGATCCTTCCTAATCTCTGGCTCCCGATTCACCAAACACGCGGGCGGCCTGCTTGATATCCTATTCATGAGATCGTCACGTGACTTACCCGCCCGAAACCCTATCCTAACTTTTTCCATTACCCCAGCAGCGGTATGGAGGCAGCTTGCTTGTCATGCAATCTATGCAAGAAATTTCTCTATTTTGAACCAGACTCAGCTTCTACGTCTGGAGGCAGATAAGTACACCCTGCCGTCCTAACAGAAGATGCACGGTAGCAGAACAGTTGCTTGTCCTGCGGGGAAACACGGGATTACGCCACCTACGATATGTGTGCGGCTCCTTTCAATCGATCCAGCGCTATCATGGGCTAATAGGAATGTAATCAACTTCTCCATTTCTACCATAATTGGATCAAGAACCGCTAAGGAATAAATTTATTGTCCATTTTCATATTATAAATCTGAAGCTCCGCCGTCAGGAATCTAGCAATCACATCCCAAGTTTTGGCATAAAATCATCTTTATTACTTGATTTTTCGGGGAAGGCGACCCCTTTGGGCTATCTATGGGCTAATTTGTGTTGGTTAGAAATCCTTCGTCCTAATCCTATTAATACGTATACGTAGATAACTATACTCGGCTAGTCTTTCTATTTCGACACAATATGCAGCTGACACCTTCTATTATGTGATATGTTTTTTAATTTTGGTGACCTCAATAATTTTCCCGGGAAGTGGAATTTTCATTCTAATAGGGTTCTAAGCTTGTCTTCATGCCATTGGGTACCAAATCTCTTCATCTCTCCCGTTCCAAGTACTCCTCTTTCAATATACTCATGACTCGGGTTAAATACCCATGAATGATGTTTATGGGAAAGCTTCTGGGATCTCTCCATTTATAAAACATGATTGTCGATGTGAATCATGAGGTCAAGAAAAATTATTAATCTGTTAAAACTATGAGTAATGTGTGGGATAGAAGGTTGACAAATGCATCTCCCTTTATCAGTCAACCTTCAGTACATGACTCAATAACTTAATACTATCTTACCGCTTTTAGCAGAGGAGCAGCAATGGAGGTGGTTGCTGAAAGATGGAGGTATTTCATTGAAAACAGCCAAGCCTACGGAAATGTAGATAAAATACTCCTTTTTACAGAAACTTTGTTTACTATGTAAATGATTCTAGATTTATTTTTATCAATCGTTTCTCAAGCTTTTCCAGAACCTTTTTCTGGTAGTACATATTGATAATTTAAGAATATAGAGTGAATCATTTCAAATTTTACTATATTCAACCTATTTGTTTTATGTTCACTATGATTCGTAGTTAAAATTTATATCTATCACACAATGCGTATTATTTTTTACTACTCTTGCGTACGAAAGTAAAATAAGAATTTGAAACTGATATTTATAAATTCGGTTTGCTTCCTTCAGTCATAAATAAATGATATAAATATATACAATGCCATACGTCTTCAGCGATATTTATTATTATCACAAAGGTGGCAAAATTCTTTTTTTGTACAAATTAGAGAGCTTAATGCACATAAAATAAAACTCGCACCACATAGAAACACTTCACTTGTTTTTCTTATTTTTCAAGGGTATATTTGGCCAAATTACTTCAACATACCCTCAATCATAAGTACCGACAAAATCATAATTTAACACCTTTCATCGATGCATTTCTTTCTTGCGGTTTTTTCTGTTTGGCACTTTCATATTTCAGTTTTAATTTATGTAAATATATTTCACATCTAGCACGCGTACACGTACATTGTAGAAGCACCACAAAATTAAGATGTGCGATCAAAAATTTGAGTAATACTTTCATTTTGCTACCATTAGATTCATTGGAAAAAACATCCATTTTTAAGAATCCGTAGTGGACACACATATGAAGGGAGAATATTGAGCGGGCTGTAAAATAAACTCCCTTGTAATTTTGAAATCTTCTATCCATGAACAAAAGCAATCACAACACCAGTCAGTATTGCAAGTCATTTTCTAGCAATTTCACTCATTAATATATCCATTCACGTTTACAGTTAATATTGAATTTATTGCTTAATTTTTATCTCACTTGGGATCGGGTATCGCTTGTGTGCGCATTGGTTAGCTTAAGGGATGTGAAATTATTTAAGTGGTACAAAGTTACATCGTGACTACATAAACCCATGACTGTTGTAGCATTAACATAAAGGGAATGGTTTAGTTCTACAATAACAGCATTGTAATGAGTTCATAGAGATCTTTTTGTGAACTTTTGTTGTTTGAATGAAGTGATAAATGAATATAAAGAAAACTGGGTACCAATTTTGGCCTCATAGATCATTTTTTTAACGCATTTTCCAAAATTAGGTATTACAGCTTCCCATTGACAGTTGGGAGTGATAACGCAAAATATCGTATCCCCATTGGACAGCAATTTGCGTTGAAATTTGTGATGCTGCTCGCACATATTTGGGGATAAATTACCAGAACATAGGCATACTTAGTTTTGCATAACAAAATATATGGAACAAAATTGGTTCTGAGACAGATCACAAGACATGATTTGTAACACTTATGGCTTATGGTGTTGTATCCAAGGGGGGCAGAGGAATTTTCCACGCCCTGAACTTTATCTCAGAGGTGCGCGAGTTCCATGAATATTATAGTAGCCAGCTGAAGGAGTATCTTTAAGGAATGACATCACTACGATACTCTCCTGATATTCACGATGATGGAAGGAGCGGGGAAAATAAGAAATAAAATAAAGTGATTCAAAGATATCTACTAATATGTTTTGCAACACCACATGATTTTAGTATTCCTATACGACACCAGCAGTACACTTAAGTATTCCCTGGGCAATTTAAAATACTTCCCATTTCAGCCTCTAAAAAATCATTCCAGTGATATAGAAGGACATCTTTGATTAATGAAAATATTATAAGTACGCTATAACATTGCTTAAAAGACGGATAGGTATCTATGATTTTTCCAATGAACTTTTTGTGCGCTGAAAAGAACTTGAATGTCTTAACGTCGAGAGTTATTGCCTAGCTGTCAGAATGAACTCCAGTTAAAATATTATAATTTTACATAGTTATAGTAAAACTAGAACTAAAGTCCATTGGAAACTCAATGTAATGCAATTGAATGTCCAATACAAACATCTCTTTTTTCTTCCTCGCATTAGAAGTTCATAGGTATGATCTTTTAAAATTTTATTGGTTAAATAAATGCTTCGGAGTTATTTGGGGATATTTTCAAGGTTGTTAAAATGGATAATGGTGAGAGCGGGATATTGCTTAGTGAAATGTGAAGTAAATTCGGTTTACTCTTTGTAGTTACACCCATGTGAGTTGATTTGGAATCTTCCAGCCACATCATATCGTTATTATAGTGCTCCAGAGCGGAATATATTCCCTTGAGTTATTTTCATAGCATATCTTGGGAAATAAATAATTTCAAAAACATTTTAAAACAAGAATAATGTCCATGACAAGCAGTATCACTTATTGTTAGTGATCTATGTCCGTGACACAACATTCACCAGGTATTGATATTTGAAAAACGCTCAACGGTGTGAGGAGATGATTTTGCATTCATCTTGGATAATCGGTCCAGAATAGCATTTCCACCCGTATTAACCAACATTCCGTATGCTTGCCATCCGGATCGAGTGAGGAAGACCCTTTCGTCTAACCCTTAAGAAAATATCACCACCATCGACAGCAGGTCGATCTTTTTGAGCCTTTGTCACTTGACTGGACCCTCAAGCGAGGACCTGAGGAGGAAATTCCGAGAGCCGCGCCCTTTGGGCATCAGCATGACCACCGAGAGCGCCAGCAGGAGCACCACGCAGGCCACCCCGACGGAAGCGGCGACGAACAGGACCCACTGAGCGGCGAAGGCCGCTCCGGGATCCACTTCTCCGTTGGTGGGCGTGGAACCCCCGTCACACCGCTCGTCCAGTGGGAGTCCGGTGAAGTTGGTCTGCGGACAGTCGATTGAACCATCGCAGAGAGCGCCCGAAGACAGACAGGAGATGCCGTCTGGGCACTCGAAATCGCAGTCGGGATTGTCCCGCATTTCTTCCTCCTCCCAGACCACACCCCCTTTCTTCAGCCGCCTGACGACGGTCAGCCTCTTTGGGGCGATCTCGCTCCACCGGAGCGCGAAGCGGAAGCTGGCTCTAGCCGACTGGGACCACAGCTCCACGGAGGCCCCACGCCTTTCGACTCCCGCTGGCCAGGGTCGACCCCAGTCCGGCGGGAGTATCTCCATCAGCGATGTGGCGTTCTCCCTGCAGAGGACTACCTCACCATCGGACACGGCGTTGTCCCCGAAGAACCTGATCGTTACCCTATTCAGGCGGCAGTCTGGTGGGAGGAACAAGTACTGGAGTTTCAGTATCGGATGCCTCCCTGGGGTGACCTGTACGGACCAAGAACAATGTAGCGGTCCGTTTTCGCCGTCATCGCCGTCCGTGGCATCCAGGAACGGAGGGAACCGAATGACCCCGTGGTGGCCACTCTGGGAGACCTCAGAGGAGTCTCCGCAGCCCGAATCCGCCCTCTGGAAGTGGTAAACGCCCTCAAACCTGTAGGTTGACGGATCGGCGTGAGCCGAGGAGGAGATACGGTGGAGCTGCAGACGGAGACGCATCTCGTTCACGCTGGAATAGAATACAAACGGCGCGTCGTGCGTGTCGAAAAATGTGGACCCCCTTATGCAGCCCAGTGGCCTGGAGGGGTGATGTCGTCCACCATCCATCACGTATATCACATCGTCCGTAATAGGAAAGTCTTCGCTATCACAAGAGGTGATGGTCGCGGACCTGTTATTGCCGAACGTCACCTTATGAAATTCAAGCTTGACTCTCTCGCCCGTCCTACCGACGAAGCGGGCATAGCAGTCCACCGATCCGTGTGAATCGGCCATCATGGAGTCGTTTTCATCTCCATCGCTTTCGTTCGCGCTATTATCTAGACCGAAGTTCGAGGAGGCAGTTCTGGTTGCCAAGAGCAACGGAAGTCTGTCTGCCAATAGAGAGAAAGGCCCCGATACACCATCTTCACTCTTCACCATCATCTGGCATCCACTGGAACCTACGAGCATTTGGTTCCCTATGCTTTTCTCCTCCAAGAATGCGTAAGAGACGGTGAAAACGAACTGGCGGCCATCGAAGGAGCCCCCCTCACTGTGGAACACTAACCGCACAATATCACCGTGGGACACATAAGGTTCAGCCGGTGATAGGGAATTTCCATACGAGGGGACGTGTTTCCCTTTCTTCCCCTTAGATTTGTGCGTTGAGTCCCTCACCATGCCCTTCAACCTCTTTTTTGGTGTCCTTTCACCACTGCAGTACGAGCCTACGAGATCGCCACCATCGTAGAGCGTCAAGCGATCCAAATCACAAGTGTTGCCTTTCGCTTGGAAGGAAGACAAGTATATCCGCACTTTTTGCCCCGATCTGCCCTCTATGACGTAAGTGCACTCCGTTCCCGGCGGGTACCAGTGACCGGGCGAGTGGAATTCCCCCTGGATGCCTTCCCTCACCGCCGTGAATTTCCAGAAGCAGCCGGATTGCGGCATCACCTCCCCCACTCTTGGACGTGGGCCCGGCCTCACTATTCCCACCGTCAGGTAGAAACCGTCGTGGTCCATGGACCCGTGGGGCGAGGAGTGGAACTCGACTATGACGGAGCGGCCCCTGGCGACGACCGACGGGAACAGACCCTTGCCGCAGAACCTCGCGACCTCCTCCGAGGAAGACGTGCCCTCCTGCCAATCCCTGACCGCCACGTAATCGCCCGGGCAGGCATCCACCGTGACTTCCTCCGAGTGCTCCCCGCTCCACCTCCTTCGCCAGCCACGGGGCCTCTGCAGGTGGCGGACTTCCGGGGTACCTACGTCGAATACATCGAAGTACTGCCCTCCCACTGCTATCCTCCCACCCTTCTCCGAGGTCTCGTTGTATATGACCCTGTGACGGCAAGTAACGTTCCGCGGGTAGAACCCAGGGTACCCTGGGGAGGTGATGTCGCAAGGACCTCGGCAGTTGACGAAGAGTCGATCGCAGTTTCCGTTGTTTTGGGACACCGGGGCTCCGGGCTGAGGGAGAGCGAGCTCCTTATGCCGTTCGACGGCAAGGCGGCGCGGTAGCACGGATATGGCGGCTTCGAAGCGGGTCTCCGGGCCGAATTCGTCCGCGTGGAACTCGATGACGAGCGGGCCGAACCGGGCTGGCGACAGGAAGAAGCGGCGACGTCCGGGGTGGAGCGAGGCGCGGGTGGTGAACGAGGACAGGAGGTTGCCGCAGTATGTGCCGACTTGGTCGGGAGGGCGCCCCGCGTCGGCGATTCGGAGGAAGGCGGATGGAGAGCAGGGGTCGATGGACCCCGGCTCCGTGGAGACGGTGGGAATGTTGAAGTGGCGGAAGGCGATCTCGAAGACGTCCCGGGGGTCGACCGTGGGAGGCGCCAGGCGATACACGCAGTGGATCGGCTTTCCCCTGTTGCTGATGGTGAGGCGAGGGCTGCCGATGATCTTCGACGTGCGGATGGTTTTGTTGCATCCTAGGGAGGAGAAGATTAAACATGTAGTTATTATTCAACACTGAGGTTATTCTATTTGTTTCATATTTTTAAGTGTAATGTGGCACTTCCGGAAACTACCCTGAAGGTAATGGTACATTTAAACATTTCGCGGATTTGTTTGAAGTTATTCTGCACGTCGAAAAAAGCGTGAAAAATGGCTATAACTATAAGCATAGTTGCTCGGTCATTTGGTTTACTCTACGAAGACGTCACTAGGCATTCCTCATTTTCGTCTTATTTAAGAAAGATTTGCAGAGAAACCGAACCCTTTTTCATTTTAACATTTACCATCGAATATGTGTGGATGACGTTAAACACCTACAGAGTAGTTGCGATCGAGCAAAAATAAGGATTATGAATGGCAACTATTCAATTAAAAACTCACCGATTTATAAAGCCATAATCAAAATATGTTCATGCGATTTTCTGCGAGCTTAATGCATTTTTATTTGATATGATCTATATTTTTTTTATAACACTAGAACAGCATTTTATTTTTCATTACCTTTCTTCGCCTCGAATGAGATTTAGAAAATTTAGAGCATTTAATATCGATGGTTCATTTGAATCTGAAAAATCTTTATTAGCTATTAGTTTGGCTGAAATTTAGCCCTACCACCCAGTTGTAGTTGAATATATTTTCTTTCCAAGTATTTTCTCTCTAAAACACATCCACTCTGAGGTTAGTGACAATAAAACGACGAAGGATAATGGATATTTCCGGAAGTTGGATTCTTTGAGCGGTGCTTTCTTTCCTTAAAATTCTTCCTTTAAGGTCACATTCTTCATTTAGTATTCAAAACGGCTCTAAACGTCATTCTGTCAAGGAGGAATTTTACTTAAAATCCTTGAGAGATATTTTTGTTCCGCAGTTCTCGAAGTTAATAACCAAGACTACCTCACGCAGCAGATATGAACGGAGAAAACTTAGTTTCGCAGCGGTATCGTCATGCTGGACCACCCGCGGTGCAAGGGGAACCTAGGACATAGGGTTGGGTGAGAAATGGGCTCTTTGGCTTGGTGGCTGCACAGGGGAGGGTGCAGAATGCGTCTTCCGGGTCGCACCGAGAGGTGATGACAAAAACACGCGCGTTTTCACTGCAGTTCACCCCGTAGGGAGATTCCCCTTCGTCACTTTTCCACACACGAGAAACCAATCCACCTCAGGGATACATTAGGGGGATGACACTCAACCTAAGAGCACTCCATGGAGTGCCACCCGTAGATTTTCCAGTAATTTCTGAAATTTCGAGATATTCCACTAACCAACGCAACGGAGTTTAGTAGTTTAAGAATGACTGATTAACTGGGTGCAAGTAGGATTTTTAGACGCAGAGGATGAGAACTGATTGACGTGTGACCTTAACATTAGTTTTCTCTCTTCGAAAAGGGCCAAGAGATTCATCAAGTAACGTCTCATTCAACAGAGAATATAACTGAAGTGACATCGACGTAAGATTTATGTGAGACCGTGATTCTTCGGAAAAATCTCTGAATCCGGCGAAATTTGAAATCAGAACCTCAGGGTGAAAAGCTGCCATAACATACCGTTATTCGCAGTGGAGTCGACTAGCAGGTAGGTAGGTCCTGGGTCCACAGAATAGGAGGCCAGTACTGTACATCTCTTTTTAATCGGGATACCTGTTTATACTGAAGAAATTTAAGAAACTATGTAATAACGCCAATCTTGGAAAATGTGGCTAGACGACCGGTAAATACCATTTAATTATTCTTGCTAAATTAAAATACTGTATAATTGAACAATAAGTACACAGCTTTTCCATTTGAAATAAGGTTTGATACATGGCTAACAATTACCTTATATTTGTGTTAAGTTGCAAAATGCCAGTATTAGAGAAAGATTTAGTTTGTAATGGTGTAAATGATCATTTATACCCAATATTTCCTGAAAAGAAGAGAGAGAGAAAGAGGAAAAAAATTTGTGCTGGCAAAATGTCTCTGTAATGCAGAGGGTGATGTAGTAATATTTCTATTTTTGAATTTTGGGCTAGTATGAATACCTTGATGAGATCCAAATTTCGTCTGATTTTCCTCAATGGTTCTAATGTATATATCAAAAATTTAAAACAAAACAAAATGTGAAGCTATTCATCTTACTCTATTAAATCAGGTTATTAGCTATGTATTTCACATTTTACTATTAATTTCATAAAACATACTCGACGACTCGTTTTGGCTACAAACTTTTGATACTAATATGAATTCACTGGTGCTACCTTTCTGTTTGTCTGAATGTGGCTATGGCTTATATTAATATTTTTGCTACTGGATTAGATAGATACATATAATATAATTATTTATGTTCTAGGGCACGCCCTATAAGAACAAATGCATGATTATTGCAAAATAGCCCGTACTTTTACATGATAGTTGCACACTAGATTAGAGCATTATCAACTTGCTCCGTTACATGTTTTTAAGTTGGGCAAAAATATGTTTATTTGGACCATTGGACGAAAAAATGCTTATAAAAGGACCATGACAAAGGCAATCCTAATTTAGAACCTACGTGGACAATAAATAATTCGAAATGCAGGAAATTTGTACGCGATCAAATATAAATGCATGAATAAGCGCTGGTGTAATTTGAAGGATGGGGTGCGATTGCTTGTTGCACAGTCTGTTTTCGCTTTTTGACAAGCAAAATGCATGATTATTTTGAAACCACAGAAATCACTCGATTTGTGCGAGTCGGCTGTTTTACAGTGTTCTCACTACATGTGCGCCGTCATAGACACGAGTCGATTTGTTATTCCAAGAATTCAATGCCCGAAATGAAATTCTGTCGTTGTCAATGTTGATTGAATGAAAAGCATTATACTCCTCTTGTTCATGCTCCGTAATTCGTTTTTGGAGCATGTCCTTTTTATTTTCATCTTGTTGACAAAAATAGGTTTTTATCCTGCGCTATGTTTTTTATCTTCTCTCGACCGGCATAGTTTCCGGCATTTTTCACCCCAAAATTTCGGAAAAAGGAATTTTATTGATGTTGAAGTTTTTGAGGAAAAAGGAGGTGGATAAAATTAAGTGAGGTTGCAAAGGAAATTGATTTTTTTGGATGAATGCTTGGAGATGCTTAGACAATGTTTAGTGCTGCGGTTAGCGCATTCTGGTGAATACCGAAGTAGTGTTTTAGGAGAAAATACGGCTGGAATTCGAGCAGTCCCTCTCGCATGCGCCAAAACATGTACGAACTGCAAATTACATTTGATGACTCTCCAGCATATCTCGTTTAAATGTGCAGCACCTGTTCCTGGGGTGCTTAGGTCACCAGAATTACCTATGTTAGTCTATACTGTAGTTAATTTCTATTATATGTCTTCTCCATCTGCAGTGACTTTGCGGAAGCTCATTACAGTATAAATAAAACATTTGCATGAAAGGAATTTCTCAAGGGGTCACTGTATAACCAAGCAAAATTTTTTACTAAAAATGGATTGCATTAGTAACTTAAAAGTTAAAAAGTACAAACATTTTATTTCTGCTCGTTTTTTTAAATTGCCACCTTTGCCTCTTTGTGTCGCGACTTCATTGGTGGCGCTCTGCTTGACAACCGCAGAGAAGTTATCGTCCTTGAATATCCCAGCGAAACAGAAAAATGGCATTCATTTTTTTTCATGATATCGTGACTGTGTACTATTGTGTGTGCTTCTATTCAGGCTGCACGGACATCTTTCCATTTTCAGTAAAAGTACGAGTGAGCGACGAGGAGGGATTCCTTACATGTTAATGAGGGTAGCGGAGACTCTGCCATGTAATGGCTTGGGTGCCCAGCCGATATTTGGATTCAAAGGCCAAAGCGGAATACAGTTGCACAGAAGGGTCCGTTATCTTTACCTCGTTTCCCTCGCTCCACTGTAAGGCTTTTATTGAATCTCACGTCGGGGATTGGAGCTAAACGCAGGGCGTGCGTTTCCCTCTCTATGGGACATTGTGTGGTAATATCGCAAACATCTCGCAGGATAACCTTGGTTGCGCAGCTGTGGAGATGTAACGATAGTCGATTTTCGGGAGCGATACGGAGTGCGGCTGCCGTGCGGGCGGGGGGAATAGTGCCCAAACGATGATTAACGCCGCACCTCGTGACTGCCAACTGATGTGATTCAGTCTTTTCGCAGAAAGAGACGCCTTTGAACGGAGCACGTGCGTCTCCAGCCAAGATGGGCAGGATGAACCATCCCGGCCCTCTACAGTAGTACTCGTTATTCATGGGGAGGAAACCGACATCCAGAAAGTGGGTAAATGGACATGAGGTATGAATTATTCAGGTAAATAAGGAAGGTTGGAGCGAAGCTCCACGTCAGAATTACCTTCTCTAATGGCACCAAGGGGTCAACGGTTTAATGTTCAATCCGACGGATGGAGTACACAAATCCAAGTGCTCTCCATACAGCACTAGGAATACCAATATCGTTGCCACTGCAGGGATTCGATCCTGGGTCCTCAGAATAGGAGGCCAGTACTGTACACGTCATCATCATCATTAGTCAATAATCCTGAAATTAGTTTCTCGCAGCCCTCCACTTAATTATCTCATCAGCTTATCTCATCATATTTACACATTTCTTCTCTTCCTCATCCTTCATCACATACTCTGCCATCCTTTCCGTTGACATGTCCTTCGAAGATTGTCTTCATCAGGCCAACGTGTCTCAAGATGTGGCCGATTAAGTTGTCCCGTTTTCTTCTTAGGGTTTTCAGAAGATCTATATATTCTGCCACTCTTCTAAGGACTACCTCGTTACTCGGGTGATCCATTTTGTTTTCATTAATATTCTGTAGCACCACATTTTGAATGTGGTCCATGCCTCTCTGCCAGAACGAACCATGCTCCAGATGTAAGTTCTGATGAATTGTTTCCTTACTTCAATGCTTGTGTTTCCGGCTGTAAGTATTATTATTATTATTTATTTATTGTTCTTGGACTGGTCCATTAAGAACATAATGGGGTTATACAATACATAAGTATATTCTTAAGAATATACAATACATAAAGTATATACAATACATACGTATATTCTTCTTTTGGTAGAATGTCCTATAGGGATTTGGTAGAATGCCCTTTTGGTAGAATGCCTGGCCTCTTCTACTCACTATTTCTTTCTTGCTTCGTCCATGGTGTTCATGAACTTGAAGCACTCTTCAAGCAATACTTAAGTAGGGACCGGTATACCGATGAAAATTTTTGCCGCAGTCAGAATTCTAAACCAAGTCCTAGGGATGAGAATCAAGTACTCTAGCACCACACCAAACCCGATCCTCTCGGTCTGCTATGCATGGGATGTCATGATTTGGTAGGTCCATTCCTTGACATATTTATGAATCGCAACAAAGGCTTCACTAAATGAGCAGCTTGGTGAGAATTGGAATTTTACTCACTGTATACGTGTAGAGGAGTATCATTTCAAAATTCGGATTTTTGCAATTGAGGGGGCGGGAAAACTGCTGCCATCGGTACAAAAAGTAAAACAGAAATTAACTCAAAAAATTAATTTACAGCGAACATTTGCATCGCTTCTATTTCATTAAACGGGAATAAATGCGAAACAAAATATCAGAGTTGGGTCAAAACCAACGGATACGACCTTTGGGCGTGCTCGGTAGCTTGACTGATTGTAGTTCATTTACCAGATTTGCAAAATGCAACTATACATCGCTGCTATTAATAATCCGTAAAAAACATAGAACAGTGATAATCACGCGTCCAGCATTTATAGAAGCGTAAAAAATTCTTATTTTTATCAATATTATGTAGAAAATTTTTTCCGAGATAGTATTGATATCAATCAAAATACTTTTTTCGCCAAATTCGAAAATAAAGTCAGTGATAGAAATCCATGCATGGCTAACTCTTGGATTCTTATTGTTAATGTCTCAAAGGTTTTACTGACAGTATTGTTTTTTGGTACTTATTAACCTTATTACTATCTATTATTATTTTGCAACTAAAGTTTTCATAGGAAAATGTACTGGTGTTTTGGTAAGCTGAAAAATCAAATTTTATACGTATAATATCCTTAGATGTCGAGTAATGTTGAGAGGTATAGTGAAAAAGTTGTACAAGAATGTGGATATTTTATCTAAGTTGAAAAAGAGAAATGCGAATATGCCAAAAAATTACATTTTAAAATTCAGACGTGACTCTTGCTATTTATTCATCTTCAGTTATTCTCAGCTCATGTTCCGTCTCCCACTTTCCATGTTATCGAGAGGAGAGATTTCAACCTCAGTGGAGGCAGACGAGTTCTCGACGGGGCCAACCCTCCTGCGAGCCGGAATTTCCCTTTGAAAGTCAATCGTTCCATTCGGAAAAGTTCATACGAGGCGGCCGGGTAGCGAGAGAGGAAAAGAGGATGGCGAATAGAGGACCGACAAGGGGAGAGGGGAGATAAGGGATATCTGGGATGGGTTGGAGGGATGTGGGGAAGGGTTCGAGGTGGGGCGCGAGGGGACGCTTTCCAGGATAAATAGGGGAGACGGGATCCTCGTGGGGGTGCGGCGATGGAAGGGGGAAAGATGCGGCCGGCGCGGGAGGATGGGAGAGGCGGTGCGGGGGTTAAGAGCAGGGCTTAAGAGGGATTGAGCTTGAAGGTGTGCAGCGGAGGGACTGAAGGGTGCGAGCCGCGTTCTGGGGGTAAATAGTGAAGGGGGAGGGTGGTCAGGAGGAGGGGAGGATGGAGGAGGAGGAAGGTCAAAGATAAAGGAATGAAATACGAGCGAGGGGCAGAGGTAGAAGTGGCGTGCGTCGGGAGGGGGCAAACGCCGGACAGTACACATACGGGCATTGTTGGGGGTGCGAGAGGGATGAGATTTGTGGAGTGGGTGCTCGGGCATGGTTCATTTGAGGCTGGCTTGCGGCGGAGGGGGAGGGGGGGGGGGAAGAGGGACAGGGGCTTACGAGGGTGGACACGGCGGCGGAAGAAGAAAGGGCTTATGTTTGGCGCCCACGGAGAACTTGACGGCCACCTCGGAGGTGCGTGGCAGGTGGGCCGAGAGTAATATCCTGATAAAGGATATAGGGGCACCTTATATAAGGGGATGAAAAGATGCATCCGATGGAGAGAGGGATTCGAAAGAGGAAATCTCGTAGAGTTTAGCCACGGCCGAAACTATAAATGAAAATAGCTCGCTAGCATTATACATTATTTCTAGATGTTTACGCGTGGTCATGCTCGCTATGTAAATTAATGTGATTTACAAAAAATATTTTACAAAAAATAAGTAACATTTTCGCTTAGCTGAATAAAATATAGCGTTTGCAAAAACTGTGACCTGAAAACAGGCTTGAAATCCATAAAACAAATAATACTGAGGATTTATGCCGGGAATTTAAACATTAATAAAAATTAAAGGGTTCAGAAATAAGATGAGCCATATTTCAGTATGAGATTTAAAAAAATAAACTGCGTACACTTCAGATTACATTGTGGTAGAAATATGAATTGAAGGGTTGAGAAAGATTAGGAGAGACTGAAGTTGGAAGTTTTTGAACCTGGTGATGTTGCTATCCAACTAAACCATAGCAATAAAAATAATTTATGTGGTAAGTTGAAGGGCTCTTACTTTCAGAATACTCCCGTTATGGAATATTTATACCAAGTAATGCCCGAGACTATCCCAAAGGAAGATATTAAAAGTCGAATAGCTCAGCCAAAAACTATGAATAGGGGATAGCCCAAATCTTATTGTTTTTGGCTTCGCAGAATGAATAGGGAATAGCTAAAGGCCAGGAACCTTACCTTAAGAATTAACTAACAATGATTAAATCATATACATTTAATAATAAATATATTTCTAATGAGACAATAGGAGACGGAGACATGAAGAGTAATTAAAATGGTATGCTAAAGAAGAGTGAAAGATAGAACCATGGTGCCAAATTAGCCTCATAGAAAGGATAATTAAACAAAAAGAAAAGATGGCTTTCAAAAATTTTGGATTTAATGTATGGGAGCAAAATTTTGTATCTGATTATATCCTAAATTGGGTAAGAGTATATGCTCTAAATTACAAACGGATACAAAACATTTTCTCTCAGAGTAGTGAGTTTCACAGACGGAAGAGTGATATAATCAGCTAGAAGACATCTGGGCGATTCAAAAATCTTTTTATCTCGTATTACCGTGGCGTATTTATGTACTGACCTTACTTACAGGACTATTTTCTGTGAAATTTTACACGAGTCTAACAGTGAAAACGGCACCAATGCAACACCTCGCGATATATTCTGATTGAAGGAAGACTAGCGTAAACACCGGATTTTTCTCCAGTAAAGTGTCACTTTTCTTCAAGGTGCATCTTTACAGTGCATTCGCAAAAAGCCCCGTTGATTTGAGTTTTCAGGCGGCAATGGAGATGCCACTTTCTCGGCATTATGCCTTGCCACTTAAAGCAAAACTATGCGAGCACTTTAGAGAAGAATTAACCAAGAACTAAGACGTTAAACGAGGAGCGTCGAGAGACTGCGAGATTGGGATGGAAAAGATTGGAATGCAAATGGGCGGAATGAATGAATAGGCATGGCGATGGATGAAAATAAGAATGTGCGGAGGCAGGAGAGGAGAAGGGGTTTGGAGGAGAGTGGCGGAAAGATATGTAAAGCTGAGGCTCTCCTCAGCGGCAAAAGTCGAGACGCAGAGACGCCGCCGCGGGTTCGTTCATTCGGAAAGGGAAACGCTTCGAGGAACGGAGGGTGGAAAAGTAGGAAAGGATAGGGCGGGAGGAGGGAATGAGGGAGCAGGGTTTGGTGGGGGTGAGAGGGAGAAAAGAGAGAAGGATGGAAGGAGAGAGAGAGGGAGAGAGTAGGAAAGGAAGGGTTTGAAGTGGTTGATATAGTGGAAGCGCTTCCTCGCGCATCCATCTCCTTCTTTATCTCGATTTCATTTCGCTGATGTGGACTCCCTCATTTATTCACGTTAATAATCGTCGTCAGATTCCGGCCTCTTCCCTTTTCTTGCGTTAATCATCTTTTTCGAGCGGAGTTTAATGGGCGCGTAATGAGTCTTTTTCTTCAACCCGCAAAGCACTCGAGAAACTAACGAGACGTTTAAAAGGAATAACGCGAGTCCTTGGGGAGCGTGCGTGCGTGCGCATGAGCCCGCGTGAGTGCACTCGGTGCTTTTTTTATTGCAGCGTTTGCGCCTCAACGCACGCGTTGGAGACAGAGGAGTGGAATCCATACGGCGAGGGGAGGAGAGAGGGAGAGGGGGGGAGATGACGCGAGGAGGAAATCCCGGAGAGAGTTTCCGTTCGGTCCACTTGGTTCGCTCGGAAAGATTACTGCGATTGCCGTGGGCAGCGGTGAAAATGAAAATAAACCCGCGCAAACGTGGGCGACTTCAATCATCCGACCGACGTTGGGAAAGACGGAAATGCAATCAAAAGGGTGGGCTTTAAAACGTTTGGCGTAAATGTGCTCGTGGGGACTCCCTCCAGCCTGTATTTCTCTTTATTTTAAATCTGAAAGTTGAGCGGTGGTGAAGGAAAAACGGGTAGGAGATCGACGAGATGAGATGAAGCATTTGTTCGGAAATATCTCGGCAGAATCTAAATCGGTTGTTTCAAAAAAATCTAAACGTGTGCTCCATTTCTCGTGGAAAACCGTCAACTTGCTTCAGATTGCAAAGACGAGCATCAATAGGCATCACTCAGGTTTCTCTTTTTGCTTTCATAGAACATCATCCAAACAAGAAGCAAACGTTCTAAAAGTATTGGATCACGAATTGAAACTTCACTTACTTGTTTTTGGATTTTTTATTCATATTCTGAATGCAAGGCCTGTAGCCACGCAGATTCTCATCACTGGGGGCTCTGTTATGAGATAGGATTGGGATGCTGGTCGTAAAAAATGCTGCTCCTGTTAGATAGCCATCGGTTACCGTTTCCTTTAAAATGAAAATAAAGATTTTTTTAAACCCTTAGATCTGTGAATGTCGTAAACGGGGGTTACGTCCAACATTTATCAGACTACAGTTGGAATGCACTCTGCTGCAGCAAATATACCTATAATTCAGTAAACTTAGACCTTAATGAGGATAGTAAAAATATATAGCCTTACAGCATCATAATTTCAGCATTTTTTTGTATTTCCGGATTTCGAGATTGGTGACTGCTTCTATCATATCATTATCCTGTTCTAAAGTATTTAAGCTCTATTTTAGTGTTATTTTTAACACTACACAACTAAGTTTTTAGGGAAATTATGCACCTTACCAGACCTCTCATACGTCTGTTTTACCTTACAATATTTGTCGTCGTTAGAGGTGAAAACCTGTCTTTTAGAATAAGGTTGGGGGTATATTGGTGGATCTACAGCATGAGATAACCTGGAGACATGTAAAAGACTATCCTATTATTATTATTTGCTAAAAGAAAGGATAATAAATTGATGCAAACCAACTTAATGCGAAACTTTCCTGAACTTCACTTAGGCGGAAGAATAAGTTTTCAATCTCACTCCAAACTGCAAGTTACAAGTTTCTGGTGTAATAATCATGAATACACAGAGAAATTCGATCGTAAATGAATTCTTCTTTCCTTTCCAAATTTTTAAGGATTTGTTTAATTGCCGTTTATCTTTCAATTATATTTTTGTCATTAGTTTCTTCCAGAGATATAAAATTCGTCGATATGCTTGTTTGTGATTTTTTTTACCATTCCTATTAAGTGTTCTAGGTGGATAATGTCCCTTTTTGCCAACCTTTGAATTCATCTATTTGATACAGAATTAGTATTTCTCCTTATCGAAACATAAAAATAGAAATATAGAAACTTTTCTCCTCTCTCATATCCTCCATATTTCTCCGCCACCATTTTGGAACTTTTCTCTAAAAATTTACAGTGAAGTTAAAATATCCACATTGTTTTCCCTCGTTGCTACTCGTAAATTAGAAGTATGAAATAGTGACTGTGGTGACTAATATTCTAAACTTTGCTCCATCATTTTTCTGCCGGCAAGTGGAAGGAGGAAACAGGGAGAACCTATCTGCAGTATTATAAATTATTACTTTGCATTAAACTTCTGATATAAAGAAAGAAGGAAATTTGATACTTCATAAGGTGTTATTAACGTGTGAATTGACTATGAAATAATTTAAAAATCCTAGTTTTTACTGGATATTTATGTTTACAGACTTGATCATGACGATCTAGTTTGAGTACGGTTTAAAAGAAGATGTTGCACGCCCTTGATGGAGTAGCTCTGTTCTAGCTCTCGAATGTATTTCTATTGCAGCCACGGATCGTTGATTGCTTTAAAAAAATTAACAAACCTGCCTGCCCCACGAATCCGTTTCAAAAGTAAAATTTTACACGATCCAAGCAAGGTTCCCTTTTTTCTCTCCAACTCATCGCTTCATCTCAGCATTCCCCACTTCCTTCCTTCTCTCCAATCGTTCATCCTCTCCACCCACTCTCACTCAATCCTCCCCTTCCCTTCCCACCCCACTAACCTAAAAGTTCCAATCGGTATCGGAACGGCGAACCATGTTTCACTGGGAGAGACCTGGGGAGACGTCGGCGGGTTTTCTCTACCGTCGCGTCGCCTCGTACTATTTCACTCATTGTTTCGGGGGTGCGTTGAGGAGAAGTAGGATGGAGGGCGGAAGGTTGGGGGATGAGGGTTCTGCCCAGCCCCCCACATCTCGTGTGTCGCGAACCGCTAGAGGCGGAGCGAAGGGAGGTAGGGTGAGCCTGTGATGGGGAGGGCACTCGTAAAAGAAAGGGGCCCCGAGGGCGATGCAGTTGGGGAGCCCTCGAAGAATGATGTCCCTCATTTAAAGCTCGGCGGGTGTGCGAGAAAGGTAGCGGGGGTGGGGGGTTGAAGGGAGATATGTAAGGGGGAGGAGGGCAGAGAGGGAGCGAGATGGAGACTCCAGCCTGCCCGTGTGGGCACCCCTCCACTTCATCCATCCATGCGATACCACTCTCGCCCGTTTCGGGATGGACGATACCATGACGTATCGACGCCGAGTCGATGTGTTTCCCGTCGTACAACTCGACGCAGATACTAAAGGAACTGACTATTCGATAATTATCACCGAGAATTTAACTTCTTAAGTGTAAACATTGGCTATTTATTTGTAATATAGAAGACATAATTTTGCTCACTAGTGTGTAATCAATTTCTTGTTGTATTTTGTTTGTTACTTCCCAACGTATGTATAATTTATTTGATGGCAATCTCAACACAGGGTTTTCCTTCGAGGCTACATAAAGCTCCCTATAGAACTCATTCTGTTTCTTCTTGTTCCTAAATTGGGAGTAAATAAAAGCACTAAAAATGCAAGATATCGAAATATTTAATGCATAAATATCGTCGAGAAGAAGGTGTAGACTGTGCTCTAGTCATGCAATATTAAAAGCATTTTTTCCTCTTTGTTATGTTATGGGCGACACTTATAAAATATCTGAAACATCTACCGTTGTTCAGAAGGTGTAGATCCAATTTTACCTATGTATCAGTGAAAAGGTAACGGGCATGATATTGCGTAGGTATATGATGATAACGTTGGAAATTGCTTCGGAAAAGACGATGAAGAAGGGTTCTCTTAAAATGTGGATAATGGAAGGTTTTTATATCTGCCCCTAAGGTAGGAGATTTAAATTTCTCCATACACACGAGAAAAACAAAAAATAATATCACCCAATATTGAAAAAACTTGGATGGGAAACTGTAGAGACTTTCGGAGGGCTGCATGTCTGATTTAAGTTACCTGATTGATGCAAATAACGACCTGATTAACAACCTGATTGATGCAAATAGCACTGTTTTAAGACACGCTACGTATCGTGTTTCTTCCCTCACAAAATTACAGCAGGATCTAAATAGGCGCTGCAAATTTAGAATGATTAACAGTCGAATCGAAAATACTAAGAATTCTTTTATACTATTATCCATCCGAGTTCGCAATAAAAGCGAAGTTCTATGGTATTTCTTCATTTTTCCGTTTTTATTCTCTCCATTTTTCGTAAAAAACTATTTCCACGCCCGGTAACTTTCCCAACTCTTCCACGCTCTGCGTAGCCTCTGAGAGTCACAGGCAGGCGTAAAAAATTTGTGCGACATTTATATATCTCCAAATGTCGGTATGTGTGGTATCTACCACGATACATTTTGGTATCGGTGATCGCTAATTGGGTATCGGAGAGCGCTCCAATCTCCCTCCCTCGCTCTCCTCCTCCCCCTACAATCCCTCCACCTCTATACCAAGCCCATCCTCCTGCCCTATTCCCACCGCCACCACGCCGCCGCCGCTCTCATATACGACGCCCGTGTTTCGTCGGGAAAAAGCGATCGTTTTGCCCCTTCGGCAGGAAAGCAATCTCGAACTTATGTCGGCAACCCCCAGAACATGCGGACGTGCGGAGAGTCTCAATCCGGCAATGAGGGGAAAGTGTGGCGGGGACGAAGGAGGGGGGCGAACGAGTGGGTGACTGCGCCGTGTTAAAGCCATAACAACGGCAGACGCGATTCACTCGTTCGCCTATTACCTTCTCCTCCCTCCCTCCTTCTCTCTCTCTCTCTCTCTCCGGGAAAGGGAGCAATAAAAGAAGTCAAGGGGACCTAGTATCTCCATATTTCTTGGCCCACCCCGCGGGCTCTGCGAACGACAGGGACATGAAGCGGAGGATGAGGCCGGGGATTTTTTTTTTTCAAAGTTTCACCGGCGTTCAGTTTTAAGAGAGAGCATAAACCACGCCATAAATTCCATATTTAACGCCTGGATGAGGGGATGTTTGATTTTATGCTCTCGTTCCACCCGATATGTAATCCAGTAGGTGGTAATAAGAGAAAATTGGGATCGTTCCACTCCGGAACAGTATTTTCACTCCGTCGGAGTTGCGGTAAATTCACGAATTCTGGAAATCGGGGCCACGCGATTCTCCCAATGTTTGTACACCTCTAAACCCCGAGATTTCCGTAGGAGAATCTCTCTCCCTCCGTAAAAAGACGAAACCTGCAGAGAAAGGGAGTAAATACCCAGATACCGCGAGATCTGGAAAGGAATGGAAGTAAGAGAATTGCTCGAGGGGCAGTCATTCGTTTTAATGATCCGTTAAACGAAAAGTGACAGAAGGAAAAGGAAGAAAGAGGAAATAAGTAAATATTAGTTTTTGGCTGAATCGTTCGTCTTGGTAGCACTACGGGTTCGGAAAGCAAAGAAAGAAGGAGCTGGGAAGAAAAGGAGAAGACAGGCGTATTGGAAATTTGGGGACGACAGAAGGAGATGAATAATGAATGAAGAGGAAAAGGGAGACGAGAAGAGAGATTGAGCCCGTTCGAGGAATGGGAGGAGGAGGCAGGTATGAATAAATGGTGGGTCTCAGTGAAGGAACATGGCCGGGTGGAATTTAAATCTGGACGGATGTATAGGATGGAGACAAATTCGATTCGAGAAATGGGGTGAGGCAGATAAGGCTGTGGCGACGAAGTGTTGCTACGTTCGGGATATGAATCCAATGAGAACGTTATAAATGTATGAATGTCACAACATAGACAAGGCTTTTAGGTGTGGAGTGTGAAAGACAGCACGTACACAAAGGATTCACAAATCAATCCCCATACAGCTGGTTGATTGCGCAGTCGGAAATACATTAAATTTAACTTTTGCATAATTGTAACGGTAAACATCCTAACGATTTTTAATCGGTTAGTCCAGTATTTATTTTCGATGTAGTGGTCGGGAACTGAATATTTTGGTTATACATTAATTCAAGTCAACTGAATTCTCGGCTTTGGACCCAGTGGGAACTTAAACTTATTTCAATTTCCCTTGTACTTTAAGTAAAGAAATGGATAGTTTTCAGGTGGAGTCATTTATATAAGAGCATCAAATTTTCAATTATTCCAATATTTTAGAAACATTAAAATACATTTATAGAGCTGCATTAACTGATAGTAATTGAATATATAAGCTTAAATTACTAACTTCAGTTCTGTGTCAGGATGTGTAGGTCATTTTATTTTATTGGTAAAATGATCCGGAGGCCGAGAGCATTGACCCTTCTTTCACATTTTGGGGATCGGTTTGTGTGGAGGTTAAATTTTCCATCACTAGGGACTCGGTAGGGTATTTCAAGCCTGTCGCGTGAACGGCGGTGAAATTCATATTAATTGCCACGCGAAAAAATTCACCTGGAATCGAACCACGGACAGTCATAAAATTGCCATGCGAATTAGGTAGCGTCGTGGTCTGCGCAGTGGCCCGGAAAGGCCCTGGTTCGATTCCCGGTTCAGGTGAATTTTTTCGCGTTGCAAATAATGTGACTAGGAACTCGGGATTGTATCCCGGCCGTGGCATATTTTTCGCATTTATACCGGTCCATTTCGGATGCTATTTACGCACCATATATCCACCTATCCTAAATGGTGCAAATGATCTTAACTGTCGGTGACCTCCTTCAAATAACTAATACTTTTACTCGTAGTCACTGCTATTATCGATAATGCAAATCCGTCTACAAAAAAATATCTAATTTTGCCAGTACTGACAACACGATGTACTAACTGAAATTAATTACTTAAAGCGAGAGATAAAATTTGAGCAATTGCGATCAAGTTTTTGCTCTGAGAATTGCAACTAAAAAATAACGATAACGTGAGCGCGTGCGTTATGAATGTGTCTATTAGACCCTTCGAACTTGCTAATTCTCTAATTGTAGATTTTTGGTTGATGGTATTATTCAGAGCTGCGGTCGAAAAAAAATCCAACCCTAGGAATTTTTTTATGGACGAAGAGAAAAAAGCGGGAAGCGTAATCCCTGCCTTCATCCACCGTACATTGGCAGGGTGGGAGGGGGGGGGGGGGAGCGAGAACAAATATTTCTCCTTTCAAAAGCGGCATTACGTCGTCAGCAGATGTTCGCCTGCCTCAAGACAGTGAGGGTCGAGTTAAAGGAGGTAAAATCCAGGAAGGCAACGACAAAAAGAGGGAGTGAGTGCGAAGGGAACACTTGAAATGGCGTGAAGCAGAATGGAAGGCAGGGAGAGCGGAAGGAGGAGACTTACGCGGGAAATGTAACCAAAGTGTGTGACGCTGAGTTGTTGACTCGGCGGATCGCACAAGGGAAGAGAGTAAAGGGTTAGTGTGGGGTGAACGAGCGAGAGAGAGAGGAATGAGGGTGAGGGCCGAGGAAGGATTGGAAACGGTTTGAAGAGGCAGTGCCAAGGAATAGGGTTTTGGGAAAGCGGATGGGTAGCTCCGTGGTGCAGGGTACGGCGTCCATGCTATTGCGGGGGATTGTTGCGGGATAGTGCAAGATTGTGTGCGCGAATGGCTACTTTCTGGGTGGGGGAGTGTCCGGAAGATGGAACGGCCGAGCTTTTTCGGTTGAGGAGAGGGAAAAGGGGGGTGAAGGAATGGGAATTTGGGTTTGGTGGGAGGAAGGGAGCGGTGGGTGGACGGGGCAGTATGGGAGGGTGCGCGGACGCGAGGGAATAGGGAACAGTCGGAAGGGTAGGGGGTGGAACGCGCCGAGAAGGGAATGCTTTCCCCAGAATCCTTTTATCACTACGAGCTGGGCTAATGGACGAGCCCTTTCCACGGCTTGCTTCGCCCTCACACGGGGCTGAACTCGCATCTTCTAGTTAGGGGCTGAATAAACTTTGGTCATCTTTCCTCCCACTAACCTTCCTCCCTCTTTTTCTTCAAAGTCTCCTCTTCCCCTCCATTTCTTTTATTCTGCGCCGAGTAGGATGCTGGCAAAGGCGGAGTGGGAGGAGGGAGGGTTTTAAGGGGGAGGGGGTGAGAGAAAGGAAACGGAGGGAAAGAGGGTAGGAAGATTGGACCGCTAAGGACCGAGCTTAAATTACTTTCCTCGGTGTCCACTAGAATCCTCCGCTGGTTAATCGGGGCACGAAAGACCACGGTCCAGACTGAGCGCCCCTTTTCCCCGCCTCCCAACTGGGCAATTACTCCTTGGAGCGGGAGAGAAGGGAGATTTCAGAATTTTGAATGATGGACAAACGAGCAAAGTTTATGACGCAGCTACCACGTGAAAGTTCATCCATCATTGCTACGAGCGAGACTGTCTGAATGCTTGCGGTGTTACGCGTACATTTTCCTAAAGACTATATTATCATATTTTTCTTGAATATTGAGTAAATGACTCCACTGCCACTATTTTATTGTAGTACTCTAGAAGGAGAATCACTTGGTAGGTTGAACAATTGTCCATAAATCATGTTAGCAGAATCGACGGCGGGCCTATTGTGTTTTTTTGCAACGCTGACCCCTTTTCCTCGAGTCCCTTCCTTATTTGACAAGCTGAAACATTATCCGTTAGCCGTTTCACTGTTTGCTTGCTAATGGGTGAGGATGTGGCCGCTCTGCCCAATATTGACGGAGGACCGAGTCGATGAGTGGGCAATCAAATGTCGATTAATGTGGTACATCGGTCCCCTTTGAAATAAACAAACGATGCATCATATTATTGACCGATATTAGACGAGTATGATTAGATTTCAATGATTTCTAATGCAGTCAAATATTAGCTGTGAAAATAGCATTTTAACGCGTTGCAAACTCATTTCTCATGGCCACATTTAACCATTAGACCTCATATAGTCTTACTTGCTTAATATGTAAAGTATCACTATCGTACACATTCTTATTTCAGATGGAGTAGCGTTGATTAATTGATGTACGATTCGTCAATAGCTATTTGCATGAGGAAAAACATTCAAAATATTGATGGTATAGAATATTCTTTGTTTCTTGCACAGGTTTACGGCATTGTGAACGCTTCTTTTCTATTATTGCTTATGCGACCCAAATAATCTCTTGTATTCAAGCTCTCCGATGTTTATCACGGTGAGCTTAGGTACTTTCAGTGCGATTCTCCTAATTGATGGAAGCATTAAATTTTAAGCATTCAGAGACCTCCGGTAGTTTTTTTGGACTGTGATGTTCCGATCATTTTCATTTTGAAGTATAATAATATTTTCTTACATAATATATTTCCTGAAAGTACCGAATGTTATGAAGGTTATCATGAAATAAGGAGAAGAGATGAGGACAAGTTTAATTCCAATGAGGTCATACATTTCTCTAGTCATACATTTCATGATGTGAAATGATTATTGATGAATGATAATTGATGATGAAACAATGAATCAGTATAAATTATGTACCATGAATATGGCTTGATTGGCTTGGCTACCTATTTTACACCTCGTCGTTATGGTCAAACAGCACCTTTGATGGTACGAGTACCATAGGTTGAAAAATAAACTGATCGGAATGTACTCCTTGAGGAAGGAGGAATATAAAACTGCTATATGGGGGTGACTCCGTTGGAATACCGTTCATTCTCCCTGACTTCCTCTCCAAATCCCCGGCATCCTTTCTTTCCGCCCAACTCGTCATTCTACGTAGACAGATTTTCATCACAATTCAAGGAAAGGGTCACTCGATGACAGGCCTTTCTTTCCTCATGTGTCATTGTCATTGAGGCCCTAGGTTTAGAGCTCACGAGAGCATGAGACTCATTCGATGCGGCGTCTATTTGTTCCATCGTTTTATTATTTTTTCCCCTTAAAAATTCCGTACGTGGTTTGCTTACAATCCTCTCTATTTTCTTTCCCGGAGTCCTACTTCCCTTATGTTTCCCAAATGGTCTTCTACTTTAACAAAATGTAGCCAAAACGGCAATCAGCACCCTGATCCTTTTTTGATACCTTTAATACTTTTGACTTTTGTCTTAAAACTTAAAATACTTTTAACTTTAATACTTTTGATACCTGGAATATTGAAAATTAATTTCGTTTGCTAAAATACACAAGAAGAAAATTAGCAAATTCAAGCTTTATAAGGATAATAAATAAAAGTGTACAACATTTAATCATCATCCCGAAATTGTGGCCTATGAAACTTACATTAAAATGTGAATATTAATATTGATAAAAGTGATTTGTAAATATACGGTTGAACAGATAATTAGCGTGTTTTAGGATAAAGATAGAGTGATTTGATGAACATCTCCACTCACATAGTAGGTATTATGTTGTTGAGATAATAGTTACATGGATATCAACAGGTAACACGCTCACACAGAAATTTGAATTTCCATTCTTCCTGTTTTCTCTCAAGCCCCTTTCACTCAGAAATTAAATTTGTACAAGCAATACCTATAGATTGCTAAGATAAAAATAAAACTAGGAAATTAAACCTAGCAAATTGTGCATAGAGAAGTTAGGATTTAAGTTAACTTAAGTTAGGATTCTCGACACGAAAAGGCCGCACGTCCAAAGCAATGAGAAGAAAGCGTTATTCGATATGAAAAACTAATTTTTATCAATTGATTGAGTAGTCTTTTTGCTTTCTTCAAATATCGTCGCTGAAAATTGAGGCAGTATGGGACGATACAAAAGATCGATAGAGAAGAAATTCGGATTGATGCAATTATAACGTCTTGGTTAGCAAATTTGTGCTGCCAAATGATGAATTTCATTTCACCTTCGGGACTTGAGACTTGTTAATTGAAAAAAATATAGTTTTCCCTAGTGAAAGTAAATTATTTCAATTAGGTTTAACATTAAAACAGTTTTCATGGGTGACTCATTTATTATAAATATTCATGTATAAAAAATTCTATCATATTTAAATTAGCATATTTGTCGTAAAAATTATTTTAGACTATTTATTAAGCTTTAGAATTTTATCTCGGGTAGGTATTTATGAGCTTTACTCCATAGCTTATTTGAATGATTTTTCATCTGTCTATTTTTAAGTGAACTAAACATATATTTATGAATAAAATATCGATAATAGTCGTAATATTACTCTATTTAGTTTTTAGTTTTCTTACAGGAAATTTTTCATTGATGTATTAAATATTTCCATTCGTTGTTGGCGAGAGTATTTTATTGATGTAAACGTAAATATAGCCATGAAATGTTATTTAAATTTCCCTCACATCTATTTTTAACTATTCCCTGCTTCCTTTAGTCCCTTTCACACGAGGGTAAATCTCCGGCGTAAATTTATTTACCACTCAAGGTGAAGCTCAGCGCTAATAACGCTGCACATTAAGCCTCTGTTTCTCTCTCAGTATTTCCTTGGCTAAATCCCATTTTCTGCAATCCTTTATTATCTTCCCCACTAAGATCCGCTCCTCTACTCGCTTCCCGCCTTTTTATCTTTCTCCATAAAGTTTCTCTATAAATCTGTGAAGGCAACCTTTTTCCCCATGGCTGCCACCATCACATAGACAAGCAGGCGGCATTTGGGCCTTCATCGAAATACACACTATTTGGTGTTTCCATTCCCTTAATTCACTTAATAAAGGACAAGGGTTTTATGTTTAAAAACACCTAATGAAGGACGTTTTATCTTTTACCTCCCTCATTATCAGAAAAGGACGTGTAGGTACAGATTCTGGCGGTATCTGTTTTTTAACTTTTTAATCAAATTAAAATAGCTTAATACGTTTCAAAATATTCAAAGCAGCATCATTTATCCAACTAAGGGAAGACAACTTTTAAAGGAATCGGTGTTGTTTTCATAACTAGACGTTGCTCTAAGAAATTTGTTTAATAATAAGAGCGCCCAATAGGCATAGAATCATGAATTATGATGTGAAAATGAAGGAAATATGAGCAGATAATGATTTAGGACATCATATTGCAATTAAAGAACTGAGCCATTTTTAACAAGTGCATCCTACGAACTGGTATAAATTAACACCTAATCCATTATTACTGAAACGATGTTCTCAGGAAGTAGAGAGTAGGCGTAGAGCAATCTTGAGCTTGATAAAAAGTAGTCCAAGCAGATTTCATTCTATGTAGCTTGGTGAATTTGTCCTTGTGAACTTTGGTACATATAAACATAATGACTCACATATTAACTTCAACTGAACTGCAATTTAGGAAAATGGAATAAAAGATGTTTATGCGTCTTCTGTAACTGAAGTAAAGGTAGACACTTACCTTTTATGAGACCCTTTGTGAGAAATGTCTTATGGTGAATTTGAAAAACCTTTGATATGCTTTTGAAGCAACTATTCACGGACAGATGGTTGTAAATTGCTTTTTATTTTCCGGAAACTAATTAATGAAGTATTTAAAAAAAGACTTATAGACAGTTTAAAGGCAAAGAAAGACCTCGTATTAAGTTATAAATATCAAGAATAGCATGCATGGCTTCTTTTCTTATGATATTAATATGTTTTGGACTGCATACAAAATTAAAACCAATTGCCGACATTATTCTTCGATAGCATAAGGTTGCGTACTCCTACATCCTGTACGATTTTGGTGGATCCACAATATCGTTGATAATGAGCTTATTTTCAGTCCGGCTCCCTGTCCTTTCTCTCTCCACCCACTCTCCTCCCACCAACTCCCACGGAGTTCTCGGGAAAGTTAAGCAAACAGTCAAAGTCACTCTTGTTTCCGTAATTAAAACGAGAAAGAGTGGCCAAGAATAGGAAGAATGAGGGAGAGGAGAGAAAGAGAGAGGGAGAGAGAGAGAAAGGGGGAACGAAGATGAGAATGGACGAAGGAAGAAGACATGAGAGGGAAGGAGAGACGTGAGAGAGAAAAAGGGGATCTGAAGGGGGGGGGGGGGGGGGAGAGGGGGCAGAAGACTCGCACGGGGGACGCGAAGGTACCTGCCCTCGCGAGAACAAGCGTCTGGTGTTCGCGGCCTCGTTGCTCGCTCCCTTCCCCGGCATGTGGAGTGGAGAGGGTGGGCCGTCGCTTGGGGAGGATGCGGGGAAAGGAGGCGCAGCTATGAGGTTTGGAGGGCACTAGAGTGGAGGCCTCAAGTGCGCGGGGGCTCGGAAGGAAGTGTAGGGACGCTCTCGGCGGGTTGGGGGAGTATGCTGTATGATGAGGGGAGGCCAAAGAGGGTTGGGGGGCGGTGGGGGAGGGCAGCACTTTAGACGGTGGAGACGCAATGAGGGAATTCCAGTAGAAAGGGAGGTGCGAGAAGAAATGCCAACGCGACACGTTAATCTCGTGCAAAAAACTCACCACATGAATCTGTCTCAAGGTTATGAATGGAATTATATTTATAGGATATTCTTGAAGTATGAGGGCATGGATGGAATGCTGTAAAAACAGCCAGTCAAGAGGTGTTATTTAATCTAAGGTAAAACTGCCATAATAAAGTCAAATATGACATATTTGCAAAAGTTATTGCCATACTTGCCATACTATGTTGCCTTGGAGCAACATAGATAGCATTCACTATGAGGAGTTTGTAATTTTGGAATAGACAGGACGAACATAGCTTGATCTTTACGCATTGTATGGCGTTAGCTTTTTATATTTTTTAAAATTTTGCGTTCGAACTATTTTCAGCTTCCATGAAATTCTTTCTAAGATCGAGTGGTTAGGTAATGGGTGTCAAACATTTATGTGAAAAAAGTATAAGGAATGCTCATTCAACGTTTTTCTCAAACACCAAAAAAATATGAATGAAATAAAAAATATCCAATCAAAAGATATTTGGAGAGAGATTGGTGTAAGCTAATGTTGGAGGGAGAGTCAGAAACTTAACAAGCAATTGACAACTGTCGTCAAATAACTTTAGTTTGTATCCATTGAAATTGAGTTGAATGGGGATTATTAGTAGAGGAAATTAGCTGCAAGAATGAATACCCGTCAACCTTGTGATATGTGCTCATGTATTCGACGAAGTCCGAATTAAATATTCTATACGGATGTCACAATTATTGGAAGTGGACTATAGATCATGAGTTCAAAAATAAACGGAGTTTAATAGTAATTTTACGCGGTGTTAACGAGTTTCGTAATAACCCAACTCGCCTCACCTTTTTTCTCAATTTTGACCTCAATCTTTCGACCACTTCCAACCGCAGGCTGGTGACGCGTGGCTAAACAATGCAATATTGAACACGGAGAGCTAATTTTAAGAGCCAATGCTAGACAAACAAGGGAGACGTTAAAGCGTGAAAGTGGGCTTTTAGAAAAAAGAAGACACGGCCGACCGACTTGCCCCAAGATCTAAAGGAAATGAGGAGGGCGGGCGTGTGTGGGAGGTGAATTCGTTGGAAGGGGAGGGGGCGGGAGGCCGTGGAGTGGCGGAGTTAATGGCGTGGTGAATGGGTCTCGCGGGCGCTTGTCACGTCTGCGGCTGGCTTGCGCGTTCGCGTGGGCGGGCCCGAACATCCGAGGGCGGAGGCTCCGAACGTCTTACGCGCCAGCATCCCAACCCTTCTCCCCACGGCTGGAGCCAGACTCAACCACGCACGCCCTTAAAAACCCTCATTAACATTCCTCCGTCCTCTTAACTCGCACGAGAACACCTTAAAGTGTATGCATCCACAGGAAAACCTTCCGTACACGGTCGTTTTCGTGTTGAAAAACCGCGTGAGCGTCCCGTTCCGGGAGATATCGTCGGGAGGCGAACAAGGAAATTTAGCGGAGACTTGGGAGCGGTCGGTGTGGAGGAGGAGGGGTGGGTCTAGTCGCTGGTGTTTACCACGGACCCAATTTACAGTTTTACCGTGCTCAACGTATTTTGGGGCGGGCGCTCACTCGTAACTTGCGCCTCTTCTCGAGGAACACGCCCCGCTCTAAATGCGCGAAAAAGACGATTAAAGAATGGGGCTGAGAACGCATGAAATTGCCTTTCTGGTGACCTCTAAGAGCGTGGGGAAAGTCATTTGGATTAAGGTGCATTCCTCGGTAAAATAGTTGTTCGTTAATTCTGCTCAGGAGTAATTTGGCTACTTAAGTAAATATATATCTAAACTAAAAATGTGCATTCAGAGGTATTCGCGTAATATGAATCTGACATCAAAGATTCTTTTTTTGTACCAGTTCATAAGAGCATTCTCGTAAATGATTCGAGGGAAGACAAGACTAAGGCATTTTCCCATTGACAAGACGGAATATGGATGAAAAGTAATGTCCCTACTTTGACCTTTATGTTGCTTACTATCTATTTAATTAAATATACCCAACCATCTTCATAATAATTACTTTCCTCTGGATTGGGGCTGATATTCATCCCCAAACATATAGGCAATATTTTATGAATCTATTTTTGCAAATTTAAAATAAGCTTTTTTTTGCCTATTCTGATGACTTGGAAATCTCGGTAGTACAGGCAAACGAGGATATGCTTTAGCCACCGATTCACTACCTATTATATACACCTTTTCCATTCCGTCAAAATAGTTTGCCCCTTGTGGAACTATTTTTGTTATAAAGTTTTTCAAGTTTTTAAATTCCGATAGCCAAAGTTATATAGCAGATTTAATAAATAACTACTTTATATAGTCAAATTCAACAAAAAGAGCTGATGCTGATCATACTGCCTGAAATTAGGCTTCTAATTTGCTTTGTTTATGAGGCAAGAATTCGAACAATGCAGGCCGAAGTCTCACTATATGCATACAGCGATTCGGTCGATCCCTAGCAAGATTCGGGAAGTTGTATATGAGTACCACACGAATTTTTCTGAAAGCAGAGAGTCATCATTTTGGATAATGGGAAGCGTGCTGGTCACAGTTGCATTCCGTCTGCCCAGATTCGGGGTGAGCGGATGAATGTGACACGCGGATACGGGTCGCTCCGGCAAGCGAGGAAGGCGCAACTGTCGCCGATGGGGAGTCTGTAGTAGCGGCGGAGAGGGATCGGCGGCGGTGAACGCTGACAGCGTGATGCGCGATTAGATTAAGGAGCGCGGTGGGAGCATAAGTGATTGATCGAGGCCGAAGCCGATGTGGGTATCTTCCTTCCCACGCCTCCCTCGCCCTCCCATCATTTAATCCATCCTTTTCTTTTCTCTCTCCCTCTCTCACCACCTCCACTCACTCTCGCTCTTTTCGGTCCGGGGGTTGGATTCCGGGAAACGAGAGTGGATACCGCACAACTTCGGTGATTCCAAACGTACCGAAGCGGATGCTTATTCCTGCCGAATCAAGGGGCGCGCGTAGGGCAGACGGCAATGATGGTTTCAGGGTAAAGGCAGGCGCGATGGGAGGTTGCGGGGTAAATGAGATGATATTACCTCAGCTCTTCTTGGTTTCAGTTGAAATACTCCATGTTGCGTAATTGGCGGGTTGGAATACCGGATTAAAAATAATGTCACATGGCTCAGCGAAAAAAAAATTATGTGATAGCTGGTGTCACGCACACTCAGCAGGAACGCAGGTCCATGGATGTATTTATCTATATATCTATTAGATGGCTGATTGAAATGCTGTAAATTGAGTTGGATCTGTTATCTAACGGGATTAAAAATATGTGGAGAATTTCTTATATGTAATTATGTTAGGACTCATAGTGAATATGGGATTACACTGTCTAAGGTATAGGTTTAAAGTATTTTTTCCTCCGTCGTCATAAAATTATAATAAATATCATAAAGACCCTATGGGCACGTTTATACTCAGCACAGTTTGTAAAATATATTAATAAATATCTTAATTCTGATAAACGTTTTGAAAGCATATTTCTATATATGATATGGAATCAATATCTAAACGTAATAAAAATCGAATTACAAAACCCATTTACAACATCAATTACACCATGATCTCCTTTACCCCTAGTTTTTATATCTAGTAAACATCTAGTGATGATTCACCCCAACCATACACCCCTTAGTGGGGTACGACGTAGATGATATTTTGGTAATGATCTCTACTTGATCGATTGAGTCGAAGATGGTAATCAATCAAAGAAATAGAAGATGGTAATTATGTCTGTACATAGGTGTCCAACGTTTTAGTGATTTGAAATTCATCTATTATAATTAATAGTATCTAAGTTAATATAGGGCAATAAACTAATACATTATGATACAATGGCAGTATCTAGTACTACTTATATAGAAATTCTACTAAGTAAAGGCATTGCCGTATGCATATCTGTTAATCTGTATATACCTCTATCTTTGGTTACTTTCATCGCCTGCAGTCTGTTAATGTAATATACACTACTCCGTCAAGCTCGTGGAGGTAATGTTCTAGGTGCCACATATCTCTCCAGGACTTAACTCGGTCATCGAGGCCGTTGACAGTAGCCAATGTGTGCCACGGGGTTGATATCCCTGAATTATTTGTTTCCCCTCCATTAGGGAGCATATCAATCACGATGTAGGTTTCTGACAGCGGTAGCCAACCTTTCCATCATCATGGACGCCTTTGGTCTTAAATCAACCTCCGCGGATGCAAGGTACGGGCAAACTACTGCCATTCTCCCACATGAACTCGCCATTTCACAAAAAAATAGCATTAATATAAAAAAATAAAAGTGTAGTCTAACGGCGTAGTTCATCATTTACGCTCATACGTTGGTCTTTGATGTTTTATTTATGCTTCCCGAACGAATTGCAGAACAGATCCCCACTAGAGCGACCGTCAATCCACGAGAAAAACAATACAAATGGTCGATGTCACGGAGTATGATCTGTAGATTCCATTTTCATGTAGTAATACGTAGGTTATACTCAGAAACTATCAATTCAGACTATATTTAGATATTTTTAAATGGAGGGCATAAGTTATAGCAGGTGACATAGTTTATTGACTTTTGTAGTATTTAGTATGAAAATAGAAATAGTCGTAGAAACATCAAGCAAAAAAATTGGTAAAACAGAGAATTGGTCTAAGAAACATAAATCGAATGGCCAAGGGAACATCCTCAACGCCGAGGAAATTGAGGATAGCTGTGGAGAAAGATGTAAAGAAGTGAAAATGTAAGATGGAATGTAGAGTTTAATGGTTAAGAAACTTGGTATTTGCGGAAAGAGGTCGAACAAAGATTAAAAGCCTTTGATGATTTTTGTAGAAAAGGAATGGAGTTGATAAATTCGCTGACAGTGAGTAAAAGATGGTTGTGTAGGCTTTAAACCAGTAGGCAAGGAAATGAATGAAGTTAGAGAAATTAGATTGAAAAATCTAACGTGGTTAGACAAGATCCAGTTGTCTCTTTCGGGATATGAATTGAGTATAAACAGGACTTTAAAGAGGACAGCAGAATGCGGGAATAAAAAGGGGAACAATGATAGGAATTCTGACTGAGATGAAGGTAGGTGAATGATATAATACTTTTAAAAATTGAATGTACTCTTAGTAGGTTTAAGAGGTTAGATATGATCTATAACGGTGGAAGTTTAGGAGGAAACTATTTTTTCTAGAAAAAGAGTTGGACAAATCAAGGAATCTTAACTGTCAGTCTCCTGGAACCCGATTACACCCATTCAGGTAGGTTTAGTCGTGAATTGGGTGTATATTATAGGATCAATATGTGTATACTACCCTTCATCAAAAGCGCTTGTGTATACATAATTACATCTCTATGAAATAATAATCTTATATATCTCGAGGTAATTAAGGTTATTACGATGGTCTAGAAATTGTCTAGAAAAAACTGATTAAAATTTTACAGAGGGAGAAATATTTATCTCTGTAAACTCTGTAGACTTTGTGTGCCGAGAGGATGGAATGAAAGCGGAAATATAAATGAAGATCCTGAACAAATTATTTCATTTACTTTTGATGTGAAAGTTTACTTTTGAGAGAGAAATAAACCTTACACATTTACTCCCCACGCTTAGGCATTTACAGTACATGGTGATGATATAGAACGTGAGGGTATAGAATATATTTCGACGGAATTCTGAGAATTTCCTAACAAGAAGCGATGTCGCAGGGGGAATAAATGATCCCTCCTCCCCCCCAACCATCTCCATGCCACGGTCTCACCCGGATAAAAGGAAAAGTTGCCTGGGCGGAGAACTCTGCACAGAGTGTGAGACGGGATGGAGTTGGTCCACTTGGAGGATAGAAAGAGAGAGAGAGGCGCGGGAAGGATTTTTGGAGTGGCTGGCGGAGAGGAAATGGCGATCGTCGGCAGTGAGAAGCACCCCGTGGAGAAAGGGACCGTCTGGGAAAGTTGTGAGCGCGGGAGAGTGGTAAATAGATGCGGGGAGGCTCTCGAGGATCGACAAGGGAAGTGACGCCGGGATGCTGGGGTGCGCGGAACTGTAGGGCGAGCATGGGACGGGGAGGATCTGGGAAGGGGGGGGCGTGGCATGGGATGGAGGGGGGTGGAAGTTTAACGGGCGGCGGAGCTGGAGGCATAATAAAATGCTGTGCGGGGGCGAGGGAAGGAAGGTCCCTAGGTGGCACAAGGGCGAGGGCAAAGGATGGATGCAAGCGGAGGCTAATAGGGAGGCGGTCGTTAACGGAGAGCGAGGGCGAAGACTGGAACGGAAATCGTCCGGGGAGACAAGAGAGAAAGAGACTCTCACTCCTCCTCCTCCGCCTCCATCAGCCCCGTTCTCGAATGATGTTGAAATTGGGAGAGGTGATGGGCGGGAAGACGCGCTGGTCCCCTCCGAGAACAAATATCTAAGCGCCGAATGCTCCGGACGGATCTCGGAATGATCTAGACGAGGCATTATGCAAACCGCAGCAAAAATGTGATTAAATATAAACATGGCATGTCATAGGTTTAGGTAAACGTATTGAATTGTTTTATAGAAACCATGTGACTTGATTACAATTAGGCAAATAAAAGGTATTAAATTTTATTTCGAAAACGTTACTATTACACCTTACATTTACTAACAGTGAGTCCGTTATAAATTATATCAAAAATCTCTTTGCATAAGAGGTAGGGTGTGATAAAAAATTATATTACGGGAACCACTTTTCATTTCGGAAGCGGAATAATCAGCGAAGGACCCAACAAGATCTACTGAACTAATAACTGGTTAATGTGGATAATCACCTTACTAACAGAACAAAACAGAATCTTGAATGCGAGCAAAACATAACTCTGAAGCATAATTCTTCAAGGTGGCAGGATGTGGACAGTATCAGTCGCTGAAAAGTCAAGATAGAAAGTGTTCGAAATAGCCTATTACAGAAGAATGCTTGAGTTTAATTAACATATAGAGAAAGCAATGAGAAGGTTCCTGAATAATTGGAGTGTAATAAAATAAGTTAGAGAAAAAAATCCTCAAAAACAAGAAAATGAAACGCAAAATCCTTATAAAACATATTTTGAGATACCATAACATGAATTGATGGTAGATAGGCAAGCATACATTGATTGATTAAAATGCAATAACTAGCCACATAATACCACTAACATAAAAATTTGCAAACCACTAGCTAAACTAAGCGAAAAATATATTTTCCTGCAAATAATTTTTTTCCAGTCCTAAAGGAGGGGGAGAGGATACTTTGCATAAAAACACCGGGATTGTGGTTTCGAATGCTACTTAAAGAGGATTCTCACTAAAAGGGTCATTGATGTTTTTGGTAGTCTTAGTTAACTTAAAAAGGGCACATCATTTTCCTAAATTCGTTTGATTTAGTCTTCAGTTGAAGAAAATTTTATCATTATTATTTTGGCAGCTTGCATGATATAGTGTAAATGTATATGCTAAAATGGCGCGAAAGTTAATAACGAACAAGATTAAGTATAAACAGCAGCAATGGAATATATAGAACATATGCTTTCCATTAAATTGAACTGATTATCACTACGCATATCTTTCCTTTCATTTGATTTAGGACACATTTCTTTCCTGTGAAATCCGCTTATAATCTCTCAGTTTTAAATGCAACTGTGGAATTGCCAACCATAATTCTATTCCTCCGAGATCACCTTAAGAGCTGAATTGTTTCACAATCGGAAGCAGCATTTAATGACCTTTTCAAAAACGTCGCTCCTAAAAACTGTGTAGATCCTTGTCATTAAATGTGGACTTTGGAGTCTGAGGAAATTACCCGCATGCCGTTCTATACACTAACGCATCTATTACCTTACTTCTGCCGCTAATTAATTGCAGAATAACAAATTAAAATATCGTAAAGTGATTGCTTATTAACGGACTGAGAGAACTACCGCCACTGTAATTGACGGAGAGAATTCTAATCAGTAGATCCAGAGATGAGAAGCTTCCGAGTTGGATCTAATTTTATGGTTCACCCCCCCGTGAATCGATATTTTAGCCGGATGACTCATAACGGCTGACATAAAAGATTGTGCTAGAATTCGAGGGAAAACGCCGGGCTCTTCTTTAAGATGCCCCGAAGAGAGAGAATCCCGGAGATTTGATGAGCTGTAAAACTTTAGAGGCGATACGACGCTTGTTTTTTTTCAAAAGGATAAACAATAGCTCTTTATTAAAGAGCCATATCTCCCTCCAGCTCATCCATGCTCCGTTTCTGGGATTAATCGGAGGATCACACACGCCTCACCATCATCCCTCCACGCCATTCCCCTCACCACCCTCGTTTACAAAACCCTTTCCCCCCCCCACCTCCCGTCCCCAAGGGAGAGAAGGAAGCGACAGGAAAGTTAGCCAGTTTGCTCTCATGGCGCGAGGCTATGGTTCTAGGGCATCGGTGATCGCGCCACTGATTACACGGCTAATTAAGTTCTGTCGTGGCAAATTGGGAAGAGTAAATGGAGTGAAGATGGGAAGTTACTGGCATCATCCAGGGTGGAGAGGGACTTTGGGGAGGATAAAAGGGTGGATTGAGGGTAAGAGGAGGGATTTCGAAGCGAGTGTCATGTGATCATGCAGGAAGCTCTTAGCGGCACCGGAGGGACTTGTTTAAGGGATAGACGATGTGTACTTCAAAATCTTTCATCCGGTGTATTAATGTAACATTGACACTAGAATTTTTTATTAGCGGCCGGATAGCAAAAAATGTCTTCCTTATAGGCTGTATGAGGAAAGTAATGGCAACTAAACTATGCACATGAACCAAAAATATTGTTTGGAAATCACTTAACCAAATTTTTTGACTCACTTGACATAGAGAATATTGGTTATATAATACCATTTTTTATTGTTACAACCACCATCCACCTGCTTTTTGAACTAATATCGTTTGTTTTTTTAATCTGGCAGAATGTTTTCTGCTTATTTTTTTAAGATATAGGTGCACAAGAATAAAAGAAAAACTTGTATCAACAATATAACCAGTTACGTATCATAAACGGCACAATATATAAAAATGAAAAATCGAACTACTTAAATACCTGACTTCTATTCATACGACCAGGGTTCCTATTCCGGAATTACACCTATCTCCCGAAATTGGGTGTATTTAGACTCGACGCTCTCGGCGGAAGTCAGGCATATCCCAGATATTAGTTACGTATGTCCGTCAAATTTCCTTTCATTTTAGTAGTAATTAAAAGATTTTCATTAATATTGTTTTCTGGAAAATATCATCAAATTCATTTATTATCCTCAGGTAATGACCATATATCTTCAAACTTATTCTTTCGGGATCTCACGGATCTTCCTCTAGTTAAATTATAAATCTCTCAAATCTCTCAGAATGGAATCTCTGACAAGGTGGCAACGCTACTTACTACTGTAACTATCGTACAAGCTCCTTGAAGTATGGTTTCACGTAATAGGTTATATCAGCAAATGTTATGTTAATGCATATAATAAGCAAGTGAGTGATGTCTGGAAACAGAAAATTGCGCTAGAGTGAATATTAGGCTTTTTTTCATTTACAATAAATGTGCATTTATTTCAATTCGATAGCTTAAAAACACGTAAGTTTTGAGCATAAATTAATGTATAACTTCGTGAAACTTTAGTTTTAGAATTGCAGAGTAGTTTATATGGCTTACAAAATACAGTTATTAGAGCAGATAAAACTGAATCTGCGGTATAGTCGTTTCACGACCCATATTCATATTGCTTATTGGCCTTTAATCACTTTGGCACTGCTTAAACATGGACTCAATCAAGTAACCTTTCTCAGTCAAAAGACCTTTACATAATGTATTGAAAAATAAATATAATTTCGAGAGTTGCGTACGGATATGTTCTCGGTTCAACAATTGATTACTAAATGGTGTATTTCTCCCTTTTGATATTAACCTGTGTAAGTAGTATCTAGTGGTGAATCAAAATATATTGCCGGAAATCCCATTTTTTTCAGAGGAGAAATTCATGGTTTGTGTATATCGAAATAAATTTCCATTCGAAGCCCTTTTCATGGGACATGTTAATTAGGTGGACGTTAGACTTTTTAAGTCACATACGGGCCAATAGGGATATATTGTTAGCTTTATCCAGTTTTGTTTGCAAATAAGAAATAAAATTTTTTCGATTTTGGTAACCTGTTTCACTCATCATCAGTGTTCCTAGAGAAATCCTAGATTAATTTCTTTCATTGTGACTTTTGCTAGAATTTAATCAGTGATTGGAATGAAAATCATTCAACTCTAAAAATTACGTATATTCTCCTCAAAGTAAGCAACGGCACCGATGAGATACAAAATTATTCATAAAATTAAAGTGTTGGGACATGTTTTATAGAATCACAAAGTGTAAAATCGATCGCGTTTTTTAATCACGACATCCCGCGAGTCTCGTTGAATCCATAAATTAATTTTAAAAGTTTATGCGTTCATGATTTCTCAATTAGAAACAGCATTTTTATGTGATGGTCGTGATCGGCATTTGGTCAAACGAATACATTTAAAAAATGTGATTGCTATTGCTCATGCTCATGAGAGAATAAACGAATCTTTTCCAACAAAAACATTGCACCCCATCAGCGATTCCCCATCTGCTCTGACCTTTTCCCCTCGTTGCGCATCGATGCGGGAACATTTTTGCCAATTTATTTCGACAAGATATATCCGAGTACGAGGGAAAACAGCATATTTTCGCAAATCAACCCGACTAAATGACAAAATAGGGCAAATACTATATGTTAATTTATAACAGAAGTTCCAAGTGAAAGTGCGCCTCGTGATTTAGTGCCTTATCAATTCAAAAATTAGAAGGCAGGGAGATACAGAAAAAAAGGAAAGTAATGATGATAAAGTGCCACCCACGCCTGCTCATCCATTTTCAACGCCAGTGGAGAGCGTTTCATTTTTGAAAATTTTCGTACGAATCCATATTTCATCTCCGCGAAACGTGCACGCACGCACACATATACGCACTCACGCATACACACAAAGTAACACACACACACACGCACGCACACACAAACAAGAGGGGAGATAAACGAAACAAAAAGGGTAGAATTTTTCCCGGACGTTATCGCACCGCTGACGTGGAGGCCATCGGCCCAAAATCCCTCACAAAACATTCATTAATGCGATAAAATTATGCAATGTTATTTTTCGCCAGCATCCACGACCTGTATTAAGTGGGCGATCGCCCTGTTGACTGGATTATACATTTTGTTTCTTTGCCCACCACGTGAATTAAAAAAATGGAAGGAAAGCCTTTTGGTTGAGTGTGATTGGGAGATGAGGAAAAGTGTGGAATCGCAAGTGACTTAAAATAAATAGAAGACTAGATAGAGCACTAGAATGGTTGGGGAGGGTTTGGATGATGGCAATGGGTATGAACTGATGGAGGGGAAGAGAGGGGGGCGTGGCTGGTTGGCAGCTGGTGGGATGAATGGGAGAGTGATGGCTGGGGAACGGCCCGGGCTGGGAAGGCGGCCACCCGTGGCGTCCACCTCTCACCCTGTCATGATCCAGCCCAGAAAACTTTTGAAGGGACTAGAAAGGAAACAAGGGAAGGAGGAGTTGTGTGGCTAAGGTGCGCAGGAGGGTGGATTCAGAGGAGCGGGAAAGGAGCCTGGAGGTGGAGATGGGCCCCAGAGAAGGAGCCCAGAGAAGGAGCCCCATAGAAGGACCCTCAGGGCGGACTCAGGGAATATCGGTGTTCCATATTGTAGCAGCGGAGGGACTGAGGGTCCAATTCATTAAGTCATTTCTACAAAAAGAGCAACTTAGGGAGTGATAATATGGTGATCACAGAGTATCTCTAGGAGCAACTCATGTAACTTCTACATTGAGAACTATCGGTGATTTGGCGAACGAAAGGGAGAAAAAATACTTTGCTGGTCCACAGGATAGAATTTTTATTGCGACCGGTTTCGATGCATAGTATCATCATCTGGCCAGATCGAATCGGTCGCAATAAAACTTCTAGCCTGTGGACCAGCAAAGTATTTTTTCCCTTGTGTTCACCATGAAGGAGTTCCACAAAGTAACGCCAACCACCATTGCATTTATCGATGATTTTTATTCCCGTTACGTCGAATCAGAATATCCATCAAATTGTCAAGCTCACATTATTATTCGAAGCATTATATTGAACAAAAACATCCTCGTACACATACAGGAACACGTGCAAATCTGTTTCGGTTGAAATTTCCGTACTAAAGAGGCTAAATATCAACTGGTTTTCGTTCTGACACCATTTCGCGTAGCCCTAGGCGAAGACCATGGCCCAGTTGCCTCCGGGGACATCCGGTCCGGAGCAGGGGTCCCATGGGAGGAGGGAGGTCATTTCGCCTTTGAGCACGCCGTGGAGAGGTGGCTTGAAAGTGCTATCGGGGTAGGAATTGCTTATTTCCGGCTCCCTTGAATGAAATCACACCCGCGACTGCACGCTCATATTCCCTTTGGGCAAGGCGACGGGGAGGACGGGAGAGGGAAATAAGGATTTGGGGGGAGAGGGGCAGGGGGTTCAGCCGAGGACATACTGCCAATTAGCAGAGAGGGGCGTATCAGGGGAGGGGGGAAAGGCGCACTCTCGGTGAAGCTGGACCCTCACCCACGCTGGACTCGCACTTCGAGCTGCGGTCCATTTTTATTCCGCACTCTCTCTTATTTTGTATGCGGAGGGAGAGCGACGAGGGGAAACGGTGTGAGGGAAGGACATCAGAGGAAAACAGAGACGCAAAGAGAAAGGGAGTAAGAATTGGGAGATGGAATGTCGAAGGTTGAAACCTTGCTTTAACCAATTCAATGAGATATAGCAAATAGGGGAGGTTCAAAACGTGGTGGCATTTAAGTTGAAGGAGGGGTAGCCTTTGGAAATTGGCGATGAAATAAAAGGAATAACAAATTAACGATGGTAGAAAGGCATGGGGGGAACGAAGAGAATAAGAGAGAGGGAGAGAGAGAGTGGAATAGGGGGATGAAATCGTAAAACATATAAGAGTCAAAGGGAGGGAGGAAGGATGGGGTTAGGTATGATGGAGGAGAGAGAGGGAAAGAGAGAGAGAGGCTGGTGGTGGCGTGAAGGGTGGAAGCTGAAGGGTGGTGTGAGTAATGATAGGTGACAGTTGCGAAGAAGAAGGGTGTGTTAAAAAAGGGGAGGGGTGGAAGGCGGTGGCCCAGGGAGGGCGGGGCGGAGGAGGGGTCGAATATGCCCGACGCCACGTGCGCCCGACCGGGGGGTTCGGGAACAATGGGACGTCGAGGCGAGAGAAATTGGGTTTGCTAAGTTTGCTAGGATCACGCGTGAACCCCTTCGAGGCACCCTCCCGCAGGAATAATGTCCCGTCTCCCTTAACGCGTGGGCTCGGTCGGAATTATTCTTTGCAGCGGCATTGTAATGGAAATGTACTCATCATCCACCTCACTTGCACGCTCTCTCCGGAGTCAAAGGTCGTTTAGGAGCACATTACGATGGATTGGGACTGTGTTGAGGAAGTAATGGTAATCGGAGGGCATGGTCCTCGGAGTCTACAGCGCAGAACCGCACAAGAAACAATGTAGGTGTGAGAACTGGGGCTTTGTTTCCTTCGAGTGATGTTCCATGTCTCAAAATGTATTTATTTAGCGATTTTGCGCACTCTTTAACCACATGTGTAGCTTGACCAAATAGGTTTATTGCTTTTACTTGGTTTTCATTTCTTGAAATTTTTACAATCCAATTAATATAACGGGGACGTAGGGAGGCAATGGAGAAAACATTCGGGGGATGTATTTTTTTAAATGCTGGTTACCAGTTGAAATTGGTAACGAACAAACCATCGAAATTTCGAGACTGTTTTCACATTTTAATAAGAAATATTTGTATTTAATTAGGAAGTCTTATTTCCTACAAACCGAGTGAGGGATTTTTTAGATGTATCTAATATAAATACAAAAAATGGTTCTCTTACACTGTCTCTGTCTGGTAGTTTTTAGGGTAGTAGGAAAAATAATGCAGAGAAAATTTTGCATTCCGTGTGTCCCCCGAAAAATGGCACGACTTTGACTCAGAGAATAGAAATCAAGGAAGAAAAAACAATAATCTGATCCTTTCAACCACGTTCTCTTCAGCCGACCACAGGATTTATAGCTTGACAGGTTAGAGAAGCCCAAATGATGCTCATTAGAATTCAACCCCTTGGCATGATGGCTTGTTACGGACACGATTATAAATATTTAGTTTACAGTGATTACTCTGAATGCCATAATGTGCGTTACTTCAGCGCTTTCCTGGCCATTTTGGTAATATTTAGAGCCAGTATGCTCTCGAGTCTTCGCGATTGCTAGATATCCTTCGCATTTCAGCCCTTTTCCTCCAACTGTTTTGCCCAACTAGTTTTCCTACACAACCATAATTTCTACAATCAAGAATTTTCTCTACTTTCGTAGTCACTTTCTCTTTTTCGGAAGCTTAAAATTAGCTGCACACCTGGGGACATAATGAAATGAATTGTGACCGCAGACATTCTTAATGACACAGCAATCATTAGCACTCCAGCTCGCGCTATTCGCTTTTGATTCGCCGAAACGTAACCACATTCTTGGACGTAGAGACCCGAAGTGGACGGGTTTTTTCCGTCGGTTGTTAGCGCCAATAATGTCGTTAAGGGTTACTCCGGAAGAATGTCCCCTCGCGGCACAATGCCGGTGTTTTTACGACGGTGCGCGCGACGTGACTGAAACACAAATTGGCTTCTCCTTCGTCATCAATCGCGAGGAGGAGGATGAGGAACGGGATAAAGAAAATGCGAAGCACGAGGCGCTCACGTCTCCTTGCATCTCAGCAGTGGTTCTGGAAGGAAGGGTTGACGGGGAGGAGAGGCGAGAACAGGAAACGGGGAAAGGGATCCGAAAGAGAGTATAAAAGACGCACGTCTGTGTTTTTCTTTCGTGTCTGTGAGAGAGATAGCGTTTTAGATTTTAAAAAAATGCTCTGCGCCTTAAAATATAAGGCGAAGTCCTTGAAACGGAAGGAGACTCCGAAAGGAGGAGAGTTGTCGATTAATTTACTGACGTGTGCGTGAAAAATCAGTGGAGGGTACTTCAAAAGGAAGGCACAGGAAAGCGCCTGCCAGGATAGACAAAGAGACAAAGAAGAGGAATGAAAAAAGTTGAAGAGCTCGTGGAAAATCAGAATGAGTGAGAGAGAGAGAGCAAAGAATAGAATTATTTTTAGAATCATGAGCAGTCTCCCTTTACAGCTCTTTGCTAATGACGGGACTGAATAATACTTTCCATTTAAGATGTGTTTTATGAATATTTCTTATTTCTTTACTAAATATAGCTATTTCGCCAGAAGTTGTGGATTACTAAAAATTTGTGCAATGAAAAGTGATGAATATCCAAATAAAACGTCCAAATGAAGTACATAACACTTATTAACCTTTTCGTTTTTAAGGTACTAGGATTTGGACTTGGTACTAGGAAACTGGAAATCCTGAATCCTCTCAATGTATTTCTGCTCGGTCAAACAAGCAGAGTCTTACCCAAGCACTCTTGTTATTTTTGTATTAATATCATTCATCCATTGTTTCATATCATATTGTTGCATAATCATGAAAATGGCATTTTCTCTCATAAATATTTCACTGAATTGTTCTATCATTAGCAATCTCTGCGTTGAGATTACATAGCAACGCTTATGATACCAAATACGTAACTACTTTTTTAAGGGTTTAACAAGAACTGAATTGCCTTCATTCTCGGCTATTTTGATCTGTACTGGAATGCCATTTCCATGTTTTGAACATTATTTGAAAAACCGTTAAAATAGTTCGATAAATTAATACGGCCATCAAAATAGCCTATTCTTTGATGAGAATCACGTTATGTTAATGAATGATGTGTTTCATGCATCCAATTAAATTTTTATCAAAAGAAGTCAAAGTATTATTGAGAATCCATTGTATTAAATAATAGTAAAATGTAAATAACTCTGAATTAAAAGGAAATTGTAATTGTCTGTTCTCGCGCCGCATCGATTAAAATAAATTGTACATTTTTATTTGTCCGTGTCACTTATAATTCTTCCTTGCTAACAACGAATAACAGAAGCAGTGGTATAGATACCTCCTATGACTACAGATTATTTTGTTAACTGATTAACGTCTACCAATTTCTAGTTAAATTACCATCTTTAAAATCAATCCTCACTCCTTAAAACTTTTCTCCACGTTCTTACGCCACATCCGGACTTGAGAGGTTCCCACTTCCGGAGGCGGTGGCTACTAAGGACATCACGAAGTAATCGGCACGTGACCATTGGATATGATTAAAGAGGCAAGGCATTGAATCGATTGACAGCTATTAAACAACTTTAGGATTTTACGTATCTGCTAAAGGTGTTATTTAGCGAAGAGGATAAAAAAAGGTTTTTATATTAAGTTCTTTGGAAATATTGGTTGTAGCCTCATATTTATGCGTTGTGACAGTAAAGTGCTCCAGTGCTCGTCTTTTGGGATAAATTATGCACCCGCATATTTGTTCTACCATGCCAGTTTACCGGTTTGGATGTTCTGCAGTGAATTAATGTTACATCATCTGAATGGCAATATAATAATATCTCACGGAAAGCTCCGTTAGTCATTAAGTCTTTACCATACATTTAAATATATGTATAGGAATATTTCAAAAGATTTAATATAATCAATTTGATGTAACGATCTCTATGAAAAAATGTTTGACATTAGTTATATTCACCTAATTCCTGGTGGAAATAATGTGACAATAGAATCATAATTATATGAATTATTTTCATTTTATCGAGTAAAAATCAGCTTGCTCATACGACCAGTTGCAAATAAGATCATCAAAACCTTTCTGGCAAAACTTTATTTCATCATATTCGTGGAACTAATGATAAAGATTAAATTTTCACAGGCAAGGAGTAACTTATGTTGATAATGGTACGGACTAAGCATATGGCAGTCAATTAATCTTATCAGGGATCAGAATAAATGGCTGGAGCATATATACTCTATTAGGTGAAACTACATGTATAAAAGATAGTTTTATTCCCCATAGCGGAATAGTTTGCAACATTAATTGCCTCCTAGAACTCCTCTAGTGTAAAATGAAGAAAGAAGTTGATTTTAGTGGTGCGCTGAAGTTCGTTCATGAATTGAGCTCGATGAACTACTTATTCAGGTTAAGGGAACAGTCAGAGCATCAAACGGTACCTGGCACGAATGGAACAGTAAAAATATGATATTTCTTTAAGCCTAAGTAATTATCACTTTATCACGTTAGAACCCAAAATTCACAGAGAGATTAAGATATCAAAGAAATTGAAGAAATTCAACGCCCTTAAAACCTAGGTTCAAACCAGGCTTCTTTTACGGGGCACATGACCTAATACTAACCACCCAGGACTAAATACGTGAGAACCCTCAATGAAATAAACACCTAGACATTTTCCCTTTTGGCAGCATCCAAGACCTTATTGACTGCAGTACAATAAACCAAAACACCATGTTTGCTGTGGAGTTGTGTTACTTTCCCAATTTTTTACTTTCACATTTTTTCGGAAATCTGAGCTCACACAAGGAGCGGAAGCATTAGACGAAGTAAATACGCCCTTCCTTTCTTCCGAGTTTCCAGGCGTAAGCACGACTCACAAATGTTTAACATATCCCCCACAGGGAGCCGTACTACCTTTCCTCAAAGGAGACAGGGAAATGAGGAAGAGGACGAGAGAGGGTGAGAGGAAGAAAAAACTCGCCTGCCTTCGAGGAAGAGGAGGGAATCGCTGCGGACGTAATCCACGCGACACCCGGCGAACTTTACTTCTGCTTTGCATCAAAGGCTACTCCCGTTGAGAGAAAGAGACAGAGGGCGAAAGAAAGAAAGAAAATGGGGGAAAGGAAAAAAAATGAGGGAGGGAAGGGTATTCTGTGGAAGAAGCACACCCTTTGAAATCACGCGAAAAGCATTCCAAAGTCGATTGCCACTCAGCGCTCCTTTAATTGGGTTTACCCTCTCCTAAAGTAAGCGCCCCCGAGGAGGGGTGCCGGGTGGGAAAGGAAAGGGGTCGTATTTATTCATCAGAGGGACTATGACAAGACGGCGGCCTCCACCTCACTCGGGCCAAGCCAAACAAACAGCGTGTGTGAGAGGGGCGGACAAAGGGCTGGGGGCACACTCGGCTTCCGCGCAGCACAGGCAGGGGAGAGGCGTGAGCGGAATGGGAGGGGGGGGGAGTGAGGGGAGGGTGTTGATCGTAAGTACCTACGTCCTGCGGTGTGGCGGGGGGAGGGGAAGGTTGTCGATTGGGTATGCCTCCGTTCCCATTGAGAAATGCAACGGAAACCGCGTTTATCGGGAGACGGTAGTCATCGGCTCCGGCGGGGACGAAGAGTGAAGACAAGATTACCCACCTAGGTGATGCTCGACGAAGACACGTTATGCTGAAACAGCAGTATAATGCAACGTGGGGCCAATAAAATGCCGGAAATGATATTCTCGTCGGGTGACAAGGACATGCATCCTACTGCTATGAAAAAATTGACAGCTCTGCCGACGGGAAATGGCAAGCACTTACGTGTATGCTCCTTTAAATTTTGGCTCTTCCTGGGATCAGACGGAAAATTTGATTATCAGGTGATCTAACTAATTCACTTACATCATACCTGTATATCTTAATCGTTAATCTTGGACAAATTCAGCTGTCATGCCGGAGGCGAGATTCAACCCGCGAACTTTGGTTGCAAACTTGGCCCGTTACTGACCTGTCAACCATGGCCAGATCAATCCTGGACCTGATGCATATGGCTGATGTGACTTTTCTGGACCAAAATGTAATTTAATGTATTACGGCTCATATATTTTACAGTAATTGCTTTACTATAATGCCATTTTTAGCGATTGTTCTTTCATGATAGTCCGTCCTCTCCTATATTTCCTTCCAGCCAAACCATTTGTTCGGTGTGAAAATAAAAAAAAATCATCTTGAGTAAATTATTTTATTTGGGCATTAACACCTTGCGTAGAATACGTAATAATTTGTGAAACTAATGTATTTTCACGTTAGTTTCCTAGTTCAACCTTGTTGACAAAAATAGTGCCAATGTGGAATGTACTCTTCCCTGCCCAGTGCCTAGTATCCGATGACCGCTTGAATTTTACCATTAAATTTAAGTATCCACCCTCAAACGTCAATACATTGCTTCAAACAATAATGCCAAATAATCAAAGAAAAATAATTAACAGTATTGCTAATCTGAACGTTAGTCACCGATGTTGATAATATACTATATGTACTTATGTAAGAAGATACTAATATTTAATCAAATACAATGTGATTCATTCTCGGGACACATAGAAAATTAGTGTATCTATATTACCTTGTTGCTATAGGATACGCTAAATAGGGGATGCGTGAATTGAAGGCATTTACATGAGCACTGTGAATAACGGATGAATTAACATATCGTTGAAGTGGCAAAGGACAACAAAAATAGGAGACGAGTTTTATGATAAACATAGCAAATAACTTGGGTTGCAGATATAAAATATTTTAGGATGGAAAAATAATCAAATGCAACGTGCTATTCGTAAAAGCATATTTGACTCTTTTTGGTGTTAATAAATGGTACAAAAATACAAAGAAATTCCGGATTATCCGTGTTTTACATTTATTCCGATGGCCTCTCCCAATCGTTAGCCCGATCAAACGGGAGGTTACTGTTATGATAATTTACGTGGGAAATTTGCTCTCACTAAAATCATTTTGCCATGTAACTTACTTTTTTAAACTCAAATCGACTGATGGGGCTTGGTTTGGAGAGTAGACTTTTATAAAAACGATCATAAATGGCTTTATCATCTTAAAAATGTAAAGATAAGGGTAACAAAACATTGTGTCTCATAATTTTCAGTTGTCTGAGTAGTAACTAATTACATTTAACTTCTGAGTATAGATAAAAAATTCGTATATTTTGTATGTATTCGTATATGCCATTGCACCTTCGAATTAGGGTCCAAATTCACAAATTAAGTCGATTAACATATTGTATTTATTTGCATTATGGGAACGATTGCACTCGAGTGTGTTATGCTCACTTCCGCGGGGAATATTTTAAAAATCACTTTTGGAACATAAAATTGGAAATTTTGAATAAAAAGCTTGAAATTTGAATAAAAGAGAATGTACTTAATTTCAATAAAATTATGACAGAGAGTAAATTTTAATGGAAAAGAATGTATTTCACTTGGGTACAAAAAAATATTGGCTCAGAGAATAGCACTACGGAAAACCGGTGTATACCTACAAATAGGTCACTCCTGCAAAGTAAACTGCAACTGTAAAAAAAGAGGCAGTCACTTCCTCCGGGAACTGCGCGAAACCTCGTGGCACACATAGACGACGCAGGCTTTCCGGGTTCCCCATGGACTCTCTCTTTTGCCTAAACCAATGGGAATACATCAGGGAAGGGCAAATAAGAGGAGGCTGAATAGCGACAGAAGTATTGGCAGCGAGGAGAAGGAGAGAGGGTAAACAAATGCCGTGAGCTCTTGAGATGAAGTCTCTCAGGAACAGAATCTAGTAAACAGATAGTACAGAACTAAAGTAAACTAAAATAAAATATTCTACCAGCAGAGAGAAAGTAAAATATTAACCTTTCTTCAGCAAATTTTCTTCACGAACTCAAACTAACAAACCTACAAGGACTTTATTCAAACTGAAATAACTACGGCAACCACACACGGAAATATAGGATACACAGACGTCAAAGTGATTTTTATTTTTAGCTATGCAAATTGAGTATCGACGCTAGAGAATAGCGATTGAGTTATATTATTTGAGGTAATTCTTGTGTAGGTATGTCAGTCAATGTGAAGAATTGTATAAATATTTCCGCGGATGTGAATATTTCCAGATTCATAAAACATTTGCAAACCTTGCAAATCATAAACTCGGCACCTACAATAAAGTTCGGCCTTTCCAGTTTCACAGTATCTTTATTATACATATAAAACGGAAGCTGCAAGTGAAATAAACATCTGCGTAGTCAAAAGTTGATTTTAGGGCACTTTCTGACAGTCACTCAATCATGGAAGTTTAGATGATGAACGCTGAAATAAATTTTCGGCTAATATTATACGTAAACTAAATTAATAATGTGGTAAAAATACAAATTAATGCATTATCATCTCATTATTAGTATCAAGTCTCTAGATAATGATTTATGTAAAGTGTTACCGAACTCTGTGTTGATCTATGGTTTCGAATTGTACCCAAATCCAAGCCTTCTTCACTTCAAATATTCACTTTACGACACAAAAAAGTTCAATGTTGCATATCACTAAAATTAGTAGGTTTGAAGGTGCTAAGGTATGAAGCAATTTTAATGTTCAGGCGATTTTTTTATTTTCAGGTGAAGATGCCGTAAAAAGTGAAACTTGGTCGTAATAAATTTTATCACAGTGGTAGTTGCTCCTTTTTTAAGTTCAGTTTCTTTCCTTAGTATTTATGAGAAAGTATTGCATGTAATGTACACATGTGAAAGGGAAAAGATAGGGAGACATATAATTGCCCCTAGAGACACGCTTCTGTCAGAGTTATGCCATGGATTCAGGCAAATGAAATCGGAATTGTTGCCACTGGCTGTGGCTAGGTGCCATATGCGTAGGCTGACAAACTCAAGATCGCTCGTTTGACTTCCGCCCGAGGCAAGGGTGTTGTGTTGGTCAAAACTTCGGATTGAGACCGGTGAGATATAACTTAAGCAGTTGGAGAGCCTTTTTCTAAGCACTGGCCTCCCATCCCGTGGGCCAAGGTTTGAATCTTGGCATTGGCGGATAATTCATTGGCATGCCGGTCCCTAATTGTGGAGAGTACTTCGAGTCTAGCATGTACTCCGTCCATCGGATGAGACGTTAAGCTGTGGTCGCCTGGGCGCCTGTCGTTATGAGCAGGGACGCCGGGTTTCTCTCCACCCTTCCTCCGTTCCCTGAAAACTCCTACCTTTGACCAGTTACCCATCTATCCTTACTGTTGCAAATGGTCTCAGTTGTCAGTCACCTCCACCAAGTAACTAAGAAACTATTTCTTTTAAATCCTGTTTTTACTACCACTGGGAATCAAAGAAAATATTGTAACCATGGTTATTCATGAGACAATTCACTTTTTCCGTCTGCCGACTCACTAATTTCCTTTTATTTTGTAACAAAAACGGTGAGAGTTGAGGAGAAATCCTATTTCTACTATCTCTGGGAATCGAAGAAAATATTTTAATCATGATTACCCGTGGGACAGTACTCTTTTTCCGCCTTCCGACTCACTAATTTCGTTTTGCTTTGCTACTAAAGAGGGGAGAGTTGAGGCGAGTTTCCGAGAGCATGGAAGGGCCACGGCAGTGCGGAGAACGGAGGAAGAAAGCGGAACGACGAAGGGGATGCCTGGCGCAAGCCTTGACGCATTCACGCTCCTTTAGCCGCCGGCAGTGAGTCACTGTCGCGCTTAAAGCGACGCGTGAGCCTCGGGGATGTTTCTCGGAGAGCGGCGAGAGGGGGAGATCGGGGTAAAGGGAGAGGGGAAGAGGGTGGGGGGTCGGCGGGCGCGTGGGGCATTAACGGACGGTGCGCTCGCGAGTGGAGCCTTGTCTTCCCGGGAACAGCGTCGAGGAGGTCACTTGGTTGTAAGCTCGGGTGCGCGGAGCAACGGTAGCGAGAAGGGAAGAGTAGAAGTGACTGACTGGTCGGGGGATGAAGGAAGGGGAGGACGTGCGTGACCTCTCATGCACGGCGAAATGCCGACGCAGGCCAGGAGATTTATTTCGAATACGCCCACGCATCTCTGTGCGTCGTCGCGCCGTCCCTGCCGATGAGGCGATTCGGAGGTTGAAAGTTGGAATGCTTCCAGCTCGCTTCAGAGCGAGCGAGCGAGCTAATGAGAGACTTGTCAAGTGGAGAGGGTTAATATGAAGGTACGGATCAAAATTTTCGGTTCGTATTAATCTTTTAATTTGGCACGTTTCCCAGACCCGTTTCTCGTTCGTTTATGACTACAGTTACAACTTCTCTTCAAAGATACATGTGCTGGCCTCCTTCATAAATCTCGAGTTAAGGACGCAAAGAGCGCTCGGGGAATTAAGAGCAAGGCAAGACAGGAAATAAAACGTGTCTTCGATTAGAGAGACGGTGCAGGACTAGGATAAACGGTTTCTTGCGGCATTTCCATTATTTATAGCATTGCTGAACTTCACCACGTATCACATACGATAATATAATTCGCTGCTCGATTTGACATCAGCTTCAACCGCTGCTGCCACAAGGTTGCTCTCCGACGCCAATACAGCAATCAAAGACATATTTGCTGTGAGGAAATAATGCCAGAAACAGATCACCCGCGTCGGCCACCGGCAAAGATTGGCACAAGACACCAGTTTCGACTCTCGTCTAAATTTTTATTTTGGAACGATACCAACTGGGAAGCATAGAACATAACTAAATGATGAGAAAACACAAATGAGCAAACTGAGAGAACTCCTCCCCATAATCATGTAAGTGTCATATTTTTTAACCTTAAAAAACTAATGCCCAAGGAATTATGAGGAAACTATGCTAATCTACTTCTATGAAGCAATCGCCAACTCTAGGTGATGACAAGAGCCATCTTTCTCAAAGTAATAAATAGTACATATATTTGCTCATGACACAGAAATGTACAGAAGAAATCATAGTCCAAGAACAAAAAAAAATTCATTATTTCATGACCTTGAAGCTATTGAAAGCTGCTGTGAAACATAGTAGTTGGAATTCAATCTAAAAATGCGTTGAAATACATTTTTGGAAAAAGATAATTTTCTATCGAACACTATTTCATTAAGAATAGAAAATTAACAAACGCAGAATACATTGAATTACATGCCTTACGTTCTTCTCATTCTTGGGTAAATTGGTGAAACTAATCGTAGATTGTGATTTTAAAATGGGTAATGGGCCAATGTGAAAATCAGGCATGGGTAAACAGCTACTTTTCCCTTTTTGGACCTCGCATAGAATAAGCTGCCGGTATGTGGGATTAGGTAGCACTAAATAACCTACTGTAGTGTGTGCAGCGACGATATGCGAGATTTTTAAAAGGACGGTACGATAGTCATATAAGCATAAACAGTTTTTTAGAAGAACTTAAATGGTAATTATTAAAAGGCAGTAGGTTGAGATACAAAATTAATCTCTTAAGTAAATTCCAGATTAATATTTTTACCTAATGAAGTAAGACACATTTTGCGAACTCCTACTTGCCATGGTAGACCGGAACATAAATATAAAATTAGGAAAATTGATTGCCGAATGGGCACATTTAAGGTGTATTTCTTTCCTTGTACTCTCATGGATCTTAACATCCGTGCTTATATTCTATAATTTATAAACAATTTTATCAAAAATTAGCCTAGATAATTGCATGTCGGTATAGAGAATTTTAGATAATCCAACAAACAGTATATTTACGTAAGCTTGTCCTTCACTTTAAATTATTTTTAATTGATATAGTTCCACTAAAATGCAGCTGCTAATCCTCTTCAAGCATGAATAGTAATGTTTGTGGTGAAGATTTACCCACTCTCGCATGCCTTTATGGTGCTTTGCAGGGGATTTTTACGATATATATGATTCATAAAATTAGAAAAGTAATAGTTCATGCCTTCATTTTTAATCCAAGTCGTTTAGGAAAACAACGGATCACCTAAAACATTATTTTCGACTCTCAAAGATTTATTAATATTCAACACCTTTTTTATAACAATTAAACCATTTGGTTATCTAATCGCCGTTGATATTGAAAAGAAAACTTAACTTTGTATTTCCACATAAATTCATTAAAACAAAACCCGGGTTTCAACATCCAACGTCATCATCACCTGATGGCGTCGAAACCCGGGTCGTGTTTTAATAAATTTATGTAGAACTACAAAGCTAAGGTGTAGATGTCTAAAAATTTATACTTTCTTAATTTAGATAATCCGTATACTCTAGCGTAGCAGAATGCCATGTCAAATCAAAGCTCTTTTCTACCAGTCTATTAAAATTGAAGATAATGGTAACCCCTACACACTTTTATCCTCTATGGTAGCTATATTCCACTTCTTATAGATTAAATAATGGTTTATTGAAGCATAATGTAAGATTGTGAGTATACTGTGAGAATTAATATTATAATAATTGCATCTGACCATTTGAAATTTGGCAACACTTACTTCCAATCTGACTTTCAAAGGATCAGTCAAGCAAGAGATAATGAAAATTCGAGACGATTCCAAGCCATACCCTCATTGAGCTCGACCAATGGGCCTTCCCAGCAGAATATAACAACTCATGGTTAGAATTAATGCGGCGACGCTCAACGATTCTCTCGCATCATTCACGGGAGATAGTAACCTTCGTGGGATCCTCGCGATAAAAGCTTGTCGGTCAAGTCAGAACAAAAGAGGTACTCGGTGAAATCATCCTCCCTCTCGCTCTCTCTCTCTCTCATCACGGCTTCAAGGGTTCCCAACTGGATGGAGAACCGTTCCGTGCATCAGAGAAGATAATTACATGGGGTGGAGGGAGGAGTGGGAAGGGTCCTCTGGAGGACGTCTGTTGGGAGCGAGTTGTTCGCGAGGAGAAGTGGGTGGTTACTGAATCGTTGGGGTGCGGGGAGCCCTGGGAGTGGAGAGGGAACTGAAAGGGGCACTCGGGATCGGAGCGGTAGAGTTGAAGCAACGTTTGCACGCAATTGTGGTCTTAAGTAGTTATAATGAGGCAAAATCAAACTAATACTATATACGGTCTCAGAGCCACTAGAAGAGTGACTATATGTGTTATTATGGGAACTTCCCACAAGGCAGTCAACCACAGGCACTGTGCAACAACTTGTGGGAAAAGTATATTGTTGTACCGGAACCGAGTTTATACTAACTACGCCAACAGGTGTAACAGGTATATACATGTGTTGAAATATTAGTTCAAAATCTCCTTCTTCTGCACCAAACTGTTCTACAAAAACTATATATATTCATATATGCCTATATTGGCATGTATGTCCAATAATGTATTTATGCACAACGAGTGTGCTAATAAAATTGACCTTCGTGGGATCCTACTGATTTAAATTCAGGGGTTTTAATTTATGAATCTGCTTAACATTTTAATGAAGGAAAGTTATTGTTCTCTCATAAAATACATTAGAGGTGAAGTCTCGTTGCGCTCACAACCAGAAATACTACGTGGACAGGCTAAATTACCTTCAGTTTCTCCAAAAACTTACCGAAGTATCTATTCAGTTTGATGACAACAATAAGGCATTGATGCAAACTTATGTAAACATTCTGCTTTATTTTCGTTCCCTAGTCAATACATTGTTCTTCAATAACAGTTTCAGCTTAAATATTTATAGCTCTCTTGCAATAACCCCAACGACCTATTTTTCAATGCATGAATTTTTGAATAGCTACTTTAATCTAATCTGTACCTATATTAATTAATCCAGGATTGGTGTACTACTCTTTTGTTAGTTTTTATTTTCCAGTTGATGTATGCATGCGGAATTCTCTAACATCCATTAGGATTTAAGGTCTACACAACAAAATGTAAAAAAAACGTCGTGGGAGAAATGGTTATGAGAGTGGGAAGCATTTATTCGGCGATTTGCCCTGAATACGTAAATTTGAAAGGCCAGAGTTCATTATTCCGGTGTTGCCAGTGAGTTAAAAAACAAAAACATGCGACATTCCACTCAACTGCGCTCGCATTTCATTTGATCGAATAGTACTGCGCGGAAGGTCCCCGAATAGCAGCTTCCTGATTCAACTTCGACATACCCTTACTCTATCTACTTCTCTCCTTTGATACTCATTAGCTATGAAAGGGATGTCAAATATTTGCCATGCATTCCTATACTGAAAAGAGAGATAGTCAAAATATTTGTTTAGACTCTTAATGAGAGCCAATGTGAAATAAGCTGCTAATAGATCCAATAGGAAAGTAGTACCAATAACTATCTCATTAATTTTTATGATTATCTATCTTTTAAAGGAATGCTTTTTTTGTCATTTTAATTTCCTTTGAATTCTGATATGTGCACTTTGTATAAATTCAGTAAACAGGGATTGTAACGGGACAACATTGCTCTACATTTTTGTTCCCAAAACATTCTAAAAAAGTTGTCCTAATAATGAACGATTCTTATAGGCCCGAAATTCTGAGTTGATCAACAATATATTTCCAGAGGACTAGTCTCGCCATTTAAGGTAACGAGGTGGGCAAGATTTTTTTGTTGATAAGAGAGCTACCCTCTTGAAACCAAAGAGTGGGTAGTCCTCGACTCTGACCGCGTTTCTCGTGAGACGATGTGAACTGCACCGCACTCGGACAGCGATTCTATGGACTTTGGCTGATACCCACTGTTAGGACTTTGCTCTCATCGACTTCTTCCACCCGAGAAGAAAGAATGAACCATAAAAAAAATCCTCCCCGCGTTTGCCAACTTAGGGATCTTCTCCTGGGATTGGTAGTTAGTGCTCCCTGCCCACAACTGAACCACTCTCGATCTCTGCGTACCATTCAGGGATTTCGAGTGCCTGAGACCAGTGAATTCTTCTCGAAGGGAGAACGATTTCGTTTCGGAAATCGAGGATTGAATGGATTGATATGGAAGGAGTTACGATCGGTCAAGACGGTATGGCAACCCTCCTTCGTCCTATCCCCCCTTTACCAGGATGAGACGCATTTCACTCCCTCTAACTCTACTCCTCCCTAAAAGGTAAAAAAATATCATTCTTCCGGAAGGATTCGGAGAAGAAAGAAGGGGGAGAGGAGGAAAGATGTGGTACGAAGGGGGGACAAAACGTATCGGCCGGAATACAAGAAGATCGAGAGAAATGGATATGAAGAGTCGGGAGTCGCTGAAGGAGGAGGTTGTGTTTGGCAAGACAATGGGGGACTCGGTTGAGGGGTATTCGTGAATGCCTCGCGAGTGCGTCAAGCGGGGTTATTAACCGTGAAGGAGGCGCTTAAAGGCAAAGAGGAAGATCCAGGTTGCTATGGAGAGAAGGGAGATGTGCTATGAATGGTCTTTGGATGAATTCTAAGGAGAGAGAGATTTTCTCGACGCAATCGAGTATCCTCGTACCTGAGCATATTGCAGTATTTAACATTGATGAACACAAGGACTCAATCTTGGATTCGCCATTTAATTTGAAATTCGCACGAGGAAGGTAACGGTTCTTGGTACTCACTAATGCCACTAAACAAACTTAATAAAGGCTCAGGGTTACTAGCTTTAAGTAAGAAGACGAGAGTTAAAATAGATACCACCACTCCTCTGAGTCTTGAGCTCTGAGTGAACACTTCGAATTTTTTATCCTTGATTTCATTTAAGTGTTGAATGAAAGCGATAATGAAGTCCCTTCATTAACAAATAACATCATTATGAAATATTATTATATAATTAAGAACTATCGGCTATAAACAATAACTCGATATTTTAAGCGTATAATTAATCCCAGGCAAAGGAAAGCCTATTAATAGATATAAAGAACAAGTGGTGAAAGATGTGAAAGAGAATAATTATGTGAATATGAAGAGGTTAGCTGATAGGAGATTCATGTGAAAATCTGTGTCATACCAATCTAAGGTCAACTTGACTGAATATTGATGAATTAATTTAAAAAAGTAGAAGCGGTTTAGTTAAGTCTGGAAAAGAATGCTGGCTGTTATGCTTCTATGGCGTTGATATGTAAAACTCTGCATGGCTCTTCGGATTTTCTCCACGTGTTGCTTTGGACGACTTTTTGCTGATGTTCCAACGGTCGTCTTCAGGTTGAAGGACTTTCGGCCCTCATTGGAAAAGTTCTATGGGGGAAAATGTTTAATTTGAAAATCTAATAAAATGCGAGGGAAATGAATACATTTTTTCCATTGTTAAAGTTTACTGAGGAAAGGTGAATAGCATTTCCTCACCTGAGAGAGTCGCAAATCTAACTTCGTTCCTCGTTCTCTAAAACACTGAAAATTCATGCCAAATGATGAATTGATGTTTGTAAGCTGTCTTGCGTACAGTATTAGTAACTTAAATACTTATTTTTCCTTGGGCCTATCATGGCAAAGATTAAGGGTAATAGAGTATCGTTGAATGTCTTAACTCTGTGATGTAAATTGGCTCCAAAGTTTGAAAATATAAAATATCTCCTTCCTCTCCTCAAAGGTTCAGTAACCTTTCAGTGAATACCTCAAAGCATACGTAAAATGAGCGGTAAGCTGATGAAGGGATTAATGGATGAGGTGGAAGAGGTGTGTGCATACGGAGGTCCCTCACCACTCGGTGGAGAGGAGAAGCCGAGTGGTGCGGGGAGGAGATGGGATACTTAGGGTTTGATTGGTGCACTGCAGTCGAGTCGAAAAAAGTAGGGCGATTGGAAGTGTTGGCAGAGAGGAAGTTGATGCGGAAGAAGAAGGGTCTGCGATGGGAAGAGAGGCGTGCGAAAGGAGACGGCGGATAAGATACAAGAAGAGCTAAAGGGATGAGTGTGGGCAGAGGAGGTCAGCAGCCGAACGAGTGCGCTCCATCGCCTCCAAAGAGGGGCCACCGCAGAGACTTGAAGGTGGGCACGTGGGGCAGAGTGGAGTGAACGACTCGAAGCGCATTGGAGTACTCCTCATCCTTCGGCTGAATGAACTGAAGGGGGTTAAGCCTGTAAATATATTATACGAATACTAATTCTCGTCCTTGAGGACGATTTTGCGCAATTTGTGTATCATGCTTCACCGTGGCAGAATTCATATGAGCTGGTGCATGACCTCACAATGAATTACATTCACGGACGCGGATTCATACATTTTGAGCAATGCATTTTATACTGAGTTTTACGTAGCATTAGTAAAAAAAGACGACGGTTACGGAGAAAATAAGTACGTAACACTCACTTAAATTTGAATATCATTCGCTAAATGTTATGCAGAAGCAAAGGCGTAGCGAGGGGGGGCTCCGCCCCAGGCCCCAATTTCAGCATAGGCCCTCAAATTTTAGTTTTTCCATATTTACCGGACCCATAAAAACCTTGGTTTGAATGAATAATCGGTTGTCTGAGCTGTCTTTTGAACTACATCGTAAACTTCGTAATAAATGCATTGATGAGCAAAGAAAAAAAGTATGAACACCGACTTTGGAAGTTTCTAGGCCCACCGTACGGCAATGACATAATCTCCGACGAGCAGAACAAGAGAAGAGGGTAAGGCAAAGCAGGTCGCGCAGATGGGCTGACGTAGAATCAGCTGTTCGCTACTGGTCACCCACCCTACCCTCTATCCATTGTAAGTCAACTCTCTATGCAATGAACGCGATGTCTTTTATGCCTTAATTTTTCGATTATAACACGCATATATTTTTACAAAACATTTTTACGAGGAAAATGAGGGAATTTTCTAATCACCATTTGCAATGCGCATTCGACTTTTTGAGAACGGCACTCCTCGCTATTATCTGCCGCTCCGTTCAGCGCCGAAAAGAACATCGTGCAAAAAATGCTGCCTACGTATAACTTTGCCCTATACTCACGTGCCCTTTTCTTTTGTTTTCCATATATAATGGTCTATTTATAGCTGAGAAACGTCCATTCGTTTCCATGGAAATGTTTTATTCAGTAAATAACTGAATTGTTATTCGATGAAAGTGATATCAGTATTTAATTCGCCATAGTTTGTCTCCGCTCGTATCGGGCTCCGTCCGATCTACTTGAGAGAGATATATTATTATCTAATTTCGAGATGCTGCTATTCTGAGGTTCTAAATAGGCAATTATCAGAACCTTTGTGGGGTTAGTTGCTACTGGGTTTTGAGATATCACCCAAGGAGAATATTGTGGTGGCCTATTTATTGCCGATGTGTCTGAGTGAGCGGTTCGCATTTGCTGGCAGATAAAGTGCCCAATTTCTTGCTATTGAGGCGATTCATACATTGTGGCAGATAAAGTATTGTTAGAGCTCACCTAGAGGGTTCGTCGAGGGTCAATTATTAAGGTAACGACAAATCTTAGCAAAGGCGTTTCTTCTAGAGATGCACATACACACGCGCAATAGTTTCTTCTCTTGATAATCTTGAGAAAATCTTGATACAAGTGGAACAGCAGAGATGTTAATGACAAGAATTCGTAACTTCAATTTTCTTTGTTTCCTGCACTTGTGGTCATCATCATTATTCATCAATCCTCAGATTGGTTTGACGCAGCTCTCCACTGAGTTCTTCTATCGGATAATCTCTTCATACTTACGTATTTCTTCTCTTTCACGTCCTCCATCACCTGTTCCATATATGTCACACGAGGCCTACCTATTTGAGGTAAGTATATCTTTCCCAGGAATACTTGCATATTGAAGGTATCAGTTCTTAAAAGTATATATTAAAGCTGAGAAGCTTGAATTCCTTATTAGAAGAAAGTTGGGAAGAACTGGTTAACAATTCTTTTGAATATGCGAGTACAAATTGTGCTAAGATGGACATACTTATTGAAAGCAGGAGACACAAGCGTGTTAAAAAAATGATGCCAGGAGGAAAGGCCAAAGACGCAGCCTAAACTTCACAGCAGGAAGTGAAGAGTTCTATGTTGAAGTGCACTGATAAGTTTCTTGTAGAGCTAAAAACTAGACCAACCGCAATGGAAAATGTTTACAAACAGTTTGCTGCTGTTCATCCGATTGAATCATGTAAAAGCAAGTGATGACCAACTCCCCCTTCTAGTTTAGCAATTAACAAAAACATTTGATGAATTTGAGAAGGAAGAAATGGTGTCAGAAATCATGAGGTTTCGAAGGCATCTATAGGCTTCAGGGATTTCTAAAGATGACGCAGAGTCGTGGTCCGCTTTGAATATGCAGCGGTTCATTATCAAAATGGATTTTCAAGAGTCGTTACTAAATATTTGAGAAGCCCTAAAACTATTTTTGACTGTAAGTGTGTGTCTCTTCATGTAAAATAAGTGTTTCTAAACTTAATTAAAAGCTATCTTCGCTCAAAAATGAGCCACCAGACCGGCCTAGCCTTAATATCGATGGGGAACGGTGTTGCTAAGTGAGTAAATTTTGATGATGTAATAAATCAGTTTTCAGAGATAAAAGCTCGCAAGAAAAAAATTCAATTCTTACTACTTAAATATTTAAATCTTTAACTCTTGGGTTTGATTTCTATCGTAAAGAAAATAATGCTGTGAAATAACTGTTCATGCCATACGTATTAAATACCATTGCCGATGTTCAAGTATGCTTACGTAAATTTTCTCCGGCCTTAAGCCTGTACTGGTACTTCAAAGTTATTAAAAGAGTGTTAGGATGCATTTAACCTACTATTCTGTAAATGCTGAGATAATCTATTGATAAATAGTTGAGTCTGGGTCTGCAGGAATACAAGAAAAAGGCATCTTCCAATTATACTTGCGTAGACTATATCAATGTTATAAATTCCAAATAAGCCCCATATGGAATAGCGCCCCAGGCTCCCAACCATGTTGATACTCCGCTGTGCAGAAGTCACAATTACTAACGAATCAGGAGCTATGAAAACGTAATGCTATTAACTCTAAGCACCATATCCCGAGGGGGAGATTTATGAGCAATGGCTCTGAATTAAAAGCTTTGCTGTTAATTCAAGTGAGAAGGAGCCAATGAGACTTATTCTTATTGGAGAATATGCAGCAATTAAAATATCCGGTGGATAATTACACTGACGGTGTTTTAAACTGAATTTCAAAGTGTATTCGCTGATATAATGGTAATGGGTAAAAGTGAAAATTGATTCATCATTTTTTCAAAAATTGGAAATGCGCCATAAGCCTACCTATTATAGATTGCCTTTCATCACCAATGCTTTCATATATCAGGGTTGGTATATGTTTGAATCTCTGAATTTTCCGTCAACATTTACTGGTGTAATTGCAAGTTAGCTAACAAATAATTAGACCCATTATGCTATCGTGTATTCTTTAAGAGGTGCGGATTGCAGAGAGAACGATTTAAAGGAGTGATTAAATATATTTTGTAGGAAATATAGATTGGCACGAAGCACTCTCCCTGCTTCCACGTTTTCCGGTGGTATCCTTCATGCTGTGCCGTTTAAGAAGTAGACAGTAAGAAATCAAAGAGGATTCTTCACGTGCATTTTAGAGGGATCTGGAGTTTATGCGAAAGGGCAGTGACTCAGCAACGGGGATTAGGGGAGATTGTTCAATCCCTTGCTCCTGTGGCATCATTCTGTGAGTGGTGCACAGTTTGTGTGATCAAGTACGTGCGTCGTGAGAAGTGAGGTGCAAGTTCCTCTGACTCACTGTGGTGGGGCAACAGCTCACCTCCTGAATCCTTACTCATGCGCTTAGCTTTAGGGCCCTTGGAGATTAATTCATGTACTGGCACGTCAGAATGTAAACAGAGGGTCCTTCAACCTCGAGGTTTCCATCCTTTCATCTTACGGACATTTCATCCTCAGAAAAATCAAGTCCCTCCAAGATATAGGGAGAAATTGTTTATTTTAATGCCATGAACCTTTACAAGTACCTTTAACGGAGATTTTATGACTAGACTGTAAAATCGTCTATTGTCGTAGACAATATTTCTTTAAGAAGTTAACACTGGAGTGCATATTCGCTACGTTTCGGCCCCATCCGAGCAGGTTTTCAAGTCCTGTGCGTGGGACAGTACCTCCAGTCTGGAAACATTGCCATACCAGTCCTATTATTCGTCAATCTCATGACGATTACCTTATTCGTGGCCGATTCCATAATAAAATCTTTTGTTTTATATTTAAAAGTCAAATATTCTTGATAAAATAACATTTGCAAGTCGTTTACAATTCGCATACATTCAACACGGGTCTCTCTTTTATCATCAGTCACCCAGTGAAGTCACCAGGATAAATTAACAATGAATTTATCAAAGACATTACGCGAATGACGTGAGATGATAAGAACGATCACATTTAGCATACCTTAAGTATACTAAAACTTGGGAATCTTTCTGAACAAATGGGAATATTCATGCATCCAATATTTTCAAATCAGTAAAAAGAAGGGTCCCAAAATGGGTTTGGCTGAATTGACATGATGAGAATGGCCTGAAGTCACTGTGTCAGAATGATTTAATCTCTTATCCATGGAGAATTGTCAATTTTGACATTTAATATAAAATAATATATATATTATGGTGAATAATAGACTTGGCGATTATAAAGACAGTTAATGAGTGACCTTGCATCGGGAAAACAAAACGCTTTAGAGATTATGAAAAGTAAAAAACTTTGCGAGAATAAAGGCAGTAAGTGTATCATTGTATCATTATATGATATTTAAAAAAAAATACTGATGAGGATTTTTGAGGACCGAGTCAGTCATGAGTCACTTTGTCAGAAAAGACTCTGAAGAGGAGTCTGAGGCATCTCAGGAATAGAAATCATGTAGAAAATAGCCCTTGAAATGAGACGCGCGAATGATGTTTGCAATAAGAGGGGGATAGGGAAGGTAGTAAATAGAACACAACCAGTTTTCTGGAAACTACACCCACTACTCAGGATCATGGACCACGACTTTTGAAGGATACGAAAATATCGCAGAAAAAGGTTGGGCGCCCACATTTTGGTGCATAGAACATGAGTCAGCATGTGCATGGCTGTTCACAGAGCTTGTCGTGGTGCCTACATGCTTTGACGACTGATTTGTTTGGCGGCTGAGAAGGCTCAGAATTATCGCCTACACCGCTGAATCCGCTGCTTTGATGCCATTGCCCCACGCCCCGGGCTGACGGTTGAGAGATGTTGCCCCTAGCGATGCAAGCGCAGATTTCGAAGGAATAGTATGAGACATCTCGTTCGCGATACCCCTCTTCCTGCTTCGCGCAGGGATGCTTCACAGGCGCTCCCATCCATCTCGCGTCTTCCCCAGAAGATCCGAAGTAAATGATAGCGTGATACAAACCCCGCATGACCTTATGCTTTCCGAAAATAGGACTTACTCGCTATTCCACCGAAAAATCTGGCGAGTAACGCACTCAATTACGTTCCGTCACTTTAAGAATTCCTTTAAACATTCTAAATTCCATTACAATCTGTCATTGCGATGGAACTAATCGAGGTAAAATAGGATGGCCATCACTAGAAAATAAGCACTCAAGCCACAAAATAGGTCGAAATAATGTTAAGGATGAATAGTAAGATCCTTTTAGAAGAATGATGAGGAAAATTATAAAGGAGATTCGTCGTAATTGAAAAGTCCCGTCGAGTAATTTATATAAAAGACATCTGCACTTTCAATAGGCAGTACTTTCGTTTTTTTCGTTTATTCCAGCATCTACTTCAAGTTCTAACAAAGCAATGGATACTTTGATCAGCGCTGCAATGAAACACCTAAATAAATATTTTCTACTGCATTAAGAATAATAGAGAATCCGAATATCTAAGAAGGTAGGAAGAACTTTTATTACTACTGTGGGTGGCTGAACCCATGTTCTCCAAAGTATTGATGAGTGTATGGACGATACCTTTTTTTACTGAAATTGTGAATGACAGGAGAAGTCCTCTGGATGTCCTTTGAAGAAGATATACATCATATCATTAATGCGTCGTTTAAGGGCATCATAAATTGAGGCAGCCGTTCTGGATGAGGTAAGGTCGTTTGGTATCGATGGAATAAAGCAGGAATTCAAGCATGGCCAGCCAAAGGAAACGCTCACTTGGGTTACACAACGAAAAGAGAATGAGAGAGAGGAACTCTGGATCGAAATGGAAGATATCTTCAAAAAACTCACGGATCCAAACGCCCCAACCTTTGCTCCCACCCCTATCCTTCCCGAAAAGCTCTCTTTTTAGTTTTCCTTTTCACCCGGCGTCCGTATATCTATCTAGTCCCGCACCCTCGTCTTAATCCTTTCCACCCCTCTCTCCCCCACCCTTTGTGCTCAACGTGGCATTGCTTCACGCGCCCTCTGTGATCTATTCCCCGGCCCCCGCGGGCACGCCCTTTGAGACAGCCTTTTTCTCTGGGTCCAATTGCTAAAATAGAAAGCGACTTTCCCCTCCGTCTCTTTGCGACTCCGTCCCTCCCATCTTCTTCTCCCTCTTCCTTCCCTTCTCCTCTCTGTCTCCCGACTTCGTCTCCTCATCCACTCTTTTCTTGCGTGCTACTTTTCCCATGATGCCCCACTCCTCAGCGTGGTGAAATCTCTCCGGGTAGTTCCCACTTCATAATGATTTCCTCCATGAGATGTGACGGGTGCCACGGGGTCTTTTCATTATAGACGTGACACTACTCTACCATCAGAGTTCTTCATACTTTTAGATCCATGAGGATTCTCCTCTTCATCACAGATTAGGGGAAAATGTATTCCTCGTATTTCATTACTTACAAGACCTCAAGAAGATGTCGTGATAAGTCTTATGCATAAATATTTTTGAATATTATAACACCAATTAATCTTTTGAGTACATAAAATTGTATCCTAATGACGTATTATCAAAAGTTATTCGTTATGTATGGGCATAAGCAAGTATCAGTTGCTAACAAACTTACCCGCAGAACAGCTAACATAATACTTCTTGAAATACACTGGCTTTTGAATCAAACGGCTCCAGTGGAATCCAGCGTCTCTTGAGTGATAGTCGACATGGTTTACGATGGAGCGCATTTGGATGTAATCAGCTTACTACCCGGAAGCGGACAGGAAAACGGAGGCTCTGACTCGGCGATGGGATCAATTTCGGTCACTAAATAGTGAACTGTATGAACTGCGCGGAGAGGGACTCTACAAATTATGTACTCATTTTTAGCAAATGATTTCAATTTTAATGCAGTATTTAATTAAAATGACAGCACTAATTCTTACCATATTTTTAGTTCCTTTTTTTATAACTCACAGATTGTAATGCAACGAAGAATTAATATCCAAAGTAAAGAGTCGACAGTTCGTATTTTTAAGACGACGTTCTTTACTTTTGATCTTATCTTATATTCCGTTATCGTCTCTATTGAGAGAGTGAGGTTTACTTGACCAAGGAATTCTAATTTTTCAGGCATTATGTGATGAAAAAACCCGCAAAAAGTATTACTCACGAAACTATAAAGAAAAATTAAAATCAATAATTTTGAGGATTATCATACGAAGACAAGTTGACTCCAATTATAGCGAAGGAACAAGGCAAGATTCCATATCATGGAGAACAGAACTAGAAATAAAAAGGCTTTGAGATAGAAAAATGAATTGCTACAATTAAATGACCATCGAGAAAGTGAAGGGTTGAATGGAAATTGTTTATGAACAATGCTGAACTCATTCCCATTATTCGAATGTGGTGAAGGACATTGAATGATTTTCCCCTAGTGAAATTTACAAATAAATTATTGCAATACTAAAAATAATTAAGCAATTGAGGTGGTAATGATTTGCGTTCTCAACTTTTGGCGCGATGAGTACCCTACTTATCACAGAATATTTGCAAATTTCAGTTCATGAGGATCCGGTTGGTCGGAGCTCTTGAGTAATGACTGCATATCTCAAGGGTCCAGCCTCAAAACCCGTCAGTGGTTGAGATTTTCCATTTGATCTCCTATTTGAGTATAATTTATAGAACGTGCTAAGCTCTCAACTTAGACTGTCAGATAGGCCATTAAACCGTGAATCCCATGGTTTTGCTGCCTTTTGGTGAGAGTAGTCTGATTACGGGAGGGTTTCACTCTACACTTGCTCTGCTCCCTGAAAACCTCCACGCATAACCAATTACCCATCCATTATCAATGGCGCAAATTACCTTAACTGTTGGTCACCTCCTCAAAAAACAGCTCCATTTCTCCTTAAAAACCGGCTTTTGTTTTGCTCCGAGACTAATTATGGCAAAGAGCCTCATGTACATGATGTTTTATTTTTTACTCCTAGGTGACCCTAGCGAAGCATTTGCCCCCTAAAAATGCTGGGCTTCTAATTACTCCGAATTAACAATGTTATTTTCCATTGTACTGATGAGTGTCGAGATCTTTCGAGAGAAAATGCTTCCACTTGATCTGTAGGTACATACTAGCGTACGATTTCAATCCTCGGGTGGGCCGCAGAGGCAATGCGATTACATCTGTGAAGGAAGTGAAAAAGAAATTCGAAGTGGACGTTCTTAAGGCGACGCGTTTTACTCTCACACTCTCGCTACCTTTTGTCTGGACCAAAATCTCTACCGAGCGGCTGCAGACGGAAATTCACCCCTCCCCTTTCCATTTCCCCGAATCTTCGTAAGGAAGCATCAACCCGCTTCCCTTCAGTCTGCGCAGCGCCCCCTAAGTCTCCCACCCAACCCTTCCACTCCACGCACACCTCCTCCCTCTTCATCAGCTCCTCCGTGTCTTGGCTATCACAGGATATCTCCGCTTGATCCCATCCCAGTCGCTTTCTATCCCTCTCCTCTCCGTACCCCATTTCTCTCTCTCTCTCGGCCACCCCTGCCTCCTCCTCCGTAGTTATTTCTAAACAAGTCTCACTCCCTCTCCAACCAATCCTCTACCTCCGCACCCCAACCAACCCCTCACGCAAAGGCTCTCGCTCTCTTCTCTGTTTAATTGTTATCCTTCCCTCTCCTCCTCCTCCACATGGCAGAATTTCCACAGAACTCCATCTTGTTTATATCCGCGCAAAGGCGTTTCTGTTCGCCTGCGGGCCATTTATTCCCTCCTTTATGTGAACTTATCCTTCACTCCCTCTTACGTCTATTTCCTTGCCTCCTTCCTCTCTTCTTCCTACATATTCCTGTCCTCCATTTTCCCTCTCTCTCCTTCTTCCTCCTTCGCTTTCAGCCCACCGTTGCCTTCCGGATTAAGGAGAAGGTTTTATAGTCATTTAACGAGATTTAAGAAAGGCAGATAAAGAAATAAGGAAGGAGTAAAAGGGAGAAGGAGATACTGGTGGTGTATCACTCCTTTCTTATCTCTCGAAATCTAACGCGGGAGTCCTTTCTCCTTGCTTCCCTTCCACTAGTGTGTAAAAAAAATTGCGCTTTTAAAAGCTTCCAGGGGAAAATTTTGAGCCCGGGATCAAGGGAACGTAAAACGGGCATTTTCATCGGGAATGTTGGGTGATTAAGAAAAATAGTTGGATTCTCTTTTCCAGCGGAGAGAGAATTTCGTCAGCGCTCTCGGGGTGACGTGTTCCTGTACATCGCAAGTTCATGAATTGATGGATGGATGAACACTGTGAAAGATTTTGATTAAAACTGGCCAAATATAATACAAATATACATATATACAATATCAGGAAAAATAATGCACAAAAGAGTACTGCTTAGTATACTTATAACGTTACAGACGGAATCAATTTTGCCATGGAAAAGTGGCGCCTCGGTGTAATTGATCGAATATAGAACGTCAAACGGCGTGACAGATACGTGTGTTGTTCATATGAACGATGTAAAATGTATCAATTACATATATATGAATAAAAGAGGACTCAAGTATAGAGTCACCTTATAGATAACGAAAAAGTAACGGAAACATGAAAATATTCATGCATGAGAGAGTGTGCCGAATCAAACTTTTATCTGTCTACAGCTTGCCTATTTTATAGACTACGCAAGTGCATTTTACCTTTTTGTATATTTTGTAGCTGATTTTTTTAATTTACTGCTGATCCAAGAAATGTCTTGGGGGTTTATGAGTCCTCCGGATTCCTCGTCCAGATTAAGAGCTGAAATGCGCAATCAAAAAGTCTTTCTTTGCGTTATCGCATTGTATGCCCTCTCAGATGAGAATAGGATGAGATTTTCATTTCGATAAAATTGAAATTCCTGCATTTCACATCTCTTCCCTCCCTCATCCTCGCTTTTATTGACTTGCTTTTCACGCGATAATGGACTGATGTCTGAGCGAGTTTCTCAACTAATTTTATCTTTTAATATCATTGGGTAATTGACTATTGTTTTTATGCAAGAGCTAAAACTCGTAGCAGGAATTCGTAATGGTTCATTTTGTGATTAATTTCCGAGAAAAACAATGTTGAGATCAACATGTTAAAACACCCCCCTTCGCTTTAGCTGTTCAATGGGATTTGATCTTAAAATGGAGAGCATGGATCCCTAAGATTTAATAACGCCGTCGAAGTTAAATATAGAAGTCTCTTTTAAGAATCGTTCTCTGCCGAATGAGTGATGGTAATGTAAACTGTATCTTGTCGAACAAAATTGGCACTAAAATCCTTGGGGGCCAAAATAAATATTTGGGGAATGGTTATCAGTCAAGGCATTCGTAGACGTCAGTTCCGACTCAAATACTATGGCAACGAAGCATCATTCTTCCCTAATACCTCCGGGCCACCGAAGCGTCTCTGTCGGTCGTCACACGCCGCGCTTGTCCCTGATCCTACTCGGGGATCGGATTCCTTCGCTGCGGCCCCAAAGGCGGAAGCGAGGCTCGCCCGGGAATGTAGGAGGAACCTGCAACCTCAGTGCAGCCTCCCTCCACCTTCGTGTGCATCCCTCGACCCCTTTTGAGTGAGGCCGAGCGACGGCAAGTACCAGGGGGAAGAGAGTGGGGAGAGGAAAGGAAACGGGGCTTACGGAGTTCACGTGGGATGAAACGGTTGAATTCTGCACCTTACTTCAAATTCTGGATGCTATGAGTAATTATGGCTTCTATCATTTTTAACTCATGGATTGATTTTACTGAATATATTAGAATTTGTTTTACTTACATCCACCGATTCCCCATAACGCCATCCTCATCAATCCGTAATTGGTGAAATTGATGGTTTCTGGCGTCACTTTATGGAATTTACTTGTATTCATTATGAATGACAAAATCAACTTTGTATTTCCATAATTTACTTGTATTCATTATGAATGACTAAATAAACTTTGTATTTCCATAATTTATTCTCTCACACTACTACCATGGTAACGTCATGACGTTAACCGTCGAAACCATGGTAGTAGTGTGAGAGAATAAATTGTGGAAATACAAAGGTTATTTTGTCATTCATAATGAATACCGTAATTGGTGAACGAGAAGTTAAGCTAAAATGCAGTAAAATGTGATATAATCATCAAAATAGGTCACATTTAATTAAGTAGTTAAACTTTATATTGTTTATCATATTCGTCGTATTCATCAACGGAGAAATTTCATGGTAGCCATAGATAGCAAAAGATATTTTCATTGTTGTTTGCTTTGTATTCATTTGCAACAAAACATCGATGTTACTTTTTCCAACTCCATTTGCGTGATGATATTGTTTAATGTATCCATGTGTGGATTATGTATATTGCAGATGCATGTGTAGATTATATGTGTATCCATGTGAAGATTATGTTGTTTATTTGACATCGAACTGATGAGGTAAATGACCTCCATGGAAATATTTACATGCCAATTTATTTTAACATAAGAATGCTAAGGAATTTCTATAGTAACTGTATTCATTCCGTATATATATGAAAGCCGTATCAGTCCATGCTGGGAGGAAATCAGAGGTTTTGGGTGATTGAACTAAAGTTTATGGACGGGATAAAAAGGAGAGGAAGGAGAGTCTCTTCGGATTCTGATTCGGGAACTCCACTCGGGTATCCCGATTTATTTCGCGTGTCACCGTGAAACTCTCTCTCTCTCTTTCCTCCACATGTGTTTCAGTGACCACCTTCGCATTTCCTCCCGTCCGTTCTCGGTGCTTTTCTTTCGCCCGCTCCCCTCTTTCAACCTCCCTGCAATCTCGCGGACTCGAGCAGACACACACACACACGAGCCCCACACCCCCAAACATGAGCGCACGAGGCATCCACCCTTCTGGGTTAGCCCGCTCCAGGATTTGAAACGGACACTCTGTTGGTGGCATGCCAAAGTAATGCGACGGAGCAATCAGGGGCGGGGGAGGTTAGGAGGCAGGGGAGAATGAGAGTGTGTGCAACGAGAGCGAGACAAAGAGATGGGGTGGAGGGGTAGGGAGAATGAGGGGACAGGAGCGAGAGGGATTCTGGGAGGCGACAATACGGGAGTGTCGGGGGGCGCGGTTGGATGGCGGTGGAAGCGGATGGAGAGTGAGAACGAGAGTTGGAGAGGGAAGGCAAAAGGGTGCGAGAGGAGGAAAAGGGCCGATGCATTAAGGGTTCAGATTGGGGACGGGGGTGGGGAGATGGTGTGCAGGAACTTCAATACCGTCCTTCCTCCCCCTTCAGGGGTGCCAATGCCCTTGGTGGATACGTGGCGGTTGGAATGGAGGAATTCCCGACCAGGCTCTTTGGCCACCGAAGATTGATTTATTATAAAGGCTTCGATCCCTCACTCCCCTCTTCCGTCTGCGCGTTTGCAGAACTGGAGAAATAAATGCATTTCGTGTGATTTCTTTTGTCTGGAGGTATCCATTGAGGAATGCCCATCAGCGTAACATCTCATCGAAGTCGTGTAGGATAAAATTCATGAATATAAAACCCTCGAATAAAAAACTCAAAGCTGGAAAGTTGTAAGAGTTGAGAGGGCACCGAAAAAGAAAAACTCACTGCCCATTTTTGTTCAGATAAAAGTTTTTTCCTCTCACTTGAAATCGTCACTCGGTGGTCACAGCAGAAGCTTAGGAGACGTGTTCTAGTACAAACGAAGCCGTATAGGTACATTCGCCCTGCTGGGAAATCTTGCTTGCTGTCTTTTTTCCTTATTATTGAGGCGTTTTCTTAGCACATGTGTAATGAAGTCAACAAATGTGACAGTGAGAGAACAGCTATGGTTAGAATAAACTTTTTGGTAGCTCTTGTCCTTTGTATGTAGGTTTTTCCTGCAAGTGCAGTCAAGTCAACATATGTGGCTACAAAAAGGAAGTGTAATTCACTATTATATGTGTTTTACTTGTCAAAATTCATTTAAACTTTTCTCGGGTACTCTAGGTCATTGGCGGATAAGATTACCATAGAGATTAAAATACATCCGATCGAGAATTCAAATCCAAAAGGAGATCCGATATGTGTTCAAACATTTCCACCAGGAGAGAAGCCAGTTTGTACTTATTATTGCCGGCGTGGAATTTTAATATTGATGACGTAATTCACCAATGGTGAAGAGTATTGTTTTAAAAAAGCTCTCCTGAGAAAATGTTTTCTATACGCGCTTGGAATCAGAAAAATACATGGATTTTCAAGTATCTTAAAGAGAGAAAGGCAACATCTGCGTTGCCATAAAATTACGGAGTAATTAAAAAGACTAGAGCTCTTTCAATAACCAAAAAGCGTTCGTTAATTCGGGAGCATTTGTTTTCGAAAGGTCCAGAGAACTTACATTTCCTCACAAGCACATTGAAAATCCGTCCGTAATCTGTGAGTTTCACTATGTGGATCTACTTAAAGGAATAGGTGTATTTACAACTTAAATAAAGGCAGCATACCTTCTGCCTAACTAACGAATTCGAGAACACCAATCAGAAACCAAATGATATATTAACCGGGGATATTATTTACACTCACCCTCCTTTTCGCACTCTGAAAAAAACCATCCATTTCTCGCTGCAAACCCTTAATGACTCTCGCTTTAGTAAGCACCAATACATGCGCCTGTGGTTTTTGCCGGGTGTGATTTCCACGTAACGAAAACTGGTGAAAGGGGCGCCGGGCACAATTGCCCATAACTTAGGATCAATTATATTTCTCCCATCTGCACTCCCATGAAATGGCATGACTTTAGTTTCCACCTCCATTCCCCGGTGGAGGGCGCGCGGGAAGGAAAAGCAGACCTCGGAAATTAGTCGGAGGAAAAAACGTAACGTGCGCTTGGAGTCCCTCAACCCTCCGCCTTCCTTGTTTAACGTCCATGTCGACCGTTGTTGTTTCGCCTCTGGGTCCGACCCGCATCACCACGCGGGGAAAGGATAATCTCTCCCGTGGAGGAACGCGGGCGGCAGACCCTCGGAACCGGGCCCCGGAATTGCGGTAGGCCGTTCCAACTTAACTACTATCCCGATCCCCTCCGAATGATTCCTCCGGCGAGTGGGTGAGGGGATAGAGGGTGGGGGGGAGGATCTGGAGGAAGCGAGCGAGACGTTATAAATGAGCGGCGGGAGAGGGAAAATTGAGTGATGGAACGAGAGCTCGGGAGTGAGACATGCTGAAGAGTTTGGGCTCGAGGAGAGAACTTGGTGAAGTGAGGGATGATGGGGAGGGCGGGGCAGTTTCTCCGTGCGTGCGTGCGAGTGCGTGTGTGTGCGGAAAGGGAGAGGAAATTGGATTAAGCGGAGGGGGAGCATGATGGAGTGGGAATAAGAGGCGTGCGGTCGGCGAGGGGGAGGAGGAAGTTGGAGGGGAAGAGTTGTGCGGAATGAGGGAGGAACATTATTATTCCAGCGTAAGGAGTCTCGCGGCACGTGGTACGGAATGAAGCAAGGTAGTTGTTACTTCATGAGTGTCACAACCTGAATTCCCAAGGGTCCCGAAAGTATCCACTGTAAATACTAGGGTGCAATTTAGATTAGTGCGTTAAGCATGAGGAAAATTGTGGATGGTTTATTTATTTTATGTGGATGGATGTGGATATTTAAAACATCGCTCTGCCAATTTTTATTTAAAGTTGACGTTGAATTTACGCAAAAAAGTTTTTTGCATATTTGATCATTTACTCATACTGACTACGCTGACTATATGTTTGCGCTAAAAAATGGCACAAACGTCACATGCAAAGATAGGTTTTTAGTTTTGCACTCAGGTAATCAGAATTAGAAAAAGGATTATTCGCGAACTCAGCACAGTTCTGCGTGGTATAATGTTAAGAGACCGAAAATTAAATGGCACCTGAAAATTGAATTCATAAAAAAATTGTTTTCGAATTCAAATAACAGTATTGATATGAGTATTTTTTTAGATACTTCAGAGAACTTTGGTAGTATTGAATTAATACTTCATATTTCATAAGTTAACGCTATTATTTAAATGTAATATTTAAGAAGAAAATAAAATGCTACATTTAAAATTTTTATTTTATAAATAATGTTTTTATTTTAGGATTATGTAAATTATGTAATTATACTGAAACTTCCAAGCATTTATAACGTAGCAATGCATAGAAACCGCAATCGGGCATAGAAAAATCAAGTCTTCCCCTGAACAATGGTGTCCGAAGCTCTTGTCACCAGAATTTCAAAGAAAGCTCAGGACCTCGGAGAAATTAATTGACCTACATTAAATGTGCGAGTTTCATACGACTATGAGCTTACGCCTATATTAGTTAAAGGAAACTCCAGTCACACCGGTGTTTAACACTTCAGAAATAAAATCGAAGCAAAGCTCAAGGAAAATATTTAACAAAATGTTCGCGTAAAACTTCAGTGAAGTTTGTATATTTTGTATATAGCTAAGGAGAAAAATGTTTATTAAAGTAACCGCAACACGTTTTTCAATAAAATATTTTTGTTGAATATTGGATTGAGTTTGGAAGATCCCATATGAGTGAAAGAATGCTCTTGCATTATTCAATTCCCGGCTCGTCATCGATGGATGCGCATAGATATTCTTTTGGAATAGCCCGAGTGATGGACGGAGGAAGTTGGTGTCTAGCAAGCCAAGGCTCTGCAGCCAGAGAGAGCCAGAGGGGTGATGCTGCGGGGGAGGGGGATGAGAGAGTGTACAGGAGGACCGGAGTGGAATTGCGGCGAACAGTACGGCAGCGAGGGAAACATAGGTATCGAGCAAGAACGGGAAAATGAGAGCATAACGTTGAGAAGGGTACAACGAGAAGGAACTCGGAGAGCTGTGGCTGTGGACTTCGAAACAGTGAGAACGAGAAGTGTTTTGGTTATGTTCATCAGCATCCTCTATTTGCATACGAGATTGTCAGAGATATGATGCCTTAAGGCTTTCCGAATTCCGATTTTGCCATTTGATATTTCTCCCACGGTCTCACGGTAGCAGTGGACGAACACTTGACTCGCTTTCATTCATTTGCTCCTCATTGCTACATAATAACTCGGAGTATTGCTTCAGCAATTTATTTCCCAAAGTTTTTGATACAAATCGCATTAAATGGGTGGTGAAAAATCACGTCAAATTCCCAAGAGATCCCTCGCATGGTCAAAGGCGTGTAGCTCATAGGTCTTTGCGTTTTTTTCTACTTCCGGAGTTATGCTTATCGATTTTTGCTTTTAATTCCTCTTTCAATGTTGTATTCATTTTTCTCTCAATCTTCCCTCTTTTATATGACACTTGAACATCTGACGTGGTCTTAAGCATTTCCGTGCTCCTCTATTCTTACCTAACAGTTGCTAAGATATTTTCTATCCAATTTCACGGGCTTGTTCAAATTCTCTCCATCACCCGTATTTTTACTTGTGCCATTTCAAATATAATGCTCTATTCTGTCTATTTAACTGCTTTCATTTTTATTTAAATCTTCATGTAATAGTACTTCGACGATCTCGTGCACTCTCCTCAAAGTATAAGATTTCTCTCCTTGTATAAGTCTTCGCTGGTCTTTTCTTTACGTCTTCCTAGGAATTCCTGTCGACAACCCTCTCTAATGTCCTTGTAGGAAATTTCATTCCTCATTGAGTGGTAGGAAAACGAACCTTATGTGCGACGCAGCGCGAAATTGCGTACTTACATGGAAACTAAGCCGGAATGCTTCCCCACACGACTCAGGGCGAGGGAGGTTCGCAAGGCAACTCCGGCAGTTTCGGGGGGAGGGAAGGTGTTTTGGAAGGCTGCATTGGGGTCCGTCGTCGTAGGAATTGCGGAGCGAAGGAGTAGACGAAGAGGGATACATAAGTGCCGAGTGAGGTACGGGGAGGGGAGCTGGCAGAGCGGGGTGCAAGCGTGAAACGCCGAGAAGACGAAACAGGAGAGGTAACAAGGGGCGAGGTGACTGCGGACACCGGGGGTGGGTTTGAATGAGGGACCATAAGTGACTCTCCCACCTCTTCTTCGCCCGCACTCTCCCCCGGAGGGCTTCAGGGGGCGCGGAGTGGAGGAAGGGAGCTTAGTTGTCGGAGGGTGGAGGTGAGAGGAGAGGGGGTTGGGAGAAAAACACCCATAAACGTCCGAGCAGGGGATGGAGGCAGGAGGAGAGCACAATGAAGACGGTGAGAATGGGATTTGGGAGTCAGTGTGGGGGCGGGGGGAGAAGGAGTTTGGGATAGTAAGGAGGTGGGGGGGTAGGTCGTGGGCTATGATGGAAGAGTTTTGATATGGCGTGGGAATGCGGGCTGAGGGAGAGAGAGAGGGAATGAGGAGGATCGGATCGGATGGATGTTCGTGCGGGTCGAGGGTGTTTACGGAATAGCAATGGGAGTGGAGGTGACAGGAGGGAGAGAGAGAGAGAAGAGGGAACGTGAGAGGACCACCGTGGAGAGAGAAGGTCGAATGAGTAGAATGGATGTGAGGCGAGGGTGTGAGGGATGTGTTAGTGCGGATCAGAGGAGGAGTTAAGAGAGAGAGATAAAGCGAGGTGGAGGGAGAGGAATACGAAGAGGTCGGTAACGGGAGACGAAGGGTATGAGGGGGAGTTGAGTGGCACGAACAAGAAGCCGCACGAGAATGTTGACACTCACAAGAGAATTGGGCATTTCTCCGGAATGGGAGCTTCAAGCCCTCGTTATCATTGCGGCCTTTTTTTCTCTCTCTTCACGACGACGTTACCACTCCTCGGTGGCACAAATTCATGAGGTTCCATAATTGTTATGTCTCTCACACAATTCTGCTGATGCAATCGATCAAAAGGATTAAAGGACGGTCTCTCGTGAGAAGAAATTCTTGTTCACGTTCCCGCACAAGTTCCCGTTGATTTCGAATTAAGGAATTAGAGGTTGGATCAATGACAAGGGTTATATTATGAGAAATTTCCGAAAAACAAAAACAGAATTACGGAGATAAGATGCAATAGCTCTGAGAGATGTTCATAACAGTACAGCAGTACAAATTATTTAACTACAAACTTAGAGATGGGTTGGCATTTCCCTTCGCCTTAAAAAAAACTGTTTTCAAATACAAAGAGTGGTTCCAGTTTGACAAAAATTTATTCACCTCCGATGCAGTTGCCATTCATTGACGAATTACAACCAGAGATTTGATAATAAATTTCTCAGGAAACCATTTTTATTAAAGCTTATATCGTAACAATCGCAGAGGAAAATGCTTGCATATTTATCGTATTGAGTTGGAAGATTCATGACTTGAAAAGCAATTCTGAGCAAAGAAGTATCCCTTTTGACTCGCTTCCGGCGCAAGTAATTTTACTTAGGCGCGTGATGCGGGGTATCTTTCGAAGAAAAACGCACATTTGGCAGCCTATCCCGTTTCCCCATTCCGGCTGCATTATTGCCACTCTCCCGCACCTCATGGGCGTCAAATGGGCTTTCGGAGCCCTTCGAATCCTTCAATTCCTCCCCTTAAAAAAGAAAAATAAACGAGGGAAGCCTAAGATTGGCGAAAGATAGTTTGCAAGGATTCCATTAGCAGTCAATTTCATCTGCGTCTAAGATCTCGAGCGAATCGATACGAAGGTATAGGCAAGGCAGGGTGGGAAGAGGGTGTGGGAGGAGACAGGTGGCAAGGCAAAGGCAAAAGCGAACGGAATGAAACGAACTGATTCGAAGAGGAGAGGAAGTTAAAGAGGGCAGAATGAAAAATGGTCGGTCTCGGGGTTGGGAAAGGCAATGAGGGATGTTGGAGGGGGAGAGCGGAGGGGGCGAAGGACGAAAAAGAGTTTCGGAGAGGGGTGGTGAAGGAGGGTGGGAAATTGTGGCGCCGTCTACGCCGTGAGACGCCAAGCGGTGCGCGATAAAGCAGCCTTGGTAGAGCGCCAAGCGAGGGAAAGGAGGGTTGAGCGGTAAATAGTGTGAGCAGCGCAAATGTGGGGGATGGCAGTGGAGGGGGTGCGGGAGAGGAAGGAGGGTGCGAAGGCAGCCTGGAGTGGAGAGGAATATGAATGTGGAGAATGGTGTCTACACGTTTTAAGTACAATAGTTCAACTAGCTTGAATAATTCATTGTGATGGCTTTTTTTTGTACCGGAGTCAACACATTCACTCAAGGAGTCGACTCCTTAAGGGAGAAAGGATCATTGTGTTTTAAAGTTCTCGGAAGTTATGCCCTCATGTGACTTATATGTGATTCGCAGAAAAGTTGTTCACATACTGCTATCAAAATCACGCTGATTCATAGCTATCCGGTTACAATTGGTTGTAATATATGCTGACCATAAAGAGAATTAAGTTATAACTAAGAATTACAATTTAAACAGTTTTTCAAGCGTTTCAGCTCGATTCCTCAGGTCTTAGATGGATAAACATGGAAAAAAACTAAAATAACACTAACTTTCTGAATTTTGTGACAGCCCTCACGTATAATAATTCATTTTTTTACAGAAAATAGTATCTCACTATAAGTTTCACTTGTTTTAGAAAAAAACTCAACACTAAGTACGTTTTTGGCCAAAGTCACATAGTACAATTTACTTAAAGAGTTCTATTAATAGCCATATATTATAAATTGCTTGAAATGAAAGATGGCAACTGATGACGTGCAACGACTGAGTTTGGATCCAACTGATGATCATCTTTGTAAAAATTACAGGGATATAAGGTGGCAAAAATTTTAATTTATTGCTAGCTGTTCAGTTCCTCAAAATATCAATGCCAGTTGATGATTTCTATTAATTAATGGTCCATACGACTAATTTCTAATTATTCTCTGTGTTATACCATTCCTGTAAATTCTATTAGCTTCACAATTGGAAATTAAGAATCTTACCCTTTAGGACGAAAGAGATGGTTTCAGTTAAGGACTTAGTACTCGTAAGATAAAATTTAAACGTTAAATGATCAGGAAAACCTTAAAAATCTTATCCTTAACGCAGGAGTTGTTTGAGTTAATCTTACCTTAAAGCTTCAGGCTGTAAAATTATGCAAGGTAGCGAATCATTTTCCCGGGAGCGTCGGATGTTAGAGAGGGGGGGTGGTTTAGGTTAGAGAATCGAAGTGCTCCCGGAGAGCTGTCTTTAAGCCGGCAGCTCCAAAGCCTTCTCTTTTCCTCTGGTTTGCACTTAATCGAAATGACAAGTGTGAATTCGTTCCCTCCTCCTTCTCTTCCCAAAGTGTTCATCGATGGAACAAATGTAATGTTTTCCATCGCCCTGTCGCGCCTCGCACAATAGCGCTTCGCGACGAAGGAACGGCTTTCGGAGATTGCAATTTGGGGAATGGGAAGAGAGAGGAGAGGGTAGGGGGAAGCAATGGGATGAAATGAGGGAAGTTTAGAATTGATTCTTTCAGAGACGAGAAGAGTTCCAGCTAAATTATAGCGAGATTTGATTGATTATAGCAATAGAATGACCACCAAAGAGAGCTAAATTCAGACTAAAGACTAGAAATGGAAGAAAAAAATATTCCGTTTTATCTTCTGCATGTAATTTCAGATTGGGTAACTAATAACATTAATTTCAATGGTTTTATCGTCAGTGGATGGCTTTTTGTTCACTATTATTATAAGGAATTCTCGTTTGATTAATTCGTAGATAACTGGAGATCACCATAGAGGAATATAGTACTTGAAACATAAATGCGGGGTACATCACATAAAAGTGGCTAGCATTTAAAGCTATTTAGTTGCCATCTTTTTCCTTTAGATTTGATTCTCAACTATCATAAACGGAGCTTAGATACGGTGAAGCTAGAGCACTCACTGACACATCAGCGTGAATACCATTCTTTGAATGAAGTACCACATCTAAGACATGTTAATTCTATTTCTTATCTTCCTTTCTACTTCTCCATGAATATTATTGTCAAAAATAACTCCCTTAACTCCATACAACAGGACATATTTTATTCCGCTCCTGATTCATCATTCAGTTCTAAACCCAAGCGTTCTCGAAAACAACACGCGCGAGCCTCATGAATTACATCTTGAATTTGAGAAAGAGAGACGGGAAAAGTAAGAGACGTGGAATATCATCGCGTTTTCGGAGAGAAGATGAGAAGTAATTGAGAATTGTGACGGGAAACGAAAACAGGAGCACAAGGGTGTCGGAAAGAGGTGGGAGGGAGGCAGTGGCAGTGGGATGATGAAGACGGAGAGGATGGAGGAAGAGAGTTAAGGGTTGAACGGATGAGGATATCCAAGGGGCGTAACGGGATTATCTGCGGGAAAAAAAAGCGTACGCGATAGGCTTAGGAGAGGTCGGAATGGATCACTAACGCCTGTGGATAAGGCGCCTGACGCGTTGGGGGGCGGATTCATTCCGAGAGAGAGAGAATTGTACCCGCATCCCGGTGTTTTCGCCACTGAGTCTGGCCCCGGTGGCGGTCAGCGTGGAGAGGACACTTGACCGTGGTGCCGAGTGACAGGGAGTGAAGGAGAGGGTCCTTGACTCGCGTCTCTCTCTCCCTCCCCCCTGACCCTTGGCCTACCACCCCTGGGGGAGACTCAACCCCTCTCAATCCACCCCAACCCACCTTCTCAAGCAACCACCCTATTCCTATGCTCGCCTCGCATTCTTATTTTTATCCCCATCTTCCCATTTGACCCTTCCCTCACGGCTCCATCGTCCCCGCCTTATCCGTCGCCATCTCCATTCACGTGAGGACCCACTCTCCTCCTCTCTCTCTCCCTCCTTCCGCTTTCAAGAGAACGGGCGAACCCTCTTCTCCACCCTCATCCCCGCCTCCTCCTCCTCCGCCCAACTCCTTCCTTCCTGCCCCCTTTTATTCCCTCTCCTCTCCATCTCCCTCTATCTCTCTCCATGACCCGCTCCTCATCCCAACACGCACAGAAAAACACACTCCATTTCCCCAACTCCCTCTCTCCTTTTTCGCTTTCCGTTTAAAGGCTCTGCTCCCGCGATCGTTGAGCGTTTCCCATCCCGAGAATGAAATGCGTGTTGTGAGGAGGATATCGCGTGCAATCCAAATTTGGCCTCTCCCGGAATGGAGCGCGTTTGTAGCCGTAATCACACTGATGGTGGGTGCCCGGAGCTTTGATGGTTCCACAAAATTATTTTATATGAATGGCCTTTCTCTGCGATCCTGCCAAAGGGCATGTTGTGAAACGTTCCACTAAGCAAATTCCAATGAGTCCTCTCTGCAGCCTTAACCATCGTAGGACAGCTATCTCACCATTTTGGATGGATCTGATAGTCGCCCTATTTTTGTAGTAAAAAGCTACTTGTAATGCCCCATCTCGTTGAAAACCTTTTTTGTATCTGAGAAACAGCAATGGTCCATTTTTCCACCCCTATCTCAACCGTCTTTGAAACAATAAAGTAATAAAGTAGAATACCGTGTTTGCGTTAGAAATAGAGATTTTTATTCTTGTTAACTTTTTAGTAAAGCTTTTGAAGTTCATGCCATCTCAAGGGAGTGCAGATGGGAGAAATATAATCGATCCTAAGTTATGGGAAATTGTGCCCGGCGCCCCTTTCACCACTTTTGGTCACGTGGAAATCACACCCGGCAAAAACCGCAGGCGCATGTATTAGTGCTTACTAAAGCGAGAGTCATTAAGGGTTTGTAGTGAGAAATGGATGTTTTTTTCAGAGTGCGAAAAGGGGGGTGAGTGTAAATAATATCCCCGATTAATATATCATTTGGTTTCTGATTGGTGTTCTCAAATTCGTTAGTTTGGTAGAAGGTATGCTGTCTTGATTTAAGTGGTAAATATATTCCTCTAACTAGATCCACATAGTGATGACATCCCAAATACTTGTTTTTCAAGTTAACTTGAGAATATTACTAACTCAAACGAAACTCCCTACAATAATTTTGATATGCTCTAGCCATGAAAGGCTATAACCTCACATAAAAATCACTGCAGTCTTTTTAATGAATAATTTTAATCGATTTTTAACTGAATATTTTTTAGGTATGTTTCAGACTTTGGCTTTCTAATTTTTGTCATACTAAATATTCACATTTATGTTCTTGAATTCCATTCTTTGATAATATATGAGTTTAATATTTGCGATGTGCTTTTCCATTTAAAGCAAATAAATTATTGACGGAGCTGTTATTTTATCAGGCAGCGAAAAATTCCATACATGAGTAACGAAGTTACAATTTTGAAAATTTGATAAAAGGTTCACCTCTGTGGGCGACAACATAAAAATGCATCAACAGATATAAAAAAAATTTAATTCGGGGAAGCTTTATAAAATTCATCTGGCTAAGTTTCAGGAGTATTTTTTTATTAACTTGCAAACAAATAAAGCGAGAAAAGTATACAGAAGATACGGGGTGGTAATAGGATGAGATGAGAAAGATGCATATTTCAGAGAGTAAGTGGTCATAGGAGTTAACTTTTCAGGGTATGAACCTATAGCCAAGGCCATATGCGCCCTTTTAGAATAGGTATATAATTGGAAAGGCAAGGGTAGGCATTTTTCAGGGAACGGAGGAAGGGTGGAGAGAAGCCCGGCGTCGGCATTAGCGCTCTCTGAACGAAAGGCGCCAAGAGGTCTTCGGTTTAACGATCCATCCAACGGACGGAGTACTGAGCTTGATGGGAACTTCTTATAGCACGCATGTCGGGACCTGTAAAACAATAAAGAGTCTCTGCCTCACCTAGGTTTCGAACCTGGGCTCTCGGGATGGAAGGCCAATACTATAGCTACCATAACAACCCATTGCCCATGGGCATATGAGGTTCGTCATGGGAAGAGAATATGATATCGAGATCAATCTCTCGCATGAAGTCTGCGATAGCTCCAGTAGCATATTGCTCGCCCTTTCAAGCGACCTCGCCGATGTTTGATTGTTCGAAGGAAACAGTTCCTTACTCACCAGGAATTCCCCGCGTCCCGTGGCGTAGCAGGGATGAGAAATATCCTTTATTCGAGAACTGTTTTTTCCCTTTTTCAACTTTATTAATATTCCTCTGGGTCTATTCATGAAGCATTCGACGTTGTCGAGTCTCAACAATGAATAGAGTTTTGTGTGACCGCCATGAGAAGTCATTTTTGCATGACATGCAAACAACAGCATTTTTTATGGCATTGGCGTCTAAAAACTCGACATTGTCAGCGTTGATGAATCGTGCTTACTTTATTAACAGGACCCATGAATGCCTACAATGCAGCCCATAGAGAAAGTGAGCAGGTCTCACTCAGAGGAAAAAAAATTGTTTGAACATGCACACCAATTCACTGTTCCAGGTGAGGAAGTTTTACTTCTGCCTCAATAGTCGTTCCAATCACTGTTGCTGATGATGTTTGAATTTCGCATGCTTATTTTTCTACAAGGATCGTGAACTTTATACACAATCTGTTTATGTTTCAACATTTGTAATATGAGATTAAATTTATGGAGCAAATAAGTTTGATTAGAATACAGCATTATTCACATATTATTAGAGAACAATATTTAGGACCTTGTTTGAAGGATTCACTAAGGTAGGAAGGATTGAGGCAAAATTTGAAACATTATCATGGATGAGAGATGATTATTTCGTGTTGTTCATATTGTTATCGTAAACATGGATTCATCTAGAAGCAAACTGCTCAAAGTAAACGAATTAACTATTCACTCTTTAACTAGAAATTTGTAAATTGAAGAGCCATTCAAAATTTGAAGAATTGCAATCACGTTTTCACTTTCCTAAGCAAATTTGACAAATATCAACAACATAAGCAAGATATTCGGAAGCGCGTGATCGAAAAGTCTCAAGTAGTTGTGTGTTCTGGATTTTACGCAATCAGGAAGGTTAGAATACTCTGAAGGAGGCATCGCAGCTGATTTGAGAAGGAAGTGGCCATCTTGTTGGTGGGCACGGCATATGGGCTTTCTACTCGTTATACACATTGGTTGAAGTTGCATATGTACGCATTAAATTAGTAAAATAATCGAGGAATGGAATTTTTGAATTCGTCGAAGAAAATGTGCAAATACGCGCAAATATGTAGTTTTAATACGTTAAATTCGAATCAGTTTTAGGGTTAAAATTAATTCTCAGAGGCATCAAAAGCATTAATACGTCCCTTAAATAGTCTCAGGAAGATCAACTGATGCCACTGCGATGTGATTTGGCCTCACTTTCATTGTTATTTATGTTTTAATACACGTGCACTCTCCATCAGAGACAATGTGTTTTGTACGGAAAAGGCGGGGCCTAATTCCTTCCCAAGCACCCCTATTCTGCCTTCATTGTCACACATATGCTAGCATGCCAATACCTCCTCCAGTAAATTTCAACCTACTTGTATGGAATCCATTCACTGTGCACGAAAAACTATTTTTTTCACCCGATCCATTTCCCTATGTTCATCTAGATAACCTGGCAACCTTGGTTCACGGTGCCCACCCTTTTCTCCACCGCCCCCGCACTTCGGGTCCACCTCTCCCCATCCACACTCGCACCCACATACACAAACGCAGGACATTCTCCGCCGACGCAAAACCCCGGGGCCTCCGGTAAAATATGATACATGGCATCTCTCTCTTGCCCGCAAACTTCCTCGCTCCCTGGATGGGGTCGCCGCAGTCGCATATCCCGACCACATCATCGCTTAAATCCTGATCCCGCGACGGTATATTTCACGGAGGTTTAGGATCGGGAAGAGGAGAAGAAGCCTCCCTTTGACCCTCGGGATTGGGGGAGGGAAGAGTAGGTGGGGGGGGAGGATGAGTTAAAGAGAGCGGAATAGGAGAAGGAAAGGGTAGGAAATAAAGGAGTCGGCACCGGAGTGGCTTCACTGCTAGACTGTGGGGTAGAGGTAAACAGCAGCTGTTATTGCTTTCCGCATTTGCCGCTCCCCAAATGGTGAGTTTTATGCCGCCAAGTGCTCTATCTCTAAATTACCCGACGCTGTAAGCAATGCGTTGTTTTCAAAGAAGGTTATTTTTAGCATCTTTGCTTTTCCGGACGATTATTTCGGGGTTTAAAAAGGGTTCTGAGGGCCATGTTTCATTTAACTCCGAATGTCTTTTTCTTTAAGTTTAAATGTAAAGTGCTCCTGAGCTATCGGCATGCTTCAAGTTTCAATGAAGAATTACTCTTGTCATATAGTCTAAGAATTAGTAGTCAATTATTATTACCATTCCCTTTAAATATTGCTATAGTAGGAAAAATATGTTCGTATTAAAGAGGCTAAATCGGGCAAATTATGGCCACTGTAGTAATGAATTGGAAATCCGCAATCCTACTTTGGGCATAATAATTCCATTTGGTGAAATTTACCATAAATTCAATTTGACTAAACGAGGCGGACATCATTCGAAGCTCATCAAAATATGTTTAGCCGCGTCAAATCAGATGAATTACGAATATGCTGCAGGCGATAAAATGGCTTGAATGGCTTTTACAGCGGATCGTGTTACCTTCTCTCAATGCAAGCATTTCATCACATAATCCAGTCGTGTACATTTCACGTCATTTAATCGCTCTATTATTTTGAAAATAATTAACATGCGGATAATTATAAACCCGGCGTACACCACATTTTTAATTGGTGAATACAAAATCGAAGGGCAGTTTTAAAATTTGTTGGGATGATCATTTTTACATTGTAGAGAAGAGACAATTGTGAGAATGCGATAGGGTTACCTCGATGCGAAACATTAGTGTGGAAATGGATTCGTTCGTCATAACCACGAGGAAATATTATTCACAGTGTGGACACTAAATGGGAGAGGCCCCTCGCCAAAAAACTCATGCGAGTTGGTGGTTGTTGGGCACGATTCCAGCGTGGGAGCCTTCGTGATTGTGCGTAATGGCCAGGGCATGGTCACCTCGCACGCTCCTGTGCTCACCACGCACCATCTACGAGACGGAGGAGAGGTCTTGGTGTTTCCCGAATCGGCAGAGCTTATCTGGGGATAGGTGAAGGGAGGAAGAGGGATATCCGAGGGAGGGCTTATTGAAGATTGGTAAGGGGTCGGAGTGTCGAGAGGGGGGAAACACCCATCATCTTTATGGCCCTGCAATCTTCCATCGGTATTTTCTTCTTTTCTTCCGGCGGCCATAGGGAGTGACGGAGAAGGTGGGGAGGAGAAGATGAAAGGAGTCTTAACAAGCGAGGAGCTTGGTCGGGATGGATACAGCTCGTCCATCTTCACATCGGGAAATACGAAAAATTTTGATCGGTTTCTCTCCTCCCGTTATGAGTTCACATGAAGATTTTTTTCTTTTAAGTTATCGGCATCAATGCGGGAGCTGCGGGAACTCGGAAATGAAATTATATCGGGGGCAATGGAACGAGGAGTGCCGCGAAACTTTTCCCACACCTCACTCTCAGCATTCTGTTCCTTTCTTCCTCCTCCCATTCATATAGACACGTATATATGTGTATTCTCGCTTTCCCATCCACTCCGCAATTTATCACGGATCATACATTTTCATTTTTTTCCACGCCGTTATTCAATTTGGCCATTTTCATCCGACCAGAATTTCCGAGAAAGTTTTTGTTTGTTTTTCGTGACCCTCTCGGCACTATTGAATTTGTTTGCTCAATGTCACGTACCTTTTGTTTGATTGCTTTTACGGCGCCGCTCGTTGTATGTGACAAAAGGGTGCAATTGCTCCTCTTATCCCCCATAAAGTTCGGCTTCCACTCCCACCTCTCTTCCTTCTCTCTAGTAGGCAAATTGTGGACATTTATTCCGTATGCTAGATTCATTTCTCTTTTCCATCTCTTCCATCAAAAACCCCAGCCAGAAAATTCCCAGTTCACTCCTTCTCTGCTGCCAATTTAAAACCAAGAGGGATAAGTGCGGGGAAGAATGGCATCGGAAAAACTCTAAAGTAATCCCTACGCCTTCTTGCACGTTCTGCAAAGTGTTTGTCTGGACAAATGTTTCCAACAAGTCAACTGAGAGCGTATGGAACACTTTAGCAGGGCTATTCAACCTGCAATATTTTTAGCCACCGCTTGCAATGCTTCAAAAATAATGGTTGCAAAACGGCTATGGCCCTACTTGAAGAATCTGTGAAAATCCATAGAGGGGTGATTGTGTGCGTTTACATCATCTGTAACATTCATTATTACAATTTGAAAGGTAAATATATCCAGCGAGATGTAGTTGAAGGAATTTATATTCAAACAATAAAGTAGATAGTACTGGGCTCATATTTAAATAACTTACATTACATTTTAGCTGTAAAGCCATTATTACGTACGTTTATTTAAATGTGCTTTCTATTGTATTGTTTGTTTATTTTAATTACATTTAAAAGCAATAATATTTAATGAAACATGAAGCTATCCTGGCGATATGCTTATATTTTTTTAAACAGTTACGTTTACATAGTCGCAGCGAGTTATACGTCTGTAGACCACGCGTCATCACTGATCCAGGAGAGGTTTAGATTAAGAGGGACAATAAGTAATAAAAATTTCATATCTGCAAGAAAACATTCCTACGGAGCTTTTTTCAATTAAAATTGATGAAAGTGATAATTTTATAAACTTTTACATCCAAGTTCATTATCATCGAATAAAATAAAATAAATACGTGATTCAGTACCTACTTGATTGTAATAAAATGCCATGAATGAAAATAAACACGCAGCATTTATTATGATGAAAATTCTGAAAATTTTGAGATATCGTGGCGCTCGAACTCACCTCTAATACTTCCTGGCTGACAACTTCTTTATGTATTCACTGTCGAGCTTATGGCACCGCTATCCTGTTGCCAATGAGTTATATTTGCGAAAAGCCAAAAAGGCATGAACGACGCCAGAGAGTTGATTCAAAAGAAACGAGAATGGTGGAAGTCAGTTTTATGTATCTCCGGGGAGAGATTTATTTCTTTCTCAGTCATACGCTTCGTGGATTATCGATGGATTCCTCCAGAAATAAAGTATGAAACTACCTCTCGAAAAGTCGCCGAGTTCGTCAGACTTGAAAAGGATGTGACCAGTAAGCGTGCGCTCTGTTGAGGACAAGTAGAAATCAAACAAGGGAGATTGGTGCGGAAAGAAAGCGGAGATGAATAAAAAAACACCAGCGCAGTGATGGAAAGGTTAGAACATGCGGTGGATCAGGAATGAGGATAAGGGGTAAAGAAAACATTCCATGGGAATAGACAGAAAACATGAAAGAAAAGAGGGAAAACACTACATTTTTGGACAAAAATTGCAGTGTTTTCGTTACCATTTGTATTGAAGGAATATGATTTAAGCCCGAGGAAATATATAGTTTCTAAGGTAAAGAGAACTTATCACGGGTAGATAAATAACTATTTAAAGAAAGGTCGTAGGACGCCAGAAATCAAAAAGCGAGTAAGATAATTTGAAGAGGTTGCTGGAAAAGGTGAATGAAATGGAGAATGTAGTGCGCATTTCACTAATATTTTTTCCAATGATTGTTTGAGATTCTTTTAAGCCATTGTTTGACTGAAAAGAACTTTTAACAAATAGGGAAGGGAGCCAGTATTTTTTTATGCGTAGCATGGAAACCTAGAGAATTTGGCTGTTACATTTTCCCTTTATCAGTGAGAGGCAAACTGGCTGCTGTTCGTCGTACCTTCATAAAAGGGTATCCCTCAAATATAACTGTTAGCATACAGGGATTCGTTGGTAATTGAATATTTGTTTTTAGGTGTGGCCACGTGACTTACCATTTCTTATACTTGCATGAATACATAATTCCTTTGAGACTCCTCCCTCTTAATGGTTGAAATTATAAATACGAGCCTCTAAACTTTAAAAATTATTTTATATTATTATTCTCAGTTGCCCGGTACAAAACTTAATGACAGGTTATTAGAGATTGCCTCTTAACATGCGATTATTAAAGGTCTCATCCAGGATTTAAATAAAAATCAGTCTAATTTAATAGGTTTACTACCAAACTAGTCAATCATTTGGCTAAAGAGCTAGTTTCAACAAAACTGTGCTGTAATCCTTAACACAAGCGTGTTATATATAATAATTTTGTTCCATAAAAACAAAATTCAATTCTGGTTGCTTCTTAGTACCTTCATTTTCAAAAATGCAAATTTACTTAGCATCATTCGTGCTCAGATCTCAGTTATGAAGTTCTCCCAACTATGTAAGGAATTCCATTTAATATTCCATCGTCCTCATATTTTAGAAGGAAAAGGTATTTAATAAGAGCTTAAAACTCTTAATTACGATTTCCGTGAAAGTTTTTCATTAGTCTTCTGAAAATTTAATTTCCCTCCATTATTACATCCGTGCCTTTTGAAGCTCTCCTCAGTCATCTCACGTGAGTCACAATTTTATTTGAGTGGGAGAAAACTTCATCCATCCGGGAATCAAACCTTTATAATCCTTGTTAACTCACAATATTATCCAGGATTTAAAAAATAATGGAAAAATACTTTACTCACCGAGAAATCGAGAGGCGTTTTGTAATTATGTAAAGGTAGCAGCTACAAATTGTGACGTTTAATGGTGCAAGCAATACGCATCAGTGTAGGCACATATTTTGAGAAATAATTCTTTTACAATATGCACCTAAACGTTGATAATTCATCATTGTTTCACATGCAAGTTTTTTTCAATTTCTGAACATATGTAGCTACTAAATGGAATGTTTTTTTGCCAGAAAAAGGAAATATTTCAGAAAATGTCAATAAAAATGCTAAAAAAATGGTGAAGTCTTCTTTAAGAAACTCAATAAATTGGATGTTCATAGAAAAACTTTCCCTCTAACTCTCAAATGATTTTGCGTGGTTTATCCATATTGCGGTGGGCGTTTATAAATGGCATTGGCTTAATTAATGACTCATTTAAAGCGCTCTTCCAAATTCTCAAAGGGATGATAAATTTCCCTAAGTGTTCCGTGACGTAAACAAGCTTTTGATTGGAAAATTGCCGTGGAAAGCGTAAATTCATATAACTGATTTTCTCTCCTTTGCTATCCCTTCATATATATTCTCAGTAGCATGAGCTGCAAAGAGGGAATCGTGCGGTTTGGAGTACTTTCGTGTGCCTTAATTGGATGATATGATGAGAGAAAGTGTGAGGGCGGTCCGCATTAAGGAGAGAACCCATCAAATTCAATTTCCGAATACGCATTCATCCGATGGTCACTGCACGAACTGCGGTCTGCCAATTTGGTCGGGGAAGCGCGCGATAATTCAACGTGCATCAATGCTCTCGTCCCCTTCACCGCAGACCACGGCCGTGACTCCTCCCATTACACGTCCTTTAACTCCACCTCTCGCCCATTACGGGAGAGGGAGAGGCCGCGCCCGAAACTCTCCCTCATCCCCCTCTCTCTCTCTCTCTCTCTCATTCCTCTTTTTATTCCTCTTCCCCTCCTCCTCCATCTCCCGCGTCCGAAACCTCCAAACCAACCGCACCGCTTCTCTCCACGCCTCGCCTCATCCGAGCCCTCATCCCTCCACGAGGAGGAGACAGAGGCGGGAAACAGACAAATTGGAGCAAATCGTGGGGGAGAGGGATGGTCCGGAAAAGAGTAAAATGGATGGGAGAGAAAACATCGGAGAGGAAGGAGGAGGAACGGGGACGACGGAAGGGAGATGATTCGGTGGAAGAAGGTGAGTGGGAACGGTGGAAAGGGTGTCAAGAGAGCAGAGCTGCGGAAAGAGGATTCAGAAAGGGAAGGAAGGCTGATGATTGAAAGCTCGATAAGGAGAAGGGGTTGGAAGGGAGTTTGGGACGGGAGGAGGAGGGGATGGTTTTGAAGGTGAGATGGGAGAGGAAGAAAGGGGGGGTTGTTCTTGGCGGGGAGGGAAGGGATGGAAGCAAGATGAGGTGGCCGGGGCGGGGCGTCGTTCCGTCGCCCCGATATTTTCACGCGAGACGCACTCTGAAGTGGTGAAGGAGGGTGAGGAAGGAAAAGAGAGAGAGTCGTAGGAGCTAGAGCGAAGGGGTGGGTGTGCTGCGGTGGCGGCTCCAAACTTCCAAGGGAAGGAAGTCCTGAAAGACTGGCGTGCAGACAAGTGGGCAAAGTCGAAGGGGATAAGTAATTGTTTCCAAGTTCGCGGCGACACCAGCGTGAGGGACTCGTTGAGCAATTAGCATTCTTCCTTTTAAATTCCTCGCGTTCAAAAAGGTTCTAAATTAAATGAATCCGGTGGAAGTTACCAGCTACAAAAAATGAGATATTTGAAGGACGTGTTACGTGTGCACTCGGCCGCAATGCTTAATAAACAGCTATCCTTGGTTATTGGAAATATCTCAAGAGGGTTTTAGATGGTCCCAACGTATTACTAGGCAAAGAGTGATGCACTGACATGATTTGTTTTTATTCACTGAAGTTCATGATTAAAACAAACGATACTTCTCTGAATAAAAATGTAATAAATTTGAAAAGGGCTAAGAAAATAGAGGTTTCTTGCGTGGCAGACATTTTTAAAAATCTTAATAAGAGAATGTATATTCTTCCAAGGAATACCATTATAAAATTGTAATTGTAACATTCATTAGATTAACACAAAAAATCAATTTGCAATTTACTCATTTACTTTGCTTTTATGATTGGAATTAGAGGTTAAAAGATCATGAATGAGTATAAGATAAATACTACCTAACTGCGAAGAGAGGATATTATGCTATTGGAGTAATAGTTATCTTAAGTGTTATAATGCTTAAACTACTGATACAACGTCGCACTGTATAGCCTAGTTTTGTATCAACGTTGTTGCCAAGATGACCACAAAATCCATTATGAAACTATAACTCGAATCCGTAACCTTTGGGTTACCAGGCAAGGGATTAACCACATATCTTTGCCAACATATGTCGGCCTGCATGCAATTATTCTATTGCTTAAAATACTGATTGACCCACGACATTTCAAACCCTTGTATTGAACGGAAATTAGGATGTATCCTTTTTCCTATTGTATTGTTGGAATTGTCCCTCGGAATATTATTCTGTAAGATTTTCATTAAAAAAATACATACAAAATCTCGTCAAATATATTCATTGAGACTATAAATATAAATAAATCACTGCTGAAAGCCAGTGATTATTTTTTCGGGGAAAACAGGCTCTCTGGGTATTGGTCGATGCCAGGATTGGGTTGGGGACGGGGAGGAGAACGTTGGGTTGAAAGAGATTCCCGGATCCCGGTGAATTTTCCCTTACCCCTCTCTGCTTAACCTTGCTGCCTTCCCCTCTCATCACCAATTCCCTTCCAACCAACACCGCCCCTCTCTCTCCCTCCCTCCCACGCCCGCCCTTTCTCTGCCCCCGTGGCAATAGAGTAGCAGTAGCCGAGGGGCACGAAGGGAAAGTGGATTGGTTGACTGTGGCGAGCACGTGCTGGGCGGGGAGGCCGGGATGTGGGGGGGGAGCCCTTTGTTCACGTCATGTGGCCTCGTTTCCTCGCGTCTCGTTCAGTAAAGTTGAAGCTGCCTTCAAGTTTCGGCCGTGTTCCTTGCCCTCGGAGCTCGACTAAACGAGCGGATTGCTGTAGCGCTTTGGCCAAGTTTGCGAAAATTTTCTCAAACTTTGCATCTTAAATATCGTGAAAATTTGGCGTTGGTCCCTTTTTTCGGTCGTTGTGAGTTCCGAGTGGTATCTTATCTTCCCCTTTCCTGGAACTCAAAGATTTACTAAACACTTTGAACAAATTGTGTATTATATTATGAAAGTGTTCAAACCATGCTCCTGATGGTTTAATGCAATTGACAAAATTTCAAGAATGGTTTCCAAAGATTTTTCCATTGGCTTCCACTAGCACTTATTTTTATAAATGTACTTAAAAATTTGTCCTATTTGTAGCTGACTCTGAAAATAAACGTAAATGCTTACGATAGAAATCATGTAATCTTACCATTAAATATTAAACCAAATGGCAAAAAGTAATATTGATTGAAAACGTATTATAAAGATTTATTGTAAATATTTCATGTTGAGAAAAAAATTTACAATGCTTTATCGGCCTCTACATTTTTGCCATTGTGGGTAAAAATGTATATTATATTTTACTCTATATGTGTATTTATATTGGTCTCTTTGGTAATAAAGTAACATCAGTTCGTCCCCAGAGCCATTTCCTTCAAACATGGATATTTATTAAAATAATATATTCTTAGTGATTGTTAAAAATTTCTTCACTTCTTCAAATCAAAAGACATTATTCCCCTCAAGTACTATTTCTGTCAGAATACTTCACAATATTAGTTTTTGGTCTCTCGGTGACTTTATTTCACGTCTTCGTACGTTACTTACCTTCAACCGAATGCTGCCTACCCTAATCTAAAGACTTCCTTCTTGTGTTATTTTTTCCAACCCATATTTTCAATTTTGACATAAGTCATATTTTTGGAGGATTTCGGCAAAAAATCTGCAGATTCCATTTCCTTCACGCACGGAAGGACTTAAAAAACTGCAACTTCCATAGTAGTATTTGAGGGAAATAAATCTTAACTGATGTAAAGTGCGACCTCTAGCTACGTGGATTTCACGCATAAGGGGGACGCTCGTTTCGGGTGCCAACTGATTGGCCTTAACCATGTGTGATTTGGCCCTTAATTGACCGATTCATTGTTATGCCTCACACTCCGGCACTACACGAACACAATGCCCGACCGCATCATTGGTATAACTCACCATTTTTTAATTAAAGTGGTCCGATTTCAACTCGCTTCTGAGTGATTGCTTTCTCCATCGTGCCATCGAACGATCGTTCAGAAATCGATAAACACCAGCCGAAATGAAGATTATCTCATTTTATTTTGAATACTTTAACAAAATTTCAAGAATGTTACTAAGTTAGTGCCTTTGTGTGACCACCATAAAACTCGAATTTCGAGGTAATTCTTTGGACGATCGTGCAATACGCGTTTACCATGAAAATAGTGAACATTTTGGTAGTAATGTCTTAACAAATGTTACCATGCGTTTAACATGAAAACTGTGAATATTTTGATGGTAATGTCTTAACAAATGTTACTTTGTAAAACCTGCTAATTGGTAGAACACATATTTGTAGTTTCAGGCGTAACATAGTGGAATCTATTCATAATTATATGCAATGACTCCGTGTTTCCGCAAAACGTTTTTCATAAGCGTTTTGACGTCAAGGCGCCATCTATTTATTGAGAATTTCTGTAAGATCTTCACCTGAAGATGACGCCTGGACGTCTTATGAACAAAAATTGTGGAAACACGAAGTCGTTGTATTTCACTATGGTAGAAGGCACTTTGAGTACACAGATTTTTACCGTCTAAATTTTTATCTAGATAATTTTTCTGGGAACAAATTTTAAAGTAGATTCAGGCATCATTCACCTATTTCACCTCAATGTAGAGATGGTCTTAGTGCTATTTACACTATTAGACTTAAGTATTAATGCAATAGCAGGCGATAATATCGACTGCATTCAGAAAAAGAACAATTCTGGCCAACCTTTGTCCCTCTACACGTTTAATGCAATGGGAATCACACGTGCAAGATGAAGCCCCTAAAATGATTCTGTTGCCGCAGATAATATGATTAAAAATTATTTTGCTACCACTAAGACTAGTCTTATATAATACACATGAAGTTTTGCCAGAAGCATCCTAGAAATAATCTATTGCGGTCATAGCGTAGAATATTTTCCCATCCTTGACCATTAGCCCACATTTTAAAACAGTGTCTCACATATTATAGCTTTAAAAAATAATGATTCTTTCCTACTAGCAGCAATCTTATCATTATAAAATGGAGCTCGTGAATTGTGGTTTATGTTAGCGTTCAAAAAAATAGTCGTTAGTTTCTTGTACTAATGTCCGGACTAAAATTTCTGTCCTACTTTCAAGTATTTGACTCCATTGTGTTAGTTTCTCACTACCAACACACGAACATTTTTAATCGCAATTAGAAATTATTTAAATAACTTAATCTTTACGGTATCTACGTTTCACTCAAACTCCTTTTCTTTAAAAAAAATGTATTCGGTATTTACCGACATCTATAATCTTATGTCGGTAAATCTCTATGGATTAAATATTAGATATTGATATTTGGATTGTAATATTCCAATTAAAACATCCTCTGTAGGAAAAAGTTAATTGAACTACCAAGGTAAATTTGAAGAGGCAGATTAGATGGTTTATCCTGTTTTATCGTAAAAGAGACCCATTATTTATCTCTCAAGGTCATTAAATTTAAACTTTGGAATTAAAAATATACAGAAATGGCAAGATACGATTGGTATGGTCATTAATACGCCGAATATATGAGTATTGGTCAGTTGGTATGAATTTTTCCTGTTTCGCTACCGATGGCGATAGTTCTTAATTCCCCTGCGATGTCCGAAACCCGCCGAACTCCTATGCACTACACGTCCGAACAGCGACACTCCTCTCAGGATACGAGAGGGAGCAGATTACTCTCAATACGACCTCACCCGACTGTCCTCCCTCCTTCCTATGCCAAAGGCGTACGGAATGCACGCGTTGTGTTCCAGGGTTGATGCTGTAGATGCTCCGACGGGAATAGCGGTGGGAGTCGAATCCGAGGGGAGGCCGGTTGGATGAGTGAGGACTCATAGCTGTGTGGCGGGCCCCAGAAATACCCCTGGAGCATTTTTATTTATCGGCAACACGAGGTATCCGCGGTCACAGCGGGGACGGATGGTGCGTGGGAGGGGGTGGGTGGCTGAGATATGTTGGGCGGCGGGGGGAAACGGGAGCGGGGGTGGAAATAAATGAGGGCCGCTGCACGAACCGTGTATAGATTCCAGTGATTAACGAGTGATCAAAATTGGCAACCTGGATGTAACGCGTGGATGTTGAGGGTGTGATGGTGGGGGACGAGTTACAAAATACCGCCGTATGATGGGGCTGTTTGTCGGCATATGATGGCAGGGACACCGACTATCTCGCTGGGTGGACAAGGGAATTTTGGACGGGAACGTCCCTTGGTCTCGACTTAATTCCTAGCCCGCAACAGTAACAAGCACCAACGCGGTTAAAATGGCACTGCTCTCATTTTTCAGCCACACGACTACTCTCTGATGAAGTTAGTTTTCACGATATATTACTCTTTCACGTGATCACACCCAGTTATTGACGCCGCAACAAATCAAAGCAATTGAAACGCGAATATTTCGCGAAATGAGGAAACTTATAAAACTGAACAATGTGCATAAAATTAAGCAGTATTAAGATTAATGCAGTTTCTATGGTAGATTCGGCTAAGAAAGGATTAAATATCCTCTAATATTTTTTTACGACTCTAAATAAATATTTATTTATTTCTTAAGAATTTACTCCTGAGCTACGAAAATATGAGTAGCTAAAACTAATTAAACGAACCTACTTTTGAAGTTTGGCAATAAAAATGTTCCAGCAGAGCCACTTTCTCGGTATTTTTCATTTGGGCTCCTATCCTAATGTTATAGAGATCTGCTATCGACAATTAATATTATTACATATATTTCCAGTCTTCACACAAACTCGGCTTAAACTCATGGTAAGTTACGACTTAAGGTCATGGAATCGGAACTCTTAAGCCACATCGATTATTTTCTTGGTCTATCCCGTGACTTACAGGTTGTATATTCGGTTATAAACTTCAACTCCTTTCATCAACATAGTTTTTAAAAATGTTAAGAAATAACTCCTTGAAAATAAGAGGCTCGATGGATTTTAACAACACGACAATAACTTTATGTGGATATGCCTATTATAATATGCAAATTTGTCATACTTTGCATGATTATACTATGGATAATATTTTAACGTAATAATAAACCACCTCTACCTGCTTAAAAATATATACTGAATATATTATTACTGTACTATTACCGTTACTGTATTTTTCCTTTTCATTAATCCTTATATTCTGAAATATATCCATTACAATATGTACAATATGGTATGCATGGGTATGGTTCAAGCTCTCTGTTTTTCGTTTCAGAGAAAGGAAATGGCGGTCTATACGAGAAAACATCGGACGTGAAAGAATCAAAGGGTAAGTGAAAACCTCTTATGTAGCAGTTAACATTATTGCTCTTTACTAACCTTTCTCTCCAATACAAAACTAGTCTAGTAAAGCTATTAAATAAATGAAAAGAGTGTAAGGGAAGCATGGGTCTAAAATTTAACTACATATATTATGTTCTTAATCTTTTTATGACAAATCCGTTTGATTTATTGCTGCTTGCATCGGAGATACTGTTTTTGACTGAGATAAAAAATACCACAACTCCGTTCAGTAGCTTTAAACCGTTTTTACGAATGAACACTCAGATCTAACCTACATTTAATTTTTCTTTTGGCTGAAAATACACGACAGAGATACCGAAAAATAGCATACTTACATCAACATAAATACAGCAAGAGCACAACGACGGATAACTTGATAGTTTGGAAAAAATTAAGTAAACCTCCAGCCTCTCAGGGATATAAAAGAGCTAAATAAGACTGAACCTATTTTAAAATGTTATTATAACCACAATTAAATTTGTTGGAATTCACTATTAATTATATTTTATCCAATATTAACCTTCTACAACACAGAAAATGTATAGCATTTTGGAGAATCTTCATATAAGAGCCAATTATTCTAGAAAATTGGAAGAAAAATAAACACTCATTTGCGCGCAAGCTTTTAAATAAGCTAGAAGTATTTCTTGCCTTCATCAACTTTGGTCATATATGGTCTTCGTTAAACTCTCTAGCTCGATTTTTTATGTTTAGTTAGTTTTTAACTTCATTTGATCAGATATTGTCAATTCATTAAACATTTGAGCAAACTTCTTGATCAATGTTCCAAAATACATTTTATCCTCATGAATAAGAGAATAAAAATGGGGTTAAGGCTTATTGTCTCGATGAGATCGTATAGATTTCACAAACTATGGGTCAAAGATAAGAAAGGGTCGTATTAGTACTGGGCCATCTTCTACGACGACAAAGAAGAGAGACTAACATTGAAAACATCAGAAAAATCTCTCCTCACCCAGACCGTCTCATTTTTTCCGATTTCCCGGCTTCCTTTTCGGTTATCTCGACGACATCGTGCCCCCCGCCCTTTTATCGTTTCCAATTTCTTCCGCGACGTCTGGAATTTTACAGCCCCATCATTTCTTCCGGCCCTCAGACCGAAACCAGGAGTGGCACAGCATTTCCTTTTCTGATCCTTTTCTCCTCCGAAAGAAAAAAACCATATTTCATGGAGACGAGCGATTCCTTTTTTTCCCTCGATTTGTGATGCCTCGTGTTTTTCCCCTTTTCCCCAAAGTCGCGCGCCCTGCCTCGTGGCCTCTTCAGCCACTCCTCCCGCAACCCCTGCCTCCCATCCCCTCCCCATTCCTCGCATGAATACGGGATTTTTATTTCGCTCGCGTCGTTCGCGGGCGGTCGCCGAGGCATCACTCCTGCGACTGAATCCCCCGCCCCACTCCTTCCCTACGACGTTACCGAGCAGGGTTCAGGTGGCGGACGCTCGGGAGATAAGGGGTGGAAAAGAAGAAGGAAGCAAGGCAGGGTTCGAGGGACCCTCTCCCCCTCGTCTCCCATTCCTCTGCTCTCTCCCTTCGAGGGGATCATCGATAATTCACGTAGGGGCCAATCAGAAGGGGGTGAGGGGAGCCAAGGACGTGGGCCACGTCGTGGAGGGAAGGGTGGTGAGAGAGGAAGGGAGAAGAAGGATGGGTAGTGGTGTGGGACGGTTCGCTCTCCAGCTGTTTGAGGAGGGATGGGGTGGTTGTACCACCGAGGAGGTGAAACGGAAGACTTGAGGAAGTTATTTGTGGAAATTTCCTGTCGCGGATTTTTGTTTCTTTCCGCGTGTTTTACGAGTCTTCCCGCATTCAAATCTGTTTGTTTTTCCAGCTCCCCCAAGTTTCTTCTTTTCTCTCTCTCCTTTTTCCTCTCGCAAACTACCAGCCTTTTCTCAACTATCTCAACTCATGGGTGGATATGGTCCTTGTATATTGAGAAATTGTAGGAATCAAGAAATATTCTGGGAATGTATATTTGAATTTAATTTGAACTTATGTCGGCGAATGGAGGTGATTAGTGGAAAAATCTATATATATAAAAATGAATGTATGTGTGTGTGTGTGTGTGTCCTTTATGCATTACTACACCATTCATCGGATCGCCATGAAACTTTGGGAAGTTGTTGAGTACATTCCCGGAAAGAGGACTACGGAATCGATATTTCAATATCGATACTTTATCGATATAATATCGCTAAAGTATCGATAAATCGATACATTATTGATACAAAAGTGAGGTGAAATTATTTAGTTTTTTAAAAGGAATGTATCGTTGCAATATCGATACTGTATCGAATGTATATAATGTGTTTGTCCTTTATGCATTACTACACCATTCATCGGATCGCCATGAAACTTTGGAAAGTTGTTGAGTACGCTCCGAGAAGGTTTCTATAAAATCAATAATTCAATATCGATACTGTATCGATATAATATCGGTAAAATATGGATACATGGATACATTATTGATAGAAAATTGAGGTGAAATTATTTAGGTGTTTTTTTTCAAATTTTATAAAGTATCATTACAATATCGATACTGTATTGATACAATATTGATAACTTCATGCATTACCACAACATTCATCGGATCGCCATGAAACTTTGGAAAGTTGTTGAGTACGCTCCGAGAAGGTTTCTATAAAATCGATAATTCAATATCGATACTGTATCGATATAATATCGGTAAAATATGGATACATCGATACATTATTGATAGAAAATTGAGGTGAAATTATTTAGGTGTTTTTTTTCAAATTTTATAAAGTATCATTACAATATCGATACTGTATTGAAACAATATTGATAACTTCATGCATTACCACAACATTCATCCAATTTCCATGAAGCTTTGGTTAGTTATTTTGTTCACTCCATGAAGGTTTGTACAATATCGAGAATACAATATCGACACTGGAGACGGGATGTGCATCCAATTGCACTTGCAATTCATTGAAACACTCACGTGCAACATATTCAAAACATCCGGCATGGGACAAATATTTCAGAAATGCCAACTTATTGCTTGGGATGAATGCACAATGGTGCACAAAGCATCGCTCGAGGCTCTGGATCGATCATTGCAAGATTTCCGTTGAATCCTGAGACCATTTGAGAACGCATTAATATTGCTTGCACGACATTTCAGGCAAACATTACCTGTAATTCCTCGATTCACACTAGCGGATGAAATAAATGCTTGCCTGAAATATTATACTTTGTGACGACATGTAAAGGCGTTAAAATTATATACAAATATGCGTGTCCAGCTGCAAAACAATCGATCAGCTGAGATATACTCACATAAATTGCTGGAAATTGGGAACGGAAAGGTGCCGGTTGATCTGACCTCAGGTAAAATTCATTGCCTCATAAATTTTGCAATTTAGTAACGTCAAAAGAAGAGATGGTTGAACAAGTATTTCCCAATATTCAAATCAATTATAAGGATCACAGTTGGCTAAGTGAACGAGCTATTCTTACGGTCAAGAACAAAGACTTCTGCAAACTAAACAATATTATTCAGTCTATGTACAAGACCGTCGACGATGTTGTGGATGCAGATTATTCAATTGATTATCGAACGGAATTTTTGAATTTACTCGATCTGCCAGGGATGCCACCGCACGTACTGAAATTGAAAATGGCGTGCCAATTATCATGTTGCTAAATATCAACCAGCCAAAGCTTTGCAACGGCACGCGGCTTTCAGTAAATAAATTAATGAGCAACGTCGTAGAATCCACAATCTGGGCAGGAACTTTCAAAGGCGAAGATGTCCTCATTCCTCGCATTCCTATGTATCCAACAGATATGCCATTTCAATTTAAGTGATTTTATTCCCAATTCGATTGGTATTTGCATTCACCATCAACAAAGAAAGATAAGGGCCAATCTTTAGAACTATGCGGTTTAGATCTAGACACGGATTGCTTCTCACATGTACGTTGCGTGTTCTACGTGTATGTTGCGTGTTCTAGAGTCGGCAAACCAAACAATTTCTATATCTGCACAGACAATGGAACAACAAAAAATATTGTATACCCATAAGAATTGTGAAATTACACATACTATAAACGGGCGCTTTCCATTTAACCAGATTGAGCCACAGCAACGCGTGGCCGGGTCAGCTTGTATATTATATTCATAACAAAAGTTCTATATTGACAATGAAACAAGATAGTACCTTTTCCACAAGGTTTAATGTCGTTAGGTTGCGTTTCAACCGTTAGGGTACATACCTGATGATGCATAACGGTTATAACGCGTCGTACCGACATTAAACCTAGTGGAAGAAGCGCCATCTTGTTTCATTGACAATATATATTCTTTCCACTATATGTCGCCTGCCTTAGTCACTTTTAAAATTTCTTTACTTACATGAAATCAATACCTCAGTGTGAAGAGTAAGGCTTAAAATAATGATTTCCACCTTTACGTAATTAATCACCGTACTTCATCATAGTAATAAATTTTGGTGTAGGTTGACTCATCAATTGTATTATATTGAATAGAATTTACTCCTTGAAGAAATCAGCACTTTCAAAGCCTTCGTTGTTCTTCATGTGTCAATTAATTTAGTGCTGTAATTTGCAGAAAACCTAACGTCTAGGAATTTCTCTTGGAAATTCTTGGCAAATAATATTCCTTCTAACCTCCCATTCGCAAGCTCTACATGTTATCTAAGTAGTTACCTATTTACATAATACACTGCTAATACCTCAAGTGTGCGAGGTAAGAAATGAACCCTCACCAGGCATACATCAATCTGAATATGTTTACACTTCATGTCATGCAGGCATGCATAAATACTGATCCTCGCATATACTACTTACATGCAACTGTGAGGCAAAATGTTACCACACCGAGGAAAATGGTAGACATGAAGTTACGAGGCACGTGAAATGTTGAATGAATGACGTTGCATTATTAGTTTATGACAGTAATATAATCGTTGTGGATTAGTCAGTCATCTCTATAAAGCAATTCTATTATTATTAACTTATCTGTCTGGATCAAAAATGAGTGATTAGTTTTAAAACATATACAAAACATGTAAAAAACTCTCCACATAAATCTTTTCTACATCTTAATAGCGGTGTTTCACTTTCCTTAAAATTCATTTCCTCAATCCGCCAGCCCGCCTTCCAAGTCTCTTCATTTGTATAACTTTGCACACCCTCTGATGGACTTTTTAGATAAAGACGCAACAGTTTAGGTCTGGGCCCCCCACGCAGAGGTCGTGGTCGAACTCCCGGATGGATGGGCGAGGTTACTACTTACCACGGCCTCCCAGCTCGCCAGCACTGTTTACGCCCGCCCAAGTTAACGTACACTCAGACATTGACGGCGCGCAAAACACAGCCCTTTGCGCCGCTCCTGTTTATGTATTTCTTTTAACGGCCTGGTCTTTTAGTTTCCTCGCTCTGTTACACCTAAAAACTATTTTACCACCCAATTAACACTATTTCTAGGTGCTCGTGTGAACCATCTTACTATTATCAACAAACGGTCTCATCGCGATGCTACTTTAGTGGTTAGAAATCCTAAAATAATCTTCTTATTAACTTATTTTTTGTAACTCAGTTTCGTAGCTTATGAAACAACTAATATCACATGACAAAGCTAGCACATCAAAATACATTATTCACTTTTTTATATCACCTTTCTCCCCCAGTTCCCTTTCCCCAGGTCCTTGAATAAGCAGGGAAAATATTACAACGTGTGCACTCTCAAATTATGTTAAAACATTGAGAGCATTGAGAGTAAAGAGCATTCTCCTATTTAATCTCGTATTAGTCAATGAGAAAGAAAAGCAAGAAAATAAATTATGATTTATCTTCAGGCATGCTTCTTAAGGACATTAGCTGAAATATTGTTGCATTTTTGTGCAAGACTATGATTTAAATTTTTAATTACTTAGCCTAGTATGATTTCCATAATACAAAAAATAATGTAATAAAATATTACATCATAATTAATTCGAATCCATAACACTGGGCTACAAAATTTTACTTTTTGTTTGTAACTCTGTTGTCCGTATGTCTGGTTCCCTTTGAATTAAAATGATGGAAGATAAATAGCATACTGGTTTCAATTTGCTTTTATGGTGGGCCCATATGTATGGGCACAATATATTATTATTTCATCCTTTTTTCTGATTTTTACCCGGAGTTTGTCCCGGAAAACAAAAAAAAATTCTTTCTAGCCTATAAGACCCTAGTGAGTTCCCCCACACTAGAAACGATATAGTGGAACCATCACGCGAAAAAGAAATTTTAAAAAACTGGAGGAGAAAACTATAAACGGCGATGTATCATACTTATGAAATATCACACCATATACCTGTTAGATGGCCTTACAAAGTCGATAAGTGTATTTATGACACACATGCGGCAGCTATTTGATATTTAAGATACATATCCTTGAAATTGATGCTCCAATTTCCATGATCTCCATGGTGGATCATTTCTCCTTTTTCCTTCCATATAAGTCATTATTGTCATTTTTGCTCTCAAAATGTGAATCCAGCATATATTTTGTTAGACACCAGACATATATTTTACCAAATTGTCCTGTAGTTCTAGGTCTACGTATTCACATAGATCGGGGCGTTTTGGGAAAAATATTCGGCTCGAATATTAATTTAATAATGTTGCGTGGCTTACCTTCCCGTAATTGCCTCTTTACTCTATGCATTCAAGAAAAATGAGCCAATTATTTGAAGGACAGTATCCCAGTTTATGTGGTTTGAAAATTTTACTTTTCAACTCCCGTTTGAAAAGTTTACTCCCCGTTTGAAAAGTTTACTTATGGCAGGAAACAGGAATATTTTTCTCTTTCACGTGGTGGGAAATAATTCCCTTTCTCACATCTCTGCGGGGGCCAGACACGAAGAAATGAACTCGATTTGGGAGCAGCTCCGGCCTCAGCTTGGCGCTGACTGCGGGCTCCGCCGTTCGAGAGGCCCCTCTCCTCGCCGCCAGACCCGCGAATCCACCTCCCACCCTGCCTGCTCCTTCCCTTTATCTCCATTACATTCCCATTCTCAACTCTTTCACGGCGTTCTTTACCATCTGTTTCCGGTCCCCGACCAATCTCGGGATGGATAAAAACGCTCCTTTCACCACTTCCAGTGCCTCAACTCCAAAAAGGATTTTATCTCCCTCCTTCGCCCATCTATCCCAGATGTTATTGTCGTTAATGATATATATTGTTAAGAGTATCATACTTTAGCGCTGAGCAAATGCCATCATACGCTATTTCCCAGCTCGTCTTTCAGAATTTACATCTCATTTGAAATGCCCGAGTATTTTCTGACAGGGTGATCATCCATTTGAACTTACCTTCAAAATATATGCTAGACATCTTGCTTACGTGATTTCTTTTAATTATGTCAAATTTGCGTCAGAGGAAACTGCAAAATCCCTTTTCGACTCCGGCTCAATAGCAGTTGGAAAAATAGCCATAAAAACAGGTTTTGCAAGACGTTGGAGCCACGTCGGTTAAAATGTCTAAATTATTTTTGTGAATTACGAAACAAGTATTGCATAGAAAATGATCAGAATAATACAGCGGTTGTGCTTTCTGTGTCACTAATGCACTCGAGTGGAAGCAAATACGACAAATAATTATAAAGCAAAGATATTGAGTTAAAGAAGCTCTGAAAAAATTCCAATGGCCTTAATGCAGCTAATTAAAAGAAATATAATTACAAAAACATGTTATAAAGTCGCCCTAGTATGGGGGAATCAATAAAGCACAAAACTTCAAACTATGGGGTATATGTTTTTCTAAATGACCAAATTATTAAAACTGCTGTGTAGAAAGAGAGAAAATTTCATCCTCACCATTATGTTTTTTCTTTCAAAGTTGATAGTCGTGACGGGCAAATATTAGAGCAATTATTTACAAAGCAAAACAACGAGTTTCCATGAAGAACATCATTCTCAGTACAGAAAGAGATGGTGCAGTACATTAAACCCGATTTGAATTGTAATCTTTATCTCTATGGAAAATTGTTCTCCAATTCGTATCGGCGTATAAGTTAACACTACATCTCGCTTGTAACTTACATATTCAGATTTGATGCTTTCACTGGTAATTCTAGCAATTCTCAAACCATATACAAGCAATCCACGTAGCTAAATTCAGTCTCCGTGTATACATATGCTACCGTCCTACGATGCAAACAGCAATAATTATTTTCCGCCCTCTTCCTCAATAACGAAAAATTTTTCCTTCTTTCACTATCTTCAACATTTCATTGCCTCTGAAAACGTCCAATACTATCCATTTTCATAACCCTCTTATAAATTCTATGGCTAACATAATTTTTCCTACAACCATGTTCAATACCCTCTCATTCATCATCTTATCCATTCGACTAACTCCTACCATCCCTCTCTACACACACATATTAAAGCTCTTAAATCTACTTCCGCTCACCATCGCTCTATAAGGACCAGGCTAGTCAAACTCAGGGAAAGAATTATGTCTAATGTAGGTGATATGCTGAAGATAATTGCCCGCAGTGATATTATAACAATCACTGTTTTAAAAGTGGAAAATAATACTGGTTTCTTTCTCAGTTGGTACGCCATATACCGATTTTAATTTTTTAACGAACGTCACGAATTAGATATTACATGTTTATTTGATTATTATTTTAAGGTTATGCTGACGAGAGTAAAATGATGAAAATCCTAAGGAAAGTCTTTAAAGCGTGGCACATTTGAAATATTTCCACCTCTAATGGGGGTTTACTCGAGAAATTCAATTACAAGTATTTATTTGGCATAATGCAAACCAAGATTTTTTATTTTGATGCCAACCAGCGTAGGCCTTGATGATAGTTTCTCTGCTAGTTTTTTCCTATTTCTACATTTATCAACTTCCTTCAACTTATGCTATTATCCTCCACTTATTAATGTCAATTTTATTAAAAGAATAATATAAATATCTACAGTAAATACATGAGTGAGAGGAGTGAAGTTAATGTAACATCGAATGGTAAAATATAGCAAGATCAGGGTGTTGAAAAAAATCCTCAGAGTTTCCGAGGTAATATTATTTACTGGTAATGATCACGTTTTTGTACTTAACATAGTATATGAAAGAGTTTTTACGGCAAGCTTTTCCCCATGTTACTTATTATATGTGAATTATGGGGTAAAGTTTCATATCTGCTTCTTCTGATTCATTCAAATGCGATTCCAGAAAAAATTAAAAATTCAAGATGGTAAGTCAATCAAAGAGAATTGAAACTAACTTGCTGTAACTACATTTTTGCGTGTAAACTTCGAAACTAACAAACTGATGATAACTCAATCAAAGGGAATTGAAGTTTACTCGGGGAACCCTTTTTTCATATATTCCAGATTTACTATCGAAGCCGCGCTATCTATTCTGTAGGTACAGTTTTCGTTTCCCAGTATGCTCCATCTTACCAAACCTCCATTTGTGCTTTATCTCTTATTGCATTCCTCTCCACCATCACTCGGAATCTTTTCTTTTCTCTCCTCAAATTTGTCCATTTCTATTTGTCTCCAATTCAATTCTTCACGGTGGTGGTTTTTGATTCCGTTTCAATAAACTCCGCACACCTTTCCTCCCTTCACCCCAATGAGCCGAAAAATTAGACGGTGGCTTGAGAATAATTCAAATAAATAAAGATTACACACGGGACAGTAAAGGAAGGGAGCCTGCTGAGACACGATTGAAAGCTTCGGGCCAATTCAACAATAAGTAACCTCCATGTTCCAGTGGACATCGGCAATTTCCCCTTCACTCCCGAAATCCCTTAGGCCAGAAAATCAGGTGACTCAGCGAGCTTTTCGTTCACCGTCCAATCCCAGAGGATAACTCGGGAGAATCCCCGGACTTCGCCTTCGTCGCATTAGAGAGAGGGGGCTAAATCAAAGATTCCGGTCGCGCGGTCTTTTTCTCCGCCCACTTCACCCTACTCTCCATTCTGTAGAAATAAAAGACCCCTCGCCTTTTCTCTCCTATTGAACGCTGACTAGGACCCCCCAGCTACCCTCCACGAGACACCCACCTTCTTCATCCCCTCCCACCCCCCCACCCCCGGTAGTACACTCTCATCCCTAGATTCCACTTCTCGCCTGTTTTTTGTGACCAAAAATCATCCCTTTCCTTTCTCGTGGGAGATGATTCGTGGGCGTAATCCTTCACCCGTCACCTTCAAGGAGAAGTGGCTCTCTTTCTTCATTGATGCCCTTCTCGTCTCCAGAAAATAATAAAAACCTCGAGCACCCACTTGAAGGACTTCGACGCTTGAATTTAAGTGCCCTTCAAATCGGTAACCCCTACTCAGATTTCCCTACTTGGAAATTCACTGTACATGACTATTTGTTGAGTCATCATTGGTATTCATGCCAGATCAAATGTTGTAGTCCCAGCAGGAAATAATTTCGGGCTAGTGGAAGGGATTATATGGTTCTTGAAATAAGGAGGTTAACTGAGAGATAGTGTTCCTATAGTGCTAAGTATCCATTCCAAAAGAAGACAGGAAGGGGAGTCACTGTTGAGGACTGATTGTTTTTTTTTTACTACACCTGATAATATAATTAAAATGCACCAAGGTGTAGATTCTGTAAATTATCATGTGCTTTTGCTTTACTAAAAACTAATTCGGGGAAAGTAAATAAAACTTACTTATACGCTTTAGTAATAATACGTACTCCACTATTATACACATTCCATTATTATACTCGTACCTAAATGATCTTTGAGCAGCCGAATGAGGTCATGACATGCCTTGTCATACAGCAACAAAATTACAGATGACAGTAGGTCGCATCACTTGTTTTGTATGGCACGCCGAGATTTCCTCAAGGTCAAGGCAATACGCATCTGAGTTTATTATGGACAGCGAATGTCCGCTGTTGACACTTTTCTTGTCAAATGCCAAATAACAGACCGTATTTCGCAGTCGATGGACCATACAATTATCTTAAACATTGTAACCTCACAGAATAAATCATAAAAAGTGACGCTACGACTGCAAATGGCATCTACTTTTGCTCAAGGCATGTTGTAAACCGACATGCATTCCGGTTCCTTCAGGCGCGCGAAATTTAGATTGTTGCAGCCAATCGGATCTTATCTAAAAAATAACTCTTGTATATAACTTAATTAAGCTAATTAAGCGTCGAATAATTTACCACAAACAAGACATTTTTCCCTAAGAATCTCAACAAAGATTTAAACGCTGCATTAATCTCTTAACATTTCTGGAAAAAACTTGTTACTATTACAATATTGAATAATGTGCAAACTAAGATTAATAGTAAAATGAAGTCAAAGATAAACATGATAGTTGGGAGGCGGACACTTAAATAGTTGAAGTTGGTCACTTGTATTTAACGTCTTGAAGGAATGCGGATCTAGTACGGACGGCAGTCATTGGAGAATAAGCATTGTAAAAAGGGGTTTTTCTCAACCGAAGGATGTTTATTGCAGGAACGCAGGTAAAGAGGAGGGAAATTATTTTTGGAGCGTGGCGTACTACGGTTTCAAAGCAAGGACAGTGGTAAAATAAAATTAGAAAAGATTAGAGGTGTTTGCTATGGGGGCCTAGAGAAGAATAGATGATGGGTTATGATTGCCAGAAAGGAAGTCAAACGACAGGATACTAGCCATGGTCGTAGTAGAGAGAAAGCAGTTATAGGAAATGAGAAAGGGGTGGAGTGAGAGAATATTTCTAGAAATTGAAAGATAAGGTTGAAGGGTATAGTATAAGGATGAATGCTCCGGAAGAGAGAAAGAGGAAAGATAAAAAGAATTGCCTTTTTTGATGGAATCGAAGGGGATAGTATGTATGCTGACGTGAAAATAAAAAAATAGCACGAGGAAAGAAAGGCACAAAAGTGGAAAAAGAGAAGAAAATAGGTTCATGACAAAAATGCCCTGTAAGGACACCGCTATCTGCCCAAAACGTTCGGTTAATGGCTTTTTCAACTTAATTTCACGAAAGCGTACGGCAGGATCATTGTAATTCATGAGACGCTTGTCTTAGTCGGCGTCAAAATCTGTTTCGAGCTTGCTGCGTTGCCGTGACCTCGTCGTTGTTCGCTCACCGAGGGGAGTTTGCACGCTCCTCAAGGCGTTTCACTTCGCTGAGTCGCCTTCACGGCATCGTACGCTCGTCGCAGCGTCCACCTGCGCCCCTTCCATCATCCCCCGAGCCGTTTTTTCCACACGTTGACCTTCCCGAGGCTTAAGCCGCCGACGCCCGTCCCATCCCTCTCGTCCCTCGGCCAATCTACTTCGTCTCTTCCACTCGATAGCTCCCAAGGTTTACCGCCTTGAACTTGGCTCCCCTTGCTCTCTTCTACACCACCTCTCTTTTTTCTCCTTCCAACTCAACAAGGGTTGGACTCGAGGTCCACCCCGTTCGCCTCCCCCAACCCAGCATGTTATTGCCTATGCCCTCGATTTCTCCCCACCTCTCTCCGCCTCAAAAATAAAATGTAAGGTCGAAAGTCTCCACGGTCTATTTGCATTAGCTAATGCTTTTTGATATGTTATGCCAGTAGACTCGGCATTTACATGTTACAACGGCTAAGATTAGAATTGATGGTATTAAATGTCACGTAGTGAAAATGAGTTATATTCATAGTGACGAATATAAAAAACTACTTACTATTTTAAACCTATAATTAAACACCGACTGTATTTTCCACAACAAAATGTCATTATCAAGATCCTTAATCCAAATCTAATAGATAATTCTGGCACTTAGTTGCATGAAAATGATTGGTATTTAATATAGTGTGAAAATAATACCTAGTTCTTTGCTTAGTCCCCTCATTAGACTATGATTAGATCGTGACTTCTATCTTAAGATCTCAATTTTAACAGAAAGACAACTCCTATCCCAGAGACAGGAGTCGAATCCAAGGCCTTTGGTTAACCGGTCATTGCGTTATCTCCCTGGCGACCACAACCAGTTTGTTAACTTTATCCAAGGGAATCAATGGCATATGAGTTAGGGTAACTTCAACACGTTTCAAGCTTTGGATGCTTTCGAACCCTCTCATAATTATTTTCTGTTCTTTAACTTTATCCCTTCAGCCAATTTCTCTTTTTCAACCCCCCGATCAAAAAAAAATAATAACAATAGCAGGCAGGGGGGAAAGTTTGCCGTTATGTCCCGCCAGATCGGAAGCTCGAGTGGTTTGTCTCACCGCACCTCACAGTGATTCCTATTTCAATTGCGGGTGGAGTGGATTGGAGCTCCAAATTATATCGAAAATCCGCCGGATATCCGAGCCGAAAAGGATCCGCGGGAAGAAAGGGTTTGCAAGTGGAGGGGCATACTGGACATGCGCGGCAGGGGAGGAGTAGTATAGGGGGTGAGGCGGATCGGAGGAACGACCGGTGGGGGGAGAGTACCATAAAACATACGGTACGGGTGTTTTCCTTTGGGATGAAAAAACGGAATGGAATGTTTTTATGCGATTAAATCTTTCTAATTTACACCCCGAACTTGCGTTATAAATATCGATTCCATTTTCGCTTCCTCCATAGCGAGATCCCTTATCATCTTTTCCGAGAGTTTTCATGTCACAATATGTGCTCTCCAGAGCGACAATAGTGAGCGCCAACCTCTGGCTCGCATTTCTTCGGGGGAGCTACGATAGAATGCCGCACGTATGATTAATAGAATCTTCGGGAAACAGGTTATTTCCCTTCATTAACTTTCTCCAATTAGTCGTCCTCACACACCTCTTTCACCGTGTCCCCATCTAAAATTTGCTCCAGGCATAGTCACCGTTCATGTAGCAACAAATATCCTTCCTAATTAAGTCTCTTAAAATGAATTTTTTCAAACATCATTTCGAAGTTTCTACTCATCCAATGGTACATAATAATGTTTCCTTAATATACGTAGAAAAATAATGGTATTATCTCATTTCACCTTGATTTTTAACAGGCTAATGATGATTTCTGGACATGATATTCATGGTTACCGTTAATTGGCGTATATTTATCAAATTTTTTTGCATGGATGTTTTTTTCAGTCAAAGGTCACCGTGGTGTGCTGCCTATTTTCATTTAAATGTTTTTGTATTTCTTTCACTTTGACACAATTTTGAGGCGCAAAAATTTACAAATTAAAATATTTAAAAAATTTAAGCAGTTGTAGTAAAATACCACAATACATGTAATTAATTACCTCATTGATGCAGGTTTTACCGTAATAGTAGTATTACCAAACTCATATTTTGCTTCAAGCTCTAAGAATTTAACTTCCTGGTAACACCAAGGAATGGAGTGAACCAAGCACACACACTGATCAAATTGAAATTATGTCATGGTAATTATTATCTTTGAATAAGAGATATCTTATCATCCGGAAAATTCACGTATTTTTTGGATTATTTATGATTTCTAGAGTTTCAATGGCTCAGAATTACTGAGGAAAGCAATACAGTTTCCTAATAATAGAAGTAGCTGTTATTTCGATTGGATGATTTATAAGTTCAAACTTAATTTTAGAATGTGGATCCGTATTTCTTTTCTCTTGAATAGATTTAAAACATTTAAATCACCGTTGGTCATTTTTTAAGCAATGTATATTCTATGGCGTAGGTATTATTAGAGGCTGAGAGTAATCGTTAACCCTAACTCCTAATCTAGTGTAAAGAAATATGCACGCAATTAATAGACAAATGTTCATCAATAAAAAACAATGGGATATTAATCGGATATGTCACATGCTATTTTTAACTCTACAACTCATGTTCACGTTCATATCATTTGGTTTTTGCATAGCCATCATCGAATTCTCGTGACTCAGTAAAAATTAGAATTTAGCTGTTACGTATTTTCATATTTCTGCCCATTCAGAGACTTTTCCACTAATGGTACGTTGGACGTAGTAAAAATGAAACAATATTTACTGTTTAATATCATCTATCATAAAATTGCTCGATTGGAGTATACGTTGGAGGCGGAGAAATGCAATACCAAAAGCGAAGTTCGTTAACAGGTTTATGTGGATTACAAGCTATACATTATTAAGTGTTGGTTGCCATTAATAATGATGAACACCAATTAACTCTCCTGGATCGGATAATACTCCAAAAATATACTGCCACGCGGTAGGACCAAGGTGTCCATGGCGGCGATTGTTTCGGGAAATTAATTTCGCGTGGTCGAAATAGGGGAATCGCTTTTATTGGGAAAACGTGCCTTTTCGAGGCGAGGGAAGAAAGGCATGCAATGACGCGAAACCGGGGGCCGCCACACACTCTCGATCCCAGCGCGGCCTCATTTCCACATTTCCGGCCGCAAAAAAGCGGTCAGCGGCCGCGGCATCCTCTCAACCATTGTTACAGCTTTGCTGCTCCCTCGAGTCGGCCAAAGTTCGACCCTCGTTCTCCCGTGCGGGCGATGGATTGATCATCATCATTGTCTCTTTTTTTTGTGCCTACAACTACCTTTTTCACCCCACACCACCTCCCCCATGCGTTCCCAGTTCCTCTCCCACCCTCGACAAAACTCGTGAATCCTCCCTCTCCACCCAACCTTCTCCAAAAAAGCTCCCACTTCCCCCCATTTTTTATAATCAAAGCACGCTTTTGTTTTTACGTGCGGGGAATCCGAACGTTTTCGAATTTCCCCCAAAAATGTAAAGTTTGCGTCGCTGTCAAAAGAGGCTCGGTGGGGAAGAGGGGGTGGAGAATTTTTCGAGGGGTAGGAAGTCAAAGAGACGAGCGAACAGTGGGGATAGGGCGGAAGGGGAAAATGCATCGATGACTTCGATACCTACATTTCTGTTCGAAGGATATTATTATTTCTTTTTTGAGCGGGGGGTTGGGGGGAAGTTTGTAAGGGGACTGTGGAGGTGGGGGCATGAATGGTTTAGTTTTGGGGGAAACGAGAGAGTGGGGAGGAGGGACGGGGGAAGAGGGCGGGAAATCCGGTGGGACGGGGGAGGGCGGATCGGGAGGGAGGGGACATGATTGAAAGGGGAGATGTGTTCGTTCACGAGTTGGGGGGGAGGGAGGAAGTTGGGAGGGGTGTGGTAGGGAGAGGGTAAGGAATCCTTAGGGGAAATGGAAGGAGGGAGGTGGTTCCTAGGATGGCGTATAGGGGATGCTGGGACCAGAGGAAGGTGTAGGAGTGAAGGTTTTTGCGGAAGTATGGTGGATGGGAATCTGTTTGAAGATGGGTCGGTGGGAGACTGATTTCCTTTTCTTCTTCTTCGGAGAGGACACTATTGTCCAGTTAGCGCCTGGAAAAACTACAGTGTAAAATTCTTAACGACTCTGAGCAAATTTCGTGGAATGTACCCATGGTAAAATAGGACCAAAAATAAAATTTGTGATGACCACAATTTATTTTGATAGCACAAACGGATTAAGTAGTCTGACCATTACCAGGAAAACCTGAGTAGTGAGTGCTACAGATGAAAGCATACGGGAAAAAGTGGATTTACGGCCCAAATTAATTTATAAAGCCTGAAATATTAACGATTTATCCACTTTTTTTCCTCAGAGTTCATGCATAAAGCCTGTTATGACCTTTTTTAAGTTTTCAAGTTTCTTGCGTGGACGTATGGAGGTATGGACTTCATATTTAAAGGCTTTCAAGAAGAGCCTTTCTATTTAACCAATGGTAAACAATCTCGAATCGCCAAATTTTATGCTGCTTTCATCTAATAATTTGAGATGAATGCGGTCGTAGTATAAATCAATAATGTCAACTCGTCACCATAGGTGGCTCAAATAGTGGTTGTAAATAAGTAAGGATGAAGTTTTAAGGCGACTAATTCTGCTGAAATTTGGCTGCGATGTTGCGATGGCTGCGATACCCTTATCATGTTTATTATAGAAAGTATACTACTTGTACTAAGTGTACTAACTGTCCTACACCTAATGCGCTTACACGACGATAGCGAATGCAGTAATCGTAAATATATTTTAAAGGCACTGAGAAATAATTTGGAACCTCACGACGATTTCATTCGTTATTATATTGTTGCTATATATTCAACGAATTCATTTAACTGTAAAATTTTGAAAAAAAGTTAATTGGATTATATATCAACTATTGCTCATCAATGTCGTAGATGTAGTTAGGTTGTTTTGCAGTCTGAAAGCATAAAAGAAAAATAATGCGGCATTTCAGCGAAGTCTCAAAATCGTAACTTTATAACCACCGGTAACACCACGTGTTACCGGTTATTTTTCAATTCCGTATCCAAAAGCCAAGATGCTTTCGTGATTACATTTATTTCCTTGTCCTACAACTTACTGTCGTCAGGTTGACCAGCGAGTCACGAGAGCTGTGATTTTGGAAACCGTACCTACTCCTTGAGTGGTTCGTTCAATGGATTAGCAGTAAAGCAGGAAAGACCCACGATCACACATTTAATCATGTTCTAATTATTCGATTACCAACCAATCGAAAGGTAAGCAATAAATAAGGTTTTCATCCGGTCAAATGAAAAAAACTTTACTGTAAAAACATGGATATTTAGATAAAATTCGAAGTTGTGAGGATGTTTGTGAGAAAAAAATTATTCCAATCTGAAAATAATTGGCCATCAAAAAACCATGTAATCAGAGAATATCTTGTCTATAAACGTAGATTCAGAGTAAAAATTAGGCGGCCAGTTCAAATAAATTAATTCTAAATTAGGGAGTTTTCATTGGTGACAAAAATAAGTTCATTTACCTAATACAGAATGCAAATTTTCACTGAGATAAAAAATTTAATAGTGACCGAGGTTGCGATGTACTACATCTCAGTGAATAATTGCATTTTGTATTCTGCACTATGTTGGAATTCCAGAGACTAGCATGATACCTCTATTTTCATCATTTACCTAATAGTAGGTTGGTCCTAATGGTTACTAATAATTAGTTCTCGCAATTCCGTTAGCTAGCGTTATTTAAGTTGAGTTCTTACATTATATTATCTGAGTTAGTATATACTTAACCTGAGGAGGAGGAAGTGAAGGCAAAGAAAAAGTGCGTTTCCTTTTGACGACGAGTTCCGTCTCCGTCAATAAAAACGCATCCTTCGACGAACTTCCTCCCCAATCCCCTTCCCACTGTCGGTATTGATGTTGTTAAACCAACCTCGCCTCCTCCAACCTCTCCATTGAAGAAACATCGAAGAATCCATGCCCTGACGTAAATTAAATTACGAAAAATATTGAAACGACGACGATGCAACCGAAAACATTGGTTCAAGCTCCTAAGACGCCGAAGCACGATCGAACCTCCGAAGGAATCCGAGTGTCGTGAAATGAAATTACAACCCCCGAAGGAATGCGAACTTTCGCCGGGAGAGGATGTTTTCCATCGCTGGGGTGCTCATATTGGGAATATTTTTCCTCTCATATGTTGCGTCGAAGAAAACTGTTAAGAGGATAATGTACCGCTATTTTTATCTCGAAAATCCAGTGTAATCTTATCTTTTCATAAATTCTTTCTACTACTGTAGGAAAATGACTTTAAAAACTATTGTCTTTGACGTTGTACTTTACATGTCATCATCATTGGTCAACAATCCTAGCATTGGTTTGACGCAGCCCTCCACTCGATTCTTCTATCGGCCAACCTCTTCATATTGACATAATTCCTCTCCTTTACAGCCTTCACAACTTGCGCCATATGTCTCATTTACAGTATGTATATTTAAAATAGCAAGCAGCAGCATACTTTACTTGCATGCATATTTAAAATATCAAGCATGCATGGAAAATATTTTTCCTCCGGACCGTGCTACCATTGATTGATCACATAAATTTGGGAGGCGGTATTATGGGTGAAAATGATGAATAGACAACTGCAATTATGAAAGGCTGAATTTCCCGTTTATTTTCAGCAGTTTCAAATCAAAAGTCGAGTTGACTAAAATAAATTAATTTTTAATTTTAACAAGTATACTCCCGTATCGCATATCGTGGCAAAGGTTGATCACAAGAGATTGTACGATAATATTGCCATTAAATCGATGCCTTAAATGCATTATCGTCTCCGTAATGTTTATGTGGCATATGCAAATTCTACTATTTTCGTCACTGAGCTCTTTGTAAAATGTATTGTCAAAAAAATATGTTGTTTTATCTATCAATTTTTCCGATCAAATTGTTAAATTGAAAATGAAAATCTAAAACAAATCATTTTGCCTTTTTTATGCTATCGAACATTTTTAAAAACATTCTGTGCTGAAAAAATATTAGTGTATAATTTTTGACCGAGTTTATCTAAAATAATACTCATTTATGCTTCAAAAGTTGAAAGTATGAACATTTTGTATTCTGATATTTTACGCGTACAGTGATTTTATTTCGCAGGATATACGGTACCGATCGATTTGTTTCTTTAGAGGCCCATCAAATGAGAATTAAAACGCCCGCGTTTTAATTCGTCTCCATGGCTCTAAATTAACGGAAATGAATGGAACATGGCAAGCATGAAAGTCATAAAAAATGGCGCAAATCTCTCACCACAAATTGATTAAGCAGCCTCTCACTTGGAAAATCCCACTAAATCTGAGTCTCGTGAGTCAATAAGCCTTTTGAAATGACACGTTTCTAAATTGGAACATTCGGTGGAAATTCGTGCTTGGTTTACTCATAGAAAAAACGTGGTAGAGATAAAATGGGGAATTGCGATGCAGCCATATATTCTTCAGAATAAACGAAGAGAAATTTCACAGTCATCAAAATTTTTGGACAGTAAAACTATGCATCGTGACTCGGAAATATACAGGCTAAGATATAAACATTATTTTGGTAACTTTTATTCCAATTTGGAATCGGTGCAGTTGGTTTTACCATGATAAGTCACTTCTCACGCCTCATTTTGTCATCAAACTGCGGTTTATAGTAAGCTGCTAAAAGAACCAGTGCTGAGAAAGGCTTTCACAATTTTCCAGAGGTCCCATCTAGGCCTTTTATTTAATATCTAATAACTATCAAGCCTTAGAAGGAAGAATCCCAAGAAATATCTCACTTTCCTAGCATCAGATACATGATATCGGGAATTTCTAATTTACGGGAGCATTTATTTTTAAATAGTTATCCCAAAAGAAAAGAAAGCAAGTTTGAAAAACGGAGTTTGGAATCACCGCTTTAATTATGCACCAGAAATTACTTAACTTGAAAAAATCACTTGATCAGTGATTACTATAGCCATTTGACTGTAGTCATTCCCAAACTTTTGCGTTAGCATCTTTCATAATGAGGCTACTTAAGTTATCCATCTTAGAATTTTTTTAATTTATCCAACTTCCCTCTCCATTATCAAGGATAACCGGGGATTAGTAGTAATTAGTTAGGTTGGAAGACGTTCTTCTTTTACTTTTACCATATGTCGGACGGGAGGCTAACAACTCTAGGGATTGGTCCCAATAGTTATTTTTCTTTTTCTCGCAATAATCTTACGCCATCCCTAGATATTTTCCCGAAACCCTGAATTTCCGCGGTGCACCAGTTGTAAAATACTACTAATTACAGTCTTGGTGGTTTTCTGTCACTAGAACATGGCCTAGAATGACCGCGATTTGGTGGGTGATTGAAGAGAGCACGACTGGATAAAGCGGTCGCGTTCACTGTGCCATCATGAGCAGGACTCCAATCCCTCGCAGTCTTACTCACCTCTTCCCGTGGCGGGCGGCACTCCGAGGCTGAGGAAGAGGAGGAGCAGCAGACGCAACAGGTCCACGTAGTCTAGGCGAGCCATAGCGACGGCCTCGTTTGCAGCAGCCGGCAGAGACGGCGGGCGAGGGGCTGTAGCCAGCCACCATTCACCTCCTGCGCGCTGGACGGGGCGGGTGTGCCTCTGTTACTGGTTGGAGGAAGGAAGTCTTGCCTCCCGCGGCGCGAAGAGCGCTTTCTCGGTGTATCAAAGGGGACTGCCCCAAGGTGTCTGTTCCTTACGCATCGCGGAATAACGCGGGGCCACCGTACACTCCGCGATCACTACTACTTTTGAGGTTTCCTCCTCACTTCAGTCATTCTCCCCGCACCACAGCTTCGCTCCATTGTGATCAGCACTTTAGTCTCCTCTCTCCTTCCGCCGCCACCTCTTCCCCCTCCTCATCCTACCGGCTCCCACTCACACCGCGTCCTGGAACATTTAACCGAGCGCGGACCCTCTCTCGAACCCTTTTTTCCCGGTGGCGAGGCGCTAAAACAAACCCTGAACACCGCTCGCAAACACGCGGCGGCCGTCCGGCAGGGGCGGGCAAACAGGCCGGGCAGGGCCGGCGACGTTGTGGATCCTCCTCTCTCGAGTTCCAGTGTTTACAATCCCATTGTTCCTAGCGGAACCTCATTTAAAAACCTCGATTGGTTACGTCGCGCGGTCCTCGAACGATACAGCGTCCTCCCGCCTGCCGCCGAAGCTCTTTCTCCCAGCTATTTTGTTTCACGTTGATAAAATTGAGGCTCCCCTTCTGCCTCGCCGTCGGTAACAAAAGCTCTCGCTCCCTGGTCCCCCAACCCTGGTCGTCGAGTCGCGGTTGTCGGCTGTGGGGGATCGCGGTAACCGCTGTCCGTCGGCCACGTGGGGGAGCCCGCGCCAGGAACAAGGGCACTCCGACGTCCGTGTTTATCCACTTCACCCTCGCGCGTTGTGTGATGAAAATCACGCCCACTTCACTCGCTCTCCAGCCACCCTGGAGCCACTCACTCTTGGCGTCACCGTTCCAATTAACTAAACCCTAACCGAAACAAAACAAGAGAAAAGGAAGGATGAGTCTCCAACCCCACCATCCCAATCTCCCTTTCTTGCACCAATCCAGTTTTTTTTGTTGAGGAAACGAGTTTATCAAAAATGTACGTGTTGGTCACACGATGGGGGAAAACAAGGTTCCTGTCGAAGCCAACCTCGGAAAATGCGGCACCGGGGGTTTAATAATAGAGCCGGCGTGTTGTCCTCCGGCGTCTTTGCTCTCTCGCCTCCCTCCCTTGCAAGAACAGTGAGGGGGGTGGGTTTCCGCTCAGTTCCGCCGGCGGGGACGCGCGTAAACCTCGCCAGTTACTCAGCGAAGCGTGTCGCGGTCAGAGCGGTGAGAATCCCGATCCGGTTCTTCGTCCGCGCTGGAGTCCAAGCGAGGCGACACAGGAGAGAAAACAAGACAAACCTCAGTCCTCCCTTCTCTCCGATCCCAATAATGTCAAAACATTAAGGACCTCGAACTGCTGGTGATTGCTTGTCTCTCCAAGTCTTTGGCGCTATGAAGAAGACAAAGGGGTGAAGGACTTCTTCGGAGAAGGGAGAGAGCAAGAACGCGTGCACGAGCACAGAGCCAACTTCACTTGTTCTGGCGCGAATGTCCTCGTCACGACTTCAAGGGTCCAATGCGAGCAGCAGTGTATTGTCACTCCGGCCGCTCCGAGTTCTCACCGGTGCGCGAGGGATCGTCTCGGAGAGACGACGGGAGTTCGCGCCAGACTCTTCAACCGACCGCTCGCTTCGGCCGACACTGGGCGAGTGAGCAGGGAAAGGGCCGGCGAGGGAGAGAGAGAGAAAGAGAGTGAGGAAGACAGACATCCTCTGCCGGTCCAGGCGGATTTCCCGACCGCCCCCTCCTTCCTTCCTCCCTCCCTCTCCGACCCCCTCTTCCCTCCCCTCTCTCTCTCTTTCGTTCGGCGCACGCGCTCCTACACGCACACGCCATGAGACGAACGCACGGTGTCACACGGGGAGGGGGGGGGGGGCGCTAGCGTTTGAGGGACCGGGGATGGGATGGGGGAAAACGCGGGGGTGGAGGAGGGGTCGCCGTGGGACGTTCGGCTGGCGAGGATCACCGAAACAACGATATGCATACTGAAAACATCGAGAGGAGGGTGTCTTTTGCGTGGCCTCGGAGGAAAATGAGATGGGGGCGGTAGGGGAATCGAGGGAAATGAAGAGGGCGCTCGACGGAATGCCACCTGGGTGGAGAAGGGCGGTGTGATGTCATCCGTGAGATTTAATAAGGAAGGAAATGGATCAAAGACGCAAATTCATAAAGGAAAGCAAAATAGCCGGGGAATGCTTAAGATGGCCCGCAATTATTTCCCTCTCGTAACTCCCTGAAAGAGACGCCAGGAAAGATTTATTTTATGATTCAATTTCTAATTCATTCGTTTCTCTGTCACACGGATTGATAATTTCATAGACGAGAAGGCCTGCCATTAAATGGTCCTCCTCATCGCATTAAATATTCCAAACAGGAGCTTCCAATTAACAGCAAATAATCAGTTAATTGGACTATTGAGTTGATTAATATTTGATTTAACTTTCTTTTTCTAGATACATACTTTGATTTTTACTAACAGTTTTAAAGTATACTGGTTTATAGGAATCAATATACATTATTCTCTTTTACAATTTTTATGATGTTTGATAGATTACTTTATTGTATGGGTAGACATTCTTATTTACTTTAAAGATAACGAGGTTTGCAATAGGGGGTTTATAACTTAAACTGTTAAAGATATATTATTATTTTTCTGTAGAACAAAAAAATTATTAAATGAATCGGTATGAAGTTCGAAACACAATTAATAGATTCAGTAGATATTAAGTTATTTCGGATACTGTGAATTAGGAATAGCATTTATAAAGATTGTATTTGAACATCAAATTACCCCAGTTTCCATTCAAATTACAATTTCTATTGCATCTTTCATGGTCCACCTGCAAATTAGATTCATATTTTTCGTGCCAAAATATGGTGAATCGTGAACTTAATTTTTCCTATTCCATCTATTTTTAGACTCCACGCTTCCTATGGAAGCGTTATTAATATTTCGATAGCTTCCGTACGTATTGCTATATTTTATCTTTAACCTTAGAAGTGCACAGTGGTGTCCAGTGGACCCCAGACATTTTTTGTTCGCAGTAACCTTCTCAAAACGTGAAATTTTGTAAGCTAATTTTAATGTAAATTCCTTTTTACATCGACGGAAAAGATTCTTGCCTGTGCTATAGTTATTGAAATGCTTGGTGCTTCAAAAAAACATTGAAAATGGTCTGCACTGGGTTTCGGTGTGTATTTCATGGTAAATTTTGAGACATTGCGAAAAACTCATATAGCATTTTTTATCTCCTTGTTTTAAATGTATTAGTTTTAATGGTATTCAAATATTTTAATTATTCAAAAAAATAAATTTATAATTTTTTGACAATTATGAGATGTGGTACCATCAATGATATTTTGTGAACTATCCAATTTTCCTGCTTTGTCATCAATTTAGAAATTTAGAAGTGACATGTGAATAGATAAACTTCACGAGCATTAAGTTTAGATTAGCAGTATTGAAGATTTCTTCTTGGTTTTTCGTGTTCTAAATTATGCCTTGTATGTTATAAATTTTGTGCCACGAATTAAAATGTAAAACAATTCATCAGAAGTATATTTGGAGCGTGTTTCTTTATGGCAGAGAAACATGGACAATGACAGCTGCGGAAAAAAGTGTGGAAGCATTCGAAATGTGTTGCTACAGAAGAATGTTGAATGCAAAATGGATCGGATCGCCCGAGTAAGTAACGAGGAAACCCTAAGAAGAAAAGGAAAAAAGAGAAGTCTTCTGAATACTCTAAGAAGAAGACTGGACAACTTAATCGGCCACATCATGAGACATGATGGCCTGATGAAGACAATCGTTGAAGGTCAAGTGGACGGGAAGAAAGGCAAAAAAGGCCTCGTGTAAGTTATATGAAACAAGTGATGAAGGATGTGAAAGAAAATAAATACGTAAATATGAAGAGATTAGCCAAAAGAAGAACTCATTGGAGAGCTGCGTCATACCAGTCTGAAGACTGATGACTATTGATGATGATGAATAACATGTAAATCATGTGTCATGCATGTTATCAGCTTTAGTTTTCTCTTATTGTAATCGTCCATTCAGAATTATTAGTAACCGGTCAACGCCAAATCAGAATAACAGTGCAGTAGGTACTAATGAATCTCAACAAAATGGAAAATAAAATACATTTTCTTCCAATGAGAAAGCTTTATCAGTTGTCAAATAAATTCGTATTTTCAGTAATACTAAGCCATTTTCGGTACAGGTCTAGTAGTGGACAAAATTAATCTTTTAAATTAGCGGCATTAAGTTTCTTGGGATCTAAACACTTTCTCTTCATGGCAGCAATTAATTTTCTCTGATAAAATATTGGATACAACTTGTACGGATTTTGTAGAGAATGCTGGAAAATAGTTATAAATGTTAATAATACAAGACCATTGTAATATTTGTGGTTGCACATTGGTTTAGTGGTCGCCAGTTATTTCTCTTATGACCCTTTGCTGGTATCACTCCAGTTTATGCCTGCCACGATTGGGGCTCGAATGATTCTGCGATGAATCAAGTTTTAGTCTAACAGCAATAAAAGAATCGTGTATCCATAATTGAGCATGCCTCCAAATTTGGCGTGCACGCCGGTAAGCCGTACGTGCCAGACACAATGGAGCAATGCGGCGTGAATAGGAGAAAAAATTAGTCACTAAAATCCCATTATGGATGCATTAATATTAAAACCTAATAAAGCATGCGTAACGACCGGTAATCGGCCGATTAATTTGAAATCGGATAGCCTCTGGTCGATTAATCGGAAATCAGTAATCAACCACTTTGCTTATCGTAGCACACCTAATTCCAGACATGAACTCCAATCGCTGCAATAAAGTGTAACAGTACAGAATTTGTTTCGGCTCAAATCCTTCTTACACACGGTGCGAATTTCACTGATTTCTGGATATTTTGCTTCTTTTTCGGTATTGTAAAACGCTGATTCCCTTTGTCTTTGATTGTCTTCGGTTCCAATGTCCAGCCATCCCTCGTCTTTCGAGATAGTGATATGTCATCAAATAGAAGATGAGACCACAATGTTGCAAGATATTTTTTGCACTACTTTCTAGTTGTATATTATTATATTTGTTAGCAATGGGGCTATTGCCTCGTTCCGCCATTAATTTACTTATATTTTACTTTTTGCGGAAATTTGGAACTATTTTCCCATCAATTTGTTGCCGACTTCCTCCCCTCCCCCTATGCATGCTTGTAAGAGTTAGCTTTAAGAATGGCTTTGGTTGTCTAGGTAAATGTTTTTCAAAACAGTATAGTATTGATATGTTTCATCAAGGTATTCGTAATTTGAAACATAATTCTAAATTTCATTATAAGATTTTGATTATTTATGGCATCTCCTATATTTTGGTACATTTCTGGTGTTAGAGATCTCATTTAATGGTTTATGTCAGCGAAAGATTGTATCACATAAAATATGACTACTACGCGCACTGAATTATAATTATGCATATTTTCAAAAGAAATCAATGTAGACATACTGAAAAAACCATATTAACTTACCTATACTATTATGGGGAAATTGAATATAGTGCAAATTCTAACCCAGAACTATTAGTTGAATAAAATATAACCTTTACTCTAAGGTACTAAGACATTTAATGATTTACCAAGCTTCCATGCTTTAATGATTTACCAAGTTCATGCTACTTATGGTTCTCAAAATAAATCAAGCATTACATATAAATGTTTCACAAATTTGGGAAATTTTGATGCATAATTTTATAGAATAGAGGAAATTTGTTTGAAATACGCTTTGGAATGGTGGTTCGGCGAACAATTTTTACGTAGGTACTTTCATTAGGTACTCTATTTCTTTGTTGCTACAAATTCACTATGTTAACAATAGATGTCATTTTATAGCTAGCCATCTGGACTTATATGTTTTTTTCCTCTTGAACTGGAAATATAAATGTAATCATGCTATTCCAGATTACCTTTTAAAATATAATATATTCATTATCATGAGATAATCATTCATTTGAAATTGCACGAATCACTTCGTCACCAACGAATAACACGCCTAGAAAAAAACACTTTTATGGAGAGCTACCAACAGAATATGTCGATTGGAATATGAAAGATTATATTCTTCATCTTCTTCAAATGCAATTAAAAATGACATTACTTCTTGGTGCAATGATATTCTATATCTCTACATTCGGTTGTTGGCACAGAAAAGCTATGGAGGAAGGAGAGACGCATACTCAAAAATATGAATCACTGGACTCTCAAGAATGATGGAATGGTATTGAACGGATGTCTGTTCGTAACAACAGAATATATTAAATTATATTAAAAACAGAATAATAATTCCTTCTGTATCGCTCATCTTTACCATTTGCATAATTCTGATCAAATTTTCTTCACCACCGAGGAGAGACTATACCCGTTACATATTTAAAGTTCTGTGGAAGCATATTGGTTTTTAGAGTCGTAGATTTATGCAAGTTTTTTCGTCTGGAATCGTAATATAGAGAAAATCCGTATAAGCTCAATGGTCATGAGAATTCTCCTTTCCTCGCCACTTTCACGATTATTTAATAAACTCAAAAAATATAGCCTGAAAAATAATTCTTTAACTGTGGGGAGAGGACGTCATTTGTTTTTGAACCACAAGATGGAAGGTTATTGGAGTGCATGAATTAGACTAATATGACGAAGAGGGACCGCAGCATGACTTGCAACCAGAAATAAGCGCAAAATTATGCTTGAACTGTTTTTCCATACGGTTTCCGATCTCGATTTCATTGGACTTGCTTCCTATCGGAAGTGAAGTCGGACCGTCAAGATGAAACAGCATTTCGCCATCACCGACGTCCATCCTATTCCGTCATGGCGGATCCCCCAGAATCCCACCGCAATGCCCATCGTACCCCACGCTGTTCTTCCCATCTTCTTTCTTGTCATTCCATTCCTTCCACGCTGTCTCTTTCTCCTGCCCTGGGAATCCTCGAGATCCATCTCCTGGAAACATGTTTTTCCGCAGTCCAAACGTTTATTCGACCGCGATCGACGTATCGGAATCCCGCCGATACCTTTTTAATCCCACTCTAGGCACAAGGGAGCAAGGTTGCGAGCAAAAAAGCAATCGTCCGTCGTCGACGTTCCAGCTCCCATTTTGTCCGAATTAAAGCAAGATATAGTCTGGAAAGTTCGAGAACCATGCTCACACATCGTGTGTTTTTTTTTACTTTCTTCTTCCTCGGATTGTTTTGCTGCCTAAAGCGAACTTTGATGATGATTTATCGGCATCATGATGAAAGGAGGCTCGGTTACATTTCGGATTGATGAAACACGTTTTGTCATCATTTCTTCCTTCGCTACGCATTTGATTTGGGTGCGCAGAATGTTCCTTCAGATCTATCACGTCTCAGCCGAGGCTATCTCTGTAATAACTAGTCAACTATAGTTGAACACTCCTACCCAGCCTCCATAATAAAAATCCATTCAAATGGATTATCTCCTTTCCATCATTTATAATTATTTACGGTCATGAATTAATGATTGAATGGGTCTACAACTGTAGCATAACAATGAAGCTCTCAATGCCTCTGGAAAAATATGCTACGGTGTTCCAGGTAGAGATATATGCACTACTGACCTGCGCGTATGCCAATTAAGGAAATCCGGATGTTCAACTGACCAATACACATATGCACGGATAGTCAGGCAGCTCTGAAGGCGCTGACATCACGATGGTGCAAATCACAGCTGCTGCAGGAGTGTCATGGTGCACTCAATGATATAGGCAGATGCGGCAAGGTGGAACTTTTCTGGGTGCCTGTCCATGCAGGCATATTCGGAAATAAGATGGCTGATGAGCTGGCAAGGGCCGGTTCTAGCCGAAATCTAATTGGACTAGAGCCAATCATACATAATGCTACATAAATAGGGATAGCAGAAATTAGAATGCGGGGCTTAGTCCGGCATTCTGTGATCTGGCGAACCAGACCAAGTCTTAGACAGGCTAAACTACAATTAGGAGAACCTAGGCCTGGCTTGCCAAAAGACTTCTGTCACTAAACAGGGGTCAATTACGAACGGTAGTGGGACTCCTCACTGGGCACTACCAGGTGATGAGGCACCTGCACCTCCTGGGAATCGTAGATTCACCTAGATGCAGGTGGTGCGAAGAAAGTGATGAAACCACATCCCACACATTATGCGAGTATTCCGCTGTGATAAGGACTCGAAAAGGTACCTAGTTTCACCATTTTTGGAACCCAGAGAAGTTAGGGAAATCCCCATAGGAGACCTGTTGGCCTTCAGCAAGGACTCTATGGGTTTTTTCTCCAGAAGGGTGGTTGGCACAATGGACCAATAGGTCTAAGTGCCTTAGGGCCTCCTTTGAAGAACTCCACCACATTAATTATCTATCTATCTAATGATATAATTTCTCGAATTTCATCCAGGATTATCATCCATCCTTTACCTCCACTCTAGATTTACGTCAGAGGTCTCACAGTGTGGCATATTCAATTTGACTAAAGAAGAAATCATTGGTACCTACAATTCAGGTCAAATATGGCGATGTAACGAATATGGGAATGATTTTAAAGGTCGGACAGAGAAAATTATTTTAGGAAAAATGATCCCATGCACATACTAGCATTTTTACGCAAAAAATTATTATGCTGTTATTTATATTTGATAAATTCTACTTTCCCTAAAGACATTATGTTAATGTCTATTTTAATTAAGATTACTTGAAAAGCCCACAAATCAGATTAATACTGCATGTAGCGAAGATATTTAAAGTGAACAGAACACAGAATGCATTCAATTCGCCTTATCCAATGATTAAAAGAAAGGTGAATTATAAATAATGCAAATCTCTGTTCCTTTAGGTATCTCTACCGTCCAATTACTCTTCAAATCCTGCTTCTTCATAATTCTCCATAACCGCCTACGGCATTAGGTAAAATTGCTTTTCTCCTTTTTTAAAATTTATTTAAAGAACTTCTTACCGTAAATTCTTACTGTAAAATGAATTTAAAGCAAGTTGGCCATAGCAATTCTTTTCTGCCTTTCAGTCCAGCTAAATCAGAGTTTATCGTTGACAGTAGCATGACTCACCAGACTTTTATATTGACATTATATTGCTTGACATTGTTATTTCTGAATTAGTTCTCTTTATGGTAATAATCATTCAGTATTATTTTATATCCACTTTTATTGCAGATATTACGATTATGACTCATTCGTTGTATTCCAAATGTCTTAGAAATTCAGATATGATATTTTGCGGTCGAATTGCATTATCTGTAAATATTTTACCGTAATTCTCATTAGGCTCAAATTTATATTTTCATTGTATCCCTCAATGGTGAAGAATCATCTTAGGATGTAAATAGCTACCAAAATATGTATTTTGTTGCTCGCATGGCTATGCAGGCCTTGATATTTTCCAACACTAGCATTGCATCTTCTCACACAGACTAATACCCGTATATAAATGGACATATTTTTAAATTTACGGCATCATCAAATATTGCCTTGCATTGAAACAATACCGAGGTCAAATAGCATTGGCAAGCGATATGCATGTATTTCAGCCCTGTACCTATTCGAAAAGTATCCAAATTGTTTTTCATGATACTTTGCGTTTTACACTCGTCAAATAAATTCTTACAGTAACGTGAAAAACCCATAGAATGAATAAATGCAATTATATTTATGAACGCAGGATTTCCTTATAAAAGTCTTTCGTCCACTTTTAAAGATACCTCTCACATTCACTGTATATTTTTTTAGCCTTAAATCCAATCCATTTTCTGCTTTCAGAATACCTTTCATTTTAATCATTCCCAAATGGAAGTTAAGAGGGATTTCAAAAATAAAACAGAAGAAATGTTATCAAGTAATGGAGACAAGAATACGGCTAAGAGGGAAAGAGATCTTCTCAGAGATGGTTTTTACGGGAATATTAACTTTCCCAAGTATTAAAGCACTCCATACAAATTTTTTACGCCATAAATGGCATTTAACAGAAACGATAGTCTATCTCACATTACATTTTCAATCATTTTGTCACTAAGTCGAATAGTAAAACAGTCTCTGAATTTATTCATCTCAATTTTTCTTAAATAAACCTTACCTTCCGTAAGGATTACATAGGCCCTGAAGCCAATAATGTGCCATTTTCATGCCCTTACTTCAGGGGTGGAATCATAGATTCTTATTTACCATTGTCAATATTATTACCAACCACACAACTCATCTATAATCACTCTGCGCTCAGTAGCCATCTAATTGACTCGCTCTACGAGCTTAGATTGGTGATTTGAAGCGTGGGGCAATATTTGTAGAATACGTGTCATATTTTTTCCTTATAAAAGTGTTGTTAAGAGAAAAAAATATCGCGATTGAGCGCATTATGAAGATTCGTGATCGTGCTTGAAGATGATGATGGTGCAATAGTTTTCAGTGCCACCAATCTGAATAACTTCAGAAGAGGAATGAGGTTCACTGTCTACTAAAATATTACATAAAAACCATAATCATAGATTGTCAGTGAGCTCAAATATCTCATGGATTAAAATTTCAATATTCAGCTGTATTTATTAGTGAGTTACGCAATATTATTGAGTTACGACACAATAACCCTCACCTTTGGTCAACTTCGCCTAAAAACTACCGTTAGTGTCAGATCATTGTGATCAATATCCAAAGAGTACCACCGGAAAGGAAAATGCAAACAGCAGGGTTTGGCGACGTTTTGTCGCAGCCATCATCCATCGGGCCAAGATTTAAAACAAGAGATGGACAGGGACTTGTCGCGTGAATGAAAGTAAGCTCGGACAAAGCGGTGACACGTCTCCATGACAACCGAATGCGTGCGCGTCACCGATCGTCCATCAGCAGAGCATCTCCCTCGGTCATTTATCCTCCCCCTGTCCCTCACATTAACCCCGTCCGCCCCACCGCCCCTGTATCTTTCCGCTCCCGTCCTACGCGGCACCCCACCCCTGCCGCATCCCGTGCGTGTCCAAGCTGCTGCGCTCAAAGTGTCAGCCGATTGAGAAACGCGCTTCGTGAGGTGTCAGAGGTTGGAGCTTTATGGAGAAGGTGGAAGCGCTGGAAAGGATGGCGATATTTGTTTAATAAAACAATAGGATTAATATTGTTGGCCAAATACAATTCACTTCTTCGCTGATCAAATTTGCCTCTGAGGATGACGCTATATTTGCCTTCCCGAATGAGACGTGGTGGAAAACTGACTGCTTTACCACACCGATGCTTTTCGTTTTTTCCATGAAAATACTATTTTGTGTTTAAGGTTTCGCGATATTTTGTTTGATGAAAAACATTCAATCAAAGTTATCGATCAATCAATTAAGTTATCAAAAATCCAATCCATCAAAGATAACTAGATAATTATAGACACAGACAAAGATAAGAATAAGAGGCTTTTAAGTGTTTGTGGGATTGGTAAGAGTAAAGGTATTAACACTACAGTTTCCACATAGATGTTTGTGGGATTATGAAAAATAAAAATCACCCTGCAGCGAACAATCACAGTAAAAATTCGCCATCCTTAATTCGTCCTTACAGAAATATTGTAAATAGCAGACCTGACGCGCAACTCTTAGTGAACGCGTGATAGACTAGTGCCTTAACTCTCCATGCTAGGTACTGTGGACGTATCGATTCCACGGCGCCGCCGGCGTTAAAAAATATATGTATGGTACCAATATTTATCCAGGGAGAAGTGACCAAAATAGCCATGAGTTAGGGATGCAAGGAATAAGAAGGGGAATATGGTGAGAGGACGGGCAGGGGTTGACAGTTTGGGGGCGCGAGGGACGGGTCCCGTTGAGTTTTCCATATATCTCTGTCAGAGAGGACTCTTCTCCCCCCTCCTCTCGCTTCCCTCAGCCTTGTTTCCCTCATATGGCTCCGTGATGTGCGTATGAAAATGGCTTTCGACGGCAGCCCGCCTTTGCTGTCTTTTGACGCATTATTTCTTTTTATATTTCGATCGGGTGCCCTTCCCATCCCCAGTGTCGCCGGTGGAAATTTCGGCGACCCCGCCCGCAGCGGTTGGGAGCATTTCATTAGTTAACTTTCTCGCCCCTTATTCAGCGGAGGAAAGTTCAACCCTCTTTTACATTCATGACATTCGTTGAATGCTTCTAAAGAGGCATCCCGTGTCGGAAGCCACCCGTCGGATTTTTTCTCCTCAAACTGAAAAAGGTTTAAGGAACTCGCCGACACTGAGGAGATTCTTTTTAGAATTCCGCGAAACTAACCCACGCACGACGTCAAGTAGGTCCATATTCTGTCTGATTCTCGTCGCTTTGAAATCGTTTCTTTGTTTTCCAAGAGATATTCAGAATCAGATACAGAATATGATTCATGGGTTGGTTCCTGTTTCTTTCGTTATTCCTAAATTCCATCTACGCTTTAGGGAACGTTAAAAAAATCTGTTAACTAGAAGCACAAAGAAAAACTAGAAGAAGAAATCATTCATTGGACTGGTTTATTTCAAGTTTATTTCCCTAGAACGCACCATTTATCTGAAAAGAGATTGATAAGTTTTTGTTTATTATGATACGTACCTTTGAATCAGTGGTACTAGCAGTTGATGGGCGTCACGTTGAATCATCGGTCCCCGTAGTTCGCGAAGTTAAGCAACGTTTAACCGGGACGGAGGTTAGATGGGTGACCAGCAGTTGATAGAGGAAGACTTTATTTATTAATTTTAATTATCCTTAATACTAATTCTCACAGTCTCTATCATTACGTATTCAAAGCTATGCAAAATATTTCGTTCAAGGGAGTGTAAATTGCGTGCCTCAAAATAATATATTTCGAATAGAAATGGATGAACAGCAAATATTTATGCTTTCCCAGTTCAGAAAATACGATCAAATGCAAAGAACCATTTTAGAGTTAAACCACCCAGCATGGTCCGTGTTTCCATTTAGTCATTAAATTGGGGCTGTGTATTAAGATTCCCATGACAGTGCCGTATTTTTCAAATTCTCCATGGTGTAACTAATAGCATCCGAAAATGAAGGGTAATATATTCCCAACTTTTTACACATGCACCCTTATTCCTCAGCATCTTAAAAGTACAGGTCTCACACCATCATAACGAACGGATTATCTACTCTTCTCTAACCCACCGACTGAGAACATGAAAACGTCTTACCAGGCCAGATTTTCTTCCTTCACCCTTGAGCTGAAGATCCCTTTATGACTGGCCTATGCCAAAATTAATCTTTTTTTCACGGAGACAGATTACGAGAGCTTGACCCCGCTCAACCTTGAGTTTTGGCCCCTAAGGAGGCGTCTATCATCCGCTGCGCTCCGGCTCGTATTTCAGCTCCGTCCTCACACTTCTCATTCTCTTGAAGTTACTAACTTGGGTTTTTCGCCAGTATTACGATGATAACGCTAACTTACATTGTAGTGCTTGTTTTTTGGCTCGACTCCAAGCCATTCTAGAACGCTAAACCACATTAATCTCCCAGGCATACATTTTCGGAAAAGCAACCGTCGACATGAGGAAAATAAATTTATGGTGAATGATTGAACGCATGATGCATAGCTTAAAGGTTCATGTGTGAATGAAATGTATTAATAATTTAGAAAATAATGAATTGCATAGCGGAGTTTTATCTTATAGCGTGAATTACCTAAATCCGCTTTGTAATAGTTATCTGATATTCGATGATTTTAAAATACTTAATGGGTGATGATGTTCGAAATTTAGAAGTATGAGAGCCTATGAATAAATTATTATTATTTAAATTGGTCAAAAGAAAGGACAATTTGATACATAATAAGCTTTTATACGCATATCATTACTTTCGGCGGGGCGTCTGTTAGCAACTCATCGGAAGATAGTATGTTTCTTACTTCTATGTTGAAAAAACCTGGTAAGAACACTTTATTGGAAAAGATTTCTGGAATCCATTGTAGTTCTTGTATATTGTAAACGAGTAAGGTTTGGTTTATTACTGTCTCATAATTACTTCAGGAGTGGGACTATATAAATTTATCAGAAAGGATGAAGTATTTACTTTGCCTAGCTGCGAGATTTGTGAAGTTTTGAGTATTCGCCTCTCTCTATTATTTTCCTATTGCGATGAAAATTAATGGAACAGGTTTGGCATGCAATAGCTGCAGTTTGAGCAGAGGCTGTAAAAGTGTACACCTCGAAATATTTTCTTCAAATTCTACTTTTAATTGCATCAATGCTTCTTCTATGTAGACTACATTTGAAGGAAATAATAATTCTTGTAACACTGAAGTGTTAACACGTGCTGAAATTTGAATTTTTTGCTGAACTTAAGCCAGTTACGTACGCAGTGACTGAACGTTTGTAGAATTTAACGCTGTAAGGATACGTCAGCGAATGAAAAGTGCACGTGGAATAAATCAGAAGGAAAACTGGAAGCGTGGAGGGGAACTTGAGATGTGGCGAGAGGTTTGTGTGGAGAAAAAAGAAAGCTGGGGGCTTAAGGCGGAGAACAGGAGAGAGAGGAGTGGAGAGAAGCGGAGGGAGCTTCGGAGGGCGCGGTGAGGGCCGAGGGAGAGAATTATGTGTCGGTAAGCGCACCCCCGGTGGCCATCGGGTGAATGACGAGTGCGAGGGGGGGGACACACCCCTCGGGGTGAGGAGATAAGGGTCCAAGTGGAACACCCGCTCGCAAAAGGAGGCGCAAAAGAGGGAGGAGGAATGAGAGAGGAAGATTCCATATCGCTCCATTTAATCTCGTTTCATTCAATGGATTGGGACAAAAGGACGTGAAAAGAAGGGCCGAGGAAGGGAACATTAGGGATTAAGAGGGAGTCGTGGGGCCCAGAGTGAGGGGGAGAGGAATTCGAGGGAACAGGCGAGGCGGCGTCTGGAGAATAAGGAGGAAGACACGCACGTAGCCAGAGGCGGAGAGGAGATTGGAGATGAGGAGTGCTCGACCACCCACCATTCTCAGTTGTTCTCATTCCCGACAAATTTATTTATTCCACTTATTAAATATATTCAGATGCGAGAGGATGCTGTCATTCAACCTGGACCCACAAGGAATAAGCAAGGACAAAAGAAGGAGTACTGTAGTCCAGGAGTTTTAATTTTACATAGATTAAATAATTTGGCGAGTCATAGAAATAGCTTCATGAAAAATCTCGGGGGAAAATTTTATTATTTGTTGATGAAATATTGGAGCAGTGCGATGGATGCAGGATATAATAAATTCTCTAGTTGCCCCAGGGAAGACATTTTCTATTTGTGTTGTCTATTTTAAGAAAATATAATGTTATGAATTCAAACAGCAGACGGTAATTTGCCAATATTTAACTCGGAAGAATACCATGATGGAGTGGTCATTACTATTTGGGAAGCATAGTTGACAATGATGGACGAAACAAGGAAATGATCAGTTGCGTAGGCCAGGCGAAGGGTACATTTTGCCAGTGTACAGTGTGGCATGCAATTTGCATAAAGCTTTTACATTTAATATTAGCGCATTTGATTCCTCCTAAATAAGTACGATTTCGATGAAGTAATTCATTCCTTGGAATTACTCCTCCATCCTCCTCACGTAGAATAAAACTTGTCATGTCAAAGCGATTATGAATTTTATTTTTCCCTTGGAATTTTATTTACTTTTGTCTCTCCAATATCAGTATTCAATCTTTCAATTCATGGGTATCAACCTTCAACAACATGTCCTCTCCTCTAACCATCTCTTTCCACTCCTCTCCCATCACTATGGCAATACAAACAAACAATAGACAACAAAATGAAGGACACTAATTGACAAATGAATATATAAAAAAGAAACACAAAAAAGTGACTGCTGGTTATCTCATAGACAAGCATCATACTCTGATGATGGTTATGAGGGTTGTGAGTAAAGAGCGCGCAACGAAAAGGTGATTAAATGCATTACACATCACATAAATACCCCTTCCAATTCTTGGAAGTACACTCTTGAGCCAAAATGGTAATTCAAAATTTGTTTCTGGGAAAGCAAAGTAAAAGCCTTATCCCGCATACAAGCATCGTTCCCAGCCCAAAGGAATTTTCCAGCCTCCAAGAATCCACCATCACTCACGCGCGGTCTTTCTCAGATTGGATATGCGCGAAAGAATTCCCGAGAGAATGTTAGCGGTGATGGAAGAAGGATGGCGCGAGAAAAAGAAACGGAAGAGCATGCGTGTGAGGAGGGGGGTGGGGTGAAAGAAGAAGTGGAGAATAGCAGAGGAATGGGAAGGTGAGAGGAATTGATGGAAGATATATGGATAACGGGGGAATGTAGGGAAAATTATATATATCTCTGTAGGATGAGGGGATGATCGGGAATGAGTAAAGGGACTTAGGGTTGGAATTCTTGCGGGTGATTCTTGGAGAGGTGGTGGTATGGGGTGCAAGGGATGAAACGAGGGAAATGGGAGAAGTGGGCAGGTGCCGCGGTCTGAACGGGAATCAATGCTTTCTTTTCACAAGTTTCCTCGGGTCGGAGGGATGAATCTCAGGCGGAATAACGGACGTGAAAGGATGGTGCTCGGCGGGGAGAGGGGGGAGGAATGACAAATATGATGGATGCAGTTTGGGATATTCGCCGGTGAAATGAAGGGGAGTGGTAAACAAGAGAGATCGTGGAAAGAAGCAGAAAGGAGAAAATTGAAGCGCGGAACGAATGAGTAGGCGAGCAGAAATAGCAAAATGGCCGAGGTGGAAGAAGACCAAGGGAAACTACTCCTTTGAAACAATAACAGTGTTAATCATCATGTTTTTATTAATCTTCGAATTTAGGACTCTCCAGTCCTCTCTCGTACAATTAACGGATTGGATTACACAAGCACCCATGCTCCGAGCGACATTCGAACCGGCAACCCTGTGATCGCGGCAGGCGAGGGACTTACCCCACCGTTACCGAGAACGAAAGTGAACAGCAGTAAGGAAAATGAAAGGTGATGCCCATTGCTAGTTTAATTGTAACAGTTACCACATCTATAAAGGGCGTATTGAAGAACTTTTAGATCAAATAGTTTTTATGTGGCATACTAGGTTTCGTTGCCTCAAGTAGCTTCCCATGTAGAATATATTACCTTCAATTAATATAAAACAACTAGAAATGCTGAAAAGGGACATAAAAAGCGAGTTGACTATGTAGGGTGGGCTAAATAACATTTAGATGCGGAAGATACAATAGTTGAAATGAAATTCTGCATTAATTTCACCACGATAACAGTTAAAGGTATCTTTAGACCTCTATGGTGATTGTACACGGCTCTACCCAAGGTGAAGAGCAGCAAAAATATCTCGTATGGCATAGATACTTAGGGGGATATGTAATAACGGCGTCGATTAAAAATTTTTCCCCTCCAAGAAAGAAAAAGGCTATGTACACACTTGAGGGTGGCAAGTCTGCCGATGTTGGCAGTGGATGAAATAAAGATGAATAGATGATGCGTAATGTTAATGGCTATCTACTATTTTGAATCTATTTGTACATCAGAGGAAGAAGTAAGCCATTTGGAAACTATCTAAGAATAAATGTGTTCCAATGCGCACCCCTGGGATCAGACTTTGATCAAGTTCTGACAGAACAGGAGTAGCTCTCAAAACTTTCATTCATAAACTCGGGAAGGTTCATAAAACAAGATAATTCTGCATTAAAATAATAAAATAATAAAAATAATAAAACATGATTCATAAAATGGGCTAAATGACTTCATTTATTTCTTCATCCCGGTTTCCCGCTTGATTTTCCCAGGTAATTTCCTCTATCTTCACATTAATTTCCTCTCAAGATTTTGTCTCTTCATTTAAGTCGGAAGCAATAATTGATTCTTCGAGCTGATATTAAAAGCAAATTAGAAATAAGCCCTTGTTGTACGGACCTCATAACTCAGTGAACATTCCATCCTGAGCATGAGATTCAAACTTTCCCCTAAGAGAGTCAGGAATTCTGGCGATGTCATTCAGAGCTTTTTGTCGATAGCTTCTTAATCGACGTGGGCAGTATTCTACGGCAGTTAATTAAAACATCCTTCTGAGCCCTTCCCTCTCAAACACCCTCTACGTTGTCTTTCACCCTCGCCTCTTTTGTCGTTCAAGGTCGACCCTTTCCCCTTATTCCCCCGACCCTCAACAACACTTCTGGCACCCTCCTTCACTCATATTTTATTGTATTACACGAATTTTTCTTAGTTTACACTCCTTATTTTCGGACAGCTTTGTTAATATAGCAGTTAACATCTAGTAATACACATAAAGGTGGTAATAAAAATATGGAAAAGTCTCCGGTGAAATCAACTTAAAATATCTGCTCGCTAAGAGATTAATTAAATTTTTAACACATGTTGTCATTGACACCTCTCATTTTCCCCATCTAATTCTCAATCCTTTCGAAGTTCATTAGTTTTTTTCCAGTGGGAATTATATTGTCAAATACATGACAATTTCTTATCAATTATGTGGACCTATTTTGAAATTTACAATCCATTGCACCCACTCAAGGTGCTCTACACTCGAGAGTTTCGAAAGAAATAATATTATAGTATTTAATGATGAAATAGAGCTACAGATGCAATACCTATGGTGAATAAAATTCGTCTCATTGAACTGATCAGGTACCTAACCATAAGGTAGTTGGCGTTTTACGTTAACTACCCTACGGTTTTACGTAACTAGCAGGCAAACATTTCCGTAGACCCCACAAAAGAGAGCTAATTTGATGTTTTTTCACGATTTGTTGTCAATGCCAATAACACCCAGTTTGCTAAATATTCTGAACAACATGATAATCTCAGGAATAAGCGTTTGGGAACTGACAAACTGTTTGATGTGCTTTAAGAAATCAGAACAACCGGTGAGAACAATACTAAACGAACGTCTATACAAACTGCAGAGTAGCCAACTGTATTGAAAACTTACCCTCAATAATGCAGTATTCAATAGCCCCTCAGTGAAAACCCTAACGGTTTTGATGATACCTACTCATATTAGAAGAGTTAATATCTTTATGATTGCACTACGTTACTGCCACCCATTTCCGCCCAAGCCATTAAAAAGTAATATTTTTGATAATTTTTTCATACTAACTTGTTGTTTTAGTGTGAAATATCATGTTTTATAAGTTTCATAGTTTCGACATCGTTATTTATATTTATAACAAAATGTTGCGTTTTCGCAATGTTGGGCGTTTAGGTATGCAAAAAAAGAAAATGACATAACGTGTCTAATAATATTTATTTTGACTTTTCTACTACTATTAAATTACAATCAATTTAGCGTTTTAAACGCATAAAACTAATCTTAATTACATACTCACGGTATATCAACATTTCATGAAGAATTAAAAAGCAGTTGCACACATTTAAAGGAATAAAATCGTATATAACTGATATATTCACTTATGAAAGTGTAGAAAGCAGTGAGAATGCAATGGAACATTGCACTTTTTACACAAAAACACTGTTTGTGATCCACATCTGCGACACCTTTTTATCCCATCATTTGCTACTAAAATGTGACCTACATTATCCAACCTGATGGAATCTGATACATTCCCTTTGGAAGGGCGACCCAAGCTAAGGTTTCTTGTTCCAATGCCTTCATACCCAACTGTTCCCTCTTCCTCTTTTAGCAGGTCTAGCACCAAGCAGGAGCGACAACCTATTTGAGTAATGTCACTATCATTTACGAGCCGGTAGAATTTACAAGAGTTTACAATGTAACTGTCTATGGCATTCGTAAAAAGTGGCCACCACCACTTTTTCCCCTGACTTTTATTAGGTAGTTACCAATTCCATTATCATGCAGGTCTGCCCTTGTTATAATCTGATATCGTATTTTGCTGGGGAATATTTTCAATTTTTTTTGGTCTTGCTGTATCTTCTTGCTGTGGCCAAAGGAGCCAGAGTGCCCACATTTGTCGCAACGGTGACCACGGAATTATCATTCCAACGTACCATAAATATTTTGTTGCTTTTGTCGAATTTGTAATCCTTTCTTATATTTGTAATAATTGTTCCTTTCTTTCCCTCGGGTCCTTCGATGATTTTATTTTATTTATTTAGAGATTATGTTTTCTCTATCTTTACCGGTTGCAAAAAATCCCCGTTTACCAAGTTCGCAAAGGAGAAAATGGCTGGTAATAAAGTTGTCGAAGTATATTATGTGATTTATTGGGATATCCACAGCTTTTAGAAGTTCTAACACAACTCGCTCTCCAAGATTAAAACCACCGCTTGGTTCTTTAGACGCTCCAGCATGGGGAAATTTTTTAAATATATACCCAAATGATGACGCTAGGCACCAGAGTTTGAAACCAAATTGGTTTCCCACGAATAAACATTTTACATGAGTGGAGCCCAAAATAAGGGACCATTTGCTCATCGATGGAAAGTGAATGAGAAAATACACCAAACTGAATAAATTTCTCATTGATTTTGTCAAAAAAAACCTTAGTACACTTGTCGTTCTTGTCAAGCGATTGATTGTCAGAGAGGTGTAAATATTTTTTTATTTCCTCGCACCTATTCCTTGACGTACTTTCTCGAATAATTTTTACCTCTTTGTCTGGGTCTTTGCTCCAATAAAACCTTATTTGTGGTTGAGTATGGTACCCCGTCAAAATCAGTAAACAAAAAAATTTTCCGAGCTCATTCTGGGTAACTTGGAAACTGTGATTATTTTTACTGCAAGCATAATTTACAGAAAATGAAGCGATTGCTTCCATTATATCACAATCAAAAAACAAATAGAATATGTTCAGCGGTTTCAAACCTCCATACATATTTTTGTGCACCTCCTGCAAATTTTTCTTATTACACACTGGTGAAATGTCATAGATCGGTGTGTCTTTTACTCAATGAGGAACCCACGTTCTTTTCTTCATTTTTACCTGCTTCATGGGTTGTTCTGAATTTTCAAGATATTGGAGCTCATCGCGTTCCAATGATGTTGAGTATCGATGCAGCTCCCGATGACACTGACACGTCCCTTTCGAGCCTAGAAGACTTAGAACGTAGGTACTTTGTCCAGATGCGCTCAAGACCCAAATGAGTGAACGTGCGTAATAATAGATACTAACTTACAGGAGTTTAATAGTATTAAACGAGAAAAGTCAACACTCGCTATGATATGATACAAGACGATGTTTGTAACCATTCTGCAGCGTAACCGGAATTCATTGAACACCACATCCAACTGTAAGACCTCTCAGATGTTGACAGCCGAGATATAGCATATCACCTAATCTACTCGCATTGTCGTTTGTGTTACATTTTAGAATAAAATGTTTAGCCAGAAGAGATTAAATCACATTGCACTAGAGGGAAAGCTCAAGATCAGGATTCGCGATCAAAATCACGATTCAAAAGAGTGGAAAGAAACACAAAACAGTGGATTTCAACCCTGGGAACCATTATTTGTTTATACATAGCATAAAGGCTATGTGCTAAAAATTGTTAAAATGATCTAATTTATTCGTAAAACGCTTATTGTTATTTAAGTTAACCGATAAATAGAAAGGGACGAAGGAAGTATTTGTCTCCGTGATCAATGGCTTGAGATAGGTACTTGCTTAGGGCATTACGCCCAACGTTGCGAAAACGCAGCATTATTTAAATTCATTAAAAAATAAGATTATTTGTGGAATGATATGGTAATATATAATGGAATTAAAAATAATACACTTTAACGTTACACATGCTCTTTTTCATTGCGGCATATTATTTAATATTGGGCACAGAAATTTGAACTAAAATATAGGAAAAAAAATCGCTTGTGCAACCAAGTTTTTCAAATATAAAATAAATTATAATAAGGTCTCAGAAAAATTAGAAAAAAATACTATGTTGTTAAAAAAGGTTCATTTAACTTAATCATTACTTATTTGCGGCTACAGCAAAAATAATATCAGCGCAAAAAGTGCAAATATAATGTTGCGTTTTCGCAACGTTGGACGGAAATGGATTAATGTCTCCTAACGGCATAATTATATGCAATCATATTGGCCTATCAAGTATGAGTCCTACATTTTGTCTACTATATCCTACATTTTTCTCCTCATTTTAGCCAGCAGCTTTAATCTCAGTCTATTGTAGTTTTCATCACCTCACTAGGAAGTTTTAATCTTTCTCTCGTTAAAAGCAATTCCCATAAGAAATTTCATCCATGTATTTTACTTACTTTGACTTTATTTCCGTGAAAATATTTGACTCTTTTTTCATGCCGATAAAATATAAGACTTAATGTAATATCAAATAATCAATTATATCAAATGATATCAAATAAGTATGCAATCTTTATATAGTAGGGTACTCTTTTTTATAAGAATGGTTCACAGAGTTTTATGGAAATACTGATACGCAAAGGTGTCTGGCAAGAGTGTAAAGCCCAGGATCGTGGCTATAATTATTATGTGGGATCGTTTTCCCAAGATATTGTGGCTTGAGAAAACCATCCGATGGAGGTCGATATGGTGAACAATGAACTATAATTATAATACTTGAACTTTACCTCGGCTTTTGGCCAGATTATGACCATGACAACAGGTATGTGATTATTATCTCCAATGAATGCGAGTAGTACAACTTTTGTAAAGTTTAAGCCCTTTACATCCCGTAAGGAAGCTGAATCCTGAAATTTTTTAACTTAATCTGGAGAGTTAGCAGGCATGCGTTCCAATCATTCGAGCATTAAAGCGTTTAAGAGATCCTGTAAAAGGTACAGCCGCGGAATTTATGGCTGTGCCACTGCCGGGACCCGCTACACTTCCCTCCTCCTGCCCCTTGTACCACCTTCCTCTGTCGGTTTTTCATCCCTAATGGGAAACAGCAGTGCATTCCACTCGCGAGTAAACATCGAAAGACACAGCGCAGCGTTCCCGGCCCCTCGGCGGGAGCATCCGTCTCTCCTTCCGACCATTCCCAGGAGGGATCATTGGCCGCGTGCGGGTAGATCTTTGCCAGGGCCTATTTCCTCTCCCGCGTCTATTTCCTCCTCGCCGTTTTACATTCTTTTACAACAGAGGTTTCCAAGACACGACAACGTTTCCTTATTAAAGCCAGTGCATTTAATTGTCCAGATATATATCTAGGAATGCTTTAAAAACGATCCCATTATAAAAATATATATCACTTGGCAACGGGATTATCAAATGGACCCTAGTGCAATGCTCACGAGCCCTGACTTTTGGATACTTTTATTACTTCGATAATAATTTACATTCTACTTCAATTAAACGATTACTAATATCTTTAATTCTTTCTTGGTCAATGCCTTTTTTCTCATTTTTTGATCCCCTTTTTCACGCATATATTTGTCGCCATTTGATAGAAATATTAGCATCTATTTTCAGTTTAAAACGTGAACAATGAGTGAGATACGAAAGAGGGTGAGCATGAAAGTATGCTTTAATATTTTTCTAAAAGTTTTTGACCGTATTTTTCTGAGACATGGCACCAGAATGTGGGCAGTCAAGAGTCACTCCCACACTCGGGAATGATTTTATATCCAGAATGCAGGGCAAACGAAATGCGATCTAAGAGTAGAATGTCCATATATTACTTTTAAATATTGCTTGCTTTTTACGTATATAACTTTTGATAAAATTGGACAAGATGGTGTAGAACTAAGTAAATATTTACCTGCATGCAAGATTTTAAATGAAACCGGTAGCTTTGATGGTGATTCCACCCATAGCCAAACTATGCCTTACTCCTTAGCCACATATAGTTTACCTCTCTTCGCTCCTGAATAAAATCACATTACTTCCATTTCCCTTCATCGATCAATCTCCCTTGTATCATGCCCTTCCTCGTGTCTCCTCGTCTCAATACCTATTACATGCGATACGATGCGATTTCTTCATAATCGCTTATCGTAATTCATTTGTAAATTCAAATAACATTAAAAATATTGCTCCAAGACAATGAAGTGCTAGTATATTTACTTATGAATTCGAAGTTAATGAGAAGGTGTGGTCATTAGGTTCAGCAGCAACCTGTCCTGAAACCTAAATGTCGCTTGTTCTAAACTCAGCACGGACATTACTTTTGCTTTTGGTAATCGCAACTCTGACTAGACACTGCAATGTAACTCTAGCTTTTGTAGTACCCAAAACCAAAGTATAATGATGCTAATAATTCATAGAATATCAACTCATTGTCAGAATCTATAAAAATTAAAGATCGATTGAAAGCAGTGAACAATATATTTCACAATATTGAGTAACCACTTCGGAGGTTATCTAAGTATTATAATAAAAATTTGCCCAATTAGTATGTTAAGACTCATATTCGTTGAGAGCTCAGGGGAATAAATGGGAGATGACTCGCTCAATCTCATCCCTCAAAGGCAGATTCATTAATGTTAAATTCTAAATTATTATGAAAAGTACGCAACTCTAAGGTTTCTGCCAGCTGCATTGTATAGAAAAGCCTGCATATTGCTCATCATTAGTCACTTCATCGTCTGGCATTCCCGTCTCTCTCAACTTGCTTGTGACTGGGAAAAAGAGAGATAACATAAAAGTACCCTGACTTTGCATCTTCCTTTTATACATCCGTGATTAATTCCCCCTTTGTTCCTCTTTGTTCTCCACAATTCCTTTCTCGTAAGAGATTTACGGGCACCAGGTGGAGGATGAGTAAGTCTCCCGGGAGTTGCAGAGGTTTTTAAATGACTATGCTAAAGCTCTACATCAGACTGGAAGTTGAGACGAAACGTTTCAATGGAGGCGATCATTTATGGGGTTTCGTCGGCGGCAGACTTGGATTCGAAAGCTTTTGATGTTCGTTTTGCCTGGACATGCTGATCCCCCATGAAAGAAGAAATACCAGGTTTAGAGGGGATACGATACCACAATGTATATATCGGCTTCTGCAGCTCACAAAACCTCCGTTCGCCTCTTTCTTTGCATCAATAAACTCATCCATCCCAGATGACCTTTTCCCTTCCGCCTTCAGGCCCTGACCTACTCCATCTCTATCCCTCCCGTTTCTCTCTTTCCCTCTCTCCCTTCCTCCCCTCTCTCCCTTCCTCCCCTCTCTTTCCCTCTCTCCCATTATTTCCTCACCATCCCTCGAGCTTGCAGCCGACTTCCTCTCTCTCTCTCTCTCTCCAACTGTCGGCGTCCGCATCTTCCCTTTCTCATCTTCTTCCTTTGGATCTTCATCCGTCACTTGGTCCCCTAGTCTCCCGAGGGTGTCTCCGCTCTCTCTCTCAATCCTCCCTCGGCGGTTGTATCTTCTTTCTCATTCTTCGCTCCCCGTGATTCACAAAGTTTGTTGAAGTAATGAGTCATTTTAGTCACGAATAATCTTACGACTATGCTATGTTAAAGAGTATTTACTGCCCAAGTTCAAGTTACGGGATGTATTTTTACCAACCAACTTTGCCTAATTTTACCTCGAAATATTATGACTATTTTGTTTTGCTCAATATGTATTGAATGAAATAAATTCCTTTCTCATTTGGTTGCTCTAATTATGTAGCACTTAAAATATAAGACCTTCATATAAAGCCTTTTATGTCGTATTTTTCTATTCACATGATTTGAAGTAAAAATAGTGGCTTTCTCTCCACGAGTTATTATCTGGTGCCGCTGGGAATATATCTCTTTCCGAATAGTAAAATATTCGATAGTATATTTCAAATTAGGGTTCTTCACGAGTTTTTTCCATATTTACCTTGCTTTTGATTAAACCTGCTTATCCCCCCCTGCGACCCCAGCTAAACATCCTTAGCTGGGGTCGGTGATTCCCCGAAATCTCGGCATTAATTACCTCAATATCCTCCCGAGTCTCGACTTTATCTTATTAAATACACTGTCACTGTTGTCTTTATTGGAAGTCAAAAGTATACTGAGATTCAAACTAATTGTCATCAATAGCCAATTATCAACTAACTCCAGTGATCAACTATGAATTACGTCAAAATTAAGTAGCGTGTGAATATAAATGAGCTGAACAGAAAAATCATATGCAAACATGTGAGAAGATTCCAACAAATACTCGTCGCAAAGTCAAAAGACTTGAAATTCATAACCTAAAGTCAATCATGCATAGTTTCACACTGCATGTATGTATCAATAGTGGCCATCTACCATTATTTTTCTCATTCCCTATTTTCCACCATGCACATCGAATAAAATAATGAATCCACAAAATTACTTAAGGCGTTACTCATTTGAAATGTAAGCAAAGATAAGAATTTCTACCATAAGACGAATACGAAGAATACCATCAGCATAATTGTTATGGGACCAAACTGCTGTCGGTATTCATTGGGTGCGAGTGGTAGTTTTCTAGTTGGCTCTGTGAGTCTCATATAGAAAGGTCCCTTTGATTTAGACCACATCCCTTAACTGTCGTCAAGGGGACGAGAGAGAGAGAGGGAACGCCATCTGACGCCTGGCGCGTCTCTCCCCTTGCCCCCCCTGTTATTCCCTCTGGTGCTCCCCTTCTATGATCCGCATCCCTCCGTTTTCACTCTCCTTAATCGTATTCATTCCCGCCCTATCGCCCCCTGGCTGCATTTCCTCTCCTTTATTACATCCCCAGCCAAAACCTCCTCCCCCCCGTCACCTTTCCCTAACCTCCTCCGCTCTCCTTATCCCTCAAGCAAGTAAAACGTCGTCCATCAAGGCATACTAAAAACTAACAGGGACTGAACTAAGACTTTCAATCAATTTTAGTAAAATTAATTTGTAAATTTCATGATTTTAAACATTTTTCTTATAGATACTGCCAGTGTGTCTTGGGAATTCAATATCCTTTAAGCAGCTACAGTGAAGGTACGGGGAGCATCCCCGACTTGTATGCATAATTCAAATATGGTGACGGTAATTTGATTTCCGCTGCTAAATTAATCCAATTATCCGAATAAAAAGTTCATTTGGAACCCTCTATAGCATCATCCCCATATCATCTCCCGAGCTTCTGCTCACATATCCCTCTGCTTCATATGATGGTGATGCAGAAACCTTACTCGGAATACAACGAAACATTAAAAACACCCATTACATTTCTACATGCCAGTAAGACGATTTTAATTGAATTTTAAACGATTCGGATTTTAATAACTAATTATTTTATATTATGAGGCTCTCACTTGCCTTTTAATTTGTTGTGATAACATGTATATGTGTCTAGCTTCACCGTGAAAATTAGAATAGAAGAAGAGTATTAAGCCTTCAAGGTATATCAGTTCAATAAGAAAATTACCTCATTACGTTTATGAATGCGAGGCTCATTCAGAAATACCCTAAATTTGACGCTCAATCAGAATCTTAACGATCACTCCTTAACGCAAAAAGAAACCATTAATATTATTGTTTTTGATCTTAACAATGGGAGGCATACTCAAATATCGAATCCCATCGAGTACTAATAATAATGTTAAGTTTAAATTTCAACTTGAAATGCGTGCAAATATATTATTTATAATGAGAAATCATCTATATGACGATATCACCTATAGTAACTTTCTTTTGTGCATATTTAAGTTTTAACATTAAGTTATTAAATACCATATGTATTTGAAATAAAAATAACATGAAAGTCCTATCAGATTTGAATTTTATTTGCATAGAAATCCTGTAAATTGGTCAAGGGTTTGCATTTAGCATGGGTCCTGGATCTCGTATCTCAGTAATTGGTACACCTTTATCCTAATATTTAAATCTACTGTAGTTTTTAATATAGTTGCCAAAGAAATTCTTTTTTGATATAGGCAAATAGAAATTTAATTATTTTTATGACTTCCAAGAAAGTTTTTAGAAACGGTTGACGAATTTGTCCAAGCGAACAGGTCACTTCCTCCACGTCAGCCTTCGCCCACATCATTAGGGTGAACCCAAATCAATGGGGTAAACGTACCGCATTAATCCTTTTATCTTTGAATGGTATTCAGCGGCGTGCGTGATGAAATTCGTTATTAAACATTATCTCAGCTTAGTGACGGGTATCCGTATCGTCGTTGTGCAGCAGCGTTCGACCCGGTTGTGCGCATTCATTTCGATGATTGAATTTAGTCGAATCCCATTAATCCTTTGATCATTGTTCGAGACAGGAAGTGCGGAAAGATAAGGGAGCATTAAAATGGGCATTCGACGGAGGCCAAATCCGTTTTAGAGCATTGAAGTGCCACCAAGTGTGACAGAGTTATTGAAACCTTCCGGAAGCAGCCTCCTATTCTCTAAGGTACGGGTACCTCGAGATGGTGCGTGCATTTCTTATTTCGTAATGTTAACAAGACTATTGGCTTTCCGGAACCCTTGACCGATAAGAAACTTCAATGAAAAGCTTTGCACTTCATACAAGCCTCTTTCAGACAAAGCATAAACCTTTAGCTACAATAAATAAATAGAAGAATGTGGTGAGGTAATGTAAATGTTAAAAAGTTTTCAAGTTTTTTATACGAACAGGGATTAAGGCAGATGGTATATGAATTATTTAAATATTTAAACATAATCACAATAATCCATATATAGTAAGCAACGATCAGATAAATTTTGCATGTTAATTATTTGGCGAACCTTTCTAAATATTACATTAATATGAATTGAAGCAGGTTGTGCATAGATAAATATATCTAAAATTGACTATTTATAGTGATACCAATGCATTTTTAGGGTATGATGATTCTCCATCGTCTAGATTGAGGTGATTGAGGCATTGGGGTTAATTATACAGATTTAATGACAAATTTGGGTAAAACTAATCGGATTGCAAAGAAGTTTTTGCTAGTGAGCATTAACTCTACAATAGGTGAACGCTTCAAACGTCAAACCTATAATGCTGTAAATGGAAACTATATCACGGCTTATCAAACAACTGTATTAAAAATGACTTAGCCTCACGACATTATCACCGAGGGCTTGGGCTTTCCCATTAGCATCATCCTTGGTTTATACTTGCATAATCCGCCACCAGTTGTTGAAATTAATTAATGTTTCTCAAAGGTTTGCGTGGTCATCATTAACAACCGCGATAGAATCTCAGAGCTTATCTGGCATACGTTATTTATATGGATGAAAATCATCCAAAATACTTGACACAGTGATTAACCTAATGGACACGGTTACGATGAGACAGGTGTGAGGAAGTACAGCAGTCCGTATGCTGCTGATATTTTATGCCAATAAATTTCACCAGAATATGCAGAATATAAAGAAACTCAGATTAAGTTTTTATAAGTTTTCATGGCTTAAAATATATATAAATTTGAATCTCAGGATAATATTTTGTTTGCCCTCTGATTTGATCCACTTTATTAGCATTCTCTTGCAATTTCAAGTGGCTCTAATAAACCTTAAAATTAAAGAGGTTAAACTTGGAGAAATTGATCTCTTTTTGAGAAAATATTTCATTTAATTTTAACCAATGTTATAAAAATGGTCCTTGGTCAACCTTGGGTAATTTTTACTGCTGGAGATATTTGCTTTTGAATAGATGATAGATGTGGGCCATGGCACGGAATTGACGAATGTTCTACCCTCCTTGACGCTTATTGTAGATTTAGTTTTGAATTGTTCGCATAAGGTAGAGAGATCAAGGTCATAACTTATATCACTAAAATATGACAAATATGCTCGTTTTTCATTCAATTGGAATGACCTCCATACAAATTTGGTCTGATTCTTTACCTGTAAGTACTAAAAATCTATCCGTGGTAGACATAGGAAGTGTAACCGTCAGAGACGTCTGACATCTTCCCGATTAAAGCGGGAAATGCTGTGTCATAGGGAGAAGAGATGGAGGGAAGAATCCGAGTAAAGCGTGCGACCGTATCCTACGCTGGCTAACCCTAGACACTTGAACGGGGAGCTCTCTGGCTATCGTCTGCTGAGCCATTTCCCGCCGTCAATCGATTAATTGTCATCGAAGGGATCTCCCCGCGGCTGTGTGGAGGCGAGGGCAGGAAGTCTTTCATGTGGTTTCGCACCGTGCTGGTCTGAGTCGGAGTGAGTGACGGAGACGAGAGCCCTAGGCCAATTGGGCCCCCCCCCCCCCCCCCCCCCCCGACAATCCCCACGCCTACTTACGGGCCCATGTCTAAAGTGCCTGTTGGCTCATGGAGGGTGAAGGAAGCACTGAAGATTTGGTTCCACTCAACGAGGAACCTAAAACTCGAACTCCGTCTAAGTTGAGTGGGTACGTAAAAAATTGAGAGAAAGGCTTCAAGAGTTTCCAATTGCCTTAAAATATTATCGTAAATGAATCTATGATTCGATATGTTCTGGTCTATTATATCTAGAAAAGACTTTCGAGCAATTGTCATTGTTAGCGTAAGATGTGGTGAGATTTTAGGTTGCCGTTCGTGACTTCAGCAAATGGAGTTGATGTGTATACAGTTACAGGTTTAATATGACGGAAGCTACGCATCAAGGAACAATTTTAAATAACTTTTTGACCTCCATATTCAAATTAATTGCAACAATCTTGGTTTCAACACTTTTTGTCATCTTCAGGTGACCCTAAAATGACTGCCAAAACCAAGGTTGTTACAACAAATGTCAATTTAATTATATTTCATCAACTTTCACAAAGTTATTTTTTATTTTTCCGAAAGGGATTTAAGCTTATTTTTTTGTGACATTCTCTCATTATATTGATATTGACATATTTCACCGTAAAATTTGACATGCATTATACTGTGCTTCAAAACAGTGTTCGAAATTTACCCTATTGTTTTTACCATTCATTATTATTTCACTTCCACTGATTTTTTGGCCTGAACGACTGCCATTTTTTAATGAAAACTCTGGATTTTATCGGGTACTCATAGCTAATAAGGAATGTTTGTTGTAGCGAAAATTGACCCTCGAAATTGAACCCACAGGTTTAGCGAAGGAATGGTGGTTGCTCTCTGCGGTGACGCATTAGGACTAATGTTTGTGGTGACATATTTATGCCCGCTGAAGACAATGGAGATGGGTATCCATTCCATTCGGGGGAGTTTCCCGCGCAAACCTCCGATTCCCCTTCCTCATGCTCCCGAACTTAAGCGTCCACTCCGAAGCATCGCATTATGGTAATGCGGGGCTAATGTGCGCCCTCTCCTGCCGGCAGGGGAAATGGTGAGATGGCGCGACGGAGACGCGAGGACCGCCATTAGCGTGCTTCAAGTGGGGCCGAGAGCTTCGGAAGGACACTTCCGTTCATTTTCCTTCCCCCATCTCCCTGTGCGTCTTTATCTCTCTTCACCCGGAGGAGGAGGGGTGCACGGGTTTCACAACGTTCGCTACCATGGCAATGGCACAATGGCCGCCGGGGAGGGTGGCACGGGCACTTAATGTGGTTGGAGAGTCGATTGAATTGGGGATTGCATGGGGAGAGTACACAACCACCGCGTTTCCCTCCGAACAGTTGTCGGCCACCCCTATTCTAAACCTAACCAACCCCTGCCATTCCCCGTCCGAATCCCCTTTGCCAGAATGTGTTTTTTGACCTCAACAGGTCACAGCGACAAAAAACGCAGTGGAGGCCGGAATTGAAAACGGTTCGCGAAAATGGAGATTGGGGCTGTGGGCCTTCGCGATCCTTCCTCTCCTGTGTGTTTCTCTCTCTCTCTCCCATTTCATCCTTTATCTCTTCTCCTTTGTCTCCCCCATAAATGCCGGGGACACGTTGGAGGTCACGCCGTACCGGGGTCTCGTTCCTCCTGCCGCGCCGCCCTCGCGATCGGAGATAATTACCGCCGTAATGAAAATGCATTCGTAGTATCTTGATAGCGGTCGCGTATCGCAGGAACACCGGTTCTCCGGGCGGCGCGAAGGAGGAGTCCCACGTGTCTCAAAAGTGATTCATGTCCCGACGGCCACAGACGAGTGTAAATCACTCCGCGAGCGCGAAATGGAGGGAAGGGATTTCTCGTTCCGCAGACGGGGACGGATCCGCCGACTACGGAACGAGTTGCCCTTGAGGCGAAGAAGTTGAGCGCGGGTGATAACGCCGGCGCACACTTTTGCGCGATACCGTCTGTACAAAGCGGGCAAGAGGGGAGCCGAAAAGTTTTCCAGCCATCTCGGTTGAACTCGATCGCCGACTACGATATTTCGGTTGTGTGACTGGAGAAAACTGTACGATGGTAATGGATCAAACTTAACATTTCACCGTTGCGGAAGACGTACCATTCTGCTACAGGTTACACCATGGGGAGATTTGAGTACCAAATCATTTTAAATTAGGAAGAGATAAGCCGTGTGGCTACTCACTGACTGAGAGGGGCCAAAGGTTTGGTCATATGTTCGTTCTATAGAAGCCGTCTTAGCTTCACTTCCTCCGGTAGAAGTATCGGCAATCTGTTTATCCGTCCTTGTGGCAATAAGTAAGTGGAAGAGGTTTAAAATACATACTCGTTTTGGGCGATGGATAAGCCCTTCATCGAAAAATGGCAAAATATCCCTCTAGTTAGTAGCGCCAACCACAAATGCGATACACTCGAATATAGGATTCGTCATTTGGGGCTGATATCTATAGGCAGACTAATTGTAAATTTTTGGTTGCGTTACATTTCTTTATTTAAGGAAGCTTTACTAGTTCTCTAACCAGTGTCTTAAGTGATTTACTACGTAAACAATGAACTGTACGGGGTAGAAATGAGACCACTTCGTCCAGAGACTGCTTAAATTTCAATTCACAAAACTCAAGACCCGCCTAGATGATAACTATACGATACCCGATCCTACTCAAGTACTGGTTGGTCAATTTTTTCCCAGGCATCACAAACTGTTTTCTTTTAATTCATTTTAATTATTTAAATTAGCCCGACATTTGTTTCTGACTGTATAGCCACTATAAATTAGCAGCGAGTGCTTCGCGTTACAAAAACTACCGTGCACAAAACGCGACGAGATAGGGAAAACAAATAAGCCTGGCCTTACAGATGGACAGCGTTGCTTGAGACAAGCATGTCGGCCAAAAAAAATTACTAACAGGTATAAAAACACGGCCACTATTAAAAAGGAGCGTTTTTAAACGCTTTTCAACGAGGAGCGCGTCGCCGTTTGCAGCGCGTGGGGTTTTTAGGGCCGAGTGACTGGGGTGGGGGGGGTCTAATTTTTAGGAGGAAAGAGCGAACGGCGTGCAAGATAAGGAAGATAAGACTCATGAGGAATCGAGGCACACGTATGGATAATAGGGATGACGATGCAGGGGCGGGGGGGGGATGGATGTGGGGAGAGGGAAAATGGGCTACAAGGGGGATGGGAAGAGGAAGGGTCGCAGCGGCGAGGAGGGGGATGGACAGGACTTGGTCAGGGTGGGAGGGAAGGGAAAGGGGGAAAGGAAAATTTCGAAGATAAGAGAGTGAAATACGGTGAGGAGGGGGAATCGGGGGGTGAGAGGGAGGATGGGAACGGTGTTTGCGATTTGGGACGGGGAAGCCGGTATTAAGGGTGGACGGGTAACTTTAGGTATCAAAGTGCTCGCTGCGTGAGAACGGATAACGGAACGAAAAACGGAATGGAAGGTACGTACGGAACGCGCGACGAGCGAAATTGAGTTTGTGTGCGCACGAGAAAGGGTGTGCAGGGCAATAAATAGTGGAAAGGATTTCGGGTGCAACGTTCCCCTGCGGAACAACGGCCATCCGTTACCTAACCGGGATCGATGTCAGAAAGGATTTGATCGCTGGGCATTGGCCGTGAATTTCCGTGCTCAATTTTTATCCTAGGAGCACGTTTCTCTTCCCTTTGTTTCTGTTGATAATTTCATGGTCTGAATAAACCAAATTATAGTTAAATATGTCAAGTATCCCGCATAAATACAGTGTGGTATTTTCCTATGAACAGGGTTCTATACTTCACGACTATTTTTCACTAAATTCCAGCTTTAGTAAAATTCACGCTATGTAAAATATCGAGTCTTAAAATTATGCCTGAAAGAAGAAGGTACGGCCGTGTTAAATGAGGCAGAAATAATTTGAGAATAAAAATGGAGAGAGAGAAGTTCATTATTTTCAATCACGAAATGTTTATGGTAGCAGAGCGCAGACCAAATATGAAGCCTTTTGGAATAAACACAAAGTGACAGCATACAATGGAGAATTGAAATTGTTCGACGAATATGGGGCTACAAGAATTTTAAGATATTTACGCAAAAAATTCCATCGTTGGCATCTGCAACGTTTAAAAATAATCTGAGGGAAAATCGAACTCCAATGAGTACTTGGAATGATGTGATTAGTGCCCTGGAATTAATTCCTTTTGCCAGTAACCTGAGAAAATAGTACTTCGACTGATCAACGGTTGAAAAGTTCCTTAATTTGGATACTACTCCGGCATTCTTTTTCTCCACAAAAATGTAACAGCATCAGCTAGAAATCATGGTAAAATTAATTCGTACTACGTGATCAGTGTTTAATGTGCACGGCCTTCTCTTTGTTGAATAATTTGAATGAGTATCTGAGGGCACTGAAAAAACAGAAAAAATCGGAGATGGATTTATTTTCTCGGCCCCAATTTACTCAGTGGAATTTTAAAAGTTGAGCATCATGAGCAAAAAAAGTGGGGAGCAGGCAAGAAACAACTTAGAAAGACTCATCGGGAGCAGGAAATGCGACTGAAATCACGCACGGCTTGAGGATCGTCGCGGCCATTCACTGATCCAGAATTTAACGAGCCTGTCGCGGAGTGGGAAAAGTAATGGAAGTGGGGGATTTGAAGAGGAGGAAATAATGACTGCGCTCTCCTCTCTCTCTCTCTTTCGGTCGCTGCTTTTTTTTAGCATTTCTACGGCATTAATGAGAGTTCCACTTTCAATTTCGCAAGTAATCGGCGAGGGCTTCGACGAGCGCTTCCCTCTTTTCTTAATCGTTAGCTTCAGGGGACAGTTTAATGTGCACGTGACGAACCTCTCTCGCTACTCTCTCGAGGAACAGAAAGACTATTTTAATTAACGATTTTTTAAAGTAATTTCATCAAGTTGGTTGAAATTATTTTGGGGTTTTGAATACATTCGAAGTAAACAGTGCCATGAATATGTCTAGGTTGTCTGCATTGTTATAATTTTTGTTGGTAGATTTGCTTTTGCTTAGAAGTGAGCATCTTGCGTTTATGAATACGAATTTTTCCACTTTTTTCGCATCTCCTGTTAACATAGATACTTTATCTCTGACCTTAACAAAAGTATTGCAAGGTAAGGTGTCTTAAAATCTCCCCTATATTGCCATAAAAATGGTTAAAAATAAGTGAGGATGTAACTTATCTAACGCCTGGCTAGCTCAGTTGGTAGAGCATGAAATATTTTTCTCAGGGTGAGCCCCATGGGCAAATATTTTGTCGATTCCAGGGTTGAGGGATTCGAATCCCGCCCGGGGAGGACTTTTACTTCCAGGAGCGTATATGTTTATGAAGTACAATCCGTTAATTATGAGATAGGACTTGATAGTCCTAAATTAATAGTTTAAATAAAGTCAAATTCATTTTAAATAAATTTTAATATCGCCCACTTTCTCCGATAGAGACTGAAATTTGCTGTCAGTGACGATGGAGACGTATAGTTCGAAAATTGTTCATGTAATTCATTACAAATCAGGGAATTATGCAAGCAGCATGCTCTTGCTCAAGAAAATCATCTTAATATACAGTTGAGGCGCTGAACGAGCTCTTCGCAATTGGGAAAAAGTAAATATGATTCATTTCTTTCAGTCCGATTTCATAAAATGGTGACTTACAATAATATGTGAAAAACACAGTGCCCTTAGAGCACAAAATGTAGCCGAAGGCGAGCAGATTTAGAGTGATTGCATGAAATTGTTCAAAATAAATAAAAATGACACTGTTTTATCGCTATCAATTTCGACGGCTCTTCTCGGAATTCTCAGAAAATGTTTCCGATGATTACTAACTACAAACTGGTGACGTGGGATAAACAGTGAACGGAACAAGAGTTTTGGAATCCCCCAGAATTTTGAAATGCTTCTTTGCCTCGGGGCATCGAATAAAGCGTCGGAACATAAATTAACTCGGTTGATAAGTGGAGGAAGGTGTCAGGAAGACAACTTCTCCTTGGGGAAAGAAGATAGGGGAAGGGCGGGGAGGCCGGAGCAGAAGAGATAAGGGCTCGAAAAAAATTGGGATATGAGGTGGAAAGCGTGTTCCAACGACTCCTGAGGTCTAGAGATTTGGAAAGACAAACTGAGGGAGAATCAGACTCTGAAGGAAAAGGAAGATTTGGAGGGGCGGCTTCAAGTGGGTCACCAATGAAGTTATATAGGGGGCGATATTTGGGGAATTTCTCTCGCCCTTTTCCCCACCTGGTTGCCAACCCATATCACGAACTGTTGCGTAAAAGAATATAAATGTCCGGCCAGTTGCATTCAAATGTGGGATTTTAATGGACTTCTAACTACGATAAAATTATTATGGGTTCTATAATTTCTATATTTTAACGTGGAAATAACTCCGTATGTTTGTTTTATCTCTTTCATCTAGTTTTACAAATATGCCAGTATTAATGTTCAATTCTCACATACATATTCACTAAGGGGGCAGTTTAGTGTATAGAAGCAGAACCCACTATGTCATTTAATCATTGTAGCTTCAGGAAATAAAATTTCTAAATATACCCTCTTTTTATAGTGACAATTACATTTACAATGAAGAAATAGCAAATGAGCTATATTTTTTTGGTTAATGAAGTTTACTGGAAATGTCTTAGGAGGCAGTGAAAACAAAATTAGGTTCGAATTCACCGTTTGAGTTTGGTGTACGGTGAGCTCAACCTCCATGTATTGCACCAATATCCAGGTTGACTTCCCATTATGAGTATAATATGTGAACGTGCAATACTATAATTCAACTAAGGAGTATTGACTGAAAAAATGTCGACTTAAAATGTCTTTGAAAAATTGGACGTCTGAAGTTCAAATCCAGGTAAGGCTACACATTTGATAAAGTCCTTTTAAAACCCAAGCTGAATGACTTTCCTATCAACTGCAATTAATAATTCTATACTAAGAACCTCAGTTGGTAGAGTGACTGACTGCTGTAACCTTATTAGTGTATTTCACACGCCGTTGGGTTCTAATATTTGATCACTTCTACCCTTACAAAAGAGAGCGACCATCTGATTAGGATGATTTAGCGGTAACAAAACGCTGACAGTGTACAATAAACACGAATTTTTAATTCATTGTGAGTGAATGTCCGTAACATAAGCTTACAGGACTGATAATTCCACCGAGTCCTATATTTTTCCTGTATTCTCCTATCATGAGGGGATTAATTGGTGCTTAACTTTCTAGAGCAAAGAAAATATTTTCCTTCATAAACCATTGTGTAGCACCCAGAAGCCAAGAAACCATTAAATAGACATCAGAGATATGATAGAGCCAGATAGGTAAATAAATCTATGGAATGGAAAAAAAGGCGTGGAAGGAAAATTATGGTGAGGTGGAGAAAGACGGAACGCGGAATAGCAGAAGGGTTCGGAATAAGGGAAGGGGGAGATGCAATTGGAGGAGATTACGGATTCCGTCTCTCGGGGGCAGTGGCAGACGATTTGGTTGGAGTTGGGTGCCGATAGAAGGGGAGAAAGTAAGTTCTTAATAGAGAAGTACTGCGTAGAATAAAGGTTTCAAGGGCTGTCTGATGAAAAAATAATGAATTTACGACCGTTGAAAAGAATGAAGACGAACCGAACTCTATATCCTTGAGTAATGGCATTCTTAGTGATTCACGGGGCGACGGAGTTGCAGCTGACGTTTCTTGGGGACTGTTTCAAAACCCTCCGGCAACACTCCTGCACGGGAAATGTAAATTAGAGTAGAGGATCAAACTTCATCACTTGATTATGTAAAACAAGGGAATTGGATATTTGATAGAAGTCTGAGTCTGAGGAGGCTTACAGCTTGAGGCAGCAAGATCTCTAGATCTGGTTTGAGGCTCCATTGAATTAGACGAAGAAGGTATAAAACTAATATTATAAAATATCCTCACCATTTCAAAAACGACATTTAAATTGTGCCTAGGCAGTACCGCCGGTTCATAAAATGGATTTTTTTCGGTGTCAAACTATTATTTTCACGCTTTAAAAAATAAATTTCAATAAAGGGATGGTGCTTAACGTTCTGAAGAAAAGAAAATATTTTCCTTTTCCGGTGAAAATAGATCTTCTTACTGATTTAAATCTATCTTTAAGCCTTACTTTATTTCGTTTTCAACTAGAATATTAAGGGAAATTTACGTTAGAACTAATGCCAAAATTTATGACAGATTGTAAGTGGTAACCAAAAGAACATGGTTAAATTATATTTTATGACTCCCCATACGCATAGAAATTATGAGGTCGATTTTAAAAAAATGCTTTTAATCATAACAAGATTGCGGTAGAATAATATTATATTTTCAAGTGCAATTTGATAATGCTATGTATTTGTTTACACGTTAAATGTAATAATTTATGCGGTAAATAGGGTGCTGGCTTTGAGGTCGCATAGTTAAGACAAAGATCTCACCCTCGAACACTAAAGTTAATTGTATATAATACAATCACTAGGTGAAGAAGAACACTTCTAAATTCTTTTGTGGCATATGGAGTCCTTATATATGCTCCCTCTGCCAAGAGATTTATTCAAAGAGAAAATTAGGGGCAGAGAGATAAAAGCTTTCTCAAGTGCACTGGCGGGTGGCCAACGAATTCATATCGCCCGTCAAAGAGTTTGGTAAACTCGGCAGATGATAAAGCAGAGAATGTAAGCAGTTGCTCAGAGAACAAATGGCTTTTGGCGGAGCAAACAGACTTTATACCAGAACCACAGAAACGCTAAGCCATGGAGATTGTGAATCATTAGAATCGTTGTATAAAAGAGAAAGGAATTAAATTTCAAGCTTGGGAGACGCTATATGATACACTCCGTCAATCATGAATAACAAAATATCAAGAATATAAATTGTTGGAGAAAATACAATAAGGAGACTCCTTTCCTGATGATGTATTTATGAAACTTAAATAACCGCCCATGATTCACCGGAGTTAAAATACTTTGGAGTGAATAAAAATTGTGTTGAAAAGTTTGTTATGAGAAATATACATTAAGACAATTATATAATAGTGCAGGGGTACCAGTTTGCTCGGGGATATATTTATGAAATCCTAAAAAAAATTTCTGTACCATGGAAAAGAAAGTAGCAATATAAAAAATATGAAATCATATTTTATGATTTAAAAGCAAATAACTTTCAAGTATTGAAAATTAATAGTGTTTTAACAAGTACTTTTATAATAATATATGCAATGAGGAATATCCAAAATAAATGTTTTGTTGGAATCAATTTGTGTGATTGATTGTGATACGATTAATGACCATTTTTTAAAAATCTCTTAGCGTAGGTAATAAAAAAATAAAGTAAAAAATCAAAATTGATGGTCAAGGAAACACTTATTCAGTAGGCTTAATGATTTTAAACAATATTATCATAACCAATGCTTCTCCTGCACAGAATTCTGCTATTCATCTCAACATGTTCATCTTTCAGTGAAAACATGGCCTAACATAACTGATAAACTCGCTTTTTTAATTCGATGTTCACTGATTTTATAAACTTGCTTTTTTCATTCAATGTTCACTGATTTTATCAACTTGTGTGTAGCGTGGTAGACAAGTGATGGCTAATGTCGATCGGAGCTCATAGTATTTCATCTATTCTTCCTCAATAGGCGCAATATCAAATGAAGCATTTTGTATCACGCACTACAACCGTGTTTATTCTTGCATTCGAGACTTCCGAGAACGTGGAATCCGAGATTAATATTCTGGATGCGGGAAAACTCCTAACGACGCATCTGCATATTTCATCTTTCGGTTGAAAAGGATAGAACGGTATCCCCAGCACCTTCTCGCACAGAAAAAGTGGATCGTATCTCATATCCTAGATTGACGTGAGAGCCTGGAGGGGAGGAGGTATAAGATAAAAATATAACAGTTTTCTGGGTGATGATTGAAAGAGAAGATTCACGTCGGCTGCAAACTTTTAGGCTTTTACACCAGGAATGAGGTGAGGACGGAATAGCTTGTGGAAATGGCGAGAATGAGCTTGGAAAGCAGTAGAGGCTGGATAAGGGGGGAAAGAATTAGATGAGAAAGACAGGATTGGATGCACCCGTGTTCGATGAAAACGCTCTCTGGACTAGCAAACGCGGGTGCCTGCCCCCGCTCTGTGTAAGAGGAAATCCGATACAGTGGTCTTTATAGGAGGAACCACTCCACCCTCCCCGCCTAGTGACCGGCCCTCCCCTCTTTCACGCCCCCCCTCATCCGCTGCTATTCCGTCCTCCACGTCGGGTCCAGCCGGTTGGTGGCTTATAAAGCCCCGTGATCCCGCACTACTCCCCCTGCGCGCAGAGTCTGCCTCGGTCGTCACAATCCGAGTCCAGACCCATAAGGATGGGAGAGGGTGCGGAGATAACCTCGTGGTGATGCCTGTCTGCAAAACCCTCTTCACATACCAAACCTTCCAACTTACCCCTTTTTTTTCATTTTCTCTCGGAGGAATGAAAAAAAAATTATTCACCGGGTTATTTTCACGCGGCGTTTATTAATCACGATGCATCACTTTTAACGCGGTGCTCTCCGTCAGGGGGCGTCCATTAATTACGTGAGTCATTTAGGGGGGGAGGGGGTCGAACCGAATCTCACCCAATCTCGTTGGGGGAGAGGGGGGATCTCAGCAAATATCACGTATTTTTTTCCGCAAGAAGCAGTGTAAAATTGCGAGAAAACTGGGTTAAATTAAGTAAAACATGTTTCGTCACTAAAATATGGCTAAATCCTACACAATAATATTTATCGCGGACGCGAACGCCACAAAGTAGCACAGTAGCCCCTCGATTGTTTAGCCGCCACCGGCTAGCCAAACGCGCGATTTTCTCACTGTGATTCTAGACTACGTTCTTAGTGCTTAGTCTTAAATACTAGTTTTAACTAGTCTTAAATAAAAATAACCAAGCAAATTACGATTTTTAAATAAATCCAATGCAATCAAGCACAGATTAACGTATTTAAAAATCTCACTTGAGGTTAGGGGGGTCGAGCAAAACCTCACGACATCTCACCATGGGGGTAGGGGGGGGGTCGAAAAATCGCCAAAATCACCTCACGTAATTAATGGACGCCCCATAATTTCCATGGGCAAAGACAGGCCTGTGGGAGTAGTATTCGATGATTCTGATATGCTAGTGAATGAACTCTACGGACTGTTAAAACATCTAACTTCTCTTACTCTCGTTTTTGACCCTATATTTACATTGCATTTTCTCTCGCCAAGTCACGGATAGAGGCATGTCCCCCCTTCCCCTAATGTCCTCAGAGTCTGTAGCAGAAATTCAACAGCATCCATATAATTTTAGTAATTTTCGCTAAATATTTTACCAAGTGAGATGCTATCAAAGCAGTTACCTGGATGAAGCTTGAAGGAGCTGTTATAGCAATTGAATTATTAGCATCATACTCTCTAATTTTGCGAGCATCACTTAAAAAATTCAGCAAAGAGGGCACCTACACACAGTATAGTTACAATATTGATCAGTACCATACTAATGAATAGAACTGGAGCTAAATTATTATTATTATTAAAGTACAGTTACAATAATAGTCACGGATATATAAATGCAAATGAAAATGATAATATGCTTTTTATATTTAAAATTACCTCTAAATTCCTCTATAGTAACATTTATCGGTTATTTTTGCAGATAAAAGTATCAGTAAGACAGTGATCTCTATTATTAGGCCCGTAATTTAAAAAAATCAACAAAATGGAGTAAATTTTATAACGTGGTGAAATTAAAGAGAAGATTTATTTTCATAGTGGGAGTATTTTTTTCTGAGTGTACTTCTCGTCTTGCCGCCATCTTCCCCTCTTCCACTGTACTCCTCCCATCCCCCACTTCACTTCTCGTCCCCTTCCCTTCCCTCTTCTCCCAGCACGTCGAACCGCTAATCGCTATTGGAATGGCGGCTGCTCTCCATCCCACGTCGCGAAAAACTGGTGGTTTCGAGCCAGCGGAGGGCAATCGTGGGTGCGTCAGATGCACCCGCTACGTTTTCGTTTCCAAAACAAATGTTTTTCATCGGCTAATTTTGGGCGCACGCTCAAATGACGCTATGCGCATAGGTAAAGATGACAAACCGCTCGAAATATTGGCACACGCTTTGTTGGGTTGTACATACCTATGTTTCAAAGCGAGTAAAAAGAAAAACCTCTGTCAGCGTTTGCTCCTCCACTGTTTTGTTGCTATGCGGAAAAACAATTTGTGATGCTGTGGCATTCACGAAAATGTTATCAAAGTGTGGATGTTTCATTGATTATCCATCACCCCTATCAAAAATTTGCCTCCATGAATTTTTTAGTAGCTATAATACCTAGACTCTAGCACCATGTTAATATTAAGGTAACTATTTAAAATGCTGTGAAACGGAATACAGAGATATCCAGAGATTACAGTAAAATTTAGGTTCGCTCAAAAAAACCACACTCAATTTATGGGTTAGGATACTATTGAATTCAAAATTATTAAATCTTTAAAAATGGGCAATATGAAAGTTTCTCATAATTCCCTTGGGAAAACATTGTTAGACCACTTAACTTTTTAAATCCACGTTTTTAATCCCATAAAGGGGCATTGTAACATTAATTTGTATTCCAATTTTTAAATTATTCACTAAAACTCTCAATTAGATTTACGTAAAAATATATAAACCGCATGTTTAAATTGTGTAAGATGTTAGGTACTTTTAAGTATCCAATTTCCTCTAAGCCGTAAATATGGTATTTTCATCAAAATGTTTTTCTTAGTTGAGCTGTCTACGCAATTTATAATCAGTGGTAAAAATAGGTAAAATATAAGGAATTTTAAACGTTTATTGCAGTGGCATTTGAATACACTCTCGATGATTTTGTACTGGAACAGAATACGGGTCTTAAATGAAAAATTTATTTAAAATGAAAAACTATGGAGTTTTCAGTATTTCAAAAAGTTTCCCTTAGTTTTTGAGGAAATAATACTTTCTTTCCCATCACGACACCATGTTCTCCGTATGCTACACGCTTATGAAATCCATGGTAGTTGTGTCTCTTCGGCGAGAGCGTAATAAAAATATAATAGGGGTAATGTTATGATACCGCGCGAGGGGTCGGGTCGTTCAGATTTCTCCAGGAGTGTTGCCCCTCGTTACGGACGCGAGTGGGATTTCGTGGGTGAACAGCGGCGCAGGAGTAAGATTAAGGCCCTGGTAGTAGCATTTCCCCCTCCTCCACCCCTGATATCCTCCCCCTGTTCCTCAGACCCATCCCCCATATTCATCTCCTTCACCCTCTTCCAACCGCGCACATGCGACGCCCGTGTTTCAATGGGAAAGCGATCGTTTGCCACTTCGGCGGAAAAGCAATCTCAAAAGTGAGAAACTTATGTTGCGAAGCCCCTCCAGCATGCGGACGTGTGGAGGCTTCCAATTGGCAAATAAGGAAGGAGGGAGCGGGGTGGGATGGCGTAGGCGTATTGGGGGAAAGACGAGAGTGTGCGGGTAAGCACGGCTGTAAAAATGGAGATTGGATGTGTATACCGAGCGGGGAGTTCGTGCAATATGAGGAGTAATGATCATCCCGCAGAAAGCTACTGTAATAAGAATAGCATTAATCCCAGGATTAAGGTGCTTCTTCCGCAGGATAGCGTGCTAGATTTTCTCGAGGTAGATCTGAGTTACCCAGAGTTCGAGTGATTTACCCAGCTCCATGCATACTTTGGGTGGCATCCAGTCATATACTACTCTTCGTATCCACTCAAGCCCTTAAATGAAATTTAAATTCTTATAGCGTAGCCAACGCCATCTCCTGGTTTTCATAAAATACTCATTTCTCTTGTGCCCCAATGAGAATACGCATGTACTTACCCATGTTTTCCATTACACAAATACCTTGGCACTAAAATATTTTCACTAAAATAGTTTCAAGAATAATCTTCATTAGCTACGGAATCAATTCACCAACTCATTTCTCTAACAATTCTAAAGAAAAAGAATTTCTAAAAATGAAAAGCACCATCCTTGAATAAAATGGCATTTTGAGAGTATTTTACGATTATGGAAAAGAGTCGTTTTAGCGATGAGCGAAGATGAAAAGCTCACCGGCAAGGGAAGCCAGGTCAGTAATATGCAGCACAGGCACGTAACAAGGGGGGAGGGGGCTCTGGAGCTTCAGCCACCCTCGAAATTTTTTCCCAATAACTTTGTGATTCTGATTTTAACTGGGCATGATAATCCGGATTACACCGCGTATAATTCAAGTGTTAAGTGTCTTGAAACATGATCACTATTTTGATGCAAGTGTATGGTTAATAATTGTTCTTTTCAATCTGATATGTATCTATGCGTCTAACCTCTGTTCTGGGGATGGTCAAATTAACTGCTTCATAACAAGGTTAAGCAGTGCACTTCAACCAGTGAGAAGAGATAGGAATGGGCACTGTGAAAGTGAATACAAATCACTGAAAATTAAGGGAAGAGATTTGTAACATGTCGGCACAGAACGGGTAAGGTTGATTTGTTTCAAGTTACTCACTCTAGGCTTAGCCCCTCCCCGAAGCAAATTTCTGGCTACGTGCTTGATGCAGCACAAAGGTCTCGTCTTCGAATCCCATAATTAGCATGGATTTAGTGATTGCCTAAGGATTCGATTTAGATTATACAGAGCGATATTACCTAAGCAGTTGGAGCAGTTAAATCCGAGTACTAATGCTTCTTCCAACCTACTTGGCATGGCGGATCCTAAGGTACTTCGTAGGATATCGTTCTTTGCTCCCACAAGTGTCTTACAGAGATCGCCAGAGCGGGAAGTCAAGGTTTTATTCATCATTAAGGACCGAAATAAATTCCTTATAGAAATAACCGATTGAATGTCTCGAATGCGTTTCTCCTGAATCACGATTGAAAGAAGAGCGAAATCGAAATGCGCAGTATAAGTTAACCTTTTGACCGTTTGAGAGTTAATAATATTTTGCATTCTAAATAAAACATATAAAGGAGGATTAGAACAGCATTATACTTTCTTGGTCCGAACACAATCGTCAGAATTCTTTTTTTTCATATTGATAGTTATGTTACACACTAAAAGAGTGCTTGATTGCTGGAATACAGGATTAGCGAATAGAGAACGTGTGAATCTGATGAGATTCCGTTTTCTTGACTTCCAGCATACTTGTATTCTCAAGTGACTAGACCTTATCACCTGGGATCATGCATTAATGCAAAATATTAGTCATTTTCATGCTCAGAGTGAATATTAGCGCAAAAGATAGACGTCTACTTAACTCCTTTATTATTTTCTCATTCATTTCTATATAATTTTAGAGCTGCGTGTTGTACCATCATTGATTTCATTCCTCTTCCCCGTGTTGTTTTTTTCTCATACCATCTATGTTTTTAATCTTTTCATTCACCACACTCTGACTTGTTTTACAGCAGTAGTCTGTAGCACAAAATTTATTTAACAGTCTGCTTTTCGCAGTTTTGTTTTTTGTAACTCATACTACGAACCAAAGCCACCAATGCTCTCTATGAAAATGTATTTTTGTGAATTTTTGAGTATATTTAACTGTAGCAAAATTGCTATTGCTTCAGTGTTAGTGATTTCATCGCCTTGAGTATCCATGTAAATTGGCTCGGTCGTTGGAATGCTAATTATGCCTTTGTCCGTGGAAATTTATTTCAGTCTCTTTCAACAAGTCACAGTTGTTAGATTAGATTTTCTTCCATTTTTACGCACAAAGAACTCTACTGGGCATATCATGGGTGTTATATCCGTTCCAACATGCGCAAATGCATATGAATCACTGCGACTTCAAGGTGAGTCAAGAACGTGGGCGGTTATTGATTGAGCCGTTTAAGCATCCTTATCTGCCGTATGGGCAGCGCGGTGGATGTGCGACCTTTGGAACGTTTCCGGACGAACAACCCATGTACGGACACTGGAACGGATGCGCTGTCTTTATCGACCTTCTCCGTCAAATAGTAATTGACCGAGTGAAACCCCGATATGGAGACCAAGGTCGACGCAGTCAATGGACTCTTCCGCCAATTTCTTTTCATTCATGAGTCTTCATCGACGGCCTTACTTCGATTTTTCATAGTCATCTATATTCAAACATCGTACGCAAGTTCCCTTCTTTCTCCTGGTGAATCTTTCCTCATGTTATCAAGCTAAAATTATGCAAAATCTTTCATCTTCACCGAAACTGCGATGAAAAACTCAGTCATCAGTGACTTTCAGGTTTAAATCTTTCACTCATGTTTTGATTTCCTGCTGAAATGAAATGATTACTTCAGAGTTTTTAACCAAACGAAGAATTAAATGCTCTATCGCAAGCGTCACGAAGCAAAATTGCCCAAAATTCTTGGGCCGAGCATTGCTCTCATGAAAGAATGTCACTGTGTGTTTTTCTTAATTAATTTACCGACTTTTATTCATGATTATTTACGCCCTTATTTAGTGCATTAACCTTTTTGGCTCCAGTACAAAACAGATAATTTCTTTTCCATGTCTTAGAGACCGTTTCAACTAAAAACTCCCGTTTCCTTCCAAAGACTTCAGTACTCAGCTTTTGTCGACACTTGGGACGCGAAACTGGCCTCTCACCTGGAAAAAGCAATTTGAGCATGATAAAAGGACTATACATTTCAAAGGGATTCTGGCAAGGTTTCCAATAAACTATGCATGAGGTGGGAATCAGACTTCAAATCCACGTATTTTAAACTGAGTCATCAAATCCCGTAACTACGCAAGAGTTTTTGAGGGACTCGGTGATCCTTCGGATGAGACGCGGGTAGCTACGTCCCCAGCGACGCATCCCCAGGTGGTTCGATGCAATGAATACCAAAGGGGATCCGGCGTGGTCCCAATTTCAGTCAAATAAAGCCATTTATCTGTCCGTTTGCCTCTATTTCACCTTCCCATTCTCACCCTCGTGCTATCTTGCTACTCTCTCTACACTCCCCCATGGGATGGTACACTCTAGCAGTCGCTATCAGAACTCAAACCTGTTATTGCTTTCAAAGTGGAGTGCATTCAATGAGTAGGCGAATAGGGATGGCGTAAACGGAGAGGCACTGGCATGCTATGGCAGTCAACCTTTGAGACTTGCCCACCCGTAGCCGCGTACATATTTCGAAGTTGATTACTCAGACGCCTAGTGAATACACCACTCACAGCTATGTTAATGAGAGTATTCGCAACGGAATGTATCACTTCACTCCACTGCACAAAACTCATTAACAGCAAAAGTGAAAATTGGGGACGTTGACCTATAGCTGCTGCCAAATATCTATTATGGCGTCTAAACAATTACTGGCAGGAATTCCTCTCATTGAAATTAGGATCAATGAAAGTTATAAAATGTTGCAGTTATCCACAATTAATATACTATTGTTATTCGTGAGTATATTATTTACCTTCAGTTATGCTCTTTTATTTCTCATTCTTCTGCTCATGAAATTATCTACATTTCTCGTTGATATTCAATTACATACCACTGTTTCCCTTCCTCCTTCCTGCTTGCAAAATATTTCATCTTGGCATTCAAAATCCTTTATCCTCTAAATAGTATACGCTTAACTACTACTTTACTATGGCATTACCGAATCATACATCGACTCTTTCTGTGCCATTAAACTCTAAATAAATACCAGATTTTCTTTCATCGTACGAGCACTTATTAATCCGTATGCCTATATTTCGCCATATTTATTCCGATCTCGTCCATATCCGCTACTCAAAGTCATTTGAAAGAGGGAGGTAAGGATCACTGTAAAGAGAAAAGGAAACGGAAATATCCGTTTTTTCTCTAACTGCTTCCGTAATGAACGTTATTGAAGTATATGGGGGCAGGTGCTGGAATGTTCCTACCCTCGTGGTAAACTGCTGGATGAACCCAATGGGAGATCAGAATGTCATATGCGGTTCGATACGTTCCTAAATATGGAATCTAGTCACGTCAACGATAGAAATCATATGAGTACACTATTCAGTAATTCAATTTAATTTCCAAATGTTCCTCCGAAAATGCATATGAATTTCACATTAGAAAATTTATATCGTAAAATTTTTACGCCGCGCAAGATAAATAATGAAACTACTTCCTAGCAGACTTAGTGGTGTAAAGAGATAATTTTCTGAGGAGTTTTCTGCTTCAAAGCTCTCTCTGAAAACTCTATTTATGTGCTCATAGAAACTTTATGCGCTTTTTCTTGTAACAATAAGATCCCCACGTTGGTATTGTACGAATTTCTTTATCACTCAAACATTATCCCATTTTTATATTTTATTACGCACCGATAAAATAATATCGTAAAATTTTTGCGCCGTGCATAATCAATAATGCAAAAATTCCTTGCTGCCTTCATAAAATTGAAAAGATAACTTTATCATACGTTTTCTACATCTAAGTATTCTCTCAAAACTATATTTCTCATATAATAGAGAGTTTATGTGCTTTAAATTGTGTCGATAGGGTGAGAGCGTCGGTATTTTGCAAATGCAGATGCATGGCATATTCCCACTTGGATAGAGACTTGTCGAGCTCTCGCTCACCTCGCAAAATGATAGGCGGTGTCTCCCCCGACGTATTTTCAGTGCGCGCGCCTTTCGAAGGGGTCTTTTTTTCACATCAAGTGGGGTGATGCAATAAAAGTGACATGCGGGGTAAATGTAAAAGCCCCAGGTACCTGAAATTCCCTTGAGTGGGGACAGTGGAGTGCTGCTGGGCGCCGGATGAGGGCGGAAACGGAAGAGGGTGCAGGTGGGCTTTGGGAGAGGGGGGGGGGGGGGTCGGAGGCGGCGGAGGGGGAAAATTGGGGAAGAGTGCCATTGTTAGGTGAGTAGGAGGGCGGAGGGAGCGCCAGGGGTTGGCCGGTGGGGAGCTCTTGGGACAGGGGCTTTCTGTCCCATGCTTCGTTCCTTTCCTAAAACATATTCGACTCAGGCACGAGAGAGCCAGGATTTGACGGGAACCGATAACGCAGCTCGTTCAGGACAAGTGATCTTTACGTCCAAAAATGCCCTATCGAAATATCGGATTAAAAACTTTTGGAATGCTCAACTATGCAATGCCAAATGCTATTTTAGATTATTTCATTAGAGGCTGAAAATCTAACAGAGGAACAGAACCAACGCTAAATTTTCATAGATTTATTAAGTTAGATTTTCTTTACGAGGTAGTTATAAATTAAACAGAAAGTACAGCCTTAGAAATTTCTCGGTAGAAGAACGTACTTGCATGGCTTATTTTCAGAATCCTATTTTTCTCTTTAATTATCCGTCGTATTTTTAACTTCAAACTGCCCAACTTTTGATGCAAAGTTAGGTTTTATATGTGCTCCTTTTCAGCCCTATATTTTATGCTACCGCTATTAATGGAACAACCGAGCGAGTAACTAAGCACAAAGTCATTTTTGGACTCGTAGCTCTCTAAGATCTAGAACTAGTTAAAACTAGTTTTTTCCTCTGGTATGAGAATTGATATATAGTCGGTATTTGAGAGGCTTTTTAAAAATTTGTACGTTGCATATTGAAATCACCTCTTCGAGAAACATTTTTATGCGTGGAATAACCTTTTTATCTACAGATCTCCTATTTTACTGTAAACATTTTCCTTAAATTTATAATTTATTGTTAGATTTATTCTTTCTAGGGAGTTATTTTGCTGAGATTTGCCATTTTTTTTACTATCTTCTTATATCTATAGAATCAGGGAAAATTTTAGTTATTCCTAGGAGATATGGATTTCACAAGTACAGCAAGATACATATCGTCGTACGTGGGATGGAATAAAACATACGTACCATCCTGCTATCGTAATTTTTTAAAGGATAATTAAGGAGGGCGGGTTATGATATCATGCGATACGCTGGAAGTATCTCATTAATGATCAAGATTCCGAGATGAAGCGGAGCATCCAGCAGACCAATGATGAGTAAATCACCAGCGAATGTGTTTAGGGGGGAAATTGAGATAGTAATAGGATGCCATCAGTGCTGATGATGAGTCCAAAACCAAACAAGATGACGTGAACCTGGAATGCCTTTCCAATCCTCCTCATTGCAGGCATCTCCAAGCTCCCTTCGTCAGCCTTCTCGGGCATTGAGCGCCCCGGAGATTAGATTGGCGCCGGAGGGAAGTCACTGTAAAGCAAGGACGGAGTTGGAAAATAGGTGAATGCAAGAATACCTCCCACACCGATCTTACACAACGTGCATCACATTCCGATTTCCACGCTGCGTAAAGAATGTCTCAATTAAATCATAGGCTTGCAGCATTGAACCGCTTATCTAGGTTAAAATATAGACAGTCATCGACACCAAATTTTACCCCCTCAAACTTTTCCTTCCCTCTTTGACCTGGTTCTAGAAAAAACCATTGAATTTTTTCTCATCCAAGAGCCCTCCAGGTATCGATTCGAGGATTAAGGATCTCTAAAATTACAGAGGCGAGGAGGGGTTTGTTTTTTTTTCGCCGACACATGGAAAAGCCTGGTGGAGATCTAGTCCTCCCGATTCGATAACCCTTGCCCCGTAGATACGCGCATGCCAGTGTTTGCTTCCCATAAAATCGAAAGTTGGCGCCCCGGGTCGACCGTCGGGCATAGAGTCAAGTCTCCCATAAAGAGGGCCGCGTAGTAAACGCCCGTGCCGAATCTGCCCGAGGCACTTCCACGAGGTCACTTCGCTCGTGAATCCCTCTCATCAATTAATCCGCGCCGGCCCGGGGCTAATCCTCACCGCGGCCCCCGGAGTGCTGCAAACCCCGCTTCTCCCGTTCCTGCGTAGCGCGGAGAGGGAGGGTCTCGTCGATGAAAGGGGTGGGACCGGTGCAACCCGGAGCGATCGAACGCCACTGATTACGCGTGTAATTAAGTTGTAGCGGGGAAATTGGGAAAGGGGGCCGCCGGAACGAAACGGAAGAAAGGGTCCGAAATATAGGAATAGGGATCCTAGACGAATGATGGTGAAGGTGAGAGGGAGGTTATTGGAGGAAGTGCCAAATAGAGTCTGCACACTAAAGTATCCCTATTGGTCAAGATGATCAACAGGAAAACGTCTCCCAAATTCTTGCTAGGTCTTTGAAATGGTCATCTCAAGATGTAGGGACGAGGTGATAAATGGAAGGAGTTATAATTTGGCAACGGAATAACGACAACGCATTTCTGGACGAAGTGAGAACAAGGATACCGATTGAAAAGAAAGAGAGATGGCAAACAGTGATTGTCATATTTCAGCGTTATGTAGTAAAACCGATTTAACCTTTTTGTTGGTTGTTGATCGACGTTACTCTATGATGGGTATTTTAGCTATTAAAGGAGGGTTTGGTTGAACAACACATATTTCAGAGTACCACTGTTTAACCAGCAGACGCTTTTTTAACCCATCATCTCATTTCCTCTGGCTTTGCTGCCTCGTAGAATTTATACAAAATTTAGAATCCCTTCTTGACTATAAGAATTCTTTTCTATGTAGCCCTTTAATTATTTTTCCTCATGACGGCTATATTTTCTCTTATGTAAGGAAAATTTTAATGCGCTGTTTTAAAAAAATTCTTCTTCACATAAGAAAACCCGATTTACGGTTTCTTCTATTTGATTGTTGCCATTTCATTTAATTGTGATCCTGATTTTTTGAAATCAATAAAACTATGCCAACTCTAATTTCTCAATCGGAAAGATATCGCGCAATCAGGTTAAAGACTATTTTTAATAGCTGGGACTCACAACATATCCAATGAATGTAATTATATTGGTTGGTTATTCAGGGGAGGCGACCGACAGCTGAGGTCATTTGCTCCATTTAGGATAGGTGGGTAATTTGGTAACGGTAGGAGTTTTCAGGAAACGGAGGAAGGGTGGAGAGAAACCCGGCGTCGGCATTAGCCTACTCTTAACGTAAGGCGCCAAGGGAACCACGGCTTAACGTCCCATCTGACGGACGGAGTACTGGGCTCCCATCCCGAGGGCCCGGGTTCGATTCCCGGCAGTGGCGGTTTTTCAGTGGAAAACCGGTGAACTTGAAATGCCCTCCACTAAGCATTAAAGTGGGGACCGGACTCTAGCCACCACACCAACCCGATCCCCAATGTAATTCTATTGCTAATTTTGTACTCTATATAATTTTTTCTTTAGCTTGAATTACGCCTGTTTCCTATCAAGAAAATGTCTCCTTCTCCATCGCTTTTTTTTGTGCTGTCACCATATAGGCTAAAGACATAATATAATCAGTCGTCGCATCGTCATACTAGCGTTCTCCAAAACTGAAGCATATTAGCGACCTTAAAGTGACAAACTTGAGCTTGAATATAAATATTTTGAAATTAATAGTAAATTAATTTGTTCTTTACCATCATTTCCTAAAACTAATCCTTAATGAAATACGTAATTCGTTCGGATGTTGGTTAACCTCTCTCTCTTTGCGTGATTTCTCAGTGGTATTTCATATTCTAGATTTTAAGCAATGGTACTTTCCAATCAAGGCATTATTACGGATAAGCTTCCTAAAAATCTGACTCTATTTGGATAAAATACACTTTTGAAAACAACTAATGAGCCATTCAAGGAGGTCAGGAGCCTCAAGAAAGAAAATGTTCGACTAATTTAATTTTTGTCCAAAAATTGAACGAATTAATGACGTTACAGGACTGTAAGTTCAGGGATGAAGATGATTGAGAATGAGTATAGCTGGTGGCAGACGCAAGTGCGTTGTGAAGAATATGCATAAAGTATTTAAGCGTTTTTATCTTGTTTTTAAGAGCATCAGAGGTTGTGGAGTGAATTACGAATACAAATGATCTATGTTAAGAGATGGCGTTACATACTCTCAGCTTCGATAGTAAATACATTGAGACAAAACGACATTGGTTAGGATTGGATTTTTTAAAATTTTATGTCCAAATTAATCCAACATTTTCTTTAATGTTTGTAATATGGTCGTAGCAAGTTTTAAAAAGTTATGCATAAGCAGCTGAATGACTTGCAGATCACTTCAAATATGTTTTGCGACATTAGGTTGGAAATAATGTTCAATTTCAGAATCATTCGTTGTATGATTCCCGTGCAAGAATGAAATGTCTGGATTTAATTACACCAGGGGTCTCGGTAAAACTGAAGTTCAACTTTCATCCGTATTTTATAAGCGCGGACTAAACCAATATGTCGGACATAAATAAAACCACCAATCAGCAAAACACACATTTGCGTCGCCGAGCTCCTGGGTCTATTTCATCCCGGCTCGCCTCGGAAATCTGGGCGTCAGACGCGAGTTCACTCATATCCAATCCCTTCGGTGGGATCTTCCCGACGCGAAGGCCGAAATTAAAACAGAACTTAATTAGGATACTGGCGAGACTCAAGACTACGTCTGGTTGAAAACTCTGCCGCGGCGCGCGCTCGAGTCTCGAAACTCGTGTTGAAATGAGTGAATGAATGAGAGCAGGAGAGGTGAGGGAGGACGAGGTGGGCGGGCAAAGGGAGGGGGGGTGAGGCTAGGGGGAGTGGGTGGGAGGACAACGTCATCCCGTGGCAAAAGTTGTTCCGAAAGAGGATCTATCGTTTCCGCTGCCTGCCGACTCCACTCGCCGCGTGCTGTATCTCCTTCATGCGCCGAACTAGCCAGTAGGTATGTATTTTCAAGGTCTCTCCCCCTTTGCGTGACCAACTAATGGAGAATGATATATTTTTTTCCGATTCATTATGACGAGAGGTTTAAAAAAAAAACAGGTGGCGTTGGACACGGCCAGACGGTCGGACTTGAAAGCCGAATGGTCAGTCTTCCTCTCCTGAATTCCGATGCGAGGGATAAGGCTATGAATGGAGCGGGAAAGAGAGAGAGTGATAGTGAGGACACCGCTCCTCTCTCGTTCCGAAGTGATAATATGTCTCTCCGTGCCGTAGACTCGTGCGCGTGCAAAATTTTTCGGATGCCCAGGCGTAATGAAGCGGGGATGTCTGCGGCGGAAAGCCGCCGGCGTCGGACGGCGCGGCGCCACGCAGTTTGGGGAAGCGATAATGAAAGGGATTGCGTCAGCAATCGATGCCGAGAGGGAGGCCGGGATCGCCGGATGCCGATCCATTCATTTTGCATACTGTCTGCGAGCCGAGTACTCGCTGGGCGTTGAGTCGCGCGGGCTGATGAAAACTCCGTCTAATTGATGTCGTGCGTTCAATGATGTCACTTTTAATTCCGGACGTTTGGTGGAATTTTACGTTTTTGATACCACCGAAATATTCATCCATTGCGATCCAAAAGTATAAGGTCTCAAGTCAGTTTCCTCCGTCCCTTAAAGGTTATCTATTTCCGTGTAGTTTGGTAATACTAGTCTATAAATATTCTATAACGTTCAATTCCCATTGAGGGATGCCTCTTGGCGTTATAGAAACAATACCCTCATTTTTAAAAGTAAATCGACCTCTGTTTCCACTAGAGCTAATAGAAATATTTTAGGTTTTCGAAGAGTTCAAAGCGACCTCAAGTGCGATGTAAGGTGTGAACAGCTTAAGTTCCTAAAAAGGATTCGACTCAGCAGGAATATTGGTGAAACGAATTGACTGATTGTATGCAAAATATTTATTTCCCTAATTTGGATATACGTTAGAATCCTCACCTATTAAAACATTCCTAATGCCATTCTAATCGCTAATTGATCATTTTAAAAGTTAAATCACCAATCAATACTGTTAAATATTCATGTCTAGTTTCCCCCAGGTTCCAATCCTAAGATATTTTTCCTCGAATATGGTGGAGAATTCTACCAGGAGAGCGAATAACAACTCAAAGTGACCAACGACAGTTAGAAATAATATTATAGCTAGAATGTACATCCGGGTTCTTATTGAAAATTTTCAATTTTTATAAGAAAACATGGAGAAATCGGAACAATTCAACATTAGGAGGTGTTTTAGTTCAGCAAAGAAACCAGCCACTCCTTGGCATTGTAGGGAGCCCACAAATACAAGTTCACATGAGGTGGACCAAAATCATTAAATATAAACCGAACGGGGAGAATAAGCAGACGTTGTTAAGTCTAACTAACGAGTCCGAAAATTACATTAAAATTCTCAAAGCTGTGGATGAGGATTCGATCCCATTTGATCTCTAACCATCTACTTGCATGTGACCCTATTATGTAGCATGTTTCCATGTAGTAGCTTAATTGCATGTCAAAAGTGCATTTTTAATGATATTCACCCTCTGCCACACACCATCGCGGTGACTAGGAAGGTATCGCGTAGATGTAGATCCCATTATATATATGAAAGAGATATTTACAAACATGCCCCTATAACAACTTCAAATAACGTACATTTGCAAACAGTTATTGACTCACAAGAAAGGATGGTTAACGACCGATTTAGAGACTGCAGAATTTTGGATTTTCTTAATAAAAAAAACTTGAAAATTACCGTGATTTTATCTAAACGTCTAAACGTTCATTCTCCAGGGAAATAGAGCTTCATTCGATATAAAAATTCAATACAACTATCATGAGCTACATGCCTTATTTGGGAACAACCAACATAAAAAAACGATGATTCCACGCGAGTCAGCAGTCACTTAAAATACATCGTAAAATCAGAAGGGAGCGTTCGAGGACTCCAAAAAGAGAATCTCGGTGGCAGCTGAATAAATGTGAGGGAGAGATGAAGGTAGGGAGGGGCAGAGGAGATGCTGGGGAGGTTTTCAAGGGGAAGGGGAGAGTGGAAGGAACGAAAGGGAAGCAGGACGACGAGTGGTTATTTAAAATTTATGAAGGGATTATGGAAGTAGGTCTTTATGAGGATTAAATGCGAAAGCCAAGTGATTGATTATGGCAGAGATGCTGTCTTCGAGCCGTCTTAGACGTTATAAATGATTAAGAAACGTTAATGGCCTTCATTATGGTGACACCAACGCTATGAAATGAATTAATAACGATCACAGTTTGGAAATTATTAGCTAGTATGTGAATAAGACTGCCGCTGAAATCGTGAGCAGATTTAAGAAGTAGTTAGAACGGGATTATATTTTATTCTAAAGAAGAATACCTTGAGTCTGCTGTGGACCATTTTTTAACATAGAGTGAGGTTTCCTTAAGAAGAAAGGCATAGGAGTGCCTGCCATTGATTTTTATTAAATTAAAACTTGCATGATTACATAGTGGATTACGTAGTGATTTCATAAATAATCCGATGGTTTTAAAAATTCAAACAAATTTTGAAGTATACGCATTTCATGTGTTTATAATAAAGTAGGTAGGAAGATGATAAATATTATAATGAAATTAAAAATAATCGATAGTTGGGACCAATACTTGGAAGATCTTCTTGCAGAAAAAAATTTACTCATCAAGAATAATGTTTAAATGTTCAAGAACTATCCTCTGCTTTACAATAAGTATTAACGAAGTTAAAACTCTTGTGGTATTCTAAAAAAGGACAAAGATCATAGTTAGGACATCATCTCGGGCTTTTGATATGGAAATCTATTTTAGTATGAAGGATAAAAGGCAATATTGTGTGTAAATTGCAATTTTACTCTTTCACCCTTCCTCATTCCTTATAGATAAGCATCTGGGCCGGGTAACATTATTGCTAAGTACACATAAATTAAGGAATGGAGAAGCAATACGAAAATTTGACTAATTTCTTTCAAAAGTTCCTATATAGAGGAAAAATACCAGAAAAGTGGAAGGAAGATGTCACTTATTTCTGCAATTCACAAAAAAAGGAAAAGAAAACGTAAATAACCATATAAGTGTATCAGTACCTGGAACTATGTACTTGTAAAATATACGACAAACTCATTAAGGAAAAAAGAGAAAATGGATGTGCGGAGATGGAAATAGAGGAGTATGCAGGATTTTGAACCGAAAGATCAACCTCTTTTTGTTGCCCAAGTAATTGAAAAAGACGCTGACCTGACAAAAAGCATAAGACAGCGTTCAACAAAAGAAATTATGGGAGACTAGGTAAAATCAGCTAAGGTAATCTTGAGCTTGATAAGGGCCGTAAAAAACTGAATAAGAACTAATTAGTTGAAACCAGCCCTGAAATGGGATTAATAGCATTTATGAATATTCAAATATACCTTTTATGGTATAATTTCATCGTTCTTGTTCAACTCTGAATCATTAGCCTTTTAAGATAATAAGACTGCATTAAAAATTAAAGAAATTCTGAAGTTCAAGCATTCCCTTTCAGAATGACGTCATTTTATCTGTTGTACTGGAATGAAAAATTTACTTGACCGTTTTGAAACTTGACCAAGTTCTTTAAATAGTGTCCTCGAAATCGACTTAAAATGGAGAACTCACATCCATTGCGGAAAAAATAGTGTTCAAGTCTTTTTAACTTTAACTTTAGTTTTTAAATTTAGTGTTAGGTCTCATATTAGGTAAACAAAGATAATAGTATTTGCATATTCTTTCCACCCGGTTGCTAAGGTGCCAGCCGAATGAACCGAAGTAACTATACATGTTCATACACCGTCATAGCCTACTCTCCAAAAAAATCTAGTTTAGATGACGCGGAATAATCTCAATAGTGAGAGATCGTTAGCCAAATCCTACCACAAATACGTTTCCACATCCAGTTTATCCATGATGTACTGATTTGGGAATAAAACGAGCTTTCGATCAAGATATCATGCCGAGAAAATCGAACGCCTTTATTTGAGATGGAAGTATTCTGTGGAGCCTCTCCCCGAATTCGAACCCAGGATCTCAGGTGAGTAGCCCAACACATTATTCGAAGAGTTTCCAAGCCATCTCACTATCATACCCTTAAGCATTTCACATAACAGACTAAGTTTCCTGAGTCGTTTTTCTTTATATCCCAGTATTCTTGCTAAATTTTAATGCATGCATAAGTAATGAACCTTTTAACTGTTTCCAATTTTTTAAAATCAACGCAAGGTGCACTATTCAGTTACTATAATTCCTGTAGGTATATGTATTGAAGATCCTTGGTCAGAACGTCAAATTAAGATCTCTTAAGAGCTCTACTTTGTGAATGAATCGATTTGGTTTGCGGGTACCTACATAGTCTTATCCCTCTTTAAATTCTTATACTCAACTTTAAAATCCGAAAGTAGGTACATACTTTGAAACTATTTTCGAGTCTCAAGAATAGATGCCTCTTTCAGAAGCGAGCCCTCAGTTGTTTTGGAAATGATGGGGGTAGTATAGACAATGGTGATGAGAAGTGACCGATTGCGAAAGCCACTCGCGAATAAGGGTTACCTAGGTTACTGATTAGCATTAGGCTGTATTTTGATGGACTGAAGAATGAGTGACCTGAAAATCACCGTTACTTAAAGTGTATTCAAATTGAATGGCACCAAAGTATCCACCATAAACCATCCGATGTACTTGTTCCTCCGTCTTGATTTCTAGGAATACCGTTTGCCATGCTCAAATTAACGTAAACTAAAGCCTATTCCAACTAAATGCCACTGAAGAATCTATACCGTAACACACAATTAAATAGGTTTTCGTCTATATCTCTAGAAATACCGTTTTCCTCACTCTAATTATTTCAAAAACTATCGATACCGAAAATTACGAAGTATTTTCGTAAAAGGTGGTGAAAGAAGTACGCAACAATTATTGAAATTCAATATTATGTTACACAATACACATCATATTGCTGACAAAGCTTTAGTAATCAGATAGGCTACACGTCTGACTAGGCACCCAATCAATTGTAGATGCTCGCTCTGAGCTTGGGCGTCATGCTATTCTGAGGTTTTAGCTAAGGATGGGTGGTACGGTGTGATGTTGGCACTTGGAGCGCCAAATGTTGTTACTACTCATAATTAGGCATTGTAAATATAAAAATGGAGAATTCGCACTAAAAGGGCCGTTTCAAGCAATAAAATCACAAATTGAAGCAGAGTCATGTCTTGTGAAATGCATCAATGAATGCGTGGAAATAAACTGAATATTTTTTGTTTAATTGCTCATGCATTTGGGAAATCCTCCACGCAACATGTAGCTTTACACGATGCGTGACTACACAATGGCAAGCATCGGATGAAACGGCTCTCATGAACAGTGCGTTTGAGCTAGCAATTCTCCGTCACACGCCACCACACAGTCATTGGGATCTCACGGGAAAATCCTCGGTGATGGGGATTTAAATACGGGAATCCTGTGGCGGAAACCGCACATATACACGTAGGATTCACGCAGAACCCAACAAAAATAAACGTGTCTCCGCCCCGTGCGGCCAAGAGGTCTGCTTCCATATCCTTCGTCATCATCTCTGTTTTTAAATATGCATCCAAAATATTCAGATACTAAATTCACAATAGTTTATTAGGGATGCTTGGTTAGGACGTAAGAATAAGAGGTCGTAAGGAGCCCTTCTTTATGAAACAATCACTTAAAATTTGGCTAGTAGTAGGTACTACTTTTAAAATCTTCTCAAGCTTACTGAATAGATATCTTTGAGTTTCAGACGAGAAGAATAGTAAAAGGCATTGGCATGCAGGGGGGTAGGTTAAAACCCCCATAAAAGCATGTTTACCAGATTGGAAAATAAAATCCACTTTGTACATTCCACATAAAGGTTTTATTGGTTTCTACCATGGTTTCGACAATATGTGTCATTATCAATATATGTCATCTTGATAATGACGTATACCTATTGTTGAAACCATGGTAGAAACCAATGTGTGGAATGTACAAAGTGGATTTTCTTTTCCATTCGAGTGGTCCCACAAAGCAATGCCTCAAACTTTGAACTATATTCACCAGAATTCGTAAATTATCACTACTATCGCTTGGTATATGTTTAACGCTCTACCCACACTTTACTCCTGAGCACGTTTAAAATATGATCACGTTCGTCACTTGGTAGTAATAAAATGATACCAATGTATCATTTCACTACTAATATTCAGATACTATTTCCCGTAATTTACTATATTTTGTATATTTTGCACTATTTGGAATTTTGCTTATTGGGCTAAAAATTTAGTTGAATTCTCTTCACGAAAAAAGAATGTTACTTTAATTATTGTTTTATTGAATAATAATCCAAATATAATTTAATGATGATGCACATTAAATATTAATGAAACCCTTCCAGAAAGAAATCCTACGTACGCCACTGGTACAAGGTTAGGAATCTTAGGGCAAGGAGGAAGGGTGGAGAAAGTGGAGGCGTCGGCATCAGCCTACTCTTCACGAAAGGCGCCATGGGACTACAGCTTAACGCCCCATCCGACGGACGGAGTAATGTGCTTGAATGCTCTCCACTAAGCACTAAAGAACCATGATCTATATATATATAAATGAATGTATGTGTGTGTGTGTGTGTATGTGTGTATGTCCTTTATGCATTACTACACCATTCATCGGATCTCCATGAAACTTTGGGAAGTTGTTGAGTAGATTCCCGAAAAGAGGACTACGGAATCGATATTTCAATATCGATACTTTATCGATATAATATCGCTAAAGTATCGATAAATTGATACATTATTGATACAAAATTGAGGTGAAATTATTTAGTTTTTTAAAAGGAATGTATCGTTGCAATATCGATACTGTATCGAATGTATATAATGTGTTTGTCCTTTATGCATTACTACACCATTCATCGGATCGCCATGAAACTTTGGAAAGTTATTGAGTACGCTCCGCGAAGGTTTCTACAAAATCGATAATTCAATGTCGATACTGTATCGATATAATATCGATAAAATATGGATACATCGATACATTGTTGTTACAAAATTGAGGTGAAATTATTTAGGTGTTTTTTATCAAAGTTTTATAAAGTATCATTACAATATCGATACTGTATCGATACAATATTGATAACTTCATGCATTACCACAACATTCATCCAATTTCCATGAAGCTTTGGTTAGTTGTTTTGTTCACTCCATGAAGGTTTATACAATATCGAGAATACAATATCAACACTGGAGACGGGATGTGCATCCCATTGAACTTGCAATTCATTGAAACACTCACGTGCAACATATTCAAATCATCCGGCATGGGACAAATATTTCAGAAATGCCAACTTATTGCTTGCGATGAATGCACAATGGTGCACAAAGCATCGCTCGAGGCTCTGGATCGATCATTGCAAGATTTACGTTGAATCCTGAGACCATTTGAGAACGCATTAATATTGCTTGCACGACATTTCAGGCAAACATTACCTGTAATTCCTCGATTGACACTAGCGGATGAAATAAATGCTTGCCTGAAATATTCTACTTTGTGACGACATGTAAAGACGTTAAAATTATATACAAATATGCGTGTCCAGCTGCAAAACAATCGATCAGCTGAGATATATTGTATACCCATAAGAATTGTGAAATTAAACATACTATAAACGTGCGCTTTCCATTTAACCAGATTGAGCCACAGCAACGCGTGGCCGGGTCAGCTTGTTACCAATGAAAAATACCTTCCACTCCCGGGATTCGAACCCGGACACTCCAGGTGAGGGGCCAGGGGAATTGTGTTTGAAATCATCGGGATTATCTCGAATAGGTAACCAAGGAGTCACGTGATATAAACACGAATTGATTAAAAAGCCATTCATGTTTATGCTACGTTTATATTCCTTGGTTACCTATTTGAGATAAACGCAAGGGTTTCAAACGCAACCCAATGCACTCTAACAACTTCACCAACCGGACCCTCGTATGTCTCTTGCCTACGCCATGCACTCTCTTCAACATCCGCTGGGAGAGCGTGTCCGGGCGGAAGGCGGCGGCGGCGTCTCACGGGTACGTGCTCAGGCGGAGTTCGCGCGTCATTTGTCAGAGAGAGAGCGAGTGTGATGGAGTGAGTTGGAAAGGGAAGGGGCTGGTGCCTCCTAGGAGTCACCGCGGTGAATCGACGAGAGTGAGCGTGAACGTACTCGCTAAGCACCGCACTCATTATGATGTGTGCGACGACGGCATCTTCCCTCGCGCGCGGAGGAAGGGTGGGGAGCGGGAATAATTCTTCATAATGGGACATGACCTCCGCTTCCTGCCGCGACTGAGTGGGTAATGGACCTCTGAGTGGCCGCCTCAAAGAGTATTGCCCTCCTCCTCCGCTCATGGGTGATCCTCCCAAAGGTTCATTTTACGCCGCCATTTCTAGCACCAGGGGATTGTGTTTGAAACCGATGGGATTATCTCGAATAGGTAAACAAGGAGTCGCGTGATACAAACACATTTCGAGTGGTTAGGAAAATTTGGTGTGTTATAACTGCTGATTACAAGCTCTTTCATTGTTTACAAGCGTTTAATCTCATCTGGGTGCTCTGTAGTCGAGTGATGAGAAAAACTCAGTGAAAACAATTAATGATATTGTAGCGAGTGATTCAGACGCTCAAAATTGGCAAACCATTCGTGTTTACACCATGTGACCTTGGTTGCGCATTTGAAATAATTCCGACGGTTTCAAACGACGGCCTTACAAATAGCTTGATTCCCACAGAAGTTATATAAGATGGCGCCATCTTGCCTATAGAAATATTGTATTCCGAATCAATTTTTAATTTAGAGCAATGAATATAAAATGGAAATTTAAAACAAGGTTCAGAATATTTCAATTGGTTATTTTATGAAACCAATTTTAAAATCGCTTGCTTTCATGAAATATCTAAGTTCAAATTAAAAATGCAGAATTTTATATTATAAAAGGCTTGTTGGGGTGGAAGATGCGATTCAAAACAAATATAATTTTATAATAAAATCTTGCGCAGTGATTTTGGCTCTTCAAACTTTTTACGAAAAAATTTAGTGATAAAACATTGCCAACTGTTTTCAACAACTTGTTGCCCGGAGTGAGGGAGCTCGAAAATTAATGTTTTCTTTTTAAAGTTGATTTGTTTTCTCATTTTAAAATTCCTCAAAATATTTAGAGCATAACGGCTTTGTAACAGCAAACAAAAGTAATTGTTTTCCAAAAATGAATCTCTCAGCCTAAATACCGATAAACCAACATATCAATCAAAACTGTTGTTTTAAAAAAGACCTTTTAGGTTATCCATACAAGAAATCGTTTCATACATCCAATTACAGAGGTATGTTAAATTCAATACCGATGTTTCACAAACCTCCAATATGAATATTAACTGGGCCTTTTTCTAGATGATTGTTCTCAATCAGTTGGAAAAATATAATTATTTTGAATCTGAAGAAAACTTTTTTTTTCTTCTTCCGGCAAGAATCAAACATGAAGTGTGCCATGATAAGCCCTCCCACATTATCATTGCTTGAGAGGTTATTCTCACTGGAATTTTCTCCAACGGGAGAGATGAATTTGCAGAAGGGAAAGCAATCTGTCATCAATTCTAGCTCCTTATATTGGGCGCCCACGCCTTCGTATTTCATCTACGCACTTGATCCTATTGCGGTTGAATTGTGAAGCCACTTGCACGTGTTATGGTCGTGCCCACGCGCATAGAGGCAACCGGCAAGACCCTGCTACCCTTCCCGCACATCACAGAGTTCCCGATATCTTCATGGGACCACGCGAACACAAAACTCCCGGCCGAACGCCCACGAGCCGCGATCACAATCATCGCTGAGGAAATACCGAGCACTGGGGAGACGGAAAGAATGGAAATAAAGACGCTAAGACCCAACAAATTATTCCAAACCATCGCCCTCTAGGGTTCGTTAAGCCGAAGATCCGGAGCGTAAAAAAAACTCCTTTCTTATTCATAAAGATAGTACGGGACGCACAAAGGAAGGATGAGACTCAGGAGTGGTGAAGGGCACAAAAGAAGGGATGACTTCGCGGAGAGGGCCGAATGCCACTAAAAAGGGCATCCAACCCCTTATTCCCACTGCGATTAAAAAAAAACCCACGACAAAAGAGAAACGCTCCCGAAAGTCATCCCTCCCGAAAATACGGTAAGGTAAAGACGGGGTAGGGGACATGAAATCGATGGGGGAAAATCAGGATTGCTCCTCGAAAGCGCTGATCGCGGCATTATCGGAATAATAAAATGGGGATCGCCCATATTGAGTGGGAGGGACGGATGGAAGACACCGGGTTGGGTGGGCAGTTGGGAGCTGCGGTTCGCGCGAAGGTGTAATGCATTCATGGAGGATGAAGAATATTGGAACGGGGGTGAGTCGAGGGTGGGGTTGGGGGGTGCGATCGTTTTTGGGGATGACTTGCGTACGGCGTGCGAATGAGAGGGGAGGGAGAGGGAAGAGGCAGAGGATGGAAATGAAACAGCGGCAGAGGGAAATGGAGGAAGCAGGTGTTCGAACTTTTATTCCCGCTCCTCCACTAATATTCTTATATGAATTTCGTTTGCTCACTCTTGTTCTTCCGTCCCCTCCCCCCTGATTCATTTCAGATCACGGAGCGTATTCCATCACGAGTGCATTTTTCAAATATTTCATTATTCGTCTAATACTGACTTAAAGCTACAGCGTAGTTGCCCTACGAATGTGACTTTTATGTTTTTGCCGGAGATAGGAGCTCATCTGGAGCATGTATTATTAAACCCAGGCTGTGTGCTGTACTGGATACAGAGGATCTTTGATATGGACATTTATTAGATTATTAGAGATATCAACGAAATCGCATCCGATGGTCAATGAGAACGCTACTTTGACTGTAGTATGAAGTTAAGACCAGAATAATACTGCAACCAGACTCGAGAAACAAAAGCTAGAAAGGTTGGAAGATTTTTGCTATTCGGGAAGCTGAATAACAACAGACGGAGGAAGAAAAGAGGAATTACGTTAAAATGAAGAGGGAGGCCAATAGAATAATCGTGTGGAGGGCTGTGTCAAACCAATCCTAGGATTGTTGACTGATGATGATAATGATGATGACGGAGGAAGAAAGCAGGAGTTAACAAATAAATAGCGTAGGCAAGAGAGTATTCTACCATAATAAGAATTCACTATAACTGGTGGTTTCGGGCGTAACTTTATAGAACCTATTCATCATCGAAAATAAAACTTTGTCGTTCCACATAAATTTATGAAAAAACCCCGTGCTTCCACCATGCTATTTAATAAATTTATATGGAACGACAAAGTTAAGTTTTCTTTTCAATCAAGAATTCACTAGTTACTGGAAATGCTAGCTTTAAAGTAACGAAACGCTTAATTAGAACGTATATCTAAAGTACGGTCTTTTATGACAGTTGAAGCGTGGACAATAAAGCCTGAGGTAAAATGGAAAGTATTTGAAAAGCAATATTTAAGAAGCATGATACAGAGAAAATGATCGAGTAACAAAGATGATATTCTGATAATAGTAGGAGGAAAAGTAGAGAGTTCTAAACATAAGTACCAACCCAAATGATATATGGAGGACATTCAACGTCAGTACCTTATTCCTAACATACAGCGATAATCTATGGATTCCTTTGCGCCTATCGTTAAAAGTAGGCTAATTTACAACGCTTTCTCTAAACTCATCCGATTTCTGCGATCTCCGATAAACTCATCCAATTTCTATAATTTCTACTTGACTCTACCACCCACATGTTTTTAAGAGTTCCAACAACCATACTTTTGGTTTCCAACTATTTTTGGGTTTCCTGATAGCCAATACTAATACTTAGGAAAGTCAAAGAAAAACTTAAGCACTACCCTGGGGTTATGCCTTCGAGTCATTATTCACAGTCAGAGTGCAAAATCAGCGTTTTTTTAAATTTAGGTTTTTGTTTTTGGAAAACCAACTTCCCGATTCAAGTTTTTAAGAAAAATCCATTGCATTATTTGCAGAACGAGCGTTAGAAGAACATGAATTAATTCTAAGAGGTAGTTATGTAATTTCCCCTTCACCATTGATCCCACGAAGAAGTGACACTGATACCGAAGAAAGATAATGTGGCTTCATTCTTAGATCACGGTTTGGAGGAGTCAGTGGACCGGGTAAATCATGATGAGGGCTCATTGTTCGTCTCCACGGCACTATTCACCTGCCTCAATCTCGACTGTGCATCTGCAAACTTGATACTGGACAATTATGCCCCTATTATGCTGCTCTGCAGCTTATACGCCCCACAGTACCTTAGCGAAACGCGACTGCAAGCAGTGGACTAGAAACCCCACATCATAGGGGTCAGTGCGCTAATAGGTAGCGCCAAAGGGGCAGAGTAGCCCTATACAACCACTCGTCCCCAACGTCTTCCCCTTTAAAGCTAAATAGTCAAAATGCCCAATCAACCTCTTCTACTGTCGCCACCATTGAAGCCCTCCCTATTAGTGGTGACTGTATGGGCTTGCTTCTCTTTGAGCAAAAGCATGAAATGATAATTTGGTTCTAAATTTAACTAACTAGGCAATACCCTAATTACATGTCTGATTTTAAGGAAACACTTACCCACGGAGGTAGGCAGGTAGGTGTTATGGAGTTTAGGTGCTTCGACTACTAATGGTCATTTCGCACCTTCACCGCCATGTTCTTGTCAGATATTTGGGTAACATGATACGGTTTCCCTGACGCGACACTATTATGCCATCCATATACCCACGGAATAGGTATAGATACACATTTTTACAGATTATATTTTTGTTGCTTTATTATAATACAAAGACAATCAAATCCACACGGATGGAAGCTAATTAAGAGCAATCACAAGAGGCAAGCATCGGGAAAACTCGCCACTGCCGAAGGACCCGGCGCCCCTAGCGGAATAATATATTATTTTCCTGAACCGCAGATGTATACGTGTATTTTTTCATTTGCATATAATTTAAAAGAAAACAACGTTTTAATTGAAACGGATGCTGAAGTTGTTAAACTTAGCTTAGTCAGCTTAGAGCTTACATATCGCTTTATCTCAATGTCTTCCGAGATAAAATAAAAATGATCCTCATATCTCACCTAAATTACTTGAGGTATTTAGCAATAGCATCTCAACCCCTTTGGCACTTGATGTTAGAACTGTGGCTAGTCTGATTGAATCCAAAACACTCAAGTTTCACGAGAGGAGAGCGGGTTGGATAATCTATGCTTTCAAAGGTTTCCAACCAGTATACTTGTAAAACCATACAATAATCCTTACTTTCCTGCATACATGGAGGAGGTAAATTCCTAAGTGATAACAATAGTAATATATAGTTCATTTTGATCATAGTTTTTTTCAAAATTAACTTTCTTTTACTAATAGTGGACTCTTTTGTCAGTATAGTAAATGGATGATTTCTTTTTTTAATGGGACTGTTAAAAGACCTTTCTTTGCTCCATTAATAATGAATGACGATTCATGGGCAATAATATCTTTTCGGTTCTTTTTTAACCGGTAAATCCTTACCAGCACATCTTCATAGAAATGTCCCATATTCAATATAAAAAAACAGCCCCTTACTTGCGTCTTACCGCTAGAACAGTTTGAATTGTGTTCTTACTCAGGGAATATGCGTATTTGGAGGAGCATGCAATCATTTTGATAGACTTTAAATTGGATTGAACTAAACAAGGTTTCATTTATACCTAAAAATGCACATGTAGATACAAAAGTGTCACCTGTGTCCGTTCCGTTTAGAGGCTTCAGCTGTTACCCGAGAAGTCAACTCCACAAACACTGTGTTCCATTTGAAGTTTCTCATTCATAAACTAGATGCACCGCGTTCATCATCAAACTTACGGTCGACTTGCGCCGAATTGTCTCTCTTTCTATCTCTCTCTTCACTCTCTTCTCTTCGACTCCACATTTCATTACGGGAATGCTTTTTGAAGAGGGAGCGACGTGCGTTTTGAGAGAGTGGCAAAGCAGATGAGCGAAGAGGTCCAGCGTGGGGCACGGAGCGGCCGGGCGAAAATCGATCGCACCACGAATGGAAGCTCTCTTGCATCGGTCCCTTATTGAGGAAAATATTGGGTGCGAGTAGAAATTGACGCGTGGGAAGACAATCACCCCGGGGTGTAGAGGGGGTGGCGAACTGCAGAGGGTTGAAAAAAGAAAGGGGAAAGAAGGCAGGACGCTCCAAAGATCAGGGGGTGTACTGCAACAGGGAGATCTTTTCGAGGGTTGGGGCCGAAGATCCCTGGTCGGAGGGAAGGGAAAGCAAGGGGTGCGTGGAACAGTGGCAGAAATCTGATGGGAAGAGCCGCTCGCATTGCGAATGGAGAAATGAGAGAGGGGCTAGGGGGAGGGGGAAGCCACATCCGTTTCTATGGCAAAGGGGTTGGCCGGTGGCAGGAAGAGGCGAGCCCGTGAAAGATGAAGGGACGGGCGGAGAAGAGTGGATGGAAGGAACGCTCGGGCCTCTTCCTTTCCTCTCCCTCCCCGAGTTCTCCTTCCCTTTTTACCCTTCTTCCAGGGCCTCATTCAGGGATTCCAAAAAGGAGGAAAGCTTTTTCTCATCAAGTCCGTCGTAATATCAAGAAGCTTGTCTTTTTTTTCTTCGCTGTTTGCTGAAAGAGAACCCTATTCAGATTTCCTTCCCCGCATTTTTTCCATCGTTATTATCGGACTTTCTTTGGAGACCATAAATTTTTCTCTATTCGGCAGCCGAACTGATCGGATGCGGAAGTCACCAAATAGTTTAAACATAAGATCACAATCCCGCTCCCGCAAATCGTCGAATTCAACGCTAACGACCTCGTTTGCATTAATGTTTACTGTCGGTCGCATTTTTTTTTAACTGCTCGGCATACGGCTCAATTATCCCGGCGAGACATGACCGCATCTCTGGGATGTTCGTCCCAGGTCGGTCGTCGGAGCTAATTTACTGGTATGACATTGATTGCGCCTCATGCATGAATTATCGTGTGCTGAAAGAAAAGTAAGAGGGGATTATGGCTCTCACGCCTCGTAGTGATTGATTAAAAATCAACAAAGCTGGCATGAGTTAATGCCGATTGGCGTGAAGCTGTACAATGTGATTTGGCGTTAATATAATTTAGTTACTAAACATGGTGAACGCAATTATGGAAGGGAAAAGAAATCTCATTTAAATGATCCGTTCGTGCGAACGAAAAAAATATACCAATGCAATCAACCTACTTCACCAGTTCATCGTGCAAAAAACATTATAACCATTGTGTGTATAGTATTATCCGACATGGGTACTGATGTAGATTAGATAATCTGGGTGGTACCATAAGCACCTATTCACCCAAAGGTAACATTTTCACGGAGTTGGTACGTCTACATGATGCATTCTATTTTCACAGATAGATGGTTCTGACAACTTTTATGCTTTATCAACTTCTTCCGTAAAGGATTCGGTTGTGACAGTGTAGCTTGAATTCTCGTCATTGCTATATAATTGAGTTATTGCTCGAGTGAACCTCGGTGGCATGTGCAGCAAGTCCAAGGTCGTCCGATTGGCCAATTTTCGAGGTAACACATTTCTCTCATCGCGAGCCATTATTTTCCTTCGCTCCCCTGAGTGAAATAAGTACTTTTCCAATCCCGGATCCGCTTCAGACCACATATCCCTATCCCTTCTATCCCTTCCATCCCTATCCTTATACCTTTCCTCCCGGTCTGAAGCGCCTATTAGTGCGGAAACAGACTTGAAAACACCATGAATGAATGTTTTCCGGCACAGTACTTATCTTTTTTATGCTTATTTGGAACATTACTGCGGGCGTGAGCAAATTTTTCCCATAGAAAAGTGACCGCTGCCTCCCCATAATTGCCCTGAAAATCATCGGTGTTGAACTCGCACTGCCGTTATTTGGAGCATGTGTATCAAAGCTCTCCCAACACTGCATTCAGTCTCCATTGGAGGTGGGACTAGATTCTCTTCTATTTACAATTTACAGCGATGGGTCAATAAATGATTCTTCATAGTTTCGTACATTTCTCAAATAAATTAGCTTGAAAATTAAAGAACACGCATGCATAAAGGTAATTCTTAAATTATAGGTTTCTTTAAAATTTCATGACGACAATAAATCTTTTCTAAATAATATGTGTACTATTTTTTAACTGATGTTCAAAATATTTCTCGCATGTAAATGATGAGGAGTAAAATCGTTAAGAGTAGAAATTGGCAGGGTAAGTACGGACTCCTGCTGATTCCTCATCTAGAGTTCATTCTTAATGGCACTAATAATCTATTATTACAAGGGTACCGAGGTACAACGTACCATACACACACTGTACACAACGTACAGTAAATCGCCATTATAGACGCTATCGCAAGCTACATGATATCGTTGGTCATGTAAACTCTGACGAAACGCCTTAACGCAAAAAGTCAACTCTCAAGTTTTCCTATCCCGAGTTGGTCTGGCAGCGTTAGCCATTTGGCTTCTGCTTGTGCATCAGCAATAAAATCAAGTCATTGCGTAATTATTGTTGATCTAAGGATTAACAACGCTATACATGTATCATTGAATGGATGGCTCTAGCTAATTCGTAATTACGTTTTGGTAGTGAAATGAGATTAGCAATTAGTAATGAAAAAACTGTACTAACGCCTGAAATTAATTGGATGCTCACTATTCACCGACAATGGTGTCATAATCACACAGGTCCGAGGCTTTGTATAACAAGTCTCCAGGTTGACGGTAACTAAGTGTCAATTAATTTGATCCCAAAATTGCATCAAGAGGCTCTTCCATTGTGTGATTTCCATGCACATCAAAGGATGTTACGCTTCGCGAGCACGTTTACGTCTCATGGATACCAAAACGGCTCTGAAAGCTATCTCGACTCGCCAGCCACCTTTGCTCCCACATATATTTTGATTCACTCCAATCTCGCCTCGGGGGTGTCCACTAAACATCCATTTATATTCCTCACAAGGTTGGCGCACGTACGCGATTAATCACGGGGAGGTCTCGCCCGAGGCACAAGAAGTGTCGCGTGCGTACCTTGTCTCGGATGCAGGGAATCGGAGGGGGTTGGAACGGAGGCGAAGGGGTGCGTCGGAGAGTTAGGTGGGGGCGGGGGAGAGAGATTATGGGAAGGGGCACACAGTGCGTTGGAATGGAAAAGGAAATTAGATTAGGAGCGGGGGAAAAGAGCGAGGGGAGTAGAACAGCAATGGTGGGAGGGGAGGGGGCAGGATTCGTGGCGGTGGAGCCGGGGGGCAAGAGAAAGGGACGGGGAGGATACGTGTGCCGTCTGCACCCTCTCTTCCGCTCACCCCCCTTTGTCTCGGGCAAAGCCGGGGTCGTAGGTCGGGAGAGGAGAGCGTCGGACGCAATCTACGGCGGAGCGGTCCCAGTGAATGCCCTCTTATGGCATTGGGCTTGGAGAAGCGTCGTCGCAATCAATGTGGAAAAGATGATGAGTGAGAGAGAGATAGTGAAGGAGAGGGAGAGGTACGGGAAAGGAGATCGAATTGGAGGAGCCCAGTGATTGAAACTGTAGAACCTTCAATGGGACGTTGCGGTCCACCTTTCCCACTACAGTGAGAGCTGAAGTAATGATACCGCTATAAAATACACTTTCTATCTTTTAATTACGCAGAGGTGAAATTTCATTCTTTTTCGTGTTTCCTTGTCGCGGACTTCCATTTTTATTGGGAGTGACTCTTTGAGGAACTTCTTTTCCGGCTATTGTAATTTTGATTTTTTAATGAATGGTCAAGGAATTTGTTTCCTAGAATATTCACAAGCTTAGATAATTCATCTTGTATAACTGTCTTCAAACATGTCTCCAAACACGTCGGTCATAAACCGCATGAAAATTATACTAGTGATACAGTATCAAAAGAAATGTTCATGAAAGACCAAAGCTTAGGATTAGAATAAATAGCCAGACGCTATCTATAAATTAATGCCACAAGTGCTTTAACTCTTTTTTTTATCATATTTTGAGTTCTAGTCTCATTTTTTTCTAACAAAAGAGCCTTTTATACCCATGAGAATAGCTCTTCCTGGCATAACTGATAGAGAATCTTTACTTTCCATGAGCTAACTATATTTATTGGATTATATCCTCCCTTTTATGAAAGTATTCATCGCAAATAATGAATGCATATAATTTGCATATAATGTCCGATTATTCTCCATTTGCGATTTCTATCCTTGAATCATAAAGTAACTCCTATGATGACCCCTGACTATGTTCATATCATTTCGAGGGATGTGGATATCATGTCGAGGGACGATGTGATGACGTGTTGAATTATGAGAAAAGCGAAAATTCAGGATCCCATTACTGTCTAGTCTAAAGGTTAATATTTCTCAATGGATAGCATTATTTATGAACGCTCTCCTATTATTTAACAGCAAATGTGAAAAACTTAAGCAACCGATCATTTAATTTTTGTGTTTTAGAGTTTCTGTAAAGACGCTCGTTAACATTTAATGATTTTCATCAACATAAATTCTTTGAAGATTAAGAAAACCCGGAATTTCACGACAGTTTTTCCTTTCGGGTAATAGGGTTAAGATTTCGGGAGCCGAAAACAGTAATTTGAGAGGAATAATTTGAATCGACCTTCTGATTCAATTTCAAGGGAACCAGAGGGGGAGGAGAGTGAAGCAGAGTGAGGCTGAAGGGGAGAAGGCAAGAGAGTAAGTGATCTGAAAAGGAAGTTACGGAGAAGGGATTAGGAGCTGGCGAGAAGAGAAAGATGAAGGGAGTGACGGGAAAATAGGGGAATGGGCATAAGGCGGTTGAAGGGAGCAAACCTAAGGAGGGGACAAACGTGGAACACCCCATACCCTCTTGTACTTCTGAAATGTCTGGACAAAGACAATTCTATCCTAACGTTTCGTGTTGAGGGGCCAGAATGAGACAACCTTGAAGAAACAATTTTTTTGGAGTTGAGGGGAACAAAGAAAGATTAACTTTCGCGGTGCCTGGATTAAACTAAACAGAAAAAATATTATTTGAGCCAGAGGTATCACACGTATTTTGAGCACTTCGTCAGATCCTCTACCAACCCTTGTAAGATTACGTGTACTCTCAACTGCGTCACACCTTTCTCTCAGCAGATGCAAAACTGTGACAAATAAGCAATTTCCAGTTGTGTGACACCTCCTCCCCGTGAAAATAGCAGAGGGGAGGTAAACGTACCAGGCTAATGGGAATGATTAAAATATTTTTAGCTTTAGTGTCGACACAAAATACAGTTTACTACGGAATAAAATACTTTAGTTAGAGGAAGTAAACATGGATTAGATTTCACATTTTGTGGCTCATTCGAGGAGTGGTGTTGCAGCGAATTCACGCAGTAGTGCTAAACAACTTGAGAAAGAAGGTAAAGTAAATGAGTCATTACCACGCCTGTTAAGTAAAAAATTCTCTCTCATTCATAAAAATTAATTAAATATTTAAATATATTTAAGAGTACGTCTTTTCTCAGAACTTCATATGGTTAAAACATCCGAATGAAATTCAATTAACTGTAGGTTCCTAATATACGGACAGAGGCCACTGCGCAAATCAGCCAAAATCATAAATTATAGATCAAGATTTATTTATAGTGGATCCTCATATCAGTAAATTTGGGAATGCGAGAAATATATAAAATATTTCAATAGAAATTTACACCAATTTTTCCTCGTAAAACCTAAGTTTCCGAAGCTTTCAATGAATAATAAGTCAAGTTACAAAAAAAAAATAGGACCTGAAAGTACGGGATTGAAAAGAACTTGTATCTGCGGTGATTGAGGTGAATGCGGATCTTTGGGATTCATCTACAGTTCTCATGCGAAGAAAATATTGACCTCCAGTTTCGGATGTCAATCAATCAATGCCACGAAGATCGTTAGAAAGAGGCAGAATCGTTTTGTATTGTGGACGCCGCCATGCGAAGACCCTTCGGCCAGTTCATGGTCGAGGAGAACCACGGCACGACGATAATTTATAAAGCTGGTGTCTGAAGGGGATTAAAATGAACACTGACGGCTTAGGATTGACCAGGCGCGGGCCGAGGGAATTGTTATTCTTGGCGAGTGACGGCCACTTGAATCTCCTCCGATGCAAGGCGCTGGACCATTAAAGCCCTCACTCCGCCTTTCTTTCCGCAGCGGTGGTGGTCCCAAGACGGCGGCGCGGCGGTCCAACGCCTGTGTGATCGGAACGTGGGCGCGCCGTCCTTCGAGCTTCTTTTTTTTCATCTCACTTCCCCTTTCTCGAGTCCCAATTCCTTCCGCCATTTCTTCCTGCCAAGACAGTGTTTATCTTGACACTTTCCCCTCCCTCCCTATCCCTCCCCTCCCTCCCTATCCCTCCCCACACTCCCCAACCTTCCCCTGGCCCCCTCTCCTATTCACGTCATCATTCACCCCATTCCTGCCTTAGCTCCTGTCCCTTCTGCGCCAATCTCCCGACTTCATCCGCCAATCCACCTGATCAAGGAGCTGTCATAACACTCGAGCCCAAGTTGGTTATTTCGTGGTGGGGAATGACTCGGCATGATGTCTCGGTCAAAAGGACAGGGTGAGCCTATGAAGCCAGCAGGTATTCTAAGGCTTAAGACCAATTCTTTCGGAGAATTAGCGATAATCAGAGGACATCTAGGCAAGCACTGTAACGTCGTGCCAAAGCCTAAATAAATGAGTGATTTCATTTACCTAGAGATTTTTGTTTTCTTGGTTGTCTTTTAGTTGAGTTGATGGTATTTTTAGTATCTTTAATATGTGAATTATAGTTTTTTAATGTTTGAAATGAAATGATTTTTGTAAATTATTGAATTTTTATTTTGTAAAAAAGGTTATTAAGCTGATTTTGATAGAAGAGAGAAGGGGTAATTGCTGTGTGAGATGCTGGTGGGAGAGGGCTATATATTCTTTAATAAAGAGGGTCTGAAACCGTAGAAAATAAATAGATTATTGAAAAGAGAAGATCATGACATCACAGCACATCTCAAGCATCGCTAAGTCTTAAAATAGTCATTTTCCAGCGTACACAGTAAAAGTTACTCGGGGGTGGCGACCAACAACCAAGAACCATTTTGCTATTAATGCGAAATTGGGTGAATTGGCAGATCAAGGAATTTTCATGAGAAAAGTAAAAGATTGGAGTAAAATCAGGTCATCAATTGCCATTAGTTTAAACTTGATGGTAAGCGCATACGTCCTATCCAACGAACAAAATACTCGACTTGAATCGTTATATAGTTAGCACTCAATAAGGCATGGTGATTCACTGAAAAAAATCTCTACCAATGTCAGGACCTTCGGGATTCCAGTCCGGGAGTCCAGACCTTCGGGATGTGAACCTGGTACTTCAAGCATAATACCAAATCGATTCACTCTTTATTTGCGATTCTTCATACTAATTCAGTTAAAAGCACACTAAGAGAGTCATATCTCAAAGCCGCGAAATAATGTACGCGTTCTCTGTAAAATACCACTATTTAGTATAAGCCTGTGTGAATAATATCTTCTTAAATAATTAAACATGTGATGTGTGTTTTGGGATTGCTCCGCGATGATGTGATAGTCCACCTACGTTTCCTCACCGCTGCTGGAGGCCTGTTTAAGGTAGAATGGTGTCCCTGCGAATTTCGTTGGTATTTATGTGGGTTTGGTTGGGTGGGGTGAAGGGGTGGTTATTTCTAAGGAAAATTCTGGATTTTAAAACAGGAAGCCATTAATTTCCTGCTCTTAGTCCCTGTTAAAATAGTTGTTCTTTTTTGAATCACTATCCCTTCTCGAATGACGCGAGTTCGGAAAGATTTGTTCCTGGATAAGACCTTCACGCCGGGGATGTCTATGGTGTGCCCATCAGCGTGTTCAGTGACTGCTGAGCGTTGAGAGTTTTGGAGTCTAATGGCAGCGAGATGCTCCTTACGCCTGGTTTTGATGGTGCGGTCCTTTATGGCCTATAATATATACTTTATGACAAGTTTGGCATTAATTTCGTAGACCCCGCTGTTTCCAATTTGTCACGTTCTTTAACGCTGCGAGTTGAGTTGATTTTGGCCTTGATTATAGTTTTTATATTATATTTGGCCAAAATTCTTGCAATCCGGTCCGTCACCCCTCGGATGTATGGCAGGAAAGCCTTTTTCGCTGGTTCGATTTCTTCCAGCGGCGACTTCGTCCTCTGTTTTTCTTTCCCCGTGATGGCCCTGTCAATATCACTCTTTCTGTAACCGTTGTCAAGTAAAATCTTTCTCAATGTTCTTAGTTCACTTGATTGGTGCTCGTCATCGCTTAAAATAAAAGAACGGTGGACCATAATCTTCAGCAAGCCATTTATTTGTCCCGGATGATGGTGCCAGTTGGCGTGGAGGTACGTAGTTGTGTTTGTGGGTTTTCGGTAAATCGTATGTCCCAAGGATCCGTCATCCTTCCTCATAATGAGCACATCCAAGAACTCAAGCCTCCCATTCACTTTGACCTCTTTCGTGAATTTTATGTTGTTGTGTCTTTGGTTTAGATTATCGAAGAACTGCTCTAATCTCTCCCTGCCGTGAGTCCAGACCACAAACGTGTCATCCAAGTAGCGTAACCAGAGTGAAGGTTTGTGAGTAGCGGTGTTTAAGTAATAGTAGTAAGTTAGTAGATGTATAAGGCTGTGGTATCAAAGCGTTCCATGTAGATTTGCTATTCCAGGTGAAATTCCAGGCGAACCCATTGATACACCTTCTGTCTGTTCGTAAAAGGTGCGGTGCCATTTGAAATAAGTGGTTGTAACACAAACTCTTGCGAGATCTGCTATCCTGCCATTAAAATTGTCTCTTACGACATCGAACGCAAAACCCAAAAAACCACATGACTTAGACATGGACCGCGAAAGTTTTAATCAATTGATAATTAAATATGTTTATATCCAATCTTCCTTTTCCATTGATTTTCCCCCGGCCAGCAGCCTAATTATGTTTCTTGCCTAAACTAAGTTATTTGCTTTTTTTTAGTCCTCTCCGCATAAAAAACACACAACCCTGCTCTTAGAAATTTAGTCGACAAATTCTCAGGAGGGTAACAATTCCCATAAATTTAGACGGGATTTGGCTTCGAAATCGAGATCTGTAAGATTTCTTCCTTGGTATTTTATCGGCTTCAACATCCTTTCCTACCAAAATTCGGGACCTTGAAGAAGAACAACAGGAAGACAAACGAGTGGTGAGAAATCGGAATCTCGTTTTTGCACCGCACGAGAGGAGCTGAAAGAATCTTACAGTTGACCTCAGCCACGGGACAAATATCAACCATAAAAAAATTGCATGTATAATAATTCTTCCTCGCCCTGAAAACCCTAACTAGCTTTCCTCAGACATTTCTATGGCCATGAACTATACTAATTGAGCTATTAGAGACATTGCGTAAGCCTCCATTTTCTCATTGCTAGTAACGTCACGATTTCTATTGAAAAAGTCCAAGGAGGCAAAAAAGTAGGGAGGATGTAACGTAGGCTGCTGGAATGACGTGCCTATCTCTTGAAGGCAGAGAGTGAGGAGTCGCAAAAACTTATCGCCGGCACGGAATCTCACCCGGCCAATAATTTTTGCAACTCGCCCACCTCTACGGCTCAGTCGCAAGAAAAAACAGAGGAAAAACTTTCCGAGCGTCGTCTTCGATTTGTATGTGCCTTAAATCAAGGATTCCGTCGGCGTAGTGGTCCCGAGGTCTCCCTTTCGACCGAATCACCTACCAACCCTCGGAAATGAAAAAAGAAAACCGCTCCCTTGCCTCCGAGAAGACGCATCCCCCCGCACTGTTCAACCAACTCCTCTCATTCTTCTCCGATCCTTCCAAACTCCCCTCTGTTTGTCTTTCCATCCCCATGAGTGGTCCCTGCCGCCTCCTTCCTCTTCCGCCGCTCTTGACTTCGGTGCATGTGGGACGGTAGTGGGTCTCACCTTACTTCTCTGTCGAGTGTCGGCGTTCGTATTGGCCCGCTCGAGGTACTAGCATCGTTCCCTCCCCATACATAAGTTTCCTCATGGGAAGAAATAAGAAGAAGATTCTGCCGCTCAGCGTGTCTTTCATTATTTTTCCTTCAGTAATAAGTGTAATGTTATCTTTTAATTTTTCAAACTGACCGCCCAGTGCTAATACCACTAATAATCCATCGCTAGGACGATGGGATGCTTTTGTAAGACGCCTTTAAATATTTATTTCGCATTTCCTCAACATACCAGCAGCTCTTTGTTTCTGTTCCTTCTTTTTCTCGACCTATCTTTCTTACAACCTATGCCCACAGGCCTCAGAAATTACCCAATTCTTCGTATGCTTTCAAACGTTGATAAATTTTGATGCATAAAAACGTTAACTTTGTATTTTTTTTCAAAGCCTATTGAACTACTAGCACTTAAAACTGAATCCAGGATGTTGCCCAGTAAAAATACTCTAATTTCAAAGTACATAGCGCATTAATAACCAGGTTCGGTCGGCAAAGTGGTGTAGCACTTATATCTCTCGAGGGTAATAATTATCTTTGGTCATAATCTCAAATACAATACTGATGGTTGAAAAATTCACAAAAGTGAGAGCGTGGGGTCGTAAAAAATTCACTATATATGTACTACATGTCCACTCAGGCTCTTACTGGTTTGATCTATGTCTCGCTGCAGTGGTCAATCATCCAAAATACATGCTATACACATTCTTAACTTCTTTTGAACCTTTCTAAATTGTGGATTTCATTTGGTTACAAATTACGTTTCATTATGCTACAATTAGAAAACAAGCTATATTTAAATGTAGTCTACGCTAAATCACGTTTCCTACCGTATATAGATATACCATATAAAGTTTACCTCACTTATACAGCCAATTTTTAATTTTTTTTATTTTCATAGAGTTAAATTTCTAAATAAAGGCACTCTATCAATTAAGAAGAACGCAGTTTTAATTTCGCCCAATGCTTACGTAATTTTTTGGAGTCTTTCCCCTTCAGATTTGCACACGCTCATTCCTCAGCTTCTTTGACAGAGCCATTATATTACAACATCTTGTTTTTTTATATTTCATTTTCACTCCATTAATTTTACACATTCCCTTATTTTCCTGAAAGTTCATTTCTATCCGACAATTTCGAGGATTTTGCGGAAAAAACTCAATAAATTTTAAATATAGCAGCAATTCTTCGGTTATTTGGAAAAATAAATAATTGTGAGAGAGATATATATGGATTTTTGCAATGAGGGCTCATGTAAAATACTTTTACCGTGAAAGTACTTGTAGTTTCGATTCCATAGCATTTACTTGCAGCTTATAAGGGCTCAGTTATGCAGCAGAGGAGAATCCATTTCCTGTGGAGAATCAGGCAAATATTCCTTTACCCTAGATTCTCAGTGGATCTCAAATTTATCATGAACTTCAGGTCTCTAGACATGACTTCGTTGTTAATTCATTGCATCAAACCGGCATCGCCTCAAAGCTGGCTGTAGCCCGTAGCGTAACATCACGACGGTACTGAGGCATCACTTCTCTCTTCACAGTCGGATGACTAACAACAAACAGAACAGTCTAGAACCCCTTCCGAGCTGGAAATGTGGATTTTGAAATGGGTCAAGTGTCACTACATTCATCTGCGCATGCATTATACATCGATTCATCTCCAAACAACAGCGATTGGATGTTTCATTGGTATCCATATATTGTCTGGCAATTATACGAATAGACTTAGTATATAGAGTAAGAAAAAGCAAAATAAATATAGACACATACTCAAATTTGATCAAATTACACCAATATTGCTTTGGTACAGCTAATAGAGCGGTGTATTCAAGCGTCGAACGACTTCGGTTCATTTTTTAGTGATGTGGTCAAAATACTTTATGCCACAGCTCTTTGGACGTCTTCAGCATTTTATTAGAGGTGCCCTTTTGATGGCAATTCAAGTATGGAGGACCAAAATCGCAATAATATATTTGAGTTTGAATGACAGTTTCCAAGCGTTCTAAGTGTTGCAATGACAATTCTCTCCAAATCTCATATCCGTTTTTGTTGATCATTCATTTGTGTTATCATTTCTACGATGCGTTCTTCATATATGGAAGAAATGGGAGACTCAGGCCTGGATTTGTCTTCTACCAATTCCAAATCGATTTCAAACCAATAACTTCTACTAAATATCAGAACTTAAGAGGAAAATTTAAATTATTTGTTACCAAGTCTCACCTGATTTTTCCCGAATTTTAGAAGTCAAGTATTTGCTTTCTGTAATTTTGAAGATCTTAATTTAAGGAATATGTCTTGTGCCTGATGAGATCACAGCTAAAAAATCGGTTGCACAATCCTATATTTGATCAATTGCGTGGAATTTACCTAGACGTGTTCCTGTATGAAATCATTCACTATCTAATTAGCGAGAGCAATTGATGATAATAATAAGGTGCGGCCGAAATCGACAAATACTGATCTTTTTCATGGTTTCTCGAACCGAAATAAAATTAAATTCATTTTATTAATTCAAATAACTGCCCAACTGTGCTCGAGAGTCCCTTTTGATGCCCTGATTGTACTTTGCGGAAGTGTACATGAAATTGACCGTCCTTGTGTTTGTAGAGCGAGGTAAACGTAGCAGTTTCATACAATAGCCTTTCAAAATGAACTACGACTCGTGTCACCATTTTTTTTTTACCTCTGTCTGATTTTGCAGCCACTTAAATCTTCACGCTTTCTGCTCTCAGTTTCAAGATCGCTTCAAAAGGTAAAGTGAGGCAGGGCGACATCGTCGATCGCTCGGATGGGACGCGTTTACCTCGTGCCTCTAGCGCAAGCAAGCCCACTGTGTAACGTAGACCGTTAGCGAACCCACGATAAATAAATAAATGGAGTACCCATCAATCGGACGGGACCATACGCCACACGACCCCTGCAAACTGAATCACCTCTTCTATTCCTTCCACTCGATAACCCTCGGAGTATATCGCTCCGGATCTCCCGCTGCTCCATCGCTCTAGCACCCTCTCTCTCTCTCCTCTCCAAACCCACCCCGCCGTTTTTTCCACTCCCTTTCCCTCCTTTTTATCTCCCCTCTCTCAGACCCCACCGTCGCTTCCATTCCTCCCCCACCCCCTCCGCTCTCTCTCTCTTTCTCTCCCCCCTCGTACACCTTCCTCTCTCTCTTTTTTTTTCCGACGCCAGGGTTTTTTTTCCGAGTGGTCAGTTACGGTCGTATCAAGCGAATGTTTTATGCGCGTCGAAACTCAATGAGCCTTGAAATTGTGGGCCAGTTTAGAGTAAAAGAAGAGAAAAGTTCACCCGAAACCTCCCCCTTCCTCAAGACAGAAGACGAAGGGCCAGAGGAGGGCAGGGAGTGTTAGGGCACCAGCGGAGATGGAGGTCGAGTCGTTTGCTTGTCCTTGCGGGAGAGATTAGGAAATTGAGTGTTCATCAAGTAATACTAAATTTATCGGGCTCTAGTATCACAAATAGGAGCTAAACTAAATATTGAAAATTGCGCGATTCGATATACCGCGTCATAAACGCAATATTGTACTTATAGCTAAAAATCAACATATTCATTTTACCAAAAAGTATGAGATGAAATTGTTGCTTACAATTTCGTCTAATATTTTATGACCCTGAAGACTGCGAATGGAATAACTGATGAACTATTGTCTTTTCACCATATATACGCGGAAAAACCCGTCATAATGTAAAATTTAGCACATAAGCACTACAGGAACTTAAACTTACTTTTGGACAATTTTACCAAATATTTTTCTGATTCTTCCAGATGCCTCTTGCATTTGCTCAATAATAATAGGTGGTGAACGTAACCCACCCTAGGATGACTGATAAAATCTCTTAGAATTTTATTAAGTTCATTTTTATATGAACTTTCTTTGAAAACTTTTCAACCTCGATCTCAGGATTTGGATTTCGGCTAAGGATTATAATGATAAGGACCTTAAATGTCTTTCTATTGAATATCCGCTATTCTTAAACAGGAGGCAAATCATATTGATGCTTTTTTGTGCAGTATGATCAAGTAAATAGTTCATGGAGTTAATATGAATGATAATTAGGCATTCAACTCCATCTGCCGTCTGTTTTTGGCATGAAAGTCTATTAACCACATGCAAGTAACACGCGTAAGTGACGGAAATGATCTTTCTATTGTTTTACCAAATATATTATTTGATTGAAACTCATATACCTAGGAAAAGAGTATCTCTTATTGATCTCCTCTCTAAATGAGCTCTACATTTTCCAGCCTAACCTCGTTTTTTTGGAAGGAAAACAAAAAACACCGTAATTCAACCCAATTTTCTTGACGCAACTTTTTCCTCCTTTCCTCTGGCAAAAAGTTAGCTGCTCTTTTGCACCCCCGTGGAATTTATCAGCGTTCTCCCGACTCACCCTCCAATCCCCATATCTGCCAATCTGATCCCACACCTGTACTTTACGTGCGTGGAATCCGGTCACATTTAGTTTTCCAAACACAGACTTCACGGTGAATGGTGGAAATCGTAAAATCTCCTAAAGGTTTCCGACGGATTTATTTCACAGAGAGATGCTCGTATTGTGCGTAGTGCATAATACGAGAGTACTATAAGATTTCCAATAATTGAAATTCCACAATCACTGCATTCCACCCCAATGAGCAAAAGCTTGAAAATATTTAAATAGAACCAATTGCTTTTATATTGGGAAATGTAACCATATGACTGCAAGTGATTCCTAATTTTGTACTGAAAATGGGTATACAAACTTTGTACCGAAGTAAATTTCAACCCTTAAAGTTCTATGGCACGGAATGATTTTTTTAAAACTCCCCTTTCTTCAATGATGCCTCTTTTTCTAGACTTTCTCAGACTCAATGGACTTAAAGCAACGGTAGGTACAGCATTAGTAAGCATAAAGATGCATTATATTTGCTAATACTGTAACAAATTCACTCGATTTTCAAACTTAACCACATGCTTTTGCACATCTGGAAGCCTCATCAAAACGAGTTCCTTAATTATGTTGGCCTTTTTCGATTTTCATCAATAAAAGTGGTAGTTTGAATATTGCTGGTTGCTATTGCTAATTAAATAGTTGCTTTTATAATGGCAAAAATTATTAAAGTCAGGGAAATTTGGTTTTCATTGAACATTTGTTTGCCATGTATCAAATCCTAATCATAGATAACTTAGATATCAGTGGAATGCGATACAAACAATCCCTATTTCACTTCATCCATTCTTTGAGGGATCATCATTTCATCTCGAAAAAAAATCGGGTCAGTGTTCCTCATATGAATTTCAATAATAAGACGTAGTTATAAATAGTAGGCAAAAACTGATTAAATGACATAATACTTACTTTGATTTTTCCGTCATGTGGTTAATAAAATCTGATATAACTTGGTTCCAGGGAATCACATCAAAAAAGTCCGAGTACCGGTATTGAAAAAAATACTATTTTATTTTTATTTAATAATGGAATATTTACTTGTGTATTGGTTAACGGAAAATATTTCATACGGTTGAGGCTTACTATTCTCGTAGTTCAAATCTGTGACGTTCGGAGCTCATGGGCATAAGCACAGATGCTCCTGGAATAATTAAAGGAAAATAACCACGAACATACACTGCTGTAGAAAATGGTAGTGTAAACGCACAATGGAATTTCAAATTATTAATATAAATACATATAGGTCTATTATTAGCTACCTAGGTATCAAAATGGGTTAAAAAGTCCAACTGCGTTTTCTTAGATTTTGTGCTTGGATCAATTCGGCCTTAAAAACACTTAAAAATCTTAATCAGGAAAAGCGCGATGATGCTTTGGAGAGCTGTAAGTGACCAATTTTATTCAATATCATTTTGGCTGAATATTTAGAAATTGATTCCAATTTCAGATTCGGAGAGATCTCGAGACATGCATTTGAGACTGAGACTATGGACCCAAGGGTCGCTGAATGCCGAGTTAAAGGAATCACAACTCTAATCATGCATCGGCTCAAATATCTTCACATGTCACCGTGGGTAAGCACCAATGAGTTTGTGGACATGAGGTAGCGCAATGACTACAGTTTGGAAGCCTTGGATCGAAGTACAGACGGCAAATAGCGCTCCTATCCCCACATGTGTGTAAGCTGAATTTTTATGAAGTGTATGATCCACCAATGCGTGGGAAGATTCGTATTTCAGTACAAGGTCTTGTTGAAGCTATTTCAAGCGGGATCGTTGCGGAGAACGAGCGGTAGCGAGATAAAAGGAAGCGACATTGTGCGCGGAATGAGATGATATCAAGTCTCGAGACTCCCGGGGGACGGAGAGAGAGAGAGTGAGGGAAAGTGTAACCAAGTGAGAAATATGGGCGACTTTATTTTGAGAGCAGGCGAAGGCCTGAGACGAGGGCATCCACGGTCGGCACCACCTTTTGTCATCGTGAAAATTCTCGGGCGGGGACAAAGATCGTCTTTTGTCATTCGCGCACTCAAGACTCGCCCTTTTCCCTCATTTTCTGTTTCCCTCCCCCTCGGAAAACTTATTCCGGTTCTTGATTTTTTTACTTGCCGCCATTTGTTTACGTTTTCACTGCTAAAAGAAACCGTCCGTTTCCCTCAACTCATCTCACGTATCCTCTTCGGACGCTGGTGTATTTTGCCGTCATACCGCAAAAAAGGCTAAAAATTACACTTCCTGTTACCAAAAGTAAAACTTTTTCCTGCAATGAATCTCAATGAACCATCGTAATAGCATCGCTAGAACTAATAATTTCACAATAGTGAACGTTTACTCGTAAAACTCAACTCAAAATCTGGTATAAAGCAACCAAAATTGAAACGTTAGCCTATGACTTTTAAGTGTTTTTTAAGTCTTATGATTTATGGCTTAAGTTTTATGACATTAAGTTTTTAAATATGATTGCATAAAAAGTGTGGTGCATAGTTTATAAAATATATGCAGTTCAAACGATGGTATCAAGAATTATATCCTCTCATTTTGATAGACATGTTTCCAGTGGGACTGGTAGGTAATGAACTCTTCTTTCGAATGCGACGAGGCTTGGCAGGAATAAATATGGAAACGATGGCTGGAAAATACTTCATGTTTTTTTCCAGCCATCAGTAAAAACACAGTGTTGTACTGAGACAACACTGTATTTTTGGTTGTAGAATTTTTAAATGCGAGACTAAAACATTCTTCAAACGCAAAATGCCTTTCTGAAACCATGCAGTAATTCCTCTGAACGCTTGCAATACTTGCAATACAAGAAAAATAGAGACTAGCGTGTATAGATGTAAGGCTCATCGAATTAGATATTTGCTACCCGTTACAGGAATTCACAAGAAGATGACAAAAGAAGTATCTATGTTGAATCTACCTCACTTCCTTCCTTTCTGTTCATCTATGCTATAATTACCTTATTACATGGGGGTATCTTTTACTTTAAACCCTTCGAATTATACACCACAATTTTCACGATACAATATACATTACATACGAGCATACGATATTACGATACAATATTTAATATTCGATATCATGTAATTTTACGTATGAAAATAATGTAATTTCACATCCACCTCACACCTATATATGAAAGCAACGTGTGCTCATTTGAAAGCCTGAGACTAATTCTAAATTACGTGACGTTAAATTTGAAGTTTGTGATGGAACCCTATGGTCAATGCTGAGCGAGAGAGAGAGAGAGAGATAGCGGTTAATATAGCAAAGACAAATAAGGAGTTGAAGTTTTATTAAAATTTAATTACAAGCCACATCACTATAGCTATGAACAACAACCTATAAAAGTTTTAGCGCACAAAAAATAACTATTGCATGGGGAACTGCATTCATGATCAACACTAATTCTCAAAGAGAAAGCATTATGCGACGAGTAGCATCCATGCCCTGTGCGCAAACAAGCGCCCCTTGAGGTACCCGAGTAATACACTCTCCGCCCGAGCTAACTGGGCCAGCTGGTTCATTCACTCATTGAGACAACACAAATATGCAAGTGCTTGGAATGCACTCACATTTTCCACGGCTGTCAGGGGGATTTGAGAAGTGTGGTTCGGCCGAGGGATCTCGGGCTCGTAACGCAGCTGACATGGTAGCTCTCAGGAAGGATAGTCGGCATACAACGATACAGAAGACTTGACATAAATCCTGTCTCTCCGACGTGGTCACCTCGTTCGTAAAGCTAGGATTTATAAAAAGAGTACTTGGGAAATGTGATGAGAAGACAAAAGAGCGATGCTACTTTTCACTAGTTAGGCCCCACCTTGAGTATGCAGCCAGTGTATGGGATCCTAATGAATTAGGTTTGATGAGAGAACTAGACAGTGTGCAGCGTAGAGCAGCTAGGTTCGTCAAAAGGTGTTACGATAGGTTGAGTAGTGTATCAGAATTAATACAAGAATTAGGGTGGGAATCATTATCAGAGCGTAGATTAAAGTTCAGATTTAATCTATTGCAGAAATTTCAATCGGATAGCTTTACTGAAGATGTTAGGCACATATTGAAAACACCAGCGTATTATGCTAGATTCGACCAGATAAATAAGATTAGAGAGATAGATTGTCGTACAGATAGATTCAAAATGGCATTTTTCCCCCGTACTATAAGAGAACAGAATAGGCAGCATAGGAAAGGGATAGGTAGGGGAAATATTTTAGAGTATTCTGTAGTGCATGATGCATGTATTAACCCCTCAAATACTATAGATACTAACAATCTAGTTGCATGAGACCCTTTAGTTGCTTGCTTGCATGCTAGTAGTGAATGCTTGGTGACCTTCACCCCCTGCCACACACCCTCGCGGTGGCTTGCAGGGTATCGTGTAGATGTAGATGTAGATGTAGATGTAAATCCCAATGGGCTCAACTACAGAGTATCCAGAATATTCTTCGATTATTTTTTTCCCATATTTCTATCATAAAAAATCATGAAATGGGCATTGTATTACTTTTAATTGTTTACAATCACTCCCATTAAAAGATGCCTATATGAATTGAAAAGTTGAGCAAGAATACAGTTCTTTTCCAATTGGAGTATGATGCAGTTGGATTATGTGCATAATAAGAACATATTCCTTCCTTAAAAAATTTAAAGAAGTAAATTGATCGAAGGGAGGAGCCGAGGAAAATAAGAGGATATGAAACACAATATTTCCCTGCTTCTAAGAATCCATATGTTAAATTTTCACTTGAACAAATGAATTGTATTCGTTTGATGTGCTTAAAATCACGGGTTCTTAAATTTATTGAGTTGGTGCTGATAGGAAAGTCAATTAATGAAATTAATATTCATTGAATTCAAAGTATACTGAAACACGCATTCAACTTTTTTTTAACTGTATTTAACCAGCGTTCCTCCTCGCTTCCTTAGGTCTGCTGAAATATAGTAAAAAAATTTACAAACGCGGAATAAGTCCCGAAAGAGTACAAATTGCCCAAGAGCGTCTTCTTATTACCGTATATAAGTCATCCTAAAATGCCATAATTACCTAGTCACCATATTTCAAAGGTTCGCATATTTTCACAAATAAATATACTATGCTCAAATTCAGTTTTTACAGTAAAATCAAAGTGTATTAGGCTGGTAGCCTTGATAAAACCAAACTTGTCAACACTTATCTAATTAATCGCTGACTTTTATACCTACAACAATGCCATTCGGATAGCGAGTGAAATGAAAGGATATGTTTGCTGATGTATGCTTTCTAAACTCTTACTACGCAATGTCAGAGCAAGCATATTCAAAGCTTGATGTTACCCTTGGAGAGTTGGAAAACTTTATAAAAAGAGTTGAAAACTTTAACTTTCTAATATGGACACCTAACCCGTTTATAAAGTTGAACATTCATTTACGTACTAATTACGACTGAAAAGTTTACTGAATAGCACGGGTGACCATGATAAGTGAAAAACATCGTTTTGTGTTTCTGTAATGAGGGCCATTTTAGGCAATATTTCTGCTTCTTTTCACTTTCTTCCCCTCAGCCATTTCTCTCTAATTTTTATCCTTTCGAAAAAATAAAGTGAAGGTGTTAAGAAAAGATCTTCATTTGTGGAATCAGAAAACAAAAGACACTCATATTCTTAAAAATGAACAGCGGAGGAAACAATGAAGACTAAAAAAACCGAGATGTCTACAAAAGAGGGAAACTTTTGTTCATCGGAGTGTTCTCCGTAGCCTTTCTATTGTGTTCATAAATACTCCAGATAAGTCACGGTCTCGAGCTCTTATTTTCCTCCATTTCTTTCCTCTATTGCTCTCGTCGCTTTTCATCCCCTTTTCTTTCTCCCTTTCAACGTCTGCCAAAGTCTCCAGCCGGCAATAAAGGGTGGTGAAATTAGTGGTATGTGCTTGAGATTAAAAGGCGTCCTACTCAAAATAATCATCTCCTTTTTCTCTTCAAATACTGATGATAAAGTGTGCAATTAGTACTGCATTGAAATACTCCCTCTTCCTATTTTCGTAATAATGGAGAATCTCCCCATTTCGGTTCTAGCCGTCGGTCATAGTAGTCAAGCCTGGGATGTGCAGTTGGCTGGGCAACACAAAAGTCGATGCTCGACCCGTGGTAAAGATATAACGTTCGTAGTTTAGTCGATGCGAAACAGCTCTGACAATTAAAGCAATTTTCCAATTCTACTTCTGCCTCGCGTTAATATTTCCAAAGGTCACCACTTTCACCGTAGGAAAATGAAACCTCGACTTACTTTCGATGAACTTTCTGCTAAAAAAAGAAATTAGAAAGAAAGTGCTGAATTAGAAAAGATGAAAAACGGTTAGAAAATTTGGTGTGATGTGATCGATTTAAATGGCTGCTTGAAAATTAATTAAGCAAATGATATTAATTTGTGATCAAAATCTAACGAAACGCGTTGAAAATTTATGATCTCTCCAGCCGAATACGCAGAAATGGGAAATGTGCTTTAACGGTAAATAATGATAAAATAGGGTAGGAACTCCATATGGAATTCTTATTCTGTTTGCAATGATTAATTCCTTCATAAGCCGCAGCAGCATTTTATACGTTATTTTCTCAAAGTTTCAAGACGCTTCCTTCTAGACAGTTGGTGTTCCTCATGCAAACGGAATCTAATCGTAACGCTGATTTAATGGAGATGATATCACTATTTTATATTGATCATGTTATTTTTACAGGAATAAAACCTCACAATTAACCTAAAATATAGCCTATAATGGTCCTCCTAAAAATGATTTTCCTCCTCAAATCATTCTAACTCGGGATCTATTACATTTTCCCTTGTATGGGAAATCTTCTTTCAGTGTAGAAGGAGGAATATTGTGCCAGAAAATGGTATATTGTGATAATTGTTGCCACAGAATCAATTATCTGCAAACAATGAGGTGAAGTAGGCACGCCGCCGCATCCTCATTCTTCTATTAATAGTGCAGTTACTACACCAATTAAGGATAGCGTGTACTGATCTGTAATTTCTTATAATGCTATCTATGAAATAATGTGAGACACTTTCTGGAGCCTTATTTTCTACATTTACACATATTTTTTTAAATATGAGGTTCCTATTACATCTTCCTGTTTTAACAGCAAAGCTGCAACATAAGTATCCATATTATTTACGAAGGGAATATATTATAAATGCTCATAGCTTATTTTTTACGCTCTACTTCTCAAAAACTTCAACCAAACGAGATATAATAGCGATGTTTGTCTTTGCTTAAGTGGCCTCTCCTATTTTTCTTCCGTTGACTTAAATTAACCTTCCGTAGGTATTCCTGCCCGAATTGGGTGGCATCTAGTGCAGACCTGTCGACCCTGCGCATCGCTTTTGTGTGGGATCCAATGGCATTCGGGATCGGAAACTTTCTTTTCTTCTTGAAGGAAGGACTCGTTGGAACGGAACAAGCACACGTCAAAGGTCCCGAAAGAAGTGGCGACCTATTGCATGGAAGCCGAAATGCCACGCCTTCCGCAAAAGGGCGCTTAGCTTCGATTCTAAATGCCGCTATCGGAATTCTCAACCAATGCGGCGTATCATAAACCATTCCTCGAACACCCAAAGACTCTCCCGCAGTGAATAGGATGCCATTCAGCCTCAACAGCATTCATTCAACTGTCAACAAACGATCAGAAATAAACGCTTAATTTCAAAATTAGTCCTAAATAAAAGCACAATTCTTCTACCATGCCAAAATAAAAACATCTATTACCATACGCTCGGAGTTCATTCCACGGTTCGATTTTTCAGTGTCTTCGAAGTGCAGCAATTTAATTATGATTTGCTAATAAAGAGTGTAGTATCACTCGAAGCCTAAATTTATGGCATGAACTTAACAAGTAGACCTTTCATTGTTGGAATTAACCGTGAGTTACCCGTGGAAAAGTTCGTCGGAAACAAATTTAGCTGTGAAGTGTGACAGAAGTAAAATTCTACATATTCGAGTGCCCTTAAGATTAAAAACGTTCGCGGTTGAATTTAAGATCTAGAATATATTTTTTCATCCACTCATTTCTAATTTGTAAAGAAAATAATTTTGTTTCGAATAAGATTTCAAGCCAGACCTTTTCCTGATAGGCTCCATAAATAATTCCAAAACTCTCTGTTTTTCGTCTGCAATAAAGTCAAAAGCAACCTTTAGGGGATATTGTCCATACCTATAGCTTTTCTACCATCATATCCAGCAGTGCTCTCTCCAATTTGAAATCTAATAATTCCTTCGAGATCATCCTTGATCCATCCTTGAATAATGCCGAGAAATGATTAAGATGGAATTCTGAAAACTGTTCAACAACTAAGTCAATATACCAACATAAGCAGTACACATTACTTCAGTATCCCATCCATTCACTTTTAGTCACAGAGTGAGACTCATAGCATTCCCTCCATCAGAGCCTACTCAGGCGAATAAATTGTGTTACCCTCAGGTTCCAAGCCTCATCTATCACCGATTGACCTTTCACCAGAAATTCCTGTACATTTTCCTCCGTGATCAAATTCCTCCACCCACACTCTCTGCTGTAACTCAGCCTGCTTCGCTCTCTAAACTCATCACCGGATACCGTCTTCATCTACATATCCTGGCGATTGTTTTCACCCTCTGACCTTCCTCGTTTATTCACAATATTCGCCTCCCACCAGAAGAGCCACCCAAATGGATATGACATTACCCCCTTTATTTCGCATGCTAATTTCTCTAAGTTTTTTTTCTAATCCTGATTTCAATTTGAATTCTCTGAAGTTTCATTCACCAAAGTTTAAATTACCAATTATAAAATGTTTGCACGTTCCTTAATTTTTTGATTTGATACATAAATATAAACAAAGCGATAATTGTAAATTAATTCATTTTGCAACGTTGACACGGTTAAGTTATTTTCCATCGCAAAAGGTCGACTAGTCAAGTTCATGCTATAATATTGGGCTTCGATCGTCTACTTTTTCGTACAAATCAAATTCTTCGAAAGGAAATCTTCATGCAGGTTCGTAGTGACGCTTTTTAACTAAAAAGTACCTCTGCTCGAATGTTCCTTTAAAAAAAGAAATTGGAACCATGAATTATTACATAAATGTGCATTAGATTAGTGCACATTACATACAACTATTACATAAGTATTTAGAAACATGTACTTTAAATGCCCTTTTTCATTACCATTCTCATTCTGGGTATCGGCCCGCCGCGAAATCGAGCTATCCGTCCAATTTTCTCCACTTCAACTCTTTCACCCTCCTCACTCAACCCCGAATTTTTCAATCCTGACTCCCCTTTCGGCTGCATTCACTTTGAGTGTCAGTCGTCCCTTTGTTCCTTCGCGGTTTTTCCTCTCACCATTAATCCCTCTCGCTTTTCAATCATTTTTTCTTTGATTCCTTTTCTCTCGTCTCTCCTTTTTCAAAGGTGGTGACCTAACACCCCCTGCCACACGACCTTGTGGCAGCTTGCAGGATAATGAGTATACGCGGAAGTATTCCCCTTTGTTCTCTTCTACTTCCCTATAATTCCTTAGCCTTTAGTTCTCCCTCTTATTTTGAAAACTCCGCAAATGCTAGAGCGTAATGCAACTAGATAACGAGGAATGAAACAAAAAGAGTGAAATTTGTTTTAAGTCAAATCTGTACATGTCGTGAACCTGCCATGTATGGAAATAAATTTGTCCCTGGCATGTGTTATAGGTTTTTTATGTATATTAACCTAGTCTTAACCTTAAAGTATCTTACGTGAACACAGAATCGATTTTCTCACGCAAAAACCTTTTTTAAGCGGAATCCCAAGATAAAATCAGTTTCTCAGTTTCTGCAAATGAGCCACATTACTCACTTGTATTTAAAGTAAATTTATCAGTAAAGTGCAAGAGAAATAAAAAATCATAATTAATTTTACTTATTTTGTTCCATGGAAATTCTGAGTCCTGCATAGTTTTGAAAGTAGTGCATTGTAGAAAAGGACATTGGATAAGCGGACAAAAAAGTGAACTTCGATGCATAATATGATTTAATCAAAAATTAAATAATATAAAAAAATCCAAAAATATGTGTATGTAAAAGTATGCGTAATTATTTAATAATTTTTGATCATTTTTAGAAACACAAAAATCTGATCTACCTAGTGGCTAACAGAGAAGTCCTAAAAAGAGTGGAAGAAAAGAGAAGTCTTCTGGAAACTCTTAAGAAGAGAACAGGCCAACATAATCGGCCATATCTTGAGACATGAAGGTCTTATGAAGACAGACATCGAAGGACAAATAAATGGAAAGATTGGCCAAGGAAGGCCTTGAGATATATTGTGCAAAAATTTAAGGATGTGAAAGAGTAGAGTTAAATAGGTATGAACTGATAGTACTTCTACATCTACGTAATACCCTGCAAGCCACCACAAAGGTGTGTGGCAGGGGGTGGTTTCTCACAAAACATGCACTACATATTATGCATAAAAAAGGAATAGTATTAATATACTAGTCAGAACTTCACTATTTAAAAAAGATAGAACTTGCAAAGCGAACATACAAAAAAATTCTGTTAGTAGGGTTAGCTTTAAGTACTCATACCAACATGCAGCTACCAATACTATCCATTGCTACTCTCCGATTGGACATATTTACCGTTATTCGTATCACTAATTGTACTAGGGAAAAAGGACATTTTGAATCTATCAGTTCGGCAATCAATTTCTCAAATTTTATGGTTGTGGTCCAGTGATAGGAGTATTGAGTGGATAGCTGCATCAAATTAAAGATTGATGACTGATGATGATGATTTAATGCCTAATTGTATTTCATAAATATATAGTCACATCGTGTGCTTTAATGCGACCTAATTGCAACTGTGCATGAGTAATTTTAGCAAAATATTTCGTCGTGACACCTGTATCATGTGGCAGTGACTACCCCCTATATGACTTACTGACCCGTCGTTGAAGTATAGCTGTCTTATCCGGACAAATGGCGTAGTTCTTCCAGGCTCCGCAAAAGACAAGCTTCACTGCATGTCCTACCTAATTCGTAAAGATATGGGATACGGAACTTCTCAGTCTCGGCTCAAGCCGTCAATGCTGCAGATTTTCCGATAAATAATGAATGAATTTGGTGCCCACGAATTATTTCCATTCCTTTCCAGAGAAAGTTTTCACTGTCCTAAAATTTTAGCGACGGATTAAATAGTTAAACGTTTGATTTTCCTTCGGTATTACCCACTGGGCAGCAAAACTTTGACAAGAGAAAAGATATTTCGAGATCACACGATTTCAGGATTTGGTTTTACATTTGAAATGAACAACAAATGGCAACAAAAATGCGAAGATGTTAAGAGCAGACAAATTTCAATATTGAGTTTCTTTCCACCCTTCATCCGTTCCTAAAGAAATACCTACCTATACCCAATCACAGTTTTTGCCGGAACAACTGATTTTGCGAACAGCATATACAGCATTATGAATAGAGAATTCTGAGATGGCCGAAAAATTTTACCTTTCAAAAGTATGAACCAAATATGAGAATAAATTTTGCAATGGGGGCGTTTACTCGGAACCGAAATCGCAATTTTGTACACTAAATCGTTAGATGGAAACGAAAAACCAATTTTAGTGAAAATATTAATCTTCTAACCACAACCATTCACTCATAAATCAAAAATTAAAACAAGCAAAAGGTGACGCCCACCGAAAATGCTGCTGTGATAACATTGACGTCATTTTCCTCCCGTCCTTGACTGCTTTCCGGGGAGGGGGAAGGGAGTGGAGGGGGATTCTCGGAAGGTCTGCTCGTACAGATGCTGTCGATATCGCTCCCATTGGCCGAGTCAGCTGTGTCCCCCCCTTTGCGATAAGGCGAAGTAGCTTCGCGGGCTCAGTTGTGATTGGATGAAGTCAATATACGTCAGAGGTTGTACCACACCCACTTTTCCGAAAGGGTTAAAAACATCAGTTTTTCGCCGCTTATAACCCGGGAAATAATCGTCGGATCAGAAAACGGAAAAATACGGGTCCTTTTATTTTACAAACTCTATCAGATTCGGCAATAAAAAAAATATGGTAAACGACCCCATTATATCATGGACTAAATATTATATCCGCACTTGAATGCTAGATTATAGTTACTAAAGGCTGTCATCGATTCTTCCCTCAATACGCATATCATTCATAGTTAGCACCTAATTTAAGATAATCTGGAAGGATGATAGAATGGTACGATCCGATTCTCGCTATGCTATGTCTTAAGTTTTAAGTCTCACTGTGTCTCCACAAGAATAGAAACTATCCAGGACTGAGAATTTCCGGGAATTTACTGTGGAACATTCTCACATTTGGAATTGAGGTCGCTGGATGATATCTGCGAGACGAACGCTCCGCGAATGGCGAAGAGGTACCTACGTCCCCAACTTACAGATCCCTTAAAACTGTCTCCAAACCGCGTAGGTACCACGGCGGCCCCACTGCATGCCCTCTTATAACCCTTAGGCTGGAGCTATACGTCTTCCGCCGACCCCATCACCATCCTCAGGCAAATCATCTTTTTTTTCCGCTCCCACCTGAGGCCACCATCCCTCACGTAGCGCAACCCCCGACTCAACCCCATTTTTTTTCTTTCCCTCCTCGCTCAGCCCTCCCTCTCACCCACCTCCCCCCTCCCTCAAAACACCCCTCCTCTTTCATCTTTGTGTATGTGTGTGCGCGCGCTCAACGACGTTGCCTACTTTGTCGATCACGTTCTCGCGTTTTGGGAGAAGGTTTGAACTTTTCTCATTTTGACGGCTCCAGGTGCTCCTCCCTGCCCATCCCCGGCCTCTGTTTTATTTTTGTCCTCATGTAGCGGGCATTTATCACGAAGATTTTTTCTCGCGCCGCCGATCGGGAGGATGCAGGAACATTTTTAAAGAGGATTGATGATGAAGGGACTAGGTGATGAGGGAGGGATTAAGACATGGAAATGGGATATCGGCTGGGAGAACATGGTCGACGAGGAGGAGTTAGGGGATAGCGGGAAAACGGGGGAGGGGAGGGGTAGGTAATAAGGGGGGATGACTGGCACCCGTGTTAGCCCGGCGATGCGCTAGGCAGGGTAGGTCAAATTAAGTCATCGTACTCACTTATTCAAATTTGAAACTTTCAGGTAAGGAATTTGGTTTAACTTAAATTTATCTTCCATCGATCTCCTTGTACTTATATCACAATAACCCGAGCTTTTGGACCTGACCGCGTTGGTTAGATTGGTGCCGGTTATGTTCATCTTCAGATTATTCCACAAAGAAATTCAGGAAGTGAGATCATCTCCTGTCGTTGTGTTGATCGAGGCTGTCCCAGAAGCACCACTGCTTGAAATTTACGCAAGTAGATTAGGACTGGGAATGTTCCAGAGGCATTCGCCCGAGTCAGCACACGGTCAGATGCCAGACGTTCCAACCTAGTCGTTAGTTCGGTGGAAATATATTTTTTAAATATTGTTTTGTTTCCTTATATAATGTTTACAATGCTCCGATAAATGTTTTCTGCCTACATTTGATTGTTTTCTACCGTATCCCTTACTGAAATGCGGCAAATTCGACATAATTTTGTAATGTTTTATTGTTTTATTCCAATATGATCCATAGTTGAATCGTTCCAACTCTATTATATATGAGTTTATAAAGAACTTATACAAAACCTAGATCGGTTGAGAACGTCGTGGTTATTTTATTCGTAAGTCTAAGCAATATGAATGTTCATTGTCGTCGACCAAATGATTGGTTTTCAGGACGAGGTTAGACGGCGTATGGAACTCGTGTATCGAAATGAGGCCAACTTATTTCTCTGGATCCCAAATGGCTTACCATAAAAATCTGGTTCCCAGAAAACTAAATTATTTGGACTTGGTGGTAAAAAGTAGAGTAAAATTATGCTTTTTCTCATCACTTCAATAATTACGCGTCATTTTCATGAGAGCCGCTTAGAAATCGACGCATGATCGTTGAAGCTGGTAGAAATGGTGAACTAATATTTTGATAAATGAAAAATTTACCGTGATTAATATTTTGTCAAAATTGCAGTTTCACATTGCGGATGATTAATTTCATTACTTTGTCGAGTTAAAAAAGCCTGCGTATAAGTTAGAACCCAAGTCTACTGATCATTTAACGAAAACATAACGCCTAGAGCTGCAAAGAGTGGTATAAATGATTATTGCGAATGTTTCGCCCTTCACCTGGGCGTCCGCAGATACGGTTGCCTCAAAGGCGAACATTTTAAATGACGTAGGATTGCAGCGGTGACCAACGGGTCGGGTGGTAGAGACAGTTAAATCATGCGTGCGCGGAAGAGGAGGCGGGAAGAGAAAATCGGTGTAAAGGAACCGAGGAGGGAGAATAGACGAACGGAGGAGGATGGGATGAGGAGGGGGTGAGGGAGACCACAGGAGTGGGGAGAGGAGGGCAGCGAAGATTTATCTCTCTCCTCGCTCTCCGCTTTTTCTTTGTCTTGTTTCCAGGCATCTTCATTCCCTCCCTCCCCTCGCTGGCCCTCCATCCATATCCACGACCGGGAATAAAGAATACGTTTTGTAAAATAAAAACCCGAAGTCTTCATCCCGCTCCTTCTTCTCAGCGGATACCTTTTCCGCGCGCTTTGGCGTCGGTGAGCGATTGCGGTAAAATATTTTCATACGAAAACATCGCCGATCTGTTAGGATTTTGAGCCTTTCCACGAATTTCTTTGAATGCGGGGAATTCCACGACACCGCGAGATTATATCGAAAAGTAGCAGACAATTTTTATTCGCTCGTCACAAATAAAAGTTTGCTCCCATCTCTCTATCGTCCTACTTGAATATTTTTCTACTCATCAAAAATATAAATAGCTACGAACTTATATAATCACACTGGATACAGTTCATTTTGCACTTGAGCAAAAAATAATATGCTAGAAAATTTCTGAGAATAATTGGATTTAAATTCGCCCAAATGGTTCCGCTCGTCTCACCCTGATATCTCTAATTTTTTTTCCTTTTTACATTCTCGACCACATCCCTCACATTTTTTCCCAGAAGAAGTGTTCAACTTCTCATCCTCTGTTACTCATCTTTCCAAATAGGTTTTTCTGGAAAAAGCCGGCGTGCTAGTTGTCCTCATTGCCCTTTCTGTGCGAAATATTCTTGGTGAATTGAAGTTAATGAGTGTTTAGTCAGTAATAAGTTAAAGGGGACGTCGGTCAGGTGAAGCAATTCGCATGTTTAGCTCTAATTAAATAAGAAAGGGTTTAATGTTTAATTAATAATGAGAAAAACGAATAGAAGTCGAGAAAAAACACTCGAACTAAGTTAATGCCATATTGTCTTATGATGCATTGTAGCAGGTCACATTTTTCAAGGTTCCATTCCGATACATTGCTTTCTGTTCTAAAAGAATAATTAAGACTAATTCGTCGACAGTTTAATTGTAAAAGAAATGGTGAGCTAACCGAGACTGTAAGGATTATTAAAAGAGTAATGCCTCATAAAAATGAATACCTCTTCTTCTATTGCCGTATAGCTAGTACCAATCATAAGTAGTCCCAATATTAATTATTAGTACTAATTCTATACCAAATTTATCTTGTATTGCTACAAACGAAAAAGTTTTATAAGTTACTCAAATGTATTTGCAATCCTCCACAATTTGTTCAACGGTTCCGGTGCTTTGTTTATCCACGGAACGATTGCAATCATTTACTCATGTGTTGTGACTTTTACTGATTTCAAAAGCCGTGAAGTTGAAAATAGGATAGGCTCTGATAGCATACCTACCACAATGACCCCCTTCACAATTCACTTGCGCGACCGTTTACATCAAGAGTGAGAGAGGATAAAAAAATGACGTAAAATGTTACAAAGTATTGAAATTATTTCTACGCTAAGGTTCAATTTTGCTGTAAATTCTATGAAGTACGATATTATTTCATTATGTACGACTATAAATTATAAACTCATTCATTCTTCAAGAAGTAAACCATGGACAAACTGACCATTAACTGTTCTGGGTTTCTCTGGACACTGCTTTACTATTCATACCGGTCAAGAGGCAAGCAGTAGTTGGGTCGATAGATGAATTTTCGTCGTGACCCTACGTGCAGCTAAGGTTTTGTTGTACTTCATTTATTTATATACTTTTGCAACGGCTGTAGAAAATTCAAGACTGGAATTCATTGAAATTTGGTGATTCAGAAGAGTGCTGAAGAGAAAATGGATCGACTGAGAACAAAAGAAGAAGTTCAAATAATACTGGAAGAGAAGTCTGATGAATACTTTAAAAAGAAGACGGTTTATAGAGAAATCAACCTAATCAGCTATATCTTGAGACATGATGATGAACGCAGTTAAAGGAAAAACGAAGCTAGAAAAATAGCTAAGGATGACCTCATATGGGATGTATGGAAAAAATAGAGAAGGATGTAAAAGAAAAGATATGATGAATATGAAGAGGCTAGCAGATATGAAAATTAAGTGCTGCGTCATACTAATCTTAGATTTGATGAGTAGTGCTGATAAAGGATGGGGTCAAACTCATCTACGTCTCACATTGCAGTTCCAGGAACCTTATAATACATTATATGAAATATCTCAAATTTTAAGTTTAATTCAATGAATCTCTTTTCTGCGACATCATACTCACTTATTGCTACAGTCCAACTTATCTAAAATTTACGTGAATTTCTCTTATCTTTAAGTTATTTGAATATATTTCCATCACCTTCTGCATTCTCGTTATTCTAAATCCTTTCTCTCTTCCCCTTCTGCATTTCCTTGACTACTTCTTTTTGCTTTCTTGCCATTCTTATTTCCAGAGGGAAATTCTCACCCGCTCTCATTAATTACTAAGACTTAACATTCAATTCATTCCCTGTCCTTTTAACTGCGATTTTTTCTTCCAGCTAAGGCATTAAAGAGATGCCATTTTTCCCGTGTTTACTCTCCCAGGGAACCGTGTAATATGCCGAAACTAAAAGAGCGATAAACGCTGACCCAGTTCCGGCACATTCTTTCTTCTACATCTTGATAGCCTGTCTCAGTTTTTGTTCCCTTCTTAACTGCTCTCCATTCTTTGGGGAAAAAAACTGAAGGCAGTACATATATCGTCCTATTCAACCTCTCCCTTGTGAATTATCCCTTATCACACTCCACTATGCGGAAATTTGATGAAAAGAGGAAAATTAAGGAGCACAGTAATCGCTCCAAAAATCAAAGCTTCTCCCCCGGGAACATATCATCCATGACGCTTCAACGTGGCCACTTGAATATTACCAGGGATAATCATTGAATGTATCAAATTTACTACTTTTGTTCAGTTCTCATGCGAGATTTCGTAACTTGGAATGCTCCTTAAATGTTCGGAATTTCATTCATCTACCTCGCACATTCCTAAGCTTTTGTTTTCATAATATATGGTTCCTTACAAGATTCTTTTTGTTGGGTAAGATTCAAATACAGGTTAAGTGCAAAAAGATTAGTTATCTCTGATCTTCGCATGGAGTATAAGCCGTAATAGGATTCTAGTCGTCAAATTTATTTTGATTAGGATGAGCATCATCATCATCACGTTTCTTGGCTGATAGTCGGCTGCGGGACACCCTCATATCGAAAGGTTCCCAGTGATTTATTAGATTCCCGTCAAGCTCTATGATGCATGAAATTACAGTCATACTACATAAATGTATCCCACGCCGTGAAGTCACTCCGATCTGCCAGAGTGATAGTAAGTACGCATGATAAGCAATGATCTAGAAATAGCATGCAAACATCAAACGTTAGTGTGGATTGGCAAATAGTGTCAGGTATCACGTTACGAATGCTATGTATTTTATTATACATTTCGAAAGGAAAACTACGCAGGTTATCCTTCACGCATTAAATAAAATACCGACCATTGTGTTGGCACCTAGTTTTGGCATACATTCCTGCCTTGAAAATAGTTCTTGGTGCCTAAACCTTGGTTGGTGTTTCGCAAAATGCGTGAAGTATAACCATTGTGTTTTTTATTCCAAATGTATAATAAAAATGATTCGGCATAGTATGAGCCGGGTAAACTAACTCTTTAAGGACTGAAGTCGAACCTTGACGCCATTTCAGGATCGTAAACGCAACGCTGGGCCTATGTGCATACGTTTGCTTGTCAAACAAAGGCTGGAGTTCACGTTGACGCCAATCCTTAACTACACCTAAGACACATCGGTCTGGAGTTCACCCCCATTCATCGTCCCGATTCCCTGTTGAGGGGGAGGAAGTATTTTCACGGTTGCCCTCGAATGCCTCCCACCTCCCCCTCTCACACACACACACGTAAAGGAATTCATAGTTTAGCTCGAGTCGGATTCTTGAACCCTTTCTCTCCCTCGAGTTCTCTCCATCTTCCAGTTTCTTCCTCTTCTTCGGTCTATCGTTCCAAATGGGATGCGGCGGCTGCGCGCATTCCTCCCCGGGGGCGAGCACTCAAAGTCACGGCGACCCCTCGCCTCCTCCCTGGGGAGAGAGAGAGAGAGGAAGAAGTGGTATAGTGGCTCAAAAAGATCGCCTCCCTTTCTCATTCCTCCTCTTTTGCCTTTCCCCTCACTCCGCCACGCATTGTCCCATTCCCCTCACATAATACGTCTTCCCTCACAGCATTCTATTTTGGATAGCCCTCAGTCGCCTGCACTAAAAGCACGGCCATTTCCATTCATGCAATCGCGATAAAATACAAAAAAAACCCTTGTTAAGAGAAGTTGCTCCCTTGGATATGGAAACCTCGGCGGCGTTTTGTCTCGCAATCAGAAATAGAGGGGAATAGAGCTCATGTTTCGTCTCTTCGTCCGTTAACCGCGTCAAATGCGACCATTACCAAATGAATTAAGATCGGCCTCCCTCGGAGGCATGGGTGCAACAGCCCATTCGCAGTTTCTTATCGAGGCCATTTTGTCCGGCAATATTTCGCCTCCCGAATCGTTTTAACTGCTAGCGTTTTGTCTCGCTCAAATGCCCATACGCATGGTTATTGTGGCAATTCGACCTTCAAGATTTATCGACTGCCCTGCATCTCCAAATGATGATAGTGGATTTTTTTGGTGTGTTTGAACTGAACAATTCTTCATTTTGCAAGAAGGCAATTGACTTTTATGAAGGGATTTGTGGGCAGTAAAAATAGTAAAGAAGAAGAAGAGAGCTTAATCCCTAAATACAAAAAAGTAATTCACCGAACCATTACATGATGAAGTGAAGTTTAACCGGAATATATAACGATCCAATGAGAGAATTAATATGCATTTAACACGGTTCTCAAACGACTGTGAAGTATTTAGGTGGCTAAAAGAATCTTCACATAATTCTCACAGCTATTGAAAAGATAATTTTTTCTCAGTAAAGCACAATTTATTTTTTATGACACTTTGGGAAAACTAGATAAAAATAATTTTTACAGCTCCAAATATATGAAGTAATAGTTGTTGAATTACACATTAAGGTTCTGCAGCTGCGGAGATATTATTGTGTCGTATAATCGAATATTATTTCAAAGATAAACACGGCATTCATGCCTGAGATGGGATTTGAACCCCCGACCTTTGGGTTACAGGTTGGAAAGTTGCCGACTTGTCAACCGCGGTAAATTAGTATCAATTTCTACACGGAAGAATTTACTGTTTTCCGTAACGTCAATTTAATAGAGGTCAATTTAAATCCCTTGGCTCTTTACATGGTAAAACATCTTGCATTATTCTGGTGAGCTTCCGTCTTGTTTGTCTAAATCAGTAACTGGGAGCTTTTTAAAAATTCAGTACGAGTTTCATGGCGAGAGCAAGCTATCAACCTAAAGATTCGCCGATGCTGTCCTTCTCAACCAATAAGACTTGCCTACATCCTGAAACATGAAGAGCTCTGAAGATCAAAACCTTTTGTTCACAAAATCTTTTCTTTCCCCTACCGAGATAAATTTTCCTATCAAACTCCTTGTTCTATTCAATTCCTTTTTCCTCTCCGAGAATTACGACCGGCAGGTGGCGAAGAAAGATAACTCAAGAGAAGAAAGAGTGAGAAAGGAAAGCTTATTTTCGAATTTCGCTGCGTTAGTTTCTCCCATAGGAATGGCAGGGAGGGAACACAAAAGGTGCACCCAGTGGGCGATATTAAGGTCTCCAAGCGGTCCTTGTCGCCTTCAAAGTCCATTTCTTCGGAACAATCCGATCTCAAGGAGATGCTAAGGTTAAGTTGGGGGAAAATGTGATGTCATAAATCGACGTCTCTATCTCCCCTCTAGTAGATATCTCACTCCAGTTCCTTCATCCCTCTCTTTGTCATCGCATTCTCGCGTATATATATATTTCCTTCTGCTCCCAAAGAACGCGGGCGATTTCGGAAGAAGCAAAGAATAGATTAGTTCCAAGTATATGTAAGATTAGTAGTATAATGGCAGGTGAAATATAAAGGAAAATACAAGCATTCTGACTTAAATGCCACTCACATAAAAATAAAACATTATTTGAAATGTACCAGGCGAAGCGGAAATTTGGTGAATTATTTCAGCTGTAGTTGCAGATGCCGTATTTCAGTACTATATTGAGGTCGAAACTCTTCGGAGCATATAGGGTGGTGCTGAAGGAAGGAATGAGGGGAAAAAAATCAGACAACTGCCATGGAAAAAAATGTCACTTGAAACTGTTGAAAAATAGAGATTATAATAGAACAGTTTTTTTTCGGCCACCATGTGAACAGTTAAGAATGATTGCTGCATTCTATAGAATCTCACTGCTTTTCTAAAAAAATATGTTCTGATACAGAGGTTCTTTCTCTAGGGGAAAGAATATAGATGCTCAGGTTTGGTGTTATTAAAATTTTGACTCGTGGTCCTGCGTAAAAAATAGTTATAACAAAATTTAGCTTATAGACATTATTTTTTAGCTTGACTATGTAATGCAAACATTAAACTTTATTCCGTTATCAAAGGTTTAATAAAAGAGTAGGTACCGGTTTTCTTACTATTTCCAATAGAGCCTTTATTAGAAAATTCATTACTTTTAAAGTATTCTTCTAAACGTAAACAACCTTTAGTACCTCTTAAAGGAATTTATTGTTGATATTTTTACTAAGTTTTAATATGATCTGATTTATAATGTTCAAGTTCTTGAAAGTTTTGTAAAACAAATTTTCTCAGTAAAGTGTGGTCATAGTAGTACAAAGTTGGGCTTTTAAAGAAGCTCGTGGAAATTTTAGGTTAAATGTAACAATAAGTTTTGCCTGCATATGAGTTTTTTTGTTTTATATGGGTTTATAATAATTCGGGTCGGACGAAGAGGATGTAGCGTAGCGACGGGAGTAATAGGAAACCCGTGCGACGTCCGCCCGCTAAGCTACCCTCGCCGCAAATAACCACCTGATTATATAAATACTAGGGGTGGGTCGAATAGCATTTTTCTCGAATTCGAATATCTAATATATTTTCGAATATCGAATACTAGGTATATTTTTTTAATACGTTTTTCCACCAATTTTAAATGCAAACGACAATTCAAATAAAAAATAGCATAGAACTACTATTTCTGAGAAGCTATTTACAAAAGTTACAAAAAACCAAAATTGTAAAATTAGCCGAACAGAATTTATTAAAATTCTGAAGTATTGAAGGTTCTAAAAATAAACAATGCTCTTGACATTATATTCACACATATTTATAGTTGCTCACTAATTGGTTGGAGCACAGCCATTAAAATAATTCAATCAATGTAAAAATATCACCAACCCCAATAAATAAATGGCACTATTTATCCTGCTTTATAAGCATGAACAATTTTTTATTGGCACTTTGTAAATAAAATACTACTAAAAACACAAATTTCTCTTTGCAAATAAGGTTTGTACTAACTTCTAAAAACACAAATTGCACTTCGCATAGTGGCATAGGTATTCCGGTCCCTACTTGAGGGCTGTGAAGAGAGTATTAAAAGTTGAACTTTGTCAAAGGGATGGGATGTTAAACGATGGACCTCTTGGCACCTTTTGCAAAGAGATGGCCAATACCAAGTAATTGCTCCACTATGCACCACCCTTTCTCCATTCCCTGAAAAATCCTACCAATATCCAATCATCCATAAAGAGTGCAAATGACCTTAGCTTCTGGTTGCCTTCCCAAAATTATAAGAACGATCATAAGTAAAAATTGTACAATCTTTTCCTGAATTTTTGGGAAGATATCCATGAAAAACATAACCTTTCTGCATTTTTCGTGACACCATAGATGACCAATGCATAAAGCCTATAGAGTTCAATAACAAAATTTCCACAGAGAAAAAACATTCACAGCGAAGAATGAGGCTTTGATAGCTCAATTGGAAGAGTACCTGGCTGTAAATCAGGTGTTTTGGTTTCGAGTCCAGGTGAAGGTGGATTTTTCTAAATGGAAACTCTCCTACTGTGCATTTCAGCGGGTGACTCAGCTAAGGTATTTGCAGCCTGTTCACAATCCTTGACCTAGAATAAAGAAAATTGGAAGGGTGGGCAGGGGCCTTCTGGAGCCCCCCTGGTACTTAGACCTCTTTAGATCCATTGTGCCAACCCACATTTAACCTGCCTGCCACTCGCAGACAGGGGACAAGAGCATCACGGTAGAGGTATGGAGGAGGGTCACCCATCCCATCACTGTCCTAGCCCAACGTTGCTTAACTTCGGAAATATCTTGGGAACCAGTGTGTCAACGTGGATAGGCCCTTGCTGAATTTTGACCTAGTAGCTGAGCTGATAAAAATCTGTCTTACAAAATTAACCCTTACTAAGGGAAGCTACACAAAAAATATTTTCTGAATTTAAAATAAACATTTCACGGTACACAGCTTGATAGGATGATTAACTAGTAATGGTTGATATACCTTACCATTTTGCAGTTTCTCCTGCATTGCGAGCGAATATACAACTATATCTGTCATATTTGTCTTCTCCAAAATATTTGAGAAACTATTTCATATTCAGGCATTCAATTACTTGAAACTGCATAAACTCATAGCTGAAAATCAGCATGGCTTCCAAATTGGAAAATCAACCAACTATGCAACTTTTGAGCTCCTAAAAAATGCTCTTCATGGTTTAGACAGAAAACTTCTCACTGCAGGCATATTCTTTGATTTGAGCAAAGCTTTTGTTCTTGTTGATCATAACATATTAAAATATAAACTTCAAAATCTAGGAATATCTGGTAGAGCACTGGAATGGAATTTCGTCATATCTAACAATAAGTGACAGAAAACAAATTGTGAGCTATTCGTACAGGATCACATATATAACACAAACTGCTAAATCTTATTCTCTAAACAAAAACTCTGGTTTTCCCCAAGGATCCATATTAGGACCTCTGTTTTTCCTCCTTTTGGTAAATGACCTCCCAAATCACCAATCACACTGTAAAATCACCCTTTATGCAGATGATACATCTGCCATTGATGCAGCTGATTCCCTAGATAGGTTAATTGAATACACTAACACCACCATGTGTGAAATGCAGCATCGGTGCAATAGTAACAATCTAGTTTTAAACAAAGAAAAAACACAGCTCATTCAGTTTATAAGTAAAAACTACAAAAAAAGTAACCTTCTAACAGATCTTGACTTAATGACACTTGCTTGAACAAGGCAACTGCCATTAAGTTCTTGGGACTCCAAATAACAGAAAACTTGGACTGGTCGCCCCATGTTCTTGAAATAGTGAAGTAAATATTTGTTGGTATCTTCATGATTAGAAAGTTAGCTCCTGTTGTATGCATTGACATTCTAAAAATGGTATATTACCTATGCTAAAGTGAATTCATATATTTCTTATGGCATTATGTTCCGGCAAAATTCAAGCATAGCGAGACACTCTGCCCAGAAACAGGCAGTTAAAGCCATGTGCCAATTCTCTATACGTACCCATGGAAAACAACTTTTCACTAATGCAACTATACTAACATTGCCATCTATTTACATTTTGTCTTGTGTTTGCTTTGTCAAAGAAAATTCTGATAAATTCCCAATGACCTAAATATATCATGACTACTCCACCCACTCAAGCAATAACATACATGCCAGTCAGCATTCATACTCCTTTTTGCAAAAGGCACCTATCACTCGGCCTCAATACTATACAATAAGTTGCCAAACGACTTTAAAACCATCACCTCTCCAATGATTTTCAAAAGGAGAGTCAAAAACTTTAATTAAGAAATGCTATTATGGTGTAAGAGAATTTCAAAGTGATTGCATGCGAACAACTTTGTATATATGTGTCCATTAATTTTGTAATGATGACAGTGTAATTTGAACAACTTTGTACATATATGTTCATTTATATGGATATGATGACATTATAGTTCTTGTGTGCATAAGTCCTGTCTGAATTTCTTGACGAAACAATGCATTTTCTTGCTAATGGTTTAATAAAAAGTATTATTATTTTTATTGTAACAGTCAAGGAGTAGTGCCTCTATCTGCTGCAAGTATAAACTATTTCATTGGTTGTTATTTTCTCAGGGCTACTACCAGCCTGTAACCTAAATAATAGTGACTTTAGTGACTTTTTCTTGGTGAAATAGTGACCAAGTAGTGACCAACTAGCGACCGAATAGTGACCAAAAAATGACCAGCAATTTACCTAAAAGTAACCAAAAATAGAGAATATTGGCCATCAAGCATGAATAAACATTTTCTACCTTCGGACTTAGGAGATGAGAGTAATAGGAGGAACAAAAACAGGACAACTTGGATTAATACATGTTTTTTGAGCATATTAACATAAAGAATAGAGAAAAAATAAACATTTTCATTTTTGAAAATAAAAATAAATGAAATGAAACATTGCATAAAAAAATTCTTTTTCAAAAACAAAGAAGGTCAGCCTTATCATGAGGAAGGAACTACTCAACATTACAGATTGTTCTTCCATATTTTCTTTTGCTCGAATTTCAATTCTGATATGAGGTCAGATTTTGTCAAACATCACTTGGACAAGGGCGATATTTTCAATGTTCTTCTTAGCAATGGCATTCTTAAGGTACATATTGGCTTCATCAAATAGTCTGTTCGCCCAGGCAGACACACGCTTCTCTTCCTCCTGCAATCCTCTTTTTACACAATATTGTTTTCTACATCTGTTCTGCTCCTTTCTTCTCTTCTTCCAGTCTTTCTACATCTTCATTTTCTTTTGAGGTTCCTCTTCTCTTTTCTTCCTCTCTTTTTCCAAGTAAGCTCTGTAATTTTGATTAGCACAGCATGCACTTGCAAGAAGATCTTTGGTAATAGATACTAGAAACGGCTTATTGCCATAATTGTGTAGCACACTTGACTACCATGTACATGGTAAGAGTGCGTTCAGACATAGCAGTTGTCATATGTTATAATCCTCCCTGACTTTGAGAATGCTCTCATGACATCAGCCAGTCCATGAGATAGAGACACAGCTTTCACCAACTTCGAGACAGTAGGGTTCTTTTAGTAACCGAAAGCAGTGCGAGTAGATAAAAACTGAACCCAATACTGATCAATACGGTCATTTCTAGAGTCATCTTCATCCTTCTCCAGCTGCAAGAGCTTCCACTCATCAACTGGTCAGTCTGATGCAATCGGCCATGGCATCACTTTAGCCACCTGCACTATGTCACCTATGCTGTTCTCTGAAGTTCTCTCCTCTGGATGCAGACATCCGTAGCTCTTCAAGAAAGAATCCATAGATTTGAAGAAACTTTTTTCCAGGATATGCTTGCATGCTTCCACATAGTGCTTGCAAGCATGGTCAAGGAGTAATAGTTTCTGCTTTTCACTGATCTTTGATTGGTTCAGGGCCATGTGAATGTCTTCCCCCACAAGGACATCAGCAGCTGGAAGAAGATTCTCAGGTTTGAAGACCTCTCCTAAGTCCAAAGATTTCTTGCAAGCAATTAGAATTTGGATTAGTGTAGACAGCCTGGAGTGCAGTAGGTGAACTAGCGGCTCCTCCCACTGGAACAAACCGGTGAAGCATGTAAACATGTGTGCACTGGACACAATGAACATCGATTCAGCATTCATGGTGGGCTTCTGTAGGAGAGTAGGAGTAGGTAGGCTTCCATAGTTCTATGTATTAAACTATACTGTAGGCCATTAAATGTACAATACGAACGCACCATTCCAAATGTCCTCGTACAAAGTTGAAGAGATGACTTGATGTCTTTTTTCGATTAGGGACCACTGTGCGTTGCTTGCTCTTGCACTCAAAACGCCAAACTGTGCAGGATGAGCATCATTAGTGTACGTGAATAAAAAAGTTTATTGTTCCGAAGCTGGTGCACATATGGCACTGAGTGGTAGTGATAATGGCGATAAAACACAACATTGAAATATCCTGCCAATATAGCACATATAGCACTGAAAATTTCAACAAATACTTTAGAAGTCTCTCCAATATCATTGCAAGACAATGCGAAAAAATCAGATGCCACACACTTGAGAATCCAAATTAGTTCTGCTTTGGTGACATCATCACAGAAGCTTTGCAGACCAACAACCAATGGAGCAGCAATGCAAGGGTCGATGCTGTCTGCATTGTTTCTGGATGAAGATTTCAGCTGTAGCTGACCGATGCTAAGTTTGGCTGCTACCTGCTGAATGTGCTCTCGTGTTTGACGTGCTGCTGCACAGCTTGGAAACCCTTCTTATTGACATTGATGCGACTTATGCACACCCGGCAAAAGTGCACATCATCGGCCTCCTCTGTGCCCCATTCTAGAACTTTATGCCCCTGCCCATCATCCCTGGATAGGAGCTTGTCATTAACCTTGCAATGTGGCATGAGCCCTATGCTGACACGGCTGGGAAGCAACGATAACCAAACCGAAAATCTTATACTTGTGCAATAGAAGCACAGAAAAATAACTGTCCTACTGACACACTCGCACTACAACACTGACAGTCACAATATATAAGATGCATACCTTCTATCAGAGACAGCAGAAAAATACAGAGAAACAATAGTCTTCGCTGACCAAAACAATAATATGGCAGTGCTTGTGGAGAAGGGAGGAGAGGGCGACGGGGAAGCGAAAAAGCAGTAGTGCAGAAGGATGGGGCCACAACTACCCCTAGGATGAGATGGCAGTGCGTGTTGCTAGCTCACTGCATAATGTTTACTTGACATATGGCCTATCACATACTAGGCAAATTTACTGAGGCGGCATTTTGGCCAAATTGTGCTTACACACTTAAGCTGTAAAATCACCATGCAACCTCTCAAGTTGGCATAGCCAGGGAAATTTGAGTAAAAATATTCTCTTTTACATTGTAATCAGGGTAACCAAACTAATGGATACCAGATGTGCCTCTTTATAGCCAGAGAGTAAACTGGAGTTGGAAGGTTCCAGAGAATACCTGTCAATAGTACTGCATGCATTTACTGAAATTTCACTTTGTCACGTATGTAATAAAGCGGACCTTAATTGCTTCTTTGAATTATTTTTTGTTACTGCACTGATCTTCCTGGGTTTCTAAAATAATTTTATTTTTCAAGCATAAAATACCAACAAAAACTTCTTGCTCTACTGCGCTATCATCGCCGAAGGAACAGGAAAAGAAACAATTTCCTTATTTGGATCCATCCAATAAACCAGAGAATAGCAGAGGTTGGGGCATTTTGCACTCTGTCTGAAGATTTGAGGAATGATGACAAAGTTTTTCAAGTATTATCAAATGTCTATTTTGTCATGGTCCCAAAGGTCAGGTCTTGCTTCCACCAAAGAAATGAGTAAATCATTATCAATGATTTCACTCACCTTCCAAAATTAGGCACACCACAAAAAACTCTCAAGGATGTCTACGACGCTTCCACGCAATAGAAAATCTGCCCTAATGTTCAAGTCTCCATTTGGTAACGTGAGCCACTGACTGACTTGTGGCAGTAAAACTACCACTCAAAGTAGTTGCAGTGCAACCCACCTTGGCAGCATATCTACCAATTGATTTTTCTACAGCCTAGCATTAAGGCTTGCATTGTTTTCTTCGCACCATTACTGGATCGACAGTGACGGCAAAAAAGCCACATCTGTAAAATTTGCCTAGTGTGTAACGGGCCTATCTCTCTTCCCCTGCGGCACTGAGAGTGCTCAAAACAAATACCATACAATAGGGTCGCAGAGATGTTTTGTGCAATCGCAGCAGAATTAAAATAGGAACAACAGATATTTACGACGAAAAAGTGACTATTAGTGACCACAGCAATAAAATAGTAAATTTAAGTAACCCTATTTTAAAAATGTGACTAAAGGAGACAAAAAAAGACCTGGTAGCAGACCTGTATTTTCTCTTACCTTTCCACTCATTAGGTTATATAGAAAGTGATATAAATTAGTTACCTCACATCACGAGAAGGTTCCTTGCGAATTCACAACATGTGAGACTTTCATGTCATGACAGGCTTTCATAGAATGATACGTTTTCATGCTGAAGATAGGTATCTTCCAGGATGTCATCAACATTAATTCAAGACTCAAACACTTAATCCTTTAAATTGTTATGATTCCGATGAATCATTACATTCCTAATACTTCCAGTCTTGACTTTCCTACTAGTTATTGTCCAGTGTGGAGGTGAAGCTCCAAATATACATTCGTACTATGAGTTTCCTTCTGCTATTAGGCTACTGTTTTTGTTGTAAATAGATAATTCTTTTAGTATTATGCCCTCTTAGGGAGGGATATTTCTCGACTCCACTTCTAATTCTATTTTAAAAAAGATAAAACAATTATTTCTTCTAGCTTCTGTTTCCTAATATATATTTCCCTAATATCTACTGCTTGCTACTATTTATTTTGGCATTCACTCTTTCCATTGAACACATTTCTGAAGACATTTAAGGAGGCCATGGTTACACACAAAATGAATGATGCACCTGTAGGCATAATGTCACAGCAGAAAATAATTTGATGTAAATGTAATGTTTTGCAGAGCAGTTTCATTGTTGAATTTCACCACTATCCATAATAATTGTTTAAATTTTTGAAAATAATAATTCCCTGCACACTTATGGAAATGCTTAACTGGATAAAAAAGTCTGAGCAGACCAAAAGTTATGTGAAATGCCGGGGAGTGCGATCGCACTCCTCTGAACTCCAGAGAAAAGTGCCAGGGAGCACTTTCACGCTTCTTCTGTATTGTCATTATTAATTGTTGGTTGTTCACTGATGGCATTCTAATGCATAGAACTTTAGATACAGAACGTTTGTATTATATAAAATTGACCACAGCATTTATTTGCTAATGATTTTACATGTATTACTTTAAATATATTTTTTCTTGAACATCAGTAAAATTGGAAAAAAAGCTCCGGCAGTTTTAGCATAGTTCCTAGGATATTTTTTGGTAACCAGAGGGTTAATGTGGAATGAATCAGGACCTAAAAAAACTAACATATAAGGCAAATAAACAGTAACAAAGAATATGTTAATTCCAGAGCTGACAGTATTTTACCAGAGCTGACTCACATTTCCTCTTAAATTTACCAACATTTACTTTGCTGTGACTTAGTTAGTTATGATTCAATCAATTAACCAAGTTTGCCATTAAAGATAGGAAGAGAGAAAGAAATTAGAATTTTTGCACTTACTTATTTTATTTAGAAATGTGTACATAAAAAACTATTTGATCTGAGAAGTTAACCAACTCATCCATCAATAACTTTAGATAATGAGGGGTCTTTGAAATTTATTACTTTGTGGTAGTTCATTGATTATTACTCATGTTTTTGCTGAGTGAATAAGATGAGTAAGCTTGGTGAAAAATTGCCCAAATAGTAGCACATCTTGCGAAGACTATGCATGGCCTATATCCAACTTCACCTTTGGTTATTGATACAACAAAATATGTGAAAAGAAATTGACCACCAATACATATGTATCTGCTACATAAGTAGCTATCATACAGATGGTAAGAGTGGAAAAGGGACATGTACCACATAAAACAAAATGTGGGAAAGTAGAAGGATGTCATATTTCAATATAAAATGGCTTAAATGTGCCAATGATCAAACCAAAGATCTCAAACTTTATAGACTGATACCACTGCAATATCCAGGTGAAATAACAGTGAAATTAGTGGGGTTTATGTTACCCACTAGCCCAGGTAGGCTAAATCATGAATGTAAAGGTGATTCCATCAAAAGCTAGAGCAGGGAATGATATAAAGTTACTTGCTCTAAGGCTAATGGATTACTTTTAGTGCAGAAAATAAACTAATTTTGTAAGAAAAAACCTTCCTTTGAAAACAAAGGAAGAATGAAAAGGTATGAGATAAAAAGGTTAGAAACAATTAAACAAATACAATTATCAATAATAAGATAATAAATTTTGATTAATAATATCATTGCTCCTACCAATTTTTTAATGGGAAACATCAACACCAAAATTTGCATTACTGTATTACTGACACACACAAATTGAGCTATACTTTCTTTATTGGTACATTTAGTGACTTTTCCCCAAGCTCAGTCATATCCTTGGGTATAGAGATGGGCAACTTGGTAAATTACCGTGGTAATTTTCGAAAAAAAACCGAGGTATTTTTCGTAAATTACCAACACTCCTGAAAATTACCGTAATAAACGGTAATTTTCGGAAAAGTTCTTTTTCAGAAAACTTCTTCCTCACAAAGAAACCATTGGAATTGGTGATATTATAAATTAAGAAGCTAAAACGATTTTGTTTACATTGTGTCCATGATTAATTCCAATTAATTCAAAGTAAAATAACAAATGCATATTGCGCAGAAGTATGTCTTTGGAACGAAAATTTCTCATTGTGTGACAAAAGAGAGGCAAATTGCGTGTTGCTGCCAACTTTGTTTTAATTTTTTTAATGAGTTATAATAGGTAAACGTCGTGATATGTTTCATATAAGCGTCGGCATTTGTATCTTAATGCTATTTGATTTCGTTTTGGGTCCTCTGATAAGGATAAGCAGCTGAAAACTTAAAATTACCGGAAAATTACAGTAATTTTCTAAAATTACCGTAATTTACCGCGGTAATTTACCTCTATTGAAAATTACGGTAATTTACCCATCTCGACTTGGGTATAAAATCAAATGAGATTGAATCATACTTAAAAGGAAATCTACATCACTGAGGATGGGAATGAAGAAATTTGAGTAAAACAAAGCAATGAAAAATTTCAATTTCATTCCATCATCGTGTATTATTCCTGTACACATGGTTCACAATTCACTGTATCATTTATTACAGACTACTGCACAGCATCAACACTTAGGTATATAGGAACATGTAAAAAACTGTCTTCAATAAAATAATGATCATTTACCATAATCAATATTCTATAAAAGTACAGCTTTCATTGAGCTGATAACAATTTCATGTTAAGTTTCAACTATAGTTCAGTCCTGAGACTCCAAAAATTAACCACAGGTGAAGTAGTAAAATAAACAATTTGCTTTACATCACTAACCCTTGTACATTTTGACATGCACTTATTACCCATAAAATATATCCATAATCAGTACCCTGAGCACAAAGGACAAGTTTGCAAAGAAAATATTAAGTTTGTGATAAGACATCTACCAACTGTAATTTGGCAAGGAAATGACTTCTTATCAACTGTAGTCACAACTTAATTCCCCTAATATAAGAACTCTGTCAAGTGTTTAAAATATTATATAACAGCATAAGTTCAGAGATGAAGCAAAAAACATTTCAAACACTAACAATATTATCATATGTACTAAGTGGACTGTGTTCACCATGGAGTTTGACATCCATGGAATGATCGGGATACGTTTTACTTGTTAAAATACATATCATAGTTATTCTGGAGGAAATCACATAATAATATATGTACATGTGGATCTTACCAACTATGATAAAGCATTTAATGAGTAGGAAACTAAAATCAAATTACTACAGAACTGTAATCAGAAATGGAACTAAAAGATGAAGTAACCCTGTAATAGGTAATATTTTTCATACCACAATGAATGCTTTCAACCAAACTGAATGGATTTCAATCTTAGACCTAACTCAACTTAATAGTTCTTTAAATAGCACCTTAAGAAGAGAAAAAATGCAAGCATCTTTCAAGGACATTCACTAAAAATTTCCTTTGGATATGTAAATATTTTAACACATTTGCTGTGGGTTTTTTTTTCAATGAAAGAGAACTTCATCTGAGGGGTTCTCACTATGAGACTTTCCCTGTGGAACAAAATGCTAATTGGATTCATTATTACATGAATAAGGATAACACCAATAGGTTTTATCCACAAAGAAAGGCTTAAGGAAGTGCATCTTCCTGAAAACATGAAATCTTTGGGATTAGCAAGATTGTCAAACTTGAAAGGTGTCTGGTAAAACTACCAATGGACAAGTATTTTTACATTAATTAGACACCAAAGAAAGGGAGATTTTCTTTTTAAGCTATTAATGTATCAAGTATTTGGTTGTAAAATGATCAATTTTGACATATTTAGCAGCTTCTACCTTTCTTTAATCTTGCTTTTTTAAACTCTGCAATACATTGGCATGCTTGTTGAGGAGTCAGACAATTATCATCCAGTTTGATACAAGAGTACTTCTAATCACCCAAAGCCAAATTATTGCTTGGTAATATTTTATCACCACCTGAATTTTAATCAAAATTTTAAATGCTCACTTGTGAACCAAATGGGGAGTAAAGCATAAAATGAAAGTAGCCACTTACAACAAACAATGAAATAATGTATTAAAAACCACTCTTTTTTACTAATGCCCACAAAGACACAATCACAAATTCTTTTTAGAAGCCGTCACACATGGAAGCCACCATTTGATCTAGGTTTCCTAGAGTTGTACAGTATAAAGGACTTCCTATAGTTGTTGTTTGTGCATTACAAAATATCTTATATCATTTGCCTCAAATTCTGAATGAAGGAAAAACATAAGAAATCCCTTGAAGAAGGCTAACAACTTACTTCAAACTAAAAAGCCAGGGCTTTAGAATACATGTAAGAAAAACAACCATATTGAAATTCTGTTGTCACAGATATAGCTAACATATTTTTGAAAAATACAAAAATGATTTTACAAAAAGTTTCATCAATTTCAAAATACAACCATCAGATGTATCAAAATTCTCTGTAGCACTCAATTATTGAGATTGTCAAGATGTTCAAACTTAATCAAGGTCCGGTCAAGATATAAGTATGAGGAAAATTGTTTTCCTGAGGATTTACAAGCATTTATCCATGAAATGAGCAAGCACACATCCATGAAAATTTTCATTAATAACAAATGTTATCTTCCATCATACTATCACAAAATATTCACAAGGTACTGAAACTTAAGAAGAATGAAAGATATTCTATAAATTGAATCCAGGGATTCAATTGGGTAAAAAGAAAATCATTTCCAGGTAAGAGTTAATATGAACAAGGATTTGAAAGTTAATGCAGTAGGATTAGTTATCACAGAAACAAAGACAAAAATTAAAAATATTTTTAACAGCATGAAATATAGCAACAAATGCAGCCAAACCATGCTCATATAAAACAGCAGAGGCCAGGCATACAGAGAATTTTAAAAATACTTTGGCACACAATATCCTCAATCATTTCATCTTTTAATGCACTACTTTCAACACGTTAAGATCAACTCATTTCCCACAGGCCAAATAAATGTCATTGCTCTTCTCTATCCATTCATACACAACTTATCAGGGTGTATTACCAGCATAACACTAAAGTCAAACCTTTGATAAAATCCTATCAATAAGGGACTCTTAATGTGTGTATCACCATGAGAAGGATATGGAGGAGAAGGATATGGAGAAGGAAGAATAGGAGTGTGTACCATCATGAGAGGATATTAAATGCATCATAATACATATTGTTATATAAAATTATTTATGGAGGTTACTTGGTAAACAAAACATTATTGTAAAAATGCAGAGCTTTCAAGGCTGACTGGAACATCATTATTTGGTCAAATGTACATTAGTGGCCCACATTTTACTAAATTAGTTAATATAATCCATTTTCATTGCTGAAATATTTTATCATCCTGGTACAAGTCATAAGACTTTGTACATCTTCTACAAATGATATAATACGCATAACCCATTGGGCAACAATGATGAAGCACAGTGATACTTCTGGCTAATAATTTTCTTTTAGGATAGAAAAGGTTGCACACAGTAAAACTTCTATCAGTTGATATGCCTTTGCTTCCAGAAAGATCAAACTTTAACATATGCACAAATTATGCACCTATGTTTAACATATATTGTTGATGTACAATGGACGGACAGTTATACCTATGAAAAATATGTAATACCATTCAACTAAAGAGAAAAATACCATTCACTTAAGACACCAAAGTGACAACACAATAGTATATTGTCAATGAAAATAGCATCGAGGTAGGAAAGAGTTAGCCACCTGCTGCTTTATTCACAAAATTAATATCAATGAAAACTAAAGAATGGTGGGAAATGAGTTAATCTAAGCTATAATATAATTGAAACAAGCATTACTAGTTATACAAACAACAATTTAAGGACTTTAAAAATAGCATAGAAACTCTTATCAGTTGTCATAAAATACAGCACTTTGTTCTGAATGTCAAATAAATTAAAACATCTTGCTTTATACTTTGCACTTATGAAAATTCCACAAAAATTTAACACAAACTTAACAGAAATGAACAAAATATATAGACTACTAACAATTCCATATAGGTGTAGCCAAACAGAAAATAGTATGGCTAGACCACTTTTCAAGATCTTCAAGCATATCACAAACAGAAGACTTCAATGTTTTGATTTCTGAATAGCCACTTGATGGATAAAGTTTTTCTAACAAATAAAAATCAATAAAATGATATAAAATGTAATTACTGATTACTATTCATGTCATCATGTTTTACTTAACGATGATGGTACCAAAATTAACTCTTAGCTGCTCAAGAAACACAAATGTTAAAATAGTGTGGGGTCCGAGTCTAACAAAAGCAGGTACAAATCCCTGGAAAGATAAAACATATTTCATTTGTCTCAGAAGTTATAAAAATAATTTCCATTGTAAGATGATCATTATACATAGTTCTAACCTTGAAAAATCCTAGTGGTCCCAATTTTGCGGTGTAAGTTATCAACTGCCACATGCTCTGCAATGAAAAAAGAAGTCTTTAATATACTGCCATCCATGTGACTTGAGTAAATCCTTCAAGCACCATAATAAATAATACCTTGAATTCTCCTGGCTTAGCATTCATAGCACGTGTTTTCAAGACATCCAAAGGTTGTGTTAAGGCAGTGGCTACAGCACCCTACGAATTACACGAGAAATGATAATAGGAAAAATGAGAATTACCTTAAATTTAAGTTTCTCATACTGGGTCAATTAAACTGCAATGCTATAATAATATGTAATGGATAAAACAAATTTCACTGCAAATGCTACTAGGCTCCAAAGTCATATTGTCAACTAATTTATAAGGTCTAGTTCACCACCTATGTCTGTACCTAGCTCTTGAGAATGATGAAATTATCAACATAAAAATTCTAATTGTGTACACACATGGCATAAAAGATGTGTGATAGTGACTACATATTTTTTTTTATATTTTTTAATATACAAATAGAATTGACTGCTATTCCTTGAATATAATTTTCCCAAGGTAGTCTCTTCATACTGCACACTCTTGACGACACAATTGCAGTTTATAGTTAAAATATTTAAAAAAACTATTCTAATGCAAATAAACTAAATAAAAAGAAGTAAACAACTTATCCTCATGTTCAAAACAGAAGTGCCAGGGTTATGTGGAAAGTAAGGTCCAATTACTTATAAAAAATAAACCATCACAGATTTATTCAAAAAGTTTTTTTTGAATTCCTTACATCTTTCTCAATTTTTCTACATAGTTTCCATTTTTGTTTAAACTTAATCATAACTTTCTACAAGCTTTTGTATGCCGAAGTCCTATAAGTCTGCCGCCTGTGAGGATAACCAGTCTTTAACTGCTTTTTTCACCTCATCCTCTGTGGTTTTTCCGCCAAGAAAGTCTTTTAGGTAGCGGAATAAGTGAAAATCACTCGGCGCCAAGTCTGGACTGCATGCTAGGTGGTCAATCTGTTCCCATCCAAACAATATGATCACATTTTGGGTTTCACATTATCATGCAGCAACAAAACTCTAAACGTCAGAAGGAAGTCGCTCATTCTGTATTGCACGTCAGAGTTTAGTCAGGGTAGCGAAGTAAGTGGCTGCATTTATTGTTGTCCCTTGCTGCATAAACTCAACTAACAAGACTCATGTCAATCCCAAAACATGGTTGCCATGTTGAGATTGTGTGTTTGGCCTTGAGTTTGACTGGTGATGTCGGGTGACACCATTCCATTGACTGAAGTTTACACTCTGGAATCATGCAAGAAAACCACGCCTGGTCCCCTGTGACAATGCTCTCAGTGCAAAGAGTTGATCACCTTCCTGATGATATTGGTCCAAAAAAGCAGTTGAAGACTGGTTATCCTAACAGGAGGCAGACTTCTATGGATTCAGCATACAGAAGCTTGTAGAATGTTATGACAAATATTTAAACATATTTGGAAAACATGTAGAAAAATAGAGAAAAATATAAGGAATTAATTAAAAAAGGTTTTTGAAAAATCTGTGATAGTTTACTTTTTATAAGAAATCAGACCTTACTTTCTGAATGGCCATCGTACATTCCAACATCTATCATAAATATTCATACTGTAGCAATTTTTAACCCTTTGAGTGCCAACCAATATCCTAGGAGTTACGCTAGAATTGCCGGAGCATTTTGGCCAATTTTGTAAAGCTTCAGGGAAAAATATTATTTCATGTAGTTCATGTAAAAACATATGCAAATGAATGCTAGTTGTCAATTTTGGAATTACAAAGGTTGAGTATCTTAGTTTTCTGTATTCAAATGTCATCAGTCAACAATCAGTGAACAACCAGCAATTAATAATGACAATACAGGAGCACAATTGCACCTCCTGGCACTTTTCACTAGAGTTCAGAGTAGCGCGATCATGCTCCCTGGCACTCTAAGGGTTAAAGTGGTATGCCTAGTGACAGATTTGGCATATAAGCTGGTGCTAAAGACAGAGCAACTTATTTAAGTGCAGAGGTTGAGGCTGGTGCAGTGAGGGACTACATATTCGTGAGTGAAGACCCATTGACAGTTAGATGCAAAAGAGATAAAGCCACTAATATCCATCAGAAATGACAACAAGGTTGGTTGTTGACATCTATACAGTAGACCCTCACATAGCGTGAGGTTAGGTTCCTTGAAATCTTTGTGTCTTGTAAAATTGCGCTATGTGAAACAATGAGAAAACTGGAAATACCGATATGCATTCCGTAATCTCAACACCTAATATAAAGCAATACCATGTTTCATTACTTAGTGTTAACATCTAACATATGATTCAGCCCAAGAGTTTGTAATTTCTCAGTAACTACGCATTTCAGAAAATAATTTCGTAACTGTACATCATTCAGAAGAGATTTTCAGTATTTTCGTGCAAGGCGTCCAGTATAATAAAACTGCCTTCTTCAAAAAGAAGTATGTTATTCGATAAAACATTTTAGCATTGTAGATCATATTAACATTCTAGGGCCTCTTGTGCATGCAAAATGTGCATCACTTGCTATATCGAATATCAATATTTCTCTTCAGGGATCTCGTTATTTCTGAATTATTTCACATGCATTTCATAGGGTAATAAATGGTCCCTAGGCCGTATGGTGCTATTTAAAGCTTCTCGTCACATGCCGAACTCATTAAATGGAGCTTTCACCAAATTAGAAGATGGGCTTTATTATGCTGATTTTCGGATAGTGAACATTTTTAAAATAATAATCAATTAATCATCTAACTACATGCTTCATAATTATTTCAAAAGATATTTTGTTGACACTGAATGGACAGGGTTGATATAAGAATAATATAGGTGAACAGTCAAGTATGAGAAGCAAGTACTTACAGCCGTAAGACTGGATAGAAAGTGGGTGGTCAAGTTGTCAGAGAACATTCCTGTGCCTATTAGGAATAGCTTGACTTGATCATAGAAAGAAAGCTGACCCACAGTCATTAGCACTGCACGGGAAGTTGCAGTTGATGCACCCGAAAATAAACGCCGAACACCTTCTTCTCGATAAACTCGAAACAGTCCATCAAAGGCATGCTTGTAGCTTTTGGTTATAAATACGAAAGAAGAAATTAGTGACTGCATATTCTGAATCCATGTGAACACACATTTATTAATTGTCTGATGCACATATTACCTTAAACATAATTGACTTAACACTAGAAAAATTACGAATATCATATCTTTAGTTCTAAAATAAATGCAACTTAATATTTTACAATGGACTCATAATCAATCCAATTAATACAAGAGAGAATGATGATGCAAGGGCACAAGTATGCACTTAACATGTTTGCATAAAACAAGATAGCACTTTTTCCACAATTTTTATGTCAGTATGATGTGTTTCAACCGTTAGGTCATCATCAGGTACATACATATGTGAAAGGTCTGTGAGCCATATGTATACAACTCAGAGGGGGAAGTGGAGAGTGGGGAAAGGAATAATTAGGATGGGGGAAGGGTGAAGTGGTTATTGAAAGGACACGGATGCTTGGGAAATGGAATGGCAAGGAGTGGGGAGTGACACAGAAACATTTGCTCATTCAACAGGGTACTGCTTCCTCCCTGCACAATGTCCAATCTTTCTAACATGTCCAGTCTTTGGCCTTTCCTCTCCATATGGAGTATCTCCGGGTCAAATGCACAAGTGTGGCGTTCTTCAAGGAGATGTTTTGCTATGAGAGAGGTGGAGTCTCCTTTCTCTCATCATTTCTTTCATGCACAATTTCTTGTTTTATTTGTTATCTTGTTTTATTACAAACATGTATACTTTCCACTACATATCACCTGCCTCAGTCAATGTTATGCACTTAACACTCAAAATTAATTTCTGAGCTGCAGTTGACATCTCCAGAAACTGTTACGACTTTCATGCTTAATACATATATCTCTGGTACAACGCAAAACACATATCTTTATTCAAGGTTTTCACAAATTATCATTCTAGCTTTCAAAATCCAATCTAGCTGATGACTGATAATAGCTTTAGATGAGCATTATCATAGATTTGGGTAAGCAACTTTGGAGTCATCACCCAAAGTGAACCATACACTCATCAGTGGCTGTGCACCCAACCTGTGAGGCTGTCATCTTACCATTAAGAGTAATGTGTGTAATTATTCTTTTCTTGTGAATAATAACTTCAATACTTAGTAGACAAAAGTAATATAAAAACATGAACTTGATTTTCACCACTTTACAACCACCACATTAACCATATTCATTGAGCTATTGAAAGATAAAATATCAACACAACACTAGGACAACTTGTTTATTTGTGACCTTTCCTACATGCATTTAGCAATAATTCCTGATTCCCAAAACATTTATAAGAGCATATGATATTCAAGTCAGAATTGCTCAAATCTCTAAAAACCACTGGCATCTAGCCATTTGGTTTGATCCAAGAATTGCGAACTAGCTGTGAATACCTTAGTGGAGACACCTGTTGAATTCCTGATATTTGGTTTGATCTTTTCATGACACATTCTGCAGGCTATAACTTTGAATGGGGTAAGCATTTTTCTCATTGGAAACCATGCAAAAGATGATAATGATGAAAGTGATCTACCATTCTATCATCCACTTGAGCACAACTTAGTTACTACTGGAGAACATGATACTGCATCTGCTTGGATATTTCTCACAGAAAATTAAGGGCTGAGATCTATCTAAGTAAATTATCAAATTAAAAGAAATGTTCTTTGTAAATGTTGACATTCTTGTTTGTAGATCTTTCTTTGAGGCAAAAATATACCTTAAGAAATGCACTCTTCCTGGGAGAGCCATAAAGTGCACACTGGGGTCCAGCGGACCCCATGAGTTATAGTTTTTTTATTTCAGCTCATTGCTTTATTTCGCGAAGGAAGATGGCAAATGTCATTAATATGGAGCCTTTTTAAAAGCAGTTCAGTTTAAAAAATATATAGCAAAATAAAAAATACTTTTGCAATTTGAAGTCTACAAAAGTCCCTTAAAAGTTCATTAGATCGAAATTTATTTTCTATTGCTCATGTTTTGAATTTACTGAGAAATACTATTAACAACTTAAAGTTAACATTTTAAAGTGTACATATTGTACAAATGTTTTTTCTCCGAAAAATGTATTTATTATAACCTTTGAAAGAAGCGAAATTTTCAAGTTTAATTTTTCTGGGATTTTTCTAGAAAATTTCATGCAAAATTTTAATTTCAGTTAAAATACTTCTAAATTTATATTTTTTGCAAAGTAAATATAAATCTTCACATAGTATTCGAAAGAAGTTAGTTTTTCACTCCAGTACTGGCAGTACAGAGATAATTTCTATAAAAAGGAAGCCCTCAGGCTTCACTTTTTATGATCGTTGCACATGGGAGTGCTGCAACATGAACATAGATGTACCACTTTTCTGTCTCTTTCCCTCGGGCATACGCAGCATCAAACCTTCCTTTGAAGTACTTCTCGCTGCTGCACTGCAGGCCCATCAATTTGTAGAATTTGTTGAGTTGTTTGTCAACCGTGCAGTACTCATGGGGGGTGTAATATTTCTTACAACTCTTCACAAAGTCTTCCCAAGTTTCATGAATTGGTGACAATTTATTGATTACCTTTAGCTGTGATCTTGTTGTTTATCATCAAAACGAAGTGGTGACAACAGAAACAGGAATTGCCGTAGATGTATGGTACATTGGTATAGTGTAGGTCCAAACTCAGTTGATCATAGCTCATACAGATTAGTGTTGCATGTCTTTTGCACCCCATAAAAATACATAATTCAAAAAGTGCATCCATTTCCTCCGTATCTATATCACTATGATAAGATTGGGGAACAAAAAATCTCGAAACGCCGCAGGTTCATTTCCTCATTTGTGTGCATCAATATTTTATTTTTCAAAGCGCTATCAAATAATAACTGCCAAGCTTGCCGGGGAGTTTTGACATCACGTGCTGCACCTTTTGGTCATGGCAGTTCCAAAATCAAATTTTGCTGTCTCATTATCCATAACATAAACAAAAGAAAGAAAATAAAATAAATATGACATCAATAATATCAATTGGCTTTTAGTGTCTTTGGACAATATTCAAAATCCTGACGCAATTTCTCTGATGATGCCACGTCCCATAGCTGTTAAAAATATAAATATTATTTTTAAATAATTAAAATCTTTAAATACTATTTATACCACTTACATTATCGGTAAAAAATGAGATAAACAAAGATATATAACTTTTTCACTGTCTCAAAATTTACCATTAAATACACACTGGGGTCCAGTGTACCCCAGCCCATTTTCAATATTTTTTTGTGAAGCACCAAGCATGTTAATAACTGCAGCATATGCATGAATCTTTTCCAAAGATGTAAAAAGGAATTTACATCAAAATTAGCTTCCTATATTTCACGTTCTGTGAAAGTTACTGTGAACCAAAAAATGCCTGGGTTCCACTGGACCCCAGTGTGCACTTTGAGGGTTAAAATGAAATGCCCTATACTTCGATGAATTTTAGTACAAAATTTTTTCCAACATGAGTGAAGGGGCTCTATTCTTGCACATTCAAATTCCTTTCCAACTATTTCCCTTAATCAAATAGCTATTACTTTCTAACAAATTTAATTTATTTCCCTGATGACAAAAGTAGAAAATTATTATTATTATAACACTTAATAGCAATAACTAAAACTTGATAACACAAATACAGTAAATATCCATCAAATAACCTGCCATGGTCAGGATAATTTATTTGCAACTATTTATAATAATTTTGGGTTAATTCTTTGATCTTTCTCAAATTAGAATTTACAACTGCACGTTTGAGGATGCCAATTCACTATCAATACAATCATCTTTGTACATTAATAATCACATTGAGTGTCCATCACTATTTCAGTAGGCATTTTCAAGTTTTTGCACAGAAAGAAAAGAAGAAGAAGCTGTGAAGCACTGAATTTTCAATTATTAGGAGAAAGTCACCAGTTAAAAAGAGTATTAATTTCTACTTATAGAAGTGTCCCCTTGTTAGCTTACTTCTAATTTTGGAATATCCCTTGGAAAAATAGATAAATGATGTGCCAGGCAGAAGTGAACACAACCAAACCAAAATTTTGAGTGATAAATTGCTCAGTAGTTTTGTCTCATTCATGTGCATCTCTTCCACCACATACACACACATTAAGACAAATGTGGCATTTTGCAAATAATGGCTCAAGAGGGGAGTATATGCCGGACATGTCATAGATAAAAGCATGATGAAAGTCAGCGATGCAAGAATAACAGCCCTTGAAAATTTTCAATTTAAAAAAAATTAAAAGTATTAAACAACCAATTCCCCTAAGAAGCATGCAACCCGGTAGCCCAATGGGTATTGTGTGTGACCACTTGATCATGTTCAGGAAAATCGAAACACTAAAACGAGGGCAGATAATGACTTGTGTTTTGATATTGTCATACCTTGAAGATTTTCTATATATTCCTTCAAATGCTTTCTTTGTTTTGTCAGGAACATACTGGAGAGATATCTAACAGTCACTCTTGTATTTTTCCATTTCACCATGGATACTGATGTAAATTTCTCAGGAAACAATTTAGCTACAAAATTCTCCCATCTTGCATAATTCAGCACAGTAAAATGTTTCACTTGTTTTGAAACTCAATTGATAAAATAATATTTCCCACTTCCTTACACTTCACCGAATATTTGGCATTATAAACCAAGTGTGCAATTTATGACGCCTATGAAACTATGAAGTATGCATAGTAAGAATATGGTTGACTCAATTCCACGAATTGGGTCCTAAGACTCAATCCTTTGGACCATTAGGTACCATAGTCCATTATGACAACAGATAGCCTACCTATCCAAGATTTTAAAACTTTTTAAAAGTTTTCTTTTCTTAAAAAATGTCCAGAGCTACACATTCTCACTTGTATAATTTCATACTAGTAATACACCTTGTTGATTATCATAAATCACCTTGTTCCACACACTGTAAGTATGAGTCAATTCACTGTTATGTTAGTTGTGTCTCCACACATCAGAATAAATAACACTAAGTTAAATACTGCAGAAATATAGGTTACTTCAACAAGACATTTTCATTTCCTTTTTTAATCACTACCCTGCTCAAGTCATTATGCTGAATACACACCATACCATTTGAAAAAAATAATTAACAAGAACTCCAGTCATTTCGACTTCAGTTAATGATGAAAGAATCAATAAAGACATAAATTTCCCTTCTAAAACCTAAGAGCTAAGATCATTTTAGAACATCAACATGTTGCAGTGCAAGTCAAGACTAAAGTTGGATTGATACTGAAAAATTTAGTTAAAACTTGTTATTACAAAACAATAAAAGGGTTAAATATGCCAACAAATCATTCAAATGCAATGGTCAGCAAATGTCCTCAAATAACAATTCAAACTACAGGTGCAAAATCTTTATGGTGTATATTATATGTAACTGTAATGTGGTGTGCACATATACTCACTTTCTTCTCTTGTCGATGGGTAATTTGATGTCATTTTGCATGCGAACATTAACCATGTCAGCTGGTGTGCCGATAAAACCTCCACAGGCCCCAGCTAATGAGGCCATAGCCACACGTTGGTAGAATGGGATGGCCTCCCCTGAGGGAGCTACAGCTTGCTTAGCTACCTGCCACGCCACCAGCACAGCAGCAGTTTTATATGCAGCAGATACAAATGTAAGCCATCAGAGGCACTTGGTCAAGAGATACTGACTGGACCACATAAATTCTCTAAGGCTACTTCCTTCAAGAGGGAAGAAAATTTAACAACAGAATACAGCAATAATATAGCAGTATTTAGTTATTCAATGCTCTTCACTTCAGCAAAATTTAATATTCACTTGAAATCTATGGATTTAAGAATACCTATGAGGCTTGAAAAATCCATTCATGTATTAGAGCTTCTTCATGGCATTAACTTTACAGGCAAGCCAAATAAGCATTAAAGCAGTAGGGGGATCAAATAGAATAAACTGAAAGCTGCCGAGTGTGAATATTTACGCTCACTTTATTCCAAGCAAGAAAGTAAAGTTCCGCAACAATGTAGTTCATTACTGCCAATTGTTAAAAATGTGTACCAAATAGAGAGATTTACAGGAAAAGATAATTTTTTTAATAAGCGGAGTAAATTATTCTTCACTGAAATTAAGGCAGTTTCATTAACAATGGAAAAGCAGGTTATGACTGGCCTCAATGGCAACACTCATTCAAGAGAGGACACTAGGAGAATTATGCAGCTAAATAACACAGAATAATACCTAAGAAGCTGCCTCAAAGGGAATCAACAAGCACAATAAGCTCTAACAACAGCAATGATATTACGTACCTAAACAATAGCAATAATGACCTAAGAATTGCTTAGATAATTTTGACTAACAAGCGTTTCTTCTTAATTACATTCTCTACCAAGTTTGACGGAAAATAATCTATCAAACTTCATTATCCTCAGAAAAATGAAAAAACTTTCTCTAAATATGGAATTCATTGTTAGAGCCCAAGGAACTTCATCTGCTATTTAAAGCTTCATAATGCCAACTCCCCATGAATATCTATATGCCCAGATAAAAATACAGAGCTGATCTAGAAACAGTAATCTCCGAGTATATGGATTAATTAGATGAGAGAGAGTAATCCATCCAGGTATTTGAACATCTTAAAATACATATTCCTCAGTCTACCTGAATCGTAATTAAAGCCTTGCAGTTGAAATAAAAAGTAATACAGGGTCTGTAATCAATGAATCACATAGGGTTTCAAAGCAAACCAGCTTTTACATTTGAATCCATTGAAACTGAATGATGTACTTTAATTCAGTAGTAAACCCAATGAATACCAAATGTGCACGGTATCTGATAACTTCATGTCAATGTCACAAAAAAATTATTAGCATTTGGAGCTATTTCACTGGAGAGGTACACACTTTATTGCCTGAGGTGTCATATTTCTAAATGGTCACCTAAGATATTGTAAACATAGATATGGTGTGAGAGCTCAAGGGAGTGTTTTCATTGTGTTGAGAAACCACGGGGCACACTAGGTCATACAACTATAAATTAATAAAAAAAGACACTAATATACTAGTGAGCAATTCTATATTGTGCACTGAAAACAGATACACACACATAAATTATACTACGCCAGTCTACTCAAATTTTACAATAGGAGGCCATGCACTCAAAGAGAGAAAATTCTGTAGAAGGCCAAACATTGGTCAGTTCCAAATGAAATGCACAATTCTATGCATCAGGAAAATTAATATTACCCTAGCCAAATAATTTGAAACTGCTAAGATGAGATAAGTTAAGTATGTATGTACTAATTTAAAAAAATAATATCCCCAGAGAATGATTTTTGACATTTGTTTAAAAGATAGAGGATTCTAAGAAATTTCCTCTTTCACATCTGCCAGTTTCTAAGTTCAAACTTCCTCTAATAATTCATTATAATTCAAAACTATTTCCAAATAATGAGGCGTGGCAGCTCTCAAATGAAAATTGAGGTTGGTCACCTTTTAGAGCAAAATCTGACATTGATTAGGATTTTTTTTGCTTAAGATTTTTCTGTTTAAGATGCATGAGAAGTTTCAATGGCACCTCTAAATTTCACCCCTTTGGACAATCTGAGTTTGCCTCAATGGCAACATTGTAGCCACTGGTGTTGATTTTTCCCTTATGCAACAAACTGAAACAACTGTAGAGCACATCATGGGGATAAAAAACTCTTAGGTAATTTCCATATAAAATGGTAAACACATTTTTTCTTTAAGGTCATGGCAAGTGAACATCATCACTGTTTCCCTCATATTGCTAATGAGGCCCATGCCTAGTATGAAGAGGATGGGTAGGGAGAAATGGTTTATTTATGGCCAGTATTTTGGTTGATATATGAGTAGAGAGCTATTTATCCGTCTTACTTCATTTCCAATTGCATATCTACAAAATTAAGGTGACTGTACGATAATTTTACCATGATGGATAATTTACCCAGCAATACGCAGACACAGACCTATGTACGGGAAGAGTATCACAACTTTGAAACAGAATATTATCTATAATTTTAGGTCAGCATGTCCATACATTTATCAATTTTCACAATGAAAGCCAGAAATTTTTTAAAGTTCCGTTGCACAGAAGCTTCCAGCAGATGTATTATAGCAATGACCATAAGTAAACAATGTTCACTACAAATTAAATTTTCCCAAAAATCTATGGAGTTCAGTCTCAAGGCAAAGAAAACAGCTTGTAAAAGATATGAGTACCATTATTCCTTCTATTTTTTCCAATACTTGGGTACTTGTCAACTTTTTATGATATCTCATCAGGTCATCAGACCACCATTAGAAGAATCTTAAAAGCTTTTGAAGACTGGCATTTTTAAGTACGTAATGACAAATAATACTTAGTGAATCAATAGTGTACACAAAAAATACTGAACTTCTAACTCTTCTCAATGCTACACCCATGCAAATACTCCACAGAAAAAAGAATACTTTTCTCTATCAATTAAAACAACCTATGAGACATCAAGCAAGATTCAGTACATTAAAACAGTAATTTATTCATTCCACTTACTTGTAACTGTTTAGACATGCTGTGATGAGAGATAGAAGCTGACAGAGACAAAGTGCATTTTCATGTTAATTATTGAAACATGCAACTACAAGTATATCTATAATGAATGCATGATTTAAAAAGGTGCAAAAACCTACAAACCTCATAAATGCCAAAGCGTGTAGTGGAATAGCTTAGCTGTCGACATAAAGATGCTGACAGACCATTGTACAAAGCCAAAACTCCTTGTTGCTTAACAATATTCACAGTTAGCCGAATGATAGACAGCTTACCCTCCTGCTGTGTTTGTAAATGTACCTGGTGGGAAAATCAAATGAGACAAATAAAATATACCAAGCACTTAAAGAGAAATTAATACATTAGGGAAAATAATTCTCGAAGATCATGGAGGAATGCATCAACTTACTTGAAGTATTTCATTTAGTTACACATTTAACATGGGAGTTGAAAAGGTAACTAGAAACCCATTCTGATTGGTTGCGAGTTATGTCCCTCCTATTGAGTATCTAATTATAAATCCTTGTATTACCTTCTAAGAAAGTATTAGGACTACTTGTGCAAGTTCTTTTGAACCATGGCTGGGTCCCTTCACTGCCATTCTACATATATGACTTGATATCCTCATGGTTGTCTTTTATTGAGGGATTGTTACTTCATGTTTACACACCAATGTTACAAAAACACTTTGAATGCTTCATTAGCGCTTATTTAGGCAACTCTACAATTCTTGGACTAATAAATGATGCCTGCCTCACTCGGAGGGTGGGCTGATGGATCATTTCTTCCCATTAACATTTCATAGTGGCACTTTGAATTCTTTATTTATGCTTTCTTTTTCGTCCCTAATTTCTTAAGGAAAGAGGTCATTTTCTTGGATGTGAGAAATCATTAGAGAAAATTTATTTTCTTAATAAGACAGTCCTATAAGACTTTGAACTCGGTTGAGTTGGAGTCAATGAAGTATATCCTCTGATATGTCAATCCTCCTGCAGAGCATTACACAATTAGGGATTCACAACCATTGCTGAAATGTCAGAACCTTTTTGAGAATGATAAGAATTCAGATAATAAAACAAACCACCACATATGGAATCCAAAGGTATAAACAGAATCAATGCCTAAAACATGCCTAACCCAAATTAGGGCCTGTGGAAAAAATAGATACCAAAAACTTGAGAGATCAATAATGATGATAGATGGCCTTGTTGATAAAAAAAGTAAATAAAGGAAATTGATCCCAGAAGTGTTTCTTAGATAGCCCAGGAAAATAGTACTTATCTGGGAATTACTCTTATTCCTTATATGCAAGAAGTCAGAGAAGCCAGAAAATAAACATAGCTTCACAAAATATTCAGACAAGAAATTAGTGATGGCCGGATCGGATCCAAAGACACGGAGTAAAATCGGATCCGGATCGTATATTTTAAATTTTCGCGGCTTAGCTATCGAAGCGTGCCATGAATGGAATGCAGGTGCGGTAGATATTGAGAAGATATTAGATGAAAAATTTCCCGTGCAACTAGGAGCAAAATAAAGAAATATGACTTTTTCCCCATTACCCGGTATCGCGAGAGAAAAATACGTGGGATGTCACGCGGGTAGCCTACATTCAACGGGATCAGGCGGACAACGAGACCTAGTGTACTGCGCGAAGTTCGATCCCTATCGCAGTTTAATTTTTTTCTTCAGTCATTGCATCGAAAATGTTATCATCTTCAATTTCAAACCATTACATCTGAATACTCACTTTATTATACTTTTGTTGTTTCAATTAGATTTACAAATGCACCATTAATAAATTAAGGATGGTTGGGTCGGATCCACGTGTCTTTCATTTCATTCGCTACTGAAATCATATCCGAAGACAGTAAAAATTCAGATCCGGATCGGAGATTTTAAAATTTCGCGGCTTAGTGGTCGATGCGCCCCGCGAATGGAATGTACGTATGGTAGAAACTGACAAGGAGAGGTTGTGTAACATCGGTCACGAAATGAGAAGAAGATTTTTTCCGTGCCACTAAAACAAAATAAAAAAATACTCGTCTTGACTTATTTTCTCCATAGGCTCGGATGCGCGAGAAAAAAATTAAGCCAAATGTCACGCGGGTCGCCTACATTCGCCAGATTCCCGTGAACCTATGATAGCGTAGTCGTTAAAAATGAGGGCTAGTGTACTGCCGGTCGCGAGTTCGATCCTTAACACTGCCTAGGAATACAGGCCATGCTGTATTCCTAGAGTAATGCACGTAGGCAGTTAAAAAAAGTAGATTATCAGAAATTTCATGTCAATTTATAAGTCAAAAAATTAATAAAATTTGGTGTTAGTGATATGACTGGAAAAATTTTTATTGCAGAATTAAATCGTGGAATCATTACGTTAACTTTACCATGTATTTTTGAGTGACGCATTTGTAAATCTAGTTTAAACGATAGAAGAACAAAAAAGTCAGTATCTATACACAAAGGTTGGAAATGAAGGATGATAAAGTTTTGATTCAATGGCTGAAAGAAAAATTTTAAACTACGATATGAATCGAACTTCATTACCTGCAGTCCACTATCCCACTCTGCTATTGTTGGCCTACCTGATTTTGGAGAATACATACTCCCAACATTCTAATTTTTTCTTGCAAACCCGAGAATGGAGAAAAAATCTGAGACTTTTTTAAATTTTACTTCTAGTAGCATTTATAGAGCCTAATCTCATTTCAAAATCAGAGTTACACAACTTCTCCTTAGGAGTATAAAATTATCAAATTTCATTTTAAAGGTTATTATTAATCAGACATTGCAAAATTGCTATTTTAACAGCTTGAAATATTCTATAATAACTTTTTCCTCTTAAAAATGGAATCTCATGGATATTCAATAAATGGGCTAGGTCTCTTGGCCACATTAAAATGTTTTTGTGTTTCAAAAAAAGAGTTTGAAAGCACTCAAGGATTTGATTAATAATTGGAAAATAATTTGATTAATAATTGGAAGATAATGTTTCTTTTGACTGCACTATAAAGAATAGTTGTACAGGTTTCAAAAATGTATTGATTGATGAGTATGTGATAAGGAAGCTGATCTTTATATTAGAAGTAATAAAATATAGTTATTGTATCCATAAATCTTGATCCAGGAAAATATTATCCACATAGGTGATAGGAAGTTGATTTTTTCTACAGTAAAATTGCTTGTTTTTTGGTAATTATATTGTTGCTGTATTTATATATTTATTAAAAATCTAGGATTAGAAAATGAATGAAATTCAGAATCAAGTATCTGTAACTAAGGATCCGAAACCGGGATATAGATCTGAAACCCAGGCAAGGATCCGATTCCGGATCCGACAAAAAACCTGGATCCGTCCATCACTACAAGAAATAAAATGAAACAGTATCATACATCCAACACACATATAACTGATCAAAAAGGATGAAGTAACTTTACACCATATACCTTAGAGATACTGATATAATTGTCCATTTCTTTCTAATATTCATTTAAAATATATTTAGTTCTTCTTCACATTCATAATTTGTAGCTATGGACATTTTAATCAGATTGAGAAATACTTCATCACATGTCCCTAGTGAAATAATATTTATCACATAGCTTAGGACTTTTGATATATCAAAGTTAGGTACTAATTTTTTTAAACATGTTCAACCCCTAACAAATCACCCAGAGGATCATACTTCAGTGGATTACTTTTGATTTCCATGCACTAACCCAGTTTGAACACATATTTCCACGACCTTCATGATCTGGGTGTTCACCTTGCTAACAATCAGGTAGGTCTTCATTAGGCTTGTGTAGGATATTTCATTCCTGCCACGTGAACAGCAGTGAAATTCACATTAATTGCCATGCAAAAAAATTCAACTGGACTGGGAATCGACAGACCTTTGGCTTTCCGGGCCACTGTGGCTCGGAAAGCCAAAGGTCTGTGGTTCAATTCCCGGTCCAGGTGAATTTTTTCGCATGGCAATTAATGTGAACTTCATTAGGCTTGCCTGATCACTTTAATGACTCACTTTACTTACCAAATTGAGTGCATATAACAATTTTTATAGTGATAGTAGAATTCATCTCCATCACTCGGAAAGAGTTCTTAAATCTGCAAACTTAATACATGACAATTATTTAAGCTATGGAAACAAGTTCTGAAGACTTAAAAAGGCCCTCTTTAAATCAGCATTAATCCACTCAGCCAGCCTCATACACTTTATCGTATTTCAAAAATATAGACCACAATCTTCAAAGATCCAGTTAAAAGGCAAGAGACAATTTCCCATGTATTGAGACAATCATTCACTAAGGTAAAGAAGTTAATTGTTTCTTGTTGCCATTGTTTAAGCAGATTAAACCCTATCTCAGATGTGCAGACAATAAGATAGCCTGTCCACATACATCTCCAAGATCAAACTGGATGATAAACATAGGTATTTGCTTCCAAGAAGTCATCAAATCACTAATTGTGATGTAAACATTAAGAAGGTTTGACTTTTTACTTCTACATTTAGCGCATGTTTCATTCTTGCAAAGGAAATGATGGCAATTACACTAATTGAATCAAATATGGCTAAAGTCATGATAATCTTCATTTAAACAGAAGAACGGTATGAATTTCCTCAAAACTTGTAGTAAATAACTAGGTTTGATACCTATGTGCTAGCATATAAGCATCATTTTTCATAGTACTGAGGATTTCAGTCCAGAAACAATGGTAATGATTACCTTGGAAGGTCAAAGTGTTCCATAAAATATAAGTAAGTTATGCTTGTTCTTTCTTTCCAATATTTTCCTTTACTAAATACAGGTGACATGAAGAAACAAAAAAAATATTTGGACACTATCCAGGTCAGGTCATGGAAAATATTAATAGTATTACATTCCTAGCGAGAGAACCTGAAGGTAAAAAAGGGCTGAACTTGGTTAGACTGACCTAATTAAATTTCCTTTCCCTAAATTCATCAAGGTCAGCATAAAATTACAAAAATTAAGCTATGAATAGCTATAAACAATAAGTAAATGCATGCCAATTTTTTCAACTTCTGGTAAAAAAATTCTGATTGCAATACAGGTGTTTTTGGTGTAAAAGAGAATATAATTTAGAGTTAAGTATTCATGTCATGCATTTATCTCTTTTATTTCGTACCATTCTGCTTAATGAACTGGAAATTTAAGCCAGTAATACTTAAACTTTTGCAATTTTATCTGAAGGAATCCTAGTGCACTGAAAGATCTCTGCATTATAGTGGAAAATATTTTAAAATAATAAACGTATCCAGGCTGAGATCGGCCAAATTGCATTGATAACTAGAAAATATCCTACTAAGCAAATGCTACGTTCAACTAACATCAGAGAAATAACTAATGAACTCACAAAACTCGAATGGAGTAAATTGTCAAGAGTTTCGATATAGAAATGGGTGAGTATAACTTTCTTCAAATTAATTATTGTGAAATTTCCCTAATCGTGTAAGCGCAGCGTGTGTACACACGAATACATCTAGTCCTCACCAAACAAAAACGGTCAAAAATATTCCAGTACTTACTTTTAATAGATCTAAAGGATGCGTACAGCATGCGGCTCCAGCTGATGCCAAACCTCCGAAGTACCATTTTGATAGCCTTTTCGGTGCCGCATCGCCCATCGCACTAAAATGAATTCACAGCCAAATAGAAATAAATGTACAAGTTGATAGAAATGTGCTGTGCTTTAAATCCCCAGCACGTAATGAGATTACGGCAGTAGCAGCCAAGAGACTCCCACGACTAGAAATAAGGACACGGACCACAGCTACGATGTGTCATTAAAAGAGATTAACACACCAGACGCTAATAATACGAATCGACGGCTGACGTGCCAATCGCAGAGCAAGGACAAAGTCGCAGTCATCTTCGGGCACGACTCACTAGGTTGGCAAACACTAAATCATGCGAAATATTTTTGTAAATATAATGCAATAATAACCTTGACAATAATGAAGGTGAAATCCGCTATACATATTACCGTATGTACTATGGGTCCTAAGAATACTTACAGCGAAAATAATACTATTATTACTTTATGGGCTTACATAAACACATTTCAATAGCAAAACGCAAATAAATTCATGATTAATAATAATTACAGAGATGATAAATAAAGACCAATTACCGGATAGCTTTTCGAATTTAGTCCGTCAGCTTTGAAGAAACAAATGACGAACTATAAGAACATGAAGCAACTTCTGAGTTTATGAGCGCCTGAACTCGAGGCAGAAGTGGGACGGCTGTTTAATGAGGTTGGTTATCGCTTATCAGTGTTATAACTTGAAGGAGGAGATTGTTAGTAAGGGATGAAGAATATATTTTTCCAACCATAAAAAGATTTTGTGTGGTGACGCAACTTCTCAATTTGCGGGAATGGCTTCTGATTTGTGCATGGCCCTCGAGCTTGATAAGGAGGAGTTAGCCGGGAAGATTACTGTAATAGCCGAAAACAGTGGCAGCAACGCCAATTTCGTAATAAGTGCATTGATATGCCATTGTGTGGAAAACAAAATACCCATTTGTCTCCTGGCTACTCATAATACCTTTGGGCATTATCATAATGTGTGCATCAAGATGGGAGGAAACCTACAGAAACTTAAAGAGGAAGGTTTTGTGAAATGTTTCGATGTTATGAAATTAGTGGAGACAAACGTTGCTATGGATTTAAAAGAAAATTGTATTATTGGCAAAGAAAAGGAGGAGTTGCTCCTGAAAGACTTGTTTTTGAAGCTAAGAGATGCCGCCCAGAAATCATTTGATGTTTACCACAAGTGCCCTTGTATTATCCTGGATGATATTTCAGATTTTCTTATATTAGGATGTAGTTCTTCTTTGGTTCTCAGCTTTTTCCAGTATTGTCGTTGTTTGTTATTAGAAATGGCTGGATGCTCTCTTGTATCATTGTGCCACGTTGCAAAGGATGACTCTGAATCTATGAAAGTGATGGCAAGTCTAAGTCATTCATGCAATATTAAAATTGACGTAAGCGGTTTAAATACTGGTATGAGTGGTGAGGTATCAGGAGTGTTGAAAGTGGAGAGAAAATTTATTGATAAACCGTCGTCGAAGTTAAGTAAAATGTATCACTTTAAGTTGGAAGACCGACGCATTGTTATTTTTTCCCCTGGAACGTCACCAGCATTTGTTTAACCACTCATGTTCCTCTGGTCTCTTTGTGTTTTGAAGAACCCACCACAACCCTCTCGGACTGGTTATTTATTTATATTCCATGATATCTACTCGTGCACTCTAGGAAGAAGTGCCCCTAAACATCTGTTTGTTGAATAGATAAATTCCCTAAGTAGTGTTTTGCATCTCTTGTGCTGTGTCGTATTTGTTTAAAAAAATGTATGTATTCATGCAATCCCAGGTGACCATATGAAGAGTACTGCCTTTGAAATTGCTTACAAATTTTGTCATTCTTTATTTTGCCAAAAGGATTCTTGTTTTGTAAATGAAAATAATTCGATTAAATAGATTTTCATTCTTTTTTATATCCTTCAGTAATTGCTTTTGCTTCTTGTTAAATGAACCTTAGTGAAATCACTGCTCTAATTTGAGAATAAAGAGTGTCAATGATAATATGTTGTTAACTTATCAATTGTCCTGTAAGCCCATCACTTGATTGACATCAGTAGTAGCTCTGCTTATGGTCTGTTTGGTTTCTGGATGGATTTATCCTTTATTTAATCCATAAATAATTCTATTTATTCTCCCCCTTCCTTACATTCTTACTGTGTTAAGGTATTTACTTAATCTTGAAAAATAAGCCTCTTGAGTTTTGATGCAGACTTAATGCTTCTAAGTAGTTCATTAGTCCATTAAGATTTCTTTTTTGCACCCACGAATGGGTAGGATATTTATCCCAGTCCCCCACTCTCAATCATGGCTGATGCTGAATATAATGGTGGTGAAGTCTGTTCATTTTTCCGATAAGCTATTTAACTGCTACTTGGAATGTATTGTAACCTTCTCCCGGTCACGTATTTCTTCCTTATTCAAAACAAATTCAATAAACCTTCGCTATTACACAAACACTTAAAGAGATTACCTTCTTTCTGAAGGGATTAATGGTTATTATTATACAACACATAAATAAAAACATTGTTCAATCATTTAAATAGTTTTACACTTTCTTTTAATGAGAAATTAACTTTTGTATAAGCAACACCAATATTTAGAGCTTTGTAAAGATAATTTGGGCCCCATTTACAATGTTAATCTTTATGCTCCAATCTCAATACATTAACGTTATTTTTCAGACAGCAACAATTTTAGTTAGGAGGTTATTGTATTTCTTTCTTTTATTATCCTTAAAGGTTACACTTATTGGTCGCTGGGGATTTCTGCCTTCACCCCTACGGCTGCAAGTATGGGTTCGCGGTCTGTCTCCTTCCTTATCTTCAGATTTCTAGGCCTTATGGTTTATCTCCTGCCCGATTTCTTCCTGGCCTCTATGAATTTCTGGTCCCTCTTTCGTCACCTGGATACTGCCTACTCTCCGCTTCCTGCCATCTTTATTCCCCGACTTTTGTACTTCTTTCCTCCTTCGCCTGCCTTTTGATCTTAACTCCTCCACTTATCTCTCCTCACTCCCCACTGTCAACTCTCTCTCCGTGTCCCCCGTTACTTATTGTTACTTGTTTATTATTTTTCGTCGTCTTGAACTCCCCCGATGTAAATATTGATTTATTTTAGGCATCCCTAGTTATCTATTGTTATATGCTATTTTATTATGATTTATCTACTATTAATTTGAATTGCGATTTTATTTTTGGATTTTATTTATGGTGGTTTGGTTACAATATCAAGAGTAGTTAGTATTATGTACCAACAGTAATCTTGTCATAAGGAAGGTATTATAGCTCAGCAATTTGAGGGATTATAATAAGAATATTTACCTCTTTATCAACCACAGTGCCATAAAGCATTTTGAAAATTAAGATCAGATTTGCTGATTGTCAGGAAACTACCTTTTCCTGGTGATGTGGAGGTATTTTTCGTGCCTCTTCAATTCTCCAAAATAAGGATGTTATTAATTGTGATAAAGTTAGATCCTTTTTACTATAGTTACCATTGCTGTATTGCAACAACATTTCCTTCCAACCTTGACCACCGAGATACATCTTGGTATCAAGAATACAACACAGTTGAGTAGGAAGGCACTGTTCTTGTGATAATTGTAGTGTTAATCACCATAAAATGATGCCATTGTCAATTCTGAACAAGATAAGTCAATTTAATCTTTACTTTATACTTATTTTTTAAATATAAATGTAAATTATCCATTCCGAAGCCCACCTCCATACTGAGTGTTTACAGTGAGGAAACACTCCTGTGAAGGAACTAAAAAGAAAGAGAATCACATTTCCTTGTGTTTATTTCAACTGATATTTATTTTTTTTCAAATATGAAATACACCACCACAACAGGGATGTGTATCTTCTATCAATTGTATGTTAATATATGTTTGGTACTTTTACATAGTGACTATTTCATGGATCATAATTTTCTTGTCAGTTTTGGGGTTACCATGATCTAGAATGGACAACTCCAACTTGACATTGTTACTTTGTTAAAGAACTCTAGTATATGTTCAGCTGTAAGAGCACTTATTGTCAAATTAAAAAACATGGGTCATAGTGATGTGGTGGGAGAGGGGTTTGTCTATCTCCGAGAGATAGCGGTGTGAGTAGGACTTAGAAAACCTGCCGTTTCAAGGGAAATTCATGGGCTCACCCGATGAGAAGACAATGATGGCGATTGAGTCATTCTCTCCCTGAGAGCACACTAAAAATTGTAGACGTCTAAATTTGGTCAATTTAACGTCTACAGATAACTTCACTGATTGAAGTTTGCTGTAGACCAAGAATTGACCTAATGTAGACACGAAAATAAAGCCGTCATGACGGATGCTGTCGACCACATTTGAAACCAAAAATTACCAACCAAAACAAATGTAACATAATATGTTTTCAATAGTTCACCTTGAGACCCGTTAAAATATTTATAAAAAACGGAATTACATGGTACATCGGCAGACATTATTTCGTCATTATCAGTCCATTACTGCGCTTAAACAATATCATCCGGTAGAAATTCCGCTTATATGGCCAAGTTGGCTGCGCCACAGTCTAAACATGTTTAGACTGTGGCTGCGCTTCCTCCGGCTGTTTTCTTTTGTTAAATCGTGCCCGCGCGTGGAAACGCAAGAAACACACGTACACATGTGCAGAATCTTATTGGAGTGTAGTTGAAATTTATTATCTCAGTGTTATTTTACACTCTATAGTTACATAATATACAGTTGTCTCATGCGTTCTTGTATTCTAAAGAATAATTTGGTTCCGGTTCATCCGCTAGGTACTTGTGTACTGAGGCTGTTTCGTAGTGGTAAGTGTACTTTGAAATTAAAGGCAATGGAATAATGTCTGCTTAGAAATCCGTTTTTCTTTCTGTAGCATCTGCGTTTTATTGTCTTTACAGATTTTTTCAACCGTATATACGGTATGGAATACTTGTTCTCCGAAGTTACCAGTAACGTAACGAAGTTGTTAAAAAATACGTCGTTGAACGAAGGATCCTTGAAGTTTCAACGTGTGTTACTTTACTGCTAGCAGATATGGTACTATTGTGGGGTATTTGGACCTTTTTCATGTATTTTTGCCAAGTGAGGTTCCGTTTTGTTTGGTTTGCATTATATTGCCGAGTGAATAACCGTGTTTGGCAGCAAAATAGTGTGATATCGGTGAACTCTTTTTCTCGAACTTCTTTTCGTTTAAAATTTTGGTAATGCATAGACAGTGTCTTCGAAAACGCTGAGGAAGTGCTATTGATTGTGTGTTGAGGTGCTGTTGTGTAAATATTGTATAATTCATTTGCACTGGTCTTCTGGTAAATAAAGGTATTTATTATTATATTTTGTTATATGTTGATGGTTTCTAGCGTAATTCCTGTAGAAGCTGTTGGATTTGCTGTTTTTCAGGCATTTTTGACGAAGTCATTTTTTTTGTAATAGTCAAATAAATTGTTGGTAGATGTGAGCTTTGTACTGTACCACTATAAGTTTCGACTACGCAGCGTAATTATTAGTTTACCCGATGATGACGTGTCGTAGATACGTACGTAACGTAGTTAGTGTATTAAATATTAAACTACGTAGTTAGTAGGTATTTTAATATTCTGTGTGGAAAACCCAGGTTTACTGCCTTGTTACATTTTTGTGTTGATTATCGAACTACCGTGAAAACTATTTCTTTTAAATCTAGTATGCTGAAAATCTACATTAATGGTTACCAGTAGACCACGAATGGCGGACATTTGCACCTTATTTCGACCACATGTGGACGTAATGTGAACCAAAATAAGACGTTTACATACGGTATGAAGCAAAATTTATGGTTTGCTGTGTACCAGATGTAGACGTTAAAAGTAGGTCTACATTAGGTTTGCTGCAAACTTTGCGAGGTTACCAGTAGACGACGAATGGCGGACATTTACACCTTTTTTCGACCACATGTAGACGTAATGTAAACCAAAATAAGACGTCTACATCTAGGAATTCAGCAAACCTTATGGTTAGCAGAATACCAGATGTAGACGTTGAAATTAGGTTTACATTAGGTCTACTGCAAACTTTGTGCTCTCAGGGCTGGTACCCAGTTCTTATGACAATTTGGATAAGTCCAAGGATTGGAGAATAGTTTCTTGGAGAAATGGTACCTATGCTATCTATGGCTGCGATGATGAGCCGAGGTCGACAGGTATCTCGTGTATGGGGTGGATAGGGTTTAAACCATATGTGTTTTAACCCCCCAAAAACGTGTAGCTGAATTCGAAAATTATCACTTCTATCACTTAGTATATGTTTAATGCCCTACCCACACGTTACCCCTGAGCACGTTTAAAGTATGATCATGTTCTTCACTTGGCAGAATTTCCAGTACTCTACCCTAATTATTTCTTATTGGGTTGAAAAGTGTAGATGAATTGTCTTCACGAAAAGAGAATGTTAATTTACGCATTTTTTTAGTGAATAATATTCTAAATATCATTTTATGATGATGAACATAAATATTAATGAAATCCCCCATCCTCCCCAGAAGGAAATCCTGCGTACACCACTACAGGTATCCTAGGGTAACGCCAAGTTGCGTGTGCACCCGCCCTCTGCCGTCCTGAGAGCTCCTCTGAGATGGGAGTGCGGGATTTCGGTACAAGAGTGTATCTATATCCGTCGTGTGATGGCTCCACTCCGTGCAAGGGCAGGCCATGAGAGTGCATAAGCCAACTCCTGACGGACTTGCGGATTTCCTGTTTGTTCATGGCACATGTAGGCGTCGTCCATGCCAATGCTCGTGTGTCAAAGGAAAGTCTCACTTCCTCCATGAAACCGAGTTCCGAAGTAAAGCGGGTAGATGTCAACTTGGGAATGAGGCGATGGGATTTAAAAATGGCGCTCTCGACTTGCAGTCTCGAGGATCGATCGTTGGCCTCTCGTTTATGGTTGAGTGGGCGAGATAAACCAGAAACCTCTTCGAATCTTTTTATCTTCTATCGGAATGGACTTCGCTAACCCCAGGCTGACGCTCCGCTAGCTTAGGACCCCCCCCCTATTTTATTTACTCAAACGCCGATAAAATACTTAAAACTTAATAGAGTCAGTAAAAGTAACATGGCTGGCCGATCCTCTGCAGTTAGACTCAAGAGCGACCTCATAGAGGGCCGCGTCGCAAAGCTGGAGAGGCTGGTTGTGGAAATACACCTGTAACGGGATGTGTATTTCCGTATGCGGTAGCGTTGGGTAGCAGGGGGGCGAATGTTCTCCCCACCCCCTGTGTTCTGGCGCCCCTAAGCCTGTGAATGTTTCCATTCTAAAGTCCCAAATACGTACGTGAATCACTGTCCTAACTTAATTATCAACGATAAGTTCTAAAAGTTTGGATCATAGTATATTACGAACAAAATAATACAGTTAAAGTATACAACAGTATGCTTAGTTTAGTAAACTGGTATATTTCTAAGTCGGCGCCCCCTAAAAATTTTACCCCCCTCTTTGCCCCTGGCGCCAACTACAAATGTTACCCCCCTCTTCATCCCTGGCGCCCTCTAGACCCAAAACCCCAAAACCTTGCTACGCCACTGTCCGTCTGGTCTTTCCGTTGGGTCTTTTCCATAATCAACAAGAGAGGGAATTTCCAAGCAATGGAAAGCGTTCGCTCGTCGTTCCTCGACTACTACGAATAATTCTGTAACTTCCACTCCAAAAGTCTCCTTCTTCGGCAGGGGCGTCGGAACTATTTTCGCTTGGAGGGGCCAATCTTAAAAAGGGCCCGCATTTTTTGCGGATAGGAGTGGGTAGAGACTAGAATTCCGCTAAAATTCCCTGCATATGAAGGTGATAGAATATGCGTCAGAAGGGAAAAGGCAAGCTGGAAACAAGTGAAATTTAATTTTTATTAATGAAGACTCATTTCTCAAGGGCTCGGGGCAAATTCTAGGGGGAGGGGGGGGGGGGGGGGGGGAATGCCCCCCACTTCTGACGCCTCTGTTCTTCGGCCCAACTCATTTCACTGATTCCTAATACATCGAGGTCCATTCTCCGCATTTCCACCCTCAGGTTCTCTAGTCTTCCGCAGGTCCGAAGTGGTCGCACGTTCCTACCCTAAAATGACTATTACACTTGACTGATGTACTCTTTCGGGTAGTCCCCGCCCGGAGATCCAAATGGGGGCCTGTTTTTCCCCCATAATCCGGAATATTTTACTCGAAAGGGTTTCATCACGTCTTGACAAGAAAGAAAAGAGTTGAGTAGCTGCGACTCCTTGGAATAATAATGTGGTGGTTTCCCCTTGCCTTTCACATCGCAGTACTACAGCCAGGCCCGGCGACAGGATTTTCGGGCCCCTGGGCAACTGAGTCATCCGGGCCCCCTAAATGCCGGCAAACCCCCTCACTCAATTTAGACCAGAACTTTCAGGTTATTTTATAACCAAGACTTACCTGATTATCAGCTTTTTCTGCAGAAGAAACTTGCACACTCTCATACATAATCTTTTGATTTGCTATAAATTGTCCTTTTTTTAAATTAAACACATGTCAGTGGAATGGGATGGGAAACAATTTCAAAATGAAAAATTTTAGACGGTGTAACACACTTTACACTTTCATTTTAAAGTAATCAAAACTAGGACTTACTTGAACTTGAAAATTTTATAAAAATTCATAATAAAACGTACTTTTCTTTTTTTCAAAATTAGCATATCCACAATTTCTCCCATATTTTCGGAGATACGTCGAGATAATTATATCACTACCAAATGAAATTGAATGCAGATTATTCACTTCTACTAAGCTTTGCTTTCACTACAACTCTTTCAATCAAACATAACAGCAGGGAATGGGTAAAAATAATGTAAGTTAAGGTTTTGACGAACAGAAAATATTTTGTTGTGCCTCAATATTAAGTTATTTTCGATAATTTGTTTCCTTCCTGTGTGCATAATTAAAGTGAAGTAGAAACTAAAGTTTTCCTAGATGAATAAAGTCTAATTTGACGCATAAATCAGGGTTATGCATATTGTAACGCAGGGAAAATGAAAGATTTTAATAGATTTTCTCGATGAACAACCAAAAGCTCCGCGGTGTCCGAAATGTACCTTTCTGCATGAACCTCCTAGGAGGGTCAAAGGCTTGGACTGCTGGGGCGAAGGGACAAATAAACGGAAAGACGTCCTTAATAGTGTCCCTCTGGAACGTAAAATAATGTTTCATGTGAAAAATAGAGGAATTTGAAGGCTTTGAGGGTGTGAATAAGAAGTTTACTTTTGAGAGAAGAAATCTTGGACGCGATTTCGCGTACACTTACAGACCTTAGTATTTCTATATCCCCATGATTTTAAACGTGTAGAGCCGGTGGAGATCAATAGCAATGTACACATATTAAAAAAGGCGAATAAGAAGCGTTATGTTCCTTATGGCTTGAAAAATCTTACTCGCGTCACGTCATTTCCAGCTCCCGGCGCGTCTCAAGCTCCGGACGCGCGCACGAAAAATCAAATGTAATTTTTGGCGTTGCAAACGAATTTTCAATTTTTTTTCAGATCTACCTTTAAAAAGCATCAAAAATTGATTTCATATGAGTCACCTGACAGGCACTTAACATGCCAGATATTTACTACTTAAAATGTATTTTTGCGTGAAAATAGCGTCCGCCATTTTGTTACGTAATTCACCTACATATAGGAAAAAATCTCCCAAAGTCAAGAACAGTAAAGTAAAAGTGAGGTTTTTACAGGCAGTTCTAGTTTTTTATCCGACCAAATACCTCCCACTGCGTCACCCTCAACTTAAATAGGAAGGCGTAGAAAACTGAAGTCGGGTGTAATTTTGGAATTTTGGCTATGTTTGAGCCCCTGCATCTCGGTAACGGCGACAGAACATGACCAATGACATGCCATTCCATAGTTGCCAATCAATTATGAGTATTTTTACCAATTTTCATGATTCTATCTCCAAAAAAGTCATTTTGGGATTTTTTCAATTTATTTCGATTTCAGCGTACTGTGCATCGGTTCAAATTTTCCTTCCTTTCCTTTCTATTAACAAAAACCACACAAAATCATGACAGTGCGTGCATTGGCCTTGAACTTATTTAAGTAAAACAAGGAAACAAATTTAGAAAAATTTCAGAAGGATAAATTATACATCATGTTTAAGAATTAATAACTTTCTGAAATATGTATAGGTATATTTAAAAAATTTTAAATATATAATATTTTTTGCTTCCCTTCTTTATTTTACCCGGGAGTGCAATCCCGGAATATCGGATGAAATGACAATCCCGAAATCCCGGGAATTAGTATATACGAATCCCGGGATTGACATACACCTTTTCGCTAACAGGCAGCGCTAATAAGTAAGTTTTCTTGGACTTGAAATGCAACACTTTAGACGTCTGAGTCCATTGACTAATACATTTTATTGGAATAAGTAATTTGACATCATTTGTCATGTCATAAGATAAACGGAAATGAGCTTACGGTGCGCGTGTTAAAGAGATCGCCAGCATTAAACAAGATGGACTAAATTCCAGAAAATGTTGACTAACTTTTGATGATGATCCCGTAATCCTGGGATTGAAAAATCTCTCTGGGATTGCAATCCTTACTGGGAGGCTAGGTTGGGGGGCCGCGATCCCTCCCTACCCCCGTGTATGGGCGCTCACGTATACAAAACCAATAACACAACACTAGAATGTGTAGCTTGCTACTGCTAATCTGTAACTTTGACTGTAGAATGAACGATTATTTACAGTAAACTAACAAGTAAACAATGGACTTTAGACGGGGGATGGGGTTTCTTGTCGTTCAAGTTACAATATGTCACTGAGTGGCGAATGTTCGCGGCAAAGGGAGGGAAGGTGAGTCACAGCGCCCGCGCTTCTCGCTCTCGTCGCCATCACCCCAAAACCCTCGATGACCACAGCAACAATGCTAACGTCATACTTCTCTATTGCACCGTAACCACCGAGTGGTTACGATTGCACACTGACACAGGTTCTACCTTCATTTGTTTTTTTTTTCACTTTTTAAACAACAAAATTTAGTATTCTTTTTGGCATTTAAATTTATTCATACTTTAAATTTTTATTTTCAATTAATTTATTTTGGCCCGGGCCCCCTTATGACCCGGGCCCCTGGGCATTTGCCCCCTTTGCCCCCCCTTGTCGCCGGCCCTGACTACAGCCGTTAAAGTAACTGTTACCATGCCTGTAGTGAAATGAGTGTCGCAGTACCGACCACTGTGGTCTCCACCTTCGCTCATAAGAAGAACTGCTGCCCTCTCCTCCAGGTGATGAGAAGCATAATTGTTGGCCGCCTCCCGTCGCCAAGTCACGGAATCTTCACAGGTTTCTATATCATTTAAGGCCTATTTTACCCAATGATAGACCAATGCCACCTCGGAGTGACGTCGCTTTTTGTCCACGACTGCTTATTCGACAAGTAAACTCGCTAATTTCGCAACAAACCTCTATATCTAGAGGTCGACCCAACCGACAAAGCCATAACGTTAAAATGGCAAAATTTGCCATTTTAGCGTAAGCGAAATTCACCTAAATTTCGCGAATAACTTTCTATTCGCGAAATTGAACAGTATTTGGCTGTTACTGCGATATTTTGCGCGAAATTTCGCATTTTTTAAACCACATCGTATGATATTCGTATCTTCTGATATCAACATCGTATGATATTTTGCAAAAAAAACAAATTATTTAAGTTTCATTTTGATATGTATGTAAAGACGGGTAGTGAAAAGTTGTCACCCTATTTGGTGAATAAATGTTTGCAAACTCATGGTGTGAAATAAATACATAAATAATTATATTTTACGTGACCACGCCGCTATCATCAGTCTGATGATGCGTGTGACCATGATATCTGCGTATGTCTCCCTAGATCGCATTTATGGTGGCGGGGTGGGAGCTCATCGTTTTCGTTGCGCCGCCGAAATATGACTTGCGTAGAATTTATTCCGAAAGATTCTTCATAAAAGTTGCCATTCAAGCATTTGTGCTTATGGAAGATGATTTCAGTAAGTCTGCGCAAAGCCTGGGACCAATAACTACGCTAGACAAGAGTATCTTAAATGTCATAGTGGTTGGACGAAGAGACAAAGTTGTCAATTGGACGTAATAATTTTATTCAAAGAGCGCTCCACCTAAAGCCGCGTTTACACTATGTAGCAAAACCTGCTATATAATCTTTGCTATGTAAAATTGTTATATAACTTTTCCTACGTAACATTGTTATGTAACTTTTGCTACATGTAGCGAAGTTAGATGTAGCACGGATTTCTTTTCATCTTTACCGACTCCCAGTGGATAGCACAATTTTTGCTATATGTAGCAGATTCTGCTACATATAGCAATGTGAAGCCGTGTTTACACTATGTAGCAAAACCTGCTATATAACTTTTCTTGTATAACATTGTTATATAACTTTTGCTATATAACATTGCTATGTAACTTTTGCTACGTATAGCTAAGTTAGATTTAGCACGGTTTTCTTTTGATCTTTACCGACTCCCAATGGATAGCACAATTTTTGCTATATATAGCAGAATCTGCTACATATAGCAAAAATTGTGCTATCCACTGGGAGTCGGTAAAGATGAAAAGAAATCCGTGCTACATCTAACTTCGCTACATGTAGCAAAAGTTACATAACAATGTTACGTAGGAAAAGTTATATAACAATTTTACATAGCAAAGATTATATAGCAGGTTTTGCAACATAGTGTAAACGCGGCTTAAGCTTCGACTGACGGGTCGTAATTACTCCTCGGGTAGATAAAATGAGTTATTTAAGGATAAACTATCCAATTCACTAACAGATGTTGAATATATGTTGCCGACTTTATGATATGACTCCTGCTTGACGGCATTCACGCCGCAGAGAACTGATTTGGCACCCGTGGCGGAGGGTCGGCGGCTGGAGAGTCGCCGGCATGGCGGGGAGGTAAAAAGTACGAGATAGGGACATACTAATATTTCCATATGATGCGGCGCATTATATATCCGGAAGAAATTTTAGAAAAATTAAGTCAGGCAATCCGGGATAGTCATTTTGAATAAGTCGCGTAGTCGCCGACGTGGCGGAGAGGTAGGTATCTACAAAAGACAAGTCTGGGCAGGAATTTTCCGAGGAATATCCTCCAGCACCCCCCGTTTCGTTGAGAGGCATTGCATATTGCATACTAAGTGTTGAAAATTTCTGAATAACTGCAGGAGCAGAAGACATTCCCGGTGCTGACACCTGCAGAGCGAAATGTGGCCCACAAGTGGCCAAGAAAAGAAAGGAGCAGATAAAGACTTTAGGTAAAGGCCAACAAGTTGCTGGCCTTACGTTTGTCTCAGGTCGCTCGATCTAGTTCAAAACATTGGAAAATATTGTGCAGAGATGAAGAGAGCGTTACAGATAGTCGTTGAGAGTTTATAAAAAAGAAATTTCGAAACATAACGCGGTAAAATAATCCATAAAGTGAAAAAATCATTATGAAAGCACACGCCACGATGACGGGGCATGATATCGGAACTCAAACTGTTTCCCGTCTGCTCTCTGATTTTGAATTTCGTCTTACAACTTACGCCTCCCATTGGAGAGAGGCTGTCGTAAGAAAACCCTTACGGCTTAAGCCCATTCTACAATGGGCGTAAGACGTAAGCCGCTTACGACGTAAGGATTTCCTTACGACAGTCAATCTCCAATGCTGACGTATGCCGTAAACGCATCGACATCGATCACGGTCTATTCGGGACAACTCCGGTCGTGTATACATGGATATTGAAGACAAATGAGTATCGATTTTTTCTGGTGTAGAATATCAAGAAAAATGTCAACAAATATACTGTTGTGACTAAGTTTTCGGACATGAACGCAGAGACTGCCGCCGCAACTTCAACGCTGATTATCGTAATGGGGGCAGGTGTAGTAACAGCTTTGCATGTCCATCAATTGAAAAGACGTAAGACTAAGGTGGTGGGTCCATCCTACTTTGCAGGCAAGCATGGGAACAAACCATGGTGCCCATAACAACCTATTCCATGAATAAATGAATGGAATCGAAAAAAGGTGGTGAAATTTATTTGATATTTTATTCTGATTACTACTTTAGACCCTTACCTTGTTACTTGGCTGTTTGAACTTAATTATTTAGATTTAAGAAGACTACTTGAATGCCTGTCTCTAAGTTGAATCTTGTTGAACTTAGTTAAGGACCGGCTGAAGAAGACCAGCATTCGATCTCAACTTCCCCTTGAATTGCGGTTGCTTGCCACTTTAATGTGAGTGCCTTTTACTATTGTATGAAGATTGTAAAATCATGGCAAATAGCAATTAAATTCATACAGCTAGCAACACTAGCAAAGCTGTCTGGGATGCGATCAGAACTGAAATAAAGCACGGTTTTTGTGTCTTAAATGACCAAACAAACCCCGAGCAAAGATCATTATGGGCTTCAATGCAATTACAAGTCCACTGTCAAACCATTGGTTTCTATATATAAAACGGCCAGGAAGGTTAACAGCAAGACAATTTTTGATTTAAATTTTTTCTTTCAGTGTAGCCTTTTATCTTATCATAGAATACAACTGACCATGCCACTGAATTTTTGACGATATTGGTGGAAGGTGTCGATCAGTATATGCCATCTTAAACTTACTTAAACTAACTACAAACTTACAAGATCACTAATCATCCAAATAAACCAAGAAACTGATTCATACAATAAAGATCTAGTTAGAATACGGGATGAAACAATCCCAATATTATTCATTGAGGCATCAGTTAATGATAAGCTCGTCTAAACTCGCCATCTTTCAAATTCACGAGCAAAGATTATTTCAAAAACGTCCGTCATTCTTCTCCAAGTCAAAAAACTTCCACAAAAGCAATAACCCGTGACCCCCGTGACTGACACCGGCAGTAGGAATGAGGCGCTCTGATTGGCTGCCATTTTTCCTGCCGTAAGACGTAGAGATAGGACTTGGCCATCTCTCTTATGACAGCTCTTACGGCTTACGCCCATTGTAGAATGGGCTTTACGGTATACGTCGTACAGCTTACGTCCATTTCAGACGGCATAAAAGCCTTCACATTTCTTCAGTGAGCGCCTTGCCTTCTGCCACCTTCACTGTAGGAACTGCAACTAGTTAACTCTACGCATTACGCAGCTTTAAATAATGGGAAGAAACGTAATCTCCAAATTTGCCACAAAACCCGATTTTTCCAGAGCACTTGCCAAATTCCCTGAGTTTTCCAGAAGACCAAAATTCCCTGAGTATTCCAGGTTTGCGGATACCCTGTCACTATGTACCATGTCCACTGTGATTTTTAATTACCCAATTTCAATGCTTTAGCGTCATGTTCAAGGGATTGTGACCAACACTACAAAAATATGGGCTGTATCTATTGTTCATCGAGAGCGTGGGGGTGCAGGACTCAAACAGAGAGGGGTGACTGCTTGATTTAGACCGAGGGTGGTGGGGGGGAGGTAAATATCGCTGTCCTCATCATCGGCCTTGATGCTAATCACCCATGGAGTTTATAATACACTACAATGTCACCCATATCATTGAAATGCTAGCATATACATCTACATTTACGTAATACCTATGGTAATACCCTGCAGGTCACCGCGAGGATGTGGCAGGGGGTGAAAATCACCATACATGCGCTACTGGCATGCAATTAAGAGATACAATGATACCACTAGATGGAAACAAGTTAGGTATAGGAGTCACGTGCAACTAGATTCTTAGCGTCTACTTAGAACAAAGTGACTACTGGTATGCAGGTGACATTGAAGCCAGAATGGGAGTACTTGGGAACGTTTAGACTTCTCCTCCTCCACAACAAAAAATTTCGTCTTATAAGGCCTCTACTTGGGACAGCATGTGATTAAAGCCAAATAGCAATGAAATGGTGTCCTAATTCATCGTAGAAACCTCATTTTAACTTCCTTTTACTCTTCGGGAAAGGTATTAATGAATTTAACCCCCCTGAAAGTTAATTTTATTACTAAATATAGTTCGAACCTATTTAATTTACATATTTAGTGCTTGTTTGCGTATTCCCATCTGTTTCTTGGACGAATTTTAATAATGCATTGCATTATTCACATTACTGCAGTTAAGTTTTACCGTGTACTAACACAACTTCATCCGTTTTCGCGAGTAGCAAGCCTGTACGTCCGTAACTACCAAGGTGTCCGTAACTGTCTTCTGAAACCCTGAATATAATGGATGACTTGCCTATTGAAACGGAATGCAGAGCGTGACCCGGTGGAGTACCCGAATAGTCTTAACCAACTACGTAAGCCGGAAAGCTTCTGACCCTTCTTTTCAACTTAAATACGATTAACAAATTAACAGTGCATTCTAACCTCTAACCTCCTTGGGTTCACCTTTCCCTCACCTCCTCCCCAACCTAACACCCTCCCCTCGATTTGAGACCTATGCCTCAACCCCCTCAGTGAAAAATATACGATACATGTACAACACATGTCTTTGTAATGTTGGTCACAAGCCCTTTAAATTGGGTAGGTAAATATCATAGTGAAGGTGGTACAAAGCGTTCCTTCTCAACATGATGAATGCAAATTCAACTTCCAGGTGAATACAGTAAAGCCTCGACGAGTGAGAACTGGGTTAGCGACGTTGAAGAGCACGGGAGATATTGCACATCCTTGTCTCACTTCTTTCTTCATTCTTGCTCCTTCCCTCATGCTGCTAAACATCCCAATTTTCCCTTATATGTTACGCGCAGTTACGCGTCATCCTTCCCGCAAACCAAGGCTTCTTGGGTCCATTTCCTCCCGGTACTTACTCCGTGTTTTTCATTTCTTCCTGCGACTTTATTTCCTCATTCATCAAACTTCACATTTATTCTTTTGTCATTATCTCTTTCGTCTTGCCCACTCTATTAACCTCGAAATTTCTTTCCAAAAAGTCTCCAAATTTTAATCACACTTTTTAGTCATAAGCGAAATTCCGAAACCACGCAACGCCACACTCCGCGGCATAGTTTACACCAATATTTCGTATGCATCTTTACCAACAGTCTCTGTCACTCATGTCCTTTTTCCCGAAACGTGTCCTCTGCCAATACGATTCTTTCCCTATTCCCCTACTTTTTATCCTGGTTTCTTCCAAAATATAATCGAGACGCGAGTTTATGTTATTTTGTACCTATTCCTGTCAGTTTCAATGTTTATCCTTAAAAAAAAAAACATTAAAATCATGTAAATAATACTGAATGTAAGTAATGATTGTCAACACGTTGTATTATCCAAGATAATAAGAGTTTTTAAAAGAAAATGGACTTGTGTGTTACATCGTAGATTTTTGCGGCGCTCTAGATTAGTGGGTCTCCATTTTTCGGGTTTTCTTCTCAAGATAACGCGAATAATTGAGGGATCAACGAAAATATTTATTCTATTTGTTATTACTCCTCAGGTCTTCAGGCTTCCGCGGAGCAACCTATTGGCTAAAGGACCGTGCTAGGAAGGTTCCCGGTAGAAGTGTTACCCAAAACAACAAGGTCAACATTCTCACAGAATGGGAAAGGAGGGGAATGTGTGAAGCCATCGAAGTTATGGAATCAGAGGGAGTGTAGAATCTTGTTGTAATGCATTTTTCACCTTTTTGGAGTTCGAGGAGGGGGTAAGTAATGCATTTTTGTTAAAGGAATCATTACAAAATCTAAAGTACTTGAATGAGATTCGTAGTGGAGTTTTGATACGAATTGCTATTTGCTATGATAAGTGGAGCAGCAATACAAGGTAATTATTTGTATATCACCACGTAACTTGAAATTCGACGAATTAGTCGGACGTTGGTTCGGCATTGAATGTAGAAACCTGATTTAATCATAGTATTGAAGCATACATTTACAGTGAAGAAGAAGAGACAAGTAGAGAATGAAAGAAAACGAAAACATTGTTTTCTTGATGCAGAGAGGCTTTAACGAATACTATTGCAAGAACCTACAATTCGGACCTGATAGAATGGTAGAAGCAAATAGGTATCAATTTCGATGAAAATTTGTTTTCGAGACGTAAAAGCGTGCGGAGAAAATTGCGTTAGCCGAGGGAGCATAAACAAAGATAAGGGACGTGATGAAGAATCTGAATTCGGAAAAATGACTGAGCAAAGCAAAAAAGAGAGTGTGGCTGTCCCATGGCTTGATCTTACAGGAGAGAAGATGCGCATATAGTGGAGGTTTTAGAGATGTGTATAAAATGAGGAGTGGAAGAAATAAGCTGGACGAATAAAAAGACAAATTCGAGCAAGATATGATAGGGAGGGAAGAAGTTGTTGGGATAAATTGAAAGGGGTCGCAAAAGGAAATGAAAGACGAATCTGAAAGGCATAAGATATTGAAGGCAGAAAATTGCCCGGAGAAGTAAGGGGATATTGAAGGTGTGATGGAGGAGAGTATTTTGGACGAATAGGGAAAATGGAAGAAAAGAATAGGGATTTTGGGCAGCATGAGGGGGAAGATATGGAGCTTTGGAGGGGAAAATAATGTCGAGTACATGATTGTCTTGTGATGGGAAAAACGATGGATATTCCTTGAGGGCAAAGAATTTTATCGGCAAAGATTGGTTATGGGCTCATTTTTTGCGGAATGCTTGCTTTCTCATCTGTATCGTATACTGCTTAAGTGAGTTTTTCTTCTTTTATTACTTTGTATTCAGGAAAAATATTTTACCTCACGCATGCATTTCATTGCTACCGAGTGCTTCACGGTAACATGCAATAAGTAAGTAATTATTAAGTATGTAAGTAAGTAATATTAAGATTAAGTAATATATTTACCTCTTTGTTCTATGGGATTAGGTACTAGTAAAAATGTAAAATATTTTACTTAATCTCTACACTTTTCCAAGTTAGGTGATACTTTTGACAAGCATCATCATGAGACTATCTTTAGGGGCTGAAGGGTAAGGGATCCAAAAAACCAATGTAGAAATGAGACTGTATTGATCTCTTAAATTGCCTCTTTTGATCGTTAGATGCATGACAAAAGTCAAAATAATATCTCACCCATTCATACCACTACACAATTTGACCCTTGAGACTGCTACGATGGTTGCATCATAAAGTTGCCGATTTCTATGCATTCTGTAGTTAAGGAATTTAATGGAATGTGAGATACTGGAAAGAACTATTTTTGGGAAAAAATTGGGATGAAATTACATATTTCAAATACTATCACATTTTTAATACTGAATACTGTTCAGCAATGGAAGATAGATTACATGTCCAAAAACAAGGAACGACAGCGATAAACCAGAAAAAATTAATTGAATGTACGGAGCATGGTTTTGATTGTGAAAACCGTATTTTATAGGCTTCTTTCATAGTTGTGGCCGCTTTATCGATTTTCCGCATTCCTTCAATCACTTTTCCATCCCTTGCCATTTATTACTATGCCCTCTCAACTTCAATTACGCTCACCAGGTCCCTCATTCGTTCCCTTCCGCTCAAGTCGTTTTTACTTCCTGCCGTTTCTCTGCTCTTTGGTTTTACGTCCCCCTTTAGGACTTAGAGTTGAACCGGAATAAGACTGATTTCTTTCCCGATGATGGTGATGTATGCCTCATCCCCACGGGAATTATTTTCTGGAACGTTTTCAAGATACTCGGGACAGAACCTCTCGACAGGTTCTGACTTGTTCTTCCTGGTTCTTTCCCCGGTGATGATTGTCTGGACAATCGAAAAACTGGTTTCGGAGATATTTGTTTCCGTACTTTGATTTGACATTTGGATATTCTGGTCTTCGGACATTTTCAATGAAGCCAAATTAGAAGCTCACCTTAATTCATCTACTCTCTTCTTGTTTTCGTATTTCTTCTCTTTAGCATCCTTAATCACTTTGTCTGTGAATCTCACACTAGGCTTTCCTTTTCCAGGTTTATTATACGATTTGCTAATTTCACAAATCTCTTACCAGTCAGTGCCTTCTCCCCAATGGCCAACAAATTTGTCGCTGCATCCCCCCGGAAATTTACAAACATGTTTATTTTTGTGTTTATTCTTTTTGTGTAACCACTTCCGTCTCTCCTGTGTCAAATTCCAAGTTTAACGTTTGCATATTTCATCAGTATGCATATATTACTCAGTGGGACTCTTTTGCTTCAAGTGAATTTTTAATGCTTTTAAGAATAGTGTTAACATACTCATGTATAAGAAAATTGAATAACCTTTAGTCTTCAACGGTCACGACTCGCCGTCCTCTTAGACGTAACTTGCTTACTTCCCTTGAGATCCGACCCCTCCGCCTGCCGATTACTAAAGAGAAACTTCCCTCAAGGTAGGAGAAGTTCCAAAAGAGGAGAAACCAAGCTTTTGAAGGTCACATGAACCAATCCTGCTGCCCCAGGGACTTTTATTTAGTTGGACCGTGTCCTAAATCTAATTCCCATCATATTCCGCTGTTCTATAGAGTTTTCTTGCGCCAACTGCTATATACAGAGGCTTTTTTCCTTGTGCTCGTTAGGAAGTTTCACAGACAAGTTATAGGTTATGGGAGAAAATTATTCTGCAGTGCTGGTGTGGTAGCTAGGGAGCTTCAGAAAATCCTACCGATACCACCTATCATTAAAGGTGCAAATTACCTCAGCTTTCGGCCTCCTCGCCTAACTACTAAAGCAACATCTGTAATGACAAAAAAAGACTAAGCCTTCTTTCTGTTGCTTTTCTTCCGTCATGGTCTTCAGGCGAAAAACAAGTACGCTGATAAAGCTGCAGTCTCACTGTACTCACGAAATATGCCTTCGAATAAGGAAAATATTTTAAATGTTGTTTATAATGTAACTGCCTTCAGTATAATTAAATGCTTTACTACGACGTCATTTCATGATTAGAACATTCTTTTTCGCACAACCCGATTGTCATTACACTCATGAAATATTTACCTCGCTTTACGAATCATGTTCCATCGGAAATTCAGCCAGCAAGTTCCATTCCCTTGTTACTGGAGGCATTAATACATTCCAAGCAGATTTAACTTACGACTTTGCGTACATATTTGCTGGATTTTTGCAGTCATAGTTGATGGGTCTCGGGGCTGAGCCTAAAGCCACAGATTGCGTTTACCGGGTTGAGAATGGTAGGTAAACTTCTAGATATAGAGGTTAATTGCGAGCACGGACGTATAAGGGCTGGTAACTCCCGATTTCAACGTGACAGCTAAATGTTCAATTAATTCAAGATTTCAATGAAAAGGTGGAGCTCTACGGCCTTAAAACGTTAATAACAGATGGCCGACTCCAACGATCGTAATACCTACTTAAGGCACCCAACGTATTGAAGGTGGGGAGGGGAATTTAACCTGCCCAAGAACGATTCACGCAAACAGACACACCATCATATACGCATTAAAAATCGCTCTATCAGTAGTTGTTTGCGGAAAAATAAATTTACGCTAGTGAAACCCACGGACTATACATACACACGTATACACCCTTTAATGATTCCTTCTCACGGATTTCAGGGAGTCATGTTAAGGAACACCAATAATGGTTAAGTATCTACTTTTAATCCTTCTAAGGTTGTTTACGGGAAGTTCTTTTCACACCAGGGAAAGCCCAGACTACATTCACACACTTGCCATGGTGAACAAACAACACTTTGTACACTTCCACGCTTTATTTTGTGATCTCAATAGATTTCAAACCTTTGCGTCATTTTCGAGAGATAAATGCTTGCAAGACTGTGTACTTATATATAGGAGACGGTTTTAATGAGGGGGGAGAGGAGTGGGGGGAGGGGATATTGATTACGGAGCAAGGTTTGAGTCATGTGTTGGGAAGAGAAGGGGGGGGGGGGTGTTTCTGGGGTAAACAAAGGCAAGGATGGTGGTGATATTGATGTGGTGTTCGATTAATGTGGTGGGATGGTGAAAGGTGGGTTGGGGTGTGGGTTAACACGGAAGAGGTCAGATTTTAAAACGGTGAAAAAAATAGTGATGCTTTAAAATCTGTCATATCATTTTAAATTTTGGCATCGGAAGAAAGAGATTGTCTCGTGATTTCAAAAATGTCTAAATCATCCAGTTTATAACTTTTTTCATTGAGATGTAAAATTGTAGCATTGTAATTACGAATAGGTATGTCCAGTTTCTATAATATGTTTGGCATATTGCAATTTATTGTCCATCAGTTCAACACTTCTGTATTATTCTATTCTGCTTCTTCTCCTGCGCTCCTTCTCCTCTGCTGCGTTTAAGGGATACGATCAATTGGCCGCACCGAGGAGTCTCAGCTACTCCACTATTTTCTTTTAAAAATACATGATGGAACCCTCTCAACGAATACAATGTTTCGGAGATAAAATGGTCCCCCAGTCTTCGGGTGGGATTAACTAAGAGGCTACATCGGTTATAGTGTAATAAATATTTTAGGGTAGGAAAATGGTAAGTGATATCGCTTCCAACTGCGGAAGACTAGAGGACCTGAAGGTGAAAATGCGGAGAATGGAACTCGACGTACTAGGAATCAGTGAAATGAAGTGGCTCGAATAAGGAGACTTTTGCAGCAGAAGCTACAGGATCACTCACGCCGGATGCTGGAGTAGGCATTATGCTCATAAAGTGTTTCGGAATTCCTGTGAAGAGCTTCCAGGAGCATAGTGACAGGAAAATAATATTGGAGATCGAGACCAAGCCTACAGATACTATAGTGGTGTAGGTTTACATCCCTACGTCAGTCCACGAAGATGAAGGAGTAGAAGACGCCAATAATAATAATATCACGGTAGTAATAAAACAAGTAATAGGAGAAGAAAATCTAATAATGTTAGGGATTGGAATGGTGCGGTCTTGAAGGTTGATATGAAAGATCAAGTGGAAAATATAGAAATTGAGAAAGAAGAAATATGGCTAGAGTTCTGCCCAGAATACAAGTCGCAAACACATTGTCTGAAAAGCACAACCGAAGGAGGTACCCTTAGGAAGTGCCAGAGGTAAAAAGAAAATTGACTACATTTTAGTGAAGCAGAGATTCATGAACCAGGCGAAGGAGTGCAAAAGCTACCCTGGTGCAGATATCAACAGTGACCACAACTTAGGGGTGATAAAATGCCATAGGAAATTCAAAATGCTCAAGAAAAGCTTCTGTTCAATCGCAGAAACAGAAAGGGATATAAAGAAAGGCTAGTTTCCATAGGAAAGATGGGAAAGAGAAGAATTGTTTAATTATGAAGAGAGTTGCTGATAAGAAAATGGAATGGAGATATTCGCCAAACCACCCTGAAAACTGTTGGCTGGTAGTGATAACCTAATAAGTGGATTCTGAATTCTCTTTGGAAGCTTTAATTTTTGTGCGCGTTTCTAAAAGAAAATGTCACCGTAGCAATTTCACCTTATAATATGCATAAAATATGGAATATATTTATCTTCTTACTAGGATGATTCTCATCTTATTCTTTGCTAGATTTATTCGCGCAAATTGTTTTAGAAAAAATCTTAGAATGCGAAGTGAGTCATAACTTCCCCTCTTTCAAACGTTACCTCAGTACCCAGTTCCAGGACAAAATTTGATTTCTTCGTTTCTTCCAAGTAAAATACTTTGCGCCTTCACGAATACTGTGAAAGGTATGCCCTTTCTCATCCATTAAACCAATATATTGTCTATTCTTTAGTTAATTTACTTTGGTCAGTTCTCCGTAATTCTACTCTCTCTATTCCGATCTCAAAACTCTTGACCTCTGGCATTTAATGGACATTGAGATGGGCTGGTTAATTTTCCCCTTTCCAGAGGATCCTCCTAATCACTTGTGGACATTACCCGAGAGTATCGGTTTCCAAGAGCTTCTCGAGCTCCCTACTAAGGGTACACTAGTAATTGGGAAGTGGACGTCTCATCCAACTTTGTCCTCAGCCCTGAACACAGAAGTTTCCCTTCTCATTGTGGGGTTGTCGTTTTTCTCGGGGTTATGGACAAGTTTGGGTAGCCATCTCAAGCTGGGAAAAACTCGAAAAACTGGAATAAGGTGTTTCCATTCATGCAGCCATGAAAATTTCGCAATATTTTTTTGTGAAATTTTGTAATTTTGTCGATAGTAATAAAAATGTCCTCGGCTAAAGCTCGGATTTCAGACAAAGAGTCGGTGCCAATCTTTTAACCTGAGTAACACTAGACTGTTAACTTTAAAATATCAAGGAGTGGTCATCTATAAAACATCAAGTCATATTTTAATATTTATGATTGCATGCATAAAAGTCTTAAATTTCACATCTAAGATGTTTTCTAGGCTTTTTGGGTTTTCAACAGCTGTAAATATCATCAAACACTCCCTTATGAAGTATACATATGTTTCTTGAACAAGCCTAAAATTTTGTTTATCTCAGACAATTCTTGGGCGATAAAGAAAAATATTGTATCCGAAAATGAAACGAGCTTATCTGGCTTCACCTGGTGGAATTGTAACGCCGAAAGAGCCACTAAATCATTTATTAAATTCCACATTAAATTATTTATTTAGTTTAGCGAACAAGGTTTAAACACGTTCATGTATTACTAATTAGATATGCATATAAAGTCGTATTTCTAAGTAGCTCTGTTTTTGCGGGAAAACAAACAACTTTATTGAAGTCATATCGTCATTTTTAAAGAAATATAATTCATGATTTGATAGAAACATTCACAATATCGTAATCTCTTCCTTCGCACTTCTCCGCGGTAATGTCTACCCTTAGGATTCCAATAAATATATGAAGTTCTCTACAGTTTGGGGAAACAGCGTTTTCTGTGCTGTTGAATTTGCATGGCATGAAAAAGGGGGGCACGTGGAATTTAATACGATATGGTACGCTCTAAAATATTTGCTGCTCATTTCAATTTCTTCATGATAGAAAAAAATTACTCGGACATCCCACTTTTCTGCTTATGGTATCGGATAGGAGGATCGTATATTTAGGAAAGGTGAATGCCTTCATGGAGGGCTCTGAATTAAATCCACCAAAAACGCTTCATGATATCATGCTTACGCAAATGTGTCCTTTGAATCGGAAATTCTCTCCGATTTCTGAATATACTTCCCTCATTGAAATGTAAATGAGAGAATATGTATTCAATTATCTGTCCTTCAATCAAGTTCGCAAAATTGTAAATCCATTAACGGCTGGGAATCAACCCGTGAGCTGAAATTAGACCTGGAAGTGAATAATGTAAGAAGCAGTCGCACCACATGGAATCGTTTTACTTTAGCTTTAATTTTGCGTCGAGATATGAGTTTATGCCCACTCTGTGAACATTTTTCACACAGCCTTAAATCTAATTCGCAAATGGTTCAAATTTCTATAAATAATTATGATGCAATGCGAGCCTATCTGATTTTATTTTCTTTATCTCGTTTTTTCTTATTGAGACATTCACCAGCGGGTCTCGGGGATTATTCGAGCTACGGTGGAAACATTAAGGTATGTCGGTCTCGCGATCATTCTCCACGAGTCAGCACTCAGCCGCATTGTCGGGCATCCTATGCGGAGAAATGAGCTCTCAAATAAATACGACTCTAGAAGTGTAAAGGGAGAATAGCGTGTGCTATTTACTGTTCTGGTGGAAACGTGCTGTGTCATCGGTCGGAGAGAAGAAAAAAGACGCGGCTTACTCGCTGTTTGCAGCGTATGCTTCAAAATCAGGCACATGTGCCTCTATTCGTAAGTGACAAACTTGAGCATGAGCTAGCAGTTCAAGGCATAGAACATGATTTAAATTATATTAAAAGTAGCTGGTTTAAAGTCGAGGATTTTGTTTAAAATTTCCCAGTGAAATTTGCGATAAGCCGAGCGCTCTCCTTAATTGTGACGAAACTCTCTCTGGGTATCTCGCGAATAGTAGCTTGGGGAAGTGTTTTCCTTCTGCGGAAGATAGCGACATTTTTTGTGATCGTAAGCGTTTCCATGCGCGTGGATGGATAGCAATAACTTCGCGGGTCTAGAGTTCTCAGTACATCATTTGGCTCGTGGCGAGAGCGGTTTCTCTGGAATTCTGGCAGCAGTCTTTAAGCTGGAAGACTTAATGATTCTCTGAGCATTCTCTGGTCTTTCTGTGTTTTTATATCATTGGCATGTTGCCGCTCTCAAATATGCTGCCCCTCCATCAAAAGGCTATAGCCCTCCATGAAATTGACAATTTGTTTTTATATTTGTTTTTAAAGAGGAGTGCCTCTCATTTGAACTTAACATAGAATCAGGCTTGTGTCTCTTATTAGACCGCCCTTCAGGTTGAAGACCGTGATAGTGGGGTGGAGGTATTAATGATAAGAGCCAATATCAGGAGAAATAACCCGATATTCGGGTATGAAAGTTTCTCTTATTAACTTAAAGCTTGGAATCGATTTGTATTCAGCTATTTTAAATTAATTGTATTCGTACCTTTAGATATTTTTGAACAGCTGCCATATTTTTCTATGACGGGTTGTAGTTTTAGGCATACTGACAGTGGAAAATTTGGTCTAAGTAGCTCCAACCAATTGTATTATATCACACCAACTTTCTTAAATTAGGCTATATGGCCCCGAATTCGGTACTCCATCCGTCGGATGGGACGTTGAACCGTGGACCCCATTCGTTAAGAGCAGGCTAATGCTGACGCACAGTTTCTATCATCCTCCCTCCTTTCCCTGTAACGCCTATCTCTACTCCAATTATTCTCCTATCCCTCCTATCCTAAGCGGCTCAAATGACCTCTGTTGTCGGTCGTCTCCTCCAGCAGCAGTAACAAAGACTTCTGCCTCAATGAAGCGGATAGGGCTGAAGTTACGAAGAATTAAGCAAGTGAAATAATTTGAGGGAGCTAATGTAGACACCGCATATATACGTAAGGGTGATATAAATTGGCCTGTGGTGTGAGAGGTCTTCGATTAACGAAATAATACCAGAGGAAGCCATTCACAACCTCAATATAAACGAAGATGGACTCTATAAACAAATTTCCTTTGTATCTCTTTTATCACGTTTTCCTTTTTATTTTCCCCCTTCATACCGTCTTCCCCCACACAAACACACTGTTGCTGGCAGGGTGGCGTGTAGATTTAGGTGAACATCAAGCTAGCGGAGACCGTGCAAAGAAATTTCTCGCTCGGATAATGAAGCTCGTGACCAACCCCGCCGGTACGTTCTTGACAACAAGTTTCTGAAAACAGTTTCATTGTGGATATGAAGATGCCTGGAAACGCCATGCAGATAAAAGGTTGGAATTCCTCATCTCATGGATGTGCCTCCCATATCCTGTAAAAGATGAATACATGAAATATAAGGCTTTAAAAGCTCTTAGCGTGTATTTAAATTTTGAGATCTTGATTGTCTGGTGCCCTAGTGCTGCAATCTATAGGCTTGCATTAGCTATTAAATAATTTGGAAATACGATGCAAATAGTGTTGTAATTTTGGATTACTCTATTCAAAGTACTTGACAGTGAAGGTGAGTGTAGGTACAATTAAAAATGCAGAGCAGTCTGAAGTCTGCGGAAAATGATTGAATTGCAGTCCTCAAAGAGAAAATTACTTATGTACACTCAGATGGATTGATTGGTGGATTGAACAGAGGCGTAAACATGTAACCAATTGGGGAAAGATGTTCAATGCTAATTTGTCTTGTATAGCGCATGCACGATACGATATGAATTCCACTCTTGGAAGTGTTTTCATCGATCTATCATGAGAGAAATTCTACACAATTTCAAATATTTACTAAATTAAATGAAATTGCCTAAAAATATTGACTGAATTTACCAAATGGAAGAAGTCGTCCACGTGAAATGTTCCACTTTTTAAGCAATCTGGTTTTGTGCATTTCTCCATTGTCAGACGATTTCCTCGACGCCTATGTTTAAGTGTTTACCTTCTAGAATCAGTTAATCAATATGCATAATCAATCGTATTAGCGAATCAAATTTAAAATATTCTCAAAATGGCCCTAAGGTTTTTCTAAAATTTGATTTAAATTATTTTGAATAAATTATTAGAATTATATCAGGCTCAGGCCTCGGTTAGTTCTGATTATCATGTTAAACGCTGATTCTGGGATTATTCATCATATGCCCGGTAACTATCCAGCCTTTGTACTGCAGATTTCACAGTTAGTGCTCTCACTATAATGTATTCCTAATCAATAGTGATTTAAGTGGTTAAGCAGTGTAATGGATATTATGTTAATAGTCCTAGTGTCCCTCCGGCTTTGAAGCTTGCATTTGGTTTAAATTTGATGACTCCACGCAACAACGTGGTGGGTGTATTTGGGAACTTTGAAGGGAGTTCTTTACCGGAATAAAAAATGAAAAAATAATATTTTTTCCAATTTTATGGAATGATCGGCTTTTCATGTGCATGCATCTTTCTTTCTTTCTTTTTCCTGCAGCGTCGGTGGACGTATCTGGGTCAGCTGCAAGAGAGAAAATCTTGATGTCAACTGAAAAATGCGCTGACAGTGAATAGCGGGGAAGATAAAGTTTTACCCGGTAGAAAAGTCACATGCTGTGAGGTATATTTCAAGTACAAGCATGGTTATAAATTACCCACATTGCGTAACTAAATACCTGTTCACATTTTCCTCCATTCATTTTAACGGAATATAAATTTTCAACAGACTTTCCACCATCAATCTCGTTTCTTTTCGACACCTGTCATATTCAAAATTTTCCGTTGGATACGGATGGGATGTTAAGCAAACGATAGGTAAAATTTAATTTCTTGCTATTCATTACAGCAAGTCATCTTCCTGTAAAGAGAGTAATTTTCACAGCTTTGAAAAACCTGAAACTTTTTCCTAGATTAGGTACTTTTATTTTTAAGTTGGTCCCTTTATTTATTTCTTCCTTCCTTTAAAAACTTCCAAATTCCTCATGTGCTTGTGTTCAAGAAAATAAGGAAAAGAGCACACTTCGTATATCCCAGTGTGCATATAATGCAGTGTAATTTGGACTCTAATTTCTGCGTATTTGTTTTTCTGAGTATTTTTGGCAGTAGAAGCGGGTGGTGGTAAAAATTGCATTTAAAAGGGAATTACATCGAATTTTTTCCGCTTCGATTTTTTTTTGGTTCTCTCGGAACTCAAAATTTTATTTTGTCTATTTTTTTTTGCATTCGACCGTCTGTTTGGACTGATTACCACCGATGAAACTGTTCGCACTGTCTATTTTAGCCTGACCTCAGATTTTTGGGAACTTTACAGGCAACGTAATTTTAAATCGTATGGAACAAAAATTCGCCAGGCTTTTAAATCTAAAGAAAACTACAAGACAATAAATAACTTCAATTTAAATGTTTATCATGCTAGGGGTTTCAACAAATAGAGTAAGGGCATGAGATAGGAAGAATTTTTGAAAGTTATCCCTTAAACTTAAAACAGTTTATTAAAATGCTGAGAAGTAAATATCAATTTCCCATTACGGTTGGTATACAAGTTGTTAAGTTTTTTCGATTCGGATTCAGCTACAATCCGACTAAAAAGAGCATTTTTCTTCTTTTCGGTGTTTTTAGTTCGAATCCGGTTTGGTGCCCTGCTTTTTTCGATTAATCTCTTATTGGATCCACATTACCTGATTGAAGCCCTTCCGCTAGATTATTATCACTAATTTCGGCGTTGACTCGATCCTAACATCGGCTGGTCTTCCTCTATAAATACATATGCATTCTTATGCATCCTTCACAAATTACTCCCTGTAATTCACTCGAGGTCACCTTTCATAATTCTTTCAATTCTCTTTGCCATCGATTATTTTCATGAAACCATTGTGTCTCAAAAGTTATCTTGTTGGATTGTCCTGTCTTTTTTTTATCGAATTAATCTTCTCTCCATATCTTAGCAAAAACTCTCCGTGAACTACATGGTATTTCTGTTTGGTCATTATTATTCTTCTGTGACACCACATTTGGAATTCTACCAGTTTGCTTCTACGTGCTCCCATTCTTGTCATTTTTACGCCGAGAATTGTATTGTCCTTCCCTCACTGCCACGATATAGGATTATATAGATGCACGTTTTGATTAAGTGCTTCCTTACTTTAAAGCTTGTCTTTCCAGCCGAAAGATAAGCCAGTGGAAATTGCAACGTGCACATTTTTTCGATGTCCATCCCCTGAAGTCATGCGTTTGACTTGTCTAATTGCTTTTTGGATGTGCCCATAAAAAGTTAGTGGATCGGTCTCTCTCTTGCCTTAATCCTTTTCATAATAGTTGCTCGTTCAAAATATTGTTTCTTCGTATTAGACTGTATTTATTTATTACATCCAGCCACCTGTTTGTTATTCACATTGTGTTCTTATCATCTGCGATTGTACAGGATACTGTATTTGAAGTATTTTATACGTTAACTGTTGTAAGATTTCCCCGAGCCCATAAATGCTCTTTTGATTTGAACGAATGTCAATTTGTTCTTCTCCATTCTTTTTTCTCAAAGGAAATATTTGTTATGCTGAGGGACTCAACGAATAAGGGTAAGGGTATGAGAGAGGAGGATGGCTTTAGGTCATAATAGCTTCTTCTCTGCCCTTGCCTTCCCTAAATTTTAATTGGTTTTCATCCGAGAACCCTTTTTACTTCCATTTTACTTTAGCTTTACAATCAAGAGCTTATCTCACAATGACACTTCCGAATTCTCTTTCCCTATTTTCTCAATCTCGTTCCACTGTCTACATTGTAGCATTTTCCCACTCAGTTAGGCCTTGAGAGTGGTAGGTAGCAGTAGGTAATTGATGTTTACGATTAAAATCCCCAAGTCAAGAAGTATGTTTCTTTTCTTCAGTTCTTCATTGCGTTTATTAAAATGACCGCTGCCTTTTTAAATGCCGAATTTCGGGAAAGTAGCTGGCTAAAGAAGTCTATGTTTTCTTCCTGGCTGATTGCTAAATTTATCCTCAATGCATCTGCTACTGAATCAGATGAGTTTTGTTAACACTGGTCCATGTAAAACATCATATTTTATGAACATCTAGCCTTTTAGTCCATTGAAATAAGAAGTATGAAATTACAAAATATTTAAATAAAGTTAAATGGCTCATTAACAAATGTTTTTTTATTAATATGCTGTTTTAAATACGCAATGGTATGGCGTAGAGGCCTTTTATTTTTAGGCACCCGTTCTTTTGGTCATTAACTAGTCCCTACTGTTTAATTTTTATTCTTTTTAAGACTTGATCATTCTGTTTCAGAAAGGTTAATATGTGTGGAAATAACTCTGTTTCAGTGCAGATGTTTCCAAGGATATTTAGGAAAAAAAGGTTGCTGCTATGTATGTACTTTATTCAATTGAGGTTCGTTCTTTTATGTTAACATTTCATTCATCTAAAATAAAATTAGCCTTAGTAAATTCTATCTTATGACACTCCTAGGGCGAGTAAATAGTGTTTATCGATTTACATTAATTATATCTTCGCGGAAGAGACATGCTTCATATTACTTTTGCTTACATTTTCGAGAAAATACTAAGAGGAATCTAAATAACTACTTCACTTTTCAGTTTGCCAATCGCTTACCCATCCTACAAGCCAATGAGTAAGTTCCCGTAAATACTATGATAGTGTATCTACTCTTGGAAGTGAGATAGGTTTTAGACAGAGGTAGATTCAGTGGTGACCTCCGTAGGAATTGGATAGAGAACAGGACAGGAGAAAGGAGCTTTCGAGTGATACCTGCAATGAAAGGAAGCTAAGGAATTTAATTCAGCCATTGAGGGAGACATTAGTAAGAAGCACAAGGGTTGCCGAGATCTTTCCAATTGCCAATTAGATTGTTCTACACACCTGAGCTTACTATGAACGGTTTCTTAATTCGGAGGGTATACTTCCAAGCTGCAAGGAAAGACAGCTCATGGCTGTTTAACTGCATTATTTTATTTAACCTGCCCTATAGCCAAAATTACTGAAATTGTGTATTTTAAGAAATCTGTAGAGGTGGAATGAAAAGTGGCCTATTTATATAAAATATTTATGCTGATAAAATAATGATTTAATCTTAAGCTTAGGCATTAATTTGAGATGGAAGTAACGAATTGGAAGGAGGTAAAATAGGCATGTTGTCGCTTAAAAAATGCGGCGGAAGGTTTATGAATAAATTAAATGGGTTAGCAACCTGCTACGTTGCTAATCCTTACTTAGGTATTGCGCGTCAAGTCTCGCCAAGAGGTTAGCAGATGGAAGAATATTAGTGGATAGTAGCTTCAAACAGTTTTACTGTAATAACAAACAATTGATGAATAGTTATGATGATTTAAACAAAAACGATAAAATATTTAAAAATATACGTTAAATTTATTTATCAATCAATTCAGCCATTTATTGGTTCCGTTCACACAACTCGTACAGTTAGAGATATGATTAGCGGTAAATATATCCAATACGAGTGTATCAATTGATAGCGTAGGCAGTTGCATGTTGGTATAAGAGCCTTAAGCTAACACAACTAACAGCATTATATTGCATGCTTGATTTTCTATTTTTATCTTTTTTTAAAAAATTGAAGTTAAGAATGGTATATTATTAAAAATACTTTTTTATTCATGTATGTAGTACATGTTTGGTAACAATTTACTCCCTGCCACACACCTTTATGGTGGCTTGTAGGGTATTATGTAGATGTAGATGGACTCCATTTACTCTCTCACATTCACTTACTTTTCTCTTCCTTCAGTATTCCTTCAATCGTTTCGTCACCTTTTCCCGGTCTTCTTCTGAGAATACTTTTAAACATCGCCTTCTCTTTATCCAAACCTTTCACCGCTGCAATTTCTGTTCTAAACACCCTTCTGCCTTCTATGTCCTGCCCGATCCCACTCTTTGGAACTTATGTTTTTTTTCCGCTCTTGGAAGATGAGGATCTAATGAGCTATCCTTTCTGATTCTATTGCCTTGATGGGTCCATTGAAAGTCATTTGCCTTTTTACCCCGGTGGAGAGTATTAAATAATTACAGCTACATTATTTATTAACATTTTCAATGGTATTTTTTGCTAGCGGTAATTGCTAGCGACCAACAACCAAAATTAGCACTCATTGAAAACAACGTGTTTGCTAAACACGGCGTTAAAGGTTATCCTGCCCCATTACTAATAGCCTCCCGATTGTCTTGCGAGAATACTGCTAAAAATGCTGCGATACGTCGGAGAAACACTTAATTCCGGAATGAAAAGGTAAGAAGAGCGTGAGGGAGGAATAAGGCGAGGAAACAAAATCTATCAAGCCATCAAAAATTATACTGGCACTTTCCAAAATTCCGTTGAGGAAATTCGAAATTGACGTTAACAAAATAAAGGGGAAAGATGTGGAACTTAAGTTTATGCCAGCAGGAACACTTCATTGGCTATATGGCCGTCATGCCGTACCATCAACGAGAATCTCCCATCGACATTTCTCCTTACCATAAATCGTCAATGGATAAAAGTTTTCCGTGAGTGAAATTGAAAGATATAGCAAAGATAAAACATTTATAATTTTCGGGGGTCGCCTGTCAGATTATGAGGGCAGAATTTTATGGCCTCGCCGAGCTATTAAACGCGCGTTTTTTTTTATTATGTATACCTCCCCTATTATCAATGGCTCGGGTCGATCTGCTTTAATCATTCGTTTCGCCTTCGCCCATTTATTTTCCCCCTGACAGCTCCCGAAATCTCTCAGCTTCCTTCAAACGCCCTCTTCCGCCCCGTCCTTCAACTTTTTCCATTCTCGGGAGACCTCGCGATACGCCGCCTCTGCTGGTTCGGGAATCGATCATCGGGCGGCGCCACGGTCGCCTTTCCCTCGCAAGAAGGGAAAGAGAGGGCGTCGCTGGCGGGTGGCGCGCCAGTGCGAAGTAAGGTGAGCGAAGGAGGCGACGCCCCCCCACAGTGCGAGAGCGGGCATTTCTCGTCCCGAGACGTGTGATTTCGGAGCGTGCGGAAGAGCGAGCGAAAGAGAGGAGGGAGGATGAAGTCCGCCGCGCGCGTCGGCGTGTTTCCGGCGACGCCGGGCCGGCGTCGCGGCGGCAGGGGATGCGGTCGCCTCGTGTCCTCCAGGAGGAGGAAGACCGACGGCGTCTGAAGGAGCCGAGTTTTCCTCCGGGGGAGGAAGAGCTAATCGCGGGGATGAGCAGCGAGGAGAGGCCGCCGGGGCCTCCCCCTCCTCCGAAGGCCTCCGGAGGCGGCAGTGCCCTCACGATCGACCGCGCGGCCTTCCTCCTGCTCCGCGTCAAGAAGGCCTTCAAGAAGAAGAAGAACGCCCGGAAGGATAAAGGGTAAGGGGGGGAGGGAGGGGGTAGGGAAAGGTTGGCCAGGGGGAGCAAAGGGGGCGGGGCTGCTCCCGTTGTTTCTCCGTGGTCAAGTCCTCCCCCAAAAGTGCGCTGAGTGTGTCGTTTGGAGTTTGTTTGAGTGTCCCCTTCTGACTGCCTTTAACGTGCGGCAGTTAAAAGTCCAATTCAACTATGAGCGAAGTGGATCCGATTACGAGCCTCGCATTCTAGTGTCGGAGCGCAGGGTAATACCCTCTGTCTTTTTTTTCTGCTCTTGCCATTGCATGAAGGATCATTCAGCTCTCCGTTTGACCAATTGCACTCCGCCATTTTGCGATAAAATTAAACTGTTTCCTCGTACTTCTATCCCCTCCGCTACTTTGGAAAGAAATATCTTTCCAGTTCCCGTACCCTTTATTTCCTGGCACACTTCCATATTATTTTCTTCCCTTTACCCGCAAACCTATCATGTCGCTCCTTGCCATTTCAAATATCTTTCTCTCTTCTTCCCAAGTAAAGGAGAAACTTCGCAATGAGATATTTCTGTCGACATCTACGTTATCTGGAGATTTTGAACTTATATTATCTCTGTTATAAATGGAAAAAGTACCTTCTTAGCCCCTAATTAAACATACGTTATGATGCAATTCAGTCGATAATGACAAATTCATTTGAGGTCATTTCCGTTTGAGGCTCTGTTGACAAACGACATGATTTACATGCTCAGGCTCTGTCATCAACACCCATATTTTGACAGTCGAATTTTAAGCGTTCACTCTATTAAAATGTTTTCTCAATTATGATTTCATCGAGCGAAACAGTCTTGAATTCTTGAGCTTATTTAATTCCATGAACAGAGTGACTCTCTTGGAAAATTGCAACCATTGTAGGCCAATTTGACGGGGAAATCGTCGAGCAGTGAGAGGAGGCTAATCCCGGTGTCCCTCGACTCCGAAACCAACGCTCCGTGGCCTCATCCTGGGGGGGTCACTTGTAAAGCCCTCGCAAAAGGAGAGAGCTCTCCCTGGGTCCCTCGATTGGCTCAGGACTGGGAATCTCTTAAGGGTCGGTGGCGCCGACGACTGCTCGTCCACCCTCCTGTAAACCTCCTCGCTCCTGGCCAGCCCACTATGTCTTACCCTCACCCCCACGCTAAAGGTATCCCCTCTTCCCCCGATAGCCATCCTCACCCTCCTTCCACGCTCACACCCTCTTGCCCACCCTCCCCCACCCCCAGGTCCCGGGGTCGACCCTTTCTTTCCTTCCGCCCCCCATTTCATCCCCTTACCCGCCCTCTCCCGACTACCGTCCTCTGCCTCGCCCTTCGCTCCACCACTTTTCTCCTCGGAGAGGTTGGAGCCACTGCTTCGTGGAGTATTCAACCCTTCCTCCCGAATCGGTCATCAAAATTCAGAGCGACATGGGGTTGGTTGCGGAGAAATGGTAGTTACTGCTAACACTAGCCAGAAACAAATTGCAGGCTGCCGAGTGATTAAGTTCTGAACTGCGGAACCTTACCTCAATTGTGTGCTAGCTAATCGTCCTTTTAAAGTCCTGGGGGAGGTTGCCAATTTAGCCGTTTGGGGGTGCGGGAATCGGGAGTAGTTCATTCAGGGTACCCTACATATTGAAGGTATGTTTGGACTGATACGGACCCATTCCCAAATTCAGAAAATGCCCAATTCAGAAAATTCCGATATATTTAACCATTTCCCTCTTCAGCTCTCGACCCTTCCATCTTTTCACCCCATCCAAAAATACTTCTTTTGCGCTTTCTTCCCCAAAACTCTCAAGTTTACTTCTATTTACAAGTTTTTCTCAAGTTTACAAATAGTTTAATTCTGTAGCTTAATCCACTTTCCTACCGCGCCCAGCCCCTCATCATTTGCCAATCTTTCTGCATTTTCTCCATCTCCTTCATTTCCTCATGAATCGATGCAGTCACAAACAAGCCAAAATGACATTTTGCAGCCAGTCCCCATTCTCTCTCCGCTCAGTGCTGCAGTTTTGAGGCCACGGAGGGAGGAAGCAAAGCGAGAAACAATCGGAAGACTCGGAAACGAACTCCCTTGTCGACATCGCGATTGGATGTTCTCGCCTCTTCTGGGTCTGCACTCATTTCTTCCCCCTTCAGTACGTTCCGCGCTCCCGATTCTGAACCCCGGAGTTGAGGCGTACCTCTAAGGGGGCGTTCCTTTGTTTTTAAATTGGGGAGTCGGACGGGTCCAAACGGGTGGAGGGCGAAGGTATTCCGCGAACGCTCTTAATTGCTCACCCGGCACGAATCCGAGGGTATCCGCTCCCCCCGTGTGCATTCTATTCGAAAGTTCTTGCTAGATTTTCTGGGTAAAGCTGTTGTGCTGGGTTGTGCTGAAAAGAATAAACTTTTAGTTCCCGATTAAATTAAAAAGTTTTCCTACTTTGTCGGAGGTCTTAATTGGGACACAGTGTGGGACCCGTGTCGCTGACACCGTGACGAGGCAATCCAGCTGTGGTGCGAGATCCGAATACATGAGTGCCTATTCCTAATTAAACGGTTTAACAACAAATTCATGTTTCAACAAAGTTAGCGTATATGATCTTAATTCTTTCCATGCCTAAATGTTACCCATTATTGCGAGTACCTACTTAAAAATGAGCGTAGAAACTACATCGGTCTTTCAAGGAGTAAGTTCGAACAATCCATGGGGATATGCGGGGATACAGTGCATTATCTCGAGAAAGTTATACCATCTGCGCTTTCTTCAACTTATCGTGCGGCATTCACACGACAGAGATAAATACCTAAAACATATACAAAACCTTAAAGATCATTGCGTAGAGGCATTAGATTAGACGAAGACATATGTCTCATAAGGGACGTATAAATTTTACCGGCGCAAATAATAAATACAGGGTCTTGTTACGGCCGATGAACTTAAGAAATGAGATAACGGTGTGCGATGTGTCTCAAGGAAAATATTGTTCAAATTTAGCGCTGTTTATATCTTATAAAATCATTTAACAGTGAGATTCCGTCATATAAAGGTTGCTTAGTTAAGGTTCATGAATCACTTACGTTTGTGGCGACTGTTATCATCAAAGGAGACGGTATTAATCAAGGTTCATAACATCATTAAAGTGCACGCCATTTTGTAACTTCGCCGGCAGTCTGTAATATAGACCCAACTGGTTGCGGAAGGACGCAATTTCGATAAAGTAAACACATTTTTTTGCCAAATGCGATAAAATCAGGGACGGTTATTCAGTCCGGCGATGAAACGGTTTCGTTTAGGGCCGTAAGCTCTTGAGATCTCGCCTTCCAGTAGGTGGCTCCAAAATTGCATTATTCAAGTTGGGACTCGGGCCGTAGGAAATGGAAAGCCCGGATACACCGAGGACGGATAGGGGAATTTCCCAGGAAAAGTGATCCGGTGAAGCAATTTATTTTCATTTATCGGATGCCGTGAAAGTTAGTTTTAATCCCGCAAACGTGAATGCAATTGTCCATCCTTGATAAAATTTTGCGTGTTGAGAACTGCAAATGAACAAAGAATTTAATTTTAATCAAACTTATAGGGAAAGTTTCATTTAGGTTCTAATCCTACAGTGAACGAAACTTAATATGAATAATTGGTAAGAGATTTTTAATGAATGCATTTTCGTTGGTCTGCGTTTAGTCATGTAAGAAAATGTCTTCTTTATAAAAAACGTATATAATTGTAGTTTGACTCAATAAATCTGTCTCTTGAAAACGTACAGTAAGTTGTTTAATCATGGTGAAGCCAAGGTTTTCTATCCTCTAAGGACTGGACGAGTATATGTGTTTTGTGGCTCAGTGATAAAAGCAGCCAACTACAATCCTTTAAAACATATTTCTTAGTTTTAAAATAATGGAAAAACAAAGTATCTAAACTCTGGGCCATGCTCTTTTTTATCGACTGCGGCAGAGTGAAAGTCCGTAGACCACTCGTCGTCTCCGTTGGCTTGAGGGTCAGACCGTTGCGGAGGAGAAAAGAACGAGAGGGGCAAGAGATATGTAGCTTTGGGATTTCCTTTTCTGCACCGCAAAAATAAATAATCCGCTCAGAGAGTCTTCCTTTCGGCGCGGCCTGCCCCCCAACCCTCCTCCCTCACCTACCCTTCCTCTCGTGGGGATGGGGGGAAAAGAGGGGAGCTGGCTGGCCTGTGGGGGTGGGGAAAACGGAGCAATTCAGGAGATGGGGTGGATGGAGGAAAGATGCGTGGGTGACAGTCCCATTGACGCAAAAAAAAGGGCAATTCCGCGCGAGTCGGTCCCGTCGTGACCGGGGAGTCGTGCGCAAGCCGGCCGGAGCGCCGCGAGCACTCGTTTGCGGTGTCTTCTTCCCGAAGATTCGAATCTCGCCGAGGCAGTTGGCTATTGATCGCGCGGGCGGGGGGTGGGGGTGGATGCGGGAGAGCGAGAATGTGTGGGTGGGCGGGTGTTAGTCGCCTCAGCCGTTTCTCCGGGTTTGGTTCCGGGCGGGTGCCCCGCTGGGAGCGCGCCGCCGACGGTGCCCCCCGCGATCGCCGGGTGCCGTCTTCTGGTCTGGGTGTGGCTATTTCGATCCCCCGAGTGGTCCCTCCGTAGCCAGTGCGGTCATCGTTCGCGGCCGGATACCCCGCCGGTTGCCAAAACGGGCACTTATTTCCTTAAGGCCGTATTGTTCGCCGGGATAGTTGGTGGGGGTCCAAGTTCCTACTTCCCTTCCTGCTCTCTAATCCGCGGCGGGCGCCAGATTACGTTTACACGCTGTTTCCACTAAAGTATTTTTTTCTCCCCACAGTTCGCCACTGAAGAAAGTAACCACTTCGGATTTTCAGCACTCACAATAACTAGCTACCGGATAGTTGTGCGTTTTCGCACCGAGTCGTCTGGCATCTTTCCATCTGAATTAGCATTTTTCTGTCTTGGATATTTCACTTAATGAATTGGGATTGAATTAGCGGTACGGGGTAATTCTTACGGTATACTTAATTAAACGATTAAGCGTCGTTTGTTTTAAATTACGCTTCGAGAGTTGTTTTGTTGTTGCGCCTTTCTGACCTTAGGAAAAAGAGAGTTTTATGAATTTTCCCCCTGTGTTATCCCTGCTTGGATGCTTTTGTTTCGGGATTAATTTGGCTAACATTTTTCGTCGAAAATAGGCATAAAAGGCTCCCAAAACCATGGAAGCGTTGGCGTTGAATAGGCTTATCCGTTGGCGTGAAATAAGCTACCCAACCATAAATAAGAATTTGGCATTTTTTTGGAAGGTACGTGCGCAGTTTGTAAATTTTAAAAGCTAGTAATGGCGATAAAATATTTTTTTTCGTGAGAATCGATGCACTTGACTGACGCAAAATTCAAGCTTTCATCTTCAATTTTTCCACGTCATCTTTTCGCAATCTATATATTTACTCAGACTCATGTTGATTGAAAAATTATCAAGGGTTAATCAAACAAAAGATGCAGTTTTCATTACTTTTCTTTGTGCCTTTTTTACATATCCCTATTATTCATTTTTTATTGCTTTTGTCTTTTACACCGTACCTTATTTTGCTGTCAAAAAATATATCTGTGAAATGTTATCTTTCGCGCCGCATTAGGTGATAGGTAGTTTGTGAATATATATGTACGCTCACAACGTATTTCGTAGTTTTTATGAGGAAAATAGTGGATTCGTGCCCGCACCATTCAACTGCGCATCACTGTGCTGAGGATGTATCCAATTCACGCCCTATCCCTTCTCCACCCTAGCGACGTAGAGCAACCGCCTCGCTGGCTTTATTCCAATGATATTTTCGGCGTGACAGGCCATAAAAATGTAAATCGATAAGCATATTAGTGAGATCCACTCAGTGAAGTAGTGATAATCGTTTCACCAAAAATTCCTCATCTGATACCTACCCGCTTCAAACGGGGCAAGGAAAAATACTCATAAATATCCTCACAACAGCGGGCTTTGTATTACGGTTTTCCTTTGCTATAGTTATGGCTCTTAGCTTTTGTAAAAAGAATAATTTTATGGGTCCCCTTTATAAACTTTTGCATCAGAATTGGTGATCAGATGTGAAAGGAAGTGCAAAAAGGCCTTTCTCATAAATTTGCTGGAGTAAACAATAGATAGTTCTGTTTCTAATACCGGCTCACATGGTCCGGGCAATATAACCATTTATCGGAATGTAAGTAAATTTTATGATGATAAACGGTGATACTTGGTAGTGTGTCCTTTTGCTGGAGCGCATATAATTAAGCTTAGGGTAGTGGTAATTAATCTGTTTGGTCCGTCTAGGTCTGAATCAGACGAAATATTGTAGGTAGAGTATAAGTAAATATAATCATCGTTTGTTCACCATGGTGGTAAATCTGGTAATTTTCTTACCCTGAAGTACAAGGAGTTATTGTTACATTTATAGAATGCGTTAGATGCCCTCAAATCATCCCTCAGTGGTTTTCTGAATTAGTTTCATAAATGCTGGATTTTAAATTAAAAACTGAGGCTTAAAGGAATTTTTTTAACGATATTCATTATTTTTTTCTTATCATCATTAATCCAAAAGTAAATTACATGAGAGTCAAATGAAGTCAGTCTCGAGAGACAAGTGATTGGAAAGAAAGACAAAGGAAGGCCCTTGACCTATAGACCAAGTAGTGAAATATGTGAAGAAGAGCAATTGCCCAAATGTGTTACGCAAGAATTTAACTGATTGGAAAATCAAGTGGAGAGCTGCGCTGTTTCAAACTAATTTAAGGATTGTTGACTGATGATGATGAATCAGTTATTGAGGAAGAAGCAGTTTTTTTAAAGTAAACAAAATTCCTCGATGGTTTGCGTAATTTTGGTTATGCCCAAAATTGCCATACAATGATATTGCTTGCTACGGCTGTTGTCGGTGAAATAAATTAGGAATATGAGGAATGAATAAATCCTTGGAGCCACTGCTGAGGCACTTCTTTGCATGCACTATTGCATGCCCGTCATTCATCGTCACTTCTCACCAGGAAACTCCCAATCATTAGCCCGTACGTTCTCGGGCATCGTAATTAATTGATCAAATGTTTTGCTAATGCAATACATTTCCAATATTAATTACTATGCCATCGATTACATTAATCAAGATGCTAATGGATCTTGATTAGTGTAATTTATGTACTAATATTGACAAATACCTTTACCTTAAAAGGGTTCCACGAGCACTTTGGTGATACCGAGTAAGTTTTATTGTGATCTGTTCCAAGCAAGTCCGTTATGTTTAACGGTACTGGAGTAACTTTACCAATTGTATTTTCCTATTGATAATTGTGGGTGCGTCATTGAGTGCAAGTTTTTTCGAGTGCCCAGATGCTAGGGCAAAAGCCTTCAACAGATAGCAGACGTGTTTTTCTTAAGAATCAACATTTTTGTAACCTGCTCCCTTGTGCTGAGTAGAAGGAGGGAAGAATTCTTTGTGTCTAGTTATTAGAATATTTCTAAGTATGCGTAATTTTGTGTGTAGTTAATTTTAATGTAGTTAATTTCTATTTTAATTGTGACCCTTAGAACATGTCATTTTGTGGGGATTTGGGTTCCAATTTAACAAGAGCGGTTATAGTATCATTGGTATTATTTGTGGTAGGGACCTTAAGATTATATGCACTTTAAGGGTATGTGAGAAGTTAGATATGCATGGGAATTTAGTTAGGAAGAAGGAATGGTGAAAAACCCAGTGTCGCCATACCTTCTTATTTTAAAAAAAGAGGTTCACAGTTGAGCGTCCCATCTAACTGAGGGAGCACTAAATTTGATATCCACTCAACCCACACTATGGACCAAGATTCCATTGAACAATCGCTAACTCTGCCGAAATTCAAACCGTGGCCGTCTAGATGGGAGACCGGTACTCTGGTCACTTGACATAATCAGATTCACTCATCATTTTAGGTCCCTATTGACATAATTGAGAAAATTATAGTTAACTTCTTTAAAGTATATTCATTTATCATATTTAACAAAAAGATGCTTGAACTTTGAGTTTACAGAGATTTCTACTCCGTAACAGAAAAAAATGCGCTATTTTTGCCACTTAAAAGCAACCCGTGTCTGATGGCAATAACTTAGTCGTTTTGTAAGTGAATTTATCGTTTTTTATTTGAAAGTGTTTCAAGGAAAATAATAAATTCCAAAACTCTTTTCTGATTAGTAACCGGAGTAAACTGTATAAATTTTCTTCTGCCGCTAAAAAGAGATTGAAATATTTCAGGCGATTTTACGTTTCTCGAGCATGACTGGATTACACATTTAAATGCTTTAAAGTCAATTTACAATTGACTTTTATGGTAATAAGTCTTTACATTAATTGGCCACAATATTTGTTTTGGAATGCACCACCTGTAATTTAAAACAAATTTTTCATGAACAGCTACCATGCTCTAAAAAATGAAATTCATGAGTAAAATGGTATATTTTAAATTTTAACTTTTGGCTATTTAATTTTAAATGTTTCCATCAAATTTTCATAGAATTTGTAAGTCATGAACGGATGAGAATTACTTTTCGCGTAATCCGAGTGGGATAATTCCAATCTGGTCTAACTTGCGCTCCCATTCACGTAATAAATATAGTTTTTTTAATCTATGCCTTTAATTCATTTCAATGTTTTGACATTACATACTGATATTAGCGAACAAAAACGGTTGACATATGCTCTTCGATCCCCTCGTCCATATTTGTGGATTATCGGTTATACTTCCCTCAGAGGATAGCCCTATTCCAGTAGAATATTGTAATGATTCACCCATCTGTGAATATACCTGAACTTCAATTTTCCTTGGCCTTGATAGTGCCATCTTTTTTTAGATTTTGTTTTTCATAAATCAACATGGGGGCCACAAATAAAGTGAACTATATTTCATCTATTTATCTCTTACCCTTGTTGCATTTATGCGGTTAATATGCAGTATATTTATAATTGAGGGGGACATCCATGCGATCATCAAATATTTACTATATCTACACCTAAATAAACTATACACATGTGTGGACTATAAAATATTCCAATAAAATAGTATTATTATTAGTTGCGCATGGACCCTATTGGATCACGCAGAGCATTATGACTCAGTTCTTTCTTAGTTCCTTTCTTATCTTCCACACTTCTCTCATTCTTTCTTCATGGATTCTCTTTCTCTCCTCCGTCTACTTTGTCCCCGGTCTTTTTGGGACTTCGTTCTTTGACACCACGTTCCACTGATTTATCTTATTTCTGTAGGTGTTTCTGTTTTCAATTTCTATAGGGTCTATTTGTGCTTTTCTTAAATCACTTCTGACTTGTGCCATCCATGGTATTGTTGTTTTGACACCTTGTAAATGACCTTCTTGATAAGTGTTTTCGGTAGGAGTCTATTGACGTGTCCGTAAAATTGCAGTCTACGTTTTCTGATATCCGCCGCTAGGTTGGACATCTTCTCTGTGGTTTTCCTGGAGTGCAGTCTGTATCCATCTTCTGTGAAATTTGGGTCGAGAACTGTCCTCATGATTTTTCACTCTTTTTTTAGTATTTTCTCCATGTCTCTTTTTATGTGAATTGTAAGAGTTTCGCTTGCGTACAGTGCTTCCGGCTTGATTACTCTATTGTAATGTCTGATCTTTGTGTTTATGGCAATGCATTTCTTCTTATAAATATTGTATGTCTTGCCGTATGGCCTCTTCATTTTCTGTAATCGAGTCTTCTCTGCAATATTCTTTCCTCCTGTAGGTTCAAGGATCTCGCCTAGGTATTTAAAGTGTGTGACTCTTTTCATCTTGCCGTATTTTGTGTTCAATATTTGGATGCCTAGTTTTGAGCAAATGAATTCAGCCTTTTGGAATGAGATCTGTAGGCCGACTTTCTCTGCACATTCCTTGAGGAATTCGGTCAGTTTGGTTGCTGTTGTTTCATTGTCTGTGAGTATGGCTATATCATCTGCGAAAGCTAGGCATGGAATTTCTATATCATCTTTGGGTCGTCCGAGTCGTAATGGTTTACAATGTCCTTCCAATATTCCAATAGAAATAATAATAAATTTCTTTTCTACATAGAATTTCAGTAGTCTCATATGTGCTCAAAAGAGGTGAGAAATGTTTGTTCATAGGCCGGGTATTTTTCAGGATATAAGTGCATATAGTACATATTTTTATGGTGGTAATATCATTAATACAACAGGTGTGCTAAGTGCAAATAATTCACATTTGTGATTTTCTTTGTCTAAAATACAACGCGATGAAACAGAGGTACAGGATTAGAATGAGACCCATTCAATTGATAACTGTTCGCGCACAATAATACTTGCGTAATCAACGTAATCGGAAGAAACTCGAGAGAAATATACTACTGAGAAATGCTGAAGCAAACAGTTTGCTCATGCATGAGGAAATCCTAAGCGAAATCCTGTTTATATTTTTCGTTCTTCACGAAGGGAAAACAAATTGTAGCGAATACTTTCGCAATGTGTGTACCCAGCTATTCAAGTTTGTAGGGTTTGTTTTCCCTCCTTGGAGAAGCATCCAGGACCTTCGCTCTGCTCAGTTCCGTCTCTGAGGACGCTCCCATGAGGCGCTTATTTGCGCTCAGACCTCGTTCTAACGCCACCGTCAATTTTAGCTATTTGACGTGCAAGCTTTGAGGGTTTTAGAATGCACCTTCATCTTTAGTTATGGTAGGTATGGTTGAGCTCGCAAAATATTTTCACCCGGGAGTATTTGGATAATATACTGTTGGAAATTATATAAAAACAGATAAACAATTACGATACTAATACAATTTGAATATCTGCTGAATTGTTTGAAAATGAAAGCATTGAAAGAATTTACAGTTGGCTTTAAGGTCCCTTTATCTGTTGAAAGGACCATGAGATGATATGATTTCTCTGAATTTTTACGCAAATCACACGGATAATGGGATGCCGTAGCAATTTAGTTTTGAAAAAATCAAGCAGGAGATACTTTTGGCATACGATGTATTTTTGTGTGAATGGAGATATGATAGTAAGTTCAATAATAATGGGCTGTGCAGTGGATATCGATAGATCTAGTAAGGGGTGCCCAAACCACCATCACATGACCATACGCTGCACAGAGAGAAAATCAACATTTTATTTAAATCAGATTCAGAAAGTTATTTATAATTGTTTAACGAGGCCCTTTCTTTATTTGCCTTCATGTAATTTGCTGCCTCTATGTTTTAAGAGACTAAAATTCATATTATCTGTAATCAACAATAGTTAAAAAATCAAATGTACTTTACGAAGACCAAAGACAATTCTTTCACCATTAATATGGCCTACTGCCTAAAAAAACCATGGACATCTATGATCTAAAGCTAGTGAATGTGGTGCAATTAACATATGACCGGATTCTCAAAGAAATTATCTTCTCTCGATACTTGATACTTGAGTTTTATTTACATCGATGAATGAAAGGGCGTATTTGATGGAGCACACAAGAAGGTTAATGTGATCTTATAGATAACATGGTAATGTTAGGAGACAGGATATTATCCAGGAATATTTTCATGGATGCTTCCCTTAGTACGATTGCAAAAAAAACCTAAACAGTATTTTAAATGAGTATTTGGTGTTCTCGAGGAGAAAGTTGTAGTGTGTATTGGATATGAGCTTCTACAATTATGATAGGTTTATGTTAGTTTAAAACCACACTGCTCATGCCTGGGCCTCCATCATGGATCTTCATAAGGCGTGCGCTAGCGTTATCGTTATTTTTTGATTTGACGTATGTCAGAGAGAACGTGATCTCCGTTCTTCATTTTTCGCACAGCACTTCAAATCGCTTTTCACAATCAGTGGAGCGAAGTTTATAGACGGTTATTGTTAACCCTGCGCTACTCTAGGGGGTAAGCGTTAACGATAAAGATTGTGATAACGGGAAAGATGCATCCGTGATTCCACACCTGAAGCGGGATTTGGACCCAGCTTGTCATGCCGGCACGTTACAGACCTGACTACCGCGAATTATTGGTATATTGGGTATTGTTAATATAATACTTTTAATGATTTTATGGTATAAATGTCAATTTATTTTTCTTTGCCTTACTCGTGAACGAATTTTAGTTTACAATACCTGATAACCGTAATTTTCCCCGTAGTTCTCCATGTACAATCCTGTGGAAGGAAGGTGGAAGGCTCCAACATGACGTTTTCCCATCGTGTTTTTAGGGTCTTCTGTTTCCATTTTAACTCGATCTCCAGAGATGGACGACTAATTTCTATTTACAAACCGTCATCGGCTCTCGTTGGGTCTGCGTTATTTCGGCCTATTATTTTTTAAACACGCCTATCATACAGCGTAATTGCCCTGAGCTTCCATTACTGAGCTCTGAGGTGTGCTGCATTCATGAAATGTTTTGTAAAGTTGGTAAAATGCTTCTAAAACTCTCTCTAAAAACTAGTTATTCTTGTCCACGTGTCTTTTTATAAATTCTTTAGCACTAATCATTTTTTCCTCTTCTCCTTGACTACATGCTTCACTCTTAATCATTTGCCATTTTAATTTCAGTCAGATATATGTATATAGCAAATTTCATCAAAAAGGCTTATTCGGCGATATTATAAATATATCCTAGCTTTAATTTTACATTTTCATTTTTTTCATCATAGGCACTAGAATTTTTCTAGCATTTATTTAGAATTAAATCAGTAAAACTGTAATGGTTAGTGGACTGATATACCTCAATTTTCGATTTTCCGTGAAAAATATTGGCAACACGATTGCTCGTTTGGAATTTTCATGCAACATTCATCATGCTAAAACCAATAACGAGCGTTGACATATGAAAAGGAAGTTTTTTTTCCCGAAATAACGTCCAGCAAATCTGTCACGTAAAAAAAGGTTTTGGGAGAAAGATTGATTTCTGAGTTGTTCGTGAGTGAGAACTGCAGCTGTATGCTGTACATAACTCAGGCTTGAACCCATTCAAAAGATTTATTGGTTTGCTATTGATTGAGATGGCAGGGTGAGAGTAGTGTTTGTAATTTAACTACAATAGCGCTTACAATAGCTTTTCTACAGGTATTGGTGGTTTTATGATAAAATCATTCATATTTGATGAACATTTCAATTGACATGAGATGAGAGTAGCTGTAAGAATGCTAATCTATTAATATATGCAATGAATCGACTAAAAATAACTGTTGCTATATCAATGGAATATGCTATTTTGTGGCCAAATATTTATAATAATTACAAGGTGATAAAGAATGAAATTGACCCAATGCACCGGAAACGTCATCCCTTGAGTTTCATATATTGATAACACATTTTAGATCAATGTATCAGATAAAAACAATTGTTGCATTTTACATTCATGTAAAGGCAAAGTTTTACGAATTTGACCAAATCACTTCTTCCGCCATTCTTTTATGAAGCCTTTTTATTGTAACATAATGTATTCGTGTCTATTTATGCTTATTAGGTGTTGTAAATTATTTGGTGTTCTACCGAATAGGGTGGAATAATTTAAGAGGGATTTGAATTTTTTACCAACGTCTCCTTCCTACACTCTTTTTCATCTCAGAACCGTATACTTACTACCACTCAGCCCATCAAAAACACCCACCGAGTCTTTTTCCGTCCTTTTCCTCTCACTCCACTAGGGTCCTTCATCCTGTGACTTCCTTCACTTACTCTTTGCCCCTGGGCCTTGGTCCATCCTCCCACCCCTGCCTCTTCATAACTTCCTCCCCAAGCTTCCTTTACTACTATCCCATGAACCCTTCCTCGATCGCATTCCTCTCTTCGTAACGTACTTCTCTTGCACGTCCCAACCCTCTCAGTGGACATATACCTACTCATCTTTCTCCCAAGGGACGGATCGTAAAACGCAACTTTCCATATAAAACTCTTTACTTCTCTTACCTATACATCTGTGAGAAAGGTGCCAGTCACATGAATTCTAATGTTTGCTCGCGCTTCCTTAGCTAACTCGATATTCCTTTTAGTGCCTTAGCGCTTCGATCAAAACTTCTAAAAAAAACAGCTAATTTAATTAAATTTTTTATAGTCTAAAGCCTCCAGTTTCGCAGTTCACTCCGGCGTCAATCAAGAGCAATGTTAGTTTCAGTGTTATTGTACCCTTTTTGCAGAGTGAATCACTTACTGTAAAGAAACGCTTGTTTATTATACAAATTTATAATTGACATTCAACCTGAACGATTTTCAACTCTGCAAAGTATTTATGTGGCATATATTTATACGATGGCTACTAAATGCCATTTAGATGTCTCACTTATGTTTCAATTTTATATTAGGAAAATTTGCTCAGCTCTTATATGGAGAGACATTTAATTCCCTGTTCTATTCTGGAGTATTTAAACATGAGCAAAACTCCTACCTAGAATAGCGCATCACTTGACGCAGGACATTGAAACTAAGAACAAAGTAAATGTTATGGGAATGGAAAATCATACGAATGTAGCTAACATGAGACTTTAATCAAATAATAAACTCGTACGTAGCCTCTTCAACAATCCTACCGGTATCCTCCCCTCCTACCATGCGCAGGAGTGTTGCGCAAAAGCTCACTTTGAGGATTTCCTGCACTAAATCCCTCCTCTGTTCCCCATTTCCACTCCGATGCGCATCGTTCGGACTCTTTCCCTCGTCTTCGGATCGCCAGAGGTCATTTATCTTAGTCAACCACCAGCATTGTCAAAAAAGAGGAAATTTTTATTTTTCTGGGGGCTATTAAATTTACCTTTCCGTAACAAAAAATAATATGCCCACAAACCGTATGAAAAACCCATAAAAATTAAATGAGAATGTTCAATCCTGCGTAAAAGCCTTGTCAGGGACATAAGAGTGCGGTATAAGACCACATGTGGCCCGCGAGGGAAAAAGCTTTGGCCAAATTAGCGGCCGTATTTTACGGACTTTAATGAGATAGATCCAATTCTGTTGCAAAGTATTATGTAATTATGGAAAACTCAACGTTCTCTTCTTCAGTTCTAAGCAGTTACAGTAAACTTTACAATAAACAAAATCGCCCTCTTAGCATTTAAAAAATGTATTTTAGGTAATTTAGAATTGAATACTATAGTTATCTATTATCGTAATGATTTAAAAAATGAAGTAGTTATATGTAAGCAAAAAGGATTCAGACGTGAAGATCTGCTCTCATCTCAAAGATACTCACGTTTTATCGATCGGATTGAATGGCTGCAAACCTGTATTTTTACCATTAGTGGCAGCGTTTGGGGGTGGGAAAAATGAAGGCAGCTGTTTGCATCTGCGCCAAAATGAGGGAGGAAGTGGCCAAGGTATGTGTGGCATATGCCTAATAGAAAACGATAGGTTGGGAGAAAACTGGTGTCTGCATTTGTCGCTGCTATTAGGGAGAGACTGGCATATAAGGCCATTTTTTCCATTAAGTATAGATGTGTATTTGGGAATAGGTTGGAACATAGGGAGAAAAGGAAAGGAGGGAAAAACCCGGCCGGAAACCAAATTTTGACTACTCTTTAAGAAAGGAGCCTAGGGGCTCTTAGTCTTAACGTCCCATCCAACCGATGAAGTCAGTCAACTGAAGTGTTCTCCAGATATTATCCGAATACGGGCAAGTATTCCGCAAAAAACATCTATGCTAAGGCTGGGACTCGAACCCAGGCCCTCGGGATGAGAAATCGGTATTTACCATACCAAACAAATCCCAAGGTTGGTATTTTCTTACTCTTTCCCAAAGACGTGGTGTAGTATCCCTTTCGACGGATGGATTTCTGAACTCCAATTGTACTCCACACAGCACCGAAATTTTAATGTTAAATACCTGATCATGGCAGGTACTTGAACCCGAGGCCTCGGGATGAAAAGCCATTGTTGAAGCCTCCACGCAAATCCTCCCTTCATTGATTGGGCTTTTTCCCATTCTATGAGTAAGTTCTCTCTTCTATTAGACTACCACGACTTCAATTAGATTAGTGGAGGATTTGTCTTTGCGATTGCACGTTAGAGAACCGTCCACAAGGGAATGTAAGAATAAGTAAATTGACTCGAAAAAGAAATGAAACTATGAAATGGTTTGAGGAAATCTTTGGATTGCGAACTAGCCGTGAAACACCTCTATGAAGTTACCCGTCGGCAGTTTCTCACAACATCTTGCTCCCTTAAATCCTCAAGAAATCCACAGAGAAGAAGAACGCTAGGGTAGTATAACTGGCTGAAGCACCTGCCCGGAAATCAGCGGGATTCAGGGTTAAATCTGTCAAGATGGATGATTTTTCTCTGTGAAACTCTACTATGTCGTAACTTGAGGGATTTGGGTTGCAACGGAGAAGAACTGGCTCAAGAAGGAATAGAAATGTGAGAATAGTTCGGTTTTGAGGAAAAGGAATAGCATTAAACTTGGGTAATCCAGATTCTGAAGTTATATTTCAGCGTCTAAACATATGTATAAGAAAAACGACTAAAAGAAAAATGAGTTCAGACTCGGTAGAATGCGCACTGATCACAGATGGAAAATTACTTGAAAAGTGAATAGATGATCGAAATAAAGTGTATCACTCCATTCTGATCAATGACAGATGAGCGGCTGGTACATACATATGAGTGAACTCTGAAAAGCTTTGCTTCATTACGAAGGAGTGTAGCTGTTATTGAATGCCATGAAGACCCTTGGGGAGGAGTTGGAGGAGGAGACTATCATCTTTGGGGAGAAGATTGCAATTACACTGGATCAAAAGTGGATAAGGTTATGTATAATTGCACGAAATATGAATGAAGCCTTTTTTCGACGTGTTGGTTGAAGATATAAATTTAAGAGATATTCGTTTCGTTGGAAACGTGCAAATACAGACTGTGCGCAAGGAGATTTCGGGTAAGTCCCGTGAAGTAATAATGAAATAGCAGAATTTAAGGGGAAAAATGACAAAAGTGAAAACAATGGTGATGAATTAAAATAATGAGTAGGCGTGAGAATGAGCAAATGTGAAATTATTAATCAAATGGATGGTTTAGCGAGTCTTGACCGAATGTAGGCAAAAAAGACGAAGAGAACAAGAGGCGCCAGAATACTCAAGGAATTGCTAACGATAGACTTGCAACATATTCCGAGGAAGAAGGAATCGGTACTGGTAAGTTGAGGCAAGGATTGGTAATCAAACTGTCATGCCGATATGTGGTGAACGATTGATTATTCTGTGGCAGCGTCTGTTCGAAACCCCTGTGATGCATGTAATGGCAGCGGTTCATATGAGCTTGAACATTGGGAATCTTAGCAGCAAAAGAGCATTTACCTAGGTCTTCATATTGAATCGTTTGGAAAGGGTATGAGGGTGGCTTCGGCATTGTGGAAGAAATTTCTTAAATATAGCCTTTTTACGTATTTTTTTATTGTGCTTAAACCTATAGACATCTGGAAATAGTATCTGAGCAGGCATATACGTATGGTAAATCCAAATGAGCTTCAGTTTGGCCTAGAAGCTTTTATATCTGCTATATTCTAACTTCATTGAGATTGAATCAGAAATTAAATTAGTAGCGTTACATTGACCGATCTTGCAAACTCAACTAATTATTTCTTTTGTTTTCAAGTGCGCTAAATAATCTTAGGATACGGGCTCCAAACGAACTCGGAAACTTAATTCTAGGCACAAAACAAGTATATTGTCGTTAAGTATAATATTATATATTCACATTTTCTTTTGACTCGTGTCAGAGGATTTTCCTAATCTGATAGATACCGTTCATGGTCAGATTGGTTTTCTTCGTGATCCTTGTCTTATGTGAAAGGATTTTTCGGTTTCTTTCTTCTCCCTTGCTAGATATTTATGTGCATAGCACTCCTAGAGCAGGACCCTTTAGCATGACAAAAGAATAAACTCAATGAAATCAAATGACCTGTTTCGATTATGGTTTCCTCTTCCCCATCTTCGCTATAATATGAAACATTTATTGTGAATGGGAAGCATAACTTCAATGGTTGAGTTGAAATAGAGGACAGACATTACATCTACCGAAATTTCTAACTGCAAAAACAAACTGCTCATGTAGAATTTAATGGACTCCTTGCACGAACATTCCATACAAGCCCTCCTCCAGTCTTCATGTCGCAGATGGCTGTGAGGAAAGCAGGGACAAAAACGTTTTTCCTTTCCGAGAGGAGGAAAAACGTTACTCTTAAGCGCTTGGGGAAACCTATGTGGCTCAAAGCCAACGGGAGGGGATTGAGAGTGCGGTCTTTTGGAAACGAACCAGTGACTCAAAAAAAGACCTTACTTTCTAGTGCACCAAGTTTCGAATGCGGGGTCGTATCAAGCACATGGAGGCTAGCAGCGAGGCAAACAAGCTTTCCTGAGAAATATGTAGTCTTGGTGGTTATATAGGGATGTTCAGACGGCAAGTGAGTTCTACCTTCAATAAAATGTCTTAATGCAATTTAATTACAATGTCCCATTGCTACGATATGATGAAAAGCCACTGTACCTACACTTATTAAGACTTAAGAAGTTTAAAGGAACTCCAAATTAGATTGAAGCGTGATATAAGGCTACTGTGAAAAAATTATATTGTGCTTTTGGTTTCGGTAAAAACTCCGAATGTATTTGTACTATCAAATTATTTTGTTGTATATTTTGACTTTGCCGCAGTAAGATTGATAAATTAACGTATGTTTCTTACCATATGTTGTCCTTTTTCTCTTAGTTGAATTAGTAGTATTCTATTTGCTTGGATTTCATTTGTTCTGTATTTTTGCGAGTAATAGGAGTTAAATATTTGGTGACAGGTAAACCAACTGCTTTCAAATGATTAGTATGAGGTTTTGAGAGAGTTAGAATAAATTTGTTAAAAATTCTGCAGATAGTCAGCAATTTAAGGGTGCAAATCTGAATGAGAAATTTTCAAGAAAAATGCGATTACAAGAGATAAGGAGGAAGAGCTATACTCATTTCAATGCAAGGGTTTTTTTCATTTCATGGAGGCTCTTGCAATCTATTAGGATTGCATTAGAGTGTATTGGGAGAAAAGCAGAGAACCACCTCATTGCCATCTCTAAGAAAAATCATGTTACCACGTTCTCTTATTTCCTTCACTAATGTATCATCTTTTATTTTACCTGAAAATAGAAATTTTGTAAAGAACAGTGCTGAAAATGATAAGGTATTACCAGAATATGGAATAAGAACTGCAGAGGAGGAGAGGAAATTAACGCCATGTTAGTAATGAAAATGATTTGAAGGAAAAATTTTTGATTCGGCCTCGTTAGCAGATAAAAGTGAAGGAAATTTAGGAAGAAATTGCTATGCATAACTTGATTATTTCCTCATATTGATGAGATATTATCAGGGTCCTCTGAAACAGCACTATTGGAATAGGTAACTTGAGTGCTCACAATTTAATGGTGATGATTTGCTACTTAATACAACTTAATTTGAAAAATTGGGACAAAGATGCCCTCGGCCCTATGGATCGGAACAAAAGGGCTAAAAAAGTTGATAAATTGAAATATTAAAGGAAATCTTGCCGAAGGGAGATCACAGCTGTAACATTAATTAAAGAATTGAAGATCTTAGCATCACGGGGTTCATCAAAGAATCATTTTAAGACCTTGACAGAGGAATATTGGGAGCAGTATATAAAGTTAAAAGGAAACCTCTGTAAAGGAACTTACAGAATATGAACGTAGAAGAGCTGCCTCGTAAAGGAACAATGATGAAAGGGAGTATTTGAAAATTGAGGAAGTGAAAAACCATTAAAAGGTATAAGGCTTAAATAGCTAAGGAGCAAGAAAGGCATGGACTAAGAAAGGTTACAAAATTTACGATATAATATTTTAACAAGAAAAGTTGAAACGGCTTAAAATTCAATTACGCATGCTTTTGATAGCTGAAGAGCAATAAATATAGCAATGGGAGGTTTCTTTAGAAAATTATGCAATACCTATAAGTATGGAAATGCATTCAAGGCTGACTGCGTAAATTTCAGCTTGCGTATATGAATTATTTCGTCTGGACGACGACGGCATCAAAGCAGATCCCATGGTAAATGGAAGAATTTCTCGTTTTTCATATTTCCCCGTGAGCTGCTACAAGGATGTATGATCAGGGGCATTAGGTAAGTATCAGCAGAAAAAGGGAGTCGGGTATGAAAACGAATAAAAAAAGAGATTTAAAGCCACGTTTACCTATATGAGTACACCGTGTTTCTCTTGTGGGTATGGGTAGTAAATTAGAACAGATTCTTGAATATTTCTGTTCTGCAGTCAATTTCTCTCATTTTGCCGCATCTCTATGCCTACTTATGCAAGGCGGGGATGATATATATTTAAAGTGTCAGCACTCATGTCGTGTGGTTTAAATTAACACTGTAACTTTTATATGGCTGTAATCTCCAACCATATAGTTGAGTTTTCAAGCAATTCATTTCAATAGCTGAGAAACACTATTGCACATTCATAGGATGTTCTAATAAAATACTCGACATTCATATTGACCTAATACGGCTGTCATATTAAATCTTCAGAACATTGATCTCCATCGTTGTTTTTTTTAATCCAGTCTAACTAGAGGTTGTTCTAGGGTGGATAACATATCCTTATTACCATTTCGCTTAAGATCCTTCACTAATTTTATGACTTCCAATTCCTTGACAGCAGAATCGCCATTATGTCAGCATAGTTCTTGCAAGATATCTTACGTTTTTTACTTTTTAATCAATTTCGTGCTGAAGTCTCTTAGATAATTATTTTTTGCCAAATAAAACACTGATTACTAATATTTGGTATCTCACCGGTTAGGATAAGAATGAAAAAAATATTTCTCGAATTCGTACTCCTACTTTGCATTCATTATTCTCTCGTACCTTGTATTCTCTCTTATCCACGCCATTTATCTCTTTACATGGTTAGAACCTTTTCTCCCTCTCCTCATTCCATCAGCATTCTCTTTCCCTTTATCCCCCTAAAGCATATACCCTCCTTTGGATTCTTCTTTCTGTAATCATTTTCAGCTTACAATTACCTATGGTTGATTGTTCCAACCACCATCCTGTCTCCTCGTAACTTTCTCCAGCAGCATACTTCCCACCCACCAGATGAAGAGTTTCCTCATTCGCCTTTCCTCTTGTCTTTTGCACTTTTTCAATTCTTCTGTGAACCCAAATTTCAATAGGCTACATAGTTCTTTTCATATCATCTCTTCTCAGGGTTCGGAACTGTATCCGTCTTGCTCTGCTCCCAGTTCTTTGCTAACCTTTACTTAAAACCTTTGCCCGAGGCTCCGGTCATAGCACACTCCTGTTTGCACACGAACCTTTTATTAATTTAACTTTCTGCCTAATTGCCAAATCGATACACCAGCCATTGCCAAAGATGCGCACTGTGAACCAAGTATATTATTTCACCATATTATATTATTCTTACCTATTTTTGTTGTCACTTGGGTTTCATTTCCTTGAAAACTATATTTCTCGGTTGATTAATGTTATCCCATGCCCCAAGCACTGGGTTCACAATGTGTGTAATCACACTCTCTCTCAGCAGACTAGCCAAAAAGCAATTGGTGCTCGACGAGTGAGACAGGACTATTATTTATTTTATTCGTACATAAGTTCTTCCCAAACCTCTCTCGCAATCACCTCAAATATTGTTTTAATTTAAAAAAAAGAACGCTATTCCTCGAATTATTCTCTGTTGAATACTTAAGAGAGTATGAGAGGTGATTAAAGGTATGATTCTCAGGTTTTGCTAGTCGGCCCTGGTGCATCTTGGCATTTATTCAATAAAGTCAATAGGAATTCGTCGAATCGTCGTTCTTCAAAAAACTGCCAACTGTTTACGCGTCCAGCAATTATGATTTTTCATTCAATTTGGAACGTACAACGGCAAGGACAGCCCCAAAGTGTGAAATGTCTGCTTCCTTCAATTATGAAAGGGTCATTCCATATTAAAGTATAGATTTTTTTATGAATATGTCGCTTCACCATCTCATATCTCAACGAACATTTATATTGCCAACATTAGGGAGCCAAGATCCATGCCCTGTTATTACACTATCATTCTACAAGCACCAGCGGGCTTTGCATGGTGTACACATGTAAAAGGTATCGTTAATTCAATACTTCCCTAATTTTTAACCCTGCCCCGCTTGGACTTTTTTTAGCTCCGAAAAACCAAAATTTCTCATATTCAAGGGATCGTTTCTCAGTAAGAGATGCTAGCATTCCAAATTTCTTAGTATATTCATGCACTATATAGGTATAAATATTATGGAGAGAAAAATTATTCTTTTTTTTATGATTAATTTCTTGGTGTAAATTTAGGCTATACATGTGAAAAAAATAGTTTTTGGAAGTAACATTTACAGCGACATAAAATCCCTTGTTCTTTAGGAAAGTCCTTTTTTAAGCCCTCCAGTATTAAGCAGACTTTATTAAATTTCTAATGACACTTTTTGCATGTGTAAATCTCGTAAAAACATGCTGCTGGAGCTTGTATAAAAATAGTTTAAGAAGAAGTTATTCTGGTGTTCACGTGTCTGCCTGTATTTCAGTGACGCACATTTTCCTTCTAAAAAAGAATGCATCTTGCCTTACGAAGGTTGGCACTATCTACGAACTAATTTTATTTTATATCTGTGATGCTGAAGCAACACTAATTTGTTAATTTAAAAATGAAACGTACCAAAATAATTGAGAACTGGATAACTTTTGAAATCACATTTTATTAGCAATTTTGAAAACATAGCCTAACTTCACTAAGAAGTGATTACAAAAAATAGATTAGCTTATTCATAGATATAAAGCTCTAAATTACCAAGTAGTATATATTTAAATACTACCTCTTGCTATTGTAGACCTTAAATCCTTTCCTGTGGACAATATTTCGTGGAATTGGAGAATCTGCATTCGATTCGATTAACATCGACACCATTCACAGACCAATGGCCAATTTAAGAGATCGTCTCGTGAGAGCGAAGGACCCAGTCGGCCTCATGACTCCGGGGGTCTATAAAATACCCTGTGAATGTGGCGAGGTCTATGTGGGAGAGACAGGTCGAACGATTTCCACTCGACTGAAGGAACACCGAAGATATTTTCGACTCGGACAGCCGGAGAAATCAGCGATAGTTGAACATAGCCTCAATCTAGACCATCGCATTAAATGGGACGATACGAGGGTTATCTGGCGGTCGGACAAATTTTGGAATCGCTTGAATAAGGAAGCGATACAAATAAGAATGGAGGAGAGGAACTTAAACCGGGATTTGGGCTATACCATCAGCAGCTCATGGAATAGAATCCTTAAAAGAATACAAGTTGACAGAGCGAGGCCAACGGTCAACGGCCAAAGTTCAACGGTTAACGATCCTCAACAATCGGGGCTCGACCAATCCCCCACCACTAGCGGCCGTATAAAACCAACGGACGGTTTAGTTACGTGACATTTGCCTTGAGGATGGGTAACGAGTCGCTACCCGAAACGTCGGCAGCATTACACTCACTCACCCGGTGTAGAGCCCGAGAAGAGTTCATCAATGCATTCGATTAGTCCGCATTACATAATATACAGCTACCAGTATCTTTTAAAAATATGATTTACCTATATTGCTGCCTAAATGCGGCTATTCTGTTCTTCAAATCTTTTAAAACACATTGTTTTGCATCTAAAATTGGGTTGCCTTTATTTCAGAAATTTACGTGATAACTTGGTGACTTCCATTGTAATAAAATGACTTTAAAATTCATTAATAATCAATCATCGTTTAAGGCTGTAAAAATGCTTTTTCTACTGAAACTTTCAACAATATACCGCAGTACGCCTGCCATTGGACAAAATGCCCACTTATGATATTGAATAATAAAAATGCATGTATAAAATAGATTAGTCAACCACTGGAACTTAGGTACTTGGTTTCTTAGTAGCGATATTAGTGATTAGTCAACCTTTAGGTACTTAGTTTCATTGATTGCTGATCAATGCGGAAGGAGAGAATGGAACCCCATTTCACAGTAGTGCAGTTGTTTGATGCAGTGCTTCACATGAACATCTCATTCAAATCTCATCTCATGCACATCAAATTTTTTTTCGTCTATGCACATCTCATACAAGTGCTAAGTGTATACTTTAGTTAGTTATTTAGGAGAGGCGTCCAACAGCTTCGAACACTTGTACCATTTAGGTTAAATGGGTAATTGAGTAATTATGGGAATATTTTAGGGAATGTTGGAAGGGTGGAGAGAAACCAGGTATCGGCATCAGTCTGCTCTTAACGAAAGGCGTCAAGGGGGTACACGGATAACATCCCATCCGGCAGACGGATTGCTGCAACTGAAATACCCTCCGCTAGGCACTCAAGTAGGGACCGGTAAGCCACTGACGGGAATGAAATTCGGGCCCTCGGGATGGGAGGCAAATATTCTAGCCACCACATCAACTCGATGTAGTGTATACTGACAACGTTCCTCAAGTATGAATATACTTCCTCATAGCATTTATTTTTTCTCTTTACTGTACAAATTCCTCTCTTTTCTCCTCAGGTAAAATAAAGCCAAGTCAAGTCAAGTCTCATATTTTCTCATTTACCTTTTATTATTAATTTCCTAAAGCTTAACGTGCATGAATACCTGTATTTAACCGTGTATTCTCGACGAGGAAGTATTTTTGTGAAATGATGTCAACATCAAGTTCTTCTCAGTTTCACCTGCTGTGAAAAAATGTTGGTCTGATTGGGAGGAAAATTATCTCATCATATGCAACATTAGCTCCAGTCTCGGAGACGTTGGAGTTGATCGACATCCGTATCATTTTGAAGTTTACCGAATAAAGGGAATTGTTTCTGAAATTAGGGAATAGGATTCGAAACTTGATTGAAATGGACATAATTTAAGAAGTATTCAAACGTCGATTTTCTGGTAAATTTCATATGACGTACTGAGCCCAGATGGGTAGACGCTTCATTCCAAGAAATATATACTGGGTTTTAAGACATTTTTTTTTTAGTTTTTAAACAAACATATAAAGTGTGTGATGATGGTTTGGTAAAACTCTTTGTTAAAAAACTTTGGTAATGGAAGATTTATATCAAGAAAACCCTCTCAGGCGCAATGACCTCGGTATTAAAGGACAAAATAATTTTCCTTCATGGGTTGGGTGGTCGGTTCAGTACCTATGTATTTAATCCCCCACAGTTAACTGGAAAATTATCGAAATTTAAGGCAGGAAGTGCTTCCTTTCAGAAGTTTAGTGATGAGTAGAATTCGTCTAGAGGTATATTGATATTATTTTTGTGATTTTTAACTTTGCAAACAAGTAAGATTTATTAATCTTAATTGTAATCCCGGTTATGTAAACAGTAAATAATGATGCATATTTAAAATGTGAGATTTAATTTAAAAAAATACTCATATTGCGTATTGTGAATTACATATCTTTTATTTAAAAAAACGGTGGTTCGTATTGGTCGTGCTTATTTAGCTGGCTTGGTTATTCAGGGGAGGCGACCAACAGCTGAGGTTACTTTCACCATTTAGAATAGGCGGGTTGTTGGGTAATGATAGGAATTTTTCAGGTTACGGAGGAAGGATGGAGAGAAACCCGGCGTCGGCATTAGCCTACTCTTATCGACAGGCGCCAAGGGGACCACGGTTTAACGTCCCATCCGACGGACGGAGTACTGAACTTGAAGTGCCCTCCACGAGGAACTCGGCACACAAGTGGGGACCGACTATCCACTGAAAAAAATCGAATCCGATAATCGAATCCGGGCCCTCGGGATGGGAGTCCAGTGCTCTAGCCACCACACCAACCCTATCCCCTTTAGCTGGCTTTTAACACCGTCTCTTACAAGGTAATACATTTCTCAGTTTGTAGCAGCGCGGCATTTCGAGGAAATACTATGAGTAAAAGCACGGAAACAGAGTAGGGACTGTTTTCCGCGCTGTTTCCATGCATTTGTGTTACTTTCTGTGTGATTCTGACAGTCGTATTCGTCGCGTGCGCGGTACATTGTGTAGCTAATTGGAGTTACATGGATTGAATCCTCGGAGAGACATTTGGACACGTTCAGCCAAATATAAGCTGTATTATTTTATGGGTACCTGCATCTACCTGAGAAATCGCAGGCCGCATTAGAAATAGAACTGTTCTCATCCCAACCCGGTTATGCGAATTTAACCCGAGGTTTGGTTTTAGTATCTAACCTCTACCCTAAACCACTTGACCAATCTTCTGGTTGAACACACCTTTACCTTAATTTTACAATACAATTCGTTGATTGACACAATACGATTTTCACTGTTCGTTTCTCCTATCTAAAAGTAATCAATGGTAAACAATGAGTAAAAATTCCATAAGCATAAATAATGCTTCATTCAAATCTTTTCAAAATTCTTTATGGAAGTATGGCTCTATTAATTTCCTTTTTTTAAGAATACTGATCTAAATCACAGCCTTGAACAACGAAATATTAATAAAGATTAGAGATTAGTCTGGCATTGAGATTATTCCAGGTTCTAGACGCCTCTTTTATTATTATGGGTTATTTTTGGTTAGTATCGGTGTTTGATATTCATTCATGTGGTGGAGCTTATAGATGCCGCTTTATCAGTAGAAAGTAACTTACTTTCCAGAAAAAATAGTGATTGTAGGCTGCTTACGGGGAATGGTACACTTATAGTTCTCGTTGTCGCATAGCTTTATAATGGACGGATAAGCGGTGTATTTTCATTATGTTACCTAGGTCATATCGATGATATCGAGGTAAACCTTTAATTGCACAATCAAGAATCAGCTGAGGTGCTGAAATTGTAACGAAGGTGTCCCTTTACGGGAGAAAGGTGCACGAAAAAAGGTTAAGATAGAAAAAACTTTTTCTCTTTCCCCTTACCTTTCACTGAACATAATGTGATTGCATTCCTTCCAAGTGTTGGAAAACTATTTTCGTAACATTCCACTTCATTAAGCATTTCAATCTTTTACACTCAAGCTAATTCTTGGGAAGAAATCCTGACGTGAATATATTACCTTTCCTTAGAAATTTTACAGAATTGACCATGATCGATTTCTCATCTCCTAAAATGGATGGAGCACACTGATTTTTACAAAGAAAAAGTTGCATCAGCAAATTTATTAAAACTCTTATCTTTGCTCTTGGAGAAAGTTTTGACAACCATCCGGGCGAATGACAGCCTGTTTCAGTTCGCATTGGTTATCCTCCTCAGACCCAGGGAAAAAATCTTTAAATTGAAATTGTAATGTTGATAGATTTTCTATTCTAAGACCTTCAAAAGGGATAATTTTCTATAACTGTGCCTAATTAACTAATAACGTCATTAGGAGGTCATGTCCCCTAGAGGAGACACTGTGCCTTGATGATTTAAAAGCAGTTCAAGTTACACATTTAAGAGGAATAATTTAATTATTTCTAAAGTAATGTGAACTTATTTCACTCTCAGTTTGGTCATAATATGTGAATAATAGCATTATTGTTCTAAATACATGAAATGACACTCATTATTTATGTTAATGAATAATAATTAGTAACTATAATGTGATAATTAATTTGTGACAGTAATAATGGCGTTTAAATCATAATGGCACTGGTAACACCCATGTGTAATTCGGCGTATCAATACACCATCATACATGCACAAAATTAGGAATAGCTATTTTTTCGAAAATTCAAGCAGGCTTATCTCGATTTCTCGGCATGCTCACATTTTGATTTAATTATGGGTTACCGATCGAATGAAACAATTTCGTTGATGTCTCAAGTCTCTTGATCGACTTATTCTTTTCTGAATAGTAACCATCACCATACCTCTATTTCAACGAAAGTAAACAGCAATTTTTACTTTGGATTTTTAAATATTATTTTGTTACATATTCAGATAATTTCCATGCAATTTTTAAATTCTGGCATTTATACTTAACATCTTCTTTCAGCAAATGTGTTTCAAAATTCACGATAGAGTTTGAAACAATTACATGAATCTTGCAAACAAGTAAAAACATCACTAAGAAAAAAGAATTTGCAAAATTGACAAAAAATGCTTGACATAATGGGTACCTAGAGTGATCAATGATGAGTTTTCAAGAGATCATAATCTCTGAAATAAAATAAATTTTCGTCTAATAAGAAAATACCTGTAAATAAGACGGACATTTTCAGACATGAATATTTGTCAATTATTGTGATAGAGGGAGAAGATTATAGGAAGAATTGCTCATAGTGGCTGCTGAATGATTAGTTTAAACGACTGCTGGAAAGTGGGTGAAAGGATTGTTAACCTATCAAAAAGTGCTTGAAAAGAAGATGAAATGAATAGTGTTGCCTTACTTTTAAACTAGGCTACTCTTGAATTAATAGTCTGTAGTACTATCAATCGAACTCTGTACTGTACTCTTTCAGCCTACTTACATAGCTAAGCATCGCAATGAAACTATATAACTATTCCCGTCCGCAGTTGTATCTAGGCATTTATTTTCGGAATCCAGTTTTTTGACCTTTTCTTATGTTTGTTATCTCTGAATTTTTGGCCTTCCTCCAGGAATTGATGTGGTGACTTTCAAGGAGGCCCAATGTTAAAGGGACACATATTTTGATGGGGGAAAAGGATTTCCATCCCAACTACTACGTCTGCAATAGCTGAAGGTGTAGTAGGTGCTTGAAAGGGAAATATGTATGAAAAGGTATTTAGTTATTTTTTTCCCTGCTCATTGGAAGGATGCGTCTTGGAGTCTTCTTAAACCGAAGCTCCCACTTTCACCACGTTTGAGCAATTGGGAACGTTCCAAATTCAGCGAAATCCACAGGAAAAATGGCTACACTGGTCTTCTTGGCGTAGACATACTATTCTTGCTGTGTCCTGAAAAGAAGAGGTTGAGATTGTGGGCGTATAAAGGACACAAGCCACAAAATTCCCTTTTCCACGGATAATCTAGTGTTTGTCAAATATATTTATTGCTATACTGTTATGGAAAAAGAATTTGTGACTCAACTTGTCTGAAAACAATTATCGTATTTTTTTTTATATTCTTTCGTTATCCCATAGAAATGCATGGAAATATTTCACTAAAGAATGCGATAAGGCAGCGCAAAAAATCTCGTTAACCCTCAGGAGGATAAATAAGTCACTTGGTTGCTGTTATGTAGATAATGCCAGAAAAAAAATTTCCTTGCCTAGGCAAGTCACCATCGGCTTGGATCGGCTGGAATATCTCTGGGTCTTATTTTAAGTAGCTTAAATGCTTCATACACCTTTACGCCGCTTTACCTTCCGAGACCACTTCGTTTAAAACATTGAATTTTCTGACAGCATTGTCTTCCGTCCTAATTTTGAGCTCCATTGATTAAGACACGGTTAAGCATAGATACTACGGCACCTGTGAATTCTCTCCCATCCCCCTCTTAGTGCCTGTTTCCTGCGGATTTCCTGATTAGTTGATCAGACTGGCCCATGCTATCTAACTCATAATTATATTAAGAACACAGCAATATTTAATTGCTTTAACCTAGCAGAAATTCCTTTATTAACGCCCTGGGTTCTCCAGAAACTCATTACACACAGATTCTGTCATCACTAGAATATTAATTTGGATAAATTAGCCGCATGAAATTGAATAAATATTGCATGAAAAAGGGTCATGAATTGCTTTGGTGGCCAAATAAGTAATTATTTTTCATGCTGTATTCTTATTTAAATTTTTAAACTTTAGTTTCATTCGTAAATGTTTATGTAAAACTCCAAAATATTTTTTCAGATTTTTCCGTACTAAAATTCTTGAATTTGCCATTGATAACTATATTCACGAGAAACGTGGTATCCTAGTGTGTAGAGCGCACTGATCGAAGGGTCCCGGGTTCAAATCCTGGTTAAGCCTTTGGACGCCCCCGAACGAAAAATCCTCGGAGTGCGAGGTGGTCCAGGGAAAGGAACTGGCCCCTCTACCCTGAATGTGTGAAATTCACACGCCTGTGGCTTAGTCCGGGTTGAGCTCTAACCTCACCTATCAAAACCAACCTTCGGGTTGAATCTCTGAGTGAGAATGAACTATGTTCATAATATAGCTAATAATAAACAGGAAGTTACTGTCTCGATACTCTCAACCACTGATAAATACCTACCATTTCTGTTGGTATCACGCACGTGAGAACTGAGCCATGGGGATTTAAAACTCATCTTGCAAAAGAAAACTCCCAGCAAATCTTTTTTGTGACCACTGAAAAGCGAGGTCTTAAGCTCGTTTTCGTGTTAAACTCCTAATATCCTCATTATTGGTGCTCATAATTTAATATTTTCTTTTTTGCCACCGTATTGCTCTTGTATTATCTTTGAATTTTGTTTTGGTAAGTAACAAATATTCATTAGCATAAAGGCTGTTTTTGATTGGAATCCTGCCCAAATTTATATTTATAGTCTTAATCATTTCATTATCCGTGTTTTGTACAAGATATATCTCATCATATTTTCTGTTTGTCAAACGTACTGTGAAGAGAAGAAGTCAACGGATTTTAGTGGGGAATAATCCCCTGCATCACTGCCGAGGTAGATATTTTCAAATTAAATTACTCTAACATCAAACGATACATTTATTTTGAGAAATTAAAAGTTCAAATTGTTTATCAATATTTCCTACAGTTTCCTTAATGAAGACTATTAACAAACACTTTACCACAGCAAATGTTTTCAAAAACTGGTTTTATTTTTTTTCCTTTGCCCTCTACCTGTGGCTTTTAATTTTCAATTTTTCTAACACGTACTGAAGGAATCAATATATTTTTGGATTGTGTGGATTTTCAGAGGTAGTGAGCAATGTATGAAATGATGCTAAAACGAATAGGAATAGGCCTTACAGCGTGTATGGTATTTTACTTCAAGTCATGAAATCGTCATTAGTAACGAAAAAGTGCAAAGTTGTTCCCGATATTTCATTATTATGGGTAAGGAACTTCCCCGGAAATATTTATATAAATTTTAAAAATGATTCCTTGATTGAATAAAGATCACCACATTCAAATTTAAGTACTTTTATATTCAAAAAAGTGATGTCATTAACGACTAAAAGCACCCTATTTTGGTGAGTTTTTGATTCCACCCAAATGAAGATCCTTTCGATGCCCATCAATCAGAGATTCAGCTCATAAATACATTTATATCCTTCCTCTTTAAATAATTAATTGGATTCCAAAAAAGAAAATTTACGAATAAAATTGATTTTTCGACACGTAGATGGACTTATCATCCTTTCCGTTTAATTATCAATTATACTGCGTTAATTGACGCTACCGAAAATTTTGAGAAATCTCTCCGTTCCTCCTGGTCTCAAACCTGGAGGCTCCTGCATTGCCCTACATTCCTCGTTACTCATCCTCCTTCCCTTCCCTTATTTGCGTCCTTCTAACGCTTCCCTATTCATCTGCCCCGCCCCTTTTCCGACCCTCCCTCTACACCACCGCCCTTTCTACGCCTCCTCCCCCGTAACAACCCCCAGCCTCACTCCCCCAGACGTTCCCAGACCACCCTCGGCCCACTCTTCTTTCCCAACGCCTTCCTCTTTCATTTCCCCTCGTTCTTCTCCAACCCCACCTTCCTCATTTCCTCTATTCCAAATCCTCTCTCTCGCTCCCACCACTCGTCCTTCCGAGTGTTCTCCGTTAGTCTCCTATGTCTTCTCTCTCCTTCCCTTATCGTATTTTTCCTGCTGCGCCTTCGGGTTGGGGGGAAAAGGAAGGCGAGTTGGGAGGATGGTGGGAGCTGCTTTGGAATCCGGGGGTTGATTGATTCGGGAGAAAGTAAGGGAAGACCGGAGAGACTAATGAATTTTTTCGGGAAGAATTTCAGGCTTCGGTCTCACCATCCCCGGTCACATTTAGCGGCGCAATGCAACATGGGTTCCCTACCCCGTCTCAATTACGACAGAAATGGATTCCCGGTCTCTCCCTCTCTCCACCTCTGTCATATACGCCCATCTCTCTCATCCGGTCCATTCGGGATTCCTCTCCTCACCTGCCTTTCAAAATTTCCTCCCTCTCTTTCTCTCAGCTTTGCACCTAAAGCCTTTCCCCCGAAAAACCCTTTTTGCCTTCCACCCTATCACCCCGGCATATCTTGGCGGACTTGATGGAAGATGTGACACCACGGTTACAGTTTCACGCACATATTAAATTCCCACGTCTGTCTATCGGATGTATTACCCTTTTCCCCTCGTAACCCTCAACCGCCTCTCCCTCACCCTCCGTGCTGAGGCTCCCGCTCATAAATCCACGCTTTCCCTCTCCTGCTGTTCCCGCCTCTCCATATCTCTTCATTTCTCTTTCGCAGTCGCTCTTTCACCCAATTTGCTGCTTCCCCTGCCTGCTCCTCTCCACATCCCACCTCCACACCCCTCCTCCACACTTCGCAAAAAGATCACTTCGCATTCACTGCTTGGGTCCATTTTATGACCCCCAGTTTCCAGTTTCGAGAGGGTTTTTTCAAACGCAACTTTTATGCCGGCTGCACATTGTGCTTTTCCGTAGGTGCGTAATTTTAACAACTTCCTGGAGAATTTTATTTTTCGGCCCCCGCTAAGACTTAACTGCCACCGTTGTGAAGGCTTTTTCGTCGAAAGAGACGCGAGGGTATTGAAAACTTCTACAGGTGTGGCAATCACTTAATGCCCCGACTTAAGTCTGACTGAGAAAAAGCTCTTGGTCAAGGATATCGAGGAAAATCCAGCATCATCTTTAACCTCCGGCTTTTTTCCTGGAAGCTAATCTTAGCGATATTATTGCGTGAAATTTTTCCGCAGACAAGTTCGAATTGCTCTTAACTAACACTTTGTAAGTTTTGCAGGAGTTATTCAATTACAGGTATGAACCAGCGCAATGATGGAGAAAAGTCCTTCTCTACGTTTCTTAAGACCAATTTTCTTGCTAACTAGGCGGTAATTTAAGATTTGTTTTCTTTAGTGGGACATCCTTTAGAAGAATATTATCTAAATAGTTTTAATATTAATTTAACTTATTGCTCTCCTTATGAAATCACGTTTTTTTTCCTATTAGTAGAAAAAATGATGTAGTAGTCCAGTCGTAAATGCTCTTCTAAAACTTTTATGGCAAAATCAATGCTTTTCTATGAAGAAGAAATCTATAACTCGGAAAAATGAGAGCAGATCTTCCAGTCCTCATAAAAAAAATTCAAAGTTAGTTAAGTCTAGGGAAGGCAGTCTATGGCAGTTTCCTACTCGTACGAAGAAAATAAATGACAAGAATTCCTCGCCGCTTCAGTTTTTTTATTGTTTGAGTGCTACCAACTTCCTTTTGATATGACTGATTCAATGACTTACTCAATGCTAAGAAAGTATATATCTCTCAGTCTAATAGTTTTCAGTTTTCCTGGAGATTTAACCTGCTTTTTCTTTTTATAAAGCATTAAATGCTAATCACTATCGGCCAAGGTGAGACCATGAGTAATTCGATTAATATTTATGTCATACGTTTTGGAAATTATTCTCGAGTATGTACGTTTTTATGGATTTATTATTCATAGTGTATTTGCTTTGTTCATTTTGAGAAAGAAGTGTAGCGACGCGAGTGGTGCAGTTGTATTTGATATCATATTATAGCAAAATTCAACTTACCACCAGGATTTACTCAGGCCTCGAAAGGGAAATAACACGAGCAGCACGCTTCAATGAATCGAGGACACAGCCATTGGATTTACTAGCAGGATCATTATACTCATGATACATCCTCGTTGTTTTTACATGACTTTGATCCTTCCTGAATGCCACCGTTGAATAATGGAAGTCGGCTTAATGCTTCTCCATTTACTTAATAACTTGCTGAGTGCTAGATAAAAACGTTCGTGTTACATTCAAATGCACTAGCTTATGGTCACATCGGAGACCCTTCGTCTGCATCATAGTTGAAAATTAACTAACATAAGTATCGATTATTTTTTCAAATTAGGCACTTAGTTATGACTTACGTACTTCATGGGTAAAATAGAAGGTCGATAGACTTTATAGCCCGGGAAAGTTCAGTTGACATATTGGAGTTAAAACGTCATCAGTGATGGAAGTGAAGTACAAGAATATAAAAATGGTATTCGGTTGCCGTTACATCAATGTAACAGTATAGATTTTTTTTGCTAATAATTAATCCTGGTGTAAATTTTATTTTACTGGAGCTAAAGAAATATAAACGCAAAATTCATTCGGTGTGCAATGTTTTGTTTCATAAGCTCTCTCCTATACTAGAATTGTCCTAACAACATACCTCGAAACCTCAAAACGTTTGTCAACTCCCGAGATAGAGTTAGAATTATATAAATTCATTAATTTAATATCCTAAAAATCGTCCAATTTTAATAGTTAATTTTAAATTAAGAAACAGTTATGGAAATGATTAAATGTGCCAATTTACTATCGAACATATTGCTACTAACTTCTAATCATTAAAAAAGGTGGCGTCACACTTCTTTCTTTATCGTTCATTATGTGCTATTATATTATGAATAATAAGTCGTTTTGAATGTTTTGTAAACACTGTATTAGACACCCAACTGCGTATTTTTAACATAACCTGAATGCATAGCTATTTATGAGACTTGCAACAATTTATTTATTTGAAAAATCAGAATAAACTTATATGGGAAGAGGGAAGTTTTGTAAATTTTGTACAAAAACGTCCACTGCGGATTCCTTTGACACAGAAATTCATAAAAATTTCGCATCATAGCTCTTTCAATGTGTGTTTAGTTAATGCTCAGAACTATGTACCTGTAAACAGAGTTATCATCTCAGTATATCCCAGGGGGGGGGGGGGGGGAACAGGTTGATTTCAGTTTTTATTTCAGGTACTCATGAGCATTAAATGGTATTTTCAAACAGCCAGATTATTCTTTGGAAAACATTATTTATTGTCAGAAACAATTTAGCTGAGAAGATGTTTTTAGTTTGATCACTGTTTTCTTTGGCTAACAAGGGAGCAGCATTCAGTGAAAAAAGGTAATTAACGTTAAAATATTGGATACAAAAAAGAAATGTAATTTAAATGACGTCATTTGTCGGCATTACAGTTTAGAAATGGGTAATTGTTTACGTCTAATTTGCCTCATTAAGGAAAAGAAATGTGTATTTCCGCCACATAATTAGTATAATATAATCACTCGTTTACTTACATGAGTCCTTTCCTGCCCTTAAGAATGGTTAACTGTCACTCTCCTAGGTTTTCAGTTTTCCAATTATCTTGTTTCTCCTTTAATTATTCATAACCCTTCGCATTTCTTTCTCTATTGGCAATTTCTACGCAAAGGGGATTTAAAGCTCTTTTAAGATATCCACCTAGAGTATCAGCGAATCGACAGAAATAATATAATTTTATTGGCCCTGAATAAATATAATTTTAAAAAATATTCATTCTTTTGCTCGTGGAACTTGATTTATCGTGGATGGTAAATAACATGTTTTCTTTTTATTATTCTCAATTCATACTTTTATCGTGTCATCAGCCTATAGAAAAAAATTACGATCACAATAAAGAACTCACTCCAGGTTCTGTTTCAAGTTGTACTTTTTTATGATTTACTCATTGACTCATTTTTAGGGGTAAAAATCAATGACACACAGTTGATTTTTCCTTTTTATGAAATTTTGACCAGTATATAACCGGCAGGTTGGAAGCAATAAGAAAAGAAGTCATAGTGTAATGATCAAGTAATTATTTTCATTTTTATACTACTATATTAGCTATGGAACTATTTTCCATTAATTTCTGGACAATTGCATCATTTTTTTAATGCACGAAATGAAAATTCTACTTTCAGCTAAGATAACCGTATTTATGTTTTATTACTAGATTCATTCCTTCTTGCATATTTCATGGTCTTACCAATTTTCTAGCAAGTGGTTTAAAGAATGTGCCGAGAGAAATCATGCACAAGAAACTCATGAAATTTATGTAAAGTCATCATTATCATTTATGGCTATTTTTATGGATATATGTTCAGTTATAAACAGCCAATTTTAAGTTTTTCATTTCTTTAAATATTACATTATCATGCCTGCAGTCCACAGTGTTGGCTTCCCTCATTAATTGAAAATTGGAGATTTTTCTTAAACGTCTTTGTGTTCACGTTTTTAAAATAAGAGTATTGAAATTATACTTTTAACTGCTTTAATTGATTATTCTTTTGCCAAATTAAGTAAATATTGCATAGGTAACATTCTTATAGGTTTTAACAACTTTCATTTATTATGCATGCATAAATTTGAAAATATTTCTAGTATTGTCATGTTAAAGCATTGGTAGCATATGGCTATTTAATTTTTTGGGTGTTTGTGTGCATTAAAAAAAAAATATTTTGAAGTAGGTCTGACATCATCGCATTGCTAATTTTCTTGAATGTGCCTGATTCTAAAATAAAATGTCAAAAGTTTTCTCGAAAGTGAATGCTGAATAACGTCGAGACGTTTACACGCTAGGCATACCAGAAATCGTCTTTGAGCTAAAACCAATTTGAATATGCATGAGAATTCCAGGAATTATACAGAGGTAGGCAACTGTATTAATTGATGCTGCGAGCAACTGTAATTGCATAACCGTCCCCGAAAAAAAATATAAAATTTGTGTTTTCAATTTCATTTGCACGACATTTGTGAGTAAATGTTTTATCTGACAGAGTAACCGTACAAATATACATTCAAATTCTTCGGTGTGAAAAAAAATAACCGCCGCGCCGGGTATTGTCATTAGGCTGAGGGTTGGAAAGGTCAATATGAGTTCATTCCATTGAGATCAATGATTGCGAACAGGAGAAAAATTCTCTTTCTGTAAAATTTGGCACATTGTGTTTCTCGTTATTATGCTGCCGTGTAATCGTTTTTGACGATCCGCGCAATCGGAGTTTTAGGAGCTGCAACTCGCCTTCCCTTACTCTTTTTTTATGAAACCGAGCGGGCAGATGCTCGCGCTGTTAATGTGCGAGCCAATACCTTCTCCGGGGAAGGGGGGGGGGGGGGGGGGGGGGAGGAGGCGGAGGTTAAATTCAAAGTTCGCTCGACCTAATCCGCCCCCGCACAGCCCGGCATCCGCACCCCCATCGACCGCGGATGAATCTCCGAAATCGCGTTTCCCGCCCCGATTAACTTCCCGGCTCCATCCTCGGAAGGGGGCGTACGCTCACGTAGTATATATGTACGCAACCCCCGTCCCCCGAACCCTCGTTGGGGGTTGGAAAAACAAATCCGTCCCGCCCCACCCCCTCCCCCGCAAACCCTTCCTCCTCCATCCGAGGGCGCATTCCGCCACCACCACCCCCAGCGGCAGACTACCCCCTCGGCCGCCCCCCTCCCTCCCCTACATTCCCCCCCCCGCCCTTCCTACGAACCAATGGTAGCGATCGATCGACCCGAGGTGCCTGGGATCTCCGCATCACATGTCCCAGCCTCGCAACCACCACCCCCTCGTACCTAGGGCCGCCGCCACGCCAAATGCCGGCCCGCCTCCGCAACTACGCAGGGCCGAGCGAAAACTACCGGGCGGAGGCCCCGGCCCTGCCCGGAGCCTCCGTGACCCCCCCCCCCCTCCCTTTCTCCTACCCCCTTCTGGCCCGGTTCGCCGCGCGCCGCCCCTGGCTCTTTCGCGCCACTTCTACATCCGCCACCCCTTTCCCCATCTTCCAACCCCCCACTATGCTCTCCGGGTGTCCCAGCGCCGTACTCAAACTTTCGCTCACCGTCAACGCATTTTTATTCGCCGTCACCGGGGTTTGAAAATAGGTATATGTATTCAGTGTCGGAGATTTCCTATCTTGCGAAAAATCATTCTACGCTGATCGATTGCTTGCAAGTTGATAAGTTTTGGAATATTGGAGTATCATGCGGAAGTTAGGTTTTCCTGGTTAGAGCTTTGGATCCGAATGGCCTTGAGTTCCGGAGAGGATATTTTCCCGGAGACCGCACGTAATGGACTTCACGGAGAGACTTTTTAGACCGGGAGTTCAATCATAGATCATATTAACATGCGCGATCTCCTTATCGTGTTTGTTAATTGTGTTCGGAAAAAGCAAAAAAATATACCGATAAATCTCAAAATTTTGTCTAAAGATAATAATCACCGATTTTAGATGATAAGATAGAATAGGACGATTACTGTGAGCAGTGAAATTCTAGACTCTTTTATGATATATACAACGACAGCAACGTTAGTGATGAATTTTTCATTGCTCTTACTCCTTCTCCTAGAAAATTCCTAAATCTACTCTGTTAGCCATACCCGTCGTCTATTTCAAATGAAATCAATAAATTACTTTAACGATAGCATCATTTGCTGAAATCAATCTCCGGAAAATGTTAATAAAAGGTAAGGAGAGTTTAGACGGGGACGAATAGATGTGAAGACGTATGACCGTGAAGTCTAATTTCATGGCTTTTAATTAATGATCAGTTTTAATGGTTATAGCCTCCTTCTCTTTTATCAGCAATGACTGTTTATATTTTGAACTTCGGAGTGAAAATTAGCATCCAGTTGTTTCTTGAAACCAGTGGCGCACCCAGAATTTTTTATGGGGGGTCCGCCACCCGCCCGATTTTTGCAAAGTGTAACCAAAATATTATTTTAATCAGTATATTTTGAATGTTAGTAGGCCATATTGGTTATTGCATATATGCATCCTATAAGGAGCCATTTCAGATTTACAGACATAAATAGTCATAATCTTTTAGGGCCATGCTAAATTAGTTATGTGTCACAGCTCAGATAAAAGAGCCCTCTTACCTTGGGTGTAGTCGAGTACTCGAGTAAAATGATGTAACAAGTTTTTCCTATTTTTCCAATTGCTTCTACCATGTGACTGTGACTTGTCAATTAAAGATTAATTTGGGTTTTGTATAGTACTAAGGAGGGGGGGCAGGGCCCCTTTGCCCTCCCCCCCTCCGTGGATGCGCCACTGCTTGACACTAGTCAAAAGTCGAAACAACATTACATCCGTCCCAAAACGTTTTCAGTTTAAGTGCACAAAATAAGAATAATATTCTATGCTAGAATTTTTCGGCGAATCATAGATCATAATTACCTAATTTACCCTGAGATTTATATTTTAGTATCATTACTATTTTTGTAGCAAGTAATCATCCTTAAAACGGCTACCCAATCAACGTCAGAAAAGTAAAAGAATTTCATAACTGCTGTTATTTTCTGTATTTCCATAAAGAGATCAATAATTTGTTAGATCTCGCTAAGTCAATACCCTCATTATAGGTAAAACATACTCATATTATTTTTCAAATACATGAAATTATTATGTATTATTTTTATTATGTATCTAGTATATTTGAAAACCTTTGTTTCTCCTCTTGAAAGCTTCCAGATTTATCAAATTTTTCTCCCGGCAAAATCTTGCCTGACTCAGTAGACTGAATGCTGGTCATCTCAACCATGGCCAATAGAAGCTGGATATAGTTTCTGAATAATGATACTTATGCCTATGCGGAAATGTCCCTCATAAAGAATGCGTATATTTCTCTGGAGTCCTCAATGCACATTGTTATAATCATAACTAGGTAACTACTAGAGTAGCTTCTCTATGAACACCTTCTAAGTAGTGGAGGTGAAATTTCACAATCAGACTATTCGAGTGTACTTTCTTTGTAAATATTTTCCTCGGCTAGTGGAAATAGATTTTTCAGGATTATCATTCGATGATACTCATGGTTTTTGAATTTTTGGAATAACGGCTGAGTTTTGGAATAACGGCCGAATAACGGAATTGCTTCAATTGGCATTTATTAAAAAACTTAAGTTTTCCGGCGCTACTTTGTAGAACTTCATATCCCATTAAATGACTTTGAATAGTCCGCCCCCTATAGAATGAGGGCAAGACTAAGTTATTTTACTTATATCCTAAGTTCTATTGACAAATCCCTTTGGCCGTTGAAATGGTATGATCCACTGAAGTAGGAATATTGATGGTAGGAAGTAGGAGAATTGATGGCATTCTTTGTGATTGCTTCCAAGTAACGTGTACAGTTTCATGGGGGAATTCAGGAATTATATTTTTAAGGGATGACTTTTCTTCGCGCGCCATCATTATGCAAACTAAGATTCAAAATGTAAAAACTCATTATTCGATACAGCTTTCTGGTCCGCAAATATTCGCAAAAATATGTTCATTTAGCTCATGAGTTATTGATTCGTGTTTTGTAATGAACTGAGTAATAAACTCTGAAAGAATTCCAATTAAGTGTAGCGTTATTCAAGACCATATTTTGGCTTGAGGAGTTGGAGGTTTACCGTGGTTTTCTCGTGATTTACGGTCAAATTGGGGGCATTCATTGCATTCTTGTTACATTACAAATAGTTTGGTTTGGGCAGGAATTGTGTTGATGGTGCAATCAATAGAGAGCTATAAAGGGAAGATTCATGCTCGCCGAAGCCTTGTACAAGGGGAGGGAGGTGCATCCGGGTCCGATTCGAGGAATTCGAAATGCCTTTCTTGTCTCGGATTCGGTTACGGAGGGTAAGGGGCATCCGACCCTTTGAGACTATCCTAACTTTAATGCCTCAGGATAAAACTCCTCTGCGGGATATAACTTCCCCGAATCACTTTCCACACCGAGGGCGCCTCACATTTCCTCGCTCTGCCTTCCACGGAGAGAAATTTCACGCTTGATTTCTGGATGAAAATTCCGTGTAACTCAAGAATCCCTAATTTATTCTGCGGCTCACGGTCCGGGTGCACTTCCCTCGCTAACCCTTCATCCTCCTCTTGACCCCCCTCCTGCTTTACATCCGTATGACTTTCAGGGTCCGCTCGCTCTCCCTACGAGCGAGCAACTACGCGAGCGCTCGCGAAGATCTCGAAGTATCTGTAAAGGTATCATCATAACCATCTTGCCCGGGGATGGGTGCGGGGGGTTAATGCAGCGGAAGGGTCCGACTCGGAGATTAATCTACCCGCGCACGAGTTCCTCCCGCAAAGAAAGGGGAGAGAGAGTGTGGCCGCAGCTGGGATGGGAAACCTATTGCACTCCGCGCGCGCCCAAACTGGCGAGCGGCAGGGAAAGTTTCCTCGGCACTCCTCAGGGGAGCGATGGGAATCTCTTGCGTCCTTTCTACGTCCACTTAACTCGCTCCGGTAGACACGTTTTCCTCTCACGATCAATTAGGGGAGGTGATTCCGAATTTCTGAGGGGTTCGGAGCGAAGCGAAGGTTCATGAAGTGACAGTCTCTCTCTTGAACTGAATTCATCGCTTGGCAGTAATTTAAGCTTTTTCGATTTCTGTACTTTACCTTTTACCCCAGCCAATAATTTGTATGACCCATAAGGTTTTCATGATTACTCATAGCCAATCGAAGGAGCATGTAGTAACTATAGTAATTGCAAGATCCTTTTTATAATGTTATGAGACTCTACATCCCAATGGAAAAAGGTTTTCAGAGAAAAATTTGTAATTTAAGTTACCAAAATGGAATTATTATCCTAAATATAATTATAACAATGGACAACATTTCAGCTATTAGGGTGATGATTATTATCCCCAAATAACACGAGTGTGAAAAGTGGCGAATATGAGAAAAAAGAGATGAGAAACATTATGCACAATATGTGGCTATGGTACCATTTTTTATCTCGAATTCTTCGTACCGAGATCGACTATCGTTGGCTCATTCGCAAGTTATGACATAAATATCCGTACAAAATGAAGTGGTAGTCCCGGTTTTTCAAAAAGGAATAAATGTGATAACATTTCTAGATTTTTACCAAAGATATCCTTTTCCGCCAGAGGCTTACTTTCCTTTTTGGGATACGCTGAAATGGGGACGATGAATACAATTTTACATTGGTCGTAAAGAGCTAAGAAAGTTTACGAGTTGGGTGAACATTAAACTGCTTTTGTCTTTATTTATTCAATTTCAACTTTGCCTCTCCACCCGAAATAAGGCCACTCGAACCGTGCGGGGAACTCCGCCTAAGCCGCTGCTTGCTGCCTCAGAGGTCCCCACTCCCACGCCCTCGCTAGGGAGAGGGAATTCTCCAACCGATTCTCCGCAGGAATCTTCCGGCTTGATATTATTTCTTATTCCGGGATCTCTCGCGCAAACTTCTGAGAAGTGGGAAAGCATTCATTGTGATGGTAATGGCTTCTAATTTTGTTTCTTAAGTGCTTGGGAGGCCCCATTCGGATACATGGAATTACAGAGTTGAGGAACTATGGAAGTCATGAATGTCGCCTAAGCAATGGGGCAAGGGAGAGAACATTCGTAAATTCCTCCCAGCACGATTAATATTTCACTTGGTAGCATCGTCACTGAATAATCACATGCATATTTGATGATTAGGAAAATGGTTGCTTGACTTGCATCTAAATACCATTCCTAATTAGAGTCATGAACTTTACTTTCAAAAAATACTACAAAAAATTGGGTGTGGGACATGAGTCATGAGCTCATATCTGAATCAGAAATTATAAGATCTCTTAATTATTTTTAAACGTCCAAATAGTTATTTAACTCATCTAAGGCTGGACTAGAAGCTCCTGCCAGATGTTCCCTCTTGTTAGTGACGCGATATTTGCAACTTTCTCGTTTAATTATATCTTGATAATTTCCATAAATTCCAAATTAATCTACTTGAATTGATATGATAAAATAGCGGAAAACATTTTAAATAGCACTGCAGACATTTTTACCATTCATATTAGCGCATGTTATGCTTTTTAAAGGTGTAGGCTATAGACAAATATCTTTACAAATTATCATGTAAGGTGTTATATCATGGCTGAAAATTAGCATTTCTCCTTCAATTTATGATAAAAAAATTACTTATTGATCTCAAATAAATGCTGGAAAGATAACCGACAACCAGCCTACAACCGCTAGAAATTCAATTTTTTGTGAGTGACGCGTTATTTCCGTGGATATCTTGCAAAAAAGGAAATTTCGAGAATTCAACAGCCAGTGAAGCCATGAAAGTTGTTCACTATAAATCATCCAGATGACGAGGCCTGCTGTATTATTTTGTGCTTTACACGTGAAAGACTCGTAGAGCCCAGCGTTCCACCCAGCGTACCGCCCAGTTAATACCATGGTGCAAAGAGAATGATAGATAGGTTTTAGTACACCTGCTGTTGCTTGAAAAATGTTGCTATTATTTTTGCTGGTATGTCATTAAATATTTTCGATCTTCATTAATAATTTTCCTGAAACGCATGGGGTAGTAACATATTTCAAGAAGTTCTTACAGCTACTTTGAGGGAATGGGATGCTCTAGAATGGATTTCAATTCTAGCAGAATTCAGTCAGAAGGTGAATTAAAAATGTCATTCAATAAATGAAAATTGATGCTTCATAAATTCGGGCTCTTTTTGAGATATTTGTCATGTAATTTTAAAATTTATCATTTGAATGTCAGAATTAGAGAAAAAGCTAAGACTTGAAATTAATTTAGCTTTGTTCAGCTGCAACTTAATGGATACAAATGTGTTTTTAATTAAAATTACTTGGTAAAAATTATAAAGTTTCTTCAAAGAAATTTTCATGGCAGTCTTAAGAAAAACACTCTTTTCAAAAGTAAGCCAAAGTTGGTGTGTCCGAAGAGATAGAAGGAGAGAGGTTTGCCTTTAACTTAAAAAAACTTCACCCTCATTGTTCATCTTTGGTTCAGGAGCATTAAAGCCTAGCTCCTCCATTATAGGAATCTTGCCTGTGGAAGGAATTTTGATCATTTTCGCTCCAATGCACTGAGCAAATCTCGAAGAGAATTAATAAAAGTATTACGTTATTCAACTCTTTCGTGTTTGATTAGAGAGGATAATATTTTCTAATAGACGTTAGAATCAGTTTATCCAAACTCTTTAGCTACCCTCGTCTAAATTTTTGATCAATACTGTGTGCTTAGTTCACTGTAAAATCTAAAACAGGCCCTCTGGTTCAGCTGTTCTTACGCCAAATTGACCTTTACGAAACAACATATAAAAGCTATCAATACGGTGTCCATGACCTTAAATTATCCCCCAGCACTTCCCTTTGGTTGACTCTGAAACATGTATTTTCGTTTGGTAAATAAATAAAGAGCTTTTTATACTCAAGACATTCCACAAGAACTCGCAATTTTACAAGTGTGGGCATGGGCATTTTTATTTTGATGCTTCCCAATAGTACAGCCTTCAGGAAACCTTGCTTGGCTTGCTTGCTACCCCCCTTTCTTGGCTTCAGTACTGCACAATACTGGAAAGTTATTTGAATTTTTCTACCCTAAGTTTTCTTATGGCAACCATTTACAAACATTCAACGAGAAGGTGAAGAATAACTCTACGACATCAAGTTATCTCACAATAACTCGGAACTTCTACAGCTGCAAACGAGAACGGTACTGCAGGAGTGCAATGAGGAAATACATAGAGATAAATACAAAACGGTAAATTATTCACAAATGTTGGCGAAAAAATGTAGAGTCCTTTTTTTAGGACTCGATATTTTTCAATGCTCAAAAACAGTTGATTTTAATCCACTTGCTATTTTTCCGATTATGCTTGGATGAATGGTAAAAAATCAGGCTGTTCTTTGAGTGATAATGAAATATATGCATGCAATTTATTTCTCGTGTAATAATAATGTACTTGATGCGACATTTTCTCACATATTTAGATATATGAACCAAAATTTTCTCTGGCAACCAAAAAGATGCTATGAAATGGTTCCCGAAAATTGACGAATGTCACGTGACCTGAAACAACTTCTGCCGTCATTGCACGGTATAGGTTCCATTCCGGTACGGAAACAGACGTTTATCTTAGAACAGTAGAAGAATATTTCAAGATAAAATGCATCAGTTTTCTTCATCGCACTAATCAACGCCTATCGCATTTACTTTGTATTACTCATTGAATTGAGGTGGTCCCTATATTTTTGTACTAATGTTCCACAGCATGTTGTGCTGGAGTGTTTTCACATAGAGCTTTCTACATAATATACGAACCAGTCAATCATACCAAGTTATAGTTTTTCTTGACTATATTTTGTTGAACTCGTAGATATTTTACATGATAGATCTGATGATGATGTTATTTTTTTAACCGTGTTGTAGAATCTTCATAGAGATGCTTCTTTGACTCGCAGCGCAATGACTTGAATATTTTTAAAGCAGACTTTGAATTAAATTATATCCTCATATGCTCTTATACATGTTACAAAATTATTTTACTCGTTCATCATGCTCTTTCAATTTTTTAAAATAAGGTTTTGAATGAAAAGTGTCCCACTTGTAGAAGTTATATAAAAAAAGAAGCATTGAAAGTGGCATACTATATGCGGCTAAGAATATCTTCATCCCACTTACATGTTGATACCCTATGCGCAGATTACAGTCTACTGTATGTTACACTCAGTTTAAACCCATCATCTCTTCATGTTGATGAACGTTATTATGAATACACCCTTATAATGAACGGAAAAAGAGACTAGTAAAGTGCTACAGGTGGAGTGTGGTGTATGGCTCGGAGACTTTGAAATTTAAGAGAAAAGATAAGAAATATAGGAGACCTTGGAGATGTGAACATGGAGAAAGATTAGTGCAGTGAGTTAGAAAGATAAAGTGAGAAATGAGTTGGTGTTGAGGAGAGCTGTTGAGAAAATAGCTCTGATCAAAACGATTAGATGAAGACTGGATTGGGCATTTTCGAAAGAGAGGTTTTTTATTATCGATTGGGATTGAAATAATGTTGGGAGGAAAGTGGGCTAGAGAAAGATGGTAAATGGTGAATGACAACAACTTAGACGGAATATACGTGGCTATGAAGTGATTGATGGAGAGTAGATTGAAATGGAGAAGAATTCGAAGGTAAAATCTGCCAATTAAAGCAGAAAAAACCATCATAATTATGATGATAATTGAACCCATAGTCTAGTTCTTTGTATGTACTGTTCATTACTACAGATCACCAAACGCATTTTCCCAGAAACTTATTTTCACTGGAATGGAAGACGGCTATGCAATAAATGTGAAGTCCTCAGTAAATTCACGCGTGATGCGTTTCATTTTTTAATAAATGAGTAAATCTATTTTCACGGAGTAGTTTATGATATGGCTGTTTTATTTAGAGGTAGGTGCTGAGAATGCAGGGTCTGGAAATTTTATTGAGTCATTAACTCATATTGGACGTATTCCACTCTCGTGTTCTCCTTATTTGATCGCAGGGTATGCGGAGAACCTTCTCTAGACCGAGAATATCGTCACTTATTCTGGTCTCGCTTCTTCCATGCCAATTATGGTACTTAGATTATTTGACCGTGAATGAGCCGTATGGAATTCTAAGGCATTTTATTTTGCAAGAGTGGACCTTTAAATTAATAATTTTAAATGGGAGGCCTGTTAATTTAAAATATTCTATCTCGGCAATGTACCGTCTTTGGTCGTATAAAGTTATATTTAAACAGGAGTCCATGTTGTCTTCCTTTTTCATATTCCTTTCTCACACACCTCACCCATTTCTATTAGCGTGCATGCTCACGCAGCCCCGATATATCTCCCATGGTTTTTAGGCAATTCCCTTTCTTGAGGCAACAGCAACCAGACATCTGAATAGTACTAATGATAATTATATGGTCAGACTGCCTAGTCTGACTATATTCTTGATCCTCCTTGTTTAGAAACATGTAGGAAAATTTTAGCATCATGCGTTAAAGTTGCTCGGTGGTTTGCCATGTTAGCATCTTAAGCCACTCATTTGGAAAAATTCACCATTGCTAAGTTTAATCACAAATATTTGTAGCGGAGTATAAAAGATATAGCTGCTGTAAAACTTTTGCTTTCTCATTAAGATTAATCGACATTATTTTCAAAGGTGATTAACATTTCATATACTTTTAAGTTTTTATTATCATGACCAATTATACGCTACAAACAGTTTTATAGCTGATAATTTACTGATCATATTGTATCCGCTATTAAATGAGATAATTGCGTGTTCCATTCTTCCAAAAAAACTACGGCGGGAAAAAATTCGTCCACATAAACTTCAGGGACCGGAGGATTTTGTCGTAATGGCTGCCATAACGAAAACGGATGCTGGTTGGAGTTGCTTTAGGTTCCGGTGTGAGTCGCAGGTCGCGGGAACCGGTGATCCTTTGTCGGCGTTCCCCTTTACTCCTCCACCTCTTTCATCCGGGATTTTTCTGCCCTCTCCTCGGGCTGCATGTCGACTGCCGAAGGCTACCACGCGCGGCGTTTGTTTTTTCTTCCCTTTGCTCCCCAAGTCACGTCTGCCACAAATGCCTTCCTTCCGCGATTTGCGAATCCCCACTCTCTTCGCGTCAGTGGAGCCTCAATTGCCGCGACCATCGTGCAATGCTGAAAACGCTCCGGCCCGCTCTACTCTCGAAGCTAATTTCGTATCGCAAGGCTTTTTCGAACATCAGCTCATTCCTGAGGTGGTGCATGGAAGGAAAGGAATTCCTAATGAATGTTGTTCGCTTCCTTGCATCGGTTCATTTGGTCATGCGAGAATTGCTCTTTTACCGGAGAAGAGTTATACAGAAGGAATTGCTGAAAACTTGCGGCCTAGCTGTTTTATCAAAAGTTGGGGGGGAAATTGTGTTAAAAATTTGTTGAAAAGAAGAACTTTTAGATTAAATTGTAAGTTGATAATTGATATATCAATTGTATATATATGGAATAAATACATGATAACTTCTCAAAAATAACTTTGAACATCACACCAGTAGGTCCTTGACTTAATTCACACTTAATTAAACACCTTGATGAGAGAGGAAAGAAAGCGATGGGGGTTTGCTTACAATATTAGTAAAAAAGTATAGATCAAGGCACTTTCTTTTGACCTCTCTTTCATCAATTCGCGAAAGTTCTACAATGCGGTGGAAAGAATATTCTTTGGGTGATTTAAACATGCAAACAAAGGTTGGGCGGGCTGAGAAAATTTGGAGCGAGCACTTTATCGATTGCTGTTTCCTTATAAGGCCCATTAATTTCACGAAAGAGCCTCCTTCCTTTCGCCCATACATCCGGGGCCGATTAAAGGTCTACGAAGTTAAATTTTTTGTCGGTGGGCTTAAAATATGTCCTCGGCTTAAGAAATTTATCCAGCGGAGCTAAGAAGTTCACTGATAAGAAAAGTTATGATACTTCATAATTCTTAACTCCTAAGATTAAAAACATTTCTATACTAAACTACAATCAGACATTTACTTGGTGTGAATGTTTAACTGCAGATTTCGTATTTAAGTAAGCGATGGCGCATTTTACTTTTATTTCATGCAATTTTGGGACATGACCTTACTGTGTGAAAAGGGCTAAATTTATGCATTATTAGTTTGGGAAATGAGGAAAGAGATTCAAGGGTGACATTTAGTCATAGTTTAGACATATGGTCTACACTATGTCAAGGGAAGTTCGTTTTCAAGTTCTGTGAGGCGTTTCCTCTAAAGATGTTTTACCCATTTTACATGAACCATCAGCCTTGTGATCACTTTTACAGCCACAGCCGATTGTTAAGTCACGTGCCTTTTCCATCATTGAATTGAATGAATATTATATTCCTCGCTGCAAAGTCTAAAAAAAATTAATTCCTTCTTCCTATTTTTTTGAAAAGAAGTCATGAACGTTTAGCAATCCAAGAATGTGGTTGGTATTAAAAATATAGGGCATGATATGCAGCCGTAATTTTAATGTCGTTATGTTAGATTATTTGTAACTTGTGTCAAGTAAACAATTGAGCAGCTGAAAAAATCTATAGCTTTCATAGGGCTTAAGCTGTAGCATTCGGAAGAGCTGTAAATTGTTTGTTCCAATGGAGTTTGATTTCTTGGTAGAAACTCTTTTTACTTCTCGTTAACAATGTAAAAGTTCTTTTTTGACATCACTAGCTATTAATTTACCGTTTCCTGCTTCCAAAATTTAGCCAAACGTGAGAGTATATTAAAGTAGATTAAATTTAGATTTTTGCTCCACCCACGGGTATTTGGTCCTCCAATTCCAACCTTGCTTCATTTGCTGGAATAAGAGAGGGGGAAATCCAGTTTGGTGAGTGAAAATTCTTTCTTTGTGAGCCTTGCTTACGAGCGGGCTCTTAAGAAGGGGAAAAGGAAGTTTCCCGGAAGTTAGGAGGAGAATGGAGATTCCCACGGTCACGTCATGTTCAATGGTTGAAACTGAAGGGTCACCGTGGGTGATGTTAAAATTTAATTAAACTTTGCCCCGCCCAACAATTCAAAAGGAGCAGGTATAATGAAGAACCGTTCCTCGCGCTCAAAATACACCCAGTTAAAGACGGCCTCGTCTGTCGAATAATAAATGGTTATCGCTCCGTCGACTTCACGAGCGTTTTTCCTACGTCACCACTCGATGGGGAAACCATCGGGCACTCTGAAATAAGAAAGGCTGCCATCGGGGACTTCGCGAAGTCAGATGCAGATAAATGTTGAAGGGAAAAAAGTGGGCAGACTTTTCTTCCCCGGCAATCTCCTTCCCCTTCCCCCAAACTTGCCTCGTGGGATCCTGAAGAGGGCTTTTTCATTTCAATCCGCAGAACTTAAAGCGGGAGGACGACGGCGGCCGGGAAGAGGTGGAAAGTAGACTCCATTAGATCTACTCAGAAATTCTTCATTAAAATATTTACGTCAAGCTCTCTCAGGGCTCTATCAACCCTCCGCTTCGCTTTAATCTTGTCTCCCTCCCTATCTGTTCCAAAGAAACAGAGGAGAAATCAAATCTTTCCCTACACGTCCATCTTTGCATACGACGACTGCCTGTGTTGCTAGAAGTGGGGATATATTTTTATCGCTGGCAGAATCTTATTCTGTCTCCTGAGGCTTTGGTTTTTATCGGAGGAAAATTTTTTCCCAACGTCCAAACTTTTTTAATATTTCGAAACTTTTACTTTAAGGGAAGAACCTGAACACGTTTTATGGTTTTTCAATTCAGCGGATGGGTTTCATCTCACTATTTTCAATTGCTCCATAACAATTCATCCAAGTGACCTACCACATCTTGCCATACGCCCTCACCGAGGCTAGTAAGATATGATGGAGACATATTCTGGAAACTAAAACAGTATGGATTTTGCCTCGTGAAATATGTGGGGGGATTTGTGTGATGGATGACAGAATAGGGCAAGGCGCATTGCATAATCTCTAGTTTTAGACAGTTAAATTGGACAACTTCCCAGAGTTCAATTCCCGGCGGTTGAAATACTCCAGCCATCCTTCTCCTGATAATCTACTGCCTGTCAAAACCTTTTTCCCGCGTTTCACTCACCGTCCTCTAAACCGTTCGCCTCCCCCGTCAGTTTTCCTCTCTTCGCATTCGAGGCCCATCACCAACCCTGCCGTCACTAGAACCCCATTTCGGCATCCAGGCTCTCTCCATAGCATCATCCCACCTCTTATGTTCCTCCCTTTCTCTTTGCCTTCCGATTTCCTCTCCTTTTCTCTTCCACGAATCGCCACATTTCTCTCTCGACGAAGGGGTTACTTTTCGTTTGTCTGTATCTAAATCTGAAACGTTGTATCTGCCACCGCAGAAATTCTAGCCAGAGGTGGCGTGAACGGATTCTTTTTGGGTCTTCCTCAAGGTGAGGTGATCTATTTAATTTTACGTTTAGGTTCATGACCCGAGAATCATTCTTAGGGCAAAATAAGTACGATCGTAGCATTTTTAGTCGTATTAGGTTTATTAGGTCGTGGGTGAAGGTGTGGTGTAGCTAGTAAGTAGCCGCGGATGGTCGGTAGGGTTGCCACGTTGAAGAACACTCCTGATTGGTCAGTTTTAAGCATCGTGTTATTTCTCCTTACTTCAGTATGTCACTGCATAGGATTCCAGGAACTGCTGAGGTTGTAGCTAAAGTCCCCGTTAATATTTCTCTTCTGAATCCGTATTGCAACAGCCTCCTAAATGGCGCTGTTCCAGAATCTAATGGTGTGCCTAATTAGCCTGGCTTCATTGAAATTTATGTTGTGGTTTATGGTGATGCAATGTTCTGCTATGGCCGATTTTTCAATCTACCCAGGCGCAGTTGCCTCATATGCTCCTTCAATCTCGTGTCGATGGTCCGTCCGGTCTCTCCAACGCTCTACGTTCACAGAGGATCACACTACCAGATCTTACTTGATGCTAGCGTATTTACAGTCCATTATAATTTAGGATTACGGAGAAAACATTGATGGTTGCATTGAATCATTAAGTAAGTATTGGGGGTCTATAGCTAAGGTTATTTAGGATTGGTGAATAATTTAATGTGTGAGGTATTGTTCAATAAACGGAGAAAGGGAAGAGATTAGCAAGGCTACTGCGTTACCATACCCTTAACGGTAGGCGCCAAGGATCCTTGTTTATTCTATAATTTGACAGAAGCAGTACTGCCACAAAAGTTCCAAGCTCTCATCACAGCACTTGAGTGAAGACGGATATACCGATGAAGAAAGCTACCTCATTCATGATACCAACCCGGTCATTCAGGGTGGTATAGATATAAACGGGATAGTTTTGTAACCCACTCACCGATTAGATTCCGTTTCGGTTTTCTCTGCGCCCAGCATGAAGATAAAAGTCCGGGCGTTGCCACCTCTAAGTTAATAATGTTTGAGTGGGAGTAGTTGTCGTGACATATCGTTCTTCTCAGAGAATCAGGCGGTTGAGAGAATTTTATCATTAGGAAGACGAAGATCGGCAAGATATAGGTACGCTGTGTTATGGAGTTTGAATATTCTGATTTAGAGAGTTGTATAGGGAGGGATATGGGCCAGTGAGGAGGGTTCCTAATCCACGATTGGCTGCGCGGCTCAATTAGTCTTTGCCGTTTCCCCCAGCCTGCGATTAAAGTGGTCTCTCTCTCTCAATATCCACAACCTTCCCCACGACTCCTCTGATACCTCTGGCTTCCCCACCGGAGCCACCCCACAAATCGCCCTGCCTCCACACACCCCTCGCGTCAATTTCACCCTTCCGGCCATCCCAGAAGCAAGCGACTACCACCCCCTACCTCCCCTTTACTGCGTCCCTCTCCCCTGAAGCTTAATCCACCCCGAACCAGGCACCTCACCAATCCCACCGCATTTAGCCCCGCCAGCCACTCAGCCTTGCACTCACCCTCCGCTTCATCATCTCACCCCGCCCTCCTCCTCACACCCCCGTCGAGCACCACGCCACCAACCCATACCAGAGACTCCGCCACCCCTCACGCATCCACCAACCCCTTCAACCCCTGCTTCACCATTTCCTTTCATGCTTTCCCCCGAGAGAGAGAGAGAAAGCATTGATCTGGTTCCCTTCCGAGTTCCGTATGGCACTCTCGCGTTTCACAGTTCGCCACCAACGGTTCGTTTCAAGTCAAAGGGGGATGGGGTGACGTGGGTGGATAGTAGGAAGGGAGGGTAGGAGGAGGGCGTCCTTCGGTTCCCTGGGCCTCATCCTCCTCTTCTCTTTATCTCCCTCTCCCCAGTTTGTCTTTCCCGAGGTCATTAGCGGTCATCGCCACCCACCACCGGAAAGGGCGGCCCTCGGCCGGTAGTGGGTGTTTTCGTTCCTATGGTTACTGTGGTGGCCTCCCGCAAACGAGGAGACCAGCACCGAAAAACACTCGCGAATGCGATTTCCTGGAAGACTCGTTTTTGCCGTCAGCGCTCTCCCTCCTTCTTTTTTTTCTCTCCCGTTCGCCCGCTCTTACCGTCTTCCTCTCTTGTTTTACGAGTCGGCGAGACGCGAGGTGTGGGTTGGACGTGCGAGTTCAAGATGGCGGCAGGGCGTCGCCATCTGTCGGGATGGGAAGAGACTGGGTTGGTCGTGTTGGGCGGCGGTTTTTTCTCCCGAGGGAATCGGCGGCGGAGGAAAAAAAAGGCGGACGGAGGGATCTTTGCGTGCCCCCTGGAGTTCCTCGGTGTGGGAGGTCGCTCTCCCTTTAAGGATAACCCTCCGCCGCGGGTGTGTGCGACCTTGGTGCTTAAAGGGGGCAACGACGTAGGTTTTGGGTTGGCCCCCTCTCCTCTGAGAGAAGAAGGAGAGGTGACAGTATTTCGCGCCATTGGCCGAGGGATTTGGTCTCCTGGCTGAGAGATAACGTGTTATCCCTGGTCTCACTGTCACTCCCCTACTGTTGTTGAAATATTTACCTCGTTCAAAGCCACTCCAGCCTCAGCCACTTATGCTGCAGCACTATTATTTATGGCTTATACCCTATCATGCTGCGTTGAAATATATCCCCCTTCCACTGACTACTGAAGGTGCATTTTCATTAATAGTTCATGTCCTCTAATAGAAGCATGAAATATTAACTAGCCGCTCGTCCTAACTCAAGCCTTTAATATATTGTGCCTCCCTTTCATCAAACCATCTTATAAATTTTTTAGCATCTTCCTAAGATTTTTCCATTCCCTTGAATATGATAGGACTGCCGAAAGACAGAAGAAGCACCAAGTTACTTTACGTTAAAATAGGAAGAATGGTTAATAAAGTTATGGTTAATCGTATGAAGAGAGTAGGAAGTATGTCACTAGGGATAGCCAGCCTTGGCCGATTCTGTAGTAAGGATGTCATTGTGATGACCTGTGGTTTAATATTTTATATGCGTTGTCTACTAAACTCATCCTATTCGGTGGATTTAAATCTTGACAGGGACTGTTTAACTTGCATAAATAGGAAATTAAAGTTAAGCTTTTGGAAATGCCTTCGAAGTTCAGCAAATCTGAAATTAATGCAAGTAGAAAATACCTTCAGATGCTGATTATTAGCCCATTTGGTTTGCTAAGTCAGTTATACCAAATCCGTGGTAAACGATGTAATTTATTAGATAATTTAGATTTATACAATATTAGTAATATATTACCTCATTTTAAATCACTTTTGGGTTATAACATAGAAAGAAAAAACGAGCCGAATCCACAAAACTAAACACTACTCCGACCCGGATCGTAATAAAGTTTATTTTTGTTGATTTGGCTCGTTTTTTCTTCCTGTGTTATCATGTTTCGCTTCCACTCCATATTGCCTGAATCTTCAGATTCAGGCGATTTTTGGGTTGTTTGGCTAACAGGTAGTTACGTATTTTTATCATTCTCAGGCTTTCAAACATTGAATGCATTGAAGCAAGAAAATATTATTGACGTCTTACAATATTTTTTTATTTCTCCTGACGATAGATATATCAACTAGTAAGTCATTGCATATTTTTATGGCATTGAAAATTCATATTTAAGTCTTTGACCCTCCGTTTGGTGTTATTAGTGATGGTAAAAATCAACAATAAAATAATTTTATATCGTTTATATTTATGAGTTAAAAGAAAATGAACCACTTGTCTCTCCTATTTGAGAATACTATGAGCATTTCATACTGGTCTAGAATGAACCCAAACCGTATAAAAAAACCCAAGCATGCTGACTTCAATTATGGTTAATCCGTACATGGTGGTAAAATCCTTGATCAATTTACTATTCGCCATGAGTGAAGGGTGGGGGATTGGTCTAAGATCAATAATGTAATAAAATCCATCAGTTATTCACGCATTTTGCTTGAAATATGTTCTAATTCCTTTTTTTTATATTTCAAATGAAAGATTGAATTACCCCAGTTTTTATCAAAAATATTTTTTTTAATTTGATGCAATATTTTAGAAATAAAATATTTTTCCGCCATTGCTGAGACACCCTTTGAACGAGAATCATTAAAAATTAATTTTAAGCTAAAAACATTTAACTTCGGTTCCAAAATCAATAAAACTATTAATTCTTATCTAAAATTTAAAACGGAAACGTTGTTACCTTTTAGGTAGCATGCATGTTATCATAATTATGCTGTACTTGATTTTTTTTTATTTTTGTGTTACGATTGATTTCTAAGGCCAGACTATTGGATTAATTATTTAATACTTTTTTTATGAGGTTTACTTCCTGAATTATTTTTCTGCCACTTCCAATAAAATGTCATCCAGCCCCCTCAACCGGTTCACTGTCCAAGGCCAGTCCATACCATTATAAATTACACCAAATTGTCAATTATTTCCAAATGATAAGTTTTATTTTATTACATTGTAGTTTATTCACCTTACACACAAACACCGAGAAACTATAATTTTAAACTCAGCTAAATCGTCCGATCCAAAATTCCTCTCCACATGCTTGAAATTCTACCCCAGGAATATTGGTTTTGCCATTGGCCCTAATCTTTAACCTAGGTATTCGATAGGCACACGCCAAAATATATCAGTGAGTGTTTCTGAGTTTTCATCTCTAATTAGCATGGACTTTGCGTCGGTGGTAAACTGAGGCACACTCCATAATAATTTCGGGCTAGTTATAAGGAAATGTCTCAAGAAGCGTTAGGAAAATTTGAAATGCATAATATGGTGCTTAATTAGTTAAAGACATAATTGGAATTTTAACTTTAATCATATCTACTTCATAATAAAGCTTCAAATATGCGTCGTTTTAAGTCGAAAAACGAAAAAGATCTATTAATAAGTGATGCGTAGAAGGTAATAACGAGAGAGATACCATCTACCGTGGTATTGTCACCTATCAAAGTCTAGGAATGTAATCCCGTGAGAAAGTTTCTTTTTAATTTTATTCCTGAACTCGGGATTGCCGATCCATTCTCTCTCAAACTCTGGAGCCAGACCCATCCAAGACCATCACTTCTGAAGTATTCGGGCATTAACAGGGTACCTTCGTATTTAAATTGGGGTTTTAGTGGAGAAACATTCTATGTGTTCCCGTTAAATATTCACAGGTTTCACTGTGAGACAAACTGCTTAATAGCTTCAAAGAACATTGAAATTTACTAGGCCATAGAGCTTTGATCATCTGGCGTGAAGTGGACAGAGACCACTTTTAGTGATTGACATTCTAATGGCATAAAAGGACTCTGGAGTTATGCAAAGATTGGTATAAACTTATATCCTCTTGCAATACCTTGTCGCGAGGCGATATTTTCTTGCCTGTACACAACGTTAAATATCACACAAACCTGGAACAAATATATTTTATTTTGATCTTTGCATTTTTTCTCGGGTTTTCCTCCGCGTCAGTAGGCTTGTAGACAACAGTTTCGCTGGCTCTCCTGCCAGCGTCTACAGGTCGGTGTCGGCATGTGGTTTCTGCCTCCCTTATATACCGTAGGCTGGGTGGGTTCTGCTCTTTGATTGGCTGTCTCTAGGATGAGTCTTTTTCATGCACTATGAAGGAGATATCCGTCCTCTCTGTTGAAATTCAACGGTGTTTTTTTTGAATCTCTCTGGCTTCCCTGATTTGCCGAGTGAAGTATCGGCACTCCTTTGTTAAAAGTTTCGTCTCCTCAAACCGAAAACCCGAGAAAAAATGCAGAGATCAAACTATCACCGCGGAAAACTTCGTTATAACATATTTTATTTTGGATCGCAAAAGTGAAATAAATTCTCAATTTGTTTAAGCCTTAAATTTAGTTTTTAAATCCATCTGTATGGGTCATGCTGAGCATCGAGAGCTGAGACTCAGATAATCTAGGCCTTTTTTCATGGGTACTCAGTATATAAAATATACGTATAATTGACTATGTACCTACTACTTTTTTTCGCCACATTCTACGAATTTTCTCGGTCCTAATTTATATTAAAATACAGTCAAGATAAAATCCATTTCACTTATTATATGCGATAATGGAATTCATTAATTTTTGATTGTGAAAATGGAAATTAGCGGAAGGATATCATTTTTCTACGCGTAAAATTAGGAAATTTAGATTTAGATATATAGAGTAAAAATTAATGAAATCATTTAAATTTCATTTACTGACTTTCTGAAATGTTTATTCAACTGAAGAAAAGTAACTTTATGGCCTCCATTATCTTTCTTTTCATTGGTGGTAAAAAGCGTCCATGAGCGTTAATGAAAACTCCCATCAGGAGTAACTTCGGATTAACAGCACTATATTTTTTTTAATGATCAGAGTAATCTGTGCCTAAAGCGAATCATAAGATTCGTTTCTCGAATCCCAACGTCCGTGTCCGGGTAGAATTTAAGCATCATCCGTGAACGTAGGCTATTTGCAGCGCGTTCCTGCTTTGCGGTTCCAGTCGAAGAAGCCACCGCGAGCACGGAAACAATTTTTTAGTTAATAACACATTCATTATGAAGAGTTCTCCACCTCTTCTCTTATTTATTATTTTATAAGCTAATAAACTTATTTTTCAAGGTGTTTTATTTATGATTCTAGCTAATGTCCCTTTGTTATTGATTTTTAAGTTTGCTAAAATTCAGGTTCAATGGAGGGTGATTAAATGTTTTTAAAAATAAAAATGATAATGAATGCACATGAATAATTGAAGTCACCAAAATAGATTATTCATAATCCCACGACACATGAGAATTAATTCAATCAATTATTTTGTCATTGAATAAAAAAATTGTGTATTGAATATAATGGTGCGTTTTTGCACCTTTGGCGAGAGCAGGGTACAACAGCAGGCAGGTTCTGGAAGGAAAGATTGGCAACCGTGGTCTTATAACTATGTATATCATTATGTAATGGGGAAATTGTATCTAGTCTATTTATAATGTATACAATGCTAAAGTTAAACTGACAATGATAGGTTTGCACATAATTTTTATATGCCGAGTGTTCTGAAATGCAACAGAGTTGCATCGAATTTTTGATAGATGATGCAAAATGATCATATGAAAAACCAATATCAAACCGTAAGCAGTTGTCTCACATTTTATGGCAGTTTTTTACCAGAGCTGCCTAATATTATGCTTGGAAGATACTCCTTCTGCCAAGCAGCTGGGGATAATGGTGTGTTCATGGGGGAATGTAGAAAAGACTCTCTACTCCCTAGACCAACTCCATCCGAGAAACTCAGCCCACACAGAAGTCCTCGGTCACTCTTATTCCGAGAATATCAGGCGCAGATGGACACCTATGTCACCGTCAAACAACTTGTGTTTCCATCCCTATTCTCACCCTTTCGGCGATATGCCTGGTGGGTTTTTCAGAGAGCGCGTGGTGGTGGTACAGGCACGAGAGTGTGCAGTCAAAACGATGAAGATGTAAAAGGATCTTCATTCTCCAGAGACCGCAAGAGAAAAGAACCTGAAGAATAAACCAGAGCAATAAGGATTTCAGCTATGGTGTCTCTGCTCTCCCGAAGGGTACCTTTTCTAGGTGTTTCCAAATGGAGGGGAAAGGGCAAACCCTGATGGGTTGCAGTTAGGTTTGGGAACTAAGGTTGTTTCAGATTTCTTGAAAGTTATTCCTGATCCGTCGCACCATTGATTTTTATTGTTCAATTTTTTTGTTCTCCTTGTTTTGTGCCTATATTGAAAAACTGATTTTTTTGCAACTTGCACGGTTCAGGGAAATAATACTGGATTGTGTCTGCCAGAAGATTCAACGACCATCGGAAAATAAACTTTGTGGATCTTTTGATTATGCATATGATGCAGAATCTAAATGCCTGCTATGAAATGGAATTATAAATCAGGTGCCATTTTCGCAAGCAACAATGTTCCAGTTTTTCCACGAAGAAGTGCAAAAAGATTTAGGCGAAAGGAGAGGCTTTTATCCCCCCACATCATGTGATAGGGAAGTACGATAAGTAGGATACGGTGGAGTAGACCTTCACGGCAATGCGAATGCGAACTACCTAATAAAACTCAGGGGAAAGAAATTTTGGTGGCCATGTTGAACAATAAAAAGAACGTCTCTACGGCTGTATGCAAATAACAAATGAAGAAAAATATCCCCAAAGCCGTATTCTTTAGAGGGCAGAGGAATAAAAAAGGGGGGAAAGGGGGAAAGAAGGAGTATATACAAAGTAAGGGAGCTGTCAATCACTCTTACAAAATCAAGCACGCAAAAAAATTTAAATGGAAGTAAATGGCACACTCGCACACACATTCATATTGTTACAAACAATCGTCACACTCAAAATTAAGAGAATCAAGGTAAAAATAAAAACGAACAATTACTCACATAATCACTTAGGTTTGTATACTAAATACAGTCACCTTCGTGAGTTCAATCTCACACACAAGCAGGGTTTACGAGGATTTATCCAACGCCAGTGACCTGTCATTCACACAAGATAGAAATAAAAGTGGGGGATAGGAAGTTGAATAGAATAAAAAGGAAAACTAAATAACTAAAGTAAATAAAATGAAATTGAAAATAACTTTCAAGTACTCATTCACGTGGGTCTGCACACGATACACAGTCCCCCTCGTGAATCACATTCACACACACAATAAGGGTTTACGAGGAATCTCCTTCGCCGGTGACCTGTCACACACACAGGGGAAAGGAGTAAGGATGCCCAGCGTCAAAAACTTATCATATGTTGCGCTGACCCATATGAAATGTAATAAACTAATATTGGTCAAGAAGCAGGAATGTCGTACAACCCAAAAATAGGTACGTTATCGCGTATGTCCTTACCACTGGACATGATAAAGTAGGTCATCTAATTGAGAAAAATGAATCCAGGAGAAGGTACAGGTAATGCAAAACTCACACAATATTCACATGCGTAAAATGTACCCCTGCATTCAAAATATCTTATTGATTTTCACCCATAAAAATCCCACAGTTATGAACACTTTGCTTTCCAAAACTATTGTAATCATTTGTAGCAAGCATATAAACTATTATAAAACGTTTAATTACTTGAGTTATGACTATAAATGCAAATAAATATAGCCAAATAAATTATCATTCTACCATCACCTCAGCACTCAAGAACCCTAAAACTGCCAAAGGTACAAAAACGCATCATTATTTTTTTTGCATAAACAAATTTTTAGGGCATCAATTTCTATGTATTTTCTTTTCTATCATATTTTGAGAAGGAATGTGAAGAAAAAAGTTGAATTTCCAGTGAAATAACGACCTTGGCCGGTTATGGGTTAAATGGCTCCATGAAAGATGGCAATCATATTCGCGACGAGGAATAAATAGTAACTATTTTCACACTATATTTAAAAATCAACCATGGTTTCGATAACTAAGTGTCATTATCAAGGTTTAGTTTTCGAAACCATGGTCGGTTTTTAATTATAGTGTGAAAATAGAAACTTTTTGTTCCTGCTCATTGATATACTACCTGACTAATTGTTACAAGGTTACCCCTGATACCATTAATTATTTGTCAGTCATAGACCTGCTATTCACTATTCTCAATCATTTTCCTGCTCGTGGGTGGTGCAACAAGTTTTACAAATTTAATACTAGATTAATTTAATCACTGGTGATTTTGATCAGGTAATTGGTTAAGCTAACTACAGGTCACTATTTTATAATGCCAAATATAAACCTTAGCGCATCCGGTGGGTAACCTGTCTTGGGAATGGATATTAAGTTCGTACAATATCAAGTTGAGATTAGATGGAATGATTAAAACCTGAGCAGCTGGGATACCTTACCACCTTCTTTTACTGCTCTGCACCAGGAAAGCATAACATTAAATTCTTCAACCACAATAAGGCATGAAAATCTCGAGAGAGAAAAAATGAAATGTTGATGGAATAATTTGAGGAAAGAAATGCCGGTTTTACCTCATTCAGGAGATGTTAAAGTTCACCAAAGTGGTTTATTAAACTATATATTTATAAAAACCCATAACGATGATAAATTTTATTTGGCGTCGCACTTCAAATCTGAAATATCTTCCTTCTCCCTAGAAAAAGAAATTTTTAGTTAAATAAATGTAGCCAGTTGAAGGAATGACACGATTTGTTGTTTCATTGCGTTATATTTTTTTACAGTTCGTCGCAAAAACTTATACTTTTACCAGTTACCTCTGTGTGACACAGCTGTTTTATGCGACACATTTATGTATGAGAGAGTCCTCAATGCCTCCATAAATTGGTAATCCTTTTTTTTTAATAACTTCTAAATGTTTTTTTTCGTGAATAGTGGATACCTTGAGGCAAAAATAATATTTTCGCGTCATCAATGTAAGAGCAGTGACAGCATGAGTAGTAGGAAGAGGAACGCGGGAGCGAGCGACATGTGGTCTCGCAGAGTGGATTCTCGTAGCTCCCAGATCCTCAAGTTCCCGGAAAAGATTATACCTGAGGTAGAGACGAGGAGGTGGAATAAGGAGGGAGGATAAACACGTGCGAATGTAAAATGGAACGCCGCCGCCGGCTTCCTTGACTGTCGAGGAGAAGATTTGAAGCCACGAGCTCAAATTGGCCGGAGTTCTCCTTCCTTCAGTCCTCCTTAACCCCTTTTCGCTCATCCGTCACATTTCTCCCATCCTCCTTCCACCCCTGACCCCTTCCCTCAACATACGAAACGGTATCCAGAATCCAGGGAAAACATGGGAATCTAGATTTGATGAAACGCAAATTGGAGGAATTAAGGTTCCCCTCCAATCTGCAAGTGTCCCATTGCAAGCTTGATTAGGGCTTATTGAGAGGAGCACTTTTAATGTCACTGTGATATACCTCCTTCATCTTTGATGGAGTATCTACTGTCATGTTTCTTGAGTGTGACGGTAAGGGCTCTTGTGTAGTCCATTGGAAAAAATCAGGTTAATTGAATCTTGATATCAGTTCTTGCCATGAACTGGTCACAAGGCAGAAAGCCAACGACTGAGGAACGGTAATTTAAGACTAAAGAATTGGAAGAGTAAAGATAAAGTATTTTCCTTCTCTGTTTTCTCGGGTAACTAAGTCAAAAAGGGACTATTCTCAAATCCTATCATATATGAATTTGATAAAACTACTTACTCCTATTTCGCTTTCCCTGGGGTTATTTTTAACACGGTTTTGTATTATGATCGAAAACCTCATTTACTTTATTATTCTAGGAAATATCTTTGAAAAATTTTACCGGGCTTTTAGATTAACTTTCCTCGTTTATCACCGGTTTTGTTGACCAATTTCACCACAAATACGAGGCCATCTTTAACATTAAAGTGTCACTTTAGAAAACTTACCTAAAATATGAACGAATAAAGGGATTCTATTGCAATTTTGACTCATTGGAAAGTTAATGAAAAGAAATTTGCACTATATCTGCTTTTTGTTCATCACTTGGCTCTTGGAAAACCAAAAAGCTGTTGCATTATAAATTTTGTACGAAACTCAGTTTTTAAACCGTGGACGTAAGATAAATCTATTGATTAAATAAATTGATAAACGAGTACCGGCTTTAAATTTAAATTACGAGTGTTTTAGCGTAAAATATTAGTTTCTCTGCCACTTAAAATTTCCTCGCTTTAACAGCGCCACGGAGAAACATGAATTTGGAGCATAACTTTATCTTTTGCTGCGCCATAATGCACTTCTGACGAATGGATAGAAATCTGGGCTCTCAGTAGTGGAAAGATCAGTATTAGCCTTGCTATTGACCGGGAAAGTAATCAGCATTTTTCCTTGAATGAATATCCGATATTATTTCCCTCTTTTCCGCGCCCTATTAAGAAAAAGGTTTTATCGACATTAGAATTTTTCAACTTTAACAGTAATGCTGAAACGTGATATAGGAATATAACTGTGGTAGATAAACGACAAAGCTCCGGGAGTGGTAGATCTTGCAATAACGCGATCTTGGCATCGGGAGAATAGTGAGGAAACCAATATAGTACATTAAACCTTATTTCATGTGTCTTTTGGACGTAAATAAGTAATTAATAATAAATAAAATAATTTTGTAAGAAAAAACATTTGATCCAGTCATAATAGGAGTTGTCCACACAGAAATAATGAATGGATAATTATTAAATACTAGCGGAAGCTACCCGTTGAAATTCAACGGGAGTGAAAAACATTGAACTTATTTTGTAAGAAAACCACTGTCTGAAGAATACTGTTAGCGCGGTCATTTGAGGAGTTGGTGACCTATGTTGTACATAGTGGTCGTTGTAGTAGACACGCTGACCGTTTTCTAGGTGCAAAAGAAGATGAGTGACTGTTGGTTCTCTTTCATGCACGGAAAATCCAAAAATGGCCCACGCAAACTCATCACTACGTAAAATAGATGGCCATCTCGTATTTTCTGTTCTCTTAGCCGTATCTTGAGTGAATTAAAAGCTTGATCGCTACCCTTGTGTATATGCATACATTAGCATTTAATGACTTAATTAAGATAGATTAAGATACGTTTCTCATTCCAATATTTTTGAAAGAGTTCCAGGTAATTTTCAAGAACTGTTGCCTCCTTACCCTCCTGTCGTGAAGAATAGCCTGTCGTTCATCTTCAGTTTGGGTTTGACGTTAAGCAGCATGCCTCTCCGCGTCGACTACAATTGTCGCCTGTTGCTCTTCATGATTTTCCAAATACCGTTGGGAAGCGTGTCTTACAGCCTCCCGCTCCCTTCGCGTGTGCCGCACATCAGTATTTTCCATGTGGCGCATGGATGCGTGTGTTGCAGCATCCCGCACCCTTCGCGCCCACCGCTCTTCAGGATCTTCCATGTGGCGCTGGGATGCGTGTCTTGCAGCATCCTGCTCCCTTCGTGCGTACCGCTCTTTAGGATCTTCCAATTGGCGTTGGGAAGCGTGTCTTACAGCATCCAGCTCTTTTCGCGCGTGCGGTCTTCAGGAGTTTCATTAGATCGTTGCTGGGCATGTCTTTGAGCATCCAAATCCAATCTTTTTCATTTTTCCTGCGAGGGCTCATTTTCTCACAAAGAAGACATTCCTCTTGCTTTAGATGATTTTGCTGAAAGGTTGCTCTTTTTTCTTTTAGGCATTTTGATGGTGATACATTTATCTTAAGTCCAAGGAGGAGAAAAACAGCGCCGATTGGGAGCCTTCAATAGGCACCTTGATTTTGATCAAATGTAATCTAACTGCACTTTAACACTTTTAAGCATATAAAAATAACATGTAATGTTTATAATATAGAAATATGTCTAAAGAACAGTTCCCAAACGTAATTAGATGCAGACACTTCCACTACGAGAAATACTATGAAGTATCAAACGATAATAAACAACGCGGTGTTTATTGTAGCAACTGAGCAACCCTAATCTGCCGACTCAAATCACGTTTAGGTGCACCAACCAAACGGCCATGCAGCGTGAGCACAAAGTATGTACCTCTATACATATTCTATGTGGCCCGACTCTCGTACTGGGAAGAAAATTTTTTACGGTTCTTTACATTACCCGAAAAACGCCCCGAGGCGGTGACCATTATTCGTTTCTCTTTTTTAACTTCCTTTGCAAACCTTATGAAACGTCAAAAGTGGGACCCTTGGGACTCTGGGCCCCTGTTATATAGAATTATTTTTACGTGTTTTCATGGGCCTGCAGAAAAACGTGATATTTAAATGCTAGAGGCTTGAATGTCCTTTGAAAATCAAAGGACATTCACACCGATCTCTGGTTGTCAAGAAAATATGCTATTGTTGATTTCAGAGAAAAATGTGAGATTTGTCAGCTAAAAATATGATTTTAAGACAAATACTAATCGTAATAGAAAATCGATTGAAAGAATTAGAAACTTCATTTATTCAGCCATCCGATAAAAAAAGTTCCAGCGCTCTGTCTTGAATGGAAGTACTTTAAATAAGCAAAAAATGAGACCACTGCACCAAACTCAATGCCAGGGACCACCAGGATCCATCTAAGGGCCCATTCAGGGGCTTTTGGGGACCATGAGGGTATTTTAACATAGCCTATGTTCTGCCCAGACAAACTTCCTATCTACATACCAAATTTCAGCTCAATCCGTTTAGTAGTTCTTGCGTGATTGAGCAACAGACAGACACACAGACAGACAGACACCATTACATTTTTATATATTAGTATGGACAAAGAAGTTATTTCAGAAAATGCAAAAGTAAATAATGGAAAAGTAAAGACATAAAACTCAATACGGTTTTACTAATCATGGACGAAATAACGGGATTCATATAAAGATTGAGGTGTTTATAGGCTGCTGGGTGACAACAAAAATATTTCATGCTATGTTGAAGATGCAGTACTAATTACAAATTTGTAATACAGCTTAAAAAAGTCCTTTCATACAATAATATTTATAGGAAAAATCAATTTTGAAAATAGCACAAAAAGCAAAAATGATGGTGAAACCGAAGGAGCCAGTCCGATGTAAATTAGAACTAAACAAAAAAATCGAAGAATAGGTATTGAAATCTAAATATTTAGAGCCAATTATAACTAAATATGAGTATTTGCATTGCAAAGAGACTAACTAATAAGTAAAGCAGAATGGATTGGGGTCTGCTAGAATCGAACGGTATGCAGAAAAATTCCTACGAAAAAAAGCATAAAAAGGAATATACAAAGCAGTAATTAGACCTTTAGTGACATACTCCAGGGTTTCTTCTGCACAAACACGTGCAACAAAACAAAGAATATACATTGCAGAAGTGACCGTACTAAGAAAAATTAGTGGGCAAGACAAGACTAGGTACAATATCCAACGAAAACATCCACGAGACCTTTGGTAATTACCTCTTATAACGGAGCGGACAAATAAAAATACAATGAATGAGCATGTATGGCGGTAATGGCCAACATAAGAATCGTCAAGATGGCAAGGAACAAAAATATAAGAGAAGGAACCGATAACCTTACTTTAGAGAGGCATACTCAGAAGGAACCAGCAGGAATGCCGTCGAAGAGGAAAAAGAAGAAAAATATTAATTTTACTTAGGACATTCTATTCAAATGTATGATCCCTTTGACTAAAATATTTTATCTTTCCATTAAATTTTTCCTAACATCTTGAATTGCATAGGAATTATACTTACAGCCAATCTTCATTTCCCCTAGACTCGAGGGATTTCTGATTTTAGCATCATAGTAACGCTAGCTTTAGTTTTAAATTTACTTTTTGCCCATCTAGTGGCTAATCTTTGAACTTTTTCTAATCGATCTATCTCACCCACAAGATTTGGATCCAAGAATGATGCCTCGTGGTCTGAGATGGGCTTGGCAGAAGTTATATGTACATGTTCTCTTACTTCATACAAGTTTTTCCTCAAGGTACTCTTTAAAATTATAATGCTATGAAGGTCCTCCCTATTGTACAGTCAGCTTGTAATACCCTATGCAAGTCCTTATTCAACATCACTCCAAGCTGAGTGTTCTTACAATTCTTAGAAGACCATATTCGAGTTTTGTAATTTTCCAACTCTTTCGAAATCTAAACATTTTTTACTGATATTGACAAGATGACATTCTTAAATGTCAGTGCATAGTTGGATGCAGTTTAAGAATGACAGTAATTTAGGGAATTCTTTCAATTGGTTCGTAACTAATTTCGCAAAAGAAATGGCCAGTTTATCATGGATAGGTTTTTTATACCTAATGGTATTTTTTTTGTTTCTTTCCGTCTATTAATCACCAGCAATTTTGCAGTGACAAGAAATTACTTTTACGACAAAAGACTAATATTCAGCGATTAGCCTAATTTTTCAATCTTTATGAAGCCAGTATTTCCATCAATTTTTAACTTAAATTCAGTAGTTTCTGGCGATGTTAAGTGATATGCGAACATATTAAAAAGAAGAAAACGAAAATTTCCAATTTACCACAGATTTAAAAAAATACTTTATTTCGACCTGACGATGTTGCAGTGCCAACGAAACCCGGGTCGGAATAAAGATTTTTTTAATCTGTGGTAAAATTCAAATTTTTGTCTTCTTCTTTTCGAATTTTTAATTAAGTAAAATATCATCACATGTATATGCCAATTTATAGAATGAGAATATTTACAATAAACTTTTTTTTTCATTGGAGCTCATTTTGGTATGAAAAATATCTCGATTACCATTAATTTTCGTTTCCTCTCTAATAGTTTTTAATTTTTTGTAGCCGGTAAACCCGTATTATGACAATAATTTATGTTAAACAAAGTACTATAAAATGACAAAATAATGTATATTCTTTTCATCGGTATTATTTTGATATTAATTTTTAAAATAAATTTTGCAAGAATTTTACCCATGTATGTTCCAAACGCTTCTTTTATCAAGGCCATAAATTAATATGGGCTGGAGATCTCAAAAGAATCGAGCAGATACTAAAAGCATTAGAGTAAAAATATTTCTGAGGAAGTTATTCCTGATTCCCGCGATTAATAGAATCACATTTGTAACAATAGAAACTGTTTTGTGTTAAAATGAAATTTATTGGCCCAGAAATTACAAAGTATGCAGATTTTATGGCCTCAAATGCATGCCTTTTTTCAAAATATATAATGGGTACAATACTATGACGCAGGTACTATTTCTGTGATCAGTTTTGCAAAATGTCCATGCGGAAATAAAAATGGCAATCTGGCAATCGTCCATTGAATGTTTGAAGTATATTTCCACGATTTCATCCTTCCCCATAATGAATTCTGAGAAAAACCCATGAATTTCAAAGTTCGTTGGATAAAATGCATATCTTACTCATAAAAAATAACTACTTACCGGGTAGAGCTTCAAATATATTGAAGCGTACGGATGAGTTTTCGACTCGTTTTTCATCTTGAGATAAATGAAAATAATTTTAGTTTGAATGTAGTTACGCATTGGGAAACTGTTGGCTCTGAAATAAAAATGACTATTTATTGCCTTAATAATTGGTGTATAACATACACCGTCAAACATGGTAAATTAGCCTTCTTGTCCTTCATAATCGCTTGTTTTATATCAAGGAGTCTCAATTGTTCTCGACTTCATTTTTTAAATTCATTTCTTCCCTTAATTTTCTTTCCAAAATAGCATTTTCTGTAATAAGAAACCATTGGTGAGTGATTTATTTTCTTTTTTTGCTGAAGGTATCAATAAATCTCATTAAATCAGGAAAAGTACGCTGAAAATGCATTTCATACTAAAATGTAAAGTTTATTTTTCACGTTTGATTTTGAAGCAAGCGGTTTTCGTAGTAGTAATAGAATATGGTGACGTTGCTTCGTGTAACCTGAGCATATCACACGAAACAGTCTTAATCTTTCGAAATATGTATCGATTTAGGGTTCGGTTTCGTGATGTTTGGATTTTCTCTATTAATTTTCAACATTTTACAGCCAGTAAGATGAACAAATGTTTTTGAATCTCCTGAATTGTGGGAAATTGACGCGCAAATGAAACAGGTGTCACCGATTTGCCATTATTTCGTTTTTTAATAGTGCATTATTTACGTTATTTAATTCCAATTCAAGTGTCGAGAAACTTGCTCGCATGGCATACGATTGTATAAAAGAGTGACTAATGTAAGCAAAGACTTATAGTGTTAATGAAAATCATTAGATGCGAAAATGTTGTAAATTGCTTTGTTCAACCCCAAATATTGGAAAAAAATATTAAAAACACCGTCAATTTCTAACTCCAATTGTTCATGCCCTTAACTAATATGCTATATTAGATAAGGGCTTGATTAATGCTACCCACGCATTTATTGTCCTCAGAAGATGAAATGATATCGGTAAATATTTCCAGGTGAAGACTGAAGAATACAACATCAGAATAAAGCGTTATTTTTATAATAATTGGTGTGTTTACATAGCTAAATATCAGCATTTTTCATTTCTTTCAACGCCATATATCCAAGTCATTGCCGTGAGAGATTTCAAAAAATTTTTCTTGCGGTATGTTTATTTATGGAATTGTTTTAGCAGATATGATAATCTATACTTGTTTAGCTCATTAACATCCATATTTTCATGAGACTGTTATCAAAATAACACGACACAGATGATACAAAACTGGTGAAATAACATGCAGAGATATTTAATTAAACAGTCGTATTGGGATTGCGCTTAATCTACAGTGAAAGAATCCAAAATCTACATAGATATAGATTGCGGTATCATAGAGCCGCAGCTTAATCCAGTGGCTGAATGGGAATTTAAATGAACCTTACTGTACTATCAAATAGATGATTATTATTGAATATGTCCTTTTATAAACGTTACTGAGATTCACATGCGTGCATCTGGGCGTGTTACTTCACAAGAATGATTCATGCCCATATTCATGTCATTTCCTAAAGATCATCCAATTGACCACATTAGATTTCCATTATAATATTTTAAACCAATTATATGTTGAGGTATAGAATGAAATTGACAACATATTTTTACATGAAGTAATGTTTTATTATTATAAAAAATTTAGGTACACTGTGACAGTGGATATAGATGAGCAATATATTGCATGCAATTTGCATTGAAAGAACAAAGACTTTCGCATGAAGACCGTTAAAGAAAAGGAAAAACGTTTGTGCAGTCGATTTCGAGAACATGCAGAAATTGCTACTAAATAGCACTAAATTGCTAGCGGAAAGCTATACTAAAATGGGTGTAAATGGTGAAGCAAGAGTGGTCGAACGCAATACAAAATGAGAGCGGAAAGTTAGGTATAGATGGAGGTGGTCATTGGATTGCGGGAGAGAGCACTTAGAAGAATCGTATGTTGTTAGTGGCGAGGATGATAGGTAGCCATTTGCTTTGAATGTGAAAATTGCAGTCAGGAAGAAACACACGATACAGAGAATGAGGTCGTGACAGCGATGAGAATTTTGAAAAAAAATGAGTGCATGGTTGTCGTTGGTGATTTTGTGGCATTTGTAATAGTGGATATGACATGCATATAACTCCTACATGTGAACTCTACTATGTCATCTATGAGACTCGTTTGCTGGCTATACTCAGTAAAGCAGAATGAGTTGGAAATAAAAAACGTCTCAATTTTAAAACATATTACACTCCATTCCACGACCGGCCTTTTACGTAGATCACTCTTCATCATATTTATTCGTCACTTGTTAACATTACCATGCATTAAACAGGTCGTTAAAAAAGTTTATATTTTATGAAACTGCGATATTTTATTCTCTAGTATCAGATCAGTTTATATTTGAACATATCTCGTTTTTTTAATGATAATTTATTCCTTGTGCTCTTTGAAAGTCTCTTTAAATTTTTTTTCACGGGGTGAGGAAGTTGAGTCCTTTATTTGTTTTAATGCTTAAATGTACTCTGCGTATTGAGAACTATGAGTACAAAGCTACACACACGTCTTCCTTAAATTGTTAATCAACTATTTATCGATGAATATTTCCTCTTATTTCCCCCAGTTATGTGTAATGTAGAATATTTAAATTTACATAAATTCATTGATGTGCGCTGATAGTGATTTCGTAAATGTGAATAAACAGTTAATACACCCTCATTTATTACAAATGCGATGCGACATACAAATGCGACATAATTGGTTGCCAAACAATGTGTTATTATTTCTTCATCTTCCTTATTAACATCCTTGCTTCCACTTCCTGAGCCCTCGAGGAATAAATCTTTTTCCTTGGCAGTCAATATTGGCCCTTCCGTCCACCAGCCCTTTAACACGTACAAGTTCTTGACTTTGTTTTGAATTAACTTAAAACCCCAATCATACTTTTCCATGAGTTTACAATATTTTACGTTGCTCTTTCGGGTTTCTCTCACAGCTTTTTTGAATGCGTTGTGCCATCATGATGAATGTCATTTGGAACCTTGGAGTGTTTTACTCAGATCAAGTGAAGTTGAGAGTAATGATTCTTGAATTAAAGAGACTCCTCTACGGTGTTTTTGCAAAGAAATTGCTCGCCCCTTTATTAATTACATGAGTGTTTTATGCTAAGATTTTGAGTTCAATTCTCCGTCTGCTGGATGAGGCGTTAAACCGTGTTCTCCTGGCACCTTTCGTTAAGGACAGACTAATACCGCCACCGGGTACATCCTACCTCGTTGCCCTTCCATTCCAACTCTTGTACTTTTCCTTCCGGTCTGAAAACCTATAATTGCGGGTACCTACGGGGTGAAAAACTACATAAGCATAGATAAATAGAATCAGACGTCAATGAAACGCATATTCCGTGTGGCTCTTTGTCTCTTTCTCCACGGAATTGTTTCCAAAAAGCAATGCGGCTTCAAAGAACGCCCTTTCATTGACCTTCCTAGAGAGCCATCCGACGAGGCAGCATATCCATTCCGCTCGACATTCTGGCTTTTTCGATACAGTTGCTATGACAACCAAGTGTCGGCCTCCGCTTAAATTTCCCCCAATTCCTCCCTCGCATGTGCACCGTGGGGAAGGAATGTCACCAGTGATTCCACTCCGAGAGTACGTTTTATCTCAAGGAAAAAACCGCAGCGCCAACAAAGAAGAATTCGTCCGGACTAAGTCTTTTTCTTTCTCTTCTCTGCCTCCCACTCTCGTCCCACCACGGCTTACGAGCGAGGAACGCAAGGGAGGAGGGTGTACGGTGGGGGGGCATAAAATCACTCGCGGCCGTTCATCAAACACCGTATATACGATCACTACCATAACAACATCCTGCGTGATGTTTTAATTAGACACGCCACCGTCAATCTCAGGACCAAAGTTTGAAAATTTACTGCGAAACATTGAAAGCGACGCACTTTTTTTTTAATGTTTTCATTTTATCGCTCGTGTTCTCGTCGAGGAAAAGAGGATGGGTTTTTAGTGCGTTCGCTTTATGATATGCCTGCCATTCGACGAGCAAAGTCTCAAATGGTCGCGAAAGAAAGCTTGGGGAGGCGAGGCGAAAGGAAGGTTAAGTGAAGAAAAGAGTAAAGGTGATATTTTTAATAAAAGTAATATATTTTTCCTTTTCGTTCATTGGAGTTGTACAGTTTCCAGTGACATCTCTGGAACGGCTTCATTCGCAGATAAAGCAATCATTTCATTCAAAATGCATGTGGCTTCCGGGAGTTGCAGCTATATTATTTATGACTAAATTTTTAAGAAACTTTTTTGAGAATATTATGAGCATTCGTTAATTTGTAACCATTTGAAGATTGGTATATCTCATGCTTTAATTGAAGCGAATGACTACCTTAAGTGCTCTCATCATGGCCTAAATACTAATTAATACCATGCCTGAGTTTTTTGTATGAGCACGCAAATTCATTTCTATACCTCGCTGAATTTTTTTCAAAAGCTAGCCATCTGTACGGTGATAGAAGAGCCAACAATCCATTCACTGCCCTTACGAAAGTTTTAGTGGAGAAAACGTGGTCGCGGATCTCAGTAATTAATCCGGGTCCTTATACAATGTTGAAGGGCTCTCCGGATACTGGCGTTTGGTGTTGAATTTTCCAACGTTGGATGTGGATAAAAGTTTGGGCCATATAAAATTAATAGTAATGTCTTTGGCGTTAAGTATTCTCCATCATATGCAAGGGATAAATTTCGCATCATCACGGCGTAGTTAGGTTGTGAAAAAGCGAGTCATTATAAGTTGTTTCAAAACAGAGTTTTAAATAATCTAGACTTGATGTAGTGGAAGGAACACATATTGAATCAAGCGCAAATTGTATTTTTCCACAATTTTTTCATGTACTACACGTTCAAACTCACCGAGCCATTTTTAGGTTTCAAGACAAATTTAGTCAAGGAAGGCATCATATTTACACATTAGAAGGAAGGGCTCTGAAGGAGCGTGAGCTAAATAAACGGAATATAATAGATGGAGGAGAGCACTAAGGGTGAAGTGGAAACTCGTGTTAAATTTTATTCCGTGTGTGGAAAAGTACGAATGATTATAATTTAGCACAGTAAGCTATATACTAAGATATCACAGGAATAAATCAGGAGATGTTTTTATAGAAAGGTTACACCCCACCATCTAAAAACATCCTAATCCTCCAGAAAAATAGATACCCTTGCACGAAGACGGATTATATCCAGGATCCATAGATGTTTCAGCCTCGTACATTACCGACACGGCCATCGAAACCACGGTACTAGTATTTGAACAAAACTTAAATTTGTAAATTTTAATCCCCGATTCATTGCAGAAATGTTGCTTTTATGACTACAATGATAGAAGGATGAGGTCTCGCTGTAGATCAAGATTATAGTAACGATTTGTTTAACATAATACTCCGGCTTTTCTGTCTTTATAGTTGTAATTTAAATAGCATCCAGCTTCTTAGCAGCGGCTTATTCGTTGATTTTCAACAGAATGGTTACATAAATCTTCCTTGGAGGAATAATATTCGATATGTGTGTAAGGGAGTGCTAAAGAGAGTATAATTAATGAAAAGAGCTTTGTGAAAGCGTGCTAATGGAAAAGTAAAAGAATGTGTTATTCCATGCTTTAAAGATCTCTCCTGAATTATTTATCAAGTGTTTTGATTGCAATGAATAAGATTTTAGGCGGGAACTGAATAATATCGAAAGGAGAGAGTGCGTTTTTAACAAAGTCCTATGAACATACAGAAAGTGTCACTCGGGTATTAGAAGAGCTTGATTGCGTAACCCTAACCCTAGAGGCTTAACGGTTGGTCGCAAGATTAGAGTTACTTGAAAAATTCAAATAACACGAATTGGAGTCTTACACTTCAAACATATTTTTACTCTTATACTACATCAGCAATGCAAATAGAAGCGACAGTTAAGAGAAATCAACTGTCGGGCCTAGCTATGTAAGAATTAGTTTTTCCCACGCACAAATCAGGACTACAACGCAAAGTAATATTTTTTCAAACACATTACCCACCGTACTTCATTATTTGTAAACAGCTTTTATTCAGATAAAACCTAACTTCATGGATATCACATGTCACCCCCTGTCACACGCTGTTGCGGCGGCTCGCAGATTATAATATAGGTGTAGATGAAATAATGCTAACTTCCGTATTCATAGATGTCTGTTTACTCGCTACTCGCCTGCTGTCAAGGCCATAAATTTATAGTGTACTAAAGACACTCGTTTCTCACTAGAGCCATTTATGGATTTTTATTCCTCGGCAAACTTATTAATTTCAATAATTCCCCCATGTTATCTACTTCTCACGGCGTTTTAATTAGGATACTACCATTTATGTTGTTGTCATGGATACAAAGAAGTACTTTTGTAAAACGGCACCTAACCTCCTGAATAAAAGCTCCCTATAGCACCATGGCAATATCTGAATTAAGTACTTGTTCCGTAGGATGGAAGTAAACCAACAAAATAAGAAAATCAATAATCAAAGGTACTTTAATATTTTGTCCATTTTACCCCTCCTTTTCTCTTGTCATCATTCCTATATCCTAAAAGGCCTCATGCTTCAGTCGTAGTAATTCCTCAGTGCATTGTATTTTCTATCATGTGACTTAAGTTCCCTATTATTTCCCTCCTTATTACGCAACAATCTTCCATCTGTTATGCTTTCAAGAGTGTGTTACCCTTCAAGGTTTCTCCCATCGACTTTTCCTGCCACTTGCAATTTTATTTCTGGCCCTTCCTTTCCCACACATATTTTCTTATCAAATTCTTCCTTGTTCACCTTCCTATGAACTCAGCTTATATTATCCATTTTCTTTGACACCTGCATGTCCACTCAAACCTATATTATCCTCTTGCTTAAAAGGCTAGAAAGTTTTGAAAGCATACGATACTACATATGCACATCGAAGACTTTGTCGCCTTTACTTATAATCTCAGGCATCAATTTCATTCCCTTTCAAAATGCTTTTCTTTTGCTAGTGCAACTCTTTCTGTGGTGCTCGCTACTCAGATATGATAATTGCTTATTCCCATCTACATGTAAGTATGACCTAACTTTCTTTTTGAAATCACATCATTTACGTTTTCCTGTCCTGTGTTTCATCCCATTTCTCTCTCATAGTCCCCTGTAATGCGTTTTTCAAAGCCTTGAAACCCATGGGTAAATGACCGATTACATAACATTTAAAATAACGATTTATCATCATTATATTTAATTGAGTTCATTAGTTCCCCTGCGATTAGTCTTACTTCAAGCTTATTCCACGTCTTCTTCTCCGTTTTCCCAAGGATAAGTTAAATATCGCTGGTAAAAAGGGGCAGCCCTTCCTCACTTCTTCACCTTTTTGCAGCCAGTCCTCAATCGCTTTCCAAATTTGTAACTTCTAATCTATAATTAAATTCCCGATAAAACTTGTTCTATCCAGTAGCTTCTCAAATTCTGCCTTGTTTTTATTAACATGCCCCAGGGTATCCTGTAACGGACTTCTCAAAATCATCGGGAAAATAACCAATACATTTCGATCATATTTATCCTCAAGCTCGATAGTAGCGGCCATCGCTCACTAATAATGGTCCATTATAAAAATTGTAACACGTTATTTTTCCACAAAATATATTAAAAACTACCAGGTTTTGACTTGTTATGTCATCTGGTGAAGTCTTGATTGTTATATGGAATAACTAGCGATGGAAGAATCAAGAAAGGAATAGTCGGAAGAATAGCCGAAAGAGAAGAGGGTTATTTTACGAAAAGAAGAATCTAATTTCAACCGAAGAGAAATCTAATTGCGACTCGAAATCCAAGCGCGAAGGTAAGACTATAATTCATCTAAACAAACATCTAGAATAAGCTTCATGTTGGCATTGAGAACTGAAAGATAGTAACAGCAGTGAAGTTGAGGCAGGAAGCGTATGGTGCTACAGTAAAATGGTGAAGATAAAAGAATTTACTAAATTAAAAATGGATAAGTCCTAAGAAGAGTTAGAGGAAAGAGAAATCTGCTGAAAAATTTAAAAAGAAGGGATAACTTAATCGGCCATATCTTGAGACATGATGATCTGATGTAGACAAACCTTGAGGGAACAATAAATGGAAATAATTGAAAATGGAGGTCTCATGTGAAATATATGGATTACGCAGCAGAGAATGTAAAGGAAAACAGTTATGTGCGTATTAATAGGTAAGCTGAGAGGAGAATCGAGTGGTGAGCTGCGTCAAACCAATATTAGACTTCCAGACTCTTGATGGAGATGACAAAGTCATCTTTGGGTAACACGCCATAACGGCATTAACTTTTTTTGCTATGATTCCTTTTTTCTACAAGACAGCGTACTAGATACTGTAACATACGGCCAGATATGACCGTCGTCAAGGTGAGCTGTTATGGGCGTAGTGAAGGGAATATAATAAATAAACAAGCATAAAAAAGTAAATAGGAAATTGGAAAAAAGATCGAGAACAAAGAAGAAACGGCGGAGAAGAAGTGTATTAGATTATTTTATTGGCGGAAAATCGAAAATGGATTTAAAACAAAATATTGGTGGAGGCGTATATTACAATACCTATATGTGATTTGCCTCAAGATGACTTATCAAGCCGAAACTGGGTTGTGTTTGGTGAACTTGATGAAAAGTAGTTCTTCCTTTCTTCATATTTTCTCTTCTCAATTTGTGACTTTATTACAGATGATGTGTCCGAACTTCCCTTATTAAAAATCAAGTTGATCTGTCACCCAAGTAATCCTTCGCTCTTTTCTGCTGCCTATTTGCAACATCAATCGTATGCCTTTACGAGCCGCACCATATAACTTTTTACGAAACCCAGGAAGGCTGAATCTCTAAATCAGTTAACATTTATTAGGATTATATTAAAAACTAATAGACATGCACGTATGAAGTTACTATCAGTTGCTCTAAGAAAATTACCTCCTTTTACTCTCCTCTCCTCTTTTCGCTTATGCAACTGGCTCCCAAGAGCAGGTTTAATAGATTAAAACCCTAAGCTATCATTTGCAAATGTTATTACACTTAAAATGTTATTATACTTAAAAAGACAAAATAGTAATTTAGCATAGCATTTAGCCTATTTTCAGATGAAACATTTATCATTCCCTTTCTACAAGTATTTATATCTTTGACAAGGTTATGTGGGCATTTAACTTTTCCATCTTGTCTAGAGAGAGACTTTGAAGCTGTTTCAATTCCATGTATAAAATTCCAGCCATAAAAAGTGTTTAATATCGTTAAATTTATCGCTTATCGTTAAAGTAATTTAAAAATTAATAATGTGTGAAAATTCAACTCCGCACGTCATGTTTTTTTACGGTAAACTTATCCTAGATTCTTATTAATTGTATTTTCATGTGAAACTTGAATTGGGAATTGAGATTGTTTAAGTTGTTCTGCCAATAAATTTGACGGGCATTTATTTACTCAAACGCAGCAAATACACACACCATTGCAAATTGATATCTTTAAAATTCAATTGTATATCTACTTTTAGTAATAGTAAAAAATGGTAACTATATTGAAATTATTTTGGAGATTTTCACATTGAATAGTAGTAGGGATACGTGGCATTTAGCTAAGATCATTTGAGCCAGTGACGTTGAATGTTTTTTTTTTAAGAGATAGGAATTTGGAGTATGGATGGAGGACAGATTAGTTGGATTATTTTTACCAACAATTACCTTTGCCAGTTCCTGGATTCGAACCCATTCCTTTTGGGATCCCAGGCTATTTATAAAATACAACTGGTATTCCAGTTACTACCCTGTACGTATAGTCAAACAGTATCATTGAATACCTATTGATCAGTTTTATTCTGAAATTCTAAGGAAAATCAGACAGGCGGGTCATTATGCATACCAAAATCCGTGCCAACTGACTGAGAGAAATTAAGAAAGGAATTTAATGTCCTTGTGCAGGTGGAATGAAACAAATACTCCAAAATAAATATTTGTTATACATATCAATTAGTATAATCATCCCCGGAGACTTATTAGTATTTCATAAATTAGCCACCTAATGTTAAAACTCCAGTATTGGTGAGCAGTCTGTGACGAGTAGTCCATAACTCCCTCAGTGTTGAAAACATTTGTTTTTTAATCGATTTCATTCCGTTTGCCACGTTGAGTTGCTGCTCACCACATCGGCTGAGCAGAAATTAATTTGCTCATGGTGATAGCTTGATTCATTTGAATCTCGGCCGAAATTCAGCCATTGATGTTTGTCATTTCCAGTTGATGTGGAACACCTTTTACGCGCCGTGGAATATTAATGCCTAATATGGTAACGTGTCAATCTCAAACGCTCGGTCATTAAAGAAAAATAAATTTACCCGATTTTACTTCGCCGACTTCATACAGAGGGCACGGCACTTTGCACGGCGGAGTGAATGTGTTAGTCCCTAGAAGTGACTTCGTCGGGCGTGAATGCTGTAGATTGGACATCCTCTCCGAGTTGGGAGCAAGGCCGAACGAAATGGGGAACTTAGGTTGCCGCGGGATATTGCGTCCTCTCGCTGTGAAATCCTTTACGCTGAGTAAATTACTTGGCCTTCCAAAGGAGTGATGAGTTGGTGACAGGAAACGCAATGAACGTTTGAAGTGGAGCTGGATGACGGCAACCGGTAATGGGGAAAGTCCCGTCGAAGGGAAGTTCACATCTGCTGGTGACTTCCCGATGTGACAGTTTTGCTCACGACGACCCCGAGGAATGCAATGAAAAAAATCTACACGATAATTAATTTAACTTATAAAATATAGATTTTCCATAAAACTCCATCGCAACCTCCACGAGTTATCGCCATGCAAAACGACATTATAATCAGCATATAAAAACATGAAACAAATGCACATACTGAAACTAAGCATTTCACTTTTGAATGAAGAAAATCAGTCCATATTTTAAATAATATTTAGCATAAGTGAATTCAATAATTGAGTATGATTTCAATTCATTTAATTCTTCAAGGAATAATTTTAATGCAAGTATTATGAGAATCATTTAAAGATATTTAGAAAGTAAAAAATTTTAATGAAAAAATTGATGTGTAGCAAATGCAGTTTATTCGCACATAATTAATTTTTCTCTCAAAGGCGTGAACGCAATAATGGATTAGTTGATAGACATAATAATCTTATGAATGCATTATTTCATTCCAAAACTTAAGTAATTTTTCCTCACTCTACCATTTTTAACTCTGAAGCAAGATAAACTCATTTACTTCTTCTCTCTAGTTGACATCTTAGGTTAATAAATAGACTTCCCACGTTACTTTTACTGTCTGCTTTGTCGATAAATACTTCAACAAAAATTACAAATTTCATCTACACTCAAGATTATTACGGGTTCTTGGAAATATAAAGGACTATTTTTACTTATGAAAGCATTAAGACTGGAAATTAAAAAAAATCGCACCTTTGTGAAAACGTGTGCTGTTAGGACTGGATTTAAACTTCGAAAGACCTTTACGGAAGAATAAGAATTTCCGCGTGCAACTTTCCCGGCTCTTGGAGAGTCCCTTGGATACTCATTAAACCCCCCATACCCTTCCTTCAAGCTAGTTTTGTGGCAAGATTTTAATGACATCTCTAAAAGATCTAAAATTCACTTTACTATGATGGTTTCATTTCTCCATTACAGATTGAATAAAGATCAGCTTCTTCCATGCTTCTGATTCCCTCTTTTAATATGGCACTCACAGTAATCGATTCTTCCATATATGTATATAATCTACTGTTCATGCTACCATATTAGTTGCTAAAACGTAGTATTCGGTACCATTTGAAAACTGTTTAAATATATTAGTAAAATAACAGATGGAACTTATAAAAAGTGTGACTTTTTTGTCATATTTAAGTTTGCAATAACATAAAATTGAAGGTTTCAGGCGTTACTTTATGGAATTTGCTTTCATGCATAATGAATGATAGAATACACTTTTTATTTCCACAATTATCATTGCAATGCGTTGTAATACTATACCAACATATAAAAATAATCCTTTCTGAATCCGAAATCAAGAATTTTAAATTAACCCTATGATATCATTCTGGAATATCGGAGTTACTAAATAAAAGTAGATTCCGATTCCTGTTGTGAAATTAGTGGTTAATCACTGAATCAATTTATGTCCAACCACTCAATTTACAGTGATGGTGATGTGATGAATCACTTTTTCATGTCGTTTTTCTGGAGAAGCAACAAATCAAAATTCGTCACGCACGCATTTAAATAAAAATTTTTGTGTCCTTTTTTCTGAAAAATCTCTGTGGATACATATTTTTTATCGTACTTACTATGAAACATTACAAATTGAGAGGAGTGCAAGGTATCGTTGGTTACTGTTGCTCTTCAATTATGGATATGGGTCAAAATACATTATGCATTTTCAGCCACAGTGACGTACGAAATAATGAAAAATTTTCCCTTATAGCTAGACCACACACCGATATTAGATTAACCGTGGATGTCTCTCTCTCTCTATAGTGTTTGAGGCAGACGTTGACACAGAATCATCAACAGTGGCCCTCATAATATTTTTTGCACATAAAAGGTGCAAAGTCAGGAGACAGCTCGTTCACGGTGTAATATTCATATCTGGTTTGCTATAGAAAATAAATACCGTCCCGGAAAACCTCATACAGCTGTGCTTGGCGAATATCGATGAGGACGTCTAAATCAAATTGCCCGAAGCGTACGGACGACCCTACACGTATTCCCGGTGTCGGAGCTGCAGTTCAGCCGCGCAGCTACGTCAGGAATTGGTGAGCGAGGGTGAGACGCCTTTTTCCACAGCAAGTGCTTTCTCACTGAATCTCTGAAACGGCTCCATGGCTCCCCGGAGTCGAATGAAATTCAGGACTGCGCGTGATGCAGCTCGCTTGAGCCACTCGCGTAATGTTTAAAATTCACGCGAACCACTCAGGGGATGAAGCAGGGCCTCATTTTATTCCAGAACGGTGGAAAATTGGTTTCACCGCCGGTTTCCAGTGAAGAGGGCAAAACTGCGGAAAGATTCGCAAAAGCGTACAATTCATCCAGCGCTCTCTAACTACCGCTCGCGATCTATCCAACTTTATCCTCGCCACGTAGTACGTGAATCATCCCACCACCCTCATTTTTATTTTGCTTGGCTAAAGGTTGTGGGGACGGGAGAAGGGATGACCCAATTTCCACCGATGGAGCCGTTCTCAAATCCCTCCCTCCTCTCTCTCTCTCTCAACTCCCACTCCCGCGAGGAATAACCCTGCATATGCATGAGCGGGAGTTTCTGTGAGGGCGGGGGAGGAGAAAGGTATAAGCCGGAGGGAGGGGGGGTGAGAGTGCCAAGTAAGCTCGCGGGGCGAGAAGGAATAGGAGAGAGGGGGAGGTTTTTCTCGTGGAAAGCTTCGGGGAGTGAGGAGAATGGCGCATTGGTGGAAACCTCGGGTGAGCCGCCGGCAGTAATGAACGAGGGCGATTAGCATGTAGCGACGAGTCTCTGGAAAAACCTTTCCCCTCCACGGATTCGAGTCGCCTTTCTCTCACCCCGGGCTCATCCGCCCCACGTGTGAACGCATCAAGGGTCGTTTGACACGGATGGGGTTAGGATAAGACACGTGCCGGGGGATGCATAGGTTTCCACCAGGTATATGTCGAGCCGCGAATAGGATGTGGTGCGTGCGATCCGTTCAGAGACAGAGCAAACGTCCCATTCGTACGTAGCTCCCGAGCTGTCACAGAGAGAAAATTTAACTCTTCAGTTGGAACAGTTCGAGAAAATCTGCGTGGTGCCAAGATATTGTGTTTTGTTTATTTTTGTATATGCTAGTAATAGTTCAGCCTTGGGTGCCAGCTTTGGCAGGAATGATAACGTCTGGTGGGTTAAAACATATCTTATAATATAGCGTAAAAAATAGAATAATATCTTTTTGCGTTCAGACTAGGGTAGGCCCATGTGATCCGATTATTATATTGTCATCATAAGATAACGTAGGTACTCTTGTGTGCAAAATTTCCCGGATAAGGCCTTTGGATTTCACTTCAAGGTATTCAAGCTCTTAGCTGAGACATGTATAGGTACCAGTTCCTTCAAAGAAACCTCAGGAAGGTTAAAAATGAGAAAAAATAATTGGCCTTCCTATCCTTATTTATGAAACGCACACGTCGTTTAGCTAATTACTTGATGAGTTCTACCCTCACTGACTAGACCAGCTGTTGGTTTGAACAATGAGATTTAATCGTCACTATTCAATCGTCAGTTCACCTTCCGAACAAAAAGGTTAATTACTTAAGAACACAAAAAAGAAGAAACAAGTCAGCTTTTTACTGCCCACAGTTTCAATTTTCAGCAGTTTTGGGCAGTACAAAGATGACTTTTTTCTTCTTTTTTCGAAGATGCTGTACCACTACCTCTCCCTGATACTATTGAACTTAAAGACACAACTTTTCTAGTCTGAATTTAGGGCATTTATATGTAAAGCATATCATACAGGTCTACTTAACCCTAGTTTACCAGAATAAATTGCCAATTTTTCCTTATGCAACTCTATAAACAATATTGGTGCAGTATCATTCCAGTCTAAGCTAATGAATTTAGTCCACTACTTTTGTGGGCCTAACATGGTCTTTAAGCTGGATTGGCATAGTGGAATTTATTGTATTATTGACTTTATCGCCAATATTGTGAGCAGGTTAATTCCGTCAGCATGGTTAATTCGGTCTTCATGACTCTTAAAGAAGAGCTAAAAATGAAAACTACCTTATTTTCTAGAGAAGAGTTACCATGCTAACTGCTGTTGAAGCATTTTTGGGAAAAATAAAACTTTTTTACAATTTACTAAAAATACAATTTTATTGCCTTTCTTCTCACAGCCATGATTGACCTCCGAGAATTAAATGTTTCTAGTTTTGTGTTCCAGCAATTTCTATTTATCTAATGCCGTCACCATTGAATTGATATTGGTTATTACAATCTGTGGGTTTGAATTCATTCGAATGATAAATGCTTGGAATATAATTTGTACGTTTTCTTTAATTCTGATATTTGCCTCAATTCCTTCATGCCTCACGCACATATAATGTAAATGAAGCGTGTGCATACTAAGGTTAGGAAAATACAAGATTTTTATCCGAGTTCTATATTTCGTAACTTACCTACCGTCATGAGATATCTTGAGCTAAGATTAAATTGCTCCGCTAGACTCAAACTTCTAGGATCAAGTATTTTAGACGAGATCTTTTAACCAATCCCCAACGCCATTTATCATTGTGTAAGTTGATTTTCATTCCTATATCTGGGCTTAGTCTTTTCAATTCGATTTCATCCCCGTTCTGAAGTGTAATTTTGTGAAAGAGAAGTCGTATTTAAAGTTTGATTTAGATTTTACCCCTTGCCTACGAAAAATTGTAATCTATGAAATAAAACTCAGCCTTTTTCCAGATGTCAGAACCTTTTTCCGGCCCTAGTTCTGAAACATAAAATTTTAATATTTTCGTCAAGGTAAGGCAATTAGCATTAAAATACGCTTTGGCCACTCGGCTCATGAGTCACGCCAACATAACGTCCTGCACGTGCAACTTTTGAGGCGAACGGTAATTAATTACGCTCCTTGACTGAAACACGAGTTAATTACTTCTCTTTTTGCGAGCATTCATATTTCGTATAGGAGTGAAATTGCAATCCGTCGTGTGTTTTTCTATGCCGTGATAAATGTAAAGGGAAATGGAGCAAATAAGGAATAAAAGGCATTGTTTCTCAGTGAAAACATATTGTAAGCAAAAATGGGTTGAGAATCTATTCATATGCCTACTAACAATGGAAATTTTTCGGGTAGGGGGTGACGCTACTGATAGAGAAAAGGGTTGAACCGATTTGGTTTTCTTACTTTTTTGTATACCATCCCATTTATCTGAAATAATCCCCGCATTGTTATTTTCAAAGCAGATACATTTTAAACTGAAAAAATAAACAAAAGCCTATAAGCCCCATATTAATTTTCCATTGCAACCACGTCAATAAAGTTGCACTTGAGCTGCTTAAGCACAGAAATTTTTAATATTTATGCATTCATAACTGTCCAAAAGTTATTTCCAATAGGTTTATCCAATTAATTCTCATTTATATTATGAACGAGAAATAGTTGTGTACACCTATGAAAGTCGGAATTTTCTTGGAACGCCTCTGACGATTTTGATTAGAGACCGTATCTTGAGTGTTTTAAACGAAAAAGATATTGCGCCTGCTCTGGTCTTCAGGAGTATTCATCAAAGTGCACAGTTTGAGTCCAGAAAATATTTCCTGGCCAAATAATGAAAACTATGGCAATCAATGGGAACCTCAAGTTAGAGAGTTTTATTTGAGGCTCTAAAATATGATCAAATACCTAAATTTAAAATATGAGACTTTGAAAAAAATTGTTTAAGAAATATCGAGTTATAGTTTTCTGGCACCCAATTATGAACTGCAGGTCCATAAATTAGGATAATAAAGATAAAAAAGTATTTGATTGATATTATTGTCCTTATCAAGATTAAACTATGGTTATAGTCGTTCTTATTTGAAGTATTTACAAACGAAAATGGCATATGCCACATCCGGAGAAGTGAGAGATCACGGCAACGTTTTCGGCTACGACGTTACAAAAGTTAATTTGATCAGCACGTATGGTTTCTTGATGAATAGCTTAGATTGACTGGACTCCAACAAAATTTCAATTTGAAAAATAAATAAGCTTTAACACAAATTAATAGTAACCAAGTTAAATTTGCATAGTAGCCTGTAAATAAATAACAAGGTAAACTGCTGGTACAGAAGTTAAATGTGGCAGTAATCAATTATTTTAATAATATTTATTCAGCCTATTAACGCCTTTATGTGTCGGAATAAAGTCGTTTTCACATAATTATTCTCTTCTCTCCATGTGCCTTTTGATCTTATCGTGAGTGTTTATGTTTTAAATATTTGTGTGAAATGACACCATGCTGAACGTGTGGGGGTACTTTGCGTTCATTATGGGGCGTTTAAATGGGAGAAAAGTGAAAATATTTTCAGAGTAGATTGTCAAGGATTCCCCATTTCACAGCGCCATAAAATCCAGTTTACTGTAGAAATCATTACTCGAGGAAATCGAAAATAATTACGTGTGTTGAAATACCGCCTGAAGCTGAGTTAATATGAGGTGAAGTACTCTTTGAAATGGAACGCCTCGTAAAATTCCGGGATGTCCCGTTCGCAGGGTATCTGGCTACCGATTGCATTTAACATTCCTCCGCCCGGTGAACCTTTGTCAAAAAAATTCTTTAAAAATCTGAGAGCGTCCCTTTGTGTCCCCGCAGCTGTGTTTGGTGCCCGAGTGAGCACTCATTAATCAATCCTTTCCCGTCATCCAGCGTAGGTATCGATGCCATGCGTATCCGGCTTGAATATTTTTTTCAAAGGTCATATTACTGTCCATTCGGTTGAAAATTTGATTAACTATCACATTAAATCACCCTTCGTAAAAACACTACCGATGGTTCCTTTGTGGTTCACTTAGGCTCCTGAAAACAACTGTTGTTCTCCATCATTCCGTTTTATTTCCAGCCTTAAACTAACCATAGCCGAGGTTGTTTTTTTGTTGTGTGGATAAGCTTTGATTTTTGCGTATAGTATTTTAAGCGTGCGATTTTTTTTACTGAACACAAGAATATCGAATATTTTTGCAACTAATTTATTTCAAAATTCTTCACTGTTACTAGGGTAGACGGAATTTCAGCTTACAATAGAAGTAAGGGATTGTTTACTTCAAGCAACCGGGGTAAAATTTGGATTGATCCTGAGTTAATTACGAGTTAAACACTGTCCTTATGAAGATCTGAAATGACTGGGAAAATGCTGGTTGCGAAGAAAAGAAGCAGTCAGCACTCCATTCCTGAGTATTACAATTTTATTTGCTACATTGCTGAAGTTTAGCCTCAGGGCTTAGTCCACCCTACACAGGAGATGAACGTGGTTAGCATTGCTAGGCTATGGTAATTAGCCGACCTGAATAGGGAAACATAGCAAAATGTTGAATTTTACGGCTGCAACTTGAACCATAATAGACTCGTTGGAAATTGTTACTACTTCATTAAGCTTTTGGTGACGCTTTCTTTGAAGTTGAGTAAATATGAGGTAAACTGGTGACCTAACGCGATATTCTTGTCGATATGTCAGACATAAAATCCGTAAGAGCCGAAGAAGTCATCGCCTTTATGTTCAGCACGGAGTTGCCGTGGACCAGAGCAATTTGCTATCGGAGCATGTCATCGACGGAGACGACCCAGACACGCAATCCCTACCTCTCTCACCAGAGTGTGGCCGACAGAAGCTTAAATCTTGAGCAAAGTGAGGCTTTGCTTCCCAGCGTGGGGTCCCAATTCGCCCAGATCTCTCTCTCTCTTTCACTGTGGGAGATCGACCCATTTCATCCGGTATTTTCCACGATTTCAGCCGCGATACTTCCCCTAGAGCCCTTTTGTAACTTGACCTGTCGATGACTGGCTTAAGGGCTTTCCTCCGTGCTCCATCGGCCTTTGGCGGAAATTACGTCACCTGTAATTTTCGAGTCGGTGGTTCAATTGAGGTTACGAACCATTGCCGAAGTCAAGTGGATACTACGAATCGATGACGGGACAAGAAATACTGGTAGCATTAAGGAGTGCAGGCAAAAGGTTTTTGGGGTGGCGTAGGGATGTAATTAGTCGTCGCATGTTAATAGTTAGCGTCTACGTCAAAAAGGGCTACTGGTATTTAATAGGGGCAAGTAAATAAAAAAGTCATTGGAATATAGCTTATGAGTAATTATAGTATGTCCGATTTTAATTTGAAGTAGATTAAATCGTTTATCACCAGTCCAATAAATTCAATATACCCCTATTCATTAATCTACACAATATACCGAATCACCAAAATGGATTTGAAGTGTCGTTTTGTGAAGTAATTTTTGATAATGGGATCAAATTGTTGGATTACGTGCATTACGGCCTATGTATATTAGTCTTATATAGTCATATATACATATAACTCTATTCTCCCAGAAAAGCAAAATGTGGACTTAAGAGGCTGTGATAAAACTTAGCAGCAAAAAGAAACTATGTGGAGTCAAGCAACGTCATTGATCATGATCTTTCTCATCGTTGGTGAAATATAATGTCATCACGATGTAATGATACAATTATCTCGTGTTACATTCAACATGAAAAATGTAGGTGATGCGTATTTAGTTTAATTGCTCTTTAAAAATGTTTCATTCCAGTACTTTCCTATGGAGGTTTTTACGTGTTTAAAGTATCGGCAGTTGAGTGCGTTTCAACCCTTTTTTTTTTAGAAAGGCATGGCACTTTTAGTTCGCGGGAAAAGTGCGTCCTCTCTTAAAGTATAGAATTTTATTTGCCATCCACCTTAGCTTAACCGTCATTGGAATCTTACTTCGGATATTGGATTTGCTGTGCGAGGTACAATTTTTCCTGCGGCTCTTTCCACTAATATCTTCAGCAATGTAGCACACGAGACCACGAGGTATCTTATGGCTATAAACAAGAAAGCGTTGAGATCGACTTTATAGCATTTTCTTAGTCACATGATTGCTTTTTTCTTCCCAAATAACAGAATATCTCCGGTATGAGCTTTCAAATAAATATGCTCACTACTTTAAATTATAAATACATTTCTGTTGGTCTTTGGTAATAATATTCTATGTATTTTATGAATTTGTTAACTATATAACAGATTTGGTTTGCTATAAGCTTTCTTAGCCAATAAAGGTCTTGCGTGTTTTGGCAAATGTGGAAAATAATGAAAACAAAATTACAAAATTATGATCTCAGTAGATGTCTCTTTGGTAATAACTTTCAATATCCGATGCATCTGTTGGGTATACTCAATATTCTATATTCATTATTCTATATTCCCCGTAGTATTCCTCGTCCTTTAAGATCTCGCATCTCATAGTAAGTTAAGAGATAGGCAGTCATAAAATTGGCATTTTGTTAATTTTTTAAGGCAACATTCATGTCAAAATAACTGTAGTTATCAATGAAATCCAACGTTACATGTCTCAGTGAAAGGCAGTCATCAGGGAACTCGAAAAATCCCCCGTAATCACCTATGGGGTCCCATTTTCATGGAATGGGGATGGAATCAATACTGCTACAAACCATGATCGGAGGAAGAGGTAACAACAAGTTTTACTGGAGGAACAGAATACCTTGAGGCGGCTTCCGAGGAGGCCTTAAACTTAAGTGCTCTCATATTACACCCTCTGCCGTAATGCTTCGTGAAATTCGAGTGTTATGTGTTAACAGGTCTTCTTCTACGGTCGATATAGTGCCTTACCTAGATTAGGCAGTGTGGTTCCTTCGTTCAAGAAAACGAATTATTGCCTACTAGAGCCACATGGCATTTCAAATTCATGGCTTCTGTAATTGATTGTATTTGGAATATCCGGAAGGTTTGTACAGAGAAATAAAGCTGAAATCATCATCATGAAACCTAATGCGTCTACCTCCACTAATGTGAGTGATCGTATTCAATCACTCGAGGGGCTCTCTTTTGAATAAATAGCTACATCCTCAGATGGTGAGTGAAGCATAAATTGCCTTCAAAAAGGGCAAAATTTCCAGTACCCATCATCCTTTTTATGTGGGATATTTTGCTAAGGTATTTTTTTCACCTCCTAATTTATAAAAACTGCAGCAGACTGACATTAATAATTCTATCAATTTTGCTTAATTATTTTATCCCTGATTTGTCAGAAAGCCGTTTATCGTTGTTTTTTATTTGTTAGTTTGATATTTTTAACTCTTAGCTCTTGAAAATTAGTCGGATGGGTTCGAGAATGGGAGAAACCAGGGATGATCATAATCGAATTTCTCGGTGCAGTTAAAGCATTTGGAACACTAATGGATTTTTCTCTCTTGATACATAGTTGCTACAAATTGTATCTAGGAAAACTCTATCAAACAAATTCCAGAAAATGTTGAATAAAAGCTTATTTAGGAATTAATACCATTAGTTGTTATAGTAAGAACTTGCTTAAAATTTGTGGGGAATATTTGCAAAGGTAGGGAATATTCTCACCATTCAGGGAGTAGGACCCAATCACCGAAGGATGTTCTACCTCAATTGTCAACTAAGAGCATCTATTTAATTATCCACTCACTTAGTATTTCAACCCGAAGGTTGGTTTTGATAGGTGAGATTAGAGCTCACCCCCTACTAAGCCAATGGCATGTGAAATTCACATATTAAGGGTAGGGGGGCCAGTCCCTTTCCTGCGATATCCTATAAAGTTTTAACACGCAGAAAATCAAATTGCGAGGATTTTAGATGGGGGTGTCCAGAAAGACTCTTGCCCGGGATTTGAACCCGAGACCCTCCGGTCAGTAGCTCAGTGCTCTACCCACTAGGCCACCATGACCCCCTTATGTAATAATGCGATATATAATTTGCTGAGGTTGCATTTACATGGAAATTGTACTCCATAAAAGTGCTAAAATGTTCCATTTTCAACAGTATGTTTATCAACGGAAAAAAGAGAAATCGGTTGTTAAATGTCTTATTATCTCAAATTTGGTAGTTCCTTGTTTGTTCCCCAGTTTGCCCATCCGTCCTTTATTTTCCTAGCACTTTCCTGCAATTTAGCTTATTCAGAACAAGTTGAACAGCACATAAACTACCTGTTTTCGATTCCTATCAGCTTCTGTTCAGTTTTTACCAATTATTTTCTGCGACAGTTTACCGAGAAACCAATAGCTTGTAAAGCTTTTGACGAGTAGCTTTTACGAGTTTATGGGCCATCGCCTATATACCGTTGTATTGCGATATTTTAATGAGTTATAATTACCACTGATAGGTGACGTAAAGTACTGTCACAAGTTGCACTTTAGAAAATGCAATGGTGGGTGGCGTTACTTTGTGGAACTCCTTCATGGTGAACACAAGGGAAAAAAATACTTTGCTGGTCCACAGGATATGATTTATTGCGACCGGTTTCGATACAGCGTATCATCATCTGGCCAGATGATGATACGCTGTATCGAAACCGGTCGCAATAAATCATATCCTGTGGACCAGCAAAGTATTTTTTTCCCTTGTTGCACTTTAGAGTTTATAATCCATGTGCTAAAATTACGGAAACAGCAAATTATTTTCACGTTGAAAATTTTCATTCATCGTGCCTAGCTGATAGAGTATTTTTGATTGCGGTTTGACTTCTGCTTTTTCAAAGTAATAACTTAAGCGCCAATTGATGCTTTTATTTCAATAGCATTGTTATTGTTAGCTAACTACTAATTTTTTCTATTTTCTTTGATCACATGATAGTGAAAAGAGTGAGTGCTTGGGTCTTTGTTTATTGGTCATGAAATTTTAAAGAGCAGAGTGCTGACCCCGTAAAAAACCGAGGTTTCACAGATTTAAAAAACCTTGATAGCACTACTTTACGTGTACATACGGGCAGTGTTACAGCCTGTGATTAATTGGTGTACATTATACATAATTTTTTTCCCAATCGTTGCAAAATATTTTTCATTCACGTGGAAATCTCCACAGAAAGCGAATCGGAGTACTAAGCACAGTTCTTACCGCTTCGAGGCAATGATCTCAAAGAACGTGTGGGTGGGAATGGAAATGAACGGCTACGATTACGAGTGACTCAATATGGGCGGTATTGAGACCGCATTGTTCCCCTCGCTCCCTTTATCACCCTCGTCCTTGACGACGGCGGTGAAGGGAGGCGATGATGATGCGATGAAGAGAGAGAGGAGGGGCGAAAGAGGGAGAACAATGGGCGGAGGTCGCTTGAGGAGGGGGATGGAGGGAAGGAAGTGATTTGAGTGGGGATGGGGGGGTGGGTGGTGCTGGGGAAGGTGAGAAGTGGCCGAAGAGGGTGCGGATGCGGGAGGGTGGTATGACATCCGAGAGCAGCTAGCGACGGGATGGTGTTGGCTTGACGAACATCAGCGGCGCGCGCGGGGTGGAACAGGGGGACGAGTGTGTTGTGACCGTGGCGCCTCCGTCAGCGCCACTCGAGTCCATTTGGTTAATTGAGAGGGAAGCGAAAAGAGCGGGGGAAAAGGGAAAGGAGGGGGGAGAAGTGGGTGGAGGAGGAGAAGCGGGCGGGAAGTTGTGCAGGAGGCCGGGAGAACAAAGCACTGCCTGGCGAAAGGCGAGAAAGCGGGCGGCTTGGGAGGGAGATAAGAAAGTGCGGAAGGAGAGTAGGTGGGTGGTTGCTGAGGAAAAAGGCGAAGACGGCGGGAGGGCACTAGAGGTTTTGCGGCGGGAGGATTTTACGGCAGACGGGGGGTGGAGGGGGGAACGGGGGTTTGACGGGCAGATGGCAGGGCGCCACTTGGATCGGGGTGGGCCAACGTGTGAGTGGAGTATATTTGTGTGAGTGCGTGTGGTTTCGTGGGTTGTGCGTGTGGTTTTTGAGGGAAAGGGAGCCGAGGGGGAGCTGTTGTAGAGAGAGGGAGGAGGAATGATGATGGACCCTTTCGAGTGGGTGGATCCACTACGAGAGAGAGGTTTGGCCCGGGAGGGGAGAGATGGATGTGCTGGGGTTGTTAGTGCTGGACCAAAAAAGACAAAAACTGCGGGAGGCTGGGAAAGGCAGCGGGGATAGGGATATGGGTGAATTTAGGGACGGGTAAGGGAGCCCCTCCCCTTTCTACAAAAATTACTAAACTCTAAAAATTATTACAATTCAACTCCCTTGCAGCAAATGAGTAAGTACTAACAGAGAATGAAAACGTAAATTATGTTTCTCGACTAAGCGTTGAATGTGTCCTAATAACGTCATGTGTATCTACAATAAAAATGTATCTAACCTTACGAAATACGCTTAAAACTTCCAATATTCCTTTTCGATGAAGCATAAAGGTCTTCGGGAATAGAGATAGGGAAGGAGGGGTAGGAGAGGACGGTAGGGGTGGATGCGTGTTCAGCGAGGGCGTGTGACTGGAGCATAGATGGATGGGCTGGTTTCTAACGATGGCTATTAAGGGGGTGTTAACCCCCTACCTTCAACCGCCTCTCCACGAGTGCGAGTATCAATAAACTAGGAGATGAGCTTCTTTGACCCTCTGGCCGCCTTTAATGGTTGTTACCGTAGCGTTGAATGTATATTTCAGTGCCTGTCTCTATTTTATTGGCATGTTATTACATTTTCGACGTGCAATCCGGTGAGTTATATTTAAGTGGCCCAGAGATAGGAAATTTAGAGGGCTCTGGCATGACCAATTGAGCGCTATTGATGTGAGTTAAAGTGCGTATGCATGTTAATCAATGAATAGTATGCTAAATTTGTGTTTCATCGTGTTCTCATCAAGGGAAGTTCCATGGTTTTTACGTATGGAGAGATGCAAAACAACTTGCCTTACATTTCAGACGCTGTTGCATGAGCATGCTTCGAAGGGTGGATTAGGGAGAAAAATTCAATTTCATTAAGATTAGCTGAAATCATAACCGTACCAATGTTTCATATATGCTGCATAGTTTAGTTGCATTCCCTCTCAAAACATTAGTTCCAAGTGATTGCAAAAGAGGATCCTCAGACAGTTTTCAAGACAGGATTGTAAGAGAAATGAATGTGATTAATTAAGAGAATTTTTATTCACCTATCATACCCTTACGAAATTAATTATGCAAGGGACTTTATTTGACCTGCTTAATTTTCTCATTTATAATGTACGTTTTTATTGCAGCAACAAAGTCATTTCTACGCTAATTAGTAAATTACTCACCTCAACATTCCTAATGCAATAATGGTGGGATGAAATTCTTTTAAGGAATCTTTCTAAATGTTGAACACCCCACCGTAGTCATTGAGGGGATGACTAATGGTTAGTTTACTCGGTAGGTAGGTTTAGGGTTTAGGGATGCACCGCAAAATAGATTAAGTTCGCAGTTTTTATTATCGTTCAATGTTAGGTCATAAGATATGATTGTCATGCTGTAAACGCTTAGATGTACGCAGCTACGAGCAGGATGAGCGTCGACATCTAAGGAATAACTTAAATTAGAATGGCTTTTAAACGTTGGAGTAATATATAGAAGGACACAGGCATCATATGATTCCGATGCGTAGTCTATGCGCTGAGACGATAAGAGCATTTTACAGGTTTTTAAGAGTGGGTTTGGAGGAGAATGGAGTGGATCAAGAACGGATCTAATGTGGTGGAGGGAAAACTTATATGAGATATTAGCAGTCAGCAGAAAAAAGAGGAAGACAATGCGAGATGATAGAAGAGTGGAGGGAGAGATAATAGGGAAATGTAGTGAGTAGGAATAGAAAATACATGAAAAAAATGAGCATTTAAGATGAAAAATCGGTAGATACACATTGATCACGAGTTTCCGAACGGGAGTTGATGAAGAGGTAAGGGCTGTAAAAGACCTACCAACGCAATATCATGATGCAATGACGATTTGGTGATGGAAAATATCCGGTAAACCTATCTGTTGGGCAAATAAAATACCCTAAACATCTTATTACCTTATCATTTAATTTTTGATGAGCATAATTGTTACTTTTTTCCAATTTTAAAGAAACAACGCATCGCCATATTATTTCAGCATCACATCGAAGAAATTATTTCCATTGGTATTCCATAATCAGCTTTGCAGAATGAACAGTTACACAATATTTCAGTGCATAATCTCGAAATTCTTATAGTTATTCGTGCACATTTTGTACTTTAAATTATTAAGGCAACGTATAAATTCTTATAATTTCCTTTGAATAATTTAAACGCCATCATGGTATCGTTTAATATTATGATTAATCAGCTCGTCAGCTCGTGGCAAAAAAATTGTGCCTCCAAAACCCTATTTTTAAGACATCTGTGAAATATTTATGGGCAAAATTAAATAAATTCCCTATGAATTTACGATGAGTGAATAAACTCTCCGTATATAAAATGGTGATGCATGTCCTACCATTTGCGGGCGAATTCCAAACTCGTATGAAATATGCAATGGCACGAATTGCTTTTTTTTCTATTGCTGTGTAAGCATGAAACACAACGGAAGTGAAGTCTGTCCCCAAAATTAAAGGACGTCTCATCGATTGAGGTGGAATATAAATTTAGGTTATCATATGCCCGCTTCGCAACATCTGCATTTACAAATTTTGTCGCCGCCTTTTAAAGTCTCTTTTGAACTACCGTCTCCCGACAGGGAGACTTCACAGAAGTAAACTTGGTATTTCGTTAGGGTCTCTTTAAAAAAACACGCGGTAGCATAAATAATCTTAGTAAAATATCTTTTTTGAGCAACCAGCCACTGATCGTTTTGACCAAAAACGTTGATGACTATGGTTTTCCTGTGTATTGAGCAAAAATGTGCTACAATGGGATTATTTATGCAAATACAAGAAGTGAATATTTGTACGGTTAGCAAGGACCAGTATGTTCCAACACATGAGTAATTTGCTCCATTATTTTGGAGATTTATGTGTAGATTAGGGTGGCAGGAAGTTTATGTCATAGTTGTCGTTATTAGGAGTGGCAAACCAAAGTCATTTTCGTCACTTGTGGTTAGTGGGTATTATTTGGAAGAGGTTTGAATTATGGGAGTGAACATTTATTGAGAGTAACGCTTCATTGGCGTTAATTGGTTGACAATGAAAGGCCCCAATGTGTCCACGGTCTGATGACACATTTGACAAGCCACCTGAACACCTTGTAATAAATAAATATGATGTGGCCCCAATTTGGACACCATAAATTGTACCTAACTATTTTTCTATTCTTATAGTTATGTGTCGCCAACACGATCTTACACATTCTCTACTGCCCCACTTTTTACCTTGAATGTGACCCTTTCATTTGCTCTGCTACTTTGTAATTGAGAATAGTTAACACTTAAAGAAACCCAAGAGTGAGGAAGTGCATTACAATAGATATAAACATTCAAGAAATGGATGATTTATTGGGCTGAGCATTGTACATCAAAACCATTTAACCATTATTGCGCATTGAATTGAATCCAGATTCTCAATATTTTGCTATATTTTCAAAATTGAATTAAATTGAATGGCATTGAATCCAGATGCTCAATATTTTTCAAAAGTTTCTCTAATATTATATTACTCTTAAATTGTGATAATTACCCGCAATTCTTTATGCACAAGGTTTCGTCATTCCTTGGCGTGTTCCTGGTCGTAGGTTCTTTTTCATCGAGATCGGCGATGCTGCTCCTCTAGATAAGCACTCCCACTCCTATATCTCAATGTCAGCTTCACCGATCACGCAGGCTTTAACTTTGACTAGCCTTTCTTAATTGATTTTTGTATATAACGATAACTTTTACAAACAATTATTCACACGCGTGACTTTCGGTGAAATTTTTCTATTCGAACTTTATGCATGAACATTCATGAAAGTTAGCGCACTCCATGCAAGCTTGACGAAATGTTGTTGAAATATCCCTGGTGTTTTATACCCACTGCCGCGCATCGAGCTGGTTCTATTCCTGCCCTGACTCAAAAACCTTAGTTGTTGTTGACACTTTGTAAATTTTAATGTCTATTTATCGGTACTATTTAGGGTTTGTCATTAAATATTCCCGGTCATTGTTAAGTTATCCGAACGTTATTTTTAAATGTTTCGGGTTGTATACACGGTTTTGCTATTTGCGTTACTCGCGGATGAAGTTTTTTTTCACGTGGTAAAACTTAAGTAGTACGACCAATAAGTAATTGAATTTGTATTTAAAATTCATCAAATGAACGGTAAAAAAATCGGAAACGCGAAAAATGAGCCAAATATGTGGACTAAATAGGTTAAAATCGAACCAGCTTTTAGGAATAAAATTAACTGCCATGGAAATAAATTGAATTAACAACTACCTAACATAGACTTAGAGTTTGTCAACAGACGCCGCTGCGCTGAAATTTGTGTACGATTTCATTTGTAATTATGTTTTAATACACATGTAGTATCTATAAGAAGCCGTATGAGCCGTTGAACGGAGTTGATGGGGCCTGAGCCTTCCCGACCACTCTCATTCTTGCTTCACTGTCGCTCATAGCCTAACATGCTAATGCCTCCTCCTGTTCATCAAAACGTCTTTGTGTACAACATAGTGCTCTTTACACAGCGCCTAAATAGTGACTAATGCATCATTGCATAGTCTGCCACTGCTGGTAACTCAAACTTGAACCTTTGAAATGCATAGGAATGTCCACAATGAAGACTCTAGTCTTAATTTTAAATTGGCAATAACTATAGTCACCAAATCAATACTACAGATGGAGACTAATAAAAAACATATAAATGTTACCCTCTTTTTCCAATCTTGATAGCAAAAGATTTTATGGCTAAAACTTTACCAGGGGCCATGGGTGAGTCTAGAAAGGGGGATGAATTCATGAAATATTTATCATGATTACCTAGTATGTTGTTATTTTTAAAAACGTGAAATAGAAAGTTATATAATAGTAGATAATTTCATCAGAAATATTCGTCAGTAGGAGGAAGAAATATTCATCGGTAAGGATACACAATGCAGTGAATGCTCGGAGCATCTAGCAATGGAACTTGCGAAGCGGAGGGTGCTTAATGTGATGCGAGCTTGCAAAAAATATTAAGGTTTCGACGTCGCAGCGAAAGGAAAGAAGGATGTGGTGGATGTAAGGAGTGTGAAAAATGTGGAGAGGATATGGCCAGAAATCTTGGAGTTGGGAGGAGGGAGTCAGATTTTTCTGGAGGGGAGGGAGTTAAGAGTGAGAGGCGAAAAGCATGATATGTGGCCATGACATATTTCATTCTTATCCTCCGACTACTCGATTTCTCCCAGCACGCCCCAGAACCCAGCCATGATTTTAATTCACCCGCTATTGTGAGCTCTCAAAACAAAGTCTGTTTCGTGGTGTACTCTCAAATCTTGAAACCTGAGCAGAATCATGAAGTGTTTGTTTAAAAAGTTAGGAGCGAATGTGACGGTTTTTTAATATGAAATAGTCTTAAACGTCTTCTAACTTGTGGTGCACTGAAGTTGCTAATCTTACCCCACAATATTGGAAGGTGATATCAAGTCAAATGGTCTTGGAAATAATATCTTTAAGGACGAAACGATAAATTACCTGTTTGTGATGGTAGAGGCGATGACCTTCGATGGCTTAATCTTTTTCTTCGGTTCTTATGGTGAGGATCGATGTCCGTGAAGTCTGTTTCAATGTTTAAACTTAGAATATTCTGAGTTAATGCATAAATGGTGCTTTAAACTAATAAATTTATCATTACTTCAATTACAAGCTATTGTTATCGCAAATTTTGATTTTATTCAATTTATTGTGAAAATAATTTCAAATTTCTTCAAATTATTTCTAATTCAAAGGATTTCACTTATTTTTATCAAAGCAAGCAAACAAACTTATTTTTATAAACTCGGAATCCACACATTGATAGAGTTAAACCAAATTGAAATAGTAACTTTGGTATACATTTAGAAGTAAATTCTCACTAACGTTTCTTCGCATTCTGTTTTGGACACATGTTCTTAAAATAGCATTCATGATTTCTGCTAATTTTCCCTGCGCATCTCGTGCAAAAGGCCTACTTTTTTGGGATTCCCATGAATGAAGATGATTAAATTAATGATAGCCTTTCATTTGAAATATTTTCGCTGATTTTAAAATTGTTTTTCTACAGTGAAGGAGGATCTTAAGCAGCTTTTCACGATGAGTGAAATTAGGAATTTTAAATAACTCCTACTCAATCTACTTCTAAAGCTCCTCAAGCATTTACTATCGTTTATTGATATTCTATACTCGATAGCGGCACAGGGAGAGGCATGAGTGCCATCATCCCATCAATAATCTCCGGGATTCAATTCTTATCCGCCAAATCACCTTCTATTTATCGAATTTTCCTCTTCTCCGACCCCCAGTTGTTTTCTCCCCTCTTCAGATTTATTTTATCCTTCAATCATCTCCATCCTTCTTTTTCCACTCTCAGTTATTGCCACTTCGCTGAAGTAACTTTAAAAAAAACTTTTTAAAAATGTTTAAAAAATCTTTTTTTATTCTTAAAATTATCTTATTATCCCTTATTAAATTGTCTTATTTCTATTATTATTATTTAATTATTTATTTTCAGTTAACGATTTACTTTTAATACGCAGTATTACGTTTTTGGAGTTTTCAATTTCATTTTTGTATATCTTCAAACAATATATTGAAAATATTATTTTGTCATATGCCTTATTTTGTTTTCCTTTTTTATGTTTTTCTTTTTTTCAGGCCTATGATACTGTGAATATATTTCCCACGAAGTTGTCAGGAACCGCAGAGCAGCTTTTGATACTCAGCCATGAGGTTACGTTTGGATGCTGAGCTTATGTGGTGAGCAGTGTGATGAAATAGTGGCCTAACTCCTGTGGTGATATGTTTGTCAATACAGTTTGTGAAAGCTGTCGAGGAAGATGAGGGTTGGGCGTGAGGCAGCGAGAACTGGAAAGAGGAAGCAAAAAGGCCGGTGATGTCACATAACCGAATTTAATGGACATAGCAATCCATATTGATAGGATATTTTGAATTCAATTCAAAGTTAGTGTATTTTTACTCTTCTAAAAAAGAAAAAAATATCCAAGCAAAGGCAAATGGTAAGGAACTTACTGGTTCTCGTTGATACTCATCTTTTCTGATATTTTGTCTCATGTACGAATCTCAATTGTAGTTAAGTTCTAATTGACTCTCGAACATAAAAAGGTGATGTATGCATTAGTTCAAAATTTAATATAGTTGTAGTCTGTCATTAGTCAATTGCCATTGGTGGTAGCATTATTCAAAATCTTTGAAATTAAGCTAAGAAAAAATTATTAGCGATGATGTTCATGATCTTCAGGCAGCTGTTTAATGACAAAAGGTTTGTGAACATCTTAGATGATGGCTGTTATGCTTTTATTGACGAGATCAATGAGATTTTGGCAAAAATAGTTCTGCCAGGTCCATTGGGATAAAATAATCAGAATTTACGTGCACAGTGGTTTTGGGAAATTTAAACGTTATTCTGAACTATAATTTAACTTTGTCCTAATTCGAATATGGAAGTCAACAGTAATTATACACTTAAAGTTACTGATGTGTTGATAAATCGTGAAAACATAACTCGACCTAATTCTTTTAAGATTTAATACATCACGTTACACGGACGATAATTTGATTACATTAGTAACTTTTTATGGCACAGAGCAAGGATGGAGAGAAACCCGGCATTGGAATTAGCCCTATACTTAACGTAAGGCGTCATGGGGTCCACAGTTTATGTATCATTCAACAGACGGCATACTGTTCGTTCCAATAAATGGACCTGTTCACTCCTAGCGTACTCAGCATATTCATCAATTAAAACCTCTCGCTAAAAAAACTATCGAAGCTACCTTACCACATTCAGTTTAAGACCAGTCTTATTTAAAAAATTGTCCGTATAATTTCCTTTTATCCATCTGACTGCGGGTTCTCATTTTTTGGTTTGAGTGCTCGCCTACCTGCATTATTCACCGTGTGTGAACTCGTTTCCCTTTCATTACTACATGCATTTCTTCCCGAGGACGCAAGCTAATGCTACGCTTTACTATACCCATCCCTCATCTTCATGGATATTCGCCTCGCTCGTTATATCGTAAGTTAGGATCCACGAGGGGTGGTTAAGTTTCTTCTCCTTCCCCGGCTTGCGACTCGAGTGCGAGGCTACGTGCGGCTAGGCAGCTGAGCCTGAACACTCAGCGTTAAGCTCCACGTGCAGAAGTGGATGTGTGCTGCAGGAAGATGGGGAGGAACAGTATTGGGCCGCAATGGTTTTGTCAGGCGTGTATTATATCGGCCCGAGAAGAACCGCGTTGACGAAAGAGAGAGCATGGGTTTGATCGCGATGAGAAAGAGTGCTGATGATGAAACGAGTGATTGGTTGATTGATTGATCGGGATCGCTCTCGACGTCAAGTTACGCTTACGATGGAATTGATTCACTCCCTTCTTTTTCTATCCCCCAATCCCGCCAGTCATCCATCTCCCATAAAATCTTCTCCCAAAAATCTCAAGCGTCTCTTTCCGAAAAACTCAATTAATTGCGTTTGAGATAGGGAAACACTGCGCCTCCGGCAATGAGCTTCAAGAGTGAGCTGCAACGCCGCGGCAGGTTGGCCGATTAGAAACAGTTAATATCGGGCGTGAAGGTAATCGGGTGAAGAGGAAAGCGCATTCTGGTTGGCCACGTTAACTCTGATGAATGTTGTATGACGAGAGTAATCGTAACCATCGTAGCCGTCCACGGTAATGCGTCAGTAACGTCGTGACCTGGCGATCCAAATGTCGCTTTTTCAAAGCCCTCCCGGGGCGTTGTGCTTCTTGTAGCATTACGGTCTTAGGTTATATAGTGCGGACTAGCAGCTGAAGTACCTAAAAATCCAAGTATGTTATATTAAAAACCTAAATTAGTTGTAAGCTCTCGAAAATATACGATTTTTTCTTAATTCTTGTTGTTTGGCTGGTATAAGAGCTTAAAAGGTATTTAATCTTTGCAATGTACGGCCATCGATTCATATACACTAAGCCAATACGTTTTACCAATCCCTGTGAAAGTACTCTACCCGTTCCTATATTTATGCCGAGTTATTCCGTCTAGTTCACAAAAGTGCCATATAGTTTTAGTCCCATGGATGTGGCCGTTATTATTTTAGCCAAGCTCATGAACACGGATGAAATATTGCTAGTGAGGGAGAAATGGAGTAGGAGAGAGATTCGGAAGAGGGTTTGAGAGGGGATATTTTCAAGTGGGGAAGAGTGACGAGAAATGAAGAGCGGGAGAGGTGGCGCGGATGGGTTGGGAGGTGGGGGAGTGAGGGGGTGGGGAGGTAAGGGCGGGGGAGGGGGTGGGGAGGTTAGGGTGGAGGAGGGGGTGGGTTGGATCATTGGTGACGAGAGAGGTGCTGGAAGAGCGGGGTTGGGGAAAGGGGGCGTCGATATGATGGCCAGGGTGAGGGATGCGTTAAAAGGGGAAGGTCGCCTCGTGTAGGCGCGGCCGGCGCTTTTCAATTTTTAAAATGTGCCGGGGGAGATGCGGTGCGGGATGAAAGCGGGCGGAAAAGTGTTGCGCCGATAGCTTGGTCGGGATGGGGGTCACGTCCTGAATGTGAGGAGTCACGGGAGCATCCGGTAGACGGCACTCTTTTAGAGAGACACCAATCTCCGTTTCGCGGTAGTTGTGGATATTTCATTGTCTTTTTGGTGCTTCGGAAGATAGCCATTCTAAAATTTCCCATAGATAGCTTAAAGTCAGGAAATCCTAATAGGTTTACTCTCTTCCGATAGGAAACCGTACGCTACGTTTGTTTCACAAATACGCTTATATCCGTGTCGTACATAACACCAACTAAACAATTTGCGCTCTTAACTCTCAGCGTTGATATTTTTATCTTCTGCGAATAGTGTTGGCAGCGTTTGAAGTGACGATGCAGCTAACATAAATCCAGCTGGGTGGCGAAAAATTTGGAACATTTCTATTAGAGTGAATTTTAGCTATTGCATCACGTTATTTCGGTATTTCATGAATGAGTTGACGGACTAATAGTGCATGGAGGCATGGAAATATTCTTTTTTTAAATTATCAGATTTCAACTTTTGTTTATAATCTTGAATTTTATTATTCATACAACGTGAGAACCAAGACATCAAACAAACAAAAATTTTATATTTTCATTTGCGTAAGTATGAAATTCTTCACTAAAAATGAAGGACTTTTTCTGTTCGGGAGGTATTCCATGTTATTCACTATGGTTTTGTGTTTTTGATAATATATTAATGCTTTCAAGCTCTCAAATTAAATGAGGAAGCGGAGGCAGAGTTATTCTGACATTTAATTTTCAATAATCAATCAGCCCTCCATGCTGCTTGGACGTCTGATTTTTGTGGTTTTGGGCATGGAGTTCATCCATTCATATTTTTACACACCCACGCCCGCATCAGTGCTAGATACTGGAGGTGGATATCGATTCCACCGAAAGGTCAGCAGTGGCATTTATTACTGGTGCCCAAATACGTCAACTCCATCCATGCCGCAACGAAGGGAGGGAAATTTTAAATAGCGGAGGAAATGTTGAGGCGCATGAATTGTGGTAATGAAATATTGGCGAGGGAATTTGATCGGTTTATAATTCGGTTCTCCGCCAATTTTTCACCGCATGGAAATTCACGTGCCGTAGATTTTTACACTACCATCAAATGACGCGCGATTTAGGACGATTTTTGCTCTGATAACCGTAATTGCGCCATAATTTGTTCGAGAAAAAGCTACTTGGTGCTCTTTCAACTAAGGAAGCAAAATACCCCGTGAAATCAATTGAATTTTCAGATGCAGATTTGACAAGAAAGCCAATGAGTTTATACTAAATTGGATATTTTTTAGCACTTTAGCCATAAATTTGGCATTGTATCTTGAAATGGAATTCTTGGAATTGCAAGGTGTTTTTTTTTTAGTAATCACGTCTCTTAATTTGTCTGGCAATTTTTATTTTTCAGCAAATGCAAAAATTATGGAACGGTAGGGGTGGGATACTTATTTTAATTAACTCATGTTTGCAATCATTGTATGAAAATGTTCATTTTTTTCAATGATATTAGGCTGAAATACGGTGATACATAATATGAAATTTTGGATCGAATTTCATTTTTTGGTGCTGATAAAAAGTTTGTTTATGAGTGCCTCTTTTCCACGAAATTGAATTAAGGGTTAATGAATATTCCTGGCGAAGTTTATTCCGTTTTTGAGCATGCTCTCTTGATTACAAGAGAAATCAAATGGGCATCAGGAAACTCGAACCTGCGCCCATTCAGTGGGGAAATTGAGGGTGAAAATAAGAAGGCCGAAGAAAGGAATTGCTTCGGTCGAAGCCGAGAAATATAAACGTGGGCGGAGTAACTGAATGAGGGAAACAGGAGATTGATGAAGCAAAGGAGAAGAGGGTGGATTGGAGAGGAGAGGGAATGTCGCGTGGAAGGGTGGGGTCGGCGGAAGGTCAGAGGGAACGGATCGTGCTCGAGAGCTTGCTACCCAAGAGGATTGACGAGGCAGCCGTTATAGGATATTGGTTATTCTGCACGCCAGCGTCTCCGTTGTATCTGGCTCCTTCTGATTCGAAGGCCGGCACGGTTTATTCGAGGATGCGAGAGGAGTCCCCATGGCGACCTTCCGCCGTCACCGTTCCGAGGGGTTTTGCACGTGAACGCGGCATGCAAAGACAATCCGTTTTCGAGGATCTCACCTCTCGCCTCGTCCATCTGCTTGCTCCATTAGGGTCAAGTGGTCCACCGTTTGATTCCCCGCCTTAAAGCTTTGCTTAAGGATATTTTGTTCGAAGCTGTCGTCTCTTTGAGCTCCCTCCATTTCGATCAGGAAGTTCCTTTGTCAATGACACACGCTGCGTTCTCTTCAGAACTTTTTTCGGGACTTCATTGTATCGTTTAGCGTAGCAAATATTTTCCTTTAAATATTTTTTCCGTGCTTAGCTCACAGCAGATAAAAATGTCATTCGTTTCACGCTTTGTGAACCTAAATATCTATCATTGTCTTTTATACTGCTTATGTTTACTTTTACTCGTGTGTGACTTTAGGCTTTATAATACTCACTTTCTCACAGCAAAGCTCGGTAGGTTTGGATGATCACTACGTCAGTTCTCTTTCAATGAAAATAGAGATGAATTTTGCTACTATTTTATCTTAATTATTCCTACTTTTTCAAAAGTGAGGACACTAGAACTCATTGTCAATAATCTAACGAGTTTCCAACTCATCGGGTTCCCCATGATCTGAAAGTAGAGTGCATTAATTTATTAACTCAGATGAATTAATCCAACAATTTCGTTACAAAACAATATCATTTTCGGTGATGAACCAGAGAAGAATGGTGCTGATGCAGCGGCTGTGGCGAAGTGGGAAGCCTGGTCAAAGAATCAACATGCATTTGAAGTGAGGGAGCATCACAAGATAAATGCAGAAAATGGAGTCACTTGGATGCTTGATTCGGCGTGCACATCTCACATGACTCATCAAGAGGAGTTATTGATTAATAAGAGGAAAGACAATGTGGAGATCGTGACGGCTGAAGCAGGCAGAAAGATTCACGCTGAATTTCGAGGAGAAATTGAAGGAACCAGCTATCTTGACGATGGTGAGGTAGCATTAACTATAAAAGACGTACTTTATGTTCCAGATTTAAACAGCAACTTGATGTCAGTTCCAAGTCTGGTCAAGATGGGCAAGAAAATAGTTATTGATGAAGATGGATTTGGAATTTATGACAAGAAAACAGGAGAATTAGTTGCACAGGGGATCCTTGAAGCAGATGCTTTTATGTTTCGAATGAACACGGACAGCGATGAACGAGAGCTGAAGAAAGAAGTTTGCTTTAGCACAAGCGAAATAAATAGTAATTTATGGCACCAGAGGCTTGGTCACATTAACAATAATTATCTTTCTAGATTGGCGAAAGAGAATCTTGTCAGAGGACTCGAAAATGTGTCGATCAAGGACGACAACTGCGAGGATTGCATTCAAGGGAAACTGACGAGAGCACCATTCAAAGAAGTCGAAATCGAAGGTGCACAGCAGATCTTGGAAAGACTGCACGCGGATTTGTGTGGTCCAATGCAACAAGAATCAATTGGAGGGAGTAGGTACATGCTGACTATTGTGGACGAGTACAGCAGAAGATATTTCGTCGATTTTTTGAAGAGTAAAAGTGAAACTGCCGATAAACTGATCGAGTTTATTGAGAGAAAAGAGAACGAGACAGGACAAAAGGTCAAGAATTTTCGCTCAGACAATGGTACGGAATTTACCAACGACACATTGCAAGAATATTTCAAGAAGAAAGGCATCAAGCACGAGAGAACGACGATCTATTCTCCACAGAGCAACGGAATTGCTGAGAGAGCCAATCGAACGTTGGTGGAAATGGCTCGAACGTTACTCATTGCAGCTGGATTAACACTGATGTTTTGGGCAGAAGCCGTGTGGACTGCGAGCTACTTGCATGATCTTTTACCTACGAAGAAGAGGGATCAAGTTCCACTTGAGATTTGGAAAAACAAGAAACCATCGGTCAGACATCTCAGAGTCTTTGGCTGCAAGGTCTTCTACAGAAATGAAGATGTTCAAAAAAAGAAGCTTGACGTGAGATCAAAGGAAGCTGTGTTCGTGGGATACTCGAAGAACAGGAGAGCCTACCGAGTATTTGACTTGAGTGACAGGAAGATTCACGAGAGTCGAGACGTAAAGTTCATTGAAGAAAAAATGGGTTTTCAGAAGAAGGAAGAAGACGTTGGTTATGACGAGACTAACTACGTTTTTATCCCAATTGAGAGGCAAGAGAATCGAGACGAACGACACGAGGAAGAAAACAATTCAGGAATTATCCATGACGTTGTTGAAGATTTTCAAGGACAATTCGACAGTGATGATGATTCATCTCATAAAAATCCGTTGGTAATTGTTCAAGCTGGAGAGAGAAGAAGAGGGAGAAAAAAAGGTGACACGAACGATGTCCTGAAACAGAGACACCAAGAAGAATTAAAAGGAATAGAAGATGAATTAATCCAACAATTTGGTAGCAGAGCGTGGTTATAAGATACACGAGTGAAATTTCCAGGAGGTCAAGAAAAGTGACAAGGGAAAATGTCAGACTTTGGAGTTTCAAGAATCGAGCCTCTAACAAACAAGAATTATGGACTTTGGAGCATGAGATTGGTTGCAGTTCTTAAGGCGAAAGGATTGTATCAAGATATCATAACGATATTGAACACAAAAGAGAATGGTTGTATCATTGATTTGAATAAAAACTTAACCCAACAAACTCCATAGGAATAATACTATTATTTACTTTTTGTTACTCCATATTAAATTGATTATGGAGTATATCAATATAACTATACGAATATACTCCATATTTACTTCAGATGAATAGTTTATAAAACTTCAGGTTTTATGTTAAACTGATTGTCTATTTTGTTATATCGCTGATGTTTTTATTTTTCCTTTTTGTTTTAATGTTATCTTAATTATTTTGTGACATTATTCTTTGCCACTCCGATTTTTCCCTCATAGTATTACAGCTGCTTTTGAAAGATAATTTCACTTTCACCAGGAATAAACATTTTCATTTATTCATGCCCTTAAATAAATTCCAAATGAAATAGGACTCTTGTCACATATGTCAACATTATTAGCAGTTTTATTGGTGAAGGTAGATATTATGTTGAGTGTAGCTCTTTTGTTCTTGGCATGGATCTCAACCTGAAAAATAATTAATGATAAAGTTGCTCTTCACCCTTCAAAGTTTATGCCGAAGTAAATTTTGTCGAATAAATTCGTAGTAAGCTGATGCAAGTACCTCTCTGGTGATCAGGAAGGAAGAGTCGATGGAACGAGCTCAAGTGTCCTTACGGTGAAGGCCATCTCCACCACAAGCCCTTCTCTTTGAAGCAAGCGGGAGTTGGGGCTTGCTAACAAGTCTCCAGAGTCACCAAAGGCCTCACGAAGGGCTGACGGCTTGGCATTCCCTCGCTAGGGCAGAAGGTTGACTGGTTTATTAACTTCGCGGAGCACACGATGCGGAACCGTTTCGGATCAAAAATCGCCCTGTGTTAGTCCGGAAATCAAAGACAGAGATCCCTCCGGAGCGTCAAGCTACTATCTCACCCAACCACCACCTTCGCGTGATCTCAAACGTGACATCGAAACCATAGCACGTACTCCAAACTTTGCTTTTCATTTTTTTTCGGTCTCGATTGTGTTGGACCATCCACGGCTGTCGATCGCTGTCTCCGTTGTCCTCATTCTTGCCTTCGGAACCCCTCCGAGCCCTCCCTACCCTCCTCCTCCCCCCCTCCCCCCGTCACTTCCGTCCGCTCTAATTTTTCCCGCAGTGTTCAAGGCGGATGGCTCCCTTCTCATCAACAAGAGTCCCTTTTAATTATCTCCTTCCTCCTTGATGTTACTTCCAACAGTTCGTGCCCCTTAAACCTTGTCATTTTCAGAAAATCACAGCGTGGCGTAAGTCTGTGTGGCCTTGCCTTGTCGGCTAAGTGGGGGTAAATTAGAAAATTTGACCAAGGGTGCGGAGCCGGGAAATTCAAGTCTCTTGGTAGTTTGAGGTACCTTGATAAATTTTTGCGGGAAATCTCATCGTAATGTGTTTTAGGTCGAGATCCTCTCAGATTTTGGAGCCATTTCAGATTATCCCGAGGAGACCTAGTAAGCCGATGTAATCTATTTGTCTGTCGTTTGACCCTGGTTGTGAATCATGACTACTTCAATTAATGTTCTGAGCTAATTCTTATTTTTTTATCTAATAATTTCTTAGTTCACCCAACACGAAAACATAATAATAGGGTAAATCAATTTCACAGTTAAATCATAATTACACTCCTACTACAAAAATATAACAATGAAATAGACAAAGCAATGTGGGCACACTCTATCAGTAATTGTTATTACCCTACCTAGAAGCGTACCTACGTATTAAATATTTGCTCTTTTCCTTAAGCGTCACATTTGAATGGATAGTTATTTATATATTCTGAAAACTGCAGTATATTCTTTGAGAGTGATGTATTTGCGGAGTGAGCACTTTACCATAATTGCCTTCTTCGTGAGTCCTGTGAGAAAATCTCTATCCCTCATAAAGTTTTTACAGATATCTTCACGTAGTTCTGAAAAGTCTTGTAGTGTAATATACCAACTTGGATACCCTTATAAGTGCAAAGTGTAAAAGTATGAGCAAAGACCGCAGTTAAAATGCCGTTCAGGAGGTCTCTTTAGCTTGAAGAATCGACCGCTTCTGGGGAGGATCTAAATGTGACGCCAGAGTTCCTTAGAATTAATTAGCGGGTAGCGTCTCCCTCTAGTGTCCGTCGATAGCTGCACACTGAGCCTTCACCGATTAGTGAAGTTCGTTCGGGAAGGTCACATAAGGAAGCCATGTTGGTTAAGGCACGTGAGAAGTGGCAAGGTTAGGAGTTGACCTGGGTGACCACGTGGAGCAAGCGGAAGGGTATGAATGTGTAAGCTTATTGTTGGGGCGCTAATAGTAAAAGCACGTTCACGAGATTCCAATCCAGAGAATTACTTTCCCAGAAATACTCTTTCCATAATTGCCATCATCAGTCCTGATCACCTTGCTCTCTTGTTTGTAGATTATTCTGAGTTCATGCAAATTCCTTTATGGAATAAAATTTTATCCGTTATAGGGCGAAAATAGTTCTATAACAAGATGCATCATACAGCATATTTGCAAATTTTCATTAGTGCTACTCCGGTAATGTAACAATTCTTATCTCTAAATATAGGTACATACATTTATGTTTTCTGATTCCTTAACTTTATATGAAACATAGTTTCCACAAAATGTGTAACACTTCGTCCAGAGAAACAATCAAAAGGAACAACGGCTTTCCAAAATATTCCAGAGAGTGTTAAGTTCTCTTACGCACTTAAGCATTTTTTTTCAAATTTCCTTACATGTGTCTTTAATTTTATCCAACAATCTTATGAATCTACAATGATAGAAGTTCCATCTAATCGATCTTGCTTCCGCTTTATTGGTAGAGTTTTGGATTTTCACTTATGGAACAGAAATATCCCTCTTATTTAAATTATTTCACATTTGATTACGATGCAACTGCAATAGAATATTTAAATAGAGGAAAGATAAACATTTGTGCCTGAAAGGAATGAAGCTCAGGTTTGTGTTCTTTTTAGAATCGGAAACCTGGACATATTCTTTTTTTTTCTTTCAGCAACGGAAAGATGAAAATATTTTAGTACCTACCTAATAAGAGTTTTTTTAGTTTTTCCGTGTTGTCTCGAGAGTTACGTTCCTGCACATCAATTAATACATATTTGTAACTGCTAAAAATATTCTGAAAGAATTTAGTATCGCCAACCTTCTACTTTAATTTGAAGACCGTAATTTGAAGTATTTTAATCGTCTTATAAAGTTAACCTGTTACGGTTGTAGAATATGATTTCACTGTGTTGTTAACATACTCTTGACACTTGACACTCTGATTGATGTTGCTTTAATCATCAGTGATTATATTCTTCATAGCGTATTATAATATATATTCCTTCATAGAGCACTAAAATTTCCCTAAGACAAAACAGATGTAGACTCATGCAATATGAAGCACCTGAGCGACCTGCAGCCTGAGCACAAATGTGCCTACGCGTCGTGAAAACTCCATTGCCAAAAAGTCTAAAACCACTTATTTTCTTGTATTCAGAAGGGTATGTGAGTGTAACGTTACTTAATATTCATTTATCACAGATAGCTTTGGTATCGACTTTCCACCTAGTTTCAATAAATTACTAAAACGGCTGCCTATACAGTTTTCATCGCTCTAAATTTTTCTGGCGTTACTTTTTTCCATTTTAAAATTGAGCTTTTTTCCCCTAAATAATAAAACATTCTTTATATCAATCCGCAAACCACAATCTTCGAAAAAAAACTTTAACAGGACGTCAACTAAGAATAGATATTTATTTTACGGTTCCAATGCGCATGACATTCGTTTTGCATTGATAAAGTTCTTCCCGCGGTCCCTCTATTTGGAGAAAGCCAGTGTCGATCGCCGGAAATTGGGAAAAAGGATGATTTTCTCTATCCCAAGGGAGCATCAAAGGCCTGTTTCGATTGCCAATGTCACACTCCTTTTAAATACAACCTAACAGTCAGGGGAAATACCACTTAACGCAGAGAGGTGACCCTTGGCCTTTCGTCTGCTTGTGAAAATTCTCGCGGGCTCTTCTATTTACTAATCAAATATTTCTTTTGCTCCTGAAACTTTCCCATTTTAATTTGTTGACCGCCACGTTGCGTCAAGAGTTCACGAACTCACCCGGCAGTAGAGATTACAACTCTGAATTTTTCGTGAGACACGGGCTTCAGTTTGTTTTTTTTTCCCCTCCACAGGAATGGTCTATGCCTCTTGGAAGAGTTGGTGATGGAATGGTGTGAGAAAGGACAGATTACGTGTGTCATCTCCTTTCTTCACCCCTTTTCCACCCGTTCCATGATCCTGTCCTCTTCCACCACCTAATCTTCACTTATTCCGCCGGGAACCTTTTCTTCCCTCCCCCTCTCAATCTGCGATGGTAATAATCGCTGTTTACCCGCCATTAGACCGGTAATCGAGTTGATGGTTAACCCTCACAACCGGCCAGAGGTGGCTCTCGTTGGATGAGGTGGGAGTCGTGGAATGGCGCTTTTAGAATTGAGGGTGTCGGGTCCATTAGCACGCTGTTTTGTGTCGCCGGTGGCATATTTGGGCACACCGGAGGTATTCATTAAACCAGCTACGATTTGCCAATTCCGACGGAACATATGTCCCAAGGGGTATGCTCCTCGTTGCCCTTTTGTTGACGAGGGAGTTGCTCGCGTCAGGAAACGTTTTTCCCGTCAATCGCGCCGAGAGTACCTTGGGGCGTGTTGATGGCGGAAGACGAGGGTTGTATGGTGAGCCTCTGAGTTTTATCACCTCGGTCATTTGCCCGCCGAGTCCTAAAATTCTGCTTTATCTATTACTCCATACGACTAGAACACCAATACCTACTGAGAATGGGGAAAACTCAGCTGATGATACGCTTTGTGGCTTCTGCTCCAAGTCTTATAATTGTGCGAATTCGTCAAAGTTTAGAGACTGGATTAAGTGCATGAAGTGTAATTGTTGGTACCATGAGCTGTGTGTAGGTGCTAAGGGGCGAGATAAATTTACTTGTGGTAAATGTGCTTAATTGTTTTGGTAAATTTGTTCTATTTTGTTCTATATGTTCAGATTTGGTGTTGTATGTCTATTTGTAAAGTTATGTTTGACTCTAAGAAGGTGTCGTCGAAATATCTCCAGACTGCACTATATTGTTAATAGCAATGATGCAAAATTTCAAAATTTTATGGAATAAAACTTAAGAAAACTAAAATTTATAACGTTATTTTACTGGTCCGATTCAGCCTCTAATCTGGTCCGATTCGCCCTCCAAGTCGTCGGGCGAATAGGACCATGCAGTCTCTTGAAGAAATTGCTCCAGGACCGTTCTATTCAGAGCAACCACACTGAAAATTGCGTTTTAAACTGGAAAAACATCAAGTCCTTTGCTGATAATGCTTTCAGAATGTAACTGTTTACACAAACGAGGAAATCGACGATTTTCCTTTTTGTGGCCCGATTCACCCCCCTTTACCCTAGGGGAGATTATTTTAATTGTTGATTCAGTTTTCGGTGATCGTATTACATTATGACAACCACCTCAATTACTTATTCTCAGTTATTCGTTAGAAAGAAGTCATTGCATGAAAAAATCTGACAGAAATGAGATATAATTGTAATATTGATTCACTCAGGTCATAAGCTGCTAAAACTAATTCAGTTCCTTCTGAAATTTTCATTTCGGCGTTAGAAATGTGTGTAATACAAATAAAAAATGAAAATATGTGAGATATGGCTCCTGCAAATTGAAAAAACATTTTTAAGGGCAAACTGTCATCTAATGTATGTTCTTTTCAAATCTTTAGCTCCGCCAGTTCAACGCCATGGTGTCACTATGTGGTATTTTTTTTATCATTAATGTGTACTTTAAGATGACACCTTAGCATGTAAAATGGTCGTACTTAATAAAAATCTGAGAAATCTTTCGCTGTATGAATGTTTTTCACTCATTATTGAACAAATTCATGTAACACGAGTAAAATAATTTTCAGCTCTCAGAGACGCAAATTAAATTTTTATCATGCATTCAATGACAGAACAATAAAACTTCTAATTTTTTCGGCCTGTTTTTAAGTATCACCACTCTGAAATTATCAAGGAAAGTATATTTGACTCTTTAAATTGGAGCTATCGAATAATTATGTGACTATAATCAGCAGTTAAATTCAAGAAAAATTGGCACTAATTAATTAATAATTGAATTTTGTCCAGTAACCTTTTGTTTGCTGCTGATCGTCCACTTAAATATTCAGAAAATGTCAGTCAACAAATTACTTATGTGCACAATGACGATAAAGGGTTTACTGAATTATGTATGTTTAATGCTAGCGAAGTTAAAATGTGGAATTTGGAGCCTATTATTTTAATAAAAGTGTCGCAAAGGTGACAAAATTTTTAATATGTATTTTTCAACAGTGGTATTGAAAAGCTTCAAAATAAAAAAAGCGCTTTCTTCCATGATTATACTTTTAAAAATGTCAATTTTTTCAACCCATAGAGGCTATGACCAATCAGCACTCTCATATCACATTCCTTCTCAGATCCTCTATAGCAGGGGTTCTCAAACTTTTTTCGTTTGGGACACACTGTTTCGCTATGCTGAATATAGCGGCACACCCCTTTGGCAGTTTCACGGCAGACTAGCGTGCCGCGGCACACCCTTTGACACCCATGTTCTAGAGGATCAAATAAGAAAGGGCATAACAGTTTAATCCCTCTCTCTCTCTCACACACAAACACGCACACACAAATGCACGTGAACACACCCTTGTAAGACATTTGATTGACGACCCTTGAGCCACGGAAACGTACACTACACACCACAAACTCTCGCTTCCGATCCAACCACGTGTGAAATATGAGCGGTACGGTTTGGATCAATCCACAGGGGGGCGGGAGTCGGCAACCAGGGCGCGGCCGGGTGCGTGGTCCTGGTGGGCGGAGAGCAAGAGGAAGAGGCGAGGCACCAGGGGGGCGGCGGGGGCAAGAAGGGCAGGTCCCACCCGCCGCCCCTACTCCGTTCTCGGACACTCCCGGCCATCGTGGTGCCCGGGATAAGCATCCTGCAGGCGCAGATCGAGGCTAGATACGCCGCGTCCAAAGGTAAGCGAACCTCCTCGCTCTAGAGCGCCTTTTCTTTTTTTTCTGCCCTGGTAGCCGCAACCCGACAGCCCCCGCCAAAATTATGCAGACTCGGTGTTGATGCTTCATATAGCGAAAACGGATGAGACTGTTTCCATACGACATATATCAGCTTGTAGATAATTTAGTTTGGCATTTATTGCTTGTAAAGAAATTTTTTAAGATAATTTTCAGGTATTATTTTGCAGTAATAATGAAAACCGGCTCCGTTTACTCCGCGGACTTAAGCGTCACTTTTTTTGTTTTAAGATCAGTACAAAACGCACAATGAATGGAATGAATGCAGAGAGAGGAGAATGCCCATATCGGCAACGCGGTTCAATCTAAGCGGTGTGAAGGCCGCCTTCGCTCTGTTTATTATGAAAAATGTTTCTTTGCCAGCATTTTAAATTGGAACTAAATTATCAACACGCTGATTTTCCTTGCGTGAAAAAGTACTCATCCGTTTTCCAGATATAAAGTCTCAAACTCGAGTCTGTCTACTTTTGTCGAGGACAGTATCACTGCAAACGCGTGACGTGAGTCATGACGGGATAAACTTAGGACATATGTTTACATAAATTTCACTCATGCGATGTAATGGAAGTTCACACGTCACTCAAGAAAACGCTTACTGTCCGAGGTGCAGGTAAGAAATAAAATGAGAATACACCATAGTGAGATTAGAATATTACATGAAATAATACATTTTACAGCATTCCCAATTTTTATTGCTGAATTTTTTGTTGTTTTTGGTTGATGATGGGAAACCTTGAAATTTCGGCCTGGTACTTCTAATGGCCACCTCTTTGCAAATCTATTGTCCTATCTCCTTCTCCATGCCAATAGATACTTCAGTTACACTTAAAAACCAACCATCCTTTTTCGTTTAATAGAGTTTGATCTCTAAACTCGGACTGTTTTAGCTTTTTGCGCCTTTAAAATTTGGCACGTAATTGGATGAGTGGATTTATGACCCCAGTTGGCGTGGAGGGGTTTAGGGGTTTCGTGGGTATCAGCTCTCTCTTGAATTAGTGCGCATCGTTTTACTTATCTTCCGACGGGTCATGCACTGAGTTTTAATCCTGTTCTCATTAATCCTCGTATACGCGATCACATGTACTGTGACTTTGAACTCTTCCAAATGCCATTTTTCTCGCTCGTAAAAATTAAACCTTCCAGTTGGAAGACTCACGGCAGGATGCTTACTATACGTGTTCCCCTAGGAAAACATGTATTGGATAAAATTTTTTCCAGTTCGCCCTACAGTCGTCGTCAACGTATCTATTTATCTGAGCTATTTTTCTGCCGATGGTATAGACCCGTAAGACTCGACTTTATTTCATACTGCCGTTTTTTTAATGGCATAAATATTTTTCTGACTCTATGACATCGTATCTTTAAAATAGTATTTATCGTAGAATTGAACTACCAAAGAGAAGGATTAAGTATTATTTAAATAGTAATTTATATTAGTAGCTGTAGGGAACCTGCAAGCAATTATTATCTTTATTTGGTCGTTGGCTTGTGCGTCATAATGCCTTAGTAATTCAGTTTCCAATCTAGTTATTTTTAAACCAGAGTCTCTGTCTCTGCACAATGATTCAAAAACATCTGTTATGAGTTTCTGAAAAATATCTGTTATGAGTTTCTGTGGCACTGTGCGCGCCTTTCATTTTTAATCTGCCTGAAGTATTATAAAGTATTAGCCTTTCCTTTTAAACCGGACACTTGCGACTGAAATGCTTTTCTTTCGGTTATTTTACAGAAGTTGTAAGTACCAAGTATGAACCCTTCGCGTCATAATGATGAATGCTATCGTGGAAAATTTACCTCTTTGTACCATTGTCATTCAGAACAATATTTCACCCAGGAAGAATTTAGCCTAGTTCCTTATGAATTTGGAACGTAGGTTTTCGCAGCGGAATCCATCGTCGTCAGAGGCTTTCGGGTGCAGCTGCGTATGACGTGTTGTCAGTGGGCAAGCTTTCGCGGCCATTGCAGGACGCATTATCAGGCAAGACGCATCATCTTGCCTGATGATGCGTCCTGCAATGGCCGCGAAAGCTTGCCCACTGACAACACGTCATACGCAGCTGCACCCGAAAGCCTCTGACGACGACTAGTTCCTTATGTTTCCAAGCACATATATATATTTTTGTCATTTACTTCATTCACGAATACCATGTCACTATAAAATGGTCAGTTTAATTTTATTTCAATGACGGTTTGGTGTGAAGTCAAACTTCGTTCAGTATCAATCATATGTATATCCTGCATAGTTTGGTCCAATGTATTTTCTTTCAGTGAAACGTTTTCATGCATTTGTTGCTGTTTACTTACCACCTAGCAATCTTAATCTGGCCCATGTTGAGAGGCCTGGTTTCATAATGTCCGGCTAACATTAACCGACAGAGAACGTTAAGTTTGTGATAGTGTTACCGACATTTGTGTTATGAAAAAGGCATCAGAAAGACGGTTATTGAATATGAAAGCTTGTAACAGATATTTGCGTACATAATCGTTTGCACACTTCGAAACAGTTGGACCAGTCATTATCTAATCGGTTCTTAATCGGTAACTGTGTATTAATGACATATCGGCTTTCCCTACTGTTTTGATGGAAGCGATAAAAATCTTTTAGGTCTTGAAACTGTGAAGACAACGAATGTGAAAAAGTAGCGACTTTTTGTCAAAACTTACTCTAAGTTTCTTCATTACATTCCAGGAAATTTGACGTAATGCGTAGGTAATTTTATGCAACATCAGCTTCTAGGTTGTTTATTTTCCTTATAAATATAAAATACAGCTTCGGTTAAATTTCACATGCATTCTTTGACTCATTTTTGAGAATAGTTAGTTTTTGAACATTGGATCTTTCTTAATTTTGTTCAGCTATTCATTTTTTATAATTCTAACGTCACTAATTCAACTTATATTTTCTCTCAAGTTAATTATTAAACTCATTCGTAATTCATTATTGATAGTTGTAAGCAGAATCTGCTATTAAAATAATCAAAAAACAGTTCGCGAAAATAGATTTATTGAATGCATAAGACACAAATAATTGGCTCTAAATATTACTCTCCGTTCAGCCTGTTGAAATGAAACAACCATAATCTGCCTTCGTGAGCTCACGTATAGTTTCAGGCGTATGGACAGAAGAGATGGCATTCAAATTACGACTGCAAAGGAGATAAAGCGCTTCGAGCCGTTCCATCTTCGCATTAAAATACGCGAGGAAGATACTTATTGTTAGAGGTATCTGCGGTGATGCAGGCCCTCAGGACCAATGTTGACTACTTATTGAACCATTGCCTCTTCATTTTAGGAGTGAAAGGATAGATTAAGGGACACCAGTACCCGACGTACTCTCCAAGCCACCTTTCACCTTGTTAATTTTTCCACCATGACTATAATTACAATGCTTGTGTGGAGAAATTACCGGTGGGAAAAATAAACGATACTTTTGAGTCATCGGTCTGGTTTGACTTAATCCATACCCTTGTCACTCTATCAGCGTATTCGAGGTTTCACGTGGACCGTTAAGGTTTCATTAACGGCACTCACGGGGCCGCAGAATGTGATATGGAACGTGGCGGGTCGTCGCACCACACGATCCAAAGATGCTACGATAGGCGTAACTAGCGTTTAATGAGTGTGTCGGGGTGAAAATATGTCTAGGCGGGTCGTCAAGTAACCCAGTGTGCCACTATCTCATTGTTGGGAAGCGGGGCTGGCTGGCGTTTACCCAAATTCATGGTTCCTCGCGGCGGCAGAGCTTTAAACATCCCCTCCATTCGCCCTCACTCCATCCCACCCTCCCAGCTCAACTCTCTCACAATACCTACCTCCACCCTAATTCGCAAACATCGGTTCACGCATGGCGGGCATCGCGAGCAAGTCTAGGATGCGACGCAGAGGTTGAAGCATTCTCTCCGGAAATATCTCTCCCTCCCTCTCTCTTGTGCACCCAGCGAATTTGCATTTGATTTGTGCGGCAGCCTTGGTAGACTCGGTCACGCTCTGCTCCCTCGGCGACGGCGCAGCGTCGCCGTTGCTGAGGGAGGGGTGAAGACACACTCGGAGAAATGGTGGAGAATGGCGTGCGTCATCGATTGGCGGTCTCCGGGATATTTTCCCTCCCGTGGCGATCATTCATTCGACTCCAGAGACTTGCACTACATTGTACCGCGTGCGTGAATGGAGAACGTGCTGGTCGGGATTCGGTCTTGGTGGTCTACATTCCTCCTCTCTCTCATTCTCTCTCCATTCCCGTGGGTTAACGAGGTGATTGGTGACAACGCCATGGTGCGACTGATGACGAATGTGTGGCCGGGGTGGGGGGCGCAACAACAACAAGGGCGCTCTGTAAAGAGATTTGTAGCGAGAAAGTAATGAGTGCGAGTTCTGAGTATAGGTCGCGGGGTGAACTCGCTTGAAAAACTTGCTGTGACAACTACTGCGAATATACTCAGGTGAACGTTTGACTATACCATGTAGAATGCCGAGTTAAGGAATTATCATGTTAAAAATCATCACTGTCATTCACTCCATTTAATTTTCCCTCTGATTAGGGTTAATTTCACATGTAAACCAATCATAAATTGATTTCACGAAGTAGTTCCCATAAAAGTAATTTTATTTGTGGCAATCCTAATAATTGAATATGATAAAACTATAGTACTTATTCATAAAAAATTCTCTATTCTTCTTTTAATTTTACTCCAATAAACCTAGCGATACTAATATCCAAGTATATACATATATCAACTGGTCATAGGTGAGATATTTAAACATAGAAGACACAAAATACACTAATTTTACGAATATTTCGGTGGTCACGGCGAACTTGTTATGCAAGTAGAGAGAAACTGCAGTTTTCGATGCCTTGCTAACCATGAACTTGTTACTTCTCATATTGCTTCTCTGCTGCGAAATTTTGTCATTCAGAATCAGTGTGTATCAAACGTCAACAACTATCACACTTTCCATCATCAGCGTGCCATGATCCCAATTAATTTTTCAGCAGCAACAAGCTTCCTCGTAACCAAGACGCGGTTTTACCCCATCGTCCTTTAATAACTGCTTACGCGAAACAGCTAGCTTACCAGTAACAAGATTAGCAGCGCCAACGGTGGATGCATAAACATGCCCTCTGGCGCAGACTTTGTGACGCGCAAATTGGGCTGGTGCCGGAGCTCGCGAGGTTAAACTTCCCAGGAGCAATACGGGGCGCGTGTTCCTGCACCGTGCACTTATTAGAATATCAATTTTGTGATAGTACACTCATTTGCATTATTATTTTGCCCCAGCATCGTAGTCACCCCTTAATTTTCCCATTTGATCCAATTAGTACCGCGAGTGAATCCGGTCGATTTCCGTGTTACTTCGCAAATTTTAATTGCCCAAGCCTTTGACCTTTGTTTCCTCCAATCAATGCGGAGAATCGATTCACAATCGATAGGTATTCTGCTAAATGTGTCGAATGAAATTGGTTCGAAAACAATCCTCCGGCTTAAGCTTTCTAAATTGGCCCTTGATCGAGTTGGCAATCCGAGTAAATTTAATCGGAAAGCGTGAGCCGTCTATTTAAGGCTTTGCGGAGTCGTCATTTCTGAAGACTCCACGTGTGCTCTATCGGTCTATCGGTGTCCCCAACCGTCCACTCCCAATGCCCACCCCTCCCACTCACATATCTCCCCTCGCTGTTTCCAAGATTGCATTGGCTCGGGTTGTCGACACGATTGCTGGCCTCTGCTCCCCCATCCCTTCCCTCTCACCGTGTGCCCTGTGTCCCCTCGCCTCGACCCTCCCTCCACCGTGGCCCTCTCGGTCTCGACCTATTGTCTCTCCTCTCTCTTTTCTTCTCCTTCCCTTTATTCTCTCCGCCTACTTTACCTAACCCCTTCACCTGTTTTGCCTAACCCTTCCCAATGTACCCATAATCTTCCTAGTTGGTTACACTTCCTGTCCCCCGTTTCCACGAAATTATCTGCGGGATTATGGTGACCTGAAGCGGAAAATCGTTAATCAAAACCACAATGCAGCGGACCCCGTGGACGTCGTGAGATATCGCGCCGTTTTGAACAGGTGTGGGCTTAAATTTTTATGGCTTATAGTAATGTAATGCATGTACACATGTGGTTGGTAAAAAAAACCGTTGATCCTGTTCCAACATTGTAAACCTTACTGTGGGAGTCTTCGATTAACAACTGGGGCTATAAGAGCCATGTTTCTAGCGTTAAGTAACTTAGTTGAATACTACGAGAAAATACAATTTTAATGAAATTAATGAAGGGTTTATCATGAAAATAGGATTATGCATTCCAAGTGATCCTGTGATGGATATATTTAACGATTTGAAGTAGTCAGAAGGCATTGATATCGCTTTTTTAATATTTCTTCATCATATAAATTCGCTGGGGGAATTATATGTAAATTTACTATGCTTTGTACCAAGTACATTCCTTCAGCAATGAATACTTTTGACAGTAGAAATACGTATCGTTATAATTCTTTTTCATAATTTGTCTTACATAAGCGTATCATCTTGATACCTAGTTCCATTTAGAGGCGATTGATTTCATGAGGGTGGTATTTTTTTAATGGAAAAGAATACAATTACTTTGAAGGCCCCAATTTGAAACCCAGTTGAAACTGAGGACACCAACTAAACAAAAAATTTGTGTATGTATGTGTGATTTTCGGGTGAGGTTTTCTGCGCGGCAGAAGATATGAGTCATTAGGTGGTGGTGAATGACAGCCAAGGTTGTGTGCTCGATTAAGGATGAATAGGTTGTAGGGTGAGGTAGGAGTTGCACTGAACTTAAGGTGCCCCTGTCACAGAACTCAAGTTGGCACAGATTTTTCACCTAAATAACAATTCAAATACCAGGATTTAAACATGACCCCTCTATACGTAAAGCCAATACTAGAGTCAACATTACAGCGTAATCCTTTCTGTGCTCATGAGATTACTGGGAATTTTTTAGAAGCTCAAATAAAAAACCTACCGTCTTCAACGTGTCAACACGTCTAAGAACGAGGCCCTCACCTATCATCGTTACTTTCATTTAAAACACTAAGCTTTCCCAGCCACTGTAAGTTCCAAAATGCTTGGATAGAAATTTTCAAAAGCCGTCATGCTTGCTCGAAGTATTAATCAATTATAATGAAGTGCAATGTAGCATTCGGAAAAGCTTGAAGAGCAACAATGGAATTTAACTGCAGCTCTTACTGGTGCATAGCCAGTGGCGTCGGAAGAGAGGTCAGAGGGGGCCGAAGGTCAACCCCAGAATTTGTCCTGTGCCCTTAAGAAATGAGTAGTCTTTATTAATAAAAATTAAATTTCACTCGCTTCCAGATTGCTTTCTCCCTTCTGATACATATTCTACCTGCTTCATATGCTCCTTTAGTCGAATTCTATTCTCTACCCCCATGATCCGCAAAAAATGCGGGCCCTTTTCATAGGAGCCGGGCCCTTTTCAAGGTTGGCGCCTCCCAGCCAAAATAGTTCCGACGCCCCTGTGTATAGCCCATGGTTAAGACACCGAAATTAATATCACTAATTAATGTGCAGGTGCAAACTAGTTTTCAACGCTTAGGTGTCATCTTGAAGCATAAACTTTTAAGGAAAAATCCGTTTTGCATATGTCTCTCCACCGAAACATCCGTGGGAGGGGGGAAGGAAGAAGAATGGAGGTTGCATTGAATAGGGTGGAGCGGAATTAAAGTGTTAGGTTAGTCATAATGGTTGAGCAAGCTAGTTAGAAGCTCCCGAAGATAAAGATGGCAGCAAGGGGCGGGGAAGAATGCGTGAGGTAAAGCTAGGTCAAGAGGCTGGGAGTTGAGATGGCCATTGGCAGGGGTGAGATCTGTCTTTCGACAAAGGAGGTGAGGCTCCCTGGAGGGGGGAGCTGCACACTTCATATCTTGTTACCACATTAAATATTGCGTTAATGTAACGATAAAAGTGCATTGAACATCCATGTGGAGTATTTGTGCGTTTGCAAGTTTAAATTTTTTGTAGAGAAATTGCATGAGGGACTGACTACTAATGTTTTGTTCCCACTGGCGACAGAAGACAACCGTTGGAGATATTATCAGGCTGCGGGAAAGTCTTTATGAATATTTCCTGTTAGTTCTTTAAGAGAATGTTTAACTAAGGTAAATACGGATATTTTGCTGGGATGACAGAACTTATAAGATTTTGTTGTACAGAATGATCTTCTTGGAATATAATTATTGCTGAAATAATCTTCCTTAGCCTAAATTAACAAGGTGGTTTTAGGTGATAGCATGCATACCGAGCCTTTGGATAACGCTTCGTTGCAGCTTAGCGTGAAGAACACGACCCAACAAGTTTTCTACATGCCTCATGAGTTAACTCTCACCAAGAATTTCCGAACTGTACTAGCGTCTTTCAGTTCACTCTTTAAGGGGTATTGGCAAGCCATGGTGTCTCTTCCGACTCACGCCCACGACCTTCCTTATTTATTTCGCCCATCTTTTACGTGCCCTAAGCTGCAATCGTTCTTCGTCCCTTAAGATTCAGTCGGCAACTTCTTAAGCTCGGAGCTGATCGATTCTCCTCTTGGTGTGTTCCGTTGCCGTTTTATTGCCGCCGTCCTTCATCCTGGCTTGCGACCTTTCTTTGGAGCATGCCGCGTCCGTTCCTTCGCCTTTCTCTCCACGAAATTCCTTTATCTTCCTTGCGCATTCCCTTGATACAATCGAGCTTCCGGAGTTCCTCTTCTTCCGTTCGCCTCAGTGATTTCTCCCCTGTGCCTTGAATACACGTCCGTCACGGCCATGCTTTCCTCTTTAAGCTCTAAGCAAGCTTCTTGTTGCCTCGCTCCCAGCATAAAGGGTTCGTCCAGTGTTTCTCCACCATGACATTACTTAAAATGGATATAATTTTTTTCTATCGCTTTCTGTTTTCTCTTCCCATTTGCTTCAGGCTGGCAACCAGTTCGCAACAAACAGCGGAGTGGAAATTGATGTAAAAACAAATGAAGAAGAACTCATTGGAATCTTATTCGCGGAGCTTCTGATTTTATAAAGGTCATGGGTTCATGGAGATTGAAATATGGCGGAGAAATTTTAATTCTGATGGTTTCTTGCATGCTTTAAAATTTGGTATGTACTATGAAAGCACGTTTCATTCATGCACATACTTCGATAAGAACTACTATAAATTACTTCCGTACACCAAACATACATACTACCTATCTCCAGACATGTCCTTTCCTAAAATTATTCCAGGTGCATTTCCATCCGTTTCATCATGAATACTTCAAGTTCAGAGCTGTACCTCTACCTTCACGCATTATAATCACTTTTTCTGATGGTCCATAATAGCTTTCATTTTCTTCATCTCTTTGGTCTTAATATAATCCATCAGCATTCTGCCTTTGGCTTCGGGATATGTATGGAAAGCGATTCATCACTCATATGACTTGTAAATAAGGGATTTTATTGTGTCTTCTGCATAAAATTATTTTTCGCCTATTTAACAGTAAGAAAACTTAATTCTTAAATACAGCAAGCATTGCAAATATTTTCATTCATATAAAATGTTTACCAGCTATTTAAGGTATTTTGAACTTAAAAAGTCCACAGGAACTGTGACATTGATATTTAAATGATTTATGCTATTTTAAACTAACCATGCACAATTTCTGGGGTAGATTTTCTAGGTTTATTTTATTTTCACTGTTTGGCTCTTCAATCTGTAATTTAAGACTTCGTCATGCGTATAATAGAAATGGCAAAGAGGGTAAAGGAAGTTGTTAGGCAATGCTAAAATTCCTCGAGCCTAAGGAATAAATGGAGAGAGATGATTAATTCCTTATAATATAAAAATATAATTTTATGAAAAAAATGCTGAGAGCGAGGGAAAAACTTGATACAATTGATACATACTAGCGACTAGTCGAAAGTTATGCTCGGTAGAAGAAATAAAAATTTCTCAAATTTACCTGATTATAAGAGATTAATTACACTGGATGGCATGAAACTCGGCCCTGACACCATTCCTGCTGACTCTTATTTAAAATGACCTCCTGAATCCGAATATGACCTCCATTTTTCCCCATCACCCACCATTTTCGGGGGAGCCCCCCCTCCTATTTTTATCACTTTTTGATAATTTGGAGGGATTAAAAGGATTATTTTAGCATTTACATTTCTTCTAAGGGTTTAGAGGGGTGAAACATTCTAAAACATGAACATTTATGGTAAGGAGGTAGATTTGGTGGGATTAGTCCCCGTAAATTGTATAAGAACGCATTAAAAATGATCGATTTTGCCGTTTTTTCGCAATTTTTCACGTATTTTCTAAATTTTCCAGCTTCCATTTCACCTCATCCTCCCCCGAATGAAGAAAATATATATCAACAAGAAATAGCAGTAATAATAAAAATATTTTGCTATATAACACAGCAACAATAATTAAAATATGTAGCAATAGTTCGGAAGATTCACTTTACCACGCTGGCGCTCGCAATGCCTCGCCCGCTCAGGTTTGGACAGCAATTATCGTGCTTTCACAGCAAAAGAAGGAAAAAGAATACTTTGTAATTCCACTATAAATATATTATTGAGATCTTATATTTTCATTGAAGTTATAAAGTATCCTTTTTCCTTCATCATGGAGTTCTACAAAGTATCAGCCTATCAAATCAGTTATATTGCAGTTGTCGTCATCTTCCCAAATCTAATTCCCAGATTTAGCCCTGCACTTTGAAAATCCTTATAATCAAAGCAGGTAATAAACGGCTCATTTGAATGTTAGATTCAATCCAAAAACTGACCGATTAAGGCAATTTGGACCGGTTTCATTATGTCTGGTAATAGCTCTTGTTATTTAACTTGGACGCTAAGTAGATATGCAGTTTAACCATCGGCTACGTTTTATATAAATTAAATTATCTCCGATTATTTGACGAAAATCCTCTTGATGACGGCGTGTCTCCATAGATTCTCATGCAGTTAAAATGTTAGAACAAATGATTAATGGTAAAAACATTGTGAAGAAAGAATTTTCCATCTGTTAGCTTACAATGTTTTACCTACCAAACCCTTTTCTATACTGCCTATTGCACTCTCCTATGGTACGCGGAAAAATGGCATTTTAAATAAAGTGGTACAGCAATCTATCTTCCTAATCTTGTTTATTTGATCAAACCTTACATAATACGTAGGGGTTCTTAATGTGTATCTAACGTCATCTGTAAACAAATCAGATTCAAATTAACTTAACGGTTGAGCCTAAATTTTAACCTGCATTCTGATCGTAGTGATCGGAATTATTCCATCGTAGTTCTTCTATTAAACTCGTAACACTAATACAATTATCATAACGGTCTTTCACAAATCTATCTGATCTCCTTCACACACACTCTAATTCCTTTGTCATACCTTCCTCGTACGGATTCCATATTCTAAGCGGCAGTAGTATGTTCTAAATGACGTCTGACAAGTTTAAAATGGCTTATTTCTCGTACTCTTTCATCGCATTTACCTAGAACTCTTTTTTATGAATCTTAATCTACAGTTTGCTACACTAGTTGATGTGTCGATGTGTTTCCCCATGATATGTCGTCAGTAATTAATAGATTGTAAGTATTTAATAGATTGTACGTTAGATAGTTCTTTTCTTTGATGTAATAATTATTCCTGGGAAAGCTATTCCTTTCCCAAAAGTTCATTACCACGCATTTCTTCAAAACTCTAGCTGCCAATTAATACACCAATCATCAATCGCATTTAAATCCTTTGCTAAAGACTGACTGTCCTCTTCATTCCTAATTTCCTTATACACTACTGAGTGGTCGACAAAAAAGATGGAGCTCACTATTTTAACTACCGTATTCAAGTTATTTACGTAAAGCATAGATAAACCTTATTTATTATTTCCTAAGGCTATGGTTAATGATAGCCTCAATGACCAGAAATGTTTAAGGAAGTTCAGACGAATTAACTTTGTTCACTAATTGATATACTTTTTTTCTTCTTACATGTTGCTCTCTCCCTACTCGGGAAAAGAATATTTAACAATTCAAGGTTAGAAGTTACATTAGTACAGTGGATATAATAATGTCTTTCAAATTAAAGGATTTGTCTTTTATATTGGTATGGTATGCTATGGTATAGGTTTTCTTTCAGTGGAGTAGTCTATTGAAAGTTTGAAAGAGCACTTTAGCATCAAAACTTCATCCATGGATGAAATGCTACTCTCCACTACTATAGTCACCTTTGCCAAAGAGTAAGCTTATACTGATAGGGTAGTTTTCTCCAGACGTCCTACCTTTCTTCCAAACTGTATCATAACCTAGTAACAATTACGTATCCGCAATGGTGCAATTAACTCTACAGTCAAGTAAGTACATCCCTGACTTATTACTTATAACTTTAAACAATAATAATAATCTTCTATAGTTAGGCAAACTGACCCTTTCTCTAAAATGGACAACTTTCAAAAGGAAGGTTATCATTTGCCCTTGGGGAATGCTAAAACATCTAATTAACCAAGTTGCTTTCGTAAAAATTATAGATGTAAGAATTCCAAATAAACTAATCAGATGATGGCGATATCAGTGATACTTTGGACAAATATTCCCTGCCTATTAATCATATTACCTCATACCTTCTACATTTAATGAAAATATTGTGATAGACATCATCGAGTACATTTACTCTTTCAGAAAATTTAAAATAAAATTAGATTTAACCCGCGATGGCACGCGTGGGCGGGGATTCCCCGCCCGATCGCAAAAAAAATTCCTACTCTGCACACTCTGGCCTCCTCTGTTCGACACTTCTTCTAATCTATTATTTCTGAGCACTTTTCACGTTATAGTCAATAAATACGAATAAGTATCTATGCATCACGTTATATTTCGTAATGGTCGAATCCCCGCCGGCGCGTGCTATCGCGTTACAGTGTCTGCTGGCGAAGTTTTTGAGACTTGACTCGATCAATCTCGCAGTTTACATTGCTATTTCGCTACATTTTTCCCCGTTACATCGTCATAGGAGAAGGTGGGTGAGTAGAACAATTGGTTTCGATCCTAGGGTACATATTTTCTCAGGTTCAGTCTGTAAAGAAATGGTGAGTGAAGCATACGCTAGTTCCATTTGGTGATCGCTACCTTGTATTCAACGCCCTTTACCAGTGCACCTTGCGAAAGTAATTATAACTGTAAGAAACTATAATTTTATATCTGTAATTCTGGTGATTGTCACAGCTATAGTATCATTTCAAATGAGATATATTCATAAATTTGCCATAAGCAGCTCTCTTTCTTTCAATAAGTAACCAAAAAGCCGAGCATACATTTCCTGACCATGAGTGAGCCTGAGAGTCATAACATATTGAAAATGCTTGACAGTGAGAGTGAAGGGGAATACGCAGATTTGAGTGAGAAAGACGATGAGGAATGCGATAACACTATTTACCGTTCGAGCCATGACTCATTTTCTTATGAAAGTGAAAATTAGCAATCGCCCGCAACAAGAGATTCTTCCTTCGTAGGAAAAAACGGAGTGACAGAGTGGTCTGTTGTGAAGCCAACAATAAGATCCAGAACTGAGAGATACAATTTGGTGAAACGTCTACCTGGACCTCTGCTTAACGCATGAAATGTATCAGATATTTTGGGTCCTTGGAAAATTTTTTTCCAGATGATATATTATCAGATATTGTATCCTTCACAAACGCAAAAATTCGAGGTGTGTAGGGTAGTTTTCTGCGTCAAAGAGATGCGAGGGAAACGGACCTAATTGAACTGAAGGCCCTTTTGGGATTTCCTGAACGTAGCTGGGGTGCAATAATCGAATCATAAAAACGTTTTTGAATTGAAATTGAAATTTTTGAACAGGAACTGGATATTTTAGACTTGTAATGGGTATAAATAAGTTCAAATTTTCGCTAACAACTTTGAGATTTGATAAAATTCACGAAAGAAACGAATTGAAGAAAAAAGACAAACTTTTCCCAATAACAGACATTCTAGAAACTTTTGTAAGCAATTGCTGGGTTGATTTCAGTTTGAGTGAAGTAGTTACAGTAGATGAGATGCTTTTACAATAATTCCGGGGTAGATGCAGTTTCCGTGTTTATGTGCCGAACAAGCCGTCTAAGTACGGGATCAAAATATTTGCCTGTTGTGATGTAAAAACATTTCACACCGGTAATATGGAAGTATACGTTGGAAAACAAAATCAGGCTCCGGATAAAATTGATTACAAGCCAGATTCAGTGGTAAAAAGACTGGTTCAATACATTTATAACACTGGAAGAAATGTCACCCTTGATAACTGGTTCATGTCCTACACGTTAGCACTTGATCTTCTAAAAAATTGTCTAAAAACAGTAGGAATGATAAGAAAAAATCAGGGTGAGATTCCACCCAATTTTATCGCTAAGTCGAAAGATAGAGTTTTTGGAAATAACATTTTTGGTTTTCAAGATAAATGATTTCAACCTAAAGCTAACAATGTTGTATTGCTCGTACCAACAACGCATCGAAATGACATTGTGGATCCTCAAGCGAATACACCTGAAATTGTTATGTATTACAACTCCACAAACGGTGGTGCAGGCGTTTCAGTTCGTTTACAGTCCACTTATAGCATCTCTCGCATATCATGCCGATGACCGCTAAAACTTTTTTTTTGCCTTGTTGAACATTGGCGCGATCATTTTTATTTACAAATCAAACTCAGGTAAATCTGTTCGTCGTAGGGAGTATTTTACTAATCTTGTAAAACTATTGACTAGAGATTACATGCTGAGAAGGGAGAAACAGCAAAATATGCAATTATCTCAGCGACTCCGGGTGCGGGAAATATGGGTATACCCGAGAGTGGTGATAACGTGCGCCACCATGCTGATGTCCGATGTGCTTACTCCCCATCAAATAAAATGGAAAATCAAAGATTACATGCAAAAACCTGTAAAAAGCCCATTTGCCGTGAACATTGTGTATTCAACTGCATATCATGCTCCCAAAATGCCGACGGAAATGACTGATTGTGAGTTGTAAATAGTATGTTTGTCTTGTAATCAGAAAATGTTCTATTAAATTCTCTATATTCACGGCTAAAAAATCAATATGATTCGTTGGTTAAACATTTTTTCAACTGAAACTGTCAAATATATGTTCTTTGTAATACTTATTAGTGCTTATTTAGCCCTATGCCACCCGTCGGTCTTTTCCCCGCCCCGCGTGCTACCGAGTTACTAGAAAAGCGCGTGCTACCGCGGGTTAATTGTAACGTAGTACTACTACATTTTACATAACGTGAAGGACTTTGCAATATGAATTGAACATGCTTAACTTGTACCGACTATTATTATAACTATTAAACTAACAAAATCCTTTGTCGGTGGCATCTCTTTTGAAGTGGAACCAACTCTACCAGAGTAATGGCCAATGGTCTTTATAAGTTATCAGTTGTTTTTTACTACAAGGAAGTTAGACTGACGGAAAACTCCACAAAATAATGGAGACTAATACTAAGAGCATGATACTGTACAGAAAATGAAACTATACATTTTCATAGAAACCTAAAAATTAATGAAGTATATGATATGTTGAAGCATGTGTGAAGCAAAGTAATACAAAATGAAGGAAGAGAGACACCAAAACGTTTAAACAGAAATTTTCAATTTAAACTTTTTAATACCTCTGTTCTCAATACTTTCATTTTTTATGTTCCTCTTCGCCTATGCATCTCTACTAGAGTCCAGTTTCACACATTCAAAGGCATCCTTTCATCACTCATTCGTCTCAGGTGTCCATACCATTTTAAGTGTTTTTTTTCCTCAATTGAACGGTAAATAAGACAAAATGGTAGTGGGTGCAAAATTGAAGAACAAAATCTCTTCATTGTTCTATGATAATGGGGTGTTTTCCTCCGGCCAAGTAACAGTATCCGACCAAGAGAAGTTCGGTCTGGTTGTCTAGGCTGAACTAGTGATGGAAAAATGTCGGTCAAAATCGATTTTTCGAGCAATCGATTTTTAATCAAAATGAAAAGCTCGACTTTTCAGCAAAAATCGAAATTTGCACCAAAAGATCGATTAATCGAAAAAATCTACTGTTCATTTTTGAAAAAAATGCAGTTGGTACAAAAACATGTTTATTATTCATTTGAAAAACGCTCATGATACACATTTTAATAATATAAAATATCCCTAAAATGTACTTAGAAAACATTCTTGAATTATTAGTCGTAAAAATTTACAATTTACTTTAATGTGGATCACCGCTTAGAACCATTCGGCTTCACTAAAATTTTTAAGAAAGATCAACTGATTGAGATGCTTTCTTGATGATCTAGGGCGTACCTTTCCAATTTTACCGGTCTTAGAGAAAAGTCTTTCACCTGGGACGGATGATGAGTTATCATTCTCAGCACTCTGACCGCGAAACTGTACATGTTGGGGTATTCACCCTTTATCTCCTCCCAGACTATCAGAGGATTGGGGTTGACTTTCCTATCAATGGGTGGCCTATTGAGGTATTGCCTAACTTCTACTGGCATCTACTTCTAACAAGAAGTGACCTCAGTGCCTCGAGGAACCTCGAGGATGGTTACTCGAGCCTCGAATAACCATCGAGGACCTCTGCTGACTACTACGTGCTGCTGAGATCAAACAAAATGGTCAAGATCGAAGTTGAAAAATCGAGTTTGGATCAAAACTCGAAGATCATGGCTCGATCTCGATTTCCTCGATCTTTGACTATTAAAACTCGATTTTCGATTTTAATCGAAATCGATTTTTCCATCACTAGGCTGAACCTCACTATTGGCTTTCCAGTGGAGCTGAAATTTGCGCATCGTGGGCTGGATTCCTCTCCTTCCGGCGTTGCATGAGGCTTTTCCCGCATCGGAATCCGGGACCTCCGGCCAGCACAGCAACTGCATCCACTGAATTAGCCCACCACCCCTGTTTTATTATCACCCAATCGTTTATGGGATATTGATTTGTGGCTGAAGTTTGAATAAACAAAAGAATTTAATTTGGACTTTGCATACAAATTCTCGCTTCTAGAATTATTTCAATGTTTATTGTATTATTTCTGTTCATTGGAATTGAACATTACTCTTGTGATGTCCAGAATTTTTTGACGGTTACAAAGTCACCTTTAAGCGTTAAATGCGGCATACTAATGAAGAAAAAATTAATTTACCTTATTTATCGAGAGAACAATTTTGTCAGAAAAGAATCCGTTCTCTCCAGCATTCACTGGTCTGATTCTCTATCCTATCTATGTCATCGATTGCGTTATATTTCATATCCTATTCTTTCCTGAATCTGCTTTTCTTCATTGTTTTACTCTTATAATTTCAAGGTTCAATTAAGTTTTGGGGTGTTTCATGGAAAGAAAAAGTCTCAAAAACCATTAAAATATTTTACCATGATTTAAACTTTTCCAACAAGAATTTACAAAATAATAAACCCCATTGTAAGTTTAAAGTGAAACTTAGGGGTTTAATATAATGTATTGTGCGGTATTTTGTCTAAAACTTTTTCTTGGAAAATGTTTTAATGGTAATCATTATCCATGTCCCAAAAGAGCTGCAGTCACTTCTATTTTTAGGTAAGCCGGTGGGAATTATAAGACGTTGCCAATTGCCCCCATATCTCGGGGATTATTTCTTATCCATTCATTATTCTTCACTGGCTTATATGACTTGGGTAAGATATTTTATCACGCATCTATGGACTTCATTCTCTATTCATAATGAGTGTTTGGCTCTCTACTCAGTCTCGTGGATCCGTTGACAGCGAGGATTCGACGAAATCCAGCTTATGAGGATTCGGGTAACTGGGATGAGTGAAGGGGAAGGGATACAGGGAGGAAAGTGGGTTGAGCAAGGAGAGGGGCATCATCACGTGATTTTCCTCTCCGCTTTAATTAAGTTCCGTCAAAATAAAACCAAGCTGCCACTTCCCTTACCTCATCTCCCTCGCTGGGATCCCCGGTATAAGGATGGTAAGGCGCAAGGCGATGGCGAGTAAGATACGGATGGGTAGGGAGTGATGCAAACCTCTGAAACACGCGCAGTGAGAGCACATTGGTGCCTTTTCACGTTGCCTTGTGAACGGCTGTCGAATGATTCTTATGGGAAACTTAGTAATCTGGAGGAAGAGAAGATGTGTTCCATTCCTTTAGGTCTGCTTGTCACTGAATGTTTAGGTCACTGAATGTTCGTGATTTCTAATTCAACCATACTTTTTCCGTGAATACAAAGAGAGAACAAAATTAAATTGGTTTTATAGTCAGGAAAAAGACTTTTATGGGAAAGCTTTTACTGTCATCGTCATTATTATCAACGCTCATCAACCCTTAAATTGTTTCAGCACGGCTCTCTTCTCTATTCCCCTCCTCCTCTATTTCAGAATTCTCTATTCCTCCTCTATTTCAGAATTGAAAATTGGCTGTGTTTATTCTCATCTTAGATTTTGAAAAGCTACTCCCTTATGTGGATATATATTTTTTGTTCGTGCGGTGTTGAAGATGGACTAAGTTATCAGCTGGAAAAGCATAAATGACCATTTCAGTTGGTCTCCTGCATCTGTAAAGCCATAGTAAAGTAATAAAGTAATAGTGGAAGTAAGTTTATCCCAGCAACATACATTGATAGATATACGCAAGGAATAGACAGGTCAAATAGGCGAAAGCTCTTTTAAAATTACTAATAATTCGTGAAGTGAACGTTAACTGCGAGCGCGTTTTCTTGCTCTGGTAGCCTAGGAATGTGTACAATTTTTTTGTTCATTCGTGAGCATATGTAATAAGGAGCAAACGGAGTGAATAAACAGAGGATGTCCACTTCAGCCTACGTTGGCGTAAAACTCTTTTATGGGACTCTGCTGAATTCAGTTCGATGGACTACCAATATCATGAGGACAATGCCGAGAGAAACATTCAAAGGATTTCATCAGATTGCATTTTCACGGGCTTGAGCATGGAAATCAAATCTGAATTTCATTACACGCACTAACCATTCCCATGCGGCAGGAACTCTCCTGGTGCGGACAGAGTCCCTTGAAAAGCCATTCATCACTCGGCTGCCTCTCTTTGACGAGGGTCCAAGCAGCCTTCGCGTTGTGCGTCGGCTTTTTTTTGAATTCACGGTCTCTTGGTAGTTGACAAAGTAGGGTTTTTTTCATACACAAAACCTTTTACCACCCCTAAATATATGGATTAAAATTCAACTAATAATTAGGTCTCAACAAGTTTTGCTCAGTTTTTTTCGTTTCACTTGATAAAGTATTTGTTAAATTAAGTAAACTTGCTTCCTTTTTCAGCAAAAACCTTCTTTATTCTTTTCTCTTTAAGTATGTATTTTGAAATTTTATGCTAGAGTTCAATTTAGTGACAGTTGAGATATTTTTATGTATGGTGGCCATTTATTTAAAAACTCAGTATGGTGAAAGCGTCATTAATAAATAGTTCTATGGAATATGAATGTAAAGGGGTCGTGGGGGTCTATTGGGTAGAGTCACAGAGCTATCGACCGGAGTGCCCCTGTTTAAAACCCCGGGCAGAATTCAGAACACCCCCAACGAAAATCCTCGTGATTCGATTTTCTGCGTGCCAAAACTTCGTAGGAAATCGCAGGGAAAGGGGTGAGCTCTACCCTTCATCGTCGAAGACCAACCTGTGGGTTAAATGACAATCTAAATGATTGTAAAATAATGAATTTTAAAATAACTAATGGTTTTTAGTATGGTTTCGCACACAGGTTAGCTATATCATATACTAACCAGTTTTCTGCTGAGGTTTTATAATTACATTCACGGAATTCATAATAAAATGTTCCATTTGTGCTTTCCTTCTCACTCAAAATTGTACTTAACTATTTTTTTTCAAATTTTCTACTCGAGGATCAGTCTGCCTCCCTGTCGATCTTCATTTCTCCTGCTATATTTCCCTTGAGTATAGAAGCTGCTGTGCATTATACTATACCTCCAATCAGTTTTTGCTTTTTTACCTTGAAATGGTGGTATCTCTGTGAGTAGAACGAAAACGTTTATCGGTATTCCTTCCCACTTAATGACGCTTAAACTGTTGTGCTTTAAAAATCCAATGTATCCAATGAATGAATCCTCGATACAATATGGTTGAGTAGTACTTCTGAAATTACCTTAAATAACGGTTGAAAACTAGGATTTGGAACGTCAGTAAAAGATTAAAAAGCTATCTTGATAATGTGTAATATACATGACAGAAAAATGAGAAAATATCAGATCCTGGCAAACGGGCGGCCATCTGGAAAATTTACTGTGACAATACGATGCAGTAGGGCACACCGTAATTTTTTCGATGACTTCGAAATACTGTATCTTTTTGTATTCCTTTTATATTAATGGTGCAGCTGAATAAGGAGAAAGAACGTTATGCTTCTGAAAATAGCGTCAAATAATTTAGATTGGAACTGGAGAAATTCGAGCCCAATAATATTCCTCAATTCATTCATAGTGACCGAGTTTTTGAAGGATGAGAGATTCAAAAAGCAGAAATTTTCATTTCGGGTGCCCGTGAGCTACTCGGGTTTCCACTATACTGACGAGGCATGGGATGCGGTAACGTCAAGATTACTAGGGTATACACTTAGTGTATAGGCAGTAAACTGGTCTCCAGAGTAAAAAGCAAGAACGTATTGAGGTGACAAAACCGTGTAAAATAAAAATAGTAATATCTCTTTAATTTTCCGTCGAATTTAGGACTATAAAGTTCTCTCTAAGAATTTATTGAATGAACTACACAAACATCCATTCCCCCGGGCTAAAAGAACCCTGTGGTCTTCCGTACATATATATATCACGGTGTAACGATGATATACTGTTCGATTTATGATCTGTAACGATTTGTTTCGCGAAGTGAAAACTATTCAGAATATAACTGGGAGAAATTATAGTTATGATTTCTTCCTATAGGGCTCTAAACAATTTTTTTCGGCCGATAAAAATTTATCCCATGTCATTATATAATTTATCACTGGTCTACAGAAGTAGATGCTCATGGCTACCATTATTTCTATTCAAAACCATGTTATTTCCTCGGTCCATGTATAGCAACATTCCCCACCAGTATTCTCACTCACCATCAACTTGCAAGTCATTTAGGTCATCTTTTAACGCGGTATTATTTTTACCATGAAGTTTCCTCTAGTCTTTCTTCATTTGAAGACCGTCAAACGTCTCCCAGTCCATGCGAAACTCCCTAAATACATATACAATTTCCACCTTTCGTAGAAGCACGCAGTCTTAAGCTTATCACGTCGAGACGAACAAATTACATTCAATTTAATTTGATGCAATGTCTTTGTTGCGCTTGATAAGACATCCTTGAGGATAACGACAGACTTAGCGATATCACTGTTATAATTAAACCTACTCAATCACCCCTCAGCTCCTCCCCATTTTTCTCGGTTTTCAAGCATTTCTTTCTGCCACCTTCGCCGGTTGCGTCATGCTAGTGTTGGGCTCGAAAATGCCCCTCTCCACTCCCCTTAACCTCTCATTCATTTTACTCATTTTCGCCGATCCTTTCCCCTCACCCGGATGCGTAACTCACTTCTCCCGCCGCTCCGTTGATTTCCAACTCTGACATTCCCATTCATCGTCCTCACCGCACGACCATTAAAACGGAGTTCGTTCGCAGCATTCCCGCCACCTTCCCTCATTATCTCGGCCCATGTTCTGGAGGAAGGACCTTGAATTTATTTTTATTTTTTTGTAGCTGCTAGCTGGCGGATAGGAGAAGCCTTTAGACGTCACATCAGCCTGTCGCAACTCGGAAGTCATTGTCTTTTTTACCATGGAGGCCATCCCTTTCAAAATCATTCTTTAAGGGAGGGATTACTCCTGCCCGTGGGGAACTTCAGAGGCGCAGGACTCTGGTTCAACGAGAAAAAAATAGTTCGATAAAATAACTGCCAGGGGATGTATAGCATCAGTAGCTGTGTCAAATTTTAGGGTGCTCACCGTGATCTCCAGATATGAAAAAGATTCTCAAGGGTGATACAAAATCTTTATTTCAATTTGATATTTAATAAGAAAAATGGTAGATGTTCTTCTTCAATTTATTACGTGATGTGACCTCTTTCACTCATTTTAATAGTGTATTCTAAGCTTTGGAGAGTTATCCATAGCAATAGAGATGAAAATGCTGAATTCTCAAAAGTGTAGCATCCCATATTGTTTCTCGATGGAAAAACGTAATTTTTTTGGGGTGATCTCTGCAGTTATTTCATTTATATACCTTCTAAGTGCTTCATAACAAGCATGCAAATCTGAGATATGCAGAAAAAATCAAATTTTTCATTGTGATTGAGCGAAAAATTTGAATTTCCAATCATTCTGCTTCCTCTCTAAAAGCAATGAAGTTAACTATCTCATTCAGTTATATAAAGTTAATATTTTCACTCGTTTCTATCTTTTTCAGTAATCATTTTAAACGGGAGTAGTGTTCGATTCCTTCCATTGTTTCGTAATTTTTATAATGCTTTGATACTCTGATAGTGTTGTATTCAACGCACAAAGTGAGGAAAAGATTGGGTTTCACAAAGAGAGCCGAGAAGCAACACTTAGGGGCGCGACCATCTCGTAAAATTTTAAACCTCAAAGCCAAATTTTCTCAGAAAGACGTCGCGCTGAGCGTTAAGCAAAGGAAGAGTAGGTAATACGAAACTGTCGATCTTAAGTTTCCTAACGTGGTCTTATTTAAACGAGATAGATCAAAGTAGACATGGACGATAACAGCAGCGGAAAAGTCAAGGCTGAAATAATTTGAATTGTGGTATTGCAGAAAAATGATGAAGGTAAAATGGATTGATAGGGTACAAACGAAAGCATCCTAAGAGGAGTGGGCGAAAAGTTGATACCCTTCTCCTGAAACAAAAACGTCTTCCGAAAACCTTAGAAAGAATAAGGGACACTTTACTCGGCCATATCTTGATGGTCTGATAGAGTAAATCTGCGATCAGAATTGAATGGGGAGAATGGAAAAGCAAGTCCTCGTGTGAGATATATAGAACAAGCAGTTTAACATGTAAAATATAAGAGTAACACGTATGATGTTGGCTTATTGGAGAATCGAGTGGAGAGCTATATCAAACCAAACTTAGAAGTTTTGACTCATGATGATGATGAACTCTAAGCAGCTGCCTGGAGGATTTGTATTTTTTTTGTAAAATCTAAGCGAATATTTAAATTAAATTCATGTAAATCGATAAGAGAAGCGAATTTAAGTCAGCCAATATTAATGCAACTTAGTTTGTACGTAACAGTCAAATCGTGCAATTATTTAGAACGTTATAATCTGACATGAGGTTAGGATTCATGGGAGTGCATTTTGTGTCTTAAATACTTCGATTGGTGTATAGTTAGCAACCAATAACTAAGGTCGTTTGTGGCAATAAGGATAGTTTCGTATTTTGTACGAGTAAAATGGACTTATGGGATTAGTACACCATTGAAATAACTGACCCGATCGGACCCTTGGGATCGAAACAATATCTGGGTGTGGTGGTTTAAATACTAGGTTCCCACTCCGAGAGCTTGGTGACAAATCAACAAGGGTGGTAGATATTTTTATATCGGTCCCTACTCGTGAGCTTCGTTCTCATTCTATCAGATGGAGCGCTAAATCGTAGAACCCTTGGCGATTTTCGCTCAAAGTAGGCTAATGGAGACACCGTATTACTCCTCACCTCCTTTTCATCCTAAATTTCCACGGTTTCCCAAACTATTCACCATTTCTACTTGGTAAATAGACGTTTTAAGAATTCAAGTATGAAAACCTCATTTTCGTAACTTTTTCGTTCGTAATTTTAGCGTCTTTTCTTAGCGATTCTCACTACCAGGCAACATTTGTGTGATAATTGGCGTTTTCCAGTCATTTTGACCAATAGGAGAAAGTAAACTGAATTGAAGGCATCTAAGTGCAAAAATAATGGCTATTGGAAAGTTGAGTTGGATATGAAGAGTGTAAATGCCGTTTTTAATACTCGCTTTAAAACTGATAGCACATGCTGAAGATGTTTATCTGGAACCAAAATCCTGTGTTTGCCAATCATTCATCCTCAGAATTACTGCGAATTGACAAGGCATTATTTTTTCCCTAACATTCGATCCTAACCGTCGGTGAAAGACTTCATTATTAACAAAATTACCCATTTCACGGCTTAAACTGATTTTTGCAAAAAGTTTGAAGAATATATTATTTGCTCCTAAATGACACACTCCTAAATGACCCTGCGTTAATTCACCATAGGGGATCGAAGCAAATTTTTACTTGTAACATCATCCAATTCTTTCAAACCAATCGCATAAGCGAATTGATTCAGTGGAGAAGCTCTTTCATTGCTAATACGTATGGTGTGGGAGCAAGGAGAAGACGAACTTCGGCAAATCGCATTTTAACTGAGTGTTTCAACCGCTACTTTTCTTTCTCAGAGAGAATTTCTCAGATTTTTCGGCTAGTGCACCTCAAAGCTTGAAGTCGTATCGGAAATTTATCTGCCATTTAGCGAGAGTTCCGCAATAAATATCTTTGTTAATAATTTGAATTACAACTTCCTGAATATTCTGAGATCACACAGAAATAAGGATGCAATGTAAAGTATTGTATTAAAACATTCCCTCAAATTTACTGGAACTCAGTGGTGCTCAAAAGCTAGAGAAAATTCTCTCCTTCGAATCAAATCCAGAGAAGTCGTGAAAGTTTAATTTCAGAAGCTAAGGCCCTTTCGATTCCGTTCTATGGTGACAAAGGCGAGATGAGTCTGAGGGCGAACCAGTTGGGGGAACCTTAAAGGGAGATTGAAAAGGTTTTCGTGGGGGAAATCTTCGACGTTTCCCGGAAAGGTTGCCCAATCGGAAGACACACTGTGTTATTCTCTTATCTTTGTTCGACTACATTTGGGCAAGAAAGATCTTAAGCTGCCTCGGTTCACCCTTTCTATTTGCTTGATTGGGTGCCCGGAAACTTTTGGCAGATCCGGAAATTAAAGATACGACGATAGACGTTTCACAAGACTGTCGATTTCTTTTCCAATGTGACAGTCCGTTTGATGAAGTTAACGACAAAAAGCTCGCGGAATAGTGGAAAGTAACGCTAGCAGTACTGACTTTAAAAACTTTTCTTGGAAAGGTTATTTATATAGGCTGTGTTTATAAAGGTAGTAATCTTAGAATTGAATCTTTTTCAGAAACCCAAATTTCGGATCGCTAATTTAGGCCGGTTGAAGGAATATCAGCAACGTGAGTACTGTCACTTCTTCAGCCGAGTAGCCCTAAAAGGTAGTAAACCCAAAAATATGAATATAAATTTCCCAGCAAAATTTTCGCCAAAAGAAGTGCCGCGGAGGAAAATGCCTTGGTAGTTTAATTGGTAAAGAGACAGGCCGGAAAATAGGGGTTTCTGGGTTCGAGTCCCAGTCAATGTGTACTTTTCTCTGTGGGAATACTGCAATTCTGCATTTCAACGTTGATAGAGACAATTGGCTGTCCAAAAACTGGTAAAACTTAATAAATTTTAAATTGAGAAAACAAATTTTGGCTCCACAATTAACTATGATGATTAATTGATGCATATAAACTGCGTTTATTGCAAAATTGAGCTAATAAAATCACATAACCGTGTGCTTCCACATTCTGTGTGCTTCCAGCCTTGGCGTCTCTACGTTTTGTTATCGTCTATGCTTCGCTGCCATAGAGAAGTGTGCTCTGGATGCATGGTCAGAGAAAGTGCTTCCTTACTCCTACGCTTCTTCTTCTTCTTTCACTAGATTCACTAATATTGCATATCACAACACGATTCAAGATATTTTTCCTAGATATATACAAGATTGGAAATATAATAACAAGTTAGATTCTTTTTTAACTTCCCCAAAACTATAATAATGACAGTTTTCCTATCCATCGCAGGTTACTAGGCTTCCCAGATTACAATACTCATTCGACTCTTCAAGCTTTTGTTTCCGATGCTTAATTGTGGTCTTGACTTCTTCTCTTGTACTTTTTCTCTACATGCATTTCTATCTTCCTTAATAATAAAATCTAGATAAAGCCTTGTCAATATGGCGTTGGCTTTTTCATTTATCTCCAGGTGAATTAGGACCGAAGTTTTTTCCATGTTAACCTAGATGGAATACGGTCATGATAAAGGCCGAAATATATCATAAATCATTTTCCGTCTCTGTCATAAGCACCATGTTGTCAACGAATCGTAGAATGCGATTTTTTCCCCGTGGATATTTAGTCCCAAAGTCCTTTCTTCGTTTTCATTGATGGATTTCTCTATGCTATCATGAAAAATCACGGGGATAGTGCCCAAAAATGTCTATTTGTTAATTATTCTTGCGTCTTCACTGCTGGATCCAGATTTAATCGCATCCTATAACCAGCTTCCACCTTCCCATGTGCCAGTTTGTTGTGTATGTAGGTACATGCTTCATCCAAATTTCTCTATCTTTCCTCGTTTTACGGCTTAGTTCAATTCTTACTTTTTGTAGAAGAGTCTCTCTTCTTCAGCCATGGCAATATTGTATTTTCCTCTCTCTTTCATTAGTCCTAATACTTCTTCGTTTTCTCCTTGACAACTTCTCTTCTCACAAGAACTTCTTTTTCGACTTTCTGTAGTCCGATTTTGATGTTTTACTATTTCTGTTCCTCTAATATCTTATTAACTTGCCCTAAAATGCGGAGGCAATAACGATTTTTGGTTGTTTAGTGAACCACAAACATTGAAATATTGGTTTTTCTGTTCTAGTACTTAATCAGAAATCAGATCAAAAAGCTGAAATAAAATTTGAGCCAAGAGAACCTGATAGATATTTTTAGCATTGAAATAAGAACAATTACTTCGCAAATAATCTCTTCGAAATGGGTGTTCTATGGTGCATAAATCATTTTTAATCTTGGCACAATACTCACAACTCAACTCAAGATCATGCTGACGTCATAGCATTGAGTTGTTTCTGGCAGGATCTTTGGCATATTAATTAGAATAAAAATTGATAATTAGGTAGAATCGCTCCATTTACATTGATCTTATAAGAATCTCACAATGGAACTTAAGGTTGATCCGCTTTCATCCTTTATTTTCTGTTCTTGTTTGAACCTCTCAGTTGCATACATTAATACTAAAGGGATTGAAATGCATTTTAAATGTCGTTTGCGGCGCTTTGATCCTCATAATCACTGTCAATACGATATTTTGCTCCACATCGACTCAACATTACTCATGGCTGACTGAAACTCAATCTCCAACAAGGTTTTTGAACAAATTTCCTAGTTACTTTATCATCTGTTTAGGTGTTATGCATATTTTCATTTTAACTGATAGAAGATATGTAACTAAATATATCCCACATCAGAAATAAAGCCATTATAATTTACTGAACCTTAAGGAATGAATATGCACCATAAACCTAGTGATATTTACAGCGATCAACTTAGGCTAAGATCTTTCTGATAGAAGCATTAAGAAGTGGTTTTTTTAAAAAATCCTTGGAGAATCCTTTAATCGACCGGCCGGCTGCGGTTATAGAGCCCTTGCTCTTTCTTATGTACAAAATGTTTATGTCAGTAATATATGCATGTGATAGATGTGACTAACTACTTAACTAGCTGCCGTTTAAATAGAAACAGAAAATTCGGAGGCCACAGAAAAAAATCCTGCATGGATTGGTTGCAGCCATGGGTATGTATCTGTAAGTTTATCCTTGTTTTTTTTAGTTTCCATAGCTTACGTATGCAATTGGAAAAAAAGGTACACAGCACGAGGCAATGAGAATCATCCTGTGGTCGGTCGAATATGGGTCGATGTTATGGGGTGATGTTGGGCTACCTCCCCGTAAGAATGATATAAGGCGTAGTGTCACAGCAAAATAGGTGCCCACTGGGGCATGGCCGGAAAGTGGAGTGAACTTCTAGCTGGGAAGTTCTACGGAACAAGAATGTTGCGCCGCGGGACGACAATGTACAATCGTTATTCTTCTGTTCCAAGCGATATTTTCCTTTTGTGGGCAATTGATTTTTCCTAGGAAAACAGCAATCGCCTTGAGGATGTCAGAGAATGTCGCGAAGGAATAGGGAAGAAATAGTCGTCATTATATCTACAACACATTGCACCTATATTCTCAATTCATTGAACTGTTCAAAGATTGTAAATTAGCCACGAATGTCTTGACAAAGTCACCCATGTATGTATCAGTATTTCTTTAGGGAAAAAAATCCACCTTGAACTGGACTCAAACTCAGCCCTGAATTCACCTCTGATTTTTGGCCAGATACCCTGCCAAATGAGCTACTAAGGCTTCATTTCCCCCTTCGGATTTCTACAGGAAAATCAGGGACCTGATTCGCGCCTCGGTCATGGTGGATTTTTTTCCTGTGGAAATTCTCCTATGGTACATTCATCTGTGAATCCAAAACTGTGAGGAAGTTAGCTTTGATTTTGCACAAAACTTGATTTTACAGGGATATGGCGGGATTTGACAACTTAGGTATTTAAATTCCAACAGTGAGCATGTTGTAGTGTAAATAATCGTAATTCAATATTTAATTTTTCAGGCATATTACTTAGGTGAATATACCTTCTTTCTTACCTACATTATGTTTATGTCAGTAATATATGCATGTGATAGATGTGACTAACTACTTAACTAGCTGCCGTTTAAATAGAATCATAACCTTAATTAATATTTTTTTAATAATTTTCATGTCACTTATTTTACCTGATCCGCCTTCCATCCATTGTCTTTGTAAAGAAAAACTATAATTCATTCTGTTGTTTTGATGACTAATATTAATAAAAGTCGGGGTAAATAGTGTATGTTAGAGGTTTGCGAATACTACCTGAGAATACTCGAATACGATAAAGTATTTTTCATTCGAAATCTCGAATAATTATCCTAAAAGATTCGATATTCGAGATATCAAATAATTATGCTAATTACGCTCTATTTGGCGAGTTGATGAACTACATCATTTAATTCAAAACTTGACAGAACGTGGTGTATTTACACTTTCTGTTCACTTATTAAGGCTTTAAAAAGTTATGGTATTTAACAGTCTATCATTGGTAGAAAAACTCTTTTGCCACTTTTTTGACATTTTAAAACTAGGATTACATATCTTAATTTAAGCAACATGTAAATTTTTACTTCTACAGGCAAAAATTACTTTGCAGAGTAACATTTAGCATTAAATTGCAATTCTCGTATTCGAAATTTGAGATATTCGAGTCATGATTCAATATTCGTTTCCGATTTTCAAATTCAAGAAATCTGCTATTCAACTCCTCTCTAGTATATATTAATACATTATTTGCAAAAGATATGATAGGACCCTCAGTTAAAATTGATATAAAAAGTAGTATTTTAGGGGGTCGTTTCCCAAAAACATATTCAGTACAAAATCCTTTTATCCTCGTTGCGCAAACTATGAGTTTTCATTAGGCACGCATTGCTGGAAATTTTTAAGTTTAAATACAAATAGTAATCATTCTATAAAAGCGTTATTTTTTCTGCATACTTAAACATTTACTTTTAAGTACATATAATAGGTGGTTGAATGACAAAAATAGATTAACTGGAAGCAGTATCTTGCTTAGGGAAATTTAATGACTCTTATTTGCGTTTGACTGAGTGCCTGAGGCAATTCGCTGTCTTTTGAGTCTCTATATTTTACAGCAAACGAGGTGTGAATTGACATTTCTCTACCAAGTATGAACTTTTGGTCAATTATTTTCTTTTATGGGAGTAATGTGAGCAAAAAAGATTACTTAAGATTCATTAAATATTCAACATAGAGTTTAGTTCCTCGTAAGAATGTATTATATCTAACCAGTTGGTAATTTGATGGGTTTTGTGTACTAAAGATATATACATAATTTCTTTTAGCAAGTTACTTTCAGGTTTGTTGGTTGTGAAGATGTCCAGGCCATTTTCGCCATGAATAACCCATCATCTGTATTTTGAAATGTTTACTTTAACATAAATTCTGGTAGTATTTTATCAGTTACAGTGTGTAGGATGGCATTGAGTATTTTGTTAACTTAAAAAATATTACAAAGCTGACCTAGTCAGAAAGGTCTCACAGAATATCTTTAATATCCTCTTCCATTTTTCAGCTGACTCTGTAGATAGAGATATAAATCGCATTCCCTCAGGGTATTTTTCATACTCAGAGTGACTTCATATTCCTCACATTGAGGCGATACTCTTTCTGGCATGAATATGCAGGAATGCATGACGGCATGGTGTTCTATTCCCTAACTTGTATCTCTACTTTCGCTCCGACTTCACCTGTTGGCATACATCATTGCTATCACATTAGGTTTTAAGCTACACGACTTTTTATTCTGTACATTCCGCCATGTTCCTTTCCACTGATCCAAGACTACGTTTCGCAACTTAGCCCGTCTCTTTACATTTTATTCTCACCTGGTAGATCCGTATGCATACTTACAACCATCATCAACTGTCAATAATGCTAGCCTATGCGTGAGTTACTTATTGTAGTCTTCAGAACTTCTCCCATTATGAGTATGTATTTATATTAAGACCAGCATCCTTTTGGTTTGCGTCTACGTGCGTTGTCTTCCCCGCAACACTTTCCCGAGCAGGAAACCTGGCGAATTTTTTCTGGTAAAACAAAACACCCGAACGCAACTTGAAAATATGCTCGTCTTAACTGTTCAACGCCGCAAAAACCCAGGTTTGAACATTTATTTATATCATTTTGAACCAGTAAAAAGTACAGGTAAACAGTAGCTTATCTCGCATTCTATAGTGTTGTTTTTTTAACTATTCTTAGTTATAGCTTTTTAGGCTGACTAAGTTTGTAAAGTATCCATTTATAACATTTGCTGTATGATTCATTTGTTCTAAAAGAGGAAGATTTTATGCTATGGATTTATGTATATTAATTATTAATTAAGTTATTTCATAGTATTTAAGTTAGTTTGGTTTCTTTAAGTTTGTTTATTTGTTTACGGTTGTTTGTTGGCTAGATTGTTGTTGGCTGGAGTGAAAAAGTAATCCAATACTAAATAAGTAAGCTTAGAGTTAAGTCACTTAAGAATAAATACATAAACTAAACAACTTGTAAATGCTTGATTTATACGCAGCCTGCAAAAGTACGTCATGGGCGGAAAAGATATTTCACTCCTTCCCCAAAGTTCTGGAATTCCTATAGAAGGCGAACTCTTACGCGATTGTTACATCCCTGTTCTTCCACCACATCGTTCATCAAATTATCGGAACATTGGAAAGAGAATCACGAGTCCCCAGGCATGAATTTGCATCTTCCCGCGGTGAAAGGGAGCGGTGGGGTGGAGAACCGTGCGGATGTGCAGTCAAGATGGCAACAAGCGCAGAATCGCTCGAGCTTATGGCTTTTGGGCGAAAAGGAAGGGAAGAGTGGCTGTCGAGGGGATATCCCGAAACCCACTCCCCGGCGAAGGGGAAAAAAATAGCGTCGCTCGAGCAAGACAAGACTAAATACGTCGCAATTCCGCCATCGGCCGTTCCACGAGAGACTCTGGTAGCTATCGCATTTGAGCCGGGATCTTTTCCACAACACCCTTTCCCCAAAAACCACCCCTCCACTTTTTTTCGACTTTACTCCTTCCATCCCTCCTGTTTCCACCCTCCGATGCCTCGAGCGCATCGTTGTGCGACCTACATTTCCAAGCCCCCTCCCACCTGGCCGTATTTCACCCCAGGCAAGCCCGCGTCTTCCCCGATCCTCCGCGCCTCCTCGCAGCTGCTCTCCACACAATACTCACCGTCGAGTATCCCGCCGCGGCCTTCCAGCCGGATCCCGCCCACTCGTGGCCCCATGAACGCTTGCAATCTGCTCGCACTTAATGCATTCTTCATAATTTTCTCGCTGCTTTCCCGGAGCGTCTCATTGATTTCTTAACCTGAGCTGCCATAAATGCTCATTTGTGCGAACTCGTCTCTCAACGGGGGTTAAACGTCGCCTCTGCTTCCTTGGTTTTTATGCCGCTTATTATTATTCTTATCATTATCACTCAGGGATTCAACCCGAAGGTTAGTTTGGGTAGGTGAGGGTAGAGCTCACCCCGAACTAAGCCAGAGGCGTGTGAATTTCACACATTCAGGGGGGGGGGGGGGGGGGGGGGGGGCAGTTTCTTTCCCTGGGCTACCTCGCACTCTGAGGATTTTTCGTTCGGGGGCGTCCAAAGGCTTCACCCGGATTTGAACCCCGGACCCTTCGATCAATAGCCAAGCCATCTACCCACTAGGCTACCACGCTCCCTTCTTATCATTGTATGGATGAAATATTTTCTAAGGTGACTTCTAAGTGCCCTTTCTGTGAAAATAATATCCTCAGCTGGTACAATAAGCTTTTATCTCCGATTTTTCACCTGGCAGTTTTTTGTTCCATAAAATATTCTCTTGCATCTGTAAAGGGAAAAGATCGTCTCAGATTTAACGTAAAATGACATTCAGTGAAAGGCACATTTTTTATTAAAAAAGTATTTTACCGTTCTTAATAATGCAGTAATAGATTAATTTTACTTTTAGTTCACTGTTTTTATCGTACTGATAAATATACATCCACTACATATCCTTTGGCCTCAGTTCCTTTTCCATGGCTCAAATGATAAAAGAAATAATTCAGCTGGATCAAAAAAAAAAATTAAGTGCAAAAACCGAATACTGATTCGTATATTTTTTAACGCCCCACAACTTCAATTTCGAGTCCATTTCAGCTGCTTCCTGAATTGCTCATTTTTTCTATTTTTATTTGAGGGCTCAATTTGTAATCAAGAATAAGGGCTAAAATCTAAAAGGAGAACAAAAGTCTCAAATGTTCATTGACCCCAATTGCCCCTGCTGAATTCACCAACCACTTCAGCTCCTTTCTTTTCCCTTTCACTGGTGCCCTGTGACCGACCGTCTCTCTTAGTCACTCCTTCACTCAACATTCATTATGTTTTTCCCTCCAAATTGCTATTCTGGGACACTCTGTGGTTCTTAGATTGATTCAAGAAGGCAAAAGATTCCCTATGATGCAGATATTTAGTGATAATGTGCATTATTCACAAAATAATTGATATGCTCTTGGCCTGATGATGTTTCTGATGATGACATTAACCGTCGAAACCATGTTCATAGTGTGAGATAAATACTTGTGGAAATACCAAGTTTATTCTCTGATTCATTATGTACTAACATCCTGATTTTATGCTAATTTTATGCCAAATAATTGATATGCTCTTGGCCTGATGATGTTTCTGATGATTACATTAATCGTCGAAACTATGGTCGTAGTGTGAAATAAATACTTGTGGAAATACCAAGTTTATTCTCTCATTCATCATGTACTAACATCCTGATTTTATGCTAATTTTATGCCAAATAATAGATAGGCTCTTGGCCTGATAATGTTTTTGATGATGACATTAATTGTCGAAACTATGGTCGTAGTGTGAGATAAATAATTGTGGAAATACCAATTTTATTCTCTCATTCATTATACACTAATATCCTGATTTTATGCTTCCAAAATTTAAAAAAGACGTTTACATAATTGACCTGTAAAGCGAGAGGTTACGTGTGTGAGATACGTGTGTTAGAGTGAGATAAATACTTGTGGAAATACCAAGTTTATTCTCTGATTCATTATGTACTAACATCCTGATTTTATGCTAATTTTATGCCAAATAATCGATATGCTCTTGGCCTGATGATGTTTTTGATGATGACATTAATCGTCGAAACTATGGTCGTAGTGTGAAATAAATACTTGTGGAAATACCAAAACATTCTAACTTCCACCCAATTATACGCTCTTAATTGCACTCACGAGCCTACAGAAAAGGAATTGCATAGCGTTTATAGAAATAAATTTATAATAGGCGGGTGATCATTACGTATATTGATTCAGTTTGGCAGTACATTTCCTTTGAAACCATCAACTGCGACAATAAGTTTTTCTCATTTTTTGACCACATTTTTCTCTTTCTTTTTCTCCTCCTCACTCCCCCTCCTCTCTCCTCCCTGCTCGTTTCCTTCCTCCCATTCTCCTCTTTCCTCTCAGTTCGGCTCATTACCCCCGTCCCCTCAGGTGGTTCTTTCGTTTTTCATCTCCCCCAATTACCATTTTCACTTCATCTCCTCCTTTTATCCAGATTGCAAATGAAAATCGATAGGAATTCATCTACGCACTGGTATTGAAAGAACGTCTCATGTATTCTGTCCGGGTGAAAAAAATTATCTATTCAAACGACAGATGTCTAAACCCATCGATTGAAACCCGTTTTGTATTGCTCATTTTGAACCAAGTTCTCAGTATCGCGAATGTATGAGCTCTATTTTGAGTTAAATATCATTAAATTATGTAAATTTATAATTTGTTTTAGTATTTTTCCTCAAGCTAGGGCAATTGAGATGATTAGCAGCTGCTAAGAAATAATGGCTGTACACGATGTATCAATTATTGAGTTTTATCATTGTAAACATTACGATATGCTCTTTGAAATTTATATTTTTAATTTCATAAGAAAAACTGTTCTTTAGATAGTTTTCAAACTTGAATAGAATGCAAATGTTGAGGAAAAATACTGGACAAAATCGTCCAAAAACAATCCTGTGGATGAATTTGGGAAAAATCATTGATTGTAAATGTTAAACACGTTCACTGCCTGTTTATTTAGATTATCGTCAAGGTGTTGACTTGTCGTTTCCATTCTAACTTCCACCCCATTCGAGTCATCCGTTTTATCACCCCCATCTCCTCTTTATCCATTTTATTCGTTGTCTGCCGTCGCGTCCTACCTTCTTTCAATCTCCACTGTCCCCTTCCCGTCCGCTCTCTGCGACCGTGGCTGACAATGCCTCAGCGCCTTGCCCACCCACTCCTCCCCCATCGCCTCTCTCGACGCCACCCTGCCGACTTCCCGTCGCCCATTGTGTCTCCTTCATCCCCCTCACGCTTTTTCTTCACTCTGCCTTTCACCTCCCTCTTCATTTCCCCCGGCCCTCCCTCCTTGCCACGCACCCAGCACAACTTCTCAGCATGGATGGAGATACATTAAATCCGTGCGTGCTTCGGCCGCTTTCCGTCCGTCTCGCTTAATCCTTCTCTTTTGTCTCATTGTTTCCACCCGACTTATTTTTATCAATGATTTTCGAAAGTGCTAAGAATAATCGACGTTTCATTTATAATGATGGTGTTATCTCACTTTTTTGAACGGTTTTGGTCCAATTCTCCTCAGAAGTGCAACTATCTTTCATACTTGTGCCCCTCGACCCTCTAGCTCGTCTGGAAGCATTATACTTCTCCGTGAGTTTCTGGAATATGTGTGGGGGAGTATTGAGCCTATATCCAAAGTGCATCGAGAGAAGGAAGGGAACACTTTTTACAGTTTTATTTCCTGTGTATCATGAGAGTGCCTCACTATGTTTGTCTATTCACGAGGAATATTTATTATTTGAAAGCATCGCCGTATGCATTGAATACTGCCGCTGTATGCAAACCTCTATATTGCTCATGCATTCCATTTAATACAGTTTTGTTTACGGACCTTTCATTTCTATTATTATGCATCAAACGTATTGGCACGTGAAATAGCTATTTGATGTGGATAACGAGTTGGAATATCGTTCAATATATGTACCAGAGTCTTAAATAAATTTTTCAACATTTCCCTCCAAATTCTGAAATTTTTTTTTTCATTTTTAATCTCGTCGCATTTACGAGTTAGTGGATTCCTTAAATACTGACCTACTCTTCATGTGTTTATTGCCACTTCTACTGAATTCACAATCTGAATGCGTATGTACATGCATAGGAAGGAAATTCTGGACGATGCATATGTACAATCCTAGTAATTTTACAGAGCCCCGTGAATGTTTTCACCCGCAACACAGAACCACTTTTCTGGCAGTATCCCGAATCTTGCAGGCGTTTAACAATCTTGTACATTTATGTATATTGTGACGAACGGTAAGCGCGAATCACATCCGCGGAGAGCGAAGAGCATCTCGGGTCGTGGGCGACGTAGGAACGGCAGATTCGGTCTGTTGGAACGACGTACGGAAGGAAGGGGTGGGGCAGGCGGAATCCGAAAAGGAATTATTCGTAGTCATGGGTTCGAGGTAGAGTACAATACATTTATTCTCACAATTAAAGCAGTATGAGCACAAGGTTTATCACTGATGGCTGGTAAAGAACACTCGGGGAAAAGAGGTTAGTAAAGGGGGGTGGGCACAGTCGACACTTGCATGAAAAAAAGGACAGTAGGCAAAAAATACAAAGAACAACCTGGTCATGCAACCAATTGACAAAATGAAAGAAAAAACACGCAAACTCGCGGGGTTCAACCAAAAGTTCTCTGGTACGACGGGCGTTCTGATCACCCAGTCACTCAACTGTTCAATGGTGGCTTGACGGAATGGGGGGGAAGTCGGGGATCGGGAACAAGGCGGACACGTGGGAGAAACTCACGAGTGTTGGTATCGGCTGTCGTATTTAGAAAATGGCCGTCAAAGTGCAGCGTTTCCGTGGAAAGGAAAAAGATGGGCCGAGCTTGAAGCTTTCCCTTTACTTGGGCCTCTGGTCCACAGGAACTGCACTGCTGGCCTTTTCTGCAACCGAACTCGGGAAAACTTCCTCGTCTCTCTGGGTGTCTGTTTGGTGTCTCCCTGGTGTCTCTTCTGCTGTCCGTCTGTCCTTCACACACCTTCGTCGAGAGAGGGGAAAGGAGGGGAGGGGAGGGCAATGGCTTGTGGGTACGCGAACTCCACGCCGTGCGGGCTTTGGGCGACTTGATGTCTGGAACAGCGCGCGGAGTTCGAATGCTGCGTGCGCACACACACACATCGGCGATTCACACATTTCACCAAAACAAAACATCACTCAAAAAAATAATAAAGAAGGGAGGGAGAAAAACGAGGGTAAGTGCTCTTCACCAAACGGGAGAAAAAAAGGGGGGAAGCGCTGCCGTTACAATATTGATTCCCGCTTTTATAATACATAATTCCCGACTTATCACCTGGCAAAGATGGTAAAAGAGGAAAGCATTCTATAAAATATTATATAGCTGAATATGAATTATTATCAATTGAGTTTTGATGCCTATATCATTTTCCATCCATCCATATTGGACTGCAGTTCTCGAAGGGCCTCTAAAATACCCCCTGTGCAAATCCAGCCCTCTCTGACCTCAGCCTCCATGTTCTCTCTTCTAGTCTTCACAGATCATCCTCTAGATCATACAGCCATTGTCATGGGTTATCGACGTCTTCTTCTATCTTCCGACCTCTCAGTAAAAACATTCATTGGAACAGATGTTTCCGGCATTCTCTGTAGTTGTCTTGCCCACCTGATTCTTCCTCTTTTCATATCGTACACCGAGTTTGGCTCTCTGTACAATCTCAGCAGCTCCTTCAAATATCTCCTCCAAATTTCTTGCTCATTTCTAGTACCATAAGTCTTTCCCAAAAATGTTCGCACTTTTTTCCCCTAGTGAACTCATATGGTAATTAAGGATCTCAATTAATTTAAAACAATTATGACTGAATATTGAGCAGTTCTTTCATCACTTATTGGCTCTGATATTTCCATAAATATTGAATAGGTAGCTATTGGATCCTTTTTCTTGGTATAATGCATCTATGCTTTTTATTTATAACTTACTACCATATAGTGCTGAAAATATTTATTTAAAACTGTTTTTTCTAATACCATACATTTTAAATTTAGGAAAATATATTGAGAATCTCTGCTCGTGATATTGACAATGAAATACCATTTTACGAAATGTGTTTCTTTGATTCAATGTGATGATTTATTCATTCATATTCGTGATGATTTATGATTGTTTTTTTTTAACTATTTACGATTGGATGACGATGTTCCGGGTGATGTAGACGGAACGCGCGGAAAGATTCGTAGCCGTCCTAAGGCAATGTACTCTTCAACTTCATTAATGTTATTGGGTATTTCTTATTTTATATCGGTGGTGACTTTTTCATTTCATCGTGTTCTTAAAGGAAGGTTACCAGTGCATGAATCTAATACCATACTCCGGACGTCAAACATTTATTCATTTTATGCTTTCAATGCGTCCAGTTAGCCACAAAACTGGAATGCATATTTTTAAACAAGCGAGATATATTCATCAAATCGTCTTCATATGGGTACAGGTCTACTTCTCAAAAATATGATTGCTTTTGCATTTAGCTAATTATTCAATTTCAAAAATGATTAATATTTAAGATACTAAAATTATAATAATAGTTTATTATGACTCTAGACAAAAGTATTTGTTTCTTGCCTGGAACTTGCTTTGCTTGTGGCATTACCTTAACACCAAAATTATTATTTTTAAACACTTCTGTAAGCATAATACAAAAGATGCAAGTTACATTTGTTTCTCTGTGCAAATTGCAATGTAGTTTTTAGATATTTTTTCACTATTATTAAGTATACTCTCAGCTTTAGTGGTGTTTTGAATTACATTATTACAAATAGGGTGTTGTAGACAAATCAAAGTTTCACCATTGAATATTAAATTCACAAAATGGAAGCAATATCGCTACAATAGATGTGATAAAAGACTACACTAAATTCACCTACCTGAGAGTATACGAAAATGGTAAGTGCAGTGATGACGTTCTGAGGAAAATGGGACAATGAAAAACTGTAACCAAGAAAACTGTATTCAGGAATTTGGAGCGAAGGAATATCTAATAAATCAAAAATAAGAATGTTCTTATCACTTGTAGAAAATTATATTTTCTATGGTTTAATTGGTTGGACGATTACAGAGGAAGGGAAGGAAGGTTGATCGCGACTAAAACTAGATTCTGGAGGAGCTGCTTTGGTTTGATACTAATAATTTTAATACTAATGAATTGAGGGAAAATATTTGAGTACATGGGATTGATTGAAACTATAGCGTAGCGTAAAAAAGCTGTAAATTCAGGAAACCTTTACAGCACGTACATGTAAAATAAGAATATAATTGATTAGCTTGACTACCTTATTTAATTCGATGTTCACTTCCTCGGTGCTATTTTCCAATTGAGTTTTTCTTTTTAATCAATACGAGCACACCAAAAAGCAGGTTTATTTCCAAAATCTGTAAAACTCGAGGGGAAAACGAGATATTTCCGTCCAGGAATAGTAATTCAATCTGTTTTAGGAATTCAGAAAGATAAAAACGTGCATATGTTTGCCGGGGATAGAAATATACCTTACTAAATCAAAACCCCATTATTTAAAAGTTGATGTTTTTCGCAAGTAAGCACTTTTATTCAGCATCCCTTGTGTCCCAAAAATCACGAGTCCAAATTATCATTTTCTGCTAAGTGTATATTCGACAAAACCTGTTTATCTCCATTTATTGGTTAACTTTCCGCGGCTGAAGCATGCACCACAAGATGGGAAATCAGAATCTTGCTATATATTACTCTTATTATTATCTTATGTGACCGCTTCTTGGAGGCAATTTACAACCATTTAATCTTTTATGAGAAATTTATAATGGTTAAAATATATGCTTTTAGTGCCAAAATCAAAACCTCTGACAAACGGAGCCATGAAGTGCACATGTTAATGCAAATTAAATAGAAAAATTAATGTTGCAGTCACGTAGTAAATTGGTATTTTTATTTACTGATGAATTCGATATATGTGAACGATCACTTTTATTTGAAAGTACATTTAAGGCGTATAATTGTAATTGAAACTCATGTTATTGAAACTTAAAGCCGATGGTTATATAAAGAACGGAAGTACGCTTAATTCAGTGCAGTTCCTGTGCTTATATTTATGTTTACGTTGTTATATTTAGCCTGGTACAGCTGTATAACTTTTCATTGTTCATCATTCAAATACCAGGCATTGTACCCCTTTTTATTGTATTTTTAAAAGGCAATTATAACCAATAGTTTATAAAACTATCGCTAAGTGTTTCGAGGTCGAAAATATTTAAGAAAAATTTTCATCAGATTAAGAGATATATTTATAAGTGGATAAAAATGTGAGGGCGCATAGAAAATTATAATTTACCATTGAAATCAGTTTGATAAATCTATTCACTCAAAAGTTATTCGTGCGTACATTCCAGAAAAATCATACATTCTTTAACGCAGAAAAGTCATGCAAAATAATTCAGTTATAGGTATACCTACCTATTATTCTAGCATACTTTAATAGACCTTTCCATAGATTTTACTTATGGTACATAACTTTACACACACTATGCTATTCACATTGGGGGTTGTGATTAAGTAACAAAGGAAGAAATAACACGGTAAGTTCGTCCTGCATTTAGTTCCGGTGACAGCAGAATCTCGGCTCTCGAAGCACTATCGAGCGGCCACCACCAATGAATTCCTTGGCCACTTAAAGGAAGGACGCCATTAAAAAACGTCTTCACCATCGGCTTTCCAAGAGACTCGCTTAAGGGTCTTAACTTCCCTTAAGGAACGTTCGGGACGCATCCATAATGGATTTTCAAAATTTATCATTCAATGAGGATTGGGAGATGACGTCTATGGAATTAACGGAGGCGGTTTGGTTTTGGAAATTGGCGAGAGGAGCGGGAAAGACGGGTGGAGGGAAGAGGGCGGAATAGGATTTGCCGGCGAGAGAGCTCCGGAAGGGAGAAAATGAGGGAGGGGAGGAAGAGAGTGAGGAAAGTGGATGGAGAGAAGCGGATGAATAAACGAGAAAGAAATAACGAGGAGATAGGCATGCGTGAGGGAGGTCTCGGGAAAACGAATTCATTTCGCCGAAATAAACATCGCGGAAACTCGTTCTTGGCTCCGCTGGTAAGAAAATGGGATGGTGGGTGCAAACACCATCGGAGTCTGAGTTGACCAAGATTTGTTTACGTTAAACATTCCACCCGCATACTGACGCTCACCTGTTTGCGAATACGGGAGAAAATTTCCCAAGTGTTATTCACGCGGATAAATCATAATCGTGCGGGTTACTTCCCACAAGAAAAGACGAAAACTCTTCATGTAAAACGAGGATTGCATCGAGGATGGTATTATTTCGCCTATGGCTTGGAGCGTAAATGGGATGTGAAAGATGTTTTCTGGCGGGATCCATCCGTGTTCACAAACGCAGTTCGTCGATCTCACGGATCCTATCGTCACGTTTCCCTGCGGTGTGTTCCTAGAGCAGCCCCTGGAGAGGGAGGGAGGAGCTTGACACTCCTTATGACGCAACACGAAGGATTCCGTGGAGGCGTTTTGGGAAAGGAGAGATAGAGAGAGAAAGGGATATATCGAGGGGGCCTTGGCCGGGAGGGCGTGAGGAAGGGAGATGGCGGAGTGCGTGGGTGGAGGGGAAAGGATCTGCGGAGGGAGGCGGTAGCGGCTGCTGAGATGGAGGAGCCGAGAGGCAAGGGAACGGAAGGTCAAGAGGCGAGAAGTGGTGGTGATGGAGGCCAAAGGAGTTGCTACGGGGAAAGAGGAAAAAAAGAGGTTGACCATTTTTCTCGGGTGGTATTGGGGTATGCCGGGTCACATATTTACTCGTTACCTATAGGGTGGTTTCCTATTATTTTTTTATTGTCTTGATCGAAAGTTTATAACCTCTGGAGTACGTGTTTTAAGCCGTTCGATTTTTAAATGACGTTAAGTATTTTTCCTCATTAATTAAAAAGTGAAAAAAATCAATGGCGCGAAAACGCGACGGCAAACTATTGCATGCCGGTTAATCCTACGCGTGACGTCAAACTATTTCCTTTACCTGCCACCAGGTGGTGCTGCGGGCGCTTCCAAATAGACGCCGCACTCCGTTAAAGCTTATGAACAAGTATTGGAGGCATATTTATTCCGTTAATTAATTATAATTAACTTTTATTTATTTATTTAACATTACTCATGCAGTTGATTCATTTCAAATCAGTTAGTATTCCTTTCACAAGCATATCATGTAGTTCGCCTATCGCCGCACGACCTTCACGCCATGCTTCGTCGTAGCAGAAGACACAGCGAGCAGGACGTCCTTGAGCCTATAAAATGACTAATAATACCATGTTTAACTGAGAATTCTTTTCCAACATTGATAGTTTTTACAGGTTAATACTAATAAATATTCACTAGAGCTAAGGGGCCCTGAAATACAACGGTAAGTTCAGGAGACGAATTTTCCTATGCTTCGCAACGTAAACTACATACCTGTTACGTCAGCATGAAGGCAGCGCACCCCGCCATTTCAGAGCCTTTTCAAATGGCCTTAAAATTAACATTTAATTCTCTAGTAAACTGGGATTTCTCAATACAAACTTTTTGCGTAAATTAAATACATTTATGTCAGGGCACAAATCGCAATTAATGAAGTCTGTTTTCTTTGATGAAGGAAACTACCCTATTGTCTCCTTCAGTGAATGTAGTCTGCCACCCGGATCGGGTGGTATTGTGGTATACCGGAGTGTGTATTTACTCGGTACCTATTGTTTCCTTCAGTGAATGAGGTCTTACCTCCTTGGATATTTCCGTAATTCCCATTGCTAACGAGGATTACTTCTAATTCGAGAAAGTTTCTACGATGCTGAGTGCTGTATGCATGCATTTCAGACTCAAATTAATTTTATGTTAATCATATTATAGCATATACCACTCACGAAAGATTTCATTAATAACTGTAAGAGTGAAAAAAGGCCTGCTCACCTCCATCAAAATTATAAGTATCACTAATTATGCTGTCTTTGTCGAAAATTCTTTAACCTTTTTGATTTTTTATGGATCAAAAAATTATAACCTACATATCCGTTAGTATTGTTTACTTCACGTCATCGTTTGATTATAACCAGCTAATTTAACTTCATTTTTATAAACTATAATATCTGGAATCCTCTGCACCTCTTATGGTACACTATGCTGGTTAAATAAATTTATAGCAATGATTTTCTAACGATCTTTGAATATCCCTTGGTAGGTAACCACCCGCTTTGTGAAACCTGAAGATCGTTCGATCGTAACCATCTCCATCCAGCAACCGTTAATACACCCTTGATTTGCAACCCAAAGTGAAAGCTCATAAAATAAATATTTTCTGGTGGCAAACATCACCATTGAGCTCGAAGAGCAAGCATGCCATGATAATTGATCGTGCGTAGCAAGAGCATGGGCAATGAATGGCCTGCTTTCGAAGAATGGACGACCGACGAGATATGCAGATGGACACTACTCACAGGGCCGGTCCTTCGTGAGGCAAGCGCGAGGTTATCATGACGAACAAGGCTTCCATTTACGCTGCGGCGGGGATGAAAGTCAATCCTCTCTCCTCCTCCCTCACGATCGAGTTCCCGTGAAACGACACGTAACGTACCCCTGGAGCAAAACACACTGATCGGTCACTCTTTTCGGGACGTGACATCATGAAGTTCTCAAGGAAATTAAATCAACTAGCACTCAATACTCAACGGTTGTTAGTCTCAAAAATATTCAGCTAATATCAAAAGAAAATGCTGCAGTTTACAGACTTTACCCATATTCTTGGTGATTATCATTTTTACTACTGACACTTCTTGTGATATACAGAAGGAGAAAGAGAGAGAAATTGATCGTGTTGATTTTTGGTAGCAAACAGCTGAGGTCATGTGGTCCTGTAAACCTACCTAGCTACTCTACTGTAAAGCATATTTTATAAATGTTAAGAGTAAATATTCAAGGGAGAGTTCCTAAACAAAACATTAGTTTATTCACGTCAGGAAACTGTCACGTATGCCGGGAACGTTTAAAAAATCTAAAGATTTTGTAGTTGACTGGGAGAGGTGGTTCATGCATGAAATTGAAAAATGTTTTACTGAAGTTGAGTTTGAGTATTGCCTTCAAATAGGAGGGAAAAAGTTTTGATGGTGTTTAACTTAACTTACCTACCTTAAAACATTCAATTTCAGTGCAATTTAGGGTAAAGAATAAAATTTATAAAATTATTATTCTTGACGAGATAGTTTTGCATTTGACCTTGATACATTTGCGAGGTATGAAATAAAACACTTCAGAATCATGACTAGAGAGCTCGGAAGAAGGGCCACTGCAGTCGAATTTTTGTTCCACTTGCACAGGATTTTAATGTCTAAGCCTTATCCTACGGAAAATTTTAGCTTTATACGATCTCTTTCATATGGACTTTGTATATACGCCGTCAAAATCTTTAAGACTGACTGTACTCCGTGTACCTACAAAGTCCTCATTAAAAAAAAAAGAAATCCATGATTGTTTCACAGCATTCCGTCGTTTATATGTGCAGATTCCTCTGCATAATATAAAAATGCACTACTTATCTTATACTGCTATAATATCCTGGTAATGGAAATACTTCCTGGAGTATCTACAAACTTGATTATATGGCCAATTTGTAAATGAAACTATATTAGATAATATTGTCTAAACGTTTTAAGTGAAAATTTAATGGGAGTCCACAAAGATAAAAAAAATGATAAACTATTTCACAATGCATAAACATCAAACGTATGCCACACTTTTAAGCAATGAAATTGCATGTAATACGTCAGAGTGCTATTTTATATTATACCGTATTTTCGTCTATATTTTTTATATTTTACTTGTAGTCGGTAAAACATTTGTTGTGTTTGTTTGTGTGCTCTTCAAATGATTTAGCACCAGTTTGACTGGAGGGGCAATAAATCCCCGACAGTAAATCTTTTTTATTATTACCTTTTAAAACAAAACAACACAAGGTTGCTACGACTATGCCAAAGCCGCTATGTGTAAGGAGTGAGTAAAGTTTTATACCTTTGTTGAGCCTTGATATACTTCTTGGCATACATTAAGTTTCATATATGGTTTATGTTATCCTATATGTGTATACATTCCATATGTAGTTTACGTTAACGCGTTTAAGCAAATAAAATTTTATGTATCCTTTCATCCTCCTCTCTACCAGTTTACCCCCTCTCTCCCTTTTATGTTAAGCACCTTATTGCTTGAGTAAATGTTTTTACTGCGGACAAAGTTGGAAACCTATATTCTTCCTAACTCTACTCTGGATGAAGTCATGTTCCCGTTTTAGGTGCATTTGAAAGAATGCACCTAAAACGGGAAATTTCGTGGTGCAAATTTCGTGTTAAAGAATGATAAATCACTGTTCCTCTGATCGATGATATGACGTTGTGCAGAACGTCATAGTATCTTTCTGCACAGTAGGTACCTGAACGACGCATTATCTCCTGTAACCCAATAATGTGGTTATATCGCCTTTATCGAAAGTAAACGTACCCTTTACCGTTACATTAATCGCCTTCATGTCAGCTACAAATCGCCTCTACTTCGACTATGCATTATTTCGGTAATCGCTGGTTGTGCCTACATCGATCACAAGGGTGACAGTAAGTGCATAATCACCAAGAATGTACTACGTAGAGGCATTAATGGCTACAATGCTAATCAATAATAAATTATTATAACGATCATAGGAGAGAGACCCTTGCTAAATACGAAGTAATTATGTCTGGCTGCGGACCAGACATAAATGCAACCATTTATGCAACATTCAGAGAGATTCTATGAAAAATTGAACGCTTACGTTGCGCACAAGATTTACGCAGGCACAAAAAAGAACCAAAAATTCACACAACCATCCTAATCCATTCCCTAGTATCTTCGGTTAGATCTATATTAAAGGGGTTATATTTATGTACTTCAATATATTTAGTGGAATAAACTTCCAGCTGAATTAAAGCAATCATGCACAGTTTGAATGAATATCCATTTCATCTCTCGCCGGGATTTCTGATCCTTGAATTGAGCTTTTATTTCGCGAAAAAAACAGCATAAAACCCATACCATGTTGCTTCTCTTGAGGCTGGGAAACAGGAGGAGTGGCGAAAATGATGACATTGTGAAAGCAATCGTTCAATGGGAAAGGACTTTGGAGAAAAAAGAAGAGACACGCCAAGGATATGTGGCCCGCGCGGAGGTCAAACCATCAGGGTCACTCTGACAATACCCACGTAGGAATCCGCCCCAAAAGAGCTCAAGAGGGTCGCGCATGGGAGATTGAAAAGCCGACGAATGAGAGCGGGGGATGGATGCGAAGGGTTAGGAAGGGGAAGAGGGAGAGAAGGATTGAGGGTTAGGCTGGAAGGCCGACGGGAGGTGAGGAGGGAATCCGGGAAATGGGAGGGGATGAGGAGAGGGGAGAGAGAACGTGGGAGGGGAAGGAGGGAGATGTTCCTTTTCCTGATTGAGTTATCGGCGCTGACGGCGGAGTCGTGGGCGTGTTTGAGAAGGTGGGAGGGGGCGCAAGGAGGTAGGCAAGACGTGGAGGGAGGCGTTAGAGCCAGTGCATAGTGTCTTCCCTCCGTATCCCTCTCCTCCTCCGCCTACTTCCTTAATCATCCTCCGCCCTCTCTGTCTCTCTCTCTTCGCCCCTCCCATGCCTTGGTCCCCGGAGGCTAGCCAAGGATCGCTCAAGTCCTGGGATCCAAAAATCCCAAGTTACCCGCAAATGGATTTGCGTCGTCCCGGGGAGGGTTCCTGCCTCGCCAACACGCCTCGCCCCTCCGCGCCCTCCCATTCCAAGTGTCTGTCTGCATCCCGCACCGGAAGAGGTGCGGGGAACGGCAGCCGCCGGAACGAGCGTGAGGAGAGAAAGGAAGACTCCTGCAGGAGCGGCAGGACAAGGGACTTTCATAGTGGCAGAATTTTCTTCGTGTGAGCCTCCGTTCCGGTTCCTTCTTCCTGCTTGGCTCTCCCCTCCCTCTTCCTCCGTTATCTCCTTTGCCAACCGCCGATTCTCCGCATTCCTCCTTTATATTTCATACCCTTTCATTCGTCAGATCCCCCTCCATCCCACTTCCTTCAGGGACCCTCGGCCTCTCCACCCTCACGCACCCTTTTCACGCTTCGCACCATCCACCCACCTCCTCCGACGGCAACCCTTTCAACGGGGGCTCTTCCCTTCACCTCGTGGCATCCCGCTTGCCATTTTGCTGTCGGTGTTCCTCTGTCACACCCTTTTGACATCTTCTTATAAAAATCCTCTTTATTTCCTATTGAACAGTCATGTCTCAAGAAAGGAGGCTTTACGATGAGAGGGGAATTATTAGGTAAGATCCTCACAGAAAAAAATGTAAAAAAATATCAGTTTAGATTTAGCAGTGAAGAACTGAAATAAGAATACCCTGAAACATCGATGTATATAATAAATTTATAATAGTAGAATAATGTAATACAGTTTTTCCTATTTAATTTTATGATGGTGCAATGAAAGGAAAAAGTATTAATAGGGCTGTAATTGTAATGGAAAAATAGGAATGTTGATGAAAAAATGAAATGAAATAAGCAGAAAACGGTTAAGATGCAGAAATGGAACGGAATTAAGTAAGAAAGCACATTGTATGATTCCATTTGCAGTGTTTTTTTATTCCAGATGAAATATTCAAAGAGTAATCTTGAATAGATAGAGTGCCTGTGTCTCATATGCCAAAACCTATTCCCTATTTATATTCGCCCTTTAAATAATATAAGTCTCCTTACAGCATCCCATTTTGAGATGTTTTCACAATTTTTTAAATTTTCAGTGGGCTTAGATTTTTTTGTTTATATTTTCATCTGGATCATACTTCTACAACTTTCACGCCTGAGCTCTTTTGTGATTTGCCTCCCCTTCCAATCCCTCGAATTGCTGTGAAAATGCTAGTAGCTGGGATCAAAGCTTCGTACTTTTGCTCGTTACCAACTATTTTTTGACAGTATTCGTCTTGTTCCGAGAAGCAAAAATCTTTCTTAAAGCTTGTAGAAGTCCAGATTTCCTTGTCGGAAGAGACGCTTACACGCCTCATTCTTTGGCCTTGTGAGGGAGGGACCATTGTTTAAAAAAGTTTCCGAGAAATTCAAATTATAGCCGCGAGAAGGTTACATAGGAGGAGCGGGCGTACATTTTCTTTTTCGGGCATTCGTGTTGACGCAGGATTCGAGGGGACGATAGAGCGCAAATTGAACTCCTTTGGGCTCGCTTCTCCACCTTTCTTCTTCCCCTTCAGCCTTTCAACCCTTCGCCCTGAACCCTCTCTCGCCACTTCCCTGCCGCTTAATCTCCTCTCGTTCGTTCCGCCTTAACTCTCCTTATCCTTTTTCCTTGAGAGCTTAGGGTGAGTCCCTTAACAAGCCGGCCGAGGTTCAGGCTCACAATTCGATTTTTTCCTCGCCTCGAAACCTTTTCTTTTACTTAATGAGTGAAAAAATACTTCTCTCTGAGATTTGACACTGGAGAATATGAGCCACTTTGGTCTCTATTTTGCAAAGTAATTTTTTTACCCTCTTTTCGTTTGCCTCTGTTACGCTATTGTAATGGTCGATAATGTAACTCATTTGCTGGAGCTGAAATAAATTCAGGGTTATACGTATTTTACATTTTGTTCCTTTTAAACAATATCGCCAGAATAGTTTTATCGTAAGAAATATTTATCCAATAGATGGATCGTTTTTTGCTTTGACGCAGGATTTAAGCACAGTAAACGCCAAATATTCCGAAAAATTACCCTATTACAAAAAATATCAAAACATGTGTTCGCACATAAAACACTGCCAATTGAAACGAGCCAAATTACAGTCTCCGGGATAAACGCTGTCTTCATTATGATATATTTCTAGTACATTTATTCTAAATATTTATTTCTCTTCCACCTTTTCGTTCAATTTATAATGAAATGGATTGGTTTGCATATGAAAGTTTGGATTAAAGATAGAAAATGGGAATTTATTTACTGTAAATATGCAAACGCTTTATTCAGAAGTAGAGGAATGCATCAAAAAGAAGACAGAGCATCAAAGGATTAATTTGATGAATTGGAAGTTCTTATTCTGGCATCCATAATCATAAAAAGTAGAATTTAATATTAGATTTAAATATGGTTGCTATAGTCTCCTATGATTAAAAAAGTGTGCATTTACATTTTCTGAAATAAAAATTACCGCCAATAGAATCCCAGAGGTATTTTTCATTCCAAACATCATTGCACTGTAATTAATGGTACTCAATTGATGACTTTTTAGGACTGACTTTGATGAGGTTTTAAATAATGCCCAAAGTTAAGAACTGACTGTATATCGGGTAAATATCTATTTTAGGATTGCGATTAAAATACTTTTATTTCATTTTATTTGTCGATCTGTGTAAAAATTTGTCATTTTAGCTCAACTTTAATGTAAAGGTATCAATGGTGTTCATCGTATTGCTGTTTTATCATGCATCAAATCCTTGTCTAAAAAGCTTATGATTGTTACATCTTTCACATTAACGTCAGAAAATTATTTAATATTTCTCCACTGCTCTTTAAATCCTTTTTTACCCCATCATTTCGGTTACCAATAATTATCAAACATGAAATATGCTATGAAAAATTCAATAATCAAAATAGTATTTAGGCTACGCGTGTATGCACTTAACTTATCTATAAATATTTTCTTGCTTAAAAACATTAATTCTTACTTCTAAGCAGAAGAAAGCACAAAATACGAAGTTTCACTCAGTAGGTGTCGAAGGAGGTAAGAATGGGAGCTCATAGAATATGCCAAGAAATTAAGTAAGGGAAGATTAAATTGAGATTAAAAAAGCAGAAAAAACGTAACAGCCGTAATGATATCGCTAATTGAGAGGAATACAGAATTTACGATTTATTTATTTGTTTGATTTAGAAGAGCCCTTTGGCATGATAGCCTGAGGAATTTAAGTAATAATATTACGAAATTATGAAATTGCCTCAAAATTGGCAATTTTTGGTAGTGAATATATTTAATAATACGAATGACACAATTCAGGTTAGCGGATGAGGAACCAGGATCTTCAGAGATAGACAGAGAATTGAAGCAGGGCTACTAGCTATCACCAGCATTGTCTATCATGTATGCAATAGAAACTCTTGAGGATGCCAGGGATTACCCTAAAATCAGGGCCAAATGTAGGTAGTAGTGGGAAGAGTGTGGGGTGAACCTTAGCACAAGAAATCGAACGTTCTCAAAGCATCGGAAAGCTTTGGTAAACGTGTAGATAGGACCTCCTTAGAATTTGAGCAAGTTGAGCAATGCGCGTATCTGGATAACACCATTGATGAACCCGGCCTATAAGCTCTAGTATCAATTAAAATTTTGCAACGGCAAATGAAGTATTTTCCATGGGAATTATGATCATAAACGACTGGGTTTGTTAAGTCAAGTAAGTTTATATGGAGCAATTAAAAATATAAGTTAAGTCTTTAATTGGAGTCCATTAGGGTATGCTTGCAAAGCATGGTCTTCGGAGGTGGAGGAAGAGGAAGCTTTTCAGATACGAATTTGGAAGAGGTTAGGGTGTGCAAACTTACATAATGGAAATACCAACGAAGAAGCGTTAGGAATATTGAGAGAAAATGGAAGGAAGAAATCCTATAATGATGTGGACTAATAAAGGATATTTATATCATGCTAAATCGTACGAAAGCCTAGGATAATTGATAGTACACCATTACGTTTGTATGTGTAGATGATATTATTTAATAACTAAGTTTTTATTTAAATTAGCTCCGTTATTGCAAATATGACTTTCAAGTGTTATTACGAATAATTACTGGAATTTCTAATGAAGATCTGCTTGCAGATTGAAACTTATCAGGGGCAAAAGTTGTACCTTTTTATTTTACTCGTCTCACAATAATTAAACTGTGGTTAGGCTTCACTTCACTGCATCCTCTACGATGACAAGAGATCGCGAATGTATTTGTCTCTTCCAAAGGCACATACGTATTCTTTTCAGCATACTGCCTGCGAGCAAATTCTGCAATATATTGTTTTGGGATATCTTCCAGATAACTGGGCTGGTGGAGCCACCTGCGATCGAATAGCAGATGTTAGACTGGGTTCTCTACGGGTAGCGATCCAGTCTGTGGCACAGTTTAGTATTCGAATCTTCTCCTTCCTGCAGGTTCGATTAGGCTTCACGGATGACGGAATACGCTCTCCTGTTTGGCGTAAAGCCGAGGTGGAGGAAAGTGTCTTTAACTTGTGTCCTTAGAGGCAGTTTGATGAAAGAAGCCTGGAAAGAGGATAAAATTATTGATGAATAGATCTAATATCTTGAGGATAAGGCAATTAATTCGCGCTGATAAGCCAGCAGTAGAAAGCCTTTCTACCTTTCTACAAAGAGAGAACTAAAGTTTTTTTTAGTAATGCTGTCCAAGAGAAAATAATTTCTTCTGAACGGAAATTATATCACTTTCATCGTAATTTCTCACCCTTGCGTGTTTTGTGTTGCAAACCTCGGCTGGAAAAACCTTGGAAAATTAAGCCTAATTTTTCTTAGTCTAACTTCATTATATTTATTTCCCATTTAAAGTGTCACACATAAAGAACCATATATATTTGGATATAATATTTTAAGGAGATTTTGTGCTCATCCGTAATGAAAAATTAACTCTGTCAAAAGCAAATTCCGCTGATACGCTATAATTCTGTAATAGTAAGAACCTTTATTCCAACTAACTTCTGCTACTAACCAAAATATATATAAAATGGCTTTTTAGTTTTGTTTTCGAAAAAAATAGTTAAAACATTTAACCTCATATGCGTTTATCCAAAAAAAAAGTAGGATGCTGAATAATGTATAACGTAATGTAAGTACTTTTCTGGAATAGCTAAGGCGAAGCCATTCATTGGCCAATCGGAATGTATTGTTTACATTAGATATTAGGAGTTTCTCTCATTACTATACTTACCTCATTTTTCTTCATACTCTTGAGTGTTCTCTAATGAAATAAATATTTTGTTCATGTTGGATATTTTTAAGCATTTAAAAATGTATTGATAGTACTGATTTATAAATTAAATGTTTGTAGTGATACGATATTACTCATATTTATTTTATAAATTCATTAAGGTAAACCGTTTTGAGCAAAATAAATCTAGATGGATCAAATGCTGAAATATTGAATTATTTATGATAATATTTTTCGCTAAAAGCTTCCAACCAATTTATCAGAAGCTGAAACTATGCGAATTTCCAAACCAAGCGTCACGGTCCGAGTGGAAAGCAGCGATTAATTCCATTTAGGTTCTCCTGACCGAATTTCATCAAATGCGTGGGGCAAGAGCGGAAAATCTTGGCCCAGGCGAGTGGATGACGTTGAAATTAATAGGCACTGCCAAGCAACTGATTTATCCGTCCAAAAAACGCATGTGACGTGATTAAACTACTGCTGACGGGTGGTTGCTACATGAATGGGCGGAACGCGGGTGACATTCCAAAATTGCGGCCATGTCCATTTCTGGCTTAAGGAAATACGGGAGTTGACAGCTTTGAATTTAACCGTGGTATCAACGCCACGGGATAAACATGTCGAGTCTCCGTGGTGATACTTTTACGCATGAGCTCTTTCAGCTTCACATTCTTTGGATATATATACCTCTATGAGTTCCTACATTCGTAAAATTTTTAAACCTAAAAATCTGCTTTAAACAGCCTATGGTTCCTTTAGTATCATGAAATAAGCGAAATAAATAGTAGTCTTTTATGCATTCCAAACTAATCTGCCCTATTTTATAATAATAAATCTCTCCCACCCCATCTGAAGATAACCAAGCCTTGCTAGCTATAAATAAGTGTCCCGGGGAATAGAAGAAAACATTCAGTTGAGTTTTACGAACAGCGAGTAAAAAAGAAATGGATTTGGAATTGAAAGGAAGGCATTTTCCGTTTTTGATCGACTCATTCCGTGGTTGTCAAGAAAGAGGAAATCGTAAAAAAATAAGATGAAAATATGACCCTGAAATATTTTTGTTTCCATGCGTTAAGCTGAGATTTGAGTCAAAGTTTAGGCAAAAGAGAGAATCAACTCATTTTAATTTCGCGTTTGATACACGTTACGCAAAAACATTTAATTAACTCGCTACCAATTTTTTCTCAAATATGATTCACATTGCCAATTTTTTTATCAATGCATATTATTAGTGTGACGATCCTGAATTTCAGTTCGTTATCACGATATTTAAGAGTGCCCTAATGTATGGTGAACATTTTACTATACTTTTAAAGGTTTTGTAAAGTGTTCCCAAATATTTTAATTTTAACCCCCAATGTGTATTCATGAATACAGAAAATACACCAAAGTTAATATAAAAAATATATAAGGATGCATTTTATTCATCATGATTAGCAAGCGAGCACACGGGCTTATATAGAATTAAGTTGTGACCATTTTTATATGAGAAATTCCAACAAAATGCCCTGCAATACTTGTTTTCCTCCTTTTTTAGGCTGCTATGATAAATGAAAAATTCCATAATTCCCTGGTCAACGCTTGTGGCTTTGCTGGGGATTATGAACAAATAACATTTACCATAGACTACTAAATACAGGAATTCCATTTCTAAAAATTCCTATTATATTACCTGCGGATGCCTACAGCCTTTGGGAGGAAAACTGACAATTAGACGAATTTTTGCCTCCAAACAAGTTAATGTATGTACCAATATTTATTATTCTCCCCACATAATCTAAAGAATAAATTCGGCTACTTTTTCGTTAAATGCTGCCATAAAATCATATCTTTTCTGCAACCAACTATCGAGGGAATAATTTGTTTCATGGTTCATGAAATATCATTCTCATTTAGTGGGACTAGAATCCACAACTCTCTAATTTCCGATCCAGGTGCTTTAACCAAGATGTTCTTTTTCTCTGAAGATTTCTTTGAGGTGTTAGAGGAACAAGATTTTAGACGAACTTTCACGAAGCAGAGGTTATTCCCGGAGATTTTAACCATTTTTTCTGTACGGAATTCTCTTTTTGAGCATATCAGCAACTCCTAAGGTTTTCACAACTACATCGAATTCTTTGAATTTGACAGTGCTCTAAGCGTCCTCAAAACTTGTTTTTTTATGTTAACAACACTTATAGGTTTTGCATGCTTTTGAATAAATATGTAAAAATCATATCGATATGAATATATAAATAGTTGCATCTGTAACAGGTAATATTGACGAGAGTCGTTTAGACTGAACAAACTGACTTAGCTAAAAAATGTTATCAAATCCACCAACCATGATCTCGACTTCCAATGTTGTTATTTACTTTTCCATTGCATTTCAATCACATAAAATACATATATTTCCCTACAATCAACGTTTTAAGCAGTTTCACGAAGGAAAAAGCTAAAATTTACCGTTTTAAATCCTTATAAGCTATATACCTATTAATTATCGAAGCTAAGATGATTAATAATTACCGACTGCGTGTTGTAGGTGACCGAAAGATGCAGAAGTGTGCCGTGAAGTTGTTAAGAGGCAATTTATTCGTCAAAATAAATCAGTCATAAACGGTGAATGATGGATCTCAAATGCTGTATATAAGTAGCCTTGAGTAAATTAAACCCGTGAAATTGCAGAGAAAATAGATAACTTTCTCAAAAAATATACCCACCAGCATACAGAGAGGCTAACTTTTCTTTGCATGGACAAATTTGGAGATCACATCAGTCAAAATAAATATTATTATATGCTGTGTAATACGACAGTCTTTAAGGAACACCTTTCTTTTTCTGAAATCTTTAGATAAAGTGGGACGCCAATTGAAGAGGAAAAAAATATCTGTAAAAGCTACCAACTTACAGTGATGAAGCATAATGTGATGAAGGAAATAATATGAAGCAATAGAATCCAACAATTAGGGAAATACAAGATTGATAATTGAGTAAAAGGCGACATAAGCCTTCAAAGAGATATAGAGGGTTTAGAAACTTTGACCGCATGTAAGGAGAGAGGTATCACCATTTACTGAACAATTAGGGAAATACAAGATTGATAATTGAGTAAAAGGCGACATAAGCCTTCAAAGAGATATAGAGGGTTTAGAAACTTTGACCGCATGTAAGGAGAGAGGTATCACCATTTACTGAAAATGCAGTTATAAACCACTTAAGAGGTTGTCAACACAAATATAGCAATCTACACTCATCGTTAAGGGTCATCGGTGGTCATCGAAGAATCTCAGCCATATATGAAATACTTTCGTATGTGGAGAACAAATTTCGCTGACACATTGTATTTTAATTGAATTAAAATTAAAACACTTCTTGGAACCGGTTTCAGGATTAGTTTATTTCTTCATCATAAGGAACATTTACCGAGGGAAAATATAATTCTTTTTCTATTATCGGCTTTTCCTTCGATTGCTTTTTCTCTACTTTGCATAACTTGCTTCTGTCGTTTAATTTTTTACTCCTGGGTATTGCACAAAATTATATAGAGTGCATTTTAGCAGGCGTGAATTTCGTATTGGTACATCATATTCCATATTTCGAGTCAGGTGAGTTGATGAATACCAGCGGAAAGAAAATATTTCAGCGTCATTGCACAGTACTAATTTAACTGAATTCATAAGGTCCCCTCTGGAACTTTTTTCTTCTATTTTGGGATAAAATTCCTGTGAAGCAAAAAGCCGTGAACCTCGTTTGCTAAATTGTTCATTAGCTTTTATTAAGTGTCGCAATCATTTCGATGCGATGGACCAGAGGATGAAGAAGGCGATGACAAACGACGAGGCTGAGAGATTAAAAGGGTCGTTAGCTTCAAGAGCAAGCTTGGAGAATGGAATGGGTAAGGGGAAAAGGAAGGGGAGGAAGTTAAAAATAGCTCGTTTCAGTTTTTTGGCTAAAAGCAGCGGCATCCACTTTCAGTGGAATGACGCTATCCCTATTTCCTTTCCTCTTATTCAACTTTTATGCAACGCCATCCCACTCCTCCATTTGCTCATTCTGTGAGATCAAGTTCGTTCCTTCTCCCAGATATACTCTCCCGAAGAGAAGTTTTAATCTTGTTTTTCGTCTGAGCTTTGTCTCCTGTCACCATCAAAACATTTCCCTTTTTACCAATCTCCGTTCCAATTCAAAGGACCATATTCTGAATCAACTACAGTCTCGTTTCTACTTCTTACGTCCAAATATACCTACGACAAGTCAAATTGGTGTACAGAATCTACCTGCAAAGTTGTTTTTATTTCTTAGCGTAACGCTGGAAACTGAATTGAGATTTTGAATATGACCCAGAATCTCACATCACTTCTACCGCTTACGTCATGAAATCTCTGTTACGAATTCAAAAGCGTATGCAGATTCTACTCGATATGGTTTGAAATGGTATGCAGCGTGTTCATAAGAAGTAACACTAACTATGCATAGTAAACCTGTACACCAATGTGTCTCGAAGTAGAGATTTTAGGACATAGGTAGTGGGAGCGAGACTGTAGTTGAGATTCTGAATATGGCCCAAATTTGTTTTTTGTTTTTTTAATGGCTATTCTTCTAAAGAGGTGACTTACTAAGGGTACACGTACATGTGTAAGGGTGTACACGGGTACATATACAGTGGCTGTAAATAATATGTATTATATACAAAATTTTGACTCAATTGATGTAAATAAGAAGATGCTGAGTCATCGTGTGTTTAATAGGGCTGAAATTTGTCAGCAAAGTGGAAACGAAAATATTTAAACTCTGATGCGTCACGTCACTGGGGTGAAATCGTTCAGCTAGAAAAAAATATAAAGTATTTTATTCTGTGATTTTCAAATATTGCTCGTGGTATAAATAAGGATTTCAGCAACAGCTTAAATCTTCCTGGGTTATGACATACCAGCCTTCTATGAGATAAAGAAAATTCTTTCACATATGTGTATTTCTTGCTTCAACCGGGATGGAGAGTAACATTCGTGATTAATAGCACTAATATAGTAATTTTATTAAATAATTAATTTAGGCATAAGTAGCGTTACGCAATCGCTTTGGGTCATGCGGAATCTACCGAGCTTATTTTTAATTACTGTTGGACAATTAATTACAGGAGGTCCAGGGTGGCCTAGTAGATAGAGCGTTGAGCTTTCAACCACAGGGTTCTGGGTTCAAATCTAGGGCAGAAACCCAGGGACACCCCCACCAAAAAATATTCGCAAATCGGTTTTCTGTGAGTAAAAACTTCGTGGGAAACCTCAGGTGGACCAGGGAAACGAACTGTCTCCCCTACCCGGAATATATGAATTTCACACGCCAATGGCTTATCTGTACGGGATGATCACCACTCACACCTATCGAAAACCAACCTTCGGATTGAACAGTAATTTTTATTATTAATTGCAGCCAAATACAAACAAAAAATGACATGAACACATATATGGGATGAAGCACTATCGATTTGCTTTGATTTACTTCTAAGCATGCCTGAATAGAATACGTATTATCGGTTTCTACCCGCCATGAACTCTATCCTTTCGTTATTGTAAGCGTTCGATGCTGTGCCAGGCGTACGCTTTCAGTGCCGTTAAAAATCCGTTTGATCTGCTTTCACAAAGTCAAAATCCGGAGAAATTTAAACTCGGGGGGAACAAAAGATCCAAAAGATCAGGGCAGATGATGGCTGGGCGTATACTCTGCTAGGTGTCGTGATAGGTGAGTCGGTTGGGCAATGGAAAGACCTCTTTGAGCTGAACTGTCGAACGCCAGTATAAGATTAGAGTGAAATATGGGGAGGGATATCGGCGTAATATTTTGACTCTTCAAGCATAATGAATGAGAGACAAGGGGCAATGGCTCAAATTTCATAAAAGCCTTTTTATATTACCTCGGTCTCTGTAGGCGTGACCTTTAGCATTCTACGAGCAAAAAATATTATCAAAATTTAGAGGCAAAATTTCTCTCAGAGGCGGGTCTGAGTTTGTGAGTATTATCCTTTCATTAGTTCGTATGACCAGAATTCTGTGATCACTTCCTGTATCTCGGTGGCATTTTTTTCCAAAAAGGGGAACCTACTCCATATTTTGCCTTTTTACTGAAGATGAGATGAATACTTTTTTCTTCTTATTAGTTATATTATTGAAAAGCTGTTGATATAAAATAATTTATATTATTAAAAATCTGTCGATTCTGAGGAAATATTATGTTGGTATTGTTAAAATTGTTTTCTGTTTTGGATCCCGGTCCCTGTAAAAAGTCTCGTACTCCATTAAATATTTAAAATAATATTTATTTCTCTAAGATAGCCAAACATTATTACCAAAATTAATACTACCAGAGATAGAAGGATCTTGGTTTTTATCATTAAATTTTACTGTAATTTTTCTCCGAAATTAACCCATTAATGCCCAATGGGTCGTTAGCGACCCACTTCGAAAAAAAATTATAACTCATAAAATATTTTTGGATTTAATCTTAAAATATTTTTATTAGTTTATTAAAACCTTAAGCTTATGTTATTCAGCGAATTTGCAAATATATATGCATAACAACATTTACAGTATTTTTTAAAAAACCACATCGTAATGCAACCGTGCCTCTCCTTGAACAATTAATTTTTAAATGTTGTTATCCATGAAATATTTTTCCCCAATGGTCATTATTATCTAGTATAAGTTCAAAGACAGTAAATGATCAGCTTTTATTCACATAACTATAGGGGGGATGAAAATATTGGTGTGTAAACTTGCGTGGGTCGCTAACGACCCATTGGGCACAACACCGAAGACCATGTTTCCCGAGACTGGCTCCATTACACATGCAGACGTTTCGGTTTAAATGCCCTATTCAGAACTTTTATAGAGTATTTGGTCATTGTATCACATTATACACTTGTGAGAAATGTATTTTAATATTCTTTTCTACGAATCACCTACATTTTGTCTGAATGAAACCATATACTTGTAATGAGACAAGTGTTATGAAATGAAAATTTGTGATACTGCAGGAAAAGAAACTCAACTCCTCTGAATATCGTATTTGAAACATTTTAGATCAGCTTCTGAGTTTTCTCTGTTCGTAAAATATGGTATTGGGTAACATCTCGTTCCTCCAGACATTCCGAACATACTATGTAGTTTTTGGAAAGGTAGTCGAGTAGTCGAAGAAAATCCGAATTTTCAAATAACTTTTGAGGAGATGTGTTTCATTGGTGTATTCTATTTGACTGGATATGTCCCACTTCCCCGCTGATGCATGTATTGGGAAGGTGCAGATGATGTCCAGAATTCCTTAGTTGTGAATTCAATGAGGAGAAACTGATTGGAGAAGATTCTAAGATTTCTACAGGTATGCAGAAATGATGTAATAACGCTAGGCGACAGAATGGCTAAAGTGAGACCTTTTCTAAATAATATGAATGAGTCTATCACTCCAAACGCTCCAGAAGATAGACTCGTATCAGTTGATGAGTCCATGATTCCTTATTTCGGAAGGCATGGGTGCAAACAATACATGAGGGGAAAATCAACACGTTTCAGTTTTAAAGTTTGGGTAGCCACCAATCATCAGGGGTACTGCCTTGACGTAGATTTACACCAGGGAAAACAGACTGGGGACATACAACCACCTAATGTAGGGCTTGGTGAGTCCTTTGTCCTAAAGAAAGCAGGTGTTCTCAAGGAAAATTTTCCTGAGGTTAATCTCTTTTTCTACTTTGACAACTTTTTTACTAGTTCAAAGCTTTTGTCAGCATTAGCATCTCGCGGCATATTTGGAACAGGTACTGTCCGATCGAATATAATGGATCACTGCCCCTTGCCTGGTAAAAAAGATATGGAAAAATGTGAGAGGGGAAAATTTGAGACACGAATCAATAAAGTGGAAAATATTGATGCAGTTGCATGGCAGGATAATAATCTCATGAATGTTATGTCTAATGCTCCCGGTATTCACCCAATTTGTCAAGTCTCAAGATATTCAGCACCAAAAAAAGGTAAAGTTAGCATACCACAACCACATTTAATTGATCAGTACAACCAAAACATGGGGGTGCAGACCTCCTAGATAGGTTTATAGCCGAGTACAGAATTGCAATAAGAGGGAAGAAATGGTATATCCCTATTTTATTTTGGTTGTTGGACGTGGCGTGGATTAATGCATGGATTCCTAGTAAAAGCCATGGCAGAGTTTTCGATGCCTTATCATTTAGGAGGCAAATAGTCCAGACCATTCTTCACAAATATGGTACTGAGCCTAATCTTCCTGGTCCAACAAGTTCTGTGCAGAAAGTAGGGAAGCCAGTCCAGTTACAGCACAGTGGTCATTTGATTATTACAGGGCAACCTAGGCACGGATGTGCAATTTGCCACAGCAAAACTGTCGGGGCATGCCGAACATGTTGGGTACTGCTTCATAATACATTCTTTTCTACCACACATGACCTCAAATGTCTTAAGACCGATTTTTAAAGGTAGTTTTCAAGTGGAAGCTGTTAATTTAGTATATAATTTTCCTATTCAAAGTCAGAATTTTTTTTCACTATACCTACACCTTTGCTGATAGTTAACCTCATAATTGTGCATGATTATATGACACATTGTCAGATTAGGAATATGGATAAAAACTAAACAGTTTAATTATTTCTTTGTTTTGCTTTATATTCTCAGGGTTATATGTACACAATTGCATGCCTTTTCAAATGTGTCAGAATCCTAGTTGTTTTGTATCTTCTAGAGAGATATTTACTGAATTCTAGTCCATCGATTGTTGCATAATTTAAATTTTTTCAAATGTCTCAGATTTATTTTGTTTTGCATCTATACAGAAAGCCATTGTAGAATGTTAGTTTACCGATGTTTGAACAATTACATGCCTGTTTAAGTAAGTCAATTGTGAGGAACATATTTTGAAAAAAAACGCAATGGATTTGTAAAAACTCTTCCTAATTATTTGCTATGTCAAAACAAATAATAATGTTCTTGCATGAAAAACATAACAAACATCAATTGTTATTAATTTATTATTTGTTTAATTTGGAATGATATTTTCTGAGCAAAATTTTCATGGAAAAAATCTTTTCTCTGATACATTGGAGTTATACCTTTTTATTTAGGTCATTTATTATTATTAAAAACAATAATTTATTGAAAAAAGTTAAAATAATTACATATGTAATTAATTCAACTATATAAAGAGGTGCAATTCTATGTTGAAACCAATATTGAATCCTACTTGAATTATTGAATATCCTACACCAATATTGTAGCTAAGTAACTTAAAATGCTTGATAAAAACTTTCGATAATATGTACACACATTCTCATGGGGGTTGTGCACATTGGGTCGTTAACGACCCACCCTATAACTATTTAAATAATGTAATTAAGTGTAACTAATAAGTTAGGCTGGGTGTTAATGAAAAAAATTCACTTAAAAAGTATATTCGAAAAGAAGAAAGATCTGGGCATTAATGGGTTAATTTTGAAAACAGTAATGTGACCCTTGAAGGATAAGGTAGAAAGATTGCTTTTTAATATGCGACTGGATAAAGACCCCTCTCTGTAATGAACTGAAATGCTAGTTATTGAGAAGCATTACATAGGATAATATGCAGTTGATTGATTTTGACTTAATGATGAAGACGAATATCATTAATGATTGCAATTGAAGCGTGTTATACCACCGAATCACCTTCACACAACTCTTTCTATCTCCCAACGTTAAAGCAATTCAGCTCATTTTCACGATTAAAGGGAGAGAATATCCTCGAAAAATGTCACCAATAATGAGAGTCAAAGCTTATCTCTAAGGCTGGCTTTAATTCTTTGTCCAAGGGAAATTAATCACAGTTACGCAATATATTCTGATATGGATTGCTTAAGGTTCTTATTTTAAGACATATTAGTGAATTTAGAGCATATCATTTTCTAATACATTATTATATACCATTTTTAGCATGAGCGAATCTCTTTAATTTGATTTCTATATCAATACCTCTTACTTAAGAGCACTTCTACGAAATGCAAAAAAGTTAACTCCCTCATTGAAGCTAACGATCATTGATTTTCAAGGCTATTTAGGACTATAGTCCGGTGCTCACATCCTTATTCAACCAAATTTGTCAAAACTCTTGGGTGAAAACACAATCAGATTTCGGTAGTTTTGCCTACCATTTTGGTTAAATATTTCCTGCTTCTCATTTATATCAAGAAAACAAAGATTTAATTAAGGAGAAACTCGCTCTCAGTCTCATAGCACAGAACGCCTTTGTTGGTGGAGTCTTGGTAAATAAGAGCTTCAGATGAATGAAATAAGTATCGCGAAGATTGTATTTTGGATCTCTCTTCAAGGTTGGTGGAGTTAATTTTAGAACTGAATTTTTCATGCGCTTTGGACAATAAGAGTGCAGTACACATTCTTGTTGATGAATATCATGGCATAAAGTGATTTAAGCTGTTGATGAAGCTGATCAAAAACAGTTAATCCAATAGCTTTTAAAAATAAAATATTTTATTGAGTGTAATTCATTCATGAGGCAAAATAATGAATTCTTCCACAGACTCATAGCATGATTGGCGCTATTTCACAGACGAGTGAGGCGTGACAGTTTACATTAATTCCACATATATATTTAATGCAAGGAACTGCCGGGAATCCGGGGCCTGGGGATGGGAGCGAGTATTATAGCTTTCATACAAACCCGATCTGTTTGTTTCGGATATAACCATTGTAATTTAATTTTCAGGATCTATAATATTCCTCTCATAGGTGTTCTTCAGAAAGTACTTGATTAGAAGTACTTGAAAACGTAATATTGGGCTTCTGAGGTTTATGGAAGGATAAGGTATACCTCTTTCTAAATCTTTTTTATCATTATAAACTCATTTTAATGAATTCATACCACGTATTCCATTTAATGTGTTGAAATACGAATTTAGTATCTTAACAGGAAAGATAAACCCTAAAGAGTATAAAATTCTCCAAACAAAACAGTCTCAGTAAAAAAGGGTAGCTGCTGGAGATAAAAAATACCTGGATGTATCAGAACACACATCCACAAAGCTGTAGTGTGGTCTCTCGTTGTACCAGAAATATTTTACGAGGGATGTGGGATTGAGTGGAGCAGACTCAGGATTGACGCTTGCGAGTTCATTATAATAGCATGGCGCACCACAGCCTCATTTTCCTTCTATTCCGATCCCAAAGTTCACTTTTGATATGTATCCTTTACTATGTGGTTAACAACTCATAGCGTTGCAATTTGATACAAAATCCGCTGCACAGAAAGTAAGTTGTTGGATATATTTTTGCAGAAGATCTTATTGTTAGATCATTGAAACTATTCGTTTAAAAACACATCCAAATGTAATTGTTAATAGTAGATTAACCCCTTTATTTTATCAATGTTAAAACAAAAACGTCAACATTGCAGCCTCACAAGTGGACATGAAAATATCAGAGGTGTTATGTAAAAATACTAGTGTCTTAAGCTCTTTTAGAAATGAGGATACCGAATGATTTTTATTAATATATTTATTTATTCTATGTAACAATCCTCTCAGGGTGTGCTCCTAGACAAGGAAAATAATATTTTTGTATCAAACTAAATCTAATGCCTGTATTGACGAGAGAGCATCTAGTATCTCTCGAATGTTTACACTCGTGCTTCCAAGTACACCTACAGCCTAAATCTAATGTCATTCCATCTACTCTTATCATATTTTTCAGGTATTTATAAAATTATAATAATATAATTATAAAACTTAATTCAAAGCCCTTTGAAAACTTGGTATAAAGCTAATTTACTGGCAAGGTACTTTGTTGCACCATCAGTTTTGACCTTATTGAATGCAGGTCTATTTGCAATTGCTAACTTCCCTTAAAATTATTGTGATAAATGGTCCATTCTTTGAATCGCTCCCTAAAAGGAATTGGTACCCTGTGATGTGTAATCAGTTAATACATAACATTTTCATATACATAACAAAAATATGACATAATAAGTAAAAACTGGTAAGTACCAAAATATTTTGATTGCTGATGAAAACAACGAATTAATTATGTATATTTTGTTGTGTTGTCAAAAAAATAGTTGCTTCTTCTCATAATATTGGTGAAATAAATTCTCAAGGTAGATTAACCTGCGAATTGGGCAGGAAAGTCATAACATCTGACGTTCAACCCTTCAATCCCTTGATTTCAAATGAGTAATCAGAGGGAGTGATTGGCTTCATTGAACTTCGTACAATTTCTCACTTTACGCTTTGTACTCAGCAACCAGTCGTTGTTTGTATGAATCAATCATGAGTCTATTCTTTCATTTCGTTGAGGCTTGAGCACTTCAAACAGAAAATACAGAATCATTTTCCGAGCCCAAAGAGATTTTTTAGAAGCCGCACCAATGAAATATCGCTCAGGGCATGAAAAAATACCAGATTTAAATTTTATTCTTTTATGTGCTGAAAAATAAGGATTATTAGCTCCAGTTTATTAGGTCATCAGTATTTCTGCTGAATAAGTACGATATTTTGGCCAATTTTAATGGGAAATTGTCTCAGTCATGAACATACTCGTTAAAAGTAAAACATTAATATCTCAGAAGTCCAGTGCTTGGAGGTATTTTACTCTTCTTCCGAAAGTTCAAATCCCTATAGCTACTTTTTTGGAGTTCAGCATCCCTCTTCAAGGCTTTTCATTGCCCCTACACAAATTACCTTTTTCTTTTCTGTTATCCCTTTATAGGAAGAGCGTCTTTTCTCTTCTTCCACATCTATCCATCAAAGGGACCCTTTAAGTCTCTTATCCCACAAGGCTTTCTGATAATAATTTCTTTTGATTTCTATCAATGCACCCCTATCTTCGCCTGGTGATTTTCAGCAAATCGTTTTCTCTTCCCCTAGAGGCCGCAATCGGATCTATTCATCATCTTCAAGTATATAATTTCAAATAAATGTGTGTTCGACTAAATGGTTTAGCCTCAGGATCATTTCCATTTCTGTCATTCATTTTCGTTTTTTTAAGAAATCTACATCAATAGAAACTGCATCTACGTGATACCCTGCGGACCACCACGAGGGTATGTGGCAGGGGGTAGAGATCACCAAACATGCACTATTGATATGCAACTAGGATATTTAATGGAGACATGCTAGATAATGAAATGATCCCTCATAAGTTCCAGCGCGAATTCCAGAAATGTAGGTGTGGTAATAGATTAGAACTAAACAGCGGTGTTAGTATCCCATGAGTACCTAACATCCATACTTCTTCAAAGCCTCACTTGGAGTGATACGTGGCTAACATTATTTTTGCTGTGTGGTTTGGATAGCTATGGATGGAGGATCTACATTCTACCCAGAGCCGTCTTAGGATGGTTTAGAAGTGCATGCTAAGGTCTGAAAACCACTCAAAAACACATTTCTGAGGCCATTTTATTGAGGCTTTACTGTCTTTAGGTAGTGATGAAATCCATGCCAGCAGCCGTATCTGACAGCCGTAGCCAACGAATACTCTCTTAATACCGAGTGAAATAGCAAAATATATTCTCTGCGATAGCTAAAATATGTTCATGTTCCCTCTTTCCAGATGGACCCACCAAGGGCTCAGTCTCTTCCAGCTCCACTTCGTCTTCCAAAAAGTCGGGGAAAGATGGCGGCAGTGGAGGCGGTAGTCTCCAGGCGCCACGACTCCGGGCTCCCAGGATCTCTTACCCAGATGAAGCCGATTCCGGAAAGGGTGAGTAGAGAGGGGGGCGCTAATCTTCCCAATGGATCTTCACCCCCCCCCCCCCCCCCCACACACACACCACCCTCACCGCACCCACGTCACCTAGCCCCACGTGTCGTTCCGATCTAGCCAGGATAACTTCGACGGGTGACTCACAAGAATACCAAGTAACTCTACCTTTAACCAACACAGATACCGTACGATCAGGGCCACGTAAGAGGCACAAAGATCGGGTATTGGACCAATGTACCCATCCGATTAGTTGATTAATTTCTTGATAGCAATAGCTCCCAATTTTGCAGGTATATGGGTCATTGCACCGTTCAGAAGCTCATTCAGAAAACAAACTTTAGAAAGCCTACTTCAGGAATATATTTCGCTCTGAAAGCTGAAAGTTACCATTGTTATATTGTTATTCTTTAAAGAGAAATTATACCGAAAGAAACTAAATTTGCTAAACAAGTTTCATAAATAAAGCTCCAACGGCTTTTTGAGATATTTCACGTGAAATTGAAAAAAATTTATTTCAAATATAATTCAATTACGTATATCATTAATGAATGGCGATCCGATTACAAGGTTCCTATGCGTTTGAAGTTAATGTGAAAAACCTCTCTAGACTCCCTTCGGAAATTTTATCATCTTAAATCCTTCAGTTGAGCTCCCTTCCCATTTCTTCGCAGGTACTTCAATGCAACCAAGTGATATTCCTCTTTGAGGTTCATCGAGTGGAAGGAGTAGAGACAGGCTCTTATTCCCATTATGACGCTGGAAAATTCATAAGAGAAGCCATGAAATGGAATTTTGATGATGAGGAGCCGCGCATCATGGTTGAAGTTATCCTTTATTTACGTGATATTTTGCAAATCTTGGGCATATTATGAGACCCTTTGGCTGAGTGTTATTTGGCCAAGTGTTGATAAACACTATAGGACATTATTAATAAAGCCGGCCCTTAAAACAGGCCCTCTTCTCCCTTGAATCCTTCTTAATATATGAGTAAATGCTTATAAATGAAACTCGTCTTGAATTACTGGCGTTCTAATAGATGCAACTTCCATGATCTATATTTTTAACACGGATATAAATCTCATTCAAGAAAGTCAGCTGATACGACAAAACTTATTTCATGAAAACAATTGAAAGACGTTGCTGATATGAAAGAAATTCGTGAGAGCAGAGGGTAAAATATGTTAAAATTTTATAGTAACTTTCAATAAAAGTATTGATGAAAGAAAAAATATATTCTGGTGAGCAATTTATCAATTGCCTATAAAGGTTGAGTTGAATAAGCATTGATGTATATAACGGGGAGAAATGAACTATTGAAAGTGATCATGTTGGCATCTGAAGTATCTTTTCTGTGATATTTTAAGCAAGAAATACTTTAAGGAGTAGGTGCATGCAAGTTATCCTATTTATTTGCAATCAAATCTTGATCACAATAGCATTTGCACCAAATTCTATGATGTACTTCATATGGATGGATGCTATGCATCATTTGGTTAAGTAGACCATTTGACCATACATTTGGCTAAATTTGCTATAGTATTTCATAGCAAGCCAAATATTCAATTTTCGTGACAGCTACATAATCCTACTCCCAGAAAAGTTTACCATGAAGCATATCATGGAAATATATGTCAATGGAAAAAGAGTGGAGGAGGATGCGAGGTCTTCATATCTTGAGCATGAAAATTTCTGTGGCGATCACAACATGATTTATGGATATTGCAAATATCATCTTTGTGACTTGTTTGAGAAAACGACCACGTGGTTTCGATATGCTAAGGAAAATGTAAGGAAATATTTTCGTCAAAGCTCCCTAGAACACACATTATAACACTCAGAACTCCGAAATAGTGAAGAAATTGGTTTGGAAAGTGGAGTGCTAGCTCCAATACTGTGGCGTTGGATATAAAACTTATCATTGGTGGGGATGTGTCAGCTGGAATCCCGAACTCAATGCAATTGTAGCTGCGAGGAGCAACACTTCGAGGGTGATATTCCATCAGTCAGATGGGGTGTCGAACGGTAGACACTATGGCATCTATCATTTTTACAAGATTGATGTTGAGGTAAAGTTTATATCCAGTCTTCATCCTTTTCTTTATATTCATGTCATCGCTATCGATCTTCCATGGTCGTTGAGGGTTTATCGTCAAATAGTCTGAAATGGAACAATGAAAAGAACGTATCAACGGCTGTAATAAATAACAAATGAAGATTATCCACAATCTACAAATTCGTAACCATAAGGGGGTGAAGGAATAAAAAAGGGGGCAGAGGGGGAAGGAAGGAGTATATACAAAGTAAGGGAGATCTCAATCACACGTACAAAATCAAGCATACGGAGAAACTTAAGTGGCAGTAAATGACACATTTGCACACTCACTCACATATTATAAAAACCGTCACACTCAAAAATAAGGGAATCAAGGTAAAAATAAAACGAACAGTGACTCACACAATCACTCACTCACTCAGGTTTGTATACAAAATACAGTCACCTTCGTGAGTTCAATCACACTCACAAGCAGGGTTTACGATGATTTCTCCAACGCCAGTGACACACACGCAAGAAAAAATAATAAAAGTGGGGGATAGTAGATAACTAAAGTAAACAAATAAAATTGATAATAACTTTCAAGCAATCATTAACGTGGGTTTGCGTACAATACACAGTCACCCTCGTGATTCTCACTCACACGCACACATACATGCAGGGTTCAGGGACTTTTCCTCAATCATGCACTCGGGTTTGTACATTCACATGTACATTCCTTCGCCCCCCTATGGTTACGGCTTTGTGGAGATTAATCTTCTTTTGTTAGTCTAAAATTTTTTCATTAAAATCATTGCTTTCATGTATGAGTCGTTGACGTAGTGTACAAAGATCTAAAGGGAATTCCTGAAAATGAGGATTCCCAGTATGGAGTAAATATTAGTCCATTCTACCCCCAAGTCTGCTTCCGGATGATTAGATAAGGGTGAAATGTAAGCACCCTCCTTTCATTATCACTTCCATCATCGGGATAAGCTTAACGGAACACACGTGTGAATTTCTATCATTGATGAACGTTGAACTTACAAAGAAATCTATAATATTCAATTCTGATTTCAATGAAAATAAACGGAATTAGTTTGTCGTGGTGGGACTAACTTCCCGTCTCAAAAGTCTGAGTTCCAAATCCCGAAGTAAAAGAGACTTTTCCGCACAAAGCCGTCCAATCATTATCAGCTTTGCAGTTGGTGTAGTTATTTGAATGGGGCAGCCGACAGCTAAGATCATTTGCGTCATATTAAGATAGGTGAATTATGTGGTAGTTTGAATTTTTCAGAGAGTGGAGGAAGGGTAGAGAGAAACCCGGTTTCGGCATTAGTCTGCTCGTAAAGAGAGGCGCCGAGGGTTCCACGGAGTTAATGTCTCATCCGACGGGCGGAGTACTGCACATTAAGTATTCTCCATAAAGCACGGAACAATATACATTATAAAAAATTCTCTACCCCTGACAGGATCCAAATCTGGGATCTCTGTATGGGAGGTTGGTAATCTAGCTCTTCCACCACTCTTACCAGATTCTTACTACTTTCACCGATTTGTAGAGACACCCAGAGAGCAGAACTCCATCCGTCAGATGAGATGGAGTACCACCAATCCTCTAAGTGACTTTTGTTAACATTAGGCTTGTGTCAAAGCCAGGTTTCTCTCAATCTGTAATCCATCGCTCACAAGTTCTTCGTTCACTTCACCACCCACCTAACCTCAATCGCGTAAAAAACCTCAAAGCTCTTGACCGTATCGCCCTTAATTTACACGTCCATCGTTACATACATTTGTACTTGTGTATATGAGGTATTTTAAAACATCAAGCCCACGTTTATGCTGATCACATGATGAATATCTATGATTGGAACATTCGTTGAAAGCCTATTACAAAATTAACATTTTCAGGACTTAAAGTATCCGATTGTCAATTTATCAAGCCAGAGTAGAGAGTGGATGTAATTCACAGACGCGATATAAAAACCCTGCCAGTTAAATAAATGGACAGGGAACACAAAACAAATGTAATTATTACTCTTAATAATTTTTATGTTCAGTTTTGCCTGTTTTTTATTCCCATGTAAAAACCAATTTCTATTTAAAATAACTTTCTTTTAAGTTTGATTTTTGAAAGCTCAATCTGCAGTACCTAATTAAATCGTGAATATAGATGAATTTTGCTTTATCAGCGCTCGGTGTGGGTGTACAAATCCTGAGGAATTGTACGTGTAAGTCCTTATTTTAACTGCGTAAAAATGAAACATAATTTCAAATATATATATTTTAAATATTTGCTGTCTAATAAAAAATGAAGGAGCTCTATATAAAAAAAGAAACCATAATCGCTGAAAAAGATAATTTTATTAAATCCAGTATAATATTAAATTATCGAGGTTAATAATTAAGTAAAAAATAGTTTTCATGGGATTCTCCTTACAAGTGGAATGGCTACCAAGATAGTTGTGTATCTTTTGGCCTAATTGTTGGTGAAATACATGATAGGACGGATTGACACCTATAAAGGTAATTATTTAACATGAATGACGAAGTGTAAAATTTATTCAAAAAATATATCCACTATCGAAATCACAATAGAGCGGACAAGACATAATTTGCTGTTTTACAGGTCATCTAGTCATTAATATACATAGCTGGACTTCGATAGAGTGCTATGGAAAAAATTATGACTGACAGGATCATTTGTGTCACGACGAGGAAAAAATAATGACCGAAGTTCGCTCTACCAACAAAATAGCCATCGAGAGTTAAGCCCCTCAGGTGAGCAATCATTAAGTATGATTTTATTTTAGTATTTGAAAATAATTTGTACCAATACGGGAAGCAGTCGAAATCGAAAAACGGCCGAACAATTTCAATCGGGACGACGGCATTAAACTCGGCGCCGCATGGAAGAGAATTCTCCGTCCGCTACCCGAGGGAGAGTCCTCTAAAACACCGAGGGTCCAGGATGAGTCACCACCTCATGACGTAAACGGGGCAAGAGGGGACGCGAGAAACAATGCCAAACAAGGCCAAGGGAGGGGGGGCATGTCTCCCAATAAATAGCCGAGATGATACTTCTTGTTAGGTTTTAACCCTGATGATGCGGCCTGCAATGGACGCGAAAGCTCGGACGACAAAGCTCCACACGCGGCGGCTCCCGAAAGAGACAACTGTATAAAGAATCGAGAATCTAGAAATTTGCAACTTAATAAAATGATCCGACCAATTTACCGTTTTCATTCAGTATACGGCTTATAGAACTTTTATAAATCGCGAGTAGATGTTTCAGTTCCAATCTAACTTTCTGGACGGCCAACATTTTTCTCTCCGAACCCTTCAGCGCCGAGCCCGGAAATTCCCTACACTTTGACTCCTGGAATATCCATCTCCCTTTGATGCCGATCCCTACTATATACTCTGACCGAATGCTGGACGAGGGTTTTAGCGCGTGGGCGAAGGTCAGCACTGCTCTTGAGCTCGGGGGAAAATGGAAAGCTCGAAGGGTACTCAAAACTCCGTCGAGGATATTTGGCTTGTTGATCCCCTCTCATGCTACCTGCAAAAACAGCGACTTTTCCGTACTCATGGGTTCGCTTCACTCTGTCCCTTACATGGATGTGCTTGATACTTCCTCCTCGCCAAAGTTAAACGTGGAAACACCCGACCGTTGCACATAGGAGTTTTTGCACTCAAAAACCGGTCAAAAATCAAAATCACCAAGTTGTTAAAATCTTTTCAAACGTATTAATCTTCAAGGTCGATAACCGGACCGTCTATTGGCAGTCAATACCATCCCCTCCGCACACGCCTATTGTTGCATAGTCAGTCGGAACCAAGACAATAAGAAACGCAAGTACTTTTTCGTGCGCTCTCGCATGTAAAATTTATTTCTCTCGCTATTTTGGTTACGTTTTGGTGAAAAACACCTATTGAGTATGGATGTGGTACTTTATCTTACAACATAATTTTATTGTTTTATTGCTTCAATTGTACGTTAATATATGGTATTTTTATGGATATTTTTACCTCATAATTTTGATACATCAATGTTTTTATTTACATGTCGGGTCTTGTCGAGCCATATTACTTTTACAACCATGAAATTTAGACTAATGTTTAACACAATATAAATGTCCGTCCTCATCCGCTATTTTGTTTTTTATTCATTCAAACTTAAATGTTATATATTTAAACTGTTGCTACATAGGTATTTTATTCATTACTCACTAAAGCCTCAAACAATTAATAATACATTAATTTTCTTCACCTCTTCATCACCACACTCCTACGCATACTCAATCTTCACCTCTAGATGAAAATAATATCGACGAAACCATAGCGGAAGGCGAACATGACAACGAAGAGGACGATGACCAACAGTTTGAAACTGAATAAAGGTTGGTTATTCAGGGGAGGCGACCGACAGCTGAGGTCATTTGCGCCATTAGGGATAGGTGGGTAATTGGGTAATGGTAGGAGTTTTCAGGGAACGGAGGAAGGGTGGAGAGAAACCCGGCGTCGGCATTAGCCTACTCTTAACGAAAGGCGCCAAGGGGACCACAGCTGAACGTCCCATCGGACGGACGGAGTACTGAATTTGAAATGCCCTCCACTAGCCACTCAAGTGGGGACCGGTTTTCCATTGAAAAATCCGCCACTGCCGGGAATCGAACCCGGGCCCTCGGGATGGGAGGCCAGTACTCTAGCCACCACACCAACCCGATCCCCGAAACTGAATAAAGATATATTGTATTAGTTTTCATGTCAAGTATGTATATTTAGTAAATAAACATCTAATTAACGTCAAACATTGCTCTTCGTTGGATCGCGTTGCGAAAAAAAATCATAAAATAATTTTTACCGGTTTTCGAGTGCAAAAACTACGTACGTGGTACATCTGGGAATGCTGAGGCATTGCTTCCCCGGTGGAAATATTTAATCCGAATCCGTACCGAGTTAATGGCGAGAATTCGATCGCAAAAGGTCAGTTGCATCACAGGGGTGCAAGTCCTCCGAACTGAACTCACCTCTCTCACATCTCGTGTGGGCGAGTGAACGTAAAAAAAAACTGCCCGCGATTCAACCGAAAGTTACCGCAAGCTTGGCAAACAGCTTGCATTTTTTATGAGGATATATTTATGAATGAGTCTGGTAATTATCTCAATACTTAATAAACAGAGTGGAGAGAGATAAATATACACACATACTACACATTCCCAGACGGTTGGGACAATTAAGGGCTATCCTCTAGAGGCATTCCATTAGCTTGATGAAGAGGAGTGGAAATTTGATGAGAAAGTCAAAATGAAGGACGAGAACCGTTAATGGTTTAGTGGTTTACCCTAACCGTGAATGGATTACCCTCATAATACTTCGTGCAACCAAATGCGTACACTATATGTACGTATTTGGCTGCGCGAAGGGAGAAAAAGTCAATGTGATCTGTACAAAGTAAGGGAAGAAACAGGATCAATAGCGTAAATACCGATTGAAAACATGGAGTACGTGAGAGGTAAACATAGAATTGCAAAGACAGTATGTCAAGGCAAATAGAGAGGCTATCAGGCCATCCATCCTGTGGCATCGGCTTGTTAATGAATCCGACTCGTAAAAAGGATATCATTCACTTTTTCAGTCACATGAAGTGAATAACAGAATAACAACAAAGGTAAAAAGATTGAAGTCTCGTCATGTTAGATATTAATTAATTATATTTAAAATCATGAAGCCAAGAGACTAATTTCATTAAATTATCACTGACGCAGAAACAAGTTTAATTAGCAATTTTATGTGAGGCCATAAAAAATAAATTCATTGGAATGGAACCTTTGCAATTAATTTTTTTAAATATCCATAATTGAATAATATTAATACTAGAACAAAGTTTAAAGGGGCTTGCTGTATCTGTAACATCTCTGTTTAATATATTTTGAATGAGCACTGGAAAAGTGGAGAAATATTACCCTAAATATATCCTTCAAAATTATTCGTAAAAAAGTCCGAATGGGGACGAAATAAATGTTTGTGCTAACTGTAGAGGGTTCATTTTTGTATTTTTCAGTGTAAATATTTTGACTTATTCTCAAAATCGCTAATAAAAATCATTCCTCGAGCCAAGTATTACAAATAATTGGAGAAAGAGAAGGAAAAATAACGGAAAGAACATTATTGAAAATTACTAGAAAAGGGCGATTTTCATTGTAGTTCCAGAAAGTTTTTGCTTGCATGCATTATCTTAAACTTTACCCCGTCTCTTGCGTTTCAGCGTTGTTACGAAGAGGGAAAGTCCCTGACGACCTTTCACTTAGAAGAAGGCACATGCGTGTAAATTTGGAAATAAAGCATCTAGTAAAAGTACTATCATGTAGGCCGTTGCTCTCATGGAGTTAAAATTTCCTATTCCATCTAGATGCGAAGAGATAACGTGGAATTAATATCAGATTTTTATTACCTATTAAAACATTCCAAAATATTATGGCAAAAATATTTTCTTGTCTCTCTCAATGTAACAAACATTTTACTCTCTTGCGTCGTTAATCATGATCACTTTGCTTGCTTGCTTGTACTTATGCTGTCATGTATATGTTATGGTAGGTACTTCATGTCGTTAAGGTGTTTAAGCGATTAAAATTAATATGAAGGAATTGATTAAAGTGATGGAAAATTGTTTGCTTTTCAGATGTAAATTTGGTGAAATATGGATATACCAACATAAATATGTTCATTAGCAGTTAACAATAGATATTCGCATTTTACTGCTATTCTGAAACATTGAAAAAGATGTATTTAAAAATGGTTTCATTGTTCATTAAGTTTTCATCTAACGTACTAAAGTTGAATACTATCCGTTCGGGGTAATTCTGTTACACGGTTAGCTTCCCTGAAAAGTCGTAATGTCACTAAAAGTTTACTTATGTACTTACAGCTGTTGTTTCATCGATATAACCAAACTTTAGATCTTGATTTTGATGACTTAACCAGTAAAAAACAATGAAAAATTCCCAGCTGTACATTTTCTGTGGTACTTTAACGGGATTTGTTACAATAATGATAAGTATTTCAAAAGAAAAACATCAAATAGATTTACAAATGGGTAATAGTAATTTAAGTTCTTCCGAGATCGAAGAAATCAGCCAGTTAGGCAAAGATAAAATGAAAATCAAATAAAATAAACTTCGTCCTTCAAACTTGGTGAAATCACGAAACGAGTCGAAACATGGCTGTCATTGTCAGAATGCAAATCCCAATGCGGGAGTAAAGAAGCCAATAAAAGTTTAAAGTTTGATCCCACTCTTGATCCCAAAATCATTAAGTTCACGGAGAAGTCTCCCATGGCCAATTCCGGAATGATGAGAAACAATTTCTGGAAGAATGTAATCTTAGAGAAAGGAGTAAGAGGAAAGTCCCAAACTCGGGAGAATTAGACTGCGCCCTTTTCACCCATGTCTTTCCTTAGCTACGTTGTGGCCTAACAATCCTCCATTTTAATAGGAATACTACGTCACAAAAAAAGTTAATGGAATCAAATGGTGGTTCTATATGAATTGACGAATAACTAACTATTCTAAGTACCAGTCTTTGAAGAATTCATCGACAGCAATTCAATTGGATTCATTGTTCATGGATAATGCAGGTAGAAAAAGATTTTCCGTCGAGGAGTAACTGGCAAAAGATAAAAATGAGAGTTTTAAATTTAAAGAGAAGGTTTGTTTAGGCGGCTGAATCTAATTGGCTCATGTTATTCCGAAGTAAAAAATTGATTTTATATTGCCTTCATGATGAAACAGCGTGTATTGATGCTTCCAATTAATTGATATCTCTAAGCCCCTTTCACCCTAGCATTTATCTATCTAGCGGACTATCCAAACGTATCTTTCCACTCCCATGGATCGTTTGACAAATTTAGTGACGCAAACGTGGAGTATGTGCTGCGGGCATCGAGCTAACAGTGACGGATACGCCCTTACTGTGGTCATAACCTTTGCAATTTCGTGCGTAATTCGCGATGAAGCGAGGGGTGCCCATGTTTCTCAATCTCTTTTCCCTAATTTGCTCAACATTTCAAAGGGTTTGCGACGGAAAACAAATTATTCATACTAAACGTGTTTTTCATGAGCACCATTGGTTTCTCTGTAAACAGAAACACCATCGGGAATCACACGTGTGATCACTCAGTTGGAAGTTGGTATCGCAGAACCCATGTTGACTTCCTCTGTAAGGAAGAAAGAACGAAGGAGAGAAATGTAGCAGGATATGTGGGGACATACGAGGAGTAGGTGGGATTTTCAATCCCTGGGATTTACGGAAGGGAAGAAGAAGTGTGGGTCCCGAATCCCTGTGGAATACATTATGAGGGGAAATTGGATGGAGTGTAAGAAGTCAGTGACCTGATGTGGGAAATGCAGGGAATTTCTAATTCTTCGAGCGTGTCGAGTCTCCGCACTGTTTCGAGTCTTTCTTCTGTAATTTTAGTGATACCTTGCGCTAAAGATGAGATTGCTTATGCAATTGTATTGAAAGAAATTCATACTTTCATGTCAAATCTATTTTGCGAATTTATTAAGCTTCACTGAAAGATTTATTCAAAGCGAGGAAACAATCAAAAGTCTACATAGTAATACCTAGGTTGGTGGCAAAAGAATATTCTCGCTTACATACATAACACAAGTCGTTAATTTATTTGGTCACCAAAATTTCAGTTAACATTCGAATATTATTATAATATACTCTCTTTTCTCTCCCAAACTTCAACAAATCGCTCAACCCATCACATGATTTATTGGCTATATCGGAATAAGTGAGACACAAAGCGAAACCTAGATTTCCTGAGCATAAATAGTGAGATGTTTTTGTGCTTTTGACAACTTTTAAGGTGTACAATACATTAACGTCCATGATTCCCCTGCGACTCTGAATTTTTCAGTTGGCTTGCCAGATTGTTTACCGCAGGATAGACCGGGGCAGTATTTTCTGCTAAAGATTTCCCTCTTCTGTATTTCATTCCTGCTTTCGAGCCATTTAGTGCTAATCTGTGCCTCATAAATTAAATTACTGCTAGTTCTGTTAATTTCCCATTGAATAAGGAGGGTTTGTTTCACAAACATTTTGGATGCTCAAGTTAATCAACTGCAGGCTATGGATTGTGTGGAAGTTTTGCACCAAACGCTAAGAATACATTAAACTACTAATAAAGGTACAGCTATATAATTTGAAACATTTCTTTTTACAATTTCCTTCATTAACTGATTTTTATTGGTTTTTATTCGGATGCATGTGAGAAACGACTACAGATACCCGTCTTCTCGCTTGACAGTTATAGTGGATATGGCTTTCTGCCATGAGCTGAGAAATGTATACCCATGAAATCCATTATTATTACATTTAGGCCTTAGTCATCCTGTTAAATACAACTCTCTTTTTGCAAATAGCAAAATGGCTAAAAAATTGGCTATGGCTGAATAAAAAAGTTTTTCTTTCTTTAGTGTATGGTCTGTTGAGTTGGTCCTTTCTATGTTCTGAGCTTTATGATAGAGCTTGAAATAAGCCTGCTCAAATTTAACAATTCAGGAAACTAATCGTTGGGAGCTACTGTTATAACCAGCGCGAATTAAAGCGGAAACTATACGCTTAATTTTTCTGGCGAATTGGATCCGCGGTATTCTCTTTAAGAATGAAGAAGTGGTCTCGACTTAGCAAAACGAAATTTGGCGAAAACAAAAAATAAATGAAAGAATACGTAATGAGCATGCATAAATGAGAAATTAATTCATACTTGGCTCTGGGTTTTACAGGAACTCGAGGGAACGGAGAAACCACCGAAAACTTTTATGTATGGCAGTTGCGGGAGCCAAAAAGAAATCTAAAATGTGTTCTGGACGCTGGACGTCCAAAAGGGCAAGGAATGGGAAACGTCGTTATTCTTGATTATGCACTTTAAAAGTTGGACCCTGGTGATGTGAATTTCAAGCAGGGGCAAACACGGGAAGGAAAGGAATTAAATTATTATGGAAATGTGCCCAGCTTGAAATTGATTCATTTAGTATAAATTTAATATTGACAGTAGATTTTTATCTCTCCCTTGGATTACTTGCTCTAAATAAACCTTCATTGTTTCCGTTACTTTAAAAGTAAGCAAGGATTTATTTTCACCATTGCTTGGAAGTTATTCTAAAACAAATAGTAAGTGACAGTAGTAAAATTCTCTCCCAGTTTCTCTCACCCTAATCAACTAACCCATATGTACATCCCCCCGAATTTTTTTCCTCTCGCATCCGTTCTACTTTTGCGTGCTACTCTTCGTGGGGTTTCAAGAGCGTGAGGCATGGCGCGGTAGGTTGTCAACCATGCGGAATGGAGGGTAGGAGGAGATAGGGAAATAAAGGGGATGGAGTGAGCTGTGTGCTCCAACACATTCCTCACCTTTTTGCTCGTCAAAAAACTATGCTAACCACAAACTTGGTGCTATAAGTAATTCATGGAAAGCGAGCATATCCATCGCGTGGAGTGTCCAACTGTCTTCCTTCGCTGCCGCCTTCATGGTAACTTCTTTCTCTCGCCTTACCTAACAGTGCCGCAGAGACTTTGCTCCCCGGACTCCCAGACGGCCGCCTGCTGGGGCACAACCCCCGCCCCCTCGCCCCACCTGCTCCTCACCCCGGGGGCGACGACGCCGGGGGCGGCCCCCCAGCAGTCCCACTCTCCGTCCTCGGGGAGCCGCCTCTCCGCCCCCGGGGGCAGCGGGAGCACGACGGCCCTGTACCGGCTGGCCCGCCTCCTCAACCAGCGCGGCAGCACGTGCTCCACGTCGCCCCACGGCTCCTCGAGTAGCGGCGGGGACGGCGGGTCGTCCCGGGCGACCGCCGACAACCCAGCGCATCGGAGGCTCAGCTGGGAAAGGTCAGTTCCGCTTGTGCCTCGAATTGTGTCACACCGCCCGGGAGTAATTAGACGCCTCCTCCCCCCACTTACCTCGAGGCTACTTCAGCCAGCTGTGAGGACGAGGGATATTAAGCTCCGCGCAAGACGTGACAGTGAGGTCAGGAACACAACAACGCCGCGGTCATTACATAAGGTCCCAAATGTCTTCATGCCAGCGATTTTCGTGCTGACTTTCTTTAATTGGATGCACATTATACCATACAATGGCAACGATTGTTCTATCTGTGAGTGTTTTTTTCTAACTTTTAAATCTACCTACTTAATTGGTTTGAAATTCGGTAGAATATAACATTTTTTATGGTGACGCGGAAAAGTTGTAAATAAACAAAGCAATTTACCTATGTTTTTAAACGACGACAAAGTTTAAAAACATAGGTAAAACATTCATAAAGATGCTAATCACTCAACGTTGTTTATTAATTTTCATGAATCACTTTCATTGTATAAACGAGAATGAAACAGAGCGAATAAATGTTATTTACAATTAAATGCCTCAAACTTTGTATGCATGTCAACGGAAGAGTTAAAAATTGCAACCTGTTGGTAATTTTCCTTTTCAAAAAGTGAAGATCAATTCCTACCCAATAGTTAGTAGGAGATATATTTCGAGAGCTTTTTTTTCCATTTTCTTTCGGAGAATTAATTTAAATATTTCCACGCATTCATTTCTCTGGTAACCCGATGTTTCCACTGTGGCGCCGAAGGCTTCTTCTGAGTTCTAATCTTAAGTAAATAGCTTTTTGGTTTACTACAGGTCCCTAAGCTCTCGTCCCTCAATTCTCTTTTCTCTTCATAGCTTCCTCATATTGTGTCCCCCGTGTCCACGCGCGTTGCAATGGGCGTTGCCCGAAGTCCGTGCTTATCATTCGAACGTAACGTGCACGCAACGCAATAAATTATTTTAGTGGCAGTGATGTGAAATCAATTCATTTTTGCCCACAATCCCTTTTCAATTTTTGCCGATGTTAGAACAATATTTATTTCACAGTGTTTCTACAACGAGATGATCCATTAGGAGATACATTTGAAACGTCCTATCATAAATACATTGATGTAATTACTTTTATCGAATGGGCATATTGACGGCATAATATATGAACGACTGCTCATAAAATTAATCAAATGGTGATAATTTGTTGATGCACTTATACTTACCAAATGAAAGAAAAGTAATACATATTGGTAAAATGTTTACGAAATGTTTTGGGAATCATTACGAAATGAACACATTTGAGAAAATTGGATATAGTATTCCTTCCTTAGATAGAATTGGTATCAAGAGAGGTGAAAACATTGTAACTTTTGCTATGACTTCTCGTTCTTATCTATGCAACGCATTTGGTATGATATAGAAATGTATAATTTTAACTTGCATCGCTACATTTCAATAAAATCAGAAATATTATAAAGTTCCTAGGAATATTTGCATTCGAAACCTGATGCGTGATCAGAATTAGGTGTACTTTATGCTAGACAGTCTTTGAGGGCACAGCATTTTAATACTGTAAAATATTATTCGTTAAGCTCATTTATCAACTTGTTTCCATTGTAGGTTTGTTAATATCTGTATATTTGCTTATTTCTTAGCAATATACGCATGCGGTTAGCTTTTACCGTGATTTTATTTAAGTGGTTTTATCCTACGTTTAAGCATAAAAGTAACGCGACATTCAATTAAATTTTTGGCTCCCAATCCACATTTAACAACAACACAAAGTTTCGCTTTGACTCGGAGTTCAGAAATATTGGATTGAAGTGGAAGCTATAATCAACATGGGAAGAAACATTTTGTAGGATATCCATATCCAAAAATACTAGGTACGCATTTTTCAATTTCTTTACTTTACAGAAACAACGGTGGAAGAATTTGAACTATGTTTTAGTGAAACGATCTTCCCTTTTCAATTTTCTCAAACATGAATGACAATAATCCTACTCCCTTGACTGAAATAGATATGTCATGAAGTTGACTGCTTTGTAAAACACAACATAGCTGTCATTTCCATTTGTCATATCTGATAATGGGGATGTAAGTATTTTGAAGAAGTCCATCAGCTGTCAATTCCTTTTAATTTCCATTTTACTTTGCGTAGGTATTCATTTTTCTGTCGCAGATACACTCAGTTAAAAATTTCGTATTTAATTTTCCCCAACGGTTACTCTCCTAGCGCCAGCGGACTGTAAAGTTGAGGACGGTGAATTGCGACGCGAAAGGTCAAGAACCAAAGAGGTCACCCCGCAATACTCCCTGACCGCTCCCTCCACCCTCCGTCTAGTCGTCTCACCGCCTGCCTCCCCCTATTTCCAGGAGAGAGGCCGAATCAACCCCCAACGACCGCATTCCCAGGTCCTCGTCCATCGACAGTGTCGTGGAGTTGGCATGGTCAAACGGCGTGGGCAGCGCCTCCTCCCCGCGTGCGGAGTCGCCATCAACCTCGTTCGCCGGCCAGCGGTGTCCCTCTCCGCTGCTAGTTCCTCCGGAGTCCACCATGTCACTGCTGTCGCCATCAGTCGGCCGGAGAATAAAAGGCGCCCGCCTGGCCATCGGTAAGCAGCGCTATTTCCGCGATCAATATAGTAAACATTAGCATAATTGGTGTGTCGCCGCATCCTCCAGGAAATTCAAATCCATGCGTGAGAGGGAAACTATTCCTCGACGCCGCAAGGGAAGTTTTCTTTGCACAAAATCGGTAGTTTATCGTGTTGGAGATAACTGAAATTGCATTCACGCAGTTTAATGTGTTTCCGCCGCGTCAAAACAGCTTGCGCTGCGAGCGTTGCATTTTCGGTGAAACTGTTCCTGTCATTTGTCCTCTTTGCATGAGCCAGAGCATTGCTAACGGCAATGTTCAGCGTCGTAATTAATTACGCAGAGTAACTAACTGCTTCTGTCGAAGACAACCCTTTTCATTCTTTACAAAATAGTTCAAACATTGTGTTTGAGAGCATTGATATAATTGTTCTTCCGAGAACTGTAATGTGTTCCTGATTAATTTGGCGATAATCCCATTATCATCATTCAATTCTGATCGTTATTGTGACAAGTTTAACTGGATCATATGTTTATGAATAAATTACAAAACCATTTCTTGATTATAACGGCCTGAGTGATTCGAATTCATATTTCATGTACAATTGCCTAAGTATGACATCTAAAGAAAATAATAGCTGAATCGCAAAAAAATAGAAATAAGTTTAAATGATTTTTGACTACAGTAGTTTCAAATAAATTAATGAAAGTTATTTTACATTAGTTAAAAGTTACATTATTAACTGAAAACTATATAGTTATAAAGGATAAGCAAAGGATATCTTTATGCATGTGTTTGGATCGGTTTTAATCAATTTTAGAGAGATGTTTACTATACAAATTTCTTTGCCCCTATGCATTCCTTAGTCTTTTAGGAATCTTGGGAGGTTTTTCGGTGAAAGTCATAAATTTTTAATGATCATACATTTATCCTTAGGGATAAACTAAAAATAATTGTTATATACCTTCCAATAAATCAGAACTTAAATTTATAATTGGCGTCAGTATTTGAATACTCTTGGATAAAGACGCCAAAGGTGTCCACAGTAATACGTCCCATCCACGGGCGGAGCACTTCTCCATAAAGCAGTGTAGGGACCGGTTAACCACTGAAAAATCTCTGCTACTACCTGGATTTGAACTTGATCCCTCAGAGTTAAAGGTCAATACTCTAGCTACCACGTCAACCCGATCTCTGTTTCAATTGTAATGCAGTTTTAAATGCGCGTGAAATCTCCGTAGAAGTCCATGCAAGACAACGCATGTTTTGTGCCGAGGAGGTGGGTCCTAATCCTTCCCAAGTACCCTCTTTCTGCCTTCGTTGTCACCCTAAGCCATGCGAATGAACCTCCTTTACCTTCTAACCTCCGTCGGCCTATTGGAAATAATGAGGGTCCGACTGTCGGATCTCCCCACGAGGGCGACTTTAACCAATGAATGGGAAAAACGTGCCGACACACCGCCACAAGAAAATGATTTTTAAACATTGAAAAATGATCGCGTAACGAGTGGAAGTAGGAAGAGAGTTGGGTCACCATTGGCTAGGCGGGTATTATCCCTTAGTTCCATCACACAAAAAGATCAACCCAAAAACTATCACGTTTTTATGCAACGCTCGATTATTTAGAGAAAAATGAGTTAGACGAGAATGAATCTTGGTAAATCATTGAATATAATCAACCCACAGAATATAGTCTACTTGTTATTCTCCTGATAGCTGCATGCTGAAAATTGGTTTTTCAGCATGCAGCAATCGAAAATTACATTAGAACTTCCCAGCCAAGAACCCACTGACATAAACCACCAGGAAGAAATTACTATGAAAAATGTAATTTAAATATCCTATTCCTTTTCAACTTACGAAAGAAAAGGAAATATTTGGTGAAAGTTTCCTGTTACATTAACTTCACCTTGATGAACAAAGTAAATGTTAAAGTTGCCTCTCATAAGATTGCAAGTAGAAGACAGAATAAATGAGAAATGAAGAATGGAAGAAAAATGCCAACATACCGCCAACCATTGCTAGCATCGGTAAATAAATGGCAGAGCGAAGAGCGAGGCGAAAGGGGTTTAGATGTCCATAAAATAACCCATATAATAAAAAATACCCATATCGATGAATAAAAATTAACTATACCAAAATGTTTCTTGTTTTATTTTGTTTACCTATATAAAGTAAAAATTTTTACTTTATCATTTTAGCTTTATCGTAGTTTGAACAAAAAAGTCCCGGTTTCTGTAACTACTATTTCAATTAAATTGCTAACTTAAAAACTCCATTTCTTCGAAAGTATTCTTTGGTTTTAGCCAAATTTTTATGCATCTTAAAGCAACTTATTGCTGTTGTGTATAACTAGCTTTTATATGATCTGTTTTTTTTTTATTTTTGTAAATTTAGTGGAACAAATTTTTCTCCCAGAGATATCTGTTCTAGTGGCATATGGTTTGGCATTTTTAAGGTTTATATCAATGTGAACTACTCACTTCATACCAAACGGAGGTACATACATACCACATTATTTATATGACTACCCCGATCTGCACCTACCTTTTCTAGGCATAGGAATTTTTAGCAATGTAGGTAGGCAGTTGGTCAGCTCCAATTCAAACTCTCCTCCGAGTCATCAGTAGTTCTATCTCCCAAATGTTGTGCACGCTTAATTTATAATGTAGAACAACGGCGATTAAAACGCAAAACGTTGCGCTTCGGTGCGTCTTACATTAGGACACATTTTATATTCTGCTGTGAGTTCCTACTCATTCAATGCTATGAGTTAACCTCGATATTTTACTCTTCCTATCATGTTTTTTTTTTTTTAATACAAGTTACTTAAAATCAGGTTATCCATTTTTACCACAAATTCAGTTCCAATACACTTTCGGAAAATCAGGATGTCAGTTCTAAATGTTAATATGAGTAGTTACTTAATGACTCCATCTGTATGAAATGAGTACACTTATTGGTATCATAATTGGCCAATGCAAAAACCATAATTTTGTAATACCATCACTCGTCTACCGAGAAATGAGATTGAATGTCACGGAACTTCATCCAGCAATTACAGCGGGTAAATACGCAACCTTTCTCACTGGTCTTGCAGTGCTTTGCCAAATATTGCCACAATAATTACTGCCGCGTTGGATCTTAATCAATTCTCTTATTCCATTTTGTGACACCAGCTGACTTATGTGGTTCCCCTATAAACATTTCCACTTCACTGACGTTAATTAGTAGCATTGCATAATGGCGTAGTACCAACGCTTCTAGGTCACGTAGCGTACCTCTGGGAATATTGGGCAGAGATAATTGGGCTTTGAGCACACGGCATGTTGGTCGTGTATCCATTCAAAGTTGAAAATAATTCGAAACGGGGCAAAACCTTAGGTAAAAAATTCTTGGCATGAAAAAACTCTTATTGCGAACTTTTTAATGTGCTTTATACAATTTATACAGCTCAATGAACTATGAATCTTTAAAATATTATTGTTGAAAATTTTATTCTTACTTTTGAAAAGTAAAGAGATTTTTAAATTTCCCGTCCATTTAATTTTCACTTATAGCTTATTTGAAGCGTGATAAATATTGTAATTAAGTACTTTTAAGTATACCTGCCTACCTTTCTGCGCACCACTTTTACTAAAATTCAATTTTCAGGTCAATTCTCCTGCTGGCTATGCATTCAGTTCCGATGACTTTATTGCTGAAATAAATCACCCCGTTATCTCTCCTTTGAAATAAAAATTGCATAAAGTATGGTTATAATGGAAATGGGTGAGTCTAATCGTACATTAGATGATTTAAAATGCGTTATGGCGCAGAAGCATCAGAAATAGAAAATTGATTTCAAACTGAAATCCACTGAGTTCGCCAATTTTCATTCAAGGTTTTCATTCTTTCTGCCTTTGATTTTTTTGAATGTGCGTTAATAAAATTGCCTTCTTATTACTTTTCGCCTTGTAGGCAGTACTGTTAAGAGGCATGAAGGCTTGTTAAGGAATTGGATGGGCATTTAAGCGCATAAATCAGCATCCACTTTTTATTAAATATGTCCAATAACTACACCTTTACGGAATTTCATCCATTTCTTTATTTGTCATTCTGAGATTCTCTGAGAGAATGAATTGTAGCTGATTAATAACATTCATCTACATTTACGGTCCACCCTGCAAGCCACCTCAAGGGTATGTGGCTAGGAATATTCAGGATTAATGAGTTCCAGCTTCACATTCAGGGTGTGTTTCGATTTTTTCCGGAGAAAATGTATGAAATTTCTGTCTGGTGATTTCAAATTATAACAAAACTAATTTGCGTAATTTTTTCCCAAATGTGATGGGCGAGATAATTTACTTTTTTCTAAAACGTTAGTCTGAAATAAGTGTGTTATGCCAGTACGCAAATCATTGAGCCATCAGCTGTAGGAGACCAGGCTCAAATTAGGGAATGCCTCTTAGAATACCACCATCTGGAACCCATACGGTGCAATTTTCATGGCATCAGACTTCGTGGGAAACCGCAGATGGCATAGGGAAAGGAATCATCCCCTCAATATCCTCAGAGGGTGAGATTCACACCTCGCTGAGCATACATGGGTAGATCTATCTCTCACTTACCAAACAACAGTAGGGTTGAGCACTAAGAGAACATTCATGCTACAAGGACTATATTTAGTTAAGCTTTAAGTTTTGTATTCGCTCATATAATTCTCTCATCAGTCCCTCACTGCTCTTTCTCACGACTTCGAAGCACTACAGTGTCATCTATATCTACAACTACACGATACCCTGCAAGCCACCGCGAGGGTGTGTGTCCAGTTTTTCTAAAGGCTAGCTGAGTCGCAGTTGGAAATGATACATGTCGCATTTCGTTTCCGGAAAACAGAAGGCTGTTTTTACTACTATCAACTGGTCGAAGCCTTTGCATGGTTTTACGGGTAGGCTTTATCCCTAGTTAAAGATTTCGGAGTGAATATTCCATTCGTTACGAAAGCACACCACTTTGCTTACATAGAATTGATATCGTGGAAAATAAAACTATCGTGGAAAAGAAATAGGCGTAAGCGTTCCTTGCCACCTAATTTTGAGAACACTGCTCTATTCAAGCTTAGTTTGGTCTGCAAGACCTCAACTTACATTCAAACGACTCGAAAGAGAATTTTATGCATCGGTTCTCGTATGAGGCTTTGATCCTCCTGAAGAGAAATTCGTTCAAAGAAAGCTTTCTCATCAAGTCTCAATGGGTTTCTTTTGGAGAACTGAGTCGATCCCTTCATCGCAGTTGTAATTAAGGGGAGGTCATTGGCATAATTTTAGGTAAGTGGGTAGTATGAAGGTAAAAGGTAGGATCTTTGTTGGGATTGGAGGAAGGCTCGTTGAAGGCATTAGGTAACTCTTTACGGAAGGCGGAAAGGGATCCAAGGTTTATGACGTCCCATCCAACGGATGTACTGGTGAACTTTAAACATTCTATACTCGTCGTGTATACGGGAGTTAGAGTTACTCTGAAAAATCGCAAACGCTGCCAGTATACGGACCCTGGCCCCCAGACGGGCACCACTCCTCTAATCACAAGACCATCTCGATTTTCTCTTCCTCTTCATCTTCCTCTCGTACTCGCCCGCGGTTAGGCGTCGATGATGGCGGGGATGGGGCTTTATGGACGTTGAAACTTTTGCGAGACAAGTGTCGATTGTCCTCAAAGACCGCTACGCTCCTCCTCCTCACGGACAGACGACGTCAGCCGTTGGACTTCCTTTTTGTGCGTGGGACCCACCCCTTCATTTTCCACGACGCCGTTCCCTTTGTCCGTGACGTCACGGGGAGAGCTCGCGTTAATTGCCACGGACGCACTGAAGACCCACCCTCACGTGTGCCCACTCACGCACCCTCTCTCTACCTGTTCCCTACCTCTGTTCCTCTCCTTCTCACCAAAATGGATTCTCCCCGGAGAGCTCTCTCCCGCCATGAATATTTACGTCCCTCTCTCTCTCTCCCACTCTCTCTCTCACCGCCGTGATATTCTCGGAGAGGAGCAGGGTGAGAATTAAACCCAAAAAACGCCCGACCCTTTTGCCTTCTTCCCTTCGCTTTAGCGCACGCACCTTAGAATCTGGAACGATCTCAATTGCCGATACCCGCCGTCCTTTCGTCGTCCATTGTTTTCGGTGGGGAAGGGTGCGCGCCCTGACAGATTGGGCACTTGATACCCGACGCTCTTTCTTTCCCAGGCTCACTCCTATTGTGGTGGGTGGTTGTGAGAGCGAGGGTTTTACCCTTTTCGTTGCCCTGGTAATCTTTTTGAGCGAAGGCAGCGTGACTGCTTCTCTCAATCCCTCAGATGGATGATACGACGCAACCCACGAAAACATTGAAAAAAATAAAGAAAACTAAAAAAAATATGTGCATAAAAGAATGACGCTCGGATGTGGTGTGCATTCCCGTGACAGATTCTCCTCCAATTCAAGATTCGTGATGGATATGAGAGAGCGATAAAATTTGGTTCCCGTGGGCGCTTCGGGCTCGATGTTAATCGCTCGGTTCCGCAGAGCGATCGGAGAACCGGTTCGAAATACAAACTCAACGGCAGGATTTTGATTCGCGGAGCGTGAGTGGTGTTCGAGATGGCCTGGACAAACTGGTCGTAAAATGCACTTGGTAATGCATGACTGACGTCCGTCGGAATTCCCGTACTTGTGCTCCCTGATCAAAGCGTGAATTACCCTTTTTTTTACCTGTCAATTTAGTATCAGAAGCTTGGCACGCAATCATCCGCGATTCCTTGCGCAAAGCTGCGTATTGTAATTTGGAGAGTATTAATTGAATACCGCTTGAAACTGGGTCAATCGTTTCATCCTGATCATTTTTCCTCCAGCAATGTCATTCTCCTTGCTCATCTTTGACTGATGAAATTTGCGAGATTCTTTGAATTTTCTCGTGAATATTATTATAGTAATAGAATCCCGTAATTTTTTCATAGTAAGTACATTATTTTGGTGGAAAATGTGTGCCTTAACCTCATAATACCCTCATATTTGCTCTTCCTGAAGGGCTTCCTTCGTAGTCGGATACATGAATATTCCCAGTTTCAAATTAAGCGAAATAACTTCATATGGCGAGTTTAATTGGGTTTTCCATGCAAGGGCTCAAGAAAATACATCGTCCAGGTTAGCTTTCCACACGCAAATTCTTGACTCATTATCTTTCAAATTGACCATTAAAAAAAGCATGCATGCATGACTCGATTTTGTATCCCTTAATGCGTGTTTTTAAAGTAAAGGTCCCAAAAGGATAGCAAAATGGAATATGGCTTTATGCCTTTCCTCGACTAGCCAAATTCTTGTGCTAATTTCAATCTTAAGTCGATATGAAAGTGGTTTTACGTTCTTGAGTGAGTCGTAAATCTGACAAATTTTCTTTTCCTTTATTTAAATGCACTTCCTCGCTTTGTTAGAGTATATGCTCAAAATGCTTTAGTTTCCACATTCTGAAATTACTCAATAAAATTCTAGTTTCAGGATCATCAGGTTTTTAATTCATTTATTTTATCTACCGCATAGTGAATCTAGCCCGAAAAATCAAGCGGCTGCAAGTTGGAATAATTTAAATTGTATTTGAAGAAGCAACCATCACATACTCTGTGATTCCTTTGCGTTTCTTGGCAAAACTTTCCTCCAGGCCCCACTGCTAATTCAGAGGTCCCAAATTTCAAAACAGGGCATTCCGAGAAAATGGTATGCTAGAAGGAAGCGCTTTCCGGAAAACCGAGCGAAGATCTGTTGTTGACAGTGCTCGAAGTGACAAGGGAATCCTTCCCACCTTAGTCCCTGATGGCCTTTCCGCAGCCTCCTTTAGGCCCTTCTCCAGAATCTCATTAAATTTGCATGAAGGCATCCCTTAAAAGAAATATCTGAAAGCTCAGTAGTCCCTCCGTGTTTGCGCGGGTGACTCGAATCTGCATCTTCAATCTAAATCTTCTCGGCTGTGCCCCTGGACTTGGTGTTTGTTAACAAATAAACACTAGGCCACTTGAATGGGCCTTTTACCTGCATGTAAAGAGGGAAGTGTGGGCCTGCTGTCAGTACCCAGCTCGATGACGTCCTGCCCTTGCTACTCGAAGATCGCGGATTCGAACCCCGTCCCGGGAATTGATGTAGTTTTTGTCAATGGGGTCGTTTACCTTATTGCCGAATGGCCGAATCTCATAGAGTTTGTAAAACAAAAAGACCAGTATTTTTCCGTTTTTTGATCCGTCAATTATTTCGCGAGTTGTAAGGCGAAAAACTGATGTTTTTAACCCTTCCGGTAAAGTGGGCGTGGTGTAGCCTCTTGTGTCATCGACTTCATCCAATTACAACTTAGCCCGCGAAGTTACTTAGTTTTATTGCAATCGGGGACACACATCTGACTCTGTCAATAGAAGAGATTGCGAAAGGATCTGTGCGAGCAGACCTTCCGAGAACCCCCCTCCACTCTCTTCCCTTCTCCTAAAAGCAGTGAAGGACAAGAGGTATATGGCGTCAATTATCTCAAAGCAGCTTCTTCGGTGGGCGTCACCTTTAGCTTATTTTAATTTTTGCTTTATGAGTGAATGGTTGTCGTTAGAAGATTAATTTTTTCATTAAAATTCATTTTTCGTTTCCATCTAACGATTTGGTGTACAAAATTGCGATTTCGGTTCCGAGTAAACGTCCCCATTAGCTATGAAGGTTTCATATAGTTAAGCGATAAAACAATGGTATCCGATCACATTCAAACGTGATATCACCTTTATAAATGAGCTTTTGAATCTACAAAAGGTAGAGAATAGGTTTAAGTGATACTCGCCTTTTGCAGGTTTGCATCTCTTTTGCTTTGCAGAATTTTACTAAACCAACATTAGTGCATCATCATGCTGAAGGATTTTAGGGAAAATTCTGCCTTTAATCGTGAACTCCTTTTCTTCAATGCGGAATAAATTCTGGCACTTATCCCAGAAAATGTTTTTCGCCACATTTCAAGCTCTTTGAATCATCTCCCCATATTCATTCCTTCTAAAAATTTCTCTCCTATGCACATATCCCACTTTTGCGCTGTTTAACATTTACTTAACACTTATGATATCCACTATTTTGTTTTGTTGTATTCTTTTAGCTTCTCCCAAGCACTCTTCTTCCCCATTTACCATTTTTATCACGTCCGCGCCGACGACTACCTCTCTCTCCACATCTATAACTCAAAGGCCTCCAATTTATGCTCACTTTGTTTTCCCAAATTTCGATTTTCTGAACCGTTCAACGTAGCGTTCCCTCTCTACCTTATAGCTTTAACTAATCTTTTCTGTGCCTCCTTCTAAAACTCCCTCTTTTTTATGCATCCTCATCATACGCAATCCCGCTTCTGATAGCATTGGTACTAAACCCAATTTAGTATAACACACTCCGCCGAGATGCGTGAGATGTGAGAGAGATAAATATTCAATCGGCTTCAGTTTATGCCTTAACGCTTTTATGTTAGTCCAAGCCATTCCGTATGTGTCTGGAGAATCTCATTATTTTCGCCTCCTAAAGTTAATATTACTTTCACAAGGAATGCTTTATCTTGTTTACTTGACTGACTGAAGCCTTGCTATTCACAATCTAATATAGTTTCCATCCCCCAACTAATTTAATTTCCACAGCCATTCCATTTAATTCCTCTCTCCTTAAAAATATCTTCTTTTCCACTTTAAAAAGATATGAATGCTAAAAAACATTTCACTCCCAGGCCTACATGCATATATGATATCTGGAGAAAGCAAATGTTTCCGCTTGAACTCCCATCCCTTAAATCTATCTTTCATTCTACAGCTTATTTATTTCCCTCCATATCAAATAAAAACCTTCTTGTATTCTATCAAGGACCGAAAGTATCCAGGCCTTATTATTAAGTACTTCCAATTAGCGTCCTCATTAATTCTGTGGTACCACTATTCCATCCATGTAAAACCTAAATTTTACATTATAGGTACATTTTTATGCTAGACCTATCTGAAACCCACCACTCTGTACCCCTATTAATTTATACCGCATTTGTAAAAGTGAACTAATAGTCGTATGATTGTCATTTCGATTTACTCTCGTTAGATATTAGACCAAAAACTGACTTTACCATTACCACGTCAATTCATCTTAGATCCTAAGTACAAATACAGTTTTCTTTCTACGTTATTCCCAAAACCTTGAAAATAACTTTAGATACCCTACCACTTTTATTTACATTTCAGTCTTACTATTTCAATATTCTGAATTTCTGAAATAATGGCATTCAAATGTCATTTTACGTTCATTACTCCACCCTTATGATGCAATCTCTTGCATTAAGTGGCCTAGCATTTTTACTACATATTTTGGTAGGCATCACTTTCTGCGCTCTTGTCAATGTCCTAATATGACTTAAGAAGTCGGAACAGTTGTGTTAAGTAAAAATATTGTGGAAAAAGTAGGTACGTATCCATTTATAAAGAATCGCATCTACGATGTAACGGCCAATACCATCGACTATATCATGTTTTTATCATTAATCTCTCGGAAATGCTCTAAACACCTCTTCCATTAGCACCTCCAAACGATTCCAATTATTTTCGGTATTTTTTATCTGAAGCCTCTCGAGGTATTGCTCTGACTTTCTAGATCTTGTTCAACTGTTGCAATCCTCTTGGACGCCAATTTGTCGGCTTTGTCGAGGTTGCGCATAGTGCATTTTTTTATGAGTGAATGACGATCTTGGAGGTGATACTTCTGCGATTAGAAATATATTAATAGCCCCTGCGTATCACGGTAGATTATATTAGATAAACAAGATTAGAGTGATGCATAAAGAATAGATATAATGCCGTAGCGATGGATCAAATTTGTCATTTTTCCTATGAACCGCAAGAAAACATATCAGGCAGCATAGCAAAGGATAGGTTGATGAAATATTGCTAGGGTAGCCTGTAGAGCTTGATGCGTATTTTGGCATTTCAGGAAATGTCAAAATATTCGGGGAAATTCAGGTAAATATATTCAGAGAAATGTCTTTATAACAGTAATCACCTAATTTCTGGAATAATTTGCTCATATCTTTTTAAGGTATAAAAAGGTATATTTTTAAGGAGAGAGGAATTTTAAGGGATGGCTGTGGGAACGAAATTAGATGGGGGATGAAGTAATACTAACCATCTTCACCCCCTGCCACACTCATTCGTGGTCGCCTGCTGATTATTACGTAGATGTACGCATAGACGTCTGCTAGACGTTCCCAGTAACGGGCGCCCCCTCGATCCAGAGGTCTGAGTCCTGTGGTTGTCAGGGTTCATGACTATTCACGCCGGTTAAATTTGTTCTTGGGCAGAGTAATTTAGATGGATTCCAGTTGTCAGCCTCAAATGGGTTTTTTAAGATGACACCATCACAATGGTGAACCGCCCTATTTGGATTAGATTCCTTTTGCAACCGTCTCGCTCAGGAGCGGATGCTTCATTAACTACCATTCATTTGCTTCCTACCATCCGCCCTTCCATGTGATGTGCGGCCCGACAAGGGGAAATAATCGGCAGTTCAACTCGGGGGGTGGTTGTTACAGTTCGCAATTTCTCCCATTACGTTTACTCTAAAGGATTATGGGGAAGTCTCGTGCATATACGAGTAAGAACTACAACAATCTTCAATCATTCCTCATCCGTGTTGAAGGGTTGGTGGAGTACTCCATCATATGGAATAAATTAATAAATAACGTTCGATTGTTTTGGAATATTTAAATAACATTTAAGCTATTAAATTAAGTCTTTTAAAATGAATTCATCGCAATATTTACATGAATAAGTACCATATTACGGGAAAAAGTGCGCAGCTATGGATTTGCTCCATCCTTTTTTTTATTCTCCAAGGGTTAAGCTACAAAACCTAAGATATTATTGAAAAAATGAATACATTACCACAAACGTTTAATTTATTAATTGGTACAGTAAGCATGTAAATTAGATGTGATATTGAGTATAAAATGTGATCCTCAAGTTTTAGTCGTTTATTTGTAAAGTTTGAACGATGTGTTACTTGAATGTGTGTCTTAGCGCGTGGTATACTACCGTTTGTGAAGTCAGTCTCTTTTCGTGATTCTCTTAGTCATTGTTCCTGGTTCAAGATCTTTTTTTCTATTTCCAGAAATGTATAGAAAAATACTGCATTAACTACAAATGTTGGTTTGTGTCGAGCTCATCAAATAATAACCCCATAGGCGTGGCGTGGAAAATTAACATATAAAGGATAGGAGAGGTGTTCCTTTCTGTGTACCGCACTTGGTCTCCCAGCATGATTTTTGAAGTTGTGCAATTATTTATTGCAAGTACTCTAGATCTGTATTTTCCGCCACTCATTATATCTCTCAGTTTTCTTGGAATTACGAGTGTTGTTATGGAACGTTGGAGCCTACCTTACAGGGTCACTTGGGGTAATATTTTGTTTCAATTACCAGGAAAATAGGTATTGGTAGTTTTATGTGGGCGTGAAAAAGCTGAAACTAGTATGAACGCACAATTCGTAATTAGGCAAAAATTAGCAAAAATTGGACGCAATATTTCCGGGATGTTATTTTTTTTGAACGACCAAATAGGTCTAATTTTCCCTCGCTAGCAGGAGGGCGTTGTTTTGTTGAAGTTCATTGAACTACATGACTGAAGGTACACCACACTTAGGGTGCTTCACGCTCAAATTTCAAGAGGAAACTGGATGAACGCTGAAAAACAGCCCAAAAAATCCTAACAAGCCTTACTGAAGAATCTCGATGGGAAATTTCAAGACTTTTACCTTCGATTTCGTACTAACCACCCCATAGTTGATCAATGAATGCATGTCCAAGCAAAATATAATGAGTATTGTAGCACTATTAAATTAGAAGTCACTCTTCGGCTGAGTTTGGGAGTAAAAGTTTGAAAACTGTCAAAGAGCACGCGTTGAAATTCCATTAGAAGCCAATGAGCATTTCTTTCATGCAGACTCCATCTTTTTAATATTCTGCAAGCCACTATAAAGGTGTGAATTCACAACAAACTTGCATTACATATCATGGTTAAAATGGATTAATAACTATATTCTAGTCGGGGAGCCACTAAGTACCACTCGAAGCAGTCAGGTAGGTGAACGAACTTTCTCTCCTCAAAAGGTCGCAAAATTCATATGGTCTGTAAGTATAGGCTTATTGTTACTTTTACAATGACGATAAACTCACTATTACATCAAATACTCATATAGCGAGAATTAAATGCCCGTAAACTATTTTTTTCTTAAGTGGTTCCCTGCCATCTGAATGTGAACCAGGAGACTAGAGTCCTCCAGACTTATGGAGGCACATATGGTAGACTCACAGCCCACGATACTTGAAAAACTATGTGAATAAATTGGAATTGTGGATTCCAATTGACCCTGAGGACCGGGGTACGATACACGTCAGTGTTACTTAAAATGGTGTAAATGACCTTAGCTGTTGTTCACCTCCCCTGAATAACTACCACTACTGATAGCGGAAAGTCCTCCTTCTGACTCCTAGTTCATATGAATGCCATTGATACTTTAAAAACAGACTTAATCTGTAAAAAATATACTTTAAGACGTGGTTTTATACATTCATTTGTCCATAACATTCAGATAGAAGGAGACACTCATACTGACACAAATATTGTTTCTTGGAAATCTTCTAAAATAATAAAGTAAATACCGTTTGCGTTTCGAATTCCTCAGCAACATTTACATGCCAAAGATGCATGCAAATATTACATTCTAAAATTATTTACTTTTAGCGCTGTTCGAGATTCCTGAGCCACAGCTTTTAAAAAATACACAAAAAAACTACTTTTTTGTATCTTACGAAGGGTAATTATTTTAATTAAATAGTTTAGGCGTGATTTTGGTCGAAAATTACGCTAGTGGCTTATTTATAATATTAGATCAGATAGCTGGACTTAGATGCTCATCGGGCGTCAGAACGCATTGGAATAATCTGCTGCTCGTCAAAGGAAAATGTCATCCTGCATCTCTCCGCTCCTAAGGGAGGCTGCAGCCCTTGTCTGGTCATCTCACATTGGTGGTTGATACCAGCATGAAGTAGTAGTCGGGCAGAAAGAAACCTATTCCATCACCAACAGTAACTCTATTTCAGGCATTGGTTATTGAACGCCTCTTCACTTCCCTCTTGACTACCGCCACACCCCTCTAAAGATTCACATACACACACACACACGCTCTCTCATGCCAATAACAAAACACTGCCTCCGCACGCCTAGTCTAGCCTCGCTGTCGGGGAGCCTCGTGTGCTTGTGTGACCGGTCGGCCTTGACCCTCCCCCGCTCCTTTCATTTGCCTCTCCCCAACTCTTCGCCATCGTCGTCGTCTCTGTGCGGAAGATCATTCCGCGCGGAGGGAGGGAGACTGCAAGGGAAAGAAAGAGAGAGAAAGAGAGCCTAATTACGCCTTGGCTGCGAGGGTCTGGCCGAGACGGGCGTACTCAGGAATCTGTCTAGGGGGGTGGGGGAGGAAGGGAGTGTCGTCTCGCCCTTTGCCGGGGTTGAACGCGACACGGACGATTACCACACCAGCGGGATGGAACATCTCGAGGGCCGGCTGACTTTCGCCGCTCCTGAATCTCGCGGCCAATAACCCCGAAGCATCTCACGAAAGGCGGTAGCTCTAGGAAATATCATTTGCGTTGTGGGACCTCTTCTTCTTTCCGCTGCATTTTCGAGCTCTGGATGCCGTCGCTCCAGTCCCTCCCGTTTTGCGAATCGCCGCGGAACGAAATTTCTCCCGGTCTCGTGTTTCCTGTTGGCGTTATTTCAGGCACCATTTCCTCGTTCGTGCCAACCCAGGGTCGGAGTACTGTGATGCGTTCGTGAGAGGGATCGTTGGAATATTTACTACTATTGCATGCTCTCTGTAGTCAGGAATTCACGAAGGCATCTGTTATTTTATTAATAGAACCTCTTCCATTATTGACCAAGACATGCATTTGGAGTTTTACAGCACAACCCACCGATATATCGTTGAGGATTTTACTTCAAACAGCATTAGATACAAAGAGGGTAGTTTTTCATGCCTTTCCACGGAATTCATGATATCGTGGCCTCATTTTATTTGGTTGGTAGCTTTAGTTAATTCGTAAATTTGGCTGATTGAGTGAGACAAAATTTAAATTTTTAATTTGTCTTACATTAGTTATATAATTTTGTTATTATCGAATTTGGTATGTATGTATCCACACATTTCACTGCAGTTGAAACTTAAAAGGTCTTACTGAAGCTTGAGTAGGTAAAAAGTGTGAATGACTGAAAGGGTTTTACTAAACTAAATGAATTAAGTACAACAGAGCCCCTAATTTATGATCATTGCTCACAACAGTAATAGAGGAACCAAAAATAAAGTATGCACACACTTTCTTTACATCTTAGATAAATTATTCTCTGCAAACACTTGAAGTCTCTGGGGAAAACACCGCCCTAGGATCTAAATACATTTGAAGTCTACCGGCGCACACTATCTTAAAATATCTTTTTTTTTCAAATAAAATTTCAATGTTGAGACGCTGCGCTGATGCTTTAACTTTCCATTCTTTTCTATTTGTGGATGTGCAAGAAATAATTAATCTGTTTTTTGGAATGGTTGAATCTATTGGCACCAGCATAAGGTGGTATTAGGAATAAAAAAATATGTAATATAGTCGATATTCGGAAAAATGAATTTTCCCTGTAGTACTCATTTGCGTCTTCAATGCCAGGAATAGATGGTTGCAGACCAATGTTTGGTGTTTTCTTTCATCCCCTGTGTGTAATACCTCATCACAAAGTTGAGGAGTCAATTCTACCACGGATGAAAGTCCAGAACAATCGCTTACAACTGGAATAGAGCCGCGGTGAGGAAAGGGTCCTCTGCCGGAGGTTCAATTACCACTTGCTACTCCAAGCATCCGCTAACCGCCGAAGGTTCTCACGCAACCACCATCGAATCAGCCAGGTTCGGCTTTAGTCGCATGGCCTGGAGCGCCTGTTCCGCTGAGAAGGGGCGGGATAAATCGATGTGAAGAGCGGCGGTCGGTTGGAGGGGAGCTAAGAAGGCACCCGCACAAATCACCCGAGATGGCACGCATCAGCGGAAGGCTAACGAGGAGAGACATGCGCCCACTCCCCCCCAAGGAGCTATCCTGAGCCGCCAGTCACCGATAAAAAGGGAAATTGCCAGATCGAGGAACCATGCGACGGCCATTTGCTAGAAGGGAAGTGCAGTGAGCAGCTACATGGTTTAGCAACGAAATGCCCATCGATGCGACAACCCATCATTTTAATCTTTCCTTTAATTGCATCATTAATAACCTATAAAGGTCATCAGATCTACATCTACATAATACCCATGCAAGCCCCCATGAAGGTGTATGGCACGGGGTGAATTTACACCAAACATGCTTTACCTATCATGCTTAAAGAGGATTTGTCGCTATATTCTAGTCGAGCCAAAACAATTTGAACAAGATTTAAGATTTTTATCCTGAGTTTGAAAGCCTTTTCACTTTGGCGAACTTATCCTGTGGTCAACGTTTTCACAAAAACTGAGTTAAAGTATGTTAATAGAGCTGGATATACGCTATGGAAACCTCTTGCAATATCTTACCCTGTAGTGCTCTTTCGGGTTTCTTCTTATAATACCACTTTATGCTGGTGCCAATTGATTTAACTATGCCGAAAGTTAGATTAATTATTTCTTGCTCTTCTTGAAAAGAAGGAATCAGAGGATATCCACGTGTACGCGAGTAGCTATTTGGAAAAAAAGGGATGAAGTGGTACAACATTGGTGGCTAGTTTCTAAAATCATCAATTTAACCTTATATCTTTATTCGATATTGACTTGCTAAAGATGGATAAAATTATTTTAATTATCTTGCTCTTTTGCTTGCAAATTATACGCCAGAGGTTTATCTGTGAGTATTCGATGGTAAAAGTCACGAATAGTAATGTAATGAATTGGAAGTGAATCACAGCATAAAGAAATGACTTTCGATCTTTCACCCAAAACCTATCAACTTGCGAGTTTTTAACAACTTTACTTTTGGAATATTAATAATGCGTAATGTAGAGTAGGTTGAAATATGAATGGATTTATATTAAAGCAATAGGCTATAAAATATTAGATACCTATCGATTGAGCAGCCAATTTAGAAGGCGATCGATTACTTGGGTGAGCCTTGATTGAGAGGGACTTCCGTGCGTCACTCAAGTTAGTTCTTTCAGTATCAAAAATATTTCTTGTGGGATATTATTGGTTGATCTTATCCTCCTTAGCAGCTCTTCATATCTTTCGCATTCTGCAAGACAGGAGAAATCAAGGAAACCTAGGCGACTGGAAATGAAACATCACAGACTTTCAGAGATACTCATTATGTTTAATTTCTCAAAGCATATCTGTAATAATTGATGACGTTAGAGATGCACTTCTAAAAAAAAGTTAGAGAATGAAAATGCCTGAAGATGTTCTTTACACTTTACTCTCCATTTAAGTGCATTTAGTAGTATGCATATTATCCCTTCATTGGTGTCCTCGAAAAGGGATTTCTTGTTGAGGCTCCGATGAACTCAGAATAATTTAAGAATATCGAGATTAAATGATAATTATTCCCTCATTGAGTCAATCAATGAGGATATTGCTTATCAGTTCCTTACGCCTGAATTAGACCATTTGACTCGTATGCTCACTGAAGTACTACGAGTAAATCTTCAAAGGCGATACAAATTCATATGAGGACTCTTGGAGGAGGAGGATAGAAGAAAAATAAGTAGGTGTATGAAAATTACTAAAAACAATTCAAGTGGGGAAGCATGAAGCACGGAAATTTTTATCTATGCTTAATAATTTTTCAGTCTCTCAGTTGTTCTGTAGTGAGGAATAGTACTTTCATTGATTATTTTTCAAAAGGTTGACTTTTGTGATGGATGGTGAGCCTAATTTTTGGTGCATTCCTCCTAGGTGTTTTTAAGCAACTTAAGTAGCCGTACTGTAAACTACCTTAAAATATTTGCAGTTTGCCCACGATTTCAGTTTAAGTCATTACCTAGAAATAAAACGGGTATGGTGCACCTGAATAGAATTTTCCTAGCTAATAATGGCATTTAACGAAATATGAGGAAGTCAAACCTTTCAGCTGTGATAGTGTAATAATATATTCTCCCGCCTGTCGGCTGAGCGCTTCGAAATATAAGGAATGATCTCCTTTACGACGGCATTGGAAGCCGACTTCATCATATTCTTTATTAGGTTATAAATGTCATCCAATCAAGCAAACCTGTTTCTCGATTAATTGCTTTGGTTAAATGCTCAATTTATGTTTTAAAACTTGTACACTGTTACAATTTAAAATTTCATGCTGAATTCCGAGGCCTTGCAGGTTTTGCATGGTATGATTTTGAAGGCTTGATGTACGTTAATTTTCAAGCGTAAACATCGCTACCAATCATAAAGTTTATTGCGTTGTTCATTGCTAATATTCAGTAGTTTCGATGAAAGCCACATCAAGATTTTTGATCACCTTTTTATTTAATAGCTCTGTAAACATTTCGTATAACACATGGCGGATACCTTAACAAAAGTGACTTTCTAATGTAGCATCCCTTTCCATATATCCTGCTCATTAATCTATATTCTTCATGATAGTACCCACTGACCACGGATTTCGTACACGCAACGAAATGACTAACGACGAAGAAAGATGCAATATAGTATTCGCTGATAAGCAAATCGTTTGTTTGTAAATTCAGTACGGTAGTTATGAAATTCTGAGGGAAAGGGTACTGTTGTATGCGTTAGTACATTAAAAGCTTTATCAGATGGGCAAACATGCTGCAATTTAGGCGATCTACATTTCACGTATACGCCTGTCCGTTTATTGTGGGTAAAGACGATTCTACATCTACATAATACCCTGCAAGCCACCACAAAGGTGTGTGGCAGAGAGTGAATTCTTACCTAACATGCACTACAAATCATGCATTTAAAAGTATTAGTATTAATATATTAGTATAAACTGCACTATTTAAAAAGATAAAAATAGCAAACTAAGCATGCAAAAACGAGCTGTTAGTTGGGTTACCTTCAAGTCCTTATACCAACTTGCAACTACTTATGCTATGGATTGATTTACTCGTATTGGACATACTTACCGCTATTCATATCCCTAATTGTACGAGGAAAAAAAGAACATTTTGAATTTGTTAGCTCGGAAATCATTTCTCTAATTTTGTAATTATGGTCCAGTCTACCATAGTAATTGTGGTCTTATGTTGTCCGCGGGAAGAAAGACGCCTTAAATCTATATATACAACACTGTATCTCTCTTTAACATAGATTTCATGATAGAGTCTAACGTGGTGTATGGGAGAGCTCTAAATATTTAAAGCCATCGGAATACAGACCTTGTGGAAGTAACACATACCTAATACCCTGAAAGCTAACGCAAGGGTGTATTGCATGGGGTGAAACCTCATCAGGCGAACATTTAAATCATTGCGTCGAATTTCACGCTAGTCATTGCATTACAGATTTCTTTATTTGTTCAATTATCTAGAATTAATCAAAATTACCCAAAGAAATATTTTCAATACAGCATTGAAATTAGCATGAGATGACCTTTCACGTTTCTCTACTATCTACTCTGTGCACGTTTACGCGCATTATGTTGCACAAACACCATAATATCCCCACTTCATCAGTCTCGTAATTGCATATTTAATACCTATTTTCCTCTAGTTCGAAGCATTGTTCCTCTCAGTTGCATGTAAGTAGTGTTTTTACAGAATAGAATTTTTTGCATGCCTGTGCATGGTATTAAGTGTAAAACTTATTATCTCTGATTTATAATGAATGTATAGAGATATTTCACCCCCTGCCACATACCTTTGAGGTGGCTTTCAGGGTTATCTACATCTACATTTATGTAATACCCTGAATGCCACCGCAAGGATGTATGGTAGGGGGTGAACCATCACCAGTAATGAATTATCAATCATGGAGAACTCTTGCTACCATGGAGGCACGCAAAAAATATACCACCCCGTTTAAACACTGCTTACATAAAACCAAGATTCATATCTAATACTGCTACCCCGAGGGTAACACTAAGCATTCAGCCACGCAAAATGTTAGCCTAATTTTACACCAATTGTATGTTAACAAAAAATTATGTGTTCATCCTATAAATTAATGAAATAATGGACTCTGTATTATGAATAGATGTAGATAGATAAGACTTGTTCCATGTGGAACTTATGATACGGATATTGTAAACTTGCATGATGATTCACTGTGGGAAAGATATCGCGATAATTCAAACCTGCACGCTAGCGTACCAGTGGGACGACGAGGGTCTAGGTTGATCGGGATTGATTGCCGGAATGCTTTCATTAGGGAAGCACGAACCGTTCATTTGGATGGCGTCGGAGGCGCGGGGGCGTGGCGGGTGATTGGAAAAGAGGGGAGCGATGGAACGCTAGCGGTGGCGTTAACCTACTCCTCGGTACGACTCTCCGCGCGAATTCGGACTGCTGCCTAATTTCGGCGCGGACTCGCGTGTCCTCGGCGGCTAAGCGGGTCGCGGGTGCGGAATCCTGACGAGAAAGGAGTTCACCAGGTGTGATACAATGAATTTCCCGCTCATATGGCGTCAAGGACGAAGAGAATGACGCACTAGGCGGAAAAAAGTCGGCGAGAGATGGAGGTTAGAATACACCTTGAAGTATTTATGTAGAATACGTGATAACAATGAGGTTATCATATCTACGCGATCCCCTGCAAGCCACCCCCAGGGTGTGTAGCAGGGGATGATTTTACTCCAGACATTATTAAAATTAAGACATAATTTCTAAAATTTGTCAACATTTCTAAAACTAGATCTAATTTACGGTAAGATTAATTTCACGTGCGCTACTGCTATAATGAAAAGACCTCACACATTTGGTCATATACCTATCGTATCTGACCCTTTCGTGGTAGAGAATATTTTTCATTGATGCTCCGCTGTCCACTCGAGTAGGTACTTGATTGCTGTATGGAGAGCAAGTTCAGTACTCCGTCCGTCATTGTTTTATTTAATTCGTATTAATCTAATGTGTTCAATTCTTTTTATCATGTTAAGATAAATTTATTTTATGAACGCAGCATTTTGTGAGAAGATTTGATGCTGTTTTGGTCATGAATCGTTGGACGAAAGAACAGATACTTGAATCTATATGTGGTGCATCTTATTTCACTAGCCTTATCCTTGTGCTTCTGTCTACTAATGTAGCGTGGGGTCCTATAATTAACTCGCTGTCGGATATTAACTTGCTGCCCTGTACTTCTGTAGAGGCCGAAATCTGTCTTCGTGTTTGAAGGTTCTCACATTCTCTCATTGACTCTGGCGACGAAGTTACTCTTACCCCCATATCATAACCATTGTTCACAAATCTAGCTCATCTCCTTCGTATTTTATCTAGTTCTTTCAGTAACCCCTTTCCCATGGGTTCCAAATACCGGAGGCATTCCACCTTTGACCTAGCTATCACGAAATAACACCTCTCTATATCATTTGCACTACTTTTTCCCACCACCCGTGTAATGAATCCAAGTTTCTTTAAGCCAGACCCACAAATTGTTTTTATACGTGTTACTCAAGTGAGCTTCGTGGTTACTGGTTCCCAGGCATTTAACTTTTTTTATGAATTACTTAATTCTGCCCCATCTATTTTTATTTTGTGCCATATTTTTCCAACTGTTTCCCCCAAAATTTTATTACTGTACTTGTTTTTAAATTCAATGCTAGTCCGCATTTCCTACCACCAATCGAAATATTGACTAAGTTGCGAACCAGTAACATATAAGCCTCATGTTTATTATTGTCTCCACATATTACTGTGTCATTCGTAAATTATCTGATGTTACATTACCTTCGACTTTCCTCGCCTGAGTCTTATCTTTTTACACTCTGATGTGTAGACAACACCTCTTTTTCCGAGTTCGTGAAACAGTTTTCTTCGCTTAACACGCGTTGTTAATGAACGTCTTGGGAAGGAGTTTCCTTTGGGTACATCATTCCTTTGAATTTACGATCCTTAAATTTTTCTCTGATCTCAAACTCATTCTTATTAACCTCCAGTCTACCGCATACACCGTTCAATATTGGCTATCTTACTCTTAAAGTTGCGTAGAGTAACATTATCTTTTTTTTTGCTTGATTGCCTCGAAATTTGAGGAACGTTTCAAAAGTAGCATCCCGCAGTATTATGGGTGACGGCATTCCGGCTTAACAACCCAAAGGACGCTGACCCTGATCCCACCTTGGCTCTAGCGTTTTGTTTGGAATATGATAATGGTATTACTACCTTAGGTTAGGTGGTGCAGCGTAACCAACGGGTTTCAAGCTGTTCGAAATCAAGTTCTATTACTGGAACTTTTCAAAATTCCATGTTTCCTTTTCCGATTGTTTGATAACTATTTTCATATCTGAATACACTAGTATTGTATACTACACTGTATTAGGAAACTGTATTGATTTCATGGGATGATTTTACTTCATTTTCATTTATAGCCATTTAAATAGTTCATGTGTTTCCAAATGTATGAACTATTAAAATACGACCGACCGAGCATTATATTGATCTAATTTTGTGCATCATTCCCAAAGCCATTTATAGTTTATATGAAATAAATTGCAAAGTTCTACGCAATATTACTTTTACCGAGCCGCACTGGATTTTTGACCTTGGCCAGTGGAAGCGATGATGTACATATTAATACATTAACGTTTCTTTGAACCGATAGTAAACCAACGGCTGGCACTGACTACGTTGCCAAACTCCTCACTATCTTTTGATAATATTTTATGGTCCCTTAGGCCAGTAAAATTGTAAAACCTGTCCGCTGCTCGTTTGAAGTTTTATTCCTGCCCACAATTTATGATATAACCTCTTCGAGTACACTCTTTATAAAGCCTCCTAGATGTTTTCAACCGAGTCAAAATGACAATGTGAAATGAAACAATTGCGTGAGGATCGATTGTTTCGCTGAAGTTCAGATAAATGAGTGCTTTGAATAACATTTCCGACCCATTTCGCCTTTTCTTCGCCCCTCTAGCATTCAGGAAAAGACCCTCTCGTCGGGATTCTCAAACCCAGGACCTAAAGCTATCCATTCACCCTCGAGGCTTATTTGATTTCGAGGGTCGCCCCGCAATTATGGACCCTCCCTTTCCAGCCCGAGACTCGAAATGAAGGACCGGCAGCCCCTCTCTCTCTCTCTCACTCTCTTTCTCTCTACCTGTACAAGTGTTTTTTTCCTACCATTGGGCGCGAGAGGGCGTTGCGGGAGGTCTCGGGTGTCTCAAGAAATTCAAGAGAGGGCGGGTCCTTTTTCTTCCGGAAGGGAACGACTAGGGGAGCGGAAGGGCCCGCTGCGAGGAAAAAGGGCCTAGAGAATTCGTGGGAATTTCTTGAGACGCAGGGACCAAGATGAGCCCTTGAAATCAAGGAGTATAGGGGCATATACATCTACAAGGTAAGCTTCCATGCGCCTCAAGCAATTTTTGGCGGGAGTTGAAGCTTCAAGTGACGCGTCCGTGTTACATACCTGTATTATTATAATAATTTGGAATGTGAGGTAATATTTTTTATGAATAGGCTACGCATCAATTAATATTAAACATATTATTTCAGCTTAGTCAATGCTGAATATGTCTACGTGGTTCTTTTGGCATTGGTCGATATAATAACCAGATTTTTACGAAGGTGTGAAAATCTGAATAGTACACAAAATATCAGTACGGTCTTACTGGCATAAATCCTGATTAGCACTTTATTGAGCACGGACAGATTTTTTAAATATAGCCGTCCTGTCTTTCCAATTATATATTTCTGATTGAGTACGCAATTTAGCACGCCGTAGTTTTCAAAATAATTTCGACGGATAGCAAACCCACTTCGATTTGTTTAAAATATATATTATCTTATCAATTACCAGCCTATTATTTTCAGAGTGTGGAGGGGCTAAGATTTGAATCTGAGAGAGGAATATATTTTATTGGCCCCAAGGCACCGATAACGCGCGTGTTTGTCGAGCTCCAGCAGTTAGGGCGATTCCCTGGAGTCGGGATTGAGCAGAGATGTGGGACGAGCTATGGAAGGACAGGCGCAGGAGACCCTGAAGTCGGAGGGCAAATTTGACTAAGACGTCAAGTGAGGACACCGTCTCAGCAGCGCCGACGGTCAGCTACTCGTGTCAACATCGCGGGTGCTTTTCTCGGAGCGGCTTCGTAACCGTGTAACGCTATTAACATTGGGCCGGGAAGAAATGCAATTAGAACGGTCCTCGCCTCCTACGCTGTCACTATCTTGCCGGAGAATACGCACTCCGCAGCTATTTCTCAGTATTTACGGTACGTTAAAATAAAAGACCGTAATCCCCAGCTCTTAGCTATCATCATTGGAATAGTAGTCGCCGCTGCTGCCGACGTTAAGTTAAAAGTGGTAGATTAGCACCGCAGCGATTTCTTCAAAGGTGTGGCGTCAAATTCACTTTTAATGTTGTCCTCGTTCAAAAGAACTTTAAATTACTAGTAGGTGGTTCAATACATCCAAAGCTAACGTCGTAAACTTGAGCATAGGTGTATTTTTTAGTTTATTATGTAGTACATCGTACTTTGAATAATGGCCACCTATGAATGCCATCGTCGAGGGGAAAATAAATGGGAAAAATGCCAAACGAAGTCCACTAAAGAAAGTTCTGGAACTTGAAGTGAAGGATGTGAAAGAGAGGAATTAAATACTTATATAAATATGAAGAGGCAAGCTGATGGAAGAGTAGAGTGGATAGCTACTAGACACCAATCTTGCATTGATGACTACTGATGATTATGATGTAATACCACCGACTTTGACACTTGCTATTATCCATTTTTATAGCTGCTAGACACCAATCTTGCATTGATGACTACTAATGATTATGATGTAATACCACCGACTTTGACACTTGCTATTATCCATGTTTTATATATCGTTTTCAGTGGAGTGTGAACTCTGTGAAGCTCTGTGTGAAATATTACACCCGAAATTGCTATAAAAAGCATAGGTTCTCTCGGATAGCGCTAAGAATGAGGCTGGGCAACTTTAAAATGAACACTTAGGTTATTTTAATGAGCATGAAATATTTTTAAACTAATATGTATTTGAATTACTGAAAGGAGGCGCATGAAAAAGTTCTTCGATAATTTAATGAGCAATCAAGCTCAATCAAGTCGAAGCCGATGTGTAGGGAAGTTGAAATAAAGGCTAAAACCCGTGAATACAGACAGATGATAAGTCACTTATTAAGATTCAGTCGTTAACACGCAATGTAAATCGGTCTTTTTTTATTGATAGTCATTCCAAACCCACGCGGGTCAGTCGTCTTTAATCGTCACTCGTCGGTTAGATTCTAGTTCGGCGCCCTGCTCCTCATTCCTTTCTTCCTAGAACTGCGCCCGCAAGGCATGGGGAACTTTTCTGGCTCTGCGCCGTAGAGCGCCGAACTACTGGAAATCTATCACTATTTGTTGGCTATGGCAAGCATACAAATAATCAAAAATATGTTATTTCAGTAGTAAAAATTTTGTTTCGGAAATTATAGGTAACACGTAGTCTGTTTGTAAACTCGAGGATTTGTGATACTAAGAAAATCAATCCCTATAGGAAACAAAATGCACCTTTTTACACGGTTGTATACGACTATTGGTGAAGTTTTGTTTTAGTGTTCCTGATGATAACTCGTGTTTTAACTTAGTTTTTCTTATATTATTCAAGAGTTATAACTTGCAGTGAGATTTTACGTGATGGTAAAGTCTAATTCACCCGCCTCAAAAAGTTAAGTGTTTGCATAAATCATACTGTCTTAGCATGAGTATCAAAATGCTCCTAAAGAAGGAGGTAACTAGAAGGAATTAACATAAAAAAGTGGGAAACTGCTATTTTAATTTACAAATTGTATATAATAATTGTAAACTAGATATATTTTTATTTGATTTTTTATAAATAGCCTATTATAAATATCACATCTCTGATCTTGTGCAATCACATCTAGTGGGTATGAGTGGTTGAGTATGGATCACGACTTCTTCACATTATGTTCATAATGCACATATATAAGTTTCGAACATGCATCTCGTATTTGCTATCAATACAAGGCATAGGTGATCATATTTTTATCTCAACAAAACTACAAAAAATATTTATACACTGCAGAAACAAATATCATAGTATGAAATTCTAATTCCTAGGTTTATGTGGAGATGAAATTTTAGACAATATTTCGGTAATTCTTAAGAATTTTTATTCATTTCACTTGTTAATTAATTCATCGTCATCATCATCATCATCATCAGTAAACAATCCTTTGATTGGTTTGACGCAGTCCCCCACTCGATTCTTCTATCGGCCACGACCTGTTACATATATATATACACATACGAGGCCCAAGTTTCTATATCACTTGAAAGGCCTAACTTACCGAAGGATAAACCAAAACCACCTCAGAAAGCCGTCACCTTTTGTCCAAGACTGCTTATTCGTCGAGTAAACTCGCTTATTTCGTAGCAAACCTCTAAAGCTAGAGGTCAACCAACCATCCGCTACCTGGTGGACACACTCGGTGGCTTTAAGCTCAGCCGCGAGATTAGTTCATCTACATCTACACGATACACTGCAAGCCACCACAGGGTGTATGGCAGTGGGTGAAGATCACCAAACATGCACTACCGACATGCAAACAAGCAACTATAGGGTCTCATGCAACTAGATTGTTAGTATCTATAGTATTTAAGGGAATAATACATGCATCATGCACTACAGACTACTCTAAAATATTTCCCTTACCTATCCCTTTGCTGTACTGCCTATTCTGTTCTCTTATAGTACGGGGGAAAAATGCCGTTTTGAATCTATCAGTATGAAAATCTGTCTCTCTAATCTTGTTTATCTAATCGAATCTAGCATAATACGCTGGTGTTTTTAATATGTGCCTAACATCTTCAGTAAAGCTATCCGATTGAAATTTCTCTAATAGATTTAATCTGTACCTTAACCTACGCTCTGATAATGACTCCCACCCTAAATCTTTTATTAATTCTGAAACACTACTCAACCTATCGTAACGCCTTTTAACGAACCTAGCTGCTCTACGCTGCACACTGTCTAGTTCTCTGATCAAACCTAATTCATTCGGATCCCATACACTGGCTGCATACTCAAGGTGGGGCCTAACTAGTGAAAAGTAACATCGCTCTTTTGTCTTCTCATCACATTTCCCAAGTACACTTTTTATAAATCCTAGCTTTCATTTCGCTCAGCCGCATATTTCCCGGATGTGTCTTCCCCACGATAAATCTTTAGTGATTGTTACACCTTAATACATTATGGTTTCAACGCTCTCGATCTTCGTGTTACTAATTTTAAAGGATCGCTCTATCGATTTATTCCTGCTCCAAAAATTGATAGCTAACACTTTTTAAAGTTAAGTTCTAACTGCCATTTGTCGCACCACTCTTGAATTGCATTTAAATCCTACAAATTTCCTGTCTTCTTCTTTTGATGTATCCCTATACACTAAAGCATCGTCTGCAAAAAGTCTAAGCTTACTACTAACTACGGTACCCAAATCGTTTATGTATAAAAGAAATAAAAGCGGACCTACTACGCTACCCTGGGGAACTCCCGACATGATTTGATTGTGTCCGTCATAATACCATCTATGACAATCCTCTGCTCTCGCCCACTTAAGAATTCTTTTACCCAGCATGCAACGTGTTTATTTAGACCAAAACTCTCTAATTTCAAGAATTGGTTCTATGAAAAACAATCTGTCTTGCCAGTTTATTGCATTGCTCTTCGTTTTATACATTCTTCTTTATTTACTTGATGTACCCAAACAATCAGCGAATCTTTACCAAAGGTTTTTTAACATTAGGTGTTGACTCGAACACTAGAATACGTTCCCCTGGCTATGAAAATCCCAGCCGATTAAGATTCGAACCCACTACTTAGGATTTAGCTGGTGCGGGCTTTACTCTGCCCGAAACTAGCCCTGCATTGTTTCTAAGCTGTATGGATTGTGGAAATTATGAGAAAGCTGTTGGCTTCAAATTGGCATTTATCAGTTTCGTCGACTGCATTTTAGCTTAAAGTTTCCTAATCAGCTATTTTGAAGAAGAAATTTCATTTTAATACTATTAATATTTAAATATTTAATTCCTCCATCACCGTGGTTGGAGTAATTGAAAATGGAAAACACAGGTATGAAAAACTTTTTTGCCTGTGAGAGACGAGCACATCCGAGCCTGTTATCTCTACCGTGTCTCTTTTTCTGAAAACTTTTCACCCTGCTAATGAACCAGGGCACATAATTATTTAGCTTGCTCGGAGCTTTGAAGTTGGATCCTTTAAAAATACGTGAGGTGCTCAAATTTTTATTTTTAGCTTCATTCACATGCGTTGGAAGGAACTTAATTCCGTTCAAACTCATCATTAACATTCTTGAAAGGTGTAAGGAGCAGGGATATTACAGCAAGGAGTAACAGGTATATAGAAAATGGCTAATATATTGTAGATTGTCGGTGATGAATATATAAATTCATTCTCTAGTATCAACATTCTTTAATTTAAATTACATGCCAGCAGCTAAACTCCTATTATCCCTTCGCTTGCCCTGATGTTTTAAACGCATTACAAAAGCTTATTCCATATCCTAGTTCATTAGTTTCTTTTGGATTCTATGAATGAATATCTCGAATCGTCCTATTCTACATTATAAAACATCTCTATATGCGAAAAGCATTGTAAATCATGCTCAAAATTACACCCGCAATGCAATATTCGTCAAATTCATAGAATCGCGCAGCTTTATTAAAAAAAACATCATTCATAGACTGGTATCTTTGAGTCACTTTTAGAGTTGCTCATCGCAGTTAAAGGATGAATTTGTAAATATAAATATTCTTTGAAAAATATTCGATGTTATATCAAGTGCATAATTAGGAGATATAAATCTGTAACATTTTATACTTTGGAGATACAAGTGGAATAAACAGAATACATATGAAGGCTCCTCTCTCGTACTCAATTGCATTAGAAATCCACAACCGGTCGAATTTTCTCCCGGAAGCTCATTGTTACACTATGCTGAACTTTGGCCGCCAATATTTATTTATTTTGTATTAATCCAATTTGGAATGATATAAAATGTGTGTTTTTCGAGTGATGGATAAATAAATGAGCGGGTTGAACGTTTCCCTGCACGATAATTATGCCACTCAGTTTCAACGGGAAACAATTCCACGCTATTAGTTCTGATGTTTACATTCATCCATCGCTGCGAGGAACAAGCCTGAACAAGAGAAGCCTCCTCTGCCCGAGATGAAAAAACATCTCGTCGGAATGAGGCCGCATTAAATGGGGAGGCTTGCCATGCATAGACCGGAATGAGCGAGAGGGAGAGGTAGGGGATTCGAGGAAATCGTCCGTCCAACCCTTTGGCGGTCGCAACGGCTCGGCTATTTCCGCGACGGTGGTGGCAACCACCTCCTCCCTCCCTCTCTCCTCGCCACCCCTAAGATTCAACCCTTCTTGAATACGCTTCCCTCCCCCGACCTCCCCTCTCGGGGCCTAACATCACCCCCCCTTACCTTTACCCTCCCCGCCCGTCCTACCGAAAGCCCCCTGTTTCCCGCAGCCAACCGCCTCCGAGCAAACCGGTATCCGTTCAAATCGCCCCCCTTCCTCCGCCGCCCCCCTCCTCGCCGCCGTCGGTGGTGGTGGCTCCCCTGGGCCGCGCTGGGGCGGCCAGCTCGAGGGAGGAGGACTGAAAACCCCTCCTTCTTAACGATGCAAAAGAAGACGGCCAAGAAAGGCTTACGACGGACGCCCACCTCGACTTCCCTCAGCCCGTCTAAGGCCAATGCAGACAAAGGGCATCGATTGATCCGAAACGCTAGCGCCGCATCGGTTGGCTGGAAACGCTCTGGAGAATGTCGAAGACCTGCAGTGAGACTGGCATTCTTCCCGCGATAAGATAGCGCGACAGATGAGGCGAGAAGATCCGAATCCTCTTGCGCCAGCATTGATGTTCCGTGTCGTGCAGAGCGATATCCGGGTACCAACGAGTGCCAAAATTCCATATCATCCCCCGAAAGTGATTACAGATAGTTCATTGCCGTGAGCTGCATGTTTCATTGACTAAGGTGTCCTATTAATATTTTGTGAACAGCAATCACAATGTATGCATGTACAACCCGAAGGCTAGTCTGATTTTGTGAGAGTAGAGGGTTGAGCTCACTAACTCCTTTGCACAATGACGAGCAAAGTTCACCTCTTGGAATAGAGGGGGAGTCAGCTTGTGCCATCTGTGGTTTCCCAGTAAGAGCTGATACCCGGAAAATAAATTAGCTTAGATTTTGCTGGACAAATCTAAAGACCTTTCCAGGATTCAAACCTAGAACCTGTTATCTCCCCAAGGCTCTACTCACTGGTCTACCCCGCTGTATTTATAAGGATTCATTTTGATATTTCCATTCAAAAGATCGCAGTTTTTATTACCCCATTTCCCTCTTTAGATGAAGATAAATAAACAAATAAAATAAAAAATGAGGAAGAATAGGGTGAGGGAGAATTTGAAGGCCCATCATGAACTATAGGATTAAATTTATGGGACAGGAAGACTTACATACCACATGGAATAGATATTATTGTTTTAGAAGATGGTTGCTGTTTAGCTTAATACATATGAGCAAATTTAATGTGATGAAAATATGTTTTATCGAGTACCGCAGCAATAACGCAAGGAAAAAACTTTAAAGTTTTCTCAAGATATCTTAAAGCTCGAATAGAAAAACTTGTATTGAAGATAGAAGGTGCTGAATGTAAGAAAAGGTGATGAATAACATTTCTCAATGCTAAGAATAACGTTTAATTGATGTGTGGTGGGAGTTTGAATAGGTCAATAAGTTTGAATCTATTATTATTATTATTATTAATTGAGTAAAGGGAAAGATGGATCTGAAATGGTTAGAGAGACTAAGGAATGGAGAAGAGAAAAAAATTTTTTATATATAAGTATATTTTATTTATTATATTTTTTCTCTTCTCCATTATGGAAAAATTCCACCAAGTTACCCCGGAAACAGTTTCTTTCTGAGACTAAGGAAGTTCAGAAGACAGTCATCGATACTCTCTAAACTATTCAACATTGCAAACCAAAGCTATTCTTCCACCAAAGTTGAAGTTTGGTGTTATTCATTAAATTCAGAACTCAGTAGTATACAGTTTTTAATATACTCTTATGTTTTCTTCACATATACACGGTTTCCGATATATCCCAGTTATCACTAAACCTATTTTTAAGGCTTTATTCTGAAAATTTTCGTTTTAAAATTAGATAATACCAACTACGCAGTTGAAAATTAAATTCAGGGAAAAGTCTTGGTGTTCTAATTTCCATAGTAATATTCAATTTTATTACCCTATTTATCACAGTGAGCATAAGAAATTGGACGGCGTGGTGGCCCAGTAAGCGTAAGTTTCCACAACGGACCACAAGGTCCAAGTTCAATTCCCGGTGAAACACGTTTTTAGAGATACCAGATTTCTCTTAGAAGCCATAGGCGCTTCAGGGAATTACTTCACATGACGTTACACTTATAGTATGTGCAAAGCATCATCGGATTTGTTTACCTTACTATCGGATCAAGGAACCTTGTATGTAAAGCAGCCCACAAAAATTTAAATTTCACCAGTTCCTGTTTCAAATTCTTTGTCGATGTCTCATTTCAAGCGAAACCTTGAACGGGGAAACGAAATGTATGCTTTTGTGTACTAAATTATGCTTATTTGTTATGTCAATATGGCTTACTAGAGAGTGACATCTGAGATCATCAAGTTTACCCAAGTAATCGCACTTTCCTACCTTGAAACTTCTTCGATTACTTTTTTGCGAGTCACTAATTTTGGTGTTGTGTCATAGTTTCATGACCGTGGACAGACTCCGTCTCCGCCTCTTGCACGGCCGAGGGACGGCGGGGTTCTCATTCGGTCAGCGGCCTTTTAAGAATCGAGAGAGACTCTCCACAACCTGTGCACTCGAGCTACCTGGTCGCATGGCGGGCACGTAGACCAGACCTTGTGTCGGACATCGAGTGGAAGAAGCCTCTGGCGGCACTTGAGGTGGGATAGGAAGCTAATGTGGGGGTCGTTGGGGGAAGGAGGGGGAGAATGGGGTGAGAAGAGAGGGGGGAGAGGGTGTAATCCACCTGCGCTTCATCCATCTGGCGGGGAGCAAGCGGCGACCAAGTGCGCTCCCTCTTCCTCTACAGCGAATGCGAATCGATTCCGCAGGCAGAATCGATTCTTGCGCTTGTGGTGCCCCCGACAGATTGCCTTCCCTCGGAGCAGACAAACCAGAGATTGCGTCGGACTCCTGAGGAGCGCTAAAGGAGTCCATGAAGGGAGCTGAGGCCAGTTACACAGGTGCGGTCGATGCAAATAACTCGCTGGGGAGGAAACCTCGAGGAAGAAGCGGATCTTGGAATAGAGAGGACCGGATCGGTTAAGTCTAGGCTCCCCTCCGATACGTTTTTAATAAAGGCTCGCGTGAAAAGCATCGATATCGACGGTATCGGATCCGGAGGGTCCAGCGGTGGCGGGTTGCTCGCCTCAAAACACAGCTTTTTGTGGCCTCCATGCACTCGTTCTATCGCCCGCGGGAAACCTTTCCTCGTGCTTGCCCTCACCTTCTCGTCTCTCTCCTCCTCGACCTTCCCCTCCAGCGGCAGCCTCTCCCCTTCCCCGCCCTCCCTCCCCTTTGCCGCCGCCTCCTCGCCGCTCTGCCCCGGCAACGGTGATGTGAGCGGGCGGACCCAAAAGGAATGCAGCCCAGGCAGTCGCCGCCGTCGCTGAGACAAGACACGCTGAGGGCGCCCTCCTCGCTCCGTGCATCGCGTTCGCTTGCATTTGACCCGCCGTGTCGTGATCACGGGGAGTGAGTGCATTTGTGTTTGTGTGTGTGTGCTTAGTGTCGGGTGGGTCAGTGCTAGTGCGTGTCATTGGCGTGCAAGGGAGACGCCGAGTACGGAGAGCGACGCCCCCCCTCGGGCGTCGAAGTCACCAGCCGCTCCGGTCGCCCAGCGAGCGACGCCGGCCAGGCGGCGGCACCCTTCGCACCTCCCGGTAGCATGAAGGTACGCCGGCGAGCAGGTGAAGTTTTCCCGCCAAAGCCCAACTGCTTCCACCGCGTCGGCTCCTCCCCCGCCGATCGTTTGTTTTCCTATCGAGGCGAGCACATCCTGTCGTTTTGGTCGACGAAGCGGTTGGACACGGTTGGACTTCGAGACCGCACGCCTCCGGCGGTGTGAGGCGCTTGTATCGGGTTCTCCCTCTCTCCCACACTCGTCCGAAGCGTGTGGCTGGCCGCAGTCGCCGGCGTGCGTGTCCTCGCCCACCTTTTGTTGTCGTTTCGGAGAAATCCGCGCGAAGAGGGCCGTGAAGCGAAGAAGCCCCACTCTATTTACATGACGCCGATGCGATGAAATGCGTGCAAATGTCAATAATGGAGTCACGGCAACCGCGAAATTCTGTTCATGTCCTAAGACGGCCGACTAGTGAAGCATCGCGCTGCTCCTCATAATATTCTTGAAGAGGTGTACGCTGATGTGGAATAAACCATTCTTTGATTGTTTTTATATTCGATACAATGCCAATATTTCTACAATTAATGAAATTGTATTGTAAGTTGAATCATGTATTCACGTCCACAATCTTTCTTTTGGAGGAGTAAAACGTTATTTTCCATTGATTAAGTTTGATCGTCACGCATCAGGTATATTGTCTTTTCCCATAAATATTTGGAAAAATTGTACTGTTAGCTTATTTTTTTGTAGTATGGCTCCTCACTTCGATCTTTTCTACTGGTTCGGTTAATAGCCATAATTATTTTTAATGAAAACTTTTGTTCGCATATCATGTCTGACTTTGCGACATATTCATTGATGTTACTTTTTAAAGAAGATCACAACCTAAAATCATCAGAATAGCTGAGAATAATTATCATTGCTTAGTTACATAAAATGCCTCAGAATCAGATCAGTTGTTTCGATAAGTATTTTCATGAGATTAGCATTTATCTTCAAAATCTAAAGTAGATGATACCATCGAGGAAATAATAGACGGGTTTCATCTCAATGTACTTAAAATACCACGCTATTCTTTGTGTTTGGGGACCACTAGGTCTCAGCTACACCTGTTATCCCCGTGCCTCGCTTCATCCAGGCCATTTTTTTCGCCCCATCTCCTTCTCCCGATCCACTGCTCTCTTTACCCGCCCGTCCTTCACTGCTCCTCCTCCTCTCCCCCGTCTATCCCGCCACGCCACCCCTCCCCCTCTCCCGCACCCACCCCTTCCCTTTGTTTTCATTCCCACTCGGGGGTGTTTTTTGCCCCTATCCATGACTCAGGTACCGGTTTAGCGTGGGAATTGCTGAAAGTAGGCTCATTTTCAAAATACAAGGGATGGGGGGTCGTTTCATTTCGGAATTATATCCGCGGCTCATCAAAGCGGAAATTACCTGCTTCGGACGTTGGCAGCGAATGAAAAACCCGTAGCGAAAATATTGAAGGGTTCGACTGTTTTTGTTTCACGGGCGTCTGATTTTTCTGGCACCCGCGGTGTTTGCTTGTGGTGGATGCAAAAGCGATTGTTCAACGCCCGAGAGGATGAAGTTGCTCTGTTTTTGAGCCTTTTCTCAGTTTCGCTCATGAGAGCGGATGCGAGCCGTAAAAAAAAGACAGTTCTCCATAGACGGCGCCTAATGGTCTATTTACATTTCATTGTACTTCGCAGTGCCTTCTCGGATTACTGCTGCCATTGGAATGCAAATGCGGCGATGAGAGAATTGCGTCAAATGACCTCTGTTGTGCTTGGGACAATCCTGTTAATGGCACACGTGGGTGGTCCTCACCTTGTAAACATTTTTTTCCTCTGAAGATTACCCAGCTCCCATCTTCTCTTGACTAATGTGATTCCGATTCCAGAGTATTTCGTTGAAACAACGGAACACCCCGTGATAATCAGATATTGATATAGAACAATCGCATTTGTGTTCATCGTGCACATATTATAATGTGTGAGTTGTACGACATTCATTACACACGTTTTATATCCTCATTAAAGATTTGATAAATTTGAAATTAAGGGGTGGTAGCATAGACTAATCCACAGTCAACTATGTACTTTTACCTGACGTTATCGGTTCATGTAGTTTGTTCCAATTTGATTCCTTTCAACTGAAATTATCTCATTCTAGAGCTTCTTAAATATTATATATCCCTGAAGTTTACTTCCTTCTTACTTAATTTACTTCCTTCATTCCCATACTTTGCAGAAATTCAATAAGTGCAAGTGCAAATGTTCAAGTTCAAGTGCTCGTCGAAGTACTACCGACTGATCGCAAACTTTTTACCACAACCGATTTTAACAATATTTATTTTTCATCTCCTTGCGTGTAAATTAAAGAAATTGTAATACTGTTTAATATGTCAATTATTTTTCTTAGCATGCTTAATCTCTTGCACCTCTCTATGGAGCTTTCTTAGTATCTTGCTCTGTATTTTTAATTTTAATAGTAATCAGCTGTTTGAAAGGGGCAACCCCATTGCGCCTATAAGTAATTTTGGCTGTTAAAATTCAAATGTCTCCGGGAGTATTTTTGTTGCTTGTAGTATTTTGTTGATCGCTATCATCGCTTTAATTTTATTATACCATTTACCTCCTTAAACTTAGAACAACTAAATAATAATATTTTTTGGGTTATGCATGTATGTACACCTACTGAGTTAGGTAACTTTGCTGTTTCCTTTTAATAGTCTCTCGTAGAAATTTGTCATTAAAGGAAGAAATGGGACATCAAGAGACTTTTTTGGCTCTGACACCCTAAATAACTGGTTTTCCCTAGGCAGAATGACGTATGCGCTACCGGAAGATATCCCTTGAATATTTAATTCCTCTTTATGATACTTAACCTGGTATTTTAAGTTAATTTTCCAGTTTATGTAGGTTTTAGAATTTTCCCATACCGCTAAATATTTTTCCCTACCACCCCCATGCACTTTTTCTCTTCAAGACTGCATCTATACACCCTATCACATACCTTTATGGTGGATGTTATATATGTATTATGTAGATGTAGATGTACATGTAGATGTACCTAGACTCCTTTCATGCCATCTCAAGTCGCCTTTTTTTCTCCATCTTCTTTCCTATGGCTATGTTTTTATAATGATTTTCAGCATTCCTAGAAACTTGCCATTTGTTCATTCTGATTACTCTGCCCCTTCTCATTGCCTCCCACAACTTATTCGTAAATTAACGTTTTTTCGCCCTACAGCAAGAACTTCCTCGTTCATCTTTCTTTCTCCCCATTGGGCCTTCTGTATTCTCATCCGCGCTCAATTCTCCGATATTATAAACAGTGAAAAGTTAGTTTCGTTTAATTTGTAAGGAATTTGAATCAAACGCGGTTCGTTAATTAAAAAGTTAGCTCAATATTTTGGTGCTTGTTTTATACTGATAAATGGTATAATGTTAGAAAAAAGCGAACATTGGAACATATTTCGGTTCTCGGTGATTTCAGAGTCACATTGTCAGAAGTTTCATATTCTCGTACCCGACTCACGGTAATACACTTAAGTATTACGTCGAGGAATATTTTAATGATGGAATGTTCTCAACCACCACAGTATGAATATATAATTAAAGCCAACACAATAGAGGCCAAACTTCCGTATTAAAACCTCAAAACAAGAAATAAATATCAGAGATTATGATTCACTGATGGCCATTGAAGTGAGTATGCTTCGCGGTAACTATCATCCCCAAATCTTAACGTCCTCTCCCACTCACACTACCTTGAGGTAACTTTCAGGGTACTCAGTAGATGTAGATTCTTCAAAGTCACGGATTAGTATGTTGAATAACAAAAGAAATTTAAGAGCTGGATACATTTTAATAGAACATTTAATTGCCGAACCATTATCAATATAATAAACTAGGTCTTGATTCGTAGAAAACACCATGGTTTGTCATAATTTCGAATTAATTGCAAATTTATGTTATATTATGATCGAATAATTGGAACGGTTTTAAAGCATTCGAATTATTGGATGTTACACAGTTAGTTTTTTCAAAATATCCGATCCGAAAATTGGCTTCGGTCGTAAAATATCAAATTAAGTAGGTGAGTAAAGTAAAGTAAAGCCTTGCTGGACATTTACTGGGAAAAAAGTTTTAGTCTACTTGCCTTCCTTTGTGAATAGTTTTGAAATTTTGAAGGGGATCTAAGTGACCGCGACCCATAGCTGCATCCATTTTTTCGGACGGTTCTTCCACATGCTGACCAGCTCCGCTGGTGTCCTTCTACGCCAACGCCTTATACGTACCTACACGGCTCGTTCTCTGTTGCCCCTTGCTCTTTCGCCTCACTCCGATGTTCCGCGCCCCCGATAATTGAGAGCCAAGGAGAAGGTAGAAGTAAGGAGAAGCCGGCAGGCGTCAGCTGGCCTCAAACTCACAACTTCTCATCCAAGGGTTCAGTGGGCGACCAGTACACGTGTGAACGTGAGAACGCCATCCCCATGTGAATTAAACATCGCAAAAGCATGGTTAAACCCACGAGGGGATGCAAATGCAGATGACGTTGCTTTTAGCTTGACTCATATTCAAGTTGCACGTTAATTTTTTATTTCTCAACATTTAAGGTAGTCCGCGCTAAACTGAGTTCTTGGTTGAACCTTTCTTCGGTGTGAGATCAGGGATAGAAAAAAAAACTCTAGTGTTTTGTCAGGTACGAAAATAAGGTTGACGAGATAGTGTAGTATTCCACTTTTGATTTTGTCCTTTAAATCCTAATCGATATCGATTAACATCCTTAATATCGGTCCCAAGTTGTGGTGGCTGTATGGTGGCTTTCAGTATTATGTAGATGTAGATGACTTTAAAAATATTTTTCGGAGTCCGACTTACTATGGTAGACCATAAACGCAAAATTAGGGAAATTGATTGCCGAACCGACACATTTAAAAAGTCTTTCTTCCCTCGTACTATTAGGGATCTGGACAGTTGTGAATAAATTTAGTAATTAAACACAAATATTTCAATAGATAGCATTGGAAATTCCATGACGGCATACAGACTGGTAGCTGCCCCAACCAACAGCACGTTTATGCATTCTTGCTTTGCTCTTTAAAACTTTTTTCAATTGTTATTGTTCGACTAAAATATAGCAACTAATCCTCCTTAAGCATCATATGTAGTGCATTTTTGGTGAAGATGCACTACCAGATGGTGCAAGAGGTTGTAAAAAAAGGATACACTCGGTTCTCCCATCACTGATGGCATTTATGCCGAATTAATATATATTCTATTTTATCGTTTCAAGACGACAGTTCTTAAATTTTCATGAATGCATGATGCATGTATTAACAACTAATCCCTTATTTCTATGTAGATACTAACAATCTAGTTGCCTGAGACCCTAGAGTAGCATGTTTGCATGTTTGTAGCGAATGCTTGGTGATATTGACCCCCTGCCACACACCCTCGCGGTGGCTTGCAGGGTATCGTGTAGATGTAGATGTGAAATTTCTGATACAACAATACAAGTAAACTCGGCGGCTGAACTGCACGCTCCGAAAATTTGGACACGTCATCTTTCAAATAACTTCTTATATGTTGGATTAAAAGAGAAATATGTAGTGTTTCTCCCACGTTGTTGTCCATTGTAATCTATCATCAGGTAGAATGTGTAAACATTGGTGCATGTTAGCAGGGCTGAAGATGATGTAGATATAGTGCACGACTGTAACAACTCGTCCTCTGCCACCCACCATAGAGTGGCTTGCAGGGTAGTCAGTAAAACGATTCACCCTCTACCACACACATTTATGATGACTTGCAGAGTATTATGTAGATGTCGCTGTAATTAGTGGATTCCGATTCATGCGCTAAGGTTGCCCGAGTGAAGAAACTGTTTTGCGAAGACCTCGCGCGGTGGCAACCTTGGCAACATCGTCTTGTGTTCCCCGCTCGTCATCAGCGGGCAGCTTCGCGGTCTCTCATTCATCGCATGCGAAGCGCACGGCATCATTCGGGGCAGCATTCATCCCACTTCGAACATCGCGTATTGCGATCGATTTCCGCATCAGAGCACATCGCGACGCCGGCGAATAAATATCCGCCGCTCGTCCGCTTCGCCTCGGCGCTGCGCAAGCGAGCGGCTTTTGTCGATGTGCGTGGGTGGGCGACCGGAGTGGGCCTTGGCTGGGACGTGTCCTCCCCTTCATCCCTCTCCCCGCCCCACTCTTCCCCTACACCTCCCCCCACACCTTCCCGCAGACGTTTCGTTGTTCGAGGCGTCAGGCGTCCTCGCGTTGACCGACGGCCCTTTCTCTCTCTCTCTCTCCCCCCCTCCCTCTCGTCAAGGTGACTCACACCAATTGGACGGCCGTGGTGCCCGGCCATGCCGTCACTCAACGCGTATCCCACTGCCCACCTCACTGCCTAGGCGTCGACAGATAATGGGTCTTGACCAAGCAGGCAGACGATCCAAGTCCAACGCAACATGTCACTGTTTTCAATGACTCGATGGCGGTGGTTAGGTAACGGTTTTTTTACTGCGTACGAATGAATTCGAATGCGGGTGCGGCCTATGGTCACGTTTTGGAACTCGGGAGAATCTGTAGCTTGACCCAGGCATTTGGGTCCAGAGCCGCGTTTGAAACCGATGGTGACTATCGGTGTTGCAACCTCGAGGTAGGGGGCGTTTCTTACTTACCGTGTTAAGTTATCTTCGGAAGAGATCCGCACGGTTTTGAAACTAATTTCTTGTAAGGGAGGCGCCTTCCATATGGGGGTTTAACCGTTTGAACAAGGAGACTAATTTTCGTGCCTTTGAAAATCATAGAAAAAAGTAGGTAATTCAAAGACGGAATTACGCTAAAAGCATACGTTTCAAGGAGCGGTTTAAGATTCCTCGTTCTTTCCTCTGGCTATTTAAATTGACCTTTACATCTACGTAATACCCTGCAAGCCACCACGAGGGTGTGTGTCAGGGGGTGAAGGTCACTAAACATGCACTTTTGACATACAACTAGGCTACTACATGGAAACATGTCAGATAATAGAGTCTCATGCAGCTAGATGTTAGTATCTACATACTAATAAAGGGATTGGTTGTTAATACATGCACCATGCACTACAGACTACTCTACATCATTTCCCCTACCTATCCCTTTGCTATGCTGCCTATTGTATTCTCATAGTACGGGGGAGAAATGACATTTTGAGTCTACCAGTACGACATTCTATCTCTCTAATCTTATTTATCTGGTCGATTTTACCATAATACACTGGTGGTTTTAATAGGTAATACCTAACATCTTCAGTAAAGTCATCCGATTTAAATTTCTGTAGTAGATTCAATGTGTACTTTAACTTAAAATCTGATGATGATTGCCACCTAATATTTTCTATTAATTCTGATACACTACTAAACCCATCGTATCACCTTTTAGCAAACCTAGCTGGTCTACGCTGCACACTGTCTAGCTCTCGGATCAAAGCTATTTCATTCGGATCCCAAACACTGGCTACATATTCAAGGTCGGGCCTAAAATTAGGTTTTATTTACATATGTAAATAAATCAAGAGGTCAGGTTGGTGCATTGGTTGAAGAACTGGTCGTTCACCCTGACGGTTCGAAACCTGGAAATGGTAGATATTTTTAATGTGTGAACTAGCGCCTACTTGAGTGCTTAGCGGAGAGCATTCGAGTTCCGCTGTTAGTATTTTGCTAATAATCTCGAGAGTGGGAGATGGGATAGACTATCACCAAAAATGCACTACGTATGTATGCTTGTACGTGCGTGCGTACAAGCATACAAACGTAGCTAGTACATACATAGTTGAGTACGTGCTTCAAAAAGTAAAAGTATTTCTCAATGAGAGATACGTATCAGGTATGCAATAATGTGTAACTAAATCATAATTATCTATGAAGAAATATTTTCTACATCTACATAATACCCTACAAGCCACCATAAAAGTGTGTGACAGAATTATGTGCATTAAATGGTAAGGTCTTTGTTATTATGCATTGAATTAATTCCCATCGGGATTGCAAGGGTGCTGTTAACATTGTTCATCTCATCACTTTTCCTTCCCGTTTCCGGGAGTACTGGAGAGTAGACACCAAAACATGGTTGGCTTTCCTCATTCCAAATACCAGCATAACCCGCATGACATTGTTAGGATAGGAATTGTTATGTCGAATCGAATATAACACCAGATTTTAACTTCGAGAACGTTCCATCGGTTCCACATCGGCTCCATCAGTTCCACATTTGCTTTCCAGAAAAGATATCCCTCTATTCATACCACCAAAAGGATACTTGGAAACTTTATTCTAATTCATTTGATTCAGCAACTTGTTTCAGTTTATAATTTAAAATATTATCATATTACTTCGTCTGGAATCTAATTCCGTTATTTAAATATAGTGAGCCAACAAAAAATGTATAATCGCCGTTCAAGATGTGGACGAACACTCACTCTGTTCTTGTAAGTAGGCGGGCTTACCTAAAGTAAGACTAGGAGAATTACTTCACCCCTTTCTATTCCTTTCATATCAAGATTATTTCATTTCCATGATTGAGTACGGAATTCGCATATTCATAAATGAAATACAAATTTCAAGAAATCTGTATGCAGCCTCAAATATAAAGCTACCTACACGAAGGAACGAAGATATATTCAAGAGTACTAGGTTAACTCATGTAAACGATACGTTCTGAATAAAGGAGTAAAATTAAGGTTCATATAGACAAAGGAAAGAAACTTCCTCTTCGAAATTCAATTATCAACCAAAGCGAAACAGCAAAAGCAATATAAACTTATGAATATTCCAATATTACGTGGTAAATGAATTGCAATTTTCTCAGTAAATTCTCTTTAAGGAATTTTTCTTAATGATGATTTCCCTTTATGGTAATTGCCATTTCTCAAGTATATCCAGAAAAATGATAACCGGTAAATTTCTAAATGATGCGGAGATAAACCTAGTGATACGGGATGATGAGATCCACACTGGCTAAAACTGGGTTGAGCAGAGCGTTAGACATGTAATTGGCTAAACCTGGGTGTATATCTTATGCGAAATATTAAAGAGTATGGTTTAAAGGTTGTAAAGCAATTTTTAATAGTTAATATGCAATATTAGTGAAAAAATATAAATTTTTATCGTTTCTTACTTACCTAATGCAAAGAGACACCATTTCGACAATAATCAAAGTCTCTTAATTGAGAATCGGTCAGATTAATATGTATCCCTTGCAGAATTTACATCTTAAATCTTAATCTTCCGTCCAATTTATGAAATTCTCATTCATTTGACAATCGGATGAGCAATCAATAATTTAAAAACTCTGTCTAAATCCTGAGATATGAATTTCGAATTTCAATTTTCTGGCGTTGTATTAGCCTCTTAAAATGCTATGGGTTGGCCTTTAACTTAGATGCATGATTTATCTTTTCTTGGTACATGTACGTAACATTTACTCGAGCTCGACTTTCCCCAGTTTTCATTGCTCCGCTAAAGGAGAGAAAAATTGGGAATAGTTTCATAAGCCTCGTGTCTTTCAAGGATTGAAAACTGGCCGCGGAAGACCTTAACGGAGTTACCGTCTGGTATGATCAATAACAATATTGTCTAAAGAGAAAAAATCTTTTAAAAATTGCTATTTAACACTGCTTTATTAGTAAATAGATACATGATAATTAAAGCATGCAAATTTCACTGAATTGCTGGTATAAACTAACGGTGTAAAACTAATTTGGGGGCTGTTTATAGCTCTAAGTATGAACTTTATAATTGAAAGCATATGAGCAGGGGCAGCGGTTGACTCCTTGCACACGCTACTATGCCATAAAATCCGCCTATTTAATAAAGATTTACCGTCTCAAGTGCTTATTGCTACTTGAAAGTCATTAGACACGAAAAGTCAGCCGAATAGGGTAGCAGGTATTTCAGCAAGACTTAAGGTCTTGATATAAAAATAAAAAAAACTTCCATGAAAGATCTGGTGACGGTTCCGCAGTAGAATGATTTAAGTCCTGTTAAACGCGTAAAAATATCTTTAAGGTCAGAGCGGGATAGTATTTTATGAGACGACAGCTACTTGATTTAACAAACCTTTCATATTCACAGTTCACGCCGGAAGCGAAGCAGATCTGGCTCCTATCTCGGGAATGCTCGACCTTTGTACTTCGCAGTCCGACCGTACGCCGTGTAACCTAGGGTTGTTCTACGGTTCAGCCAAATAAGGGAGTATGCTCCCAAACAATCTTCACCATCGCCACTTGAATCCACCCAAAGGTCGTTCCCATGGTAATAGCAATTTATGTAATAGACACCTCTGATAATATTTTGGTTTGTTACCAATTCACTCACATCGTACTGTAAAAAAATATACTGCAAAAGTCGGAATAAAAATTGGAAGTCGTGAAGAGATCCCAAAAGCGCATTTAATTTTCCATACATGTACATTCTTTTATCTGTATTTTACCAGGATTTGATCGGCATTTGTGATTACATTGTTGCAAAATGCATATTATTTTGATTGTGCAAATATATTCACCCACATGAGCATATTCTATCGTGTGGAAATATCGTCCCTCTCTTGTTTGAGAGGAAGAACTGAGTTATCACCATAACTAATAGGGTTTGAAAGACAAAGTGATGGCTAATTTGTACTTTAAATTATCAGTTATAATGCATTCGGGTTTTGACAAATAGTAACCATTCACGATTGGATCTGAAAGTAATAGCCTTAACAAGAGGCATTGCCATGTGTTTGAATTCATTTTATTCAATAGAGTAACATCCTTGGAATATACACTCCCAAGTTATTGCGTTTTATTAATATCCTCAAAATATTTGCCTTCTTTCATAAAACTAGCTTGTTGAGTGGTCTAAATAATTAAAACAATTGAGCTGTGGCAATCAAAATGGAATAAGTCAGCAGCTTGCGTGAATTTTAATGAAGAAATTTTCATTTCGACTTCATTAAGAGTCTGCAAGGTTATTTAACGAGTCCCGGATCAAACGAGTCTCTTCATTTAGCTGCTGAGAGTCAGTAGAAATTAAGCAGGCTTTTCAACTCTTGTGAGCGTTGAATTCGTTGCGAATATTCTCGCAAATGAAAGAGGAATGGGCTGGGGATGGAAATTTGCATATTGTGTTGCACTTCATTACCTACTCCTCTCCTAACCACTGATCTCCGTCACAGATTATCAACTGAGGGGTTTAATCCCCATTTTCCCTCACAATAGTGTCAGAACTGCGAACGGTAATGCGAAGACGTCATAGTGGACTCAAATTCATCTTTTAAGTGGTATGCTGGTGTAAAATGACATTTCGAGGCAATAAATACTAGTATTCACTACTACCCAAGGTATTTCCTCCACCCTCCATGTCTCATGGTTTTTATTATTCACTCTTTACATTACTAGGTTTAAATTAGTTTTGAAAAAGTGATGGGAGGGGAATAGGTTTTGCAGAATACCCTTTTTCCCCGCAGAAAGTAAAAGCATGTGATTTCGTTATCTACTGAGCAAAATCATATCCACAGGATAGTTCTCCCCTTACTCATGGATGTAGAACTAAATGTTTTAACGAATAAATAGGAGCTTGCCTTAATAACAGCAACCACTATATTGAGATTAATTAATAAGAGAGGAAATGACCGGTTTTACTCTGCTGGAATGGACTTTTCTACGACGAAGTTTTCAGAAAATATGACTGGGTAAAGTGAACAACAGTATTTTTAGTGAAAAGATGTAAGTGGAGAGAGATGTCATAGATGATCTGCTGAGCAAGTACTAGGGCATTACCATCTGGTACGGACTTGTGAGGAGGACGGACGGGGGACGTCTGCCTAGAAAATTGTTAGAATGGATACCATATGCAATAAGAAAAGAGGACGGTTGAGGAATAGATGGATGGATAGAGTAACCGAGACGATGGCATGAAGAGAATTTAGAATTAAAGACTGCCATGATAGGCCAGGGTGAATCTGTGGGCGGAAAAGTGGTGACAGCTGTAGAGGTACGCTAAATCAATAAATATTAAGTTAATACTTGATAAATTCAACTTTAAGTACATTGATCATTTGAAAAAACCTTTCTATTAGTGAAAAAAGTTGAATTATTCTCATTGCCATTCTATTAGATTTACGCTACGTCAAGCCGTGCCGTGCGTGCAATGCCGTGCATTCGCGTCTAGTTTGAAAATGAAATGGGGACTAGGGCATTACCATCGAATCCAATGAGAAAAAATACAACATTATAGCTAATCATTTGTCACCAAATATGCTACAGTGGATAAGGATAATATTTTTTTATTTGGTATTGAATTAAACGCTAGTGACATGAACGTTTGGTTACCCGTAGTTCTCACCGAATGAAGTCTTGGTTTCGCAGCGAAGTGCTTGTACTTCAGAGTGCTAGTTTGCTGTTTTCTTTCAAATGATCGATAGTGCACCGCTAAGCAGAGCATGGGGAGAGTTTACGTCGTCACTCTCAGAAAATACATCGGGCTTTAGGTTAGCGTCGATTTCCTCATGAGATAGTCGATTTAAGTCTCACTCTATTGCACGAAACTTTATCTTTATATAAACTAGCCTTTTTGAAAGACTTCTTCGGATTTTTGGTAATTGGAAATCTTATTTAACCCCTGATTGCATGTTAAAAAATAGGGTCCTAATTCAGGTTTTAGTTGACGTAAAAGTTGAAAAGTAAAGCTGAATTGCTCGTCTAACTCCATCTTGACACATTTCACACTGCAAGGTATCTTGTAAGGTATCTAGTCACAACTGAATTAAGTTTCTCTCGAATCCGTTTACTTCATAGTGTAATATTTAATTTATATTTTATAGATTAGAGAGAAAATGAAAAAGTGAGCACCCAAATGGAACATTACCAGTTTCATTTTTACCCATGTAAAAACCTATAGAACTGAAGTTTTACGGGTCCTTTACAGTTCTCAAGATGATTCTCACCCTTACTCTCAGTATGAGAGCATCATCATCATTATTAATAGTTAAAGCCGCCAAAATATTGGATTGCATTGTCATAAAATGTTCATTCATGAATGTTTGCAATGAGTGCACAAAATATTTGCATTAAAATGTTTATTATGCGGTAAAAAAAATGTCATCCTGTTTTGTAACTTTTATTACATGCTGCCCTCTAAAACATTTTCTCAGGTAATACTTTCAATTAACTTGCTTTTTCTTACCTTAAATATTAGAATATTTTCGGTTTTACCACCGCAGGGTGACCAGAATGAACTAATTTGGAGAATATCTTTTATCCAGTAAATGTTAGGTATAGCTACAATTTACTTACAATTTTTATGACGGTCCAAGTGTTTATCACTCGTTTTTAGCTTTTTTTTGAGCAGATAAATCTCTAATCTTCTTTTCTCATGTGTCAATTTCGCCTGAGAAATTTAAATGTGATAATATCCCCAAAGAGCACAATTTGTGAAAAAAGGTTCCATTTAGCTTTCTCACATAAACATTTTAAATGGATGGATGAATTTCACGCCCTGTTGGACTTAGTACTTGTGAGTTGTTACCTTCACTTAGTACAATGACCTTGAAGTTGAAGGCAATGATAATATTTCGAAAAAGGAAATTATATGTTGGATGATTACTAGGCACAATGTAATAATATTGTATTCAGCAAATTTTTAGTATCAAGAGTGAAAATTCACTATCAAACATTTTGTTTTGATGGTTTTAAATATTGAGAGATCAAGTAGTAAAATATTTATTGTTTTTATTTATTTTCCGTGGTTACTGAAATTCAGAGTAATCGCTGATTGCAATAGTTACACCAGATAAGGTAATACCAAGAAATGAACACCATGACTCAGTGCTTTAGGAGTAATGAATTTAATGTTACGTGTGAAAACCACAGCCGAAGCATGAGACTAATTATCTTCAAAAATTTATCTCGAGGGTGTTAGCCTGTAACCCTTTCAACTATTAATTAGCCTCTATCCCCTTCAACTATTAAACCTACTTTCACATCAAGGCTTTGGTCTTTATTTAAGGAAAAAAGTGCAAAACATGAGGATTGGAATAAAAGAAGAGCTTACCAAGTGCTAACCTTTAAAGCGAGTGAAACTCACCCATCAGGGCAAGGGTTTACCAGCATGGCCACCTGCCGTGCTCCTTCATAGAGTAATATTTAATTTATATCTTCTTTCTTTTATTTAATTTATCTCTCCTTCCTTTGTGCCACCTGCCGTCCTCCAGGATACTCTGGTGCCGAGAAATCACGCGGGATGTGTTTATTTGGGTATATCCATTGAGTCTTCTCCCAATTCTAACTCCGAACTTCCGATCAGTAGCTCTACGCTTTATTAGAAAATAGCTTGTTTTTCCAACTCCCAATCTAAGTACTACATTAGTGAAGGATAAAAAAATACTTGAAGTGTTCACAGTGTAGAAATCCATTTAGTAACGTCAGTTAAAGTCAATCTCTTTGGTCAGCGAGGCACAACTAAATTTTAGTGGCAAATGTGAGCAAAATTATTTTAAACAGAGTGCAATCATGTCATTTGGATATTGATAATAATTGTTATTGTTGGAAGTGGCGTCTATAGTCATTCGCACCATTTTGAAGGGCAGTTTGGTGTGGGTAGGAACAATTTAGGGAAAGGAAGATGGGTTGAGAGAAACCTGGCGTTGGCATTTTCTTACTCTCATAGAAAACCGCTTACGGTTTTATAATTTAAAATAATATCAGGAGGAAGCATAGCTAATCTAGGTGTATCACCGCTCAGAACTGAAGCTGGGACCGGGATCCTAAAGAAAAATCTCTACCACGACAGAGATACGAACCCGACGCTTCGAGTAGGAGGCCAATATTCTCTAACCACAATAACATTTTACGTTCGAATATTTCACTTGTATGAAGCAAATACCACAGATTCCAATTTTTTCAGTGTATTTTATAGCTTATTCAGCAAAGACCTCTTATTCCAACGCTTCTCTGTATCTAATTGCACTCACTTTTGTTTCAAGAGGAAATGTACGTAAACACGCCTTTCTTATAGTCCCTCGTTGCCAATAACATCTGGTTTTATTATAGTTGACATTATGGTTGAATAAAACATTGCCTTAATTCACCAAACTCTATTATTTAATATTCAGTTGAACATGAACATTCATAAATAAAACTACGTCCTAGTGCTAACTAGCTACTACAATGCGAAGGTCCATTTTGATTGTTTGCCTTCCTTACTCTATCTTTCCCTCTCATATATACTACATGAATTAGGGTCATGCCATATTGTTGATCTTGGGAAAAAAAACTATTTTTGTTATGAGATTACATGCGCAGGACCATGCTAACATTTATGGAAGCCAATGTACGAGGTTTTCGTACAGGAATTACGCATCGCACCGCCAAAATGTTTCGTCTTTCGGCGTTTTTTTTACGATGAGCTCGTAGTTTTATCATTTACTTCTATTTTGGTCCCCTTCCCCGCACGTGATGACTCTAGGCACGCTAATCACCGTGTTCTTTATGACTCAGTGAGCCAGCGCGCCGGTTCACATCATGCAGAGCTCCTCTCCCCTCCGAAACAGCTCCCGCTAACGCGCCACCAGCAGACACACCGCTTCGGAAGAGCTGGCGCGATGCGTAGCGCGATCCGCTGCTCTCCTGCGCTATCCCTTTAAAAGGGAGAGGGTCGAATTAACGCCTTAAGCCTCGCGCGGTGCTTTATTTGCATTCATTGCGCGGCGGTCATCCGATTGTGTCCGTGAAGGCCAGGCCTGGAGGGACGGGCGTAGGAGGACCTCGGAGTGGGGGGGTAGGGAATCCGAGGGCTCTAAATCGGGCCCTCCTCCCTGCCCTACGTCTCATCGCATCAAGTCCAATCAGCGGCCGAAGGGTTTGCAAAGGAAAGGAAGAGAGATGAAAGGGAGAGATAAAATCGAGGTGAGGAGAAGGGAGGGAGAAAGAAAAAGATAGGGAGGGCTGTCATTCCTTCCTTTTACGATTTGTTTTACGATCCTGGTGCACGGTGGGGGGCGCGTTGCTTTTGTTCCGCGCGGCCGAGAGGGACGTTAGGGAATTTTCCTCTTCCGCGCTTAAGAATTGTAATCGCACTCAACAGTGGTTTGGCCTTTCGGAATCTGTCCCCGGGACACACATCAAATGGGCACGAAGCGGTAAAAAGCCATGGGGAATCGGGCCAAATGTGATTAGTGGAATGTGAGGGTAGTTGGAAAGGAGCTACTAACTGCAAATAATAGGAGAATAAGGAATTTCCATCCAGCAAAATCAGTGATTAATTTTTCAGTTATCTCTTTAACGTCTTGTTCATCAAGGTTTTTCTATCACATACTGCCGCTTGCTTATAAAAACCATGCTCTTATGGACTGCACACGTAGAATCTCAAGGTTTTATTAGACGAACCTAAATCACCCTTATTTTCCTTAATTTTTTATCTCTTCCGCTAAACTTGACCAGACACTAATTGAATATTCCACCGGTGTACTTGTTTTGACTTATGTTTGCTTAATCTATTCATAATTTTCATTTTTCCCTTGATATATGTTTTGCAGGGCGAAATATAGAAAGATAGAATGGCTTCATCCAATTTGTTGGATGTCAATTTTTTCTTCCTATGAAGATTTTCCCTGCATCTCTTCGGTTACAAAGCCCTCAGCATGAGGTTTTTTATAATGAATAGATACTACGCCATTAAAATTTTTTTAACCAGCCCGAGAGTCTAAATTTTAATAATTTTGAGGAGCGGCATTGGTACATATTTTTCTTGTCTTTTTTGTTTTTACAAATATATGATAATAAGGCAAGAATAAAATCCTCATTGTTTTTTTCGCAATAATGATAAAGCAGGTATTTGAAGAATTAACATACAAATGACATGGCTCCTTAAAGTTTTTGAATATTTTCACAGCTCAATGTTTCCAGATCACTGACTGTTTGAATATTTGCATTGCAGAGAGCATAATCAAAGAATCGTTGACATACTTTTGTGTGGAATTTCTCAGACGATACTTAGTTACTTACATCGCAGTATCTATTAATTTTGTGACTCACTATTTTTACAAAGCTTAATTTATGCTTGTACTAATTACTGTTATTGTGTCTGCGAATCTTTTGTAATTTCATTGTAATGAGTCCTGTAAATATTCTTAGCCCACAATGTTAGCTCTTTCCGGGTTTTCGTTAAAGTAACCTCACCCCAAGAATATATAGCATTCCTGTTTCCTGACGTCCTGCGCATGCCCGACGGTTGGATTAAGACACCAGGATCAACCCGTCCGCCAATATAGGGATATTGCGGTGAAGCTCCTGTCCATGAAAATTTGGAGATATAGTGCTCTTAAACCAGCAACATATTGCTCGCAGGAATTGTTTCCTGCGCAATTACGAACTCTTCCTCAGGATTAACTACTAGCTTAAGGCAATGTTCGTGGGAATATTGATTGGGTGCATTTAATTTGCCCAGCTAAAGGCAATCTTGAGTTATTTCTCTGTGAATTTCTGCGCTTTTTTTAACATATTGTCGCATTTCGTGCATTTTCCATTCAGAGTGACTCGCTCATTGGATCTTTAACAGCTTTTATGCAGTAATATTTCTGAAAAATAAAATCGCTAAAATTGTGACAGCTTTAAAGCGTTCCTCCTAGTCAGGTTATTGCTAAACCTTACATACGGACGATTTGCCAAAAGCCATTATATATTGAGCATAAACGCCACGAAATATTTGGATCCAGCCATAAATGGTATAAAATTTTGGTGCGTACTTAACTGGACTCGGGAACCAAGTAAACAGGCCCGGCTTAAAGCCCGGGCGACCCGGGCAGCTACCCAAGGAATACACCGGAATACTCTCTCACCCGGGTAAACATTTTGTCTTTGTGCTGAAGTAAATTAGTATTAACTGCCATGGAATAGTATCTTTTAAATGAACTGAAAGCTCCACTATGTCGTGCGTGACTGCCTTTAAAGCCACCCCAAGGGTGTTTAGCAGAAGGTCAGTTATCACCAAATATGCACAACGTAAGTCCACTAAAATTTATTTATATTGCATACCTTATGAGGGATTACAGTGAATTCCATCCAGGGTGCACTCTACAAATTCCACTTTTCATTCAACATGCAGGGATTCATGTGAGTAGTACTATAAACATGCATTATATATCTACATCTACGCTATGCCCTGCAAGCCACGGCGAGGGTGTGTGGCAGGGGGTATTACGGGTTCATGTAGGCATACCTAGATCCTCAAAATTTAACCGCCCAAATATTATCTGTTTATTTCTCTGTATGTGTCAATCTAACGTGTGCTATTGCATGTCCGTTATTTTATGGAAGGTATCATGGTATGATCGTGTGAAATTTAGGGGGTGGGAAGAATTAAATGTCCATTTAAACCTACCTTCATCGGTAGGATACTAATAATAATAATAATGGTATGAGAAGTCTAAGTCTATTATGATCAAGAAGTTTTCGAGAAAAGAACGAATATTTGAATCTTTCTGTGATGCAGCTTCTTTCTCTAATCTCCTCTCCACATGTTGCTTTTTCAGTACTATCAAGTGAGCGGGACAGCAATATTATTTAACGTAAGGTGATCAAAAACCTTAAGAGAATTCTTCTAGCACTATCAATTGGCTGAAGAGTTTATCCTGCCACTAAAGTTACATCAAAACTGATACATTTTCTGGATTATTAGGAGTGTTCAATGCTTTACGTGAAACTAAATAAGTTCCTCTTTTCTAAGCCATTCAATAAATTTCTGCGTGACCTCTCCGGCAAGGTAACTATTCCTGATTAGTTAGAATGATTATAAATTACTGTTTTATAGTGACTCTCGGGTATTTAAGTTTTAAATATTTTAAATGAATATTGCAAATGAAAATGAATCTAAGTAGTCTTAACAAGATGAGGCAACTCTTTAGTCTCACTGCCGAAGCGAATGTCGAGGCTTAATCGAGTCATTTCCATGCAATCACGGAAGTTGCAGAACGTGAGCCATTGTAATAGGCACTTCGCGGATCCTTTTCATCCACATCAATGCAATTAAAAGTTTCTTTGCTCATATTTTTAGTTACGCAACCTTATAAGAGTGCAAGACAGACACGAAAAGAGCATGTTCTTTTTGTTATCCTTCCTTTTCAATAATTGCCCTCTCCATTTTACTTTTTATCAAACAAAATCATTATTTTTGTCTGCTTATGTATGGAAGTGAAAAAATAAGGCCAGAGGCTATGATGTTACTAAAGCGCCTACATAGATATTCGTAAAAATCTGTAAACGTTTATGGGGTTTCAACTGATTTTCAATTTTTCCAAAAACTAAATGGTATTGTTATTATATTTCGCGGTTATTTGATTATAATTATCAATAAATTCGTTATCCGTACATCTTATAAATGATGATCCTACATGATGTTCAAACATTGTATGTACCTGTAAGTTTTTAAAATGAGAAATTATTTAGTTACGTTTCATACGTGATAATACTCAAATCAAGTACCTATATGGTATCATAAGTGGAGGTACGAGGCTTCATGGTGGCAAAAAATACTTCCATGATTTCCTACTTCAAATTGGAAAGGTCTTCTTAAATTGGAAAGGTAGCAGCCAAGAGAAAACGAGGTGCATAATAAAGGAGACTCCAGTCTATTTTACATTAATCAATGAGTTGCGGAAATTACGTCGCCCCGCCCCCATCAATTATCATTTTACGGCTATATTAGCCCGATTTATTTCAATGAAAAAGTATGTTTTCCTTAATATAAGCTAGCTCTCTTTTATGGTTTCGGTCTTTCCATCATAATTACCTATTACAAGAGGTAAATGGTTATAAGACACTTAGCAATAAATATAATATGAGCTACCTTTTTACAAATTCATGGTTTGAACGATAAATATGTGTAACGTTACAATATCGTAAAAGTTAGATCGTTCGCAATAGTTAGCCCTTAGATCTAATTTTTAGATTGTAGTTGATACGTATTTTTTTCAACTGATAATTCTCAGAGAATAAATCTGCGGGCTTTTGTTTATTGCCACACACGGTTGGGTTAGATTTAAAGAAGAGCGTATTATTGGCCAGAGAAATTATTCGATGTACTTGTTGTTAAACTTAAAGCTAAATACTTTTAGTTTTGGTATACCAGATTTCCGATATGGAAAGTTTTTCGTACTAAATGAAATTTTTGAGCATTTGTATGTAGGTGGAAAGAGTTGATATTAGAGCCAAGGGAGGTTTCCAGAGGGGAACCCAACTTGGAGGCATACTTCTCCGAGATTTTGTCCGGTGCCATTACGTAAAGGTCACTCCTGATAAGGGCAATTACGTGTCACATTACGAGGCAATTGCCTCGAAGGGAATTAGGTACATAAATTGTATGCATATGTTTCCATTAAAGAAAATATTTCTACGCTTGTCTCTGAGCGAAATATTTTTCGTTTCGACGCATGACAGTGAGCCATTTTTCTTTAAATGCAAAGCTATAATAAATGGAAAGTGATGTTAATTGTTGCGTGCGGATTACAGACGATTTCTTAAAAAAATACACATCTTTTAAATTGGCAGTCATTTTAATTTCCTCATCTTTGGACATGAAATGTGGAGTGTAATACTATATTTACGAATGGCGTAGAAAAATACTCGAAGAAGGCAATATAAAGAAGAAAATGAACTTTATGCAATATGAGATATGTGCTGCATTCATTGGTACTACTTTGGTATTTTCCATCTTTTTGAGATGTCCATTCCTAATTCTTTGTGCTGTCTTCTCTTTTTCTTAACCAGAAGCTCGACGGACATAGTTTCTTAATGACTAGAATATGTAATCTCATTTGAGAACTTGGAGCTGCAGCATGAGTACTAGTTGAAAGGAGTGGAAACAGTTAAACATAAATATTTTAGTGTATTAAGGCAATGGGCTCGTGTGCGTCAATGAACCTAAAAACGTGAGGTAAGCAAAATACAGTTCATTATTTCTTGTGCCGTCTTGCTGGTTTGCTGAGCCTACTTATAGTACATCTTCTCATAGTATCTAGCTTCTTGTTATACTCATAATCTCATCATGACCTTTCCTTTAAGCGAAGGAATCATTGAATGATAACGTTTCTCTTGGGGATCGGGTTGGTGTGGTGGATAGAGTACTGGCCTCCCAACCCGTGGGCCCGGGTTCAATTCCCGGCAGTGGCGGATTGTTCAGTGGCAAACCGATCCCTACTTGAGTGCCTTGTGGTGGGTATTTCAGGTTCAGTACTCCGTCCGTCGGATGGGACGTTAAGCCGTGGTCCCCTTGGCGCCTGTGGTTAAAAGTAGCGTAATGCCGACGCCGGATTTCTCTCCACCCTTCCTCCGTTCCCTGAAAATTCATACAACTACCCAATTACCCACCTATCCTAAATGGCGCTAATGACCTTAGTTGTCGGTCGCCTCCCCTGAACAACTAACTAACTAACGTTTCTCTTAATTTCTTCAATATACTGTAGATTTATTTTTAAAATCTAATTAAAGACCAGTTCAAGTTCGATTAACACGGTCGATACGCATTTTCAGCATTTTATACTCAGATATAAATACACAAGTAAATATGGGGATAAAAAGGTACAAAGTTTCCAAAGTACATCTACTAGGCTCCCATTATTGCAGTTAAGCTTAGATTATTTGGATTTTAGTAGCGGTAGAAATTGTACCATAACATCGAAAATACATTTATTTAGACAATTCATTCGTAGGATTTGTTGTGCACGCTCAAGCTGTCGCTTGAAAATCTCACTTTCTCATTCTGCTCAAGGTAGAGTACCTTTTTACCAGTAAAATTGCAAAATCGGCTATCCTTTTTTAGATATTCTTGTGATGAAATAAATTTAAATATACTAGTAGTCTATTGCCCACGTTCTCATATTCTTAAAGTCCTGTTGGTATTCTGTCTTCTCAAATGTCTTTGTACTTTTATTTTATACCATTTCTAATTCATGACTTTGACAGCTACGTACACCTAGTCAAATATTTCTGTGCGGCGGTGTCTCTAAAAACTGAATTCAAGAATTTTTTTTAATATTAGGTAGTGAGAGATGTAAGAAATTAACACCAAATTGGAAGAATTAGAAAAATTCGAGCGATTTGTAGCTGCAATATGAGAACAAGCCCTTGATATTGCCGTACTTCCTTTCCGTAACTCTTATAATTAAAATTATCGATTTTAACAAGTGGAAATTTATCGCAAAAAAACTGGCTTCCAAAGAATATATTGAGATCACCAGTACTTGAAGCTTGGGAAATTCACTTTGGGTTGAGGGGAGTGAACTTTTCCGGGTCTGATAACTCTACGCTTGCTTCCATCACGAGTTTCCCTAGCTGTTCCGAGGCTCAGATACAAGTAAAATGTCGCGGCCGGTACTCCGCTGCGAGAGGAGGCGGTTGGCATATTTTATGGGACCGACGTGCATAATCTGCCCCCGTAATAAATTTCACCTCCAAGACTGCTAACCACCGGAACTCGAGGCTCCCGGGAGGAGGAGAAGGTGGTGGCTCTTCCACTCCATCTCGTGGCTCTTAAATAATGTCAGAACACGGGCTTTCCATTAATTTGCATTTTTAATTAAGTTGACTAACATTAACATTATATTAACATTGATTGCATTCGCAATACCGGGGTATTTATTGATAAGCAAATAACTTCAGTAGCCTTTCACTAGGGGTCCACATTTTGGTATGACGATGATTACATCATCTATTGCATTTTATTTTCCCGGCCACGGAAGTAATATATCTTTTTTCGTATTTGCGATTCTGACGTTCATGATTTTATCGTAAAGTCACTCACGAATTGTCTTTTAGAGGAGCTGTATTCAGCTGTTCGTTCCTTCCTAGTCAATTTTCACATCAAAGGAAGACTGTTGAATATTATATTTCATGCTTCACTCGAAATCAAATGTTCGAAAGAAATATCCTCACGACCGTTGAATGCTTGAGGGAAGGGTATTTAGCGTGGGCTTTTAAATATCGTATGGAGGGTTTTGATGCGCCGCGAAGCATGTAACACACCCTCCGCCCTTTTCGTTTGCATATTTTATCACCATGTATTTTCGCGTGCTAATTCAACTAGATGGCTCACTTTACAGTTAACTCCATTCACGAAGGGTGGGTATGTGACTCATTTATCGGAGGGAACCTCCTGTTCAGAAAACTTGATTGGTGCGTAGGATACCTAATGAATCATTTAAGTCTCGACTCACTTCAGTAAGGCAGGCTACTCCTTCCTTGATCTGAAATGTTCGTGTCTACGAAACTGCTTGGAATTCCAATCGATATTCACTAGCTGAAACAGAATTTTACCAATAATCCCATCGTCTGCCAGAAGACGAGATTAAGTAAACTTTTGAGTCATCTTTATAATTTTTTCTGCAACCACAACAGACCTCATAAATGTTAAATATGCCTTGCCAAATAATTATTCTCTTCAAACTCTGGAGGCCGCAAAAATTCCTCTCGTGAATTGTATTTGACAATTTTAATTTTTCAGATTTTCTCATCAGCCTCCAGGGATTAAAATCTGTTTCACAAAGCTATTAAAATGTATATAAACTGTCACTTTTTGTTGGTGCAACGAAATGCATCTACTGTATTCTGGATATACACTATGCCAGTTTTATAAGACAGAGGATATTATACAGCCCTTAAATCACGAGGAAAATTTCAAGAGACAGAGTGGGCCTTCTTCTTCTTTTAATGAGTCCCCCACCATACGGTTATTAATCACTAAAATGAGATGTATTCTCTTGCTTCTCTGCTACTAGGCTATGGGTCTCCCATTGCAGGCTGCAGAGGTGTTTATTCAGTCTATAACATGCAAATAATTATTAGTATATAATAGCCCCATATTGAACATTCAAGTTTTTTACATTTCTGCAAATTTGGTTGATTTTATATTCTTGATGTCAGCAGGTTATTTTCTCGGGGTAAACTTGTCCGAAGTAACTGATTTGTCATTTCAGTATATTTTACTTTTTGTGCCTCAGAAAATTCTTTCTGCTCAAAATTGACGGAATATGAATATCATTAAAAGGAGAGAACTAGGACAACACGCCTCTTATGGCGGAATTAATCAATTAATTTCTGTTGACGTTATTTCAAATCAATTACTTTGAGCTCTGTCTGTTATGCTTTATCCACAAATTTAAATTTCATCAAAATATTGACATTTTTAGTTGCTGAGACCATTTTCGTCAATTAATTGTCTATTAAATGCGTAAAATACCCCCATAGCAAGCACAAGTTTAATGATCGTGTGAAACCTCATAGGACGGCTCCAACCATGCTAGATATCATCCTTAATACCAAGTGGTGGCTAGCATAGCCTTGTGTTAGATCCACTGTACTGAGAAACGGGATTTAGGTAATGCCTAAATTATTCCTGTAAAATCTGCAACAAATGATTGACATATGTGAATAAGCAAGTCATCTCTAAATCATTAGGGATGATCTTGTCGGTACATCCATAAGCTGAATTAGCTCTAGCATCATGTAATTTTCCCCATCCCATTTTGAATTGAACTTCGTTTTAGATTAAATGCGCGCAATCGTCAAGTCCAATCCTATGCTAATGGCTGACTAATTTCTGCCTACGTTTGGAGAACAATAGAATGGCGAACTATTTCCGCTAGCATTTCCTGAGCATACAACTCATATTGACTGCGGTATAGGTGAAATGATAATGATTTGTCATCGTTTAACAATTTTATCAGCGGCAACACTGTCTTTAGGAACGCTTTAGGGCCACGAATTACTAAGTTCCTCGTCCATCGTTAGATATTAAATTCCTAAAATTTTTCTCAGTCATACAGTTTTTCGAAATCTGATGATTGAAATGTATAGGGCCGAGCTGGTGTCGTAGGTGTGGTGATCGTGGTGTGATATTCAGGAAGTTGTGAGCACTCTTCCTCAGTCGTTTTGAAATTTCATTAGCTCTAACTTGTAGTCATTCCGACTCTGCTTGTGCCATATCAAGCACTTTCCTTCGATTCCATGCGGGTTCCTGAGGCGAAGCGCCTGGGATTTTCCCAGAGATAAGTGCAACGTGTAGCAAGCCTCGGCACATCACGTTGCTTGCGGTCGAGCGCAGTGACAACATCCGGCTTTTCGCGAAGGGAGTGCGTGGCGGCGCAAATGCATTTAACCCCTCATTAACCTGTGCGGTGAGTGCTTAAGGCTTATGCTCCCATCAAAAGTTCATCAAAGTGGTGTGTAGTGGCGCCCTACGCTGGCCTCGACAGGTGATGGTTCATGCTCTTAATGAATAGGTATTCCCCATCTAGCCTTGCTCTTCCCTACTTTTTTCCCTCATTACATTTGTTAATCCCCAACCACATCGAAAGACGTTTTATTTTATAATTGAGAATGAATAAGGTGAAATCCAGTGGTGATGGATGCGTAACACCTCTCGTCATTAGAGAAGCCGTCGATGACATTAGTATATGTTTTCGGTGAGAGTGATATTAGTGGTCATAAAATATGCATGGCTACATTTTATAGAGCATTTATCATTTTCGCCAAGAGAGATGTCAGTCGATGTAAATGTAAATTTGGAAAGTCACGTATATATTCATTTAGATTTAAAAATTTCCCGCAGCAAGTCCAGCTCTTACAAAGTTTCCTTTTGGACGAACAAAAATAATATGCAATTTGTCGGAACGTAAGGGAAATGAAAATTGAATAGCAGCTCAAAAACTTGAGTGTAGCATCATAATAATATTATTATCAAATTCACAACGAGTTCAATGGCCACTATTGTTATTTCGGTTCTAGTAAACTAGGTGTGTTTTTGACTGAAAATTCTTGGACAACCTTGAACTGTAAGTATATACATGCATATGTAAAATTATGACGGTTTATAATTTTTTCTTAAGGCTTTCACGTGGATTTTACTCTTTTAAGGCTACCTTGGGTTTAAATACCGCAACCAAATTTCTGTTGTCAACATCCCGTATTCTCAGCTAATTCGCAGCTTATAGCGATGAATTATCGGCCTTCTCCGACCACTGCATTCCAATCTCCCATAACTATTAGGCTCTCCTTTCCTTTTACTGTGTCTAGAGCCTTTCAGTTGCTCATACATTTCTTCTATTTCCTCTTCAGAGTGGATCGACGTCGGCATATACACCTGCACTATCACTGTGTCCGTATCCTTCTAACTTGATCATCAGAAGCCTTTCGTTATATTGCCAGTAGGAATTCATTCTTCTTGACCATTCTTTCTTCAGTATGAATCCCTCTCCCGCTATCGTCTGGTCTCCTGAGTAAATCACCCTGTAAACATCGCTCCAGAAGTCATCGGCCCCAGCCCACTTTATTTCGCTCATTCTCATGATATTTGTCCATCTCCATCTTAGCGTTTTCCAACTTCCCACACACTCCTAGTGATCTCACGTTCCACGTCACAATTCTGCATTTGTCTCTCTTGACTGATGTTCCCCTCCTAGTAGTCCCCACCCGGAGATCCGATTGGGCGCAGTTGTAGCATGAAGTGGAGAGGACTTGAAAGCATCCCTGACCACAATGACCAAATACTTCAAGAATATAATAGAGCAACAATTAGAAGAAAACTAAAATCCTAGTGTGCAGAAGAGAGAAGCTTAGGGCAAATATAACAATTCGAGGAGTGAAATAGTCACAAGTGGAGAACTTCACCTACCTCGGCAGAACTTTAACTTGGGATGGAAGCAGCTCGACGGACATCAAGCGAAGAATTGCACAAGATAAGGAGGCGTTCACGAAGAAGAGGCAACTACTGTGCTCAAATAACCTACGGCTGCAATCAAGGAAGCACTTCATCAAAACATTCGTATGGAGCGTGGCACTCTATGGATCAGAGACATGGAACATCGGGAAAGCAGACCAACGAAGAATTGAAACCTTCGAAACATGGTGCTGGAGGAGAATGCTGAAGATTAAATGGGCAGATGAAGTGAGGAACGAAGAAGTGTGTAGAACAGCAGATGAATAAAGGACAATATGGAAAACGCTACGGCAAAGAAGAACCAGATGGATTGGACATACCTTGAGGCACAATGAATTAGTTAGAAATGTAATGCAAGGAAAGATTGAAGGGAAGGTCCCGTGAGGAAGACCAAGGGACAAATATATAGGGCAAATAAAGACGGACGTGAAAGAGAAAACATACTACGGCGTGAGGGAATTAACACTGAATAGCGCAGAATGGAGGGCTGCAGTAAACCAATCCTAGGATTGAAATATTGAGGATGATGAGCGATGAATAAAATATCAGTGGAGAGGATTTTTTACGAACTTCTGACATCGCATATTATGTTTACATCACAACACACTGTTTACTTGTAATTCAAGGTAAAAAAAATATTTTCCGTGTAACAAATCAGCACCCCTATGTAGACGTAAATAAAAACGAATAGGAATATTGTCGGCTGAAGATATATATTTTGGTTTTAATCGCGCAAATAAATAACTGACAAGAGAAAATTTCGCACATGTTAGCTGGTTAAAATATAAAATGAACGAACATTACCTATTTGCCAAGAGATAAGTTGATAGTGGGGATATGTTGTAACGAAATTTCAAAGTAATGAAATTTTGAATTGGATTATTCCGTCGTATTGTCTCTTGTTGGATAGTTGCAGAGGAACTAATTCAAATGGCAGGTAAATGTATATCCATGAAAAGGAAAACAGTTGCTTGTCATTTACAATTTTGTTCACCCTTTTTGGAAATTTAAGTACCTATTACATTAGAGAAAATAAGTCATCAAAATGTGATATAGATGCTAAAATATTCTGCTTGCAGCTGCAAAAACAAGCCTGGCGGTGAGGAAAGATTTCATCTGAGCATATATCTCGAGCATGCCACTATATGGCAGCGAAGCAGAGAAGTCAAGGTAGTAAACATTTGAAAAGTGGTGCTACCGAAGAATTATAAAAATAAAATGCATCTACCGAGTGAAAAAGGTCTTTAGAAGAATGGGAGAAAAGAGAAATCTGCTGAATGATCTAAAAAGGGGTCGAGACAACTTAATCGGCCATATCTTAAGACATGATGGCCTGATAAAGACAATCGTCGAGGGAAAAGTGAACGGGAAGAATGGAAAACGCAGGCCTCGTATGAGATATAAGGAACAAGTTGTGAAAGATGTAAAAGAGAAAAATTACATTGGTATGAAGAGGTTGGCCGATAGAAGAAGTGAGTGGAGGGCTGCGTCAAACTAATCCTAGGATTGTTGACCGATGATGATGATAATAGGTACTTGCGTCTGCCAGAAGCGCATAATAAGACTAGAAATGTTCTACTGCCATGAAATAGTGCACTAGGGAGTACTTACAGCAAATACTAGAGAGGGAGGGTGAGGATCGAGTCGGTCATGACAGAATATTGATTCGATGACCCTCATATGGACTGGTGTAGGGGCTAGAGCGTATCGTTGAGTTGGTCATGTTGCGAAAGTTGATGAGTTGAATTGTCGCATATGAGGTTGAAGAGACAGTGGTGCAAAGAAAAGAGTCGAATATTATGGATAAATATGCAGTGTGCAATACTCAAGGTACAGTTTGGTAATATCGACACAATAACTGAGTACAATTTTGAGAAGAGGAGAAGTAATCAGTTCTACTCTGTGTGAACCTTGCTCTACAAGGCAAAAGGAGCATTTTTAGCCTTATCCTCAATGAAGCCTTCCGTTGATTTGATACGTGTAGTCATTGCTGCATTTTCCTCGTGGATCTCCATTACCTTAATTAATTTTCAACGCAATTACACATCATGCTACCTTTTGCGAAACAACTGACCACCACGCTTCCACCGCTTAGTTTCAATCATGCTCACCACGAGCGTAGAGAGTTGTTTCGTTCTCACCAGAATATACTTTTGCCTTGTGGATTATCTCCGTATTTTATGATATCATGTTATAAACGCGTAAAGTCAGTTATGTTTCACAAAAATGTTCTCTTCGATTAAAGTTCGCAATTGCTCAAAAATGCATGCCATCAATTAACATATTTTACTTATTATCTACTTTATGTTTCGAATTCAATTCAGAAATTATGCAAATAAGAATCGTTGATACTTAGGAAGATTAGAGGTAAATGCTTTATATAACTTTAGCATCTTCTCCTTATCAGTATTTTTTTTCTAATTATTCTTCCTGCCTTACATGACCAGTTAAAAAAATCCATACTTAAGTTTCTGTGTCTTACTAACACATGTGGGTCATTCCATGTCAATTCGACCAGGTGTTTTCCCTTAGGGTAACCGATTTTGACCAAACTTGGCAAAACGTCATCATTTTATAGGGAAATGAAAATCCCAAAGCAGTTTTGCAAAATATGTAACCCTTTACGAGAAATTGCAACGTTGCTAAATTGATTTTGCACAAGTGACTACACATTTTACGGTAAAGATAGAAGACTATTAATGCTACAGACGTACAAAAGAAATTATTTTAAATATCTTGGATTAAAAAAAATTTAAAGGGATTACATCGTACAATATAGGCAATTTTATAAAGTTTATAACAATTTTAATTTTTAAAATCAATATTTGACGATGTATCTCTATCCTCGATTTAGCTTATTTTTTTATATAGTTTAGAAAGAACCCTCCTCTGCAAATGAAAAAAGTTTGCCAGAGGTAATATTTCATTTCATCATCATCATCATTGGTCAACAATCCTAGGATTGGTTTGACGCAACTTTCCACTCGATTCTTCTATCGGCCAAGCTTTTCATTGTGACGTAATTCTTCTCTTTTACATCCTTCACAATATGTTCCATGTATCTCATACGAGGCCTGCCTTTTCCAATATATTATATTTCATTTAAGAAAGAAAAATATTTTTGAGTGAACGCCAGTAGCCGTGGCGTTATGCTAACGGTCGACCAGACGGTGCTCTGGTGTCATCAGATCTCAGCTAACTGCCTCTTTCATCTTCTCAAATATTTCAGTCGTATGCATACTTCGTAAATGAAATATTAACTTTGTTTTCTTCCACATTTTTATTTTCTTGGTACAACATGTTTCGACATGACATTTCAACAATAAACCTATGGAAGGAAACAAAGTTAGTATTTCATTTACGAAATTAAACTTCAACCTAGTTGAGCCTGATACTATGGAAATTATACATACTCTTAAATACCCTTTTTCCGTGGCATTCACCATTTGCTTCCCGTAGATGTGACCACCGCCCTAGAATACACGAGGGCGGCACCAGGCCTTGTAGCGTAGAATAACAGACAAGACTCGTTCCGTCTTCGGCTTTCAGGGTTAGTTTCCTCAGCCCCTATCCTACTTTCATCATATAATCTTTGAGTTTGTGGTCCGATACATCTTCCATACTTCTCTTTTCAATGAAACGGTGGAACTCATCCGTCACCCGCCATCACCCATTCATATTTTACTCTCAAGACAAACAACGGGGAAGGCAGAGCGCTACTTATCATAACTCAACGGATATTTTGTTTCTCTTCGCATGCGATAGCCTTCCAGGCTCTATTAATACCCTGTCATTCCTTACTTTTCTTTTTGTTCTCGTTAACTAACTCGGTAAATTAATCCTGACAATATTTCACCTCTCTATCCCTTTACTCTGCTGCCTTTTATGTTCTCTTGTGGCACGCTGGAATATGATATTTAAATCTATTTTCAATCTATTGGGACGAGAATCTATCTGATCTTTTTAATCTGATAAAATCAAGCATTATACGCAGGGGTTCTTAATATACTTCTAATGTCATCTGCAAGCATATCAACCTCGAATTTATTTCAAAGGTTTAGCCTAAATTGTAACCTGCTTTCTGGATTCGTACTCCGGAAGGATAAATGACCACCCTTCATGGGAGCCCATCAACGCCCCCCCCCCCCCTTCCTTGGTCTCCCGGGAAAAATATTTATCGTTTTTTGCAGGATTAAATAATATTTTAGTAACAGATTTATGAAATTGCCATTCGCCTAAGATGTCCCAAAAATGTACTCCTGAGACCTCAAATTTACTAAAATTTCCGGGAGAGGGCTCCTCGGACTCCTTAAACCTAAGTCCAATAAAATAACTTTTTGACCAGTTGACCAAAATGACCAATTGTCAAAACCTTCACTGGATAATATTTTATCGGCGCCCATGTTTCCCTGTGGTATACTAATCTCTACTTTAGTGTTTTGTGAACGGATATTAAAATGTAGTGCGTCAGCCGTCAAAATTGGGACTCTGGAGCGTTAAATCCAGAATCACCTGGTGCCGTTCTTTAAGAGTAATTCATCACCTACATAGTGTTTCTCGTTGCTTTTTTTTCCACTCCCATTATAACTCTAACACATTCATCTAAGTTATCCAAAGAAGCTGTTGATCGTCAACTGAAAATGAATACGACATAATGAGATATTATTAAGTCGTTTGTGTTCAATTTATTCGTAAATCTTTTACTTGAGGGGTTTAAAAACCATGGAAAACTTTACATTAGAATGTGATATGTACACAATATTGATATAATGAGGACGAATAATAATGAACATTATTTGTGTTTGCATGATAATTTCGTTGTGGGCCTATAATCCTTTATTTTCAAGTTTAGAATGGGAAGGTGGGTATGGGGATATCCACCTCGTATTTACCACACGGGCTCGCTTTCGAGGAAGCCAGAACTTAACTCTTCATCGCAGACCAGAAATAGGAAGGGAGCGATGACAGCATTTATCACCTCTGCGCCCAAAGTGGAGAATTCCGTGGAATTACTGGCCTTGAGGTTTTTTCAAACCACAGGCCTTGTATGTTCGTTTATCATTTAACGAATCCTTACGTCACATTTGGGCAACTTCATCGTGACAAAAAGGATAACGCACTTCGAGGAAAAACTGTCTTCGCCCCACTACCCATCCTTTAGTTTTGCGCGTACACTGAAAAATCTGCGAAAACTAATTTGATAGCTTTTCCACTAAAGAACCTATGAGTTGCTAAGTCATATCATATTATTGACTTGGTGTGGTTTGTGCGAGTAAAGTCCGATAAACAATCTCATGCCTTTAACTATGCGAATGATGCGTTTGGCCAAAATTTTTCTCTTGTGTCAATTTTGTTCCAAAATCGTAATTTATTCTTATCGGAAAATCTTAACCCTCTCCCTCTTCCAATAAATAATTTAATTCCTAAGCTCAAATTGTGATTCATTTGGTAGATAAAATACTATCAATCAATACTCAATCAACCTGATTTTTTTTTTCAATTATACTCGTGTTCCTAAGTATTAACTCATTGTGAGATGATTATGGTACGCCTGGACAATTTTGAGCGATACCAGGATATCAATTAAATTAATGGTAGTTAGACGTTGATTTAGAGTCATGGTGGTTCAGTTTCTGCCAACGTAATCACCTTTCTTAGCATAGTGACAATCAAGAGTAACGTTATAATTGAAAGGATATGAGGCCAGGAAATGGAACCTACGAGTGTTAACTAGGGGTAAATTGGGGAAAACCTTCAAAAGTGGAAATGGATAAGGAAGACGACGAGGTACGGAAGAAAAAGCCAAAGAAACGGATTGTGACTGTATTAAAAAACAATTGGACAGCTTAGGTGAGAAAAATCAAGCAATCTTGAATCGCGGGGATAATTAGAAAACTTAAGGATAGAAAAGGAATTCAGCCGAAAAGTGCACAAATAAATAAACAATCTTTAAATTTGAATAAGAAACTAAAATAACAAAACATATGCGATAGAAACAAAACTCTACGAACTGGAACATTTTAGAGAGGGAGAAATGTACGGAAGGCACGTTATGTTGAACATTTTATCAGATAGAGTGACAGAAAAAAGATACCACCTAATTTCAAAAGTTCAGGAAAATTATTGTTGAAACCAAAGGAGATCCAGACTAGGTAGACATAATAAATTTGAAAACCTAATTGATAAAAATTACAGTCTATAATGCTTAAATATGTAGAGGAACGGGAATTAGGTACGAATAGCTGGAATCATGGATATTATATTGTGATATTGGGGATACGTTGCAAAAAGTAAAAGTGAGAGTAAAAAATTGGGTAAATTGTTATGGAATTCCAGGATAACCAACTGAACGGAAAAATATTAATGGGAATGCATAATGTTATAAGAAGACCTCCTCTGAGACTTTTGAATAGAGAAGGAATAGGTGTAAATGAGAATGGTTATGTTAAGATGGTGACGGGTTTATCTCCACCCTTTCTCTTCCGTACTCCTACCTTTTCCAGAGTATCCTTCACTCTTCCCCTTCACCGATAGCTGAGGTATTAACGGTGCTCACCTTTCATGATCTCAGCTGTCGGTCACCTCCCCTAATAGTGTAAATTGATTGCTTTCAACAACAAAATTATCAAGTTAAATTTCACCTCATCAGAGTACATGCATTAAATATATTTTGTCTCGAAGGAAAACCTATGCTGAGGCAACCTCATTGAAAACATTTACACTGTTAACACATTATAAGCTGTAGAGAACTTTACAAAATCATCTGATGTAACAAGGACAGATTTAATGGTACGAAAATGATAATGCCATTGCATCGCGAAAGTATCACTGATATAAATAAAGATACAGCATATGAAAAAAATAACAGAAATGACGATAGACTACCAAGAGCTGCGTCATACCAGTCTTCGAGCCGATGACTATAATTTATGAAGTGATGTTGAAGTTTTAATATGGGATGGTGGGAGCGCAAGCCGCCACGCGTGACGACGAAGTGTTGGTGCTGTGGGGACGGCGCCTGTAGCCCTGAGCGGAGGGTTTTCCAAGCGTCGCCGCCTACGCCTTCACTACATCACGCCGTGTGGGACGTGGTAGGGATCAGAAAGGAGAATGCCGACGAAGATAAAGCCATCGTCTTCAAGGGCATTGCTCACGTGACCTCTAAGGGCGCTCACTCCGCTGCTGGAGAAGGGTTGAGCTCGCCCATCAGTTCGAAGCACCCTTCGCGCGACACCCCCAACTCCATTTCGTGTGCCGCAGGATGTAGATAATTTTGCCAGTCAGGTGAAAATTTACCCAGACAATTACGTATTCGTTCCAATGAAAATAAGACAAAATTACTTAGTATCTCCAAAACGAGCCAAATTTCTCGCACATCGTGAAAGTTACCTCGTCTCCACCAAGTTCCCTTCCACCACAAGTATGTATCACAAAAAGACAAAAAATTGACTAGAGAGATTATATTTGAATTTTTTTGTTCTAGGCCCTTTTGGTTTCAGATCCACTCTCAATAATGTTGGCATCTACTTAGATACAGCCATTGTCTAAGCAGAAATTAAGAGAAGAGATTAAATTACACATGAACATGATGCTTTACATTTCATCAAAAAAGAAAATTATACTTAAAAAGGTTGTGTAAAGTACGTAGCTTGACTTTATAACTAAATTAAGCACTTTTAACATACATAATGAAGTACATACTTCCAAATAATGTGGAAGATGAGTAAAAAAATAATCTCTGATATATAATTAAATAACTCACTCAAAAAGCAAGTAACTTTCTGGACCTAGAGAGTATGAATCAGAAGCCGTTTATTTTCATCGGTCGCCGTCCAAATGAAATACCCATATGACAAATAAAACAATCAAGAATCAGCTCATTGAGAGAAATATACCTTGCTTTAGAATTTTTTCTCTAGAGTAAATTTGCTCGTAAGCATAATGAAGTATGTGGATTTGATGTATTCGGGTAACTCCCTGACACCTATCCGTAAGTGAAAACAGCTCATCGTAACATGATATGTTGAGAGTAATTTAAATGAATTCTATATTGGGTTGGTCAACTTTTTTCCATTTCATAAACCAACTGAAAAAAGCGTCTGTGTTTAATGTGAAATATGGCGTAAAAGATGCTATCATGGAACCAATAGTGAATAATTGTCTTATCTTAAAAATAAAAAGCATGCGATGCGTACAGGAATTTTACGGTACATTGTGTGGATGAAATAATTAAAAGATGAAGCTATTCCTTTTTCTCCCTAGATACATACCTGTCTGCTTAATCTTTTTATCAGATGAGCAGGCTCGTGAAATATAATCGAAAGCCAAAAATAGTTACGGTATTCAATCATCCCCATGATTATGAAATTTTATCATGCCAAGCTTTCAGTTCCCCGCGGTGGTGCTTCATATTTAAATTTATGAGGCAGGCTACCGTCGATCTATTTTTGCTTTCCGCTCAAGTTACGTCGCTTCGCGATATTATGATTTGATATCGCGGTGAGCCCAGTGACTTTCAATTGAAAGCCCTTGATAGTATTCTTTCGAAATAAAATCATTGGCGGGGGCGTTTTTCGCTCCCATTACCTTTTCCTGGGTTGCTTCGGTGATCTCGTCCCGTAAAGAGCAAAGGTATATCCTCCGGGTCGGAATGCGGCCGTACTATCCGCAGATGATCTGGGGTAAATTGTGACCCTTGCGAGGGACAGTCGGTAAATATCTCATCTCCGCAGACTCGGCAATATTGCTAAAAATGGGTGGCTTTCATTACTTTCATAATTCGTTACAGTGTGAGAAATTTCTCCGTGCATCCCACCTTCTCGGCTGCCTTAGAATGGGCGTGCCGGGGCGAGCATAAACCTGTGGTGGAAATGAGAGAATGAGGCCGGGCTACGGGGTTATTCCCGTTGATGGCCCGCGGCACACTGCTCTGCCTTTGCGGAGGTCTCATATCAGGAGAGGAAGATGGAGGGAGGATAGGGAGGAGGATGAGGGAAGTAGGGGAGGGGGAGGGCGCCTTTGGGAACTTGAGTGGGAGGCGCGAGCTGGAGGGGGAGGAGGACAAAGAACCTTTTTCCCCGGGAAAAATTGGGTCCATAATTCTCCCAAGTCGCGTCTCTCTTGTTTTTCCACCCCCGCCACAATTTCTTTTTTCACGAGCCAACTTCCAATTTATTTCCAACCCACCACCGCCGCCGTGAAATGCATTTGAATGTTCGCTCCTCTTCATAAAAAAAACAACTTAAAGAGCTATTCCCTTGAAAGTGATGCGATGTTTTCTACTCTCACAGCGTCGAATGCACACTGCTCCATTTCTCGAGTAAGGTTTGAAGTCGTTGTCGTTCCCCGCGAGTCCTTTGAAACAATACCCATGTTCGTCATGTCTACTTATATGTTGATTGTTCTATTGGTGGAGTTTTGAAATTGTTTACCTTCCCTTCCTTATCTCTCTATACAATCTGTATTTTAAAAAGAAATGTTCTACAAATTCCTGTCCACAAAAAAAACTCTAGAAGCTTACAACTTAAGATCATATCTCCATAGTGAATTAATCGATTTAATTAGAATGAGGGATGAAACTCAGAAAACGTTATAATATCTATCATTTGGTTTTAATTAGATATTTAATTTTTAATCCCTTTGTTGTAACTGCGCTTCAGATATTTGATGAATCTGATCGGAAAAATTATGTTTCGGGACTGCCAAAAATTGCACAATTTTTCTTGGCTTATTTAACATACATTTGGGGTTCACATAAATTGCTATGTGAAAAAATTCACCTGGACCGGGAATCGAACCACGAACCCTTGGTTTTCCGGGCTACTGCGCAGACCACTACGCTACCCAGGATCCGTAATTCACATGAATTTTTTCACAATGGCAATGAATATGAATTTCACCGCCGTTAACGCGGCAGGTTTGATATTTATCTGGATACCTTTTGGGTGGTCATGGTTCACACATTGGTTAGAATAACACTTGAAACAAACGAGCTGAAGTTTTTTGGCTAATTTTATAATCACATGATTACGAACACAACCCTCTACTTTGCTGTTGTCAATTTCCTATGTCAGAGCAATTTTTTTCAATACTGAGGCAGAGCTGAGTTGGGGTAGTGGGAGATGGGTAGTGAAAGGGAGGTTGGGTTCATGGAAGAGAGTCGCCTTTCACGAGAGGGTAGCTTGCGTTGCGTGCGTTTAATGAGGGGATGAATTCAACCGGGGGTAGAGAGGGGGACTCTGGGGAGAGGGAGAGACGGACGGGAGTTTCTCTCACCCTCGCGGACGGTAGGGAGCAACCTGATCGTGGCGGTGGAGTGCGGCGCAAATCAGTCGGTGGTTAGGGTGGTGATGAATAAAGAAATGCGACGCGTCTTTTTACCTCCAGCTCCCGGGAGACTCAAAGACTCCCTCCCCCACCGACCCTCTTTTTCGAAGTGGCCACTCCGGCTCTAAATTTCCAGCTTTCCTCCTGCGAGTTCGTGGAATCATGCCGTGCCCTTTCCCCGACCGACCAAAAACCTAGATAATGGGCCCGGGAAACACCGACAGAGGAAGCACATGCCGTGTCGGCGGAACGCGTCCCTGAATGACGCCGTAAATACGAACATCAAGACTCGGAAGAAATAGGGAACGAAACTATCTGCGCGGTTCTTTTCCGTTTATGTCATATCTGGTGACACCATCGCGAAAATAGCCCGGATGATATACCAACACATGATGTATCACGATAGAGTGAATCAGCATCTACTTGCTTCTTGGTGTCTGTACAGGGATAGTGAATATTTTTCTCTCAGTTCAACTACCTTTAACTTATGAACTCCTGTCGGTGTTATCGGCCGTGGCATGGTGGAAACGATTCATTATGATGTAAATTAACGAACTTGATTTCCACAAATTGTAGTAGAGCAGATTGGGTAGTGGAGAAAAAATAAATTTGTGAAAAAATCAAGTTTGTACATAATTTTATTATTATTAACTCCTGTTCAATGATAATGAAGGTGAATTTTTTTTCCAATTAATTTTTCCCACTTTTCTTCTGGAATGTCGGGAAATATGCCGCTAAAAAAGAATATTTGTAAAAGTAAAAAATAATGTTTCCAAATAAAATACCCGATGGTTTTTTAGTCATCAATGTTTCCAATGGTATCATGATTAAACTTAGCCCATAGAACTAGTTATATGTAGTAAAGAACACGGAAGCATAATTTATGGGAAATTCTAGGCCCGTGGAATGAAAATGATATAAACCAGAATCCACTAAGTGCTTCTATTTTACAATGTGTTTCTAATTTGTCGATAAGGCCTTGGTATTTATGTGGCTTAAGGCAGTAGTATGTTGGAGGGTGATGCATGCTGCAAGCTCATGCGCGCACATAAAGTATTGCATTTGGCATTCATGCTGTGGAAATAGCCTTTGACAGTGTACGCCATTGTACGTGAAAGAGAAGAACTACGTTAATATGAAGAGGTTGGCCGATAGAAGAATCGAGTGGAGGGCTGCGTCAAACCAATCCTAGGATTGTTGACCATTGATGATGATTGTACGCCAGAACAGTTTTCTAAAATCTATAACGGAAATGCACTTACGATAGAATAATCTCTCATTGTCAGATCTACATGAGCTTCTAAACTCCTCATTTTTGCAAAAACTGAATGAAATAGTAAGGCTTAAAAAATGAAGGCACAAGGTTCACTTCACAAGCTTCATAGTAAGTTTGGGAAACCCAATGAATGAAGGTAAAATCTTGTGACGCCATGGGAAAAAATTGATCGAGGTTGCTTGCTCCCTTTTAGGATGTAATTTCGATTGATGCGGATTAGCGGGGAGGCGTATAGGCCTTTTTGAACTTACGTTGAATTATATTTAGTAATATGGCTTGAACATATATCGCAATAAAATTTAAATCCTGGTTCCATGGAGACATTCTTGAGGTAGTAGCTTTTTTCAAGAGGGTAGATTAGAAAGAGATTAATCTTTCAAGTGCCATGGAAGGACATTAAATTGAAGGAATGAGGCATAACGGACATTTAGTGCAGAATTTCTGAAGTTGACATGTCCTCATTGAAGGTGACGCAACTATTCCGTTGTAAGACATGGTCAGAAGCAATAAAGAACTACCAGCTCTAGGGGAAAATGTTCCCCTCTAAACGCGTCATTCTCCATGTGATAGCCATTAATCGTAAGAAAATTTGGCCAGAGCGGCGGTGGGGTAATAATAATTACATGGTGACTTGGCGTACCAATCAAGTGAAAACATTTAGAAGGCGGCAAGCTTGTTAAATGGTTGACCCAGAAAGTTATATACTTTATCTAGCACCACATAATAAAGAAGGACTGGGTATATTTCTCCCTTTTAGAGATGAAGTAAATCAATTGGTTTAAAATAACGTGGTGGAAGAGAAAGTAGTAACCAGACCCGATAAATACCATTAGATAGATAAAAGAAGGAAATGAACAAGGTGGAAGATGATGAGCTGGGCAAAAGATAATAAAAAATTGAGGTTTAAAGGTATTAGATTATAAAAGAAAAGATAGAAATTCTGCAAGTGGCCCTTTATAATGTAGTTTTGGTACGAGACAGGACTATATACTTGATTTCATATTCCTGCGCAGGTTTTGTTCGCTAAGTACCTACCTATTATTCCAGGTCGAATCATTGTTGAGAGCCAAATAACATAAGTTTAATCTATCGACCAGATTTAGTTCATGAGGATTTTGGTCGCAAGTTCCATAGACCCTTGATGAATGTCTATGAGATAACCAGCAATTGCTTTTATGTATTTCTTTTTTTATATATTAATTCGTCAAGTAGTGTATTTCACCCTGTTTGCCTGTTTTTTTGTATTGCCATAGTGATGGGAGAGAAGAGAAGGGATTATTAGAGGAGAGGACATGTTGTTGAAGGTTGATAACTATGAATCGAAGGATTGAATATTGATGCTGGAGGGACACAAGTAAATAAAGTGGAAAGGGGTATAGCGAATTCAATTTATAATCGCTTTAACACGATACCCTTCACCAACACATACCAACGTTTCGTTAATCGTGTGGTTAATACCCTAAGCGGTCTGAATTTAGCCTTAGCAGAATTAAATGTCGTGTCAAGGGCGGCTCCTTGATCTTTCGAATTCTCGTTGGTTGAGTGGTTGGAATATCTAAATGCTCGATTCATGCTCCACTACGAGTCTACTGGGTAAAATACGCTGTCCTAAAGCAGCACGCATTAGAGGGGAAGCAGAAGTGGAGAGAGAGAAGTGTTCTGGACGGCGGGGCGGGGTGGAGACTATCTACTGCTGAGAGGAAATCCCGTGTTATTCCGTTCGTCGGAGGAAGTCGGTGGTTGCTGGTCGGACGGGAGCGGAAAGGAACCCCAAGCGGAAGAAAGGGGCCTTGTTGAGGCAGGAGGGGAGAGGAGGCCAAAGGGGTTGGTCTTCCTTCACTCCTCCTCTTCTTTGTCCATCCGGTGAGATTAGGCCCAAAAGCTCTATCGCAGGACTGAAGAGAGAGGAGGAGATGACTGTAAATGCAAGCGCAAATGTATAAATTCCGAAGAGAATGCAGAGTCGCCTACTCGTGGTGACCGATGACAAACACAATTTCGCAAACTTTTTCACGTGATAGGAAGAGATAAAAGCTAACAGTTTGTTCGGAATAATTAATTCCAAGTCCTAAATTCTAAATAGAGATTCTATTTTTGTGGGCATATTTAGGATTATTTTTAATCAGGCGAATAAGTAAAATTCATCCGGTCCCACAGAGTACACAAGCAATAATTGATCGCATTTAATTCCGATCAGCAGGTTGATGCTGCAGAAGTGCTGTAGAAAGATGAGTTGGCCCTAACGCTCATTATATTTGCTTATCGATAAATCCTTTAGGTCCATGTTGTACGTCACACAAGGCACGTTTCGATGGCAGTTTTTTCCGTCATCAAATGAGCGCACTTGAGGTATTTGATGATTTTGAGAATGTTTTAAACATTTTAGAACATTGCATAGTAATTTTTAACGAGAATTCAGTCATTACATTAACTATATTTAACGAGAAAAGAGAAACCTACATTTACCATGTTCGCTCATTTGAAAGTTGAATTTGTTTATCCCTGCGTTAGCGAAAAAAATACTCCTACCGTCCTCAGTTATGCTTGATATCAAAGATGATTTTAGCGGTAATTCATTCCCTCAAATGACGATAAAATGCTGGGTTTCCTGACTGATGAGGGATCACGCACAGTAAACCACCTCATACACTGCATTGGTGAGGGAAAAGTATTCAGAAAAGATGGTACAGTTTATTTTACTAATTCCCAACAAAGTTACGTGTCTTAGAAAATTAAGCATGGATATTTGCGACAATGCAAGCAGATTTCTGGTCTGTTGCAGAATGTTCTACTCAAATGACGCCGGGCTGCACGGGGGTAGGTATCACCTGTGTGTTGGTCTGGTTGATGAGTTTAGAGCTCATTTGTGAGTACTGAACCAACCAAATCACAATGTGGAATTCATCATGGGTTCAGGGACTAATCCTTTCCTGTGCCTCTACTGGTTTCCAAGAAAGACCTTGTATCAGAAATTCACACAACTTTAGCTGGGCGATTCCCAAGTGGTCTTTCCCAGTTTTGAACTCTGGGTCCTCGGGTTAGTAACACAGCTCTCTATCCTCTAGGTCGCTACGTCGTCAAATAGAATGTATGGTTTAAGTATCATTCTGAGCCTATAGACCCGAATGATCCATGATGTACGATGCCCAGAGTAACACACGAAATGGAGTTCTGTAATTGAGATATGTATGTGCATTATAATTTGGGAAGGTGTTACAAAAACTAAATAAAAATCATAGGAAACCCAGCTTATTCTTTTTAACCGAGGGGAATGAATAAATAACATTTTCAAATTTATCTCCATAGAAATATTTTATTCAGTGACCCTTTGATTGTGCGGTTCACTTAATTGAGTTACATTTTCGAGTTTGAGATATTTGAAAGGCTTGTTTAGCAAACAGTTTAGGCTTTCTTTCTCCGTTACATGCTGATTTATTTGATGCCGTTTTATTTTCAATTCGCATAATTAGCTATCGGGCGCATTGCTTTCAATGCTTCATAATTGTTCGGTGGGAATTTTATTGACCTTAACTTGAGATTCGCATTCGTTGCTGACCTTTTTTTCCCTTCGGGGCTTCATTAATGAAGGTTTTGACCCCCTATTTTTTTAATGACGGGAAGTACTCATCCCAGACGTAAACGAAAGAATAGCATTTATCCATTGCAGAATTTTCGGGAAGAATAATATTTTTATTGGATACAATGCGCATGAAATATATTCGGTAAGTTTCACCGATTGTATTTATTTTCAAAATATAAATATGTTTTCCTATTCGATATGAGATGCTTCAAACTCATTTCTGGGGGCCTCAACGTTGATTTGCAATTTAGTACTGTTGACCTCTAAATTAAAATGTCCACTAGGTAATTAAATTATGTAAATTATCAGAAATATACTCTAGTGATGCTTATGGGTGTGTTTTACACCACCATTTGAGCCATTAGTTTCTAAATCCCATTATTATGCTTGATTAATTGCGCTGTAATAATAGGCTAAATTTTCACCTGAACTTATTTTCCTAGATCTTTCATGAACTTTCATGAACAATAGGTTTAAAGAGAAGCGCTATTTTATTTCACAATGCAGAATATTCTGAATTTCGAATTCAGTCAAAACGTTTCAACTACAACCGGCTTCATCTACATCTATGCAATACCCTGAAAGCCACCATGAGGGCAGGGTATGAAGATCACCAAACATGCACTACTGAGATGCTACTAGGCTACTACATGGAAACATGGTAGATAACAGAATCACATAGGTAAATGGTTAGTATAGCTAAATGGTTAGTATCTACATACCTAGAAAAAAGGGATTATTAGTTTATTAAGGGATTATGGCATTTATCTAAATATTAGTATCTGTATTTACCTATCATGCATGGGTTAATAATAGTAATATATGCACTATACACTACAGACTACTCCAACAATATTTCACCCAACCTATCCCTTTGCTACTCTACCTATTATGTTTTCTTGTAGCACGTGGGAAAAATGATATTTCGAATCTTTCGGTACGACAATCCATTTCTCTAATCTTATTTATCCGGTCGAATCTAGCATAATACGCAGGGGTCTTTAAACTATATCTAACATCGTCAGTAAAGATATCCATTTTAAATTTTTGTAATAGATTAAATCTCCACTTTAATCTACGATGTGATAATGATTCCCAACCTGATTCTTCTGTTAATTCTGATGCGCTACTAAACCTATAGTAACGCCTTTTTACAAACCTGGATGCTTTACGCTGCACACTGTCTAGTTCTCTGGCTTCAGTGCCAAAGAATAAAAATTTCTTTGCCATCCACATTTATCGCCTTTATTTTCTATTAACGTTTATCCTGTTATTGTGATTGACGGATTAACAATACTTGTGAATAATCATGGCTTATAGCATACAGACAACCTTTTTCATATTCACATTGATATGTCCATAAATATTCACTAAAGATCCTATTTCTGTGATACGTCATTTTATATTATATTTTTATCAGCCCTTAACCAAGTGTAATTCTGTTTCAATAGAATTTCTAGTGATGCTAAATTCTAATTTCTAGTAAATGTAAAAATTTTTAACTAATCAAACTTCATTAGAAAGTCCAATTTGAGTTTATTCAAACCGGCGGAAATTTCCAGATGATAAGAGTGTGGAAGTCCAGAAATGGGGACCAGATATCTATTGAAGTGACGTTTATGTGGAAAAGGGTAGAAGCAGAATAGGTCAAATGAGCATGACATTACTTATGGACAGACCGCCTTCTTGGATTCAGTTTTTGCAAGTAACTCATCCTCATCAATTTATTATCCGAGGTGTGATGATGGATGGCACGGGAAACCATTTCACACTTCCGTCTCTCAAACAAGACGCCAGTATCTACCTGCTGCTTACATTATTCATGAAAATATCAGCGAAAAATTTCCAAAAATTCCCTTTAAAAGTAAAGAAATATTTTTTAAATAACTTCTGTCCTCGGCGCAGATCAGATTCCGCATGGGATAAAATCGACTCCGGTGTATGCATCTGAAAGCGTTATCTCCAATTATTATAAATCTATGAGTAAATTTCCTTTTCGTTATTTTGGAAGTGTCCAGAATAAATTGATGTGATGAAATTATACAGGCGAACTAAGCCTTATAACACAGGATCTACTCCAACACCTCGCAACCTTTACAAAAATAATGGAATTACAACAACTGGAATTCATATTTTACACGCCAAAAGCTTGGAGAAATATTCCGTTGCATCATTATTGTGCTTTTTCATCATTTGCCCGCTAATAATGTCTGGTCTTGAATGAACTACATTTGAGCCTTGAAAATAATTCCGTATATACAATACATCCATAGGTATAATGATAAGCTGACAGTGGTGGCCGGATCTGTAACGCGCCAGCTAAGTGAAGTCATCTTTAAAATTGTTGTTTCCTCTATCATTTAGTTACTAATCATTTTTTAAGCATGATATGTAATTCATGTTTGGTGTGAATTCACCCCCTTTCACATAGCTTCATGGTTAACATGCAAGGCATATTGTTGATGGAGTGCCCAGAGGGTCACATTTTGAATCAGGGAATTGATGTAATGTTTGCCTTAGGATAAAATTTATTAATTTATTGCACAGGATAAAAATCATGCACCTATATTGTATGGGCAGTCACCCTTTTCATATATGACACAAAGGCTAAAAATAATCTTGGATTAAAAAAATGAATGGACAAAATTAAATTATATATCAGATTACATACAATAAAAAAACATTGAACTAATGATAAAAATAATCATAAATAAACTCTTATTTAACATTTTATTCTACATAAACTCATGTTAAAAATCAATTTCAAGCGGCATGATATTCACCTCCCTCATAATTCTTGCCATTGGAGTATAATATAAATAATTTGTCCTAAAAAATTCTTGACTAAAGGTTCTCTTAACAGTAAAATTTATGTTATACGGAAAATATAGTCTCGACTGTTGGAGGACATACTCATAGAATAGAATTTTACAGATACTCTGATGATTAGCTTTCTCTGATTCATTACTTGAGACTTTACTAAAGTATGACTCGAATTCTTTCATTTTAATTTTGGTCGGTTATTATAATGCTCCTCAATATTCACCGGAAACTCAAAAGTTCATCATCACTAAAAATATACCCCTTCCTTTAAAATTTTTTAAGACACGCGATCACTCCCCTTTCACATGGCGTTAATCGTCCCTGGGCGTTTGAATTGTCTTTGTTGCTACACTTCGAGTTTCTTCCAACGCACCATGCTATACATTTGCATTCGGACGCGCATAGGCCATGATAAAATCACGGTGGCACATCAAATAAAATGGAACCTGGCTGATATGCTCGCTCGTCCCACTTCCCTCCGGGAGGAACGTGTACATTGAGGACCCTTTTGCCCGTCGGCTCCATCCGATTAAGCGGTGTCGACGCCCTGCCCACGCCAGTAACAAGGCCCGACCGACGCCGCCGTGTCTGGCCGGGAGGATGGAGTTGATGGGAGTAATCGAGTGACTGAACTGACTCATTCCTCTCGTTAGTAGTCCTGAGGACTGGGAGCGATGATTCATTTGGCATCTGGCCAATTTATAATGCTGTGTTTACCCCTCCGAGGAGATTGAGCGCGTAGGGTGAAGCCAATTTCTGAGCGGCGGCGGCTAAACACTGGATGGCGTGCTATTTCTCGCGTTTCGACTAGATTAGATTTGTGGTGTTCAACCGTCGAAGGTAGATTTTAATGGACCACTTCAACTATCTTTCAACACTGTTCAACGTTTGTTTTCGTAATCTATTTTCCCCTTTGGTGTAGCATACCTTCACGCCACCTGAAAAGCGTAAGCTTTTCTTCTATTTTCCACACAAGCACTGTATTCTCATAATGACCTTCTGTAAAACATCGCCTTTAACTGCTCGGCCCATCAACCTACTCTACCTCATAAATTCCTCCATCAACCTTTTCTATTCACTAAGACCAGCCCAAAACTTCCTTTTTTTTCTTCCTTTTCGATTAAGTACCATCTCCATTCCTATCCAATTTCCTCTCACCTTCCTTCCACTATGTCGATTTTTCGCAAACATTCAAGCTACGCTTCAGATCCTAGTTTCTCTTAACAACTTTTCCAAGGGTTTCTGTCAAGTTGGAACCTATGTATTTCATCTTCCATAAACGCCGAAATTCGTCTCTTTTGCCGCATAAAACTTCTATTTTAGGTGTCTGAAGGTAAACGCTACAGTTCAATTCTCCCAAACCGAGGTAATTTATTTCAGTAGATACTGAAATAAATCATCATCCACGCAGTTGCGCCAGAACGTAATCGAAGGGGATACGGATGCCGGAAGTCATTTTTTCCTATTCTTCGTCCCCGAGGATTTTAAGAACCGATTCAGAACTTAATTGAGTATTTGTTATGTGGAGGGGGGGTAGAAGAAAAGTAGGTCATTTGCGCCGTTGAAGGTAGATGGGTAATTGGTCTAGGAAAGGAATGTTTAAAGTAGCGGAAGAAGAATTTTTCACGGAACGGTAGAGTGAAATCCTACAATAGTCTACTCTTAACGAAAGAGGACGAAGGTTCCACGGTGTAACATCCCAACTAACGGTTGGAATCCAACATTTGAATTGCTCTCTGCTCAGCACTCTAGTAGGTCTCCGTAAGTGTACTACTGACACGAATCAAACCCGGGCTATCACACCAACTGGATTCTCCCAAAACGCAACGAATCCGTTGAACGTGGTATCTACGGATCGAATTAGGCCACATTGGAATAGATCGAGTCGTCTGTGTTCAAATAAAAAAATCGATGTCCTGCCAGACGAGATATCGTTTCAGAGAGGAGTTTTTGCGCGGATTGTAACCGTTTGCGTGCGGATGCTGCTCTCCTCCCATCTCTTTCTCACAACGGTCGGACGTTGTACTGCTGGAGATTAGAAAAAATTGAACGCCAACGTGACGCGGGTCAGCTGCGGGTCGTCGACACGGCTCGGGGCAAAGCCGCCGGTCCCCGGAGTCCACGTAATGGTTCTGTGTAGGTTTTCAAAACTCGAGTGACATAACTATTTGGCGCCGCTTATTCCTCACAACCCTTTAACTCCCCCCGCCCTCCTGCCAAGTTTCCCTCTCCCAACGGCCGCGCCCTTGGTCTCCAACAAAGGTCTCCCACGAGGGTTGAATGAGCTGGAAGAGACGACAAGGGAGCCAGCTCCTCCAAACCCCCTCCTCCCGGGCCACTTGATAATGTCTTCAACGAGGTTCTATCACTCAACCGCGTCTTCGTCTTCCACCATGTCAGCACTCGCCCCCCCCCCTCTCCACCCCCTCTTCTGGGGACAATTCAGACACGGTACCCCGCCTCCCGACCTCCCCTCCTCACAGTGTTTCCCCCTTGCCTCTCATGAAGTTGGACGTCCCCTTCCCCCACTCCATCCTACCCCTCAAGACGCCGCCAAGGCCGTTTGAATTAAGAGATAAAGCCTTGCTTCCTTGAACCTCGCCGCGGCTCTTGCGCCCAGCACACACAACTAGCAAAGTACAAACGCCAGCAACATCAGCGCCGATGCGGCGATTACGTCGTGTCCTCTCGACGGCGTCCGTTGATTGACGAGTGGGATTGATTCCACGAATTTTATCGCAGAACTGTACCTTGCGACGCTAATGCTAGCTAATTTTCATCATTGCCGGTGAATAACGTTCGGAAAATATTCCTTTGCGTTCGTGTTGCACGTCGGAAGTCTGTATCAGTGAGGAACTGGATTGTATTGCCCATTCAAATAGGTGATAGGACGGTAAATAAAACAAGCAGAATGGTATTTCAAACTATTAATTCGTACCTCGGCCGGTCTTAGCTTTTTCGTTTCCTTGTTATGGCTCTTAGTTAATTGAAAATATTGTAAATTACTTAGGTGTTAATATGCAGTGTGTAATATAAGTACGTTTATTTCCTGTCATGTCAAACATCAACCATCGCCTACCATCCAATCTGAGCATCAGAGAACTGTTTACCTGATTTCCTAATAAGACTCCACTTGTGATGATTTTTATGTGATATCCACTTATCCTGTTATTATTTCCTGTCATGTCAAACATCAACCATCGCCTACCATCCAATCTGAGCATCAGAGAACTGTTTACCTGATTTCCTAATAAGACTCCACTTGTGATGATTTTTATGTGATATCCACTTATCTTTTAATTGAAGGCAAAAAGCATGCATATTTTTAGTTGAACAAAAAGTAGCATTTCAATTCCACGATAACATTCCAATTAATCGCCGGTAGAAATCTACTTCACGATTACTCTACCAGAGCGCAAGTAGTTTTAGTAAATTCCCTCATGTTATTTGATAGGCTTTTGTACTAATTTGAGTATGTGCCGCTAACAGCGGCGGGTTATTCGGAGGGCTTTCCTCATAAGCCCATTGAAATATTAATCAACCTTGTAACAGGAGTTCAGAGTGACAAATAAGTGATGTGTATCCATTACCGAATTGTCTCATTGCTGCGAGAGGGAGATGAGTTATAGACGTGGGTTGCGATTAACAACTGGAAAAAATGCTGTCTTGCCTAATTTTTTCTTTATTTTAATCCTTATATGAAACGCAATATTATACCACATCATTAACAAGACCGCCTACGAGTAGAAATTATGGAACCACTGAGGAGTACAGAATTGAGTCACATCTCGTTTAATATCGCTCACGTCATTCCTTACCCCATAGCTAAATTGATATTTGCAATGCTCGTGAACGTAGTTCAGTTCGCGAATCTCCCGGTGGGAGTGATCGCCGGCGACACGGTCTAAACTTCCTCCCAATTATTTTAGGAGGCAATCGCTTAACAAATGGGAAATCGCAAAGCGTTAAAGAGAGGAAGCGGGAAAACGAAGAATTTAGCTGCTAGGAAATTGAATTGTGTTTGTGGAGGAGAGCGGATTAATCTCGAGGTGACGGTCGGAAGGGACTCGGGAGGGTGTGTGAGGTGAGGTGGTCGGGGGTGGAGAGGGAATAGGGCGGGATATCCCTGTGAGGTCGGAATAGGAGGTGATGTGGAAGGAGAAGGCGCTCGGGGGATTAGCGATTTCGGTGGGAGGCATGGGGTTGGACCCGGGGAAGATTCGATTAACCGCTCACTTGAGGTAATCGCTGTTGTTTCACTCTGAGAGTGAAAGGAACCAAAGACGAGATTTGGTGCTCCTAAGGGCCTCGAGTCTATTTTTCGAGATGACCACGATTCCTAATTCCTTCGATTGATTCAGAGAGAACCGTTCGTTTGTTTGTTATCCCCCCGACGACTCCGGGTCAAGATTGTTTTTCCTGCGAGGCTGAAATGTCAATTAATTTGCTCGAGCTAAGGAAGGAGAGAAGAGAAAGTGTAAAGGAAATGTCCTCACTTTTTTACCAAGCTATCTATCAACCGGTTTGCAAATAAAACACTTTTTCTCGCCATTGCGGCAAAAAGTAACTTATTAAAAATTAGTAGTTCAATCTCCGTCTATTACGATGAAGTTATCTTACTATGTTTTATTACAGGCACATAGTGATTCCTTCCAAATAATAATTTAGTATTTTAGGAATGAAATTATAGATCACGTTGCTCTTCGCAGTAAATTCATAGTTAATCATAATTAGGGACCTAAGCCGAATGCTGACATGGAAATGTTCCTTGTTTTAGCGAAGCGATGAAACTACATAAAACCCCTTAAATATCAGCAATGCTTTGTTTTTTTTTAGATGGTGGCAATAATAAATTTGAATGCGAGGATTAGAGAGGGCTTTAGAGAGGTTATTTCGCCCCTTGAGTTTTGGAAAATTAGAAAATTTTCATAATTTGTTAACGGTGATTTACATATTCTGTACGACGTTTGAATGCTTTTTAAAATTCATGAACCAGGGACATTTTTCATCATACCTTCTCATAATGTACACCAGAGCAGCTTTATTTTTTTATTTTGGGATATAATTAATTAATATTTTGGGAGAGAATTAATTATTTTGGTGTATGTGACATGCACAAGAGTATGAATACCTGCTGGGGTAGCACTATATACACCGTTCAGAACACCTTACCACTGACTCACCGTTCTCCCACCGTTTATAGTCACTACGTCCGATATTTTTTTATTAATATCTACATTTATTCAGCAGTTATATGTCAAACAGTAACAGTCAAATAATAAAATATGATTATGAAGAATACCAAACACTTTATTTTTCGTTCAAACATCAGCTGCTTGTAGCAGCCCAAGTTCCCACGATGATCCGAACAACACTGGTCAGGGGTATTGAAAAACTTTCCGATGCACTTGGTGAGAATAATTTTGCAAATTGAAAAAACCTCATATGTTTCCACCCTGTAATTTATCTATACACCACTCGCGTTTTAACGCCAAAATGAATTTACAATCTTACCATCAAGCGTATTATCACCTGGTGTATTTGTGTCACGCCGTATTGATCCTGATGGTGTTATGTTGATATTACCGTCAACATTAACGTCATTATGTACAATATAATAAGATATTACCTATTTTTTTATCCTGTGGACAAAAAGGTTATAACATCTGGAGTACGCATTTTAAACCGTTCGCTTTTAAAATGACGTTAAGTGATATTTTTCATTAATTAAATAGTGAAAAATTTCAATGGCGCGAAAACGCGAAGTCAAGCTATTGCATGCCAGTCAATCATATATGTGATAGCGAAAGTTCCCTCTTTCCTGTCCTTGCCGCTAGATAGTGCTGCGGACGCCGCCAATCGGTCGGTACACTCCGTGAAAGCTTATTGGAATGCTTATTGGAAAGCTTATGAGGAATATTAATTCAGTTAATTTATTACAATTTACGTTTATCAATTTAATTTAAAATTCTTTATTCAGTTTATTCATCTAAAAAAAATATTATTCATTATACTGACAATGAGTATGGTGTGAAATTGGTCCATAGTGATGCTTCGCGGTAGCAAAGGGCTCTACGAGCAGGTAGCGTAGGCGCCTATAAAACAACTATTTATATCGTGTTAACGAAAAATACTTTCAGAGCGTTGATCATTTCCATAGGCGATTATTTATGCATGTTTACTAGAGCTTAGGGGCTCTGAAATAGAATCATAATTTCGGGTGACAAATATTCCCTATACTTCGCAACGTAAACTACGAACCTATTACGTCAGCAACAAGGCTGCGGCAGTCCCACCATTTATGAGCTTTTTCAAATGAACTTCAAATTAAAACTTTATTTTCTAGAAAACTGAGAATCTTTAATTCAAATTATTTGCGTTATAGAATACATTTGTGGTGTGGCACGAATCTCAATCTTTGAATTCTGTTTTCTTTGATGAAGGGTACAACCCTTGTCTTTCAACACACTAAGACGATACTTCATTATTAATCAACAAATTGTTTCCAGCTTAACTTTACAGCTGGAGGCCTACCAACCCCTGCCGCATGCCCTAGTGGCATCTCGCATGGTTAAAATGTAGATGTATAGGTGCTCACGCTGTACAGCGACTTACATGTTCGACATTGTGGACTGGGTAGATGGCTACTTGGTTTCTCTTTCATATACCTACTCATATTGTTCCTAATCCATATTCACCCGCTGGTTGCGATTCTCTCACAGCACCGTACAATCCCTTCAATATGTTTCATGGACGTTCGATTCGACGGGGACCTCTGCCTATTCTTTCACCCTTTCATTCCTCGTGCGACCGTGGCCTCTGGTTACCCTCGTCTACCACGTCCACCCGACGCCGCCGCCGGCTTCTTTAACTCGAGACCACAGGGTCCTCGCAAGTGCCCGGGACATACAGACGCATGTGACTCTTATTTACTCGCAATCATTTCAATAGGAAACTCCTTCCTCCCGTGCCCTCCCCCGCCTATCCCCTTCCCTCCCCCATCTCCCCCCAGCATCCCCCCCTGGGGCCGCCGCCACTGCTGCGTCTCCCGCCTCCCTAACTCAACTCAATTCCTTCCCTCTGCCTCCCTTCCCTGCAGCCCCCCTCCGGCCTCCTCGTTGGCCACTGGAGGCCGCTGTTTGTGCCCGGTCGTCCCGCGTCCATCCCCCGGGGGCCAAACTCCGGTCGAGTTGCCCGTCTGAACTGAATCGGGTCAACTCCACTGCCATCCGTTCGTACGGTTCTCCTCCGAAACGGGCGCTCGCCCCTCCCTTTGTTGTGGTCGCTCCTGTCCTTCGGATCCCCTGGAGGGATTCTCTCCATCAGCATCAAAATACACGCCTGCCATTTCCAGCGGAATGTTATCCTCACACCTTGACCGAGGTCCGTTCTAGGTCGTGCTGATCAGGAGCTTTCACACGCGGTTCTCGATTTCACATTACAAACGCATACGCTCAAAGTCATTCTTCCGTTGTGTCTTGTTTGGCGCAAATGTACACATAAAGGCCTTGTTTGTGAAAGTGGCGATGGAAAGAATTTAGTCATTTTTCTTTTCATCTGTAGATATTCAACAATATTCGATCTCCAGCTTTACAATCTACAATGTACTGTTAATAGATTTCATGACGTGAGCTGAGTTTCGTGGTATACGCTTGTAGTCGGGTACGATCAGTCCTATTATGTTATTGTAATGGGTTTTCTAGTGGTTAGGGATTTTGATGCATTATCCCTGCACTTGTTTGTGCATACTTCATTTTCCGAATGTTTTCTTCCCTGTTCTATTTCTCTTTTCATATCAGTATATTTCCTATCTCTTTCTTACTATCAAAAATACATTTTATTCCCTACCTCCTCCTCTTTTACCATTCAATAGCGGCCTTCAGTGTGGCATCTTGCCTAATTATATATTCCATTACATACATACATTACATTACATACATACATACATTACTTTCTCTCTTCCCCGCTATTCTCAGCTCTTCATCATTTGTACTTTCCATTTATCACACTTTTGCCACTTTCCTCCAGATCTCCAGACCATACATCTCTTAAGCTCCCAAAATATTTATCAATATCTTTTTCTAAGATCACCTCTAAGATCCATAAAACGCCACGCAATAGTCAAGGTCTTTCGCCAACTGCCGACAACTTCGCTATGAGGTCCCGTCTGAAGTTCTTGATGAAAACCTGCATATCCTTAACAAACTCTCTCCTATAGCGCGATTACTATTACGCCGACCTTTGTCGAATATACCACAGAAGCAACAAAATATTCCACCCATTCCCTCCACTTTTATTCTCTGCTTCATTTTCATCTACTTCATCGTAATGTTTTCTCGTGATTCATCTTCCTTCATCTCCAATGAATCAAACTGTATTTGAAAGCATCTAGTGGACATTTAGCAGCCGTAGTGACGATTAATACATTATCATAAAGGCTTTATAAACTACCGTATATTGGCAGCATGTGAATTATAATACAAGTCGTTTCTGTTGAGTAATAGTAGCTCTAAATTAGGTCCTCGCTGTCTGGCGATTAAAACATTTGTCTCCCTAAAAGATGTCGCCCGAACCTTTTCCTCCATTTAGTTATATCATATAGGCGTGGTAGCCCAAATCGTAGACCTATGAGTTCCCTGAGATGAGGGGTTCAAATAAAGTCCTCTGAACACGTCTACCTTAACCCAAGCCGTCCTATTTTCTCGTAGCCATATCCTCCGGGGAAACCACAGGTGGCACAAGGAAAGAAACTAGGTCCCACTTCCTGTTGTGTGAATTTCGCATGCTATTGGGCTTAGCGCTTTTTGAGCTTCGCCCATAGCAACCAGACGAACCTTCTGATTGAACACTGAAGTTTCAGGCTGGTTAAATACATCACTTCTATCGGGGATCGGGGACTTGTATACTGTTAGAAGATTTTGAAAGAGGAAATACTATATGCGTTGCCTTTTAATTACGCTGGAACTGGTAACGACTTCTTTGAACTTCCATCCTTACATTTTCTGATCATGAATGGTTTTAGGGACTAATTAACCTAATATTCTTTCGGTGATTTTTTGCTATATGTTCAATTTTATGATGCTCTTTATGGTTTTAATGAACTTAAGCGGAAGGGATTGCTACAAAAACCTGACAACCCATTATTTAAGTTTTTTATGGTCGCCATGTAAAACACTTTGCCTTCTACCATCACTACACTACCAAGCTTAAAAATCAAGCAATTTTTAAAATTTCACCTGTTTTAAAGCAGAACTTAATCCTGCGATCGTTTTTTACGGAATTTATTAGATTTTAATTAGTTACTTAATCCCAGAGTATGTACATTGTACTTTGTTCAAAAGAATATTGGAAACATTTGAGGACTGATGAACTTGTTTGAATGAGGTTCGCGTCACAAAATGAAAATATTATTTTTAAAGCACCTAAATTCACTAATATTAGTTAATATTTTTAATTCTGAATGCATATGAACTTTTGAATACATCATTATAAAAAATGCTAGTTAGTTCCCGGAAGTCATGTTTTCATAGTTGCTATTTACTTAATGATATTTTTCAAGCGTTTTATGTCATGCTTGAGTTTCGTCACCGTTCATAATATTCTTCATTTAGCCATAAAATGTTAGTTAACATTTTTAATTCTGGGTGCATATTAACTTTTGGGTACACCATTAGAAAAACTGTTAATTAGTTCCCGGAACTCATGTCACTGTTTATTTAATAATATTTTTCAAGTGTTTTATGTCATGCGTGAGTTTCGTCACCGTTCACATTATTCTTCATTTAGTTATAAAATGTCGTCGTAAAGGTCTCCGACGGAAATGTGTGAAGCTTAATGGTCTTTGCCTTGTTCATGAGATAAATTATTCCATCCTATTAACCAATCCTTTGCTCACTGCATGCTGGTCCTCGCTGTCTAGCGATTAAAACATTTGTCTCCCTAAAAGATGTCGCCCGAGACTTTTCCTCGAGGCCGGGCCCTCGTATCTTCATCACAGCGCGCCCTCCCACGCAAACCTCTGCCACTCATCCTCCTTCCCTGCCTCCGCACTGCTCGCTGCGGCTTCCGCTTTCGTCTTCGATTACTACTCATCCTTGGATTGTCCGCACAGCTCCCTTCTTGACGTCCGAAGAATAGTAAGCTTCTTTCCAGTTCCATGAGCTGAGTCTACGGTTACGACACTGTCCAGGTCACGGCTATGGATATCGTATTTTTCTGACTAATGTTTGGGTGAGTTCATCAGTTTTTTTCAGTGATCGACTGAAAATGTCACGGGGAATCACTAACTACTAGTAGTCTTGTATCCATAAAAAAATTAGTGTTCAACCCGAAGGTTGGTTTTTGATAGTTGAGGGTCGAGCTCACCCCGTACTAACAGGGTAGGGGGCCAGTTCCTTTCCCTGGGCCACCTGCGATTTCATTAGAAGTTCTGACATGCAGAAAACCGATTCACGAGGATTTTTTGGTGGAGGTGTTCCTGGGTGTCTGCCCTGGATTTGAACATGAGACCCTCCACACCAAGACGCTCTCTTCATTTCTTATGGTAGCACTGCCCTCAAGGCCACAACGACCCAAGTATCATAAGTATCCTTTAATACTTGCGCATGGGTTGGATTAAATCCATTGAGTTTTCAAATCATGTGAGCTACCGATAGTCGATCGATGTTTGAAAAGTAGCGTATGTGGTATTGACTCGCCTTTATTCTCTGTAGTTAATGGTTGTTGATCTATCATCTCAACAAATTATTTGGTATAAGAGAGCTTAGAATGAGGACACTGACCATAGCGAGCATTTAACTCACCTTAGTTAATGGAGTAGATTTAATGACCGTTCATTATTTAATTTGTATCATTTGTATTACCTTGTCAAGGCTTCCAGTCACCCTATGAAGGGGCATAAATGCCCTCATTGGCGCAATTAGAGATGGTCATGGTTATTGCCCATACACTATTAGAAACTCTGCCGACATTATTTTCTCCGTTGTTTATATTGACTTGGTCCTTCAGTCATCAGGTCAATAAACACGCAACAAGACGCCCTCTGAATTTTTCATGGCAGAACTGCTTCTTGGGGTCATTATAACAACACGCTTCGGTGTTATTTTTTTCAGGTGGAAATGTGTGTCACGAGTGCTTCAGTGAAGGTATTCTCACACAAACCCATTAAGCACATATTTAGCATTCAGTCATTAGCAGCTGTAGAGGACTCAAATAATTTTTTTACACACAGGAGAAAAAGATATTTCTAACAGCTCACCATTTTGCTGACTGGTTTTATTGGCAAAGCAAAGGAAGGGATATTGGCAGTAATTCATCGCGAATTTCAATCAATATTTTGTCACGTGTTCTCGAAAGAGTGTATGGGTCTTAACCGCTACCAAATTCGGAAGTGTGTAGTCGTCCTCGTCAATGAGGAAAGGATGATTTCTCTTGCGAATTAATGGCTTACTCACCTAAAAAGGCCTACCTAAATTTTTGAGGTGACAGACTATATCATTCATATAAGAATTAGTTACACATTCATTAGGCGCTGTAATTAGTTCTTCCCGAGTTCAATGAATTCACATTAATGATATAGAGTCCAGAGCTTTCCATGAGCGCCAAGCTGTTTGGATAGATATGACGCTCCGAAAGACATTGCAGACATGAGGTAGCTGTTTTTTATCGCCTTTTAGCCCTATGCGCCTTTATCAGGATGGTGGGGTATGTTTTAATCCTGCTAAGTTACAGATATACTCCGTTTTCCTTGATTTCTTTAACACATCATGCCTAATTTCTTCAATTATTCAAACTGTCATTAGTAATAATTTTAAAGTTTTTAGTTTGCTTGGCCATACCAATTATATGTTATTTCAAAATGAATTCCACTGCTCAGTAAAAAGTGAAATTATATTTCAATGAGATAAATGTGAAAGATGCCGCAAGATAATGCCCTCTATTTTTCCCAACCGAAGAATTGGCATTGTCATCAGTCGTATAAATCGATTTTTATGTACTGAAAACACTTCGCTTTTATCACATCATGCAAATGAAACTTAATAATAATAATATTTATTTATCCTATGAAACAACATTACAAGCAAATATTACATTTATTTTAAATGGCGATAAATTAGGAATCCCTTTTAGGCATTACTTGGGCATTACCCCAAAATCAAATTACAATGAGAATAATTGAACAAAGATAAGTGAACTGAAATTAGATACGTAACATAACATTAACAGAAAAAAGATAACAGTTTGTCTTTTTATCTCAACCTGTCGTGCAAACAGATTATAGTGAGTATTAACCGTATTATTAACAAAAAACAAATCTTCTACGTCAAATAACCATTTTTTTACTCTTTTTAAAAATAATGCTAAACTGATTGTTCCTCTTATGTTATCTGACAATCTAAGAAATAGTTTTAGCCCTGCATAGATAAATGAACGTTTGAACAGGGACAAATTGGGCTTGGGCAAAATATACATTGTTGTAGTTATTAGGTAGTATACATTGGTTTTTGGTTCTTTCTTAGGTTTATTACCACTTCTGAAGAACAACAGTTTTAATATTTTGTAAACGTAAAGATGACGTTAAGGGAGTAACTTAAATCCACAAAAATGGGGAAGGATGGTTCAAATTGACATTTTCTAGCAATCAGTCTCACTATTGCTTTATGGAGAATTAGCAATGGGTTGAGCGAATTTTTATAGGCACTTCCCCAGCAGATTATCCCGTAGTTTATGTTTAGACTGCACTAAAGCATTATAAATTGATTTAATGAATTGCTGGGGACATTTATTTCGAAGGAAATAAAACTTCGCGTGGATAAATTTAAGTTCCGTCGAAATTCGGTTAATGTGTTTATCCCACTTTAAACGCTGATCTACAGTCACTCCCAAGTATTTATATTCAGGAACACGTTCAATATGTATACAGTTAGTACAAAAGTTACTTCTCATACTGCGTATGTTTTGATGCAACATCATCACTGTGGGCTTTACATTTATTTATCAGCAGTGTTTGCAATCATTGAAAGGAAGAGTCACAATTTTGTCAAATGCTCCAGGTAAGTAATCACGAGTACAGGCATTCTCTCAGCCTTGCTCATCATTATCTTGCCTTGTCTTACGTATACGAAGTCAAGTTTCTTGTTCTTCTTAGCCTCTCTCGCCGCGCTGAGAAGTCTGCGACTCCCAGGACAAATCCTAGTGCAAACACAATTAACATTATTCTAGGCCAAGATTCCAGCTCGGTACTAGAATATTACCGACCTTACTATACCGGACAGTATTGACTCTTGGTAGTGGTTGTATATTCCCTCTAGATTAACATTTCCGAACCTGTGATACGCGTTTAATGATTTAGAGGTACGCGAAGAAAGTTTAAAAATAAAAGAAACTTAAAAGCACATTTGTTCATCTGAAAATGTACGTCCAACTATGGACGAAAATGCCCTGCGTTATCAACATTCATATTGTTAGAAGATATAATAATAAATATTCATATTTTCTTTATTTTCGAAAATATATTTATGACTCTTGAATAATTTTTAAACGGTCATGAGGGATTGTTTTGGCTCTTCCATCTCATAAGGTTGCCAACGCCTGCTTAAGAGTGATCGAAGTGTTTAAGGTGAATTGAGTGACCTTACGAGCCGGACCATGGCAAAACTCCGCAATCAGTATTTCTTCGCGAAACCAGTCATTCAGTTCGAATGTGGGCATTTATCCTCTCGCGGCTGCCCTCAGCACCGATCGGCGGCACCCGCAAAGGAGCCACCGGCCGAGCAATTATCAGACCCGCGCCTAGTGGTGCCAGCGGAGCGACGACACTCCTTGCGATTCGACACTCGCGCGGCCGTTTTCGCCCGGCACTGTCACCGCGACCCATTTCCCCCGCCCCTCCTCGCCCCACCCACCTCTCATGCGTGCCCAACCGTGCGAACGTCAACACAGCTGGGAAACCCTCCCGCGAGAGAGCCTCCCCACGGGCGTCCGACTTTTCCTTCGCATGGAAAAAGAAAGGGACCCGCGTCACGGATTCCGGCCGTGCTTCGCCTTGGGAAGAGGAGGAGGAGCCTCAGCCGTGGCGGAGGTTTTTGAGGGGATCCCAAGAATGACAGTTGTGCACGGGTCTCCAGCCAGTGCGCGTTGTCGCTCAACCGTGAGTCCCTCTGGGAGGAAATCCCCGCGCTTGTATGTGATCCGTACGTAAGCGGCGACCGTCCTTCCTTCGCCTGGGACCGGAACGCCGCGCCGCATGGGAGGCAGTCGTTTGATTACCGGGCATTCACTCCGACTAAGAGAGGCATCAGGATGTGAGGGGAGTGGAGCGGAAGGAGAGGAAAGTTGGGAGAGGGAGAGTTCAAATTTAGAAGAAAAAAAAGTCATTTCAGTCGTCGCAGCCGGCTGTACCGACGTGAGTTCGTTTTCCCCCAAGCACTCTCCGCTGGACGGTAAACCATCCGAGCATTCACGTGAGATGCGAACCCGGCACTTGGAATTGGTACGTCGCAGGCACGAATCGGAACGCCTAGGCGGTCCCAGGAAGGATTACGTGTGCCCCAGCTGCAATGATGGCGCCGGAGTGACCGGTGGTGAGGGATAGCGCCGTCTCTTGGAAGGAACCATCGCCGCAGACGGCAGTCGTCTTGGTTCCTCCTGAATGAACGACCATGTGCCATCCTTTCCTCAAGGCAAAGTGATTCCCGTTTCGTCAACGACTCCCTTGTGATTTCTGCTTCTCCCCACCCGGTGCCTGCGTTCGTCTCTGTGCCCGTCACAATAATCAACGACAGTCATCCAAACCTATACGCAAGCTCTTCCGCTTTTAGCGTTCGTGAATCTCATTAAGGCATTACTGTAAATTGACTGGCTATTTTACTAAGTTACCGGGGTTATCTAGGCTGTTACTTTTGTTGTTCCTGATTCCCACCGTCGTTTTCTGTTTTATTACTTTTCCTCTCGGACTAGAGATGCTATTAGTGCTTCAATAGGCACAAAACAATACCAAAACGATCATCCGGACACTCCTCGAAGAGATCATTCGGATGCCGGGCAGGAAACAATTGTTCCCGTCTCCACTAAGGTGGCCACCGACGTTTCGACCTGTTCGGATGGTGACTTGTCTCGGCTGTTGGCGGCAGTGACCCCGCGATCGTGGAGGGTATCGGAAGGATGGAGGTGGAGCGCCGAGCCTCCACCGTGGAGGCTCGCCGCCGGCGGAGCTCGGTCCGCATGAGCCTCAAGCTCATCGGCAGCCGGTGGCTGAGCGCGATGATCGGCGGCGAGAGGCTCGATCCCGGGTCATCGGGGAAGCGGGACAAGGGCCAGAGGGTGGGCGCCGTGGAGGATTGGCTGCTGGAGTCGAGCGAGGAAGGCGGCGAGGAGGAGGAGGGGCTGGCGGAGAGGGATGACAAGGCGGGGGAGGGCCTCCCGACGCACCCCAGGGTCCGCGTGGAGTGGTCGGACCGGCGCTCGGGCGGCGACGAGGACCTGCTGCCGCCGCCGCTGTTCGAAAGCAAGGCGCTGGAGTGGGAGGGGGGCAATGCCGGCGGCGGCGCGGCGTCTCCCGTGGGACGGAGGGAGACCAAGTCGGGGCCGCCGACGAGCGGGCCGGGACGGCGGCCCCCCGGTTGGGGCGGGAGGCACTCCTGCTCCCCGACGCCGCCCGTGTCGACGACGCAGTCCGCGTCGCTCCCGACGCCCTGCGCCCCCTTCCACCCCGCCTCCGCGCTCTCGGGAATGGCCACGATACGGAGGAATTCTTACGCCTCGACGGTGGACTTGGTCGAGAGGACGAACGGCGAGGGTGCGTACAAATGTGTCACGGCATTTAAATGTGCCGACGGAGAAGCAGGAAATGAGGCAGCTGGTTGCTGCGGTGGGTAGAGCACTAGCCCATCGTCCCTAAGTACCAGGTTCGAGTCCCGGAAATTTCATATTTCTCTGTACGCTACCTGTCCTTACTGGGGGGAGAGGTCAGTGTTCCTTCCGTCGGATGGGACGTTAAGCCAACGCCGGGTTTAAACGCACCTAACCTCCACCGTTTCAAAAATCCCTTCCTCCGCACTTCCGACATTCTCCGCACGCCCTCTATCAACACATCGAGACGATAAATGAAGGCGAAATATCGAGAGAATAGTTTCGTAGCGGAAGGAAAGTCGACCGTATTTCTCTCAAAATTTACTTCTTGGAAATTCTGTAACCTATCTTTTTTTAATGCTCGCAAAGTGCGGTTCGAGTGCTGAGGATTTTATTTAGCTGCGCTAGGTTCAATTTGAGATCTAACTGCTTGACTGGAAAAATAATGGTTATAAGGACAAACGACGAATGTACAATTTTGAGGAATGCGGCAGGCATACATTTTCCGCAACAAGATCATTTTCTCTGGTATCTTACTAGAAGTTACTCTGTTAGTTTCTCTCGAGGTTGGAAAATGATCTAAAGCATGAATAATCCTACCTATTTTTTTTATTTAGGCATTATCCCTTATTGGCTGTAGGAACGTTATGTTCCTGTAGTTCGGTAAACGTAAAATATACTGCAGGTTATTCTCACTCATTATAAGATGAATCTAGAATTACTTGCTGACGCTCAACACCTTACAGACGTTACATCGGCGAGAACTTTTTCAAAAATTCACCCAAAATACAGTAGTTTAGTTAAACGTTTGATATTTCTAAATATTTAGAAATATCAATCCAAATTATAATTCCAAATTATAATTTTAAACCAATAACTTTGCTTAACAAACTTGTTTAGTGGGACACCGAGACTTCGATTAAATGAAATGGCCAAGCATTGTTTTCTTCACCACATTTGCTGCACCAAATATATGTAAATTTTAAATGATTGAATTATTAATGTTAAACATTGTGTTTACATGAAGAATTATATTTCCGGTGTTAAAAGAGATAAATAGTATAAATTACAGGATATAAATATTTATCATTTAATGCCAATAAATCGATTATAATTCCTTACGATTTATATAGAGAAATGTTACCTATTTAATTTAAAGCCATGAAGTGCCGTCCAATGAAATCAGCAGCATTGAATCGACGATAGTTTCTTTCCATTTGTCCGATTTCCGGCTTAGGTATCAAGGTTTTATATAATTATTTCCGAAACACTATTGCGTAACCGACACTGCGCTTCACAGGCTATGCTGGCTAGCAAATTTTATGCCTTGTATCTAGTGTTCATGAAATAATTTCAACGCTGGTTCTTTCGTTTTAGTCAGGTTTTGGTGTTGTGACTGCTGAGGCAGATATCGCTCTTCTGAGCAGAATGTAGCAATTTAAAAAATATCTAAGTCACTTAATAGACTATTTGGTGAGCATGCTGGGCCAAACAGAGAACTTGTAGTGGATTGAAGGTGCTATATATGAGAAATATAATCCAAAATTGGTTTTAAAATTTTGCGAAAATAATGTAAATGTTATACTTAAATTAAATAAAGGCGTTAGGTATTATATTCCAATGACAGAGAACAAGCTTGACTTAAGACGGCAGGGAAAAATCGTGGTCTCTCAAAGTGATGACAAATGCATGACAATCTGGATGGTAAAATTAATTTTCACTTCTGGAATCCATGCAGAGGAGCATATTCATTGTAACATCTCATTTATTCTCTGTTTTCTCGCAATCTCCGGCGGGTATTTTCCATCATTTCTTATGGAAATGCATTTATTCGTCTTTCATTCCATTACCCAAGACTTATTAATGTTAGCATCTTCTTAATTAGGATTTTCAGAAACCACTATGTGAGCCTCCATCAGGAAAGTTTCAAGGTAGTCTTTAGTATGTGGATTGATGTCGCCAACTGAAACTGTTTTTAAGGCTGTCTGTAGAAGGTATCCAGTAGCTTATGTACGTTTTAGCTACTTGTATGAAGCAAGTTTGATAAATTTTAAAAGCCAAATTTCGGATATTTTTTCGCTGTTAGAATTTTAGTTCAGCTTAGAGAATAAATCAATGCACTATATCGCTGTGATGGACTCTCATAAAGTTATATGTGGTAAATTATATCTAGAGCAAGTGTTTTACCCACTCGACTCATTGCTAGCTCATGTCGACACGCGACGCGCTGCGCCCTATTTCAATTCTGTTTGCGTTTTCCATTCCCGATATGAAGTTTTAATACGACCTCAATTACCATTCTTGCATTCCTCTGTTTTCAAGCAATATATCAAGACTTTATTTATATCTGTTTACCCAATTTCAGTACCGGGCTTTTTCATTATATATTTTCATAAGTAAATATTGGCTTTTGTCACTTAATTCAATAATTAAATGCCATCTTTTTTTTACTCATGCATATAAATGCATGGCTAAGATAGAGAAAAATATATCTAAAGCGTTTGAGATTAGAGTAGTGAAATAAGATTTGTTATGCAAGCTTTGTTTTGCCAGAATTATTGATCATAATAGGACCGAATACTGGGCAAAATATTTGCATACTGTGCACGGCCCCGTTTACTGAACACACTGCATTCTAGACTTCGTTATTGCATTTATTTTTATAGCAACCATAGCAATCACACCAAAAATATAAGAATTTTTGTTTAGCTGTTATTAACAGTACGCAAAATGCTCTTCGGAACTTTCCTGTCGGAATTCAATATTAATCAAATACTGCGTTCCGCCTTGGCTCTTGATAAAATTTTATTAGAGAATATTGGACCGCTATTAAACGTGTCTTTGTCGGCAATTTTTAACAGAAGGGTAAGAAATTGCAAAAAAATGGGACCTGTATGTTGTGGTGGCTAAATGTAACTTCCCTTCCAGGGAATCCGGGATCGTATCCCGTCATTAGTGTAGACTCTTCAATGGATCACCGGTCTCTAATTGAGTAATAGGTGGAAAGGGCTTCAAAGTTCAGTTCATCTGTTCGTCAGATGAGATAATAAAAGGGTCGTCTTAGCGCCTTTCATTAAGATTAGGGTAATCTCTACGCCAGGTTTCATACTCCTCTCTTCCTCCGTTTCCCGTTAAATTCCTTCACTTGCCAAATTACCTACCTAAACTCAATAGAGCATGTGTCCTCAGCTGTCAGTCATCTCCATCCGTAACTAATACCCGTAATCGATCGTCCCTAGCAGACAGCTTAATAAGCCGAGATATAAGGGATTATTGTCAGCGGGAGCAAAGTTTTGCTGGTCCCGGCCACAGCCGCCTTTCTCTCTTGGCCACGCATTACTGATAAATGGCAATTTTCTTCGTGACAACGGATGAGACGTAGTCATGTTGCATCATTTAAACTCAGTAGAAAATAGCGAGGATATGTATTTTCATTTTCAAGTTTGATATTTAAAGTGTTCATAGAATATATTGCTATTCCGGAACTGATTACAGATATCTTGGTAAAAAGTAACACCTTCGTGAATGAATTTCAGTTATGTTCCTTTTTTATTGCTAATTTACAGGAGATAATTACTTCCAATGACCCGAATCGGAAGTTTTATTAGACATAATTCAAGAGGTAGTTCGTACTAAGTAAAATTCTAGATATTTTTAAAACCATTGTTTATTGGTATTTTGAAAGTACTTTTAATGTCAGGGAAGGATATCATCATTATGCGTAAGGAAAAAAAATTCTGTCATTGAAAAATATTTTAGCGGAAAATTCTGAATGCAAGTTGGAAAGAAGCATATCAAACGCCAGATTCTCTTTATGTTGTAGCTGGAACTCTCATAATCCAGCAGTGTACAGTTTTTTTCACAGTTCCAGAAAGTTTATTTATATCAATGAATTCATATGATTTAAAAGTATCAAATTATTTCCTTCGGCGAAATACAAATTAGCTTCTTCGGAAAATTCTATTATTACAACTACTGACGATTGCATTTCTTGAATAGCAACCTGCATTTTTTCACGTGTGCATTCCGTATGTGATTACATTCTTTTAAAGTGGATATCACCAATGAAATTTTTCTTATTTTCGACTATTGACAGACACTGAATTTTAAATAGCGCAGTTTTTGGCCACACTTATGTACCTGCATAGGTGCAAACTGACACTGTATTTTTGAGAATTTTTCTCTTTTCCATCGTTTTATTTAATGAAGTGCGATTTCAGATGTGATTAATTATCCCCGGAACACACCTCCTCCGCGCTCCTCCCACTTGTGAACTTAACGCTGAGTTTCTCCATTGTGTCTCGAGTTTCTTCCTCCTTAGGCCATGCCGAAGTTTTAATTAATCCTCTCTAATTTACCCCCAATAAAGAAGTGAAGCAGCTCTGCTCAAAAGCTTCCTTTTGCTTTTCTTGGCCCCCTCTTTTCCCACGTACTCTGGGTCACGGCCTATTTGTGCCCATAATTCTGACGTCCTGAATTACTCCCATGCTACTTATCATTGTTTGTTTTTCAGAGTCATCATTAAGTCAGTGATCAGACGCGCTCCGTGCATTTTCTTTTCAAGGGTGCATAACCCGGTTCTCATCACAGAAGTGAGAAGAGACTGGCAATGATGTTCTGAATTTCTACGTTTTGCATAGGCGGTGGTCACGGGAAATGCTATTTATATTAGTTTTCTTTTCCTTCTCAAGTAAACACGTTTTTTACATTTATTGTAATATGATGAATTATCTTTTCGCGTCAAAAGTAATTTTCGCTTGAAAAGCGATTGAGCCACTAGATATAAATGTAGATTATAAGCTTGTAATTTTTAATTTTTTCAGTTTAGTGACAATAACTTCTCGTAATTAATCTATATCAAAATATTTGTGCTCCCTGTAGGGAAGGGATTTTGTCTAGGTCCGCGTTGTTCAATTTTTCATCGGTACACTATTTCGCTATCACAGTACACTCTGCGCAACCCATGTGAAAGGGATGTTTTCTTTTAAACATTGTCACAACCCTGCTCCTCAAAATGAAATTTTGATTTGGGTAAAATAATTTATCTATTTTTCATTCCACTGTGAGCGACAATTCCCAGGCATAAGTTGTCTTGGAAAGCGAGTAGGTATGGCATATAGAAGTTGTATAAGCTTCGCAAAATGAAATTTATATCCATCGTCAAACGTATACATTCGTGTCAGTCCCATTGAAGTCCCTTTTATTTCCCCTCGGAAATCCATAGCAAATCATTCCTTGCATGAAATGCAATCTCAATGCACGAGGGAAAAGTATTGAAAACGTTAGTTGGGTGGAGTGCGAGACAAATGAAGTGATGTTATGTTTGATTTGGGAACAGGAATTCGTGAAATATGCTGTGACAGAGGAGGTGTACTACGTTTGGCAAGGCTTCAAGAGGAAAGAAAAGAACAAGAATTTGAAGGCTACGTGCTGTGTACGGAAGCAGTGCGTCAAAGCAGTTTTTACTCCGAAACGAAGAGGCCCATCTTGTTGCGTTGGCGCTCCTTGTGATCGTCTAAGAGCGACATCTAATGATAAATTCACGCCTGATTCTATATCATTCATTCCTTACCATCCCTGTCATCAACATTTTTCCTGAGTACAGAGTGGGATCGAGCCCGTCTGTATTCGACCCCCATGCAATAATGCTTTCGCGAAATTCAATCGGCGCGGAGAGAAGGCGTGAAAGAGGTTCACGGAATAACTCTTTTTGTCTCCACCAGCATGTTTGATTACCAAGCAAACATTTCTGAGAAGCTTGGTTGCTTAGCACACGTTTGCTGCGCGAGAATCTTAGCTTCATTTCTTTTTATTTTGCTGTTCTGTCGCCATTCAGGAAAAGATGCCACGTTCGAGGTTTTTTAGTGAGATACGCAATTTAAATTTTTCACTTCAAATCCGTTGCCGTTTCTTCCCGGTCTCTAAGCCAAGAACTTCACCTCTAGAACTCCGATACGTTTGCTCGACTTTGTGTTTCCAAATATCGGCTCTGTCATATAAATATGGTCGTGTACTGATCATCAACTCTGCGTCTTACACGCGCATTGCATATGCACGTAGTAAACAGGTATGCATCTAGGTTGAAGGGCGATTTTTGTTGAAGTTTGATAGCGATTCTCTTGTCTGATTCTAAGTTTAATCAGGAAAGGAAATGACTGGAATAACATAGAACGTTATGCGTTTAAATCAAGTTGAATTGAAGTGTGACATTAGCGGATTAATTTAACAAATCTGAGCATTTTAATAACCTACTCATATTGAAGGTAATCGAAGCCAACTTGCTTTACTTCCGACACTTTGCCTTCTTTCACACATTATTACTGACATTCCATTAATTCTATTTAATGCATTTTGCTCCTCTTTTCCATAGTCTGGAATGACGGCTCCATTGTGGAGATTCCGCATCTGAATGAATGAAGTAAGTAGGTTTAATGTACGGAAGAAAAAAAATCTAAAGTTAACTAATTTAAATTTCTTCATTATCGGTCAACAATCCTAGGATAGGTTTGACGCAGCCCTCCACTCGATTCTTCTTTCGGCCAACCCCTTTATATCGACGTAAATTTAAATTTATGATCTTTTTAAATGTATGATATTCATACGAAAAATGAAATTTTGAGAGAAATGTATTTATTAAATAAAGTGTTGGGAAGGTGGATAGAGACCTACGTGACAACCTTATTGAAATCATGATTTACATCACGGATTTGATTCAAAAGCTTTTAATGATGAATTCTCTTCTTTAACGTCTATATTTCAATGAATATGGTGCCTGAGATTGGGGCCAGTCCTCTCCAATCGATCCAGCACATTCAGTCAATCAGATATTTAGGGGTCAGATTGATGTAGCAGTTAGAGTACTGGCCTCTCACCCAGAGGGACAGGATTCTAATTTAGTCAGTGATAGAAATTTCTCATTGGTAAACCTACCCCTACTTAAATGCTTTGTGGAGGGCATTCGCATTCGATACTCCGTCCGTTAATGGGACGTTAAGCCATGGTCCCCTAGGAACCTATCGTTAAGAGCAAGCTAATGCCGACGCCAAGTTTCTCTTCACTCTTCCTCCTTGTAATTCATTCCCATTCTTGTACCTTTATTCCCGTATAAAGCGCCAGTAACTTAGGGTGGAAACTTGAAAACACACGTAAGCGAACACATTAGTGGAGTCAACTCGTGCTACTGCTTATCGAATATTCTTCCTCCTTCTTCTATGTCTTCCTTGAATGTCTCTATTAGTCACTGCCCTTTTTCAAATAACTTCTCGCCCTAAAACATGGTCAAACCTCTCGTGTCTCGATCTCGTGTATTTCACGTTACTCTTCACATTCGCCACCGTCAGCTTCCCCACGACTCACAATCCTTGGAGATTTTTTATGCTGTTTTAAAAACGCAAACATTCTGCGTCTACTTTTCCCCTACGAGCCTTAGCAAGGGCGTGTGGCAGGGATGGTTGGTAGGTTTTTATGGAACACCCAGTCACGCCCTTTTCCTCTCCCTTCCGTGCGAAATCTGTTTCCGTACAATCTGTTGTCGTTATTTATTGAAATACCTAATCTGTGGTTTTATTATCTACTTAAGGTTTTATTTTTGAAAACAGATTTGATGGATCATAGAAATGGTGAGCAATTTAACTTTGTGGAATATCGACATCATTCAAAAATAAAATAAACTTTCTTACACTACTCTTGATTTTATACTCTACCTATTGTTACTATGCTCTTGATAATGAGCTGAAGAGATTGAAATTGGTTAATTGAATAATAATAATCTTGTGGAATATAACGAAGTTTTTTTTAGTGAGATTCGATTGATTTGCCCCGTGTCCCACGTCGACGCCGAGATGCAATGTACCGTGGCGGAATATATCAGCCAATATCGCCCACTCGTCTGCTCCTTCCTATGCGACGCCCGATTGTGAGCCCTACCCGGATGTGATTTTCGGAAACCCGTAACAAGATGCGGGCGCTCTATTCCCTTCCCACCCTCCCCCACTCCCTCCCCTCTCCCGCAGGCACCGAACAATGGGAATACGCCAGAGCGCGCGCTTGAATATGAAAATTTTCGGAAATCACTGCGTCCAATTCATGACGGGAGTACGTACCCTCGCGCCGAATTCAGGTTTTCGGGTTATTTAATTATCCGGAATAAATCCGGGAACTACGTGAGAGGCGTCGGGGTTTGTTCGTGACTCTTGAATCTCCCGGGATCCGTCATCGTGGGCGCGTGAATAGTAACCGCCTCGGGCGATAGTTCGCCATGGCCCCAAATCAATTCTCAGTGAAGCATTAAACAGGCGTGTTCACGGCATCCAACCAGATAGACTAATAGTGAGATTTTCGATAAGCTGAAGCGTAATTTTAAAGATTTTCTTAGTTGTCGATGAATATGATTGATCCTCGAATGACTTCGGTTGCTAGGATATCGAGAGGCAAAGCAAATCTTTCGTGACACATCTTATCATCCACTACATGCTCCCAGTTAACTCCTTTTGTACAATTTAACATACTGATCCTCGAATGACTTCGGTTGCTAGGATATCGAGTGGTAAAGTAAATCTTTCGTGACACGTCTTATCATCCACTACATGCTCCCGGTTAACTCCTTTTGTAAAATTTAACATATGAATATCCAGATTAACTGAGATGTTGTAATGCACAAATAGTGGTGAAGTTCTGTTTTTAGGTATTCCCACTACTTAGGTTATATCGCACCACCTAACATAACTTAAATATTGGACAAACACGACCTAGACAGGATTCGAACACGTGACCAGTGAATTACCGGAGCGGATCGTTAACGACACGGCCACCTCGGCTAGTATTCTACCACAAAGAACTGTCAATTAATGCACATCCACATGCTAAATTATATGTATGGACTATTCTATCACCCGAAGGGTAGCCATTCTCTTCTGGTGAATGGCTTTTTTGCAGCTTTTCCGATCTCATGTCCTTCAAAGCCATGTCGAAGCGTTTTCCACGCAGATCTTGTTCCGCTTTTACTACAATGGATATTATGACAATCGAAGGTAGTTTGGATGTGCCAAAAAATCCTAACGCAATGTTTCTGTCGCAAATTTCTTCTTTCTCATGATATTTCATTCTTCAGCTGCATGTACTTATCTCCTTATCCTTACTTAAAAAGTTTATCAATCTCTGTTCTTCCCTCAAACCTAAATGATACTCTATATTTGACCAATGCCTCTAATAAACTACAGCGTCACCTCTACATACTTGCGCTTGTCCGGCAACTTCCCTTTCCTACTATCCCTAGCATTTCTTTTGGGAACCTCCCAGTCCTATTTTCTCAATCCTCCGAAAGAGCGTTTGAATCCCTTGAATCTTTTCTTATTCTCCCTCTACAAATCCAGAGAGGTTGTGTTTGAAACCCTAGGGATAATCTCGAATAGGTAACCAAGGAGTCACGTGGTGTAAACAAGGATGGTTCGCAAATGTGGCGTGTTAAAACCGCCGATTACAACCTAACTCATTGTTTACACTTGTGTTTTATCTCATCTGGGGACAGTCGAGACAGATGAGAAAAACTCAGGGGAAAACTATTAATGATGTTGTAACGAGCGATTCAAACACGCCTAAATTTGCAAACCATTCGTGTTTATACCACGTGACTCCTTGGTTACTATTCGAGGTAATCCCGACGGTTTCAAACACAGACCCCCAGGGGAGGGATCACAGACCTTTCCCGTGCCCTGTCACTATCCGCTACCCGTATCGTAAGTCGCTTTACGTGTTGTGATCAGGAATTTACTGCTCTGGAGATCATTTTGTGACTAGATATCACATTTTTGCTCTCAATCCGCGATGGAAAAAACGATAACGAGAGTGAGCGGATAATAAAGATCGGTGCCTGCGCCCCGGATTTTAATGCCATAAAGTGGAACAACTACGATCAAACCTTTCCCCATTCTTTTCAAGGCATCTTGGATCAGGTTCCTAGTTATCTGAGTCTTCATTTAAGTTGATGACTCTTTCGTTAGTTTCATTCTGCTACTAATATCATCATCTCCCAACTCAATTTAGTATAAAGCAGTTTTAGGATGTATTACGCTAACAATCTCATTTCTCATGCGCGCATGACGAGACTGGCGGAAGGGGAAAAGTTAGAATAGGATATTAACTCCCCACAATTGCTAGAAATCGCATAATATATGCTATTTCTAACGTAATGCGTCCTGAAAAGTAAGTCAAAATGAAAGCAATGACTGAGTTTTCCACGACCTTCCACAGAAATGTTATTCATGTGAATGCATCCCTTTAATTTTCTATTTGGCTGCATAAAATTATGCATGGCATACTTCTTTGAATCTAACATGATTTAATCAACGAGACGCAACCGAAGAGATTTCTCTCTTTTGCGGGAATTTTCTCCCCATTGTAACCCGACAAGAGAGAGGCGCAATCAAATAATGTATTCATTAATTAGGCAGAATTCGAATCGGCGGACTTTGCGTTTGTTATTCGTGCGCTACTTGCGTCAATCACCCCTCTGGCCTTGGCCGTCTTAGTGCTCTGAGTCATTCACATGCAATAGGATTAATTGTAACAATAAATACGTACGTGATGCATACCTTAGTTAACGAGCATCTGCCTCTATGTTTGACGTTCTCGTAAAACTTGTATTGGAAATGATAAGCACTCCCGTCAAGATCAATGAGGAGTTAATGTTCTACCTCTTCTAGTAAATATTCCTCTTCCGCCAGCCTCGCATTTGCGCATTGATGCGGTGTTAATACTTTAAATATAAACATTTCCTATCCATCCCCCTTTTAAACTTATAGAAATGAAATATCCAAATCAACCTAAAGCATCTGTTTTCTTTATGATCCGATTTTGCAGTGAACATCAAAATTAAATTAAGTGCTTTTCAGATCATCATTCATAAGGTATCTTCATTCACGTAACTCATTCATTTGCAAAAAATGTTCATTTATAAAGAGCTGATTCCATCATGTCCTTAAGTGACGATAATCTGAGGATATAAATTTTCGTGCCTCATTCTTCCTCATTAGTCATCATATTATAATGACCAGATTAAAATGGTATATTTGGGCTGATCCCTTAAATGGTCTACAGACCTGGTCAATAATGTGAATTCATTCTACCTGGGATTAATACTTATTTCTAATGGATTAATATCCTAAAATAAAATGTGATTAAATATTGCCTTAGTCTCAACAATGGAAGATGAAGAAATAATATATAAGGGAAGATAAAGCTTTTTGTATGTGCACCAACTTTCTTGCCTTCTTCCTTATTTTTTCACTTACGCTTGTGAATGGAATCAGCTTGTAATCATCCAGATCATCTTATTTCCTAGATGCCACTGTCTCCAAAAAGTAGCTAATTTTATTTTTTTGGCATATTTTAGAGTCAGATAACATTTTCAAACGATTCCCTTTAATGCATCAATCGCGGGAAAGAAGACGCGATTCCGCAGATTCTCTTGAAATTCAACGCTGTATCCTTTATTTTTAAGCATATAACGAGGCTAAACTTAGAATCTTTCTCGGGATTCCAACCCTAGAATCCTACTCCAGTTATTGCAAGAGTACTTTTATGTGAGCAGAACATTATTTTTAAGCTATGCCATAGAAATCGTTCTCCTTCAGCCATCAGGGATAGAATAAGGAGATTATTCTGCAATGCCTGAAAGTGAGTCATTCTATTCCTTAATCATAGAATGCGACAGAAGAGTAGAAATATCTAAGGGATCGGATCGAATTAGATGAGTTCGGAAGATAAAACGTTTGGTGAATCTGGCCTTGACTAAGCTTAATTCATATCTTTACGCTTAATTAATATTCAAATCATACCTGATGGAGATTAAGGAAATGTATACTAATTGAAAAGTGTCAACTTATTCTCATTATTAACGTTTTATGGTTAACATTCCTCATGTATCTGGTAGTATCCAGACGCTTGGCGTAATTGTCTTGAAAGGTCTGCTTCAGAAGCTCTTGCATTGAAATTTGTGGCTCGATTCCATATTATCCAGATCAAATGTTTTTTGTTCACAGATAGTTGGTCTGTTAACCCTCTTCACTCGTTAGTGGCTTCTGAAGACTCTCTTTACACTGCGTGTCATTAGTCAGATAGAGCTCCGTCACACAGTAGCAATGGCTTGCTAAAATCTGATTATTGTCGAAGGCATGAGCGAAAACCCTCTCAGTGACACCCCGCCCTTTCTGTTAAGAGAAGTAGTTTGTTTAGCTTTCGAGGAAATCCAGTCCTATTTGCATAAGTAAGCCAGTTATTTTTGGAATAAGTATATCTTTTACTGTGTTTATCTCAACTCTCCTTGTCTAAATCCCTTCACTTTTAAATCACATCAGCTAATCGCGCTTGTTTTTTTTTATTCCTACATTTCATTTTCACCGAAAATTAATTGTGAGACCACGCATTACTGCATCCAATTGGATAAAATAAATAACTGAAGAGTCACAGTTAATGAGGCCTCCTGGGGAAAGAGAATTTCATTATCATAAGAAGATTAGTTCTCGTACAGAAAACCATTCCATTTGATTTTTTAATACTCAGCCACACCTATTTTTATTTTGGCTTCCTTAGCACAGGCCAAGGGTAAGCATTAATGTCCCATTAAGGCTCAATATTCATATTTATGATGATAGGCTAATTTTCGTAAAATAGTCTTCAAATTAAAATAGCTTAAAACAACACGATATTAATTAAATCGAATCAATATTTTAGCATTTATGTGTCGTTAGATGTTTTAAATAATGAAAGTAAAACGATTTTGGTATTTTCTTCATTAAGACATTAATGCTTCCATTGCACACATAACGTGAAGAGATTTTCCCGCATCCTTTTGCCCAGCCTAATTCAAAACCAAGGCGAAGCCAAATAAAACGTTTCCTCTCCAATGCTAGAGGCGGTTTCTAGCGTATAGGGTTGGGCGATGTGTGCAGGTTTATGTATATTTACAAATTCTCTGGAAGGGGATGGTGTAAAGAGGTTTTGAAAATTCGGGAAAGGGATGGTTTTCAAATCGTCCGTCCTCTGAGGTACCTACTATCCATATCGAACGACGAGTGAAAGGAACTCATAGTGGGGGGTATCCTTTCCCCTTTTTCCTCCAATACGTTGGGGGTGAATTCATTTATTAGTGAACTATATTGACATTATGAAACACAACTTTCTGTCCCAACGGCACAATAATCTTGCCCCAGATCCATTACCTGGATATTGCGAAAGAAATGATTCGTTGAATTTCTGTTAAGGCGACTCTTCACAATCTGCCTTTGATCTTAATCAAATGTTTAAAAACACTGGAGCTGAATATTCGAGTGGGCCTCTAAGTAATTTGAAGCTCTTCAAATCCTCCCTCTTGTTTGCGCAGTTTAGTTATGGCTCTCCAGCCGTCACTTCCATTTCTCCTTCAGACGGGAATCCACTCCTAATGCGGCGTTTGGAGAGAGAGGGAGAGAGATACGTGCAATGAATCGAAGCGTTAACGGGAATTAATCTGCTATTCCTTTCATTAGCATAATAGACCCAGGTCGACGTCTTTTAAATGAACACAAGGCATTTGGTGAATTTACCTTATTCACCGGAAACGTAGAAAGCTTCACCGTGGACTCACGTTATATTTTTGAAACATCGCGGCTCCATGGAATGAATTAACTTGCTCATTGTGATGGTAATCTTTAAAAGTCTTGAGGACAGGAGAATTTTTTGAATGCACAGCTCTTGGGCTCGGAGTGCCGCATCAAAGCTGTGAATTAATCACTCACTGTGGTAAATGTGTTCAGTTGGCAGTTTGCACGTACCTACACTGTCGTATTCAAATTTTGGAGCATAAAATGAGATTCTTATGCTCCTGTTTTCCATTATCGTTCATGATTTCTAAAGTTTTCCCTGTTCCAGCACTAGCCGGTTGCTTTCTCTCTCTATTTCTGTACTAAATCTTACATTTTCCTTCCAGAGCGATCGCACCCGGCTGGAATGGAGTTCCTGTCCGACGGCCTCAGTCGGACCAAGGCGGGCAAGAAGAAAGTGGACAAGCTGAACAAGATTAACATCCACCTCCACGGTGAGAGTGATTTTTTTTAAGATTCTTAATTATGTCTTTGGTTTTTTTTAATAAGACAATACGTCGCACGTCTTGTCCGCTAGTATATCATGTATCGCCAATCCTTGGAATGGTTTTCATTTTTACTTTCCCCAAGTAGTGGATTAGATGCCCGGTTTTATAGGGAGTCTTTACGGGAGTTGATGCCACATGATGGTCCTTTAAAGCTTTTTTCTGAGGAAGCGATACGTTTTGTGCCCTAAAAATAATCCTCATTGCTGTCACCAGGTATCTGCTTCTATGCTGTCAATTCAGAATTAATATTTCCTGCTCAATCTCAGTAGAGTAAAGTTATCTTGCTACCATACTGTCATTCTATGGATGAAGCCGAGTTTCTCATTTTTAAAAGATTAAATAGAATAGGTTTGATAATAAAATTAATTCATTCATTTCGGAGTAGAAAAGTGTATTCTTTATTTTTTGTCAACCCGCATGCAGGATATGCATTTCTCCATTGAAAATAATCATTGGTATGTACAATAATTTGTTAATTTTGGTGAAAATATCGCAATTTGTAGGTCTTGACATTGAATAATTAGCGGTATAAAAGAGAAAATTCGTTTTCATAACTCTGTCATTCCATTGGCTGAAGATAAAAATCAAATAGTAATGCAGTGAGATTAATTTCTTCTAGCCCTTAAATGCATGAAAAAAATCAGGAAGCAATGTGTTTATTGCTTGTTCCTAATGGATTTAACTCGTATCACTTCATACAGTCTCACTTGAAAATGGTAATGAATGAACTAGAAATTTATTGCAAGCAACCAGCCGCAGTAACCTTCACATATATACCTCCTTTTATCCCCGTTTCCATTTCTAGGCAGTTGCTCATAAATTCCAAGCACGAGCAGCGCTTCGGTGTGCACTTTAAAAATCGTCATATGCACCGTAAATTTACAATCCCTGACATCCAAGTTGGCTAGCCCAAAGCAGCCCTTTTATGCTCAAGATCCCATTTTCTTATATCCCATTTTATTGTACATTCACGTTACACATGCTACGCGTTTCACAGACTTAAGTCTCATTCACACTAGTAAAATAGTTTTCAATCGAGGTTAGCTTCTATGTGAATTCATGGTTCTAACTCGATTTATAGCTACGATAGGAAGGAAATGGATGTTTTTTTTAGTTTTCATTTCCTCGCAACGAATCCATCTCACATATTTAATGCCATTGCATGACAAAATATGTCCTCATTTCCTGCTCGGTAACTATTAGAGGAAAGCTGCGGCATCTTGCTTATCGCTTTCTTCATATCTAACATCTCTTTTTATTTTGTAGGCTTCGTTAAAACCCAGCAGCCTGGTTCGATGGGAGTTGACACTCTTGAGTTATCTCCAAGTTAATGAGGGTTTGCTCTTAATTACCTTCATCAGATTGATTACCTAATCAATTTACACAGCGTGGAGCAGCATGATTTAATGACTGGACCATAGCTTGTAAATATAAATTGTTATTTATTTATGCCCCAATACGCAGTGTGGCAAATACGCAACTAATTAGCATGGCATAGGGGAAGAAGTAGATGCTTTAAATGAAAATATCACGCCAAAATTTCTACTCTATCTGACTGCTGTGTTTCAGATAAATACTGTATATAAGGTCGTTTTAATTTTCATGTACCTCGTGAATTTCTATCTCTAAGTGTGTGAAATTTTCATGAAAAAAGGGTTGGCTATTAACAATTCTGAAATTTTGAACATAAGTAATTGTGCGACAGAACGGCATATTTTTCAAACTCTGTATTTTTCAGCTATTGCTTCTCATTCGCCAACTGCCGTAATCGCATCGGATAAGCAGAAGGTAGTTTAGCAGCCCTCTCGTTTTTTCAACAGAATGTTTCTATCGGGATAATCTTCCCTAATTCTTCATAACGTACATAAACTATCACAGTTATAAGAGTCTAGTAAAGTCATTCCACGATGTAAGAAGTAATAGATTGTACGGAAGGTGTGGTAGAATAGATTCTCAGTATTGATGACATCTGGAAAGTGTATTCATAGCCTAGGTAAACTATATCTTCGCCTGATTCTATTAAGAAACAAATGTGATTGAACTTAATTCCAATAATGAATCACAAGGGAAAGAATATTATTTGTCAAATCAAAATGAGAAATGCCAGAGCCGATGAGGGAATTACCAAATCCAATAATTGAGTAATAAAGCGGTGTTATGAATTTATTTCCAAGCTAGTGAGGATATTTTGGAAGAAATCTTAGAAATAAAAACCATATATCCAAGGCCCCTTTTTTCAGTCTCGCTTTCATCCCCTATGAGTTAATGAGTTAATATTCGTCCCTTGAAGAGAGTTAAGTACGAATATCTACTGATAAAAATTATAAATACAATATTACTACACTGATTTTTACTGATACCGATTGATTGGTATCATATGAAAGAGTGCACAAGGTTGAGTAATGGATCCTTGCAAAAGTAAAAACTGAAACTTGTTGACGAAATGTTGCCCCTAATTGCCGAAATATATTTTATATAAATTTATATAATAGTTAATATAAATATATATAATATACATTAGGCCATTCATAAATATCATGAGCATGGCATGCCTCCGTACGATAATGAGGAACTAATTATCTTCCCACGAGCTCGAAAGGAATGGCTAAGGGAGATTTTCAAAGATTAGTTGGGTTTCATCTCATATTTTCACTTCCCTTTAAATGCGTAAATCCTAATAGTTTGCATTATTTTTCATTTCCCATTCATGATTTACCATCGAAAGGTAAAATTGGATGCAATGCTGCAGCCTTTGTTTTATCCACCCTGGTTCACTTTCCTTTCATTTAATGAATTATTGATCTTTTTTAATATCTGGAGCTGTTTTCTAGTCTACCTTTGGTCCATTCTTTCATTTTGGGTGGCGTATCCATTTTTACGTCATTAAAATATCTATACGACATGGTAGCTCTCCATCCGTTTCCTAAGCTCTATTTATCATTTAACAAACAAATCCTCTCTACGTTCAGAGCGAGGTGTTATTGTAAGTTCATGTTCTCCATTTTTTCCAGAATCTTACCCATCATCCAGACTTCCATAACTTCGGAGAAAGTTTGCATACATTCCGTTCTTCTACTTTTCCCTGCTCTGGTCTTAATCTCTTTTCATGGCATTTTTTCCACAGTCCATCATTTTAACATCCTATAGTTATTTCCGTACAGATATAATCCTTAATAATAATTCCTCGTAACCACTCCTTATTTTTGTGGACGTAGAGATTACTTCTCAGCAAAAAGTTTAAAGAACTAGAGTAATTCAATTGCAAGATATATTTACTTTCATTAGAAGAAAGTGAATATAATAATTGAGCCTGGTTTTTTTGAAGATCTATAGGAATGGAAACGGAATGGAAACTATCCATAGCGCACCATTCTTTAATCTTATTTTCATTCTTATTCCCCATTTCTCATGCTACCGTAGGTACAAGCTTATTCTAACGGATCAATGTTAGTACGTGTTTAAAAAGGCTATTAATTATGAATATTGACTTATTTTTGCAGAATACCGTGAATGCTTTTTAATTTATAGCCTACTTCATTTAGATTAATCTCCACAAAGAAATAGTATTGGTACTTTTTACACTGGGGCAGGAGTTAGAAATATGGCCCCCAAGGGAATGTTGGATTTCTTTCTACTTGAATTAAATTGTCTTAAATTTGGATTACATATCCAACGAAGCCAAGAATGCAAATGTTTTACCATAGCGATACCATCATAGTTTTATAGGAGAAAAGCCCAGTTTTTTTCATGCGCATTATTTGAGGATAACAAGCTAATTTACGGTCGTTATTCACCTGCGGCCCTCGTCAAGATCCCTTTTTCGGAACGGCTCGAAAAAGTTTGTTCCATTTGCATAACAAAGAGAAAAATTGTCACTTTTCTTTCCCGAGCCCGGGCAAGAGATGGTCCTCGTATAATCTTGGCTCGTTATCATCTTTTCATTCCCCTTCCTTGCAACAAAGCTCCCGGAATAATCATAAAAGATTTTCTCATAGCTTTCTCAACTTCAAGGCATTTCGGTGATGAACTTCAATGGGGCTTTGTGCAATTTATTTATTTCTATAAACTCTAAGCGATCCATCCTTATTTTCTCCCCGTAATTTGTAGGGCAGAATATCAATTCCGATGAAGAGCTATATTGAGTATCGATTATAAAGGTTATGTAATCCATACTCGATTCAGGCGAGATGTGGTGGAAACGTTCCATATTAAAGTAAGTAAACTTACTTGTGGAAAATTGCATTATCTTTCCTTTAATATGTTATGTAATCCATTAATAATTTTAGTGTAGTTGGGAATTGGCAAATGAATGTTTATTGAAAAAATGTAATGCATGTAAATACTAATGTAAAACCTAGGGATGAAGTTTTAAAGGAACCATCATGCAAACTCTACCAGGAGATAAGTCAGGAAGATAGAAAAGAGCTCTCTTCCACTCTTTCCTTCCAGTCTTCTAAGAATACGCTTCTTGAAGATGAGTGTGCTAGAATTCGATTAGAATTCCCCTAATTCGGGTTTACAGTAATGCATTATTCTTGGATTCCTTTTTCATTCTGAAAAATCCATCATCAAAAACTTACTGGTTGACGCGATACAATACCGTTAATTTTCGAGGTAAGCGAGAAAGAACACACTTGAAGTTTAGCTGCTTCTTTGCCGTGCTTCAGGCAGGAATTGACTGGGGTCTCGAGCATTGCCAAACTATTACCAGTCGCGGGGAAATTTTCGGGCTCGACTGGTTATTGCTTTGTTTTCCTCGCAGCACGTGTGCGGAAGTGAGGGATGGGCGCAAGCGGAGAGCTACTAGTAGACATGAACCTGACGCCAGGTCCACGAAGCGAATCGAGGCGAAGGCGAGCGCTCGCGAACCGCTTTCCATTGCGGCGGCAGCGGGCCATTGCGCACTTCCCCATCTGCACGTCGCGAGAGTTTTTCATTACGTTCCTCCCGGGGTGTTGATTAGAACGCAGTCGTTACGTAGCCGTGAAAAACGTTTTCATGGATATTGCCCCTAAATTAGGCCGGTTCTTTATTCCCCTAAAGCCAGATACGATGGGTTCGTTGGATTGCTTCCACTTCGAGCCCCAAAGAAAGAGGGTATGGAAATGCAAATGCAGTCGTCCACTACTTTCCGTCCTCTCACGTTGCTCAGCTGTATAGTCTTCGTCAGCACGCACGCTAGTTGTTCTCTCACCAATTTGCTCTGCTAAAGCCATTCTAAAGCCTGGCTTTCTGATGCACTCTTTACCCTTTTCAGCTCGTTATTTGATTAGGAGAGTTCAGCTATTCCTTGAGTGAAGTTCAGAGGGGTTCCCTGGTCCTCATCAGATTTCCGAAGGGATATTTCCTTCGTGATATAAGATCATATGATGATTTATTTTAATGGCGCTGAGCTGGCTGCAAGGAAATGAAGGACTGTAACAGGTCAATTTCTTCTACTCTATCTTAGGCTGCGTGAAGGTTTGTGTGGATACTGAGTGGAACTGGATACTGAGTGAGGTGACCTGGTCATGAGTTTTTCTGCCATTCAATTTCAAGCGGCCATTCAGTCTCAGGTGATTTTCATTCTCATTATCAATTTAAATCTCTAAGCCGATGCGAGGTTAAAATTTCCAGGTCACCTGTAAGATAATCAAAACCACATTGAGAACCTGTAGGGTTAATTTTCGAATTATTTCTTGATCTGACAATTATAAAAACGCACATTAAAATGAGCATCAAAATGTGTTTAAACATCTTACTATATCCTCTTATTGAATACCAGGTGGTGTATTTTTTTCTGTGGTATTTCGACAATTTTTCTTATACCCCCTGCCACACACCCTCGGGATGGCTCTCAGGGTATTACGTTGATGTATTACGTAGATTTGAGTTACAAAGTTCCAGTAAGGCTCAGCTTAAAGGGTGACAATCTCATTTAGGGGAATATTTCCACGGCATTATATTACATATCATGGAAATAATCCCTTTTAAAAAGTTGAAAAAATACACTCATACACACACATTCGAAATTTCCGCAATGTGGAAATCTCTAATGCATTTAGATATATTCGGACTCCGCTCTTTTCTCGGACCCTTATTTTTACGACTACTAAACGGGGATGTTGTAAACTACTGAATAGTGCCTTATATTTCCTTCAGACCTGCACGAGTTAACGATTATGTTCTCGAGTTCTTACTCGCCGAGCGGCGAGTATCATTCCTTCTGGGATGTTCCCCTTTCTAACATCCTCCCTCTCCTTTGATGCGTCACCAGTTAGGATTCTGACTGAAGCCTCCCCGGCCCTCATTTACCGTCCGATGCCCGGCCAATGCGTCGCCCGTCGTCCCCCTGCCGGCCTCCCGAGTTTCTTCCTCGGTTCCCAAGAGTCGCCGGTGCCGCCGCCGCCGGCCACCCTTTGCCTCCGCCCCCCCTCACTCATTTGTCTTCGTCGCACGCGGAGTTTTAATCTCTCCCTACCCTTCTCTGGCATCTCTCCGATGTCGCCATCCCCATTCCCTTGCGCCACTTTTTCAACGTGTCCTTCTCACAGTGAGCGCACAACTGTTCTCTTTTCCAACTCCTCATTCCCTTCGTTCCTCGCACTTGTCCGGTCTCCACTTCTTTTTCCTTTGCCCGCTTCCACCGCTCGCCTTCCACGGTTCAAATTTTCAAGGAGCACCCCCGCGAAATTGAAAAGGTTCTTAATTGTTCTGGGACTATAAGTCCCCAGGAACATCGAAAAAATTATTACATGCCAAAAAGAAAAAAAAAGATAAAGCGAATGTAGTGTTCCCCGTACTCGGCAACAGCCGTACAAATTGCATAATGGAGCAATGTAACACATATAAATTAACAGTAAATAATAAATACGATTGTAATGAATACATAACCATTGGAAATGTAACACATATAAATTCCATCAATTACAAATATTCCAAAATAATGTTTACTAGACTATTTCTTCTGATATAAATGGATTTGTACGAGACTGCTACCTCAGATGCAAATGGAACTGTGAGAGACTTTAGAAATATAAGTAGGAAGGTAAAGGTTTATTGGTTAAACCATTAATTGGTCGAACCAATAATTACATAACCATTACAATCAAAACCACTTTATAAAATTAATGAAAACACGTTAAGGAAGAAGAAATTTAAGAAAGACGGCATAAATAATGATTTAAATGACTTGCAAATAAAGCATAAAATAACAAGTAATATATATTAACAGGCACAATAGCAAGCATTTAAGTTAGATAATAGGTTCGGCAGGGATGAGTTCGCATATTCTGTATCTTGGTAAAAGTCTTGCTAAATATTACTGAACACCACTTACGTTCAAGAGACAGTTATTCTAAAAAATTGTATTAACCAATATGGTTACTCAGTAAATTAATGAAAATCAAAGTGCCATGACTAATTTTTTCCATCAATTACACATATTCCAAAATAATGTTTTAACTAGACTATTTCTTCTGATATAAATGGAATTGTACGAGACTACTACTTCAGATGCAAATGGAACTGTGAGAGACTTTAGAAATATAAGTAGGAAGAGAGCACTCCAGAGCGAAGTGAATCAGGTATAAATATCAGATATTACAAAAAGTAAATGAAACTTGATGGCTTCAATGAAGGAAATGTAGTCCATTTAGTTTAATTGGTATATGTGTATTCTTGCAGGAAACTTGAATCATTAACCTCAAAATTTAAATTTCTTCCTTCGCATTTTGGTCATACTTCAGGAAATTAACCTTTGTCCAATGGTATTTCCTAAAAAGGATCTCAGGAAGGAACACGAACGAAAATTAACCTGTTTATGCACAGTTGTCAATGGCCAACAATTATACTACAGCACACTATATAATATTTATCTCTTTTAATATCCTATCCTTTGTTCCATTCCATTTCCTCCTTTTCGGGCTTCTTCGTATCTTTTTCACGCTGTTTTTTTCAGTTCTCAGTTACCCTCTCCAGTCACTTATTTTTTCCACCCATCATACATATTCCAAAATATTGTTTCTTCAGAACTTCCGAACTAACCCCTGCCGAACTAGTTTTTATTACTAGTCTATAGCGACTACTTTACACTTTTATGCTAATGTTTCATCGTACTGGTCCGAGCGTAATTGTTAGACATATCTCAGTGACCTTTTTATATGCCTTTACGATTATCAGTAATTACTTTTCTTAATTTGTTTCTCCTGCTTCCAGTTTTCCTTTGAGACCCCCTTCCATGTATCCACCGAGGTGCATAGTATATGATGCTGCTCATAGCTTTAACCAACCGTTATTTGCAACTACGAAGGTGGAATTTGATGACGCCTTACTTCTCTTGAGCGAGTTTGAAGATGGCATCAGACCAAGGTTTTTACTCGATTGATTCAAATTTGTGTGCCTGCGCTGCGTTTGCATCAGTTATTCCAGGAGCGCTCCGCATCCTCTCATATGAGTGTCCTTAGTGGTGAAGGTCAAGTTCAAATGAACTGAATTTGAGCCGAGGGAGTTGGGATCCACGTCATTATTTCCCATCAAGCACTCCCTTTGCATTCCTAGCATCCTATCCTGCTCTATTGGTATCGATCGGATAAGAGCGAAACGTGCAATATTATCAGTTTAATACCTAAGTATTACGCTTGAAGTTTTAACAGCAAATAAAATATCTCCACCTTAACTTCTTTCTTGCCTATAACTATATTTTGTGATTTTCCATGCCACGAATCTCACTTCTCTTGAAGTCTGAGCAAGTCTGTGACAGAGCACACCCATGAAGTTCTCTTTGCCCTTTCATGAGAATTGAATTATCGTTTTCAGAATACATAGGTAGTGTTTTGAGTAAATATGCGAAAAGTGGCAATACAATACTATATGATAATAAAATATAACCTTATATTAGTATATTTATTTGTGAAAGGGTAATGAAATAAGTATATTTTAATTAGACGATTGAATTTCTTCAACGAGTTCAGGTAAAGTTTGTATGGGGAAATGATAATTACAACAGGGTCACAAAATAAATTCAAACTTTATAATTTCACCAAATTTATTACAGGACTATCAATTTCAGCGAATAGGCGACATCCTCTGCTACAGGTATGCTCTGAAACCGGTGCTACCGTAGTAAATTTGGTGAAAATTATAAAGTGTTTGGACACCACCATCTAAAAAATCCTCATGATTCCATTTTCTGCGTGCCAGAACTTCGCAGGTGGTCCAGGGAAAGGAACTGCAACCTTCGGGTTGAACACAACTTTAATCATGAATTTTCACAGAGTTGAACCTGAAATCGTTAAGTTTATCACAACAGAGATTTATTGGGGCAAGATTGAGACAAAACTGTCGGATCCCTATACGAAGAGTAATAGCAGGAATTATCTCCAAATGGCACATTAGGGATCAAAGTAAGCGTAATTCATAATTTATCTATTTTGCCATCCAAAATCCGTCAAACGCTAGGCGTTAAATATAAACGATAGAAGATGAAAATCATTCTCTCCACTTCATTCATATCAATGACGCCCGTTCCCCTCACGTCAATGGAAAATAATTTATATCGTAAGACCTTTACATCTGTGCAAGCCTACTTAAAATCTCTTGAACCTCGCAGAGATGACCTAGTACACGCGGAACATTTTATCTACATATCCAGTGTGAATCGTAGTGTAACGTCAAATCTAAGGTATTCCCTCTGTCAGCGAGGATTAAGTCAACAGAGAGCATCGATGAAATCATTGAGTTAACTACGACCGTATTTCACTTTGCTGTTTGTATCTCTGGATTTATTTGTAATACTCATTTTAGATTGACTGTTGAAGTTTTCAATCATTGTCAGACAATCATGTTAGACAATCCATGCTCATTTCTGATATCTCAGTCTATTATCACGAGCTTGCTATTTTTTCTAAGGGAATAACTGCATAGTTATAAGAAATGAAAAGCCATGCAAAAGGATATAGGAGTAACCCCATTCTACAGCCACGTATTTGCAAACGGTTTTCTTATATTTCCTCCGCAATTACGCTCTGATGGAGAAAATTAAGCACACCAAGAACTTGTTAAAATGGTCATAAAAATTCATGTTGGCATCGTTGAATTTGACTGAATGGATTAAAAATGGACATACTTTTTTTTTAAAAAAAAGGACAATGATGCTCCAACTATGGTGCATTGTAGGAAATTGCCGATATTTTAGGCTATTAGGGAAGCAGCTTGGATCTTTTTCGGGCCTCAGTTTCTAAGTCATGCCATCAGTGAGGCAAAAGAGTGGAAATATTTTAAAGCAAAACAACTTACCTGTGCGAAAAACTTTGATCGAAGAAGAGGACACTGCGGTAGCGTATCAGTTTCCCTTATTTATTTCAGAAGTCTTACCTGCAATTGTAGTACTGTAGTAAATAGAACCGATATTAACCACGTTATATTTTTAATGGCGTATTTACAGTATTAAAAATAAAGTCAAAAATGTTGAAGAAACGAATACTCGGGTTGCAAAACAATCCGTGGTGTTTTTTATTCCAAAAGTATTTACAATAATTATGATACTAATGGTGAGTACATGCAAATATGTAGTACAATATTCCATACAATTTGAGATTTCATTCCAAAAAATGAGGGGCAAAGTCATAGTAGTGACTGGAAAGGGTAGACATATACAATGGTAATATGTTATTCATCTTGTATCCTGCATCCGGTTTACCACAGTCTAAATAATATTGGATGATAAGTCCATATTTTTCAAGTAATAACTGTACTAATATGCGTTTATTTTGTACGTTCCCTCTGTATACAAGAAAATATGTTAAATATTATTATTCGATGATATTCTCTGCGATTGTATTGCTTTTCTAGGTTGTATGTTGGAGGTGTTCAAAATTATGAAAATGTTTATTGATAATTATTATTGATAATATTCTTGATAAATTACCTATTAACTCGAATTGGAACGGCACTGGTTTGGATTTCAGTTGACATTTTAACTCATTTATGCTGCCATCGGCACCATTGTTTACTGGATCAGTGTACGCCCGTATAACTTTCTACTATTTTTCTGAAGTTAATTAACGCATTACCCCTTGGCACCTAAGGGTACCTCTTTGCGAACGGCAGAACGTAAGCGAGCAGTGGCCGTAGGATATCAATTCTGGGTCCTTCTTCAGAAATAACTCGATATTGCTGAGCCAAGGAAGCGTCAGAATTTCTTCTCTACCAGGGTTGGATTATGTCAAGACTTTATTGAATAAAGACCTAAATGTCTCATTCAGTAAGAACTCGACATTGTCAAACCTCGGAAATGACGATATTTTGGTGCCACAGCAAGTCTCGGTTCCCAATATGTAAAAATTAGATTCAGCCAGTTGAGGTTCTGACATCGCAATCTCGTTTTTTTTTTAATAAGATAAGTCTGAGTCCTTCCTGAGATGCCAAGATGAAAGTAACTGTGTCCGGCGATGATGTTGTGTGGACGATGTAATCTGCTGCTGGTTTGGTAGTGACCGTCTGCTGGATTTTTTAAGCTGATAAATAGGACCGAAGCATCAATTTTAAAATAGAAAAAAGTCGGGTGAACGGTTGATCTTCCTAGACCGGGAAACTTATTTAGTCAATGGCAAACACCGTTTCGGAGTGTTTCGTAAACAGTAATAATGACGCGACCATTCCGATGGATTCATCCCATCCAATGTCACTCAGGCTGACAACATTGAACTCGCTCATGCGCAGGCCTTACCTTACATTCTTACCCCTAAAGCCCCCTAAGAGAGAATTAAAGAAAATAAAGTATATCGTCTCTGCTAATGGGTACAATTAACATATTATTGACAATATTCTACATTAACAACAACAGAAGTTAGTCTTCTCAGACATTGGTTCTCTCTTAGCACCCCCACCCGAGTCCAGGAGGTGTCGTAAATTACTTTACGTCCGCAACCTCTCGTATAAGCTAGCTAACGCCTTCCCTAAAACCAAATTAAACATTTAGTTTTATAACCTGGTACAGTAGGAAGGATCTTGTGCCATATCAAAGACCGATTTCCTCCCACCCTACTATCTGGATTGTATAAGGTGAAGTGATTGTGATGATGACTGTGCCAAATGTTATTTACATATTGGACAGACGGGCAGAAACTTCGCCGTCCGTATAATTGAACACGAGAAAAGCTTGGAGGCTCTTCTTCCGTTGTGGCCAAACACCTTTTAGGCTCTGCATACCTCTATCAGTTTGACCCTTTGATTATGCACGTTTAAAATAAAGGCCGGAGATTGGACGCGCTCGCTCAACTAGAACAACTCGATATGGTCCAGGAAGGGGAGGAGGACCTTATGAATGAACATGTATTTTCTAATCACTCTCCACTCAGCCATTCCTTTCCCGCAACCAACCAATGACCCGCATCCATTGCACCCACACCAACCTCCCTTCATTACAATACTTTTTCCCCTTATCCTCCTCCCTGAAGACTTAGCGTTTATGTACCGCTTCCACTTTTTTATCTATTTTTACCTGATGGTCTCCTAACCGTTGAAACGCGTTGTGCGCTACAGTAAAAAAGTTCAGTGGAATAGTGCTATATTTTTTCATGTTGGTGTAAGGCACAAGACCTTCTTGGCTAGGCTATAGCACTAGTAACGATGCCCACAAGTTTCTCGTAACTATAATATAATTTATACCCTCTTTTTCTCATTGCAGCTCTCTTTGCCGCCGTCGAGCATGGGCACGTTGACAAAGCAAGGACCATACTCGAGTCCACGGATGTCGACGTCAACAGGTAAAAGGCGGGCTCCTGTCAGTCGAGAAGTGGACCCTGTTCCACAAATTTCAGTAGAGTGACGATACGTGGTCAAATCTTCGTCTCCTGTAAAAGAATCGGGTTTCACCCAATTTCAATGCGTAGTTTGTTCTTGGATCAGCAAAATCAGGTTTATCGGCACATCAATTGCTGGTGTATATGAGAAAACTTACTTTCGAGGAACAAAGCATAGATACTCAACTTTGTGTCAGTAAAAAGCTTACCCATAGTCCTATATAGAAACTATATCCACCTAAATTTAGCGTACTTTATTCTGTTTTAAACGATGCAAAGTTAAAATCTTTGTTTCTCCTGCTATATCGTCGTAGGTTGGACAAAAAAGTGCTGATTATTTTTTTTACGGTTTCCTGTGGTATGTTTTTAAGAAAGTCCATTGCCTAAAAAGTATAATTTTGATAGTATCCAACTTTTAATACCTTTTAAAGAACGTATTGTTGATGTGTACTACAAGTTTTAATATGATCTGATTTGGAAAAAAGTTCTTGCAAATTTTGTAAAACAACTATAAACTTTTATCGGTAATATAAAGTCGTAGCAGTACGAAATCTGTTTTGTTACTTGGGAATTTCAAGCTAAATGTATGAATACGTTTTGTCTACATATAAGTTCTAATTTTATATAGATTTATATTAAATCGGGTGGTTATGAGGGAAAAAAGTAGCGTAGTGGCCAACAGGAACAATAACAATAGTCAGTGGTTTGATTCCCGGTCCAGAAAACCTTTATCATCTGGCAATTATCAACATGCTTGCTTTGCAGAAAGGCAGTAAACAACAATTTAATCCGTTTGGAGCTTTTTGATTGGTCCGTCGAGAATCTTGTTGCATAGCATTTCTGCTGTCGTCAACAATGTCGATTTTTTTAAATTGGCTGCAATTGGAAATATAGCTACCCACTCGCTTGTGCATAAAATATAAGTCCTAATAGGCCACAAAATTCACGGTGCTTTTACAAAGACCAACTCTCGGACAAAAAGAAGTCTTCAGCAAAGCCGGCAGAATATATTCTCCAGTTGAAATTACAAGAAGGAAACCCCAAAATTGGAAAATTCAACGGTAAATCACTCGTTTACTGCAGAAGTGGAGGCCAGTATATCTAACTCGTATGGTGGTCTGAATGCACCTTTTTTGCACAAAAAAATGCTCGTGGGAAATTGCAGGTGTTCCTGGGAAAGAAGCTAGTCCCCTTACCCTGAATGCGGGAATTTCACAAGTCAATGACTTCTCTACCCTCGCCTATGAAACCAGCCAACCCAAAATTGTTTTCCCTTCCCACCACAATCATAATAACAATAATAATTTCAAGTTCTCCCATCAAATCCATTCCAAGTTAAAGATAATACTCCTAGCGCCTCTTTTTTCCTCTTTCGCCTTCTTCACAAGAGACAAAGTAAAGTCAATAACACTCCGGATACGTTTTTTTTCCGATTTCTCCTCTAATTCAATTTTCATGTTCCCCCTCGACTAGAGTAAACGACACGTCCGGTTTTTCCTGGTCATATATTCTTTTCATTGACGTTTGAGGACGTCTGGTAGGAATTTCGATTCCTGACCTGGATAACCCGAGCAATAGAAAACAATACCCATCACTTATTCTAATACACTATGTTCCCTAACTTGTATTAAAATTCCCATCGGTGTTTCTTATCTAGATTTCTTCTGCATTGTTGCCACCCAGAATGCAACAGTTTTTTCACGATCTATTATATTCCCACAAGCAACAAATACTACTGCTGAAATATATGAAGAATCCTTAAAAAATCATCAAGGAGCTCCTGCAATAACCATGTCATGAAATAAGTCACGGGTGCAGTTTATTTCTCTGCACGTTGCTTGAGAAGCGTTTGCTGGTCACGCATTGTTTCCCACGTAATGTATCGCGACTTCTAAGTTCTCGTGAGAATTCACTCGCGCAATCCTTCAGTGTTATTTACTGCCGGAATCAGAATTCAAAAAATGTATCTTTATTGGGTAATAATTTTAATTTGACTCCTTCAAGGGCCTTACGGAGGTCACAGGCGGAATGGTTTCATTCGCAGGAAAGGACCTCGAAGGCAAAACGGGAGTAAACACTGTGCCCCAATGAAATGTGTTCGTCACAAGGCGCGCGCTATCTTCCCTGCGTGCCGCCCCACTCTCCATCCTTCCACCCGCAGGACATGACATGTTTTAAGAAAAACAAAAGCCGCGAGGTGCGCTTCGGCGATCGGAGCATATTCCGCGACCGCCACAGCGCAAGCGGTTCATTGTCTCTCGCGGCACGATTCTCGATTGTCTTGACTCGCTCTCGTTCACTTTCAGTGTCAATGGGGACGGCCTCTCGCCGCTGGACATCGCAGTGTTACACAACGACCGACCTCTGGCCAAGACGCTCCTCGCTTTCGGAGCCAAGGAAGGCCAAAGCTGTAAGTAAAGGTCCCCTTCCTTTTCATTGTTTCGCTGTTTTTTCCCAGGTTGGTCTACGTCGCAAAACATCCGGCGAAATTGTTAGGATGGTGATTTCCGAAAGTTACAATCGTCGCGGAGGTTCAGTGGAGAAAAAGTTCACCGCTTCGAACGATTTTCTTTGGTTGAATGAAAGAAAATTGACGCCCTTTTAGATGCAGCAAAAAACACAAAGCAAGATTGATGGTTTTTTTTACTTTTTCGTCAGATCGTGCTCTACTGAGAGTTATATATCTTCCCACTGATGGAATTCACATTCTATACCGCCAAATAACTTTTTTTCTGTGAGTTGAGGCAGTACTTGGTCCATCGGATCAATAGAAGTCTCTTCAAGATTTTCTTACACTTTCTGATGGGAATTGTATAGTTTTACCCCAGCAATTGCGTGAGCAAACTGTTGTGAAATCTGAGCTGCGATGTTTTGCAAAATATTTGTACATAGGAATATTTGCAACTGGATGCCATAAATGGCGAGTAAATATACACCTATGTCATTCTGTCTTAAGTATGTAGGCACTTATATGTCAAAATGCACCTTAAAGCAAATATGATAACTTATATCAAATATGTATCCTGTTATATCGATTCATCAATAGTTATTCTTTGATTTCCAAAATATTGGAGATAAATATATAAACCAAAGCATGAGAACATTGAAACTGGTCTACTATAGATCTACGGAATAGGATTTTAATTTGAACGCGAAGAATGATGAATTTTTAGCACTCAAATATGGCATTTTTTAAAGTCCAATCTTAAAAAAATTTGAAATGAATGAATAACACTAATTATGACTTACACTTGAATCATATTTGATTCCTTTTGATTAATAACTGTTGGCGTAGATTTTTTTAACAATGTAATCAGCTTCAACTGAAATTGAACTTATTCACTAATGTATCAGCTCTGAACAACTATTCTATAGTGACCATAATTGCATGCAGTGCCAATGACTGCAATTATTGTTTGTATTCTTGCATTTGAGTCATTTCGGTTGCATTCGTGTGATTCATTCCAGATTCGTCTAATTGATACCAGCATTTCGAATCTTTTTTTCGCCTCACTCGATTCCTTCCCTCCTGGTTAGCTTTAAAGTCCGTATTTCAGCGTCCTCTTGCCTTCCCCTGAGATGTATATTATCGGCTTTGCGTCAAAGTCCAAGTGAATCCTTCCATTTTCAATATTCTGCTATACGAAATCCTTGATTTCCATATTTTTCTCAAAGGTCCAACTTTGGTATTCCATGGATTGATATTTCAAGAAAATATTCTCCAAATTCCTAGAATATACACGCTAAGAGACTTAAGGTGTCAGCAGTTTTCTCCTTTTGGTGTTTTCGAGGAGGTTACGTCTAAATTCCTTCTCCGTCGACTTATTCAATCGCATTAAAATACTGGATCATCAATGATGGTCTCCGCATTTGCAGTGCATGAAATTTCATTTAGAAACGGAGGCGTTCGGCAAAAAAGCCATTCGGCATTTGGGTAGAAGTGATGGCCAGTCAGCTTTTACGCTCCTTTCCTTTACTATGCAAAGTCTCCCAACACCGTGTATTGAACACTTTGAATGTTGATGTGACTGATGCTAATATCTATTGACAAATATTTTCACTCAAAAATCAAAGCACGCACTTTTTCATTCAAGAGTTTTCAAGAGTTACACGTTCCTTTCACCCGCGATTTTGATTGATCTTAATTGATCGTGTTAATTAATCCTCAGATATTCAGTAGGTATGTTGAATTTTTAATCGTCGTTGAATATATTGCAATTGCATTAACATCATAGACAATAACTCTATGCTTCTGTGTTTCCAAAATAAACTATGGAATTGAAAGGATCTTAGACTTAGGACCAGGTAAATAATCCCGAAATTCGGGTCATGCTTTTGAGGGGTTGAAGATAATTTTTGTGGAAAAAGTGAGTTTCTTTTATTTTGATGTGAGAAATTTCCCCAAATACATTGCATGAGGTGGTCTTTCACGTAACTTTTTTTCAAAGCAAAATACAAAACGAATTTAAGAAAGAAGAAATAAATTTTCAGTGTCTAGTAGAACATGTTTGATGTATGTTCCTTGCCAAATCAATAACGTCTGGAGCAGACTTATACAAGCATCCTCAGGGCATCTCAAAACGTGGACTGAGATGTATTATTCAATGGTAATCTAGAAATGTTTTCCTTTCAGTCCGTGGGTCTTCCATAATGGCTTTCACATTGTAGAAAATATACAAAACTTTATATCCTTTTCTCTTCAAGGCTGTTTCTACATCACGATTTTCTCTTGCTTCATAATTTATTTTTTCATCTTATTATTGTTCCTTATTTAAAGAGTCATATATTTAAAGATTTTAGCAATTTCCTGCCCTCTTCGATTTCTCGGATTCGAGACACTCTTCAAAAGGTTCAAAATATAATCTCGCTTACAAAGGAGCTAAACCTCTCCACACTAATGCAGTCCCCGGGTTTCATACTCTTCCTATCTTCAGTGATTTATTTCCGCTCTCCCTTTCACATTTTGGTTAATTTCCTCTTCAGTACTTTGGCAAGGTACTTTAAATCTAAAAAATAGTAGCCTCTTAAAATAATACACAAAAGTGCATTGCTATGTAAAACACTTTTATTGTAATATGTAAGAATGATTATCATTAATATGTAAAACTTTGTAATATTCTCTCCAGCCCTACCATATATGGTGATGATGCATTACTTCAGAATACAAGTTAGATAGTTTTCTAATATTTTTTCATCTTTGAACACATTGTGCATCTAATTTATATTTAATTGGGCATTTAAATCTTAGATTTTTTTATTTTATTTTCCATCTATTTACTCTTTCAGAGTCCTTAACTTACGTATTTTGTCTCAATAATCTTTTACGTGACAAATCTGTTGCTCGTCGCCCATAGTTAGGCTTTCATTACAGATGTAAATTATCCTTACATAGCAGACTCGTAATCTGAGAACTTGGACCAAATACCGTCGATCAATATTTTGGCTCCGATATTGGTTTAATTTTCCTGCTCCTTGGGAAAGGATCCAATCTGTTTTTTTGTAGTCTACAACATTTTTAATCATATTTTTAAAGCGGAATTCGATCTTAAATTCCGCACTAATAAAATTAAAAGTGGAAAAGTAGAAACTTCATCTTTGACGAGGGTTCCCATGATGAATAATGTAAACGAACTCCACAGGTCACGAAGTTTGTTTGCATTGCCCACGCCAACGCTTTGAACAAAAGTTTGATTTAACGATTTCCCCATAGAATTTCTCATTTTTACATATTCAACATGAAATAATGTTCAAAATGCGCTGCATATATCAAAGTTAAGAACACCTTCGAGCGAATAAATAGCAGTTAAAATCAATTTGGTTACGGAAATAAGTTACATTGGCTGCTTATAAATAGTACTATAAACGTATTTTCTGAACCTTTGAACCTTTCTACGATCGTGAAAACATATCATTGACCATACTGATATGAACACCAATAAAAATAGTTTCCCGCTGTCCCGGAGGCCGAAAGCTTTTTTCGACTCCAGCCCTCTCTCCCCTTTTCCTCGAGATCCTTTGCCTGGAGAAACTCCCGGTCATTTTTCTTATTTTTTCTTCCTCACTTTTTTTCCTTCTCTTCCAATTGGTGTGCAGTACGCAGTGGGGTTCAAGATCCTGAAATGAATTTTGAGGAACAATATAATTTATTTGAGAAAACTGACCCATGATATTCTTTTTCCCTGTCAGTTTTAGAGTTCGGTTCGGTCTCGGAGTTTGTTACATCTACATCTATGTAATACCCTGCGAGCCACCACGAGGGTGTGTGGCAGGGGATGAAGATCACCAAACATGCACTATTGACATGCAACTAGGGTATTTAATGGAGACATGCTAGATAATAGGGTCACATGCAGCTAGATGGCTAATATCTACGAAATAAGAAAGGGATTAATGGTTGTTATTACATGCATCATCCACTAGACTACTCTGACTATATTTCACCTACCCCTTTGTTACATCGCCTTTTGTTCTCTCTTATGGTACGCGGGAAAAATGACTTTTAAATCTATCGGTGCGACAATCTATCTCTCTAATTTTGTTAATCTGACCAAACCTAGCATAATACGCAGGGGTTCTTAATGTATATCTAATCATCTGTGGACGAATCAGTTTCGAATTTATTTAAAGGTTTAACCGAAATTTTAACCTGCGTTCTGATAGTAATTCCCATCCTATTTCTTCTATTAAACTCGTAACACTTATACAGTTATCATAACGGCCTTTAACAAATCTAGCGGATCTCCTTTGCACACGCTCTAATTCTTTTATCATACCTTCCTCGTACGGATCCCATATACTAGTGGCATATTCTAAATGAGGCCTGACAAGTGTAAAATAGCTTCTTTTGTGTACTCTCTCATCGCATTTGCCTAGAACATTTTTTAACGAATCCTAATCTACGGTTTGCTACAATAGTTATTTCCCTGATGTGTTGTCCCCCATGATAAGTCTTCAGTGATGGTGACGCCTAAGTATCTAATAGATTCTACGTTAGATATTATCTTTTCTTTTATGCAAGATAACCAATATATGATTCACATTCTGAATTAAAGGTAGCCACGGTAGCCGTGGTCACTAGCGGGATGAGTAAAAGTGTATGTGACCAATACTTTACTAATCTTGCATTCGGCTTGTTGTAAACTTTATATATATCAAACCGAAGGTAAGAGGGGTCCCGGCAGTGGCAGATGTTTTTGTGGTTTATTGGTCCCCCACTCGAATGCTGTGTGCAGAGCACTTGAAGTTCAGGACAACGTCCGTCGGATGAACGCTAAACAATGGACCATTTGGCGCTTTTCTTTTAGAGCAGGCTAATGCCGATGACAGATTTCTCTCCACCCTTCACACACTCCAATAATGCCACTCTTTCCAAATACCCGCCTATCCATGGTGGCGAAAATGACCATAGTTGCCGGTAGCCCTCTCTCTCTCCGATAACAACAGCAAAGCATTTCCGTACACGTGCTTCCTCGACAAACGGGAAATAAGACACGAATGAACGTACTCAACGAGCAAGGAATACAGCACTACTGCACAGAACAAAGAAAAATATAGACACGAATAAAAGGACACTCGTATGTTTTGGTTGAACCTGTTTCGGCGGTGGCCGTCCGCCTTCCTCGACTAAAGAGAACTAAGGTTCGAGGACGGGGTTAAGGGAGATAAGAAGGGATGGAGAGGAGGAGAGTTGTAGGGAGTAGGGTGGGGTCAGTGTGAGAATTTGGTGCCTGGGAGCTCAAAAGTCCTAAGCACCTAGATATAAGTTAATTCACGTTTTCTCAGGTCGATATCAGAAGCAAACTCAGGGAGTGTTTCCTGTATTGTGAAGGAGAAACACATCTAAGGGAAGAAATGTATGTGCATGAAATGTAAAGTGACAGGAGTATCATGGGAAGATTTAGTAGAGAAATGGTGGTTTTGATTCTGAGGGATAAGGAAATTGTCCATTTGCCAATGTAGAAATGGTTACATGTGTTCATTTTTGGACTGGAAGTTGGCCGGGAAGCGGAGTCTATTGGAGTTGATTGGGTGCATGAGATTGTGGTGCTGGATGTAATTATTTATTAGTGGACAGGTTTTGCAGCGCGGTTGGCTACAGGGCGAGAGGCGGTGGGCAGTTTCATTTGCAGGGAGTACTAAAGGATTCGTCGATTTAAGGATATCTCAGGGATTAGTTGGCCGCTTGTAAGATACAGAGGGACATTGCAACATGAGGATGGATGTCTTGTCATTATCTTTTAGGGTAGGAAGAAAGGGATACAGAGGTTAAGGGCATTTGGTGTTGATATTTTGGCGCAGGGAGTGTAATGGGAGGGAGATGGAAGGATATTCTTTTTCAAAAGTTAGTCTGGATATCCACGTTTACGAAACACAGAATTTAGATTGTCGAAATATTCGCATAAGGTGGGGAAGTTGTCACACATTCAGTGTCCTCTAATAGACAGGGAGATAGGAAGTGAAAGTTTGATGCGCATAGGGGAGCAACTGTTAAAATGTTAAAAGTTGATAGAAGAATTGGAGGAACTAAAGGTGAAATAAAGGGAGAAGGAAAAGTTAAGTTCGATCTGGAGTTTGTCAAGAGGTTTTTGGTCGTGTGTCCAAAGGAAGAAGATGTCGTCAATAATACGAAGCTATGAAAGAGATTTGAGGTTTGGCAGGAGAGGAAATTGTCTTCTATATGGCCCATGAAAAAGTTGGCGTGTACCAGAGACATTCTAATTCTCATTGCGTTGCCTTTCACTTGGAGGTAAAACTTATTATCAAAAGGGAAGCATTTTTGTGAAAATGATTTTAGTTAGGCCAAGAAGGAATTCAGTGGATGGAAGGTGAAGATTAGGGCGAGTAGAAAGAAGGTGGCGAAGTAAATACAATCCTTCAGATTGGGGAATGGAGGTGTAAAGCGAGGCGACGTCAATGGTTGCAATTAGAACAGCCGTACTCGGGGGAATTGTATTGGAGTGAAGATGGTGAAGGCGCTCAAAGGTATCTCGGATAAAAGAAGGTAAAGAAAGGACTAAGAGGTGTAGATGGTGGTCGACGTATGCAGAGATTCTTTCAATGGGGAAGTTGAATGAGGATACAATGGTCGGCCGGGGTTGTTCTGCTTTTGGATTTCAAGAAGGAGGTAGAACTGAAGCAATCTTGGGTTAGGGCGAGAGAGTATGGAAATGTCTTTAGAGGAGAGACCTTCATTGGGTTCGAATTGACGGAGGAATGAAGATATTTCCTTCTGATATTGAGAGTTGGGGTCATATGTGAGTGGGGAGTAAGTGGAGGTGTCTTCTAGTAGTCGAAGGACCTCGGTTGCGTAACCCTTCGTATTTAAAATAATTACCGAAGTGCCGTTGTCCACCTTGGTGATAATGATACTGAGGTTATACCTCAAATTTTTAAAGCTTCGGCTTCGGCTCTGGTCATGTTCTTTTTTGGGTGAAGGGATTCAAAGAATAATTTACCAGATATTTTGTATATAAGAAATCCAATGAAGATTTCTGCATGGTGGTTGGGATGGAGGGGTAGAAGTTCTTGCGTTGATGCCGGACGGAATCTAGGGATGGCAGAAGTGATAGACGGAAGACTCGACAGGTTTTGTCTCTCCTTCCAAAACACTCGCCACCGAAGGTCACTGTAAAATTTAACGATATAAATCTGGAAATTTATATGGTCTACTCTGGGGGTGGGGGAAAGTAAGTCCTTTCGCCAGAACAGAGGTTTCCTTACCACCTAGAGTGACGCTGGAGAAGTTGATGCAGGAGTTGATGCACTTCAGATTCAGGAGAGGGGGTTAGTTTAGAGTCAGAAGAATCTCGCGGTGGGGGTGGGAGAAGTTCAGGCAGCTTCATAGGGCCATGTAGCGAAGGAGGGAGATTACAAACCGTTCGAAGATCTGGCGAATGGAAGGAGAGTGGGGTAAGGGGCAATGGCAAGCCTAGGCGGAAATAGGAAGCACATAGGGCGTACAACTTATGCTGTTGGCGCATAAGTCTCGTGAGGAAAAACTAACATGCGGAGGATAAAATAGCATTCATCTGCGGGATCAAATACTTATCTGAAAATGAATTAATTTTGGAAATGGAACTCAAATTATGAAAAGTGATAGATTAAATAAAGGGGAAATGAAGAAAATGCAAAAATAGGATATGCACGATTAAAAATAATTTGGCTGTTTGAAGTCTCCGTAAATTAAAATTTTCAAATCTATTTTTAGAAAACTGTGTGTGGTGTACTTCGATGTGATACATCATTTATGAAAGGGCTAGAGAGAAGCAATAATATTTTGCGTCTTAAATCGTTTTCAATCTCTCTCTCAAGCGGAGATTAAGTCAAGTCAAGTCAAGTCTCTCTCTCTCAAATTTCATATCACTCTCTCTCCTCCGGAACGGCAGTTCATTATAACTTTCCTTTTCCTTCCAGATGAATCCCAAGAGGCCCTCCGAATTCACCTGCGCCACCTGCTTCAGGACGCAGAGTCCCGGGTGGAGGCCCTCGGGGGCTCCCTGCTGATCGATCCCTACGACGCCCACCTGCACCACATCCACCACCACAGCCACCACACCGCGACCAGTACACCCGCCATGGCGCACGGGCACCACCAGCAGAACCACCACCGGGGCCACCATCAACACCACCACCACCACACTGTACAGTACAACAACGAAGGGGGTGGCATCGGGGCCGGGGACAAGCAGCTGCTGCTCTGGGAGCGAAGGGCCAAGGGGATCAAGAAGATGCTCTTGGGATTCGACCAAGCCAGTGAGTTCACGGCCCGCCAGCAGTTGAGATAAACAGGGCCGATATTTTTAGCATCGCCGATATTTTTCAATATCCAGATGCTCCGTTTAGATAGTGGTTCGTCAGCTATTAGCATTGGTGGATGCTCACAGAACACGAACCACGAGAAATCTAGTGCCGTGCACTGATCTTCCTTCTCAAGAAACAGAGCGAGTGAAGGAGTGGTAATCACGAGGGTAGGAAACGCTTGTGTGATTCACCCCTGCATGTTCACGGAGGAAAAAGAATCACCAGTCTTCGATCGAAGGTATTTCATGCATCTCAATGAAATAAATTTTAACAGTGTGCGATCGTTAACAGGGCCCACGAGAGAGACTCCTTATCAGGAGTAATGTGAAACAATTGACGATAAGTTGGACAAGATTTAAAAATTTTTTAAAGAAAAAGCTTAACTGTAGAGACTTGATATGACGATGACTTGTGATGATACGAAGATATGACTTCAACCATTGTATTGCATTTTTGATGGCTCGTTTAAACATTATTCTGCAGGCGCACATGTCCTCTAATGTGCTTCTTTTCACGTTGGAAGTTATTTTAAATTCTATATTTATTTAAACACCATGTTTTTCCAGATCGATTAACAATAGTTCAACTATTTATTTCACATTTTATGATAGCCACATGTGATCCTAAGATGCGTGGAGTTAAGCATGCTACCTCATTGTAAAATCTTGCACGCGACCATAGGGTATATACTTACTCTATGTTGCAACTGAACAAGACGCCAAATGAACACAGTTGCTGATGCACAAATGTATAAATACTGCGACTATAGGTGAAAAAAGTAAAACAAGTAAGACAATTAGCAAAAAAGCAAAGCATCCTAGTTATTAAAAAGTATTGAAGACAAAACACTTCACGTTAAAGCGTGTAAGCGACTCTTCAACCGTTGAAGTTCAACAATTTTAGGTCGTAAGATTGGCTTTTATGATGACCAGAAGAACCATCTAGAGCTGAGAGAATATAAAAGATGCTTCTGATATCGGGATGATGTCACAGAGTACAGAGACGAAACTTATCCATATATCTTACTAGTTGTCGTTTTCTTTTAAGGTTAGAGCACCATTGGCAATGTCGTGGATGACATCGTCTCCCTCGGAACCTTATCTTTTTGAAGCAGTTCTTTTGTAAACAATCTTAGTTTGTGACCGATGATCATAAGGATTGGTCTTTTTCAAGGATACGGAAAGAGTATTTTCATCGGTCAATATTTCTGCAGCTGTAGAGATTTTTTTTATTCTGCAAAAAAGTAGAATGATCTTACGAATACCCTTAGCCTTGAATATTTTAAAATAGGAAGATAGCCTTTTCTGAGTTAGGTATTAATTTGAATCTATTTTTTCCTCCGATATCTATTCATTTAATTGTCAAGGAGATATCTGCGCGTTCTCTATGCATATTCACCGGTCTAACTGTAGTATGGGCATTAAGTGAAGCATTTTATTTCCGCTCAGAGAGGGATGGTATTGGTCGGTCTCGAGTTTCACAGTGCTCAATGGTACTAATGCCTTGGAAGTCTTCGGGTTTCGCTTCGAGCTGAGCATATTTTAGGCTTCTTTAACGCTGCTGTGAGGAATCTTAGGAGTAGAATGGATTCGGTATTGAAATGTGATTTATAATGAAGCTATTTAAAGAAGGTATTCGGAAAAAATATCTGCACCATGTTCAGTGACTTGTTAGACCGGTAATGCGCCATCCATATATGTATTACGTAACGCCGATTTTCCACTTTTGTTTCCCTCGTTCCCATCCTATAACGAACGCTCCGTACATTCTCTAAGACCCCACCCATAAATTATATAACGCTGAAAATGATCCAAATCTTTTTTGGAATGGTAAAACAAACTTTCTTTATCAATACCTTTTTTTAAATTCTATTGTTTGTTCACTATTCATTATATGAATCATTGTTATAATTGAACGAAGAATGTGTCTTTCTCCCATCGAAACGGAAGGCTGGACTCCTCCCTGTCGATAGTGGATTGTAATTGATCTCTACCCCAAGTTGGTGTTACGTAATATATGGGCAGCGCCTAAGATGTTTAAATAAAGGCATACAAAAGGGAATTTAGTTCTATTTTTTTAACCATTTTGAGCGCATTTTCGCATAGGGTAGGAGATAGGCTATAAATTTGCCTTCCGTGTCTATGTGTTTGTGATCATATTTCAATATATTTTTCCCTTCTATATGGAATAGTGAGTAACCATTCATTAGAAATTTTAAAATTTTAATTGATGGAAGTATTAGGTAATAAAATGTTACGAAATTGTTCAGTCGGCAATAAAATCAATATAAGATAAAGAAATAAATTAAAAACTGATTTTTTATATTTGTCATATCTCCCCAGATTTTAAAATGTGTTTTTGACGCTAATTTATGATGCTATTTCCAAAATTTATTTGATAGAGGTAAATTCAATTTAGCAATAAGCTGACCGGAGAGATAGATCAGGATACAAATTAAAATAGATTGGGTATGATAAAAAGTATGGTTCACGATGCTGGAACACAAAACTTGCAATTCTGAGAGATGTATGTAACTAAGGATACGCTTATATGAGTTTTTACAAGTGAATCCTTAATTATGTAGTATCAAAATTAATCTTGAATGATTGAAGTACACCTCTCCGATGACCAAGATTAAAAAGGCAGCAAATAATTAGTAATTAACTTACTGCTTATCCAGTGTATTATTGCTTGTTGAATCACTTTATAGTGACGCTGCTATATATCTTCTGTAATTTTTATCTTTTTTAATTAAAAAATAAGCTGTGTTTCCAGCTATGTCAAATAAATGACAGACATGAATTTTATCAGGCAATCAAGTGACTCTTAATTCCTCTCATACTGAAAGATGCATAGCAACATTTGAGTGATTACTGATGGAGTGGTAGTTTTCTTTTCATTTGTACAATATATTCTGCATAAAATAGAATTGAATCATACATTCATGCCCAAGGCCTAACCTCCCTTTTTCCTCTCTAACCTATCACTCTCCATTGAGCATGACTTTCCCATCACATACCAATCCAGAGAATGTGTATCTCAGCATACTCTAGTGAAACTAACTCTCACACTCTTTTTCTCGCAACATAACCAATTTATGAAACTAATAATTTGAGTTCATTAAAAATACTATGCATGCATGCATTTCTTTGCCATAAAAATAGCATCCACACAGCTCATCAATACTTCTCTGCAATGACAGCTGGAATCTGGCAGTTTTGATTTTATTTTATAGGACCTCCAGATGAACCTTTCCTGGTAGCAGTTGATGTGACAGGTACCAACTCACTAGCAGTGAGATTCCAGGAACCTGAAAACCAAGATTCTGCCATTTGTACTAAATTTAAAGGTATGCATGGTAAATTTACTGTTATTAATAAGTTCTTAATTAATATATTACCATTTTATCATTTTTAGGACCTTGAAATGAAATAAATACATGAATGATGTCTGTCGATTGAGAGCATACCTGATCTGGAAGCATTGTTTTATTGTACAAAATAATGTATCATAAGTTCATAGGTTCAGTAATTAGAATAAAGACATTCTAATGACTCAGATTAAAAATGAGCATTCCTAGTAATGCAAACCACATAAATCAGGGGGAAAGAGAGTTTCCCATTTTCATTTGAATTTCATTATTTCCATTCCTCTTTTTGATGCTGTAGTGGAATGGAGTTGTTCTGAGGACTTTTCACCTGTGATTGGTGAGAGGGAGGTGCTTCGAGGGGCCGGAGGAGGGGGAAACAGTTCTGTTCTACCCAGTGGGAGCTTAGTAAGGGGGAGGCCTCCAGGTGGCACTTCCTACATTGGAGGTTTTGGTCCTGGAGATAACGATGGAAGGCTGGCATCCAGGTGGCCCTTAGAATGCCATGTGACTGATTTGTGCCAAGGGCAGCGGTATTATTTCCGAGTTGCATGTGGGAATTTGAAGGGATTTGGTCCATTCAAGACTTCAAGTCCTGCCTCTGTTGTTCCTTCAAGTAAGTAAACCATGAATGTGAACTTTATACATTTATTCAATGTACTAATTTATTATTCTCCATAAAACAAGTAGTATTTAAGAACAGATAATGTAAGCAATATTTGCAGTACATATTATTTTTTGACCTTGAGCCCAATAGCCTAGCCTTCTGATGGTGGTTTTCTCTCTCTATATTTTTTCTATATTTTGTTCCACAAATGCTATTACTTATTGGAGTGCACTGACAGCATATGCTCAAACTAAAACCAAAATTTTAACCTAGCTATGATGTGGAAAAGTCAACTCTCTCAAAAAATACCTGCCAATGAAAAAATATGTATTTTCACTATGTAATCTAATTTATGTCAATTCATATCACAATCATCTTCTTATGGCTACACTTATCTTTTATGAAACCAACTAAGTACCATATAGAGTGTTTTCAGTTTCAACAGCCACATCCTGGTCATGGGGAGGGGGAGAGGGAATTTTCCTTAATGTTATGAATGTAAACCATGAGGAACACTGAGCTCTATACAGCAAATTGTATAATGATCTTTAGTTTTCATCCTTGGAGATAATTGGAAATAAGTGGGCTTTCATTCTAGATTGACTTCCATGGAGCAGAGTTTTAAGTGCATCTGTTTAGAATAGTGGGGCAGGTAAATAAATCACTGAAGGGGAAGATGGACGATGGAAGATGGATGTAGATCAATGCTCTCCCTTAGTGAGAGCATTGTACTACATTTCAGTTGGTTTCTATCAAACCATATCATTGTCAGGTGTAATTTTTTCTTCCTTGTAGGAATTCATTAAATAAAAAAGGGTATTTCTGTGTTCCTATGCATTTGAATTGTGTGTAATAAGAAGAGAAAATTTTTACAAAAAAAATGTGGTGAAAAGTTTTGAAATTGGTGTAGGTCTGGTAACCAATACCACCGTGAATTCAAAAACAAAGTCTCCCAGATGCATGCATTGTGAGTGGCCTTACATGAATGAACAGGGTTTATAATGTATTCTTCACCCTTTTACTGCCAGTGGGCTGATATATCGGCCCTCTATGGTTGTGCAAAAACTGCCAAGGGCCGATATAATAGCCCACCTACATTACATATCTGTAATATTATATTTCCCTCAAATCTGAGACAGCAAGAATGATTTTTTTCATCTTCATAAAATTGAAATATCTCATCAACCTTGAGAAAAATAAAAAATTATTGTATGAAAATTAAGTGTTTCAAATATATCTAAAATTCATAATCTCACGATATTCACGGAAATGGGCTTGGAAGTTTTCGCACGGTCTACCTTAAAGGGGCTGGAATTAAAAGGGTTAATTTTCTTTTGTAATGACTTTCCTTTCAAAAAAACTTGATTGGTTTCATTTCTCATGGGCAAGACACAATTAAAGTTTTAATACCACATACAAGAAAATTCAAATTTGACATATGATAATTTTAACTACACAAAAACTGTATAAATAATTTATGTGGCAAGTTTGAATCAAACATTGTTGGATGATACTGCATTGCAGAGCAATTTTAAGTTCACACTAAAATGTTTTGAAAATTTATGCAGGTTGGAGGGATTTCGATGCACGCAATCCCAGGCTGGCTGGGCGGCTACTAATGCTGGAAGACCTGTTTGCTCAAGTAAGATCTTCCCGTCCTGAGAATGCATCTGAGATCAAGGAAATGGAGCCTTCTTCCTCCTCCTCAACAATTGCTGGCATCAGTGGTGGAGGAGTCTCAGGAGGTGGCACAGGAAGTGGAGGAGGGGCTGGTCTGGGGAGTGGAAATGATACACCTTTGCCCTCTCGGAGAAACCATCGAAAAAAGACCACAACCAGCATAAAACAACTCTTCACAGCTGCCTCAAAGTTTCAGAAGAATTTACGAAGGTATGCTTTCTTGATAATTTTCATGACTCGTGGACCACTGTGTTCAGCATTTTGAGTCTTTAGTCATTTTGAGTCATTCAGGGCTTACATCAATGCTCAAGTAAGGCTCAATGAATGCCAAGATTTTGATTATTGACTCACAGTTAGCATAAAAGACAGCATAGCTTGGGAGAGGAAAACATATTCAAAATGCACTATGCTATGAAGAGCAATGGACAAAACATGTAAACTCAGTGATTTCTTACCATCGAAGCCATGAAGATCTTAATCCTAACACAAACATGGAATATTCACATCCAGGGAGGGCTTTGAACCCATGAGACCTTTGGGTTGTCAGGCCAGCACATTAATGACCTAGCTACTGTACCTGTTAGTTTTTATGTATTTTATTTCTCTTTTCTTGTTCACATCATGATTTTTTCTGTTCAATGAATTCCAAAAGGAGTAAACCAAATCTTGCTTTGGCCAAAGAGTTTTAGTTTTCTAGTAGAGTCAAAGTATTTTAGTTCTCTATTTTTCCTTAAGGCTCTTAAGAATTATTTTTTTATGAAACTTACAGAGATCATTTGAGCTTGTGGGGGAAATTATTTTACCTCCTTCCCCAGATGAAACATCTGGTTAGTGGACTATTAGCAAGAATCATTAGGGAAATGTTTAAATTTTTAGCAAATAAACCATTACAATTTGCAGATTAGGCACATATATATCTATATCAGTCAGTACATATAGGATATTCTCCTCATCACAGTTGATTAAAAGGTGGCGATGTTTCTCCCTCTAATGCCAGAGGCTTCTTCAAGATGAATATCAGATCCCATTATGGAGGCCTCTGATATTGGAGAGAAAACATGAGCTTTTTAATCAACTACAATGTGGAAAATATTCCAAGCAGGGGAGTTGGAACTATTTTCTCTGGGGGTGGGTCAACCTTGAAAAATATCTCCTAAGAAAAGGGGCCAAATTTTTTGCAGATAGGAGGGGTTAGAGACTAGAATTTCGAAAAAAGGACATATTAAGGTGTGAGAATATGTGACAGAAAGTACCCGCTTCAACTGAAAGGGCCCGGGGTATATTCTGGGGAGGTGCCTTCAGCCCCTCCTGCCCCCCAACCCCCTTTCCCCCCCCCCCCCCTTCCCCTCCCCTTCCAATGCAGCTGATTCCAAGAGTATGTGTTGATTTCATTGAGTCACAAAACTGAAGATATTGTAATAAAATATGCCTTTTAGTGGCATATTTTTTGGTATGCATTTGCACTACTTTTTACAGATTCATACTAATACAGATTCATTTTTATTAGTAAAAGACTTTTCTTTTACTATCCACTCCCTGAATATTCTTTTTTAGTTTATGGATGGAGTATAGCTATTATTTGTTTATTGCCACACCATTTTACCCATGGCACAGACCTACCACAGTCAGGAGATGAAAGCATATTAGAGAACCCATGGAGTGCATGCAAGCAGATACCTCATCTGGAAATTAAAACATAGTTTTATATATACTATGGTATTTAGGAAAAATAAATTTGAGAAGTAATTAAGTTTTTAACATAATTATTCCTTTGCATTTACAGAGGTGTTTACCTAGCATGTTTGCTCTACCATGAAGACAAAGTATTGGTAACAAATGAAGATTTTCTTCCGGTGATTGAAGTTGATGAAGCATATCCTAACAGTATTTATGGAGATTTCCATTGGCTAATGAAGGTATGCATTTAATTAATGTTCATTGACCTTGATATTGACTGATTCATTCATTCTATTTTTATGCATTTAAATTGATTAACCATGAAAGGGGATAATACATTCTCAATCACTTAATCAAGTCAAACAGCAAACTGCCATTGATATATCTTTCAGACATTTTCTCTGATCTTTGTGACATGAAGGAATTACATAGTCATAAGTATTCCATTGACCAGAATTTCACATAATTCTTAGCCAAAAGTATAACAATATCAAAAATGGTCTATTAGATTCAATTGTAAAGATTTTTGTAGAAAATGTTTGGATAGTGAAAATTGAAACTAGAATAAGTGTCATATAAGTTTATCATGTATAAGAAAAAGATTTGCAGAGCATTTGTAAGTTTTGTCCAGATCTGGATAATTAAGGTTCGTGCAGTAGTATAGTTTACCATGACATGATGGCTGATAGATGCTGATTAAATAATATGAAACTTTTGCTATATATCTTGTTTTGTGAGTTACAAGTAAAAAATTATATCTTAGGTATTCATAATTTGTTCCCTTTCACAGGTGGCATGCACGTGGGATGATGTGAAGTCTTTAAAACAAGACATGGATCGCTGTAGTGGATCAACAGCAGTTCAGTTTCGCAACAAGCTGTTACAAGCATCAGCTCAAATGCAGGTATAAAAAAATATAATGAGGAGTAGACCCTGTTGTTAGAGCACAGGTCATATGTAATAATCCCAAGGTGTTGTTCAGTACATTCAAAATGCTTGAAACTGGTTTAACCCTCTCCCTATCGAAATTTAAATGCCTCATTCTGCACTCTGTCACAAGCTACCCAGAACCGCCCGGCCGCTTTAAACGCCCTTCTGCATAACCCGCCCAAAACCGCCCGACCTGCAGAGCTGTGTTCCGAGAGATCTTTTGAGCCTCATAGGCATCTGCTTCATCTTGAGGGCATTTATCCTCACTAGCACGCACATTTTTTCTTATCTTCTCTTTCACAGCCGATGGTCCTTTTAGGGAGGGGAGACATGTTCGAAGATAGGCAATGAATGAGGCATCTCATAGTCTTCACCCTCCGCAGGACGCAAGTGAGAGCTGAAATCTCCAGACGTCCTTTCATTTGGGGTTGCTTCACTATCATTAAAGAATATTTCTCATTGTGTGGCCACAGACACTAACTGATACAACATATCTTATCCCACATGGAGAGAAGCTGAGTCAGAGCTCAAGCAAAAAAGAAAATATTTTTTTTATATGCCACCCAGTTTTAACCATGACTTCTTTGAGTGAGGATGCTCTAGCAGAGGAAGTGAACTGAGATTTCTCTAGTGACCCATATAGCTCTAGCTCCATAAGTGCAGGAGGAGAAGGAAGTGATAGTGATAAATTGAGTGAATTTGGTTTAGAAGATGAAATTACTCCGTCTGTTAGTAATTTCCCAGCTACTGCACAGGTGCAAGACGCATGGAGAGATCCCCTAATTAATTCAGCGACAGAGGATTTTGGAGAAGATAGTGGGCCTGTATATAACTTGGCGGTAAGTGACGATGAATTTTCCTACCTAAAATACATGCTAGGAGATGAATGATTTTTTGAGCGTATTGTTGAAAATACAAATAAATACACAAAATATAGTCAACTTTCCACGAGAAAGGTCGATAAAGACTGGATACATGTCACCTACAGCAAAGTTGTAGTATAAAGGACGTCACTTCTTAAGGCAATGGTTCCTAGGAAAGCCAACAAAGTGGTGAGAAGGTGCTACTACGACTTAGGGGGGAAAACGAAAACGTGATGGGAGTACTTTTTGCCTTTGTAGTTATTATGGCCATAGTTAAAAACTTTATACTATATAAAGAAACTAATTCTCCTCCACAAAATAAGCACAGAGTAATGCAGAAGGACTTCCATTTAGCCCTGTATAAGCAGATGATCGGTAATATCTCCTCCTGCAAAGTGATAACCCGTAGAAAAGAAATTTATCCGTGGCCGCTAGTCCACATAGAGCGCTACATTGTTTAGCCAAGATTGACGGAAGAAAGAGGGTGTGCGCTCACTGCAGCTCAAAGAAAAGAAGAAATACTGTTGTGCAGAGAATAGAAACAACCTTCAAGTGCAACAGCTGCGATTTACCACTATATATATTGGGATGTTTACTCAAATATCACCAAGAAAAGTGAGTGGAAGTAGGAAATTAAATATTCAGACAGTTAAGATTATTTCATTTCACAGTATTTATATTTCATTAAAATAATTCCAAATTTTGAAACTAAGAACTCAATTACATACAAAGTTATTCAAAATTAAATAAAGCAATGTCCGCATGCAAAAAATGCATCATGCAAAAAAAATAGGTCTACCACTGGGGATAGAGGGTATTTAAATTTCGTTCGTAGCGGAGAATTCTCCGCCGGGCAGTTTATGACAGAGAGGGTTAAAACTAAATTCCAATGATATTTTGCTAATTGGTACAACTTTCAAAACTTCAGAGAATGGATCCTTGTGCTTACAACTGATATAAATGTTCTGTATCACATTAACTACACAAGAATTCAAATATCTTTGCAATTGAGCTTCAGTTGCTTTTGTGCAGGCCCGAAATTTTTCGCTTTTTGGAGGAGGGGAGGCTCTAAGGTAGAGGAGGCTTCCTCCTAGTTATATACCTTGCCTTCATGTAGAGGTTTTGTGCAGGCCCGAAAGTTTTCGCTTTTTGGAGGAGGGGAGGCTCTAAGGTAGAGGAGGCTTCCTCCTAGTTATATACCTTGCCTTCATGTAGAGGTTGCCAAATGTATATCACATACTGTCTTAAGAGGAGTACAGAAGTAAAAGGCAAGGATGGAAGTTTGGCAATACGGAACACAGGAGTATGAAGTGAACAAGACTGAGCCTTGAAGGCAACCGACATTTTCGGAGGTTACACTCCACCCACTCATATCTCATTGGTCCTTCTCTATTCATGTGCTGTAGAGCTTCTTCTCCCCATTTGCCCTGAGTTGCAAAGACACTTAAATTCTAGGGTCAAAAGTTGTGCAGCAATTAGTGTTTTTACTGAGGGTCGTCTTACTGTTATGATTCCATGCCTGCAGTAATTTTATTTAAGACCACCTGAAATCCATTGTTGTTTGTTAGTTTCTGATTTTGCTTTAAGATTGATAATGCATTTTCACAGTCTATCTCCAGGAATTATCAAGTGCTGAATAAATGAATAATATCTACTTTTTCGTGAAAAGCATTTGCACATTTTTCAAACGTGTTAATTGATAATTGCATTGTAATGAAATATATGATGATTTACATTGCATTTAAAGTTTTGAATCTACTTAATGATCCATGCCTCTTAGTTAGCACAGTAGCCCATATGCTTGGCCACTGACCAGAGACCATGGGTTTGAATCCTGTCTCTTTAACCATCCAGATAAACCTAAACATTGTGATATTATGGGTGCCATACCTTCCTGAGAAACCACATGTGGCTCAGGGAAAGGAAGTGCTGTTACTGACCATGAATGTATGAATTTTGCATACCATTGGGCTTAACCCCTGAGTCACTCTACTCATCAATCCAACAGACCTCCTAGTTAAATGCTGTAGTAGTCACATCTTTTATAAAGCTTTTACTGAATTCAAAACATTGAGTTCATTTGGCATTTCTCTTCTTTCCAGACAGCCCTTTGCATCCAAGATCTTGGACAACTGCATCACCGTCCAATAAGAGACTCTCAGGTAACAATATTAAATAAATGAGTAATTAGTGTCTTTCAAGAATCAAATAATCTATAAATGAATATTAAATAAATATGATTAATTGGTTTCTTTCAAGAAACAAATAATCTATAAATGTAAATTTCTTGAGAATTTTCTCCATTTTTATGTAGCATGAAATGCATAAGAGAATAAGTGTTCACTTGGATGAAATCTTTTGTACCACCTTCTATTGCAGGAGAAAAATGCTTCATAAGTTATTACAGATTTATTTGTAACCAACCATACTCTTTCACATTCTCACTCATCCTCTCTGTTCACCTACATGAGTAATCTATTGTTTGGTTGCTTTTTACTGTGTTCTGAACCCTCCTCCCCTACCTTCCTACCCCCTCCCTCCCATTCTAAGGGATGCATAGATGAGACTTTTCATTTTGATTTCCCTGATTAAAGCATAATGTGCCAAAACCATGGTCAGTTAAAAATAAATCTGTGTAAACTTACAGAGTTTCTCTCCTATGATGGAAGGTAAAAGATTAAGATACACAAAACTTATGTATCAAATCCTAAATGGAAATGTTTTCAGTCAGACGGTCCAAAAATATAGAGGATGTTTTCTTTGGTATATTTTTTAGTTAATTTTTTTGGGTCCACTTCTTCCTAGAAAACATAATTCTGAAAGTATCTAGTATTTTGTCTCTTGAGATAAAAGAAGCTAGGTACTTTTGGGAAGTTCTATATTTAAAGTGGCTGAATACCTAACTTATCTTTTATTCAATAGTTTAAATACCCTCAATTTTTTTCCATGAGAGTAATGGATTTTAATTTAAAATTATATTTCCATTTCAGGGTACATTAGTATTCTCAGCAGTCAACAATGTCAGATCTCCAAAAGCTGTGTCTTCTGGCCTAAATGCACGCTGGGTTCCTCTCAGCAAGGTGTTACAGAAGCAGAGGCTGCCCATCATATCCCCTCAAGGGTCCTACCAGCAATTCAATCCTAGCAGTATTCCAATTCAACCATTGACAGGCTCCATGGCTCCACCTTCATCTTCAACATCATCCATCTCTTCCTCAGGAACAACTGCCTCCTCTACTTCCTGCTCATCTTCCAGCAACCCATCCTCCTCTTCTGGTTATTCATCGCTGTGCTCAGCCACATTACTTTCTTCCCAGCAGCATTATCAAGCTGCTGCTCAGGGGTGTGGGGCATCCGGAAGTGGTAGTTCCAGTGGAACTGCAGCTCAACAAGATGGCCCCAATGTTGGTGACATGCTGATGGCATCAATTCAGGTAAATTGAAAGATATTTGCTCAAGGGGGATTTTGCTGTTATTTTGGTTTCTTATAATACCTTCCAGGATGAAATCACAAATGTCATTAAATTGTTTCATTACATTGCACTTTCATTCCCATTTCATGGTTAATGTATTTTTATACACATATTTAGGAGTGCTGGTCCTCATTAAAATAATTTTATGCATTTCACCAATTCCTGAATTAAGAATCAAACCTTTGACTAATTATGAAGGGAGAAATAATTCTTCTCACCCTTGTGAAACCAAGTTTTACTTGCTTCATAATGAATGGATTCTCTTCAGTGATAACAGATGACATTCATAATAGATTAGAAAGCATGCAATGTTCCCACCATGCCAAACTATTTGATGATAATTTGCTTTTCCTTATCAGAAAAATTTATTGATTGGTGACAATTATCCTGGGACTTGGATTAGCCTCACTTATCCAAACACAATATGAGCAACTCATATGATCTGTTTTCTCAACCTCTTATTTTAATATATATATATGTATATTTTTATAATCAGGAGTTTGGGTATAATAGAATAATAATATGAGCAACTTCATTTCCTTGATGAAATTTTCAAGGCTAAATGTCCCTTGTCAATGATTTGACAAATACATTATTTTTTCAAATGTGTCCCTGACATCCATTCTACTCATGATTTTTCTTGACTTGAAATGTTTGACAAAAAATAGAATGTATGAAATGATAACACCTAAGTTTTTCAAGGCCTCGCCAAATAGGTACCTATAAGTCCCTATCTGATATTTTCCTGTGGTTATGGGACATTCCTGTCAACCTTACTATTATTATATCAATAGCATTCATGGAACTTTAGAAATATGTACATCATAAACAATAAATATATTAGATAATTAGGTTTTTTAGGATTATATTAATATATAATATATTATTAATATAGTTTCAAATATCTAAGCACTTTTCTAGAGCATGATCTCCTGTCAAATTTTATGAACAATATTTCATGATCTCCATGTTTGTGTCATATATTTTTGTGATTTTTTTGTTCCATGCATGGTTGTGTATAACTGTGGAAGCATGTAAGGATACTAGGTCTAGATAGTGTTCTACTAAATAGGTACTGTGTATGTATATTCTAACTTGAAACATTTGACTAAATAAAACTACATATGTACCTTCTCATTTTTAAACCTGATGAAAAAGTCTAAAATGGTGGTGAATTGAAATGCTTATAAGATATGTACTAATTATGGATTTAAGTTATTCAACATGAATTTGTCAGTTCAAACATTAGAATAAGTGCAGTAAAATCAATGAGCATTTGAGTAGAAATGAGAGAATTTTCCTTGTAGTTAATATTAAATCAAATTTTTGTTGAATCAATCAAATATGCTGATTGAGAAATAAAAACGGCCTATTATATTTAATTTCAGGAGCAGATAGCCTACCATCAATCTTGTGGAGTGAGACTTGGGCGAGGACTTTACCTCTCTTATCTCAAGATGCGCAGCTCAGTGGACTTAATTCAAGTCCTAGTGCCAATGAAAACTCCCAACATTCTACCACACTGTAAAATTAGGGACAATCCTCATGTATCAGCGTAAGTGAAAGGAATTCATATTCCCACATCATGCATGTAATGTAATATTCAGTGCATTAATCATAAAAATTCAAGGAAATTGAATTACAGAAATTATTTTTGAAAGTATTATTTCATGTATATTTCTTCATAATGAAATAGAAAGTCATATCAACTATGTTTTCTCTTGGAAATAAATGTAAAATTTACATGAACCATTATTATACTCCAATGACTCTTTGCCATTGGATTACTTAATAGTCCTCCCACTACAATTTGTACAAATGCTAATATAAAAATTATGACTTCACACACCACCTTCAGTGAGGAGTGGGCATGGTTGAAGAGGCTGTCTGCAAGGCACAAGGGTGTGAAGAAGGAGAGACGATGGCTGTTCTCCCCAGATCTGGAGGACACGATAAAGCGCCCAGGAGATGTCATGGAGGGAGTTGGTGACTCAAAGGACATACAAAAGCCAGATGAGCCTGAGGCAGACACAGGAGCTTTAGATGAGGACATGGATGATGATGATGATGATGAAGGAAATGAAACACAGAAAGCATTTATCCAGTTGGTTTCTGCCACTGCGCGTAGACTTCTAGCATACGTGGAGGTTGGAGCTGAAGATGCTCTCAGTCACAGGTTTAGTAGATATTTCATTTGAACTCATTACAGATAACAGAAAAACCAGATAAAAACTTCATAGATGACCTAAAGGCTTTGCATAAAATTTACCCATCCAAATTTGAGAAAATTTTGCACATCATACCTGCAATACTTTTTTGAAAGCATGTATAGTATATTGGTTCTCAAAAAATTTTGTGGCCACCGATATACATTATTGAATTCCCTAGAGAACTTTCTCTTTCACATATCTGAGTCTAAAGTATAACAATACAACCATGAAAATATCAATGTAATTGCAGTCACTGGTCTGTTTTTAATTAATAAATTCATCTACCATTTCCTCTAAATCTTGGGTCAAAAATAATTGTAGGTACATATAGAAAAGGCCCCAAAAAAATTCATTCAGCCACTCAGTATTGTGAGCTGAAAAAGTATCTGGAAATTTATCATCAAAAATCCATCTAACTTCCAAAAAGTATCAACTCTTTATCTACTAAAAGTCTGTTGATTGGCAGGGAAAACAGAAACGTTGACAAGTGATATAGCCATCAGTAATGCTTTAATTTAATAGAAATAGCCATTTAATGAAATAATTTTCTTAGAGGGAGGGAATCAATATGTATGTGTTTACTTTGAATCATCACTCTAATTATTTCCTTTCTCAGGCTGTGGGATGCTGAAGTAGTGGAAGTGAGCAGCGAAGTGTCACTTCTCGTCGTTGTCCCTCCAGCAGAGGCATCATGTGCTGCACCCGGTCAAAAAGAAGCCCTACTTCGTCGGCCGGACCTTCTTCCCCTTCCTGTACAAGCTTTTGAAGTTGCACATCTGTCAGCATATCAACGGGAGTTCATCTGTCGATATGCCCGTCTCAGCTCAATTCTTGAGATTGACACAATTATTGCTCAACACTCCCACAGAGAGGTAATATTATAATATTCACCAAAGCCGCATTAAGAGTAGAATTATTTAATGATTAACCCTTTTACTACCAGTAAAGGCTGACTACCAGGCCCTCTATGGTTGTCCAAAAGCTGCCTACTACAAACTGCCTAGGGCCTATACATCAGCCAACTTACATTACATTATTAAATATTTGTAATATTACATTTCCTTCATATCATATATTTGTATTATTACATTTCATTCATAATAGCATGGATGATTTCTTCATTCTCATAAAAACCTGAAATGCATCGTCAACATTGAGATTTACCTATATTCATATTTCATTAATGGAAATTAAGTGTCTCAAATAATTTAAAACATCATCTTATGAATTTCATGGAAATGTGCATGGCAATATTCGCATAGTCAACCTAAAAGAGGCCGACAGTAAAAAGGTTTAAATACGTTTAGTATAATGTGTACTTCTGGTCGAATGATTCGTGCCTCGTTGTCCTTCATATTGCTTTCAAGACACGAATATGTATTATATATATACTTTATCCTTGTGATTATGCAACCACCATTGCGCCTGCTATGCTTGTTTCAATATCATAGCGTACCCAGTTCCTTTTCTCAGATTCTTTATCAACAACAGCTTTCTTCTAAAAATGTCTTCATCATTATTTTCGAACGTATTAAAGAGTGAACTGTTCGCATCAGATTGCCGCATCGTGAAAATTATATTTTAATAAAATTTTCCCTCGTTATTATAAATTAACTAACGAAATCATTACTAGCAATAGAAATCATATAATTATTGCTGATATTGAAGCGATTCCCAGGTAAATGTTTAAAAATGCTGTGAAGAATACATTATTCTTAGCATATGCTATTTCCAATTATGTTGCAGAATCTAAGTTTTTTGGATGTATGAACAATCTACATATACGTATGAATTTGAAAATTCCACCCGAAACTAGTGCAATATTTTTTTACTTTGATTCCAATGACTCAGTTTAACTTTTTCCATTTAAAATTATCGAAATAAGTGCACCCCTTCAATTTTGAATGAAATTCATTTTTAACTGCGTTTTAAACTAAATACTCAAGCTATTAAAATCTTCCGTTCAAGTTTTCTTCGTGGCATGAAACGGTCGTAGGGTTAAATTAGCACCTATTCAAGAAATGGTTGGCGAGTTTACGTTGTGGAAGTTATTCATTATAAAAAAGAAAAAACTTAGTTCTATTCCACAAATATATTTAAAACAAATCAACCGGTTTCGGCCTTCTCAGGCCATTCTCTGTAATCTTGAGAATGGCCTGAGAAGGCCGAAACCGGTTGATTTGTTTTAAATATATTTGTGGAAAAGAACTAAGTTTTTTCTTTTTTATAATAGCACCTATTCGTAAAAAAAACAAAAAATTTCCCAAAGATCATATGATTACACCTGTCCAAAAGAAATTAATTGACTTTCAGTTGATACCTTAGCTTTGATGTGAAAAAAGTGTTAAAGATTGAGCTTATTAGCAGTTTCACTAATTTGAATGCGTCTTTATACACAAAGTTAAATAGACTTTTTTGTACCTCCATTTCTTTGGGAATTAAATTCAACCTAACAAGTTCTGCTGTCCACTTATATTTAATATACAACGAGTCTTTGAACGCCTGAGGTGTCATCATCAGGTCTACTGGTGGAGTTTTCTTGAATGTGTATTAAATATAAGTGGACGGTATAACTTGTGCAGTTTAAATAATTCCTGAAATGCTGTTCCGCCACGTTACGCCTGAGTACTACCTGGTAAAAGAAAAAGCTAGTAAAGTGGACTCACTATCTGATCTCCTCCTCACAAACGCAGGCGTTCTCGTCGGCCGAAGTATCCGTCGCCAAGGACAGACTCGCGCAGCTGTCCGCTCTGTCGACCCAGCTGAACCAAGCGTGGCAGGGAGCCCGCTGGCTAATGGACGCCCTCACGTTCGCCCGAGACCGCAGCTCGTCGTCCGCGGGCATTCCGCTCCACCGCCTCCTCCAGCCGCCCACCCCGCTCCTCTCCCAGCCGGCCCTCAACATCCTCCCTCCGCGGAGGGCCAGCAGCGGTGGCGGCGAGATGAGCAGCGCGACGGGCGGGGGCGGCAGCAGCAGGGGAAGCCCGCTAGACGGCGACACTGGCGGCGCGCCCGGGGCCGGGCTCCTCTTCCTCCAGCTGCCCAAGGGGGACGCGGGGATAACCACCTCCGGGCTCTCCTCATCCTCCTCCAAGGGGAAGGCGTCCAAGAAGGCCGCGGCCGCCCCCGCCCCCGCACCCCCCCGCTGGATCCCCGGCGTCGGAATGGGAGGCGGCCTCTGCGGAGAACACAGCAAGAGCGAGCAGCAATTGCACGCCCGCGCCTCCCAGGACTCGGCCAACGCCTCGCCAGCGTCCACCGTGTCGGACGTGGGCTCCCGCCTGCCCCCGTCGCGCAGCGAGGACCACCTGCACGCCCGGGGGCGGAAGGGCAGCCAGGGTTCGGGGACGACCCTCCGCGACGGTGAGGCGGCGCGGCTGGGCATGGCGGGCCAGGACATGGGGTGGGGGAGCGGTCCGGGTCTGCGAGCACACAGCGACTCCACGCTGCCGCTGGTGAAGCGGGCGGGTAGGAGGGTGACGGCCAACGGAATCGGGCAGGTCCACTGCCGCCCGGCGACCTCTTCGCCCTCCCACCGCCCGTACGGCAGTCTCCTGGGAGTGTCCGACGGGGTGGCGGTCGGGGAGGCGGAGCGGGTGCAGGGAGCGGCGTCGGGGAGCGATGAGACGGTGAGCGTGAGCAGCGACGGGGCGGGATGCTGGGCGGTGGCTGAGACGTCGTCAGACACGGCAGGCGAAGGGGGGGAGCGTGCCGCTGGGGAGGAATTTGGTGCGGACCATGGGGAGATAGTGGACCTGGGGGAGATCGACAACGACGTGGATTGCGAGGAGGACGACGACATGGTCGGTGGTCGCGGTGCAGTGGACGACGCTGGGAGTGAGCTGCAAGTTTACGCGGCGTACGAGACGGGGCTGGCCCCTGGAACCAGTGTCCGGTTGCATGTGACTCGCGAGACCACCGCCCGCGAGGTGGTGGACTTGGTGGTGCAACAGCTGAGCATGGCAGCCGTTCTCAAGGGCAAATCGGGCCCCGTGTACGCGGGAGCCCAGCGACTGAGGTCCTTCTGCCTGGTGGCCGTGATCGGCGCTCGTGAGCGCTGTCTGCGGGATGATTTCCGACCGCTGATGCTCCAGAATCCGTGGAGGCGCGGACGGTTGTACATACGAATGCGCCACGACCTGCTTGCTGCCATCCAGCACTCTAGCAGGCACTCTGCCTACCTCTGAAGAGGATCATTGTGACCCCCTACCCCCATGCCCTGATCCTTCTTTCTCTGTCTTCACTCCATGCTCTCTTAAAGCCCAAATCGTGCAAGTGTATTCATCTAGAGGTGTCGAAAAATAGCATCTCTCCCTTCTTCAAATTTTCCCGGTGCATCGGCTAGTGGCACGAATTTTCCTATGTAATTATTTTGTCTATCATTCTAGTCAAATTTGAGGGATGCATTTATGAAACAAATTCTAGCAATTATGTTTGTTTCCTATGATTTTGGGACTACTGTTGAAAGCTTTTAAAGGTAGAATTTTCCCATGAGCTGTTATTTTTTTTAATACCTTGGTTAGGGCTCTTAAAATTATGACAATTATGTATAAATGCAGTATTAATTTAGTATTAAGGTGCTGTTCGCGTTTCATTGAGCTAGCCAAGAGTCTTGGCAGGTGGTAGTATTTATGAAATCACAAATGGCTCTGCTGCAGTACTTCGTGCCATATTTGGTCATGGTTGTTACCATATTTTCTTAAACTTCTCTCGAATTTGATTTCTTCAAACTTTGAAATGGTTACAATACCAGGAACTAATCAGCTTCTCCTAATACTGCATCATCCACAATATACTTACTCCAAAAAAGGATGCATACCGAAACCCCTTTATATTTGAAGCAAGATTAAATTCTTTCTAAGGAATATTATGCAGGTCTTCTCATCTTTCACCGGGATAAATATTTCATAATTGCCGACGTTGATATCATTTATCTATAGGATGGAGTTTGAGTCGGGCTCCAAAACATCAACAAATATGAAATGTTCATTCCAGGGGAAGACCCGAGAAGACTTCCTGCACCCTTATGTATTTCTTTACAAACAATTGTGTAGCATAAAGCACCAGTATTATTATTTCATTTTCCCTTTTCATTTCTTCCAAATTCATTTTCGTTGTTTTTTTTACAAGTATATAATTTTTCCGTATGGTATATGCTACAAATATTATATAGCACAGTGGACTGCAGTGATGGGACTTAAAAGATGTGACCAATAAGGAGGTATCAACTCACAGAGCCAAGAATATAGGAAATGTCCTTACTTAATGTCCTGTAATGTCCTTTTGACTATTTCCCTTAGCTGTCCGGGGCATAAAAATATATTCAAGGGGTCCTCATAAATTCCATTGTCATTCCACCAACACTTGGATTGTACCACCAAGTGAATATGAAATGGTCAACTCAACTCTCAGGTGCAGAAACATTGAGACAAAAAAGAGAAAAATGATTTAGAGAACCAAAGTCAATATATTGTTCACTGGTCGGTTAATTGTTGAAGACATGACTTTAAGTTTGAAACTTCAATAGAAATTCAGTCTATACTTCTGCATCAATATTATTTTGAGAGATTTTAAAGTTAGCACCTAAGTCTTAATGTCTGAAGTTAAGTTTTCACTAACAGAATATTTAAATGGGATATATTTTGAAGAAAATGAAAGCATCCTATTTTTTCCCTTTGAGGTATATTTTCAAACTACTAAATATCATCTATTGTAAAAAATAAACAAGAGAAAATTTGGTACTTTTTTCAAGGCAGCTAAATAGGAAGAATGCACATGGTCATTTCCAAGATCATGAAGCATTTTGTTAACTCATCCTTCTTGTGTGAGTTTTCATGTCCATCAACAATTTTTTAAATTACTGATATAGAGAAATTGATGAGAAGTTTGGAATTTCAGGGTTACCATTTGAATTTAAAGACATTTTCTGATTTTGAAATGAGAGTATTTTACCTATTGCACCTGTCATATACACATTATCCACAAAGTAATCGTAACATAAACTTTTTATCAAAAAACAATGCATCACCAATAGCCACTTATTTATTTCCTCAAATTTTACAGAAACAACATAGCTTGAGTAACCAATAATTTCAGTGTTACATAACTTCAAAACGGCAATAATGCTCTTTTCCAAGTAATTTTTATTTCAGATCCTTCATATATTTAGGTTATTCATTAGTATCCCACTGAAAATTTATTTTACTCTCCTTAAGGAAATCATATCTGTATTCGACTTAACATTTCAATTAGGTACCTCACATAATTTAATGCTTTAGTATGTTTTAAAAAATAGTGAACAAATACTACAATAAATAGTTATAGCATATTTCAATTTATTATGAAACTTGACTAAAATGTCCTCAGAAAATCTTTCAAAATTACCAATGGAGTGGTGAAACTTTATTAATTAAGGCAGCCAAATTTAGAGTCCATGATTTTGGCAGCCATGCATGCATCTTGCCAGCCATGCATCTTTGTGTCTAATTTTCCAGCTCTTTATTTATGAGTCAAAAAAAACAATACTTCTAAGAGTATATTCCCACTTGAAGCGAAAATACCATATCTTATAAGTAAGTTGCACCTCTTCCATTGCATGCTAACACTTTTATTCACCATTTGAACAGGACCCAAGAAAGAGTTGCTACTGATATATTTTTGTATCAGTACTACCATTTTCTTACAATTTTTGAAATCCTGTTTCCCTTGAAAGAGACTTTATTTTCTCCTCAAGACCATGAAACTGTTTCCAATCAATGAAATATGATCATGCATGAATATGGTACGGAGCTTGTGAAGGCCATGCTTCTCATTTTTATTTAAAAAATTCATATGTACTGTGGGTGATCTTATGCTCAGCTCACAGTTATGTAAATAATTATACGTACCTATCTCCCAATTTTGTGCAAGATGTTTTGTATGCGTACACAATATTCTGTGTATATATGCAACCAGGATCTCACAGAGAACTGTAAATTATGTGATACATGTTGTGGAGGCATGAGTGAACTCATTAATATTAAGTGAGTCTGAAAAATTAATCACTTTGTTTGCAATCATGGGTTTAATTTTTACTACAGGCAAGACCGCAAAATTCTCCTGAAGTGATCTTTGTGAGCACCACTGAGTATTAGACTTGAATTTGACTCTTATGCTGAGCATTAGCTTACCCAAAGTCTGAATGAATTTGTTCATTTATTTTCTCTTAATTTCTATTTCACACATAATATTTTACATTAGTAACACGGCTGCTTTCCATAAATTTACCTAGATTAGTTAAGCATTATCACCACTTGATTCAATTGGATCAAAGTAAAATTTTTACCACATAAATTTTTTATTATAAGCTGCTTTTACTAGTTAGATTTTAATCTACTTTCATAGCTCATTCTTCTGAATTCTGCAGGCAGTAATTTTTACTTGAAAGTGCTTCTTTCTTTTGCATCTTTCACTTCATGGATTGGGGTGGGTGAAATACCTATGGAATTGTGAGATAAAATATTTAAAAGCATTCCAAATGAGCAAAGTTTGGATGGTGATGTTTTACATTTAGTTCCTGTGCTTAATGTTTAGATAAAAGTAAATACTATTTTATACAGATGTTATGGATGTTTTAATCCTGATTGTTGCAACTTGTTGTAAAGTTGTTACCTTGTACAGTATTTGGGAAAAGAACAAAGCAAATGCATTTGCTTTCTGTGGATATATGAATGATGAATTCTTCTATGTAATTACATATTCCTGTCAACATTTGTTACAACTACATTAGGCTTTGAATTTTCCATGGAAGAATCACCCTGGTAACATGATTTTGTAAATGGTGATTGGAGGCAAAAGCATGAAAAATATCACAACGTGATGAAATATTTCTGCACTTTGAATATTGTATTCCATGTAAATTGACTGTAATGAAGATTTAAATTATTCTTTTGGAAATGAATGCATAGCATGTCTCAGCAAATCATTCACCCATTGTGAAATAATCTTTGGAGAAGCTTCCCTGGCCTCATTTTTAGTTGATGCTTTTTTCACCAAAATTAATGTATAAGTGTGTTGAATGTGTGTGGTTGAAAGACAGGCTTAATGGTTAAGTGTCAGTGTGACAGTATCTGCCCATCACATTCTTCTTCTTGTCCAGATTGCTTGCTAAGTGTAACACCAACTAGGAGGCTTGAAAAATGTTCCCAGTTAAACATTAGCCCAAGCCACATACTTAACTTCCCTGTTCATCTGTGGTCTCTGTGGTTCCTGAAAGTTTGCGCTGTTGGTTAGGTACTAAGTGTCACACTCCTGCCTCATCTCCATGTGATGTCAACACAATGGTTGTTACCACTAAATTATGTTGAAAATAAAGCCAAAGTCATGGCCGTTATTTATCTAACAAATGTCTCTTCAAAAAGAATTCCCCATTTGTTGTCAGTGAAAATTTTTACATAAATTGAATTATTATATTTTGTACTTTAGCTGTATGAATGATATTTTGTAGTTATGCACACTTCTTATACACAAGTACCTGCTGTGCATGTTTGTGTAGGACAATAAATGTCCCTTAGAGTGAGAGGAACAAAATGTATTCTAGAATCAATTCACTCAGAAACCCTCTTAGGGAGTACAACAAAATCAGCCATTCAGTTATTTTAATTATAACTTTCCCTCTTGTCAAAAGATGGATATCATGGATAAGAATCTAAAAAAGTCAGTATTTTACCATTAATTGCATTGTCTGCAGGACAACAAACATCATTGCATGCTCTTATATCACACTGATTGATACAGCAACATACATAGTATTCTCTCAATATTGGTAGGTCTTGGATAGCCCCTTTATCTCTATATTACCAACTGCTTTAGCATTTTTCATTTTGTAAACTAACTTGGCAGCTAAAATGTTTATTCATTTCCTTTCTCTTCCTTCCCAACCCAACAATCTTCTCTCTTTCATCCTCTTCAACATTTCTTTACCTCAAAATTCATCCTCTGACTAAGTTTGCCTCATAAAATATCCCATGAATTCAAGGATTGCAGACTAGCCACAAAAAACCTAAATGGAGTTACTTGCTGGCGTACACTAAGGCCAGATTTTTACAGAGAAAAAATTAATTGCCTTGACCAGCATTTGAATCTGGCTCTCTTGATTACAACTGCTCCATTTATATATCAAAGTTCATCTTGACCTCTAGCTCCTTTAAAGCCTCTAGGTATCTTGCCTTGATGTCTCAACTTGTGGTCGATTTTTTTTCTCTGTTGAAATCTTGCGTGTCTACAGTGAATAATATTTACTGCCTTAAAACATGAAAAAGTTGACTAAAATAAACATTTCATCATGACAGAAATGGAAATTACTATGGGATTAAACTGAAAGATATAAGAAAGAGTGTAGTCCAGTTTTCCAACGAGAGTACACTCAGAGGAGGAGGTACCTACTGTCTCAATCACACACTGCACTCATCTTATTGGCAAATTGTATACACTTTTTCAAAAAGATCCAACTGTTGGTGAAACATGTCAGACACCATTTTCAGTGCAACACATCATCACTTCAGTGAATAAGGAAGACGTGAAAATGAGTTTTTGGAATACCAGTCACTTAACAGCAACGATATGTCAATGGCAAGAAAAGTTCTTAAGTTCTATAACTTATTTGTTGCTAACCTATAAGGATTTTTTTAGCTCATGAAATTTTAATTGATATTATCTTGATTAAAAGTTAGCTTTATTGTCTTTTTATTATATTTGTTAGTTTTTAAATAATGTAAATTTTTTGTAGGGAAAAAAAGGAACCGATTGTTCTCAGGACAGGTTCTTATATCTAACACAGGTGTATCTTAAAACAAATCAAATCATTTCCAACAACAATTAAAACCACTTTGTCTATCTCTTCACGAATCTTAACCTCTTCTTTCATCTGTACCTCATAACTCAATTAACCTCCAGTCTATGATCATCCTTCTTTTGCAAAGACCAAGATTCCATGCTATATAAAGCCATATTCCACATTAGAGTTTTTATGGATCTAATTTTCATGCTCTAGCTTTAAATAGGTACTTGGTCAACAATATTCTCTTTGTAAATGTTCCTTAGCCTATTCAGTCCTATTGTACATTTTCTTCCAACCAAACTCATTTTCATCTAAAGCATTCCCAAGTTAGGAGGAATTTTCCACCTGCTCCACATCTTATTCTTTCACCTTTGTTTTTTCTAGTCTTTCTGCCTTGGAATCATCTCTTTACCCTCTTCTAACTGATCTTCATTCCAAATCTTTCATGGGCATTTGACGAGGTCCCTAAGAACAAGCTAACATTTAGGCTTCAAGCATGTAGAGTTCATAAAAGGTACTAAATTGGTATAAACTCACATATTTGGCATATACAAGTTGGCATATTCTCAACTTCCTCACTGATCCTGAGCAAAAAGTAGTAATTGATTGAAGCGCAGCTGTCAATACAGCATTTAATGTTATGTATATGGCTAGGATGACCTCCCAATCCCCTGAATTCTCACCAGGTACTTTAGCCGGTTAAGCCACCAATGTGTCCTTCTTCCTGGTGTACCTCTAAAGGCTTCACAGGAACAAGATGCTGTAACAGACTGCTGAATATACAATGCCATGAAGCAGCAGTGGAAACTGTGCTATTGTGTATATCAGCAGGTAACTCTATTAAGGTCTCCAGTTCATGGCTAGTGCACCACCTTTAAATAAGATTATTTACTGATGATTCAGTCTTCCATCAAGAAAAAAGTACAAGAACAGACCATTATTCTCCGATCTTAATTGTATCAATTCATGGTGTTACTACTGGGAGCTGAAATCTAAAAAAAGGCACCATTATACACTCTGGCAGAAAAAGTGCAAGCAACCTCAATATATAATTTTGGTGGAGCAGACATAAGTGAGGTCAAATATCTGGGCATGGCTCTTACCCCCAAATCGATCATGGGGGAATCATATCCGAAATGTTTGTGGCACAGTGTTCAAGAGATTGGGATTTATTATATGAATTGTCGGATAGTGTTCAAGTAAAAAAATAAATATGTACATACTTATAAGGCCACAAATGGTATATACAGAAAGTGTCACCTGGCTATAGGAAGAGATTGGTAGGAAAACCCTGGAGACTAGAAGGTTAATTGAAAGATTACTCAAAAAATCACATAAATTTCAATCTGGTACTGCAGACATATTTCTACTCTCAACCTACATCATCAGGACAGACAGAAGTGACAAATTGCAAAAGATCAACTGCCATACAAAATATGATATGTGAATTCGTTTTTCCCACACACAAAAATTGCTACAATGCAAAACTTAGTATGATTCTTTCAAACATTAGATAGAATGCTTCAAGCTTATTACAACTAAATGTCATTTTCATTACTGGTGAACTGCCACACCCCCTTGTGAAGGAATGTAGTTATAGATGTAGGTAAAATAATCATCTCCTTGTAGGTTCTGTATTTTCGGGTTTCTCTGCTCCGTTGTTCCAATATTTGGAATATTATGTTTCACACCTATTGCAGGAAACATCATCAGATCTATGATCTGTGCCATTGAATGACCTCAAATGAGATCGGACAGGGTATTTATACTGTCTTCAGGGTATCTGTCATCGCAGCCAATCAAAAATGAGGAGTCAAGAGCTGGCGCACTCCCATTGGCTTGAGACTCCCATTTCAAAATTAACTGTTTCCAATTGTTGTGAAGTCGATGTCCATCATCCCGATTGAAGTTTAATGGTCTTTTTTCAATTTCAATATCTTCACATACAAGAGGAGTGAAATAGAATTTTTCTTTCGCTATCAAAGGCGCTTCATTAATATTAATGTGGTGATCCGGGTCGGAGAATGCGTGCTCCACAACCTCTGGAACAACACAGCAGAGAAACCCGAAAATTCAAAACCTACAATCATATCGCTGCGAAAGTCTTCAGCAGAAATTTAATCATCTTCTTTTTCACCACTCCATAGCAAAGGATATGTTCAAGAGTTTTTAAGGAAGATCACCCACATCTGATTATGTACGGTCTTCCAGTGACACTAAAAATATTGTTTTGCAATGATTACATCAAACTTACGACAGGCCCCAGTGCTCAGCCCAGAGGTTTGTTTGGTTGGCGAGGGTTGAGCTAACCACATACTAAAATCAGGTATACATCAAGGAAGAGGAACCAGCTCCTTTCCCAGAAAGATCAGGTACCCAGAAAATTACATAATTAGGCTTAGCTGCACTTCCAAGCACCTTTCCAGGAACAAACCCAGGCCTCTGGTCATCAACTCAACATTCCATTGAGAGATTACACCGTTGAAAGTTCAACTCTAGACATTGAAAAAGTACTGTTCCTTTTAAAACTGTCACTGAGTTAAATATCAAAGTATGAGCAACTTCATACAACATACTAGAACAAGCTTATATGTTTAATTTTCCTTAATTTCTTCATCACAAAAGCAAGGATGTGATATTTTAATCCAGCCAACTAAAGAGTCAGAGAATTTATACCTTAGAAACCACTCGGATGGAGTACTCACCATTACCTACTCAAAGAGTGCAAAAGTAGTGATGGACTACGTGACCCTGCTTGTAAAGACAACTGAATATTAAAAACTTTATACATATACCTAAGTAGTTATAGTCAGGATGGTTTAATGACAACAAATTCTAATTTAAAAAGTATGCATTCATGTATTTTAGTATAAAATCATACACAAACATATTGAATTAATGACAGCAAAAGTTATCCCATGACAATAATAACATTTATCAACAACAAGTCAATTTTTACCGAATGAATGTAGCAATGCGGATTTTTTTTAAAACCAGTCTGCTTCATGCTGACAACAATAGTTACCCAATGGTATTGCCATATTTGACAGCATATTATGTAGATACACTTTTCCAAAATTTTTGCAGAAAAAATCACCCCCAGGTCTAACATGTGAAGGTTCAGTAATTCAGGCTTCCACAGACTAAAGTTCAAAACTAACTAATTGCTCTTTTAACTCAAGATGTCAGAATTTCCCATTTTGACTCCATTATATCTATTTCAACAGCATATTTACTTATGTAAGTATTTTCGTTAAATTAACATGAAAAATATAGGTATCAGTCTAGATTGCTTTCATTGCATTTCATACCTATGACTAACTCTAGAGTATACATTTAATTTTGCTTACTTCCACAACATGTAAGGAGATAAAAGTTAAGTATTGGAACCTAGATCGGTACAAGTGCATAGTTGCAGAAAAACTGTGTTTCTGCACAAAATCATTCCCTCAGAAATATATTTTAGTGAAAATGGGGTGCATCTCATTAGCTGTCAAATTTGGCATTTACCGTTACACAAAATCTAAGCATATATACCATCCAGGAAATTTGTGTGTAATACAAAGACAATATTTTCAGCACCTTAAGATTGAAAATTGCTGAAAATGTTTTAGAGGACTAATTGATATATTTCTGAACTAAATACATCAAATCACATAATAAATAAGTACCTAATTAATTAATAAGCTGAAAGTTAATTCGTCTCCACCAAGTTCCCTTCCACCACAAGTATGTATCACAAAAAGACAAAAATTGACTAGACGGATTAATTATATTTGAATTTTTTTCGGCGATTTTTTTGTTCTAGGCCTTTTTGGTTTCAGATCCACTCTCAATAATGTTGGCATCTTCTTTGGTACAGCCATTGCCTAAGCAGAAATTAAGAGAAGAGATTAAATTACACATGACTTAAAACTTTTCATCAAAAAAGAAAATTGTACTTAAAAAGGATGTGTAAAGTACGTAGCTTGACTTTATAACTAAATGAAACACTTTTAACATACATAATGAAGTACATATGTACTCCCAAAAAATGTGGAAGATGAGTAAAAAAATAATCTCTGATACATAATTGAATAACTCACTCAAAAAGCAAGTAACTTTCTGGACCTAGAGAGTATGAATCAGAAGCTGTTAATTTTCATCGGTAACCGTCGAAATGAAATACCCATATGACAAAAAAAAACAATCGAGAATCAGCTCATTGAGAGAAATAGTCAGAGAAATGGGCATTTCTCATGTCAAGCTGTGTTAAATATAAAAAAGTGCTGGACTGCAGGCCTAAACATGGACGGGAGAGTGGGATCTAGAAGGCCTTGCTTGTCCGCAGAAGAAGAGGGCAGGCGGCTTGAATATGTTTGCCAATATCCCTTCGTCTCATCTCCAGAGGCAAGGTATTAAAACTGGTTCAATCTATGATCTAAATTGAGCTGAAATACCCAATAGAATGACAGACGATATCCATGACAAAAGTACTACTGAAAAGATAGCAAGCATAGATAAATGCTTTGTTCAATCGTGCAAAATTACACCCTTCTCCTGAAAAAGTTATCTTCATCATTTCAAATGATGAAAACATTGTCTAGTGGAGATTAGACATTACACCCGATAGGGTCTGCAGTCCAATCCTTTCCTTTGTCGACATCAGAGACTGCATATGACCAATCCCCTTGTGTTCCGTTCTGGCCTTGTTATCCCTCAAGCAAATTTAATTAGATTCATACAGAAGAATCAGGCATACTAAACAGTAATATCTCATTAGGAAGCAAGCAGTGCTCATAGGAAAAGATGAAATTTTACAAAGCCTCAAAAAGATTAAGGATAAAAATTTAACATGATAAGAAATATTTATGCAAAAATATAAGATGTATTACATATGAAATGGTGCAAATGAGGCATTCCTGAATCTTGCTCAAAGCCTCAATCTAAAACACTCAGAGCATATTAATACAGTGTCTAGCACGAAATTGTTGGTATTGTAATGAAAGATGTTCCTTGGCAGTGTTGTGGTAGTGGTGATGGTTTGTAACAATGTCATGAATTGTGCTCTTCTTGTATTTTGAAGTTGCGCTGCACCACTGTTGTGAGTCGGTCGCATGTGTGTGTTCCCATGAGTGCGTCAGGGGCATGGAGTGTTTCCAAATAAATTGTTTAAAAGAATCACTTGCCTTATCACTATCGTACGTTTTCACGAAAGAGTAACAACAGAAATCACATGTCCCACTACTATTCCGACCTATATTTTCCAACAATACAAATGTTGGCTCGATACCTTTAAGGTTTAAAAATTGTCTTCAATTTTTTTATGATCTCTGAATTGCAAAGCAGATGTGGCCTGCTGAACTTATTTTCAACCCTCACTTATGCCTTTCTTTGTCCAGTCCCTGCATGGAGAAAAATTGCCAAACACCCTCACCTAAGTAGGGGTGGCCTCTCCAATCTCCCTCAAAACGATCCCCTTTGCCACCCTCCAAAAACACTAGGTGGGGGAGCAGATTTGCAATATCAAGACCATTAGCTGGGTTTTCGACTGTTCTGCCCCCAATATGCGTGAAAGCTGTAAGAATTTTTTGACCGGGACTGTACAACAAAAACTGACAAGACTTTGGGATTGGGAACTGACAAGATTAGTACTAATCACAGGTGAGTCATATTTGTATATCTAGAAAAGGATTGGTCCAAAAATAGAATTAGACACTTATGGCCGGTTGCACTAAACTTCCGCTATGTATTCGATAGCTATGAGTTCCATAAACTTATGGAGCTCATAGCGTTTTTCGGGTTGCAAGAAACAATCGGACTAATAAACAATCCTTCGATAGCTATTGCTTAGAGCACGGAGTACAATAAACTGCCACAAGATGACACTACAGTCACACCGTTGGAGATAGTAAACAAACTTGACGAGCGAAAGTTCAAAACAGTTCAAAATACGGTAAGAAGAGGTGCATAATGGCAAAGCGGGGAAAAATTTCGATGAATTCGAGAGAAACATCATTGTAGAATTGGTGGGAGAAAAACGACAAATAGTGGAAAATAAAGGGACGGATGCCGTTTTCTCAAAAGAAAAAGTGAAAGCATGGGAGGAAATTACAGCGAAGTACAATGCAGCAGTAAAGAAATAGCAGTAATAGGCTTGCTCCTTTTGGAGATTGGCTTCAAATTGTTTTCAAATTTCTGTAGAAGATCCATAACAAGCTGCTTGGGTAATCTTAATCGTTCCTTGAATTCCGATTCATTATAAATATTGAAAGGATCTAATCGCTCTCGGAAAATGCTCATTCTTGGAACATTTCTTAATACATTCATTATTTCTTCATCTGAAGAAGTGGATGATGCTTCACTCAGATCTATCCTATGAAATAAAAAACTAATTAAACAGTGATTATTTTAGTTGGTCCTGTATACCACTAGGAGAGAAATTCTAGTGAACAGTAGACATTCCTAGTACCTATACCTAGTAGGTAGCGCCTATAAATCTTCACCAACTGCACCATTACTGGTTTGCAGGCCCAAAACAATGCTTTCATAATTCTAATGCAGATCATTTCATTAAAATCAAGCAAGAATCCCTTTTTCCAAGCTCAAGTCAGCGTAATATAAAATATTCTCTACCCCTCAACGCTTTTAGATTTTGGTTCAATATATAGGTCGAGATAATATGTACCTTGAAACTACCGTAGACTTTAAACTAAGCTCTATTACTTTGGCCTTTTAAGCAACTCAACGTTTATGAGCACTTTCGTAATTAAGAAACGGTTAATACTCAAATTAACCAAATATACCAGTTATACTGTTTTGTGGTCACAAACATTCACTGTGATAAAATCTAATTTAAATTATGTGGCCATTCAACTGGAAAAAAAAACTTCCCTTTTTCTGATCCAATTATTTCACTGTACCTACTTAACAAATATTAACCATAGGAATAACAGAAAGGGGAAAACATCCGCCTCAATTCTCCAATGGATTATAATATTGAGTTAGGAAAGACTATCCGAAAATATCCGCCTCAATTCTCCAATTGATTATAATATTGAGTTAGGAAAGACTTCCGCCAGATTTTGCCTTTTTAATACCAAGGGCTATGTATTTATGCATCCGTATTATTGTGCACGGTATAATAACTCGCTATTTTAATGGTCGTGAGTTTTAACGTTTGAAAGGAATATGAGAAAACACGTGTGGGAGTAGGGCGAACCACATCAACGTAGCAGAAACACATCAACGAGATAATTAAAGGAAACAACGAGTTTATTTACGTACTTATTAAAAGAATGCAATTGCACACTACAACCGAAAGAAATGATCTTCACATTAACAAGTTCGTTGCAGTTATTACACACGTTAAAACCTAAATATAATTGAATATGAACACCGCAACTCAAGTAAACAGATTGCCACAGATGATCACTGCACTCCTGCATATTTGTATTTGCGGCTTGCGTACTTACGTTTAGAATTTTTTCGTAACGCGGCAAAATATGAACCTTTCAAACCGTGCAAAAGCAATTCACAGTAAATCGGCAATCCATGACAATTCATATAAAGGAAAATATGGAATGTTTAGTTATTATATGCATACCTGGTTGTCAAATATGACTTATAAGCTTGTTAGGTGGAAGTAAATGTCGAATAACTTGAAAAAAGCGAACTTTTTCTTTCAATAAAATCAATCCTCAAGCAATGACACTTTCAGACATCTGATTACAAATCCGCCATATTGTGTTATTATGGAACTCATAAGCTTTTAACCCCACCAATTTGGTTCGATAAGTTATCTGACAGTTTATGGAACTCATAAACTTATTGAACGTTCATGCAACACTTATTGAATGGTTGCTAGGGGTTATGAGTCTCATAACTTTATTGAATACATATGTATCGTTCGTGCAACCGGCCATTAGACAATTAACAATGACCAACTTTTTTACTTTAACCAATACATAAACTTTAAGGTTATTAACATTATTATTGAGATTTACCTTTGCCTCAGGTTCATAAGATTCATCAAATAAGTCCGGTGAATTCTGAGGGAATTTAACTGCTACTCTGTCACAGGATCCCTCAATGCTTTGAAAATGAAGAAAAATACAATTTTAAAAATAGAAAATAATTGCAATTATTGGATACATCATGAAAAACTGTACTTAGTCTTCCACTCACTCTCTATGCTTTGTAATCTCCTTTCTAGTGGATTCAAAGAACTCATTTAGCGAGGAGGTAAAATACTTTACGGGATCCTGGATCACATCATTAATTTTTTTTGAGTCAATGGTTGCGTTGGAATGTTCCTTTTCATCAAATGGTTTAGTTTTTAGTTGCTCTAAAAAATCACACAATTTATCAAAAAATATAGCCAAAACTGAAGACAAAAAATAAAAAGAAAAAAATGATTCAGTAGCCAACAGTACAATAGTCAACAGCATTTTACTAAAAATTACAGGAAACATTAAGAGTCCATGTAGGTACAATTCCAAAAAACATAAGCATCTTGTTGGTGAAGGCTATTCAGGTTCTTCACTGGGTCTTGCACTAGGCACTTGCATTTGTTGATGCTTTGATGCATAAGGGATGCTGCATTGTCCTCAGGGCAGAAATGCAGCTGCAGTCACACACTAGTGTGTGACCCGGTAGAGAACCCGAATAGCCTTCACCAACTGTATATGCCGGGAAAGCATCCAATCTTTCTTAACATAAGCATCTACTCAAGGATTTAAAGCATCCTTATCAAAGTACTCCAAGTAGTTCCCTTTTCCAGCCACTAATCATAATGATCGTACAATAAAGGTCCATATAATTTCCACTTTCTTAGATGATTGCTTTACAGCAAAACATAAGTTGATACACCTAAATCTCAATGGAGATTTTGTTTATCAACCAAACAACACAAGGAAAAGTATACATACACAAAGCATCTAAGCAAAGTCTAACATATACTTATCAGGGAATGAGAAACTGTTTACATTATGTATAGGTACAGATACAAAAGGTACACCGTAGATCCTATGAATGTTCATGGACTTAATGAACTTTTATTTACAGCAGGGGTTCTAACTTTCTTTTATAAGAAGTTTTATAAAGGTTTTTTATAAACTTGGCCTGCAATTGATATAAGTGATATTGATTAGCATTGTTAATGATGACGATACATTATTGCATTGATAGTTTAGCAAATATATTGTAATGGAAAAAGAATATCTACACAGAGTCTAAGGATTGCATACTGCACACAGAGAGGCTTCAGCACAACTTACTGTGCGATAGTTGAGCACCACCCAATCTATAGTCTTCTATCTCTTTGTCTTTTAGCTTAATTATTCCTATGGCCTTTTCTTCCCTTTCTTTCAAAGTTTGAACCATTAGTAACAACGGCAAGGTAAGTTCGTGAAAAACCTGCGGCAAAAGAAATGTAGGGTTATAGAAGGTATAACTGAAACAAAAACAAAGGTACATTTACAACAAACATCTGCTTGAGAATATTTACATTTTTCTGTGGAACTAAGTCCAATTTTAAGTCGAACTTAAATGGAAATCCCCCGATCGTAGAAACTGACTTTAAGGTTATTGCTAATGATTCTTCCGTGCAGACAATATTGTCATCCGAAGTCCTCTCACAAAGCGAGGAGATTGCTTTTTTAACAAGAACTTTAGGAGTCGCCTCAATTTGAGGGTTAAGTTCCTATGAAAAAATCAACGTCAATATGAAGAATACTTAAGAATACACGCACAAATATCTATAACTAAAACATACATGGATTATGTCCACAATTTCATATTCTTCTAGTTTCTTTTTCCATATGTCTTTTAAGTTAGACAACATAAACTCATAGACTCCCGCAGCATCCGTCACATTCAAAAAACAGTCCTCAGACCGAACTCTAACGGTGTTCCACATCACTGTGACGGTACAAATGATGGGTTGTTAGAAGAACTCGAATTATAATTTATTTCCGATGCTTAAACGCATTATTGAATACAGTATTTCCTGTTATTTATGACTTAATAACAATACTTCCACATCTTTATGTCCCCCTTCCCTCCCCCTTCTAATTTTCACGATCGCCACTTCCAATACGTTTTTCAACTGTCTTTTTCGTTTTATACAGGTTTCATGGGTTTCATGGGCGTTAGTCGTTCGAAGGGTATTGAAGGTAATAAGGAAACTGAAGTTTCCTGAAGTCCACGGCTGAGGAGTTGATATTTAGTAGGTATGACACTTCCCGAATTAATATTCATAACACTGTTTTCTCATTTAAATGATTTGTGCATCACAATTGTGGCTTAAATACTATGTGTTTTGTTCCGTTTGTGGGCGCATCCGGTGACCCCTTAATAGCATTCATAATTTCCTTTATTATTGAGTAGTACTTAGTTTCGTACGTAGTGTCCTTGTTGAGTACTATGGTGACATCATTTTCACTCTAATAATACTCTTTGAATTATATTTTTTGCGATCATGATCATCTGTCAGCCACGGTGGATCCCAATCGTGAATCTGGTGTAGGAAGTGACACCGACAATATGGCAGAGCTAGCTGCATTATTAACTACAGATATTCCTGAAGGCCGAAGCAATTTAGCAGATAGCCATACTAATTTAGAGCGTGTAGCTGAATACTGTGAGGGTAACTACTTTCAGGTAAGATTCGGTATTGCCGTTTTGTCACTATTATGTGCAATATACTGCACCGTGTTTCATGACACTACTTACTTTTGAATAGTTTAAAGTGCTGCTTTAGTTTGAGGTTGTATTTACCCTTCAGTCAGAGAACAAGAGAGCTGCTCTAGAGGAAACGAAAAACTATACGACGCAGTCTTTGGCAAGTGTGGCTTATCAAATAAATACATTGGCGTACAATTTCCTTCAGCTGTTGGATTTGCAGTCAACTCAGCTAGCCGAAATGGAAAGCCAGATGAATCACATAGCTCAGGTGTGTGGAACTTTATTTCCGGTCTTGGATTTTATGCTTTTAAATTGGTTTGTTTGTGAAAATGTGAGTTGCTGGTGCCTAATTATTTTGATTTATGGGTAGACTGTCATGATACACAAGGAGAAGGTGGCTCGTCGGGAGATTGGAGTACTGACTGCTAATAAGACAACTACTCGTCAGTACAAAATAATAGCTCCTGCCAATCCTGAGAAGCCCATTAAATATGTAAGGAAGCCAATTGATTACACAGGTTAGTTTTTGAGACAATCTTTTTTATCTCTATGTTTATGAAAATTGTCAAGATGGTGAACTATACCATAGGACCAGGTATCAGGTGCATACAAATCCAAAAAAAAACAATATGCCTAAATGTGATTCTTGGTGAAACTTTTGTGGGAAATAGCTGTATATTTGTTACTCGGGTGTATGTGGGGTACACCCAAACAACACATATTCAGCTATATAAATATGATATGGTGTGGATTTTACATGTATGTTAACATGTTGCTTACGGCAGTGTTTAAATGCCACATACGTTTGCAATCATGATCAGTGCTTCATGATATATATCATGAAGGTCATTGTTTTCAACATGACTGTTCCAACTGACTTTCAAACGCACTATGGTTTGAAATTCTACTGCTCCTATGTTATTGGTTATTTTTAATTGGAATTTTTTTAAAGTTACTTACAAACAATGTCAGAAATCCTTCCTGGTGTCATACAGCAGAAAACAGATACCTTTATGCAGAGGTATGCAGCAAATATGACACATATAACGTGTTGCTCGTCTAACATTTTTGGATGTGCACACTTTACGCACCCACGTGTGACATTTCTTCCTTTCCCCCACTATGGGCTCGAGATGATGCGTTGCCAACTCCCCTGAGAGCCTGAACGGGTGACCTTCCTTGGGAGGCCCGCTGTGTCGGCTTTTTCACCAAAGGTTTTATCTCGCCACTTGGCCCACCCATTTCTTCACAGTACAATAAGGCTTCTTCACTGATAGTCCTGTTTTATTTATTGTAGTATACTAGCATCATGAATGGTTATGATCATCCTAAGGTCTCTTTTATCATTTCAGTTTAGGAGCTGGACTTGGCCCTTTTCAGTAAAAGGTGTATTCTCTAGTATTCAGTTTTTTTAATATTTTTTTTTTATTCTGGAAGTCCCCTGTTCACTCTAATTGTTCCACGTACTCCTGTTTTCTTGGAAAGAAGAGTTTGCTATTTTTACACTATTATAATAATTGTCCGGATAGATGTGATGCTGATGTGGTATTTATGTTTTGGCGTGGATAAACCCTTTGTTAAAGCATCAGCTGTCATCTCCTCTGTTGTGGAGTACTGGATCATGACGTCGCCACTGTCCACCTTATCCCTGATGAAGTGGTGTCGCATGTCTATATGTTTCGACCGTGGCCTGTACCCTCGGTTTCTTGACAAATCAATTGCTTCCTTGTCATCGTTGTCGAAAATGAGGGTTGGAGATGACACCAATAGGGGCTCCAAGTCTCGAGACAAAGCACGTAGCCACAGTGCTTCCAGGCAGGCAGCTGAGAGGGTCATATACTCGGCTTCAGTGGTGGATAGTGCCGCTGAACACTGCCTCTTGCTCTGCCATACAATAGGGCCACCCTGGAACAAGAAGAGAGTTCCCCTGACCGAACAACGGTCGTCTGGATCGTTGGCCCAGTCAGCATCGCAGTAACCAACACATGCATCATGTCTGGTCTTCGGGTTCTTGGAGTACTCAATTTTTGCATTCAACGTGCCCTTGAAATAACACAAAATTCTTTTGATGGCTGCCCAATGTTGCTTCCCTGGTTTCTGCATGAAGCGACTCCTAAATCCGATGGCGAAGGTTATGTCTGGCCTTGTACCCTGACTGACATAGCAAACTGCCCACTGCTTCACGGTACGGGATAGTTTTCATTTCCGAGATGTCCTCTTCTGTTGTCAGCAAATGTGCCAAACTTGGTGTTGATCCCATCCATAGCTCCTCTGGCATTTTTCCTTCAATGCTGGAGTTTGGTGACCTATTTCCCAAATACACAGCAGTAGACACTGCTTCAGCCCAATGCCTTTTAGGAAGACCTGCATCAAAAAGCATACTCCTTGCAAGCTCTATGATGGTCCGATTTTCCCTTTCAGCTACACCATTTTGCTGAGGTGAGTTGTTGCCTTATCCTGGACTGCTCCTAATATTTATGCATCTCATTGCCTAAATATTCACGACCCTTGTCTGTCTTAAGTGTTTTAATCTTCCATCCAATTTGATTCTCGATGAGAGTTTTGAATTCACGAAAGTCGTCATCACCTGGTTCTTCTCTTTAAGGAAAAATACGAAAGTTTTCCTACTGAAGTCATCCACGAATGTAAGAAAATACTTGGAACAGCCGATGGATATGTTCTCCATTGGGCCACATACATCCGAATGTATCAGATCCAGGATTCCCTGTCTTTATTTTGCTCCTCGGGAACAGTTGTCTGTGTTGCTTGCCCCGAATAAAAGATTAACATTGTGAGTTTTCAGTGTTCGCAAATCTTACCTCCGTTCTTGAATTTTTACTCAGGTCAACCACATTTTTGTATTTAAATGGCCAAGTCGTCTATGCCATAATTTGGCGATCAGGTCTCTGGCTGCTAAGTATGCCTGTTCCTTCTTCATATCTAGCCTGTAGATTCCTCCTCCTATTGCGATATGGTCTCCTTTGCTATCGCTGATGTAACTACCCTGCTCGGCTGCGGAATGCAACCGAGAATCCATTTCTCACAATCTTGCTTACTGACAACAAATTTACATCACTTTCCGGAGCTTACACGACTTCCTTCCCTGTAACTTGCTCAACTCCATTCTTGGCTATCACATGTGGCTTCACACTGCCAATTGCCTTTGCTTGGATTGTATCTTGATTGGCAACAGTTATACCGACATTTGGACAAGTGTCAAAAGTCTGCAAATTCTTTTTCTCATTGGTGATGTGAACTGATGAACAAGAATCTACGTACCAATTTTGCGATGAAGTCGTTGAAGAAGTCAGTAGAGCCACAATTGCCCTTTTATTTTTTGATTTGTTATGGTCTTTCTTTTGATTTTCCTCCAGCTTCTTCCTAACTTTGCACGCCTTTGCCATGTGCCCGAATTTGTTGCATTTGAAACAACGTGGTCCTTTCTTTGCATTCCCATGAGCGATGAATATTGTCTGCGAATTTGCACTTTTTCCTGATTTGGTGTCCTTGACGTCCTGCAGCAGTTTCCTCTTGATTGAGTCAACCGTTATTGTCTCACTGGAACTCTCTGTGCCCATAATCATCGATCTATACTCATACGGAAGACCAGCCAACATCAGGGTACCAATCCACTCATCAGGAACATTGGAACTGAGGCCTTCGAGTATGTTTGCAGTGAAAACAATCTCGTTGGCATATTCTTTGGCATTGTTGTATTTTTTGAGCTGGCAGGTGACCGAAGTATGAAGTTAACTTACTTTTCTAGTGAGACCAGAGTCCTCAAACGCTGATTTCAGATTATCCCACACTTCTTAAGGAGTTTTTGCTGACCGAATAGGTGAATAGTTCACCGGGTCCACGCAGAGAATTAATTTTGATTTTGCCTTCTCCATTTTTCGGGTATCTTCGATGTCAGTACCGTCAATGCATCCCCAGATATCCTCATGCTCGAGGTATGATTGCATGGCAAATTTCCAACTCGGATAATTCTCATGACCTTTCAGTTTTTCGATTGACTGGATTCCTTGCAGTGAGGACGTCATCTCTGTTACTCCTTGAACTTCAATCTCTTGAACTGTTGCATCCGGATCTTGGAATTTCAAATTCTTCTTGATATACTCTATTTTACTCATACTGGACATATACTCATGCCAAATATTGAAGATTATGACTTCAACGAGACTATTTTCGTGGACTTCTGCTCGCGCGACTTCTCACGATCAATTTTACTCAACTTTCGTACCGTGGACTGTTCCTTCCTTGATTGAAGTGTCCTGGGCCCATAACCTGTGAAATTGGGTACTTATGATCAAGGAATAACACACGTCTATATGGTTTTGATAGACTGTATTCAAGTGCAGTTAACCAAGCCTACAATTGCATCTCCAAGTTACTATACGTACACTAACAAGATTAGATTCAGAGTAGTTGGGCAGTATTTTAACATTCCCTGTGCTGCCTAAATGTATAAATATTACCTGAATCACTTTCATACAACATGAAAACAAGCAGTCGATATTTGACTATCTTAGCTGGGTTTATGTGTGGAATTTCAGTCCTCCCCTTCAATGAATCATGGCTTCATCTAATGATAACTCGTTTGGGCTTATAAACTGTCTGAAAATTTTCTACGATGTAGACCAAAACTGGTTGGATTTTGAATAGTCTGTCAGCTGTTTTATTTGAAAACAAGTGGTTATTATTAAAATGCCTTGCTTTCTAAACAATTATGCCTAACTCATGCACCAGGTGTGCCTTCAAATTTCTCTAGATTGATTTTTACATTCATTTTTTCCACACACTGAAATCCCTCCTGTCATTGTCTCCATAATCACACTCTTCTGAAGAATCACTGTTACTAATGAAGAAAGGTGGAGCTAACCTTTTTTCCGTGATAGGTGGAAAGTCGCTATCATTTTCACTCTCACTGCTATCTTCATCAGCCTCAGCAGGTGCATCGGATAATTCATCGGCGCACAAGTCTTGTAAAATTGCATCTTCTCTTATTGTTTTTCTTTTAGTGATCTTCACAATGCTTACACAATTGCACAAGTGATAATACAGTGTAGCAATAAAGTACGGCAAAAAAAGTGTAATCTCTCTGATTTGCAGAAGCATTTGCAGAAGCATATACATAGGCACAAAAAATATTTCAATGTCTGGTATGTAAGACATCCAGTAGTCCACCACAGAACCACCTTGAAAACTGAACTTCAGTGGAGAAACCGTGTGAGCAAGAGTCTCACGAGAAACTGACGTCAGATCCTCAGTTTTCATTTGCCTTTCGTGAGTGTGTCTCATATAGTTAGAGCATAAAATACATGATCGAGAGTGAGCCAGGATGAAGAAAGCCAGATATGCTTGGGTGAGTCTTTTTAGGAGGTTGAAGTTGGTGATAAACCCAAAGGCCTTGAGCTAAAGCTAAGACGTTGAGCTAGAATGAAGTGATAGAGCATAATGAAACTTCTCCGCGATGAGAGTGCACTAATTGAGGACAAGAAAACAGAGGCCCTGTGGTATGTGGTGTGGGTCATCTGCTTCACATAAGCAAATGGGGTTCCAAGGGATAAGGGTCTGGGACATTGTGGAAATGAGAAATGCATAGCTTTGAAAAAAATATCTGGAAGTGAAAGATATGCCTTGCTTTGTTTGGCAGTAGGACTCCTATGCTTGTTCCCTTGCAGAGGCAACCCCGAAGTAGCATTAGGATGAGGAGTGCAAATGAATAAAACTTTGTAAATGTATTATTTATATTACTCATATGCATCTTAATAGCATTGGATAACTGCGAATACTAATCCCCTAAAAAATCTATTTGAATAATTATATTTTACTCTAGTGTTTCAATCTCAGTATCACAATATGTATCATCTGACCTAAATGCATATTATTTTTGGATAATTTTTATAAAATATGTAACACTATTTACATTGCCTAAGAAACTGTTAAGGTAAATAGATTGGGAACAGATCATTTACCTTCTTCAGTCAGTTTACTTGTACATCCAGTTATGCGAATAAACTGCTGTAAATGGCTCTTGTGTGAAAAGATTCAAAGATATCTTATTATTATTTCAAAGAAAAAAATAATAGGCACTCAAAAAGGATGCAAACAATGCAAAATATAATTATTGGCAATTGACCTTTAGACACAAACAAAATGCATATATTTTTCATAACTTTTTTAGAATAAACTCAGCCAACAGTTAAAACAAGAATTCTTTTTGTCCGTACTTAATGCATGGCTCGGGAAAAACAAGGATTTTCATGATCCATAGACAATATGTTAATGTATGGCATTAATACATGTGCACTACACACTGTCGAAGGTATTATTATAATATTTCTTAATTTTCTTTTTATACTATTTTTGGGGAAAAGCCGTAGAAAATTTCACTGTGCACTACACATTTATTAATTATCATCTACACATTAAAACATAATAATATAATGCTGTTGGAGAATTTTAAAACTTTTATGGTCATTGTATTGGCAATATTTGCCACAGTAGGAACGTATACATATTAATCAAATCTGGTAAAATATGCATACATTATTTTACAATATCATTTTACAGTGAATAGATATTTTGTGGCTAAAAATAGCGAAGTACATATACTCATGTATGTGGATAATAGAGTGTACTTCAGAACTAGGATACTATGTGTATAAATTAAAATAATTAAGCAATTACTCTTTAGAGAATATCCTGCTGCACCCATTTGAGATATGTATTATGTTCATGTTATCCGATTATTGTGTGTCAAAGGATGCAGGTGGATGGATCATATTCATTGAAATTTTCACATAACTTCACATTCAACCATCCTCTTTCAGCCAGATCAACTCTCCCTGAAGTGGCTCCCAGTCATTGTCATCAATGATATCATCACCTGATTTACCCATCTCCTGCATTACCTTCCTACTACCCATGTACCTCTTAACACTAGAAGGATAGAAATTTTGCCAAAACTTGGAGGCCAGAGGGGTCAAATTTGACCCCTTCGTTCTTTGCCCACTGTGCTATTAATCTCATGTGATTTATTGTATAGTATTAATTAGGGATTACGTAATACTTGAAAATAAGGACTTTTTACTCCCACTTAAGGTATTATTATAATATTTCTTAATTTTCTTTTTATACTATTTTTGTGGAAAAGCCTTAGAAAATTTCACTGTCGATGAGTCCACCCTCCAACTGTGCTCGTCATTGAGTGCCTTCTGAAACATTTACCAAATGGTAGGTTGTAGAAACATGAGCACAACTCATCCAAATAAATGTAACCGCCATCACCTCGCGGAGGTTGAAAATCGACAATCACTAAACATCAACAAAGGTGCACTTCACTTGGTGCCAACTAAAAAATCTCAGATTTCAAAATAGTAGGACGTGACCTAGCGAATGAGTTAGCTTCAAATTCAAACAGCGTACACATTGAAAGTATGAGCAGACTCTACAAAAATCAATTTTCAATTCGGAGTCTACAGAGAATAATATTTCAAGTAAAAGCCGGTGAGGAAATGCAACACAAGCATGTTGACATGGCAAAGGAGTAAAAAGTGGGCATTTGAGATGTTGATGGCATAGGGAGTAGAGATCTTGTTACACTAGGGCATTTTTTAAAAGTTAAAAAACACATATATAGTTTTAATAGCAATAATATAAGGAACAAAAAGTTTGAAATTGTATCCCTGCTAGGGGGTCAAATTTGACCCCTCCGGCCTCGAAGGTAAAAATAAAAGTTTCAACTTAACCGTTCAACCGTTTTTTTATGAAATTCACCAGGCTTATGTCTTCTCAAAAAAGATGAAAAGTCATGAAATTTCATTTCCATCTGTAAAAAATGAAGAAATCGTCGGCATTTTAAAAACTCCGAGGGGTCAAGTTTGATCCCTCCGGCCTTCTAGTCAGGAATAACCTCCTGTTTTCTGCTTCACTTGCCTTGGCACTCTGCTTGTCTTCCTTGGCTACTCTCACGAATACCTCATCAGTTTCTCATTACGTGACTAGCTTCATCATCCAGCCTTAATTCCTCTATCTCTGCATTGTCCAGGAACTTCTTCCTTTGGGGTACCTTTTCCTTGGCCAGCTGTGACTCATATTATCTCCTCTTCTTTGTTAACCCCATCAACAGCCTCTCTTGCCATTCCCTTCACTTCACCTTTCACTTAGTGGCTCTCTCTCAACATTTTAGGACAGTTTCTTTGTAGTTACCAATTTCTGCACAATTGTAACATAGCATCTTACCCTTCCCTTTGCCTCAGTGATCATCGCACTAAAGTGAGAAATGTGTCCAGGCTGTTTGTAATCATAAAAAAAAATTCTCTTCATAACTTTCAATATAGGCATTAACCTCTACTCTGAAAGAAGGGATTTGTTATTACAACTTCTATTAAAATATGAATCAGTATTGATGTTAATAGAACTTTTAGTCAAGATACTGTTTTTTTCATTACATAAAACTTTCAAGTTTTGGTGTTGTTACAAATGCTGATGTATACAAAAAACAATGGCCTATTGCATTCCTAGCACTTTACCCTCATAACTCCCCATTTCTGATTCTCTCTCATAGTGTGCAGACATAGCTCATCATTATATTTGTCTGAAGTCATAAAATTGTGGTTTGTCTTCATATTTCATTTGATAACCATATATAAGTGCAGTAAATAAATATTCCAATATTTACGATGTACTCGAATTCAGTTTTCTGCCTTGTATTAGTCAGTATATCAAGAACAAACCTTGTTTCATATCACATTACTGGCTCATCTTCATTTAAATGTATGCTGTCCAGATGAAATATATTTTTTGCTGAAATATATTTCATCTGGTATTTATATGAATGTGTGGTGCCTTTCCTAGCTGCCTAACTATTGTAATGTCCACTGTATTAATTTAGGGTTTTGTCTCATTATCAGGAAATTAACTCTCATACCTTCAGCAGAAAGCCATCAAATAAAATTTTAGCAAAGGTTGGCATTTCAAAGAAAACTTCGACTATTGGCCTTTCAGTCTATTCTTTTAGATATGACCCACGTAGAATGCATGTCAGAATTCAAAACATATTAACCATCTAAAGTAATTCCATCCCACTTTTGTAATTTTGATTTTTTTTTGTGTGTTCGTTTTTAAGGATGTATGATTTTGATTGGAAGTCATTTCTTGATTATCATATTTGATTCTAAAATTGTTTTAAATCCTCCACAGCTTTGGATGATGTTGGGCATGGTGTGAAATCCACTTCTGGTGGGACTCCACGAGCAAAACGTGGATCCAGCCAGGGGAGCATACAATCGTTAGGACCACCTCCTGCTGCCGTAGCAGCCATGAATGCCTCAGTAGGTCCTGCTCCCACCACTAAACCACCCACACCACCGCAGTCCATTCGGGCTGGAGCTGTTGGAAGCCTCACCAAAGGATCAAGAGAATATCGTACACCTCCTGCTGTTGCTCCTCCACAGGTATTTTTGTTTTTCGTGCTTGATTGGTACCAGGAAGTTAGTTCAAAGAAAATTATAATTGCTTCCAAATTCTCCAAAATGCAAAGAGTGAGGAAGATGATAGATAAATGTCTTTATTGGGGTAAGATTGAGAATCTAAAAGTCCCTTCTGCCATCTTACCTCTGAAGTATGAATAGTCAAATGTGTCCATCAACTGATGAGTGTTGGAGAAGTCATTACTGCTTTGAATTGGATGCAATGATCATCTAGAGCTCTTTCAATTCATAGTTTGTTCTTGTGAAATTTGTTTATATTAGTGTTTTAGCCTTGCATGAAATAAAGTGCTACATACTCTTTAGAGGACTTCAGTTGTTAAATTGCCGACCTGTTCTGGATGGATGGTGTTGGTGAAAGAAAAGATGGAGCTGCAGTGTAAGCTTTAATTGGCTGTGTTCCATGGGCATGGTGGTTCTGACCTGTTCCTGTAAATTGTTCTTTGATTGCTGGGCCTTGGATTATTGTGGAAATATCATGCCTGATAAATACAACACCTGACATAAATTTGACCTGATGCCAGTGATCATGTACAGTCAAGCCTGTTTATAATGCAGTTGAGGTGGGCGAATATTTACTTCGTAATAACCGAACTTCATTAAATGAGGACCAGTTTTTCCCAACCTCTCTTTGACGGGGAATGGCTTTACTTCGTTATAACCAGGACTTCATTATAAATGGATTTGATATAAGTGGGCTTGACTGTAATTTATTTTCCCAGAATCATTAGGGTGGACTATGATTAGGGACACCGAAAAATGGTAAATAAAAATCATCAAAAGCGGTGTTTAAAAATGACAAATATGGTAAATAAAATCGTTTTTAAAAGGAGAAAGCTGTGTTTAATGTTGGGAAATAGGAGTCTTAAAGGAAGGGCTTTTTAAAATATTATTAATAAAGACTTCATATGTGAACAAAAAGTTGTTAAATGTGTCCATCACCATTGCGTAGCTTTCGTATCAATGAACAAAGAAATTAGCTTTTTTAAATACAATGTTATTACACGGATAAAGTTAATTTAACCAAGCCTATATGAATGTAATTCAGATTACAACCATTACTACCAATCTTTATTTTATTTAGAATCGGCTTGGCGGCGAGCCCAGCGAGCAGGTTTTTTGTCGGATCTGGAACCGGATCCTTGCCTGGGTTTCGGATCTTTATCTAAGTTTCGGATCCTTAGTTTCAGATACTCAATTCTGAATTTCATTCCTTTTCTAATCCTAGATTTTTAATATAGGTATATATAAAAACAGCAACAATAGAATTACCAAAAACAGGTAAATTTATTGTAGAAATATCAACTTCCTATCATCTATGAGGATTATATTTACCTGGATCAAGATTTACGGATACAATAACTACCTATATCTTGTTACTTCTAATGTAAAGTTCACTTTCCTTATCACATACTCATCAAGAAATACATTCTTGAAACCCGTACAACTATTCTTCAGAGTGCAGTTAAAACAAACCTTATAAGTTCATTTTCATTAATGAAGGAATTATTTTCCAATTATTAATCAAATCCTTGAACTCTTTCAAATTATTTTTTAGAAACACAAAAAAATTTTTAATGTGGCCAAGAGATCCCATTTATGGAATATCTAGGGACTCCATTTTTATGACGAAAAAATTATTATAGAATATCACTAAACTAACAATTTTGCATTGTCTTATTAATAATAACCTTTAAAATGAAATTTGAGCATTATGTACTCCTAAGGGGAGGTTGTGTAACTCTGATCTTGAAATGAGATTAACCTTTTTTCATGCTACTAGAAGAAAAATTTTAAAAAAATGTTTAGGATTTTTTCTCCATTTGCCTGGGGTTGGCCTGGGTTTGCAAGAAAAAAGTAGAATGACATGTGGGGAGCCTGCATTCTCCAAACTCAGGCAAGCCGACAATAACAGAGTGGAGTAGTGGACTGCAGGAAATGAAGTTCGATTCTTACGCTGTTTAAAATTTTTCTTTCAACCATTGAATAAAAAACTTTATCATCCTTCATTTCCAACCTTTGTGTGTGGATATTGACTTTTTTGTACTTCTATCGCTTCAACTAGATTTACAAATGCGTCACTCAAAAATACACTGCAAAGTTAATGTAATGATTCCACAATTTAATTCTGTAATATAAATTTTTTCCAAACATTTCCTTTCGCCAAATTTAATTATTTTTTTGACTTATAATTTGACATGAAATTTCTGATAATCTACTTTTTTTTAACTGCCTACTAGCATTACCCTAGGAATACAGCGCGGCTGTATTCTTAGGTAGTGTTAAGGATCGAACACGGGAATCTGGCGAATGTAGGCGACCCGCATGACATTCGGCTTAATTTTTTTCTCGCACATCCAGGTCTATGGAGAAAAAGGTCAAGACGAGTATTTTTTATTTTGTTTTCCTCATTTGTGGCACGGAAAAAATCTTCTCATTTCGTGACCCAAGTTACTTAACCTCTCCTTGTTGGTATCTACCATACATACATTTCATTCGCGGGGCGCATCGATGACGAGGCCGCGAGATGTTAAAATCTCCTATCCGGATCTGAATTTTTACTCTCCTCGGATTTGACGGATTTGATTTCAGTAGCGAATGAAATGAAAGACCCGTGGATCTTTGGATCCGACCCGACCATTCTTAATTTATGAGTGGTACATTTGTAAATCTAATTTAAACAACAAAAGTGTAGTAAAGTGAGTATTCAGATGTAATGGTTTGAAATTGAATATGATAACATTTTCGATGCAGTGACTGAAAGAAATAAATTAAACTGCGATTGGGATGGAACTTCGCACAGGACACTAGCTCTCGTTGTACGCCTAATCCCGGCGAATGTAGGCTACCCGCATGACAGCCTTCGGCACCCCCCCCCCCACCCCCCCTTACCTGCGATACCGGGGTAATGGGGGAAAAAAGTCATTTTCTTTATTTTGCTTCTAGTTGCACGGGATTATTTTCATCTAATTACGTGACCTTAGTTACACATCCTCTTCTTGTCAATATCTACCGCACCTACATTCCATTCACGGGGCACTTCGATCGCTAAGCTGTGAAAATTTCAACTCTATGATCCGGATCCGATTTTACTCTGTGTGTTTGGATCCGAGTCCGGAACCGAGAAAAATGAAAGATCTGCGGATCTTTGGATCCGACGGATCCAATCCGGCCGTCACTAAAGAAAATATTTCATGCTACAAAAATTCGGCATTTGTAAAATATCTCAAATTTCTTTTAAAAAATCGCGTTTCAAAGAAGACACGGTTAATTTCGTGATTAAACCCTAAAGTCGCTTATTTCGTGAATCCTGTCGCAAAAAACGGTTCGCAAAAATGTCATGTCCCTAACTATGATTCACTATATTAGTATTATTTTTTATTTCCAAGGAAAAGGTTTTTCACCATTATTGATGATATGTGGACACATTTAGTACTTAAATTCTTACCAACATTAATGTTGAAAAATATAGGAAATGTGTGATGGTAATATACCATGGCAGAGATTTTTTTTAATTTGCATTTTGGCTCTAACTATTGCAGGGAAAATTTTAATTTCTTATTCTCTTTTGATGTTATTGAAATAACTCTTGCCACTGATGCCAGTTGTCTTTTTTTTCCTCGCAGGTTCCCAGCCATTATGCACCAAACTACCCCCTGGGCCACCCGAGGCGTGGTGAGCGGGCTGCTGGATACAGCACTCTCCCGATGCCTCCATCAGCTCACATGCACACCCACACCTTGCCGCATCACCCGTCTCCCCAGATGAGTGCAGCAGCCCCTGGAGGTGTGCCTCCTCTCTCCCCTCCTCCCCCACAAGTGGGCCTTGTCCATCCTATGCCCTCTCATGCCTCCCAGATGCAACAGCAGAACCACCCGCAGACTCCCCCTCCTCCACCCCCTCCAGCCACAAGCATGGGCTATAACGCTGCCGACCATCACACCTCAATGCCTCGTAAGTACATACAGTAGAACCTCTAAATAACGAAATTCAAGGGACTGAAAAATTACCAGTTCGTTGATTGGGAGTTTGTTGGTCGGAGGATGTTAGCACATTGCAACACTTTAGGGGCACACAAAATAATCTTGTTATTACTGTACTTAGTATTCCGAATTACAGGGAAAATGACTAGCAAAACAAAATAAAATACAGTGCAACCTCTTTAACCCTTTATAGGTTGGTGGTCGCCTGAGCGACCACCTCAATCCTGGCGGTATCTCTGATTTTTGGCATGAGTTTTCCTCAGCATACGTTTAATTGTGTTGCCTTGATGATCGATAGATGTTAGGTTCACCTTCTATTCATTAGAGTCACTCGTTCTCGGAAATGTGGTCGCTCAGTCAACCACTGAGCGTGTAGTGACCCGAGTAATTAAAAAACTCTAGGGACTTCTGCCCTATAAAGGGTTAAAATGAGATATCACAGTGCCCAAGAAAACCCTCGCTATAGTGAAGTATCGTCTTACCGAGGTTGGTGTAAATAATCGCCATGAAACCTATTGTCAACAATTTTCTGGGAATCGGGTTGGTGTGGTGGCAGAAGTATTTCCGTCTGGAAAGTCTGGGCACAAATCCCGAAAGAAGGGGAAATTTTTGCAGTAATTAATATCCCTATTTAATTTACCAAGTAACCATTAGATCAAATAGCTTTGGAGTACCTGCTCCAAAAAATGCAAAAAGCCTCAAATTGCTGACCATTTTCCCAAATGCACAACTGACCAAGTTACTATTTTCTAATGCTCGTTCCATTTTCTAATGTTCATTCCATAATTTCGATTAGTTTCGCCTAAAATTTAAACTATAACTGATAAATCAAAAATGTATCGCCTTTATTACTAGCCTTTATGCTTTCCCTTGGTTGGTCTTAATTTTTATGATCAGTATACACGTTCTTCACAAAATTTTGCGGAAGCATGGCACCACTGTCCACAAGGCACGACTTCGGCTGCTTTGTGACATTGATATGTCTAGCAGTCCGTGAACATCTTGTTTCTTTAGAGCTCTATAAGTTCCACAGAGAAAGAGGATGCCTTGGTAGCTCAACTGGTAGAGCACCTGGCCGAAGATCAGGGGTTCCAGGTTCAAGTCCTGTTCAAGGTGAATGATTTTTTCTCTGTGGAATATTTGCATTTAGGTGACATTGAAAATTGAAATAGCCCATGCAAATTTTGACAGCAAGGCCACATATTAGTTTGGTGCTGCATCACGTAACAGTTCAAAGCGTACTTTTAAGCATTATGGGAAACAACCTTCAGCCATCGATTCTTTTCTGGCTTCATTCACAGTGATCTGTTTGATGACACAACGGCAAAGTATGTTCTCGAGTCTGAAAAGCTATCTCTTCCAAAAGAGAGAGCCAATTTTAATGGAGTTTGGAAATGCTGGTAATTATTATTCTCTACCTTTGTATATTCTTCTTGCTGACAATTATGGGGCCTCAATGGGCCCACTCAAGTTTCTGTGGGATCATCAGTTTCTCAGTGGGGTTTTACAAATTTTGTTACAACTTTTGTGAATTTTGAAACAAATAAAAATTTTTTCTTTGCGCCGTAAGAAACTTCTTTGGATTTATTTAGTACAAATAACATTTTAAGATGACAACAGCTAACAGAATAATAAGCATGTAGTTCTTGGTCATGGAAAAAATTTTTTTCCAAATAAAATATAGTGAAAGTTTATTTAAGGTGAAAAAAATTTTTATTTACATAAATAAGTTTAGATATTAAAATTCTATAAGACTCATTTTACTGTATTAAAATGGTTTCCTCTTTTGAAACATATAGTTTCTCAACTCTGGGGTCTTGACAATGCCATGATGGAAAATAACTCTTAGTAAGGCACATAATTTCTCAGTAACTCGGTAAAATTCATTTGCTATTTGTGAAAGTAGGATTTGGAAGAAGAGACATATTGTGTGTATGTTTTAAATTAATGATAAATAAAATAATGTGAATGAACAAATAATATAAACATTAATGTGAAGCTCATATGGATTGGAAACCATCAGCTAACAATTTACAAACTCCCTTAGATTTTCTATAGTGAATAGCAGTTTCTGCAGTCATTCATGATGAAAGTTTCTATGGAATTCCATTTATTGAAACTGTTGTATTTCTGCTGTAAATAACGTAGCAAGAACGTCAACATTAAACTCAAGAAAAGGCAGGAAGGATTTGAAATGTAAAGTTACAGAAGAATGTTGGAAGACATAATGTTTGGGTGAATAATAATGAAGTTATAAGATGCATGGGAAAAAACAGAAGTCAGATGAAAATTTAAAAAAGAAGACAGGGAACCTTATTGAACATATTTATATATAATACATGCCAGTCTGACGAGGACAGTTCTTGAAGGAAAAGTGAATGGGAATAATGGAAATGGAAGGCCTCATGTGAGGTGTGTGGAGCAAGTGGTTAAGGATGTAACAGTGAAAATTATAAGTACAGTAGAAGCCCGTTATAGTGAGTGTGGCATATAGTGAGAATCTCACAATAACAAGTGATTGGTAATGTACCATCGAAAGGCCCAAGATTAACATGTAAAATAAAATGGATATAACGAGGCCAAGAAGCTCCTGCCATGGTATACACTCAGTATTGCAAGTGATATTTCTTGAGGGTAATTCACTGCAAAGTACAAATTAATGCATGGTATTTATCTTTAGTAGCATTATTTGTCCACTACAACTTAGAATACAATATTTGTGCCATCTCTACATTATTTAAAGTCCAATCAAGTCCACGCAGTGATGATTTACGGCCAGCCCTGGCATACCTTGTGCGTGCTCGCACTTTTTAGCTGTACTAATGTTAAGCCAAGTTCCTATAGGAGTGGAATGGGCAGAGGGTAGACAAGCGGAAAAGCATCTAGTCATCACATTCCAGCGGAGAGTGGTGCTGTGGGTAAGGGGTGGAGTTCAGCCCGCCTATCTTTGTCTGCCAGTGCGGGATAAGTTGTTCTCTTTCGTAAAGTAGTTCTCTTTCGGAAGAAGAAACAGTGCCTATGCTGACTAGAGCCAAAGCACAGCAGCCTCTTAGAAAAATTAGTACCGTTTACCAGGCCAGTGATGCTACCGCCAAGGACTTAAGCAAATTTAGTGAAGCGGAAGGGTTTGTGATTTCGGCAACTGCCAGTAGACTGAAGTAGACGATGCTTGAATGATTTTTCAGCCGGGAATAGATCTTGAAAGTACTGTGCTGTTAATGTGAAGCGTGTGTATGTGTGATACTAAAGGTCCAACGCTTGTTTTGTTATGATTTTTATCGTAGCAATGAAGACGTCAAAGTTTTCCATTGCCAATGAATTATATATATGCTTAAAATTTTAAGATTCATCCTGGTTTCGATTATTTTTCCTGTTAGCAGAAGTAATGGGAATACTTATGTTTTCTGGTACAGTTTGTTAATTTGTGCATATTTTTCAATGTGTATGAGTTTTTTTCAATTTACTTGAGTTGATAAATATTGCCAGGGCCGATGTTATGTGCATAATTAAAATGTATCCCATTCAACAAGTTTTTTTTTAATTTTATTTTATGATTACTGGCTTCATGGATATATACAATTTTGAGTGAATGTTTCGATAATTCTCGGCAATAATATTTTACAGGCAGCACTAGTACGACAAAAATTGCAAATTTTTATTGCATTTGTAGGTGGCACAAACTTAACAAAATGTATGCTCTAAAATCATTGTAAGTCTATTAAACCAAACATAACATGATGTTTTTCGAAAATAACAAACAGCGGAGATCTCTCTGTTGATGGGTTTTGCCACATAATATATGGTGGAAAGACAACAGTTTTAACTAATGAAATTCCGGCAAAACTCTTCTCTTTCCATGGTAACTAACACAACAAAACTAGTCACCACTAGTCACAATTCAAAATCGAACAAAGCTCGTAAATATCGTTGATGGTTGCCGCTCAATACGAGCTATGCTTACTCTCGTTACATATTCATCATTAATTTATAAGAGGTCACACAATGTGCCTCTTCTTCCATATCATACTTTTGCAAATAGCAAATGAATTTTACTTTAGAATTACTGAGAACTAATTCCTCTACACTGCTATCACTAAGAGCCATTGTCGCTATTTTCCATCGAGAATTTGCCGAGATGCCCGAGTATGAGATGTTACACCTTCCAAAAGAGGAAACTGATTTTAATGCAGTAAAATGTATTTTATAGAATGTTCATGTCTACATTTATTTATGCAAATAAATTGTTTTTTCACCTTGTAGAAACTTTTACAAAATTTTATTTGGATTAAAACTGTTTTCGTGACTTAAATTTCGATGACCAAAATTTGCGTGCTTTATATTCTGTTCTCTTTCCTCATGTTAAATTGAAATTTCAGCTAAGTAAAGAAAATGGAAAATTTTTATTTGTTTCAGATATTCAAAAGTTATTATGAAATTTGTAAAACCTTACTATGAAACCGAATACTTGACTGAAACTTGGGTGAGACCACTGCAGTCGCAAGTTTTTCAGCATGAAAAGTATAGATAAGGAGAGAAATAATAATTACCAGTACATATTACCTAACTACATTAAAGTTGGTTTGGTCTTTTTGAAGAGAGATCTGATCAAACAAAGGGATACCGATATACTTCACTCACAGACCTTTACAGAATTTTGCGCGAATGCAAAAATGTTTACCTGGTCATAGCAATTCCATAGTTCATTTTATCAGATCTGAGGTTTCCAACTTTAATCTTTTTTGTAAATTTTCAATTTGCTTGAACTTTTTCAATTTACTTGAGTTGATTCATAGCTGACTAGAACTTGAAGGTGGATTAAAGCTTTTGGCTCACTTATTAACACTTATAAAAGTTGAAGATGGTTTCTGGCCTCACTTGGTGGAATACAAATATGTCTGGGATGGAAGAATTAACTCTGCTATTCCACATGGTAAAATATTATTTTATTGCACGACCGGTGTCGCCGCAGTGGGACACAGGTCGTGCCCTGTAGTCATAAAAGTTAATGTATTCATTGGTCCATCATTGGTAGTAAAGTTATTTTTATATAGTTGATATTTAAAAACTATAATTAAATTATTTTTAATCAAGTTTCAGCATTTTCCTTCACCACTCAACAAATAAATTAATTACAGCAGAATAACATTTAACGTATGAATAGCAATTCTAATATTCAAGGTATTCAAAATTCCAGATATTCAAATATTCGAGTCATGATTTAATATTCAAATTCGAGAAATCTGCTATTCGGCCGATCTCTAGTTAATACACCTCTTAACCAGGGGGCTTTGAAGAAAATTCGGTCTATTCCTTTTGTTGATCCGAGACCATTATGCTATGTTAAGGAAAACTGTTCGAGATGACCTGGTAAATGCAAAAAACACAAGCATATTCATTATTGCAATCCTCTTTTCAATGAAAGAAGGCAACTCAGTGTTTGTTAAATTTGCAATGTAATCCTTGTATATACCCACAAACCAAATGGACAGTGAGAGGTCATTCTCTCAGTATTCCATTTTAGTCAGTGGAGGTTGACATCAATGGAAACCAGGAAATGCTGTGACTTTAACAATGCATAATTAATAATAATGCATTGAAATAAATTAGGCACTTAGGCTCTTACACATAATGGTAACCTTAAGTAAATGAACTTTTATTCACTGTTAATGTTAAGAAATACCAAGACAAGGAAGACAAGCAGAACAAGGTATCAGTTGTTTAGTCAAGCTGTCGATTAGTGAACAATCAAATGAGATCTGTTCTTAACAGTTTTAATATATAGTTACTCATATTTAAGTACAGTGACCAAGTGTGATGCTCATATCTTACAAATTGTTTGTGCCCTTGGAAGGTACAGTAAAAAGATTGTAACTTTTTGTTTTTTGTAGTCTTATTTGTACCGGAAAAGGCAAAAAATAAGCATAAAAGTATATTATGCTAATTTTGAGATTCTTAAAACAAATATTGAATTTTTATAAAACTATTTTCCTTGACCTATAGCTATTAGTTAACCCATTTCTTTGAATTGGGTATGTTAGCAAAATGATGTCAATCTCATTTTCCTCTCTTTAAATCATGACTTGCTAATTTATGCCCAAATATCATATGATGTGCAAGCATACTTATTCTCAGAAGAATAAGGGAAAATATTTTGCAGCTAATGCAATCATGACAAATAGGTATAAAAAATGAATTTCCAAGTGAATGGGACTTCTGTATGGTAGTTTCAATTTAGCCAGGATGTTAATCTAGTTTGAATAATGTCTTATAATCACAGTTCAAGTTGTGTTACCACCCTCTAAATCTTGTGTTGTTAGAATATTTTTGTAGGCAGTGATTTTATTTGCTCCTCTTCAGCTCCTCCATCTCCACTCACGGTTTCCATGGCCAGCGGAGGGGATATGTTGGACCATGCCATGCACCACCACACGTTGCATCACCATCACCACCATCATCACCATCCTACAGCCCAGATGCACCAACACCATATGCACCAGACACTACCACATCAGCCCCATGCCCAGCTCGCCCACCTCAATATGCACGGGCAGGTGACTGGAGGTAACGCAACCCTTGGGCACCCACCAGGAGGCATGCACCACCAGCAGCAGCAAGTGGTGCTCGGCCAGCATGGGCGCTCCATTGGGAATCCAATGGCCCACCTGCACCACCACATGCCTCAGCAGCCTCAGCCTGGCAATGTGTCTCCTCCACTGCCTCCTCCACCTCCACCTGGGGAGGGCCGTGAGGAGGAGGATGAAGATGATGACGATGGAGGCTTTGGTCGAGTGCCTAATGTAATGCGTGGGGGTTTGTCACATGGAATAGTGCCTGCAGAAGCTGACCTCCCAGGATGGGTGCCCAAAAACTACATTGAAAAAGGTTAGTGTATTTCCTCGCATGGAAATTCAGAAATCTTCCTGTAATTTAGGACATTAATATAATTGGTTTGAAATGGAATATTGGCCTTAGTTATTCCACCATCATTTTATTGTACTTCCAGGAAACATTATGGCTAGTACATAATGTTTGTCTATCAAGTTTCAGTTTACAGCTAACACTTTCAATATGGGTCTTAAATGTGGATATTCGATGTGCACGAGGGCGAGTATGTAATTCTTTATACCCGAATGATAGAAATTCATGAAAGATTTAGAAATTGATGGAAAATAAATACTAAAATAAATTAAGGGAATGATTTATAAATATGGTTGAACTTTTTCTTTAGGAATTGTGAGAGATATAAGGATTGCAGATTTCATATAACGTATTTCCTCCAGAGTATTTCACTAAGAATGTTTTATTATTCAGAAATAATGAATAATAATGCAGTTAGTCAATGTTCCTACCCAACCAAACATAAAAACCTCAGTATTTACCTTATTCAGGCATGGAGAAAAAACTCAGAATTATAGAACTATTGAAAACCACTCGCCTTAGATGCCAGGTTAATAACCATCTGCCTAGAAACCTGATAATCACAGATTTGAGTCTGGCGGCAGTCAAGGATATTTTGCTGATTTATCTGCATGCTTGACTTAATGCTCATGTTGTCATAAATATTCTAGTTACGATGCAGCGCCTAATTCTGATGGAATCTTTTAGGCAGTGTGATAAAATTTGAGCTACTTTGGAATGGGGTAAAAATATTTATTGGTTCTAGTTAAAAGATTACTCGTTTTTCAAAAACCTAGTTTCATAATGTCATGAGTCTGATGTAATCATTCTGTGATTTGCTTTTTTCCTAAACTGAAGTTATGAAACCTGAATAGTTGTATTTCAAATGTTACCCTGTGATATTTCACACAATAAGCTAAAGTTTTCGAGAACAAGAGTTAGGGGAAAAGTAAATATTTTACAAAACACTAATGTTATGACGATGAGGTTAAATTTGGTAATTTTTTTCATGAGTACTTCAAATGAGAGGTCCTCTTAGATTTAGCTGAATTAAGTATTTGTTAATTTCTGTGTATCAAACATGAAATTGATTATTTTCTTAAATATTTTCAGTGGTTGCAATATATGATTATTATGCTGATAAGGAAGATGAGCTCAGTTTTCAAGAGAGTGCTGTTATATATGTGCTGAAAAAGAACGATGATGGTTGGTGGGAAGGCGTAATGGAAGGCATTACAGGATTATTTCCTGGAAATTATGTGGAGCCTTGTATGTGAACATTTAATGTCAAGTTTTGCTACACAAAAGCATAGTTTTTTAAATTGGTTATACACCAGAAAGCCAGTGCCTGTGGGCAATTTCGGTGAGTATAAGTGAAATTATACATTTTGTGCATCTCTATATTACCACAAAGCCCTGTAGAAGTGAGGCTTGGCTGCAAATTTTTTTCTGTTTATTAAGTACTGTTTACGTAGAACAAGTAGAGAATGATATTGAGCATACCCAAATATGGCAGTTCAAGCAATATTCGATTGATTACTATGTATGCATCAAATTAAAACCCGTAGCAAATATTTTTAATGACAGTCCCTTTTATTTATCTTTGAGTCGCAGACTTTCAATAAAGCTCGGTCACTGCAATAATTTATCTTATCCAGTGCAACGTTAATGAAAGGTAAAAAAAAAGGACTGGAAAAGGTAATTTTGCTATTCATCTGTTCCAAATCACAAGTGCATATCTGTAGGAATAACCATTGCCATTTTAACATTATCAAGACATTTTCATAAAGCATTTGCTTTTTTATAAGGTGATAATTTCACTATGGAGTGCTGGTATACAATGAGCCATTGCTTATAATGAAAGGCAAAGGTGTTTTACATGCTGTTGGAGCAGCATTTATCCACTGGTGAAATCTTCCTCAGTCAACTTTTTCTATGCCCTTTACTGGATTGAAATGTGTATAATACCTGTCCAAGGTTTGGAATTAATTTGAAAATTTCATGCTATTGTGAAATTTCCCAAATGTTCCAAAGGTTGGAATGACATTTTATGAACTCATTGAGGTTCCTTTGAGGTCCATTCCTTTCTTCTACTATGTATATATCTTTTTTATTATTGTAATATCCAGAATACCTGTGTTATTTAACTTACAGTTGTTGCTTGAGTTAATGTTTATTTGATCGTATTTACTTTATACAAAAATATGTTATTGGTGATATTTATAAAAGCTTTAGTACAAAAATTTATCTCTTAAATAAAGCCTTTTAGTCTTTGACATCTGACATTTATTTCTTATCAGTTTTAAATAATCAAGTGTTGTGCTTCAGTTGTCCTGATTTCATCAGTTGAATACAGTAGAAACTCTATAATGGAGTCCTTGGGAGCCGAAAATTCACTCACTATATCGAACTCTTGTTATTGCCAAAGATGTTTAAGTGGTCATTACTCAGCCAATCCCTACGACTTTAATTGTAGTTTAACCAGTATTGTGGGGGTTTGGGTGAATGGCCAAAATATTATTCCATTAAGATGGCTATTAAAATTTGTTTTCACACACGTCATTGACCCGTGGTTCTATTTACTCAACATCTTTGGTCATCAATCCTCAGATTAGTTTGACTCAGCTCTCCTCTGTATTCTTCTATCGGCTAATCTTTTCATATTTACTTATTTCTTCTCTTTCGCATCTTTCATCACTTGTTCCATATATCTTGCATGAGGCCTTCCTTTGCCGTTCTTCCCATCCACTTGTCCCTCGATGACTGTCTTCATCAGGCCATCATGTCTCGTGATGTGGCCGATTAAGTTGTTCGGTCTTCTTCTTAGGGTACTCAGAAGACTTCTCTTTTCTCCCACTATTCTTAGGACTTCCTTGACTCAGGACTCAGTCGATCTATTCTTAATCATTCTTCTGTAGACCCACATTTCGAATGCGTCCACCCTTTTCTTTCCAACCACTGTCCATTGTCCATGCCTCACTACCATAAAAAAACACACTCCAGATGTATGTTCTGGTGAATTGTTTCCTTACTCTATGCTACTTCTCCAGTGGTTAGTAGATTCTTCTTTTGATAGAATGCCCTGTTTGCGTGGGCTATTCTGCTGACTATTTCTTTCTTGCTTTTTCCATCGTTGGTTACTCAACTTCAAAGGTAACCGGACTCTTTTACCTCTTCCATTTTTTGTTTTCCTAGTTTAACATTGGTTTTGGCCTCTTCTCTCTTGCTGCACACCAGTATCTTAGTTTTCTTCTTATTGATCTTCGGATGATATCTGGCCATTGTCCTTTCCATGGTTATTAGAGTCTTATTCAGATCCTTCTCTGTCTCTGCTGCGAGTGCTATGTCATTAGGGAATCGCAGCATGCTAATTTTTTCTCCATGGACATTCATTCCAGAAGACTTCTCCTTGATTTCATTGATGGCTCTTTTGATGTAAACATTAAAAATTACAGGAGACAGAGCACAGTCTTGTCTCACTCCTTTCCTTATTCTTGCCTCTTCACAGCTGGGTCCGGATTTAATCACAGCTACTTGGTTTTTGTACAGACTGTGTATAATTCTTCGGTCATTGTAGGACACTCCAATTCCCTTCAGAATTCCAAGCATTGAATCCCAACCACATTGTCAAAAGACTTCTCTAAATCCACGAATGCAATGAACGTCGGTTTTTTCTTCTCCATTCTCATCTCTATGAGCAGCCTAAGGGCCAATATTGGTTCTCTGGTTCCCTTACTTTTGCCATGTGTTCTTCACTGTCTTCAATTTCTTGAATTTTAGTTGGCATTTCATCATCACTAAATTATGGTCACTGTCGATGTCTGCCCCAGGGTAGCTTCTGCAGTCCTTCACTTGGTTCCTAAATCCCTGCTTCACTAAAATGTAGTCTATTTGAAATCTTCTTCTTCTTTCTCCTGGAATTTTCCACGTGTATCTTCTTCGGCTGTGGTTTTTAAACACTGTGTTGGAAACCACCAACCTATGCTGAGTGCAGGACTCCAGAAGTCTTTCTCTTCTTTCATTTCGGTTTCCCAATCCATATTTCCCAGTTACTCGTCCGTCCTGACCCTCGCCGACGACCGCATTCCAATCTCCTAAAATAATTAGGTTTTCTTCTCCTCTTACATGTTTTATGACTTCCGTGATATCTTCGTAGATGTCTTTCAATTCTTCATCCTCGTAGTCCGTCGTAGGCATGTAAACCTGCACCACTACGGTATCTACAGGTTTGGTCTCGATATTAGCCATTAATATCCTTTCATTGTACTGCAGAAAGCTCTTCACACGCATTCTGGGGCTCTTCCTTTGCATTATGCCTACTCCAGCATTACCATTTGAGATCCTGTGTGTATAATCCTGTAGCTTCCACTTCAGATGTCTCATTCTTCAGGCCTCTTCATTTTGCTGATTCCTAATACATCGAGGTCCATTCTTCGCATTACTACCTTTAGGTTTTCCAGTTTTCCGCAAGTCTGAAGTGATCTCACGTTCCATGTTCCTACCCTAAAATGTTTATCACACTTGACTGATGTACTCTATCAGTTAGTCCCTGCCTGAAGATCCGAATGGGATTTCTGATTCGGATTGATTTCGGATTCGGAGCCCTATTTTTCCTCCAGAATATTTTTTCCGAGAGGGTTCCATCACGTCTTGATTGAAAGAAAAAGTGGAGCAGCTGCGATGACTCAGGATAATAATGTGGTGGTTTCCCCTTGCCTTCCACATCGCAGTACTACAGCGGTTAAAGTAAATGCTACCATGCCTGTAGTGAAATGAGAGTCGCTGTACCAACCTCTGAGGTATCCACCTTCACTCATATGAAGAAGAGCTGTTGCCCTCTCCTCCGGGTGATGGAATTCATAGTTGTTGGTGGCCTCCTGTCGCCAAGTCGTGGCATCTTCATGGGGTCTGTATTATTTAAAGGCCTACCTTACCCAGGGATAAACCAATACCTCCTCGGAAAAACCATCGCTTTTTGTCCACGACTGCTTATTCGACGAGTAAACTCTCTTATCTTGCAGCTAACCTCTGTATCTAGAGGTCACCATCCGCAGCCCGGTGGACGCACTCAGTGGGTTTAAGCTTAGCCGTGAATTCTATTTAATATCAACATTAAATTTCATGTTCTATCTGATCTGTTCTATCTATTACATATACTTTTGACCCTAAGTGCATTGTGCATTACTGTACATTCTTGAGTTCCAAATACGTCTTGGTAGGATATGATGAACTAGTAACATGTTGAAATATGAACGGCAAAATCTTCAGAAACCAGAAAAATTATCATGTATCTCAACAATACCTCTCTAAAAGATGTAAAAAAATGAATAGGTGAGAGAAAGTTCTGTTTATTATAATTTGCAAGAATGCTAGTTAATGGTATGCCCAAGATATTTCCCTGTATGATTTAGTTCCACACAAGCACTGGGCAGGTAACCTTCTCCAGGATAGAGGCAGAAATGAAAGAGCCACTTTCAATGCTATAAATTCCTCTACCTGAAAAACTGTTAATTTAAAGTTGTTGGTTGGTTGGTTTAAAGTTGGTTAAAGATCATGCTACTACTGTATAGTATATATAGTCGGTATCATAGGAATCCATTATCATCAGCATTTACAGGCATATGCATAAAAGTAATCATCAGTCATTGACAGTAATAATTATACTTGGAATATTCTCTTGATTATTTGAAAACAAAATTGTTGCAAGCAAGCCCGAACACAAACAGTTGTAAGTTCCAAATTGAATTGCATCAAAATACACTATACCTTGTGCTGTAATGAATTGTAGCACCTGCTGCCCAATCCTTTTGTAAATAATTCCCCCCCACCCCACCACTTTCATATTCATTAATTAAATTAGGTTTTGCTTTCATATCTAATGACTTAATTTTCCCAATCATGAAGTCGGCTCTGTGAACTGGTAACAGACGTGGGAGTTAACAAAATAGCAAAAAAAAGCACAAACTATCGAGAACTCTATAAGTATAAGTGTACATGTAGAAATGCCGGGAATGTTGTAAATGTTCACTTGACATGACTATATGTACTTGACTTGGAGCATTCGGTAGAAAAATTTGTTTTCTTTTTTTATGCTAATGATATATATCATGAGCACAAACTTATACATGTGAAATGTGCTCTATAAAACTAGTAATGTCAAACAACCCGTGTGAGAGCAACATGTTACCCTCGTTATTGTAGATTTATTTTACATGCCAATCATGGGGTTATAAATGGTCACAAGGCCACTACAAGTTTCTCATTATGTGCCATAATTGTTATATGGGGCTCCCACTGTATTTTGTTGTTCCTACTTGAAGAAGCTGCAAGTGAAGTATTATTGTACACACATGCCCTTCACAGTTGGCATCATCAGGAATAAATATTGTCTTTTAGTCATAATACTGAATTTATTGAAGAGGCATTACTCATTCCCACATGGTCACTGGCTTTGATAAATTTAATCATTTTCATCTGCCCTTCTGCTGAGGTGAAATAGGATAGGCTGGGACTCAGTCCTTGGTCAACATGTGAAAATTAAATTTCTTTCATTCACTGAATGTAAGTCTCTGATGGTCATCTTCTGCTGGTTTTAAGTTACTCATTACCTTGAAGAGGTTGTTCTTCTTGATGGAATAAGGTAATTGCTTGCCCTGTAAAGTAGGCTGGAGATTCTGAGACATTTTTCCTCCTGCTTCTTTGAAAATAATATGAGCATCTCCTAGCTATTCTCTTCCTTTTCCAAATACACATTACTAACAGTAAAGCAATTGACAATATAATTGTGCAAATCACTGCTATATATAATATAGTCAAAGAGTTTTCTGCATGTTGCACTACAGCACATGCACAATTGGATTTGGTTTTCTTGTGAGATTCTCCTATTGCTTCAAGTATAAAGCATATCTTAGAGACTTGTGACACTTCATTGGTTCTTTTGATGTCTTCTAATGGCACCTTGTAGTGCAAGATTTCCCCAGGTGTTGAAGGTTGGTGGAAAAAAATTCTCGTTCTTTCATTCTCTTGATCATCTATCTGATCTCCGCTCATAGCTGAAGAAATGTTGTTGCACTCATCCATAAACTGGAGGGCATACTCTGATACTGAAAAATAAAGCTGTCATTACTAATTTTATTTTACAATATCAATCATTCACTTGCTATTAATTAAACATTGACTTTGGCCTGTGGATGATAGTTAGCAAATTTCATTCATGATTAATACAGATGGAACTTAAGGGTTGAATCAGGTACTGCAGTTGTATTTATTATTTATTTCTCATGTCATTTGTACCATCACAGGATATCATTATAGATTTGTGTAAAAACCGTGAAAAGAATTATTGTAATCCGCAATGCACATAAAAATATTGTAATGCGCACCCATTTCCATGTAAAATACAATGTACGTTCCGGAGTAATTAAGGATAACATAAACAACACATGGGAATATTGAGCTACCTCGCTGGTCGGCCAGCGCAAGCAGTTATCCAACTGCAAAAAATTTCTCAAATAAATTTTATTTATTTAATACTGTTTTCATACGATAAAACTAGTTTCAATAAGTTTTGTTTTGTAGTAACGTGTAGTAAAACTGTTGAATTAATGCAGCGAATGCAGCAATAAGTGGGACGAATTATCCCCTGTTATTGTCCACCAGTTCAGTTCATGTATTTTTAACATTTCATAATGTCTCGGTAAAAATTCATTTTCATTCTTCACAATTTGAACTTCGGTACAGCTTAAATACACTCCCACAGTGGTTCCTAAATTATAAATCGCATCCTATACGCATTCATTTCATAGTAAGATTCTTTTCCCCGCAAAAGGATAGCGAGTGTCTATCGCGGTCGAAACTCGTGATTGATGAAACAATGGCGAGCGATATTTCATCTTTCCATCACCAGTGGTGCTGTGTACTGCGCCACTACGCCACTAAGTCTTCCGTAAAACTGAGCAAATTACTGTTTTCTCTCTTGTTTTTGAAGTGTATATGCACAAAACGAGTTAAACAGTGTTTTATATAGACTGGTATGTATAGCTAAATGTTATAGAAGGGAATTTTGTTTTATTTAATCTATCACATTCTTACCCTCATCTAACGCAAACAGAGGGAAAACGGAAAAGTCGTGGTGTAAATACGGGGTTCTACATACATTGGAGATATAGGAAATTGGATGGGACCCGATAAAAACATTGTAAATTGTAGGAAAACGTAAATTCCTATAACTAAGTACGAGGTTTTACTGTAAATACATACTATATTGTAATGAAATAGTAATTACATAACTCTATCTTCAGGCTCGCAGTAGTTTAAACCTAAACATATGCATCTTTTAACACAAAACTAAACTTATGCCAAAAATGGCACATCAGGCATTTAAGTTAAAAATAATTTTTAAACAAAATAAAAAGGCGAAATTAAACATAATTTATAAGCTTCATTATCTCCACAATTTATGAAAATTCATGGAAGCAGAATGCTTTAGGGCAAAAAACATTCCACCACAGTTTGAAAAAATGAAATTCACCAAAAATGCAACAATTGGAATTCTGGTGTATACAAAAGCCAAGCTCATTGCTTAATTTGAAGTGGCTGCTGTTTTTGCTAATGTACATTGATAGTTTTTGAAGAAGAGTTTGTCTCTTAAGACCATATTTCGCAATTATGTACGAAATAGACAATCCGGGGGTGGCAAGGCCCCCCCACAATATTTTGAAGGAAAATAAGTTTATAATCATTACAAATATATAAATTCAAATTTACAAGTGTGTTTTTCATTATACTGCTTATTTTAGCTCAATGAAGCAAAATGATTGTTGCAAAATTGTTCCCCTATTGCCTAGGGGTTTTTCATCCTACCCAGAGCCTCTGGTAATACCCACCCCCAATCAAAATGCTAAAATTTATACAATGCATAGACATGTTAGCTCTGGTGGTTCATCTTTTGAGAACCCAGCAATAAGGTAAAGAAAGAATTTTGAACCTCTATATGTACCACCTTTGGCTACTAGAAGTCATAAAAAATATACAGATGTACAGTAGGGACATGTGTGATATTAGGTTGTGTGTCTTGTTAATTAGATAACATATAGTATCTGACCTTGAGTATGCAACCTATATGGCCATCAGAATATCCCTGTACACTTTCTAAATTACAGACATACCTCTTCCATCTCCCAAAGATCTCCCTGCAGCTGTCCACAAGAGTATAATATTGTCAGAGGTACCTTCCTGTCCTCCTCTCAGATCTCTTATTTTATCTGGTGGGTATGATTCACGTGTTTTCTGAAACTGTATCATTGAAATAATAAGTAGGTAGGGTGAATCACTGGAGAAAATTAATCATAGCACAGGTTAATGTAAACCAGGAAAGCTTTTAAATGTTAATTGGTGCACATTTTTGTATTTTAAGGAAAATAATTCAAGTGTTGTCTCATCAGTGTTGCAGTATTAAATGCTGAAAGGTCACTTTCCAGTTTCAACACTATTAATTTTGAACTTATTCTAGTTGCAATTTTGAATTAGCCACTTCACTTGCTTGTTCATCTAAATGATGCCTTGGTTCAAATCTTACCTCATACTCAGTGGTCATTTATTTTTTAATTGCGTATCTCTGGAGGAGCCTGACATTAACTTTGCAATATTTATCTGAAGCAATTTTTTTCTGAAACTTGGTCTTTGTTTCCCATCAAAACCATGTTGAATTCTTGAAGCTGATAATAATGTTTTCTCCATCAACAATAAAATCAATGCGTGATGATTGTAAGAAAAAAGTTTGAAAAATCAATGTAGGGTAAAGCATTAAAGTGATACCTACACAAACATAAGGTGCTAAATTCTTAGGTAACTGATTGACTCTGAAGGTATGGGAAATGTGTAAAAATTCTTCATTATTATTGTCATTTTCTACTTTTAAAATACATCATTAACTTTTCACTCATTGTCAGATCCAGGTAGTTACTACATGGGTATCTACATACTCGTCTTTATCTTTCAAATAACCTTACACATTTCCTACCATTACAGCGATTTCCACGTTGTCTTAATTATCTGATTTATCTGAAGAAATTTTATATTAAATGAATGTACAGGTAATTGCCGTGTGGATAGTTTCCATCTCTTCCCATGGAAGCAGGCTGTTCTCTCTATGCAGCTTATAAAATTCATTTGGTGGAATAATACCACTTTCCATACCTCAGATGATACAAAACTGAACTTAGGCCACTCACCTGAAATGGAGGACCTCTGGTCTGAATGTGGAATTTTCCATATTTGGCATTGTAACCACTAGCAGTACAAACCAGAGACATGCTGCATGATAATGAATTGTTTAAGCATTGATCATAATTATCACCAAGTGGAGAAAAATATGCTGAATAAATCCCATCTGTGTTGGTTTTATCAGCTCCCCATCCTCCATCATGGAGCTCTATGATCTCCTTATTATTTTTGGAGGGATTTCTTTGACCGCTGATGTCTTCAATTGTAACCCTGTGTAGAATAACAAAATCAAAAACATATCCATGGAACAAAGAATAATGATGTGATAAATTAATGTACTATTAAGTTGATAATGAATTGGAGTTGTGATTATGAATATATTTTTTAATTAATGGTGATAATTTTTATAGTATAAATTTATGAAATTAGCAACTAGCAAAAGTTATTGTAGGCTTAATTTACACTTCATAAGATGGGCAACTTTTCTCATGTTCTTCTGATTTTTTTAAATATTCCCTATGACAATCCATGTCTATTACTATGCACATCTTCAGATTATGAATCTGAAAGATGGATCTCAGATTCACATTCTGAATATGTCCTCCTGTAGTCATGAAGTGTCATAGAGAAAATAATCACTGGAGTGGAACTTGAAAAAAGTCAATCTAAATAATTCACAGCATTTCTAAAGCTTCCTAGCAGAAACTTGATGCACACTATTTATTTATAAGAATCTGTTGCTCAGAGTCATAATGAAAAATGAATAAAACCTTGTCTTTGCTGTAGTTGGGTGAATATTATTCATAATAATTAACCCAGTTGCATCAATAAGTGTACTGATATGCATACAGAATGATATAACCAGCATTACATCTTAGTGTATTTTAGTTATATGTATCTATTCAATTTTTTATGATATCATATAGTAAATTACATATACTGTCCTCTTGTGCTGATCTAATGAAATAATTCAATAAATCTCCACCGAAAATACCTTTTAAAAACCCGTGGTGTTCTAGGTGGATTTAAATATTCAGAGAGAGGATGTGAATGGGTTAATGTGAACTAGTCAATTACTATTTTCAATCATCAATGTAATTGTATCAACAAGTTAATATTTTAATAATACCATCTTACATTATCGTAATGTTTTTAAATGGATGGTAGCTTTCTCCAATTTCAGACATAATTATCACTGGTTGTGGATGGATATTAGTCCAGTATGCTTGACTATCACCCCTTTCACATAAACCTGTTGATAGAGGCAAAAGAATAAAATTTTAATCAATTCTGAAGAAGTTACCAAATGTCTTGGTTGCTGTAATTTTGTTCTAGTGCATTTGCCTGAGAGAAATAGAAGAGGTGAAATCATATATCAATATTCTCCTCTAGCTTGGAGATCTGAAAGAAATACACATCTGCCTATACAGCTTAAGGTTCTCCAATTGGAGAAACCAGAGATGATTCTGTTTCTAAAAGTGTTTCTTAAAAGAAACTCCTAAGAAAATATTCATCAACAACTAAGTTTTCTATTGGTAATCTGCTCAGTCAGATCCACAATTCACATAGGGAACTCACATCGATGACTTTGCATAATGGGGGCGTTTAATCAGAACCAAAATAGCAATTTTGTACACGAAATCGTTAGATGTAAACAGAAAATGAATTTTAGTCAAAAAATTAATCTTCTAACCACAACCATTCGATCATAAATCAAAAATTAAAATAAGCAAAAGTTGACGCCCACCGAAGAAGCTGCTTTGATATCATTGATGTCATTTTCCTCCCATCCTTGACTGCTTTTAGGGGAAGGGAAGGGAGTGGAGGGTGGTTCTCGGAAGGTCTGCTTGCACAGATCCTGTCGCAACCCCTCCTATTGGCAGAGTCAGCTGTGTGTCCCCCCCCCCCCCCCCCCCCCATTGCAATAAGGCAAAGTAGCTTCAAGGGCTCAGTTGTGATTGGACAAAGTCGATAACGTCAGAGACTTCAGACATCACCACTCCCACTTTTCCGAAAGGGTTAAAAACAGCAGTTTTTCGCCGCTTATAACTTGAGAAATAATTGACAGATCAAAAAATGGAAAAATATGGGTCTTTTTATTTTTCCAACTCTTATCAGTTTCGGCAATAAAAAAATATGGTAAACGACTACATTCTAGTATACAGTCCATGGAGGGTGCTTTAATGTATCTCAAGTATGCATGTATAGGATTTAAGGACTATAAATCTGTTGCACTGAATCACAAACAAGATGTGGTAGAAGATTTTACATTGCTCATTAGGTTGTTTTGAGTTCTTATTTTATTTGGCTTAGTAGTTGAGTGAAGATACATGGAACAGGTTGTGAGGGATGTAAAAGAGAAGAATTACATCACAGTGGAAAGGTTGGGCAATAGAAGAATCGAGTGGAAAGCTGTGTCAAACCAATCCTAGGATTTGATCGAAGGTTTCCGCGGCATGGGTTAGATGCTCTCTGCATACTTTCGGGTGATCGTCCGCGTCCGTTGGTTGGTAGACTACCAACCAACGGACGCGGACGATCACCCGAAAGTATGCAGAGAGCATCAATCCTAGGATTTTTGACCAATGATGATGATGAGTTGAGTGATAATAAATAATTTTGCCTTACAACCATTCACAGAAACTTTTGATATCTCTGGGTATACAATTTAGAATGGGATCGTTTACCATATTTTTTTTATTGTCGAATATGATAGAGTTTGTAAAATAAAAAGACCCGTATTTTTCTATTTTTTTATCCGTCAATTATTTCTCGAGTTATAGGCGTCGAAAAACTAATGCTTTTAACCCTTTTGGAAAAGTGGGTGTGGTGCTACTTCGCCTTATCGCAAAGGGGTGGACGCAGCTGACTCTGCCAATCGGAGCAGTTACGACAGCATCTGTGCGAGCAAACCTTCCGAGAATCCCCCTCCACTCCCTCCCCTTCCCATACGAGCAGTCAAGGATGGGAGGAAAGTGACGTCAATGCTATCACAGCAGCTTCTTCGGTGGGCGTCACCTTTTGCTTATTTTGATTTTTAATTTATGAGTGAATGGTTATGGTTAGAAGATTAATTTTTTCACTAAATTTCTTTTTTCGTTTCCATCTAACAATTTCGTGTACAAAATTGTGATTTAGGTTCCGAGTAAACACCCCCATTGCTGCCTACAGCACAAGTCTTTTGATTAAGTTATATGTTGAATCTTTAAAACCTCCACAAGGTAAATGAGGATAACATATGTTAGCCTGTATAAAGCTGTCATGGGTCACCCAGCTTATCCTGCAATAACGTAGACTCACTCACGTAGTACCATACAGCCATTGAGGGTGCAAATCAGAAAAATTTATCGTAGTAACACTGTTAACGGTAACATTTTTTACTCAATGACAGTTCTATGGTTTTCATTGAAGCAATATCAAGTTTGCAAATATAGCTGAACCCTGATCTGGAGAAAATTTCTCAGGCATAGTGTGTTCATAAGCTTTCCTCAACAGGTGGAATACCTGTGATGAAGCTGATGCCTTCTGGCTAGTCGAAGGTATTTCTCAACAAACATGTATAGTACATTTTATTACATAAATAGTATCAGATAGATACTCACTGTTTTCAAGGCCCAATTTATTTACTCCATGGACATCAGTTTTCCAAACCTTGCAGGCAATGCAGTTGAACTTAATAGGTTCTTCATTTCTTTCTAATGTACATAATTCAGTCACCTTTGTGAAAGCCTTGTAAATTCTTTGGTTCTCATCTGTTGAAGGGCATACAAAGGATAAGGTCCATGTTCCAGTCTTTATATTTGAGAGAGAGAGAGAGATGACAGTTTAAAAATATAATTTTGGTAGCATATTCATGAAAATACAACTATGTAGTGTGGTTTCCAAATTAAGGGAAGTAGCGTACTCTCGCAGCAACACTTTGCGATGTTTGTACATAAGTAACTATGTATAATTTTCCAATCTAAGACCTTAAAAGAATTTCCAATATACAAGATAAATAGTGTTACTAATAATTTTATCAAGTCAAGCCAAGTACATATGATTAATAATGATATTAAGACACCACTATTGATGAATAATAGATATTAAGACACAATTCTTTACATTGAGTTGATGCATGCATGAAAGAATAATCTAATAATTATTTGAATATGCTTCAGCAATGAGCATACCAAATTGCAGGGATATGAAATCCATAATGTATTTAACTCCATGTCTGTCCCATTATTTGTTTCATTGCATTCAGGTAAGTCATGGCTCAATTGACAGTCATTCCATCCAGAGAACATATGCACTGATATGTCCAATCTTCTGAATTGACTGCATGTGAAAACAGTGATGGAAATATTGGAACTCCCTGCAGACTTTTTAGTGACAATCATTTCTTTCAGCATAATCTGAAAAATAATAAATCAGATTTACTTTGTATAGCATACAATAAAAACTAACGGTATTGTTATACATTTATATTCTGAACAAACTATAGCCTCTGGAACTATTTTTTAACATTATTGTTACTTTTAATTATATATTATAGTTTTAATTTTTCTACTTCATTTATTTAGCTTCTGTTTTATGGTTAGTGTTGCAATTTTAATAGAATTGCTTTCATTATACATGAGTGTGTCTACTACTAAATTACACCTAATATGTTGGGCATTGGCATTCAGTTTAGACCAAGAGGTGTTCAGAATATTTACTCGGAACCAAAATCGCAATTTTGTACACGAAATTAGATGGAAATGAAAAATGAATTTTTTGTGAAAAAATTAAATCCTGTAACCAGAGCCATTCACTTGTAAATCAAAAATTGAAATGAGCAAAAGATGATGCCCACTGAATAAGCTGCTTTGAGACACTACGTCATCCACCTCCCGTCCTCGACTGCTTTTAGGGAAAGGGAAGGGAGTGGAGGGGGAGAGTTTGGAAGGTCTGCTCACAAAGATCCTGTCGCAACCACTTGTAGTGGCAGAGACAGCTATGTCCCCCATCGTGATAAGTATCTACGCCGGACCAGTTGTGATTAGATGAAGTGGAAGACGTACTAGGTCGCATGCATGCCCACTTTTCCGAAAGGGTTAAAAACATCAGTTTTTTGCCACTTATAACTCGAGAACTAATTGACGGATCGAAAAATGGAAAATACGGGTCTTTTTATTTTACAAACTGTATGAGATTCGGAAATAAAAAATATGGTAAACGACCCCATTGATGCACAGTAAGCGAGCAGCCTAAGTTGGAGGCTCAGAATTCGATTCTCTTAATGACTAAAATGGCAAATAGAAGAAAGTTGGTCAAGGTGGTAGTGTTATTTTCAGTAAGTACATACATAATTTTGATTTGGGGTTTATAAAAGTTAACCAATTATGAGCCTTTATTTGCAGTGTTTTATAAATAAATATGAAGCAATGAGAATATTACTTGCAGCAAGAATAAAGTAGCTTGTCAAAATTTGAGTTAATCATGGAGAAGAAGTTTAACACAACTAGAATTAGGAAAAGGCTATTAATTTTGGATCCACTGACAAAAATGGCTTTGAAAGCATCACATTACTCATCTTCCATTGTATGAATTTGGGATTTTTGACCCACATTATTGCTTTTTATTAAGGAACTCATCAGTTTACATGTATACCTTTCATCATATTTATTATGTATTGAGAAAAAGTGGACTCATTTCATGAGAAAGAGAGCTGCAGACTGATTTACCATTTTTAGTAATTAATTTTATGAATGCTAGGGTCATATAATTAAATCATTCCATGCATCTTAGTTAGTGTTATACACATGGTTGGATGGATGTAGTCATGCATTTATTAGCTTTCCTCAATCATTTTGTATCCATGAACAACCTAGGTACTTACTACTGAAGTTGACACATTACATTGACCCCAGTCAGATGTATACACAGCCATTATTTCTTCTAGAGCAGTATCTGTGTTTATTATCCGCATTTCATGTTGGACATACAATGAATTTTCACTTACATGTAGAAATTGAACGTGGGAATTAAGTTCATTCAATGCACCTTCAGATGTGCTCATGCTAGAAAGAGTATAATTTTGGAGATAAATTAAGTAAAAACCACTGCCTATTTGAAAGGATTATATGATTTCAAAGTATTTGGGGATGCCTTCTGAATTGGTCAATATTCCTCAGACAAGGAATATATGAAATATTTAGAGTTGTTAGGGAAGTGCCACAACAAGTAAGTATTTCATAACAGAGGTATGAGTATGATTTTAATGGATTAAAACATTGACTGCAATGAATCTTTGACTTGATAAATTTTGGCACTAAATGAAATAAATATTTTTAAGGTAGATAATTATTACAAAAGTTACTTACTCACCTGATGAAAATATTGGCTATCTTCAGTTTTTTTTCTAATACATTCACTAGTGTTCTTTTTTCATTTGTTCCAATGTATACTTCCTTCCACATTTCATGGCTTAAAATTATTATTAAGCCTTCTGCTTTGGAAATTAGCTGTTAAGAAAAGGTTATAGAAGCTCTAGAGAAGTATGATGTTATGAGACTGATCCAAGGAATGGTCAATTAACAATCTTGATAAACCAAGCTAGAACTAAACAGGGGTATTAGATCAGGTAATTCTGATGCACAGATTTTCCATCATATGATATCCATACAATTGTTTTGAGATGTAGTTTCCTCACTCTTGATAATTTAAGTTCATTCAAATCATAAAACTATTATGCCAATGTTAATTTTCTAGAGAGATTAAATTTTGTGGAAACTACAAGTTTGAACAAGGTTGATCATCATATCAAATGATACGTAATTTGTGACATGCATTTTCCTGTTAAATAGTATCTAATAGCAGCCTCTAAAATGGTCATTCATTATGTATCCTTTAAGGCATAGGAGATACTTATGAATCTCTTTTTGTGAAATTAAAAACACCATAATTGCATTTTATGCTCAATCTTCATTGTACTATTGTCAATCTACATTTTGAGATAGTGACTTTTAGCTTTTGGCATTCAGACTATTTGTTGAATCATGGCAATGGATGAGCATGATCAAATTAAATTTTAAGGGGTAAACCTTTTCAGCTATGTAGATTCCTTTCAGAGCATTGCTCTCCCCATGAACAACTGGCTTGATTTTTGATGCCAAGATCCTTCGCTGGCTCAAGTCTCCCATGATGGTCATTGGCAGATGTATCATGTTGGCAGCACTAAAAAAAATGTCACAGATTTAATTTTTTCATGATGAAAAATATGCATACTAAAGATTAGATTCATTAATTACCTGATTCCATTGAGTATTTACCCAATTTGAGCCACTCCAATTGCTTCACCCTCAGGCACACTATACTTGATCCACCTTTGAACAGTATTTAATATGTGGCGATCCATGTTATTCTGAAATCAATAAAGAAATTGTTTCCTCTCGTCCTCTCTATGAGGAACTTGTCTTCACTTGTTGGCATTACATGGCTTCCCTAATTATTTTAGTCAGTAGGTCCTCTATTTTTTGAAAATACACAAAAAAATTCATGTTTACATGCATCACAAAGTTGCAGTATGCACAGTATAGACAAAATGTGGGGATATCACAAATGGGTGTTATCTCCATCCCCTTGTTTTTTAAGATCTCTTTCACGTTTGTTTTTTAAATAAAGAATTGGATCCTTGAGTTGTGCCTAAACTTATATAAAAGTGCAATAATGAAAAAAATATTTTTATTATGAGAATGTTGCCGCCAGAATTGGCTTGAGGTACCTATATGATATTCATTTCAATTATTCATTCTAAGTAAATGACATACGAGTTTTGCAGTATCACCCATATCCATCACTATAACGATTTCTGGATGAAGGGCTCCTTGTGTGTGAAATGCCACATTTTCCTGGAAACAGGATATTAAATCATTAAGTAATTGATTTCCAGACTTAAAAATATTTTTAGTTGAACTACCCAAAGGTATATGATGTAAAAATAGTTTAAAACGAACATCATTCATGTAGTAGCAAGTAATTTGATGCTAAAGTCAGAAATCAGCCCTTATTTCTTTAAAGTGAAGATTACAAAATGTTTGCTATCGGGAGTTGAAAAAAGAAAGATCAAGCTCTTTTATATTTTAGTAATAGGCAATGTCTGAAGGATTAATTAATATTTTGTTTGAGTGGAGAAAAATACAGGGCAGTTGTACCATGCAGAAAGGGTACCATAAAGAAAAGGTATTTGTGAGTAAATATTTTCATGCAGAGAATAAAAATTAGGTGTAAAAAATGTCATATACATTTAGGAAATTTGCATTTGAGGAAATTGTTTCCACTGGGCATCACTTGTGTTTTCATTTTGCATTCAAATAATAAAGACATTTTGGCTCACAAAGGAATGATTAGCAGTTAAATATTTCACTGCAAATTTTACTAACCTGAAGTGATCCATTGACTTCCGTATGCTCTGTAGTGCTTAAAATAATTATCCAAATTGTGGAGCAAATCTTAACACCCAGAAACTGTATGAAATGATGTGATATGTAGCTCAAGTCACCAGTCACATATTCAGTCATTTGTGTTCAAACAGCAAATATTCATTACCTACCATCTTAGTTAAGAACAAGAGCAAAAGGAAATGAGGAACCTTGTGTTTGATTTAGAAAAATAATTCTTATGAATCAATTTGGTTTCACAGATCATTTTCAGCTTTTTCTATGGTCATTAGTATTGGATACTCATTCACCAGTGATGTACAACTGAATTGAAGTAGTGAGCCTATCAGTAGGTGGGTGGTACACAACAAGTTTGTTTGGTTTGTGACTCAGCCTTGATGATGGTCATGGTGTTTTTGATATGATGCATATAAAATTCAATACTGATAATAATTTATTTCACTGTAGACAAATTCATTTTATGCAACTACTTCAAGAATTTTTAGCAAAATTTTCTTGAAATAGTGGATTTGGGAGATGAACTGTTCTTAACCATGCAGTTGGTGGTAGTAGCCATTACTTCATGAAGTCCAATATATTATATATAATTAAAAACTTTGCAAATCCACCTATGAAGTGGATTTTTAAAGTTTTTAATTTTATATTACATCATGCTCTCAACTAGATGTGTTACACCAACTATCTTATTCAAACAATGCAATCATATGATAAAAGTACATATATTTAACTGCACATAAACTTTATGACTCCGGCAGTACCCTACATTTCTCCCCCAAAAAATTCTTATCTCTTTTCTCAGCTTCACCTTATCTCATTTCTTTGGCAAATTCACACTCTCCCTCCCATATTTATTCAGCCTTATCAGAGATAAAGCCACAGTCAGTAACCAAAAGGTGGGCTTGATATATGAGGGAAGAGCTCACTCTCACAATTCCACTTAAGATACTATTTCTGAATGAGTGCAATGATTCCATTCATTGAAGTCTTAGTCATAATTTTCCTCCTCTGTGGCACAATACAAACTGTGATGGACGTCCTCAACTACATTGCATCCAGTGTGTGCAAACTTAACTATCTGCCTTGACTGTTATCCTTATTCACCTACCTACCTCACACATACAAATAAGCATTTATTTACTGAAAATAATTTTCTTATATTAACTAAACCTCAGAAGTAAAGGAGTGAACAGGTAAGAGGACATCATATGGAGCTTTATTAAGATTATTATTTTGATAAAGTGGCTGTCACAATTTGAATGTAGCTGAGGAGTATAGGTATGTAGTGCTTTTCTTCAGCTTGCAAATGCAAGGGATCACATTTTGGCTTAGTTTCATGGATTACTGCCCTGACAAAAATAAAGTGTAGGTTGAGCATAAGAAAATTATACAACAGGCTGTGGATGGATGCATGTGGTACACACAGCTTACAGATAGGAAGGGGTTGTCAGATGGTAGAACATCCTAGGGTAGGAGACTAGTGGAGCAGCAGTAGGGAAACCCCTTACTACTGCCCATCCACATCTCCCTGGGTCTAGTTATCAATTTCATACATTCTGTACAAATAAAATGAGAAGTTTGGAAGTTGGTCATCTTTTATTGAGGAAATAGGTAGGTACCCCATGAAAATTGACATTGAAAAAATTTTAAAAAATATTGTTTGGAGCTAAAAAAATCGATGTGATATAGATTTTAAATATCACAGATGTATTGATTCAACAAGCTTTGTAATAGATATTTGCAAGGAAAAAAGAATTGAGTTGCTTTTCTCAGGGGTTTTGGATAAATGGGGATTGGACTTGGTATAAAAAATATAGTCTTCAATTGCAAAAAGTTATTGCACAGGGGTTAACAGACTTAAATAGAGGTATGTTATACAAAACATATTTTTTAGTATTTATATTCTCATGAAATTTAATGGCAAATATTTATTGTAGCACTAATACTTTGTATGAGATTGCTGATATTGGATTTATATACAGGTGTGCAATTATATGGTGGCTGAGGTAGATTGGGGGGTTATTTCTTGAGGAGGTATGCTCCCAGGCTACATAAATTTACTGACAAGATAGCGGTAACTGAATTAGAGGAAATATTATCGGTTGAAATGAATATGTGCTCTTCTGGGTTAGATGAGAAGGATCAAGGGGGATATGAAAAAAAAACTAGTCGTAACAAAATTATTTTGAAACTCACACCTTTTATCAACTTCAAGGAGAACTTCTGTTGAGGAGTGGTGGTTTTTGATGGAGAAAAAATTCACACAAAGTAAAAATTAGAGATATTCGTATGAATTCACATCTATCGGAAACATGTAAAGGAAAATCCCGCAGATGCTATGGTATAAATTGGTGCGTTAAATAATAAAAATTACTCTTGGATGTACTAAATATTGAGATGCTGTGGTTGTGAAAAACATCTGCAAGCATACAAGAGCTATCTAAAAAGTATCTCAGGGTTTATAGGCACCTGGAAAAGTCAGGGAATTTAACGTGTGGTCAGGGAAAAAATCACAAAATGTTTAAATTTATCACCTGAAAATGCCAAGAGATCAAAAACTGTGCTTAGGAGTGGAGGAGGAGGGTGAAAGAGGGGACGGCTGGCCTCAGGCTGGCTTCGCTGTGGAGGCAGCCCAGGGGCCCTATTCTGGTTCTTTCTGGCTATAGCCTGCATGATTTGGTGAATAGATTGGCGAAAGGTGTGCGCATTCATATTTTCATTTTCTTTCGCTAGCGATTTTGCCAGGAATGCTTCGCTTTGTCCCTCTGGCAAGGAAAAAGTTATTCTCAGTCAAATTTTAAGTCATTTAGCCAACTTTGTAGAAGGATGTGAGGAAGAAAAAAATCAAGATTGATTCAAAGGGCTACTTTAACATGACATCAGGTTTGAAGGAAAAGCCAGGTTAGCCTTCTTTGCATATATTTTTCTGCAATTAAAACCCTTTCTGAAGGCATATCAATGTAAGGAATGATAATTTTTATTTTGTTGACTTGTTGAGTTGTTGATCTCTTATTACTGGAAGTTCATATGATTAATATGATAATAAACCTACAAATTTTCATAAGTTTAGACATCTTTGCTTCCTCACTACCACTTTCATCTCTATAAGTGACCGAAATCTTGGAGTTTTCAGGCGCTCAAAAGTCAGGGAAAATCACTAATAATCGTCTGGAAATCCTGGAAAAGTCAGGGAAAATGAAAATGAAAACTCCTATACACCCTGTATCTGCTTATTTTTGAAGCATGAGGCTGACCATTTTTATTATATATTTGTTGGCATAACCAACTGTATCTAGATACTCCTATATGTACCGAATTATTTGATTTTATAACTGTAAAGATTTTGAAAGTAAATTTCATGATAGCAACCATTTCTAGTCTAGCCAACACAAAAGGAGAACTACTATGTATTTTCATATTAACATGTGTGATGCACAGTTATGATGCATAATATAAGGAAAAGGTGTGTTCTACCCGAAGGTTGGTCTTTGATGGGTGAGATTAGAGTTCACCCCGTACTAAGCTATTAATGGCTTAGTATGCCAATTGGTATATGAAATTCTCACATTCAGGGTAGGAGGGCAAGTTCCTTTCCCTGGGCCAGTGTGATTTCATATGAAGTTCTGACATGCAGTAAATCGAATTGCGAGGGTTTGTAGGTGGGGGCATCCAGAAAGGCCGGGATTTGAACCCGAGACCCTCTGGTCGGTTGCTCAGTGCTCTACCCACTAGGCCACCGCGACCCCTGATCCATAATATATTTGTTGTAAAAACACTCATAACCATTAATGTGCATTGTCAACAACTGTACATAAAATCTAGCAATGGAATTTAATTGTAATAAAAATGCTGGAAGATGAAATTAGCAGATCGTCATTAGCTCTTATCCCTATTTGCATTTTTACACTAGAAGTGATACAGGAATGGCCTATTTCTTCCCTTTAAGTTGCCCAATCATCTTTTCCCTATTGGAAATTTCTCATAAGTCTCATAAGAAATTTTCTCATAATAAATTGGCAATGAGATCTTATGAGAAATTTTCTCATTAGATCTTATGAGAAAATTTCTCATTAGATCTTATGAGAAATTTTCTCATTATAACCCAGTCAGCAAAGGTTTGTGCTGGCACATGTGCTAAGGTTGTGCTGCCGAGCATATGCTATAAAAACATTCTCAGCATGTGCTAAGTTTGTGCTGCCGAGCATATGCGGTGAAAACATCCTCAGCATATGCTCAGCATGTGCTAAGATTGTGCTGCCGAGCATGTGCTGAGAATGTTTTCACAGCATATGCTCAGCATGTGCTAAGATTGTGCTGCCGAGCATGTGCTGAGAATGTTTTCACAGCATATGCTCAGCATGTGCTAAGATTGTGCTACCGAGCATGTGCTGAGAATGTTTTCACAGCATATGCTAAGATTGTGCTGCCGAGCATATGCTGAGAATGTTTTTACAGCATATTCTCAGCATGTGCTAAGACTGTGCTGCCGAGGATATGCTGATAATGTTTTCACAGCATATGCTCAGCAAGTGCCAAGAATGTACTGACGAGCATATGCCGTGACAACATTCTCAGCATGTGCTAAAAGTGTGCTGCCGAACATAAGCTGTAAAAACATTCTCCGCTAATGCTAAGATTTGAAAGAAATCCGATTAACTACATCATATCATCTATTTATTTCATTTGGCCATAGAAGCTAATCAATAGGGGGGAATAGATAGACGGAAAAACTTTATAAAAATATGTACTGTACAAATAGGCTATTAAAACAAAACTTCATATTTAAGAATCTAGCTAAAATTAAGGTTATCTAAGAGGAATCCATCTACAGAGTAGTAGATAGATTTCACTGTTCCCTTGGCCTTTGCATAAAAAACATTTGGACTAATTTGGATTATTCTTTGGGCTGTCAATATATTAGCCCACACCGTCTTTGTTTCACGCAGAAGGGTTACTTTCCAATGTGTGTGTGTGTGTGTGTATTGGCCCAATGGCAGCAGTCCCTGGGTGTTTGAATCCATTCAACTCCTTTTCAGATTTTTTCTTTGAAAGTAATATCCAGGTCGGCATCCACGGTCCCTTTGCTTGGTATTGTCCTTACAAGGTGACGGTCTTTCCCTACATTTTCGTCGTCACCGATGTTTTGGACTCTCACTCAACGTTCTGTTGATGTTTAGGAAACACGAAACATTTAGGAGTATTAACTATCCCGTTTCCGGTACTTTATTCGAAGAATTTATTGCACAGGCCTACAATAAATTATTTTACCATTCGGAGGCCAACCTATCCTCATACTTTGATAAGAGTTCTTCACTTGTATAAATATAAGTTTTAGCTTTTTCGTACTCAAAACCAACTCGTTTCCATTCGTGGTAGAGATCAGCCAATAGTTTATCATCCGTTTAATATTTTCTTAAGTCTTTGGTGAAAAAGTTCATTAGTTGGGTTAAAAAAAGGCTGTAATGGGTAAAGCAGAAATGTCAGATCTTAGTGGTGAAGACAGCTTTGGAGAGTGCGGATATTTTAGTGTCTGTTGAAGGAGTCACTGCACCGAGGACCGTTGATTCTGCTATCAGAATGGATAACAAGCAGAAGCTCCAAAGAGGACAGCAGCGTTGAGGAACAAACGCGGTGCGGTTGGCTTCAGAGTGGATTGATAACGGTGGTTTTTGACCGCGGTTTCAAGCAAATATACACCGTATATTGAATGTCGAATGTCTGAAGGTCTGAATGTCGAGTTTTTGTGCAAGAGGAAATTTTTGGTGTAAGCGTGGGATAAAGTTAATGTACACGTCTTTATAAAATCGGCCCTTAGAGTATAGTTACATTTTTATGCGATTTTTTTCATAGACACAAAAATCAAGGGTGATTGTTATGTTGTTTGTTTATCTTGCTGGTCAGTCTCCTTAACTACGTCGTGTAAATACATTTTTGATCAATTAAAAAATTCGTGTGAACCTGACTAAACAGACGCTATCCATACTTTACTACCGGATAAAATTTTACTGGTTTGGGATCAGCAAGAAAGTCGAAGAGATCAGCGAGGGCTGCTAGTTAAAGGCGTTCGTAAGCATTATCCAGCAACAGCAATGTTCTGAAGACGGGAAGAAGATCCTTATTTTTTCTTCGCTGGCAGAAATGTGTAAGTACTAAAAAACTTTTACTTATTTATGTCATTTTCTTATATAATGGTCAACAATTACCCCTCATTTAAAAACGTGTTTCCTTTTGACATTTATAACATTTGTCATAAATTTCTAAACATTTTATGAACATGGAAATTTTTTTTTCATCAATCAGTGTTTAGCTGGTATTAATAAAGCTGCTTAATGAAAACCTCTGAAATCAGTAAAGAGTAAGCCAAGGGTTACGCAGAGATGGACGGAAAGAAACATTTTTTGTTGGTTTTTTTTCGAAAATTCTTCCTTCAGTCACCACTGAGTGATATGTATTTTCATTATTTTTGATTTTCATCATTTTACAATTATTACAATTATAGCTGTATTAAAATAGTATTTTTATATTATCATAATTTAAAAATTAATAATTATCTTTTCAGAATACATGTTCAAACATATTTACGAGAATTGCAACTAAAATGAACATAAGGCTTAAAAATACAGAAACTCTTTTAGAGGGAAAGAAGAGTAGAGGCAAGACAAACAGCAGCTAGTGTTTTTCCAGGTGTTATACTACCATGCAAGGACCTTGATACATTGCTTCTGGTAGAAGAAGCCCTATCTTTAGCAGGGTTCTCAATGATCTGGTATGTAATTTTACCGTCTTAGGCTATGACATTCTATTTATTATCAGGAATGTCAGTGTCAGTTAAGTTGTCTGTGATTTCCAGGTCAATTACTTGACCAAGAGACGTAGTGGCATGAAGACACACGCAAGAGCCCATGGAGTGATGTCAGCTCTTTTCACAAATTATTTTGGTGCTGATTTGACTTGAGATGGGCAGCATAAATCATCAAAAAAATAGGCTTCATGAAAAATTTCCCTAAAGTGGAACACGTTCGTCAGGGTGATTATCTTTTATTAAAATGTTTTACTGTTTCCTCATTTTAATCTGTGAGAAAATTTTTGCCTAACTTGTAGAGTTATAACATAATTATGATTATATTTATTTATTTCATACTTATTTTTTATTCATTGCTCTATTTCTAATATGCTTAAGCTAAGTTACTTTACTTGAAAAAATATGAAGCAGGGTGAAATATCCCAAGGTCAGGATTTCCAATCGTGCTCGGGTGTCTTTTTTCTGGCTGATTCTTAGACATATGTGATGTGTTGAGTTCATTGTAAGAGAGGTCTTCATAGTCCTACCAAAGATTTCATTTTCCATTCCAAAAATTCCATTAATTCATTGATCAAAAATATCAAAATCAGTGCTGATCTTAAATTGGGTTTTTTTTAGAATATTAAAAATTTAATTTGAGAATATTAAAAAATAAATTTAGAAAATTAAAAATAATGTAGCCAAATATCTTGGAATGGAGATATAGTCAAATGCAAACTGTTGAAATTCTAAATTAGCAAGCACATATAACAAAAGGGAAGATTTACAACCTTTCAAGTCCGTCCTGCCATTTAGTCATATTGTATCAATTTTCACATTGCAGATACTTTTGCTAATATCACTGAAGGCCCCCTGAAGACTTCCAAAGAAGAAATCAAGGTCAAGGAAAGCAGGTGGCTTGTGGTGGCCTCTAAAAATATAAGTGGAAGCCCTAATGTTATACTTCCGTGGAAATTGCACAAATCGGATGAGGAAGAGTAAACTTTGTTAGTTGAATAAATTTCTGAATTGATTTTCTATGAAAAAATAAATGTTATTATGTTACAATTATTTTTAAAAGTTTTTCAATGAAACAAATCAACAGTAATCGTAGGTCACCTATTTTATACTGGTTAGTTAAATCTTGAAAAGGTACAATGCTATATGCAATCCTTCTGATGTATTCGCTCAATCTGAATGGAAAGAATTTACAGGTGGAAAAAGTCCAACTAATTTTTCTAAGCCAACAGGAATCCCCTGCCCCCTCAAAATGCATCATGGAACATAATTGAGATAAAATTACAACTCCATAATAGTTGATAATTTATGTCTTCTGCAGTTTCCAGTGATGCAATTACCAAGATGTTTCCTATGAGGAAACATGAGGTTAAATAATTATGTCGATCGTGAAGATCATGGACAATAGAAAATAAAAATAAAAAAATAGGTTTTATGATTTCGTACATTTCTAATCAAAACCTGTGTTTCACAAACAAAATTAGAGCCTCTATTTCGTTGCTTCTCTCATGGTAACTACCTTTACTTCAAGGAGATTTTGTTTTTTAGGTACATTTTATATATGAATGAAAGCCTTTAAGGGATAAAATCGAATACACATTTGAAATAGACATCATTCTGGCCGACTCGCAGTTTATCCTAGCACCAATAAGTAGGTGGATTTAATGCAGATATTTTTTTAAGATGCAACAGGAAAATACAATGTTGGAGGTAAAAGAATCAAATATCTGTTAAAACAGTGTCTGTACCATTCATGATATATTTCCACCAAATATGATCATGATGGGAGTAGGCCTAGGGAATCCATTGATTCAATTCTTTCAGATACTTCAGACACTTCTAACATGGAAATGCTCTGTACAGACGATTAGCACCCATATCAAGTATATTCCTAAAATCTACCCAAACCTTATTCTTAGCATATTCCCCAAGAATATGCTTAGCATGTTCTCCAAGAATATTCTTAGCATGTTCCCTAACCATATTCTGAGCACATGTGCTGAGAATATGCTTAGCACATGTCCCAAGCACATGCTTAGCACATGTCCCAAGCATATACTCAGCAGTGCCATTTGTCATATTCTCAGCATGTTCTGAGAGAACATGCTCAGCATATGACAATGTCTTCTGAGCATGTGCTAGGCATATGCTGAGCACATGTTTTTGCTGACTGGGAAATTGGCAATGAGATCTTATGAGAAATTTTCTCATAATAAATTGGCAATGAGATCTAATGAGAAATTTTCTCATAAGTCTCATAAGAAATTATCTCATAAGTCTCATAAGAAATTTTCTCATAGTAAATTGGCAATGAGATCTGGCAATGATTCGGCACACGCCCACTATACACGTAACTCGACCGAACTAAATCCGTGAACGTTTAGCGTTTCTTGATGTCACATAACGAATTCACAATTTTATTAACACACTTATGCGAGTTAGAATTTTAAACAAAGAGGACAGTTTATAAATTTATTATATTTATTGACACTACTTCCAGTTTCAATTATTGCATTCACTTGCCTTTGTAACACACAAGATTCCAAATATGAGGCATAACCTCAAAAATAACCATGAATGTGACAATAACAATATTAAATAAACCACATGACATGAGAATTAAAAGCTGCGATCGAGCTTGCTTAATGCATAAGATTTTATTTTAATGGTTGTCAAGGTGTTCAACAACCAGAAGTCTTTTTTTTTTTAATAATGCTCCTCTAAAAACAGAAACTATATTTTTCCAACGGGGAATTCCTTTAAATATCACCGAAAGTCATCACTGCACTGTCACAACACACACAAAATATTCACGTTTATCATGTAGATGAATGATGATCTGAATTCTCATTGGATCATTCCGAATGTTCCAATTTGTTTATGACTTTAATGTGCCTGAAAAATGATAAATACATTCAATGCCTGTGTCAGCAATTCAAAAAGCCTGCATGGAAGGCAGATTAAAACGACAAATTCGTTCAACACAATCGCTTGTCATAACAATCATTCACTCACCGTAACTTTAGTGTCCATTACAATTAAAAAATAATCTTCCATGAACACTAATTAAAATAAAACGTAATTACTTGAGGAGATAATTCTATTCTCACGTTTCTCGCTATGTGGCAGCCAGTTTGAATTTCGAAGTGGTCTTGCAATTAATCGATAATAGTCTATTCGATATTGGTCGATACAACTGTCCACAAACCGCGAACTATAAAAATGTGAATATTCACGTTAAAATTACTCGTGGGCACGGCAGTTGTTATTTCTGGTATATGAGATTCTCTTGAGAAACTCTTGATTTCAGAACTTTTTTTGGGACCCTTATCCAGACGATTTAGGGACTTGTAATATTCATGAATCGCGTTTTAAACAACATTTTTGGAGATGCATCGAATGCAACTTGAAATATTTTCAACGAAGGCGCCAAAAACTAAGTCCGAAAATCATCTGGGTAGGAACCCATAAAAATGTTCCACAATCAATAGTTAAATCGCTTCCAAAGTTCATGAATCGTGTTTTAAACAACATTTTTAGAGATGCATCGTCGTTCGTCATTCAATGCAACTTGAAATATTTTCAATGACGGCGCCAAAAACTAAGTCCGAAAATCATCCGGCCATGGTTTAATCCATATATGGCTTCTCATAGCACTTACAAGAAATCTTATAAGTTCTAATGAGGAGTCTCATAAGTTCCCAAAGCTTCTCATAAGATCTCATCACTTCTCAAGATCTCAGGAACTTCTCATAAGATCTCATAGCTTCTCATAAGATCTCATGAACTTCTCATAAGATCTCATAGCTTCTCATAAGATCTCATAGCTGCTCATAAGATCTCATAGCTTCTCATAAGATCTCATGAACTTCTCATAAGATCTCATAACTTCTCATTAGATATTATGAGAAATACCTATGAGAACTATGAGAAATTTCCAATAGGGTTATGACAGCACAGTCAACAACAATAGCAACTCTTAAAAAAAGATACCTGGAAATATTCATATACTATAAAAGTCTAACTAAATCATAAAAACTTAAGAATTACAATATTGTATAAACCTCAGGTCTCCCTTCATAACTACTACATTCCACAGATAGTACGAAATGGATGAATCAATGCATTGATTTAAGAAGATTTAATGCTGCCTATAGTTATGGTAAATTTGTGGAAGGTATTTGGAATTGAAGACTTTCTGTAAAGCAGCATGGCACACACAAGCGAAGTATAGTTAGAAATAACAGCTTTAGATATGAAGAAGAATCGTATGTGATGCAGGTAAATTGGAATGTTGTAGAAGGCATTTATCCATTGCTTCAACTTTCACCATGTCTGCAGCTAGTGCCAGGGTTGACATCATTGAGCAGCCTTTAACATCTCAGTAGAGAGAATGGAATATTTACACACTTTAAAGTTGAAGTGAAACTGTGTGTGTGTGTGTTTCTTATTGTAATATTTATTGTTCGACAGTAAAAATTCTGATTACGAAATTAGCTCATCTCTGATAGAGATACAATGTTAGTTGTACTGTCTTCTTCTAGGAGTGGCTGCACTGGTATAGTGTGCTCCCAGGGGGTTAGTATATACCCCTGCTCACCCTCTTCTCTCCCACACTCCGGCCACCTCCTCTCTAATGGTTTTGGGTATTGTTGTTGTTTTGTTGTTGTTATCTTTGTCGACATTGCTGAAGGCAGTATGTTCTGAGGCTAGCCGGTGGCATATTCTCATCTTCGTTCTTTTCTCACAATCCATTTGTAAGTCCATGGAAGGGATAGCTGGGGCCGTTTTCCTTTCTCAGTTGTAAAGGCCTTAGTATATGCCTGGCAATGGATAATAGAGTAAAAAGAGAGACATAAAAAAATCTAACAGGAACTATATTGTAGCACTTGGAATTTAGCAAGGTAGAACTTAATTCTTGTGAAGGTTGGAAAGGTACTCTCATTGGGGAGTGCATCTCTTCAGATATTTTGGCGTATAGAATTACTTAAAGGATAAAATAATATTAAATAAATAAATAAATTCACAGGAGTCAAGAATTTAAATAAAATCTCCTTGCTTATTATGTATCAAGGAAATCTAACAGTAAGTACACAGCAACTATTAATTAGCAAGAGCAACTATTATAAATTAAACCAATTCAAGAATTGCGACCTAGCCATGAATATCTTTGCGGAGTCATCTGCTGAAAATACACAGTAGCTGAATTACTGCAGCTGTAGCTGAAATACTTCAGCTACTATCAGAAATTACTTTAAAAGGATGGCTAAATTTACATTTTGGACACTGCAAATACCTAATGCCTTTGTAACCACATAGAGATTAAAATATATGTAGTGTATTATGGCATGTATGATTTTTCTTTTCATTAAGCAACCTGAGCTTAAGCTTTTTCTCTAATTTCCCTTGGCTCTGTTTTGGGTCTGGATCGTTTTGGTGATTTTATTCCAAACGTCTTTCACCCTCAGCGGCGCAACAGCACCCCCGAATCGGTGGGGGGCAAACTCCTTGAAAAATCTTTATAAGCGGGGGAGGGCGGGGGGGGGGGTGTTTAATTTGTGTGTGGGTTGCATAACGTCCAGGGGAACAGTATGCTGTAAATTTAGTTCATTCCGTAGATCACTGTTGTTAATTTATTATAACAAAGTTTCATTTGCAATTGTTACGCCTCTCAAGAAAATACGCACGGTAACTTACGTTGGTATGTACTCAATAATTAATTACGACGATAATGACCAAAGAGCACGTTTTGTGTACAGTCCACGCGAAAAGACTCAAGTTGAAGGCTTAATATCTCAAAAACAGAAGAAGCGATACTTATAATGAGCATATCAGCGTGTAGATGATTCAGTCTTTTGTTTAATGCAGGTAACAGACATTTTTTAATAATTACTTTTGTGGTATCCTTTTGCAGTGAGGATGGAAAATGGCACAATTTGTTTTCGAGTCGCAGAGGGCTGCGTCACTTTGGTGGTTGTCATAACAATATGAAATGCACAAATTAAAAGGAATTGATAGAATGTGAATTGTACTTTTTCATAATGTCCTTTGAGTTTCAAATGATTTACTGACATTCGTTTAAGTTATCCTAGTCAATTTACGAAATTGGATTTTCCCCGTAAGTATGGAACATTGGAAGCACGTGAACGCCTTCGTCTTCAATTAAAAATTTCTCATGAGAATCCTCGACCATGTCGCAATATTTAATTTGAATTTTTTTAATCAAATTTATTTTACTGTTCGTGTGTGTGTGTTTTTCCTGTCAGGAATGAAGCAGTGTCACCAATCAATCAGTTATTCCTGAAACAGAATTTACGCGACAGGTGGCGATCAGCTAGCTAAGTTTTAGGCGATCACTAAGCTTAGTTTTGCTGACTTTTCATGAGTTAGCGAGTCGACAGCAGGCAGAATTGTGCACAGAGTGAGCTGTGCAATTACTGCTCTTGCCAAACAAATCGGAATCTATATTGCAAGCCGTAATGGTTTTGTGTGTACAACATTGCAAAATTTCCAAAGCCAATAGGTGCTATGGATTGTACTCATATGAGAATAAATCTCTTGACATATGTTTATCTACTTTGAAAATATAGTAAAATATTCACCTATTGGTGAACATTTTGCGTGTAGTAGGTATGCTTCGCTCGAAATCTAAAAATTATCTTTAAAAATTAATGTTCTCTCACATTTCAGGAGGCCAGCAGAATTGTTTGGCACATATATGTTAGTGAAATTATAAAGTGAACGGGTGTTGGTCTCTAAAATGTCGAAACCACAATGGTCGTATTTTTTCTTAGCAAAAATCCATTTTTAATACAGGTGGGAATAATTATTAAGGCAGAGTGGTTTCGGAACCGAAAAGGGTACTTTTACCGAAATGTGCGGGCCATTTAAATGCTAAAATGGAATTTGGTGACATCGTGGCCTGGAAGCAAGACCTGGAAGCAGGGCCGGCGACAATGGGGGGCAAATGCCCTGGGGCCCGGGCCAAAAAATATTAATTGAAAGTAGAAATTTAAAAATTAAATGCCAAAAAGAATACAAACTTTAGTTGCGAAAAAGTGAAAAACAATTGAAGGTAGATCGTATGTCAGTGTGCAATAGAGAAGTATGACGTTAGCGTTGTTGTTGTTGTGGTCATCGAGGGTTGTGGGGTGATGGGGACGATAGAGCGAGAAGCGCGGGCGCTGTGACACTCACCTCCCCTCCCTTTGCGGTGAACATTCGCCACTCAGCTATATGCTGTAACATGAACGACAAGAAACCCCATCCCCCACCTAAAGTCAATTGTTTACTTGTTATTAGACCGTAAATAATCGTTTATTAAAAAGTAAAGGTTACAGATTAGCAGTAGCAAGCTACACATTCTGTGTAATTGGTTTTGTACACATGGGCGCCCATACGCGGGGACAGGGAGGGACCGCGGCCCTAGCTAGTTCGGCGGCAAGTTCGTCAAAGAGTTCGGCGACACGGCGCACAGTGGTGGAGGATGCCTAATTTTTGTATTTAATTATTTTGGTATTTTGGATTTAAAGATGTTCAATTCATATGAAATTTGGTCAATACCGTTTTTCGAGGTCGCTGAATGTGAATTTGGATTCAAAACTATTGTAAACTAATTTTTCGCAAAAGTTTTGCTATTTTTTTACTTAAATTAACTTATATTTAAATCAACCCGATTAATGTGATTTATAGGTTTTACATATAAATCACATTAATATAACTTTGATTTGGGTAACACGTTTTCTCAGTCGCTGAATGCTAATTTGATGTTCATATTTTTGAAAATTACTTTTTTCATAACGTATTTTCAATATTTTTATTACTTGGATTTACACAAACTCAAAAGTTCTCGATTCATTAAAAATTATAGCACGAAGGTGTTCACGATCTCTGAACACGAATTCGATGTTAATATTTTCGCAAATTAATTTTTTTACAAAAAAATAAGCAATTTTGGCATTACATGAATTTACACATACTTAGGAGATCTTCATTTATTTGCAATTGCATACATTGTTTTCGTGGACAATGAATGCAAATTCGTGGTCAACATTTTCGTGCATTATGATTTTCACAAAAGTTTTGGAATTTTTTTGTATTAGTTGATTGCTCATATAACATAAAAAATGGTCTATTATATAATATATCTTATCATTTAAATGAATAAATAGACATTGAAATAGGTTTTAAACTATTGATATCATTATAAAAATATGCAAATAGACATTACAAACAAGTATTACATTGAAAATAAATCAAGTTTACCCAGCCCCATTACTATATGCACACAATGATGCTTGTTATTGACACAATCCCTGCGTACATATATACATCACAGACAATTTATATTTATAATGATATCTGATACTGATGTATTAAGAATATTGACATTTAATAAAATTTTTGTGCATACAATAATAAATAGATATGCGCAAATTATTCAAATATGGTGCCATTTAAAAGTTATCAAGAAACATGTGGAATTTTCCATTTTCGGTGTATCACAACTTTTTTGGGAGCATTTTTTGACAAGTTTTGAATATCTACTTGTAGGTGAAGAATTAAAGAAAAGAATAGAAAAGCTTTGGTTGCTTAATATTGAAAATGAATTGGACTTTTTCTTTTGTCAAAGGTTAAAATTTCGTATATCTATGAAAAGGAAAATACCCGAAGTTTAGATCATTACGTTTTTTTTGGGAGCATGTTTTGACAAATTATGCATATCTACTTGCAGGTAAAGAATTCAAAAAAATGATAAGAAAGGTTTGGTTCCTAAATATTGAAAAGATGTTGCACTTTAGTTCATTTCAGAAGCAAAATCTTAAGAATTTGGTTTACATGAAAAGTATAACTTTCATTAAAATTTTTTGGGGAGTTTTGGGGAAAATGTTTTGGATCTGGTATATTCAGTTACAAAACCCATTTTGCAGAACAAGAATCGGGGCAAAACACGTTAGATTAGAGAGAATTGAAGGTGAAGCTGTGCCTGCTCCTTTTCAAATGATGCACTTGCTACCAGTGCAACATTTTCTTATCTTATCTCTTAAAGGAGTAGCAACAGCGATATGTCCGTACCTAAGATGGTTTTGAATTCGTCAATGATCGGTAAGTCCAACGTATATGCACAAAAACCCGGAATAGAAAGTTTTTATAGTCTCATAAATACCAAGTATTAGGGATCCTGCACCACTGTGCGGCGGCGGGGTTCAAGGAAGTGTAAGCGGCGTTGTTCGGCTGCGCCCACGTCTACATTGTATCATAATTCATTCATTTGTTGCCTATGAAAGAGGCCATGCCACATCACATAATTCCGTTAGAAGGCCCCTTCACACAGGCGACACTCGAAAACTACTCGCCATAGGCAGCATTAGCGATTTCGAAGAAAATCCAAAAAGTGGTTGCTACGATTCAGATAAAGTACCATCAAAAGTTGAAAAATCGGTGAGTTATTAAAAATAGATTGAAAATATGGATGATACCGTTTTATATAGCCTAGATATGGGTTCATGGTTGGGGGGCAGAGCAGATAGAAGGTCATTAACAAGGGTCTTAGGTCGCGATCGGTCTAATCCGTACCCGTAATTAATTGAGCTTGAAATATGATATATTTTCCCCGTACTCCCCAAGAAAATCTGTACACTGAATCACAGATACGTTCCAGGAATTTGGTATATGACTCAGCGTGCTGGAAGCACTTTGATGACTATGCAAAAAAGAGGGCTAGAAAAGTTGTATTTTTATAAATTAAAAATAGAAAAAGTACGTTTTATTATGACTTTTTAAAAAATGCTCAAGTTCAAGTAAGTCCTAGTTTTGATTATTGTATAATAAAGTGTGTTAAACCGTCAAAAAGTTTTCATTTTTAAATTCTTTCCCCATCCCTGGCACTTTTACTGTTTCCACTGGCATGTGTTTATTTTACATAAAAAGTACAATTTGCAGTGAAGATACGAATGACAGTTAGCACATTTCTTCTGCAGAAAAAGCTGATAATCAGGTAAGTCTTGGTTATAAAATAACCTGCAAGGTCGCAGTTCTGGTCTAAATTGAGTGAGGGATTTAGGGGCCCGGACCACTCAGTTGCCCTGGGGCCCGAGAATCCCGTCACCGGGCCTCAGGGCTTGGAACAATTTGCGACAAGACGAAAAATCATCCCAGAGACTAATAATTAGCTGGGACGGAACAGGATGAAAATGTGACGGAGAGAAGTTTTGGGACGAGACCACATTTTCAGGACAAAAAAAATTTCGGGATGATAGTGGACGAAAATCATGGAATGAAGATATTGTGCAGGATGGGACGAGATGAAAATAACAGGGCGAAATATGCTGTAGAACGAGAGAAAGCGAAAATTTAGGAGGAATAAACATTTTACGAGAAAAAAGCAGCACAAAATCCCTTTAAAATTTCTCGTCAATACTGAGACAAAGAGGGCCATCTGTAGATAATCAGCGGTAACCTCAACATTTGAAGTACGGAGAAATTTCTTGGGCAGTTTTTACTGTCATCCACGGAAAAAGCTGACATTTATTTCATTAGGTCTTTAATAATCAAGGGCTGTACTCAAGGACTCATGATATATCTCAAGTAATTCTTAATCAAAGTGTGAGTCGGGAAAAGGAATTACAGTAGAGCCCCACTAATTCGGGCCCCGCTACTTCGGGTTTCTGGATAAATCGGGGCGGGCCAAAAAAAAGTAAAAAACTTGTAACTTTAACTAAAACACTTCTAACAGTCAGTTTTGTTTGTTTTACATATTTTGTGTTTTGTCACGATGTTTTAAACTATGTAATCTTATATTTTCTTACGTTTTTAGTGCATTTTGTATATCCTTATATGCTTGAGAACCATGAATGACCTTCAAAACTGTTTTAGGGTCATTTCTACGGCAACAAAACCACTTTAAATGTTTAATTCGGGTTTTTAGTTGATTCGGGCATTAGCCGGACACAATTAGCCCGAATTAGAGGGGTTATACTGTATTTTGCTTGCTTTTAATTACTATCACATTAAAACTTATTTCAAATGCTTCTACCAATCTACACCGACTGAAAGGTATGAATTGAATAATTTTAATAATAAAAATGAACTGAGTAAACCTCGATTATCTGCAGATTGGGTGCTTCAAAGACGGAATACGTTCACAACGTGGAATACAATTATCAGCTAAGGAAAGAGCAACCCCTAAAAGGACGCTTTTATTTTCCAAGATAATGCTTCTAAAATAGGTGCTGTACATACATACAAAAACAGACTTGTATTGTTTTATTGTAAAATTTAAAACAAGAGTCAGGTTAATAAAGCATGATCAATACTGAAATCAAGACGAGATTAGAATATTACCAGAATCAAAAAAATGTGTTAGACTTAAAGAAACGAATTGAACTGCAGGCAGCAAAATTTTCGGGAGAAGATGAGACTAAAATTTCGGGACTAGGTGAGTCGAGTGATTCGAGGCGAGAAGAAAATTTCAGAACGAAAGTTTGTTCACTTTCGTCCAGATCCCTGGTGCCATCTTTCTTCAACGACGGTAGGTACACAAGAGGGCCATGTTTGAGCAGGGGATATATGGAAATTCAATTCTGCTGGCAGATACTGGAAATCCATGCAGGCCCTAATTGATGACTCGGCGTGCTGGAAGGTTCCCAGTACTCGCCATGAGAGTTATACATATTTATGTTAAATAGACAAGACATTCCCCATTATTGTGGTAACAGCTGTTTTGCACAATATATCGAGACAAACCGGAGAGGAAATGCCCAAGGATGATCCTGATGTGCATTAGCCAGCACCATGGACTGATCTTTTAGCAGAGGGGAAATAAATGAAAGAAACCTACAGCCACTTGTGATAGGCAACAAACAGGTGAACTCTCACAGACACACATTTTCGCATGTAATTTTACTGACGAACTAGATTTCTACAGCCAATTATTGCAAGTCATTTTTACAGCTTCATTGCACTAATTTCTGAATACTTTCTTTCTTGACAGACTTCTCCCTGAAAATCAGCCTTGAGTGCAAAGTGATTGAATGAGTTCTTTTGTAATAAATAACCTTAGAGGAAAGTAAAATGTTGCTTTTCGTCAATTTTCGAAGAAAATTAAAGTAAACACATAAAAAACATTCATTTTTATTCTTTATTTAACTCTCTTAGAAGAATCTTGGTTTTCAATTTCTCTTGTTCCAATGACTCTCTTTCACTCTCCAATTATAAATTTTCTTGATCTAATTTAAACTCTTCTTGCTTCATTTTTATTAAGCAATTAAATCAAAATTAAACCGTACAATTCTGTAGGTACTCCTTTTTCGCCCTAATTCTGCGATTTTATTAGTTACAGTCTCTGCCTCTGCCTTCAAATCATGGATCTTTGCAATATAGGTACTGATCTTCTCCAAATTTGGTTCGAAGCCTTTTACTCCAGGTTGGAGTATCAGTCAACTGTACGCTTGCATCTTTTTGGCTGACATTTGTCGGTGTGGCTGCGTTTTCTGGTGCTGCAGTTTCTACCAATTCAATATTTTCAGGACCGATTAGTTTCTTCCTCATCGATTTCAGTCATAGTTGTTTTCGGTCAGAGCGCGTGGTGCATCGATATTCTCAGCATCTGGGGTGTAACTTCCCTAGTTTTACTGTATTGGGGTGATCTGAAATGCAATTTACGTTCAAAAATATTTATTTCTGAACGTAAATTGCATTTGGATTATATTGGGGAGTAGAGCATTTATTCAAAAATCTTAAACAAAGAAACATAAGCCTTGGCGGGAAGTCTCTTATAAGGCAGGAAATCATTCATCTACTGTTAGGGAATATTGCACCAACAAATGCATTACCTCAATAACCGCATCATCATTAAAGGTCCCTTCGGACTTTTTGGGTAGGGAATGTTTTCTTCTAAGCGAAGTCGCGATGCTCTTTGCAATGAAGGGAAGTTTGACAGAAGTATTGGGACTTAATATTTCTTATGGATCCTGGCGGTAAAAGGGTAAGGCTGGAGACCTGTTTAAACGTCACTTAGGCCCCGTTTCCACTACTGACATTTCTACGACGGTAACTCTCTACCCGCGCAATGCTAGTAATGGAAACGCTCGAAAACGCCTACCATGGTAGATAGTCCTACTAGCATTGAGTTACCCTTGTTAGATCAGGGAATAGTGGTTACCGTCGCGTCTCTTTTGTAATTGGAACGCAAGTTAGTCAAAATCCTGGTAAGAATTATGGGAAAACAGTTGAATCACGGATAGCGGTGAAGGATCGCGGAGTGTGCATCTAGGAAAACGTAGTTGGTGTGGTGTCTTTGTTTGGCTTAATACTTGATTTTTGTCTATGCTCAATGATGCTCCAGAGTTGTTATTACCTATGGTTTACATAATTTAATTATATTTTCCCAGCAATGACCGAACAAAAGAATTACAAAAACTTTGCTCACGAGGAGACGGACTTGCTCCTTAGGCGTACGCGATAATCCCGACGACATTTGATTATAACAATCAATATAGATTCTTGAATAAAACTTCAAGTGCTTACACACTTCAATGTGCTACCATCTTTGCGCATTTCTATAACGATCGTCGATTTTCTTTTGAACTGGAATACTGGTAACCGCTATGTGACGAAAGCAGTGATTACAAGGGTAACTTTGTAGCTAACTGGAACGCAGGTAGGTTATGAGGGCTGAAATAACCGTGGTAGAATGTCAGTAGTGGAAACGGGGCCAGCGGCTGTTATGTTTCGCGGAACGTCTTTTTGGATTTGCGGGTGTTAGAATGCCTGGAATATAGACGGTATGTTTCTGTCCTTTCGCATCCCAGCTCTTTGTTTCCAAGGGCTGCGGGGGCTGCTGGCTCGTGGAAGAGGCCTTTATCTGTTTTTATGGCAGTGCTGGGGAACCCCCAGCGGGTGCACGAGCTCTCTTGAGAGGAGGGGTGGGGAGGGCCTCTTTCGAGTGAGTGGGGTGGCTGGGAATGTTCGGGGTGTTTCCAGGGAGAAAAAGGCGGGGGTTGAAGAATGGGGGATGGGAAAGCAACGAGACAGGGAAACCCACACTAGGTGGTTGGGTTGGGGGCAAATTAGGTACTTCCGATAGATAGGGCGGTCTTTGAAAGGGGTGGGTGGTGGAAAATTGGCAGGAATAGCGAAGTTTCATATTCGACTATCTTGATGTTGATGAGAAATTCTTTCCCTCATTTATTCGGAGCACGGCAAGTTTTTTTACATCACGACATAATCATTTTGAATAAGCGGGTGTTTGGTCGGCAAAATGAAGGCAGAGCTCTGTGTCAACTCCCAAAAAGCGCACATCTTGGCAAAAATTTCTACTGTCAACCAACACACCTACAATAGTGATGATGTATCCATCTACAGGTTATTCTGCAGGCCACCGCGTGTGTGAGGAAAATGGGTTCTCAATCACTATGCAGGCTTAAAAATTATATATTCAAAATATAGGTTACTAGTACGCACTACATCACTGGCTGATTGGTTAATCTTAATTTACAAAGGTATATTTATATCATACAAGCTGACCCGGCCACGCGTTGCTGTGGCTCAATCTGGTTAAATGGAAAGCGCACGTTTATAGTATGTTTAATTTCACAATTCTTATGGGTATACAATATATCTCAGCTGATCGATTGTTTTGCAGCTGGACACGCATATTTGTATATAATTTTAACGTCTTTACATGTCGTCACAAAGTAGAATATTTCAGGCAAGCATTTATTTCATCCGCTAGTGTCAATCGAGGAATTACAGGTAATGTTTGCCTGAAATGTCGTGCAAGCAATATTAATGCGTTCTCAAATGGTCTCAGGATTCAACGGAAATCTTGCAATGATCGATCCAGAGCCTCGAGCGATGCTTTGTGCACCATTGTGCATTCATCGCAAGCAATAAGTTGGCATTTCTGAAATATTTGTCCCATGCCGGATGATTTGAATATGTTGCACGTGAATGTTTCAATGAATTGCAAGTTCAATGGGATGCACATCCCGTCTCCAGTGTTGATATTGTATTCTCGATATTGTATAAACCTTCATGGAGTGAACAAAACAACTAACCAAAGCTTCATGGAAATTGGATGAATGTTGTGGTAATGCATCAAGTTATCAATATTGTATCGATACAGTATCGATATTGTAATGATACTTTATAAAACTTTGATAAAAAACACCTAAATAATTTCACCTCAATTTTGTAACAACAATGTATCGATGTATCCATATTTTATCGATATTATATCGATACAGTATCGACATTGAATTATCGATTTTGTAGAAACCTTCGCGGAGCGTACTCAATAACTTTCCTAAGTTTCATGGCGATCCGATGAATGGTGTAGTAATGCATAAAGGACAAACACATTATATACATTCGATACAGTATCGATATTGCAACGATACATTCCTTTTAAAAAACTAAATAATTTCACCTCAATTTTGTATCAATAATGTATCAATTTATCGATACTTTAGCAATATTATATCGAAAAAGTATCGATATTGAAATATCGATTCCGTAGTCCTCTTTTCGGGAATCTACTCAACAACTTCCCAAAGTTTCATGGAGATCCGATGAATGGTGTAGTAATGCATAAAGGACATACACACACATACACACACACACACACACATTCATTTTTATATATATAGATGACAAAAGAAATATTCTCTTATGCAGTGACACTGTAACAGCTATTTTGAACGCAGATTGAACTACTTTCTGTCGCAAGTGATGCATGTACGGTGTTTATTCACACCTCTCACACACTCTTGCGGTGCCACCAAGTGTACCTAAATCTACATAATACTCAGCGAGCCAACGCAAGAGTGAGGGAAGAGGTGAAAGGTACTTACATATCTCCACTACATGCGCTACTTACATGCAACTAACGCCTGTTTCACAGGATCCTGTACAAGAACTAGTGCGCTATCCGCTACTTGATATATCGAGGATGGAATCTAGGAGGATTGGAATCGTCAAAGAAGCTTTCACACGATCGTTGACCTTGGCTTGCGAAGAAGCGGTCATTCCATTTTTGAATATCCACTGCTGAGAAGTGGATAGTCAAAAATGGAATTTCTACGTGAAAGAAGGGGACTTTTGGCCGCTGCTGCAGCTGTAATAGTCGAGATGGCAAACCGAGTTAGAGCCCAACGAAGACGTAGGAGAATTTGGGTAAGAGAATAGATCCAGTAAAGAGATGAAGGCCGAGGAGCCCTGCACAATGTGCAAATTGTTATTACCTGGAAATTGTTTAATTATCTAATAGTAATGAGATCAACGACGGAAGACGCATCCGTGATGAGTTTTGCTGCGTTCGCGGCGACCGGGCAGGAGACGCTCGAGCGGCCTTCGGAGCGTAGCGCCGCGACGCTGCGTGGGCGGTGCATATTACGCGCGGCCGCGCACTCAAAATAGACGATTTGTGGCTTAACGGCTGCAGATACGTACAAATAGACGAAATTTTTGCCCTGAAGGGCCGCAACTCGGCATATTCCATAGGGAACCGATTTAAAAATATGACTTTTTCCATTTTCAGCCCCCATCCCCATAAATGGCCACGGCGCGAGGGTCTAGGGTTGACCTAGAGGTCCCAAATTTTTCTGGCCTCATTTTGAGCCACTTTGACAACTTTTTCCAGAGGGCCAAGTTTCTCCGCGAAAAATCGATTTTTCCGATCCGCCTTACTGCACATGCTGCAGGGCGAGATAAGGTTACGTTTATGATAGCAATGCCATAATCGCTGTTCATTCATTCCCCTAGGTCATTGTTTGAAGTACAAGGCTTTCAGTATAAGAATTTCGATCTTCCATTATTATGACATATGTCGCCGATGGGAGACGCCTTCATAAATGCAGTACAAAATTTCAAGTTCATTCTACTCAGATGTCAATTTATAGGAAGTCATATTTTTAGCAATGGCCTTGCATTTAAATGGATTGAGTTAAATTAATATTCAGTAACAGGGATGAGAGCGATTCGCTTATTTCTCATCCGAATGTTCAGCGATTATTATCTGTAGAAAAATTAATGGTTATCTTTGGAAGCAGTCATTGATTCCAAATTAAATTAATCGTGTGACGCACGACGTCAATCGCACCTGATGACGTATGATATTTTCTTTACGACATTTGGTTAATACCATGCTATTATTAATTATTGATGCATTATTTCAGGTTAGGTGACACCGGGTCCTTCCGGAAATCTTTGTAAATGAACAAAGAGTTCTTTTTAGCTCCTGGAAAAAGGTGCACCCCTCATAACACGACAAGATACAATCATGAGACTATGAGTGTATCAGTGGCACTGATACTGTGTCTCATATTAGGTGTTGCAGTGCTACAGACTAGTGTTGCCGCGAGACTCGAGACGAGACCGCTTTTTGACGAGACAATACCACTTCCGTGAGACTCTCGAAATGCAGATATATGTGCTTAATTCGTATTTGGTGTAAAATTGGCCCTAAAACTACCTCCTTCAGACAAAATGTCACGTTTTCCTAAAGAATCAAATTTGCAATTCAGTAATCACTTTGCGATAAATTAGCCAACAATTAAAAAAACTATTTTTTGCCTATGCTACTATTTCTGGTGGCATGAGCGTGACTTCTGGAGCTAAGTAAGGTAGTTTTATTGGCTTTCTACTTTTCATTATTACCTTGGAAAATTTATACAGTGAAAAATTTACTAATTTCTAAAGCAGTAATTTTCAGTGCTCACTTCCACGGTAAAAATATCATACATTATACTCATATAGGGTGTAAAGTGCTTGCAATACTGCTTTTTTTATTTATTTATCATTGACCCGAAAAAAACACATGTGATCTTTATATTGGGTGCTTCAACTTATAACAACTACACATACACAGACACCCATGTACGCAGATGATCTTCAGATCTACATCGACTGTAACCCAGCAGAAGTTACTGATATACCATTGCCAAGGTTAATGATGACATTGAAAACATACGTAAATCGTCAATGGAAAATTGTCTGCATCTCAATTCCAACAAGACGAAAAGTATCATTATTGGCAGTAATATTTATGTTAATAGAATTATAGTTGATAGTCTGCCAAAAATAACTGTAAAAGGTGTACAAATTGAATTTTCAGAGAGTGTAAGGAACCTATGAGTTACTATAAATAAAACCCTATCTTGGAACGAACATATAACATCCATATCACATAAGGTATTTAAGACTATATATCAGTTTAAAAAATTTAGACACCTTATCCCGACTTCCCTTCGCCAGAAATTATTTGATAGTCTTGTTTTCCCGCACATCGATTACTGCTGTGTGGTATACGCCGACCTCACACAGGAACTGAATTTAAAACTTCAGAGGATTCACAACTCCTGTGTGAGGTATGTCTTTGACATCAAATATTATGAACACGTGACACCATATTTTGATAAACTCGGGTGGTTAAAAATGCAAAACAGGCTCCTACTCAATAAGACAACTTTTATTTACAAAATAATAAATACAAAACTCCCCACATACTTGTATCAGAATGTATTGTACAATGCTGCGACAAATAAACGCCCAACGCACCACATGGAAGAACTTTATGTACCCTTATATCGATCATCTGTTTATGCTAGTTCTTTCCATGTCACCTCTTGTGATATACCTATGGAACCACTTGCCTGAAGCTATTAAAAATGTAAAAATGCCAATAGATTTAAAAATGAATATTATAAAATGTTGTTTCATCTGCGTCAATGACTGTGCCACTTTGTGTAACACCTAAAATGAGTGACTTATGAATAAAAAAACCATATATACATTAATAGTGTTTCTTTTTTTTCTTTTTGCAGTCTCTGCTTATTGCATTCCAATATTGTTGTAATAATTTAAGGGATTTAATATTGTTACCTTACGTTTATATTAATGTGCTGTCATCCTGTTATGGGATTACTTTCATGACTCTGAATATGTATTAATTATGTACAATCATTTGTGTTCCTAAGGGACGAAATCGTCCCGGAATAATAAGATTCTATTCCATTCTATCCATGCCCCCGGGCAGTGAAACACCTCCCCGGGCGGGATTCGAACCCGCGACCCGGATCGACAGGCGAGGGATATACCCCGCCGCCACCCGGGCCGGCAATAGCTAATATATTGCCGGCCCCTATAGCAGCTTGCCTGCTAAGAAAAATGATGCCGCAATTTCGAATTGCACATCGCACATCTCCTAGGCGAAAGGATGGACGACAATTGAAATCACTACGTATGTACCTCTTCCTGCATGATATAGCTTCTAAGGTTAGTGAGGATGCTTAGCATAATGTCGATCATTTGTGTCGAGGATGATACGAGAAAAATAATAACTACAATGGGCTTTCCTTTGTCTTCATTTGTTTTCATTTGCTTTGTTTTTGCTAATAAAAATTCCATTTAATCGAGAAGTTCACCACTGCTAACCAGCATTTATTCATAAGTCACTCATTCTAACTCCATTCATCCTACTTTCTCCGCAAAGAAGCAGGTACCTACTTCTTTTCATCTGCATTCGGTTCAACCTTCACCGGTTCCGGTTCAACCTTCCGGTTCACCTCGTGAAAATATCTGTTTGCAGACTGTCGACTTTTAAGGCCGCTTTACACAATACAATTTCTTGTACAAACGCTTGTATAAACTGTACGAAATCGTATGTTTGTCTGAATGGAATTAGAACAGGTTCTATTTCCCGTTCAGTCATTCAGACAATCGCACAAGCGTTTGTACAATTTGCCGCTTTACACGGTATAATTTCCTCATACAAGAGTTTGTACAAAACAATGTATCATGTAAAGTGGGCTTTATACTGCTACGATGTATTTGTGGCAGATAAAAAATCTAACGTTTTAACGAGTCTCTGTTAAGATGCAGCTATGTCGAAAGTTATCTGTTTCGTGTGCGACCCCTATCTTATTGAAGCGATTAACGCGTTTATTAAATCTAAAGCAACCATTTTCGCCGGTGTAGAACTCTGCTATGAGATTGACTTGTGGGGCCAAAAATACTTGGGACTTATCCTTGCAGTACAGGATCTTTTAAGAACGTTGTATCTGGAGGCATTGGATTTCAGAAGACCATCTTCTACTAATTGACTGTAAAGATGAAAATTTCGAATATGAAGAAGAAAATATAACTTCAATTGCCAAAATAAGTTCTATATTTTAAAAAAATTAAAAAAAGTGAGCAGTTACGAAATAAATTCCGTAGCGCCTGCGAAGCTGCAGGGGCACCGTCACTGAACTCTGTAATAGACGTCCCAATAAGGTGAAATTCAACGGACAATATGATTGGTGCAGCGCTTAACATGATGGGAGGAATTTCAATCATATGCGATAGTACCAGTTACCTAAAACTCCTCAAAATCAGCGGATCAGAAAGGGCACTGCTTGAAGTTGTGCACAAAGTTTAAAAAAAAACTTTAAAGTTCTGACGAATAATTACTTACATAATAATTAATTCCACTTACACTTCATACCCCTCTCGTCTACCTCGACATTGATACAGCGACGTTTTCCTAAAAATTTCAAGGAAAAGAGCTGACTGAAATAATTTTCTATATTTAATAGTGAAAAATGTATTAGGTATAATGTATACAAGTGAAGTAAAAAATGTATCTCCGAACTAAGGCTACTGATTAAGTATTCCTAATGTTATTTTCTATCATTTTCCTGGAAACAGTGTTCTTGCAGAATCCTCGTCTGTTGAGCATCTCCTTTTCATGGATGCTTTCAATTTTTGGTGTTCCACTCCAAATTGTGTACGCAACGACTTTAATTTCGTTTCTAAGTCGATCGCTGTAGTGCCTGGTTTTAAGGTGTCCACCACATCGGCTATTTGCTGCAATGCTCTTGTCTTCATTGTTTTTTTGTTTCGGTACGCAGGCAATGTCGTATTATATACACACTGACATCTGCGATAATATCCTAATAAGCAATCAATAGCTGCAGTCGATCAAAACAACTCTCGGGACATTTATCACATTTTTTTTATTTCACCGCCATAATATTTCTGATTACAGAAAGTAAACGCTTACGTAATGGTCCACTGTCCCTAATAGGTCTACGGTAACGAGGTCCTACTGGGAGTTAGTACCGCATCAATTATGAAATGAAATCATTCAGCGAGTGTTTGCTAACCAGCGTACTTGTGAAACGGACTTACACGTACCCTGTGAGTCACCGCGAGGGTGTGGGGCAGGGGGTGTAGATCACCAAACATGCACTACTAACATAAAATGTAACTACTGCATGGAAACATGTTAGGTATTAGAGTCATGTGCAATTAGATGGTTGGTGTCTAAATAGTAACGAAGTGATCACTAGTTACAAAGATGATCTCTAAATAAATATATTTATCTGCATTCCCCTTGCATGTATAGGTTAGTATTGTTAAAACATGCTTCAATTTTTTAACTACATATCCCTTTGCTATGCTGCCTATTGTGTTCACTTATAGTACGCAGGAAAAATAACATTTTTAACGTATCGGTACGACATTCTCTCTGAACTTATATATCTGAACTGACCTAGCATAATACGCAGAGGTTCTTAATACACATCTCACATCATCTGAAATTAAACCGGCTTCAAATTTTCTTAAAAGGTTTAGTTTAAGTTTTAACCTGCGCTCTGATAGTAATTTCCATCTTAGTTCTATTATTTAACTCGTAACACTAATAAAATCACCACTACAGCCTTGAACCACTTCCATTTAAAAACTATCTAATCACTTTCCTATCGGCATCAATAGTAACAGTGATGTCATACCCAACACCGAGAGCTTATTTATACCGTATTCTGAGAACACATCATCTTCAAATTTACTGAAAAAATTCAGTCTAAATTTTAACCCGCAATCTGATAGTTATTCTTAATTTGCTTATTTTCTCTATCGGTCCCACGACACAAATAAAATTATCGTAACGAACATTAACAAGTCTTGCTGAACTCCTTTCCTCCGCTCTTATTCCTTTATCATATCTTCGTTGTATGGATCTCATACATTAGCGGTAGTTGGTAAATGAGGTCTGACAAGGGACAAGTAGAATCTTCCTCGTACTCTAGGGTATTACGTGCACATCGAAAAAGATTTAGTTTGAATGTATGTAATTTCCTTTATTCTCCATCGTAACTGGATTATCTACTAGAAAAGGTGTACGTCTTCAGTTACCACAGCTAGTAGACTTTCGTGAAAACCAAGTACTGGTTAAAAGAATTATGAGATTGGCTACTTACACAAAAAGATGTTGAAGTACATGTTAAAACTATTGTTTACGTGTAATTAAAACTACGATTCTACTGGCCAAATTCATATTTTGTCATCATTGTTTTGTATGGTTCTAAATACATTCCCTCTATAGGCACTGTAATTATTTATGTACTAACACTGCATGTCCGCAACAAGTAAGGACGCACTTTTCACGTTATGTTAAAACACCGTTTTTTTTATGATTACATACTCTGCCGAACATTGCCATCTCCATGGATAGCAACTCAATGAGAACTTTTAATACTGGGGTGCCTAATTCCAACAGGTTAAATTTCCTGGAAACGAGTGAAGTGGATTGAATGTGTTTATTTTAATTATATCGGATATAGTAAATGTCCATGAAAACTATTGCGTATTCTGCAAATGTGACAGCAACGAAATTTTGCACAAAATATGTTGTGGGAAATGCATTGCAGTTTAGAAACACAAGGACCCTAACAAGCTTACCCTCTTCTTTCTTTCACCCTTTCCTTCTCCCCTCTACCTGCCCTTCCACAACTGAGGGTCCTCACCCAATTGTTTCTCCCGCGCACCCCCAGTTTTTCCCTACACGGGCGCTCACCCTTCCCGTTGCCCCTACCCCAAGTTTCCCGAGTGGCTCCAACCGTAGAAAAATCCTGCCGAGGCGCTTTAAGCATCACAAGATGCCGCGGCTGGGAATGGATTTCCCCACACGACGGGGAACCGCCCAACTTCCAGTCCTTACTCATCTTTCCCTTGGAGATCCGAAAAACCCAGAAACAGAAAGGACACAGAAGTGGCGCCTAAGGTCCCCACTTCATGAGCTCCACTGGCGAGCGGGCATTGTCTCCTTTCACCGCCCACAGCTTACCCCTTCCCCCCTCATCCTTAAAGACTTGGTTTTCCCACCCTGCCTAGAACCCATTCCACTCACACGACAGTCGGAAACCCCTCCTCTTAACAATGGTATTTGAATTCATAGAAACGCGACCAGAGATAATTTTTTGCCAACTATTTTAAAATTCTTCCGTTAACCGATTTCGTATTTGTGCAGAACGTATGCTCGGAACTGATTTTACATTGGACTGAGTACCATAACTGTTATTTTATTGAAAATTTTATTAGTGTGGTATGCATAGAAATTTTGACCGGGGGCAAAACTGTCTGCGACTGCATGAGGTGATATGTCATGACTATAGGGACAAATTTTAAAAGTATAATACTCTTAACTTGCGTGGTATTACAAATTCATTAATAATAACGTTAAATTTTCAAAAAAACAGAGAATGCACAGTAAAACGCAATGAATTCCATGCAATTTAATATTTTCTTACTTTGCATCACATTTGTTTTTCACGAAAACTACTGCATAGGCACTTTCGATTTAACGCGCTAAAATTTAAGACGGAAGGTTCTCTGAAGATGTTAACTATAGAAGTGCACAACAGGGTATAGTGGACCCTTTCAATGTTTTCCTTTGCAGGTACTTTTGCAAATTCCTTAACACATTTAAAGGAAATATTGTTGTTTTTGGCGCAAGTATTTATATGCTAGGCACAACACAATAAAAGTAATAAAAAAAACGCTTTGCGAAATAAAATATGGCAGCACATTCTTGTACAAATCGAACGGCAGTGTTTGCGACGGCCTTTTTTTTGCAGTAATATAAAAGTAGGCATACATATTGAAGAGATGGAGCCATTTTTTTAATTTCAGCATTTTTCTGGGGTGCAAAAGACGTGCAACCGTGCAGTCTGTATGAGCTGTTGTCAACTGAGTTTCGATCTACTCTGTACGGATATAGGGATTCTATAGGGATTCCTGTTCCTGTCATTAATCTACAGCTACATAATACTCCGCAAACCACCATAAAGGTGTGCGGCAGGGGGTGAGCTCACACGAAACATGCATTACATAATATGCATAAAAAAGGTATTATTAATAATCTAAGTCTAAACTAAAATTAAAAAAATATAAAAATAGCAAAGCAAGCATGCAATACCATGCTGTTAGTTGGGTTATAAGTCCTTATACCAAAATGCAACTACCTATGCTATCCATTTATATACTCTTATTGGATATATTGACCACTATTCATATCTCTAATTTTACGAGGAAAAATGGACATTTTAATTCTGTCAGTTTGGCAATCGATTTATTTCATTTTGTGATTGTGGTCCAGTCTACCATAGCAAGTTGGGGTTCGCAAAATATTTTAGTGACATCAGGGAAAATATTATCCAGGAATTTATTTAAGAGATTGTCTAAATTTCAACCAAAAATTGACAATGATTCCCATTTTAATTCATTTAATAGACTGGTTACGCTAATATAGTTATCATACCGTCCCTTTACAGATCTTGCCAGCCTTCGCTGCACACGTTCAAGTTCATTATTTAGGCCTATTTCGAATGAATCCCATGTACTAGCAGCGTATTCCAAATGATGTCTAACAAGGGAAAATAGCTAATTTCTCGTACATGATGGCCACACTTACCAAGTATTTTTTTGATGAAACCCAGTTTACGATTAGCTTGACTGTGCGTTTAGATGATAAAACCACAAGATCGCAGAGCAGCAAGGTTGACGAATTTTCACCAGTTCGGAAAGATGGGAAGGCTTTGTGGAGAATCGTAGAAATATTACTGCACCATTTGTACTGCACGGTAGGTGGACAACTTGTCGGGTTCCAAGGTCATTGTTCCAGATATGTATAAATACAGATATGCATGAAAGCCAATCCAAATAAGAATGGCATAAACTTTGTTTTGATGAATGCTGCGAGAGACATAAAAAATGCAAATGCTTTTCCTTATGTAGGAAAAATAGTTACTGACGAAAGTGAAACAGTTCCAAGATACTACGTCAGGAGATGATCATTGCCAATTCATGCCACGAATAGAAATATTACGTGTGTTTAGTCAACTTCAAACATTCGTATGGAGCGTGGTACTCCATGGATCAAAGACATGGAACATCGGGAAAGCTGACCAACGAAGAATTGAAGCCTTCGAAACATGGTGCGGGAGGAGAATGTTGACGATTAAATGGACAGATAAAGTGAGGAAAGAATCCTTCAATCTTCCCTTCTATTATAATTCTAACTAATGCATTGTGCCTCAAGGTATGTCCAATCAATCTGGTTCTTCTTTGCCGTAGGATTTTCCATATTGTCCTTTTTTCATCTGCTCTTCTGTACGAGGTGTACAGAAGAGCAGATGAAAAAAGGACAATATGGAAAACCCTACGGCAAAGAAGAACCAGATTGATTGGACATACCTTGAGGCGCAATTCATTAGTTATAATTATTATGGAAGGGAAGATTGAAGGGAAGGTACCGCGAGGAATACCAAGGGAAAAATATATAGGACAAATAAATAAGGACGTGAAAGAGAAAACACACCAGAGCGTGAGGAAATTAACACTGAATCGGGCAGAATGGAGGGCTGCAGTAAACAAATCCTAGGATTGAAATACTGATGATGATGAGTCAACTTCAGCGGAGGGTGTGAATAAAATGCTGTTGAATTTTTTAATCACGATTGTGGCATTTATTTCTAGAAAATAAGCGTCAAATTTCGAAGAATTTAACTAATAGTGCCACTGTGCACTATTAGTTAAATTCTTAGAAATTTGCCTTTGACTCTTGATATTACCCTGGTGTTGTTCTTACCGAAAGTATACAATTTTGCCATCATCTCGTCATTAGGATGGGCCCTTCAATGAAGAAAGCGTAAAGCCTGAAATTACGTTCTACCGCACATAATTCCACTCTAGGAGAAACATGCACATTTGACCTACAGTAACATTGTCACTGACAAAATCGTAACAATATGGTTTATGAGAAGAGCATGAGCAATGCTTCAGTAATTAGTGTAATGGGATGATGGGCATGATTGGGAGAGAACTGTCGATTAATTAGCTCATGCAACAGTATCACTTTTGGTGCCATATCTCCACGAATACATGCCATAGGATAATTAAACTAACAGTTTCATAAATTAGATACAAAAACCTAACTTTTAATAATCCAGTACATTTATCGTATCTCCCATAGTAAAAACTTTATCCCAAAATGTATTTTTTTTAAAAGAATTAAATCTCTTTAATTTTGGTCACCAACTTCACAATTGGAAGCAATAAGCATACTTGTCGGCAGGAAAAGAAAGATGAAGGTCTTAAAAAATAGACAATTTTTGCTTCTAAATCATAGGTGTAGTCCACTTTTAGCGTTTTCATGGTAACTGTAGGATAATTCTCATAAAATGTTTGCGTTGCCATAGCTCGGTAACTACTATTTCCCCATGAAACACCCTGTATATAGTAATAATAATAATGTGAAAGAAAGGAAACCTAGCGAGCTAGGGGACGGGTGTAGGAAGGGTTAAATAGAGCCTTCCCATTCCAAGGGCATTTATCCGTATATCTGTCAGTGGCAGCCATTCTCCACATTTCAGTGCTATGTAGAGAGCTTAATCGTGCGGTAAACTCTTCCACGAACGACATGTTGCACCCACTACATTAGAAAGATGGATGCTAACGCCGAGTTTCCCTCCACCCTAAAATTTACTCCCTCGACCCAAACCCCTACGGCAACCTACACCCTACCACAGGCGCGTGAACAAACACCAACCATACAAATCTCAATTGTATAGCCTTCTTATTGTTGACATGCGGACGGATTGTTGGATGCATGCCAGCGGGAATGGTCGAGTGCGAAAGTCAATTTCAATTAAGTTAAAAACTTTGTATATTCCATACTTTAATAGTAAAAACACGACCGGTTAAAACACAACAGTAAAAACACGACAAAATAACATTATCATCAGACACCTGTGAATTTTCACAAAGTTGTGCCTAACACCAAACTGTTTGCGAATGTTAATGGTTTAGCAGTGTTACAATAAGGGGCCACCCATAAATGATCACTTAGTGGATGGGAGGGGTTCCGGGGATCAATGCCATGGACTGTCGAATCTAGCGTTACGTGAGGTTCAGGGCATTAAAAATTCATTGATGCTGAAAAATAATGATTTTACACGTAATGTAATCGATATAATAGTTTAAAAAAAAGGTTAATAATGTATTTGCGGGAAATTTCTGCGTAATCATTTACAGAAAAGAGTGGGTTCATTGACAGCTTTGCATTGTTTTACGAGAAATTGGAATTAATTTATCCCAATAAATTAACAAACAAGTAATGAAAAATTAATGGGAAAAACTTTTGGTTTGATCAGTTTTCTGTAGGCCTATTTGGTTATTTGCATCCAAACTCGAATGCACATAATTTCTACGCCTGTTCTGCCCCCCACCCACGCCTGACCCTACGTCATCGGCCCGTTCCGTTGCTTTTCAGCACCCTCCCCCCTTATGCCCCTTACTTCCTTAAGGGTACACCCTTACCTGCCTTCTTAATTGGCAGCCAGAAAGGGCATGTAAAAGGCTCAACGTGATTGGTAAAAACTTTGAGGAGGAATGTTCAACAGTTCACCAGTCCTGCCTACTCTTCACTTCTCTTTTGGCTTCCACCTGGATTGAACGAGAGAGCCACAACCTGCCATTCACCTACCTTCTTGACTCCACTAAACGTAAGTACAAAGTTTTATCAACTGCATCGTTTAGAATTAGTCGCAGCAGATACAGGCTGAGCTTAAAGTGTGAAGGATTTCGATAAGTCAGTTATCACTAATTTAACGGCGACAACATGCCTCCAAAAAAGTTGAAAGTTTCTCCCATTGCATTCAGTGAATTTTTACTGTCACGCGGCGTAGATTTACTTGCGATAAAGTGTGCAGGATACGGCGAAAAAAGTATTTTTGCTGATGCCGCTGCAGAGCTGTTAGGGGAAAATAGCGTGAAAAATAGGCGCGCGTTGTACGATTATTGGCGATTGAATAAGGAAGTACGTGCTGCGTTCAAACGGGGATGCCAAGATCGTGCACCAGAGGATTTCACCAACAGTTTGAGCGTAGCGGACGAGAAAATAGTCAGGCAATACAGGGGATGGAAATGGTTAAGGACACGTAGAATATGTAATACCACCGCGGAAGCTGGCCCTTCGGAGGAAAATTCGGAAAAAGAATCTGCATCAACGACTGCTGAGCGAGGAACGGAAGTGCGGGAATCATCAGCGGAAAGGGATCGTATTAAGACAGAATATTCCAATACCGCAGCTGAGCAACAGAAGTGAGCTCCGGTTGGGCCGTATGCAGGAAATTTACTATCACGCGAGAGGAATTGGGTGAAATTTTTGTATGCGGCGCAAAAGTTCGTAGGAAATGGATGAATGCCATTTCCATAAAGATTTATTTCCTTAATTCTGCATGTGTTCCAGTGGTACACAATTAAATCCTTATAATATATTTAGTACAGATAGAATTTCAATTAATGATACAATTAATCAAGAATGCATGTACTGTGTTGAATTGCCTTAACTGCCTTTCAAAATAAATTAGCAAGTAGGTAAAAGATAATGGATACCGTAATCGGTATATCCTGGGGTAGAAAGAAACCTAAATGAAATCTGTTGAGTGTATTTAAAATGCTATACATGTAGAATAATTGGCGTAGTGTGAAAGGAAAACATTATATTAAATTGCGTATACTGTATTTACTACTGTTTTTAATTAATTTAATGATCGAACACTAGTCAGTTTTATTTCCTTAATCCTGCATGTGTTTGCTGCTACTCAATTAAATCCGTATAACATATATTTAGTACAGTTAGTATCTCAATTAAGGATACAAATAACCAAAACTGAAATATTTTGGAGTATATATTAATTATTAATATGTATTTATCAAATACGGTGAATAACAATGAAATGTTTTGGAGTGCATTTAATTCGCTATATATGAAGAGTAATTGGCCTTATGTGATAGAAATACGTAATATAAAAATTCTGTAGAGTATGTTGTTACTCTTGGTATCTCAATTAATGATGCAGAACACCACAAACCCAGACATTCTGTTCAATTGTCTCCACTGCCTTTCAAAAAAATCAAGTAACAAGTAGGTGGAGGCTAATAATTGACCCGTGTAGCTTGGGGGAGGAAGGGGAATATAATGAAAAGTTGTGTTGTATATAAAAGGTATGAAGAATAATTTATGTGATAGAAAAACGTAATATTATATTCCGTATAGTGTATTTAGTACTGTAGTATATCTCAATTAACGATACAAACAACCAAGAATGCATAGACTCTGTTGAATTCCCTTCACTGCCTTTCAAAATAAATTAGCATGTAGGTAGAAGGTAATTGGATATCGTAATCGGTATATCCTGGGGTAGAAAGGGGAATCGAAATGAAATCTGTTAAGTGTATTTAAAATTCCAAATGTATAGAATAATTGGCGTAATGTGAAAGAAAAACATATTAAATTCTGCATTCTATATTTACTACTGTTTGTATTTAATTTAATGATCGATCACTCTGTTGATTTGCCTTCATTGCCTTTCAAAATAAATGTAGCAATTACGTGGAGGCTAATATTTAAAGGCACCGGTGTAGTCTGGTAGAGAGAGGGTTTGATTTGTATGGCTGAGCATTTTTTTCCGAATACGAGCTGTATCTTGACAGCAACTTCAGGCTCGGTTGAAGGTCTCAAGGGTTTAGATAACAGATAATTTGATGAAAGGTCGTTAAATTAGTAGTGCATCTTCAATAACATCTTAATACAAATACATCATATATATGTACGTACAGTTGCACGCCTTTTAAATACATATTTTGTTTAGCCTGAAAGTTTCATGCAATTAATTGCAACGGTATTAGAATATATGTACTAATTAGTAACTTATAATTATTTCGTTAATTCATAATCTGGGCGCTTATTGAAAGGCACTTCTATACCCATTAATAATTTAACTTAATTTAACGCTAGCTTACTAAACGTTCAGCGCGTTTCTTGATTACTTACCTCCTGCCACACACCCTTGAGTGGGCTGGCAGAGCACAGTTCAGATGTTTTTGTAAATCTTATATTTCTTTATTTTTTGAGCAGCACATGCCAGGATGTTGTCCAACGACCATGCGTTCTACTTGTAAATTTGAAACCTGTTGAAACAAGAATGTATGAGCGCACCTTGATATTTTTTTATTAATCACCATTATACTCGTATGCTAATGAATTAAGCTAGGCCAGGATCGGTAAAGTGGTTTCCTGGTTCAGTGAAATTGCTGCATAATCTTTTGAAAGCATGGCGCACGGAGTCCGCCCCATAATCGTATTTCAGTTGAACATACTGTTGTACTGTAAGGTTATACTTCGTGCGTAGTGCAAATCACTACAATGTGCATACCATGCTGCGCACCGAAATATTTCTTTTTTGCGACTCACTGCTTGTAAATTACTTAATAATTCCATGATGATCCTAGCAATGACGACTACGAATAATATAGTTCATCGAATAAAACATTTCACTGCTTTTAAAAGTTTGAACATATTGCCATTGATGGAGGGTGCTACTATCGTTTTCGAATATCGAACGTTAAATACAGCTGCATTAGGGTATCTTTTCCAAGTTTCCGGTTCCTTAATGGCATTTATTCTTTATTAAAATGGGGGACGGAATAATACGTAACTTCAACTGTACTTTCTCCCCTCATAGCCTTGCATCTCTGTATGGGCAGGGATGTAATACATCTGGGTTTCTCATATGCCTACCGGGGATCTCTTTGCCTTAAGGGTAACTCCCTTTAAAAAAGAGAAACGCGTCTTGCTGGTAACCTCACGGGTGACGGGGAATAACCAGCGAAGCAGATCTGCGATGTTATCATTCACAGAATGAATACGTCGTAGTTCTGCTCCCTTTAATGTGTAGCGTACTGGATAAACCTGATATTAAATATATAAATTTGCCCTGATAAACGGTAAGTGTTGCGTCACCGTTTTTGTACAATTTAGTTGAGTAAAACTCTCCCCGAAAAGCTGTTATTTCGGGAAAGATTTCTCACCTTACCTTATTTACGGTTCCCATATTACTTATACCTTTTTTTTAGGTCTTAGATGAGCACAAGTGATGAGAAGTAGATTTCAGTTGTGACATTTCGGACTTGCTCAAGCAAGGCTGCATAAGTATCATTACAACATGATCAGCAACGCGATCGCCAGCTTGACGAGAGTCATCTCATAAACAGCCAGCATGGGTTCCGGAAAGGTAGATCTTGCGAGACACAATTAGCTTTATTCGTACACGATATTTTAGTCCACGGCGAAAGCAGTACTGAAGTTGATGCGTAATTTTTTGATTTAAAAAGGCTTTCGATAAAGTTCCTCATGACAAATTAATCTTGAAGTTAGAGAGTTTTGGTATAAATAAAGACGTTGTATGTTGGGTAAAAGAATTCTTAAGTGGGCGAGAGCAGAGGGTTGTCATAGATGGTATCATGTCGGACACAATCGAAGTCACATCGGGAGTTCCCCAGGGTAGCGTAGTAGGTCCGCTTCTATTTCTTTTATACATAAACGATTTGGGTACCGTAGTTAGTAGTAACCTTAGACTTTTTGCAGACGATGCGGTGGTGTACAGGGTCAAACGAAGAGGACACGAAATCACTTAGCAAGGATTTAGATGCAATTCAAGAGTGGTGCGACAAATGGCAGTTAGAACTCAACCTTAAAAAGTGTGTAGCTATTAATTTTTGGACGAGGAATAATTCGATAGAGCGATCCTATAGAATTAATAACACGAAGATCGAAAACGTTGAAACCGTAAGGTATTTAGGCGTAACAATCACTAAATATTTATCGTAAGGAAGACACATCTGGGAAATATGCGGCCGAGCGAAGAGAAAGCTAGGATTTATAAATGAGTAGGTACTTGGGAAATGTGATGAGAAGACAAAAGAGCGATGTTACTTTTCACTATTTAGGTCCCACCTTGAGTATGCAGACAGTGTATGGGATCCTAATGAATTAGGTTTGACGAGAGAACTAGACAGTGTGCAGCGTAGAGCAGCTAGGTTCGTCAAAAGGTGTTACGATAGGTTGAGTAGTGTATCAGAATTAATACAAGAATTAGGGTGGGAATCATTATCAGAGCGTAGGTTAAAGTTCAGATTAAATCTATTGGAGAAATTTCAATCGGATAGCTTTACTGAAGATGTTAGGCACATATTAAAAACACCAGCGTATTATGCTAGATCCGACCAGATAAATAAGATTAGAGAGATAGATTGTCGTACAGATAGATTCAAAATGGCATTTTTCCCCCGTACTATAAGAGAACAGAATAGGCAGCATAGGAAAGGGATAGGTAGGGGAAATATTTTAGAGTATTCTGTAGTGCATGATGCATGTATTAACCCCTCAAATACTATAGATACTAACAATCTAGTTGCATGACAAACTGACGCAAACTATGTCAATGCAACCGCCTCGACGCAAGGCGAAGTCACGACCGGTAGCGAGCCAGACAGATGCCCGGCAGTTGTCATCTGTATTGTAACGTCAGCACATTGTTGACGGCAAAAGTGCTTCTTTACGGCAGATAAATACATGTATTGCCGTGGGCAAATTGGCTGGTTTGAAGGCGAATCTTTTGCAAAAAAGCAGTAAAAAATAGACTTATCTCACGCGCCATTAATTTTCGCAATATAAATAAACAGAATATTTTTAACGAAAATATGTAGAATTAAACAAAGAATCGCCTAAAAGGAAATGAAGAAATGCTAACATATACTGGGTGTCAAAATGATACCTTCCTTCCGGCATTTACAGTAAATTTTACTTTTTAAGATGAAAAAAAGGTGGGGGCTAACTCCCATACAGTGGTCTTGTTAAACCCCTAAAATGAGAAAAAGTCCCGAAAGAGTTTTTCTTCAATACAGTTTCATGGTCAGCTCTGCAAACAAATGTAGGTGTAGGGTGTCAAAATGACACCCCTCGGCATTTTAGTGTTAAAGGGCTCGGAGAAGGTACATACTATTTACGCTCGAATGCAAACTTTGAATGGCCATATCTCTTTTAATTTTCATGCTGCAAAAATTAAAAAAAATATCAGTAATAAAACTTATCTTTTTGTACTCTAGCAATTTGTACGTAATTTCAAAAATAAGCATTCTAACCCGTTGAAACTGCTGGATGATAAATATAGTGCATAAATAAAGTAAATCTTAAAAGGGCTACAAGCATATTTCATTTTTGTAGGAATGCCAAGGATAATATTGCGGTTTTTTTCTACAAAAGAAATAAGAACCGACTTTATTTTCATCATAACTCCCTTAGATTTAATGCTAGACTCTTCTATAAAAACATTTTAAAGGTCTTTGTGCGAGTGCTTTGAAAAAGGTCATCCGCAATTTTCATGTAAAATGCATCATTTTTCCGTTATTTAAGGATGAATGTATCGAATTTTTCGTTTGGTGAATAAAAGTTCACCTTTAACAAGCTATAACTCTGTTTGTATTGGGTCTACAGCAATACAAAAAAAATCAATCTCTTTGTTTTTCATAATCTACAATTATTTTCGATATTTTTTTTATAAAACGTTTTGTAAAACGTAAAAAAGTTTTTGAGTCATTCGTGAAAAAAAGGATAAAAAGATGCATTTTTTTGAAGAAAATTGACACAAACGGCTAAAAAATTATTGAGTTTTGTAAAACTTTATAAAACATTTTTTGCTTAGAATGTACTTTATCGATTTCTGAGGTTTTTTTGAATATGAAAATTACCACCCCCGAGTTGGGGTGGTATCCACCCCCAGAGTAAAAGCGTACATCGGCATAGGGTTGATTTTGATTTTTGAGCTACATCTACACGATACCCTGCAAGCCACCGCGAGGGTGTGTGGCAGGGGTTCACGATCACCAAACATGCACTATTGACATGCAAACAAGCAACTATAGGGTCTTATGCAACTAGATTGTTAGTATTTTTGTATTTAAAGGATTAATACATGCACCAAGCACTATAGACTACTCTAAAATATCTCCCCTACCTATCCCTTTGCTATTCTGCCTATTCTGTTATCTTATAGTACGAGGGGAAAATGCCATTTTGAATCTGTCAGTGCCACAATCTATCTCTCTAATCCTATTATTACCTGGTCGAATCTTGCATAATACGCTGGTGTTTATAATGTGTGCCTAACATCTTCAGTAAAGCTATCCAATTGAAATTTCCCTAATAGATTTAATCTGTGCTTTAACTTACGCTCTGACAATGATTCCCACCCTAATTCTTGTATTAATTCTGAAACACTACTCAACCTATCGTAACACCTTTTAACGAACCTAGCTGCTCTACGCTGCACACTATCTAGTTCTCTGATCAAACCTAATTCATTCGGATCCCATAAACTTGCTACATACTCAAGGTGGGACCTAAATAGTGAAAAGTAACATCGCTCTTTTGTCTTCTCATCACATTTCCCAAGTACCTACTCATTTATAAATCCTAGCTTTCTCTTCGCTCGGCCGCATATATCCCAGATGTGTCTTCCTTACGATAAATATTTAGTGATTGTTACGCCTAAATACCTTATGGTTTCAACGCTTTCGATCTTCGTGTTACTAATTTTATAGGATCGCTCTATCGAATTATTCCTCGTCCAAAAATTAATAGTTGCACACTTTTTAAGGTTCATTTCTAACAGCCATTGGTCACACCACTCTTGAATTGCATCTAAATCCTTGCTAAGCGATTTCCTGTCTTCTTTTGATATACCCCTATGCACTACCGCATCGTCTGCAAAAAGTATAAGCTTACTACTAACTACGGTACCCAAATCGTTTATTTATAAAAGAAATAGAAGCGGACCTACTATGGACCTGGGGAACTCCCGATGTGACTTTTGATTGTGTCCGACATGATACCATTTATGACAACTCTCTGCTCTCGCCCACTTAAGAATTCTTTTACCCAACATACAACGCCTTTTATTACCAAAACTCTCTAACTTCAAGATTAATTTATCATGAGGAACTTTATCGAATGCCTTTTTGAAATCAAAAAATATCGCATCACATTCAGTACTGTTTTCGCTGTAGACTAAAATATCGTGTACGAATAAAGCTAATTGTGTCTCGCAAGATATACCTTTCCGGAACACATGTTGCCTGTTTATGAGCAATCCCTGACTATCTAAATGCCCCATGATCGAACTGACTACAATGTGCTCAAAGACCTTACAAGAGATTGACGTGGGTGAAATGGGTCTGTAGTTACTAGGTTCTTCCCTATCACCGCTTTTAAAAATAGGTGTAATGTTAGCTACTTTCCAATCCTTGGGTACTGTGTGGTTCTTTAGTGTTTTATTGAATATTATTTCTAGATAGGGGGCTATTTCAGAAGCTTATGTTTTATATACACTGGAAGGAATTTGATCGGGACCTGGTGATTTATTCCCTATTTCTAGCTATTCCGAAGCTATTCCCTACTTACTGTCCAAATTTCAAGCAAATCGATGCATAGGAACAGAATTCGGAGGTGAAAAGCTTCATTGCCTGCACTATTCGAGCGAGGATGTAAGATCGCTTCGAGATAGGAAGCCTTTTCCCCCTCCGCCACTCCCTCTCGGAAGCGAGATCAAGAGGTGGAATGGGGAGAGGAGGGGTAGATTGCGCTGGAAAAATATGAGGGGAAAGCTACAGCTTGCGTTTAGTTCGGTGAACGCGATGCATCGTCTCGCATTTTTGGATTCTGTATGCTTGGTTCATAAGATGAACGCATGTCATTAGTCTCTTCTTTAATATGAAGGATTACACCTAGATTGTGTGTGTCAAAGGAATTTTCCATTTACGTTCATGCACCGCTGTTATAGGCGTTCAAAAACACCTAAAAACTGTCAAGTGTAACATGCGATTTTTTAATTTGCGAGCCTCAGAGAAGAACTTTGTTATAGATGCACAAAGATGTTGAACACCCTTAATATTCCTTACCGTTGTGTTTTCAGTAGTCTTTACCGTTGGCCTTATAGTTTCTTTAAAGTTCTTACTATATATTTTCCTGAGGGCAGGCGTGATTTTGTGGAATTCGTTCCAAATTTCAGAAAGAATTACAATTTTCCTCTCATCCAATAATAATTAATCAACAATTCCATCCAGAAATATCGCGTGGAAAACTGCATTTGTTAACGAATTTCCTGCGTCAATTTTTCATCGAGACTCATTCGGTTTGGTTTCACTTTTTCTCCGTCTCCGATCAATGTCCATTCTTCTAACGTAAACAACCTTAATTACTGACATAGCCTTGACAAAATAAACATAATATCGAAGTTTCGGATCGGGCTTACTTTTAACAGTGCACTGCTTTGGCGTACGCAATGATTGTAGTCAATCAATGTACTGGAATTTCGTGCCGACAATTACACGGTAGGAATTTTTTTGCGTTTATGATGGATATACAATTCTATTGAGTGATTGGAAATGGAACGGTTTCATGGGTGTAAATGTACTACCTACGTGACATGAATGTCAATGCAACCTGTATGTGCACAGGTCCATTAATAATTGCACCATGCTCTAATGTCTCTTTTCCATTTTGCTTCCAGGCCCCTATCATTTGTTAATTCATAATTTTCTCCCATAAGGAAATATGGTTACACCAGCACTCTTTTCTTTCAGTATTCGTTTCATTACACTTGAGAAATGGCAAAGGCTTTCCTCCGGCAAGCAGAAACCCATCTTCCGTGTTATCTGGGTACATATCACAGCGCATATTCGGGTATGAATAGGTCAAAGCTCCGATTACAACATCACAATTGTCATTGAGAAAATTTTTAGCTGTCAATGAGAAAATGCTTATCTGTAAAAAAATAAAATATTGCTTCTTTAAAAAATCCATCGTAAAGACGACGTAATGCCAAAGGCTTTTGCATACTGCACCGCATCAAAACTTTTTTCAGGTGAAGAATTCAACATATCAATACACTTTATATCAATTCAATGCATGGAGAAACACTTTAACTCTTTCCTCTTTTGGGAAACAACATAACATCCATGAGGCAAAAACTAATGACAAACCAACGAAAGATACCTGCATGATATGGATGAACAATACCATTATTGACAATGCAGGGAAAGAATCGGGAAAATGTCAATGAGAATTTGGAGCTAAAAATTGATTGATGTATGTACATACATACCTACTCTTTTTCTTTGCTGAAATCCGAATGGGATGTTAACACTACTGTTGACAAAATTACATGCTTTTGTCAATTCTAAAGAAACGAGCTAGTTTTAATTTCCTCCACAAGCGTGCAGAATTCCATAAAAGTATGATTCCATGAAGAATATGATGATTTAATTTGGTGTTTAGATGCTGAGATCGTGATGCAGGACAGAACAGTAAGTATGCGGAGCCGAAGAAGAGCAACTTGTTAAAAGGTAAGTATGTTCTACTTAATAATATGTATTCCAAGTCCATCTACATCACGTTGAATATTGTAGGATACAAACTACCTATAATAATTCTAAAATAAGGGATCCGTTGCTTGTAGAAGGTTAGATACCAACTGCAAATGAAATACTGGATTTAAAACTCACCAGAGCTGTTAATTTTTTACTGCCCTTACGATCACTTATTATAACTTATGATCTAATGACATTGGAAAAAATAACTTTTTTATTTCACTCGTTAGCTGGTCAAAGAGTAACCCGCTGGCTTCACTCATTCTTTTTTACTATTTTTTATTCCAACTGAATCCTATCCTCAAACTTATTACTTCATTGCTGTACCTACATACGTATGTACTATTTATAATTAGGCGAAGGCATAAGTATTGAACTAATTCAACTTAGCTAGCATTTCTCGGTAAAATCCGAGCGTCCAACTTCTGTCTTTCACTTTATTTACAATATATTTTATTCTGTATTGGAAATGTAACTCCTTTTGTGGATAGTTATTAAATAAATACGCGGAGAAAAGATTCACATCCAGATAGAAGACTTGTGAAGAGGAAATATCTGTGCCCAGCTATAAAGTCGGTCCGGAGTGTTTTGAGAGTTGTGAAAATTTCCACGTGAGCCAATTAAAGGACACATGGCTAAATTTGAGTTTCCTGCAATTACGAAGGGATTGGGAGCTAATCGTTGTAACTACCGAGCTGTGAACAGCATTATCAAATGCTGTAAAGGTTTAATGCTGACGGAGATATGGAGGAAAAATGTCTGTCGAACTAACTCAAGGCAGTTGTTCCAGCGCGGGTTGTTTCCCCGCCCTTTTAGTCGCCTCTTTACGACAAGCAGGGAATCTGCGGGAGTATTCTCAATCCCCCTACCCGCAGGGGGGTCCGTATTCAGAATGGTATCACTTTTGTCTTACGATTTAGTATTTTTAGACGGTTCGACTTACCCTATACAGCTAGAGTCACGTTAAATTTCATGCTACTCTATTTGATGCTAATAGTTACTTAATTCATTCAAGGTAATGGGGACGGATATTCCTTTTCCTCCGAGACTTTTATCTTCTAATAACCTGTGATACTTGAAACCTCACCGATTACATGACAGAGGTGCCCTAGATTCTATCTCGGGACCTTGGGGCTCATAGCAGTACTAGCGTCGCTCTGAGTTACCACGCCATCACAAATGGAGTGTTAAGTCGTAAAAAAGCATTTCAAAAGTCAGTCCACCACCAAGTGAGAATTTATTTCTCCGCAGTATAAAAAATCCGAACTTCTTAGTAATCCTAAGTTTATAAACATTATGCGTTTTATATATTAATATTATCTCCAATCAGAATATCATTGATTGAACTTAAACTACAAAAGTTTCGCCGAATATGGTCAAATTTACAAATTACCATCCTTTGCACGCGCTATGAAAACAGGAAGCCTTTATGCAATGGAGGAACGCTAAAGACCAAGAGCGAGGGGAAGTAAAATATTTCAACAAGGTCAGGTTAGGGTGGAGGGAGATTAGGGGGGAGGGGTGGAAGAGGGTTGGGGGAAAGAACAAAAAAGATCGAGGCCAATGAAATAGAGAAGAGGGGAGAGCAAAAGCATACTTCGACATCACGGGCTTTTTATGCAAGGTCTCCATTGCTTTATTTGACTAGAAGTTAAAAACCGCGGAAGGGCCTGGGTTAGGCTAGCAGCACACCCCATGGCCGGAAAATGAAGTTATTCCTGACGAAAATAAAGATTGCATCTAAAGAGGAGTTCGTCGGTTAAGGAAGCATTACATTACAAGGGCTCGGAACCTGAGCTCGGAATTAAGGCTTCGTCATGCCCTTTCTATTTGGTCGTGGTCGTATTTAGTCTTTTAAACTATTTCCGCGGTTCCGTAATCAAAATTTCCGAGTACTATTTCAGACCATAATGGGTTCGTTTACCACATTATAGTGCCGAGTCTGATAGAGTTTTTAAAATAAAAAGACCCGTATTTTTCCGTTCTTCGATCCGTCAATTAGTTCTCGAATGAATAACGGCTAAAAACTGACATTTTTAACCCTTTCGGAAAAGTGAGCGTGTAAAGGACTTGTAGGTCATCCAAAGACTAATACCAAATAAAAGCAGACAAATTACATGACATACATTCAAGAGAGATTTTCGGAGATTTGAACTCGGACCCCAGGAGTTTGTTTCAGCAATATTGGCCACCATTACTGAATGACTCTATTGCGGGTTCTATTCCCCATCTCACGTACAATAAAATGAGACGCCCCTTCAATCCAATTACCGCCCACAAAAATATACGGAAAAAATCTCATTATATACACACTCACCCAAGTGATTTGGGGATGCTCCAGTAGAATAATCCGTCAGGCGGGATAGTTCCAAGGTAAGCGTTTGCATGAGCCTGGACTGCCAGAGAATGCGAAAAAAAAGATACGAGCGAAAAAATACGCATGAGAAATGTATGTGCGAATTTTGTTTACTTTTGAATGGACATGAAGATCGGCAAATTTGTGTTATCCGTAGTCCGTAAAATTTAGCTCATTAAAGAAAGCAATAAGAGTAAAACCAATATTATCCAGAAAAATACAACAAAATGAACAGTATTATTCGCAGCAAGAACTTACCTTTCGAATCTCACAACATGCCTCCATGCGAAGTCCCCATACAACTGAATGTTTCGTTGAAAATTCGCCAGGTGGCGCGATGTACTTTTTAAAGCATTTTTGCGGTGGGAGGGGAAATTGTTTCTCCAAGAAGTGCCTCCTCTGCCAAGGAGGCGTGGAATATGGACTATCAAATGCCACAGGGGAAAACTCAAATCAGAGTTAACTTACACGAGGCCTTGAATACCAGAGAGCAGCCAAGTGCCTCTCAGCATAATGGGTTAAATAGAGTTCTTCGGCTTTCATTCACAGCCGCTTGTGAGGGGGGAGGTCTGGTCGGTGGAGTGGTTAGGATACTGGCATCTCACCAGGTTACCGGGATATCGAGGAAAGGTTCCAATCCAGGCAGTTTAAGATATTTTTCATTGGTAAAACAGCCCATACGTCAGTGTTTTCTGTGTAAAAGCAGACAAAGCATCCATTTATCATTATTAAAGTTGTACAGTAAGAAGTAAAATGATATGTTTTTATGAAATTGGAATGAAAAGACTTAAGAGGAGAAATATTTTTCCGAAAGTAATTGGGTAATGTTTGTGCTAAGACAATCTATTCACAGCCAGAGAGGTTATAAATGGTAAGAGTAAGGATTAATATGAAGAAGTGACTGATAGTTGACTTCATTTGTTTCATTAACGATGAGTAGTCGCCTCCTGCCAATCCACATTCGCTGGATGGAGTCGGAGGAACACTAATTTTGAAATTCTAGCACAAAGCATCCAAGTAGGTATTAATATTGTACTGAAAATTTCTGCCACTCTACAGGTCCGATCACTTGTTTTGGGAGCAAAGGAGGTCTCTAAGAGTATGGGCTCCCAACGTCTTGCATCTCGTACCCCACTTTCCCATCCCATCCCCAAATACCATCAATGTACAAGGAGAAGGTCAGTTTTTTTAGACTTCTCATGCGTACGTAGGAAAATACGTTAAGTTGCAGACTTACCTATTTAAGACACCCTCTGAATATTTGAGGATGGAGTGTGTATTCAACTTTCTCGAGTCTCCTCTCTTTCCCCCGGTAGGTTTTGATGTTCCGCCAGTAAAACGCATCTTAATGGCTGGGGAACATTACTCTGTGGGAATCTCAGGAGAATCAATGTTTTCTGTCATAATTTGGTGGAACGTGTCCATAATGGTAATAAGTAAACTTGGAACTTTCTACCAGCGCGATCGTTTCGCTTCTTAGGACATCATCAGAGGCAGCATGACTCAAATATTAATCCCAGCAGTGCCTCATATGTGGTTTCAAGTCTGTCCCGTACTTAAAGGCATTTCCGACCGGAAGGAAATGCCTTTAAGATACATACAAAGATGTAAATGGAAGGGTGGAGAGAAATCCGGCGTCGGCAATATCCTGTTCTAAACGAAAAGTACCCATAGGATAACGGCTTAACTTTTAATATCCGATATGGATGGATTCTAAATACCCTCCGCACAGCAATACAAGGGATATAGGGCTCTATTTAGAATCACGCTGTTGTGCGGTTACATAATTTTTATGATTTTAATTAATAATTTAAAAGAAATGGAAAAAATTACGTGTTGCGATAAAATGTAGAGGCGGTTGTAGCTTTTAAGAAAAGTAAAGTCTATTTGCACTCCGGGAACCGGTTAACCGGCAAATGGTTATCAAAATTATTATTTTTAAATTCTCTCAGTGAATCACAATGGGGGCTTTCAATTTCATAGATTTGTAAGTTTATTATGGTATATAAAAATTATGAAGACTTAGAAAAATCACATTAAAAGTTACCTTGTTCTCTAAATAAAAATGTATTATCTTTTACCATGGTCATTTGGATGGCTTTTTTCTAAAAAAATAAGGCATTTATAAACCAACATGATTCAACGCTCAACGATGTCACAATTTTAAATTATGCAGCAGGCAGACACTGAATCATTTGTAAACCACGTATTACTAAAGAAAGCCTACGTTCACTGAATGCCAATTACCTACTTATTAGGTAATTGGCATTCAGGTACATACATCATGTTACACTCTTCTCCTAAACAAATAATTTCCTATAACCACTGATTCACCTTCTCTTTCTGATATGGCTAGTTTAAGAGCACTCAAAGAGGCAAAACATCACAATGGTTTCCCTGAATCAAATGATTTCATTCGTGCCCACGTATTTCGCCGATTCGCCCGCGCAATCATTCCTTCGTAAAAAAAATCAGGATTCATCCAACACCGTAGCGCCTTCATAACGATTCTGAACACATGAATCGTATGATTATTCTGCAACAGACGCTAAAAAATCAGGAAGTGAGTAAAAAAGTCAGAAAAAATCATATGATTCTCTACCGATTCTTAAATAATCGATTAGCCTCCCCGATTTCTCCCTTGAATCGATTTTTCCGACAAGATTGATCGATTACGGAAAAATTTCGCCCATCCCTAGTTTCGGGTTGGATCTTCGATGCACGGGCCCACCAAACCCGTACTACGCAGACCCCCACCTCCCTGGAACTCGCCACCGTTAAGCTTACGCCACGGAAGCCGATTGACCGGGAGCGGCTAGCTCCCGGCCGCCCGTTTACAGTGAATCCGGGGCCCCGACACCCGGCTGGGGACCACGGACCTCAGGATCCCCTTCTCCTACTTACGGGTCTCCGAACACGGCACACGTGCGGGTGGATCGCAGGCCAGGTGGTATGGCCGCACACAGACAGTTGACCCACAAGACTGTCCGGGCTCAACCCTTGCTGGCACGGGGTTGTCTCCATATCAGGAATACCAGGAAAATTCATTACATCTGAGAATATCAAACATGGTTACACCTGGTAAATGAAGTTTTATGACTTCAAAGAAAACCGCGTGAAGGAATAAGCAACTTATAAAGTCATAATGAACTACTTATTTATGAGAAGTAAAGCCCTCTTTCCTTCATAAGAAGGTAAGGTGGGAAAGGAAGAGGGCTCATGCCCTAAGATTAAATAGGAGCAGATTGCGGGGAATCAGGGATGCAGCTGATCCTTTTGCAATGCCTGAGGTAACATTTAAGGGGTTATACCACCATAGTAAGGCACTGGCACGGATGCTGATTGAGGAGCTTCGCCCTTATCTGCACGTCCCAAGGAGGTTCACAGCAGTCCCAGTGGAGCTCAAGGTTGGTGTAAGCATGAAATTTGATTTTTTTATTGATGTTGCTGTTTCTTTCAGATGCTCACTAACACAAAGCATTTCCATAGGTCCTCTGTGCCCTTCACTTTTATGGGCAAGGGAGTTACCAAAAGAGTACAGGGAGCGACTCAAATTTGGGGCTGTGCCAGAGCAGCGTTTGTAACATTATCGAGGAGGTAAAAAAAAACATGCTCAATTTGCCTCAGGTTGTGGTGAGATGGATTCACTTCCCAACTTCACCTGAAGAAAGAAACAGGGCAATGTGGTAGTAAGTACTCAAATAATGTTTTATCATTCAACTTTTATTGGAAATACATAAACAATTAATACAAATGAAATTCAATACAATACAAAAATAAAATTAGTGTCTTCTCAGGAATAGGATGAATCTGTAAAGAAAATATATTTGTTAGAAATTAACCGCTACCATCTCTTGCAACAGAAACTACTTGGCCTCTCAAATTCCGGGCACAATAGGCTACATTGATGGCACACATGTAGCCATTAAAGCCCCAAAAGAAGAGGAATATGTTTTCCTCAACAGGAAATTCTACCACTCCATAAATGTTATGATTGTGAGTTATAATAAGAGTAATGGCTAAGTTTTAAATTAATTAACTTTAATTTTATAAAAATAAAATATCAGGAAATAGTGAGCTGACAACATTTCAATAATCATTTCAAAGGTGTGTGATTCTGACTTGTAGGGCATTTTGGTGGGAGTAACCATGACCCCTACATCTGGAATAAGTCAAGGGTGAAAACCATCCTGGTGGAGGCGTGGAGAAATGTGCACCAAAGCTGGTTACTAGGTATTTACTTCAACTGTAACATACTCAAGGGAGTTTTTATTTTACCGTCAGCAATGGGGTCATTTACCATATTTTTTTATTGCCGAATATAATAGAGTTTGTAATATAAAAAGGCCCGTATTTTTCCATTTTTTGATCCGTCAATTATTTCTCGAGTTATAAGCGGCGAAAAACTGATGTTTTTAACCCTTTCGGAAAAGTGGGTGTGGTGCAACCTCTGACGTATATCGACTTCGTCCAATCACAACTGAGCCTGCGAAGCTACTTTGCCTTATCGCAATGGGGGGGACTCAGTTGACTCTGTGAATAGGACAGTTGTGACAGCATCTGTGCGAGCAGACCTTCCGAGAACCCCCCACCACTCCCTTCACTTCCAAGAAAAGCAGTCAAGGACGGGAGGAAAATGATGTCAATGTTATCACAGCAACTTTTTCGGTGGGCATCACCTTTTGCTTATTTTAATTTTTGATTTATGAGTGAATGGTTGTGGTTAGAAGATTAATTTTTTCACTAAAATTCTTTTTTAGTTTCCATCTAACAATTTCGTGTAAAAAATTGCGATTTTGGTTCCGAGTAAAGCGAGTATTGTTAGCAATACTTGAAGTTTTTCTAACTTTCCATGTTATGTCTTTAAGAAGATTCTGGGTATCCCCACCAGCCTTGGCTGCACCCCCCAATCCTCAATGTTGCCGATGGAACCCCCGAGGCTAATTACACCCGTCTGCATGTCCGTGCATGTAGTGCAGTGGAGAGGTGTATTGCCCTTCTCAAGGATCATTTTAGATGCCTTCTGCAACACAGAGTCATGGAGTACACACCACAAAAGGCTGCCCACATTGTAAATGCATGTGTTGTACTCCATAACCTTTGCCTGAGGGGTGGCTTGAATGAGCTTGACAGAGTCCCTGATGATGGCCACATTGATGCAGCTGAATTGCACTGCTTCAAGAGTCAACAGCAGTGAGGCAATGGTTGATCAACTGCCTTCAGTCCTAATACTGCCAGATGAGAAGGTAGTGTGAGTGTATTTTTGTGTGTAAAAGAGAAAGTGAGATTGCATATGCGGGTGTGTGTGTGAGAGAGTGATTGTGTATCTGTGTGTGTGAGAGAGAGAATACCTGTATGTGTCCTGTTATGTCAGTACATGGCATATACCTCCTAGTGGTAGGACATGGGCAACGGTGTGCTGGCTATAAAAGTTTCATAACTTGATTAGCATGGTGAAAGTTAGTCTAGGGTAGTCCTTAGGCTTCAGTTTCACTTGTGGCACACCAGCAAAATTTGCAAAAACTGACCAGTTTTGTGCTTAAACCATAAGCAGGAAATACTGCATGTGGCACAGGTATCCTAAAGGCTAATAACTTTGCATATCCTAAATTCAACAACTGAAAACATTCAAGGTGAAATTCAAGGCTGAAAACATTCAGCCAAGCAAAACTCTGGTGGTCAGTATATGTTGAATATAATGGGCCGAATAATAGGCAGGAAAAAAGGTGTTCTTGGCCAGTTTGAAATGTTAAAGTACAGCAGGTACAGGTAATGAAAGATGTGATATGAACGGATATGTAGTGATAATACAAAACATAGATTAAGTGATGGTGTGTCAGTTGGATGAAGGAAGATGGTATGGTCATTTGGTCAGGTGTAGATGAAATTGTGTGTGGCAGTTAGGATAGGTAAGAATTTTAATGAGTAGTCAAGGATGCCCTGGCAAAAATATGAGTGGGAAGAATAAAATTACTGGGGAATATAAATGAATACGTAGGGATTGCACTGAAAAAGCTGGCAGCCCAAACTGAGATTTGTTGTCTAGCAATGCCAGAGAAAAATTCAAAATTTTTTCTAGGCCAAAGATATAGTTGTGTGGGATATGTGGTTTAATCCTTTCAGTGCAAATTTGTAGTTCCAAGGTTTATCGCCAAGTATACAAACCATAATCAGCTTGTTACACAAATGGAATATGAGGAAGTGGATGAAAAGAAAAAATAAAGATGGCTAGTCCCCAAATCCACTGAAATCAATAGCAAAAAAGGATGGGTGTCATCTCTTTTGTTTCTTCGTTATCCACCAGGACAGATACATATAACAGTTTTGTTTTTTGATAGGATATGGTCCTCAAGAGGTAATCCTCACCAGTCAGGATGCTTTTACAATAAAGTATGGCAACTGATATAATTCAGCATAAGATACTATAGACACGATTGAATTAGTGTTGCGAAGTATCTACTATCTTTTAAATAGTGAAAAATTTATAAAGAACAAATTTATTTGTCAATAAGGAGTAAATTACTTGATAATAACGTAAAGTTTAATAATTTCCCATTAAATTAGCATAATATAAACAACCCAAATTATAGTAATTTTCCATTAAATTAGCATAATATTTAGAGCCTAAAGCTAAAAAAGGGAAATTTCTTACCTTACCATAATCATGGTGAGGCCTTTTTCATCCCTGTGATGAAGCTGAGGTGGTCGGTGGTACAGGGGCTTCTCTGGAGGGTGTTGGGATGGGAATGGGGGGAGGAGTCAGGCATGGTGGAATATGAGGCGGAGGGCTGCACATCAGCCTCTATAAGAAGGACCTCCTCTTCCACAGTGGTGCCCTGTAACTTTAGCTGGCACTGAGAAAGATTAAAGGTATTAACATCTCATTTGTGTATTTCAATATTGCATGTGTTAGAACAAAAATATTTTATTAACACCATCATCAGCAAATGACCTTTAGATGAAACTGTGCCTTAATAAAATGTCTTCACTCGTATAGTGAGAAGTATGTAATGAATATATAATTGATGGAAATATTTAGTGCAGGTCTTACAAGATAGATAATCCTATACTTCATCAGAATAAGCAACCCAATGTTAGATGACAGAGGGCAATCCTCATTTCAGAACCCCATGCGACAGGAGATAAAAAACTTGCAGTCACCGTACACTGCTGTGATGTTAACACACTTACTGTGCATTAAAAATCAAGCAAAAGTCCTCTTTCTGTTTTTATTACCAATGTGCCACTTTCCACTTCGTTTTGAAAAATGAATTATTCACTTTTCAAAAATACAGTGCTTCTGTTCACCATTACAGTGGTGCCGGAGATCATCCATGCGACCAATAATACTATTGTCTGGCATAACTTTACCTAGCTTTTTCTTTTCTGGTGATTTGAAATACATAATATTCTTACAATACAATGCCCACAGGTATACCTGTATAGTAGTCTACTACTGTTCTTAGTTTGGTTAAATGTAACAAACCCAAACCTTCACTCCGAATGTCTGTACCTACTTATTTCCTAACTTGCCTTTCATGGATAATACTTAAGTGAAATAAATTAATTTCCACCCAGCATAAATCTCAGAATAAATTAGCATTGCGTTGGTATTGTAAAAATGTTCTACGTTCAGTGTATTTTTGTAATTTTTACATATTTGCAAGAAATAAATATAAAATAATTAAGAAAAAAACATCTTTCATTGAAGGGTTTGGTTCCCTATGCTGTATCTTATTTACCTGTAGAACATCCACAACCTCCTCCATCCCAACAGAGGCTGTTCCCTCAACTAGAACTAGCAGCCTCTCCTCCAAGCTGCTGAGTGCAGGCACTTTAAGGGGAGGCCTACCCCCAGTTCTTTCACCATGCATTCGCATCTTCTGCCCTTTCACTTTTGTCTCACTCTTCCAGTCCTGCCAACTCTGAAAACAGTTGAACGTTAGTTTATGCACCCATTGCTCGTATCACCAATAACTTCAAGATTGATTATCAAGATTGGTATGTAATACCTTAATAGATGCTGTAAAGCAGCAAAAAATACCAGAGAACTCTAACTTTTACAGAAGGGATTGTGAAAAATGGACGATTTGAGATAGAATAGATATTACCTATCTAAAAGGCATAGATACAAATATAAGAAATTTGAGTATTTTTTTATTTAACAGTACATTCACAAAGGAATTCATGACAATATATACAAGAATGTAAACATACCTTTATCTACACCCTTTATTGCCCCAGTGGAAGTGGCATTTAAATTATTTGCCACTTCATCTCATAGCCGCTGCCAATTAGCTGCACCCTGAGCCCCACACAGCTCATTTCTGGCAATGGCAGGGTGCTGCTCCATAAAAGAGAGCAAGATCTCTCTTTGCTCAGCAGACACCCTACCACCAGCCTTAGCCAACATTTCAAAAAGAAATTGTTCTCATCATTACGATAATTTTACAACTCTATCATTACATTTCTAATTTTGGGATTACATACAGCCATCATTAGGATGATACTAATAAAAATTATGTTTTTATTAAACTCTAGTAGCATTGAAAGCAAAACAGACATTCAAAGGGAAGTGACTGGCTATAAGTGACAAATCTGTTGGTAGTTAAAATTCCATATCTTTCAGAAACTTTTAAAATATTAAAATGGAATTGTATACATATCAAGTAGATGTTTAAGTGACGGGTGATCATTGCCTTATCGATTTACTGTTTACTTGGCGTGCATAAATTTTTAAAGGTCGACATGTTAATCTAACACCTATTTGTGAAAGTTACATTCCACGACATGTACAATATTATTTGCATGGTAATACATCAACTGAACATGGATTAAGGAGCAGTTAATACAATGGAATTAATATGTGCCTCGTGTAACATATATTACAGTATATGTAACTATTGTCTGGAGGTCACCAAGACAACGACAACTGAGAAAACAGTGTGAATAAAGTCTAAGCAAAACCTTAAGCTTGTCCTCTGACTAATTAATAATTATACTATTTTCTATGTTTTTAACTATACTATAAGTGGATTTGTCATATTACTCGCAGGAGGGCCAATAATGTGGCAGAGTAAAAAGCAGCGAGCAGTGGCAAGTTCCACAGTAGAGGCCGAATATATAGCATTACATGAAACCATAAAGGAGGTAGTTTGGTAGAGGCAATTTCTGTCAGAATTAGGACAGGAAAAATTTGTGAAATTGCCCATTGAGATCCTTATTGATAATCAAGCTGCAATGTGCATAGCTAAGAACAAAATTGTATCTGAGAGAATGAAGCACATAGACGTTAGGTATCATGCCATCAGGGAAAGAGTTAGTGATGGCACAATAAGCCTAAAGTATGTAAGGATGGAGAAAAACTTAGGAGACATATTTACAAAATCTCTATCAGGGCCAAAAACAAGAGATATGGTAGAAATGTTAGGATTATATTAAAAATTTTGAAAGTTAGGTTATAATTTTTTGATATACCAGAAATGATGTTTGGTTTATATAGAGTTTGTATTTTGTATAGAATCATTGCCCATCAAAGGGCATTAAGGCAAGGGGATTAAGTAATGTTGTAATTGATTTGTAACTAATTATTGTTTGCTATTGTTCAATATAATCCAAACTTATGTTATTGTTCAACCACTACATGGTACTACATGTTTGTTATTGTTCAATATAATTCAACCTTATGTTATTGTTCAAATATTACATGGTTAATATTAATTGTTGTTAGATGGCTTAAAATGTAAAGAGGGAGATGTAACATATATTAGAGTATATGTAACTATCGTCTGGAGGTCACCAAGACAACGACAACAGAGAAAACGGTGTGAATAAAGTCTAAGCAAAACCTTAAGCTTGTCCTCTAATTGGACATATAGGTATATTACACCTCGCGTTAGCCGGATATTTACGAGTTTACAGCTTGGAAACTATTTCACGTCACCCTTCACTTTAAATTATACTTAACATATACAATTAACGCAATACATAAAACAGTCTGAATGACCAGAGATTGAATGCCGTTAGTCTCTCGAAGCTAAAATCAACACATCTACAGAAATGAGCGATGTAAAATATATGACTCTACGCAGTTTGTTTGTTTCATGTGATGATGAATTTTAGCAAACTTAGGCATGCCATTAAAACCAAGTATAGGTATTGCTAGTGGTATGGATTTCCACGAGGAGATCTATGAAAATTGATTAGAATACATTTTAAATCGCTTACCTCGGCGTGCTCCAGCCTCCATCGTGTTGTTTTTTTTTAATCCTGTGCCACTTCATCTCCGGTTGCTAGGTTCTTGTTTATTGTGTTGTTTATTGTATTGTTGTCTTCTTCTTCTTCCTCATAAGAAAGTAAAGAGTGCATATTCGTTCTTTCAAAAGAAGCTGTGTCCTTATTGCCCTGAATATTTCCACGTAGTCTAGTTCTAAAAGGTTTTGGGCCCGGAACGCACTGTAGTGGCTATACGTTAGTTGAATTTCTGCTCAGCAATTTTACAAATATGAGCGAAGTCAAGTTTAGCACTACTACCCCTGGTATTACAAAATTGAAGGGGAGTAGCAATTATGCTACGTGGAAGATGGATATGCGCGGGGCCTTGAAGCGGGATGGACTGTGGTCGGCAATTGAGTCTCGCAATACTAAAGCGAAAAGCGTTGAGGATGAAGAGGCGGAGATCCTTCGCGATGAACGGGCCTATGGAAGTATTTTCGTAAATCTGGAGTCCGGGCCAAAATTACACGTCGGGGAGAGCAACACTGCCAAGGAGGCGTGGGACACACTCAAGAAGCAGTATGAGGCCAAGACCACCAACAGACGCTGTTTCCTCCTGGAGCAATTACTTAATCTAAAGCTTCAGTCGGATGGTTCAATGGAGGAATACATAAACAAGTTCCTAGACATCACCTCACAGCTGGCTGCGATAGGTAAGCCTGTGGACGATGAGATGAAGGCGTGTGTTTTGCTCATCGGGTTACCAGCATCTCTAGTAGTAGTAGAATTTGTTTTTGGGGGTGCTTCGACAGCGAGGGTCATTCGCACCTCGGCTAATAATGGGTTAAAACAATGGAAAAGATAAATAACAAATGTAAAATCAATAAATAGATCGAATGAAGATGAAATATTACATACTAGGTATTTCTATTCAATGTAATTAAATCTTATTGAAAAAACCGGTTTCTTTGAGAAACTGGATGACAACGTTGATTCGCTCAGGGTCATCTCCCAGAACCTGTTTTAAGTCACCCCTGACGCCCAGCCTTTCCCTTGAAGCACGGTGCATATCACACTCAGTCAGGAGATGTCTCACAGTCATGGGAGATTGGCAGCGATCGCACCGGGAGGGAATCTTTTCCTCTGTAAAGAGGAAAGAGTGTGTTAGGGCAGTGTGCCCTATCCTCAACCGTGCAATCACCACTTCCTCCCTGCGAGTCCTCCCAACCGAAGTGGGCCAAGCTGATATGCATTCCTTGATGCTGCGGAGTTTATTCCCCACCTGAGAGCGCCAGATCTCCGACCACTGATTCAAAGCAGCATTTCTCAAAGTGGCCATCAGATCGCACGCGGGTACCAATGAAGATGTTATGTTTTCCAGCTTCAGCGCGTCTTTCGCAGCCCGGTCGGCTTTTTCATTACCAGCTATTCCCATATGGCCAGGTACCCACAGAAAACGAACTTTTACGCCCTTTTTAAAAAGAGATATAAGGGTGGATTGTATCTCCTGGACGATTGGGTGCATGGGAGAGTAGCCGGATATGGCCTGCAGCGCGCTCATTGAGTCACTGCAGACCATGTAGGCGCTGTTATTGTTTTTAATCCCACCCAGAGCCATCCTTATGGCGTAGAGCTCAGCCGTGTAGACACTACACAATGGGCTAAGCCTCGCCTTTATAAATCCGTGGTGGGACGAGAAAACTGCACACGCGCACGCTGACTCCGACTTCGATCCATCCGTAAACACGGGGATGAAGTCGGAGTTGCAGTGAAGTGCCTCCCTAAACATCTGCTGGTACTCTTCAGATGTACTGGTACATTTCTGGCCTCTTTGCAACAAATAGCTACATTTCGGGGGCGGTACCCGCCACGGTGGGTGGCCCGAATACCCAGAGTCATACACTTCTGGAAGTGTAGCGTCGGTGCCATCAATAAAATCTTTAAAGCGAATGCTTAAGGGTTTAGTAGCCCTTGTCCGTGTGTTAAAAAGGTTTAAAAACCTGGGGCTAAAAATTATATTAAAACAAGGGTGCGTCCTCATTGATAAAATCTTTGCTACATAATTACTCATAAGGATGGTTCTCCGTGTTGACAAAGGGGGCTCCCCGGCTTCTGAATACAAACTCACGACGGGAGACGTCCTGAACGCCCCTGTTGCCAGACGAATCCCCGCATTGTGAACCGTGGACAAAGGTTTTAAGTAGCTGTCGCGGCCTGAGGCGTACACGAAACATCCGTAATCTAACTTGGAGCGCACCATTGCTCTATAAAATAAAAGCATGGTGGTGCGATCTGCACCCCAAGTCGAATTTGATAAAACCCTTAGGATATTTAAAACTTTAAAACATTTATCTTTTAAAACTCGGATGTGCTCTTTCCAATTAAGCCTTGAATCCAACACCATACCGAGAAAACGAACAGAATCAGCATACGGAAGAAGTCTGTCACCGAGTCGTAGCTCAGGAAGTATATGGTACCCTCTTTTCCGATGAAAATGGATGCATTTTGTTTTCTCCGCTGAGAAACGGAAGCCGTTCCGTTTGGACCATTCATCAAGATTGTTTAGGCAAAGCTGGATTTGCCTAGCAGCAGTAGCTAGTTTGGACGACCGGCAGAAAATAGCCAGGTCGTCGACAAACAAAGATCCCATAACAGGTCCCTTGATGCACTCACTGGCGTCGTTGATCGCAATGGCGAACAACGTCACGCTGAGGACTGAGCCCTGTGGCACTCCATTTTCCATCGTGAATTTCTTTGATAGGTGTTTGCCTATCCTTACTCTAAAAACTCGGTGTGTTAAAAAATTCTTAATAAAAATGGGTAGATTGCCCCTAAAACCCCAACGATGCAATTGAATTAAAATTTTTTGGCGCCAGACCCTGTCGTACGCCTTCTCCAGATCGAAGAAGACGCCGATGACGTGCTGACGCAAAAGAAAGGCCTCCTGGATGAAATTGTCACTCCGGACGAGGTGATCGATTGTCGATCTACCTCGCCGAAAACCACACTGGATATAGGATAGAAGGTTCCGTCGCTCCAAGCACCACACGAGCCGACGGTTTACCATTCTTTCCATCGCCTTGCACAGGCAACTGGTTAAGGAGATTGGCCTATAATTATTAGGATCAACTTTGTCCTTTCCCTGCTTAACGACCGGAACCACTACAGATTCCTCCCAGGTTGGCGGAAAACTACCATCTAACCAAATTTGGTTGAAGGTTTTTAGGATCTCCGACAACGCCTCCCCCGAAACATTTCGAAGGAAAGCGTTGTGTATACCGTCCAGTCCCGGAGAGGTATCCTTAGAATCCGAAATGGCTGCCCGAAGTTCCCACAGGGAGAACGGGTCGTTGTACTCTGCAGGCATAGACGTCTCAGTAAAATTAAGTGGGATTCTCTGGAAGCGTTCCTTGATAGCCAGGAATACTTTCGAGTAATTCCCGTCACTGCTTGTGCAGGCTAGTGACTTACCAAAAAGTTCGGCGATGTCGCGAGGTTGACTCACGACGTGGCCATTCACATTAAGGCATGAGACACCGTACTCCTGGCGAGAACCAGAAATGCTCCTCACCTTATTCCATGCCTGTGCAAGTGGTGTACGATGGTTAATATTCGAAACGAATTCGATCCAGGAGGCCTTCTTAGCCTCCCTCACTACTTGCCGAGCTCTTGCTCGCAATTTTCGGAAAGAGGCTAAGTTATTTGCAGTGGGGAACTTGTTAAATACACGTAAAGCACGTTTCCGCTGGCGTATGGCCTCAGCGCATTCTTCGTTCCACCAAGGAACCGCTGGTCTTTGGAGATTCCCCGCCGAACGAGGCACGTTGCAATTTGCTGCATCAGTCAAGCCCTTAGTTAAAATTGCCACGTTGTGTGTGGCGTCACGGTTTTCATCGTGTTTGAAATAAAAATCCTTTTTAAAACTATGCCAGTCCGCTTTACGGACAACCCAATTCCCCGGTCTGATAAAATCGGAGTTAAAATTTCCTTCGTATTTAATTAAAATTGGTAAGTGGTCGCTCCCACATAGATCCGTGTGTACGGACAGGTTCAACTTGTTAAAAAGACTACCTGACGATAGACAAAGGTCTATTGCAGAGTACTCTCCATTAAAAGCGTTAAAACGTGTTTTCTCCCCATTATTGAGTAAAAAAAGGTTAAAATCAAGAATAAAACTGGCTAAAATCCGTCCCCTCCTAGTGCATTGGCCTCTAGAGCTTCCCCATAGGAGATCGTGGGCGTTAAAGTCACCCAATAAAATAAAGGGCCTTGGCAACTGTCGGACAAGTGATTCGAGGTTGCTGCGAGTCACCGGTGCACCCTCCGGTAGGTACACGTTGCATATGGTAAGTTTTTGAGGGGCGTAAGTGGAAACGGCCACAGCCTGAAACGGAGTAGCGAGCTGAACTCGAGAGGTGTAAAGGGCCTCCCGGACAGCAATCGCCACTCCGCCATGTGCTCTCTGGCCGCTGAGGTCATCGAACCTTTCAACATTATACCCTTTTAATTCACCTTTGTCCGATGCTTTAAAATGCGTCTCTTGGAGACATATAAACGAGGGGTTAAAATCACGGATTAAAATTGCAACCTCCTCCTTATGTCGATAAAAACCATTACAGTTCCACTGTAATATAAAAGCCATAATTATATTAAATAAATAAATAAAGTAAAAATTAAAAGAATCAGCGCCGAATACGGTGCTTCTTCCCCTTTTGTCTGGCGAGGAGGACTTCAGTCTCTGAGGGACTGTCGTCCTCCTCCATCGACTCCTGTGGCACTAGCTTCGCTAGTCCGCTGGGGCCGGGGGATGGCATCTTTTCGCGCTGTTTCAGCGCGACCACGGTGGTGCTTTTTGCTTGGTTCTTGTTTGGGGAACCATTCGCATTGATGGTGGATTTTTGTTTTTGTGCCGGATTTGTTGCCTTAGCCGGCTTGGCTACTTCCTTCAGTTCAGCTGTCGTATTATTAATGTTCCTATCGGTCTGAGTTCCTTGGGTGGTTTTCTTTACTGTTGCCACGGACGCAAAGGATCTAGAAAAGGTCGGTGCTACAAGGGCCCTGAACCTTTTCCGTGCCTCAAAGTAAGTTACTTTCTCCACTGTCTTTATCTCCATGACCTTTCGCTCTTCTACCATTTTCGGACACTTGCGAGAATACGCTGGATGCGTACCCTCGCAGTTCACGCAGCGTGGGTCTTTGGTACATTCCGCACCCTCATGCTCCTCCAGGCCGCAGCGCGGGCAGGTGGCCTTGCCCTCACATCGCGTTGCGATGTGGCCGAAGCGCTGGCACTGGAAGCAGCGCATGGGCGCCGGTATGAATGGCCGCACTGGTACCGATTCATACCCGACGAAAACCTTGTCGGGGAGACTGTCACGTGCAAACGTTAACACGACCGAGGTAGTGTTAACTACTTCGCCGTCGCGCTTCGTTGTAAGTCGACGAGCATCAATTACTCCCTGAGAAGCCATCTCTCTCTTGATCTCGTCGACTTCAACGTACAGCAGGTCGTAATGGGAGATTACTCCCCGACTGGTGTTGAGGGTGCGGTGTACCTCTACCATTACTGGAATGTCATGGAGACTTTTCATGGACAGTAGCTTGTCACTTTGCTGCGGAGTTGCCGTTTCTATCAGTAGAGTTCCATCTCGCAGCTTTTTTGCAGACCTTAGATCCCCAGGCACTGCAGCCGACAGTACTTTTCGAATGAGAAAGGGGGACACTCGCTTAAGTGTCTCCCCTTCTTTTAAACACTTCATCACCAAAAACCGCCTAGAGGCGGACGAAACAGTATCTCCCCCACCCGTATCCGGGCGGGATTTTTTTGTTGGTGGTTGGTTTTTAACCTCCATGCCAATAATAGATTCTTCCCCCGAGCTCCCCACCCACCACGGAGCCACATATTCGGGACGCCGCACCGCAAACCGGTGCGGTCGTCAGGGCTACCCGAGGGATATAGCACCCTAGAGGTGGTTGCCTGTTTCGGGTTGGGTCTTCGATGCACGGGCCCACCAAACCCGTACATCTCCGACCGCCCTACGCAGACCCCCACCTCCCTGGCACTCGCCACCGAACGTATCGGAAGCCGATTGACCGGGAGTGGCTAGCTCCCGGCCGCCCGTTTACAGTGAATCCGGGGCCAAAGAGGGGTATTGGCCCGTAGTCCATACCGGGCATCCGACACCCGGCTGGGAACCACGGACCTCACCCTCCAGGATCCCCTTCTCCTCCTTACGGGTCTCCGCACACGGCAAACATGCGGGTGGATCGCAAGCCAGGTGGTGTGGCCGCACACAGACAGTTGACCCACAACACTGTCCGGGCTCAACCCTTGCTGGCACGGGGTTTGTTATCGGGGTTATCTCCCCGCCCTTTTAGTCGCCTCTTACGACAAGCAGGGATACTGCGGGAGTATTCTCAATCCCCCTACCCGCAGGGGGGACCAGCATCTCTAGCGCCCTTCAAGATGACAATGGAGAGTGCAGATGAACTGAAATACGAATCTGTGCTAGAGAAACTGACCGCTATGGGCGAGAAGGAGAAGCTGGAAAAGGGTTTTAGTTCAGCGTTTGCAACTTACAAGAACTCTGGTAATAATGGTAATAAGAGTAAGGGCAAGAAGTTTATACCAAAGTGTTTCAAGTGCCACAATCACGGCCATTTTGCAAAAAATTGTGATCAGAAAGGCAAAGCAGGTGATAGTGGTCGAGTGAATAATAATAGTAATTATAATGATGTCAATGGTTTCAATATCAAAAGGATTAACAAACCTCTGTCATGGATTACTGCATTAAATAGTTCTGTAGAGCCGCAAGCCTGGTATGTAGACTCTTGCTGTACGGATAATCTTTCAAAAAACAGAAGCTTTTTTAAGTCATTGGATAGCACTAACAATTCTAGAGATGTTACTGTACCTAATAGCTCTAAGATTAAAACAGCCGGTATGGGTGAAGTAGTGGTAAATCTGAAAGGCTTTGGTCAGAGGAAAATCTCTGATGTTATCTATGTACCTGAACTGTCAGCTAATTTACTGTCAGTAGGGAAACTTGCTGAAAAGAACCAAGTCCTAGTATTTGACAAAAAGGGCTGTAGAATATTCATGGACGAGGATTTTAATGTTAGTGGGACAATCACTGGTACTGGGACTTTGGTCAATGGTTTGTATAAACTTGACACTTCTGAAAATGTTAATTGCAGTGAAGTAGTTTTAGAAGATAAGGTAGCTATGTCCACTGAAGTAAATGCTGTTGACTTACAGTATCTGTGGCATTTGAGACTTGCCCATTTAAATATCAAGAGCATGAATTTACTTAGGAATGGACTAGCAACTGGTGTGAAATATTCAAATTGTAATTTAAAGCCATGTTTACCTTGTCTTCAAGGCAAAATGCATAGAAAGCCATTTAATCAAAGTTCTCCTTCCAAAAGAGCTGAGCGTAAATTAGAGCTAATTCACTCAGATGTGTGTGGTCCTATGAAAGTTGAATCATTTCAGGGCAACTTATACTTTTTAACCTTCACTGATGATTTTTCTAGGATGACATTCTGTTATTACCTCAAACATAAAAATAAGGTGACGGAATGTTTTTTAGAATTTAAAGCTCTAGTGGAAAATCAAGAGAGTGGATTTACTGTTAAGAGGGTTAGGACTGATGGTGGTGGAGAATACATTGGGGAGTTTCAGAGTGCGTGCAATAAATTTGGAGTTTTGCATGAAACTACTGCTAGATATTCTCCAGAACAGAATGGAGTCTCAGAACGTGTAAATAGGACCGTAATGGAAAAGGCGAGGAGCATGCTTAGTCAAGCTAATTTAAGTAAAGCTTATTGGCAGTATGCTGTTGATGTAGCTGTTTATTTGAAAAATAGATCTCCAACTAAGGCTGTTTTTGGTACCACACCGTATGAAAGATGGACTGGTAGTAAAATAGACTTGAGTCACTTGAGAGTTTTTGGGTGCATGGCACAGATCTTTCTCCCAGATGAAAGGAGAGACAAATTAGACTCTAAAACTCAAACTGTGTTGTTTGTGGGATACTGTCCTACCAAGAAAAATTACAAATTTGTTGAGCTGTCTAGTCCCCGTAAAACTATTTTGTCTAGGAACGTAAAGTTCTTTGAAGATAGGTTCAAGAAGGCTGATTAGAGTCCTGATTTCTTTGAGATTGATACGGTTCATAAAGAAAATGTTGAAATTGATACTGTTGACAAAGAAACTGAGCCTGAACCTGATCCAGTTGAGACTATTGTTACTATTAAGAATGTTAAGAAAATTCCTGAAGATAATGTAGAGTCCAAGACTATAACTGTAAATAGTGAAAATCTTGAGGGTGGTGAAAAGGAGGTGGTGCAACACTCTGATAGTGAGTCAGAGGGAGAAAATGAGGACAATGTAGAAGTTGATGTGGGAAGAAAGTACCCTGTTAGATTTAGAAAGCCCAAAGAGTTTAGTGATTTTGTTTGTTATTCTGTTTCGGTTGATGAGCAAGAGCCTGATAGTTTCAAAAGGGCTATGCCTGGTAGTAATAAATATTTATGGAAGAATGCTGTCAAGGAGGAGCTTGATGCTCTTGAGAGGAATCACACTTGGGATCTTGTGGATTTGCCTGCTGGCAAGAACTTGGTTCAGAATAAGTGGGTATTTAAAATAAAGCGAGATGAAAATGGTGAGGCTGTGAAATTCAAAGCAAGATTAGTAGCAAAGGGCTTCACGCAGCGGCAAGGGGTAGATTATAATGAAACTTTCTCTCCTGTTGTGCGTTTTGAATGTCTAAGACTACTGTTTGCATTAGCAGTTAAATATAATTGGTCGATTCACCATTTGGATGTGACATGTGCATTTTTGGCTAGTGAACTAGAGGAGGAAATTTATATGGCTCAGCCGGAAGGGATTGTTAATAGGAATTGTGAAGGGAAAGTCTGTAGGTTTAATAAGGCAATTTATGGCCTCAAACAGGCCTCAAGAGCCTGGAATGACAGATGTAATACAGTATTAAGTGTACTAGGTTTCTCACAGTTGATTTTAGAGCCTTGCGTTTATATAATTTTCAAAAATGGTGAAGTAGCTATCATTGCATTGTATGTTGATTATTTACTACTGTTTTGCAATGATGATAATTTGCGTTCTGAAATCAAAGGAAGGTTTGTAGAATACTTTGATATTAAAGACCTTGGTGTAGCTAAGAATGTGTTGGGGATGAGGATCCAAAGGACACATGATGGCAGTCTCACTTTGGATCAGACTGCTTACATTGAAAAGCTGTTAAGAAAATTTAGTTTAGCTAATTGTAACAGTGTTTCCACACCATTGGAGGAGGGAACTGACCCCCATAAGCCAGATAAATGTGAGGAAGACCTGAACTACCAGGAAATTATAGGAAGTTTAATGTATCTATCAGTTTGTACACGTCCAGATATATCTTTTTCTGTAACTAAATTGAGTCAATACAACAGTGCTTACAATCAAGAAATATATAAATATGCCAAAAGGGTGCTCAAATATTTGAAGGGTACCAAGACCTTAGGCATTAAGTATTGTGCTGATGATGATGTAGAGCTACATGGTTTTGTTGATGCAAGTCATGGTAATAATTTTGAAGGTAAAAGTTTTTCTGGTTTTGTAGTTATGCTAAGTAATGGTCCTGTGGCATGGGGATGTAGAAAACAGAGGATAATTGCCGACTCAACTACTGAGTCAGAGTTCATTGCAATGGTTCTTGGTTGTAAAGAGGCACTCTTCCTCAAGCAACTTTTGGAAGAATTAGGAGACTGTCAATCCACTGTAAAATTATTTTGTGACAACATGTCTGCCATGGGGCTCATTCAAAAGAAATGTTTTAATGATAGAACTAAGCATATCTCTGGAAAGAAATTGTTTGTAAGAGAATTCATTCAGAGAAAATTGATTACTTTGCATTATGTTAAGACTTGTGATATGAAAGCAGATATTTTAACAAAAGCCTTGAGCAAGGAGAAACATAAGTTTCTGTGCCAGAAAATAGGACTGGATGAGGTTCAGTGACCCGGGATTAAGGAGGAGTGTTGTTTTTTTTTAATCCTGTGCCACTTCATCTCCGGTTGCTAGGTTCTTGTTTATTGTGATGTTTATTGTATTGTTGTCTTCTTCTTCTTCCTCATAAGAAAGTAAAGAGTGTATATTCGTTCTTTCAAAAGAAGCTGTGTCCTTATTGCCCTGAATATTTCCACGTAGTCTAGTTCTAAAACATCGTTCTCTCATGTAATATACATGATGTAAATAAACCAGGTACATGACACACCACGTTAAAAATTGGTTCCTTCGTCCCCGCCCCCTAAACGTGTGAGAACGTCTCATTGGCCAAACATAGCCGGCTCTCATTGGGCAAGAGCACAAGGCGGTAATTTGAAACCATGGTACGAGCCCAGTTTCCCTGCACCCCCACCCTCGCATATTCTCCGTATAATACATAAATAAATATTCGGGAGAAAGGTGAATGATAAGGCAATAACATAAATTTAATTATTTATTGAGAAATAGCGAATGTGAGAATAGAAAAATACTCAAAATAGCATATTGTGAACCAAGCCATATCAAAACCTTGTCTTAGCATGACAACCACAACACTTCACGTTAATCAAAAAGTATCAAGGAATTAAACTTTTCTGCTGTTTTGAAATTCATCCTTTCATGTCAATGGCAAAGTAGAAGACGTAGCTAATTCAGAACTAAGCAACATTAAAACCTGGTAATATGACTACCCACAAACAATTCACGTTAAAAAAAAGTAATAAGTAATTCAATGTTGCTGGTACTCTGAAATTCATTTTATCATACATAAGACAAAATGTGGCAAAGTAAGAAAATGGCCCCATGACCCTCTGTGAATTCCATAAACCAAACGGCTCAATTCAAAATGACATCTTCCTGCACATTCTAAAACAAACTTTACTGCAGATTGTCATGACAATTAGAAAAACAAATCAAACTGCATTTGGCAGCTACTTGTTTGACACAGCAGTATAAGATTAAGTGGGAGTACACAATGATGTTAAGGATAATTTGCCACCCTGATGTAAACCTAACTAAACAATAACTTCAAAACCTAAAAACTAATTGGGCTAGGACACTTAAGCAGACACTCTTCATTATAACACCACAACAAATTTGAAAATAAAGTTAAACAAATACACTACACTGGCAGGGCAACTAGCAGTTACTCAGATTTAGATACCCTTCTGAAATAACTGATTAGAGAAATCATTTCCTCCTCACAAACGTCATTTACAATTTTTCATGGCTGGTGCCACGACACCTCATTGTGGCAGGGTGTGTGCAAGGTCTATGCAAAAATGGTCATGTTGAGGTGACATTATCTTCCACTGCCCTCGTTATTACTGCATTGGTAGGTAACCACTGATGTATATAGTGCATACCGTTTCAATCCCTGTTGTGTTGAAGTATGCCGTAGTGGTGTCTCAGGTGCTTGCTCTGAAGGCACTTCCTCAGGCAATAGATCGCGATGCAACTCTGAAAAGAGCATTAGAAGTTATTCATGATTGAGAAACAACAGTAACAGAATTATGACTCTAATATATACCAATTGACACGTCTCTCACTGCTCTTTCTACTATTCACTTATTATTTCCATAACATTATGAAATAAAGTGTAGATTAAAATTTCTCTACTCAAAGGTCTTTTCAAATAATTTGAAACACTTCATGACACAAGAAGCTGGCACAGCTTTAATTCACATTGTGAAACTTTACTGAGGCACTGAGGGTACTGGGTTGGGTTTACTGAGAATACATAACAACACGGTAAAAGAGTTATCGAGTACTTATTATCAGAAAAAGTTCTTGTATTCACGCATTTACGTCAATCGTGAGCCGCATGTACTCACCAAATATTCCGGCAGCAGCGGACGGCAATTACCACATTGAAAGGCTTCGCAGGAAACAGGGTCGGAATAGCATCTAGTTTCAGTCTGTTCGCACCCTGACAAAACAGGTGGATTCCTTTTATTTCTGTACATCTCATTGAAGGCATTTAGCTTCTCGCCACCTATCCTGCATAATACAATTTTGCATAAACATCCCCAGTAAACACACATAGCTGCAGCAGTGCTTCACAAGGATGTCAGCGCTGCAAGTGCAGCACATGTCAACAGAAGCGCGTCAGCAGCATCTCAGCAGCGCTTTCATTGAGCGAATGGTCGAGAAGCGCATCTAATGCGCATTTGCAGCTCGTGTTTGAAGCGCTGCAGCCGCAAGTTGCGGACGCGCTGCCACAGTGCTGCAGACAGTCTTTTGAATAAGGTGTTCCTGATCTGATCTGAGAACATAGCTGAGTGAAAGTACATCTGAAATGTGGTTTTAAACGCGATTCACGATCTTTAAGAGTGATTGAACATTGGCCCACGGATGATTTTACTCAGTCCCTCGTAGACGGTATCGGACTTACAGAGAATACGGGTGCGTTCGACGAAAAAAATCAAAGGCCAGGAGGATCGGTGAGAGTGAAAGTACACCTGAAATGTGATTTTAAAAGCGATTCACGATCTTTAAGAGCGATTCAACATTGGTCCACGGGTGTTTTTTCTCAGTCCCTCGTTGACTGTATCGGACTTAGAGAAAGGACTGGGGCGCTCGCCGGGAAACAGGTTCTCAGCATTATGGAGGAAACTCATATTTATCTCTCCTGGAGTTGAAAGAATATCAGTTACGTATATTTATTATGGTCATGCTTATTTTTAACCACATATGGTTATTAGGGAAATATTTTAACGCGCAAATTATCCGTGTCAATCTTTTAGTAAAGTTAATAATTTAATAAATTTAATAAAGACACCCGTTTGCAGCGCATCCGACATTCAAAAAAGGGAAGTTCAGGAATGCTAGACGTGCTGCAGCAGCGCCTTCGCGGCAGCTGCAGCGCATCAGGCGCGCATTTGCAGCATTTTGTGTTTACAGGGTCATTCTCAATCTCCCGTTCATATATGATAATTCTCATTCGTGGATATATCACAGCCCATTGGCTTACAAAATACTTTCCAACAAAAGCGTCTTCACTGGGGATCTAACGATCAAAGAACGTTTCTAAAATATATTCAGGAATAACGTGAAATCATGGAACTTCAATAAACTCATACTACTATCACCTATCAATTCATTTAGATATTCTTGCCTGAAACACATTTTTTTTACAAAGAATGTACCACGCAGCAACGTGGCCAAGGCATTTCATCTGAAGGTGAAACATATTACATCATTTCCACATTTCGAATTACAGTACAATCTTTCCATCTTCTTCCCCTTTTCATTAATTAACTTTTTAAATTAAGTTACTTACCTCTTGTTATACATTTCTCAGCAACAATGAATTCTTCCCAGAACAAACATCAATAAATCAGGCGGATAATCAACACAGATAACTGCAGTAAACAGTAACGGTTGCGACCACCGCTACAAACCTGTCGAATCATAGGTTTAAAAATGTTCCAAGGTCGATGGTAAGGTCTTCACATCCCTCTTGTCATTCCTTGACCTTCAGGAGTTACTCAGGGGTCAAAGATCAAGGGTGACAAGAGATGAAATGAGGCTACAAATGTATCGAATCATAGGTTTAAAAAGGTGCCATGGTCAGTGGTAAGGTCTTCAGATCCCTATGGTCCTCCCTTGACATTCAAGGGTTACTCAGGGGTCAAAGGTCAAAGGGTGACAAGAGATGAAATGAGGCTACAAATGTATCGAATCATAGGTTTAAAAAGGGGCCATGGTCAGTGGTAAGGTCTTCAGATCCTTCTGGTCATCCCTTGACCCACAAGGGTTACTCAGGGGTCAAAGGTCACACGGGTGACAAAAAGTGAATCGAGGCTACAAAGGTATCGAATTATAGGTTTCAAAGAGTGCCCAATATGATGGTTAAGTCCCTCCAGGAATTCTCTGATCTGTTGATATTCTCTGACGGTTGGGCAAGGGCCAAAGTTCACCAGGTGTAAAAAAGAAAACATTTCCGTCCATCTAAGAAGTGAAGAGAGTAATTAAAACGTGTGCAGAGCTCACATCCCCAAATATGCTGGAAGACATATTCACACACGCTTTTATCGGGCGATTTCAATTAAGCCTGGCTCGGAATGGAGGGCACGTAGAATGAATAAAATTTGATTTTTCATTCTTACTGCTTCGATATTTTTATTTGAATGTTTATATTATGTACATTTGGGATATTTAAAATACTTTTTGAATAAAAATCTGATAAGGTATTTATCATTGAATAAAAGGATTGAACTTGAAACTGCAATTGAATTTTTTCATTCATTTGTAAACTAGAAATCAATGACTTCGATATGACCTCAAGAGTTCAAGAGATGACAGGTGGGATCTGAGTACCTAGTATAGTAGTATTTTTATTTGGGGTGCGTCGACGGCTGAGGTCATTTTGCACCACTCAAAGTCTTATTATTGCTAATAATATGATATGAAAAAACAGCATAAAGGAATAGTCTCGTAGGAATAATAACTATATTTTATTGTAAAATCCGTATTTTTTTAAAAAGTTTAAAACCTTGGTGATGTTATCGGCGTCATCTCCTAGGACTTGCCTTATTCCGCCCCGGATGTCTAGCCTCTCCCGTGCTACCCGATACACATCACACTCCGTCAGGAGATGCCGCACAGTCAAGAGAGAGTCGCAGTCGTCACAGCGTGGCGGGGTCTTCTCTTCAGTAAAAAGATAGGAGTGTGTCAAGGCACAATGTCCTATTCTCAAGCGAGTGACGGCGACCTCATCCCTGCGACTTCGCCCGGCGGAAGTGGCCCACGCTGATGTCTCAGGTTTTATTTCACGGAGCTTATTATTACGTTGGTCTGTCCAAAGCTCCTTCCACTTTTCCAAGGCAAAGTGCCGGAGCTTGGTCCTGAGGTCATCTGCGGATACCAGAGGTACTGTCATATCTGGGGCGCTTAGTGCTTCTTTAGCAGCTGCGTCAGCTTTTTCGTTCCCTCCTATCCCCATGTGCCCAGGAATCCACAAGAAGGATATTATCACTCCCTCCCTATTGAGGGATAGTATGGAAGAGTGGATGTCTTGCACAATTGGGTTAGAGGGTGAAAACTCGGAACTCGCGTTTTGGGCGACCAAAGATTGACATTCGAGGAAATGTCTACACTACTCTGCCAAATTGAAGTCTGTTTGTTATAAGGATGGGTCGATTCCAGTTTTTTTTCGATTCCAAACCCGATCCCGATTCCTGTGTTTTCGATTCTCGATTCTGAAATGGTACTCTTTTGCAAAGTTTGAACATTTAAATCTTTCAATAAGAAACAAATTATACATAGCCAAGCTATAAAATATAATGAGCTATAAGTTTTGGATATTTTTTGAAATCTTAAAACAAATATAATTAACACAAATCTTAAAACAATATTTTTTTACTTCTAAAAAAAATGGTGAAGAATGCATATTACATGACAATGAATTTCCATATTAACTGAATTCTATAGAATCCAAAACAAATACGAGTCATTAAAATAGTAATATAGCCTTTTCACTTCAAAAATTATAGCAGTAAAACATAATAGCAAAGCACTAAAGAATAAACGCTACAATGAGGAAAAACGTAACTGATATTTGGAAGTTTTAGTAACTATAGGCGTTATAGCATATTATCTTTCAATTTAACAAAAGAAAAATCATGTGGACATTACTCATTATGATGTACATAAAAATACATTCAAATTCAGAAATTTTTCCACATTCACAGATCATGCAGTCAATTGTTCAAGTTTTTATTCAAAAACAAAATCATTTTGACCCTCTCTGGATCCAACCTATTTCTTTTGGCATCTACAATATTCCCTGCAGTGCTGAAAAGCCTTTCACTGAAGACTGTAGCTGGGGGTATGCAAAGATACTTAAGAGCAAGTTTTTTTCAGTCTGAGAAAACGGCTGTTGTGCCAGTATCTCCCAATATCTTCCATGCTTGCTTCTTGGTGCAATATACTCTCACTAATGTACTTATTCAGTTCTTCCTCACCTGATGTTTCCTGGGGAGTATTCTCTGTAGAGGTAACAAGATTCTTATACTGTGACCAAATTCCTAAACTAGTGCACACAGTGGATGTTTGGGCCACAGAATCCAGTTCTACTTTAGAATCTTCTTCACTGATTACTGACAATATGAGCTACTTGACATTCTGCAAACTTTGTTCATTTGTAAATGGTATCTGCTTGAACCTTGGATCTAGAAAGGTAGCTTGTGCCAATGTAGAATCACTCTGAATTCCAGAAAATCTTCTTTTCAACGATGACAAAAGTTCATTTTTCACCCCTTGAAGTCCTGAACCCATGGGTGCTGGTGCTTCTAGATTGTGCTTTATGAGTTGCACTAGTGGTATTATCTGTAGAAAAAAAATTATGTTTAGGACATTACAAAAGAGCTAATAAATATATTGGCCAAACAAAATAAATAATAATATTTTTAAAACATTCAATGACGTTAATTTATTAGATTTTTGTTATCTGAAACATTTTTTTATATTTTATTTTTTATTCTACACTAAACATCAATGGTCACTTGAAGAAACAATACATTGAACTTCTCCTAACTTGTGGGGAAACAAAATATTTTTATAAACTGAGTTGGAAATTGTAAGGAGAGACTAAAAAATATGCATTGGCTGCCTGAGTAGACCGGTACAGTTGCTTACCTCTGATGAAGTTGATGTGGATTTACTTAATTGAAAGGTTGCAGCATCAAAGACTTCCAGAAGTTGCACAGTAGCCTCAGTGACTCGCCATTCATCATCATTCAGTTCAGCATTTAGTTTTATATCAGGTGAACCTGAAATCAAAATTATGGCATTCTTCTGCTCGACCAATCTTCTCAGCATGTGCAGAGTGCTGTTCCAACGCGTTGGCTCATCCTGTATTAGCCGGTGTTCAGGCAGACCAAGTTGTTTTTGATTGCGCCTCAACAACTTCGAAAGCTTTGATGAATGTTTAAAGCTGCCTACTATCTTCTTGCATTTAGTAATGATGTTTCTGATTTTAGCATTATCTAGGAAGCCATCTTTTACTACATTTTGAAGCAAATGTGCAGTGCAACTAATATCCTTGAACTCGGAATTCTTCAAAGCAGCTTTGATGTCTGTGCCTCCATCTCTCACCACCGCAACGATTTTTTCTGCGAGTCCCCAACCACTCAATGTCTCTGTAATGAAATTTAAAATGTTCTGTGCAGTATGACTAACTTCCGGGAATGGAGTAACTTCTAAACGTCTGTGATATAGTTTCAGAGAATTTCCAGATTCTTTAAAGAAGTGACAAGTCAGAGCCATGTAGTCATTCGTACTGATTGAAGTCCACATATCTGTAGTCACTGCGACGTATTGGACTTCGGCCAGGTCTTCCCTTACCATTGTCATGACAGCACTGTACATTTCCGTTAGGTACTTGTTACCAAGGATTTTTCTGGAGGGCATCACGTATCGTGGTTCGATGTGGTGCATAAGGTTCTTAAAGCCCACATTTTCAACAGTACTAAATGGTTGAAGGTGTAAGCAGATCATTTCTACGATCAATCTATTGATCTTCACAGATCGTGGATCATTTGACTTGAATTTTCTTGTTCTATAACAAAATTCTCCCAGTGTCGGTTGACGCAGCTTATCACCCAACTGTATACATTTTGGATATGCTTTGGGAGATGGGTTTTCCCAAGAAAATGGAAAATTGGAAGATTCACTACACTGAAACTCAATGGATGATGAAAGAGAATTGCTAGTCGTAGGGCTCACGGGTTTATCAACGGTGACACTCAAGGGTGACGTCGGAGGTTGAGAACTTTGTTGGGGGATAGCACTGTTTAAATTGAACTTGATATTGTGTTGCACAGAAATGTGTTTGTTGAGGTTGGTCGTTGATTTACTCTTTCCTCCACGTGAAATAAGTTTGTTGCTAATATTACATTTCGCGTAATTTTCATTGCCAACGTCAATAGCAAAGTATTTCCATACTTGGGAAGACATAACACTAAATTAACAGGTTAATTGCCACCAGTATAAATAAATCCACTGAATATCTCCACAAAATTCGGTGAGGACGTATTTCACCATGCCTTCGTGCACTGTGGAATAGGAACACAGACAACAAAAGACAAAAGAAAAGAAACACTGGAAAAACGACTTCCGTTGAAGTTTGCAGGACGATCCACTAGAGAGCGTGAGCGCGTGCTCACGTTCACCCGGGAAATTTGAAATCACGTACCGTTTTCGTTGGTTTTTATTTCTTCAGAATCGACTTTGAAGGCTTCGATTCTTCGATTCCGCTAAGAATCGGTGGAATCGAGAATCGGGAATCGGAATCGACCCATCCTTAGTTTGTTACCATGTTGATGTTACTTGAGTTACCTGGACATTGTTCGAATATGTTTCTGTTACTTCAATTTTTCCTTTGTATGCTTGTTACGGCGGGCGGCTTGGACATAGTTTCGTCACGGACGAGGCGGGCGGTATGTTCGGAATTCGTATCTCCCTCCACTTGGATTGCTAGTAGCGCCCATCCGGAGAACTCAGCGCGCATGCGCTGAGTCGCGCGAGCTGTCTCTCGCGCTGCCGCACCGTCACGTCCTCTCTGTGTGTAGTGTGTGTCTTGCCTGTGACTCGAAGCAGTGTCCATCAGCCTTGCCTTCTTATACAGTCCACTTCTCAGAAATTAAAAGGCAGAGTTCTGAAACCGGCCCGTCTTTTATTCCGCACAGACACCACTGGACAACGAGCACAGGCCATAGTAGCGGTTGCTATTCGGGAGGCCCTTTACACCTCCTGGGTTGGTTGGTTGGTTGTTTTGTTTGAGGCGCGTCAACATTGTTGTTATTAGCGCCTGAACACTGAGTAATTTTAGCTAACAATGAATAAAAGATTAAAATTATCGCTTTTCATTATGCGTATAGCAGCAAGGTATGAGCTATTTATTTAGGATTAAAAGTTATAAATACATTTACAGTCATAATTTATTAAAAATGTCAATATGTTTTAAAAAATTTAAAACTCTGTCGGTCATATGCGGGTCATTCCCTAAGGCTAGGTCAATCTGTTCCAGAATATTAAAAGTTCTCCTCATCTGAGTGAATTTGTCGCATTCGACCAGGATATGCTTTACTGATAAGGTTGCGCCACAAGGCTCACACATAGGAGGGTTCTCCTTACGGAGGATATAGTTATGGGTAAGCCTCGTGTGGCCTATGCGTAGTCTTGCAATTTTAACCTCCTCCTGGCGACATCGTTCATTACTGCTCCCCCAGTACTCCAAGTTCTTTCGTATTTCCTTCAGCTTGTTATTCTGGACGTGGTCCCACAGCTCTTTGAATTTTTGGCGGAAGGAGGCACGGATTAGCGCAATCATATCCGTTGGTGGCAAGATTTGGCTTTGCTGTATCCCAGAGTGAGCCGCAGCTTTCGCAGCGGTGTCTGCAAATTCATTTCCTCGGATACCCACGTGAGAGGGAATCCACAAGAAAACGATCGATTTTCCTATATGGAATGCCTCGTAGAGTAGACGTTGGAATTCCAGTAGTAGGGGATGGACTTGGTACATCCTATCCAATGACTGAAGGGTGCTTAACGAGTCACTGCAGATTGCAAAAAATTGGTAGTTCTGGTTTAGAATGTTTTTCAGCGCCAAGTTTATCGCTAGAACCTCGGCAGTAAAGATACTTGCTGAAAGAGGGAGGCGGGCTGTGCAGATGGGGATACCATCCTCCACTACAGCACATCCTACTCCGTCCTTAGTTTTTGACCCGTCGGTGTAGAGGAAATTATAGTTATGATAGGAACTTTTTAATTCTAAAAATGCCTGTTTATAAAGCTCAGGTTGGGTCCCTTGTTTTAAGAATTGTCTGAGCTTAAGGTTTAACCTGGGTCTTGGGAGTGTCCAAGGGGGTGTTTTGTTTGTCTCTATTATTTGGATGGAGGACAGGTCAAATGAGTTATTGGCGGCAATATCCTTCAGGCGTATCCTAAGGGGTCGACTGCTCTTGGGCCGAGCCTCAAATCTTAGGTCTATTGGTTTCGAAGTTAGGGCTGAATAGGCAGGGCACCCTCTAACAGAAAGTATGCGAGTAGAAACTGTGGTCGTCAGGTGCTGTCGGCGGAGCTCTAAGGGAGGTTCCATAGCTTCTGCGTACATGCTGACTACCGGGCTAGTACGGAAAGCTCCTAAAGCTAATCGAATGCCTTGATGGTGCACTGTGTCCAGACATTTAATATAAGACTGCTTTGCTGAGTTGTAGACAGTGCATCCATAGTCAAGTCGTGATCGCACCAAAGCCCTGTAGAGTCGTAACAAGGTCGCTCGATCGCCTCCCCATGATCTTCCAGTCAGCGATCGAAGGAGGTTAATCGGCTGCATACACCTCTGTCGAAGGTAAGAAATATGGGCTTTCCAGTTAAGTTTCTTGTCAAAAATTATTCCAAGAAACTTCACTTCCCCAACTGCGCGGATTTGTAAACCTCGAAGTTGTAGTGAAACGTCTCTGGTGAGTCCACGTTTTCTCGTGAAGTCCACGCACACAGTCTTTTGAGGCGAAAAACGGAAACCATGGTCCCGGCACCAGTTATCAAGCCTATTTATTGCTAATTGAAGTTGTCGCTCAGCTACCCCTAAAGATGATGATGAGTAATATATTGCTAGGTCATCCACGTATAGCAGTGATCGTACTGGTGATTGTATGCAAGAGGCCAAAGAATTTATTGCTATGGAGAAGAGGGTTACACTTAGGACACTCCCTTGTGGTACACCATTTTCTTGAGGATACTCTGATGAGTACGTTGAACCGACTCTAACTTGAAAGGACCGATCAGTTAAGAAGTTTTTTATGAATATGGCTAAATGACCACGGATGCCCCATTCGTGTATTTGCCGTAGAATGTGCTGTCGCCAGGTAAGGTCATAGGCTTTCTCGAGGTCGAAGAAAACTGCCACGAGATGACGTTTTTCAATAAAACTCTCATGGATGGCATTTTCTAACGTTATAAGATGGTCTATGGTAGAGTGCCCTCTTCGGAAACCACACTGGTGTTCCGACAGGAGGTGATTTTTCTCAAGGTGGTATTGGAGCCGTTTGTTGACCATCGTTTCCATTACCTTGCAGACGCAGCTAGTGAGGGCAATTGGGCGATAGCTTCCACATTCTGTTTTCTTTTTCCCAGGTTTTAAAATGGGAACTATGTGCGCTCTTCGCCATTCAGTCGGGAAGGAATCTGTTACCCAGATGGTGTTGAATAATTCGAGGATGTATGACTTATCTTCCGTCTTGAGATTGGAGAGCATGTCGATGGTAATATAGTCGGGGCCAGGTGCTGTACATCGGGAGTCTGCCAATGCAGATGAAAATTCCCACCACGAGAACGGGGTATTATAATACTCGCTGTTGTTCGAAGTCCGGTCAATGGGGATGTTCTCAATCTTGATCTTACGGCGCAAAAAAATATCGTCATAGTTACTGGAGCTGAAACCGATAGAGAGTGATTTACCAATAAAATTTGCTATCGACTCTTCATCCGTCAATAGGGATCCATTATCCATAATCCCAGGGATAGGAGAGTGAGCGTTCCTTCCCGATAGTCTGCGGATTTTTTCCCAAACTGCCGCGGTGGGAGTGCGGCTGTTGACTGATCTTACAAATTGCTGCCAGGATGTCCGTTTTGCCTCAAGAATAACGCGCCGGCACTTCGCTCGCAGAATGCGGTAATTTTCAAGGTTTGATTGCATTGGTCGTTTGCTAAATTTTCGGAGCGCACGACGTCTTCCTCTAATTGCTTTCTTACAGTCCTCATTCCACCACGGAACTGGGATACGCTTAATATTTCCTGATGTTCGAGGAATGGCAATGGATGCAGCATTGAATAATCCTTCCGAGATGTCTTGCACGATTGCATTAACGTTTAGTGACATAGGTCTGGGAAAAAACAAGTTCCCGCGAAAAGAACTCCAATCAGCTCGATTCAAACACCATTTCCATGGTCGCGATTCAGTCAGCATAGCATTCAGAATTGTAATTGCAATGGGGAAGTGATCGCTGCCATGTGAGTCTGATACTACCTCCCAGGTTAAGTGAGGCGCTATTCCTGGAGAGCATAAGGCTAGATCTATACATGAGAAATTTCCAGTTGCAGAGGATAGATGCGTGTATTCTCCAGTATTCAGCAAGTATAGATTTTCTTGGTCTACAACGTTTTCCAGCATCCGTCCACGTCGGTTTGATACGGCGGATCCCCAAGTGGTGCTGTGGGCATTGAAATCTCCAAGCAATATAAAGGGTGGAGGGAGTTGATGTATTATGCCGGTAATCTCATTGGGTTGGATATTCGCCTCAGGGGGCAGATACAAGTTACCGATGGTTAAACCTCCTACCAGCCCTAAACGAACGGCATTGGCCTGGAGGTTTGTCGTGAGAGCTACTTCTTCCGTGTGGATTGCACAACGAACTGCCATAGCCACTCCGCCGCATGCTCTCATACCTCCAAGAAAGTCTTTTCGAAATATTTCGTGCCCAGAGATATGAAACTTGTGTTCAGGGCGGAGGTGTGTCTCCTGCACACAAATTATATCGGCGTTTTCAGAGCGTAGAAGAAGTTGTACCTCGGGAGAGTGAGTGCGATACCCATTGCAATTCCACGATATTATTTTGGCAGCCATTGCTGTTAACGTCGAAGGGAAAACTTCCCTTTCGGTTTAATTTTCGATTTCGTTTTCGCTTTTCTCAAGCATTTGTATTTCGCGGCCAGTTCGAGGGGCTCAACATCCATGGTATCATCAGACACCATGTCGTCTTCGTCTCCTAGCCCGCGGGTTTTGTCATCATTGTTCAAAGGTCTTGTCTTTCTAGATGCAGCAGTACACTCGCTTGAATTATCAGTCTCTGATGCATGCGGGTCAGAGGCATTAGTACCATTTTTCTTTGTTGCTTTAGTTTTGAATGATGTGAACACGCCCTTGCAGGGTCCACACACAGATGGGAGGTGAGTCTGTATTCCTATTTCTTGGGTTGTGACAGGAGCAGCTGTTACTTTAGCATATGAGGTGCCGGAGAATACCGGGTGTGTAGCCCTGTATTCCTTCCTGGCCTCTCCGTAAGTAATCCGTTTCGTGACTTTAATTTCTTGAATCGCTTTTTCCTCCTTAAAGATTGGGCAGGATGCCGACCAGGATGGATGGCTGTCTTTACAGTTCACGCACTTAGCATCCTCAGCACATTCTCCTTCATGTTTTCTTAGGGAGCATCTACCACAGAGTTCCTCCCCTTTACATGAGGTGGATGTATGGCCATACCTATGGCATCGGTAGCAGCGGGTTGGGCGTGGGATGAAAGGTCTGACCTCGATCGAGCGATAGCAACAATAGACATGTTTCGGAAGCGTAGGAACAGCGAATGTAAGTACGACACTATTGGTGTCTTTTAGTTCTCCGCTTCTCCTCGTCTTGAGGCAGCGAGCTGCTATCACCTTCTGGTCGCTAAATCCATCTACAATTTCTGCTGCGGTGCAATTCGCTAAGTCCCAAGATGTAATTACTCCCTCACAAGTGTTTAGGGACTTGTGTGGTTCGGCCTTAACAGGTACATCGTGGAATTTAGATATTTCTAGAAGCTTCTTTGATTGCTTTTCGTTTCTAACTTCGATCAGAACGGATCCTGATCGAAGTCGCACAACGCTAGCTACATCTCCAACTAGTCCCTGAAGTATTTTTGCAAGCAGGAATGGTGATATCTTTTTTAAGGATCCTTCCTCAATGCTGTTAATAACTATGAATTTCGGGTTTTCTATTGCTTGGTAGTCTCTTATCTTCAGATTATTGTCGTCTACTCTTAACTTTTTGCTTTTACTTGTTTCCTCATTCAATTGAGGGTTTTGGAGTTCATAATCCATAGGAAGATTTGTTTATTCAGCCCCCGGCTTCCCACCCACCATGGAGCCCAACGAGGGGACGATGTGTCGCAAACCGACACAGAGCGCCAGGATTACCGGGGGGTATAGCAGTGTCCTTCAGACCCTTGCACTAAGCAGGTATCTTACAGCGCACAGCTTGCCCAACCTGACGTACGCTCGAAAGGAGCCGCCAAACTCCCCAGCCGTCAGGAGCCGATTGACCGGGAGTGGGCTAGTTCCCGGCCGCCCGTCTAGGAGAAGCAGGGGCCAAAGTGGAGTGTTGGGGTTACCTCCCTCCCAAGGGATATTCCCTCAGCCACCAGGATCCCCCTTTCCTCCGACACGGGTCGCCGCGCACGGCAAACACGCGGGTGGGCCTATTTTAACCCCGGACCCACTGGGGGGGTACACCTCCTGGGTACAGCTGAATACACCGTTTAATGCGGTGGCCCTGACCGTGTATGCTCCCTAGGCGATTACGTTATGCAACATATTAGGGAGGGAGGTGCAACCGCCGGAGGGAGCACCGGTCACCCGCTTAGAAGCCCTTGTCCGTCAGCTACCTATGCCATTTATTTTGCTAAGTGATTTCAATGCATATGATCATCTGTGAGGAAGCACAAGACGGTAGATCAACCGCAGAGGGCTACTTTTATCATCATTTATTTAAGACTCCGATCTAGTGTTATTGAATGAAAAAATAATAATCCCAGTTTGAACGGTACAGACAAAAGAAATTTCAGAAATTGGTGAAGTTATAAAAGACTATTATGGCATCCCAGAATGTGAGAATCCTGTGAAAGTGCCCGAAGAATCGGTCATGATTTCTCAGTTGAAAGAAAAATTTCGAGAAACAGAGTCAACCAGTGTAAAAGTGCAAATACTAACAGTATTGCCTAAAACCCTGGACCGCTCGTGAAGTTCAAGAAGAAATTCAGGTGCAACATATCATATGGCACGCAGGTCTAAACCTCTTGTGGAAGAGCAGGGTTTTTATCCACTAATCCACCATCTAAGGCCTGGGAAGACTCTCTGCGACAGTACAATTAAAAACGTAATTGCATACTATAATAGTGATGAAGTGTACCGTTGTATACCAGTAAAAAAAAAGATTTTGTTTCAGTAACTGAATCAGGATCAAAGGTACAAAAACAGAAACTTCGAGTTCTAGGAAATCTGAAAGAAGTATTTCGAGGATTTAATGATAAGAATCCCAATGCCAAAGTAGGGTTTTCAAGTTCTGTGATATGCGCCCAAAGAAGAGTATTTGTGTAAGTGAGGTATTTTGTTGAAATTTATTGAGCGAGTGGTGCTTGGTTTCGAAATGCCACGTACAAAATACCAAGGTGTAATTCAAACTAATTAATTTAATAAATAACTATTAATACGCATTGTTTTAGCATCGAAAATGCCTAGATCTTAACGCCTAACTATTGGTTTTTCGTAGTGTGACGTCATCTCCCATACTAGCACGAGCGAAATACGACGCAGATAAATTTACGCGACGTGCGACGTAAATTAAACAGTCGTCAAGAAAGTAAATTTGACGAAGTTGTCATGAAAGTAAGTTTGACGATGAATACGGGAGAAAGGGAAGAATTCAGGCGCTCAATACTGAAGGCAGATGGATCAAATTATTATGCCTGGAGCAAGAGAATTAAAGCGCTAATGATCGTAAATAACTGCTGGACCACGATAGATCCCGGGTTTGGCGACGAGATCGACAGTATTGAAGATGCCGAAGCAGTTTTAATTAATCTTAATTCAGAACAAGCAAGAATAAATCAGGCTAGAGCTGTTCTCTTTAATACCCTACACGACTCAATGCTGCATGACGTTGGAGAGTTTGTGTTGGCTAAGAAAATTTGGACCTCGCTGGAAGAAATGTACGGCACATTTAGCATGCTACATACCGTGGTTCACCTCAGGGAGCTAATTACCACGATAAAGGAGCCCGGAACACCGATGCAAGTGTCTGTGAGTAAAATGCAAGAAACCATGCAGAAGGTACGAAAGGGTGGAGTGACATTCAGCGACCAGGCATTCGCGTATTTTTGCTTCATGGCCTCCCCATGCCAATGTACGAAGGCCTTGTTAGATCAATGGAAGATGGAGATATTAGAGTCACATCATCGATGGTTAAGTCAAAACTAATGATGGAAGAAAAGAGAATGGAAAGGAACAGCAAGCTGATGGACGAGTACTCAATCTCTCTAAGTGCGTCACGATACATAAGAGGAACGCAATGTACGCTCAGGCGCAAGAAGGTTAACGACCCTATGGCCAGGGGAAGAGATCAGACAAAGGGTTCTTCTCCCTTAAACTTCAAGTATTATACCTACGACGAACCGGGTCACATAGCTCGGGAATGTCCTGTGTGGGCGGAATTCAAAGAAAGAAGGACGAAGCAAAGGTGGGCATGTGGGCCCAAGACTAAAATCGCGAGCAATGAATACTCGGAGGACGAGAACGATGTTTTACTGTTATCTGACTCGTCACCGTGCAGAAGAGACGAAGACAAGTGGTACTTGGACTCAAGCAGGGAAAGGACAATATCCCCAACGAGTTGTTTATGCAAACTGATGGAAAGACTGGTAAACAAACGGTTAGTGTGGTACCTTGAAAGTCGCAAACTCAATACGAATATCCAGTGTGGCTTTTGACGTAGCAGGTCTACCGTCGACCACCTGGTGAGAATCGAGGCCTTCGTTCAGGAGGCATTTCTCATCAGACAGCACGTAATCCCGGTTTTCTTCGAAATTGAAAAAGCCTACGACACAACGTGGAGACAAGCAATCTTACAGTCATTACACGACTGGGCTTTTAAGGGCAATCTACCCATATTCGTGAACAACTTTTAAAATATGCGTTCCTTTAGAGTCCGAATAGGAAATACCCTCTCCCAACCATACGTAGTAGTAGTTTTGATTGGGGTGCGTCGACGGCTGAGGTCATTTTTGCACCACTCAAAATATTATTATTGCTCATGATATGATATGATATGATAAAACGGTATGAGTATATAAGCTAATGCAAATTCCTCTTAGGTAAAATAACTATATTTTATTGTAAAATCCGTATTTTTTTAAAAAGATGAAAACCTTGGTGATGTTATCGGCGTCATCTCCTAGGACTTGTCTTATTCCGCCCTGGATGTCTGGCCTCTCCCGTGCTACCCGATACACGTCACACTCCGTCAGGAGATGCCGCACAGTCAAGAGAGAGTCGCAATCGTCACAGCGTGGCGGGATCATCTCTTCAGTAAAAAGATAGGAGTGTGTCAAGGCACAATGTCCTATTCTCAAGCGAGTGGCGGCTACCTCATCTCTGCGACTTCTTCCTGCGGAGGTGGCCCACGCTGATATCTCTGGTTCTATTTCACGGAGCTTATTATTATGTTGGTCGGTCCATAGCTCCTTCCACTTTTCCAAGGCGAAGTGCCGGAGCTTAGTCCTGAGATCATCTGCGGATACCAGTGGTACTGTCAGATCTGGGGCGCTTAGTGCTTCATTAGCAGCTGCGTCGGCTTTTTCGTTCCCTCCTATCCCCATGTGCCCAGGAATCCACAAGAAGGATATTATCACTCCCTCCCTATTGAGGGATAGTATGGAAGAGTCAATGTCTTGCACAACTGGGTTAGAGGGTGAAAACTCGGAAATTGACTTCAACGCACTCGCAGCATCTGTACATATTAGGAAGGCATTTCTGCATTTGATATTGGCCAGAGCCAATTTGATGGCAGTCAATTCTGCCGTACCACCACCATACGAGTCGGCGGTTAACCATTATTTCCATTATCTTACAGACACAACTGGTAAGCGAGATGGGTCTGTAGTTATTTGGGTCTGATCTATTCTTTCCCTGCTTGGGGATGGGCACCACAGCGGATTCTAACCAGATTTCCGGAAAGCTCCCCTCAGACCAGATTTTATTGAAACATCGCAGAATTTCCGGTAGGGCTGCCTCCGGGAGATAGCGGATGAAGACATTATGGTCTTGATCCATTCTGTGCGCTGTCTTGGGAGTCTGCGATTGCGGACGTCAATTCCCACATTGAGAATGAGTCATTGTAGGCTATATTGGGACCTATGGTTTTAAAGTTAAGCGGCGCTGACTCGACTTGTTCTTTCATACGAATGAATGCAGCGTCAAAGTTTGAGTTACTGCTGGTGTTGGCAAGTAACTGTCCAAAAACCTCGCATATATCGAGGGAGGAGGTAACCACCCGATCAGCGACCTTTAAGTACAAGACCGTGAGGGTTTTACTAGAACCCGAAATGCTTCTCACCTTCCTCCAAACATCCGATATGGGCGTTCTGCTATTTAGTATGGAGAGATACTCAATCCAGGAAGCCTTCTTTGCCTCCTTCACCACCTTCCGGGCTTGAGCTCGTAAACGTCGAAAGGAGGCAAGATTTGTCGCGGTGGGAAACTTGTTAAAAATTCGTAAGGCTCTTTTCCGGCCTTTAATTGCGTTTGCACATTCTTCGTTCCACCAGGGTACGGCTGGCCTACGAATGTTGCCCTTGGTACGAGGTACAGCGGATTTCGCTGCATAGATAATTGTTGCTGTAAGCTTCTAAATGAACCCCACGCCCTTTTCGTTTTCTCCATAGATGAAGTTAAAATTTTGCTGAAAACATGGCCAGTTGACTCTCCGAATTAATCATCTGTCAGGGCGGATAGGATTTTGTCTGAAACCTCGGTCTCTTTATTAAAATTGGAAAATGGTCACTCCCGCATAGGTCATTGTGTACGAATAAACTTAATTTTGTCATAAGACTGCTCGATGACATGCACAAATCAATGGTGGAATAATCCACATTAAAACTATTAAAATGTTTCCTTTCCCCATTGTTCAATAAAAATAAGTTAAAATCATCGATAAATTTAGCTAAAATACGGCCTCTTTGGTTACACTGTGCTCTTGTGCTTCCCCATAGGGAATCATGGGCATTAAAATCACCCGTTAAAATAAAGGGCCGAGGTAGTTGAAAGACAAGGGATTCTACATTAAAAGCGGTTACTGGTGCAACCTCAGGCAGATAAACGTCGCAAAACGTCACCTCCTCTGGGGCATGCACTGTCACGGCTACGGCTTGAAAAGGTGTGGTCAGCTGCAATCGGGAGGTGTAAAGGGCCAACCGAACTGCGATTGCCACTCCACCTTGGGCACGTTGGCCACTGGTGTCGTCGAATCTAAAAACGTTAAAAGTTTTAAAATACCCGTCTGACGTTTTAAAATGTGTCTCTTGGAGACATACACATGACGGATTATAATCTCTAATTAAAATAGTCAGCTCCTCCTTATGCCAACAAAAGCCATTACAGTTCCACTGTAGAATGAATGCCATAAAAAGATAAAATATAAATAAATAAATCAATAAATAAAACTAAGGTTAAAATCTGGCACTCAGTCACGAGCGCCGACGAAGGTGCCTTCAACCCTGCTGTTTGTACCGGAGGATTTCAGTTTCCGAAAGACTTTCGCCTTCCTCCATAGATTCCGGTTCGGTCGGTTTTGCCGATCCGGATGGGCGGTGGGGTGGCGTTTTTTCACGCCTGCTTTGCGTGACACCGGTGGTAGTAGTTGGCGGGTTTTTCTTAGGAGAGCCCGCAGTATTTTTATTTATTTTTTGTGCCGGTTTGGATGCCTTTTCCGACTTGGCCGAACCTTTTGAGGTCTGTGATGTTAGAGTTTTAAATTCTTCCGTCTGTGTTTCGATACTTACCTTGCTCACATTTGGTGAAACGGTTTTAGCATAAGACTTCGAAAAGGTAGGGGCAACCATTGCACGATATTTTTTTCGGGCCACAAAATAGGGAATTTTTTCCACGGTCTTTATTTCCATTATTTTTCGTTCTTCGATATTTTTAGGGCACTTGCGGGAGTACACAGGACGTGTACCCTCGCAGTTAAAGCAATTTGGTTCATTCTGGCACTCAGTATCACCATGTGCTTCCAGGCCGCATTTAGGGCAGGTGGGCTTGCCCTCACAACGTGTGGCCATATGGCCGAACCGCTGGCACTAGAAACAGCGCATGGGGGCCGGTACGAAGGGCCGCGCTGGGACGGATTCGTACCCAATGAAAACTTTATCCGGGAGCCGATCCAGCGAGAAACTCAAGAGAAATGATGTTGTGTTTACTATTTTTCCATCACACTTCGAAGTTAGTCGACGAGCGTCGATAACTCCCTGAGAGGCCATCTCCCGTATTATTTCTTCGAAATCGACATAAAGCAGATCATAGTGGCTTACCACTCCTCGGCAAGAGTTTAAAGTGCGGTGCACCTCCACTTTGACCGGTATATCGTGCAGCTGTTTCATTTTTAGTTCTCACTTTGGCTGTTATTGCTGGTCTCTATCAATAGCGTACCGTCTCTTAGCTTTTTTGCTGACTTAAGTTCTCCGGGTATAGCGTTACTTAAAACCTTCCTAATAAGAAAAGGGGACACCGTCTGAAAGGTGTCGCCATCCCTCATGCAACCCATAACTACAAAGCGCTTGCACACGCGAAAAGACGTTTCTCCCTCACCCGTGTCAGGGCAGGATCTCTTGGGTGGAGGAAATAAACCATCCGCCATGCCACCTGTGGTATTCATCCCCCGGGCTCCCCATCCACCATGGAGCCACACATTTGGGACGCCGCACCGCAAACCAGCGCGGTCGCCAGAGCTACCCGAGGGGATATAGCACCCTAGAGGTGGTTGCCTGTTTCGGGTTGGATCTTCGGTGCACGGGCCCACCAAAACCCGTACACTTCCGACCGCCCTACACAGACCTCCACCTCCCTAACACTCACCACCGAACGTATCGAAAAACCGATTGACCGTGGGTGGCTAGCACCCGGCCTCCCGTTTACAGGAAATCCAGGGCCAAAGAGGGTTATTGTTTCTCGGGCCATACCGGGCATCCGACATCCGGCTGGGAACCGAAAACCTCACTCTCCAGGATCCCCTTCTCCCCCTTACGGGTCTCCATGCACGGCAAACACATGGTTGGATCGTGAACCAGCTGGTATGGTCACTCACAAGCAACAGACCCACACGTTGCTCGGACGCAACCCTTGCTGACACGGGGGTTTGTTTTCGAGGTTTTCTCCCCGCCCTTTTATAGTAGTCCCCTCCTACGACAAGCAGGGATACTGCGGGAGTATTCTCAATCCCCCTACCCGCAGGGGTACAATTACATTCTAACTAAAGAAGAAGAATCTCCCGTTAACAGGCGGTACTGCCCTCAAAATTATGTCCGAGTGCTGTTAGAAGATGGCACTATGCTACCAGGGCAGTTCAATGAGCCAAGGTGTGGATTAAATAATTGATCCAGGTTAGGTGGAAACAACGCCACTCGTAAGGCATTTACACAGAGGGACACTCCGGCGTCATATCTTTGCTCTGCAGAAGGTGAGATTCCTTTGCAGGTTAATGTTATTAGTAGAGGCATGCAGGTGGATACACCGACTGATTGATGCATAAAGGATGTAAATAAAAGAATGAAATTGTAACTATATCTTCGTAATGATTTTTCTCCACTTCACCCAAGAAGAAGACTGATACCGTTTTAAATTTATTTTTCTCCGTTAAATTTACTTTACTCTCCAATATCCTGCCCACTTTCTGGCCGACATAGGTAATGAAGGCCGTCTCCTCGCTGCAGTTCTCATTCTCTACTTCTATTCTTGCCTTCAGGGCAGATGATAGCTGCTCCAATGATTCCGTTAGAGAGGAATTAGCCACTTTCATAGTAAAAAAGAAATGTATGAAATGTAAAAAGGGGAAGATGTTGTATATTTAGATTGATGCGAAGAACAGTAGTAGTAGTAGTAGATTTAGGTTTATAGGGTGCGTCGACAACTATGGTCATTTTGCACCACGCACAATCTAATTTATAATAATAAATATGTAGAAATATAAATATAGAGTAAAAATCAAAGGCAGTATAAAAGGTCCAGTTTATGACCATAAATTAGATTTTATTCATTAAGTTTATTTCTTTTAAAAAGGTAATAACATGGCATAGGCGATCAGCATCGTTGCCTAGAACGTGTTCTAGGTCGCCGCTGATGCCTAGCCTGTTACGTGTGTCCCGGTATTTGTCACACTCCGTCAGGATATGTCGCACACTGAGAGGACAGTCACAGTCATCACATCGCGGAGGAATTTTCTCTTCTGTAAAGAGGAACGAGTGGGTCAGGGCGCAATGCCCGATTCTTAATCGTGTGATGACCACTTCTTCTCTGCGACTACCCCTGACGGAAGTGGGCCACCCTGACGTTACCGGTTTAATTGCCCGTAACTTATTGTTTAGGACATCGCTCCAAAGTGCACTCCACTGCTCTAGGACTATTTTACGGAGAGAGGCTTGCAGATCCTGATAGGGTACTAGCGTCGTCGTCGGCTCAGGGATATTTAGCGCTTCTTTTGCAGCTGCATCCGCCTTCTCATTTCCAGCAATACCCATATGTCCTGGGACCCAGAGAAAAATAACTTTGATTCCCTTTCTATTAAGGGATAAAAGGGTAGTATGTATTCGCTGGACAATAGGGTGTGGTGAAGAAAAGACGGAAATGGATTGCAGTGCGCTCATTGAGTCCGTGCAGATGACAAAAGACCCCGAAGAACCCCTAATTCCTTCAAGGGCCATCTTAATAGCCAGCAGCTCCGCTGTGTATACGCTACACAGCGTATTGAGCCTGGACTGGACTACACCGTGATGGGACGAGGTAACCGCGCACGAACAGGCTGCATCCGACTTCGATCCATCCGTGTATACAGGGATGAAATCGGAGTGGCGACAGAGAAATTCGTTGAAGAGGCGCTGGTATTCTAGAGCAGTGGAGTGGGATTTATGGCGCCTACCAAGTGCCATATGGATGTCCGGCGGCGGAATAATCCACATAGGGTAACTCGAGTACCCAACTGGATAAACATCTGGGAGTCTTAACCCGACACCCTGAATAAATAAATTAAAACGAACACTGAGCGGCTTGGTAGCTCTTGTCCGTCGATTAAAAGTTCCATAAATCTAGGGTTAAAAATCAAATTGAAACACGGGTGATTCTTGGTAGCTAAAATTTTCGCCACATAGGAGCACATCAGTATGTTCCTACGGTACGGTAACGGAGGCTCCCCGGAATCAGCATAAATGCTGAGGACCGGACTGGTCCGGAAAGCACCAGTGGAAATACAAAGCCCTGCGTTGTGTACTGTTGTTAAAGGCCTTAAGTAGGAGTCGCGACTTGAAGCGTAAACAACTGACCCGTAGTCCAGTTTGGAACGTACGAGTGCGCGATACAATAAAAGCAGGGACAATCTATCGGCACCTCAAGTTGTTACTTAAAAATTTTAAAATATTTAGAGTCCGTAGACATTTATCTCTCAGAATCTGTATGTGTTCACGCCAGTTCAGTCGGTAGTCAAAAGCCATACCGAGGAATCGGACAGACTCCACATACGGGAGAGTTTTGCCATTGAGTGACAAAGTTGGCGGGATGTAATGTCCCCTCACCCAGTAAAAATGGACGCATTTGCACTTATCCGAGGAAAACTTAAAGCCATTCCTCCGCGTCCAAACCTCCAGTTTGTTTAGAGCCAACTGAGTCACTCTGGTTGCAGTGGCTATTTTGGACGACCTGCAAAATATTGCTAGGTCGTCAACGAACAGAGATCCCATGAGTGGAGGTTTAATGCATTTAGCTATGTCGTTGATCGCAATTGCGAAGAGTGTCACACTTAAAACTGAACCCTGTGGAACTCCAATGTCCTGCCGATAAAATTTGGATAAATGTCTACCTATTTTAACTTTAAAAACACGATCAGTTAAAAAATTCTTGATAAAATTCGGTAAATTGCCCCTCAAACCCCACTCATGTAGAGTCATTAATATCTTATGCCGCCACACTCGGTCGTATGCCTTCTCCATGTCGAAGAAGACACCTATGACGTGTTGACGGAGAAGAAAGGCCTCCTGGATGAAATTGTCGGCTCTGACCAGTTGGTCAACGGTCGATCGGCCGCGTCTAAAGCCGCATTGAATATTCGAAAGAAGATTTCGGCGCTCCAACCACCAAACGAGACGCCGATTTACCATTCTTTCCATTACCTTGCACAGGCAACTAGTAAGGGAGATGGGTCTATAATTATTCGGGTCAGCTCTATCTTTACCCTGTTTGAGAATGGGGACTACTGTGGACTACCGCCAGGAGGGTGGAAAACTACCCTCAGCCCAAAGTTGGTTGAGGGAGCGAAGGACTTCCACCAATGCCCCCTCCGGAATATTCCGGAGAAACGCATTATGGATGTCGTCCAATCCTGTGGCCGAGTCGCGTGAGTCTGCAATGGCAGAACGCAGTTCCCAAAGGCAGAAGGGGATATTATAGTCTGCCGTCCACCACTTCTCAGTAGAGATAAGTTTCTGAGATTCAATACTTCTCTTGATGTGTAGGAATTCTTCCTCATAGGTGTCGTCGCTGTATGTATTGGCGAGTGACTGCCCAAAAACCTCGCTAATAGCCGACGAAGATGTCAGTAAATTACCACCGATATTGAGGAATGAGACGCTGAGCTGATTGTGGTTTCCCGAAATTCGTCTAACCTTGTTCCATACCTGTGCAAGGGGCGTTCTACAATTGACATCAGATACATATTTAATCCAGGAGGCCTTTTTCGCCTCCTTCACCACCTTTCGAGCTTTTGCTCTGAGGTGCCTGAAGGAGGACAAATTTGTCTCAGTGGGGTGCTTGTTAAAAATTCGTAACGCCTTCTTGCGTTTACGAATCGCTTCAGCACAATCATCGTTCCACCAGGGGACTGCAGGCCTAGTTATGCAATGCAGTGATTTGGGCACACTGCAATTTGCGGAATCGATGATATTGCGGGTCAGCATTTCAATGTTTAAAGTCCCATCACGGTTGTTGTCATGTTTAAAATTGATTTTTTCCCTAAAAGCAGACCAATCGGCATTCCGGACAACCCAGTTGCCCGGCCGTATTAAGTCAGTGTTAAAATTATTTTCTCTGTGTAGAAAAAGGGGGAAATGATCACTGCCACATAGATCGTCGTGGACAGACAGATAGATCTTGCTCATTAAGGTGCTCGATGCAATACAAAGATCAATACAAGAATACTGACCGTTAAAAGAGTTAAACCGGGTGTGTTCCCCTTTATTCAATAAAAACATGTTAAAATCAATAATAAAATTAGATAAAATACGCCCCCTACGGTCACACTGTGAACGCAAACTACCCCATAGGGTATCATGAGCGTTAAAATCACCAGATAAAATAAAAGGTCTGGGCAACTGACGAACAAGGGCTTCTAAGTTGGATCGAGTGACCGGGGCACCCTCCGGCAAGTAGACGTTACATAACGTCAAAGCCTCCGGGGCATGCACCGTCACTGCGACCGCCTGGAAAGGCGTGTTCAGCTGCACTCGGGAGGTGTAAAGGGCCTCCCGAGTAGCAACCACCACTCCACCCTGGGCACGTTGGCCACTGGTGTCGTCCCATCTAAAAACGTTAAAACCATTTAAAATGCCCTTGTCCGTGCTTTTAAAATGGGTCTCTTGTAGACATATACAAGAGGGGTTAAAGTCACGTATTAAAATGCTCAGCTCCTCCTTATGGCGATAAAAACCGTTACAGTTCCACTGTAATATAAAAGCCATTAAAAATTTAAAAGGGAATAAAATACAATAAATAAATAAATCAAAAGGGCAAGAGTCGGACTCTGAACACAAGTGGTCAGCGTCTAAGGCGATTCTTCTTGCCTTTTTGCCTAGCGACGAGGATTTCTGTCTCCGAGAGGATTTCTGTCTCCGAGAGACTTTCGTCCTCCTCCATTTGTTCCAGCTCTAGCTGTTTTGAGCTGGAAGATCCTGGGGATGGTGTCTTCTCACACGTTTTGTGTGTTACCCCAGTTTCTGGTTTTTGTGGGGACTTTTTCAAGGACCCCAGGTTGGTGGTAGAAGTTTTTTCTGCTGGTTTAATAGCCTTAGCCAGCTTGGCCGATTCTTTCTCTGTTGGCTTTAGGTTAACTGCTTCTGTTTGGGTTCCTATGGTACTTCTCTGAACAGGTGGAGCCACAACAGTGGCAAAGGACCTGAAAAAAGTGGGGGCGATCATTTCCCTGTACTTTTTCCTGGCCTCGAAATATGTTGATTTGTCCAGTGTTTTGAATTCCATTATCTTGCGCTCTTCCAATAGTTTGGGACATTTCCTATAGTATACAGGATGATCGCCCTCGCAGTTTGCACAGTGAGGTTCTTTTGAGCACTCCGCACCGTCATGCTCCTCCAAGCCGCAGCGCGGGCAGGTGGCCTTGCCCTCACACCGCGTGCCGATGTGGCCGAAACGCTGGCACTGGAAGCAGCGCATGGGAGCCGGTATGAATGGCCGAACAGGTACCGATTCAAAACCGATAAAAACCTTGTCGGGGAGTCGATCTGGCGCAAAAGTGAGGACAACGGACGATGTCTCACTTCTCCGTCACGCTTCGTAGTAAGCTTACGAGCATCTGTCACGCCTTGAGACGCCATCTCACACTTGATCTCGTCCACTTCTACGTACAACAGATCGTAGTGAGAGATTACTCCCCGACAGGTGTTCAGGGTGCGGTGCACTTGAACTGAAACCGGTATATAATGCAGTTTTTCCATTTTAAGCAACTTTTCTGCTTGAATATTATTACTGCATTCGATGAGCAGTGTGCCGTCACGGAGCTTCTTAGCCGATTTGAGGTCACCTCGGACGAGAGAAGACAAGACCCGGCGAATGAGGAAAGGAGAAACCTTTTTAAGTGTTTCTTCTTCCTTTTGGCACCTCATCACGAGGTAGCGTTTACTACCATTGAACTCCATTTCTCCCCCGCCCTTATCAGGGCGGGATCTTTTAGGAGGTGGAAGATTAGTTTCCGCCATACCATAAAGAAATTCGTCCCCCGAGCTCCCCACCCACCATGGAGCCACACATTCGGGACGCCACACCGCAAACCGGTGAGGTCGCCAGGGCTACCCGAGGGGATATAGCACCCTAGAGGTGGTTGTCTGTTTCGGGTTGGGTCTTTAATGCACGGGCCCACCAAACCCGTACATCTCCGACCGCCCTACGCAGACCCCCACCTCCCTGGCACTCGCCACCGTTAAGCAATACGCCACGGAAGCCGATTGACCGGGAGTGGCTAGCTCCCGGCCGCCCGTTTACACAGAATCCGGGGCCGAAGAGGGGTATTGGCCCATAGTCCATACCGGGCATCCGACACCCGGCTGGGAACCACGGACCTCACCCTCCAGGATCCCCTTCTCCTCCTTACGGGTCTCCGCACACGGCAAACATGCGGGTGGATCGCAGGCCGGGTGGTATGGCCGCACACAGACAGTTGACCCACAAGACTGTCCGGGCTCAACCCTTGTTGGCACTGTGTTTGTTTTCGGGGTTGTCTCCCCGCCCTTTTAGTCGCCTCTTACGACAAGCAGGGTTGCTGCGGGAGTATTCTCAATCCCCGTACCCGCAGGGGTAGCGAAGAACAGGCTTTTGTGACATCCAGGAATGTAAATACTTGTTAGTGACTGGCGGCGCATTGTTAAGAGAGAGACTGGACATGAAGGACTGGAATAAATGCAATCATCTAAGCATCTTAGTATAATTGACATAATATTTAATACTCCCAATGGTATCTTGCACGTTGTGGCGGAATACGACGAGAAGACAGGAAAAATATTGTGTGCTCCACTGAAATGGCCAATGCTGAGACCAGGAGCTGTCCCATCTCTGTTCCAGAACTGCCCAAAATATGCCATTGCAAAAATAGCGTCATACTGAAATGAAGAGCTAGGGATATCCTAAGTTCTCCCTGAGAAATACCAGGCGAACAATTTGGAAGGGCGGTTTACTCTCTACCGGCAGTTATCTGGGAACCAGTATCATATCTCAAGTACCCAACTATATGAGTCATTAAATGAGGACATGAGTTTAGGGATTATGTCAAAAAGACATGGCTGAATTCCAATAACTGAAGTTCATTTTGACGGTAATTTTGATAGGTTTAGAGGGGTGTTAGAAAATACTTCAAATTTTCAAATAAATATTGGGGAAGCAGACATCATTTAAAACACACAGGAATTATTGCGTCTTGACTTATATTTCAGGGTACTGTAATTTAGGCACTTAAAAAAAATTCAATTTGAGTTGCGCAAAATGAATTAAGCGTGGATAGGGCCTTCATTTCAATAAAGCCTACAGCTTCATTATACGGAAGGATCGGGGACAATTTGTTTTCCTTGGATGAAATTTGGTCAATCTTATTCCATATAACAATTTAGTTGCATTTTTGCTATTCTAAGGAGGAAGCAATTTTTTGGGTTTCTGCTCAACGACTCTTAGCGGTAACTCTACAGAAAAGTTGATTGACTGTGAGAACCTCTTTCCTGAAAGTTGTCGTTTGGGGCATGAACTAATAGATACAGCTAAAATGCTGCTATGGGTATCCACTAATATTTTTAAAATAATGATAGCAAAAAAAGGAATGATATGGTGGCACAGGAAAAGAAAATGAAACCAAGTCACGTTTATAATGCATTTTCATAGAAAAATAGAACATGGGTTCAAGTAACCCAACCGCAGGGCTACTTGAACCCAATTTCATTTTGTTTAACTCATGAAGTACAAAAATATGCTAATAACTGTCATAAATAGAAAGTATTGATTTTGTAGATTGAGTTATGCGGTTAGGTAGGTCTTGTAGATTTTAGGTGCTTCGACAACTAATGGTCATTTCGCACATTCGCCACATGTTCTTGTCGTGTGCTTGGGTAACATGAAACGGTTTCCATGACGTGACACTGTATTATGCCATCGAAATAATACACCTATTATTATATGGCTGAAAATATATTTGCTTCTTTTAAAAACTTAATAACTCCAGAAACTTTCTCGGGGTCGTCCCCAAGAATATCTCTCAGTTCACCCTCTATGCTATATTTCGTGCGTACATTTTCATATCTTTTGCATTCCAGTAGGAGGTGTTTTACTGAGGCCGGACACCTGCATTCGTCACAGATAGGTGGATCTTTCTCCACTGAGAATAAGTAAGAATGGGAATACGCGGTGTGCCCGATCCTGAGACGGGTAATTACAACCTCTTCCCTTCTACTGTCGCGGATGGAAGATTCCCATGCAGAGACATCTCTCTTTATGCGCCTTAGTTTGTTTGAGGCGGTATTTTCCCACGTTGATCTCCAACGATTGTAGATTACTTTTCGAAAAATTGCCTTAATGTCTGCAGACAGTACAGTGTCAACATCTATCCGCTGTTTATTTAAAGCTTCTTTTGCGGCTAGATCGGCCATTTCATTACCTTTCACTCCTATATGAGCAGGTACCCACGAGAAAGATATTTGTATATCCTGCTGGACTAGGAGAGCCAATCGTCTGTGTATGTCTTGGACAATAGGATGTGACGGTGAGTAGATCCCTATCGACTGGAGAGCGCTTGTTGAGTCCGAACATATTAGGTAGGATCGGGAGACCGTTTCTATGCTCTCCAGAGCCATTTTGATCGCCATTAGCTCAGCTGAGTAGACGCTGAAACAAGGATCTAGCTTAAGACTGTACGAGCATGAGTTACGGACGAAGGCACATCCGCAAGCTACGGAGCTTTTAGAGCCATCAGTGTATATCACCTCATGACCGTCATACTGATGTAGACTTTCGAGGAACAGGGCTTTTAGCTCGCAGGAAGGGGTTTGGCCCTTTATGTGCCTTGCCAAGTCCAAGTTTATGGATGGCCGAGGGATTCTCCAAGGTGGGGACTCCCCAATACAATTTGTTCGTACTCTTGGGATACGGACGTCTGCATCTCTGGTAAATTCCAGGAATCGGACACCTAGGGGTCGAGTTGCCTTAGGTCTCCGAGTGAAGATTTCAATAAAGCGAGGGTTGAATATCACGGAGTGACATGGATGGGTTTTGAGACTCATTATTTTGCTGGCGTAATTGCACATAAGTAGGTTCCTTCGTGTCTCTAGCGGAGTCTCACCTGCATCACAGTAAACGCTTAAAATTGGGCTGGTGCGATAAGCACCTGTGGCCAAGCGTAAGCCCAAATTATGCAAAGATGTCAGCGGCCGTAGGTATGATTTTCTCGTCCCTGAGTAAATAAAACATCCATAGTCTAACCTCGAAAGTACCAAAGCCTTATAAAGGATGAGCATAGATTGCCTGTGAGCACCCCAAGAGGAGTTTGTCAAGGATTTTAAAACGTTGAGCACTCTAGAGCAATTGTTTCTCAGTGAGGTTATGTGGCTACGCCAGTTTAACCTCTGATCCAGGTTTAATCCTAAAAAACGAGTGGTTTCCACGAACTCCAGAATTCTTCCGTCCAGTTTCACCGTGGGAATCGGAAATACTCCTCTTTTACGGTGAAAATGCACACCCTTGGTCTTTTCTGCGGAAAACCTAAAACCGTTGTTTTGGGCCCAATTTTCCAGTCGTTTGACGGTGACTTGTATTTTTCTTTCCGCAAGACGGAGTTTAGTTGATCTGCAAAAGATTGCTAAGTCGTCTACGAAAAGTGAGGCTTGTACTGGATCCAAAACGTTGCTTGCTATGTCATTGATAGCGATGGCAAAGAGGGTTACGCTTAGAACGGAGCCTTGCGGAACACCATTTTCCTGCGTGAGGGCCTGAGAATAGGTATTTCCTATCCTGACTTTAAAATACCTGCTTGATAAAAAATTCTTTATAAAAGTAGGCAGGTTGCCTCTAAGACCCCACTTGTGTAGGCTTAGTAGAATTTTGTGTCTCCACGTCCGATCATATGCTTTCTCTAGGTCGAAAAATATACCTATCACATGTTGTCGCAAAATAAAAGCTTCCTGGATGAAGTTGTCTATACGGACTAAATGATCAGCTGTGCATCTATTCCGTCTGAAACCGCACTGAATGTTATGTAAAAGGTTGTGTCTTTCTAAGTACCAGACCAGTCTTTTATTTACCATTCTCTCCAATAGCTTGCAAGTGCAACTTGTAAGCGATATTGGTCGATAGTTTTCCGGGGACGATTGGCCATTCACGTGTTTGATGATAGGAATAACCACGGATTCCCTCCAGATATCGGGAAAAGTTTCCTCGGTCCACAGCTTATTGAACGTTTTCAGTAGTTCTATTAGAGTCGTCTCCGGAAGGTGTTTAAGGAAGGAGTTGTGCACCCCATCACCACCCGGCGCGTTATCCTTCGACTCCTGCAGAGCAGACTTCAATTCCCAGAGTGAGAAAGGGTCGTTGTACTCGTGATTTCTATTTGCCCTGAAATTTAGAGGAGTTCTTTCGGTTTCTCTTTTCCTGCGGCGGAATGTTACATGGTAATTATCGGAGCTGCTTGCGATGCAGAAGTGTTGCGCGAAGACATTGGCAACTTCTGACGCCTCAGTTACTGTGTGACCGTTATGAAGGATAGTAGGCGTGGAGTTCGGATGGTGATTACCGGTTATGCTCCTTATCTTCTTCCATATTTGTGACAACGGTGTTCTTTGATTGATTGTCGACACGTATGATATCCATGATTCTCTCTTTGCTTTCTTCACTACTTGACGTGCCTTAGCACGCAAGCGTTTAAAGGCCGTTAGGTTAACGCTCGTAGGGTATTTCTGAAAAATGCGGAGGGCTCGTTTCCTCCTCTTAATTGCATCAGCACACTCTTCATTCCACCATGGAACAAGACGGTGAGGAGCTCGGCCTGCTGTCTTAGGGATGTTGTTATTTGCTGCGGCAATTATTTCCTCCGTAAAACGTTCCACATTTTCCACAGCCTTTAACTTGTCGTTGAAAGTAAACCTGCAGCTGTCTTTGAAACCCGCCCAGTCTGCCTTCTTAAAACTCCACCGCTGAGGTTGGCACCAGCTCGCTCGATTATCCAGCTTACTGATTAGGATGGGGAAGTGATCACTACCACACAAATCATTATGTACGGTCAGGTTGAACAGATTAGCAACGTTACTCGAACATATGAACAAATCAATGACGGAGGATTCTCTGCTGTAAGGGTTAAAGCGTGTCGTTTCTCCGTTGTTAATAATTATCAAGTTGTGGTTGTTCAAAATTCTTTCCAACATGCCTCCTCGCCCATTATTATCCCTCATATTGTCCCCCCATACACAACTATGGGCATTAAAATCCCCAAGTAATACAAATGGTCTAGGTAGCTGTCCTATCAAGTTCTCAAGAGTTTCATAAGTTACCGGGGCCCATTCCGGGAGGTACACATTGCAGAAAGTAATCCTCCCCGAAGCGGTTATCGTGGTGGCAACAGCCTGAAAAGGCGTGTTGAGATCCACCCGAGAGGTGTATAGGGCCTCCCGGATGGCTATAGCCACACCACCTTGTGCTCTTCGGCCGCTTAAATCGTCTACGCGTATCACTTTGTAACCCTTTATGCTGGCCGCATCAGTGGCTTTAAAGTGGGTTTCCTGTATAAAAATGCACTGTGGGTTAATATCAGATATCAGCATATCTATCTCTTCTCTGTGAGAATAGAAACCGTTGCAGTTCCACTGAATTGCAAAGTGCATTTTAGGCATACTATCGCGAAGGAGATATTATCTCTTTCGATGCTTTCTCCTTTCCTTCTGCCTGACAAGGCGTATCTCTGTCTCGGACAGAGATTCGTCCATTCCCTCGACACAAGAAGAGTTGTTTCTTGTAGGGCTTGAGGAAGGCGCGTTTTCGCGCGCCCCGGTATTAAAAGACTGTCTATTTATTTTTGGTGCTGAGTTTTTTTTCATAGCTGAGGTGATATGTTGTACTGATTGCGGTGAGGGTTTTGCGGTGTCTTTCTGCTCTGCAATTTTCGGACAGTCGTTCAAGTGTTTTTTTGTTTTCCACTCTGGTCTTCCGTCTGCGTGGATGAAGTGGTCTTCTGCACTGGCTTTGAAGCAACAACGGCGAAAGATCGGGAAAAGGTTGGCGCTACCGTTTCTCTGTACTTCTTGCGAGCCTCTAGATAAGGTATTTTGTTAACAGTTTTTATTTCCATTATCTTTTTTTCCTCGACCATTTTAGGGCATTCTCGGGAATATACAGGGTGCTTGCCCCCGCAGTTGACACAGTGAGGTTCATTCTCGCATGCATCCATTTCGTGTTGCCCTTGACCACATCGTGGGCAAATAGTATTGCCCTCACATCTTTGGGAGATGTGGCCAAATCGTTGGCATTTAAAACAGCGAAGGGGACTTGGTATGAATTCCCTTACTGGGACGCATTCGAATCCCAGGAATACCTTCTCTGGGGGTCTTTCATAAGAGAATGTAAGAATGACGGACGTTGTGTTGATCGTTTCGCTATTCTTCTTTTTTGTCAATCGCCGGCAGTCGATTACACCTTGCGCAGACATTTCTTCTTTTATTTCCTCAGCGCTGACGTGGAGTAGGTCAAAATGAGAGATGACTCCTTTGCTGGTGTTGAGATTTTTATGGGATTCTACAAGTATCGGGGTATTCTGAAACAAAGTCATGTTAAGTAGCACCTCACTTTGTTGGTCATTTGCAGTCTCGATTAGGAGAGTACCGTTTCGTAATTTCTTTACAGACTTTAGCTCGCCTGTGACTGAACTCGATAAAACTCTGTGTATTAGAAAAGGGGATACCTTAGTGAAAGTTTCACCGTCATTTGTACATCTCATTATCAGGTATTTCTTACACACGCAATTAACTTTTGCTCTACCACCCGCGTCAGGGCGGTATCTTTTAGGTGGAGGAAGGCTGTTTTCTTCCATACTAAGAGTAGATTCGTCCCCCGGGCTCCCCACCCACCACGGAGCCACACATTCGGGACGCCACACCGCAAACCGGTGTGGTCGCCAGGGCTACCCGAAGGATATAGTACTTCTGGCATGGTTGTCTGCTTCAGGGTTGGTCTCTGGCTACGCGGGTCCTCCAAACCCTCGTGCCTTCGACGCCCTTCCGCCAGACCCCCAATGCCGTCCGCACTCGCCTGCTGAACACCAATATGAAACAGCTAGCCGATTGATCAGAGGCGGCTACTCCCTGACCTCCCGTTTCGGTGGAGTCCAAGGCCAAAGTGGTGTGTTGCAACCCGGCTTTCAGGGGATCCGACCCCCATCCAGACCGGGAAGCTCAACCACCAGGATCCTCTTTCCCCACCTTACGGGTCTCCACGCACGGCAAACACGCGGGTGAGTCAGTTGGCCAGATGTCGTGGCTGTACTCAACACAGTAGACTCACATACTGTCCGGAACTGCCCAATCGCACTGTGGGTTTTTTAACGAGGTTGTCTCCTCGGTGGGCTCGGGTCCGTGGGGGCGCTACTCCCCTTAGGAAGAGATTATCCTCTTCCCCCCGTGCGGGGGAGATATGCGGTTATCAGTGCCTCTTTTTTACTCTGGTTTTAAAAGAAATATACATAAAAATAGGTAAAAAGTAGGCCCAAGTAACCCAGGTTTACGGTATGTTTACTCTTGAATGTAGGCTCCTTCACAGACTGCATCCACGTCCTTTCAAGAGGAGGTGGTACTTATAAGTTGTAGAATGTTTTATAACCATATGAATAGAAATTTATTTGTAGGGATGCTATGAAAAACCTGAAAGAAGGAAAGCATCCCTGAATAAAAATTTCGTGATGCTCATGGCACTCAGGTTCCTGTAGAAGATCCCTGCAGTACCTCAGGCCCTTAGATCCCCCAAGGAGTCGCGGAAAATGTATGTATTTGATACTCGTTCATGATTCTTGCATATCCTTGTTTATGAGGCATATAGTGGAATATATTTCCTAATTCAATGCATTCCTTCCATTAGATATTATAACGATAAGTGTCGTTACAAGTATTTTCTTTGGTTTTTTTAAATTTCCCGCGTGTGACGATCAAAGTGCGAAGCTCGCTGTAGCCTCGTGGTGTAGTAGTTACTCAAGTCCCCGATGTGGGCGCATGTGTTTTGGGGTGTGAGGCGGATGTGTTTTCGGAAAAAAAGAGGACAGGAGGGGCAAGGAGAGACGAGTACGGGCGGACCGAACGAACCGGAGCCCGGCCGGAGGAAGCACGAGACTCGGAGTCGTCGGATGTGTGATACGAGAGGAAGACTGCCTGCCGCTAAGTAAGTGACGGAAATATCTTTTTTTGGTGAATTATACTGTCGCCTGTTAAGAAGAAACCGTGTTATATGTAGCGAGGAGACGAATTGGGACTGCTACAATATAGATACCAGAAGACCTGTTTACACAGGAGCAACCAGCTCCTCAGGCAAAGGAATAAAAATTCTGGTTGTTCTGATAAAACTTTTTTCTTTCAGCGAGAGTGATGTACGAATGCATATACGACGTACCTATGGACGTATACTACTCTGTGCCGTTCGGAAGTTTTCGCCAGAGCTCTCCGAGTTACTGACTTTACGTGTTTAGGGGTATACGATGTTTCTGCCATAATAATGATGCACATCATGGCATCGAGTGTCGACCTGAAGACGCTGGCAGGAGAGCCAGCGAAACTGTTGTCAACAAGCCAACTGACGCGGAGGAAAACCCGAGAAAAAATGCAGAGATCAACATTATTACGTGGTGACCTTATCAGCGAATTGGAGTTAAAAACGAAAATCAATAAAAGACCAAGACATATAGGGTAAGATGCCCTATTATGGGGATGTTTCCTAATTTGTGGAGGTAGGTTTTCTCACTTTGTGAGTGCTGCTGCCTAGCGGAATCCTGTGTAGCTCTTACGGCCTTTCACACTATCAAATTCACGTCAAAATCCATTCAAGACTCGTTGAACAAGCGTTATCGAATGGATATGACGTCATAAAAGAAATGGTTGGCGAGTTTACGTTGTGGAAGTTATTCATTATAAAAGAGAAAAAACTTAGTTCTTTTCCACAAATATATTTTTTTTAACTAAGTTTTTTAACTTTTATAATGATATGACGTCATCTGAAACGTCATGCCGGCGGGCAATTTTTCTTGAATGTTCTTGAAAGCCTTCATTTCCATCAAATTCGTCTTGTCTTGAACGGTTCTAATTTCTATTGAATCATGAATGGTCTTGAAGCTTATCGACCAATCAGTGAGGTTTTCAAGCCTTCCCAGCGTTCTCTCTGGTCCGGCTGGAGGAGATTGTTGACAACATGGCTGCCTGGGAGAGGAATGCTGTTGAGGCGCTCATTAATTTTTACGAAGAAAGCAGGTGTTTATATGAAGTGAGCTCCCCGGATTACCATAATAAACAGAAAAGAACTTTGGAACTCCAAGAAATTACCAAGTTGGCGCATGTAAGTAAAATAATGATTATTACTTCTAATCTTTAGAGTTAGCTTTATAAGCTACATTGATCAGCCGTGAGATCAGAAACCATTTAAAAGAATCTCTTGATGGCTTTCTTAATTGTTGTTTACAAGTTTCTATGTTAATGATATTGTTTTTTCTCACGATACGAACATTTGCTTGAGACATGGATTTATTTCTTAACGAGGTGATTTTAGTGTTCAGTTCAAAAATGTGTGGGGTGGGTATAATTTTCTACATATCCATTGTTGATTTTCTTTCATATAGGGAGTGCTTTGAATGGGTTTACAATTGACTGTTTTTTACTCGTCATTGTTATCGCCGAATAAATTTTTTTTATTAATTATCCCAATAGTTTCGTCTAGCACAACGGCGGAGGACGTTAGGTCTAAAATTTATGGCCTCCGCACACAGTACATGGCGGAAAAAAACAAATGGAAGAAGTCGCATAAAAGTGGGGCATCTGTGGATGATGTGCAGAAGCCGAAGTTATGGTGCTACAATCACCTGCAGTTCCTTGAAGGCACACGACGCCGAGGAGGAGTACATCAAATTTCATTCCGCTTGAGCAGGAGAAGGTATGTAAATAACGTAACGCAATGAAACTCAGGATGAAGATGCAACACATAAATACAAATGGGCATGTATGAGATAAGTTGTGTGTTATAGACCATCGACCTCTTTATTAACCATCCTTCGTCATCTCTCTAGCTTGCGTTACCGCTTTTTCGGTCGTTCCGTGTGAGACCCTCCGTTATGTGATGCCTTTTAGTGTATTCACTAATAGTTCTTGGGGTTTATAATAGCTTTCGTAGCCTGTGTGAGGTTTATTTATTGAGATATGGACACTCGAAAAACAATAATGTTTGGATGCTTCTCGACAGTGTTCGACGCCGCAGTTTGGATTTTCTTAAGAAACCGGTAGAGTTTACTTCATTCTCATTCCATATGTGTATTTTCCCATCAGGATCTGATTCTGTTATGTATTTGTGCTATGGGTATTAATTCAAGTTGGTTTAAGTTTGTTTTATAGAATTTTAGTCAATTTGGTTAAGTTTGTTTATTTATTTTGGTTCAACTGCTGCTCGTTGTGGTGAAGCACCAGAGGGGTGAATATTAAAGGAGTGGTAAGTTAAGGGAGGAGGGGGAAAGAAAAGGGACGTTAATGTATGGAATTTAGAGCGGTAGACAATCATTCCTAATCTGCAGTTTACGAATATGGTCTATTTTGGTTACAAAGCATTATGATGAATATGTAAGAACACTAGTCACTGGCAGAGTCAATGTACCTTTCTTCTCTGCCTATGTTTTTACATCATCACAAAGCATTTCATACCCATTTTATCTAGTAGTAGTAGTAGTAGGTTTGGGATTACGGGTGCGTCGACGACTAAGGTCATTAGCACCACGCGCAATCTAATATCATCATATTATTTTTTCCCAAATTTAATATGGCAACAGTTGTATATATAACAATGAATATATAATAATGTATATAAAAATTTTATACATTATATTGAGTTAAAAAGGTCAGTTTTTCTAAGGAAAGTTGTAACACGGCTTAGGCGATCAGGATCATCGCCTAGAACGTATTCTAGGCCTCCCTTGATGCCTAGCCTATTGCGCATAAGCCGGTACTTGTCACACTCCGTCAGGAGGTGTTGCACAGTAAGAGGGCAGTCACAGTCTCCAAATCGAGGTGGGGTCTTCTCTGCCGTGAAGAGGTGTGAGTGGGTCAGGGCGCAGTGGCCGATTCTCAGTCTGGCAATGATGACCTCCTCCCTACGACTCCTCCCGACAGAAGTGCACACTGAAGTAACCGGTTTGATAGCTCGCAATTTGTTATTTGTCAGGTTTTTCCATACGTCACTCCACTGCCGTAGGACTATTCTACGTAAGACAGTCTGTATGTCCTGATAGGGTACCAGTGCCGAATCCTGCTCCGGCAGCATGAGTGCCGCTTTTGCAGCTGCATCTGCTCTTTCATTTCCCGCTATTCCCACGTGCCCAGGAACCCAAAGGAATGAGACTTTGAGTCCTCGCTTGTAAAGGGCATAAAGGACGGATTGAATATCTTGCACAATAGGGTGCATTGGAAAAATAGCGGAAATGGACTGTAGCGCACTCATTGAGTCAGTGCATATGATGGTCGGACGACCATCGTCAGCGACCGACTCGAGGGCCATCTTAACGGCGATGAGCTCCGCTGTATACGCTACACAAAGAGCTGAGTCTCATCTGCTTGGTGCCGTGATGTTCCGAGGACACTGCGCACGCACAGGCAGCTTCTGACTTGGATCCGTCTGTAAATACGAGACGACTGTCCTTATGGCAACTGATGAATTCATTAAAAAGACGCTGGTACTCTGAGGTAGTGGAGTACGCTTTCTGCCGCCCTTTAAAAACCTCGTATATATCAGGGGATGGAATTATCCATGGCGGGCTGTCGGAGTGCACGACTGGATAAACCGCCGGGAATTCTATTCCGCAAGCCTGGATAAACTCATTAAGACGTATACAAAAAGGTTTAGTGGCTCTTGTCAGTCTATTAAAAATTCTTAAAAACTTTGGGTTAAAAACGGTATTAAAACACGGGTGACCCCTTAGGGCTAAGATTTTCGCCGCGTAGTTGCACATTAGGATATTTCTCCGGTGCTCCAACGGCGGCTCTCCAGCATCGGCATAGATACTGAGCACCGGGCTAGTTCGGAAGGCCCCAGTTGACAGCCGGAGTCCTGCGTTGTGCACCGTCGTTAGTGTTCTTAAAACTGACTCGCGGCCAGACGAGTAAATAAAACATCCGTAATCTAATTTCGACCGCACCAGTGCGCGATACAATAAAAGCATCGTGCTGCGGTCGGCACCCCATGAGGAGTGGGTTAAAACTTTTAAAATATTTAGGGTCCGAAGACAGCTATTTCTTAAAAACTGTATGTGTTCTCGCCAATTTAATCGGTGGTCCATGGTCATACCGAGGAACCGAACCGATTCCACATACGGAAGTGGTCTGCCCCCCAGTCTTAAAACGGGAGGTTCGAAGTAACCTCTCTTGCGGTGAAAATGTATACACTTCGTTTTCTCCGTTGAGAATTTAAATCCATTTCCCCGAGACCAATTGTCTAGGTTGTTTAAAGCCAGCTGTAGTAGTCTGGCTGCAGTTACAAGTTTGGACGACCGGCAAAAAATTGCCAGATCGTCCACAAAAAGGGAACACAAGGTCGGAGGCTTTACGCAATCCGCCACGTCATTGACTGCTATAGCAAAAAGTGTTGCGCTAAGTATGGATCCCTGTGGTACCCCGTTGTCCTGTGTATAAAATTTCGATAGATGTCGGCCTATTCTTACCTTAAAAGTACGGTTCGATAAAAAATTTTTAATAAATATTGGTAGATTACCTCTAAATCCCCACTTGTGGAGCGTCATTAGTATCTTTCGTCGCCAAACCTGGTCGTAGGCTTTCTCTAAATCGAAAAAAACACCAACTACATGTTGACGAAGGATAAAGGCCTCCTGGATGAAGTTCTCGGTCCTGACCAAATGGTCAATGGTAGATCGGCCGCGTCGGAAACCACACTGGACATTGGAAAGAAGGTTTCGGCGCTCTAGCCACCAAACGAGTCGCCGATTGACCATTCTTTCCATTACCTTGCAAAGGCAGCTGGTGAGGGAGATTGGGCGATAACTATTCGGGTTGCCTCTATCCTTGCCCTGCTTTAAAATGGGAACCACAATAGATTCGCGCCAGGAAGGTGGAAAGCTTCGCTCAGTCCAAAGTTGGTTAAGAGAGAGAAGGACTTCCGACAATGCTCTCTCCGGAAGATTCCGGAGGAAGGCATTATGGATCTCATCCATACCTGGAGACGTGTCGCGGGAAGCTGCGATTGCTGACTGTAGTTCCCAGAGGGAAAATGGGACATTGTAGTCCGCCAGAGTCCCCTTCCTAGCGAACGAAAGTGTTTGTGATTCTGAGAGCCTTTTCAAGGATAGGAAGGAGTCCTCATAATTGCCGTCGCTGCAGGTGTTAGCGAGCAACTGCCCAAATATCTCGCTAATAATGGCTGGAGATGTCACGATATTGTCACCGCTTTTAAGATAGGAGACTCCAAGCTGCCGTTGGTCACCTGAAATGCTCCTCACCTTTTTCCATACCTCTGCAATGGGAGTCCGGCAGTTTATGCCAGATACAAATGACGTCCACGAGTCTTTCTTGGCTTCTTTCACCACCTTTCGAGCTTTAGCTCGAAGACGGCGAAAGGAAGCCAAATTGGTGGCCGTGGGATATTTATTAAAAATTCTTAACGCTTTCTTCCGCGCCCGAATAGCCTCGGCGCAGTCGTCATTCCACCATGGTACCGCAGGCCTCGGAGTGACGTGTACTGTCCGTGGTACACTATGATTTGCAGAATCGACGATGCTCTTTGTCAAGGAGTCGATGTTCTGAATAGCACCACGGCCTTCGCAATATGTAAAATTAAATGATTCTTTAAAAAGAGACCAGTCGGCTTTCCGGATACTCCAGTTGCCGAGCCGAATGAGATCAGGGTTAAAATTATCTTCTCTATCAATCCTAATAGGGAAGTGATCGCTCCCACATAGATCGTCATGAACATTCATATGAACTTTGTTCATTAATGTGCTGGACGTAAAACAGAGGTCAATAGTCGAATATCGGCCGTTAAAACTGTTAAACCGTGTTTTCGTGCCGTCATTCAATAAAACCAGGTTAGAGTCTGTTAAAAACCGTGTTAAAATGCGTCCTCTAAGGTTGCACTGCGCCCTGGAACTACCCCAGAGCGTATCATGGGCATTAAAATCACCTACTATTATGAAGGGTTTCGGCAGTTGGCTGATAAGGGCTTCTAAATTAAAACGGGTTACCGGTGCTCCCTCCGGCAAATAGACGTTACATAACGTCACCGATTGGGGGCCGTGCACTGATACCGCTACCGCCTGGAAGGGCGTGTTGAGCGCCACTCGGGAGGTGTATAGGGTCTCCCTCGTGGCGATCATAACTCCACCGTGTGCCCGTTGGCCACTGGTGTCGTCATATCTAAAAACATTAAAATGTTTTAAAACTCCCTTGTCCGTTGGTTTAAAATGTGTCTCTTGGAGACAAATACATAAAGGATTAAAATCTCATATTAAGGTCGTCAGTTCTTCCTTGTGTCTATAAAACCCGTTGCAATTCCATTGCAACACGAAAGCCATTATTTTTTATTAAAAATTAAAAGGATCACCGCCGGAGGCGATGCTTCCTTTCTTTTACTCTCGCACGGGAGATCTCCGTCTCCGAGAGATTGTCATCCTCCTCCATCGATTCCGGTTGACCTGACTTGGTCAGGTCGGATGGTCCGGGGGATGGCGGGTTTTCATGCGTTTTTTGTGGGGCCTTGGGTGAGTTTCTCCGCTGATTCTTTTTTTGAGAGTCCATGGCGCTGGTTGATTTAGTTGCTGGTTTATTGGCCTTGTCCAGCTTGGCTTTTTCATTGTCGGCAGATTTTACTTCTTTTACAAGGTCATCTGTTTGTGTGCCAGTTGTAGCCTTTTTGACGGAAGCTGTAGATGCGAAAGATTTTGAAAAAGTAGGTGCGGCAATTTCCCTATTTTTTTTCCGTGCTTCGAAGTAGGTTATTTTGTGAGTAACTTTGATTCCATAACCTTACGTTCTTCGAGGAGCTTTGGACAATTCCGTGAGTAGACAGGATGTGCGCCCTCACAATTCACGCATCGTGGGTCTGTTGTACATTCCGCATCCTCGTGCTGTTCCAGGCCGCAGCGTGGGCAGGTGGCATTGCCCTCACATCTCGTGGCGATGTGGCCAAAGCGCTGGCACTGGAAACAGCGCATTTGAGCAGGTACGAATGGTCGCACTGGGACCGATTTGTATCCCACAAACACCCTGTCGGGGAGCTTATCAAGCGCGAAGGTCAAAACAACGGAGGTGGTGTCTTTCACAACACCATCACGCTTTGTAGTGAGGCGACGAACGTCAGTCACCCCCTGAGCAGCCATCTCTCTCCTGATCTCGTCTACCTCCACGAACAGCAAGTCATAATGACTAATGACCCCCCGACTGGAGTTGAGGGTGCGGTGTACTTCCACGTTAACTGGAATATCGTGCAGCATTTTCAACTCCAAAAGTTTATCGCTTTGGACTAAATTTGCCGTCTCTATTAGTAGGGTTCCGTCACGCAACTTTTTAACAGAAATGAGATCTCCTGGCACTATCGCTGATAGAACCTTTTTAATTAGAAAGGGAGACACCTTCTTCAGGGTCTCACCCTCCTTGGCAGATTTCATAACAAGAAAGCGTTTACTAATATTAATAGCACTTACTCCCCCGCCCGGACACGGGCGGGATCTTTTGGGTGGAGGAAAGTTAGTCCCATCCATACCAAATATGCAGATTCGTCCCCCGAGCTCCCCACCCACCACGGAGCCGCACATTTGGGACGCCACACCGCAAACCGGTGTGGTCGCCAGGGCTACCCAAGGGATATAGCACTTCTGGCATGGTTGTCTGCTTCTGGGTTGGTCTCTGGCTACGCGGGTCCTCCAACCCCCGCACCTTCGACGCCCTTCCGCCAGACCCCCAATGCCGTCCGCACTCGCCTGCTGAACGCCAATACGAAACAGCTAGCCGATTGATCAGAGGCGGCTACTCCCTGACCTCCCGTTTCGGTGGAGTCCAAGGCCAAAGTGGTGTGTTGCAACCCGGCTTTCAGGGGATCCGACCCCCATCCAGACCGGGGAGCTCAACCACCAGGATCCTCTTTCCCCACCTTACGGGTCTCCACGCACGGCAAACACGCGGGTGAGTCAGTTGGCCAGATGTCGTGGCTGTACTCAGCACAGTAGACTCATATACTGTCCGGAACTGCCCCATCGCACTGTGGGTTTTTTCACGAGGTTGTCTCCTCGGAGGGCTCGGGTCCGTGGGGGCGCTACTCCCCTTAGGAAGAGATAGGTCTCTTCCCCCCGTGCGGGGCCCATTTTATCTATTTGCACTCGCATTTTCCATTAAAACTTAACTTTAAATCCATGAATAACTCCAACTTATGTACACTGTATATGTAACCTTCAGGAAATAATATGATTTTATTTGTTTACAGGAAATAACTAGTGATATACACATTGATGACCTCCTCCAGAGTTTTGCTGAGGAAGGCCTTAGCGAGAGGATTCCAGTCCCCCTACTAAGTGGCGAGTCTGCTTGCTCAAGTATTGTCACAATCAATGTCGTCAGTGGGTCCTCAAAAGGTACACCTACTCCCAAGAGGAAGAGAACCGAGGAAGCCAATGACATACACAACTTCCTGTCAAAGGCTTCTTCTGCTCTCAGCAACTCGGTGCAGAACTACAATAAAATGGAAACGTTCGGCCTGTATGTAGGCCAAGAGTTAATGGAAATTAGCGATAAAAGAAGGCAGAAAGCTGCAGTTAAAATTTTTTTGATACTCTCATGGATGCGAAAGACGAGGAAAATTTGTAAATTATGTACACTTTATATATGCTTCCACTATTTTCAATTTGTTCATTTTCTTTTAAATATTTATTTTTCGTATTTAAGGTTTTTAAATTGAAATTCTAGTTAAAATAAACATTTATTTTCTAATTATTTTCGTATCAACCCTGATATGTAGAATAAGATACCGAAACAGAGTTGTTAACAAATTAGGAATCACAAATACACTTACCTAAAATATGAAGCGAAAGTTAAGAAGTCTTCACTGCATTAGCACTACCATCATTATATACCATTTCCCCAAGGAAGTCTTCCTTCTGTCACGAAATACTCGCAAAATTAATCCCTTATGAATCCTGCTTCATTTTTGTGCTTATTACCACCCTGTCTTATCAATTCACCATGAAGAACTGGACCCTCCCTCCACACTCCTGGCATTACCGTCCCATCAACCAACTCTCGATCCGCCAGTCCTTTGGGACAAGTACTGATGTTCCTTCTTTGCCATGAGAAAATTATGTAGAGCACCGCATGGTAATGTCACAGTTTCCACTTCTTCTACCGAGAGAATTATGCAGTTTAAAAGGATTCTGAAACTGTTTGCTAAAATGCCAAAAGCATTCTCCGATGTCTTACTTGCCCGGGTTGGGCAATAATTGAAATTTCTCATTTGATCATTTAGTCCCTATCTGGATATGGCTTCATGATGCTATTTTGAAGAGGGAAAGCATCGTCAGCGACAGTAACATGGGGAATACAAAGAAATCGAACAGGTAATGCCTTGTTGAGAGGTACATTTAAAGTCTTATGTTGCAATCCCTCAGTAGAGTGCTTTCCCGGGAAACACCACTATCACTCACTCGACCATTCACGCCGACATCGAGGCACAGAAATCTCTAGGGGAGGCTGGGGAAAATGGTCCGTTTTTCGTTCGCAGCGTCCTGAGGGGGCGGATATAGGTAATTTTACTTCCGAAAAACCGTCTACCTTGTAGAAAGATTTGTGCTCCATAACTGCTGCAAAGTCGTCAAGCCGTATGAGCATCGGAAGTATGTTTTTATGGCCGATTTTTGGGAAATGCGCATCCGATCCATTTAGCAGCAAGGTGGGGCTAAATAAACCATCGGTGGAGCTACATGAACCATAACGTTTTAAGAAATGAGCGTTTCGAGGCAGCTTACGAAGGGAGAAACAAAAAAAGGATGTATTAAAAATAAAATGAGCGATTCTGCTAGCATATGTCATTTATTAATATACAGTGTCCCATTGATCGTGTGTCATTTTTGATCTGTAATTTTACTCTTTCTTTCGTGCCACAAGGATTAAATTTGGTATCTGTAACAAAATGTTGTAAGTTTTGCGGAGTTTCAGCGAAATTTGGAAAATATGACCTTTTGACCCCAGAAATATGGTCCCACCTAAAATCCAAATTTTTACTTTGGGATTTCAATGTTAAAATATTCGAAAACCAAAATAAAAGAATTATTTAGTGAAAAATTTAACTATGAAGTTTTTGAGCATGAAGAACACGATTGAAAAACATTCGATTTCGAAAATGCAACTGTGACCCCTGAAAGGTAATAGTAGTAATATATTTTTTGGGGTGCATCGACGGCTAGGGTCATATCGCACCGCACCTGAATCATCATGACCAATACTGGAATAAAAGGTTTCTTTGAAGCACAATTTGTAAAACAAATATTGGCTTATCTATCCGCACATGCTATCATAGTTTATTTATAAGTCCAGTGCAATTAATAAATTTTAGCACCCGAGTCACAGAATCGGGGTTGTCTCCGAGGATCATACTAAGCTCACCTCTTATTTGGCAGCTCTCTCGGAATACCTTGTATCTGTCGCACTCAGTTAGGAGGTGTCTCACTGACAGAGGGCAATCGCAATATTCACACTGTGGTGGTATTCGGTTTTCTGTAAAGAGGTAGGAGTGGGTCAAGGCACAGTGACCTATCCTCAGTCGAGTTATTGCGACTTCTTCTCGGCGACAGCGCCGAATGGAAGATGGCCAAGCTGAGATGGACGGTTTTATACAACGGAGTTTGTTATTTACATTTGTTTCCCAAGATTGTTTCCACTTTTCCATGGCTACGTTACGCATACATTTTTTAACATCGTCTACTGGTACCAGAGTCGTCATTAGCTCGTTATTGCTCAGGGCTTCTTTCGCCACCCGGTCCGCTTTCTCGTTGCCTGGGATTCCCGTATGACCGGGAACCCAAACAAAGCAGACGTCGACTCCCTTCTTGCTGAGGGAAAGGAGGAGACTTTGTATATCCTACACGATTGGGTGGAATGGAGAAAAAGCAGAGATACTTTGGAGGGCGCTAAGAGAGTCTGAACAAATCAGGAACGAACCTGTGCAACAGCGGATCTCCAACAAGGCCATTTTTATAGCGAACAGCTCCGCAGTGAATTCACTACTCTGGGGGCTGAGCTTTCCCTTCATTACCCCGTGAATGGAAGACGATGAACGATTGATGGTACCCTTCAGCACTGGAACACTACATTCAGCGGCTGTTATTATTGCGTTAGTCAGTGCCTTCGCGTTAGAGGTGCCGTCTGCGTTAAAATCGTGTTCAAAATTAAATACTTCCTTATATAGTGTCCAGTTGCTTTTCCGGATGTTCCATCTGTCACTTTTACTAAACATAGGGAGGAACTGATCATTCTTGGTAATGAAGAGAGGAAAGTGGTCACTTCCACAGAGGTCGTGATGAACGGACATAGACAGCTTTGTGCCAGACTGCTCGTACAAAGACTTAAGTCAATGGAGGAAAATTCTCCGTTAAAACTATTAAAACGGGTTTTTCTCTCCTATTTAAAAGAATTAAGTTAAAATCATCGATAAAATGGGATAAAAACCGTCCCCTTCTGTTACTCTGCGCAGGAGAGCTTCCCCACAGGGGGTCGGGAGCATTAAAATCTCCTAATAAAATAAAAGGCTTGGGCAACTGACGGACAAGGGTTATAAGGTTATACTGATTAACCGGAGCTCCCTCCGGTAAATAAATGCAGCACAAAGTTACTGCTTCAGGGGCGTGCACTGTGACAGCAATCGCTTGGAATGGAGTGTTAAGTTGTGTTCGGGAGGTGTATAGGGCCTCCCGAACTGCAATGGCAACCCCTCCTTGAGCTCTTTGGCCACTGGTGTCATCAAGTCTAAAAACCTTGTATCCTTTTAAAATACCCTTGTCCGTCAGCTTAAAATGCGTCTCTTGCAGGCAGACGTAGATGGGATTAAAATCTCTAATTAAAACCTCCAGCTCCTCCTTGTGCCTATAAAAACCATTCATATTCCACTGTAATATTACAGCCATTATGGTTAAAATAAAATTAATAAATAAATACATTAAAACCAGTCTAAATCCGTTCATAAGGAGAGTCATCGCTTAAGGTGCTGTTTCCTTCTCTGAGACCGAACTTGGAAGACTTCCGTATCTGAGACACAGATGTCTTCGTCCATTGCCTCTGGTGTTTGATGTTGGGTACCAGAGGAGGTAGGGGGAGGTGTTTTTTCACGCAATCGTGGCGTGTCCCCGGAATTTGTTTTCAGTGGATTCTTAGTAGAATCCGTATTTAGCTCATTTTCTTTGGTGCATTTTTAGTCTCTGGTCCTCTAGTCTTATTCTTATTCGGTTCGGTTGCCACATTATTGCTATTCATGGGATTTTTAACTTCTGTTTGTGTTGAGGACGTACACATTTTTTTGGGGTTAGCCGCTACTCCCGCCCAGGATCTCGAAAACGTAGGGGCCATCATGGTTCTATATTTTTTCCGCGCCTCTCCATATGGAATCTTGTCCAGCGTCTTTATTTCCATTATCTTCCTTTCGTCTTTCATCACAGGACAATCACGAGAGTATGCTGGATGCGCGCCCTCGCAATTGACACAGTGAGGATCGGAGGAACACACGTCACCCTCATGCTTGTCCTTGCTACAGCGCGGGCAGGTGGTCTTGCCCTCACATCGCGGTGCGATGTGGCCGAATTTATTACACTGGAAGCAACGCATGGGGTTAGGTATAAATGGTCGCACAGGGACTGATTCTATCCTAGAAATACCTTCTCGGGGAGCTTATCGAGAGCGAATGTGAGGATCACAGATGTTGTTTTGATCGTCTCACCGTTCCGCTTAGTTGTCAGTCGACGGCAGTCGATGACACCCTGTGGGGCCATCTCTTTCTTTCTTTATTTCCTCGACCTCAACATAGAGGAGGTCATAGTGACTGACAACTCCCCGAGAAGTATTTAAGGTGCGATGAGTCTCAACTGTGACTGGAATATCACTCAGTTTCTTCACCCTGAGCAGCTTTTCAGCTTGATCATGATTAGCGGTTTCTATTAGAAGGGTACCATCTCTAAGTTTTTTTCACCGAGTTCGGATCTCCTGTAATTACCGCAGACAGGTTTCTCTTAATGAAGAAGGGGGACACCTTTTTTAGCGTCTCGCCGTCTATCGCACATTTCATTACGAGGTATCTCAAACTTTTTCTAATGCACTTATCTCCTCCGCCCGTGTCCGGGCGGGATCTTTTAAATGGAGGAAGAGGGTTAGTCGCCATAAGAATTACGAATTCATCCCCTGGGCTCCCCACCCACCACGGAGCCACATATTCGGGACGCCACACCGCAAACCGGTGTGGTCGCCAGGACTACCCAAGGGATATAGCACTATTGTTTGGGAGGCCTGCTTCAGGTGGGGCCTCCAGTGCATGAGCCCTCCAAACTCATACACCTTCGGCCGCCCTACACAGACCCCCGTCACTTCAACACTCGCCATCGAAACGTGTCGATCAGCCGAAGGATCAAGACTGGCTAGATCTTGACCGCCCGTTTACAGGGAATCCAGGGCCGAGGTGGGATGTTGATCCCCAGGCCATACCGGGTATCCGACCCCCGGCTGGGTCCCGGAGAACTCACCCACCAGGATCCCCTTCTCCCCCTTACGGGTCTCCGCACACGGCAAACATGCGGGTGGATCACAGGCCAGGTGGTGTGGCCGCACACAGACAGTTGACCCACAAGACTGTCCGGGCTCAACCCTTGCTGGCTCTGGGTTTGTTGTCGGCGTTGTCTCCCCGCCCTTTTAGTCGCCTCTTACGACAAGCAGGGCTAATGCGGGAGTATTCTCAATCCCCTACCCGCAGGGGACACCTGAAAGGGCCCAGTCAAGGTCACAGGGGTTACAAAAAGTGAATCGCCGCTACAACCCGTCGAATCATAGGTTTAAAATAGTGCCGAGGATGATGGTAAAGCCTTATGATCCCTCTTATCATCCCTACCGTCAAGGGTTACTAATGGGTCAAAAGTCACAGGGGTAACAATAAGTGAAAATAGGCTGCAAATATACCCAATCATAGGTTTAAAAAGGTACCATGGTCGGTAGTAAGGTTTTCAGATTCATCGTGTTATCCCTTGACCTTCACGAATTACTCAGGAGTTAATGGTCTCAGGGGTGACAAAAAGTGAAACGGAATTACAACATAGTCGAATCACTTGTTTCCTAAGTTCCCAAAACGATGGTAAATTCCCATCAGGAATTTTCTGACCTTGAACGGTTGGGCCACACACACAAAGGCCACAAGTTGTAGCCCATGAAACATTTCCGTGAATCGAAGAACTGAAGAAAGAAATTGCAAGGTAGGCAGAGTTCAGATTCTCAAATATGCTGGAAGACACATTCACACACGCTTTTATCCGGCGAATTCAATTGTGCCTGGCACGGAATGGAGGGCACTTAGAATGAGTCAGAATTGATTTTCCATTCTTATTCCTTCGATACTTTCTTTTTTAAATTTTGATATTGAGTACATTTTGGATATTTAAAATACTTGAATACTTGAATAAAACATTCGATAAAGAATTATTAATATAATAAAAGGAATTAACTTGAAATCATAAATGAAAGTTTTAATTGCTTTGTAAACTCGAAATCAACGATTCATCATGATTGTTTCCTCGTCTTGCCATTTCTGACATCTGTGACCATTGATCACAGTTTAGCCCTTGAAGGTCAGGAGACGAATAACAAGACCAAGAAACTGTTATAAGGCGTTAAGTTTCATAAATAATGAACTTTTTTATTCGGATGATTTGAATTTTACATTCATTGTTTCTCTTTTGTTTTCTGACCGTTGGAAAAGGTGACGAACGGATGCAATAAAAAGTTAGTCTCGTTTCAGCATTCAAGCAATGTGGTTTGTAATTCAACTTGTATCCTCGCAATCCGATCCATCTGCAATAGTTTAGGGAGGTGAAATTATCGCCGCTGGAAGCCTATTTTTTAACAGGTAATGGGCCCAGTGTACGTAATCGGTTTAGCGAAAGAGTATAAGTAGAATAAAAACCGGTGAGTGTTGTTTCTGGAACGTGAACTCACGAGGAGATCAATGTCGGGAACATGGGATAACGAACAACGGGAGGAAATTGCCATGTGTCCCATGCTAAATGGCGATAATTATTATAAGTAGGCCATTAGAGTAAAAGCTTTATGTGTGAGGAGTGGCTGCTGGGAGTCTATCGTTGGGCGGAGCACGGAGGAGACAGACGTAAACGAGTTACGCCGGCGTGCAAAACTAAACGACGTAGCCAAAGGCATTTTAATTTCGAACGTGAGCGACTCATTTTTGGATGATATTTGTGACTTCGAAACTGCCAAGGAGATACGGGACGCTTTGGAAAACGTGTGCACAGACTTTGGACTTTTACAGCAGACGTTGTTCCTCAGAGAGATGATAAACATGAGGAAGACTGAAGACATTACTGTGCAACAATATGTATCCAAGATCTTAATAGAAAGATCAAGAAGTGCTTGAATTTTCAGACAGTGCTTTAGCTGCCTTCTTGTAGTAGTAGTAGTAGTATTTGGTGTTTTGGGTGCGTCGACAGCTGAGGTCATTTTGCACCACTCTCATCCATGGGTGAATAAAATTTACGTAATATAGTATTTCCCTCAGTATGTGTGATAACAAGTGCATGTCGTGGTCTAATGCAAAGATTTTATAGTTTATTGAAAATATCAATGTCTTTTAAAAAAGCAATTATCCGGGTTAGACTCTCCGGAGAATCGCCTAGAATAGTTTCTAAGGTCCCGTTAACCTTGTGTTTCTCCCTAGAAGAACGGTATTTATCACACTCTGTCAGGATGTGTCGCACACTCAGGGGAGTCGCAATCATCACACCGAGGTAATGACTTCTCTTCGGTGAAGAGGTATGAGTGAGTCAAGGCAGTGTGCCCTATTCTCAGGCGAGTGATTGCGACTTCTTCCCTCCGGGTACTCCTTACGGAGGAGGGCCACGCTGATACTACCGGTTTGATAGCCCGAAGTTTATTATTCGTTAGCCCCTGCCACGATTGCTGCCATCTGCCTATAACCATGTTTCGAAACTTAGACTTAAGGTCATCTACAGTTATCAACGGCGTTAATATTTCTGGCATGTTTAGTGCTTCCTTTGCTGCTTTGTCCACACGTTCATTGCCAGCTATTCCCACATGTCCAGGGACCCAAATAAAAGAAATTTTGATTCCCTTGCCGCGAAGGGATTGGAGGGTGCATTGTATATCCTGGACAAGAGGATGGAGTGGGTAATAGGACGAAATGGACTTTAAAGCGCTTAAGGAGTCCGTGCAAATGAGGAAAGAGCCAGTGTTGGAATTAATATTTCTTAGGGCCATTTTAATAGCCATTAATTCCGCTGTATATACGCTGCACAGCGGATTGAGTCTGACCTTGATGTAATTGTGATGAGTGGAGTACACGGCGCATGCGCATGCTGAATTAGACTTCGATCCGTCCGTATACACGGGGATCGAGTCCGGGTGGTTACCTAGAAGTTCTATAAAAAGGCTCTGGTACTCCGGCGACGTGGAAGAGGATTTTTGACGACTATGCAGACCAGTGTAACACTCTGGTCGCGGTAGTAACCAAGGTGGGTCTTTCGAATACCCGACGGCGTACACATCCGGTAGTAAAAACTGAAATTCCTCAGTAAAATCTTTAAAACGAATGCTTAGTGGTCTGGAAGCTCTTGTCCTTCTATTAAAAATATCTAAAAACCTTGGTTTAAAAACGATTTCAAAACATGGGTGTTTCGACATAGATAAAATTTTTGACACATAGTTGCATGTCAGCTAAGCCTACGAGTTGCCAGCGGCGGCTCTCCGGCGTCCGAATATAAGCTTGGGACAGGAGAGGTCCTAAATGCACCAGTAGCTAACCGTAGTCCTGCGTTGTGGACCGTTGTTAACGGTCGCAGGTATGACTCTCGTCCAGACGAGTAGATGAAACACCCATACTCCATTTTAGACCTAATCAGCGCACGGTATAATAAAATCGAGGTCGTACGATCTGCACCCCACGTTGTGTTGTTTAAAATTCGTAAAATATTTAGGCTCCGGCGACACTTTTCCGCTAGCTTGCGGATGTGTTCCTGCCATGTCAATCTACGGTCTAAAACCATGCCAAGATATCGAACAGTTTCTACGTAAGGAAGATTACTACGTCGTAAGCGTAACGGTGGAGCTATGTGGATACCTCGTAATCTGTGAAAATGCATGCACACAGTTTTCTCCTTGGAGAAACGAAGCCCGTTTCTATTAACCCAGTTGTTCAGTTTCGTAATGGTCAACTGTGTCAGCCTTGCAGCGCTAGCTAATGTAGACGACCGGCGGAAAATTGCAAGGTCGTCCACAAATAAGGATCCCATCACCGGTGCTTTTATGCAGTCGACAATGTCATTAATGGCGATTGCAAACAACGTTACGCTTAAAACAGAGCCTAGTGGAACGCCATTATCCTGAGAGTAGAACTGCGAGAAGTTTTTACCAACTCTCACTCTAAAACCACGGTTTGTTAAAAAGTTTCGGATAAAAATAGGTAGATTACCCCTGAAACCCCAGCTGTGCATTGTTTGCAGGATCTTCCGGCGCCACAGCATGTCGTAGGCCTTCTCTAAGTCAAAGAAAACTCCAATGGCATGTTGATGCAGAAGGAAGGCCTCCTGGATTAAATTATCTGTCCGGACAAGATGGTCGATAGTAGATCTACCCCTACGAAAACCACATTGTATGTTTGAGAGAAGGTTTCGCCGCTCCAACCACCAAACGAGCCGGCGATTGACCATTCTCTCCATAACCTTGCACAGACAACTGGTTAGTGAGATGGGCCTATAATTGCTAGGGTAACTTTTGTCTTTTCCCTGCTTTGGTATTGGAACCACGATAGATTCTCGCCAGGATTGTGGAAAATTACCCTCCAACCATATTTGGTTAAAGGTATGAAGAACTTCCAGCAACGCATACTCCGGTAGATTCCGGAGAAATACGTTGTGGACACCGTCCATTCCTGGGGACGTGTTCCGGCAGTCAGTAATTGCAGAGGCCAGCTCCCATAGCGAAAAGCATTCGTTGTATTCGCAGTGCCGTGCGTTTCACGGAATGTGAGGGATTTTGCTTCGCAGCGTTGTTTTATTTCCCTAAAGTAGGCATTATAATTTTCGTCACTACAAATATTAGTGAACGTGCGACCAAACACCTCGCATAATTCCGAGGGAGATGTAATCACCTGGTCATCGACTTTTAGTCCGGAAACGCCGCATTGCTGACTGGAACCCGAGATGCTTCGCACCTTCCTCCAGACCTGTGCGAGAGGTGTCCTGTGATTTACGCCAGAGATGAATTCTGTCCAGGAGGCTTTCTTCGCCTCTTTAACGATTTGTCGAGCTTTCGCTCGAAGGCGTCGGAAGGAGGCTAGATTAGTTTCCGTGGGGTACTTCTGGAAAATACGAAGGGCTCGCTTCCGCAGATTTATCGCATTCGCGCATTCCTCTGTCCACCATGGCACTGCTGGTCGATGGACGATACCCTTAGACCGTGGGACGCTAATATTTGCCGCCTCGATGATAGCAGACGTAAGTACCTCGACGTTGTTCATTGCGTCACGGTTGCCATCGTGTTTAAACGTAAAATTCTCTCTGAAAAAGGACCAGTCAGCTTTTTGAATAAGCCAATTTCCAGGAGTTACATAAAGTGGATTAAAACTGGTATCCTTCCGTATGAAAAGCGGAAAATGATCACTGCCACATAGGTCTGAATGGACGGCCAAGTTAAGTTTTGTGGAAAGGCTGCTCGAGCAGATAGCGAGGTCAATGGATGAAAATTCTCCATTAAAACTATTAAAGCGGGTTTTCTCAGTACTATTCAGTAAAAAAAGGATAAAATGCGATAAAATCCGTCCTCTTCTATTGCGCTGTCTCCGAGAGCTACCCCACAAAGGGTCATGTGCATTGAAGTCTCCCAAGATTATAAAGGGTTTCGGTAATTGTAGGACAAGGTCTTCCAGGTTACGTTCAGTGACAGGTGCGTACTCTGGCAAGTAAACGTTGCACAACGTTATGGTCTCTGGGGCGTGCAGGGTCACCGCAATCGCCTGGAAAGGTGTGTTCAGTTGTACCCGAGAGGTGTAAAGGGCCTCTCGGATAGCAACCGCCCCTCCACCTTGGGCCCTTCGGCCGCTGGTATCGTCCAATCTAAAAACATTAAAATTTCTTAGAATACCCTGGTCTGTGACTTTAAAATGTGTTTCTTGGAGACAAATACAGAACGGATTAAAATCGTGAATTAAAATCTTCAATTGCTCTCTGTGGCGATTAAAACCATTACAATTCCACTGTAAAATAGTGTCCATAGGATAAAAGAATATCTAGTATAAAACTATTGACAGACAAAGTGTCGTAGTAGTAGTAGTATTTTTGGTTATTACGGGTGCGTCGACGTCTAGGGTCATTTCGCACCACTACTGCTAGTTATTTGCTCGTTTGGTCAGTTGTGCTCAGTGGGTATCCCTTTTCCATGGTAATATTACTACACGTATATATACATAAACTTAACAAGGTGCTTTGCGTCCACAGCGGATTATTAACTATAAGGAATTTATTAGGTTGGATTCTTTTAGAAAATTCAACAATTTGTCTATTTTCTCAGGGTCATCGCCCAAAATCTCTTCTAGCTGCCCAGTTATATTATGTCGTTCGCGTACTGCCTGATACCTTGCACATTCCTCCAGGAGATGCCTTACCGTCAGTGGAGAATCACAGTCGTCACAACGCGGTGGTACTTTTCCTTCCGTGAAGAGGAATGAGTGGGTGAGGGCACAGTGTCCTATCCTCATGCGTGAGATTGCGACTTCCTCCCACCGACAGTTCCTGACGGAGGTGGACCAAGCAAATGTATCGGGTTTAATGAACCGGAGTTTGTTGGAATTGATGGATCTCCAGGTTTCTCTCCACTTTTCTAAGACTATTTTTTTAAGCTTCGACTTCATATCCTCTACGGGAACCAGCGCTGAGGCGCCTGGGTGTCCATGAGCGATTCTTTCGCCACTGCGTCGGCCTTCTCATTGCCCAGTATTCCCACGTGCCCCGGGATCCATATAAATGATACTGTCACGCCCTCCTTACTTAGGGATGCCAAGGAGGATTGGATATCCTGGACAAGAGGGTGTTCAGTAAATAGGTCCGAGATTGAGTGCAAGGCGCTTAAGGAGTCAGAACATACTAGATAACTAGCGTTACGACGTTTAATGTGGCTTAAGGCCATATTTATGGCAAAAAGTTCAGCAGTGTAAATACTGCAGAGCGGGTCAAGTTTCGCTTTCAGAACTCCGTGGTAGGAGGACACGATTGCGCAGCCACAGGATGTTCCAGACTTCGACCCGTCCGTATACGCGGGGGTGAAGCCGGAATAGTTCCCCAATTCTTCTTTAAAGAGTCGTTGGTATTCTGCAGACGTAGTGGCAGATTTTCGGCATTTAAGTAAACGATAATTAATATCTGGGCGAGGTATCGTCCATGGAGGGTGCTTATGATACCCAGTCGAGTATATGTCAGGCAAAGTACAACGAACCTCTTGGATAAAATTACTGAAACGCACACCAAAAGGCTTTGTTGCCCTTGGCCTTCGATTAAAAATTTCTAAAAAATGAGGGTTAAAAATATAGTTAAAACAAGGATGTCTTTTCATCGATAAAATCTTTGCGGCGTAGTTACACATCAGTGTATCACGTCGAGTCGCTAAAGGCGGTTCCCCGGGTAGATGCTCAAGACGGGAGAGGTTCTAAATGCGCCAGTAGCCAGCCGAAGTCCTGAGTTATGGATCGTGGATAGGGGTCTTAAATAAGACTCACGTCCTGCTGCATAGACTACTGAACCGTAGTCGAGCCTACTACGCACAAGCGACCTGTACAGTAAAAGCAATGTCGTGCGATCAGCGCCCCACGTCGAGTGACTTAAAAAACGTAAAATATTTAAGATTTTAAAACAGGTTTCCTTTAAAGATTTAATGTGCTCTTGCCAATTAAGACGATAATAAAAAATCATGCCTAGGAAGCGAATAGACTCCACGTAGGCTAACTCTTTGCATCCAAGCCTTAACGTGGGTGGGATGTGAAACCCTCTAAGTCGATGGAAGTGAACGCACTTTGTCTTCTCCGAAGAGAAACGAAATCCGTTGCTTCGTGACCACTTGTCCAGTTTGTTAAGACAGAGCTGGGTGTGTCTTGTAGCACAGGAAAGTTTGGACGATCGGCTAAATATAGCTAGGTCGTCAACAAACAAGGATCCCTTAACCGGCTCTTTTATACAGTCGTTTATGTCGTTGATTGCAATGGCAAAGAGCATTACACTTAGTACAGAGCCTTGAGGCACGCCATTTTCCTGGCTAAAAAATCTTGACAGGGTGCTACCAATCTTAATTTTTAAAACACGAGCTGTTAAAAAATATTTAATAAAAGTGGGCAAGTTACCCCTAAAGCCCCAATCGTACAGCGATTTTAGAATCTTCCACCGCCACACTCGGTCGTAGGCCTTCTCCAGGTCAAAGAGGACCCCAACGACGTGTTGGCGGAGTAGAAAAGCTTCCTGTATGAATGTGTCCAGCGATACTAGGTGGTCAGTTGTGGACCTTCCCCGCCGAAAGCCACACTGTATATCAGAAAAAAGGCCTCGCCGTTCCAAACACCAGACAAGTCGGCGATTTACCATTCTTTCCATGATCTTACATAGGCAGCTGGTTAAGGAGATAGGTCGATAATGATTCGGATCAGCTCTATCCTTTCCCACTTTAGGAATGGGAACGACCACGGATTCTCTCCAGGAATCTGGAAATCTTCCCTCGAACCAAAGCTGGTTGAGGGTCCGAAGCATTTCCCTAAACCCTGACTCTGGAAGATTCCGGAGAAAGGAATTATGGATGTCGTCCATTCCAGGAGAACTGTCTCGAGAATCATTTATCGACGACCTGAGTTCCCATAGGCTAAAAGGAGCATTATAATCAGCAGGCTCGCTTGTTTCCTTAAAGTCGAGATGAGACGACTCATATTGGTCCTTCATCGCAATGAATGGAACGTCGTAGGAATCGCTACTGGAGGTTTTAGCGAGCTCTAGGCCGAATATCTCGCATAAATTGTGGGGTGATGTTATTACTTCCCCATTAACCTTAAGATAGGAGACACTATGGGAGTGCGGCGTGCCCGAGATAGCTCTCACCTTTTTCCATACTTGAGCTATAGGTGTTCGATTATTGATACTGGACGCGTAATCCATCCAAGAAGTTTTCTTGGCCTTCTTCACAACCTGCCGGGCTTTGGCTCTCAGCTGCCGGAAGGAGGACAGATTTGTGGCCGTTGGGTACTTGTTAAAAATACGCAACGCCTTTTTTCGTTTTTTAATTGCCTCTGCGCAATCAGCGTTCCACCATGGCACTGGTTTACGGGAAGTAATACCGGTTAACTTTGGTACGCTTAATCTCTCAGCTCCAGTTATAGAAGCAGTGAGGTTTTCCACGTTGCGAACTGCATTTACGTTTTCGTCGTAATTGAAACTAAAATTTGACTTAAAAGCACTCCAGTTCGCCTTTCGGATATTCCAGCTATCCCGGTGAATACCATCTCCGTTATTGGAGGTAGGTAGGTAGGTTTAAAACTTGTAGGGTGCGTCGACGGCTAGGTCATTTTGCACCACTACCCATTCTTAGTAGTAAAATTTATAATTGTAACAGTAATAATAATAAAAATTGTCTATCATAGTTATGGCACTTATTAAAAAATTGAGTACAGTGATTTATTATTAAAAAAAGTGAATTATATTTTTCTGTATAGTCCCGTCTCTTTCAGATATTTGATAACTCGGCTTATAGCATTAGGGTCGTCTCCTAGGACGGATTTTAGGTCTCCCCCTAAGTTTAGCCGCCTTCGCGCGTCACGGTATTTGTCACACTCCGTCAGGATATGCCGAACGCTGAGAGGACAGTTGCAGTCATCACACTGAGGTCGTTGTTTCTCTTCCGTGAAGAGGAATGAGTGGGTCAGAGGACAATGCCCTATCCTCAAACGTGTGATGACGACTTCCTCTCTTCGGCTATTCCTGACGGAAGAGGGCCACACTGACGTAACCGGCTTGATGTCGCGGAGTTTATTATTATGTGTAGTGCGCCAATATTCCTTCCACTGCCCTTGGACTACCTGTCTCAGGCAAGATTGTAGGTCCTCGTAAGGTACCAGCGTGGACTTACACTCCGTCTCGTTCAGAGCTTCTTTGGCCAAAGCGTCTGCCTTTTCATTTCCGGCTATTCCCACATGCCCCGGGACCCAAAGGAACCAAACAAGTACTCCCTTTCTGCTGAGAGACAGCAGGGACGAATGTATATCCTGAATGATCGGGTGCATGGGCGAAAAACCGGAAATTGATTGTAAGGAACTCAGGGAATCGGTGCATATAACAAAGGAGCCACCTCCGTCACATAGAGTTTCGAGTGCCATCTTCATGGCGAATAGTTCCGCTGTGTACACACTACACAGCGGATTTAATTTCGCTTTGACGGCTCCTTGGGTACTCGAGAACACTGCGCAGGCACAGGCCAGCTCCGATTTTGATCCGTCAGTGTACACAGGAAGAAAATCGGAGTGATTACTCAGAAACATTAAAAACTGACGTTGGTATTCCAAGGAAGTTGTAAAGGATTTTGGTAGTTTGCTTAGGACTGTATTAACCACAGGAGCGGGTGTTAACCAGGGAGGGTGGGTTGCGTAAGATACAGGGTACACTTCAGGCATACTGAAATCACACCCACGAATAAAATCGTTGAAACGTACGCAGACGGGCCTAGTGGCCTTCGTCCGTCGGTTAAAAATATCTAAAAAACGTGGTTTAAAGAGTATGTTAAAACATGGGTGTGCCGTCATGGATAAAACTTTGGAGGCGTAATTGCACATAAGCGCGTTTCTTCGGTGGCATAGAGGAGGCTCCCCTGCATCAGAATAGATGCTTATGACAGGGCTTGTCCGAAATGCCCCCGTACAGAGTCGCAACCCCGCGTTGTGCACGGGGGACAATGCTCGCAGGTATGACTCGCGGGCGGACGCATAGACAAAACAACCGTAGTCTAGTTTAGAACGAACCAATGTGCGGTACAATAAGAGCAATGTTGTGCGGTCTCCTCCCCACGATGTGTTGCTTAAAAACTTTAACACGTTTAACGATTTCAGACATTTTGTCTTCAAATTTTGAATGTGCTCTCGCCAATTGAGCCTATAGTCGAGTGTCATACCGAGAAAGCGGGCCGACTGGACGAAAGGAAGATTTCTTCCTCCAAGGGATAGTGTGGGCAGCATTTGGATTCCTATTCTCCTGTGGAAGTGGACGCACCTGGTCTTCTCAAAGGAGAACCGAAATCCGTTCCTTTGGGTCCATTGGTCCAGTTTGTTTAATGTCAATTGGACCATTCGGGACGCAGTTACAACCTTGGATGACCTGCAGAAAATTGCCAGGTCATCCACGAACAGTGTGCCTATCACCGGCGCCTTGATACAATTTACGACGTCATTAATCGCAATGGCGAAAAGCGTCACGCTTAAGACAGATCCCTGGGGAACTCCGTTGTCAAGACGGTAAAAGTTGGATAAAAACTGGCCTATTCTAATTTTAAAAACTCGGTGCATTAAAAAATTTTGAATAAAAATCGGCAAATTGCCTCTAAAGCCCCACTCGTGCAAAGTCGTTAATACCTTCCGCCGCCACACCCGGTCGTAAGCCTTCTCCAAATCGAAGAAGACACCGATCACATGCTGGCGGAGGAGAAAGCCTTCTTGGATGAAATTGTCGATCCTCACCAAATGGTCCATTGTGGAACGGCCCCGTCTAAATCCACATTGGATGCTGGAGAGAAGGTTCCGGCGCTCTAACCACCAAACGAGCCGCGGGTTCACCATTCTCTCCATTAACTTGCACAGGCAGCTGGTGAGAGATATTGGCCGGTAAGAATTCGGGTCAGCTCTATTTTTCCCATGTTTGGGTATAGGGACAATGACAGACTCCCGCCAGGACGAAGGAAAGTTACCTTCTGCCCACAGTTGATTATACGTCTGCAGGACTTCCTGCAGCGCTGTCTCCGGGAGGTTGCGCAGAAAAGCATTGTGGACCCCGTCTGGTCCTGGAGAGGTGTCGTGGGAGTCATCGATGGCAGATTTCAACTCCCACAAGGAAAAGGGGAGGTTGTAATCTGCCGTTGTCCGCGTCTCCTGGAAGCCGATAGGAATGTTCTCGAACCGTTGCTTAATCGTTCGGAAGGCAGGATCAAGATTTTCATCGCTGCTCGTCTTTGAGATTAACTGGCCGAAAATCTCGCCGATGCCAGCTGGAGAAGTAACCACATTTCCTCTGACTTTTAAGAAGGAGACACCGAGCTGCTGATGATTTCCCGAAATGCTCTTCACCTTGCGCCAAACCTGTGCAAGTGGTGTGCTGATATTGACACCAGAAACAAAATTCATCCAAGAGGCCCTCTTTGCCTCCTTCACGACCTGACGGGCTTTAGCTCTCAGACGCCGGAAAGAGGACAGATTGTTTTGAGTGGGATATTTATTGAATATGTGCAACGCCTTCTTGCGTTGCCGGATGGCTTTAGCACAGTCATCATTCCACCATGGCACGGGAGCTCTCGACATGATGCGCCGAGACCGTGGTACGCTCTTGTCGGCGGCGTTGATGATGCTGTTAGTCAGTGATTTTACATTAAAAGCGCTATCGCGATTTGCATCGCACGTGTATTTAAAATTACTTTTAAAACAAGGCCAGTCGGCTTTCCGGACAATCCAGTTGCCTGGTCGGATAAAATCAGAGTTAAAAATTCGCTCCTTAAAAATTAAAAGGGGAAAGTGATCGCTACCACAAAGATCTTCGTGTACAGACAAAGATATTTTATTGGTTAAACTGCTCGATAAGATGCATAAATCAATGGCGGAGAAATCACCATTGAAAGAGTTAAACCGGGTCTTCTCCCCGTTGTTCAATAGAACTAGGTTAAAATCTAAAATAAAACTTGATAAAATGCGTCCCCTGCGGTTGCACTGCACCGCAGTGCTTCCCCATAGACGATCATGAGCGTTAAAATCCCCGAGTAAAATAAAAGGCCGAGGCAGCTGGTGCACCAGGGATTCTAGATTAAAACGGGTGACCGGTGCACCCTCCGGCAGATAAACGTTGCATAACGTAATCGCCTCCGGAGCGTGCACCGTAACTGCCACCGCTTGAAACGGTGTATTTAGCTGTATTCGGGAGGTGTAAAGGGCCTCCCGAATAGCAACTGCCACTCCACCCTGGGCTCGTTGGCCGCTGGTGTCGTCATGTCTAAAAACGTTAAAATGTTTTAAAATCCCATTGTCTGTGTCTTTAAAATGCGTCTCTTGAAGACAAACGCAAAAAGGGTTAAAATCTCGAATTAAAATGGCCAGCTCCTCCTTGTGCCTATAAAAACCGTTGCAGTTCCACTGCATTATAAAAGCCATAATAAATAAATAAAAATATATATAAATATATATATATAAATATATATAAATATAAAAATATAAAAAGGGATTAAAACAATAAATACGAGCAGTTAAAACTTTGGGAAGATCAGCGCTTAATGCGGTTTTTCTTCCCCTTACTGCCAAATTGGAGTATTTCTGTGTCTGATAGACACTCCTCCATTGGCTCTGGTTGGCTCTTTCGAACCTTACCAGATGGGGGAGGGGATTGGGAGTTCCCACGCTTTGTTTGCGTGGCCCCGGTGGTAGATTTGTTGGGGTTCTTCTTAGAAGAACCCGGACCGGTGGTTGCTGTATTGTTTGCCGGATATGTGGCCTTAGCCGGCGTGGCCGATATTTGCACAGAGGATTTTGTTTTCGGGCTCTCATTATATTCCGTCTGTGTCGAGATTGTGACCTTGGCTATTCGAGGGGAGGCGACATGAGCGTATGACTTGGAGAAAGTAGGAGCAACTTGTGCTCTATACTTTTTCCGAGCCTCAAAGTAGGGGATTTTATCGACCGTCTTTATCTCCATTATTTTTCGCTCTTCCATCATCTTTGGGCAATTACGAGAGTACACGGGATGTGCACCCTCGCAATTGACGCAAAGTGGGTCTCCTATGCACTCCGCACCCTCATGCTTCTCCAGGCCGCAGCGGGGGCAGGTGGCCTTGCCCTCGCACCGTGTGGCCATGTGGCCGAATCGCTGGCACTGGTAGCATCGCATTGGTGCCGGTATGAATGGCCGCACTGGGACCGATTCATAACCAACAAACACCTTGTCGGGGAGTTGGTCACGCGCGAACGTGAGTACAACAGACGTTGTGTTTACTCTTTCTCCGTTGCGCTTTGTAGTGAGTCGACGAGCATCGGTGACTCCCTGAGAGGCCATCTCTCGCTTGATCTCGTCGATCTCTACGTACAAATGGTCATAGTGACTAATCACTCCCCGACAGGTGTTTAAGGTGCGGTGCACCTCGACCTTAACCGGAATTTCGCCAAGCTTTTCCATTTTCAAGAGCTTGTCGCTTTGACCCCTCGAAGCCGTTTCGATGAGCAGTGTGCCATCACGAAGTTTCTTGGCAGATTTTAGTTCCCCAGGAACAAAACCAGACAGAACTTTACGTATAAGGAAGGGAGACACCTTTTTCAGGCTCTCCCCTTCCTTCTGACACCTCATCACTAAATAGCGCTGACTAGCGCCGGGAACGTTAACTCCCCCGCCCGTTTCCGGACGGGATCTATTAGGTGGTGGAAGGGATTCATCCGCCATACCTAAACTTGATTCATCCCCCGGGCTCCCCACCCACCATGGAGCCACACATTTGGGACGCCGCACCGCAAACCGGTGCGGTCGCCAGGGCTACCCGAGGGGATATAGCACCCTAAAGGTGGTTGTCTGTTTCGGGTTGGGTCTTTAATGCACGGGCCCACCAAACCCGTACATCTCCGACCGCCTTACGCAGACCCCCACCTCCCTGGCACTCGCCACCGTTAAGCTGAACGCCACGGAAGCCGATTGACCGGGAGTGGCTAGCTCCCGGCCGCCCGTTTACAGCGAATCCAGGGCCGAAGAGGGGTATTGGCCCGTAGTCCATACCGGGCATCCGACACCCGGCTGGGAACCACGGACCTCGCCCTCCAGGATCCCCTTCTCCTCCTTACGGGTCTCCGCACACGGCAAACATGCGGGTGGATCGCAGGCCAGGCGGTATGGCCGCACACAGACAGTTGACCCACAACACTGTCCGGGCTCAACCCTTGTTGGCTCTGGGTTTGTTATCGGGGTGTTCTCCCCGCCCTTTTAGTCGCCTCTTACGACAAGCAGGGATACTGCGGGAGTATTCTCATTCCCCCTACCCGCAGGGGGATCCGTTATTGGATTGCTCCATTTGGATAAAAATAGGAAAGTGGTCGCTCCCGCATAGATCTCTATGCACGGACATGTTGATTTTAGTCATTAAGCTGCTTGAGCACATGCATAGGTCAATGGTGGAGAATTCACCCGTAAAGTTGTTAAATTGGGTTTTCTCCCCAGAGTTCAATAAATAAAGGTTAAAATCCGCCCCCTCCTGTTGCTCTGTATTCGAGTACTTCCCCATAAGGGGTCGTGAGCATTAAAATCACCCAACAACACATAAGGTCTAGGCAGTTGATCAACTAGAGTTTGCAAGTTGTGCCGAGTAACAGGAGCTCCCTCTGGTAGGTAAACGTTACACAACGTTAGTTTTGCAGGAGTGTGAACAGTTAAAGCCACTGCCTGGAATGGCGTGTTTAACGGCAATCGAGAGGTGTAAAGGGTCTCTCGAATCATTATTGCGACTCCCCCTCTGGCTCTTTGACCAGTGGTGTCGTCATATCTAAAAACGGAATACCCTCTTATCTTTCCTTGGTCGGTTGTTTTAAAATGAGTCTCTTGTAAACACACACAGGATGGGTTAAAATCACGCAATAAAATGGCCAGCTCCTCCTTGTGCCTATAAAAACCATTACAGTTCCACTGTAAAATATTCATGACTAGAGTTAAGTAGTCCGCCCGTACAGGAAGACTAGCGCTTAATTCGGGGCTTATTTTTTTCTTTCTTTCTGGCTAAAAGGAGTTCAGCCTCCGATGGACTGTCTTCGTCTTCCATAGATTCTAGCGGGGAGTTATTAACCTGTCTCCTGGGTTCCGGGGAGGGTGTCTTTCCCCTGCTCGCCGCCGAGTCTTTTGTGGTAGGTTTCAAAGGGTTCTTGGGGAAACCCGGAGTTTTAACGTCCTTCGGTAGAGAAGGCGTGTTTTTGGCCTTAGATGTAGTGGCAGTGTTTTCATTTCGATTCTGATTCTTTTTGTTGTTTCCCAATAAAGTCTCGTCTGTTTGAGTCTCAATAGTAATCTTGCGAACTGGAGTGCTCGATACGAGGGCAAAAGATCGTGAGAAGGTAGGGGCAACCAATGATCTGTACTTCTTGCGTGCTTCTAAGTAAGGGATCTTCTCTATTGTCTTTATCTCCATCACCTTACGTTCTTCTTGGAGCTTAGGACATTTGCGGGAAAACACAGGATGTTCACCCTCACAGTTCACACACTTTGGTCCAGAGGTGCATTCTTCGTCGTGTTTTCCCTTGCCGCAGGATGGACAGGTGTCTATGCCCTCACATCTTGTGGCGATGTGTCCAAATCGCCGACATTTAAAGCATCGCATAGGATTCGGGATAAAAGGCCGCACAGGTACAGATTCATACCCGATGAACACCTTGTCAGGGAGCACGTCGCAAGCGAAGGTAAGAATGACAGATGTTGTGTCAATAAACTCGCCATTAGGCTTCGTCTTCAATCGGCGACAGTCAGTCACTCCTTGAGAGGCCATTTCTCTCTTAATTTCCTCCACCTCTACGTAGAGGAGGTCATAGTGACTGATGACTCCCTGACAAGAGTTCAGTGTACGATGGACTTCGACTTTAACCGGGATGTCGTGGAGTCTATCCATAAGAAGGAGCTTCTCACTTTGCGCTATCGATGCCGTTTCTATTAAGAGACCACCATCCCTTAGTTTTTTGGCTGATATGAGTTCGCCAGGAATCGAGCTCGAGAGTACCCTCCTAATGAGAAAAGGAGAGACCTTTTTAAGAGTCTCACCTTCTTTACAACATTTCATAACTAAGTACTTCTTTGACCTAGAAAATACTTTATCTCCCCCGCCAGTATCCTGGCGGGATCTTTTGGATGGTGGAAGAGTTCCTTCAGCCATACCAAGGAGATCTTCATCCCCCGGGCTCCCCACCCACCACGGAGCCACACATTCGGGACGCCGCACCGCAAACCGGTGCGGTCGCCAGGGCTACCCGAGGGGATATAGCACCCTAGAGGTGGTTGTCTGTTTCGGGTTAGATCTTCGATGCACGGGCCCACCAAACCCGTACATCTCCGACCGCCCTACGCAGACCCCCACCTCCCTGGCACTCGCCACCGTTAAGCTTACGCCACGGAAGCCGATTGACCGGGAGTGGCTAGCTCCCGGCCGCCCGTTTGTAGCGAATCCGGGGCCAAAGAGGGGTATTGGCCCGTAGTCCATACCGGGCATCCGACACCCAGCTGGGAACCACGGACCTCACCCTCCAGGATCCCCTTCTCCTCCTTACGGGTCTCCGCACACGGCAAACATGCGGGTGGATCGCAGGCCAGGTGGTATGGCCGCACACAGACAGTTGACCCACAAGACTGTCCGGGCTCAACCCTTGTTGGCTCTGGGTTTGTTTTCGGGGTTGTCTCCCCGCCCTTTTAGTCGCCTCTTAAGACAAGCAGGGATACTGCGGGAGTATTCTCAATCCCCCTACCCGCAGGGGGGGACAAAGTGTCCGTCCGTCGAGAGGATCATCGCTTAATACGATGTTTTTTCTTTCGCCTGGCTATGCGGATGTCTGTCTCAGACAGATCATCCTCTTCCATAGCCTCCACTGGGCATCGAGCTCGTGTCCCGGAGGGGCTGGGGGATGGTGTTTTTTCACTCCCCGGTAATTTCGGCGAGTTCTTTTTAGGTGATTCCGCGCTGACGGCATTAGTCGTTTTCGCCGGCTTTGTAGCCTTATCCGGCTTGGCTTGTTCTTCTTTTTTAGGGCTCGTGTTCTTCATCGTTTTTTTAGTACCATTTGTTGCATTTATATTACCTCGGGTTTCTACAACTGCGGCGAAAGATCTTGAAAATGTAGGGGCTATTAGCGTGCGATACTTTCTCCGGGCATCTAAATATGGCATTTTTTCCACTGTTTTAATCTCTATTATTTTCTTTTCCTCCTTCATCTTCGGACAATCGCGAGAGTAAGCTGGGTGCGCACCCTCGCAATTGACGCAAAAAGGTTCCGAGGTGCATGCGTCATCCTCATGCTTTTCCTTACCACACCGCGGGCAGGTTGCCTTGCCCTGGCATCTAGTGGCGATATGGCCAAAGCGCTGGCATTGGAAACATCGCATGGGGCTTGGGATGAATGGGCGAACAGGAACTGATTCATACCCTACAAACACCTTGTCAGGGAGCGTGTCGCGCGAGAAGGTGAGGATAACAGACGTGCTGTTTATCAGCTCACCGTTCCGCTTTACTTTCAATCGACGACAGTCTATGACACCCTGAGGGGCCATACCCTCTTTATTTCGTTGTCGTCGACGTACAGCAGGCCGTAGCAGCTAATTACTCCCCGACTGGTGTTCAGGGTGCGATGCACCTCGACCTTGACTGCGATTTCATGAAGACAGGTTAACTTCAGTAGTTTCGCGCTTTGAGCATCATTGGCAGTTTCTATTAATAAAGTGCCGTCACGCAGCTTCTTGGCTGATATCAGGTCACCAGTAACTGTTGCTGAAAGGACTCTACGTATTAGGAAGGGAGACACCTTAGTGAGGGTAGTAGTAGGTTTAGGTTTATAGTGTGCGTCGACAACTACGTCGATGGCGAGACGAGGGTCTCGCCATCCTTTGTGCACCTCATTATCAAGTACCGCCTAGAGGCAGTCACTGAATTAACTCCCCCGCCCGTTTCCGGACGGGATCTTTTTGGTGGAGGAAGGGTGTCTGGATCCATTTGAGACATGGGATTCATCCCCTGGGCTCCCCACCCACCACGGAGCCACACATTTGGGACGCCACACCGCAAACCGGTGTGGTCACCAGGGCTACCCTAGGGATATAGCGCCATCGTGTAGGAGATCTGCTTCGAGTTGGACCTACAGTGCATGGGCCCTCCAAACCCATACACCTTTGGCCGCTCTACACAGACCCCCATCACTCCAGCAGTCGCCATCGATACGTGTCGATAAGCCGATTGATCAAGACTGGCTAGATCTTGACCGCCCGTTTACAGGGGATCCAGGGCCAAAGTGGGGTATTGAACTTCGGACCATACCGGATATCCGACACCCGGCTGGGTTCCGGAGAACTCACCTACCAGGATCCCCTTCTCCCCCTTACGGGTCTCCGCACACGGCAAACATGCGGGCGGATCGCAGGCCAGGTGGTGTGGCCGCACACAGACAGTTGACCCACAAGACTGTCCGGGCTCAACCCTTGTTGGCTCTGGGTTTGTTTTCGGGGTTGTCTCCCCGCCCTTTTAGTCGCCTCTTACGACAAGCAGAGATACTGCGGGAGTATTCTCAATCCCCCTACCCGCAGGGGGAGCTGCCTTCTTCTTAATGGGTCTCCCAATGGACAAGTATGAGGGTCTCATACGTAGCTTGGAACGGGAAATCGAAGGCGGCCTCTCAACGCAAAAGGTGAAAGCGTAGTTGCTTTTGGAGGAAAAGTTTGCGGTCTTCCGAGAAGCAGAGGGACCACCAATCACTGAAGGCGTCACGGAGACCGAGTGAGAACACTAGGAAGAATGGGGCTCAAGGTAAAGGAGAAATTAACTGGGTCTGGGAGGAACTGGAACAATTTTTTGAATGAATGCTTGCTGAAGATGGGTTTAATACGATGTGTATCTGACCCCTGTGTTTACAAGGGAAGTGGTATTATTGTGGGAGTGGATGTGGATGACATGCTGATGGTTGGAGAGAAAAGAATCATTGAAGACTTTCAATGTGAGTTGGCCAGACAAGTAAAAGTCAAGGACCTTGGAGAGATAAAAAAGTTTGTTATCACTCAGTGTGACAAGGATGAATGATGTTTTGATTGTTAGCCAAGAGGCACATGTTGACAGTGTTTTAAGCATGTTTAATACGTCTGAGTGTAAGGCTGTCACTACTCCACTAGAGATGGGGAATGTTACAAGGGATATGAATGAAAATGTTGAAGTTATTTTTACACTCGGCTTTATCGCAAGGCGATTGGTTGTCTTTTGTTTCTGGCAGGAGGAACTAGGACAGATATTGCCAATGCTATGTGCAAATTGAGTCAGCACTGTGAGAAGCCAACCGAGGGAGACTGGAAGCGTGTCAAGCATGTGTTCAGATACTTAAAGGGGACAAGGGAGAATGCTCTGCACTACTCCAGGACTGGTAAACCTATAGACGAGTATGCAGATGCCGATTGGGCCAATGATAAAGCTGATGCCAAGTCCATCTCCGGCTATGTGGTTAAGTTAGCTGGGGCAGCTGTCATTTGGAGAAGTAAAAAGTAAGGATGTGTTGCAACCTCTACAACACACGCAGAGTATATTTCTATGCATGAGGCTATCACTGAGGAAGTGTGGTTGAAAGCATTAATGCAGGAGATTAATTTAGGTGCATTTGCTTCTACCCCTTGAGCTGTCAATGTTGACAATCGAGGTGCAATGTACAAAGGAACACGAAAACACTAATGGGTTTGCATTGCCACAAATGGCGCAAACGGCTGACTCTCCTTTGCGGTGCCAAAAGCCGTATAAATTAAAAATTTGAACTCTCTAGCTCATCAAATGTGCGCGCCATTGAAATTGAGGAAATCAATTGCGGTCCATTTAGCCCCATACTTCCTTAATGTAAGGAACACATGCCGGAGAAAATGTTTTGGGTCTACATAAGTTTTGCTGTCATTGTGTCATTAAACTGGATTTTTTTCTACAAAGAATTCTAAAAGTGGTTATTAGAATATTTTTTTGATTCAATATTTAAAGTTACCACTTTATAAAACCTCCCTAGTCTAGGTAGAGGATTAAAGATATTATATAATTATTATATATTTCCTCCTCTGAAGATCCGGCGGGGACACTTTAAATCCGCAAATAAATGACAAAAATAAAAGGTCCTTATCACCTAGTGTGCATGAGAGTGCGAGTGAGCATAACAAGAGCGAAGACAATAAGGTATTACCTTTTACAAATTAATTATTTTAAATCCATAAAAGCAGGATATATAATGCACCCTTGTTCGAACTTGTATGATTCTGCTTCACTTTGTCTAAAAAGGAACTACATGCAGCAAGAAACGTTGCTCATTATATAAAAAACATCGGCAAAGTAAGGATATTTTTCACTCTTTTTTACCAAAGATGATGAAAACCGTCTTCACTGATTTTGTTTTCGTCAATAACGGAATGTTTTTATAAAATTTCATCAATAAAATAAATGTTTTTATAAAATTTCATCAATAAAATAAATGTTTTTCTGGATAATTAAAGGGTTTTGGAAGAGATTATTGCGTTTCAAGATACTTTACGCTTTATTTAGTCTGTTCCCTTTTCATTAAACCTCTAGGAGCTATAGCCAAATTCACAAAAAAATGAAAATATAATGGAATTTATCTGGGATAAGGAGTTCGTCGGCTACTACTCCAACCACCAATTACTTATATAAATTAAAATTCCGCCCATTCGTCCACATCCTCTCCCACGAGAAAGACGTCTACCTGGCTGCCTTGGAGACACTGGCCAAGGGGGACTTCAAGATGAGGGCCGGAATATCGAAGCTGAGCAGGCCCACGTTGGGCCCAGTACGCAAGGGCCTGATACAGGTGTCTGGTGGTGGTTGCGAGCTGACCCATAAGGTACCCGTGGGGTCCTAAATGCAAACCTGGCCGGGACTAACCGATTCTTCTACAACTGCTTACAGAAACAGCATGGAGTTGAAAAGTCTCAGGCAATTCATAGAGGGACGCGGACATTTAGACCTTAAGTTTAATGTAAAAGAAAACAGTCAATGAGCCAATTAGATGTAGGGAAACAAAATAAATTGCAAATCCATTCTAGGTATATGACTAAATGATCTGTCTAACAACGTTCGGTGATTTCTTTGTAGTAGTAGTAGTAGTATTTGGTATTTTGGGTGCGTCGAAACTTGAGGTCATTTTACACCACTCTCGTCCATTGGTGAATTAAATGTAAGTAATATAGTATTTCCCTCAGTTATATATATGTGTGATAACAAGTGCATGTCGTGGTCTAATGCAAAGATTTTATAGTTTATTGAAAATATCAGTCTTTTAAAAAAGCAATTATCCGGGTCAGACTCTCCGGAGAATCGCCTAGAATAGTTTCTAAGGTCCCGTTAACCTTGTGTTTCTCCCTAGAAGAATGGTATTTATCACTCTATCAGGATGAGTCGCACACTAAGAGGGGAGTCGCAATCATCACACCGAGGAAATGACTTCTCTTCGGTGAAGAGGTATGAGGGAGTCAAGGCAGTGTGCCCTATTCTCAGGCGAGTGATTGAGACTTCTTCCCTCCGGGTACTCCTGACGGAGGAGGGCCACGCTGATACTACCGGTTTGATTGCCCGAAGTTTATTATTCGTTAGCCCCTGCCACGATTGCTGCCATCTGCCTATAACCATGTTTCGAAACATAGACATAAGGTCATCTACGGTTATCAAGGTCGTAGATATTTCTGGAATGTGTAGTGCTTCCTTTGCTGCTTTGTCCGTACGTTCATTGCCAGCTACTCCCACATGTCCAGGGACCCAAATAAAAGTAATTTTGATCCCCGCCCCCTGCGGGTAGGGGGATTGAGGATACTCCCGCAGTATCCCTGCTTGTCGTAAGAGGGGATTAAAAGGGCGGGGAGACAACCCCGATAACAAACCCCGGGCCAGCAAAGGTTGAGCCCGGACAGTCTCGTGGGTCAACTGTCTGTGTGCGGCTACACCACCTGGCCTGCGATCCACCCGCATGTTTGACGTGTGCGGAGACACGTAAGGAGGAGAAGGGGATCTTGGAAGGTGTGGTACGTGGTTCCCAGCCGGGTGTCGGATGCCCGGTATGGGCTATGGGCCAATACCAATCTTCGGTAGTAGTAGTAGTTTTGGTTTTTAAGGTGCGTCGACGGCTAAGGTCATTTTGCACGTTGTCAAATATTTAATAAACGAGTACTTATGCTCATTAAAAAGTGAGAATGTAACAATATAGGTATGCTAAAATGTCCGCGCCGGCCATTTCGGCCGATCGACCGTTGACCACTTGGTCAGAGCCGACAATTTCATCCAGGAGGCCTTTCTTCTCCGTCAACATGTCGTAGGTGTCTTCTTCGACATGGAGAAGGCATGCGACCGAGTGTGGCGGCATAAGATATTGATGACTCTACATGAGGGGGGATTGAGGGGCAATTTACCGATTTTTATCAAGAATTATTTAACTGACCGTGTTTTTCAAGTTAAATTAGGTAGACACTTATCCAAATTTTATCGGCAGGACATTGGAGTTCCACAGGGTTCAGTTTTAAGTGTAAAACTCTTCGCAATCGCGATCAACGACATAGCTAAATGCATTAAACCTCCACTCATGGTATCTTTGTTCGTTGACGACCTAGCAATATTTTGCAGGTCGTCCAAAATAGCCACTGCAACCAGAGTGACTCAGTTGGCTCTAAACAAACTGGAGGTTTGGACGCGGAGGAATAGCTTTATGTTTTCCTCGGAAAAGTGCAAATGCCTCCATTTTTACCGGGTGAGGGGACATTACATTCCGCCAGCTTTGTCACTTAATGGCAAAACTCTCCCGTATGTGGAGTCTGTCCGATTCCTCGGTATGACTTTTGACTACCGACTGAACTGGCGTGAACACATACAGATTCTGAGAGATAAATGTCTACGGACTCTAAATATTTTAAAATTTTTAAGTAACAACTTGAGGTGCCGATTGATTGTCCCTGCTTTTATTGTATCGCGCACTCGTACGTTCCTAACTGGACTATAGGTCAGTTGTTTACGCTTCAAGTCGCGACTCCTACTTAAGGCCTTTAACAACAGTACACAACGCAGGGCTTCGTATTTCCACTGGTGCTTTCCGGACCAGTCCTGTCCTCAGCATTTATGCTGATTCCGGGGAGCCTCCGTTACCGTACCGTAGGGACATACAGATGTGCTCTTAAGTGGCGAAAATTTTAGCTACCAAGAATCACCCGTGTTTTAATTTGATTTTTAACCCTAGATTTATGGGACTTTTAATCGACGGACAAGAGCTACCAAGCCGCTCAGTATTCGTTTTAATTTATTTATTCAGGGTGTCGGGTTAAGACTCCCAGAGGTTCATCCTGTTGGGTACTCGAGTTACCCAACGTGGATTATTCCGCCGCCGAACAACCATATGGCACTCGGTAGGCGCCATAAATCCCACACCACTGCTCTAGAATACCAACGCCTCTTCAATGAATTTCTCTGTCGCCACTCCGATTTCATCCCAGTATACACGGATGGATCGAAGTCGGATGCAGCCTGTTCGTGCGCGGTTACCTCGTCCCATCACGGTGTCGTCCAGTCCAGGCTCAATACGCTGTGTAGCGTGTACACAGCGGAACTTCTGGCTATTAAGATGGCCCTTGAAGGAATTAGGGGTTCTTCGGGGTCTTATGTCATCTGCACGGACTCGAGCGCGCTGCAATCCATTTCCGTCTTTTCTTCACCACACCCTATTGCCCAGCGAATACATACTACCCTTTTATCCCTTAATAGAAAGGGAATCTAAGTTATTTTTATCTGGTTCCCAGGGCATATGGGTATTGTAGGAAATGAGAAGGCAGATGCAGCTGCAAAGGAAGCGCTAAATATCCCTGAGCCGACGACGACGCTAGTACCCTATCAGGATATGCAAGCCTCTCTCCGTAAAATAGTCCTAGGGCAGTTTGGAGTAGAGTGCACTATGGAGGGATGTCCCAAACAATAAGTTACGGACAATTAAACCGGTAACGTCGGGGTGGCCCACTTCCGTCAGGGGTAGTCGCAGAGAGGAAGTGGTCATCACACGATTAAGAATCGGGCATTGCGCCCTGACCCACTCGTTCCTCTTTACAGAAGAGAAAATTCCTCCGCGATGTGATGACTGTGACTGTCCTCTCAGTGTGCGACATATCCTGACGGAGTGTGACAAATACCGGGACACACGTAACAGGCTAGGCATCAGCGGCGACCTAGAACACGTTCTAGGCAACGATGCTGATCGCCTATGCCATGTTATTACCTTTTTAAAAGAAATAAACCTCATGAGTAAAATCTAATCTATTGTCATAAACTGGACCTTTTATACTGCCTCTGATTTTTATTCTATATTTATATTTCTACATATTTATGTTTCTGCATATTTAGTGTTATAAATTAGTTTGTTCGTGGTGCAAAATGACCATAGTTGTCGATGCACCCTATAAACCCAAATCTACTACTACTACTTATGAATCGGTCCCAGTGCGGCCATTCATACCGGTACTCATGCGATGCTACCAGTGCCAGCGATTCGGCCACATGGCCACACGGTGTGAGGGCAAGGCCACCTGCCCCCGCTGCACAGTGTGTCAGACCCGAAAATAGACGGAAAAAATTAATTTCACGAAGATCATTATTTTACCTAATATAATTCCTAGATATATAGTTAATAGTTTGTATTTTCATTGTAAGCTATTTCAAGCTGTTGGATACTTCATGTTAATCTCAGACATGACAGCAAAGTTCAAGGTTTTAGAATCCTTATATTTTGGTATTAAATTGTCCCGCGACTGCTACATGTTTCAGCTTTTATGCTTGTGACGTCTAAAAGAAAATGGATTATAGAGCCACATTTTTAAGAGCTCCAATATATCCTCTTTTATATCCATAAGCCTTTTCAGGTCTCCGGTGAACACTGTGGGGTGTATGCGCTTTAGTCTACGCATGGAAACTGATTACTAAGGTCGAAATGTTACAATTTACGTTCGTTGACAAACAACCAACATTTCCATGGATTTCCGCCATGAAATATATATCAATTGTAAGCTGGAACCATGGTAAATCAGATACAAAGACTTATGGCTGCTAATATCTGCTAGCCTGATTACTGCAACAATGTAAAACAGCGAGCGCGCCACTCGCCATGGTTGCGGGCACTCCTCTACAGCGCCGGCTGCCGCAGTGCATTGTAAATTCTGTCTCAGATACTTTGCGTGTTCCAGTAACTGTGTACGGGTTTCCCAAATAGGAGTTGCCCGAAAAGTTGACAGGAACAGTTTCGCGTTCCTATGTAAAGCCAGTGTTTCAGTTTTCCAATTTTAATTAGTTTAGAGCAATTTACCTATCGTGCCACGATTTGTGAGTGCTTGCAGCTTCTGGAGCGAAGAATTTGTCAGTGAGTTAAGGTAAGGATAGTTTTGGAACTACGAAATCCTGCATTTGTTTATAAATACACGGACACTGATTTATATTTTTCATATATTACTTATAAGTATATCTATGTTTTACAGCTAGTCAGGCTTACAGCATGTCCACCCCAAAGCGCCGAGAATTGATTGACATTCTTTGGCAAAAGAGTACGATTGCTGAGCAGGTACAACATGTGTCAAACTATTTATTTGTGAAGCTGTTGATTCCTGAGGATTCAAACCAAAGGCGGAAGATCCTAAGTGTCGTTCGCTCATTTTGCTACAAAATAAATTCAAGTAGTAGTAGTAGTAGATTTAGGTTTATAGGGTGCGTCGACAACTATGGTCATTTTGCACCACGCACAATCTAATTTATAATAATAAATATGTAGAAATATAAAAAAGTAGAAATATAAATATAGAGTAAAAATCAAAGGCAGTATAAAAGGTCCAGTTTATGACAATAAATTAGATTTTATTCATTAAGTTTATTTCTTTTAAAAAGGTAATAACATGGCATAGGCGATCAGCATCGTTGCCTAGAACGTGTTCTAGGTCGCCGTTGATGCCTAGCCTGTTACGTGTGTCCCGGTATTTGTCACACACTGTCAGGATATGTCGCACACTGAGAGGACAGTCACAGTCATCACATCGCGGAGGAATTTTCTCTTCTGTAAAGAGGAACGAGTGGGTCAGGGCGCAATGCCCGATTCTTAATCGTGTGATGACCACTTCTTCTCTGCGACTACCCCTGACGGAAGTGGGCCACACTGACGTTACCGGTTTAATTGCCCGTAACTTATTGTTTAGGACATCGCTCCAAAGTGCACTCCACTGCTCTAGGACTATTTTACGGAGAGAGGCTTGCAGATCCTGATAGGGTACTAGCGTCGTATTCGGCTCAGGGATATTTAGCGCTTCTTTTGCAGCTGCATCCGCCTTCTCATTTCCAGCAATACCCATATGTCCTGGGACCCAGAGAAAAATAACTTTGATTCCCTTTCTATTAAGGGATAAAAGGGTAGTATGTATTCGCTGGACAATAGGGTGTGGTGAAGAAAAGACGGAAATGGATTGCAGTGCGCTCATTGAGTCCGTGCAGATGACAAAAGACCCCGAAGAACCCCTAATTCCTTCAAGGGCCATCTTAATAGCCAGCAGCTCCGCTGTGTATACGCTACAAAGCGTATTGAGTCTGGACTGGACGACACCGTGATGGGAGGAGGTAACCGCGCACGAACAGGCTGCATTCGACTTCGATCCATCCGTGTATACAGGGATGAAATCGGAGTGGCGACAGAGAAATTCGTTGAAGAGGCGCTGGTATTCTAGAGCAGTGGTGTGGGATTTATGGCGCCTACCAAGTGCCATATGGATGTCCGGCGGCGGAATAATCCACATAGGGTAACTCGAGTACCCAACTGGATAAACATCTGGGAGTCTTAACCCGACACCCTGAATAAATAAATTAAAACGAACACTGAGCGGCTTGGTAGCTCTTGTCCGACGATTAAAAAGTTCCATAAATCTAGGGTTAAAAATCAAATTGAAACACGGGTGATTCTTGGTAGCTAAAATTTTCGCCACATAGGAGCACATCAGTATGTTCCTACGGTACGGTAACGGAGGCTCCCCGGAATCAGCATAAATGCTGAGGACCGGACTAGTCCGGAAAGCACCAGTAGAAATACGAAGCCCTGCGTTGTGTACTGTTGTTAACGACCTTAAGTAAGAGTCGCGACTGGAAGCGTAAACAACTGACCCGTAGTCCAGTTTGGAACGTACGAGTGCGCGATATAATAAAAGCAGGGACATTCGATCGGCACCCCAAGTTGTGTTACTTAAAAATTTTAAAATATTTAGAGTCCGTAGACATTTATCTCTCAAAATCTGTATGTGTTCACGCCAGTTCAGTCGGTAGTCAAAAGTCATACCGAGAAATCGGACGGACTCCACATACGGGAGAGTTTTGCCATTGAGTGACAAAGTTGGCGGGAAGTAATGTCCCCTCACCCGGTAAAAATGGACGCATTTGCACTTATCCGAGGAAAACTTAAAGCCATTCCTCCGCGTCCAAACCTCCAGTTTGCTTAGAGCCAACTGAGTCACTCTGGTTGCAGTGGCTATTTTGGACGACCTGCAAAATATTGCTAGGTCGTCAACGAACAGAGATCCCATGAGTGGAGGTTTAATGCATTTAGCTATGTCGTTGATCGCAATTGCGAAGAGTGTCACACTTAAAACTGAACCCTGTGGAACTCCAATGTCCTGCCGATAAAATTTGGATAAATGTCTACCTATTTTGACTTTAAAAACACGATCAGTTAAAAAATTCTTGATAAAAATCGGTAAATTGCCCCTCAAACCCCACTCATGTAGAGTCATTAATATCTTATGCCGCCACACTCGGTCGTATGCCTTCTCCATGTCGAAGAGGACACCTATGACGTGTTGACGGAGAAGAAAGGCCTCCTGGATGAAATTGTCGGCTCTGACCAGGTGGTCAACGGTCGATCGGCCGCGTCTAAAGCCGCATTGAATATTCGAAAGAAGATTTCGGCGCTCCAACCACCAAACGAGACGCCGATTTACCATTCTTTCCATTACCTTGCACAGGCAACTAGTAAGGGAGATGGGTCTATAATTATTCGGGTCAGCTCTATCTTTACCCTGTTTGAGAATGGGGACTACTGTGGACTGCCGCCAGGAGGGTGGAAAACTACCCTCAGCCCAAAGTTGGTTGAGGGAGCGAAGGACTTCCACTAATGCCCCCTCCGGAATATTCCGGAGAAACGCATTATGGATGTCGTCCAATCCTGTGGCCGAGTCGCGTGAGTCTGCAATGGCAGAACGCAGTTCCCAAAGGCAGAAGGGGATATTATAGTCTGCCGTCCACCACTTCTCAGTAAAGATAAGTTTCTGAGATTCAATGCGCCTCTTGGTGTGTAGGAATTCTTCCTCATAGGTGTCGTCGCTGTATGTATTGGCGAGTGACTGCCCAAAAACCTCGCTAATAGCCGACGGAGATGTCAGTAAATTACCACCGATATTGAGGAATGAGACGCTGAGCTGATTGTGGTTTCCCGAAATTCGTCTAACCTTGTTCCATACCTGTGAAAGGGGCGTTCTACAATTGACATCAGATACATATTTAATCCAGGAGGCCTTTTTCGCCTCCTTCACCACCTTTCGAGCTTTTGCTCTGAGGCGCCTGAAGGAGGACAAATTTGTCTCAGTGGGGTGCTTGTTAAAAATTCGTAACGCCTTCTTGCGTTTACGAATCGCTTCAGCACAATCATCGTTCCACCAGGGGACTGCAGGCCTAGTTATGCAATGCAGTGATTTGGGCACACTGCAATTTGCGGAATCGATGATATTGCGGGTCAGCATTTCAATGTTTAAAGGCCCATCACGGTTGTTGTCATGTTTAAAATTGATTTTTTCCCTAAAAGCAGACCAATCGGCATTCCGGACAACCCAGTTGCCCGGCCGTATTAAGTCAGTGTTAAAATTATTTTCTCTGTGTAGAAAAAGGGGGAAATGATCACTGCCACATAGATCATCGTGGACAGACAGACAGATCTTGCTCATTAACGTGCTCGATGCAATACAAAGATCAATACAAGAATACTGACCGTTAAAAGAGTTAAACCGGGTGTGTTCCCCTTTATTCAATAAAAACATGTTAAAATCAGTAATAAAATTAGATAAAATACGCCCCCTACGGTCACACTGTGAACGCAAACTACCCCATAGGGTATCATGAGCGTTAAAATCACCAGATAAAATAAAAGGTCTGGGCAACTGACGAACAAGGGCTTCTAAGTTGGATCGAGTGACCGGGGCACCCTCCGGCAAGTAGACGTTACATAACGTCACAGCCTCTGGGGCATGCACCGTCACTGCGACCGCCTGGAAAGGCGTGTTCAGCTGCACTCGGGAGGTGTAAAGGGCCTCCCGAGTAGCAACCGCCACTCCACCCTGGGCACGTTGGCCACTGGTGTCGTCCCATCTAAAAACGTTAAAACCATTTAAAATGCCCTTGTCCGTGCTTTTAAAATGGGTCTCTTGTAGACATATACAAGAGGGGTTAAAGTCACGAATTAAAATGCACAGCTCCTCCTTATGGCGATAAAAACCGTTACAGTTCCACTGTAATATAAAAGCCATTAAAAATTTAAAAGGGAATAAAATACAATAAATAAATAAATAAATCAAAAGGGCAAGAGTCGGACTCTGAACACAAGTGGTCAGCGTCTAAGGCGATTCTTCTTGCCTTTTTGCCTAGCGACGAGGATTTCCGTCTCCGAGAGACTTTCGTCCTCCTCCATTTGTTCCAGCTCTAGCTGTTTTGAGCTGGAAGATCCTGGGGATGGTGTCTTCTCACACGTTTTGTGTGTTACCCCAGTTTCTGGTTTTTGTGGAGACTTTTTCAAGGACCCCAGGTTGGTGGTTGAAGTTTTTTCTGCTGGTTTAATAGCCTTAGCCAGCTTGGCCGATTCTTTCTCTGTTGGCTTTAGGTTAACTGCTTCTGTTTGGGTTCCAATGGTACTTCTCTGAACAGGTGGAGCCACAACAGTGGCAAAGGACCTGGAAAAAGTGGGGGCGACCATTTCCCTGTACTTTTTCCTGGCCTCGAAATATGTTGATTTGTCCAGTGTTTTAAATTCCATTATCTTGCGCTCTTCCAATAGTTTGGGACATTTCCTAAAGTACACCGGATGATCGCCCTCGCAGTTAACACAGTGAGGTTCTTTTGAGCACTCCGCACCCTCATGCTCCTCCAAGCCGCAGCGCGGGCAGGTGGCCTTGCCCTCACACCGCGTGGCGATGTGGCCGAAACGCTGGCACTGGAAGCAGCGCATGGGAGCCGGTATGAATGGCCGAACAGGTACCGATTCAAAACCGATAAAAACCTTGTCGGGGAGTCGATCTAGCGCAAAAGTGAGGACAACGGACGTTGTATTTCTCACTTCTCCGTCACGCTTCGTAGTAAGCTTACGAGCATCTGTCACGCCTTGAGACGCCATCTCACACTTGATCTCGTCCACTTCTACGTACAACAGATCGTAGTGAGAGATTACTCCCCGACAGGTGTTTAGGGTGCGGTGCACTTGAACTGAAACCGGTATATCATGCAGTTTTTCCATTTTAAGCAACTTTTCTGCTTGAATATTATTACTGCATTCGATGAGCAGTGTGCCGTCGCGGAGCTTCTTGGCCGATTTGAGGTCACCTCGGACGAGAGAAGACAAGACCCGGCGAATGAGGAAAGGAGAAACCTTTTTAAGTGTTTCTCCTTCCTTTTGGCACCTCATCACGAGGTAGCGTTTACTACCATTGAACTGCATTTCTCCCCCGCCCTTATCAGGGCGGGATCTTTTAGGAGGTGGAAGATTAGTTTCCGCCATACCATAAAGAAGTTCGTCCCCCGAGCTCCCCACCCACCTTGGAGCCACACATTCGGGACGCCGCACCGCAAACCGGTGCGGTCGCCAGGGCTACCCGAGGGGATATAGCACCCTAGAGGTGGTTGTCTGTTTCGGGTTGGGTCTTTAATGCACGGGCCCACCAAACCCGTACATCTCCGACCGCCCTACGCAGACCCCCACCTCCCTGGCACTCGCCACCGTTAAGCTTACGCCACGGAAGCCGATTGACCGGGAGTGGCTAGCTCCCGGCCGCCCGTTTACAGCGAATCCGGGGCCAGAGAGGGGTATTGGCCCCCAGTCCATACCGGGCATCCGACACCCGGCTGGGAACCACGGACCTCACCCTCCAGGATCCCCTTCTCCTCCTTACGGGTCACCGCACACGGCAAACATGCGGGTGGATCGCAGGCCAGGTGGTATGGCCGCACACAGACAGTTGACCCACAAGACTGTCCGGGCTCAACCCTTGTTGGCTCTGGGTTTGTTTTCGGGGTTGTCTCCCCGCCCTTTTAGTCGCCTCTTACGACAAGCAGAGATACTGCGGGAGTATTCTCAATCCCCCTACCCGCAGGGGGGAAATAAATTCAAAATGGAAATCCTGCCGTAGAAATAGGCAGTTCTTTTTAAGCACAAACATAAAGTGGTTGAATGAAGAGCTTCCTCTACCTTTAGCAACAAGTCTTAAATCAGTTGACGGCGCAGTAGGCAGACCCAGGAAGCTATTTACAGAGTGCTCTGACAGGGGAAAGCGTTTTAAGGTGGCGAAACTGCGTAGGTCAGGAACTGCTGAAGAGTTGGGGTATGCTGCACATATGAATCTTCGAACTGAGAAAAAAGAAGACGCAGCAAAACTACTGAAGGAGATGATTTACACGACCCCAACGCGCGCAAAAAAGATTCGCATGGCATTCAAAGCGGCAAACACGGCAAAGCCCATCTCTCCCTACACGCCTGATGAAGCGCTTGCTCTTCTCGTGGACCGTGATATGTCAAGACAAACATACATAATTTTGAGGAACGGGGCAAAACAGAGGAACGCTAACTTATATCCTGCATATGCGATCGTAAAGGAGGCAAAGCAGCGCTGCTATCCGGAGCATTTGAAATTTGAAGAAACTCGAGCAGAAGCACAACTTCAAAGTCTTCTGGACCACACTGCTCGTCGCTTAGTCCAGTTTCAAGATGCTGTCGTCATTTCTGTGGGTTCTCAGTGTCACCTGAATCTCAAACTTTTTAGTAAATGGGGATGCGATGGCAGCTCTGGTCAGAGCGTCTATAAACAGAGCTTTGCTGATTGCAATGCTAGAGACGACTCCCTGTTTGTAACTAGCTTTGTTCCACTTCTACTCACCGGCACCGATCAACGTAATGGAAAGAAGCTTATTATTTGGAGCAATCCTCGACCTTCGTCTACTCGGTACTGTAGGCCAATCCGCCTTCAATTTATGAAAGAAACAACCGAAAGTACGAAGGCAAGCAAGAAGTACATTGATAAAGAAATTGATTCACTGGCACCAACACAATTAACTATTCAAGATAGGACCATTTCTGTGCAGCATAAACTCATGTTTACCATGGTTGATCAGAAGGTATGTGCCTCCATTACAGGAAGATCCTCCCAATCATGCTACATTTGCGGAGCGAAACCTAAGGAGATGAATAAACTTGACACCATAGTTGCAAGAAAAGTCGATTATTCCACATTTGAGTTTGGGCTATCTACGCTGCATGCATGGATAAGAAGTATGGAGCTCATTCTTCACATTTCGTATCGGATCGACTTAAAAAAATGGAAGGTTAGTGGTGATGCTGCGAAATGCAAACTTGACTCTAGGAAAGCCGCTGTACAGGCTCAGTTTAAGAAGGAAGCTGGATTCATGCCTGATGTACCTAGGGCTGGAGGAAGCGGCTCGTCAAATGATGGCTATATGGCTAGACGATTTTTTGCCAACCCAACTTTGACGGCCAAAATTACAGGGGTTAATGAAAGTTTCATCACACGCCTTTCTGTGATCCTCGGTGCATTGTCCAGTGGGCACGAATTAAACGTCATCAAATTTAAGCAATATTGCCTGGAAACTGCTCATTTGTACGTGTCTCTTTATGAATGGTATTACATGCCATCATCGTTACACAAGATACTGATACATTCATCAGAGGTAGTGTCTGCAGCGTTACTGCCAATAGGACAGCTTTCAGAAGATGCGCAAGAGGCATTAAATAAATGTTTCAAGAAATACAGAGAACACCATGCGCGAAAGTGTTCCAGGTACGTTTTCTTCAATAAGGGTTTTACAAATATTTTAAACATTAGATTTACTTTCTGACGTGTAAATAGGTTTTAATTATTAAGCATTGCATTTTAATAGGTCTGCGAACATGGAAGACGTTTTCCGTCGACTTCTGGTTGCTTCTGATCCTGTAATTTCTGGATTAAGAAGCATATCCCCCAGGAAAGGAAAACTATTGGCTCCTGCCACCATGGACCTGCTTCTGGCTCCTCATCCTTTAGCGGTGACACAAGATGTTTTATCTGATTGCGATTCATCAGAAAGTGATTGACTGGAGATCACTAATTTTGGCGGTATTTATACTCAAATGATTACCTTATGGCCGCTTGCTTAAGGAGACTTTTTCTATGCTGCTCTTACATTTTAAAACTCTGTTTAAAAATCACTCAAAATTTGTTTTTATGGACAAAAGTGCCACTCACTGTCATGATACGTCTTGGAGGTCCTATTAAAACTAATTATAAGCAATTTGGAATTTTTTCCTATTTTTTTAAATTCTGTCCCACTGTGCGCTGTGGACTGGAGAAGCATGAGGGTGCGGAGTGCACAGGTGACCCACTTTGCGTCAATTGCGAGGGTGCACATCCCGTGTACTCTCGTAATTGTCCAAAGATGGTCGAAGAGCGCAAGATAATAGAGATTAAGACGGTTGAGAAAATCCCGTACTTCGAAGCTCGGAATAAGTACAGAGCATCTCCAATGCATGGGCCCTCCAAACCCATACACCTTCGGCCGCCCTACGCAGGCCCCCGTAACTCCAGCACTCGCCATCGAAACGTGTCGACATAGGTTGGTAGGTTGGATAGATAGGTTGGACATCCTCGGTCAGGGATAGCCGACGGGAAGAGGTTGTTGTCACCAGGCTAAGAATAGGGCATACAGCCCTGACACACTCTTATCTCTTTACCCCCGAGAAGGACGCCCCAAATTGCGATAACTGCAACTGCCGTCTGACTGTGAAGCATCTACTTGTAGACTGTTTAAAATATCGGATGCAACGCGAACGCCACAAAATATGTGGGGGTCTGAACAAGGTGTTGGGTGACAATCGTAATGCTATAGATAGCGTTCTTAAATTTCTCCATGAAGTTAATTTATTGTCCAAAATTTAAGGCCCAGGAAGAGCATTGTAAATTTCCTAATAGCCCAAATGTAACTCTTTTGCCATATGACTATGACTAATACAGACTTAGACCTATTGTGTCCACTGATAATCTATACTATTCCTAAGTATTCCTATATACTTACTATGTTTTTTTGTGACTCTTGCTTTTAATCTGGATAAGCAAAGGTGCAAAATGACCTTAGTAGTCGACGCACCTTAAAAAATAATACTACTACTACTACGTGTCGATAAGCCGATTGATCAGGACTGGCTAGGTCTTGACCGCCCGTTTACAGGGGATCCAGGACCAAAGTGGGATATTGAAGTCCTGCCCATACCGGGCATCCGACACCCGGCTGGGTGCCGGAGAACTCACCCACCAGGATCCCCTTCTCCCGCTTACGGGTCTCGGCACACGGCTAACATGCGGGTGGATCGCACGCCAGCTGGTATGGCCCCACACAGACAGTGGACCCACAAGACTGTCCGGACGCATCCCTTGCTGGACTGGGGGGTTGTTTTCGGGGTTGTCTCCCCGCCCTTTTAGTCGCCTCTAACGACTAGCAGAGATACTGCGGGAGTATTCTCAATCCCCCTACCCGCAGAGGGTACCGATTCATAACCGACAAACACCTTGTCGGGGAGCTGATCACGCGCGAACGTGAGTACAACTGACGCCGTATTTACCCTTTCTCCGTTGCGCTTTGTAGTGAGTCGACGAGCATCGGTGACCCCCTGAGAGGCCATCTCCCGCTTGATCTCGTCGATCTCCACGTACAAAAGGTCGTAGTGACTTATCACTTCCCGACAGGTGTTCAATGTGCGGAGCACCTCGACCTTAACGGGGATTTCGCCAAGCTTTACTAATTTCAATAGCTTCTCGCATTGAGCTCTCGTTGCCGTTTCGATGAGCATTGTGCCATCGCGAAGTTCCTTTGCCGATTTAAGTTCCCCGGGAACAGAACCAGACAATATCTTACGAATGAGGAAGGGAGACACCTTCTTCAGGCTCTCCTCTTCCTTCTGACACCTCATCACTAAGTAGCGCTGACTAGCGCCGGAAACATTATCTCCCAGGCCAGCCAGGTGGAATGGCCGCACACAGACAGCTGACCCACAAGACTGTCCGGGCTCAACCCTTGCTGGCTCTGAGTTTGTTTTCGGGGTTGTCTCCCGGCCCTTTTAGTCGCCTCTTACGACAAGCAGGGTTGCTGCGGGAGTATTCTCAATTCCCCTACCCGCAGGGGGGAGGACGTGAAGGAAAATCAAGCATTTTTGGTTTTCGCCAAAAAACTACTTTGGTGTCATATGTGCCAAAACCAAAAAAAAATGTTTTGCTCATATCAACAATGCACGATGACGATGCTATTGACAATGGGATAATTGGACAATGCTACGGGTGAAAATAAAAAAATCAGATATCATCACCTAGGTAGGTAGGTAGGTATTGATTTTTGGGGTGCTTCGACAGCCAAGGTCATTTCGCACCACCCATTCTCTAATTTATCCATAGGCAATATATTAAACTATATTTACGGTAGATCGAAATAAGACTAAAAATAAGAATAAAAACATGTCTGTATTAGATTATATTTTATTAAAAAGGTCAGTTTCTTTTAGCAGCAATATGACACGGTTAAGACGATCAGGATCATTGCCTAGAACATGCTCTAGGCTCCCCCTGATCCCTAACCTGAGGCGTGCATTCCGAAATAAGTTACAATCCGTCAGGATGTGTCGCACACTGAGTGGCATGTTGCACTCATTGCAGAGAGGCGGTTCCTTCTCTTCGGTGAAGAGATACGAGTGAGTCAGACGGCAATGACCGATTCGTAGCCGTGCAATGACGACTTCCTCTCTGCGACTGCTCCTGACGGACGTTGGCCATGCTGCCGTTACCGGTTTTAAACTTCGTAATTTGTTATTTGGGAGATCGTTCCATTGCTCCTGCCACTGTTGGAAAACTGAACCCTTTAGATGGGACCGAAGGTCTTCGAAAGGTACCAGAGTTGATGTGCAATTTTCTTCTTTTAGGGCAGCCTTCGCAGTTGCATCGACACGTTCATTCCCGACAATTCCCATGTGGCTGGGGACCCACAGAAAGATGATGGTGACTCCCTTCTTTTGAAGGGAGAGTAGCGACTCATGGATCTGCTGGCATAATGGGTTCGTAGAAGAACGGTCGGAAATAGAGTTTAGGGCACTTATAGAGTCAGAGCAAATTGCGAAGGATCCTCCACTACTGTCTATTCTACACAGAGCCATCTTTATAGCAAACAGCTCCGCCGTGAATACACTGCAGAGTGGACTGAGTTTAGCCTTTATGGTACCGTGATAAGAAGAAACTACGGCACAGGCACAGGCGGTATGGGACTTCGACCCGTCTGTGAATACAGTGACAAAATTGGGGTGGTTGCCCAGGAACACAGAGAAGGTACGCTGGCACTCAGCAGCAGTGGTGGAAGCCTTTGGACGATCACTAAGGAGCATCTTTATTATAGGAGTAGGAGTTAGCCATGGTGGGTGGTTAGATGACCCGACAGGGTATAAATCCGGTAGACCAACTCCTCGTTCTCGAATAAAATAGTTAAAACGAACATTGGCAGGCCTTGTGGCCTTTGTCTTACGGTTAAAAACATCTAAAAATCGTGGTTTTGAAAACAAGTTAAAACATGGATGCGTCTTCATTGCTAAAACCTTTGAGGCGTAGTTGCACATTAGCAGGTTCCTTCGGTAGCACAAAGGCGATTCTCCTGCATCAGAGTAGATGCTCAGGATAGGGCTGGTCCGAAACGCCCCCGTACACAGTCGTAAACCGGTATTGTGTATCACAGTCAGTGGTCGAAGGTACGACTCTCGACCGGAAGAGTACACAAAGGAACCATAGTCAAGTTTTGACCTTACTAAAGCACGATACAATAAAATTAGTGTGGAGCGATCAGCTCCCCATGTCGAGTGACTTAGGTACTTGAAAATGTTTAACGTTTTGTGACATTTCAATTTTAAACTTTCTATGTGAGCACGCCAGTTGAGGCGGTAGTCAAATGTCAGGCCTAAAAAACGGATTGAGTCGACAAATGGAAGGTTTTTACCACCCAAGCGTAACGCTGGAGGGATGTTATGTCCCCTACACCGGCGGAAATGAACGCATTTGGTTTTCTCTGAGGAGAACTTAAAACCATTACACTGGGCCCACATGTGCAGTTTGTTCAGAGTGAGTTGGATTAGTCTGGCTGCTGTAGCGGGTTGGGATGACCTACAAAAAATTGCAAAGTCATCCACAAACAGTGATGCTATTACTGGTGTGCCTACACAGTTAGCAATATCGTTAATCGCTACAGCGAAAAGCGTTACACTAAGGACAGAACCCTGAGGAACTCCATTTTCTTGGCTGTAAAATTGCGATTTATGCTGGCCTATTCTGACTTTAAAAACTCGGTTGGATAAAAAGTTCCGAATAAAAATGGGTAGATTACCCCTAAAACCCCATTCGTGCAGAGTGTGTAGAATTTTGTGTCGCCAAGTTCGGTCATAAGCCTTTTCAATATCGAAAAATACGCCAATCACGTGTTGACGTAGAAGGAAGGCTTCCTGGATAAAATTGTCTATCCTTACTAGGTGATCAGTGGTGGAACGGCCCCTACGAAATCCACACTGGACACCAGAAAGAAGGTTGCGACGCTCTAGCCACCATATGAGCCGCCGATTCACCATTCTTTCCATAATCTTGCAAAGGCAGCTAGTAAGAGATATCGGCCTGTAGTTGTTCGTGTCAGTTCGGTCTTTACCCTGTTTTAATATAGGGACTACAACAGACTCCCGCCAGGACGATGGAAAGGAACCTTCAACCCATAGCTGATTGAAGGTGTGGAGGACCTCCAACAATGCCGATTCCGGAATATTCCGGAGAAAGGCATTGTGGACTTCGTCGGGACCTGGAGAAGTCATGTGGGAGTCCGCAATGGCGGACTCTAGTTCCCACAGGGAAAACGGAAGGTTATAATCTGCCAGGGATCGTCGCTCCTTAAAGTCGATAGAAGATGCCTCCTTTTCCTTCTTAATTTTTAAAAAACTATCATCGTAGCTTTTATTAGAGCTGGTTTTGGCTAGTTCCTGACCGAATATATTTCCAATAGAAGATGGCGATGTAACTGTGTTGCCTCCAACACGTAGAAAGGAGACGCCGAGCTGTTGTTGGTTGCCAGATATACTTCTTACTTTACGCCAAACCTGTGCAACCGGCGTCCGACTGTTGACGCCAGAGACAAATTCCATCCAGGAAGCCCTCTTCGCCTCCTTCACCACCTGACGTGCCTTCGCTCTTAATCGTCGGAAGGCGGAAAGGTTCATGTTCGTGGGAAATTTTTTAAAAATTCGTAACGCCTTCTTACGTTGACGAATGGCTTCTGCGCATTCCTCGTTCCACCATGGTACTGCTGGTCTCAGTTTGGTGCCCTTTGACCGAGGAACACTGCACCTTGCGCTTTCAATCAGGCAATTCGTTAACCTCTCAATGTTCATTATAGGGTCACATGCTTCGTCGTGGTTAAAATTAAAAACTTTTTTAAAATAAGACCAGTCACCTTTCCGGATAATCCAGTTACCCGGACGAATATAATCTAAAATAAGATTTTGGTCTTTTTTGACTAACAGGGGAAAATGATCGCTCCCACACAAATCATTATGCACGGATATTTCCATCTTGTTTATCAAACTGCTCGATGCAATGCACAGGTCAATCGCAGAGCACTGACCGTTAAAAGCATTAAAACGGGTTTTCTCCCCGTTGTTCAATAAAATCATGTTAAAATCTAAAATAAAATTGGCTAAAATACGACCTCTTCGGTCGCACTGACTCCTAGAACTCCCCCACAGGGTGTCATGTGCATTAAAATCTCCTAGTAAAATGTAGGGCTTCGGGAGTTGACGGACAAGGGCGTCCAAGTTAAAACGAGTAACCGGTGCAGCCTCCGGGAGATAAACATTGCACAATGTTACCGGTTCCGGGGCGTACACGGTTACCGCCACTGCCTGAAACGGCGTGTTAAGCTGTACTCGGGAGGTGTAAAGAGCCTCCCGAATGTAAACAGCCACTCCACCCTGGGCTCGATTGCCACTGGTGTCGTCAAATCTAAAAGTGTTAAAACCTTTTAAAATGCCCTTGTCCGTCCTCTTAAAATGTGTCTCTTGAAGACATATACAAAGAGGGTTAAAATCATGAATTAAAAGGGTCATCTCCTCCTTATGCCGGTAAAAACCATTGCAGTTCCACTGCAAGATAAAAGCCATATTTGATAGTATAAAATATAAAAATAAAACTATGATCGAGCTATCCGTGCAATGGGAGGATCAACGCTTAATACGGCGCCTTCTTCCCGACTGTTTTGCGAGGAGGATTTCTGTCTCAGAGAGACTTTCATCCTCCTCCATACATTCCGGCTGTCCGGGCTTGGACATACCGGATGGTGGTGCCTTTTCCCGCGAGTTATTAGCGTTCGGGGAATTATGTTTAGTGGGGTTCTTCTTGGGAGAACCCGCAGAGCTGGTGGTCACTTTACGAGCCGGGGACAAGTTTTTGGCCGGCATTGCCACTTCTTTCGTCGCTACTTTCATTAAATGTTCACTACTTTCGGTTTGCGTTGCTATAGTGGCTTTAGGGACTGGTGTTACGGCAACTGAGGCGAATGAGCGGGAAAACACAGGAGCTGCTAATGCCCTATACTTTTTCCTCGCTTCGAAATACGTTATTTTTTCCAGTGTCTTTATTTCCATGACTTTCCTTTCTTCCAGCATTTTCGGACATTTGCGAGAGTACACCGGGTGTGCACCCTCGCAGTTGACGCAGTGTGTATCTTGCACACAGTCCTCTCCCTCATGCGCATCCAGGCCGCAGCGTGGGCAGGTGGCCTTGCCCTCACATCGCGTGGCGATGTGGCCGAAGCGCTGGCACTGGAAGCAGCGCATTGGAGCTGGCATATAGGGCCTCACCGGTACTGACTCGTAGCCAATGAATACCTTATCGGGGAGCTTTTCACATCCAAAGGTCAAAACCACAGACGTAGTGTTAATTACTACGCCGTTGCGCCTTGTAGTAAGTCGACGGACATCGCTTACACCTTGAGATGCCATCTCTCTCTTAATTTCGTCGACTTCTACATGGAGGAGGTCAAAGTGACTGATTACTCCCCGACAGGTATTCAATGTACGGTGAACCTCTACTTTTACTGGAAAGTCATGGAATCTATCCGTAGCCAAGAGTTTCTCGCTCTGTGCTATATTTGCCGTTTCGATTAGCAAGGTGCCATCCCTGAGCTTTTTCGCTGACTTGATTTCACCGGGTACCAATGCCGACATAACTTTTCTGATAAGGAATGGGGAAACCTTGGCAAAGGTCTCACCCTCCTTCATGCATCTCATAATGAGAAAGCGCTTACTTCCGTTAGTACACATTTCTCTCCCACCCATGTCCGGGCGGGATTTTTTAGTTGGTGGAAGAATATTATCCGCCATACCAATTTTAAATTTCGTCCCCCGAGCTCCCCACCCACCATGGAGCCACACATTCGGGACGCCGCACCGCAAACCGGTGCGGTCGCCAGGGCTACCCGAGGGGATATAGCACCCTAGAGGTGGTTGACTGTTTCGGGTTGGGTCTTTAATGCACGGGCCCACCAAACCCGTACATCTCCGACCGCCCTACGCAGACCCCCACCTCCCTGGCACTCGCCACCGTTAAGCTGAACGCCACGGAAGCCGATTGACCGGGAGTGGCTAGCTCCCGGCCGCCCGTTTACACAGAATCCGGGGCCGAAGAGGGGTATTGGCCCGTAGTCCATACCGGGCATCCGACACCCGGCTGGGAACCGCAGACCTCACCCTCCAGGATCTCCTTCTCCTCCTTACGGGTCTCCGCACACGGCAAACATGCGGGTGGATCGCAGGCCAGGTGGTATGGCCGCACACAGACAGTTGACCCACAAGACTGTCCGGGCTCAACCCTTGCTGGCACGGGGTTTGTTTTCGGGGTTTTCTCCCCGCCCTTTTAGTCGCCTCTTACGACAAGCAGAGATACTGCGGGAGTATTCTCAATCCCCCTACCCGCAGGGGGGATTTTCTCTTCCGTGAAGAGAAAGGAGTGGGTCAGGGCGGAGTGCCCTATGGCGTTTTATGGTTTAAATACAGTGTTTGATTAGTTAGATTGTCATACTTTTGTGGTTTTTTTCTATTTCTGACCTCATCTTGCTCACCCGTCTTGGAAAGAATATCATCACCTACCTACCTACAGATACCATTACAATAAACACAAGGGTGGAGTAGACACTAGTGATGAAATGTGCGAAACCTATAGTGTCAACCGTAGCACTAGACGATGGCCAATGGTCATATTTTATTCGATGCTCAATTTGGCTGGAATCAATGCCCAGGTTATTCTTGCTAATAATAATGTAAAGGCTCTGAGACGACGTTTGTTTTTGAAGAATCTTGGCGAAGAGTTGGTAAAAGACCAGCTAATTCGAAGGGAAATGAACTCAACGGGCATCACTCTCCCTCTTCAGCTGAAAATAAAAAAGTTCGCTTCAAAAATGGAAAATAGAAAGTTTCAAGAAATCGCTGCCAATGAACCAACGCTAGCAACAACCGAACCAACTCCCTGCAGCTCTAAAATCAGTCAACAATCTCATAAAGGTCAGAAAAAGGTTCGACACCCCTATGGGCCCCAACCCAATTTAGAGAAACAGTTACCGGACAGGATCCTAGCGTAGTGAAAGCTCCGTACTGGCAATGAAAAGAATATTTTATGGCTTTTGTGAGGGAAGTAGCATTTCCCTACATGTGGTCCCGTCGTGAAAGGGTTAACACTAGACCCTCGGATACCTCACCCACCAGGATTCCATTCCCCTTACGGGTCTCCATGCATGGCAAACACATGGGTGGATCGCGGGCCACACGCTACCATCACCACACACATACAACTGATCCACAGGACTGTCCGGACTCATCCCTTTCCTTGACTGGGGGTTTTTATCGGGGCTTTCTTTCCGCCCTTTCAGTCACCTCTTACGTCAAGCAGGGATTGGGCGGGAATATTCTTCATCCCCTACGCGCAGGGGTAGAGGAGAATGTAGATCATTAGATGAAATTGTTATTTACGATTTTATCTCGCCTATTAGAGGTATTTCCTTTTTTTTCAAAAAAATTAATTAATGGAATTTAATACAGATGAAATGCAAGAATGGTAGGTTTCTCTAAAAAAATTTGTTAGGACTTTGAAGTGGGTTAATGGTCAAGCCAAATTCAAACAAGGATATTCATATTGTTTTATCCCGAGGACCCGAGCCGGATGAATAGCCTGCTCCTGATGATAGTCCAATAGCCTGCTCAACCGTGGCCTCAGCTTTCCCCCGATACCTCACGCCTCTACACGATAGGATCAGCCGCCTTATTCCCCTCTACGCATGGCTTATCCACTCGGCCTTGACACGACTCATCCTAGCGTCGGGAAAAGGCAATAGAACAAACAACAGGTAAACGGTTAGTTGAAATAAACGTTGAATGCATAAGAGCACAACATAAGGCATTTTTTAACCTAGAAAATATATAACCAGACATTATAAAACTGGCTCTCAGTGTCATGACGTTCATGAAAAATGTGCAAAAAATTTAATTTTATGAAATAGTGAAATATCAATAACTTGAATATGAACATGAATAATTTATCATATTTTATGTACACATATACTTAGGATGCAAAATGAGATGTTTCACAGAGCTTGATAAGTAAAATACAATGATTTACTAATAGTGACAATATTGGTAGGAATTGAAATATTATATAATAATAATATAATAATAATAATATTTATTTACTCCACAGTTTCATACATATTTTTAAACAGGTGATTTGGAGCTTTAGGCAGTCTAAAAGGTGTCACCTGTGTGGAGACTGCCTTCCGTAACTAAATAGCATTGCTGGCAATTTACAAAAAGTAGTAGTAATTTGATTTATAGGGTGCGTCGACATCGAGGTCATTTTGCACCTCTACTATCTTTATGTTAGCAAAATGTTTCCTTATCAGCTTTTGTCACCGTTACCTTGAAAATGTTAGAAAAGTGACAGGAAATCTGACTTTTGCTTCAAATAGATAAATACAAACCATTAAACTCTAGGTATCGAAAAGAAAAAAAAACGATATTTCAATAATTAAGTAATAAAATTATTTAAAATTAAATATCGAATGTCATAGCTTGTTAAAAATACCAATTTCTTTTAAAAACTTTAAAACTTTGTTGATCCCATCTGCTTCGTCGCCTAAGACTTCTCTTAGGGTTCCACAGATATTCAGGCTTTCACGCACGGCCTCATACTAAACACATTCTGTTAAGATGTGTTCCACACTGAGGATGGATTCGCAAACATCACACCGAGGTTTTGTTTTCTCCTCTGAGAAGAGATACGAGTGCGTAAGGGCACAATGCCCTATCCTCAGGCGAGTGATGGCGACCTCTTCACCACGAGAAATCCTTCTGGACGTGGCCCACTCCGATGTTTCGGGCTTAATCGTTCGGAGTTTATTTCCTGTGGTGCTTTTCCATGCATCTTCCCACTCCTTCATGGCCGTGTTCCGTAGCGTGAGTCGTACATCGTCTGCGGGCACTAAGGTTGAGGTTATAGTCGATAGACTTAGGGCTTTCTTCGCCTCTAAGTCAGCCTTCTCATTCCCAGGAATGCCGACATGTCCAGGGATCCATACGAAGGCTACAATTACTCCCCGCTTTCCTAGGTGGAGCAGTAATGAATGTATCTCCTGGACTATCGGATGCACGGGGGTGAGCTGCGAAATAGAGAGGAGGGCACTAGAGGAGTCTGAGCATATCAGGAACGAAGCATTGCATCTATTGATGGTGCTAAGCGCGATCTTAATGGCCAGTAGTTCTGCCGTAAATACGGTGCAGGAAGGATGCAGTTTCTCCTTTATAACTCCATGGTAGGTAGAAAACACTGCACATGCGCATGTAGAACCACCCTTGGACCCATCCGTAAACACGGGGGTGAAGCTGGAATAATTCGCCAAGACTTCTTTAAATAAACCCAGGTACTCTGAAGAGGTAGTAGTGGATTTGCGACATCTGAGCAAATTAAAAATAATATTTGGCCGAGGTATTAGCCACGGTGGATGTTTGTGGTGCCCTTTAGGATACATGTCCGGCAAATTAAAATTGTGCTTTCCTATAAAATTTCGAAAACGAATACTGATGGGTCTAGTAGCCCTAGTCCGTCGATTAAAAGTATCTAAAAATTTAGGATTAAAAACACTGTTAAAAAATGGATGTGTCCTCATCGATAAAATTTTCACAACGTAGTTGCACAGTAATATCTTCCGGCGAGTTTCCAACGGTGGCTCACCGGCATCAGCGTACATACTCAGGACTGGAGATGTCCTGAAAGCTCCAGTGGCCAAACGTAAACCACTATTGTGGACCGAGGTTAGAGGCTTCAAGTAGCTATCGCGACTGGATGAGTAGATTGCTGACCCGTAATCAAGTCTAGATCGTATGAGCGAGCGATATAATAAAAGCATTGTAGAGCGGTCAGCACCCCATGTTTTGTGACTTAAAAACCGTAATATATTAAGGATCTTGAAACATCGCTCACGTAAGACCTTTATATGTTCTCGCCAATTAAGGCGGTAGTCAAAAATCAAACCAAGGAAGCGGACTGATTCAACGTACGTCAAGTTTTTTCCCCCAAGGCTTAGTGTCGGTGGATTATAAATGCCTCTTAGACGGTGGAAGTGGATACATTTGGTCTTTTCAGTAGAGAACCGAAATCCACTGCCGCGAGACCACTCGTCTAATTTCTTAAGACAGACCTGGATATGTCTGCCAGCACTATCTAGTTTAGAGGACCTGCAAAAAATGGCAAGATCATCTACAAACAAGGAGCCTGTGAGCGGTGCTTTAATACACTCTGCGATGTCGTTTATCGCAATGCCAAATAAAGTTACGCTTAACACAGAGCCTTGAGGTACCCCGTTTTCCTGTTTATAGAGTCTGGACAGGCTACTACCTACCTTAACTTTAAAAACACGGTCCATTAAAAAGTTACGTATAAAAATTGGTAAATTTCCACGGAAACCCCAGTCATACAACGACTTTAAAATCTTCCGTCGCCAAACTCGATCGTATGCCTTTTCGATATCGAAGAACACAGCTATAACGTGCTGGCGGAGAAGAAAGGCTTCTTGGATGAATGTGTCCAATTGTGCAAGGTGATCAGATGTTGATCTACCCCGCCTAAAACCACACTGGATATTTGCTAAAAGATTCCATTTCTCCAGACACCAAACGAGACGTTGGTTCACCATCCTTTCCATGGTTTTACATAGACAGCTGGTAAGGGAGATTGGCCGGTAGCTGCAGGGGTCCGCTCGGTCTTTACCCACCTTGGGAATGGGGACAACAATAGCTTCCCGCCAGCTATTAGGGAAGATGCCCTCTGACCAAATTTTGTTAAAAGTTTTAAGGATTTCGCATAAGGCCGATTTCGAAAGATTCCGAAGAAAGGCATTATGGATGCCATCTGCCCCGGTTGCAGAGTCTCGAGAAGCTGAAATGGCAGACTCTAGTTCCCACATGGAGAATGGCACGTTATAAAAAACAGCATCGTGGGTGACTTTGAAGTTAAGAGATCTCGCTTCGGTCACCTTCTTTACTCTAAGAAAGGACCCGTCATACATGCTGTCGCTGGAGGCATTAGATAGGGTCTGGCCGAAAATCTCCGAGACCTCAAGGGGTGAGGTAGCCACCAGCCCATTAACCTTAAGGTAAGAAATACTCTGCGGTTGCTGTGTTCCCGAAATAAGTTTAACCTTCCTCCACACTTTATTTATTGGTGTTCTGCTATTGATTGAGGACAGGTACGTCATCCAAGAAGCCGTTTTCGCCTCTTTCACGAGTCTACGAGCTTTAGCCCTGAGGCGACGAAAGGAGGCTAGATTCCTTTCTGTCGGATATTTCCGGAAGATATTCAATGCTCGCTTCCGTTTCTTGATAGCATCCGCAATTTCTTCGTTCCACCAGGGGACTGACCGACGGGACGTCTTCCCCTTTGTCCGCGGCACGGAGGATTCCGCGGCCTCCATTATTGATGTAGTGAGTGCTGCTACATTTGTCGTGGCGTTTTTAGTGTCGTCATAAAAAAAATTGAAATTTCTTTTAAATTTGACCCAATCTGCTTTTCGGATGACCCAGTTGCTGGGTATTGTATAACCCACGTTCTTCAAGTGTTCCATGTGAATAAAAATAGGGAAATGGTCGCTCCCGCAAAGGTCCTCATGGACGGACATGGTTAATTTCGTCATGAGATTGCTGGTAGAGATGCACAAATCGATGCTCGAGAGCTCCCCATTAAAACTGCTGAAATGGGTTTTCTCCCCAGAATTTAATATATAAAGGTTAAAATCATCAATAAAATTTGATAAAATCCGTCCTCTCCTATTTCTTTGTGCCCTGCTGCTTCCCCATAATGGGTCGTGGGCATTAAAATCTCCCAGGAGGATAAAGGGTCTGGGAAGTTGATTTACTAAGTTTTCCAGGTTCTGTCGTGAGACTGGGGCATTCTCGGGGAAATAAACGTTGCACAGAGTTATTTTCTCCGGTACATGGACTGTTACTGCCACCGCTTGAAAAGGTGTGGCGAGCTGCACTTCAGAGGTGTATAGGGCCTCTCGAATAGCAACTGCAACTCCTCCTCTGGCTCTTAGGCCTGTGATGTCGTCAGACCTAAATACGTTGAATCCCCTCAATTTACCCTGGTCAGTCACTTTAAAATGGGTCTCCTGAAGACACACGCACATTGGATTAAAATCGCGGATTAAAATGGCCAGCTCCTCCTTATGCCGTATAAAACCATTGCAATTCCATTGCAGAATAAAATTCATATTAAATATGGAATAAAATATAGGTGGAAGGGGATCACCGTTTTAAACGGTGCTTCTTTCCCTTTTGCCGGGCTAAGAGGACTTCGGTTTCAGATGGGCTGTCGTCCTCATCCATGGACTCCAGTGGTGAGCTGGCGCCCTTTGAGGGCCTGGGGGAAGGAGTGTTTTCCCTGAGCACCACTGCAGTTTTAGTTTGTTTGATCGGGATTTTCGTCGGAGAACCCGGGCTCTTTTTTTCTTTTGGCGCTTGAGAAGTACTTCTACCAGGTACGTTTACTTTTTCTTCCTTAGATATTTTCTTGGTTTCCTTAGCCATATGGGTATCGTGCGTCTGTGTGGCGATGGTGCGCTTAGATATAGGCTTAGCTGCCGTGGCCGCAAAAGAACGAGAGAAAATAGGTGGAGCACTAGCCTGGTACTTCCTTCTGGCTTCCAAATAAGGTATTTTTTCCAGGACTTTTATTTCCATTATTGCTCGTTCTTCAACCTGTTTTGGGCATTTCCGTGAAAACACCGGATGGTCACCACTACAGTTCACGCAGCTTGGGTTTGAGGTACATTCTTCCTCTTCATGTTTATCTTTACCGCAGCAAGGGCAGGTGGCCTTGCCCTCACAACGAGTTGCCATGTGGCCGAAACGTTGGCATTTAAAACAACGAAGAGGATTAGGGACGAATGGCCTTACTGGTACAGACTCATAACCGATGAATACTTTCTTGGGAAGCTCATCTGAGGCGAAAGTGAGAATTACTGATGTGGTGTCTATCGTCTTTCCATTTCGCTTTGATTTTAGTCGTCGACAGTCAGTTACGCCTTGTGGTGCCATTTCTTGAATGATTTCCTCAACATCGACATGAAGGAGGTCGAAGTGGCTTATTACGCCCTGACAACTATTTAAAGTGCGGTGTAATTCAACTTTAATTGGGATTGTACCTAATCTTGCCATCGACAGAAGCTTATCGCTTTGAACTTCCGACACAGTTTCAATTAAGAGTGTGCCATTTCTCAATTTCTTGGCGCTTTTCAATTCGCCAGGGACGGAACTTGAAAGTAGACGCCGAATAAGAAAGGGAGATACTTTGCTAAGTGTCTCCCCTTCCTTTTGACAACTCATAACTAAATATCGCCTGCTGGCGCGAAAACCTGTTTCTCCCCCACCCTTATCGGGGCGGGATCTTTTGATTGGTGGAAATGTATTTTCTTCCATTCCAAAAATACCTTCATCCCCCGGGCTCCCCACCCACCACGGAGCCACACATTCGGGACGCCGCACCGCAAGCCGGTGCGGTCGCCAGGGCTACCCGAGGGGATATAGCGCCCCAGAGGTGGTTATCTGTTTCGGGTTGGGTCTTCCGTGCACGGGTCCACCAAACCCGTACATCTCCGACCGCCCTACGCAGCCTCCCACCTCTCTGACACTCGCCACCGGAACGATAAACGATACCGAAGCCGATTGACCGGAAGTGGCTAACTACCGGCCGCCCGTTTACAAAGAATACGGGGCCAAAGTGAGGTGTTGTTCCACGGCCCATACCGGGCATCCGAAACCCGGCTGGGTGCCACAGAACTCACTCACCAGGATCCCCTTCTCCCTCTTACGGGTCTCCACGCACGGCCAAGACGTGGGTGAGTCTTGGACCAGTTGGTATGGTCTCTCACAGACAGCAGACTCACAGATCTGTCTGGTCCCTATCCTGGCTGCTCTGGGGGTTTGTTTTCGGGGTTGTCTCCCCGCCCTTTTAGTCGCCTCTTACGACAAGCAGGGATACTGCGGGAGTATTCTCAATCCCCCTACCCGCAGGGGGGAATTTACAAAAATCAGTTTTCCAAAGCATAAGAAAGAAAAAACAGCTTGCTAGGAACATTAAAACTTTGCCCATAATGTAAATTTTTCATTTTTTTTACAATGATAATAACAATTAGAGATAGTTAAGTACATTGATGCAAAACATAATAGCCATATATTATTTCGTAATTGACAACATGATAAATCTGTCGAAGTTTGTTACATTACTGAAATCACACCCAATTTTGTCTTTTTCAAGTATATACATTAATAGTAATAATACATAAAGCGTTTTAATTTGTTACAACTTAATTCATGATATTCAGTGAGTATGAATTGACATAAGAAATTATTACAACTCTGATAGATTTTCAATTATGGCATGTGACAATATCCATTCTTTTAACAACCTGAAAGTTTTGTTTATATTAACTGTATTTTTGATATGTTCCGATACAAAGTTGAATATTTTATGACCTAAGAATACAAAGGATCTCTTATACAGAGTGAGATTTAGTTTCGGAGGTCGTATAACTCGTTTTCTTCTTAGATCATAAACATGGTCACTTCCGGTTATCGCGGGCAAATTGCCACTCTTTAAGTAAAACATTTTCAACACTTTAAAAAATAAACATGTGTTTTATGGGTAGAAGCTGTAATTGAACAAATATTGGGTATGTATTTTCACACTTCTTACTATTAGTTATAATTCTATCTTTTTCTGCATTGATACGACCGGCTGCAGGGAATTATTGTAAGCTCCTCCCCAACAAATCAGTCCATACCCTAATCTCGAACCTACAAGTGCTTCGTATAGAGTTTTTTGGAATGGTAAAGGACATCTGTTTCGAATGAAGTACAATTTAGAAGCATAATAACGGAGAGTTTTTGCTAGTTCATTTATATGGTTTTTCCATTTTAGAAATGTATCAATGGTGATACCCAAATATTTTATACTGTCTACTTGGTCGATATTTTTACACCCGCAACCCTGTTTCGGACAGTCTACATCATGATACGTTAAATTAACTTTAAATTTATAACAATTGCTTGGATCAAATGCCATAAATTTGGTTTTATCACTTAGTTCAAGGCCGTTGTAGTCAAACCATCTACGTAGAACATTTAAGTCTTTTTGTGCATTTTTTGCGACGGTATTAAAGTTACTTTCACTGTAACACAAGGCCACATCATCGGCGAAAGCGGTAACTGATCCTTGAAATTCATAATTGCACAAATCATTTATGCAAATAAGGAATAGAATATGCCCAAGCACTGAGCCTTGGGGTACCCCTGTCTCCACCAATTTAAAATTGCTGGAGGCCTTACCTACCCGTACACATTGAGGTCTTTCTGTTGAGTAACTTTTGAACCAAGCTAACGAGCACCCTCTAACTCCGGCATCACTTAGCTTTGACAGTAGTGTTGCATGGTCTAGGGTATCAAAAGCTTTTCTTATGTCTATGAATAGGCCCCCAGTGCGATTATTTGAATTGATTTCATTGTATATTTTTGTCATAAAATTCATAAGGGCATCTTCCGCACTCCTTCCACATCTGAATCCATATTGGTTCTTACTAAAGAAGTTTTCTTTTTCAAGGAACCTAATAAGCCTCCTTTTGACTAATGGTTCAAAAATTTTTGATATGGTGGGCAGTAATGAGATAGGGCGATAATTTTGAATTTCATTTCTATCACCTTTTTTAAAGACAGGAATAACTACTGCTTTTTTCAGTACGTTGGGAAATTCGCCAGTAGTAACACTCAAATTACAAGCGTATGCCAGTGCTGGCGCTATTGTTTCAATAACTAATTTTAAAACATTTCCATTTATGCCATCAATTCCTGGAGAGCTACTATTTCTGAGGGATTTTACCGTCTTCACTATTTCGACTGGAAGTATAGGATCGAAGAAGAATGATTTAGAAATACTCCTCCTATCACATGGATTTGTAACAAATAAACATTTGAGAGCGTCATGTTTGGATTTAGCACATTCCGAAACGCTGGTAAAGTAGGTATTGAACTCATTTGCCATTTCCAGATCGTCATCAACAACTTTACCGTTTACTTTTAGAGATCGAAGAGTTACACCTGATTTCTCTTCCCCTGTCATTTCGTTGAAGATTTTCCATTGTAAATTGGGTTTTTTTGTGGCACAAGGCAAAGCAATTCATGTAATAGGTATTGGAAGCTTCTCTAAGTTTATTTCTCAGTTGGTTCCGATACTTTAAGTAGTTATTTCTCAGGTTTACGTTACTGGAATGACGTCTACTTTTTTCAAACAAGTAGTATTTCCTTTCAATCATCTTGAGCAAGTTATTTGTCATCCACGGCTTTAACTTTAAGGGCTTTTTGTCCTCCGTGAAAATGTAAGTCGGCAACTGAAGGCACTGCTTTAATTTGTCTATAATGGTATTGAATGCTTTAGTGGCATTTGTCTCATTTAATATACAAGTCCAATCCGAGTTGTCAGCAAGAGTTTTAAAATTTTCAAAGTTTATTCTAGTTTTATGGGGGTTAACATTTGCTCGGTTTGCAACATGGTCAACATTCGCTGAGATAGACAATTTGGTCATTGAATGATCACTTATATCTAAGTGAATAACATCGGCAGTTATATTATATCTATACATATTGGCGATTCTGACGTGTACATGATCCAAACAGGTAGCTGAGGATCTTGCTATCCTGGTTGGACAGTTAATTAGAGAAAGCAAGCCATATGACGACAGTAAATTGTTGTAGTCATCTGTTACACTAGTTGTGACATATATATTTATGTATATACTGATTAAGAGTTGGGCTATTATTCCCGTATTTTTTTAAATGTTCAAATATCTACAAAATAAGAAGTAAAATAAGTAGTAGTAGTAGTAGTTTGACTTTAAGCCCCGACAAGGATGGCCATTTGGCTCCTTGAACGATATTAATAGTGTATATTGTATTATTTGGCTTTAAAACTTTTATTATCTACATATTTTTAAATATAGATAAAGTTTCATTAAATTTAAAACATTAAAAATTTTATTTAATAAAAAATAAAGTAATTTTAAAAAATATTAAGAAGTCTCGATTCTTTAAGAAATCTTAACATATTCTTTATTTTTCTCTTCATCGCACAAGCTACCACAACGGTCCCAGTGAGTTTTGAACAACTGCATAAAGAGGTATTATTGGCACTCCATCAACAGGTATTTCACACAGAGAAGAATGTTTTTGGTATCGGGGCGGAATTTTCTAGAGGTAGTTGAAGTTGGAGTTTATAGGTGCGTCGACAGCAGTGGTCATTTGCACCTTGCTTTGAGCTAATTTTACGAATGGTGATGGTTGAGATCGGATACTATCTGTAATACACTATGATTGTAGAAATAAAGTAGTTACCCTGAGCTAGTTTAAGTCGGCTTCGTGATTTAATCTGAATAGACGTGTTCGTTGTGAACACATGTACTCGCAATTTTACAGTCGTTCCACTTTCTTTTTAACACTAGGACGCCCGGACTTCTCGACATCATTCAACGCCCAAATGGGGTCATTTTGACCCCCGGTAATTAATAAGTTAATTTTTCACAATGCATTTATATGTGTACATTTTTAGTGTTTTTTCATTAAATAATGCCCTAGTTCTTCACATTTATTGATTTTATCAGTTCATTACAGCAATGTTTTTCTCAATATAACTATTCATTGAAATATCAACTTTGAGAGTTGGAATCATTTTCTCGTTTTTCTTCAATTTAATTTTTTCTTGCCTGAAATGTTGACACTCAGTAAACAACAAATATCACCTACTTTATTTAAACGTATTTATTTGTTGTTTTTGAAATGTGAACTGTTTTATGATGAATGGTTTGTCCTGCCAAAATTGAAAATACCATGTGAAAAAATGTAAAAAAAATTGAGTAGCCTAATGAAAATAGTCTTCATCATCGTCAGTATTTCAATCCTATGATTGGTTTACTGCAGCCCTCCATTACGCCCTATTTAGTGTTAATTGCCTAACGCCCTCGTATGTTTTCTCTTTCACGTCCTGCTTTATTTGCTCTAGATACTTGCCCCTTGGTCTTCCTTGTGGGACCTTCCCTTCGATCTTCCCTCTATTATATTTCTAACTAATTCATTGTGCCTCAAGGTATGTCCATCTTCATCTCTTCTGCACACCTCTTCATTCCTCACCATATCAGTCAATTAAATCTTCAACATTCTCCCCGAGCACCATGATTCGAAGGCTTCAATTCTTCGCTGGCCTGCTTTCCCGATTTTCCATGTCTCTGATCCATAGATTACCACGCTCCCTACGATAAAGTGCTTCCTTGTTTGCAGCCGTAGGTTCTTTGAGCACAGTAGCTGTCTCTTCTTCATAAACGCCTCCTTATCTTGTGATATTCTGCACTTGATCTCCGTTGAGCTTCTTCCATCCCAAGAGATAGTGCTACCGAGGTACGTGAAGTACTCCACTTGTTCCAAAGTCACTCCTCCAATTGTGATATTTGACCTTGATACTCTCTTCCGCACACTAGGGTTTTAGTTTCCTATTAGTATTGCTCTTATTATATTATTGAAGTATGTACTTAGTCCACAGTCGTCAGGGATGCTTGCAAGTTCCCTCTACTTTCTGCTACAACTGCGATGTCATCAGCAAACCAGAGCATGTTTATTTCTTCGTCATTCACCTTGATGCCCTTGATACCAATTTCCTCTGCGTCTCTTATTGCTTCTCCCACGTAAAATTATATTGAATAACACTGGGGAGAGGTTTGAATCATTCTCTGACTCCTTCATTTGTTTTGGCTTCTATCTTCCTTCCGTCTTTTATTTGCATTTTGGAGACCTGGTTCTTGTAGAGCCAGTAGATTTTTCTTCTATCTTTGTAATCCATTCCAATGGCTTCCAGTATCTTGAACATCTTGTTCTATTCCACGTTGTCAAAGGCCTATTCCAAGTCCACGAATGCCACATACAACAGCTTGTTTACGTGTATCATTTTCTCAGCCAGTATCCTTCAGCTGAGTATTGCCTCCCTAGCTCCTTGGTTTTTCCTGAATTCGAATTGATTTTCCGAAAGATTCCCTTCGATATTCCCTTCCATTTTTCTGCTAATAATCTTAGTAAGTATTCGATGTGTGTAACACCAGGCTAAAGGTTCTGTGTTCTTCGCATTTCCTGCTAATTTCACTCTTCCGGAAATTCTCTGGTGGCCTTCCACTGTCATAGTTATCTCTGATTATTCCAAGGAGGGTATCTTTTGCTTTGACCCCGAGTGCCTTGAAAATAGTGAATGAATATTATATCAAATAGTGAGCTTACCTTTAGATCCACCCTTCCTAGTGTCTCTACTGAGTTCATCAAATGGGTACTTATCGTCACATTCTCACGATTCTGTTTATTCTTCACAAGTTTCAAATGTCAGCTTGCCGTCGGATTTGTCAAATGAACACTCTCCACCATTGACTCATCTTATTGAATCTTATGCAGCTCATCAATAATGTCTGCAGAACATTATGCTGGTCTTTGAGAAATTTTTGATCACAGCTATCTTCAAGATACCGATCACACCGCAAATTCGTCCCGCGAAGCCACGAACAATGGACAACAAATACACAAACTTCACTTGCTGTCACTGTGAGAATGAGTTCAAAGTTTGAGGATTTACTTTGTGGAATCACTCGATTGGAAAAGAAAAATCACTTTTTACATTCCACACAAATGTTGTATTGGTTTCTACAATATATGTCATTATCGATTTTGATAATGACAAATATTGTCTAAACTATGGTAGAAATCAATAAAACCTTTGTGTGGAATGTGCAAAGTGGTTTTTCTTTTCCAATGTAAGAACGAGTTTTATTCTCCACTCGTCATCCGAAGAGAAATAATTAGATTTGGAGTCAACTAAGTTGATAAATTCGTGCTGAACGGGCAAACAAAATTGAATTCTCCTCACACCACATAGATTGACGATGTATAATGATATCAACAAAGTAATTACTAAATATTCCACATGTAAGCAAAATGATAAGTGAGGACGTGATGGGGAAAGGAAACAAAACTTTTTTGGAAACTGATACAAACTTGGAAGATAAGTAACCGAATGAAAAAGATATGACGAAAGAGCAGTGAACACATATGCAGCAGAATTATACAAAAATGCAAATAAAAAAGGACCTTTAGCGGAGATAAAGCGCGCAAATGAACCCTTGGGTCAAAATGACCCCACTTGGGCGTTCAAGGTAAAATATAATTTATCTCCTCAATGGATTAGTTTAGGAAGGTAAAAATTTATGCAAGTGAACATCTAATAAAAATATTAAAAGTCACGAGAAGAAATTCTGTTCTCTTAAAAAATGAGATCAAAAAATAAATTTAAAAACATGATGGGGTCAAAATGACCCCTCTGGGCGTTCTAGTGTTAAAACAATAACACTTTATCAATTTTGTCTGGGTCATCGCAAAAACTGTCGCAAGGATCCCCCTCAACCTCGTGTTTTCTCCGCATACGAGCGACATTCAGTAAGGAGATGTCGTATGGGTAGGTAGGTAGTATTAGTTTGTAGGGTGCGTCGACGGCATGGTCATTTTGCACCTCTACTCTTCAAAGTTATGTATATACTTTCGATATTCGGATAAGGCAGGTTGTCAGGTAGCTAGATATATTGCTTATCTATAATAGGGTTCAGGTTAAAACCATTTACATTTCCTAAACTGTTGCTTATATTTTATTAAAAAGCGCCGTTTCCTTTAGAAATAAAATTACGCGGCCAATAGCATTGGGGTCGTCACCCAGAATGGACCCTAGGTCACCCCCAATGCCCAGTCGGCTACGCATGTCCCGGTATCTGCCACATTCCGTCAGGATATGCCGAATTCCGAGAGGACAGTCACAGTCATCGCACCGCGGTGGGATTTTCTCTTCAGTGAAGAGAAAGGAGTGGGTCAGATGACTGTGCCCTATCCTCATACGGGTGATGACCACCTCCTCCCTTCTACTATCCCTGACGGGGGACAACCAGGCTTTGGTGGAACTTTTTATCTCGCGCAGTTTATTATTAGTCACCGATTTCCATTCCGTATCCCATTCATTCAGGATTCTGCGTCTGAGTGTGTTCTGGAGATCTTCTACGGTTACTGCGTCTAGGTCAACTCTATGGTTACCGAGGGCCTTTTTCGCAGCATTATCGGCTGCCTCATTTCCCGGGATTCCCACGTGGCTAGGGACCCACGCAAACTTAATAGAGATGCCTCCGCTCTGAAGGCTTCTCAGAGATTCTTGTATATCTCTTATGATTGGGTGCGCAGCATTATAATTTGAGATGGCTTTCAAGGCGCTCATGGAGTCGGAACATAGCAAACATGATATACCTCGAGTCTCAACGTCCCTAAGGGCAAGTTTAATAGCAGTCAACTCTGCAGTGTACACGCTGCATTCGGGGTTGAGCTTTGTGCTCACGGTTTTGTACAAGCTCACATAGGCACAGGCACATTCTGACTCAGACTTAGAGCCGTCCGTGTAAATGGGTGTTAGATCGTGGCATTGAGATAGGAACTCTGAAAACAAGGACCTATTTTCCTCAGGAAGTGAGTCAGACTTTGCCCGGCTTGCTAGCTTCCACCAGATGTCCGGCTGAGGAATAAGCCATGGAGGAGTTTTAGCCACTCGTATCCTTTCTATCCGGGGAACGGTAATAGAATATCTCTCTAAAATATAGGCAAAACGCACATAAAAAGGTTTAGTAGCCCGTGGTTTTCTGTTAAAAATGTGAGTCATCGGTTCGTTAATGGTTAATTTAAAACACGGATGCGATGGCATGGCTAAAATTTTACTAGCGTAGTTACACATCAAAAGATCTCTACGGATGTCAAGCGGTGGTTCACCTGCATCACACAGAAGGCTATTGATCGGACTCGTTCGAAAGGCACCCGTTGCTAGCCGGAGTCCAAGGTTGTGTATACTTGCTAGCGGCTTTAAGTATGATGCGCGGGTAGCACCATAGATAAAAGAACCGTAGTCCATCTTGGATCGAACCAGTGCCCTATATAGTCGCAGCATTGTAGATCGGTCCGCGCCCCATGAACATCTTGTCAATATTTTTAAAATATTAAGGGATGGGCTAACTCTCATTTTCAGATCAGTAATGTGGGGTCTCCAGGTTAGCCTTTGGTCCAAGATCATTCCCAAAAAATGGGCTGAATTCACAAACTCCAGTGGTCGATCTCCTAGGCGTAGGGTTGGTAGAAACAGCCCTCTTTTTCTGTGAAAATGGACGCATCGCGTCTTCTCTGGGGAGAAGCGTAGCCCATTTTTGCATGACCAGTGGTGAAGTCTGTTTAGCGTTATCTGTAATTGTCGCTCAGCCGTTGATAACTTGGATGCCCTGCAGAAAATTGCCAAGTCATCCACAAAGAGGGATGCCTCGACGGGTGGTAGGATGGAGGATACCACGTCGTTGATAGCAATGGCGAACAGGGTGACACTGAGTACTGACCCTTGGGGAATTCCATTTTCTTGGATCTTCAATCTGGAAAATGAGTTACCCACCCTAACCTTAAAAACTCTATGGCTTAAAAAATTTTCGATAAAAACTGGCAAGTTGCCCTTAAAATTCCAGTCTCTCAGAGTCTTTAGAATTTTAAAACGCCATGTTGTGTCATATGCTTTCTCCAGATCGAAGAACACGCTCAGAACGTGTTGTCGTCGAACGAAAGCTTCCTGAATGAACGTGTCAATTCGGATAAGATGGTCAGTGGTGCTTCGGTGTCTTCGGAATCCGCACTGAAGATTGGAGAGAAGGTTGCGGCTCTCGAGACACCACACGAGTCTGCGATTTACCATTCTCTCCATTAACTTGCACAAGCAAGAGGTTAAAGATATGGGCCGGTAATTCCCTATAATTGACTTCTCTTTACCCTTTTTGGGAATTGGGATAATTACCGATTCACGCCATGCATGAGGGAAGCTTCCCGTTTCCCAAACACTGTTGAAGGTGTTCAGAATGTGTTCATTTGCCTCCTTCGGTATACGCCTGAGGAAAGCATTGTGGACACGGTCCGCCCCTGGGGCGCTATCCTTCAGCTCATCGATTGCGGACGTGAGTTCCCATTGAGTGAATGGAGCATTGTAGTTCGTCATGAAGTGCCCAGTCGTAAAAGACTTGTTTTTCTTCTCTTGCTGACATTTAAGAGTCAGGAATGTCTTGTCATAATTCGCGGTACTACTGATAGAGGTGTAGTACTCCCCAAACGCCTCGGCCACAGCTTCTGGTTGGGATTTTATGATTCCATTCACCATCACAGATGGAATTGAGAGCTGATGATACCTCCCGCTTATGCTTTTAATTTTTCTCCAGACCTCCGAATTTGCCGTGCGATGGTTGATCGTTTTTACGTATTCATTCCAGCATTTTCTTTTAGATTCAATAACTATTTGACGTGCCTTCGCTCGTAGACGGCGGAACGCTTCGAGATTCCGTGCCGTGGGGTATTTTTTAAAAATACGCAGGGCTTTCTTTCTCTTCGCGATAGCTTCAGCGCAGTCCTTGTTCCACCATGGCACTGGAGCGCGCTTCAACCTACCAGATGAAAGTGGAACACTTTGCTCGGCAGCAGTTAGTATAGCGACTGTGAGTGTGTCCACGTTTTCCGGTCCGCTACGTGTGCCATCGAAAGTAAATTTGAAACTATTTCCAAAAGTTTCCCAGTCAGCCTTCCGTAAAATCCAATTCCTGGGTACGTTAATATTTGGGTTAAACCCATTTTTACTGATTAAAATCGGGAAGTGGTCACTTCCGCAAAGGTCGCTGTGAACACTTAATTTAAAACGTGGGGCCAAGCTTGCACTACACATGAACAGGTCTATTGCAGAAAAAGTGCCGTTAAAAGAGTTAAAATGTGTCTTTTCGTTCTTGTTAATTAAAACAAGGTTAAAATCATTTAAAAACCTTTCTAAAATCCTTCCACGGCGGTTAAAATCACCACTGTTATCTCCCCAGAGAGCGTTGTGGGCATTGAAGTCACCTAGAAGGACAAACGGACGTGGCAGCTGCCTCACCAAATCCTCGAGGGATCTCCTAGTTAACGGAGACCTTTCTGGGAGATACAAATTACAAAAGGTTATCTCCTCTGGTGAGGCTACCCTCACAGCGATAGCCTGGAGAGGAGTCGTAATGTCGATTCGGGATGTGTAGAGGGTATCCCGAATAATTACAGCGACTCCTCCCTGAGCCCGTGTCCCAGTTGTGTCATCGTGGCGGAGTACCACATACCCTTTAATTTGTGGTGCGTCTCTTTCCTTAAAATGGGTCTCCTGAAGAAATACGCAGGTGGGGTTCAGGTCATGCATCAGGAGTTTGAATTCCTCTAATCTCCTGTAAAAACCATTTAGGTTCCATTGTATGGCAAAAAGAGCCATATTGTAAAAATTTAGTTAAAAATTAAAACAATAAATAAATAAATATATAGTCTTAAAAAAAATATATAAAATATAAGGCTATCTGCTTAGCTTGAGCTTCCTTCCTTTTGTACTTTGAAGGAGAGTTCGCAGTTGGCTTTCGTCTAATATTTCCTCTTCCATGTCCTCCTCCCGGACTTCGCGGGGAGGAGAGGCGGAGGGTGAACGCGAGGCTACGCGTTCTTTCTCTTTGCGTTTGGGAGAGGTAGATAGTGAGCGGTTTGGAGGGAGCTTTTTATTACTCAGGGCCTCAGAAACCACGGAGGTTTCATTTTTGGAATCCTTCTTCTGTGTGCTCTTAGGGTTTCCTGTTGAGGGCAATTTTTTAGTGGAGATATTCTCCTTACTTTTCGTTTCTTGCTTCTTTGGTTCCTGACTCTCAGTCTGTGTGCTTGCCGACACTTTTTTAATCGTGGCTACAGATGCGAATGATCTAGAAAATGTTGGGGCTATCACCGTTCTAAACTTTTTCCTAGCTTCTAGGAAAGGGATTTTCTCAAGCACCTTTATCTCCATTATCTTCTTTTCCTCCTGCATCCTTGGGCAATCCCGTGAATACACGGGATGCGCTCCTTGGCAGTTAACGCAGCGCGCCGGGCTGTCACAGACATCTCCATCGTGCTTGTCTTTTGCACATTTGGGGCAGGTAGGCTTCCCTTTGCATTTGGACACTATGTGACCAAAGCATTGGCATTGGAAACACCGTAAAGGACTGGGTATAAAGGGCCTTACAGAGCACGAGTTGTAGCCAACATTCACTCGGCTTGGAAGTTTATCCAGCGAGAATGTAAGGACTACAGATGTTGAGTCGACGAATTCCCCATTTCGCTTAGTCTTGAGTCTACGACAGGAGATGACGCCCTGGGGAGCCATCTCCTTCGTTATCTCCTCGACAGAGGTGTATAACAGATCGTAGCACGATATAACGCCACTGCATGTATTTAGGGTTCTGTGTGCCTCAACCTTTACGGGGATATTTAGAAAACTTTTCATGCTAAGGAGCTTTTCGCTTTGCTTATCATTTGACGTCTGTATAAGCAGTGATCCGTCGCGTAGCTTCTTTACGTTTTCCAAGGAACCAGGAACATCATTGCTGAGGGCTTTATGGATTAGGAAGGGGGATACCTTCGAGAGGTTCTCCCCTTCGACCGAACATTTCATTATTAAATATTTCCTGCATATCATTACAGGGTCTCCACCGCCCGTATCAGGGCAGTGTCTCTTAAGTGGAGGAAATGAATTCGTCTCCATAAGAGTGTGTGTTTCATCCCCTGGCCTCCCCACCCACCACGGAGCCACACATTTGGGACGCCGCACCGCAAACCGGTGCGGTCGCCAGGGCTAACCAAGGGGATATAGCACTATCGACATGGGAGCCTGCGTCGAGTTAGAACCTCCAACGCGCAGGCCCTCCTAACCCACGCGCCTTCGGCCGCCCTAAGCAGACCCCCGTCTCTCCAGCACTCGCCATCGAACGCAAGCGTGTCGAAAGCCGATTGACCGGGGGTGGCTAGCCCCCGGCCGCCCGTTTACAGGGAATCCGGGGCCGAAGTGGGGTGTTGAACTCCGGCCCATACCGAGCATCCGACACCCGGCTGGGTGCCAGAGATCTCACCCACCAGGATCCCCTTCTCCCCCTTACGGGTCACCGCACACGGCCAACATGCGGGTGGATCGCAGGCCAGCTGGTATGGCCGCTCACAGACAGTTGATCCACACGACTGTCCGGACGCATCCCTTGCTGGACTGGGGGTTTGTTTTCGGGGTTGTCTCCCCGCCCTTTTAGTCGCCTCTTACGACAAGCAGAGATACTGCGGGAGTATTCTCAATCCCCCTACCCGCAGGGGGTGATGTCGTATGGATATGAGAGAATCGCATTCGTTACATATAGGCGGTATGAGCGACTTTCAGTAAGGAGAAGTCGTATGGATATGAGAGAATCTCATTCGTTGCATGTGGGCGGTTCTTTGAAGATGGTAAACAGGAAAGAGTGGGTGAAGGCACTATGGTCAATACGTAGACGGGTAACGGCTACTTCCTCTCTCCTAGATTTCCGAATAGATCCGAATAGATGACGTCCACGTTCTAATGCTACCCTTAATCGAGCGCCGTTTACTGTTAGCCATCGTTTGCCACGAGGTCTCACATTCTTTAAATCATATCCTCCTCAGTGAGACTTTCAAATCAGCCGGGAGGATCCATCATGGTCCATTTTTGATCTGTTTAGCGCGAGCTTAGCAGCCGTGTCCGCTGTCTCGTTGCCAGCAATGCCGCAGTGACTCGGGATCCATGCGAACTTGATTCGTACACCTCGATCATTAAGGCCGTAAATGACAGTGTGTATATCTTGAGCCACTGGATTGTCTGGTTGGTAACAGGCAAGAGATCGTAGGGCGAGAGTCACAACATACGGGGAATGACGAATTCCGATGACGTATACTCGCCGGATGCAGCTTACGCCGTTAGCTCCACTGTGAAGATCGAACTGGTGCAAGGTGAAGAATGCACATGCGCAGGCCGAAGACGATTTTGATCCGTCGGTAAATATTGGCGTGAATGCCGAGTGCTTGTTAAGAATTTCTTTAAAACCGGCCATGTGCTCGCTGGCGAGAGCTGCATTTTTATTATTTTAGCCAGATCAACAAAAATAACTGGCCTGGGTGTTCTCCAAGGAGGGTGCTTAGGATTGCAGATCCTGTAAAGAGGTGGGATTACAAGGCAGCTCTCCGAAATTAAATTGTGCAGTCTTACGCCTACCGGTTCCGTTGCCTTGTATCTTCCTTTAAAAATAACAATAAAACGTGGTTTAAAACTATTTTAAAACAAGGGTGCGAGTCTTGGGCGGATATTTTCATAGTTGAACATTAGAATGTTCCACTGATGCCTAGCCTGTTACGTCCCGGTATTTGTCACACTGCACCAGGATGTGTCGCACACTGAGGGCAGTCACACTTATCGGGGAGGGATTTTCTCTTCTGTAAAGAGGAACGAGTGGGTCAGGGCGCAATTCCCGATTGTTAAACGTGAGATGACGGCTTCCTCTCTGCGAATACCCCTGACGGAAGTGGGCCATCCTGACGTTACCGGTTAAATTGTCCGTAATTTATTGTTTGGGACATCACTCCAAAAGGTCACTCCACTACTCTAGGACTACTTTACAGAAAGTAGTTTGCAGGTCCTGATAGGGTACCAGCGTCGTCGTCGGCTCAGGGATATTTAGAGCTTCTTTTGCAGCTGCATCCGCCTTCTCATTTCCGACTATACCCATATGTCCAGGGACCCAGAAAAAAATAACTTTGATTCCCTTTCTATTAAGGGATAAAAGGGTAGTATATATCCCGGACAATTGGGTGCGGTGAAGTGAAGACGGAAATGTATTACAGCGCGCTCATCTAGGCCTTGCAGATGACAAAAGACCCCGAAAAAACCCCCAATTCCATCGAGCACCACCTTAATGGCCTGCAGCTACACAGTGTATTGAGCCTGGACTGGACTACATCGTGATGAGACGAGGTAACCGTGCACGAACAAGCTGCATCCGACTTCGATCCATCAGTGTATACGGAAATGAAGTCGGAGTGGCGACAAAGAAATTCATTATAGAAACGCTGGTATTCCAGAGCAGTCGTGTGGGATTTATGGCACCTACTGAGTGCCATACGGATGTCCGGCGGAGGAATAACACTGGTCAACAAAAAATTATTTTTTTTTCTGTTCTAGACATGTTGTTGGGAGATCCTATAGGTATTTTTCGCGCTGATTCCGAATCTGGGATCAGATTTTTTTTATCACGTTTAGTTTCCTTAGGACAAAGGGATTAAATGGAGGTTCAAGGGGGTTTCAGCAAATAAATCGTGAATTTAAAAAATGTGAAAAATGGTTACTTACATAGGCCAAGGTTTATTAAAAACTTTTACAATGCCACAGATTTCAACGAAACACGACCCGGGTTTCAGCGAATGATCGCCATCACCAGGTGAAAAAATTAGCAGAGCACTCCAATATATACCAAGCCACGGTCGTTGGGGTGGGGGAAGGAGGAGGACAGAAGAATGGGTTTACTGGGAGGGGGGAGGAGGGGGGTTGCGTTGCCGATGATGGAGAAGTGGTGTGGAAGTGAGGCAAATCGTAGTAGTAGTAGTAGAGTTAGGTTTTTGAGGTGCGTCGACGGCCGTGGTCATTCGTACCGTCCACAACCTAATATAAACACAGTCGAGTTATAAAAAATAATAAAAAAAGCACTAATCGTTAGCGTATTTACGAATTTTAATAAATATGTATGCAGTAACTGTAGAAGAACTCGTAAAATCATATTTTGGTTAAAAAGCCTATTTCTTTGAAAAATAAAATAATGCGGCTTAGGCGATCAGGGTCGTCACCGAGGATGTATTCTAGGCCTCCCCTTATGCCTAACTTATTACGTACATCCCGATGCTTGACGCACTCCGTCAGGAGGTGCCGAACAGTGAGAGGTGAGTCGCAATCTTCACAGCGCGGTGGAATTTTCTCTTCCGTGAAGAGAAAGGAGTGGGTCAGGGCGCAGTGCCCTATCCGCAAGCGTGTAACTACGACTTCCTCTCTCCGACTACTCCTAACGGAAGAGGGCCAAGCCGATGCAACCGGCTTAACACACAGCAATTTGTTGTTGGCTGTATTTACCCACGCATTGTACCATTGCCCCTTCACTACTTTGCTAAACATGCATCGGAGGTCTTCGCATGGTACTAGGTTATGCGCTTGCTCTGGGATGAGCAAGGCATCTTTTGCCAATATGTCTGCCCTCTCGTTTCCGGCAATTCCCACATGCCCAGGAACCCAAACGAACGTGATATTAATTCCCTTCCTTTCAAGGGATAAGAGGGACGACTGTATGTCCTGTACAATAGGGTGCATGAGGAATATACAGGAAATGGAACCCAGGAGTCAGTACATACGGCATAGGAGCCACCAGAACTTCTTATCCCGTCCAGAGCCATCTTGATGGCCAGGAGTTCCGCTGTGTACACACTACACAGCGGGTTTAGCCTGGCCTGGGTGACTCCATGATGGGCCGAGGTGACTGCGCAGGCACACGCAGTATCCGACCTTGAGCCATCCGTATACACGGGGATAAGATCGGAGTGACTGCTAAAGAATTCTCGGAAGAGTTGTTGATATTCCGATGCGGTGGTGCAACTTTTCCGCCGGCTATTTAGAGTAGAGCATATTTTAGGCGTTGGAGTTAACCAAGGTGGGTGGTTCGAGTATCCAATGCGATACACTTCCGGGAGCATAATGCCAGCACTATCGATAAAATGTTTAAAACAAATGCCAAGTGGTCTAGTAGACCTTGTCCTTAATTTAAAAATTTCTAAAAATTTAGGTTTAAAAAGAATTTTAAAACAGGGGTGTGCCTTCGTGGTAAAGACTTTGGCCGCGTAACTGCACATTAAAAAATTTCTCCGGTATGAGAGCGGCGATTCACCTGCGTCAGCATAAATGCTGACGACCGGGCTAGTTCTATAGGCGCCAGTGGACAGCCGTAACCCCGCATTATGAATCGTCGTCAATGGTCTCATGTAAGACTCACGGCTCGAAGAATAGATAACTGAGCCATAGTCAAGCCTAGAGCGGACAAGGGAACGGTAGAGCAGAAGCATCGTTTTGCGGTCTGCTCCCCATGTCGAGTGGCTTAGAAATTTTAAGATGTTTAGAGACCTATAACATTTATTTTTCAACTCCTCTATGTGTTTCCGCCAATTGAGTCTAAAATCGAGCGTCATTCCAAGAAAGTGCACGGATTCTACATAAGGAAGATTTCTGCCAGCTAGCTTCAGCACAGGTGGAGAAAAGATTCCCCTCCGTCGGTAGAAATGAACGCAATTCGTCTTCTGGAATGAAAACCTAAATCCATTCCTTCGGCACCAGTCTTCCAGCCTATTGATGGTGAGCTGTAACAATATTCCGGCAAAGACGAGTTTGGAAGACCTGCAGAATATGGCAAGGTCATCCACAAAGAGAGATCCCATAATGGGTGGTTTGATGCAATTAGCCACCTCATTTATCGCGACTGCAAAAAGCGTGACGCTCAGTACGGAGCCCTGTGGCACTCCGTTTTCCTGAGTATATTGACTAGATAGATGACGGCCAATTTTAATCTTAAACACCCGGTCTACTAAAAAGTTTCGAATAAAGGTGAGCATGTTACCCCTCAGACCCCATTCATGTAAGACTATTAAAATCTTCTTCCGCCAGACTCCATCGTATGCCCTCTCCAAGTCGAAGAAGACACCTACGACGTGCTGGCGGAGAAGAAAGGCCTCCTGGATGAAATTGTCCGCTCGTACTAGGTTGTCAATAGTCGAGCGGCCCCGCCGAAATCCACACTGGATGTCGGAAAGAAGGTTTCGGTGCTCCAGCCACCAGACGAGCCGCCGATTAACCATCCTTTCCATTACCTTGCACAGGCAGCTAGTGAGAGATATCGGTCTGTAGCTGTTTGGATCGGTGGTCTCTTTACCCTGTTTTAGGATTGGAACTATTGCAGACTCCCGCCAGGAAGGTGGGAAGCTTCCCTCAGACCAAAGTTGGTTGAGGGTGCGAAGGACCTCCGGCAATGCCCTCTCAGGAAGATTCCGAAGAAAGGCATTGTGGATCTGGTCTATTCCCGGAGCGGTGTCATGGGAGTCTGCAATGGCTGAGCTTAGTTCCCACAAGGAGAAAGGTAGGTTGTAATCTGCCACCGTCCGCGACTCAAAGGTAAGCTGGACAGACTCGTAACGCTCCTTATGCCACATTTGTTGTGGATGGCAACTCTCGTCACTACTGGCCTTGGCGTATAATTGGCCAAAGGCCTCACAAATTTCACGTGGAGATGTTAAGATGTTGTTGTCGACCTTAAGGAGATGCACGCCAAGTCGCTTCTGGCTCCCTGATATACTCCTCACCTTATTCCAAACCTGTGCAATCGGAGTTCGGCTGTTTAGAGCCGATACAAATTCCATCCAAGAGGCCTTTTTTGCCTCTCTTACTACCTGTCGAGCTTTAGCTCGTAGGCGGCGAAATGAGGATAGATTCGTTGCAGTAGGATATTTATTTAAAATTCTCAGCGCTTTCTTCCGTCGTCGAATTGCCTCAGCGCATTCCTCATTCCACCATGGAACTGCTGGTCTCGGTGCGGTGCCCTTTGACCGAGGAATACTGCACCTTGCGCTTTCTAACAGGCAGTTTGTCAAACTCTCTATATTTAATAAAGGATCACAAGCCTCATTATGGATAAAATTAAATACTTTTTTAAAATAGGACCAGTCAGCTTTCCGGATAATCCAGTTACCCGGACGAATATAATCGAAGTTGAGAATATGGTCTCTTTTGAGTAAAAGGGGAAAATGATCGCTCCCACACAAATCGTTAAGCACGGATATTTGAATTTTATTAATTAAACTGCTTGAGGTAATGCATAGGTCAATCGCAGAGTACTGACCGTTAAAAGCGTTAAAACGGGTTTTCTCCCCGTTATTCAATAAAACCAGGTTAAAATCTAAAATAAAATTGGCTAAAATACGACCTCTACGGTCGCACTGTCTCCTGGAACTCCCCCATAAGGTGTCATGGGCGTTAATTAATAAAATGTAGGGCTTTGGGAGTTGACGGACAAGGGCTTCCAAATTAAAACGAGTAACCGGTGCAGCCTCCGGAAGATAAACGTTACACAACGTCACCTGTTCCGGGGCGTGCACCGTTACCGCCACCGCCTGAAACGGTGTGTTAAGCTGGACTCAGGAGGTGTAAAGGGCCTCCCGAATGTAAACAGCCACTCCACCCTGGGCTCTATTGCCACTGGTGTCGTCAAATCTAAAAGCGTTAAAACCTTTTAAAATACCCTTGTCCGTCCTCTTAAAATGTGTCTCTTGTAGACAAATACAAGAAGGGTTAAAATCTTGGATTAGAAGTGTCATCTCCTCCTTATGCCTATAAAATCCATTGCAGTTCCACTGCAAGATAAAAGCCATAAATATAATATAAAACGTAAATATAATATAAAATTTAAAACTGATATATACAAATAAAAATCGCTAAAATCGAGCTATCCGTGCTGCGGGAGGATCAACGTTTAATCCGGCGTCTTCTCCCCAATTGTTTCGCGAGGAGGATTTCCGTCTCAGAGAGACTTTCATCCTCCTCCATAGATTCCGGCTGTCCAAGCTTGGACACACCGGATGACCCGGGGGGTAGTGTTTTCCCGCGCGCGTTATTTGCGGTCCAGGGATTATTTTTGGTAGGGTTCTTCTTGGGGGAACCCACATTAGTGGTGGTCTCTTTAGTAGCCGGTGCCAAGGTTTTCGCCGGCTTCGCTAATTCTTTTGTCGCTACTTTATTTTTCTTATTCACATCTTCGGTCTGCGTACCCATGGTGGCTTTTTGCACTACGGCAACAGAGGCAAATGATCGCGAAAAGACGGGGGCAGCTAACGCCCTGTATCTTTTCCTCGCCTCGAAATAAGTTATTTTTCCGTTTTCAATTCCATGACTTTCCTTTCTTCCAGCATTTTAGGACACTTGCGAGAGTACACCGGGTGTGTACCCTCACAGTTCACACAGTGTGGATCAGTCACACATTCCTCTCCCTCATGCGAGTCCAGGCCGCAGCGTGGGCAGGTGGACTTGCCCTCGCATCGCGTGGCGATGTGGCCGAAACGCTGGCACTGGAAGCAGCGCATGGGTGCTGGAATGAAAGGTCTCACCGGCACTGACTCGTAGCCAATGAATACTTTGTCGGGGAGCTTGTCCAACGCAAAGGTAAGAACCACGGACGTAGTATTAATTACCACACCGTTGCGCCTGGTAGTAAGTCGACGAGCATCGCTTACCCCTTGAGAGGACATCTCTCTCTTTATCTCGTCGACTTCTACATGGAGGAGATCGAAGTGACTAATTATTCCCCGACAAGTATTCAATGTGCGGTGCGCCTCTACTTTCACAGGAAAGTCATGGAATTTTTCCATAGCTAAGAGCTTTTCACTCTGAGCTATGTTTGCCGTTTCTAAAAGCAAAGTACCATCTCGAAGCTTTTTTGCTGATTTTATGTCGCCAGACACCATTGCCGACAAAACTTTTCTTATGAGAAAAGGGGAGACCTTGGTAAATGTCTCGCCTTCCTTCTCGCATCTCATTACAAGGAAACGCTTGCTTCCACAAATACCTTTATCTCCCCCGCCTATACCTGGGCGGGATTTTTTAGTTGGTGCAAGGATGCTATCCGCCATACCAATTTTAAATTTCGTCCTCCGGGCTCCCCACCCACCATGGAGCCACACATTTGGGACGCCGCACCGCAAACCGGTGCGGTCGCCAGGGCTACCCGAGGGGATATAGCACCCTAGAGGTGGTAGTCTGTTTCGGGTTGGATCTTTGATACACGGGCCCACCAAACCCGTGCATCTCCGACCGCCCTACGCAGACCACCACCTCCCTGGCACTACCGAACGTATCGGAAGCCGATTGACCGGGAGTGGCTAGCTCCTGGCCGCCCGTTTACACAGAATCCGGGGCCAAAGAGGGGTATTGGCTCGAAGTCCATACCGGGCATCCGACACCCGGCTGGGAACCACGGACCTCACCCTCCAGGATCCCCTTCTCCTCCTTACGGGTCTCCGCACACGGCAAACATGCGGGTGGATCGCAGGCCAGGTGGTATGGCCGCACACAGACAGTTGACCCACAAGACTGTCCGGGCTCAACCCTTGTTGGCTCGGGGTTTCTTTTCGGGGTTTTCTCCCCGCCCTTTTAGTCGCCTCTTACGACAAGCAGGGATACTGCGGGAGTGTTCTCAATCCCCCTACCCGCAGGGGGGGTGAGGGAAATCGGGCCAAAGGTTGTGGAAGTCATGTCGAGGTCATGCGCGACCTTGGGTGAGTTGTTGGGGCCTGGGTAGTGACTGAGTCAAGGATCGGGGAGGAGGCAGGGTACAAGTATTCGTTTAGCACTGTGACCTCTGAGTCATATAATCTTTACGGACTCATTAAAATACATAAGCCGGGCCATCCGATTCGACCTGTGGTTTCGAGCATTGGAACCCCTTCCTATAAAGTAGCCCAAACCCTGTGTCGCAAATTTACGCATTTAACAGCCTTTAAGCCTAAGTTTGGTATAAAGAATTCCCTAGAACTTATCAACAAAATCAAAGACACCACCGTCCCCAAAAACGCCAAACTTGTGTCGTTTGACATTGCAAATCTTTTCACCAATGTACCCGTACCTGAAACCATTGGCATAACGATAGAACTGCTGAAGAAGGCGGAGGTGCAACCCAAGGTGATTCAAGAATTTTCAACCCTATTGACAATTTGTCTGGCCCAAAATTATTTTTCTTTCAATAATACTTGTTATACTCAGACAGACGGCCTAGCAATGGGCGCGCCGGTCTCTCCTTTGCTGGCAGAAATTTTTATGGACCGGTTTGAGCATAATATTTTTAAATCCGGGAACAATCTTTTGAATAATATTATATACTGGCACCGTTATGCCGATGACATTCTTGTTCTTTGGAAGGGTACAGACCGACAGCTGGATAAATTTACCGCGTTCTTGAATGACTTCCACCGAAACATTTCCTTTTCCTGCGAAAAGGAGCAAAATCGCACATTGAATTACCTCGACTTAACCATTTCTATTATAGACGATCGGCATGAATTTTCCATTTATCGCAAACCTACCTATACAGATCATGCCATCCCGGCCAATTCTAGGCATTGCTACCAACATAAACTCAGCGCATTTCACTCACTCATCGACCGCCTCTTTAATGTTCCCCTCTCCAAAGATAATTTTAATAAAGAAGTGTCAATTATTAAACAGATCGCAAGGGCAAATGGGTACACAAATACTCTAATAGACAAGTTAATATCCAATAAAGAAAAGAAGTTGGCATATAATTCCATTTATTCCTCCAAGAATCCGTCTAAGCACTCCAGGGTGTTTTGCTCAATTAGATACTTGGGTGACATTTCCAAAGGAGTGATAAAAAAATTTCCCCAAAGATGACTTTTACATTTCCTTTAAATCTGTGACAAATTTAAAAACGCTATTGGTGAAGTGCAAGGATCAAGTGGACCAAGAGAAGAGAAGTGGGGTTTATTGCTTAAAATGTGGCGACTGTGACGGCCTCTACATAGGTCAAACATCAAGAAATTTTACCTGTAGAACTAAAGAACATTTTAATGCTTTTAAATGTAATAATGAAGACAAAAGCAATTTTGCTACACACCTTTTAACTTTTGACCACAGCAGTGATTTTAATGTTAATGTGTTACATTTCTCTAACAATAGACGTGAGTTAGACTCTCTAAAGCAACTGGAAATTTTAAAAAGATTATATGACTCAGAGGTCACAGTGCTAAACGAATATTTGTACCCTGCCTCCTCCCCGATCCTTGACTCAGTCACTACCCAGGCCCCAACAACTCACCCATGGTCGCGCATGACCTCGATATGACTTCCACAACCTTTGGCCCGATTTCCCTCACTTCCACACCACTTCTCCATCATCGGCAACGCAACCCCCCCCCTCCCAGTAAACCCCCCTTCCGTCCTCCTTCCCCCACTCCCAACGACCGTGGCTTGGTATACAGAGTGTTCCATTGATCGTGTGTCATTTCTAACCTGTAATTTTAGACACTTCCTTTCGAGCCACAAGGATGAAATTTGGTACCTGGCTAGAAAAGGGATGTAAGTTTTGTTGAGTTTAAGCAAAATATGAAAAATATGACCTTTTGACCCCAGAAATGGGGTCCAACCTAAAATCCAAATTTTGCCTTATGGGCTTTCAATGTTAAAATATTCGAAGTACAAAAAAGACGGAATTTTTTAGCGAAACTTTCGACTAATAGGTTTTTGGACACGAAGAACACGATGGAAGAACTATTGAGGGCAGAAATTGCAACTGAGACCTCTGAAATGTCACAGTCAAGGTCACAGGGGTTACAAAAAATGAATCGCCGCTTCAACCTGTCGAATCATGGGTTTAAAAAGGTTCCAAGGTCGATTTTAAGGTCTTCATATCCCTCTTTTCATCTCTTGACCTTCAAGGGTAACTCAGAAGTAAAAGGTCACAGGGATGGAAAAAATGAATCCAGGCTACAAACGTGTCAAATCATAGGTTTAAAAAGGTGTCAATGTCGATGGAAAGGTCATAAGATTCCTCTTTTCATCCCTTGACCTTCTAGGGTAACTCTGGGGTCAAAGGTCACAGTGATTACAAAAGGTGAAATAAGGCTACAAAACTTTCGAATCATAGGTTTAAAAAGATGACAAGGTGGATTTTAAGGTCTTCAGATCTCTCTTTTCATCTCTTGACCATCAAGGGTAACTCAGAGGTCAAAGGTCACAGGGATGGAAAAAGAGAATCCAGGCTACAAACGTGTCGAATCATAGGTTTAAAAAGGTGCCAATGTCGATGGAAAGGTCATCAGATCCCTCTTTTCATCCCTTGACCTTTAAGGGTTACTCAGGGTGTCAAAGGTCAAAGGATTAACATCTGACAGTATGCCTGCTAAACCATTGACGGAGGGCGAGTTTGCCATGGTTGCTAGTGCGATTTGTTTTTTTAGAAGCGAGAGTGAAAAGATTAATGATAAGAGGTATCCGGTCTATCATAAAGTGTCCGAGTGTGTTGGAAGATCGTTATCGACGGTTAAGAGATGTGCCACTGCAATGAAAGAAAATCTTTTTAAGTTACAATGCAACAAAAATGTATGGATTCTACACATTGAGCGCGGGGATGGTGTCGAACGTGGCAACGTCGCACGGAATTCCAAGGCCATTGGTCTGTTTCCTCTCGTTCGCTTCACTCCGCTTGTTGTTGGAAACACCGAATTAAATGTAAGCGCACATAAAATAAACAACTAAATAAATTCTAAATATCGAGAACCGATTAGCATTGTATTACCATAAGCTCCATGACAGGACAAGATTCGTATCGATATGACCACGCAGTACTGAGAAAAGGTTGTTTCACAAAATTTACAAGAACAATTTTATTTAAACTTCGATTATCTTAAAACTTTGTACATATCTTAACATCAAGTTCCTTTATGACGTATTAAAGTTTGGCTACGATCCCGATACGATCCGATGAGTACTTTAAAAGTTATGCATTTTCAAAGTGAGCATTCCGTTTAAAACGGTGAAAAAACCGGCACTTTTTTTGTTTCACAGACAATAAAATTTTAACAAGTTAAAATAAAAATTTTCACTTTCCACAGTTAAACGCAGAATTAAATTTGCTAATTTTTGATATAACTTGTTTTCATGTGGGACTACGCGTACAACTGTCATTGACTTGTAAACTCGAGTGTCATGACTTTTTTCCACGACAGTAGGTCTCCACGGATGTCTAATCTGTCATGAGCAGTCCGATACACTGTACACTCCGTTAGGATGTGCCTATGGTAAGCGGAGAGTCGCAATCATCACATCTAGGTTGAATTTTCTCGTTCTTAAACAGGCAGGAGTGCATTAGAGTACAATGCCCTATTCTCAGCCTTGTGATGGCGACCTCCTCCCTGCGAACATTCCGGAAGGAAGTGGCCCATGCTGACAAATCGGATTTTATTGCTCGGAGTGTATTGTTGGTGGTGCTTTCCCATAAATCCTTCCACTTTTTCAATACTAGGCTCCTTAACGTAGACCGAAGGTCCTCTGCGGGAACACTTGATAGGTTTTCACGGGGATTGATCGCTACATCTTTAGCCGCGTTGTCGGCCATCTCGTTTCCGCTAATGCCCATATATCCTGGTACCCACACGAATGCTAAGGAAATCCCCTTCTTGGATAGGTATAGGATACTGGATTGTATATCCTGGGCAATGTGGTGAGTAGGCGAGTAAACGGATATGGACTGAAGGGCGCTATAAGAGTCGAAGCAAATAAGAAATGAGGCATTGCTGCATTTGATCTTTCCTAGGGCTAACTTTATGGCAGTGAGTTCCGCAGTGAAAACTGAGCAGGATGGGTGAAGTTTGGCCTTGATGACTCCGTGATATGTGGAGACGATGGCGCACCCACACGAATTCGCAGTCTTCCACCCGTCGGTGTACACGGGGATGAAGTTCGGATTGTTATCCAGAACTTCACCGACAAACTGTTGATATTCTGTATAGGTAGTGGTGGATTTATGACTTCTAAGGAGGTGCAGAATGACTTTTACCCGGGGGAATGACCATGGGATCATCATTCACGTGCCCAGTGGGGTACATGTCCAGCAGGGTAAAACCACGATCGGAGAAAAAATTATTTAGCCGTATGCTCAACGGTTTTGTTGCCCTCATCTTCTGGTTGAAAACTTCTAAAAATCTGGGTTTAAAAAGTAAATTAAAACATGAGTGGTTCCTCGCGGATAAAATCTTCGCAGCGAAGTTGCAGGTCAAAAGCCCCCGACGCACAGTGGGTCAGAACCGAAAATAGGCGGAAAAAATTAATTTCACGAAGATCATTATTTTACCTAATATAATTCCTAGATATATGGTTAATAGTTTGTATTTTCATTGTAAGCTATTTCAAGCTGTTGGATACTTCATGTTAATCTCACACACGACAGCAAAGTTTAAGGTTTTAGAATCCTTATATTTTGGTACTAAATTGTCCCGCAACTGCTACATGTTTCAGCTTTTATGCTTGAAACGTCTAAAAGAAAATGGATTAAAGAGCCACAGTTTTAAGAGCTCGAATGTATCCTCTTTTATATGCATGAGCCTTTTGAGGTCTCCGGTGAACACTGTGGAGTGTATGAGCTTTAGTCTGCGCATGGAAACTGATTACCAAGGTTGAAATGTTACAATTTACGTTCGTTGACAAACAACCAACATTTCCACGGATTTCCGCCATGAAATATGTATCAATTGTAAGCTGGAACCATGGTAAACCAGATACAAAGACTTATGGCTGCTAATATCTGCTAGCCTGATTACTGCAAAAATGTAAAACAGGAGCGCGCCGCTCGCCATGGTTGCGGGCCCTCCTCTACAGCGCCGGCCGCCGCAGTGCATTCTAAATTCTGTCTCTGATACTTTGCGTGTTCCAGTGACTGTGTAAGGGTTTCCCAAATAGGAGTTGCCCGAAAAGTTGACAAAGAACAGTTTCGCGTTCCTATATTTAGCCAGTGTTTCAGTTTTCCAATTTTAATTAGTTTAGTGCAATTTACCTATCGTGCCACGATCTGTGAGTGCTTGCAGCTTCTGGAGTGAAGAATTTGTCAGTGAGTTAAGGTAAGGATAGTTTTGGAACCATTTGTTTATAAATACACGGACACGGATTTATGTTTTTCATATATTACTTATAAGTATAGCTATGTTTTACAGCTAGTCAGGCTTACAGCATGTCCACCCCAAAGCGCCGAGAATTGATTGACATTCTTTGGCAAAAGAGTACGATTGCTGAGCAGGTACAACATGTGTCAAACTATTTATATGTGAAGCTGTCGATTCCTGAGGATTCAAACCAAAGGTGGAAGATCCTAAGTGTCGTTCGCTCATTTTGCTACAAAGTAAATTCAAAATGGAAATCCTGCCGTAGAAATAGGCAGTTCTTTTTAAGCACAAACATAAAGTGGTTGAATGAAGAGCTTCCTCTACCTTTAGCCACAAGTCTTAAATCAGTTGACGGCGCAGTAGGCAGACCCAGGAAGCTATTTACAGAGTGCTCTGACAGGGGAAAGCGTTTTAAGGTGGCGAAACTGCGTAGGTCAGGAACTGCTGAAGAGTTGGGGTATGCTGTACATATGAATCTTCGAACTGAGAAAAAAGAAGACGCAGCAAAGCTACTGAAGGAGATGATTGACACGACCCCAACGCGCGCAAAAAAGATTCGCATGGCATTCAAAGCGGCTAACACGGCAAAGCCCATCTCTCCCTACACGCCTGATGAAGCGCTTGCTCTTCTCGTGGACCGTGATATGTCAAGACAAACATACATAATTTTGAGGAACGGGGCAAAACAGAGGAACACTAACGTATATCCTGCATATGCGATCGTAAAGGAGGCAAAGCAGCGCTGCTATCCGGAGCACTTGAAATTTGAAGAAACTCGAGCAGAAGCACAACTTCAAAGTCTTCTGGACCACACTGCTCGTCGGTTAGTCCAGTTTCAAGATGCTGTCGTCATTTCTGTGGGTTCTCAGTGTCACCTGAATCTCAAACTTTTTAGTAAATGGGGATGCGATGGCAGCTCTGGTCAGAGCGTCTATAAACAGAGCTTTGCTGATTGCAATGCTAGAGACGACTCCCTGTTTGTAACTAGCTTTGTTCCACTTCTACTCACCGGCACTGATCAACGTAATGGAAAGAAGCTTATTATTTGGAGCAATCCTCGACCTTCGTCTACTCGCTACTGTAGGCCAATCCGCCTTCAATTTATGAAAGAAACAACCGAAAGTACAAAGGCAGAAAAGAAGTACATTTATGAAGAAATTGATTCACTGGCACCAACACAATTAACTATTCAAGCTAGGTCCATTTCTGTGCAGCATAAACTCATGTTTAGTTTGGTTGATCAGAAGGTATGTGCCTCCATTACAGGAAGATCCTCCCAATCATGCTACATCTGCGGAGCGAAACCTAAGGAGATGAATAAACTTGACACCATAGTTGAAAGAAAAGTCGATTATTCCACATTTGAGTTTGGGCTATCTACGCTGCATGCATGGATAAGAAGTATGGAGCTCATTCTTCACATTTAGTATCGGATCGACTTAAAAAAATGGAAGGTTAGTGGTGATGCTTCGAAATGCAAATTTGACTCTAGGAAAGCCGCTGTACAGGCTCAGTTCAAGAAGGAAGCTGGATTCATACCTGATGTACCTAGGGCTGGAGGATGCGGCTCGTCAAATGATGGCAATATGGCTAGACGATTTTTTGCAAACCCAACTTTGACGGCCAAAATTACAGGAGTTAATGAAAGTTTCATCACACGCCTTTCTGTGATCCTCGGTGCATTGTCCAGTGGGCACGAATTAAATGTCATCAAATTTAAGCAATATTGTCTGGAAACTGCTCATTTGTACGTGTCTCTTTATGAATGGTATTATATGCCATCATCATTACACAAGATACTGATACATTCATCAGAGGTAGTGTCTGCAGCGTTACTGCCAATAGGACAGCTTTCAGAAGATGCGCAAGAGGCAATAAATAAATGTTTCAAGAAATACAGAGAACACCATGCGCGAAAGTGTTCCAGGTACGTTTTCTTCAATAAGGGTTTTACAAATATTTTAAACATTAGATTTACTTTCTCACGTGTAAATAGGTTTTAATTATTAAGCATTACATTTTAATAGGTCTGCGAACATGGAAGACGTTTTCCGTCGACTTCTAGTTGCTTCTGATCCTGTTATTTCTGGATTAAGAAGCATATCCCCCAGGAAAGGAAAACTATTGGCTCCTGCCATCATGGACCTGCTTCTGGCTCCTGATCCTTTAGCGGTGACACAAGATGTATTATCTGATTGCGATTCATCAGAAAGTGATTGCCTTAGGGACAATCGCCGCTTGCTTAAGGAGACTTTTTCTATGCCGCTCTTACATTTTTAAACTCTGTTTAAAAATCACTCAAAATTTGTTTTTATGGACAAAAGTGCCACTCACTGTCATGATACGTCTTGGAGGTGCTATTAAAACTAATTATAAGCAATTTGGAATTTTTTCCCATTTTTTAAAATTCTGTCCCACTGTGCGACGTATCGATTGTGGGGGCTTTCACGATTCTTCATATATGCTAAGGACCGGTGATGTTCTGAAGGCACCAGTGGCTGGCCTTAATCTAGTATTGTGAACTGTGGTCACCGGCCTTTGATAACATTCGCGTGCGGAGGCGTAAACAATTGAAACGTAGTCAATCAGAGAACGTACGAGTGATCGGTAAAGTAATAGCAAGGTAGGGCGGCCTCCACCCCACGTCGTCGTGTTGCTTAAAAACCGTATAATATCAAAAACTCTGGTGCATTTATCTTTCATGGTCCTCAAATGCTCGCCCCAGTTTAGGCGATAGTCCATTGTAAGACACAGGAAGCGAACCGACTCTACAAAGGGAAGTTTCCTACCATTAAGGCGCAGAACGGGTGGCGCTTGGTATCCCCTTAATCGGTGAAAATGAATGGATTTAGTTTTTTCCGGAGAGATTCGAAGTCCATTTTGCCGAGACCATGCCGTGAGTTTGTTTAAAGTCATTTGTATATGTCATTCGTGAGCTTAGACGACCGGCAGAATATAGATAAATCGTCAACATAGAGGGAACCATGAATTTGGGAGCCGATACATGCTGTGGCGTCATTTATCGCTATAGCAAACAGCGTAACACTGAGTATGGACCCCTGTGGGACTCCGTTCTCCTGTTCTTAGAGCCTGGACAGATGTTTCCCGACCCTGACTCTTAAATTACGTTTAGAAAGGAAACTTTGGATAAAAATCGGGAGATTCCCTCTCAATCCCCATTGGGGTTTTGGCTTAAAAATTATATATATTCATATTAATATATCGGCCACCCATTCCTCCCAGAATTGTTTGTACGAGGAACAATTCAGATTGGGGTGCCATAACCGCGTACTTTCCCTTCTGCCCTGGGAGATCCTAGATTGTAAGTCAGTGGAGGATTCACTCGATCTTTTGTACGACTTCCTCCACAGTGCCATAAACGATTTCGTCCCTTCCCGCAAAATCTCCAAAAAAAAGACCCATGTGGATGTCTGTAGAAGTCACCACCACTCTCCGCAACAAGGAAGCAGCTTGTAGGCTTCGGAAGTCCCACCCCAGCCCCCACACGTACGCGGGATTCTCTAAGCTCCGTAAGCATGCCAGGAATCTCCTACGTCGTGACTACACCAATCACGTAAGATCAATCACTGAAGACTTAAAGATACACCCAAAAAGAATTTGGACGCTTATCAACTCTAGAAGAAAGTCCACCAGGATTCCTAGTACCTTACGTTTGGGATCAAAGACATTGAAGGCGAGTGACGAACGGTCACTCGCCTTCAACAACCTTTTTTTCCGAAAACTTCGCTCAGCCGTCTCAGATCCAACAGTTTCCACCCATCCCTCATCTTAGCTCCCACTCATTAACTGTTATCTCCACTTCACCAAATGAAATCCTCAATCTTCTTTCCTCCTTACCTGTAAGCAAGCCTAAGGTCATGATAGCATCGGAACTCTATTTCTTAAACGCACTGCCAATACCTTATACGTTCCCACCTCAAAGATTTTCAACAGAGCCTTTTCATCCGGCCCTTTTCCAATTCAGTGGAAAATGGCCAATGTGACTCCGATATTAAAATTAAAGTGCAAGAATTTCATTGATAATTACCGATCAATTTCCATTCTCCCAGTCCTATCTATTCTTTTCGAAAGTCATTCATAACCGCCTCCTTTCATTCACACTCCCCTACTTGTCTCCTCAACGGCACGGGTTTCTTCCAGGAGGATTATGCCTTAGCAATCTCACAGTCATAAACAATCACATCACTGAAGCCTTCGAGGAATCTTCCCAACTTGATGTCTGCTACACAGAAGTCTTCAGAGCCTTCGATACAGTTTACCACACCCTCCTATCATTTAAGCTTGAAAACCGCTTCAACATTCACGGTACCTTTCTTCGCCTTCTCGTGGACTTCCTATCCAACAGGCCTCGGAGAGTAGTATCTCCTCTCCATTCCTCAAAGTAACCTCCGGTGTACCCCAGGGTAGTGTTCTTGGTCCTCTTCTTTTCGCCCTTTATAATGATGACATCACCCAATCACTTTCTTCACGAGCCTGTGGGATTCTTCTGTATGCTGACGACTGCAAGGTTTTTCGAAGAGTTGACAGCTACGCCGATAGCTCTGTCCTGCTGGATGCCCTTACTTCCATTTCAGAATGGAGCTCTACCTGGAAGCTTAAGGTAAATCCAATCAAGTCCAAAACCCTGACCTTTACATTACGCGCCAATCCTGTAAAGTCCTCCTATAGTTTCTCTGCCCAACCAATCCCAAAAGTTACATCCCATAGTGATCTTGGTGTACTTTTTGACTCCAAGCTAACCTTCGCCCCCCATATTAGACATCTCTCTTCCAAAGCCATGGCTCTAGTTGAACTCTACAGATTCACAGAAATACAAAGTCCTCTGGCTCTGAAATCCATCTTTCCCGGCCGTGTTCTTCCAATAATAGATTATTGTTCGCCAATATGCTGCTATTCTGCTTGTCCTACCAATCTCAAAACTCTCAATAGGCCTTTTTAACTTCTTCATCAGTATCGTCAAAAATCGCAACCCCCCTCTTCCGAATCTTTCGGCTTTACAACGTCGGCGCACATTTAGTGACCTCAGGTTTTTCCACGGAATCATGAATGGCCGTTTCAGGTCTAATGACCTTCTCCCAATGTTCTCTCTCCGTGTCCCTTCACGTAAATCCCGGAATTCGTCTCTATTTCATCTACCTCACCACCGTTTATCTGTGACTCAGAGATCCCTAACTTACCGGCTGCCTCTTACCTACAACTCCCTCAATACCCCTTCCATTGACATAACATCATCCATACGTTCGTATTACGTCGTTACTCTTACATTCACAACCGCTAACAACCGACTTCCTTCCTAATTTGATTCTTCTTGTTTTTGTTTTTTGTCCTGTCTTATAATTGCGTTATTTATCCTTTGTTAAAAAATCCAATGTAATGATCTCGTTGGCTGTTTTTGGATTTCATGTTAAATACATAAAAATAAATAAATGATATCATCGTACGTAGGAATGAAAATGGATGGAGAAAAATATTATACTATATAGCGAAAAATATACATTTTCATCAGAAAGTTGAAATTAAAAACTGGAAAAATGCGAGAAAAGCAGCAGAGGAAGATACGCCTCCTGATTCGCTGGTCGCTTAATGACGTCATTTACTCGCAAGCGGCTTGACGGGCTTGACCAGCTTGGCTACCGAACTAGCTTGTGGAGCTTTTCAGGTGGAAATAAGTTGGTAGAGCGAAATAATTTCATAATTATTGCACCAAATTATTTTCAAGTGGCTAACGTTTAGTTTTCAAGTGTCTAAGGAAATGGATTTCGAAAAAGCGGATTCAAACAATCTGCCCAAAGTAGATATTTTCATGGTAATGGAATTCTTGAAGAGCAACGACTGCTGTAACATCTCTGAAGTAAAAGGCACAAAAGCACTAAGGTCAATTCATAAAATATTTTAAGTGAGATGATTTGTTTTAAATGTATTTTTAGTAGGGTTATTTTTTGGCAACTCGATGAGAAGTAGGATTAACTATTGACGCTTACATTACTGCTATTGCTGATGTCAGTGCACGTTGAAGATGATGAATGCGACCATATTTTCAGATCTTCCAGAGAATGTTACGGGGACTCAGCTGTTGGATATGTGCAAATTAAAAAGGAATCGTCGAGGTGAAGTGTTCAAGGGCGGATTTGTCTGGAACACCGGGTTCGAGCAAAAGCATATACTGTGGAAGTTGTGCTCGACGAAAAAGACGAAAAGGTGGAAGATGCCTCGTGTAATGATTGCGTTGCAAGCCAAGGTATGAATATACGAGCTTTCAAATGTTTGAGTCTTGTTATTAAGTTAATCATATTAGAAATTGTGGTAAATATGCGTAAAAGTATGTAAATGATTGCCGTACCTGGAGCTTTAAAACGCTACCATATTTTCTATCGTAGCCCTCGTAATTTTTGAAAAAAAAAGTCTCTGCTCTCCTTTACCACAGTTTTATCTAAATTATTAAGCCGAGATTTTTGACAGCACGATAATATGCAGTCTTGATCCTCATTGGTGCTCTTAATGATAATGTCATATAAGAAGAACAATATTGTGAATGCCTCTATTGTAATGACTAAGTCTGCGAACCGTGTTGTTAGACAAACTTATATTGTTTACAAATTTCCTATCCTATCTTTTGATGGCAACAAAGTTTAAAATTTTAAAATCTAAATGGATGTAAACATGCTCTGGCTCTTTTGGTGTGGTTGCACCGAAGACCCGAAGATCCTGCCACGACTGAAGTTGTGTTACTGGAAAAAGGCTCGACTGTGGGCAGCAATCTGAAATTTATAAAAGCAAGCAACTTCCCAAGGGCTGTATCTTCAAAAACCTTAACAAAGCCTGGAACAGCAAATTTTTTTAAGTGAATTGCAAAACAGCAAAGTATTGACTGCCAGCTGTTTAGGTAGGATCATTTTGAGGAGTATAGGCCGCTCTCCGTGCATGACTTAATGGTGGAATTTATAAAAAGTGTCAAGTGTATGACCCTACAATTTTCACAGTTCTCAGCTTTTTTCTTTTTAGAAATAGGGATGATGTTCATCTCGAAGTCCGTTGGTAACTATCCAGTCGAGTACATGTTGCAGATGATGTTTTTATGTTGCAGATGATGTCTTCAAACTTGCATTTTTAATTAGCTTGTCAGGAACATCAACAATTCCTGAGCCGTGAAGTGACTCGATAAAAGAAAAGTGACTCAAGTAGCAATGGCAATAGGAGTAACCTATTATAACGTGTGATCAACCTTTTGAGAGAGATTACTGATTCGCATTATTAGGATATTAGAGTCCGTACAGAAACTTAATTGAACGAACAGGAGTAAATGCTATGAATGCGTGAACTATTGTCAGTAGGAGGTAATTCCGTATTTAGAATATAGTCGAAAATCCAATTCTAAGTAATTACTATAAAATGAAATATAGTTATAAGAGATAATTTATATGTTTGAATAATAAGGTGCTCGAAGAACATAGTCAAAGAGGGCTATCAGAGAAGCATAAAAAGAAAATTTCTTCAGTCATTTCAGCAGAAGCCATGTATTCGCTTTTGGCATGTTTTGTCATAAGACCCTTGATTTTACGTAGCTCTATGCGTTTCTCTGGAATGGAAATTACAATGGAAATTTACACCACCCAGACGAAATTCCGCAAAAATATATGTATACACATGTTGATGTGTAGGTATGTCCCTTTCGTTCATTCATGTGAATTTTTCTAGCCTCTACCCGCCCTTAAAGTCGATTCACGATAGATATGGAAGAATAGAGAAAAAGGGTAGAGTGAATGACTATGAAACACATGCATGATGCGGTGCCATAAATGTTTCCCAACCTTCCAAAGTATCTCTCCAAAACTGTGCATCCACGCAAACCACCAGCAGAAAGACAGCCAAGAGTTGACTATGATGTCAGTGAAATCCACACGGAGCCAGTATGTTCTGAAGACTAGTGATGGGCGAAAAGTAACTATTCGTTACTTTTGTATTCGTTACTCACTCGGACCCGAACAAACGATTACTCAACTTGAGAAAAACGGAGTACGAGTACTCGTTTGAATACCTACTCCAGAGTCCTCTGGACGGCATTCTCAACACTACTCCCACACTATTCTCACCACTTCATAGTTATTATTTGGCAATCCAGAGGACTCTGCCTACCTAAGATCTTCTTCCTCCATGCCTACTCGTAGTAGGAATTCGGTACCCATGTACCGAAAAGTAACCCATATATGGGTGTACCGAAAAGGAATCGAAGTGAGTTTCGGTACACCCATATATGGATGTACCGAAAAGTAATCGAAGTCAGTTTAGGTGCACACACAAGAGTAATTTAGGCAATGATAGCTTAGGCATTATTTATGCCCATATTTGGGTGGGCATGAAGAGGTACTGATTAATTTGCATCACTCACAGAAGTCTTGATATGGTAATGACCGATATTTGATTAGATAGAAAAGGTTTGGATCGTTTAGAACAAATTGGAAAACTGCCTTTTTAATTAACATCATTATGAAGACATGACGAAAGTATAGCTATCATTGTTAGGACTTTATGAAAAAGTAATTAATTTCAGGAACATGGCAAATTATTTCGCCGGTTAAATCAACCACCCACTTTTTATCAACATTCTCTGGCGTTTTGGATAAGTTCACGTTATGTACTAGAATTAGAATGCAATTTATTAGAACTATCGACACTCCGCAAAATAAACCTTCAAACATTTTATGGAATAAAAGCCGTCGTCGCGAACCGCCAGATAATATAATTCCATTGCACGACAATTCCTCATCCACTACAGAAACTGGTTCGTCTCATTCTAGCCCACAAAAATATATGTACCGATATAAAAAGTTAATTAAATTATGTTCTTGCTTATAAATCTTCTTATTATTATTTCAATTACGTTACAACGCCGTACAATGATTAAAATAGCATTTTTTTTACCATCCAGAGCCCATCGGATCAATTTTCTCGAGAAGAACGCTTCGGAGCGTATAGATCGCTAAAAATGTTCTTTCTTGGATAGACAAAGTTCTGAAATTTATAAAAAATGGTATAAAACATTTCTATTGTAGTTGTATTAAAGAGTAAAATTAGGTTGATAAACTGGATTTTGAGAGATAAATTATTTTAATCAACGAACGTTGAATTCTTGAAGGCGTAAATAACTCGGCATATTTTATATTCCATTTGTGATACAAAGTCCTGAAATATAATCTAAAAATTTAAGATGTTCATGGATGAACCTGAAATTAAATGAGAAAAAAATATGGTATAATTGCAAATACCCTGCAAAGCTGATGGGCTTTGAAGGGTGTTTATGAAGTAAAGAGTCGAGTGCACATAATATTTTTGTCGACAGTTGTAAGGGTTGTGAGCCTCTCTCATCACGTAGCTTCCAACGCTGCCCTCACGAGAAGAACCCTCGGCCCGAGACGAGGTTCTTTCTATCTTTCATCACTTCCCTAAAGATGACATGCCGGCCAAAAGGCCCAAGCAGACTATTAGGTCTTGGAGCAATTATGTGTAATGTGACATATATATGGGTTCTGCTTCATCTGCGAGAAAGGAGGGATAAGAATGTGAAGGGTATGTTAGAGAGGATAAACACCCTCAAGATGAAGCAGATGCTCGAGAGGTTGAGAAGCTTCCCATAAGCCCACTTGTGGCCCATAAGCCCACTGTGCACAGTCTGCATGCAGCTCTAAGCAACGCAGAATCACATCATAAATTGCGTTTTGTGCTTGTGCATCAAGTCCTGTGAAATTTTCTGATATATCTACCTAAAATGGAAGGGAAAAGTATCCAGAAAAGAAGCGCTACCTGGCTTCACTTTTATATGCTCTCCATTGATAAGGCCAAATGTGATATATGTGGTAGTGCTATTTCTTATAAAGGTGGAACAACTTCCAATTTGAAGAAACACTTAAGAGCTCGGCACCTGACCATTGAATGCCTCAGCAGTGACAAACGAAGAATCTCTTCAAATACCAGTGCCACACCAAGATATCTGACACCTGAAGAGGGCACAATGAATGCTGCCTCCCCAGAAAACCTTGAGTCATCCCCATCCACTTCTGCATCTATTCGGCCACATCACGGTGCATCAAGACAGGCAATGATCAACAGCTTCCTCCACCGTCCCACATCAATCACTCGCCAGAAGAAAATAAACAATTTAGTTTTAGACATGATTATCCTCGACCTGCAGCCCTTTTCATTGGTAAAAGATAAAGGGTTCATAAAACTGATGTCGGAGATGGAACCAACATACCAACTCCCACGCCGCTCCATGCTCTGGAGGACACTGTTACCACAAAGGTATGGGAGTGCTATTCAAGCCATGAAATCATGTTTAAAGTTGGCTCATTCTGTGTTTCTTACTACCGATGGGCGGACATCCAAAGCCAACAAACAGTACATAGCTGTTACTGTGCATTTTGTTACTGAAAAATGGAGACTGTTTTCTGGTCTCCTTGAGTGTTTTAAGCTTGAAAGTAGGCACACAGCAGAGAATTTGTCGTGTACACTTAGAAAAATTGCATGTGACTGTGGGATAGAAAACAAAGTGCATGGTATAGTTACTGACAATGCTGCAAACATGACTGCTGCAGTTCGCCTAACGGGGTGGGCTCATTTGCCTTGTTTTGCTCACTCCCTTAATCTTGTGGTGCAAAGTGGTTTGAAGGCAATCAAACCACTTCATATATTTAAGGACATAGTTGAGCATTTCCATTGGAGCTCGCAAGACAATGAAAAATTCATATCCATGCAACTCCAGGTGAGAAAAGACTCTCAGCCTGTCAAATTAAAGATGGATTTTATCACTAGGTGGAATTCTTCACATACCACATGTTTCAACGATTATGTGATGTCCAGGAACCATTAGAAGCAACCTTAGGTTTGCTACACAATCCTGTCAATGGCTTATCTAGCCAAGAGTGGAAATGTTTGAGAGAAATCTGTTCCATACTGAAGCCATTTAAACAAGTAACTGTAGAGTTGATCAGTGAGAAAGCAGTCTCTGTATCGAAGGTAATAATTATTGCTCGAGGACTAATGACTGCACTTAACCGGCTGAAAGCCAATCTTGTAATGGACCTAATCTCAGACCTTGGCAGACACTGACATCTCGACTCTATAGGGTAGAACACAATCCTATCCTTTCTAAGGCATTCCTAGATCCTAGATTTAAAGGAAATGCATCCCTGAGGATGCTGCATTAAAATCAGTAAAGGACCGAATATCACATGATATAGAGTCAAATTGGGGTAGGGATGAAAGCACAGTTTCAGCTGTGGCAATGGAGGGTGATGGTTCTTGCCCCGCTGCAGGTGAAGATTTGATTTGGCAGGACTTTGACTGCAGGGTGACATCTATTAAAGTACCCCAATGTCCACAGCTCTTGCTGAAATCAGACAGTTCTCAGAGGAACCATTACTCTGCAGAAAAGAAAATTTATCCAAGACTGGAAAAAAAAATATTTAGTGAAAGGGTGTTCTCAAAATCTGGACAGATTGTTAGTGAGAGGAGAAGCCGCTTGAAGGACAGTGTGGTTAACAAATGATATGGCCTGCTTCAAAATCTGTCACATTGTGTAATCAACCATTTCCAAATTCCTCTATCTCTGTGACTATTACAATTCCACATTATGGTACCTCAAATAAATTTCATTGTAGGAGAAATGGCGGCTCTAATGATACATTATCAAAGTTTTCTTATCCACGTTTGTGCCCAGACTGCAATAAAACTTATTCCAGTAAGTCCTCTTTCTATAGACATAAAAATATTTGTGGTAAAACAAATGATAAGATCCTTTATCCAAGGGTGTGCTCTTCTTGTCATGTTTCTTATTCCAGTAAGTCTTCTTTCTCAAGACATATCAAAAGTTGTACCGCAAAGTCATCCTACATTACTTGTCCAAAATCTGATTGTGAGGTTAAGTTCAAAGCTATTCTGTCCTGATGGACCACTTGCAAATTGATCACCAGGAAAATGTTGCAATAGAGGAGTATAATTTTAATGATGTGACTGAATTTTAAACCTGGAAAAAGCAGCATTGTGATAAGAATCATATTTCAATGGTCAAGCATTCTGGAAGCTTCACATGTGGTGAAATGAAGTCTTCTTATTACATTTGTAAGTTTAATAATCACCATAAAGATACTGTTTTAGCTAATAAAACTAGTAGAAAGAGGAAGTTTGGAAAAATGCCGCACTCTGATTGCTTGGCAAGAATGATTGTTAAAGAGTCAGACTCCAATATTTTCGTTAAATACTACAATTCACACAATCATGACTTAAAATTTAAAAATGTCAAGTTCTTTAGACCACAAAGAAGGAAATTAATTCTTTCCTTGAGCAGGGTGTCCCCTCCCATACCATTCAGGAGCATTTTCAGCCTGTTGATAACACAATTAAAGATTTATCTCTAATTAAGGAACACTTCATTACATCAACTCAAATATGTAATAGTGTCGATAAATGCAATATCTTTATCACTGAGAACGCTTTCACCAAATTATCTAATGACCCCACACTAAAGTACCATAGACTGGTGAAATGCAGTCTAAAGTCTTGTAATGCCTTATTCAGTGATAGGGAGAAGCTCAACCTTACGCAAATGAACCCTCTTTCCCCGAGACTTTACGGCCTAACAGAGCTGCACAAAACAAACTTTCCCATTCGTCCTGTAGTGTCCGGCGTGGGAGCACCAACACACAGACTGGCTTTTAAACTAAACACACTGTTCCTTCAATATTCTAAGTTCCAGCTCAAGTACGGAATCAAGAACTCGGTAAAATTAGCAGAACACCTCAATGAACTAATTGTCTCTGATAATTCCAAACTTTTATCTTTCGATGTCAAGAATCTTTTTACTTCTATCCCAGTGACCGAAACATTGAGAATTGCCAAAAACATTTTATACAATTCGTCAACCAATCATGAAATTATTAACGAAATGATGTGCCTTTTAGAAACATGCACAAAACAGAACTACTTTTTATTTAATGGAACTTATTATCTCCAAAACGAGGGTTTGGCCATGGAATCGCCATTATCTCCGTTACTGGCGGACAATTTTATGGATGACTTAGAGCAAAAACTTTTTAACTCCGATTTTATCCTGTTAAACAATGTATTTTATTGGTTTCGTTATGTGGATGATATTTTATGCTGTTGGACAGGCAGCAATAGGCAAGCGTCAAAATTTTTAACCTTTTTAAACTCCTTACACCCACATATCGATTTTACTATGGATATGGAGTTAGAAGGACGCCTAAATTTTTTGGACCTCAGCATTTCTGTGTCACGTAACGAACACATATTCGACATATACCGCAAGCCGACATACACTGATAACGTTATACCAGCGGACTCATGCACCCAATGTCTCATAAAATAGCCGCTTTCAACTCAATGATTCACCGAGTGCTAAATATTCCGTTTTCAAAAGACAATTTTGACAAGGAAATGAACATTGTAAAATACATTGCAACAGCTAACGGCTATCATACTTCCATGGTGGACAGGATTTTGAAAAGGAAGAGAAAAGAGTCAGGGATCAAGCGCATCACCTCCAATTACGAAATATTAAATAAACAAAAATGGGTTAGATTACCTTTCCTGGGTCGAGGATCTTACCTAGTCACTAAAACCTTCCCCAAAGATACTTATAAACCCTCTTTCTATACGCCAGTAACATTAAGGGACTAATTTAGCAGACCCAAAGATCCCTATGATAGAATGAAGAAATCGGGAGTGTATGAAGTGACGTGTAACACATGTGGTGCGAGCTACATTGGCCAAACGGGCGGAAATTTTGATACCATATTAAACGAACACAGAAAGTGCCTGTTGAACGGTGACCCCAAATCCCACCTTGCTAAGCATGATGGATGAATCACATTATAGTGATTTCAAGTTAAATATCCTCCATGTCGAGCGTGCGTGGACACCTTGGAGAAATGGGAGATCCTCAAGAGGAAAAAGAAGAATTTAACGTTACTGAACTACATCGGATTTGACTGTCACTCCCCAATATCCTATCCCACCCTCCCTATCCCACCAATAATTCTGTCCCCTCCCGGTAACCTCCACTCCCCCCACATTCCCCCTCCCCCTCCATTGCATTGTTTTACTCCCCCTCCCCCTCCGTTTTCTCTATGTATATATATACGCCTCAAATTTCGTGTTTTATTTTCTTCTTACGAACATTTTAGTGACCTTCTTACTGTTTCTTACTTCGTAAGCACTTTGTTACGCAAGCCGTACGCTTCAAAGTGAGGAATATTTGTGTGTTTGTGCTTATTAGGGTTGTTACTCACCTACGTCAATCATAGCGTGTGCAGGAAAGAAAAAGTTGGAGGACTTGAGTGATGTACAGGGTGAGAACGTCTTGCTTGAAAGTGACTCGGAGGAAAGTGTCTTGAGTTCTGATAGTGACAGTGAGAATGGCATAAACGATCGCTTCGAAGTTGACGCGTTGGTGTTTGATGATTTGGATGAGGTTGAGGATGAAGTTCCAGATTTTGCTTGGAAAGACATTTCCAATTATAAAGGAAAAAGAGAAAATTTCATTGGTAATTCTGGTCCACAGGGCAGAGCAAATGATTTGCAAAGTATTGTAGATATATTTGAAATTTCCTTCGATAGCGATTTAGTACGAATGATTGTGGAGGAAACTAATCGCTATGCAGAGCAAATGAGGGAAACAAAAATTAGAACATTTTCCCTGAAATCTAGAATTATATCATGGGAGCCAGTTGCATTCCAAGATATTTACATAGTATCCCTTTACAGCTCCCGTAGTATTAGCAATGTTTGTTAAATAATCACATTCGTTGAAAGTTCATGGAGCAAAATTACATAAATTGATTTCCCTTTTTATCTAGAATAGTCCAGAATAGGAAGTGAACCCGTTGCGCTCTACACCTGTCAAACTATAACATTTATACGTAATGCATAAGACACATCGACATTTTACATAATTTTTATTGATAATGAGAATTTCATAGTGCTTCATCGCTGAAGCTGTTTATTATTATTTTAGTGTAAAAATCCGAAAATTAGATGATATACTTTGTTGAACCAACCGTTTTAGCGCGTGCACGCATGAGTTGCATTCATTTATTATTAATAACAATTGTTATGGCAGATATATGCATCTAATTTTTATTAAATTCGATAGTTAAGATCATAGCAAACACGTTGCACTATGTTTCAACGCATGAATCTACAGGAATATTTTAAGTTTTGATCTTGGATAAAGATTCTTTTAATGAAATTTTCATATTTTCGATAGCTATTACTTGCGCAAATTAAAATAACTTACTTATATTATGCTTTCTAATATATTATTTATTGAATTCTACTAACTATATCCTGGTGATTACAATTATCAAAATAGAATTCTATCGAAAAATACGACTTCCACATAATTTTGAAGTATCCGTTGCACTCTATTGACCTCAGTCGATGGACTTGCCACCTGAAAAACGCTTTCTTTCAAAATGATTATATCCAACTGGTGCTCGCTTATCACTCAACTGACTGCCACTCGAGGCTAGTCAGGTATCCCTTTGGACAACCCAATGCTCAAAATTTCCTGAATAGTAATTTTATTTTTACTTGCCACGACCGCATTTCGGGGATTCTGCGACACTGTGCGCCGCACTGCAAACCAGTGCGGTCGCCAGGGCTACCCGAGGGATATAGCACCCTAGAGGTGGTAGTCTGTTTCGGGTTGGATCTTCGATGCACGGGCCCACCAAACCCGTACATCTCCGACCGCCCTACGCAGACCCCCACCTCCCTGGCACTCGCCACCGTTAAGCAGAACGCCACGGAAGCCGATTGACCGGGAGTGGCTAGCTCCCGGCCGCCCGTTTACAGCGAATCCGGGGCCAAAGAGGGGTATTGGCCCGTAGTCCATACCGGGCATCCGATACCCGGCTGGGAACCACGCACCGCACCCTCCAGGATCCCCTTCTCCTCCTTACGGGTCTCCGCACACGGCAAACATGCGGGTGGATCGTTAACCAGATGGTATGGTCACTCACAGGTAGCAGACCCACTCACTACCCGGACGATACCCTATCTGAACTGGGAGTTTGTTATCGGGGTTTTCTCCCCGCCCTTTTAGTCGCCTCTTACGACAAGCAGGGATACTGCGGGAGTATTCTCAATCCCCCTACCCGCAGGGGGTATGAGGTTATACGAACAATAACAGGGGTTATTGTTCGGGACATCCCTCCACTGCTCTAAGACTACTTTACGGAAAGTAGTTTGATGGTCCAGATAGGGAACCAGCGTCGTCGTCGGCTCAGGGATATTTAGAGCTTCTTTTGCAGCTGCATCCGCCTTCTCATTTCCGACTATACCCATATGTCCAGGGACCCAGAGAAAAATAACTTTGATTCCCTTTCTATTAAGGGATATAAAGGTAGTATGTATTCCCTGGACAATAGGATATGGTGAAGAAAAGACGTAAATGGATTGCAGCGCGCTCATAGAGTCCATGCAGATGACAAAAGACCCCGGAAAACCCCCAATTCCATCGAGCGACATCTTAATGGCCAGTAGCTCCGCTACTGGCGGAGCTACTGGCCATTACGCTACACAGGTATTACGGTACACGCTACACAGCGTATTGAGCCTGGACTGGACTACACCGTGATGGGACGAGGTAATCGCGCACGAGCAAGCTGCATCCGACTTCGATCCATCCGTATATACAGGGATGAAGTCGGAGTGGCGACAGAGAAATTTGTGGCACCATTCAACTAGCGCCCGGTCCGGCTTCGACGACCTCGTCCTCGCCGAAACTTTCGGAATTCGAGAGAATTCGGGAGAGGTGTGGAACCCTCGACGAAGGGTATATAAGCTTTCTCCCGCTACACCAGAGAGAGACCAGAACGAATCTTTGAGTGGAATGTATTGCGAGAGAATAAAAGGAAGTTTTGACGGACCGCTTGTATAATTCTTATCCCACAAATTCATTGAAGAGACGCTGGTATCCTAGAGCAATGGTGTGGGATTCATGGCACCTACTAAGTGCCATATGGATGTCCAGCGGCGGAATAATCCACGTTGGGTAACTCGAGTACCCAACAGGATAAACATCGGGGAGTCTTAACCCATCTAGGAGGATGTTTTAGTCCTCTTCTTAAAAACTTAGTCTACTACTTTCGCTATGTCGACGATATAGTCTGTTTATGGACCGGTAGCAGAAGACAATCCAAACAGTTTTTGGCCCTCCTTAATTCGCTTCGCCCATTTATTATTTTCACTATGGAAATAGGCTTCAATCAAATTAATTTTCTGGACTTAACAATTTCCCCCAACAAATCAAGCGACAGCTTTTCCATATACCGGAAAAAGACTTTTACCGACATTGTCATTCGTAATGATTCAAACAACCACCATTCACATTAAATGGCTTCTTGTAAGTACCATAATCGCCAACTCAATTCCCTTCCCACCCACCAACCACCCACCCCTCCCCGGGCCACCGAGCGGGTCAGCAGTCAGAGCACAGAGCGAGTAAGCAGATCGGATACCTACACCTCCCTCTCTCCACTCCCCCTTCCCCCTTTTTCCGAGTCATGGAATACCTCCAGAGACGCCGTTGGCGGGTCGTATATGCAACTTCCCACCTTTCCGTTCGACTACCACCTCTCACCCTTTCGTGGGAAAGTGCAGCGGTGGACGATACGGCTGGGAGGAAAGAACCCAAGGGTGGGGGAGGAGAGGCAGAGGGGGGCATGCAGAGGGGCCACTGGGAAGCGACGCCGGGATTGCGCGGCAGTTGAGAGCAGGCAACCAGACGATGTTTACGCAATAAAGAGTATTACTTAGAGTGATTCTGAGTTTCCTTCCTGAAATCCCTGTCAAATCGTAGTTCGACGCCCCGTTGAGAGTCGGGGGTCTTACATTCTTTTCATTCCATGCTTAATCGCCTCCTATCCATCCCTCTTTTACCCGATGATTTTTATAATGAGCTTTCTTTCATTAAACGTATTGCCAGGAACAATGGTTTTCACGATTCCATGATAGACACCCTATTAAATCGCTTACGCCGAAAACGAGCCATAATGGATTCCGCCGCTCTTTCCACGATCCCGTCACCGAAAACCAAATGGGTAAAGTTACCCTTCATTCACAAATTGTCATATAAAATTAACAAATCCATCCCTAGAAACACGCTCCAAATGTGTTTTTATAACCCTATGACTCTCGACAAACTGTTATTCAACTCGAAAGACAGATATCCTAACTGTATTAGAAGTGGAGTGTACATGTAAAATTGTAATACCCCTGGCTGCAATTGTTTTTATGTCGGACAAACTGGTCGAAAAGTAAGCATAAGTACATTCGAACATTTTAATTATTTTGTAAATGGCAATAACAAATCTGTGTTTGCCACGCATTTAATTGAAAATGACCACTCTTCAGATTTAACCCTAAGATTTTACATGTTTATGAGAAGGGGAGTAGACTTGACTTTATGGAGAAACTTTGAAATTGTTTCATATTTTAAAGTACCTATTCCCATCCAACCTCTCCCCATTCTACTCAGTGCTGGTCCCACCACCACACACAGTCAAATACGCTGTTCTTGTCTCCTCGCCACCAGTCGTTTGCTCACCTTCCTTTCATGACCGCCTCATTCTCCCTCCCCCCTCTATTTTCACTGGCGTGAGACTGATTGTGAGTATATATATGCCGCATTGCCCATCTTTTACTTGTTCAACCCCTGATGATGACCTGAAAAGGTCGAAACCAGTCGTCAATAAAAAGTTTTGTGGAATATAACAAAATTAATTATTTCCAATCTCAGAAGATTGACATTAGTGCATTGGGTGTGTCTCCTGAACCCATGAATGTCGATAAAAAGGGAAATCAATTTATGTAATTTTGCTCCATGAACTTTCAACGAATGTGATTATTTAACAAACATTGCTAATACTACGGGAGCTGTAAAGGGCATCCCCTTGTATTTCAATTTCAATTGTTCATTATTGCCATGGATTCAGTGTATTGTAATTGAAAGGGTATTTCTATAATTTTTTAGGGTTTATTTAAATTTTTTTTTCTTGATTAAATTTGTCAGCGTAATAAATAAAAAGCCTGGAACACTCATTTAGGGGGTAGCTTTATTACCACGCCCTGCGATTCTTTCTTATTTTTCTCATTTTCAGAGCCTTAAGGTACGTTTTCATGGACGCGTCTGGCGCGCACGCGCGCGACGAGACGCGTCATTCTTCGCGTGAACTGTTCTCATGAAAGCGAACCTATGCGTAGGCGAACCTATGCGTAGGCGAACCTATGCGTCGGCGAACCTATGCGTCGGCGAACCTATGCGTAGGCGAACCTATGCGTAGGCGAACCTATGCGTCGGCGAACCTATGCGTCGGCGAACCTATGCGTAGGCGAACCTACGCGTAGGAGGCACCCGCGCAGTATCTGCAGCAGAGAAACGACAATAAAACAAACGAAACGTGACGACCGTGAATATTTCCCACAGTAGCGGTGTTGTTATTATCCTTTGTGCTTCATCCAAGCCAAATCTTCTTCCATTTTCTCTGGAAGCCCATTCCTCTCGTAGGTAGGTAGGTTTATTGTTGTAGGGTGCGTCGACGGCTAGGTCATTTTGCACCACTACTCTGTCTTCGTGATAAAAGTAATATAGATTAGTCACATTCGCTTACGTCACTTATTTAAAATATATATATACATACATTATGCGATTAAGAAAAAAACAATGAGACTTAAATTTTATTGAATAGTCCTGTCCCTTTCAGAAATAAAATAACTCGACTTAAAACATTAGGGTCGTCTCCAAGGACGGATTTTAGCTCTCCCCCCAAGTTTAGTTGCCTTCGCAAGTCACGGTATTTGTCACACTCCGTCAGGATATGCCGAATGCTGAGAGGACAGTCGCAATCGTCACACTGAGGTGGTACTTTCTCTTCAGTAAAGAGAAATGAGTGGGTCAAAGGGCAATGCCCTATCCTCAAACGTGTGATGACGACTTCCTCTCTGCGGCTGTTCCTGACGGAAGAGGGCCACACTGACGTAACCGGCTTGATGTCACGAAGTTTGTTATTTCGTGCAGTGCGCCAAGACTCCTTCCACTGCCCAAGAACTACCTGCCTCAGGGAAGACTTGAGGTCTTCGTAAGGTACCAGCGTCGATTTAGACTCTGTCTCGTTCTGAGCCTCTTTGGCCAAAGCGTCTGCCTTTTCATTTCCGGCTATTCCCACATGCCCCGGGACCCACAGGAACCAAATGCGTACTCCCTTTCTACTGAGAGACAGTAGGGATGAATGTATGTCTTGAATGATCGGATGCATGGGCGAAAAGCCGGAAATAGACTGTATGGAGCTCAAGGAATCAGTGCATATAACGAAGGAGCCATCATCGTCACATAAGTTTTCGAGAGCCATCTTTATGGCAAATAATTCCGCTGTGTATACACTACACAGCGGATTTAATTTTGCTTTGACTGTTCCTTGGCTAGGCGAGAACGCTGCGCATGCACAGGCCGACTCTGACTTAGAGCCGTCAGTGTACACTGGCACATAATCTGAGTGATTCCCTAGGAACATTAAAAACTGACGTTGGTATTCCAAGAGTGTGGTGAAAGATTTTTTTTGGTTAAGCAAGGCCGTTTTAACCACCGGGGTGGGTATTAACCAGGGAGGGTGTAATGAGTAAGAGACAGGAAACACTTTAGGCACCCTGAAATCACATCCACGAATAAAATCATTAAAACGTACACAAACGGGCCTAGTGGCCTTTGTCCTTCGGTTAAAAATGTCTAAAAATCGTGGTTTAAAAAGTATGTTAAAACATGGGTGTGCCGACATGGATAAAACTTTGGAAACATAATTGCACATGAGCGCGTTCCTCCGGTGGCATAGAGGAGGCTCCCCTGCATCAGAATAGATGCTAATGACCGGGCTTGTCCGAAATGCCCCCGTACAGAGTCGTAACCCCGCGTTGTGCACTGGGGCCAATGCTCGTAGGTAAGACTCGCGAGCAGACGCATAAACAAAACAGCCGTAGTCACATTTCGAGCGCACTAATGTGCGATATAATAAAAGCAATGTTTTACGGTCTGCTCCCCAAGATGTGTGGCTTAAAAACTTTAATATATTTAGCGCGTTAATGCATTTTATCCTTAAAATATTGATATGTTCTCGCCAATTAAGCCTGTAGTCGAGCGTCATGCCTAGAAAGCGGGCCGTCTGAACAAAAGGGAGATTTCTTCCCCCGAGGTATAATGTAGGTTGCATTTGGACTCTTATTTTCCTGTGGAAGTGGACGCATCTGGTCTTCTCATGGGAGAACCGAAAGCCGTTCCTTTGGGTCCACTGCTCCAATTTGTTTAATGTCAGCTGAACCATTCTGGATGCAGTTACCACCTTGGATGACCTGCAGAATATCGCCAGGTCATCCACAAATAGTGTTCCTATCACCGGCGTCTTGATACATTTCACGACGTCGTTTATCGCAATGGCGAAAAGTGTCACGCTCAGGACGGAGCCCTGGGGAACTCCGTTGTCAAGATGGTAAAAGTCGGATAAAAACTGGCCTATTCTAATTCTAAAAACTCGATGCATTAAAAAATTTTGAATAAAAATCGGCAAATTGCCTCTAAAACCCCACTCGTGCAATGTCATTAATATCTTCCGCCGCCAGACCCGGTCGTAAGCCTTCTCCAAGTCGAAGAAGACCCCGATCACATGCTGGCGGAGGAGAAAGGCTTCTTGGATGAAATTATCGATCCGCACCAAATGGTCCATTGTGGAACGGCCCCGTCTAAATCCACACTGAATGCTGGAGAGAAGGTTCCGGCGCTCTAACCACCAAACGAGCCGCCGGTTCACCATTCTCTCCATTAACTTGCACAGGCAGCTGGTGAGAGATATTGGCCGGTAAGAATTCGGGTCAGCTCTATCTTTCCCTGTGGTCTCCGTGCTGGACGGACAATGCCCACTTCTGCTTTCCTGTACGGTAGCGGTCCCAGCGTTTTCGAAATAATTATCATTTTTGGCCGAGTTCATGGAACATTGTGTCGTAGTTTAAGTTATAACTTTGACAATATGCCTATAAATGTGTTAGAAGCTTGAAGAAGTGAGCTGACTAAGAGATAATTCGATAATAATGACGCCGTTACTCCATACGCCCATGTATTAGCTGCGCTCCGAGCAACGAGAAATGGCGCCTGCCTTTCACTTGGCCAAGCTCTCCCAATACAGTGCCTCTAGTTCATGGTAGTTTTCCGCGCCGCCTACTGGGATTGGACTCACTGTGTATTGATAACTTTTTCCTGAGTTTATCATATTACGCAAATTTTAATTAGTTTTCTAACTTAACCTAACCATCGAAGCCGCACTTTTCAGCGTGAGTAGTTTTTGCATAATAGGTTGTAATGACTCAAATTAAATTTTATTTGGTGAAAATTGTTTTTCACGTGTCCTTTAGACAGTTCCTATTGTCATCTCTCTTTTGCGTAGTGTCTGTATACTACTTTTAAGAATGTCTTCGGAATCTGAAGATGAAGACAACTCTCCAGGAATGCAGATGGTGGATTCAGATGAAGAATCTCTTGATCTGGAAAGCGGAAGTGAAGACGAAGATGTTCCTAGTAGGGAATGGTGTAAGTTGGATATGAAAAGTATTCCGCCAGCACCTCCAAGGTTTCCCTTCAAGGAAAAATCGGGAATTACTGCAAATATTGCCCCTGATGCTAAGCCACTGCAGTACTTTTAGTTATTCTTAATGAAGCTTTACTTGAGATAGTTGTTAGAGAGACCAATTCATATGCTAATCAGTGCATAATGAACAGTAGAGTCAAGAAAAGGTCTCGGAATAAGAAATGGACTCCAGTCACAGTGAAGGAGATGAGATTGTTCTTTGCCATAATGATGTTGCAAGACATTATCAAAATGCCACGCCAGGAATGGTCTTGGTCAAAACGGAAAATATTACGTACTCCAGTTTTTTCTGAATTGATGACAATAGATAGGCACATCTTGCTTCAGAGATACATTCATTTTGTAAATAATGAGAGCTTCAATAAATATCAGCATCAAAATCCGAAACTCTGGAAGTTTTATGAGGTTATGGAGCATTTGAGAAAACAATTCCATAATTTATACATTTCTGATCAGACTCTCAGTATAGATGAGAGTTTAGTCCTGAACAAGGGTCGGCTAGGTTCAACGCTAAGAAGAGGGCGCGTTTTGGACTTAAATTTTTTGTGCTCTGTGAATCAGATTCAGGATACATATGCGAGTTTCTGCTGTATACTGGAAAAGGTAGTTTACAACAAAAAGTACGATATCTTACCTGTGAGCAGCAAGAGTGTTCTTCACCTGATGGACTGTTACCTAGATAAAGGATACTGCGTCACGGTGGATAATTGGTATATGTCTCCTGACCTTGCAGATATCTTGGTTAAACATAAAACTTATATATTTGGCACTGTAAACAGCAATAGAAAGGGTCTCCCGATAGGATTCAAAGAAATTAAATTAAAAAAAGGTGAAATTCAGGCTTTTCAACGGGGAAAGGTTATGTCATTGAAATGGCAGGATAAGAAAACATATGTCTCATGAGTACAATCCATGATACCGGTACAAGTGTTGTTAGGTTGAAAAGGGGGGCAGAAGAGCCAAAACCTACTGTGGTTTGTGATTATAACAAAACAATCAACTCGATCGTTGTGATCAAGAACTCTCTTATTACCCAACATCAAGAAAACAACAGAAAAAGTATTATAAGAAGATATTTAGATATTTCATAGACCAGTCAGTGTGGAATTCATACGTTTAATTTAAAAAAGCATCTAAAGCAATAAACATTGACTTTGTAGAGTTCAGACTTTTACTAATTGAGCAATTTATTGAGGAATATGCAGATCCCAATTTCAAGTCTCCGAAAGGGAGGCCCAGCTATACCCCATCACCTCTTAGGCTTACTGAAAGGCATTTTGCTAGTCACATTCCCCCTAACCCCATCAATAAGGAACCAAGGAGGCAGTGCGCTATTTGCTGCTCCAAAAGAAATGAAAATGGAAAACGGAAAGAAACAAGAATCTGGTGTGAAGAGTGATAAGTTGGACTGTGCCTGGAGCCATGTTTCAAAATTTCAAGGAAGAGGTTGTAAAAGACTGTCCTCCAGAAAATGTGTGGAACCTAGACGAGACAAACCTTACAGAGGACCCCGGGAAAAAGAAAGTAATCTGTCGCCGTGGAACTCCAGAGAAAGTGTGCAATTTTTCTAAGGCAAGCACTTCATTAATGCTGTGTGGCAATGCCGCAGGAGAACTTCTGCTCCCATTTGTGGTATACAAAGCAACACAGCTTTGGAACACGTGGACTGAAGGCGGTCCCCCCAAATGCCGCTATATGACCAGTAAATCTGGCTGGTTTGATACAGTGTGTTTTACGGAGTGGTTTGAGAGTACTTTGTTGCCTAGATTGAAGAAGCAAAGCGGTAAGAGAGTTGTCATCGCTGATAACCTCTCAACACACATAAATATAGACCTATTAAAAAAGTTCCGTGACCAGGATGTTCACTTTGTGAGCCTACCCCCAAACAGCACACATCTGACGCAACCCTTGGATGTCGCATTTTTAGGCCCATGAAGGTTGCCTGGAGAAAAGTTCTTAGTGAATGGAAGGCAACACCTGATGGACTGAGCTGGTCAGTATTGCCCAAACAGCACTTCCCACCTCTCCTCAAACGTGCTGCTGAAGAGCTTGAGCCTAACAGAAAGCTAAATCTTCAAAGTGGCTCTAAAAAGAGCGGCATATACCCTTGTAATGTTCAGCCTCTTCTCAACAAGATTGCCAGAAAAGAAGTTGAGCCTTCCGCAGTGAGTGAAGCGTACCTTGAACACCTTCAGATGTCTAGAGAAGCTCATCTTCAACCCCTAAAACTGGTAAAGAAGAAAAAGATGAATTTTCCTGCAGGAAAGTCCCTTTTTCATGCCGAAATTGCTGAAATAAGTTCACAACAAACACAACCACAGCCTAGCACAAGTGGCACGGTCAATCAACATCAGAAAAAGAACCAGTGTAAGAAAACGATTTCCTCAGCCAAGCCGAGACTACAGAAATTAAAAAAGAAGGGTAAAGACTGCGGAGAAGAAATTTACGATTCTAGCTCCGATGATGACTTGGAAACAGCAAAAAGGAAAAAAATGGAACAAGATGAAGAAGATGAACTTGATCCGGTTGATTCAGAGTTTCTACCGACCTTCAAAAAAATTAACAAGCAAATCGAATCTTTTGTTGTTTTTAAATATGACGACAACATATTCCCTGGTGTAATAGAATCTTTTGATGATGACGGAGTTTCTATAAGCGCAATGAAAAGGTCTATGAACAACTGGAAGTGGCCCGAGAACAAAGCAAAGATGAACTGTACTATAACTGTTCAGAATTTACTTCAATGATTTAGTTAAGAAAATATAATTTTTTTACTTCTTGGATTTGTTTCAATATTTTACCTGTAAAATTTATTTTTTGGTCCAAGGCTATGATCCATCTTGTTCAGAAATAAATTCTCTACAAAATCAGGATGGTTTACATTGCCCCACTGCCATTTCAAATAATAATATCGAGGATTTATTTAGGCGGAGCAAAGTAACCCGCTCCTATGGGTTATTTTCCCCACTTAAAAAAATAAATATACATAATAAACAGTTGATTTTCATGTTTTTTGGTGGCAGCACTACACTTTCACATTAGGTAGGTAGATTTAAGTTTGTATGGGTGCGTCGACGACTAAGGTCATTTGCACCACGCAGTCGATATAGTGTACTAAAATAAAAATTGGATACGTCGGCAATAGAAATAAATAGGAAAAATATGAAACACTATATTAAATCTTATTTAGAAGTCCAGTTACTTTTAAAAACGATATAATTCCGCTTAGACGATCATGATCGTCACCTAGAACTTGTTCTAGGTCTCCCCTAATACCCAGCTTTTCGCGCACAGTCCGGAATTTGTCACACTCCGTCAGGAGGTGTCGGACACTGAGAGGAGAGTCGCAGTCATCACAACGAGGCGTTATTTTCTCTTCTGTAAAGAGGAAGGAGTGGGTCAAGGCGCAATGCCCAATTCTCAACCTTGTGATGACGACTTCCTCTCTGCGACTGTTCCTGACGGAAGTGGGCCACACTGACGTTACCGGTTTTACGCTGCGTAGTTTGTTATTACGCACGTCCCTCCAAGATGTACTCCACTGATCTAGCACTTCTTTACGAAGAGTAGCCTTTAGGTCCTGGCAAGGGACCAGCGTCGTCGTCTGTTCAGGGATCTTTAGAGCCCTCTTCGCAGCTGCATCGGCCGTCTCATTACCGGCAATTCCCACATGTCCAGGGACCCAGAGGAAGGTTATGGTAATTCCTCTTCTATTAAGGCATAGGAGGCTGTAGTGTATGCTCTGGACAATGGGGTGATTGGAGGAGAAGGCGGAAATGGATTGAAGAGCACTCATAGAGTCCGTACAAATAGTGAACGCCTTAGCACTCTTCCCGATCCCATCAAGGGCCATCTTAATGGCCAGCAGCTCGGCTGTGAATATGCTACACAGTGGGCTGAGTCTGGCCTCGATGACGCCGTGGTAAGAGGAGGTAACCGCGCATGAGCAGGCTGCGTCCGATTTAGAACCATCGGTGAATACGGGGATGAAGTCGGGGTGGCGACAGAGAAATTCATTGAAAAGACGCTGGTACTCTAGATCAGTGGTGTGGGCTTTCGGGCGGCTACTGAGACCCATGTGGATTTCAGGGGGTGGAATTATCCACGGTGGGTAACTAGAGTACCCAACCGGATACAAATCTGGGAGCCTTAACCTGGTTCCTTGAATAAATAAATTAAAGCGAACACCAAGCGGCTTGGTGGCCCTTGTCCGTCTGATAAAAAGTTCTAAAAAACGAGGGTTAGAAATCACGTTAAAACACGGATGGTTCTTTGTCGCTAAAATTTTGGCCGCATAGGAGCACATTAAAATGTTTCTACGGTGCGACAACGGCGGTTCACCGGCATCAGCATAGATGCTGAGGACCGGACTGGTCCGGAAAGCACCAGTGGATATCCGAAGCCCTGCGTTGTGCACTGATGTCAGAGATCTCAAATACGTCTCGCGGCTGGAGGCGTAAACAAATGACCCGTAGTCCAGCTTGGAACGTACGAGTGAGCGGTACAATAAAAGCAATGACCTGCGGTCGGCACCCCAAGATGAGTGATTTAAAAACTTTAAAATATTTAGAGTCCGTAGACTTTTATCCCTTAAACTCCGTATATGATCACGGTAGCTGAGTCGGTAGTCCAATGTCATGCCAAGGAACCGAACTGAGTCCGCGTAAGGTAAGTGTCTACCACCAAGTAAAAGTGCTGGTGGAATGTAGGCTCCTCTTACACGATAAAAATGAATGCATTTGCACTTTTCCGTCGAAAATTTAAATCCATTTCTCTGGGACCAGCTCTCGAGTCTGTTCAGAGCCAGCTGGGTTACTCTAGCAGCGCTGATAAGTTTCGACGACCTGCAAAATATTGCTAGGTCGTCCACAAACAGTGATCCCAAGAGAGGAGGTTTGATACATCTTGCTATATCATTAATAGCAATGGCGAATAATGTCACGCTTAAAACGGACCCTTGGGGCACACCGTTCTCTTGTGAATAAAACTCTGATAGGTGGTTGCCTATCTTAACTTTAAAAACACGGTCACTTAAAAAGTTACGTATAAAAACAAGTAAATTTCCCCTCATGCCCCACTCGTGCAGCGTCGTTAAAATTTTCCACCGCCAAACTCTGTCGTATGCCTTCTCCATGTCGAAGAAGACACCTACGACGTGTTGGCGGAGAAGAAAGGCCTCCTGGATATAATTGTCGACCCTGACTAGGTGGTCAACGGTCGAGCGGCCACGTCTAAAACCACATTGGATAGTTGAGAGAAGGTTTCGACGCTCCAACCACCAAACAAGTCGCCGATTCACCATTCTCTCCGTTACCTTACACAGGCAACTGGTAAGAGAGATAGGCCTGTAATTGTTCGGGTCAGCTCTATCTTTACCCTGCTTAGGGATGGGTACAACTATAGACTCCCGCCAAGAGGTTGGGAAGCTACCCTCAGCCCAAAGTTGGTTGAGGGATCGAAGGACGTCCAGCAGTGCCCTCTCCGGAATATTCCGGAGAAACGCATTGTGGATTTCGTCCATTCCTGGGGCCGTGTCTCGGGAGTCTTCAATGGCAGAACGTAGTTCCCAGAGGGAGAAAGGGATATTGTACTCTGCCATTGTATGCCTCTCAGTAAAGATGAGTGGGCAGGATTCTGAGCGTCTCTTAGTAGAGAGGAAGGTTTCCTCGTACGTGTCGTCGCTGCATGTTTTGGTGAGTAATTGGCCGAAGACCTCGCCAATAGCAGACGGAGATGTCAATACGTTGCCGCCGACGTTGAGGAACGGGACGCTGCGTTGATGGTGGTTTCCCGAAATACGTTTTACTTTGTCCCAGACGTGTGCCAAAGGTGTTCTGTAGTTAATGCTGGATACGTATTCCATCCAGGAGGCCTTTTTTGCTTCCTTCACGATCCTTCGAGCTTTGGCTCGGAGGTGCCTAAAGGAAGCTAGGTTCGTCTCCGTGGGAAATTTATTAAAAATCCTTAACGCTTTCTTGCGTTGACGAATGGCTCTTGCACATTCCTCGTTCCACCACGGGACTGCAGGCCTGAGAATGGTTCGCACTGACTTAGGAACGCTGCAGTTGGCTGCATGAATGATGCTGCACGTTAATTTGTCAATGTTGAAAACTCCGTTTTGGCTTTCGTCATGCTTAAAATTAAATGTGTCCTTAAAAACAGGCCAATTGGCTTTCCGGACGATCCAGTTGCCCGGTCTGATAAAGTCTGGATTAAAATTATTTTCTCTATTTATTAGAATGGGAAAATGATCGCTCCCACACAGGTCATTGTGAACAGTCAGATGAAGCTTGTTCATCAAAGTGCTCGACGTGAGGCAAAGATCAATTGTAGAAAACTGACCATTAAAAGAGTTAAAACGTGTGTGTTCCCCGTTATTCATTAAAACTAAGTTAAAATCTTGAATAAAATTAGATAGCACCTGGCCTCTACGGTTGCACTGCTCCCGAGAGCTACCCCAAAGGGTTTCGTGAGCATTAAAATCCCCTAGTAAAACGTAAGGTCTCGGTAGCTGATGAACAAGGGTTTCAAGATGAAATCGGGTGACCGGTGCCCCCTCTGGTAAATAAACATTACATAATGTCACAGCCTCAGGGGCATGCACCGTTACAGCGACCGCCTGAAAAGGCGTGTTCAGCTGCACTCGGGAGGTGTAAAGGGCCTCCCGTGTAGCAACTGCCACTCCACCCTGGGCACGTTGGCCACTAGTGTCGTCAAATCTAAAAACTTTAAAACCTTTTAAAATACCGTTGTCAGTAGTTTTAAAATGGGTTTCTTGCAGACATATGCAAGAGGGGTTAAGATCTCGAATTAAAATGGCCAGCTCCTCCTTATGCCTATAAAAACCATTGCAGTTCCACTGCAGGATAAAAGCCATAAAGGTATAAAGGTTATAACTCGAGCACTATCCGGTGGGAGAATCACCGCTTAATACGGCGGTGCTTCTTTGCCTTCTGCTTCGCGAGGAGGACTTCTGTCTCCGAAAGACTCTCGTCCTCTTCCATCGATTCCGGTCGGTTCAGTCCGACTGGACCGGAGGGGCCGGGGGAAGGCGTCTTCTCACGCCTCGCATTGGTAGCCCCAGTGGTAGTGGTAGGTGGGTTCATTTTGCCCGTACTTGCGTCTTTATTTTCTGGTTTTGGTGCCGGTTTAGAGGCCTTAGCCGGCGTGGCCGATTTCTCTTTTCGTTCTGCTTTGGTTGATAGCGTACTTTCTGTCTGTGTTGCGATAGTGGCCTTGATTACCTGTTTTGCAGCAACTGCAGCGAAAGATTTGGAGAAGGTAGGGGCCTCCATTGCCCTATACTTCTTTCTCGCCTCGAAATAGGTGATCTTTTCCAAAGTTTTTATTTCCATTATTTTGCGTTCTTCCTTTACTTTTGGGCATTGCCGAGAATAGACTGGGTGTGTACCCTCGCAATTAACGCAGTGTGGTTCGTTTTCGCATTCCGCACCCTCGTGGTTTTCCAGGCCGCAGCGTGGGCAGGTGGCCTTGCCCTGACATCGCGTAGCGATGTGGCCGAACTTTTGGCACTGGAAGCAGCGCATAGGAGCCGGTACGAATGGCCGCACAGGGACCGATTCGTACCCCACGAACACCTTGTCGGGGAGCCTATCAAAGGCAAAAGTCAGTACGACAGATGTAGTGTTAACGAATTCCCCATTACGCTTGGTGGTAAGCCGACGAACATCTGTGACGCCCTGAGACGACATCTCAGATTTTATTTCGTCAGCTTCCACGTACAAGAAGTCGTAATGGCTTATGACTCCCCGACTGGTGTTCAGGGTGCGGTGCACCTCTACCGAGACGGGAATGTCGTGGAGTTCCTTCATCGCTAGCAATTTCTCTGCCTGATTTGGGTTGCTTGTTTCGATTAACAAGGAACCATCGCGCAGTTTCTTGGCGGACTTTAATTCGCCGGGTATTTTGGCAGACAAAACTCTCTTAATTAGGAAGGGAGACACCTTCTTGAGGGTCTCGCCTTCCCTTGTACACCTCATAATCAAAAAGCGCCGAGAGGCGCAGAAACCGATAACTCCTCCACCCATGTCTGGGCGGGATTTTTTAGTTGGTGGTAGGTTGATATCCTCCATGCCAAATAAAACTTCATCCCCCGAGCTCCCCACCCACCATGGAGCCACACATTTGGGACGCCGCACCGCAAACCGGTGCGGTCGCCAGGGCTACCCGAGGGATATAGCACCCTAGAGGTAGTTGCCTGTTTCGGGTTGGATCTTCGATGCACGGGCCCACCAAACCCGTACATCTCCGACCGCCCTACGCAGACCCCCACCTCCCTGGCACTCGCCACCGAACGTATCGGAAGCCGATTGACCGGGAGTGGCTAGCTCCCGGCCGCCCGTTTACAGCGAATCCGGGGCCAAAGAGGGGTATTGGCCCGTTGTCCATACCGGGCATCCGACCCCCGGCTGGGAACCACGGACCTCACCCTCCAGGTTCCCCTTCTCCTCTTTACGGGTCTCCGCACACGGCAAACATGCGGGTGGATCGCAGGCCAGGTGGTATGGCCGCACACAGACAGTTGACCCACAAGACTGTCCGGGCTCAACCCTTGTTGGCTCTGGGTTTGTTATCGGGGTTATCTCCCCGCCCTTTTAGTCGCCTCTTACGACAAGCAGAGATACTGCGGGAGTATTCTCAATCCCCCTACCCGCAGGGGGGACTTTCACATTAGCTTAGAGTACATATCAATATTTATCCGGGAATTTCAGTGACAAAAAGTGGTGTTTTTTTAAATAATGAAATGAAATACTCAAAAATGGAGAAAAGTATGTAAGAATGACGGTACCCTTAATTTGATGATTAAAGATAGAAAGAAGGAGTATAGTGGGTTTGATAAAATGCGCAACGAATGCAAGAGCATTGTAGAGCATTTTCGCCACAGTGCAATTGCAAGAGCAAATTTACATTCACGGCTGAAACAGCTAGGGACGAGAGAATTGGAATTGATTCAAATATAGAAACCCGTTGGAACTCGTGATGGAAAGACTGTGATTTGAAAGATGCCCTCGTGATTGAACTTAGTCAGACTGGTTGCCGTATCGACAACTTGACTACCAAGGAATGGAGTTTAGTTGACTCTTATGTAAAGGTTCTAAAACCAATTTATGATGAAACTCTACAGGTTTCATCAGACAAAAAGCCAACAAGAAGCATGATAATTCCAATTCTTTTTGGCATAGAAAGTAGTATTAGTCATCGAGAATAAGCAACAGGGATCCACATTGGCAAAGACTTTGCTTAAGTGATTAAAGAGTAGATTTCCCATGCACTTGGAAGACCAGCTAAATTTAATCTGAATGTGTTTTGATCCGCAATTCAAATTCCATATTTACCAGAGCACCAGCAGAAAATCATGCTAGAAAAATTGGAAACGGAAACATTTGCCAGCATAAAAGAAGTGCCTGCAGGTAGGTTGAAAGAAAGTACAAGCAAAAACATCACTACAAGTGCAACATCACAACTGTTCTCAATTTTTGAGAATCCATCATGTCAAAGAATTCAAACAAATAAAAGAACGCTTGAGCTCCAAAGTAGGTGCCAATATATTTTTATATTAAAATATAAGCTACCAAACCCTTTATTAAAAGAACATAAGTCAAATAATGTTATTAAGGCAAAATTCACACTGGAAATGAAAATTATTTTACATTTATTTATTTAAGGGCATCCAAAAATCATGTGATGCATTTTAAGCCACTTTGTGACCCCTCCCTAGTTTTGCGATATTGGTTAATTCTTGAATTTCCCAGCGTCGCCTCTCCCCCCAAGGCTGGATTCTTTTGCAATTTTTTTTAAGGTTACTAATTTCTATGCAGGGTGTTGTAAAACACTTGCATTTGGTGAAACTTTTGAAAAAGGAATGGTAAGTGCATAAAATTTGTTCATTCATTCAGTATTTTTTTAATTAAGGCTTTGTGACTTTTCACCAACCTCTTCATCACCTCACATGAGTTATGTATGCCCCCTTTTTGAAATTAAGTTCACCGTCTAAATAAATTGCAATCAGGTTATAAGTGAGTAGTTCTAAAGCATAAAATGGTGAAATACTACCCAAAGCATCATTTTAAACCTAAGAAGGCCCCCAGGCTGATTGGTATAGCCTAATACAGCAAAATGCTTAGGCTGATTAAATAGGCATACTTAAGGAAACATTGCAATTTAATTGCAACTTGTAATTTTTAAGATTCAATTGGACTTCACTATATTACGTTTCAAAGGCTTAAAAGTTGCCCTAGAAAAATTAATATAGACTAAATACATGGATGGTGTTTTTCAGGTAAACTTCAGCTAGAGGCTTACACAAATGAGCCACGGCTAAAAATAAATGATGACCCATTTCAGTGGTGGCGAGATAATAGCTTCAAGTATGAATTTATTTCACCACTGGCTCAAAAATACTTGGGCATTCCAGCCACAGAAGTTGCATCTGAAAGTGTTTTCTTCGGCAGGCAATGTAATCACCAACAGAAGAACCAGGCTTTCGCCAGAAAATGCAGAAATATTAGTGTTCTTACACCAAATTTAAAAAAGTTTGGATGTGTGATAAACTTTTAGAAGACAGGAATGCTGTTGTTTTTGAAGTGTTAAAACTCAATTTTTTATTTCCAAATAAAGTTTCCCTAAGTTTTACACTAAGGACTTCTGGTAACACTTCATTAGTTAAAGTTACTTTCATCCTCTGTGTTACAAGTGCAAAAAAAATAGGTTTAATTATTTTCACTGACAAAGTTACTGATAATTTTCTGACAAAGTTACTGATAATTTTTTGACAAAGTTACTAATAATTTATAGTTGTGTAATTAATAGTAAATAACTAGGCATAAGTCATTCTTACTAGACAAGTATTAATGGATAGTGATAATTGTTACTAGCTTTCACCAGTTATCATTCTATTCTTTTAAGACTGAGTTTTTGGTTTCTCTAATCTTTTTGTAACTAAAGAGTTGAACATTTATGCAAACAAAATATTTCCTCTGTATATTTGTTTTTGATTTCGAAAATTTCTAATATGGGCCATTAAGTTTAATTAAAGCCTATCTCAAATTGAGTGAACTGATAGATAGTTTTTGGGATGTATTAACTACTACATGAAATACAGTAAGATGTTTTTTTTACCCTTAATTCATTTTCCAACTTAGTATTGTATTTATTTTTGTTATTATTGAAGTCAACTGTTTTAAGATATTTGAATTTCTATTTTGAGTCTATACACTTAAACTTAAGTCCACCATGTAGGTCTACATTGTTTCTTTTTTTTTTATTTCCTTTTACTGGCCTTCATAAAGATATTTTTTGACATTTCTGCATAAGCTTCAGGAAAAAAATTACGATCAAATTATAGAATGCGACCCAACCCGAGGGTCAAAACCTTAAAATTTTGACCTGTCCATCCCTAGTATGAACACTGCAGGTTCCTTTGTACCCCCCTAGTTATATTTCCAAGGAGGAATATGAACAGTCAACTACAGAAAGGTGCTCCATCAGGGACAATTTTTGCAGTCCACCCCTCCAGCTGGATTCAGACTCACTTATTCAATAAGTGGGTTCAACATTTTGTGGATACTGTCAAACCAACAGAAGAATGCCCAGTGCTTTTTGTATTGGATGGGCACTTCAGCCATACCAAAAATATAGACATGATTCATCTAGCTAGGGCAAACCATGTGACTATTGTGTCACTGCCCCCTCATTCAACTCACCGAATGCAACCACTGGACAAGACATTCATGGGCCCTCTCAAGACTCATTATAGTGAGGAGATCAGGCTGTGGGTCAGAATGCATGACAGACCTTTAAGTGCTTATGATGTCATGGAGCTCTTTGGGAGAGCATATATCCGTTGCCAAACGGCTGAAAAAGCCATAAATGGCTTTAAGGTGACAGGAATTTACCCGGTAGCCAGAAATATGTTCACTGATTCAGATTTCGTGATTAAATCACAAAACCAGTTCAAAGCAAACTACTATGACAAACCACGTTATTCTACCTCAGTTAGACTAGCTGCCGCATCAACTGGACAGACGTCAACATTATCAACAGGTGGTCAGCCCCAGTCGTCTTCAGGTCTGCCCCAACAGTCAACATCCTCAGGAGATGGTCTGCCCCAACAGTCAACATCCTCAGGAGATGGTCCGCCCCAACCGTCAACATCCTCAGGAGATGGTCAGCATTCACCGTCTTCACCATCAGCAAGTGCTCAACTGTTGCCTGACGAGGCTGGCTACAAAAATCCTTGGCTACGAGTCCGTTTTAACTACTTCCTGTGCCGCAAATAAAAAAGAGGACCTCAACCAGAGGAAGGAAAGCTAGCTCGTCTTCAGTGATAACCTCATCACCATATGTGGAAGAACTGAAGATTGCTAAAAAAAAAGACAAGCTAAAAACAATCTTAGGGTAATAGTGGCCGAGGACGGGGTCGAGGTGGAGTGACTTCAAATAGTCGTGGACGTCCTCGTGGCTCTAAAACGAGTAAAAAGGTGCTGTTCCCTAAAACAAAGAATGATGACGAATGCGATGATTCAGACCTTCTCTGCCATCTTCACATTCTTCAACACTAGATATTCCTCCAGGAACTAGCCCTTTACAAGAAGATGATGCCAGGCCTCTGCAGCTGTAAGGTTTTTTAGTATGTCATTATATATAGCTAAATTTATAACGCTTGCAGCGCCTCTAGTGGTCAGTTTTCTCCTTGACCTATCAAGACATCGCAGGGCACGGTATTCATCGAATACTTACGATTATTTGAAGATGGCGGACCCACCGCTTGCTTGCCATGGCAAAAGGAAACGTGGGCAGTATTGTGTTGTGGTGCTCGAACTTTTTTGGTTGCCGAAACGATTTCTTTTTTTAGTTTTCCAAAAGATCAACAAAGGTAAGCCCGCGTGTTTGATTCCTTACGGTACTTGAAAATTGTGCATTATCTGATTTTTGTAAATTGATTTTAAAACCTAATTTTCTCGGGGCTAATGCCTGGTTGAAATTCGCCCAACGAGATGATTGCATGGGAAAAGAGACTAAGAATTTAAGGATCTGCAGCGATCATTTTTTGGGGAGCGATTTTAAATCTAAGAAGCCATGTGTTCTCCTGAAAATGGATGCCATTCCTACCCAAATCTTTCTAAGATAAATGGTAAGTACAGTTAAGAAGTGCTAGTATACAGCTAAATTTTGCAATTAGCAGTTGCGTGAAAACAAACTATCTTTTTTTTAGCAGCATTGAGCATAGCTTTTTGTCCAAACTTACCTTTAGTGAGGATGCCTTTGAGTATTTCACAATAGCTTTAGCACAGAAATTAGTCTTCATTCTGAGATGAATTCAATATTTGTGGAACAGAGTTGATATTTTTAAAATTAAAATGTTAATGTGCAATGGCTGATCAGTTATCCTCTACTTCGAGTTCGATAAAATTAATTATTTGCCATTACATAAGTCTATTACGGCGAATACAATTTATTCTGTGCTTTATTTAAGAAAATTCATCCATTCGGTAGGCTTTTATCATTGGTAAATAAATACTTAGGTGCATGCAAATGTAAAGATGTGAAAAATCAGTGTTCCTTGTGAATTCCTAATAGCAATATTTCATAATCTGTGGCCCCAAATATTACTTTTCCAGTCGGAAATGTTATGAATGGCTTAACTTTTGTTTATTCTTCCCATTATCACTCCTGTATGTGGCCTAGTATAATCCTATTTAAAATTCATATGAGTCAAGAACAATTTACTTTAATTTATTTTTATCACCTTTTCTTTCAGATGCTGCCATGAACATGGACATCCAGGAAATCGATTCTTCTCCTCCTATGCTGTCAATTGATATAATTCACAACAGTAAGGAATGAAAGAAATGGGTTTTATGAAATAATTTTTTCAATTAAAACTTTTGATCGCTTTTTTGCTTGATTACATTCATAATTTAATCCATAGTGGTTTTGTGTATTCCATATTTAATGTATTGTTTCATTCAGGCCTTTTTCTCTCACAAGGAAAATACTTTCTCTCAGTATCTTTCTTTCCTAAACATGATTCTCTATTTTATTTAGGTCCAAAAGCAACAGATGTAGAAATTGAGGTTAAGGCTGTACATCTGGAAGAATCTCCAGTAATGTCTTGTGCACCAGTATTTGTGGAAAATGGTAAGCAATGATGAAAATATTCCCTCTACTAAGTTTTAGGCTAAATATCTGTGGTCTTGTGAACTTAATGAAAACTCTTTATATTTAAAATTTTAAGATCTTCACAATTAAGTGCCTGTATACTTATTGCCTATTTCATTTATTTTTGAAACTTGCTCAAATACATGATCTATGTGATGATTTAGGTGATATATGATTGATTTCTATAATAAAATTTCCTTAGAACTTCAGGTACAGTCACTCCAAAATTCCAGTGGTCAGCCCGGAGCATCACCTCTCCAAGAACTACTAGAAGGCTGGCAAATCTTAGGAGGACTATTGCTCACCTCAGGTTCAATTTATTCAGAGCCAGGGCAAAGCCAGTAGCAGAAAAGGGTAAGGTGGAAAGAGAGAGACTGGTTGAGTTGGGTAAAAAATATCTGCCGAAAACTTCACACAAGCTCTTTATGGCCCAGGTACAGTTGTGCAACATAGGTAAATTTGGTCGCCGCTGGTCTCCCTATATGAAGGATTTTGCTATGTCACTTTATTACCATGGACCTAAGGCCTACAGGTTCCTACAGAAAACACTTTGTCTTCCATCAGTGCGGTCATTGTTGAACTGGCAGAAGGTTATTGTGAAGCCAGGCATTGATGATAATGCCTTGGCAGCACTGGAGAGGAACTCCAAAAACCTTACATATGCTGATTCATTGGTTTCTCTTGTTTTTGATGAAGTAGCTATTAAGGAAAGTGTGTATTATGATTCTAGTGTAGATAGTATTTTAGGCTTCTGTAATTATGGTGATGATACTGTACCTACCATTGGGGATCAGTGCTTAGTTGGTATGGTTAAGGGTACCAATAAGAAGTGGAAACAGAGTATTGGCTACTGGGTTACCCACAAAAGCACAAGTGCAGATGTGCTGCAGAAGATAGTATTAAATTGCACTGATAAGGTTAGTTCTGTAGGTTTTAATGTTAAGGTTTTGATTCGTGACCAAGGACCCCATAATTTAACATTATCCCACTACTTGGGAATAACACCCAAAGATCCTTTTTTTGTGGTCGGGGAAAAGAAAATTTATTTTGTTTGATCCTCCTCACCTTTTGAAATCAATTAGAAATAACCTTTATAAATATAATTTTAGCTTTAATGGTAACTTAGTTTAATGGTCTCATTTGAGAAAATTGTTTGAGTTGACTGATCCTCTCAAGCTGAAAATGATACCAAAGATTACAAAATTCCACGTTGTTGTCAAACCTTTCAAAAAAATGAGAGGGGAATTGACATCTGAGGTTTTCAGTGGTAGTGTTAGTCTAGCAATGTCTGCATTTGTTGCTATGGGAAAACTGAGTAGCCAGGCAGAGAACACTGCCCAATTTTTTGATTTTATGGATAGGTTATTTGATAATTTTAACAGTAGTCAAGTAAGATGCCATCCATTCAAGTATCATTATGCCACTGGAGAAGACACCCCTCATGTAGAATTTTTGAAAGATGCTTATTTCAAGCTTAAATGTAGTAAATTTGTGGGGTGCAAGGCACAACCTCGATGCTTGAAGGGATGGCTAGTGAGTATATGTAGTTTGTTAGCATTTTAAGCAGATTTGAAGGATCAATATGGCATCCCAAGAATATGCACAAGTTTTTTGAATCAGGATGCTCTGGAGAACTTTTTCTCTGTGATCCGACAGCAACATGGGTGTAATGACAACCCTACCTACAGTGATGCAATTTGGGAAGGGTTATAAGCACTTGCTGCTTACATCCATTTCCAAATTGTCACCTAACAGTAATTGTGAACTAGATTTAGAAAGTTTTTTACTTAGGATTAGTCAGTTTCTCTGTAAAAGTAGAAATTAGGATAGCACTGATTCCCAGGCAGAGGTAGTTTTTAATTTTAGTGACCTTAACTTAATGAAACCTAGTGAAAAAAAAACCCACTAACCTAGTGAAATGTTAGATATTAGTGAGTGTCAAATAATCAGTAATGTGTGTGGCTTACTCTTGTGGGATGTTCATGAAGAAACATCCATGTTCATCCTGCAGAGAAGCAATGGCAATTGCAAGTCCTTCACATCAAGGGATTGGTGAACATTCCATGCAGGGTAATGGAGAGCTTGAGTGGGGTGCTCAGCTGAATCAAAATGCAATTGTGTTCAGAGCTGTGAAGGAATGGGAGTGTGTATTCCAGTTTGCAGTCATGGAATCGCTTCACACAGAAAGACTGGCAGAGCAAAGGATGCACATGGTGATAGAAACTGCATCTTATGAGGAGATGGTGTTGCCATGCGAGGGATCAAAGCATTTGTTTGCATCCATTTTTGTAAACTATAGAATAAGAGTTTTGGTTCGTTCTCTCAATGAAGCATATTGTAAATAGTTTGTAAATAAGTGTAAAATTTTTGCTGAAATTTGTATGTGAATGGCAATTTAAATATGTGTATGTGGTCCATGAAGTCAGCTCTGAGTATGATTGCTTTTGGTCACTTGTGTGATGATTATTTGCCAATCAACCAAAGTCATCTCTCTTTCCCCTTGTAAGGGCGTAATATGTGTTTGCTTATGTATTGCATCATTCGTAATTTTGTTTGTTTTGTTCTAGAGTAGATTACTTAGCAATCCTTTATATCATTTTTTATTTTGGTTGCTCTCCTATGCTTATGGATAATTTATTAACTCTAATATTATGTAAATTTTGTTTGAGCATTCACATAACATAGGAAATACTTGAAGGTATTAGTAGGCTGAAATATTGTAATGACAATGCTTGCGTAGTGTTTGTATATAGTTTCAGTAGCTATTATATTCTATATAAACTGGTATATAATGTAGTGACTGTAAATTTCTGCTAAGTGTCGAGAGTGCTTGTAGGCATTAGTGGGCTGAAATATAGTAATTCTTATTATATTTTATTTAATCAGTTGAACAGTATATACTGTAGTGACTCTAAATTTCTGCAGATATTGTCTGTACTTATGCATAGTGTCAAGAGTGCTTGTAGGCATTAGTGGGCTGAAATATAGTAATTCTTATCTTTGTGTAGTATCTGTATAAAATTTCAGTACTTATGTTGTTGCACCTGCTGCAGACTATATAATGTAGCAATTGTAGCTTTATGTAGATATTTACTCAATGGATAGTGTAGAGCATGCCTGTAGCCTTGAGAAGGTCCTGACATATATCTAGCTGAAGTGGGTTTTGTTTTCGGGGTCGTCTCCCCACCCTTTTAGTCGCCTCTTACGACAAGCAGGGATACTACGGGAGTATTCTCAATCCCCCAACCCGCAGGGGTGAATATTTCCTCTAGATTCCGAGAGAAAAGTTTCCTTTACCTAATATAAGAGGGAATTCCGTGAAAAAGTCACCCTGGCCAGTAGGTCACTTAAAACAATAAAAACATAAGCATAAAAATGATCAGTATTCAGTTTACCCCATATACATTACCATGCGAATCATGATATTTCAATCTTATTTTCAACAAAAATTTATTAACAGGTAACTAGTTTATTATAAGATGACCAACAAATAGACAATGGGCAAAAATACCTTAAAATGGATTAGCCTATCAATAGACCAACCCAAACATTAGTATATTTGATAAAATGGCTTCTAAATAAAGATATATGTTCCATACTGCTCCTCATTAACCCTATGAATTAATGATAAATGATCATGAAAACAACTAAAGGCAGCTTGAAGGTGTTATAGTAGTGAAATTTTTTCCTGAATAATTGCTATATAACTGAAAAAGTGAAAGTAACCATGAGCAATTACTGAAGAGGACCTTGGATGATGAATTTGTACTATAAGATACTGTAGATTCTAAGAAGCATGCACACACGTTACATTATTCCATTTAAAAAAATATGAATGATGCATTTAAAACCTTAGAGAAATATATGACAACAAAACCATAGAGAATTGATATCAACAGTCATATGCTACGTAACTGAAAGTCATGCTCGTAAATACTTTCTCTAGATGTATTTTCAATCACGTATAGTTCTACTGTTAAGACCAAACACATTCTATTACACAAACAAGTCCTCTGGATTTTTAAGATTCAATGAAATGGGTCTATGTCAGTGAGAATACATTTTCCACTCCTGAAATAGAGGGTAATTCATTCAAACACACCAACAGCACAAAAACTCTTTTTAAAATATATCACAGTATAGAATTGGCCATTCATCATTGCTCACATTTTTCATCAGAGGGATTGATGTATTAAAGACCATATCTATTCCACCTCAAAGGCAAACATCCCATTTTTGTCCATATATACACTTTCTTTCCTCCTGAACTGGAATGCCACATGTTGCTGAGCTGCCCCCACCTTCAGCATTTCATCTGAGCCATGCAACAGGAGATGAAAAACTTGCAAGATCACTCAAAACTCTAATCACTGAGTCATTCTACTGACTAAAACTCTCAGCAGATCCCTTTGTTCTGCAGACTGCAGGTGGGGCCAAAGGTCAGCTTCTAGGGTTGGCAGTGAATCAGTGTCATGTGACTGACATGCCATGACTAGTGATTGAAGAAGCAGGAACAAATCTTGGCTCAGGAAGTCCACTATACATCCATTCCATGGTGGCATAAAAAGAAAAAACCATATGAAATAAGAAATTATTTCCATATGACCTTTTGTAAAATGCAATTGAAATTCTAAAGATTCATAGCAATAACCACTGAATAATGCACTTAATAGAACCACGGCCATGGTTCATCCCTTATCACTCCACCAATCAATAAAAATAATTCTTTTCTGGATATATCTCATTCAGACTCTCTTAACCTCTTCAGTGGTGGCTAAATTTTCCCCTAGTCATTCCCCGAGGGTGGGTTTTAAAATTGCTTGGCTTAGAAATGGATTGAAAATTGATATTCAACTTACAAAAATACATTTAAGAATGTAATGAACCTATTACAGTTGTTTTTATCATAAAGGCAGATCATACTGTGACACAATATGGAAATTAAAGTAAACATACATAATTTGAACAAATATATAAACAAAATCTAGTATTTTCTTTTTGTGTGATAAGTTTCAAAGTAGTTTTCAGGATGTAATGGAATACAGTAGAATCCTGATTTAAGGTTTTTCAGGGGGGACAAAATTTAAAACACTAAATGAGGACTTGTCATTTTTTTGAGGTTTTAGGGTCTGTAATGATTCAAACAGCTTTCTACGAAAAGAAAAAAATAATTTCAAGTCACTAAAAGGGGTCACATACAACAATATAAAATTTTCATTAGTTTTATATGCTCTTCCCAAAAAAGGTTGGATTCAGCGACAAAACGAAAATAAATGAAAAATGAACCAAAAATGAAAATGCCTTAACAAAAAATACAATGCATTAGCCTTCTGACTACTCAGGAATTCAATATCAATTTTAAAACTTTTAGGAGAGACTAATCATATTTCTGAACCGCTGCTTTTAAAAAAAATTGAAATTTTACTCTGCTTATTTTTTTACTGTAACTATGAAGTAGCTCATTTTCTACTTTTGAAACCATAAAGTAGATTGATTGTTCTCAATGGATGAAAAGTAGGATTTCAATTTTTCAAGTGCAACCACAGCCTCCGAAAAGGTAGCCACTGTCGGCACTTCCTCATCCTCATTCTCACTGCAGTTAGAATCTGTTTCATTTGATGTACCACACAATTCCCCTATTGAAACAATGCCACTGGTCTGCAGGTATTGTCTTTTTTTAATCTGTTACGCAACTAAATCAACCCTTACTACCGACCATCCAACCAACTCGTAAATGCTGTAAGTTGAACCCACAGGCAAAACACATTGTAATTCAACCTTCCCGCCTTTTTTGTGCGGCCGTAACTTAATAATGGCATGAAGCTAACCTCGGCATTTTCTGGGGTTATATTTTACTGTTGCTGTCACTGCAGCACCTAATAGATGTTGGGAATTTTCCTAAGAAAAATGGAGTTTAGGAAAATTCCCACTGGGAATATTAGTGTGGACAGTTATCAATATTAAAAATTCCATTTTTATACATTTCTCAGTGGTCTCGATGCATTTTTACACCCATTTTATTCTGTAAAAGCGAGGTGTAGGCGGCTATGTACTCGAAAAATCATCATCATAGCATCATTAAAGACGAGCGAAAGATAGACATTTCATTTCGCAAAATATTGATACTTTCCGATTATGAGAATATTACTGATGGTACGACATAATGAGAATGCCTTATTTTGCAATCAATTTTGATTTGTAGCTCCGAGAAATTAAGCTGCTGTTGCACATGCAAGTTTCTCACATGGCACGCAGTTCCACATTCATTTTTTCTACACAGCGCCCGGGAAAATTTCGACGATTTCAACTGCGTAACATGGCATATCATTGGGTTAAACCTATTATCGGGGTAAATGCGGTTTTACATTTATGCATGTATTTCCAAGAGCATACAATATCTTAATGTTTGTATGTTCATTATACATTCATTCATTGTTCAAATATACAAGCATCTTAAAGCGAAACCTTAAGGACTGTCGACCTATTGAAAACTAATGCTGGGGATAGTCATCACTGATGTATGGATAATCATTTGCATGAATCGTCATGAATAAAACCTTAAATCTAGGTAAAAAATCATGTGGGGGAAAATTTTTTACGACCTAGAATGCGGAAAAATGCAAATGCGGAGACACTATATTAGGACAATTTTTACATTGTTTATATAGGGAATGAATCGGGACCTCAATAAATAAATGTTGAATGCGGAAAAACATTAAATGCAAAGACATTAAATCCGGATCCAACTTGATTCCCAAACTGTTTACATTCCCACCTCGTATCTTTTCTTCTTGGACAAACTCGACATACTCTACTGGGAAACTTCCTTTTTTCTGTGGCCAGGATATGTGTTGGGAAATGTCTTTCAGTAAGACAAACAGGTGGGTCGGTTTTTGGGGGTCTACCTCCCTTCACTGCTTTTCTTTTTATGGCATACTTCTCTAAAAAACCCACGAATGACTTCATGTCTAAACTGAAGGAATGTGCATTTTTCTCTACCACTTTTCCCATGTTCAATATGAGCATTTACAGCCGTAATGTCCATCACATGGAAGAACAGCATCCTATACCATTGGACACTTTTTCTGAGGCACTAATACAGTTTTATTTTTTGGTCCAATCTATCTACTCCTCCCATGTTAGCATTATACTCAATTACGGCCTCAGGTTTCTTCACTGCTTCTTTTGTCTTCCTGTCCATTTTTCCTGCCTTGCATACTCTTCCCCTGTGATATGTGGATAACATTGTCGCATCTTTTTTATCATGCCATTCGATTGTAGAACAAACTCCTGATGTATAGCAAAGTACATCACCTTTCTTCAATTTTGCTGTCAGCAGTTCTTTTGGCATTTCCTTCTTTCACAAGTGAACTGTTCCACAGGCTCCGAAACCATGATGTTGCAGCTCTTGGAAAAGAATTGGACTTGAAAACCACCGGTCCATGAAGACAACGTACCCTTTCCCTCTAAGTTCTGGACACAGCACAAGTTTGGTAACAGAAGCATGACTTATTAGTTTCTGTGAAGCACTTTCTACACCCCATCTTTCTTCCCCTTAAGTGTAAATGAAAAAGTCCCAGACATATCCTGTTTGAGATTCACATAAAAAAATATTTTTATACCAAACCTTAATTACTTCAGAGGAATGTATTGCTTCATTAGTAATAAGTAACCTTCCTTTGAATAGCATAAGGCTTTCAACCACAGAAATGTTTCGTTCCAGCATATACATTTTTCTAAAAGATATCCGGAGCATTTCCAGCAATGGCCTAATTTTTTTGAGACAATCAGTGTTATCTGCATCTTCATCACTGACAAAGTGGAGGAAACGCAGTATCCATTGAAATCTTTTCAGAGAAAAAGTTTCGTGAACAATAGGAGTCTAAAGTATATGGTCTCTTGTCCAATACAGCTTCAAATAGATAATCTGCCAGACTAGATTCCAATCTTTGATTTTCTTTTGGTCCACATCAGCAGCTGCACTTGAAATTTTATGTAACTAATTGCGTTTTCATGCTTTGAACCATGGTAACCACCCCTTATAGCACCCAAGTTTGTTGTACAAAAATATTCAGTTATGGTCTTCATCATTCAGCCCCATTCACAGGGGTCTGTGCAATGGCCTGACAAGCCAATATTCCATCCTTGGATTCTAAGTCCAGGAAACCTTTTTCCTCTCACAATTTTTCATCTCATATTCCACATTCTGTAGGCTCATTATCTGCACACATTTTCCCTGTCCTGTCACCTCAGACTTAATTTTTTCCTTGCTTTTTATGACTGTAAACAACGATGAGGATAAATTAAATCTAATTTCCCTAGGCTTTCAAGCTGATAATGGAAATGATTTCACTTAGTGAAATTCCACAGTTTTATTACTACCGACCCAGGTTTCAACTACACAGTCATTTTCAAGATGACAGTGGTTCACCACGAGTCCCTTATATATAGAGTAGGGTGTAGGCTTGGCTAGAGGCCTCCCCCCCCCCCCCCCCCCCCCCCCCCCCCCCCCCCCCCCCCCCACCTCCTACAGGGTGAAGGAGGAGGTGGGGGGGGTGGGGGGGGGGGTTGAGGATGGAGAAGGAGCCAATGGGCTCCTTCCGCACCCTTTGCCCCCACCTCCCCTGACACCCTTACTCCATATATAAGGGGCTTGTGGTGAACCATTGTCCCACTGCCACCTTGATAATATCCTAAAGAAGCCAATGAAATTGCCTGCTTCTACAGAATTATCTCAGATAATAATCTTTCACCTGACAAAAACCTCCAGTAAAAATATTAACCGAGATAATGCCCCAAAACCGAGATAATAGTACTGATGAAACAGAAAAGTCACATTAACTTGGTTAATCACAAAATTAACAGAGTTAAAATGATTATCTTCATTGGTGAAACTGGCCCGAACTGAACATAACTTACCAGTTTGGTGAGCACCTGAGTCATCACCTTCATTTCCAGCCCAAGCATATTTTTCTAATACTCGTGCCAGGTTAGGAGAAAGGCGCTGAGGTGTAGGCTGCAGAACCAGTAACAGCAGAACTCTGGTAACTTCACAACGACATTGCATGTCACGATATGAGCCAACTCCTAGGCTACTATACTCAGACATGCCACCATACTTGGCCAAGGAGGCCATTTCATTGAAAACACCAAGGGCACCATCATAATCTCCTTAATATTGACAGGAAGAAATACATACATGAGTGTATGATGAAAAATGGGCAATACCTAATATCACTTAAAAATGTCTATGACTTAATCATTACGGTTGTGACACAGAACAGCACTTAAAAAATAATCAACACCTTTAATAAGTCTTCGTCCTGGTATGTTTTCTGTCTAACGAGATGACTAGTTGACAATGAAACAGTTAAAATAAAGGGCAAAAAACAATTGTGACCGAACTGAATAGTGTTGAGGTGAAAAAGTAGTGTTAGTTAAAGTCAAGTTGAATTTTGTAGTTGATGGTTTGATCCTGAGATGGCGATGCGATGCTGATTTTGGAAGTTCGTTTTTTGGTTGTTGTGTAACTAAGGGGGCAACAAAAGGACCAAAAAACAGCATTCAAATCTAAAAAGAGACATCAAGATGTTACCAAATAAATTATGTAGAAATATATATTTCAATAGGTTATGTGCCCAGGCTGCCCAGCTCACACCAGTTGCTTTTCAGTAAATAGAGAGTTGCATGTGAGATCGTGTGAATCACATCGAGGTTAAGTTTGCTGTGGAGTCTTGTCATCACAGCATTCTTGAAGAATTTATCTGGTGAAACACATAAAAACCCTGGCTGGGGAGGTGGACAGGCCAATTTGGAAGCAGAAATTGCGGGACTTGTTTGATTACCACGAAGGAGCCCTCGATGCAATTGATGGAAAATTGTTGTAGGTCAGCGATTGATTCTGCAAATCAAATAGTTATCCAAAGTTTATAATTTTGAGTTCGGTGACTAATGCGATTTATGAGAAAATCATGGATAAAGAGTCAGCACAAGAGACGTGTGAAGCATTAAAATTGGATTTCGAGGCATCATCCAAAGACCAGCTGTTCAAAATATGCACTGAGTTTTTTGCGTTTTGCTGGATTAATGGAGAGATCGTTCTGACTCAGATATTTTTCAAGTCAAGACGGTCTCATCAGGATGGTGGATTGACAATGAAGCATGTGGCAAATTGTCTGGATCTGTTTGTCAAGTTCTATGAGTTTTAAAGTCCCTGCATCATCAAGGCCTCTGGAAAAGAAGCTTTCAATGCCATCAGGAAAGGCACCATTGAAATTTTATCATTCACTGAATAAAACACCTTGAAGATGACAATGACAGATCCTTGGTATGTTCTAAATATTTGGAGAGAGCTGATTTCTGTTTTAGCTGCCCAAGATAGGAATGAAACTATCAAATTCCATTCCATGACAACTCAGTTCTGGCTAGAAGTCAATGGAAACATAGTGCTGTGCGGAAGTCACGAGAAAGGCGGAACCCTGTACAAGGCAGCTACTGAGCCACCTGTTCTCAAGAAAACAGGAATGGTCAACATTGCTGAAGCAGAAAATTTGACACTGCAGCAGTATCACGAGAGATGGGGGCACCAAGACAAGCGACATGTGAGAGAGATGCTCAAGAGAGAGTTGGGTATCACTGTGAAGATGGCGAGAGAATTTTGTGAACCCTGCACATTTGGCAAGTCACCTAGCGTGCCATTTGGCACTATGAAAAAGGCAACTAGACCTGGAGAACTTTTTCCACTGATGTTGTAGGCCCATTTTGTGAATCCTTCAGCAAAAACATGATTTCTAGCTGCATTTTGTTTCGGCACACACCTTAAGACAAAGTTTCGTTATGGCTTAGTAATTAAACAAAAGTCAGATGTCATAGTTGTGTTAAAACAGGTTTCAGCATATGCAAGGAGACTTGGGCATAACATTAAAGAGCTACTCAGTGACAATGGAGAAGAATTAAACTCTGAAGAGATTAAGTGCATTCTAGCAGAGAGCGGAATCATACAGACTGACAGCGCCATACACACCTCAGCAGAGTGGCAGCAGTAAGTGCGAGGATCCAACAATCGTCAAGATGGCAAGGACCTTCAAGTACTCGAACAGTGAAGGTGAATTTCCAGATGCAATATGGGCAGAGCTAGTGACAACAGCCATTTACATTCTCAACAGAACATGAAAATTGTCAAAAGATGGAGCCAGTCCTTTTGAACTGTGGATGGGAAAGAAACCAAGAATCAAACATCTGCGCATCATTGGATCTTCCTGCTACAGTCACATTCCATCCAAAAAGAGGAATAAGGTAGACAAGAAGGCAGTAAAAGGATTCCTAGTAGGACACGACGGAGTGCCGAGTTTACGTTCCAACTAACCACAGAGTTATCCTGTCAAGAGATGTTCAATTGCAAGAGAGAATTAAAGAATGTGAAGACAAAGTCAAGCTACCATTGAAAGATATTGGACATAGAGACGAATTTGATGAAAAGGAGAAGAAAGAAGAGCCACGGATCGACATCGAAAAAGAATCATCAATTAGTGATGAAAATTAATTTGGTGAAGGTGAGTCAGATACAGATGAGGAAGAAAACTCCAAGCACTCATTTGGAAGAATTCTGAGGAATCGATCAACCTTGAAGAGACCAAAAATACTTGAAGATTACATCATGAGAGTGGAGGAGTTCTTGAATTAAGTGATGGAGGATCCTAGGACCTTTGAAGATGCGTTGAGAAGCGAGGATTCAGTCGAGTGGAAGAAAGCTATGGATCGTGAAATTGCTTCATTGAAAGAGAATCAAACCTGGATTTTGACAGAGCTTCCACCAGGTGCAAAGGCAATTCCATGTAAATGGGTCTTTTGATTCAAGAAAAATCAAGACGGCAGCATCGACAAGTACAAGGGGAGATTGGTTGTTAAGGGGTTCAGTCAGCATCATGACATTGATTACATCAAGACCTTCGGTAAGGTGGCGAAGACTGAAACGATCCACTCAATTCTCAGCATTGCAGCAAGTAAGATGCACCTTACACAATTCAATGTGTCAAAAGCATTTCTGTATGGAGAGTTTGAAGAAACATTTTCATAAAGCAGCCTCAAGGATATGAATATGGAACCAGTAAGGTTTGTCAGCTGAAGAGAAGTCTTTACGGACTTAAGCAAGCACCTAGATGCTGGATTAACGACTTGGAGCATTCCTACAAAAGCATGGGTTCAAGGCCAGCGATGCTCATCCATGTTTATACATTTGAGAGAGGAATGGTCAAAAGCTCATACTTGTGATCTACTTAGATGATGGCTTGATGGCAGCAACCGATCTACAAGAGATGGAAGTTTTCATTGAAGAGTTGAAGACAGAGTTCAAAATCGTTGCAAAGCAAGTAAGCTATTTTCTGGGCCTTGAAATTCAGTGAGAAGAGAAGTTCATTGAGATAAGTCAGAGAGTATATACAAAGAAAATTTTAGAATGATTCAATTTTTCAGAATGTAGACCGGTTTCAACTCTAATGCTCAAACGTGCAGAAATTTCCAGGGTTGCAATTTGAGGGTTTTCTGGACGTCTACAGCGATGCAGACTTTGGAGGATGCACATCGATGGGTCATTCAACCTCTGGAGTCAGAATTAGGTATGCAGGAGGGGCAATTCCATGGATGAGCCAATGACAAGCTGTTGTAGCAACTTCGACAACTGAAGCAGAGATCATCGCAGCAAATGAAGGGGCCAAAGAGGCAATTTGGCTCAGCAGACTGTTCAGAGGGATTTTATGGCTTAAACATGTCCCAGTCATTCAAGTCGACAACTCAGCAGTGGAGAGACTGGCTAAGAACCCAGAGTTTCATCGCAGGACAAAACATATTTCCATTAAGCACTTTTTCATCAGATAGAAAGTGACAGAAGGCAAGCTTGAAGTTCAACACATCTCCACAGAACATCAAGAGGCTGATATCATGATGAAGCCGTTGCCAAAGAAACGTCTGAAGATTTTGTCTGTAAAAATAGGACTGATGTGAAATAGAAAGGACAATTAACAATTACTGGTGTGCTTATGTGAGCTGTGACAGCAATTGCATCTCTTTCGGTATTTCTTGTTTACTTTAAGTTGTTAAATTCAACTTTAATTAACAAGAGAAGGTGTTGAAGTGAAAAAGTACTGTTAAAGTCAAGTTAAATTTTGTAGTGATGGTTTAATCCTGAGATGGCACTGCAATGCCGATTTTGGAAATTCGCTTTTTGGTTGTTGTGTAACTAACAACAAAAGGGCCTAAAAAACAGCATTCGAATTTAAAAAGAGATATCAAAATGTTACCAAACAAATTATGGAGAAATATATATTTCAATAAATAGAGAACACCCATTTGATTCTGCCAGTCACGTTATTTGGACGAATAATTGCATTTGGTTTCTCTGCAATTCGGAAAACAAATAAGAAATCTTCACCACACTATGATTCGACGAGCTGATCACGAACCTGATAAAAAATAACGCACTAAGATTTATCAAAAACATTAACAATCATACTCACCCAAACGTATTTTGCACGATGCCAGGTACCCTAAAGCGTTGCGACACGAAGGTGGACTGTGCCTCAAAAGGCGTGAGGCCGCCGCAAACTGCTCCGCAGCTTCCGCTGGGCGATCTAATTCTTCGAGGGCACTTCCAAGCTCTAAGCATAGCGCAGCTGCTGGTCCGCCCTGACCAGACTCTGTGTGAAGTTTTATGGCACTGTTATAGCAACTTATGGCTGCCTACAGAAAACAACATTGGAAAACGTGGCAAAGAATCACAACCTGTTATTTACAAGTAACACCACATGATATCTAACATTTACGTTAAAACGTATTATATCTGAATGATTACATATTTCAAAAAAATTTCATTCCCGCGGAGTGTATATCTAACTCCTCTTAATTTCAAAGAGGCCATTAATTATACTAGTATTCGTACTTATGTTATCCTAACTTCTAAAATAAGTACCACCACGAACGAATAATGCATAATATTAACCTGTAAGTGCTCATCAAAACTGGGACAACGTAGCGATTGATTTCTTTTCTCTGCTTCCAAAAACAGTCGAGCACCCTTCACCAAAGCAGCTATTTCTCCACAGTGGTTTCCTAACTTCTGCTCACATCTTGCCACGGCCAGGCAACAATAACCCGAATACTGGGGCTGACCTTCACTTTGCAGATTCTTTGCTAACGTTCCTAAAATGTATACAGACCACACCATTTACCATTCATTACTAGGAGCTGTTATAACTATAACTGTGTATTACGCAACAGATACATGACCATAAATATGGCTAACGGTGAAAAATTGACTCCAAAAACTCACCAAACTGTTCACTCGCCTCTTTAACATTAGGGTTCCTCAAAAACCGCCTGTTTTAAATTAATGAGGTTAATACACAAACTTCGCCAATTACGATCAAACAAAGCCAAAGCATGCAACTTTAAAATTTTATTAAAACTACACTATCGATAATATATTAAAATTATATTACAGACACTTATCTTCAGCTCTTACTTTTTCAATTTACTAGATATTGCTCTGTACTGTCCTAAAAAGTCACCAATCCCTCCTCCATCCGTCATTTTCACTACTACTTTCGCTCGACGCACACACTACCAAGCGGCTAGTATTTGAAGTTCAAAAAACAAAGAAGCGGCGTTATCGCGCAGTTGTGGTTGAAAGCAGTTGAAAGGGTGGGGGAGGGACTAATCAGCTGTGAGTGCTGTTAAGAATGCTAGTTGATGAGTACAGGAGTCCGCAGGAAATCGCATTACTCACATGGCAATGGAAGATGAGTCACAACAAAGAGAGGGTGAACAGCTCCTTGGCGAGGAAGACGATACGATGATATTAGCTTCTGATGAGGTAGGTATGTCCCCGAAAATGATGTACCTACAGGCAACATTTTCTCTCTGTTGTGTAGTCGCTCAAAGAAAATCGGTGTGCACATTCACCCTACAAAGTTGATATCACCACGCTGTATACAGCTTCGGACCATATCAAGGAAAATCTGTATACCCTTTTGATCTCGTAATAGAGATTTGATGACCTAAGCATCCGAATTAATACTGGAGTTGAGATTCTGATGTGTCCCAGCCATATTCAGAATATCAACCCTGTTCTCTGCGTCACGCTGAGAAGTAAAACCACCTTTGAAGGTAGAATCTGTACACGAATTTGACTCGTTGGAGGGGTTTTAGGGCGTTAGCAGTAGAAGCGAGAGTAGTTCAGATTCTGAATATGGCCCATAGTAATTCTCTTTTATATTTATTCCACCGCATACAGCCTCTCTCTATTAATAATGCAACGGATGATGTGCCGAACGAGTGGAGAAATCGCCGAAGGAGAACGACGAATGGGACTGTGGAACCAGGGTCTTTAAATGTTCTTTCTGCTAAGTTAGAGGTAAATAAATGCTATTAACTGTCAAATTTAACAGTGTTGACGGTGAACAACCTGTTTCGGTCGGAAAATATGCGTCTCTGTGTTTGTTCTGGCTAAATATCCGTTATTTTATTTTGAGATAAAGTATTCAGATATATGTGACCCCCACCTTTTCAAATTTTATGAAAGTCAGTTGATTCTACTTTCAGAGTCTTGACTATGACATTTGTGAAAATGATCTCCTATTGGAAGAGGACCAGAAGAAAGGTTACACATTTGTGGTAAAAAAGAACCTTGCTAGATGGGTAGTATTTTTCTTCATTGGAATCTTGACAGCATTGATAGCTGGTTGCATTGATATAGCAATTGAAGAATTATCCGCCATTAAATATGGTGGCCTCAAAGCATGTATCCTTTTCCAATATAATCTATCTCTACTACAGGATGAACTCTATTGTCCTTTTCATTCTCTATGAAATTCTAGAGGGTTAACCCTCATAATTATGTGGGCAAAAATCCTTATTATTATATAACTACATCTTTCCAAACTTTCAAATTGGTGAGGAACTGTCTACTTTAACTCTTTAATTATTCTTTCCTGATATTCTTTGTGCAGATACCTTTGATGCTATTAATCCAGTAGAATTAATGTCACTAGGAAATTGGCATTACCTACTTAATGTGATAACTTGATATTTGTCAAGAGAGTATAACATTACAAAATTAATGAATACCTGTGGGTTCAGATGCTAAAAGACTGCATTGAAAATTATTTTTTTCCACTGGTTATAATTTAAAATATTTTTATCTTCATAGCTGTTCTTACCAAAGCTCTTAAAATACTGTTATGTTTGAACCATTATTGCTCATCAGGAAAGATAATTAAATAATCTTTAGTTTCTGACATGCCCCCTTACTCTGATATTCTTTTTCTAAGACCTTTGTTTCAGTGAACTGAGTGTTAGTTAGTTATTCAGGGTGGCAACTGACAGCTGAGGTCATTTGCGCCATATAAGATAGGTGGGTAATTAGGTAATGATAGGACATTTCTGGTAATGGATGAAGGGTGGAGAGAAACCCGGCATCGGCATTAGCCTACTCTTAACGACAGGCACCAAGGTGGTAATATTGGCATGAATAGCCAATATTGTCGGTGAAGGCTATTTGGGTTCTCCACTGGGTCAAACACTGCATTTCTGCCGACGTTTCTATACACAAGTCATCCATCGAAATGGCAGAAATGTAGTGTTTGACCTGGCGGAGAACTCAAATAGCCTTCACCAACAATACATATATGCTGGGAAAGCCTCAGATCTTTCTTCATAGCCAATATTGGCAAGCGTACAAACTTCTACTGGCTACCCCACATTGACTATGTCTCAAAATCCAAAACAGGCAAAAACATAAGCTGCAATGATGCTTCTATACTGTTAAACCTTAAAAAATCATACTAGAGTGCCTTGCATGGGTGCACTGATAACAAAATATGTTCAGGCATCAATTAAAAAAGACAGACTCAAACACATCAATCAGCTTAGTTTTAAGTGGTAAAAAACAGTTACAAGGTTGCCTACTGGTTTCTGTAGTTTTCACTGGTTCCAACATGCTTTAACTCTGTTTTCTTCTCATATCAACCAAATCATTAAGTTATATTGCCGTTTTTTCAGCATTAATTCTTGGCCCTTGTTAAAAGTTTCCTTATCCCATTCCAAAAATCCCTTTATAAGGAAAAGGCATGCTTATTGGTATGAATAGCCATAGCTTGTTTTTGCCCTCCAGCACCAAAAATAAGAAAAAATTACTACTTGTATCATACAGTGGAGTCTCCTTAACATTCTGTAGACTAGGATGTTAATTTCTCATAGAAATGACTTCAGTACTTATGGGTTTGACAATTTTTTTTTCATGGTGGTAACTTTCTAAAACTCTATCTAGTCAGGCAGTGGTTTATCCACTACATACAAATGTTTTTATTGGTTGTGTTTTCTTGAAATATTTAATATATTTATAAAATAATTATGATGTATAACAAAAGTATTAAAGTTTTATAAACATAATGTGTTAATATTTCCTTCCAGTTATAAAATGGCAATTATATTGCAACCAATAAATGTTGATAGGTGTGGAAAAAAAGCTTTTCGAAACTTTTAAATCTCTAAAATACTCAGTCTTTCAATGGACTTTTTATCTGTGATATTTTTCCTTCCCAAAGCTGATATTGTATGACAGTATTATGTATTAAAATTAAACCCTTTTGAATCTGCAAACTAATTATTTATTTTTCTTAGCCACAACTTTGGTAAAGGAACTGATAAACGTCTGAATAGGTCTCTAGCTCTTTTTTTAATGCATCTCCTTAGTGACTAATGTATGCATTTTTAAAGAGCAAAAACCAATCACCATCCTTTATTCCTTAATAAAATTATTTAGCTGTGGATAAATGTCTCTCAAGCCACTGTTTAGTGTATCCTTATTTATTGTGGATAGCTGCAAATATCATTCCAGTTTTTGTAGGATCAGTATTGGTTGCATATGTAGAGGTAAGTTCAAACTGCAAGTTCTGATTAAATAAATTTTCTTCTGTAACTTAATGATATTCCATTGCTCCACAAATTAGTTTATTGGATAACTTTGGTGAAATCACACAATAAATAAAAACACTCATATTGTGAGTTTTTTAGTAAATTAATTTGTTATTTCTGATTTATTTCTTGTATGTTTTAATGAGACAATACTATTCCTTATATTTCAGCCTTGTGCTGCTGGTAGCGGTATTCCTCAAGTGAAATGTTATTTGAATGGTATAAAAGTTCCTAGAGTTGTAAGAATCAAGACATTGGCTGTAAAAGCTATAGGTGTGATTACATCTGTTATTGGTGGGCTCGCAGTTGGAAAGGTAAATTTTTGTTGAAAATATTCATCAGGTGGCTAATAAATTCACATATGTGGTCAGTAAAATTTGTGACCTCTTTAAGTCCCTCAGGTAATCTCTTACCAAATTCCCAGGGATGTAACTAATTTCTCATTGAGGTGAATTTGGGGAGTGCATGACTTGGAGGCAGAAGGGATGAGGAGGCTTGATGATGTATGTCACTGGAATGGTGTTTTATCCTGTGCTTTGTGCTATGTTTTTATGTGCTACTTTGGCTTGGTTCTTGATGGTTGTAGCAAATAAGGGCCATGATAATTTATGCTCAGGTAGTGAGATGTAAATTATCAAGGTGTGATCTGCTATAATCATTATAAATACAGTCATGTGTAAGATCACACACACATTATGCTTACTATTAAATGAATTTTTAAAGCTCTCCTCAATAATTAATGGGCTTAATTGATTTTGCAGTAGGTATTTTATTTTTAAACAATTTTTCCCTTGAGGATTTGTCTCTCCCACTGAGCTCTTGTGAAAAGATTTGGTGCATGCAGCTTATTGTTGGAAGAGATGACTGTAAAAGCCTGTGCATCTTCATTTATTCTTTCTTTGCTTCTTATTATCCTTTCTCTAATACTTTATCCTCACTATCTCCTTCATCATCATTAGTCATCAATCCTCAGATTGGTTTGATGCAGCTCTCCACTGAGTTCTTCTATCGACTAATCTCTTCTTATTTGTGTATTTCTTTTCTTTCACATTCATCGTCACCTGTTCCATATATCTCACATGAGGCCTTCCTTTGCCATTCTTCCCATCCACTTGTCCTTCAACGATTGTCTTCATATGGCCATCAGTAGCATTGCTATTTAACAAATTGAAGGACTGTGAGCTGGCCGCAAGAGCCTTAACAGTGTTACCCACTGAAATTGCACAGTAGCAGAAATTCCACAGAGAAAAAATCATTTGCCTTGACTGGAATTCGAACCCGGATCCTCTGATTTCCGGCCAGGTGCTTTAACCAGTTAAGCTACCAAGGTGTCATTTTTCCCTGTGAAATACTATAGGCCTTAAAGGAACTAGATGTTCTCAAACTGCTAGTCATATTATGCCACAGAGTAGTCGATGTTGTGGGCATGGCGCATCCGTCCAAGAGGTTAAGGCCAAACTTTAAACACTAATGTGCTTACCATACAACAAACTGAAGGACCGCAAACTGGCCATGAGAACCTTAACAGCATTACCGGCTGAAATTGCACAGTAGCAGAAATTAGTAGCTTAACTGGTTAAAGCACCAGGCTGGAATTCAGGGGATCCAGGTTTAAATCCCGGTCAAGGTGAATGATTTTTTCTCTGTGGAATTTCTGCCACTGAGCATTGCTATTTGTTATTTATGTCTATGTGGTAAATTTTCTGAGTGGATGACAGAGCCAATCAATTTATTGAGTGTCTCCCAGTTCAAGTGTAGAAGACTTCTGTTTTGATACAAGCAGTTGAACCCAAGGTGTATGATTTTTTTCTACCTGATCTTTCTGGGAAATCGCTGGTGGTTTGGGGAAAGGGACTGGCTCCAGTATTGTGGAATGTGAATTTCATGTACTGTTGGGATGTGCACTTGTACAGCTCTACTCTCACTAAAATTTGGGTTGAATCCAGTATTTGTTGTATATATGTACATCCTGTGGACCAAGTTATGGATAACATAACTATTATTCTTTAGGAAGGGCCAATGATACATTCTGGTGCAGTTGTTGCTGCAGGAATATCTCAAGGAAAAAGTACATCTTTTGCCAAAGATTTGAAATTATTTACTTATTTTCGTGAAGATCATGAGAAGAGAGATTTTGTGTCTGGAGGGGCAGCTGCTGGAGTAGCTGCTGCATTTGGAGCTCCTGTTGGTTTGTATTTTATGATGCCTTATTGCCTTTGAATTTACCTTTATGTAAACTCATGCATATTGTTGTAGATCTTAAAATAATTTCATTGACCCCAAATAACATGCCAGACATAAAAGCATTCGCAAGAGTCAATTTCTTTAAGAAGTTTCTTAGTGACATTTTTAATGCAGTCGTAATCCCCATACCTGGCCCTTGATTATTATCTTTTCATTTAGAGCCACTTTTTTTTACATACTCCACTATGTTTCAATATTGTTTTACTTTTTCTCTCTTGCCCCTTCTATTCCATATTCTCCCAAAGGAAATGTTGCGTATATCACCCTTGTTCATTTCATGTGAAATGAATACTCCCTTCTTCACTTTTCTGGAATTCTTCTACCTGTAGTGACCGTAGCCGTTACCATTGATTGTTTATGTCATACTACAACTAATTCCTCCTGATTTCCTTAAGTAAGTACCTTTCTTCCCTCACCATCCTATGTGCTGCCTAATATGTTTTCCTTACTTTCCATCACACTTTACCCATCCCTCTCCATATCCCATTATGAAAGCCTTGATCTACTCTTATCTGCTCTTTTCTTAGTTCTAATCTGCAAATTGTAGAATAACCCTCTACATATCAAAATATGTATGTATCAAACCTTTCTTGACAAGTCTGCTAATATGAATTGTATGTATATTTAGGCATTTTTTTGCACAGTTCATTTGTTTTTGCATAAGTAGTAAAATGATTGTTGTCTATTTTATGAGTTTCATTTTATGTCTGGTTCTCTGTCAATGATTCCTATTTTTTAATTATTTTTTTAAGGTGGAGTTCTCTTCAGCTTAGAAGAAGGTGCCAGCTTTTGGAATCAAAGTTTGACATGGCGAATATTTTTTGCATCTATGATCTCAGCTTTTACTCTTAATGTTGTTCTAAGTTCTTACCATGGACATCCTGGGGAATTTACATTTGCTGGATTGCTGAATTTTGGACAATTTGAGAGCATCTCTTATAATTTTTTTGAATTTCCCATTTTCTTGGTAATGGGAGTAATAGGTGGTCTTCTTGGTGCCCTCTTTAATCACATCAACTACAAACTGACTGTTTTCCGTTTGAGGTAAAGGAAGGCTTGTGTATATGAATGTACTTTTATTTCTGTTTCATTGTCTTCAGTCTACTTTTCTCTGTTTAATTGTATCCATGGCCATTTCATGGATGCATATTCTTCACTTTGAAAAACCTTGATGTCATAATATTTTTAGCAATGTAAAGACAGTTATTGCTGTATCTTCATACAAAAATATGAATTTATGTTATACATTATTGTTTATAAGCCTATTAGTGATAAATATCTCTCACTTTCATGTCAGTGTAGCATTAAGCCAGGTTTTATTTAGCCGTAATCATTACTTTATATATATGTTAAGGTACTTAAGTGGTTATCAAAATCAAAGTTATGTAAAGCTCATCTGACAAATAATTAGTTGAGATTAACATTATTGACAGAAAAGCAAAACTACAGCCATTTTCAGAAAAAATTGTATGTAATTGAGTTTGTCGTATAAATGAAAAGTTTCATAAGTGAGGTGGGAAATACATGGGGTCTTATGGGGTTGTTTACCATACCAAAAAACAACAGTGTATAAATGAGGTCATTGTATAAAAGAGGGTCGTAAATCCGAGGTTCTAGTGTATGTAAAAAATCAAGGGTAAAAAAAATTATTTGGTGTGCCATATCTCTGTGTTCCCTTTAAGTTCTTTGTGTAATACTGTTTTAATTGAACAGGCGTTCTAAGTCATGAGAGAAGGGGAGCAAAAATAACGTAGGTAGAGGGACTGCAGGCAATGAAAAGGCAGATCAGGCTGCCAAGGAAACTCTTATCTCTCCTAAAGTGGACTCTGCCCTGGCATTTTCAGATACCCTTAGGGTTGCCTTAAGAAAACTAGTCGTGAATTAGTGGAATTCAACATGGTGGAATGTGGCAAGTAACAAGCCACTAAGTGTTAACCCTGATACTTCATTATGGTCCTCCTCTACCATAAGTAGTCATCAGATAGAAGTTGCCATTGTCACCCTAGGAGTGGCAACTGTACTTTAACACACATTTATCTATTCCTACCTGACAAGATACCACCTGGTAGTGGTGAGTGCAGTTCCTATGAGTGTGAAATACCTCCTCATTGAATGTGATCAATGCAGGGATTTTCTACTGGCTGAACACAAGGGGATGTCCAAATCAATTAAATGGGCAGTAAAGGCCAAGTGGTGTTAGATTTTTTTAAGGAAACCAGTTAAGTAAATTGGGTACAAGGTAATGTTAAATTATTTAACTTTCACACAATGCACATCTACTTTTTGATGTGTGTGTTCTCCGGAAAACTAATATATGTAGCTGATTACTGTATTAAGGTGATTAGTTGGCATGGTGTAAATGACCCTAGCCATCAACATACCTTATCAGCCCAACTCTACTGCTACCAATAATACACAGTAGGGAATGAAATATTGAAGTCATTGTTGCCAAAATGTTTGGCGCTGAACATTCTTGTTACTGGAATGGAAACATGGATTTCCCAAAATAATCATATGATTTTGAAATTTACTACTTTGCTATTTTTATGATTTGCAGAAGGTGGAACTATCACTCTTAAATTAAACTGAATGATGATTCAAGCTGCCTGAATTTGAAAAAAATTGTCTAATTTTTGACCCGTCCTGAAAATACAAACCCATTAGCTTAATCAAATTTAGTGCAGAAGAGCTATTTTCAACTAATCTAAGAATACATCTATTTCATTTCAGGTATGTTACAAAAAAGGTTTGCAAAGTAAGTGAGGCTGTGATGGTTGCTGCAATCACTGCAACTGTAGGATTCGGGATGATTTATTTTCTAAATGACTGTAAACCTCTGGGCCAAGATCCAACTAAATTTCCCATTCAGGTATGATTTATAGCATATGATGCAGTTGATTTACCTTACTTCTTTCTTTTTCAGAAAAAAGATGAGATTAATGAAATGTACTGTGAAAAATTGAAATGAACATATTTAGAAGTTCATTTTATTTCTTGTTCTGTATTTAACTCTAAAGAGATATTTTTAATATTTATATTCATATTTTGATCTAAGATCTTGTGGTAAACTCAACACATTTTAGCTAAATAATATGCATTTCAGTGAAAATTTCAAAGTAACATTTTGCCTACTCTAGGGTGGAAACATTTTATGTTTTATCAAACATTTATAGTTTTTATAATGCGTGGTAGGAAAGCCTTAATGTGGTTTGATCTCAATTGATGTTAAATTATAGGTATTGATAAAGATTTATAAATATCAGCCAAACTGAAAAATTTTGCTGTTACATATATGAATTTGGTTTTCATTGGAGATGGGATGAATAGCATACATATTTCTCAAATTCGAATATTAAATTCAAATATTTGAGCACCTTGAATACTAGAATCACTAATAATTAGAGATGAGGCAAATAGTAGATTTCTCGAATTCATGTATAATATCATAACTCGAATAAATAGTCAAATACATACAGTAGAACCTCTTTTTTACGAACCTCTAATTTACGAAATGACACCAATTTACGAACCATTCCGCCGGTCCCGATCTTTGTATATAGGAAAACCATGTAAAATGACCTCTATTTTACGAAACCTCGATTTTATTGATTTACGAAGTGAGAGGCCGGTCCCTTGGAGTGATTGACCTCTGTTTTACGAAGTTTTTGAAATGATTTTGTAGCACTGAACTCTGTACAATGGAATAACGATCGCTGTATACCGCGAGAGGAGCAGCTGAAGCCAGATAGGTAGAGATCCGTAAAATTCGCGAGACGCGATATCGCGAAATAACGCGAAATCGGGAAATAAAACGAAATTTCGCCTTTTTCGCGATTTTTTACGTGAATTAGCGAAAAAATCACATGTAAAGAGTCATAATCGATTAAAGTCTAAGCCTTCATTGTTTAACGCTTATGACGTTCATTCGCTCTATCTCATTACGATTCAAAGGTCAATTGGCTTGTTTTGTCTCGCGCATATAAATTTCGCGTAATATCGCGCAATGTAGTGATATCTCCGCCGGAATTTGCCGTTAAATTAATCACCACCTCTCTCTTCGATTCACTTTTATCAATCCTGAAATTCTCGGAAATATCTAGAATGATGCGCTTTCTCTCCTGAAGAATTAGATATTCTGAACCAATAATGTGCTGAACACGGCCGCGGAAGTTCAGAAATATAAGCTCACGCGCCCGCGCGCACGAGTCAATGCCGAGCAGTAATTCCGGTGACTCATCGCGACGCAGTAGACAGCGTAATTGGATAACTTGTTGCAGGAAAACCTTTAGTGTGGGCCTAATGTAACAATTTTGTAGACTTAAACACGGCCGCTGGCCGGGAACGGAAGCGCTAGCAGTTGAGGCAAGGGGGGAAGTAAAAGAAAAGATAGGAGGAGAGGGGGGGCTACTTATTGGCGGTTGATCGTCGGATATTTGCGTCGGATGCTTATAAGCATTCACAAAATGTGTACCAAAAATAATAAAACGCCTAGAAATGCGCAAAAATTGTGACATTATAATAACACCGCCAAGATTTTCTATAACACCGAAATCACATAGTTTTAAAACAAATTTTAGCAAAAAAAACCACTTTCACGGACCTCTACAGATAGGTCATGCTGAGAGGGCCCTCGGTCCAAGTATTTCATATGGGAAAATGTGGAAAAATCGATTCAGCATATCTCTTTTTGAAGTGCTTAAACTGTAGCAAAAATCCCAGAGATTGATCATCCAAATCGCAATTCAATCCTAATTACATGATCCAAGGAAAAAATGTTCAAAGACACATGGCACGACGCCTACTTCTCGAAAACAATGTCCCAGTTCATAAAATAATTGGATTAGTGCTTGGTAATTTCTATTCCTTTTCTATCATTTTGTGTATTGTGAATACCTAACTAGTCATCACAAAGGATCCATATTTTCTCTGGAATTATTTAAAATTAGCTTTAAGGTAGCCGCCGCAACACCAATTCAGAGCTTACTTCAGCCTAGGCTTTCACATGAAAATAGCATTCCCGTAGGAAGTTCGTTGCTGCAGCTGTCGTGGAGTTTAGTTTCATTAAAAATACTAATTTTGCAATAATAAATTACTTATATTCAAATATTGATGCAATTTGATCATTTAATTTTTCATTTGAAGTGTTTTACGTCGTTAGGTTAGTCGTTAGAATTCGCGATCGCTTTCTATAGCCGCGAGTAAATAGTTCTCGCAAATCACCGCTAGAAGTCAAAACTGTAGAAAGCATATTATAAAAGAGGGAATTTCAAATTTACTCGAGTGAAGTTCTAAAATTGACTTAAATCAGCTGCGAAATATTATTAAATGTATTTCAAACAATGCGCTTTCTTCAAAAAAGGCATTTTCTGGTCTTTTCAGGGAAATATACTGGGTTAGTTGGAACTTTGTTTTGAAATTTCCTAGTTAAAATGTATCCCTGGCTTTCCCATGTTAAAATGGCTTCTTTACACAAAAATTGACTAGCACAAAATATACCCCTTTCGTTAATTAATGCATAACTGCATATGCTTAAAATACACTGCGGGATGAGTTAATTCTCTTATTCCCCTTATTTTGAGATTTACCAACCAGCTACAAGAACTTAAATCAGTTGCAGCAGCCAAGTTCATACCATTATAAATTTCTAGAAAAATATCCACCTGTTTTTTTTAATTCATGGCTGTTTCATTCTCTTTTACTAAAGTGAGTGTCCTAGCCTTAGGAATAACGCCTATGCTATACAGCGAATCAATACAATTGAGGTGTAATTTTTAAATCCTTTCAATTTATTGCAAATACACTGCACACAGAGAATTTCACGTAATATTTGCTGTTTTTCCCTGAATGAGCAGATGACTATTATTTGTTATAGTAATTAGTTTGATTTCAACCCTAACATAACTATTTGACAAGTTAAGTGCAGCATAGTGTTAAATTGCATTGAAAGTATACTCGCATTCTTGTCAGCAGAGTTTTAGTAGATGTACATTTGTCGCAGATCAAGTCTCTTATGTGCATGATGTGCCTCCATGCTGTGCGAGGTGTTGCCAGAGCATGGGAGTGTCACCGCAATAACTATTTCCTACTGTTGGAGATCAGCTGGTTTTGGTGACACATCAGTTCCGGAGACAGAGGAGTTAGTGGAAGATAACCTCCATTTTACAAACCCTCTAATTTACAAAGCTCAAATTTTTGGGTCCCTTCAACTTCGTAAAATAGAGGTTCTACTGTAACTCAAATTTCGAGCACCGTAATATATATGCATCAAATATTATTCTGCTAATTTATTTTTTGCTTGTTGAAGTAAAAAGCTACGACTCAATTGAGAAACAAATTATTCTGGATTTAAAATTTCAAATATATAAACCAACCTTTCAAATTTAGTAGAAGTTCATCTCAGGCAGAAATAAAATGTTTATAAACATGAATAAATGTAGAAATAAACCTTCTATAGGATACATTTTACTGTGTTAAAATTGGTTTCCTCTCTTGGAAGATATAGAATTCCAAACTCAGGTGTCTCGGCATAGCAATAGAATAGGTAATAAAATAGATTAAAAATATTATGTATGTATAATTCATTGGCTACTGTGCAAAAGTAAAATTTGGAAGAAGAGACACATTGTGTGACCTCTTATAAATTAATGACGACTATGTAACAAAGTAGAAGCCATCAAGGTTGCCACTTGTATTGTATGCTCACTGTTACCAATCTTATCGTGTGGCAACTGCCATTCATTTTTGTCAGAATTTTTATGCATGTCATAAAAACAGATTCTCTTTAACCATGCATGCATAACAGAGCATTTCATAGAGGAAGTTTGTTTGGCTTACCATTCATAAAAATAGTGAAGCCCAGAAATAATGTAGATCATAGGGAAATATACCTTTGCCTAATAGGGGAGAAATTGATGTGAAATAATGCCTAATGTTGATATGTATTATATGTGCTAGGCAGTGTGAAATTTTATGATATTTTAAAACCTTTAATGTTTTGTCTTTTTTCAGATGCATTGTAATGATGGTGAATACAATGCTGTAGCAGCCATATGGTTTCAGACCCCCGAGGCTAGTGTTCGATCCCTTTTTCATGATCCTCCGGGTAAAAAAATAATGTATTTTTCCTATACTAAGATTTTTCAATGAATCTTTCACCCGTGGTAACAGAGTACTCATTTATGTCTTGTTTATTCTTAGCTAATTATAGTTTTGATGTGTTTATTCAATAAAATTCTGATTCTTTTTTGTTATTTTCAAAAATGAATTTTGATTGGAGGAAGACTTCTCAGAATAGCAAGATATTCCACAAAGAAAAAATCATTCACCTTGACTGGGACTCGAACCTGGACTCCCTGATTTCTGGCCAGGTGCTGTACCAGTTGAGCTACCAAGGCGTCCTCTTTCCCTGTGTAGACTAATTTCCACTGGGAAAGAGGATGCCTTGGTAGCTCAACTGGTAGAGCACTTGGCTAGAAATCAGGAGGTCCAGGTTTGAGTCCCAGTCAAGGTGAATGATTTTTTCTCTGTAGAATATTTTGCTATTGTGCAGTTTCAGCAGGCAATGCAGCTTAAGTTTTTGTGGCCAGTTCGCACACTTTGAATTTGAAGACTTCTCAGGTTTCCCATGGTTCCCAGTGTAATTTATTGAAGTTTCAAGAAACAACATAATTGAATTTTTTCACATGCCATACACCATTATAGAGTATAAATATAGACTAACGTGGGTTAATAATAGGTTTCTCTTAATTTATAACTGGAAGCAATTTCATCAAGATAGCCATAGAGTTTTTTGTGCATTCAAGAGAATTAGGGCTGGCACTAAAAGGGTTAATAGGATTTCTTCATTCTAGAAGTATTTTTAATAGGTGTTGAGGCAAATATCACTGCAATTTAAAATCTCCATAATATGGATATTATGTGTATTAATTCAAAGTTTATCAGAAAAATGGGTCATAGTAAAATAGAGCTAGGTTTCCCTTTTGGTAACTTAGCTATATAGCTATAAACTATGGTGACTTTTAATATAGTTTGAGTGACAATTAAAAAAGCTATGTCACTATCAAAATGAGTATGTTTCTCAGAAAGAAATACTGTTATGAGCAGCAGAGAAAAGAGATCTACAACTTTAATAGATATGAGGGTCGTTCAATAAGTCCTTAGAAAAAGAAATTATTTTAGGTAGATTTTTTTTTCAACATAGTCTCCTTTTACGTCCACACATTATTCCCAGCGTTTCTCCAACTTTTTTAAGCATCCACAAAATAGGATTTTGGAAGATCCTCAAAATATGAATCTGTTTGGGCGATGACCTCCTCATTCGACGTGAATCGTTTTCCACCTAGCCATTTTCTCAAGTTTGGAAATAAAAGAAGTCATTGGGGGCAAAATCAGGGGAATACGGTGGATGTTGTATTAAACTGAATTTTAATTCCATGATATTCACCATCGAAACTGCACAGGTGTGCACTCGTGCATTAACTTGATGGAAGAGAATTTTTTTCTTTGCCAAATGAGAATGTTTTTTTTTTTATTTCTTCACTCAATCGATGCAATAACAATGCATAATACTCTCAATTTATTGTTTAATCTTTATCCAAGTAATTTTTGCAGATTCCACGTGCATCCCAAAAAGCCATTACCATCACCGTACCGGCCGATTTCTTCATCTTTGCCTTCTTCAAAGCCGTATCGCCTTTACAGACCCACTGTTTCGATTCTTCCTTTGTCTCTTGTGTGTAGTCATGTATCCATGTCTCATCCACAGTTATGTATCAATGCAAAGACTTGTCGGGGCTGCGATGGAAAAGTGCCAAACCAGCCTCCGAGCTGATCACACGATTGAGCGCAAACCTGGCACTCATCTTGCCAAAATTTTTTTCATGCTCCATTTTTTGTGCAAAATTGAAAACACTGTACCTTGTGATATGCCTGTCACCTCGTTTATTTAGCACACATTGATTCGCCGATCACATTATCATCGTCACCATCATTGGTCAACAATCCTAGGATTGGTTTGATGCAGCTTTCTTCTATCGGCCAGCCTTTTCATTGTGACATAACTCTTCTCTTTTACATCTCTCACTACCTGTTCCATGTGCCTCATACGAGGCCTGCCTTTTCCAATCCTCCTGTTTACTTTTCCCTCAACGATAGTGTTCATCAGGACATCGTGTCTCAAGATATGGCTGATTAGGTTGTCCCTTCTTCTTTTTAGAGTTGTCAGCAGGCTTATCTTTTCTCCCACTCTTCTTGGGACTTCCAGGTTACTTACTCAGTCGATCCATTTAATCTTCGTCATTCTTCTGTAGCACCACATTTCGAATGCTTCTACCCTTTTCTTCTCCTCTGCTGTCATCATCCAAGCCTCACTGCTATAAAGAAACATGCTCCAGATATATGTTCTGATGAATTGTTTCCTTACTTCTACGATTGTATTTCCAGCTGTAAGTAGATTCTTCTTTTGATAGAATGCCCTCTTTGCCTGGGCTATTCTACTTATTATTCCTTTTTTGCTTCATCCATCATTGGTTACTTGGCTTCCTAGGTAACAGAACCCTTTCACCTCATCAAGTATTTGTTTTCCTAGTTTGACATTGGTTTTGGCCTCTTCTTCCTTGCTACACACCAATATCTTAGTCTTCTTGTGCTCCCCTTGTGCTCCGTTCCTTGAAGTGATTTCTCACTATCCTATAGGCCGCTTCCAACTTTCCAAGTACAAGGTTGTTTTGTACATCTTCGCATAGATTCTTCATCCACATATCTCTAGTTTTCCTGGCTTTATGGCTTATTTTGTTCCTTATTATTTTGTAGCAAAGCTGCCCTTCTTCAGTTTTCACATTCTTCTATTTTATTCTTCCAAGAACTTCCTTTGCGGTTTTCTGTAGTCCATATTTAATGTTTTCCCAATGCTTTTCCGCTGATTTCTCATTCAGGTCCTCTCCTATGTTGTTTCCCACTGCTTTCTGAAATTCCAGCTGATGTCGAGCCTCCTTTGGTTTTTCTACTTGCCATATATTCCTCATTGTTTTCTTCAATTTCTTGAATTTTAGATGGCATTTCATCATCACTAAATTATGGTCACTATCGATGTCTTCCCCAGGGTAGCTTTTGCAGTTCTTTACTTGGTTCCTAAATCTCTGCTTCACTAAAATGTAGTCTATTTGAAATCTTCTTCTGTCTCCTGGCATTTTCCATGTGTGTCTTCTTCGGTTGTCATTTATAAACAATGTGTTGGCGACCACTAATTTATGTTGTGTGCAGAACTCCAGCAGTCTTTCTCCTCTATCATTTCAGTTTCCTAATCCGTATTTTCCAGTTACTCTTCCATCTTGACCTTAGCCGACGGTGCCATTCCAGTCTCCTAAAATTATTAGGTTTTCTTCTCCTTTCACCTGTTTTATAACTTCTTTGATATCTTCATAGGATTATAGGTAGACGTCTTCCACTTCTTCATCTTCATAGTCCATTGTAGGCATGTAAACCTGCACCACTACGGTTTGGTCTCAATCTTCACCATTATTATCCTTTCATTGTACTGCACTTCACACGCATTCCGGCACTCTTTCTGAGTAATATCCCTACTCCAGCATTACCATTTAATGATCCCGTATGTATAATCCTGTAGCTTCCACTCCAAAATTCTCCATCTTCGGGCCACTTCATTTTGCTGATTCCTAATACGTCGAGGTCCATTCTTTGCATTTCCACCTTCAGGTTCTCCAGTCTTCCACAGGTCCGAAGTGATCTCACGTTCCATGTTCGTACCCTAAAATGTTTATCATATTTGACTGATGTACTCTCTCGGGTAGTCCCCGCCCAGAGATTCGAATGGGGGACTATTTTACCTCCGGAATATTTTACTCGAGAGGGTTCTATCACATCTTGATAAGAAAGAAAAGAGAGGAGTAGCTGCGACTCCTCGGGATAATAATGTGGTGGTTTCCCCTTGCCTTCCACATCACAGTACTACAGCCATTAAAGTAAATGTTACCACGCCTGTAGTGAGATGAGTGTTGCTGTACTGACCACTGTGGTCTCCACCTTCACTCATATGAAGAAGAGCTGCTGCCCTCTCCTCTGGGTGATGAGAAGCGTAATTGTTGGCGGCCTCCCATTGCCAAGTCACGGGTTGTGTATTATTTTGTGGCCTACCTTACCCAGGGATAGACCAATACCCCCTCAGAATGCCGTCGCTTTTTTCCATTACTGCTAATTCGACGAGTAAACGTGCTTATCTCGCAGCTAACCTCTATATCTATAGGTCGACCCACCATCCACAACCTGGTGGGCACACTTGGTGGCTTTAAGCTTAGCCGCAAGCTGAGTTTAAAGCCACTGAGCTGAGCCTTCGTTGACCACTTAAAATCATATTGTGGATTTTTTCAATTGTTTCGGAGGAAGTCACTTCCACTGGACATCCCGAATGATGGTCATCATTTGTGGATGTGTGGCCACTTCTAAACTCATTTCCCCAATAGTAAACAGTTGCAAACACAGGAGCAGATGTACCATGAACTTCATCCAATTCAGCTTCAATATCTTTCGTTATTAAACCTTTTAAATAGAAGTGTTTAATTACCACACAAAACTCACTTTTTTCCATTTTTCTAAATAAACAAAAGTTTTTTGATATGATAGCAAAAAAAATTTGTTGATAGAGAAACCACATAATGGATATAGCTGAAAATTTTACAGCAGTCTAGTGAGAGATGACCCTTACTAAAAGCAAACCTATTGAGATTATATCATCGCCACCGATTGGATTTTCTAAGGACTTATTGAACGACCCTCATAGGTATAAGGCAAGTCATCTGTTTTGTATTCAGGTGGTTTACTCTTCCCCTCTGATATGTACCATTTACACTCATTTCTGTGATTCAGAGAGGAAGCTCAGGAATTTAGTTGCACAGAACAGGTCATTCATTACACCTGAAATTTTAACAGCAGCTTTACTGAAACCTCTGGTATTTTCATGCACAATAGCTACGACCAATGTAAAGTAAACAGCTGCTATATTATGATACTTATATTCTATGCAATTCTGGTATTTGAGGAAAATAATTTTTGAACTTAAAAGGGCCTTAGCTATAATATTGTAAAATTTAAATTCATGTACTCATTTCTGCTGAAATTATTCTGAACTAATTATCATAAGAATTTTAAGCAAGCTTTATTTTCTTTATCATCATCAGGATGAACCATTATGGAATTTTTCATTTGTGCCAAAATTACTTAATCTAGTCCATAAACAACTTATGCTGTAAATAAGGGATTTGATCTGGTAATGGATTAGAGCAAATGATATGCTCTCATTTTTTCAGGCTCTCATAAAGCAGTGTCAGTTGGATTGTTCTTTGCTCTCTACTTCATTCTCTCATGCTGGACATATGGCCTTAGTGTATCTAGTGGACTCTTCATTCCAACACTCCTTACCGGAGCTGCCTGGGGTCGTCTTGTTGGAATGGGATTGGAGGCATTATCACCTAACTCGGTAAGATAGTAATCCATATTTTTGGGTCCGAGTCTATTTCTAAGCATGGATATTCCAAAATCATCCCTCATGTTACTGTGTATATGGTTCTTTTGTAAAAGTTTAAGTGACTACTCTCATCTAATACATATTATTTTTTCTTCGCAAAAAATCTTTCAGGCTTCTCATTGAACTACTCAAAGTGGGCATGAAGAAGCTTCAATTTCATTAGTTTATACTATATGTATCCTAAAAGTTCAAGTCCTACCATTTAGATTATCTGAGTAATGCTGTGTTTCTAAACTTGGTCATAGAAAATTGTGGAATCACTGTTTCCCCCTCCTTCGTTTTATATAATCATACTTGCCAGCATATAGGATCCACTTTTTCCCCTAAAAATAAACCCAAAATATGGGTTGCATCTCATACACAGGTGCCTATTCAAAATTGGATGTTGTGTTTGTCCTAGGATTCAGGTTTTAGGTTAGACTGTGTAAATGTAGTTTTCAAAGCACCTAAGACTACTGATTACTTTTCTCCTGAAATTGCACATTTTGATCATTTACCTGGTACAATATGATGTCTACTTCTAAAAGAGAAAATAATAAGTGAACAAAGGAAAGAAGCCACATGAAATTGTGCAATGTAATAAAGAGTTGGACTTTTTTCAATTTATAGGCATGGGCCAACCCAGGAAAATATGCCCTGGTGGGTGCAGCTGCACAGCTTGGAGGAGTTGTGCGGATGACCATTAGCCTGACTGTGATTTTAATTGAAGCAACTGGTAGTATTTCTTTTGGTCTGCCACTTATGATAGTCCTCATATCTGCCAAATGGATTGGAGATTACTTCAATGAGGTGATTTTTAAATTATCTTTTTAATGTTATTCTTTTACTCTCTCAAGCATATTCATAACTGCAGTGTTTGTTTATCTGTAAAAGTGTATTCATTCATTCTGAGGTTTTACTGTATGCATCTAATTTTTTTTTCACCTTTGGCCAAATTTGTTTCTTATGCTGGTCATTTTTGTATGTATGTATCTTCCCCATTAGTTGTATAAAATTCTAACAGATTATACCAGATGAGGTCTTATTTTGTAAGTGGGCCTATGATCTGGAAAATACCAGCTATTTCAAATATGTCAATCAAAATTAGGTGTGTTATGAAAGCAGAAAAGTTGGGATTACTGAAGAATTAAGATTATTGAGGGTCAAATGAGGCTGGAACATGTAGGCTGTGTTGTGAACCTAGTCTGCTTCAGTAGACTTCCATCTAACATTGGGTACATAAAATTCAATTTACAATGCAGTCTAAATAGAGCTTATAATTGTCTTAATGAGAGAAACCTTTCATTAGAATCACTTGCATCTATTGAGTTAATTTTCTAATGAGATCTATTTACTATTTTAGGCAATTTTCCGCCATCATTCCTTGGCAAGGAATAATTGTTTTGATACATGTCATGGATTGCCAAGTTTTCATATTTCCTTGGTAATCTTCTCTTACCAATCTCTATAAAGCACTAGTTATTTTAATATTACCCTTTTGCGTTAACTTTAATTGGCTGCAACTGCATTAACTAGTGGCACTAACCTGATTTGTGTGATCGCATCGTGAAGTCTACTGCTGCAGAGCATTTCTTACGCAAATATATATGCATGGAATAGTGGTTAGCTCAAATTTTGTAACAAGTTTTACCTGTTTTCCCATGCTAAGTTTGGACGTTTAGTGGTTCTGTGTAGTTTGTGAGTTATTATTGTGGTTGGCTGTTGTAAAAGCTTAAAAAATCAGTTTTGAGGAATCTAGATTTTCATATTTTTCTTATAATTTAATTTTTAATTCTGTCAAAATTACACCTTTCCCTACATCATTGTTAGTATAGTGGGTTTTCCAAATGGTATTCAAGAGTGAGAAACTAAGTACTGATTTATAACTCATCATGTATCTTTGCTGAAGCTCCTGAATGATAACTATTTTGTAATAGAGGTCATTGTTTTTTCATGCACCTGTGGCATGTAATGAGGGTATAAAGAAGGCATGGACCAGTTTATGAAAACGTTTATGAGTAATATCATGTCATGGTGGCATACAAAAATTCTTTGCAGGAAAGTTCTCAGTGGTAAATCATCATATTTGGCAGTAGGTTTATAAGACTCCCCCATTTTTTAGGGTATATTTCTGTGGAAAAATTTCGTAAAACACGCCATTTTGTATGACTATACCCTTGTGCTGATCAATTTTGTTTGATGTTTTTCCTTCACCTCCATCAATATTGTGAAAGCAAGGCTAACTATGAATACTGTGGTGGCTTACATGGCATATAGAGACAATAAGAGACAATTGCAACATTCTTCCTGTCAATCATAATGGTCCAGCCTTCACATGTAAGACACAGATGTGATTTTTTGAGCCATAATTTTTGGAAAAAGATATCTTTTGCATATGCATTTTATGTGCTGTCAAATTCAGTATATGATGTATTGAAGAGTCATGTATTTTTTGTATTATCTGCTTAGTTGAAAATGTCCTGATCTAAATATTTATTTCTTTGTTTCCATATCCTTTGACTCTATGGCCTTGCCATTCATTGTACAGTAGAGGCTCTGTATAACAAGAGCTCCCGGGAGCCAAAAAAGTCGCTTATTATATCCAACTCTTGTTATTACCAAAGATGTTTAAATAATCATTCCACAGCCAATTTCAATGACATTACGTTAGTGAAGCCAACATTATAGATGTTTTGGGTGAATGGCCAAAATATTCCATTAAGTTTGCTATTATAATATAGAAAGATATTTTATAAAAAAGATATTTTTGCACACTTCATTGACCCATGGTTGTATTTACTTTTAGTGACCTTAAATTTCATGTTGTATACACAAGGTTAACCTATATCAGCTTCACCCCATGAAAGTGCATTGTTTACATTCATTTGAGATTAATTTATCCCATTTTTACTTATTTTCCAGGGTGTTTATGACATTCACATTCAGCTCTCGGGTGTTCCTATACTTGCTTGGCAGCCCCCTCCACTATCGAGTAATATACTTGCATGTGATGTGATGAGTCATCCTGTGGTCTCACTCAAAACTGTGGAAAATGTTGGTCACATTGTGAATGTTTTGAAAGAAACAACTCATAATGGATTTCCAGTTGTTGAACTCATGCCAAGTGATAAGGTAACTTTTTAAAAAGACATAGTTTATTATGAAACAAAGTAACCCCAGTGAAAAAAGTGCATACAAATTGTTTAGGGGCAGCCTGTATGTAATGTACACAAACTGTATACAGTTGTACACAATGTATACAATTTGTACACAGTGTACAATTTGTACACAGTATATACAATCGGTAACCAGTGTATACAATAACAAAAATGAACAGATGGTTCAGGTAATATTAGTGCTATGATAGAGAGTACTACCAACTTAACATTATCCAGTACCTCTTTCTAAACAATTTCACCTACCCACTTCACACATATAGGTTCTGTAAATCCTGCCTACGTTTGTGTACCTTCTGATTGACGCCACCTTATTGATGACAAAATCTTAGGATGGCTGCTTATATTGGACTTTTCATTGGACCATCATTTTACTTGTGATTAGTAACTTTAAAAGACTTATACTGCGGTAATTTCTGCTCTTGCAACGTTTCCCCGATATCCATTTCACGGACAAAGATAAGTATGCACCATATGCATATATGTATATGATTGATAGTCTTTACATGCTAGGCAAGATAAATTAGACTTCTATTGCTTCAGTATCTAGCACTTAGAACCTATTGACAGCATACAGGGGATTAGTGATTGAAACGGTACTGCTGCTCATGAAATCGACTCGGTGACAAAATTTAATGAATAATCGTATATTACCAATGTCATGTTTTCATTGGTGTGCTGTTATGATCGTATATTTTCAACGCAATGAATTTCAAATCGAGTAAATGATCCATGGAGTTAATGAGAGGACACAATCTGTCACTGCCACTGTTTATTAAAAAAACACACTCATATCGCAACAAAGTTTCGTACATACCTTTATAACTTACACATAATTATTGGCATGAATTGCAAATGGGCATTTTTATGAAACTATACCATTTATCGACGAAAACTGGAGGAACTTCCTATGAACTTTATGCATTTTGAACACAAAATACCATCTGTACATATTGTATAAAATGTATATAAGTATACAATTTGTGTACAGTGTATACCTCCATTGCATACACATAATATACACTGTGTAAATTGTACACAATTTGTATAACTGTATACAATGTATACATTTTGTGTACAATCTTTATACAGAATGCACACATTGTATATGGGGTATACAATGTACACAACTGTATACACCCTATACAATGCGTACAGAATGTATACACTGTATAGAGCCTGTATAAAAATTGTGTACTGGTTTTTCACTGGGGAACTGATTAAAATTAGGGAGAAGGTGTTCATAGTGGTTGAGTCATTCACGTATTTATCACTCATTATGCATATAAATAAAATAATAAAACTGTCTGTCAATAATGTGTTTTATGCACTTTTCACCAATAGACAGATTTCGATGAAACTTTTTTCATTGATATCTGTTACGTGTTGAGAAGATTTTTAGCTATCTCAAACAATCTAATACCTTAACACGCAAATTTGAATTTGTATTAATAATTGTGATACTTATAAATTAGATTTTTAATTTTTAGAGGATGAAAGATTTTTTCCTTTGCTCATTTAAATACCTAAATGTTAATTGATCTCTTTCATGGTTATTCATTGTACATACAACACTTCAAACATTCTTAATCTTGCAGTCATTTTATGCTATGCAACCCAGATTGCTATAAAATGTTAAATTTACATTACAAATAAATTGACGTTAATGTGTATTAGTTTTTTTTCGGTTCTTTTTTGAACATTGCTAAGGCCATTCATTGCCTCTGCTGCCTCCAAATGAAAGCATTGATGATGCCTAAAAAAGTTCCTCCTAGAAAGATGCCATAAACTGATTTGTGTTTCTTGAAAGGATGTTGGAAGATACTAAAGGCTGCATTGCAGTTGATACATGAAGCAATACTGGGCATTTTATTTGGTACAGGCATACTAAATTTTGGGGGGAGGGAGGGGTAAAGCCTGGGAAGCCCCCTCCTTGGCTATGCACCTGCAAATAGGCGAGACGTAACCCTTCCCAAACACCCCCATTCTGGCTTCATTGTCACTCATAGACTATCATGCATGTGAATCCTTCTCTATGTACCATGTAACCACCCTGGTTTCTGAAAAGTTATTACTATATTTGCTAAGCCTGATTCGACTCCTGGCAGCAGGTATGCATTTAGATTGGTTATATTAGATTTGGTATTCCAATACAAAATGTAAGCCATAGACAACTTCAGAATATAAGTTCAGCTTCAGCTCTTAATTGGAAATGTCAAAACTACTTATTACATACTATGTGTATGTATGATTTATCTCTTTCGTATAGAATGTCAAGGGGCATGTTTGCCTAGTGTATACTGCTGCAATGGTGGTACAATAGAAGCCCATTATAGTGAGTAATACATATGGCGAGAATCTCGCAATAATGAGTGAGTGGTAATATAACATCAAAAGGCCCATGAATTACATGTAAAAGAAAACGTGTATAGCGAGGCCAAGAAGCTCCTGCCATGGTATATGCTCAGTATTACCAGCGATATTTCTTGAGGGCGATGCACTGCAAAGTACAAATTAATGCATGGTATTATCTTGAGCGGCATTATTAGTAAACTACAACTTAAGAGTACAAGATTTGTGCCATCTCTACATTACTTAAAGTTCAAACAATTCCAGGCACTGAGGCACTGATGATTTACGGCCCACCCTGGCCTTCCTTGCACACACTCGGACTTTTCAGTTGTTCTTTTGTTAATCCAAGTTCACATACGAGCGGAATGGGCGGAAGATGGGCAAGCAGAAAAGCATCTACCCAATCACACAACAGCGTAGAGCGATGGTGTGTGTAAGGGGTGGAGTTCAGCCCGCCTGTCTTCTCCCTCCTGAATCCACCCGCTCATTCCCGCCACTCCGCCCGCCCGCTAGTTCCCACCCCTCCAACCGCCCACTCGTTCCTGCCTCTAGACTGAAGCAGACAAGGCTTGAATAATTTTTTCCCGAGAATAGAAATTGAAAGTACTGTGCTGTTAATGTGATGCGTGTGTATGTATGATACTAAAGGTCCGACGTTTGTTTTGTTATGTTTTTTATTCTTGCGTCAAAGTCGTCAAAGTTTTCCGTTGCAAAAGAATTATTTATTTCCTTATTGTTTTATGATTCATGTTCCTGGTGTCAATTATTATTTTCCTGTTATAATGGGAATACTTTCTAGTACATTTGTTAATTTATCCATTTTTTCAACGCTTATGTAAATATTGTCAGGGCCTATGTTATGCGAATAATTAAAATTTATCCTATTCAATTTTTTTATTTTATGATTCCTGAATTTACGAATACATACAATTGTGAGTCAATGCATCGATAATTCTCGAATATAGTATTTCATGGGAGTTACCTCCTTTCACACTAGATCCTCCAGATGGCACCACTAGTACGACTCACGATGTACAGCCCAACTGACAGAGGTATTTGCTTGCGTAAATAAATACTTGCTGCAGCTAATTTTTGAGAGATAACTGAATGTGAATATTAGGAATAGGTCATTACACAAGAATTATTTTTGACCACCGAAAAATGCCGTATTTCGGCGAGTCATTATGACAACTTTACTAACCAATGGATGTACCGGTTAACACTTGAAGACTTCAGCAAAGCATAAATTATTGTTTTGGAAGATTTAATTTGTAAAATGATCGATGAATATGCAATTGTACACAAAAACTGCTCTTCTGCCTGTTTCTAGTAGCATGATAATGGAATAAAAACAAAGTAAGAGCAACTGTGGGAATTGAGAGGCTTAATCCAGAACCTTCGGATATAACGAGCGCTCACTATAGCAAGTCATTTCCCAGCCATTGTGAGCACTCCTTATACCGAGCTTCCACTGTATCTTCAAATGTTATTTTTCATGGTTGATTCTTCTTCAATGCAATGCAATTTAAATACTGTTATCCACAGTTACTTTGAGCTTTAAATAATTCTAACTGGTTGCAGCTACTAACTACTAGTGTTTTTTTAATGATTATTTTGATGGGACTTGTCTTCCCTATTTCAGGAAGATGGTGTACTTGTTGGATTGTTTCGAGGACTTATTCTTCGGTCTCAGCTCATAGTATTACTGCAGAACAAAATCTTCAATGAACTTCCTCACATTAAGACTTCTAAAGATGTCTCAATAAAGCTGTTCCGCGATGCCTATCCTCGTTATCCTACAATTGAGGTAAATTACTAAGAAATGTATGTTGCTAGGTATATGTATTGATGCACTTTGTGGCATAATATGAACTTATACCCTGATTATTCTTTACTCAACCTTTGGAAATGGTTGGTATGAATCAGCTCCATAATTACCGATCCGTAATTTTTCCCAGCCTTGCACCTATGCATTTTTTGTTGAATACTAATGCTCAATTTCCATTACTATTCTCTGCATTTCATGCTCATCTGATTTTTTTTTCAGAAAGTGCATGTCTCTCATCTTGAGCGGACTTTCACAATTGATTTGAGACCATTTATGAACCATTCCCCATACACGGTTCAGCATGTAAGTTCTAACTCTATTTAATTCCATCAGAAATTTAAACTTGAAGTTGAACATGACTTTCCCAAATATTATGATGGATTTTTATGGTAAATATCTATGATTTATCAGTATTGTGTGATTTCAATGATAATTTTTAATCTATTTCAGTCAGCTTCTCTTCCTCGGATATTCAGACTTTTCCGTGCACTTGGTTTGAGACATTTGGTTGTCGTTAATAGCACCAATGAGGTGAGTAGTTATCAATGAGCTGCGTCTATAAGAGTTATCCTTGCTGATAAATTGAGGCCTTATATTCTCTCTTCAGGTCATAGGTATGGTTACAAGGAAAGATTTGGCCAGTTTCAGAGTGTGGAAACATCGAGGAAAGATGGGCTTGGAGAAATTGCTGATTTCAGAAAGACTTTGATCCTTTTTACTTTTACACTATTTTATATGTTAAGCTCAATGTTTTTACCTGAACACATTTATAGACAGATAATAAATGCATTTTATTCTGTATTTTATCTCTTTGTATCATTAGATATCATGCCATGTATATATCATATGTAAATAATTTTTTACGTAAGTAAAAATCCACTGATAATAGTTATAGATATGTGCATATATAATTCAATATGCCAAAAATAATTTGTTTAAACCTGCATATTAGGCATTTCTTGCACATAAGGTATGTGTACCCTTTTCACAGAAAAGTTTGCGGAAAAATACCCTGCATGTTATATGGGCAATACTGACGTCAAACTTGACATGAAGACTTATGCCAATGGGTATCCGGTGATACAAAATCAATAAACCTAATTAGATGCCATTCAAGTTGGCATAAGATTGCTTGTAGTTTTTCCTTGCAAATTTTAACTTTGAAAGAAAGGATAATTATTTTTCTGTAATGATACAGCCTTAAGTAGAGTGAACCTTGTGTATTCTGGAAATTATGGTAATTCATTTAAAATATATACATGGATGATATCAATCAGCAGCCATCTGGGAAGCATAGGTAGACATCTGCCCCCAAAAAATTCTTTAGGGATCCTTTTGGATTCCCCTACCATGTACAGTAAATCTGTGCATGGAAAGAGCAATTTCTAAATGCAGAATGTCCATGGATTATTTCAAGTTAATTTATTTTCAAAGTAGCTGCATGTGAAGCTTTTTCTTCCAATCATTCACATCCCCTGCAGACTATGTCATCTTGAATGAAAACAATTCTTTCAATCCCCAATGTGATCCTGTAATCGACTACTGGAAGCATGCAATAATTTGTATCATCGAAGTGAAAATGACATATTCTAATGTTCTAATCCCACTAGATCTTATGTGAGTGATTATCACTCCTCAGATCAGTATGTACAAAGTTACACATTGACCACATCCTCATGCTGTTGCCACCCCTGTTCTACCCAGAGCATGCCCATTACCTGTATTGTTTTAATAAAATCTCAATAGCCAGTAAAATTTTTCATTGCTAAAGGAAATACTCTGATTTCCACATTGAATACAGTAGAAGCCCGGTATATTGAGTACGGCTTATTGCGAGAATCGCATTATAGCGGTTTCTTCTTATAGTTACTTGTCTGCTTTTGTCTTTGTACCACCAAAAGGCCTATGTTTTACATGTATAATAAAGCGGATATAGCGAGGCCAAAAAGTTGCTTCCACTATGTGGAAGCTCGGTATTACGACATATCTCTGGAGGGCGATACACCGCCTAGCAAAAATAAATTATTGTATTTTGTATTATCTGCGAATTAAAGTAAAAAAACAAGATGTGTGTCATATCTACAACACCTTAAGCCAATTATGTCCAAACATTAGCGATTTACGGCCTTCAGTACGCTCTGCGCGCTCCCATTTTACGTTCTTCTTTTGTTAGGCCCACTCATCAGTGGGAGGGGAGTGGGCGGACGACGAGCAAGATGAGAGTAGGAGAGGGAGTTAGGTCTAGGCATGGGCGATATTGATAATTGGGGCACGATAAGATATCAGGGCATGATAATATATCGGGGCACGATAAGATATCGGGGTACGATAAATATCGCTTCTTTATCACGATAAAATAACATGATATCGCGTCCCGATAAAATATCACGATATCGCGCCCCGATAAAATATCACGATAAATATCGCGACAAAAGATCGTGATATTGCGCTCGTTCAAATGTAGCGCAATCGCGCCCGATGAATTATCGTGATATTGCGCCGGTTAATCGTGTCAGAAAAAGACAGCCGTTGAGTAGGCCTTCGCTTAAGCTGGATCAATTACGTTTGAAAACTTACTATTCTGCTATCTGCTAATTCAAATTCTCAGCAGTTCTCTCACAATCTCTCTTTCAATTTCAGTGGTCTGATAGTTGACGTACTTGCGTGGACAGATAGGTGACGTACTTGCTCCAGCTTAAGCGAAGGCCAACCCAACGGCTGTCTTTTTCCGACACGATTAGCCGGCGCAATATCACGATAATTCATCGGGCGCAATTGCGCGATATTTGAACGAGCGCAACATCACTTTCTTTTATCGTGATGTTTTATCGGGGCGCGATATCGTGATATTTTATCGGGACGCGATATAATGATATATTGTCGCGATATTTATCGTTTCCCGATATCGTGCCTGGATATTTTATACCGGGGCACGATATAAAATAACTCCCAGCCATATAATCCCAGCCATAATATCGTGCCACGATAAGACGATATTTATCGAGCAACGATATATCGTCAATTTTAAAAACACAATATCAACTGATGGACGTACCGGTTAACATTTGAAAACTCGACAAAGCTGATATTATCGTCATGACATATTCGCAAAATTATCCAAAACTTCCACAGTATTCCATAATTTTTTAATCCCGACTAGTTACGCTGTCTTTACAGCTTTCTTCGGCGATCGAAAAATAGAAGCACCGGAAGAAAAACACCGAAACTAGGGGAATTAATGTTTTATATAATGGAAAATGTCTTGTTTCTTTCATGAAATATGTTGATATTCTACCAGATTGTGCCTGAAATGACTTTTTTGCTGTTTACCATCGTCAAATACCACGGAAACAAAAGAAACACTGTACATACGAACGACTATGAGAATTACGTGGGTTTTTTCAACACCTTCGGATATAACGAGCGCTCGATTTAGCGAGTGATTTCCGAGGGATTATGAGCACTCGTTATACCGGGATTCCACTTTTGTTTTAAGCCTTAATTCCTTCCTTAGGAATTTTCTGCTTTGTAACACTTAATATGGTCTCTCTGTCATTTAATTGTTGTCAATTCTGACATATGTGACAAGTTTTGGTTGAAAGGGAATGATGAGCAAAAAATATCAAGAAGCCTCATTGACTGAATTATATCAAGATTAGGGCATGGGTATTTTATGTAGTACTCTTGGGAAATCAAGAAATGTGAGGATTTTAATATGTAGCTGTTGACATTTCATATAGGTAAAAAAAAAGGTTTCAAACCACTTTGAGGACATTCTATCAGTGTAATGCCTTAACTTAAGCAAACTGCATAATATTTTTCTCGTTCTGCTTACAAAAATCCGTAGTTAATGTTTTACTAATCATATATGATAGTCTATAGGTCATCTATAGACAAGAATCTAAACTTGCAAACTAATCTTTTTATTGAATTATATCATCTTCATCAAATTAAATGCATAGTCTGATATTTAAATGCCTTTTAAATTGAAGGGGGAATGTCCATGAGCATGCCTTCGAGTATTGACATGATGGTAAACATTAACTCATTCTCCTTTTACATGGTTAACATTGGTTGGGTGTGAGGAATCACTTCGCAATGTTATTAGCCAGTCAAGTAATACTAAACTTTTGCTGTGGAATGCAGGGCTCCTCATTAATTTTCACCTTGCATGAAGAGTAAAATTGCTCACAACCACTCATTGAAACTCTCATTAATGTAGGAAAGGTCTTTGTAGGGATGGGCCACAGGAGAGCTATCATGGTATGATGGTAATTATCAGAACTCCCTCTTCAAGTTTGGCCCTGTGTAAGAATAACTTGCTCATTCAAACTGGAATTCCTATCAAACTCTAGGACTCCATCAGTGTTAGTTTATTAAAGTAATGGATGTTCAAAGTGGAACTCTTGATGATAAAACATGATTTCTCTGAGAGGTATTTGCCTATCATGCAAAACAAAAACTAAAATTTGCTGCCTCTCTCATTTTTAAAGTTACTGGTAAAATCTTTCCTTGTATGAACACAGAATCTGCTACAATCATGAAAGATATGGACAACAGGCAGAGCCCTGTGGCTTGGAATCCATAAAAATTCATAGAAAAAATACATGTAATTTCTGCTGTAGGTATGATCCTAAAATGAGAAATCGGCAGATATAGAGGCTATTCTTGTTGAGTGTTTACACTGTAGGAATTTACTTTGAACATAAAAATACATAATTACTTCTCAGTTTTAAGCCGCCACTACCAAACATTCCCCTGCCTAACAACATCCCACTGGGAATACTGAAGCCATTCAAACATATAAAGAGAAAGTTGAACCTGTCTCATCATCATCTGGAAACCAACCTCATTGAACATCTCTCTTTGGGAAACTTAAAGACACTATAAGTACCCGGAAATACACTGGCTGCACTTAAACACATGAGACTTGAAATATTGACATGTACTACATTTTAATGCAAAATTTTACTTCAGGGAGCTGATAGAATTATGTTTAAGCTAGGTCTGTTGAAATGAAATTACCATTTACATATATGCATGTAAAGAGGGGGATGTTGGTGGAAAGATATACAAGTTGCTCCTTCACTTTACCTAACTGTAGATTTAATATATCTCCTGTAGACTAAATACAATAAATCAATTAAATATAGACGAAGGCCTTCTACTGGTAGACTTAATGGAGTGAATAATGAGTTATTACATGTGCATGGTTGAAAGTTTTATTCCCCTAGCAAGCCCCACTCACTGATGGGATTTGGTGTGCGAGTGATATACTCTCAAAGTGTTCCCTTTCAGTAAATCCTGTATAAATATTCAATTATTCAATGACATGTTGACAAGATTTACATGCCTGTTTTTCTAAAATGGCTGTAAGTATTACAAAACTTATGTACAATTTCTAAGGACTTAAAAGTAATCAATTTCCAATAATTTCTGAATATTCTGAATAAAATTGAGAAATTTTGAGGGTTCAAGAGCTATGGGCTCATATTTCCTTAAACAAATAATATTGGTACCCTCTATGTTATTGTTTGGGTTATTTTGTGCCAAATATCCAGTTATAGGACCCTATGCATGCCCACAAAGGAATGGATTCATTAATAATTGCTCGGCAATTATTGATGAATGGTCAATACTACAAAAGCTGTAACACCTTGATGGTTTAGAGGGACATGTGCATTCTAATGACCCCCTAGAAATGTGTTGCTGTAATCAGGATTATTCCTGGTGGGGTCACTAAATGTTAGAAAAATGCAGGATAAGGAGCAGCTAAAGGATGTTCAATTGGGATCTGTCATTAACTAAGTGTACAAAAGTACGTGACATCAGGGTGTTGCCCTTATAGATATCAACTGTGGCATATAATGTACATATATTAGTTTGTAAGGCAACTGAGGTTTAAAATGTTAATGATGAGATTAGGAGGGACAAGAGGGAAAAGTTTTGAATGATACAGTTCTGTAGTGTTCCACACTCTCTGCATCCTTGGCATTGAACTAACCTGAAATTTCCTGGATGCATTTCTGGCAGTAGAAAGGATTCTACGGTGATCAAGTTTTTGAATGAACAAATGAGGAGGGTATCATCTTGTATGATGGAAATCTTTGCATACAGGCTATCAGTTCATGCCTTCTATCTTTCTTAATCTCCTTTTCTACTTCCCCTTCACATCTAAATTCTACATTCATATTAGCTCTTTCTATTTTTTGTCTCACCCTAAAATTAACAAAAATCTGCACCTCACCCATGAATTGCTTTAGTCTTTTTCAAGTAACAATAGTCTTGGAAAACATAATCTCTTCTCCTTTGACTTCCACAAATACTTAAATTAGTACATTGTAAATTTTGTTAAGCATTGTTAAATTTATACTAGGCACATATATGCTTGGAATCGTTTCCCTAAGAAAAGTTATTCTCAACAGTAGGTGGTCAGCCTACTGGCAGAGTTTTTTTTCTGATATCAAATTGATTACATTTAAATGGTCATTCAAAAATATCTATAATAGTATCCCATCCAAGATTGAATTCAAACAGGCAACTGCAGAGGTAGAAAGATGAGAAAGTAAATGTGAGAAAGACAATAAAATTGAAGAAAGTTCTGGTGCTTTCTTGGCATATCTTATGAATGAATTCTTCACTAGTCTTCATTCAAGGTAGACTCTCCACCTCAGCCGACATTTTGATGAACAACTCACTCATCATCTTCAGGGCAATCCCTGATGATGGCCAAGCCATTCATTGAGATGCCAGCTGAGATGGAAAGTGTAACTTGAATGAATACCCATGAAGAATTCATTCACAAAAAAATGTTTTCTATAACAATAATTGTCATTTGAATGAAATTCATCAAAATGCATTACTTTTCTACAGCTTGTAAAATATTTGAAAAACTGACAAAAATCCTGATTCTGAAGTTTTTATATTGTGTCTTGTGCTTGTTATTCAACTGAGCTAGTCTGGCCTGGTCCAGTCCCACTTTAAAATGTTCCATGCACTATAAATGATGAGCAGGCCAGTATTCAGAAAGAGGAAACTTGACTCAATAATCAAGCTCACATTTAGATAGGTGATTCATATTGGATGGCTATTCTCTTTACTTATATGCATGGAAATAAAAATTAAAATAAACAAATACTTATATCTGGATTATTCTTCAATAACGGCACATTCAAGACATGTATGATGGAAACATAGGTTTGTGGAGTGCTGATAGTTTCTCAATCGAATGTGAGCAGATTCACTGGGTACTTAAGCGACATCATTGCCTTAAATATTTCTTGACCCCCCCAACAATTTAATCCCATACTAAAGGGCCATCAATCCATGGCTTCAGTTTTGTAATGATGAGTCATACCAGGTACCATTCCTTTGACATCCACCCTCACTAGGTTTCCAACAATCACTGGAGAAGTCAAAGGTATTCAACAAAAAAACAGCTCCAAGCTTCCTCAGGTATATTGTCTAGTGATTTTATCCCAATGCCTTAAACCTTAAACCTTTGTGGCGGCTCACTGGGTAAAATGTAGATGTATCACAGCCTTTTAACCCTGTTTGGATACACTTTATCCATTAGATTTGATAAATAAAATCAATGCATTAACATGAGAATTTCCACATCCCTGTGGGAAACACTCTGACAAGTTGTTCCGAAAATTCTTGATTGAGAAATGTTCATTCAAATTTATAGATGCAATGATTTGTTTCAACTGAGAATGACATCAATTTCATAATGCTTTTTTAAGTACCACCTAAAATAATTTCAGTTTCGCGAAAGAAGACTTCAGTTATGATGTGGAGCAATGGTCAAAGACAATAGGAACTCCATATCCATGGGTTCAAGTTTAATCCAGTACCTTGAGAATACCACTTCATTGACAATTCATACAGTGCTACTCTTCATGTATATGGATTTGGAAAGCAGAAGTATTTGAACTGTTGAGTACATTCTTTGCTGAGTTGGGGGTTCTAGAAAACTGTATATTATGCAGAGGAAAACTTCTGTCTCAAATACCCTAGATATGAAATGAGATTTTAACTGATGATAGGGGTTTGCGTTGCAACAAATGGGGGGAGGGTAATATGACTGGAAATGCCCTCACATAGTCAAGGGTGGTTTTTAATGGGACCCCCTGGATGTTCTCCAATTACACATTGCCAATCTAATTATGAACTCACTTTAGATGCCTGCAGGCACAGGTACATTCTTACATCATGGTGTTTTAGTAGTTTAAGTACCTGGCTGACACATTGGGATGATATTAGATTTGAGTCTTGGGTCTCATCTTTCCACTTGTATCTGTATACAGAACTCCCTAATAGTCTGGATATTGCTGCTGGGCTAGGAGCATATCTCAACCATGTGTAATTTTGTCATCACTGTGGTATGACAGATATTACCATGCCACAGGAAGCCAAAATATGCCAGGAAAAAAATTTTTTGTCATGTCAATTAGATCCACACTGCGTATTGCTTGAGATAAAAGATCACAAACATGATGTCATTGCAAACCAGGTGGGTTGTAGGATAGAGCCACTAGACTAATATTGTAACTGGTGTTTACAGTGATATTGCTTTCTGAGAAATAACTGAAGAGAGAAAACTCAGATACTTTTCTAAGACAAGTATCTGAGAAAATATTCCTTCCTTTCTACTCTGTTATTGTTAACATTCAGGAGTAATTTTCCAACAGGTATTAATTAGTAGATTTTACTGCTGATACAGAAAGGCCCCATTAAGCGAAATTAATTAGCTATGAAAGGGATGCCAAAATAACAATTGCCGATGAAATAGAGTAGCCATAAAACTATTATATGTCATCCATTTTCTGTGCTCTTCTTATCCTCAATGTTTCCCAAATTCTACAAAACTTAGCAAAATCTTCATTTCACATCTTCAAATCACATAAATTGTAGATGTAAATGCATTGCAGTGTTGGTTTTAAACTAACACTTTTTATTCCACGTGAACACTTGAAACACCAGTATCTAGCTGATAAAGTATTAATCCAGGCTTATTATCGTACCCATCCATTGTAAAGCCATCATGGTTTTACAGTACTTATGTAATGTCTACAGCAACTACCACAGAAAAGCTGCTAATCCATTGTTAAGCTCCATGACTTTTCGCAAGTCAGATTTCATAATTTGTGATTTTTTAAATGTTTACAGTGTGAACTATGTGCTATAATCAAACTCACTCACATATATCTTAATGTTCAGATCACCCTTAGAGCTTTAACCTAAATTTAAATGAATTGGCTTCGGTGATTTCTTTTGCTCTCTTAATACAGAATGAATCATAATATTTACATCCATTTTTTTATTGTATTTTGAAGGTGTCACCTATCGTTTTACCCATCATTTTCATTCACTAACCTGCATTAAATAACATGCTTTTTTCCACGTGTAATCTTGAAGAGTACCTACAGCTCTATATCCATCAATCAAGTACCTGAAGATTAATGAGGATGCTTCATTCAGAAAATGGAAAGCCAAAGATGTCATGATCTCGTATTCACATTTACAATGAACAGGATAGTATAAGTAATAAGACTGCAGTCTCTCTTTGGAAAGGTGTGTTCACTAAAAATTTAAAGCATTCTGGTAAAAATTCAGTTTATTGAGAATTATAAAGAAGACTAATTGACAAATACTTATAAAATTAGTATGAATTTGAAATAATGCATTTTCCAAGCAAATGATAGACACTATAACCATGATGAAGGTTGAAAAAGCCTTAGAAAGCCCCTAGTAAGGGCCTATAAAAGGCTTGCCCTAAGGCCTTTAATTCAGCATGAATGACGTGTATGTTTGTGAGAAGGAAAACTCCTTCAAAATTTACAAATTACAACAATATGTTATTGTTGGTTAACATTGGAGACAATTAACTTAACTAACTTTACATCCTGATCTTCTAGCATTTGTCTAATAGGATAAAATAAAAGAAGTTTCTTTAACTGTAAGTCAGAGCTGTAATGCATTTATTGTCAGCAATCAAAAATATCAATTAGTTCTGTAAATGGCTAAAAGATATGTCACACTGAGTTGTTTTAGTATCCTAATATGAATATTAGCAGATTCAGTTGTGTAGCTGTTCTGCCATCAACTTTAGTCAACTACTGCCTCCCATAGCATTCAAAGGTTTTCCTTTATGATTGCACTGTATCCTAAGGCATCAACAAGGTAAACAAACAAAATTAATTCACAATAAAGCACAGGGCATGCCACTGTTCAAAGAGGTAAAATGTTGCTCTGACAGTATAATGAAAGGCCTACAGAATAAAATCAATAATGAGGTTGAGAAAAATTATTATTTTATTTGACTTTATTTCTTAGTCATTATAAAGTTGCATTTTGTGCTGGCAAACAAAGTTTGTTTCATTTCCCTTTGCATGCATGTTTTAGTCAAGCATATCAAGCTTCAGACCGTAGCATTCATGTACCTATCATGATAATTGGCCATATGATAAACTTATATTTACAAGGCATTTAAAAATATAGCAATAAATGGAAGCTATAATTCAAATTCACAAGCAAATATGTGAAACAAACTTTAGTTTAGCCTCCATTTTCAAGCAAAATAAATAAACAGCAGACATGCACCTGGCCAAAGATATTATTAGCTCTTCAAAAATATAACAAAAGTGAAAACTGACAGCAAAGATCAGCTAAACAAGTTCTAATCAATCAACTAAGTCAGTTTTCAATAAACAGATTCTCTGTATTAACTCAATAGTTTCATTTACATGGCTCAAATTATGGAATTATTCAGCAGAAAAATTATATAAATTATGCTATGATTATGACTATCTAAAGTGATGACTAATGAGTCAGCTCTTTACAAGGATTAAGAGACCAAGAAAGAAAACAACAGAAAAGTGAAGAGCTAATTTATAAGACTCACTACTTATACCTTAAACAACTGTCATAAATTCAGTTATAGCTGTTGTTTTCTTTCTATGCCTTATAAACTCTAGCCTGCTAAACTTAAGTAGTATCATATACCTAATAAAATTTACATGCAACAGAGGTTAGAGTATGGAATGATGTGTTGAACACATCCACCCTTTTCCTTGACCTCACAAAAGTCAGAAATGAGACCTGTGAAGGTTCCAAGCTCAACACACTGATATGCTAAATAGCTGCTTGATTCACTTCCATCCTCAATGGTTCAGTAATATTGTTGGCATTCTGTTTGTTATTATCTTGCAATCGTAAATGTTTATCGCACGGCCATCACAACCACTGGTCATCTTGCATTCTACTTTCCAGAATAGATGAAGATAATACTGTTTAACAACCTGCCATGCACACTTACATGGTCACAGGTGCAAGTTTTCAAATGAAAGTCTACTATCACTCTTCAAACACTTTTCCATTGACACTCAACAGTCACATTGTATGTCACCCAATGATGTGAAAACAGTTCAAAGTGCTTTTCAATTAACAAATTTGAAAATATAGCACTTTAAAATAATGACTAGGTACAGTAATATCTCCTACATTATATTCTAAACTACATTAAAAAAACACTGCCAGCATGTAATAATAAAATAACAATCAGTGTGATGTGTTACAAAATTAAATCAATAATCTAGGGAAGAGGTAGAAGAGTAGCTGATGTGCTACCTTTTAACTAGTGTGGCATCTGTCCAAAACAATTAGGAGCATCCATCCCCAAATAAAACTTTTCAGAATAGATGTTAGTTCCCACAGTGAAATGCATATTGAGAGTTTGGAAAACTTCAATATTACCTCTTAATTACCAAAATGGAAATGTTTCAATATATTCTGGTGAATCTTGACAGTTTTGTTCATTTACTTTAAAAGTTCCATCTCTCATAATTTCTCCTTGGATTAAGGGGCAAAAGAATCCACAATTGACAAGACTTTTGCAATGGAAGTCCAATCACTTTCTACCAATCACGACACTCTTTGGGCCATTACAACACAACCATCCCATGGAGAGGCGCAGCTGCTTGGTCCCAACAAGTCAACTTTCAACTCCCAAACATGAGATTCAAGTGGGTTCTTTTCCTCTTACCTTAGTACATTATAGTTTTTTACATTAGTGTATATATATATATTTATATTTATAAATATATTTACATTTTTTTCTCTTCTACTTTGTCATGCAGAGTAGTCAAGAAAAAATATGTTTATATAATAATGGTATATTTTCCAGAGAAGGAATAGGCTAAAACTTGTAATACCTGGTAGTGAAAATGAGTACACTAGTTGATCATTCAAATGCTCATCCAGTTGTTGTACATGCAAACAAAAATCATTCTGTGGTGTGTGTTGAGGTTTCTTTACAGTATGACAATACATTCATTTATGACCATTTTAAGCCAGCATAGGCAACTCATATGTCTAGAGGAACAGTACGGACCTTTAATGCACTGTCACTGATGATATCAGTCTTGCTGTTGACGCTGTCTCCTATGTGGTCGTACTACCTTCAGTCCACCTTACAATGATGATCCAAAGGATCAATACAAATGCTATATATTGGCTCTATTTGATTCATATCATATATATCATATAATATATATATTTATATATTTGATGCATATAAGCTTCACTGCTCTCAACTCTCTCCATGTCTCATAGAAAAAACCCCTGTTTAATAATGAGAGCAATCATGGGGAACCAGGTGCAAAAACCTGAATCATTATAAGAATTTTCCCCTAATGGCACATACAATACATTTGAAAATAGTGAAAATCAATAAATAAAAATCCACACAAAGTTAATAAAAGTTGTGCCCCAATAATCTATGTGTCTCATCCACAATAAGAATACTAGAAAACCCCCAGTAATATATTGGTACATACACCATTGCCATGACAGAACATTTACACAAATAAGAAAGCATACCCTGTATCCAAAAATCACTTCATTGCTGTTTGGGGTTCAAATTGGTTAGTACAAATCATCACCTCCATGCGTTCATTGGCTAGTACAAATCATCACCTCCATGCATTCCAAATCCAACCTTTCCTTCCCAATATTCTTCTTTGGATTTTACAGTGTGCAAGAGAATATCATCACATTCCATGGGCTTGCACTGAATACTACTGTATTTTTTAATATTGAGGTAAAGTCAATGTATCCATTGTAAGTGTCAGTGTGTGTAGCATGTGGGTGTTTCTTGTGTAGTATGCATCAGCAAAAAATAATTATTTCATCAAGGTTTATAAACATCTAAACAACAATAAACTTGGAATTAAAATGAAAATATTACAACTATTTACAACAAAAACAACTAGACCATAGTTGAGTTTGTGTTCTTATATTTCTTATCCTAAGTCCATCCCATTATAAAATAAATCTGTGTCAATGGCACATTCCAACCCAACCATTTCTCTCCGTACTCTGATGCACAGCACTCAACGATTCCATTTGAAAGTCATTTTCCAACATTCTAGCTAACTCCTTCACTAGGCATTTCATAAATGTAAACTTTAGCTCAACTTCCATAATTCCCAGTCCCAATTCACAATAATCATTTCCTTTACAATACAAAGGAAGAGGAAAAAATGAGTGACTATTGCAGTCATCTCTGGATTTGTACCCATAGCACAGCATTAGTTATTCATTGGACACTGGGATATCAACTCACTCATCCGACTATCATCTTCCCCAAGCAAACTGTGCTTGCTTTTAACAAACAACACCTAATTTGTACTGCACTGGATTAAAGTAAAATTTACATGGTACTTACACCATGATAACTGCCTGAAATAACCCAATAAATTAAACATTGACACAGCTTTAAGCAAACACTAATGGCAACAACAAATGCTCTGTATGAATGTTTATCTCATGATATTTAAAAAATGCAAGTGATTAAGAAAATAAAATGTTATGATCGAAGAATTACCATGTTTTAAAGGACATTGGTTTTGGTAACAATTTCAACTCTATTAACTATCAGTATTAAAAATACAATTTTTACAGTGACTTTATAATAAAATTCTCAGTTAATGAAGCAAATGATTTCAAAACACTCAATTCATAGTATTGTGAAAAATCACTCAACGATAAAAAAATGGACAATCTGAAACTATTAAATTTGTAGAGAATATTGACCATGAGAGGCAACATAATTTTGGTTTGATAAAAATAATCTAGTAGGAGGGGTAACAATTCCCAAGGCCATTTCAAATTTGACCTCCTGAGCTGGTTCAAAGTTCCTTCAAGCATTCCATAAAAAAATCTCACAATTTAAAAAAAAATGGAATTGCTTTGTTTTTCCTAAATCTACATTATAGGCAATGCTTGTTTAATCAATTTGGAATGTTCCATATTATGGAATGCTTATTTATGGACTTCATCTAAAAAATATTTTGTAACATTTAATCACAAATGAAAGTATAAGCTAAGGATTAAACTTCTGAGCAAGTATGAATATTACAAAAAGAAAAAAATAATTTATTTGTATAAATAGTTTTCACAGAAGTAATCGCTGATATAAATACTAATAATTTAAATATAACGTTGTATTTTACTTTAAGTGGCTTTTTAATGAGGAATAAATTATTTCAGTCAGCGGAATAATTTACAGGCTTTCTTTTAATGTGAAACTATAAATAACAATTTATCTTGTATTGCACTAAATCCATTGCCTCAGTAATTAATTTAATAAATAATCAGCCTTTTATATCAATAATTTTTCTTCCTTTATGAAAGCAGACTAGAAATTTAATTTCAATATTCCTATTTCTCTGACTGGTTCTTTTTTCTCAAGCTTCCTATGATCAACATCAACCTATCATGCCTTCCAAATGGCTTTAATATGATACCCAGGTATATTGAATTCCATAACAAGTCAACCAGTACTTACACTTTTTCAAAATGCTTCTCTAATTTTTAGTTAAACTTTTAATTTTATAAAACATGAATGCAAGAATAGTGACCATCGTGTTAAACAAAATTCATCCCTCTATTAATTGTTCAAATGAATTTTCAGAATTATTCATTTAACCTCGCTACAAATTCGTCTTCTCATCGCAGTTTCTACCTCTAAGTCATTTTATGAATATTTGGTACTTTACATCTGATGTCACTAGGTTGTAGAAATATTACAATTTTATATTTTTCATATAAATATTTGAAAGTTATATTGGATAAATTTGTGGATACTTGTGCAACTTAGCATTCAAGTGCTGTTAGGCTCCTAAGGTAAGAAACAAAGAGTATGATATAAAATTTAATTAAACCAGAAGGCATGCAGATGTATTTGTGACACAAACACATGAAAAAAAATACCTTACAAAGAAACATGTCTTCCAGTTGTTCAAATATAAACCTTCTTATCAAAAGTTGGAAAAATTTCCCCAGTCAATTTACATAGGATGAAAGTAACCTTCCTACACAATCAATATATATCACAGCACAATTGGAATATCTCATTAAAAAACATATGATTCCATAATTATGTACCGAATATGGACAGGAATTAAACACCTGGGGACCTTGAACCATCATCTCTTTGGAAGTCAACCTGTGGAGACCAACAGCCAAGCCTTAAGCAAATTGTGATTTTTTACTTTAGTATTCAGAAATATTTATGATATAAATACAAGTTATAATGTATATCATAAGAATATGAAGCAACTATCCCCTACATATTCCTAGCTTAAATCTACTATAATGCCTAATACTTGTCAGGAAGTCTCAGAATGATGAGTGGCAGCAGCCATCTGTGCTTCCCACGCCCTTGTCACCTTCCAAGCTACACGAGACACTCGCATGATGATATAAATATGAATTTTATCAATAATGAAGAGCCACCAACACTCTGTTATCATGTTCATCAGCTTGTCCACAGATAGCATTAGCGTTGTCCAAAAGAGAGATCTGTGGAGGAAACAGTAAAACCATGTAACTGATGTGAATTATTTCTCTCAAGTTTTTCAAAGTGAATTTAAACTTTCAACTTTTTTACTCTACAGAGTTAATTAACCACAATCTATGTTCTGTTGAAAGGACTTTTTTTTAAAATAATACTCGTGATTAATTTCCAAACAATTATTTTCATCTTGCAATATTAACACTCAATACGATAGGTATTAGCTTTATTTAAAGAGTAGTTTAATGCCACAAACATCCATCAATATGCATACACAATTTAAGCAGAAGCTGCAGTTAAGGCATTCCACAATAAATAAAATAATATCTGCCTAGTAATTTGGAATCATTATGCATTCATTAAAACAAAATAGTTTGCTATCCAGAACATTAAAAATGCTTAAGAGTTGAATAACATTAATATGTATACTGTCCATTGATCAATAAGGCTCTGAATGGTGAAGACAAGCCTTTAGGCACTTGCTGGAAGTTTTTCAGAGAAAAGAAAAAATATTTACTTGCCAATGGAATAACCATTGCAAATTGTTTCCGACATTCAAAAATATTTTGCCAGCAACTTGTACTCTGACTACAACTATTCACATGCCGGTCAGCAAATCTTATATCTGTACCAAGAGCAGTGATATTTTCTTTCCTCTGAAAATCAGACTAAGAGGTGAGGGGTCAGCAGTAAAAATATTTTTTGGAGTGTATTCATTATGTAAGTAAAAGAAAAATAATGAGATTTCTTATTTTAAATACAGTTTTACGCAAGTAACTATTTAGTATTTTCTATGAGTAGCATGCTATCATAAACTTGGAATGCTATTAAAGACAAAGTTAATGAAAATGCATGTGCATCTGTAAACTTTGACTCAAGAAGGTTTGTAACAGAATACGACAATGACAAAGCAATACTTTTATTTCAGGAGAATAAGCACAATTTCCTCTTAAGTAGAGATCAGGAAGTAGAGTAAGTGGAAACAAAAGAAAATTCAACAAAATATCCATAATACACTTATAAGGAATGATTATTCTATTATATCTTTTCCTCATTAAACAGATAGTCTAACTATTTACAGAAGCAAGTGTGCCAGGAAAGAAACATTTTGATGCTTTTTCCTTCTGGGTCACTGATAAGAGTTGTGTACATGCAGGATTACCACAAAGTATTTTGGAGCAAACATCGCAAGTAGGTATTTGTAACAGTAACAAATATTAATTCCTTGAAATATGAATTCAACTGGTGCCTCATATTATCTACTTTAATGTACCAAGTGGCTTGAGACAATTCTCAAATATATGATATGTTTTAAGCTCAGAAAACTGAATACAGTAAAACCTCGTATTTTGCATTATTGGAATTCACGTTTTCCCGCAATTAACAACATTTTTATTGGGTCCCATCCAATTTCCTTTTTCTCCAACATATGTAGAACCCCGTATTTACACCATGACTTTTGTGTTTTCCCGCTGTTTGCATTAGATGCAGATAAGAATGCGATAGATTAAAAAAACAAAATTCCATCCTATGACATTTAGCCATACATACCAATCTATATAAAACACTGTTTTACCTCATTTTGTGCATATATACTCAGAAACAAGAGAGAGAACAGTAATTTGCTCCATTTTATGGAAGAATTTGAACCTAGCGGGTTAGTGGTGCAGTACACAGCACCACTAGTGAAGGAAAGACGAAATATCACTCTCAATCATTTCAGCGATCGCGAGTTTCAACTGCGATAGACACTCGCTGTCCTTTTGCCTGGGAAAGATTCCTACTATGAAATGAATGCAAATGGATGCGATTTATAATTTAGGAACCCCTGCGGGAGTATATTTAAGCTGTATGAAGTTCATATTGTGAAGAATGAAAATGAATTTTTACCAAGACATTATTAAATGTTAAAAATACATTAACTGAACTGGTGGACGATAACAGGGGAACATTCGTCTGACCATTGTGCTGCATTAATTCAACACTTTTAATACACATTACTACAAAACAAGACTTATTGAAACTAGTTTTATCACATGAAAACAGCATTAAATAAATAAAATTATTTTGTTGAGAAATTTTTTTAATTGGATAACTGCTTGTGCTGGTCGAGGTAGCTCAGTATTCTCATGTGTTGTTTATGTTATCCTTAATTACTCCAGAACGTAAATTTTATTTTACTTGGAAATGGGAAATGGATGTGAATAGGGTAGTTTCCTTCATCAAGGAAAACAGACTTCATTGTGGCCTGCCATAAATGTATTTAATTTACGCAAAAAGTTTGTATTGAGAAGTCCCAGTTTACTAGAGAATTAAATGTTAATTTTAAGGCCATTTGAAAAGACTCTGAAATGGTGGGGTGCGCTGCCTTCATGCTGACATAACAGGTAGGTAGTTTACGTTGCGAAGCATAGGAAAATTCATCTCCTGAACTTACCGTTGTATTTCAGGGCCCCTCAGCTCTAGTGAATATTTATTAGTATTAACCTATAAAAACTATCAATGTTGGAAAAGTATTCTCAGTTAAACATGGTATTATTAGTCATTTTATAGGCTTAAGGACGTCCTGCTCGCTTTGTCTTCTGCAACGACAAAGCATTACGTGAAGGTCATGCGGTGATAGGCGAACTACATGATATGCTTGTGAAAGGAATACTAACTGATTTTAAATGAATCAACTGCATAAGTAATGTTAAATAAATAAATAAAAGTTGATTATAATTAATTAACGGAATAAATATGCCTCCAATACTTGTTCATAAGCTTTAACGGAGTGCGGTGTCTATTTGGAAGCATCCGCAGCACCACCTGGTGGCAGGTAGAGGAAATAGTTTGACGTCACACGTAGGATTAACCGGCATGCAATAGTTTTCCGTCGCCTTTTCGCGCCATTGATTTTTTTCACTTTTTAATTAATGAGGAAAAATACTTAACGTAATTTAAAAATTGAACGGCTTAAAACACGTACTCCAGAGGTTATAAACTTTCGATCAAGACAGTAAAAAAATAATAGGAAACTACCCTATTACAATATTTTCAGATGACTCAAGGATTTTTGGGCTTCTTTCACATTGGTTCATCCCTCTGAATTACAGTTTTGTCGGCATTACAGATGCCATCTTCATGTTCGAAGATCGCGTTCCATTAAATTTCCTACATCTTCATTCTATATATTTCCCACATCTTCGTACTATAGATTTCATATACTTTGGACTTGAAGACACCGTCTGGAATGCCGGTGAAACTGTCATGCAGTAAGACGAACCAACGGGGAAAAAAATGGAAACCCTCGAATAATCTTCTAATCACCAAAGGAGCCTTCACAGCAACTAGAATATTTTCAATTTAGGCATAAATAAAAATTGTGGATTCTCATGATGCAACTCGCACTGATATAGCGAAACATGTAATATTACCGGTCTCTACAATGGATGCAATTATGAAAAATCACGATGTGATTCCGATATATGCTAGCTAGTGCAGACACCTGTCGAAAAAGAGAAAAGTCAAGAAACCATGGTATGAAGGAATACCAACTTAAAAAGTGGTTTTTAAATTCTGGATCATCTAATATCGCCATGAATGGCTTTGACATAAGAAAAAAGGCATTGCATAATGTATAACTGTGGGAATTATGGATTTGACAACCTCCAATGGTTGGTTGGGTTGGTTGAAACTTTGGAAGAAATATATTGTACAAAAATAAATCAGGATAACTCTATACTTTAAGAAATAATTAATAATATTGCTTTAATTCAGTTTATCGGTGTTTCTTATTTATATGTTTACTTTATATTGGTAAAGTATGTATGTGAAACTGGAAATTGGCCTTTTCCTGCCGTTTGCATTTTCTTGCATTTTACACTTTTTTCTAGCGGTCCCTAGAAAAGCATAAATAAGGGGTTTAACTGTATGTTAATATATGTTTAGCCAACCAGTACATAGGTACATTATTTTGCTCATAACTTGCTCTTTTCCACATCATTGTGAAGTCAACCACAAAATTGTGATTATCACAGTTGTTTTTGAGAAAATGAGTATAAGGAAACAACTTCATGAGTTACTGGGAGAGAATTTCTCTCTCACACTATTGGAAAGTTAGGGTATGAAATCCACACAAGGGCAAGTTATTTGGGAGCATATATAGTACTTATAAGTATAATTAATCGGCCTAAAGATAGACTACATGCACATAATGAGAATACTTCTATAAAGTATTAAGTGTATAAACCTCTATTGCATCAAACAAAAATCACTTCCAGAGCTAAAAACCTTTCGTGTGATTCAATTTCCATAAAAGCTTTCCTTAATACTTGACCCTGTATCGTATTTATAGGTATGCATATTACATAGTATTGTATGTCAGCGAAACCTATTCATAGAGTAATAAATCTGGAGAATATTGCATTAAATCAAAATAATTGCTGCCATATAATCTGTACAAATTGGATGATGAAATACTGAGAGATTTTATCATTCATATTCCTAAATAAGTCTCATATTTTTGAGAAGTCCCCTGGAGAAATTTTATCATTCATATTCCTAAATAAGTCTCATATTTTTAACTCTTCAGCATTGTGTGTAGAATATTGGCTCAAAATTATATGCCATTGAGCATCATGGCTACATCATCTCGGCAACCTGCAGCATATTTGAATTTTTAAGCCATTTTAATTCTCCCTTATTTCTTTTATTTTTATCATGGGAAAGTGTAATAGTATGAGATATTTTTTTAAAACTATTATTCACTTTTGTCATTTATTTCTACTGTATTTGAGACCCACACATACCTAAGGCACATTAAATGCAGCCTCATTTCAGTACGGTGTATTTCTGTGTAAAAATTTTTTAAACAAACACACATGGTTTTTCTATGACCATATACTTGCACTGATCAATTTTGTTCCATATCTTGCTTGAGCTCTCTTCGATATTGCGGAAGCCAACCAAACTATGTATACCAACTAGTGCCAACTGATCATGGTAAAATAATAGCAATTACAACTGCAACACTCTACCTGTTCATCATTCACCTTCACTTACAAGACCTAAGGGTGTATTGTTTTAGCCATAATTTTGGAACAAAGGTACATCTTATATGCTGTCAAATATGGTATTTATGTGATTTAGGAATGCAGCATTTTTCTGTCATAATCTCAAAGTGTTTGTCAAAAGTCAAAGGCAGGAAACTCGATATGTGCATTACCCTTCTCCTAATAAAATGCAGTGAACGGTTTATGGTTTAATGTTTGATGGATGGAGTACTGAACATGAAGTGCTCTTCACACACCATTCCAGCAGGGACTAGATTCCACCAAAAATATGCCACTGCCAAAGTTTGAACATGGGTTCAAGTGACAGGAAGCAAGTACTCTAGCCAACACGCTGACCTAATCCCTCCGTTGCATTTGTTCCCAAGAAATGATCACGTCTGTATTTCTTCCTACTAAAGAAGAGCCGATGGGCCAAAAGAAGATAAAATGTTCGTGAATAAATTTATTATTATTACTCTTCACAAGGCACTCAAGAAGGGACTGGATGTACCAATGAATAATCTACTAGTGCCGGGATTCGAACCTGGGCTCTCAGGATGGGAGGACAGTACTCTAGCCACCACACCAACACGATCACCCACGTGACTCTCAATGCAGTCATCTAACCATTACCAACAAATTAACTAAATATTATGATTATATATTTATAAGTGTATTTTATTGGATCATTGATGATGAATCTAAGTCAAAATGCAAAAAGCCTTGATTTTTAAGGCATATATATCATTTAGTAATTACATGCTCAATAATTCTTAGTACAATTATTGGTGACATCTATCATTATTTTATATACATCTGTTTATCTCTTTGATAATGACTTTTTAGGACTATATTATCACACGTTTGAACTTGACAGTAATAACTTAAGAATATTGTACAAAATTCTGCTCGTCAATTTCAGCAAGTAATGGCCAGTTGGACCTTAGGAAATTTTTGAATTTTGGTAATGGTATAAACCAAACTGTTTTTTTTTTAGATGTGCCATGGACATATGTAATGCATTCACAGAAGAACCCGGTGTACATAATTTTCAGCTTTCCCACACTTATGATCTTTAGTGTATCCCTGAAGGTATGCATCCTGGTGTAAATAATGAACATAAAATTGCATACAGCGCAGGATAAATTTGGCAAAAAATAGAGAGGTGCAAACTATTAGCTACATCTTAGGTCAGAGTTAGTACCGTATTTACTCTTCTTAGGTTAGCACCGTATTTACTCGTGTACGCCGCGCCCTCGTGTATCCCACGCACCCCTATTTTCGGGCAGGATCGTGAGGAAAAAAATTATTTATATCAAAAAAAATTTTTTTTGCCCTTGAGTCTGCATCATTTTGTCATAACATGAATGCAAGTTCTTTAATAGAAATACTGTGCCTAAATTACGTGTACGTCTTTCTCATTAATTGATTGAATTACGTGTTTATATCATCACGATCGTCGCCGTGCATCGATGCACGGCCTCTTTTACTGTGCATCTGTTTCTTGTAACATTTCACAGTAATCACAGTTACATACAATCTCATGATCCAGCTATAAAATGGCATCTGTTCAAAATAACATCCAAGTGAAATAACTGCAGAAATGTATAAAATTTCAACCCGTGATTACTCTATTATTACGGAAATCCGTTGGCATATCAACAAATAAAAGCAGAATGCCAGGGACGATTTAACAACACTGGAAAGTCTTGAGAAGACACACAAAAAACTAACCTCAATGTAATAACAATTATAATTCTTATAAAACTAATGAAAAACACATCTCCTGGAATAGAATCATAAACCACTAATGAATATTCATATAATAACAGTTCTCATTTTTAGTTATCGTCACTGCTAGATTCAGATACACCATATTTATTTCCTGCAGCTCAATTTCCTATTTTTGTGGCATAGCTTAAAAATATGTAGTTTTGTACTCACAGGAAACGATCACAATTTCACATCAGAATTCACTTTAGGGTAATAATAGCAAATTATTTTAAAATGCTAAATGATCGATTCTAACTTGTTTACTACTCTCACGCTTGGAGCAGATAGGACGGATAGTAAGAAGGTATAAGCTCTGAGCATACGACTATTGCCACTATGTAACAAATTCTTTGTCGTGCCTTTGCAATGTAGCTTTAATGTGTACGCAAAAGGAGCTATCTATTATGTAAAAATGTTGCTACAGATACATGATATTGAAACAAACTCGACTTAAGATTTTGAAAAGACATAAAGATACCGCCCCCCCTTATGACAGCTTACAGGATACAGTAGATTTAAATACATATCAGTGCTACAATGTGTTTTCCTCTGTATGATCTATACACGATACATCTATTGCTTTGTCAAGTGGTCTTTCTGATCTAGCGTTTCTTCAAGTACCGTTGTACATTGTATGCTTGTTAAACATGGGTTTTAATTACTAATTACTTCAAAATTTCAGAATACTTTACAATGTACGATTTACTACTAGACCATAAAATGACAATTAATGAATCATTCAGATTCAAATAAGGAAAATCACTCAGATTAATTAAATTATGTTGATATGTTCACAGAATGCATAACTTAGGAGAAAAAGACAACAGGAATTTGAGGAAAAATGGTGTGCAGCTTACATGATAATCTGGAGGATAAACCGCACACCCCCATTTTTCACCGGCACTTCGGGAAAAAAAGGTTCATGGCTTACACGAGTAAATACGGTAATATTTTTCTGGTTACTTCCAAACCACAAAGATCCTAAGGGACCGGTGTAAAGGAAATATTTAATATATAATTTATTATATTATCGTGATATTATTATGTATTATTCAACCAGAGAATCACTATCAGAAATGTTCAGGGCAGTTTCAGTTTCTTTCAGTTTCTACTGACCCTATTCATGGAAATTATTTGAAAAACATAAAAGATCAATTGAAAAATCAAGATTTTTGGAAAATATCAATTATAAACTAATAATGGTCAATTCAACTCATACTTTGAAAAAGATATAAAACTGAAATCTGATTTATTTCAGTGGTGAGAGTTGTCATTATGACTTACACCATATTTCTTTGTACAGTTACTCTTAAAATGAATGTGTTCTTTCTGAGAGTTTGTTTCAGAGCACAAATGAATCCATCAGTTAAGCTATATCACTTGTGGCTAGAGAAAACTTTGGTAGAATAGGAATTCAGAAATTTTATTTTCCCCTATAAAGTAAATTTCTCAGAATGGAATAAAAACTATCCTGCCTTCCTGAAAATCTTGTGCAGTAATGACAAGAAGTAGCACAGGAGGTGAAGCAAATAAATATATTAACCTGGGATACCTGTAAAGTACCTATCCTTTTAATTTAGCCCAATTCTAAATGTCATTACTTAAATTATGCATGGTCAAACGATAAAAAATTGGGGTCTGGCAAAAAAAAAGGCTAAGATAAACTAAAGCACAAAGTGCACACTTCTACAGTTACTACTAACTATTGAGGCAAGCTATCAAACTAAGAACAGCAATTTTTGATACAATATCATTATTATTAGGTTATTCAGGTACCCACCCTTACAGAAAATTATTACTGAATAGCAGTAATTAATTACAAAAGATTAGTAATTAAGTACTGCTATTGTTACTCATATTTAGTAATTAATTGATTCTATTCAGTGATAATTTTCTGTAAGAGAAGAACATGTATGAATATACTTCCTACGATTCTGCAATAGAAGTCATTTCTCAAAAAGTACCTAAAAATCCTAGTTTGCATTTTCCCATGACTTACTTTGTGGTTATCCTGTACACTCTTTTACTCACATAAACAAATAAACACCACTGCATTAAAGTAGTACACCCAATTATTACATTTACAAATGGTAAGGAATTATGGAGCTACAGCATATTAATTTGACAGCACCATCAATGTGACAACATTAGCACAACATCTGCCACTTACTGGGGCGCCAATATTGTTTAGGTATGTATGGCAACCATTTTGGGCGCAGCGGCTTAGTTTCCATGACACTGAAGGATGGTGGAAAAACAGAATGAATGGTTGGATATGCATAATGACATAAATATTAAAGATGAAACGTTATTAGTTCTATGATACTTACAATGATTGATTCTCTTAAGAATCCCCTCTTTTAATAAACTATTGAAAATGTTTCTACATAACCTAAGAGTACAAATACATGTTACACTCATATTAGCTTATCAGGGAAATCTTAGATTATTGCTTTGTCCATTAAAAAACATGATTTTACAATAGTATCATTTAATCAATCATCAACTAAAATGCTTGCCTTTTCATGTCATGTCGATTAAGTTTGTAATCACCAGGTTGATGGCATGTCTAGAGCAAGATAATGATGAGATATACGTACCTCTGCTTCTCCCAGCATTTCCTAAATTTGTCGCTAGTATGGACGATTTGCATCTTTTGGCCTCTTAAGTTGAACTTTAAGTCGCTTCATTCCAATCTGGAAACCATTCATGGCCTGAATTGCTGCCTGTGCGCTGGCAGGATTATCAAAGCTTACAAAACCTGGAATCAGAAAAATAATTACTCAACAATAAATAGGGAGGAAATACCACAATTTAGTGTCTGTACATATGAACAGATGACTGGCAGTGTACTTAAAGCTTCCGTGAGGTACACATATACATTTGGGAAGGATCATTCAGCATCTACTTGTGAGGACATTTATCAAAATCATTGGATGGTGGTGACTTTCTCCAAATATGCTTTTTATATTCCAAAAACTAATGAATTGGTAAATTTTATTCTGATTTTATCCAATATTATATTTTTGAAATTAATTTTTTTTTAATTTTATATTCTGGAAAGTTACTTTGTTGATAAATTAAATGTGGAATACCAGAAGTGGAACTTCAGGCTTATTAAAAAACGTATTCATTCATATTACTGAAAAAATGGCATTGTAAAATGAGGTGAAATTCTACTCTTAATTAAATAATTGGTCTCAAAGGCTTCCATTAATCAACCCCAAAAATGCAAATACTAATATTAGCACTCTTGAGTCTTCCACAATACATAATTGATGGCCTCACATTACTCTCAAGAATCTTTGTTGCACTAGCAGTGGTTTATGACAAAATTTTCATCCTTCATCCTGGGGGGATCAGATCGGGAGGAGACCCCAGGATGAGGGATGAAACTGTTGTCATAAAAATAACCAACATAATGGAGATTCCAGAGCATAATAAAGCCTTAATTATTATTCTTAAGAGGAGGACTATAAACATACTGATATATAGCATGAAATAGTTCAATTACCAAAGCATTTGCTCTGATTTGTTGCTCGGTCAATAAAAACTTTGGAACTGATGACATTGCCAAATGGAAGGAACATCTGCATCAATTCTGCATCACCAAACTCCTGAGGTAAGTGATAGATGAAGAGATTGCACCCTTCTGGGCCTGAGATGGAACAGCCTATAAGAGAAATAAACATGATTGTTGCAATAATTAGTGACAAATGGCAGGAAATAGGAAGATATTTTAGAGTACCATGCTGCTCTATATGACTTGGTGTGGATAATTAACTTTTTTAAAAGTATTTTTTACTAGGCTTCATTACACATCAGTAAAAGTTAAATTTCAATTCCCCAATGTACTTAAATTCATGATGACAAACATAAAAGTTTGTATTATTTCACTTAAAATACCTGGAATGCAATGAAATATATTGGATCGTGATGATCTTTGTATTTAAATGTATCCAGTTTAATTAGGTTTACACTAGGTAAACAAAGCTCCACAGTAAGTTTAGGAAGAACAGCTTAGTTTATAATTTTTTAAACACTTAAGGCATGTTACCAGATTGTGAATATATCATTTACTCACACAAAACGTTCATATGTAGCTCAATAGTATGAGGAATATAAACATGAAATGCAATTTTCAATGCAGGAATGTAGATAACATATTAACATTACTATCAAACAAAGCAAACCTTAAAAGATTTGTCACAATGGGGAAATAATGGGAAACACTGGGTTAATTTGTAAAGTAAATGCACATACTTAAAAAAACACAAAGACTGGGAATAAAAATTTTCAAATGCATGCTCATATATAAATTATAGCACATTAAAAATGTGTGGCTGTGGGGCACATTGATAGTGCATTTTTATTGATCATTTACAATACAGTTTTGCTATTCTTTTTATTTAGTATTACCAGATAAAAATATTTCATGGCTTATTTTTTGCATGTTAGGTACTAAAGCTATATATTATATTTTATATATAGATTATATTATATTTTACCATATGTGATTTTAAGCAGTACATTTATGTGCATAGTTTATCAAAGTACATGTAGGTATCACATCATGAACTTGGATGCAAGTCTGTGATTTCATTCCCAGTCACAAAGACCTATTTTCATCTTTCAATTTTATTTTTAGTGAGTTTATAAGCAACACCAATGAGTTTTGTATAAGTTGACTAAACAAAATTACAAAACGAACAAGATCATTCTGAACAATTTTTTAACTCTTTTATAACCATTAAGAATGATCAGAGCATAATCCCTGTGGAAATATTTTCATAATAACTGCATCTCTAATTTAAACTTTTTATTTAATTCAACCTAACATTGTCTTCTATCAATGGTATTAAAGGACTCTTATTTTATAATGCCAACAAGCTTATAACACATAATAGATACATAAAGCTTAATGAAAACAAAAATTATAACCATGAAAAGCTTTAAAAAGTCAAATATAAATAAACAATGAAAGTATTATAAAGACATCTTTATTTGCATGACTATGTTCAAGTGGAATTCATCAGTAGAAAATAGTTTTTCCTTAGGGGCACTTGGAAAGCCTGTGAGTTTTGATTAATGGAAGGTTTTCACTTTTTTCACTTTCACCTATCACTTTTTTCACAGTGTAACAATTATAATTATATCAAAGAAATGGAGTCAAGATTTGAAACTTATCATGAAACATTTGTCTCTTTAATATATTGATACTTTCATAAGTTTTATTGGTATTCTTCATGAAAATTAATTCTGACCACTTAGAAATGAATTCTTTGACTCTAATGACTGGACAGAGATCTGAAAAAGATCTGCCAATTACACAGGAAACAATTATAATATCATCACTGTTTCATGCATAGATAATTTCATTGCCAAAAGCCGAACATGTTTTTGTTGCTGTTAAGAAGATAATAAAATGAACATCTAATCAAAGAAACCTCATTTGACAGTAAAACCTTGAAATTAGCTCTCCTAAATTTCAAATTTCATGAGATTGGCACTTTCCAGTAACCTAGGGCTCCTATCTGCCCCATTTCTGCTGGAACAGTCCTGTTTTTAATGCAAAAGTCCTAAGTTAATTCTTTGAGTCCTACTTTTCTTTTAGTATCTTTCAGTGAAATATTAGTTAATGGATTTTTTCATGTTATTAGCACTTATTTTTATTGAAATATCGATAATAATTACCACTGATATTTTACACTGGTTGCTTTGCACAACATATTTTCTACCAAGCTTGGTTTGTTATCAGCTGATTCATTGCGATGTCAATGCATGGGCATCATCTACATGACTGCCCATCACTAAGTCGCGGGCGATCGGACTGGGTAATTGTTTAAAGAAAATCATCAATAGTAGTCTTCCTTCAACAATTCCAGATTCATCCTATTCATCCCCACTCGGATTTATTGTTATTAATTACCATTTCAATGATTTCATCAGCTGTGAAATGTTGTGTCGTTGTGTGGTGTGAGTATCGTGGCCGCTAACTATCCTTTCCTCTAAATTTACCAATTCCATTTCCTTCAATTCAGGGTTACGGATGCTGTTTGCAAACTCCATCATCATATTTTTATCCTCAGAAACATGAAATTTATTAATCCCCACTTATTTCATCTACATCAAACCTTAAATCAGGCCAAAATTTAAACCATGCGTGTTTTAGAACTGACTGCGAAATACTATTCCATGCACGCGAAATTTCCCTCATCACGTCTTTTAGATTGATTGATCTTTTTTTGAAATAGTTTATTAGCATTTGGCCAGAAATACTAAGGCATTCACTTCGACGCAATCGAAACCACACAATCTAAATCAGCACTTAAATCTTCTTTCATAGGTTTTCTCTCAGTCATCCATTTCTTCGTGTCACTTTAACAGTAAAATTTTGAGGATTTTCTCTTTCAGTTTCTTAATGTGCTATATTGTTGAAGATTCCATGCAGTACTGTGTGGGATCTTCAACACATCGTGGGATACTAGTATGTTTCAGACAAACGCTTTACTGATGCAATGGCGTCAAGCTTTTGAACAACTTGCACTTTTTATGCAATCGTTAACATTTTGTACTGATGCCTCACTCCTCTGCTGTTGCCACAACTGTATAGATGAGACATGATTTGGGAAAAACAAGCAGATAACAAATAATTTTATCAAATTACTTCTAGTGGTCAATAAACAATGCACGTGCCATTGAAAGTGGCCGATCTGTAAATTATTCGTAGTCCATATTGGCAATGTGTTTAAATTTATATGTTTACTTCAAGTTAAAGAATAATTCCAGTGAACACGAACTACCAGAAATTAAAATGTTTAAATTATTCTGATTATCGGAATGGGAAAATTGACATTAAGAATAAGATAATATCTCGGCAGGTTATGAAGCAATGTTTTGGCATTTTCCACAAAGTACCGAGTAGTTGGTCATGGCAAAACTGCTGGATTATAGGTGTTCCAGGATTAAGGATTCCCGGATTAAGGGATAAGGTCATGGCAGAACTGCTGGATTATAGGTGTTCCAGGATTAAGGATTCCCGGATTAAGGGTGCTCAACTGAATGGTGAAAGATGCGAAATGCTAATTTGAAAGCTAATTTTATAAATAGCTCTGAATTCATTCTTCAGCTGATTTGAAATGCTTAAATATTCTCCCAAATGGCCATATTTTTCCAACATGAAAATTACATAGGTATGTCAGATAAAAAGTACAGAGATGCATATGAAGTATTCAAGCATTGTCTTGACACAGATTTGACACATCTTATAGTACCATGAAGAAAATTATTAAAAACTAAATGACAAAAGCCATTATCCAACCTAGGTCATTAGCTTATCAGACAATTTTTATAGTCATTGATAGATCTTGTGGTTACACATATTTTTGAAACTAGCTGTCTCTTGTATGCAAATGCTTCTTGAGGTGATAGTGAAGCAGGGCCCAAGCCTTATCTAAGTTTGTTGATTTGAATCATCCCAATGTAAACTATATGCTACAATGCTGTGTACGATTGAGTTTATATAGTGTTGATTTATGAACAAAATGATTGAATTGACACAGGGACAGCACCAGGATACAATTAATTATTAGTTATTGATTTTTATGAGATACTTAAGATATTTAATAAGGCACACATTAAATTATATTTAAGAATTTGACTAAGGAACATACTGGTTAAATTGGAACATAAAATTAAATCCAATCTATCCTTTGCAGCACAATAATATTTTATGGAGTTACTCTTAAAAGAAAGAGGTCAGTTTATATTTGAATGTAGGAAATTTGTTAAAACCTAGACTTTAAAATATAAATATTATTAAATATTATCTGGTCAGAAGAGTTTTATTTTCTGTGTCTTTAGCTGAGACAAATGGAAGGATGGTAGACTATTTGGGATATTAGAGTTTTGACATATGCATGACCACTCTTCTGCCCTTAATTTTCACTTTCAGCTCATTGCATTTCCATACATATCTAAAAGAAACATGCAAGAGTATATTTATCCTACATAATTTTAGTCCATTAACATAATATGAAATGGCTGAGACCCCAGAAGATACTTGGCATTTTATATAAACATTAAAATGTCAATATTGTATCATCACATGCATTTTTAGAAAAGAGATACATTAGAATTCCTTCATACGTATTACTTTAGTATTCTTTCAGAGATGATGCTATACTTAAATGCTTGTAGGCATCTTTTAAGCTTTGCTATTACTGTATTTACTTAACATTTTGAGTCTCTTGTCCGAGTAATCACTTTCACGACACATTTCATAATTGAATATGAACCTAAAAAAAACTCACTGACCATAAAACTAAATTAAGTTACTCAAGGGAAAATTTTCTTTAGGTTTTTTGGTTGAAATTTGTAGTTTAAATGTGAACTAAGGGAATTGAGATAATTGAGATAATTGTTTACAATTTTTCCACCTGAATGTTTTGAAAGTGTTGTCAGGCAATGGGCCACTCATTTTAAACCTTCTACATGGATATTCAATGAAATTTAAAAAAGATTTCTCTAGGTGATCATAACATGATGGAGTTATGGATTTTAACCTCTGAGTTACACTTAAAGCTTTGTTTTTGTGCCAACATTCCTTTGCATTGGCTTAAACAAGGCAAGCAAAACTGTGACTTCCAACTTCCAGCAACAATGAACACATAGGATTGCACACCAAAACAAGGCAAGTGCGAGTGCCAAGCCATTTAATCAGCATAACAAATGCAGAGTAACACAATGCAATCATTGTAAGGATAAGTGATGCTACAGCCGATATACACTCTCTTTTAGCAACCATGTTTGTCATTTTCCATTTCATTTTGGTATACAAACCTTGAATTATGTGTAATTTATGCACTTTGAGAAAATTTTTTTTCAAATCACATATTTGAGGGACACACAAGAAGTTACTATTCAAACTGACTTCATTATATATAGTATATATATATGTCTTCTAATTACAATTTTTTTGCATTATGTTTCTATATATCAGGCATCTTACCTTCCCTTTGCGTTGGGGGGACTGTTGTCATCGGTTGGGCCATAGCCTGCGGAAACTGGCCGTAAACTGCAGGGTATGCTGCCAAGAAGATTACAAATTGATACATACACTCAGTGAAGAAGTAAGCGGGTGTTTGGTAGAGGAGGGAAAAGGGGAAGAATAGCATAAGGAAATTTGCAATTATGTCATTATTTCAACAATATTTTCCCTTCTCAGTTTAGAGCATTTACTTTTTTATATTCCCTATGTACATTTTTCTTGTTTCTCAAAATGGCTCCCGCAACATAATTCCTTAAATGATTTACAAGAGGATAAGGAATGTACACATATTAAGCATTAAAACTGTGCAGTGATGGTTATTAGGAATATCCATGCAAAGACATTGCAGAGAAAAAGCAATGTAGAAGAAACAAATAGAACCCATTCAAAAATTTCCACCTAATATTCATAGAAAATATTTCACCCACATGAATTCATTCCAGAAAACACTGAAGGAACTTTTGAAATAGAATCATGGCTATTAGGAATATGTATGGTAAAAAAAACATATCCACTCAAGTGAAGCAAGTGACACAAACAACCATGCAGGAGTACTTACACAAAAGGATTTCAATGCCCATTTGGTTAAAAGACTAAAGCTTGTCTCAAATATGTGTAAACTATACCACACAGGAAACATTGCATTTTTATATGGAAGACACAATAGAGATGGATACAGTTAAGTGAATATGAAAACAAAAGTAGGGAGACAATACTTGAGCAAGTATTGTCCAAACATGTTTCCACATACCAACACCAGGGTAAGGTTGCATTCCAGGGTAAGCAGCATGCTGCAAAGTAGCTTCACCATTGGGCAAGCCTTGAGCTGGAATGGACAAATGAAGGGCATCTACGTAAAAGTAGTTAAATTCTTAGAGACCTTGATAAGATATGAGTTACTTAAAAATATACTTATAAAGATATGGCTTGGAAGAGCAGCAAATGTTGAAACATGGATTCTTTATGCAATAATTATGCACTATAGTTAATCTGAAAAGCCAGATAGTAAACCACGAAAAAGGCTAAATAGTAGAAATCTAAGAAAACTTATGGTTCTTGCTCACACTCTCAAGGCTATAAAATACTCCATAACTGTAATATAAAATAGCATGTTCATACAATAGGTACTTCTAACTGGTAGTATCAACTGAGTTAAATGATATTTTTTCATCTTAACTCAAATGGAAAATTTAGGATCAGTAAGTGCTATTGATTAACCAAGTGACTACAGTTGTCAGACTCATTACATGGATGGGATGGAAAGAAACATTATCATAAGAAAGAATGAGATTATTATAGGAAAAATCGAAACTGAACATTGAAAAGGAAAATGAGACAGGAAAGGTACAGCCATATAGTTACTTGGGGACTATTTTGGTTTAGTTCTTATAGCTCTTAAGACGTAAAGTGAAACTCCTTTTCATGCGATTATTGGAAATATGATATAATGTAGTAAATACCTAATTCAGCATTTTTTGTTGAAAATTACCTTTGTAATCTTGAAATGTTAGGAGAATTTAACCTGATTATGATATATTAACCTGAATGACAGGGCTTATTAAAGTAAAGACATAAAGGAAAGATTAGCAATGTGTTTTTTATACCCTAAAAAAAATTCCTACAGGAAGTTTATTAGATTTTGGCTTTGGGACCTATAGGAAAATAAAATCAGGCCTACAAGAATCCTATAGGAAAGCTATAAGACTTATAAGGCTAATACAGGAATCCCACAGAAAATTCTACTAGATCTATAAGCATCTAAGCTCCTATAGGAATTCTCAACATTCCCATAATACTCCTATAGGTCCCATTAGAATTTTCTCTCTGAAAGGTAGGAAATTTTTGATAGGGTATAGCGCTGCATAACATATATGCTTTGAGATCTGGACCCTGGAAACATGATGGGGATGGATTACAGACTTTTGAGAAGAAGGTGTTGAGAAAAATGGAAATAACCTGATGGACAGAAAAGGAAGATCAACAAAAAAATTACACATGGTAGGGGCTGGGGGAATGGGGGCTAAGTTACATTGAAAATTTGGAGGAAGAATATATGGAACCAAGTATACTGGTGAGATGGGGCAATGATGATAAGAAGCATAGAAGGCATGAAAAAGAGCAAAAGAATGAGAATTTTCAAAAGGAAAAAGAGAGGAAGAAAGTTTGTTACGCTGAAGAGAAAAGTAGCTCATGGAATTGCATATGTATAAGAGGAAAAAGGGAATGAGAAACAGTCATTCAAAATATTCACTGACAAGTAGAACAACAGCAAAAATATGATCAAATTAATTATGAAAATTTGATCAGATAAAAATGCATTAAAGATAATGTTTCTGTAGTATACACATATGAGTAATGTTTGTGTGCTTGATTTGACCACGTTTGCTGTGTTTTACAGTTTCCGTGACTCTTTAAAAAAAATAGTTACCATATTTGATCGGCAACTCATTCATCAACAACCTCTCATCTATTTAAAAAATTAAGTTGATTATAGCTAGACTAATTAAACTAATATAATCTTAATCGTATGATTCAGTTCTTATTTGTGAAGTATGAAATGCTATGAATTGCATTGGCTGGAGAATGGTGAAGAAATCTCACTCTGATTGGATGATAAAAGGTAAACTTAAAATTATAAATTATGTATTATTGCCAATCTATTAAAATCCTTTTCATATTTTGAGATCAGTAGTAGGTAGCTATCATATCAATAGGAAATTGTACAGGTTTCCAAGGAAGTTTTTTTTTAGTTTTAAAGCGGGATACTTTAGTTAATGGGGATTTGCCAGTAAAACAAGAATGAAAAGTTATAAAAGCATTATCCCAACATTAACCTTGACTATTAAATCAGTCTGTTTAGCCATCTCTGTTGTTACCTGATATGCATGTGAGGCAAAATTAAAACTGGTAACTAAAAGCAAGTACCTAAGCCAAAGAAATATAATTTTTTACATTTGAAAGGCAGCTGCTTCTCAGACAAAAACTATACAGACACAAACACTTTAATCCTGATATACTTACGTGTTGGGTATGACTGAGGCATTCCATTAGTGTAAACTGGATCTGATCCACCTGGCTGACCATTGGGTGTTTGTGCAGCCATATTGAAATTTGGCATTGTGGGGGAAGGCAGACTAGGAATAGCACCATTTACCGGCTGTGCTGAACCAGAACCTGGAATAAAATTAAGTGGATAGCTATTGCTTTAATTGGTATTTTTACCAGACAATGAATGAATAACTCTTAAGATAAAGTTAATACTTATACTTGCCTGTATACAACTCAGTGGAAAGTTCTTCAAAATGAGTTATTACTACAAATATCATAATAAAATGGGATGTAAAAATTACATTTCGCAATGCTATATGAGGCAAATATAACAATTCGAAAACAGATGACTTATATTAATAATATTCAACTAAAATGATATCAACAGTGTTACAAATCCTTGAATTTTAATTGTATGTCTGATTAATAAGAAAGTTATGGTTAATCAAAGATAGACCAACGATAGTATCAAAGATACTTTCAACAAACAAGTGCAAGTGTGCAATTATTACAGAATTTTCATGCAACTCTTACCCACACATTCATCGTATATTTCTGAAATAGTTACTTACCATTAAGGGCGGCATGAGGCATTTGAGTGGCAAGTGCAGCAGCCATTGGGTTAATATAAGTGCCCTGAGCAGTGGCAGCTGCCATTAGAGCCTGTTGCTGCATGATCTACCATCAATGGCAGGGGTGAATGGGCAGCCATGGATGAAGACAGCATCGTTGGCAACAAATCAGGGTTCAAGGGAGGAAAGAAGTGAGCAACAAGATCAGAAATGACTTCTTGGCATGCTGAAATTAATGCTGCTTCAGAGTACTTATTCTTGGAGTTAGAAAAATCAAATCATAAGATAATTGAACTAATACACCAAAATGCTAAATAAATATGTATGTTGTAGTATTTTTAAGAACAATTTTCACAAAATGCAATCTAACAATTATGATTTAAGTATTAACCCTTTGAGTGGCAACCAATATCCTAGGAACTATGCTAAAAAGGTCAGAAAGTTTGCCAATTTTGCAGAGGCTCAAAAAAACAAATTCATTTCTGCAGCACAAGTAAAAACATAGGCAAATAAATGCCAGTGGTCAACTTCGGAATGACAAACATTTGGTACATAATGTATCTACATTTAAATGTCATCTGACAACAATTAGTGAACTACTAGCTACTTATAGTGACAGAGGAGAGCATTCTCCCCAGGACACTTCGCAGGAGTTAGGAGGAATGTGATTGCACTACATGGCACTAAAAGGGTGTTTTTGATTTTCTAGATCTTTTCTTTGCCATGATAAGAGGTTAAATAAGTATCCAGTCCTTTGTTAATATACGTCTTCTGTCTATCAATGAAATTATTGCAAAGCTTAGAATCACTGGATTTTTCCAATGATGTATATCCTTCCTAATCTGTAGAATTGTTCATTGCATTATTGGTGGAATACTGAATCATTTACATGTTAGGGCTCTTATTACATGTAATAATAATGAAGTAAAAGAAAACCACTTCATCATTGGCTCACTATCTAACTTAAGCACTTCTTGGGATTCAAATGCAGAGTAGGTAGTTAAACTATTGCAGCTAAAAAATAATTAAATACTAATACTGCAAGAAATTTCAAATGGAAACCTAGTATTTGATTCTTGATTCCATTATCAGAGAGAGTATATTGTATTTATTACACACTGATACTAGGATAGTAACTAGAATTACAAATGAAAAGTTACTAGACAAGCAGACTTCAAGAAAGAGCCGGAACAATTATTCATTAGGTATCCAGTGGTTTAGAACTAGTGTGAAGTGATCATAAGAGAGTGATTATTACGTTCAATTAAATAATCACTAGCTGTAGATCATTTCTGGACAAGAGTAAACTGATATACAAGCAGATGTGGATAAATATAGTGGGCAAAGAATAAATTCATAAATAAAGATTTCAGAATGTATGTATTGGTCATAAACAGTGGCTCCAGTTCTCCTCAGTTCAACCCTTGAGCATAACAGATAATATAACACTGTTTCATAATTACTTATACTAAAAGTGCACAAGGTGCATTTATAGCAGAGACCTAGAAAGTAAATTTACTCTTATACTCCCATGGGCACTCAGTAAGGTGATTGAAGAGAAACTGAGACTTTCCAAGAAAAATCACCCATTTCTGGAGAAATAGGTAACAGAAAAAAGGCCCCAGATAAGAATCAACGCCGATTCGCCGGCCATTACAGGATGATATCCAGTAATGGGAATATTTTAACATATTTAATAAATGATTCTTGAGCATACTCTTAGCCAGAAAGTTATTTTTTATTTATAGAAGTCGCAATTCATTACTAAACCCATAACGCCTAACAAAATTATTCACTGACGGATGAAATCTGATAATATAGCCAATACATTCAACTAATAAGAGATAAATGTGTAAATGAGCAAATTTGGCTAAGTTATATAAAATAAAATTTTCACCACGTACTGCGTATAATTATTTATAAGCAGTGACGAGACGTATAGTAAAACGCGGGGTTATGGAATAAATCACATCTTCTGCCAATATTCTCTGATCTGGCATGTTGTCCTGACAAACGTGGATATAGAAGTCGATTTGCGATGTACAGAATGAAAAGCCAAAAGGGACGAAGCAGTTTACCTGTGCGTACGCGCCGTAGGCTCCGAACTGGTTGAAGACGAACGGATTAAGAAGGCTCATGTTTCCAGCCATCTGTTGCATTCGACGCAACTGACGCTCCTTCTCCGTGTCTGCAAACTTTACGACCAAGCTCGAAGACGCGCCCTGCAATGAAAAAAAGCACTTTAACCTCTTGCTGGCTACATCTAAACAAAGAAAAAGACATCGATTCGTAAAAATTCTGATAAGTTAAGGAATATGGGATGATAAAATATCATCTTCGCTCAGGGAAAATCTTAAACGTCAACAGAAACGATTCCTCTTCAACACTCCCATCTTTTAAGGAAGTAATTTCCTTTCAAAATTTACCCAACCTCAATACGGCAAGGAGAAAAATATCGCGGTTCAATATTGAAATGTTATTCAAGTTAATTTATGGAAATTCAAATTAAGGAAAAATTTAATAAAAAGGAAATTTAACACCGATGATAACAGCCGTGTGTAAAGTTTCTACTCTATATCACTATGCAACCAGAGAGAGCCATACTAATACCTTAACCATGCCAGAGAGAACTTACCAATGTAAAATCGTTACGAGAGGTGTAAAATCGGGGAAAAATAATTTTTTACCCTTAGAGAGTAATTTCATTTGCTTTGCGGAAAATTATAACCTGAAATCACAGATAATACATGCGTTCATACATGCTCTGCTAAACCAAGAAGAAATAGGTGAAGGACTCAAGTTTATCCTTGAACAGTTCATCATAAGTTTGAAATCTTATTTTTACAAAAAATAAAGATTCCGCTGAGCTCTACAGGTATTTGAAATTCAATAACTGCGAATCAAATTAGCGCTCATTTATTTTCGAATGAAAAACAGTGCCCTAATACCTTAAATGCACTTACCGGCATAGTTTGGCTCCCGTGCAGACTGCTGATAGCTGCTTGTGCTTCTTGGTGCGAACTGAATTTCACGAATGCACAACCTGTGAAAGTACAAATGGCACCAAAATTAAAAAAAACATTAATTGAGCATTTATACTCCGCGGCTAACACGGAATTCACATCATCGCCTCAGGAACTGTAAGGATAACCACACGTAGTGATTATAGGCGCGTATATTAACGATGTGTATACATCCATAGCACTACATCACTATCATGCTACATTTTGTGGTCACGGGTTTGTAGCATGAATTCAGTCATTTCAAGCGTGGTGAAGTACAACATATTATGTGAAAATACATATTTTAATCCTTCTTCTCACTCTAGATCTTCGGGAGTAAATTTTTCCCTACAAGGAGAATGTGAGGCTGCCTTATTATTCCCCGAAAAAACAAGAAATTATAGGCCTCCAAATAGTATAAATTCTTCTGTATAAAGGATAATATCACACGAAATACATTTTCGTCGTCCCTTTATCAATAGCTAATCCTTAAAAAAATAAGAGTTCATATTCCATTCTTGTGGCATATTATTTCGACAGGTATTCTCAAAAAGACTGGTCACATTCACGTGTGATGCTCCCTAATGGATTGCATACTTAGGAAATCCTTCAGAGGTACTTGTGGGTACGCATTTCTATAGTCTCGCTATATAAGACAACACAAAGCTACTTTGTATACCTACTTCATGCCACAAGTCGAATATCTTTTCAAAACTCAAACTTCAAGTTCGTCTAATTTTGACTGACTCCCTTGATTTCAAAAACCAAGAATTAATTCAAAAATTTCCATGTCTTAAGTATAGACTAGTGAAATTTCATAGTAGTATAGAATTCGGTTTGAAAGAACTCCAACCGTTTAGGTCTCTGCTAAGCACCGTTTAGCCTGACTAAATGCCAGGCCTAATTTTATGACGAGGACGACTTCAATACCTCAGGCGAGACTCAGATCCACGGCCTTTAGGTTGTCAGGATGACGTGTTACCAACTAATGTGGCCGGCTATGAGCAATTAACTTAAATTATATGAAGAAGCGCTGGATGCATTCCTTCCTAAAAATCGGTGCCATGTGCATGCAACTTTTAAGCGGGCAAGTAAGAATTTCAGGAAGTAATCGCATTTGAATCGTAGTTGCCGCAATGATGGATGAAGGGACATTATCGCCGTCCTGCCCAGACGGCGGGATCGTAATTATTCCCAGTCACCGAATCCGCCCAAATAAAATCCACCGGAAACGAAATAATTCACCAGGAGGGAAGGGAGACTGGACGGACGTGGGGTTGCACCTGCCACCCTCCCTCGGCCTGGGGGCGTCGAGGGGGGGCGGGGCGGGGTGGGGCAAAGTCGCCCCACGTGCGTGAGCCCCCCGCGCGACAAACAGCCCGCGGTGGACGGCGCGGGTAGAAAGGAGGGGAGGAGAGGAGGGAAGGGGCGGGGGTCACATGGCGTTCACCCGTCCTCGGGCACCTTGGAGGGGATCGAGGGTGGGGAGGCAGGGTCCGGGGTGTGAGACGGCCGGGGATGGGGGGGGGGGGGGAGCCCTCGGCCGGGGATCGATAATCGGGAGAAGAGGGCGGGACGGATGGGTGGGAGGTTGTAAGGTGGGTAGGTTTGCGGAGAGCAAGGGGAAGGAGGGAGGGCCGAGGAGAGGAAGAGTGAGGGGGAAGAGTGATGTGGAGGAGGTTTAACCAGAGGGTAAAAAATGCGTAAATAAAGAGAGATATGAGAAGGGGGAGGAAATGGAGGGAATACTGCGACTTGAACATGTGCTCGTTACTGTGCTCGAAGGAGTCGAGATTGAAGTCGAGACGGAACAGAATTCCTCCTTCCTTTTCTCTTTCCCGAACATCACTGGGGGCCAGCAAATCGAGTAATATACTTTTCCGTGATGGTAGAAATATAGGCGTCGGTTGTAGAATAAGTAGGGGAAAAATACCTGGTTTTGTCCATTATTACGGGCCGTAGCGATTACTTGGGGAGTGCAAGTTCTCTTCGGGGAATGAGGCTGTTCCCTATGTGCCATTCATGTGCGTCTCAACTCAGCCGATAAGCCCGCCAGCATACCATGTTTAAATAGGCTCATTCGGCTTACACCTAGCGCATGAAAGAAACTATCGCATGTAGTGCTTTCTGTGTTGTTCCAGGAGACGCCGAGGGCCAATAATCAGGGTCCTGAGCAATCATCAATCGCTTCAAAATTATCACGCTTTTATATTCTTGCTTTATATCCATAGATGAAATAAAATAATGGTGGTTGATACCAGAAGTTATCAGCAAGATTATAGTCGCGTGATTAATGGTGAGCTGATTTGAATTTGGTTGTATTCGAATAAAATACGAGTGGTTTATTTTATCTCAGAAAATACCAATTTAAGGCTAAAAAATGTTCTGGTGGAAAACAAGGGAGCATAAACTGTTCTGCAGGCACTTTAAAAATAATATCCTTCAGTGTTCTATGCTCTAAGATGCTATAAGTTCTACGTCTAATGAGGAAGGTTGAACCAAAAATAATTTCCTCTCAAGAATAAGGACATCCTATTTGCTTACTACTGGGCCATAATTGTCTTTTACGTGGTCCTATTACCATCGTACGGCTGACGTCAACAGGTGAGTTCGACAAAGTGCGAGAAATATCGGGAAAGGGGGACTATGCAAAAATAAATTCTTAACGGCTGAGTTTGAAGCAACCAAACTGGAAGCGGTGCACTTTCGTGAGTGACAGTTGGTTTCCCCGATGTCATCCGACCCACTCGACCCACGGATGCCGCCACTTGTTGGCCAGCGTAAAGCTACGTTTTCATGTGGCAGTTTTTGCGTTGCGTTGACGCTGCGTTGTGCGTCAGGAGAATACCCTGTTTTCATGTCACCGGCAGCGCCAGCAGCAACGCACCAAAACATATGACGGTGGTAAACCGTGGTATACGTGATAATCCAGCGAAAGAATCACGTGACGAACAAATGACAGGTAGAATGCGTTGTTTCTCGCTCTGACGCAGCTGCGTCAACGCAGAAAGATGAAAGTTGACCAACTCCGACGGCAACGCAGGCTGCGTTGGCGTGCTCGCTTCTGATTGGTGGCGCAGTGTGCGTCAACGCAAAAACGCCCACATGAAAACGTAGCTTAATGCTCCCTCGCCGTCCGACCCTGGAGGAGGAGGACTTCCCAGAGTCGGCGAAGATTCGGACCCTGGAGAGGACGGGGAGAAGAGGCGGAGGGCTGGAGAAGAGAGTCGCCGGGAAGACGAGTCTGAGCTCGGGCGAGGGAGAAGGAACGTGTTAATGGCAGGAGACTTGAAGACGGGGGTCAATGATGAAACGCGGGGGAGGCAGACGGAGGCACCCCCGAGGGACCTCTTTCCCGTCATCCAGACACACACGCACACCGCCCCCCGAAGCGGAGAGGAACGGCGGTTTTTTTACGACCGCCGGTCACGTGACCCATCGGTGGCGACGGAAGCGACCTCAGAGCACATTGCACGGGCCGTTATTAAAAAATACAAGAGGCTAGAACAAGGCTCCGGGTCAATTTTGACCCAGTTTAGATTTTAGGACGCTGCCATTTTGGTGTTTATGACATTACTGAGCCAATATTTCTTTTTGCGGAGTATGCCTTTAAGGGAGCCAAATTTATCAGCAAGTTCAGCCGTTCCAGATGCATTTTTGAATGCGTGCCAATCTAGAACACAAAGATGGAGCCATATTTGACCTAACCTCTTGATGCGAAGAGAGATGACGCAGACAATATATTGCATTCACGCTTTAAGCTCCATTAAAACAGCATAAAAGCTTCCATTCCTATATCAACATAGCAGCTCATCTCCCTTCTCCCAGTCCTAAGTCACTTGAATACAACTGGAAACAATGATGAACGTAATTAAACAAAGTGTAATCATCTAAAAATTGATAAAATCTGAGTTTTAAAATTCTATTCGAAAGAATTTCAAGAAGATGGTGCTTCTTGTACAAAATCGTTTCAGGCAGACATTTAATCGAAACAGGTAATGTTCACCAGTCACAAAAATTATTGAAATTTTAAAAGATACTCGCAGTCGCTACAGGGATACCCTCAAGGTATGGGCTCACTACACTTAAGTGTCTCTGTAAAAGATATCAATATGAAACGATAAATATGCTTTCAACTTCCAGATAACATTCTTTTATGTGTCTCTGACTTTGGCCCAATTACCACAATCCAAAAATGTTAAAACCTATCGCCAAATTTAAACCTTAGGTAGGAAATCGGCTTAAGGAATATATTCGATTGAATTGTTATTTAATTAATTAATCTTAGCGACAATAAGAGAAGTGGAGGAGATATTACGACCCGCATAGATATACAGATGTATAGAAATATTTTGTATGGACCTTCCCTGAACTTTCAGACATTCCACTTAAAATTTATCCCGGTAAAACTTTCCATATACATGATTAGAGTACCTCTCCGTCAGATATTAAAAAAATATCTGTATGGATAACTTCCCTCAAGATTTTGATTCCCATAAGAATAATAATAATGCATGCTAATATTGATTTTGATATAAATGAAATCGTTAATTTTTTATAGACGATATTTTTGATTGCAATTCGTTTTATTGTGTATTCTTCTCCTCTCCATTTCTCCTGCCTTCCCTCCATCCCGTTCCCTCACGGACCTTGGTGCAGAGGCATTACCAATGGCGTCACTGACCACACGTCCGAGTCCGACTCCTTGCGAGCCTCATCTTCCCTCTTGTCTCACACCCGTTAAAAACTCGCGAGTTTGCTCGGACGATTAACATTTTCCGAGCTCAATACAAGGTCAACTGCAGTAAAAAGAACGTAAAGCACGAATTCACTCACAGATTTTGATGCTGAAATTAATCACTCATGTCGTACGTATTTCGGAACCACGTACCAACAGACACTCGTCGGTGAGATATGAATTAGGAAAACACATGTTCGGATGTGAAGCCGTACTGGCTCCTTCATTGGCTTCATCGATACAATGCTTTCATCCTTGCCTCTGGGTCCAACATGCTTATTACAGGGAGGGCTGGTTTTTACATAGAGATGTGTACGTATATAATCATGGTGTATTGAGACCCAAGCCCTGTCATTAATTTTTCGATGCGGAAAGATGAAATATTGAACACTGGGAGGTAAAATAACAAAGAAATGAGCGATATCGATCTTTCGGGTGGCATAAAGGGAGCCAGGGATGTTGGGAACGGGGGGGGAAGAAAAGAGAAGGACAGGGGTGAGTCCATGGAAGACGCAGACAAGCACAGACGCGAGTCAGTGGGAGGGGGGAAAGCAGAGGGAAGGAAATAGGAGGATGGAATAAGGGGCAGTTTTATCATGTCGGCGAAAAAATACGACGGCGGTTTTCACTTTAATAATTAATCGTTTTCGCACGCTGTCAGAAGGCATACGGATGACGAAGGGTCAGAGCTGACCGCGAGAAACACCATCCTTCTTGAGCCCAAAATAGCGCTTCGATTTTCAACCAAAGACATGGAGTTTAAAAATTTTCTTTTTAGCGAGAATTTTCTGTGTTGGCCCTCAAACCCCTGGAGAATTTTGTGAATAACAAGCATGCTGAAATTCATCCCCCAGCATTTCGCGTCTGTATTATGACAGTTTAGATCCAAAGAGAAATTTGGTCTAAAACCAAATTTCAAATTTTTTCAATGGGATGAGTTTAAAGAAAGTCTGAACATATAATTTAGTTGCCGGAAGAACTGGGCTCTATCTGGAATGGAGGAGTTAGGTACTTTGGTCCCAAGGGGCAATTAGATATCGTACTGTGTGCAAAACGAGGAAAATTGGATGAGTATGCTAGTCATCTCCTTGAATACAAAATTGCATGATTTGGGGTCAGTCATAACACGTCGAGAGGAAGGAGAAACCGAGTACGAAGCTGAGTTGTGGCATAGAGAGAGGCCCTATTTGGGGTCTCGAGCCGGTTGAAGGGACCGAATGACGTGGGGAGGGAAGAGGGAGGATGAGGGGTCAGACCCTCCCCGGGTTTTTTCATCACCGAGCTTCCCTTCCTACCGCACGCACCCTGACCCCCTCCCTCCTGTCCCGAACCAACCCCCAACCAAACCAACCCGTCCCGATTGCCTCTCCCTCGGAAATTCGCCTTGCCTCCTCATATAACATCGCTTTTAAGCCTCGCCATATTCCTCCGCCCTTCCCCGCACCCTTTTCATTTCACTCCTCGGGTACTCTCACTTGCTTCTCCGGTCCCCTTCGCCTTCCCCCGTGCCTCTTCTTCAGCTTAAGCCTCTCCCCTCCTCCCCCAGAGGTGCCCACCCATCAAACTCTCCTTCCAACCACTTCCCCGCGCACATTTCACTATTCCCCTTCCAGAAAATCCCACTCACGTCCTCAAATAGCTCGCAAAACGCGACCAAAAGACCCCATCCCTCCTCCCTCTCTCCCCATCAAGTTCCACCCGCGACCCCATCCTAACTGACCCGAACGTCTGAGGCTCAAGACCGCAAGGACATGTACTTCTGAAGGGGGAGTATTGCTTGAGAAATAACGGACCGGCATTATAATCGGGACCATCTCGATGAAACAGGCTCCCTGGATTTTTGATATGACGACCTTCCAATATCGAACGGAGGATCGTCTTCATGGATGAATGAAGTAAGCTACAGCGTATACAATATGCTGCCTACATGAAAAGAACTCCGTAGATCAGTTAAGAAGTTAGAATGCCAAGATCTAGTGCGTTGTACTTGGAATCTACCATTGGCATAAACGAAGAGAACAAAGTCCGAAGCGCGAGATGCAGTAGAGCGAAAGAAGTTTTCTTTATCTTACGCTTAGAAAGTACATCATATATTTGCATTCAAGCTTAAAATACACAAACAGAAACCGAATATGTGCTGATTCTGTATCGTCCATTAGTGATTTGATAATGTGGATGATCCGTGAAATGGAAGACGGCACTGAAGTCAAAACTCTGGGAATAAAACTACATTGCTTTTGAGCGATCGTATATTACGTTTATCCACGGATTTCCATTTTTCTAGGGGCTTCAAAATCTAAAAATGATCGCATGCTTTCATTGGCCATAAAAATGCTCTCAGAGAGAACAAATGATTCCACCTGGAAATTTTATTTTAAACGGATATGACCACTTTTTAATATTTACAGCATCAACCATGATTTTGCAATAGACATCTGAGTGTACACATGCATGTTAGCGCGTAACATTGCTAGCAGCGTGTGGCGAGTCACAGGTCATTTCAAAACCCGGATGGAACCGGGAAATCGATTCGCATTCACGCGAGGAAAAGAATCCAGGCTGAAGCAGAGAGGCGGAGGAGAAATGGATGAGGAAATGGGTGCAACGTTGACCAGTACTCAAAAAAGGTCGACAGAGAGGGTTGGGGTTGGGACGAGGGGGAAATTGGATGCGATACAGGCATAAAAATGGGAAATGAGAGGAAAGGGCGTAATCACAGAGGGGTATGGAGATTTTTATTACTATCGCGGTAAACTTTGTAAATGGCCTCAATTTGGATGCGGAGATAAAACTGCAGATATTTTATGAGCAAGAACGTTAGCGCAAATGAACGTAAAAGGATGTCGCTACGATTCTTTTAATTCAGCTAAAATATTTCACATTTTGAAAAAAAAACACGACTGGAAAATGTTTAGTTTCACGGATAACGGTTTAATAGACGCAGGCAGTTTTGGAGCAGATGGGTGAGATACGACATGCAATCAGGTCTTCGTTTAATGATCGCATGAATCGAGTGAGACCACTCAGCTACGACATCTCGTTGCACAATTCACGTAGTCCCGTTGACAATTACAAATACGAAAATTCCAGTGCACGGGTGAACTAAATACAAAATATTTCGATTAGCGGACGGATAAACACTTTCAATACGACCAAGTTTGACTAAATTTACGCCCGAATACACCAATTAAGGACTTAAATGAAGCTTCCAAAGAGGGGAGACATCTTGATGTGCGTCCAGATTCGTTGGGCATATGTTTAACTCCCCAAGTCTAGTTATTCATTGTTGCCGTCAGAGGATGGAGCGACGAAAGTGTTCTTCATTGATGCCATCTTGTGATTCGCAGTAAAACATTACCACCATTGTCCCTTAACCTCTTTATTAAGTGCATGATCTTTTTTTAAGTGCATGGTCTTTCTTAAGTGCATATGATATAACGCGAAAATAAAAAAAGTAAATTGTACAATATTACACAATCATCAAATGTGGACATCGTTATCTATTGAAATGAAAATGGTTTTTCAATGATAGAGAATTTTCATTGTAATGAAAATGGTATTCACTGTAATGAAAATGGTTTTTCAGTCAGAGAATTTTAGGTTCTTTTGAAACCTAATTGATTTTTGCTAATTCCTAATGCCTAATGAATGCCTAATGCGGCTTGAGATGTCCGATTCCCTGACGAGATGTCCATGTCCATTTCATGCCCGAGATGTCTATCTGAGATCTACGATTAATCTTTCATAATTTTCCTTCGGCAGTTTACTTTCCGACTATGACTGATTACAAGAACCCAATGAAACCGCAAGTGATGATTATAATTCACAAGGTGAGTGCAAGAGCTCTATACGTTGAATATTAACAAGATTTTCGAGATTTTGCGACAAACTCCGAGTGTCGACTCGACAAGGTCATTTCGCGGAGCGCGAATGGCAGAGGGAAATCGATTCGTATTCATGCAAGGAAAAGAAGGAGGAGAGTGGGGAAAGAGAAAAGAGAGAAATAGAGAGGTGGGGCGGTAAGCTCGAGAAGGAGGCAAGCTCGATCGCCTATCTCCGTGGTTCCCGTTCTTTTCGAAAAGCTGATTCCCGGAGCGCCACGCATATGTCATCACAAATACCATCCGTATGGATGCAACCGATTCCCTCCCCCTTGCTCACCTCTGCGCCCCCTTCTTCCCATCATCATCATCATCCATACACACACACACTCGCCGCCGCCCGCCTTCCGCACCACTCCCCCTGACCGCCACACCTGCGCATCCAGCTCGCCTCTGCTCCCTCGCCCGGACAGCCTCCCACTCCCCCACCCGCCCCCAGCGGCAAGGGACCCTTCCTTCCGCCCGGTCGGGGCGACGCCATCACCCCTCGTTGGGGAGAGAGAGGGCCATGGGGGAGGGGACGCGAGCTAGGGAGATCCCTGAATCACCGTCACCGCGGGAGGCGTGGCACACTCGGCGTCGTTTCACGGCTCAACCGCTCCGATCACCGTTGCCTTCCGGCAGGAAAGCCTCCTGAGGTGAGTATCACGTTCGGAGTACGACGCAGGCCGGGACCGCCAAGTTCTAGGTTCGAAACTTGCGTCCGAGAAAGCGAGTGGCACAGTCCCCTGCGGCGGCGGCAGTTCCGTAGTCCACATCGCGGATGGCCGCTACTGTACCACAATACCATCCTCGATAGATTTGGCGGTGGGTCCAACAGCTTGATTTAATAAAAAACTTCACTCACAGAAATCTTTCCTTGATGGGTAGTAACTTGAGAAGCATTATTGATCGCGAATTACCTGAACGAGTGAGGATCTGCTGCTCCCTTCCCGGTAAACATGAATACATTTTCTGAGAAATTTTCAGACATAATTTATTGCCATTTTTCGACTTGTTCCACAACATTACCTCGCATAGTGCGTACAGCCGTTTTGTTGCATCTCCGTTTTCACACCACGCATTGCCGTCTTTTAAGTATCAACCTTTTATCAACATTTCCTATTTGAAGACATAGTTTCAAAAACAAGTCGCTGGAATAAGACACGACCCATTCTAACTGCAAGCGATCCCTTTTGCCCTTTTGATAAACTAATGCGCAAACTCGGAGAGACTGGGTTTTACGACAGACCCGCAAGATGAAAGACGCAGGAAGATGCAAGGCGCACATACGCTGATAAACGTGATCATTACAAGTTGCGGCACTACGGTCCGTCTCGCGTTCACGTGGATAAGGTTCTCGGCATCATGCGATCTCAGCAAAAAGTATTCAAAATGAAAACATGCACCGTACCTCACGCTTTGATTGCAAAAGCGAAGAGAGAAGCAGTCCGTAACATATTTGGGCAGCTGTGCCGCTCTGGCTTCGCAAATAAGGGACACCTTGAACGGGGAGACGACTTGGGATGCTTTTCCGCGACCAACATCGGAAGCGTATCGGGAGGAAATGGGAGCTCGTGCCTCCTCTCCCTCCCTCCGATCTCCCTTCATCCCAACTCCCCCTCCCTCCCTCTCTCTCTCTCGAGTAGTCACCGTGAAAATCAACAGTTGAAAGTGGGACGGGAAGGAGAGCCACAGGTTGCATAAAAAGAAGCGAAACGGCAAGCGGCGGGCGAGCACGACGGGACTCGGGAGGAGAAGCGGAGGGGAGGAAGAGAAGAGGGAGAGAAAGAGAGGGAGGTGGGAGGGAGTCAGAATGAGATGGGAGGGGCGAGAGAAGATTACGGAAGAGGAGAGGTCGGGGAAATGAAGAACGCGAGAGGGATTGAAAAGGGAGTTGAGGCGGGGGCGATTAGCGAGTTGGAGAGGAATATTCTGACGATTGGGAGAAGATGGACGCGTACTTCGGATGGGATATTTTTTAAGAGGAATGGGCATTTTCATGGCAAAGAATCGAGGAGGGGGGTCAAATGGAGAGCGCACGAGAGGGACTCTGTGCGCAAGGGATGTAATTATGAGTTGAGATGCATGACCCGTTCGTAACTACGAGAATAAAGGCTGATGAAAAGTGCGGATGATTTTTTTGTGCGAACTCGCGTATTCGCTTGCATGTCGGATACTATCGTGAGGCAGAATCGGTTACACATCCAGATGTAAAGCCCATGCTTTGCGTAAACAGTGGAGCACGAGGTGAAAAAATTGCAAATTTAAAGTGGAAGGCATGGCAGAGCAAGAAGTTCAAGGAAAAGGGACATGGAAGGAATAGACTGGGCGATAGAGTAAGAGGTTCTAAACGTCTTGATGTGTGAGTATAAGCAGAGAAGAGAATAATGTAAGGAAAAAATAAAGCAGTACGAGAGGAAGGCCAATTAAGATTGAAGGAAAAGTATTCTTTTCTCCGTCTCAAAATCAGCATGACTTTGGAGTATACTCTCCTTCCTATTGTCTCTAATGACGCTGCAAGTTAAACATACATTTCCCCATTAATATTTAAAAAACTATAGAAAATGCCGCCGAAATAATTCGTTTTATACGAAAACAAAAGATATAGAAAATGTATAGTAAATATATAGTTAAAACAATCTAATAGGGATACACACCAACTATTTTCATTCCATTTAAGTGTGGGATAAAATAATGGAACCCTGTTTTTTTCTGTAAATAACCGGATGATTTAGCAAGTAAGAGGTCATCGGCAAGAAGATCAAGCTCTTTCGTTCACTGACGGAGGTCTTGTCGCCAGTGTCATCGTACACGAGGATGGCGTCTTCACAAACACTCAGAGCAGCCGAATAGCGTAAACCTAGCAATCATAGATAATATGGAGTTCACAATTTCCTACTGAGAAATTGAAATTGGACTTCAAAACGAATAGCCACACATTCTATCTAGTTCACCCCTCAGGCACTTTGAACGACATTAGAAACTTAGAAACAAAAAGACGACATTACAAACAAAAAGAGAACGTTGAATGATATCTGTGACATTTTAAGCTAGATCACATGGAAAAGAAACAAGCAAGCAAAGGAAAACTTTCGTGTTGCCCCAAGATATGCTGTGAAATATACGTTCACTTTATGAGGTAGACTTTTATACTGTTTTTATCAATTCAGATGAGAAAGGATCAATTAAAATTATCCGCAGAAGTGTTTTAGAGGATTAACTATAACTAAAAAAAATTCCTTGCTAAGCATTAAGAGGTTTAAGGAAATCACCAAGTGTGGAGATATATAGAGAGTGCCTCTTTATGCGTTGAAGCAGAGGCCGAGTAGGATATGGTTGACTGATACGCATAACTTGTAGGCATAAGTAGGGAGAGGAAAGGAGAATGGAGAAAGCTAAGGAGAGACGGGGTGAAAAGTATGGAAGGGTTGAAATGAACCCAGAATCGAGGGGTGGGCTCATTTCACCTGGTTTCCTGGCTACGCGGTCATTGGAAACGCCTATAGGCCGGACCACCTCCATGCGAAATCTCCCTCCTTCACACCCCCCGCCACTGTCCACCCCAGACGCTCTCTCACCTTTCCCTACCTCCCCCCTCCATCTCCACGGTGCCCCCCCCCACCACCCTTCCTCGCCACGCCCTATCGCACCCATCCAAAAGAGCACTTCAAAGGCCGGCCGCGGTGAATGTAGTGGCCATCACCATGGTAACCGGGTGAGCTCATCGAAGAAGAACTGTCCAAAGCGGGCACGCGCGTGTGCCCGGTGGTCGAGCTCGTATGTGTGCGTGCGTGTGTGTTTGTGTTTGTATGTGTTCGCATATACACACAGGTGCTTCTGGTACCTACCAGCCCATTCCCTCCAATTTTCTTCCACCCAACTCCGCCCGATACCATCCCCTTTTCTCCCCTCCACTCCTTGGCCTAACGAAGGTTCTCAGTCGTATTGTAAGGAGACCCCTCGACCGATAATAAGGGCCCTTCGATCACCAATCCAGGGTCCTTCTCTATTTCTCTCTACTCTGAGCCTGCGGTGCCGCCATCCATCAGTCGCCTCCCTTGGCCCCACGCGCAATCCTTAGTGCTCAATAACACCGCCGGCCATCTCTCTCCCTGCTCCAGATAGAGCTGCCCTCTCACGTGCGACCGATCTTCGCCTATCTCCTCCATTCTCTCCAGTCTCCCTCCTCTGTTCTCCCCCCCTTCTTTCTCTATCTCTCATCTCTATCCGCCCTTCCTCCCTTCCCCTCGGATACCCTCCTCCTCTCCCCGTCTTCCTCTCAACTTCTACCACGTTGACCTCACGCAGTGACATTGAGAGGGAACTGCGTCGTAGAATCCGCAACGCCATTTTTCCCAACAAATAAATGCTTTTCAAACTCTTGCGTCCGACAGGGGCTCGTAAAAATGCCGTCGCCGGCGTCAAGGTCCTCAGTAAGCGTGCGGAAGTAGTTTTAATGATAGGGAAAAATCGAATGTGATCTCGTACGTCAATGGTGCTGTCCAGTGAGTGAAAACTCCGGTGCAAAAAAGGAATTTTTTTTCTAAACGAGAGGTTTTGTAAAACATTGTGCGTAATCATTCATGAGATTTCAAGCCGTAATAATCAATCCAATACTAGAAGTATGCGGACGTAGTTTTGGATTACGGACTGGAGTGTCCGGGTTCGGATCCGGAAAGTGTCCTGATGAACCAAAGCTGCGTGGTTTTCTGGGGACCAGTTCTTTCTGGGAAACTACAAGCACAAGGAAAAGAACTGGTCCTCTGCCACGATTTGCAAATTTCACACTCTTGAGCTTTGCCGTTGGTGGGCTGTATCGGCACTGACCGGACTGATCTTTTGGTTGAGCACTGGTGCATACCACCGGGCTCAACACTGATACTACAGGGTCCATATAGGTTGATCAGATATTTATTAACTATATTTTTTCTTCATTCTTGTGAAATATTCATAGCCAAAGAGGCTCATTTTAATTGACTGAGGCTAATGACTAACACCATGGCGTCCTTGTCCCTAAATACAGAGAAAATGTATGGTTTAGTTTCCCTTCTAACATTATAAATTGACTTTCACAAAGATATCAGCAGATTTTTATGAATACCTCACAATACTAATATTTACTTCCAACAGAATTACGTGGAGAGTTACGCAGTAATACTGTTTGAATGATCCTAACATCCTGTGGAGCTGTAGCCGGCTACGTACTCACGCATTGTGGGTTGCCGCGTATAATTGTTTAGGCTAATTTCCGTCCCTTCAGATGCCTATGTTATACGAAGATCAACTCTGTGGGTTCAACTTTTTCAATAGTAATATACAAAAACTGGAGAAATTTCGTTAATATATACTTTGGAGTAGGATAGAACTATGAATGACAATGTTTCCGTTTTACGTGTTCTAAAAAATAGTAAAGGGGGATAAGAGTTAATAGCGGGCATTAGCTTCATTAATCATTGGGAAATAGACAGAGGAAGATAACATTGTTACCCTAGAAGACGCGACAGTAGATTCAAAAAATCTAATCACGATAGTAGTGAAAGCCCGCATGAAAGATGTAGGTGATAACGGATGCTATCAGTTGGAACAAATTGTCAATTATTGGGTAACTTTCAGAAATGAAATATTATTGCAACAGAAAATGGAAACAAAGTAATCAGTAACGGTAGAGATAAGAATGAGATCGAAGAAAATGAGCTAAAACAAAGATATTACCCCGGTAATAGAAGTGAGAGACCCAGTGACAGAGACAAAACCAACTTTAATCATAAGTATCAATATGGAGATTTTTAAATGAAACATATAGGTTCATCAATAAGGCACAATGACAGACGGTGGGTTATATGAGACGATTTAGTTATACAAGCTGCATTTTAGACGAAGGTGGGCGTATTACTAAAGAAATAAACAGAAGGATAGCGTTGACAAACGACACAAATACTAAAAGGCTAACAGGCTGGAACTTGTGACCGGAATCTTGAGTAAAGTTGTCAAGATGAGGTTAATGCAGGGATCCAACGGAAATGCGGTATAATGTGGCTCCAAGACTTGGCCCGAGGTTAAGGAGAATAAGAGAGTAATTGAGTTTTAGATCAGAAAACGAAAGACAAAATCCTTGGGAATGCGGAAAAGAAAGGGAAATACTGGAATCATGTATAAGAAGGCAGAAATGGGGGATTTGATTAGACATTGGGGGTATTGTACTTGGTAGGTAGTTATGGAAGGGGGAACGCTAGGAAATCGAGGAAGATAGAAATCCGCCACTTTTGCAAGGATGAATGGGAAATGAAGAGAAATGTAAAGAGACATATACAGCGTAGAGAGATGGCGTTCATGAGGAGGAAAATGCCAGATAGAGATTCCGCCATAAACAACCCATTCTGAAAAAGTGCCAAATAGATAAAAATGAATCATCTTTGCATGCCATTATTTCTCGTCCACCAATTCCTTATCACTCTAGATGACTGATTCATCGTTCCACACTATCATTCTGTCACCGAACCTAATGTATCCGCGACGAAGAGTGACGAATAGTCCGACCGACCAACAGTTTCCGATGCCAACCCCCCGAGAGCCTGACGCATCATTCCCACCCCAATTCCCCTCTCCTCCCACCTTATCGCGGCATTCTCATATCCCTTCTGCCAATAGGCTCCTCACGCAGGCCTGCCGCACGACCCACCCTCTCTCCCCCCGAAGGCCAACTCGACAGAGGAAGCATCTCTCGCCGCTCTCAACGCCCCGACCGGCTCGCAGCACCGCGCCGGGCGCCCTAATTGAGTCGCCTCTGCCGGCGGGCTCACCACAGACACCACCGCCCTTCCCTACGCACGTCATCTTCCCGCACATTCCTCCCCCTCGACCTCGCCAGGGTAAACGCTTCCGAAAAATACTCCCCTCCCCCCCCCCTGTCACTCTCCTCCTTCCCCTCTCCCTCCAAACCGCGCCTTCCTGCAACGTCAATCCCCCCGCCGCTACTCTTCCCCAACGAGCTCTGCGAAAGGTCAAAGGGACAGCGAAAGGGAGGGAAGGGAAATATGGCAGGGCGTTCGGGACGGGAGGGGGGGGGGGGAGAGGAGGGGTGTTCTGAGCTGAAGGCGGTGGGAGAGGAAGGGAGTGAGGGAAGAACGGGAGAAAATGGAAGGAGAAATAGAATCGGGGCGGGGTGGGTGACGAAGATGACGAAATAGATTGTTTTATTGCGGAATGGAGGGTTAAGAAAAAAAAGAATATGAAGGAGAGTGAGGGTGAGAAAAGCGAAATAGGAGGTTGAATGGCTCGGGAGAGGGTAAAATAATAAGTCCTCGCAAATATTTTTCATAGGCAGCTTTCGTCTTCGTGAACGTAACCATTCACATTGAGAATTTGGAATTACTTGTTCTCAATATGAGAATATGCACGTCATTGTGAAGGAGCATAATTGAAGTGATAAATAATGCTAACATTATCGATTTAAGAGTCCCAAGGGACGTTGAAGTGGTTGAGGCTGCTTTAAACTGCTTTCCTGAATCGTGACAACGGTGTGAAACTGGGTAAACAGAATTTTGCGAGTACGTTTGAGATTTATGTGGTGTCAATAACTATCCACATAAACATATTAACCGATTAGCCGGCTCAAGGGCATGTAACGGCGGGTAAAAAGGTCTCCAGGTATGAAAATGAGACTAAGAAAAAGGAACAGTGACAAGGAGAACAGCGGATGAAAGTAGAGATACAATTTAATGGAAAGGTTGAAGCTACATATGTACTGTAGTCATGGTTGGTGCGAGGAAAATTTAATTCTCGAATTCTCGACAGTAAAGCTCTCTTATTTTCTCTCTTCTGCATTTCTCTCTTCCCGCTGGTGCAAAGTAAGACTAGAAATATATATAATGTTTCCGCATTAAGCTCTTTCAATTGTAATTAATCAAGTAATCTTGATCTCACTAATAGTGAAAATTATTAGGGCAGTTGGTACCATACCTCTTCAAAGTGAAAGACAACCTACTTCGCTTTTCTTCGACAAACAAGTAACTGCGAGGAGACAAATTTTACATCAAAGACTAGAATGTCTATATCCCCAATCCTGGGGGAAATCAGGACAACCCACGCATCGCTACCCCCACCCATGCTACTTGAGTGCACGTCGACTGGGATCTTAGAAAGGTGGTTTGGCGTAAAAGTATTTGAATTTTAACAATAGAAATGAGATAAGGAATCATTAATTTAGGTAGTCAATGCATGGATTGAACATTTGCAGAGGAGCAACCCTAGAAGTATCAGAATAAATAAAATGCGAGTAGTTTTAGTCTATGAAGAATCGCTATTGTGCAGGTAAATTTTGGGGTTCAGATCACGATAAAAATGGAGACATATGTTGACAACGTCTTCAAAAATAGATGGTTTGAACGGTGACAGTATTAAAAAAACAAACCAATAAGAGGCTTTTCAAATACCTTTGGGTTGACCACTTGTTCCAGGAAAATAACTGAATTAAAACGGTAAAAACTCAAAAAATCTGAGTTTTGTATAATCATTTATACTGAAAATTGATAAAAAAATCCAAAAAACAATTTTTGAAGCTACAGAGATCAAGGACAAATCAAAGGGAGGGAACGAATCGTACAAATGTAACGAAACACGAAGAGTTCGAATTCTCTAGAGAACACTCCTGCCGTGACACGACCGCATAAGAGCTAATTTTCCGGAAGGACTCCCACTGGCAGGAACGCGGTCGTAACATCATTATCGATGACCTGGCCTAGCAATTGAGTCTTCGGCCTAAGCACGGCTATTGGAAGATGAGGGCACCGGTACGAATTCAACGAACGGGCTCACAAAAACCAAAATACGGCCGATAAGGCGCAAAATGGTAATAAAGCGGCAAACCATGGCGGCGGGATGACGTCTCTCGCCGCGAAATTATTCCTGGGAAGTGCGTTCCCGCCCGAGGCGGTGAGAGAAGCCGGGAAGGGGGTGACAAGGGCGGGGGTGGGGTGGGGGCGGGAGGTTGGGAAAAGGGCTCTGTTTAATGGGTAGACTTGGATGAGGGAGGAGTCTCGTGGAAGGATTTACCGAAAGTTGAGATGGCAAACTGTAAGCCCTCGTCGAGGTGAGTCGCGAGAATTATTTTGCTCATATACCAGCTCGAATACACGGGTATCATTAACCGACACGCTATTATCGTCGCGAGCGCAGGAATTTGGATGTATTTATTGCGCATCGATTGTCATGGAACCTACTTCAATAATGGGCGACGAACACATCCATGGCTCACCAATTTAATGACAGCTATAAACGCGGCGGCCATTTCATGGCACGGTCTCTTCAACCGTCGAATTTATTTTTCCCCTTTGTTCATGCTTTTCCCGTAGATTCGCGGATTCATCGCGCACTTTATGTGCATGCAATTTTCCACCTGTACCCCGTGTGCATAAATGCAACGTGTGCAATGCATTTTATGTTTGCAAGCAGATATATCACCGATATGAGCACCATAAAGGAGGAATGATGTCGTACGGCTCTCCAATTTACATTATTCTATTGATCAAGGGGTGGCTTCCTCCACGTCGTTGTCGGATTCCCATTCACCCAACTACTTTATTGTAAGAGTCATACAATGCATTTTATTTCACTCTTGTAATAAAGAGAAACTTATGTATGTACATGCACTTTCAAGTGGCAACCTCTAATCATCCCTTATATGATGTCAAGATGTGCCGGCAAATGTGAGCTTTGAAGCCATTTCCCCGCCCCGGGACTGAGCTCCAGAATTAAAGACGCTTTTGTTGCCATCGTTTCATTTGATTTGGGAAGTCAAAGATACATTTCACTGATGAGGATATCGTCAATTCAATCAGTGAAAACTTTCATGAGGAAACTTGAATCAAAATGATCCCAATTACATGCTCCACATTCGGTTTGATGGGTTAGGTTTACCTAACGTTGTTACTGCAAAGGATAATGATTTCGGGAATAACATCATTTTAGCCGAGTTCTAATGTTAAGGGCCTCATTAGTGATAGCTTCGATTCCAAGGGCCCTACCAATATGTTTGCGCCGTCTACATAATATGATGGAACATGGTTAACGGAATAATTTGACTGCGTAACTAAAATATATTTGGCTCTTTAATGCGACATATTCATATTGAAGGAAAAAATGACATCCAAACATCACTCGTTTTGCCCAATCTAATCCAATGATACACTCATAAAAAGAGCAATAATTGCTTATCTTTATTTGTGTAGATTTTTAGCATCTCATTAACCCGTTACATAAGAATAAAATATTATAAAATAACTATTAAGAGAGAAATAACTAATTAATTTACGTTTATTTAAAATATATGAATGGCTGTATTCAACTGAGGAGTACTGTAAAACTAAAATGTTTATCTCTCAACCGTTTCAATTTGGTTTTCAAGTTGAACTTAAAAACATTTAGTAAAGACATTGCATTGAAGGATACTTGGTACTAGTTTGGAAAGAGCTTATGATATCTCACAGATGAAATTTGGCTTTTGCCTACAATTCGTAAGGTCGAAATGAAAGTCTCGATAAAGAGGTCGATTTAGGGTTTCTCAGAAATCCGATGGTAACGACAATTAAGTGGTGTTCCAACCCAACTATAAAACTTTTAGGATATAGACGCCCATGGTATTGGAAATAAAGTGAAACGCTCAGCGCTCATGTATCAAAGAAAGAATTATAACCGGGGTTGCCGCAGAAAAGTTTTATACCCGCCGTAAAGTCTTAGCTGTTAAATATTCCTCTCCTCATAAACGTGTCAAATAACATATTATTTTGAAATGAGGAAAGAACCCATGACCATTTGTTAAATTACTATTATTTTTCACGAATGGTCGAGGATTTTTACTCAGACACTAGAGAGTAGTTTAACAATTCCATGAATAATTGCTTCAAGGTAGATATCAAAGTAATACGCGAGAGTAGCAACTCAAAGGAAAATTAGAATTAAAAAAGTGCCTAAAACCAACAAATAGACTAAACGTTTACATGTGAGGAATGATTGATCTGTTACCTTCAATAACCAATGGAAGTGTGAGCAGCTCAATATACATATTTTTTGACATATGAAGCATGAAATGAACCATTCCAAGTCATACAGACAATATCCAATCTTATACCTTTGGCCATGATACGTTATCCTATCTATGAATTCTGTGGAGATTGTCGAGAATTAGTTGTTACACTGACAATCCTCTTCACATCAGTCTGGAAATAATTATGAACCTATGAAGTTTCTGAAAATTCCCCTATTGTCTTAATTAACCAGATAACTCAAATAAACTGTCCTTACACATCCACTAAAACCCATATTTTGCAACACCCAGCCGTCGAAGAGCTGGCAGGAGGAGCTTGGAGAGTGAGACGCGGAGGACCTTAGGGCGAACGGGTCCCTCGAGGGACGCTCATGTCGATATCAATTTTCTAAAAATACATGAGAGGGAGATAGGTGGAAAAGGAGAGGGCGGAGGAAGAGAACGAGAGGAGGAGAGAGAGAGAGAGATAAAGAGGGTAGGCCCCGAAGTTTATTTATTGTGAAAATGCCGAAAAAAAAGGTTGGCGGGAGGGAGAATGAAAACTTGAAATATCTAACGGAGAAAAAGGATAAAATCGCGAAATAATCACATTAGGGCTTGAAAAAACAGGCTCTCCTCCATCTTGCTCGCCTCCGGCTCGAATTGAATAAATAGAAGCGAGCGGAGGCCGTCGTAGCGAGGGGGAGAGCATGGTGGATGAGGAAGTTAAGAGGCGAGGAAGGCCGTGGTGAGGAGAGGTGCGGGGGAGAAGGGGGGGCGGCTGCCGGGGGTGGGGGCTCAGGGCGGCGTGGGTGGGAGGGCGCCGATCCAAACATGCGCGCGCCAGAGGGGGGCGGGAAGGAACGAACCTCCTCTGTTCTTCCTCCAATCCTTCACGCGAGGATGAGCATGGGAATATGTTTTCATTAGATTTTTAGTTCCTCTTTCCCGGCGGTGTGAGGCCCAACAAATATAAAGCGAGTCCATTCCCCTCGAATAAAAAAAGCCCCCGTAGCCCAAGGATGAACAACATTCCCCATCCCCCTCTCACCAACCCCCTCGGCAACCTCCAAGACCACCAATCTTCATTTCCCCATCCACCCATCCCTCACGCACATCTGCATACCACCTACCTCTCCCTCTCCTTTCTGTGAGTGCGTGAAAGAGGCAAATATTTATCGTTGCATAATTCTCGATATGAATTGAAATCACCGGAAGTGAGAGGGGCTTTATGCTAATGGCCGCATGTTTGATTGTTGAGGCGGGTAGCTATAAGTTGCATGTATGTGTCATACATATTACATCTAGTCTCATTTTGCACTCATAACGGTGGATTCTGCTTTTTTGCACCTTCTGCCACTTCCCTACGTGTCCTCCCAGTAGCACTAGGTTCCATTCCTCCCTCCACCTTTATTTTCTCCTCAATCCCATCAGTCCTCCTGCCCAAAACCACCACTCTCCCCAAACTACCTCTCTCCCTCCTCTTTCCACCATTCCTCCCTCACTTCTAAACCCCCCGCCACCATCTACATACCCAGCGGCAGAAACAGAATGAATAATAACTTCATTATCACTTCATATCCTCGCACTAATCCAAACCAACCAGAGCTTCTCCTTTCTCCCGACCTCCTCCTCCCCTCCTACGGCGCCACCCCAACTCCGACCTCCTGCAGACGAAATGCAACCGCGAAATTTCGTCATGACTCGCTCGCGGTGCTGGAAGGAGGAGGTGGAGCCGCGTGGTGAGCTGGGTGTGGGGCGGAGACCTGGTTGCGTTGGGCGGGAAAGAGCCCGGCAGTCTTTTGGTCGACTGGAAATCCGCGAGCAACCGGTGCAGAATCCGGGCCAGTGCATACCACCACCGCCCGGCGAGTGGAGGAGAGACAAATATTTTCTCACTGCATACCACATTTCAAGAACATTTTTGCCTTATGAAAATCACCGTAATGCATTTGCGAAAGGGCAAAATTACAACCCCGCGGGAATTAAAACGAACACTGCAATGTGCGATGAAAAGAGCGTTTAATAATCAAGTTTTTCCTTATAATTATGGGATAATATGCTTACGCCATAGGAAATTAGAATCATCCTCAGTAAATGTCTCGGTGCTTTGGAATGAGGGAAGATCCGCACGACGTCATTTATCTTCCACATTAAAGTCCCCAGGCTTAAGGCATAATGCACGAAAAAGGTATACCGGATTTAATGTGCAGTGTTTCAGCTGATAAAATATAAAGTTGGAATTTCATGCTGCTTAACTTCGCCCATTCCTTCTTCGCCTGGCCGTAAAACACAAAAGTAAAGACTTTGCAGGCAGAAAAGGAAGACTAAGTTACTTGGCTTAACCGGAGCTGTAATCATGACCTTGGCATTTGTATGCAAAAAGTAACTTTCATCACACGTAGTCTATTACACTTCTAAGTTTGTGGGTGAGTTTTTGCCTACCGCATTGATGTAGGCTGCTTGTTTCCGTTTTTCACGACAAATATATATTTTCTACACTAAATTCCCGTTTAAGTCTTAACATCTACCTGTCGTTAATCCTTCTAGAACTTCTATTCTCTATTTAATGCTCGTATAGCATACTCCCCTTCACCATCTTCTTCCTCATTCCGTTGCCTCGGTACACTTTTGTGGTCTTTTCGTAAGTCCTGCAAGTTCATTTTGTGCCATGTTTACCACTTTTTATCTCAGTTTTACACCTCTTTCGAAGAGGGCATAAGTATGTGCATTACTAGCACCTAAAGATTATTTCAATTTCCGCAGATGAGTCTTCATACCCAGCTGCAATGTGATGATAAAAGGGACCATTAAAATGGAATTTTAATGCACACTGAAAAATGAATTCATATCACAAAATTACTTACTCTAGAATTTCGAGGATAGAATTTTGGAATATTTTTGATGCTGAGTTGATGCTGAGAAGACTACGAGCACACACTAATTTATTACTCTTGAGACAGTGGGGAAACGCTGTGGATGGAGTATTTTGAAATTTAAAAAAAACAGAGCTACTACGGAATGCAATTTTACCTTCTTTCAAATAATAGAGGCAGGAAATATGAAGCGCCATTTCAATTCCAAAGCGGTTTAAATTATCAACGACGATTTCCGAGATACCTACTCGGCCGAATATCCATTACTTTAAGACAGCATTGAAAAATGCAAGAAATACTTCCTCTCAAGGCGCGAACACAGCCAATACTTTTTTTGCCCGAAGAGTAATCTACCCCGGGAGATTTCCAACGTATATCAACCCTCGCTCGCATCTTATCGCCACTTCAGTCGTCTTGAAGCGTGAAAATTTGAAAAAAGGCTCAATCCAAAAACCACTTCTGTCCCGAAAGGCTGAGGACTCCATTTTCATGTACTCTATCGCGCTTAGGAATAAATCTCTCTATGGGGTATTGAATATTTTCGGAAAGTTCCACGACAGTGACAAGTTTACGGAAGAGAGAGAGAGAAACAGAGAGATGGAAGGAAATTGAAGGAGGGATGAGAAAAGATAGGATTATGGGCGATGGCAAAGATGGAAGGGGTTGGGAAGGACTTCCAAAAAGAAGGCACTCGAAAGATTCGATAGAATAAAAGGTTTCCCGATGAGAGGGCGATATTTCTCGAAATGCGGGCCACGAAAAACAATGGCTCGGAAGTAGAAAGACGACGACAGCATATTTAAATGAGATGGGTGCGTGAGGGGGGGGGGGAGTTGGAGTGACGTGGTGGCCCCCTCCTCTTCACCTCTACCCCACATGGGCTCCCTTGGCACGCTGTGACGCGGGGAGGACGAATTTGCGGTGCGGGGGACGGATGACGAGGGAAGAAGGACGAGCGGAAACCAATGGAAGGAGATGAGGGATGAAGTAGGAGACGAAATCTGAGGGATGCAGGGTCGAAGGCCGGGAGATAAGGTAAAGGGGAGAGGGAGCGAGAGAGATAGGAATTATAGCGCGATCACTCCGTCCGTGTGGATTTCGAGCCGGGGAGTTGGAGGGTGCGGCACCAAACGACCCCTCCTCCCCCCCGCCCCCCCCCCGGTTTGGCCTCGTAATGCCTGCGGCGGACTGTTCGTGTCTTCCGGTGGATGGCATTGCGGCCGATTAATTCGCCCTGCGTCGCTGATGATTGGCGCTCTCTCCACTACCAGTTACACACAATTTGAACGTTCTCTACCGGGTTGGGTGGAACATAGGAAAGATTATTTTACTGGAGCTCAAGGAAAGGCACCCCAGGAAAAAAGAGTGGTCTAAACCGACAAAATAATTCAACCCAAAAGCGACCACCTTTTACTTCTTTAAAAGTAAGTAAAGTAGAGTAAAGGGTCGTAAGCTCCAGATGATAAACTTGGCGACACTCGGAATCTTAGCGAACAAAATATTTTCCTGGACCGGAGCTACATTTTGTCTTAATGTACATGTCATATGGATATCATCTGACTTCAATCAATTCAAACATGTTATCATGATGGTCCTGAGGTGTTCCAAATATTTAATTTGTGTTGCCCCGAAAACTCAGCTAGATATACGATTGATAAAAATCGTGGTAATTGTAACCAACTTTACCCGCTAACTTCTTGCTCCTGGAAAATCGAAAAAGTAGGTAAAAAATTCTAGAGAGTAATTAATTTACTGTACTTTAGAGGTCATTTATCACATTCCCTGATTCCCACGACAGGTTAACAAATTGATTTTAAAAATTCATGCAAAATCACAATAACCTCTGAATCCGAACTGCCACAGGAATATTTTAAAGCAGAAAACCAAAAGGAATAATTACAAAACGAGTCCTGAGATTTCTTTGCCGGAAGAAATTGAGCATCCATTAACGGAGAAAAAGAAAATCAGAAATCATTACATAGAAAGTGCGTAGAGTCCTCGACCTTTACACCCTTCCGTAGTCGAACATCTCTCACCCACTGTAGTACCATTTCTCAATCTTCTCGGCGTCTCTTCTTCCTCTCTCCCCTCCCTTCGGTTTCACCCGTCCCTTCATCCCACCTACACAGAAATGGTGTGCGTGCTGCAGGAGGCTTTCAGGTGTTGCTCCGCCGAGAGCAGCGAAGGTTCCCCCGCATTTCAGCTTAAGCCTCCGACTTAAGCCGGGGATGGTTGCCCCCTCCCCTTTCCCCGAGCTCCTGCGGTGGCTCCTTTGCGAGGAGCTTGATGGGAATGTGAATGAAGGGAGCAAAGCACTAAGGCTGGCGAAGTGGGAGATTGCGAGGGAGAGAGATGGGAGGGAAAAAGAGATCTGAATAGGATTGGATGGTTGAGACGTACGTACCCTGTGCTTAAGAGCACCGTTCCTCAAACCCGGAGCTCGAAGTTTCGACTGGCACGCGGAGTGGCAGTGCTTATTTTCATTCGCGCGAGAACTTGGAAAGAAGAACATCCTCTTGGTTTATGACGACTGCTTTAAGCGCGGGAACTTGATGAGTCTACGCTACCAAGTTTAACTCCTGTCTCCCCCCCCCCTTTTCCCTCCTCACACATGCACGAATAATGTTGTTTGTGTGAGCAAGACCCCACCATTAGCGCCAATGGCAGACGAAACGGAGGGTGAAGTGGTGAGAAGTTTTGAAAATACTGGTTGAGGGGCACGCCAACATCAAGCTATATTCTCTGCCGTCGAACAAGTGAAATATATTATGGAACAAGCTGGGAAATCTCAGGGATGAGCAAAGACGCCTTAAATAGGCAAGGTTGACAGTAATAAGTCTCCTGACAAGGGTGAACAGGTATTTTTTTTTAGTTACTTCCGTGGGCTTGCGGAGATAATATGGAAAAGGGCCGTGAAAACTTCACGCGCTGAAAAAGCTACAGAGGTTGTTAAAAATATACTTTGGTAGGAATGGGAAAATCATGTGAGACTTGCCCTATCCAAGAGTCACCATTTGTTGACAATACTACTTTTATACGACTGTAACCTTATGAGTCCATAAAAAGGTAACTGCCACAAATACGTCTGATGACCAGGTTAAGGGTAGCTTTAATAATTTCGCAAGTCCTTAATTTCGGGGTGTGGTCATCATACGCTAAAACTTAGGGCAAAAGTGCTCTCAGGGGCTCACTTTAAGAGGCTGCAGGAATATAAGCAAAAAGGAGAGTCGAAGAGGTGGCAGAAGAAGAGGAAGTGCTGGGGCAAACGCTATCTTAAAGCAGAATATGTAGAAGACAACCGCTCTGGTAATAGACATGCCTGAATTTTAATCCCGTCAGTTATCCTCAATGTCTTACAATGATTTAGAAGTCTAGGGACATTACTATCACATATTGTGCACATAATATGGGGTAAACCTTTTTCTTTTGGTTTTCCTTCCTTGAATTTTATATCACGACCACAATATATTGTGAGTCAGCAGTATGCCATCCAAAGTATTCATGCTTGGGGATTCGATTTGAACTCACAAGCATTAATAAATTAAATTTACGGCAACATAGCATCGAAATAAATCTTTGGTTAATAGAAAAAACGCCTGAAATCGCTTAATGACTTTTTATTCTCAAGACTCCTTTAATAGGTTAACAACTAAATCTGATAGAATCCACATCATGACAAAAAGAGATGTCCCTACGTAAAATCCAATTTAACAGTAAACTTTTGTTCACTTCCCCTATGAAGAGAGAGGCAAGGGTTTTCTGGCATTAAAATCACTCCTACTACTGCCTCTGTAGTGGAAACAGCCCAAAGGTATTGGAAAAACCTCATGCCTATGACTTACGGTCCAATCTGTTACATGTTTTGCCAAAGCCAAACCTAACCTTGTACAAACGGTGTTTTATCTACATGGGTACCAAACATTTTGCTTCCCTCAAACAATCAAATCTATAAAGCACATAAAATCTTTTCTGAAATAGGTTAAACTTTTGCTGTTGACTGCAAGCAATTTGGCAAATAAAAATTTCTAGAAATCGTCGAAACAACCTTTTGAGAAACCTCGTGTTTATAAATAAAACTATAGTCATAATTTCTATTTGTTATACCCCTAGTTTGTGTCAATTGTTTACCACATCAAATTGAATTGACCAATCATATAAAATCTTTCTTAAGCTGCTTTAACTCTGATTCTTGTATATTTTCCTATATTAACTTGATACTGTCACATATGTAGTGATCATCTTGTTATGTGTACTGCATTCTGTCCTGAAGGTGCCCCCAACAACAGGCAAATGCCTTAGGGGTCACCTAAAGCTCCTGTCAACAATTTTTTTAAAGTGATTATGTAATTCTAGATCATGTTTAAAGGGGCAATAGACATAATTATTATTATTGAAAGAAACGTGCCATTAAAGCTAAAGCTTTTATCACATTTCCGAATATCAGCCACCTTGATAATAACGGAAGCTCAATGATTCTCACAAAATCAAATAACCGAGTTCAACAATTCAAACTAACCCAGAAAAAAAATTCATTCCCACATTTGCCGAAATTTTACCATGGGTGCAAATAGGGGAGGTGAACCTGACGCTTATATCCGGTCATCCACCCTCCGCTTCACGAAAGTAAAGTGCCCATGGAGGAATGCGAGTGCTTGGGACGCACATAAAGAAATATCGGACGCGCGCTCGTCAAAAGAGTAGCAGGAAAACGGAGACCAGCGGTGACTGGAGAGACCACGATGGCGGCGGCAATGGGGGCGAGCCGTGGCTATTCGATGATGAGAAGAGGACGGGAGGAGCGCAAATACCCTTCCTTCCTGCCGGAGGCACGGGAATGGTCTGTCGGGGGACGCAGGGAAGAGGAGAAAAACGAACTAGGCCGTCCAGACCATCCGCCCGCGGAGTAAACACTTAAAAAAGCGTACCGTCCGCTCCCGGGTTTATTTTGAATCGAAACCCGGAAGCCGGGACGCGTCCGCCTATTCCCATCACTTCGCAACGTCTTCGTTGGACGGGTGTGGAGTGAGGGGAATGGGGTGGGGAGGAAAAATACTGGTCCCCGGGGGTGGTTCGGGGGTCTAACGGTGGAGATGGGGGGGGGGGAGTAGCGCCGGCGATCGGAGGGGTGGCGAGGGGAAGGACGCGCCGCGATAACTCGGGTGCGGAGGAAGGCGCCGAAGGAGCACGATTGGAACGGGGAGATTGTGGCCTCACGGAACACGGAGGCACCCTCTTGAGTTATTTCGGATGGGAGGGGCATCGGACGGATTGAAGGGATAGAATATGGGACGGTCAAGACGATGGTAGGAATGACGACGCTCCAAGGTCGGGGACTGGGGATGTATGAAGGAAAATGGATAGGAATGAGGTGAAAAGAATGGAGGGCGGGGGAGGCTGAATGAAAAGGGAGAAGGGACCGAAAGAATCAACTGCGGAGTTTTGGGAAAGTACAGGAGGATGGAAAGGGAAAGGAGCTGGAACGGAATGGCACCTGAGCCAAACTTTCACGCAGGAGGAAGTAGATTGGCGTGCCAGAAGCCAAAACATCCTCCCAGGCACTCCTTCCAGATGGAGATGTTAAGAAATGTCTCTACTTTGAACATAATGAACGCTGAAAACCAAATATGTGAATTACAGGCGGAAAATGTAAGTGGGAAGCAGGTAAGCTCCTCTGAGGAAAAGAAGATAGAGAAAAGACACAAAAATGCTTTTCGTTCCATTGTTGCATAGTTTTAACTATTGTGAAGGGGGAGTGAAACCCATGAAGGGAACGAAAAGATGTGGCTCTACTAGTATACATCAGGGACAATGGTCAAAGTACAGTAGGGATAGGCAAGAGAAATATATGTAACAGGGCAAAATAGAACGAATCGATGACACAGGAATTTAATGGGTGAAGGAGGGTAACGAAGCTCAAATAAGTACAATGCGAGGAGGAAGAACGGCACACTGAAGAGCGTTCATCTCCAACCAATTTTTCCGTAGCCTTGTTATTTCATCGCATACAAAATGCTATCAGAGGAAAATTTCAAGCGTTCCTTTAGCCTCGCGGGTTGATAAAATATTTGCACTCATCATTCCCTTCATTAAGTTTAATATTTTCTGCAGGATACTTTTTGTCGACGGCTAACGCTTTCACTCTGTGAGATGGAAAAATATGAAGACTTCCGTATCGCCGGAATCGCCGTCGAGGGGGCGGACGCTAGTGGAAATGGAAAGAGAGCGGCGTTTTCAAGAACTCCTCCCATGAAATTTTAAAACGCGAGCTCAGTAATTAAACTCTTAAAACATCCGCGTGGTGGATCCGGAAGCAAGAGTATCATCTAATTGTTAGTTTAAAAGAGATGCTGCCCCTCGAATCGGAAGTGGGGGGGGGGGGGGCAAAGAGAATCTGGGATCCGGGAGAGGGCGCTGAGGAGAACGAACAAAGGAACTTTTGGCTTTGCTGCTGCTACAGCGCTTGCGGGGGAGGAAGGTGGCGGCGAAATTATGGCTCGCGGACGACGCAGGAGCGGAGTATTACCCAGGGCCAGCGCTCACTGAGCAATTAAACCACGATGAGGCCGATGCACACCCGCGAATGAAAACTCGTGTGGGGCCGGAGACAAAGAAACCCACATGGATACGCGCGCTCGCATACACGCTGGAAGAGGCGCCCTTCCAACAATTTCAAACTCCCGAAACCCGTTTAATTGACAGCCCTCGGAACTCGGGGAATTCCAAAGTGGGGCAAGCGCACCAAGATAGAGGGGGGAAAGAGGGCAGAAAAGATAATAATGCCAACGCCGCGCCTTCCGCTCATCGAGCGTATACGTAGTTTATCGAGTACTCCGGACGGCGATGACTTTTCGAGGTGGAGGGGGGAGGGGAGTAAACACTAGGAGGAAGAAAAGCTCGGAGAGCCCCGTCGATCCGTTTTCGAAAAGAATCGGGGGGTTGGTTGGGGTAAATAAACGAGCAGAGGGGTGGGGTAGAGGCCGGATGCCTGGCCGTGGCTTGAGCACCATTGACTCGGTGCACGGCGAGGCGAGGATCGAGTATGCCGTGTCCGAGAGGTCGGTTTTGCGTTATGGGAGGAGGAGAGCAAAAGGAAGAGAGAACATCGGGGAGGAGGCGGAACAGGCGAGGTTGATATCGGAATGCGGAGGCTCAGAGCGGCCGGGGGAGTTGGGAGGAAATGGAGAGAAGCGTGGTGTGGATGGGCGAGGAAGGAGGAGATGGAGAAGTGAAGGAGGGAGTTTGGAAGGGGAGGTTGCTGAGGAAGGAGGGAAGTGAAATTCCGAAGAAATGAGCGCAGAGGGGAAGATGCGGGGAACACAAAGGGGGCGGAGTAAGAGAGGCATGCATCAGAGCTAGACGGACGGGGGCTCCTTTGTCAAGAAAAAAATTGGAACAGGTCCCTTTCCCACTTAATCCCTCGTTAAGGGCAAAAGGAGAGGGACAAAGGACGAAGTAAAGTATGAAAAAGCCAAGAATGGACACAAGGAAGTGCAGCGTTGAATGGACGGAGATTTTTTTTGGAGAGAGCTCAGGGGTTAAGACCTACTGAGCGTTCTTAGATGGGGAGATCGCCATTAGCAGCTAGGGAGATGAAAAAGAATGAAGGCACAACATATGTAATCCAAATCCTTACGAAAGGATCCAAACGGGCAAACAATCAACATTCTATCCTTTCGGAAGTTCATGGTAGCTCGATCATTCATATACAGTCCGTCGGGTATTATGATACTAATGGGTAAAATCCTATCCTTAGGGGCATTTAAAGATCACCAATGGTCAGGATTGCTAATGTTTACGCTGAGACACCACATGACTACAAATTCTTGCTGTCAAATTGTTCGGAGGAACATTATATCAGCGTATGGTGAAACAAAAATACTCAATATTGATGCGAAATGCCCACTGCCTCAGAAATTCATTTTCTAGATGTCCGGGGCACCCCAACTGCTCGCTCGATGACGGGTCCGAACTCGAAAACATGAGCAGAAGAAGTAACTTGAGAGAAATAAGCAGGCATTCTCCCGCATTTTGACATGAAAAAGTTTCACATTCAGAAAGTATTCGTCTGCGAAAGGGACAGAGTCGCCTGAAAGAAATCGACGGAGTTTGGGAGAGAGGAAGCGAGTTTGTGATGGCTATGGTTGACAGGAATAAAAGGGAGAGCTGAATTGATTGGGGTGAGGGAGAAGACGAAGGAGTGAGTGAGGGCAAAGGAAAAGTGGGAGGGCGCGGAAGGAAATGGGACGGTGGCGAGCAAATAAGGGATGCGAAGGAGAGCGCTTAAACCATTTCCTCTCCCGTGAGAATACTTACGTCTGGAGACCATAACTGTAACCCAGGTTTTCCTTTTCCCAAGAATTTGTTTTAACACCATTCCTAATTCTTAACCACTTTGAACCACTCCTTATCTTTCTATAACGTATCTAACTATATTTTTCATTGTTAGGTGCAGCATGGAACTTACAGTTGGTTTTTAGTTTCCGAGTTATAATTTTTTTCAGTAGTTTAATAAAACCATTTGAATCATGCCTCATATTGCTAATGCCGAGAAAAAATGAATAATTAATAAGAAAGAATTCGAGATTTACTCCTGGAGAGTAAACAAATACAGTACAGAATACATGAAATCCGAAGATAAATCTGTAGCCCAGAGCAGAAATGCACTTGAGGGGATGCAAATCATCCACAGCATCGTTGAAGTACCTCTTGGAGATACGGCATGTTTGCGCCCTTCCAGTTCACCAACTACGAGGGATCTAGGTGACTTAACGCATAATCCACATACCCGCCCAAATAGGGAACCAAACCCACTCCACTGTCTCGGCATAATTGCCCGTACATTGATGGTACTACCGCGGTATCCTTAAGAAAGAGGGCTTGAGGAGATACTCCTTTTCTTCCTACATTTAACACAGTCTTCTTAATTTTTTTCTTATTGTAAGGAGAGAGGTTTGATTTCCGAACTTAAGTTCAACAAAACCTGCAGAAGATACCATTGCTTTATATGTGTAGGATAGTTTTGCAACTGTGATTTTTAAATGTATACAATATTCGGGAGTGACAGCGTCTCGTTTTTTTATTAAAGTAAGCAATCATTACTGAGATTTAGTTCCATATTGAAGTATAATTTATATTGACATTCTTTACTACTAGCTCACGCTGTTAATAAATAATAAGGGGGTTGGGAAGCCCAAATTTTTAAATATATGAATTCTTAAAGTATGCATAAAATTACGATGAGGTACTGGTTAGTTTCTTATATCGACCAATTTACAATTTTCATAACTCTAATCTCGCTAATCTTGGTTGAAATATACATTTATTGTCAGAAAAATTAAATGTTTCTTGATACAACCATAATTTTCAAAGCTTAGACTTTTTCTCTGTGAAGGAAGTTTATACTGTACAGTGTGTCACAAGGTTGACAATTAATTAATCAATCAAGACAATCTGAATTCAGAGGGCTGAGAAAATCAAACGCATAGGTCGTACGTCGTAAGAAATGTTTACGATATACTTACCTATTACAATCGATCAGTGCTATCTTGATACTGCGGTGCAACATTCCCTCTCGCTTAAGTAACCCATAGATATTGGAGTACGGGCCGAGATTTATCCTTGAAGAAACGATATAATCCGCCCTGACAGATATTTCTCACAAGACGATCACAGTAATTAAATATAATTAAGTCTCACGAAACCAATAGAAACAGGCAGAGAGAGAAAGAGGGAGAGAGAAAGAGGGAGAGAGAAAGAGGGAGAGAGAAAGAGGGAGAGAGAAAGAGGGAGAGAGAAAGAGGGAGAGAGAAAGAGGGAGAGAGAAAGAGGGAGAGAGAAAGAGGGAGAGAGAAAGAGGGAGAGAGAAAGAGGGAGAGAGAAAGAGGGAGAGAGAAAGAGGGAGAGAGAAAGAGGGAGAGAGAAAGAGGGAGAGAGAAAGAGGGAGAGAGAAAGAGGGAGAGAGAAAGAGGGAGAGAGAAAGAGGGAGATAGAAAGAGGGAGAGAGAAAAAGGGAGAGAGAAAGAGGGAGAGAGAAAGAGGGAGAGAGAAAGAGGGAGAGAGAAAGGAAAAACCGAGGGAGTGTCTTTATAATGCCTCCCTACCTGGCCAAGCTTGAAGACGTTTGTGGTACAAATCCATGAAACAGATTCCGCAAATGATTTCCATGACGGCACACACGGAGCATCTCCCCAATTTAAAATAATGAAGACGGAAAGAGGAGGGCGCGGGAGAGAAGGATATGGGAACGAGCCTGAGGACAGGGGTGAGGGCAGAATGTTGGCCAGGCTGTGGGTTGGAGGATGAGATTCGGAGGTAAGTTTCGGTGGGAAGGGAGGATAGGGGGAGTGAGAATTACTGCGGGGGGGAGGAGAAAGAAAGGATGAAAAGGACGGAGGGGGGGGTCTGAATTTAGGGAATGGGATTGCATCGCACACGGGGTTCGGGTGATGGGGAGAGGGACTATCTGGCACAGTAGGGGGGAGCAGGATAGGGTCGCAGCGGGCTTCTTCTCGAATAACAGCCCCCAAGAATCTGACGCACGCAAAAACTTTCTTCACAATCCTCCCTCGCGACCCGTTCCCTCCACCACCGACTGAACCACCTCCTCCTTCACCCTCCCTGCCATACCGTCTCTTCCCATTTCCGAATCGTAGTCGACATTCTCCGAAGTAAACAGCCCCTCTCCCGGTTTCTTGAGGCTCTCTGCCGTAGAGGGGAAGAGGACCTGGGCGGGGCCTTCATCAGTGTCCAAGGGAACGAATGCGACGGGGAGGGGGGGGGGGCGGGAGAGCGGGACAGGAAAGTGTGCGTGCGGGGGCGTAAGCGATCACCGGGCGCTTGGATGCAGGTGGGTGGGGGCGGAGACGAAGGGGGGAGGGAACTTCCGCCCCAAGTTCCTTGTTTGCAGAAGGCGCAGATCTCCCGTCCCCCGCACCCCTCTCACTCACCCGTATACCCTGCCGCCCACATCCACAACGTCCACCTCCTCCCCTCCTCGCCCACCTCCCTCCGCCTCATCCCTCGTCCAACCCTTACGACTCCGCTTTGTCCTTCGGAGGAGCGTCGTTGTCTTCTCGGGGAAAGTATGAGAGGAGTTGGGGAGTTTGGTTTGTTGAGGCTAAGAATGGGGCGGTGTGCAAAGGACAAGGGATATGAAAGGATGATCTAAGTCTTCTGAGAGCTGAAGCTCTTTCTCAAATTCGGAAAACACTGCAAAATTTTACCGCGCGCCGTAATTTACGCGGAGCATCGGTGGCTTTAAAGGGTTCTTCTCCTAAGGGTATTCAAAGTGAAGAATCCATCTAGAAATCCGAAAGTAGTTTGAAGGCTAATTTGAGACTTTTAACGGTAAATTTCTCGCAATTTAAAAGACGATATTTGGTAACTGGTTCCGGAAAAGTTCCGCTCTAAAAAATTAGTTAGATTGACGAGCAGTTCTGACACGTTGAAATTAAATTCCTAGAAGGGATAAATTATTACTAATGTTAACCTAAACCTATTAGCCTAAAATCCTTTTTAATGCTACTGATTTGAAGTTAAAATAGAGAAAAGGATAGGAGGTGTTGATGTCATAGGAGAGAAAAAAAGAGCTGAAGTGGATGGAAAAAGCAGATAAAGAGTTGATTGAGGAAAGATGAAGTAGAGAGAAGTCTCAAGGCCGTGGAAGGTGGAGAAGAAAATTTAAGATGATAATTAATTTCACATTTCCTCTTCTATCCACAATTTAAAGCACTCAAGATTCTCCATATTAAAAGTAAATATTTCATCATTGTTCATCATGTGGCGTTCATAGGTAAGTTTTTTGTTGTATGAACACAGTTTTTTAAATTAACCTGAAACCAAATGAGTGAAGAAATGCATTTTTAATTTTCTAGCCACCAAAATCCTTCAATGATTTGTTCTTTGAACATTTTTCTTATAGAATTGCCAAAAAAGAGGCAAAAAAGACAAGTATACGGACACTTATGGATATTATGCGTTCCCGTTTCCATAAGCATCTACATTCGAATTTACAAACTCTAGTAACGTGATATTCATCCAAAGTATCTTTCACTTATTGCCAATCATTGCCAAATTTATTCCACAAATTCATCAATGAATGCCACATGTCACGGTCAGTGAGAGTAATAGGAGCCGGAGATACAAGATAAATGAGTTTTTTAACTTAAGAATATAAATATTACATCTTTATTTTGAGAAATAATGAAATTTCAAAACGGATTTATGGATCAATATTCAAACCATTCTATCACGCCAGGAACCTTGAAACACAATTTTGTGTGGTTTCGGCTGCCTCTTTTTCCTGTCATCTACTTGAAAGTGATTTAGTATTGGTAGAATAGCGGGCTTTAATAACTCTAGGACCAAGTTATGTAAAATAATTCATTTCCAATCCACCAGATACTTAGAAATCTGAAGAACAAATGAAAAACAAATATTGCGTTTTGCGTCCCTACAGTCTAACAAACGCTATGCTGTATTAAACCACAACCGTGATATGTGCTAAAGCGAAATACGCGAAGAAAAATTTACTTACGCTACCTTAACTAACGCTTTTAACAGTGCTCTAATCGTGCTTGAAGGGATTTTCACTAATAAATAGACCTAGAATGCAGTCTCTATCCCTACCGGGCTCTACAAAATCATATGTTCCCAAATCCCTTCCACGACTGCAATCAGGTTTTATGGAAGACAAAAAAAAATCGTCCGCAAACATATGATCGGTCACCTGATTCCGGTCCGTTATCGATTTTTCACCACGAGGATAAAGGCCTCCGCTCTCCGGCAAGGGAGCGCGGTTTGATTGAAAAACGATTACTACACTCAATTTTTCCGTCCGGTGGGCGGAGATAGCCGGCTTGTATATGGATCCGCACGCCTCCAAATGAAAGCACCCGAGTGGGGCGCGCTGGACTTGGACCACCGGGAGAGCCGTGCCTCGCACCGCCGACCAAGCCGCTCCACCCGCCCGGGCCCGTCTCATTCATCCAATTCGCGCTTTTGCCAATCCAACGCCCTCAGATCGACGCCGCCGCCCCAAAACCTCTCCGCCACCCCTCGTCCTCCACCTCTCTCTCTCTGGGCCCTCCGCCGGGTGTTGTCCTCGCCCCCGCCCCTCGGGCCCATCAACCGCACATTCACACAAGAACCACTCCCCCACATCTCCCCCCCCCCCCCGCAAGAACGCGAGATCTCATTGTTCCGCTAATCACCACCCTCTGCATAAGCCGTCCATGCGCTTCCCCGTATCGCCATTATATAACTCATACAAAGAGACACCCTCCCTTCCCGCACGCCGTAAACCATTCGCGCCGGGTAACTCTCTTCCTGCGCGGCACGGCCGAGCCACGTCCTCGTTGCTCCCTCCCGCACCCTCGCTCTCCCCTTCACCCTTTCCACCATCCTCTCCGTGCACACCCATTCCTTTTTCGCTTCCCTCCTGTCACTCCCAATTCGCCAGAGAGAGAACAGGGGATGACAGAGACAGGAGGAGATAGATAGAGAAGTGGAGCGATTGGAGTCACTGAACTTTATTTTGTGCGTCGCATTGAATATCCTCCATTTTCTGAGCCCATTAAGCATTTATCAGCGTAGAATCAGAGGGTTGATGAATAACTTCATTGCGGGCCATGTTTTAATCAGTGGCTGCCAAAGAATCGTAAAGACTACTTAGGAACCTTGAATTAAAAAAACCTATTTCCAAAGTAAGTTTCCGGGCAATTTACTGATTACGTTGTTCAATCACGATTTCAAGAATTAAATATGAGTGCTGAACACAATTGTTTCTGTTTAAGGGTAACCGAACAGTACTCTTCAGAGATCATGTAAATATTGGGAAAATTAAAGCTGACAAGGATACAATTCTTCATTTTTAGCGCACTACTAATTTCTGAATGATCAGAAGTTTTTCCATAGTTTTATTTCAGTGTCGAAAAATTGAAATAATTACTTAGGAAATTTTATTTATAATCTTACAAAAAGTTGGATACATTTTATTTATTTATTGATACGAGGTACAAAAGGCATTACGTTTTCTTTGCCCACGTATTTGTATGAATATAAAGGGTCATATCAATTTTTCAAGACCAGAGATCAGATTGTAAATGTAGCTCTTGCCCAGGGTTATAAACTGCTGATTTGAATAAATTATTTGCACAAAAAGACAAATACCAATGGGAATTGAACATTAAACCTTTACATAACAGAGATACATATTTCTGAAGGTGAAGAAATTTGGGCTCATTTTTAAGCATTTTTTCAGTCGCCTTTTATTCCTCGTATTCACGTTTGGTCTCCCCATCTCATATTTACTCGTTATTTCACCAATTTTATCTCAGTGCACAGCGGCTCAAAATAGCGCGCACCGATGGTTAATGACCACGTATCAATCTCGCCCCCACTCCTTTCTTCCCACTCTGACCTCTCTCTCTCTCCACCCACTCCCCCACCCGCCCCCATACACCCCCATCCGCCCCCACCCCCGTCACGACCAACTCTCCGCATCCATCATCCCCCCGCGTCGCTCGCTCGCGCGCTCGCCGCACCACTCCAACGCTTCGCTCCCGGGGGTCTCCTCGACCCCTTCAATCTCGACCCCGCCCTCTCCGGAGAGCTGTCCCGATCCCTCCCACGGCACCCTCCCCGAAAAAATACCTCCCCCTGCGTCCGAAGCCCGCACCCTTCGCCGGGCTCGCATCAGGCCTTCCGAGTCGGCATGAAAGGGGTCCTCTCCTCCCCATCTTCTCCCTCCGAGCCAACCGACAGCAACCCGCCCGCCTACACCCTATCACCGATCCGGCTACCCCAGCCGCGCCACGGCACCCTCCCTGCACCGCGCCTCGCGTCCCTACCACCGCTCTGCCCTCGCCAATACATGTACATGCACACGTATATCACCCGCACACATGTATATTAACTATATGTATGTGTGTGTGTGTGTACTTATATATGTATAAATCCCCAACCCATTCCATCCACCGCCGCCCTCGCTTAGTAAGTTTAGGGCTCCGTGCACTTCAAAGCGGAATTCAATTTCTAGCGCCTCCACGCCCCTGAAACCCCTTTCTCCCTCCCCCTCCCAGACCTCTCCATCCTCTTCCCTCCACCTCACCCTTTCACTCCACCCAACGAGCCTCTCCCTATACATCCCCGAACTGCGTGCCCTTCCTTAACCCTGACGGAACCCGGTCTATCCCCGCGCCCCAAGGTGCTGTGGTCCCACTCCCTGCGACAGCACCGCGAGATGTTAAAAGGGCAAACGTTCGGTCAACGTCGCCCTGTTGTAGTCCTTTGTTCACGCGCGGAAATCGGGACGCTTGTGAGGGTGAAGACGCTTGCTGAAATCACGGTGGAATGGATCCTTCAATGCTCTTTCTCATTCTTTGCATCCCGACAGGAAGGAAATAACAGAGGAGCACTGGCAGAACAAGTGAGTGGGAAAAGGGCAAGGGAGCCGAAGACTTCTGTGGGAAACGATGCTTGGATCACGGTCGTTTCTGGTTTCGCAAGGAAGTTCCTCTTAGACCCAACCGTCTCAGTTGTTCGCTGCCGCACATATTGGGCGGCGGCATTGGTGGAAAATGAATGCAGTCTCAACCCTCTCAATCTCAGAGTAAAGACATAATGTGAAAGGCATAGAGATTATCTAAGTTAATAGCCAGAGAAAATTATAGTAGGTACATGAAGGCTTAAATAGATTCTGTGCGCGCATATTTAAATGCGATAACACCCAGTGCAAAAGTATGAAAGAGATAAGCCATGAGATAAAGAGAGCATAAAAAATACCAAATTCATCAGCTAAGAATAGATGTTATCAGATTCGGATCATTTAAAATTTCAAAAAAGCCTAGAATGTCGAAGGAATCAGGCATTGGAGTTATTGTATTCAGTCTAAAAATTTACATCCAACTAATTGTTAGCAATTTTGACAAAAATTGATATTCACACTCACCACTAATTTCTAGTATTAAACCATGCGAAATTGTGCAACATGGCTCAGATGAGCGCAAATAAAAGTTGATGGAGGAAATGACGATAAAAAAGTTTTAAACATTACAGAGATAACTGTAGTGGGACTCACACGTCTTTCAGTTCATTTAAAAATCAGAAGATAATAAAAAATAATAAGTGAAAATAAAAGAACCACCTTTTATGATTGAGTGGGCATACTTTCACCCACATCATATTTACATTTCATGTATGAATATAAATAACAATTTACCAAATATTATTCATACAAGCAATTATAACATCCTTATAGCCACGAGTTCCTCAGAAAACAATATGCGGCTGAGCATTGCGGTTTATGTAGAGAGCACAATTACTAAACGAGATTCGAACATGAAATTTGGGGGAAAGGGAAGGGAAAGAAATGCTCCTGGAGAAACAGGAAGAGGATGGAAAAACTTTAAAAGACGAGGGAAATGTCACCGGAAGGAGCGTAAAAAAGGGAGGTTGAAGGAGAAACGAATGGGGAAGAGGGGGGGCACGGAAATGAGAGTTGGGAGGCGGATGTTGCAAAAAGAGAGGGAAAAAAACATCTGTTTTGACGTCGTCGGGGTGCTTTGAGAGGATTTTATCAAGAGGACAAATGATCTTTTCACATGGAGATATGAATTACAACTTAGCGTCCCTTCAGGCGCACGCATTCACGGGGTGGAATGGCTGGGGACAGTGGAGGGGTGGGATTGAGCGGGGGATGGCGACGGCAGGTTGGGTGTGGACCCCTGCGCACGCGGGGAGCGAAAATCGCCCCGTGGGCGAGGAAGAGGATCAAAAGGCATCCTCCTCCTTTGATCCACGCGGCCCAGAGCCGGGGCGAATGCCCACTTTGGCCTCGCTCCGATGAATGCCGAGGCGTTTTCGAATCGGGGGAAGAATTATGGCAAAACTCTCTCACCGCACTAGAACGTAAAATCGATATAATTTCCGCTTCCTGAATGCATTCGCTAATTTTTCATTTTTTAATCGGCTTTACTCCATGTTGTCGAGCTCCAGCATTCTATGAATTTCCCACGAATGGTGCGACAGAGGGAGAGAGGGCGTAGCAGACATTCTGAAACAATGTCGCTTACTCCTTTGCTGGAGATGGAATGAGATTCTCACGGCGGTGAGTCTTTGAGCTGAGCGAAATTTACGTTCCATGCGTGGAGCAAAAATATATTTTCCAACTCCCTCTCACTCCTCTCTCGAATTCTATTCAAATTTTCTTCCTAATTTCCGCCGCATTGACGCTACGCTCCGCTCGAAATAGCAGGAAATATAATTCCTCTCTCCATCATCAATTTTTATCACTGCGTCTTAATTCGACAATTTTAGCTCGTTTAAAAAATTTAAATTGAAATACTCTCTTTGATTTTTAGGTAATTTGCCCCACATTTTTCATTATTATTCAAATCAATGTCTTGTAAATGACAGCATTGTTTTTGTTGTGTTATTAACCTCACGAGCATTTTAAAGGTTATTGCAGTCTAGCTAGTAAGTAGTATAAACAACCTGGGTTTATGAAGTGGGAAAGTTTCACAATGACAGTGTATTATCTAGAAACAAGTCCATGAAAGACGTAGAACCTGAGAATTTAATTTTTTGATTGGAACTCAATAATGTATCTCAAACTTTTCACGGAGAGAAAACAGATATATATCACTCCATCGACAAAATTTATTTATAACCCTCGCAGTGCCATAACTACAAAAACCTATTAACTTGGCGAAGGAGATTTCAATTTCGCTAAAAGAAAGAACTTCAATATGCAGAGAATTTCCTCGCTTCGACGCATACGGTCACAGAGAAGTCATTCTCCAGTTTTAGCGAGTGACGGGGAACAGAATTACACATCATGGTATGCAATCACATGGACTAGAGCTAAATTGAAATGACTCATCCAGTAATTAGAATCCTTGACAGTGCTTCTTGTTCCCAAACTTGTGTGCTCAGAGGCAGGTCTCGGCCTGCCAATTTTTCCCTTGGGAAATAGCGAGTTTGCATTTTGCGTTTGAACTGCTCCCATGTTTTTGGCATATCCCACGCGGAGCCTTTGGAGTGGTTTTTCTGTGCTTCTCGCCGATCCTCTCTGAAATTCCCGATGTTATTCCGTCCCCTTCGAGTGCACCCTCGCGGCACGCACTCTTGATGGCAAAATCTACTCCGACTTGAAGCACATCTGGCGCTGAACGGGTTCCGGGCGTTTTTAGGCTGATTGGCCGAACAAAAAAAGTATCCGAACTAGGCAAGAGGCTTATGATATAGATTTTGAGCGCAAATCTCTTAACGATTAGTGCCTACGAAGATCCCTTTGACTCTGATTTAGGCTCAAACTCGGAGGACGTCATTATATGGACAAAAGACGGAGGAAATGAGAAAAGAGGTCGCAAAATTGTCGGAAACGCTTCCGATTAGAGTGTTTGTGCTGGCCAAAGAAGGGGAAGGAAGAGAGAGGATTACTTGCGCAGCGGAGAAGAAATCAAATGAGAAAGCATTGAGATTAGTTGGAGTGAAGGAACTCGGCTAACGTGATTAGGACAAGGCAGAAGAAATGGCTTGGGAAGATTGGGGAGAGGTTGGATGTTTAAGACCTCTGTTGGGAAGAGAAAGGACAGGAAGAGAGAGGGATAAGGAGGCAGAGAGAAGCAGAGAGACTGCTGGGGTCTGAAGGGAAGCAATATGGTGGAAGGAAGGATAACCCTTAAAGGAGGAGAGCTTGCAGGAGAATAAAGGGAAAAGGTTCACTGGAAAGTGGAAAGGGGTCACGCAACCCTGATGGAGGCTCGTCATATACGGGTGAGCATCTTTGCTTCTCTTTTTCTACCACTCACTTCCTCCTGCGATCTTTCTTCGACAGTAGTTCATGAAGACAGACTCAATGTGACGATTGGTGGGGATTCTTCATATTATTATGACATTATTCCCATCCCACATTGATTTATACGGCGTTCTTGTACCTCCACATGGCCATACCTTCGAAAAATATTGTCAAGGATTTTTACTCAAATTATAAGGAAATTTAATTAACATATTGAATATGGATATCAACATTTTCAGAAAAAATATAGTCATGAGAGCACATAACTATTTGGACGTGTTCTACATCACGCAACAGGAAGAAATGAATAGTTGCAAAAACATGCGAGGGAAGACCGAGAAAAAATAAGACGGCTATAGCAACACCACCTAGATTAGATCTAATCTAGGTGGTGTTAGCTATAGACACAAGTCATTCATGGCGACTTTGAGGCAAAATGAATGAATGAGTAAGTGGTTACTACTTGGAGATAACACGGAGGTAAGATAGGATTAATTTTTGCAACTTTAAACCAAGCAACCGGTCTGTTCGCAAAAAAGCGTTCTGCCATGATCTCAATCAATGCAAACCATTGCGCTAACACGCCACTATTAAGAAGAATCGATTGATGCGGTGGCCTCCTGCTGCAAAGCCTGTTCGGGAAATGACTCGAAGCCTATAGAGTGATTATCATGGGAAGCATCTCCTTTTCTCTATCTTCATCCCTCTTCTTGTGACTTTTTTCCACGAAAAAATCCCGGAATCGTCGACGTGGACATGTAAAACGATCACATCCTTCCTCGGGTGATCTAATAGGATGCTTTAGCGTTCTTCTTTTCCGCGTTTTTACTGCCGTCAAATATTGGCGCCCCATTCCGTTATTTGCCACCCGTGCCGAGTCGGTAGTTTGGTGGCCCGACCCACCCTGTGAATGGCAGCACGTGCGAAATTATGGCGGAGGAGGGTGACACGACGCCGGGGAATGCAAATGCGGAACGACCGCTGATATACGACCCTCTAACCCCGTCCCTGCTTCTCTCGCAATCACTCGAAAGGGAGGGAAAAAAATAACACTCGGCATTTTTTAAAAACACCTACTCCTCCCTCCCCCCCCCCCCCCTCAATGAGGAAGATGATGAGTAATACCAAGCTCGGGGATTTTAAAGGGTTTAGAGTCCTCTGCGGAAGGAGGGGATGCATGGAGGCCGATTCCGTCGCGATTCCTTTCCACCAAAGGCATCAAATTTTATGGACTCTTTCTCCCGAGAGTTCCTCAAAAGTTTTCGCTGCTCCGCATCGCAGGGATGATGCCGCAATTAAAAAAGGCCCCGTAAGTATTAAGCGGAATGGAAGAACCCGACCGATTCCCTATGGGAGTGGGCCCTTTTGAAGCACCGCCGTGCGCTCGGAAGGGAAGGAATCCGACCACGCAGCCTAAGGGCTCTTAGAACATTATGATACGTCATTAACACAGATATGCCTAATAAAAGCTCGGGCACAATTTAACGGTTTTTCCCCTCCGCGAAGAATGGGGAAAAATCCCGTTCGCTGAAAACCCTGCTTCCGTCAGCGGCCCAAGCCAGACTGACAGCCGTCATTGTTTCAACTTTCAAGCTCCCCACGGAACTTTCTGGGCGTTCAAGGCATTGGCATCATCCTCTTTACGCTCCCGTACCCCTCAACCTCTCTCTTACCTCCATCCCTTCCCCTCCGCTACCTTTCCTCCGACGCACAAATGCTCTCAACCTCTCGCTATCATCACAGTTTCCCCTCTTCTCAACTCTCCTCTTGCCGCTCGTTCCCTCATAATTACCCTCCATTTCTCTCCTTGACTTTTCTCTCATGCGGCTCTTTCATTTCTTTGGCCCACGTTTCCGCTGCAGTTACCTTTTATTCAAGATGCGTAATGAGTTAGAAAAGACCTTTTATAGCGGGCGATTTTTCCTCGGCTGGTGAAGATGGAAACAAAAAATATAAATAAATCCTACAGACTCTGGTCTCTCCCCCCGGCCATCCTTCCTTCCCCCCTCCCTCAACCCTGAAACCCTACCACCCCACCCCCGCAGTCCCTTCCGTTCCCCGTCCTCCCATCAAAGGGCATTGCCGTAAAGTGAACGAGAGATCGCGGGGAAACATTTCCGCACGCGGCCACGCAATGGAGCTGTTGAGGGAATAAAATGTGGGGCGGAGTGCGCGGTAAAGGGGAAGGATCTCTCCAAATGAGGATGGTAAATGGGGATGAGTTCGAAATGTGGGAAGGGCGTTAGCGTAGCCGGAGTGGGAAGAGATGATTTACAGAAGGCAAGGGTGAAAGAGAGGGGCAAGAGTAGAAGAGATGCGAGAGAATGAGTAAAACGAGGAGGGGACTCTTCTGGCCGGCTTCAGAAAACGGCTCTCGTGGAATTCTCCAAAAAGTGAGCGGAGGAAACAGATATTCCCTTCAATGACTTTAAAATGTATCGTAAACGTGCCATTAACCTATTTGTTGAAAACGACTACGCATGCAAAGGGTAGGAAGCGTGTAAAATCTGAATGAAGAGAAGAGGGTGCTATCAAAGCAAAACGCTCACGAGTCGGTATTTCTTCTTCTTCCCTCAGCATGAGGAGGCCCCAATTGAATTTTAAGTCTTTTATTCTTTCCTTTGAACCATTCAATGGCTGCTAATTTATTTTCACATCCCTTTTATTGTAATTAATTATCATTAGGTTAATATCATTATTAATACTTAGACTAAGACATGTTTTAAAAATTATGTAAATTATTGATTGGATTGAATTTATTAGTCCGATTTTTACTGCTATTTTTTAAGCTATTATCTTTAATAAAAATATATTGAATCAATTTATTACTCTTAAAAGAGTTCTCATTGCTGAACTATTAACTTGGGGAAAATTTAAAGTTTTTTCGGTATATATTCAGCAATTTACTTTGAAAATGTAATCTAGCATTCAATAGCTTATGGTCTTGCCGGAAACCTCTGTTTTCCTCATATCTCTGGAGGTGGTAGGCTTGGAGAAGTGAGGACCCACGAGTTAAGAGGCTGGGACAAGTGGAGAAAGATAAAGTGAGGGGGGAATGAGATGGAAATTGGAGAACGAGGAGGCAGAGGGAGGTGGGAGGAGGAGGAGTAGGAGGAAGATAGAGAGCCCTGATTTTTCCCCGATTATTATCAGAGCGCAATTTAGCTCATCGCCCCCAACCACGGCCTGCATAAACTCCCTGGGAAAGAGAAAGGATCAGGGGTTGAGGATGGGGTGAGAAGAGAGGATGAGGGAGAAGTATCGGCCAGGGGAATGCGAGGCGATAAAATTGAGGAGGAACATTGCGTTGCTAATTGATTGGTGCCACAGTTAGAGCAGAACTCGGAATGTTGAATAAATCACTTCTAATATTTGACTTCATTCAAGAACGTTTATCCTGAATATCTAGGATAACTGGGAGTTTTAAAGCAACAGTATTCATAACAAAATAAATGGAATTGAAACTACATACAACAAGTTATTATGGCATAAAATTGGTAAACATTAAAAGAATGTTTTCCTGCTCATGAGACTATATTCTGCATATCCATGCCCGATAGCGTATGCATGGTGTTGTTGAAAAAACATTAAAACAGATATAAGCACTCTGAAATAACATCAAGGCCAGAAATAGAGAATAATCAAAGGGCCAAACACCAAAATCTTTATCGATAAATAACAACTTTTCGTCAAAAAATATATAACATAATGTAGGTGGTAGTAGACGTGGAGTACTACCGTATAAATCATACACGTTATGGTATTCCATTTTCCTAGCATATTGCAGTGGATTCGTAAAATACGCGGCAAGAATTTATAATGAAAAATGGAAGAAAGGGTAAAGAGAATCAAAAGAAGAGGATATTCAATAAAAGAGAGTGGTATCTTTAGTTGAAGCAAAGAAAGAGGCAAAAGATTCAACGAAAGGTACAAGGTTTCACCAAGAGTCCATAGTGGCTGAAAAAGGAATGGAGACACAGTAATCGCATTAATTGCTTTATTTTCAAAAGATCCAAAAAAAAAGAAACGCTGACAGCTTCAAACTCCGGGACTTGAGGGGTCCCTTCAAAGTAATCCCGAAATAAATTTCATGGGGACATTCACAATCATTCAGAGCTAAATCTGCAAAAGGGCAACGAGACGTAAAAACAGCTCCATTTTGTTAACGCTCAACGAAGGCCAATTTGCTAAACTTTCAACTTCCGGGAAAAAACATTCGAGTGTTATATTTGACGATAAATTGGAGAGTTTGAGTGAAACAGAAAGAGTGAGAGAGAAAATAAAGGGAAGGGGGGATTAACGGAGATGGAAGACGAGCGGATGAGATAAGGGTTGAAGGAAGGGTGCATCCTCCTCCGAGGGGAAGCTGCTTTCCGAAGGGGAAGAGGACGGAGGGGGGGTAAGCGCGGGGACAAATAGGCAATGGAGGGATGGATTTTAATATCGCCCGCCGCACCCGGTCGAGCGAGGAGATTAGATTAGGAGCGTTGGAGCGGTGAGTACGATGTGGGCAGAGGGGTCGGTGGGAGGTCGCGGAGGAGAAAGGGGAGGGGAAGACGAAACGGGTGGCATAGGGCTGGGTGTGCGAGGGGAGGGCTGGCGAGGGGGAGGAGAGAGAGAGAGAGGAAGGGAGAACTTTAAGTAGTTTCGTGGGAGCGAGAAAAGGAAGGGGTTGGCTCATGCGACGAGGAGATAAGGCGGATGGCCGCCTGGGAAACCTCTCCCCCTCGCCCCCCCTCTTTGAGGAACCTAAACCCCATTCCCCAAATCTCCTGCTCTTATGCCAACCCCTACCCGCTCCCCCCTCTTCCAAACTCCTAATGTCTCCTTCTTCTCCCCGCGCGCACTCCACGTCTCAGCGAAAGCCCCTGTCCGCTCCTTAATCTTAAGAGGACCTCAGGGATGGGGGCGAGCGATCGGGGATTTCGGGAGATAGAGCATGCCGGGGCGTGCGGAGGAGGGGTGTGGGCTGCGGAGGGGTGTGGGGGAGAGAGGGCGGAAAGGCTATTCCTTATGAAGGAGAGGGGTGCGGGAGAAGGGGGAAATGTGTCGAGAGGGAAGGGTACTGGGCGAAAGGCTGCTCTTGAAGTCATGCACCACGCCGAGAAGGCGGGGGCACTGCGGACGACTCGCCAAGGAGAGGAAGGGGATTGATAAGCATAAAGACGACGCCGTTTAAATGAGTCTAGGGGCCTTCGTCCTCGGAAAACGTATGAGCTCGCCGACTTGCAACCTCAAAAGCCCTCGGATGCGTCGAGTTTCTAGCGCTATCTAGGGCGGAAGCTGAGAGGAGTCACTCGAGGACGGAAAGGAAGAAGGCATTGGATTCGCGAGGAAGCAAAAGGCACGGGAGTGAGTGAAAATACGCACCACAGCGTTGCAAGATTCCGCCATACTCTTTGCTCTTCCTTACTTTGTTAATTGCTAAATAATGAAAGTACGTTTCGTTCTCGATTCGAGAGATGGGGTATGATGGATGTTGAGAGATTGAAGTACTAATGGATATTGAAACTTTTTACAAGCACTTATATTCTAATAGGTAATCATAGAATTGGCTCTGTGATGATGACATACCGTATGGCCTATTGAATCTGCTCGAGTAGATGAGAGCTAATTTAAATGATGCCACCATATTTAAACTTTGCCGTGCATCATTGGCGATTACATAAATCAGTAGTATATGTTTTTGTAGGGTGCGTCGAGGACTCGGTCTTTACATAAAAATGAGAAATAAAAGACGGCAATTACTACCACATTAAGATTCATCACAAGTCAAATGAACTCAATTCATAAACATTGGAAATGGATGGCATGTAGAAATAAGTACCAAATGAGTGATTATTCAAGCCAATAAATACAAAAGGGATAAAAATTAGTACCTATTTTCAATATAGGCGAAAGATCGACTGCCGAAAATGCGCACTACACAGCTGCTCCCGAAATGTGTTTATGTTTCGTTCCTCGCCGCGAAAACCTCATATCCAAATATTTTCATCATATTCGAAACAATACGATTAATCTATATTTTTGAGCGTTAAAATTTAATAGATAAGCGGTGATGTTACTACAGAATTGAAGAATTAATAAAGATGATAATGACGAACCATACTTGGGTCAACAAGCGCCTCGGCAGAAATTAAGCTCCTCTATATCCCAGGAAAACACCATGAGCACGCTTTTTGATCCACTCTTCGGGAGCTTTCGTCGCTTTTCACGCAGCTGGGGAAGCGATAAAAGTGAGTACACTTCACCGCGGGGTCCCTTCACGCATTTAACCCGAGGTTAATGGAATGGTTTATAATGGAAAGGAAGGCGCAGAGAGAGAGCGCTGAAAATATTGCCAGGGGAAATAAAAATTCGGATTTAGTGTAAACCGCCCGAGTAGGTTGAGCGGGGACGGTCAGGGTGGCAGTGGGAGCAAAGAAAACCCAGGAGGAAATCCCGAAGGAAAAAGGTGAAATGTTAGACTGTGGAGTGAGGTGAAGACTCCACTGGTGTGGATTTTGGAGGCCGAAAGGGTTGCGAGGAGCGGGGGTGGGGAGAGGACGCGGGGCGGGGGGAGTAATTTGGCGAATCGACTGGAAGTCGAGGGACTTTCGAAGATTTCGTGCCGACGCGATGCAGCGGGGGATGAGATGAAAGCACTCGCCCGAGAGGGAGAGAGCGTGGTGCGGGCGGGGAGGCGTGATGGAGGAGGAGGGCGGGAGAGGGGGCTTGGGTCGTCGTTGTCGTCTTGGAAACAAAGAAACTTTGGGAAACGTTGAGAGGCCGAGGGCAGGAAGGGAACGGGAGCAAGAAACCAAAGGGATACAAATGGGAGGAGGAGGAGGAGGCTGTGCGAGGCGCATGCTTGGAGTGGGGAGAGAGGAGGAAATCAACCGGAGGGCGGGGGGGGAGGGGGGAAAGGAAAAACGGTGAAAGGGGCGAAAAGACGAGGGCCACGCGATGCGAAGTGCGGAGGCTGCGGAGGAGGATGCGAGGGACCATTTCTCCACAACTCTCTCGTTTCCCCGAGCCTTCCGGGTCGATCAACATTTCTATTTCTAGCGCGAATGGGAGCGGGGAAGAAAAACTGCGCCCGTGGTGTGGAGTGAAGGCACGCAGGGGGGGCTTAGCACTCATCTTATGATTGCGTCGTTCCTTAAGTGCTCGAGTGTGTCGTGGCTTCGGGTGGAGTCAATGGCGGAATCCATTAGTGCACAGGGTTGGATGGGAGGGAAGGGGAAATTCACTTGGAGAAATAAAGGAAAGGCTCGGCTAAGTGGAGGGAAACACGGGTCGCTGGCGTGCTCGTGTCACTTCCAGCAACAATGTGGGACCAATCTTCACTTTTCCCCAAGGTTCGGGGCACGAGTTCTGATTTCTTAAAATACTTAAGTCGAGAGAGGATACACATCATCGAAACAAACTTATGCACCAAAAGAGTTGAAGAAATGACAGAAATATTTCGGTAACTAAAACACCAGAATGCATGGATATAATTGATTTTATCTGGTTAATCTCTCTTACTTTTTCTCAAAACGATACTGTCAAAGATAAAGGATATTGGACAACAATCATACGGAGACTTTCTAGTTCATTTCTCCTCAAGATACGGCCGAAACATGAAAATATTTGGGGCAGAATGAATGCCAATAATGGAGAAGATGGGATATAGCTACCTAAAGCCTTGTGATATTTCGTAAATTTTGCAAAAGAAATCACTTTCCTTAATAAATTATGAGAACAGGGTGATTAAATAAAGTTTTACGGTCAAAAATATAGAATTGTGATCACAGGGAAGTGATTAAAATGAAAATGAATGAATGCCATCCAAAAAGACAATATTTATTGACTCCCGCTGGGAGTTAGTGTCTAAAGAGCGAAAATAACTCTCAATTCCTCAGCTATAAGTACCACCACTTGAAATTTAACAATTTGTACTCCATGCCATTCGAAGGATTTCCCGCATGAGCTCGTAGGCACCGACATAAAGAAGTCACCAAATAAACTGAGAGGATTGATGCTGCAACGCGTAACCACGAAACCAAACCTTAATTTAGTCCACACTAACTTCATTTCCGACTCGGGTTTAGCTGTCATAGGGTCATTTTCAAGATCAGTTAAGAACCCAGGCCGAAAAAAAAGTTTGTGTGTAGCAACCGAAGAGAACTGCATCAGGTATACTCTTTCACCATATGACTCCCTGAAGCGTGCAGTTTGGGCGTGCTTACCTTTGCTGGTTCCGTCGGGCCCTCTCAATATTGTGCACTCCTCGATAGATCCGAAAGGCGCGAAGAGCTGTCGGACATCCTCTTCCGTCTGTTGCTTGCTGAGCATTCCCACGAACAGTTTTCTGTCTTCTGAAATTAAAAACAACGAGAATGTCCGATCAGAGGAAAAATCTTGAGGCGAGTGAACGCTCAAGCGAATCGCTCTTGCGTTGATTCTCAAACAAAAGTGCAGATCCTTTTCAGTGAAAGACACTCAAAATATGTACACTGGAAGAAATTTTGCACGTCAATGACCAAACCGATTGTTAGCTTGATTGTTCGAAGAACAGTTATGCATTAAAGGCACGAACAGAAAGAAATACAAGCATGCAGATTACGAGGTGGCATGCAGTTTGCTTTTGAATAAAAAAAGCCAAAATCGTGTCCGCCAACGAAATCAATTCTAGACTTGGCGCCAAGGTTTTTGCTCCACACGCAAAAAAATTATCGATCACTTCTAAGGGGACTATTAAATAATATCCTGCTATTGACGGTGTAATTGGAGCTAAGGTACATGTAAAATTCAATGAACTAGGATCGTTTTCTTATGTGCATCAAGACAGTCGGTAGGATCTAAAACATGAAGAACACAACATAAAAATACCATTCAATATAAACGATACTTCGAACCAATCTACAAAAACCGTTGCTAAAGTAAGTACATCATGCATATTGGAAGCGTTTATGGAATTCCAAAAGAGGAAGAACCTGAAATTTGCCGCTGAGCATCATTCGACTGTAAATGACTTCTTACCCCGTTCCTACGCATGAAAGAGAGAGATAAGGGTTTGACGATGCTGGGCAGAGGATGATAGATTTTAGGCTTAGACCACTCCTCCTACTACATAGAGCTCGTGCTATCAGCTTCTTAATCCCTTAAAGGTTGGCCACCTTGTCAGTTGAAGTTTCCAGGGGAAATACACTACATTTGCGCACCAGAACGACATTCTTTAGCTGAACTGAAATTCAAAGGCTATTCCAAAACCTAAACTTAAAACAAGAAATAATGAAGTAGCTTGATATATGTATAGTAGATAGTAAAAACGGAAAATTCCAATCGCTTTTGATAATTGAAAATACTACTTTCATTAACAATTCATCACGCATATGCTTAAGGTTTTGAAAACAAAATTAACAGCAAGAAAATGCGAAAAAGTTAAAATATTTTAAATCAATGGCTTCCCTTAAAAAGAAGAGGGTCGAGGAAAAATGGGAAACGATTATATGTAATGAAGTGTGGAAGATGGAGTATAATCAGCGAGATGACCGGAGGTACATTTAGTGGGATTGCCATTAAATATACCTACGAAACAAAGTGATTACCATTTGTTAGATATTTTTACCACGGAAAAGCATTAGAAAACGATGCAGCAATTCCACAATACACGGCAACCTTGAAAATATCATGACTCTATGAAAAATCGTTATCATCGATTGATAAAAGCTAAATACTGCCAAGGGTGACTTGGGAACTGGTATGAATATGACATTAACCTATTTAATGCATTTATGACACACTAATATCTCCTTATATTAGTATTAAGAGAGAAGCCATGGACTGATTATTCATCAAAAGTACTAAAGGTAACGTAGAGGCATATAATTTATTACGTGATGGGTATAATAAAAAACACTGATGTGCAGGTTTAATACAGCGTCAGGAAATTTGAAAGTTAAATGGTATCATGCTAATGAGGCAAATAAATGGACATTTTTAAGACTCTCTGCATCAAGACATATTTGACTAGCATAATTTCACGCCTCTAGTACCAACATGTTTTCCTATAGAGGAGGGTAGTTAGCACAAAATTAATTTTTAAATGTGAATGATAGGTAAAAATTCACAGCACAACAAAAATATGAATACAAAGTATGCTTGGCTTGGAACTGGAATGATTATTAGAATGAAAGAATATTCGAAAATACTGCAGGATGAGGGGCAGAGGTATGGAAGCTGAACCGAAAAAGATTGAGAGTCTCTATAAAGAAGTGATGGCAGAGGAAAATTTGAGTTAAAGTTAGTGATGCCATACCAGATATTTTCAATTCTCAGAATCAATCACGGAATCCTCTTAAGAAATGAAAAATGAGGAAAGCAACTCGAACAACCAAGATTAAAAAACATTCCTAATCAAAAAACAGGAGGAAAGAAGACGAGTCGAATCCACCAAAAATCCACTTCTCTCTGAAGATTGATCTTACACTCGGATTAAACTCACGGTTGGCATACCCGTCGATTAAAAAAGTTGCAGATTACTGATATTCAGCAGAAAAACAAAAATGGGGGAGTGGGGTGGAGAGGGGAACAAATTAACCAATGAACCGCGGATTATCCGTTTCCGTCTCGACGTCGATAAGCAGGGAGGAAAAGCAATGAAGGACGGGAGACAGGTGGAGGAAAGGATTGGAGTGAAAACAGGGAAGAGGCGTGGTCCGAAAATTGCTTAGATAAGAGACAATTTGACGCCTATTATTGCAAACCATTTTTTCGATATTGAAATCTTAGAAGTCTTCGTTTCAAAGTAAATTTTATAGGCTAGCATACATTGAGAGAAATAATCATAAATCCATCATGTTACTACGTCTTCCACTTACACCTCTTTTTGTTGCATTCATAATGTGACAGCTCAATGAAAGAGGGCTTGCACATTCACAATTTACCACAAATATGGGATATTCATTCATTGGGTTAGAATATTTCTTCCATGGAGAATGATGTTGCTGTGGGGAAAGAGCGGGGAGAGTTGGACACTAGTGGAAAAACGACGGGCGTGAAGAGGGGTTGGAGAGTTGGGGCGAGCAGCGAATTCAGTAGGTGGGAGGCGATGGTGGAAGATTGGGTTCTGGGCTCGGGAAGGCCCATCGTTTGGGAGAGGCTGCGATGGGCAAGGGTCAAATTGGTGGAGAGGCCAGCGGTGCGAGTGCGGAGGGCATACATGCGACGCACATGCACTTGCGCGCCGCCCAGCTCAAATAACTCCGTCAACACGCAATAATTAGTGGCAAACACGCGAACGCACACACTACGGACGTGAAGGCGGCGTCGCACCCCACCCCTCTCCCGTGTGCGCCTCCGGCGTCGTCGTCGTCGGTGGTAATACGGACGCGGGATGCATCGCCCGCTCCCCTATCGCGGCGTGCGTGCGGTGCGGTCGTTGGTTCCCCATCGCGGGGAGCGGATCTCGGATTCACTCCCGGGGGTGCAGACGGCGCGGTGCGAGAGAGAGGGGGAAGGGAAGGGAGGCCCTTGAAGAGCGCCTCCGACGGAGATGGGGCCACGACGCAGGAATGCGGAGGGACCAGGGGAGTTTATTGGGCTGGGCGGACACCGTGTGCGTCGTGGTGCAGCAGCGCTTGGACGGTTGGAAAGGGGACGACGTGGGATCGGAAATGACGTGTGCGGCTCGCGAAGGGGGTGGGGAAGAGGAAATGGGAGGGAGGAGGAGGGAAGAGGCGACCCCAAGGAGTGATGGGCCCTGTCGCTCGAATGGGCCGCGCGCACCAAATGATACCGCCCCATTAGCAAATGTAAACATTACATCGCGAGGGAGAGGATTGGGAGAGGAGGGAAGGGTGGGGAACGCATAGCGACCCACCACCACCCACCCTCTCTTCCTCTCCCCCCTCCTCCCGGGAGGGAAGAGGCGCCACCATCCGCTCACCTCCCCAAACATCCCATCTCCCTCCCTTTCGCCGAAGAATAAACACACGCATCATTAGCCCCTTACGTGCAGCGGCCGCGAAACTCCAATTCCCCCGAGACCCGACCCACCTCCCCCTATTCCCCCCTCCGTTCCCTCTCCGCGCGAAGGTCCCAAGGGCCAAAATGGCTAATGCACATTCTTCCCGCTGTCGAGGCATTGATATTTGAGCGAGACATATTCACTACGCGGCGACCGAACAAACAGGAGGGAGCGCGCGTCACGGGTCGCTCGCGGTAGGCAGGGGGGGAGGGGGAGCTAGCTCACCGACGTCCGAGGACTGATGACTGCGGGGGTTTGGGGGCGTTTGCTTTCGCATGCAAGGCACGAGAGACGGACGCGCACACGTTCCGGACGAATTCGACGCGACGAGGAACGCCTTCCGAGGTGAGGAGGGGGACACGCGTGCTCCGGGGTATTCATCACTCAAGGAATAAGAGGAAGCCCGAGGAGAAGGGAATTCTCTCATATGCCAAAGGAGCGTGGGAATGAGGGGGTTAAAAGAAGACGCGAGTGAGATTGATGGTAGGGAGCTAACACAATACACTTCGGAACGGGAAAGCGTTCAGGGCGGACAAAAGAGAGGCAGGGAAGCGGAGGGAAAGAGTTATGCAGAGGGGAAAGGAAATATACATAGGTAGAGAAAAAGACGACGGAAATTCACGGGAAACGGAATGATTCACAATGCTGACTACTCACGGAAAGACCATGTTTTTTCTTGGTCAAACGAAAAAATAACTCCAGTTTGTTGGAAAGAGAAGTGCAAAGGTAAGATATAAATAAATATATGCGTACTTTAATTTTAGCTTTGAAGGTAAATTGCCTTCAGATCATATCAGAATGGGCATATATAGATGTGATAGTTAAAACTGTCATGTAATTAGTAAGATCCAATGAAACAATATGAGAACCGTGGCCTTTGTTTACAATTAATAGAAATTATAAAATCTTCGATGAATAACATGAAACAGAATTATGAAGAGAGCTTTAGAAGACTGCAAACGCAAACTGAAAAGTATGATTGTTTGAGGAAATAACGATGAGAGAAGTTTAACTTTGTTCTAACGAGATTCCTTTAGAGAGAGAAACCTACGTGCAAGACGAAGATAACTAGTTTAAGTCCACGAGGAAGAGTGAACTTGGTTGAAATAGGACCCATCAACTCTGTGACTCCATTTTGTGTTTATGATAGGAAAATATTTACTGTCAACAATTGATAAATTAATGAAATTTTGCATTTCATTACGTAAGAAGGCCCCTGGAGCAGCCTGAAGAATGATGTCATCCACCGATATGCCTATCCCCCATACTCTGCATCCTGGAAGACCTGTATTTCGATCCGGGTCAGGGCAAGGGAACAGGAGGGAAAACCTTGATGGGATGGGAGAGGTGAGCGCGTGGGAAAGGGCGGATGGATGAGGTCATACGAATAGTCATTGCGACTCCAGTCCTTCCGCGGAGGAGATCCGTCGGCAGCGAGACACGTTTTCCGGACTCGAGCGACGGCACGGAGAGAGCAGGGTGGGAGTGCGAGAAAGAGAGGGAAGAGCGGATGCGGCGCATGAGTGATTGGCCGGGAGCTCCCGATGCAGATGGAAATTTCGGACCGGCGTGGGAGATGAACAATGACTGCGCGAAGGGATCAGGGGTGTAATACACACGACACGATAAGGAGATATCCGAACTTTCCTCCCCCGGTTTCCACCGATGAATCAATGATGGAGATGATCCACTGGACGGGCCGAAAAAGGCATTGAATGCATCGCCAGACCCGAACGTGTTACTGACCTACTTCATGCGTCCACCTTCATTCTCCTTCCGCATGACGGGAAGCGTCGGTGGGTTGAGAGAGAGGGGGGAGGGTGGGGGCGACGAGCAATGGGTACTATTCCTCGCGTCGTGGGAAAAGACGACGGAGACGGCTCAGGCGGAACGGAATTCAAAGAATGAAAGAAACCCTGGCGCTCGCAATGCAAAATTTTCGGACGCGAGGATATCGTCGTCTCCGCGGGGGTGGAATGAATGAAGGTTATCGGTCACATGAATGCCTAACGCGGTGGACATCTGTCCTCGCCTCCACCATTCTCGCCTGTCGATCGAAACGGTGGAGAAGGGAATCAGGGCTCATTTGGTCCAGTGCCTCCATTCAAATCGACGTTCGATTCGGGATCAGACAGGCGCATCTATCGAAGGATCGCATTCGTGGGAGGAGGAGAATGCCTGCAAGCGCTCGACCCTAAGGTATGCGACTGAGTGTGAGTGTGTGAGAGGGAGATATGGAATTCTCGATTCATTTTTTTTCTCTCCGTTCTGCGATCGAACTCACTTTTTCCCATTTTCAGTGGAACGAAGGGAACGGGGAGGGAAAGGGGGGGGGGGGTGACGGGATCGGAGAAGGTTCCACACGTACGGAATTGGAGGTGGCAAGTGTGACAGTTCGAAAAATTCAAAGAAATTTTTGTGACGCACAATAGGAGTGATAGGCACACGCAAGAAAGCATTTTCCACTGGCTATGTGGGTTATACGGCAAACACATTACTCGTAATTACTCTCATAACGCGTGATTCACTCTGAATTCTTGATTTTAGATTTATTTGGAGTCACGCAATTAGTCTCGTGTCTAAACTCCCTCCTTTTGACAGTGCAAAGCTACAATGGGCCACATGAGAGAGTAAACTACGATTTATGATGAATTTTACAAATATAAATGAAATTTCAAGATTTAAGAACGAAAAAGATTCAATATTTAGTTGAAATTGCATTAACAAAATGAATAACTGAGTACGCAAATGAAAAGGAATGAACTTCATACAAAGTAATTTTGATAAATATAAAATTTAAAGCATACCTATAACTTATACAGCTACGGAATATACCTACTATGAATTGGTTAAATCTTGAAAAAATGCCTGTTTCGTAGATAGGATAAGTAACAATACATATTTTTAGATGTAGCTGGGACATATTTCTGGAAGGTTCCCTTGCGGCGTGAGTCTGGGAAACGAAAATCTAGTTACATTATTTGAAAACGTGTTTCATCATTTTCGTCTCTCTCTTTAAGGTAAACTGTGGCTGTTAGTTCAAGAAGCATTAGAAAGAAAACCAAGACCGTATGAAACTGAACAACTGCGGATAGAAAGGTCACGGAATTCAAGTGGAAGACCCGGTATCGTGCAGTTTCAAGACTGCAATCCAGAAGGTCGGCCAGGTGACAAGGGAAGGGAAGACAGAGAGAGACGGTGGGCTGAGGGAGGATTCCAGGGAGAAGGGTGGGACAAAAGACTGACGGACAAAGGGATCGGGAGTGACAGGAGAATGGGGGAGGAGGTGATGGGGAAACTGAAGGTGACGGAGGGCAACATGAGCGCGGGGAATCTAAGGATTGAAGAGTCGGGGGCGAAGTCAGTTAGGGGGAGTGGGGAGGGGAGTGAGGGCAGAGGTAGAGGGCGAGAGTGTGGGTGGTGGGAGAAAGAGGCAATGGATCCAAAGGCAATGGCAGTGCGTGGGCTGAGGAGGATATATATATAAGTCGTTCGTTGGAATGAAGAGTGGAATTAGGGAATGTGAATGACAATGGAGGGAGTGGATAAAGGATGGAAAGGGATTGGGAAAGGAAGAAAAGCAAGGAGAAGGAATTGCCAGGGAATTATGGGGGAGGATGAGCCGGAGAGGAGGAGGGAGAGACGAACGCCGGAAGGAGACAAAAGTAAAGAATGGCAGCATGGAAGGAAATGGGGATTGAAGACGAGCCTGGAGGACGGAATCGTTTCAGGTAGCAAGGTGAAGTACTTTGGAAGAGACGGAAAGTTATATAGGCTCGCAGGAGAGTAGGTTGATTCGAAGAGTGGGGAAAGAGTAGGACGGTGTGGGAGGTTGGAAATAAGGCGGAGGAGGAAGACCCACTGCCACATAAGGTAGGGCGAAGCGAACGAGAAGAAATCCCGAAGCCCGCTGCGGCGACGATGAACCGAGTGACTGCACGCTTCTTTTTACGATGTCGCGCTAGGCACTCTTCGCCGGCCGGGATGTGGGCGGAGTTGAATATGACGGCAAAGTCCCCATTCTACGGCCTCCCCACACGCCTCCCAGGTCACCCGGGAACGGAAAATCCGAGCTCATCACTGTCCAACCACTCTGTTACCCGCAAATTAAAAGGCAAGCTTCCGAGCGATGAGGCCACCCACGCCGGGATCGACTAAGGTTTTGGTCATGAGATGATTACTAGCCTGTGTTATCGATGTCCGATGGACCCTTGGTTGAAAGTGGTTCCATGGTTCGGTTAGAGATGTCACGGCAATAAGGTCGTGAGACGCTTGGTATTCGGTTTCAGGGAGACCGAATCAATTTATCATGGAAATGATTTTGGCCAGATCAACCACCATTTCTTTCAGCTCATAGAGAATGAAGACAACTGCACACGCACTAATGTTGAGAGATGGTTATAAATACTGACGACTAAGAAATACAAATAATCAACGTTGCATGAAGTCAAAAATAGTAAAATGTGCAAATAATTATGATAAATAATACAGTAGTTTCATATGCACATGGCACTTCCGATGCCGCAACGCTTCACGTTTGGCCTTGATTTGTATACCTGTATACCATTATCATACATTAAAAGTATTGTGAATGATATTTATTCGTAGATTATGAAGGTTTGACCAAGGTGACGGGTATGAAGACACTTAAAGTGTCATATCTAATGATACAAGAGTGAAGTGGTGAGTTTATAAAACACATAGAATTTGAAGTAGAAATACAAGGAAAATACGTTGTTTGGCAAGAATAAAGTTCAATAATGCATAGAGGTATTTGATCGTTTGTTGCCTGGAGTGATAATCTGCAGCAAAAGACAATACAGACATGAATGACTTTGGCTCACGGCATATTATGCCAGAATATGCAGGCATATTAATGCTCTGGTGTGCGTTGGGGAGCGTTGAGAGATGTGAATCATTACGTATTTGAAAGTATGATGAAATGAGGGTTTCTGCAACCTTGCGGTGATGCTAATCAAGTGATCAAACTGCGTGAAACGAACTTTTGACGCGGAGAATTTATGCATCGGAAGACCTTTCATGTGACTGTGTTTCTCCAAAGAGTAGTCCCATCACCCAATTTTCGGTCCTCCTGAAGTAGGCACGGTCTACTACGATTTATTCCCTAGTCCCTTTAAGCACCTTCAATTGGCTATTATCGGGAATTAACAGTCTAATTTGTTCAAATCTGTTACTCAAAATAAACACGATCAGGGGATGTGAGAGAATAAAAGATGGATTTTAGGTCGACTTTGTTGCATACCTAGAAATGGATGTTTTATTTTCTTCTAATGGCAGACAAAAATTTTTTTCCTGCCTGTACAAAAGAAAATAGTTCCGTTAACATTACTTCGTCGGCTGGACTTAAATATTTTATTTGGATGATTTATTAGCGTAAAAGATTTTCTAAGAAAGTAACCTATATGCCAGCGTATTAGAAAAATATGAATACTGGAGTAGAAGAAGTTACAATACAAAAAACCGGCAGTGAATTCGTCACCAAAAATTTTTTTATCTCAAGGTCTTAAATTTACTGGAGTAAAAATGCATTTTATTTTTTGCAGAGGCATTTTTCCCCAATTATCTGATTTCTAATTTAGCAATAAATAACTAACTCTGTCCACTCGGAAATATCATTTCGCCCTCCTATAATTATTATTTTAGGAGTATTATGGAAATAAAACAAACGAAACCCCGAATACAGCAACACAATAAATGTGTGCGCGTGCATACACGTGTACATATTTACGTGAAATATGTATCCAGATATATGCGCGCATTACACAGCAAAAGATGAGTACACCAGAGAATGCGCAAACTGTTTAAGTGCAACACACAGTACAAGGTAATGCAAGGTCCTTTCCACGCGACAAAAGACAAATAATGAGCGGACAACACTTGACGACACAGAAACTAACAACAGATACGACACACAGAGAGAAACTAAACACGCACACAGCCACAAATACTCACTCGCGCACACACACACTCAAGGCACGTGAAAACAACACAGGTGGTGAGTGAGACAAAGATACAGGGAGGCAAACGGGGAACTATATTGGGGATAAACATGGGAGGTCCAGTGAAGGGTCATGGCTGAGGACAGAATGGATGGAAGGTAAAGGTGCCATCCGAATTATATGTCAGCAGCATCAAGCATTTGATATAGAATTAGATGCTAATCTACCAGATGGGTCAAAAAAAACATCTTTTTGAAACAACATTCCACAAAGAGAGGTATTAACTGCAAATGAATGATGCGCTATGCAAATTTGCTTTATTGACAATGTAATCACAAAGAAAATAAATGAATTTATTATATCTTTCTATTCGTTCAGCTTTATTTTACAGTGAAATGATATACCATATACTGATTCAAACTACTTTAAAAATATATTCCAGTATTAAAAATAACGCAAGAAAGTTATTTAATCATTGACATCGGCAATTAAAAATATCCAGTACGTACAGAATGAAACATTTAAAAACAGAACTGTATGCAGGATTTCAATAATAATTCTCAAAAATATAGCCAATATATATGTGACCAAAGCGACTTTCACCATCGCCAGGCACCATCATAAATATAAGAAATATTAATTTGATAAAGTTAAATACTTCTAAGTTTATTCATTTGAGAATCTTAGTGGCACCAGTTAAATAAAGAGGATATGTGGAAGAAACGAGGTGGAAAATTTAAGCAATAAAAGTTTAGGATAGGAAAAAGAAAGGCATAATGAAAGAAAAGCCCGGGAAGAAAGAAAAAAGTCCAGGCAAGAGATAAGGCTCAGAATTTAAAGGGAAATTCCAGAACAAAAAATTGAGATAATTTACGAAAAAGAGGAAAATCCAGAATACAAACGAAAATTGTCTATAAAAAACACGCAGACAAGAAATTCATCATTAATGGACTTGTAAAATGCAGGTAGAGAAACGGCTCTCTCCCAGAGGTGGAAAAAGATGCGAGACAACACAGCAGAAAAAAGGAAAATAAGGAATGTAATGATAATATAATAAAAGAGAAGAAATTAAAGGTCGAAAAAGAAGGAATATTGTTATAACAGAGAAAAAGCTGCTTGATCCTGAAGCATACGAGTATTTCACAAATGAAGAGCACACGAGAGGGTATAGAAAAAGCGGACGGACAGTTAGAGAAGGAACGCCAGCAAGGCGTCATTTCAGGCAGGGTAAGCAACAGATTGGAACGAACGGAAACAAATCAGAGGAAGAAGAGAGTGAAATACGGATTGAAAGGGAAAAAGGCACATTTGGCCGAGGAACTGGAAACAGCACAGGAACACGCGAACGGGAAGAGGCCTGAGGGAACATCTAGGGCAGGGCGAGGCGGTTGGTTGAACGGAGGGGAGAAGTGGATCTGGGCAGAGTGGAAGGTGGTGAAGTGCAGCCAAGTGAAGGGAATTTGGAAGGTGGATGTCGAGCCAACTAGCCAACTATGGTTGTATCTTTGTTTATGCAAATATATAGATATATAGAGAGAGATATATACCGGGAGGGAGCAGCACAGTGGGCCATTTACCTGGAGGGCGGCTCGTTAGTTTCTTTGCCCACGCCTCTCTCTCACCTCTCTCAATAGCCCCTTACAACCAACTCTCTTTCTTCCCAATCTCTTTGCTTTTTTTGTGAGTCTACGTCCAGAGACCGTGTGGGCTCGCTCCGTCCCCCCCGCTGTCTGCAACAAACACAGAAGAGAAGAGAGGAGAGGCGCTATGGCGGGAAACGTCCAAGAAAGAATGATGAGAGAGCACAAATACGGAGATGATATCACGGTCGTCAAGGGCTGTCAAGAGTGCTGAGGAGTCTGGGGGGAGGTTGGAGCAGGGTGGAATAGGGACTGGTGAAATTCTGGGTGAAGGAGGGAATTTGGAATTGTTTGGACGCCTTGAGGTAAGGATAGAGGTGGAAGCCATGGAGTGGTACTCAGGTTGGGGCGAATTTTGGGAAGGGTCGTGAAAAATAGGGTGATATGTCTTCGGCGTAATGTTTCGCCGACCTACAACTGATTCTGTATGCAAAAAAAGTGGTGGAGTCAAGTAAGAGGGAGGAGGGAATGTGCACGCGTGTTGAGTATCATAGCGCGCCTCCTAGTCGAAACGATCGCCAACGGCTTCGCTCCGACTGAGAGTTTTGGGAGAGCTCTTCCGTCCGACGGAGTCTCGCGAGTGGAATATCAAAGGCGGGCTCGATGTGATCGCGCCGCCCTTTGCCGATTTTTAGCGCGCCAGGGATTATGTTCAGACATCGCCGTAGGTGCAAGGGATTGATTGATCCCAGGCACGACCACTTTGGCGGGTTCTACTGAAACCCGCAAAGTGAAAAGTGAAATAGTACAGTATACCAATTAGCGGGGAAGGGAGGAAATTATTGACATCACAGCACTCCAGTAGTATGACAGTGAGTAGGCATTGTAAAGTTCCAGTTCTGCGTGCGATATTTTAAATATACTTTGTGCAAAACTGGAACTGAAACTTGCTTCTTTAGTTACCAACAAAAAAGTAAAGTGGCCTGCTATGAAAAAAATTGCACTTGGCTCAAAAGCGTGTTGCTCATGTAATGGAAGGTAACGTAAATCCCGAGCTAAGTTACGATCCTGGGAAATAGGAGCATGATGCATGAAAAAACGCTTCCGAAATAAAAAAGGGCGGAATGTTTAAACATATTAGAAAATCAGTATGTCAGGTTTTTGTCATAATATTCATAGAATAATACATTAATTAAGAGAATATTAGTTCGTGCCAATGCAGTTCAGTTCGTCATTTCACCTCAATGTGACAATAAAATTCACGCAAGGTAGCGTGATATCCTGAAAAGCAGAGAGGAAATATATTTTATGCATGGTAAAAACAAAGTAGCAATGATAGTTCATTGGAAAATATTAAACATTCATTATAATACAGAATCTCGCCCAATCACTTTTAGGTATTTAGTGTTACTTTATTAAAGCATGCTTAATATTTTTACAGGGTTTAAGAAATGGAATGATTAAGGTTAATCAATTTACAGTAGGAGATGGAATGTTTTGACAATTTTAGTTCATTTGCATTCATATCATGGAACAATTTAGTTTTCTATGGCTTAGGAAATGACATCATGGTATGTTCGGGTTGAGGCGCATTAAGATTAAATTTAACTTGAGAATTTGATTTTTAAACGTAACATAATTACATGTTCTTGAAAAAATGAACTCTTAAAATTTTAAACTTTTTAAAATCAATTCATTAATATTTTTAAATAAATACGACAAAGACAGAAACATGGTCTTAAAATTATATCATTGCTAAAGTTTCACGACTATGGAACTAAAAAACCATTAGCCTTCTGCAATAGCCAGATAGGTGACGGACTGAAGAGGCAACCCAAACTTCGCGAGCTCAAGTCCCTCATCGAACTAGACCACGGTTTTCATTGCTCTGGTAAAATAGTGTGATATAACTTTACTCAGTGGAGCAAATGAAATGGAAATATTTAGCTGAACACACAGTATGGATGAATTTGACTGGTGATTTCTATGAACTTTAGATGAGGATTTCAAGAGTAAACACAGATGGGAAACGATACCCCGTGGATACATTTTATCGATTAAAAACAGCGAGTGACGGAATGGAAGAGTTTACGTTCTTGGAGATTCCCGGTCCCAAAGCAATTTTGGACAGATTACCCCAGACAGGGTACGGCACTTGGTTGAAGAGTACACCGACCTCTGGGAATCGTATTGCACCACCCACTGGTGCGCTGGTGGTGTTCACGCGAGTGGATTCGAGGAGGCCGCGTACGAGTCATCCCACCCGCCGGGATAGGCACTTCGTTCACCTGACGCTAGGAGGCGAAGCGAGCGGAGCAGCAATACGGCCCCATGCGATACGGACGCGATGGATGAACAGGTGGGCTCGGTGGAGGGGAGGAGAGGGAGAGGTGGGGCGGGTAGAACAAAGGGGTGAGGCAAGAGTAAGGGATGGACGGGCAGGGTGGCAAGTTTTTGGTAGGCTGTGGACGTCGCGAAAGGGGAAGGCGTGCGGCCGGGGGAAAAAGGGGGTGCGGGAGGGTGGCCGCGTGCAGCTGACAGGGACATGGAGGGAGCGCAGAGGGCGGAGGGGTTGAGGAGAGCCGGGGGAGGCGCGAGGTGATGGGTGCACGGACGGAGGGACGCTTCCTTTCGAAAGGGGCGCAGAATCGAAAACCCCGCACGAGGGTGGCTGCGGGATTCTCTTTCTCGGCAGCCTCGAATCTCGGCGCGTCCACGAGCATTCTAAAAATATTAAAACTGTGCCCGACGAGATGTCGAGGAAGGATACTATACTCAAACACTATTAAATATAGCACTATTCCTATATTTTTTTACTGTAGTGTACAACCATTAGGCCACCATAAGATAACGGTTAAAATGAGTAATGCGTCACATAAAAAAGTTTTGTGAAACGGTGTAACCTTTTAGAGTGCTAGGGTATTCTAGAAATTCCCATAATGGGCCGAAAACATGATAAACTTTCGCGCTTAATGGAAATGACCCCTTTGCTGATGAAAATAAGCTTTCAACATGGCTTTCGTGAAATTTTGAAGTGACAATGACAAAATATTTCCTCTGTACTACATTGTTTTTGTAGAGAATTGAAATATATATCTGCTGTTTCCCAATTATTCGTTCGATCACTTATTTATTACAATGCTTTGTAAATAGCATAGCACTTCATGTAAACACTTTCATCCATTAGCTATAATTTTCTTTTGAGGTAAACGAAAACACAAAAGAGTCATCATTGAAGATCTTTACAATTCTGGAAGATACAGAGAAGTGCGTTGAGTGACACCCAGAGCGTCAACAGTGGTGCTGATACACTTGAACTTAACGGCTTTCATTATATTTAAAGTACTTGAATTCTGTTCAAAATTCTATGTGAGACCAACTAAGTTTATTAAATGCTAAAAAATACAACATGACTGTCTTCTTGTAAAGAATGTAGGTGACACAAGCTGAGGAAAAAGTTAGTCGTATCAAAAAAGAATAACGGTCCTATATGATGGCGAGGAAAGTCTCTTCCAAGAGATTCTCGTAGCCATTAGCGTAGATCAAGTAATACATAAGGAACAAGCCATAGTCTTCGAAGTAACTTTTCTGGTAACTCAAGACGTGAATCCTTCATGGTTCGCCTGGCTGCATTAAAAAAAAGTAGCTGTTATTTGATCACGTCCAACATTTTACTGGGGCACGTTTCATCAAGAAGGAAACGAAGTGAAACCGTACTAATCTACTTTTCATTTCTTTCTGGTTCGTTCTCCTAGGTTAAAGCTGATTTAAATACAAATTCCCCGTGGCGCAATATCAAGCGACGAATTCGGTCTTCCATACCTACTGCGAATGCGGTTAGGGTCCAAATGCGAACGAAAGAACTCATAAAAGAGGCAGCAGAACCGTCTTTATCTGACTTTAAATTGTCTCTAGATGGAAAAGCGAAATAAAACCTCCCCTGGGACCAATCTTATAGCGTCTTCTGTGGACTTTTAAGGCTGGTATGGATCAGGCGATGAGCTCAGAAGTTAGTGGAGGGGAACTCACACAAACCCATACCGACAGGCATGGTGATCTCATAAGCCTCCTTCCCCTCGCAGAACTCGACTCGTACGTATATATTTGAAAGAAACGCCTCAGTGAGGACCCTTATTGAACGACGACGATGGCTCCGATTCCTGGATTCTCCAGCTCATCGTCCTGAAGTGTTACGCTTCCCTGCAAAACACAAGAGCGTATCGGGACAGGGCGTAGCAAGGCGGAGGAATGGATGGGTGGAGGAGACTTAGGGAGGGAAGACGACCGCCTCTCACTCCTCTCGTTCCCATGCGCGAAATCGAGAAACGCATATTATAGGAAGATGAGGATGGGGGAGAGGATTTAAGGGAGGGGGAAATTATTCCACGAAAGAACTTATTCCCTCCAGAATCGGATTGGAAAGAAGTATATATACGAGACATTCATAGTTATAATAAGAGTACTCTAGTGCGACGGAAGATAAGAACCATCTTCTTTGATGTTATGGAGGGATTATGGATCATGCTGTATCCTTAGTCAATGGGAGAAAATTGAAGGAAATCAAGTGTTGTGATTTGCTTACTTTTCATGGAAAACATCGTGAGTGCACTAATTTACGCCCGGATCGCCGGGAGGAGAGATGTAGTAACGGGCCGGAAGTCCACTGACGGTTCAAGCAAGAAAAGTAGTTTTTGTTTTTTTAAGTATCTACCCCTACGGCTATGTGACCCGGTTCTTCTCGAGAATAGTTCGGAGTTACATTTAAAATCGCACCTGCACGATACTAATGGAGAAATTCTTATGGTTACGGGGTGTGGCGGGAAAAGGGATCAATGAAAAGTGGAAAATATTGAAGCAAAGTGCTGCAGAATGGCTAGAGTTCATTGGAGGAGAGATGCGCGAAGGTTGTGAGTTGGAGGGACTCTAATTGATACAAACAGCAATTAACGAGCCACACCAACTGGTAGGCTTCAAAGATAAGGGAGTGTGGGGAGGTCGAGGGTGTCGACGGGCATGAGCGAGGGAAGAAGGTTATTAAGGGAGGAAGATGGAGAGAGATTGGAGGGAGAGGCGAAAGTTGGGTCAAGTCTTCAACGAGATGAGAATGGAAGGGGAGGCTAAAATGGGACATCTCAAGATGGGGGAGGCGCAAGGCACTTGCGGGGACGACATCCTTGAGTTACGCTCGCAGGGGAATACGATGCAAGAGGCACACGCGGGAATCGTCAGGCAAATGGCCGCAAAGAGAATGAGCTAATTAAGCCGTCTGTATCTATTTGTAACTCTTTTTGTGCACACGGTCGTAGCCCAGAACATCAGGTCCGAACTACTGAAGAGCTGATGACTCTAGACTGTTTCTAAATGGCAATAAAATGTTTTTTTAAATATTTAGTGGCCGTAAATAACTTTCCATGGCAGTGAAATATATAGAAGGTGTCCAGTTCTACGGCAATAAAAAGAAGTATATCACATAGCAGTTGAAAAACTATGAGAGCATGAGAACACTACCTACACAGCCAAACATTAGGTCCACCTATCTTCACTTACAATTATACCACTAGATAAACTACGGTTCAAATCTACCTTTTTAAAATTAGGAAATAGAGTCTGTATTTAGAAATGGAGAAATACTATAAGGCGTGTTGACGAGCTATATGTAACAGGCTAATAGAAACCAGTGATTTTTAGGGCACCTTCATCCACGTTCTTACGAAAAGAACTATTGAGGGATATAAATTTTGAATTTACACATTTATTTGGGGTGAATTGGTTGCAGCTCCTGCTATTTTCTTCTAGAAAGCCACTGTTCCATCAAGACTAAATATGTACAAGGATAAGAGGTAAGAGTGTTACGATGCGATGTAAATATTCACAAAATGTGAAATATATAGATCTATTGTAATAGATGATAATACTCATATTTTCTTGGAACTCGTCGGCTGTATTCATAGACCGTATAAATAATTCCCCTCCTTTTAAAAGGTAAAAGATAAAATTGCTAAGAGGAGGCGATCGAGCTTAGGTACTCTCAAAGGGACGGTGAGGAAGGGGGGATAAAGGTCTCCTCTCCCTTGGCTGGTGGCACTGGGGTGGGTGAGGAGCAAGCGGGAAACGATGGTTGGTAGAATGAGAGGACAGGAGGGATAGAAAGAGGGAGGGGTTAAGAAAAAGGGGGTAGAGCGAGAGAGAGAGAGGATTACAGGGTCCCAGGAGATCACAAGTTGGAGTGGAAAGGGTAGGTGGGATGAGGAGTAGGACGAGGCAGAGCGGAAGCAGTGGGGAGGGGTCTCCGGAGGGTAATAAGCGACGTTCCTGGGTCAGAGGATGGAGGGTGGGGGAGGGTAGGGTGAGATAAGGAGCATTTTGGACGACTTTGGTGGTGGTTGGCGACGTGAGGGGGAGAGGACGGTAAGGGTTTTGGCGAATGAGAGTGTCGGGATGACAGGGACGAGGTGGGGAGGAAAAGAGGGAGAGGGATTGGGCGAGAGGTAAGGAAAGCGAAAGAAATGGGAAACGTTGATGAAGAGGGGGTTGAAGGGGGGGGGGCAGCGAGGAGGAGCACGTATGCTCATTACGGCGCAATGCGTTGCACGTGGATGGCTTAGCGGTAGTGTGTGGACATGCCGTGCATAACATTTGGGGAGAGCGATGGCAGAGAAACCGTGGGGCCTTAATTTGCGATGCAGTTACTACTGCAATACCAGAAAATGAGTCAAACTTCGTAGGATGAATTTAATTTCATTGTATCCGTCGTCTTTTTTCATCTAGACGATGTTTCTACATTCCAGTCCCAATTTCATCGCAAATTTAATTATTTCTTGGATGATTGAGCTACTCTGCGGTAAAAAAATCTCCTACCGAGAGTGATTTAAAAATTTAACTTCCTTTCAATGCCCGCTACTTGTTAACACGCGTCCATGATAAAATATAACGGATTAAATATTTTCTTTCTCAAAAAGCTATCACATGTAAGCTTTCCTCAACGAATTCACCTTGTGACTTCTTATTAATTCATTACCTACTACGATAATAAAGCTCCCAATTAGAGAGCTTCTTATAAACGAGAAGTAAATACATTATTCATGGCAGTAATGCTTCTTTTTCCCCTTCACTTCCTGTTGGTGCCCTTTCATCCTTCCGGAATTACTCTTCCACGGTCCCCTGAGTGAAACTCTTCCCATGTCCACTCCGTGCCTTGGAATATCTAATGAATCAAAAGTCCGATGGAGTCTCTCCTCGATCGAGGATAAGAAAAATGATATTATATAATCGCTTTCTAAGCCGCCAGTCCTTAAGAAGAGAGCTATCTAGGATAAAATTATTACTGGCCAATTTTGAAAGTAGATATTCACACAACCTACTACTAAAAACATGAAAAATGCTCTTCAGGTAGTCTATTTTCCTTTCTGCATAATAAAGGGATCTTTGAGAGGATGAAATAATGTTTGAGAGGATGAAATAATGTTTGAGAGGATGAAATAATCTTTGAGAGCGCATAAAATAACTTTTTCACAACTGAAAAAGCAGGAACTATTTTAATTATAATATTCAAAGGCAGAGAATACGTTTGAATAATGAATCCTCGCACTAAAATGCTTTTAAGACAGTTAAAAAATAGTGAAATACAGAAATAAAGGAAAGAAATACATTATTTTCCTAAAAGTTTCTGCTCCAAATGTAATTGACCGATTTCGAGAAAGTCATCAATCGTAAACTGTACCAAGAAGATGAGCATAGAATCTTACTTCTTTGATGCATTGACGAGTAGAATGTTTTAGGTCATAAAAAAGGACCCAAGTCTGGAGCAACGAGTAGTAACTCTAACACCTGTTACACAATTCATATATTTATATTATTTGAGTCTCTTCGGGCATCAATGACGTCTATCCACCAGTAGCGGTGACTGAACACGTAGGCAAAACTGGCTACGGTAGATACCATAATCAATAATAAATATCACTGCATAAATCAGGAGATAATGGAACAAAGGTAATTGTCATTTTACAGCAGCGATTTAAGGAAAACATTCATGTACAGGGATTGTTGAAGAACATGAACGATTGACTTGACACGAAAATCAACAAGATTAAAAAACGTTGCCATCAGATGCCGGTAAAAAAGTATTATCCGCATTTATAAACGCTCTTTAGCTGCTCCGAGATTGGTAAAACTTGCGAGAAAAAATTTTAAATTGAAATTTCATGATTTATGACCGTTCTCAGATTATCGATCTCGTGGTGCATGGTAAAAATATTTTGAGGTACAATACGCGTTCATGTGAACTCTATGCCACGAAACAAAAAAATAAACGCTGGGCTGGATGATGGTGGAATGATGGACGAGTGAAAACTTTTCACTATTTTCAGCCCATGCCTCAGGGGAATATACGTATTGCTTCGACAAATAATCCGTCACTGGCAGGTGGAAAAATGAAAACCAACACTCGGGAGAGAAGGGCAGGGGACCGAAGGGGAAAGAGACGCTGGAATTCTCCTTTCTTGGTATCCACTTAAGGACTGCACTCGAGTGATAAGAATGGACGAGGAGACGATTCGACATCCCAAGGACGGAACTATCACTCGAACAGCTTTCTCCTATTCCCCCTTTTTTTTGCGAAAATCGCTCTCGCTGACGTTCTTGCCCCCACGAATTCGTCGTGCGTCTTCGCCTCAACAAACCTCCCACCATTCCTCCAGCCCTCAACGACTGACTCCTATTCTCTCCTTTCTATCACATCGTTCACTCTCGTAGCGCGCTCAAACACACCCTCAGATGGGGTCCTACACGTCCAGGGCACGCGCCACGGTTCCATCTCCAGTACATTCCCGTTGCCCATCGAATCACACCAGCCAGCACCGTAGAAGTCGGTGCAAAAATGGAGCAACGAAGATTGCTATACCATTCATTCTTACCAAGGCTGCTTTCCACTAGGAATTATTAACTAGTATTCAATAGAAGGCATGTAGCTTGTAAAGCGTATACAGAATTTTTCGGATCTCGTAGGAAACTTGAAATCGGTACATTCACTCACTGCATGTTAAACGTGTGTCGCACTCTTCACGTGCAGATGATAGGATATAAACGGGATTAATTAATGCTAGGTGTTTGGTTGAGAAAATCAAGTAATTGGATGCACCAATTCCTATGGTATCTAATTCTTTAGTAACACGGGAGAAACTAATCTCTGAATACGGTTTAGATTTCAGGAGGTCAAGTTCCACAGTATGGAAGGTGTGATTTTTAATTTTTTATACTCTCAATTATAAAATTATAGATTTATGGGTGAAATATATATGGCACTGTAAGGATATCCCCAGTTCTATGCGCCTTTCAACACAGAGACCATGCCATATAAGTCTTTACTGTATTTCGGATATGGGTTGGAAACCTGTACAGACCATTGGTATAAATTGACCAATATATTTACTTAATGTTGGTTATATTTCTGAAAAATGTAAGGGAAAAGAGCGAGATAAAGTAAAATATTAGCTCATGTATTGTGAAAAAGATAATCTTGAGTCTAAGAGAATACGGAATAAGTCTATCCTGTCTTTTGACTTTTAACTACTACATAAAATTTGCATGCCAATTAAAAAGTATTATAACCCAGAAAACTTCAAAATGTAGTATTTTACATTCTAAGAATGTAGAACAGGCTAGTAGAAATTTCTGGTGAGTCATTTTTCGACCCAAGGAGCTGAGGAGGACGCAGCTGTTGATTACGGTGACATTCATGAGAAGAGCAAATAACTTTTTGGTCCACTTCCACTTTTGCCCTTATGTAATTATGGCAATTGACAACTTGTAATGATCCCTACAGTTCAAACGAGCCTTTTTTATTCGAAGTACATTTTGAGTACCAAGGGGAGATAGTAAAATTGATCACCGAGGTAAACAACCTCAGAAAGAGGTGCTTAACTGATTTACAGAAAGAAAATGGAAAAAATAGACGCATACTTAATAACCTAAGAAATAACGGAAGGGATACCGAAGAATCATTAGGTCTTTGATAAGGAAAGAAGGAAAGATTACACACCTGGACATTTCCGATTTCCAGAAAGAGGTTTCTTTCGTAAATACGTTCATTTTCCGGATGCTTTGTTCAGTTTCATAGGCATTTCGGATGGAAGGAAACAAAATAATTAACTATTTACTAAGGTTATCAAAAAAAAGTTATAAAAGTGATTTTAAGGGGAAATCAATTTATTCCTGGAGAGTTCTGCAAATATATCCGACTACATGTTTTAAAGAAGTTGACAAAAACTCATCGATATTAAACTGGTAAATATGATGTTTAGATTACGTTTATTCACACATCTTCTTGTTATCAACCACAATATTTTAGCCAAGATTTAATCCTTACATTTTATTCTTCTGGAATTGACAGGAACTTTATGAACGTCAACAACATCAACTGGAAATAAGTACGAAGTACAAAGGTTAATCTCATTATCATCGGAATCAATAATCATCATCGGAATTTATTATAGAAAAAACGAAAAACGCAATGAATAATCAAGAGCAAATAGGCGGAAAGCTCAACTACTAAGATATAATGGGGAAATAATTTACTGAAAGTTGCAAATTGATTTATAGATCATCATAATCATCAAAGGTCAGCAATCCTAGGATTGGTTTGACGCAGCCCTCCACTCGATTCTTCTATCGGCCAACCTCTTCATATTGACGTAGCTTCTCTCGTTTACATCCTTCACAACTTGCTCCATATGCCTCATACGAGGTCTGCCTTTTCCATTCTTCCCGTTCATTTTTCCCTCGACGATTGTCTTCATCAGGCCACCGTGTCTTAAGATGTGGCCTATTAAGTTGTCCCGTCTTCTTTTGAAGGTTTTCAGCAGACATCTTTTCTCCCACTCTTCTTAAGACTTCTTCGTTTGTCACTCGATCGATCCATTTTATCTTCATCATTCTTCGATAGCACCACATTTCAAATGCTTCGAGCCTGAACTTCTCTGCTGCTGTTATTGTCCATGCTTCGAAGCCATATAATACAATGCTCCAGATCTATGTTCTAATGAAATGCATCCTCACTTCCACGCTTGTATTGGCAGCTGTAAGCAGAATCTTATGGTAAAATGCCATTTTTGCTTGGGCAGTTCTACTGGCAATTTCTCTTTTACTTCGTCCATCGCTGGTTACTCCGCTTCCCAGGTAGCAGAACTCTTCCACCTCCTCGATTTTTTGTTTTCCTAATTTAACATTGGTCCTGGCTTCCTTTCTCCTACTGCATACCAATACCTTCGTTTTCTTTTTATTTATCTTCAGATGATATCTGGTCATTGTTCTTTCCATATTTCCTAGTGTCTTCTTTAAATCTCCTTCTGTTTCTGCCATGACTGCTATGTCATCGGCGAATCGTAGCATGCTGATTTTCTACCCGTGAATATTCACTCTCGGAGACTTTTCTTTGACTTCTTGGACGGCTTTTTCGATGTAGACATTGAATAATACGGGAGACAGTGCACAGCCTTGTCTCCCTCCTTTCTTTATGCTTGCTTCTGTACTGCTAGGTCTTGTTTTGATTATGGCCACCTGGTTTTTATACAAGCTGTGGATAACTCTTCGGTCATTGTATGATACTCCAATTTCTTTCAGAATTGTTAGCATCATGTTCCAATCCACGTTGTCAAATGCCTTTTCCAAATCTACAAATTGAACAAACATCGGTAGATTCTTCTCTATTCTCTTCTCTAGAAGTAGCCTGAGAGCCAAAATCACTTCTCTTGTGCCCTTGTTCCTTCTGAACCCGAATTGGTCCTCATCCAGGAACTCCTCAGCTTTTCGCTCTATTCTTCTATAGATGATTCTCGTCAATATCTTTGAGGCATGTGTCGTCAGACTTATGGTCTTAAAATGTTCACAGTACTCAGCCCTCCTATTTTTGGCAATAGGGATGATGATGTTCTTCTCAAAGGCCGCGGGTATCTCTCCTGTAGAGTACATGTCGCACATGTTTTGTACAGCTGGATTAATGTCTTCTCTACGGCATTTTTAATTATTTAGGCAGGAGTATTATCTATTCCCGAAGCCTTATTTATCCTCAGATACTTTATTAACTCTGATCTTAAGATCGGGGCTCCCAAATCATCTTTATCTTTTTCTTCGATTACTTCCTCTCTGATAGCTTCCATTGTACAACTCTTCCAAGCATTCCTTCCATCTCTTCATTTTATCCTCATGTTCAATTAAGAGTTCTCCATTCTTGTCCCTGATGCTGTTACATCTTAAAACCCGTTCCTTGAAGTGATTCCTCACCATCCTGTAGGCAACTTCCACATTTCCTTTTGCGAGTTTGCTTTGTACATCTTCATATAGATCCTTCATCCATATTGCCCTTGCTTTTCTCGCTTTACGGTTTATTTCATTCCTGATTATTTTGTAGCGAAGTTGCCCTTATTTAGTTTCCACATTTTTATATTTTATTCTCTCTTCAATCAATTCCTAGACTACTTCTGTAATCCATGACTTCTTCATGACAACTTTTTTTCTCCCCAGAGCTTCTTTTGCTGCTTCCTGTAGCCCGATTTTGATGTTCTTCCATCTCTTTTCCACTGATTTTACATTCAAATCCTCTTTTATTTTGTTTTCCACTGCCTTCTGAAAGGCCAGCCGTTGTTGAGGTTCCTTTAGTTTCTCTACTGCCATACATTCTTCATTGATTTCTTCAATTTCTTGAATTATAAGTGGAAATTCATCATCACAAAATTTTGGTCACTGTCGATATCTGCACCCCGGTAGCCTTTGCAGTTCTTCACCTTGTTTCTGAACCTCTGCTTCACTAAAATGTAGTCAATTTGAAATCTTTTCCGTTGGTGGTTTTTAATCAATGTGTTTGCCACCACCAACTTGTGTTGTGTGCAGAATTCTACAAGTCTTTCTCCTATCCCATTTCGATTTCCCAAGCTATATTTTCCAGCTATTCTTCCATGTTTACCTTCGCCAACGACAGCGTTCCAATCTCCTAAAATAATTAAGTTTTCTTCTCCTTTTACGTGCTTTATTACTTCCGTGATATCCTCATAGACGTCTTCCACTTCTTCATCTTCGTAGTCCGACGTAGGCATGTAAACTTGTACCACAATGGTATCTGTAGGCTTGGTTTCAATCTTCACCATTATAATCCACTCACTGTACTGCAGGAAGCTCTTCACGTGCAGTCCTGCACTCTTCCTGAGCATTGTATCTACTCCAGCGTTACTATTTTTTGATCCAGTGTGAATGATGCTATAACTTCCACTCTAGAAGTCTCCTTCGGGCCATCTCAAGTTACTGATTCCTAATATGTCGAGATCCATTCTTCGCATTTCCACCTTAAGGTTCTCCAATCTCCCGCAGGTCCTAAGTGATCGCACGTTCCACGTTCCTACCCTAAAATGACTATCACACTGATGTACTCTCTCGGGTAGTCCCCGCCCGGAGATCCGAATGGGGGACTATTTTACCTCCGGAATATTTTACTCGAGAGGGTGCCATCACGTCATGATAAGAAAGAAAGGAGTGGAGTAGCTGCGACTCCTCGGGATAATAATGTGGTGGTTTCCCCTTGCATTCCACATCGCAGTACTACAGCCGGTAAAGTAAATTTATACGTAAAGTTATAGAGATTAGGCAATTGAAATTTCTTTGCCTAATTTCATATACTTAGTCTATAATTCTGTGACTTAAAGGAGACTTGCTACAAAAAGAGAAGTATATAATTCTAATAGGGAAGTACAATAATTTGCTCAGCTAAATTTAGATAAAAGTTGATGTTTTCATTGATGAAATAACTATTGATAAGCTTGTAGCCTATAAACAATCTAGCGAGCAAAATTTAATGGAAATGCTGCTCACAACCCAGCAAGTTTCTCATTTACTTTTGCTACCAAACAAATTATGTTTAATTGCATTTAATGACGCAGATGCAGCTTGAAGTCACTTAAACATTACCAGTGACACCAAGAGGAATTAAATAATGAAAATAAAAAACTTTATATAGCTTCGATTTTAAAAAATAGTTCCAGGTTGAGAAACGCTGGAGCTTATCTGTTTTTCGTCGAAAGAGTCCATCACGGAACACGAAAGAAACGTTAGGCAACCACAATTAAGTTCAAACAAGTTAAGATTGGGTAGTTTGAGATGCAATGGGGAAATTTCGAATTCCACAAGAAATAAGTTTGAATGGCTCGTCTCCGGTTATCTACTCATGGTATCACGAATTGTTTACGGGAGAATAAGAACAGACGGCCGACCGATCGACAGTTTAATCTCACCAACTTTTTACTGTTGCCTCAGCGACAGATGTGATGAGGGGATAGATCGAATCGCTCCTCGGTGTCATCATAAAACTCGTGTGACTCGTGTTTTTTTTCCAGTAGCTTTTATCTTATCTCCTCGTATTCAGAGGGTTCCATTCCGGCTATTTCAACTCTCGGGCAACACCCATGGGTGTACGATGGAAGAAAAAAATCGTGCAGCGTGACTCGTGCGGGCAGTGCATCGCCTCACGGTCAACCTTTCCATTTTTCGTCCAAGTGGATAGAGTCACGGAATTTTGGAGGCGAAAAAAAATGGCGACGGACACACATCGGCAGCTGCACCTGCGATCAATGCCTAGACGTCCAGACGAGAGAGGCTGACGATTGCCCCTGCGAGGGGAACTAGAGGATAGAGGGGTCGGAAAGCACGGTTGGGCGGGTGAGAAAACTCGACCCCAAGTCTGGCAGGCTCTTGTTTCAGAATTTAATGCCTCGAAGTTGGCGATGGGCAATGTCTTTTATGGCACTCCTCCTGGAGGCGTCCTTCGGAGTGGGACGCCCCTTGCACTGCTGCAAGCCAGCAAGGACTCCCTTGACGAAGTGTCGCCCAGGCGGAAAATCTCGCCTCGTTTCCGTTCCGCCGATGGTACTGGCTCTCGTTGGATCCGTGATAGGTGTTGTGAAAGAGTCTTTCTAATAGAGGCACGGCACGGTGATATGAACTTGATAGTGGATGTGAAGAGTTTTTAGTAAATTAATACAGTGATGCATTACAAAATGGATCTATCATCAGCTCCTGAAATTGGCTACCATTGAAGTGGAGATGACCTTCCAAAAGACAATTGCCATTTCGTTTTGCTTCAATTACGCTCAGTTTTACAGGGTATTCACAACTACAAAAATGGTATGAGAACAGTCGTGTATGCTGATTTTCAGTTAGTTCTATCGACAAGTAACTGACAGTAAAACTTGACTCTTTAAGAAAACAGAAACTGCAGGTACTCACGACATTAAAAAAAGTTCACATAATTTTCTGGGCAACGTATACCAATGGTCCTGAGATTCATGGTTTACAGAACAGAATTGTCTTTTCTTACAGTGTTTTTGTTTCTCCAAACATTTCGATACACCATGAGTAAAATCACGAACTGAAATCAGAAACTCTCACAAATATTCTTTGGCTTCATTTCTAAAAAAGAGAAAATATTTTTCTCATATCTTGATTTCATAATATCTATTTTGACTTTAATACCAAGAGTTAGTCGTATTTTAACAAATTTAAAGATTTAAAGAATATTTCTATTAACTTACTGGCCTAAATGAAATCAGTTTCGTTAGTAACTTTGAAGGTAATGGTGGATTAAAAAAAAACCTTTTGTAAGAATCAATTCTTAAATGTTAGTCCAGCATAAATCATTTCTTCTTAAGTTAAAAATCAGGAAACCGGAAGTTTTTGCTTCGCCAGCAACTACTGTTAACTGAAGAATATTTCAATTCTAATAACCTTCATATCCCCGAATTTTTTCTCCTTTTCTCACATATGAGGATAGCAAACTATATTTATACAGTAAAATGTGAAAGGAAAATGCTTGATAATGAATGCAAAAGGTTGCATAAGGAAACGACAAACTTCGAGATGCTAAACGAAGACCTTTTGGAAATTCAGGAAAGCACAAAAAATTCCTGGAAGCATAATGCCACTACAAGAGAGAAGTGAAAACAAAGTAGAGTGTAATGGATTAAATGGCAAACATTATTATCAGAAAGTGGCGAAATATCAGAGATCACTTGAATACGGTCGGCAGTATGCAGGTTTGACTCTCTGGGATTTGGCGCGTGAGAAGTGGTGCAAAAGTGATAAGGTAAATAAACGTGTCTTATGGCACTCTGCAAGAGTAGTGAGTAAGCAAAATTCATAAATGCGGCGTGGTTAGCCTTGAGGGGAAGTCACAAATGTCGCTTTAGAGAACGGTCGAGAGAAAACCAATTTATCGGACTAGGATTCATTAACTGAGTCACGAAATAGTCTAAATGGATGGTGGGGAAGGAGGTTGGGAAGGAAAGAGAGAGAGGCCGAGGGAGATTGTTGTGGTAGGGAAGGCGGCGGAGGGGTCTTATCCTTCCTTGGAGCGACGAAAGCCATCTCTTCTGCCCCTACCCCCTCCGCCCTCGCAAGAGTCCCCCAGGCACCGTGCGGTCGGTGACCGTCCAATCTAAAGTTGACGGCTCCGTGGGGAGTGCAGCAGGGCAAAAGGGGAGGAAGGGTTTGGGAATGGAGGAGGAGAGCTGAGGAGGAGTTAGGGTGGGGAAAGAAGGCTGAGAGGGTTAAGGAGGGTCCAAGGGTGGATTGAGGGCAAGACGGAGGGGATAGGGTAGAAGGGTCCACCATCCAATGTTGCCGATTTAGCGATTTTATCGCCAATTTTGGCGACTTTCCCCAGCGTTTGGCAAAAATATTTTCGAATCGGCACCTTTGGCAACGGGTGGACTCTGGCCGGGAGCAAGAACTTCCCCAAATTTGTCCAAACCAAAAACTTAATGATACACTCTGTAAAAAAGTGCCGAGAAACTCGAGCGAAGCAGTAAAACCTGCTTTTGGTGAGCATAAATCTCACACTGAAAGCTTCCTCTGCGATCTCCAAAATTTTTAACAGGAATTTCACAAGCCACGGTCATTCATTCAAACGAGGTCGGCGAGTACGACTGCAGCATGAATCAAACTATGATTAACCTAATTTTTTTTTGTCGCGAACGAAGATGGATACGGGAGTTCGGAGGTACTCTCCTAATACGAGCACACCCACGCACCCATGTGTGGCTCTTCGGAGCTCTTCCTCCGCACGCAGTACACGCACATGTAAAATACGGATTCTGGCCACACTGCACCGAGATCCCGGTGCAGAGGCGCTGTTGTCCGTGCGAAACAAGCAACGGTGAAGAAAGTTGACGGAACTTTGGTGAAAGAATAAAAGAAAGAGAGAGAAAAAGAAAGAGAGAGAAAAAGAAAAGGGTGTGAGTCGCGAAATTTCGTGGGACGAAAATGGTGGATGTGGGATCCGGCGTCGAGGGAGGATTTTGCTAGGAGTACTGCGGGTGGAGGCAAGTGGATGTGAAAGATCCCGGATGCCGCTGCACCACGACGGTTATGGGGTCGGGAGGGGACCGAGGGAGGCAATTTCCATCGTCAGGGTCCACTGGTTCCCTGAGTGGCCTCTCTCAGGGAACCCGAATGCGGAGCCAAAGGAAAAAAAAGAAGGAACCGGGGCTCCATTCCCCCAATCCACATCCCTCTCCGATGGGGAAACGCGGGATCGCATGCATCGACTAACGTTTCGCCGCCCAACCCGGTCGCGTCCATTGTGTCCGGTGCTCGGGACGTTCCGCACGACTCGAGCGGCAAAAGTGATTATTTCAAGCGCTTTGAATGGCAGGGATTCGCTTTTAAGGGCACGGACGGATTGCGGATCTGAGAAATCATCGCAGAGGGCTTGCTCGAATTATGGCCCCGTAAACAATCATCTTGTGGCTTTGCCGGAGCATCATGTGGCTTCAGAGCCGAAAGCTTTCAAAATCAGAAAAATAACAATTTCCAACTAGCGCAGAGATGCTATGGGCCTCGATCATGGTTGAGAAACCCTTCAATGTCGATTCAATGATTGGAACGTGAACAATGCTCGTTTTCTGTAAACCACTGGCTATGAGCCATGAGTAAGGTTTGCATTAGCAGGCTTTGTATTATGGAACTCGGATATTATGGAGCACTGAGCACGTTTTCTAGAATCGGGAACAGTAATACACATATTTTTATTCAAAGTAAAACTATTCTTTAACTAACATTCTGCCCACTTGAAACGTGCTCTAACAGTCTCTTCTCGAGGGGCTACAAAAAGTCCAGGAAAAGCTCAATTCCAATAATGAAAAGAAAAATATTTGGTGCTAGAATTTAAGGCTTCCACGAATAAGCTCATATTTTATATCTATCGATGACACATTTAATGCGGGAGGTAAAAACTCAAACCCCTATATTCTAAGCAAAGTTAAAGTAGAAATCGATTGTTTTTTACCGCAGTTTCCGGGCAGAAAATAAATTTTCGAGACAATCGCGTACCATGAAAACACTATAATTAAACAGTATAACCATCAAGATTCTAATGATTTTTTAGCATAAAATACCAGCAAAAAGAAAGCTTCAAGCGTAGAAAACTTATTATTTGGCCAACCCACTCGATCTTGGACAGTTTACTACTAATACTATGCCATAACATCCTTCTGGCACCTTGTGAGAGGACACTTTTGAAAGGTTAAGAGGCATCATATACGAAGATGACGCACTTTACACCGTTGTTACTGCTGCCAAAATGAATATCCTCCCATTAAACCCCCGTGGGCCTTTCTAAACTCGTAAACTATGCACTTTTGCTTATATAAAACTTGAAAGAGACGCGGTAGGAGCCAAAAAGACTGACATACTTCGCTGCACACTCCATTCTGAAACTGGATTGCTGCGCTTGACGAGTCCACTTCACGACAGACAAATGGGACACGTACCGAAGCTGAAAATGCACATCTGCGGGGATTCGACCGCGGATTACCTCCGGGGGAGGCCGACACTCCACGGCGATCTCCCTATCTGCTCCCCTTCGCCCTCCACAAACCCGCCTTTGCTCAGGAAGGGAGAGAGAGAGAGAGAGGAAGAGATTTACAGCGAGATGAAGGCGGGGTAGTCAGTAGGAGTCGGTGGGCGGGAGGCGGCATTATGAGTTACGTTGCAGAGTGGCCTTCCGACGTCTACGCCAGACAATCAGACTCCCATACTCCTCCCACGGGTAGAGGGAGAAGCCGAGTGAAAGATACTCCCACAGACCCTCCATCCTCCTCTCTCTCCACCCCATTGCACTGGATCTGGTCCTACCCCTTTCTGCCTCCGCGACCGCCCTCCCGTTCCAACCCTCACCCCCCATTCGCCCACCTCGAGAGCGGAGGAGGGTAAAATACGACGCCGCGCGGCGCGGGCGGGAGAGAGACGGGGGGTCGGCTGGATGGAAGCGAGAGATTGCGGGGCGTGGGAGGAAAATTCGCCGGGGGGCGTGGGCAGGGACGTACAGGGTGGGGAGGTTGGGTAACGTTCTCGCAGGGTCGCATGCAGATAGGCACGGCCGGATGGCTTGAGAGATGGCTCAATGACAAGGAATAATGGAGGACGGCACAGGGCGGGGAATCGAGGGGGAGATCGGTCGGAATTTCGGGGAATAGGGGGATGGAGGGCGGGGCAGTGCACGGGGGCGGATGGTAGGAACCTTGCGGGGGCGTGGGGGATTGAGGCGAGGGGGTTTTTATAAGGGATGCCGGCGGACGGAGGGAAGGCGGCGGGCCGTATCCGCGCATGACGAACAGCTGACGAGGCGAATGCGGTCGGAAGGGAATACTGAAAGAGCAGGGGGGATGAAGAAGGGGGCAATTGATGGCGAGGGGGTGTAAGGGGAATGATGGCAAGGCAAACGTGGTACCTGGTTGCTCGGAGGCCATCCACGCCGCGAATACGATATGCCATAAACTGGACGGCTCAAAAGAGTTAAGAGGAATAACTGAGGCATTATTAACTTGGCCTTGATTTACGAGCAGCTAAGTTTATATCCTCCGAGGATCAGGTGAGAACCATGCCCTTCGGGAGACACTAGCATGAAGAGGTTGCTGTAACGGGACATATTCTCTCCGTAGTTGGCAGTGCAAGTACATGGACCGCATAAACAAACCTGCAAGTTATAGGAGCAGGAAGACGTAACTCACTTACTTACGCTGTAAAAGGAATTAGAAAGATGATACAGGAATCAGCTAGGAAATAAACTGAGGACTATAAAATCGTAGAAATAATAATATTTCTGACGTGTTTTGATAGAAGATGAAAAGTAAAATTCAAGACGACATACAAAAAATAAATAAAAAAGAACGTTTCTTTTACAAAAGTTCTTCTTTAACAGATTCCGCCGTTTCTAAATAAATATCACGTCCTGAAAGGACACGAAAAATAATTAACGCAGACAGAGAGAGGGCTAAATACCATTGAGAAACAAAATCTATGCTTATTTCCGTTTACTCTCCCCTTGGTACACATTTTCACTCCAAATAAATCGATGAATGCATTGAGAAATTGGCTCCTACCATGTCTGAACAGCGATAATTTCACTAATTTTGCATCTACTGTCATTCTAATGAGAAGTTTACTTTATATATACTGATATTAAGCTTAGTAAGATGAATCATGGAGAAGCAGAACTATCTGGAGAGCGAGAAGGGTTATACGCCATTATCTATCATACTCGTCATTCACCATTCTTCTACCTGAAGAATTTATTCCAGTCACATTTGTGCAGGCTAAAACACTAAAAATTGTATAAAAATATGAATTCATTTCGTAAGGGAAATTACAACAGTTTCTTTCAATAATTCAAAACGAGGGAGCGGTTACGATAGTTTGTCACTCATCTTACGAGGTAGTTATCGTGAAAATGATGCAACTGATTCTGTAACAATATTTCAGGCAGGCACTTAATGGTGATTAATGCGACAGTAGACACTTTCTGATGCAGGGAATTGAGAACGCAAAGATAAAGATTGCCAAGTAAGGTCTTCTTTGTTTTCCCCCGTGAGTAACGTCCAAAAACCGAATCCAGAGAGAAAACAAAAGAGAACGAGACGACTGAAATGGAGAAATCCACGGAGAGAGATAAAGAAGGGTGCAGGGGGTGGGTGAAGGCGAGATAGAGGGAGGAAGGAGGAAGAGGGAAAAGAATGGGAAGAAGGGGTGGAGAGGAGGAAGGGGACAGAGAATGGATGGGAGAGGAAAGAGGGGAAAGGGGGCAGAAACAAGACACCCCCTCGGTCCCTCTCTCTCTCTCGCGTTCTGTGGGTGAATCATGGCCATCCCTGGGCTGCTTCAACACTGGAGGGTTCATTTCCTGCCACGGGGGACTTCAGAGGGAAGAGAAGGCTTGCTTGGGGGTGGGACGTCCATGGAGAGGGTCCACCAAGAGGGGAGGCGACACCCTAGGGGGACGACGGAGGAGGGATCGGAGGAAGGAAGGGAGGGGCGGAGATTGCAGAGGACGATAGAGATACGGCCAGCTTGATTCGAACGTTATTGAGGCAGTGCGCTCGTTTTTTTTACACTTGCTACGCAAAGGTGGAGCATTTAAACAGAGCGTAAGATGATGACTGAGCGGAACGGGGAACAAAGGAACAAAACATGAAAGAGCTCGACCACAAGATCTAAGTAAGTGATGAAAAGCTTTGAAATGAGGGAATGCAATATCAGTGGCTAGGAGGAACAAATTTTAAGGACGGGCGAGGGTTTATGAGGGGAAAAGAGATTTACGGTTAATGAATTACCTTGAAGAAAGAACCATTTGTGCAGACTCGTCGCTGGGTTTTGTGGTCATAACGAGGTTATCACGTAACAGCTCTGCTTAAAGCCATCACTCTATCGGAGAGAGTGAAATCAACAAATGGAATCCGAGATGAAAATGGCAACGATTTTTCTTGCGTGGAAGCAATTTTTCCTCGCCCAATCATTGAACAGTATCAATGCCTTCGTGAAAGGAGAGAATCGTTATCAAGTTATGGAGAAAATAAACTTGACAGATTATGAGAGAGGAATCGAAGCTGAATTCTCACCAATCCTTGCAATCCCATAAAACTTGAGACTACGGAGCTTTCTATCTGAAGACATTTCATTACCAACACAGGATATCAGAGGGATTTTATTTCCTTTCTTTGCTATTATCCCCCATTCCTTTTCATAGACACAATTTCCTGTTAAGTTGAATGTTTAGCCACACAGAGGAGCCAATGATACATATTTTAAAGTATACTAAAATATATCAAAATCTTTTTTTGTACGCCGAATTTCCTACCATTGACAATTTGGGCAAAACGAATCAATATTTTCTTAAGGCTCACCATAAATGAACTTATAAAATATCATTAAGTGAAAAGAAATAAAGAATACCAAACCACTACTCCTTCATGCGCGTCACTTTCAAATTGATGAATTTCCAACGCCATATTTCGTACATTTCAACTACTTAATTTAGTTTGGGAGCTATAATGGATATGAAATTCATTAACATGTCTTGAAAATTGACCAGATTTAAATACGTGGTCACTGCATAGGGTTTTTGAATAAGAAGTAAAACTTAAAAGTAAGCGTAGCTTATACAAGGACTCGTTAGGTAGTAATAGAGAAGGTGGCATGGCATGAAGAAACGCCAGACCAAACCCGGATGAGTGCAAAGTGCCGTTAAGTATCGCCCGCCATAAAATAACGGAACGGAAACCGAATTTTAATCATAGCTTGCAAGGAATGAACCGTTGGCTGTGTACGTGCTACGGAACGAGGAGGAAGACGGAATGCATAAAGGGAGGTGCGGCAGCAGGAGGGTGCGGAAAGGGCAGCGTTGGAAGGACGGCTGGATGGGTGGGTGCGGAGGGCGGAGTGAAGTACGACCGGGAGCGGGGTCGGAGGAATATCTGCGGCTTTGAGATGAAGGTGGAGGGAATTTGTCGGAAATGCGGGCAGGATCGAGGGAGAATATGGTGAGGGGAGTCGGGAAGATTTGGAGGTTTAAGGAGAAGGGGGAGGAGGTGGAGTGCGGTATTTACGGCTGCACGCAAACGGGGAAATTTGGTTGTACAGGAAACAAAAGCCATGGGCTAAAGTGGGTCGTAAACATGAGCCTTTCTTCGCTGTCCGCAACGTGACAACTGAGAACCAAAAAGAAAATTGTGGTAATAACGCCTGATTACCATCTCGTGACCGCACTAATTCCACGACTGGTGCTCGGAAAAATAGTTTCATTTTTTTGTAACAAGAATCATCTTGTAGCCTAGGTAAATTAGATTCCAACGGTTCAACAAATGTGGAACATGATTAGTTGGACCTGACCTCTTAGAAAGCTATAGCATAGCTTGCAAGAAATATTCGGTTCCGATTGATGTGTAATGTGGAACAGAATTATATAATGGATGATTGAAAATATTCATCAAAAAATCGGTTGTCATTGGACGGAAGAGAAAAAAAAGGCGTTTCAGAGCAGATTAAGACACGAGCTTGTCATTGCTATTGGGAGGGGCGAAAGTTGATAGTTAATGTTTCCGGTACACAAGGAAGAGGATTTTCTAGGAAATGATTGAAGAGAGAACATTTTGTCTGTTTAGTCAGACACTGAGGTTGAAAAATCATAGCTGTCATTCTTAGGACATGAAAGGATAACTAGGTTATTTCTTAAGATTCAAATTTACGGGATAAAATTTTTCGAATATAAAAAGAAATATTTTTAGTGTGAAAAGTGGTGCCGTAGGGTCCAAGTAACTTGCTCTGAAGCAAGAACGCTGAACGAAATTTTCAGATATTTTTGAAAGTTATGTTTGGACAGTGATGAATAATGTACACCAAACACGGGTCAGAATGGAGAAGATGTGGAAGGGTGGATTTAAGTGACAGAGAGGAGGAAATACACTGAAACAAAAAGACTGGTAAGATGTCACCCGATTATATGTTTCAGATGAAATTGAGAGAAAACAAAGACAATGAGAAAAACTCGCTGAATAATATTAAAACGGTTGATTGTGTAAATAGGAATTAAGAGAGGCCGAAGGAATAATTTCACCCAATTTATTTAAATCCTATTACAACTCGTGCAGTATTCGAGAGAGTATGTTGCCGATTATAAGCCGTTGCATTGACTCCAGTTAATTACTTGATTCACACACGAAAAGCCTTATTATAAGGCTAACCTGAGCAGCAATATTCATAATTATGACAAAACCCTGGATGGACCATTGTGTTTAATATACCGTCGTATACAATAGCAAGATTTCCACGGAGAAAAAAATCAAACACCTTCGCCGGGATTACCGTTACGTGCTTAATACATTTGATCACGTTTATCGGAGAGGAGTCAGGAACTCTTAAGCCATCCCTTGATTCACAGATAGGATCTGACAAAGGGAAGGCCAAAAGTAGGACTTCATGGAAGATGGATGCCTCTTCAGTCTATGGATTTGCTCTCCGGTTGGCAGATGCAGAAAATGTATTCAATCTACGTGAGTGGCTCGCTAATGTGATTCCGTGGAATAAATGGATCGGAAACGCTGATGTGAAGAAGCAGCGGGTGCAATAGCGGGGAAGCAGTCGATAGGCCCCTGTGGGACTCATTGTCCCCACAGGAAGAGGAGACGCGTGAGGAGGCTGGGAAAGGGCGGCGATATGGCGAGATGAGATCGACTTTTGCCGCTGACGGGTGCGGCGAGGGGGCTGTGGAGTTTAAATGTGGGAGGGACGGGAGGGAAGGGGGCGGCGGGGATCGTAATGGTCGGTTAGGGGAGGGGGAGGAAGGAGGGAGGGGCGTAAGTGAGTCTCATTCTTTGCGCCTAAAAGATCCCCAGACTCCGAGGTCCGGCGGGGCCTTTGATCGCCTCATATACCCTTATAAATTATGAACGAAGAGATACCCTGGCCCCTTCTCTTTCCGCCTCTCCCTTGGCCCTTTTCACCACCGTCTCCTGAAAACTGCCTCTCTCTGAAGCTATAACTGCGTATTAAATTGCTGATAAAGAGACGAATTATACCGCTTCAGATTTTTCTGCTTGAAAAATACGGCGATTTCATATCTACCATTGAATTTTGGGTCAATACTGTTGCAATAATATTGCTAGGATGGAATATAAAAGGCAGAGCATGAAACATTTTCCCTTCGCACCATAGGAGTTCCTTCCAACACGGTTATTTTCGGCAGGCTTTAAACGGTCTACAAGTAAAATTCTTATCAGAGGTTTCGATTACTGCTGGTATTTGGGCTCGAAGTCGTATTGTTTATATCTTTTTACCTTGTTTGGCTAATTACGTTTTTGCTTCCCAAGATTTTAGATACAAAAAATGAGAGAAATCGGTAAATACGAACGCATCAAGTAAATGATTGCACACATGAAATAAAGCAAAACAATATTCAATGTTAGCAGTACTTCAAATTATTATAAATGAAAGGGTAATTTGAATAAGAGACAAAGAGATACGTTATATAATCTTCATTTTTTCTTTTTAATGCACCGCAGAAGAACGAAAATTCTAATTTTGCTGCCAAAGCATGCATATAACAGTAAAAATATTTTATCCTTTTCAGTAAATATTATGTAATGCAGAGGAATACCCGATTGGTTGTGGATAAAACTCTCGTCTGGTGGCCCAAAGTGGGCGATTTCAGAGCGTGGGTACTTTTCTGCTTCATATGAATGCTATGTAGAGAACATTAGCTATCGTAAGATAAAAACTATATTGGGAATAAATCAATAATTACTTCGTTTAAAAATATGAAATGCCTAAGCAGAAACAACGGTTTGGACTGCAATAATTTATCCCGGCAAAGAATAAAATAACCTGCTACTATCTTTCGAGCGTAGGGAAGTGACGTGTCAAGTTGGAGAAACCTAAACCATAACATTATTCATGTGGAAAATTACGGTTGCAGGATAAGTACCTGCCTGTTATTCTGTAAACCTGTTTACCGTATCCCAGGGCAACATCTCACTTCCTAAAATGCAATATAGAACTCAGTTTTAGTGATTGTAAGCTTAAAAGTGAATTTCGTTTCGTAAACAAAGATGCTACAACTATTAAGAGTTCAAATTTAGTTTAAGTTTTGTTAACCGATTCTGTCAATAAATAACTACATTTAAGTTAAGTATTTCATATAATAAGGGTAAATACGACAAGAGTTATGACTGATATCACTCGGCAGTAATGAATACAAAAAAAAAAATTTCTGCCTATCACGCATAAACGCTTTACTTAGAGCCAAAAAGTCCCTCGTAAATCCTTAAAAAATCACGAACGTGGTCAAGAAAAGAAATCACCTCGTTTGTAGGCAGAAAATATGAAATTGAAATCCCTAACTTCTCTCTGATCCTCACCCGTTTTTCATTGGCACAACCTCCATTTATCAAATTCGTTCCTCCGTCGGAACGGAATGTGGAAAATTTACTTCGGCGAATACATGGACAGTGACGGGAAGAGAAACATAGGCAACATCAGAGGAATAGCAAGTTAGAAAGAAGAGTAAGTGAGGGAGGGAGTAGATGATAGAAGAGGCAAAAGTGGGGAAGTTGGGAAAAGGGGTGGGGCGGGGGACAAAACTTCCGAGGTCGGCAGGGAGGTAAGCGGTAGGTATGCAGGATGGGGTGCCTGTGTGGAGGACGCAAGGGGGTCGCTGGCTGCACAAAAGAGGATCCCAGCGTGTGAGTAGAACAGGGGGAGAGGGTAGGGTAGAGAGGGTGGGGGGGGGGGGGTGGTTGGGACGTGAGGGATATCCGGTCTGCGGGGCCGGCCGATGCGAATGCAGGGTCGGTGGGGAAGAGAGGATCAGACGCCCATTCCGACCGGCGGACTTCCGACTTCGGAAGAGTCAGCACTTTGGGAACACACTCCGAAAACAGGGTGCACCATTCGGAAAGACGGGATTCTTCTCCCGGGGATTAAAAACAAAGTAATTCCGGGAGATATTACCGTAAACTTTTGTGCCTTCGCGCGGCCATCTATTTCTCTTGGGGGCGACCTTGTGCGGGCGGATGTGTGAGTGTGTGTGTGTGGGCGGTTGACGAGATGGTGTCGGGGTGCCATCTGCCTCCTCGATGGTGGCGGGGGACCGGAGGAAGGAAACGGGTCGGGGAGGGAGGGACGGGAGACTGGGTGATATCTGCGGGAAACGGCCGTCGCCGGAGACCTCTATCGGCGGAGATACTCGCTCTCCTTTACTCTCCAGCAACCAAATTCCAGGGGATCTAGGCTCGCCCGGGCAACCCAGAGGACGTAGAGCCTGAACCAATAACTCCAAGAGCCAATTACTCTTCTAGCCGCCAGTTTTATTATACCGCTTGGGCGCTCTTCCGTCTTTATGCCTCATTCGGCCAATTCCCCAGCTGCCTTTCACGTTCGCGTAAGCACGGCAAGAGAGGAGGCAGCGGGAAGAATTTGATGAAATTTCGTGAATACTGCGAGGGCTACATGAGCTCTTTTAATTTCAGTAAAAAAATTCTACAAAGAACATTGTTAGGTAGAAATTTTTCCCAAGGAATAATTTTCCTCCCGCGAAAGGCTACAGTGATGGCGAAGAACGATTTAAGTAATGAATACCACGGCGAGTCGTATAAAATAATTAAAGCACAAATGTCATCAAAAGTAAATGACAACATGATGTAGCATGCCATATCTCAAAATGGTAAAAAAATTATGGCTCAAATGGTATATATATAAAATTAGAATACCTCATGATGAAAAAGTCTCATAAGAGATATTTTAGTTAACCGGCTGTAAGCTATTGCTCCGGATTCCTTATCCTCCACGCCAACGAACAAAGAGAAGTGACGAGGAGTGGCTACATATTTTTTAAGAAAAATAAGATAAACTTCCACAGTCTCACGATGGTCTAATATGAGAAAATTACTCCCCAAATTTAAAATAATACAATTGCAGGAAAATAGTACTTCATAACACACTCCTGGACGTTTTAATATTCCCTGATAAGCATAAAAAATACCCATGCTTCTCGTAGTCTATAGACCAAAACTATATTTTTATCGATTTCGGCTGAGTTAAGTAATAAAACAAAGTACATTTTGGGGTTAAGCTTGCTCGGAGAATTGACCAGAAAATAATGGGTTAAATACTGGAGTTGAATACGGAAAATTATTATGAAAAGTGAATTTAAAGAGGGTTCAATGAGTGATTTAATCCATAAGACTAGCAGACCTGCTGCCTGCTTTGCTGGCACTTTTTCGTATGCAGAAAGAAGGAAATTGTTATTTTATAAATAGAGGAATGTGTCCCATTCTAATTATCCTATGTTTTTGTACTTTTTTCTACACCATATTTCATTATATTTTGTCTCCCACTCTCAAAAACCACGTTTTTTGCATTTTTCTCTGCACCACAAACTGCTAAAAATCCAAAACTACTACCAAATCATACAGACAGAGAATCCACTCTAAACGCACCAAACCTTATACTTTTAGCTCAAAACTTGGGAGAGAGCAAATCAAAACGGATACAGAATGACTGACTGACTGACTGACACGCTACAAAATTAAAATATATTCGAAATAACCAGCTGATTTAGCAAAAACATTAATACATAACAAACGTATCATAACCTTCTTTCAACTATTAGAAAAGTACCTAAAAACGCCTAGCTTTGAAATTCACAATTCAGTGACAAGATCGGGGCCGGTAAGCAAAAATTGTTTATTACACTATCTGCAAATCGAAAACGTCAATTAATATTTTCATGCTTACAAATTTGAATGATGAAACTAATTCCTCTTTCTTCAACTTCTTCAATCCTATTTTTTCCCCTTTACCAAAAACGTCTCGGTAGATTTATGTTAGAATTGGTTTTTTGAGCTTTTTGAAATATTTTAGGTAAAAACCTGCTCGTCTACTGTGTAAAATGTAGAATGGAACGCAAACACTACAAAATATTTGGGGATCTGAGCAAGGTATTGGGTGACAATTTCAAACGCATCGATTGCGTTCTAAAATTTCTTCATGAAGTGAATTTACTACCCAAAATTTAAGACGCATTGTAATCTGCCCAACAGCTTTAAATGCAAATCTTTTGCCATAAGACCAATACAGAGTTGAGCCTATCGTGTCCACACATAGTTTACACTATTTATAAGTAATCTACATAGTTATAAAGTATTGTTTTTTTAGCGATTGTTTTTAATCTGGTTTATTAAAGGTGCAAAATGACCTTAGTAGTCACAGGACCTTGAGACGTTACCTCTTTTACCTATCAATGTCAACACAATTATATCTATCTTTTAGGTGGAGATATAAGTGAATGTTTTATTTTAAATTGATAAAAAACGGAATGGTTTGAGTGTAAGACAGCCATTGATAATTTTAAAATGGTGGGTGTATTTTCGAACTTTAGCAACGAGCATCAATACATAATAAACGTTTTATAACCTTCTTTCAACTGTTAGAAAAGTACTTCAAAACGCCTTACTTTGACATTCACATTTCATACACAAGGTCGGTGCTGGTAGGAAAAAATTGTTTCATTTCACTATCTGCACATCGAAAACGTCAAGTCATATTTTCGTATTTACAAAATTGATTGATGAAACTAATTATACTTTCTTCAAATTCTTCAATCCATATTTTGTCCCTTTACCAAAAACGTAAACACATTTACTTAGCAACGGAAACAAATTTGCATAGCTACTGGATCCCCATGTTAAAAGATAGGTAAAACACCAATTTTTCTTTTGCATTTTTCTCTGCATCACTAACGGCTCAAAATCCAAAACTACTACCAAACCATACAGACAGAGAATCCACACTCAACGCATAAAACCTCCCTCTTTTAGCTCAAAAGATTCGTTCAGGTATACCATAGAATCATCATCTGCTAAAGTGCTACAATTTTTACAGAAGGCACCCTTACTTGGACTCGAAAAGAATAGGGTCAACTCTTTTGCCACTGGGCACTCATCGAATGCTCCTCCGAAAGAAACTTCGTGGCTAAGCTTTCAGCTCGCCAATAGTATTTTGGAGGAGGGAGATTCTGTGGTAGCTTTGCGCCTTCGATTGCACGGCAAATATCATGGTTCCTCGGCTCAATTGGTGCCAGGGAAATAAAACCAATCCCTTGCCCTCGCATTTCTTCCTCTTATCCGGTTCACTTATTTTGCCCGCTCGCCACGATCACCAGAGGTCTTCACAAATATTTTCCCGATGAGAAATACCCAAAATCGATATTCCCCTCTAAATCCTTTGTCCTTGATGAAGCTCTTGAGCGGCAAGCTTCCTGATAGGCCGAATTCTTAATGGAAACCTTCGGGAAACTGCAGACAGGCCCATTTTCAGAGCACTGGCCCTCAAACCAAGGTCGGAACGACTTCTATTTTCTCTCTATAATCCCTTCATTTTCCCTCACATACCCGTCTCTTTCTCTTTTTCACGTTTAATGTTACCCGTGCCCTTTCCAAGCAAAAGCCGTCAACGTTCCATAATTGAAGCCACCCTCCTCTTCCGGGAATATACCTACCTTTCGTTAGCCGATTGACCTTTACCTTAACTGGCCCCATACCTTCCATTCCCACTCTCCCTCTCATCACTACTTTCAAAACAGAACGATCATTGCGTTGTAACCAAGGTAACACCAAATTCTCTCATTGCGATAATGTGATGATTTCCCGAGGGTAAAAATCACAACTGAGGTCATAAAATGTCTGAAATAATGCGTTAGATTTTCCCTTATGAGCCAAGCCAAGGCAGAGACGTCCTAGTTTGCCATTCAGTGACGGATTTGGTTACGAATGAACAAAAACAGGGTGGCAGATTATCAAGCACGTTTTTTAGACTGAGTCGTGGTTGCAATGAAGATCAATGTAACAAGGATTGGCTCATGAATTAAGGATGAAATAAACTGAAGGAACGACTACACTGGGATGCCCGAGAGATGCATTGTGGGCCTATTTTTACGATACATGGGCAATAATAAAAGCTTAGCGGAAGACTTTTTGTGGAACACCAGACGGAATCCAGAGTTTTTTCCTAACAAATCCCGGCGTTCCGTGCGGAATGGACGCGATAATTTTTCCCTGGAATACAGCCCCGGCACATAAAGTTATTAATTCCCTTTTTGCTCTTTCGTTTTTATCGGGAAAACCCTCGAATCTAATCGTGCTCATGAATCAACGGGCAAAAAAATAACGCTGGCACCGACACTTTCGCACCTCTTTATCACCGTCCAATCGACTGTTTACCAGCGAGGGATCGGAGAGCGAGGGCGTCAGGATCAGGACGCCCGGAGAGGAGGGCAACGTAGGGGGCAAGAAACGGCCCGGGGCCACCACCGTTCGGCACCGAAAAAGTAGAAGGGAATGTCGTCCCTTTCGAAACATTAAAACCACAAATAAAGATCTGGACGCGATTTCCGGCGACGCAGCGCCAATTCTGGCAGGAAATGAAACCGAGGCGAGAGATACAACGGCAAAGGAATGGTCGAATGGGAAGGGGAGGAGGGTAAGGAGGAAAGAAAAGAAGAAAACGGCTGAAAACAACCGGTCAAAGGAGTGAAATAAGAGGAGGGCGGGGGGAGAGGTGGAGCCAAAAGGAGAGGCGGGGTGAGAAAGAAAATGGTTAAGGAGGTCGTGAAGAGACTTTGGTCTGCTGGAGAAGGGTGTGGAGGGAGGGAGGTTATGGGGGCAAACATTTTCATTCTCGCGATTTCGCTCCAACGAAGGGGCGGATGTGGCGCCGCGTGGAGGCCGCACGAGGAAATGAGTCTGCAAAGACGCACACATCGTTCGAAATCTTAAAAGGGAACCCGGCCGGGTCTTTCCCGAGGGAGGCGGGGAGGAGGAGCGCCCATTGGATCCAATGCAGGCCGATGGCCCGAGAAGAGCAGCAGTTTGGTTCGGTCGTGGAAGGAAAGCGATGAAAACAAAGGGCCACACGTGTGAGAGAATGCCATTTCTTGTGTATGTGCTTTAGGAGTGGCTAGGGTCCGAGGGGTCGTATCGCTGACTGGAAGTCCCAGCCATCCTCTCTCCCTCCCTGCCTTACCAACTTCCCCCCTTCATCATTATCACTCTTTCCTCTCCCTTCCAAGTGTTTTCTCTGGATAATATACTGCCTCCGTCTCCACTCTTTCCTCGTACCCTCTCTCCCACAAACCCAAACTCCCCGTATAAGTATAGATCCCTCTCCCTCTCTCTCCACGCCAATTCCTCCGTTCTCTAAATTCCAAAAAAAAACTGCTTCGATCCCTCTCCCTCCACATTCACCAAAGCAAAACCCCACAAGCACCTCTACCCTCCCCTCTGAACCCTATACACCGCCCCATACTCCTCGGCCCCTGGACAAATGCCGAATATCGGACGACGCCGGACGCCCCGAGGACTAAGGGGCAGCGCCGAGTAAGCAATCCATCCCTCCCACTCCTCTCCAATACCCCAACTATGCCCCTTCCCTCTCACCTCCCCGCTTCACCGCCAAGAGAGGTCCGCTGGCCTTTCCCTCCCTCGCTCGACTCCGCCAACTCGCTCCTATTTTCCCCGAAAACACATTCTTCTCATTATGGTTAATTGAGTTTGGTGAAATTCGGTGGAACGGAGTCTTAATCAGGGATAATCGCGGGGGAATGGTATGCATGTTAATTGCCTACCCTGGGAATAGTGCGCAGTGGAAGATTCCCTTGCCATCACCAACCGCCCAATAAATAACGGTGCTAATTATCGGGCCTGATTCATTTGGTCTCAAAAAATGGGGCGCTCAGAGGATATTAAAATAATGTTTTATGAAAGATCCCTCAAATTCCACGGTAAGTCATCACGCTTAAAATTTGTTTTCAACAACATGGATTTACTTCCTCGGCATGGGTTCCTCTTTTACCAATTATTGCAGGCATTTGTAATATGGTACAAGTATCTCAGAATGATTCACCAACATCAACCATTTTTAACCTCATCATAAATACCAGAATATGACAGCAGAACTAATTACCGTCTAGCATCAGAGTTTCATAATTAGATTTAGATTATTTATTACTGCTTGATGACTGAAATTTCAATGTAATACTTTCAAGTCCATGATCAAGAAGAATTATACACTAAAACTAAATACTAATGGTCCCCACAAGAATTTCTTTTATATATCTGCTTCGTGAATCAATATTGCTGCTTGTAGACATCAATACTCAAAATCTAAGGAGCTGAGCTCTACGGCCTCTTAAAGTGATAAATAAGATTAAATATCATCTCCAATAGCCGCAAAACTTTTATGGCCATTGGAGATTTTTAATCTTATTTGTCTCTTATTTGTCATCAATATTCAAGTAGTTAAATACTATCTGTGGTAGATAAGCTCCTAAAACTTGAAAGATAAATGTCAGAGTAAACAAGCTTCAGATTTGGAAAATCACGTATCTACGGAAAAAAGAGCCTAGCATATACCGTGAACCTTTACACTGCACGAAAACTGCGCTGATAACTTCCATGAAAAGACTCTGCTTCATAGGATTTGAAAAATTAGGTTATACGTTTATGCTTTCTGTTGGTGGAGTAGGTCTTTGATCGCTAGCCCTTTGCCTCCGCCTCCCCCCTCTATGGCTACACGGATGACAATGCCTCCGCAAGGCTGATCTGAGATCTCATTAGCAAAATGTACTCGGGGATTTATTATTTCCGAGACCTCGGCGGATGGGATCTCGCCGCAACCCGCTTAATCTCGAACGCCGTGCGCTCGTGGATGGGAATGTCAGAGTGACGTGCAGGCTGATGCCTGCGTCACATTAAGCATCTTATCTGGCTCACCAATGCACTCACTGTGGATGGCGCGCGCGGTCAGCGGGGTGAAAAGGATATAGGGCCGCCGGCACATATGGCCTCCCCATCCCCGCGATAACCTGAGAAATTATAGATAATTTATCCCGGAGCACCCTCACAAACACAGAAAGCATAACACTAAAGGCTTGTAACCGTGAGTGGCGGAGCGAGTGGGAGTTGGGGCACGACAAACATGAGCTCAAAGCAAGAGAAGAGATGACACATGCCCTCCCAGTTTTGAATCATGATAAAAAGCGATCACAATGAGTACGAGCAAGAAAGGAGACGAAAGTACCTACTTAACTTACTCGAAAATAATAGATTAATATATTATGCTCTAAATATTGTTACTTGTTCTTTCACCTTACATTTGCCATCATGAAGAGAAATAAAACATAATTCTAGCCGTAATACTATTCATGTTTATTTATACGTGCCATCATTCACCTAATGATAAAACGTTTTACCTCACTGATAAAACGTTAATCCTAACGGAGGGTTTTTGGCGATGCATTTTGGACAAAATTTCATTAAACCGCGCGGACGCGTAACCCTATAGAAATTCAGCACCAGTGTGACATCTTTTTTGGAATGTTTTTGCCAACCTTTCTACATCAGACGTCCCTCGGCTGCTCCTCCGGCATATCTCTTTGCACTAAATGAATACGGGAGTTCACAGGTGCCTTGTGAGGCCAGAAGAAAAGCCACGGGACCCGAGAAAGCGGGTTGGTGTGTCTATTCCGAACCAACGGTGAGGTGAGGAGGGGTTCCAGCAACCCATCCGTCCCCGGAGGGGGAACAAGTCGACGTGGAACAGAGGAGGGAGAGAGAGAGACAGAGAGAGAGAGATAAAACGAGGGACGGAATCACTCGGCTGGCACGCAGAGGCGGCTTGCACCCACCTCCATACCCTCCTCCCGTCCCTAGGCTTATCCGGAACCGCAATCTCCACTGACTGCGAGCCCGCAGCCTCGCCCCCAACCTCTTCCCCCTCGACCGCGCCTCTTCCCACGCCCCTCCCGCCTCCCGAACCACCCCCTCCCCCCTTCGTCTCCCTCTCATTAGTTCTCAGCGTCGGCACGATAGGTGCGACCTCTGCCGGGTGCGTCCTTCTCATCCCCTCCCTCCCCCCGCTCCGCGTACGCGTGGTGAGTCCACTCATTTTTGGGGCGGTGGTGAGGTCGAAGCGGGGGCGAGGGGGGGCGTGGGGCCGCCCCACTCCACTCCACCGCGGGGCCGCATACGTCCGCCCCGCCCGCGGAAGAGGGAGTGGGGAGCACGTCCCCTTGGGGTGACCGCGGTTAATGAAGATGTCGTAGGTGGGGACCCCCGGACTCATCCGATAAGAGGATTCGAGCAAACACAAAGGGCGCGGATTGGGCGAGGGACGGTCCGGAGGGAGGGGGTGGGGGCAGAGCCTCTGCGGAGGGGTCATCTGGGGCAAGGGATGGGAGACTCGGCTGGGAGGGACGAAGGAGCGAGGGATATTAATTTAAAACCGTGGAAAAGAGACCCCAATGGCCCTGAATATATGTATATACATATATATTTATTTATTTATAGCCCAGATAGCGCGGCGCGGCTCCCACCCGCTCATCCCTTTCATGTTTCCCTTGTCACTCGAAAGGGCTCTCGGACGCAATGGGTCGGGTTTGACATCTTATTTCAGTTGAAGCTCGTTTGGGTGACGTTCAACATTTATAACGCAGTTGTACTTTGACGAGACATTTTTCTTTGCCCTCCCGGGAAAAAATGCTATCCATCGTTGGGTTATTTGAATATTTTTTTGAGATGACCAATTTGGGCCAGGCAGTGGGATCAGAGAAAAAGTTGTTGGTATCCCACAGGCGTTTGAAGAAAGGAACGGCTAATGACGTGTCCCTCGAGAGGATTTAATTAAAAGAGCGGGAAATTCTGTAGGTAGTAATGACTTCCCAATTCCTTTGGTACGGCGTCCTTGGGAACAGTCCGTCAAGGGTATTCTGTTGGCATGGAAATAGTGAAAACTACCTATTTCTTCCTTTTTAATATTACACATTTGTCCTGCACCACCCTAAAGTTAAAAGAACCTCTCATACTAAAAACAATACTTGAGCCTCTCAGTTCGGCTAAAAATTCGCTCTACGTTCCATATCGTAGGGTTACTCCGGTTACTACAATGCAATCTGTTGTTTGGCCGGATTAGATATCGATCATTATATAAAAAAAACTGCAATTGCAAGCCTGTTAAAGCCCCTTCTGGGAAATGTACACACATTGAGTCGAACTCATTGAGGAGGTGAATGCATTGATATGGTGAATACATAGAGGTGGTGAATACATAGAGGTGGTGAATGCACTGAAATGGCGAAAAAAACACATTTGACGCGTAATTTAGGAAATATTTGGACCGGGCTTCAAATCTAATGCGAATGCGATCCCTCAGCCGGATCAGCATTCTCTCGGAGGCTGCATAAGAATGACCGCACGAGCTCAAAAATAGGTTTGGGAGAGAGGGGCGAGCGTGACGTGGGAAAAGAGGACGAGGGGAGGAACAGACGGACGCCTCGATAAAGGAAGGGGCCGCAGTCGGCGCCGCTAGTTTTTATAGTCCGCCATGAGCGAGAGTAATCGGGAGACGGGGCACAAGAGGTGGACGAAGGGTGAGAGGAAGGGTTGCGAGTGAAGGATGGAAGGGTGCAAGGTTTCGAGACGGGCAGAGAGGTGGGGGGTGAGCCAAGAAAAGCGGCGCCGAAATTATTCCTCTCCCACCCCATGGGCCCTGGGTCGCTAGCCTCCCAAAAGCCCTCCCTCCCTTCTCCACTCTCCTCAACTCCCCCTCGTGCATCGTGAATTGTACCACATTGTGCTAGAGGCATATGGACAGACGACGTAGTTAGCGCGCCCAAAGGCCGGCTGGGAAGCGATGAGGCGGGTAAGGATCCCAGAGGTTGAGTGAAGGTGTTGGTGGTGAGAGGTGGGGTGAGGGAGAAGGTGGCGGTGGGGGGAGGAGGAGGAGGAACCCGACGCCCACGCTCTTGGAAGAAAAACACCAGAGAGGCGCCCTCACGCCACCCACCTCCTTATCCACGGCGAAGGTGCAAGTTAACGCGCAATCTCGCTCAGCCCCCGATGCGAGGGAAGGATAGGGTGATGTAGGGGCTGAAAGGGTGAAGACTGAGCGGGGAAAATTACACGGTAGAGAGGACGCTCGGCTTCAATTCACTCCCTCAATTCAGTGCGAATCCGATGGAACACGTTATTCCTAGAGTTTGGATAGACTAAAGACTGAAAAAACGAAATAAAAATAAAATGCAGGCCTTGTTCTCCCCCCTGCTATTCACATGGGGGAGAACAAGGTCATCGATAATGTCACACCATTTCGTGCAAATAATTGAATAAACCAAGAAAACGGAGCGCCTTTTAGACGATATAAATTACGTATCGCAGTCGATGTGTGTAGCATATAAAAAGTAATAGTTAGAACTAGTTACATTTCGAAGAGAGTAGTAGATGTAGATGCATATTATGGAAGGGCATATAATTAGGATAGCTGAACGGACGGTTGGTGTAGCAAACCGACAGATTAAAAAAATGCAAAACTCTTCGGAAAAAAAGAGAAAAATATCATCTGAGACTGAAACGATAGGCCGTTGAGATAGCCTAAAGGCCAAAGTCAAAAGAGAGGATGGCTTTTTGCTCTCTACTGCCCGGAAACAACTTCCAAAAACCTCCAATCCGGGCGCACCTAGGCTAAACTAAAGCCAAGAAGGGCAGAAACCTACACTCAGAACTTCAGACATAAATATGTCTGCTGCAACGCCGGTGAAACTGCCGTTTCTAAAATGAATGGACGCGGAGGACATCCCTAGCTACTAAATTAGGACACCGTTTCTGTAAATTAACAACTAATTTCAGAAAAAAGTGTTGCCTTGCCTAAAGTTTAGAATTTAATTCATGGAATAATTCAGCCGAAAAGACATTTTAAAGTAAACAGAATTCATTTGACTGGAAACGATTGCTTCTAAATTCATTAGGAGCAGTTTTATTTCCTGGGTACGCAATCTGCCCCAGGTTTACGGTCTCGTATCCTCAGTGGCACACCTCGTCATTCCACATCCGTCAAAGTTCCGAATCTCAGTTAACACCGAGAATGCACTTCAAGGCAAAAAAGATGCAATTAAGTGGGATCCACTCGGTGACGTACGAACTAATGTGACTGATATCCTTGTTCATTCCGAGCCCTTTGATACAGTCCTCATCCCTCGAGCGCCATGTCACGGGGGAGACAATATACGCGATCCAAGGTTCCGGGACGTGAGTTCCAAAAGGAATAGTTAAAGCGCATCAGAACGTGGAAACCACCGATTATGCCCTCGCTCTTCTCCGTTGCGCGAAGGGAAACGGCCCGGCAACGTTGTGCTCCCGGCTCGCGGTGATTCGCCAGCACCGTCGTCACCATTCTCCCAGGACGATTCTTGTAACGAAGCCCGGGAGCATGTTACGCTCCGCGAGGTATAAAAGAGGCAGCGGATGGGATGGTGGGGGGGGGGGGGGGGGAGGGGAAGGGGATGGTCGTCGTAGAATGGATGGATGGAGGCAGGTGGGGAGATGGGAGCGGGGAGGTTCCAGGGGTTTCGAGGGGTCGAAATAGGGGCGGGCGAGGGAACTCTGAAGGAGATCACTTGACGGGCTCCCTTAACAGCAAGAATAACAAGGTACTCCGACGGAGGTAAGTCCCTCGTTAGGGCTATCGGACGCATTAACCGGAGCCGGTCCACGGAGGTGCACCATGTGGGGAGGAGGGTGATTGTCCGTCCGACGACTATCGAGGGCCATCGAGAGCGGGGAGTCCCTCGCTGCTACTCGGGCAACCATTGACGATTCTTCTCCTTTGCCTCCTCCCCTCATCCCCCACCGAACGACCCGGCCTCTCGCACAGTGCCCGCCACAGCGGTGAATCGGGCGCCCGTAATGAAACTGGGAGCACGAGCTCATTTGTGTTGCTTGGGCTGCACGCTTGCCGCTCACCGGATCGTGGCCCGCATCTCAGGCTCCCGTAGGTTTTAGATTAAACACTTTGTGTTCGAGGTGAAGACTTTAAAGAACGGAGGTGATTAGAAAAAGCAAAACCATTAAATATACGGAAATGATTTTCAAAGATACTGTACCTTCACATAGATAACTACTACAAATCCGCTCCAAATTGAGGTAGTGTGGTCCGATATATTTATAAAAAATGTTCTAATTGAATGATGAATTACAAAAAGGACCAATCTCGGATTTTTGAAAAATTTCAGGAGACAAAAAAAATGCTTTTAGGCAAATCATTTGAAATATAATCCGTTTTTTTCTGAAAACGCTTTTTACTACAATATACCTAATTCACTAATGACGCCATCATTAACAGCTTATGCGTGCACAGGAAACAATAGGAAAAAGTGTATTTTCAAAATTTTCCGAGATAAGCCCTTTAAGAAATTGCTGTTTCAATTCAAGTTAGTATCCCATCGAAACGATTGACTTTTCGCTGTCTGAGAACCAAGATGATAACTTTGATCTTCCCGACTGGTTGTCAATATGTATAATTAATTTAGAGTGAGCAAATTAAGAAAATATAAAATAAGTCAAATGTCACATTAATTTATAATGCAGAAGGGATGGGATGTTACAGGACTGCAAAGGACGAAACGATTTGAGAACGACAGCTGTCTAAAATAAGGATAAACCAAGGACATGGATTTGCGACAAATGAATAAATAAAATGTTTGTCATGAAAAAAACTACATAATGAGGAAATAAGACTCGAGAGGCCTCACAAAAAACTCAATTTTAGAGCTTATGCTTTAATTATAGCACATAGACAAATCAATTCCTATTTATAAATCTGGATTTTCAAATAAATCTAGATTTATTAATAGTGAGAGGTGGTGAGACGATAATTTGGGGAGAAAAATGGGATTCGGAGGCGCCTGGTCGCTGTTCACGAAAGGTATTTAAGGAAAGGAGAAGGAATAAGACCTGGGGAAAAGGGTTAACGTCTGAGAATCTAAGGGAGAGGAAAAAATGTGATAGGGGAGGGCGTATATGGAAGATACAAACGACCCCTTGTGGGTGAAATTGAAACCACTCGCCTGCTCCTCACTTTCAACCCTTGCAAACTAAAAGCAAAATAATGGAAAAAAATAAATACAGGAAGAAATGAACAAACCGAGAGAGGGAAGACAAACACCACTGACGGGGAGATAAAGGCTTGTGGGAAAAATCTAGGATAAACCAGGCGTGGCGCATCCTGCCGCGTAAAAACCCGCAGAGGAAAACAACTGCCGAGTGGAGGTGTGAGGTGGGAAGGGAGTCGATGAAAGCCCACGAAGAAAGAGCAGAAGGGTGGGGGTGGCACATAAAGAAGGAGAAGAGAGTGAGCGAGCATTAGGCCAGGGATCGCAGAGGAGGGCGGGCGTTCGGGAGATTGGGAAATTCCTAAAAGAAATTCCTTGAAAAGTTTAATAATTTCCCCAATTAATTCAACCGGAGTGACTGCACCTAGGACGGTATTCAGGTAGTGTAGATCACAAATGAATAACTTGCAAGCACTTTTTCAATTAAAAAACTTCAATTCGTATCTCGGAAAAAAAACACCGTCTCCAGGGAAGAATAATAATATATTTCGTTGAATCCAGGTTGCGGGAAAAGTGTTCCTGACGACCTAAATTTTCTTGGGCATTAAAATTCCGGGAGAAATCCCTGATTTATCTGCTCGGTGGCCGCTCTTGGTGGGAGGATGGAAATCTCCCGTTAGCGGAAGAAGAAACGGAGAAGGGAGATGGAGGGAGAGGCGGTGTGGAGGAGTTGGGCCGGCACCCCTGGGGCGGGGGGAGGAGCGTGCGAAGGCGAGTGACTCACGCACATCGATCAGCCGATATGACAACAATGTCCGGGCGGCCCTCCCTTGCCGGCGGCTCCCCCCTGCGCACCAAGCCGTTCATTCCGCTTCCCTGTCCCACCCACCGCCCCTCGCTCCAAAGCTCCAGCACCACGGAGGCAGCAACCCGCACCCCCTTCCCTGTCACAGGCAGGGAGAACTGGGGATGCGATGGGGGGCGAGGAAGAGGAGAGTCCGGGAGATGATCCGAGTGGGCGCTTTCGGCCTTCAGGACGAGGATCGCGTATGTTGGCCGGCAAGGAGAAGAGTTGCTCGGTGAGGCACGAAAAAGGAATGATGCCTCGCTGTTATTGTTGCACGCCTGATTGATCCGGGGGGAGGAGGGACGTGTACGACCCCGAAGGGATGAGCAGCAGAAAAGCTGACGGAAATAACGCGGCCGCCATAAACGCTATCGCACGTCAAGAAGGAACTCGTGAAACGCATGACGGATCCCCTACTCAGCAAGGAGGGAAACGGAGACAACCCGGATTGAGACGGCGGAATGAATAAAGGTTGCCAGCACGGACATGAAGTCACGCGAGACCAATTTCTAATAAACGGTCAATGGTTTTGGAAATTCTATGGATATTTGACTCTGTAATTAGCTGATCGATTACGCTACTCTAGATAGATTTTGATAAAGGTTTTTAATCTCTGACAGCAATGAATTTTAAATGCGTTGAATATGTTCATTGATAATGAAATTGAATCAAATATTTCATATTTTAGCACAACTAATTGGCATAAAAAAGTGTAAGATTGGAAAGATGTCTAGGTCCTGAAATCTCTTCGGAAATGAATTACTACACTGACCGCACCGACAAATTTACTATCGAGTCAATACATCAAAGCTCTCTAATATTAAATAATAATCAAAGCTCCGAGTAATATTCGGCTGTAGTTCTTAATTAAAAGCAAAATTTCTAATAATTCGCGTGGAACGTTCACGCAAAGTACACTAATCCTCAAACTTACTTATCCAAATGGAGACAGATACGGTAGCAGCGTAATGATACCCGTCATCATTCTTCATTACAACTATTCAAACATTTTTAGAACTCATGATTGTGATTTTATAAGTAATAGATACGCCTCACCAAATGCCTCATGGCGACAAAGAGTTGAAATAAAGCGTGATTTTACTCGATGAAATTTCAGCTTTATTAGTTCAGAAATTTAGGGATGGATGGGCGGAAAGGCTTCCAACTCCCATGGAATCTTTTTGGTGCGGCGACCGTATCTTAGGATGAATCACGTCCCAGAAGCATTATCGAACAGTCGGACACGCAGGTAAAATATCAAAACTGTTTTAAATGAATGGGGCTCGCCAGTGGACGTGGGAAAACTGGCCATAACAACAAGGCGAGCGTGAAAAGATTTTAACGCGCGGCAATTCCTAGCACTAATTAATCATACGCGACGCAGTGAGCGGGAGCGACGAAGCGTTTTGTGGCGTCCACGGGAGCTTCTGCTGGTACCCACGGCAAACACCCACGCCGACCTCCCGAATGCGCGGCCGGGGCCCGTAAATCCGCGTCTCGTTCTAGCAGGGCTGTCGATTTTACGTGCACACCAATTCGCGGTGGCGAGCCCTGCCTCCCCACCACCTCCCCAACCCCTTCGCTCCCACCGACACCCCGTCACTCCGTTCGTGCTCTCCGCGTGAAAAGGGTTCAGGAGTCGAGAGGGAGGGCGAAGGGGGTAGGCGTGTGGGTTAGTGTGCGAGGGGCTGGAAAGAATTAAAAGATGAGGCGAGGGTGCGAAGGAAAGGGTACTGGAAGGCATGGGACGGGTGGGGGTAGGAGGGGGTCGGCGTGGCGTGTGGAGTGTTTGGTGGGGCGAGGGGAGAGGCGAAAATGCGAGCGAGGGTCGTGAGGATGGAGGCCCAAGTAGGGTGGAATGGAGATTTTTGGGGGAAAATAAGGGGAAAGGTTTCGGGAAAAAAATTGAAGGAAGAGATGGGTTGAGGATTGCGCTTTGGGAATCTTTTTTCATTGAATTGAGATGAGATAGTGGGTTGGGAAAGCACTTCCACTATTTACTTCCCGCCTGTCCAAATAAATCATCGAAAATATTAGGCAAGGGCAGGTGCGCCAATCGAAAACTCGTCTCGAAAAAAACTCGAAAAGGGGGTAGACGATAATTGCAACGGAAAACCAGGTTTCATTTTGCCTCCGGTATTGACAGTATCCACGTCACTATAAGACACCATTAGATTAAAGGAGAAAAAACAAAAGAAGTATCACTGAAATCACTTAAAAGCTAAAACCAGATCTTTAATGTGGCAATATTTATTATGAGAGAGGAAAGAAAACCTAATGAGAGCATTTGAGGCTTTCCAAGGCCAAACATTGAACCCCAAGAGACGAAAAATTAAATAAAAATAAAGTTGTGGCCACTACACCAAATCATGCATTTACCCCTGCCACGGACAAAAAATCGACATCATTTGATGCTGATATTGAAAAAAATTTCGCTTTTTCTGCCACAGTAGGCTAGGAAGAAAGGGAATGAAAATGGGAAATCAAAGACGGGGAGGAAAAAATTCAAAGACAGTGAGATGAGGAGAGTATGCGGGCGGGAAAGGAGTGAATGTAATAGCATTCGCGGAGAAGATGAGCCGGGAGAAGGGTCAAAATTGGGGGAGAGAGGTAGGGAGGGGTATAACTCTAAGGAGGAGATCAGGAGTGTGAGGAGTGCTGAGAATACCACGCAGGACGAGGCTGGGGGAGGTTCGACCTGCGGGGGAGTATCACGTAGCAAGGGCGCGGAAGGAGGTTGGTTTTTCTAAAGGAGGGGACCGGGGGTGGGTTGATGGGAATCTCGCGGAGGAAGGAGAGGGGCGAGGGGGTGGGGAAGGATGACAAAGAGTGGAGCGACACAAATGAAAGTGGAGCGAGAGGGATGCGAGGTAGGGGGGTTGGAGGGAAGGGGGGGGACGAACGGGAGAGCGAGTGAAGGGAAGAATGGGAAAGAAGAGAGAGAGAGAGAGATGTGGATTTTCGGGGATGTTGAGAAAGGGCGGGCGGGCGAGAGAGTGCTTTTATGAGAAGTGTGAAGGACGAGGGCGGAGGTGGGGGTGGCAGGGGGGAGGAGGGGGTGTGGGTGGGCGCCAGGGGCCGGGGGGGGGGGGGGGGAGGGACGGGAAGGGAAAGGAATCGATGGACTCGGGGAGTGAGTGGCGTTTGGCGGGAGTGGATTCTCGGAGGCGATGCGAGAGGGAGGAGAATAGGAAGAGGACGCGTGGGCTGCTGCTCGGGAGGAGAAGGAGGTGGCCAAGTGGAAGAAGAAGATGAAGAAAGGAGGAAGGAAGGAAGGCGATAGCGGGCGAGAAGGATTTTCGGGGAAGGCGGGCATGTGGAAGAGGACTCGGCGGACGGGGGAAATAGGTGGACTCGTGGGATGGCTTTGGCGATTGTGTAAATGCGCGGAGTGTGGGTGGGAGGGGAACGGCGAGGAAATGGTGTAGAAGAAGACGGGTCGGGAGAGAGTGGTGAGTTGAGTTGGGGGGAGGAGGCGGGGGGGAGGAGGCGGTGGGGAGACCCGGGCACCGAGAATACCCGCTGCGAAGCACCTTCAAAAAAGCACTACACACGCCATTACGAGGGGTCCTCTTCGAGCGAGGGCCACTCCACGCTTTCTCCCCAAATCCTCTATTGCATATCCCATTTCTTCACCAACTGCGCACCATGCTTTCTTTCCTCCCGAAACTTCCGTAAGCGCTATAAAAAGCGTTGGAGGAATCATCATTAATGAGTGATCCTCCATTGAACGTTATCTTGGGAAGGGCACTAAAGAATAAGCCCTTCGGATTTCCTGCGCTTAAATGTCTCTATGTCTACTCAATGAAGATAATTTGTGCGAGAGATTAACAGGAATTCAGCTGTGAAATATTACCTCCGCATGCACTCGGTAAAAAATATTTTCCCGAGCTAAAATAGTCTCATGATAATTGGTTTGATTTTTTTTCTCAGTTCAATTCACGATAATAAAGCATTAGCTTCATGGTTTTACTCGCAAGATCCTTTGCTTTAAACGTTAGGAGGAACTTGCCTGTTCCTACACAAGGAAGAAAGAGTGATTTCTATTTTAGAAAGAGAAAGTTGTGGAGTGTGAGGCAGTAGAAGATAAAAAAGTTAACTTTTGGTAAATTGGCACTCAAGTATAGAATATGTTAGTGAGCGTATCGGATCCCTATTTACCCATACCCTAGGATCATGATGAAGGCGAGCAAATACAGGTGAGCGCTGGAAACGATCCCTACTTGCCTCGCAGAAGTTGTAGAGGTTGATTTGGCACGTTTTTTTTGCCATAGCTGACGTAGTCTTCCGTAGGAGCACAAAGAGCAATATTTTCATTCACGTCACTCACGTGGGACATTCTAGAGTTAAAGTTACGACTTTAGATTACAGTATAAGCGTCATTTCAAAAATATTTCAGCCTTGGTTTATGGAAACCAACCACTAGTTTCTTCGAGCGTTAAGATAACGCGGTGGTTACCACAACTTGGACCAAATTAAGCACATCAGACTCTTGGTTAGTGAATTTGACGGCATGAGACCGAATTCACTATGGATAAATCCACGCAATGACACAAACTTGGTTTGACTGTTTAACGCAGCTCAGATGTCGTAAACATATTCTACTTTTAAACTTCGAAAATAGTATTACTATCTACTTTAATGATATATTTAACTATGTAACTGCAGCGTGAAATAAAAAAGGTATTAAAGTGAAGTTTAAAATGAAAACACCTGGATGATGCAGTTTTTAGTGTAACGTTGTTTCCTGCTCGCCATTAAATGTATGTAATAGACGTCTATGTTTACATCAACGCCGCGTTTTCTGTGGCTGTTTTAGTGCAGTATCCAAGATAATAATACATCACCCGCTAATCAATTGCCTCCCGCCTCGTTTCTTCTCCAATCCCACTGCTTATCCTACCTCCTGCGGGCTACACCTTCGGTCAGGTATATGGACGTGAATCGATCGCAGCCCACGAACCATCGCTCTTCCCCTTGCGCTCACTCTCATCCCCTCAATCCTCCACCCCCCCTCACAATCTATCGCCCCCACTCACATACGCGCCCCCACAACGGCCACCTGCTCCCCCCTCTCCTTATTCCGCCCTTCTCCGCTCTCGAGCGAGGCAGGGTACTGGAGAACCCTGGATGTCGATCGCAATTAACCGTCATAGTTTTTCAAAGTAGGTACCCTTGGCCCTCCCATCCTATCTCATTTTACCCTAGCGCGAAAAATAAAATCGCCCCTCGCTTCCCCCTAGGCCAGCAAAAATATCACCGATTAATTACCCGAGATGGAGCTGCCATTGGGTACGATGTGGTGATTTTCCAATAGCTGCCGTTACCTAATGATTTCCTTCGCCATCGATTAGGGATATGGCTTATCTTTGCAAAAATGTCACTCTTTTCCATCCATGCAGAGTGTACAGAGCGAATTCCAAAAGTGTGAAATGCAATGCCAACTCATGTGCAGAAGAGGAAGGTGTGCTTTTTTTCTAGAGCGCAGTGAATATTTTTTGTGACACATTTTGACGCGGCGCTCCGCATGGAAATTCCGATGGCTCGAGCGAATTAAAGCAAATCATGATCAAGCCGTTAGAAACAACACGCCATTCGAACAGATTAAATAAAGATGTTTTCTTTGTGATCATCTATTTTTTAAGCTTTTAGAGAGCTAGAGAGTGGATTTACATCGTCCCAGTGACACTGCGACATGAGTCGGGAGATGGACGGTACTCAGATCTATTATTCATTTTTAACTCGGATCAACCATTAGACTTGTACTATTTATACGACCACAGTGTATCCATGGGACACTCATGGAGGAAATTATTCTACGACATGCAGCCGACGCTTACCGGTCGGCAATTTTCCTTTCCTTTTATCGCTCATTTCCCAATGCCCATATATGAAACAGCGTAAAATTAGAGGTAACTATTTTATTTGACAAAAACAAACCTTTAAACAGCCCATGACGATCTCTGGCTATTCCAGGTGGCGTGGATTGTGAATACTGTTACCGTTCATGAGCAGCTGTATGGGAGTTTGTATCTCAAATTATTCTGATTTCGAGTTTGTTAATCATTCCGCTGTAATATTACAGCATAGGATTGCATCATTAACTACATGCTTTAAATGACTTACTTCGTATTTCCCTCGACTTGGGCCTTAATAATCGTGTGTGCGCGCGCGATGAAACACACATTTTTTGTACTTTAAACGACCACTAGATAGGATATATAATCTCAATTATAATCTCTCGATGTTCACTTCCAACCAACCGATGTTCATTACCTATCTCCACAGTTCCATTCCATCCTCTCCTCACCATGCATCCATCTCCTTCATCCACTCTTCATCCACCTCCCCTTTCATCCTCTTCATTCTTCCACCCCTTCAATGCCACCCCAAAAGGCACCAATCCTTTTTCTCTCTCTTTACCTTCCTTTTAAGGTTCCACGCATTACATTCTTTTAAAAGGCCCGTCCGGGAGTTAAAGAGCACGCCTACCACCCTGAAACGTACGATAAGATTTTGCTACGCTACGTGACGCAATGCGAGGGGAGACAGACTTACAGACGCACGCAAACATATATCCCTCCGTAATATATATATATTTTTATTCTACATTCCGAACCACGCGTCGCGCGAAGAGGATTCGAAAGCAGCTGGCCCAAATACACACAAATACGTCCGAACATCCGCTTCCAATGAAACGCCGTTCTACGTGTGCCTCGTTTTCGTTTCCCTGCACTTCCCTCCTCTGCACCCCAGCTCCCCCGCCCACAACCTCGTTCTCCTGGCGGGAGATTTATCTCTTTTTAATGGAATAAATGGTGGCCGAGTTCACTGGTGGTCTATCGTGCATTTCATTTCTCCTTCTTTTTTTTCTTTTAATCTTCCGAAACTCGATGTTTCGCCGCGTCGCGATTCCGAGCATCCGGCAAACGGCCATTTGCAAACGGCCTTCGCAACGATCGAGCTCGCGAACGCTCGCGCTCCCCGAGTTTCCGGCGAGGACAATAAACAATGACGAGCGGAATACTGTGAGGCGCGACAGGAATTTGTTCCATTCGAGGGGGAGAGGAAAAGAAGAAAAAAAAAGAAACCAATGGAGAGTCCTCGAGGCTGCTCAAATCATCCATTTGGGATTGATGATGCCGATTTGACGCTCTCCGAAATTCATTTCTTAATTGATTCCGGAGCGAAGTCGCTGGTGCGAATGAATTCGTGAATTTTGGAGATGAGCAATAATCAATCGCCTCCTTGTCGACCCCATTGCCCTCGGTCGCTGGCAGAAAAAAATCGACGCATTAAAAGGCTGTTTTCGCCCGAGATAAAAGGGGAATTTAATGTAGAAAATTAAATTGTCAAATTACTCACGAAAAGCTTTAATTTTGAATGCATGTATCTCCACAATTAATAAATATATATTTGGATACAAAAGAGAGAGAGAGAGTTGATACACAGAGCCCTGCCGCGAAACTCATTAAGTTTAGCTACGGGCTTAAATTTGGGCTTCACAATGAACCACGAATATTCGAAGAATCACCAGATTGGTTTTAAAGAGGAAAGGCTGCATGAAAGGAGCTTCGGAGAAATAGATGAAACTTGTGGAATAAAAGGCTATTATTTGCAGGCAGATTCAATACTTGGAGTATCTGAATGCTAATTTGAAGTGGTAACGAATTTAAAATTGATTTATATCAGAACTATACTGCTCCATATATTTATTCACGCATGATAATTACGTAAAAAAACGTCCGCGTTATAGCCCATGAAGTTTCATCCGACAATACCTACACTTTCATCTGCATTGCGGGACAATAAGATTGGCTTAAATTTCCACGCCCACGGCTGGGAGCCGTGCATCCGATCAGCAGCGCGTCGACCCATTTCACTCTCACAAGACTATTTTGGCTCCTTCACTTGAAGTCCGTCCGAGGCGCGCGCCACTCCTTAGGCCCTTGAGCAACACTCGCTTGTCTCTAAGTAAAGGCGTGACGTGGCATTCCCCTTTCTTCACGATTCCCCGAGAAGCATTTTCAGAGAAACTCATTGCTCGGACGCGAACTCTAGCCACTGCTTCGAAAAGAGATTCCTCTCCACCTCAAAAAGTTCCGATTAACGAGCAATTAACGCTTTTTTTCCATTGCCTCAGCGAAACCCGTTGTTTCTGGATTAGTTCAGAGCGTCCGGCCGGGATCGTGGATTTATTTCCGAGCGGATTGGGCGATGGAAGAGGGAGAGAAAGGCAGGAATAATGGCATATGGTTTTCAAGCGCGGGGGAAGAAAGCATGTGCCGACGAGGGCGCGTTTAAAAATAGATGACTGCGGCGGATGGCGCACGCAAGAAGGCGCGTGTTTACAGTTGCCGATCGCCGCGCACGCACGACGCCCCTCCTTCCTCGGCCGCCGCGGAGAGGGGGATGAGGAGATAAAGAGAGGAGCGAGGAAGGGAGATGGAGATGTGAAAAAAACGAAGGGAGAGAGAAGAATGTATACACGAACAAACAGTCCGTCACACGTGGCCTTCCCGGCGGCGTGCTTCTGGGAAACTTCGGGGGCACGCGTTGACGCTGATGGCCTCCCGCTCGATCACTCCGTCGGGCCGCAGATGTTTTACGAGTGGAACTGATGCGTGTCGCCGCAGCGCCAAACTGCCTCGTCCTCCTTCCCTTCTGGTTTTCAATTTCCTCGGAAAAAGAGGCCTTCTTCATCCGAGCCCGACAGCGGGGCCTCCGGACAACCAGATTGGCGGCCTATCAATCCACTCCTCATATCCATTCCTATCCTCGTGGTTTACTTCGTGCGCAAGCGATGGCGGAGTTGGGACGCAAGCCAAAAATACCATAAAAGGTGTACGCCTTATTCGCAAATCGAATAGCAGCTCCCTAAACTCGATCCATATCCACCAGAAAAGTTTTTTTTTTTTAAAGCTTTACTTAGCAATCAGTGCGAAAGCCGGCCGCGGTGGCCATTAACGCAGCAGTCGTTAACGATTCAGCCTGGCAAGCTTAAGGTTTAGCGGGAATAAATCCCGTCACAGGAATGGATCGTACACTTCTCCTGTGGTTAAGAAGTAAAACTAAGCCACTAGGAGACACTTGGTAGTTGGATAGTCTAAAATCCAAGTCCACCAGTAAAATTCAGATATAGCATCTGCCTACACCAGGTAGGACTCCCGATGACTCCAACGGCGCAGGAAAATGCATTATCGCGATTGGCATGGTAAAGATAGGGTTTAATTCAAGGTGGACGAAAAATCGATTAAGCTTCTCATTAAAAGTTGCGAGGCAAAATTGCGGTGGAATCTCAGCAATTTCACATTCGATATGCAAAAACCTGTACGTAGCTATGAAATTGTAGAATACAACGTTTGAGTTGGGCCATGAATTTCTTCGAAGGTGAAAGAAAGCGGCAATATCCTCACAAATGAGGTTGGACACGGAATAACACAGTTTTCTGCGAAATAACGCCATTCACCACGCATAGCATTAATGAGAATCTCCGCTGAATTAGAATCAAACAATCGTTGCTCTGGAAGTCTTTCGGGCTTTTACATCAATCAGCATACGAAACTAGGGATTAAAATTTTAGATTCACATCATGCAACATACGGTAAATCTTCGCAAAACCTTTTACATGATTATTGGCATCGAATCTAATTCCGTTTTATTCGTATCGACGTCATTGCATGTGAATTTTTTGCTTTTATCTAGTTTCTATGCCATTTTCAGAGCGCTCTACACTTAATTCACATGGACGACCAAATGTAGATCTCTGCTCCAACGGTCGACTCACAGTTATTTCCTAATGATTCTATGAATTCAAATACAACCTATATGGCTATAGAGCGGATATCAACAACCCTAGGATTTCCCTTTAAGGTTAGATCTTTTATGATATCCTCGCTGAGAATAAGCGCCACTCTTGATTAAACCAGGATACTATTTTTAGGATATACTTGAATTCTTATTGGAAAGATTATGATTATAAAATACTTAAACCCTTTAAAAACGAACTAATTAACGACTGTACTCAGATTAGAAGAGGGAATGAGAAATTTAGCGATTGAATTACATTTTGATGCCGTGCACTCATTGCGAGTTTCATGGATTTAGCTGCTGCCACTGCATATCAAAGTACACGAATGTGCACTTAACAATGAACTACCAAATGCCGATGGTATCGCAGGAACTTGCCATAAAATTAAAGTGCTGGATTCATAAAACGCTCGGACCTGCTCTGAAATGCCCACAGAGGTCGTGGCGAAATAATTAAATTGGGAGCCTAATACTGACCGTTGCATCCAAACCAGTCCATGGGATTTTAGAATGGAAAATGAACAACGTGAAACGCATCTTCTCATATTCAGGATTGCATTTTGCACTCGAAGTACAAAAAAATGCAGCAATAACCATCCGTGTTCAAAGTTAATTTTGAATCACATGACACTAGTTGATTGCTAGAAACAAACTAATAGAGCTTAATAAGCCATTAAAAGTGGACGTTAAATATTCAAGGTTATCTGAAAAAGCATGATAAATTAAGAATATTAGATAGTGGGAAAATTCTCTGATTAAAATTGAGAGGCAGGGAGGTCTTTAAATTATGTTTAAAGTTTGAATAGGATATAGGTGCGCAATTAAAAACCTAATAATCTCTGCAAGAAAATTTTAAGCTAACGCAAGTACAGCTTGCAAAGACTGATAATGCCTGCATAAAACTCCTAAAATTGAAATTAAAATTCCCATCGAAAATTTCACGACTCTTTATCGGGACATATAATAGACTGAAGGATATTACAATAAAAAAGAATGCAATTTGAATTTACGTCAAAGGTTTATCTTGGGACATTTTATTTTAAGACCAGACAGGTAAGGTATGTTAATAGAATAATCGAACAATCAATGATTAAAATGGCCTAACTCTTCAGCGAACTCTAACTCTATTTTATTTCGGATGCTGTTTTTAATATCAACGATACCAATTGATTGCAGTTGCTAATTTTTAAAATAATTTTCTGCTGATTATTTAGATGGGGATACAGAGTTTCTATAAATATTTTCGCTAAAGTCATTATTATTATATCTATTGTCACACACAAATCTATCTTCCAAAGAATGGAATAAACCTGTCGCGGTTACAAAGTTTTATTCACCAAGTTTAGCTAATAAATTCACCTTTAATAGTTAGCCATTATCCGTTTGATGCTAAAATATTTAATGTTATAATTGACTAAGTTAATGACCGTAAACGTTCTTAACTACCGTTGCGAATCGCAGTCATTAATGGTATCATCTCAACAAGGCTCGTTTCCTGATTTCCTTATCAACTAAGGCCATTCTGCATTTATTCTCACCAAATACTTTTACCCTTAATTAAAATGATCCCCAACAAATACTTCGGGTTTCTACTTGCCATCCCCGTTTTGCCAGTTGGCTTCTGCCTCCTCCCGTACTCCGGTGGAGAGAAAGGCTTTTGGGTGTTGCTCACACGTTTCCGCCATCGGCCTGGTAAAACCGTACGGTACTCCTTTATCTCCCAGCTTTTACGCCCCAGCATTCCCTTTCCTTCACGCTTTTCTCATCCACTTCACTTCCTTCTGGTCTCTTTCTTCCCCTGGCCTCTCACTCCTTATGGCTCGCACTCACTTCATCTCAGGAGCTTTTTCCCCCCCAAAGACGGACAACTACTGCTCCCCTTCCCTCCGGCTCTTCCCCCGAGGACAAACTGACTGGGTTAGTCCAATAGGTTTACGTGCCCGTTGGATAACCAAACGCAGAATACTTTCCTTACGAGCTAAGTGATTGAACATACAGCCCAGAGGACATTACTTCACATTGGCAGTAGTTGAACAACTATTTGACATTAATGTTACAAGGTTTGGACTAGAACGTAAGCGCACAGGTTGGGATTTTGCGAAAAGTAGACATCATTAAACTTGACGATAGTGCCATTTTTCTCTAAATCATAGTTTTCGCAAAAACACACACTGCTAATAGGTAAATATCTGGGATGCATAATGATGATTTCGTTACGAATACGAACTGCAAGATGAAGCTGACGGCACGAGACTAGGGCTTTGCATGCAAATGAGGTGAAATTTATGCTGCTGACGCCGAGGGAAAGAGTCGCATCTGCGTTTCTGGTGCCGGGAAATGACCAGGTGGACCCACTGGAAGTTGCACGCTCGCCGACTGTGATGCCCATTTCAACATGCAGGTCATTGAAGCACTCGACGATATCAATGGCAGTGGCGCTAGGACGCGCGTCTTCGACTTCCTACGGCATGTAGACGCGAAGTCCCGTGTTTGTGAACCCTCACAATACCGCATGATTAATTTCCGCGCTACCAGAGCCGTGTCGCGGCTGCACGTGCCGTCGAAAACTCTCGCAACTTTTCACCGGCACGGTTGGTTGGGGGAAGGTGGGAAGGTGAAAAATAAAAGCGCCCACGCAGCCTGCCGATGCATTCGCAATTGTCGCATGTGCCCGCGAGGGGACTCCACAGTCTTCGCCGCCAGGGCGAAACCTCCTGACTCCCGAGCGACGAATCAGTCAATCAGGCGGACCGGTTCCCTTTCCGCTCCCTCCTCTTCTTTCACTCAGTTGGCGCCTACGTCCCGAGCCTCCACCGCCACCACTTCCTCACCCCCACATCCCAAAAGCGAGCGGTCCACCTTCCTCTCTTTTGAAAGCGCCGTTGCGCTAGGCCAGCTCGACGATCCGGCACGACGGCGACGCTCGCGGGGGGGGACTGGAAGGTTGTCGTGGGACGGGGACGAGCGGAAAGTGGCGAGGAGGGTTGGTGCAAAGCCTCGCCAACGATGTTCGGAGGGGGTGAGCGAAATGAATTTCCGTCCTCCGTTAAAGAGACTGCGGCCCGGGGAAGAAAGGAGCGTGGGACGGGTGGAGGAGAATGGATTGAGCGAGGGAGGAAAGTCGAAGACAAAAGGGGAAATGCGGACGATGCACAGCGAGGCGTGGGCGTGAAGGGACGCACAAATGCCGAGGAGGGTCGCAAAACCTCTCTATCTTCGCCATCCGTGAGCCCGCGACGAGTGTTTCGTATTGGGGACCGGCTGGAGCAGCGGCGGCAGCAATCCAGAATGAGCACGTGGTGATTACCGATCGATAACAATCTCTCTCTCTCTCACGTTCACTCTTTTACTCTTTCCTTGCGAGAGAGAGAGTGAGAAAGGGTTAAGGGGGAGGGGAAGAAAAAATGAGAGTGCTTTTAAAGGGGAAAGCACGGAAAAATTGTGTGTGGGGCTGAGGGAAGGGAGGGAGGTCGGAGTGGTGAGACTGGAGGGGTAGGTGGGTAAGGGGAGGGAGAGGAGCAAGAGACTGCGAGCGAGGGGGATGGAAGGGAAAGGCATTTGTTACAACCAGGGACGCGGGATTTTTGCGAGTCGCGATGAGAAATGAAACGTGTCGAGCGGCAGACGACATGTTCATTTTGTTCCCTCATGTTAGACTTCCCTACGCGCCGCTTGGGCTAAAATTTCGATCTCTTGAGAGATTGAACCCATGAGGCAACAAGGCACGCGCAAGTAATTACTAGTCGAGTAGTCTACTAAAATTAGACTCCCATGTTAAGATAAGCAAGAGCTTTACTTACGGCCCTCCAATAAAAGTGGACACTGGTATAATAAAGTTAATTGGTTTCTCCAAAAGTTACATTTCTACTCCACTCTTGCCTAAACACTATTCTTACAGAACAGATTTGCAGAGCTAAAAGACTGCATAGCATCTCCATTTGTGCAAAAAATAACATTATTAACGTAAATGGAGTAATTCTCGAGTTAAAGGACGAAAGGCACGAAATATTTAAGCATATAAGTAAAGGCATAACTTCGATGGTAACCCTCTGGATATTTCTTTAAATGCGTCCGAAAAAGCAACTTTTGGACGTACTAACATCTTAATAATACTTAAAATAAAATATTCATTTTAACTTTGTAGATATTTCGCTATACTTTGATTCAGCTTGATAAGGATATGATTTTTTTAAATTTAGATTTTGAAAAATGTTTCAGCATTTTTTCTAAGAGCTAACTATCCTATCAATGCATAAGATGTAGAATAACGGCTCAGCTATATTTCGGCACAAAATTTATCAACTGTTAATATATGCTTTTTTTAGAAAACAATTAACCAATACGCTACAGATTTTACCATTTTTGTAGCGGTGCATTTTTCTAGGCATTCGAAATACAGCCCAAGGAATTGCATAAGTGGTATTCAATCTCGTTCGACCATTCTTTGATTTATACGGCAATAGTTCTAGGGACATAAAGTATTCATTATTTAACGGTGATTTTTGATATTTTGTGGAATTTAAATAGGCGATTTTCGACTCTGGCATAAAAATGAGTCTAAATAACTACCCACATAATTAGCCCAATGGAACGCCAAAAAGTCGTAATATCTAATTCTATGTGTCATTATTCGACCCTCAGAATCTACGCATATTTTGGCTTTATTCGAGACTTAAAAACGAAAATCGATATACTAAACCATTGCCTTTCCCGTGAACAACTGCGAGTACTTATTCAGATACGCTAAATAACATTGAAACTGGAAAACCAAGTGGATATTTTATCTCTACTTTTTATTAAACCTGAGGAAGCCATATGTGACGAAATAGATATCTGAATATGATTTCCGCATGGACCAATTACAGAGACTTCGCTTTTGTAGAGAAATCGCTGAGGCTTAGCAAACAGAGATTTTGATTTGCTAAGGAAAACTTAATGACTAGCTCGTTCATGACTTCCTCGAGCAAGAATGCTTGTTGGCACAAAGTACCGATTTCCATAAATGCCGAGATCGCCAGAATATCGTCGTCATGATAGTCACCCCGCATACAATTGCCTCACATCTTCGATGTCGATCGGGATGACTCGACGAAGAGAACGACACCAAGCTGAGGAAATGCAATATGCTTGTACGAGGGTGTATGCGATGCCACGAGGCCTCTCAAATATACGACGGTCACTATATCCACCGTAGGTACACACACACACATCGGGCGTCTTGATTAAGTTCTCACGCTTTCCGTGGTATGCTTGGCAGTCAGTCACGTAGCATAGAATGCATTTTCCAAGACGTGGGAGAGCATATACACACGTAGGAACACCTGCTTGTTGGACCTTCCTCTCCGATGCAGTCCTCCTCTCCGCTAAAAGGGAATTTCATTAGCTCCGGCAGTAGGTATTCAAGTGATACTCGCACTCGGGCGTTTTAAGGGACCGAGAGGGACGTCATGGAATGCTTCCTCCCTCCCCCATTCCTGAAATCTCTCCTGAGGCGACGCCAAGTCTACTGCTGCTGCAAGCAAGACCTCCGCTTTCCCCTCCTCGCTCGCAACAAGTCTCGCAAGCTTTTTACTGAAGGTGACAGGTATGGAGAGGGGTGTGCATTGCCGGGAGAACTGTGCGCGAATTTCCTCTCTCAGAGTCCCGGCACCCCACTCCTTTTCCTCCTCCCCCCCTAAGGGATGTTGGGAGCGACTCGGATTCAATTCGGGATCCCCGTCGTGAGTAGGGAGAGTGTGTTCCGCGTGCGCACCGTCAGTTTTTTTCTTTCCTTTAGCGCCCCCGAGAAATGACGAAGAGCCTATTCCATTCAACCCTCTTTCTCCCGGGCGAAAAGCGTAATCTGCCAGAGATCTAATCTCGCCCATCATTTGACCTGACGCTTACACCGTGGCTGTGCTATACTAATTGTCTCCTGAGTGAAAATATCCTAGCACTGACTACTTTGATATGATTTTCCACCAATTTTGAATTATTTATTTTTTAAATTTTCGCGTATTCGCGTGCGGAAGTAATTGCCCTGCCCTGGCTTTGCCTCAATATCGTCCGTAATTACGACTTTGTCTGGCTTTCGCGTAGCAAACCTTGTTGATATATTTTCATATCACGTTTTCATAATTCTCCAATAAACATATTTGCTTCTTTAATACTTCTTAAGCTGCATACCGAACAAGATACCTATGCGCAAAATCTTAATGTTAGGTAATGTATGCAAAACTTAAATTACAGAATGCAATAGGCATATTGCTCCCCACTTCTGTAGTCTTTGCAAAAACGAAAAGAACTAGTCTCTTGCTGATAACGCACGATACCGGAATTGCTCTCTACGATTGATTTACCTGCTGTTTTCTGGGATAGGCGACCTTATATAACGTAAACATATTCATACTCTCACAAAAATTTAAAACACATTTCAATGGCTCATCGACTCTTTTCTACATTAAATATTGTGTGTATCTTTACTCGCCACCAGGCCCCACCCCCCAGAAAAAAACCTTCCCGACACACCCCGTGAAAACGTGTGCCCCCCTACCAACCACACCCGTCCCCCCATCGCTACCGGCTACAGTGTGTGCAGCCGCCCCGGGAGACAGCCCCAGAGCACCGTCCTCCCCCTTCCCCCCCTGCTCCATCCGCCTCACTCCACTCTTCCGCACTTCTCCCTTGGCTCCCCCACCTCCCATTCCCCTCCCCTCGAGCAAGGGTGAGTCAGGGGGCGAGGGATGGAGAGGGGAGGGAGAGCACAGGATGGAGAGAGAGAGAAGAGGAGATACAGAGAGGGGAGCCCCAAAAGACATTCGAGTCGGGGCCCTAATGGCGGAAGCGGCGTTGCCAGGTGTTGCGAAGAGAGAGAGAGAGGGTGGCGAAAGGTAGGAAGGGAAAAGGCTCAGAGGGGAGGGGGAAATGAGCACGGTGGGGGGTAAGGGTTTGGATGGATGGAGGGGAGGGAGAAGGGAGAGACAGGGCACACGAGTGCACGAGCAAAAGGGTGCGCGGGGGAGATGGAGGGGGAGGGATTGCGAAGGGTAGAGAGAAACATGGTTCAGAAAGGAACCAAAGGAGGGGGAGGTGTTTCACCAGAGGGTGTACTCGTGGCGTTCTCCTCTCTCGGGGCTTCGAAGGGTCTCTCCCTCTGCGCCCATGCCTCTCTCCACCCTCCCTGCCTACGCACGCCCTCGCAGGCCGACTTCCTCCCGAGTGGGATCGCTTTTATCGCAGGGGACTCTTTTTCGAGGCCCACGCGAGGTCACCCCAAAGGATGCGGGCCGAGAGGAAAAGTGCACGTACGTCCGGGAGCAGGATGAGGACAAAGCAGCGCGGAGCAAGGGTCTCTTTCCGTCGCCGCCGTCGCAGCATCAAGTGCGTCTCCGGAATCCCTGATGCGAGGCTGAGGTGGGCTCGAGCCGCGCCGCGCTAAGCCGCCTCCTCGCGTCTGCCGCACCCTCCCGCAGATCCAAGTCGCGAGTTTCCCGAAAACCCTCTCCGGGAAAGGCTGAGCATTTACGATCTGGTAATAGCAGGAGTATTCAGGGGTGACTGCGAATAGTATTACTGGTAGTAATGCCGTCGTTGTTACTACGCCATCGTCGTTGTTTTTCAAGAATCAAATATATGAGGCAGCCCAATAAAAATGTAATTCAAAATTTTCGAAATATAATAGTTGGTAAATAGAAGGCTCCCGACTATAACATTATTATTACTAATAACATATTACGTCTGAAGCAAAATAACAAGTAAATTCACGGTGCACATCTAGAACAGTGGAGCTATACGAATGCCCCACCAAATAGCTCCAAATTCCGCACAATATCGAGGGAGAGATACTTTTTTATGCTACAAAATAAGGTTAATTAAACTGGCTTCAACTCGGTGATATCTGACAGCGGCTTCAATAGCTTGGCGTTAGAGAAAGGGTATTCAAGATAAAAAAAGTGCTCAAGTTATAATGACCCTTGTCCCGCTCATTTGTCCGCCAGAAAATTACGTGTGAAATACGCTATAGCATCCATAAACAGAAAAGAGGTGTTTGAAGGCAACAGACCAAGAAACGTGACACTCCACCACGGTGCAAAAGTGCTATTTAGAAACAACTACATAATTTGATGCATGAATAATAAGCATACCTGATTACTGTCATAATATCATTAGTGTCCGCAACAAAAGAGTAATGAGAAATTAAAGAGCTACTATGAACAATAGGGTACCACGTTCCCTTTAAATACCCCAAAGGCTGAGGCAAATTAATACTGAGCCTGTGCACTCAGCGGAAAATAACTAATGAGCACTGGAAAAAAAGAAGTAGGTATAGAAAAAATGACATTGAAGTACTTAAGAGACCGCGATGGAAATCTGTGCGCGCGCACAAGATTCTCGTGTCAGACCATCGACGAGGAAACGACCTTCAATTGAAGCGAGAGTGGGTGCGTTTGTGTGCGCAGCTATTACGCGCTTGCCATTTTTTTTCAAGAGGGACGGAATTTTGTATTGTCTTACGTGGGTTGTTCGTCATTCATTCTGACATCTCATAGGGTGGGTTGAGTAGGCAGCAATACCCTCGGATGGAACGAGGGGAGAGGGGAAAGGACTCGGGAGCAGAGGGGTGAGAGCGGTGAAGTATGAACGGGCATCATTGAAGGGAAGATGTGAAGAGGGGTGAGTGAGGCTGCATAGACCGAAAAAAAGGGGGAGAGGAGGAGATGGGGGGAAGGTAGAGGGGGTAGGGATGCTGGAACGGTTTAGGAGCGGAGTGGGGGACTGTGAGCCTGGTGGTGTAGAGTGGGATAGTGACAGAGGGAAAGAGAGAGTGGTGAGGATATTGTTTAGAGGAGTGGGGAGAGGGATTGTCACATTGCAGGGAAGGGGAAGAATGGGTCGGAAGAAATAGGCTCTGATTTAAAGCGAACGTCTGAAAGGTCGCGGTCACAGCCTGTTGACGACTATGTAATCTCTTCTAGTCTCTCGTCTTTAAAAAAAAGCTGGATTCCTAACCAACAATTTTCGCACGACAGCAACATTCATGTTTCCTTCCAAATTATGCATGTATGAGGAAGCAAATAATTTTTCTGCAGCTTTGAAGGCCAGGGTAATTTTTTACCGCAGGTACGATATCCATGCCAGGGTGCGTTGTGGAAGATCAGAGCTGAAGTTCGAATCTCAATCCACCAAAGCCGGAAATGGAATCTACGCTGAGAAACTTTGTCAGCTACGTAACAGGTAAGCATTGAAGGTCCACATATATGTTTGATTCCAAAGCTCTTTTAAAGGCCTGAAACGTAATTTAAAAGCGAAAGTTTTTTTCCGGAAACCCCTTTAGTGGTTATTTAGTAATCTTGGTTTACTTTTCTCTGGGGTTACAAAGAAAACTCTCTTCAGCGCCACAGTTTTGAAATCAGTCCTATTGCAGAATGAAATTGAATTTTCAGCTGAAAAGTGAGTGACAGTCAATTGAGGAAGGTGGAAAGAAAATTTTGAGCGGAAAGTAATATATGTATCTGTGTGTATCTTTAGGAAATTCAAAGAAATATATTTTTACTCATTGTTTGATATCGTCTGATCAAAGACTCATATATACTTCATTTAAAAAGTCTTGAGAGGGTTAAGGTAAATAATATTTAAATAAAAATAATGAAGCCCAAAATCACCTCCCCAGTTACCGATTGTGCTAACCCCTATCGAGGCTCGAAAAATTTCTGGTACCATGCTTTAAATGATATCCAAAAAATAAGGAAGATTCAGTCACGTCTGTACACTAATCTTTTCTCACCGTAGCACTCTCACATTCAACCGAAATGGGGGAATAAGATTAATGCATTCGAAGGATAGCAAAGAGTTCACTTGGTTGCGTTGTTCAAACATTACAGCTAATGCCATCGTAGCCTTACTTTTTCACATTTTCACATAGCTTTTCACATTCTTCCTAACGGCCTAGAATTCCATTCTCTGGTGGAGAATCGAGATCATAACGACGTCATGGAAGCAGTTTGACACCTTCGACAACCGTCGGACGAATTCGTCGCCTCTCCCCCTACGCTCACCTGAGTGCCGGCCGGCAGGCCTCCGCCGCCACGCCCAGCCTTTCCATTTGCGAACACCGTCGGGGGAAGGGAGGTTGAGGGGTGGGAGGAGGCCGTGTGGGAACTCCATCGACTGCGAAAACGGCGTTTTTTCACGCTGGAATCCGACTAGCGCCAGCGACGTTCCCCGCTCGGCGAGTCCAATGAAATCCCACAATTTTCAGCCCTCCTGCGTCTAACGCTAATTAGAGAGCTTTGTATACACCCGTGCGTGCGTATGTGTGTGTGTCCGCGCGCCCGCGCGTTGAAAGCAGGTGTGGGCAGGGTTCGTGAGCCACCCGAGAAATGAATCAACCGTCGGCATCGCCAGGAGGGAGGAGGCAGCGAGAGGGTGAAGAGTGTGGGAATAGGAGAGAGAGAGAGAGAGCCTGTGAAACGTGTGCTCTCGTTCGAAGTCTCGCCGCCGCCGGTTAAAATCGGAGCCGAAGGCGGGGAGGGTGCGAGGCCAAGGGCGAGGTGGCTGTGTGGAGGGCGGGAAGGGCGATTTGGGGGAGGAAGGGCGCGACTCCCTTGCTTTGCGACCCCCTCCAAGGCCACCCCGAGGTCTCTTGTCACGTCCACCACTCTTGCGTTCCTCTCTCCCTTCTCCTTCGAGCTGGAACCCTGACTCCCCCCTCTAAGGAGGACGGGCGTTGAATGGTTCGCATGCAATGAAACCCGAAACTCGTGTATTAGCCTGACGATATCGCTATTGCTGCACAATGCATCGATTTTAGGAGGAATTCCTTAACAGAGTATCGTGAGACTGGCACCAAGTGATATAGGACAACGAAATTATCGGAAATAGCTGCTGACGAGATATATTTTATCAAAAACTCGATGAGGGAAAAACAACATTTCGGTCACGCATACATGGTGAGTGAGACATTTATTAGAGGCAATCAGTTCCATCTGAATGTACTGACGCATCAAAACATGAGGAATATTATTTGGAATATCACTGCAGTAATGATTTATATACATATTTTTCAGCGGTATGAATGATTGTTTGAATACTTTGTAAATTGACCCTGACCTGAACCTAAGGTTTTGGCAATACAGTTAAGTTTATATCGCACCGTCCAACCTGAATCCCTGAGTCTAATTCTGAGACAAACACGAAGCCATGCCCGATGAGGTATTCAATCACTCGAACTTTGGATTGTCGGGCCTGCGAGCTACCGACCTGACTACCGGATTTGACATCAGATGTGAAGTAGAACCTGCCGTTCAAAAATAGAATCTATCGACTGAGATACGGATTGCGAGCGTTTCGAAACAGTACAATCTAACGATGACATCAAAGATGTAAAACCGGATAGGATGGCGATGTATTAAAATTTTTGGAGCGTAGATGATACAAAAAAAAGTGATAAGACAACAATAACCAATACTAGTGAGCCCGTAAAGCGTCGGATAGTCCTCTTTTAACCGTTCTAGTGCCCGAATTTCGGCCTTGTGGAAAAAATAATTGTATATATTAGAAAAATAAAGGTAGCGAGCGGTCTTGATATTTTTTTTCATATCGATATGGATGACTACTTTGCATCAGAGCATCAAAAATAGGAAAAATGTCGATAACCAATGAATGAGCTTCACAATATGGGGTCACATTATGAAAAAAAGGTGAAGCACTGGTTACTGGTCAGTGTGGCTTTCCTTTGTGGACCCCTTCAATGGATGTACTTATCCTGCTTGAACAACATAATCACCCCCGTGACTCAGCGTGCCGATAATATTAAAAGTGCCCCAGCGTTTGACGCTCGCGGATCACAGAGTCACCATAGCGTCAACAAGAGCTTTGTATTCAGCGACATCGCTCCAAGTGGAAAAACTAGAAAGGAAAGATAAAAGGAACTCGCAGGACGTAGATACCACAGCACGTATTGGCGATAGCTTGCACGAACGCAAATGTCATATCTCGCGCAGCCGTTCGTGACGTCGCCGCATCGATACGTTTGTGTGTGTGTGTGTGTCCGTGTGTTTTTCTTTCATCTGCACGGCCTCCAAAAACCTCACCGACCAAACCAACCTATAGCTCGCCCCAACCCCCCCCCGCCCAGAGACCGGAACGTGGGCAGTGCAGCTGACATAACGACGTCCTCTTTTTCCCTGGCCCCCCCTCCTGCCCGGCAAGGCCCCGCTCGACCACCAACGCCTCCGCCCCTCACGCACGCTTCCACTCGGCTTGGGCCCCAAAGGGGCGACGCCATGATTTAATCGGATGGACGAAAGGGGGGAGGCGGAGGGTGAGGTGTGTGCTGTGAGGGCCGGCCGGGGGGGGAGAGAGAGAGAGAGAGAGGAATGAATCCCAGGCGGGCGAGTGCAACGGACGTGACGTGTAATGCGCTATTTAAATAACGCAGCTGCTCAAACGAGCCGGAGGAAGAGGCGAGAGCGCGAGCGGGAACACCCTGACGGCGGCCTCTCTATCTCTCCCTTTCTCCTTGGGCACTGGGAGCGCTAAGGGGGGTCGGGGAGGGAGGGGGGGCAGTCCGGGCACGGTGAGAGATGAGGGGAGAGAGGGGGTAGCAAGGGTTTTCGACGAGAGACGAAAACGCCCATTCACTCACCCCGTGGAGATCAGAGCGAGGATTGAGAGGGAAGAGGTGATGGGGTGGGGGGATGGGATCGGAGAAACAGAAAACACAAACCGGCCGTTCTGAATCGAATGCCCTCCCAACACAACATTTCCTCCCCTTTCCCAACCAGACACCCGCAGCACTTCGATCCTCCCCTGACTGTCGAGGGGGAGGGATGAGGTTTGGTGGGGGGGGGGGAGGGGGAGGAAGTGGACAGGAGAACGGGTGCGAGGATGGCCAGGGAAGGGTGGAGTGGGCTTCGAGAGAAAGAGAGGGTGGAGGACATGTGCGGCTCGAAAGCATGCCTGCCGCACGCGAGGACCGTGGTCGAGGGTTCAGTTGACCGAAGGCTGAGGTCGGGCACGGATGTGCGAGTCGGTCAGCGGCAGGTTCGCTGGGTCGTGACGGCGAGGGGTGGGAACCGGGTTGGTTGACACGGCGGCGGTGCGAGCGGGAAGCGGACGGATTCAAGCCGGCCGGCCGGTATCATAATTCTGACAAAAGAGCTTACAGCCGGCGTTCGCTGTATTTTGCGATAAGAGTTATTTTCGATTACTAAGTGACGGAATTACTATTTTCTCTAGAATCGATGGCCTCTGGCATCACACTAAACTAACGGCCACTCCCCATTCAGAAAATGAACCAAAGATTCAATTCCGATTAATCTACGGTTAATTTGAATGGGGTGGGATCATGAAAGTGATTACCTTGAAATCGAAGACAAATATTGAGAAATGCGTCACTTTGATAGCAAATATTTCAATTGTAGATCACCCTGGGAAACTATGGAGATGAAATGTTGGTTTTCCTAGCAATGTTTTCCGAATAGCGGAGTCTTGGGTTTGATTTTCGGATAAAAGTTTTAGAAAATACATCGAATACTACTCAGTTCCCATCATCGATAACTAGCTATTGTCCTAATATTCTTTTTTTTTGGCTGGAATTATTTGAGCCCATTGGAGGATACTTTTACTATTTAGTTAGACAGCGAGCCCAATTAATTATATCACCAATTACTTAGGTATTATAATCAAACAACAGCACGATGCACCATGAAATATATTCAGACGACATCTGCCGTTAGTCGGGGCTTGCAATTCCCCACCGACACGGGTCTTATCTTACTCTGGATCTAGTCCATGCTTCCTGTATTAATGATCCACAAGATATAAAAAAATGAAGTCGAAAAAGTAGATGATTTTATTCACCGTGCTGATAATATTGAACAACTGTTTTACTGGAACAGCTGATAGGGTCAGAACTCAGATTATCTAAGTTATCTAACTGAGCGCATGTTTTACCAAAGTACAACAAATATTATCCCGTTTATTCTGTAACCCTTTGTGAATTCAAAATAGCATACTTATTCCATCATTAATCCTTGAGGGAATATGATGCACCAAAGGAGTTGTGGGATCACATGGAGAACCGACGAGTACTCCCTTTGGGTCAGTCCCATCACCGATCGGAGCTGGGGGACTCACCTCGGACCTCGGAGTTTGCAACTGCTGTCGCTAACAAATCTCTCATTAACCATGAACTTATCCCTCTAGGAGGGGTGGAAGGCGAGGGAAGTACGGCAACAACGCTATGCACGTAGGCTTATATGGGCTCGGTTACGGATGACATGCAGCATTCTCATTTTTTTCCTTTGGCGCTAGGATTTATGGGAGGGATTTGGTGAAGAGAGAGGGGAGAGGGGGTAAGAGGGGAGAAGGCAAAATGGGGAATGGGGATGCCAGTTTCGTCCGCAGGGGTCCGAACGGGCCACGGGGATTGGGAAAGGGGTAAGTGGGGTATTGGGTGGTGGGGCTGAGAATAGCGCGAGGGTGTAGATTGAAAAGATATGAAAGGGGTTGACGGAGAGTGGAAGGAACAAGGTGCACGGGGACGGAAGGGGGTGGAAGAGAAAAGTGGGCTATATAAAGGGCAGTAGTGCATAGGGGGGATAAGTTGGGGTGAGGTTTGGAAGTAATTTTGCCCAAATAGGGGATGCCTATGGCATTGGGAGGGGAGCAAGGGCGGAGTGTAGAAGAGTTCAATGACTTCTACTTGAGACTTCGAATGAATCTTGCTTGCGAGAAGTCACCAGCTAAGTCACGCTCTGCAATATAGATAAAATATGTAGAAAGAACACTAATTAGCGCAATATTCTCAGAATGATCATGCTTGAGGCAAGAGGTGATTTTCCCGAACTACATCATCATTAATGCACGGAGAGAAATGAATAATTGATATAATTGATGGCTGAAATACTTAATGCCATCCAACAGCTTGTCCTTTGACTTGGGAAGAACACTCAGAGCAATACAGTATAATGCGAGTGGCAGCGGAATATTATTATAAAACGGAAAATACTATAACATCATTGAACATATGGACACATATTGGACACATATGTCCAATTCAGTTGAAAATATTTTTATTTTCATGAAGTTCTCACCACACCAAAATTGTCTACACTGCGTAATCTTCCCTATGATTGCGTTGGAGTGACACAAGCTTAAAGCTAAACTAATAGCAATAAAAATATTTTGTTTTCAGTAATGGCTGAATAAATTATTTGGCCAAAGAGAAAGTTTAGCTTCAAAATATATACCCCTCAACCTTTACAATTAATATTCTCTGGCTTATTCTTCACTATTTCAATAGCAAAGGTTACATAAAATGGTTGAACAAGAAAATGGCCCGTAACCCACGTATTTATTTATTTTAAGAGAACAGAGAGTGCTTGTGATTCAGATGCGACAAAGTATTTTCCCTTGTCATACGCATTTACAATTCATTTCTCATTTGCCCAAGAACTTATACGCTAGCACTTGGAAAAATACATCAGGTATATGTTGGGCTGGATATAAATGTCTACCTAAGGGCCATCTCATTGTATTGGGGTGGAAGGTAGAGAGAAACTCCTGAATTGGGTTCACGCTCCATCTTCTCCTCCCCCTTTTCTCTCTGGGCCTCTCTGGCGCCGCATCTCCAGTACACCCTCTCTCCCAGACTCCCCCGCCTTCACCATGCTCGACGACAACCCCCACGCGATTAAGGCGGTCCTCTGCTTCTCCTATAACGCGTGATTCTTACGGTAAATTCAAATTTCCACAACTTCATTTTTCGCGGGAAAGAGATGTCCAGCGGAATTTTTCAGTTGACGGCGACAGTAATTTCCCTTTTGAAAAAAGTGGGCTCTACGAGAATAGCTGTCAAAGCTGTTAGCTTAATATTACACGCTCCTGAATTCAATCTCTCGAGGGATGTGGGCGTAAGATTAAATGTTTACCTCAGCTTGATTGCATAACCACGGTCATGCAATTATCACCAAAAAAAAGGAGAAAAACGTACTTGATAAATCTCTCATTATGTTTTCTGGAAGCGAGAGTTTGTGCTCGTTTCATCCACAGTCACTTCTTTCTTTATTTTATCGCTTTTCATGAACTTTACGGATATCGAACTTTCTGAAGTTGAACTGCGAGAAGTCAATGTGTAACGTATTTCGTATTTTCACTTATTTATACCTCAATTTTTCACACACAACTCAACAGTCAACTGAAGTGGAATCATTCATCCGTACGCGCAAAGCTAAAATAAGTATAAAAATATATTTGGTTTCCATGTGGCCGAATTCTCGGAACAAGATATGCTTAGCTAAGTAAAATGACCGTAATATCATTCAGAATATTAAGGCTGTTAGAGGGTATTACCATTTATTCCCATACATCCTGTGGTTCATTTGTTTCACTTAATTACGCAATGAATGAATGCGGCTTTAGCAACGCGTGATCAAAACTTCACAAGCGTCCACCAGCCTAACAGCCTTGAGTAGCTATCAACTCTCCTTAATATTATTATTAGCAAAAGGCAGTACGCAAGCTTAACTCATTGATGCTATTGAACATGATTACATACAGCACAGAAAATTTACGAAACCGCCCCGAGTTAAAGGGAGCTCTCTTCATCTTCAGGAGCAATCAAATATAAAAAATGCTATATATTTGAAACAAATATCTTTAGCACGAGTCGCGTCTCATTCACAAATATCCTATAAAAATTTAAAAATGAAACGATTCTGCCCGATGATGAGGCACCCAAAATTTCACATCGAAATCTAATTCCTTCCGGCAGGTAAACATCTTAATAACGTTGCCAAACTTCATCATGTGTAACCGCACACGGGCCGCGTATTCTGCGGCGAAGGTACAGCGGGCCGCACTCACGTCGATTTCGATTCGCGTCAACTCCCGAGGTAACGCGATTCTTTTTTTCATTGCGAAATGAGACGTAGCCGGCGTCCCAGGGGCCAATTAGAGTTTGCGTTGCTCCCTCAAACAGAGGAAAAGCAATTTATTTCAATTGAAAAGTTGTCACGCATCGCGTAACGAACACAAGCGAGACTAAACAGCAGAATACGCCCCTTTCCAATCAAAACGGTTTGTTTAACTCGAAAAAAGAACCACCGACCCGTGGATGCTAATTCGTTTTGTAAACAGTTCTTTGGGCACGGGCTTCGAAGGGAAATGTTTGCTTTCAGGACGGAAAGAGTTTCGGTGTAAATAATTTGCTCCGGCGAATTTCGGAAACATTTTGTCGCAGAATCGCCTTTCCTAAACAAGGAACGAAAAAATGGTGAAATAGGAAGATCCGTAGCGGAATGCCGATTTGAGACCACGAATTTGTAATGCGCGGAGTTTGCTTTAGCATTCTATGGCCATACGAAATGGGAGCGAACGGAAAATCCAGCGAGCAAGCAATTTCAATAACGGAAATGTTTTTCCAGGGCATCGGCGCAGCTTCAAATCGCAAAAACACACCCAGGAGTGTTTGGTGTGTTTCCGGACCGGCATCCGGATAATGCTATACTTCCCTAGACTGATGCTTATCCAACGGAGGGAAATGTAATTGGGGTACGCTTGAGAGCGGTATGAAACGGTGGGGGAGTGGTCGAGGAATGAATGGATGACGAAGAGGGGCTGAAAGAACAGGAGGACAGAGGCCGATGGGGCGATGAAGGCACGGGTCAAGGGACACTTGAAAGGGCAATGGAGATGCAATAGTCCAAGACGCAATATCTCACCTTAATGGAGCGATCTCGGCTGAAAAAGTTTGTGAGAGACTTTGTCCCCTCTAAATAACACCGGAAAAATAATTTCTGGAACAAAATTCACGACGTTCCTTTTTTTTAGGGCAAACTGTTTTACTATAGCCATATCGCTACGAAACATTCCTCGAACGATAAAATTTTCGTCCAACCCTTTCTTGTGAAATAAAATAGGTAATACTTTCGGGTACGCATTTACCGGCCTCAATGACATTTGTCCTCGTGAGTCCTGAATAAAAACAACCCGAGAACGTAGCCGAAATATAAGAATGGATTCATTCCAAACGGCTTCTTTCCACACGGCAAAGTACAATTGGCTGTGAAATGAAGCGGAACTTCATGGAGAGCATCGGACTTCTTTCTGTTTCAGAATAGCATTCAGTAAACTTTGAGAATGCAAAAAATGGCATTAAAACACTAAAACGGAACTGAAATGATTAACAACAACCCTTGCTGTCAATGATATCAAGTTCAGCTGTCGGATGGGAGCAGAGAATAAAAATGAAGCAGAAATTGATATATTCTTATCTCTACCCTCATTGAAGACCAGCATAAAGGTACAAGAAAAACTTTAGACCAATAGGTGACGTAAAACTTCACGATGGGATTACTACGGATTAGTCATCATTGATAAAAAATACTCATTAGAATATAAACAAAAGAGTACCTAAAAACGTCTTGAGAGCTAAGCATAAAATTTGGCATTAGGGAAACGAATCCAATGATGAGATGCCGCCTTAACATTAAATTAATCCGTGGACAAACTATCATGGCAGTTAACATAACTTGGCGCGAAGACACATTGAATTTTCCGACGTAAAAATCAAGCTTTTGATCCAATCTAATTATTCCCGCTTGGTTCAGATTCAAGCCGCGAGTGTTACATGAGGGGGGGCGAGAGAGAGGGATAGAGGGCGCTATGCTAGCGGGAGAGTGAAGCACCACGGGAGCGACAATGGGGGCAGGGGACGCCCCGATGGGTGGAGAAGGATGAAGGGAGAGAGCAAGCGGAGAGAGGAAGAGGATGATGATGAAAGGGAGGGGAATTGGCGCATAAAGCAGCAGAGTGAGAAGCCGGGGGGGAGAGGGGGGGAAGGATCAGTGGGAGGGGGAGGAGGCTTGAGGGATGCGGAACAGGAAGGGCGTGGGGAAGGACAACGGGGGTGGAGGTCAGGGTGGATTGGATGACGGGGTGGAAGAAGGAATCGGGGAGGAGGGGTGAATTGATTGATTGATTTAACCCTTTATTCGGCTAGGTTAAGGCCTCCGCGAGCTTCCCATCTCCTCCCCCTCCACGTCGAGCCTCTTGAGACTCGCGCAATATATATCCTTCAGATGTTATGCGATTGTTGATATACAAAGGAGTAATTACAATTAAATTAACCGCGCTCCACCGAAGGATAAATATTTGCGCGTGGGAATATCTAAGCGCAATGAAGATGACGGAGCCTATTATTTGCGGAGCGTTAAGTATTCCCGGGGACGCTGGGAAATAAGCGTAATTGAAAGAGCGGTAGGGAGAAGGAGGAAGGATGAGGATAGAAAAGTCATGAGGAGGGAAAAGATTGAAATCAAAAAGAGAAAGGAGGGAGGATGAAACGAAGGAGGCGCTAGAAGTGATGATCTCAGGCGTTGTTGAGCACCGACCGCTTAAAATTCTGGGCACCCTCGAGCTAAATACATCGGCGCTCTTTTATTCAGAGTGTGGAACTTTGCATGAATAATGAGTAATAAAAATCTCTCATGGCACATTATTTTTTCCACCTACAAAATAGGGGGACAAAGGCATGCAAAACTCGATACGGGGAAGCGGAGATGGGATTAATGCGAACAGAATAACGAAGACGTTTCCCATAAAACGATTATTCAACCAAAGGTGAAGGTAAAAACTACGAAACCAAAGCGAGAATAGTATAGCAGAATGGAAGAAAAGCATAAACAGCTCCACAGCCTCTCTCCAAGTGGCTTCCTCCAGGACTACAGTTAAGCGTGGCTGAAGATAATTAATGCGCAGGAATAGCCAAATACTTTCAGATTCCCTCGGTGCTCGTTTTTCGCGGGGGAGTGGTATTTTTTCCACTCAAGGCTAACATGGGCAAGCCTCCACCCCTGCGTGTGCACCCAGCCTCCGCGAGCCCCCACTTGGTTGGCGATGGACGGGGTGCGAAAGGGTGGGGAGAAAGAGATAAGGCGTAGAGTAAAGGGAAAACGAGAAACGAGAGAAGTGGTGGTGCAATGGGGGAGGATAGAGAGTGGGAAGGCATGCAGAGCCCTCCGGACGTGCAAAGCGAGCCCGTGCCACGGGCGCGATGCAACGGGGTTGGGTTGAAGGGTAGAGGGTGAGCGTGGGGAGAAAGAGAAAGAGAGAATAGAAAAAGGGAGAGAAAAGGGGAGGAGAAAAAGAGGATAGGATGGAATGAGGTTTTATGCAAATTATGTAGCACGATTGAAGTCACTTGCACATCCGTTCACCGGGTGGAGAGACTCCCACCCAGGCGGGATTCAAACCCACGTCCTTAGGCTTGGCAGACAATGATTTAACCCCGCCATCACCGAGGCCGGCAAAGGGGAAGAGAAAGAGAAAGGTAGACAGAGAAAGAAAGACGGGGAGAGAGAGAGAGGGAGAGAGGAGAGGAGAGAGAGGGAGGAGAGGGAGAGATGGAAAGAGAAAGGGAGGATGGGAATAGAGATAGGAGAGAGATAAATAGGGGATAGAGAAATAAGAGAGAGAGAAATAGGAGAGAGAGAAAGGGAGGAGAGGAGCACAACGGCGGGGGGAGAATTAGTCCCAGGCGTGCAGAGAGAGAGAGAAAGAGCTAGATGTTTTCCATTCTCGTTTTTTTCGTGAAATCTTATTTTGTTCGGCGAGGTCTCCCTTCTATTTTATTTTCCAGCCCACCTCCCTTCATTTGAGGGTGGGGGGGTCAGAGAGGGGCGCACACGGCGATGCACATCCGGCGAGCCGCGGGTCACGTCTCTCGCCTCCGCCGCCGAGTGCGGGCGCGCTCGCACCGGGGCAATTACGAGCGGGTGGAGGGAAGGGTAAGGGGGAGAGGAGATAGCAGCGCGCCTGCTTTTTTGTGTGTGTTGTGTGTGAGTGGAGGGTTTCGCTTCCTCGGGAGGGTGGGGGGTGGGTTGCTGATGGTGAGTTGAACGCGTGGGTGAGTGGGGTCGATGGGAGGACGCGTCGAGGTGGCGAGAGGGAGGGGGGTGGACCAGGTGGCGGTTTCCACGGCTAATAATCACGCCCATAAATACTTTTATTCACTTTCCGATGAATCGAGGCAAATATTAATAAAAGAAGAGAGTGGGGAAGAGACACAAATAACTAACTCTTTGTGCATGCGTGCAAGTACCTATGTACAGCTATGCGAGTTCGTGCGTGAGTGACTTTGGATACTCACACACAGTATCTAATTTTCAAAATGCACACCTAATTTTTACCGCTATGATGAACCATTACTGTGGAAGAGAGAAAAGAAACACCAAAATGATTTAGAGGGTGTGCGTGAATATTTTACTGTGGCCGGTATCCGTCCCATTTTACGGAATGGAAAATATTAACTTAATGAAGCAGGAATACGCCTTCCATTGTGCCTCAAATAAAGTTCACGATATTGATTTATGAGCTGGAACTCAATGAAGCGTTGCTAGGGGCCAGGGTGTTGTCCCAGGACGAAAATTCCGGAAATTTCAATGGAAAAATATATTGCTCGCGTTCGGAATCCAGGGCAATTAATTAAGCATTAACGGACAATTATTACAAATGATGGTGGAGGAAAGTTGTCACTCTGAAAAGCCGATTCGGAATTCCACTACATCAAGCCTTTTGTCTTACCAAAGCTCGGTGAAACAGGAATTGTGGCATAAGGGCCCAAATGTAGGCACAAAGGAAGAGTGAAAAATGGAAGTAAAGACCATAGCAAAAATGGCGTCATAATTTTTGCTGTAGCTAAAAAAAAACTCGGAACAACATTAATTAGAGATATTTTTACAAGCTATGTTGAATTGACTAAAACCGAGGCCATTGCCTATGCCCTTTTTTACAAATCCTCATAATCAAAACCCACAAGACTCAGGGAACATCAATGGAACATACTTGATGGGCTGTCATGAGATGGCAGCTTGATTATTCGTGACATATATGCGTAATATGTGTAATTGAATATATGGCAAATAAATTATTACAAATTAGTAGGAATTTATAAGCAAGGTTTTTTGTTTTTAGTAAGAATTTAGATTTGGGAATAAAGGCAATAAATGATCCAATTGCGCTTTGATTAAACAAAGGCTTGCATCAAAAGAGGAAAAGCAGTCATCGTTATGTCATCCTTGAGCACGAGGCCAAATTGATATTTCATACTTTTTATCTCTTATTGATCAGCACGATGAAAGCCTTTTCGGCTTTAAAGTATGCCCCTCACTGAATATTTTCCGGTAATCGTCGAAATATTAAAGAATGATATAAAGAACACTGGAGATAGCCACAGATGTTCACGCACTGAGATTAATGTTAGTCACATAAGCTGGTTCTTCTACAGCCCCTTTAACGCTCAGAAATAAAAGGAAAAAGTAGAGGGATTTAAATCTAAGAATGGGTTAAAGCTGTTCGGTCGTTGGCAAAACGCGGAAACTCTCGAGAATCAAAAAAAAAAAAAACATGAAACAAGGTCGGAACTGCGCAGAGCGTGCAAGGAGAAGTGGTGCGCGCGAGACCTACATCCTCGCTACGCCAACCTGTGGCACGCAACAGCCACCATAAGAACTCATTTTTAAATGGAGCTCTTATTTGTACTTCCCGCAATGGGGCACCAATTGAACGTAACGCCGAACTGCGTGAGCCTGTGATTAATGAAAAAGGGGTAATACCTGAGTAATCCGGGGATTATTTTTTTCACCATTCACAAGAAATGTCGGGCTGACTCCCGGGAAAGACCTTAGATGGAAGCCCTGTCAAACTGTGAAGACTAATGAACTCTTAAAGGGGCTAAAGGAAGACCATTGCTCATTCACGAACACGAAACCTATAATGGCTCGAAAACTTATTACAGACTCTCTGCTCTGATAAAAAACTTAAATTAAAATTGATTAAATAAATTTTATCTTTTCAAGATCACGAGAACTATGGACATAGAAAGGATGAAAATCCTGACCAAGGAAAAGCATAGCTCCTGTGCTCATTTTTAATTAATGAATAGAGAGCATAGAGTTATTACTCTAAAAACATATATAATATAAATACACCACGTTTAACGATTATTAATCAATTATCCTGAAAATTGAGAAATTGAGTTGATGATGAAAACTACAAAATGGTACTCATAACTGCAATGGTATTCATAACAACGCAAATTCTTATTCTGTAAAATGGACGGGCGTTGTAAATGGTTATTCCGATAAATGATTCTTCCGGCGCTATTGAGCACTTAATTTGAAATAATACTGCGAGAGAACATGAATTTCATCAGCCGGCAACAATTTTTTTCAACGTAATTTCCCATGCAATCAAGGGAAATGTCTCGTAGCCAAAACGTCTCAGTAGCACTGCGTAGAGACGCCGAAAGAAAATTTGATTTACTGGTATATAAATACTGCCGTTTTTCTACTCATGAAATGTATTTTGAAAATGGGTTGGAAGTCACTTGCTGTCATCGCCTATTGGCAATTAATTATTTTCCCGAGGCGCTTCAGAATTTTTCGCTCTTGATCATATATATCCTCAAGAAATCAAGCAATGAGAGGAAATAACTTAATTTTTTTTGTCTGAAAGCGAAGCCTTTGTTTTTATTGATGGCACGACTAATGATTATTAACGGACGATTACATGTTATTTAGCAGCACGTGATATTTTTCTTCCTATGCTATGCTTATGGTGATTTTAGGGGCGATTCTGTAAAAGCTGGAACACGGGATGCGTCAATTCTTGAAAAAAGGTAGGGGACACAGAATAACACATACTGCACTGAGTATGCTACAGCTGAAGAAGGATTTGGGCGTTTTTTACACAAACAATTGTCTAGTGCAGTCACAAAGACCGATCGTGTCTTTAAGTTACACATTTTCACTTTGAGAAATAAAACGTTAGCATTATATGGATTTAAAAATTAGTTAATGTGCCAATGGTTTGTCACATACCATTATGTCATTTCATTAAAATTAGATATTAACGAATGAATATAGCTTACTACTAATAGAATATAATGCAAACGCGAGTCCAACGATGACAGATTAGATGGATCACTACATAAATGAGAGGGTATTTAGTCGAGCTAAGAAAGCATTTCGCCAATATTACTCGGTCATTGATCACGTACAAGCGCAGTTTATCACTTCAGCCACATGATTTTAGAGTTGAAAATAATTGGTGCTTTAATCCATCATTAAACCGTTCAACTCTAATCCATTTTCCTTGAATTTTTGCCCGTGACACTGACGGCTTTATTAAGGTGATTAAATATAACATTAACAAATGAGCACGGATGATTGGGTCAGTAATTCGGTTAATAATTGATAACTCGTCCAGCTCCAAAAGTGAAAACAGCTGAATCAAACGGAATTAATTTATTTTAGTTAGCTTCTTGATTCAAAACTTTCTGGTTCATGAAAGCTTCTGTAGCTGGGTTTTAGGAAGCACTTAAATGCCCCTGGCTTAAAGGCCAAAATTATATACGAAAACAGAAAGAAAGTCGTACTCAAATAACAACAGAAATGGCAGAAAATATCACTGGATTATCATTGGAGGCATTTGCAGACTTGTACATGACCAAATGTCGTGAGCAATATGGGCTTGAACCGCATCTGCTTGAAGTCACTCAAGAAAACACGAGGAGTACTTATTAGGAAAAGGAGAAATTCACTCACCTCCGCGGTTCTCACTGTCCGCTGGCTTCACCTGAATGGGACGGTTCATCTGAAAGCAAAGATAAAGAGTCTAGCATTAGAGCCACACTTTGAATCACCACGGCGTACGCATTAAGAGACACAAACACACTAAGGCCAACACACGCTCGAATATCACACGGGGCAGAGGGAGAGCACAGTACCCAAAAAGATTTTTCTGAGGACCTTATTAATGCCCATAATTGAAATTTGCAACACACGCTCCGCACACACATACACACACACATACACACACTGACATGCACATCTCCCTCGAAAATGTCGGGGTCAGCGAGGGACACCCGACAAAGTAAGGGCCTTCGGCATCAGCAAGAGGGTCTCGTGCTCAACCTCGCCTCCCTTCTCTCCTTCTTCCCATTCAGCACGGATCATCAAGAGCAAACCACAATAACTCGCACGCACACGCACGCATTCACTCCCTTCGGATTGAAAGGAAAAGAGGATTTCGGTAAACACAAAAAAATGAAGAAGAAACGGGGTTTGATTGGAGTGGAAACGAATGGGTCGGCTGGGAAAGAATAAGGTGCGAGGGAGAGGCGGTCCGACTTCCGAGCCCTTTTACCCTAATGGCGTTGAATTGGAAAGCGTGACATCCGAAAACGCCTTGAACACACACACGCACTCAAACAAAAAAATATACATGTTTACAAATCCATACATGTACCTAAATGTATAGATATACATGTACACAAGAAGAATTGCTCATGAGACCAACAGGTAGGCCAGAACTGCGCACTCATTCAATCGCATTACGGAGGACGATGATATACCGTGCGCTAGGGGCTGAATGGTAGAGGGGACTACTTGGAGGGGCGCCTGCAAGGGGCGGCAAAAATCAATTTGAAAAATGGCGATCTTGATTGGAGGGAGGGCAATAGAAAACCGCGTGAGACATTGACTATGCCCAGAGTTTAAGTTGCGCGAAATTACACTTAGTATATTCAGCGCTTGGGGGAAGTACACAGTCCACAAATTACCGCAACATTTTCATCAAACGCAAAGAATGCTAGAGCCTTTCGGGTCACGATCCAAGCCGTTTATTTCGAGTGAAAATGTAACTTTCACCACTGATGAATTCCACCATTCATACGCTGAGCCATGGGATCCTATCACAGCAGCAGCATTATGCATGGCAAAAATACCTGCATTTCACCAGACAATTTTTCATAAGAACTTGGAACTGAGGGATGCCTGGGCATTAATCCTATGCACACAATGTGTGTGCTCAAAACGCAAGTTACCCAATGCGATATTTACTTTGCTTCCGACTGAAGCGGCCGAACACACGCGAGACGATCGAGCAATAAGACATGTCTCCGTGGCCAGTGCTGCAAGGAATCACCTGAAAAGTCTGTCATCTTATCTAGAGTGGGAACTTAAACCTATGCGCATGTGTTACACCTAATTCTCTATGTGACCACCAAGGAGGAAAAGAGCTATATCGTTTCCATCACTAAATTATCCACGCTGGCTACCTCCTACAAGGAGCATCACACATCTGTTTCCAGCACATTACCGAGCTGCCCCTCTCTCTTCATCCCGACGAGTCCGGGCGTGCCAAAAACTCCGGGACCGAGGGTGAGAGAATGGGATGATGGTACGTGGGATGGAAAAAAACGAGTCGGCGAGGTGGGGACGATGCTATGTTTTTTCCTTCCAGGGAAGAGGGCAAGGGAGAGGAAGAGATGACGCACCACCAAAAGGGACGGCGAAAGGGCCTCGCACCACCGAGGAAGCACCACCGATGTCCTCGGGGGGCATTCTCCCAGCCAGTCCGTGCACGCCACCATCGACCTCCCCCCCTCCTCTTCCCCCACCCACCCTCCAGAGAGCTCATTGTGGGTCGTCGGTACAAACGCTGGCAAAGCCTGTTGCATTCGATTGGCGCTTGTGCCAAAAAGGCTTTTTTCCGAGGGAAAAAGTGGGCGGGTGCGGGGAGTGGATTGAAGGGAGGGACGAGCGGGGGAACGGGGAAAGCGGAACGGAAGAAAGAAGTCGGTGAAGGGGGAAGTGGGGAGAGACGGGTGCCAAATGGGGTTGGGGGAGGGTGGGAAAATAAAGGAGGTGTGATGGGAAAATTTTGTGGGAAATTGGTCGTGAGACGTGGCTGTTTGAGCGGGATGTTGACACGTATCGACGATCAACAAGCTAACTAGCCATGCTGAAAAGTTTGGAGCGGATTTAGGAAAAAAATGACTGGCACACGCAAAAATCATGAATGAGAATGGTACAGTCTATATGAATAAATCATTCACGTACATCAGAAGAAAAGACAAAGATCTATACACTGTGGCAATAAGGAAATTGCGAGAAAATAAAAAAGCAACGATAAAAACTACGACTGCTGAAAAAAGTCCTATGAAAATAACTATTTACTTAAACTATAACATAAAGACTGGGTAACACGATAAGAGATGGACAAATTACGAAAACATAAAATTATGATTACTGCTAAATTTAAAGAAAGAGTAAACCACACAGATAAATGCTTCCAAGCACACGGATACGTGAAGAAAACGGGAAAAAGATATTTTTCACATCAGGCGAGTTGATCACACACATGAAAATCTTCCTTCTTCTCTGAGAATCGTCCTGTGGTCGGCTACTCACCGAAGGCCACGGAACTATCCCGTGAAGGCCGACAGTTCGAGTCTTCGCTCATTAAGTCTCGGAGGACATGAAGCGACAGATTCATACAGACGGAACAGAACTATTTCCTTAATACGGGGAAACTCACTCCGCGGTGGTGGTCGGTTGGTGGAGGGAAAGATACGGAAGAGAAGGTGGGTCAAAAGTGGCGGGAATGAATGGGGTTTCCAGGAGGCGAGGCCGCCGCGGACGGTGGGCAAGGGTGCACCCACAGAGGACCGGGTCACTATGTCCGTGGCACCGGCGTGAGCGAAGGCGCGCAGGGTGGGTCAAGCACTTTGGGGCGGGTCGGGCTCTCGGGGCTATCACGCAGTCCCTAATGAAGGCGGCGAGGCGTGCCCTTCCTTCGCACGCGCGGAAGGGACGAGAGAACTACTAGCAGGGGAAGAAACACCGGACGAGCCCCGCTATTCAACACGCGCACATCTTTCGGAACACTTCAATTCCGGGACGGAGAAGACGAATGAGTGAAAGAGAGAGGACGAGCGGGATCAAAATCCTTCACTGGAGATAGAACAATACTTCGTGACAGACGGACAGCGGGAGGGTGGGAACGAGAGGAGGCAGGGAACCGGGGAAGACGATGACGAGGGCGGCTGCGGGTCTGCTTAGGACGGCCCTATATTATCTCCCCAGTGTGCCTAGTCCTCCTCCACAACCGCCTCTGTCCTCTACGTTTGACGGGGGTGTTCTCTCTCTCTCCCTCTCGTAGGGGATGAGGAGGAGGCCGGTCTGTGGAGTGGCGGTGGGAGCGGCGTGGAGAGAGGTGCCGTGGGAGCAGCGCGGAGGGAGGGTGCCGGGGTGCGGGAGGGTGCAGGAGGGGAGCGGCCGCCGAGAGGAGGGGGCGAGGGGGTGGGGAGGTGGCTCAGAGCGGGGCGTGCGGTTCCCATTGGCCGCGGAGGGTGGCGGAGGATGCCCGGGCGCGCGGGTCGGGCGGCGGGAGCCATGCGCCGCCGCGGCCATTTAAACTCCGGGAGACGGCCATGTCGGGCCGGACGAACGAGGAGGAGAGGGAGGGAGAGGGAGGGAAAGGGAGAGAGAGAGGTAGAAGCGAGCACCTCCTCTATCCGGGATCGGACGCGAGGGGGGGAGAGAGAGAGAGAGATGGGACAGGAGGAGAGGTAGGCAGGGCCGCCTCTGCTCTGCTGCTCCTCTTCTCCCTCTCTCCTCTTGAGGGAGGGGCTCGGAAGGGACTCGAAAAGGGGGCGTTTTCACAGGTAGTAGCAGGAGCTTGAGGACGCGAGGAGGTCCCCCTCGCATCGACGGCCACGCTCCGGGATCTGGGGGGAAGCTTTTGGGAGCAGAGGACTCACAGCGCGGTGCAGCAGGTCTCCCGAGGAGCGGGGGTCGATGGTGCACACCATGACGATCCGGGGAAGGGTTGGTACGGCGCTCCCGCTAATGAAAATGTCCCCTTCTCAACAATACTGCCCCCCACCACTCGCTTCTTCCTCAGAGAAAGTCGACCCTCAACTCCACAGCCGGCGGGCAGACCTTAAGGTTAAGCCCGGTCGGCAAGCGGACGCTCCGACGGGGAAGACTCGGCGGCGGCAGCGGCGGAGGTCAGCGGCGGCTGCGTTGTCGGCGAGGGGACTGATATAACGCCGGTCTCCGGGGGAAAGAGAGGCCTTGCGCCTCGTAGGCTCAGCGGGCGGTTGTGTGAGGGAGAGAGGGCGTTACGTAGGCCGTGGCCCAGGTGGCGTTGGCGGCGCGGGGAGGGGAAATTCTTGCAGGGGGTAACTGGAGGGGCGAGTAGCGAAGGGGGGGAGAAGGAAAGAGAGATACAAAGAGAGAGAGAGAAGAGAGAGGGAGACCCACGCCAAGCCAGAGCTCGTGCGAGACAGGCGGACGGGGAACGAGGGCGGCCGGATCCCGGCAGGAGCAGCAGGCAGCAGGGCAGAGCTCCCCCCCTGTCCGCCCCACCACCGCTCCCACCCCTCCACTTGCCCCCCCTCCCCCCCTACTCCACTTTTCCATCCTCGCTACGCAACGCGTGGGCATCCCCTTCCCCGCGGAACACCTCTCCCTCCCCGCAGCAGCAAGGGCACACTCTCCCTTTTTTTCGAGCCCGCACCACCCCTCCTGTATCGCTGCTCGCCCCTCTCGCTCACTCCCTCCCCCCTCTCCCTACAGTTTCCCGTCCCTTCCCCTCTACGTGTCCCACTCCCGCCCCAGGCACGTCCCACCCCTCCTTCTTCCACCCACCCCCTCCCCGTCGCCCCAGCACACGCGGACTCACCCTCCCCCTCTCATCGCAACCATTTCAATCCCCACCCTCCAGCGACCGCCCCTCTCCCCTCGCTCATCATCGCCCTATCCTCCTCCTCCTTCTCGGCACGACCCCTCCCCTCCATACCTCCCCCACCCATCCCCCGCACGGTGCGACCTCCCTCCCTCCAGAGCGCCCGGGCACTCTGGGAAGGAAAAGCACGGGAGCGGGAAAAAATGTACGCAACGCACACCAATCATAGCCTTCGATATGAGAAAGAGAGATCGATCTAAAGCGAGCGAGTGGGGAAGGGGAGGGTGTGGGGGTTGAACGGGGAGGGGGATGGGGTAGGTAGGGGGGGCGGAAAATGGAGGGGATGGTGGGGGATGGAGGGTGAATGAGCGGGGGAATGAAACGAAGGAGAAAGGGGAGGGGATATTTTTCGAGGTTGTGTTTTTCGGGGATGTAAAAGAGTGGAGGGGTGAGTTGCGGAGGGGCGGCGGATCGGGAGGCTGGCGGGGGAGGCGGAATGAGGAGAGAGGGATGGGGGCGAGAGAGAAAGGGAGAGATTCGTGTGTACGTAGCAACGGTGATGTGAAGGGTTGGTTAGTGTTCGTGCGCTCGCATGTGTTCCCGTGTACGCCTTTCCCATTTCGGAGGGGGGTGGTTTGGGGGAGACAACATTTCGAGGACGTGCGTTCGCGTGTGCTGGCGGAAGGGGAGAGGGGTTCGGTAGGAAAAGGAGAGAGGAGGAGGGGTGCGATGATGGGGAGGTGATGAATGAGACGGGAGGGAGGGGGAGGCTGCGAATCGGCGTGCGGGGGATGTAAGGAGCGGCGGGCTGTTTGGCATGGGGGATGATGCCTCTCCCAGTGGAAAGGGTTATAAGGGTGGCGGGGCGGGAAGGATGGGGCCCGTGCACATCTCCCGCTCCCACAACTGGGGCGAAAAGGGGGACAAAGGAGCCCCCCCCAACCCTTAACAACCTATCTCTCTCCCTTCCCACCCCCTCCCCACGTTCCACTTCCGTTCCTCTCACCCCCTCACGCATTCTCCCCCTCTTCCCACCATCACTCATTCCCTGCTGCTCTTCACTTTATTCTACCCTCTCACACACACTCTCTCTCCCTTTCCCTCCTTCTCTCTGCTCCTTTTATACATTTGGCCTCTTTTTTATGCCCCGTCATATTTCCCCCTTTATTTTCTTACCTATGTCCTCCATCCCGTACTTAGGCCATGCCCTCTGGAGTGATTTAATGTATTAGGGGACGCCGGCATCTCAATATCCTGGGGAAAATACCCCCTCTATCTTCCCTCCCCTTTGCTCTGATTTTTTATTCCCTCCCAGTCATGTGTCATATCCTCCTTTCTTCAATATCCTTCAATTTCTTGCTTTATGCTCCCTTTCGCATTGCCTTCAATATCGAGGCAATCGGTAAATACGCGTGTCTATTAAATATTGGGTATGTCTATTGGTTTGTTTTAAATCCTGTTTTCCGCTTTAAATTTACTGTTTCATTTTCTATACCCAGGTTGTTTTTCGTCGTTACTTGGTAAGTTATTTGGAAACAAGTAGCGTTAAGAAATGAGTTATCGAATGTCATGGTTTTTTTGTTCCTTTCTCCATGCATAGGTATTCAATGGTGACGCATTTCGGTCACCGATATTTTTTGCAGTGGAAGGCTGCTATTAATGTTAGCAACTAATTAGCATTGCATCATTGCTCTCCTATTTCATTACAACTGCATTTACATATAAATCTACTCAATTCCTTTTCGACCCCTACCAGGTGTGTGTCATGGGTTGAAGAACATCAAAAATGCACTACTTATATGCGACTAAGAGCTACAATATTAATATTTCAACGAATACGACGTATGCAGAATGTTTCCTTGACAGAAGTGTTTGCTATGGGAAGTCTTCGTCTCTCCCCTCTATTCTCCTGTCCGTATAGCCTTTCCGAATTTAGCCCCTTGATCTTTATCTGCTCTTCTGATTTCTAGCTCAACTTCCCGGTGGATAAGGACCTTACTTGGACTCCATACTAAATCGTCCCCCACTCCCATCTTCCCACTTCTCGCTCAATCGTTCGCCTGCTCCCCGTAGGCCCCCAGAGTCACTTCCTACAACTTCTTCCCTTCTTGACCCTCCTTCCCATTCTCGTTGCATCCGTCCCCTTCCATTTCATCTCTACCTGCTTTCACCCTCATCTTCCCTTTTCTGGGCGTCATCTCCGTCCCAGGTAAACTCCAAATCAAACTCCCCTCTTCCTACTACAACATCTCACTCGCTCCCACACCCTCCCTCCCCCTTCGCAGATTCCCATTCCCCTCCGTCACCCTCCACTTGCATCTGCGCCGACTTGCTCTGCCCCATCGTCTACGCCGTGGTGTCCTTTGACCTTCGCGAGGCTGACTCCCTTCCCACCGCCTCTCTCTTTGCTTTTTTTCCGCTATTTCTCGTCCGCCCTCCTCCGCGGTGACTCCGCCTACCTCGCGGCAATTCCAAAGGCTTATTTCGCCCGTTTTCAACTGTTGATTTTTCGAGAGCAGCGGTTGATTGTGCGAGTGCGCGCGTCAGTTATTACGCCTTCCCGCATGTTTTCCGCCTTTTATTTCCGTTTATTCCGTTTTTCGATTATTCCATGTCGTTTCGGCCAGAGCTTTCCCGGCGAGATGCCTCGCATATGGAGATGTTTCTACGCTTGTAGGGAACACCAAGTGAATACTAATTAAAACTTCCGGCCCCCATGTTTATACGCTCTATTTTTGTTCATGGCCTTTGTAAAATAAATATCTTTTTGTCGCATGAGTGCTATTCGGAGACAAGGGTTGCTTCGCAAACATGTTCTGTTTACAATTGAGCATTCTGGTCTCCGTTATATTTTTTCCAGATTTTGTACACGTACTAAACAAAACTTGGTTTGAATTACGTTCAATACATTCAGTGGAAGGAGTTATTATTTGTAGAAAATTGAGACGGGCTCCTAAATCTTCAGCCATTAATAGCAAGGTGTAGAAGAATTACTGACCGACCTTACCCCTCTTAAAAGCCCTTTGGTATCGACGTTATTACTATAAGGTTGACTGATATTGATCGTAGTAACATAATACACAAATAATTATGACCATAGTCAGTGAATATCGAAATAAGTATATAGTTTATACGGTTAAAAGAATTTCTGGGATAAGATAACAAAGTCGCCTATTCACGGCTGCATACGTATGTATGAAAACGAAAATGTAATCAGAAAAGTTTTCGTATTTCAACAAACTACAAGAAAACGTTTCTCAAACTTAAAATGAAGATTATCCTTAGAATGAAACACACGGTCATGTTATCAAGAAAAAGCTATCAGCCTGTGTTGCACATCTCCTTTAATGTTATGCATCCCGGATGCAATAGAATCTTTTGGTTTTATGTATCACTGATCAATGATCATTCAAAGTGGAGCTAAATTCGACAAACAAATGAAGTAACAAATATATATATATTAATAGCCACTAAAATACCCATTTAATCCAATCTATGATGATGACAGAATAATTTTTGACATGGTGAGTTACTCGGCAGTTGACAACTACCACGCAGAACACTAATTATGCGACAATCAGGAAACGATGGAATAATGAAGAATTCATAACAATCAATGAGACTGAAAAATACAATTTCAAACGTAGGAGATGGAATTCCTGCCAATGTCACCATTTACATTGTGGTGAACACCTCGAATACGGGTTCCGAAAAATTTGAATTTAGTATGACTCTAACATGTAACACTCGTTATTTCTACTTCTTAAACAGCATGCAGAAAGGATAAAAATATATGGGGTTATTATATTTTTCATTACATTTCTTGAATGAATATATTTATTAAATTGATATAATAAAAACATTACCAAAACAATTAGGCAAACAGATGGAAGTTGGAGATGTAGAGCATACTTGAATTTAATGATAGGATAATTAGGAATTTACCTTTTCAAATACACCCATGAGTAAAACAAGAGGAAATTATACACTCATGCTTATTTTCCAACAACTCTTACTACATAAAGCTTCATGTAATAAAAACTCTCTAAAAATCTCATTGCCAGTATCAACAGCATACCAGTATCAATAGCATAAGGTCGATTAAATGAAGCAAATAACTGGACTTTTTCTTCTTTGCAGGATTCAAACATTAAAATCTCCTGGCAAAAGCAATATATTTACGCGAGAAGGTCTAACCATGTCTAGAGTCATTACAAATGAACATAACATTAAGGATGTAAACAGTGCATGCTTAAAAACTGCATGTATTTATTAGCTGATTATTGAAAATAAATGAGAAAATTATTAACCTTTGCAGACATTTAGCCTTAAAATTTACATCATAAACTACAATATTTCTACTTTGATTCATTTTCTTGTACTACAAATTGTATCTAAAGCAAGACACTTCTTTGGTTGGCAAACGACGGAGGGACTTCACCCTTCTTACGACAAGCTCGTAAATGGTTGGCTTCTTCTATACTCATCCGTATCAACGCTATCGATTTCAAGCCTGACTCCGAATACTTGATGCAATACATTACCCGGGAGCTTATTGCTCAGACTACAACTCACGAGCGAGAATATCCTTCGTAAAAGTGGGTATCTGCTTAGTTTTAGCTCTCAAAATCAAGGATCAAGGAGACAAATCAGACTACGCTACCATAACTTGCTCTGAGTCCAAAATACGACTTTGCTTTAGGATTTATGTTTCCGAGTCCTCGTAAGCTGTGAATTTTTCTAAATAGTTTTTGGAAGATATCAAAATTTCGCAATTTTTTTGCTCGTTTCTGTTCAACCGCGGAAATTGAAATGGTGCATTGAACCAATCAGTAGAGAAAGAATTATTTTATTTACGGAGCCATTTGCGCTTAAAAGAAAAAAAAATATTTCACAGATGAAAGTTTACTTCGTTAAACTTTAACAGCAAGGTTCGAGTTTAATTTGAAATCTCATTCCCGAAAAAATATTCTCGAGTCAGCTAATTTTTGAGACAGAAATGTCTGCTTTACGCACAATACACATAGATCAGTAATAAGATGCCAAAAGATTGCAAAATTCATTTAGAATTAGGTCAAGTTAGTATTTACAGAAGATGAAGATATTTTAGATGAATTTTATGGAATGTTCGTTATTTAATGTATGACTATCACAAGTGCACTACATTAACTTTAAATATTCAACATAAGTGCATATTTGGTGGAAACTCACCTCCTACCATAGTCATTTGTCGTTATGAGATGCCAAATTGTGAAATTCCATGTCAGACCATCAATTCAGTCTATATTATTGTGATCTTTGTTGGTCAATGGAATGATCTATTTCGCAAAATTGTTTTTCAACGAATATTTTTTAAACTATTGGAGAAGTCTTATTGATGAACATTTGAACATTTTATTTTTCACCTCAGTAGAATCCATAATAATGCAGAACAATATTGGTAAAATATTTATTTGAAGATAAGAAGTGTAGATCCGGAGCTTTTCAGATATAATTTGCTGTACTAAACTAAGGTGGGTCAGAGTAGATAGGTCGAAAATGCGCTGCCCTGGCAATCCAAATATTGCAGGTTCAAAATCCGCCCAGGGCATGGGTGTTGCAATTGTCCTAGCATATAGATCTTGTGTTAGACGGTGCGGTATAACCTAAGCTATTGCAGCTCATAAAGCCCAAGATTGCTACTTATTCATAGGATTACTGTAATTCTAGACGCTGTTATTAATTCATTTAACAAAGAGGAATAAGTAATAATCTACTAATCAAATAACTAATACTCATGATTTATGATTAAAAAGCATGCTTATAATCATGATACCAGTGATGTCGAGGAATACCGAGATTTTCACGTTTTATTCGCGACGTTCACCCGAAAAAGTATTTCCCCATTGATTGATTAGGAATGTCAAAGAATAAATGATGATTGTTTGGAGAAGAATCAATTAAATCGACGCAACAGCTATAGTAATAACATGCCTGTAAGCCTTGCGCGGTAGCCAAGTATTTACAATACTGGCTTGGCAACTCAGGTATTGCGGGCTCAAATCGCACCTTCTTTGAGCCTCTGTTTGTCTTCAATCTAAGTAAGGTCACGACTATGCTACACAACCCCACCAATAGGAAAAACACAAAACTTAGTTTAGTTACTACTAATGGGCATCCTATCATATAGATTCGCATATCAACGATTTTGCATAAATTATCGTTTAGTTTCCGCGAATGACAATCTCTAAAATATCAACCCTGAATTCCCGCAATCATGAATGCGTATTTTTTAAATCCTCTCGGATGAAAGCGAAATGTCAAATGCTACATCGCTGAACAGCTCAAGCCGTGACTTCAAAGATATCCGAGAAGCGAATTACGTCATACGGGTGTGCCATATCTCCAATATCATCCTCCTCCTCCCTCTCTCCCTTATCTCCCCATCTTCGCCCTCTCGACGTCATACCCTCACTCCCAGTTCCATCTCCGAACCAAACCCCATCCTGGCTTCTGGACCCGTGACACTCGGACCCCCTCCCCCCCTTTCTCCCTCTCTCTGTTCCTCTCTGCTGGACGACCACACTGGCCGCCCGCCCTTTGTCTATCACGCTCCCGCATTCTCCGCTTTTGCACCCCCCCCCCCCTGTCCTTTTCCCCGCCCCCTCGCCCGCGAGACCGCCACTCCAAACCCCTTCACCTCCTCTCGCACGTCCCTCCTCCCGCACTAGAGCCGTCGCTAACCCCTATAGTGCTCAACCTCCTACTCCCCACCAGCCCCACGCACAGATCCACTGCCATCCCCTTCCCCCTCCGCCCCTCTTGAGTCCCCCGCTCTCTCCGTCCGCTTCGTCCCGCTTGCCGCATGCAAAATTCATCAGGCAAACACGCAGTCCAGTCCAGTCACCGTGTTTCCACCTCTCGCGCCGTCAGAGGGGAGGGGGTGGGGGAGCGGGGAGGAGGAAGGGCGGAAGGGGGATGGGTGGGGACTCCGTCCACAAAACCGCCCCCGCTGGCTGCGCACTCCCAGCCGACACGGCGGGTTGAAAAGAGAAAACCCCCTTTGCCCCACGCTCCGACCCCGCAAACACCCCTCCCCCCCTCCCGCACCCACTCCCAAACAGCTGACGACTTTTCGAATAACCTCCCGCGTCTCTCCATATTCCCCACTCCCTCAGCTCACGCTCCCAGAGTCATGCACTACACACCATTTCCCTCCTCTCATTCCCCCAATCCCATTTAAACCCCCTCCCCCTCGAATCGGAGCTGCCACCCGTGTGGATTTCGTTGGGACAGTAGGAAGAGCTAGCCGGTGGGCATGGCCCCCAGTAGATCCCCCCCCACCCCCTCGTTGTCCTCTTCATTTTTTTTCTGGTAACCTGGATTTGTTCCTGTTTGTAAATTCTGCAATGTGCGTGGAGGAATTTCCACAACGCCTTTCACACTTTTTTGAATAAAGTCTCAGGCGGAAAAGATACATCTTTATGTATTTTCCTTCATTAAGAGTTGTCTCCCCCTTTTTTCACTCTTCCTCTACATTTCTGTTATCTCCGAGAAATCAAGGAAAATGTTTTATTATTTTTTTTGGCATGACAACTTTTCATATTCACAGAGGGGGGGGACTCAAAAATGCGGTTTAATGTAAGTAATTGGAACAAGCGAGAGAAATTTGGAATGGAGCAGGTTCGTTAAAATGTCATTCAAAATGGATTATGCAAAGAGAAAAGGCCCATCACGAGACTGTCACATTTGGTCTGCCCTCGGAGACAGGAGTATAAAAATATAGCATACGCTCCAAAACTGGCATTTTCTACACCTATTCAAATTATTCGTATTAAATTTAAAGAGTGAAGGCGCTGAATCACGCGGATTATATCATTTGAAGAAACGCAAAAGAAAATTTTCTAATTGAATCTTTAAGGGTAATCTAAAAACAGAGTTACAAAGGATGCTGCCAGGAAAAGAGGCTATACATTCGGGTTAAATTTTCCTCACTTAATCATTTTATTCGGGGATAAAAGAGTTACGCGCTAGAGATGGTGAGCTTGTAAGAGAATAGCATGTCAAGGAGAACAGCCCGATTCAGCAAGTAAAGTCAGCCCACAAGTAAAAAGGAGGTTGAGTTTTGAACAACTGAAGAGTCAGCAGGAACAAATCTTGGCAAATTAGGAAAAAATAAATGGAGCGCCTTAAGCCTCGAGCATAACTTGACTATCTTCTTCTCTTGATACAATGATTTACCGATTCCCTTTGAGAGTTTTAACTTCCACTTGCTTGAGCATTGGCCGATGTTCTGCTCGAGGGAAGGAGACGATAGTTTTTTTAAGAGAGTTTGTATGGGTGTACAAGTCCACGTTAAAAGAAAAGATTTGCTGGTGGCAAGACTGCGACAAGCACGTTCCTTTTTCCCTCTTCTCCTCCCTTCAATCTCCTTTCTCGCCCGCAGCAGCTATCTCACCCCCTTCAACCAGTCCTTTAACATTTCCGCCACATTCCCCGCTCCTTTTCTCGGTTCGCATTCAGCCCTCCCATACTGCCTACTTTACTCCGGCGAGCTCAGCGTTGCTCCTGAGGCCGAAGCTGAACGACCACGCATCATACCCATTCATGAGGTATTGCACGGAAATATTTAGCTCTTCAACTGTACTGAAAAGTAATAAATTGTTTTCTTTTCTTCATACGATGTAATTACGGTGGCATGTCTCAATTCAAGCACTATACAGTACCTCCCATGTCGCCCGTTCGTTTCCAATGTTCACTTCGCATATTATTTGGGCAACTCATGCAGTAATTTTATATTTAAGGGTAAATATGGTGTTGTGAAGAAACTTAACTCTACTTTGAAACTTATTGGACGCAAACTCATGAAAGAAGGCCGACTAACGCAACAGTACGCTCGAAGGGCCTTATTGACTTAGTAGTAATTAGTTCACTGCATCTGATAGGTTCGGTCGGTTCAAAAAGCAGCCACTAGAATGTGGCTGAAACTAAAATTTACTACTCTAAGTTTACTATTGACACAGAAGTTTAATATAAACATTATTTTTACTCATACAGCATAGTAGCTTGAACACATTAAAATTTTATTTGGTTTTAAAAACGTATAGATAGTTTGAGTTAGAGAAGAGTTATTTGGTATTTAGGTGAAATAATTCTTTGAATAAATAAAAAATAATAACGAATAATAATTCTGTCAAAAGAAAACTAAAATAAATCTGGCATTTACAAGCATGATGGTGAATGTCTGATGCCTTTTGCTGAGACATATGTCGTGATATTACGAATCTACTACTTTCAGAGTTAGGTTTTTCCCCACATCATCACATTTGGGAATTTTTAGGTATCAAGTACTTATATGATAACTTTATCATTTTTATAGATATGCATTTGTCCACCGTTTAAAGCAATTTAAAATCAACAATGAAATTACCATGAAGAATCTTTAAAAGAGTGAGGACAGCAGGAGCCTATTTGAGCTAAAATATCAATGAAATCAAGATATATTGACTGATCCTCATGCAATTAGGTGCCTGCACTGGAAAATACCAACGTAAAATATTTAGAGCAACATTTTGCATAAATTTTAAGTTTTTGAGTGGGAAATCAGAATATTAATCTTTACTGCAGTTCATCCCTCGCATTGAGTTTCAAAAATTACAATGGCTATCTGTACTGCTTACGTTTGCTTCTCACTCCTACACATACAAATGGTCGTCATGAATTGGGGGACTTTTTTTTGCCCCTAGAAATGCTCGGTCCTAATAATGATATTTCACGCAGATAACACTGAAGTGGGATTCAAACGATGTTGTTAAACATTTTAATGTAAATTTAGATTTGTTTAAAAGAAAGCGATGAGCTTAAAAGTTTACCAGGAATCATATTGAAAACTCAACGATGTCCTTTTTAAAGTCACCCGTCCCGTCAGGTTTTTTCTTCAGGTCTTTGATTGCCAGCAGTATAACGATAGATTTTTTGGTACGATTTAGAAGGGAGTTTTTAGTATCTAGAGCAAAATAAATTAAGAAAACAGAGTAATAAATAATAAGTGAATTAAAAAAAGGTTTGCAAGATACTCAAATTACCCGTCGCACTTCTTGAAGTAGTCACCAGAAACTCTGCGGCACTCAAAGGGTTACGCTGCATTGCACTGCTGCAAAGTGTTCTGCTGGTGAATTTCAGGTTCCCTCAACATATAGGAGTATTAAAAAAAAAACCCTGGTCTATATGACTTTCTGCGGAGCGGTTTACAGTTTTCCTCTCCCCACAACCGTCTCGCAACTCTACCGAGAACCGGTTAGATTCAAAGCAACGAATGCACGAGGTCACTTATAGATAGATGTATTCCCTCCCCGTCCTCCAAGTGCGGCACATGGAGTTGACGGGGGAATTCCGGAAGGACTATTTTCGGGTGCGAAATTGATTCCTCAAACCGGTGCGACTCAACGTTTGGCAACGTCCATCCGGCATCAGCACGAGTCACGCCCTTGCATTCGATTGTTCCCCACCAAGCAGGCCTCCCCCACCCACCCACCTTTCTCCCACCCCCTTCGCCGCCGCCGCGCCTCCCTGATCCGATGGGGGCTCCCTATCGCACGCGTCCACTCTCCCGACGCCGTCACTCCTCTTTCCGTTACGTTTCGCTAAACAGCGCTTCACTTCGCAGCGGCTGGACAGGTAAACAGACAGTAGTGACGCAGGTAAGGCCGCCACGGCAGCCGTTCCGGCTGTCTCTCGCTTAAAAGCAGCTCTCTTCCCAGTTTCGATCTTCCGTATTGAGGGAAGTAACGGCACAAATAAATTCCCAGACTGGCAGAACAGGGAGACCGAGAGGAACTTAAGTTTTTAGTGAAAATGTTACGCACGGTCTTCCATTATAAAAAAAATAACATTCACACTCAGTCCCAGGGGAAAGTGAACGGTGTGGAAGTAAAGCTACCAATGTTCAATGGGACCAATGGCTAATATCCCCGCTACGTTAGGTGACTACAGAATGATAAAAGTGGGATAAAAATAATGATACGCTCTTTCACTGAAATAAAAGTAATCTAGGGTGAAAATTGACAGAAAATTTTCCGAAACTTGAAATGTTGCATTTGCATTATAATGTAGCATAGAGTCAAAATTCACTCCAAGAATTCCGCTGGCAACCTTAAATGAAAATTAAATAGAAGACGATATTTTCTAAGAAGTAAAGGAAGCTAATTTGATTCAAAATGCAAGAATAACTAAAATTCCCCGAGGTTTGATTAAATGAAATTATAAATCGATATTCAACACGTGATTGTCCACTTGTTTATAGGTGGAGAACTGCTCATAATTCTTCTTCATTCGTATAATATTCTACTTTAGCTTACTCAGTTGCCCCAATTGGCTACCCCAAGTAAAGAAAGCAAGTACAATTGCCCTTATCATACTTGTCAATTAGAATAGGTGAGTGTTCGTAGCAGCATCAATTCACATATCTCCTACAATGTCTATCTTCAGGAGGAAATATAAATGAAACGTTAAGTCTTAAGAAAGGTGACGTTTTACAGATTTGGGTTACAGTGGCTTCGCCCAATTATATTTCCCTTCATTCAAAAGAGGAGGTTTGAAGTTTTATGTTCACATTTACTTCTAAAAATATTATTTCCATGAGTAAAATTAATTGGGAGAATTAGATTCTGGATTTGATTTGATAGTTTTGCTCACACCTGAATATTATAATAATTTTTTTTACCGCAGTACTATCTACTCGCCATCTTTCTGTTGCATCAAAAATAAATTTTCATGACGAGGTATAAAAAAATCATGGAAGTAATGAACTTAAAACAACATGGGAGAAAAAGTGAGGGTAAATGGATGGATGGTCATTGGTATGCACAGGTAAGCACAGACAAGAAAACACTATTTGCATGCCAGTACAATTTTGTCACGCGACACAAAAGCAAGCTCAAATATATGTACTGCTGAGCGAAATCCTTCAACCAGTATCAGCAGCGCGCCCAGAAATTTTGGAGAGGAAGAGCGGGAGAAATGACTGCTAATGGAAGTGATCCTGTCCGGGAAAATGCATTGCAAACGATCTGCAAATGCGATGCAATCCCTTTCCCTCCATTTCCCCATTCGCTCTAGCATTAATCATGATTTATTTCCGTCAGCGAAATGCATGAACAGAAATGCTTTTTCATATTTCATTCCTCCATCATGACCAGTTATCGGGGTCAAAACCGGCAACGCCACCCCAATGGGTTGGGTCCCTGCTTTCTCAATGGTTATTGGTGACATATGATCTCCATTCTCCTGAGGCTTGTAACTTTACACTTTATAATTTCAATTTTTTATTATTTAAATAAAAATAATCTGAAAGACTTCAATTCAGTCAGCATAAGAAATAAAAGAAACACTTCGTTATCAGGGCGTGGTAGATTTTTATACTGGCCCAATCCTGAATGCAGAGTGAAGAACCCTGCATGTTCAATCGTCGGATAAGACTTTAAGCTGTGAACCCCTTGGTGCCTCCCATTGAGAGCAGAATGATTCCGACACTGGATTTCTTTCCATCCATCCTCCTCTCCCTTTAATTCCTACCTCTTGCCCAATACGTACCTATCCTAGATAGTTCAAATGACTTAACTTGTTAGTCGCCGCTCTTTACAGAAACACCTATAAAAGAAGGAAGCCAGAAAATATTCCGCTTCGAACCAAAAAACGTCTGAGGAATGAAATATTACGAAAATAGTTTAGAGCCTTTAAGTCGTTAACGACTTTGGGAGGGATTATTAGAGCCATAAAATGTTTTACGATCTAGGGAGGGTCGTCCAAAGTACGTCTGCTTGGTACGTAGTTAGTAGATGGAACGTTACTAATATGTACTACAATCCAGAAAGGTTTCCACGCATTCTCACTGCTAGGTAATATTTCATCATTTATATTGAGAAAGATACTTTTTCCAATAACCATCCTTCAAGTTTTTAAAATTTATATTATGGACAAGCCTAAAACATCTGTAATATATTTGAAGAAACGCCTGCGTATACTATGAGAGATATGGAAATAAGAAATTTGAAAATATGTATGAAAAATATTAACTGTATCCAAAAAAGAACAAGAATGGCAATTTTATCGAAAGCCCACAAAGAACGGATATCAGCAAACATTCTGATGTGTGGAAGTGAGGGACGGATAAGAGAACTGATAGGCGCTCCATGAATCCATTAGAGTGCAAAAGGCAGCGTAGGTCGCATTATCCACCGAGTTGCATGGGCAAATGCCGGAGGGTTCGTAGCCATCCCTGCGGTCGAAGTCTGCACGTAACTTAAAATTGAGTGCCCTAGCCGTCAGCGAACCTGTTGAACGCAATGTTGGATTTATCGCGGGTCCATCGCACATCGACTCTCTTCCTGTTCTCCATCCTCTCATCCTCCCTCCATCTCCCTCCCTCGCTATCTCCCAAAAATTACTCCCGGGCCTTGGATACGCCTGAGAGTGGTGGAAAAGAGACGTGCCATTGAGTCTTGGATCCAGGGAGTTTGTCCTCCGAGCCCTCAGTGTATGGGAGTTGGCGGAGAGACGCACGTTTCTTGCATTGCTCGAAGGAGGAAAGCTGGACCGGGGGAGGGAGAGGGTCTGCTTCGTGGAGGAGTTTGCCGGGATGGAGAAGAAGCAGAAGATGTGGAAAGAGGGGGAGTGCGTCCGGAAGTGATCGAAGCGGAAATTGCGTCTCTGGCTGAGCGGGTGGGAGGGGGAAGACGGCTGTGAGAGGGTGGGCGAGAGGGGGGGGGGGGGTTGGGGGCGGGCGTTGGCGTTTGTCGTGCGCGCTGCTAGGGCCCCGGGATCAATGTTCTTGAGAGGAGTATCGCTCGCGGAAAGCCAGGAGGGGGGAAGAGAGGGGGTTGGAATAAGGAGGGGGTAGACAGATGGTAGATTTAGGGGAAACAAAGGAAAAAAGTAGAAGGGAAGGGGGACAAGCAAACAGATCAAACCGTCTTCTCTGGATATATGGAGGCCTTGGCACCGACCTTAAAACAGGATTTTTCGCACTTCGTACGTTGGTAATGCATGTGCCGGATATGGAGCGGCATTTATAAAACCTACAACACAAGTAAGATGGAACAGAAACAAAACATGCTTTCTAGTGAACGAATCATTAAATTGCTGAAGGACATGTGGATTACGTAAAGAGACTCGTTTGATGATTAGGCGCACCCAATGCCGATTGCCGCCGCAAAAGAGGAGACGCCGCCACAATGCATTTCCACTTGTTACAAACATGGATAGGGTATAACCTAGAGAATATATGGCATAGGTTGAGCTTCGATCATTTTAATTATATGAGCAAAGTACTGAAAAACACATTTTAGTATAAAATATATCAGCTATTGGAATCTATAAGTAATTAAGGTCTCTTCTGATGTCATTCCAATTTACAGCCGGAAAATTTATAAGTAAGTACGTTTATTCACCATGAGAAAAACTACAGAACAACTTAGCAGATTTCACAGACATTAGTTTAAATTCCAATTTAAAAAAGCTTTTTAAACTTACCAAGTTGTTGTGCGGGTTTTGCGGTTGGTTTTGAATAGCATAGCCTGAGTGAATTCTTTTCAAAGATGCTTAGTGTCCATCAGTGACGGAAACTTGAATTTTAAAACCTTAATAATATCTCACAGTTGAAAAGATACTGTGATAGAAAAAAAGTCAAAAACAGTAAACTTCAGGCCTCCATAAAGGACTAAAATATGAAAGTAATTCGTACGGTAAATGTTAATAACATATAAGATGGATAAAAGGAATACCACGTGTAAGAATTAAATTAACTAGAAAATACAAAATGTAAAAAGCAAATGAGCGCTGAATTTGTGTAAAATTATTTAGGATGGAGGATAACAGGAAGTCTTCATATTTACTTTAATCATTTTTTAAACGATGTATCTTTTCATTAGTGGAGTAAAGTTGAGCTCAGGAAATTGGTTGATTTTGGGCAAACACCGCAATAAAAGAAGGGTGGGAAATTCGAGGAGTAACGCCACCGCAGAATATAGAGCCATCATGCCTTGCGTTCTTATTAGCGAGCGTTTAGTAAAATAACTCCGCAAGAATAAATTAGTTACGCCGCATATGCAATATTTTGAGTGCATGAATTTTGATGAGGCACCGCTTCGCATTCTACTGATTTAGTTTGAATTAAGAACAAGATTCCTTTAGCAAGGTACAAGGTGGGTCGACGAAAATTGGTAGGATGAAATTTCCATCATCAATCGATGCATGAAATTCTACCATTAGCTGTTAATAAAGTGGAGAGAAAATATTTATCGGGAGGAAGAAAGGAAAATTCGACACTTCATTCACGGAGGGAAGATAGCTCCAGGTATGCACCACTCTGAGAGGAACATATGTCAGGTGAGCATCTAATTAGAAGTTAGTAGGTGGCGTAATTTAGTCGGCATCCAGAATATAAACGAAAGCCTTGCAGGAAAGGGAGCTAGTTTCATATTCCGAACTTAAGATCCTCTGAACTTATAGCAACCTGTTTCCTTGAAAGAACGAGCTCTGAAGTTCAATTTATGTACGACCCATATCTACGATTTTAATTATACATTAACACTGCGAAATTACGAAATCCATACGAGACCCAGGAACTAGCTGTAGCAAGATTCTAAGAAATGTTGTTCCAGCATTTAAATCGAGGTAAAAGTCTCGTCACAGCGCCACGGCTAATATTTTAGCATGCTTACATTGAAAGCAACCAATAATAGCAAAACGGCACTTTGGTTGAGGATCAGTACTTGTTTCGACATCCTAAAGCACCTATATCCGTCGCGGAATAAGAGATGAAACACCTACTCCCCGTCTATTCGATCCCACTTCATGGGCGCACATGGAATCTTTTTCCAAAATTTAAAGGTACAAGATACGCCCGCTCCAATCTCTTAAGGTGGGGAGCACTTAAAGGAGTGAATGGCGAAAGTGATCCCGGACGGAGGTGCCCGGAACGCAAGCGGGGGATGGCCGGAGCCCCGCGCAACGCTCCTTACCCCCGAAGCAATCGGAGCGAGCGATCGGCGGCGCGGGAGACGGCAGCTGGGAACAGCACTCGGGAGAAGAGAGAGAGCGAACTCCAAAGCACATGCACACAAAACGATTCCAATTGCCTCGGGCCGAATTTATCGGCGGCCGAGAGGAGGAGAGGAGCGGGGCCGTTTCCCCAGTGAGGAAGCCGACGGCGGGCGCGGCTGATGGTGGGAACGGTCGAGGAGGGGAGTGGGGAGGGTTCCAGGGGTTGCATGTAAGGCCAAGGGGGGGAAGAAGGGGAGTGGATGAGGGGGAGTTGGAAGAGGAAGAAAGAAGGCGAGAGAGAGAAGAGGGGAGTCGATGTGTATGTGTGTTGGTGAGCCAGTGGGAGTGGCAATAAAGGCGCCTCTTCGCCATGCCGTAAATTCCAAGGCGCCCATATACGAAGGGGCACATTCCTCTTAACGGCACGGCGCCGCAAAACCGCAGTCCCGCAGCAACAGCTGAAATGCGTTTTAGTCTTTTGGGATAAAAATCTCGAAAAAAATAGAGAGATCACAGACTTAAATCCTCGGTGCACTTTGCCCTCTCTATTATCCCGAATATAAGATGTGCGAAAAATATCACGGGTGTTCAATATCACTCACCGACCTTCTTAGTCGATCCGTGGTGATTTAACGTCATTTACCTTTGTGATGAAAAACTACGTTACGAACTAAGAGAGAACGGGAGAAACTAATAGTATTGGGGGCAAGATAGCTCATTACAAGACGCCCTATCTCATTAGGTTACGTGGAGATCTTTGCAAATGGGCTATTCGGCAAACTTGGACCAAAGAACAAGAGCGAGACTGAAGAGATAGTATGTCATTACTCTTTCCATTTAAGTAATATACGATTTCTCAATTAGAGCCTTCACATTTGGAAAAGAAATGTATTACATAGATACGCGAAATGCCATTTAATAACAGTTATTCGTTAAGAACTTTTATAATGTGGAAAATAGAGAAAATTATTGATGGATTGGGAAGATAAAAAAAATTATCCTTTCCACCCAGATCACACGCAAGGAAGCAAATTAATGTTGTGTTCATTTATGCTACCACGTAAGTTCTATCTTGCTTACTCGGTGACTACTTGGCATTGACTGAATCCAGTTATGGTATTATTTATAACATTCATTTGAAAAAAAAGAGTAACGATAGAAATATTTTATGCTGAGAAAAAATGCAATTATTCTCTCATGAGAGCAACATCAGTACCGAAAAAATTTCCCAATGCCAGAAAGTAGCCGAATCGGCCAGATTTTTTAAATTTTGTAGTTGTTAAATTTAGAAACGTTTTGCCAATAATTTCGATTACTTGGAAAACATTCACTCGGCTCACCTACTGACTTAGTAGTGAAGGGATCTCGAGAAAATCGTTTCTCAATATGAGTTTTAGGCACCTGAGATCGTCCTATACATTTTCCTACCAAGATCTAGAGAGGTCAAAGGTCTAAACAAACTAATTTCGTACTTTATTTATTGACTCTTTTGGCTCTTGACTTAGAATCTCTGTCCGGAATGACTGTGATTGAGAAATGATATACAAGTGGTATCATATAACCTAAAGCAGTTATAAATTAACAACAAATTTACGGTCTGATGTATGACCTAGGTCCTATATTTCTATAATTTTAAATGCACTTTTTCAGTCTAAATGGCACACTGCAACCATGGTATAGTAGAAAACTGGTTCCTTAATCAGAAGTTCCAATGAACGCGATTTTCTCTGGGTAATTACAATCTGGATGAAAAGAACACCATCACAGTCTTCAATGTTTAGTTTCTTAAGTTGGAAAAAATAATCAAAATGAATCCCCAAAACTTTCTTTTCAGGAAGGAACGTTGATTCGTTTTCAAAGCGCACGCCGGGAAAGGTATTTCGAACGAAAATCATTTCCTCGGCCAGATTAACTCTAGACCCTAACTTCGCGAGGTGATTCTTTTTTTTCTTAGAAAAAAAGCAGAGCTTCTTTCACACGGACTCAAGTCAATTGGGGGACTCTGCGGCTTCGCAGACTCCGGGTCCATCAATTTCATGCGAACGGAATAAGGCGACGCGCCCCTCGGCGGGAGCGACGGAAGTGAGGAACGAGGGAGAAAGAGCTGGAGGGGAGGAGGTTCCACCTCTAATCAAGCATCGCACTCCGTATCTCATTTGTTTGATCCGGAGCGTGCCACGCGAAAAGCTATTCTAGCGAGAAGGAATTCATGCTTTACCTCGGGCGGAGCCACTATGACAACTCTGGAGATCAAAGGTGAAAAGAAGAATTCTCTTGCGTTTCCTCCATCCTTCTCCTCCGCTTCGTCTAACGAAGCTCAGCCCGAGGAGCTCTGGGGAAAATTCTTCATTTCATTTTCTCCAGTCGGCTAATCCCTTCCTCCACCTCCCACCCCCGCCACATATCCACCCACTTCCTCTAAGCCTCCTCCCTCTGTACTACTCCCCTCCACCCCCGGCTTCCATCGGATAAAGGCCCCCGACCCCCTGTTATCATGGCAATGGGCTGGTCCCTCTCTTCCGCAACCCTCTATAGCCTCCCCCCCTTCCATGAAGGGTGAAAAGATCAAGTGGCAAGAGGGTGCTAATAAACAAGCCTCGCCGCCATCTCTCTCCTACCCTCAACTCGGATTTCAAATTCCGGCATTCTTCGATGATGAGAAGGTACCTTAGTGCCTATGATTTCCACCCAATTCACCCCATCAAGTTAACGCTGACAGTAAAATAAAAAAAAACTCAATCCAATGATTATGATCGGTTTCTGTCGATCAAATGGAAGGAGAATTATTCATATTTATTCAACCATTTCTCTCTAGGAAATTGCAAAAAACTGAACAAGCAAGCTATTGAATGCAATGTCTTAAGGTGAATTCAGGCACTAAAAGGAGTTCATCTCGTTCCTTGCCTAAAAAGCAATTTGTGTGAATTTACCAACTACAGAAATAAAAATGATCGGCCAAGATAGTAGTATTTGAAGATAGCGTCAACCACAAGATCATTACCACCACAAATTAGCACATAGACTGAACCGTTTTCTAATATCGTAATCCTCGAAACGATAGCATGTTATCTGCTCTTATTAGTGGTACTAAGCTCAAAATACACGTTTGGTGATATTAAGAGTCACTTATCACCAACAGGCGATAACTATTTCGGCACCAACTACTGTATTTACTGAGGTATATTAATTTATGCCATCAAAAATTATCTTTATTTTTGTATCGCATTATTTAATCACCACCATATAAGTTGTTTAATCTGAAGTAAAAATTATGCTCGTCTGGTGAGATTCAATCACTGTTAAGCATCGTTGACGTGGCTTACAGGACACTCTGTAGATAATAATTTTTCCAAGCACTCATGGGATCACTACGAGAGCTTAGACTCAGGACAATTTTTTTTACCTTTAGAATTTACCTACCTTAACATCTATTAGCAAGTGGTAAAAGTACGCGGTTTCCAAGGAACGATTTCATCCATTGTAATATTTACTCGACCATCACCGCAATGATCTTTTCTCATCGTTTTCCACCTTCTCGTTCAGATTTTCAGCAAAATTTCTCTCCTTACTCCCACATACATCCTCTCCCTCATCTCATCCCTTTCTCTCAAATGCCTCTGCCTCCCCTCCTATCTGCCCAACATTTCCATCTCGTCCCTATCTCATTCCCAGTCCGCCTTATCCTATTTCCTTCCCTATCACCTCTACCTCCCAACACACCCTCCCCCAACTACCACGCCATCTTCATCCTTCCAACCGTTCAAAATAAGCCCATCAACCTTCATCTCTCACGTAAGACGGAAAAGGGGGAGGGGATAACCTTTAACTGGGACATCTCGCATGGCTCCTGGCGCATGCGCTGGCAAAGGGACCGGCAAGGGAAGTAATTTGTGGTGAGAAGAAGTCGTCCTTCGGTTGCCATTTTCATTGATTTACATGCAAGAATATGTCAGTGAAGCATAAGAAGAATTCTAGAGTAAAATGGTGGGAAGATAGGAGCCAATGAGCTGTTTTGATGGTGGAGAGAGGCATGGGTGGGAATTAAAACAGAAAAGGGTGAGACAGCAGGAATGAGAATGAAAGGGGCTGGGGTTTTTTTCCTGTGGCGATTGAGAATACAAATTACCCTTGCGTTAATTCGCTATCCGTGGCGCCATGCTAAAAGCCAATTGTTTCAACCAATTTCAATCAAAATGAGAAAATACGGACGCGCTTAGTGGATAAAAATAAAGTTAGGCCACGTGGGATAGTTTTGCCGTATTTGAGGCGATGAGGCTTCGTATTTCAGCCAACCCGCATAATGAAGCATTTGAAAATAAACGGACCTCGGCCCGTCCTGTAAAAATATCGTTTCATGGTCAAGAAAGGGAACGAACTAAATGTCAGTTGTAAGCTCCTCCTCTCCGCTCTCACTCTCTCCAATTTATCTTTCCCTCGGCGACGGAAAAGGTTATTTTGACCCCCTACCAGCTTAAAATCTGCAGGTTAGGGTTCCTACACCGTGAGGGTCCTTGCGACACAAATAAAATAGTTTCTTTTTTATTTAACAGGAGGGATAAGCGAGTAAATACTGGGTCACGTATTATACGTTCTTAGGTTAAAACAAAATAAGGCTAAGAGACTTCAGTTTCAATTAAATCTTTCTAAAGAAATGATTTTCTTACAGCCATTTTAATGTTCCAGTTAGAGATTAAGATGAAAACGAAGAGACGGAGTAAATTAAATGAACATCTAATTACTTTCATTATATGCGCAGTATGAACAAATTCCTATGAGTGCACTAAGAGTCTAATTTATTTCATTCAATGGACTGCTTTTAGCGCAAAACGTGACTATATTTATGCTGATAGAATTTCTTACTGAATAACCTAAACTAAATCATTTATGTAGATATCCACGATCTTTTGGAATACCAACTATAAAGAGTAAAACGTGCACCATTGTGATCTCAGCAACTTCGCCTCAACAAAAATTTACCAACAACCTCGCTGTTTTAATGAAAGTAGAGAGCCCTCAAAATTTATTTAGGATTTTCAGGAAAATTCTGCAACTATTATTCATGAAACAACACCATCGATATTTCTCGCGTGTTACATCAATATATTTAGAATCAACTATGAGGTTCTATGGCTAATAGTTCAAAGAAGGAAGGTTGAATTTATCCGCCATTTCTAAATGAATATGGAAACGCAAAATTATAAAATGCACAGGCACAGTAATAAAAGTTTGATACAGTGTTGTCTGTCATATGGGAAGAAATAAAAAATATGTATTACGTACTAAAACAATGTTAGTAATAAATATTCGGTATGTTCAAGGCTATTTGTCATATTTTTAGTGCTTGCAAGTAAGGCGGAGAGAAACTTTGAGTTAAAACTTTATTTTACAATGAATATTGAACTTTTAACCTCAATACGAACTCAATACATTCATTTTATGCTCTTCCTATTCATCTATTCAATTTCTCGACTGCAAGTCTATGCTTCGAAGATGTCATTTAGGGTCTATTGTTGTATTTTTTTATTATTTGGGCACACGTTTCCTCACGAAAGTACCCCCACGTGTCACGAAGGTAATGTCTGTCCAAGGTGAAAATAAACATATCTGAGTATGATTAAACGCCATGTATTAAATGCGACAGATTGGCAATCAAGGCAAGAAACGGAAAAAAAGAACCCGAACCTGGAAAACGAGTACCTAAAATGCGACGTCGGAAAGGAGCACAGACGATTCCCCGGTGAAACATTTTGCCCGGACCGGTCTTCGAACCACAAATCTCTTTCCGCGAGGGTGCCTTACCAAATTACACATATGTGCGCATTTATTTCGAGGAATACCGCCGTCTCTCCCATTCCCCGAGCAAGACATGCATGAGCCCCTCCAGGCAGCGCGATGTTGACACTCGGCAAACTATCTCCCGTCTCCTTTCCTATTTTCGCCTTTCCATCCCCCCCACCCCCGCTCTCATGTCCTCTCAATCTCTCCCTACCAAAGCCACCTCCATGCGACCTCTCCCTTCTCTCTCATTTTCCCTTCCCTCAACCTTTTTGCCGTCCTTTTCATCTCCGTGTCTCTATCCTCTCTCTCCCTCGTTCGCTCTCCGGCAGCGCCACACCTAAACCTCACCACGCGGACGGAATCAACTTTTCCGAGGCAGCGGGCACAGAGATTCGCAGCGATTCCGATTTGTTTCCTTTTTCCCCCGACCACGCTCTTTATTTTACCCGCTCTGCGCCGGAGCTGCCGGGCAGAAATAAAATGCATAAAATGTAACGCAAATTCTTTCCGGGTGCTGAAACGATAGGAGTCGAAGGGGTTTGCGAGGGCGACGGGGTTGGCAAGGAGGATCGGGAAGGGGGTGGAAAAATAAGAGAAGGGGGTATGGATGGGGGGTGGAGGAGGATGGCAGGGTTCGGGTGGTCGGAAGGGAGGTAGGGAGGGTCGGAGGGGAGTCGGGACGGGGGAGGAGGAAGAGGTAAAAAGCAGTGTGCGCTGTGAGATCGGAGAAAGATGAAGGGAAGGGCACCGAAGCGTGCTAGAGAGGGAATACGAGTTGAACCTGTGGAATGGAGAGATAGGGAAAGAAAGAGGGATGGAAGGGGTTCAGGGGTGAGGGATGGGGCAATGGAAGTCGGGTGCGGTCGTGGGGAAGGGAGAAGCACGCACGTACGCGAACCGAGGAGGTAGGGGTCTTGCATGTGTTGAGGTAAGGGGCAGAGATGGGAACGAAGGTTTGGCTGGAGAAAGGGAAAGGAGATATTTTCGGCTCCTTATTGCTGCTCTAACGACTTTCGGCCGGTATCATGGAGCTGGTGGTGACGCAGAAAATTTTTCCCTTAGGTTTGATTCGTTTTTAGTCAGTGTGTTTCGGGATGGAATATCCTCCTGGTAGGAATATGATAGATACAAATGTAACAAAAAAATACAAAATACAATGAGAGAAAAACAAAAAAATCAAAACCATGGCTAACGTGTTAAGCGTTTGCATGAATTTGAGTAAATAAAATTGTATTTGCGAGTATCAAGCAATCATGGTCGTGGATTGCTACATAGAATAAGTTGGAAAGTCACAGAAACGGATAAATTATCTCAACGGCGTTTAGGAAAAGAAAATAAAGTAACACGATATATTTACGTGACAGCAAAATATTGGGGCCAGTAACAATTTTTTATCCATATTTCATTAAGACTTTACTTCAAAGCTCTTATTTAAAGCACTTATCGAAACGTTTGAATAAATATTGACTTAATTAATATTATATCAAGCATCACAATTCAGTAACCGTAAAGGATGCCTGTGAAGGTTATATTTTCTCCAAATGGAAGGGAAAGACTAGTGTGTATACTGTTTTTATAATAGCTAACTACCAATCTGTTTTATATCTCTAAATTCAGTATGGAGCAGTAATCAAATTTGATCATAAAATCCCAGTTATTAATATTAAGGACCGATAGTTATGTAGGTCTATAATCAAAACATTTTACCTATACAGTCATTTGTTTTGCAGAGCAACGGAAATTTATATTTATTATATTCCTCGTTGTAATTACAGCAATTCAATTTCTTTCCAGGGAAACAAAGATTACATATAGATGTAAGGAATGGGCTCGGAATTTTTGACGTCTCTGCTCTGAAAAATGGCACTTGAGACCGATGCATGCATATAATAGTAGTACCAAGAAAGCTTTAAAAATTCCAAAATTACCAAAATGACTTTTATTTATAATATGAATTTCATGCTTATTTTATCACGTTGCAGCATTTTCGTAAAGTCTTCTCGGGCTTTCCACCGGGTTAAATATTGGTATAACACCAATATTAACACCAATATTGGTGTTATACCAATATTTAACCCGGTGGAAAGCCCGAGAAGACTTTACGAAAATAATTCGCCGGGAAAGAATTAAATCCTATGTTGCAGCATTGTTTTACGATTAGGATGGTGATATTGATCAGAGGAAGTATATACTTATTTTCTTATTTAATTCATCTAAAATTCTTTGTCCTACCACCTGAAGAAACTTTACTACGAAACGAATACCATTAATGTTGAAATGCTTATAGCTCTATACTGAAATAGTAATGTAACTTGATATCTTGGGGTCTCATCATTGCCATATGCCCTTTTTGCCCGCAAATTTAATCGCGATTGAATACTATGATTTTATTCTTGAAAGGTAACGATCAAAGATGCTGAAATAGATAATGACTTATTAAATGTGCAAGACAGACACGACTAACAAGTTTTAGTCCTAATAATATGGGTATTTATATACACTAAAATTGATACTCTAATGTAAAGGTACCAGCAAATATTAGCTTATGCCTTTTGTGGAGGGAGTTATTTTCTGGCGTTATAATTGTGATGACAGCAAAACAATCGTCCCACACACATGACCGCATGATTGCATAGCAGGTGAAATGTACCAATGTTTTAATTTTTAATGAGCAAGCAAACACAACCCGTGGGCGAAAACCACCGCTTTCTCCTGAATTGGAAAATTGTTTCGTCCTAACGTTTGCTCAATGCGCCGCTGCGATGAAGTCATCTACTTACACTACCGTCTTCGGAAATTGAATTATAATTCCGCTTTTATGGTGTGTGTCAAATCAGAGCCTTGAGGATGTTTTCCGAGCAAAACCAGTTGGTCGCTTAAAGCGATTGAAATGCCGTAAAGTAAACTCCGGATATGAGGAGTAGGATATTCCGGCGAAATCAAATGTTTGAGGCACTACATATTCTAACCTCTAAGTTAATTACTGGAAAGGTGGAAGTTATTTGCATCAATAAAATCCACAATATCTCTCTTATTTCAACGGAGACGGAGCACAATGTTTGGGCGACGTCATATTTGCTCGATTCAAAGGTTTCCCTCCCGCACCTTCTTTCACTTTAGTCGTGTTGTTCCCCCGACCCACTCTCTCCTCCCTCTTTTCTCTTCAATAAAATTTTTCCCCCGAGCAAGTTTGCTTTTCACGTCCCTGACAACGTTAGTTCAATTAAAAAATTAGCCGCGGGGAACACAGCATAAAATTCTTTAATTCGCTCGTGATCCAGCTAATAAAAGAGAACTTATTAGTCCCCCGTTGTGCATTTCAAGCGGAACAAAATGAATGGGATAACGAAAATTGATGACGAGAAATGTTAACTTATTCCACGATAGTATATAAAAATATGAGATAGTATATTTAAGTTTCAGAAAAGATTACTATGAGCATTTACGATTCACAGTTCTAGTAAAGTATTAGGCTAATAGAAGATAGCACATGTTTTGCTTTTAGAGAAAAGTACACGTGTACTATCGTAATATAAGCAAAATACTACGCAAAAAGATACTCCCACCAGTACCCAAGGATTGGAAGGTAGCTAACATTACACCTATTTTTAAAAGCGGTGATAGGGAAGAACCTAGTAACTACAGACCCATTTCACTCACGTCAATCTCTTGTAAGATATTTGAGCACATTGTAGGCAGTTCGATCGTGGGGCATTTGGATAGTCAGGGATTACTCAAAAACAGCCAACATGGGTTCCGGAAAGGTAGATCTTGCGAGACACAATTAGCTTTATTCGTACACGATATTTTAGTCTACGGGGAAAACAGTACTGATGTTGATGCGATATTTTTAGATTTTAAAAAGGCATTCGGTAAAGTTCCTCATGATAAATTAATCTTGAAGTTAGAGAGTTTTGGTATAAATAAAGACGCTGTAGGTTGGGTAAAAGAATTCTTAAGTGGACAGAGCAGAGGGTTGTAATAGATGGTATCATGTCGGACACAATCAAAGTCACATCGGGAGTTCCCCAGAGTAGTGTAGTAGGTCCGCTTCTATTTCTTTTATACATAAACGATTTGGAAACCGTAGTTAGTAGTAAGCTTAGACTTTTTGCACACGATGCGGTAGTGTATAGGGGTATATCAAAAGAAGAGGACAGGAAATCGCTTAGCAAGGATTTAGATGCAATTCAAGAGTGGTGCGACAAATAGCAGTTACAACTTAACCTTAAAAAGTGTGTAGCTATCAATTTTTGGAGGAGGAAACGGAGGAAATTAGTAACACGAAGATCGAAAACGTTGAAACCATAAGATATTTAGGTGTAACAATCAGTAAAGATTTATCGTGGGGAAGACACATCCGGGAAATATGCGGCCAAGCGAAGAGAAAGCTAGGATTTATAAAAAGAGTACTTGGGAAATGTGATGAGAAGACAAAAGAGCGATGTTACTATTCACTAGTTAGGCCCCACCTTGAGCATGCAGCCAGTGTATGGGATCCTAATGAATTAGGTTTCATCAGAGAACTAGACAGTGTGCAGCGAAGAGCAGCTAGGTTCGTCAAAAGATGTTACGATAGGTTGAGTAGTGTATCAGAATTAATACAAGAATTAGGGTGGGAATCATTATCAGAGCGTAGGTTAAAGTAGAGATTAAGTCTATTTGAGAAATTTCAATCGAATAGCTTTACTGAAGATGTTAGGCACATATTTAAAAAAACCAGGGAATTATGCTAGATTCGACCAGATAAATAAGATTAGAGAGATAGATTGTCGTACCGATAGATTCAAAATGGCATTTTCCCCCGTACTATAAGAGAACAGAGTGGGCAGCATAGCAAAGGGATAGGTAGGGGAAATATTGTAGAGTAGTCTGTAGTGCATGATGCATGTATTAACCCCTTAACTATTATAGATACTAACAATCTAGTAGCATGAGACCATATAGTTGCTTGTTTGCATGCTAGTAGTGCATGCTTGGTGATATTCACCCCCTGCCACACACCCTTGCGGTGGCTTGCAGGGTATCGTGTAGATGTAGATGTACCAATTTGAACTCATTCTCATTAATATGTAAAAGAATTATAGTTGAAATGCGATATGAATATGTACGATTCCAATGTGAAATGATACACATCAGGTGGTATTACAGTAGGCCTTGGAACCCTGTATTTTTTCTCATCATGAACTGTAGAAATTAAACAGTCGACGAAAGTTTTACACTGAGAATTTTGCCATTTGTGTGCGAATTCATTCAAATGTAATTAAAAAATGTGGCTTCGAACTAAGAGGTCTCACAAATTGGGAAAGCAAATGCACTTTGAATCTTACTAACTCTATAGAAGTGCAATTCGTGGGCTTATTTTGGCAAAATGAAGAGATTGGTTTCATATCGCCAGACGGGACGTACACTTACGATTGAAAGACTCCCGTAGTATGTACGCTAAATCCTTATTTTAATACTATTTCGAATCATTTTACATTCATCTTCACCCAACTCCTTTTTCTTGCTTAACAGTTAAGAGATTATTATTGCATCCCTAAGAAGGTTTTCACCTAAATTCCAATCCACTCATCTATATAATCAACCGGATCTGAATAAATCTTTTTATCAAGAAAAACGGTCAACATAAAGGAAAGCAGTAACCATAAACAAGATAAGATGATCATGGGCATCTAATGGAAGAACGGTTCTGGAAAGATATGAAACCAAAGCTGCTTTAATTTTCAAAGATATGCGTGACAACTTTTGAAATTTTCCAATGGTTCTGGATCAGTTATCAGAGTAGTAAAAGAGCTATGGTTGATTCGATTAGAAAAATACATTATGGATTCCATTAACCTTGGGGGAAGAACGTGTTCAGACGGAGAAAATAGTAGCATACAACTGGTTTTTATATTGACTTTAATGGTAAAACCTTATGAATGCTGCATATCTAAGGGATAACATCTAAAAGGCACCAATGTGTGCTTAAAATAAGCTAAAATAAATTTTTAAACCGATAAAGTTAGATGTATTTCCTTCAAAAAATATTCAAAAATATTTGAATGCAGCCCGTTAGTTTCATTTTTCGTCACCTTTGGTGGTAATATAGGGACTATATTTCCACCAAACTGGGAACTGGGACTGATTTTTCCCCAAAGTTCCGTTTCAACAAGCTAAAATTTCCAGCAACCCGAACAATTCCCCGTGATGAGGTGACTGAATGCACTCAACTTGATAAGAGAGAGTTGGTTATAAGAATTGCTTATTTTAAATCCAACGCTTATAAAATCGACATTTTCTTCGAAAATTGCCACTTAACTTCACACCCATAAAAATTTACCATTTAAGACACTGGTGAATAGCTACTGAGTGTGGCTATCAGGCTAAATTCTATTATTTACAGACTTTGCGTCCACCAGCTTCAGGTATAATTCCCATCCCTCTTATGAATGTCAATGTCAACCAGTACAAAACATTTATTAATCATGAATAACCAACATAGCACTGCTTTCACTGAGTATTACGCCCATGTAAAGGGAATGTGAAGCTCATAAGTCAGAGCAGGTTAGTCGGTGTAGGTTAGGATTAACAGTTTGCATTTACCAGTACTGTTTCAGGTTTACAAGAAAGATCTGTTTCTCCCAATTTACTCAACTCACTTTTCTTAACAGCAGAGATTTAAATAATGAAAATTATGTAATTGTAATAAACTAAATTTGATATCACTTTCATATCTCTGCTCAGTTATTTGACTTCTTTTTGGGAATATAAATCATGATATTCTTTTCGATTTTCGAGGGTTCGTGGGGTTCATATTGAGTACATTATGCCACCTTTTAATAATCATTATTTCATATTTTATTTCATTTTTGAGATTTAGTAAGCTAGATTTATTGGTATGGCATTAAACCGATAAAAAATGCCTACAAATGAAGAAATAACAGGTTTATAAATAAAATATGATTTTGTTCTATTCAATTTCATTCTCCTGCTTTTCAAATTTTTGGGGACATAATCTCGAGGTTCAAAGCAAACGTTTATTGGAAATAAGTGTATTGTTGAAATCCTGGTCCGGTTATAAAAATTTTATACTTGGTCGGCGTGTAAAGATTTTACTATACGCCTATTTATTCGTTATACGTTGGGGCAAGAAATCTTCTGTAGGACTGATTTTCATGCTGTGGTTGTGACTCCAAAAATTGCGTATTCTGAGGGATATGAAGGCAGAATGCCGTAAACTTTTTACCGCGCTTGACAAAATATTGGTCTTCCTTGAAATGAAACCAATGCTATCCAAGCCAAAGAGAAATACGGAGAGAGTATTCATCCCAGGCTAAGTGACAAAGTTGAGGTTCTAAGAGCTTTTGATTACATTTTTAAAAGGCATGCGTCCGAGCTACTCCCCATGAGGGTCTGTGTCCTCGGACAGGAGACGAAAATTTCGGTTTCAGGTTTCCTGTGGCCGGTGGTGCCAAGGGAGGGGAGTACCGAACCCCTGCTTCCAGGCGTAGAAAACTTGCGCCTCTAACTACCCCTCCGAGCCACTCCCTTGCGGGTGAGTAATCCCGATTTTAGCGTAGCACAAAGGAAGCCGTGGACGGGGCGAGGTGGAGAAACTGGAGGGTGAGAGACTAGTAGATCCATTGGGGAGGGAGGGTGGTACAATGTTGAAAAAGAGCATGAAAGACGGAGAAGGGATGGTTTCGGGGGTGGGCATGGTGGAGAGGAAGAGGCAGAGAGAAAGAGGGAGTGGGGTAGGCGGCGAGGCTGGTTTATGAAAGCCGTTATCCGCCCATAACGAAGGATTAAGGCACGAAGCGAGGATTTGCGTGGAAATTACGGTCGTAGAAAAAGGGGGACGGGAATCAAAATGGCCGCCACGCTTAAAAAGAGGGTTGGGGGAGGTAGACGGAGTGGTGTGGGGCGGAGGAGATAAAGGGGAGTAGGCGGAGGAGACTGTTATGAAATTGCGAGTGAGTAGGAAGAGGACCGGAGGTGTGTGTTGTGTAGCAGTTGTGAGAGGGAGGCGTGGGAAAGGGGGCGGAATAAGGGTGGGATGCACGGTGGAAAGGGTTTATTAAGGGAACGAAGAGGGAGGGGGGGGAGAGGCACGAGGAGGCTCAGGGTTGGCAGCCGACGGAACGAGCGGCCGTGTTCGTGAGCGAGAAGGGAGGATAGAGATGGGAGGGCTGGTAATTGAAAACCCAAGGGGTAGGGGGGTCGGGGCGTGTAAACGGGGTTCAATACCCGCAGGATCCACGAGTGGGCCGCATGATGGACCGACGCGCGCTGCCCGCCGAAGGAAAGAAAGAAGAGAGATTGCGTGCGTGGGGGGGGGGGGGGGGGGGGTGAGGGAATGCATCCATCGGGGTGGACCGATTATGTGCTCATAGGGACGACGGCTGATACGTGAGTGGAGGGAGACAATGGCGCGGGGAGGACAGCTCCTTTTTTTTAGTTTCTTTGCAGTCGTAAATGAAATGAACGTGCATTGCGAGGACAGTTCGGGCGGCGGCGCGGGTGGAGGGAGTGAACGGCGGACGAGGGCACTCGGCCGCGCTTCCACGCCCATCCACCTGGCGTGTCGTGCCACTGTAATCTTCTGTAAGCCATAAACCGGATTTTAATTGTTTTCCAAAAATCCTTTTCAATTTGATGTCCGGACGGAATTGGTTAATTAAAAGAATCGGGTCATGCAAACCAACCAAACAAAAACTCGGACTAACGACGGATACACGTCATGTGAAAAATTCCAAATCCAAGCCTATACAGAAAGTTGTGATCCTTCTTAATAACGACAGTGAATTATTTGGCAGCACAGATATTTCACAAACAATGGGTGTGGAGAAAAGTTTCATATTTAGGGTAAAAACGTCGTGAGCTTTTGCGTTCATTCCACGTGAAACTTAATCATTGTAGGTACTTTATAGAGGCATCAAATGCAATAGTATTCCAGTCAATCCTGTATAATTGAGGTGGAATATAGGTAGAGTACAGGATATTATAAAATACCACAGCAATAACAGGAAAGTTTCAACCGGATCTGTGTGTTGCGCTAATTACGAAACATTGCCTTCATCCAAGAGCAATACAATTTTTAGAGGCAGCTTTGACTCCCAAGGTAACAAAGCAAAATGCAAATTTTCAGCATTCGAAGTTTAACGGCTGAAACATTAGCTCGGACGTTAAATGATAATGCGCTACAATTGAGTTCGCGCATACGTTCGATCGCTGTAATGGGCAAATAGTTTTGAATATCAAATCTCTCTTTAGCCAATCCCTGAAATCGTTAACCGTTAAAACATTTCAGCATATACGCCTCTCTGTACTTATCTTTGAGAGGTCTTTCGCGAGAGTTTAGATAAGTTTCGCTTTATTATGGCCATTTTGTTAATTGAAAATATGAGCTAGGAACTCCGTAACTTTGCTGTACACTTAAGAAGAAACAGACTTTTGGTAAGAAGGTACGAACGATGGTTCGAAGGAAACTCTAGACAAATAGTAATTCTAATATTGACGTCATCGGAATATTCTTTCTCATCACTAGTTATCAAGCTTGGACGCATCTATCAGTTCCATTTTCCCAATGAGTTAAATACTCGTAATGGTATATTTATTACCTTGCAAATGCTTTATTTATCAATCCAAATACTTCCTCCATGAAAATCCTCACCTCATAGAATATCCCGTTCAGCCCTCTTTGCAAGCTGTCTTCATGAGATCATCGTGCCTTTATTGTGAGAAAAGTGTGTTGATAGGTTTTTTCAGAGTTTTCATATATTAAGGATATATTTTTCTTTGACGTTTTCTATGACAAGAGGTTATCAATGTCTAACTGTTTGATCTATTTAGCTAACGGATTAATTGACACCTAATTGGGAGAAGAACATTGCCATGTGGCGTATATTTTAGCTTTCATATTTTCAGAATACCTTTTATCCACTGCCTCACTGAGATGATATCATGTGAGCATATTATTGAAAAATAAAAAAAGACGAAAACTCATTGCAAGTTCGTGAAAATTTTCTTTTAATCACACGTGCACGCATCCTGGAATGAATAAAGATGATTATGGGATTAAAGGTATAAACTTCCATCCACTTGAAGAGGCATAAAATCGACCCCACGAAAATCTAAAAGGCAGATTAAGTATTTTATTGGGTGAGAGGCGTCTGGCCGGGACATAAAGTTGGTTGTCTCAATAAAAGATGAAAATTGAATTGAAGCGGATAAACAGAGACCTCCGCTTTATCGCCCGAAGATACTCTTCCAGAGGAATATTTTTTCCAAGGCGCACTTAGAGAGTTGAAATACTTTTTGTCCGCACGGAAAGAGGGGTGGGTGCAGCCCCGAAATTCGGGATGAAAACTCGGGAGTCACTGTGTCATCATTTATCTCCGGCTGAAAGAATTACGCCATCATTGAGATAAATAAACTTCGCAGCTCCAAAATGCGCTGATGCACCCTCACATGCTTTTCGCGGAAGGCGATGAGACGAATGACTTGTTTTTAAGAGCAAAGTGCTATTTTTCGCTTACTTCACTTCAAACCTCAATCTTGGTTTGCGTCAATCTTCACCTTTTCCCCCAAAGGGAATTCCTTCCCTCCTCCCAGTAGCTTACTTTTCCTCCTTCTTCTTCCACCTCTGACCTTCATCGCCTCCCATACCTTTTCCTTCCTTCAATCCTCACAACGTTCCTTAACTCCCCTACCCCACGCGCACCCCAGCTCCCCCATCCCTGTCTCACGTCAACGGCGGCCATTTGTATTCGACGAGGGACTGTTTTCTCATCGGCTGTTCCGGAGTCGGACATACTGCTTCAAACTAATGCGTAGTTTGATTTCATTTAGTTCGGCGACATTTCCCGTCCCCGGCTAATGTTTCCACTTTCATAAAGAAGCTTTATCGGTATATTTTCGAAATTGACTCGGAGAGGGAAGTGTTTCAGGTTTGTTCATCCCATCCTCCTTCCCATCCATTTTTCTCCCTTAAGCGGTTTTCGCCCAACTTCTCGAAACTTGTTATGCGCCTGATCACTTTGCGAGTTTTTAGATCTTTCTATTAAGAGTTTTCCACTCTCGTTCAATGCTGGAGAGGCCCTCATTAGGAACTTTGCAAAAGTTTTTTTCAAAGTACTCCATTCGATCTTCTCTTAAACATTTTTATCGTGTTCTTTATCATTAAATTTCATTATTTCTGGTTGCACATTTAAACAAAATGTCTGCAAGCACATTATCTTTTTATAATACCAGCATTAATGATACTTTGTTAACACACCATGATAAATAAAGCATTAAAAATGGACTGGAAAATACCCAGGAGGGGGACAGAGCGTCATTAATCATTTTTCGGAATATATCCGAATACTATTTATTTTCTTAATGCAATTGCTTCAGCTTAGCCGAGGCTCCTTAATATAAATATTAGTTTGCTAGATCCTTAATTTTATAAGAGTTACAGTATCATTTCCATCAGAAGATAATATTTTGAAATATAATATTTTTAATTATCCTGCTACTCTCAATTCCCAAAATATTAGCAAAGTTTAATATTTTTTGTTAAATATCATTATTTGCAAGCACTAATGAAAATAAGGGAGATAATGGATTCTGAAAGCTGAAAAAAGTAATTTATACATGATGGCAACAGAGGAGCAGAATAACTTTTCCAGGATAAATTCAAAAGGCAGTAGTCAAAGTAAGAACTAGCATGCTTGATTTCTGGGTTTCTCTTCCATAAAATTATCATGTGAGCATCATTATGCAAATCATGTGAGCTGCCCTTGCAATGTAGAATGCAGGAAAGCTTTGACACCCGCGGGAGATAAGTGTTGTTTAGGAAAATTATTTATCTGGGCTTGACATTTTTTTAAATTAAAAAAAATATCGGTATTTTAAATGAATTTTGATGATGTTGTAAATATTAAAATAAGTTCGGCCAGTTTTCATTTTATAAATTGGCTACTTCTGATGAATAATTTTGTTGATCGTTAACCACCTTCAGGCGATAAATTGAATTTCAATCGGGACCGGTAGCGCAGCATTAATGAGCTTTTACACTGTATTTGAAAAGCAATGCCAAATGAAAATGAATACAGAGTGTATGGAAGGCGTAATGGATACTGATAGTCAAAATAATGAAAAACATATTCGTTTAATATTGCAGAATACTAATAAATCCCCTGTTCCAAATGTTATATCATGCTACACTCGTCAACTTTTTCGTTTTGTGAAATAATCTCTGTTGCCTACGTAATAATAACTCGATACCGGAATGAGAAGTGTTTTGGTAGGGAACATCTAAAAACCAATTTAGGTAATTCATAACTGGAATAGGAATGAGAACATGTGAACGAAATCTACTTGATAGTACCCTTAAAAAAATGAAAACATCGGAAATAAAATCAAGGAGTAAAATGAAATATTATAATTCAATGTATTGACAACATTTTTAATGAATCTAAGGAATGCGAACTTCATATTTACCAGGACAGCTCAGTTTTTCCTCCCAAAGCCATTCAACTGGAAATGTATTCCTTGCTGATACAAACGAGCGAATTAATTGAGAATACGTAATAGATCATCCGCGCGAAGTAACAAAAAAATACCAAAGAAAATAATTTGCAGCACAAAAAGGTAGTATATTATTGCTCTCTAAAATTACGTTTCCAGCTTTATTTGCGAGCAGTAGACACCATTTCATCTTTTTGATTTATCCTATAACTTATATTCACAATTTTGGGTTGTTATCGTTCATATACACGAAATAAATATGCATATATTCTTAGGTTTTATTTTTTTAGAGGAATACGCTTGAGAATAGAATAAATATGGGTAATATTTTTAAAGTGCACCTCTCATAAGCAAATATCGTTCCCGGCTGAGTTAAAAGCGATTTCGAAGCACCCCGAGATGTGGGGAGCTCCCCAAAAAGGGAACTAACTGAAACTAAGGGGGGCACACAAGTCCTTAAAGACATGCAACCTACATCGGAGTGCCTCAAGGCTACGTGCCTCGGAAACCGTGCCCGTCGTAACATACCGCCTTACAGCGGAAGATCAACAAGAACCTTTAAACGTCATGCGCTATCCTTTCCTATCACGGAGTGAATCCGATATTGGCTGCTCCACGATCCTCCCCCTTCCTTCTGGCAGGGAGCAGAGAGATCGGGACGGCTGGCAGAAGTGGATTGGGGAGAGGAAGAATGAGTGGTGTCTTGGGGCGGGAGTGGAGGGAAGGCGTGAGTGGGAAAGGAGGAGGAGGCATCGGGTGATGTTTCGGAAGAGTGTGTTGAAGGGGGTAGTAGCGTGAGGAGAGATGCGTGGAATGGGGTTGTGGGTGGCAGGGGGAGGTAAGAAGCGGAAAGGGGGTCGGGAGGAGATGTTTCCGGGCAGGAGGAGGAGGAGGGGGGAGGGAAGTGGGCGCTGAGTGACTGGATTGGCTGAGAAAATAGAGGAGAGGCCTGGAAGTTATGGCCGGGGGGACGCAAGGAAGAGTCATGACAGATGGCGAAACGCACGCGGAGGGAAAATATTCGAAGCGATTGCTATCGTGTTTCCCTCCTGTGCCGCGGAGAAATATACTGATATTTTCGACGAAATTCTCCCGTCCGTAGATCTAATGGCTTCCTCCACGTTTTGAGTTAACGCATGGTAATGAAGAAACGTGAAATTCAGCGGCGACGAATGTTAAGGCAGGCGATGGGAGCGTATACACTCACTGTCCCTTCTTCCAAATTAAACGTCAAGTCATGACGAGATCCAGGCATGTAATATATTTCCGTAAAATTTGCCGGGGTAATAAGCAGGAGAGAGGATCGGTGATTCGGCAAACTTTCGGGCGGCATGAAGCCGTTGCATGACTAACCCGTATCGCCAAACTCGTTTCGCACTGAAGCATATACGACCGCAAAATATTCACCTCTCATATAAGGTAGAATCAGCTTACAATATGGCGCCAGAAGAGTGAATTTGCCACAGTTGTAGCATCAGACAGGAATAAAATGAAATGTTGAGAGAGTGCCAATAAATAAGAGCACCTTGACTAAAACTTGCTAAACACTCAGTCTCTGCCACCGCATTGGCGGCAAACGATTCAAGTCAATAAAGATAACTCTTACCTGGAACCTAGTGAAGGAGCATCGATGACCAGCAGCTGGGGTACTAATTAGCTTAACAAAAATAACCCTCCAGACACTCTGCAGGACTAACTACAATGTAGATACTTTTATCACCTACAGTATTTACCATAGAGACTTTATCATGACCGGTGGATGATGAATCTTTATGCTAAGGTGGTTAAAGAACACTCGTACTCTTGCTTGGCCCTCTGGGTGCCTATGACCTCACGGTTATAGATATTGATGCACAATTTATTTCTGCTGTAATCGACAAATTTATTTCTATATATGCGCCACACACGTTTGTCTACAGTTGGATTTTTGAATCCCCTAGTCAAAATAAATATTCACAGTAAAATCTTCATCCCGTAAGTAGAAAAATATTATTGTACTTTCTTTAAATGAAAAAATAGTGCATTAACGGAGCAGCGTGATATCAATAGCACTGCCAAATATAAGTAATAGTGTTATCAATCAGAATTCTTCATTCATGGCTTAGGCCGCTTATTAACTGAAACAGACGTTGTTTCTATGTTTACATCATTCGGTATCCAAATTGATATGAGGGTTATGCGAGTTCCACCGATTTCACCAATCCAACACTTCTGTTTTCAGTATATTATGATATTTTCCACAAATAGAATGATTGGTAAACAAAGAGGACTTGCACAAGCATATGCGTCGTAAGGGATGTTCGCCATGAAACTAATAGGGTGATCCTATATATTGGCTGGCATGAGGGCTGTTCAACTTATAAGCAGAAAAAATAATATACAAGAAAATAAGTATTGCACGAACTCAAAACCAGCACTGGAGTATGATACTGATAGCTTTCCTTAATGGAGAAGTTCTCAACAAAGCCGAAAAAATGCAAAATTCTGCAAATTAGAATTTTGAATCTGGAACGAACACAATTAAAATAGTGCTTTTCACGAAGAGGGAGCCGTTACGGCAGGGTCACGTAAGAAATTTTTTTTCGCCACGAAGAAAATGAAGCCATCTCATTGGCCTGCTATCTTTGCCCCAGTTTTCAGAAATTCAATTCAATTACCCACACATATTTGTGGGCCGACTCTCCAAGTTCTGATTTTGAATGGCACCTTGACGATAAGAGGCTGCGCTCTGTGAAGTCGAGAATCTCTGCGACGCGGTCGCCGGCATGGACGGTCATACTGGCGGGGGACTTAACGGGGGATGTGGTCCCTTGATACCTCGGCGTTCGGGAACCGAGCCAAAACGTGCCTTCCAGAAGAAGCCGGGAATTTGCCGTAAAGAGAAGGTGTAGACCTCATACCACCAGCTTTAGAACCATCTCTCTACCTCCCATCCTCCAATTCGCCGCATGCACACATAAACTCCTACTCTCCTCCCCCAGAAAACTCGACTAGCTCTGGCCGCATCCTTGCTGAGGCTCCACAAATTGCGAAACGACTCTCAATGTGTTTCAAAGAGTGTACAACAGGGGGTAGATTGGCGCTCTATAAATGGGGGATTGGGAGTGGAGGAGAAAGGGAGTCGAAATTCAAAGATAGGGAGAGATAATGGCGAGAGAAGACAAGTGGAGCGGAGAAAATGGGAGGGATGAGGATGGAATAATAGGTGGAAAACGTGGGTGAGGGGAAGGTGGAATGGAGCCGCTGAAGGTAGGGCGTTTTAGAGAAGGGGTGAATGCAAAGGGAGCCGAGGAACGAAGGGAGGAGGAGAGGAGGACGAGATCGGGAGCCGTGGGTAGGGAAGGCACCACCACCGGATGGAAGGTAATAGAATGGAATGGGATAGATTTTCTCGTGCCCTGAGACCAGTACGCGGAAGGAAATGCCCGGATATACAAAAATGTTACAGTCAATGTAAAAACTGCACCGCTGGCTCTAAAACAAGGTACTCAAACCAAGAATGTCTTTTCATGAGGAAAAATGAGCTAAAAAGTACGGTGCATGAAAATATGTCTTGATAGAAAAATGAAAAATAATGATGCCCCATAAAATGTACAATAAGTTAATCAAGATAATTCGGGAAACCATCCCTTGAAACTCACTTTCATAATATTGATTGCTCTCTTTCGACCATAGAAATTTCGGTGTTGTATCAACAATATCAAAAGAGCACAAAGAGCTTTCTACCCACAAAACCGATGAAGTAAAAGTTTTTTGTGAGGAGTCTAAGATACCTCAAAACCATTTATTATTCTAATCATTCATCAATTTGGGTGATGAAAAAAATGATAATTCTGTAATCGTATGAAAAATTCCGATCAAAGATGAAAATAAGACAATGGTCGTATGATATTGGCGTCTTTAAAATATGGCCTAATTTTTGAAGCAGCTAATCGATAGTATTCTCAGTATTAAACACTTCATTAAAATAAATCCCGAATCATTAATTATTAAATTAATAAATCATTCTTAAGAACGTTTATAGGTTTCTTCGGTTATCTTTTCCTAACTTTTGAAATCATTTCAATGCCTCTCTGTCAACCAGTTAATGTATTCATCAACAAACCCTTCTCTGAAAAATCAGATATGTTGCCTCTCTTTCTGCAATCCATAGCTCCGCATCACTTAGTCTCCCTTCCGCAGTCACCCTCACTCTTCCCTCTGTCACCCTATTCAATATACTTTTCACTCAATATACTTCCCTTCCACCTTATTTTTATTCCTTCAAACTCCTCCAACCCACTTTCATTCCTCCCCAACGAACTTAACACATCATCATTCGTCTCGTTCCTCACACAATAAGAATACCTCCTTCTACACACAAGATGATAAACCTGCAATCAGCGGCTATTCAATGTGTAATACCATTGAAATATTAATTCAAATATCCAACTCAACTCCAGTTAAATACCATTTTTATGAATTGGAGTGAAATTTAATATTCACTCATTTCAGCTACATTGAGAGCCACGTTTCCCGGCTCAGGTGCTAAGTGGTGGCTAATGCTTAACATATTATGATATTTTGACATATTACTGATTTCTGTGTGTATTTATGCAGTAGTAAGTGAATACCATGTTCTCTAAAATGACCACTTTGAAGGTTTAGCAATGTTACATGGTGTACACGCAAAATCCGCTTACCTCAAGCACAAAAATATTCATCTCAATAACTACATTGGGATAAACATATAAATAGAACTATCGAAATAACCTAAGTGAAATGTCCTGGCGGTCATTAACATTTATACATAACTTATTGAACGAGAATGCAAAGATAACCTTTGTTTGCATGTTATTATTTGCATTATTTTAATCCTGGAGGTTATTAGTGCCAGCCTTTCATTAGAAATAGAATTTGTCAATATAATTGAAAACTTTACTGCAAGACACATGAAGAAAAATAAATGGAAAAGGAAAAATCTTGCTCATGTAAAATAGAAAAACTTCCTAAACTTTAAGGCACCTATATCTCTTCACTATTTTTGTTCATTATCCGGTAATAGTAATACTTTCAAAGTTAACCTTTAGTTGAAGATAAGCAATATTATTTTTTAAGTTCCATTATACATTGAAACGCAATAATTTCCCTGAGAGAAAAATATCCAATATATGGCTTGCAACTTTTAAATTAATCCTTGTGAAGATTTTGAAATGCAATTTTATAATTTGGGATATTCAAGCGTCAATGCTGGTGCTCATGAGAAGAAACAATCTTGGAGAGGCAGCACTCACACTAATCAGAGAATAAATGAGACAATGGGGAATGGGCAGCCAAGAGAAGAAGACAAGAGTGAACGAGAAGAAGAGTGGGTGGTAAGTGGAGAGTCATCAATCACAGCGGGGAAGTTCACCCGGAAAGAAGAGGGCAGAAGTTATAATTGATCCCCGCAAAGAGCGCAGTGTGTGGCAGAAAACCAAGGAGGTGTTGCGTTAAGTAGAAGGGGAAATTGCCCAGCATCAAATTGAATTTTAATCGTTTCGCTTCCCTTAGATTGTTTGGGCCCTTATGAATCCAAGGAATTAATCATGTGGGTAATTTTCCCAAACTATTTCATGAGATTCATCAAAACTTTTTGAAATCTCTGCCGGCTAATTGCTGAACTCGCGTGTAAAGATTAAGGAAAGCATTGGCCTTCATCAATCTATGCCCCTGTTTTGGTCTTAAAGTTGGAATTTTCAATTTCATAATCAGATTACCGCTAAATTGTGTCATTGTACATAATTTAACTTAAAATGAAAATTGAAATAGAAATCACGATGTTAGCTAATTCACAAGCTAGTTATAGCCGTGGCGATCTGTTACGTTATTTCCCCTAAGATTAACGAAAGAAACTTTTTAGCTGTTAGTGATATAATACGCGTTCAGTTCACATCCTAATATATAATCCTCCTTCTGTCCATTCACTCTGAAACGGACAAGGATGACCCGCAGCTGACCGTAAACTCCGCATTGGAATAAAACAGTTGCAAAGATTCAATAAACAAAACGGAGCTTCCTCGTGGACTGGAATCGTACGAGTAAGGCAGAGAAACGTCTCATGGTGAAAAATTTCTTACCCTCAGAAAAAAATAATATTCTTTCCTTAGAGACGAACTCTAGCAAATAGGTCACAGAGGCAACCTTTCAGAGTCCAAATGATCTCATTTTCGTACGTTTATGACGTCATCACATCCCTTCCCTACCTTTCTCTCTATCACGTGTCCGCCTCACCAGTCTGGTTCCCCTCCCTCCCCCTTTCAAAACCCATATCTCCCTCACCTGCCTCCCCGTCCCCTCCCCCCTCCGATTCCCACCATCCGCAGCCTCCCTCCCGCGCCCCTCTCTCTCTAATGAACCGTTCAGCGACAAGCTTAACCCGACGTCACTACGACGACGAAGCAAAATAAATTATCCCAGCTTCGTTCCAGGGGTGAGTGCCGGTCGAGAATGGAAGCGGGACGGGGGAAAATTCGGGGGTTTGCCACGCAGGAAGGGGTGATAAAGGGATTTGAGGAGGCGGAGAGTGCAGGGCTGGCGGGGGATACAGGGAGGATGGGTAGGGGTGAATGCAAAGGATTAAACCGACGCGACGGCGGTGGCGGAGGAATACCGCTGAGTGAATGTCGAGGAAAGTCCATCGACGTCGCTGGCTGCGACGTTTGCCAAGCAGGAGCGACTCGCGACGAACCGGGCCCGCTGGTGCTCTGCGAAGATCTTCCGTGAACAGCAAATACAGGAAACAAGGAAAGTAGGCGAAGGCAAAAGAGATTCTCGATGTAAAATAACTAGAAAGTATTCACGAGGAGTAACGATTTTGTTTCGCAGGATAGCGTTCTTAAATAACCAAGACACGAAACGGAGTTACACATGATGACTGTTGTTTTCCAAGAAGTTCTTTGGATTCTTGTCTATTATCAGTGGACTAAATAAATGAATTCAGATAAATGTGAGTAAATAACCTCACACTCATGACGAGGTAATATTGACCCATGACAGAAGCGATGTAAACTCTATGTCTGGAAAGCTGAAGAACTAGCCGAAAGAGCCTATAGATAGTGATGCTTGGGAGCTGGAGAACAACGTGCAAGATACTAGCAATTAAGTAGTTACATGTTTATTGCAAAGGAAGCAACAAGTATATGATATAGGGTAATGACAATAATATTATACAGATGTACGATCCATGTGACTACTAGGTATAACCGCACACAGTGCAGAGCTTCGAAACATTTAAGGATCGAATATAAGGGTACAGCAAAAAAGGATACAATGCTTTGTTGAAGATATATCAAAGAGAAATAAAAAAATACTATTCAATCTTAAATTTTAAACTATAATGGCATATGTACTAAGTGAAGATGGCAGATAAAAGTTAATGAGGAAAGGAAAATGACAGCTATAAAAATTGACCTCTTAGGAAGGCAAGCCACAAAATCCAGCGTTGAATGAATAGCAAATGAGAAATAGGGATATAATGAGCTTGCTAAAAACCAACTTTGACGAACTAAACAAAGTGACCACTCTGGTACGGTCATGTCCAGAAAGTGCTGAACAAAAGACTGCTGCGTGTCAAAGAGGAATGAAAACCATACAAACGGAAAATGAGAGAAAACCCACCTAACTTTTAGAAGGGAGGAATTAATAAAGCGATGTCGCAGGACCTGACTGAGGAAGATTTGGAAAATCGGGAAATTGAGACTTAGGTTGTAAGAACAGCTTTAATTAATATTTATTGTAAACTTTCGGTAACTATGAAAGGATTCATATCGGCGCCGTATTGACACCTTTCTTAGCCAAAAGATCTGGTAGTGTCAAGGAAACTGACTCACTATGTAACCGCTCCTCAAGGAAAGACAGGTAAAGATACCTTTGTAAATAGCGCCCCGGATGGGGAGACATTCCTCTAAATTAGCCTCCCCCACCAATATTGTGCTCTTTGTTTGAATGTTTGGTATGCTTTGAATGGTATTGCTCTATGCTTTGAATATAGTAAAATTAATGTATTCTGACGCAACACTTTTCCAATTCAAGCGTTTCTTGCTTACATATAACATACTTTTTCAGGCCGTAAACAGCAACATTACCGAAATATATGCCCATATAAAGCTCACTCCTTCCCAATATTGCATATTACCTCTTATTTTTCTATCATATATCTATTCGGCAATGCATAGAATTATACATATTTGTTGTTGCTCTACCTTTATCTTTTCAAATTCCCCACTCTCATCACTTACTTAACAGGGGAATATTCACGGGCAGCTTGGAATGCAGGTGTAACATATTGGAGAATCAGAAAAGTAACGATCCCTTATGAAAAGAGATGTGATCGGCTAAAATCCGCTATTTCATGCGGATTAATGTAACTCTTATTATTATCCGCAATATGTAACGTTAGCTAATGGCCCGAAATGTGAATAATTCAATATGCCAAGAGAGAAATAAGGTATATTTGCAGTTGGCTGGTGCCCAATACGCCGTTTTAATCTTGCTATAGATATAATTGCTCCGTATTTGAATTTAAAGAATTCCAATTTATTTTCTTCGATATTCCCGAGGGAATAAATTCCATGTCCACACTAAGTGCATTCTCGAGATGACCTTTGAATATTTTTCATCTTCTTCAAAATATTACTTCTTAAGAAGAAGCTCCAAGACTCTTTCTGTCCAAAATTCCTGGGCACTTGCAAACCCCGTTTATAATGTTTCAATTAACGACTAGTAATAGGAAATGCTTAGCCTTCAGGTGGGAAATTTTCCCTCCCAGCGTACATTATTTTCACATTCTTATACTCGATTTTCTAGTAGTAACTCACAGCAAAGAAATTGATAAAAAAAGAAGCCCCATGGCAGGTAGATACATTCATGAACAATATCTGAGGACCCGCGAAGTAATAAACACATATTGAGATGATAATTCATCTTCCTTCATATTATAACTGCATCACAAGTAGACCCATGAAATATTATACATGTTTAAAGATAAATAATATTTATCGGTGGCACTGATGTAAACTAAACAAATATCAAGGAGTAATAAGTCACCGAGACAATAAGCAAAATGAAAAACATTGGTTGCTGTTTTCCCATTAAGTTTTAATGAATGCGAAACAGAAAATTAACTTTATTCCATTATTTATTCTTCACGAGATTGTCTCCGTCGGCCTTCCTATTCAAATCCACGACGGCACGATCACTGCACCACGGTCTTCTACTCACATTCTGAGTACAGCTCTCCCTCTTTCCCAGAAAGCGAACTCTAGCACGATACCGAAACGTGACGAGACCAGAATGGCGCGCTGCCTCTCAACATCCAAGACAGCTCTCTATATTAGACATCAACGCGGGCTTACAATTTCCCTTTACTTGGCGTCCAATATACCTTGACGGGATTCCAATGCTATGTTCTAACGCAGTAAACACGTCTTACGCCGGAATACCCAGTGCCGTAACGAGGCACCAGGAAGGCGTCTTTGACTTCCCAACACCTTGCAGGCAACATTACGAGCCCATGAGGTTCACATGTTAATTGCTACCCCGGAAACGCCGTATTCGGGCATTTAAGACCGGCCCGGCGTACCAGCGTGGAGTTCACGATGTGAAAGAACATCAAACAGCCGGGGAAAGACCAGGCGGAAGGTTTATTAGGAGCGAATGAGCCTTCGGTAGGCCACGCGAGTCGGCGCAAGGGAGGAACAGGCGGGTCGGGTGGATGTGGGATGGGGAGGAGATAATCGAGGGGGGGGGGGAGATGAGGTCGCGAGGGGTCACGGGAGGAGAGGGTCACGGGTGACGTCATGTCAGGGAAGGAAAGGGAGGGCACTGAGGAATTGGGAGAGGAGGACGGGAGCTCGGGGGGAATAGGGGGGGGAGGAAGAGAAGACAACCTCGGGTACCGTGAATCTGCAGGGGTGGCGCTTTTGCGATGGGACTCCCATCCCCCTCCCAGTCACCTCCCCCCTCCTCCCCGTGCCCCGCCCCATCAACCTTCCCGAAAAGGAGGCGGCATCGATTTTCCATGGACCTCAAAGCGATCTTTCCTAAAAAAAATATTTCCTCTCCGAACAAGACTGCTATTTTTCCAGGAGCTATGGACCAAACAGCAGAGCCCCTAACGTTAAACATACAAAGGGGAAAGAATGTCGAAAAGATAACAAGGGAGCAAAGTGAGATGAGGGAAAAGGGGAGAAAAAAAGAGGGATGAGGAGAGGGGGAAGCTCTGGGGGCTCTGTGGGCGGCAAATGGGAGACTCAAAGAAGAGGAGGACTCGGGAGTGTCGTTAAATGTCTCGACTATTGACTGCAGATTGTTTTCGGAAAGTCGGCCGAGTGGGAGTATAGGGGAACTAGCCTAGTAAGTACGTGAGCAAAGATGCAGGGAAGGGGTGGAATATCGCCCTTAGGAGAGAAAATGAAGAGGAGGTGGAGATGGTGGAGAAGAACTGGCTGGCTGCTCATCACGATCTTTCAGTCGACAGATCACGATTTCCCGAATCGGATATCTAATCGATATCAGGACCGTAGAGATGTTGTCCTCTGCCACAGAAGAAGATGTCACTGACTTCCCATGATGTCAGATATCCTTTATCAATTAAGACTTCCAGTCCAGAGGGTACAATAAGGCTTCTACGATAAATTCATATATATTTGCAAACATAAGGATTACGCCGGACCAGTATGACGATCTGGTATGTCGTAAAACATATTTTTATATGACAATTCAAATTAAGAAGAATGCTTATAATTTAATATATTAATGAATAAATTATCTTGTTTGTAATGTTAACTATTCTTATTTCACGTGAGTTCATTTCCATAACATAAACCTAATTATTGGGAGAACGGTTCCTTCTTAAAATTGCCATTTCGCCAACTGTTCAATTCCTGGGCATGTAGAACGAAATGGTACGTATTTTTCATTATCTTTATTTATCATCTTCTCACAAGAGAAAATGTTTGAACCTCGTTTATATACAAAAAACTATCCAATAAAGTTTTAGACGAATGAACATTTCGAACAGGGTACCATTTACGCCGGCGTTTCGTCTTAAATTCTTTGCCGGCAATAGTTCTAACTTCCCTTATATCTTTGAGAACCATTACATTTCCAAACATAAATATAGAAAATTTATTTAGTTTTTCCACTTCACTTGGAGAATTTCTTATCCTAGAGGAAATTAGCTCAAGATTAGTCTGTTTTGTTGCACTCATCTAAGGCTTGTTGAATGCTTCTGAACAGTTAGTTATAATAAATTACTGCGTCATATTTCTAATTTACCACCTCTAATAGTAGTGTTACTCTAAGCAATTAGATTAATTTTTATATATTATGGCTTGAACACGTCATATTAAGATGAAAATTAATCTCAAAGACTCATAATACTTGATTAAAGGTTGACAACTTTGTGCAATTCCTTTTCCTTTATCGTGATTTTAAGACAAATACATTGCCAATTTATAATTCAATAATATTTCTCTAAACTTTATGATTAATACTAATACCATAACTAAGTATTGATATTAAATCAAAAATATTATTTCTCTAAAACTTTGAAAATACTTTCATGATAGACCTTCATCTCTTCCAAGACTCCGTAGCAATTCAAGAATTCTTTATCCAGCGTCTCGCGTAGAAATTAACAGAATCGATTCCATAAGAAATGAATATTACATAAACATAAATATCACATGATACGGGATGAAAAATAGTCTCCTAGATTCCCTAAAATATACCGGAATAAACTCATAATTAATATTAAAAATATAATCGGGTTTATAAGAACAGTAAGGAAAAAAGAGAGTTGGTTGGGAGAAAACGGATATTAGTGGTCGTTTGCTTCCCGAAGGCTAACGATTTAATGGTATCTTTTTGTAGACCACAAATATATACGTGAGGCAAGCAATTTTTGAAGTGGTACATCTTGAGGGAACCCCAATTACTTCAAGCATGTTTGTAAATTTTATACAACGGTGGGGTATTTTTGAATCACTATCTCAATAAGCAAAATTTTGAGTCGGCAAGTCGTGTATATTTTAAATGCAAAAGAGTCGAGAACAATTAGAATTTTTTTGTATTATTTAAAGACGTTTAATTTCTATTTTTATAACTGTTACCAAATTGTGTGGTTATTATAAATGGATCAATTTTGTTCGTATACAGGCTTTTATTTCAAGGACTTTAAGCAGAGTTTAAATATTCATTATTAGGTTTGTTACTTTTTCTTATGATTCCTTTGTTTTGTGAAAAGGTATCGAATTATATTGAAAAACGAAAAAAATCATTTTTATTAGGCGTCATTTAGCAAAGTAAGAGATAAAATGCAGGCATTTTCATCGGTTTCAATTGGAGATTGAATTCAAAACAGGTGGCGGATATAGTTCAGTCACCTGAAAAATGAACTCAAGCATTATTGAATTATTCATATAAATTCTATCTCATACATAATATTATTTCTAGAGAAATTGTGTGGTATTTCCACGAATATATAACTCGCCAAAGCTTATTCATCTTCCGCACGTGATCTGAAATATCTACGCAGCGCCAAGTTAATTTCTATACGTGAACTCCATTTGCGATCCCATTGCACCGCATTCAAATTCCTCCAGTGAGTGCACATCGTGGAAAGACAGTCCGCAATCTCGAGTGCATGATTATCATCTCCCAGTCTAAAACAAGGAGTACCAATCAACAGAAGACGGCATCCCGAGGTGCGTGCCTCCCGCTAGAGTTAATTCCGCAAGCAGGCCAACAGGTGTCGTAGGTATGTGCCCTCAATTTGCGCAAACGAGCGGCAAATGCTGATCACGTCAGCGGTGAAAAACAGCACACTGTTAGGTCAGGTAACAAAATTGAGGGAAAATATGAATTTTAAAGACACACAGATGTGTTTTAAAACCCGGCACACGAATATATTTACGAGTTTTTATTCCCAGTTGATGGTTATCTTAATCCTAGGAGTAAAAAATAAGTAACAATGAAACTCATGAAAATAACACCGGAAAAATATAAATACGTGTTTGAAGCACATTATGGCTATTTGATTTGATAGTTCCGAAATAGCAAGAAATTATTGGGTTTAGAAAGTAATTATCAGTGTAAATGCAAAGAAAGTCCCGTGAGGAATTTTATGCACCATAAAGAGAAAGTCACTTATGAAAATCTTTTTTAAGTTCCCAGAAATAGAGGATAGACCTTCAATAATACTGAGAATGTCTAAGTTTTTTTCACAACTAATATGCAAACTACATGGTGCAATGTTCATTCAACTTGATCTACATAGAAGCAAGGTAGATGCATAAGTAGAAGTCGGATGTTTAAGGGTAAAGTTTAATGGCGTATTTTGTTTCATCCTTTTAATTTTGTAAACATTATATCAGAATTACTTGAAATGGACTATTATTAGAAAAATAATATAAAGAGCAGGTTGAAGAAAAGGTTATGATTAGAGTGATTCCCATCAACCCTAAATTATCAGATTGGTATAATCTTTAATAGGTACATTTCAACCCAAAAGGTTATTATTGTCATATCATGTAGAAACATTAACCGGAAGTAATGAGAAATTTAACCTCTGTATACACTTAGAAAGTACTCTGATTTCCAACTTGTGAAATTGCATTCTGTCCAACGAAAACTTGAATTTAAGCATTTTCAGACGCAACCAAAAGTTACGTAATGAGCCATGAGAGACTCTTCACGCCGCCAAGGCACATGGCATGCATGTAAAATCGTTGTGAATCGTGAAATAAGTGGCTAGCTACGTAAGTAACGTGCCTGAAGCCATAGCCAAGTAATAGAAAGGCAACTGAAAGCAAAGGAAATATGGTCACAAACTTTAAGCAACTTTTTTCCATATAATTATGACTTTTCGAATACCTGTACCGTACATATCAGGATGTGCAATTAATATTTTATTAAATTGAAGAGTAAAGTAAGTGCATATCCATGAAATTATTATAAACACCAGCCTAATGATTTTTAATTGTCCGGGATGGTCCCTAAAATGAACTTCTCTACATCTGGGACTCGTAATTAATTTCTTCACTCAGTCATCACGTTTTTCTGCAATAATACATTCTTAAAGCTTTCTTACTTTCAGCACCCCATCATATTATTCCCGGAAATTGCTTCACATTATTCTCTATAGAAATATATTTTTCTCTATTCAAGTTTTTCCTAACACCATTGTTATATTCCTTCAAGATATTCAGATTACACGAGGAAATGAAACGGATAAAGGTCATAGAATAAAAAGGAGGACAAGTCAGTGGCAAATAAAGCTTGCAGGACCCGAAATGCAGCATAAATATACCTTGATGAGCGGAAGGTAAACGTCCAAGCACATCCGTTTCCAACTCACTAGAAGGGGGGAGAGAGGAAGACAGCATTTTTATCGATGCACAAAGGTGAACAGGCCTATTAATGTGACTTGAAAAGAGCGACTTTTTCCCCTCAGGGCACCTACGTCATTTATGCACTTTAAGGGGTGCATTAGTTACCTCGGCGCATAGAGCGTTAACGCAGAAACGTTTCGGGACTTCCTGCAATTATTACTCCGGGCCCCTTTGGAAAGAGAAGAAGTACTTATCTGATGCCGTAAGGCAAGAAGATACATAGGCCTCGAGAATTGCGTGGCTGAGGGAGAGAGACGGGAAAGAAAAAAGGAATAGCTGCATGAGGGGTGGTTCAGGAGTCGGGAGGTGGGTAGGGAAGCAGGGGTGGAACTGGGACGAAGATGGAAAGGGAGGAGGGGGTGGGTGGGGAGGAAAGGGATGCATGGGTGGCGGCAGAAGGGGTGAGGAACTGAAGGGAAGAGGAGAGGTTGCGGAGGGTGACGCGGGGGTGAGAGAGAGGGGGGAAGGAGAGTCTTTTGAGGGGAGGGGGGGGGGGGGGTGAAGCGAGGAAGAAGATCATTAAGCGGTCTCCCGTGGCAACCGTTGCTTGGCAAGGTTTATCCATAGGAGTGAGTCGCGCAGTCTTGATCACGGCGGCAGAAGGGAATCAAGGTAAAGGATGGAGCACAAAGGGGAGAGGTGGGCGAGGAGGCAGGGGGGGGGGGCGGAGCCGGTGAAGATGAAGCGAGGGCAAGGTGGGGTGGGGCAACTGGTGGGCTCGCTTCGCGTTGACTCCGTCTCTAGGGCGGCATTCTTTCCTCGGGCAGGGGACACGTCGCCACCCATGCATCCCTCCACTCGGGTGCGTAGGAACAATGTTTGCTGCCAATATTGCTAGGGTGCGCCCGCTGAATATTGATCGGCCGAAGGGATCGAGAAATGGAACGCACCAGTTCATTCGGCCCTCGCACATAGGGAGGATGCCTTTGTTATTAGTCATCCGTCTACTCCATCGCAATTATTGCCACAATTCCCCACGACTCGCTCTCCTCGCTCGCTTTCTCCTAATGGAGACGTCTCCTTCCAATAGAAAGCTTACAGATAGCGTCATGTGAGGACGGGAAAGAATTACACATTCGCCGCACACTGGACTGAGTTACACATGCCGCTCCAAAAACGTACCTGGAAAACCAGAGCAAAGCACGATAAGTCAACGCTGCTTCAGTAAACACAGATAACTTCCTCTGAAATCGCTTTTATTGCAACCAATTGACACGGATTTCGAACTGACTGGGAATTTTTGTGATCGAAGCGCACCAAAAAGGAGATTGTAACGATAAATTTCCACATGACACGACTAAGGATCAAACATACTGCTTTACCCATAACTCGGTTGTTTCCTGATATAAGATAGATTTTCTCCAAGTCCCTAGACCGTATTTTAAAGCCCATAAAATAAAAAACCTACTTCCCACAGAAGTAAGCAGTACGGGGTTAAAATTCATTAATGATGATATACGCTTGTTTGTAGGTAAATGTGATGTAATAGAAGTAATGAATGATAATTGAATAGTAGAATGAACCGCTACATCTCACTCATACAACTGATGGATTACTGATACGAATGAAATCTCTGTTTCGGCGAAAAGAGCAGCAGGACATTCAACGCGCGCTCGAGTGGGTGCGAGTGACTGCTCTGTAGTACTGATTCCTTCTTTCCATCTCAATGAAGCTGACGACGTGAACTCCACCTCGATTTCTACGTTTTAGGGAACCCGTTACACACAATGCCTTTACTTCTCTCTCCACATTTTCCACTCTCGTTCCACCATCTTTTTGTTTTTCCATCTCTTTAATTACTATTGACATACAATTAACGCTTAATTCCGTAAAATTCCATTTATTTTCACAGCGAAAGTTACTGTCACAGCGTTCGCTTGTATTTCGCCAAATTATTTTCACGCATGAGAGATTCTTAACACGAAACGTAATAAGCTGCCATTGAATGGACAATGACTAATTTATTTTCAATATAGCTGAAATGTTCGAAGAGGTGCTCATTAATTTATCCTTTATCACAAAAATGAATTATTGAAAATGGGTATTGAACTTCAAGTTACCTTTGAAGCGTAACTTTATGCGATTTACTAATTAAATGTAGCCCTCGCTAATTGGGAGACGTTCGCCTGCCAAGGTTAGTAACAATAATTAAAATGGTAGACAGTTTAGGACTTGAAAATAAAGAGTTGAAAGGAGAAAAAATTTCGTTGTAACGGAAAGTGAGGAGTAAATAATTTATTTATGAAATGGAAAGGAAGGTAGAAATGATAGGACCGGTAAAATTAAGAGTAAAGTAAGTTAAAATATACTTCCATGATACTTAGAATTACATATTTTTTATTATAAAAACAATTTTAAAAGGTACCTAAGATAAAACAATAAATTTTAAGTTTTTTGAAACCAAAATGAGTGAAGACTCATACAAATTTAACTTCTACGTGGTCCACAACATATTCTCTCGTGATACATTGCTGAATTCCAAATAATATAAATTTTTAAGTACCTACAGTGCCTACGAAATTATCAAGATCATAATTCATTTTGAAAGTTAACCATTTTCTTAAAAGTGTTCTAAATGTATTTATATCAGTGTTTCATACATGCATGAATTAGCAAGATTGATGGAATAATTGGGATTAATGATAACTTATAGGTCTCTCCAACATACCCATTTTCCATTTAAAGTACCTACGCAAATAATGGGTAGTCGTAGCCAAGACATCCAAATGGAGTACCAAGTATTTAAAATAAGGTAATTCATTAGTTTTAATTATCTTCTCTTGAAACACAAGTATTTCATCTTCACCATCAAGGTTCTATCCAATGTTCTATCATTTATACCCCTTACGGAGTATCAGCTATCTTTATACATCTCGGAAACTATGCCTTTTAAATCGATCTGAACTTGGTTCTTTGCTATGCTAAATCCTTCAAGAATTAGTTTTCTTTTCCTTCCATCCATACCACTCTTGACGAGCACTGTAAACAAAACTAATTTTTTTTCAATTTAAATCTAGTCCTCATCCGAAGGGCTGCGATACATTTGCATCTGTGCAGCGAATATCACCGGTGCGAAATCGACTCAGGTCGGTGTGTGATCACAAAGACAGCACGCAGGCTAGCATTCACGAGGCGTGCAATCCGCCGCTCGCACTTGGGAGGGGCGTCTGAAAAGTCATGCCGGCGACGTCTCGCTATCGCGCACGAAATCCGCTCCGTAAACACACGGTTGTGGGCGAAAAAAAGACTGAGAGAAACCTGAGAGACACAGGAGGGGGTGGGACGGGTAAGACCTGCGGGCGGTGTGCCGGGGTCGCAGGCATTACAAACGTGTAGAGAGCAATCCCTCGTCAGACGGCGGCGAAAAACCTTTTGCGCCTGTTTTTGTCAGGACGGCCCGCGCGGCGAGAGAGGGAATGGAAGGGTGGGGGGGAGGAGGCGGAGGGGGAAGTGGAGGGACGGATTGCCACTTCGCGACTCTCGATGCCGAGGAAAAAAATCACGAGAGGTGGCCGAGGTGCATGCATTTGAGAAGGAATGAAACGGGCAAAGTCTAACGAAAATACTGTCACGAGAGAGAAACAAGAAAGAAAGGGTTTAGCGTTGACTGAGATGGGCGATATTTTAACGCACTGATAAAAATCTTTAGGTAGTCAAGCTCATGTCACAATCTGGCGTCACGACACAAGAAAATGAAAATCTTTTTTCTGGGACTCAACTGAATAGCGTATTGCCATTGTGATGGAGGTATATGTTGACGAAAAAGTTGTTTTGATAAGTGTTGTACCAAGGCAGTATTCCTGTACCTTGGAAAGAGGTTCTGCTCACCAGAAATAACCAATGCATATAATCACAGTGCCTTAAAGTTGAGGCATAAAATGGCTACGGACTTTAAAGGATCCATGAGATGGGGATTGGAAAAACAGGCTGAGTGATTAAGTAAATGACATTCGGAAACAGAGCGGTAGTGTATTTATCGCTAATGACGCAAAAAATAGAAGGGTGAGAGCAAATATATATTAGGTAAAAAAAGTCCTCAAAGCGTCTCTTAAAAACACGATAAGTAGGCAATGAGGTGCTACTGCAATGCAGGATATGGGACGTGTTTCCACACCATTTCCAAATTTGCGATGCACATTTAATTCATATCACGCTGCGATAGTTTAAGTCGAAATCGCACGGGGTTATAAGGAAGGCAAAGTTGAGGGAGGGATGGGGTAGGATGGGGGATTAATCTTCCTCAATATATCGGAGGCAGAGGCGCTAGGGGAATTGCCGCGGAGGTGGCCTGGAGCGAGGGGGAATGTTTTACGGAGGGAATGATGGTGAGGGAGGGAGACAGGGAACGAAATGAGAGCCCATTCCGCCGGAGATATAAACAAGTGGGGTGGGGGGCTCAAGGGTGTAGGGTGGGATGGCGAGCGAGGCAGGTGGCCTCGTGCGGGAGATAGGGTTGGAGGGAGTGGAGGCGAGTCGCTCTTGCTGAACGAGTCATCAAAGTGAGCGAAATGAATCGAGTTACTAGAAGTGAGCAGCCCCTCCCCCATCTCCGCTGATGGCTCACTAGCGATTCATGAATGGGTTTTCCTGGATTATCCGGATGGCTGACTCTAAAGAGAGGGGAGAGAGTTTGTTACTAGATTCTGCCAATTCAATACGCTCTCAACCCATTCCTGATTCGTCTTTTTTTAAGGGCAATGAATAAAGTCCTTAAAATGAAAAATCGAATGGAGACAAAGTGAATTACCCTGAAAATTCTCTGCCTTGGAAACAATTTATTTCGTGCTTTGCGGCTACCGCTAACTCAAATGAAACTACCTCTTGTTACAAAGTAACGTAAACTCCTATAAATTTGGCAGCAAGTAAATAGAAGAAATAATTTTTATTTAATCGATCAATATTCAAGCTATATTCTCAAATTATGTTTACTCGGACACATTTTTAATTTGACCATCAGGAGGCAATATGATATCCACAGCCTAAGGCATGCCTGGTGGTTAGTGATATGATGTAGTGTTGTACCAAGTGATGCGCCCGCGCGGCGAGAGAGGGAATGGAAGGGTGGGGGGGAGGAGGCGAAGGGGGAAGTGGAGGGACGGATTGCCACTTCGCGACTCTCGATGCCGAGGAAAAAAATCACGAGAGGCAGAGGCGCTACGGGAATTGCCGCGGAGGTGGCCTGGAGTGAGGGGGAATGTTTTACGGAGGGAATGATGGTGAGGGAGGGAGAGTTCAATCCAAGTTCTAATCATATAAAAACAAATGTTCGATCCTAATTTTTATCGTGAGCATTTTAAAAAGTCAATGCGCATGAAGGCCAAATCGTGAACGAGAGATGAAGCCCGTATCAATAGAGGATGTACGTAAAGCAAATCGCTTGCGATAGTCAAAATATTTTCCAAGAACATGCAATCCTACTGTGACAAAGCCGGCTACCAAAACTAAGTGTTTGGTATCTTTACGATAAATGATGTATAATATTTCCTGACGCTTACATTTAAACTACCTTAAATGTCAGGAAACAAATCATTTTCCAGTCACGTCAGCATTTATGGCTGGATGGATGTTAATTTTCAATATGTTCGGAAATTTATTGGCTCACTTCGAGGGAGTCCTTTTGAGGAATAGTCCGCGGAAGGAGATTCATTCGGTTCGTCCATCTTCCATTGACGACGGCATCTTCAGTGTCTCAGAAAAATAGAGAAGTGGGAGTGATGAGGGAAGTGCTGTGGCAGGGGTGTGGGATAGCAGCAGAAAGGAGAGGCGGGGAGTTTTTCGTACGGAGTTGAAGCGGGGGGAGGAGAAGTGGGGTGAGGAGAAGTGGGGTGAGGAGAAGTGGAGTCGGGAGAAAGGGAGGGGTGGAAAGGTTGGGGGGAAGGGTGGGGGTTAATGGGGTGCCGATGAGGAGGGCCGATTGCGAGAGGAAAAATTCTGGACCCCGGACAAAAATAGAATAAGAGTAAATAGAAGGGGGAGGAAGAGAGCAGGGTGAGGATGCAATTTCGGCGGAAATACTGAAATCAAAGTCACCACGGAAGAGGCCGGAGGCGGGAATGAGGGGAAAATGATAAAAAGAGGGTGAAAGAGAGCTGAATTCGATACCTCAGGCCAACATTCCATAATTACCTTGAAGTCCTTCAATAACAAACTTAGCTCCCTATGCAATGAAAAAGATTCTTCACATTCCGGCTGAAATTTATTCATCCTCCAGTTAAATCAAAATTTTCATATTTAAGCGAGGAATTCAAATTGTCGCAAAATATATCTACAGCAGGCATTTATGTCTTCACCTCTATCAATCGGAAATATAAATTACGCTCTAAATAGACGTTCGCTTCTTAGCTATGTAGCCATGAGAAAAAGCTTCAGATAACGCTCGTGCCAAGGTATTGGGTCCGCCTCGGAAGCATTAAAGAGTGGAATAGTTTCCACGCACGAAAAGGCTATTATAGAGGAAAAGCGGGCCAAGAAGCCTGCTTATGAAAGGTTATCAGTCCGCTAAGAAAATCACCGGTTTCGAGAACGCGAAAATTTCTCTAAAATGACGGTACATAAAACAAAGTTCACGCTTAATTTACTCCGAGAAAATTTCTTGCTTTTCCCCCGGGGCGAGCCAAAACGGAATTTATCCCATTAAAAAGAGACAGGAGCACTGCAAAGGCTACCGAAACAAAGTTAATAAAGAAGCAGTAACATTCCCGAAGAAATAAATGCACTCCCTCTTAAACAACGAGCATAATATATGTACAGTATGATTGAAGAATATGTGTCTGCATAGAGAGACGAATACGGTTGGAAGGCTCGGAAGATAGTTCAAGAAGACCAAATAAGGAAGAGAAGGCGAAAGAGAGATGGAAAGGGAGAAAGGGCAGCGAGAAAGGAAAAAGGAAGAGAACGACTTGAGGGAGGAGAAAGTAAAATGAAAGTGGGTGCGAGAAACGCTGCGCAAAGAGAGAGGAGAAAGAGAGATGTGGTGAAAAAAAGGAGTAAGAAAGGAGCCGCGGGGTTCGGGGAGAGAGGGAGACGAAGGGGCGGAGATGAAGGCGGAGAATGAGGGAGAGTAAAAGGGTGGATGTAGTTAGGGTGGAAGTGAATTTGAAAAAGCCTGGAAGGAAGCCGGCACCCTGGGGAGGTTAGAACAGGGGGAGGAAGCAGGGTGGGAGGAGGTGCACTGGGGGGTATGAGGGCTTGGAGCTGTCATGAGCAGGAGATGGCGGCTTTTTGAGTCGGGGCTAGGGAGGGGGATGTTTTGGGAAGGGCTGGGTGGAGGTATGGTGGGGTGGGGGACCGAGAAAGGATTTTTGGGGGGAAAGAGCGAGAGGGCGGGAGATGGTTCTGGAGCCGGGGGGTGGGCACCAAGACCGGGTGTGGAGGGCGAAGAAGGGCGAAGGGGGAGTGCGCTCGTCCCTCCTCCCCCTCCCTCCTTTGCAGGGGGAGGGGTGAGACCGAGGAAGAGTATAGTGGAGGCGAGAGGAGGGTTATGGAAAAGGGTAGTGGAGTAGCAGTGTTGCCAAAATTAATTCGCGACAATATTTGGAAAAATAGAAGAGTTCCATAAAAATTCAACTGGCAAGCAAAGGGATTAAATATAATTTCGACATAATGCTTTATCCTTTAACTATTTTGTTATAATAAATTCTTCTTAAAATTCGCCACACTCAAAGGGGGCAGTCATGTGTGAAAACAAATACAGACAAAGCACTGAAATGTGGTTCAGGTTTGGGAATAGACTAAGAGAACGTTTATGCTAGAGTTCATGCATGTTGTAAAATATCACCATAAAGAATAAAATATTTGATCAAATATACCAGGGAGATATTTACTTAGAGTAGGTAATGCATATTTGGGATTTTATTTGCATGTCTAAAGGAGGTGTGAAAGGTAAGCGAATGCATTACCTAACTGTATTCATTTTCTCATATTTACCATATAACAGTAAGTATAAAAATGAGCTTGGGCCGAGCCTGACCCAAATATTGCTTGCATGTCTAGTACGAATTATAATCTGATGGATTTTAGCATACGCCAAACCCATTAATAAGCATCATATTCCTTCGTACATGCTAATCATTTAGTTTCACGTTCCTCGGATTTGTAACCTACACATTTAACTGCGCAATTTATATTATGCCTGGTATTACATGTGCATGGTGCATGCTTGGTGACTATTTAACCCTTCCACACAACCGCTAGGTGACTTGCTATGTACTCGGTAAATATAATATAGATGAATGGTTATCGTTGAAAACTGTTAGCTCATTTTTTGAAGCCTTCTTGTTTCCCTCGTGAAATTATGTTCCCTAACAATATTACCAATGACGAAATTACTGAGAGTAAATTTTTTTCTCAATGACTATGCGTATCTAGCAAAAACCCACCCAGCAAAAATTGGTGACATCATAAAATCTCGTAGAAAACTCATTAAAAAAAATTTCCCTCCATCTTGTTTTGGTCTTCCGAGCTTGTTTCCTTCTTCTGGAGTCCAGTTCTATGCCTTTAATGTACGCCTTCTTCCAATCCTGACCTTAGGTGTACATGCCATATATTAACAAAAATAAAAACATAAAAAAGCATTAAGTTATGTCTGCACTCCTTGATAGCAGAGACTAGATGAATAGATTCCATTAACCATCGAAGACAACTGCATCCATGATGACTGAACGATGATGGTGGTGACCACTAATATCCATGAAATTTAACATTCATGGGAATGAATACACCATCCACATTTTGCGGCTATGATTGGTAATTTACTTATATTTCAGGCAAAGATATTTATGAATTTAATCCTTTCAGGCGTGACTTTGTGGAAGTCCATTATGAATAATGACAATAAGAAACTATGCATTAATCCACAGAGTTTTTTACTTGTAGGTACTACTAGTTTCAACTACACGGCGTCAGTATCAGGTACGTATTGGCCTCCATATTGAGTTATACACATGAAGTGCTCTTAAATGCTTTTAAAAGAGTTATAACATACTGGCTACATTATTTATAATGCTGTCAAGCTAACCTGCCAGATCATAATCTATTGTTCTACTTCTTGTTACTGTCTTAAGGATTTCAGACTAGTGGAAGATAGAACATTATAGGTCAAGGGCAACTCAAATGGTAGAAATTACGGGAAAGATACGGGTGTTAATTAGGAGGAAAATTACCTCCTATTCTAAAGTGTACAGACATATGTATTTTGCCTGAAGTACTGCATATGATCCAGAATTTTGAAAGTTTGACACCATGACTAGTCTTTGTTAAATCTGCTTGAAATCTCTCGCAACTTAAGGTACATGGTTTAATGTATAGAACTTATTTACTACTTTACCTTCTCGTAACTAATAGGCACCAATTAGGATGCAAAGTTCAGATGCACGGGAAGAAATATTTATATTTACTTGTGATTATGCTTGAAAATGTATTTACGAGGAAATATTTATTATCTATTCTTATTTTATACACTGACATCAAATAATAGGACAAAGAAAAAGACATTATAGCTGGAAGACAGAGTGCAGTAATAAATCCAATCTCAGGAAATAAGGGAATGATTTTTCTCACGCATAGTGATGTGAGATAATAATGAAATTTTAATGAAACCTATGCTTAATTACTCCTTGCATGATGTTGTTAAACCCTGCCATTCTTGCAAGTATGTCAGGTATTCACCCGATGTTATTAATAATGTAAATAATTTACAAAAGTGATGACTCTTACTTGATATATGAACTCAAAAGTTATATAGATTAATTTAAAATATCGCTATTTAGTATAATCATGTCTCACTATAATACATGTAATTTATTTTGATACCACCCTAATGTAAACGCTTTCCTTCTATTACCAGAGTTTTCTTCACCTTCGGAAATTAAACTTTTATTCTAAAACTGTAAAACATTGAGCGAGTTCATTTAAATCACATATCAAATAGCTAGACAATAAACAAAATTAAATGCTGCAACCAAATTGGAGACAAGAAAAAAACGTTAACATTACTTATACTTTTTTTTTTAGCTACAATGAGGCTGTACTGAACAGAGTGAAAAGAACTGGAAAAACTTGACAGTGGACGTCTCCCCTTGATAGATAACTGCAAGGTTGATGTAGAGTTTCCCAGAAAAGTCCACCAAAATGACGTTCTGATTCTGGCAATTGGAGTGATTTATTCCAGAGTTCCAATTTGCAATTCACAGTGGAAATGAGGATATTAGCAATTAATGTAAATAACTGAGCGATTAGATGTTTATTCTCATTATCGTTTCACGGCTAGGGCCAGAGAAAAAGCGATCCTCATTACCATTCTGGTCATGCCAAATTTTTCGCACCAATATGATGATTTTGAATCTGTAAATGCATGCGCGAATTTTGAATTGAAACGCAAAATTCACGGTTAAAATAAAAAAATCCGTTCGCTTCAAAGCAACAAAAAACTTGAATTCATAACAATCAAATCAACTTGCACAATACACGGTTAAACGAACTTAAAACATCGAGGACAATATTTGAATAACATAGACAGTATTTTTTCCCCGTTTCTGGAAAATCGATGAAAATAATTGGCCTCAACCTCACCCATGTCCACACAGAGGTAGCTTTAGTTAGCCCACAAACGCTGAATGTCAAGAGAAGCAGAAACGTGAAGCAAATTCTCTCTTTATTTTTCAACCAGCGCCCACGGAGAATACATACGAGGTACAGAAAACAATGGGGTTGAATTGCTAATTTTCAAAATATTTCTTGCTAAATGCCTGGATTTTGGAGCCAAAAAAAAAACCCAATGCGAAGTTTGAAATACATAAACGGCTCTTCAGAATCTCTCAAAACTGAGAACTGAAGACAATATTAGTTTTCATTTGTATATCCTTGTACTTTTTTGACTTCTCTCGTCATCTTGCTCATCTTGGAGTTATCCTTGGCTCCTTATGCTCATCGCTGTGATCTCAAAACTCACGATCACGATCCTCCTTTTCAGGGAGCGACAGAGCTCTCGAGGGGGTGAACAAGAGATAGAGAGAGAAAAGAGGAGGAGCTTCTCCCTCATCAATATTCAGCTTCACTCCCTCGATACCCTCCTCCCCGACCCTTTCATCAATATGCAACAACGAAATGCGCCTTCCCTCCCTCGGTATTAACATCCTTGCTTATCTATTCCCTAAATGTTTCCCCCCCTTCCAAGAATTCCCGAGTCGCCGTCCCATCTCTGTTCACGGACACATGAGTCCGCATTCACTCCGGACGGGATTGAAACCTCAACGGGGGCAAGTTTTCAAACTTTTGGAGACGTTATGCAATCCGAAGGGCAGCTTCTTTCCTTCCAATGCTACATTATAAATTTGCCTGGGAGTTCTGTTTTCCTCTCACCTCCGAATGTGGCTCGGAGACATGGGATTCCATCATGAATATGGGGCAAATGGAATACTATCAATACCTTATAAAAACCAAGCCAGGGAAGAACCTATTCTAGCTTGGAAAGTGAGGCACTAGCCTGGTTCCTCATAGAATGGAAATAAATTTCTTCGCGTAGTCTTCGTATTCATGAAAGGCTCGGTCATCAATGTTTGAACTTATGCAATTTCCTCAAAATGTTTTTCCTCAATGAAAGACATATGTTTGCAAGGAAAATATGTGACAAAACAGCGAATACAGTATATTTGTTGTTGAGAGAAGCATACTTATTGATAATACAGAACTCAACCCTTTATAGGGAAAGACTAACGAGCGTCATGGAGGCCTGAAGAGACTCTTACTCTTTTAATATCTACTCCAGATGGTGTTTGGTCCAAATTGATGCACCTGTTTCACTGTATCTCACTTGAATCTTCGTTATTCATCCATATAAGATATAAAAATGAATAGTGAATATGAGAAAAGGAGAGGGGAAATAAAGGCCAAAAGCTGTGTATTATTCATTGAAAACCTTAAAGGGAACATAAATGTAGTCAATAGCAGAAAAATAAGTTAACGAATCCTTCTGGGCATTAATAACTAACCACATGTACCTAATAGTTATAATTTTCAATTTCTTTATTATAAGACAACCAGTGTTTCTGGTTCATCCTGAGCATGAGTTATTATGACATTCCGAAAGTTTACCTTCTGCGCCGATCCTGGAGTTTCAGATACTTCCTCTCCGTTTTCATGTTCGCCTTATGTTTATTCCCTTTCACTTTGTATTCCTTGTCTCAATATCTGCTGAAACTATCACAACCCCTCCTCCTCACAAAACTCTTCGCCCTCTGTGTACACTTCAAGTTTCCCTTGCCAACCACCTCTCCAGCCTCCCTCGATTTCCATCCTTAGGGGGGCGCTAGCTCCTCTACCTCAACACGCTTACCCTTCTTCATTTTCCTCTCCCCCTTTCCCCTCCTTCCTAAGCCATCACCCCCATCTTTCCCTATTTTCCATGGGCTTCGTCTTTTCTGTATTTTAGGGCAGCATGCCAGAATATCCTTCCACCCTTCGCCGAGAACCCAACCCACTTCGCATGCCCTGCCTCCCACCACCCCGGAGATAGATGCCCCCGCCCCTACTTCCCTTAACCTCGCCACATCGAAAAGTACTCCTGGAATTCCGATTCCAAAATGCCTGCCTCTGTCGTCCTTTTATTTCCGGGGGAACGCATCGGAGTTAACTTCGGCGAGTCAGGATTAAAAAAAGAAGACAGGCCCAGCGGATCCACCGCCGCCGCGCCCATTAAAGCGACGTTTCATGGTGGGCAGGGATTGGGGGGAGGGGAGGGCAAATGGCTTGCTGCATGAAGGAGGAGCGAAAGAGGGCGAGATTAGGCGGCGGGAGGAGACGGTTGGAAAAGGTCGGGACGAGTGAGGGGGAGGATGGAAGGAGAAGGGTTGTGCGGCTGGCCAACGGGATGGCGTGCTGGTGGAAGGGGGTACCCACGGGGGGCGGAGGTGCCAATCAGGGCCCGCTGTTCATTACTGGCCGTATTGGCGAGCGCACCACAGTCGCCTCTGTCATTCTCCCCGCTAGCCCGCACACCCCAGCGCACCACTCTCGTCCCCGCCTCCCCAAAAAGCCTTCCTTTTCATGTTGTTGCGTTCTGCCGGCTTTCTCAACCCCACTCTCCCCCACGCAACCTCTCCTCCCCCACCTCCCGCCATCACTTTGTGAAAAATCAGCCGATCACCATATGCACACACATACTCACACGCACGTCCTCGGACACACATACACACAGCTCCCTCCCCGCCTGCCCTGCTTTCAGACCGCCCGTCCAATTTCCACCAGCCCACTCCCTTCACCCACCCCCAATATCCACTCCCCAACCATCCCAACGCCTCGCCCCTCTTCCATCCAACCCACACTTCCCCGACCCACCCACGCAACCCTCATCTTCCTTCCCTCTCCCCCTTCCAACCTCCCCCCAACCTTGCCTACGCCATCCCTTCGTTCCTTTCCGGCCGAATCCACGAGTCCCCCTACCCACCCGTGAACCTTTCCACTCCCAGATTTGCCAATTTAGCGATTTTAACGACGGTTTTGGTGACATTTCCTTCCGCTTGACCAACGCTATTTGTCTTCTGGAGGACATTTGCGGAGCTGTGTTCGGGTAAAAAAAGAGAAAGGACCTTTTTGCTTGCCATAATTTCTCTCGCAGCATGAGTAGGACTTAAATTTAAAGACAGCTGGGATTGGAGAGAAAAGGAAAGAATGAATACTATATTCTGATGACTGGGCTATTCGAGGGAAAGTCATGTCGCAAGCTATTACGTGAGTTACGAAGACCTCTATCTGGAGGGTAAAATTTTACTACTAAATTCAGTAGACGCTACAATGGGATTGTTGTGCAGTGATAATAAAAACCTTATTTTACAACGAATTTCCGTTTCAATAACACATACGTGTATGATTAACGTAGTTAATCCAGCTTTTAGCAAAGGAAACTGACCAATGCTTAATTCTCTGAATGCTATTTTCAAGGATTATATGCCATGAAATTTGTATAGATATGAAGGCTTAATGTATGGTGGTTGAGGATATAGCCCACCAATTACTAAACCCAATGGTATGTGAAATGCATGCATCAAAGAAAAGAGCCAGATCCCTTCCCCGTGTCCACAGGTTTTCTAGAAAGGTCTATTACCCCAAAATACATAATTTGTAACAAATTAACAACCATTTACGGTGGTTATCTCTAAATCGGAATAATTTTAGCTATGTTTTTCTCAGTGGTTTCTAAGATTCGAATAAATTAATATATGAAACTCTCTTCACCAAGAACCAGGGACGTATTTATGACCTCTGAGGCCCCCAGTTAGAGGCGGAGTCTAAAATGAGGCCCCCGATGTTGCTATAGTCTTGCAATCTGGCATTTTGACATAGACTTCTCCTAGCATTTTAAGACATTACATAAAGAGTACAAATATCTGTCTTCGCTAATACTCTGCTAGTGGACGCCAGGTAACTTAACAGCTATATTTACCTTTTCTCTTTCGCGAGGCCCCCGGCGGCCGCCAGGTACGCCATTTGGTAAACACGGCCCTGCCAAGAATATTCTATCGTCTTTTTACCGTCAATATCCGCGTTGTTTTTGGACAGGCTTTGACGATTTCACCAACTGTTTTGGTATTTAAATAATTCATTAACGTATTTATTCGTGAGCGAGAATCACAAAAAATCTGGAACAAAATGTAGAACATAAAGATTAAGACCGCCAAAACGTGATTACTTTCGAAATAACCTGAGTAATGAAAAGGATTTCCACTAACGCTTGAGAAATATTTTAGCACGATAACCCGTTTATGTCGGCAACTTTACCTCCTGCGCAATTCTATCTACTTTCCCATAACCCCACCCTCTACCGTCTTATAGCTCCTCTTAAACTCGGCTCCAACTCGAAAACTCCCACCGCAAGTTCTCTCCTTTAAACCTGAACGCCAAAACCTTCTCATCCATCCCCAATCCACCCTCTAACTCAACTCCCTTTTCCTCTCTCGACTGACATCCTTCGAGCCCGAAACTCTAAACTCCCTTAGCGCTCCCACCGTCTTCCTTCTTCCCTCCCTCACTTCGCATTTCAAATCCATCCGCTGTCCTTCGCCACCTCCAAAACCCCCCGCAGTGTCAACAATGAACCCTGTCAGGAGGACGCTCTTCTCCGATTGCATTGGCTGTAGCCCTCGTCTCCGTCAAATGTGGCTCCTCCCTTCGATATTCCCCAGCTGTCAAGACACTCGAAGGCAGTGTGAGCGAGAAGACACGATCTGACGAATGGAACGAGCACAAATTATGCAAACGCGGGAGGGAAGCGAGAACTAAAACCGGGCGATTCTTCTGTGCATGAAATTGTAATGACTCGGCCCCAGACGCATCCGAAGCGAGCAATACGCGGAAGCGTTGAGGTTCTTGAGAGTACCTTACCACACAATCCCCTTTTCTCCTCCTTGGCGCTCGGTCGGAACTCGTATTTTCACCGCCACCGTCATTGGTAACCGGCAGTTGACTACATGCACTTTCTGCAAAGCATACAACCGCTAGAGCTGCGCCGTGATAATAATCACAACGGGAGAAATTGAATTTTGTGGTGATTACGGCGGAGGAAGGACTGTGGAGGCAAATGAGCGGAGAGACCCTCAAGAACTAGATTCTGCCCTGGACCACTAAGCCGGGAGGGAGAGCATTGCCCCACGTCAACCAACTAGATTTCACTCGTTGCAGTCGATTTTCTACGGACAGGAAATGACGACGCGGGTGCGTGCGCAAATCATGCAAATGTGATCAGAAGGCGGCAAGTGCAAAGGGGATATCCTTCCGAGATGAAGCATCTCGGAATTGCCGTGGATGGCATTAAAATACGATTTCACAGGCTGAGTGCGGAATAGAGTGTAAATAAGACCGCGGATGCAAAGTGCCTAGACATCCAACTCCTTCTCCTGCCTTCTCCACGCAGAATTAATTGAGAAAGGAAAATAACCAAGGTTCCTGAAAGATCCTAAATAGTTGAAGAATACAGTTAGGAATTGGAGACAAATTTTTGACTCACAAGACGAAATGCAGCAGAAAAATGTCTCCTTACTTCTCCTTCAAGAACAAACTCCTTCTGCTTTATCTCCAAATGACTGGTGACTTACCTAGAAAAAAAGAAATGTTTTAATCAGTCCCGATAGCACTTGAATACAGTATACTACATCAAAATTTGCTCCTATTCTGTAACCAACCACGGTTTTGACATAAAATGCCACTACCAAGACCCATGATAATGAAATTTTTATGTTGAAACCAGTATGGTCTGCAGCAGTATGGAGTGGAATTTAAAATGTGACTACTTTTTCCTGTGTGGGTGTTGAAAAATGAAATCCCGAGACTTAAAATTTCATTGAACTTTACTCCTATGAAAGAAAAGGCATTAAAAATTTTATTCGAATGTCATTTTTTGTTTACTTTTTCAATCTGAAGTTTTGGAGAACATATTTTCATATGCATTGATGGATAAACAGGGAATAAAATTATTAAGTCATTGCTTGTATGGACCAGAATTTTAACATCTATCTCATCCACAAAAATGAATAAATCACCGTGTCAAGAATTTTAAACACTGATTTATAACCAAAAATTGCATTAGCTGAATACCAATGCTACCAAAGCTAAAGATCATTTAGAGAGTTAACTCATCATTTAGGAGTCACAGCAAGGACTAAGAAATACCTTATCAAAGTACCCATGGGCTGAAAATTTTAAAATTTCAAAAGACATAAGTCGTTCCAACATCAACAGAACTGTATGGTTGTATAATTAAATTGCAGCTTTTTTTAGCACTTAAGAGGAAGCATTAATAAAAAAGATGAATAATGCAAATTCAAATCAAATTATCATGACTAGATAAACAATTACCTTCATTGTGTCATCACTCTTAGCGAACAGGGCTTAATGCAACACTCAAGACGGAACTTCTCTCGAGTAGTAAGAGCAAAGAGCCTTTAAAAGATGCGACACTAAGATACCATAGTTTATTCAATTAACTCCGAGGGAAAAAATGTTTATACTTCAAGAAAATCTTCTCCAAGAACTGCAAAGAGACGACGGGACATAAAGCAAACGAAGGTTACTCGACATTAAGTATTTAAGGGGGAGAGTTGAAGCGCCTTAGATGACGACGACTTTATTTTCGACGAAGGCAAAAAGGGAAGCGGGGTACGATGGAAAGAGGGGAAACATTCACGAGAGAGTGAGACGGACTCGTGGATAGGTGGAAGAAGAAGGACGATGGCATCGAAGGGTGGATGATAAGCGAACGGGTGCGGACGGGAGAGTGGGGGTGCCGCGAAAGAAAAAGAGGAGGAAAGAAGAGAGAGGGAGCCTTTGGGAGATGAAGCTGTCTTTGGGGTGAGGAAGGAAGGATTGGAATGAGAGGAGGGGCAGACAGGAGGGGGAGAGGGAGGGGAAGTAGAGGGTTCATGAATAAAACAGCGCATAATTTGTCATTCGGTGGAATTTTATGAGGGGTGGTGAAGGGGAGGGAGGGAAGGGGTGCAGGGCTGAAGGTAGGTTGTCGGAGATGGGTGGGAGATTCGGAAAGGGGAGGAAGGTGGGTGGATGATGGGGAGGGATGGAGTGGAGGGAAGAAAGAAAGGCGGACGGTGGCTGTGATTGGAGAGAGATAGCAGAGTGAGCAGCGAGGGGGGAGGGCGAGGGAGGAGGGGGTGGGTTGTGTGGAGTGTGGATGGGGGGGGCAAAGGGAGGGGCGGAAGGGCGATGAGTGCCCGGGGCCTCTTGGTCCTCTTTTCCAGGGCGCAGTGCGAGCGAAATTGGAATTCTCGGATGGAGATTCAAAACGACCTCTGCGGGATAGCGAGACAAAAAAATAGTTCCTCTTTTTTGGGGTGGGTCCACCACCTCCTGCTGAGTAATGCCCTTCTCATCTCCCCGAGAAGGATTGATTCATATGGGATAACTCAGAGATGGGTGGGACGGATTTTTACGCTGCATTCCAGTGTTTTTCATCCGTAAAATTATGCGATATTAATGCTCATATCCAGATTTTTTCGCTGGCACAAACGGTTGGGAGTACAATATGGCCGGAAGATGCCTCTGGAAAAAAAGTAAATGATGTATTTCATGCGTGCTTTGAGGAAAATCGCTCTTCCATTTGGAGTTCTACCGGGAAATAGGAAATGCACGTTTTTCAATTCCATCATTCTCATTGAGACGGGAAATCGTCAGAATGTACTAACCACAGTAGCGACTCTATGAATGTGATAAACGTGCACTCTTCGTAGCGCAGTTGCAAACGCTCCGCACAGAAATACTGAAATATTATCTATGGAGAAATTCTTAGCGTTCGAAATTTTTTCAGCTTCGTGGCGAAAAAAATTATTATGCGCATTGAAGAGATTCTTTCAGGAACTTCCACTTTGTGGAAAATTTCCATAATTAAAATAACTATACTTAGTATATCCCACACTTTATATTAAAAAAACTTCTTTGTGAAGCTTTAGAATGACACTTAGACGTTGAAACCACGGTTGGTTGTTTCAGTGAAAAAGTGTGGAATACACTTAAGTATAGTTAATTTCATTATTGTATATGAAATTTAGAGTTAATTTGAAATATTTCAATACCTAAAGATGCCTAAATGACAAAAACGGCAAAAAATATACTATTAAATAAGGCGCGAGTAAAGTCTACAGATTCCATATTTGCAAAGATAAAGTTATTCTAAAATGCACAAGTAGTATTTCAAATAACAATTCCAAAGCTAAGCTACGAAAACATTTTCTTTGAGTAGTTTAAAAATGTAGAAATGTGTTCTATAGGCGAACGATTGGGCGAACATTTAACACAATAAATAAATAAGCAAATAAATAAATATCAATTATGACATGACTAAATATCAGCATGTTGATAAAAATAAATTAGCTGAAGTGGAAACATACAACATACATTTAAATATATGAGTAATTGAGAATAATCATGTTAAAAGCCTCTAGAAAACAGAAACACGAGAAGTTTAGTCTTGTTATAAAATTGCCAACTTGTAACTACCAGAAACTATAATTTTTCCGAAAATTAATGACATAATACATTCAGAACAAAGGAAGACTAAAACTTTGAAACACCCGACCAAAGTTTTCAGATGCTCTCCCAACCATCTAAAGTGCCCGAAGCGTCATTCTGGGAGGAGTTTTGGGTGAGAAACGAAGCAATAAACTCGCCGCCGTTTCAGACCCAGCTTAACCCGGGAGGGATGCGGGAGAGCCTCTCTATCGGCGACTGTTGCGTCGACATAACACCCTCCTCCGTCGCCTCTCCTTGCCGCCGGAATCCTATCTATCGGGAAGTTCCATCATCAGCAGAAGAGAAAGGAGGAAAAAACGAAATAGGGTCGGATACATCGTTCCAGTACGGCGTCCAAGGCAAACCACCAGTTGCTGCTTTGAACGAGGGGGATCGTGGGAGGGAGGAGGAAGGGAGGGAGAGAGATGGGTTAGGAGGGGAGAAAAGAGGAGGTGAGGGAGTGCGGGTGGGAAGGAGGGGGAACCACGGAAAAGGGACTTGGATTTGGATGAGGAGAGATGGAAGGAGGGGGAGGTCTCGTAGGGGAGGGATGATGACCAAATGGCCGGCGGAGGTGAGGGGGGGAGGGATTATGAGAGACGATGGAGATGAGAGAGAGGGGCTTTGTGGAGGAGTGCGGGGGTGGGCGGGAGGGAGGGACGGTTCGGAGCTGGGAAATGGATAGCACGCGTGCCAGCGGTGGCGCGCCAAGATGATTTCTTTTTGGGACGTGGGGGTGAGGATTTGGCCCGAGGAAGGAAAGAAAACGAAGTCTTCTTCAAGGAGAGTGTTTTTCCAGAATTATCTGCCGAAATGCCGTTGAATTTCAATGCCATCGCACGAATTCACTTGCTTCCACATCGACTGCCACCTTTACATGAAATATTTCAGTGTACCTCGGGAATACTTGGCACCAAGTATTATACCTTATATATACGCATAAGCGGGTGAATAACGTCCAATAAATATCAGTTAAAATGACACCACGTATGAGTAAAGTCGAGGAACACGTTTAAGTCGATATTTATCCCAATTAACGGCTAATATTCAATTAATCATTCAAATAAGCTAGCATCAGATGTAGTGTTATCAGTGGAGAACTGAAAAGAGAAAAATGAAACTGCCATTCACCAGGTCATTTCTTCGCATGAGATTTTTTTTCATGCTATTCTCGCTTGATGATGTAATAAGCTTGATGTAATTTATATCATTATAAATTACCATGATGTAACAACCTTGTACATTAATATTTATTGCAAAGTTCAATTTGTTCATCAAAAATAAAATAACTGTCACAAAAGGTATTTTAACTCATGTCTGCATGGATGTTATATAATAATAATAATTGAAGACCATTAAATATAGTTATAAAAGTTGCCAAGAAAATGCTATAAACTACTCTGCTCAAGAAAAATTTTCTATGGGACTTGTGAATCACTTACAAAAATAGTTAAAGAATTATCATGGGAAGATGGCTTTAAATAACCTTTTGGTTGCATGTGCACTTAAGGTTTATTTTACACCGAAAACGACAACTCTCCTTAAAACATATTTTAATGTGTAAATGTAATAAATATATAATTGAGTAAAATATACCTGCATACACCGACTTCAGACATTGGGAAATTAATTTAAATTTTTTGGCTGGGTTAAAACTAAATGGAATTTGAAATTTATACTGACAGAAAATATCGAGCCTTGCGTTATTTTTGAGTATCTATCCAACCACACTTTGTAGCAAATAATATCGTAATCAATGGCGTCGCATGAGACCGATTGACATAAAAGAGGCAAAAGTAAAGAGAAAACTGACACAAAGAGCAGGCGAAACAGGAGTTCCAGATTGCAGGAATTCAGAATATTTGCCGGAAGAACGCCGCATTCAGGCAGGGACACTACTCAGAACTACTCGTAAACATTACCATTAGGAGCAGGATAACAATGGCTACAGGATCATTCCTTCCCTCGTCACGGATCATAACCATTGTTTTGAGCGGAGATGACAACCTTTTCGAGTAAAAAGTACCGTCAAATGGCCATCTCGGAAAGCAAAAATACCGCCGAGATGCCGTTTCAGTTCAAAACAAAATTCGAGGCAGCATCTTAACGCTGTTGAATGTGCCCTTTCAAGATCTGCATTACGAGCATATCCTCGACATAAAATCACAACTGGAGGTGGGGTCATGGGAATGGCAGTACTGTGCCGCTGGAAGATGGAGTCGAAGAAGGAGAAAAGAGTGCAGGGGATTGAGATTGGGTGGGAGGATGCGAAGGAGGGAAGGAATGTGCGAAGGAGGATTGTGTATGCGTAGGATGACTCAAGAGTGGGCCTCGCCCCTTGGGCGCCTGCAGGGAGAAATGAGGAGGAGAGAGGCTGGCTGGGTTATGGAGATGGTCGCCGTGGTATAAGAGGGAAGGACGGATGTATCTACGTGGAAGGACGGGGCCTTACGAGGAAAGGACTTGAGAGAGATGTAGGCGTAATAAAGTTGCTGAACAGGCCGTACACAAGAGGGAAACAACCAAAGGCTCACCGCGTGGCGACCCAATAGACGGAACGCTTGTACCATGTGGTACGTGAGACGATTTTTTTGGGGAGTGAGATGCGTAAGGGATTTGTTTTTAGAAATATTTTCCACCGAACAATGTCCCTTTTGTAAGTACCAAAAGTATACGACGAGAAAACGTGTTCTGAACAGCCACTTCGATAAGTAGTTCTTGAACGAAAGTTAGAGAAAATTCAATGCGCAAGACGTTGGTTCATAGCATTAGTTATTTTCATTACCAAGAAACGGATTCCACAGATATCGACTCCAAGATTTTGACCTCATAATACGAAATTTAATATATTCTCCAACTCAATGGCTCGAGCTTACGAGATCAAGAAGTGTATCAAGGATGTTAAGATAGATTAAGAAGAAAATGTATGGGGGCTGATTTTGACATTGACTATATCATCAACTAAATTTCCTGTATAAATACATAGGAATGTCTTTTGTCTGGCTAAAATATGCTGTTGGTTTTATAATTATTCCTTTAATTACGGAAAAGAAAACCACATTAAATTACCAAAAGTTACTTGCAAAACGTTTCCCCGTATTAGTACAGTATCGCAAAGCTACTGTTTTGTTCGCACATGCAACAAATGTAATGCTTAGAATAACATTCTTTAGCCAAAAACATACGAGGTAAACACGAAACCACTATGAAAAGAAAAAGGATAGGATACAAAATAACAGATTCATTGATTGGTGATATAAAAGATACTGCAGACTAATTGAAAAGAATAAAACGGAATAAATAGTTTTATGTTATAAATCTTCACCGAATGATGCTATTAATAAATCAATGACCTTAGTTAACGACTGCAATTCCAGAGGTCGCACTTACGATAGGAGCACTGTCATTAGGTAGGACTGGCGCCACCAATCTAACTAATTTCACCTTAACGGTCCCGTTTGGCCCTGTTAATGGGCAGGCGAGGGTAAGAAAAAAACAAGATGCCTCTTGTATCAAGACTTCTTCGAGCGATCTCCTTCCTCGGTGGCAAATTATCACGGAATTGAACCCCTGTTTTTTTTAAATCAAACACATTCTCCCTTTAAGGTTCGCAAATAATTCCAGGTCATCTCGACCTCAGCTGGAACCAAGGTTCACCGAACGAGGGGATATCACGGCGAGGGCAGGCAAGGTAAGAAAATGGCGGGGAGACACAGGATGGGAAGAGCTTGCGCGCGCGTTCAAGAAAGGGGGAGTGTGAGGGAAAGTGATAGTAATTAAGGGGCGGTTGTAGGGTTGCAAGGGGGAGAGGGTGAACGCAAGAGGCTGGAACGAATAAGGAGGTATCCTTGAGAGGGATAAAGGGTAGCGGGGAAGTTAGAGGGCTCGGAAGGGATAAGGAGGGTCGGGTTCGGGCCCGGGGAAGAAGAGATGAGAGCAGGCAGGCAAAGGGCGCAGATCCCTAATCTCATTTCGGTCAACTCCTCCTGCTCTTCACCCCGCCCATCCTCGCAATGCCTCCCCGGCAACTAACCCCCCCCCCTCCCAACAATCCTGGATCCGCAAGTCCCAATCGCCTCCCTACCTTTCCCTCCCATCCACTCACCTGTCCTTACCACTTTCCCCTCATGACTCACCCTCTCCTCCCAATCCCATTTTCCGATGCCGCCCCCCGTCAACCTCCCTCCCAAGTCCTGGGGATCCTTCACTTCCCCCTCCTCCCACACCCGCCGGTCCACATACCCTGCTCCCTAAATAGACGCCGGATGCTTGAAGAGCAAATCCTATCTCCATACTCTCCCCTTATCTGATTCCGTGCCCATAGCTCGAAGATGTTAGGTGACGACTTTTTTTTGGCTTGTGTTACGACTGCAGGGTATTCGATGATTCGATTCCCAAGGAAAGAATTTAATTCGTCCCCGGGAGTCCCGGGTGCAAACGGGCGCATTAGACAAAGAACTTGGGTCTTCGTTCGTAAAGAGCCAAGAATTATGATCCGCTTCGGCCAGTTTCCGTTTTCTTGGTGAGTAGAAGGGCGCGAGAGTCTTATATTGTCTTAAGAAGACGTGGGGGGCGTAAGGGGAAACACTGAGAATCTAGTAAAAATGAAGGTGGCCTTTCTCAATAATGAAAATGCAGAATCAGCTCACCGAGCAGTCGACACCTTCACCAATAAATTTACCACCCGGCCAAACGCGATCAATTCATACGACACCAAGCGAACTTCAACAGGATTTTTTTCAACACAGGATGCATTTTCGTATTTAATCAGCAGTGTTTCTCAGGAGGTGTTCGCTCGATCACCTTGCATCCTCGTATTTCCACAGGGAATACCGTGTTAACTGCATTTTCTCGAACTGTGCATTCACAACGCAATCTCCCATAGAGATTCTCGCGCAGGGTGTTACGGGTCATAAATATGAAAAAGCCGACGATATTTCCGGAGATGGCAAGGGCTGGAATAACCTCGAGCCCCTTCCCTATCAACCCCTTCGATATCCTATCTTTCTTCCTTTCCCCTCCACCCCCTCATCCAGAATCCTGTAGCCGATGCCTTTTTCGGATCGCGGGCTGGAAACCACTTAGCTGTCAGAACACGTCGCATTCCGCTCGATTGGAATTCTTCCACCGCCATTTCTTAGCAAACGCTCCCCTTGTCCTTCCCCTTTATTTCTCCTTCTCTTTATCCTCTCTCCTCCTTTCTCCAACTCCCTCCACCCATTTTCTTCTTCCTACGACCCATTCCAAAACCCCCTCCTCCTCCTACTTACAGGCATAACCCAGGTCTCCTTTCCCATGTCTCTTCTCTTCTTCCGCTATAATACCAAGAATGCCTTCATCTCCACTTAAGGTGACATTCCCGTCTTAGTAGTCTCCCCTCCTGGCGTCCCTTTCGGGGCCTTTCCGCCCCCTTTGCGTCGAGAACTATTTCCTACTCGTACTATCTTTTCCCACAGCTCGTGCATTGCACATCGATTCCGTCCAGTCGAGTGGAAATTCATTGGAGTAGGGATTCGAGGGGGTGCTATGGATCTTCTTCCTGCGGGAAATATTAAATGAAGCGGATGCATTTTATTTTTTTTAACAGCACCAACACTGAGTTAAGGTTTAATGGCTGGTAGAAGTATCCATTTTTAAAACATTTAAAAGCGGCAAGTGTGATCGGAAGGACGATTTACTGTGAGGGGTGAATAAAATGAAAATATATTAATATTTCTACGGATAAAACGACAAAGAAAAAACTATTATTAGATACATGAAGCAAGCGGTGTAGGGTGTAAGAGATGAACTACGTACATAGTATTAAAATGGTTAGCAGAAAGATGAATCGATTAGAGGGTTACGACAAACCATTCTTAGGATTAATGTTGCTGATAATAATATTGATAATTATTTTTTAGTGACTATTTATATTTTTTCACTGTCCTTCGAGTACACTTCAAATAGATTTTTCATTGATTGAAAATATGAAATATAAGTAACATAAAAATAAAAGTACGTTAAACTTTCTGCAGTCCCCTAAAAAATTATATTAGGTTACTATGACCCCCTAATAACCCTTTTCCAGACAGCTTATTTGGTACCCTTATGTTGATCGGGAATCAGAAAACTAGCCAAATTTACAAGCATACAAGCTATAAGTGGAAGTAAGGATTTTGCGAATATTTTATTTTTCTTCGTATTCCATAGAAAATGAAAAACCTTTGGCATTAAAAAAGAACAAAAGTGTGAAAGCAGAAGTGTAAAAGCAGAATAAGCAGAATTGGTGACAGATTTTGTGAGAAAAAGAAGCTTTATTTAAAGCACTATAACTTCATCACTTAGGGGCAATGAAATTAAGGAACCGAATTGCAATCGTATTGTCTATTTACTACCGAAAATATTATCAATTTACAGCAATTTTTGTTATGCAAGTCTCATTTAGCATTCATGGGCTCAGATTTTCGTCTAATTTCATTTCAGAAATTTATGCCCTAGCACCACATTATCACACATATTTCAAATGTCTTTTACATAATCCAAGCAGCAACTCATCCACACGCCGTAGTGATTTACACTAGGTACCTACATGACAATATTTTGTAACGAAACAATAAGCCAAAACGACAATGTCCCGATGTCACCACACTGCCTAACCCCAATGCCTTGAGAATTAATATTATTACTATTAACACCGCACGATCGCCCGATTCCAGCAATAATACATGGGGGAATTTTCCATCGGGGACTCATGAGTGTGAGCTGGTCTTTAAGAGTGTTATGTTAACCTATCTTCCGTAAGGACTCCGGTGGGTGTGAATACCAGTGAAAAGTGTGTTAATGAGAGTGCAAGAATTGAGATATTCTGCAGAACTGCCGGACGGTCACCTGGAGGATCCAAACCTTCGCGGGAAAGGAACAATGAAGGCCAGACACGTAGCGAAAGCGCAAGCGCACGTGGGCGATTCAACCCATGCATAAATTCTTTAGATCGCTTTTAAAAAGATAAGCCAGACAAGATCGTTATAAAAAAAAGGTTTCTAGTTTGATATATGTACTGATATAGATCTATTTTTATATGGCTTGCTTGTGCATGTAACCTATCCTGTCCACAGCTGGTCAAAAGGAAGCAAATGGAGTTGAGATAAAGGTTACAATTTGTAGACATGTAACCACTCAAATAGGAATTGTTTATGATGACTTGGTTATTTGGGAAAAATTACGTTTTTTTTAAAAATACATAATGTTAAAAGTGAATTCATTCCTAAATACCGCATGCAATTGCAATACATAAAATTTTAAATCAGCATTTTATTGCTATAACTGTAATAAGAAAATAAAAACGATACTGTTACTAAATTATGAAGAGAATTGAATGGCTCTACCAGGAATATTTTTCTAAAGCTAGTTGCAGTTTAAGAAAAAAATGCTAATTTCCAAGCTCAGGATTTTTAATATCCATAGGCAATTCTGAGTCTAGCTTATTAAGAGAAAATGGTTTTTTAGTGCATTTATTAACATAAGTTGATAAATTCTAAGGAAACAAAAATTACCAAAGTTAGCTGCTTTAACCCGTAGATAATGTAACTGCCACAGGAAATTAGGTACTTCAAAGTAGAACCTTTTTAAAACACATCAACGAGTATGAGTACCACTTGTATGATGCTTTGATGTTTGGCTGCAATCTCGGATTGTCTCACAAGAATAAAATAATTTTTAATAAGCTGGGAGCGTTACGAATACATCAATTTTAAGAGAGGATTTTAGAATTTCTATTCGCTCAACAGCATATTTATCCTTGAACCTCGTATCTCCGCTCCTCTAAATTCGTGTCACTGCTCGAAGTGCTACCGTCGACCAGGCCAAACCGTGATACCTAATACCGCACATAATATCCTAGTTGAAGCCTGGGCTTTACCTTATCTAAGCAGTAAAACTTATGGCAGTCTCGAGCTCTAGCTTCCAAAAACAAAAGCCGAGGAGGGATTCTCTCAGTTCACGTAACGGCGGCCTTGCTGCTTACGGAACTTTAACGCTGTGCTCACTCCTCTTTTGACGAAAGTTTCGCTGTTATCCCTCTCCTCTGAGACGACATAACTGGAACAGGAAGTCGAGAGTGCATGGTTCCAACTTTAACTGCATAAAATTCTCCGAAGAGGAATTGCAGCCAAGTAAAATAATTTAGCCTTATCTGCATGAAAAAATGTAAATGAATGATTAACCTTGCGGAAAATCTTTTTTAAAGGAATAATCTCTGGATAAAAGGTATAAAAAGTCTGAAAATTCCTGGGGGTGATATATTTAAATGCTGAAATAAAAGTGACTTTTATCTAATGCGCCAAGACCATGTTGTTACAGTGTACCACATGAAAATAACCCGAAATGTCAGCGAAGTATGAAATAATATTTCCAGAAAGGTATTTTATCTATCAAGCAGTGCCCTGTAGTATGGCAGACAGAAAGTAAATGAAAGTGAAGGATTTGTAGAAATAAATAAACCTAATATCATATTTTAATGAAGATGTCTTCTGTTCGAGTATTTGTGGAGCCCAAATGCTAGAGAAAATTAGAGAGTGTTCTGTTAGCTCTACTTTTTAATGTCATACATTCATTCTCGTATGAGTGCCTAAGTATCTCATTTATGTATGAATGTATGCATTTTGACTTCATTTTATACCATTAAATATAATTTTGCGAGCAAAAGCGTACGATATTTTCCAGTTCATATCCATCCTGAGACGATGGCCTGATGAAGAAAATCATCGAAGGAGAAGTGAACGGGAAGAATGGAAAAGGCAGGCCTCGTATGAGGTATATGGAGGAAGTTGTGAAGGATGTAAAAGAGAGGAGCTACGTCAATATGAAGAGGTTGGCCTATAGAAGAATCGAGTGGAGGGCGGCGTCAAACCAATCCTAGGATTTTTGACCGATGATGATGATCCATCCTGAGCTTAATTAACTCAGCGCGAGGTTACAGCTCTTGACATATTAATATAAAGTAGCATAAGATTGTTCCAAAATTGCCCTCAAAACCTGCGTAAATAAGATGAATTGACCTTTTCGGAGCTTGCATTCTCCCACGATTGACTTCCATCCCTCCTTCTCGCTGGCCTTTCATTGACTTTCAATTTTACATACACGGATCCTTCCTGTAACACCATTGTTCACCAAAAGTTACCGCTACCCTCCACGCCATCCACCTCCTTCATAATCCCCAATCCTTCCATCCTTCATCTCCTAACCTCTCTCTTCTCGACCTCCCTTCACCATCCTCCATTACCAGGCGTTCTCCAAACATCCAACCTTCCAAACATTCCGCTTCCCCAATCTGTTATCACCAGCCGAGAGCTTTCATCTTCAGAACTTCATCAGACGATCTCGCGATTCACCTCGAGAAAACTCCACGATGGGACAGAAGTAAACAAACCCACAGAGCAGGATAAACTATTCGATGAGAATTTTTGCATATAAATTGGAAATCTGGTAAATATATATTTTGTGATCGATTACCAACTACCCTATTGCCTGTCGCAAGCCCAGATGAGAAAAGAGGGGAAGTAACGTCTCCTCAAAAACCTGAATTTGTCTGGCTTCGGACTAAACGTTTTGGATACCTTATTAGATGCAACAATTATGAGCCACAATGGAGGATTACAAAAAAATTTCACAGGTGTGAAAAGTAATTGTAAAGCACCGAAAAAGAAACATTCACTAGTACCTGGTAATAATATTTAGAATAATTCGCGTTGGCCACAACCACCTTTCTCAACAGGGAGATGAATACTACTGAAGAGAGGAGAGAGCTAGAGAGGGTTGTACGGGAGGGGGAAGATGGTGGGGAGGTGCGGGAGAGCGGGCAGTGCATCACATTAAGGTCGGGAAATTAAAAAAACTTTGAGGAGCGATACACATGCGAGTTCTATCATGTGAAGTTTAACGGATCAATCTGTGGTATTTATCTGTTTGTAACGTTTTAAATGTTGCTGAAAGAGACTTTTTTTACACGTATTAATTGACTTGTTGCGTATTAACAACCAAGTTTTGAGGTGAAATAATTTAAAGATGGAAAAGCCCAAATGTAGATGAGAAATTAAAAATTTGTTTTCGACCATCATGAAGCTTTTGGTTATTGAATTACCTACTACTATGGTACAACGAAAACTAAATTATCTTAAAAATTCACAGCAACAGGACTACAGGAGCACTTTCGAAGTTCCAAAAATCGTTGACCCGGGTCCTTGGCCCATCCTTCACCATCCTCTCTCCCCTTTGGATATCCGCTATTCTCCGACTCTATTCTTCCACCTCCACCGTCTGTACCACCCCAATTTCCCTACCCTCTTCCTTCGCGGAGCCCTCCACTCCCTCCTTTGAAAAAAAATCCCCACTCCTCCGTCCCCATATCGCTCCTTCCCCCCCCCCCTCTCTTGATTCCGAACGCGACGCAGGACGACGAATGGGCTGAAGGGAGGACTGACCCCTAATCCATTTGCGCTCCTCTGAGCCCGCTGAAAGCCCCGAAAATCTCCGCACGTGCTAGAGGAGCGAGATGGGGGCCGAGGGTGCCTCCCGGACCTCGACCCGTAGGAGTGGTGAGAGAGATGGAGAAGGATTGGAACGGGGCAAAAGGGGCAAGGTCGGGGGGATGGAGAGAAGGAGGAAGAGGGGTGGTATGGGAGGGAAGGGGGGGGGGGCGTTGAGACGCAGGGGTTCGGAAATATACAAGGTGGGTGGTGATGTGGAGGCAATCAAGGCAGGGAGCGAAGCTCCTCCTTCAACTTCCCGCCACCTCCTCTCATTTGGCGCTCCGAACACTGTCTGACGGCAACTTCGATAAACGAGAAATTAACTAGGAATCCAGGAGATCTTGGAATTCCTATTTTCCAACCCTGAATAGAGCTAGGCTGGTCGGAGGAACCGGATTCCTAATGCAACAATGCTTTAAGTCACTAACCCGATTAAATGACTCAATCGGAATTGGGAAATGCATGTATTACATTAAAGCAATCGCATATTTATGTTGGAAACGTTTTTGACAACTGAACTGAAGGTTATGGTCAGAAATCTTTACATCAAAAAGAGGTGAGTTGCTTTTTTGAGATGGTTGATGAATTTTGGCCACGTTAAAAGTTGGCAATTATGATTAATGGTCTCACATGCCATACGCGCTCTTTGGAGCGCCAATATTAATGCCATATTTCAATTTCACATTTCAATTTTACTTTTCTATTAATTTAATTTCTCTTAGACTAAAAAAATCAAAGTCGAGGCATTATCAATGGTGCATTCATAACGGGGTATGCTTAAGTGTTTGTTCAACATGACTGAGGGATACATACGAATATAATTCACTAAATAATCCTCTGAAATTCAATAGTAAACACACCGAAAGTACCATCATCATCATTCATCATCAATGCTCATACTGGTTTGACGCAGCTTTCCACTGAGTTCTTCTACCGGCTAATCTTTTCATATTAACGTATTTCTTCTCTTTCACATCCTTCATCACTTTTCCATATATTTCGCACTAGGCCTTCCTTTGCCTTTCTTCCCGTACACTTGTCTTCATCAGACCATCATGTCTCATAATGTGGCCGATTAGGTTGTCCTGTCTTCTTCTTAGGGCATTCAGAATACTTCTCTTTTCTCCCACTTTTCTTAGGACTTCCTCGTTACTTACTGGGTCAATCCATTTAATCTTCATCATTCTTCTGTAGCTGAAAGTGCCACCATCAAACCTATATTTATATTAAAACTACCAGTGTTACTGCGTAACATTATCTTTTTACTTATCTCAATATCATACAGTTTATCTGATTTAGCGATTTTAACTAATGTAAGTTACCTTCCGTTCAATTTATTAGCAGCCAAAGAAATAGGTATTGAATTTGTTGTCCATTTATAAACATTAGAAGAAAAACAATAATTTTGGATATAAGAAGAATCAAGGGAAATGGCAGGTAGGAGAATATGGATTTAAAATGATTCTTCACGGAATGTAAGAAGATTTGAAAATAATGGCGGAACTCTTCTCATTTAAGTTTGAATTATTTTTTTATTATTCGAGGTCTAAATCCGTATAACGTATAATTTTATTTTACCGGCCCGCAAACTCAATCCATTTCAATCCAGAGTCAGCGCTATCCCTAGTCTCCACCGGGAGAATTAAATTCTACACGTCCAAGAAATTGGTGAACCCAACTTGGATCCGACCGTGCCCCGGATTGCTCGGATTCGGGCGCCACGAAAAATCAGAAAAAAAAACACAATCACGACCCAAATTGGCTCTTCGTTTCAGAGGAGCAAATAGGCTACAATCAAATCAAAGATATTGTGGTCGCATTCAAACGTGTTCAATTTACCCCGAGGGCCCTTAAGGGAACCCTCCGTTTAGAGCTGCCTCCCGAGTGGACCAACCCGTTCGGTTCTCCCCCACTTAGTGATTCGGTCTGCGTCCACGATAACACGACCGTCCTCCTTATTTCGCACCGGACTGTCTGAAAACACCCCACCCGCCCCCCCTCCCCTTCCCCTAAGTTTCCAAGGCGGAATTTCTCTTTCAGGAAGAGAGTGAGAGAGATAGAGAGAGAGGCGTGTGCCCCAGAATCCCATCTCACGGTCCCACAGCACTACTTATATGAAGCCCTCTCTTAAGAGGGACGAAGCTTTTCATTCGCCAGGAACGGAGAGCGGCGATTCGCGCATCGCCGAACGGATGAGTGGCCCGCCCGGCGTGCATCATTTATGCGCCGGGAGGGCCGAGGGGTTGGCTGTTGGGCTGGCGGGGGCCGGCCCTGAGGAAGAGTGAGGAGGGTTGCGGCGAACGAGAAAGAACAGAACGTTCCACCGGAACTGTTAACGACAAGGGCCCTCTCACGGCTGAGTGACGAGGCAGATATTACAGCCCTTCCCCATAATGTACCTGACCTTGTCACCACTCGCAATGCGTATACATGCCGTGAAGTAGCCGCAAACATCGCTTTAAAGACACAGATGAAATCTGGAAGAGTATCAGTATGCTTTTTCCACTGCTTTCCTCGATGGATTTCCCGTGAACATATAAGAGAATGCCAACATTTACATTTCCCACACAAAAAATGTATAACATTTAATTCAAGCTACTCACGATGTTCGTCTATCAATTCACAGATTGTTCCGCTGTTTTCGTCGTTTCAACGTGTAAACTAGGTGATTATGTTTAATCCAAGTCTATTTTGTAAAATAGCTAGGTACATAAGCCACGTTTAATTTGAATGTGAGTGAGTAGGTATTCTTGCAATATTCTTTCATTGAATATCATTCAATGTATAATTACAATGAACATTCACCGGACTTGAAAACTAGTTAAAAAAACACTCGTTTTTTAGCGAACATGGTGTCCATTGAATGACATTTTATTCCCGATAAATTATAGGAAATAATTATCATGTGTTAAATATGTTCCTACATTTTGTAAGAGAAACTAGCATCAACTTCCAACTACAATGAAGAAAGTTGAAGAGATAATTTAAAATGGCACTCGTAGAATCATACCTTTAAGTGCCTAGAAAGTTCTGATTTCATTCTATGTCGTGTAAAATAATGTGGATTTATGTTTTCAGGTCATTTCGAAAATCCATATCCATTTAAGCTAAAATAAAACTCACCATACAATTAGTAAACGTCAGCAACATAATTACTAATGTGTAACTCGATCTACTAATGTGTAACTCGATCGCTAAACTCGAACGACACGTAGCGATTAGCATGTTGAATAATAAAAATGAAATGCAACATCACAGATACGCGAATCGTTTGAAGCCCCTTGGTCAACAGAAATGAAGAGGAATTGCGTATACTTCCATTTGAGCTCTAGTATGTTTTCATGAGAGTTGATGGAGATGAATCCATCAGTTGGGCTTTGAAGTCTCTGGCTTATTATTATATTTTCTTTTCTCAATAATTATCTGTGCAATGCTTCTATTTTGCTAGAAAAATCTTTAAAATTCAATGGACTTTACTGGTACAAGTACGGGAGGGACATTTGTACTCGTGATATCTTTATGAAATTGTTGGTGAGTAACACCCTTAAGAAAAAGTATAAGAATATATTTCCAACAAAAATATACCATTCATGTAGTCATGCACAAAAGAAACTCCCTAGGAAAGAGCTCGAATTTACAAGATTGATATCGATGAAAGTATGTGTACACGTTAAAAAAACTATCCTTTCCATATTTCCCTCTTTAAGTGCAGAAAGAGAAATATTACAAGAATTCAGAGAACGGAAATAGAATGTGAAATATATCCAAGCAAATGAATTGGTGCTAAAGAGACTCTCATCAGAAGATTAATTGCAAAATATGTTCCAGTGAGGGGTTAATTTTTGTGGTGTTCCAGTTGCAATGAAAATGCTATTCCATACCATCGGTTGCTCCAACTTCAGACAAACTACATTGAAATAGGAATGATTTATTCACTGAACCTTTTTTACTTTCGTTAAAAAACACTCCAATTTATGAAATATGTAATATTCCTTGCACACAAATTACTGAAGAACTGAAACACTTTCAAATTGTTATGCGTAAAATATGTGCATATAAACAATACGGACGTAGCGTCAGTTTAATGGGAATGAAGATAATGAAACAGGAATACCTTCCACCCAACTGGAAAATGTGGAAGTACCAGCATTTGTTTAGGTAGTACATGATTTTTTGTATGTTTCCATGCATGGAAACAAATGTAACACCTGACAGGGTAGGCAAAGTTACATTAGCCAAATACCGAAGCGGACCAGGACTTCTCAGTCCTGTCACATTTTTTCTGGGTCGGTGTGAGATATACCCTGCAAGGATCCAGCAGTAGTCACGCAACGTGCAGTAAGACTCAGAGTAAATGACCCAGCGCTCAGATCATCTAAGCGAAGTCACCAACGCCGACAGCGTCGTCACTCCAAGCGCGGCGCAAGGGAGCGAGAAGCCTGCCTGCGTGGGATTATTTAAATGCGGAAAAGTTCGCAGTTGTGATCAGCGGCGGCAGGCGATGAGGCGAGGCACCGAGGTGCACGCACCCCGAGGTCGGGGGCCCCGTCCACTCCGTCGAGTGACCCCCGGAGAGTGTCCACTCTTGCATAAAGAGAGGCGACCGGGAGAGGAGGAAGGGCATCGACCGAGTCTCTCCGACCATTCCTAACTGCTGATTCCCCAGATTAGCACACGGCGTCAACTTTAATCTTCTCCCGTTCCCCCCACTCACTCTCTCTCTCCCTCCTCTCTCCCTCCACCCCTCTCTGCCCACGAACCTGTTGAATATAATGTCGCTCCACACCGCACGCTCCTCGCGTCTTCAATTCTGTTATCAGACGGCAATGGGGAGTCTCGAATCCGGTGCTCCAGATCTCCCTCCCCATGCTCTCTCTCTCTTGTTCCCCGAGCCGGCCGCTTTTTCGCACTCCCCCGCCCGGTGCTGCCGCCTATCGAGAGCCCTCGGCCCTCTTGCATTTTACATGTGGGCGTCGGGCACGCCTTTACGTGCGCTGCGGGGATCGCACGCGAGAAATCTTCGGTTGAGGGAGTGTGCCCAGGATACTGATGGCACCGAAATGTGATGGAATAGTTATTGAGGAAGTGGAAGTATACTGTTCCATTTTGTGGAGATGCGTCGCACTCATCTAACGGTGAGGATGGAAGGGAAGTGGAAAAAACCACACTGAACCAGGAGTAAATCGTGCGCAATGAGAGAATGTTTGATTTAAAAAGAATGAAAAGGCAATAACTCCTTAATGTATTAGGTTATTATACTAATGAGCAAGCATTGTTTGTATTAAAAATTTAATAAATATAGCACGGATAAAAAATTAGCACTGAGGCAGCCATTTCTTTACCTGAGAAAGACTACACTAAAACGACACGTTTCGGAAAACGAGTCGTTTTCCGAAACATCGGCAGAGATGGAGCTTTTGACCCGGTGTAAGACCCGAGAAGCTTTCACTCAAGTAACAGTGACACTTCGTAAATCCTGTAGCGCATAATGAAAAGAAGTCCCAAGCAATGCCGCGATGACACCTTACCTTCAATCAATTACGTAAGCTGAGAAGGGACATTCCTCCTGCTTGCGTTCTATTACATATGATTAGCATTTTATCGCTTCTATTTGGCGATGATTTCCCTTGGAAATCGGAGAGGATTCTATCATGAACTTCAGAAAGTCCCTATGCATGACCTCATTCAGCATTCTCAGTGCTACGCGTTACTAAGTTTGCAAAGTGAGTAAATTGAAGTAAGTTAGTTATATCATGAAAGTTAAGGCAGTACATCAAACGTTGACGTGATTTCTCCGTATTTTTGCTGAAAGTTAAGGACATTTTTGAGGCTTGGTGTTCAAGTCCTGGCTGTCTAAAAATTACGAATAAATGGCGAATTAAAGTCACCAAGAAAATACATACAAGGCAATTTTCATATTAGCTTTAGTGATAACAGAAATACGTTCATAAGCTGGTCACGTTGCACATAAAGATATCTCACATGGGGCATAGAGATTTACTCAAAGGTTATGTATAAAAACGGGGCCAGATTAAAACAAGGAGAAGGAAAGAGAGCATGCCCAAGTTGTTTAGCGGGAAATGTTGATTAGCTATTGCACCTCCACATGCCAAGGGTAATGGCATAATAAAGCTATACCATAAATCTTGCCGGAGAGGAAAAACGCCAGATGCGAGGCGCCGGAGGAGAGGAAAAACGCCGTAGGCGAGCACTTCATCGAGAGGGTGGCACGGCATTCGATTTTATTCAGCCGGGGTGTGAAAAACACTACCATTGTTCCGAGGTGTCTGCCCCTGATGGCCTCCCTTAATGGAAGGATCAATTTCCTTGGAACACAAGGCGACATTTCGTGAGATGGAAAAAGATTCGTCTTCGGTAAGGCTATCTTCTCGCTGCTTAAAGAAGATAATGGCGAACAAAATTTCACTCGAGCACGACCTTCCTGGGACACAGAATCCAATCAATGACCCTATCCGACCCATCGTCCAAATGAGACTCAACTGACTTCTTTTAGGCATAGCAATGTATAGGACGCACTTAAAAATGTCGCATGACAGGAGCAGGAGAAAGTAAATGTAAATCGATCAATCGACTAGAATGCACAACATGGAAGGAAGAATTTTTTGTGATTTCCCTACTTTCGGAGAGTGAATTCCACATTTCCCCGAGGTTTGATAGCCTAAGGTTGGGGATCAGCCTGGTTCATACTGTTTTATAGGGGGATCGTGGTGGTCTAGGGGATAGACTGCTGAGCTACCAAAAGACCGGGTTCGAATCCTAGGAAGGAGCTTTTTTGGGCACCACCACCTAAAATCGTCGCGATTTGATTTTATGCGCGTCAAAACTTCGTAGGTTATCGCAGGTGGTGCAGCGGAAGGCACTGGTCCCCCTACAATGAATGTGCGAATTTCACATATCAATGGCTTATTACAGAGGGTACAGAGTGAGTTATACCCTCACCTGTCAAAAAACCCACCTTTGGGTTGAACCCTTACTTTACTGATTTAAGCATAAAGTTTGGGTGGGTTTATCCCAAAGAGTTCCCATACCGAACGAGAATTTTATCACATTTCCCAGAAATTAGCTTAGAAATTTTAAATTCTTACAAACTTCTACATTTGTATCGCTATTAGGATTTGGGATATTACAATATGGTATGGGGAAACTGAAAGATCGGAATAAGGCAAGGACCTAGGGTGAGAGACTCAGGGAGAGAAGGGTAGGCAGATTTTGGAAGGGACGATGAGAATTTCCATTGGCGAGCATTGCGGGGGAGGAAGCCTGGGTGTTGCAGCTGGGGATCCTCGTGAAGTGGACGCCGATGGCGGCGGATTGCGTGGAGAGAGGAAAATGGTGAGAAAGCGCGGCTCGCTCTGCAAGCCGTGGCGGAGAGAGGAGGAGCGATGGCCGGGAGATGTGCTCGCTGCCTACTACCCCCCCTCACCCCCCCGGGGAGAAGCGGCGGAGGTGTGTCGCGGGGGACGGGTGTGGAGGAGGCCTGGGAACGGGGCTGGGTGGAGCGCGCCCGGGGGGGAGGTAGGTGGAGGGAGGGGAAGCGAGAGAGGAGAGAGGGGGGGGAGGGAATGAGCTGAAGCGGGGAGGAAAAAGACGGCACACGCAGCTGTGGCTTTGGACGAGTAATTTGTATTGATTTCCAGGACGGGCGAGAGAGAGAGGGAGAGAGAAAGAGGGGAGAGGCAGCTCCGGCTGGTTTCTACGGAATCCGAAATGGTTTTGTTTTCGGGGTGATGCGAGCGGGATGGTGGCGAGGGGCGGGAGGGAGAGGGGGGGTAAGTTTTTGGTGCGAGGGTGAATCGTGTGGAGGGCGAGGGGAGGCGGAACGGGGAGGAGGTAGGATCTTCGGAGGGGTGGTGGAGGTGGCGTGGTGGTGGAGGTGGTGATGAAGCGGAGGGAGGCGGTTGTTGTGGCGAGGCGGTAGCTGTAAGTGCGGGGGTGTTCCGGCCGGGAGGGGGGGAAGGAGGATGGATGGCCGCGGGGGAGGGAGGGGAGAGGGTTCTTCGCGGGAGGGGGAGGCTGCGGGGGGGTGAGGGGGAAAATGGGTAGGATTGGGGTGGGCGTGCGTGGGTTGGCGAGTGAAAGAGCTTACGCCGATATGTGGTCGCACACCCAGCGATCCCCAGCGCTCGTACCTCAACGGCTTGGCAACACGCGAAGCGCCCGTCGACACCGCCCGCCCCCGCCTGCGCCCGTCCGTTCGCCTTGCGGAGCGGAGATCTGTCCGGAATCCCAATTTTATTTGCTGTCGGGCGCTCTGAATAGCATTAATTCGTCGCATGACGGTGCTCATCTGCTAAATAAATTGGCGATGCCGACTTAAGTAGGCTCTAAATAATGCCTACTTTTCCAATAGTGACAGAGTTACCGGTATTTTTCATGACGATTCGCGGTTCTATTACGCGGTGAAGGTTTTCCATGGATCAAACCACTATTGATGACATGCTAGAGAACGACAATTTCCAATTTTATGTCCAACAGTAGTGTCGCAAGACCTGGTAACGAAATTCCATTGAAAGTCGATTCGAATTTTATGGACTATGGAATTTCCAGCGTTAAAATTTTACATTGGGTAACGTCAAATCTTGGATGGTTCATGAATTATCGAAAACAATTACGATTCACTGAAATAAGAGTTGCCTAATTTGCACTTTTAATGTGATTTTTTTGCTGGTCATGAAATACGAAGCTTTGTAGCTTTCTCAAATTGACCTAAAACCTTAGAGACAGTTCATCAATAAAACATAAGATAAAATTTCTGCAATGAGTGACGAGTAATAAAATTAATGGTCCGGTATAACTGCCAAACGGATTTTATGGATCAGAAAAGTCAAATTTGAGAAATATTTGTAATTGAAATTGAATTTTTACAAAAATATTGGATGAACGCAATACTTCAGCAAGACATGATAAATTACAGACACATTTAAAAGTCAGGATATTCGTGAAGACTGAAAATTATGCCTTCTTCTGAAAATTATGCCTTCTTCTGAAAATGAAGACAACTATCTTTAGCTCTTGTATTTTATTTCTTTCAAATGCACGAAGAAACAAGGAATAGGGATTTTATGTGTTTACTCATGCATTCATACTCAAATAGGTAGTTAATTAGTAATTACTCCTTAGGGATAGATTCTCTTGCCAAAATTTTCCTGGGATAAGGAATTTGATCCTGCGAGATGCAGTGCAACGCACCCTCAGGAAAAAATTACATTTCCCCATGACAGGCGATGTAAACGATGATAAATTACCCACCAAATGCGAAACTGATGCAAGAGTAATGCCTTAAAATGTTTCTGAGTCTAACTTCTTTAGTTTCTAATTTTCAGTACGATATGTCTTTGACAAAGGCAATGTGATGGAATGCATCCAATAAGCACGCGATTTTTAACAATACTGCAGGAGCCCTATACTACAAATTTATCGCATTACAAATCACAAGGGTGGAAAATATAATGTTGGGTGACATAATGTGATATAAATGAATTTGGTTTCTTTGCCTCAGCGAACTTTTCTTTTTTATTTGTACATACTGTAGTAAAAGAAATAACAATACATTAGCAATAAAGCAATAACTACAGTAAAAATATTGTATTAATGTTATTTATACACGCTAACGCTACAATAACGAAATAAAAATATAACAACCTAATACTTTTTGAAGGATATTCTAACGCTGAAAATATTATTCTCGGAATAAATTTAATTGAGTTTGAGTGAACGCCAAATGAATTTTCAAACAGTGGATATTATCCACAATACAAGGTGATGATACGAAATAAAATGGTTGCTACCAATTACAGATAATTAATGAAAACGATAACTTTTGAATGGCATTATCATGAGTCCTGGGAGCACATATAATTCACGAAAGTCTTTAGAATTAAAAAATTTAAGCAGTAGCAGAGCTATTTAAGAGAAGGCATGAGACTGCAAAGCAACTGGACTCTTTTTTATCTATGGCAATTCCACCTTAAAGGGAATTTGGAAGGGCCGGAGCTCGGAAAGTGCTTTTTCCGTAAATCAGCTTTAATCGCCAAGATATACCACCACTAAAGCATTCCATGTGATGTATGGTGTAGGGAACATGGGATCATCCGTTTTACGAACCAATGCAGAAGAGAAAATATAAAATGAAATTAATGATAACGTTGATTATATTTCGGCGGAGAAAGAAGATAAGAGCCGGGTAGGCTTTGTCCACACTTTCCACTGAAAGCTGAATTTTTGGAATGGAACAAAGGCAATAAATGTTTCGTCTCCGCACCATGTGAAACTATTTTATCCACAGGTGATTCAGAAGCAGAAAAAGGTAAAGAGAGCAAAGAGAGAAATTCCCCACATTCCCGATTCAAGCAGCTTTTGTTTCCCCAGGTGTTCGAGCGCATTCCTCGCGTGCGACACGGAAGCAGTCAAAGCTGCGCCGTCCGTGAATCGTGCCAAACGGGGGACAAAGGCGTGTCGGAGCGTCGTCGGGGAAACCCCCTTCGACGGAGGCAGACAACGCAAATGACTCCTTCCACAGGTGATACGTCGAACACGAGGCGTTCCGCGCCCACCCTGCACGCACCCCGCTTCCCCTGTCGAACACTTCGGAGAGAGATCCCATCGATTCCCGGTGGTGAGATGGTGCCCCCTTGCCCCACCCCCCTACCCGAACAACAATTTCGACTTCCCCTACCTCCTCCTATCAACGCACGTCCCCCCACCCCCCTGCGCGAGACACGTGAACTCTTCTCACACACACACTGACAAACCAAACTTTTTCTTTTTCTCTCTCCCATGCACCCTACTCCCGAAAAAAAATACCCTGCTCTTCCTCCGAAACGTTTCCCCATTCCACCCTCCGTACTCTTCTCCCTCCGAACGCGGCTGTATAAGGGTCGTTGGCCTCCCCGGGCGTCGACCGCGCCCACGCCACTAGAGAGGGCCGAACCTTTGCACACAAACACACATACAAACACGAGAGCGAACCGTGAGTTCCCGAAATGGGAGTGAGGTGCAGTAAGAGTTGGGTGGAGCGGCACAATGGTAAGGTGTTTGGGACACAGTGTCTTCGGGAATGCACTGGGGATAAGGGCGGACGATGTAACGGGGCAATGAGAGCGACAGATGAGTTTCTTATAAAAGGCGGAAGAATGAAGCGGAAAATCGGCTTGTAGCGAGGGTTAGTCAAGGAAGGAGGAGAAGAGGGGTGTGAGGAGAACCTCATGCTGTTGGCGGAAGGGGGTGAGCTGTTTCCTGCCTATGCTGCATCGGTCGGAGGCGTTAAATTTTGTCACCTTGTCTTCATGCATAGGAAGGATTTTTATCCCTGTATTGGGAACAGAGCGGTTTCAAACTTCCGGAAATCCTTTGATCCTTACCGTTTCGTACCTTGCAAGTACTGATTGGACACTTGGTTGACAGATCATTTTGGTGTCAAGGCAGCTTTCCTCACTGAATTTGCTTTACTTAGCCGCTGCTCAAAGGGATAACATTTTTAGACAACAAAGGATTGCTACTTCAACGAGGCTTACAGAAACAACCAGGTCATTCAGTGTTAAAATTAGTGGTGGTGTTTTCAGAGACGGTCTTAGGTTTGACTCTTGAATTTAAGATTTTGGTGGGAATAAAGTTGAAACACGTTTTAAAAAATCATACGGATAAATACAAGAAAGAGAGCATTCTAAGCAGAGTTTCTGCCAAAGTAAGATTCTTTTAACCTCATTCAGGTAAATCAGGATGCGAAAATCGCACATAGGAAAATCGCCATTCTAAAGTGTTTCATGAATATACCTCCGAAATCTTTAATTGGTAGCACTATTATTGGTATTATATTTGGAAGTTTTTATTTACATTGTACCCCCTCCAAGAAGCAATTAGAATTTGAGATTTTTATCCTCCTAAGAGTAGATGACCTGATTTACAAGTTTCTCCTCCAAATATTTATTTCTCTTCCACTTCGTTATCTTTTCCTACGCTCTCTCACTTATCATTTCCATTTTTTAAACAAAATATAAGTAGCTAAATTTGTTAAGAAAGCTTCTAAGAAATGGCAGGTTTATCCTTTCTCTCAAATAAAATATTAAAATGTGAGTCCCTATGAAACATCAAAATAGCAAGTGAGGTGAATATTTTATATATGTTGATATTTTTATTACCGTAAGTGCAAAACGAACATTAAACTACACGTTCCAAGAACTTAAATTGGGAATAAATAAAAGGAATGACCCCTCGAGGAATACCAAGGGCATATGGGTCGAATAAAAAAAGAGAAATAAGAAAGAATAAGTACCAGGATGTATACAGAGATAGCAATGGATATTTAAAAATCCCTGGCTGCAGTAAATCAATCCTTGGATAGGCAAAAAATGATGGTATCTTATTTTTTCCTTGAAAAAACTTAAAGGGAGAGTGTGGAACGAGGCATATGGAATATCCTTATGAACTTTGCCGAGGTTTATATTGATATGGAACCCAAATACGACGTTAGAGGCGAAGTTAATCCTTAATAAGAGAAAGAGATGATGAGAAAAAGAGGAAAAAAAGGACTGAAACATTTTATGAAGGGAAGGTGAGAAACTCATGGGAAGAGAAAGAACGGGACGGCGAAATTGCTACGGAGAGAATGAGGCAAAGGGAGACATTAAGAGACAGACATCCTAGAGAGAGCTCACTAGAGAGGACGAGAAACGAGGCATTGAGACCTACTTGAGAGGTTCAAGCGTAAATAACGAGGCAACGAGTCAAAGAGAACAACACAAGACTGAGTCATCCACTGATATTTTGAGGCACCGTCGTATGTAGGGAGATGCAGAGCTCTGCTCAGGCACCTACCAGTGCTTCCCTTGTGGGATACACGGGGTAGACAAGTTACGAAAGAATTCCTAGGTTAGCGTACATCCATATATTTTGTAGCGTGTCAGTCAGCCAGTCATTCTGTATCCGCTTTGTTTTGTTCTCACCCAAGTTTTGAGCTAAAAGTGTGAGGTTTGTTGCGTTGAGTGTGGATTCTATGTCTGGATGATTTGGTAGTAGTTTTGGATTTTTAGCAGTTTGTGGTGGAGAGAAAAATGCAAAAAACGTGGTTTTTGAGAGTGAGTGACAGTATATAATGAAAATATGGTGCAGAAAAAAGTACAAAAAAATATAGGGTAATTAGAGAGGGACACATTTCTCCATTTATAAAATAGCCATTTCCTTATCTCTGCATACGAAATGTTTATGAAAAGTGTACCAGCTAGTACTAGTTGCTAGCTAGTACCAAGTAAAAATGGGAACTTAGATGATATTTTTTGGGCGTTGATAACTTCATGCAGGAAAAAACGATTGTTACATTTATTACATTCAACAAGCTGTATTCCACATCCATCATGCATCACCAGAATTGAGGGAAGTGGTTTTTATGTATGAGCAGCAGCGAAAAATCGACTCCTTCAGAAGGCCAGTTTTAGTTCTTCATAAAAAAATTGAAAATCAACCTTCAGGAGATTAATATAGCTTCAAAACATTCTTTGAAGAAAATACTCTGAGAACGCGAAAGAGGAACGGGAGATAAGGGAGGAGGGAACGAGTGTGAGAGAGAGAGAGAGATGTGGAGCGGGACGCTTGGCTGTCTACGAACAGGAAGGAATGAAGAGAGGGATGGAGACGGCAGGAGAGAGAGAGAGGTAGGGAGGGTGGGAAGGGGGTATGATTTAATTAAAGTCTTAATGGAAGCATTGGAGGCTGCCTCGGCGGGACGGCTGAAGGGAGGAGGAGTGGGATCGGGAGGAGGAGAGCATGGAGTGAGGTGGAAAGGGAAGCGCGCTGGGCCCTCTCGTCGTGGTGGAGATCGCGGATGTCGGCTGTGGGCGGATGGGGGGTTGGGAGTGGGAGGGAGGGGGATGGACGCGAGTGAGAGAACCTTGAAGGGGTGAATGGGTGGGGGAAACGCTGCACACGGGTGCTGGGGTTGGGCGCTTGTGGGGTGGGTAGGAGCCGACGTGGGGAGGCATATACATTTGGTGTTGCCGTAGCTTTTAGGCAAGCGAGCCTTTCGCTCTTTGCCGAGGGTGAGTGGGAAGGGGGGTGAGTGGGAAGGGGGGTGGGTGGGGATGGAGGGGAAGGGACAGGGAACGGGGATGCGTCTCCGGGACATCCATGCGGAAGCCTCGGGAAAAATTAACCCGCGGTCATGTTTCGCTTTTTGCCTCGCCTAAATTATTGCTGCCGCGGTAAATACCCCTTCGTGCACGTCGGGTTCTCCCCCTGAATGGTATGTACGCATACATTCCCACAGAGGGCGAGAGAGAGAGACGACTAAACGCTTGGCGGGCCGAAACTTTAAAAAAATCCAGGTCGAGAACAAGCAAGCTTCTGCAAATATAACCAGGATTTAAAGAAATACCGGGGCTCCCCATTGCAGGCACATGGCCCATCACCCATAAACTATAAAGCTCCGTAGCGAATGACTTGAGATGCCGTATACTTAGGGGGCATTAAAACTCGATTAGACAGGCAAGCAAGTGGTCCATATTTTCACGTGATATGGAAAAAATTACCCGAAGCATAGCTGTAACGAATGCCCAAAATGCTATGGTAAGCACATAATTAAAGTAGCAAAAGAGTGTGCAGCTGACGGAAGTGGATTACCCTCGTCTCTTCCGTAATCCCTGTTTACCTGCACAACATTTTCGACAGAGCTTATAAATACTATTTATTTGATCTAATATGAAGTGCCGAGGCAAATAAACTACATTAAATTAATTTCTGATAGTGATTATATCTCTAGGTAGGTTTCAGCAAAATCCGACCTTGCTCTATTTATATTTATTCCTCATATTCCAACATTAATTCCTTTCACGTAGGCGTAGTTTTTACTTCTACTCATCCTTTATGTACCCTACATGCCTAAGCTAACTAAGCTACTTTGGAATCCCACTACCTCTAATTACTGCAGCTAGCCACATAATCTGCCCGTTCTTAATTTCCTCAAGTTACTCCCATTCTTCCTCCACCATCTCAAGTTCTTCCGCATTTGCCTTTACCTCTGCCCCCGTAGTTGCGTCATCCTTGTCGATACCTATATTCACATAGGCATGTAATCTATAAAATTTCTCTATTCAAATGACCCAGTTATGCATGTCACATAACGCGTTGCTCCGCATAAACATTTTCATCAACCTCTACTTGGCATATTTTTCTCCAAATTCCCTTCATAAGTTTGGTGGTACACCCCTCTTTATTAATCCTCATAATTTATTTAGCCTTAGTCTAGTCTTATTTTATTTAATCTATTTATTTTTTTTATTCTTTAGTCTTATTTTATCTAATCTATTTAATTTATTTTAGCCATAATTTATTTAATCTTAGTCTAAAATAGAACTTTAGAAGCCTAATTACTCCAACCGTTCTTTTATACGCTCTAAAGCCATACTCAGCACTGATATCGTTTTATCACGATGAATATATATTCTATATCTCACTTACTTAATGCTTTCAAAAATGAGTAAAGTTCCCTCGCTGTTTAAAGCACTTTAGGCCATCTGTAACTTTGCTCAATTTATACAGCTTTACTTCTACTTGCATATATCTGTATCAAGATCTTTCACTCCACTACTTGCTCCACACATTTAATTCGAGAGCTTTTTTTCCACTCATATCAATCAATTTTCCCTCAACTTAAGACGTAGACATGTTTCCCTCATTCATCGTGATGCCAAAATGTCTATATATTAATTAAAGAAAGTAAACGTTTTCATTGATTGAAAATACGTATATATTTCATATCTCTCCACGCGTTAGTCTATGAACAATGTACCTAAAAAAATCCTTTCTACCACCAATAACAGAACTAATGCTCAAGCAAATTACGGTTTGTATTTACAAAAGACTGGCAAATTATATGAGCTTTCTCGGGGTTAGCACTATTGAACATGTCCCTGGTGCAACGCTCAACTGTTTGCTTGATGTTAGGTCATGTTGCAACAAAGGCACAGGGGTGTAACTCAAAGCAACGAGGTACACCTTATAATATCCATCTTATATATCTACACTGAAAAAAGGAAGGTAGTACACTCAGTTCAGACAATATATTCCTCTTAGGTTTTGCCGATTGAGTTGGTGTGCCCTCACATTTCGAAGAAACAAAAGGGGGTCGTCAGGGGAATAGAATAGCTAGAACGGATACAAAGAGTGAAGGGTGGAAATTGAAAACCATCTGACATCAAGCTGGAGAGAGAAATGGAAGAGAGGGAGTTGGTAGCAGAAGAAAGAAGCGTCTTGCGGAAAGGAGACGAGGGAGACGGAGAAAAGTCGGTGAAGGAGGCGCCAAGGACGGAATTTTTCTGAGAGAAATCTCAGCTTTGATGCAAAGATGGGACATATTTTTCAGGACACGTACTTGAAAGTAAAATAAAAATGGCGCATGGAGGAAATATGTTTGCAATGAAGACAAATCTCTAAATGAACTGCCATTTTTAGAAACCTAACCAAAAATAATAAAAAGGAATAGAAAATGTATGTTATAAAATGTGCTTGGAATAGTAGGTGCTCAGTTATTTGAAGCCAGAAAGCAACGCAGTAAGCTTTTGAAATCATTGCAACAAAATGATACCGTTTCTGTGGGAGGTCCCATTCAATGGTAGAGCACACAGCATCGACATGGCAAAAATAAAAGCCTAGCTCTTTGAGTGAAACGCGTTTCCTTGGAAGATGAAAGTCAGTCGATAGATCCAACAAAATTCGTGCGAAGAAGATAAAAAAGGAGATAAATTACAGAGGTGTGCAAGAAAAATCTCATTTTTAGGGAAAGAAAGACTCTAAAAATATGCTATATCGTTACATGCCACCGAGAAAGAACACGTGTCAGCAACATTCAATTCCACAATATTATTAATTTCAGCAAGTGAAATCAAAGTTTGCGGAAAAAAATATCTCATGGAGAGTAAGAATAAAGTGTAAGGAGATAAGATGAAACGAATTACGTTAAAAACAACCAATATAGAGGGTATTTTTTGTACAATTGAAGATCACAATCATGGCAAAAGTAATGAAAGAAATATGACAAGGGAGACGTAGCACGAGTTCATTACCTAATTTAGTACGGCATATAAATAATGAATTTTAAGGGAGTAATGGAACAGGGATGGGAAAGCTGGAGACTCCTCACTTCCACTATGAATAATATTTACGGATTCAAAACTGATAATGAGGGCCAAGGGAGGAACCATGACTGCATTTGGCTCCTGTCGACGAAGTCTAGGGAACATATTCACGTCGGAGAGGAGTGCTGTGGAATTCCTTTCCCTACTTAGCTCGGAGTAACGCTGCTATGACACAACGGATACTGTATTTTACTGGACCCATATGACCCCTTTAAGTAAAAGCTCACAAATACCGATGCCGTATTTCCATCCACCCCTAATTCTCTTCGTTGCATTCAACCGCTAGTGAATAACCCACAATTCGCTAATGGCCCAAGCGTTTTCGGCCGTCCATCCCTACACTAATGATAATGAAGCTTGATGAAGCGGTTGATAACTAGCCGAATAAATATTGACTTCTGAGAGGACTGAATCCAAACTCAGGGGTACACTTAAAGGTATAAAGTGAGTTAGTGAGGCCGCCGTGAGTGAGTGGACGGAGGATTCAAGAAATTTTATGTATTTTAGCTGCAAAATATTCAGCTAGGGTATTAAGTGCATATGCAGTCAAAATGTATTTTACTTCAAAATGATGACAAAGATGACTTGAAGATTTGAAGAATCAGCGAAAAATTCTAATAAATATAAATACAATAAAAATGAAAACGCTTTTTATGGAGACAAAAAAACAAATATAGTAATTGGAAGTGGCTGTAGTTGAAAATACAAGAGGTGAAGAGATTCTAGATCTAGACGAAATCCTTGCATATCAACTGAAAAAAGGCTGAAAACCCTGATGCTAAAATACTTATTCAGCATTGAAAATGAAGAAGAGGGTAATAAATAAATGAATAAAGCAGTGTCCTATTTTTTACTGTCTTGATCCAAAGTTTATAAATTCTGGAGTACCAATTTTTAGCTGTTTGTTTTTAGAATGACGTTGATTACAAAGAGAAAACTTTAAACGGCGCGAAAATACTATGGCAAACACAATCAATAGCATGCCGGTAAATTATATATGTGACGCACTGAGAGAACAGTTTGGATGTGACACCATAATATCCTTTGGGCGGGGAAATATGGATGTGACATCAAGAATGATACGACGTCATAACTAATTATTTGAATGGGATGGTTTTATCGAGATAATATTAATAGAGGTCGATATGGTGAACAATGAGCTAATTATTTGTACATGAGAACCATGGCAATGAATGTCATGCCAAGCAAAGCCAGTAGTACTTTGGGTCAAAGTTGTAGCTGCTACATTTGACCGATTCCGGCGCGAAATCTAAAGCTATAGGTGCGCTCTTCGAAAGCTCCATCACCCGATAGTCCATCTTAAATAAGTGTGGTCTCATTCAAGAAGAAATTGCTATTTTCCTATTTTCTGTTTACTGCTCAGTAAGGAATTGGACCAGTAAACGAAAATTTTATAGCGAATTTTTGTACTTGGAGCCTATAACCAGGCTTTTGCTGGTAAATTGCACAGGTTTGCTTTGATTCGTAGGCCACAAGCCTACACCAGCTGTGACACCGTTTAGAATCTCGTAGTTATCTGTTTGTGCTTACTACAAACTAAATTCTTTTTCAGATTATATCTTGTTTGCTGTGCACAAGAATAGAAGTGTACGTGTTCAAGTTTCAGTTGCTGAATATCTATGTTTTTATGTTTTTCTATTCCAGACTGATTTCAGGCCTTGTGCATTTACTGCCCATTAGAGCTAATTTGTTGAAAAGGTGAAGGAACAGATCACTATTGAAAACATATGCGTGCCAGGTAGGGCAACAGCAGGATCTTTCTACATCAGTTTTCTTATACATTGTTTGTGGAAATATAGGTACAGTGCTACATTGAATTATATCTTACGTCTCCTAACCAAAAATACACGAACAGAAAGCATAGGGGCTTAGAAAATGACTACTACCACCATGTTTGGAGACTCCGAGCTTTGATAATTCTCATAAGCGATTATTATTACATGTCTGCTAGAGCTTAGGTATTCTGAAATACAATGGTGAGTTCAGTCGATGAATATTCCCAATACCTCGCAACGTGAACCATGTTCATGGTACGTCAGCAATAAGACTGCCTTAGCCCCGCTATTTCTGAGCTTTTCCACATAAACTTAAAATTAGCTTATAATTTTCCAGTAAACTGGTATTTCTCCATCTAGGTTATTTGCGTATAATGAATAAACTATCGCGGGATAAGCAATTACTGAATTCTGTTTCCTTTAATGAAGCATACCCCACATACGAGAAGTAAATATAGAAACAATTTTATCAAATGTTTTGGAGAAAATTATGAACTTCACAGAAATAAAAAACGAAAGTAAATTCGTTCTCCTCCAGCTTAAAAGAATTCCGTGTGCACCACATAATATTGCAGATTGTTGTGAATGTTACAGGAGAGACCTACATGGAATAATAAGTATAATCTTTAATGCGTGATGAGGAGGGATCGTGAGCGACTTTGGATGGAGGAAAGGCGAACGAAAGGAAAATAATCGAAATAAATTGACACTAAGAAACCTTAACACAACATCAGATGACGAGTTAAAAATAAATTTGAAATTTCTTTCATCAATGTTCCGAAGGATAAATGTGGAAATAAATGCGGAAAAGAAGATATGGGGGAATATTGATCTTCACGGAAAGGTTGAGAAGTTAAACTTCAGGATCATTTTTAAACAAATGATTTGTCGGAAAATGGAAAATGACTCTGAATAAAACAAAGGAGCGTGAAAAAAGCGCTATCTCTGCTTGACTATGGCATCACCTACATGACAACGAATCATTTTATTGCAAGGTGTAATGAACACGATATGTAATAAGGTGGGTGAGTAGAGAGCAATCACAACCATTCATAGTGCGTTCTTAATGTAAGGGACGATGAACTAGAAAACAATACATCATAGAAAGAATTCCTAGAATTGATGGAATAAAATACCGCTGTATTATTAAGTAATGCAAAAAACAGACATTGCCAAGCTCTCACTCAATCACTTGGAGTTCATATGACTAAGACTGACCAAGGTTCATTTCGGCAGAAGAGTGTGAATCGGAAGGAGTGCAGACGAAATACATGCGAGAAAACAAACATGAAGATGTAAAAAACGTTATATAGTGAACACCTACGAAGAAATGGCTAGTTAATGTGAGCCATTTTTCGGAGTTCTTGTCAATGATAGCAAATACCATCAACTATAAATACCACATTGAGCTTAATTATTTCAACGTTGGGAAAGAGAAAAAAGGGAGAAAAGCAATTATTGTAGAGCCCAAAATATTTATAACAACATTTATGCGTTACATTGCAAAGAATAGTGGGATATTGTGAATAATTTGAATTAGAAGACTAGGGATGGAAAACATTTTAAATTCCAAACTTTAGATAGTATATTTAGGGGGATATATGCATGATATCTATCTAATATCTTTATGAGTACCTTATGGAGTAATAGTCATAACATTGGCTCACGCAAAATGGCCAGCAACAAATTTTAAACAGCTTCCTTCCTTGAATACTATACATTTCCTTGAAAATCGATATATACGCTGGTGAAATCAATGCACTGCTGAAAGAGGGAACATATCTCTAATTTTTATTTTTCCATTAGCTAACGAAAGATTTGGAATGTCCGTGCCTCAGGCACATCAGCCACGGCTATCGGAACGAGCCCCGCCTCAAAGTAAGGCGGGGGTCATAGAACTGGGGAGGGGGGGGGGAGGGAAGGAAAGGTACTCCGAGGTGGCGCTCCAATAAGAGGGAAGGAGGAGGGTGATTTGTTTGGCACGAGAGAAAGCGTTTTGTAGTCCGGCCAACGCTCTCTCTATCTCATCCTGCCAACAGCCGTGCCACCTGTTGGGAATGTTGGGAGGGGGTCGACGTCGGAGAAAGGAGAGAGAGAGAGAGAGGAACCTGTGGAGGGTCTTATCCCTCTTCTGCTCTCACGCCCCCCCCCCCTCGCCGACGTACCTCCCACCCCTCCTGACCCCCTTCCCCCTCCCCATTTCTCTCCCACCCACGCCCCACTCCACCCTTTTTCCTCCCCCCCCCCCTTCCTCCTCCTCTTTCCCCGACCCTCCTACGAGACCCTGCCGTGACCCCTTCCTCCACCACCTCTTCGAACGGCGGCCGTGTTTTTGGCTGTCGACCTCGTGTCAGGGGCGGTAGCGGGGCGATGAGTGGTGGGTCAGCAATTCCCTTTCGCCCTTCCGCGGGCGGCGAGCACGCGGGCACCCGCCGTCGGTCAAGCGCGACGACCGGCGCCGACTGCCGCCGCCGCGGCGACAGCTGATGGCGCTGGCGGCAAAGAGATAAATGGAGGGAGAGTGCCGCGAGGGAAATAATAACATTACTCGGGATAAGAGTCTGCGGGGGAGGTGGTGCTCTGGGGGGCCAGGAGTAATGTGAGTGAAACAGGAGAGTAAGATGGGTGGTTTACTGTTGCTAACTATTGATTGAAAATCAATGGCGATATTGACGAGCAGCTCTAGCCTTGAATTTCGGGAACTGTGTCACCTACCTATCTTTAATATGCGCGCGTACTTGGTCACAATAGTCAATGCTGCCGTAAGATTGCACCTTATATGTTGAAACGGTTGCAACGTTGTGTTTTTTCCTGATTATAACGTAAACTAGGTACGTGAAATAAATAAAGGAGTGAGAAGAAATTAGAAAATCATATAAGATAGAGCTTATCAAAGAATTATATAAAGGTCTTGACTTTAACGGTGGTGAAAATTGCTTTTCTTCTGGGAACGCTCATCTTACATCTTCTTTTGTGAAATATTTCCATAATTTTGAACCATAAGCCGTTTAATCTTTATGGAATTTCTTTTCTCAGAGACAAAACGGGACTTGCAAAAAGTAAGGCCTTGACCACACCGCAGAAAATGATTCAGTTTCGTAAGGTATTTATTTCCAGCTATTCGAAATATAAAATCGATTACATTAAAACTCTAAATAATAATAGATATCCCATTAATATGACCCCATCAACATCCTCCTTTATAAAATGAATATTTATTTAACTATATTTTTTGCGTGTCCTCATGGTGGAATCACAGAAAAACATTAGGGGCATACCAGTTAAATTTTTCGAATACCACATAGGTTAGACAGCGATATCTATAGAAATATTTCTATATACGCCTTTCCGAGATTGGTATCCTATTCCCATGACGTATTGGTAGCGAAAAGAACTAAATTCCTTTCAAGTCTTGACTGTTGAATTATGCAACTGGACTACTTAAAGCTAGCATAAGGGCAAGGCATGAGGTTAAGAGCCATTTTAATTCTGACCATGCATCTCCCGCAGTTTTGCTAACTTAATCTGTCGGCAGAGTCAGAAGAGGTCGCAAGCTCCATAAAACACGATGGTCAGTTGGTTCAATGTTCAAATCTAACCATTTTCCTTCTTTGCTAAATTGATAGCACGGTCGAGTGATTAGCCTTAATGAACTGTAGGTTGATTGAACTTCCTCCTCCAGATTTCCGATGTACCACTTACCACGATACCACGGCTAGGAAAATATTGCTTCCAATTTTCCCGTGTGGACTCGAATCCTTTGCAAATTCTCATGATTTGAATATCCCATCGAGTGAGCAGCGTAATGATTCCTTAGACGGTGCTCCCTTTCCATTCCTTTGCTTGCCTAATCCACTCCTAAAATTAACTTTAACGTTTATTTATGGAAAGTGCATCAAAGGTTAGGAATTTTATCATAAATTTTACAATGAATGGCTATCAACGACTGATTCGATCGACCTCATGCTGATCGTGCCCATTTATATTGTATTTTATCCAGTAATTGCAGAAAACTTTATCACTATTGCATTCCTTATCGAGATATTTGGCGCAAATTATAAAATTAAACTTCATGGTTAAAACAGTTCCTTCAATTCATTCTCCCATCTATTCACCAACCCTACCTTCTATTTACCAGCCATTTTAAGCAATCTTAAATACCTCTATTAACCTAACTACTAAATAGCCATATTAATGAATTTCAAATTCTATGCAGTGCACAAGTGAGTTCACACTGAAAATAACCGATGCATGCTGCCAAAAAAAGAAGTTAGAATTATTCCAGTTCAATCAAAAATTAGAACAATTTTCAAGACATTTCATTGATTCTTAACAAATATTTCATTAAAAAAAACTCATAACTTTTTCTTCTACTACTTCTTACTTCTTTCGAACGGATTTTACACGTCAAATTACCTAATATTTTGTCATTCTAATATAAACACTGAAAAGAGCGATGTAATGGTCACAAGATTTTACCAAGAGAGTTTTGTTGCGGCAAGAGATATGTGTGCAGGTAGGTGCATTAACAGAGTGGGGAAGGAAAGAGAGATGAGGTAAACGAGTATGAAATGAGAGAGCAGAGTGGTGGAACTGGAGACGGCACGAAAGAAGAGGTGCGATGGATAAAACACGAAGGGAGAATGAGAGAGAAATGGCGGCGGAGGAGGAAGTGAATCTGCGGGGAGCACGGGCAATGTTTGACATGGAGGAGAGCAGTGTTTGGGAGGAGTTAATTAATTAGTTCGGAAGCGGTCCGGATAGCAATCACCGGGGAGGGATAATGGAGATGTAAAAGCCGAGACAGTATGGGAGAAATACTGCCATGAGCACTCATTTGGGCAGAAAAAGCAGCAAACCAGGGCTAAAGCAGGAAAGGTAACGCTAACACTCGCAAGAAAGATAAGCTTCCTCAATCATGAGCACGAAAAAACCCTAGTCCAGCTCATTTGGATCAAACATTAACTACTAATATCCACGTATACGATAAGAAATGTCTCGTACTACGGAAATCCATCTTAAAATCATTTTTTCTAGACCCAAACATCGCGATTCCGGAATAGGAGACTTATGACCATGATTTATGCCTGAAAGATTATACATACAAAAAAATTCGTAGTTTATTTTTCCTTTCTAGATTGCAGAGCTACATATCAGTACATACCCTTACTTGTATATGCTAATGTAAAATTAATAATACTAATAATATAATATGCTAATGTACATTTGAATATCACTTAGTTTTTTTAATTTTAGCCTACAAGGATATAATGCAAATTTCAAACGTGGCGTCCAAAAGAGGTATGCCATGGTAAATTTTATTATCACCACAAATATATATTACTGAGCTGATTTCGATTACTTGGCAATGAAAACAATTTTAACTCCCAAAATATAACAAATTCATATCATAAATAAAATTAGCGTGGTAGTGTTGTGTGTACAGCATTCCTCTGTGGTGTTCACGCGTTCGGAGGCCCCATTATTCTGAATCCTTGAATTCATATCATAAAAGATGATTAGAGCAGAGAAGCGGTTGTTTTAGAAAAATATTTCATGTAAATAGTTTATTAAGTAATATCAATAGCAAAAGCAATATTGGATCCAATAACGAAAAATGTTATTGCACTATAGCCTATAACATTTTCACAATAATTCGGATTTCAATGCTAGAATTGGGGAGATATTACATCATCGGTCGAATTGTAGCTGTAGCTAGAGTATTTAGAGGCAATAATAGCGGCTTTAAACTGCCAAATTTCTCCTTAAACCTCGAGTTAGAAATTCCTAATTTCTCCCGCGAAGGATCATATGGTTAGCACAAATATTTCCACTATCACAAGTCAACAAACAAAATTGATCATTTTAAAATCCCACTTATCCTTTTTTATTTTTCCATGTTTCCTGACCACATTTGAGCACATATCTTTTTATCCTACATTCAGATTTCTAAATTTCACATTGATGATTAAATACCAAGGAGAGAAGAGACTATGAAGTTGCAACATTTCACCGTTAAAGGCACAAGAATGGAAGTTTGGCAAATAGTTAAGTTGAGAGGATAGAACTGATCGAATGTTGTTTACTTGGAGCAATGGTTTTCGAGTCAAATGCTAACTGCCTCTCAGTTTGTTTATTGCGGTGGAGAATGCCATTAATATATGCAATTTGATTATGAAGATGACTAACTCCTTTATGTAGATGTGACGACGGTAGAACTATGCTGTTCACAAATAAGAGGCTATTTGCCTCTTATGGCGTTTACACATTCTCATGAGGTACAAACACATGTAATTGTTATGAAATTAAGAAACAACGGGAATCATCTCATTTGGTTTGACTCAGGTAATCGATGAATATTTCTGTCACTAAGTACAATAATTCTTAAGCGGACTATTTTTTCTAGTTATACCGTTAAATCATTGTTTTCATCATTAAAATCCATATCAAACTATCCTACAAATCACGGTAATTTAACCGATTCAAATCAAAGAAATAAAATGACAACAGAAACTGTAATTATTATATTTAACAAATACCTTGATGAAAAAAGCATTGGAGGGCAACTTTTAAAAACTGTTGAAGTATCACTATAAGGGTACACAGGTACATATTATTTCTGTCTAATTTACTTGTATTCCACTAAATAGATAAATATAACGATCCTTTTCCTAACCAAAATTACTAACCAGTTGTACATAAGTCCCTTTCTTTCATGTGAAAAAATATGGAACTCACTTATAAGCAATCATTCTATATCCTCTTTATTAGCTCCCGTTTGCTTGGTGTATTCCGCAGATAATTTCCATCAGATTACCGGTATAATTTAATGAAAATATAACGCAGCCTCTGCGATAAAAGGTTTATGCAGGATACTCGTCCCAAATACGAAAGTAGTGCGTATTATTGTCGTTATTTTGCGACAGGGTTGAAGGTGGATTAAGGAGCGCTCGCGCAGAGTGTGACAACTACTCTCGAGGATGAGGACCGCTTGTGGACAGACACTTGAGCACTCCGAAACGAACGAGAGGCCGGAAATGCTGCATCCAGAGACAAAGAAGCTTCTCGTCCCAATCTTTGCCTCAAAAGATTATTATTTTCTGCGGAAACATTCATTTGGGTTTAGAGCATGCTTTTGTTAGGGGCGAGGTGGATTTTGGCGGAGACAGCGGGTGGTGCGCGATGGTTTTCAAGCGGAGGGATGCCTGGGTGCAGGAGGGAACGAAGCATGGAGATAAGCGTCCCGGAAGATAAGCACAGTCGCAAAACGCGACCCAATCTCCTCTCAATCTGCCCCCGCGCTCCTCTGCCCCAGTCTCGTCGGCACGTTAATTTGCACGCCGAGATGATGGGCGCTTCCTCTGGTGACGATGCGACCCTATGCCTCGCTCTCTTCCAAACCCCACTTCCCTGCCACCCCCTCCAGTTTCCCATCACCGCTGAATTCCTCGCTCGGCACCTTTTATTTCGTCGCGTATCCACCTATTCCTTGTTTCGGCCCACGGACTCGAGAATTTTCCGCCCAACAGCCTTCTGGCCGGGCCGGGTAGATCTGGGGCGGGAGTGATGGAGAGGGAGGTGAGTCCAGGGAGTGGATCAAGGGGTGGTGGCGGTGGTGGGAAGGGGAAGCGTCTGTTGGCAGGGGTGACGTGCGCGTCGGGGGGGCGCTGGAAGGGTGGGTGTGTCCGGGGCCGCCCCTTGCCCGGGGCGAGAGGCGTAGCTGAATTATTAGTTGGGAGATGTAGGCGAATTGAAATGTGATAATGGGTATGAGCTCTGCGGGGAAAAGTACCGCAACTCCCAGAGTGGCCATCGGCTGTGAAATATGAATAGTGGGTAGAGAAGACTGCGGAGAAGTGGTGGTTATGAACGGGAACGCAGTAAGGGAAAGGGGAAGTGCAGGGCAAAAATTTAGGTGACGTGAAAAGTGAAAGGATGTGGGAGGAAACGGAAGAAAATGAGGGAAGCAGCATGGTAAGAAAATTTGCTATGTAGTGAGAGAAATTCTCAGGATAATGTTACCAATGTTCTGCAACTTGAAGTCTTATTATTTTTTAATTTATTTGTGTTTCTTTTCCGGGCCTGGAAAGCATACATCCTGAAGGCTCTGGAAGAAATTTTCACGGAAGCAAAATTACAATTCTGCTGCCGCGTGCCAAAAAGGGGCAACCTCTCAAGGAAAAAATGAGAAGCAATGGAAAGAGCTAACGCTATGAATATCTTTATAAATGCTTCATATGGATCTCGTGGTGCAGTTTTTTATTTATCAATCTTAGAATGCACATATGAGAAACTCCGGGATAGATCTTTTAAACCATCTCAGAATTTAGAATAAAAACAGCCACTCATTATTCCATCACTTATGATATTCACCTAAATTTCAATTTATCGCTTACATTGACTTTTTAAAATTCACCCTTTAATTTAACCTAAGCATACGCGTGACTGGCAACTTAATGCTTAATTCACTAGGTTTTCTATTTAAATGCAGTTGAGTTCCATGGTGTATAATTGATGGATGAATGTCTATTGATAAAAGCTTACTAACATTTTTTTAAAATTTTTAATTGATTTAAGAATGTGTGTATGTCGGATTCATCATCGCCGTCGCATTTTTAGACGAATAAAAGAGTCATTATTCATAGTGAACCAAAAGGGTAGTAAAAATATAATTAAGGACAAGATTAGTTTCATAGCAAGGAATTACTGTTTGCAAGTACCTGCATGTACCTCTTGTAATTTGAAAGCTTTGATAAAATAATATTTAAGGATTCAATGTGAAATTATAAAAATCTGGGTGACCACATTAAAAATACCTTAGCACTCGGCATAGGCAAGAAAAAAGTATAGGGTTGGCTTAGTAATAAATTGTTTGTGGATTTATTAACTTTTGGATATTAGAATCATATCTCTTAGAAATAACCTTATTTTAATAAGATGCAGCTACTTTTATAAATTACTTTAAATTTGTGGCCTATACGCTTCTTTTAAGCACAAAAAAATTACATATAGGTATCAGCAATCCTTTAATAACGACTCACTTTGTCCAAAATTGTTGGTCTGCCTGTATTCAGTCATTCATCGTAAAATTTACCCGTTGCATGGATAGGATAATTAAATGTTATAATATGAGATATATAGCTTCAAATTTCAAATAAAAAAGGGTCAAGAACCACCACACTGCATTAAATATTAAACACTGCTCTGCAGCATACGAATAGAATACAATCATTGTTACGAGTAACAGTTAAATATTTGAACGTAGTTTTTGTAACAAACAAGATACGCTGTGTAAAATGTAATAACTCTTTTTTCTTCCATACATGCTTAAACACGTGATTAGCTCAGTCATCCGGATACTTCACTCTGAATCACAGTAGAATTTCATTTAAAAGCAATCATAATTTTGGCAGAATAAAAAGGGCAGAAAAACTCTATGTAGAATTATTCTAAATCCTAGCGTGTAGATAAAATAATCAAGTTATTTTCAATGTTTTAAAATGATACACAACTGTTCATGTACTTTTTAGTGAATTACGTGTATTTACAAATAAGAACCGCCCGTGCCACGTGAAATCCTGGGAAATAACACGAATTTATGCACTTATTCACTGATGAGTAATGGGCATATGAAATTATTTAATGCCTCATCATGAGAGAGAGAGAGAGTTTCGGACACGACGTGATGACAATTTCAATTAGGCAAATACGTTTGAAATGTAATTCTCCACAGAAAAACCTTTTACAGTACGTGCTGATGAGTTTTTATAAGCCGATCCGTCGTATCTGTACTTCGCGGTGATAAAATATCAATGATCCAAGAGAAACCATTGATATTTCATTGCCTTTGTTATGCGTAATGAGAGGCACCTATTACAAATATTAATGGCTTCATCCAAAAGATATTACACGTCTGTATGAAATATAAATGGAAAAAATAATTCATGAAACATGAATCGGATTTGGGGCATAACCTAATCTGCAGGTGCAAAGCGGTTGCTTTACCCCTCGATTCACTGGCGACTGCGCGTGGATTAAACGGAGCCGAGTGCAATGAAGGAATTTGCGCGTTTATGCCCTTATTACTGTGTAATAGCGGGAGGGGCCTGATGATTTGACTGCGCAAATGCCAATAAAGAGAACTGTTGTCCATTTTGCACGGACGGAATGGACAGAGTGGAAAATATGGCGTAGGCAGTGTGGGCACGGAAAATATGAGAGGGTCGCTGGGGAAAGAAAGAGGGATGAGTTTACGGTAATGAAGAGAGTTGAGAAGAAGAATGGATTACGAGAGGGACGGACGTGTGGATGAGAGAGGAGCAATAGGGATTGAAGAGCATGGATGCTGGATGGGCGAAGAAAGCGCAAGAGGCGATGTCTGGGACGTGGGCGGGGATGGGACGCTAGGTTTCGGAATGAAGTGTAGCCGAGGGCCTGAAGGGGCCGAGGGTTCGAGAGAAGATGGCTTTTAAATATTCACTTCTAAATATATCCATCATACTCCCGCCGTCATTTAGCGTTAGGGAGAAGGTTTTTGGGGAACGGAGTGGCGAGAGAGAGAGAGAGGAGGGAATTGGACGTGAGGGGTGGTAGCTTGGCGTCCTACGGCCGAGCATTAGCTTTTGAAGGTGAGTTGAAGGTGGGGGTAGGAACTTGAGGGGACGGGGAAGGAGAATGGAAAAGGAGAGTTTGGGAATGGGAGGGAGCGGAGGGGAAGAAGCGGGAGTTGAGGCTATGCGGCGAGGACGGAAGGTTCCCGGGATGAGGAGGAAGGAGCGGAATGAAGCTGCTTTCTTCATTTATTCGCATCACACATTGTGCATTGCATACTTATTTACTCGCAGTTCCTCCCTCCTCCTTGCTCCCATCCTCCCTCGCGCGAAACGTAATTTCCGCTCAACTCGCAAAATGATAAACAATTTTGTGTCAGCTTAAAAAGTTCGCTAAGCAGCCACTGCCCTGCGAATCGGAAATGACACAATAATTACGTTGAGTTAAATTGTTTTCATTAATAATTTATGGGCTTTATAAAAGGGAAAGGCTCCCTCGTCCAATTTTCATGGCGTGCGTGGGAAACTTGAAAACAGGGTATTTTTTTATTTTCAAAATTTCTCGTTAAAAACACTAAATATTTGATAAGTGCATAAATTATCCGCAATTCTCAGCTAAAATGCATCATTTATGTGACCGTAATATCAGCAAAAGTAATACTTTAGTAAATTTTAATTACTCCTTGTAACACAAGCAAAGACCAAACGTAATAATTTATAAGATTTACGAAGTAGGCAGTGCTAAAAGTACCACTTTGAATTAATAAATATTTCAAATTTAAAGCCATTACCTCCGCATTTTCTTGATTGGATTTAGCCTAGTAACGCATTACTTGACGTAGCACCTTTTAAACGGCATACAAGCATAACTTGGTATCTCTGCATATTTGGTGAAATACCAAAATTCTTGGGTTCAGCACTTCAAGGTTACTGTTACTGTTGAGTCATAATAAATTATATTTTGCACAATACAAGCAACGAATTATAGTAGAATGCATACGTGTGTGAATTTAACTCCTTACCTATGTATTAGTGGTGTAAAAATTCATTAAAAAAGTAAATTAGCTTACACTTCTCAAGTAAAGTAGAAGGAGATAGAGATGTGTTTTCTAAGAAATCACAACTACGTTCATGCCAATGAAAAATAATATTTTATGATAACTTTAATCGTGCAGGTCATATCACAATAGGTAAAAAATAATTTTATAAATATTCATGCTTTTTCAGCTTTTCGAAAACTACTTCTACATATTTTCGAAAGTACAGCTCGCGATAAAAATAATATAGCAATTGAATTACACAATACTTAAAACAAAATTAATATATTATCTAAACTTATTGTTAAAGATAGGCCCGAAACTGCGAAACTATAACTTAAATCATTCACAGTTTTTGCACTACCTGCGTAACGGGGGTTTAAGTATACCTATAACTACTTTTTTAACTGAAAGAATTTCTTAAAAATAACATGAAAATACGTAATATAAGTACCTACACGAGATTTTACACATACACTTAGAAGAAGGATGTACTTTCTTTCTTTCTAATTGCTTTCAAAAACAATTCTTTTTCTAAACCGGTTTGCAGAATAACATTGGGGTTTAAATTATTATCCGTTAAATATTTGACTACATTTATTAATTAACTTCTCAAACTTATATTACTGATCCATAACAGATTTTTGGTGAATGGCTAATATAAGGATAAGTTTTGCTAGATAATGAGTACATATACCTGTACTGTTAACTTTTTGCGGAGCCATTTACTATACACTCGATGCAAATTCTAACTATTGATTGAAAAACAATTAATTATTTGGGGGTAAAATGATAATACAAATCCCACAGCAAGCTTTTTGTGATTGAAAAGAAACTCTAATGTGCACGACACATGAGGAATGAATGAGATTTGATACCGGAATTCCTCCATCTTTCTCACGCTGTGATATTATTGTAGCTTATCGTTAAATGTCAATTGGAATTTGTTTTACTTCTTAATCGCGCTAAATCCCGCGATCACTGCGCCGAGTAAGTTAAAACTAGCGCTTGGAACCAATTAGTGAGCATCGCAGATCCAAATCCGTCCCGTAACTTCTCATTCCCTGGGGTCCCCTTCCCCTGCGCACTCCTCCCCACTCCTAAAACCCCTCCCGTCTTCTCACCCGCCTCCCCACCCGCCACCCAATCCCCCCACACCCTCGATCCCTATTCCCGTTCTTACAATGATCCCTCTTTCCGAATGGCTTCCCTTTTCCAAAAATCCCACCCCTCCATCCTCAATCCCACTCGCGCCTTTCCTCCTGCGCCACTTTCTCCCGCACCATTATCCTCCTTCCCGCACCCCTTCCTCCAACCCCCCCCTCCCACTCCGTTTCCCACCTGCATCCACCCCTCCCTTCCCAGCAGTGTGCGTGGTGCGGTGCTCCTGTGGTGTCGCTGAAGGCCCTTCGCTCCGGTCCTGAATAAACATGGCCTCATTACTCGAAAAACCAAGAGACATTAACATGGAGATTGGCTGTCCGTTTGGGGAACGAAGAGGGGGGAAAAAAATAATGGAACGGAATGAGAGTGAGTGCGGCGGAGAGGTGGCGCGGAGTCGGAACGTGTGCGAGGGAAAGCAGGGATGGATGGAGGAGTAAGACGCGAGCATTAGGAGATGGAGCAAGGGGGAGAGGAGGGAGGGGTACAGGGAAATTGGAGTGCAGGAAGGAGTGGGGAGGGCGGGAGGCGGAGGAAGATAGAGGAGGAGGCATAAGCGGGTTAAAGGGGGCGGCTGGTCCAGGGAGGAAGGTGTGGGGTTGGCTGGAAATCACTGGGGGAAAGGGGTAGGGGGTGAGCGTGGAGCCAGGAGGAGAAAGAGAGATTGTGGGACAAGAGGGAGGAGTGAAGACGAAGCAGTGAAATGGGGTGGAGGGGAAATCTACAGGAAAGGAGAGATAAACATTAGCGAGGGAGTGGGAGAGGAGGAAAAACAGATAAGCAAAGGACTTTATTTCAGGGAAAAATTGAAAGAACACGGTCTCCTGTTACAATGCCCACCCTTCAGTGCTCGCCGTAATGAAAAATTCATACGAAAGGTTAGTATTATGGGCGTATAGAGAAAAAAAGAGCACTTGGACCCGAATAGAGAAAGCTGAAGGAAATTACAATGTGTTGGGGGGGGGGAGGGGGGGGGGGGGAGGGGGGGGGGGAATCAAGGAGAGAGAATACAGGCCTCGCCGAGCTCGCGGCACATTGCTCTGGATAAATATCCGGCAGCAGAAGAAAAAGCACCTGAATGTGCTGAATGTAAAATAGTTATCAACCCAATAGCCTGCGATAAAAAACGGCCGAAAGGGATAAAAAAAAGTCGATATATCCAGACACGGGATTAGAACGATCATTAAAAATCTTCCGAAGACAGGACAAAACCGTGACGTCCGATCATCCATTTGTATATATTCGTGCCACAACAAAAATCAATCTAAAAAGAGCGTACATACACCATAAACGCAACAATGGATGGAGCGAATATGCTTGGAAAATGATAGAAAATATATAGGCTAAAAAAATACATGTACGGGATGCTCTCAGATGACAGGCAAGCGGGAAAAAAATAACGTCTGATGGCAGAGGAGGATGGGGAGATAGGTGACGCACAGGAGGGGAGGGGGAAGGGAAATGGGTTGAAGGGAACGAGATAGAGGGAGGGACGATGGAGGGTGGGGGGAAGACGATGGCGGAAGAAGGGTAGATAGGATGGAAGCGGGGTGAAGAGAGAGACAGGGGAGCGGGAGGGATATTGAGGATGGGCGGGTGGTGGGACTCGGTAGAGAGGAAGGAAAGGTAGTGAGAGAGAGAGAGAGAGAGAGAGAGAGAGAGGAGAGGGAGTGAGAGAGAGAGCACGTGGAACAAATCCGGCGGAAAGGTGACGCGAATCTAGGATGAGGAAAAGAGCCAGCGCGCGAGTCGTTTTCAATGTTCGCGTGTGTTTTTGTTTTTGTGCTCGCGTGTGCATGTGTCTGCGTGCATTTGTATTCGAGCACGTGTGCCCGCTCGCGTGGAAGCAATGATGAAGACACTGCCGCCGCTGCCGCTTCTCCTCCTCGCCGATGAAAGAGACGCCAGACAATGATGTGAGCCGCTGCTGTGAGCGGAGAGGGAGACGAAGGGCTAATGGGTGTCAAAAAACAAAAGCAAAGCCGGCAAACGCAGCGATCGAATAATCTCGTAATTTTTATCGTTCCATCTTTGCCATTGTTTCGCATTTTAAACGGTTGACTTTTCATTTTTTCCTCAGTGAAAAATGACGAGTTTAGGGAGGAGGGCCTTTGTCTGGCAGAATTCAATAGACTTCAAATATTCTACCGATTCCTCTGCTTGGTAGAGCACTAAGCTGGCTTTCCAGCAAGCAGTCGATTGTAAGCCCTTTCATAATTCCTTACCGCGCCGCTTGCAAAGGTTTACGGATATAGCTTGTTAATTAAATACTACGCTGGAGCTTCCAACATCAGCTATATTAAAATTCTAAATAAAAGCTAAAAGGGACATTTTTCTAAAGATTTCAGTACAATTTTAATTAGAATGAAGCGCATAAAGTTACCAGTAAAAATAAAACTTATGGATATTGTATAAAATATACACAATATCATATTAAAAACTAATAAACAAGGGTTATGCACGGAAGACAAAATCTAAAATTAATAAAGTGTCGCTATCCTTGGAACCTGGATTAACGTCAGTTTCGATTGTTTAATTAAATAGGACTAAACCCGAGGTAAGCAGCAGGCACGAATCATTAAACCACGAACCATTAGATTTGGTTCATGACATTCACGACAATCGTTATCCTAAAAAGAGAATTATGCAGTTCACCAAGTGAATATTTACATCTAGTTACATCTTCATCAAAATAATTGCAGTTACCCAGCTTTGGGCCATGTGCAAAGGTACTGCAATACAATGTCAGTATTGTTTTATAAAATCACGCGCAATTATCTTCAAATCAATCACAAAAATCTCATTTTCCACGTAAATAGCATTGAAAATAGATTTGAATTGGAAAATAGTACGCGGGCCAAAAAGCGATTGATTATTACTACAAAACTGTCAAGCTATTAAATCCCAATTTTAATTTCCAAGTATCGAAGGAAATTAAAAACTCGGAATCAAAAAAAATTATTTGGAGTGATACATAGTTTTTTAATATAAATGAATCGTGGTCACTCTTAAATCAGAAGCAGTGCCATCATTTTTAATATAAATTTTAAAATAAACCCTCGGGACTTTTATATTTACTCCAAGAGAAGTGATACGTAAAATATTTCGAGTACTGGTCGGAGGATGAGCGTATTACAATTATTTGAATTTCGCCCCTAAATAATTTCAAAACATCAATCAAAATATCATGATTTCAATAGGACAACAGATTAATAAATAAAATAGTGGCAGCAGAAAATTTAACATGTGCGCTGATATTAATGTCTGTCATAACAAGGGGGATGCTTAAAGGCGTGAATGCTTTTTTGAGAGCCGGCGCAATCACCATATACAGAATTTATGCAAAACCCTAATATTTTTCGTCGACAGCGCAATATCGTTCGTTTACTTTTTTCCTGTACATTTTTGCCAACCCACGATAGATCTGTACTCATCCGTCCCAAATGTACAAAATAATTAGTTTTGGCCACAGTAGGAACTACATGCTGACGTACAAAACGTGATTTTCACCTGGGTTCAAAAGCTTTGGGGCTGAATTATTTATTTCGCATAAATAAATAAATTCTTTGGCGGCATATGGGAAAAAGAATCTTTTTAAAAATTGGATCGTGATTTATTCACTAAATGGACCAAAAAATGTCAGTTAAGAACATAGCTGCGATTAAACTGTGTGAATAATATAGCAGGAAAGAAAGCTATTTGCGACGGCATTTACATCATCAGCGTAGTCCGATGGGTGTTTATCATTTACTCTTAGAGTTATGTATTGAATACATTGAACCTTTAGATATTAGCATGATTTTATCAATGAGAAAGTAACATATAATCAAGAGTACAACACACAAAAAGAAATTTAGCATTAGAGCCGAACATTCAAATTAATTACATACTATTGACATTAATAAATTTACACAGTTTTTGAATTTCCTGCTAAACACAATGTTACTCAAAATGCACATACTACAAAAACACCTCTAATTATCTAATTAGCGGTATTTTTGTAGCATGCGTTTTAAGGGGTGCATGCATTTTTAAACTAATGCTGATATTCTTAAGATTGCTACTCACGATGGTTGTATAATTAGAAGATAAAGCAGATGGTTCACTCACCTGAAAAATAAAAGATTGAAATAATTAAATAATTAAAATGACATGATATGATTTGGACAAATGAAATTTTCTTTGTGGAGACAAAAATCAATTGGAGAGTAACACCGCAAATTCCTTTTGCAGACTCAAATTACTCCATTTTATCAAGCGTCTAATAAGACTACTCTAAGGTAAATAAAAATGATACAGTTCTAAGCAGGTTCTTCTCATATTTAAAAATAGTAAAAATTATGTCACAAAGTTTATCTATACTAGTTATCAAAAGAATGATTATGAGAGATACAACTAGAGTGTTACAAATTTTAGCCTCCAGAAGATCACTTTTATTTACGAAACTTCTTTGCCTGAACCGCATACGTCAAAGAAAATTAATGAGGCAAAATCATGAGCCATCGCTAAACAAAATTAGCCACGGAGGATCAGCCATGATTTAAAATTATCTACTTTAAAAAATTAAGATATGAAGCCCCATCTATTTCTAGGATATACGTTAACCAACAAAACACCAGAAAAGCGAGTAGACTTGTACTAGGTATCGCTTTATGATATGTATGTGATACGCTCAATCCAGCATTTTTATAAAAATGCTAGCTTGAGGGTAGATTAATAAATCAATCCTTAATTTAATTCTCAATTTTTCATGCTCATATGCTTTCATTTGAATATGCTTCAGCATCTGCTGGGAGTGTGGAGTTCGAAAAAGGACAGAGACAAGAAAAAATGAGCAAGGGATGACTTCGAGAAGGATTATGAACGGAGAAGGGAGAGTAAGAAGGGGAAGGAAACTTAGAAGGCGAAGGGGGAAAGGGAGAGGAAGATGGGAGGATCGGAAAGGGATTAGGGATGAGTATAACTCGCAGGGCGGAGGGAATTTGGGATTATACTAATGCGGGTGTGAAAGGGGAGTGGTGAATTTATCGAGCGAGTTATTGGCCGGGCATAATTGGGTGTGGGCGGGAGCAGGGGGAAGGCGACGGAACCAGTGGCTCAAGAGGGTCTCGGAGGTTGAGGGAAGGGTGCTGGGTGAGAGAATCGCGGGGATAAAGATAGCACCGACGGTGCATTAGCGAGGTAGCCGGAGACAGGGTGGGCCAGCGGAAATGGATGGGTGGAGAGAGAGTGGCGAGGTCCAGAGGGATGACACAGGGAGAGAGAGGACTGCGAGCCAGAACTGCTCGTTCAAGGGAACCAACGAGGTTTCATTGGAGTGGGAAGGGATATGGTACTGGTAAGCCGCATCTGTTGGAGGTATTATGTTGGGAACGGGATGGTAAAAAACTATGCATTAGTATTAAGTCCCCAGAATATTGAATGAAGAGAGAGAGAGGGCAGGGAGAGAAAATGCATTGCCATGGAAGCAGAAGAATCAAGCGTAAACAATGGAAATCATATGTTTTCAACTTTATTTCCATTTCACGCAAAATTAGGTGAATTTTAGTAGCAATTGTAATAAAACAAATATTCTCTCATTTCGTAACTATTAGGACTACACAACGAGCCATTTTCAATAACTGAAGCTCATAGCTGAGGAATTTCTGTTTCAAAAGGAGAACGAAGCTACTAGCGGCTAAAGCTCTGGGAATGGAAGTGGTCGTTGTGCATTAACACCACTTAACAGAAAAATAAGTTACGTGAGGGATGGAATTTCCGAAAATATTAACATAATATGAGTATTCAAGTAGTACTGTGAAAGATAAACGATAGCCTTATCCTGCCACAGATATCCTATTTAAAAATAGTTGGAGTTCATAAATAAATCACTGTAAAAAGTAGATCTGATTTTAAGGTACAAAAGCGATCTGAATTTCAGATGCAACAATTTTAAGACAGGGTATGTTGAATTTCAGCAGTATTATCTTGTCTAAAAATAAGGCAGGTGAACGACTGAAAATCAGACCATCCAGAATCCTGCTCCCTCTGCTTCCTGCTTAACTGCTCCTGCACCAACCATCCATGTTCCTGCCTCTTCCGCACCTTGAATCCGTGTTCCTGCCTTACAACCAGACAGCGCTTAAATTCAGATCGCACTGAAAATCAGATCAACTTTTTACAGTGATATAATTTATTCTAAACATGTAAGAAACTGAAATGAAAACTATGATCACTCATCACCTTGGCAATCATGTTTCCAAATCAATTAATACCTCACTGAACTGCGGTAGTTAAAGAAACGTGGACTTTTAGTGATCAACACGCAATTACATGCGCTTGTAATTTTCAGGAAAATCATTGAAAATTAGGATTTTCCTGATTTTAAAATTGAGAGTTACCTATGATTAAGAAACAGAAGGAATCATATTTGGAAGGATTCTCACTTGTGTAAAATGATTTTAACAAATATAGAGTTGCTGTCTTCTAGGCTGGCCGTTGTGACTTGACTCAGGATGGTATCAAATTATAATACGATGGGTAAGGATAGTAATAAAAATTTCCTTCCATCACATATGGAGTTCACTTGCAATGAAGATTGGCAGAAGATTAAGTGCATTACCCTAATCTGCTCTCTGCTGATACAACGGAACATACTGCTCAGGGATAAGGGAAAGGAAATAAAATTTATAAGGTGGTAGGGAGATAATTTGCTCCCCAAAATCTTCAGTTCTGATGGAGTGTATTATATCGCTTAACACAGAATGATCTAACTAAAATCATATGAACTACTAAATACTAAAATCATCTTTATCATTGTTCATGCCACTCAACACGAAGAAGTTTTCCCTATGCAAGTTCTAATAGTGTGTATACTTAATTTTATTGCAATAAAAACGTTACTGAGGGATAATAAGGTAACTAAAAAACGTCCATTTCATCTAACACTAACGGAAGTCACAGAATTACAAATAGGAGATTATGTAAGTCAAATCGGCCGAGTGCATTATTAGCGGCCACGAAATGCTGGAGATGGAAATGGAAAATGAAAGTGTTTGTAAGGAGGCAACCAAGATTACTACCGAACGCCATTGTTGACCGCGTTTCCTCTTCTCAAATACCGCAGCTCCGGTCAAATTTCGATGCACTCGCATCTGAAGTGCTCTCTTCACAGAGCCTAATTAGGGATCGGGACATGGCTTTAATTCTATCTCCTCTAATATTTGAGCTCATAGAAGATTCAAGGAGGAGTAGATAAAAAGCAGTAAAGCAGTGTATCTTCCTCCATCCTAAAATAAATGCTGCCGTAAAAAACAAGTGAATAATTTGCGTACAGTCGGAAATATGATAATATTCTACAATTTTACAAAATGTCATTTGTCAAACGTTTATTTCACCCATTCATGTAAATTGAACTTTCTGCTAATTTTTTCCACAGTTGCAAATACAATATTCCGAATATTTTAATCCAATTAGCGTTTCGTAGATCTGGTGAAAAGGGTAGCGGTCAAGTTAAAAACTATGCAAAATTCAACATGGCTTAGCGGATGTACATAAATGACAGGTTCTTATTAGTATCTTAATCAAGTTCAAAGCAGCTCTGCTAGAAAAAATATGGCACAACTTAGAGGTGGCTAAATGTAAAATGCCACTTTTACGGGCGTGTCTGCCATATGCTGCTCGTAGTGGCTTCACTTTCCAAAATAGTTTTTTATAGTTTATTCATCCAATTTCATCAAAAAATACGCCTTTAGGCATTTTTATGAGAAAAGGGCTAAATCCTCCATTCACATATAATTGTACTACCTACCAAAACTTTGCATAATTTAAAATTTAAGTTTTTAAAAAAGGGTCAGATAAGTAAAAAAATGAGACAAAGATGGTGAAAGAGACTGGCAGTAAATACAGGGAATGAGAAGAGAACGAGAGATACAAGTGATTGGCTGACAATGCTACCATTTTATCCGAGTGGGAGCTGAGACCACGAGAAGGACCACTTTCATTCAACCCGTCGCCATTAAATTTAATCATCAAATGCCACTTTGACTCTGGACGAAGGCAAACAAAAATGTAAGAAGTGGCTTGATGAGATTTTAGATTTATGGGGAAAAACGAAAGGGAGGGGGAGAGGAGGCTTAGCCTCCTCGAGAAGTCGAAGGAGGGAAGAAAAAGATGGAACCCTGAAGGAAAGAGGAATAGAATCCTCGAGAGAGATCCTAGATAAACATAATTCAGACAAATATTTTAATTAAAATTATTTAAATGTAAATCACAATTTAAATCTAATAGAAATGAGTCGTTTGCACACTGAGAGATGGGAAGGGAGGAAGGGGAATAAAAGGATGGCTAGAGGATGCGCAAGAGAGAAAGATAAAAGAGGGATTGTGGGGATTGCGACGCTCGGAGATAATTTCTGGAGATGTATGCTCGGGAATTGAGAGTGGCAAAGGGGGGGAGTGGAAGGACTTAGGGGTGAGTGGGAGGAAACTGAGGAGAGGAAGGAAGAGAGATAGAGAATAAAAGAGAGAGAAGGATAACGAGACAGGAGAAGAGTGCGCCGGAAACGGAGTCTCAGGTAACCCGGGGAAGGTGTCGCTCGGGGCGGATGCAAGGGACAAGAGAAGTGGTGGAGGGTTAGCGAGGGATAGGTAGACCGGGGGATGTGGATGGCGGGGAGAGGTAAGCGAGGCTCTGGGCGGGATAAGATGGGGCCTCTCCCGTCTTTATCCCACGCGATGCATACAAAGTTTTCACAAACTTCGCGCCTTCTTCGACAAACAGAGCCAAAAACTGTGGTTCTCCCCAAACTTGGGAACTTTCCGGGGAGGGAGAAGGGAGGTGGGGGGGAGGGAGTCCGCTGGGAGAATGGAGCCTCACGTGGAAGTAGGATGAGGGACGAAGAGGATAGAGGTGGAATTAATTAAGGAAGGAGGAGGAGAGAGGATAGGGAACGGAGGTTTTCGCTTCGGGAAAGGAGGGCAAGAAAAATGGGAACCGGTGTAAGGGCCGGGTTTTTGATGGGGTGAGGATGTGAACAGAAGTTAGGGCAAGGGAGGTGAGGGTGAGAAAGAGGTTACGAGGGGGCAGGGCGGAAGAAGGGAGCCGGGGGGAAGTGAGGTGCAGGCTGGGTAGGCCTGGAGGGCACGAGGGATATGGAGGAGGGCAGGGTGGGTAGGGAGAGCGGAAAGGGAATTGGGAGAAATGTGGGGAAGGCGGGGGAGGAAGTGTTCCAACATCCCACGACTACTCTTCTTTCCGATGCGCATAATGTTTACCTATGCTAAAATGTGTATCTGAAGTTCTCCCCCACGTTTGGGAGTGACTAAGAAATATGAGAGTCGGAATGAAAACAGCTCCTCCGGTTTCAGACTCTTCCACCCCAACCTAACTCACAGGAGCTGGCACGCGAATTTATGCTTGCGGCTTGTAACTTCCACGATGCGGGCGCATCCTTTTTACGTTGATCTGGACTGCTTTAGTTGAATGGATCCAGACATGATATAATTTACCTTCCACCCAAAAGGCGCGACTATCGAAGGGATACCAATCCATTATGATAGGTATATCAAATGATACCATCCCAGAGTAACACTCTGGCTCAAGTTTTCCTTTGACTGAGTATGAAACTGAAGGCCCTTTGCCATCATAGCGAAACATTTAAATACCGAGGCTCACAATCGGAAGTAAGTTCCAGTTTTGTTTTATTTTTTATAAGTAGTATGATGCTAAATGAGAGTTAGTGGAAGGATCATCCTTCGTTACTAAGCTAAGAGCATCTTTGGGAGTATTCTCTTCGGATGCTGGCACTCAGACAGCAGACTGGAGTAATTTTCGATAAAAAGTGTGGGAAACAACCAAATCATATCAATATGGTTGTGATTGTATCCATAAATGTACACGTATGAAATGCAGGCGTTTTAAAACTTGGTGACAAAGCATTACTACACCATAAAAATATATTCAATTACAATAAATTGTCAGCATATTTCATGTACATCCATTTTATTACCTTTCATAAGGTGACAATGATTTTATTATAGTATCATCAAGTTCAATCTTCTTAGTTTCTTTTTCCTTGCAAGACCAAAAAGCAGGGAGTGGATGTACGGTTTCCCAGAGAAAATTATTTACTATGTAAGAAAGCCACTTGAAAATGAGGTAAATGTACTACGCCAGACATACTATGAGTTCAAAACCTGAAATACTTTAACGCTTTCCTGAAGCGGATCGTGATAATACCAGAAGTCTACCCCTCTCTGGGAATCGTTCGCCCTTGCTTTTATCAGCGTGTTTCTTCAAGTGACAGATCCATTCAAATTTAAAGGATCTAATTACGGTGGCTCAGGTTTAGGCCATTGCTGCACTCCTGGTATCCTCCCCTCCTCGCCTTTCCCCTCAGTCCCACCCTACTTGCCCCTGCCTGCCTTCCCTTCATTCATGTCCCCTAAGACCGCCCCCCTCCCACCTCCCAAACACCCGCCTCCCCCCGCCGCCCTTTTTCACTCGCACAACGTCTCCATTATTTATCTCCCCCGCAAACTTAAAGCTCATCCTCTTTCTTGCGCTCCCTCTCCCGGCAACACTCGTTTTTTTTCACCCTTCCTCATCTTCCCCGAGCCCCCTCCCCTGCCCCTTCTTCCCTGTCACTTTTCCTCCCACTTTTTTCCTCCGAGAAATTTTCATCTTCTCTTTCTCTCTCCTCTACCCTTCGCCGTCCGTCACCCTTTTACACAACTCCGCCCGCCATCGTTGGATTCCTTCTTGCTCGCTCTCTCCCTACGCATTTCCCCGACGTAATAAATCTTCTGCATTGGAAGCAAAAGTTAACTCCTCTGTGCATTCCTAAGTCTAATTTGCGGAGTGAGTAAAACCATATTCCCTAAAGTTTATACTCCCCTTCCACGCCAGTGAAATCTAGGGATAAGAAATCAAAAAATAATTCGAAAACCATACGTTTTAAGCTCATACCCTTCTTTTAAAAGTTATCACGACGTTTCTCTGTGCAAATTTCTTAAGTAAGGTCTTTGTTAGTTATAAATATTGAGAGTATACGTATCGGTAAGAATTGACGTGAAACAGAGATAAATAGTTTGGGTAATTTTACGTGCATTGATAATGTAATTTCTGAATAAAAAAGAAAGAAATATGTGTAAGGTATGATTCATTATATTATTACGATATTATAGGAAAATACGTAAGCCTTGTTGACGGACTTTTATTCTCAGACTAATTTTTCAAGTTCAAATGCTTACGGAAATGAAAAGCTTAACGATAGGTAGCATGAGTCACATGTAATGACAGTATCTATTGCTAAAACTACTCAGATGTGGGAAAGAAATTAATGGATCATAGCTCTTAATACATGAATAATGTTGATTTTATTCATAATATTAACCAACATATAATAAAAGAGTTGTGTTCAAGGGCCAAGCAATCTGAGAACATTAAATTCACTGCATTAGACTTGAATTGATGGAATTTGACTATATTCATTTAAGGTTGTTAAAAAAACTCAAAGCCGTTGGAATATCTGACCAATTTAAATTTCTTTTCTGAAATATCAAATAAACTATGCCCTGCTATATGGAGTGAATAGTGAAATGCAAACATTGACCTTAGTAAAACCAACGATACACTCATCAAGCCAAATTATCGCGGTACTTGTTACTTGGCTAATTCGTAAATGCCATCGGAGAAAGGATATACGGTGACATTTCCCAAAGCAATATTTCGGATAAAAAGAAATTAAAACGCAGACTTTAACACAATACGAAGTGTTTTATTAGAGATGGGAGATAGCATAATATCCTGTATAGTTAGATACCTACCTACATGAGAAGAGTTCAACAAAGAATTTCAGAACCACGGCAGCAATCCTGAGGTAACTGATAATTTCCTCTTTGCAATAAATCTAATCAGAACTACCACATGTTGCTCTGTTCAATTAAAGTAAAAAAGTCGTACTGTCCAATAAAGAATAGTGTAATACGAATTTCAAATATTTTATAAGCGTACTTTGGTTAATATTCACTTCGGGATTTTATCAGTACGCGGATAATGTAGTATTATCAATGCTTATTTCATGCAACTACATATATTTAGATCTTTTGAAAAAACGCGCTTTAGCAAATGACAACAACGTTTATTATTTATCAGAACATGGTTACATACACCTCTTTTCTTCACTTTTTGTGCGGGAATGCTCACGGTACCCTAATTAGTACACTTCTCCACTCCACTGCCACTCCTCTGAAATGACTTTCACCCCTCCCTGGCCACTTCTGAACCGGGCCATTATTCCCCCAACACACCACTTCCGCAGCTCTTGGCACCGCTCTCAAGTAAACGTCCTCCTCACTTCCAGCGCCAGAGCGTTCCTCCACAAGAGACCCGGACTCGGCTCGGTCATTCTTCCATCCCCTCACCCTGACCACTTCCTTTCCTGGGCCTCTTTCCCTCTCACAGCCTCCGCAATTTACATCCTAGGACCCTCTTTCCTCACCTTAACGACCAGTTTTGAGAGAGTTAAGAGTGGGACTTTACTCAGAGTGAACCGCGACAGCCAGGAATGGCCTCTACGAGAGAGAATGCCGCAATTTCAGTTTATCTTGAGCACAGTCATCCCTCCAGAGATAATGTACAATGTAGGCAATAAAGTTATCAAATGAAAATGAATATACCCAAGATGGGTATATTGAGTGATATCAACACTTAATTTCCATTATTGATCTCTGTGTGAGAAGGCAAGGTTTTGTTTCTTAAAAAATACTATTTTTACCGCTGCTGTTCCCAGCGTTTCTAGCATTTTATCAGAATTATGTACAAGTTCGAATACTTGGGTTATGCCTTCGAAACATTACATTCATGTTTGCATTCAAAATATGGTTTTGCACAAAGTTTGGTATTTTATTTTATAACCTTGCCGGTTATCAAAGGAAATTTGGCATTTTATCATCCGAATTATTATCATAAGCATCCAATCTATTATATAAAGCAGCGGTTTCACTTCATCTGAATGAGCGGCATAAGATTTGATTGAAATGCTGTGAAAGCTGAATTCCTATGCAAATCATAGTCAAAATGGCAAAATAATAGAACCTTTTCTCGAGAAATTGTCTGTTTTACTGAGCTTAGAGAAAACTATTCACGAAATCAGAAATAACTTCTTTTGAGCACTTGAAAATCACAAGTCACATAATGATATATGGTCATGGTTAATGAAATTTTTTTTTCAAGTTTAGAACTGATATTTAAGGTAATTATTTAATTTGATAACGACACAAGGGGGATTGACATTTATAAGTAGAACACCTGGAAACTCGCAAAATGAAGTAACCACGGGTTAATAGAATAATTTTAACCGCTTTTTGACGCTAATATATAATTCAGCAACGGCTCACGAGTGTTAACTTTTTAAAATAGATAACATCACTAAGAGCACTCAAAGTAAATAACTAGGTGTTAAAATTATTTTCCTCAGCCGCAGTTTCTGGCCGAAAGTATCATCCGAACTGTTCTGAATTTCTTCTTAATACTTATGCCTTTTTAAATGAGCATCCAGCCGCGATATCCACCTGCCTTTCTGCGCATCCTGCTTTTTGCCAAACTGATCCGGGAGGTGATAACAATTCCAATTTTTTCCTCATCGCATCACGGAGGGATGTGTCAGGAAACGGTGGTATGAGGCAAGTCAACTAAGGGAAGGGTATAAGAGAAGGCGACAATGCGAGATAGGATGAGAGAAGGAAGGGGAAACAGGAGGGGATGGGGGAGTGTCGGGAGATGGCAAGGAGTCCAAGGGGAAGGTAAAGCGAAGGGGGTGAGTGGGGTGGGGGGAAGCGAGGTGGGACGAAGCAGGGATGGAGATGGATGAGACGCCAGGGAGCGGAGTGAGTTCATTAAAGTCAAGCGGCGGCGATATGAATCTTGGACAGTGAGGGGGATAAAGAAAAGGGAGGGGTGGAGGGGAAGAGGCAGGGTGGGGATGAGAATGCATGGGGACGGCTTGAGAGAGGGCAGAAGAAAAGGTGGATGGATCCAGAGGGAAGAGGGGGGAGATATGGGCGGACAGATATGCGAGAGGAGATGAGGAGGAAGAGTCGGCGGGAGTGAAAAGAGTGGATGAGATGGCCGAGTTGGAGGGAGAGGAGGCGGGGCGAGAAGAGGGTGTGCGGGCGGGCGGTGGGGGGAGGAGGAGGGAGGCAACAGGAGTTGAGGAATAGCGGGAATATAAAAAACTGAGAGATTGAGGAAGCGAAAATGAGATCGGAAAACAGACAAATCGCCTGACTTCCAGCGAAATTGGGACCGTAGTGCTCCCTCTTACTTACATCCCGAGAGAGGGCGCTTAGGAGGCTAAGAAAAAGTGGTTGGTTGCAGAAATGGAGTTGGTGCATCAGGATTTAAAGGAACAGCAGAGAGCGACATGAGCATTTTGCAAGAGAGGAGCGAACTGAGAATGGCACATTTCAGTTATGAGTCAATGGCCTGAAGTTAAGAGATATGCGAACACGTCGGCTTTTATCCGCATCCTCCAATAGAACGGATTCCGGAATTCGCAATATCTGTGGATTCAAGAGCAGGTTGATCACAAACCAGCAAATTCAATAACAGGTAAACAAACGCATTAATAGAAGTTAAAGTCTATGCCTAAATTCAATGATGGCAACGTCAGCAAAGATTTGCTCCGGCAGGCAGGTGGAACCTAGATTTGGTAGGTGCTAACTTGCCATACCTATGTAATGCTTGGAAAAGGTTAGTTTCATTTGTCACTCGAAAAATATTAAATGGACTTAAGAAGAGAAATGTCCCGATTGAAATGCACCAGTCATCTATGCGTTCACTTCTTAAGTTCAGCAAACAGTACTGGGATGGAAACGTCTTCTACCTAAATCACCTGGAGCCCATTAAAAAATCCAGATAACTCAATCATTAATATACTTGTCTCATCATCTATATTGTGACGGATTGGCCGTCTTATCTTTTGTTTTTCCCTGGTCGCGCCTCCCGCGCCGGTCATTTGCGTCCCAAGCCAGGTCCCCGTTACGTAAGCGAGATGAACGCCTGCCTTTTTCTGCGTGGATATCTGGTAAAATGTTCCTTTGTCTTGTGCATTGGATTCCTTAAGAGTAAGAATCACGCCACTTGTGTCTACCCAGGTCATTGGGCAGTGTAAGCCGTGAATCTATTGGTGATTTTTGAATTGAAGTCACGTGTGATGGGGATGAGCGTTACAAGGAGGACGCCGACGGTTGAGTCGGGTGAGATATCAGTTGGCGGTTGGTGATTGAGAGTCGAGCAGAGAAGCTCAAGGTGTGCTGGTGAAGCCAGGCGAGAGTGTGGACGGAGAGAGAGGCGAGAATTGGAGTCGGAGATCACCACGACTTCCGCGAGGAATTGATAAAGTCGTTCCCTAGCGGTTTTTCCTGCGTTCTGCCCCAGAAGAGGAACCAGACGCAGCGGACCTCGATCCCGGCACCCCAAAGAGGAGGTGCGGTTTCGGGTAGATAAGGGCGACAGACCGCAAAAGGTAGCGGGTCGCCGCATCCCCGGAACCAAAGGTTGGACGAGTTCCTTTCAGTCGGAAGGTGCATTATTTCAACAGGAGTTGTTGAATTCCGTTCTCCACGCCACCATACCGAAAACTCAACGGTGCAGTCTCTCCGCGCTGGATTTCGCCGTCAAGCTCCACACCAGCTCACATATAAGTATCGCCACACCCGTATTTCCCCAATCCTAAGTGGTTTCAACCCTCTTATTCACGCTTCCCCGCTGTGAAACCCGTGTGCGCCAGAATAAGTGGTGTACGAGATATCCAAACAGAGTTAAAGTCCCTTCAGGTCAAGAGAAGAGTCAAACTGATCCCAAGAGTGGACAATCATAGTCCTACGGGACCATATTTCTGTATCACTTACTCCCGTCCTCATCATTAGTATTCATAAAAGGACGAGGAGCGTGTAATTCTATCCATTTAGTAGTTCATTTTATTTCATTTGTTGCTTGGTCATTTATTTGGACAAAGTGTTACAGGGTTATTATTTCATTGTGGTTAATTTCGTTCCATTTATGTCTCGCCGTTCATTCACCTCTTCATCCCTCATTAGTCATTAAGACCTGTGTTATTTAGCTGTAGAGTGCCTTCGTGTTCATTTTCATGCTCATTTCAGTGAATAAATGTTGCTTGTGTTAATTGTAAAAAAAAGGCAGAGGTTCATTCTTACGCTTCGCGTAATTTCTCCCGCGCTCACGTCATACGACCCTCACTGTTTTACCGTCCGCCCTGGCTTAAAGTCCCCCCGACCCTCGAACAATTTGGATCGTCCTTGCTTTGCTGGCTGAGCTGGTCCGATGCCGCGGTTTTGAGGTGGCGCCCTTCTCAAACACGCGACAAAGGTCGCGATATCCCTTTTTCTCAAAACCATTTCCCACCCGGGAAAGTCCGAAGGAGACGAGGTGTCGAGGCAATGGTAAGGGTTCCAGTACTCGAAGGCGTAAGGACTGCGGCGAGTCAACGGGCAAAGGAGAATCAAGCCCGTTCCGTCACAATATATACAGCAAAAAGTATGCTACAGTTCATTATCACTTCTAGGTTACCTATGACGCAAAAATGAAAGAATGCTAACTCTTGGCCTACTATGGTAAGAATGCCTTCCATGAAAGGATGACAGAAATACTACTTAAAATAATGAGCGAAAATGTTTTTGCGTAAAACATATTTACCTTAGGATATTAATATGCCCTCCATTTAAATCCACCACCACCATAAATTGCCATTAGATCAAACCTCAAAAAGGGAAATTGTAGTTACGCCAGGAGTACTGTGCCTCCAAATACAAAAACTACTGACGCAGAAAAGCGAGCCAGAATGATGAGCACTAAAGTGCTGGGGTCCATTGTTATTTATTTTCCCTTCTTTCCGTCGAAAGTTTTCATCACATATCTCTACCTCAGAATTATTATCATTGTTATTAACGGAGGAATGCGCAGAAAGAATTGAGCGATAAAAAGGCAGCAGCGTGCCTACTTACGAAAGACTTCATATTCTTGAAAGGGGGGAGGATGGTTGTGGTGGTGGGAGCACAAGGAGAGCCTGAGGGAGGAGCGGGTGGAAAGGTGGGCGGGGAAATGTGGAGAGAGGGAGGGAGAAAGGGGAAAAAATGAGGGATAAGGAGGAGGGGAAGGTTGAGAGAGAGAGGGGGGGGCAAGACAGATGGAACGAGGAAGCGGTTAAGGGCGGAAGGAACGCCGTCGCTCAGGAAGGGAAAGATGTGGACTGGAAGTGGAGACTTTGCGGAGGGAAATAAGTTGATGCGCTCCGGGATAGGGTGCGGGGTTGGATGGGGGAGGGGGCGGGGCTTCGTGTCGCGGCGGATGAGGTGGGGTGGCTAGTTCGCGCGGGGAGGGCGGGGAAGATGATGCATGAGGAGAGTGTGGGGGGGGGGGAGGGAGGGGTTGGATGGAAAGGAGACACGAATGCGAGGGGTGGGGCGTGGTGGTGGGCGGAATAACTCTAACCTTATTTATCGGAGAGAGGGAGGGACGCGGCGAAATAGAGTTATTTTCATTTCCACTTGTTTCTTGAATGCGCCCACGTCTGCTTGAAATATAGTCTCTCAGTGGATGATAGAAGAGGAAGTCGTAATTTCACTTTCTATCGCTGAAGGTGAAGTGGGACAAAATATTCTTCCTGCCCTAATGCTGTTTATCTTTTTCCTTGCTCTGGATTTTTCTCATTTATCAGGCTGGGGAGTACCACCTACAACGTAACACTAGGGAGAAACCAATGCTCATCTCCACAAATCAACATTTCTTCAACTTCAACGATCCTTATTAGTGTCCCGAAAAAAATATTAACTACATATAGCTAAAAAAATATTACATCTACCTAAGCTTTATTTTCTAGGTGATAATCATTGAAATGAATTTCAAAACCTAGCCCATGGCGTAATAACTTATGTTAAATTCAACAGGTATGATAAGACGTCTGGTACCACTCGACCATCAAATATGCATGTAAGAAGCTCAATACCTATGCCTAAAAATCTGCTGCTGAGACTACATATTCTCTCACACTATGTCACAACTGAGCATCACCAAATTCACGTTGAATCCTAATTTTGATAATAAATTCAAATGCAATGAGTTTTGATTGATAACTTTATAGCATTTCATACCTCCTGCTAAACATCCTTTAAATAAGATTGCACCATGGTAAGTACCTCACCATATATCGTTTTGAAAGTAAAGTCATTAAAAACTGTTTCAAAAAACTAACTACAACCAAACAGATATTAGCCTAGAATGCTAACCGATTCGCGGAAATGAAGAATACCATACACATATGATAAAATCGGTGAGTTATGTTCAACTGTGAGCTTACCAAGCCTTTCAGAATAAATGTTCACTCTATTTCAATGCTTTTTCATTGCAAGGCCAGGGCTATGCCAATTTTTTTTTAAGTCTATTAATATTATATTCAAATTCGGGCATCTTATTTGACTAAATCTCTCTGCATACACGAAGAGATATAAAACTGCGACACTGGATCATGAAATATAACAAAAGTTTAAAATTATAAGTTTGAGACAGAGAGGGAAAAGCATAATTTCCACTGGCCACGTAATCTCATTATTTTATTATTTATAAAATGTTACAACTTTATCACGATAGAAGGCTTTTAAGTCATTTCATTTTATGCAATAACCTCAAAAGTACGAAATAACTAAAGACTAATAGTAATAAATAAAAGAGCGTCCACCTTAGATTTTTTTCACAACTGCTACTAAAAAAATCTTCGATATTTACCTGTGCTAACTGTAAGTTTTTCAAGTCATTACAGAAGGAAAGGGATCAATAGTGAGTCACTTCATTATACAACTTCACCCCTTTGGTTTCTACCAGGGCAAATATATTGAGGCATCTGGATCCACAAAACAAATAAATAAGACAGGCACTTAGTAATGGCATGGAAACATCCCATATCAAATTTATAACCTATAAAAGGAAGGTATAGCTGTCTTAAACAATTTATTTTACAATTCAGGGCTGAATTTTCTTTATTTGGGCTTAGACTGCGAAAGCGAAAGTAGTTAATTTATTAACAACCAGAAGTCTCTTACCGATTCCGCAGAATCTTGTAATGTTTCCCTTTTCCCCCACTTATTTTGTCCAAACATTGCGAATTCGGTAACACAAAAAACGCAGAATAAACAAGTGTTAAAGGAGACTTGATTTTTTGGTCCGCTGAATCTTGTAATGTTTCCCTTTTCCTCCACTTATTTTGCCCAAACATTACGAATACAGTAACACAAAAACGCAGAATAAACCAGTGTTAAAGGAGACTTGATTTTTTGGAAAGCATGAAGTTAGGCTTATAAGCTATCAGTTTAACTCAACGCTAAACCTGAAGCGACAACATATACTGGAGCCAATACACATTAAGCACTCAGGGAAAATAAAAGTGTGCAAAACAGGGGTTGAAAGATTACGTTTGGTATGAAAAGCAGTACGTTGATTATTTTGTGCAACTTCTAAGTCATAAAGAGGAAGAGTGCCACATAAAAACAATGCACATCATAAACTTTCACTGCCCCACATTTCCTGACGCCGGTATTTTACCTCAATTCAAGAAACTACCTCCGGGCTCTTGCTTTGTCTACGTCGAAAGTGAACGGAACTCAATCGTAGAATCTTTAAGATGTCGTTCTGGATTCCGCGACCCACAGCACTCTCCGGAATTATTATTCAGGGCATGTAGAGTCCGCCGATCGTTGCCGAGCCCTCAAATCGTTCCCTCCTCTCTTCCCGGTTGAGCCGCCAACTTTCGGAGGAAGTAAATCACGAAACAATTTCCAGGGCAGGGGCAGTTGTTGAGGTTGTTTATCGCCGGAGCGGTTAAGCGGCGACGGAGGTTGGCGACGATGCGTCGGGGGAAAGTTGGCGGCGCTGTAGTCGTCGTCAGGGGACGACGGACGGGCCAGGGGCGTCGAGGGGACTGTTTCCAGGTGAGCCGGGGGGGTGAGGAGAGAGAGGGGGAGGAGGAAGAAGAGGAGGAGAGGGAGACGACGAGGCAGAGGGGGAGTTTTGAAAGGGATGAGGAAAGGAATGAAAGGGAGGGAAAAGGATAGAGCAAGAGTGGGCTGATAGTAGGGGAACCATCGGCGCGTGAAATACTGCTGTTGGAAGCGGCAGAAAGAGGAGTAATAGGCGGACAGGGCTGGCGCCGGAAGAACGGAGCGGTCTGGGAAAAAGGGGAAGGGATAAGGCAAAGTGGGGCGGAGGTAAGGGTGGGGGGGAGGGAGAGGGTCCGGAGTGGGGGAAGAGGGTGGAAGATAACGTGGATGGGAGGGTCAGATTTTGAGGAGGAGGTAGCAAAGGGGGAGGGGTCAGGGGAAGGGACGAATGGGACATTAGGGCACGGTAAAAGGTGAATTAGGAAGAGGCAGGTGAGAGGTCTTGGGCGTAGAGCTGGGGAACTGGAGTGGGAAATGGCGAAATTAGCGCAGATGAGGGGGGTGCGTAAGGGACAGACAAACGCTCTTTATTATTCATGTTGGAATGAGCCCATCACTTTCCTCCATGCCATCCCTCCAAGGCGAAGGGGGCGGGGGGTATGGGTGACCTCAAGCAAATGAAGGGAAATGAACAACAATCTGGAATGAAATGTAAAAGTATGATCGCAGAAAAAAATTTGAGGAGCTTAGTGGGTAGAGTTTCGTGCGCTAAATACTTCAAAATACCCAGTGGTTATATGAGTGATACCTCAAATAGGGAGAAAGGAGAAGTATCACGATATAGACATGAAATGAATTAATGGAAGGTTCATAAAAACTTAATAGGTTAACCTGCAAAAAGATACAGAAACAGAAATAAAAGCAACCTAACAGAAAGGAGACATTGATGCCGAGGTTAAGGACAGGTAGAAAGATGGATGCATCTGACTATTAGAAAAATTATAAATAAAATGGGATCGAGCAAGTGCTTTGGTGCAAAGGGGGCAGGATGGCCGAGACAGAGAGACCGATTGGGTAGGCTTCTGCAAAAAGAGGGTAGGAAATGAAGAATGGAAAGGTAATGGGGCGAGCGTAACGGTGAGGGGGAGGGTGAGAAAAAGGATAGAAAAGGAGGGAATGGACTGAAGGATGAGGTATGATGTCTGCTGAGAGAGCTGAAAGTAGGTCGGTCATGTGAAGGGAGTGTCCCCTAAACCCAAGCTGGCCACTGCGAAAGGGTGCGGTGGAGGCTAAAGGACGGATAAGGGAGGCAAGAAGACAAAATCAGGTGGTGGCTTGGTGGAAGGTCTGCTGAAAGGTCGCTGTCGATATCGGGCAAACAGTGGCAGAGAGAAACTCTGGGAAGAGACGTCTTTTTATTCGGGACTTATCCCCAAAAACCATCTCAGATATGTGGTACTCCAGTAAAGTATTTGCCCTGCGGACTATCGGCCTCTCTATTCACTCAAAGTTTCCTCCACAGCCGCGATGATACTTTCTGTATTATTTAACCGTTTCGTCCGTAGATTTTTCTGGCTTCTAAGACAAATAATAAAAAATCAAACAGTTCAGTGCATGCATTTGCAGAGAGGATCTCGATGTTCACTTGAAAGAGTTTGTACTTAATGTCAACACTTGAATGAAATTGATTAAAGTGCAATTCTCTTTTATTTTTGGTATATTCCATACTTTACAAACAGAAATGCTGCACCGGATTAGAGGATCATATTTTTTCAATTTTACTGTGAACACAAAATTTTATCCAAAATTATGATTATGCTTTTAAAGATCCACAGAATGATTTATACCCATATAAGGGCTTCGGTGCTCCAAATGTGACGATATGCTAACGTCAATAGAAACAAGCAATCAAGGAAATAACTTTGATCTTTGATTAGGTAATCAAAGAGCAGTTCATTGGAAATTAGATATTTGGTGCTTCAAAAATGAAGAGGTACCAAATGGAGTTTTATTTGGACCAGGCATGAATTTTTCAATCAGATTTATTTTTCACTAAAGTGTATAGAATTACATAATTTTTAAATTCATTCAATCTCCTTTATATCTTTCATACATAATCTAGATTTCGGTCATTAAAACGTAATTAATTATCTAGTCTATAAGGAATAAATGCACAGTTTCAGGCGTACCTTATACAGACACTATAAGGAATTATTTAAATTTTCCATGAGATTGAGATATTTATAATATTATGGTCTTTAAATTAGCCTAGGAACTGTTCCGCTAGGATGAATAATGCGTTCACGGCTAAACATACAAATGTATGATCCTTCTCGCCTCTGAGTACCTGCTCGTGAATCGTTTTTAAGGTATAGGGGATGGTTATGGATCATGTTGGTGGATGAGATACCAAATACGAAGAAATAAGAGAAAAGACAATACGCATGCCCCTTATCATTTGAATGAACTTTTCCATGTGCTATGCACATTTCAATTCTATTAACCCCATCTACATCGTACATCGTATACCTGCTTTCTACAAACTGTGTAGATAACGTTTGGCCCCTTGAGATCATATTAAGGGATTTTATTAGCATTTTTCATCAGTTTTGAAAAATACTTTTCAGTGAAGTACAAATGCGAAAATAGCTACGAGTTCAGCAACATTTACCGAAAACTTTGGTTATAATGAGGTTCCTCCGCTTTCACACGAGAGAAAGGTAAAGAGGTAAACAATCCTAAACTTAGTTCATCGACGACTGGCGGAGTCAGAAATGAAATCGTCGTCAGAGAACGAAGTCGCTGGCTTGACCAGCCGCTAACGCCAGTGGGAGATGGATGGACAAGTGCTTTGGTGGCGGAGAGGATGTGCTGGGAGGAGCGGGAGATACAGCGGGAATAAATTGCGTTGCTCGCGACCATTCGGATTTCCTCCACCGCTGAGCCCTTTTATAACCAACCGAAAGCAAAGCAGCATGGGGAGGGGTGTATTGCAAACGCCCAAAATAGCAGTTGCGCTCTCAAGTAAATCCCTTATCGCTCACTCCCTCTCAGCCTTAAGTGGAAAGTTCAGCTATAAAGGGAGTTGGAGGAGGGTCAGTCGATTTGATGGCAAAGAGGGGAAGAACGCTGGGCGATGGGAGAGGGAGGGAGATTGGTGGCCGCAAAGAGAGAGAGGGAGTGGGGGAGAGAAAGAGGAGGAATTGATGAAATGGAAGGGTGGAGAGTTAAGGGTGCTCGGGGGGAGGAGGAAGGAAGAGGTAAAGGGACCGGAGGGGTAGTTAGGACGTGACGATGAGAAGGGGAGGACGAGAGGATCGGGGATGGGGAGAGGACGGATGGCTTCGAGGTATCCTTTTAAGGGTTAACGGCCAATCGAACGAACGTGGAGGGCGGACGAGGAGAGGTTTTGGGGGATCCGCTTGTAAACAGGGCTTGCTCGTTGCTCGAATTGAGGATCGTGCGGGGATGAGGGCGGCAGGGTGAGCTGGGGGTGGGTTCGAGTGTTGGGGGACGGGAGTCGGGGGTGGGGGAAAGGAAGGAAGTCGTGTCCCAGCTGGGCGGCGTCGCAATCAGGCGAGAGAGCATGCGAAAAGGAGGAGGGAGGCAGATTCAAGTGGGCGATTCCTCCAGCCTCCAGATTCCCCGCGCAAGCATGCGACCCTCCGTCTCTCTCCCTTCCGAGTTAATGGACAAGACGCAAGATGCCGCCGCGAACACAAGTGGAAAGAATGCCCACCTACCACAGCGCACCGCACCAACAAAACCAGAAAACAACCCTAATCGTTATTTTTCCTACTTTTGACGGCACACATTTCAGTTCAAGAATCCGTGACGACAATTTCTCTTACTTTCCCATACAACATATGATTTTCATTAAAATATAAATCTGGCATTTGACATTATTCCAAAAAATAATTTGGCTACAGGGAATAGCAATGAATAGGAAAATCACAGCAAAAATATTTTTTTAATTATTAAAAAAAGCCTGCACTAAGCATCCTCTAAGAGGAGGTAATTAGCTAGTCTTACAGCCAACGCCTGAAAGTCCTCCTTTTGAAATGACCAAACGTTTTGCTGCTTAATGAATGGTAACAAAGCTGATTAAAACTAGAAATGGAACTCCTATCATAACTCCCCCAGGTCATTGGTAATTTAAAAATATACATACCTATGGTTACAGGGAAAAAATAAGCCATTTGTCTTGTGCTCCTCTTAAGTAGTGTAAAAAATTAAACCAATATCATGGATCGAAATAGTGTTTTAGCAAACAATGCAATTTTCTTATCTCACTGAAAATTAAGTTTTTAAGTTTCATCACTTAATTAATTTAGTGAAATTTTGTGACCTTAGTCGGGGATTTTATCCATTTTGTTTAAAGCAAATTTTAAATTCTCGGTTCATTCATCAATCTTCATCATATTGTAAATTTCACTCATCATATTTTGGTATCAGTAGAGGTCATTGAATGGAGATAGCGTAACATACTTCACTTTTTCACCCCTTTGGACCAGAGTCCATGTGCTAAACTCACGGTGGGATAAAATAACGCATAGAAGCATTTACTGCTTGTGTCAGTCTACTTCAGTATCTTCCTCTGCCATTAAACTATTCAGTTTTTCTCAGGCAAACGTTCGGCGCTAATTCAAAGATTCAGCTACGCATACATAAATCAACAGAAGTCGTTTGAACTTGAAATAAAGTCATGTATTAACCCTCTCTCAGGGAAAAAAATGGGGATCTACACATATTTCATAATAAAATTCAGGTCTATAACAATTATAGGAAATATTCGTAAAAATAGGAATATTGTATTTTCTAGAATTAATTACGACCATATGGCTACAGAAACATGACAGAAAAATGTAAAATTAGCGATGGAAAGAGTAGAAGCCTAATATGATTAACATCCTCTATATACTCTTTACATAATACTTTCAAAATGGCTATTACCTTCCAGTTACTTTAGTGAGGATTTGATTCGCAGTAATCTATTTCCGACACGATCTAACAAACAAAATGAGAATAATACTTAACTGACGACTCTTTAAGACGTAGAAGGAAACAGGAATGGAACTCCACGTTTAGAGTAGTAAATTTGATGTAAATGACCTCTTTTGAGGCAGCTCCCTCTCCTCTCGCCATTACAAGGAAGGAACCTGCAACGTTGCTCTGGTTCAACCAAACCAAATGCAACGTCCATCACCTGCAGACGTCTTAATGCTCGCTGAAATGGCTCTTTCCACTAATGGACTACGGTAAGGGTCGGAAGTGGATCACCAATGCCACGCATTTACTGTACTTGGACCGATTTTAGCTGTTTTCTACGCTAGAAATATAAGCAAACAGCATGAACGCCTAGGCTAGATATAAGATAAAGAAACTGAAGGATATTTGAAAAGAGTTGGAGGTGTTACTAAACGAGAGAGTGTAAATCTTTCAATGCTTTACTTGGATGAGTTCTTCCATCTTTTCACGGCCTATCTCGAATCAATGACACGCTAGGAAAAACAATTTCGTGGAGGAGTTTAACTATCTAGTGTAGCCTACCGTGGATTGAAATAATTAAATTTTTACTGGAGCTTAGGTCATTCAGGATTTCAAACTATTTAATAAATGTTTTAATACTTTATTCAGATTCTAAAATAAATATTAAATATGAAAGTATATAAAATTCAAAGTTTGAGTGATGATTTCTTACGCCATTTCCGGAGAAGATGTCAGGCATTTGTTCATTATCACAGTCCATACTCAAGAAGCTTTTAACGCCATCTTAAGTGGCCCTCATCTACTTACAGATGTTTAGCACTGCGAAAAATGTACCACTGAGACGAAATTTCCAGTTTACCATTAAAATTACTCCTAGGAAGTCATTGGAGCAAATCTAAGTAGCCAAAATCTATGCTAATTCTGTATTTAGAGTATGTTTATGGAGCCATTCCTAAGCCAAAAGAAAGAGAACTCCATAAACGTGACGTTTAAGCAAAACAGTCATTGGTACATCACATGCAGTTACGCCAAAATAAATTTTATACTTTAATATGTACAAGACAAATAATTTTATGGCTCATATAATGGAAATTTATATCGGAATATAGACATCGCTAGTCTAATTAAGCTGCTAGATACTATATAATGTAAACTAAATTTTTAATTCTTGATCATATAATTCTTACTTCCTAGTTATTTCTGATTTCTCATAATGCTGTCGTTTATTCAGGATGATTCTATAAACTTTAGAGAATCATTCTTTCCAGTCTTGACCTTTTGTGTGCTCTAGAACAAACAGGAGAAACAAAATATTGAATGATAAAATATTTAAATCAGTTTGCTTTGGACTGCAAAGGAATTGAAAACGAACCCACACCATAAGGTAGAAAGGAAAAAAAAGGAAAAGCTATTAACTATTCCGACCGGAATCAAACCATTCCACGCGTGAGAAGAAGCAAAAAATGAAAAGCCGAGAGATCAAAGCGGGACAAAGGAAAATAAATGAATCTCCCAACTTAGGGATCGAGCAGAACAGAAATACTATTTGCATTCCGTGACCGCGTCCGATCATTGAAGACTTCGCTGCTTGTAACGACCTGTAGAGCCCTTGAAGAACTGAGCCCTTCAAATTGAAAGCATCGGACGGAACAGCTACCCAAAGCTCTCCGTATTGATTTATACTTGGATTCTTCGCCTTCTCCCAGAGCGGCGATACAGCAAACACACTCACAACGACTCTCAGCCAAACTCTCCTCGCACACTGCCTCTGCCCCAATCGGCTACCAGAAACCCTCCCTCCCCTCTTTCACGTTTCACCTTGTTCTCTCATTTTTTCCTCGATTCGCGCAGGGTTATCCCCCACATTTATGTAAGTTTCTCTCCTCTTTCATTTTCTACAAACCGGCAGAGCACACTCGCTAAATTGTGCGACAATCCAGGCTACTACGGTCGATCACTATTTCATGTTCTTGGTGAAATATTTTGCTCCCCTCGTCGTTGAAAGGACTCGTTTCATCGTTGGTCAGTGACGCTCAATTCATGCATCGCAAATGAATAGGATAAAAATCAGGGAACACAATATGAAGCTGTTATTTTAGCCGTCAATCACGCGTAGATTAATCAATAGGAGTGATGCGATCGCGAATTTTACAAAGTCTATAGGTGCATTCATGTTATTTTGTTGTCTTCATTGAGGGAAAGTTTGAAGAGAATAATGAGTCACATTTCATGCGGTTGATCTGGTTTACAGGACCGATTTAAACCGTTGCATCATCTTCCCATTGCCCATCTTGGATTCGTTCAGTTTATCCTGTCCACTTACTCTTAAGGACTACCTATGTTTTCCCGTTTTCACTATCCTAAATCTCGTAGTCACTTCTTGTCTCCAGCACACAACATCGCTTCGCTCCTGTCCAACATGACGCATGACTTGAGTCGATGGGCCTATCTCACCCTTCTCCTCCTCCATACTTCTAAAACGTAATTTTCCCTTTACAGCGATTTTTCAAGTTCACTCACTTTCATACCTCTCTCCTTCGCCTACACTTACAACCCTCCACCTTTGTATCAAGCGGACACTTAACAGCACACTCGACTAGTAGGACGTTCACTCATATAGGGTCAATTGCTCTTTGCTGCCCACGCTCCTCAATTTCCTTTGTACGATATCACTTGCCGTCGGTGCACTTTTACCTTCAGCATCATCAGTTACGACTCAACACAATAGGCTTTTTCTATAGTTAATGCAGCAATTAAAAAAAATCACGGCAGTGTGAATGTCCTCATATAATAAAACGAATTAATAACAATAGTTAGTGTTAAGCACATTTCTAACAAAAATGGATTTTTGATAGCCGCAATAAACTAAATTCCGCATTGGAATATTACTTGATAAAAACAGAGCAACAGAATTGATGATTTTTATTTTAGCCAAGCTCATGTCAATATAACTGTGAAGACTGGATAACAAAGACTACAAGCGTTGTAGTTCAGATTAAATCGAAATTTCAAGCTTTGACGTGGTTTAAGGGTTCCATTATTGTAATCATGAAACTTCGTGACTTCCGCTGTTTATTACATGAATATTCAATGTACCTGAAAATGGCTTGACAGCCGGAACCCGTAGTTATTGTAATAATCAGTGGAAGTCACAAAGTTTCTTGATGCTGATAGATGCTCATATAGCCAGTAGAATAAGTGAGAAAACTTCGACCTTTTTCAAAATTCCATTTTTGTCGTTTAACTCGAATTGGATTCAATATATGTGTTTTAAGAGGACAAGTAAAATTAATATTTCGACATTCACATTACATTTTTTGGCTCATATATGGGATTAAAGAAGATCTCACCACTATCTTTAACCTTTTGGCTTAGAATTCTCAATAAACCACTGGTGGAGATTAATAAAGACAAGACAAAAAGGGTGAGATTTGTCCTATTTAGACTTAAAGTATAATGAGGTGAAATTGATTTTGACGCAGAAAAATAAAACAATGCTTAATTGCACCAGGACGGACAAATAAATAAATCAGTTTTTGAACAATAAAGAGTGAAGAAAATATCAATTCACCTCGCATTGAATATTTTGTGTTTTAGATGTGAACTCAAAACATGAAACATTTTTCAAGAGTCTTTTAGCATAAATATTTGTCAGGGATCCAGAATATTAACTTGGATTATTGGAGCCCAGACATCCTAGTCTGCCGCCCTAAACTGACGCCTCTCATCGATGATTCCAGCTTGTTCGGCTGTCCAGTCCACCCGCAATAACCATGCACTCACCTCGCGCTGCTACATTCATTAGGGATCTTTCTTCCGACATTCGCAGTCGGCCCCTTCACTTTCAAACCCTTAGCTTCCCCATCGCTCAAAAAAGGAGCGGCCCTTGTGCGCTCGCCTGCAACGCGTCCATCCATTTCTCGCCGGGCCCCTTATTTCCGAGACGCCAGGCCCCTCCCCCACTCCCCCCTTTCTTTCTCATTCACTTCCCGAACCAATTCGCCCTCCCACACCACACTTCGCTCTCTTTCTCCTTCGCGTTTTTCATTTATTTATTCCTCCGTTCCGATCTCTTCCCCTGAACACCCCTTATGCGTTCCCCCTTTACACTTGTATATCCCCTAGGTGGCGCGGGTGGCGCGGCCGTTGCGAGCGAAGAATTCTTGAGAACAGCTGTTGCATGCACTGGAAGGAGGCAGGGCACGGCGGGTGAGGGCTGAGGAGGAAAGGGAACAGGGCCCTTTGGGGAGAAAGGGTGCAGGGTGGGCGGGAAGAGGCGGAATCTGATGGGCGAAAAAAAAGGGAGGCAAGGAGTTCCTGAGGGAATGAGGAAGAAACGTGCGAAGAGACGGAGGTAAGGAGAGAGGAGGGAGATATGTAAATCCACGAGAAAAACCACAAGGAAATGAAAACGTTCGCTGGCATCCACTGTGCCACGATAGGTAGCCTCAGAATAAATTCATGAAGTAACACCACACAGCGGGAGTCTTACGACATCACTGCTTGAGTGAAAATAGTTGACATCATTATCAGCGTAACTGCATTTATGTTTGGGTTTCGTCAGAGATGCCGAGCCTTTGGCTTTAACTGATCATTCGAGATATTCCCCAAGTCGAGTTTGAGCAGAACCGGCGTCAGAGGAAGCGTGCATTATCTTGCCTTCTGGAGCTAATCGCTGCACGGCCAGATATCAGACTCATTTCCTTGGGAAGTAATTGCGACTTCTACGGTAGAGGTCGAGAGATTTGGGAAGGCTGTGGAATCGGGGTCCTGGATGAGAGGATGGGGGACATATATTCAGCGGGAGTAGGGAGGGAGGGAGCAGATGAATGAAAGAGATTAGCTCATAGACCATCTCTCTATTGCGCTCAACGGTGAGGGTTCCCGTTCCGCTCCATCCACTAACAGTTTTAAGGTTTCTTTCCGCCCGGAGTGCCCGGCCGCTTTTTCTTCTCTTTAATTAGTTCTGCCTGGAATATAAGACAGAGTGAAATAGCAAGGGCTCAACGGGACGAAAGAGGAGCGGTGGGACATAGTAATGGCTTGGAGAGAGAGAGAGAGTGAAAAGATGAGAGGCGAGAGAAGAGGAGGTGCGGGAGGGGTGTTGCTGGGGAGGAAAACGAGGAGAAGGGGTGAGGGAGGGGGTTAGGGGGTGGCGAGGCGTGAAGAGGGGGAGAGGTTTAAGGGAGGCCAGGAGGTGCGGGGTGGAGGAGAGACGCTGGAGGTTGGGACGAAACGTGAGGGGAAAAACGTTTTTACGCGACTCGGATGGGATTCAGCACGCCTAATTTGGGCCGCGAGAGAATAGATGTGAGGGAGGCGGGGGAGGACGAGTCCCACTTTTCTCTCTCACACGCACAGCTATCCTGGCTCCTCCTCCCCTTATGCATGTCTGCATACCCGCCAGCCACTGTAGGTTTACGTGAAAATTCCGCTCCGTGCGGCAGAGCCTCGAATTCTAAGCACCCGCACTTGTACTCCCCGCATCTACTCTAGCATCGCATACGCGCGGTTTCCGGCTAGCAGTGGGGGAGACGGAGAGCGGCGTTTTATGGAGCCCTAAACGAAAACGTTGGGTGTGAGGTTTAAGATTTCGCTGAGTCACCTTCTAAGCCTTCTCCCTTTCCCTTTGAGAATATGAGCGATGGTTTTCCGAGTCATTGGGGGGTTACAAGAGCATGTGGCACAGACATATACCACCCAGGCGTTAGGTGAAGATATCATCACTCTTTTTATTACTTTCTTTTCCCACTGCACAAAATATCAAAAACTGAAGAAGAAATTTTGCTTCAGAGATGAGGAAATAATTTAAATGTGCAGCTAAACTTAAGAAGGAAAGCGTGAAGATATATAGCATCTTTAGTATTAAGTTTGATGTTACAATTTCCATTGCATAGATGGGAATGAATAAAATGGCACACTTATTCATTAGTGTTTTTCAATATTCCCGCCTCTCTCATATCCTCCCTCCATTGCCTTCATTGTTTCATTCATAAATCATCTGACGCATTCTTACCATTTCGGTGACTATCTTCATTATCTTCTATCACAGGATGTAAAATGCCCGCACGTCCAGCTTTACTCCACCCATCCAAAACCACCACCAAATTCGTCAACCTCAAACCCACCTTTTCCTAATACCCCAAGATCTGAGTCGTTGTAAGTTAATTTTTATGCCACATTAAATTTCCCTCGTATGACCGAATAAAAAAGGAAATTACCCAACATCTAGCAAATTACATGTACTTTAGAAAACTATTTTATTTACTCTGGCGCTCATTGATAGTCTTTACTTTTACTAAAAAAATCAACATTAAAATTCGCAGCCATTGATATTATCATGAAAATATTAATGCAAAAGGATTACTTTTTCTTTTCAGTTCTGCAACGTGTCTAATCTAGATATTTCTGCGCTAGTTACAAAACCAAATTGATGTCAATAGTAGCATAATTAAACCATGTTTTAAAATTTTAAGTAAATTCAAATCCTAAAAAATAGAAAATCATAAAAAATCACTGTAACAGGAAACGCTTTAAAATCATTTCGTTGAGCGTTGAATGTAAAAGCAGAAAACAAATACTTAATTAATTTTTTCTAAGGTTTTAATTACGTTTCCCCTAAGGCGGCCCTTCGATCACCTTGATTCCCTATAATCAATTACATTTCCAATCTCATTTCACTCAATCCCTTTTTATTTCAATTATTTTGGTGCTTATCTTACGATCTTAAAAATTTACCCCCACAGGGGATGACTTCCTTTCATCTGGGTCACTAGCACATTCATGAGCATAAATTTTACCCCAGAACCGACATATTTTGTGAGGCTCACTTTTTTTATCTAGAGCATGTATCCGCTGAAATGGTGCGAATGGAACAAAATGATTCTATAATGGCCGGCTCCATTTGGCAGATATATATAAGCCATGCGCTCGCTTTTTCTCTATCCCCCATCCTCCCCAACTTTGCTTCTGCTCCCTTTCCGCTTGCAAACTCCTCCCCACCTCTCCTTAACCCCATTCCTTTCTACCACTGCCCCCTCTTTCTCTCCCCTATACCTACTCTCTCTCTCTTTCTCCTTCCGTATTACCTCCCATTAAATCCCACTGTTCCATATATTCTTCTTCCCCTACCCCTCCCACCCGACTACTACTCACCCCTTCACCGTCCCACACTTCATTACTTCCTCCCTTCCCCCGCCCACCCTCCTCGTCCCATCCTTCCCGTGGACACTGACCCAACTTTCCCTCCCTTCCCTATGTCCGTCTCATCCCCTTTGCGCCGATTCCATTCTTCCTTCCCTCTTTCGAAATGCTCTCTTCTCAAAGCTATCAATTAATTAAACTTGCCACCGCCAGGCTCCCTATAAATATTCACCACCTCCCGTTCGTCCCACAGCTTTTCCCCATCCTTCCCCCCGCCGCGCACCACTTACTGAAATCCCTCCCCTCACACCCCGTCCACTCCGAAACTATTGTCTCCTCTTCCTCCCACCTAGCCACCTCCACAGCACGCATCCTCCCCCCTCCCTCTCGCTCCTCCCGTCTCTCCCATCCTCACCTTTTATTTTTATCTATCTAGACCTTTTGCTGATTTTTCACGCCCTCTCCTCCCTCCGGACATTTTCCTGTGTGGGTCCTTCGCAATTTCGTCCCCGTTCTTCTTTTGTAATTTCCTCGGTCACGCTCAACTTACTCCTTTGCTTGGTTACCCATTGCTTTCGCTGCTCCACCACCGATGCTCTCTCAACGGCAGGAAAAGCCCATGCCTGCCTGTTTACGCAAAGCTGCTTCAAAAGTTTTTCCCCTTCGCCCTTTGTATTTTTTTGCTTCCAAAACAAAGTGGAGATTTGGCTCGCGCAGATTTTTAAGCTGATGAGCCGTCGTTATGCACGCGGGTAACACACAGATCAAGCTTGAGAATTGGCTTTTCTAACGCCCAGTACATTGGAATATTTTCCATTGATAATATGAAAAAGATATCTAAGATAATCCCATCACCGTAAAATATTTGTCAGTTGAGGATGAGATGATCCTTCTCTTTAACGCTTCATTGAAAATAATAGAATCAGGTGATTTTTTCCTCTGCCACCTGTGAGAATTATAACATGAATTAACAGGAAAGCCGGGGCAAATTTGAGTAAGGTTAATGCATTCAATACCGTCATTTTTGATCCGTAACAGCTGCTTTCCTTATTGCTGGACAAAATTTGCACGCAATTTTATGCTGTTGGGAATGATTTTATGGCGTTAACGGTATTTAGAATAACCATTGCGTCATTTTCAGTCAAGAGTGAGATCTCTTATTCTGACTCCTTGTTTTATTCAAGGGACAGGAACTAAGTCGATGATAAATTCGATTTTAACCTATTTTATATCGATTTATGTTCTGTTTCCTTTATGCGTTCATCCTGAGGATGCGTAAATCATACGCGCGATGTGGCACCTGCCTCTCCGAACGGAATCAACAAGATGTTTGGGATATGGCACGACCAATAAGACCATTATCTTCCTCATAATCAACCATTTTCCTCGCCTGCCCACTTCGACTGTCCACCCAAGTTCAAAATTAACACACCCTTCGAGAGACTGGGGCGACCCTCTCTGCCCACCCAGCAGCACTCTCTCTCTCTCTCCCGAGCCAAACCCACGCCCCAGTGACACGCACACCGAACCCTCCCTCCCCAGCACACCAAAACGACCCGAGACGGGCAACATGGTTCAGACGCCGCCATCTTGGCCTCAGCTTCCCCTCCCTCCCGGCCCGCCGCTAATCTCTCCTCCACCTCCTTGGCCCCGGACGACTCACGAGCATCCCCCCCGCACACACGAAACCATTGCCCGCCCGCAATGCCTCCCGAAGACACACGGCCTTTCTCCCGCCATTAGTCGACTCAATCCTCCCGACACTTCCTCCTCCTCCTCTCCCCTCAAAGCGCTCACCTCACGGCGTCTCCTATCACTCCCGCAAGACGTCGCCATTTCCCATTTCCCCTCTCCCCCAACCACCTTTCCCTCTTCGCCGGCTTCCCTCTCGCATCATCCCCTCACCTGTATCACCCCCCCCCTCCCGTTTCGCTCCCATTTATCCCGCCTCTCCCCATTTTCCCTTTCACTTGCTGTTCCTCAATAATTTCTCCCTCGCAACTGCCTGCCTCTCTCCTTTGCCGTTCACACGCCTCCATATTTTCATCGACATCTATGTTCCGTGGATGGGGAGTGCGAGGGATTGAGAGTGGTGGAAGGAGAGAATGAGGGAAAAAGAAAGGCGGGTGGCGCTACACTTACCCCCGCAGCATGCAAGACTTCCAGGAGGGCGTGTGGCGGGGGATGTAAGCACGCCATTCCGGCTCGAAAGGAAACAGAAAATAAAGGAATCGCGGGAGCTTTCGCCTCCACCTCCCACATCCCTTGCTCCCTCCCACGCCGTCACCCAATCTCCCTCGAAACTCCAACCTCGCCCTTATTTCCTTCCCTCTTTGCCCCAACAGCCCTTACCGCTGGTTCGCCCTCACCCCCATCCAACCCGCACCCAACACCCACCAAAACCTCCCTCCCTCCCCTTTCTTCCATCCAACGTTCCTCACGTTTTGAGTCCTCCCACATCCCTTCGCCTCCTCCTATCCTCCCTCCTTTCCTTCGTCTCCTCTTCCGCTCCCTTCACTTTACCTCTCATCCTCAGTCGCATACACATTACCGCCTCCACACTCTTCCTCGTTCCCGCTTCACCTCTCCATCCTTCACACACAAAAACCCGAATCCCCTTCTCCCATTTCCTCTCTTCCCTCTATCGCCTCCTTTCCCAATCCCTCTCCCCCTCTATCTCTTCTCCCCTTCTTCCTCGCCCTTCCCCAGCCAGCCCGACCCTCTCTAATTTTCCTCCCTTCTCTCTCCTCCTTTTTTCCGTTCTCGCCTCCTCTCTTCTCTTCTGCCGTCATCCCTTCCCGTGTTCAATCTTTATTTTTATCAGAAACTCGCGCACCCAACTACACTTATCTGTACTTCCACGCCCACCCCCCTTCCGGATCCTGGCTGCGTCTACGGAAATACGAGATTATTGAAGGAAATTGTTGGAGTAGTTATAATGTTGCATACTAATAATGCACGAATATTGAGTGGTTTTATTATTTGGTTCAAATATGTATTCCATTTAACGTTTTCACAATAAAATCAGCACCTGAATGTGAAGGTAGGGCGGTAATAGCAATTATTAGATAATGCATCAGTGATCTCCTCCTGTGACACTTCTCTTTACTTCCATCATCCTTTCTGCTTCTCTCTTCCTCTTCCCCTGAGGCCCTCCGTCACCTCGATAACCTACCAGATCCAGTTGCTGATATTATAAGACGTGATGCGTTGATCCTCTTATACACACGCGTATCAGGATGCACACGAATCCGAACACGCAGGTAAGCTGAGCTTTCGAGGAAAGATTGTTTGGTTAAATTGTCACATGGTTTCGGGATAGAAAGTTTTCTATTACAATCACCACATCTGAGGTCGCACGGATTAGGAAGTCTATTCGTTTATTTACCTCATGCGTAGAAAAAACCGGTTGGTATAATACAGAGGAGATTTGGAGAGTTCATAAGGATTGACTGACGGTAAAATGGACATGACGATGCTAGAGGACTGAAAGAGCTACTTTTGCTGAGAAGATAGAGTGATAAAAGAGTGATTTCATTATCCTCATAATGACATGGTCAAGGAAAGGAGACTGATTGCTTCTGAGTCACAAATAAATATGACAATGATGCAAAATCGATATGATTCCAAATGCCTTTGCCACTGAAGATAGTCATCATTTAAATAAGTTTTTGGGATTTAAGATGAATTTTCGCCATGGAAAATTCATCTCAAATAGATTTATTGATGGAAATACAAATGTGCTAGCCATATATACTGGAACGGTTATGAAAGGTTCTACGGAACAAGTTAATTCTAATGTAAACTGAAAATTATCATTCCTGCAGAGCCAAATTGATGCTTTACAACCAGATTAATACGTACGCTAATTGAGTGGTTAAATATAACAATCGCTTTAGGATATGGAGGACAAAAACAGACTAAATTGATTACACGTGCTCAAATAAAGAGAAAAGTAAACAATTATTCTCGATCATAATATTTACTTATCCCCACAAATATGGTAATACCTTTATTTCAAAGCCTCACACAAAAATGCTATTTATTTACATTCATAGAAAGGAACGGAAGATTTTGAAAATTTACAGCAGTGAATGAAAAAATGTGAAGCTTATGTGAGCTTATGAATGCTTAAGAACTTTTCCAGGAAGAAAAGTAAAATAACTTTTTAATTTTACTGGAACAGGGAAAAATTCCTCTAAATTTTTAATATTCAAACCTCACCTTCAAAACATTGATCAATTGTTAATTGAACATGCATATCATATTTATCCATGAACTTACGCATCCAAATGACATTATTACTGTGACAAATTTCTTCTGTGTGATTAAGGCCGAAGGCAAACATGGTGAAAATGAGGAAAATAAATAAAGCAAATATCATAACGCTCGCAGAAATTCAATTATTCACAATATGAGCACAAATTAATCCCTATTTTTTTAGCATTTGACCTTTAAAAAACAATAGAATGAAATTTTTGTTTAATATTACCCTTTGTTTTCCAAAACTTCATATGAATATCTCCATTGTTAATACCATCTATCGATGCTAAAGTCATTCGAGGACAGTGCACTAGTGTGAAGCACAGTGTATTAAACGGGAAAATAAAAAAATCATTGGGTAAAAAAATATATTATTTCAGTGATACGAATGTCTGCTGCAGCAAAAAGGATGTCATGTTTTCTTGACTTTACAGAGGGCTGCTATTTGAATTAAAGGAAGCCAAATTTTTAATGATATTATGTCATTTATGGAGTTTCTGAACCCAAAACTTGGATGGCCACGTAGGAAGTAGACAGAAAAATTTGAGCTATAACGGGAAATAGTGGAGAATTCGGCGCCGATGATTCGAGCAGTCTCTTATGAACAGATCGAGCAGATATCATGTCATTAAGATGACTCCTAATTGTTATTGACTCTGTTGCTTAAGATGGAATAACACGATATGAGGAAAAGGACCACGTGACGAATGCTCATAATTCAATAGGCCATAATACTTCAGCAAAAAAGTTACATGGAATCATTACTTCTGTTTTATTAACTAATTGCTCGCATGCTCATGAATTTCATTTAGCCCCACCAAGAGGAAGTGACGTGACTGAGAATGCGGTAAAGATATACTGCCACGCAGCAATTCATTGCTGTGAACGGAGAAGTTTCAGCATCGCAAAAGGTTGAAGAAAATTACAACCGGAGAAGTCCCTTCTCCCTGCATGCGTGTGAGAAATATACATTTTCATAACTCAGCTTCGTACATGTATGCCACGGAGATTCCTGGCAGACACAAGAGTAAGAATGAGAGAAGCAAGAAGAGGGCGATTTGCATAATTGATATGCAACGACACAGTCACGGACGCATGACACGATGGAGCGCTGCGCTCAATCTCTGCTGAGGACCCACTGGCGAACCGTAAAATGTCGTACATTTGGATTAGTTTGGCGTCAGCCGTCTCGCTTGGAGAAAATGAACTTAGGTGAGGAGACCATTCCACAGGAGCCCGAGAGAGAGAGAGAACTGGATTGAAACTGAGGTTGATTGAAGAAGTGGTTTAATTTGGAAGAGAAGAACAATGACCAACATGTGGATATGCATCATATGAAGGGATCATTTATTTAAATAGGATCATCATTTGGAATGCATCAACGGAGAGAAATTAGAAATTTTTACGCTTTTCCATACGTATCAGAATACTTTTCCCAGTAAGTTTTATAAAACTGATGCACACGCCGTATTCATGGATGCTTTTCCGAGATTGAATACGAGGCGTTGTAAATAATCCGGTAAAATAATGAAACAGGAGGAAGCCAAATAAACGCGTAATTTTATTTGAATATTAATGTTAATTTACCATGCGTACATAAAATTGGCATTCATATAATTTTTAAAAGTAAATTAGTATCGTCCTAAAATGATAAATTCCTCAAATTCCTCCAGAAAGAAACTTATTTCCACGTTCATTTTTCCTCATCAGGATTACTACTGCTTAGTTTATTATGACATTACTGAAGAGTTAAACTTAAAACTCCAACGGCTGATGAACTCATGTGCCAGGTTCATTTATAGCAAGAGGAAATCTGAACAGATCAGTCCCTACCTACGAGAACTAGGGTGACTATCAGTCACTCTTAGGAGAAAATATTTCTTGGGATTGTTTATTTTTAAATTATTCCATAATCATAAGCCAGGCTACCTGCTTGATATGTTTCCTAAAAGACAAACAACTGAAAGTTCCTTAAAAATTAGACAAGTTTATTTTTACTACCCAACACATCAGAGCAATGCACATGAAAAATCTTTTGTTGTTAATGCCATAAAATTACGAAATTCCCTACCCACGAGCGTAACCTGCACGCAATCCATACTTTATTTTAAAGAAAATTACTCGGAATATCTATCTAAAACTTTGTACAATTAGGTATTTCCTACCTTTGTATATACCTGTAAAATATAATATGCCACGTAGAACATTTTCACCTGTATATAATACCTTACTTAATCGCTTATTGTCTTGTTAAATGCCAACTGGTGTACAAGTTTAATTTGTATTGCTTTTCTGAGGTGGCTTTGCCACAGAAAATATATAAAATGTAAAAAACCGCTAAATATCTCTAGCTAGAGTTCCAAACTAAGAACGGATGGTATTTTGTTTTTGCCCCAAGCTATTCTCGTGTGGAAATATCCTTGCACGAACCCTGGAGTCAACAGCAATATTTTTGACAACCACTTCAATATGCTGCTCTTCTCGCGAAAGGTTAAAAACTTATTGCATCTAGACGAAAAGCAAGGATCCTCTTTCAATCGGTATTTACTACAATTCCTCGAAAACTTCGCTGCAATTCACGCACGGTATCTTCCATGAATCTTTATTCTGCACCTCCCCTATTCAGTGCTTAACAAGGGACCCAAACCTTGCTTAATGCGCTTGTCTTACATCGATCTCAAGGGGTTGCTGCTTAACGCACTCTTCAGTGATTGAATGCTTTTCCCAATAAAAATGAAAAATAAATCATCACACCAATCACTTCCTTCACTGACAGTGCCTTTCTGAGGGGCTCGAGTCTCCATTAACTGAGGGATAAAAGCGATTACATTTATAGGCCCTTATTTTAGAGTATAATGGCAGAATGAGAACAGGTTTCAGAAGCTTTTCAGATTATGAGATGCAAGAAAATGTAATGTAACATTACAGATTGTGCGTGACCACAAAGAGAAATTTTTTAGCAGCTCAAAAATCAAAAAAGAACTAGAAGCAGATATTGAGGGCGTGGCGTGACTTTGAACCAGGAGAAGAATGTCAGCTGAATGAAACCAACATAAAACGCGATTGGTTGGCAGATATATGTTCACTATGCATTCAGTATCCTCCGCAAATCAATAAAAATAAATTATTACAAGAGAGTATTGTGCGGTTCCAAAATGGTAACATGGAAGAAGATACGAAGATATGCACATAAAGGACATGTAGTGAATTCAAAGCACGATTATAAGGGTTTGACTTTACTGTCAGTGTGAGCACATTTCGAGTACTGAATATTTTTTATTAAGATTATAAAACTTACTCGGTACCTAATACGCTTCCAAAGATCTTATTTTTGAATTATTTATCGAGGAAATCACTCACGCAGGAAATAACTAGCATGTTTGTAATAAAAACATATTAGTAGAGCAAAGACTTTCGGACGAATAAATTCCATTCAAGAGGTCTTTCAGGATTGGATGATGATGAAGACGTGTTGGATATGAAGGATTCCAGGTAAAATCAAATAACTACTAAGTAATGTTAAAACGCTGAGAAAAAATACGATACATAGGCGTTCTAAGCAGTACTAGGAGAAGCTACTGCGTGGAAATAATCAAATACACGGAAGATAATAGGTCATTGAAACAAGTCAATGAAATATTCCATGTGTCTCTGTTTCTATGATAGAGCAAATTTATTAAGGATTAAACTGACAAAGAAAATCATTTTATTGAATTTACGTTTGTGGCCATAAAGCAATTAACGATTGCTTAACAAATTCCTTCAAAGTCGTTGGTACAAGATGAATGAATTCTTACATTTGCACGTGCGCTGAGCTGAATGAGCTAAAATGCTACCAGCGATTTTTTTGCCAGTAAAATAACACATTTTCCAAGCCGGACGTAAACTTTGAGGAACGATGGCTTAAAGAGTTTTACTTAGCTGAATACACATTCAAACATTCATTCTTCAGGTGACGAGGAATGAATGCATGATTTGAACCTCTACACGTCGAATCCGCTTCAATTGACGTGTCTGCATGAATAAGAAATATCTAATAAAAATATACCAGACCCCCAAATATACCCCCTCCTCATTCGCAAATCCAGCAACCCCGCCCATCCGTCGTATACCTACCGCTCGCCCTCGTCCCCGCCCTCATCTCCAAGTCTCTCCTCCAATGTTGGCCTCCCTTCAAGCCCTTGCGCCCTTTCCCCCTCAAACTCAGTGCCGACTACTCCTTCTCCTCATCTTCCTTCACTTTCCCTCCCCCAACTCAACCACATCCCCCGCCCCGCCCACACACGCGGTGCCTCAACCGCAATTTGCGTCAATCAATCGGCTACAATACTCGAAAGTGGATTATTGTGCGGGAGAAATTTGCTCCGGAGTCGAAGGAAAGGGTTTTGCCAAGGCTCCCTGCGAGGACGCGGGGTGGTGTGGGAAGGTTTTGTGGGAGGATGCCGTCTTGATGGAGAAAGAGGGGGTTGGTGCTGATGCGGAGGCAGAACCCTTGGACGGGATGTGTGGGGGAAGTGGGGGGATGGTGCGCGAGGAATGGTGCGGAGTGGGGAGGGGAGGGGGAGACGAGATCGACTCTCGAGGTGCTGCGGCATTCACCGCCACGTCACGAGGGAGGGGGATGGAGGGGAAAGGTGTCGGGGTGAGGGAAGGAATTGGGCGAGGACGAAAGCACGAAGGAAATGCGCCGAGAAGGGCTTTTGTTTGGATCCCATACTGCGTAACTGAATGCGACGGTGGGAGATGAGTTGAACGATGGGAGGCGAGGAAATGCCGCCCGATGCAAATTTCTTAGCAATGTAAACATCCTGTGTGCTAGCGGAGTACGCACGCCACTCTCTTGAGCGGGAATTTATTAATGAAGTATTATTTTACGTCGTCCGAACGCACAACAATCCGTGGAAAATTTGAGTGCCCGGTCATGGCGAACGAAGATTTATGCTAATGTTTTCCCGTCTCTACGGAAAGAAATGAGAACGCAAAGGAGAAAGCGATGGTGATTAATGACTGGGGGAAATCCGCTTCGGAGAGATACCTGTCGAGGTGTGCCGCTGGTGAAGAAATTTGCGTCTTTATTTCGCCGTCTCACCGCGGCAGTGCCTTGAGGGATGAAGTAAGTATAGATCTCTTTTCCTGCCATGTGCCATGGCGACATTTAAGCCAATGTTTGACGACTCAATACTACTCACCTTCTCTTTTTCACTGTTGGCCTTGGCGGGTACCGCTGCGCCATTCATTTTGGCCCGCGGTGAGGGCGTTTCCTTGCATGTAGGCGGAAGAAGGAAGTCTCGAAATAGTATAGCTACTCGTGATGTTTATCCTGTAGCAAAAGCTCTGCATAAAAATGAAGTATTTCCTACCGCAAACCTTTGGTGTCATTATAACCTAAGTGAAATCTAATTTAACGACCGTTTTCGTCCAACTGAGCTTCCAAGCCCTCTATACGCCACAACAAATGATTAACGGCATGTTTCTAATGTAATGGATAGAGATAGACAATATATTTTTCTTTAGCAATTGTTATTCAGCTAAGAAGACTATCACACTGCTTTCTGAAGGAGAATAAACGAGGCACAGCATTTCCTTCGCAAGAGCTTAAGAAATATATTCCATTATATAAATAACCCCGAGTTCACATACCGTCTTTCCCATGCATTTTCCTTTGCTTTTCTTTGCAACTCCTATGAATATGAAGGCGTGAACGTAATTTTTGGAGGACCAAAATAAGTGTTTCTTCTCCGCTGGGAACGACTCTGCTTCGGTCACCTCCTCGGCTCGTAAATCCAGGACCTTGATGACGGCTGCTTTTTGCCGCGTGTTGTGGCGTAAAGCCGCATGAGCTATCGATCAGCGTGGGTGGTTTCTGGTGCATTGTATGACCGAGAGTTTTTTCTCTTCCATTTCTGAGGATACCGAGGAGAGCGGGCGGCCGTATTTCTCGATTTCTTTCGCCAATTTTACTGCTGCGTTCAACTTGTTCCATTCCCGATGGGACTCTTCTAGACTCTCTCATGTGGCCACATAATGAGGGTATCATCCACGTAGCATGGCCCAGCAATGGGTTCACAGCAGTGGGAGGAAAACTTTCAGCACTGGGGAGCAATACTACTCCTCGAATATGTCAATAACATGTAGGATTCCAAGAGAAAATCGGAGAGTGGGCGGAGAGTGAGATGTCGTTGCTATCTTCACATCCTTTTGTAGTAAATTTCCAATCTGCAGTAAAAAATATTTCACCTCCTAATATTGGATGAACTCAAGAGGATTATTTGTTGGTCCTCATTCCAATAGGATGAATGAGAAATGTAGATGATACGATTTTATTCATTGGCCTCTCTACCTCTGCTCAGTGGGATTCCGTCTGGGGTATTCCATATCATCATAATAATCTGACAGCAGAAGGAAACCATAGTTTCAGCAATTATTTTAATAAAACAGAGAAGACTTGAGAGTGCGTTTCAGAACCCAATATAAAGCTATAAATATAATATCTCCCATATCCATTTTCATGAAAACAGAAAAGCAAATTCCTTCGTTATATTGGGTTATGCAGCTTCAAATATATTATATGGTTTTTCTCAGTATCTCGTGGTACTCCTGTGAAATTTCTTACAGGCTATTAAATTCTTTATAAACGTGAACACTTCGAATTTCACAGACAATGAGTAAGTGATGTAGCATCATTCTACCAATTTTACCCTCGTGAATGGCACGTACAAATCAGCGTTAACAGAAGGAATGAGCTGAGGGTTTCGGCAAGGATTCTGTTGAGCAATTGAAGATTGATTTACCAAATTCAACGCGACTTGTTACTGTAGTGAGCTTACTAGTGTGGCTGATCAGTGCATTCGCGATAATCAGGATACCGGGTAGGGGAGGGTGAAATAAGTGTACGTAAATGTGAGCATCAATTTTCCCTTTCATTCACCGGAAAAAATATTAGTACTGGAGAACCAAAAAATCTAAACTATTGCAGTTACCTCACCCTGGAATGTGTCACCTCCACGAGTAAAAAGCCAATGATGCAACAGGCAACATCGGAGAAAAGAGAAGATAAAATAGTGATTGAAAGCAAAAAGTGTCCCTTCATGCGAATTCCTAGAAATAGGAAAGCAGATGGAGACGCATAAGTAAGGGAGTTAATCAGCAACAATGGCTTCCAAATATAGTTCCACCTCAAAGCAAGGGAGAAGATGGGCCAGAAAATTATATCTGCCTCATCAATAATTAGCCCCTGGTTTATTTTGCTATAATGACTACAATATCGATAATAATCTTCTAGTAAAATGTAATTAGATTATAAGATGATAGTAGCTCTCAATTATCTATCCAGATGTAAAATATTATTGCGTTCTCTCACTGATCTTCTTCTCTCCTCTCTGCTTAATTGATCAGAGATCAGAGATGTACTCTCTTATAACTTTGTCTTGTACCTGATGATGGCTCTGTGAGCCGAAAAGCGTTGTACGCAATAAAACAATTTGTGGAAAAGTGCAATTGTTTCTCTTACATTGATCAGAGATCTTTATTTTGTTTCCCTATCTCGAAGCTCCTGATCAATTTTCCAAGCCTCAGTATTTTTGATTCAGTTATGGTTATATCCAGTTATTCATGTTATTTTTGCAAAGAGTATGACAGAATATTTCATATTGCCAATGTTTAAGTAGAGTTCTTTATTCCTATATCATCTAGTGATTTAAAAACTAGCATTTAACCTCACCAACCTACATTGGTCTCTTTTCTTTAGATCACTGAGCAACATGCAGCATGGATAACTATAACAATTGCCTCTTGTAGATGAAATATTGTATTTCAATATTTAACCTTTTTATGCATTCTCCGTCATTTGATCATTCATTCAAAACATGTAAAAGCAACTTTGACGCTATAGGGCCAATAGTTCTGTCTAACAAAATCTTAAAAATTATTAACCATTAAATGTGCTTTAAAAATAACTACATGTGCTACATTATAATTAATAATGCATCATTCAAGAATATTCACATGATATATTTTTATGATAACGGAAAAAATGATAATGAAACATAATATTGAGGAGGAAACATAATAAATTCCTTATTTATTATTCCGCGAATTCAGTATTCAAGACAGAAAGAAATAAAAAGTGATCACATTGAAGTGTACTCTAAATCAGGGCATTGAAAGTGAGAAGCAAAAATAAAATCAGGCATTTTAAATGATTAAACCAGTTCATATCACTAATGGAAAGTAAATTGAGTAACTTGGAACTAGTGCGCGAGTTATTTATTCACAACATAGATATAATTAATTATGTGATTATTTCGTACTGAAAAATACCGGGAACCTAAAGCATGAGTTAAATTTGACATAAAATGTATACATAAATGGCTAAACTCGGCTATTTTAAAGTTTTATCAAACTGATGATTAATAATAATTGATCACGTGAGTAGTAACTGGAGGGAAAAACATTATATTCAAGACTATTTCTATCACGAATTTCTGAATCCGTAAAGGAGCTCAGTGATTTTCTTGCCCGTACGTTTTCTCCAGACTAATATTCCGCAGGCCATAAAAAGGCACATTTTAAAAAATTTCGTCATATGTGCCTAGTATTTGAAACTTTTATCCATAGTAATGACTATACTTCACAATTCGTTCAACTGTTCTGATACTTTACGCGTCAACTATTTAAAATAAGTATCTATAAATTAAACATTAATTATAAACGAGGGCCATAGCGGTAAATTAATAGTACTACATTTGAAAAAATAATATTTCAATGTCTAATATAGAAGCGAAATACGATTGATGATAACATTTTAATGATGAGAGATAATAGATCAATTAATTTGATAATGAAAATAGTATGAAGCTGTATTTAAAACACAGAAATTTATAGATATGAAAATATATGTAACATATATGCACCAAATATATATGTGTATCATGTGCGAAATATTGATTCAATATCTAGGAAGAGACTTTTTATGCACATGCAATTAATTCAAAAAATTTCTCACGTGTTAATACTTTTTTTACGAAGGCAAGATGGCCACTCTCATTAAAATCCTAATTTCAAGCAAGTGAAAAGTCTCATATGATCATACTGACGTAAATAGTCTCACTACCGAAGAAAGGAGGTAATAATAATTCAAAGGCAATATGTAATTTAAGGTACTCAAATAATTAAAATATGTAATGCAACCTCACCCGGAATTACAATACATGAGTAATTAGGTATCGCGGATCAAATCGAAAATCAGTCAAGTATTTGTGAAAATATACCTACTAAAATTATCCGCTCAATAAATCCGCGCCTAAAGGCAATCCAGCTGTAATTACACGTAAAGTGAATTTTGCTGACTAATAACGGAACAAAGGAACTTAGATAAGATATGGTTTATCTCCCTGAATTTGAGGTTTCATTCTTATTCCATTGGCAACCTCGTGTCACGATAAAATCCTCTTAATGCCCATAATGGAATTGTACCAAAAATTAAGTCACATACTAGCAATGTGTGATATGCTTATCTGTATGCGCCAAAAAATAAAACTCGATGCATAAATGGTTAGCTGCAATAATATGCTACCTAAAACTATCTGACGATGGATGTGATGAACACCATCATGTGGCAAATTACTGACCAAAAAGATGAATGCTGAAGTCTATATGAAATCCAAATACCAATTACCTTGAGAACATACCATCGTATTGACGAGTTCATACGACGAAATGAAATGATTGCCAAGAAAACAAAATCCTATTATGTTGCAAATACAAACAATAGGCTGACTGCAATTAGAGCAGAGAAATGCTCAAGGTAAACCAGACTACTTGATCGAAACAACGGTGCTAAGTTAATGAATGCGTAATTACGAATTCATTGAAACAATACAGATTTAATTTATCGCAGAACTTGATTGAGATCTCTCATGTGAAAATTAACAACAGTTTGCACAGTCCTGAGGCTTCTCTGCGAGAAGCCAAGAGGACGCAGATTTTCGGAGACCCAAATCTCATATTTCTATTATCATTTTTTCAATCAAATACGACAAAAAGTGGAACCGGCGTAGAGGAGCCATGATTGGAATCAAATCCACCCACTCACTCGAGAGGACGGCAGCGGGAGAGGATCGCTTGACACTCTTCGCTCAGGCCTCAAGTATTCGCCGAGCTACAGCGTCGACGGTGATAAATTCTAACGCAGCCAAACTTGGACGATTGCCGAGAACAAATGCCACCCGCGACGATCATTGTCGCAACGGAAAAAGACTAGTGCAAATGGAATAACACCGATGTCGAACGAGGGAATGTGAAACAGAGAGAGAGAGAAAAAATCCCCGATGGTGGAGTTACAGCGATGTTGTAGGAGTTTGAAGGTGGTGGGAGAAAAAGAATGGGATTGGCGAGGGAGGTACGAATGGAAGGGGAGGAGGAGGAGAGGATGAGATACGGAGGAGGAGGATGTGAGTGGGAGGGGAATGTCAGTGGGAGGGCAAAGGATACATAGATTCCATAGGAGGACGAGCGTGAGGGCGGGGGAGAATCGGAGAGGGACGGGGAGGGGAAGGAGAGGAAGAGGGGGGAAGCATCGCCCGTATGAGTTTTCCGCTGCCTTGGACAGCGACGCCCTTAGGTGATCGATGACGTATCGGTGTGCTTCCCTCTCTTGCACCCCCCCACAACCCCTCCCGTCCCCTCTTCATCCTGCACCCCACCCTCTCCCCATCCCTTTAATCCCTCTCCACCCCTCCACTCCATCCTTCTCGCTCTCTCCAGCCACACCCTCTCTCTCCCCTCTTTTCTCCCTTTCCCATCTTTCTATCTCTTTCACTGTCTCTTTTCATTCCATCACTCTCTTCCACCAACCTCCCACTCCCTCCCCCCTGCCATCCATTTCACCACAATTCTCCAATCTTTTATTTTCCTTTCTATCTTGTATATAGAAACACATTTTCTGTAAATAACCGGGTGAGTGTGTGTGCATATTTCCACATACATGTATTAACACAAACTTAAACTCCTCCCCTTACTCTTTCTCATGCTCCTTATCTCTTTTCATCCGGCCTTTTCCCTCCTCTCCCATCTTCCCCAGTGAGCTCTCCACAGTGCCGTGGAGAGGTCCTTGTGTACTCCCCGAATTTTGCTCGTTCCAAAGTCTCCCTACGACAGCCCTTCAACTTTCACCCCATTTTATACTTTTCGATAGTTTAACACTTTCCTCTTCAAACTTGCCTGTTATTTCGTTACGCTTCTGCGATCAAAATGGCAGGCCAGTCGCGAAGTCCAATTGATCTCAATTCCACCGTCATGAAGCCACTTCACCCGTTGACGCTGTCCAAACCCATCGGATTAACGTAACCTATTTTGCCCTAAAAATTCGAAAAATAAATTTCCCTGCTCTCCGCCTACTTATCAACGACACTGAAATTGTTGAGATTGGAGGAAGCTATTGCTGGAGTCACGATAACGGTGAAATAATGGTCAAATTGACGCCGATTTGCAATGCATTAATAAAGCATTTTCTAACATTTTTCCCTGCATTGATTAAATGAGTGATATAGAAATATATATTATGTTGGCCACAAATTTCTTGTATAAATACTATTGCTGCCGTTGAAACTTATATGGAAAGAAACAAAATATTTTTGCGCACTCCTTAAATTCCAAGTCATCGTAATCTTTCATGTCAATTACTTAATATTTACCTGAAAAAAGAATGTTAGGACATAGAACTTTGAGCTCCTCACAACGTACATTACGTATGTAACAACTGAATATTCTCCAAAGTAAACTATACAAAATAAAAACAGCAACACGGGATATAAAGCAAGGTTTATGGTCCAAAAGTTTGATGAATTGACGAATTTTCAGGCTAGTGTAGTAAAATAGTCCATTCCCGAAAATTACAAAGTTTTGTCACTAAAATGCCGAGAGATTAACTTTACCAAAACTTATCTTTTGAATCCATGTTTATACACCCGTCATGTATGATAATGCATCTCTATCGTGAGCCAGATACAAATTTTATTCCGGGTGTGCACACTAAAATGGAAAAACCAGTCATGTGTTCGCCACAGAGTAATACCTTTTCATTCGAGTTTCAGACGAAGATATTTTCAGGCGTGGGAAGGAGGAATTAGTTACTCTCAAATAGTGTAGGGACATATCCTGTAAGCTATTTTATATTTATTTTATATAGGTGAGTTGGAAACTATAAAAAAACAAAGAAAAAAGCAATAGCTTAGCAGCCGAAAGTTTCCATCATCAGTTACCTCCTTCTATTTAGACCGTGGCTCATTATATGCTCCACTATGCTCTCTGCGTCATGATTCAAAAGTTAGACATAACCCATTTCAGAGCCGTTGCGAATGCCAGTTATCAGTCAACAGGTCTAAAAATATATTTTTAGGTAAGTGTAAAACATTGTAGTTCCAACTTCGGTTTCAATGCATTAACAAAGTGTTGTGTCCAGCTCTTGTTTCACCCATTACCCTCATTTAACCAATTGTTAGTAATTTTTGCCAAAGTATTCTCTCCTTTTATCCTATCCTAGTATTTCAAGGAATATCTATTGTATTTAACAGTAAAACTAACATTTTCAGAGACGTTTACAACAGACGATTTACGCGCACATTTACGTAATTGATGTTATTTTTTTGTAGCTATCACGTGGAAAAACAGTAACTGATATCAGACATTTCAATTAAATACTTTTATCATATAATTGACATTAGGCCATTGCTAAATGAACTAGAAAGTAAGATACATCCATAATTTACAGCCGCATATTATAGGTCAGAAAGTCCGACGCATAAATCAGCAATATTGTTATATTTAACTTGAACTCTCTTTGACGCAGATGATGATAGCACGCTAAGTGAAAAAAAATGCTTGAGTCCTCCCGCTTAATCCCCTTAATTATAAAGTATACCCAACAAGGGAGCGCGTAAATTATGTCAAAAGCCGATACCATCAATTCCCGCAAAATATCGGGGAAGTCGAGATACCGGAGACGTCGAGATGGCATCGTCACTAAAAATTACTCACTCTCAACGCTGGGCGTGAAATATTCATGAACCCGTTGCCGCCGATTCGCGGAGAGATAAAAATAGCGGAATGCAAGATCGCCGGTTCGGCGGCGGAGGGTGGGAATTGAACGCAGTGGAATGGGAACGAAGCGGGGGCCGGGAAATGGTTGGGCGTGCGGGAGAATGCGCCGCGCGGACTTTAGATAACGGTGCCGAGAGGAAATGCGGCTAATCGGACTGTTCGCGAGATCGAATATTCACTTTCACCCTGTGATTAGTTTCCGGGACGGCGTAATCTCGCCGCGGTGAGCTCTTAACGGCAGCTGATGGATGCGATCGCTAGGCGATAGCCGATTAAATCCTCCCCCTCCCCCAACCTCCCGGCTGATTTTCAACAGGCGCGCTCCTCATGCTCTAAGCCTCCGGAAGATCGCCGACAAAACCTCGCACGCTCACACTCTCCGGGAATGCAAGCAGTTCGAAACGTGCATGAGTTCCCTGCGGCCATCCAAGCGAGAGGGATCTCGTGAAAAGAGAGGGAGGGAGGTGGAAAGAGATTTCGGGAGTGGGTGGCGTTTTGAGTGAGGGTGCAGGATAGACCGTTGCGGAAGTGGCAAAGAGAAAGAGGAGAGAGAGAGACACCCTGTCGCGGTTGCAGCGGCCGACCGAGCCCTTCACGGAAAAGAGCCCCATTCTTCACGGGGGAGCCCTTAATTCTGCACGCCCGTTACGTGTTTTGGACGGCCGCCGTGGATCCTGGAGGGCGCGAGCGCTCTGCCCAACTCTCCCTTCACCACATCTCTCCCGCCTCACCTCCCCTACCTCTCTCGCCTCTCCTCGTCCCAGCATCCCCTCCTCCCCCTTTTCCAACCTCCGACTCCGGCGAGGGATTTTGGCGGGGAGGGGCTGGGAGAGGGGGGAGGAGGGGCGGGGGGAGCGGACGGCGTGCACCGAGGCCTCACCTCCATCGACCCAAATGGACTCGCCCGGAACTTCCCCGAGGACTCCGGGTAGCAGCAGCAGCAAGCAGCCGCGGCTGCAGCTATCCCCCGCCTCGGGCCTACCCTCCGTCAACAGAGACACGAGGGAAAAAGGGCCCAAGGAGTCAACATTATTTGCCGGCGAACCGATCCTCTTCCTCCGGACGGGATGGACTCCCTTATTCTCCCCCCTAGCCCCCACACCCTCTCCATCTCTCCAACTGCAGACGCTCTTGAGATTCGCAAATCATACCCGATGATCATAAGCATCCTTTCCGTACGCCAACTCACTCGCCCTCCTCAGCTCGGCATGCTCCTCTGTTTGACTTAATCTTCCAAAAATCATCATCCTTCCCTCTCCGGTCTAAATTCATCGGTGGCTGGTTAAAAGGTCGGCAAGCCGAGCCACACCTTCCGATTCAGCGCGAGACGGAGAGAGCAAGTTGGGAGGCACTGTAAGGTTCAATTCAAGGAGTTGTCGGGGACGAATCGGCCTCAGAGCGAGGGAGTAAGATGGACGGGGATGGCAGGGTGAAGGAGGGAGCGACGAAGGAGTGAACTCGGGGGAAAAAGGAGGCCAAAGAGGAGTAAGGGGGGCCCGGGGGTCTAAGATGTGGATCGAGCGACCCACGGGGCAGGCGGGGGACCACCACTGGTGGTCCGGGAGGCGGCGAGCCCGAGCGCTGCCTCGAATCGGAAATCGGAGGATGGTTTTGTCTGCCACCGTAATGTGCCCGGGTGAATTAAACTTACATCACATCTGGAAGTCCATTCACCCCTTCCGCTGCCACCAAGTGCATTTCCCGAAAACCTCCTGGAGTTTCATCTTCTTTCAATTTTGATTTCTCGCATCAAAACTGAAATTCGGGGAATGTAATATCCCTCGAGACTGCATCTCCTCTTACGGTCTCAAATTCACAAGGGTCTTGACATGCCATCGTCAATGGGGAAAAGTGGATCGACACGGCAAGATTCAATGAAGACCGTTAGCATTCTATGGCATAATGGCGTGCAAATAGGATTAACATGACTGACATATTCGACAAATATTCGATGAGCAATGATACACTCTCCAAGAGATCAACCCACATTTATCTTAATTGTACCCATATAAACCTGATTTGCAGCACGATAATTTGAAAAGGTGATATATAGTGCTTCTGAAAATCGCGATAAGAGGCAATGAAACCATGAATGCAATTTTTGAATACATACACAAGCAGTAGCTCAAAAACGTAACGGAAAGTTACGGGTGGTATACCGCGCCTAATATGCAATACATAAAAAACGTCTTTTGTTGCATTGCATTTGCCACATTTAGGTTTGCTCTACTGGTACAAGATATAGTTACGGTTCCTTTTTTTCATTCTGAAAACACTTTTGGGCCGGAAAGGAACATTAATTTTTAGTCAATTAATGGATTAAAAGTAAAATACACATATTTTTTATATGATTTACATGGTCAGCGATTTATTTTCTTAATTTGTCTAAAAAATTCCAAGGGTAACAAAATCTAGAACAGCAATACGAATGTTAATTACTATGCGAAGTAAACAGGAATATGTTTTCTTACACCAATCGGGGAATGAAAAGGAAACTTAAAGACGGAATTTCGTATTGGTATAGCATGGGGAAGAATAGTAACAGAAGTTCATGAAGTATTTTAAGTAAGCTCTGACGGCACGATTTCTATTACGTTACCACACAAAGATTTTCCCTTTCCTTTGAAGAAAGTACGTTCACCAACACGACTGAGAAAAAACATTTTTCTTCGGTTACCTTTTTTAATACTTCGAGTAAACGTCTTAAGGCTGGACACGGTATTTGTTCAAGCGTTGCGCGTTTTCTGCGGAGGAATGTAAACATGGGATAAGTATTCTAATCGCGAGTAAAAATACGGGGGCAAAAAGCGAGAGAAACCAAAAAGAAAATCCCGGGTAAAGATAACTTGTCGGAGAGAGGGTTAAGGTCGACGGGAGGAGAGTAAGACTGGAGCAGTGAGTAGTGAGCATGAGTTACGCAGGGAATTAGGGAGGGTGGGGTGGGGACGGAAAAAAAGAGGCGACGCGAGGGAGAGAGGAGTTAAGGAGCTGGTATGAAGGGAGGAGTGTTCCTTCGAGCGATCTCATCTCTCTCCAACTCCCACCACCACGGCGCCCTTCCTCTCCACCCCCTCTACCCTCAGGGGGTGGAATAATCTCACTCCTCACCCTCCAGGCCTCTACAACCCCACCCATCCCCATCCGGTCCCACTCCCACGCCACACCAACCCTCCCTCCTCCTCCTCCTCTTCTTCCTCGACACCCCCCTCCCCCAGCAAACGCGCTTCCTATTCCGTCTCCCGTTACTAGAGCACCTCCTCTCTCATTTTCACCTCTCCCCACCCCCCCCTCATTGTATCCCTCCGGAAACGACGGCCTTTAACCTCTCAACACGATCTCCCAACCTCGCACGTAAATCCCAATAACTTGCACCGCGCGCTCATTTCATCCTCTCCCGTCTCCTCCGGCACACTGCTCGAGCCTCCCCACCACACACACACACACAATCCCCGACTGAAAAACTCACTCTCTGCCTCTCATCTCAATCCCCCACCGCTCTTATCTTCCCTCCGCTCTCACCCCCTCCCTGAATGCTATCCGATCGCGTGGGTGGGAGGCGGAGAGGAGGATTGGGGTCCCACCTCGGTGAGGCCCATCACTCCACCCATTACCCGCCCCTCCCCCCTTCGATCCCTCGCCGGCTGTCTTCCTCTAAGCTTCGCGGCCCACTCATCTCCCTCCCTCACCTCCGCACATTCTTCTCTTTCACTCCCGCTTCAAAACTCCACCCTCGCTTCTTCCCACTCTCCTTCCCTCTGACTCTCTCCCCTAAAGCCCACTACAAGCCTTAATCCCACTCTGCATTGCTCCATTCGCATTACCCGCTCCGCTCGTCTCGGCGTCTCTTTCCCTCTCACCAGCTTCCATTTCTCCCGACCGTCTTTCCCCCACTCATACCCTCCCCATCCTCTACCCGTGCCGATTACTACTTTACCCCACCCAACTCCCTTCCGATAAGCTTTCTCCCGGTTCTTCCTCCAAATCCTCTTTTCCCCTGTTGACCTCTCCTTCCACTACTTCCTTCGCTCTGGGTTCCTCCCGTGCTCGTCTCATGTTTTCAATCTTCTCTTTCTCACTCTCACCAGCCATCCTCTCCCCTCTTTCTATTCTCGCTCTTCTATTGATGATAATGACCCAAAAGTGTATTCTCCAAAACAATTTTCAAATGTTTTCTCAGAGCGCAAGCCACCCCGGCCTGTGTCCCCTGGCTATTTTCTGATATGTATGGTGGTTTCAAGTAGGGTACCGATGTAGAGGCAATCGCTTTCATTTTAATTTTGTTATCTACCTGAACATCTCCGTTTTCCTGTTCCTTTTCCATCCATTCTTCAATTCGTTCATCACAGTCCTCACCCAACCAGTTTATAATTAGCTTTAGTTCCCATTTCACCTGTTTCCATGCCCAGTTTAATGGAAAAATGTATTCAGGCGACTGGTGACTGGCGGAAATTATCTCGGAATTCCGTAACCAAAGAGCAGAAGGCCTCAATTCGCGTCTGGGAATAAGTTGAACACGATTCCGTTTCTTCTTGACTTCAGAGACTATACATAATGAAAGCCTTCTCAGCTCAAGGTTTCATACAAACCAACATCAAGGCCGAGAAAAATCCTTTGAATTGGTTGAATTACTGTCAAACGGGAGTTATTCCTGAGAATATTCGGTAAATGTTCACCGATAAAAACGCAAGATTGCGTGAATTGGGAGGAAAGACGACATAGAAAATGATGATATTTGAAGAGAAAGAAAGGGCAAAATTAGGGAACGAGGAAAGGCTGTTTGGGGTAGCGTGGGTAGTGTTGGAGTCGAGGGAGGGAGGAGGTGAGAGGGAAGGGGTGAAGCAGATAGGCTTAGGGATCAAGGGAAGGGTGGAGAGTGGATGAGGAGTGGGGGTTGGAGGTGTGGCGAAGGGGAGGAGATACAAGAAAAGAGAGGCCATAAAAAATAATAAGGCGGAGTAACGGCGAAGTTGAGGTGCGTTGTTTCCTTGTTTGCACAATGACGACTTGTTATCTCTGCATTCACAACTTCCCCTGCCATGCAACCCCGTTCCATTTCCTCTCTTCTATTTATCTTGCTCTTTCTTTCTCTCTCCCTCTCTTGCTCCCCACCCCAAAACACTCCTCCCATCATCCCCTCCCTCCGCCTACCATACTCCCAAACTCCTCCTCCCTCACGTTCCTTGCCACTGCCTACCACCACCAGTCCACCCCCACTCTCACGGCCCGCTTTCATTTTTCTTCGCCGCCTCGTGTCGGACGGGCAGAGGGGTGGAGCGGGAGGGATGGGTGGTTGGTGGGGCAGAAGGAACGAAGAAGGGGAGAGGGCGGTGGGTTGGGTGGTGGAACGGGTTGGAATCGCGGGGGTGAAGGGCAATAGGAAAGGGTTCCTCGGGTTGAAGGCATGAGAGGAGCGTAGAGGTTAGGGTCCTTCGACGCCATCCATGTGGCTGGGAACGTTGGGCAGGCGGGTGGAGGGGCGAGGGGGGGATGGACGATGTGGAAAGGGGGGCCAGCAACCCCCTGAGGCGTGCTCCACCCCTCCCACCCAACCTCCATCGCCGCACACACAAACACACGACACCTCCCTCGGGAGGCAGAGCACGTACGGCCAGGAATCACACACACCCGCACGCACCGCCGTCGTTGGGAGCGTCGTGGGGGAACGAGGCCAGAGTGGGTTGGGTGCGGGGGAGGAATGGTGCGAGGAGATATCTCTTGCCCTCTGCCGACTCTCCTGCGCCCCTCTCCCTCCCATCTCGTCCGAGGAAAGCTCCGGGACCCTCCAACCTCCAAGTCGGCGACCCTCCTTCGCCCCCCACTTAACCCCTTTTGCTGCTTCAAGACCTCCCCTGCCCCTTATTTCCCGACCAATCTCCCAACCCCCCCCCCCCTCCACAAAGCACACTCCCTCTCACAAAGCCAACTCCCGCACCCAAATACGCATACTCAAGCACTGCGATCACGTCTCCCGGGGGAGGGAGCAGTGGCGGGGCACCTGACTCACGGGAGGCGTATCGCAGGGGCTGTCATCAGGAGGGCAAGGGTGGGCTAAGGTAAAGGGTGGGCGTGGAGGGCGAACTAGAGGCGGCGCGGACGGAGAATTTTTTCGGTGGTTCAGAGGGCCAAAGAGCAGAAGACTGTAATGAAAAGAACTGGGAAGGCAGGGGAAAGTGGCACGGTGAAAGACTCGAGAGCGTGGATCTGGTACGCAATGGGAAGGAAGGAGAGAGATATGAAGTTAGAGATGGCAAAGAGAGGCAAAACCGAGTCATGGATATTAAAGCAAATATTTAGGGTAAATTTGAGAATATTTTTGCATTTGGATGAGGGGACGAACGGAGGAGGGTGAGTTTTGGCGGTGAGAAGGAAGACTAGGAGAGCAAGAGAATAATTTAATGCTGTTTATTACAGAATAAGATATAAAGTACCTTCTTTACTTTGATGTATTAAACTAAAATAATCTTACGGGCGACGCGAGAAAATGAGTGGAAACACTTCTATTAAAATTAATAGAGTGTATTTTGACAAAGGTTGTCGGACACCCCACACTGAAGCCCATATATGTCCCATATATAGGCTTCAGTGTGGGAACGAAGACTAGCGAACCTAGGTTCAGGTAAGCATAGAAGGAGATTGAACCGAACGGCCTGGTAGCCCAGTACAAAGCAGGCACCTGACCTAAGAGAATGGAATCTCTTCTTATAATTATGTGTGCATTTTCTTATAAATGATTCATGCGATCAGAAGTAAAGATACAATTTCTATAGCCGTAAAAATTAAAATTAATATACGAGTAAAATGATAACCATAATTTGCAGCATTTCGGTAGTTAGCTCCTTGAAGAACACAAGAGCTTATTGTGGAATCGGCAGATAAATTTTCTTGCCTACTCCGTTGCAATCACGGATGAATTGAATTAAACATATCACTCCCTCAATTCTCTCGAATTACATGTCTTCGTGTATGTTCAGATATTCTATGTACTCTACTATAATGATGAGTTTTTCCAAAATAAGGTAAGATTAAAAATTAATATCATATTCTACCAGAATTAGAAAGTCCCAGTTACCTTCATTTGGAATAAAGACTTGGGAATTTAGCATTTAAAGAACCAGATGTCGGCTGCGGTAATAAGGCCGGTAATGTACCTCCCTGGCAACCTAAGAGTTTGATTCCTTCTTGTGCATGAACATAATATTAGTCTTAGGCTTGAGAACGTAGATCAGACCACCTTTGGTGCACCTAAAACCTAATTCTACCATAAAATCAGATTTGTTTCCTACCCTTATATTTGGCTTCTATTAGTATAGGATTAATCATATTGGAATTCAACACTTTGGCATTTTACTTTCCTCATGGAAGATACAATTAAAATATCAATAACAGCCATCGATTATTTTAATTTACAAGTACAAGTGATCCAATAATATATGTATAAAGCTATAGCCAGTATAAGTTATCTCGGTCTTTAAGGATATATACTTGAATTAGATAAATATTTCAATGGTAAATCAGTTAAGGGAGATGCTATTATAAGGATTTGAAACAAAGAACAAGGTTACGTTTTCCCCCAAATAATCAGAGCAGCTATTAGTACGAACAGTGGAATACTTTAGATAAATCCAAAGGAGTAATCTGAGAGGGAATGAAATAAACAAATATAGAAGCAAACTATTAGAGGAAAGTGTTGAAGGTGGAAGGTTTATTCCTATTTTATACTATACTTGACGCATGCTAATATATTTACTGTAGAAGTACTTAAGAATTGGTACGATGAATGAAGTCTATATTATTTGTGCTTAAATGAAGATCATAATTATTATATATATCGCTATATTTCATAAAATAAGCAGGTATTGCTTCCAGGTTAGATAAATATCAAAGCAAAGCCAAAAGTATGATGAAAATGCTATTAGCAAAAGTTTAAAACCGTATAAACTAGTAAACTAGCTACAAAAAATCTCCCTACGCATAATCCGGCTGAATAATCAAAAATGGCATCCGTATAATCGGTTAAGATGAAAGAGCTGCAGAGCACCCATCAATATCTCGACTCCACCCAAGCAAGCCGACAATCCTTCATATGCACAAATATTCCGAGCGCGATACTGAAATGACGAACGAAATCCACATAAAAGGTTGGACGAAGGCCATCAATCACATTTCCACATGAAAGAATTGCGTTTGAATATATCTCAGTTGTATTTGCTTTTTTTCGCCCGTCCGCCGCAAGCAGCGAAGTATCTGGCCGCTGACGGTCGGGAGAAAAAAAAACACGCGGTGCTTATAAAAATAATCCAGTTCGAATATGCCAGTGTTAATCATCACTCCATCCGCAAACTTCAGCGCACGTCTGCTCTCTGGTACATATTTGCCCCCAAATGTGGGAGTCGGGAAAGAGAGAGAGAGGGCGGGGAGCTAGGAGAAGGGAGGGAATCTTTTTACGAGGATCCAGAGTGGGGTGGGAGATGTTTTGGAGTCTTGGCGCATGTGGGACCGGAGCATGGAAGGGGAAGGGGTGAGCAGAGGTAGAAGAGCGAGAGGGAAGTAAGTGGGGGCGAGGCGAAAAGAAAAGAAGTAGAGAGAAAAGAAAGATAGAGAGAAAGGAGAGAATGGAGGAAGATGATGGGACTGGAGGGTTTCCAGAGGAGAATGGGAGAAGTTAGGCGAAGAGGTTTCCAGAAAGGGAGACTCTCTGGTCTCCCAAGAGAGGGAAAGAGAGGTCCGGGAGGGAGGAGGGCGAAGCAAAGTATAAGGGGACTGTGGACCCTTGGAGTGACGGAAAGGGGGTGGAGATTCCTCCGAGATGGAGAAAATGTGCGGAGGGCGCAAGCAATGGGGGAAGGGCCAGGGGAAAAAAGGTGGATTGAAACGGGGAAAGGCAGAGGCTTGGGAGGGCCTTGCACTCCCTATCTTGCCCCGCAGCCGGTCAAAGGGAGAGCGGATGGAGACAGAAAATGGAGTGAGATGAAGTGGGCAGTCGGCTTGAGGAGGAAGGAGAAGCGCAGGCTGTTGAGGAGAGGAAGAACGGGAAAGAAGCGGCCAAGTTACGGCCGCGAGAAAGAGAGAGAGAGAGAGAGTAAGGGAGCTGAAGATGGGGAGGAAGGAGTAGGATCGAGACTATAGGAGAGGTGGGAGGACGACAAGAGAAAGGGGTGTTTCTTATCTCTTGTCTTTCGCAGGGCGCGGGAGTGTTTGCCCCGAGTCGCTCAGGAGTTCGCAACTTGGGTTCACCGAGAAAAGACCAGGAGTCGTGAGGCGGTGTCTGGCGGGGGGTATGGGAGGGGAATCGCGACGAAGGAGATTGCGAAGGTGGCCGGGGAAAAAGGATGGCGGGAAGGGACAAAAGACGTACCGGAGGGACCCGGGTCGAAATGAAAATTATGAAGGGTGAAAGTGGAGAAGATGGAGGAGAGTAATGCACACACGGTGGACGTAGATATAATATTGGCGAAATCAACCATTGGGCATAACCGCGTCTCCCTTTATTTGTCAGCACCTGAGAAATATACTGAAACAGTTCTAAATGCTGGAGTTCAATGGCACTTTTAGGAATTGAAGAGGGAATGTGAAGATGGTTACACTAATTACGATAAATTAAAATTTAATTAAATATATTTTAAGATTGCATGAAATGGTAAAGAGGATGAAGCAAAGAAAAAGCAGGGGCAAAAGCATGGGTCTAACAATCGTGAAGACTGGTCTTCGTGGTAGTTAATGACAGACTTTGTACCTCCTACCAGGTCGTCATATTGCTTTAACCATCCTCAAGTGCCATCCCATCCGTTTATTTTTAATAATTTACGCATGTAGTGGGATGATTACAACTCAGGTGATGTAAAAGTAGAGTGTAGTACATAACAGAATTGCTGGAGAGAAATTACTGCAATTACCTTTAAGCGTGATATTATCTTCTGTTATAGAAGTTGTAATGGCAATTAGGAGCATTACAAATGTCATTAATAAGTTAGAAGTTAATATGATTATAATTATTATCATTAAATAATCAATCGATTAAAAATATGATGATAATAGAAAAAAGGAGAAACACAAATAATTAATCAATCGATTAAAAAGATTGAATAAAACATACGCATAATACCTCTGATATATCAGGCTGTGAATGCTACAGCGTGACTGATGTAATGGAGGAAGGATATAACGGAACTTTGGCCATCATAGTATTTGAGGTGTACCGCTAAAATTTTCGCTCACAAAAATTTCCTATTGGAGTGATATCAGTCATACGTCGTGCATATTTAACCAATAATGATCAAATTTCACGCCAAAATTACTCTTGGCTGAGGAGCCTAAGGTTGAAGAGATGCAGATAAAATCAGGAAAGGGTCACAGAAGTGAAATTAAACTCCGTCCATAATAACTGTTTTCACTTTAGGGGCTATTTTAAAAGTCGAATTTGTAAAAGTAATAAATGGGAAAGGAACCGATATTACCTAAAAAAACTGATGTACATAATAGAAGAAAAAAGTAGAAACACAAATGTTAGAATGGAAAAGCACGTTGAAGAGAATAAAAACGACATGGAAAAATTGTGACTCCAAGTGATAGGCGAGAGAGAAATACAAGGAGATAAGGAGAGTGAGGAGGATGGTAGAGGGACGGAGTGGTGGAGGAGACGTGCGTGCGTGTTTGTGTGCGAGGGAGGAGGAGTGAGAAATGTTCCCGGATGCCTCGGGATTGGGAAGAAGTGGATTGGGTTTAGATGGAACGAGGGTGATAACAATGAGATGGATGAAAAGTGTGATGCAACTGGAGGCAGTGAGCGGGTGTAGGGGCGGATGGAAAGGGTGGAGAGGATATCTGTGGGATGTTGGCGGTAGGCTTGTGTTGGCGGGAGGGGGAGGCAAAGAAGGATTGGCAATCGGAATGGGAATCCGAAGGGTTGAAAGGAGATTGATTGATTGATTGGTTTATTTATTTAAGCGTAGGAAGCTCAAAATTATAAAATATTTTTTCACTCATGCCGGTATAAGTAAAAGACTCAGAAAGATATGCTTATGCGAGATTTATCATTTCTTTCCACAGCAATGACAGACTATCTAGACCAGAATCCTCTTGATATTTGGTCCTTTTTTCAGGAGAATCAAGGCATACGTAAGATGCAAAAATAAAGGATTTTACAATATCAAGATGCGTAAGCAAGTATAACCTTTATAATATTATCATATGCATAAAGAAAAAGGACAATCCGAATGTAAATGGAATAATATGGTTGAAGTCGGTTAAGCATAATGATGGAAGTAAAAGGAAGAAGAAAAAAAAGGAAATACACAAAATATCCAAAAGTGGCCACATAGATGTCTGCGTAGATTAAGTATTCTATGCAATAGTAAGATGATGAGTTAGCGACTGGATTGGAATAAAATAATGATAGAATTTTACGTAAAATTAGTCCTATTGCTTTCAGGGAATTTAAGTCAATCAAGTGACTAATATACTTCATTTATAATAATCTAATATTTTGAAATACTGCAGGTAAGACACTTATTTCAGACGCCAGCACTGCATGAAAATAGTCATCATAATGTTCTGAATAAAATTACAAATAATTTCTTGTTAAATATTACAGAAAGACATAAACACGATACTTACAATTCAATTTTAAAATTTTGTAATAGAGTAGCATTGTGCAGCATTATGGAATTTTCATAAATGCTAGTAGAGGCTAAATTTTAGCAGGAAAATGTAATTGGAGATCATTAAAGGGTATGATGGAGAGCAATTTCTACGTGAGGACAAGATCTAAATTACGAACAAAATGCGCGGTAATAAAATACATCAAGGAAAAGGAAATGAAAGAAGAGAATAAAAGGCTCCAGAAGGCTGTATACAAACGTTGTAGAAGAAATAAGAAAGCCAATGTAGAAATAACAAACTTATTACGAGTCTGGAAGCTTGGAAAACTTTATAAAGTTCTCTTGAGCACGTGTTTTAGTTGGCGGAGTGTGAACGTGAGAGGGTCTAACGTGGCCACATAAGAGAGAACACCTCTCTGTTTTCGTCCGACAAAACACATTGGTATGTGTTTTAGGCACGGAGTCAAGCAGACGTGAGTTGCTTGGTTGGTGGAATAATAGCGTACGTGAGATGATTATCTTCCTCTTTCACTTTATTTGAAAAGTTTTTGGATGGATGATTCCTAAATGCCAAGAAAAAACATAGATTTTATCGACTTCAAATATTTTCGGACTTATCCGCCTATTTGAAAAATCAAATTCGTATAAATGTTTCGAGAGGCAATTTATCTTACTTTAAAAATTATTGCGATCTTTTATTTTCCATTTGAAAATTTTTGTTGCATAAAGATTTATCGGAATATTCCCCTCAATTGGTATTTTGGCTACACCTGACTTTGACTGTTACGTTTATATTTGTAAATGCATCACAACTTAGAAACAAATCTGCATTTTGAGCACCTTAGGCTATTAAAATAAACTGTGAAACACAGTGGTTGGGATCTTAATTTTTATAGGAACTAGTGGATAAAGCATCAAGCATAGGAGATGGCATTATTTTCCCTACCATCATTCAAATATGATTCGTTCTTCGAAAAAAAAATTCCTGTGTCCGTAAATAAAGAGTGAATCTAATCGAGTTTAATCGCGCTAGAAACGGTGAATAATGGTAACTGCAGCGTCCCATGTGTGTGTTAGGTCAGTATTTGTTTAGAGATAAATAGAAATAGGCCTGGAAGATTAGAACATTTAGAAAATATCTATGTTACATTTTCATCCATGTTGCAGTAGACATCATCAGGTCTGAAATCCCTACAACACCTCGTCATCCGTAGCTTGTGTATAATACGGCCAAAAACAGAAAGACTCAGAACTCATGATTCCTACTGTAACGTGGGTGGAACGATCGTCACAGAAGACGTACAAACGTGGAGGAGCATGTTCAAAACCCTGCTATTTCATCTGTGACATTTTTGTTGCGTGTGCTTTTCACTTCATTATTTGGCTACTATGAAAAGTCACCCTAACTAGCTACAGCATTTACTAATCTTCTTAAATTGAATAAAAACGATAAATATAATTGAAAGAAATCTGCCTGTGAAGGTCAACTATATAATTTATATTCTGAGATTTAAATTGCAAAATATTAACACGTAATAAAAATAAAAAATGCAATGGAAAGAAGTTCTACAAAATTTCCACATACCTTCTATTAGTTTGCAAAATCAATAGATTTTTTGTGCATAGTAACAACGGCCAAGAAGCATGATCAGCACTTACCTGGAAAAAAATAAATTTGCGTTAGTGATTTTGAATCCTAGTACACTGTAAACTAAACACATTAGGTTGACCACGTCATATTAATATAGATTAAATATTTTAGTCAATTCTTCGATTTTTAATGAGCGGGAATGAAATTATTTTATGCATGTTTAAATAAAATTGCAAATTACTCATTTGAAAAATAAGAGATTTTCCACAAATTAAAATGCAAAACGAGGATTGGTCACCGGACACACCTATAAATATAAAATGAGAAAATGATTCCCCTCAGCAAGCAGGATTTATGCGATTGCGTGACACTGCCAGCAACTCATGAAATTTAAAACAGCATAGCGAGTTTGGAATGAATCACAGAAAAAATATGACAAGGGCATATGTTAAAAATACTGGCAATTCCATTGATCATAACCTTTTTCCTGCAACAGCGAAGGTGAAAGCATAAAAATGATTCATTACAAAATTTAGCAATTTCCCCATACCTTGACCGATTCAAATGACATTAAATCATGCTCGCATTGAAACAAGGACGAGTTTAAAGCATTTGTACGTCACTCAATGCATGTTACTTCACAGATAGATGAGAATCATCGGGGTAAAAATTAATCTGAAGGGCAATCGACCGCAAAGTTTTGATCATGGGAAAGTCAGATTCCAGAATAGAACTATCACGAACGCAAACATTATTGACACTACAATGAAATTGGAGAGTAAAATCTTTTGCAAGTCGGACACAATTAGAAATTATTTGTGAGAGCCAGTACAATTTTTATTAGAATAATGTTTGAAATTTCACCAGAAGTCTTGAAAATGACTAGACGACTGCATTTTGTTGGTAAAAAAATGTTTAATAATCAAATTACCAAGACCACAACAAAGAAAAAAAAACGATTGTGGCATAAATAAACTGTGTGCTATTAATTATCAATAAAATTCAGTGCATCTTCCCTACGTTTATGCCAGAAAAAATGCATATACATATTATAATTTACTATTTCCACGCTAGTTTTATGGCATAGAAATTTTCAAAGATTAACATTTCCAAAATCTTCCATCTACACTTATCATTTACACGAACTTCAAGGGTCACATACATACAAACCCAAGGTTCACTACAAATTAATTCAAAATTTATGAGGTATGGGTATTTAGGAAAATTATTCAAGTTATTGGATTTAAGGGGCTAGGCAAGTCACATCAGAGTTGTTTTTTCATCCTAGAACGTAGTGACCGAAGAATTGTTATTCGTGTCTACTGACACAAAGAGGAATGCATGTCTCTTTATTCAAATTAGAGCCCAGACAAATGTGTTCGTCTTTTTCCACTAACCAAGCACACAACACAATTGAACCCAGGAGCACGTCTAATTAGTAGGGTAGAGTTCACCATGAGTCAAATGCAGGATGCGCGTGAAATTTACTTATAAGGGTAGGGGAGCCGATTTTCTTCCCAGTAACGACTGTATTTCCCATGAAAAGCTGGGAAAGGATAATGGATCCTATTTTTCTGCCTTTTCGTTATCCTGAGTCTTTCCATTCTATTATTCTATATTTCTACTCTCTTATCGATCATTCTAAGTCCATGCTTTACAGTAACTCAAACTCTATAATCATGATGCTGACTGTAATCGCTCTGATTAATCGCATATTAGGTTAGTGAATTAAAGTACTAGACAACATTTGATACGAGGATCATGTCTGCGCACTCATAGGAGCATATAAATGATAAAAACTACGTGAGTGTAAAAGTTTTGACGATCGAGCCCCTAATGTCCACAGGATTCAAACCCAGACCATGCGGATAGTTGACCGATATTCCACCCACATCCAACCTTCTCACAACGTACAGATTTGGTCATTTTTTACTGCCATACAGCGGTATTTGCATGTTTTGATGAAATGTCCGTACACATTACATTTTATTTATCTACGGCTCTTTCCCTACGCTTTTTCTCACTCCTTGGACTGGAACGCATTCCCAGGATTCGATCTTTATTAAGGACCTTTAGCATTTCATTGTCTCTAAGTACCTATTCATCTAATCTGTTTTTGACAGCTTCTATCCTCCCCATAGTCAACATTCACTCATATGTCCTCTTCCCATCTTTTCAATGTTTTCTATTTTCCTTCACGTACATTGTCCAAAGAAAGGAGGTCTACGGCTTATCAAGGTTGACACGATGACCAAGTATGTACTCCATAGCAGCATTCCCGTTATTTAAAAGCGGAAGCAACGGAGATAGTGGGATCATTCCTTCCACCGATAGTTCCACAACTGCGTAGACGACGTCACTCGCCACGTTCCCCTCTGACGACAAAAAGAAGAGACGTGCACAGACAACGGGGGGCATAAAATACTCGTGTCGGGCGGGTGGCAGGAGGAGGGGGAGTCAGAAACCGTGGCCTCATGTGGAAACGTAGACGCAGGAGTCGTTTCACGGCCGACACCCATCAAGGAGCGCGTGGACGGCGGAAAGGGGAGGGGGTCACGCGGGGAGGGTAGCGGGAACGCAGCGGGAAACATCACCGGGAAACGAACGCAAGGAAGAATAGGAGGAAAAAATAGGAGGCGGTTGGGAAGCGGCGGCAAAATAGGCGAGCCATAGAAGCACGGGAGGGAAATAGAGAGAAAGAGAGATATGATGAGGAGAGGCGGTAAAGACAAGCCGACGCTCGGAGTGGGCGTGGAGAGAGAGGATGATGCTCCTCCCAGACTACGCGTCTAGTCGATAGTCAGTTACACGTGGCTGCGACCTATCGATTTTCGGACGGCAAATAAACAGTCGAAGGGGGACTGGGGTGCGAGCAAGTGTAGAGACGCAGGGCGTCCACCCTCACGGTGAGGAAACCGCGGGGGTTGTGCACGTCGGAATGGGGTGGCTGGAGAGAGAGAGGGGGTGGAAGAGGGTGAGCGGATTGTATGCGCGTGCAGCCGTGTTCGTGGCGAAAGAAAGGTGGGGGAGGAGGCATGGGGAGGGACGGGGGCGGACTGAGGGGGGGGAGACGGGAGTGGGAAGGGATGTCTTGGAGCGAAGAAGGCGGCTGGTTTCTTAGAAGCGCGGGTTCGGGAGGGGCGGAGGAGAGGAGAAAGAGTACGAGGGTGAAGAGGGCAGCGTATTAATATGGGAAAGGAGAAGTAGAGAGGAAAGAGGTGAGTCCCGCGGAGGAGGAAAATGGGAAATGTGGAAGGAGAAGAGAGAGTAATTTGTGGGCGGGGGTGCGAGAACGGGAAAAGGAGCGGGGTTTGAGGGGAGGCAGGAGTGGGGCGGGGGGTTGGATGGGAGGTCGGCAATGGTGAGAGCGGAAGGAGATAGAGGGGGAGAGAGAGAGCTTGATGAACAAGATTCGGGGCTCAAGAGGGGAAAGGGGGCTCCCTGGGGCGCCGTGCAAATCCTCTCGATTCTGCCCCGCCCTCATGCCCCCAACCCCTTCCCGCAAGTCTCCATTCCTCCCCCCCCTCCTCCGCTACCCACCGATTTTATACCTCCCCTCTCTCCCTCTTCTCCTCCTCCCCATACTCCCTCACAACACCACCCCTCCGATCCACCCTACCCATTCAACCACTGGCAGCCACAGGTACGCGCATTCATTGCATTCGCACGACGGGAAAGGTAGAGGAGGGAGGTCGGGGTAACGGGAGGGTAGAGGGAGTGTGGAGGTGGTCGAGGGGTGGGGTCAGGGCCACGGGAGGGTGGGTGAGCTGCCAACCGCTCGCTTCAATAAAGGCCCTCCGCCCGGAATCCAATGACAGTCGCCGCGCTCACGCATTCTTTTGTTTGCACGCAGCGTTGTTTATTTGTGAATAATGAAAATTTTTGATGTGTTTTGCAGGGGAAAAATGGAATAAAAATCCAAAACTGCTCCATCGCTGCCCAAAATATCGATTCTGTCTGCCCTCGAAAACGAGCGGGATACGTGGCCACCGGTTGCGAACCATGGGGTCGGGAATTCCTCTCCTGGACGGAGCCGGCGTTACGACTTGCTCACGCGGGAGAGACCAGGTGGTAAGAATTTTCTGAGAGACGTTGGCCCATCCCATTAAGGTACTTACATGTGTTCGCTTTGCAAATCCTGAAGCAAAAAATTTCGCCGAAGATTTAGTGTAATCGATAGCCTGACGTATACGAGGTGAGTTTTTTGCATAATTGAAATGCCGTTGAAATATACAGCGCTAAGTCCATTCAAGAGTGGATTGAAGTGTGATAGTATCAAATTAAATGTATCGCTTTCGCACCGCATTCTTCGCTATACATTATTAAATATCCTCTTTTGCACATGAAGGTCCTGGGAAAGAAATTATATACGTTGTGGCTAGTTAGTAGTCAATACCGATGGTGACCACGAACTGAGTTGATTTAAGCCATTACGGACAGTGGTCTGAGAGGTTATACATAGGATTTATTAAGAAGGAAGGATGTGCGGACCTGGCGTCGACTTTATCTACTGAAAACGAAAGACATAAACTATTCTAGAATTTAGTATCCCATATGAGTGACGGTTTGAGAAGACCACCACATATGGATCAAGTAAGAACATGAATTGTGCGAATTCTCTGCCATAGCCGAGCTCTCGGGATGGGAAGCCGGTATTGTAGAAATCACACAAACTCAGTGCTTAAACTAAAATATATTCAGAAAGTTTTTCCTAAGTTAAGTGAAAGAGACAAAATAAATATTAATAAACAAAATGGTATATTTCTCATAACCGATAACACCCAATAATGAAATTGATGAATAATTCACTATTTGTAACAATAGAATTTTTGATCAAATCCTGATAAAAGTTCATCACTCATATTTTATCGCGTATCATTATTGTTAGCAAAAACAATGCTATAGAATTGGTAAACCTTGTAGCAACGAGTTTTTTCTCACATCCAGAAATACTTCAGTCATTCAACTATCGCACAACCAAAAATGAGAAGAAAGATATCATAAAAGACCTAAGGCATTTCCATAAAAAGAGCTTAATGAAGAGTGAGGCGATGGCAGAAGCTGGAGAATATTAATCTCGACCATTGAAAATAATTTGTAGGGCGTACTTAGCCAAATATTGACCACGAACAAGTTAGCATGATAATCTGACGTTACTTGAAGATAACCCTTAAACGTTTCTAGTTTAGTTATTTATTTAATATTAATAAAACCACCAGGAATATATATTCCAATAGAAGATTATAGCATTCAATAAAAATATAAATTATAGTTGAATGCAGACGGTTTTAATTTATTTTAATAATATATACTTTTATCTCTTTACTTGAAATCTAGATATTTGAAAATGTATGCACATTTTTAAAAGTTGAAATTGATTTGTTTAATGAAGATACAATTCGTGTTGTGAATACTAAATAAAATATCAGGAGGCAGATCAAACAAACGAAATACACCAAATTTTCTTTAAGGGTAATATTATACAACGGAAGAATTAGGAAGTGTAAATGCCATTTAAAGGAGGTACAAATAAATCTTAACTAATCACAACTTTCCAAAATATTCTCAAATTCTGAGAAGTCACGCCTTAGCAATAAAAAACACACGGTCTGCTATTGACTCTAGAGCCAAAGCAAATTGCTAAAATGAATCTGTCAGCATTAAAAAATATGCAACAAGGTATAAAAAATCGGCAATTTAACTTTTGAATAATTCCAATTGATAAAAGGATTTTCGAATAAAAAGGTGTTATTCTTTTTTCGAAAATATCCTTCGGTGATTTCTCCATTTAAATTTCCTTCCTTGGAGAGGAAATGATATTTCATACACTTCCCCCAAGTTATTCCAAGCCATTCAACTTAACAGCAGTAAATTTAAGCAACACCTTCCATCTAAACCAATGATTTCCGGACATAAAATTGGAAAAAATATAAGCTTTAGCCACGGAACATTTCACGCCACATAAGCGCTTGGCAGAAAATACCCCCACTTGACATTGTATAACTAGCACCTGGGAAAAATGGAGTGGCATTTCATTTCAAATCTTTTATCTCTCGGGAATTACGTGTTTGATTTCAATGAGCTTGCACGAAATGTGTTCCAACTGTAGAATCATAATAAAATCGGAATTTTTCCGCTACAATAAAGTGCCTCGATCACGAAAGGCGGATGTTCGTGTTGAGTGGAAATGCGCGTGACAACACTTCAGCGGCGGCGAATAAAATTACCATTCCGACTCAGTCACGGACGCACTTGTTACTCTTCCCGTCGGCGGTGGGGCGAGGGGCAAGGAGGCCAGGGCGAGGGCGGGGGTGATCCGGGTGAACGGCCCCTTGGCGCAAGGGCGCAGATGCCGCCGATCCCCAAGTGCCCAAACCTACCTCCCTCCACCCATCCATCAACCACTCTCCCTCACAGCCTGGTTTTGCATTACCTTAATCCTATCCTCGACCTTTCTAGCCCACTCACCTTTGGACGGAATGGCCTACTCAAAAAGTTTAAAAAAAAAACCATCGCGTCCTTTTTCCCGGGTTCTTCTTCTTTTCCTTTTTCAGTGCACAATTTATCAACTATCTGCCACCCTACATTCCTTTAGGTGTCTCTACGATACATTGAGTGATTTCGCTGAAAGCCACCCTTTGCTTGATTGTTCATTTAATTGAAATATAATGGAATATAATTTACGCGTCCCCCATTCAATGCCGTCATTGTTTTCTGCAATGGCTACAATAGTGTGATAGGCAGGACAAAAATTAGCCAAGTTAGGAGTTTTTCTATTAGAACACATGCCCGCGTTGCCTCCAATGTTTGAGTACGATCGTATTTGGACTTGAGCTATTTTTAATAAAAAAATGAAGGCCTGTCAAACGCATATATCGAGAAAATTCAAACTTTTTGCCGATTATTCATCAGTAGTTATGATATAAATAATGAGTTTATATAAATGAACGAATACGCGTATCGAAGGCATTTTTTAAAATAGCATAAAGGAGTTAATTTGTGCGAGCAAAATACTGAGCAATTTGTGATAAATTACAAAAGTAAATTCTATCCTCAGTTGCATATGCAGCCCAGCTTCAAACGTCCATGTGGTTGTCGGCATTTGCTCAATTTTTAGTCGTAGTTGCGCCACGGTGTTTGGTCCCAAAGTCTCACAGGAAGACACTTCGTAGATTGTTAAGGATTGTAATGGAATGGCGAGCTGGGGGCAGAGGCGTTCACCCTCCTAAATCTACCCCAACGTCACTCAGCCAGAGCGATGGTGACAGGGATGCTCGTCCCGGAAAACGGGAACCGCAAAAATATCCCTAGTTCAAGGAAACTACAAACGACCTTTGGGGGTCTCGAATGAAGATACCGTCCACCCATCACCCACTCGCATTGGCCCTGGTGAGGGATATCCGAGGAAGTATAAATTCTACGGGCGTGAAGAGCCTTTATTTTATAGCGCGCCGCTGTGGGATGGTGTCACTCCGATCCCTTCCAGTTCCTTGCAAACAAGCATTTAATCGCACTACCTTAATGGAAAGTAATGAGCGATGATTTAGTGCGACGCGTTTTCACTCAAGGTCAATTTAAACTAATCTTTTCCACCGCCCGCCCGCCCTTGGCGCACTGGGAGTGATGGATTCGACCGATGCAGGGCTGTCTGAAACGGCATTAAAATGCCAATGTCCGCATGTTCCACCATTCCTCATTCCGCCTCACCTTCCTACGCTCTCGGCTCCGCAAATCCCTCCCGCTGTCTCATTCTCGCTCCCGCCCTGCATTCCCTATCGCTCGACTCCCGCGTCCAAACCCTCGCTACTCCTTCCCCCATCATTCTTCCTCTCATTCCCGAACCCTGTGCCGCGAGGAAATTTATCGCGCCACTGCCTTTCCGCAAATCCCCCTTGAACACCATCTTAGAGAACCTCTCTCAAAATTTACCGAGACGCGTATTTTTCTCGGAATTTACGATCTGAATTAACATTCCTCCCACTTCCATGTCTCTTCTGAATTTAGCTAATAGTGCCTTACCCCAAACCTACGAGAAGAAATGGGAAGTTCGTTAGATTAATTTTAGAAATAGCACCTATCAATGCATTTGCATGTGTTTTCCGTATACTTTAAGCTTTCAACTTTTGCCGGAAATTTAAATTTTGTAATATAATTCACCATGAACGCCTTCTCGTGAATCGTGCGGTTTCGCATTAGTCCAACACGGTGATTCTTCTTTCAGTAATGTAGGGAAATCGTGTGTAGGGACACTTCGTTTGGTAAATCGATCGACAAAAAGTAATTCCAATAAATTGCACGCGGTATTCACATGAATCATAACATTTGCATTGAATTAATCTGAAATATTCCTTCATTATCATATCACTACATCTGTATTTTCGTAACGGCATGCTTCGTAGTGTTTGAGACGTCCCTGAGAATACTCTCCCTAGCAGGAAAAAATACGTCGTCCTAACGGCTCGAATTTACAATTAGGAATGTAAATTAAGACTTCGACCACCTTAATTGGATATCGGTTTCGGATTTCACGCATGAAAAGGCAATATCGTTCCGTTTCTGCTTTTCGTCTCGAGGAATCAAAATAATCATCACAAGCCAACAGGGGTAGCAGTATTCAATCCGTGAGTCATCGATTATTAAAGGGTTCTCCGCGGCCACATCCGTCCCAAGGCGAGGGAGGAATCTGGGAGTACGCCAATGATTAACGGAAGGTCTAACGGAGCAAAAATGTTTCCATGAAACTAGCTAAAAAAGCACCTTCACCATGCCTTGGTACAAGCTGCGGTGCACAGAGCATCAGTAACAGAAATATCCGATGAAAATGGAGTTCACATTGATTTGCAGGCAAATAACGGATAATTAAGCACGACTCAATTCCTTTAATTTTTTTATTAGAAGACTTTGAATAGCAGGTTTGCCAGTAGTCACAGAATAATCAACTCGGCTATATAACGGCGATGAACGCAAACCTTTGCTACTAGCATAATCCTCTACTAATCAGTCTTTTATTTCATTAAGGCTTGAATCAAATCTAATTTGGTAGAAAAAAAATTAATATATTCTGACGCTGGCAAGATAGGAATTGGTCAGCATCGTCAGAAAGTATCGACAAACAAGGTATTTAACAACCACTAATTTAAATATTATGAAGGATATTAAATAATACGTTATGACATAATATGGGAATATTCCATCGCATATTATTAGCAAAGTAGACGTAATGGAAAAAAGCACTGCCTCAGATACATTTGATTACAAAATTTAAATTATTATACTTTACTTAGGAAGAATTATCGTTGCATAAGGGACTAAATGAGAGACAATTTAATGAAAATACAAAACAGGCGATCAAATAACTCTTTGGCAGGATCTTAACTTGGATGATAACAAGACAACTCACTGCTTAAGTTATTATTTCGTAACAGTACAAATTTGTATCAACCTCAATTTGGCCTCATTGGTGAAGTTACGTAACCGTTTATCTGCAGATGATTACGGAGATTAATTCAATCTATTAATCTAAAAGTTAAAATAAAACATTTAAATGCAGCATATACATTTCAGTATCGCTATGGTGTCACATCCAGAGAAATTAGCAGACATCAGGGGAATAATAAATTTAATGTAGGACTTTCAGTTTACGAGTTTTAGCAATGCTAATCATCAAGGTATGATGAAATATTTGGTTTATTTCCAAATATTTGGCAATTTATACAGTATTATCTCCTTAGGGCTTTAAAAATGCTGAAGAAAGCTTTAAAAAATCCATCGGACCAATAGAAAAGGCCAAGTATGTTTCCGAACCCGTAATAATGTTCAACCGATGGATAAATATAATAAAAAAAGTGATTTGCATGAAGAAATCATGAAAAACTTATTATTTGATGCATTGTAAACATTTTTGTGTATCCCTCACACGAAAGCAAACTTTTTGAACAATGGCAAAACTGAAATGAAGTACATATATGGAATTGAATGTTTTTAAATTTAATGGGTGCTATGAATGGTGACAATAATTCGTGATTTTGACGATGAAGACAATCGCATACCGGTATTTAGTAATGCTCTGGTCGAGATGATTGGGCAGTAGATAAGGGTCCGTGCTTTTGGAGCAGAAACATAATTAGATTGTAAACTATGAAGCCTGTCGTTTATATCTCATTTTAACCATTTGCAACTGTGTTTCCCGAGTGTAAAAAATGGAATGTATTTTACCCGTGGAATACCTAAATTATACAATTATACACATAAGTCGCTAAAGATAAAAACTGACTCTTGCTGCTGTTTTCCACTTTTCATGATTACCCTAATTTTTTTCCCTTCTCAAACATTTCTCGGCTCACTAGCTTGGCACGCAGGGAAGTCACGCGAAGAAAATTATTCCGCCAATAAAATAATTAATGCCAACAGTTCACGCCGTGATTCATCTTCCCTACACCAACACACCTCTCGAGGCTCTTTTCCTTTACACTCAAACTCCATATAATTCCTTCTTGTGCTCTTCATTTTCCCCTCCACAGTTCTCACCCTCCCATCAGAAACTTCCCCCCCCCACTTTCAAACAGAGAGCCTACTGCGATTTCCGTGCTACGGCGGTGAAGAATTATTTTATCCTTTCGTGCAATTCACGGTATTCCTCTCAGCAATTTAAATTTCATATCTGATCTTGCTTAACGCTTGTGGTGTACTTTTCCTATCGTGATACACGTAATTGAGTGCACGCCATTGTATTTGCTTAGCTCAAAGGACTGCGGTTCTACAAAAATAAAGACATCAAACGCTCATGCCGTCGTAATTAAAAGGTGATTTCACTTCAAGATCATTCCAGAATTGGTGATGTGACAGCTATCTAAATAATGACAACTATTAAACTACGGACTAATGACCAGGCACCCCGGAAATAGAACACAAAGATTGATCTTAGATCATCCAAAGGTCTCTTATATCTTCCATTCCATTCAAAATGAAGATTAAGAGACTGTATGCTATAAATGACCGAGTGCCAAACGTAAATAAAAATAAATGAATTACGGCTAACAAGAGGATAATTTTACTTACTCAGCAAATGTCAAAGAAGGTTTAATAATATAAAAGATGATTTCATATTTATATCATCCACGAAATTGAATTTGTACTGTAAAAATCTTGGAAAGGTGCATTTAATCATGATAATAGTATCGTTAACTAATGCTATCATTCACATTTATGCAATGATTATGAAGGGTAAGGTAGTTTTCTACCTGGTGCTGCAATGCAGAAAAGAATGCTAAAAATTATTGAGTTATCCATTGTTATCACATCTAAACATTTATCTCATTTACCAAAATAAGAATCATCTCCTCAATTATCGAATATCTTTTTTCAACGTTTCATACGGCTAATATCAGTTACCTAAATATCTATTCGGATAAAATCATTATTCTCCGAAAGATATTGCTAATATATATTTATCAAATAAAACTCCATGGATATGGAAATTTGAAACGTTGCAATGCTTTAAAATTATTCATAAATTATATCAGATATTTCAAACTTTCAGTGAATACCCCCCTAATATTCCCCAGACACGCATAAACTATTTCATGAAGACAGCACAACGAAATAACCGTGGCTGTTATCAATCGATTAGTCGCACGAGCTGGGCCCGCAGTTGAAATTCCCTCGTGATGAGACCGAATGCATGGCTCTCTCTCCCTCTTTCTCCACGTTGGACTACTTCTTCCGTTGCTCTTCTTCTTGCTATCCATCCCTCTCTACCTTCCTCTTCCTCCCACCCCTTCCAGGAACTGTTGCTCCTCCACAACTGGGCCATAGCACTGCCTTTGGCATCACTCAACAGGTGTGTTGGAGCACGCGACGAGGAGCCGTGGCCACTCTCACCCCATCCCCCATCCTACCCTCCTCCCCACCCTCCCTTCATTTCTCTCTGTCCCTCCCTCTCTCCTCTCCACCCTTTCTCTCCCGCTCGCACTTTCTCTCCCTCCAGACTTTCCGCGTCGCCCACTCCCTCTCCTTCCGCCATACCACTGCATCGAAGGCAATATAGCACGCGAGGCGCACATTCCTCCCACCCCGAAGGTCCACCTTTACCTCCGCTCCGGGCCACGGCCTCCCGCGCCCACCCTCCCCCCTTCATCCCCCTCCGGCTCACATCCATTGCCCTCACCCCTCATCCTTCGCCTCCTCCCCCTTATTTCCCCTCCTCGTCCCCCTTATACCACCCCTTTACTCCCGCGCCCCGGAGCCAGATTCATCCGCTCCGCTCTCCGTATGCATTAAATATCACGGTGGTGCAGGTGGCGCACACGTATTAACGCGATGTTATGCGCTCAACGCCGTCATATCTCTTTCAGCAGCGCTCTTTTCCCCCGAATAACGCGTTCCATTTATCCAGGAGGGAGCGTGCAAACACGAGAAATAATTTCTTCATCTTTTTCTTCTTTTTTTTTGCTTTTCTCACCTCCGTAAGGGGGAGGGAGACATTGGAAAAAGCCTTCTCTAATTCCGTTAACTTTTTCGTCCTCGGTTAAAGCAGGAGCAGCGGCTTCTGGAAAGTGCCCCTTGAACGAATTGCGGTTCAAACGCTCCGGACGGCGAGAGAGGCACGAAAGGTCTAAGCGATTGTAATTTGTGAAAGCCTAAAATGCTTGTCCCGACGCTGCCGCTGGTGAATGCATTTGTTCAGACGCCACTGGGGAGTGTGACGAGCTTTTGTTTCTCAGAGGCGTGGACGGAAATGTCTTCCCATTACTTCGAGAGCAGGTCCTTTTAAGGATACCACCGCAGCCTGAACTTGCTTCACAGAATCCGAGATTAAGGCGGTGCCCCTGAATCATCATACACATTTGCTTAGACAAAACAAAGCGAGACAATGGAGCGCCGCAGCAACTTGCAAATGGAAATGAAATGGAAGGAAGAGGCTGCTGATGGAGTCTGGGGGATAAAATTAAATATATTTAAGAGCCGATTTTTTCAAATGTTTTCAAATCCATTGCTAACATGAAATGAGGAAAGAGATGCTACGGTAGGCAGATCGGTGTCATACTACCTAGGCAGCCTGCAGGTCACAAGTTTGAATTCTTCAATGGTCTTATATGTTATTGAGGAAGGTTTAAGTCTATGCTAGAAGATGCGATACAACTTAAGTGATTGGGGCTCGTAAAAACAGGATTTTACTCTACTGAAGAAAATTTAAGGGCACTATTCCAGAGCAAGTTAGTTGAGTTGGAGACAAAGGACAAAACTTAATTTGCCTAAAACGAGCAAGGACAATCATATAAGCATGTAAGGCAATGTTATACAGGAAAAATGATGACGGATTATAGATTATATTGTATCACGGTTAAATCAAAATGTTCATAGCCCTCACCATGATCTCTTTTCATTGCTGTACAATAGGAGAATAATGAAAGTGAGTTTACTTGACCGATTTTTTCCTTTAAGATAAATTACCAAATAAACTCTGAACAATTATTGGCCGTCTTTTCACGTGGCTGATGAAAGCCACAGCCACAAGAACCGCCCATATGAGGATAAATTAGGCTATGCGAGCCTTCTACAGCTCTTGCTTTGTGTATCTTGACATATCTGATCCTCATAGATCATAGAAAGGGCTTCAGTAAAGTAAGTCTCTTTTTCATACCCTGATTTTGCAATATTTAATTATATCGTTGTAGAAAGACTAGACATTATACGCATGAGAGTAAAAAGGTCATTTGCTTACTCATACAACTTATTTACAGGAGTGAGGTAGGAACGTCTGCTGAGAAGTCAGGATTGGACACTTTTTAATTATAGTATTAAAGAAAAACAAAAAACATAGAATGGGTAACATAAAATGAGTAACGAACGAACAATCTTTCATAAGGGTGAAAATAAATAAGTCTAATGAAAAGTTGAAGAAGATGAGGCTATCTAATCAGCATTATCTCGAGATATCATGGTATAATCAAGATCATCGGTAAATATTTGGAAATGTAATGCGTTTTTGGAATTTTTACTCCTTACACAAACTTGTATCACTTCCCTTTTGCTACGTTCAAAATCTGCAATTTTTTTTAATTTGTGTACCAGCAATTGTGAAAATTAAAATCGAACGTCTTCTAAAAACCCCGAACTCATGTGAAAACAAGTGCACTGAAAAATATTCCTCTCTCCAAGGGGGAGCCCAAAATACGCAACCGAATTGAAAAAGCTTTGATCCTCAAGAACCTCTCTCGGATTTCCGCATTCCGAGAGATATGCACGAAAAATTCCAAGCAATAGTTCATGTTTACTTCGAGAATATGCCTACGCGTCCATTTTGCTCTGTCAAAAGCCAAAAAGATTCTCCACCGGGTGATTCCCCAGAAACCGCTTGACAGCAACAATCAGCAGCCAAGAGCTCGGAGATGAAACGACAGAGTGAAAATGGGAAGAAGTGATGTGTATGGGAACTAGAGGCGGAGACAGTGAGAGTAAAGGAACATTAAATTAAGATGAAGCAGAGAAAGTAGCCCGGGAAGCTGGAAAAACAATATTCAAAGCACAAGAGATGAAGACATAGGGCTACAGACAACATTGTTATTTTATTGGAGACGTGAAAAAGAATATTTAAAATGACTACAAAAAAAAAACTGATGCCAATCCATAGAAAATATTGCAGTTAAGTTTATCAGTAAAATAGCTGAGGTGCCAATCGATATTCAACGGGAAAAATAAGCATCTAATTTACACAATGTATTAAGAAATTTTAATATTTTTGATGAATTGGCGATCCATAACTTGTCTAGCAGGGCTAGGTTTCCAAGTCTCAAGGTCCATATTATCGTAAAAATCAAAAACACCGTAACGTTTAAAGTCATTTACATAATTTAGAGTAACATTGAGAGCAAATACTAAATCGGTTGAAAGAATAAGAAATTTAGTTTATACCGAGAAATGCCAAAAGAACAAATAGAAAAATATTGTTTTTTTCTGTGACCTCCTTACGTATTGATCCCTGAACTTCATTGAAATGTCGTCGATGAACTTCCTACGGGTACGTCATAAGGCATTTTTTCCACTGGGATTGGAATTTTATTCCTAAAAGTAGGTACAAAATTAACCAAATAAACTACATGCTTTTGTTATTTTTCGTATGCATGAATTTTCCTTTTTTACGCAAAATTATAGTACTATTTATTTTTTACCTTACTGTAGATATATTTGTTAAACTTTATTCAGGGTTCTCGCTAATTATGTTTATCCAAGTAAACCATATTTTGGCTAGCGTTTCAATACTCTTCCTCAAGTCGCGGTCTAGTTCAAATAGACAAACACGGAAAAAAATCCAAAAACATTCACAATATGAACTCCGCTGAAGCTTGCATTTAAGTACTCTTAGTGTTACCAAAAGCTAACCTCCATTCTTGTATAGACAGTAGCGCTAGCAGTCACAAAAAGCACAATGCATTTTACAGCATCCCTCCACGACGAACTAAGAAGTTTTCATTTCGGATACGACTATGACAAAGGCCTTAGCAATGCTCGGAAAAGACCGAAAATAACAATAAACATCAACGTAAATTACACAATTTACAGATACTTTGAGAGGAAAGACTAAATCGGTTGAGAGAATAAGAACGTTAAAAGCTTTTCCCGTTACATATAGAAAGAATGAAAAAAAATACAGTAGAATTATTATTATTTTACTGAGCAGAAGGAGAGCCTTGAACTTTCATAGAATATAATATTCACGTTTTTAGAGAGATATCTAAAATTTTTGAAAAAATTTAATATAATTTTCCGTTCATCAAATTACATAAAATTCTTTTACACATACGTATTTATAGATAGATTACTTCTTTTTTCCGCAAAAGTCGGTTTTGTCCTTATTTGATACAGATAAAAAATGACAAAAACATTGCTGAATGAGATAATATCAGCACCTTGAGTGCTATACCACAGTTTATTTATAATGCCCCTTCATGGTAAAATTTCATTAATAATAATAATATATAGCTCCATAAATGAATAAATGCCAAAATTGTACTTTTGTTGGTTCTTAAAAGTAAGCCATTTCCTCTTTAAATCATGGCTGGCTGGAGAATATTTCTGCGTAGTTGAGAGTTTTTGGGTTTCCTTAACTTTAATTATGCCACTTACAAATAACAAAATGCCCCTCGGTCGATAACAAAACAACTTAGTCACCAGAAAGAAAATCAGCATGAACCGGCAATAGATGAACTTCACAAGGTATGAATTGAACTATTTTTGTACTAAATTTGTTCGCAGCCTAATTACGTGATAATCCTGAAAAATTGAACCTTTTCTAATGTATCGGGAACATTTATTTCAATTAGGAACTATGCTACTAGAAACAGTTTTCTAATACCCACAGCACCAAATCTTCCCTCAATCACGTTTTTCTAAACACCATTCCCTTTAATTACCTTTTCCATCCACACCTTCTGCCTACTCCTAATTTCATCTACTAAATTCCTTTCCTCTACTACCAATTCTAGGACTTCATCGTTCGTCCACCTATGAGAAGAATGGTCCAGAAGGATACAAATATAATGACGTGATTGGAAAAAAGGCGGCAATGAAGGAAGTGGCTTCAGTTGAATTTAGTAACTGAAATTATAACTGTTTGCTAAATAATCCTCAAAGAGAATAAATATTAACTATGCATGCAGTTATAAATAAACCTTCAATTTTAAATAGAACGTATTTCCTTAACTACACCCAATCACAAGCTAAAGTAAGTAATACCTAATACCTAAAAACCTTAATTATAACCTCAAGCTCTTACTGTGAGAGAATATAAAATGAAACCTGTATTCCCGCCATACAAGCATTAGGAAAATAATCATCCATTCCACACGTGAAGCCATTTTCTGTGAAACTCAGGGGCTACAGGGAAGGGAATTGACGTGCGCACGGCTGTCAAAAACTATGGCTTTCGTGTCTGTGGATTTCCGAGACTCAAGAGCAATGTGCTTCGTTGCGAAATAATTCGAAAGAATTGAATTTTCAACCGATGGGAAAGAGGTCGGAGAGCACCAGGTCACCGAGGAAAAAAAATCCTCAAATAAATCGATTTCCCGATCGTGCGGGAATCGAAGGTATGAATTCGAGATTAAATGGTGTTTGGGGAGGAATGAATGATGAAATACAAGAAAAGGGCGACGGAGAGCCACAGGAAAGCGAGCGTCCAGTGAAATGAAGGTTGGGGCGATTCAATCGTATTGGAGGTCCGTCCGCTGCTTCCGTGGGCATTGCACGTGACGGTTTCGATTAAAATTGCGAGAGAGGGGAAATGGAGGATGAAGGGATGGGTGAAGAAATCGATGTATTTTTTGGAGTAGGAGAGAATATTTATGTGTTAAACCGAGCGGAAGGTTTCACTCAAACATCTATTTACCTTTTGCACGACAAGGCATTGTAAAACACCTTGCTTGTAAATACCATTCAACTTCTGGATCGTACTCTTGTTTGTTACCCCGAGAAATTACACTAAAAGTCACAGAATGCTAGGCACAAAGTAATCTTATTTATAAAATTATTATTCAGCAGTCATAAGAGCCCTGCAGTGACCGCCAAGACAACATACCAACCAGGACAACCAAAGTATGCGGGTATGTACCTTGAATTGAGGGTTTAATGTGTTTCTCAGGATTTTTTGGAAGGTCTAGAGCATTCGAAATAGGCGTAGTGGTTGTAGCACAAAAAAAAACATAATTTCAAAAGCAGTAATTGTCACAATTATATCTGGCCTAGAATCTTTTATAATCTATTCCGAGTTTATAAGAATGTATCAATACATTGATACATTTGCAAAAGAGCAAAACAGCTGGAATGAAAAACATATCCCATTCATTTATTTATACTCTTACCATTAAAGTTTAGAGATAGCTCTATTTCTAGGAAGTATAGTAAGAGGCAGCCAATTCTCATCGTAGCTCTCATTTTTCTTTTATTTTCCTATGAAAATCTTTTTCCAGAGCCCACTCTCGCTGATATAATAAAATACACTGATTCTAAGTAGAAATTTAAATGCATATTTATATCGGATCCTCATTTTAAAAAGCATAAATAATTGGTATCCACGTTGAATTGGGTTATTTACGTAGCACACGTGTCATCTTGGAAGCGAATAACAATTCAGAATTACGCATGAAATATTTTTCTGGAAATGATCTATTTGCAGCAGATGTCAGAGACTTAAAACATGGGTTTGTTGAAAAAAAAACTTCCGGAATGAAGCGAAACACTCTTGGCGTAATTTCGAAATTGTCACCCGTGGAAGCAGTTCCGAATTCCCGAAATTAAATATTGCGGGGAGAGAGAATTTGGGGTGAGTGGAGAAGACAAGAGCTGAGGAATGAAAGGGGTCTGAGAAAAAGGACGAGTGGGCCGGGTCAATTGGAACAATTCGCGACAAATGCCAGGCGTTAAATTTCCATCGCCGCCGCGGCTTTGGAATTAAGGCGTCACGGGCGTCAATTCCACTTCCCAGGAAAAGCCCGACTCCCTTCCCTCCCTCCCACCCCCCAACTTCAAATCCCTGCCCCACACTCTCCATTCAACTTTTTCCCTCATTTTCTCTCCAATTCAACCTCTCTCTACCCACCGAGGTTTTACTTTGCAATCCCCACTCCCAGACCGCCGCACCCCCAACACGACCGCCCCACATCTCTCACCCAATTCCCCACGCACCCCAGCATATTCTCTCCCCCCCCCCCAGAGTTCTCTCTTCCCCCTCGCCACCACCCTCCCAAATTCCCTCCCACTCAACTGACATAGTCGCACCTTTCAAGAAAGAGAGAGAGGGTGAGCTCAAACCCTGAAGTAGTCGAGAATAATCTCACTCCTGAGAGTGACATTGCTGAAACAAGGAAATGAGATTTCCCGAAACGATTAATCACTTTTAATGTTATTTAAAATGAGTAATTTAACCCAAATTACTCCCTTCAAGGCTTGCGCAAGTTTCGAAATTAATGAAACGCCAAAGAGCTATTTGCCATTCATTATGAAATAAAATGAGGAATGCCTCGAGCTGAAAAGTGGGAGAAATTAATTATATTGCCGTTCGTAGCCATCAATCAAGTGAAAAATTCTCTCATGGGCGATATTTCATCATAGTTATATTATTTATTTCATCCCTCCTTAATAAAGAGCTGTGAAGTTTAAACGTGGATGTCTACCCTGGGCTGCTGAAGAAGGAATTCATTCAGCCAATATTCATTAGAATATATTCAGACGCGGAGACAGGTGACGAAATACCTTTTTATATCCCTAGAATGAGCCCCGGGCACTATTTATTGAGAAGATTCTATTTTCCGAACTGCTTATAATTTTCACCATTATATATTTTGGTCAGCACTAATAACGACATGAATCGGTGCAGTAAATTCGTGGATAGATTTTCGGAATTAAAATTAACATTTTTTGCCTTACCTTTATGACTGGTAAGTGTTAGCTATCGCCTGTGAATTTTTAATACATGATTACGAGTTTATTTTTCGAAATGCTGGACCTAGACACACAATGCTCAGAAAGAAACCCATATCAATCACAGACGTTTTCATGGCTCTAGGGCCTTGAGAAAAATATTGCGAAATTTGAAACAGAAGAGTCTCATCAGCCGGCCATGTTGGTGCTATTCTAATGAGTACTAAAAGATGTTCCAAGTTGATGCTAATTTTCAGAAAAAATGAAAATGCGAGATGGTAAGGATGCAATACGCGTGCAAGCACGCGTCTCTCTTATCGGTCCCGTTCCTCTTTTCCCTTCATAGATGCCCCCCTGTCACTTAAAACCACCCTCATTCGCTTAGCAACTCTGGCGCACTCCCCACTTCCCCGGCCCCGAAGGCTTACCCCACCGCGGCCTTCCTCCGCTTGCCCTGCCCGCCTCCTCAACCAGCAAGCCACCTCCCTTCCCACCACCACCATCCACCTCCTCCCCCGAAAATCCACCCCCCATCCCGTCCCACAACCCCCAAAACCCACCCCTCTTCCACCCTTTCACACAGAGTGCTTCAGCTGCGCACCTTATCTCCTCTTCCACCACTTCATGTTCCGTCGACTTGGGCATTGGAGCGTGCAGGATAACCTCAGACTCCCGTGCTAATCCCCTCCACCCCCCCCCCCCTAAACCCCCCCCCCACCCCCACCCCCGTAAACCCACCCCCTCGACCCATCTCCAAGCCCCCTACGAGCGCCACATCGGTGCTCGTCCCACCCGCCACTCCTACTTCCACGCCCACTCCCCATACCACCCCTTGCACCGTTGGTTCTGATTTGGGCCAAGCGAGATGCGAATGATATTTAGGCGGGAGGCAAAGGGGAGCGGAGAGAGGGTATGGGGGGGGCGGGTTGGTCGTCGGCGATGGTGCGGTTTCGTGTCGGTTCTGGGTGAGCGGAGGCTGGGAACGGACCGGCAAGCGCTCGCTATCCGGGAGATTGCCGAGGAGAAGGGAGAGAATGGGGAAGGGAGGGTGTTCGAGGCCAAGAAGTGAGGGGGAGGCACACGGCGGGGGATGGAGAGTCGCAAGTGCGGAAGGGTTTGGCGCGAAGGGGGCCATAGGATGCGAGGGTGGGTGGGAGATTGACTGTCATCGGAGTGAAGCCTGAATGGGTTGTCGCAGTTTCGGGGGCTGAGGGTAACGTTCGCACGGAACACGAGCCGTGCGATAAGGAAAAATGGAAATCAAAATGACGAGATGTCTACGTGATGGGGTGGATTTCGAAGTTTTTTTAAGCTGTGGTTTTGAATGAGAGGTAAATAGGGATTCGGCGATAAAACGTTCGTCCTGGAGTCTCGTTTCTTCATCTTTCTATTTTTTTACAATCCCAAAGCGCGGAAAACAGGGAGATAAAGTAACGCGTAGTAACCCTTTGTAGCTGTCCTCGTCTTTCGTTACACAGAGCTTTTGAATGTGACTTTTTACAGCTCCCCAGAAATTCGACCCTCGCCTCCTCACGAGAGCTTGCTTCTCACGCTGTGCGGCAGTCTTTTCAATTTTTTAATATATTCTAGTCACACGCGTTCAGGAAATAGGACGAGGCATACATTCCTACTCAACTTGGCAAATTCCACGCTGCCACTTTAAGTGTCTATCTGGATGTGAAATAAAGTGCAAGATATGGCATGTGTTCGAGAGTGCAATGTTGCATCGTACTTAAGTAGCAAATAATATACTTGACGTTAAAGGACTCTATTACATTTAAAAACACACTTGCATACACGGCCATCCTTTAATATGACGATGACGTGGAGAGGGCCCAATTCAATCCTTTTTCACACGTAATAGCCTTACTCTGTAAAGATTCATCAGAAACTGGCGATAATATTTACGGGATGAAGATTTAATAACGTTAAAGGGCTTATGATAAATTAAATAAAGAAAGGGAACTTATAAAATAGTTAGCTCACTAAAGAATAATTTGGGTGAAAATACAATACTTAATTACATACATGAAAGAAATTGGAGTATCATACAATGATCGAAGAGTTATCCACAGCTTGTATAAAAACCAGGAGGCCATAATCAAATCAGGACCCAGCAGTACAGAAGCAAGTATAAACAAAGTAGTGAGACAAAGCTGTGCACTGTCTCCCGCATTACTCAATATCTACCTCGAGAAAGCCATCCAAGAAATCAAAGAAAAGTCTCCGGGAGTTAATATCCACGGGGAAAACATCAGCATGCTACGATTCACCGATGACATAGCAGAAACAGAAAGGTATTTAAAGAAAACACCAGGAAATATGGAAAGAACAATGACCAGATATCATCTGAGGATCAATAAACAGAAAACGAAGGTATTGGAATACAGTAGGAGAAAGGAAGCCAGGACCAATGTTAAACTAGGAAAACAAAAGATCGAGGAGTTGGAAGATTTCTGTTACCTGGGAAGCCGAGTAACCAGTGATTGACGAAGTAAGAGAGAAATTGCCAGTAGAATTGCCCAAGTAAAAAGGGCATTTTACTAGAAGAAGAATCTGCTTACAGCTGCAAATACAAGCATGGAAGTGAGGAAAAATTTCATTAGAACATACATCTGGAGCATTGTACTATATAGCAGCGAAGCATGGACAATAACAGCAGCATAAAAGTCCATTCTGGAAGCATTTGAAATGTTGTGCTACCGAAGAATGATGAAGATAAAATGGATCGATCGAGTGACATATGAAGAAGTCTTAATAAGAAAGGGAGAGAAGAGATGTCTACGGATAACCTTAAAAAGAACACGGGACAACTTAATAGGCCACATCTTAAGACACGATGGCCTAATGAAGACAATCGTCGAGGGAAAAATGAACGGAAAGAATGGAAAAGGCAGGCCTCGTATGAGGTACATGGAGCAAGTTGTGAAGGATTGAAAAGAGAGGAGCTACGTCAATATAAAGAGGCTGGCCGATAGAAGAATCGAGTGGAGGGTTGCATTAAACCAATCCTAAGATTGTAGATCCATGATGATGATGATGAATTAAATACATTCACTGTGATTAGCTCTAATTATGTTTAAAAAATTATTAGGTTATTACAATATGCACAAATATCCATGCCCTCAGCAGTGAAAGTCAATGATTGAAATATGATAAGACATAACAGATAATATGAGAACAAATAACCCATTTCGACCAAATTCGGAAAATGTTTTTTGTCAATTTTCAAATGGGTAAGCAAAGTATAGAATATTTCAGCAAACATGCACGAGTGACAGCATCAAATTCTGCAGATTTATATTTTCTTGGAAATATGACTTCCATGGATTTCCTTCATTTTTCGAGTCTTAATCCACGTCTGTTGCTGATAAAAGCCAGCAGATGCAGGAGAAGGCCGGAAAAATATAGAGGATTGACGATAAACTCCACAGAAACTATTGGCTGTAAGAAGAGGGCAGGAGCTTCTAAGTGTCTATGTTACTGAAACCTTCTCTGTCTACCAGCATTATGAAGCGAAAGGGGTGGAAAAATTATTTCTCACAGATGTATAACTCTATTGTGGAGCATAACAATAGGTCACCACGTTCTCCACTTGATGAATGTAGACTCCTTATTACAGTTAACTACTCTTAAATGCCATTTAAAGCAAAAACCTATGAACTCCTTGGAAATGCACTGTACTCATTTCTTTAAAAGCAAATACGAATAATGAAAATTATGTGTTTACAGATCAGTCAGACAATTACAGGAAGATGAGAAGTCTGGTAAATGGGGAAAATAATGTGAAAGATATAATGCAAGGAATTGTGTAGATTTATTTATTCACTGTGCAAGGTAGTCACTGCCATAAAATATGACTGGAGAAAATTTAACAGAATAAAGAGATAACAAATTAGAGAAGAGAAGAAAAGTATGAAATATGAGGTAAAGAATTTGAATTTATAGAAAATCCAACTAGTAATGTAAGTTTTGGGTACATATTAATATTTGTAAGCACTAGTGCCCAATTTAAATAATAGTCACCTGAAATGATGAGAACATTTATCAAATGTTAACATAGCCTTCTTTTCTTGAAAATATTGGAGTAAATTTTGGTTCTCAGCGTTTTAAGGCTTCAGAAACTCAAGACATGTAAAAATGTACACGAGATTTAAAGCACAGAATACTCTCATTCCGTGCATGAAAATCAGTGAATTCATCACAGTAAATAGCATTTAAAAGCAGAAATGAATACCAAAACCGGGAATTTTGGACGATATTACAAAGCATTGGTGTGCAAATCACACACGGAATGTAACTCAGGAGCATTCTGAATGTATTTATCACTGACTAAAAAATAAGACTTGCTCAGATTGCGTGATTTTATTTTGAAATTGGGCACGGGAATGACCAATAATACGAAAAAAGCAAACAAGAATGAGATACTAGTTTCAAAAGTTAGTTTCTATTGTTATTTGGAATGAAGTTGGGTGATTAAAGAGCTTGTACTTTAACTGCTTTCTCAAATCTGCGTGAGTGAGGGAGGGAGGGAGGGAGGCAGAGACTCCGAATAAAACACTTCGGCACGGACAAAGGTTGCGGAAGACAATGGAAGGGGACAAAAGTAAGGACGGAGAGCACAGGAGGCGGGGATTTAGGGGAAGGGCAGGGAGAAAGGGTGGAAGGTGGGAAGAGAGAGAAAGAGTAAAGAATGGGGGAGGAGGGAGGGGTAAGAGGTGGGTCGTCGGATGGGAGGGAAAAGGGGGAGGAGGCGGAAGCATTGATGGGGTTTTTGAAAGGAGGCAGGAGAGTATAAGGGGACCGGATTGGAAAGGGCAGTATTCAACGCATGTAAAGAAAGAAGTGCTCTCCGGAGCAGGGGTCGCATTCAGCTATTCACATGCGATACGGTGAGAACCTAGAGTCCCGCTTTGACCAAATGAAACAGTCCACGAAAAGCATCCAGAGGAGCAAAAAAAAAGTCTCAAATTCCAAGCGTTGAATTACAGAATTAATTATCATTGCTAAGAACAGAATACCGAGCTGCTGCACGCATCAGTCACAATTTAAACGAATTATATAATTAAAAATTGTTTGCACAGCATAAATGAAATTCCCGTAAAATACTTGAATTAATTTTTAATCAGCACGCACAAACGAATTCTCACTAAATATCGGTTTCTTTATTACGAGAAATCCATGGTATTTCCTCTCTGAATTTATGGTATTTTCAATCGCGATCAAAAGAGATTATGACTAGCATCCAATTAATGCAGTCTTTTAATTGTATTTTGGAAAGGGGCTCTAAATTAACAACCAGGTGGATAAAGTTTGTCATCAGTGATAACTAATTGATAATTATTTTTTTTTATTCCTATTATTAAGTAATTAATCGATTGTTAATATACGGTAAGTCGTTGGAATTATCATTAAATACGTCCTAATTATTGATTGATGATTTAAAATCTATGTCAAATTAATCTTTGAGTAGTATTTTTCAATAGAAAGTACTCAATTCCTCGCAGCGGCTCTTTGCTCCATCAGTCGCAGTGGCAGCTTTAAATTTTCAGCTTTCATATTTCTCCTGTGATAAAAAAAGAGTTCTGATTCATCGATGTCGAAAATTATCAGCATGTCGAACGAAGAATTAGTGAACCCAAAGAGTCAAAGAAGAAAAACAGAGCTACGACCTATCTCGAGGGATGTCGCAGTTTCGTTAATAGTGACTGAAAGTCTCCGAGGCAGGCTGTGTCAACATCCTCATTTCCATCATGCCTGAGGATTCAAAGGGGTCTCACTACTCGTGGAAAATACACGCACCCTTTGCAAGCCGATGCCACTCGCCCTGAATAAATGTCGCATCCTCCATTACACCACTCGAATGCCCACACACTCGAGGAAATGAAAATGCACGGGCGTGATCGCAGTGTTCTCTCACTGTTTGCCGAGAGGCTGCTCGAAACCCAACATCAAACAGAGGTGAATTAATTTTAAATTGAAAAATGGCCGGATAAACAGGACAAGAAATAAAGCCGCATGCACGCGGAAAAAGAAACAAGACAAATGCGCTAATTTAATTACGCTCCGCGAGCGAAAAAAAAACATGGCTCGAGTCACCGCACGCACGGTGAAAAACCATCCCGGGCGAAACGAACCCCTATCCCTCTCCTCCACTCCCCTCCCTCCTCGCACGTCCCCTCCACATGACCTCCTCCACACCTCCCGTCCCTCTCACTACTACTCCCCTCCCATCTCTTACCCGCTCGTCTAACATTATGACGCTCCTCTTCCATTGCACTCCGACAGTCTCTTCTTTCTGCATCCCCGCCGTGTCATTTTCCTCCTCAACTCTATCGTCTAAACCTTCTACCTCAATCCCATCCCGCTTCCTACCTTACCCACAACTTCCTCATATCCCATATCTCTTCCCCCATATCTCCTCTTTCCTCGCATCAGCCACACAAACCAGACACCAGGTTGTTCCTTGTACGTGCGCCTCATGGAATACGAGAGGTGAGGAGACTCAGGCGTTACCGATTTGGATGAAAATGAATAGGTACGAATGCACCTATTTCTCGCTCCGCCCATTCTTTTCCCCCTTCTTCGGCAGTATTTCTCCGTCTATTATATTTAGCTTCTTTCCTTAGTCTCCTCTCACCCAACCATAGTTATCCTCTCCTCTCCCCGCCTGGAAAAGGCTTCTGGTTTTTTCTCGCCCCCACCCCGGCGTGTGGTTGTTTTCCCCGCACATGGCCGACATGCCTCTTCTCCCACGCTCCGCTATGTTTTCCCTCTGATTTTTGGTCTCTCTCTCTCTCGACTAGTTGTTCTTTCCCCTCATTTGTCTTCCTAACAGTCTCGGCATAAAACTTGCTCGAATTTCTCTGGCATTAAAACACAGACCTGGCTCATTCATAAAACCTATAATTTTCTACGTTGAGGATTTAACCACTTTCTTGCAGTCAGTACTTGGAAATCTTGATGTTTTTACTTATAATTTTAATATAAAATAATATATTTTCCGTATTAAAATATAATTAGAACAGAAAGGAGCAATAAAATTGACTCAATTGACAAGTAATTGCCACAAATACTACCAGAAGGCAGCAATTTCACACAAGGACTACGTATTTGTAACATGAATTACAAATTTTTCGTCAGATTAACCGTTGCCAAATTTATAAATGAGGAAGAATATTACATTTGTACAATAAGGTCTTACGGTAGAGCACCTGCCGATTTCAGAATATCATTTGAGTACCTCCTTTCCCTATGATTGCATAACAAGATACATGGAATACGTGAAAGGTAATTCAGAGTTTTCAAAGGAGTTGACTGCTTAAGTATTCAAGTCTGCTTTAGGTACCAATTGGATAAGGTGGATTTATAGTGATTACCATAGTATTCAGGTACACAATTCGTGCATAGAATTTCCAATGAGAGCAACCTTACGAATTCGAGAAATCTTACGGCTAGGATAACGGTCCCCGAACGCACATATTTTCAGTTTATCTGCTTGAATCCTCCTCAGCTCTTATCCCAAACTTCGAGGAAGTCTTTCAAGCATTAATATCCCAATATCTTCATATCCCAGTTCAATAACAGCTTCAGAACTAAGAGAGCCGCAGAAGTTACATCCCTTTTAAACGGCTTATCCTGAGCAGGTACAAAATTTATTAACCAAAACACAACGAGCAATATTACCTAAAATGACTTCATTATCATATACCTTCTTGGATGTACCTTCAGGAAGTGAAAACTTTCTTTAAATTTCACATATGACATAAAATTTCTCATTGGATATAGCTTAGCAAAATTGAAATGGGAATGCTACTATTTATTAGAATATTTAGAGTTCAGAGTAATAAATTATACTAAAGAAGAGAATAGCATATGTATCCGCATATCCCTTTCTAATTTGTCGGCACCGATTAATATGGCGGGACTAACAGAATCCGTTGGAGATAACCCAGAGCTCCTATAACGGTACGGGTTAGAGAGAAGTGTCCCAATTATGCTGGTCAGCCATTTTTCCGTTATAAATGATCCCATTACTAATTTCTCCAGTAAAAACTTAACCTCCTTCCGGAAGCGAGTCGCCTCTTCGTTTCTTACCCTTTCCACTACGAGTTGTATCACCTCCCACCCTCGTGGTCCGAAAAACACCCTGTCTATTATATCTGCCTCTCGCCACCAGCCCCCACACAACCTCCGCTAATCCTTCCATACCGCCTCCTCCTCCTCTTTCTCCCTCGCAACCCTTTTTGAGTCACTGTGGCACCCTTTACTTCAATCCCATGCCCCCTTCAGCTAAACCTACATCCTCGCCCACACTGGCCCCATCTACACCCCCCGCGGCCAGCGTTTTCCGCCATTTAATTAGGAGTCCCACGGGGGTGGAAATGGGGTGGAGAGAGTGGAGAGGGTAGGTCGTGGGGTGAGGGCAGAAGGTAGGAGAGAAGTGAAGGGTGGGGGATGGGAAGGTGCAGGTGGTGTGGCGTTCGGCTGGGCGTAAAGGGGAAGGAAAAAATGGAATCCGCCGTGGGCAGATCCATACTTCACCCAAGAGAGGGAAGGACTGAGGAAATTTTAGGCAGGTATATTTTACAGGCTTGTAAATTTATTTTGCACTATTCATAGCAATTGAACTTATATGTATATATAAACGTCATCATCATTAGTCATCAATCCTCAGATTGGCTTGACGCAGCCCTCCACTAAGGTCTTCTATCGGCTAATCTCTTCATATTTACGTATTTCTTCTCTTTCACATCCTTCATCACTTGTTCCGTATATATCACTCGAGGCCTTCCTTTGCCATTCTTACCATCCATTTTTCCTTCAAAGATTGTCTTCATCAGACAATTTTGTCTTAATATATGGCCGATTAAGTTATCCCGTCATCATCTTAGAGTTTTCACAAGGCTTCTCTTTTCTCCCACACTTCCTACGACTTCTTCGTTTGTCACTCGGTCGATCCATTTTATCTTCATCATTCTTCTGTAGCACCACATTTCTAATGCTTCCACCCTTTTCTTCTTCGCTTCTGTCATCGTCCATGCCTCACTTCCGTAAAGAAACATGCATATATAAACGTATAATTGATACAAGATATCCTTTTATTGATGAAATCATACCCCCATTGCCCCCCACACGAGAAATTGATATATTGGGCCTGTTTTTATGGGGTATAGAAATTTCGAGCCCTCCTCTAGTTCCCTCATGCTCCGTCCTTGATGTGTGAGGAAGTAAGACGAAAGGAGTAGGATGGAAAAGGCTTGCGTTCACATTGTCTGAGGAGGAGACGGCAGTCGGAAGAAGAGGTGGGGTGACCGGGTGCGAGTAGTGAGTAATGGGGGTGATTGCGGGGAGGAGGGAACCAGGATAAAATAAGAGGGGCAAGAGTCGTCAGGGATCGCGGCGTGGAGGTTCGAATGAGATTAGTGAGGAGAGAGAGAGAGAGAGCAATGATGGGAAACTCAAGGAGGGAGAACCGAGGGAGGGGGGTACAGGGATGAACAGTGTGAGGTAGGAAAATAGCGAGCGGGAAGGGAGTGCGTGCGTGAGAGAAGGCGGAGAGTGCCAAGGGTACGTGAGTACACACCGACGCGCTTCTATGTGACCCCAGGATAATGAGTAAAACCGAGGTCACTTTTTTTCCCCCACAGAAATAAGGATCCGGTGACCACCACTATCCCCGAACACTGGCTTCCCACTCTTTCACTACAATTTCGTTTGTTTTTAAACGGGACGGACTGAATTTATGGATGCTACAAAAGGACTGCAGGGTTGAGTATCCGCGACAGTCTCACAAATAGAGGTTGCAGTGTTTCCACGCTTTCCGTCATCGGTGGGCTTAATACCGCAAACCCCGAAGCGATGTGAATCGATGTCATTTTTTGTTTCTGTGGAACGGAAAGCTGCGCTGTTCCAAGACTTATTTGCGTATCGGTTAATCCAGAGCATGAAAATTGGACTCTGTAAACTCATCGAGGAAAGGATATATTGGAATTATTTTTTTTATGATTTCTGAATAAGAATGTCGAATACTGATGCTTTAGTATGCAATGTGTGTATTTAACTGTAAATTTATTTTAGGATGATGTTCCATCACAATATCACAGATACGAAATGTGCTGCTCATGCTTTTAATACGCTCGTTCTTCCTTCGCATATCGTACAGTTTTGTCTCCTAAATGGGAAAAACCAGTGTTTTTACAAGCCAAAGAGAACAATTCAGACAGTGCAGACTAACTACTTGCAATTTTTTTATCAGAAAGCCGGGAGAAGGGAAAAGGTTCCCAAATGTACTCGAGAAAATCAAATAAAATATTTCTAGCTATGAACCTGAATCCAATCGCTATGACTGAAGTTTTGACTGATATTAAATAAAATATTAAGCGAACTAAAAACACAGAAACGCCCGCAGGCCTTGCACCTGTGGAGAAAGGAAAATAAATATCGAATGAAGAACGGAAGACAAACATTATATTGAAAATAACACTGTTAAAGGGCACACAACGCAAATTTCAGGCCCCGAAGAGTACATACACTCTATTGAATACCATCAAGCTAACTGATTCGAAAAAGTTTGTCATTTGACCAAAAATAATTTTGTACAAGAAATGAATTAAACAGGCAGCAGTTCAATAGAAATCAATCTACTCAATTTCCTCCAAGAGTAACCAATGGCAAATATGATCATTTAACTAAATGTTCTAAAAATTATAGCCTTTATAGAGTTGAATAACGTTAACAGCATAATACCATCAATGTATTGTTTTAAAAACGATGATCTGACTAATATTGTGAATGATAATAATGGTGTACATAGTCATATTTAACCGGGCCAGGAGGTAATTTACTGTGATTTTGTGTACACTTACAAATATATAAGGACTCACCTTTCACATCGTCATTGATTTTTTTATGGTTTTCCCTAGGGGTTTGGATTCAAATAATTTAATAACCAGTTCTCTACTGTAATGACTGTTTTATAAATATGAAATAAAAAACTGTTAGGTACGTAAAATGCAGAAGGCTATTTCATGAATTAAATACTAAAATAAAAAAACTAATTATGGCATCAAATAGAGCTAAAACTATTATTAAATATATTAAATACGTGTCATTATAACAAGTGGTTGGCAAAAGTTAACAAAACGATTGTGACCTAGTTGGGACCGACTGAATCACATCTTTGGTTTTCACACATTTCCAATTGAGCACACATTAGATTTTAGCCTCCGTGACTACAGAGTCCACTCAGGGCGTTTCGTAGTCATCTTTTAAACAATACACGGTGCCAAATTCCAGAGAATAGCAATATTCTCCCGCACGAGGAAGTAATAACGTGTATTATAATCGATTTAGCAAATTGGGACGGATGTTGAGGAATTGGGATCTGATATGGAAAAGGATGCGGAGGGCTGTAAATGTGCGTAGGAGCGATAAGAGAGGGAGGGGGAGGGTCATGGGCACTGGGCAGAGAACGAAGGAAGGAACTGGGATTTATTGCGTGGGAGGAAACGTCAGGGGAAGAGGTGTGCCCCACTCGAACCAGCGTGAAAAATTAGTCTCAAGTAGCTTCACCATTATGCATATGAACCCCCCTGAGAACGTTTCAAGGCAAGGACGATTCGTTAGACCGAAACCGTTGTTTTTCCCTTGAGTTCTCTAATGTCACTATCATTTAGAGCTTCATATGCTGGAGATATTTCAGCACGCTCCGCAGTTACTTATTTTTCGCTATCCTTTTTTATCTTGGATCATTCATTGTTATTAAGGTAGTAAAAATATAATGAATCAACCTGCACTTAACAGAGAAACTTAATTTATGCTGGGGCATTAACTCGTAAGGGACCCTATTCAATGCATCGCAGATGAGTGTTTCTGAAAAAAAAGACCAAATGATAATAGCTATAATTTGCAGTTCACAATCACAATCATTACTGCCATAAAGTACAAGCAGATTATATATAACGTTGAATAATTCTGTTTTGGTTCTGTAATAAATACAAAATATTTCAACTATAACAGGCTAGGGAAGGGGACACATTTCCAGAAGAATGGAAGCATAGTAAACCAATGCAAGTTAATTTGACAGCATACTACAGAGCATCTGAAAGGGTGGACGTGAAAAAGGTGCTAACGCCGAGGATGCTGTATTTCGCGGTAGGTTAAAAAGACAAATTAAAAATAAACCCCAAGTGGCTTTAAATATTGTTCAGCCGGATCTGCGGACTTATTCTTCAAATCTAGGCAAAAAAAAAAAGGCTGACACTGACATATTTCTGTGAGATTTATATTTTTTTATGGTCTTAAAGAAATGAAGTTCGTTTTAAAAGAATAAAATAAACTATATCGGTGTCTTATTTCATGGCAAATACAACATCAAATTGTAGGCCTTAGAGTTCAAGCCTGATTTTATTACATGCCATCCTTTAGAAAACTTACCAAATGTGTTAGCAAATTGGAGATTCGTGACGAAACATGTTAAACAAGTGCCACTTATTTATTGCCAGCCCCGCCAAAACATATTTACTGCGCATATTGGATGCACTTCAAAAGCAATCAAATGTCACAGCCTTCGGAGACGTCCATGTAAAAGAATATGATTGATATTTTTTCAAGAACAAAATGAAAGTTTTTAATGCATTGTATGGTTCATCATAGCCAATTACACCTAACGTAATCATAATTAAAATAATGGAATACAAATTACCTATATCTTAAACCCGAGGTTCATTAACAAAATTTTATAAAAAGTAATTCATTGCGGCTGAAGAATTTCTAAGTTACTTTTAACTGAAGCACTTTATCAATACTTTATCTTAAGGCAGTTTGTGAAGAGTATAAATCTATATGGATAAGCCCTTGGACGTCAATTGAAAGAGGAAATTATACACGATATTATAAATTTATCGAAGCTATCTCTAGTTTCGGACCCATTAAACGTTGTGAATTAGATCAAGGCTATTCTGCATTTTGTTCCCAACGTGATTTATAGGCTACGAAAAATCGTCTGAATTATGTGAAGGGGCATTTTACAAAATTCAATGTTTCAACCGTATCTTCACGCTTAATTTAGCTTTTACACCCAACAAATCAATTCTAAAACCCAACGGAATCACTGAAGTGGTGAAAAACACACATGATATGCTGAACGATTATATAAGGTAATACGAAAGTCAAAATCTGGGTTTGATTCACAAGGATATCATTTCTCTTACAATGAGGTGGTAATGAATAGGTTTCTCATGAAAGTCGAGTTAAGAGTACAAAACCTGATGTTAACTGAGTACGAATGATTGATCCAGATATACATAGGGGGATGCAAAAGAAACCGGAATCGTTTCGCAGAGACCTAGAGTGCTAGAGGTATGTAACTCAAGCCCTTCTGTGGTCATTAAGACATACAGTAACGTTGGGAGAGGCCCTGAGTAGTGCCTATAAATTTTGAATTAAGAGCTGTTTAGTTCACGTCACGTTTTTTTGGCATGGCGGATTCTCGTGAACAATGCGCGATCGCGAAATTTCGCTTCCTGCTCGGAAACAATGCTGCGGAAACTGCTGTTACGCTGACAGCAGATTATAAAGGGAATGCTACAAGAAAAACCCAAGTGTATGAGAAGTTCATTGGTTTCAAAATAGGAAAAATGTCAATTGACGATCTTCCTTGCACCGGGCCTCACGGACCGATGAAAATATCGAAAACATTAACGAAATTGTACACGAAGATCAACGGCGGACCATTGATGAACTAGCAAAGTTGCCTGGGATGTCATAGAGCTCAACTTAATAAATTTAGATTAATCGTTGAAAACGAGGAAAAGGCGGCCAAATGTGTGCCGCGCTTGCTGACGACAGAGCAAAAGAAGATTCGCTTGGGAACCTGTCGTGAACTGAAGCAGCGAGACTCCATTACACCACTCTCCTTCTTCGCCTGATTTGGCAACTTGTGACTTTTTCTGATTCCCCGAATAAAAGGAGCTTGAAAGGAAAATGTTTTGCTGATATTGGCATGGTGAAACAAGAAACAATGGAGGCCCTGAGAAGAAGACTTTAAAAAATGTTTTTAAAACTGGAATAAAAGTTTTGGACTTGTGCATTCATTCAAATAGGGAGTACCTTGAACATGACCAATGTTAGTACCATGAAAAACTAAATACAGTTGGCTCAAATGAGGAATTCCGGTTTCTTTCGGTCTTCCCACGGATACACAAAAATCGGGTAGGTGGAAAAGTTCTGTTGCATGGGAAGCATAATAACCATCGATGGGCGATGTAAGTGAGGAATTGCCAGTAGAATTGCCCAAATGAAAAGGGCATTTCACCAGAAGAAAATTCTGCTTACAGCTGCAAATACAAGCGTGGAAGTGAGGAAACATTTCATTAAAACATACATTTGGAGCATTCTACTATACGGCAGCGAAGCCTGGACAATGAAAGCCGTCCAGGCTGGAAGCATTTGAAATGTGGTGCTACCGAAGAAAGATGAAGGTAAATGGATCGATCGAATGACAAACGAAGAAGTCTTAAGAAGAGTGGGAGAAAAGAGATGTCTACTGAAAACCTTAAGAAGAAGAGTGGACAACTTAATCGGCAACATCTTAAGACACGATGTCCTGGTGAAGACAATCGTCGAAGGAAAAGTGAACGGGAAGAATGGGAAAGGCAGATCTCGTATGAAATATATGGAGAAAGTTGTGAAGCATGTAAAATAGAGGAGTTACGTCACTGTGAAGAGGTTGACCGATAGAAGAATCGAGTGGAAGGCTGCGTCAAACCAATCCTAGGATAGTTGACCGATGATGATGATATTAGATTTGAATTCACAGACATTAGATCAAATACCTTATCCATGCGTACAATAAAATTGAAAGGATCGACCATTCATCAAACTGCGACGATTCCTTAGCGGCAAAGGCCTTCGGGAAGTAGGAAGAACGAACGGTACAATTTGAGTAAATTACGACTGCCAATGAAATATAGCACGGATGATCTTTGAAGAACTACCCCTCAATCAACACTTGTGAGGAACCTGGGGTACGGCGGAAGTATCCTGGAGCGACTCAAGCCGATCCCAGGCCCGCCTCAGTTTTTGAACCGGTACGACCACCCACCTTCCTACAATTCTCACCGTCGACGGGAATGGAGAGCGGGAACAGGAGACTTCAGGAGAGAAGCAGGGTCGGCAATGAGGTTTTAGGAGAGGGGTGTGTGCGAGGTGTGGGCGGAGGAAAGGCATTTGATTCAAAAAGGATGGCAAGAGGTTCAAGGGGAGGGGGGAAGCAGTGAGAGGGGAGGGTGATGGAAGAAAGAGAGCTCCACGGCCTCAGAGGGGAGTGGAGGGGTGTCGGGGAGGTTGCCGGGGGTGCGGAGAACGGGCAGGGTGCATGAAATGGGATGGCGAGGGGTTGGAGGATTGGAGAGAGGCAGGGGAGGAGGGGGAGGGAGACGGCGAGAGGTGTAAATGGAAATGCTGAGATCGATGCCGGAGGGAATGCCGAAATAAGGGTCGTGCGACGTAGAGGGTTGGGGACGGCGCCGCGAAATGTCGTGTGTTCCGAGGGAGAACGGGGTTATAGGTGCAGAAAAGGTGCGCTTTAGGTTTCGGGGAAGGAAATAAACACACACTTACTCTCGCACCGGGAGGGTAATGAAAAGGCAAGGGCATGGTGTATTTCCAGCGGAGGAAGTGGAGTCGAGGGCTGTTTTTAAGGGATGCGGTCCCTGGAATCGGGTCAAATCCCTTCCGCTCTATTCGAGGCAAGTGATTCTGGAGGAATTATGAACGCGCCCACGTCGAATGGATGGCCATGGCCGCGCAATACTACGCAACTGTTGCGCACATTATCCATTTGCGTTAAGTAAACAGAAGAAATGGCCAGCCGTTAGGCGAAGGAGCGAAAAATATTGGCATTCGTAAAGCTAGGCTGAGGGTACAGAATCTACGCTCTGCTTCTTTCATGAGTGTTTCCATTTACCTTTTTAATTGGTCACAGTAACACCTTCCTCGCGGTAGACATTGTATAACAGCAACCGCACTGCGCCATATTCTGATGGTGGGTGGTGAAATGCTTAAAATAATCAAAACGAATGGTGCAATACAATATTTTTTTCTTTTTTCGGCTAATAGAAAACTCAGCCAGGTGAAATATCTTTTTCCTAATTGATCTCTATGGTTTCCAAGCGCCTATCAAATAAATCTACTTTTCCATCTGATCTATGAGAAGGTCTTATCATCTCCGTTTAGAGGCTCCATAGTGGGAAATTTCACTATCTAAGAGATAAAGCACAATGCACTTTTTCTTAAAATATTTCAAAGTTATATGTTCATCATTGCAATAACTAGTTTATATAAATATTATAAGTGATTGTTTTCATTTTTTAGTTTGTATGAAATACTTGAAGTAATATGGATTAAAAAATAGCTTAACTTCACTCGTAATCGCATTATCTCACATCAGCTGACTTATTTAGACAGTAAGTGACAGCAGTATATCACTATTTATTACGATCAGCAGTAAAATGCTTCGCTCGGGGTTTTCTTTTAATGAATTTCAGCTGATATTATTCCGTGCTATAATTATTTCATTTGGGCCAGCCTCCAGGGAAAAAAATATTACAAACGAATAGGGGCTACTCTTTGCCTTATTTTTGGGACAATATGTTGGTTTTGATACTCTATCGTGCACTGTGAAAAAGACGATTCTATGATATAAAATAATGCTAGGCTTGGGTTTTATCTAAAAAATGTGAGGCTTAGTCATCTAGAACAAATACGAAATACAAAGTTAAATGCTGTATGACATAATTAACGAATTAAACTTTTTGAACATGCTAATAAGAAGTGGAATGGTTTGCTACACTGAATTTTACTTTATTATCCATGTAAGTAACATTCCTCACAAAAGAATAATCCCATATCGGTAGTTAAAATACCGATGGTAAAAAATTTACTTGACTTTTGGTGCTATAAAAGCATTACGTTGCAGTAGCCAATGTTTTAGACTGATTTTGCGCGCAAATGACGGATAAGATATAAATTAAATGATTTAAAGGCAAATAAGATACCATTGTTACTTCTTAATCCGAGGCATCGTATGAAATGAAAACCATTTCTCATAACAAATAAAAATTTGTTTTTAAATTTCGAGACCTCCCTTCAAGTTAATCATAAAATTGATAACGAAATCAGCAACTTATTATCGTTAAACTGAAAACGATCGTATCTCTGCACTGATCCTACTTACTATTGCTGAAAAAATGCATTTGTTTCTAAAAAAAAGGATTATTCCTATTTAGATATGGTTACAGAGAACGTATGAAATTATGATGTAGTTATAAAATGCAAATGTCGCCTACGTTATTATAAATAGATTCTGAGTTAGGACGGAAAGATCAAGTAAAAACAAATATTTCCTAGCATTTGCTATTAAACAGCTTGGTTGAATTTCATATGCTCAATATGATAGATATAGGTACATATAATGAGAAAAATGTGAGCCTGATGAGTGTAAGCATTCTAAATGCTGACTGTAATCATGAGTAATAACATGCAAAAGTCAATTATAATAATTTTTCTACTAGCATTTTAAATTTATATCCTAAATTAAACATCAATAAAACTGTTCCGGATTGATAAAATTATACTGCCGTTACATTTATATAGAAGATATAAGAAAATGCCGGAGGCACAAGGAACAAGAAGAGAATGATTTGTAAGCAACAAAATAAATTAAATAAGCGGCTCCGTTGGAAGGTAAAGAATGTGAAAAAAGTAAATAAAAAACAACCGGAAGACATGATTGGATACCTTTGCTCCCAGAGAAGAAAACCCGTTTGTAAGTACTCATTCATCCTAGGCCCATCGTCAGCAAAATTTTCCAGGGGGCTGCGCGGGCCAAAGGTAGGAAATGATGTTGAACGAAGGAGATTTACATGGAGATACAGGGCGTGAGCAAACATGCCTCAGGATGCTATAAGCAAATATGTTGTCAGTAAGGCACGAGCAACTTCAGAAAGAAGCACCGCAGAGGGGTAACGGTACATGAAAGGAGGTGTACAGACGGTGTAATCCTTATTAATAAAAAATGGCACTGCGAAACACACATTCATAAAAGTAAAACTAGACTCATATTTGCTTCAACTGTTTGGACGCGGGAGCTAGAGCTCGGTGAGTACTTAACTCAGACACGCGATTCCCCGAGCCGAAATTAGTAGAGACGAGGACACATTTCCCTCTGTCGCTCTCTCCTTACCAAATAACTCCAGTAACCAACGAATAAAAACACAGAGTCGAAGCAAAGGCCTCAAAGGAATCCCTGAGATCAAAAACAGGATCAGCTGCCGCGCAAGGGAACGAAAGAATTAGCGCGAAGATTAAAACCAGAGGCAGCGGGCTTGAATTCCATCCCTGGCGAGGATGTAACGCTCCAGCACAATCATCATTACCACAAGTTTTCGAGAAACACCGAAACCTTGGCCATGGAAACGCTACCGGTGAAAATACGATTAATGCCAGCATAATGGGCGACGCATGCACCACGGGTCGAAAGTTTCAATTCAAAAGGTGCACCGTTACTCTGGCGTGCTCCCATAGGGGAAAAAATCTCATCTATCTCCGGAACCCGAACTCAGAAACCTCGTCAAGGCAAGCTGGCATCTACCCATCTCACAGCAAGCCTCGTCCCCGTATTTGCTCGAGCCCCTCCGGTGTATAAGGCCAGCCTAAGCATACACCGGGGAAGCGGATAGGCGAAGATGAAACAGATTGGCACCCAAAGGAGAGTATTTTGAGCGGCGAGGCTTGATCGGTGACGGGAAGAGGGAAAAGGAGGAATGGTAGAGGGAGTGGAGTAGAGAAAATAGTGAGGAGATTAACAGGAGACCGGAGAGAGAGATATATATGTAAGGATGGGGTAGAAAGTGCTGAACGGACAAATAGAGACGGGGGAACAGAAATGGCGGCGGAGGGAGGGAGAGAGAAAGAGGGAGATCTCAGGGTCCCGTGCTACCGCGGGGATGGAATTGAGAAGGAAGAAGCCCTTGAATTTCGCCGGAGCACAATGCCATGAGTAGAGTTGGTGAAGGGGGAGTGCTGAGATGGAGAGAATGGGACGGACTCAAAACTTGGAGAGGGGAAACGGAGGACAGGAGAGAAATCTGGGGAAAACGTGTGGGAGGGCGAGGTAGGTCTAGGGAAATGGTTGGAGATCGGGAATCTGAGAGCTTGTGCGAGGGGATTGAGAGAGGAGGGCTACAAGAGCAGCAGGATCGAGTTTGGCGGAAGTGAAAGAGGATGGCGATGGGGGAAAAGAAACCTGGGGAGGAGAGAGGATCGGGTGGCGCGGGGGATGAAGCCAAAGAGGAGCAAAAATTAGAAAGGCAGCAGAAATTGCAGGGAAATATGTTCTTGGGGGCAGGCATGCGATACGTCAGGGTGACGGCCAGGGGGTTGGGGGAGGCGATGGGCAGATAAGGGGCCCGCGAGGGGAGCAATATCCCTGCGCCTGAGAATGGTCCAGGGGGAGTGAGGAGACGAGGTTGTAGGAGGGGGTGGAAGCCAAAGAACGAGAAGGGTTGGGGGAGGGTGAGATGAGAGAGGAGGACTTGGGGAGGAATGGTTGGCGAGGTAGCATAAAGGGAAGCGAGGGAAGGGAAATGTGAATAGGCTGTGGCCGTCCGTCCTCTTGGGCGTATTCAGAGCGGAGGAGGGGGGAGTCCATCCCTTCCTCCAACTCTGTACCGTCTTTTCTGTCTCTCTCTTTCTCTTGTCCTCACATCCTGTGCTCTTCCTCATCCTGCGCCTGCCTCTTTCTCTACCCCCAGTCCTCCTCATACTGTTTCCTCCCCCCCTTTTTGGCCGGACCCTAGAGAGGAAGCGAGGAGAGTGGGCGGGGTCGGAGATCGCAGGCAAAAGAGCAAAGCATGCCGGATATCAGGCAATAGTTGCCATGGCAACGAGGTCGAGGGGCCGGTCGTGAGGGCCTGCCATCATTCCCCCTCCCCTCCGCTCCCATCCCCCCTCCCCCGTTCCACTCTGCTGTCCCCGCTCCCCCCTACCCCACACCTCCTTTTCCCCTCCCCGACCTTTTCCTACGGACCCTCATCGTACGGCCCGTTTCCTTGTCTGTACCAAGTATGGGGTCATGCGCTCTACATCCGGGCACTTGTACTCCCCCCTCTCATCTGTCGTCTTACTCCCTCCATCGTTACACCCTAAACCTTCCTCGGACTCCCCTTCCTCCCAAACGCTCTTTTTCCGGCTGACAAACCCTCCCCCTAACCTCATTTCTCCCATCCCTCTTCCCTGCTTCCCAAAAAAAAACAAACTCCTCGGTCCCCCCCTCCCTTTCGCTGGACTCCCCACCCAACAGCCTCCTCCCCAACGCCTCTCTCCTACCCCCGCGATACCCCTCAGCACATATCCCCCCACACCCACACCCGACAGTCTCGTCATTTTCCCCTCTTTTTCTCCGCTTGTAGCCCCTGTCGAATCCCTGACTGAATCGCACATAACCTCCCCACACCGTCAGCCCCTCATCGTCACTCCCTTCCCGGGCCAACACTGGATCTCCCCCGCCCTTTCTTTAACGGCCCTAAGTGTCCCATCATTTAATTGACTGCGCTATAATAAGTTGTTGCAAAATAACGGGCGAGTGAAAAACGAGAGCGGGGAAAAATCTGGGGTGAAAATAAAATGGATGGACTTTACACTGTTGGATGGGTAATGCGCCGGGTTTTGGGAAACACACTCGGGATATTAATGGGAATTATCAGAACTGGTGGGGGTATATTTATATATGTGTAAGGATAGGCTGAAAAAATTGGTTTTTCACTTGCTTCGTCACCGTTCCACAAACGTTGGCATTGGGGGAAGAGAGGAATCAGGAAATGGCTAATGAAGCGGCAGCATTGATCACAGGGCCTCATTTGAGCGCGTAAAATAAAGAAATCCCCAGAGGGATCGGGATCATTCGGGATAAATATGGAGTGGATCATTTCCACATGCGGTCCGCTAATTGTGCTACCGAGTCATGCCCCTTTACTGTCAGAAATCATAAAACGACGCCGTCTCTGAAACATGGTATTAACCTGATTTCAGCTATGTTCATCTGTTCATTTCCCGGCTTTGAAACGTACGTCATAAGAGATAGGTTCATGCAAAAGGACGGCGAAGGAAAATTCATTTTAATGTTTGAAATGCAAGCTAACGACACTAAAATGGCTAGTATTGCGTGGTAATTCTTAGTAAACATAGGATGGAAATGCTATAGGAACTACTTCTTCAAAATACTGAGCAACATACAAATGACAGGGTCATGAAAGGGAACGATTAATGAAAGTTTTTCTTCGAAAATATTTTAATGGTACCAATATCTTCGCATTACTCACTTCAACCATTTTATGAACCAATTTCTATAAATAATATCCATTCTTTTCCAAAAAGTAAAACATAATCGCCCACCCCTCCAAAACATTAAAACGTTGTTTAAAATGTTGTTAACCCTTATATGCACCAATGCTTTCATAAAGGAGACTAGGTTTTGTTGAAACAATCTACAGAAACGAAGAGCTAAGCAACGGAAATTATATTAATAGCTACATAAAATACTCACTGCCCATATCAGAGCTGTTCAATTGGTGGCCAGCAAAATATGCCATTGATTCAAGTACAGTACCGGTAAGGTAACGCAGGAACGAGCACAACACATCCTCTCCCAGGCATCCTCCCCAGTTCAAAGAATAAATTAACGACCTAATTGGAACTTATATCGACACTGTTAGCATATATGCACCATTAATTAAGCCAGTAACTTATTATTCAACAGTTATTGGAGACGTTTCTAGCTATTAGCCGTTAAATTCTTAAATATGATAACTACGAGAACGAAAATTGAATGGTGAATTCGTATCCCTTCTCAAATAGGAACGATTAAGAGAATCTGACTATCCCAATTTCATGAGTTATCAACGACGTACTCAGACATGCCTGTTACACAGAATGATGCCTAGCCTTTAACGGCTATGATCACGATAACCTAAAATTATTGATCAACTTCAATTCGTTCTTGGCCGGAATAAAAGCATGCAAGATTATTTTGTCAAGTTCTTTTCCCATCCTCACACTTTAATAAACAAATTATTCAAAGCATCTCACAATAATAGCCTCGTGCTCAATTTTTGACGAAAGCTTATTTATAGGAGCATAAATCAAAGCTATCAATGAAACGGAGTTAAAGAGGCCAAATCAAACGGAAGGCAAAATTGTATGCTCTCCATCAAACTGAATGAGCGAAAGAGGTCAAAATCAATCGTAAATCTGAATTGCACAGATGCTCGATATGCAGTGGTGAAATAACGGATATTCTAAAGCACAATAATTTATTCATCGATTTATTGTGTTTTTTCAATGCACATTATTTTCATTTGTCATTTTATACCAGCAGCCGCGGGAATTATCACTGACTGAATAAAGAGTAACGTTGGTACCCTTAGTGCCCATTAGTTCGTGATGGAAAATTTATGGTTATTATGGAGAAAAAACATTCAATCAACCAATCAGTAGAGACTTTATTGATCCGGAAGAATAGACGAACGTGCTACTTTCCTCAAAGGTAAAAATAGAGTGCCGGGAATATGCGCCAGTTTGGCTCAACTACTATAAAGGTGCTCTCTACGTTACCTGCGAAAGGGAGGGGGTGCCAGTTGAGTAACTCTTGTTGCTCACAGCTCACTCCCACGTTCATGCCACCCCACCTTCCCTCTCTCATCGCTTATCTCTTCCGAGGCTCTCCTTCCTCCATTATCGTTCCCTCAATCTCCAACTTCCGTCCTTCCATTCCCCGTCTGCCTCTTTTTTGCTTCTCTTCCGTCCGAAATACCGTCGACTCCGCCTCTTCCTCTCTCTTCCACTTCCCACCCTTTCCTCGACGCTCTCCCGATACATGCTTCCCCAACCCCCCCGCCCTTTCCCCTCCATCGTGCATTCAACCATTTTCACTCAATTTCCTCACCGCTGACGACACCCTCGTCGAACTTTCAAAATTTTTTCACGATATTCGTTTTTTTCTCAGATTTCTAACTATATTCACATCACCAGTCCCTCCTTTTTTTTGCCTTCGGTTCTAGGCAAATTTTCTGTGGCTCATATTGCATTACCTGGCGCGGATGCTTGAGGAAAGCCTGCCCGGGAGAGATGAAGTTTCTGGTTTGAGTCCTCTTAGAATATGGCGGGTAGACTACGAGAGCAAAAAAGTTCACTCTCATAATCTTCCAACGAGGGAAGGTGAGGAGAATGGAAGGACGGAATTTTGCTTTACGTGTACTAAAATTACACCATATTTCCTTGAAGCAAGCTTTTCGCTATATTTAGAATATTAGAAGTTTCTTTCACGGTAGAAACTTTAATCAAGTGGTTATTTTCCAAAGATAACCGTGGCGCTATTTCGTTCAATAATATATACCCCATAGTGAAATCATAGAAAGAAATCGCAGAGTATGAATGATTCACTGATGCACCATACTCTCAATATCAGGTAACATCTGTAATAGCCACAAAGGTGTTTGATGAACTAATGCTAACGCCTGCAATGGAATCGATCGCAAATACTTAAGAGTTTGTTAGACATCATATCCAGAAATGAGAATCAAAGAAAACACATTCAGAACTAAGTATGCGGCAGTTGAATAAAAATGCACAAAGCGTATGCCACACAAGCTATTGCAGGAAACCTCTAGCACATGGGGAGTGATCATATTCTTCATAGTACATACTGTATCTTCGTGTGCATTCAAAAAAAACTTAGTTTATGATAAGTGGCCTTGTTGGAACGAGCACTCTTCCTGGTAAATGCCTATAACGATCATGCAAAGGAAAAATGGTTTAGTTCCTTTGTATGGCCAGTCCTAATGTGTCTCTCCTTCACATAAACGGTAAAATCACATGTAAAAACTGCTTTGAAGACATGAGAGTCATATTTGAGTAGTGTGCGTGTGTGGTAAGATCCACGTTATGATACTTGACACAACTGACACCAAAATCGACAAAGAGATCTAAATAACGGTGTAAAATACAGGAACGGTCAACTGACCGCTCACTGTCCTTGTTGGTAAAAGCTGGCTTTGCTCTTGACCTGTAGCATCCCCCCCAAAAAAAAGCTTCATTTTCGCATTATTTGTTCCACAATATTACAAGTCAAAAACGCTCAGCCTCATAAATTGTAAGATAACGAAGTGGTTCCCGAAAGAAAAACGCGAACGATCATTTGACCGTCCTCGGTCATTCTAGTTAACCCCAACATAAACAACGCTTTCTCAAGGTTCTATTCCCTTAGCAATTTACAGAGCACTCTTGAGGTAGGTTTTATTTAATCTTTCAGTGTCCATATACTCCTTTCACTACGGCTTCCAACGGTATAAGGCAGGGCATTTTAATTGACATCACATGAAATAAACCTTTTTTGTGTTATAATCATTGGCCGCTTTACAATTGTATTCAGAACTATATTTAACGTGCATGCATCAATTGTTTTTATACGCATAAGTATATGTCTGCTAATTATTTTATTGACATCTTTTCGTCACTGTTTACCAAGAAATCACTATGTCAACTACCCATTTATTCTTACAATTAATAGAATGAGCACCAGAGATAATTTTATAGAAATAGAAATTTTTATTGCACACAGCCTTGTGCCTTATTGCCACAGCCACACATGCCTTATAATGGTGTAATTCAAAGTATTTTTAGCAAAGAACCTCCCAGGAATTCCCTTAAATTTAGAGCCAAAGTAGCTCTTTTATCGGTTTAATTGTGATATGGCAGAGTTTTGACATCATCTGAAAACTTTATTTACCAAATCTCGATTAGAATGAAGTTAAAGTTCACTTGTTTTCAAAATATAGAGGCAACGTATCTTAATTATCGCAATTATTTTCATAAAATACTACATAAATCATGAAAAGGCATTAATTGACTGTCAGATAGTTCATACTGAACTAATCATGAACTTCCCGACACTGTGTAATGAACAGCTATGCAATAACGGCTCACGTTTTATCAACTTTTTTCAACTCACATGCTAGCAACTTTTCAAACTCTATCCGCACATCCTTCACTCTGGTGTAAAACCTGACTTGTAGATGTGAATACATTATAAGACCATTAGGAATAATTACTGATGATAGCCACTCAACGTGCATATTTCAAATCCTTACGGAACGTGCGCTTGGCATCAACGGCTATAATTAACAGGCGCCCCTCTGGAGAGGTTATAGGGGCGGCAGCCGACCCTCGAAGGGCTGACTCATGGCATTGGTTATCGACAGGCTTCGCGCACATCCCTCGTAAATCCCCCATTAGTGAGGAGGTGATCATTGAATCCAATGCGGCTGAGTCGGAGACGCATGAGATCACCATTATATTTGTTTTCTATGTAAAACACTGTGATACGAAGATGGGTCAAATTGACAAAAAAATATATCATCAAGGACAGTAAGTTAGAAACTGTGATGATACCTTAGTGTAAAGAGAAGGCGAAGTTTTGTTTCATATGATGTACTGATGACTTCATCGATTTCAATTCAACTCGATAGGAATTCCGAATGTGGACAATATACTCGAAGAGGTAAAAAAAAATCAGTAAGTTCTCAAGATCTCCTAGTTTGGATACAGTTTTTGCACTACTCATGCAGTAACATGGATTGGCTTTATATACGCAGTTTAGTCATAAAGTAAATTGGATCCACTTGATGAGATAACTGTATCTTCAAAATCATCCCCGAGTGCCTTAGTTTGAGTCCTGGCAGTGACTAAAATTTTTACTTGTCGTACGCTGTCCGTATTTGAGTCTTGCGTGCAGAGCACGTCGAGTTCAGTGCGCTACCTGTGGGGTGGAGCATCAAACTAAGGACCTCTATCTACAAGAGAAGAGCCGAGGCCGTGTCGCTTTACACCCTTTCTACTCCCCCCGAAAAATTCCTGCCTCTAACCAGTTACCTGCCATACATTCTAAAATGTGCAAATACCACAGAAGTCGGTCGACTCTCTTAACTAATTACTGCTGCTTCCTGAAGATGTTAATCCATCAGGAAAACGCTCTTAGCTTAGCATGGCGGAATGTGCTATGTACACTTAAATGTGATTTCGTAGGGTAGATTTAAAACTATGTCCATCAATGATGCAAGCAACACAATTATCGTCAATTTACTAGTACCTAATATCCATTTTAAGAACAAGAAATCACTGTTGCGAAACCATTAAACTAGTCGTGATGACATCGTGATGATAGCCAATGAAAATAGAAATTTTACGTCACTTTGCCACTTTTGTGTAGGGATAAAAAATTAATCAGCTTAACTTATTTCACATTACTGAGCTTAATATCAATAAGTTGATATGAATTAAAATATCTGGTATATGAAATTATGACCATTTCCAGCAGCATAATTAGAAATCAGTAACACACGTAGAAGGTTTTAATGATTTGCATTATTTTCATACAGAGTAGTCTTCTGAAAACTAAAAAGAAGACAAAGGAACTTAATCGAACATATCTTGTGACTTGATGGTCTGATGAAAACAATCACCGAAGGACAAGTGAACGGGAAAAATGGCAAAGTATGGTCTTGCATAAAACGTCTACTTAGGGAGCGAGTAGTAAGGGATGAAAGAGAGTAATTATGCGAATATGAAAGGGTTAGTCGAAGTGGGGTTCGAGTGGAATGCTTCATCAAACGAATCTTAGTATTGTTGACTGAAAGTAGTGATGATAAAAGCAATTATTAATGATTATTTTAATTCATTTTAATAGTACTTACAATACGCATGATGTGACGATCTCTATATGAAACATATCTATATATAAAACAGATCAATAGATAATATCTCTTTTTTTGCTTGTTGTTTTGAAGGGAGGTGACAGACAGCTAAAGTAATTTGTCTACTTTCCTTTGTGTACTGAAGAAACGTTTCTTCGAGTCTCAATTTGCGAATTCCAATTTCCACATACTTAAAATGAAAACAGTGTACTAACGTAATAATTATGTTTCTGTTCACTATAGTCCCTCATCACATTCTTACTTACTTTTGCAAACATTTCCGTCATTATAATTACGTAATTTCCTTTTCGCAGTAAATGGTGTTTTAGAATACTGAGATCAGGGATCTATAGGTTCATAGGCGACCTGAGTCTTTTGCAGCTCTGTTTCTCTTCCCTCTCCCCGCATCCAAACCCCTTAGGTTTTCATATCTTTCCTTCCGTTAGAACTTAATTCTTTTAGAGCAACTGAATGGTGGTTGAAACTGATAATTAGTGTGGAAGTAATGAGGCATAAAAACAGCACACATGATAGGAGATGTTACTTGTCTACGGTCGTCTGTCATCAATTTAGCTCACTTGGATGACTTCGGAAACGGGTTCACTGAGAGTGTTATTTAATCAATCAGGCAACGCTCCATTAGATTCCCGGAGGTTATAACAAGAGGAGGTACTAGAAACCATTTCCGATGCTCGAAAGATCTCAGGCAAGATGAGAGCTAAAAAATATGAATTAAGGAGGCTAGAGTTTTTTGCCGGAGAAGAGAACTTATTTTTATCAGTCTTTTTGGCCTATTTTTAAAAAGAATTCAACATTTTTTTTGGAAAGGCAAGCTATTCTGTTTGAATATGCTGAACTCTAGAAATTGATGCAGCTATTTCCATGAATAATAATTACTTCCTTTCCTTCTGCCTTAGGCAAGGGAAAATGCTAATTTTCTCCTCCAGGGAAAATACCGCTAGGACTATTTGGAGAGGAAAATGTGGGCAATATAAATGGAATGCAGTGTATGGAAACGCTCCTTCCGGTTAATCTAGCTACTATAAAAATATAAAATCAAAGAGTAAAATTAGTCTCATCTTTATTTAGCAGCATGATTACAGCCTCTTCGACGCAAGAGAATTGAAAATCAAACGCGAAGATGGTGCATGAATTTTCTGAGGCGAATAGAAATTTGAAACCAATTAAAAGGTTGAATAGGTAGATTGGTGGGCAAAGTGTTTACCTGAAGCTTTATTATTCTCCATCATAATTCCTTTAATCAAAACCATTGTTGGGAAAGTTACCAAAAAAAATTAACTGATTAAAGTTAAAGTTAATCTCTGTAAGAAGTAACCAGTTAAAGTTAAAAGTTACTTTCCTGAAAATGTAACTGATTAAAGTTAAATTTAAAAAAGTAACCTTTACGTTAAAAGTTACTTTTTCAGTTACTTTGGTAAATTGGATGCTGTGGTAATATAGGCCTTGATGGTTCTTTTGTTTTGACAAACAAAGCGAACACTGAAATCTGTCATTGTGGTTTCTTCCATTCGTATCCATTTGTTTAAAAATATTTGAATTGGGGACTTTCGTTGTAATTCCATTTAGTGTGCAGAGTGTTGTTCGTCAGGCTTCCCATAATGTCTGCTGAAAGGATTCGGCGATTTTTCTGAGGTGGAGCTTCAACTCCGGAACTTTTTAGTTGTCGTGAATGTAATAAGAATATCTGACAAGCCATGGTGCGTCTGTAATTTGCCACAAAAGTATGTTCTGAGCGGTAGAAAGTGCTTTAAGGCTAGTTTTTGATATCAATCACCACATTTAGATGGAAGTGTCCCTTCACAATTGTAAAATTTCAGTGGAAAAGGCTTAGTTATATAAGGTTACAGTGGATGCTGATGGTGTGCCTGCGGACCTTTTCCCGCGATTCACTGGGGGCTGATGTATTGACAAAGCAAGATCGTCGATAAGGCATACGTAGACTGGCGCATTGTAACAGATGTGTTAGTTTGAAAAAACCTCTCCCCCTCGTTATCCGTCATAGGCTTTTAGGTGACCCTTCTTTCTCGGCTTCAACTATGTAGTATTATCGTCAGGATATCACCGAGTAAGGAATACGAGCCCTCCAGGACATTGTCTTCGAATGGTTTAGTGTTTTCTCGCCTGAGAGTGCGTTCATAAACTTTGGCGGTCACTTACCTCAGCCCCACTTTTGTTTGGATGCATTCGTCTGGGCCTATTCATTGCATTCTTGCACAACTACCCTTGCTTTCTTGGATACAGTTTTGTTTTCCTATTTGTCTGCTGGGCAACCTTTGCGCCCAAATTCGGACAGGTCAACATCCGCCAAAAATTAACGAAAAAATTAACTGAAGTTAGTTTTGCATCAGTTAATGCATAATTTTAACGATTAAAAGTTAAGCCTTCTAAAAACTAACGATAAATTAAATAGTTAACAACATTTTTAACGATTAATTTTAATCGTCAATTTTTTAAATCCTTAATCCCAAATATGATCAAAACCCAATTTCAGCATCAGTGGTGCAATCTGGAAATGCCAACAAATATTTCTGGGTGAAACAATGCGACCTTAAGTCTCTGAGGGTAACTAAAATATTGCCTTCTATGAGAAGATAATTTGACTCACAATCTAGAGAGAATTGATATCGTAATAATAATGAGTCAAACTTCAAAAATAATTTCGATGCATCATATTTATCCCGGAACTTATCATATGCAGTGGGACTCTGCATTTTTGGAAATGAATAGCGTTATTACGTAGTTAAAAAGTTTACAAAATATTACTATTAACATTGAATTATTACACGTAAGTAGTATGCATCTTTGACTGAAATAAAATTTTGTTATAAACCATTTGAAATTACCCTTTGCTCAATTAACCAATATTCTTCCATATATGTTTTCTATTATCATGTCATTACGGTAAGTCATTCCTTATTTAATAAATAACTTATCGTTCAAACAGCAAATCACAAATAAATTAAGAAACAAAGGCAAGTAACCCTCTTGAGTTTCCTCATAAAAATGTTGTTTTAAAGAGATATTGGAGCGAGAAAAAATATATATATTCTCGAGAAAAAAGTTCGAAACTCCTTGCTGGCAATTTAAAAATTTCCTGAGCGAACAGATACATGTACTTATTTATTCCCATTAACTCCCCTCGGGAGGTCGGATGGGGCAATAGTGTTTGGCCTTCTTCGGCTGGGCTCATGGCTAAGGCATCGTGTTGCGCAAACCTTCGATTAATGGCGCGGCGCCAGTAGGACCTTAGGTGATGAAGCCGGGTGATTAGGTTAACAAATGCATAGTCGACACGTGGAGTCCGTTCGCTGAGACTCCGCATTTGAGCCGCAATCCCACATGGGTGGAAAGTGGTCGGTTGGGGCGGCGTGGCGGGGAGGGGGGGGGGGGGGGAGAGGGGAGAGCGTTGGAACATCACCACTTCCAAATCACTTCGCATTACGCTGCGATGGCAAGCGGATGCGGCCGCACGGACAAATGGCACGGCCCCCATGGGACGCAAGAGGCACGAGATGGCCTCCCCACCACCGACCCCGACCTCCCGTACCCACCTCGGCCCGACCCTCCCTTCCTAAACCACCTCGCGCGCACAAACACAAGCTCCGAAGCACTCCCACCCACCGCCGCTCCCCTCCCCACAATCCATGCCCTTCGCTGGAACCGGGGGCCGTGCGTCCGACGAGGAGGCAAAGGCAACGCCTTTCCCTCGCCCCCTCAGCCCCATCCTCCCACCACCCTCCCATCCCCTCCTCGCCACACCCCAGAAAACTACGTACCAATTCCCACGTCATCAAGTATTGATGGGGGCATCAGCGGAGGGAAGAAACTGTGGGGTGTGGGAACGGGTGAGCGGGAGTGGGGCTGGCAGGCTCTGGGTGGGGAGAGGAGGTTCCGGCAGGGAGATAGGGAGGAGAGAGGGAGGAGATAGGGAAGAGAGAGGGAGGAGATAGGGAAGAGAGAGGTGAGAGGGAAGAGGCGCAGGCTCAAGGAAGAGAGAGATAAGGAAGGGTGGGGTGCGGAAGAGGCGGAAGGGAAGCGGAACGGCAGATAATGAAGAAGAGTCTATTACGAATAAAGGGAAGAACGGAGGAAGTGCAAACGCGCGGAGTCGTATCGAAAATCTGGAAAAAAGGAGTTTCTGAGTAGCACTTGCAGCGCCATTTCCATTTCAGATGCCGAGAGTAAGTTGTAAAGCTTGAATTCCAAAATCTTCCTGGCAATACGCTTGATTTTCAGTAAATTCTCCTATCTGGTATACACTTGAACGATACTAATTGGAAAGCATCACAACTAAAATATTCTCACGTTTAATACGATGTTGAATACGAGCACTCGCAGTTTAGCAATAAAAAATAATACTCGTACAAATAAAAAAATCATCATGTGAGAAAAGCAAGCATTAAAGTTGGATTGTTCAATATGGTAACCTTAAATCACAATAGTCATCTTCCATATCACCTATCTCATATTTCGTCAAACTCACACATAAGAAACTATCAAAAGTCTCGTGATTCTGTCATTTTAAGTTTCTGATGAATATATCAAAGAATACATCGAAACAGAGTTTACGAATATTGTATCAATTGTACCTCTTTACGGTAAAAAGAATCATTAATGAATTTCTTGACACATCATTTGATGACATTATATTTTTCATGAGTGTAAAAAAGTGTGTTTAAAACCATTGCACAATAATGAAACTATTTTCCCTTCCCAAAAATGATTTTACTGCAGAGGGTTTATTATATTTACGAGAATGATTGAGTACCATGTTTTCTAAGTACCTTCTAGATGTTTCTAAGTACCTACTAGATGTTTCTAATAAGGTCTAATTCTAATATTTCTAATATTAATTCTAATAGTCACTAAACCTGCATAAGAAATTCCAATATATTCTCATACAGGAACAGAACAGAGGACTGAGCCCTAAATAGAAAAAAGAGAGTACATGAAGAACTGCTAACTCGTGTTATTGTTGAAGAGAAGAGAGAATGAGCTAAACTCATGGACTTCTGTTTGGAGGTTCATCGGAAATAAAGATGCTTGGACATGGCTCTTGTATCTTGGCTAAAAACCTCTGTATACTGAATCGTTGTTTCCTCATAGCTCTCAGTTTCTGTCAGCAAAGGTTGCCTCGTGGCTTTGCAGATGAAATAAACGCGAAGGCAGAATCAGGTGCCCCACTTTTTTAGCGATTAAGAATGGTACACTGGCAGTGATAGCGTTGCAATGTTAAGGAAACCCTTCCCAGGTGACAGGTGCTTAATGGGTAAAAATGTACTTAGTAGACTTAATCGACATGAGAAGAATTTCATTCGAAAAAAACAAGAGCAAACTTTAAATTATGGGAAGAAAATTATGCAATTATTGCACCTATTAATCGTCGAAGACCAATAACAATTTATTTAATATAATTATTTCCTCGATTAAAAACGCCAGGAACATTTTATAACAAAGAGGGCATTTCCCATCATTACAACGTTCACAACAAGCTGTTAAGATCAATTAAAATATTGAAAAATAATTGGCTTGTTTTAAAATTTTGTTTAAAATATTAAAACTTAAATCGGATCGTACTTTGAAATTCATCAAACTCTTCCATTACAAAATAGAATCCTAAAAGGAAACTAAACAAGTAAACAGAATGATATCTCAAGCATGGAAAGTGATGAGGTAAAATTTCGAACTCATCTTCGTTGACCGAAGAAGTGTGTTGTGTACTCAACTGACCGTATTGCCCCACGGGTAAAGGTTGATGTTACATCCTCAGCATCCGTTCTACTAAGATAACATGATTCAAATTCACTTTTAATTACGGCACGAAAAGATCTCAGCTGACGATGCAGCAGGCAAAAACACTGTTGTTTTGGTAATTAAGAGATAGTAGGGACTATATTAAACAAGCATAAGTGATGCAGCTAACGCCATATTATCTAATCAATAGAAATACTTGAAAGACGTGCTAAAAATAGCCATTGATTACGTGGATGGTTTATAGATATTATCAGATTAGCAAAATTTTACTCCAAAGTACCAGGCGTTAAGAACGTTCGAGTAAATATGAAAAGTAATGGTAATTTCGAGGGAATCCAGTGGTGAGGTTTCTACAGGGTTCCCAACCCAAGCCACCGAATTCGAAACCTTGAGGAGGTAATTTTTTCAGTGTAATACTGTTGCTCATTAGATATTACTTCAGGTCCACTACTTCGTTTGTTGTATCCTGAACCCCTAGGGAATTTTTATTTTCAGCAGGATAATTTCAATACGGAATTTCACTCCATCCATTCTCCGTCCCTAAAAAATTCGTTTATTTTAACCAATACCAAACAAACCTTAAGGGAAAAAATTACCTTAGTCGCTATTCACCTCCATTAATAAAAATGGCAACAATATCTCATACTCTAGTCTTAATGTCGTATGCCAGAATGAAAAAAGATTAGTAATTGTCATTGTTTACATTTTCCCAAAATCCTACAACCCTAGTAAATGAAAATGGAAGTTGAACTTCAGGGCTACAAGCACCCAAGTCGATGGTGGACATCAATAACATGGCATTTCGTATTATCCATCCGACGTCTTATGTAATTGGTTTAACGGATCAGATTTTACACGGAAAAGAGATGAAATTATTTCGATTTACGAAAGAATCAGAAACAGGAGAGACAGTTTAAGTGCATTTTTTAGCCAAAATGGAATGAATATATGCATGTAGTGTGAGACGGCGAGTACGAGTAAATAATGAGTTCTTTCAGAATAAATCACACATAGAAAATAGAAGAGTGCCACCAAAATAAACCTTCAACGATCCGTTTTCCACCGACAAAAACATTAAAATAGCTCCATCACGTTGTGATCAGTTTGATTATAAACTCAGAATTAAAAATACAGGCAATTAAAAAGAAATATGCTAGTGTCACTATTTCCAGGTTTTGCATCTAAATAGCATAGTTGCTGTTCATGCCCGTTAGAAGTTAAAACATCTGGAGTACAATTGTGGTATTCTATATATAGTGCTATAAATTCTAATGAATGCAAAATGGTGAGTCAACCATTAATAAAAGTCTACCACCACTTGGTTCTCAATGCTTTGACAGCACGTGGCACTGGTCATTTTGGGCGAAGGTTCTTTTCACACACCATCGAGGCGGAAATCTGGACACTATTGATGTAAACAGGATAATGTGCACAACAAATACCTTTATCGGCAGTTTGACGTGCATTTTCACGGCTTTTTATAAAATGAAGTTCACGCATAAAAATGTTGCAAATATGAATTGATACATGAGCTGATGACGGCAAGAAATATTCAGCTCCAAGGAACCGTAACTTACAATTCGTGAAGTAGACAATCCATAAGCGAAGTACGTGACTTTGAGCTTTTAACTTTCCTTTTTGTATCTACTAAGCCATAACTCCAGAAATGTCCGAGTTTTTTAAAAAAATATCTATTTTCGAACCATGTATAGATACCTACATATAGATACCTACTTATTGAAAAACCTTTATCAACGTCTACCATTTCAAAACTATAGTACCAAACATAATAAATGGCTATGAAAATAATTTGTAGGAGCAAAACTAACCAGTTATACATTAATATTGCATCAATAAATCAATATAATGGATACATTTAAGCACTGGTTATTATTGAAAGGTGATGGACCTCCAGCTAAAAATGGCCAGACATATTGTAAAATGTAGAATATACAGTAAATAATTATAAATATTTCATTAAGTAAATCACATAAAAGAGAGATATTAACAGACAGTCTAGATTTTAATCTCAGCCTTTTACTGCCAAAAATAGTTTTATTCAATTCTCAACGACACTATATCATTCGTAACCCCTGAATAAAATATAAATGCAATCATTAATACCTATTATTTAACATAGCCGGAGCAAGGTCTCGACAACATTCACTACAGTAGAGGAAACCAAAAATACTTGTAATGCCTATGACTAACTTCCTTTTGCGAGGAAAGCCTCCCACATAACGTTCTCAGGAAGACGACCCGTATCGCAATGGCGTTTCCGTATCATTCAAATTCCTGCAGCAACAGTTCTGAAACTCCGTGCAGTTGGACATTTGGGCTTCCTCTTCCCTCACTCACACCCACTCACAATGCACCGAGAGACGAGTCCGTCCTTCGCGACGGTTTCCTCGCGTGCCATTGTTCGCACTCATTGTTCATTCCAAGCGCACAGCGCTCAGACGCTTGCCCATTGATATCTCTCGGCGGAGAAAGGCGTCGCTGGAAAACTGGCAGCCACCTTCCCTCGCTCTCCCTCCCTCTCGCCGCCACCGCCCTCTTCCATCCTCCTCACCTCCGCCTCTCCCTCCATTCCATTCGCAGCACTTGGAGCTATGTATCCGTTGACAAGGGAACATGGAGTGCAGTACTATCGATGCCGTGAAGGTATTTCTTCCCCTCTAAAACTCGGAATCCTCAAACACGCACACTCAACCCTCAAGTTTCATCATTGTCTCTTTCATATTTTCTTCATACCTCCACTCCAAGACGGTCAACAATAAAATTTCCTCTACGAATCGTTTTAAAGTGTTTGGAATAAAAAAACATTTCTTTTGATAGTGATCCCCTTATTGCATCAGGGAAACAAAATACGAACACTTGGTAACGAATACAATTACGAAGTATGAATATGGTAATTGTATGCAAATAAAATAGAAATAGGATCTGATCTCATTCTATAATTTTGTCTAATACAAATACACTAACAGAAGAAGGTAATATATTTTTGGAGCAAAATATTTGTGTAGCCGTCTAAAGCTAAAATATGGAGTCTAACTACGGTGAAAATATTTCACTATAATGAATGAACATTTCAGGTTGTAGAGGTAAATTTGGGAGCATCTTTTTGGCATGCTAATCGAAATAGAAACCGGATTTACTATGATGTAAGCACTCTGCAATACTATCCATTACCAAGATATCACATAAATATTTAGAAGTTATAAGTGATTTTTAATAAGTTCAAATGTAAGAACTAATCATTTTATAACTGCGTGCAGACTTAATCCAAGCAGCCCGTGTTTCATCCACTCATCTTTCTAGCTAGCCTATTTTTCTTATATTTTGGTGGTCGTTTTTGACTTTACTCAAAGATGTAAAGCTCTCGACCCTTTTTTAATACCCAATATTTCTATCCTCCTGTTCGTCAAATATTTCTTATTTGTCCAACTATATCGCTCATCCGTCGGGGATTTTCCGATACTTCTATGCCACCTCCTTCTATGCTCATTCACATCATATCAGCTCATATATCATATTACTTTTTCTTTCCTTAATGCCATCATAATCATCTCCAAAAGCTTGAAATATGCAATAATGAAAAGTATACTGCTTCTGATACCCAGTTCCCATGTCTTCCCCATGGTAAACCCCCATTCGTCTATCGACCTCAGGTCAACTCCATCCTAAATACCGACGCCTTTCTTGCTTGGGTTTTCACCCAGCACCTTTCAGTCCCACTTCATCGCAGCTCGTCCGAAACCCTCCTACCGAATAGTCCAGTCTGCTGGGCTCTCCTTTACTGGCTTCACCAAATTCACATGCCTTGGGAACTCCGCATCCGGCCCTGAGGGCTTTCTGTTTTCTCCAAACCTTGTTACGACGATGGGCGAAGGAGCCTGCGAAGAAGGCAGGAGGTTTGAGGCGTGGGGAATGGCTGTGTTTTGGATGTGGGGAAGCTACAGATTCCTGTGTGCCACATCACCTGCGAGTTCCTGGGAGGGCATGCAGAGAAAGTCTCTTGGTCGAGGATAGTGAGGGGAAGAGAGCGAGCATCGGTAGAACTTTTATCACTCATACATTTGCCACCATATTGCCTTAGATTAGCTTTTATAACACCACAAGTTTAATCAATTTATTTCATTTTTCGGGGAGACAGGTAAAATAATTACCCTTCTGTCGGCAAAATGTAATTTCATCACTTCCCTGTATCTTCACGTAGCACGTGATAACTAATAATGCTTAAGCTCAGTTTTTCCAGGCTATAAAAAAAAGTGTAACGACGTAGTTCACGGTCTTTTCTCTCGTGGAAAAACCCAAAACAGCCTCATTCAGGAGATAATTGAACTTTTTACATTCCAGAGGTTAAGGACTCGGTATCCCATTTACCAGTTTACAGCCAACCATTCTTCTCTCCAACTGCATAAACAATATTTTCCACGTTCAAACAGACTTGGAGAGCGTGCAAATACAATAAGAAAGGAAATTTGTTAATCAGTTAAGTCACCTATCTAATCTACTCAAAGGTATTTGGATAACCGCATTCATGTTGCCATTGTTTGGCTCTTGATGCGAAAAACACAACAATTTATCACTGGCTGCCAGGTATTACTATGCAATACACCGGTGCTTTATTCACCTCGGAAAAATAAACGGGATCTTTGAGCGCGAAGATCTAAAGACAAACTCTTCCGCATCTACACGATAAAGCTCGCCTTGACAAAATGAAACCCCACATCGCTGGTTTCCGTAGAAAATACACAAAAGGGCAAGGTCGACGGGAGGGACACTCAAATAAGAAGCAATTATAAGAGTGAGAGAGAGGATGTTATGGCTGGAGAAGGAGGTCATGTTTGATAAAGGTGGATGCTCGGGGAGGGATAGCTGCGTGAGTTTGGACAGTAATGGCGGATGACGGGGGAGTTATATGCTCTGGGAAGGTGGAGAATGAGTATGGGCTAGGGGATTCTGACGTGAATTACGCGGGCAGCTGGACAGCAGGAGGGAAAGGGCGGTGCTGCGAGACGAGGGGGCGATGGAATGAGGTGAGTGCGGAGGGGAGGAAATGAGGGCTTTACTCGTAAGGCACGTGGAGTCCAGAGAATCAGACGGAGGTTATAGACGCGGTTACTGGAATACACGGACGTGGAGGGAACATAGCGGGCAGGGCGTGCTTCAACGCATGTCGAGGGATGTGGGTTGTGTAAATATGATCGTCGTAAGGTAGGGTTGGAGTTAGGTAGCTATCCTTTTTGAAAAAAAGGTATTCTCCTGTTTTCCTTAAAATATCGTTACTATGCCTTAACTTCTGACCAGAGGCTTAATCATTCACATCACGTTTTCACACATAACGATTTATCATCAACATTACAACCGGTAATACCCTCAAAATTACCATTCAATGTCAAACCTTTAGATGAAAAACATTTAACACGCAATTAATCGAAGAAATTTTGTTTTGAAACAGCAGAAAATTAACAATTGTAGAAATCTGTCTCACTTTTATAATGAAAATAACTATTAAATTCAATTTTCTTCTGAAAAATTTCTTCACCAAATCGTTAATTTTGCCGCTTCAGAGCCTATAATGAGGAAAAACTGAATCTTTGGCATTTTGATACACAGTACGTGCTGTGAAAATTTTCTCTTGAGGTTTTTTGCAGGAAAAGATGATAACTGTGCATCATGGATGAAAAATAGTAGCCACTCAAATAAGCCATTTAAAGAGTATTACAAGCCATAGTTGCGTACTACTTAAATTAGATGCCCTCAAAAATTTTAATTAAAACGGTATTCTACGAAAAGTAAAGCACCTTCTAATTTTAATTAACCAGTAGTAAGTACTCACTCCAGATCTATACGCGTTGAAAATATTCCAATAGTTCTAAAGGAGGTAGAACTCACCCGAAAACACAAAGAGAAAAAAATTAGGACATATTTAATGATCACTTCCGGGATAATCGGATATTTGTTTATGTAACGATGGGTTTGCAACAAAATGACAAGCTAGCAGAAGTTCTTGATTAATATATACGACAGAGGGATACAAGTCAAACGCAATATGGTATCAGTGACTATCATATGGCCTTACCTCGCAAAATCATGTTTTACTTCAAAATTACGATTTTTCATTTATAATTAAATACTCAAAAACACGATCATAAATCTGCAAAACACCAATAACACATACTATCACAATGTTCAAATTCAACTAAATAATTTAAATATACATGCCTTACTATTCGGTGGATGAATATCGTCATTGTGGAGCAAATGAGATGAGCGTATAGCATTGCTAAAGGAATAATCACTCTAACCGTGCCCGTGTCTCTTTGGGGTCTTAAAAGTTTGAATGCGTTAGAATGAATATAAGATGTTAATTGGAGGGGAGAGCAGAGGCCTTCCGGAGCCCCTCTGACACTTAGACCCCTTTCTATCCATTGTGCCAACCCACATTTAACCTGCCCGCCACTCGCAGACAAGGGACAAGAGCACCGCGGTAGAGGTATGGAGGAGGGTCACCCATCCAACTTCCGTCGGGACCATCGTTGCTTAACTTCGGTGATCTGATGGCAACCAGTGTTTCAGCTTGCCTAGTCCCTTGCCCTAGTTAGAATGAATAATGTTTTCTCCGTGTGTTTATATTGGATGAAGATTGCTGTTTGCAATTTGTGAAGAGGATGAAAACTTTTATATACTACAAAAATGTAGTGGGAAAACTAGCTACCTAGAGGAAGTATATGGACAAAATTACAGCTATAGTTTGAGATGAAGGACTCTTAAGAATTTGAGAGCCTTCAAGAAGCCTGGATGGGAATGGAGAGGCAATCGGATATTAAGGGGGGAAAAAGTATTAATTGAATATTTTGTGCATCTCCCATCAACTTTTCTCATGCCTCCACATACAAATAATTATGATCGGATTTATCGTGTAGGTAGTCAATCATAGGAATAATCGTGAAGTATTTCGCTAGTCATTAAGAAGTGTCGGGCACACCTCAAAGAAGTGGATGTAAGCATGATCAATGCATCATTTCAAGGAATGACCTACATCCAAAAAAATACACCAAATGAGACTAAGTTAAATGATGAGACTGCATCTGAAGGAAGTTCGAGCACAGGAGAAAAACAGGTTATTCTTCAATGCAGCTAGTAGGTGGTTTCTTCGTTTTCAGATGCATACTGCAGCCTGCTTGCAAGGGAGTAGTCTCGATGGCGCTAGTTATGGGAAGGTTTTTATTGCTCTTTAAGAATTTATGTGGGAAAGGGAAATTTTTTATTTCAGAGCACTACAATATAGATAATGACATACTCGTAGTCATCGAGCAAAGGATTTTAGAGTGCAGCGCAGTAAAAAACGCAAATGAGAAGAAAAGTTTATCCCAGTAAAAAACCGGATAAAGGGCCATGCATGAAAGTGTGGTACGAATGAATAAAGATTTATTTGGTATTCGGTGAATTAAAGATTAAAAAAGGGATAGGAGCGGTGGAGTTGGGTGTTTTACGCGTGGGCTGAGGTGTTTCAAGCCACAACCTGGAGGTGTACAGAGAGGAAGAGTGCACGTTGAGAAATGATAACATGAGTGTGACTCCAAAAAGGAATTGAAAACTTTCCGATTCCATTTTGTGGATCTCCAGAAAATAAAAGCCCTTAATTTGAGGTTGGTCAACATTAAAGGTGAGTTTAATTTACGTAATGGATAAAATAAATTTTTCTCATTGTTTCCTTTAGATTTTTTCGGCGATGGAGCATGATGACCGGCTGACTTTCAATAGGTACGGCCAGAGGAGGAGAAGACGCTTAAACCTTCCGATATCACTTTCGATTTCCCATTCGTTCTAACCTTTAGCTATTTCTTTGCAATTGAATACTGCCCAGAGCCCTTCTGGAATGAAAATGTCAGTTGGGAATGACTTTGTCGTAAAACAAAAAGTGTATTTGTATTACTATGGGAAATAAGACTTTTTACTAAGACAGCAAATAAGGTGGTGGAAAGGACGGCTCCCAGAATAGAATACGATGGGAGGGATATGACTGAATGCTTAAAGCAGAGGGGAAAAACACGAGTTAAGACAGATATGATTCCGAACATGGTGAAGGAAGTGGAAGGAGGAGGATAGTATTTAGCTATTAAGTCAGAACACAATAAAAAATGAAGTTGAGCTAAGGAAATGATGTAGTTTACATAGCAATGAATATAAAAAAGTGTTTCATAATATCAAACACTTAATGATGAATTCATATCTAATGCAAAATCTGCAAATAAATAGAATATTATGAGATAATATTATCTCAGAAGAAAGAAATCTTTGTAGCTAAACGTTTTAAAATTTCATAACTTTCATGGAAAACTCTTACTCGGAAAACATACTAATATCAATTGCATTGTTTTGTTTGATTGACATACGTGCCTATACATAGTTTGACCTAGGTTAAAGTATGCGTTATAATTTCATCTGAGTTCAAGAGATATAAAATATTACTATGATGGTTTTAAGAAGAATGGGCCTGTACATATTTATGCAATATGTAGCATAACTATTGATTACAAAATATAATCTATTTTTATTCAAAATTTAAAATATTAAATATATTTAAACCCCAGTCGTTGGATACTTTCTTTAATTTTTAAGGTCGTACTAAATTACACCAGCCACGAGTAGATACCACAGTTGTATACATCGCTAGTTTGACGTACGGTTTCAGTGACATTGACTTGAGCGAAGCACCAGCATAATTGAAACCATGAGCTGTGTGACTAGAAGCCGATGGGCTGCATTTGCGCTCGACAGCTTGAGCCAAGCACACGACGTATCGGGAGTGGCTAGAGGGCCGGATAGGCTTACGCGGGAATGAAGAGAGCGGACAGGTGTATGGCACTGGAGTTGAGTATCAACCGATTTTAGCGTGTTGGGGCCGAAGGGCCACGGAACGTGTTGCGCGGAGCACGGTTGTTAAGCGATCGAATGTGCCTGCATTGTACGAGGGGAAGCAAAAGGGTACTGGTGCGAGGGGACTTTGATCCCTAATTCTGTAACCATTTTTCAATTTGGATTGAAATCCGGTACAAGAGTAATTACTCAGCTTTAATCTACATTCAATGAAAAAATTTTAACCAAGAAATTTGGAGTACGTTGTGACACATTCAATTTCAACAAAGGTGGTCCGACAAGGCTTTTAGAAATAAAATCTATACCCTCGTAATTGAATCAGTTATTTATACCCTGCCACCCATTTCAATTTTAGTAGTATTATAAAGGCGCAGCTGCATGTGTTTCATGGATCTCTCTCAGCCCATTGCTATGCTATGAGAACGGTTAGCATATTGAAGTTTTAAATATTGAAATGTTAATCACCAAAAATTGATTTTGACTCATTAAAAATGCAAAAGATGAGAAAGTGTGTGTCAAGATGCAAGCAAGCTTTGCAGTGGAAATAAACCATCTGTTAAAATCATTACAAAAATCATCAATTGGTTTTTTATTACAAGAAGGAAATTTATTTTCTAATGGGACATCAGAATTAGATTAGAATTCATTATTAAAATGTACACAATGCTAGTCTGGATAGAGCTGAATGTTAGCATGCACTTTTCCTTGAGCACCAAATTTTATTGAGAATATTTGTACATTTTTCCTTTTTTCATCAGCTAATATTCATTTGCAATACGTATTTATGTCTTTTCAAAGGCACTGAACTCAATTCTAATAGCGTTCAACATGTATGATAATAGCACCAACATAACAAAGAACTAAAGTAGAGCTGGTAATTAACACCTTAGACATATTATGTTATTGCTAAAAATAGAAGAAAGGAAGTATCTTGAGATACTAGAAAGCATATGGATAACATAGCTGAGGAAAGGTTTCTGTTTGTAGCTGAGCTAAAATATATTTATTTTGTTCTTTTTAACGCTACATGATTAATAATGAGTGGATCACCCATAAAGCAAGTGATAGACTTCGAATTATAATTAACGAAATCATGCGTGGTTCAGTTTCCATTCATAGTAACTAAAAATTAGATTTCAAAGACTGGTGCAGGTGAAAAGTATTTAAATACTTAGTAACATAAGCTTCGTTAACGAAAATCGGAATAAAACTGGTGTAAAAAATACATATCCATTAAAGACTGAAGAATCAACGAAAATGACACGGCTTACAACTGAATAGGCATACTTAAAGATATTTATAAAACATGTCATAATTGAGAAGAATTGTTTAAATTTCAAATAGGCAATTTAGAAAAAAGATTTCAAGTCTTGAATAAGGTTAATGTCAAGGTGTTTAAAGGTAACTTATGGAATTCCTTCTCCAATATTTACATAACGCGTGAGCTGGAAACACTTCAAACTCACAAACGCAGAGTAATAACAGTTGAAGAGTGAAAACCCTTAAATATAAGATCAATAACTAACCTTCAAGTGCCTAAGCGTGAGCCTTAATCACTGGGAAATTTCACCTGTCGGCGCACCTCTACATTCACTGCTGACACGAGTAATCCCATATCAATTTAAAAAATATACTCCTAAACTTTTCCAATGGATTCAAATAGAATTTAATGAATGCTGAAATAATCTCCGTGTAAATCTTGTAACATAACCCGAACGTGAAAGTGACCCGGCGCGGCTGGGACCTGCCCAGAGAAATAAAAGGGCCTCGTCGAAATGGGAAGGGGGCAGATACGGAGAGAGAGAGAAAGGGAAAGGTGTAAATCGATCAAAACACACACGCATACACATCCAGAGGGAGGAGCAAGTCTGCTCGACATCTCCGTCTGACTGCAATTAAAAATAAAAGCGGTCCACGCTCGGCGTCATCATTGCCAACGCATAACGCCCGGAAAAAATTAATGGGAAATTTAATAACGAAGTGGAGCTCAGTTGCCGGCTTTGATGCGCGACAGGGGAAACAAAACAAGGGGAAGTGAGGGGGTTAGTTGGGGGGGGGGGGGGAAGAGGGGTGGCTGGGGGGGCCAGGAGTGTATTTGTATGTGTGTGTGTATGTGTGGGTGTGGGCTTGGGAAGGGGGGAGGAGAATGGAGGGGGATGTTTTGTAGGAAGAGGGTGGCACTCACAACGGACGACGATGGTGGATGAGGAGAAGGAGGCGAGAAACGGGAGGAGGGGAGAGAGAGGTGAGGGTGGGGAGAGCAGGGAGGGGAGGAGAAGGGGGCCGAGAGGGCTTCCGTTAATTGCACGCTAGGAGGGGTTGAGGAGGCGGGAGGGTACAAAAAGGAATGGACAGCGAGATGGTGGATGAGGGAGGGAGAAAGGGCGTGAGAGCTGAGAGGGGTGAGGCGGGAATTTGTCAGGTTCGCCAGGGGGTTGCAGAGAGAGAAAAGAACGAATGTGGGGGTGAGAAAGTGGAGGGTGAAGGAAACGGGGGTGGCCGACGGTGGAGATAGAGGAGACGGGGGTTGGAGGGTATCGCCGGGCATGGTTTTGTGTGCGCGCCGGGGCGGGAGGGAGGGTATGGTGGTTTGACAAAGGATGGCTGAAATTAAGCGAGAGCGAAGAACAACTGCGGATGGGAGCGGCCGAAAGAAAATAGCACTGGGTTTAATCCGGAATAAAAAAGGCAGGAAAAAATACAAAAGGGCAGAGGAAATAAACGACGGTTTTGGAAACGATTCCAGCATTAGCCATTGCTCGGCGGGGGAGGGGTGAGCCCGAGACCCCGGGAATATAGCGGGAAATCCGGATCCGCGCCTCGCCTCGCGCTGACCGCGCCGCGCGTACACAATGAGGGCAGAATATGTGTATTTGACGAGGAAGTTGGAGGATATGGGTTGAGGAAGCGCTGTGGGGGGGAGACGGCTGACCGTTGGGGATGCGAGATTTTCAGCGATCCGGGGCCGTTACTTTTTTTTCGGGGATTTTGCAGGGTCGGGTCCGGAGAGAAGGGAAGGCGGGGTAAGGTCGAGCTTTTCCACCCTCCCACACACATTTGCCAGCCCTCTCTCTCGCCCCCAATTTTAATTCGCGAGAGATATAGATGGGTGGGAGCCAAAAAGCCCGGAAGGCAGTTCGAACGCGGAAACGGAATGGTCCAGAGAGTGAGGAGGGTGAGAGGGAACGGTTGGGGCGGACGAAATGGCGCAATTCCTGCTACGGTGCCCCTCGGACACCGTTGTCTCTTTACGGAATCGAATGCCCACAGCCCTGGAATCACAGATGCGCCGGGAGAGCAGGCCATAACGGGAGTTATTAGAGGAAGATACGCGGGACTGGATGCGGGATCCTGTGTGCAGTCGGGGAGAGTGGGAGGCGAACGCACTTTGGCCAAAGAAAGCCAAAGCGGCGGAATAGTTTTCGTCGTTGCTCGGGATCGGAGGGAGAGAATTGGGAATGAGGGAGGAAGGAGGCCCAGCATTGCGAACGTGTGCGTTTGCCTCGACAATGGCGGCAGTCATTCAAATTCCTACTTTAACGGTTGCTATGGCGGCGGCATCGACGACGAGGAGAAATGACCTCCCACTCCTCCCGCTCTCTCTCATCCCCAGCCCACCATCACCTCACTCCTCTTTTCCATCTCCTGGTTTCGCCAACCCCCGCCATACCCTGGCCAGCACCACTCTTTCCCTCCCTCGTCCAATGCTACCGCCATTCGGCCACCAATCCAACGCTTTCTAGCGTTTATGGCGAAGGCGCCGCGTCAGGAACAGCCATTCGGTAAACAAGGGGAATTGGGGGTCGGGGGTTGCAAACGGTGGGGATGGTTGGAGGAGAAAAAAAAACGCTGGGCTGTGAGACATTTCGGATCCAATGTGGCCGAGGGACAAGGAAGCAGTCAAAGCGAAACCCACGTTTGTCTGGGTGCGTACATGTTTGCGAGAGCGAGCTCTATATGCAACCGTCTGATTACATGCAGCGGGAAGAATGGGCGCCACTCCGCATGCACAGCAGGCGGCTCAATTGAGCTCCGCCCTCAAGTAAGATTAACGGATTTCAATTACATCGCCGACCAGCATAGATGGCAAGGTAATCAGGAAAATGAAAATTGACGTAACTGAAGGTTGGTCTCGATCATCATTGAACGTAGGGAGATAGTGATTCTTTGAGAAACGAAGAATTTCTTTCCATTAGAATAGTATTTTTTTACGTCTTGCGAGTAATATCTATTTTGCTACAGGAGAAAAATCCACAAAGACAAGGCTTTAAAATCAAAGAAACCAGCATAAATTTAGAGCATTATTCATTACCCATTAGTGTAACAAGATTTAGTGTTACCGTTTCCATAAAAGGGCAAATATACGTGATAAGTTAAGGTGGTTCAAATCAAAGAATCAAAAAATTAAAAATAATTACAATTAAACCAGGTTAAGATTTTTGAATAGCTGCGCGGGAGTCCATTTTCCGCAATGATTACTTTTGACCAATCCAATTCGAAATAAATAAAAAAACAAGTATTCCAAACTTAGTTCCAATCGTAAGATTCCTAAATAAAATCAATTCATTTTTATATCTCTTCCTCCAAATTGGTGAGCAAACCCGCTGGATAAATTATAATACTTCATTGAATCGCCGCAAATAATATGAAAGCTAAAAAAAATCAGAATGAAAACCCATCATAAATAAGGAGAATGCTTTAATGCAAAAAGCTGTCATGAAAGTAATTATTCCATTTCTCATTCAGATTATTTTCTGTTATATCAGTGAACTGATCAGTCTCGGTGATAGTTTTGATTAGTCTGGTTCAGTGGAAGAGTTTTTAGTTCATGATTTGGTGCATTTCCTAAAATTCTAAATATAAAATTGCTAATAGGGCAAAATTAGAATGAACATTAAATTGGAAATAATACGTAAACATTAATTACGAATATTGAAATCTCATAAGAAATTTAATTTTAAAATATTAAATCTATTCGCATTGGAATATTAGCAATCAAATTTTCGAAATTTATAAATGGAATCATATAAGAATATGTGACTTAAATTTATGTAAATTTAACCTAACAGTATATGGATGTAACCCACAGTCATTCATTCTAAGTAAATCCTACCTCGAACTTGGCGTGAATAGAATCGAGGTATATCATAATATTACGTTAGTCACTCATCAAGAATGAAAGTTCAACTTTGTAATTCCACAATAAACATTGTTTCGCTGCTTCACGCCATCCTCAGGTAAAAATTCTTCCCTCCATCTTTCCTCCCCACGTATCTTAACTGGCTAAAACCTCTACTTCTCCAACTTTAATTTGTATATAAATAACCACAGCTCTGTATTTTGTACCTAAAGATGCCGTTAAGTGTTGAAATCATTGTCGGAGTATAATAAAAATGTGTTGCAGAAATACAATGCTTAACTATGATTCATTATGAATACTAGTAAGTTCCATCTATTGACGCCAGAAAACATTAATGTTAGTTAACACATAATAATTCAATGAATATCTAAAATGCAATTCATATCAAGTTTTTCAACTTGGAGTTAGCAAGTGAGTTGGCAACAAAGTTTGAAATTTGTGATATGACACAAAGAACCGAGCTGTAAAGAAGGAATTCTTCAAGAAGGGAATGTTGGAGGAGTGCGAAAGTGGGGAAAGCGGGGATGAGGCGGAATGATGAGCAAAAAGTAATTGAAAGAAGTAATTGAAAGAAAAAGGAGTGGAAAGTGGAACGCTGGCCAAAAGGTGCGGAAATTGAATCCCTCGCTGAGTTGTTCTATGGGATTATTAGGAGAGGGGGTAGAGGGGGAGTGCAGGGGAGGGAGGAACACGGAGATGTGGGTGGGAAGTGAGTGAAATTCCTCTTTAATTGGCTTCTACCGTGCCCAGCCTCCTCTCCTCCTCGCTGCTTCCCATTCCTGAGCGACACCCTCCCCCTCTTCTGAAACCATACCATCTCCCACACCCTGAGCCACTTGGCCTGCTCCTCCTTTTATCTCTTCCCGTCCCTTCCCATCCTCTTTCAATCCCCATCGCTCGCTCTCCTCCCTCCACAGCTACGCCCTCCAGACACCTTATCCATTCCTCCACGGCAACACTTCCCCCATGCCTCCCGACTCATCCCCTTGTCCTAAACCTCATTTTGCTCACACTTTTATTTTTATGCAACCTACTCCATCACCTCAAGCCCTCTGCCCCGATATTCCGACATCACTCCCGCTCCATTCTCTCCCAGGCCTTCCCCCGTCCGTCTGCGCACTCAGGGCCGACGATCCTCCCTATACCCTCCCCAACCATTCTCGCTTTACAATTTCATCTCTGCTTCTTTTTCTGAACCCCCTCGTTCTCCACCGCAAATAATTTTTCACCTCCTCCAGCCGGCGTCCACCTCTTCCCTCAGTCGATTTCCTTTAAGCTCCGTCCAGAACGGAGCACGACTCCTTCCCATTAGCTACGCCCTCCTTCGCTCATGCCCATCCGGATCCGAGGAATTTGCCTCCTCCGGCCTCGGAAGCGCTCAAATGTTCACCCTCTCCCCTTATCCCACATCTCCGCCTTCTTACCTCTTTGAAGAATTCAAGAAGCTGAAAAATGTCCATGAATCCAATACGCGAGGAAATCATAAACTGGTAATACCTCTCCACTGGACTACTATCTTCAATAAATCATTCATTGTCACTGCATGTCGTGAATGGAATAAACTTCCCTTATCCTTAAGAAACTCTCCATCACTTCCATCTTTTAAAAGGGCGCTACACAAAACACTTCTTAAAGTTCAGCAGACGGGCACATGAGTATCACAAGTCACGGGCACTCTCTCAATACACATGATAGATTAGAACACGGATGGCAAGATAAACGGCACACATTTAACACCATGTTGATGTTTGTTTTTGTTTATTAATTTTTCCTTAATTCCCTTTTACCTTTTTTTTTCTATTTTTTTTCTCTCCCTACCTTTTGTAGTTATCTTTTCTTGAATTTCATTATAATATACTTATTTTCCTATGTACATGCTATTATATTTGAGTTATTCTTAAACACTAGCTTTACTGTCAGTAGGATTTCGCAGGTTTTTCACACCCCCCTTCTTGTGTGGGTGTTTTCCTGCAGTGGGTTTTTGCGTAAAGGATGTAAGCATAATAATCCTCACGTTTTTCCCACATTGTAAATTCTCTCACACACTATTAGATATGTATTATTGATATATTGTGTATGTATATTTCTTTTGTGTTAATTTATCATTATTTGATTCCTATAAGTGTATTCTTTATACTTATTTTTTTTAACATCGGATTGTAATTGTTTTAAGTATTGACCACTATTTCTTTTATATATTTATTTTGACGAGGGGTTAGATGGCAGAAGGGACAGTTTTGTCTCAATCTCGCCCCAATAAAGACCTTTTATTATTATTATTATTATTATTATCTCCAAAGGTTTTTCACTACCTTCTCCATCCCTTCTCCTTCTTTTCAACCCTTATTGCCTTTTATTCCTCTTCGACGTGGAAAAGCGAAATAAATGACGCCTTGGAATCCTTTATTTTCTTCACCAGGTCGCTCAACTGAAATGCAACCACTGGAGTGTAATCTGACTTTCTGCAAATTAACCACAAAGTGATGAAAAATCAGGATGAGACAAATGCTCAGAAATTACACAGTGCCTATCCAACTCTTTCACTGGCGGAATTCCCTCCCAATGCGATAATACTTCATGAAATTGAATAAATCTACATTGTGTACAGAATATATCTACATGTCGCAGAAATTAACTCATATTGAGGCCACACATTTATTATCACATAAAATCTCAGTTAACCATTCGCTTTTTTAAAAAATGTTGTTAAATTCAGGCATTTAAGCAAAATCTTCTTATTTAACATACAAAAAAGTGATAATTATATATTTTTTATCTTTAAAATGTGGAAGTTGTATGCCACTATGGTCATAAGCATTTTCCAACTTGATAATATCTTTCCTCCTAGATAGTTTTGTCACAAATTATGTTTTACTCGTTTAGTGTATTTTTTAATTAATATCCTCCATGCTCAATGAAAAGTGTAGTTCACGTATCCTACTGAGGAAATAAATGAAGAAAAATAATGACAGAGTAATAGATTTGATTAATTGCGGTTCTCAAGAAAGAGAATGAGTCCTCATAAACTATTAGATATTAATCACATACTCAATTATAGTGAGAACAGAGCATGCGAATTTGATTATGCGGGAATGAGAGAGATTTTTTTAATTTTAAGTTTCGCAGCCTTATTTAATGATTCCAATACGTTATATGACTAGAACAGCAATTTCTTACAATGTTTATTCATTTGTTATAACATTTTAAGAAAATATAGTTAGCAATGGAATTATACAGAAATGAAACCTAATTTATAAAGATGTAAGGGAGTGTGGACAAGAGCTTTCGTTCTCCTGTCATTAACTTTACTTCAATTGTATATACTTAATAATGACGAGAAATTGGTAAGAGATATGGCATAAATTGCCTGATCAATGAGTGAAGACATGATTTACTAACTTACTAATAGGCAACAAAAATGATAAGAATTAACCCATAGATAAATGATAAGACAACTCACTTTAACCCATTAAACATATAGACTCACAAAATACAATCCGTATAAATTTATGTAAATCAGGTTACATAATTCACAATTTTGCCAATTGCGGTCGAGCATGTATTTTTTAATATCATCCTTACAGTATAGGCAATAACATCGGAATGACAGATAAGCAAATTGCATAATCTCAAGGAAAGCACCGAAACAATTCATGCGAGAAAAAATAAGGATATTTACGAGAGCAACAGCCTCGACGAAATTTAAATAAAAGCTGAAGTGAAGAATTATGTCCTCGCCCAAAGGTTTTCAAGTGTTTGATATCATTAATATAGCAATTAAATTGCTCTCAAAGGTGACCATGTCTTCCCTATGGAAAATTATTTCACTTTGCCCTCTTCACCGGCTGTAATGAATTATGTAAGAAGACTCAGCTAGAGCTCACAAAAACGTTTCCCCCACTCTGAAAACCATTTTCTTTAGTTCTCGCGCGACAAAGGCAGGCAAAGATGGTGAGACCTCTGTCTAGGCCACAAACGGCCCAAGGGGCTGGACGAGAGAGGGCGTCTCTTGGAGAGAGAGTGGGGGAAAAGGGTGGAAATGAGTTAACTTGAGCGGGGCCAGAGAGAGGTTAGTTTTACACAAGGACTGGAGAGGAAGTGTTTCACGGGAAAGGGATGGTGGAGGGGGAAGAAGAGAGAGAAAAGATACGGTGAAGTGAATTCTTATTTTCTTAGATTCCGAGTAATCCGACGCTTAATGCAAGAGGAGTCCTCTTAGTAATGTCCAGCTTGCAAGTACAATGAGGGAGTAAAACTTCTTCACTTTGAGTAAGAATAACTGTTTTTAGATTATTTTTCTCGATGCAGATCAAAGAGCATTACTTATGTAAGCATTAAAAAACAGTATATCGGATGAAAGAAAAAAGTAACATAACAAAAATAGATTAACAAGGTCAATTGCAATGATAAATTTAAGTTTTAGGAAAATCTCTCGAGTCCATATACCACGTGATATGAATTTCTAAACGGTTGATATTGAGCGATTAATGGAATACTCATATAGCAAAAATGTCTTCGAAGTGAGTGTCTCAACTAATAGCAATGAATGGAGAAAAACCGGAACATACTTCCTACGGTTCTAGACACTCAAGGAACTGCACGTATGCTGGAAAAGAGAGCTTAACTAAAATCCAAAGGTCACTACAATAATTATTTCTAGATTTATTGCCAATGATTCAGAATTTTTGCTTTTGCCTTTGTGAATTCATCATCCACCATTCATTTTCTTCCCTTCATTCAAACTGCATATTTTTTGCTCTACTATATGTTTATAAAAAATAAATACTTCCAATATTAACAGTTATATAAAAATAGTGAATATATTTATATTACATAAATTCATGAAAAAAGCCGCCGGCCTCCGTCACGGCAAGATAAACTCCTCGCATGGCAAACTTTTGGTCATGAGTTCGAATCCCGCCAACGTGAGCTTTTCCCCACCCACGTGCTCTTACGAGTCTTACGGACGCATGTTTTCTTTTCATTATTATATTATACACCCTAAGATAAGAGATTCCATTGCTTTTCCTGGGGCTTCGAGAAATAAATAATATGCATAAATAAAGTACTATATTGATACAAAAAATAAACAATACACGTTATAGTGAGCTTTATGCTAAATAAAAATACGATTCCAGCTGAGCCAAATTCACAGGACGAAATCCTGCATTATTTTTACAATTTAATATTTTCTTCTCATGTAACAATTCTGACTCAACGATAAAATGCTGTCATGGCATTCAATCTGCTTACTTTATACGCAGTAGTTTCTGGAGAGTGAAACCGAATTATCACGGAAATTCTCTAGAAAACAATTTGAAAATAATCAACTTTGTTAGTAATATTAATCATCATCATAGGGGCAGCGTGATTTTTTCAAAATTTGATGAATTGAAGAGCGACATATGAGAAAGATAATATATATCGATTTCGATAATGAATTGACATTTTCTTTAAGTTAAGCCCTCTAAACTGATGATTTACGTTCCTTTAGTGACTATCAGTTATCTTAGTGACTTATCTACGTCACAGTGACCCATAAGTCTTATTTATCACGCATGCATTGTAGTCAAAAATTTGGAGCTAAGATATGCATACCTTTATGCGCACGCCAGAAACTATGATTTGTTGCAGAGTCAGGGATATCACCCGCGAGAGTAACATAAAATACGAGACTTGAGTCATTTTTCAAACTAAAGCACACTTTAGGAGCCCATAGTTCTTAAGATATTCATAAAAAAGTAATAGAAGCGGAGAAGCATCGTATCACCAATTTATCAAAACGTTAAAAAGCAAAGTTTGATACGCTGTAGGTTCGCGCCGTGCAGGAAATTTCGGAGAGGGAAGTGAGTCGAGAGAGGGAGACAGCTTGAAAGCGGAAAGGAATCAGATGGAGAGACACGAGATTCGGGAAACTACCGCCAGCAAAACGGACGGCCAGCTCGTGGTTTGCTAGTTTAGCTCTGCCTACCACAAAGCCCACATGATTGATAATTTCTTCAAATATCACCACCCCTCTAGCCGTTTCCCCGTGGAAACAATACGCAATTTTACAAATAGTGAAGCAATTTATCAGAGAAGGGTTTGCGGACGGGGAGCGGGGAGAACGATAGCCGTGCGGCTAGATGCACCTGCTCCGCGATCATCTGCTTTCTGTATCCCCCTCCTCCATCTTCCCTCCATATCTCCCACTAATCCTTCCACTAACCTTACCGCTAACCCTCAGAGGAAGCCTCATCCCCTGTGAGACCCCAACAACGACTACCCTATTCCTCTCTCCACCTCCCTACGCTCCCTGTCACCCGTACCTGCTCCCCGGATTGCACTTCTCCTCCCCCACTTGAATCCCTTCCCATGTCGTGAGGAGTCTCACCCCCCTGTTCATTCTTCCATCTCTCTCCGAGCCCCCAGTCTTCCAATCCAGAACCTCTTCTTACCCCCATCCCATTGCCTTGATGTCTACCCCAGCTACATTAATCAAAACGTAAATGGGAACGCGTCTATTTGGCGCCTGCTATAATCCCCCCTTTATGTTTTTTGCAAGCTTGCGAAAAATGCCGAGGGCAGTCCATTATTCTCATTTTACACGTTTTTCTCGTCATTTTAGGGATTTTAGTACGAGGCTTGCACCAAATGCAACACGTTTAATTTTATTAAAACCTATTTCAAAGTTCTATCCTTGCTGTGGATATTAGTAGTTCTTTTATCGGATTCTAAATCCTTCTTTTGGTGAACGTAGAATTCTTGAAAGTATACTGTAATGAAGCATTGCTGCATCTTTGTAATATTATTTTCAAACTTTTCTTATATTTTTTTTAACACTTGTTTATCGGTGGGCACTTTCCTTGTTTCCAATGTAATTTACTTTTTTTGTTTTACTTTGATTGGTACATATGTATTACGCTAATCGACCACATTTGTATAATAGATTTAAAAAATCCTCAGCCTTATTCAATAAATGTTCATATTTTTAATGCAACATTCGAGTACCTAAACCTTTGGCATCTTTCTCCGTAGCTTTTATTTGAGTAATTATAATTACTGACAATTTTTTTTCAACAAATACTCATTTAATTTTTTCTCTCCCAGTGTCTGCATGCCATCATACTGCTAGACAATGCTGCGGTGTAGTGCTTTCCTACACACAGAAAATCATATTACACATTCTCTTGCCACTAAATATCATTAAATAATATTTTTCTACACTACCCTTCCCTATTATTCTTGAGCAGCCATTATGTTCGTCCCTATGCCTTTCTGATTCCATTTAACAGATTTTTTTCATCTCCCTTAGTGATCCCTCTCCATTTCACGTCATTGCCCATTAACTATTGCACTCAGCCAATGTTTCAAACCCCAACTCTCAACCATCCACCACTACCTCTGTACTACTTCCTGCTCTATCCATTCTTTCATCTCTCCTTAGGCTATCGCCCCAACTTCTTTCACAGCCACCCCCTAAAACCCCCCTACCCCTTTCCCCGCCCTTTTTTACCCACTGCCACCCCCACTCAACCCCATCCTCTTCTTGGCCCACCCCACTTCACCTCCCCGCCGCTTTAGAGCGAGTCCACGCGACGAGATAAATGGCACCAGATCCACAGGGCGTCCCCGGAGGAGGAGGAAGGGGTGAGGGCACTGCGCTCGGAGGGAGCAGCAGATGAGGAGGGAGAGGGGAGGCGAGCGGAAAGGAGTGAGACAAAAGGGAAGATTACTCTAAAAAGAGGAATGGAAAAAGTGGACGTTAGCCTCCCACTCCCTCTCCCCTATCCTTCGTATACCCCTCCGATTCCACGACTGTGAGCCCCCAACCACTCCGGAAGGAGGAGGGCGAGGGGGTTGTGTGGGTGCGGCGGGTGGTGGTGGTTGCGCGCGAGGGGGAAAGAGAGTGGGAGCCGGGTTGCGAGGGTGCGGTGACCGGGGAGTCGAGAAGGAAGAGGAGCGGGCGGGAGGAGACATAAGCGGAGCGGGCGTTTGTGAGGGGGGCGTCAGTGTCGGCGGCCGACGACGGACAGGGGGCAGGTCGGGGGTGGACAGAGTGGGAGTGTGCGCGGACGTGAGTGTGTTAGTGTGCGTCGGTCGTGGAAAGAAACCGGGGGCGGGGGCGATGCCTGGAGGGGCTGGGGGCGGAAAAGAGGGGGAGAGAAACGGAAAAGTTGAGGGGAAGGGGACGCGTGGATGGGAAGGAGAAAGGGAGAGGGTGGGCGAGGGGAGGAAGGAAAGAGAATTCAGCGCTGAAACGGGGTGTGTGCAACCGAGCATAACCGTTGATAAAAAGTAAACAAATGACAAAGGACGAGCGCGCGAACTGCAATCGATAGCTCACTTCGCGTAGCGTGCTTGAGGGTCGAGGAAAAGAAAACGAAGAGAAAGGAGGGAGAGATAGAAAGAGGAGGGCATTGTTTCGACTAAGTGCTCCTCCTTTGGAGAGACCCGTGAAAGCTCAATACGTATGCCTGTCTCCTCTGCGCCGAAAATATGAATGAGCATCAGTCTTTCTGGATATCGCTGGGGGGAGGAGCCTGGACTGTCATTTGCCAGAGCACGGAGAAAATACTGGAACCAAAATCACCCCTCGCCATTGTGTGGCGCATTAAATGAAGAGCATGAACTATTCATGACATATCATAACTAAGAACCTGCATCCATTTCTTTAAACCATAGCAAACGGAACTGAAGCGTTTGAAGAGAGAATCTTAGGTGTATTCCAATTCATTGTTTTTTTCTCACTTAGGAGCAACCTCTGCGCCTCATAGAATGTATATCTGAGTTCTTATATGCTTTTAAGCCAGTACTTCCTAAAAAAACATAAAATTATTTTTAAGAACTTAAATGCATCAGTGTATGTTGTTAATATACTTGAACTGGCATATGTTGTTTCACTGCTGCCAAAATAAATTCCAACTCAATCATGATCATTTCCGGTAAATCATAGAGCCCCAGTAAACTTTATAAACACGCGTCGGTTTCTTAATGTCGGATAATCTGAAAAGATGAAGTACTTTTCGCAGGGAAACCTCGAGAGCTTTTACCATCCAAATCAGAATATAAGTACGGCCTCTTTCATTAAGCTGAAAGGGATTACAATAATAATAATAATGCAAAACAGTCAATAATGAAGTTCGTGAATGGATCGCATCCTTTTCAAATAGTTTTTATTGGTCGTTTTCATCACCTATTACTACTTATAAGAGTTCGTCCTCACGGTTAAATGACTGACCTGTCCATTTTTCTCTTAAAGAATTATGAAATTAGTTAATTTTGTGGTAATTTATTCACTATTCACTTCTTAAATTAAGCCTAAAACAAAATGCGGAATATTACCGAGCCTAGGGTAACTGTTATACCCCAGGTAATTTATTTTGATGGCCGGTTTCTGGATCTATTTTAGTACGATTTTAAATTCATCTTACACCTGCATAACCATTTTCCAAAGTATACGATAAGTTTCGCTCAAGATAAACCTACCTTGTTCCTCTACCAATCTACCTGGGATGTGATTCTTTCTACTCTTATTTGACACCCTATATTGTGTTATCTAAGCCATAAGTAAACTTCTGATGAATCGCCAACCCCCATAGAACATGACTTATGTGATTATTATTTCAAAAGAGACAAGACAATCTTGTCTATGGTCTAATTTTCACCATAGATAAACAAGAAAAATCAATAAGCACTATCTTATAATATACTTATTATGGCTAAGGGCTCATTCCTTTTTGGAGGAAAACTATTCTTTCTCAAGAAATCCTTAGCCCTATCATCCTAAATGTTACACATAACTCCAACGTACAATGTTTTATGTGAAAAATAAGGTTTATTTTCCTGTATACATTTATATTACTTCACACTTTTTACAAATGGGATTCAATATCGTTCACACTCTGACTATACGCCTTCCTCACAAATGCTTGGATAAATAGTAACTACCCGTTCCTTTTTCGGAACACTTCAGTGGTAATGGAGGAAAATTACGTTCTCTACTGCTTGTTTTAATTTTGTTTTAATTAAATCTTCTTGAATAAGTGAATAATAATTACCAGGCCAAATCTAATTATGTCAGTATCACATTCTTCGAAGCTAAAGCTAAATGGTGATTCATGACTTCAAGTTGCTAACGCCACATCACAAACTCGCCAACGCATTCAGCCAACCTCTTTAGCACACCTCCAGGCTGAAACAGTAACTCTATTGCCTTGCTTCTAATAGCATTTCATTGCTAATGGGTTCTTAAAAATTGAGAATGAGTGTAGATTATAAACGGAGTTTTAAAGAAGAACAATGGATTTTCGCGGAATGTCGAGGAAGACTAAATGAAAAGGCATTGAATTTGACGCGGAGAAAAGAGGTTTGAAGAAATACAATTGATAGATGGTTGAGGTGAGCTATTTTCCGAGAGGAAAATTACTATTTATGCCTGCGATAGTGGGAAGGTTTTTGAATCAGCTGATAAGTACGAAGTAATTGTGATTGTAAATAAAATGGGAGAAAAAAAAGTATAAGGAGCTCCAGAGGAGGGATGTATGTCATCATCAGTGTTTCAGGGGAGAGTAGAACAAGAACTGCAGGGAAAATATTATTTAAGGTAGATCACTTTCATGGAGAGGATTTAAGCCTTCCATTATTTCTAACACACGTGGTATTAATTCAAGATAATATAAAAGTAAATTTTCAAGATAAGAATTTAGTTTTGATAAATATATTTGTCAGTTATAATGATAAAATTAACAAATCACGTTGGAGATACTTAATTTTCGGAATATAATATTCAATTCACTTTATTTAGAAAATAAGCATCTGGTAGGAGGGAGTTTCATCAAATTTCATTTAAAGACGGCCTTCAAATGTCATTACTCCTAATGAAAGATGGTATCGGCCGGCCTATTTTTGTCTAATTTTTAAAAATATCCTACGGATGGCTAAGTTGGAATGAAGGCGGCTCCAAATATGACTGTTACGTGTTGCTAAGACCATTACTCATATCCATTTCCTGGCCCAATCGTATAGAGTGCGCGAAGTAAAAATACCCATCCAAGGCGAAATACAAGGATGAGATATTCCGAGGCTCACGTAAATTTGGCTCCCGGGCCGTCGCACATAACTACCGCTTGCTAACAATGGCCACTACGGGATATTGTTGCCACGTTCAGGAAAATGGAGGCATTCGGGTGGCAAGTAAGGGATCGGGCCAAGGGGAATGGGGAAGGCGGAAAAGGGAGCGTAAAGGGAAATGGAGAGGACATAAAGGGTTCAGGACAGCTGAGGGGTGGAATGCTTTAAGAAGGGGAAGAGGTGCTGGAGTGATGCGGAGAGAAAGATTTGCGGGAAGGATAAGGGAGTTAAAATAAGTGTCGTTGTCGGAGTGGATGAAGGGCCGAAAGGGTTGGACAGGAGTGGAGGGAAGAGCGAGGGGGGGAAATGGCGGGGCAGGGTAAGAATGGAAGGGAACGTTTCCCTCCGTGGGCAAGGTACGGAATGGAGTCATCAGGAACAGGTGGCGCCCCGGACAGATTGAGGGCGGACGGCTGCGGGGCGAGAGGAAGCGGGGAAATTTAAGAGGCTGGGAGGAGAGTGAACAGGGGTGGATGGGAATAGGGCTGGAAAGAAAACTATGTAAAGGCAGGGAAATAGAAAAAAGAATACCTATGTATATTCTTGTCCCGCCTTGAGATCCAACGTGAGGGCGTATAGAATGAAATGATGAGGAAGGGACCATGAATTGTGTAATTAAAGGACCGAGTGCATGAAATGGACAGCGTTAGCAAGTTTTACTTCAAGAAAAATTATTATAAAATGGACATTGCTTTTGTGTGTGAAGCAATGAAATTGGAACAACATATACTGGAGGAACAATTCAGTTTAAAGCATGGGGACGCTGATTAATTGATGAAAAATATTTTAACACAAGTGGTTTATCAAACATTCTGAAGAAGCTGTCAGCTGTCAATAAATCAAGGTGCATTCATCTACATCTATATTGTAACCTGAGAGCCGCTAAAGAAATGTTTGGCAGGGGATGTTAGTGGTAAGGGGAGTTTTAGATAGAAAAAAGGTTTACTAGTTAATGATGAAGTGTGATGAGTTTGAAATAATTATACTGTACTTGCGTTGCGGTCATATGTTATTCATGGGAAACATGAATTTTTACATAGCTCCGTCTTGCTGTTTTTTTCTTTTGCTTGCCACTTCTCTCTGTCTTGCACATGTAATGAGTTAGTAGAACTGTAGAATTTGACTTGAAATGTTTAAGTAACTTCAATCTCGCGAGCAACATTTTAGTTTCTATTTTCCTAACCAAGCTCTTCGAATACCCGATTGAGACTTTCTGCGCATTCATAGCAATTTGTTACCAAACATTAGAAGTATGTTATGGGAATATGAGATACTTTCCAATATCTCATATTCCCCCTTGATATACGTATTTAATGTATGAGTGATGCCTAAATATTTATCTTCATTTGCCATGCTCATGTCTACTTCGCAAGACTTATAATTCTGAAGTTATTATAACTTTTGTTACACCTAAAGTGCATTCCTGTCAATTATTTTATATTTAGATCTAGTCCTATCGCATCCTTATTGATAAAATTATAGAATAATTTTTCACAAAAATATTGGAAAAAAGACTAAATACTGAACGAAAACCTACTGGATAAAAAGTCTAGCAACAAAATAAGACGATTAGATCGATTAGAAAAATTACAAGGTACGCCATAGTTGAGTGTATTCAATTATGTACGATCGAAGCACAATATTTACGAGCAGAATGGGGAGGGGGAACGTTTTCTATCCTCCATCGTTCTTTGCATAAGCTTGGAATCAGGAATGAATGCAATTAAATTGGTTCTATTTTACTTATTGCTTGAAAGACGACCACATCATCAGCATATAATAGTAGGCTAGTGAAAATTTCGTAAGTGATCACATTGATGCCAATGAGGAATAACAGGGAACCGATAATACTTCCTTGTGGAACACCGGAGGTAGGCCTAGCCATATCATAAATGCTTTTGTCGATTACTACCTTTTGCTTGCGACCATCAAGGAAGTATTTGACCCGATTTGCTACCTTATTGTAAATTTAAAAAACCGCATGCACTTGCTTTTTTGTTTCACTTGATTTATGTCAGTATTAAAGAAATAATCGAAGCTAATTTTCGAAAGATCTAGTTTTGCGGAAACAATATTGATTTTATTGAAAAAACCTGGTACTGCATTGCTTACTATTATATACTGAAAAATTTTACAAGAAGGGAATGTTTGTGATAATGATTTGTAATTACCTGAACCGTTTATTTTATCAGCTAATAGCCCTCACAGCAACGCCAACACGCACTTGGAGAAAGAGGTGTCCATCTACGTTAGTAGGTGGGCGGGGGAAACTAAGAGCGGTTGACCTCTCAGGAGACATGCGATACGAGATATGCAATTTATGTTGGCATGTGAGGGTGCGAGCTAGCACGCGCGTGAAGCATGAGATACGAAACACGCAATTAAACGCAGAAATGTAATTCCGAGATGTCAACATGAGGTGGCAAATACATTGCGTTCTCAACGAAGGTGTCTTGCGAGATTAATGCAATCTGGATTATTGTATGTGATGGCTAGGATCTAGAGGCTGAAAAAATTATCGTACTAACGACTCTTAAAACATTTGAATACATTTTGTCGGCTACAAGAACGGGTAGGGATCGATAACCTTGAACGAATGACCTTCACATTGAAAAAAATATTTGATACCCTACGCACGAAAACAGAATGTTATAGAGTCACAGTGCAATTTTAATGGAACAACCAAATTACAATGTAAAATTTGAAGTGATGTTTCATTATTTTATTCCTGGAAATCTAAAGTTAAACGACAAAAAGACACTTTAATCAGCTCAATGAATTAATCTAAGCGTAGACTCTTAAAAAATCACATTCTATATGAATTCTCTGGCAGTTCGTAAAGACTTGCAAATAAAAAAAAGGCTTTTACTGTTTCTGCTAGTTTTCTGAGTCCTGAGCTCCTAAGTGCAAAGGTAAGCAAAAATACTCAAGTCAAGGGTTTTGGCTCATGCAATGAATCTCTGATATTAGTTACAATAGACTGAGTTGGGTACATACATGATTATAAACACCAAAACACCATATTTGCCTTCAAATTTTCAATGTTTTCAACGAGAAATATGGAAAAAGCATTCATCAGGATAGAGAATGAAACTGTAACATAGTGATGGATATGTCTCACTCTACCACGGCACCACTCTTTCAGTAGAATAAAATTAAAGCTAAAGAGTCGGAAACGATCTTGAAAGGGAAAATCTTGGATTAAAAGAAATGAATACGGTAATGAGAAATGGCACTAAATTTTTTCCTATTACTGCGGGTATAAATATTTCTGTTAAAAATGGTCCGCAAATTCACTTAATAAATAAAAGTATCAAAAACGTCCCATAAGATATTGTTCCAGCAGCACAATTATAGCCACTATCAATGAAAAACTAGGTTAAAAAGATTTTCCCGGCATGAACTGTCGTCATTAGTGACTATAAAGACCGTTAAAACATTTTGAGATTTGATATAAATATTATCGTAACGTGCAAAGCAAAAGAGCTACCTGCTAAGCTAGGTGACAGTTCCGATAAAACTTATGTATTATAAAGTATTTCTTGAGAAATAATGCGTGCGTGAGGAAATAATCATGCATGAGGAAAGTAGAGTCGATATTACTTTAAAAAATACGGTAAATTGTTCCACAACCTGGTAAAGGAGGTTTGGCAAAAAATTGAAAGTTAACAATAATGTTCCCGGTTTAAATCCAAGTTGTTGCTGAATGTCAGCTAGATATCAAAGACAATTAATAAGATGCCCTTAACTGCACATAAGCTTCCTAGTTCTGAAAAATGAAATGCTATGAAAGAATAAAGGATTTAATCCGGAAGGCTTTGGATATGGTTTTATACAATTCCACTCACTACTATGATGGCTATTGCAGGAATCATTGGTTAAAAACCTCACGAGCCTAAATAACGCCTAACGAATTAATCTCAACTCCAAAAAAATGTGAAAGCTTAATAAGCCAAAGAAATACTTGACGAGCAGAAACAATTATTGAGTTAATTCATTAATTTTCAATAAAACTGAACACCGAGTGTCATAGCGAATTGTACAATACAAAAAGTATGTAAAAAATAGCCTTATAGATAAAAGAGTCATGGGAAAAAACGGTAGTGAGTAAAAAAGGGGAGGATAAATGTAAGAGGTTGTAAAAAGTTGAGCACTTTTGAAGATCAGGTGTGGATAAGCGCAATCAGCCTGGGGGTGACGAGGAAGTGAGTGAAATTATGGTGGGGTGAAGTAAAGTGAGCAATCTAGTACGGCTGAGTGGGAGGGGAGAAATTTGTTATTAGATACGGTAAATTTCTAATGGTGGATTAAATTTCCCATTTTTAGAATGAAGCCTCGCTCGCCCCCTGCCTAATCTCCCCTTTTTTCACACTGCCCCTCTGCTCCGAGAGCCTTCAGAGTTTTACGTGATGTTACCACACCTGAAGATGCCGTAAGTTGAAAATCTGGTAGTCTCATCTAATTATATATTGTGGAACTTTACTTAGCCACTATTTTTTTATTTACTTAGCATGAAGTGGTCAACTAATTCATGTCGGTAAAGTTTCATTATTAAGTAATTCTCAATGTCAGTAACATTCGAAAATTGCTTTGCTGCCTCATTTTGTGCCTATGATGGAATTTACGATGAAATAGAATGTTGAACTCATTATCCAAGAGCTTTCAAACTCACTTATCTCAATAACTACTTAGAAATATATCAATGACCAAACAATTTGTGCCGAGGACCAGCCTATATCCAATCTCTTGACTTAACCTACAGAGTAATATCAATTGTTTAACAAATCCACGAAATGTAACTCACTCTAAATTTCACGAAACAATGCAACAGTAAAGAACAACTTTAAGAGGGGCAGTAACATAATCATTATATTAAGACTATTAACAGCAGAAGCAGGAGTAATAAAAAGGCACATTTTAAATTAATTAATCTTTCAAGTAAGCACATAATACCATGCTATCTTTTGCAGTAAATTTGAAATTATTTCCTCTATGTTCAACACCAAGGACTCGATGATTCGTTCTTTAAATTTCTCGCAGCTATGACAAGAGTGCTTACCCAATGCGGTATTACAGCTCGAGACAATGTTTACTCTTCTCGCGAGGAAAGCACTGCATTTGCATATGCTATTTGTTATTAAACCAGGCCTCGAGTCATGGTCGGTGCCAATCGCGTATTTCCCTCCATGCATCCTCCGTGAGCATTCACGTGAAGGAGGGGACTTGAAGTGAACCGGAGTGGGAGACCGAGAGGAATCGAGAAGTGGAGCCGATGGCGGGGAGGAGTTTGGGAGAGGTGTTAAGTAAACGGAAGGAGTTTCGTGGAGGGGGGGGATAAGGGAGTGGAGGCAATCCCACGGTTGTGGTGCGGAACCAATAAATTTGCGCGTTGCCGCCGCGCGTGTCCCTTGGCTGCCACGGCGTTGCATGGAATTGGGATTCTTCGCGCTCACCGTCTTCCGCGGAGCACCAATCTGCCTTCTGAGCCATACCGAGGCCAAGTAAACAGGAGTTTTGAGTTACGACCAGCGAGTAAATCGTGGGTAGGCAATGAACGGGAGCGGATGAGACTTCGGAGGGACGGCGGAGGTGAGGAGAGGGGGAGGGAGGGGTTAAGTTGATGAATGGAGGGTAAAGAGAGAGAGAGTGAGAGGGGATGGGAGGTTGGATTAAAAGGGGTTAGAAGCTGAATGAAAGGAAGCGGGACGCAAGGCCTGGGAGGAGGAGGGGGGAGGACGAGAATAGGGAACAAACGCATCCTCCGATATCGAATTCCCATTCGCCGGCTTTTACAGTCCCCGAAATCTCCTAATCTCCGACTCACATCTTAGGAAATATGTCTCTGACAAAAGCCTCGACTCAGTATTCACTCTTCAATCTCTTTTCGTACCTCATCCCCCGACTTATCCCTATCCTCCTCCATATCTCTCTGCATAGCTCTCCTTAATCTTCCTGACGCAGAAATTTACTTGATTCGACCAAACTAATATCCCCATAGGTCTTCCCGGGACCCTTATTACTGTTCCGCACCATATAAAAATTTGCAACTCCATCTATGTTTAGTCAAATGAACAACAATTGAAAGTAGGCATATTCAATTACTATGCAACGGAGGCCGTATTTTAAATGTAACAGAGATCAATGAGTTGAAGGTTCACTGAAGAGAAGATATTTCTGAGCACCTACGAATACGGAATATATCCAGACAGCAATTTTTAATCTCAAATCATAGCCTTGAATTCTGATTACTCAACAAAGGATCTCCGTTTTAGGCGATTCTTTTTCTTCGCGTAATTATAAAATTCACTCCTTACGGCAAAAAATATCTTCTTTTCACATATTGTTCTGGCAAAAATTGTGCCTAGATGATAAACATGACTTAGCAAAAGTGAACATACAAAATCACCTCCGGTATTTCCAATTCTTGTACTTAAATACAATATAATTTGTGGAAAAAATGCCAGCTTTCACTTGCCTATTAATAACTTTTTCATCTCCATTTAGCCAATGATTTAACCAGTATAAATGCTTATCCTACACATTGAAACTACAAACATATAATGGGTATTTTGGCACATAAAATTTCCATCTGCTTTCTTTTGTGGAAATTAAATTCATTACTTAGCTGATGAGTCTCTGCTGCAATCTTCCCTGCTACCAAATACAACGGATGCAAAATAGCATGGTTCTCAAGAGCAAAGACATGTGTACATTGAAGAATAGCCAACATGTAGAAAGAGCATGTTGCAACTTAGTCAGTGAAGAAAAACATCCAGTGAAAAGAGCTTCATCCTATACAACGGAACAGAGATTCTTATCCGTGAGATGAGCCAAAAGGTTTTTTATACCCATTACAAGCCCAACTAGAATATGTAAAATATGGTGGAAACAAGGCAAAATTTCCTTCATCGTGTCGTGAAAAACCAAGAGTTGCGAGAAACCAAGAAAATGCATCCTCATTTTTTTAAAGTCCTAAAACGGCATCATGTGAATTTAAACGTGGAATATTCTAAACTGTTACATATCATCCAACTCACTAGGTAACATTCTAGCATAATATTTATGTATGATTCCGAAAGGGGGACGAAATTGTATCAGGTACATAACATGCATACTATTCTACTATGATACTATTTCAGTGAGAAAAAGGTAACCGTTATGCTCCAGTTCATTCCTGATCCAAATGCGCAAAGGTGAATTGAAGAAAAGTATTCCATGTGAGTTGAGACCGGTTTATTTCGAAAAAATATATCAAAGCATTCAATTGATCTGGTGAGTGAATACTTATTGGTTTAATACAAATATCTAAATTAAATTTGATGACACAGTATGGCTACTCCAACTAAAAAAATCAATATTATATTTTGCACCTAGATGACACTTTAAAATATGCTCAACCAAACCATGTGATTTAGGACGTGTATGATTCCTATGCGGTACTTCCAACTTCCAGCAAGGAGCTAACTCCACATACATATTAATACGCTTCGCGAGCCTCAGCTCGGCTTCCTCGCCACGCGGAACCTCATTCGTTTTCGATCCCACCCTTCTTTCCATCGAACTTTCACACCCAAACTTTCAACCCCCGCATATCTCACCTCACATCCCGCACACTCTCCCTCTCCCCATCTCGATGCAGCCCTTGACTCCCGTCTCTCCTCGGGAAACAACCACCAACCCTCCTCCCCGCTCAGCGGCGAGGCCTTTCGCTCCCTCCCTCTCTCCTCCGAGGTTCAACCGCTCCTCCCCCGCACCCGGCGTGAACACATCCCTCGTATACGCACCACTCTGGGCAACGCTCACGATGCGCGCACCCACACCCCGCACCAGCACCATCATTACGCCTCCGACACTCGGGCAATCCACTCCCCACACCTCCTCCCGCTCTATTTTCCCTCCTCCACCCTCTTTTTCCTCCCCAACTCCCTCCACCACCCGCTCCCTCCTCTTTCAATATTATGCAAATGAGAGTGAGGCAGCATTTTATGCTCCGCGGACCATCCGTATAATAACACGAGTATAATCAACCAGCCCTCGGCTATAATTCCTCGCTTGAGGTTCTCTCGCGGGGTGCTCGAATTCCCAAGGGGTTGGCTGAAAAGGGAACATGGGGAGGAGGAGGGTGGAGGGAAGGAGGGGAGGTGCTCTGGGTGGGGGGGGGGAGTTGCGCGCGTGTGAGTGCTGGCAAAGGAGGCAGGGTTGGGGGAGTGGGGTGAGGAGGCGGGAGAGAGGTAGGGGTGAAAGGGGAGGGTGGGCAGGGAGGGGAGATGGTGCACGGCGTGGGGCGAAAGGAGGAGAGGGGATGGAGCGTGGGTGGTTGCAGGAGAGCCGTGCTCAGGGCAAGAGGGCGCCTACCAAGGGTCGTAAGGGGGGGATGAGGGCTGGAAAGGGTGGTACAGCGCGGCGGGTAACTGTGCAAGGGTGATCGCGGGAACGAGAAGGAAAGCGAGGGAGAGATATGGATGCTGGTGGAGAGAGGCGTCTCGAGAGAAAATATGAGTGGTGCACGGACGTAAGAATTAAGACGGGTTGGAGGTAGGTACGTGGTGCACGTAGGCGTAAAAGTAAACCGTGTGAAAAAGCTCCATGTTCTCACATGGCTTACGATAAGACAGAAAAAATACGTTCTAACAGGGTGTGGAAAAAATAATAAGAGAGAAAAGTCTTGAGTCTTTTACTTATTCGAGGTAGCTTAGAATTGCGTAATGCGACATGGCTAATACGCATTAGATGGGAAGGTAGAACGGAGAATTCATGAATTTCAGTTTTGGGCATTTCTGGCTGAAATCTGAGGAAGAGTCGGGAAATATTATATATTCATGGGTCTGAATAGCCATTACAGTTTAATTTTCAGATTTACACAATTTGAAAATATGTTGATGCTTACATATTAAAAATGGCTTTCTTTTGGCACCTGCATAAAAAGCACCCATCATTAATTTTTTTAAGGATGCCCTTATAACGCAATGATATGGCAAGAAATGCTGTCGCTGAAAATTTCTCGGACAAACGTTACAATGTATATTGTTTATAAAATTACAGCTAGCTATAAAAGCAAGAAATTAGCCATTAAGAAAAATACCAACTGCAGACATCAAAGTTAAAGATAAAATGTACTACACTAGCTCTGAAATTATAGACGAAAATAAGTTTCTAATAAGAATACGATACATAATGAAAAAATAAGTGAAAGAGCGATAAAGAGCGAAAAGGTTTCTTTTGCCATCAAATGTTCGACTAAATATTTGTTGAATTTCATAAATAATTAAGTTTTCAACTCCGTTATTTTCACTCCAATTAATTTGTCCAGATAATGGTCTCATTTGTTGCAAGTTTGAGCGACATTTTAATTCATAATAAAATGGCAATAATTCCCGGTTCCCTTCGGCCGTGTTATTCCATCCATGCATCTGTCTCGAAAGAAAACTTTCCGGATTTACAAAATGTATTTCGATAAAACAATACCATGCCAAGGCACGCATTCTTTTGCCGGGCTGGGAAGCAACAAACACTCATTTCAGCATCATTCAATATACTTAATGACGGAACTTCTTTATGAACAGCTTTTATTATGTCTCTTCATCTTCTCCACCCTCCGACATTGTTCTCTCCCTTCCCTTTGGCTGACATTCCCTCCTCTCCCTGCCCTTCGTCCCACCGAAGTTTGCGAAATCCCCTCCCATCGCCACGGCGTCTTCAACGGCTTTCCCCCTCGTTCTCCTTTCTCTCACTTTCGTCCCAGAGACCCATTCTCACTCCATTGAATCCAGCCCCTCCCCCTGGGGCTGCCTTGCTCGCCATGCCACCCGTTACGCGACTCCTCCAGGCCCCTTGAAACATCTTCCAGCCCCAAAGCACTTTCTCTCCTTGCACACGTTTTAATCACACCCACTGTTCCCAAATGAACCCATTTGTCCATGTCCTAGCCCAACGCGTTCATTTGTCTTATAAACTCGCACACACCCCTCTCCCGTTCTCGCAACCCTACTCCCACGTTCAGGACGCTCCGAAACCCCCCTCCCTCCGTCTTTCTCTCTTTTCCTCTTTCCTTTTCGCTCTCTGAGCATCGTCACCTTTAATAATAAGTGCGTCCCCGGTCGAGTATTAGCGTCCTTGTTTCCATTTCCCAGTCTCATGTTTCTTTCGCCCCTTTTGCCGCGACTCTATCCAATCGCCTTTTTTTCACCATTTATCTTTTTCGAAAGTCCGCCTTTCGGGCGAGTGATTAGCGGAGCCATGGGTGCTATCCGGTTCTCCACTTAAAGTGGTAGGAATTTTAGTTCCGTGGAGAACAAAGATTTTGCCCCCCTGCCTCCGCATTACGGTGTCGGCGGCATGCAAAGTTTCCCAGCGGAGCTCCCTTAAAAAGCACCACACCGCTTTCCCTCCTTCGCCCCTTCCTCTCTGCCTTATTGCGTCTTCTCTCTCCCTCTCCACGTTTCTTCCTCCTCCAGGTTCTCGAATCTATTCGCGCCCCGCATTTTCCGCCTCGAACCTCCATCATGTCCCCGCGCTCAAGGAAATCCTCCGTAATTTGGTCTCCACCTCATTCGAGCAGAGATATTACTCTCCCATTAATATATTATTCTCATTTGATTCTCACACCCATTCCATGCTCAGGCGCATTCTTCCTCGAACCCCTCCGCTTTAATTTTAATATTCTGTGCTCCATTCTCTACCTTGGATGAATTTAGATAGTGTCATATATTCCTCATTGGTTAGAATCTCAATTTATCACGTTAATTTAATTTTTCTGGGTGACATATTGCCAAGATGAGAAGCATGAAATTTTCCTTTGAAGGAAAAAATCATGAAAGAACATCACCACACGGTTATATTACAGTGGAGGCAAAGCCTAAAATACCTATTCTTAACACCCAACCGTAAAAGTAAACGGATATTAAAAAGTTTCTTTCCATACAATAACAATAATTACACGCCTAAACCCAGTAACAATCATTACTCTGTTTGCTCTTCGTAAGGCTCCTACAGTGAAAGGTTGAATTTCAATTTCCCCTGGTCATCATATGGGAATGTATTGCTCGGATAAATGATGTTACAGGCTTGCAGTCGGCTAATTTAGGTAAAAGTTGAAATTCAAATTTATACACTGTTGTACTAGGTGTACTAAATTTGAAATCAAAATTCAGGAATGGAATTATGTAGAGTAAAATTTCACCTTAATATGAGCAACGAGAACATACTAAGAAACCGTTTGTTTGTGGATTTAGGATAAAAGCTTGTAATGTAGTCATTTATATACGTCGCAAATTTATTTCCATTCGTCTTTCGAGAGAATCTCTAACTAAAATTCAGCGTTTAAATATTTTACATTATATACCCATTCATGATAAGATACCAGTTAACCCCAATCGTTAAAATATTTCTTAAGCTCAACAGGCATCGCAAACAAAGTAATTTTAATTAAAATTCCAATTTCGACCTCGGTTCTCAATAAAGTAATACTGCACCTCTTTGTGCAATTTCGGAGAAAAGGTTTATTGCTTAAAGCTATATTCAAGTGATAAGCGAGTACAATAGAACTCCACTTACATAAAATCTACAAGGATCAGTGTGCACTGAATTTATTTTGAATAATAGTTTCAGGAAATCAGAAAGCAAAGGAAACCATTATTTGAAAATATACAAGAGAAAAAAAGTTGCGGTGCAGCGTGCAACACGGAGATAAATGCAGTTCGAGTTGATATCACCAGGGCGCGCCGACATCGACTGCGAGGGAGCATCCAATTAGCCGCGCCTCCTCCTAGCCCTCGCGGAAAAATAGGATAGTTCTATTCTCGGCCACCTCGGCTCTGAGAGCGGATGGAAAAAAGCGGTATAGTAAGGAGGGGGAGGGCGGAAGAAGACAGTGCCGAAGGGGGCTGGGGGGGTAGGGGAGAGGGGAGAGTTAGGGGCAAGCGCAAATGGGAGCGTATTCACATGCACGCGGAGGATGGCACGGAAAGAGTGTATGTGAGAGAGAGAGGATTCAAAGGATGGACGTGGGGGCGGGGAGTGGTGAGGGGAGGGCGGGCAGCGTCTGGTTGCATTGTTTTGCCGGGACGTAATGGCACAGTGGCGCCCTGCAAACGGCACATGGGACCGCGGCAAGTTATATGCGGGACTTGGCGGTGGACGGAGGAGGAGGGGTGACGGGGTGGGGATGCCGCGGGGGTGGATTGGGGACGGGGTTGGGGAAGGGAAAGGATGGAAAAAGGGCTGTGGTCGAGGGGGAAAATGGGTGAGAGGGAGACGGGCCGTACCGACCGAGGTTAATTGAGGTGGGCGGGGGCGAATGGAAAAGATGTACCGGGAAAGGAGGGCAGGAATATGAGGGGAGAAGGGGACGAGACTGTGAGAAAAAGCGGACGAGAGCGGAGGAAACGGACATGGCGATTCTGAGGGGATAAGGGGGTAATTCTCCCTCTCTTATAATTTGTGACCAACAAAAAACCCATTCAATCCTTTCCTCTACTGTTAATGTGTCCCATTTCAGCTTATTAAAGACAGTTAAGTAATTGCTTATCACACTCATTCACAATTACGACATTATATATAAGTAAAAAAAACCCTATAAAAGATGCTAACAAACATCCATATTACACCCTCATGAATGAGGTCTGTATCTTCCTCTGCGGACATTTCGCCACGGTTTGTTGTAAAGACTCACCCGGCGAAATTCATCTGTGATGAAGGACGCACAAAATATTGTTTCCGATTCCTTTGCGGCAGAACTTGCGGGCGAGGATCGAAATAAGTGCAATCACAAAAAATATTATCAAGACCTCAATCCTACCGATTTTAGAATCGAATTCGCCCTTCTGTCCCCACTCTCGGCCAAGTGAAACCCCAAATTTGACATCCACACATGTGGATTCTTCGACAGAGGGCGAAGGCCGACGAACAAGGAGACGGGAAATAAAAGGGAAAATCGTGGGCAGGAGGATAATAGTGAGTGCGGCGTAGCGAAGAAGGGTTGATGGGCGGGTTGGCGGAGAGGAAATTTTTGGCAGTACGGAGGAGGGGATAAGAAGAGTAGGACACCTCAAAAGAGAGGAGAGGGAAAGAGGAAATTAGGGGGATTTTGGGGAACAAAAGGGGGAAGGGAGTTGGGTTTAGGGCAGTGGGGGATGATTGGGAAGAACAAGAGAGAGGGAGGGAAGGGAACGGGAGGGTGTCGGATCGCGTTGGAGAGTAGGACTGCAAGCGGGAGGAGGGGATGTGGTGGAGGAAAAGGGGACGGGGGAGGGACGGCGAGGATTGGGTGCAAAAGCCGTGCTGCTGCGGTGGAGGGAATACTTTGGGGAAAAAGGAGGGCAGCGGAGTGGTTTGAGGGGGCGGGGAAGGGAGGCGGCAACCATGGGAACGAACGGACGGGACATGAGAGGAGTGTCAGGGATGGCAGGGGGCACAGCGGAGGGCAGCGGAACATGGGAAGGGTTGCAGCGAATCGAGAAGAGTAACGTTCGGTCACGTGGGGGGGGCGAGAGTTGAGGGTGCGGAGAGAGAGAGAAAGAGGGGAGCAGAAAGAGGTTTACGGCCTGGAGGGTTCTGGGGGGCAGAGAGGAACACCCCAGAGATGGGAGTTCGGGGGACGGGGTTGGGGGTTGAGAGGCGTTCGCATATCGTGGAATCAATCGCCGATCCCTTTGCTCCCGAACCAACTCTTGCGGTATAGCCGGGCACGACGGGAGCCCTGGCCACTGGCCGGTGGTTCCATTACGGGGCGGGCGATCCATTACGGCCGACCGCTAATTAACCCAACGTCCAGAGCGGCTGCGAAACCGATATACGAATGGAATGAAGTGAGCGGGATGGAAGCCGAGGAAAGGGCGCATTAGATAGCACGCACACGGCGTCCTGTGCCACGGGGGGTGGCACAGGACGGTGGAGTGGGTGGTTCGCGAACAGTTCCCTGGAAGTGCCATATACGTCACATAGTCTCGGGGGTGGCAGGAAGTAGTAAAAAACGCCAAATATTCCGCTATGCCTGTTGGACACCACAATTTCACGGCAGAACCCGAGGGATAGCCTTTGAAGATATGAGTGGAAGTACCGATTGATTTCTTCGTATTGTATTTTTCCTCCAGATCATTTTCTACAAGCATGAAAACCCGGAAAATGTCTATTATCTCGCCAAGTTTGACGGAAAATGATTCCCGGGTTCATGAGCGGTAATTACTGATGGTGTTCATGCAGTAACAGATAAGTTCAATTGATCATGTCTTCGTTTTACTTTAGGCGTAGATAATTAACTTCATTAGAATATAACAGTGAATACGGTAGGTTCTGCTTTTTGGCGTTAGCCACTTGCAACTCAAGTTGTATTTATGCATTTTCGTATATGAACTTCCCTCTTGAGATCCGATACAAATCCTAATAATCGAACGAAAATCGTTAACTATACATATATATAGCATATATTATATTGATCCTATTACCAATAGCTACACTGTATATATTAATGTAACTGGGTATTGATTCAAATGTTCATGAGAGATCAAGACTTTCATTAATATTAATTTCAGTGACCCTGAATATGATTTTCAATAGAAGGACGTTTCATTTCTTCCATTAGAATTAAGCCCTACAGCAAAATGGAAATATTCAAAATTGAATCAGAAACAATATACCTATACCTAACCTCAATTTTGCATCATTCACGTCATATACATGTTCAAACTAAAATACTTATAATTTTAATATTACTGGAATTTAAACATTTTATCTATTCATTATAACTAAAAAATACGATCTGCTCAAAACAAACAAATAATATTAAGGATGAATTTTATTGGATTTCCATGAACTCGCTAATTTTCTGAATGATACGTAAAAAAGGATGTTATACCCTGAGATCAAATAGTGCATAGCTACTACGCATATTATCATACGACTATTGAAATTCATCATGCAACTAATAGACAATAATAACACCCAATAAAAATCCCACTCTATTCTTTAATTTTTATCAAGTGAATTCGGTCACAGTCAGAGTTATTAGATAACAGCTATGATTTCATTACCTTTACTTATAACTTTGATTGATTGATTTGAGCTATTGATAACAACCAACGTTTCTAAAGTAAGCAAGCTTGCATTGCTCGAGGAATTACGAAATATTGTAAAATCAATTAAAATGTGTCACATTTGGTACCAACAGAGCACTTGAATAATGTAGCGATGCTAAAGAGATCAATACAACCGATATAGAACAAAAACAGCGACAAATGCAGAGCAATTTAACAAATTGATTGTTTAAACGATGCTTTTTCTTTGATTATGAGTTATATAACCATAATTTCCAACACGATAAAGCCTGAGTTAAAATACTCACTCAGGCGTGCATTATTTACTAATTTTTTAAAAGTATAAGTGCTCAAGGGCAAAGGCCTAGCCACGTTGAACCGCTGGTCCTCGTCAGATCACCGAAGTTCAGCATCGTTGGGCCCGGACGGAGGTTGGATGGGTAGCCCCCCTCCATACCTCTACCGTGGTACTCTTGTCCCCTGCCTGCAGGTGGCGGGCAGGTTAAATGTGGGTTGCCACAATTGATCTAAAGAGGTCTAAGTGCCAGAGGGGCTTCAGAAGGCCCCCGCCCACCCCTACAATTTACATTTACATAAGTGCTCAAGGAAAGCAGACGTAAAATCATGGGGTTGAAAAACGTTGGCCACCCTTACAGCAGCTTTAAAGATCGTGTATCATTCCTAACTGAATCACAATACATTTAGCAAGCATAAAATTCCATATGCTGCCCAAGAGTGAGTACCTAAGAACAGCAATTTGAAACCTTTAAAAAAAGGAAAAGAACTCACATCTCAAAGATAACCAGAAGTTCAACAACCTTTCAAATGTTTGAGAGATTAAAGAGAACACATAAATTGTACAGGACTATTGTATCTTTTGTCCATAATAGGTAATTATGATGAATGTGAAAGCGTAGTATCTGTATGTTCGCCCTTTAAAATGTATTCACATCAAAGGTAAAATCAACCTATGCAGACAAAGCTCAATGTTTTCAATTTAGGGGAAATTATTTAATCGATTCCATCATATACACATGAAGTGAATGTATTAACTATGTAAAAGAGTTTAATGCTTCAAAATTTCTAATTACTGAACGAACTACGCATTAACAATTAGGGCGAGTTAAGTAAAAAAAAATACGGGATAAAATTTAGTTCATTCTAAATTATGAAAAACTTATTATAGTAATTGCTATTACGAAAGCCAACTATGAGCTTCATTTACGCAATTAGGATCTGTAAAATTTCATTTGTCGAAGTCAAACATTTCGGAAGACGGGAATCGTTAATGACGATCTTCAACAATAGCTAATGCATCTGATTAAGGAGTTTTCTCCAAAGCTTTAAAAATAGTTGAGCGTAAGATTTGGAGAGGGATAATGCATGAAAAAGGGTAAAGGATGTAACACTTCTGCTTTGAAGTTTACGCCATGCTCCAAAACCAGGGGGATAACACGAAGGAATCACTTTCACATTGAAGGCAAGCCTCTCCAAAATCCACTCTCGCTGCCGCAGACCTCCATTCGTGGCCCGCATGAATATGTACGCAGGCATACCTGTCCACAGCGATCGGGACGTACGTCGCTTGAACTATGGCACTCTCTCCCTTTCCTACGACGCATTACTACTACGATTTGACGACCTCTCTTTCACTAGCGTCGCAACCCCTTCAACCGCCCCTCAGAAATCCCCCCTCCTGCACGGGCTTTCCTCCACGTTCGCTGCCACCACCCCCTCAAGCTCGACTCTCCCCCGCCCCCCTTCCCTCTACATCACTCTCTCTCCTCCCATTCTGCTTCTCCGGCCACCCCTCCCCCGCCCGACGACGAAGGGGAGGGGGAAGGGGGGAGGACGGCTCTCCCAATGGCAGTCTCTCGCCGCGACCTCTCCTACCGCCGGAACACGGTGACGTCAAAGGGGGGTGTGTACGACGGGTTTCGAAGCCCCGCCCCCGGGATACAATCTACGGGTCGGTGGTTGGAAAGGAGGGTGGTCGAAGGGGAGAGGCCGGTGGGGAAACGGACGAAGGAAGGAAGGGAGAGAGAGAGAGATAGAAAAAGAGAGGAGTTTTATAAGAAGGGGGTCGTCTAGATAAGGGGATGCAGAGAGAGGAAGGGGGAGTGGCGGCGAGCAGTGTGCGACAGGAAGGTGGTAGGGGGGCCGTCTCGGTATGCAAGGGCGGGTGCACAAAGCGGCGAGACTTAAAACTCCGGGGTGTAGTTGTATCTATGGGGACATCGAGAAGAGACTAGTGCGGGCTTCGCTGCGACGCTTGCGGAATTATGTACATATATATCTCTTCGTATTTTTCTGTTTCTGAGTATACATTCAAACAAAGGAATATATGTATTTCTCTCTGTACGTGTATATTCAAAAACAGAAATACATTTCATTTCGATGAATATAAATAAAAAATGTATTTCATCCACGCTCTGATTAGTCATCTGAACGACATTCATTTGCCGTTTCCGTTGTAACTCTTTAAGAACATTGCATTGTCGAGATCATGAACCAAATTACATTTAAAGAGATCCGGTGGATTAAATTCAGGGGAACTGTCTGGTAAAAAAACGGCATTCCTTAGAAGTTAAGATTCCTTCTTCTCTACAATTGAGACAAATATTCCACTTTCTCACGTCCATCTTGATAAAGTCGTCTAAATGCAGGAATGGATATTATTTAGTACTAGTTTTCGTATGCAGTCTTAATACAATAAATACCCTTCGTATGGCAAGAGCGTAACTGAAGCCTTCTTATCCAGAATCAATGTTTCGTAGTTATTTTGGTCCATTTTCCGCACAAATATGTACCTAATCGGATACCTTCAATAAAAATATGTTTATCAAGTATTACAGGGTCATCAACATGGACATTAGAGCTAGTTTTGCACCATCGTGATATAAAAATTTACTTAACCTATGTTATGCAAAACAAGAGAAGTGAAAATTATTCTCGGAGAGAAATATAAAGACGAAAGAAGATTTATTTATAACTCACTCCCTTATAAAAGTACAAAAAAACTAAGACTTCACTTTAGAGAATTTAATCGTATTACATTCTCGACCACCAAAATAATTTATCCAATATTTTTTTAAATCCGAAATCAAACGACAAAAATCCTGATAGATTGATTTCTTTGGCAGAGGCAACCTAAGGAGAGCCGGCTATTTAAAATTGGCCGCATAAAGAATTTAAAAATCCGAAATTCCGCACACGTAGGATTCACAGCCATTAATTTCCTTTCAAACGCCTCCTGAGCATCTGATCAGGAAATCCTAGGGTCAATTCAATCCACGCAGAGAAGTCGGAAAAAGATCCGTACAATATACCCATTTTCTGAATAGCCGTTTTGCAATGGCGGCACTGCATGGAAGTCGGGAGTGGGGAGGGGGTGAATGTGAGGGGTGAAGAGAACTGCAGAGAAGGGCGGCAAGGAGTCAGGGACGTGGGGTCAGACGGAGAAATGGGGCAGAGAGGGTGTGAAGCGGGTGAAGGGGGATGTAGGGCGGGGGAGGGGGGAGAGAGGTCTTGGAAGCGAGAGGGGAAGGAGGCGGTGGCGGGAGGGAGGGGGGCGTTTGAGGAAAGAGGCGTCTGCGAGATGAGAAAAGTGAGCCTGTGTGTGAGGGAGATGCCGACGAGGTCGGAAGGGGCGAGGGGAGGTCGGATGTTGCCGGAGAGGTCATGTGTTGGGTGGCGTTAATGCTAAGCGAGGGGCGAGATGGAGAGAGTTCGGCGTGAGTTCGATGCCAAGACGGATGAGGAGTGCTAAGAGCGCCTTATCGCAACGTCGGAACTGCAGCACGTGACTCGGGATCGGCAGCAGTAGCAGCGCAAAGAACGACCTTTCTTGCATCGAATAATAAATCTGGTTCCGCCCGGGTGCGGCGGCAAAAATAACGGATGGCAAGAGTGACGAGAACAGTTCGGAAAGCAGCGCGGTGCACGGCAGTCCGATCATGGGAGTCACCTCGCTCTCATGTGCACGCGAACTACAAACTGCCACACGTCATTCTTTCGTATATGGCAACCATCTTTTGAGTGACACCCCAAAGAACCACGTAGAGACACAGATGACAGTGCCATTCCACGTGTATAAACTAGCAGAATGAATGGCAAACTAGATAAACAAGGTAAATCTCCAGGGAAGGCACTCTATTTCATTCATTTTAAGTGACATTATCTTTTGAATGTCTTAATCTAAGAAGGTACGCCAGAGCTGAAACGCTTACAGAGATACGGCGTTACTAATTATGAACGAATTTAAATGGTCATGTTTGTGGTGGCTGTCTGGCGCGTGACGCAGTGGTAGCGTTATTGCCAGACTCCTCTCCTACGAGAAAAAAAAACTTAAATTTGCAGGGTAATGTTATCGGTGCATAAGATGCATTGTTATGTAAATATTCCACTATTTTTCTCCAAAAAGTTACGAATAATGAAGTGAAAATGCAAAATTACATGGACCCGATACCTAAAATATAACAAGTTGATGAAGTCATCCTTTGAGTCGTGCGATCCGAAGCTAGAGCAATAAAAAATGAGCTAATTAATTCTAAGTACAATTCAGGCATGCAACCAAGTAAATTATTCATATATTTGTTAGCTAGGCATTATTTACTTGAAAGTCATCATTGTAAATTTTATTGAATTGTGTATTGTACTTTTACATAGATTGTGTATTTTATTTTCCAATAAAGTTATAATGGTTATGGTACTGAGGGTATTGTTTTATCAATTGATTCTCGTTTACTTCATGATAGAAATTTAATTCAACTTATATTTTTCTCAATTATCGGTAACTTGCTATCTTCAGTTTCCTTAAGTCTTTACTGCCATTGTACTACTTCAATAATCCATTTTAAGCCCAGAATGAATATTTTGCAGTTCTCTTGAGGAAGAAATATCTGGTCATTGGCCGCATGAGTTACCTAGGAAGCACTAATGGAGGTGTTCATGCGACCAAATCCATTTATATGCAGGCTGGCTCAAGCCGTGAATCAATCATTTGTCGTATGATTTCTATGAAACTTATCCGTGCAGTCCACGGAGGGTTATTGCTATTCTTTGGTCCATTACTCTCAGTCCGCCGCCCGAGTTACTGGGGAAATGAAATCCCTCTCGCAGAGAATGGCCAACCTACGCTTCAGTTGTTTCATTGCTTTCTATGAATCTATATTTCTGACTGTTCATACGCTTCTCGATAACAGTACTCCCGCTTTTAGACATCTTATGCAGCTGATTTTTAACGGTGGTGACCGTGTAATAAAAATATTCCTTGCTATCTCAGAGGTTTTGGAGCAATGGATTTCGAAACACTCGAACCGTAGATTCGTATCTTAAATTGTCATACAGTCATTATTTTTCTTTTATATTTTATAAGATATATGCTCCGAGGTCAAGTTGAAGGAAGATACTTCTTATTTTCAATTTAGATGGAAAAATTTAAAATCGAAGCTGTCACATAGGTACTAACAATAGAATGGTTCATTGTGTTCATTGCAGGAAAATATAAATTTGTTTTAAATTACCTTAAGAAGTGATTTATACTATCATTTTTTTCAGCCTCAAGACTACGGCATGAACAACGATTTTTAAAAATTAACAAACGGAAACTTTGACATTCACTCATTACAAAGGTCTAAAAGTTAATTTACTTCTTCCGTCTCCATAGCGCGTATTTGAGTATCAATTCCATCGTTAACTTATTTAAGAGCAAGACTTTTAACCCTAATTTGAGTGTGAAATGATTATATTTATATTTAAAAAGCCTAGAACCCTATTGGTAGACTCCATCCCATATCCTCATAGGGCTACGGAGTCTTGAGGCTAAGAAGTAATTTTATACTGGTGACGAAAGTAAGAATATGTAAAAACCACACAAGCTTTTTGATATAACCGGTTTCACTCGTCAGCGCATTATCAGATGATACTTTACTTGATGATTTACCACACCTTATCTTATTTCTGCCCTAACGACTGAAACGAGTAGTACAAATAAAATGTGTGTAGATTTTCCAAAGTCTAAATTTTTTCTCATGCTATATTTTCACGTTTCACCGAAGCGGGTTGTTTTTTATTAATTATATACTGTCTCCGCATCGAGGCCCAGGACAGTCACATTCTGCTTAAACTGTTTCTTTACGTAATGCTTTAGGATGAGTAGCTGCTACTTCTCACTAGCGGATTCCAGATTTCACCTTACGGGACTGCTAAGAAATAATTTCTTCCTGCGTGTGCAATTCTCTTACGCATGCAACCCTACCCTCCGGGCTTTCCTATTTCCCATGATACCTCCTGCGCCAAAACCTCAATTCCCCCGCCCACGTTCTGACTACATTAGCATATTTAGCCGCGGCGGAGAAAGGAGAGTGGCGAAGCGAGAGGGGAAAATGAGCGTTTTCACGGGGCGTTTAGGAATGTAGGCTCTAGGGCTGTTAAAGTTTTGGGAGCATGCGGAGGGCCCGAGGTCCAATGAGCATCCGCCTGCAAAGGAGAGCACTAGGACAGCAAACAGCGGATGCGGAGATAATAGCCCGGGAATAGGGAGGGATTCCAGAACGGCTACGATGCAATATTATCGAAAAAGAGTGTGCGCTGGCAATATATCGATAGAAAATTACTTTGGTAAGGGATCCAACGGACATGATGACCATTGACAGGCGTACATCCCGTTCCAAAGCGAGAATCATCTGTAGGAACAAAAAATATCAAGAGCAGTTATTGCGTGCACACAGGAAGGTATGAACTGAATACAGTGGTCTTATCAAATTTTGATCACATAATAGAAAGGATAAAGATTAACATGATCTTTTGCTTTTCTCGCCGCAGGGAAATATAATGCCGACTACCGGAGCCATACACTGAAGGACTGTAGTTCTGCAAGATGTCTCACAATTTTGATTAATGAGCTACGAAGTGGCTGTAAAAAAATCTTCAAATTTGTTAGGTAAAATCCGTAAAGTAAGGGATGATTGGACGAAGAGGATTTTTAGATGAAATGGAGACGCAAATTGAAGAATAAAGTTTAGCAGAGAATAAATTATTACGACTGCAATTCATCGATTTGAAGATATGCTTTGCCTTTTTTTCGAGAGAAAACCCACGAGTTGAATATCTCACCTTCAAGGTTAATTTACTGAGTATTAATTATGCAAATTTACATTAGAATAACTTTTGGAGTTTAGAGAAGCTCCAGCGGGGGCATTAGAAAGGTAGTCGCCCGTACATTTACCCGGGGCTTCTAAGCAAAATAAAATCTAGAAACTCAGGCACCAGGAAATTGAGATCAGACTGTCCGAGCGGGAGCGCCAATCGCGTCGCGGGCACGTCAACTAATTTAGAGAGAGGCCGGGAAAAAATATCCTGGGCGACTGTCGGCGACTTTAAGCGCGCGGTCAAGCCCCGACGACGACTGCAAAAATATGGGAGCCCTGCCGGAGAATGGCGAGGGGCGAGCGAGGTTGGAGGGAAGGGAAAGGGCACGGGTATGCGGCTAGCACGAGTGCAAAAGGACGGCGGAAATGGTTAGCCGCCCTGGGAGGCGGTCTGGGAGTGGGGCGGGGGGGGGGAGAGGGGCGTGCGGTTCGGAAGGTCGCCGAGAGGCAGCAGCGGCGAGGAGGAGCGCAAGGGGCATGCGAGAGAGACCGGAGACGGAGCGAGGAGGAATATGGAGTGAAAGTGGGGAAATGAGAAACAGGATGTGCCGTGCAGGGAGGCGGAGAAAGAGTAGGGAAAGGAGATGACACATTCACTTTTATAGTGGGCAGGGTTACTGTCTTCGGAAAACTCTCAGATTTTGGCGTAAAAATATAAGTGAGGGACCAGAGCTGCTGCAGAGTATGAGAAGGTATAACCAAGTAAGTTGTAAGAGTACTGTTCACCCATATTTGACGCCTGGGATCGAAACCCCGAAAAGTATTACCGGAATTCTTACTCGGTGCTCGTTTCTCGCCATCCTTCTTCTCTTCCATTCCAGTACTACTAGTTGCAGAATTCAGATTATTCTAATGTGTTAAGTTATCTTGCGCCACGTAACGTAAGCTTTTAGACCTATGTTAAACCCAAAACCCAGCTTAAGGCGGGATTCGATCTCTCAACCCTTGAATTGCTACCTCTGAGTCACCGAATCGGCTACCGTGGTCGCATTTGCGTACCAATCCCATCCGAACAACACTCCTATCGGAATGAGGTACTTCTAAGTTCAGGAAAAACATGCAATAATGCAGTTAAAGACCTCAACATATGACGTTTACATTTTAATTCTTCAATCCAATTCACAAAAAAACAAGATAAATTGGAGAAAAAATGTGCTGTGAACTCCAGGTGAAAATCAAGGCCTTCCGACAAACCCTGGCTAAAAAATTAACCACAACAACCAATGAAAACCTTTCTTATTCCCTCTCCATTCAAAAACTGAAAAGTTGGCTCTGATAGAGAGAGGAAGGGCTAAAAGGTCATTGCTTGAAAGAGACGAGGGGCAAGGGGAGAAGGGAAAGGACGTCGAGGAATACGGAATAAATCGGGAAAGGATTCGTGCAAAAGTAAGTGCGTTGTTATGGATGAGTTGACGGAGGAAAGGGCTTTCTTTTATTTACCCGGCAAAGGGAAGAGGGGCCGAGGCAAATGGTGTGCATTCGCTGAAAAAGGATGGGACAACCGGAGAGGAGAGGCGCATCGGAGCTCCGGATGATACGGAGGTGAATTTTGGCGAGGGTTGAGGGGGAATGCAAACGGGGTAATTGAAAACTGGAGGGGGAAATAGGGGAGGGGGGGGAAAGATAGGGGCGGGTGACTAGGAGACGCCTGATTTTAGCAGGGGAGGGAACAAGGAACTCGAGGAGGAGAAAGGAACGTAAGGGGATGGAGGCGTTCAAGGCATGGGTAACGGGGGTGGGTGGGGCGAAGACGTCTAGGGTCTAGGGGAGAGAGTGTAATAGGGATTAGGACATGAGTGCCGGCTAGGGGTTCGCGAAGGCGAGGGAGGTTTCAGGTTAGGTGGGGGAGGAAATGAAAAAGAGCGGGGGGAGGAGAGAGATGGTATTCTGGCTACGGGGTGGAGAGGGAGAGAGAGGAGGCAGGAATAGAGAGATCCTCTTGCAAGCCGCCCACGGAACCTGTCTCCCAAGCTGCAACGGGAGGATTGGCTCCGCGTTGCCATGACGACAACACGTAGCCCATTACTTGCTTCCCGCTAAAGCGGAAGGGAGGGAGGAAAGGGCAAGTGTGAGGCAGAGGGGAAGAAACGGAGGAGAGTGGTCCCGGGAACGGGTGGAGGGAGTGAGGGATGACGGGAAGAGCGGTAAAGGTGCATGGTGGGCCTGAAGGAACGGGGGAAGATGCACGGGGTGTAATGTCGAGGGGACAGATGGAGGTGGAGGAAGGCAGCAGATGTTAAGAACGGCTCTAGGAAGCGGGAAGAAGAGAGGGTCTGAGAGGTAAGGGACGAGGCCGAAATGGAAATGGAGAGGAAGCAAGGAAGTAGGGGGGAGAAAACGAAGATGAACAGCTTCATTTGGCTAAAAAGGAGAGAGGGAGTGAGAGAGAGAGAGTCACTTGCAACCACTTCCGACATTTAATCAGTCCTCCGCATGGTATTAATGAACATTACCACGAATCGAGAAAGGGAGAGAACGTTTATCATGCAATAATTAGGCCACAGCATTAATGGGAATAAGTCTTGATTTCGTTAACAACGGGAGGGCTGGGTAGCTCAAAATTATGGTTTCACATTCATACGTGCCGTAAAGTGCCACTGATGGCTCATTAAAACTGATGCAACAGCACCATTAAGTGGCAAACTGAGGACATTCAGAACAACTTGAGCGATGATACTGAGCTGGAGGAAATCGATATCAATCCACCAAGGTGAACATAGAAGACTGTAATAACTACTCAATAAACCAATACTGGCATGCAAAGTTGGAAATTTAGTTAAAAATCTTGAACGAGATACTCGGGGACGCGCAACTTCGCGGTATCATTTTAGAACTGGTTCTTCCAAAAGAATAATCATAAAAGAAGTGAAAGTGTGAGAAAGACGCTTCATTTAAAGTAAAGAAGCTTCTTTCTTTTAAACTGCGATGCAAGTGCTGAAGAAAACTTTAAGGAATACAATTTCCATGGAAAAAAGGCGTAGCGATGGCGTGGAAAAGGAAATCTACCTCGGAGATAAAACTCGTAGGAGAAACCGAAGGTGAGAATGGGTCGTTGAAGAGAAACTGAGGTGGCACAAGGGATGGGGGAGAGGTGATAAAGGTATAATGGAGGGGGTTAAGGAGGAGGGAGGCTTGGGTGGAATGGAAGATTATGGCCGTAGAAGGAAGGGATAGATGTATTGAGAGATACGATGAGACCCGAAGCGGGAGGTGAACTGTGGGAGAGTTGATAGGGAAAATGTGGATGAGGGACGTAAGGGCAGGTGAGAAAAAGCGAACGAAAAAGAGAGAAAAGCATGCGGTTATCAGAGTAGGAGATAAAGGGCTTCTACCAGAGCAGACAGCTATTCTGCAAGTTCTAGATGGGGCCTACATGTCACGCTTATGGTAGGAAGTCTTCCTCAGGAAAAGTGCTTCATGAAAAGGTTCTTTAACTCTTAACTCTCCTGGAATATTCCCTCCATCTATTTACGCAAAGTAGTCACTGATAACTAGTTCGAGTTACAACAGAAACTAAAATTTGACGCCTTTAAAGTAATTATGGGTGTAAGAAGCTGAGAGACCAAATTAAGTAATTTTATCCTTCAATCCTCCATTCCACATATAATTGGATACGAACGTCAGTTTGGAATTTGCATTTCATAAAGATCAAAATATTAGCAGACTATAACTAATTCCAGATAATACCCAACACGACTGGGTTGATAAGACTGGGAAAAATAATTTTTAGGAATAATTTGCTAGTATATCATTTGTCTCACCATTAGTATTGTTTATAAAAATTCACAAACAAAACATTACGTAGATATCTAGTAGATTTAAACAATTTTCAAGAATGAAACTCAAATTTTTACAACCGATATATTATTGAGATACATAACCCGGAAATAGCTCTTCTTAACATTAATACAAGGCACGTTAATACCCTGTGGATCAAATTCAATTGTCGTACTTCACAGAACCTTATTTGTAGAGATACCAATCCGAATTCATTACAGAAATATCACCGAAATTTAATGAACCTTTCATAGATGGAAAATCATTTTTAAATGATATAATTAGAGAATAATAAAACATTTATTTTGAACGAAATTATCAGGTAGCAATAAAATTCCGTCCAATAAAACTGGGTTTTTGACTTTTGCCACAAGAACCAATTCTAAAAAAACTGCAGTAGAAATTGCAACTCCCCACTAGATACCTGGACCATTCCTATCTCTCTGGTTATATTCCTAACTCCGATCCGTCTCTCACCTTTCCCATCGCACTGTTTGCACCTTCCCTCCGAAATGCCTGCGACCTCTCTTCTCTGCTTCCCAACCCGTCTTCTGCATCCCCTTACTTTATTCCTCCCGCGCGGATGAGCTCTTCCGTCTCCAAGGTCCCCCAAGAGAGGGAAAGAGACGGAGAAGGGGAGGTGAGGGAGGAGCGAGGGTTTGTGGGGGCGGAAGAAGGGATTCGGGCGGGGAATGCTGGTCTCGGGAGCGCGGGGAGGCGTGCAGTTGCGGTTCCCTTCATTTGTATGTAACGGGAGTCGCAAAGAGTTTCTGGAGCCCCGCTCCTGGATATCGACTCGCAAAAAGCACCCACCTCAGTTATCTCTCATTCTCATTTGAATGTGCTAGGTCCCACCACCCGAAAAAAAAGAGGGTAAACCTTGGTTCCAGCGATTCGAATTATAATGCCTTCCCCTGGTCGTCTAGAGCATGTTGCGTGGGATTAATGCCAGCCTTCGATTATGCGAACGGCAATGGCCATTAATTTCGAGATTGGCCGCGAAGGAATTGGGGACGAACTGGGAAGTGCTGCATGTCGGATTTTAGGTTCAGAGTGGCCTAAGGATGTTTCTATTCTACAAAGTAAGTATATTTTTTCCACCTCAGGCAACTTAATGTTACAGTGATTAATATTAAATGTGTTAAAAAGTTGCATTGTGGTTACGTAAAATTACACACAAACCCTTCCTTTCATGCCTTCGTGATACAAGTATATTTATCTGGCAAACTGCAACAATATTTCTACTACCAACAGCTTCCCCATCGGTTTTAAACGCAATCTCCTTTCATAATCTATTAAAAGCAGCATACCATAAATTTGAAACAATTAAATCAATACTCAGTAATTTGTAACAACATATGCTGACACCATACACAGTTTTTTTAATGGAGCTTATTACAAATAGTAAATTAAACTGCGGGTTATTATGTATCTCTAATATCAGTCATTTACTGGCGTTTTGGAATTTAATCATTTACTGGCATTGTTTTATAGATATACCTATTTTGAAGTTAAGGCACAGAGTCAAATTTTCCTATGCCCAATTAGTTTCGTTAGAACTGATCAGCGAGAGGAGCATAGGGAACTACCTATAGTTACCAATGTTGTAGGAGTATTAATAGGGGTCAATTAATTAGCCAATAAAGCATCGAAGAAGGGACAAATAAGACAAAAATGGGGAAACTTCGTAATTAACAGCAATTTAAAATAATTTCAAATTGCAAAATGAATGATTTTAAGCTGTGGGGATGTTAGTGAATATTATAATGAGTAGAGTGCATTTTATTTTAATTGGATAAGGAGGTTATAAGATACATTATGCCGATATGACATTTGAATTAACACTACTTTAAGATATATTTTCAGAAAAAAACCTCAAAACCACGTGATACTAACTCAAATACATAACAGCAACGAAAATCAAAAAAGCGACAAATCCATGAATTTGGGCAGCATAGTAAGCCAGTGGGTAGAGTAATATGAAAATGGAAAGGAAAACACGAGCCAAATTCACAAAAATGAAATTTACTGCGACTCAGGTTTCGCAGTATGATACTCTATTACAGTAGCAAATTTAATTTTTGTGGATTTAGTTTGTATTTTTCTTTTCATGTTATCATGTTTCGCTCCCACTCCAAATTGCCTGAATGTTCTAAATCTGTGGTTAGGGTGTTGGACTGCAAACCGAAGGTCCCGGGACGTAATCTGGAATAGGTCTTTGGACACGTCCAGCCAAACCTAAGATGTGTTATTGATGAGGTACCAGCTATTTCTGGGAGGCCACAGGCGGTAGCGGGTAAGGTGAGGGCCGGATTTCACAAGCAGTTGGGCTTAATATTTGACGGGCTCTATTCTCAAACTGAACAGCTTTCGGGTTGAAAAGTATTAAATCCGAGCGTTTGTCAACTACTGGCGTGCCCCACTCGGGAAATACTTCCAATTCCGCGCAAGATGGCTCAGACTCCATCCCGGTCATTGAGAAACCTGAAGAGTAGGTTATCGTTTTCCCTTTGGAACAATTATGACCACTAGGAAGGTAAAAGTAAAGAAAAATAACATTTATCACAGATTTCTCTAATATTTTGTGAGAGACAAACCTGTCATGCACTGGCTGGGTTTCATTAGACGTCAGAAATGAGAGATAACATCTGTAAATAATTTAACGATGGTTTAAAGATGAAGAAGGTCAATAATCTTAGTTAATCGCCCTTTCGCTTCCCAACGTGAGAAATCATCTGTTGGAGATTGCGTGAAATATTTCCGTCGGCAACACTTATTCAGGTGACTTGGATTTAGACACAAAGGCAGGCCAGAGAAAAATGGGCCTTTTCTGAAATATATAGGAACTGTGTTTGGATGATATCTACCACCGAAGATGTACTTAAAACACACAAGCATTTAAAACTTAAAACACACAAACACAAACTTACACACAAACACAAAATTAAAACACACAAGAGCTTCCCACAAATTCAAGGTAAACATTTATCTTCGTTCTCAGGGATTATTCTTTGTTTTCAATTTTATTAATTATGAATGGTTTTCGTCCGTTAACAAGTTTAAAAAAGCATGGTAAAGTATATTAAAATGTAAAAGTGGACATATTTTATGTTCCCAAAACATCTTATATTTACTGACTGTAACTTAATTATCAAATAATGAGAGGCTGGATTAAGATTTCCTCAGGCTACGGATCAGCGCCGCAACTTCATGTATATAATGATTCATTCGTACTTGTTGAATTATGAATACAGTCTGTGTAATATTGAGAAACGCACTGTTGAATGAACAAGGTGCTGTTATGTCATTCCCCCAGGGAGGATGTAGGAGGAGGGTGAGCGCTACCTTAATTAAAAAAGGAACAAGGTGGCGTAACATGAACATACTCAACGAATTCTAGTCTCTGTTCTGTCAGCTTCAGCACATAACACCGATAAACGGTATCGGAAAAGTAGGGGAAAATCTTATGAAAGCGACATGGTGCTAAGGGACAGGGAATTGGGGGGAGGGTGGCAGGGAGACAAAAGAGAGCGAGATTGGATATGGAGTGAGGCATCAGGTTTGGAGACGGAAAGACCGCACCGCTCGCACTTGGCCGATGTTCTGGGGTTCCTTCGCAGTTTTTATTTATCTCTCGAGCGCCCGACTCCCCGGGATATGCGACGCGGGAGGGGCAGGCTAGCTTTCGGGGGAGGACGCCGCAGGCGAGATATGGAGCGAGGACGGTATTTGCGTGGTGGGGAGGAGAGGCTGGAAGAGGAGTGGAGGAGGCGGTGGGGTGAGGTGCCATGAGGAGGTGCGGCACCACCCTTTCCCCTTCGTTATCGTTAACGAGTGGAACAAGAGGAGGCGGGTCACAGGGGGGCTCGGGGGTGTGGTGGGTGGAGGTGGCGAGGTCAGCGGCGCTGTCTTGCCGGAGAGAGAGGACGAGTTGAGCAGGGAGGAGGAGGAGGAAAGGGAAGGTTGAGTGGGGATTGCGTGCATGTCGGAGGTAATGATGGTCGGGGGGTGGGATGACACAGCTGGTGGGAGATAGGATGCCGCGTCGCATTGCGATAATGTGCAATTAGTGCGGCGAAGATGCCATATAATCTCCTTCGCCGATTTTTTCCCCGGCGCGCATGCATCGTGTTTGCGTGGATGAAAACGACGAGGATATTTCGAACATCCGCTCAGGCCGTTTTTTTTAGCGTACATTCTCAAGAATAGACGAAAACGTAGACATGTGGTCACACGAAACGTGGACGATGGCGAAATGCTGAGATGATAGTGGCGATTATGCTAAGCTAAATGCACAACTATTTTTTTCCTGCAAGAATGAATATTTATTAACACGCAGGAATTTATATTTTCCATTACTAGGGATCACTCTCTCATATTTACCGAGCATAAATCACTCAATTCACTAATTAAAAACTCCAGCATGGCTTTATATAGCGTTAAAATCTCAGTAAATCCACTTTACGTGGAAGCATGGCAAGCGAGCGCTCATAAAAACATGCGATGAACACCCTGATATACACCGGGGAGATTAATAAAAATTTTCCGCTCCCTGGCGTGGGATGATATAAGAAAATCTTTTCTGCCCGATTTCATCACCCTTCTCCGGTCCTTGCCGATGATTCATCTCATTATAATTCATAGGAAGATGCAAATGATGCATTCATGGCTGGAACTAACGTCAAATTTACCGCTTCCTAGTTTTGCTGCATCAGGTGGCGGCGCCGTTAACACTCCAGAGCTCCGATATGCTCATTCATTGCTTATCTATTACGTGCTTGACAGCGTAATTCCACGCGATAGAGCTCCTACCACTTTAAGCCACAGACACGTGCAATTCATGAGAGGACCTATTTCAGAGCACGTGTTCGGGTTTACCTAAAATAGGACGCAGTGTCGTAGAGGAGAAAGGAACCTCCGCACGACATGACTGATTATTTTCTTCATTCCGTAAGACGAAAGAAAACTGCAGCGTGAAGAATGGCTCCCACGCTTCGGGGGAGGTTATCCTCATCCGAGCGTATTCTATGCCGCCTACCCCCTATCCCACAACCCCTTCCTCCCTTTTCACCACTATCCCTGCGCCCCCCCCCCCCCCCCCCAAATGCGACGCACTCACCCACTTCTCTCCTCTCAACTGCTCTCAACGCCCTCTCCCACTCTTGCCGCCTCCCCATCCAACCCGAATTGAAACGCTGGCTTCTTTCCGCAGTTACGCAATAACGACTAAGATGCCAAGAGGACATTTTTCACCGAGACGCCTTTTGTGGGCGGAGGAGACTTGAGTGGAGGAAAAGGCGGAGGGAGGTTGTCGACGACGAGAAATGGCGCGGAGAGAGGAGTGGAGGAAGTGCTCGGAACTAAAAAGATTGTTGGGGTGTCGTCGTTTGAGTTTTGGAGGGTTAGGGGGTGCGGGAAGAGATTAAGAAGGAAAGGAGCGGTGGCAAAGGATTGTCGAGGGAGGGAGATGGCGGATTGTGGATGGCGGGCGTCAGTGAGACGGAAGTGTGCGTGCCGACGAGGTAATTGCTTGTTTAGCCGTAACGGAAAGGGGTGATGGGGATGAGAAGGGACCCATATATGTATGCACTGAATTTTAGTACACGTAACGATCTGGGCTGATGAAGAGTTTTTATTACTTTGTTCTCGCAGACGAGGGACAGAAAAGATAACTGCATCTCAGGTCATGATTGATGACAAACACAAGACGCTTTTATGACGCACTAAAGGAATGTTTGGCTCAATAGGTTGTTTAGGGTTGAAAGAATAGAGTTATAGGTAGGTTTTTATAGGTAGTTAAAATCAGTAAAATACTAATAGCAAAAGGTCTACAAAAACGACTGTAATTTAAAAGCGTACTGCGCTACTTACAACAATCCGTTAGAAGCAATTGCAGCAGAGTCCAAACCGAAAAACTTACCTGTAAATGAAAAAAAATATTCTATATTATGTCTTGGAATAGGTAACAGAAAGCAGCATAACATGTAAAAACTAGCTGTTACGAAATTGTCCGGAAATCGTTTCGTAGCAGAGAATTAACATTGAAATTGAAGCAAGCTTTGTACTAAGACGCATATGGAATAGAGAAATATAAACATGAGAATACAGACGAATGAAATAATGTAAGTATTTTTCGGTAAATGAATCAAAATGTAAGCCTATGGTGGGATGTGATAATGTTATGATAATGTGACGACGATCTATGAAATGTAAATTACGTTGACTTATAAGGGCTTTACTTTTATATGCACAGTGTATTACATATACATTGCATGCATGCAATGTTTTGTAACATTTGCCCAAGAAAACATTGACTAGTGTCGGTAGTACAGTGACTACTGCTGTACATACAATAATTATTCCTAGTCAATGAAAATAAATGTGTGAATTTCAAATTTTAATGGTAAAAACAAGCCGGTTTCGCCCCCGAGAGAACATCATCAGGTGTGTATTTCATTCCTAGGATGGACTCTACAGTTTAACAATGAGATAAGGTAAAATAATACGTCATATTTTTACTTGCCATATTCTTTCCACATGACGAGAAGGATCACGCAGTGCAGATAACCTGAGGAGACTGATATTTTTAAAATGGATAGAACCTCCATCGATTACTGATGCATTATTTTCATAAACTGGCGCATGTGAAGCATGATTTACTGTACCCATATTGGGTATAGATTCATTAGCAGGATATTTAGTATGTTCATAATTTATACATGAGCACGAAATCTTTTTAATGAACGGAGCATTGGTTTGACGTCAACTTAATTAATTTTAGCATATTGTATGAGAGATATAATGAGGATTTTAATATTAGACAGCTAAAATTCAGCGTGATAATTAGGTGAGTATAATTCCTATTACTATTCAAAGGAATAAGAATAAATTATTGATTTCCTATCTTGAATGCCCATTAGCTTGGAAATTGATAAAAAATAAAACTTTCCCGATAAAACTAAAATCATTGGATTATTGATTAGTCTCGATAATCACTTGTCATTATTTGAATAAATTTAGGCTTAAACGTTAGCATATTAGATGGCGTATTCAGCAAAAACTAGAAAAATGTATTTGATAGTCACTCTTTCACTAATGAAAACTCTTGATAAACAACTGATATATTGAATTTCTTAAGGCTGATTTTTTATAGATACATTTAAGCAGTAGTGCACTGGTAAAGAATAACACTGATGACCAAGACAAATGAAAATCGGAGAGAAAAAAATATTCAATGAAAATTATAATAACGCCATTTAGCTTATAATTATTCATTTAATGATTAACATAAAATTTTTCTATAATAATAAGTTACTGGCTTATCCTTCGTTTCAAAATAAACTGACTAGGTACTAATGGAGAAATGTTGAGCACACTCAATCCTGTGCATTTCATGAGTTAATATAGGATATTGAAGCAGTGAGTTTATACAACAATTTTTCTATAAATCTAAAGTTCAATTCGCTAAACATCCCGGTACCAAGGGTATTGAAATACAATAAATACACCTTACTTACAGAATTAAGATCAAATCTATGATGTGAATATAATTTTCAGCCATTAAGTAAACTCCAACATGATTCCACTTTATTTTTAAGAAAGCTTTTTTCTGCATTCACCAAGTACTTTCATTGGTAATTCTCTAAATATATAATGCAACCAGTAAAAATGAGAACAAGGCTGTTATTTATTTTCACTCCTTATTGACATCTAATAGATATCTATCCCATCTTTTATAAAGCATCATGAAGATAGCGAGATTTTTAACAAGAAATAGCAATATATATGCTGTTAGTTCATAATCCGAGGATTAATTCTTATTAATAGATGGAAGAGTATCTATAATTTAAACTAAATTGGATCGGTATTAGATAGATTTTAGAGTTATTTAGATTGGGTTACTATCTTTGTCTTGGCTTTTTTCAGAATGAAGAGAGATTTTCATGAGTATAAATGCAAAAATAATGGATTATTCGCAGGTAAGAAAGAATAACCTTGATTAGGACAACTTAATAAAATGCATCAGCATACATAATAAAGAAGGCTATAGGCACTTTTCCTGAAGAGTATAGTCGACAGAGACACGAGGCACAAAGTTTTGAAGGAAAGGAGGCTTATGTAAAGCAGAATAAAATTCTGGAGAAATAATAGGTTAAGTTAAATACTGACAGAACTAAACGATGAAAGACAAATACTTGGAATAATACCTATTATCAGAAACTAATGAAATGTGGAAACTTCAATTAGATGAATGGTTGTTTAGGAAGTTATAAAAAAACTGAAATAGTACGATTTTGGGGGCGAAGTCGATAAATCTGCCTTACCTTGAGAAAAACTAAAAGAATTTCAGAGAAGATTTCCAAATTTCTGATTTTGACCAGTAAATTCTATTGACATCTTCATGTTTCACCCGTTCACAATCTATTCCCGAGTAAGATCTCATTAAATACCTGTAAAAAAGTGAATCACCAAATAATCAAGCCTATATGACGCCCCTTTTAAATATAAAGGAGATAAATGAAGATTTAAAAGACGACAGTCGAAACTGAGGCAGAATCCTGGACATCATTTGTAGGAGAGAGCGATGCATGTCAAAAAGCTTCAAGTTGAAAAGAAGTAGCTCAACAGTTGCGTTCTTGACATAAGGAAGCCGTGGTTTCAAAATATTTGAAATTTTGAAGAGCCACGTACTTCCAAGTTTCCCCGTCCGGTTGAAGAAGCCAGCACCTTCCCTTTCTTTCTCCAATTCCCTCCCACCCCGCCACCATTCTCCCTAAACTCGCAGGCTCGCCCTTCACCCTCTTCCCATTCCAAAACCACCCCTCCCCCTCCTCACTCCCCGCTGCGCTCTCTCAACAGCAAAACGACTCTCTTCCCTCGGTTCCCTCCTTGACGACACCCTGTTATCCATATTCCAAGCGGACCCTCACCCACGTCCCTGTTACTTTCCCTCCGACCACCCGGCCGTCCTTCACCCCCTTTTTACACCCCCCCTCTCCGCCGCTATTACCTCTCCCTCTGGCCACCCCGTCCTTACTTTTTCCCACCCCCAACAGCCACTCCCTCTACCTTTTCCCGCTCATTAGCGGCATAAAGTCACGAGTGGGTGAATGGAGAGAGGAAGGAGGGGGGGGAGAAGGACGGGAGAGAGAAATGGTGTGCACGTGTGTGTGAGCGTGTGTTCCATGAGCCCTGCGAAAGAAGGGTTGGCCAGTGAGAGAGACGGGGAGAAAGAAAGCCATCCCCTCTCACTTTACAGGATGAGAGAGAGGAGACTCGCACACCTATAAAGGACACCTGCGAGGAGGAGGAGCGTGGTAAAGGCCTTTTTTTTTTGAACGCTCTCTTTGCTCGAGGGACGGCACCAGTGGGTAGGTGGGTGGGAAAGGTCCCCCCTCTCGTCTACTTTCTCGCATAATTCTTTTTTTTTTAAAGAGCGCCCACTTTTCGCCGCCCACTTCGTCCTCTCCAACTCGGTGGAAAATGACGAGCTGCGGGAGACGCAGTTTGCTTTGTCGTCGTCGTTTTGGTGACTCGTTTCTTTTGATTACGGGTAAATACGTCTCGTAAACGCGGCGCATGCCACGCCCATCGGCAAAGCGGAGGGAACTATCTATTTTAAAAGGGCGCCTCATAATGAGGACGGGTGGGAGGGATTAGCAGGGCCGGGTTAACGGTCTCTTGGGTTAAAGGGCTGCGGTTCGACTTCAGGATTCTTTCGTTTGTTGCTTAACATTTGTCAAGGTGAGATGATTAAGAGGTATGTTTAGATGGAAAAAGCATGTCAGTTACTAACACATTGTCTACGCATTATACGCACAGATTTTCATTCCATATCGGCTTTTTACACCTGTAACGATCGATATAATAATCGATTTAGTCGAAAAAATCGCCGAATCCGAAAATCTTCTTCCTTAAAATCATAATCGTCCATTTTTCATCAAAGTCATCACCGGTACGACAAAAGAGACTATTTTTAATCAGACAATGGAACCACTTTCACGTTGACACTATTTAAGGCTTTCAAGATTAATTTATTAAGATTTCAAAGAAGCTACTTCAAACAATAACTTCTGAAGAGAATGGATTTGGAATGAAAATATTTTACATTCCCTTTTTTAGATATTTGCTTAGGCATCATTTATTCTTTTTGTCTAGCCACTTCGTTTGGAATTGTAAGCAAGTATTTTCTCAATTATTTAAAGCTTCAAAACATTGTTCTTTCCCCCTAACGTATCTAAGGTATAATATTGGATTGGATATTTAAAAAAAAATAAGTGTTTAAAACCACAAAAGTAACTACTACTTTTGAATATGTTGGCTTGAGTAACGCAGCTTCTTAGGGATTAATATTACTATATACGTAATAATAAGAGCTAGTAATCCTTTAAGTACTCACTCTCTTTACAAAATAGGATTTATCGGTCAAAGGAAATTGTATCAATAAGATATAAGATGTGCATGCATTTCATAAAATACATTAAAAATCAGCGGGTAAAAGGGTTCGAAGTGAAAGAGTTTTTACTAATCAATATTAATCATTAAGTTGAGACTATAAGAATTGAACCAAAATGGTATGATAACCTATGGAAAGGTAAATTTCCCCTGCTCTGATCTAAATGCATGTTTATCAAATTCCTACCTTGAAGATGAGTTTACGCACTTAAATTTAAAACTTTGGAACCCATTATGGAAATAATGAGGAAAAACATTTGATGAGTTAATATTTAAGTTTCAAACAATTTCTCTCATTCAAGCGTCAAATATCATACACATGTAATATTCTTGAAATAAAAAAGTTCCCTTTGCGAGATAGAAAAATTAGTTTTTTTACAAGGTTTTTCAGCTACTTGTAACCACAACAGAAAAAATTACTCCGACCGGCTTTTAGATGAGTAAGTTGCCAAATACATGGTTTTCGATTAAAAATAAATTACCTAAAATATGGATATGGAAGCAAAATAACTCTTTTTAGCACTATGCCTCTCAGTTACATGCAAGTAGTTCATACACGGACAAATATGTTTGTATGTCAGCATGATAGGATGTGCAATTACCTATATACATGCACATTGTGCATGTATACGCCTCCTTGATTTAAATACATTCCTTCCGGGTGATCATGTCCCCCCTGACATGCTCTCTTGCGGTGACCACCAGGGTAATACGTAGATGAAGTGATTTGAAATTACGAAAGCTGTAATGAAACTACTAACACATAGAGAGTTTCCAACGTATCACTATAATAAGCTTTTCCAGTCTTACCAATTCTAAAAGGGAACGCTATGAATGGTGTGCGTGCAGGGACGCCAATTTAGACTCGTTCCTGGCACTTAAAGAGGAGATTCGTCTATCGGGTACTCCACGGAACGTTATAAGCAACGGTGTTGCAGAAAAAGCGCTATCTAGACAGAGTGAACTCAAATCATCGGTCGTGGTAGGGGGATGAAACAATGCCCCACATAAATGGTTCGCCGGCCAACCGGCGCCAGACACATGCAACCATGTAACTCCCCATGCGCCGACGGTCGTGTTTTCAATTCCCTTCTCTACACTCCCATCCGCTCGCTTCTCTCTTCACCAGAGATTCGAAGATAACTAACTCGATTACGAATATTACCGCCATTCCAGCTAATACAATAAGACGACAGCGGGGAGGTATCGGACAAAAGCATGGCGTGGAATGGTTTGGAACCCGGAGGCAAAGTTAAGGATAGAATAGGCGGGAGAAGAAAGCTAAGGCTTTCGCGATTGAAAGAGATGTGCGATGCAGGGAATAGAGGCAGTGGAGCGGATTGAAGCTGGAGGGAGAGACGGAGAAGTGAGGGAAAGAGAGAGTTTGACGCAGGATGGCTGAGCATTAATGAAAGTGAGAGAGAAATAGAGAGAGAGGGAGGACGGGAAGGTGGAGATAGGCAGACCACACTAGTGTGGGAGCTCGTGAGTGTGCGGAGAGGAGGTGGAAGGGCGAGGTGGTGTTGCGTTGGGCTTGTAACGAAGGCGGGCATCGAGGCGTAGGGGAGCGACAGCGCGTCGGATCCTACGGGAGAGAGAGAATGGAGATAATGAGAGATGGAGTGGCGGCTGGAAACGGGCCGCGAGGTGAGAGCGGTGGATGAGAAGGATGGTTTGAGGAAGGCAAAGATTGGCAGTGATACGGACCTCCGCGGAGGCGAGAACCAAGGTGGAAAGGCGAGGATGGTGGCAGATGGGCCCAAAAGAGGGAACGGGATGCAAGGATTAGAAACTTGCCTAGGAATGAAAGGATAGACGCAGTGCTTGACCAATGAGAAGTAATGGCTAGAGGCAGTGAGATTTGCAAGATGTAAAATTTGATTGCTAGAATTGAAACTAAAGGGTGTTAGTGAGATAAGAAGATAGAAGAAGTCTAGATAAAGATTAGGAGAAGGGGAAATACAGATAGGTGTAATAGGAGGTTAACAGGAGAGAAGTGACAGATGGGTGAATTTATTAAAATGAAGTGAAGATGATGGAGCGCGAACCTGAATTTTAGGTTTAAGAATAATAAGGAAATAAACCTAAACGGGGAAAGACTAGAAAGTAGAATTCATGGACAAATTCTGAAGATTCAGGCGATATGGAGTGGAAGCGAAACATGATAACACGGAAAGAAAAACACGAGCCAAATCCAATATTTTTGTGGATTTGGCTCGTGTTTTTCTTTCTGTGTTAGAATCCACGGGCAAAGGAGAATGCAGAGCAGAGATACTTAAGAAAATGGAATGGAATAATGGAGTAGAGGACGCTAGTAATGGGCAGGTATAATATTTTCGTATGCTCTAAGTTACAGTTATAAAGCAATTGCAAAGCAAAGAGAAGTGATACATAGGATGGAAGTAGAGCTAATGTGGGAGCCTTCCGTGGACAATGGGATATGAAGAAGAAAACAGCTTACCATATAGTAGGTATATATCTATTACTCAGACTTCCTAAATTGCCAAATAAATTTTAAATTATTTTATGTGAAACATATCAAAGACATTAATAATATTATGCTCAGGATTAAGCTAATTTTATGCACCCTATTACAAAAAATAGTGGTAAAGTAGTGTAAATGCAAAATATTGGCATTTTTAATAAAAAACTGCTATTGAAAAGCAAGATGTTGCAAATATTTTGTGTGACCTATTTTTGACGGATAAAACGTTTAATAAGTACTGAGATAAAACGAACAAGGAGTCTCGATTTCTGTAAAAATAAACAAATCATTCATTTTCGGTAGCTAAACGCTGGCTTACTGAAATACCACATGTGCTATACAAAAATGTAAGAACAAGCATCAATTGATTAAAACTTCGGTCTATCATGTTTAAGATTCAAATTCTACCCGATTCATCTCAAAAGCAAGTGCATTTTTTATCAATAATTTATTAAAATTTGCTTCGTCCTATATTTATTTTACCTGGTTATTCCATTGCAAAACTATACCAAAGCAGCCTAGCAAAAAATATAATCATAGTAAAGTGTATGGGACTTATGAAAAAATATTATTTGTAAGGAAAAATATTCTCCATCCTTTAGGCTTGCAAATTAATTATGTTTATGCCAAAATTATTTTAAACATCGTATATTAAGGAAAATGGAAAGACACAAGCATTTTCTAAAATTTCAAATGTAACGTAACTATCGCCGATTTTACAATGACAGAATTCCTCAAAAAATGGGGTAAAACATCGTTTTCGGTTCGCATTATTATCATCAACAATAATCACCAATCCTATGAATGGTTCGAATTAGATCCCCTCTCGAATATTTGATGGGCTAAAAATTTCCAATATTCACACTTCCTCTTTTTAAAATCATTTCCTACGTCAACTTCTTGTTCCAACGAGTTTATCCTGTGACATTCTTATCATCTGACTAAAACTGTGTCCAGCAAATGTTATTTGCTATCCTTCCAAAATTTTCATGGACTTTATTTTATCTCAGTCTTCCAAAGACTTCATAAATTGCACATCATATCATTCACCCGCATAAAAATCTTTCAAATGCTATTCTTGCACTACAACTAACAATTCATCTTAGTGTGATTGAATCTGATCCATAGCAGTCATCAAAACAGCGAGAGGGTATAGAACATCTTAAAAATGATCTTGCCTTACCACCTGAGTATATTTTACAAAATTTCACGATCAATATACATTCATTTCTTAAATTTTAAAGGGTAATTCAGAAAGATACGGCTGAGGAAAATTGGGAGCTTTATTTGTAAATTCCGCTAAAAATAACCTTCATGTTATCTGCGATTTCTTCACATATTCACTGCAGAGGAGATTTCATGGGTGCTAACACTTGCGAGTCCACCTGGAGCATTAGGGCAATGCCATTTTCAAACCACCCCCTTCGTCCTCGCGAGGGGCCGGTTTTAGAGCGGCGTCCACTTGCCCGAGTGCGGATCGCCGCGAGGCGCCAAGCACCCCAAACCCTCCAAAGTATAACGGGTGAGTAGAGTAGTCCTCTGCGGATGGGTGATGTCCGAGCAAATGTGGGGCTCGGAGGATTAAAATTTGCTTCTCCCAAGCGGTCCCGAGCCGGTCCTCCCACCCGAAGGAAATGTAGCTTAAATCAATTAATAGGACGCCAAACGTTGGTGCCAGGGACCGATTGTCCCGGCATCCAAGGAGAGTGCGAATAAGGAAGGAAGGCAGCAGCCGGGCGACTAATTCCGCCATAATCCGGACCCCTTTTGCCTCGCGCCCCCCGCAAAAACTGCCCCTGCTCGTTACGATTTTTTTCCGCTGCTGGTCCCCCCAAGCCGCCGCCAGCGATATCGGATTTCCCCTCCGCTCTCTGTTTCCACCCCTAACCCCTTTGCCCCCGCCCCCATCCCCCTCACCCCACTCCAACCCCCATCAGAAAGACGCCGCACGCCTCCCATTCCCCCCGTCCCCTTCCAAACTCCGGTCCTCAATCCTCCCCCTCATCCCACGCACACTCAAATTCCTTTTCCTTTTGCTGGAACAATGACATTGATGAAAATTGAGTACAGCGAGGTAATCAGCCCGGGGCTTTAACATGGCCCACTAGGCACTCCCCCACCCTTCACTTCCCGCCCTCCACCCACGCCTAATCGAGTTACGACCATCCTTCCTCCCCTGTCCTCCTGCCGACCCCTCCCTCAAAAAAACCCTTTCCCGCCAATCCCCACCCTTGCCATCCCCCTCCGATTTTTCCTACCTCTCATCCCGACCGACCCTCTATCTATCCGTCAGCCATTTCCCTTTCCTCCACCCTCAAGCCCCTCCTCTTCTATCCCCCCCTCCACCCTCTCCTCATCGACCCGTACCATCCCCGTCTTCTTCATGCACCACTCCTCTACATCTACCCTTCCCTCCCATAGGTAAATTTTCTTGATTGGCCTTTTTCCAGTTTGATTACTTTTTCAATTAACGATTTCTTTATACCGCGGGCGTTACGGCGTGCCATCTCCGCTGATTGCGTTCCTGATGCATTTGAAAATGATTAGGAGTACCTGGGTGAAAACTCCACTCGCCCTCCGGGTAGATATTAAGTCGCGGAAAAAAAGTACAACTTTTCCATACTCATGGTGGGCGCGAGTGCTTAAATTTCACCCGACACCACGTGGGTTATGAACGTCGGCGGTGATAAAACTTGTTTTACTTCTCTGTCGTTATAATTAAGGCGTGCAGAAAGGAAATGCTTTCTCTTTTATTCCTGAAACTACACCACGGCCGCTCGGGTCATACTCAGGCACCAGTGCTGATGGCCACGATCTCGTCCTAATAAGGTCGTTTGCCGCTCCTTCCCCATGCCATCTCGCCTCTCTCTCTCCCCCAGCACCGAAAACAGCGAACATCGCCCTCTCTGAATTTGGAACTTCCTCCTCACTCTCCTCTTTATATCAATCTCTATTTCCCAAGTCCCAGGATGGCCGTCCCTCCCCTCCGTTGCCCTCACCTCTCACCCCCACTGCCCATGAGCACCATGGAAATCGCTTTCTCTCCCACCCTGCCTCGCCAAAGATACTCTGCCCTTTCATTATACCCTGCTGCTTGGTTATTCTCTTTGATCACACGCCAAAGTCTTCGATGTGACTTAAACATGGATATTTAAGGCAAAAAAACATCAAAAGTTAATTTTATGTACCCGATGCGCAGATGATTACTGGGAACGACTCGTAATTAGAAGGGACTTCGGTTCCAAAAATTGATTTCCAATCGATCTCCAAGCGACGAGACTGTTTATTCAGCTGAACTAAATTACGCAGGTTTTTGCTACGTGGAAGGTATTCCATGCCAGCCCATTTAGACTGACCCCATATATTCTACTATTTTTTGTGATATTCTATCATTTCTGCCCTTTCCCTTAGGCATGGGACTTGCTTGACCTCCCGCCTCTCATACTCTCAGCTTCACTGTATCACCAAATATCATCGTTAAATTAGCCGCAAGAGTTAAAGGCGTGTTATCGTTAAACACGAGCGCACTCACAACGGAAAATGGTTGGGTTGAGTTTTATTGCTGGCCTACTCATTGCTTCAAAATTATTTTTGAAAATTTGATATCACTGCTCACTTGTGAATTGATTTTGAAAAGTTGATATCACATAGAAGCAACCATCTTTGGCCAGTTTCAGGTTGACTCCTCTTGGCCTACCCAACACACCAACCCCAGAGATTGTAATTTAAAGAACCACCGATGACGATAGCGGAAGCATACCTAAGTTAGACATCTTACGTTTTTCGTAATGTGCTTGCTTCTTTAGAGTCATTAATAATATCTTGATAGACTAAAAATAATTTCTCCACCGTCAAAACATGACTCTTGGTCGAATTATAACAATTCAATAAGAGAAAACAAATTCATAATTAAATATTGAAATCATTTCGATAATTTAGCATTAAAAATTTCTATTTAGGATAGATTTTGCAAGAATTAACCAAAGACTTTTAAAGAAGAGTTAAATATAGTCAGGAAAAATAATTTTTCTTTGCAATTATACCTTGTCAACGCCATAGGCTAATTACGTATTAAAATATGAACTACAATCTTTTGCAATCAAATTCACGCAAAGACACAGAGACAACAATTTTATCCATTAAAAACAGTGCCTTGATCGATTTTGATGGTTACATGGGCATCAAGGATTTAGGTTAATAATTCAATGTCAATTGCCTCACACAGTTTAGACTGAGTTCAATAGTTTTTGGTCAAATATATGTTTTTTATTTTAAGATTTTTTTATCGATAGGTTCAAAAATGACACATTCAGGACTACCTTCGCAGAGAAGGCTAAACAGAGGAATTTAATTATTTAACCATATAAAACATGCTTTGTCTATTCAAGTCTAGACGAAATTTGAATCTCTTCGCAGTTTTTATTTTACGCATTGCTAGGAATTTCAGGAAATTAAATGAAAACACTAGGCTTAAAAAAAGAAAATCCAGTCATTTAATCCCGTGTAGCTAAACAAAACGGTAATGCTACAGCAATACTGCCTCATTCAAATAAATAGAAATCTAGTTTTTTTCATAATGCTATCTCCACATATAGTATAAAACTCAAAACCTCATTTCCTTTCTAGCATTTTTACTGGCGCTAAAAACACATTGCGGCTATCGTTACCCTAACGACGTGAAATGTAAGTGCACTGGATGGAGGACCAATTTCTTTGCTTTGGCTATCAGGAATCTCTTTAGATAACCATAAAGCAGTGTGGCAAGAACCATTTGGAAGAGTCTGTCAACAGTCGTCATCCTAATGCTATAATCTTTGCATTACAATTAAGCCAAATGGAAATATTCATCACAATCACTGCAGGACATTTTGCGAATTGAAATGTTTCATTTAAGTGAGAAAATGTCCATATCACTCCGAATATATATTTCAAGCACGTGAAAATATTTTCTTCAAAAGTAGGCTGTGAGTATAGTTTTACTAAATCCTACATTACGCCAGATCGAAGACTGTTGCTAGTCCGTCTGGTTTTGAATCTACTTCCTTCTCTCAACTCCTACGGTTAGAACAGCTATACAGTGGCATTCTAGAGAAAGATACGAAGCCAACGCTAAGGATAAAGATAGTAAATCCACATGCTTATTTATTTGTACCTCTCGCAAACTCCGACAATTACGTGACTCGGGTTAGGACTCTTAAGACAGTGGCAATGAAAAAATTTTTTTAGAAAAGTCCCATCTTCTCCAAAATTAATTTCCGGAATCTCTTTCAGCAATTGCAGAGAGCGCGGTAAACGCCTTATACCAAAGATTGAAGATATTATTTTCATGTTTCTTCCCTTTTAATCGCGCCAACGCTTACCTGGGCTAACCACTTTAAGGTCAAACCTCATCTATCATTCGTTGATGAGAGTACTTTTCGCTCAGGACGTTCTGTTCTCTTTATCGAAACCACTTCTCCCTTCCTGCCCTCTCCTCTCACAGGGATTGATCCTAGAATGTCCTTCCCCACTAAATAACGACGCCGGCGCCAAGCCCAATCCTCCTGCATCACCAACTCCGCTCTATGATTCCCTCCTCGAGCATTTGGCTAGATGTGTACGTCCAATTCCGCAGCCACCGGCGCAATTCCCACCCCAAAATCCTTAAGCATTGATTCGGACCTCGCCATTCAAAGTCTCGGAATTAACAGGCTTAAAAGGAGGGGGGAGAGGAAAGGAAATAAAAAGAAATGGGGAAGCGGATGGGAACTCATGGATGTGTGAGCGAGAGAGAGAGGCAGAGTGTGTAGGAGAGAGGAAGGTAGAGAGAAAGAGAGCGGGGGATGGTGATGGAGCTCAACAATGATTTTAACACGGTGCTAATTCGTGTGAAAAAAGGGAAGGCGGGGATGGAAATGGTTTCGGTCGAAGAGGGTTTCTCGCGGGCAGGGAAGTAGGCGAGCCGGAAGGAGAGCGGTGGAAAGGATGCAGGGGAAGCGGATATTTGGGGAAACATGCGCAGGAAAATGTGATGATGGTGGATGCACGTAGGCTGAGAGATGGACGGCTGGGGAATTGGAGGAAGGAAATTCGTTCGCAACAAGTTGCCGCATTTGCCTAACACCCACTCACTACTCTTCGAAAGAGTCACTTTCCAGCTTAAATGTTTTTCAGCGGAACTCTTCGCAACTCAGCTCTCCAGTTTGAATGACGCTGAGCTTCCCCAATGACTAGTCATTTTCCAAAGATCAAACGACCGAGTAACGGTAGCAATCCACGCGTGTAATTTTTTTCGGCCTCTTCACGCGAATATGCATTATACCTGCATAAAAAATGAATGTAGTACAAATGCAGCGCCAACCCACTATCTGTGATGGAAATTTTGCTTCATATTGTTTATCACATTTAACAAACTATTGAACTTTTAAAAATTTTATTCAAATTGTTTTTATAGTTCTATTCCAAAAAAATATGGCATGGCGTAATGCAGTTTTTCTAAATGCAGTATCCCTAAAATAATAAAAAATATCCAGAATATTCTACTTCCCTAAGGGAAAACTGGAAGGTAAAATTTACTAAAAAATACGGATTAGACGTTTTAGCTCTTTTCATAGCCGATTCCATTGTTTATGCACTTGATTCCAATCCAAAAACTTCAGCAAGCAAAAAAAGCAGATAAGGTGATTAGTTTCCGTCGGGGCTCTTAAATTTAGCAGCTAAACTTGAGCGATTAAAAACAAATCATCGATCGCTCGTGCGCCCTGACGTCATTGGCCGAGATATCCTCACGTACCGACTATCACTAATGCCCCGTTCGTTTAAGCAGGATGAACGTAAGTACATCTCGGTGGGATTTGGTTGGAACGGTGGAAGATTGGGAAGCGGGTTGGGGGAGAGGAAGAGCTAGGATGCTCCGCAATGGAGGGATAGGATTAGCGGAAGTGGAAGGAAGCAGTAAAAACTACGAGCACATCCCTGAAAAAATAAAGCCAATGCCCGCCCCATATACCCTCAAATTTCGACAATCCTCCTTTTATTGCGGACGCGGTGACATTTTTTCCGGGTCAAGTTATGCACGCGCAGAATGGAAGCTTTCTCGTAGTTGAGCGAAAAAACTAAGCTCCACATGCTAAGCTCGTTGCTATGCCGGGGTCCAGAATAATTTTGGCATATCCTACAGAGAAGACACGAGTTTCCACGTACTTAACTATTGTACACTTAGACTAATCCTTGCATAGTGTCTCTGAACTAGCAAAAAACGAACCTCACCACAGCCTTAATCATAAATTATATGCATTCGTTAAGGGATGCTAGAAATACATAGAGATGTATGATTTTCGTTTTCTGCCCGCTGAAAGAGGGGTACAACTCACTAATTCAAATTGCACATAGAAGTCGTACCCACGGGTTACTACTATTGGCTGAGTTCTCACTATAAATATAAAAACTATTTTGGTCATGCAGAACATTTAAGATGAATGAAAATTCCTAAACAAGCTTAAATTAATGCAAGAGAGGCCTTATGTGTGAGCAACAAAATATTAGGCGGCAGTAGAAGATAAATGCATCGAGCGAATGAAATGACATTGATCAAGGCACTAGTGCGACATAATCGCAATGAGCTATGACACATTTACTATGGCCATGAGAAGCGCTTAGTCAGTGTTTCACGAGGCTGTGAAACTCGTTCCCGGACACAAATTGTTATCTTCGTTCTGTAATCACCGAATGGGAGGGTTTTGTGACTTCCATCACCCGACAGGTGCCCGATGCTTTTCAATTACATTTCCCACCTCTCCCAGCCCCAATAGTCTCTCTCTCTGTACCCCACTCACCTCATCTCCTGCCTCCCCCCCTCCCGCAGTCTCTTTCCCGATTTTCGATCGGACCTCGCGCACACCCCATAAAGCGACAGACTGCTCCCTCCCTCCAGGATCACCGCCGTCCCCCGTCCGTCCCCGCCAAACCCTCTCCTACCCCAATAACTAACCAAATCCATCCAACGCCCGGCGCTATCTTCCTCTGCCACTCCACAGGGTCCTACTACCCCCTTCTCTCCTTACCACCCACCCAATCCTTCAACGTGGCAATCGCTATCGGCCATCCTGGCCGTTCGATCTCTGCCCGCTCGGAATAACTCGGACTCCTCTCAATCCATGCCAGAGAGTTCCTCCATCTTCCCCATCCACTTCCGCAGCCGCCTCCTCTTTCATATTTACCCTCGACCGCCTTCACTCGCTTTGTCCCTTCCTCCCTGCCTCCATTCTTTCCAAGTCGGCACAAACATCGGTGCTGGCGATTCGTAAATCTCCGCCTATTGCGTAAATGTTCCGGAGTGCTTCAGCTGATAAGGTCATTAGAGGGTTTTGCAGTCCACCTAAATCCCGACTGCGGCGCACATCGTTGCAGCTAGTCGACTTTTCCGGTCACTGTACCGCCCACTAACCAATAGAGTATCCAGTAGCGCATATACCACATTTACAGTAAAAATACTGGGAAAAGTTGGAAAAATATATAACTGCAAAAATACGGCTAGTGTTTTCAGCAGGATAATTTTGTTATTGTTGAAGATGAGTAAGTTAGAATAGCCTCAAAATAAATGTCGCTGCCTTAATAAATATTTCCACCATGTGGACGACTAATTAATACAATATCACCATCTAAAAATCCTCCCACTTATTGTAAAAATATGCGTCGACATTTCTATATTTTAGCTTATTGAAAGCACACAATTTTCTTAACGTGGTACTTTAAGAAATTCGTAGTTTTGAAAATTCAAAAGACATATCAAAAATATTACCACAAGCAATGATTGAATGTTTTTGCAATCTTCATTAAAAATGTTTATGAATATCAACTGAGCTACACCAATGAATAATGATACATATTTTTTAAATACATACAGAGCTCTCCTTACTATCAGCTGTCGTAATTGAACATAACTACTACACACACTTAGTTAAAAACACAAGTTCTACAGATAAGATAAGGTATTTTAGTTTATTTTTATTTATTTTATTTTATTTTTATTTTTCAATTTAATTTTATTTCTTCCTCCCATTAACTAATACATTAAGATGGAGGAATGGATTCTCGTTACTACGTATCCTAGAGATAGGCAGGTGAGAGCAAATAAAAGGTAATGACGGAGTCAACTATGCAAAATCGAAAAACGAAGTGTAGCTCACGTAGCGTCTGATTTTCAAGAATGCGCAGCAAAAGGCCACCTAGTTGCAAGTAGGCATTTAGCCCTGTTATGGAGAAGTAATACGTAGTTCCACCATTAAAAACTCCACTGAAGCAGGCAACAGAAAATCACCTACATTTTATTATGATTACCATAGGTTGCCAAGAGATTAATCCTGGCAATTGCTGGACTCAGTCAACCGAGAGAAGGATAATTAATACGCCAGCCAGTGAGTGATACAGGTAAGAACACCACGTTCGTTACAATTCAAAACGTAAAATCAGCAGTGATATCCCTTTACGATAATTTCAGTGAAGGACAGACCTTATTTAAATATGAATATAGATTTATTGGAAACTACTAAGCAAGGGTGGACAGCTTCGAAATTATTGAACAAGAGATTGCTAGGGGAGGGATGGGCGTAAGAGGCCTACAAGTGATATGACGGAAGGACAGCCGAGGCTATTGGAGTGACTATCTGAGTAATTTATGACGAAGGGTACGAGAGTCATTGGGGAGTAGTTTAAATAATGAACTGGAAATTAGGACCAAGGGTAGTGAATTCAGAGCAGGTAGTTGATAGCATACAACAACAGGAGGTCAAGGCAGATGCAACAAATCTCGTCATGTGACATGTCGATGAATGGCCACGCAGAGGAAGAAGAAGATCACGTGAGCAAACAACTTGTAATACACCTTGGATAATACACCTACTGCAGCACAGTTGTTTGGAGCTGGAACGCGGTATTCGGTTAAGGTTGCGAAGAGAATGAGGCTGGGGAGGATAGATTGAGATAAATAAATGACCAGGGTGATAAAACTATCATGTTTTGCAAAGTTGGGATAATGATAGTTAAACGCATAGTTCAATCATTGTTTCTAACATGTACACTAATGCCAATAATCGGATGGCACTATTGTAAATATATTTTTTATGGCTAAGATTTGATTTAGTACTATGGCCATCGATTTGCATTATTCCCTGGGTAAAAATTAATATATTGCAGAGATGAAGCAAAATAATGACAATGATATACCACTGGGGAATAATAAATAGGAAATGAAAGCCAAAATCCTGATAAAAAGTGAAACACAAGAGTTATCATGACTTCATTGATGCCATTTCAAGCGAGAATATAATAATATAATGCGTGGAGCCACGATGGATGAAAAACTTCAAAAAGTTACAGCAATATGGTAAAAAAACATTAAAATATGGATAAACGAAGGATCAAGAAATATAAGATGACTGAAGAGATATCGAGGAAGATTAGCGGAGAAGAAATTGGAAAGATTTAAATACTGACTCAAGTAGGAGACTTCGCAAAGAAATTAACAATGCACGTAGGCGTAAACGGTTACCATGCTATGCCAAGTGGAGTAACAGTTAAGATCAGCAACTGATGGCAACACATCTGAATTTTATCAATGTGCCAAACGTATAGCTCCAGCAGTAAACATTTGGAGATAGCTCATAAAAGTGCCTCCTTTTATCCTTCCTCGTCATCCTTTCTTCATTGTCTCCAAGTATTCACCCTAGTTACCCACTCACTAATGCCTTCATCAAATTGCCACAAAAATTTTGTATCAATTGTATTTACTGAAATATATATACTCATGATTTAAAATCCTATTATTATTTTAAAAGTTCAGAGGGAAAACATTTATAAAATGATAACTTTGAAGCTTAGGATGGAAAGTACGATGGTTTTAGTTGGTAACTACGTGCCTCAGGAGAATTATCAATATATTCTTTGCCTAGGGCACCATATCAAAATTCAAAGTCAACGTAAATTAACAATGTATGGTGGCGTGATTAATGGTGAGCACCCGGCCATTTTGTTATTCAATTCTCCTCCGCCTTTCGGCCACCTTATCCTCTTCTTTTCCCACTCTCTTCCTCACTTCACCCCGATTCGCCCTCTCAAGCCCTCCGTGCGCCACAAAACCCAGGTCTCGCCACACCCTCTTCCAACTCCTCCCGCCATCTCTCCAATCCCTCACAGCCATCCAAAGCTTTTCGTCTTCCCCTCGCACCAAATCAAGTTACGAATTTATTGATACGGTCGATGATTTGGGAGAGATAGGGAGAGGGGAAGGACGAGGGGTGGCTGTTATAAACATTTCGTCCGGGAGAGAGAATACTGGGAAGTGAGGTGGAGAGAGAGAACGGGAGAAAGGGAGGAGGGTGGTGGTGGGGAGGAAGAAAGGGGGTGTCGAAGGGGAGGCCTGACGACAGGGTGTGCATGCACGGGGGGATGGGACGTAGAGAGAGAGAGAGAGAGGTCGGGGGAGATCGGCCAATCGCGTGTCGCGAATTTAATCGGAGTAAATAAGAGAGGAGTCAGGGGAGCGAGATGGGGATCTGTGGGGATAGAAGGGGGCAGTGCGGGGGCAGCGAGATTCCCCGGAGGGATGACAACTGAAGGGGAGGAGAGCGGGGATCACAGAGGTGCGGTGGGGTGCATGCACATGGGGAGGCCGCACCGAGGCTCAGGTTCCGTTTGCATCAGAGGGAGAGGGGGGGGATGTGCAAGTGCACAGAATGGTCATCCGGCAAATAACATCCAAAGTGCAATGGGGGAGGAAGCGACGCACGACTATCATGGGGACGGCAGGCGCGGAAGAGATATGTAGCTTTAAAAAAACTTCCGCACATCCACTGCGTAACTTTACTGGGGTTAGCTCTATTAATTACTCAGAATGACTGCGCCCTAAGCGTACAAGCTCCATTTGCTATTTCATTTACTGGTGCTCACAGCAAAACTGATGCTCACAGAACTTATTCGCCCGAGCAAAAAATACGAAGATCCGGGTATATATTTACCTACAAAATCGTCTAAGCTTCCAGAAACGGCAAGTTTAGATTAAAATATGTCCAACATAGTGAAATATAAAGCAACAGGCTAACAGAATAAGCCCAGCCTATATAATAGTAAAGCCAGATGGCTGGACTTCATTGTTATGTTCTCATTCATTACATATTTGCGCGGAAACGGATAGGTGAGCAAATCTGTACCAAAGGAATTAAGTACGGCGCAGATACATCCGCAATATACGATACATACGATACAAACGGAGTCGGAAATCGTTTATTTTCACTGCCGTGGGATCACAATAAAATTTTATCAGCGCGTAACCAAAACTTAAACATAATTCTGAGGTGTGATAAATTCATATATTCAAGAGCAACTACCTACTAACAGTGAGTGTCATTGCATTGTAGCGGAACGAAATGAAATTGACCGTTAAGAATACATACGTCATTAATAATACTTGAGTCATAGATGTGTTTTTAGTAAACCTTTCACCAAATAAGAATACAGATTTAAATTTAAATTGGAATTTAATCAACTTTAATCAACTAAGAACTTCCGAACCAAGTACGGCTTCGTAAAATATTTTAGAAGAAACGTAATAAAAATTTTAATGCCCTGAAGTTTGATGACATATCGAGGAAACTAGATTTCTTTATACGCAGAGACCGCGGGGGCTATAAAAATTCTCCAGTACAAATGAGGATAATTCATACCCTCGGCATGCATTCAATCATTATTTGAAGCCTGGGCTTTTTTAACTGCCCTTTTCATTTTATTCGATAATAGATGCCCATCAATATGACTGCTCGTTTTCCCGCCACACCACGCCGTCTAGCGGCCTTATGGCTGCTTTCTGTTCCGTTTCATCATTCAAAAAGTGGAATTCTGATCTATCCCAGACGATAACTTGCCAATACTTAAAGAGCAAAGGCACGCGGACCGCCATTCCTGACACATAAATTTTCGTTTTAAAGGAAACACAGCAGACTACGGGGCGGGGTGGGGGAGGAGAGCCGTTCGCTAACTCCACCCTCCTTCCCACAACTCTTCCCACCACTCCCCTCGTCTCAGCGAAAAGAAGCGAATGCTAATGGCGTTCGATGCGTTCAATATTCGCCATCATACGTCCCTCCTCTCTCACCTCCCCCCCCCCCCTCCGCCCCCCGTCTCCCCTGAATCTCATTTCATATTCATGCACCGCATTTTTCCTACAACGCTACCTTCCGGTAACGATCTTTTGGCTGGATTCTTTTGATCAGGCAAGAAGACGCTCCGGAAATAAAAACGTCAAGAGATTTTAAGCGTGGCGTCGACGGAATAGCAATCGGAAGAAATGCACAATGAATCAGAATCGTGTTTTATGAGAGCGAGGGAGGCGGAGTGGTTTGTGACCCGGGGTGAGTCGACGGCACAGCCGCCGGCGCCGCCAGGAGTCTCGGGAGTCGTACGCGAAGTGGAGAGGAGGCGTCCGTACCCTTTTCCAGTCCGACCTTCCCCACTGCGATCGGGAAGAGGGTGACATTAGGGTAATTGGGACCGTGTCCCCCGGGACGGGGGTCGTCAAGAGGAGTGGCACACGAGGAGAAGGGTGTGCTCGCGGGAGTGAGATTGTCGTTCTCTCTCACTCCCAACTTTTCCTCCGGCGTCCCCTGGCGGCCGATTCTCTCCGTGCGCACAATAGCCTCTCCGCAGTCTCTGGTGACCGAGCCCGAACATGGCATGGAAAACTTCTGCCGCCCACCGGCAGCCGTGAAAGCAAGCACCCGAAGAGGGACGCTGAATGAACGATCTCGACAGCCAAATGAAATTACCGCTTCAAGTTAACTAGATTCGCTTCACGTCAAAAGTTACGGCAGCCAGACAATATTTTTTCATTGTGCCCCACGAAGTTTCATCAATTGCAAAGGAAGACAATAGGAACACTACTGGACACGAACAGTCGCATTTCATCGATATGCGAATTTTTTGCTCCCAATAGCTGAATTAATCAGCAAAGGAATTTATTTTTCACATAATAACAAACCGATTAAAACGAGAATGCAGGAGTGTACATTAATGTTAACATAATATAGCGCTAATTTTACAAGGAAAGACCACACTATGCGACATGCTACGCAGCAAAAGAGATGCAGATAGTTATGCAAGAAAGCAAGAATAACGCTAGCTCTGGATTTAAGCTATGGGGCAAATCGATGGAATGATGCGTTTTCATATGTATGCGATGCATATGTTGAACAAAAAGATGTTGCGGATGGTTTATGGGCATCAAATGAGATGGGCAACCATTATTGCGGCGTGTGATGCTAGAAAGACCGAAGGAAAAAGAGACACACCTAATGGAAGTAGAGCTGCGGATCATAAGTCGATTACGAAATCAGAACCGGTGAAGAAAAAACCTTCTGGCAGACTAGGCATGCGAAAATTTGCAATTGAATGACGAAAGAGTAAATGACACAGAGCTTATTATTCCCTAAATATTTAAACTTGCTCGATTGTCTAAGGATTTGATAAAATGAGCACAAATAACAAAAATTCCTAGCTCACGAGAAACTATATTTTTGAATGCGTATAAAGTCTTAGAAAGGACTGTCTGGTTCATAAAAAAGATGCCTCACCGTTGCTGCGTAAGCTGCAAACAATGGCCTCTCCTATGAACTAGCGCAGAATAGAAGAGAACGAAAAAAACTCATCAATGGTTTGGGATAGGTTGCCATGTCTATGGCTTGGCTAGCGGAGGTAGGATTTCTCGTTATCAACCAGTCCACAATGGGCAGAAAAGGAAAGGAGCAAGGTTCGAGATCCCAAGACGTAGATTCCCCCACCTCGAACCTCCATTTCCCTTCTCATGCATGCCGCCCCCCCCTCCCCCACGCCCTCCCTTCCTAATTCTTCCAAGACCACTCCGTCTCCGGGCCATTTTGCCCACTTTCTCCTCTTTCTTACCCTCTCGCCAGCATCATTAATAACCCATTCTGTTAAATTTTTGCCGACAGCTTCCTACATATCTTTGTATTTATTGCAATTTATTATTTTTATGTGGGTATTTCTTTATTATTTGTGGGGAGCTATGCACACATGCACATTGTTAAACTGAATGGAGTAGATGTGTTGTCTTTCCTCACTCTTTTACCATTTATTTTGATGGTGATGCATGTTCGTGCGGTAAATCATGCCAGGTATTCCTGGGAAGACTGAAAGATGGTATCACATAAGACGTTGTTCTCCACTATTTAGATAGTAATCATTCCGCATCTCTTAAGGTCTCGGTCTCATAAGCTCCGAAATAAAGGAATGGGAAAAGGAGTTAGTAGAAACTTTAAGATAGGTACGTACTTCGAATGAGATTCGGTAAAATGTATATGAAAAATTGTGTTGATGTTAAATTTCATTAAGAGCAACCTTAGATTCATATTCACAATAAAATATATTGTTGTAAAGTAAAATAATTCATTGAACTGTAGCATAATCAAACTTTTTAAATGGTATTCAACTGTAGAAGGGAAACAGTGCACATTTTCAAATATACAGCTATACTATTGTTAAGATTTTTATCAATTGCATTATCTGTCATTATATAACCGTCAAATATAAATACTGCGTACGACTTCAACGATGTAACATTAAGCAGTTCAAATCACATAATGATTGTCCACGACAAGACACAAGTATCCCTTATCATTATATCTACTTCTATTTTAAAAAAAAGAACAAAATGAGCAAAGAGATAGGATTGGATCAAAATGAGTTTCTTTCGCGGTTGTGAGCTTTGAATCAAAGCTGGCTCACAATTTTCACGCTCACCTAAAATGAAAACACATAAATTCAGTCATAAGTGTGCCTACGATTTCCCCTTGCAACTGATATCAACTGGTTGGCGTCGTAAAACTCTCTGTACACCGGTGGTGCCCACAGAGGAATAGCAGCCTTGGCTCAGCAGCGTATTAACCGAGGAGAGTGAGACCTGATTTAACCTGATTGCACTTGTAGCGGGCAGATAAAATCACGGCGCTTCCCTCCTCCCCCGCCTCTTCTCCCCAGTGCCTCCTCCAAACCCCAGCGAACAAGCATCTGCGGACGCACGACACGCCCTGAATCGCTCACCCGCGGAAGTGGCGTTCCCTCCATCACCCCACCCACTCCTCTCCCTCCGCCTTCGTTCACCGCCCCTCCCAGCGACCCTGGATGCCCTCGGCCTGGGGCTGCCAACTCTCCCACGATGCGAATACGGATATTCCACTCGGTGACCCGTCGATTTTCGATAAACGGCCGGGCCTTTGTTCTCCCGTTTGTTCAAAGATCAATGCACGAAAAAAACAACTACCGAATCGAAGCCGAATATTTGCTAAATCCCGTTTGCGTGCTGCCATTACCGGGAGTGTTTATTTGCCATAAGCTCATTGGTGGTGCTCATTGGATATTGCTAATGAACGGAATAATTCAATAGGAGCCACGGCAGCATCAGATGCCGCGGGCGTACTCAGATCAAGATAATCGGCGGTCATTTGCACAGAGACTCCTGGCCCGCCCGTTCATCCGTGCACTGTCGACCACAACGTACTGAAACAGTGCAACGTATCGTCTTTCCCCTGATTTCTTGTCCAGTCATTTTTCGAAAGACCTGAGGGAAAGGAGAGAGAAAAAAGGTTTTCTTCTATAATGGCCACCACTCAATCGCCTCCGTTTCCAGCCTAAGGTTTCTCCCAAAGCCCATAAATAACGACCCCGCCTCCCTCCCATGTCTCACAGACTACACTAGTGGCAAGTCAAAGTCTTCAAGTGAACACCCATGCATGTGGAGAGAAGAATCGCGTAGCACCGACAGATTTGTTCCGTCTCCTCCCACCTTCAACCCCCAACTCCTTCCCTGACCTCCTCCCCCTGCACTTCCCACCCACTCTGCACTCACCACCTCTATTCACCCCCCCCCCCCTTCACACTCGATCCATTTCCTTTCGATCCGCGAATCGCTTTTGCCACCGACAGCATTTGCGCATTCAATTCCGTTCATTTCCTGTCCTTCGGCACGCTATCCACTCGACACACTTCAATGCTCGGCGCAAACCTGAACCCGGTCTCATCACAAATTACATTTCCACTCTCCTACTCCTCAACAATCTCTGTCGCGCCTATCGGAGGAAACAATATCCTACTCCATGGCTATCCTGTTCACTGCACGGTATGTTGTAGTCCTTGGATTACACTTTACTCTGGGAAAAATCGTGAAAAAGCACCACCTGATCGATTTCACGAGTTCCCCTGCGATGAGAGTTAAGTGAGCACTGAGTATTAGCAGTATGCCTCTGGGTTATGTCTCGTCATCCAGCTTCAGTGAGTAGCCTAGCTAGTTCACTGCCTGAAAAAATGCTACTTTCAAAGTGTATTCAAATCATAATACTTGTGCCGTTCCAAGGTTCCATTTCTGGGTTAAAAATTGTGAGGAGCTGTTGGGTTTAGTGCCGGTTCCATTATGAGGATACAAATTTTCAATGCTACGCAAACTTTAATAAATTTATTTTCAAGTGTCGAAATAGTAACCAATGAATATCGGCTTTTTAAAACGTTTCAATGACAAAAACTGGAGGGAACTTCATGACGCACCATGAATGGCTAAAATTTTTCTTTGTTCTAAACAAGTTTTAAACGTCAAGATACATTTTTGCTAACAGCTACCATCCATGATCAATTATGTTAAATTTACCACCAAATCCACCAATTATACATTCATGCTCGAGGTAGAATTCAAATCAGTTCTATTCAACACTGTTTGCCTCATGTAAAAGGGAATCTGGCTTTCATCAATGGTGAATACATCTCGGGATCTATTCTCGTGGCATATTATTCAACCCATCCAAATCTGGCTGCAGAGCTCCTCCCAAGCACTGATTCGAGCGTAACTTCCACTCACGTTGACAGTTTTTTTTCCTCCGTTCCTCGAAGAGAATGACTTTCTGCCTCCATCCGCCCCCCCGTCTCCTCCCCCAGACTCCCTTCAAAGCTCCAGTGTCGAATCACTGGATGCTGGGTAGGAGGGAAAGGCAGTCTCTGCTCGCACGAAGAATCGTGAGCCAGGAATTTACCAAGGTAAGGGAAATTGCTCAGCAAGTCTTGAGAGGGATCGAGAAGGAGGGAATCTTTAGAAATGACGACGGAGAATGGAAGGGAGAGAGGAAGTAAGGAAAGAAGAGGAGATAAGGGGGGAAATGAAGGCTTTTGCGACGGGAAAGGGAGCGCGGGGCGATTAGGGAATGAGGAGACGGGAGGGGGGAATGGGGACAAGTGTTGAGGGAGATAAAGCGAGGCCTTGTGGGGAAGATTGTGCCGGCAGCGGAAGGGGAGTCGGCACGGGGATCGAGGGAGATCTGTCGTAATGCTGGGGAGGAAGGATATGAAAGGGGTGGAAGACGAGGAGATGAGGAATTAGGGAGAAGGGGGAGGAGGTGAGGAAGATGTGACGGCGAGAAGCGAGAAGGCGAGGAGAGACTGGCGCCACGCTGGGAAGAATGTGGAATATAAACACAGTTAAGTCTTGGCTCGCACACGACCCGCAGGAAATACATGTAAAATGTGACCGCGGATAATAAGGCTTGAGAACGGGAGAGTCTTGTTCTCTCGCAGATTTTTTTTCCTTGCCTCTTGGGCCGAATAGCAATGAAAATCCAGAATAAGGCTAGTGGCAAGCTAATTTATCCAAACCGAAATAGCGGGATCGTGTTCCATTCGAGGTACCTGAAAACCTATTAGACAATCATTTAAAAATTATATCAACGTTTTAACTTCAGGAGTTATGCAGTGATACATGGAAAGTACTTACTCATTTAGCGCAATGAAGAGTATTAGAATTACGTTGTCTCTTCACATAATAAGAAATATATTATAGATACGAAACTGGCTTTAGCGGATATGCGTCATCATCAGGTAACAATGATGCAATTAGCTACATTGGCTATCTCCGCCAAAAGACAATATTTATGAAATTTAGCGTCTTTTGTACGGATATATATCTACGTTTAAACGTAGCGTGCAAATATCTACCCTAAAAAAGAGCTGAATTTAAACAATCATACTAACTCATACCATAGAAAATTGACCCGATTCTCTCACACTCGCACTAAACTTAACGCTTCTCTCCAAACACACACAAACCCAACGATTTTTTCTTCACCCACAACTTCGGTCAATCGTATAAGAGAATTAGCATTTTGGATAGGCGGCGCACTTACCAGCTTGCCCACCAATATTAATGTGGGATGAAACCACAAAAACGGAGGGAAAATGAGGAGTCTCACGAGGATTTGAGGGAAACCTGTAAGTCGAACCAGGCGCGGCCTCGTCGCTCTCAGCCGACAACCAAGAATAAAAATGGGGAAGGATGATGTGAAAGGGGGTTTTTATATACCCTCGATGAAGAACGAGAGATTCCAGGGGCCTGGGGAGAGCTGGAGGATTCTCTTGGAAGGCACGGGAGGGAAGGCAGTGGAGGGTAGGAGAGAGAGAGATTAGGGGAGAGGTAGGGAGGTGGCAAGGGGAAGGAAGGGAGGCTGGAACATGGTTGCTGCGGGCTGCTGGAGAGGCAAGAACGTAGGCCGGTGGAGGGAGAAGGGTGGTTGCGAGAGGTTTTCCAGGGCGGGGGGATGGATGGGAGAGTGCATGGCGGTGGACAGGGTTCGATCTTATGGGATTACTCGACACCGCTCTCTGCAGGCCGCGGGAATCTGGGCTAGGGATCCGTCCGTCCGCCTTTCCTGGCCACCCTGCCTCTCCCACACCCAATCTCTCTCTTTCAAACTCCCTCACCACGAGTGTCTTCCTCTCTTTCATCACTCCCTTACAACTCCTCCCGTCATGCTTTCATCGCCCCGTTTCCTTGAACTGCGGGCGACTGTCATCGGGCTTGAAATTTTTCCTTGCAATCACGTCCCCCCTCAAGAAGATTCAAGCTATACCACCTCTAGATAGTGATTTTCGGAGTAACTCGGACTTTTCTTTCTGTGAACTCACTACTCAACTGCCGGCATTCTTTATTTTATTCCTTTTCGAATTTTCGTGTAGATTTTAATATGATTCAGTCACTCTTGTCACTGCTCACATCGGCTCGCGGCATACTCTGCGTTCTTAGATTTAGCATCTCTCTCAAAGTTTAAGATAAACAGCATACACTTTGAAAGAATTAAAGGCAATTGATACTCAGCTTTTTCAGATGAGCTAATGACACTGGAGTTTCATGATATAGTAGGTATATTGAAACTTGATGCGGCATATGAAATGTGGACAGAATTCAATTATGAGATAGGCAAACAATACTATCAATAAAATCAAATTATTGCGTACAATCAAGAAAACAGACATTCATAGAAATGATAAGTAAAAAACAAGTGTTGGGGGCTTTGACAAAAAAGAAATTTGCAAGAACAAGATCGTATGAATGCATGCTGTATATAATTGGAAGGCAACAACGCACTTGCAGTTAATTTGTACCACTATAACAGAAATTTAGTACGACTTCATTGCATAACAATTTGAGTATTGATACAATAAAATATGGAGTCCTAAAATAAATGGTTTGCGACATGAAAATAATGCCAAATTTTAGATTAGACACAGTAACACTTACTTCTTTTTGCAATTGATATGCGAAGCCTTCTACAGTTTCCTTAATGAAATTATGCCACGTTCATCCATTCAACGTACCTACAGGGAAGGAATAATGTGGAGGAAAGAGTAATATAATATGTTCAAGGGTGACTTTAATGAGTACAACACTATTTGATATCTCATTATGAAGAGTACGCTAAACCAAGAGAGGCATAAGCTTGGATAGGAAATGGATAGGAGCCCAAAAGATTTCCTATGGATTGAATCAACTTGACAATCATCTCTCGTCTTTTGCCACCCGCCGTCTACATACGTCTCCCAGCAGTAATCTTATTGCCATTCTCGTTTCCGTCCACACGCGCACTCTCGTCAGCATCGGTCCTGACCCAAAAACCTTAACCCTCCCCGACTCTGGGACAGGCGCCTCCCGTTTCACAATTCCCCTCTCCCAGATATCAAATTCTCCTTTACCCCGCTCCCTCGGAACCCACTCCCAATACCCCTCTGCCACCCCAGAGTACGTTTTTTCTCCCGTTCCACACCACCTCCACTCCCCCCCCCTGCCTGCTTCCCACTGCCCGAACTCCTCCGCGTCATCGCTCACCTTTCTTCCTTCCCCGCCCTCCTCCTTTATCATCCTCCTAGCCTCAACTTATCCAGCTCAGTATTCCCTCACCCCCACTCCGCCCCTTCTCCTGCTCGCTGCTACCCTGCCTGCTCCTTCAGCCCGTCGAGTGCAATTCCGGAGACCGGGGGTCGGAGGTTTGGCTGCCGCTGGAAATGGGTTGGAGACTAACGACTACCCATCGATCCAGACCGGGCAGAGAAGTCGACCGAGATCTCTCTGCCCCTATCCACCTCCTTCTATCTCTTCACACACACGCACAAACATACAATCATGTATATATATATATATATATATATATATATATATATATATATATATATATATACACACACACATACACATATATATATATATATGTGTACCTATATAAAAAAACCCTCCCTCCCATAATCGCTCCGCTCTCTCACCGAGCTCTAGTTCCTCAGTTCCTCCCGTTTCTTGTCTCCTCTCTCCTCCCCGACAGACTTTCTAGCATGGCTCTTTCCTAGCACCTCTCCCCATACCCTTGATCCCTACCCAATATATATCTCTCCCTCCCCACTTAGCTTTCCCGCTCCTACCCCCCCCGCCCCCCTCTACAACAGCCCTCCACCCTCCAGACACCAACTCCCTTTTTCCTACCCTTCCTTCCGACCCCTCCTTGTACTTTTTTTTCCGTCCCAGCCACGTCTCCTCCCCTCATCTTTCTTCTTTCCTCAAGCCCCTCCCCCTTTCCTCCTACGCCTCTTGCCTCCCTCCACCGTCGTGACTACCCTCTTGTCTCTCAGGGGCTCGGGACCCTACATCTCCCACGGATTAATGATGACGTCTGCCGATTCACTAAGCTTTTGAGTTCATAGCTAACCTCACTTCGCCTGAGCAATCAATCGGGAGTAGTTTGTTGACCCTTTGACAGACAAATAAATGCTCCCCGACTGCGAGGATGCCGCGGGGATATTTTTATTTGATTGGTTTCTCGAGAGGAGGGGTCGCACACGGGGAGAGGGTGGGGGGTTTCGGCGTTGTGGAACTCTAATCGACGCTACGTGCACGACCCTCTCTGGCAGACCGATGGGGGCGGGCGGCCCTTGTCCCCCTATATCGTTGTTTTGGCGAGTGATGGCCATCCTTTTTTTGCACACCTCATTTTTTGCTTGTTCCGGTATAATAGCTAAAGAGTGGAGGATAATTTGTTTTCAACAAATTACACTCCGCTCTCACCTTCATTATATGCGAAAGGACTTGAAAATTTATGACCACTAATGTAGGATTTTCCCTAGCGAGTTTTTTTCCAACATCAAATTACTTTTGTCTCCGATTATTATTAACACACAAGTGTCAATGTGCATAAAACTGGTCTATCTACTCAAAAGAGAAATCAAATCAATGATTATGTGGGAATAGCGATACAATTTTAATGTTAAAAAGTATATCCTCAAAAATCATAAATAATGCTACCACTGCACCGCTAAGGGAATAGAAAACCATAATGCCATTGGGTGACAGTCATTAATTTCCCTCGAGGAGGATCAGAGCTCATTTTAGCAGTTCAACCGCTGAGGTTATATTGTACGTAACATGTTATATGATCCTAATTTATGAAACATGCTGTATTATTGCCCAACGTGGGATCGGAAACTAATAATTTTAGGCAGTCAGGTTTGTGCATCAATGTCCCCTAATTTTGACTAATTTACTGTCATAATAGACTCATGATTACCTAGATGACTTACTCAATCAGCGGGATATTTCACCCATTCAACATGGCGGAGAAGAAATTACAGGATTCTTAATTATACCATAAATAAATATACAGTAAAGAGAAAGCAATGATAAATATTTCAGTACACGCCGAGAATAAAGAAAAGGACCAATAATTTTGGCAAACGAGGATTACAAATGCATGTTTTTCGGTCTAAGTTAATGCCAACAAAGTCAATGAGTCCAGTTAAAATTCCAAATACGTTTTTATTTCCTAGTTTGTAAATAAAAACAAATGTAAAAAGTCTTGCGAATAAATATGAACTTCGATCTACTTCTCTAGTACTGATATAGCTGCCACTAAAAGCACATTGGAGTATATTATGCGTAGAGAATAACACAGACTGCGCTTCCGCAAACAAGAAAGGAATGAACAAGAAGAATCGACGAAATAAAAAGTAGGTAATGATGCAGTCAGCTAAAAGAGAAATCGTGGCAGAAGCCCCTAGTTCTCTGGTTTTGTTAGGCCCTCAGTTTCGTAGTCTATAAGTTGGCAATGATTCATAACACTGCAAAACTTGTTCGACGACATAAAAATCGATTTCTACGGAAAAATTTGTACTGGAAAAATGTCCGAGAGGATTCCAATTAGAGGACCAAAATATCGTACGAGCTAAGCAACCTTTTCGTATGCAGCAACACGAAACATCGAAGTATATTTTACCAGGGAGGCGGAGGGGTGATCCATTGGAAGCGTGTCTATCCATAGATTACCTCCGTCCCCTTCCCCGGGGCGCAAAAGACAACACTCCAAGCCTCCATATGATTATCCCCTCTTTGGCCCTCCTACCGAAATCCTAACCCAAGGCCTCCCTCTCCAAGCCATGCCAACCCGTCTCGTCAACGCACCCGAACTCCTTCAAAGCGCATTCCAAAGACACTATTATCTCTTTCGCGCTCACACCGCGGTGACCACACAATAACACTTGTCCCGCACGTCATGCCCTGGTCATCTCCCTCCCACTCGTCACCCACTCCCCCTCATCCCTTCATGCCTTACCCCACTTTCCACCACGCTGGACTCTTCCTGAACTCTCAACCCCTCCCACAGAATCTCTCATACCGCCGCAAAAACTTTCCCTCGGCCCAGACCCTAGCCCGTATCCCCGCCTCGTCGCCGGCCACAATCCCCCAGGAACCCCTCTCGCCCCTCCTCCTCCCCCGCCCCGGCCCACACCCCGCTCCACATCGCCCATCTCGTCCTCTCACTACGCTAGACTTTTCTTCTTCGGACAAAACCACCGTATAACGGAGGGGGACTCCTATCAAGTTGAAAGGCAAAGAGTGCTGCTTCCCAAAGAAGACCTTGGCTAAAAAGGATTTGAGGACCTAAGGGAGGTGGGTCGGGGGCGGAGTTAGTGCAAAAGAAGGGGAGAGGGAGGTTCGAGGGGGGCGCCGTACTTGGGAGTGAACTCTTTATTGCCCCGGACGGGGTCGCATCCTGGCCATCGGCTCAGCCGCCTTTATCCGCCCTTTCCTCTTCCCTTCCCCGACCCTTCCCGTGCTCCCCCTCCGCTACACCCCCAGCCGAGGCCCTCACCTTGTCTCCCTTCCACCCCATCCGTCCATTTCCTCTCACAACCACGGAACGCCGCCCCGACACTTCTTCACCCCTTTATCTTCTCCCTCCACCCTAGCTGAGGGCGACGACTAATTTCATTTAATTCTTTAGCTCGGATTCCATTCTTATGCACACCACCAAACTGAAAAGCCCTTTGTCGCTGCATGAGGGGTTAAAATAAAAAGGATGGAATAAAAAAAATTAGAGGTGGCGGTACATTTAGCGAGAGGAAAGAGCTCTGGTGTGAGGTGCGGAAACTAGTAGAGGAGAGGACGCACAGAAAGGCAGAGGGAAAGAGAGAGAGAATATAAGATAGGAGGGGGGGGCTGGAGGTCGAAGGATCAGATGCTGGCGGAAGAGGGCGGTGAAAGGAGAGGGGTGGGTGAAGACTGGATAGAGGGGGAAGGCTGGAGAGAGGAGAAAGGGCGGAGTCGTAAAGAAAAAGGGGCAAGGAGAAGGGAGAAAAATGAGGAGGAGGAGTCAGCATGGAAGTAGTGGTGAGGTAGCGAAAGTCGGTGACAGTGATGAGAGTGGAGATGGTTATTTCTTTCCAGATGAGGAAGGATAGAAGACGAGAGAGGGGTCACGAGGAAAGATGAGAGCAAGGAGAACCAATGAGGGCATGAGGTAAAGAAAGGAGGGAAAAGAGAATCACCAAAAAGGTCTGAATTGCTAAACCTAAATGCTTAGGATAAAACATCAGCAAATTACAGCAACGAGCGTGTAGTGTCATGGAAATTAGAGCCAAAATTAGTTTAAAAAAATTAGACAAAGAAAAAGCCAGCACCCTTGAATCACTGGATTTAAATCATCAGGGTATTTTTGCAGAGAAAACTGAGATATGTTTTGGAATTTTAATCAAAAGCTATCACAACAGTAAAGAATAGAGTAGGAAGAATTTTCTTCTTTTTCTTCAGACTAACAAAAATATATAACATATCACTGGAAGTAAGAAAATATAACGTGTTAAAAGACTCTAAAGTAGCTGATTGTCGTTTTTTTAAAACTGAGGTTACATATTTAAGCCAGATATTTGCTAACACACCTCCTGACTTTCCTACCAAAACTCGACTAAATCATTGAGTTCAAAGCATACATTTAAATTTAATATCCATGCGTTCAACTGGCAAATACGCAGACCAAAGATGCGGCAAAAGGTCTAAAAATTCAGTGATAATTCTAATTGCCTGAAAATTAGAGGGCCACAAATTACGAATCGACCAGAATGAAAAACTCCAATAGGATTATTTCGGTTAAATTTTATGAAGAGCTAAAACAATCCATTCACCTCCGTACAAAGAGCTTTAATCATTGACTTTTACAGAGACACAACCCGCGCGCGCCATTTGATAGCGGTAGAGTTCATGTAACCAGCCAAATTGTCGTTCATGCAGTTTTCAGTCCGTTGCGTATCCCGCCGCCAAGTGTACGGGACGGATAAGCTAAAGGTCCAAGGATTATGCCCAAAAGCACTCTTGGCCGCCACAATGCAGGGGGTGGAAAAGAGATCGCAGGGTGGAAGGTTAGAGCTGAAGTAGGGGGTTGGATTGGAGGATGGAGAGGATGGGAAGGACGGGAGGGAAAAATGTGGGATGGGAATGTGAGGAGGGTTGAAGGGCTGCTAAGTAGAGGGAGTAGCTTTGGAGTTGTGGGAAATTTGAATAGCTGCACGCGCAGATGAGTTTAGGGAAGATACCGCGGGAAAGGAGGGCGGGGTGCAGGAGGGGAGTTGAGGGGGCTTCAGGGGTTTAGGGTGGCCGAAGGGAAAATGGAAGGGAGCTTAGGCGAAGAGGAGTGCGAGAGTTTGAAGACGGAAAGAGCAAGCCGAAGGGTTGGAGTGGGGATGGAGGCCAGGCACCGGAGGATCAGGGACGAGAGAATACCAATGAAGCAGCATTGGCATTAATCATGGAAATTTGATTAGCAATAATCAAAATGGAAATCAGGGCGAGCTGAAAGTTTGAAAAATGAAGAAACTGGCTAATCTGATTATCGTTACGTTTTTAGCCATTACATGGCATCATAGTAAAAAGTAAGTATGTATAAATAGGAAAATGCTGATGATTATCTCATGATATGAAATAATGAGAAGGGAATTACACGCCTATCATGTACCTATCCAATAAAACAGATTCATTACAGATATAGTCGCTTCTTAAGTTGCATTACCTCGAACACAAAGCTTAAACTTACAACAGCAGTAAAAATCTTTGTTGTGTGCTTTAGAATTAAAATAAAAGATCAAGTGGTATATAATTTAGCAAAGTTAATCTGGAATATCTAATCAGTTGATATGAATCAGTATTTAAAATCTTAACTTAGGTGCACAATATTGAGTTCACAAATTAATATATCTCGCTGCGTGGCCTATTATCCGAGTTAAACTCCACTGCATGACATCATTCAGGTAAAAGCATTTTTTTGTAAGGAGACATGATAAATGATATTTTAAGCATTCATTAGCAACAGTGTAATAAGTAAGATAAAAAGCTCACGCAACTAATAATGTTTCAAATTTTTAAGTAACGGTACATTTGCCAGAAAAAACAATCTACAGTACATACTTAACTATGACGGGAAGAAAATGGCATACACAGAATAAGTTGAGAAAAAGGATATCTTCAGAGAAGAAGCGTACAAAGATATACCTAACTATGTCGTGTAGCGTAAGACATACACAGAATAAGTTGGGAAAAAGGAAATTTCCAGAGAAGAAGCGTACAAAGGTACGCCTGGGGGTTAAAGGAAGAAAGAGACAAGTGCGAGGAGCAAAGTAAGTCGCGAGAGAGAAGGTAAGCCTTCCTCAAAAGAAACGCTGAAGTCCAGCATTTATCTTCATCATATTTTAATTTCCGCCGGCCTCTCATTAATCCTCTCAAACAACCCTTTTCTGTTCACACTTTTAAAGTACCTGTGACGGCGTTTTTCACCTCTGGGAAGTATTCCCAATTTCGCACGAAAAAATATCTCATTGCATCAGTTACCTATTTCTACGTCGTGGAAACATACCGACGCCGACGTGGATAAGAGAGCATTTCAGTACTTAAGCCCGCGGTGGCGATAAACTTTACGGACGCTTCGATTCATATCGCCCACCATCCATCTCTTCAAGAAAGAGACAAAAGCACCCCCTCCGGATGGCCGTAATTCGTTTATGCGCCTGACGTTATCAGGTGGGTCATTTCATAGCCTCTGGGATATGAAGTGGAAAGTTCTGCATGGATTTTCGTTTCGAGGGCACGGGCGTTAAGTTCTTTATGACAGACAGCGCATACCTTTTAAAGCAATGATGAAAGTAATGAGCCGGTTGGAGAGCAAATTGAGGGGAGAGCGACGAAGGTGTAGGTATGGGCAATAGGATGAACAGGAACCGTAGAGATAACCTTCCACCACGAATGTCGGCCTTCGTCCTCCACCGCGATCTCTTCCGCTCGTGGAAGGGAGATCCATGGAGTGGGAAGATGGGATCCTGAGGGGTCAGGTGAGATCAAGGCTATGAGAAAGGTGGGAGGGAAGATGAGAGGAGGATGAGGAGAAAGGGAAGCCGTTGGGGTTTTGGGAAGGTGGTCGAGGAGGGGCACGCATGAGGTTTGTTTATGATGTGCTGGGGGCTTCGGGAGGAAACATTCCAAACGTTATGAAGAAGGAAAAAAAAAGAGTGGGTGGAAAGTGAGGAGGGGGCGGGGAATGGAAGAGACAAGGGGTCGTTCGGAGTTGGGGAGGCAAGGCGTAGATGGGGAACATGGGTGCCCGGGGCAGACTGGCGTACGAGAAGGGCGGGGGAGAAGGAGGTTGCGTGTCGGGAGCGGAAACAAAGGGGCCCTGAGGGAGGGCAGCGCGAAACAGGGCCCCCGACAGATATGCAAACTCTCACCCCCACCCTCCCGACGGCCCCCGCCAGTTCTCATCATTCAAAAGAGACCCGCAGACGTTCCTGTTAAACCTTCCGGGCTCTGCAAGGCATTCTCAAATCCTTCGCACAAGTCCCCGGGTCGGAGAAGTCCCTAAAAACTTGGTGTCGATTACCTGCAATGATTCCCATTTACATGAGTTTTAATTAAGTTGCACATATACTGACACGCGAGCTCTCATTAAATAACTCGGTGGATCTACCTTTTGCAGGAAGTTTTCGCAAAATGAGAACTAACTTTTGATGAAGAAGACGTAGCAACATCAAACTTTGTATAATCAACCAAGTTCAAATTCCATGGACGTTTTTTTTTAAACAAATGATAAAGAAATGCTCAACTTTAAATTACGTATAATTTTAAGGTTTTACAGTCCCAAATCAAAATAAATGAATTTGCAGTCTTGGTCCTCACAAAGGAATAAGGACATACTACTCGAGTCCAAGTTTTAATCTCTCAGCATGAACTATCACTCGGTACTCATCAAACTCTCTCGTTTCAAGGTGATTCCAAAGCAGGCTAGGATTAAAAGTTTTATGTAGCGTCTCACAATGAGAAGTACAGAGCTCACTGAGTACTTCCTTGAAGAACTCAATACGAGTCTCACCTTAGCGTGAAAGAAGGATAGAGAACGTTAAATTAAAGGAAGGCTGCATTCATTCAAAGAGATATTAATAAAAAACAGAAAAAAAATATAAACATTAAACTTTTTCCATAAACGGTTGAAAATAATGTACCTATTTCTTTAATTAAAGTTCGATCCTTGTTTTTAGGTGCCATTCAAATACGAAATATACTGAAAAATGAACTCATCAATGCTGAAACTACAAATTTTGACAATATTTTTGCGTTGCTATTTTCTTCATTATTTATTTTATGGTAATTAGTTTTCTTTTCACTGAAGAATCTGAAAATTACCAAGGTAAAACAACATTCAACAATTTTTTAAGAGCAAAACGAATTTTCTATTGATTTCAGTTCTAGTGGTGGTGACTGAATCAACTGCAACACGGCCAGAGTAAGGCTTGCAATACTAAAGGATGAATCCAGAAAAGATTTCAAAATTTCTCTGCAGCCTCATTCTCTTAAATGCTTCACTTCGTCTTCCTCCATTTGCTACCCCTATATCTCCTTCCACATCCTTACAACCCTAATTTTCTCCTCACCAACTTCCTCTTCCTCTCCACCCACCTTGCTTCTCGACCACACTTCCCGTTCAATTTTTAAATCCTAGAGGACCGTCTCTTGTGAACTCTGCCCCGTCTCACTTCGTCCCTTTTCTCCGTCACTCCATCTACCCCAATAAACGCTTTAAAACTTAACTCCCTCTCCCTCCGTCACTGAGCACTCCGATAGCCCTTCTTCCCCAGCAACTCCCCACTGGTCCACCCCCGTCTCTACCAACGCTCCCTCTTGTTTCTCTATCTTTATGCCTCTTCCTTTCCCTTTGTCTCTCCTCATTTCCATCCCTCCTTCTCTCTCTTTATCCCGAGCGCCGTTCTCCACCCTTCGGCCGCTCTTTCCCTCCACAGCTACGCCCCAGCCAGCGTCGAGCGTAATGAAATTTCAAAAATCAAATCAAATCCTCCTCTCGCCTCTCTTCTTCACCCCTTCCCTCCATTCCTCTCACTCTACATCTTTCCCACACGATCTAACTTCACTTCTACTCCCATTTGTATCATTTTTTATTCCATACCACCCACTGCGCTATACTCCACTTATTCTCTCTTCAACCTCTTCACCTCCCACACGCCGTCTATGCTTTGGATATCGCTCTTCACCGACTTCCCACTCTCCCGACATTGCTCTCCGCTCATCTTCTGATCTTCACCTTTATCAGTGCATGGATATATGCATTCACCATTCACTTTCTCTACCTCCCGCATTACTCTTGCGAGTGTGCCCACAATAAATCCTCCAGTCGCAAATAGAGCTCCTTATATAATTCTTTCGTTCCACTTTTCTGAGGGCATATCCTGGTTCTGCTGTTCCTCCATTTCCCCTTCAAGATCGTCTTCTCACTTCTCCCCCTTAAAGTCTCATGAGAGAGATAAGAAAGCCCCTATGGGGACTGGAAAAACCCCTATAGACTCCCTTCGTAGCATTTCGACGAAGCGCTCTACTTCGCCGAGGACAGCGCCGACGGTTAAATCTCGCAGGCCGGGACTTGAATGTGCTTCGCCGTTGGCTCAATCCAGAATGCGGAAATTGAGCCCGGCTGGAAGAAATGGACCAGTGGAAAATGGCTCCTGATCCTGACCATCCGTGCGAAGTGTCTCGAAAAGGAGGGGACCAAGTTTTGATTTCTGGGGCTTGAAATGCATATTTCATAAAAATTCTCAGTAACTACAAGTATATCCTCCAACGCTCGAACACAATAACAAATGGTAGAAAAATAGCACCATATTGAAGATTGCATGTGCAGCTCAGCACCAAAAAGAGAGATAAATATTCCAAACGCTATTGACTCCTTCAAAGAATCATTTGCAACATTGTCAAAGAGTTTGTTGAGTTGGTTTTAAAATGCGATCATCGATTTTATTTAATCATGAGTTAAGTGCATAAAAAGAGCAAGCATCTTCTCCAGATTTTTCTTTGATCAAGTTGCCGAAAATCGGCCATACTCTTTCCACCAAGCCTTTAACTTCCTACTCACTACGTGCGGCAAAAAATTCGATGAATCAGCAGCAATCTGAATAAAAAAGTACACGTACTCTATCGATCCATGAAACCACATAAAACGTGTTCAATATATGAATTTTTTGCCTTCTAACTGCTTACTTCATTAATTAACCTCCCAAAAAACTCAAATTCAAACGGCCATCAAACATTTTTGACTCATGACGCACTTTCTGGGAAGTTTAAATCATGGCAGGGGATGAAAGGGAGTGGTCGGTGAAATTTGATGTATCATCAACAACGGTGAATGGAAAACAGAAAGGTTTGGTGAAAGTGATGCAAAGGCAGATGTAGGATGCAGATGCGATGTACAGTAAGCACGAAAGAGTGAAGAAAAGTATTTAAGACTGCCTGGGATGGTCTAAAAACAGGCAGAGGATACGGATAATCGACCCTACTTAGGCGCCCAAAGCCCTAAGTCTACTGGAATTAACTTCAACAAATGTGGAATGCTTATGAAGGAAGTGAATAAATAAAATAACAGGTAGGAAATAGCAGACAGGGAATAATGGAACTCTTTCAATACTCGCAGAGTAAATGATGACGCACTATAGATGGCTTTGCAGGATGCTTCCTGTATGTGTTTCACCCTAAGTTATACTGAAATATTAAAAAAGTGCCTGCATTTTCTATATTCTTACTATAGTATTGGCTAAATACTTTTTTATTGGCGTGTCTTACTATATAAAGTACAACTATTAGGAACCAAAAAACGTTGCCATCTAAAGAGGACACCAAATCAATGGATACTGTAATAAATGTGGCATCATTCTTTACATTTTAATGCACAAATAAATCTAGATTCTAGACCCACTCTGAGGTGCAAACGAAAAACAGCGTTCTGTAATTAGTTTTTTGCGTACTAAAGATATAAGACTTTACAATTTCACGGTATGATATGGCGATGGAGTGATAGTACGACTGGAAAGCGAAATTCAATGCCAGTGTGATTTCCTAGGTAGATGCATATCTCCTAATCTCTGCAAGGCTCGGCTGTCACACTTCCCTATGTTGCCGACAAAATTCATAGCAACATTTAACATTCATATCTAGGTCTATTCTAATTTCAACTAGTATTTGGCATTTTCCATTTTTGCTGCCATTTATTATGACTCACTCTCGTATTTTATTATGGTAAGGAAAACTGAAAGCATAAGCTAATTGTTAGTTTCAGAAGTATAGAAATAATACACACCATTCAAACATTGGGTTGGGCTATTTAACCGACTTAAAAAGGAATTTACGTTAAAATGTTAAACGAAATTCAGAAATTTCAAGTTGCCTTTTCTTAATATACTACTAAAGATGGAAAGGTATGTAAAGGTAATAGAATCATTTTGTCTACAAAATTTCACAGTAACTCATAAATGATTGACTGAGGAGAATTTGTTCCCAATGCAATAATTATAATTTAGATATCATACAAAATCATAATTATTTTTAGCAAATATCTATTTTGAGTAGTTGTGACTGAGATACAAATCAAAGGAAAACACGATGAAAAGTAACCTTATGGAGTGTCCCACGATTTTTCATTGATACCACATGCATATCACATGCCTTTCATCTCGAGTTTGTACATGAGCGTTTCGCGAAAAAAAATTTATGAGGGACTAATAACGAAATCTTGAAGCGTGAATAATTGGGTACTGCATAGCAATCACATTAAGCACCTCATTCCAGGCATTATGAGGGCGTGAAGACGAAAAATAACGAGGATGTCGGCCGGATTTATAAATTGCCGCTGGTTTGTAACACGTCTTGGTTAAAAATAATAACTCCCGCTAAGGATGTCGACAAGCTGAGAAGCACATCCATCCTTGCAGCAGCAATCAAGACGGCGGGGAAGGGAAGCGAGGGGGCTGGGGAGGAGGAGGAAGGAGTGGTCACATGTGAGGGCAAGATAGAGAGGGGATAAGGGAAGGAGGCTGGAAGGGAAGGGGTGGGGATATTTAGTAAAAAAATAACGAGGGAGAGAATGAATCCATCTCGCGAGGGATAGGGGAAGGGCAAGATTAATGCAGATTGCTCTCAAGGGTTCTCGCTAGGTTCCCTTTTCTTCCTCTCTCCCCTCTTCCTCACCCCTTCCCAGAAAACCTCCTTGTATTTCCCACCCCTCTCAAAGCCTACGCGTCTCAGTCGCTACTATACCCCATCCTTCCTTGCGAATTCCCTTCAGTCCCTTTAACCTTTCTCCAACCCCACTTTTTAGCCCTAACTCTAGGTCACGTCGCCTCCCGTCTTCATAATTCAATGAAGTGTCCTGGGGTTTCACAGGTTTTTTTACGTCACCTTTGTTGTGGCTGCTCACTTCTTTCACGGGTCGAATGGCCTGTATCTTCTTTAAGACCCATCAAGGAGCCCCGAAAATGTTTTTCAGCAGGCAAAAATCCTCCGACAGGAATCATGTAAACCTATACAGTGAAATATTACGCAATAACTATGGACGCGTTTCACAGAGGGATAAAAAGGAGGGGACAAACATTAATAAAACAGTCGGGAAGAAAGTGAAAATTGTACAATTTCTAGTAGGAGCAGCCAACAGGTCATCTTCGCCATTTAAGATAGGTTTTTAATTGAATTTGGGTAATAATTTTAAAGGCAATGGAAACACGACGCGTCATGCCTTGTCAGCGTACTTATACCTATATGGCAGCTACCGCTTACTATGTCCTATATGTTTTTTTTAGCTGTAGCGACGAAAATAAATTTTTAATACCTTTACTCCTGGAATTATAATATATTTAGCTCGAATAATAAGCTGTTTATTAAAAAATATGAAGAAAACTACATTTTTTCTGCAGAGTGGATCTAAAAATGTGTAATCGAAATTAAAATGGCTAAGCTTTTAACTGTGGTAATGCAGATTCTGATTGTTCCTTATTATAAATTAATTCACCACGAATGAAGTTGCGAGATGTGCGATTGTGATACGGAACATTGAGATTCGGGATCATCGTTCTACCATCATTACATGCTGAAAAATGATTATTGTAAAAATGTTGCGTTCACAGTATTCAGTCCAAAGGCTGATCTGATTGGTTAGGGTAGAGATCCCCAATTACAAGAGACCTTTAAGGTGTGTGAAATTAATTTATCAGGAATGGGGGCTGCCCTGGTGTAAGTCTGCAGATTTCCTGAAAGATCTGGTATTAATATAATAACCCAACATTGGCTTGACTGAATATTTCCAAAGGCCTCTCCAGGGATTCAAACCAGGGACCTCCGGTCTGAATCCAAACACACCATCCATTAGACTAACACGCTCCTATTGTAATAACGATGGGTGGTGATTTAATAGGAAATCACTGAGCATCAATAGGCATTCAAACGACAAAGAATATGCCATTTTCAAAGACTTAGGAATGATAAATAACATCATGGTTCTAGACAGCCACCATTCTACATGTGAGCAGCTTTCCGATGGCCTTTTGAATTACGCGTTCTACGAACTTTACAGCACACTAGAGGTGTTGCATCCAAAGTCAGTAGCAATACCGACATTGTCAAAGCTATTACTTTTAGCCTATCCCATTTTACTCAAATCCAAGTCTTGCCACATTTTAATCTTAAGCCACCAGCAATAAAGGCCAACAAATATTTTATTGATAATTATAGCATAAAAAGGAAAAATTAAAGACATTACGGATTCATCTGGTATTTAATAACACATATTTCATTTTATAATGCAAGAAACTCTAGATATCACAGCACACGAAAAGAGTAGGAAAAAGACGTAGAGTAGAAGAAGAAAGAGTAGTAAAGACGTAAAGAAGTAGAAAGAGTAGTATCTCAGGCTCTATTTTGTGGCATTGTCTGATTATAACACAATGAAGTACCCTAAATTAGCTATTCCACAATTTTACCAAACACATCCGGTTCGAAGCTGAGTTGATTTTCCTGATGCACCTGAAGATGCAAACGACTGTGATTAATAAAAAATGAGAAAGAGCTAATTTATTATGTTTCATTGCTTCAAAGTGATATAAAAACGGAAATAGTAACTAGTAAACATATGCAGAAGATTTTTTTAATTTAGTGGCATTAAAGTTCTGGAAAATATTTAGGCCCCATGAATTCATCTAAGGAGGCTGAATGGAATGACATAACAACGCGACCCAACAGTAAACTGGACATAAAATGATTTGAGTATCATGACATGTTATCGCTGATATCTACAAACGTTAAGTCTAGAAGTCTGCATGACTTAAAAAATATTTCTTGGAATATGCACGTTGGCTCACTGTTTTCTGTTTGCTCTAATATATTTTAATTCTACATACTCACAATTCATTTGTCTTAATTGGTATCTACGTAGCACAGACTTCTACTTGCCTTTGTTTCTGACAATGATACCTTAAAGGTATTCTTAAACAGCAGTCTCAACGCTGATTCATTCTCAGACTCGCCTAATGGAGCTATTTCAACTCCTGAGATTCTCTCCTTGTCTTGCAAAGGGCAATGCAAAGTGTAAAGCTCTGCGGAGCACTTCAGCTAAAGTCTAAAGAAGTGCTCCACTGAGGCAAGCTCAGTTAAAACTACTCTGCCACAAACTCAAAGAAGAAATTGGACGCTAGTATGTGACAGATAAGAAGACAAAGTTATGTAAGGAGCAACGAAAGAAAACGACGCAGGCCTAAGGCATAAAATCAGGGAGAAAAGGAAATATATAAGTGCGTTACTAAATGCTCTCTTCTCAACGAAACCTACAAAACGGCTTTCGTAATGATACAAAATAATGCCATTTTTTACAATTTGCTTATGATGAAAATACCGGGCTGTTACATCGCTATTTTTAATCAAAAATTACGGAACGCTTTGAGTTTACCTTTGTAATTAATGAGCTACTTTATATTATAATTTCTACATAAAATACTTTTTCTAATTGACTTATAACTATTTATATTGTGGGCTACTAGTTATTTCACTGATCTTATTTTATGTCCAAAAGCCATGAGATGAGTGGAAACTATGTTTCCTTGAGGAATCTTATTAGTGGAAAATTTAATATCCTTAAGCTATCAGTAAACTTAAATTATTATGAAACCTCATTTTCATATTTCTCTTCCAGAACCGGAAAGTGAAAAGAGGAAAGCCGTTAATGCAAAGGACGTTGAATCAAATGGCGTATATCTCTGTGCAAGCGCAGGTTTTGAATTTCTGCGATGATTTCGCAAAATAATTTCTCGCAATTTCCAATATGACGGGAATTTTATAAATTAAAATATGAACGATGAACAAAGCGAATTGTGGAAAATGAGGTAATGTTTTGTGGAGAGTGTAGGGAAGGGATACTAAATCAGATAATAAACATCCCTTTCCACAAGTCGAGCGAGTAACATCCATGTCCCCCACAGGACCGAAACCAAGCCACATCCGTCCACCCGGTCTCTCCACGCGCACTCCCTCTCCCTCACTCTCTCTCTCTCTCCCCCCTTCTCTTCCTCCTCCCAATGCATATTACCCCCTCCTCCTTCCCAACCAACTCACCCTCTCCATTTGGATTCAATTAGGGATTGGAATGCTGCTTCTTTTGATTCGGGCTTTGGAATTCCATTCCGCTTCATCGCTTGCAAAAGTGTATCCATGGTGAATTTCCTCCCTATCCTTCCTTTCCTTTCTCTTCCCATTGCAAACACGCGTCAATTCCTCGCTCTCTCTCTATCTCCACCATCTTTCAGCTTATCGTCCCTTTGCTTTCCAGCCACCGCCTTTACGCCCACACCCCCCTTCTTTATGGCGCAAGAATTTTATAAATGCAATAAGTTTCACCGAAATGAAGCCCTTTCTCGCTTCCTTACATTTCTCTCCCCGTCCACCGTTCTTTATATGTATCTACCGTATTTATGACGAGAGGTCAAACTTCAAATAAATCTTAGATGACGTTATCATCGTTCTAGCAACTGACTACAGGTTGTCATGCGACAATGCATGCACTGTATGTAAATACTCAGCAAAAGAGAATGATAAAATGGAGTATTAAAGAATGATGCATACACTGTTAATATAATTATTTATGGCAAATAATGCCTAACAACAATGGAAATATTAATATAAATAAGTATCGTATAACTTTCATTTGAGTTAAGAAAATATTTCCGATTCTACTTAATCATTTATAGAATATCGTATCGTGCAAACACGGTCAATATTCAGAAACTCAATCACTATGATCACTGAAAAGCACTTTTCTCCTCATTCCTTTGTAACCCTCACATTTATTCCATTTTGTTATTACTTCCACTTGATCCTTCAGCCACTCTTTCTCCTCCCTCTCGCACACAAACCAATTACTTTTGCCATATTCATCTGCCCTACTCTCATCTCAAACGCAGCCTTTATTCGCCACTACATTCGGTTGCTGGGGTTTTGCTCTCACGCTCACTTTTCAGTCCCTCCGCTCCATGCACATAAACATTCTGAATTTGCGGCGCGCACTCGTCGCTTGTCCTTTGCGTTTCCCAACGCTCGAACGATTTGCTTCATTTCAATTGTGGTCTGTTTGCTTTTCAGAGCCAGCTTATTCTAAAATACTTAACTCTTTCACCAACAGTTTTACCATGGGAATGGAAATTTATCGTGACATTGTATATGCCCAAAAAGGAGTTCCGGTAAATTTCCCTTGCATTATTTCAAAATGGCTTTCATCCCTGAAAATGATAGCCTGTGCTGTGTAATTTTTATCACATTACAATGAAAGCGGGCGCCATTGTAACTTACCCATTCTTTCAACGCAGGGAGTGTGTTGAGAACTAAGAAACTGCTCTTTCTTATGGAAAACAATCCTGCTTTACCCAAAGTTTAAAATAATTTATACTCATTTCATGAGATATGAATACAATAACGTACGGCTTGGGTAAATTTTACAAACGAACAAGGAATCTTGAAGCACACATGGAAAAAGGCTGTAGCAAATTCTGTTTGGCATAAATAATTTTGAAAAATGATTTTTAAAACAACTCAACGCTGAAACGCCTCTTTTACCTTTTTATTTCTCAATTTTTCATATCACCGTTATAGCGTCCATTATTACTGTACCATTCAAGAATGTATGATAACCTGTTTCAGTGGATAATCACGTCATAATAATATTAGGATTTATAGAATATTTCAATCCTGCCGCGTGAACGGTATGTGAATCTTAGGATTGTCAATTTGGCTCAAAAGTGAGGGATATTTCAGCCCTGACACAGCGCAGTATAGAAATACCATTTAAATATATTTTTATGAATTTCAAGGAAAATAGTTAACAATTTCCAAAAACTTAGATACGAATACCTTAATCCCTGAGTCGCAGCAGTGACTAAATACTACATTTTTTACGATTCATAAATGTTATCTGACCAATCATAGCTATAAGGATCCTTGATTGATATAAGTGGACCGCATGCTTCAAACGTTGATACTCAGATACGTTACCATGATCAGGATAAACAAGGTAAAGACTGATTAAAAACTGGAAATAAGTTATTTGCAAATCTGAATTTCAAATGTTAAAAAAAACTTAAAGCTTACCAGCGAAGACTAGCGGTTCACCAACAAAAATGCATGAGAAACTCACCTGTAAAGATATAAAATTCCAAATGTTAGACAATGCAAATAAAAATATTCGGAAGGACTTAATATAAGATATAATTCATAAATTTCAGTGCAATTATTTATTAATAATATGAATAATACTATGATATTTATTTGAATATTTTTATTTTTAACTAGAGTAAAGTCACATTAAAAGATGAAATACGTAGTTTATATCCACGCCCAGTTAGGAACATAATTGATATTTTGATGTTTTTGATATTTGTTGGTCAAGATGAACACAGAAAAAAAAATACCTTCCATAGTTTTCTAAGCATAAAGTATAATTAAATTCACATCTTTATGGTAAGGATACCATCATGCGCCCTCCGATTATGAGTAGGTACTTAGCTTTTTTTAGATACTTCGCGATGCTGAATTTACCATGCCAGTAGAGCAAGAATGTAATTTATTTTATAAATTATAGCAGTTTCACGAAATAGAGCTTACCTAAACAAGAACGTAATTAAATTAATCACATACTGAAAGGAAATGCTGTCTTCTACGACCTCGAAATTTGCCTAAACTAAAGGGAAAATATCATATGGTGACAACATATATTGGAGGAAAATGATACGATGAAAGAAACGCAAGAGTTATAAAACGGAAAAGAGCCATAAAAATGTAAAAATAAGAGCCAACGGAGAAAGTTCGGAAACAACGGACGAGGAAACAAAATGCTATTGTGCGATATTGAAATTTTAAAGAAGGAAACAAATATTCAAAAGTAAAGCAAGAGGCGTCAAGTTTTAAAAGAATAGAGAATAAATTTCATCAAACAGTAGGAATCGAATTAATAAAGTGACAAATGTACTTGAAATGAAATATATTTATCTTCCAGAGGTTCATTGGGCAGCACGGTGCGTATCACTACACAGTGACATAATGAAGTTCACGGTATTGGCGTTTGAGAGGCATTATATAGTTATTTTGAGTCGAGGTGTGGATATTAGGGCGTGATAGAACAAGAAAAAGAAAGAAATGGAAGGGATTGGAGGGAAGGTTGTGACTGAGGGACTATGCACCCCGCGGTTGAGTTAGTCATTAGTGCTTACCCTCGGTGACGCAGCTTACTTAGTGCAGGCTAATACAACTGGAAGATTGAATGAAGGACCATGAAAGATGATTTAGGTTACAAGACGAATACTACAGTTATGACGAGCAAGGGCAGGGGATTGCAGATATTACTGATTTCATGCCTGAACGTTTACGCACATCTAGAATAAAGGACTTACATTAGACGCTATGGAAGTTCCGAATATTTATGCCCATTCTTGCTAGAAAATTATCAGTCTTTGCAATGACCATGCATTCCAGAACCTCTTGCCTTACTATCCTTGATTATCTCCCTTCTTCAATTAACCATATTAACCATTCGACCAGATGAATTAGATTAGAGAGATAGATTGTCGTACTGATAGATTCAAAATGGCTTTATTCCCCGTACTATAAGAGGACAGAATAGGCAGTATAGCAAAGGGATAGGTAGGGGAAATATTTTAGAGTAGTCTGTAGTGAATTATGCATGTATTGATCCCTTAAATATTATAGATACTAACTATCTAGTTGCATGAGACCCTATAGTTCCTTGTTTGCATGCCAATAGTGCATTCTTGGTGATCTCTACACCCTGCCACACACCTTCGCGGTGGCTTGCAGGGTATCGTGTAGATGTATATGTAGATGTAGAACCATTACATCCTTCCCTGATACCAACACTACGCACGCTGAGTCCCCCATCCCACCATCCCACCAGCTTGCTGGTACTACTTTCTCCTTTTTTTCTTACTCTTTAAGGGACCGAGTGGTCGTCGCATATGGTATTTTAAACACCGTGGGGATGCCTGACTCAGCCCTTGAGCCACTGCTCTTCAGTCTTAACGCCTCTCCTTTTACTAAATACCTCATACCGTAACCTTATTCATTACTGATATGAATAATTTATTTCAATATTATTAAAAATTGGCAGGATGTAATTAAAAATCCTTGAATTCAACTGTAACATTTCTTTCTTCACTCATTTTTTCTTTTCCTTTCTCAGCCTGATTTCCACACCACCGATTAAACCTTTCCCTATACACTGAAACTCAACGATCAAACCCAAGCCCATTATTATTACAGAGTGTGCTGAAACGAAAATGCTATCATGAATAAAGGAAATGTTAAATCTGACAGGAATTAAAGAGGGAATCATGCCCGAATTTCGTTTTATTTACCCCACGTAATGAAAACTGAAAAAAAAGACAGTTCCAAAGTTTTATAAAATAGTTTGAGTCACTCACTCAAATTCTCATTTTTAATTTAAAAAGTAATATGCAAGCTATTTGCGAGACAATCAAATGCAATATTAAATATTCTCAATTAAATCCAATAAAATTTAAGGAGGACATAAGTCAGAGTATATTTAATGTCATTAGAAGTATCAAATAAAGAAAACTTCTGGAGTTCAACATTAAATCCGCTTACTTGTAACACGTCTCCCAGATGGTGCACGTGCAGAGGCAACGAAAATGTTTCAACAGCGCATAAAAAGTCATAGGTACCTACTCGTCCGCAGAGCGAGCAAAATCATGGCTAGTGTAGAGAGCAAATAAGTAAAACGGCAGGACAAGGAATAGAAGGAAATAAAAGAGAAGAAAGTTCCTCAGCGGGGTTTCAGCCAAAACAAATAATCTTAGGAAGGAAAAGCGAGCGAATAGGTGACGCTGGATTGAAATCCGATCATCGAGTTTTGCGACGGCGGCAAAGGGGAAAACAATAAAAAAAGTTGAAGGCAAGAGGAACGATATAAGGAGGATGACACTAGATGGCGGGCGGATCGGTGATAAAACAGCAACCGTGGAAAGAACGCGAAGCGCTGGCTGGGAGAGTCGTAAAGCATGGGGCGCGTTGGGGTTTATGGGATTGATGTGCGCGGCCATTTTGGATTTCGGCCTCCGGGTACCGATGGGGGAGGATTGGGGAAGGGAAGGAGAGTGGGCGGTGGGAGAGGTGGCAGGAGGGGAGTGAGAAAGAGGCGAGAAACAAGGAAAACGGAAGAGCGGGAAAAAATAAGCGGAGGAGGAGAGGATTGGGCTTATCATCAGTCAGGAGGGAGAAACTATGAAGAGGGGACGGGGGCAACGCTCAAGGGGAACTTAGGGGAAGGACGACATCGGCAGGCACACGGTGGAAAGACAACTGAGAGGATTGCGTGGAAAGGAATAGACAGAGAAAGAGAGACGAGCGCGAGCAGGGAGGGAGGTAATGGAGTGTGGGGGGCGGCGGCGGACGTGTGGTGGGAGCGAGGAGAAAGGCCAAGTGGAGCTTGGGGCCAACAAGTGGATGGAATGGGCGGTGTTTGGCTAATTTTGAATTCCCCTTGATGAACCCGAGCGGATTCCCGGAATGGAATGCGTTTTCGTAAAATTTGGCAGGATGTAATTAAAAATCCTTGAATTCCAGTCCCATGGAGTGAATTCAGATTAATAAGCCAAAGATTTATGAGGGCAAACATATCCATTTGCATTCATCATCTAGGTTTGAATACTTTCCGAATTCAACTCCGTTAAAGATACTATTGTTTCAAGTGAAATATTTTTACGCAACATGGTCTAGCGTAAAGTAACTTCACGAGTAGTGACTTATTACCACTACCGTTCACGGCCGATACTTCAATTATATATATTATCAGATCTTAGGGGTGAAAAGGGTCGTTTCTTATCTTCTAGTGAAGCTAGTGCAAGCTAAAATTGTCTTTGACTTCAGTTCTACATAACCTACACCATGCCAACGAGATGAGATGCTATGCCATGCTCTTCACTAACATGCGAGGAAAATTAGAAAATTATATTTGCTCCACTTGATTTCTCATGTCTCTGGAAAGGTGGAGCATTAGAGCTCATTTGCCAGGGCAATGCTAGATATTAGGAATTTTCTTAATCTGATTGAATTTAACTGTGCGTGTAACTATCATCATTCTAAGATTTATGAAAAAAGTAATGACAAATTGACAGCTAAAATTAAAATTAATTTTTCTCGTTATTACATTAACATATCCATATAGACTTTTCTAAGGATAAAAGACTACTCAGCCCACTACTTAGAAGTATTAAAATTAATAATAAATATCATGGCCCTCATTAAGAATTTCAGAGTTCATGATAAGGGCAGGTGAAAATGTGTGGCCAAATAACAAACTTTGTGCATACTTGAATTCAAGGTACCTGAAAAATATGTGGATGAATGTTACAATAAGGTGATATGCATAAAATATTTATTTACATGGATGTAATTAGTGCTCCGGGAAAAAATATTTTTATTCTTAAAAGGACCCGATTTAGCTAAACGTTATGTTCAAATGAAGCGTAACTTGCGAAGCAATGAATTTGTTTAAAGGTACAGCTGAATATGATCTCTCAATAGGATAGTGATTGAATCATAGAGGCATTAGGTCCACTATTGATATCCTTGAAACCCTGTGAAATTGGAAAAGGAGCATTTTAGTAAATCACACATAATGCAGAGGTACTTCATATGTGTTTCCTAACAGTGTTCAATAACACCGTAGATTAATTTACACCAGAAATGCTTTATAAATGAAACCTGTCTTTCTTTTTTTCTTACTACTGGGGTTCATAGAATAAACTTAGCAAAAGTAAATTACCACTATCTAAATACCACTTGAAGGATAAGTAAAGCACATGATGCGTATGAGAAAAGCTTCTTATACGTTAATTTTCATGTAAGCTACACTTGAGACAATAATTTAATATTGTGGCTGCTATAACTATTTGACGGAAGTATCTCGACCATTTTCACTGCGCAGTTCATTATTGTAAATTTAAAAAATTCGCATTTACATCAGAGGAATAGCTATTATACACTTCTCAAAGCAATCCTTGGAATTATTGGTGTGAGCAAGAAATCACCTCGAGAAAGGAATCGAAAAGTCATGCCAGAGACCATTTACGTGAAATCTAATGAGTGAGGAACTGAAGTGGCAGCAATTAAGCTGGTTAGCTTGAACGGCGAATGAAGATAGGTACGGGAGAGTACCTGGATGAAATAAAAAGAAGACTAAAGTGGAGACATATATGAAAGGGGTACAACTCGGTTTCATCAATCGAAAACGAAGTATAAAGGTACAATTAGGGGACTGGGGAATTCTCTCGGAAAAAAGCGAACGATTACATTCGCTTCGAAAGTGAAGGACAGCTTTTAGGTATTTCATTTGAAGTGAAGCAAAACGTAAAATTAAAAGTCCCCAATTAATTAATGTAAAATGAAGTGACATTTTACATTGGTACATTTTACAAGCCAAGCCAACTCATCCTTGATATTGTTTAGCTTTTCAATTACACTACGCCATTAAAAAATGAAAAGATTTTGCTTATTTTCTACAATGCCCTTTAAAATTTTTAATACTGAAGGTTACGAAACAATTGCGCTATTATTAGCTGGTTATCAAATAGAAGAGTGTGCAGAGCTACGTAAAACTATGCATAGGAGTGATGAGCAGTTGACCTCACTTGAAATCACCTACCATGGATTATAGGTACATTTAACCCGGGGCAACCTCACGTTCGAGGCTAGCTAAGCAAAGCTGTAATCGCTAACGATGTGGTAGTTTCTTTATTTAAGCGATTCTGGAAAGAAATATAATGTTCAAGCATAGTATTATACATATGCTGGCACCTTCTGGATTCGAAAAAAGATAAAGAAAATGTAATGAGTGAAAATAATCCTCACCTCACTCCTATGATGACCATTGATTCGTTGCCTCACATTACAAATACTCCATCCTAGGTCCCTGGCATTTCTTATGCTTGACTTCTAAACGTCACCGTTACTACTAAGATTTCCTAATGAAAAAAGCTATGGTTTATGATAAAAGCAAACTACTACTACTCCCAAATTTATGATATACCTAGTCAACTGAAAATTTTGAGTCTCTCCTCAGGGCTACAGCTAGCACATCCAGTGAAACTCACACGTATTGCATTGCATTTGATAATCATCACTTTCATCTCTCCTAACGGCATACAAAATTAGGAGGGGGTTGGAATTTTATGAATTCGACCCGCGTTTGACACATGCGCATTCGCTGCAAAAAACAATAAGGTCGGACGTAGAGAAAGAGAGAGGATCAGGTTGTGGAAGTTAAATACTAAGGTGAAGGAAGGAACGGCTGTACGCAGCCAAGCATACTACAGAGGCAAAGAGGGCGAATAAGAGAGGAGGTCAAAGGAGAAGGAAGGAGGGAGAGGTAGAGGAGATGGGTAAGTAAGTCGGAGCACAGTCCTCTGCGGTGATGGCTGCGGAAGAAAACTTCCCTGGCATTCGCCAGAAAGGATATCATGGCGGGATTAAGGGAAGGAGAAGGAGATTAAAAGTCCACGGGATAATCTCCGCCCGCGAGGTGTGTGCATTAACGGACAAGCCCAGGGATGCCGTCTCGGATGCAATGGAAGGCAAGGCACGCACCGGATAGTCTGCAAAAGTCGCACGGCGTCCCAACGGAATCTCCGAACAGAGCCCACGCAAACCCATCCATCCACACCGAGTCCTATCCCGCATTCCGGCCCACGCCCCGGAATCACCCACGTCCGCAAACTACTTTCTCCATGTCTCCCTCCCCAATGCCCTCTCGCACCTACCCACCACCTCCCACCGCCCGCCACCTCTCACCCTTCCGCCCCAAAACTAACTCCCCTCTCCTTTCTGGCTCATCCCTTCCTCTGACTCCATAACCTCTCTCCATTCCACCCCCTCCTCCTCGAGGTAACAGCTTGCCAAACGTGGTCGCATAGTGACTGGTCCTCCTTGAGTGTTTTTTTTTTTTTTTGCGTTTATGCCCCACTTTTCACAAATCCCGAAGTGGAAATAAATGCTGCGATAATGACTTGGTGACGCTGCCGAGATTAAATTTGACTATACTCAGTATCTTATTCATTTTTTGAGATATTTCCATTTCAATATATAGGGGTAAATAAATGCTCTAGAAAGAATTTCCTACGTACCTCCATCACTGCTCTCTCTATTGGGAGCCTCATTCAATAATAGAAATATTTAACCTGTGCGTACCAAATGTAGATAGGTGGAAATAAAGAGCAATCACGTAATTTCCTCTATCATTTTCTACGGCAAGCAATATCATTATTAACCCCATAACAGTTGTTCGTACACACTAAAACATCGGTTTCTTAAAAAAAACTAAAGATTACTCGCTATGAACGTGCAAAGATTCACATAATGCATTATTATTGTGAAGTATAAATTGACTTGGAGTTCTATTTCCGAGTATGATGAATTATTGGACGTCACTACCCATGCATCCACAATTATAATCCACATTGTCAGATCGCAGGTTGAAATTTAGACTTAATTTCTTAAACAAATTACAAGACCATATTTTCAGGTAAAAATACTTTGCTAACCCTAACTTACTATGGCAGACTGGACCATAATCACAAAATTAGAGAAATTGATTGCCGAACTGATTCAAAATGTCCTTTTTTCCTAGTAGAATTGAATGAACAGATATGAATGAAGGTAAATATATCCAATACTAGTGTAGCATTGGATAAAATTGGTAGCTGCATGTTGGTATAAGGACTTGAAGCTAACCCAACTAACAGCATGTTTTTGCATGGTTGCTATGCTATTTTTTATCTTTTTTTAAATAGTGAAGTTTAGAAGAGTATATAAATACAAATCCTTTTTTATGCATGATATGTAGTGCATGCTTGGTGATAATTCACCTCCTGCCACACACCTTTATGTTGGCTTGCAGGGTATTATGTAGATGTAGTGATAATTCACCTCCTGCCACACACCTTTATGTTGGCTGGCAGGGTATTATGTAGATGTAGATGCAGATGTATTGATCGTCAATATTAGCATATCCCAACACGCATTTGCAAAGAGCTGTATACGTATTGTTGCTAAAATTGTGCCGCTAGGTCAATTTTAGATAATTTAAAACTTGAAAAATACAGCTTGAATTAACTTTCATGCGGAATAGGTCAGAAAATAAATTATATTTTGAATTATCTATTAAATTTGTATCTTTACAAATGTAAAATACAAATGTTAAGCCTTAAAAATATTGCACCACGAGCAAAGTGGTGATTCCAATTATATTTGCAAATCAGCGATGTTTTCCCAATTCGTGCTCACAATAAGGTTTTCCTTTGACTTTAAATTGTAACCTAAAGCTATTAATATTTCAAAAAATGTTGCTTAAAAATATGGTAAGCTTTATTCTTCGGCGTGCAGTGTAGTTCAAAGATTCGACCTGGTTTCTCAATAATTTTGCAGGCGCAATACGAGAATTTAATGTACGCGTGCGAATCGCGCTATCTGTATTCAGAATGATTTGTTAATTTGGGTAATGTTTTCACAATAATGTGCCTCAACAGAAGATACTAATTAATGGTTGATATTATGTACATGATTATCAACAAGTCAGCTCAGTTTTACGGGATAATTACACCAAACATTTTCTAAAATTATCGAATGGGAAATATTAGACTTCACGCTTCGCAAGTTACAATGTAGAGCAGTGCACTCGCCAATTTAAGCGAAGGTTTCCACTTCATTTTCTGCCTCAGTGAGCAGTGAAACACCATTATCACCTAATTACAGTCTTTCTAAATAAAATTCTACATAGCAAATCTAAATTTGAAGTTTTTAGAGAAAAACTACGTTGCAGTGGATAGAATGCGAGGCTGATAGCACATTGTCGTTTATTAACAGGTTTATTAAGCCTCAGGTGGACATAAAATGTATACTCAATTCACTGTGACCGCTTACATGCTGTTATATGTGTTTAAATAATTTCTTAATTCTCACAATAAAGAAATCACAGAGAGTCTAAAAGAATACAGAAATGTATACCAACTCAATGACTCGATGGACTAGTGGCTGGTGATAAATCGGGCAAGTATGTGCTTACTGATAAACAGGAATATCTTTTCCATCGTACATACATTAGGAAATCATGACATCTTAAAGACTCAGTAAAAAATGCAGAAAAATGTCTCATTCAATATTCATTACTTGCATTTATTAACAAAATTCATAATCTGATCGAAAGCACTGTAAATTAATCCTGCTCCTTTTGGTTAAACATGGTTGATCACCATTTCGGAAATATTCAATGGGTAAAACTTTTCGGCCTCCAGTAGAATTTATCTGTAAAAATCTTCAGAGAAAACTAGTCCCCGATTTTGGCGTGCAAATATGGTGCCTGGAGAGACTCATTTCTGCAGTATCAAGGTTTGAGAATATTTACCCTGGCATCAAAATGAAAATACATATTCGGCACAAACGTTCGCCCAAATATAACGAATGGTTGATTATTGTCCTTAGTGGAGCAAGAGAGTAAAATACCTCTGGAAAAAATCACGTCACTCAGCAACTAAGGCACATTATAAATAATTAACGCCGTTATTAAAAAATCTTCTACTTTCAGGTGAAATGAGCTGAATTCATTAAATTTACTCGTAAACCTAACCGAAAAACAATGGCCCCAAATGATTGAACTCGTCTGGAATTGTAAAACATGAAGGTTAGACTACTCATAGGAATATAAGCTGATGTTGTCCTCATTTTGATATCCTTAAGGAGGTCCAACAGTCAAATAAGATTTTCCTTATTCTTCGAAAGACAAAAATTATTTTTTTGCAAAAAACTGCAATGATATTTGCATTTCCCTATAGCATGAAATGGTGCAATGGAAATTAGAGGGGTGGGCGGGGCCTTCTGGAGTCCCCCTGGCACTTATACCTTTTAAGATCCATAGTGCCAACCACCCACATTTAACCTGACCGCCTCTCGCAGACAGGGGACAAGGGCACCGCGGCAGAGTTATGGAGGAGGGTCACCCATTCAACCTATATTCGGGCCCATCGTTGCTTAACTTCGGTGATTTCACGGGAACGGTTTGTCAAGGTGGCAATGGTATAGTTAAAGAATTCATTCGTCTAAATGTATCATTCTTTATCGTTACATTGACTTCGTAGGGGCTTAAACAAGCATAGTAAAAACATTACTTCTTTCATAAATCATAGGAAAACCTTCTTAGTATTGGGTCACGGTGTTGAAATGAAATCTCTTTAAGCAAGCCGGCCATAATGGTGTTTATCGTTCTCTCTTGAGTACTTATTATCGTGAATTCCATTCTAAAAGCGTTAAAGCGTTAATGAAGTATGCACCTGACGCGCAGAAAGGCAAGAAAAAAGAGTAGGTATGCAAAACAAATTAGTTCTTACACCCCAGGCTAACACAAAAAAGCAGAGGAGCTAACAAGCGTCAAATCAAAAGGTAATGTAAGTCAGGAAACGTAATGATATTTCAGACGATAATCTATGATAAGTAAAAAATAGTAAACATTTGTGAAGAATGGCAACCTTTTAAGATGAAAGACATTTTTAAATGGGTATCAGACTTACTGCATTGAGTTCTTACGCAATAATAGCAATAGGTGGCAATAGGCATTCTCTAAGAATGGTTATATGAATTTCATAGAAGATGCAAGTAACTAATATCAAACGCATAAAATTTACATCTTAAAAATAAACCGCCTTAAAACAACGGAAAATTGCATACGCGTTTATCCTGTTTTAATACCGATATAAAAAAACAATAGATACCCTTCCCTCATTTATACGCTTTCAGTCAATTCTCCTACCATGCTCAACGTCTCCCACCATGGATACCACATTAAACTATTTGAGGTAATGGATAGAATCTTGGAACAATCACCAGCCCATACATATGACGGAATTATTCTATTAGAGTAGACAAAAAAACTAAATATCCATGGAATATATTTCAATTTGAGTTACTTCATGCTGACTGAAAAGGAAAATCTATTTCTTCCAATACATGTTTTGGCACCCTCAATGAGTATTTCATATTACCAACCTCACATGGGGCATATTAAGTCCATCCGCATCCGTCAGAGAGTATGTATCATAATATGACGCTGGTAAGACTAGCAGGGCTAGAGGAAAGTTCAGAAAATGAGACTGTATGACAACGTAATGGAAATTAGGTGCTACCACACAGCAATGGAGCAATATTTGAGCAGAAATTTCAGAAAATCCCAACGAAAGGCTTCCACACCACATCTGCTGCGCTCTTGACGCCGTGGGGTCTCACGAAGAGGTTTGAACGTAAAATGAAATCACACCTTCGTGGGGAATCAACAGCATTGGTTTCCCGGGAGGGAGGTTAGTTGGCCAAATACTCCTCCGTTGCTCTGCAAATGGCAGAATGAAGAGAGGGATTGAAATTGGAGAAGAGTCGGGGAGTTTTGATGGAGGAAAGAAAAAGGCATTCCGCAGCACATAAGGAAAACCCTCCTGTAGGCTTTGGAAATTTCGAGCTTTGGGAACGCTACGATCAGGGCAAGATGAAATTTAGACGCTTTAATAAAAGTTTTTTTTATCAAAAGTCACGGACAATGACTAAGTAAGCGTTTGGCAATATTAACGAACAAATGAAAGCGTTACCTGAGCATCTTTCCTATTAGTCATGTTTCGCTTCTTCACTATCTCTATGATTCACGGTCCGTGAGGATTCTAAACCTTGCATTAAACCAAATTTTTACGTCAACAATATACCAGGTGGAGTTTTGAAAATATTTTCACGGTAATATCCACACTTTATGTCAAACATTAATAAAAAAAGGCTAATGAACGCTCAATGGCTTTTGTACTGTTTTCGGCCATTCTAATGCAAATGAAGATGGATGAAAATTGCCATGTGAGGTTGCAAGAACATAATAACCCAAACGTTTAAATGAAACCTTTAACATCCCATATGACTAACTAAGCGAAGGCCATGTAATTGTTTTATATTCTCACTTGCTGAAATTTGCTGCGAGGCAAACTGTTCTTCCTTTGCCATGGCAAGAACTTTTCCCCTTCGAGGTGATTTAATAACAACTCTCGTCTCCATTTTTTTTGCAAAATACCTACCAGCACAAAGGTAGGAAAGTCAGGCGAACGCAAGCTATTTGGCGTGTGGCAACGTTTAAGTGCTGACGCAAGTTCACCGCCTCAAAGTGCACGGCAGCTGGAGTTTCCTCGCTTGAGTTTTTTTTTTAAAGAACACACCGTCATCTTGCTCAGACGAGAGGAAGACGAGAGTTGCAAAATGGAGGGGAAGACGACGGGGTTAAGTTTGGGGGAGAGGGAAGGGTGGGGAGGGGTGAAAGAAAAAGGAGCAGCCACGGAATACTGCGGGGAAGGGGGGACGTGGGAGCGGGTGAGGATGGGAGGTGCAGGGGGGAGTATTTTGGAGCGGGGCGAGGTGAACCCGTTGGGGGCATGGAGACGCGATATATTTCGAGATTAGATTCCACAGTAGAGGCAAGGGTTGCTCCGTAAGGAGCACCCGAGGGTATTACGCCGATTGGCGAGCGGGAGAGGCGTTATGAGACCCTGAAAATAGGCGAATGGAGCGGGTCGCGATGGGAGTGTGGCGGAGCGGACCGAGGGAAGAAGGCTCGTGTGCGGAGGACTGGCAAGATATTAGGCGCAACGTGAGAATCAAGGGAGCCGGAGGGGAGGAGGAGAACGAGGCCTGAGAGAGGAGGGGATGGAGGGCAGGAGCACAGGAAGGAGGAGAGGAGATAATGAAGGAGGTAGACAAATTGGCGAGGTGGAAATAAGGAGGATGGAAATGTGGGAGGCGGATGGAGAGAACGGAGGGAGAGTTGGGAAAGGAAAGATAAGAAGGGAGAGATACGGGGTCAGATAGAGGGGGCAGGGAAGGCGACAGGTAGAAGTGAAGCCGCGGGGTGGGAAAGGTATGACGCATGGTGGTGAGATAAAGGAAAGAGGCTGACGGTGGGGGCAAAGGATAATAATACAAGGGACAGACGAAGAAACTACAGGGTCGGATAACATGCTCTGGAAATGAATGACTGAAATTTTGAGATACCGGGGCCCTCGGAGAATAAAGATACCTACTAAGCTTAAACTGGGAAGATTGAATGGAGCCTGCGCAAAGCAGGGAAAATTACCGGTGATCTGTTGAAACACGGCATGTGTGTGAACAGACATTCTCAAGACGTTACGAATTGGCCAATATGCCGTTGGCATGCTTAAGAACCATCGTAATAAGTGTAACCATACATCGTTTAGAGTTGATAAAGTGGTGAATAAGGGAAATGCAAATCAGGAATGAGGCATAGATGATGTGCGTGATAAGTATTTCAGCCTGTAAGGTAATCTGGAGCAATGAGCCTTAAAAGGCTAAACCCTCATTTGTAAGAGAAAGAACCTAGTAATGGCCATAAGTACAATATGTTGCCTAACGCAAACACCGCTGAAATGTTCCTTCTGAGATATTTTTCATCATTTCAATTTCGATTTTATCTGTCTATCTTCGTGGAATATTCCAGATAAACACATCCAGTATGCATTTAAAACTTATGATCAACAGTTATTTGATCAACTTCTAATTTCTTCTTCAATTATATGACTCTTATCCCTCATTTATTAAGAGTACAGTATCCTATAACCCGGAAATCCGTTGAGCTATCTCGAGCTATCCTTCAATGCTGCATGTTGCTACTCCCTGCAAAAAAATCCCATTCCGACAATCCAATTAGGTTTCAAGTTGTATTTCAGGTGATTGGTGTTTTCATTGTCATATATAGCGATCCATTTCCATTTACATTAATCTATATCATAGCATATTATCATGCTTTCTGAGTCTTCAACACGTTAAGCACCAGATTTTGAACAGTGCTACTCTGATGAATATTTTCAATCGCGTATTTTTGAAGCCCAGTGATATTTTCAAACTTCCACTGCCTGCACTCAAGTTTCTACATTTTATTCTTAAACGCCCTACCTGCTCCAACCACCCTCTCATCCTGAGCAATCTTCTTGCTTCCTCAGTCGTAAATTGTGCTGCTCGGTACTCGATAAAACAATTTCCTTAAGAAATTTCTCTTCGCCACGAAAAATATTGCAATTTTGTTCCTCTTTTCCGCATTTTAGAGTATTCGACATTTTGGACATATACAGAGTGCACAGTATGTTCTTATAGTTGCAAATAAAGTCTCCTCGCATTCATTAATGCCTGGAGGTCCTTTCGTCATAAATAGTACGTCAAAGAGACATAAGGAAAATAAATTAAAGTAATTTATTTATCAGAGAGACATAAGGAAAATAAATCAAATTGATTTATTTATCTGGTCTCTTAAAAAGGCTAGCGAGAGAATTAATGTTTTCATCCTAATAATTTTTAATAATAAGCAAACAGATATGTAATTTTTGCCTATCTATTTTATAGCTACAATAATAATGTGACTTACTGGCCCATGCTGTTGACGCACTCTGAAATATCAACCACTACTATGGCAGATATTACACCGTGGTTGAGGTAATTATTTGTTTGACTATACCTCTCCACACAGAACAGTAACTTAGTTCCTGAATGACATTAGCTACTTTTGGTACTATATCAGCGTATTTCATAAGTTTTTATGAGCTCAGTCATTTCTAATAAAGTAAAAGTACCTTCAAGATTAAAAGAAGGCTGCAGTTTTGAAGTCTGCAGAGAGCCGGTGATGAGTCTGTCGAAATAAAAGAGGGCCAATGTCACATGTCTCAATGCCACATCAAGAAGATTAGCGTTTCGCAGTTTTAAGGTTAATATAGATTCCACGGCGTGTATATATAAGAATTTATGATACTTGATATAAAACAGAAGATCACAGCTAAATAACTCTAATACTGCCCACGTTACCCGAGATGAATGACGCTCTACGGTCGTTAAATGAGTGCCTTCGCACGTGAAATGTTACGAGCTAAGCACGATGAACGAAAATAGCAAAACTGATCACAATAATCGATCTAAAACATTCTGGCTAAAGATAGATAAGATACATGAAATAGCATAAATTAAAGAGGATGTTCTCCTAAGAGAAGACACTTTATGAGACTAAGAAAAGAGCATTTTGGCAATGGAGAATATGATGGGAAGATGCAGAAGAAATGGTAAAATTGGAGTTCAGAGTTATTGGGTGAAATGTGTATATTGGAGACAAATGAAAGCTTTAAAAGAATATGGCGTATGATATCAGATGCTACTTGGTACTGGCACCCTTCCAGCAGCCTAAGGGGTGTAACATTAGAGATAATTGATCAACAGCTCGTAATAAGTAGCAAATACAGAATTTCAATCTTAAGAATCAATTTCAATCACGAGAAAATAGAAAATCTTCGCCAGTTAAATACTCTCAAGGTCCAAGCTACTGAATGACTAGGTTGCTGCGAGGAATTAAACTCTCATAACGATTACACACAAACTTTCATTTGCTACGGAATTCACTACAGTAGAACTATTAGGATAATCTCATCATATGTTACAATAAATATATAAACCATTCTTAGATATACTACAAAGTAGACTACCACCATTTTCACGGTTTCCTTATCGCTCATTGAAAAACATTTTTTGTCTATCCGTATGGTTACCCATTCCCCAAGCCTTTTCAGTAATATATTCTTAAGTTTTAACTCGCGGAAAGAATTCCCAGATTTGCCATTGAAAATGTTGGAGGCCTGAATGCATAAACTCACAGATGGCCTCAGAAATACCATGATGCTACCGTTGGAATACGACGCTGAGCAAGATTCTGGTGGCTTTGAGCCTCAGCACAGTATCACACAATGCGACAATTCAACCGCTGATACCCTCCGCACCCACTCTCTTGAAGGCCGCGGTCGTAACACATGTACTCCCGCATGTATATGCTCGTATATTTACTCAAACACACAGGAATATTCGCTTGCACGTGTGCATTCAAACCCACGGAGACCTTCCTCCTCCCTCGTCGAGAAACTCGCGGGAGACGGTGACGGCGACCCGTTGAATGGAACCACGCCCACCTCACCATCGCCCGGCTCACCCCAAGCCAGCCTGCAACTGAAGCCTCCCCACATGCGTGGCAAAAGGCCGCCACCACCACCACCTCCATCAAAGCGAAACTCCCCGTGCCACCGCGTGTGGCGTTTCACGCATGTGTGCGTGTACTCCACCAACCAGCCATCCGACCAGTCCACCCCAGCGACACATCGACGGCGGCGAAGGGAGGAATATGGAGGGAAAGGATGGTGAAGGGAGGGAAGAAGTACGCGGAGCCTTCGGGGAAGAAGGAAAAGGAGAGAAAAGGAAGAGATGGGGAATAGAAGAAGGAGAAGGAACGGGGGAAGATCCTTCTCTGGATGCAAAGTGGGAGGAGGGGCGAAGGTTGTCGGTAAAGGGGACGAAATGGGAAGGAGAGGGCAAATAAGGGCGGCGGGGAGGGTAGGAGAAGCGACGAGGGAAGAAGTACGACGGGGCGAAGGCATTTACATATACATGGAATCCCAACAAAACCCCCCACAGCAGTGAGTAGCAGGGGGTGTAAGGACACGTTTATGGTGGAATCTTGACTGGAATTCCGAGAGCCCAAGTGCGAGTACACGTTGGAGTTAAGTAAGTATATGGGTACGACGAAGGGAGTTTTACTCCATTCCTGAAATACACAACGGGCACTACATCTCAGTTGTAGACCTAAGGAGTATATATATTGTTGCGATTCTCTTTAATACAGAATACTATGAATCAACTTTCGGATGCAAGGGAAAAATACTTTATTTCGCGAGATGCAACCCATGAGAGTTTTGATTTTTTTCCTTTAGTCGAATCTCAGAAAAATCAAAGCTTTGGGTAAAAATGAAATCATGATTAGGTGGCAAAAATGATGGAAACTAGGAATTATTGCGCTGATTCAAGTACGCTAAGTATGAAAGTATTGGTTAAAATGTCTAATATCTCAATAAGAGTATGAAATCAGAATGCAGGCGACATGCAAATTTCCCTTGTGAATCCGAGCATCATAATATTTCATTACGATGGAGAGACTTAAGGTAACACTCATAATAATGATTCTAATTGTATGGAATCAAATTAAATTAATTTCAGCCACAAGTTGAATGAGGAAATTATGTTCTTTGAGTAGTGCTGTGGCAAACTTTATTCTTTAAGCGATCAATATTTGTCCTCGGCTGTAACTGTCATAACATCTTTGGAAATCTTTCCCCTCTTCCTGGCTACCCTCCTTTTTGTGAATAAACGAGAAAATTTGAACATGGCATAACGTGTTTACCAAGGTATTCTCCACCCATTTTTTTTCTCACTTCTATGGTCCGAAATCATTTACTATGCTACTGCTTCCTTATTGCAAGATGGAAATTTCAATGTAGTTCAATTTTACGGAGAAGAAGGTTGAATATATAAAATATACATATAAAAAATCGGTGTTCTACCCGTAATTTGTTTCTGATAGGTGAGGGTAGAGCTCACTCCATACTGAGCCATTGGCGAATGAAATTCACACATTAAGGGGGCCAATTCCTGTCTCTGTGCCACCTGCTTTTTCCTACCAAGCTCTGACACATAGAAAATAGAATCGCAAGGATTTTTAGGCATCGTTGACATCTATTTTAGGTGTCTTGAAAGTTCCTGCCCAGGATTAGAGCCCGGACCCTCCGGTCTGCAGCCCATGTATTTCTATTCATGAAACATCCTACTGATCATACAGTTCATGTATTAGGGAAGAATGCAGGCACTGTATCCTATGCATGTAGGCATGAAGGTTACCTGGTGTGAACTGTGGCGTGAACTGTTGCGCGAACTACACTGCGTGCCCAAAGGCGATATAAATCCCATTAATTCGCAAAAATTGAATTATTATCCTGGTATGCGAGCGTTTTCATCCTTCTCGGAGCCAAAATAGCTCCTTTTCCGGCCTTCCGCTGCAGAATTGAGCGCGTCTATTCTTTTCTTTCCTTGCCAAAGTGCTCTAATATTAGCTGTCACATATGGCGGTGGTGACGATGTATCGCGCGATGTCAACATAGTGAAGATGTGGGATGAAAATTAGAGTGCGTATGGGAGAGAAAGTGACGTGACAGGTGGCACTGGGTGGTGAGAGGGGGTGGATTCAGAGGAGGCGACGGGGAAAGGGATGGATGAGAAGGGATTGAACGTGAGGAGGAGGAGGAGCAGAAGTGGGGTCGGGGGCGCTGGAAGGAAAAAGATGAAGGACGAATGGAAATGGGGAGGCTGAGGTGTTGCGGGGCGACGTGGGCGGGTGGTTCGAAAGGGCCCGGGCGGTCCGGGTGGTTGGGCCGGAGAGTGCGGGCGGGGCGGGAGGGAGAGCTAGGGGCTGGGGTGCGGGGTGGATGCAGGTGGTGAAAGGTGTTGGTGGTCGACGCCTGGATCAGAAATTGACATTTTTCTGTTCGCACGCGTGGGGGCGGGTGGGTGCAAAAGATGAGGGAGACGTGGGAGGGGTAGACGATGGGAAACCTCATTCAAAGCGCCACACGAAGCAGCAGCAGGTCTCGGAGACGAGTCGTGCCTTTAAGGCGAGGCCTTTGAGATGGAAACAGGTTTGAAGAGGAGGCGTTAGCATTGAAAATGTTCAGGGCACATACATATTCGTGTCGCAGGAGCAGCGTCTCGGAAAGGGGGAGGTAGACCTTGTCGAGGGAAGAAAAGCCAAACGTTCCGGAGGTGTGTTCAAGACCGGGAACTTTCAGCAGGGAACTGTTGACGAGCTCAATTGAGGCATAAGGTCTCAAGCTGTGGAACTGCAGCGATAATTCGTATCAAGCCGTGACAACTTGATGATGAATAGTAGATCCATATCTCTCTAACACGTTTTTTCATCACCCACCGCAAAATATAATTCAGTGGTTATAATGTTTACATCGCTCAACGTCACTTTCTACTTCTGTGGCTCTGTCCTGTCTCGTCATAGAAAAAGGTACAAGAAAATCAATGTTTATTCCAATGGCTTAATAGTGACTAGAAATATGTAACTATAACTATAGCCATTTTAATTTTCCATGAACATTAAATTTTATCGGGGATTTTCCACACATTGTGAGAAATATGAAATATCTTAATGTAATTTCACTGAGGCAATCGGTGTATGCGCAGTTAAAATTTTAAATGTCAGAATTTTTAAAGCTTTTACTATTCTATTTTCATGGGACATACCTACTGTTTTGAACACCAATTTATGGAAGGAAATATCACGGAGCAAAAGTGCACACGCAGAAGTCACTTGATAGAACGAGAAGTCGCGTGTCGCGACGGGTTTAGGAATGAGCAGTGCTGTTTTGCTGCATGTAAATTGCGGCCTGGATAACGAGGGGTCGTCATTGAGAACAGAGCCTAGGGAGTTGCTTTCCGGTTAGTGATAATGAGGTTAATCCATGCTGTCCAAGTAGTCCCCCGGGCGGCATTGAAGGGACACCGAAGTGGTTTACAACGCAAAGCAGTGACTAAGTGATATGAGTTGTTTCCAAATCAGAGGTACATGCAGTAAATTCATGCAATGCATCTGACGCCAGTCACACTGCTATCACTGCAATTTACTAGTCTTTAAAGGCATTTTTTGGGATCCGTCATTCCCTTTCTTCCGCTGGTGAACTCTCCTCATATTACCATATCAACATAAGAGTAAAAATAGATGATAACTAAAAATAATAATTCACTCATAGAGTATAAAATGATCTACAGAAGTCTAATTATCAATTTGTTATAAACTTAAAAATTCGTCGATTTTCTATGCATATCAACGTTTTACCCACGTTCGTGATGAGTTGATTTTATCTTAAGTAGAAAATGAATGAATAAATTTTGGACTAACGGGCGAAAAAGCAATTCAAAATACTATGTTCCCCGGGCGAATCTGGACCAACTCAGTTTGAATATCATTCGAAACGGAAATAGGAAGACCCTGAGGGACGCCATCCGAGTGATACATAATGTAACACTCTGGTGATACGAGGACTGCGCCGGTAATTGTGCAGCTTCGGCACACCCACCTACGTCTAAACGCACGGTCCCTAACCAGAATGAATTTGGCACCTTTCGGCTCGCCGGAAACGTCGGAAAAACAGTTATTTTCTGGCGCGTGGGCGCCATGGCAGTGGTGATTTCATGAACTACCCCGGCGTTTTGCGGTGTGTATCCCTCGCACTCGCCCAACCCCCGCGGCCTCGCAGCCACGGCTCCGCGGCGGTGAATAATAACCGTTAAAGCGACCCCCGAAACGCAACTCCCCACCCCCAACGACGAGAATAATCCCATCGCTTTTCACCCCCCGCCCTCCCCGCGACGAGGCGATCGAACATCCAGGGACACGGAGAGCGGGAGGGGAGGGGAGAGGAAAAGGGGAGTTTGGGCACGGGGGTTTTTAGCCCGAGGTGGGGAGGAAGAAGCCCGAGAGAGGGGAGGAGGGGGCGAGATGGAGTGGAAAGGAGGATTCGACTCGGTAGGGGGAGCGGAGGGAAATGGAAATGGGGGTTGGCAAAGGGGTCACGGGGGTTGGTTGGTGAGGGGGGAAGCAGAGTGGGTCGGGGGCCTGGTTCGCCGACTGGGGTTGGCTGGATGGGCGGGCTGCGGGGGTGGCTGTGCGTGGCGAACGGGGGAGGAATCAGCGGCGAAGGAGAGTGCAGAGGGAGAGGCAGAAGGAGAGAGAGAGAGAGGTTTGACGAGGAGCGTGGAGAGTTCCAGCCGATGATTCCATCGCAAATGGGTTTCGTGAGTTAGTGTTCCCAAAAATCTCCGGCTCGCTCGCCTATCGTTTTTAGCCCGCTCTGCGCAGACTTCAAAAAACTGTTCCTCCTGGGTGGGATTCCGGAAAATAAAATTCACCAGTTGTTTCGGAGCGATCGGTAGCATCGAAGCACTGCGGGGTGAGTCACTGGCACGCTGCAGTTCATTATCGAGGACAAATGAATTTTGATCATAAAAAGTCAACTACACGCGCATTGGAAAATTAATGCCAATTTTTGAAATTATGTAATGATATTGTAGCTGCTGGAAAAAGACCAGCGCATCCGGCCTTTTGAAATAATCATCCTTTATTTTAAATTTTAGATCATGCGAAAAAAACGCTGATTAAATGCCAAATTACAATATGAGTTGAAATTCCATGTCCACCTTTTTTATTGTTTAAATATACCCGGCAACATGATTAACATAAAATACGATGTTTTGGAGAGCCTTAGGTTTGAAACTATTATGCCTGGTGCACCGTAGCCATATGGTGTACGGTTATTCTAAATTATAACCGGCCACGATTGGTTGGTCAGCCTCCGGACAGGCTACTGGAACAAACCACGTCTTGAACGGTGCTCAATCAGTCTTAAGCTAATGATTCTTAAGTTAGGGATCACAATAGCTTAAGAAGTAGAATTAAACTGTAAACTATTTGACAAATCATTATAGAATTCTATATTTTCACGGGCATGCAAAAATAAATTGCCATTTGCATTTTTTTCTATTTTTCGAGCTTGAGGGAATTTTGAGTCCCAGGGCTTATTTCAAACCTGTGTGTCAGTCTGTTGGGAAAGTACAATGAGAGGAATTTCCATTAAAGAAGTCACAAAAATATTCTCTCATGGGAAATGTAGGAATGTGATTTGAAAACAGCGGCAGAATTTATTCCACTTTCAGATGAAGTAGACTAGTCCAAGGGATTAATTCGACATGAATGTTGGGTCGAGAAACATGGGAATTAGAGCACCAATATGAAAAATAAATTTATTCTGCTACAGGTTGACATATTTGGCTTTCTGGTAGCTACAGTCAGAACGCCCAGAAAGCAATGCGCGTAACTAGTGGTAACATTTGGTGGATAATTGCAGAGAAATAGCATTGGACACTAGCAAATTATGAGCTTGCATTGCATTACATATCGTCGCAGCGCACAAAGCGGCTAACAACGATCGGCGATTCGGTGCTACGGTATTGGGAGCGAAATTCTCTAATTACAGGTGAGACCCGACGTATTCCGTGTGATAACTGCAGCAACCTCTTTCGAATAGGCTCTAAAAATAACGGTCCAGGCGATAATAGTTAAAATATGTCGTGAATATTGAAGTGGCTGGATCTGGCGACATTCGGTATTACATGCGAACAGACCTATCTTCCTTCCCTTCCTCGTGAGGACACTAAATAAGAACTGAACGATAATTTCCTTCAGGTGTGAATTTTTGTTATAGAGGACAATTATACAAAATTGGGGAAGGATATCTTTTCCGGAACGAAAAGCTTACGCTGCAATCGTAAAGAATGCATATTCCGAGAGAGCGGGAGTCAGCGATTCCCCCAATTCCACGCTATGAAAGACTTAAATATTCGAATCCTCAACCCGTATCTCCATATCAAAGTGGCTCACCAGTGGGTCGCGTGAAACGCTTGCAAGGAATGTATGCCACCGAATGCCAGCGTTCGGCCATTTATATGCACCCACTCATTTGCACGCCTCGAGCACGCATGCACGGACTGGCGAATACGTGGGAATGTTCTCGTGGCATCGGGGAAATCGTTGTCGAGGCATGACGGTAAGTATGAAACCGTTGTGGAAATTGTTGGAGGGTGGGGGCGAGGGCGAAATCAAGGGATGGGGGCGGAGGAGGGGGGATCGGAATATGCACGAATGGAAATACTGTGGTCGGCGGGGGGTAGGGAGAAAGTGCTCTTGTGGAACGGGGTTGATGAGTGGGTCTTGAGAGAATGGTGAGGGGGGTAAAAGCAGGAGAGATGGTTTGAGGAGGATTGAGGGAGGAGAGAGAGAGAGAGAGAGGGAGAAGGTGGCCCGGGGAGCGACGGCAGAGGGTTTTAAAAAGGGATAGGTGTCGAGTTTGGGAGGAAGGGAGAGGGGGGGGGGGTTGGAGGGAGGGGCCAATGGTGAAGAGGGTGGGTAAACAAAGTGCACATCCCTTGTGATGTTGGGGAGGGGGAGGCTGGGGAGGTGATTCGAGGGTCTCCACGAGGGAGAGGGAAAGTATGGTTGCGGCAGGGTCCACGGGGAAGGGTTTTGGGGAGGAGGTAGTGGGCGCATTTGCGAGGGTGGGGGCAGCGGGTGGAGGTAAGGGGGCGTCGATCCCCAGGAGGGAGTCGTTGGGACGTCGTTTGTTTGCACTTGAGATCCATTCGAAGGATGCTTCCCAAAGTTCCATCCTCGCTTTTAAAATCGAAAAAAACGCTCTCTACCTCTCCACTTCCTCCATCCATCTCTGTCCTTCCCTCCTCACGTTTTCCTCTCCCGTTCTCCTCTATTACGCCCCCCACTCTGCACTATCTTTCCATCTCTTTCTCTCCGTGTCCCTGGCCGCAACCCATTTTTGTACCGAAAGCCCCAAAAATACTCCCGCCGGCTTCCACCCGAAATCCAGTACCCTATTTCCCTCTCTCCCTCAGTTCCCCCTCCTCCACTTTATTCTCTCGATGTTCAATTCATACATCTCTTCCTTTAATGCCTTTCCACGGTCATCCGATTCCATCATCTTTGGATGGAATCATCAGATTTTTATCGATGGATGCTTACATTATTGCATGAAGAAGTGACAATCCGCAAAAGCAATGAATCAATCCTCTGGGATAAGCCTCCTTGCTATTATTTTCGGCACAATTGCGCATTTCATTATTGTATTTCCTGCTCTTTTGTTTCTACTTAATACGCTGAACGTGACTTGCGTGAGTTTCTCGTCATGGGTAAAGAATCAAATATTCCCCATTTTATGGTGATTTGCAGTAGATGCTCTGATGTGATTATTTGTATCCCTACTTTAATTCATGATGATCTCGTGTCCTATTCTCATTTTTACTAAGTTTATCGTTAAAGAGTCTAAAATTAATTTTAACATGTTTTCACCATTTTCTATTCATCAAATGGCATATTCGTTACAAATATATTTTAATGCTCAGAGAGTTTAATAAAACTTTCATTTGGTCCGATACGCATTATATTCATCATTAGCATAAGTTAAACCGGAAATTGAGTCGTTTTATATATTTCCACTGTACTAAAATTACTTTTAGCGTAAATGACCAATATAGGCAGTAGGGGAGCCATAATTACAGAGAAATAGTATTTTTCAGCAACAGGCATCAATAAAAAAACAGTGGTGAAGTTGGTAAAAGGTGAAAAAAGTTGTTGAAGGCCGAAACACTCTCCCATTGTTGCTATGCTCTGCCATTGTGGACTAATTTTTTTCAATTTAGTCATTCCTTTAATATTTACTCAGAGTTTTTGTATCAAAAATTCCCCTTTTTAGAAACGCTGGCCGTAGATTGACGTCATCGATAAAACATAATAGGTAACTCATGTCCACCTTTATTTATTGTATGTAATTACCATGCATAACATTTCAGCGGTATATAAGCTTATCAAGAACCTAAATGTTTCCACAATTTTAAGAACAGCAAAGGCATAATAAATATTAAATTTAAAAGATATTCACCGACCAAGGGTCTCACGGATGCAAATTGCACAAAGACTAACAATAAGATTTATTGCGCTTATTCACAGCCGACCTATTAATTCCCACAAGGGGTGTCATTTGCGTCCAAAACTCGGAGATTATCTGCCAGGCTCGTTGCCAATCTTATCAGGATCCTCATCTTCATAATGGAACGAAAACATTCCTTGCGAAATAATAGCCAAACTTTTCCTTTAAAAAACTAATCTATCGTGGTGGAGCGTTTCATACCCTGATGACCGCCACATCTTCGTTTTTTTCGGCCGCATTTCTCCTAACGTAATCAATTCTGTTGACACTTTTTGATGGGATGCTAAATGGCCCGATATTATCATTTTAATAACTCCCATGGTCGCTCGAGCGGAGAGCTCCGCCTTGGCCCTTTAGTCTTCACCACTTTCCTCGCTTCCAACGTTCTTCCCTCAATCTCTCTCCCACTCCATTGCCTCAAAAGCCTGCCGCCACCCCGTTCCGTCCCGCCTCGAATCCATCAATATCTCCAACCCTTGAGCGCCCCCCATAAACCGACCTCTCTCTACCTTTACCTTCATAACCCGACAACTTTCCCTCCCTCCAGCTACCTCTCTTCGCCACCTACAAGGCCCACGTAATTTACGCCTCCCCCGTGGTCCACCCTCACCCCTGGCTCTACTCCCTCTCCACCATGCATCCCTAACCCTCCCCTCCCTTTTCCCTCCTCTCCTCGCCATTACCGGGAGTTTGTGTCCACCCCTCTGCACCACCCACCCCTTTATCCAGGCAACTTCTTCATTAACACCGGCCAGCTGGACGGTGAAAATTGCGGCAATGGATTCTTCGTGCTTCCTCCTCCGGGCGAGGCTGGAATCCCTCTTGCCGACCGGCCATCCCCTTCCTCAAACTGCGCCTCCCACTCCCTCCCGCATCCCTACTCCACCCCCACCACTCCCTCCACCATTTACTCCCTCTCTTCCCCGTTCACCCCACCCCACGAGACATTCTCCGCCGATACCCAACCCGAGGAAACAATTACGGGCGCGGTGGCAGGCCCTAAGGGGCCGATAGTTGCCCTTAGGATAGACCTTGGCTCGATTGGAGAGGAGACGTGTGGGCGGACGGGCAGTACGAGAGATGACGGGATTACGGAGAGAGAGGGTGAGGGGGGGGGGGGGGGGAGGAGGAGGAGGTTGTTGCCCATCGAAATGAATGGGGAGCGGGTACCCTTCAATGCCCCCGGCCCTTTGGTACCACCCCAGCAGCACTCCCCGGCAGAAAACTACCATGTCTCCATTCCCCGAGAGTTGGTCGTTACTCCCTATTTGCGGGATTATACTGTTCCGGTGAATGGGTTAGCTTTTTTCCGTCATGGCGTCCGATGTCTTGGTGCTCCTACGTTGAGAAAGCTCTTAAATTCACGAAATTGCGCATTTCCACAAGCTAATACTTGTTCCACCGAGCGCAAACACACTTGTGGCGCAGAGTTCATACGCATTGTTATTTCCCAAAAAATACAAGTATAGGTCAATATCAGCCACAACTCATAAACGAGATTAAAACTAATATATTAAAACATTATCAATAATAATGTACCACGCTCGTAATTCTATTAAATTGCACCACTTTGAAGTAAATGCCACTATACGTCAGACATCTCTACAACCCAGTTACTTCCATTACTTGAAATACACGTCAAATTCTTCTAATGCTAAACTCTATGTCGTATTTCGAACAACGCTGAATCATGTAATAGAATCTCTGCCAAGCACACGGCCCTTTGGTGGCATCCTGGATTCCATAAAGATGAACAGCAATGAATTTAATATCACTCAAGACTCTTCCTCTAAAATACTAAAGTGTTAATTCATACTACTGTATTTGGTGGTAAAGAAAATTAGAAAAGAAAAGAAAATTAGTGGTAAAAATCTCTTTCAGGTCATTTTTGATTAGCAAGAAATTAATATTTGTGATAAGAACTCAACTAGTTACGGAATAAGTTTATTAAAAAATGTATTATTTATTCATTTTGGCACCACAATACTGTTCACGCAAAACCGTATTTTAATACACAATTAGAATAAATTTCAAAAAACTATAACAAGCGAGTGTTTCCTTAATATTAGTCTACACAGCCTTTCCTCACATCCATTTACACAACCCTCCAGGTATGTTTCCTTTATTCCATATGAAATCTTGTTGGTATCCCATCACCAAAATACTATAAAGTACAACGTTGGATAGATCTTTTATAGAAATTTGAAATTTAATACCAGGCATAATTACCATTGCGTGCTCTTTACGATACGTTCCATGAGCTTTATTCGGATTAGTAGTTTGTTTCACTCACATGAACTTTAGGCCTGAAGATTCAAAGGTCAAAGGATGAACACGCCTTAAGGCTTAGTATTTTAGAGATACATTTATTAATTAACAATGCGTAAAATAATACTTTGGCTTGTTTTTCTTGTTTAAAATTTAAGTACATGTCTCAACAGTGAACAATGATTACAAAAATGCCATATATGCATATTCTCTCATTTCCAGCTACGACCCTATTTCGCGATTTTTCCGTGACGTATAATTTTGAGTTCCGTGCATTATTTTTTGGACATATCATCCATAAAATATTAAATGACTGTATTATTGAGATTTGTGCAGCATTTAATAGAATATTGATAACGTAGAAGTGACCTATCAATTTTAGAATTCTTTTTTAAAACATTCTTGGCTATTTAATGACAAGAAAGAAGTAAAAAATCCACAGTAGTAGTAACGGTATCCCATTGTATGATCATCAGCAATGAGTAATTTACGATCATGTTTATCTCGAATTATGAAATAGGGAGGAAAAAAAATACTCTCAGCACATCAAAAAATCTGACAACAACTTATATTTCGCCATAGGCGTTCAAAAATTACCCCTGTTTATTTCGTAGAGAGAGGTCGGGGGAAAGAAGAGGGTAAGCAGAGACCAAGAGTTTTCGGGGTAGGATGATATAATATATGGCCTATGAAAAAAAAAAGTTATTGAAGTGGCCGTGTGGTTCAGAGGGAGAAGGACAGGAGGAAGGAATAATAGGAGATGACGTCGGGAAAGGGGGGGGTGGGAGGAGAAGAGGGAGGGTGGTGCGTTAGCGGCAGAAGTGGGCGACGAAAAAAAAATGCATGAAGGCTATCTCAAGTTCACAGCCGCGCGTTTCCTTCGTCTGAGCGAAAATATAACGATTCTACGGCCCGAGCGCTCTTTTCTCCTTTGCCCTTCGGCATTCCTCCCGCCACAACGCCCCCGTCTTCCCAGCGACCCTCAACCCACGTCCTCCACAGGACCACCCGCCCTTCGTACACCTCCCGGACCCTTTTCACCCTCTTGCGTCGGGCGCTGGAAAGGGGGGCATTTTAAGGCGTGCGTCCTCGCCAGTCTTACGCCCAGCCGTCCTTCCGTCCCGCGCTCCTTCCTTGGACCAATAACGAGCGGCTGTTGTCCGCCCACGCACCCTCTCGAGGAGTTTCCTCCACCCAGTTCTGGGAATCGAACGGAGGCGTTCCCAAAAAAAAAATAGTGGGCAGCGATGATTATTTAGTGGATGGCCCGACATACGTAAGACACTTGTGGGAGACCATGATCGAGAATTTATCGAGCGTGGAAAGAAAAAAATGTTCACAGAATCCAACGGCCACGAAGACGTTTAATGGCAGCGTCGATGGCGAAAACAAAAACCGTGCGAACTGCAGATCATTCTCCAATTTATTTTTTGCTGAGAAAATAATGTAATGCACCCACATGGCCCTAATCATTTCTGGTCAAACAGGAGTACACCATTAGTGTACATAGTCTTATTACTTCGCGCTAATCGATGACCTAGTTGGCGAAAATTGGTCGTTTTGTACGGCATACTCACAATTGCTTCTTTAGAATTCAATAAGGCGTTGAAAAATATTCTTAATTTCTTACGAATAGGATAATGAATATATTTTAGACAAAAATTATCTGATAATAAGGATTGATGCTCTATTATTATACAAGAATGTGTTATATAATTAACAATTCTGTGTTCAAGCAATGTTACTTGTATGTACAAAATGTTAGAAAATATGAAGGGATATTTCCCGTATTCACATTCATGTCTATAAGAATACTATTACACAATTTAAAAGTAGTTTTGTATTTAAGTAAACCAGTACAAATGTCGTGATCAATTTTTGGAGAAACCTTTGGGCTCGTTAACTTAAACCCAAGCTATGTGATTTTTAGGTACCAGATTTTTCTGGGAAAATGAGAAGCAACAAATTACAGAAATGGTCTCCCTGCCCTGAAGTGGGAATTTAACACCCTTAGGCTTAGTCAATGGTAATCTCAGCCCTTACCAACCTGAACGACGATTGGATTGAGCATTGTGGTTTTATAGCAGTGAGTTAACTACAAAAAAATGCTTTGCAATCAAATATGAAAAAATGCAAGCAAAGTTCTACAGAAAATGATAGTTTAAAGCTATACTCTTCCCAATGAATTTGAACTGTACATGTATTATATTTTAGTAATCAAAATACTCAAAATATAATAACATTGAGACAAAAGATGAATAAAAGCAGAACTTGCGAAAAAATTCTTATATTCCCACATACGACAAAATAGGCATGGTTCTGTTTTCATTGGGCTAAAAACTACTTTCGGGAAATTAATTTTCATTACACATGGCTCATAATATTTTTTAGTATTATTTCCAATATCATTCTATTTTATCTTTCTACTTCCCTTAACAGCCCACACTTTGCTCAATGCTTCATACATTTTATGTATACGGTTCACATTTTCTCGTCAATTTTCCTTTTTACTTCCCGTGTATAATTTTCATCATAAATTCTTGTAATACGTATATTTAACCTCACTTGTGTTGATCAACACCCTCTTTCCAATAATAGAACATGAATATGCACCAGAAATCCTTACAATTGTACCCAAGACTACATAAGATGTAAAAACAGGATTAACGAGAAGTCCTTTTACTAAAGCAGGGAATAGGTATTGGACATCGTCAAGTAGTTTGAATCTTCCCTCAAGGCATGAAGAAATACTTATGACCTCAGTGCGCTCAACTAAGAGTGAAATGTTTTTCCCAGGGAAATAGGAAGCATCTATAGGTCAATAAAACATTGTCCTACGATTTACCTCTCTATCGCCATTTAAATATGGGGAACGAGATCATAAACATCACTTGAAACTAGAAACTTCCATTGAATAGATCAGTTTCATTGACCAATTTTAGGTATAATCAACATAATTAAACACTTTTATTATCTATTTATCCTGTTCAATTTTTTAATTTATCTTCCCAGTGACAGCAAAATAGAATGCCTAACTCTATTACCAAGTGAGGGTCATTGGTGACTGAAGTTCAATAATAGAATTCTAATAATTTCAGTCACGATGCCAACGTAATCGAATGAATCACAACCGGATGGAGAACCCTACCGACAAAAAAGGCATGGATCGATACCATCACTCAGCGTCGCAAAGAGCAGGTTACTCCCGAGCCCCGTGAAGATACTATTACGCGATTTTTATTCCCTTTATTCCCCGACCCACTCCGATCCCTCGACGCCTTTACACCGCTCCCCACACCTCGTCATCCTCGCTGCTCGCCGGCCTTACATGCAATCCCTCCCCATCGCAACCCTTCTCTTTACTCCCCGCCCTCTTTGTAGTCCCTCTCTTTCTCTCTTCTCATCCTACCCTCCCCAACCTTTCATCCTCTGCTTCATTTTTTTTACTACCGCGCAACGTCCCTCTCTCCCATCTATTACTTACTCCCCTCTTATACCCCTTCTCCTCCTCTCCGTCCTGCCTTTTACCCGCCCACCCTCCTCCCTCACGCCTTTTATCCCCGCCTCGCTCCCATCTATTTCCCTCCATAACTCTCTTCCCTCTGTTTAACACATTTTTCTCTCCCCCCCCCCCCCCCGCCACCCTCCTCCCCTCTTTCCCCAAGCCCTCCCTCCGTTTTACTCCCCAATATCAACCCGAATCTTGCGATTTTACTCCCCTCTCCCTCTCTCTCTCCCTCGCCATATTCTTCCTGTTCCGCCTCCTTTCTCCCCCTCCCAACTCCTCTCCGAGGACGCCTCCGAAAAGAGCCAAACTCATTCTCATAGCCCCTCTCCGACACACAGTATCCACCTGCAAAATCACTTCCCTCTCTTTCACCCAGACACACGATCCTCACTCCTTTCCCCACAACCCCCACACCCTCTCGCTGTTCTTTAAAGCACTCTCTATCCTTCACGGGTATCTCCTACGCCCATGGACCGCCAACATTCTCTCCGCGCCAGCAACCTAAACTGCCAGGCAGGGTCCGGGCAGGCCCGGGTTAGGGAGGCGGGTGCGGCTGCCCATCCCCCGAAATGGACAGCCCATGTGCCGCACCCGACAGAGTCGGCCCGGACCACGCCTCGCATGGGGGTGCGTGTCTGTGTGAGCGCGGAAGCAAACACGGGCCGCGGAACAATGCCGTGTGGCCGACGGGGAGACGAGGAGTGTTGGGGGGAGGGGAGGGGGGTTTAGGGTGATTTGGACGGGATTGCAGAAGTGATGGGAGGAAAAGGGAAAGGGATGTAGGAAGTGTGACGAATTGGAAAGGGGTGGTGGCATGGGCTGGGTGAGGGCTTGAAATGGGAAACGGAGGGGGATAGACGACAGAAGAGTAGTGGATCTAGGGCCGACAGGAAGGCAACGCGGTAGCGGTGGAGAGACTGATAAGGGGGAGTGAGATAAGGGAAGGACAGTCCACAAGATGCAAATATAAGAGAGGCTACTTAAAATGAATGATGACGTTGACAAAGCACACGGAATATGTTTGAGTGACTGACACGCCTCTGAAAGCAAGTCGCACATTTAATGGTAATAAAGGATATCAGTAAGCAAGGAAGCGATGTCTTTGACGAAAAATAATCATTAAAAATATTGAGCAAAAAATTCGATCACCTGAAATATCCACCTTAGGAAACATTTTATGGTTTTGCTATTCTGTTATATAAACATTTCACCTCTCCCGGTTTTACTAATTTTTCGACGCTTAGAAACTGTCTATTTTGCATGATCATTGACGTCAATTTATTTTACTTTGCTCAATTTTCCTACACACGAGCCAAGGAAATATAATTTTTCAAAGGAATGCTCTAATTTCTTTTAAACCGAGCCTGAAATATCCTTGGAGAAGCACAGCGAATGGCCAAATGTTCCTCATTTTACTCTGATCCAGGCAGAGACATGTTATCGTAATAATAATCCTAACAATTTATCAGGTAAAAATACGGCAGCTGTGTAGACTTTTCTCTCATCAAAGAACGAGTGTAGACATAAAATAGAGCATAAGTATAGCATTACTAAGAAAGGAGCGATATTCTGTAAAGTATATCATTTTTCAGTATTTAGCTTAAATTCAGGTTTAAAGCATGATATTCACATTTCCTCCCCAAATTACTGGTTAGTCACTTTGAAAATATTATACCGATAGAATATATTTAGTCTGAGTCTGAATACAGCGCGATCCATGTCTTCCTTTACGGCCTTCCAAGTTTTTATCCAGTAAAATTATTACACTAAGTCTTTGATATCTACTATAGGCACAATTATGTGAGGGGGTACCCAAAGCCAATGTCATCCATTAGGATGGAAGACATTTTCAGAGTGAATCAGTCAAATGGTTGAAAATAAAGCGCTAGACGGCCGGGAGGCACGTAAATAAAGAAGATAGGTGATACAATACATTCTATTAGTTAAAGGAGATGAATCGTCTACAGAGTCGGGGCATCAGCTAGTCCGGAGAAAGGCCGTTATTTCTTGGATTTAATAACTCTACATGGAATTCAACCGTTGGTAAAAAACCACAATCGATAGGTACACACATTCATAGAAGAGTAAATATGATTTAATGAATGTTTGGGCTAATAGAAGCTTACGACGAACACCTGGAATAAACTTTGCTTTTTCAAACAACTTATCCCCTCCTTTCTTCCACACAACTATTTAACTCCTTCACCGTTGGAATTTCAACCTGATTCCCTAGCTAATACGATAACAATTTTTGGGGAATTTTAGCCCATACTACAGCGAAACACAACCGAAAGCTGAACATACCCATGCAATAAATTGCCGCAGAGTAAAGAAAATTTTCCAACTCCCGAGGCGCTATTGAAAATGGCACTCGGAGCAAGAGAAAAAAATTACTGCGGAAAGGTTAAATACCATGTCGACAGAACCAATTCAAACTCCGTAGTTTCTGTTCAAACAAGGAAAGAGATAGGGGTTTTGTGAAGTGTGCTCGAGGCTCGAGGAGAATGGGGAAAAATAGTCGAAGCGTGGAGGGGAAAGGATCGCGGGTATTCCATGAATAGACATGGAGTTACGCTGGAAAAGACGGGAGGTCAAAGAGACGAAGGGATGTGGGAAAGAAAGTGGCGTAGGGAGGCCGAGGATCATCCACGAAGGGAAGGCAACGGCGGAGGAGGGGCCCGGAGACATGGAGGCCGAAAGAGCGGGGCATTTTTCAATAAGCGGGTAAGCTCCTTGGGCGTCTCCGTTGTCGGGAGAGAAAAGCAGTGTCCCCGGCAGCTCTTATGGCCACCATCGCTCCATCTCTGGGACGGGAATATTTCGCGCTGAATCTTTCGCCCCCACAGCCTCCGTCGCGCAAGCTGCCGCCCCACCCACCCACCCGGCTGGGGGCAAGCCAAACCACCACCCGGACCGCGCTCTCTCCCCGCGCCCTTCCACTCCCTTTTTGCGGCCCAACATTTCTTTCCGAGAGAGAGCCGTCGCTCGCAGCCGACCGCCACCACGCCCGCAGAACACGCCATACGCCGCTTGAAAATCCTGCCTGCCCCGCTTCCTTCCACCGCGCCTCGCACCCGCCCCTTCAACGAATTTCCTTCATCCACCTAAATGCCCTCCCCTCAAAAACCACCCTCGCCCCCGTCTTTTTCCACCTCCCTCACGCCGCCAACCCCCTTCCGGTCTACCCTCCTCTTTCTCGCTCAGCTTCCCTCGCTTTCCCGTGGATACGTGCCCGCTCCACACACATACCGCTCCTCCCCCCACGACCGCATAAACTCATTCCTTCCCCCTCTCCCTCGCACCGCGCCCTCCTTCCGCTCGCCCGACACAACTCCTCCCCGCCCCCCCTCGACTCATTTCCTTCGCCTCAGGGCGAACCCACCCGCGACACCCTCGGCAAACATTTTCATCCGACACTCACTCAATCTCACCCCCTGCTCACCCCCTTCTACCCCTTGGACCGCCTTCTCCCCGCATCGCCTTCCTCACTCCCTTCTTCCGCCTTCGCCCTCTGCCACCCCCCTCCCAATTCTCGCCCACACCCTCTCTATCCTAGCTCCCATTCCGTCGCACTACACTCTCCTCCCCGTTATCCACCCCCTTTTTCCCACAGCTCTTTCCCTTCCCCTCCACTTGTCTCCATTAATTTCGTGAACGAATGCTTTTTTTATCCTCCGCCTCTTATAAAATCCCCGGGAAATAAATATCCTGTAATCTTTTCGCAGAAATATCAAAGCAGAGGGCAAAAGTGCCTTTATTAAAATTTTTGTTGAAACATTAAACAGTTTCCGTTGCTATTTTTCGAAATGAATTCCCTCGTGAAATGTCAATTTCACTCCATGAATTGCTTTCTTACTGCAGGCTTACGAGCAAAAGACATGTACCAATTTGAGGTCAGGATGATAATATTTTACACTGCAGTGTGGTGGTTTATTAACATGCATTGTAAACCGGAATATTTCATGGATTTTGAGCGTTATTTATACTCGTAAATGTCGAAATACGTAGGCATGACTACATAAGGATATAAATTTACCGTCATCTAATGTCACTTTGAAAATATCTAGGAAAATACCGCATTTAAACGATAATTTTTATGTGAGTAAATGAAAATCTCAATCACATTTACTTGAAATATTTTTCATCTATTACCATGAACACTAATACCTCCTCTAAGACGCTATTTAACATTGAATCGAATCACAGATTAAAGAGGATTTACGGTATTAAAATTATTATGATGTTTGACAGCGAGGATAAGCAGTAAAATCATATCACTGAATAATATATTATGCCATTAATTTCCCTATCGTTTAGTCCTTTTACAACTAGGGTGGGAAGATGCAAATTTTCACCATATAAGTATATACAGCTGCACGGACATATTCTTTTACTAAATCGAGCATCTCAATAATTATTTCTCTGTAGATTTTTTAGGATGTAAAAGGTTTGAATATTCGTTAAAGTTTTGCTGAATTCGATTATAATACAAGTTACGGTTTAAAATAATTTAAAATCCGTATCACTGAATTGCAATTTAGAGATACGCATGCGTATTGAGATTATACCGCAAAACTGCCTCCTAGGACAATTTATATGAATGAGGCGCAAATAAATGGGAAGGAAAGTAGCTTCCTAGGTCAAATTATTTTATTCTCTCGGTGTGTGGTTGCGTTCCCAGTGAGTGCAATCCACTCTTTACTATCTTACGCTATTTTTTCATCTCCGTCGCCCCACTGGACTGTTAACTACCTTGGCCTGCGTTTCAAAATTATCCTCGATCTCTCGTAGCCTGGCCTTCTTTCCCTCTCCCCTTGCGGTCTAGCCTAATGCAGTAGTTTCATTTCCCTCCTCCCATCCATTCCTATCAAATGCCCTGAGCGCGTAAGTTCTCTTCCTTCCACCAGGACCAAGGGAAGGGACTTGGTCTCCTTCGCTCTTTACATTTATTTATGCGATCTCTTCTTTTTTTGGGGTAAGCTTTACGATGGTATGGGGCCACTTATGTAAAGTCTTACCATACATCCTCGTTTGGGATGTATACCTTGTTGCCTCATCTCTCTGGTCTGACAACTCTCTTAGATTACTCATAGTTACTGCGATTAAGTTAACACTGCATGAAAACTTTTATCACAACCAATTCAGAGATTTTTCGAAATAAACGAGGAAAATTATTTTATTTATATATGTTTCAGTAAATCAACTCTTAAAGAATCAATAATATGTTAGATATTTTTACGGTATTTTACCTTCAGTTTCACGAATATAAACCTATATGAAGAAGTTATGATACTTTAATTTTTATTCTTAAGGCAGAACTGTAGATTAAAGTATATACCATAAATCATTAATTTTACTTTGATCTACAATTACCTTAAGAATATAAATCATTCAATCGATACCACAAACTTCGATATTTCATTTAATCATAATATTGTCTTTTTTCATTGCACTAAAATGTCATAATTTTGATAAATGTCTTTACTTCCATGATTTTAAAGTTACAGGTAATTTCTAACTCTATTAAAATCCATCTTTTGGGTACTACGCCACTAAGAGTTGAACGAAAAGACTAAATACCACATATAAATACCTTTGTAAAACGCCATAAATAATAAACCAGGATGTATTAATAAGTAATGACTTTGTATATTTCCACAAAAATGTATTAAACCACGACCGGTTTCACCCACTCATCATCAGGTACAATAAGATATTTACCTCTGAGATCTAAATATATAGGCAACTGTGGGGGATTGAAAATTCAGGTGGGAGGAGGGGAACAGAATACGGAAGAAAGCACGAAGGTAAAGGAGATGCAATAAAGAGTGGAGATGGTGGTGATTCATCCCTGATGTTTGCTAAATTTTTGGCTTGGGGCATGAAAGGAAGTGGGGGGGCAAAATTGTAGTAGAACATCCAAGATGGGTGAGTGAAAGGGAAATAGGTTGTCATTAGCTAAGTTAAAATGTGCCTCTTTATGGAGAAAAATTTACAATTGCTCCAATGAGTCCATTTTTCTGCCTTTACTTGCTACGTTGATAAGTGTGAGATTGAAATCGCTCCAGTTTCCTGTGTCAATGATTTTTCCGGTAGACCCTGAGTGAAGTCCTGAATATGTTCCTTCGATCTTTGCTTGAAATTACGACCAGTTTGGCCAACATACATGGTGTTACAGTCATTGCATTTTAATGCGTAAACTCCTGAGTGCTGCTAAAGATCCCTTATATGTGTGTGGTTGTTTAATAAATTCCCGATATCAATTGTTTGTTAAGTGGCTAAACTCCAGGAATTCCAATATTCAATTTACTTGTGAGAATTGAACTCCACCCTGAATTTTCTTGATGTTACTATTTGTATCACCAATGATTAATTTGATTTTCAATTTTCAGGAAGCCCACTGCACAGGCCACGTCATCCACAAGTCCTCAAGTCACCACATTTAGCACAAATTGGCACCATTTCACTCCATGATAAAGATACTTACAGATATTCCACAATCGGAAAATAATTTTCAAAGGGAACTTGGAACAAAAAAGAAAATCGCGTCAATTAATGGCTACTTAAATCACGCAATAGAGAAAAATTCTCAGAGTCGAAAGAAAAAAGATGGCGGAAAGAATGATTTACAAGACCGTCCCCGAGAATAAGGAGCGACGTTGGGAAAATATCCTACCGCTTCATTAGTCACTAAGTCTCTAACTGTTTTTTCCTGCTACGGAACATGAAGCGAATACTATAAATATTTCAAGAAAAAGATTAGCGGTGGAATGAAAATGCCCATTTACACGTAATGACAGCTATGATTATCTAAGTTTAGTCTATACCACAAGTTACCGTCTATAGCACAAACAAAGAGAGACAAACTGTCCATCGTGATATCAGTATTTATAATAGTATTGATATAATAACGAATACACTTCAAATTAGCGTTTTTTCCCGTTAGATATCACGATTAGTGTTTTTAATAGCTAAATTCATGACAAATCTTTGAATTAACGCAAACACTAAATGATTATAAGAAAATCCTTAGTATTGTATATGTTTCAAAATGTATGATATGAGAGTACAATTAATAGTAATCCTTCGTAAAAAAAAGGGATAAAATGAGCGAAAATATTTTTCTTTAGCACAAAAATAGAGACCATTCAGTTCATCCTATCAAGATATTTAGCAAGATTGAGAATAGTGAACTAGCCGTAAAAACCTTAACAGAGTCACTCACTGATATGGGCAATCTTAGCACGATATTTCCTGTTAAAAAAATCCACCTTCACCATGATACAAATCCGAATCCCCCCGATTTTTGCCGTAAGCTGCCATCTGATGTATCAAAGAGTTCTAATTCTCTAGGCGGTTGATAATTTTCTCCATGGAAATCTTGTTGAGATACATAACGTTTACATAAAACTCTCTTACTGTTGAATGAGCGTTAAAATAAAATTTATGAAATTTCGTAGAAAATTCACCACGAGTGACTGGGGAAATGATGGTCTAAGGAAAGGAAATTATGTAAATAAGGCTACATTTCCCTTAAATTTTATCACTTGAGCGATGCGTGCTCAACAATGCGTGGCGTAAAAGATGTGTACCTGTACAAGTTGGAGAGTCATGGCAAGGAGGCGAAATAAGTTGGTACGAAGTCTACCGTCTCCGGGCGAAGAATTACAGCAATGGCATCCCGGAAAGTATGACTCGAAGTTGACGCTTCGAATACGAGGAAAGTTTTGAACATTCTTCGCAAGCGGACCAGAGTAACTTTTAAACGTTTGGACTCGATGGAAAAGGCAACCGTAAAAATATGGCACTTGCAGAAGATGCCGCCGAGGCAACAACGATGAATCCGATTCAATTTCCCGAGTAATAAGTGCCACCAAACGTCGCTTTAGTAACCGCTTAAAAGCGCCGGCCATTATCCACGCGAAGCGATAAAGAAAAAAGTCCGTCGCAGGATGTTTTCCCTTTATGACGTGAACGGCAGAGCCCCAATAACACGGAGCACTAAAAGGGGGGAAGGAGTGAGACTCGAGAGGAAGGAAGGAGCGGATTCTTTCGGGACGGGGGAGGAGGATGCGGTGTTTGGAAGAGGAGCTGAGAGATGGGAGGAAATGAGGAGGAATGAGGGAGGAGGAGCAGGAGTGTTGCCGTGGAGGGAGAGGCGAAAACGCGTCGGCGGTAGCGTGAGTGGAGATGCCCGCTGCAAAGTGAGGTGGCCGGTGGAATGCGTGCGAGGATGGCCAGGGAGAGGTCACTGGGGGAGAGGATACGAGAGCAGGAGGCAGGTGGTCGGTGGAGGGAGGCGTGAGGAAAACAAATAAAGGGGAATGGGTGCATTCCAATTGACGGATGGTCGGAATCGAGATCTGCTAAGAGCGGAGGCCCATATTATATGCCTTGACCAATAGGCATTGTTTAAGACTAATAGTGCTGGACTACTTAGTCCAGCAAATAATTTTTCTAAATGAAGAAAGCAATGGGAACTGAAACTGCCAATGGCGGTTAGCCTCATACCAAAGCTAAGCATAACAAGATTAAGGTAATGCACATTGTATTGGCACTTTCAACCTTCTGGATATTTTTCTCTCTGACATAAGGATTCGAATACGACTCATTAGACTGTCATTACGGGGCTAAAATCTTGGGGATATTTGATTTTTTTACAGTAATAAACATAATAAATACCCTTTTGCTGATTCTAAAGAAAACACTAAGCTTGGAAATAGGGAAGAATTATCTCAGCATACACAGATTCAATAAAATATCTCGATGTCAATATTTATCATAGACGAGATACGTCTGCAAGAGAAAAAATCAAACAAACAGCTAATTAGGATTAAAGAAAAAGTGATGATGAATAATAAGACCAATTATCATTATCCCTTTTTTGAATAATTTTCAATACGCGGGTAGCATGTGATTGTGCAGAGGCTTGAGGACTGATGCTAAAAAGGGTGTAATGAATATCTCAGGATTTCAAAAAATCGGAATTTTTATAGAGTAGACGTGATAAAGTGATAGACATGATATGTGCTAAAATCACATAGCGAGAACTTGGTTGGAATCAAAAGTATAATGCATAAAAATATATGCGTAAAATGCATACCAAATGTTTTATGGGTTATCAATTTGATCATAAAAATGAGACTGGAGAGTTTGTTCACTGAGAAGCTTGTTATTCGATATAATTCTTTTCAACCAGGACAAGAAGATCATAAATAGCTGGTGGAAATATATTTTTTTCAAATATACCAGCTGGCAAGCTACCTGTAAAAACGTAATCCTGTTAATGTACACCAACAGCCTTCAACCTTCATTCTCCGTCAACCATTTATCCTTCACAAATTTCATCCTTCCAACAAGTTACCTGATTTCAATTTTCCGCTGCTGGATTGTGAGAGACGTATAATCGGTAAATGAAAATTTATTTTACTATGTAGCTCCAAAGTCTTTGCACGCATAACACCTAGTGTACACTTGGTGTGGGTTACAACAATTCCAAAAAAATGTAGAAATAACCAGCATGACGCATCTGAAATATTTTATTGAGGTATTTTGTGATAGACATATGTATTACTATTTGATATATTTTGATGACTATGAGCACGAGAGCGGAGGCCTTCTGAAATGTTATCAAATATGTAACTTGCGCCAAAATATGGAAGCTCAATGAGCATTTAAAGCCATCAGAGACCATGAAAAAAGGATTAAACCACGAAAACCTTTATCAATCTCCTAAAATTATCCACTATAGAACTGAGAGAGGGAGAAAAGTGCTGAGGAGATTATAAAAGGTATGAATGAAAGCATCGAGAAAATCAAAGTCAGTAAATCAAAAGAGAACAATGAAGATCAGAATTTATTTATGAGTGAGGAGAAAGGCTGGATGAAAGGAGGGCGTAAATTGGAAGGAAGGCGGGTAAGTGAAGAGCCCGAGTAAGGATCGGGTGAAGTGGAGGAGTAAGGGTTGATTGAGGCTGAAGGGAAACGAGAACAACGTGGGCATACAGGAGGAAAACAAATGAATGAGGGAAGGTAGAATGAAATTTCCAGGTTCCTCACGTTCCATTGACGATGGAAATGGAAGTCCATTCCTAAGTGTATGATTTCTTTATCGCTAATTGAGTAGGAGTGGTATTTTTAGCGGAATTAGATTTTAAGGGGCCCTAACTGTTTGGGTGATATGGCATCCTTTGATCTAACTTAATCCTATGAAGTACTAATGCTATCCAAGATACTGATTCCATGCCCGAGGCGAAATTGAAACCCCCAAACTGTGGTTGTCAAACTGACGCTTCACGCTAGAGCCTCGCAGGTGGAATAACGCCCATGAAATCCAACATTATTTATTTATCCATAGCACTAATAATGGGTGGCTTAGCCCCAATATATCTGAAGAGCTTTAACCTCAAATAATGAATTTCAAAGCAAGAATACGTAAGTATCTTTTAAAGTGGTTCGACTTTCTGTGCGTGATTGCAGAGGAAAGTTGACACTCCATCCAGATATTAAGCAAGTTAAAGAGGCAGGAAACTAAATAACATTAAAAATAATCCCAAAAAAAGACATATTTGCTATCTTCCTGTGAATTGTAAAATCACCATACTCTCACAATCAAAGGAAATATGAATTGTATGAAATATTCATAGTCAAAATGAGAAGAGAGATTAAAGGAAAATGAGTGTTGAAAGCCTGAAAGGATCGGAGAAGTGTGTATCAGGGAAAACCTGGAGCGGAATGGATACAGGTTTCGGGAGAGTGATGAGAGGAATGAGGTTGGGGAGGATGAACAGATAAGTTGTACGGAGAAGAGGCACCATCTAAGTTATAAAGGACCAAGTGAGCCGGCGTGGGAGGTGGGCGGATCCAAGAAGAGCGAAGACAAGCATTGGAGGGGGTGGGTGTAGCAAAGGTGAGGGTGGCGCAGGGGAAAGAAGCGAGGAGGATGGCGAAGGAGTTAGGCGAGCACAATCAAGTCGGATTGGGAGGGGTGGTGGTCAAGGGGAGGAGTTGAGGGGGAGTAGATAGGTAAGGAGCTCTGTAAAGGGAGGAAAGGGAGGGCTACGGAAAGAAAGAATGCGAGGTCTGAGAAGAGGAGGAAAAGAGGACAATGGCGAGCAAGAGTGAAGCGACATTTTCCCCTCGGGGAAGACGACGGCTACGACGAGCCATCACTTTTCACAATCCATTAAAAACGTGCTCTCCAAACCGTCATGTCGATTCGTTTCTCTCAGTCACCAGCGTGATAACGTCATAATCCTAACAATCTCCCCTCACATCTTGCTCCCTGCCTTCCTTCTACTCACTTACTCGCGCCACTTCACCCATCTCCAAGGTTCTCGGTTTCTTTTTCTGAGAAAAGAGGGAAGCACTCCCTCCTTGGGGATGACTCAATAATTCGAATTGGGGAGTAATATTCCGTCGAAAATTTTATTACGCTTTCAAAGAGGAATTAAAAGAGCCGACGTATTTCGCCTTCGCTGCAACCGCTCTTCCCTCATTTCACGCCGACTTGAATTATCGAATGAGATACACGAATTAGAGAAAAAAATATATTGCAACTTCAAAAGCTATTCACTTCCTCCGTGGGGAATTGAAGAGAAATCCCATTTTTAGCTTCTTCAACCTGAGAGAGCGACGTCGAAGTAATCTGCGTTTTTTAGCTGGCATCGACATCACTCCCCGCTTTGTAGCAGAATTGTATTTGCGAAGGGGATAATACATTTAAGGAGTGAACTTTAATACAGCTATGCTAAGTTTTGATTCTTTTTTATTCATTTTAAACAGGAAATGTAGCAAAAATTCAACGCACATTTCATGAGCAACGCAGAAATGTATGGAAAATAATTTTACCTCTACGTGAAATAATCATTTCCGGAAAAAAGGTATAAAATATCCAAATTAATAACAATGTAAGCTAACTCATTCGATAATATATTTCTACCCAGTTTAAATATCACAATCACTTCACGAGTCAACATTAAAAGGGAAGGATTCATTGATAATCATTAGTGTTTTGGCAGTTATCAATACTATTTCTGGGGAAATCAGCGTATTTCTTGAAGATAATTAAATTGAAACCATAAGCGGAGTATACCGAATAATTCTTCTTTGGATAAATGCGAAATGACATCGAAGTATGTAGTCTACAGAGTCTACATGGATATATCTAGTCTACCGTATAACATTAACACAACTGTGAAAATATAAGACACCGAAAGAGAATACACAATACGTGAGTCAGCAGTTAACTCATCGCACTCAGGAATATATAATTTCGCCAAAATCCCAGAAAATTGCGTCGTTCACATAAAAAGTAACGGAACTTTAAATAGTAGAGACAGACTGGTATTATCTTGGGCGAGAAAAATAAGCAAACCCTAGAAATCTACTTTTTAAGGAGGAGCAATCATTTACAAAATGCTGAGAGAAGCAGCATTGAGTATTGATAATAATAGGAATAAAGTTTATACGCGTTCTGAACTCATGCACGTAAGAGACCTTGGCTGGTAAAAGCATCGTTTTCTATTTATTCCCGTCACATTACTCTCGAGAAAAAAAAATATCCACAAAGGAAATTAAAATTAGCCTTCTACCGATAACTCTGACGTGTCACTGCTCTAAAATTTCAGGCCTGCACTTGTAACATTTCTTTCTTCAGATCAGTATATTTAAAACCTAACTGATTGTCACGTAAAATGACGTTTGTTCTCTCCTTCCTCGCTTGTGCAGCATTTTGTCCTCAGTGGTGGTGTTTATATTCCTCGGTTAATTCCTCGACACATCATATCTTCCCTGTCTTATTTTTCACCAACTTTCATCATACTGAATTGTTATTGCTCATTCTTTAATTTAAAAAATCAGGCGTTATCCCAGGAAATATATTCCATATACCTACTTATGGTTGAGTTTGCACATAATATTATATGTTGTTCCAATTTGAGATGGAAGATGTCATTATTTTTATTTTATCACATTATTCTTGTAACCGGGGAAAATTGTTGTATCTGATATGTATTATGTTAATTTATCCGATGTCTTAAGTGTGAATCGTTCAACGGAATAAATGTTAATTATTATTACGACCCCATTGTCTAAAGAAACGTTAACTCTCAATACATTACAATTCCCAAACACCATTAGACTCCTTTTCTTAATCCAATTGAACTGAAATTATATACCTCGTCCCCAATTAGTACTAGCAATGAAATTCAAAGCGTATGATCTCGGTAAAGCCTAACGCAATACGGGATGATAATGTTAAAAATAAATTTATATTTCAACTCTAATTAGCACTCAAACTCATCCAGTTCTTTAAACTCAGCAATCACTCACTGAAAAAAGTTTTGAAACCTATATTATTTTTGCTTTGATAGTGAAGATTACATGGTGAGACTCAATTATTCTAATTTTCATACCTGAAAAGCTGTTAGAATTCGTTCAGTCATCATTTGGAACAAAAGTGCCGTACTCACCTGAAAAAAGAGAAACTAGAGTTAATCACACGTGATATATAACTCAATGAAATACAAACATTTAACTTAACTATTGTTAACTAAATTGAGAAATATAAAATGCTACTAGAGAATCACTGACAAAGCATATGGACAAATCGCATAAAAATGTTAACGTTCGTAAACCGCAAATATTACTGTACTGCACTGTCACAAAAATAATTGATATTTTCACCTGCGTGGGTACAAAAATAATTCGACATTCATATATATTCACATATATCAAAATTAAAATCGGCTTCATTTCTACTAAACCATCATTTGGTGAAATATACTATGGCTCTTTGGCAATTGAACACGACACCGAAAAAATACAGGAGATTGTCCATGTTTAGATCGTGGAAAACTATTAGTTCTCATCACGGGCGTGAAAGCAATAAAAAAATTCAATCAATATACAGGATGGCATTTCACTAATAATAACAGTTTCATTTTTTTCTTTTGTCTTTTCCCAACTTGTTGGGATGAAGCAATTGCGGAACATCCTCTCACTCTATTCCACCACAGTAGAGGGAATCAAAAATTTAGAAATTTAAAAACACGAGAGAGCTCCGCAAGGGAGGATGGTGGAATTTCGCACCCTAAACACTCAAATTCACAGCAAGTGATCGGTAAATGAGTTTTTCGCCACGCTCACCACGCAAAAGAGGGCAAAAAATGAGGGGAGGGAATGAGTTTCGCTCCATTATCCAGTTATGCAAACCATCTTCATTCCATGCTCACTTAGCAAAATAACATTTAGTGTTTGTTCCAATTGCATCCTCCCTTAAATGTCCCGTCTCTCAACATGCGCAGTTCGGCTTGCCCCTCACCGTTCGCCCTCTCTCTGCCTTGGGCCAGGGAGAGGATACTTGGAACTTTTGCCCGGAACGAACTGGACGCGCCCGAATGTTTTCGGACGCATAAATTAAGCTCGCCCGGTCCTTTCAAAATGAAAGTACAATATTATCTTTCCATTATTAGCTCCATTCGTGCAGTTTGTTATTCCAATCGAGGAAAAATTGAAAGGGTGGTGAGGAGGCTGATGCATTGCCGATCTGTGATTCGGGGGAGAGTGGGAGGCGGTGGTGACGAATCGCGACCGCGTCCACACGCATCCCCGCCTCTCATGCGCCCCATCGCGGAGAAAGCGTCGTTTTCCACACCACGTGAGAGAGCGATTGGATATCGATTGGGGGTCCGATGGGTAGCTAGCATTTGGTGGTATGAGGTACCCCATAGGTTTGGTGGAGGTAAGGGAGGGGGCGAAGGGGGCATCGAGAGGGTCATCGGGGGAAGGAGATTCGAGGAGAGAGAGAGTGGAGCAAGAGGGAAGGTGCGGTCTCACAGGTGGCAGCAGGTGGGAAAGCGACCGGTTTGTACCACCAGGGTGGGAGACGGGGGATGGAGATGGAAATAATCGGAATTCGAAAGCAGAGAGATAGTATTTAGGGTAGGGACATGAGGGGTATGGATAGGACACCGAAGATTTGTAGGTGAAAGGTAGGCGGGGACGCAAACGTACGTGAGATCGCATGCGATCGCATCCCACGTTCGCGCTTGTGGTGGGGGAGGGACGGATAGAAATGGGGGAGATCGGGAGGGACTGAAAGGGTGTGAAGGGTAATGATATCGGAAACATGAGAGGGGAAGGGCGAGATGATGTTGCTTCTGTTTGGGAGGAGGGGCAGAGGAGAGGGACGAAATCCACGGAAATGAGTGCACGTGTGTCTGTACAATGTGTAGGGAGAGGAGAGGATATGGTAGGGGGGGGGCTCATAATGAAGAGACCAGAATTTTAAGCGAAATGGTCAAATTAGGGTTTGGAGGAGAGGGCAAGTCACGGGGAGGGGGAAAACGAGCGAAACGTAGTGATGCGGGTGGGAGGGAAACGACGATCGGGAGGCTGGGGGGTCGCGTAGTGTGGGTTAACGGATAGGGCCTGGGATGGGAGAGTGTATGCAGCGAGGCTCGGAAGCGGCAGTGCATCCCGGTTAAACCCAACGCTTGATAAATTGCCACTAGATGCGGTGTGGTGGAGCAATCCTAATAAGCGGAAAGATTTTTTTGGGAGGGGACTATCCCATTTCATCCCGAATTCGGGCTGGCGGTTAGGGAAACAGAATTTACACGGAAGCAGGAGATAACGCGCTGTCTCACCTGTTAGACGGGAGGAATAGCTGCGACGATTTCGACAGCCGAGGAGTTTCCAAAAGGTTTCGGGCAAGACTGCGTCAACAAGCCATGCTAATTAGCTTCACGTCGAGTCGGGCAAGAAAAGCGATACAACGAGTTTGCATCAACATGATTTGCATTATAATATGCACCGCTTGGTTCCTCTTCCCACAAATAAACCACACTCCCTTGAAGTACGCCCAATCAATTTCGCCAGGACTGCTGTATTCGGAACGGAATAAAAAGGCGGAGAGCGACTAGAGAGCGCGGAAAGAAAAAAAATACAGCGTCGGCAGCCGCTGCCTTCCCCGTACGTTTAAGCCATCGCATTACCGGCTCAAAGTTTGCGATGAAAAATGCAAAAGACTTTTATACACTTCTGAACATCGCCGAAACTTTGAAAGTTGAAGACATTTCCACGGTACTTGTGGCAAGATGGAGAGACAAAAAAAGAACTCCCCCTCATGAGTCTCTATTTTGACTGCACTTCCGATTAGTCCCGAAGCATAAATGATTCACGGAATGCCAAAGAAGGCGGGGTGATGGGCCTTAAGTAAGGGAGCGGCTGTGGGAGGATGCGGGACTCGCAAGAAAGAGACAAAGTGGTCAGGAGCGGCGGCGGATGAGAGAGGAGTGGGCGAGTTTGGAGTGGTTGATTCGGGTAGGGTGTTGGCCCTTGGTTTAATTCGCGCGAGCAGGGAAGAGGAACGAGAGGGGAGCTTACGGTAGGCGTGTATGTAGGGCAACAGGGAGGGAGAAGAGCTCCTTTTGAATGAGCGGTGTGAGTGAGAGAGAAAATGAGGAAAAAAGGAGGAGGGATGAACACTTGATGACCGGCGTGGTGAACGCTTGGGATGGAAAGAAGGAGAAAGGAGAGGAGGGAGAGAGGGGGAATAAAGAGAAGGAGGAAGAGATGTACGTGAAAGCAAGAGAGAGGGAGGATGGAAGAGGGAGAGGGACGGAAGGAGAGGAGGAGGGTTGCAAGGTTGGCAGGGACGCGAAGGGAGAAGAGGGAGGGCTGTAATTTCACCAATGATTGATCGGCCCCGTGTTTGTGATGCTGCCAGGTCCCGTAACCTAGGCAACTGAGCTTTCGCTCCGCCCAGCGCCCGCCTCCAGTCCACCGCCCACCGCCCTCCTCCCCTTCTCCCCCGCGCCAGTCCAACGCCAGCCAGCGCCATCTCCTCTGCCACCCCCAACCATCGCAGCCAGCCTCCTCCCTTCCTTCGCCCACTGCACCGTCCTCCGCCCCTCCCTTCCTCCAGCTCCTCGACCGCTGAGGGATAGTCGAGCAAGATTCCCTGCCGGTCTCGTTTCGGAGGGGCCCAAGGTCCGGCCCCGACAATGTTTACGCTGTCGGAAACAGGCCCGAGATGGATTGCCGAAACACCTACCATCGATTGGCATCGACTTTCTTTTTTTATAGCCAAAAGAAATTACGGCGTTACGACATCCTTGAAGTGGTTATGGCCGCTGGAAACGCGAGTAATATCGAAATAACTGCCTGTTAACGTTAACATCCAATGAAAGCCCCTGAGGGTTTCATGGGTGTCGTTTGATGAATCTCCACAAGCGGGGTCCGGCTTGGACCGTTTTTTTTCCCTTCTTTTACGAGGGCCGGGGTCCAGGACCCGATCGCAGCCGCTGCCGCGGATTGATCCCCAGTAGGCCCTCAAGGAAACCCGTCGGTGAAGTCAACGACAAAAACCAATTCTATCCTGGGACGAATGGCTTGGAGGGCGCCTGTTATTCCACGCCATGTACTTCATCTGTCCCACACTCTCGCCTTCGCCTTCACTCATCCCTCTCCGTCCAAGCCTTGCGCTCCTTTCCCCACCTCCCGAACAGTAATCTTCTCCTCAAAAAAAAATCCCAATTCTCCCTAGTCAGAACCTTTCCAATGGGCCAGCATCGCCTGGGAAGGCGGACGTGATCGCCGTCCTCATCCGCGGGTTCAACACGTGACTGCAAAGGCCTCTTTTTTGCGATTCTCGTATTTGACGGCGCTTTGTCTAAGTCACTAGAAACCATCTTGGGTCGGATCGTGAGCGGCCCCACTTGTTAGGAGGGCCGTTCTGAGGGCGATTTTTTTTCTCGCTCTCTCGCCAGTTCTACTCGGCGTCAGAATGATTTTTTTCTAAACTTAAAAGCGTAGACCCTAATGGCGCCCGCGCTGTCATGACTAATATTTTCCATTTTGATGGCGGCGCTCAGATACGTCAAGGCAAATAATGCGGGTGGTTTGGAGCTGCTTTCGGAAGAAATTAAATTGGTATCATATTAGTGTGCTTGTACCCACTATGAATTGCGTTCGTCGCGCAAGGCGTTGAATTGAATGAAATGGGAAGCTATTTTGACAGAAGACAAAAACTAGTGCCAACGTAAATGCTTCTTAGAATAAGGATAATAAAAACATCTCAGGGATGTGGATATAGCCGTGCTACGTAAAATAAACCATATAAAACAATCTTTCAACCAGATTATACGCCATAATTTTTAGAATATTCAGTAAAAGCAACCCTTTCACAAAGAGAGAAATCAATATATTCATAGTAAGAACTTCGTATGCAGTCATTAATGATGAGATATGAAAAATAAGCTCTACTCTCTTTACGACAAATATTGATGGGAATATATCAAAACACGCATGTCTCCTATAAGCTCGAATACCTTCAACATGAACCACACTCGAGATTTCCTTTCCCTTACAGAATCCACCCGGTATGCACCACCCAAATATATAACCGCCCTTTTACTCCCCGCGCTCATACTTTACGTACCGTCCCTTCAGCACGTAGCGCCCTTGACATCTTCCGCATCACATTCAGAGAACTTTCTAGCTTTACGACTGACTCACCGTGAGCTTACTTTGCCATGCCAAGGGATTTTTTTTCAATGCCACTCTTTGAATTTTTTCTCTGTTGTCCATAATATGTTTTATGCTCAAGCAAAGGTCGTGTGCTTATCCGTGAAAGCCGCGGTACAGCTCGGCATGGACGGTGAGTGCTGTGGGGATGATAACTTATCTCCTGACGGGGTCCCTCTCGTCGCCTGGATCTTAGCCTTCTTTACAGCGTATCACACGCACGCCGACCACATCTCCTGTTTACCATAGCCAAGGCGTTAAACTTGGGTTACTTCTCGTTGTGCCATAAGTAATGGCCTTAGAGCGAGACAGCACCGAAACGGCAAAGCATGATTCAGCAAGCCCTGAAGGAAAATGACTACCATGTGCTGAAACTTTAACTAAGCATACATTGAGGATATCGTAACTTCAGAGTTTTTGAGCAACGCAACCCCGTAATAGCAGAATATAACACGCATCTTGACGAGTAATGAGTCAGGCACAAGATACTACCAATATTTCATACACTTTAATAAGAATCAGACTTTCCAGAAAAGTATAGAGAGCGCTATATAGTGTGAACTGCTTATGAATATGGGAATTAATCCGTCCATGTTCCAGGTAGCATTTATCTGATGATTAATTATCCCTTCAGAATGATGGATCCCATCATGTGTACTAAACCGGGTAATGTCTCCGGCAATACGCTATGCAATGTCTCCACATTTGTTTTGTCAAATGTTCCTTCGGTAAAAGTTGGTTTTCATCATGCATCCCTGCTGTGCATACATGGCTCATTCTCTGTTTCTATCAATCAATACAATCCTGTTTCTATCGTGTCCCTATTACAGTCGAAAAATGATTGCTTTCTTACCATCTTGTTTATTTCCTCTTCTGCACGTCGCTCTATGGCAAAACAACAATGAACTATTTTTCTATATTATATTCAATATTATAGTTCCGCAGAATGCTAATTATTTATCATAAAATTTACTGCAGTTATGTCTGTTTATGCGGTAGAGATAACTTTATACAATCGTGGATACGGAGAACACCGCGTCATCTACTCAAAACGCTAAAAAAATCTCCATAAGATGCCCATTCGTATTTTACTCATTTTTGTTACAAAAGAATTCGTGTGCACGAATGAAATAGTAAAGCTTCCGCAGAAGAGCAAAAACCTCATGTTATTTAGTACGTATGTAGTGGAGTTTATACTTCCATTTACACTTTCGATCTCTCAGATGTATCTAACAAGTCGCTCACCGTTTTGCCATGCATTGTGGTGCAGGGAGTAGTTCAAATTAAATATACTTTCACAATAATACTCTTTATTCTGTTAAAATTGAAATCAACATCACGAAAAGACACCACACACTGAGAATTGCCACCTACAAGCTTAATGTTTATCCCAAATAGAGTCTCCGTCACAGGCAATTTAGTAGACCTCCCATCCCGGGCCTAACCAATTCGGTGGAATACGTAAGATTCCAGCTCTTCAAAGATTGTTGTATCAATCATTGAAAAATGGTTCTCTGGCCTAAAAATCATTCTAATTGCTTTGTTATCTGGTGTGAACACTAATTACTTTCGAGAGCATATTTTTTCAAAAACGATAAAACTAATGTAGGACACAAGTAACTACCTATAAAAGACGCTTGTATTTCAATATATGACAGTATTTCAGTAGTTATAAAGTATAATTAATTCATGAGCAGTACATGAAAGCGATAAGGTAAGAAAAGATGGAACATTAAGGAAAATGAAAGCTGGATGGGAAATGGATCCAAATGAAATTCAATAGATTTCAAATTTCCCGTACCAGTCATGAATGACTTCCGTACGAATAGGACTCCGCCATTGTCGAGTTCCCTTACCCTTCTGTTAGAATCCATGTACGTGTCATGTGGGTAAGGCAATCAACTGGGAATGCTTGATAGCGCCAATGAAGTGCATTACAACAACGAGGAAGTTTAAAAAGAGTAAATAGGAATTTACAAACATATTCTGCAAAGAGCAGAAGAGGAAAATAATTCAATTATATATAATATTTAGCCTTATTTTCAGAATTCGGTTGAAAGAATCAGTAATTAGGGATAGTTATCATTAAGTTTTTTAAGTTTTGAAGTATTATCTAAGATAATTTCTTCAGATAATAATAAGTATCACACAGTAAAATCTGATAACATCAAGTTATTATCATCTTTCTATTAACAATCACGATATCAACAATTATCATGGATAATGGGACTTAATACATGATGCAGTTGACTTGTTAATTAATAAGAAACAAAAAAGGAAAAATAGGAGCAAATTAAATGAATCCCATGAAATAACTAGTGTTAGAAGTTGCAGCCAACACAAATGAAGAGCTATCGGATGGAGTTTAGTGACGAACATGAGAATTCAATCCAAAAGGAAAACCGGCTGATCATAGCATTGGCTTGAAAGGCATATAGGTTTGAAAGTAGATACATACAGTAGAAAGTGTCCACATAAATGATTTGTGTCTTTGAAATGTTTGATGAAATGTGAGTACAAAAATACTATCACTTAACTTTCGTAGTACCATAACGACCACAGTTAAATTAACCCAAGTTATCTGATGAAGATCATCGTACACCAATCAGTAAAAAGATTATGAAATTCAAGGCTAGCACTCTTACTCTGTATGCGCACCAAGATTTTTGCGAAAAATTTAATCCATTTGTGCAATTTATTTCTGTCAAATTCTTTTTTGGAACATATATCTTAACTATAATAGCCATTTAGTTACCGTCGTACGTGAACCATATAGTGTCTATGTTTAATGAACTATCCTTCTTATTCTGCCTTAATGTCTTCCTCAATTGATTTCGATTACTTTCAACAGATTCTGAATCTATTTTAATGTTGGAGGAATTGAAATACATCCATTAGAGGTTATATGACTGTTGTGTTTCCATATACATACTTGCTCAATACAAAATTTCATATTTTTGTGGTTAGTACTGCCTTAAAGCCGTTATAGACAACTATTTAAATTGCACAGATTTTCGCGAGATCACATACATAAGAAAAATTGCTCCGTGTAAAGCGACGGTTTGCGAGGAGAAATTGCGAGTGCGTGAACGCCTGCGTTCGTATTAGAACATATATTTAAATCTGGTAATTCATTCCCACTTGGTAAATCTCGCAGAGATGGTGGAAACGAAAGGTAACTATAGTTCTAACGATTAAACAAAATGCTGACGGCCGAGTGGGGTTTGTTTTGTTTACAATAAAATATTTCAGTGGTGCATGAAACGCAATAATCATGAGCTGAGTGATTAATCATGTGAAATTTATTATATTTCCTCGCAAATGGGAGGTCTCAATCTCGTGAACTTGGCCCACTGCCTTGTGGTCGCTCTGCAAGATGTACAAGACTAGAGATTCCATTAATTTCATCGGAAACAATAATTTAATAGCGGTAATGGAACTTCGTTTACGTTCATTTAATCGCTAATTGATCGATCTAACAGTATAAAATTACATATTTATGATATTACCGCTGACTGACTGTGTATATCCAATGAATCATTGTGCCGTGTAAAGCTGTCAAGCATTGTTCTCGCAATTCACTGCGTCACGGAAATTCGCAGAGAAGTGCTCAAACTGTTACTCTAGATGTTACTTCAATTTGCGCAATTTCTATAGCCATGTAAAAGGGTATTTGAAGTGTATATCTGGATCATGCTCCTTAACGGCAGATATGGAAAGTCAGAAAGAGCAGCTAGAAAAGCAAGACTGAGAGATCTTAGGAATATGTAGCTAAGAGCTTAAATATGCCAAACTTGTACATGATATCTTATTCCTTCATAACTTGTTTTAAATAGGAATTGGTGCTTTCCCGGAGTATCTGCTTCAAGAATTTTTCTCGGGTTGTCCACCGGGTAAGGGTGTCCATTTCACTCCACTTCAGGGCGAGATGATCTTGCCCTGAAGATGACCCTCGAGTCGAGGATCGAAACGTCGGTCGAAATGGACGCCCTTACCAGGTTGACAACCGGAGAAAAATTCTTCTTTTCAATAAGATGAAAAAATACCTGTACGCATACATGATGGGTGACTTGAGATTCAAAATCTACTTCAGGATAATATGCAAAAAATATACCAGATAAAATTGAGGATTTACAGAAATTAACAGAAAAAGAGGAAGTTAACACAGAAAAAGACAGTTCAGGTGAAAAATTTTTAATGAAGAAAGGAAAACCTATAAAAGCGCGAGGCTAGTTTGTGATGATACCCGAGAGATGTACAAAAACATAATGGCACCACTTAAATTGACATCAATGAATATACAAATATTCCTAATTAGTAGGTACTGCATTTATGTACCTAAGAGAGTTGCTGGTTGGTAACGTATCACCCAAAGTTAAAATCAGCAATGATAAAATTAGAAGCGTAATCACTTGAGCATGCTTTCACTGTCATTACAGTTCCTTATAGAATACGAGTGGAAATTTCGAAGGAATGAATATGATGGAAAGCGAAGACGTAAACTGTTCATATTTTAACGGAATGCAAAGGAAAATAAACTAACAATCAAACTATATGTTAAGGTATGGAGATGTGAACTGTAGAGAAAATTAAAATGAATAAGAAAAAGCAACAAAAATGAACAATGAATATAAGATTGAATGACGGACATTAACCTTTAAGGACAGAAAAAAGAAAGATGTTGCTGAGAATAAGCTGAAATAAAATGTGGACACTCACTGTATAAATAGGCGGTCAGGTACCACAGCAATACTTTTACCTAGCAGGAATCGAAAGTACTTGTAAGAGTTGCATACAGAACAGCTTGCAGGTACGCAAACGACTAAGAATGAATATCAGTCATGTTAGGGATAGAATGTAAAAGGTAACTACCTATCCGCACAGAGAGTATAGTTAATGAGGAAAAGAAAATATATAATCTTGCTCACGCTACAACCTTCGGCAATGAAAGAGAATACAATAGGTGGAAATTGTGGGACGAGGTAGAACGATTAGAAACTCTGGCAAGTGATGTGACATATAGGCCGATGATACCAACAAGTGGAAGGTACGATATTGGTTGAGCCTTAATTCCAGCAACTTTCTACTCACGTAAAAAGAAAAGAGACAACTATGCTATGAATTTTATCCCGCAAAACTTGCGTTTTACATAAAAAATACAGCATATATCCCTTAGTAGAGTAGGCAAGAAAATGATCAAAATTAATGAAAAGGAAATGAAAGAAGGGAATTTTCTAGAAGCTTCATGATTTAGTTCAAGACGGTTTCCGTCGAAGAATATACAACCTTTACACGATTGGTTCTTACTTTACGCAGAAATGACAAGTTACTAAAACAAAAAAAGAAAATTATAGCTTGTGTAGGAACATTATAAAGAAGAATGAAATACAAAAGCATAAACGTTAGAAGTGGACAAATGATAAGTAGAAACAATGCCATGAAACAAGGTTCTAAAGAGTTCCAAATATTGACCACTACGGAAAAAGGATGAGCATGAATAAGATATTTTGACGCACATGGTTGAATAAGGATGGACCTGGTGAGCAGGAGAGAGAGATGGATGAAGAAAGACATTTGGATGAGCAGAGAAGAGTTGTTTGTAGACATGCAAGGAATTTGTAAACAAAGATCCCTCCGATATCATTTGGGAACCGACGAAAATTTCACATCAGCCGACTCAAAACAGTGTTTGTGGTACATTTATTGACCAAAGAAATACTGCGGGATACAAATGTCAGGGCGCTTCCAGCCTTGCAGTTATAGTTAATGCTATTTGGATGTGACCTTTTCCGGCTGCATTCAATATAGAATACAACTATTCAAAAAATGTACAAAAATTCACAAGGAAATTGACTGAGGCCATGTATTGCTCAAACTTGTCATTTCATAAGTAGCAGCGTCATGGATAACCAACTGAGCCAAACATATAAGGCATCGATTTACTAAATTAATTTCTTCAGAATCAGAGCGGTAAATTTGATGAGAATTATATGACATTGGTAACGGTTTACTTATTCTTATGTCTTTAAGCTGAAGGTGTGACCAGTGCAATTCCTTTGTTCTTTTATTTCTAAATCACTACGACTTTGCAGGTGGATAGATAAAAAGACAAGCTTGCTGGCGGGCTAATGAGAAAATTTTAAGGATGGTTTTAAGGATTTTAATGATGGTCATTTTCAACCAATGCAGGTAGTTAGAAACGGAAATAAACTGTAGTGAATGGGTTCTGTGGCCATGAGAGAGTGTGGCCAGATTTCCTTTCCTATAGCACGGGAGACTCCGGAGAATCCAGTAAATTGCAACTGAATATATGATGAATTTTTAAAATGCCATAACTAAGATTAATGCCAAAATATCTGTAATGAGTAAGGAAATAAGAAATTTCAGTAGTCTATTTAATGAGTTTTTAATGTTTAATTGTCAAATCTTCCAGATATAGAAATTATTAAATGCAAACACTAGATAAAACCATTATTTCATAGCAGGAAACTGGCAAGTTGAATGGTTATCTGACTTCCCCATCTCAGAAATTATTAAATGTAAACACTAGATGAAACCATTATTTCATAGCGGGAAACTGGCAAGTTGATGGCTAGCTGAATTCCCCATCTCATCAGCATTCTGCTTTTGAATAAAGAAAATCCCCTTTCTAAAATGTGAAAATAGCATACTGATATAAAGATAAAACCTGCTTAATTTTAGTGCAAATTCTTATGCTAAGATGAATGGTAGATCATTACTACAAATATTACAGTCGTAATAAAGCTCCGGTGGCGGTAGAAGAGAAAAAATTCTACGCATCATCCACGAGACTGCAAGGTAATAGGGAAAAAATATGCCGGTGGATCAAATGGAAGGCAAGAGATGTGGAAATCATCGTTTGGCTCAAAGTTTCACACCCGGGCCGCCGATATGTCTCCTTCCAAGTCCCAACCCGATGAAAGCATTACCGCCGGGATCCAATTCGCCATCAGTGATCGGGTGTGTAGTGACAGAGCCTAGGCGAACACTTCCTCGTGACCCGCATTGCCTTCGCACTTCCGTCGGACCCCTACTGAGGTCCCTCTCCTAACCCTCTCCGCCCCCGTCATCAAAATCCCCCGGCACGCACTCGGCGAGGGTATCGCGGCAGCCAGTGCCGGCCAGCCGGAGGCCGGGAGCGCGGGTCCGACTAGGAAGGGTGCGGCGGATCCTCCCTCGCCGCGCTCCCGTCTCCTCGTCCGCCCGTCTGCACGACTGCACCCATATGTGACCGAGCGGTGCGGTGCGGCCGAAGGGTTTGCGATTGGGTGGGGAGGGAGCCGGTGATCGTGAGGTGAATCCGGGCGCGGCCTTTGTTGTAAGTCGAGGGAGGATACGAGGAGATTTCTGGGATGGTTTGGTGGGGTGTCATCGAGGGTGGAAGGAAGGGTAAGGGTACAGGAGCGGTTGTGAGGGGGGGGGAGGGGAATAAGGAGAGGGGTGAAGAAAGAAGCTCTGGAGGGAATGACCAAGAATCCCTGGCTCAGAGCACGGGAGAGGAGTATCCAGCAATATTATCTCAGAAGGCAAGCATGAGTTCTGCAGGAGTAAAATTACCCAATGGTTTACTTTCCTCGAATACTATGATTGTGATAAATATTTAACGGCATTTTATGTCTAGAAACAGGTTTTAATGGAAGGAGATATAAAATATTACAAAACCACAATTTAATATATTTACACGAACTGGGTTTCATTGCTTGAGCATCATAAACAGATTATGATGCTCGTGATGCATCTGTAACATCTTGTTTACTTTGAACATCATAATCTGTTTATGATGCTCAAGTATGATGCTCGATCATTCAGTCCGACCTGATAAGGAAGGTCATGTTTTAAACCTGAATCATTTTATTCTACTTCATTTTGGATTTGTAAAAGCATTTTCTCATGTAAAATTTGTTCAAACTATGGTATACCATAATTTTGCTCTGGCACATCTTCAGTGATGTACCAGAGCAAGCTACTCTAACACGTGATGCCAGAAACTAAAAAAATGTAAAATTCTACAATCAGCCAGTATGGAGAAAAATTATTTTAGGATGAATTCATATCTATACATTTTTAGGCATTGGCATTTCTGCTGATAGGTTCAATACTCTTAACGTGGTGGTACATTCGTGTTAGCTTAAGAGGAGGACGCGGAGGCAGGCTAATGCTTTTCTCAAGAAAAAGAGCGAAACGGATGTTTGGTCATGAGTAGGGGATGTGAGAGCGCTATTGCTCGATGGGTAGAGGTGTGTAAAGGTGAAGGGAACGAAGAGAGAGAGAGAGCGGCTCGCCGGGGGCGTGGCGGCTTAGGGATCGAGGGTCTGAGTGGAGAGCCAATGTATTCTGGCCGCGATGCCGGCGGACGAAGATTCTGCCATGGTTTATGCAGTTATGCAGACCAAATGGAATGAAAGGTTGCTGTGTAGGGAGCGAGATGACTTGGGCCTCCTATATGCGGCCGGCGGAGGAGGGTAGCGAGGCGTGATCGGAAAGAGAAACACCTGGACTTGGACACCACGCCACGGAGGCCAACAGCGAAATGAGAAAACACTGATGCTGAATTAGTCCTCAATGAGAACCAATATGCGCACATATATATTTTTTATCAGACGTAGTTGAGGTTAAGTTTCACAAAGGAATGATCTTAGCATAATAATTAATAGCATCACAACAATATTACATTTCCCTTTTCAGCAGCAGCTAATAGCTGCCTTAAATTCGAGCAAGAAGCCCAAAGAAATTCATTGAGAAAGAGACAGCATTCAGCATTGGAGTTCAAAAGTAATTTGCAGGAAATTCTAAAACTTATAGTTAATGGCAAGGTCACTACAAATTCTTCTCCATTATGGCAGATTCAGATCAGAAAAGAAGTAGAAATATGCAACAGGAATATGCGCGTGGATAAGCCCAGCAAGGATATCTCTGAATTGTAGCTCTATGGTTGAACAAGCCATCAAGAAAGTTACTGATTCGTATAGAGTTCGTTTATGAGTTTCAATCCCTATGGGATTATAAACAGTCCATTTCATAAGTTCCATTCAAATCACAAAATCTACGAAACTTTCCATATTACAAAATGTATATATATTCAGTTCCTTTCCCCATGGTTAACAATATCGGCACATGCTTCGCTGAGTTACATAATTTTAAGTTACATATGAGTTATCATTGCAGTAATCATACACTTGCATTACCGAATCCTATGCTAGGCTTTTAGTGATCCAACAAGTGTTTCTCCTGCCAATCAAGCCCTCTATTGCATTACGTTTTCTAACAAACTTATGGTTCATCAATGTCTACTATAAATTACCAATTTACTTACAGATACATTGCAAATAGTCCCTTAGATGAATACAGAAGGCTATAGGTTTTGAAGCAATGGATATAATCTATGCAATAATAATTGCCTTTCATAAGCTAGATGATAACCTCAGTATTAACAAGGCTATTTTTGCGTTCAAGCCAGGGTTACTCTTCAAATGTTTCTATTTTATTATTTGACCCACGCTGTTGATCCCCGTGTTTGTAAGCTATTAAATGATTTAAATAATGGTAGTAATTGAAAAATAATTATATATCCTTCGGGGAAAACCAATTGACTTGTGTTTGGATAAAAAGCATTATTTGCTCAGCAAATACTAATGTCCTCATATGAAATCCTCTGCGGTTTTAGCACACCCAAGTCAACTCTAAATTTCATTTTTAAGTGAAAATAAAAAACAAACCTGAAACTAAAGGGAAAAGGGAAAACAGAGCACAAAATAAATATAGTTACTGGTTTGTGACTTGATACATAAAATTTGAAACATAAAATCTTATGCATAAGTAGTGCTGATTTCAGGATGACAAAAGTTAACTAAATTTCAAAAGAAAAATTCAATGGTTTAATTCAGCACACACCACATAAAAAATGAAGCTTCAGGGGTATGTGCACAAGAACCTGAAGAGATAAGCGGTTAGTGTATGGTTCAGATAAGAGCTGATCCTCTTAAAAACCTTCTACATTTATTTTAACTGCTGATTTATTATTATAGTGACTCATGACACGTGGCGTACAGGACTCCTTTATACTCACAAGTTCTTTATATTCACATGCTCTGAAGGGGATTATTTATAATACATTTGTCCTTAACAATATATCCTTATTGAGGGAGGCACTGTAAGATTATACATTGCCACAGCAGTTTTTCGAAAAACGCAAATACAGGTAAATTACAGCCTCTACAATAGAATTTGAAGCAACATAAAGATCGTTGTCATATGTATTATAGAATTGATTGGAACTTAGAAGCATAGGTCATCAAAGAATATAAAACTTATGTCGCAAAATCTGCAAAAAAATCTAAAAATATAACACATTACGCCTTTTGAATTTCAACTTGAATAATATATGATAGTGAAGAGGAAGTGAGTGAAAAGGGAATCCCTTAACCAAAATCAATCATACACGTATTTGTACAACAACACAAAATTAACGACATCGCACTCCGTGACGTCTCTCCAATGCCCACCTTCTCGCCCGTCACCCGTGACCGCGCGATATGCGTACTATTTCATACACTCACTCACTTTATATACATGGGATAGGCTAAAACAACAATATACCTTTATTGTTTCCATTCCACATATTAATGAACAAGAAAAGAGATTGGATGAGTAAAAAACTTTAGCAATTTTCCACAATGTATTTTAAAATAATAAAATTACACAACACGTGTTTCGGCTTACTAAGCCATCATCAGGTGTACACTTATAAACTTCCGTGACAGCAGCGCAATATATAGGAAACGGGAAGGGGATGGGGATAGGGGAATTGGTTGGGGGGGGGGGGGGGAAGAGGATGAAGCACTCTAAGGAGTTTGTCCTTGGGACTGTATTAGGTAAGTGGTGGGTTATTTGAAAAAGGAATAGCTAGCAATGGGGAATGGATTCGGAAAAGTTGGTCATTCAACAAGAGGTCATTATCACTATGTATAATTTCCCACTGTTCCCATGCGTCCAGTCTCGGGCCTTTTCTTTCAATATGCAGGATTTCCGGAACAAAGAGGCAATGGTGCGATGTCTCCAGGAGGTGTTTGGCCAGCAGTGACGATTTGTCTCCCTTATCCACACACCTTCGATGCTCTTGAAGTCTGGTGGTAAAATCCCTGCCCGTCTGTCCAACGTAATATTTATCACAGCTGAGGCACTTGACTTTGTAGACGCCTGAATGGAGTTTTGGGTCAATTATAGATATTCATAGATGTAACGCATATCAATAGGGTATCGCGTTCTGGCAAATGCTTATGGAATGCTTGTTTTAGCTCACATGATCCTAACTCTATTACACTTAAATACGTTTAACGAGTCCGGATTCCCAAGTTTGCAATGAGGATACGCTTCCAGAGGCTTGCTTTCGAAACATTAAGAATAAATTTATGACTCGGTATTGTGTATAGAATTAAATGATGATATCTATAATCTAACTAATCTAAAACGTAACTCCATAACCTTTTCTCAAAAATAATTATGCAATAATATCACGTTTCATACACATGCAAAGAATCTTTCCATTTTAGTCTCCCGTAAAAAAAGACACTGTAATATAATATTTTTAAAAGCGCACAGGAACATACTTGTACTTAAAAAGTTAAGAATTTGTGCAATGGAGGCGGCAATTACGTATTCATCAGTAAGGAAAAATTCATCCACAATTACCATGCCCCAGCACGCCAACCTGAGGGTGTGAGGCAGAGAGTTAGCAGGGGAAATCATTACCAGATACACGTTAAATGAAACTCTTGGATTACTTATCAGGGAGCCAGTTATTGAATGTGAAGCTATTCATTTGCCACATGGTCTCGACTGACATTGCAGTAAAAAACCTGTTGGTAAAGTAAAAAGAGTTGCATTTTTACAGGCTCACTGATAACTTGAAAAGAGAAAACAGCGAAAACCGTGAAGAACACATGGCAAGTAGAAAAACTAAAGAGGGCTCAACATAAGCAGGTATTTCAAAAAGCAGTAGGAAACAGCATAGGAGAGGACCTGACTGAGAAATGAGTGGAAGGGCGTTGGGAAAAACTAAATTTGGACCACAGGAAGCCGCAAAGGAAGCTCTTGGAAGAGGAAAAAATGGCAAAAAGAAGCCATGAAACACGGAAGAAGTCTTAGACCTGATTGAAGACAGAATAAAGTACAATAATGCGAAAACTGTAGAAGGGCAGCTATGTTACAAAAGAATAAGGAATGAAATAAGTCGCATTGCCAGGAAAGCTAGAGAATTGTGGATGAAGAACCTATGCGAAGATGTACAAAACAACTTTGCACTTGGAAGGGTGGAAGCTGCATATAGGATAGTGAGGAACTAGTTTAAAGAACGGAGTGGAAGGTGAAATGCCATAAGGGATCAGAATGGAGAACATTTGATTGAAAACGAAGACAAAGTGAAGAGATGACAAGAATATCTGGAAGAGTCATACAACGGAAACAATCTCAGCACGAAAGTGCTTGAAGAGGAAAGCGAAGGACATATGGGAGTATCAATACTAAGATCGGAATTTGACGCAGCAATAAGGGACATTCGCATGAATAAGGCTCTGGAATTGATGATATTCCTGCAGAGCTAATTTAAAATGCAGGAGAGAAGACATTAACCCATCTTTACAAAGCCATCTGCGACAACTACTAAACAGGAGATATACCCAGGGACTTCGAGAAAAACATCATCATTCCCATTCCTTGAAGGAAGAAAGCGGGGAAATACGGAAATTTTAGGACTATAAACCTGACAACACATGAATCGAAGATATTGACAAGGATCATCTACAGAAGAAAAGAACGAAAGGCAGAGGAGTTCCTGGATGAATATCGAGGGTACAAGAGAAGCAATACTGGTCCTTAGGCTGCTCATAGAGAAGAGAATGGAGAAGAATAAACCGACGTTCATTGCAAATGTGGAATTAGAGAAGGCTTTTGACAACGTGGTTCGGAATTGAATGCTTGATATTCTGAAGAGAATTGGAACCGCCTACAGTGATCACTACAGGTGAACTCCTAGATTTGAAATACAAGCGTAGAAGCAAGGAAAAAATTCATCAGAACGTACATCTGGAGCATGTTTCTTTACGGCAGTGAGGCATGGAGGATGAGAGCAGCGGAAAAGAAAAGGGTGGAAGCATTCGAAATGTGGTGCTACAGAAGAATGATGAAGATCAAATGGATTGACTGAGTAAGTAATGAGGAAGTTCTAAGAAGAGTGGGAGAAAAGAGAAGTCTTCTGAACACACTAAAAATAAGAAGAAGACGGGACCAACTAATTGGCCACATCATGAGACTTGATGGCCTGATGAAGACAATGGTTGAAGGACAAGTGAACGGGAAGAATAGCAAAGGAAAGCCTCGTGTAAGATATTTGGAACAAGTGCTGAAGGATGTGAAAGAGAAGAAACACGTAAATATGAAGAGATTAGCCGATAGAAGAACTCAATGGAGAGCTGCGTCAAACCAATCTGAGGATTGATCACTAATGGCGATGAATGAAAACTTGGTTTTCTGCGTACATCCGGCATGTTCTGAGCGCAAAACATTATCGGGAAGAATGGTACACCACAATTATATGTCTATGGCGAATCAATGGAATGAACGAAAACAAAATTATACGGTACACGTTTAAATGCATAATAACAATAAAAAGAGTGTTTTTTCATGTTATTAACACACAGTAACAATTATAAATGTGATCACATCCCTCAATTTTTCCACAAGAACAGCGCTAGAAATAGATAGCAGCTTTATTCCCCAAGGCCTGCCAATTGCGGTATGGTAGCCAGTCACGAGTTATTAACATTATTGCCAAGCACCAATGTTCCATATTTCATCCAACGGAAAGAAAATCGTGTTAACTAAAAGAGCGCAATAATAAATATATAGTAACACTATGCACAAATAATAAAAGCATAATAATAGCAATAATGTGAAATAATATAAATTTACAATATTACGCAAAAGAGACTTTTCAAAATATCCTAAAAGATGATACACTGTATCGAAACCGGTAGCGAGTAATTAATTAGCGAGTTGAAAAAATTCTAGCTATAATTAACTATATTCTAACTATACCGGATAACCAAAATGAAGCAGGTATAATTAGAAGTCCCAAAAACGTCTAAGCCCTATTTGCATGCTTCCAATTCCACAATTAGGAATACAAGAACACATCCAACAACTTAGTGCCATTTGTTATCAATTCAGTTACGATTCTTGGGTACAGTCTGGCGCAAAGAACATGGAGACAGGCACATTCTATCTAAATTCAGGCCCACATCTTCTCCTCCTCCTACTAATCCTTACATTCATCACGACAAGTGACAGCAAGCAGATTCAGACTGATTAGACAACTATAATCAGATATCATGCGTAAATTAATTGCAAAACACTGCATACAAATAAAGCGTCCAAATTCTTTTCGATTAACGAACATCAGAACTGAGAGCTAACATTTGATGCTCAGGGCAACTATTATTTTTAAATAACGACTGAATAGTTTACTGATCAATTTAATTATAGCATGCGGAGAACACATAGCTCAGTTGGCCAAGTGTATACTCCTTGGTCTGGATAATCAAATAGACTCAGATTAAATGATGCTCATGAATAAGGGCATAATTATAAAATGGGAATGGTACAGGAATGTGCCGCTCACAATTTAACTTTAAAATGTGTATGAAGAAGGCTCTAAAATCAATAAGACAATGAAGAGGGTCCCGAACATTAAAAGAGAGTACCTACATTGCCTTCCCACTCTACCAAAGAGAACGACGAAGGGACTTTTAGTAAATACAAATATGGGGTAAAAACAATAAAAATATAGTATACATGCCACAAAATAACGAAGCTTATCCTTTAGTTTGAAATAAGGAAGTGAAGGAATCAAAGTGGGCAAATTAAAGATGTAGAATAAGATAAGAGTTTTGATGTTTGAGAACATTACCACAATGAGAAAAGTGGAAAGAAAATAAATACAGCAGGATAGTGAATTCGTACGCAGTGGAAAGCACTGTTGAAAAGTCTGGAAAAAAGACAAAAATGATGGGCCGATAATTCGCCAAATTGTTACAGCGTGCAAGGTACACACTGTCCAAACTGCGGATAAGGAAATATTGAACATGAGAATCTAAATGAAACTAAAGGCAATCATAATAATAACTACAAAATTTAACGAAGTGGCGTTCACATCAAGTTAAATACCTAAAATTGAAAATGACATACTTCGACTTATATCCTTTACGGATTTACTATGAAACCAAAAAGTAAATGAAAACATATGTCAAAGGAAGGAGTACTCAAGGAGAAAATTTGTCAAAGGAAAGCTAAGGATAAAAATAATGGCATACACGAAAGTAACAAAAACAATAGAATTTAGGGAAGTTAATGATGGCCAAGAAGATTATCCATAATTCCTGCTATATTTTCTCGCAAAAATATCATTTTCAATTTACTGTAATATAAATTTCCGTCAACTAATGGACTAAAAATGGGATTAAGTGAAATTTGTATGAATACATAATTATTTTACCAATATTATTTAAGGAGTTATTAGAATTAGGAATGTGGTCTTACATTGGAATAATGAGATTCAAATGAGTATAAAATATCAAGGAAAGTCAACTCTTTTATCGCAAACTAACAAAAAAAAGCAAAAAAATCAAGGTGGAAGAGTTCTGTTACCTGGGAAGCCGATTAACAAGCGGTGGACGAAGTACAAGAGAAATTGCCAGTAGAATTTCCCAAGCGAAAAGGGCATTTTACCAGAAGAAGATTCTGCTTACAGCTGCAAATACAAGCGTGGAGGTGAGGAAATATGTCTAAAGAACATACATTTGGAGCATTTTACTATGGCAGCGAAACATGGACAATAACAGCAGCAGAGAAGTCCAGGCTGGAAGCATTTGAAATGTGGTGCTACCGAAGAAAGAAGAAGATAAAATGGATTGAACGAGTCACAAACAAAGAAATCTTAAGACGAGTGGAAGAAAATAGATGTCTACTGAAAACCCTAAAAAGAAGACGGGACAACTTAATTGGACACATCTTAAGACGCGATGGCCTGATGACGACGATCGTCGAGGGAAAAATGAACGGGAAGGATGGAAAAGGCAGGCCTCGTATGAGGTATATGTATCAAGTTGTGAAGGATGTAAAAGAGAGGAGCTACGTCAATATGAAGAGGTTGGCCGATAGAAAAATCGAGTGGAGGGCTGCGTCAAACCAATCCTAGGATTGTTGACCTATGATGATGATTTTGATCGCAAACTTCAATTCGATGTGAGAATGCCATGGAATCTTTCTTATTTGCCAGTGGGTACGACTATGACTCTCCATAAGAAAGGTATTTGGCATCAACCATCATTACCAACAACTCTGACAAACTTATGTGTTATTGGAAAGAAAAAAATTGACAAGAAGTGTGATCAGACACCAAATTAAAATAAATTTATTGCAATAGCCTCCGTCAGTAGTAAATGACATTTTTGTATCTTTAGGGATAACAAAATCAGCGTGACTACATGGATTCTGCCCTTTATTTTAATACTTTACAAGCGTATGAACATTGGAAGCCCCGACCAAGGTGGTTATGAAGCATGCATGTAAACATTTACCTATTTCATTTCATTTCGTAAATTTACAAAATGGCATAGGTAGAAAATCCTTTTGAAGAAAGAAATTGACCAAAAACAACGAGATAAACCCATGTTCAAAATGAAAAGTATTAAATTGGTAGACATGCTCGGTCTGAACTAACAGTCCAAAAGTTTTTGCTAAGCAAACACCCTTGAAGAACTTGATAGTAGAAATAAGAGGCAAGAGGAGCGTGGACTATACACAGGTTGGTTTTCTTGAAGATAAGACTAGGAGGCCTTCACATTCTTCTCTGTGCCTAAATCTCGAAACAGCTCAGAAAAATGGGCAAAAGGAACGGGGGAAAGTTTCATCTCGCTGACGCATCTCTCAGTATCAATCGCTTTCCTGATGTGCCTCAACTCGCGACGAAGAATAATAAAACGCTTATGCAAAACATAAGAAACAAATAAATCCGTTCCAAGGCCCAAAATCACTAACTGATAGTAAAATAACATACGATAACCAAGAATTAATGATGATATAAATATGTTATATACATCTAACCCAATCCTTTTTTTCCCACCGTATGTGAAACTATCATGAGTACTGTTGAGACACCAAAGATTTGCCAAATACTGTAGGAAAAATATCAATTCTGCATCATTGCTGATGCTGATTTTGGCTTCATAATATTTATTTCCCATGTAGGAAGAAAAGAGCCACACTAAGTTTCTGCATTTCGTTTTTAATCCGTTATTTAAATTTAGGCAACAAAAATGCAAAGCCTAGCTAAGAATTAAATGAATATTTACCTAACTGGAAGTATTTAAAATGCTGCTTCAACATATGATTCGAGCCAATGCTGGAACTAGAAGCAAGTATTGACTCATCGAGATAAATGCTCACACAATAGCACCTAGCAATACTTAAGAAACTGACAAAAAAACGTAAATTTATCATTATTCGGATGCAAAATCAAGAAAAAATTTCTAATTGACTTCAAGCAGAGATAAAAAGCTAATCCGTTCATTTTTAATGGTCTTGATTTGTTTGATTATGAGCAGTTACACTAAAATAGTTGTATTATTTCATAAATCAGTAAGTTCGCCCAATATAAAATGGCAATTATGTTTCTCATAAAACATGTGCCACACTCAGGGCCGGTCCAAGAGGATTTTTCCGCACAAGCGGGATAGCGTTTGGTGCTCCAAGCATTTTTTTGGCTCCCCTCGCAAAGAATTGTGTTTTTGTTGTATTTTACGGTCTTAATAGTACTTTCGAGCCTTAAAATAATGAACTCTTACTTGCACATTATGGACACGGACTATTTCTTCATTAAATTAAATATTGCGAAGACATTCCACTGTAATTTTATTTAATTATTCAATGGGCAACTGCACTTTTTCAAAATTACTACAGAATAGAAACAAACGCACTAAGAACTACTTTATTGATTTGGATGCATTTAAAACATTGAAAAAATATGTTTTAATTCTAGTTAATAAACTTATAAGAAATTAGAGAGTAGATAGTGAGTTTTAAGTTCAAATTAATATTTCAATAAATTATAAATGAAACAAGTAATACAATAGAATATACATTTGTTAACATTTTATCGTGTATATACTAAATATTGTTCCTATGAGTAAAACAAATTACACTGAAAATTTTCTAGCCTTTAAATTCGCAAAATATAATCTGTGTCAATTAACTTCAAAGTGTCGCTTTCAATGGCTAATGCTGACAGCTCAGTCAATCGCTCTTGAGGAAGTGTTGATCTAAGGTATGTCTTTATCAACTTCAAATTTGAAAAACTTCTTTGGCCAGTAGCTACAGATAAAGGCAAGGTCAAAAGGATTCGCATATTTACAAAAGTATTGGGAAAAATGTCAATAAAATTAGTTTTTGTAATATAAGATAATGAGCTGGGAGGAGACGATTCGCGGGGAAGAATGGGCCCTAACATCAAAAGTTCGTCAGATAGTTCTTTCCCGTCGATGTCACCGTCACTCAGGACATCCTGAAGAGTCATGCATGCAGCACTTAGTTTTGCACGATCCCACTTCTGCTTGAACAAAACGAACGATGATCGACATCTGTTCTGTACGACTGACATCTGGGGTACAGTCTAATACAACTGAGTAGAGTGAATCTTTTTCAAGTTCATCTAAAATATAATCTTGAATGCGTGTTGATAACACAGTAATGAATTGATTTTGTATGTTTTACTAAGATAATGAACACAGGCTTCATGAGAACTTTCTCTTAGCAAGTGCTCGTTCAAGACAACATCATATGTGGCAATGTGCTCCATTAATTTCAAGTAATTCCCGTTATTCTTTTTAAATATTGCAACTGTTGTTCCTCGAAATGCCAATCCATGAGTTCCAAGGAATTGCGTTACACAAAGCAAACTTTTCAATACTCCATACCAATGTTCACTCTCAGCATGAATGAGTCTTTGGTTTGCATCATCAACTGTTTTATCTAGGCGCAAACTCAGATGTAATTCTCGCTATGATTGGCATGCTTTTAAATGGCTAGGGGATTTCTGGTGTTGGGTTAGAAACCCGGACATATTTCGCCAGTCTGAAAATTCGGATAAGCCAAAAAGTGAGATACTTTCAGCACTAAAAAGTTTACAACAGTAACAAAAAATTAAATTTTTTCAAACAGAATAAATCAGCCACTCTCTGCGGACTTCTTCTCCGTTAGATAATTTTCTTTTATAGTTTACCGGAGTAAATCTTCTACCAGTAGTATAGACAGGAAATTCAGCATCAGTTATTGAAAAGGGCCGCTTTCCACAATTTTTTTTCGCATGCTATCAGTAATTTTATCAGGTCATTTTCCGCAATCATCAGTTCACATAGCGTAACACGTGACATATAAAAACATGTAAAGATATTTTTATTGCCATTTCCTACTAGTTTTTTTGTATCCATAATCTCATTTCGCATATTTACTAAATTCGCAGATATTCCGCTTTTATCCCGAATTTTCCATAAAATTCGCCTTTATCGCAACATGCGATTTTTTCCGGTCCCTAGTGATAATTCAACGCCAGTATATTTTGTTGGTAACATTGGTAGAGGAGCACCGCGGCGCGCTAGCTGTAGAGGGGGCTCACCTCTATAATGGAGATTACTTTGTACCTTGTACTACGAGATTATTTAGTATACGACCGGTTTCATTGCATAGGCGACATCTCAGGTGCCTATGCGATGAAAACGGTTGTATACTAATAAATCTTGTAGGATGTTACAACATGTTCTTTATTAATGACTACGAATTTCTACCAAGTTGAGCCTATGACATTGAATAAATCTACAGATAGTTTATTCTTCCTGCTGAGTGTTTGCTCTTTCGCGAAACGCACATATAGTATCCCTGTTAGTGCCATAAACATTATGGTTAAAATATTGTCATTCACTTATTGTATATTTGCAAAAATGTACAGGGTATTTTTATTCTTTTGTCACGCTTTGGCGCCCCTCTCAGCTCGGCGCCCCAAGCGATCGCTTGTGTCGCTTGGGCCTAGAACCGGCCCTGGCCACACTCTAGGTAAAATTTGAAAAGACTACATTCTAGATAATGGCTAACGCTCAGGAACGGCATATACTAAGAAGAGAGGTTAGCGATACTATTACTACACAAAAGAAGTTTACAAAAAATTCAGAATGAATCGTTCAAAGTGCCAGTCATCCGCCAGTGTCAAAGTGCCAGTTATCAGTCCTTATAAATCCACCAAAGGCTAATTTCACTGTTACTGTAAGAACATCTCAACTAACCACAAGTAGGTTATTTACGAATCTGAAACACGATAATCGCAGGCGCAATTCTTCTTTCAAATCCTTCTATTGCTATTAGAAACCATCCAGGAATAATGGTTACGGTAAATAATGAAGGTCAGTTATATCGGCAATTCAATGATCTAATTTCCTTTTACGCTACTCAAGAGTACCTATTACATCACTATATAATACTTCATGAATCAAAACACAAACACTGATGACATTTCCGTCACATTTTTCAAAGACGTAAAATGATATAAAAGCAGGTAGGCTCAACAGGCGAATCCTACGAAATTCTCCCCTGTGAATCAAAAATTATGCATGATAATTCAGGACCACAATGATTGACGAGCACCAAAAACGGAAGCATAAAGCCGTCTAAGGTGGGCTTCCCCGCGTTGCCTGCTGTTAAATCCAAAGTGCTACGTATCATTCCAGTGCGCAAAGAATTCATATTCCTTACTCCCTCTCGGACCTAAGAACTCGATTAGATTGCGGCATGAAATATTAAAGAATGCCGTGGCTACTGCGTACTTAAATAAAGGCGCAACAGGTCGTGCCGTTTATGACCCGACGCTGCCTTGCAGGGAGGCTGTGCTGACACAACTGGAAGGCCTCATGCGGAACCTCTGCAGCATATTGCAGGCTCTCAAACTCACGTGTGTGCATCTGCTCATCCATCAGTCTAGTGCCATTTGTGATCAATTCAGTTACGATTCGTGCGCACAGTCTGGCACATAGAGCGAGAAGACGTTCTCTCTAAATCAGGTCCACATCTTCTCCTCTTACTATTCCTCACATTCTTCACAAAAAGCTCGCTCACCGTAAAATGTTTGCTAGGGATACGTTCCGTGAGTAGTTTGATCAAGGTCCCCAAGAGTATTCAGCATATATTGCGCCATAGATTTGAGATGTATGAGAGAGTTAAATTACCGCAGCATTCATCGTTCACTAAGCCAAAAGATTCAGGTGAAATAAATAGAGTGAACAAAGAGTCTATTTACTATTAGGATCATTATATTCACTGATTTCTTCCATTATTAACGAGAGGGGATATAGATAATCAAGATGTAATAGTAAGATTCCATCCTTTTATTTCCCATGGCATCATTTAACCACGAATAACCAAAATAAAGATTGGGTTGTTTTAATTGCATTAACGCTGGATTCCCATCCTAGATAACTAGGTTTATATTTGAGCTGCACCCAACATTCTTACATGTGGTCCTGATCCTCATATGAGTACCTAGCAAAGAGCAATTAGTAAGGTCAGTACTCCGTCTGCCGGGTGGGACGTTAGCTTGTGGACGTCTTGGTGTTTTTGACTTCATCTACATAATACCCCGCAAGCCACCATAAAGGTGTTTGGCAGGGGTTGAACTTTCACCAAACATGAACTACATCTCAATCTCAATCAGTTGGCTCCATCCGGATTTCTCTCCACATTCGCTCTCTTTCCAAATATATCCTGCCTACGCACAATTCCCCACCAAACATTATAGCGTACATGAGCCTGACTTTCAACATATAAGCATGTGTGAACAGAAATAAATTCTATATTATGCAATACAATTAGAGGCTTTACACAGCCATGGAATATGCGGATATAGAGCAGTATAGGAGTATAAAGGAAGCTACGGGGAGCATTAGGAAGCAGAGTAAAATAGATAGCATGTTTCATGTTCTTAGAGGATATGGGACAATAAAACCCCATAACTAAAGGAAAAATGGAAGTGGGAGGATGGAAACGAATTAAATGGGAAAAGGTAGGCCAAATTGACCAGAATACGAATTTTATATCAAAGCAAGTACTAAACAGTTGACATACAGTAATTTTAGAGTCAATTTATTCCATTAAAATTTCCAGGGTATAAGTTTCAGCTCAACTCAGAAGCTTTGATTAATTTACCTAAAGTATGGAAGTAAATAGCCATTTACATTTTTTTTGCAATTTTGGTATGAAAAGCTCATTTTATCACCTCCTCTGTCCGCTTTTTCAAAAAAATATAAGCCAATTAACATCCACGTGCAATAAATTTCCTATTATAAACTTGTTTTCGAGAACATTTATGGATAGGTGCTTGTCATGAAACAAGCCGAGAGAGAAGGTACTTCCATCAGATGGGCACATTTTTGCGCGTGTTTATCGCCATCTATAAAACCTGAATGCTAATATCAACGAAATTACGTCTTTATTTAAAAACATTTTCTCATATAAAGTAAAAATTAACGATCGGCTATTGTTTTTTCTACGCACATTGCTAATAGCATTTCCAATCCATAACATAATGAAGCATTTCCAATATCTCTCACACCTGTGGCTCTCATGTGTCTAAGAACTAGAACTTTACCCGAAATGCATTCTAAAAATCAACTGGCATTCACGATGAATGTAAACGCCGACGGTTTCACGATTGTCGTGGCTTTAACAGCCAAAGCTAAAAGCGTTATTAAAAATAACTGCTGAATCAGTTACTTAATAAACTATGACGGAAACAACAGCAGGTCTCATTGTAATTTTACACTGGTGATGGATGTAAAGTAAATAGTCAGATACACAAACTGTTTCCCCCATTTGAACTCACTGACCATTTTCCAACTACAATATATTTCGAATGCGTCACATTGCTATGTGAAGACGAAAGGTCATATAATTTACAATTGATACCTACTCTCCAGTCATTGTCTTAACCTTCGAATTTTTTGTATAATTCTGAAGGGTGTTGAAAATACAGTTTGTCCCTAGCCAGAGCCATAAAAAATGTTGCCTGTTTTCTGGCCATATCAACTGAGAGTACTATTTGATATAGACTCACTATCCGATCGTATACTATAGGGGAAATTCGAATCATGTAGAAATCGAAGACAGGTGGCTTTTTTGAATATTTCAATGGTGTATAAAAAACCTGCGTTCTGTGGAAAGTTAGATCATGAAGACCAAATTAGAGATGCTAGAAGTTGGACAGAATGGTGTAAAATTTAATTATTCCTGTGTACAACTATGGACATTAATGGACATCCTAAGTTACTATGTGAATAATTACGATATTCATACCAGGTTTTGGGATATGTTGCATGTCTGCAGAAAGTTTAAATAGTATGAATCATTTTTTTAGAGATATTTTGGCATATTGAGTCAAAAATGGACTCTTAACACCTGACCGGTGCTTCATGTTAATCTAATAATAAGTACTACTGAATATATTTATCTATGCATATACTGTATGTATGTACCGTATGTCAATCCCTAGCTCACAAAATCGAGGTGGCTATCAGAGTACTTTGTAAACATATATGTGGAAGATGTGGATGTGGCATAAGTTTGGTGTTTCTCTCGAATTGATTAAGTTCAGGAAAAAAGAATTAACAATGTATTGTGGCATGAGTGGCAAATTCTAGAAAGAACGAAAATGCAGTATAAGGTAAAAGGTAATTTCATAGAACACCAGAAAGAGGCTTTTGCGGCTCTGCTTAATCCGAAAAGGAAGCAGCAGAATGATTGTGTACTCAGTGAATCAATAAGTCAAGTCTGTTTTCTATCCACTTACATTTGGCACAAAATGCTTTGTCCAAAAGCCAAAGACATGTGAAATAAACGAAATCAAATAGTAAGAGATGGTGTTAGAGATAGTAGATAAGAGATGCTGGTCATTAATGCGATGGGAATCATTGTCCTTCAAATTAGGCACTGGATAACTAGATGTAATCCTCATATGACATTCAGGATGTTTTCGATCAGCCCCCTAAAGCCTTTCGCAATTTTGACATCAGCGTTTTAAACAAGATTTGGGTGTGGCTCACTAGTAAACCAGTCTCAATGAGATCCTTGTCGAAAGCATGCTGCCACCGAGTGCAACAGTTAGTGATATCACCCGTGGACTCGTATACAATATTCTGGACAACATTTCGACAACTGTTAATGATTTCTATAATCACTTAGTAATTGATAAGAGTTGCAACGAATGAAATTCGCAATACTCATTGATATGGAATAATCTCATCCATGTCAACTTTTATATGATATTCCACAAATACTGGCATGCTGATCATAATTAATGGCCTCTTTTGTGGAATAGTGGAATACGTGCGGTAATTGCGATGATGGCAATGTAGCCTTCATAAGCATATATTCTACCTAAATACTTTTTTGCTGATTGGACTTTAATGGAAAAACTATTTTACTTTTTAAGTTTAACTATAATAAGGCTGTTGGCATCATTAGAGATGTCGCGGGATGCGTTCGAAAACATGAAGTCACAAATTGGAGGAAACATAGGCTTTACGCCCGACTGCAATAAATTGGTATACCTGACCACAGGCATCTCAATTTCATTTTTAATTTGCTGTGCTACTATACTCAAAAACCCTTCACAAATTACCTATTCTCTATCAAAAGCGGGTGTTTGGAGAATAGTTAACTTTGTTAAATACTATAATATACTCAATACTTATGAAAGTTTCAAGGTCAGCAAGCCTCATGTTTTTAAGTAAGTGGACAAATTTCACCCCATGTGTTATTAATAATCAGTAACATAACTACACTACTTTAACTATTAGTTCTCTACATTTGAGGTTAGAGACTGAGACTGTTACTGCCGCTTTAATTCCTAAGTACGCCTTTGTCATTCCTACTAGCCACACTACTGTTGACAGTAGAATATATGCGAGTACCTACCTATCTTACTCTCACTGCTTATTATTATTTTTATTTTCATAAAATTACTTACTGTAACCAGCCTTTGTGTGTACAAGCTGGCGGTGAAAAAGGTTAATAATACAGTGTCATCAACTAAAAGTAGGAAACTTATTAAAATATGGTTTGTCCATATTTATACCTTAAAAATTTATTGAACTTACCACGAAATATTCGGCGAGTTCAATCGGCCTAAAACATTTACCATCCATTGATGTTGAAGATAGGTCTTAAGGCTACTATTTGATAGATAAAATTTGACAAAACGTGACGAGGAAAAATATAAAAGTTTATGGAGGCAACAAAGAAGAAAGGTTACCAAATACTAAGAAAATTATTATTTTATGGCAAATATTTAATTTAAGATAAAGCATTCACTATTTAAAACTCTTCTGACAAACAAAAATAAATGATTGCATGTAAACTACGACCGATTTACACCGGAAAACAAGTACCTTCAGAATCGTTTGCACGTATTTTTTATCTTATCCAGCAGGTGCCAACAAAAAGTTAAGAATCATAATTATTTCTTTCATAAACCGTTTGATAAAACAATCGTACACACATATCATGCATATTTTTTAATTAGGCTCTTTTTGCCATTATTAAAGTGTTACCTCTCGCAAAAATTCCTGGTTTGTTCCTTCTTCTACCACTCAATTTTCATCAGGTAACATATTCTGGTCTCCTTATCTTACTTGGCATAACTTCACCCACTAATTGATATGCATGCACTGGCGCGAGGTAGCGCCGGCTGGCCCTCGCAATAAGGTCGGTGGTGACAGCGGGTCGAGCAGTACTGCTGCTCTCACCTCCCCGTGCATCTCCGACTCCCTCACCCACCACAGTTTTTCATTCCCCCTCGGGCATGATAAAGATCTGAAAATTATTTCCCCATCAAGAGTGTCTCACCTGAAATATTCACGCGCCCATTGGTGCCTTCCGCTCCTGACAATCGAGGTCACAAATGGCGCTCACGTGGATGGGCGAATAGGAAATACTCTCCGAACTCACTTAATAGGACAGAAGTTTCAAGAATATCTCATGCTTACCGAAGCACATATTTATTCTCCATTTACCGAGCCGACGACTGTTAAGAAGACAAGTGAGCTAGATTTACTCAACACCCCTGTATTGCCACAATTTTCTCATGAAAATGGCAGAGGAAATCTCCTAAAAATGGATGGGAAAATTACAATTGATGAAAGAAAGTTTTAAAATTAGTAGTTTGATGTTTTTCTTTAACCTTTTTAAAATAAATCACGAACGGAGAAGTAATTCCAGAGCTTACTCAAGTAAAGAATGATATTATGCGTTGAAGTCCCAAATAACCTTACGGAAATTGACCTCTGAGAAGCAATCAAATTTATATTTACCTGATTATAAAGCAGTCTTTGTTTAATTGCTCAAAAACGAGGTGGTGGCGATGAATGCAAATAAGAGGAATGCGACCAATGTATTAAGCACACCACGTCAGGAAAACCACATATCCCACAGAAGTTAGACAAGTCCTAAGTCAATCTAGGAGTTAAGGGTTTCAATTTGTGCCCTTGAGGCGAGTGAAGGTATAATACTAGTACCAGTGGCACACAAAAATATGATTCCCATTACCTAGCTCCTCATATCATTGTTTTGGAGAAGGCAACACGCTACGTGGGAGAAATTTGAATTTTTCTGCTGAATGCATGTAAAATTTGCATGTGCAACAACCGATTTGAGGTGAGGCATTGGATGGAATCAAGCCATCAATCTCGCGATTTGCGGACATTTCTCCCACGGATTTGCAGAGCTGACGATGAAGTGGTGGGAGATAAATGGAGTGTCAGGGAAAATTGGACGTTTTCACCATCTCGAAGAGATTTGCTCAAAAACCAGTGAGCAACATGTCGCACGCCACTCCCAAAGAGAGAGATGGGAAGGGAGAGAGCGAGGGAGGAGATTTGTAAAGCATCAAGAGGGAGAGAGAGAGGGGGGGAGTTGGAGGGTGAGTGGAGGGGGGGAGTGTGTGTGCAGGGTCTAACAGGTGCGAAGTGCGAGAGGTGGATGCCACGCGTGCTCCAGAGGCACGCCTCCGCCGCGGGGCATGCCGGGATATGACCCATTCCGAGCACGAGCATCCAGGGGAGAGGAAATGCGGGGAACAGGCGGGGCGCGCATCGGCAAAAAGAACGCGCGGGTCTCGGCGACGGGGAGATTGAACGCCCGGAAGACGATGGCTTTAAGCGAATTAATGGGTTGAAGATGCACTGCACTTGGTTAGACGAGCAAATAGTCGGATTAATTGGGTGAAATCGAACAAAATATTTAAAAAAAACTAGTGTACCTTCGCAAGAGAACCGCTTCTATACAGAATCGTAATGCACAAGAGAGTAATCAACTGCCATCAGTCAAATCAATTTTTAACAGCAAAACAATTACAGCAACACAAAGAATTTGTTTTTTTAGTAGCGATGAGAATACATGAGAAAGTTTGAGGGATAACAGAAATTAAGATAAAAACACCCGCCATTTTAAATTTAATTTCAAAGGGAAATTTTAGGTGGCATAGTTATTTCTGTAAATAAAAAAATAACCACGGTGCTTAGAGCACTCTGATAATAAAACTCCTAGAAATTAAGGGGGCATGGGGAGATGAAAACAATAGAATACATTAGGTTTGTATGGTGTACCATCAAATCAGATATGTTTTATTACCTAAGTTGGTAATGTGAGCGAATAAAATGACTCCATCCGGCAAAATTACGACCTAATAAATTTAAATGATAGAAGCGATTTAAGAGCTAAATGTACTAGCTAAATGTGCCAGTCATTTGTGAGCTACAGCTATGGCAATAAGTTACAAAATTTTCTAAAATTAACGATGAAGAAATCTTAAGAACAGATCGTCTTTCACGGTTTTACGCCTCAAATACTTATAAGTAAAATAAAAGGAGGACTAGAGCAGTTGTATCCATTTTTACCTATAATTCATATTTCGCTGAGTATAAACAATAGATTACATGAAGTGACACATAAGGAATAATGGAAAGAATAGGTAAGCGACAGGAAAGAGGTAACAGGAACTGATATGAAGAGTTGATAAAAATTTATTAAATCGCCATACAAATGTAAATTATGAAATTTCGTAGGCATGGCTATGAAAAGTATCTATAATTTATTGCCACTTATAGCGACCCAAAAGCACTGTTGGCGTGACGAGTAAATTTTCCGAGAATACATTATTAAATACTCTATTCTCCTCAGAAATAAGAATGGCATTCAGTGTAACTCAGCAAAAAATTAAAACAAGAATTTTGTTTTGCGTATCAGATGTAGGGGATAGAAATTGACAAATAGCTACTACACCTAGACATTAAATTCTAAGCCCACGCCTGTGACAAATAGCCCGAACAAAGAGACACACGTTTTCACGGCTGGTTGATGCGAGGGAAAGATGATGATGCCTACGGACTGTTGAGCATAAGTGTAAGTACGAAGAGAGGAGGGTGGATTAAAGGGAAGAGAAAGGAGGAATGCTCCAGAAAGGGCAGAAGGAAGGGGTAGCAAATGGTGACGGAAGGTGAGGAAAGAGCCGCGGTAGTAGATGGCTGGAAATGGCCAGAATATAGGTCGGCGGGTGGAGGTCGGTGGAACATGATTGATGGGAAGAGCAGCCGAGGTGGAAGGGTGTAAAAGGTGCAGGTGAGAGAGGAATGGAGTGGAACGCGGCGAGCTAAGGGGTGTGGAGAATAGGGGTTGCTGGGAGGTAAAGGTGTAAGGTGAGACTGGGGTATTACAATTGGTTGTACAAAAGCAGCTCAAAATATCTAATTAAAAGGTGACGATGGCGCAGGTTCTTTTGCATGAAACCTTGAGTTTTCATAAAAAATTTTAATATTCTCACAGAACCTTATATCTGAAACGATTTAATTAAAATTTAACGTGAATGTAAACCTCCATGGTTAGATGAGGAAAATAGTTTTGGTCTGACTACGACAAGATAGTGAAACTGCACATAAAACCTGCTGGAATGAAAATTATAACTAGATAGTAACAGGTTCGTTCCTAAATATTCAAAATTTATAGCAGGATTTTTACACTCCGGGAGAATTCTTTGCACCACTGCTGTCAGTTTTCAAGTACGAATCTAAATATACAGCCCTTTTTAAATGCCTTAAACTAGAGAATTTTCTATCAATGTGAGCAAAACTACTGTACCCTAGGTAAAATATTTATATCTAAATGACAGTATTACTTCAGAAGCACAATTTATCCTTCTCACAATTTCTCATAATCGAAAACCAACTTTAAAAGCATTAATCAACTGCAGAGAAAATATTTAATCGAAAAACACTTGCTGCGTTATGGCAAAACCTATTCTCGGAAAAGTAGCACTATGATATCCACGATCACCCACTAGCCTAAGCTGGAGGAGAGTACAACAGGTATATGAGGATAACAGACGTTGACACTTTTATACAGTAACTGTAACACATTCGTTGTTATACCAAAACCAATATCAAGTGCACTTTAAACCATCAACTGTCAGATGAAAAGCTCAAATGTCAGCATAAATAAAGAGAAATTAGTTTTCACCATGAAGTGGTACAAGTTTCCTCCCAATTCACATCTAAAACACATTTAAGAGATATATAGAGTAAAATGCATTGACACGCGAAATAAGTTCTAATATTGCATTTAGAAACAAAATAGGTCAGAGCCATGAGCTCCTATTCCCTTCGTCGCGAATTCTAGGCCTGTACAGCAAGCCACAAACCTCAAGAAATTCCACAATTCGCACAAAAGGCGCCAAACTGTCAGAACAGAGAAATGTGAACAAATCAAGCAGCTAGAGGAATGAACACACCAAGGGCATTCCCTCAAGAGAAGGACTGGGAAGAGGGCGGGGATGGGGGGGGGGGGTGAGTCACACACCTGAGGCCTTCTGGAAACATAGATGGATGGCGCGAGAGATTGAGGTCGACGACTCCGCTTCCGCTTGCCTACGACTCCGACGGTGGCTTCGTCGAGTTTCGTACGTCGCCTTAGAGATGATCTCGGAAGAATGGGCCTCCTTCAACCTTCTGTTTCCGCCGGCGGAAATGGGTAAGGGAGGCGTCGAAGATTAGGCTTGTTTGGATGGGTGAGCAGGTACTAGCTGTGGGTGTCTTCTCTGGACGGCGAGGGGATGTCTTCCTTCCGCTGTGGCGGGAATGGCGTGTCAATTTGGCGGGAGAGTCGAATGCGGGGGGCAATGATGCAGGGGAGGGTGGAGAGACGGAGAGGTGGGAGGGTTAAAACAGTTGAAAAGAGGCGAAGGGGGAAGTGGGAGGCTCTGCCGACACCGTGTGCAGGTTCGACGCCTCACTGAGGAAGGTCCGTTCCTCTCGTGCAGACGTGGTAGCCGCTGAATCAGCGGAAGCCGGGAGACCAGTTACTTCCTGAGGCCACGTTTCGTCGCGTGGTCTTCTTCAACGGAGGATCCTCTGGACAGAGGAAGGGAGATGGAGAGATGTGGGAGGGGAGGAAGGGAGAAAAAGATCCACGTGGTAAACGGTACGGCAGGGGGGAAGGGGTGAGGGAGGACGTGAGGGGCCGGCTTAGGAAAGAGTTTGGGCGGGGGGAAGGGAGAATTTAGATTCGTAACTCCCGCGGTAGATCGCGCCCGGGGATGGAGAAGAGAGAGGAAGGCCTGGTCGACGAGACGAGGCTATTTTCGCCCTCGGGAAAGATCAAAACCCGACTGCGACAATTCAAAACGGCGGAGGTCTGCTTCGGGCGCAACGGGTACCCATTGCCCTTCGCGGGAAAACAAGCAAGACGGCACCGGAGGAAAAATCGGCGAAAGGCGGCCGCTTGAGGAAGAAACCTCAGACCTGCGGGTCGTCCGATTTCCCTTTGCCGAAGGGCGAAAGGGTCTTTTTTCGAGGGCGGCGTTTTTGAGATGCAGAGAGAGATGAGAGTGAGGGCGAGCGAGCGCGTGTATTCGGAGCGGCCGGCCTCTTTTCCTCCCGCTCGACTCGGCACACTCACTTGTTCGCCCCTCCTCCACCCCGCCCCCTTTTCCCGAGGTGGCCCCGCCCCCTTTCAGCCCAGAGATGCGCCCCCCCCTGGAGGAGGGAGAGGAGACGGAGGTGGGGAGTGGGTGCGGGACGAGCGGGGGGAGCAGCCTCTTTCCTTCCTCTCTCTCTCTCTCTCTCCTCTCCCCTTCCCTCCCCGCGCCGGCCGTCGGGGGAGGCGTAAGCGGCGACCGCCAATGCACGGATCCCCCACGTTCAACAGGCGTGTGTGCTCCGCGTCGCACGGCCGGGCCTTTGCGCTCTCGCTGCTTCCTTTTGTGGCCGCTGCCGCCGCTTTGCGAAAGGACCGCGTCTCGCCGGGGAGGAGGCCGAGGTGCGAGTGAGGCGCCGGCGCCTGTGCCTTTCCCCTCCTGGCCTGTGCTTATCCCCCACCTTTCTACCCCTCCCTCTTGCCCCCGCTTCTTGAGCGCCTCGCCCTCTCCTCCCACGTGACTCACCCCAAGAGAAAGAGAGAGAGAAGGGAATGGATTAGTATATATTTATTTACTCCCGCACGCACATATGTATTTGCGGAAGAGAAAAGGCGAAGGAGAGTACAGTCCTCCACAGGGGGAGGGGTCTTGAGGGGAGTGCGGGGGAAAGACAAGGGCCGAGGGGGGATGCTGCGGCTCCCTTTCCCTCCACCTCAGTTCCTCCTTTACAAGGAAGGAGGGGTGGGCGAAACTGGAGGTGAGAGGGCGACAAAGGAGGACCGGCGCCTGCGCGGAAGGTTGCGCTGCGACGGCGCAGTCGCCAACCGCCGTCCCTCTCGTTCTCCTCCTTGCTCGCTCCTCCTCGAGGAAGAGGCGAGCCTCTCCTCCACCTCAAACTCCACCCTCCACCCCGCCCACCTCTCCGCCCCGCTCGCCGGAAATCCCGCACCCACCCCCACTCGCGAACCCCCGGCACTCCTTGCTCCCTCTTCTTCCTAACCGAGAGCGCTTTTTTTTGGGAGGTCGGGTGCAGAGGGAGAGGGGCTTGCAGGAGGGTAGAATGGGGGTTGGGGTGGAAGGAGCCGCCGCCGACTCGCACACATTCTGCACTCATTATGTGAAAGAGGCGTTTTTTTCATAATCCGCGAGGGATGAGGGTGAAAAAAATGAAGGCGGCGGAAGGTTTCGGCGGAGGGCAGGAGGTTGTTGAAGAGGGCCGAAAAATATATAAGCCCGGGAGAAAAAAGCGGGACATGGGCTGGGGAAGTGAAAAGGGGAAAGAGAAGAGAGAAAAACGAGTGAAGCGGAAAAAAAGGCGAGAGAGAGAGAGATTAAGAGAGGGGAGAAACGAGGGAGTGCTGGAGAAATAGAGGGAGAGAGCGAACCAAAGAAAATAGGGGGTTGGAGTGGCTTAAAGGGGAATAAGGAAGGTTTTCTGTAGGGATGCCGCGGGTGGATAGGAGGGGAAAAGGTAGTTTTAGTGGCGGTGCGGGAGGAGGGAAGGGGGTTAAGGGACGACAAAAGAAGGGAGAGTTGCTCTGGAGGGAGAAGAGGGTGAAGGTCGAAGGACGAAAGTGCGAGGGGAAGGTGGCAGTGCCCTGGTGAGCTGGGCCAGGGGAGAGGGCGGTGGAGGCAGCGTTGGATACGGGGGGGAGGGCGCGGCAAGGAGGGACGGGGGAATCTTATTGCGGACGGGGATAAGGGGGTGAGGAGAAGAAAAGAGGAGAGGCCCCTGCCCTCCCGTCTCCATGGAAACGGGAAAAAAGTGGGAGTTGCGAAGGTGGTGGAGGCGGAGGAGATGGAATGAGAGAGAGAGAGGGGGGGATGATATTCGGAGAGGTGTGCAGAGGAAGACGACACACTCACCACGATCTGGTCTCCCCTGGCAACCCCTCACCCCCACCCCACCCACACTTCCTTTCTATCTCGCCCCCGCCACCACGGTTCTGTCTCCCTCCTCACCACCTTCCCCCTCCCTTAGGTCTTCCCTTTGTTTACTCCCTTCATCTCCCTTTCTCCCACCGGATCTCGTGCTGTCCAAGGTGAAATCGGAGAAGGAATGCTCCATTTCCACCGACGGGCCAACTTCCCGGCCAGGAGTGCCCTCCGCTTGTACCCCGCGCTCCCGCTCTCCAATGAATGGGAGAGGAAGCTGACGAGCGGAAAAACGGAAGAGTGGGAGGGAGTCAGAGTCGAGAGGAAGACATATGAGAGCGGAGTGCGTTAAACGTCTTTCCTTCACGCGTTCGAGGGCTCCCCACGCCCACGAAGACTTCTTCGCCACCGCAAACGGTGGGCTTCCGCTCCAACTCGATCTCCTCTCGTCGCTGGGAATCTGATCGCTATTTCGGGACCCCGTCCGGCGAAACGCCGCTTTTCCACCGCGACCCAGCGCAGAGGAAGGTAACAGCGGGCCTCCAAGGCTCAAGGGCCAGCGTTATTCATCGCCTTCTACTGGTATCATAATGAAAATATAGATTTGAGGTCCGGGGAAATCTCTTTCAAACGATATGTTATTTCAAGAGTGTTAAATTAAGCCTTCGACATGGGTAATGTGCATCTTCAATCGAGGGATCAGACGGACATGCGAGCTGATGGTTTTATATGTAAAACTTAGACTGGTTGAGACTTGAGTACTGCCTTCCCGTTTCGAGGGCTCGTGTTCGGATTCGAGTGGTGGATTTAAGTGGAATATCGGTCGCTATTTGTGTACGTATTTTTATAATGAAACATTAATTTCAGCATCCCCAAACAGATGGGAACCAAAACCACGGGTCCTGAGGGTTCCCTGGCGCAATTTCTTTAGAGGAGGCTTATGCCGAAGCCGAGTGCCCACATTACTTTGGTTTACTGAAAAACTGCTACTTTTTTGAAATTACCCATCTACCTTAAATGGCACGTAAGATCTAGGCAAAAGTACGTCTTTCCTAAATATTTACTAGAATTAATATCGAAAGTGGGAAACTAAGTCGTACTTAAAGGTCAGACATGTTTACTTAATTGAAGTTGTACGGGTCAATATTACCTTAATATTTGGGGAGCATGATACCGAAGTCTACTAATACTTGAGAGATTCAAATCGCATTCCCCAAAGGGAAGTGCGAGTTTATAGTATTGTCATACGTTAATAAATGGTAAATTCTAATAGGCCAATATCCACAAGTACATAAAATGCATTTATAATAACATAGGGAGTAAAGTATGTAGGTGAATCGCAAAGACCTTCGAGAGAAACCATAAGATTTTGATTGAGGTATAAGAACTCCTCCAGTCTACCAACGAAAGATGATATCGATGTAGAAAATAGAATGTTCTACTTTTATATTATCTTAAAGGAACAACTAATGCTCAATACTCGTGAGAGTAATGCATATTCTTGAATAAATAGACCTGAACATTCCTTCCTACCTTTATAGCTAACACTTGATTTCAAAACGACTACGATGTAACCAATTTTATTTTCTGTCAGATATTTGAAATTAATATTCCTTTTCACGTACCATTTTCTATAATTGTTTATGCAATTCAATTCTTACGCACCAAATGAGAGAAATTAGGTTACAAATGGGCAAACTTAGAGAGATGCCAGGGTGAAAAATTGAGATTCCGCTGTAGACTTGTGAAGTGGTTAGATCCTCGTTAAGAATCTGCAAAATGAACAACACACAAATTTATCTCATAATCTCCTATGAGTTCTCCCAAATTGTGTGGGAATATCAGGAGTTCTCCAAGTAATTAGAGTTGGGCCCATTAATTTCAAATCTCTTGAATTGAGATTAAAATAAAATAAAAATATGATTATTACCATATAGTAATTATCTTAATCTATTTTTTTACTTATAGAGAACTTTATCGCCATATTAGTCTTAGTAATTCCGGATAAAACCATAATATACATGTCTTAAGTTAATGAATAAAATGATCCTTTGAAAAAAATTGATATATATCATAAATAAGAACAAACAAATGTATAGCATGTAATTTTGCTATTGCAGGCGTCAGTAAAATATTTAGAATTTATACTAAAGTTATATAATAAAATTATCATACAAACATTGGAATAGCAACTTTTAGTATTCCATTATCATAGTCGAGACCAGTTGCATGTTTTTCTCTCCCAGAAAACAATCAGACTTGACTAGACTTGAGCCACTAAAAGAAATTCTGCTAAATAGTAAGACACGTTACACTACAAGATAAAATGAACGCATATGTATCGATTTCAAGGCATTAAAACACCGATATAATCTGAGGTACAATATTTTTTTGATTCTTCTTTTTTTCAGAAAAGAAAAGCGCTATTGAGAAAGCCAGTGCCAAAAACATTATAACCCTATGTTACTAAAGAAATACATCGATTGCAGTAAGTTGGTTATAGCCGCCATATAGAAGTTCTGTCTATTTATTGTGCGATATAAAATAATATTGCATTCTAACTCTTTCTCACTCACAATATATCCTTTACTATTAAGAAACTAGACATTTCCACCCGAGGAAGTACTGCATGGCATTGAAGAAAGTCAAGATAAAATTAACTGAGGCAGGCGAGATGTAGTGGAAAGTATACATGCTTGTAAAAAAAAAGATTTTTTTCTACAATTTTAATGTCAGTACGATGCGTTTCAACCGTTAGGTCATCATCAGATACATACATCTGTGAAAGGTCTGTGAGCCGTATATATACCACTCAGAGGAGGAAGTGGGGAGTGGGGAAAGGAATAATTAGGATGGGGGAGGGGTGAAGTGGTTATTGAAAGGATGGACGCTTGGGAAATGGAATTGCGAGGAGTGACACGGAAACGTTTGTTCAGCCAACAGGATACTGCTTCCTCCCTGCACAATTTCCAATCTTTCTAACATGTTCAGTCTTTGGCCTTTCCTCTCCACGTGGAGTATCTCCGGGACAAAGGCACAAGTGTGGCGTTCTTCGAGGAGGTGTTTCACTACGAGAGAGGTGGAGTCTCCTTTCTCCCAACATTTCTTGTGCTCCGATATTCGAGTGGAAACCTTTGGCCCGTCTGGACAATATATATATATATTTTTTTTCGCAATCACAGCACTTGATTTTGTACACTCCTGATTGGAGGGAGGGAAGTAGTGTGTCTTTAGTTCGGCACAATAACCTATCTAAAGTGATTGGTTTGTAAAAAGTTCTTAGTTGGTCTTTCGGGATTAATGTAGTAATTTTATACGAAATTTCACCAATAAACTGTAATTTGCACCACTTTATGGGTTTAGTTGGGGGCACTAAGAGTGTTATCAAATTTCTTATAGCTACGTTCCGTTGTTTCTTATTCAGAATCCTGTCGATAAGTGGATAAAGTTAAGATGTTTGTTCTGTTTTCTCTATTCTCTTTATGTTTATATTAATCTCTTTGACATGACCATAAAAAACACTACGGGATTATTAAACTGTAAATGTACGCGGGCAATTAGAATTTGTTGCGTCCACCAATGGAGAATCATCGGCGATGACGTATCTGAATAGATATGGTCGAAGCGGATTAACCTCTTTGGCAAGACGTCTCGCCAGGGAATCCACCGTCGTGTTGCCTCACTCTCCCGCGTCACTTCAGGAACATTTGAAATCTGTTCCAGCCGCCATCGCGCTTCTCCATTTCGGTTCACAGAGCTCATTCTATTTTCTCTACAAACGCGATTCCCCTCTTCACCATTCCCCGTCTCGAAACTCTCCCTCCTTTCATTGTCAGCATCCCTCCATTCTAATCTCTTTCAATCTCGCAAGTACTCGACGCATGAATACCGAGAGGCATCCACCAGGCGAAGAGCTCGTAATTCTCAGAAACACGCGTAAATGGCGAGCAGTAAAATTTCAAACTACTTATGATACGCATGCCTTGCAGGCATCCGAATTTTAGTTGAGGCGCTAGAATTTTTCTGTTCTCTCAGAATCATATATGTTTTTATGAAAATTTTGTTACTTTCGATTGGATTCTTTTTAGGGGTGATGAATATAAGAATAAAAATGAATGTGACATGAATTTAAATGCGGATAACGCCGGGAATAACATTGAGAAAATTTGGCGGCAGAAGAAAGTCGCAAAGTAATGAGAAAGAGAAAAAATGTCCTGGGCGTATCAAACAACCGTAGTCTTTATTGCCAATAACACTAGGTAGTAGCGGCATGTAGGTAAATTTCCATTTTGGAACATATACATTTCAGAAAAAAATTAAGCTATTCCATGGAAAATACCTGTGATGCCTTTCACATTACAGAGGAAGGCCTTATACGACAAACTAGATCAGGCTAAAGAGGATAACATTTTTCAAGTTCACTACAGTTTCTCGAATCAATCAGAAATATCTCATAAATTTGTCCATGGCCCACGGATGATCAAAAATACCGTGTAGAACCAATGTTTCAAGCTCAAAGACCAATGACGGGCAATCTAGCGGAAAATGAGAATTATTTACAAATATTTCCCCAGAATTGCAGATACTGGCCAGATTCATGGACCGCATGGGTTATTCAACGCCCCCTCAGCACCGCGCGCGTCGGGGGACGAACCGAAAACTGTCGTCTACAGATCAAAGCATAAGGCATCTATCCCCTTCGTATATAAACAAGTAATAAAACCTCAGGGCTCATCACACCAACGCCGACACACCATTCAACACCACACGCCACGCCGTCCCCGGGCGCGCAGGGCCGGCAAATCCCTGGCGTCACGTCCGGCCCACACGTCCGACAACCCCTTTCCTCCTCCCCCCCCTCCAACCCCTCGCCAACTGACAGGCGCCCGTGGGCCTCCCGCCCCACAGCGGACGGACACACACCCCCCTCCCACCGACTGCACTCTTCCACATCGCCTCCTCCGTTCCCCTAAGCCGCGCGCGGCGCTTTGCACGAGTTATTATCGCCCACCCACCTCTCCGGACCACCGCCCCGGCGCTCTCAGGAACCCCACCGCACCCTCGACCTGCCCCCACTCTCCGACTGCTCCGAGCCTCCATCGCCGCGGCGGGGCTAATAAACTAGAGATGCAGAGGAGAGTAGGCCGGACGAAGGGTGGAGGGCAAAGAGAAGAAGGGAGAGGCTGAGGTGGAGGGAACGGTAAGGTGGAATGGGAGATGAGATGGATTTTTAGGAGGAGGTCTCCGCTAGGAATGGGAAGAGGAGGAGGGGAGAGGGCGGGGGGAAATGTAGCGAATCGAAGTGGGAAGGAGTGTACGGGGAGGGCTAGGAGAGGTGGAACTGGAGATTCCATCTCGTCGAGTCCTCCCTTCTCTCTCCACCCCGCCCGACGTCGGAGAGGGAATTCAGCCCCCACCCCCCTCGGCCCCTCTTCCCGGCATTCATTCCGTCTACCCAGCCGTCCCTCCACACTCCCCCGCTTCTCCTCCCCACACTATCTTCCCTTTCCTTTCCCTTTTCATATGTCAGATTCCACCGCCGAGCCCGTTGCCCGGGTGATGATGCCAATCAGGCGATGCGTAACAAAAGGGTGTCGTCAGGAGAGAGAGGTGGGAGGTGGGGTGGGTGGGTGGGGGAGGGGGAGAGAGAGGAAGGGACGCTGGGGTAGGGTGGAGTGGTACTGGGGTGGGGGGTTGTGAAGTGCCGTGCGTGGTGGGGGGAGATTTGAGAGAAAAGGACGGGGAAATAGAGTGAATAGGGGACAGATACACGCCTAAATAGGAAAATGGAGAGAAACCGAGGCGTATAAGGGAGTGGGGGTTGGTACCTGGGGAATAGAGATATTATGAATAGGATGGCGTGTAAATGGTGATGGAAGCGTAGTATGGTGCACTGGATTAATGCCGAGATGTAAAAACAGTAAGCGCCGAAATGTAAGAGCGGGCGCTATATGTAGAGTAAAATAAATATTCCCGTATCACATCAAAGGGACGGCTGTATTAAAAACAGAAAGACCCAAGCTGCATCAATCTAAACCTGGATACTCATCCAGTTCTCAACAGCATTAAATCCATTTTTTCGTCATTAAGCTGTGCAGATTATCCACCCACATATGTTCCAATTTTCCATTTCCACGGCAGTGATGGGCTCCACGTTTCAGTGAATCGATGATGAAACCATACCATCATGGAGATTCCCATCAATTATTTAGGGGAAAATTTTACTATGAGGATACATAGCATAACAATCGCAATGTATGTTTATAAAAATATTCCGTCATTAAAATTGATATTCCTTAAATTATGGGGAGATGGAATAATATGGGGAGAGAAATGAACCTGAATTAGCTACTAGCATTAAATTAGCAGCGCTTGCAATTCAGCTAAATTTTATTTATTTATTTTATAAAAAAAGAAATTTATTTTTTCGAAAATGATAAATATGTATTTCTTTAAAAAGAATCAGGTTTAGCGTAGGACAGATGGGAACTTCCCAGCACATGCGAGGTTATATTAATTTGAAAAAAAGACTACCTTTTGATATAATGCGCGACTAATATGGTTTCTATAAACTGGTTTATGGTTTTTATAATCTGAGGAAGGAAGCATTAACCAGAAAGAGATTAAAAACATAGTTTTGATTAATTGGGACACGGAGACCTAGTTACTGTACCTCAATTTTCATGCTCACTCACAGACCCTTTTATTAGCCGACAACTGTCTTTCTTGAACGGCATTAAAAAAGTAAACTATTTCAAGAAGCTCTTCAACGCAACAAAAGCAGCTTTGGGTCAAATGACATGCCTTTTCCTATGAAAGGTTTTAAGTTGTAGAAGAAAACATTACACGTTTTGACCATAAATAAGTTTTATGAATTTAATGGAAACGGATTCTGAGAGACGCGCCCGATGGACATGGTCCACAGTGAGATGACAGCGCTGCAGTGAAACGGGTGGACGCGTGGAGATGGAAATGAACGCTGCCACGGGCGGCCGGGAGGCACGGAGGGGTGCGGCGGGGGAGAGGAGATGCTGGCTGCGTGCGGCAACCAGGGAGGGTGGAGGAGCGGCCGGGGGAGAGGGGAAGGAAGGAGGATAGACTAGGATTACGCGAGAGTTGTCGCTCGCTTTGTGTCGGGAGCCGCTGGGTCCGATTAGCAGCGAGAGGCGGTTGCTGACGCTCCTTTCCAATCAAAAATGAAACAAACGAGGGAATATTCCAACGCGTACAATACGTTTTTTGCGATTTTTAAGAGCGTAAAAATTCGAAATTTCGAAGTTGGGGAAAAAGTAGCACTCGCAGGCTTTTCTAATTTCCACCGACTCATCATTCCCTCTCTTCCGGCCCCTCCCGTCAGCCTTAACCACCCCCCTCCCCTACTTCCCTCCCCCACTCCCGCATCCCATTCCACCCTTTCCGCGTCGCCTTCAGTTGCCTGGCAACCGTCATACAATCCCACCCCTCCCTCTTCCCTTTTGCTTCCACTCTCGCGTCAAACCCACACACTCCATCCTCTACCGGCCTGCCCTTCCGAGAATGCACGCGCGCAGTTAGGTGAGTACGCTCCTGGACTGGCCGCCGCAGTTCCGTCCGTACCTGCATTCCTTCGGCTATTATTTGGAGGGACGGTTGAACAGGAGATGAAAATTTCGCTTCCCTTGGACGATTCGGGCCCCACGGTCCTTAACGGACGGACTGCCATCCACTATGCCGCGCTCTTCTCCCGTTGGGTGAGCTTGGAGTGGAATAGAGGTGTTCCCATCGCTTCGATTGAAACTAAATTCTCCCGGATGGCCGCGTAATTTGAAAAAAAAAGTCGTCGATTTACGCATCAGCTGAATTTCTCTTCTAAGCCTCTCTTTACGTCTCAAATCCTCGGTTTATTTCCTCCGTGCACGATTTTCTAGAATGCCGTCTACACGGGAGAGGTTTGACTTGAATTCCTTGTGCCACTATGACATCAAACCCAATAATGCTCAAAGCATATGGTCCTGCAGTATTTTTTCAGACATTTTCTCCCTTCACAGATCATAAAAATATCTTTTTCTTCCTATTCATAGATTCCGATCAAAGGTAGAAGCGTGAGTGAAAGTATAAGGTACTGAACCTTTTTAATGCATTTACAAATCAATAATTCACTCACTCAGTGATTCAACCCGAAGGTTGGGCTTTGATAGGTGAGTAGAGCTCACCCCGTACTAAGCCGTGGCGTGTGAAATTCAGACATTCAGGGTATGGGGGCCAGTTCCTTTCCCTGGGCCACCTGCCTATTTCCTACGAGGTTCTGACACGCAGGAAATCACATCGCGAGGATTTTAGATGGGGAGATTTAGACATCCAGAAAGGCTCTTTCCCGGGATTTGAACCCGGGACCTTCCGGTCAGTAGTTCTACCCTCTAGGCCACCACGACCCCCCAGATCAACAACAACTTCTCAAAAATAAACAGCTGTTGTATAACAAAGAATTTGCCCATATGGAAAGAATTTGCCCATTTGCTTGTTTGCATGTTAGTAGTGCATGCAAGGTGATCTTCACCCTCGCGGTGGCTTGCAGGGTATCACGTAGATGTAGATGTATTCAATCACACCAAAATATTATCTCTCTGTTTTAGATGTAGCAATGAAAAATACTTATAAAAGGTGTGTTGTGCACTAACCGTATGTTTGCTCCTAGCTTTATTGAAAGCTACTTTGGTTAATTTCCGTCATTAACTCTTATTTGATCAAGCCTATATCTTACTTGACATTATGAAAAAAACGATACATAAAAGATAAAAAAGATATAATTTGAACTTTTTGCGATTTCATAAAATATACATTTTATTTTACTTAAAAAGCATCATATTGGAAAAAGAAGGAGTCAAAATTAAGCAATTAAAATGTTATCGCTAATTAACACACCATGGTAATATTTAATACGAATTTAAAAAATAAAGTTGTAACTAAAAAACATATAAATCATGTTCTAGCCTGTAACTATCAAAGCACAAGGCCATTGAAAATATCTTGCCGTATTGGAGTTTAGAAATTAGGTCACAAAAGATGCTGAATTCCAACATTTGCACATGGTTACCAAAAGATTCGACTCATCTATTAGTAAAAACTAGGATTAACACTCGTATTCAAGAGTTGATTTTATTTGGAATGTTTTTGTTACATTCAGTTTCTTGGTGAGGATTCGCAATGTAGGTGCAATAGCACCTGCATGAAATTTCACTTAAATTTTAATGAGGCGCACACAAAACAAGTGAGGACCATATGCGGCATATGAGTTGTAATATTCGGCACGGGAGAAAAATACCACTTTATGCCTTGAAAACGCATGTTAAAATTAATAATTAGCTGCTTTGCAATAAATGCGTTCTGACAATTTGACAAAAATGAGTAAAAAACTGTTTACTCTTTTAGTTACGTTTCGTAATTTAGATCGGAGACATGAATGTAATTTTGCATTAATTTAGTACCAAAACAATGCTTTATACAGAGTCAACAACTTTGCATCGGAGTTCAAAGTGTTTATGTTCGAGACTCCAAATATGAAGCACTGCAGAACGTAAATAAACATTTTTCCTCCACGTTAATGCTCATTACTGGAGAGCACTCAAAATTTATGCTAATAAACATTCCATGGTACAAATAAACGATGTTGGAAACGTATGCATCGCAAAATGAATTTTCCACTCCAGAGAGCAAACGAATTTACAAATTTCTGCTAATATTTTCCTTTAACATTAGTTGCAGCGAAAGGAACTACTATTGTTGCATTCAAAAACTATTTTAAACATCAGCCTTGAAGCATCAGCCATCACTTTAATTAATTAACATACATTATAATGTATCCCATTATTAATTTCGACATTGCTTTTAATGCTAATTTCAATTCACCGGCAAAAAATCTTTGACTACGCATGAGCTTGAAATGATTAGGATCCGTAGATATAAAGATGAACATTATGATGCAATTTTCGTTTCATGCAATAATGGAAACTTAATAACTGTAAAAGATCATTTATAAAACCACAAAGGGTGCCGAGCGGAAGCTGGAGGGGCGGGAGGGAGGGAGAAAGATCAAAATCCAACACCATACGCGTACGTATTTATCCCTTCCAGTGAAATTTGAATTTGTATTCTTGATAAAAAAATTTCCGGCATTATTTCTCCCGAGCCGAAATATAAGCGCATGTTGAAACGGATTCTCTTGAAACACATGTCGCGACACACGGTCAAACTGGTGACGATCTGTATTTCCAGCGCTAAATCCCTCTCCGCTAATGTAATTTAACTTTATAACCTCACCTTTCCCATCAAAGTATATCCTTCCGCAATATAAACACTCAAATTATGCCAACCCTCTCCCCGCACCCCGATTGCCCTCCTCGTTCTCTCTCCCAGCCCTTCACTTCCCACAAAACCCACTCCCTTACCTCACCGTCCCCACTCTCCGCAAAAGCCCCACAAAACTCTCTCCCAACATACACATTCAATCCTCACTCCCTCTCCATTTATCCTCGAATGCAATCCGACTGAAACACGCAAACAAACTCTGCCCGAACTCCTTCCAAATATTCCACCGTTCCCACCCAAGCCCCCCGAAATCCCCCTAGACTCCCCCGTTACCACCTCCCCCCTGCTGCGTCCCTCCCACACCACCCTGCCGAATCCCACACTCCCCTCGTGCACACTTTGCACGCCTACCTATAGGCCACCGGTAGAAACTACTCTCCATCCACTCCCCCACCCACGCAATCCAACTCTCTCCCTGCCCGTCTCCCCGCTCGCTTATATGCTCGCCGACACTCGCTCCCCACCGGCCCCCTCAAAATCCCGCCTTTCTCGTCGCATTTCTCATATTCTTGTCTCCTACCTAGATTCGCCGTCGCCAACCTCTTTCTTCCCCATCCCTCCCCGCCCAACACTCCTCCATAGTCAAAGCTTCCGCTCCACGCAACAACACTCCCAGTCTCCCTTCGTCCTTCTCCTCCACTACGCCCTACAGACATCCACACGCACACATTCACGCTCGCTCTCATCCACCTCGGAACTCCTTCTCTCCCCGCCTTTGGGAGGGGGTTAGGAAGGAGTAAGGCTTCACCCCTTTCCGCGATCCTTTCTCAAAAACCCTCCCCCATTCCTCTCTCCTCCCCCTCGATCCCTCTCCTCGATTCCATTCTGGCATCTCCCTCGGGGACAGAGTGGAATGGGGGTAGGGGTGAGTGGGTGGAGGAGAGGGTGGGTGGGTGGGGTCCGGGGAAGTTTAGCGGGGATTGGAGGAGGGGGGAGACTCCCATCTCCCTCCCCCGCGCACCCACTTGGCTGTCCCTTCGCTTTCATTTCGGAGCTCTCAAGCTCATTAAAATTTTCAAAATTTCCCGAATGAGAGTGACTCACGGGGGTTGGTGTGGCGTCGGGCGGCTGAAAAGGGAAGAAGGGAAGGATGGAGGGCCTTCGAGAAGGGATGATGGGTGGGGGAAACCTTCAGGGGGAGGGTGGCGTTCGGGACGGGAGGGATGGGAGGGACGGGAGAGGGGGGTGAGAGGGGAAACCGTGGATGATTGAAGGGGGCAAATAAGAAAAGGGTGGGGTGAAAAATTATTGGGGGTTCCAACGAGCGAGAGGCTAAGTCGGGAATGAGGGAGGCCGTGGGAGGGGAAGAGAAGAATCGGAGAGAGAGTTGGAGAGGTGGGGTGGGGTTTGGGAGTGGGAGGAAAGGGGGTGGGAGACGGCGAGAATCGATGGCGAAGTTTGCGGCGTCGCTAACTCTTACTTCCTCTCAATCCTCCGCCTCCCCCCCCCCCCCCCTCCCCTCACCCCAGCCACTCTCCTCGACTACGCCGCCCAACTTGCTCCCACCCACTCTCGACAATCCCCACCCTATCCAACTCCGATCCCCCTCCCCCTCCGACCACACCTCTCATCACCCCTCTTCCTTCCACACTCTCCCTCGCCCCTCTCCTTCGTTTAGTTCCAATTCATATATTCGGCAGCATCTTCATTTCGGTGGCAGCGAATAAAAATAAAATAATGAACGAGACCGTTTCCTTTCTGGCTCCGGCGAGAAAACGAAAGAGACGTGAGGGAGGTGCGCCCCGCTGAAAGACGTCTTCGTTTATTTCTCCTCCTTGCTCCTGGTCGCCGCGGGGAGCAGCGAGGGAGTCTGGGTAGGAGCGTGTGTAGCCCGAAGGAGGCGGAGGAGGTGGGGAGGACGAGAGCGGAGAATGGCGACGAGGGCGGAGAGAGGCTGAGGAGGGATCTGGGAGGAGGATAAGAATGCACGCAGAAAACGCAGAAGCAAGCGTAGCTTTGAATAAGCCTTTGTTTCGCGGGCTCATAGCGATCCTCGTCAGTTACTCGAATCCCAGCAGAGGCATAGTTCTCTGCACAACCTGTCTCTCTCCCGGCCAGCATTTCTTTGCTACTGGCATTGAGGGATGTAATACCACGATCGTATATGCCTTGCATGATAAGTCCTGGCACCCCCTATGAAACTAAGACTGATTAAGGAAAAGAGGGATCTTTTCAATCTTGCAAAACCAGGCATCTACAAATATGATGCATTGGAACTAAGCATCCTCCCATGAAATTTCAAAGAGCAGGACTCACACGGTGAATGGCATTGCAAGTCGAGTCATAATAATGAGCACAAGTATAACGGAAGTATCTTAACGAACGATTTTCCACAGTTAACTTATTTTAGACTGGAAAAATAATTAATATCCCGATCGGAGCGTAGTAAGCTAAGCCACACTGAAGCCATTTTGGTCAGCTTCACCTACACCAAAAATTGGTCGCCACATTCCCTAAATAAGTAAATGGTTCAACAAAATACAACGAAACCTATAGTACCAAAATTTATATTCACGTTTCCTACATTGTCAGGCGCAGAGTATCTTGGACCTCACGTGCAAAAATATTCCGCATTTAAGACCGCGGTCATCCAAGATCTGATAAAGCATTCGGCTAGTGAAATCAAAGCCCAAGTTTCAAACCCAGATGGATCCGTAAAGAGCTTTGAGTCACAGCCAAATCAAATTCAGCTCCTGATATCCAACCAAAACTGCCTCTTTCTTATTGCACGATATTGATCCAAGAAACCGCACATGTAAGTGTGCAGTAATACATGCTTTTGTTTCCCAATCCTGGGCGTATGAATCCAGGCCAATACATTCTCAGCATATAATCAGGACAGCATATGGCCTGTTGAGTACTTAAACACCTTCGCACAACTTAACATGTCGTTAAAATCTAATCAGAGAGAAATACCTTTATTTCCGACTGAAGGAAGATATAGTTCTCTATGCGCAAGCAACCGCTCCTCAAACCTCTAATCCCAGTTGTGTAGTTTAACTCAATTACTGGTTGTTAGGGGTAAAATCCGGAGTTGAACTCATTTTAAGCTAGCAGCCAAACATTCAACCCACCACAATACTGCGATAGTCAAAGATGTGCAGTTTTAACAGATTAAGATCTTACTACTTCAAACTACTAAGTTCAAAGAATCGCACAAGTTATCGATTTCATTAGGCGGCCTGCAAAATTTCAACTCTATTTCCAAACCGCTTTTCTCTCACATATGAAGCCTTCTCTCATATAAGAAAGAAAAAAAACGGAACAAGGGAAAGAGTCGATCTATAAAATGATGGGGATGAAGGTAAGAAGGAAATTAGTGCACCTGGAAAACGAGGAGGGTGAGATTGCATAGTGTTGGTAATGTAGTGGAAAGTAAACGAATTTTATGAGAATGGGAAGTGAAGGTGGTTAACCGTAGGCTCAAAATGTCCGTAGGATGATTGTTAAGCCATTCTTATTTCGTTTGAACAGCAAATCCGACCATAAAACTTGTTTGGCTTACCACTTTGAGAACAGATGCCTATTTCAGTTAATAGTTTTGAAAAACGTTAGCATTTTCCTATTCTCCGAATCCACCTTTGTTTGAACATAAATTTATCGAACATAAATTACCGTAACGAATTTCCCACGAATCATTACGAAATTTTACGGTTCTCAATATTTTACAATGAAATATGATGTAAGAAGAAAGATACAAGTTCTTCATATTAATTATAGAATAAATTATTTTCTGCGTATGATTATAGTAAGATAAAAACGGTATGGGTAATCCTAGAAAAATGTCTCTTAACGTTCCAAAAAAAATTGGCAGCTTTCATTCGAATCGAGATTCGAGTCATTTTGTTCTCAACTATGAAAGTTGCATATTTCAGAAATTACATGAGTGTTTTGATTATCATCTAGAGTGAAACTCATTAACCCTATTTATCACGGCACTTGAAACGTAAAATATAGAATGAAAACAGTGATAACTACGAACGGCAACACAAATTATCAATTTAACTAAATTAAACCAAAAGTCTAGTGGTCATTTTAAAAACATCAACGTCAATGGCTTGTTTATTTATTATGCATTTTTAGCATTAATGAACCCTTAATAACTACCTGACCATCTATCACGCTTTCGTACCTATCTCGTCTGTGACGATATTTGCATAACATTTTGGAAATTTGAATTACGGATAAACAATTAATACAGAAGATAGAAATATTTGCACGCTAATGCGTAGATCAATCGATGCATAATAATCCAATTTAACTTATGGTAGACATAAGGAAAGTAATGAATTCAGTCGATGTGTTACTTCCATTCGGAGTTTTTTAAGCACTTGTTTTAATTGCGGAACTTCAATAACTACCCCAAAACCTCAATGTGACAAAGCGATTAACTAAATAAAATTTCAATATCACTTGGCACTTTATTTTTTTTATATGTATCTACCTACATATTCATAAGGCCTCTGCCTTAACAATCCTCTATTTATCCTTTCTTTTGTCACCATGGAGTTAGATCAATACAAAACAAAAGAAAACCAAAAAGTAAATACACTAAATAACAAATGAACATCAAAAAGAAATACATAAAAATAATGAAAATGTATAAAAGTGATGTTGGTTATCTAGTGTACATGCACCAAATTTTCCAGTGATAATTAACGAATGTGGCATATAAAGCTTAGTTGCTACGAGTTATTTGCGAAATACAGATGCGTTTTACATTATGGTGATACTATTTGCATCCCAATTGATTGATCCGTGGCGAAAATTAGCATTCTTTTAGCTGCTAGAGACTAATCCATGAAATAATATGATGCAAAGTTCAGACTATAGGAGAGGATAAAATGCAAATTTTCAATTTAATGTGCTTTTTAGAGAAAAACTGCTAACAAAGTATTGCTATCGTGAGTCAAAAATTTTCATAATTAGATTCACCGAAGTTCGACAAAATTAGCAATTAAATGGCACGAAGGCCTGCGCCAATGCCGGACAGAATAAAGATTAAATAGGCTTATGTGTATCAGCAATATAAGATGCATATCAGCAATATAAATATTTGGATCAGGTAAATGGATGTTTATAAAATATTTTATGATAGGTTACACCAATTAAAAATAAATAACTTTATTGGAGTTATTTCAACCGCTATCAACCATAACTGAGGTAAAATTTTAATGAGTGAGGGACAAATGTCGGTGAACGACCGGTTGTATCTCAATACCGCATAATTGTTGTCACCAAGTGACAACCTCTCACGTAGGGAACCTCGACACCCGGCACTATACAATACTACAAGACAGAAACAGTTTTAAAAATAAAAGTTTTATCGTTTCATCAGGGATTTATTAGCAATTCATTGAAATTCAAAAGTTTTACGTGAAATAGGTTTCTCGGTAAAGTTTAGAGTAAGTAGGAATAAAGCAACCATTAGCTCAACCATAGACGAATGTGAAATCTTTTCCGAATTCGGGTTTCGGTTTACGGCTGCGTCGACGACTTAGGTCATTAGCACTTTTCCGTGTTTGGCAGGCTTAGTGACTTGGAACGAAAATCTTACCTATTACCAAGGAATAAGAAAGTATATGGGCAAGAGAGCCCCTGAAAATTAGATGGGAGTATTGACAGCTAAGAGAATACGAATAGAGTTGAAAAAGTGATTAGTCGAATGTTTCGTTAGGACTGAGATGTTTTTAAGTACTAAAAACATGAACAATTACAAAAGAAAGTGCTGTTGAATTAATTGGAAAGTGATGGGGCATTGTTTTGGAGAAGGATGCCATTGGTGAATCGGACTGATAGATTGAGAAATATGGAGGTACTGCTAGCTATAAAAAAAAAAAAAATGTGGAACGAAATCAGATTAAGAAATTCGACGCCAGGTCGAAATTTCTTAATAAGTAGAATCATAAAAGGAAAGGAATTGGAGAAAGCGAGGATGAAGAATAATCAGAATACTTGATGATTTAAAAAATGGCAGAAGCTGTACACTGCTGTAGATGAAAGATGATGCCTAGCCCAGAGTGCAATGGAGGACATGCGATTCAAACCATTCAAAAGACAGAACAACCAGAATCTGTCAGGTACCATAATAAAGATAGGTCACTGGATAATCCATAATAATACGATATATCATACTTTTGCTCCTCGAACTTGATAAAAATATGGAGACAGGAATGGAGGTATCAAAATCTTTTTCCTGATTATTTTCAATGGGAAAAAGAACTGTTTTAATCTCACATACATTTTCAGCTAAGTTGACTGCTTGTAGATGCTTCTTTCCCACTCATTTTTCTCTATTGAAAGGGTTATTATATTAGAATATTACGGTTTCTTCAAAAACAGAAGGGTAGGAATGAATAAGAAAATTTAGCCTTTTTACTCATAAGCTCCACATAGAATACGCATAGAAATTATTCAGGTCGATTGGGGCAAGTGGTAATTGGTGGAATTTCGACACTTTTAACTTGCTAAGAAAATTAATCCGTACCATTCCACAGTATAATCTATTCTTCCCATAAATTTATACGTCTGAGCATTATTAATATGTACCTTGAAAATGACGCTGAAGCATCGAAAATAATAGGAAGAATAAATTTTGTTGTGGAAATATAAAAAGTCAATTCCTTAACATGTTTAATAGAGTATATTTTTAATACCAGATGGAGCTGCATCTTTCCTTCAATTCATTCAATACATTTTACTCTATTTTTATTGATAGCTATTGAAATAGTAGTCCGCAGAAATGAGCGTGGCAGTATGTTCTGATAACGCACCATCCTTTTATTTTCTAGTATTCGAGCTATATTGTAAAGTCATGATTAAATAACCACGTATAGTATGAACTATGTGTAATGTAGGTACTGCAATTTGGGTGATCAGAACCATACAGAAAATTGTTAGGAATTCTCATAAGCATTGGAAAGAGCCTTACAGCCGTAGTAATATGCATAGAAAAAATACAAGAAATCAGTCATTTCTTATCTTTCACTGAGTTTGTAAAGCGCATGGACTCAATCATCATCATCGTCGGTCAACAACCCTGGGATTGGTTTGACGCAGCCGGGCACTCGATTCTTCTATCGGCCAACCCATTCATACTAACATAATTCCTCTCTTTTACATCCTTATGGACTCAAAGCCACAATTAAAAAAATGAATGATATAAGATAATCAGAGGCAAAATATTACTGACAAAAGGATAAAGAGCACAGAGGGTAAACGGGCGATAAAAAGAAATATTACTGCTACTGAAGAGCATAAGAGGTATTGGCAGAATCGGTTCATTGGGAAAAATGTTTGACATAGTCTGCCCAATAATGTTAATATTGACTTTTGTTAGGAGAAAAAGAAAACAATTACTGATTCACTATACGATAGATTAGGAGGCCGAAATTGTATCATCACTCAAAATTCACAAAGTAGCAAAAATGATGTAAAGGTTAGTTAAGGTCATATTTACCTCCTCCAGGATTTACAAAGAGAAAGTATAAAGTGAATTGAAAGGATATGTTTGCGGACGTGGTGATCCCCGGAGAAAGGTACGACGTGGTACTTGTTTTTGACGATAGAACTGTGGCGGAGAAGAAGGAAAGGAAAGTGACGGGGACTCTTTTAACCAAGAGAAGTTAATGAGTTTTAAAGGAAACACCAGAGGGTAGCAAAGGATACATTAGAAGATGGAAAGAATGGAAAATTTGAAAAAAGAGCATAAGAGAAGTACCTAATGTAGTACTGGAGAATAAAAAGTCAACAGGATGGTATTAGTTTTATGACTTACAAAACAGAATTAAGATCATTACCAGAAGTAAGGGCATCGTTGACAAAAGTGAACAGACAAAGAAGACATTTCAGAATGAAAACATGTTCACGGTCAAAACACAACATTAAGAATTAATCTTCTTTAATGCACATTTACAAAGTGCACTTCTCCAAGAATACGATACAGCATCAGTAGGATCATATTTGAAATGCACTCAAATAACATAGAATTTGATCCCTTTCACGAATATTAAAACGCAACCACTACATAGCACAAATTTTATGTTTCCGTGCAAACGGGACAACCAACCTCACTGTTCAACGCAGTGATGCCTCAAGTTGATAAGGCTCAAGTATAGAGCGAGTAGGGTCCGTACTATGTCCTACTGCTTGTGAAATTCACACATCAGGGGTAAAATGAGAGACGGACAGCTCCTTTCCCTGGGCTGCCTAATTTTCCTGGTATACCGGGTTTCTAACAAAACGAAGGTGCCCAGAAAATCATTCGGCTTGGGGATTAGGCTTTAGGCTACAGGGGTTTTGGCTTGGATACATCCTGATTGGTCTCTCCTAGATTTGAGCATGTGACCGCAGGTCAACAGTTATGCACTCTACCCATCGCTACAATTTCATCATCACATCATAACAATATTTACCACCAAATGGTCATTAAGAGCAATTTACATTTAAATAGTGCTTTAAATTAAAAATAAAACCAGTACTATAATACAGACAACAATAATAAATGGCTTTTAGGATCAGTACTAACTTGCTAACAAGGTCGTGAGGGTAATTTATATTGCGAAGAAATTTTAACAAGTGTTTTAACGCAACTAACAACTAACACATTTTATGAAAAACAAAATTCACAACCCATAATGTACAAATCAATTGGCGCTACTATCCAGGTAACCAGAAAATGGTATGTGAAGTGTGCGCCTAGCTTCAGAATTTTATCTCAATAAAAGAACAAACATTAGACAAGTAAAAACACCTGATATCCACATTGAATTAACCTACAAAACACCATTTAGTCATTTTCTTAGATATACATACGAAATGTATGCGCAGACTAGATAAAACATTTTATAAATATGTTAAAGGAAAACACAAATGGTGAGATTGCGGCTTACAATCTCCAAGAGCCATAAATTGTGTACTTTAGGGCTGAATAGTTCAATCGTAGAGTATACGGGTTTTTGAGATATTTATTAATTTGTATGATAATTATTATATAAATAGGCCATTGGTCAAATCGACCAGGTGATTGCCCTTAGGGTCACCGATTTTGACCAAATTTGACATAACCGCTCCATTTGAAAAGAAAATGAAAATCCCAAAGTCGTTTTGCAAAAAACGCACCCGTTTTCAAAATATGATAACGTTGCAAAATTTGAATTTTGCAAAAGTTCCGACACATTTTACGGTATATCTCAGAGACTATTTAAGCTACAGACAAGCTTAAGGGCTTGTTATAAAGTTCTTAAATAGGATAAATATAATAAGGGATTATATTGTGAAATATAAACAATTTTATAAAGCTTATAACAATTTTAAAGTTTCAAATTGGTTTTTGACGATGTACCTAGCGGCGCCCGCCTACCGACCGACGTTATGGTACTCTGGTGTCTTCAGATCTCTGTAACTTTCTCATTCATCTTCTTCTCACCAATTTTTAACCGTATACCAACTCTTTGCCCATGAATATCGCTATTTGCTTCGTCCAGGTGTGACTAGATCTTTAGAATCTATGAACAGCGGCACCTGGCTTTATATCGGTCGGCCTCGGAGAAAAATAGGCAAACCTTATCTCGTCTTCGGCTTCCAATGCTACTGATTGTTTTTCCTTTTTTGAAATTGATATTTACTTGATCGGAAGAATTTTTAGCAATAGCAGATGTTTCATCCAACGATTTCAAAGTCTTGTTCAAACTGCTTATTGATATTTTTCCTGGGCGTACCGACTCCTAATTTTCTTCTCAAGCTTTCTTTAGACCTGCTTTCTTTCGCGGCACTAATACATGCTTCTTACTGAGACCCTTAGGATTTATTTGAGAAAGAAGCACTGTATGAAAGTGCAGGTGCACCATAAACGGTTCTCTGGTAGTTGTCCTCAGAGACATACACTGACTATTATTTACTCAGACACTATTACTGACCTATTACCTAAGCCATCTTTTTAGCCTTGCTAAATTTTCCCACACACACCTTACATGATGAAAAATGCTTCAAACAATGAACAGAGGAAAATTTCTATACCTTAACAACTCAGATTAAGTTTCTAAAAATGTTCTGCGGGGTTTTACCTGAGGATATTATGTGAGTACGATGGCATGACTACATTGCTCGTAGGCAAATTGTATATTCATTGGAAGTCCGAGACAACCTGAAATCATGCGAAGTTTTCTTTGTTGGCGATTTTTCCGAGAAATTTTCATCTCTATACCAAGATTCAGTGAAAGGTGTGAACTGGAGTAACTGCAAGGCTACGGTTCATTCGATTACATGTTGCTATAGAAATATGAACGATCAAGTGTGTGCCCCTCAGTGTGGTTATCATTTGAAATTGTATGAAGAAAAATGCCATATTTCAAAGGACGCTGCTCTATAGTGTAACAAGGATATTAAACCTAATCAAAAATTTTAGTTTTTCAACGTTGCGGAGACTCAATAGTACAAGAAACGCAACAAAATGTTGAAATGCTTGCATTGCCAAGATTTCGGAGTCAATGCTGAATGGCATTTCTATACCACATATCAGGGAATGGATACAAGTGATGGATTAAAAGGGCCACTGAAGACATGCCACACGGGACCTTCTGAAGCTCAATTATAAGAAACTAATTCACAGTCTTGAGGAACTTTACAAATGGGCCACATCGAACGTGAAAGAAGTTTAACACTTAGGAAAACTTGGGAGTTTGTAACCAAAGAGCAAATGAATGAGAAAAGAAGAGCCTGACGAAAAGATTCCGAGATACACCTGCCGTGGAGTGTATTAATACCTACCGTATGGCTATCCACAATCGAAGTAAGACCTTTCTCAGTAATCTGAAAATAAAATTTTCAATTTTGTGGTATAAATAGGATTAGGAGAGCTTGGAGGAGAACATAAGTTTTTGAAGGTAAAGTAAGAAGGTTAGCGTATTTCTGATGTGACATTATATATTGCAACATTAATTTCCACGATTCTATTTTACTTTAAACTTTTAATGGGGGCGTTCACTCGGAACCGAAATCGCAATTTTTTGCACGAAATTGTTAGATGGAAACGAAAAAAGAATTTTAGTGAAAAAATTAATCTTCTAACAACAACCATTCACTAATAAATCAAAAATCAAAATAAGCAAAAGGTGACGCCCACCTAAAGAGCTGCTGTGATAACATTGACGTCATTTTCCTCTTGTCCTTGACTGCTTTCTGGGGAGGGGGAAGGAAGAGGAGGGGAATTCTCGGAAGGTCTGCTCGCACAGATGCTGTCGAAATCGCTCCCATTGGGAGAGCCAGCTGTGTCCCCCCCTTTGCGATAAGGCGAAGTAGCTTCGCGGGCTCAGTTGTGATTGGACGAAGTCGATATACGTCAGAGGTTGCACCACACCCACTTTTCCGAAAGGGTTAAGAACATCAGTTTTTCGCCGCTTATAACTCGGGAAATAATTGTCGGATCAGAAAACGGAAAAATACGGGTCCTTTTATTTTACAAACTCTATCAGATTCGGCAATAAAAAAAATATGGTAAACGACCCCATTGTGCGGCAAGGAGGAAACCAACCCCAGAAATCAATCTGCCAGCACAGCAGTACGGCATTTGGTTAAACAGAGACGACATTGATAAATATCCCTTCAATTTTTACTGCACGCATTATTATTGTAATAATTTACAACATTAATAATATAAGGGATGCGTTGGCTGTAACATAAATTTTGCATGAATTGTTTGCAAAAGATCCGTCAAAAATTTCTTATGCCAACTTTTTGATACTGTTCAAGTTAACTCTATGTAGTGGTAAAAATAAGGATTTTAAGGTTTTAGAATGTGAATGGTGTTTAAAGATATGAATAATTTTTATTTTACTTAATGAGGAGAGATCAAAATAATATTTCCAACTCATCTAAACATTTAATGTGACACTAATTCCTTTGCCTCACGTAGCATAATTTATTTTTTCACTGATTCCGGAGACTTACATCATTCGTATGTGTGAAGTCATGCTGAAAAAATGTTTAAAACTTGAGTTAATGGTTACCAACTTAATAATTTAAAAAAGTACGGGAGCAAAACTATGGGATGTCAGGGTGTTGCCTTAGCCTGGGAGGCTATCTATGTGAAGAGAAATAAAATATCCGTTTAGACGATATGGGTAGCGCTCTGCCTTCTCCGTTGTTTTCTCTTACAGTACAATTCAAATGGTAGATGGTGGGCGACGGAAAAGTGCACCCGTGTCTTTGAAAAAAGAATTAAGAAAGAGATTTCGGAGAACATGCTAATAGAGCAGGTATGTGAGGAGAAAAGTACTGGAAGACGAGGACGGGACAAGGTTTGTCAATTGTTCTCTGAGACCAGGTGCCGCTCTTCATAGATTCTAAGGATCTAGTCACACCTGGACGAAGCAAATAGCGATATTCATGGGCAAAGAGTTGGTATACGGTTAAAAATTGGTGAGAAGAAGATGAATGAGAATGTTAAAGAGATCTGAAAACACCAGAGTACCATAACGTCGGCCAGTAGGCGGGTGCCGCGGTGACCGGTGGGCGTCACGCCTTCACTCAAATATATTTTTCTTTCTTAAATGAAATATTACCTCTGGCAAATATTTTTAATATGTAGAGGAGGTTGTGTCTACAACATATAAAAATGAGCAAAATTGAAGGTGTAGGTACATCGTCAAAAATCAATTTGAAACTTTAAAATTGTTATAAACTTTATAAAATTGTTTAAATTTCACAATATAAGGCCTTTATAACAAGCACGTCTGTAGCTCAAATAGTCTCTGAGATATACCATAAAATGCGTAATAACTTTTGCAAAATTCGAATTTTGCAACGGTGCCATATTTTGGAAACGGTTGTGTGTTTTGCAAAACGACTTTATGCCAAATTTGGTCAAAATCGGGGAGCCAAAGGGTCATTTTTTTCCGATTTTCTAGTCGAATTGACGTGGAATGACCAAAATATATTTATTTCTCCCAGAAAACTATATCAAAATTACCTCTCCAGGTTTCAAACTTTAGTACAACTTTTACTCATCAAGTCTCCATTTTCATCCTTGTTTTCCTAAATAACTTTTCAATTGTAGTTGGAAACACTATAAGACGATAAAGAGCACAGACGCAAAAGTATATTGCGAGACTTTTGACTTGATTGAAGACTTTTTACCTATCTTTCTTGCAGCTGAGGTACTTTTGCGAATAAAACTAGATAATAATCATGGCTCATGTTTGCATTCATTCATACTAATCTGTAGCTTTATTGGCCGATCACTTTAGAACTCAGTAATAGAAATTGGTTCCTGTCAAATTGTTTTCCAAGAGCATTGTGATGAAGATAGGAAGCAGGATAATAATAATGTTATGGTCAAATGTTCACAATATTATATGCATGTACATACACTTAGACATAAAATAAAGAGGCATATCAATTTTTTTGCGTCAAAATCTAACAAAACACAGGTATGTACATAATGGACCAAGTCACAGAGCATACAGGATGATATTTTACTACCCTAGTCAGGACCATTTTTCTAGGAATGCAAGGGATGAATTGTTTGAATGCAATGGGAGAGGGGCCATATTCCAGAAATCTCAGACCATTAGAGGATTAGCAATTAAAAACCATGCCCCATATAGCGATAAACGGAAACTCCCCACTAACTATAATGGCCTGCGGAGCTTCTTCTCCACTTTGAGACACGCTGATTAAACACCTTTTTTCCCCGTAACTGGCTGCACTTTATCCCAATTTCGAGGATGCTTCGATAGCAGCGAGCCGTGAATCATCGAGAGGCAAACCTCCGGAGGGGGTAGGAAGAAATCCTTATGCGATTACAGGGACAATTACCACGTGTGTGACAAATCCCATAACGCCATTCGTCCGATAATAAGTCAGAGAGCCCGTCCGACACTCTCGCACACCCCCCTCCCCCAACCTCCACCCCCGCACACACACAAACACACACACCAAGCCTCTCGCGTCGACGACCTCCTCCAAACACGGAATTCCCCCCTATCACCCACCACCCCCTACGCCATATCAACCTCCCCCCACCCGCCCTTCCATCCCCTTTTCGGGGCGAGCGCTTCCTCAAGTGGGCGAGGGCGAAGCGCCAGGAAACGAAATCTCCCCACTCCAGGGGCCGCCCACTCCCCAAACCCGTCCGCATAGCCACCCCCTCTTTCGGCAGGGAATAAGAGAGGGAGTCTGGGGAACAGGGGGTAGCAGTGGGAGGGCTCTTCTGCCCTCACCCCTGGACGAGCGCCAGCCCCATGACGCAACAGAGCGTTGTCTTTGGAGACTAGGAGAGATGGGGAAGGGGGTTCAAGTAGGAGAGGGGGATGTGGGGGGAGAAGGAGGTAGTCGCGGTGGGAGGAGTGAGGTTCTCGCGGAGGAGGGAGGACGAAAGGGAAAGAAGGAGAGAAGAAAAGGGCGCAGGAGACGAGGCGAAGAAGCAACAGGGGGTGGAGCTGTTGCGCCGCCGCCGGGCGACGCCGAGGCAGAAGCGGCAGCCGCGGAGGAGGAAAGAGACGAACAAACATGCTTTCATCCCCTTCCGACCGTGTCTCTTGGCAACGGCGCCAAGAACGGAGCGAAAGGGAGAGAGAGGGAGGAAAGATAGCAAAGGGCGGAGTGGGGGAGGGGTCGATGGTGGTGAGAAAATGGTGAGTTGAACGAAAAGGGTGATGATAAAGGGCTCCATGAAGAATTCTGAGAGGAGATTCCGAAAAGATGTGGGGCGGAAGACGCATGTTCCTTTTAACTTAAGTGACGTTGATTGTTATTGATGCATCGATCGGGAAGCTTGGTTATAATGTCCGCGTACTCGTTGGAATGAATCGGGAATCTATTGAGTTCTCTCTCAGACGAACCTCGCCATAACGCTTCCACTTTCAGGGCAAATCCATTCAAAGATAAGCTGTTCGCACACACAATACATATTTTAATGCTATTGATTACAGTTAAATTTTAATTATTCCAGCTTCTTGAACAGACATTTTGACTACCTTCAAGTGGAATGCTATATATGCTGCTTTAATGTAACTCAAGATCCGTGCCGAAAAAAACAACTCAATCTGGACTCTTAGGAGCAAATCAATGCGGCCGAATATAGGACTGTAATATTTCTCAAACTGTCAAAACCAGGGAAAAAGCTGTGCCAATACATTATTCTTCATTGCATGTGCAAATAAAATTTGCAGGATGATTTTACCCATCCATTACACCTATTAGAAAATAATGTTTCACTGATGAGGAAAGATGGTCTGAAAAAAGATTACTTTTTTATGAGAGCCAATTATATTTATGCCTCCGTCTTTTCCTCTATGAAACAGCAGCAAAATTAAATTCTAATAAATCCAAGATTCACAGATAATGCTAATGGATTGCAATGCCTTTGTATGTACGAATTAATTACCACTAAAAGGATATCACTACGATATCAGTCACCTTCATAGAGAACAAAGGAATCATAATTACACTCTCATTACAAATAATATCCAAACCAGTAAAAGGGTATGAAGTTTACGCATCTCCTTTTCCGACACATGGTATAAGATTATCCCAGTGGCAATCATCAGTCCACCACATTAAATACCAGCAGGACTTATGATTCCACGAACTCATGAGAGCAATTAAAATCAATGGTGAGATGGGTGAAGAGGAAAAAATGCATTCAAGGACGAGAGTAACGCATAAGAGCCTGCACCAATACGGCAAGTTTAACTACCTGAAGGTTCATGAATATGCCAGCCTAATCCGTGATTTTCCAAGGATGAACATGGATTCCCAGAGCGAACAGTTAATGTCATGTCAACGTCCATCTCAATCAATTAGACAAACCATATTCTCTAGTTTTCAGCGTAATGAGGTTTACTGTATCGAGCAAAGGCTGATTATATGCCGTCAAATACGATTCAAAATCTTCACCAACCATTGCAACAGTTTTCAAGCACGATGTCTCACAGATGAAGGTGCACAATTTCAAAAGAATACAAACAAAAAATCACAACAATTTAGCACGTGCTGTCTTTAGTCTACCATGCAAGTGATTGGGCTAGTAAAAACATTTACAAAAATGATTTAATACACCTACATTATAAAATGTTATTACAGGCTGCATTTGCACAGGAAATGATTTCCGTCATCTCCGTTGAAGCGGAAATTAGCTTTGGATTCAGGTAGTACCTAAATCAAGAGCTAGATCGAAAAGATACTGTAACACTCCTTTTCTCTTATTATATTAGGTAATTCAAAATTGTGAAAGTAACATTATTTGAATGTCATTGGAGATTGATTTTTGATCCACATTCGATGCCATGCCACGGAACCAAGCCGCTTTGGAATTGTTTTGAACACTATTTTTAAGTAGCACTGAAAACATTTTGACATCATACATGACATAAACAAAACTAACACCAATCAAAAAGAATATACGGCAAGACATAATTATATTGGTTTAAACATTAAGAAAATTAATATTCTTCAAATGTTTGTTTCCACAACTACCGTATTTTACGGCATATAAAACGTAAACTTTTTCCAAAATCATAGCTCAAAAAATCACCCGCGTCTTATTCGTGAAGGTTCGCATTTCATGGGTTAATGTTCAATTAACGTTAAAACATTTTCGTTAACATTGGGGTGCCGTACTTTCGCACGGACTGCTTTTAGCTTTTTTCTTGTGTGTGCCCGACTAAAATGAGGGTGCGTCTTATATGCCATCAAGTACGGTAATTCCATAAATGCAAGGAAGGAAACGACTTTAGTTGCATATTTCAACGCCAGTTGGGCTGGCAACTTCGTGAATAAGTGGGGGAAAGGAAAGCTCTTTTGGCAGTTCTGCTCATGGTAAAAGATTGAAACCAGCGGAAGAGTGCTTTGCACGTAATTAACATGAGCGTGGAGCATAATATTTGTCAATGTACGAGCCATTACTCTCGACGGCCTAAGGCCTGGGCGTCCACTTTGCCCCAAATGGAGGGCCACTTATCTACTTGAACCATTGTCCCGTGACCGGGACCCAACAGCCCCTCCTCAGACCCCCATGCACCTCCGCCCTCTCTCATGTTTGACCCTCAGGGAAATCAGGGAAGAAGGGCTCTACTCTGCGGCTGCCCTTCACCCCTCCCGTTCCCCTGCCACCTCCACGTGTCCGCCGATGCCGATGATATTTCTCCCGAAGTCCGGTGCCTTTCGGTACCGCCGCCGACGGGACTGGGTCGCTGAAGCCGACGGTCGGTAAATCATGCCCCGTGGTGCTCCGTTGGCAAGAGGGAAGAGGAGGGATGGAGATTTGCTTCCGAGAGAGAGAGAGATGGCGGAGGGAAATGAAAGAGAGGGATTAGACGGGTGTGTGTGTGGGAGAGGGGAGGAAGCGCCAAGGAAGTTTCCCTCGGAGGTGAGACGGTTTGAGGAGCGTGTCTTTTCCCCTGGGTCGACGTATAAACGTGGAAATGTATGGCCTGATCACATTCAAGTGCTGATAACAGAGGCGTGAGGAGAAACGGTTTTGCATGGGGAGCGGTGGACTGACTGCCCCACCCATTTTTTCCGCTTTATGTAATGGGGGAAACTTTTGTCGTCCGTCGTGAGACAATGGAGGCAGCATTTGTTTAAGTACTTCGCCACAAACTTTGACTCAACTCCCTCAGCCTTAGAGCATTTATGTATTCATAGTCTTCCGCGGATATTTGGAGACTTTTGCCGTTGCAATAGGCTATTGGGGGTCATATAACCGTTGAAGGCTCTTACATCTATTCATTCAAGTATAAAATGGCTTCCTGAACAGCGTGCTACGCCAAAGACTCAACAGGAAGGCTATAAAGTGGGATTAAAAGTATATTTGAACAATAAGTCACGTATGAGGCTTAACCATAGTAAAATGCATCGATACCTGTATGAATAATATTCTGAAGTTGAATTAAACAAAAAAATTCAATTCCCTTTTATTCCCTTGATATCATATTCCATTGATTTAAATTTGATGTTAGGTTGTAATATTCTGTGTTGGAGTAATAAACAATTTATTTATTATTTATTATTATTATTTATTTTACCACCAAAACCCTAATGAATGCCTGTATGATAAATGCTTATCCGTAGGCCGGAGCAAGTTTTCCTAGACCCCCTTTACATTCTTAAGATATTTGAACGGCTCGTTTTTGCACTGCTTCCCTCCATAATTTAGTTATGACTGTCTTCCATTCCATTGAAATGCTAAAATTCTTTTATTTCTATCCCTTCCCCTTCAGCATGCCTACTCTACCCTCCATAATGGCCTCAAATAATCCTTTACCTTTAATTATTTGGCGCGCTAACCTATTCTGCCTCCTCCTATTTTCTTCAAGAGCTTTCTCTACTCTTCAGCCATACCCATCAACTTATTCTCTTTTTCTCGGCGAAAATTGTTCCTTCTCAATTATTTTCATATTAAATTCCCTTTCCCCTATGATCTCTTCTGAGATTGGAGACTAAAGAGACTTAACTGATAAAACGGAAAGAGGTAAAACTGATTCTCTCAATCAGCATTTTTTCTTCTTGTAACGCAATGAATTTTCATCTAAGAGATACTACAATTTTTAAATTAGTTTTTAAAATTGATTTTTAGCCTGAACATCTAAGTACGTCGGCCCCGGTGGTGGAATGGTTAAGTTTTTGCCTGCTAACCTTGGGGCCGCCTGTATAGATTTTTCACCACTCTGGACATGGATGTGTGCGCTCGTCCGTTGTTGATTATAAAATACCCTGATGTAAAGGCAATTGGAGCTGTTTTCGGTGATAATGGAAAATAAATAAATATCTGTGACGGATTTCTCGTGCCACTGGCTTTAAATAATTATTTTTATGCGTCATATTTTAAAATCCATTTGTAGTGTTAAATTATTTCCACAAGACTTTACCGTTCTTGACTCTGATACAAATACTCTGACTACGTTTTTGACATGAATTTGGCGCATACTCAAATATGTAACTTGATATACTTCTAAAGTGAAGTTTTTAAATTATTTAAATTAATAAAAATGCATGTAACGAGGAGTATTGCAGTGGAAAAAAGTCATTACTCGGCCCTGATTCTTGCTAGCAGTCGGTTGACATCAAAATAAAGATAAAAAAGTGAATATTCATCAGGGATAGATATATTTGGGGCATACCTACTTTTCTCTTCCCTAATCTGTAAACTCACATTAAAAATTTATATACATTACGCTTCATAAAATAATGATGAGCCTTGGAACCAATGAGCATCATTCCTAGTTAAAGCACAATGACTTAATAGGAGATTAAAAGTCCTTTGTGCACAAAATGCTGAACTTAACACAAAAATAACTGAGAGTAAGGATTCTGAGGAATATTTCTATTCCGTTTCAACAAGGTCACAAAGCTACGGACGAACGAAGTAGGAGATAATGACAAAAATGAAAACTATGTTTCAGATTCCAGATTAAGTGGAACTGCAGTACTTCACCTTATGATAAGAGAAAATGTTCCACCTTCCCCAAAAGCAACTCCGTCGTCCACATGTGTGAGTCAAGACTTGCATTCCGCGCACTTCCAATTTCTATAGAAAATTCCCTGTAGCTGTGTGTTCAGTGCACTCCCATTGATCCCCATGTTATCCCGGAATGATAAATAACGTCGCTAGCGTAAACCGGCGTCACAATGGAGCAGAATAAGAGAAAACGCCGAATCGCGCCGCTGGGAGACAGATCGCCGAATGAAATACCGCGCAATCCACTCGACGCTACGTCGGTGTCTCGCACGGGCGTGAACAGACACGTCCAGGGGAGAGGAAAGAGAACGGAACAACAACGGAAGGGAGGCGACGAGAAGGGGTGCGACGGGTATGGGATGCTGAAGGCGGAAGGTGTGTGTGTGTGGGGGGGGGGAGGTGGGAAGGCTGGAGGGTGGGTGGTCGGGTGGAGGGAGGTGAGGAGGGAAAGGGAAAGAAAGGGAATAGCGGAAGAGCTCAGGGGGTGGGCACTGGAGGCGGGCGGGAGTGCGCTCATCTGAAACCTAATTGGCGAATATCAATAGGCGGCGAGGGCACTCGGAGGCAGACCATCAGTCAACCTGCGGCGGCAGCGTAGCTACAGCTGCGTGGGGGGGACGTGGCAGGGGGGAAGAGAGGGAAAGCACGGTTCGGGTCGAGTCTGGAGCGAAGTGGGGGCAAAGAAAGGTGGAAGGAGCAGGAGTGAAAAATGGGAGGTGGGCAACAACAAGGTGGGCCCGTTGGAGGGAGGAGGAGCAGACGATTCGGAGCCGTGAGGTGGGGGGGGGGGGTGAACAAGGAAAGGAGGAGGGAGACGAGAATTTCGAATCTCTGGGGCAGGGCATTGCGATGGAGGGAGGAATTTCGTGCCAAATTGACCTCAATTTCCAATCACGAGTATAGCAAACATCCGAGAGGGGCTGTTAGAATCTCAGAGATGTACTGCAGATATTTAAGGTCATGGCAGGAGGGAATATTCCAAATTACGAGATCGGGCCTCACACTCTCGCAGTCTCACAATCGGTCTCGTGTTTCGGTTCCGGCTCCAGACCATTGTCTAGTGGAGTGAATACCACGGACAAGTTTGTCAGACGATGTGCCGGCACCAAGTACTATTTTGTTTTCTGTTTTAGAACGGAGAAAGGCTAGTGTCCCACCCTGCGACGGCATTCAATTTCCAGCATGTCCAGTGAATACCTATAGATGCAATTGTTCGCAATGTTTAGGTGTGTATAAGCGACGAATGGACTCCTGAATGTTGCGCGAATTCTGTTTGAAGGTTTTCCAAAAATTTAATGGCTCAAAGCCAACTGCGAGGTACCTTTTTTCCGTATTTCAGGTGTTCCGTGCGGCACAAGAGAACTTACCTGACTAAACACATAGACTTGTTTCTGAAATTTTTTACTCGAGCTAATTGTGGCTCCATAAGAAAGGTTTCTCTTCAGAGGCAACACACGCTTCGATCTTTAGATACATTGAAAAACTCCAAATTCGCGCAAATGAAACACTGGGACCGGAAAGCGCTCCCGTGGGACAAAGTCAATACCAAGGCAACATCAAGCGAGACGGAGACTGTTTTGAAGGCTTTATGCTCACGACGAAGGCAGAGCCGGCGTAGGATGCAGTAGTGGAACCAGAAAGGAAAATGAATGGGTGAAATTGAGAGAGAAGGAACGAAAGGAAGGGAAGGGAAGGAGGATGATGGAAAGACTGGAAATGAAACCAACCTCGCGGTACAGAAACAAGCAACCCTTCCCTTTTCCGGCAGGATTTACCATTCCTGCTTGCACTGTTCCCTGTCCTAATCCCTACCCTTGGAGATCTCAACCCCAGTCACCCTCCCTCTGCCCTCTCCCCGGCTGCCTTTAATTGTCAATCCTTCCCGCTCGTACCCTGAAGCATGTCAACCATTCCGCATGGAGGTAATTGCACCAAAATTCCATTGTAAAACCACCTCCTTTAGTGTATAGGGTCACAGCCAGGAAATATGGCTCAAATGCATTCTGTTAGGCGGCTGAATGTGGTTTTATAACAGAGCTTCGAAGTGAAGAGACAGAAACGGACACAAATTTGCGGTCATTGCGAACATGATGCATTGGGGATGCAATATCGAATAATAGGGATAAAGGGTTATGAAAGAAGAGTCATGGGTAACAGCCATAATTTTCAATTCCATAGCGAAAAGAGGCGCTGCAGGAAATTCTTAAAAGAAACAGGAAAATTAGCCACTTGCGTGATTTTATTCATTGCATGGTGTCTGGAAAGATTTACGCATTAAAAACTACATCAATCGATGAAAATTATAAATTATAAGCGTTTTTACAACAACTTCAACAATAAGGAGCGTTTTTGCAACTCACCCACACTCCACAAACTATTTTGAAATGCCACGCAATCAGCTGTTTTTTCATCAGTAGATAAAAATAATGAATTATTCATCGTTTACCGAAATATTTACAGCACATCACAACAATATTACTTCCTATGAGCATGTCAGATATGCACGCATGACTTCTTGACTGACAGTTCTGACAATTGCGATTGGGAAAGCAATATTTTGGTTCTTTAGTATCAATAAACGGAAAATATAAGTAACCTTAAAAGCCATGCAGACGCAGTTATAAGAGAAAGCCCAATCTGAGGGTGATAACACGCAGTGATTGAGCTAAACAATGTAAGCAAGCTATATTCAAAGAAATATGGTTATATTTTAACCTTCAAATTTGCAACCTACGTTCTATTCCCATTCCAATTATATATGTACTACCAAAAGTTTACAATTTTTACATTTTGAATCTGCAATAAATTATTTAAAAAAATACACGAATGTCATGCAGTAACAGTCAAATACATTTCAACAAATATCGTTTGGAACTTTTGGAAAGTAGCAAGTGGCTTGAAAAGAATAATTGAGCAACATTTTGGAACGATTCTAGTAATGGTAATTTGCACATTTTCACAGTAAATGCGGAATGCTAAGTTTTTCCTATTGAATTACTCTAGAAACTTTTCTACCTCGTACGGCGTAAAAAATCTAGGATAACGACTAAATTTAAGATGCCGAGGATAACATACAAATCCATAGCTTTTATTATTCTCAATCGATTTCAATGACTAAACATCACTTTCAAGTTTGTAGCTTTGTACTGTCTCGTTTACCAAGTATGGTTAAAGTTCATTACTTCCACAATGTAACAGCTAACCACCAGTCTGACTCTCCAGGAATGTCTTTGCATTGACCCTTTCTATCATTACTTCAATAGGAACCAGCGTGGAAAACATCCCCGAAGAAACTTAACACCATCATCACCCTGTAGCAGCCTTCAAAAGGAACGGGATCAATATTTTTGCTAAAATGCTTTTATTAGTAATATTTATATGCTTATTAGTAATAGTTATATCAACCAAGTAAATACGTAGTGGCTACGAAAGATTGATAGCCTTTTCCTTATCACAAAAATATGAAACTAGCAACGTATCTTAAAAGAAAAGATGCATGGTGAACTATATCATCGGCTGTTGTGTTTTAAATGTCCATCTTCAGCAAAAAAATGCTAAATGGAAGGTTTAAAAATTATTCTTCATGATTTTATATTTTCTTAGCATCATACCTTTACCCGGATTTGTCAGAAATTATTTATAATTATTTTTTGTGAGAAGAGTTACGTACAAAATTAGTGTAGATTTTGAGCCCAAAGTGTTATGCATTATCTTTAATCAGGATCAAGACAGATATAAGATACAAAGGTGAGAAAGCGGGGAGACAAGTAAAAAAGGTATCTGTAAGATTTTTTTAAATGATAATAGTGGAGAGTGTTCGGCTTTAGGGCGGTTCTAGTGAATAGAATAATTAGATGGTTTAGGTAGTAACCAAGGAGGTGGATGGAAAGCTAAAACTAACTAATTTTTAAATAATGAAAAGTAGATAAGTTGTTGAGATGCTCTGTATTTTAGCCTTTAAATCAACTCTTACAAGTAAATTTTCATCAGAGATTATTGAATGTACTATGATGTAGATAAACGTCCACAACACCAAGTGAGGGAAGGGAATGGATATGAGTATTTTAGGATGCAGATACAAGAACATAATTACCACACTTTTACGGTTACCTTGACTATATTCCAAAGAAGATAAGTCAGGTAACTTAACAAACAATCTAGAAGTAATTACTTCCACAAGCTATAAGGGTAGCTGAGTATTTTTAAGGTAAAATTGAAATACAACTACAGAAAAAATTATGAACTTGCTGAAATCAACTTTTGCTACGATTTCTTTAGCTTATTTTTAGTGCACAGGAAGGATTAATATCCAAATCAAAGTTCTAATTTACTATATCTCTCACGATTACCGCACTACATACTGATATATCCAAGATAACTAAATATTTATATATTACTTTCGATGGATGATTTCTTGGATTATTTTATAACCTTGAGTTTCATATAAGGGCCCAACTACACTCAAACCAATTATAAGGAGAAATATTAATGCTAAAATTCATCCCTACACACAGAATGATGATAATTCGAGCCGAAGGAATATAAAACAGCCATATGAGGAAGAGTGGGAGCTGCAGAGGCTGAGATGAGATTAGTATGTTTTCATTTCGAAGGAAATCGCTCCCGACTTTTAGTTATCAGCATCTGGTTAAAAGTATGTCTCGTCCAAAGCTCCAAATTTTCCATCTGCATCACATGGAAATTCATTTTCATGCAGCCAAAATGGTGGAAAGGGCAACAAAGATAAAAGGGACTAAAAATGAAAAAAAAAATAAAAACTCCGAAATTAAAACAGCGACGCAGCGAGTAGTGACGAGTTGGGGTGAGATGAACTCGGTAACCCTTTGGCTTGAATTGAGTCACGAGGAGAACACCGCGTTCGGCAGTGTAAACAGCACCCTGCGCAAAAGAGCTCAAGTGAGAGAAAGAGTACAAATATCTGCAGTTTAGACAGAGCAGCGTAGAAAATATTGAGGCAGTACCATTTGCTTTTGTACATGAGAGATAGCAGCACCACTAACATGCAACATGAAATATTTTGACCAAGAGAGATAAATATAAATGCGCAAGTATTATTAAAGTTTAAGATTTGCCAAATGGGAACAATATTTTCGCCGAGGAAAGACAGAGACAAAGATTCGCCAATAGGTATTTATATTTTTACGATTTTCATCATTGGACCTGAAAAATTAAATTTTCCATATTCGTATGATATTGCTGCCATAATCCCCCGCAATTTCTGTTTAATTTGCTGACAGCAAGGTCGCAACCGTCGCTCGGTGGAACTTATCAGTTATGAAAATAGAAAAAGATAGCATTACACTTTCACATTTGAAATTATTCAACTTTCTATTCATTTCTATTCTATTTGAACTCCAATAAAAACTCTAGGAGATTCCTACTCCTCTTGAATAGTTTCGTATATGAAATTTCAGAGCTCTCTTTTTTTCTATATGCATGCTGGGTTGATGACCTAATGAATACTTTTCTCAGTCTACCCAAACAGGTCTACAAAATGAGGGCTCGCATTCCTATAAAGAAACGATGTTAGCACAAAATATCTCTTAATCATATGAATTCGGTGTGCATAAGATACATGTCATTCATTTATAGCCCATCCCCTGTAAAATTTAGTACCTTGGCCTTCATTCAGATTTTCAGGTCTAAATTTAAAAGCTAATCCTGAATGAGAATTCAGGATCCTGGCAAGCCCATCACTAAAATCTCGTATATTATGCACAAGATAGAAAAAGAATATCAACACTGTAAATTATCTTCTAAAGGTTGCTGAGATCATTGGACAGCGACATGCATGATAAATTACCAGTAGAAAATTGTGGAAGAGAAAAAAATGAATGAAGCCCGTGATCTCCTGGGGATACGATTCTGAGGCAGAGCTGCAGCGATTGGAATAGCGTTGAAGAAGTTAGGGAAACCAAGGCTCAACCGTAAACTGTAATGTGATAAGAAAAAGAAAGATTCTTCTTTTAAATTAAAAGTATCTATTTTCAATGGGTACTTCAGGGTCACCATGCTTATTTATACGACAGTCGTAGATTCTGCCGCTCATAATCACCCCGTTGTGCAATGCTGAGCACGGAATAATTCTTGCTAAAAATTCCACGAATGGGCTCTGATGACAATCGCTATTCAAAACTCGTGAGGATTACCTACCTATCAATAAAGCGTGAGAGTTTAGACTCAGTAAGCGCACATTATAATACGTTTTGTTACGGCATGAAAAATGAATGTTAACTTTTAAAAACACTTGAGAGAGCGATAATTTTACGGAGGACTTCAACTTTGGCGGAATAAATACTGAGCATCCCACCTTTCTGCCTCTATCTTAATACTCGCGATTTCCCATTCACATTTGCAATTAAATTACTTTTATATAATTCTGGCCATAGTTTTGCCGACAGCAGTCTCTTCAATAATTTTCCTCGGGACCTCGCACTCTCACACCTTACTGAAGCAACCATGCAACAGAAACGTGAGCACCAGACATTCGAGCGCACCAAGAGTCATGCGCATAATTTGCTACGACTTGTCTGAAGCTCGCGAAAAGGCGGGGATGAACTATTAGAGTTTTGCAAATTTCACCCAGCGCTAATAACCTGAACTTAGCGGACGTTAACGATCGGAAGAGAGGAATATTAGGGTAGGAGAGTGAAGCGGAGTGGAGAGGAAACGAGGAAGGTGACGGGCGGGAATGGGATGGACATGCACGCACGGACAGAGCGATGAGGAGAGGAACGCGGAGGGAGGGAGAGGCGGCGAGGGAAATGACGTTCGTAAAAGATGATTGAGAGAAGCGCTGGGGAGTGGAAGGGGGGAGAGAGAGAGAGTGTTGGGAGGTGATGCTGGCCAAATGCAATTACGAGAGGAGAGTCCACTTTCCACTCATCAACCAACCGTCCTCCCCCTCCCTACCCCCCTTCCCCCATCCAAAATGGAAAGGGGAGGCGGCAGGGGGGTCGAGGGAAGTGAGAGGGGCCGGAGGGGCATAACATCAGCCGCGACTACCCCGCCGACGCTGCCGTGCGAGCGTGGTCCGCGCACGGCTGCCTCGCGAATCCTGCCAAAGCCACTGCTATTACCAGCCCGCCTCCCCCGCTCCGACTCCCGCCCTTATCAACCACCCACGGCGCTCTCCCGCCCGTCCACGCTAGGTGAGACCCGCGGCGCCGGTCCATCCCCTCCCGCGCCCAACACCCCGACTCACTGTCTTTCACGTCTCCCCTAATGATATTGGAAGTAATACCGCGTCTCGACAACGATTTCAACACGGCCCCAAATAAAAAAAATGGGGGTGCAGGCTCTTCTTCGGGTGGCGTATCGTGAGTGGTTAAATTCGCCTGTTTTTCCACGGCCGCGTTTTTCGAAGGTCGGCAAATTCGGGAGGACGCCGGTAACCACCGAATAAATATTATTAGAGCAGGTGACGCGGATCACTTTATGGAATAATGACTAGGCGTAGACGTTGATGATAACCAGAAGAGTCACTCCCATCCTCGGGCGACGGTGGATCCCCTTTCTCTCTCCCTCTCTCTCTCTTCCTCTCTTCTCCCTCTCGCCCTCACTGCATGCTCTCTCTCATGCGCGGCGGGGGTAGCTGAAGCAGGGGTTGCCGCTTGGGAGATTAGGGGAAGCAAGGGGATTCGCGCACGACTCATAAAAGAAGAGATGGGTATAAATTTGAGAGAGACAGAGTGAGTGTAATACCGGGCGGGGAGGGCTGAAAGGAGCTAGGACGAGTGTGGAGAGTAAAGAGGGAGAAATGAAGACTCGGGAAACTGAGATGACCATCCATTTGAGATTTCGGAGGGCCACAAATGCATTCAGATCTTTCTGCTCTCCTATAAAGAGATAACAATAGTTTGTGCAAAACCTCAGTTGATATAGATGCATCGTAATTAGACTATTCCCAACTCCAACTAGTTAAACAGAAGCCTTCGGGTGCTTTAACTGAACGAAAACAGCTTTTGTATCTGTAATTAATGCCAACAAGTCACTTCATTGTTATAAGCTATAGCTTCTTCCAAGCTAAATAGCTTCCAGCGATAAAGAGAAAATAGAATCTAGATCAAGAGTCAGAATCATTATAATGTGACTCTAGGTGAAAGCAATTTCGGCCATAGCAAACTTCAGTCTCCTCAATATTAGTCCATTTTCGCGAGCAAAGTCATCCCAATTTACAATTTCAAATGTAAGTGGTGTGCATTTGGCTGTAAATCCATACTTTTTGTCCAGTTAACATTAGAAGGTGAATAGGGGAATGATTTATCTACGTTTACATATTTTGCACTATTGCAACAAACGTTTGGGAAAGGCACTGAGAACGAAATCTAGTAAGTTTCCTAAACTTCAAAACAAAATATTATAGAAACATGTTGGAGAAACATTTCATCCATAAACTCGCGGATATGGAATATTTCATGTGCTTTACCATGCTCAAAATACATATATGGATAGCAATACGGCATTCATGCCCAGAGTACACATTACGTATGCATTCAAACTGCGTAATAACATTGGATTTTTATGCTTCAGTCATTCCGGCAGGCACGACGGGGTAACGGCGGCCCCGACGCCCCACGATTGGTGGCGTTACCGTGCGGAAAAAGGGAACCTCTCCGGTAATGGATCAGCCAAACATCAAGCAAATGTCTCCAGGAAGGTGTTCTGAATGAATGAAAAAAGAACTGAGGGAAAAGGGAGGATCGGATCGAGGTGAGTGGAGGTGTAAAACGCATAAGGAGAATAAAATTCGACGGGGAATGAACGTGAGGGCGGGTGGGGGTGTGTGTGGAGAGGGAATGCGATGCGGATTGCGGGAAAAGAGGGAAAGCGAGAGAGAGAGAGCGAGGAAGGAGAGAGAAAGGAATCCTGAGGGGACCAAGGGGGAGGATCCCAGGGAAGCATAGAGCTCCGGGGTTCGAGGGGCGCCTGGTGAGAGTGGTGCGATGAAGGAAGGGGGTAAAGTGTGGGCGGCAGAACGAGGTAACTCGGGGAGGAGGGTGGATTGTCGGGGATGGGGTGAGGAGCGCCGTGACGGAAGGGGGCAGGAGAGAAGGTTCAGGGGAGGATGGGGGGCTGGCGAGGGGGGAAATCCGAGAGCAACGTGATTTCCAGGCGTGGAAGCGGGCTTAATGCGGTTACGCGTCCATTACGCGGTGTGTCGCTTTTTTCTTTCCCCGTGTGCTGAAACCCCTTGGCGGCTGGGATCTGCACCCCGAGGCAAACGTGTACGAGGAGGTCGGCGGGGAGACGAGGCGGGGAGGGGGGTTGGGAGGGAGAGGGGATGTACGTGGATGGATGGGGGATGGAGGGAGCGGACGAGTGGGAGTGATGGTAAAAGGAGCGGAGAATAAATGGAGTCAAAGTGTCCCGGGAGATGTGAAGGGCGCAGGAAGGATGCCGAGGGTGGGACACGGGCAGGAGGTAGTAGTCCAGCAGCGGCAGCCGAGATTTTTTCGTGGTTTATTTTTTTAATGCTTCCCTGACGGGTGTGGTTTCAACGTTGCATGTATGTCGTTAGGGAACATGACTCCGGAACAAGTTGTTCCTTTATACCTGAATCGGGAGATCTTGTGCGATGTCAAAATTTGGCGAGCGGAATACGTTTACAGTTTCCTGTGTCCCCGTAAATTACATTCCGTCTGGGAAAAATTTAGAGATGGTCCGCAATGAACTGAAGGTTATCGCATTTTCCGAATGCGGTGAAAGGATGAAGGGAATCCGTGGGGATACTTATGATTTACTGTTCAAGAATTCTACGTGCGCGTACAAAGCGCAGTGAAAAAAGCAGTATTAGGAAGGTAGATTAGCATTTCCAGGCTACAACAAGGGTATGAGCCGGACATAATTAATTAATAATGCTCAAAATTTAATCGTATATTTCATTGAAGTGAGAACTTGTGAATATGAGAAGTGAGAAGAGTGAATTTCGAAACTATCATACAATCTCCTTTAAATAAGTTCCTTTAAAAGTATCAAGAAAGGTGGCAACAATCACAATCAATGCGTTCAATAACAATGACTCTACAAAAGAATATCCTTGCAATTTCTAGTGCACATTATTGTACTTTTAACTATGACTATATATTAGTTAGATGAATACTGCAGTTAAATAAATATTTTATGCTATGAGAAGATATTGTCGGGAGCAATGAACCTATTAGAAAAATGCATAATCGTGTGGTGGTGCCCGTCGTAGCATACGCCGGATCAGTTTTTGAAGAAAACTTGAAGCAGAGACAAATTATAAGGATATTTATAGACGAGAATAGAATTTGTATTCTCCCCCTTTCAAGAGCGCGCAGACCTGTAAATTCTTACGCACTGAAAATTCTGTTAAATGACATTCCATTAAAGTACGTTATTAAGGAGCAAATTACAAAACATGAGAGAAATGAGAAACGGGTAGGCACGCAGAGTATGAAGTGACACCAACAAACAGCCAAAATTACCCATTCAAAAAGGAAATTACTAGAATAAGTGATATGAATCGAAATAATGATTGGGTAATAATCTCAAAGAGAAGAATAAACTTTCAAGTATCGTCAAACATTGCTGCTAGGGGAAGCTTAACGTTCCTCTTACTTGCTCACTTGCTTCAATCCTGAAGCGACAAAGAGACTTTAGAATTAATTAACAGAATAGTAAATAAAGACGGCACTCCAGAGAGTGTGGAAAACCGGATACAGAATTTTTGAACACAATTTGAAGTATGGAGGCTAAACTTAAGAAATGACCAGGAAACGAAAGGAGTCGCATAGAATGGAATAGTAGGTTGTATACTGATGAGAAAAATTAGGTAATTTGAGAGAAATGTCATTCAGCCTATTGGAGACGAACACAAAGGGGGAGAAATGAGAAAATCTGCCAGAGGCTGCATAAGAAAGTAAGTAGGACATATAAGACGCTGGATAACTGAATAAAGTGGATAAGGATTCGGTAGAAGGCAACTTTGACGATTGAAAAGTCATGACAAAGGCTTGCTTGCCACATGTCAAGACAATCATTTGTGTAGTTCCAACAATTAGAACACACCAATTGTGATATTTTCTAAGCAGCTTGCTAATATTTTTTCCGGTAAATTTTCTCACGGTTTACGCTGCCCGAGTTAATTCTTTTGATTTTATTCACTATGACCTGTGTGAGTTTTAACGATGATTAGTAATAATCTTCCTCAAGGAGGGTTAAAACTATGTAGGCGCCATCTAAACATAAATTAATGATAAAGTAAAGGTAATTAAATCACAAAGTAGAGATCTTTAATGAAGGAGCTCTAGCTAAGTAAAGAGTTCTTGCCACCTTGTATTATTGTGCCCCATTTTCAAACCAAAAATTAAAGTAAAACTCAATAATAATACTCTCTTGACATAATGTGAAACACTATTTTATTTTTCAAAAATTGCTCGATACATATGCACTGACCTTTTTTTTATTTGTCCTTTATTTTGAATTCTATGCTGAAAAAACTACAAGTGATGTTTTTGCAGAAGGAGCGAGCAAAGATAAAAAATATTCACTTATCAAACGGCAAACGGTGTACATTGTAGGTATATTACTGAAATCGGATTAACGAAAGTTGAAAAAATAATTCCCATTAGAAGGAGTAGGTAATGTAATATTAATTAGAGCTATTAGACATAACAGTAATGGAAATCGCTAAAAGAACTAAATTGTCAGTGTCATGGTCGCAAACGGAAAAATACACCAGGAAGGAGACGAGAAAAAAAGCGGATGGCGAGAATACCTACTAGTGAAAAACAGAATCTGGAAGAGAATGAGTGTTAAATAAAATGAGAAGAGAGGAGAGGAACCAGTAGAGTTTTCAAAAGTCAAGCAGACGAGAAGTTACCTTTCCAAAAAAAAACAAAAAAGCCTGTCATGAAAATGTAGGAATGTTAAGTTTGAAAAGATATGTAAGGATGGACATGTCGTGGTCGCACAGCTTCGGGACAAAACGCCATAATACATTTGATAGTAACTAGACAAAATAAAGACACTTAAAGCCAAACTATTCCAAGTCAAAGATGCTTCACAAAAGAGGAATGGATGGGAAATTCTAGATTATGAACCCCTGTTGACGACATGCTAATGAAAAAAAATATTATGTAAAAAAACGTTCCAATTTACGTACATTTTTTTGCCTCCCTTCCATAAGGAAACTTCTGAGTTGTTTTTATTCGTTGATATTCCACAATATTCTCATATAATAAAACCTTTTATTTAGGTGCTTTGAGTGAACCAATATTCTGCACGGGTCATAAATGGAAAACACCAACGTATATAGTGTTTTTCCAGTACGGCATGTATATTAATCCAACGATATAACACAAAAAGAAAAAGTAAAAAACTATTGTCTCTCATAATTAGTATTTTTCACTAACGTTTCAATTGAATAAAATGAAAAACAACACACTAAGGACAACGGTATATGGCGGAATATTTTGTCGAAAAAGTATCATTGTTACTTAGTAAACGATGAAAAAAATTATTCACTAACGTCAGATGTTGAAATAAAATATTTTTGCAATTAATGAAGATAATTTCTGGAAGCAGTCCATCCGGTGCAACTTTACATGCATGAAAAAGCAGTAAAATAAATAAAACCAAACTCTTGCAAGAAAAAGATGCTTCTCAAACGAGGAATGAATGGGAAATTCTAGCTTATCAACCCCTGTTCACGAAATGCCAATGAAAAAGGAATCTTATAATCAAGCAGGACATCATGTATGCGTCGATAAACACACCTAATAAAATATGTACTATAAGATAGTATATTTACTCATCAAATCCACCATCAAATGGCAATATTTTTTCCGGCTAAAGTTCAGAATGATGACAAAAAGTATAGATTCTGTTTACGATTTGAGGAACCCTATCCATTTCTTCAATATAAAAGGCGGCAAGCAATCAATAAAGGCTTACTTTAACATAAGATTTTCTCATATACTTTATAGTTACTTCTTAAATTAAATTAAATTGGCAACTTTTTGCTGAAATATTTGTACCAAGATAGATATATAGTCGACTATAGTAGTGACCAAGAATCCCGACGACCTGGATTTTCAGCCCCGACTGTGTTAGAGATTTTAATATGAAATCACAATACTAATTTGAATGCAGTGTGGCCAGCACTTCAAATTTAGCATTACTTCCATCGAATAGGAATTCAAATAGTGGAATTCTGAGCACCTACCGTTAAAATCAATCTAAATTCAATGCCCAATTTCTCTCCATCCATTATTTGTTCCCCAAATTCCTCCTTCCTGAAAGTCACTAATTAACTGACCTTAATAAAGCAAATTAGCTCAGCTACCCATAATCTCCTCGAATGACTACTGTCTGAAACTAATGAAGATGTCATTATTTACATGCAAATTATTTAAAACTACCAATTTCAAGAACCCTATCAGTGATTGCATAGTTATCCTTACTCTTTTATCTTATCCCTTAAAATCCATATCCAATTGTGAAAAATGGTTTCTACTTTAAGATACGTTCATTAAAAAAATACATGAATAGGTATCGTACTAAATTTTCCTGGTTCAGGATTACTCTACGATGATAATCATTAATATCAATATGATATAACCTTCGTATCTATGACGGATAGATATTTGCTAATAGAAACCAATCGCAGATAATAGTACGGAAAACAATGATGCAATGGATATTTTCACATTTTCACGACTTATACTTATATACAACACATTTCCACATGTTATTCCCATCACCTTCAGGTCACTAGGTGTAACCAGGAAGATGATGGGAACAGCACATCGTTTGTACGTGCAGGAATAAAAGCTATGGAAAAGTTCAAATACCCTCCCTTTGTTCCACCATCGTGGACGTCCAAAACATCGCCTTAATCCATGAATTCATTTCTATCGCTAAAATAAGCTAATAAATGGGATATTTAAGAATTAAACTGTATTTTTAAGCTGAAAGATAACGCAAAGACAATAGTGGAAGAAAATGTACAGTTCAAAATCTCGATTATATGACTCTGAATATCAGAAACCAATACCTTAACTGTAAAATATACATAGAAACAATATTGGCTTGGCTAGTACTTTGTAGCATAGTGCCACACAGGGTAGGTATATGCGGCCAATTGAAAAATTATTGATATTTTTAGTTTTTGCCATAAAACAGACTTTGGCGAAACATTTGTTTTTGAGCTACCTGTAAAGCACTTAACACAGGCTTTACGTACAAAAAACAAAAAATAAAATGCCAATTTTCGAATTCAAATATTTCTGGTTTGCTGTAACCTGTAACTAAGGGAGAGAGAGAGAGCACTAGGTAGCCAAATAATTAAAAACAAATTCTTTCTTAAACAATTACGGTGCTAATCATATTAGCCGTTGGATGTTACACTTTCAAAAAGAGTACCCTCATCAACAGAGCTGATAAATGATCTCTGTGCACAAACTTTACTTGCATGCAGTTGCTACAGCAAGAATGACAAAGAATTAACTTGTTTGCTATTTTTTTGCAAGTGTCTTTTTAGGTCGTGTAAACAACGTAAAATATCGAGTTATGCCACAAAATATAAATTTTTAACACACTATATGAAGATTGAACCGCTATAATTTAGAATACGTAAAAATATTCCCTATTTCTTAGAGACCCCAAGCATATTGTCTCAGCTTAACTACTAATTATCAGACTCAACCACTAGCGCCCTTATTTGCTTAAAGACGGTAGTAAAGGTGTAACAGCGAATATTCAGACTCCATAATAAAAAAGAACAGACTCTGAAGAGCTATTTGAGAAATATATTGCCTCTCAAAATGAGGATCCTCACCACCCTCCGTAATTTCGTGTCTCCGAGATCACGTAACTGTCAGCTGAGGAGAATATAAGGTTAAATCTAGCGGTATTATTAAAATTATCGAAGGTTTTCTAGCTTCATCTATATATTCAAATAATACATCCACGGATGCTATATGCCTCTATTATTTCGCAGAAATATTTAGCTGGTGGATAATTTTTGGGTGGATAAATTAAATGTATTGTTTGGTCAATGTGGTAACGATGAGAAACTAATTGAATTCAGCTCCTAAATGGTATATTTTCGTAAGCCAATGGTGAAATGGTCGACGACCTAGAGCAACCATTTACAAACTAAGTTCAAATGGTTCACTTATGACGTAGGTGTGTTAATTCAGAAATAAACGCTGTGATTGAGAGGATTTCGAAAATCACTGTTACTAAAGTTAAAAATTTCTAGGAGATTGGTAGGATTTCGGAAACTGGGCTACAAAAATTGTAATTAAATGCAGGAAACTAATTTATAGATATATGCTTCAACAATAGATAAAAAATGTGAAGGGAAATATTTTCAGCGTAAGTGTAAAACAAAATTTTAGTTCAATCTAATATTTAAACAAGATACAGCCTTATTCAAAGTTTCAACATTGTTTATATCATTTTTTCTACCTGATCATGCCTAAAAACTAATTTCGGAGCTTGTTATTTACGCAGAATACAGCTTCTACGAAGCCATGTATTTGTTGACAATTTCCTAGAAATGTTAGCAGGGAAATGTTTGTTTCAGAAAATGAGTAAAAATTAAAATGACCTAGTAATGGTACACAACATGAGAATACACCCAAGAGGCCATAAGGAAGTAATAACAAAACAGCACGGGCCAATGTTACGCAATGTGCTTCCAGCGAAGTTCCTCCCACTTTTCTGAGTCGAGGGCAACATTTCAAGGGATACTGCCGACAGCACAAAGGCTTGTAATTACTGCTGTCGAATAATACTACCATCAGCCTGGTTTTTAAAGTTGAAACTACGCGAATTACTCAAAATAAAGTACAAACAAGACCAGAGTCGTGAGACTATTGATGAGAACTGAGGAAGGCATACTGTGCTGATTCACAAATTCAATGAAAAATTGTATTCCCAACCCATTATTTCTGCTGAAGGTGGTGGAAAACTGGCATTTAACCGCTTAACGGCTTTCACCAGGGTAAATGAGTGATTACCATGGTACATCCTGTTTTTAAACATGAATATATTTCCCCGCACCAAGTAAATTATCATTAAACTATTTTAGGCATAAATTTAGAAACATAATAATCCCATCAAAACTTTCACTATTGACCCCCTGCGCTCTATATATCACACATTACATACATCAAACTATTGACATATTAGAACACGTACCAGGATCTAAGCTATGCACTAAGCTATCTACATAATTTATCATATTACCTGCGCAAAAAGCTACAGATTTAGAGGTTCGACTATTTTTCATTATGAACCGTTAAAGTATCCATTTTATCCGATAAATCTGTGTCTAGACGTGGATTTTTGTTAAAAATAATGATAAAGTAAATGCTTTGATGATTGTTTCTCAATCCAGGAGAAATAATGTACTCTGTCATGATTCTTAGACTGTAACCTATTAGAAGTTGTTTCCTGATTTCTCATTCTGCCAATTATTTCATATTATGCATTTTGCGTGTGATTGCAGTTAGAGCATGGATCAGTTATGTGGCATACACTCTTAATCAAACCTTAATAGGACATTTATTTCTCTTTCGCTCATTAGATTTTCGAAGTTCAAAAACTCTTCGCTGCTTTAAAAATATATAGGTGATAAATAAAAAATATTTTGTCTTAAAAACATCTTCACTTTTTAGTAGTGCTAAATAAAACAAATATAAAAATATATATTTGAAATAACATTGAGAACGACTTAGTACTAAGAGTTTGTACTCACAGTATCCAGACTCGAGTCTCAAAAAGAAAGAAAAACGGCCAAACGAAGTGCAGCATTAAGAGTACTCACCTGAAAGAGAAAAAAAGGAAATGTGAGCAAACATTTACAGCGGCAGCAAACCAAATGAAAACGTTAAAAAGGGAAAGGGTTCTGAAGCGACATTTGTCGGAGGCGGAGGGAAGCGCTTGTGTGGGAGAGAGGAAGAAATGGAGGCGAAAGGATGGAGTGGCGGGGGTGAGGGGCGAAGAGAGAGCTCAACGGGGCGAACGTCATGAAAAGGGGTGAAAGGAGTAGCACGGAGGACGACTATGAGGGCAACCCGAGCATAAACGGAGTATAAAAACCTCAATGGAGAACTGAAGGTGGAAGACAGAAGTAAATTAATGATTTTGCATAGGAAATCAAACCCGTAAAATTCCTAGCCTGACAGAGAGTAGTAGTTTATTTATGATATAAGTTTCCTGGGAGATCATGTCTCATGCGCAGCAGCAGGAATGAGCAATATGGGATGTGTTATTTTGTGTTTAGACCGTCATGGTCAATAGCACATAAAACACGAGGTAACATCAATACATTTACAAACGCGCATCAATGATTTTACGTTGAATACTGAATATATTGACCACATAAAACGGTAGATACGATAATTTTTTAAAATATGAACTACGATTAGGTTGCATTTAAAAATTGTCATTCATTGAAAATTTGATATAGTGATTAAAATACAATATTTTTCCACGGAAGACTCTCAGTTAATCACATGATATCCATAAGCAGAACAAGAATAAAGGGTGCCCGTGCATGACGTGACGACTTAAATACAGGGAACGGGAGGGAAACAAGGAAAAGAAGAAGCGTTAAATTTACGATAGCGGGAAACAAATGAAGTGAAGCCGATAATCAAGGGTTTGAGGTGGACGAATCTGGAGGAAAAGGATGAATGAGTAATAGGAAAAGTGAGGAATAATGGTTTGAGGACGAACGAGTAGTAGGAAAGCAAGAGGGAGTGCTCGGAGGAAGTGTGCAGCCGCGCTTAAATGTGTGTTCAGCTGATGCATTTTGTTGCCACTTCAGCGGAAGGCGAGGAGGCTATAACGCCGATTCGATTGCAATTAATTAATCAAAGAGGGGGAGGGAGGAGAGAGGGGTAATAGGGTCGAAGTGGGGTGGCACCGACGGCGGGTGCAGGGGTGGATGGTGTGCGTGGGGGTGAGTGGGGGCGGGGTCGAAGGTTGGGAGTGCCTCGCAGTCTAGGAAGGGGGTGAGTGAAATGGGAAGGAGAAATGTTGCCTCGGAGGAGGAGGGGGGAGCGCGTACCCCGAGCGGTGTTGCCAATTTGGAGGTTCCGTCGAGATCCCCCAACTTTTTACTGAGCCTCATCAACGAGCACAGTTGCAAAGGCTATAAGAAAACTCTTCTCGATATTTTATTGCGGGTAAAGCACAGTAGGCAAGGAAGGCATCTTCAAGCTTGGTGAATGATCATTGCAGTCACCTCTTGTATGAACATGAGACTCTGTTTTCACTGGAAACATTTTTGAACAAGGACTGCTTTGACTTGCAGCAAATACTTGGCACTGAGAGCAGTTCAGTTAAGAGTTTCACCTTAATTTTGAGAAGTTACGTTTATAAATTAGTCTGAGTAAAGGGTACCGGATACATTATATTATTCATGATATCATTCACGACGCTGCAGCTGCCACTTTTTGGGATCCAGCCGAAACTTTTATCACATAAATATGCGCCAATTAAGCAGGTTCAAAAAAATAATAGAGTTCCAAAGCGAATCGAGTTATTAGTGGCTCAATGAGCTGTCAAATCTTCACATTTATTTCATTTGGATTCATATGTAATTGATAAATAAGTATTTAGTGGAATCTGTACATCTAAAGCGATTATACCGCTCAGTTTACAACTAAATTTGAATTGAAACAGCATAAATTGCATAAACAAAGACGCTTGTGCCTATTACGTGTAGTATTTTGAATATTATTATTAAGTTGAATGGTAATTCATTGCATGACAAACATAGGTATCATAAATTTTAGAGGTACTTTTCAGCATGTATGCTTCCACAAGAAGATGATACAAATTAAACTGTTTGTAAAAGCGATGAAATATCAACAACGCTTTTGCATTTGCACTTGCCATAATTTATGTTATTTGAGAATGGGGCAAGGTACTGAGTTTGTTAAGGCTGCGGGATACGCATTGCGAGAAGATCACCTGGGAATATTTTATTCCTCCTGAGGACCTTGGTCTCATTTACAGCAACGTGTTTCTCCCCGTTTTGTGAAAATGTATCTATGACTTACATGAAGTCATGATATGCAGGTCAAGTGAGCGTTGAAGGGCGCGACCGAGAGAAAATGCGAAGGGCTCGTTGAACCTTTACGCATTTGACGTTTTCACTCTTGAGTCGTACTCCTTGTTACGCTACAAGATGGTAGTAGAGCTGAGAACCAAATTCTCATTGAACAACAAATATTAAAGTTGATCCACCATGAAAAAATCGATAAGTGATATCTATCGGGAAAGGATTCGCAAGCTACTAGTAAATGAATTGAGTTACATACGCAGCGTTTCCCTCTGCTTGTTGAAATTCGTCAACCAATTCTATAGGACACTTTAAGAACTCATTATCTTCTAGATACGCCATATCTTTTTTCCACTTTTGTGTGCGTACACGATTCTACTTCAATGAGAAAAACAGACAATATAAAACTAAAGGCTTTCTATCAGAGGAAAGATAGATCGAGATATACGATCAGAGGAAAGATACTCTATCGATATTAATTCCATACAAAAAGGGTTCTTCGCTGAGGGTATGGCTGTCACTCTTTCCCATACCTCTGGAACTGACGTGTAATGTTGCCAACCCATCATGCTTCACCTGCGTTCATACCCACGGACGGAGTGATACGCTTTGCGAAACTTAAAACCATACCAAGCGGAAGTATTACCACCCATGGGTGCAAATTAGGCAGCACAAGAGGCTTATATCTATTTAATCCCTCAGAGGAGAACAAGAGCAAGGTGCAAGAGAATACCATGAAAGCCCGAGCTGAACCCTAGTAAAACAATTGACATTGAGAATGGGAAGCGTGAGAAGATTAGAGAAGGGAATTATCAGGGTTTGGGATGCCGACGCAATAGAGGAGAGAACATAACTGAATGAAGGGGTTTAGAAGAGGCCGTATTGAACGGGTCGGTGAAGGGGCGAACAAAGAGTTTTGTTTTGGGGCATATTTCGGCCTTCCATTCAAACCGTAATTAGTTGTTTTCCATCGTAAAAGATGTTGTCAGGATATGTCGAAACAAAGGAATGGAGAGTAATGTTTGGGATAAAGGAGACGAAGGGAGAAATGACCGAAGACAAATTCGGTGGACGAGATGACAACCGGAGACAAAAAAGGACACAAACAATGACAGAGAGAAAATCTAGTTTAGCAAAGGGGTAAAAGAGGTTGGATAGTTGATATACATGAGAACGTGTTCGTTTGAAACTCGGCAGAAATGAGGGAATTTGCTTATAGAAAGGTAAATTTCCTCATTTTTTCCTAGGCCTATTTCAACAGAAATAAATGCTTTGAAAGTCAACTTTGAAGTGATAACAATGATTATTATTTAAAATGTATTAATAATGCGGGAAGGATATATCCTTTGAGGTAGAAAACTGGCTAGTTTTATCAATAAAAAAATGATAGAATTAATGGAACTCACTCCAAAAACCCGTCAAGAAGAAAAATTTGCATATAGACACGTTCCTTCAATATCAACTTCAACTTTTATGCCCCTTCAAAAATTAATGCAAAAATCCTTATTCTCATCGAAGAAAACGTCCTGATCCCTCGCAAGACAGAATAGGAAGCAATTCTGGAGCAATATGCCTTTTCATTAATAGTTCCAAGTCCTAAAGATGCTAAGTCAATCGGATCATCAAAAGAATAAAAAGATTAAAAAACTTTAGGGGAACACTATGCGGCTTTTGAGGAAGAAATATCATCATGGATCATCAAGGACGTTTTTCCTTCAGCCATCCATCATTAAAAAACAAAATTGTAAAAATATACTCAGCATGGGTAACATGACCGCGCCTAATGCCGAGGGGTTCGCAGAAACCTAGCTCCTGCCGACGATGGGAATATAAAAAAGAATAAGATAAAGGAAGGAACGGATCGAGTCAGTTGAGCCGGGTGGTGAAGTTGGCCGGAGGGGTTAGTGGGAGCCGACGGGAAAAATTCGCGGGAGGAAGACTGGCAATGGGAGAAATGAGAAGAGGAATATATGGGAGGATTCTGAGGTGGTAGAAAGCGGGGTAGGGATGCTCTCTCCGCTGGGATGAGACAGGAGGCCTTGGATGGAGTGACGGCGTGACCAGGATGCACGACAGAGTGAGGGAGAGGGCACACGACACTACGATAAGCGCGCCGTCGCCATGCAGGGTCATCCATCAATTTCAGCGCTGCGGCCAAACGACACGCGTTGCCCTCCAAACATTTCCGACGCCTCGCACCGGATAAATAACGACGCGTGTCTGAGGGAGGGGGAGCGGAGATTCGAGGCGTCCTAATGGCCACGCTTCGGAGCGACCATCGGTCCAGAGGCGGAAAAATGGACGAACCGACACTTGGACAAATTATTCCGATCCCTGTGTTTGAGGGTGCATTGCCTATCAATTTAAAGAATGGATGGAATCACTTGCTATAAATATTAAACGCGCGAGCTAGGCCACTGGGATATTATCGTGTGAGCTGGTGGAGAATGAAGGAAATGCAACGCCCCTCCATTGCGATTAAATGATGGCGGAAACAGCAGAGATTACATCTATTAAGTATGTTGTAAAACTTTATAGATTTGATACCAAGGGGTAACAATATTAAACACGTTTTTCCCAAATGTTCATACCATATTGAGATAAAATATTCTCATGACAATAAAACCGAAATATATTAAAATACTTCATTTGATATAGAAGATAACACCAGACGACAGATATTCAAGTTTCATGACTGAGAAGAGAAATAAATGCCGTTTGAGATATGATAGCCGTTTCAAAAAGAGGAAACGTAATTAGAGACGTACGAAACGTAGTAAATAATAAAAAAAACAGACATTCACACTCTGTTGCAAAATATTAAGCTTGTCAAAGATTGCACTGATTGCTGCAGCATACGCCAGTAAAGCTCCTGAAATTGGAATCACTGTGGAAGTGTAATGCTTCACACTGATAATTTAATATTGAATTGTTTATTGAATGAATCATGTCAACTTGCTTTGATTACATGAGTGCTTCCATTACTTAAACGGAAATTACCAAAACTCCTAAAATCATTGCCACATTTTGCAAATTCAATAAAGCTGGATTAAATGAACAATAGCCCATCGCAAAATAATGACCAGACAAAAGCATCATATTGCCTAAGTAGCGAAATGAAATTTGTCTCTGACACGCAGCCTCAAATGAGATCGATTAACATTTGAATCTAATCATGGAATTGAGTCTTGCTACACCGATGAATTATGTTAAGTGTCGCGGAAGAGTGCCTTGTAGGTATGTGGCGCATAGATGCAACATATAGCATTTGAATGCAGTAAATAAATTTCAAATGCAAGAATAAAATACGGAGAAAGTCTATGAACTAGTCATAAGCATACACTTATTCCAAACAGACTGCAATACTTGATATAAGAACTCAAGCCTGGAAATCAATGTCTTGGAAGAGGAAACAACATTTCAGGACAATTATCATGAAAAAATCTAAATATCTAAGACAAAATAAGGCAACAATGCCGAAATATACTGGGAATATTACCATACAAAGCGAAAATAAATTTGATATGACGAATTTTCATTATAGTTTTTGGTCATTTTAATCCCAACTGGAAGTGACTGGTTTCTCGTAGGGTACGTAGATGCAGATCAAGGTGAGTAAAGTGAGGTCTCCTTTTGCTCACCTTGAATGCAGTTCTGCAGTCTCACGGTTCTACGCACAAGTAACATGAAGGGCAAGAAGTATTGATATCTAAAAGACTCATAAGTATTTGTTCCTTCGTCACGTTTGAATTTTTTTTCAAGGGACCTGCGAAGGGATGAGGGTGGATGAAGAGTGAATGGTGATGGGGGAGGGCAATTGACATGACAGTGATGGGACGTGCATGGGGTGAGTACGGTGCTCCGGGGGATGGTGGAGGGGCAGTTGTTGGAAGGGGGAGAACGAATGAAAGAAAGCAGGGTGGGGAAGCTGTGATTGATGGAGCTCGTGAATGTGGCGTGCCGACGGATAACTCCGTAGGAACGACAGCGGTGACCCTCGGTGGAGGAATGTGGAGTCAACAGTATGAGGTGGATGGTGCGACTCCACCCCGGGTTCGAATCGGAGATCTGGAAGTGGAGAGAGGGGTCGAGGGGAGGGGGGGGGGGGAGAGAGCCACGAAGTAGACGCCGCGTAGAGTGGCGGATCAATTCTTTTTATTCTTGTCAAACAGTAACCGTGTATCCTGTGACGCGCTCCACAAAATATTTTTCCCACATTTTACGGCTTCCCCCTAGCGGGTTTACGCCAGTGAATCTTTAGCATCGTAACGTGCAGGAAGAGATAAGAAAATTACGAGCAAAACAAAGCGCTTTTAATGCATTCCACGTATAGTACAAGACCACTTCTCTTAATGTCGCAATGCTTAGATATAAGAATTTATTCTGATGTTGGCGGTCTACAGCGATAAACATGAGATTGACGGGATGAGATATTCGAGAAAACGCAGCGTGAAGCAGGAAATAAAAAAAATGGATGATTTTCGTTACACCAAGTGTAATGTGAATTTTCCCGTAAAATATTGATTTATTAATTTAAATTAAACACCTCTCAAGCAATTTTCTCAGAATATTCTCCACTTTTCTGTGCCACTGAGAAAAAATAACTTCACTATTCACGAAACACTAGGTTAGGGTTATAATGGAAATACCAATATCCATAAAGACATCTGCAAATGCAAATGACAAAAGCTATTCTTTTTGATAACCAACTGAATGTGTAAAAATATTCATTAGTACTTTTACTCCCTTTATTTCCGAGTTGCTTCATCAATTTTAGCCCATATGGCTTCAATTTTGTCAAATTCAAGCCAGAAATATTAAAGCTCTAATTGCAAAGAAATAGAATTTATCTCATTTCTTACTAAGTAAAATCCGATATTCAGTTGCTTGGTGCATATGTCACGCATCATTTACAAGACAGAAGATAGAGTCGTATGGAACGCAAAGGCAATCTTTACCGCAACACCATGAGAGAATAAATGGCTGAAAACATAGAGTGGAAATATATTTCATTGAAATATCACTTCGTATTTATAATATGGTATGACTAAAGAAAACCATTTTTCCTGATATCGGGCCAAAACGTTTTTTTTTTATTTCGCCGCGGATTTTGTCATTCGCATGAATTTCAATTTTAAGGTTGTGGGACACATTCCTCAACACTCCCAAATAATGAGCCTACTTCCAAACACTCCTTAAAGGTTGAGTTAATACTTAACGTTAAAATGTAAACCTCATTATGTTCCTTTCTTAGTGATTAAATCTATCATTTAGTCAAAATGTCGAGGTTGATTTTTATATAACGCCACATAATTCGCTAAGCCAAATTGGATGATAATTGATTTCTGTGAAATTTTCAGATAATATGCCGTAAATTTTCTGGGAAATATTTTAAATTTATGAATAAGTTCTCCTTATTTACCCATGATTTTAATTCCTAAAAGGCCGCTTCGACAAATGAGGCGAAAGCATGTTTTCTACCTAACCCTATGTTTTGCAAAACTTCATTATTGCTAACAGTTATCTGTAAAGTTTAGGTGCCCAGATATTACACAACCTATTTTTATTTATAGGTATCAAAAAGAAAAATCCAGATACATGCCAGGATCCCCAGATGCGTTGAAAATAGCTCTTTGGAGTAGCTAAAAGATTTTTTTCTTAGAATACTTATTCTTAGCATGCTCTATGCTAAATACCCAAAAATAATTTTCTATTTTTAGAACTTTTATTTCTGGTGAACTTATAAAATAGGAAAAAGCTAATAGCGAATCTACATAAAGAAATAAATTCAATCCAGTGATAAAGGATTTTTAATTCCCTTCATTAGGTACTAATGTTTACTATTGAATGGTTAAATCCTACGCAGACTTGAATAAAAAATTATGCAAATAAGATTCATGAAGCAAATTTTAATGCTACATTATTAAAGGAATTATTTTATTTAATCAATTTAAATATACAAATGAAAGATTTAGGGTAGACTTTTTTCACTTGCAGTACATCATCGATGGCAGAATGCGCAAGGAGCATTCAAAATGCCTCGACGAAACCAATTAAATCACTGCAGGAATCCTTTCATTATTTGGGTTTGCCGTGGAAGTAACACTTAAACAAGTGTTTTTCAAATGAATTCGAAGAGGAAAATCATTAATTTTTAGCTTAAATTCTTCATCGGCAAGTCCGGAATAAGTTGTGACAACCAAGCTTCACATCACGTTAATTAAGACCCTGCATTTCCTTTGGATTCTGAATACTTCCCGCACGCCCATTTGTAAATACTATATTGTAATATCTCCATCTCTCGGTGTGCCTTCCGCCGCCGTTAAGTTCCAGGGGAATACTTAGCCCTGCATGCAATTGGGGCTGCTAAACGAAGCCCTACACTTCACCCTATCCCACACCACCCTACTTTTCCCTCTTTCCCTGTTCCACCTCTTCTTCCACCCTCGCCAACATCGCTTCGCCCCTTCCTCCTCATCCTCTCCACTCTCTAAAGTCCTCCTTCCCTCTCCGACAATTCAAAATGATGCCTTCCGATAATCCTTCCACTCCTCGCGCGAAATAAAGCGCGGGGGGAGGGCAATGGGAAGCGAGGAAATGGAACGGTTTTGGAGCGGCGATGGAAGAAGCGGCGAGGGAGTGCGGAACGGGAGAGAGAGGGGGGGAGGAAGGGGAGGGCGGAGGAGGGTAGATGCTGGTGGATGGGCGGAGGGGACGTTCCGAGAGGGGGGAAGGGCGTGGAAGTGTCGGGATAGGAATTTAGGGAGGGCTCTGGAGGACGGCGCGCGGTTGTTTGCCGGGAGAGCTCAAAGCGGGTCGTGGCTGCAGCTTCGCCACTCTGTGTTTATTAAACCTCGCCGGGCTCTCTCTCTCTCTCACTCTCTCACTATCCCTCCCCTCCCATTTCCTCCATTTCATTCCTCTATCCCCCCCTCTGACACCCCTAACCCATCGGATGTCCCTCTCCCCGTCCCCTCCTCCTCCGTTTCCACTTGTAGGATTAAACGTGTTCGGTTCGCCATTGTTTTCCAACGGGCCGCGGCTAGGGGAGGTGGGGGGAGAGAGAGAGATGGAGGTATATGCTGAGGGGACGGAGAGAAAGGAGGAGTCGCTGGGTGAGGAGGAGAGAGAGGGGGGGACGGGTCAAAGGTCGGCCCGAGATAATGAGTGTGTTTGTGCGTGTGTGTGTACGTATGCCTACGTGTGCGTGTGTGTGGGTTTGTGTGAGCGCGTCCAGGGGCTGGAGGATGAGAGAGAGGGGTGGCGCTCAACGTCGTCCTACGCGCCGCCGCCGCTAGGTGGCTCCGCCGAGGGGAGCGATGCCCTAGATGGAGGGAAGAAATGGGGGGATAGATGGGTATCGCAGTAGCGGTCGCCGCCTCGGCGTCCATTTAGAATCGCCTTCCACCAGCCTTCCTCCCTGTTTCCGACCGACACTTCTACGTGTGTCCCACCCCCGCCCACCACCCCCGCGTCCTCTCCTCCGCCGTGGAGGAGATGCGCGGGATTAGAGTTCGTCTATTATGGGAATCGATGGAGCGGCTGGAATTCGCCTAAACTTGCCGGCTCCTCCATTTATCCTCAACGCCTCCCCTCAATCCGTGAGTTTCCTCCTCGGTTTTCACTCGCAAGCTCCACCTATTCTCTTATCCAGTTCTTTCGTTTCCGAGATCTTTTGGCTATCCAGTGGACGGCGTGCCGGTATGAAAACTCAGAGGTTGCGGGTTGAAGTCCTGGTTTATCAGAATCTTGGTGAGAGGGCTTTATAATCTCAGTGGTTGATGCACTTAGAACGAAAATTTAATACACCTACTAGAGCAATCACTTTCCATCGACCATAATCATTGGCGTGGTGGAGAAGATGGCACATTTTGCACATGTTAGTTTCAAAGATGATCTAAAGGCGCCAGTTCTTAGAGTTCTTGCCAAAAGGGGGAGGGATTTACATCAAAATATCATAGATTGACAAAAAATCGTATCTGTTGCCTCCAAACGAGAGCATTGGACGCGAATAAGAGCAAAATACTCCTGTTAAATAAAGATAAACTTGTTACAGTATATCACAGGCGCAGCAACAGGGAAAGGATAAATTTATTGGAAGTCATCTCAGAAATTTATTTACAACTGAATCATCAATACTAGAAATTAAAACCAAAAGAGATGACGCAATACGTTACGTTAAAGTGAAGCTGGCAGCATGCAAGCTTGAAATCACCAGTTAAAACCTCCTCATACGGATAAATGCAGATTTTTGTAGAAAGATGTGAATTATAATGTTCTAGAAGTCACTCACGCTCTATAAGAGTGCCACAGTTTGGCATTTTTTGGGTGAGGGGAAGAGCATATATAAGGAATAGGATATCAAAGTTGTAAGACGCAATACAAAAATTATTAAAAAATGCAGAGATCAATCGAGTGATATATTATTATTTATGATTATTAAAAGAAATTCACCTTGTATACGGCAGGAACTGGAATTTAATCAGAGGAAAAAACAATTGGAAATTTTTGAAGATATTCCTGGAATAATATTTGGAGGCATTGAACACTGAAACCATGCCGTGGAAAAATATATAGGAGTAAGAGTGGAAAATATGACTCAGGAAAAAAACAATCCTTCCTCCCTGGCAGTAAAGCGTTTGAATTTTGCTGATGACATCGAGTTTATACACTTTTTATAATGCCACGTGTATAATTATTGTCCAGAGTTGATTAATTGGAGTGGTAAGACATGTAGTCCGGAGAAAGCCAATTAACTTGCGTAAAAGACAAGAACCAAATACTGATTTGTGAAATCGAAAAGAACTAACAAACTTCTTCAAAGTTAGTTTAAGATTAATTAATATGGAAAATAAATACATTTAATAATCAACATGTGAAAGTTAGGAACATAGAAGATGTTGAGATAAAATTTAGTGGTAATGAGTTCATGGAAGCTGTAGACCAAAAGAAAAATTTTACACAGAATATCGGATCTAAGGATTTCAAAACAGATGCTTCGGATGAATTAAAAGAGACTTATCATGTTGCTACTAAGAACACAAGGGAGCATATCCATACAATTAAATCATATCTTAAGTGAAAAATACATGAAAAAAGAGGGTTTGGTCAGAGAAATGGGTTCACAACTTGGGATCGTTTTTTCACTCTAAAACGTATCTTTTTTAAATTCTACATCTTTATGTCATGGAAGATAATGTCATGACAATATAACTGAAGTAAAACAAACATAAAATTCTGAACAAGAATTGCGAGAGGCTCAGAAAAGTAATGAGTAATGGAAAAAGAAGTTCATCATGAATATATTCATTCATAGCCCTTAGCAGCTATCGCATCGTAGATGACAATGCAGAGAGTCAAAGATTCCTGTATGCTAAGGCCGAAAAATTTTAAAGGAAATTCAATAGCTGACGATGTTGCTGACGTTAATAACCCCTACCTTCCAGGCTTCTAAAAATTAATAGTGCTACTAAATTACCTGCTTCGATTAACAATCCTACTGTAGTACTTAAAATTGTATAATGAATGGTGAACTTGTGGTGAACTTTCTTATTAGTAAATCCATAAAATTGACAAGGTGGGTGTATTATTAAAAGCATTATATTAGAAAATTTAACTTTCTATGCTTAGAACGAGCAATGTCGTCGAATGTTAAGGCCACAAAGCAAAAGGTATTTTCACTGGAGTAAAGGATGTGCCCAGATTCATCAACGAAAGGTCGTCGTTGAATGGCAGAAAATTACTAAGGTGAAGACTGGTTCGTTATTGGAATGGAAGAGGCACATGTGAAGCCAAAGCAGGGATCAGAATATTAAATGGAGAGTAGGGCACAATGCAGCCTGTATATCTTTGTCTCCGAAGATTACGAGAGGAGGAGAGGGCAATGCTAATTAAAGTATACTAGAGCAGAAGCAGACTGAATGGATATGGACTTTAATTATCAACAGTACCTTAATTGAATGGCTAAATAAAGTAAAGACAGAGACGTGAATGTTCAGGTATTCTGTAAATTAACAAAATGGTATATTAATATATGCCATAAAGAAATAAAAATTCATCTGCGGGAAGTTCTAACAATTAAAATGAATTTTGGTGAAGAACTGATTACAGTATTCACACTCATACGTGCTGAAGCGGCTATAGGCCGTCAGTCTGCAGCTGATTCTGAGCTGATAAACAGGCCTTCAAGTAAAAGCATGAAAATTGGGAAGATGATTTGTCAACAAATGAACCGCTAAAGTTAGTAATTAGGTGAACTATATAAGAAGTCTGGAAACAGTACTTAATTTTAAGAATGAAATTAAAATTTTAAAGTTAAATTTAAGGATTTTTAATTTTAATTATAAGAAGTTCTGTGGAACAGTAGTTAATTTGTAAAGAAAAGAGAGGAGTCAATTTGAGATATTGGATAATTATGAGTACTTGTTTCGGTTAACTTTGCATATTAATTGCCCCATGAGTTTCCTTTTTTCTATGATAAATATTCTTCTCGAGGTATTTAGTACGTGTGATTACCATTTGAAATGGAGTAATGATACTCTGATAATAGCTTTATGGAAGCTGATAGTTTCATTTTCATTGCATAGGCAAATATATAGGTAAAAAAAGTTACTTCGAGTATACTCATCAACAATTCTTGCTGTTTATTCGTATTTCTTCACTGTGCTTGGTACTTGTTAAACAGCACATAAACCTTGACCAACATTAATTTTGGGGTAAGAACAAATACCGCTAAATCTCTTAAAACTATTTTCCCTTTTTTTGCGTGCAATAAATTGCTGATGAACTAAATTTAAATCTCGATTTTTTTATTTATTTAGTAATTCCTTTAACTGATATGAAAGCTGGAATCATCGGGAATTATTTTCCATAAACAAATGCCAATGTAATTTTAGATGCTCCTATAAAATTTTCTCGATTTGTATCAACGAGCATACACCCTTCACGAAAAGTTCGTGGTAGAAGGTCCTTGATGAACAGATGAATCCTGAGAGCACGCAAACGAGAATGTGCAAGAAAACGACTGTTAACAAATTTGAACTAAAAGGAGAGGAATGCTATCTTTATAGAAAACAATTGAATTACGCAGTGTGAATCCTGGATTAATAAGAATCGACATTTCAGTCAGACTAACACTTTAAAAAATTAGCAAGAATAGCAACAGAAATGGGGGTGCCCTGACAAATATAATATTCTTATGCATAGGTGAAATAAAGGTAGCAAATGGTGCAAGGTATCGTGAAGGGATCCAATAGCACAAGGAGCATATACAAAAAATTACTATCTATTGTTACATCAGCTTTCCGGTAAGGAAATACGCAAGCTCCGAACTATGATGTCTATACCTTCAAAGCAGGACACAATGATCCTGGTTCTTTCCTTACACAAAGAATGGCAGCATCCCGCACCGAGGCAAAAGTAATGGAGGCGGCGTGTATCGAAGCGAGTGCCGGGAGAGGCAGATTCCGAGAACAAGACCGAGGTAAAGATCAGAGGCAGAGGTTTGAGGGGTGAGCAGTGCGCCTATCTCGCCCCCCCCCCCCCCCCCCCCCCTCGGCTTCAGCCTTCTCGACGCAGTTCCATTGGGCGAGACCCAGCTTGCATCATTCACGCCATGATCATATTTAAATTCAGGAGAGCATTCACAGGCCCGGACTCAGCCAAGAAACAGAAAACGGATACCACAAAAATAATTCAGCAACATGTCGGCTGCGCTTCCACCTTACTCGAATGACAGAAGGATACTATTCACTGTGTATTATCTGCGGCTAAGTCCTCCACTTTGTAACTGTGACTTCCCCTCTGCCTTCTTTTTTTTCTTTTATTCATCACGGTACCAGATTTTGCACACTGAAACTTCAGCACTCAGGAAAAGACCCTCATTACCCTAATAAGTTGGCCAACCGCGAGTACTTTTCAACACATTTGTTCTCACTCAAATGCGACTGCACTCGTCTAAACAACTCGCACCACGCAGGAAAACAGCGCAGCATGTTGCCTTCGATCCGGTTTAGTAGAAGATATTATTCATAGGATCGAAATAAATTTTGAGAGTAGATGCATGGTCTCAAAGATATTTCATCCATTTGTGCCAACATTTTAAAATATCTGGCATATATCCGGCATTGCAACATGTCGGCAGCGCTTCCACCTTACTCGAATGATAGAAGGATACTATTCACTGTGTATTATCTGTGGCTAATTATTCCACTTTATGCCAAAATATTAAAATATCTGGCATTATACACTTTTGTATCTTTAAAAATGTCCTTAAAATAACACCAGAAGAGGATCATACAGATAATTGCACGTGTCCATTCAATTTCAATTCATACATCATCCAAGTAATTTTCCTCCTGTGCAAGTAGTAGGTTGATAATTGTAGGATGTGGCATTAGTTTCCTGCTGTGAGCTAATTGACCTCTACATTAACACTGCCAGCAAAGGTAAAATGGTGCATTAATATAAAACTATCAAATAATATAGAGCATATTTTCCACCATCAATTCTTTCCGAGAATCCTCTTAATCTTCAAGAATGAACTGGAGCTAAAAAAGAGAGAGTTTCTCTGAGAAGTACCTAACAACATTGGCAGAAATCAATTATTCCTGAAAACTGCAGTTCATCTTTCTTGGTCTCATTTATAGGCTAATATAAAAAATGTTTCAGAAAAAAATAAACTATATAAGATAGCTGATTCAAATAAAACACATAAGAGGAGGACCTTTACATCTTCAGTAAATTTAAACAAAGACAACTCTTTTTCCACCATGCTTTCGGGAAATCCCTTCCATGTGAGAGAGAGAGAGAGAAGTCGTTTAATAAACTGATTTGTAAAAATGCACTGGGTAAAAGATTTTGACGCATTATATGCCAGTTTTAGGCATCGCCATTTCTTGGATCTAAGCTACTAAGTAAATTAATTAAACGCTGCATTATACACATTTTATGCTTTATGGCATACAGCTACACGTACATGCATGTAGAAGTCTTTGCAATGCTCTTTTAAAAAATTAATTTTTACTACCTCGAGCATGAAATACTGAAATTTTTACTTTTATATTTAGGCCAAGATGAAAATATCACCCTGGCTAATACATCCTAAACTTATTCACTGTCCCTTTGGGTAATTATCTCTGACAATTACAAATGGTTTTCATTTTAAGGATGCTTAGCGGCGTGACGCATATTTTACCCTAATATAGGATTATTGAGGTGCTAAAGAATATCGGCTGACATGCCAAGGAGTTGAGAGTGACTTACTCTTTTAATTTTAAATCAACGCACCAAAATAAAAGTATCAATAATGATTTACTCAAAGTACTAAAAATTTAAATATCCATGAGTATATGGTTTAGAAACCCTACATTCCTTTAGGATGGCCTCTTAAGACAGAAGTCACGCCGGCATGAACGTTCAAGTATGATTAAATGGGACAAGACAAGAGCACAAGAAGTGTAAGTTTTCCTAACTTTTCATCCCAGAATGCACTTTTGTTTTAATGAAAACATTAGCGAGTTGTTTACATTGAATGGATGATTCCAGCCCTCGTGCGCCAAGCGCGATAAAAAATAGATATTATGCTCCCCCTTTTCCCGCCCTGGCCTCGGGGAAAATTTACCAAGGGCATATTCTGTGAGAGAAGAGGAATTTCAAATTATCCGGCCGGAGGTGGATGGCAGTAAAGCGAGGTGGTGGTGGGGGGAGGTAGGGAGGAGAGATAGAGAGGGGTAAGAGTGAAAAAGGGGGGGCGCACAGTGGATGGTATGGGAAGGGGAATACGACTAGGGTTGGAAGATAGGGATAAGGTTAGGCCGGAAGGGGTAAGAAGGAGAGAGAGTGGCTGAAGGATGGGTACTCGTGTCAGGGAGGGAAGCGCGGGGGTGCGTGGCGCGGAGGGGAGAGGTTTGAAAAGAAGAGAGGGTGTTGGAGACGGGGAAGGCAAGTTGGCAAGGTAGATAGGCACCGCGGGTTGGGGCATGAAGGCGCGAGGGGTGTGAGGAGCGGCGGGGACGTCAGGTCGAGGAATAAGGTGTAAGATACATGGGCGTGAGAGTGGTCGTAAAGTTGAACGCGGGCGACAAGGATTTATGCGGGTCTTCGCCAAGAGAAGAGGGGGAGGGAGGTTGCAAAGTTGTGGGGAGGGTGGGGGAGAGGTGGGAGACTGGAGACGGTTGTGAGGAATAAAGTCCGGGGATCATCTCGAAAATTCAAATGTGGGCGGGAATTCTCTCACCTGCGAGAGCAACTGCCAGGGATGGATTGCCGCATCGCCTAAGTGTCTCTCGCCGTAGGGCTGGCGATTTCCAGAATTAGCCGAGGGAATCGCGGGGAGAAGAATTGGACAACGGAGCGATCGCTCTTGGGAATGCCTCCCGTTCCATCAACCAAGCAACAGTGGCTTGAACAGCGAAAACATAAGTGGCCACATCATCTTTCACATCCACCGCCATTCCATGTATTGTGGGGATCATAGACAGTGCTAGTGAAGGAAAATATATATTATGCTTCTCTAACTACATATGAAACATTTCAAAGTGCAATTATGAACCATCCTGAATTTATGAAAAAAATGGTACCAATTACAATTCCACGTGTACTCAATGCATGCACGTCGAGTACAGTGATTAGCGAAAGGAGAACTCAGATATTCAGTTTTTACTGCCAGTTGCAACTATTTTAGTGAAACATTATAGCTTATGGTTTTGAGAATAATTATGAGTATCTCCTATGAAATACATGTTTTTTTTCGTAAAACCTTAACAAGATTTCTTCATTCCAGATATTCCTTATATTCCTTACAATATGATGAGTGTTAAGTTAATATTTATATGGAATAACGAGTGGAATATGTTAATCTAACTTCCATTTCACGTTTCCCACTTCATAAAAATGTAAGCGTCAAAGCATTGCAATTACATAAATCTCATTCGAGGTGCCAGATTATTAGAGACATTAAATCCAATAATAATGTATAAAAATCTTTACCAACTAGAAAGTGAATAAATGTTAAACAGAAAATAACTAGTATTAGAGCATGGTTAATATTTTTAGTGCACATACTGCAAGTACTATACGAAGGAAAGGGAATCAAATAACAGAGGTCTTCGAGCAAGGAAATCAGAGTGAGGAAGGGAGATGAGAGAGCACAGGGAAATGAGACAGTGGGGTGGGGAAGAGAAGTGGAATAGATATGGTTAGAATAGATGCGGAGCGTGGAGGGAGGAAGGAGAGGGTGTTGGTGGCGAAGGAGTTGGAGAAGAGCAGAGTGGATGAAGGATTGGGCGTGTGAGGGAGTCGGGAATGATTGAAAAGGTTGACGACGTGGAATGGGACGTGAGGAAGGAGCAGGGGTTGGTAAGGGGGGAGGGGAGGGCAGGAGGAAGAGGCGGACAGGGGCGGGAAAGGGGAGGTCGTTGAAAATGGAGGAGGCCTCTCCCGAGATGATAGCACCGAGAACAAATGTAGTTTGCCTGGACTCCGAAAATACATCAAGGCGGTAATCTAATATCTCCGGAATCACCTGATGCTGTAGTCTGTTTCTCGAAAAGTTTGCCTCGGCTAGGGGACGAGGCAGCCGCGGTTGAGGGCAGGATTTGCATTGGATGAGAGTGCCGCCGACAAAGGAAAGAACAGCGCGGCAGAGAGATGGAGAGGGGGTGAAGAGAAAGTGAAAATGGAAAGGAAGGAGGAGAAAGAAAAAAACAGCTGGAGATATTCATGCGTAAAAGAATGCCAGCCAGGCGGGTTCTTTTCAGACTTCCGGCGAGGTCAAAGGCGCCGGAAAACTAAATCCCTGTATAAATTATAAACGGGTTCTAAATTAACAAACTAGAGAGGAGGAGAGTGCGAATCGTGAAAGAGAATACTTGAGAGTCCGCCGCAGCGTACGTAGTTCAATTAAAATACTCCCTAAGGCGCTCATGTTATATGAGCAATATAGACAGGAGCATAAGAATACAATAAACGCGGTAAGCATCTACGAGTGTTCCACGTAAGCGATGAATGCACTTGTGGTAAACTATTCCAGAAGTTTTGTGGGGATATATTTTCAACAACACTTAGCATATCTTTCAGTACCCTTGTCGTACCGCAACCTACCGGGAAGGATGACTCTCATCCGGTGATCGCCTTAGGGTTTTGAATCCAACTAGATTTTCCTTATCATTAGGCATACATGGAATTTCACTCCAAATTCACCCATTATTCTCAAGACGATGAACGTTGGTCCCAGCGGGGGAGGGTGGAAAGAGGAGGAGGAGAAAAGGGGGAGAGAGAGAAAGAGAAAGCAGGTGAGTGGTGGGATAACATGAGCAGAGGCGCGGAACGTGGGAGATATGTGGGCAAACGATATGAAGAGGACGAGAGGGAGGGAGGGGAGTGATATTATAGACGGCCGAGGATACTAAGGGGCGGGCGGTGGAAGGAGGGGAGAGGGGCAGGGTTAGGGAATACGAGGAAGTTGTGGATGGCAAAAGGTAGTGATGGATGCGAGGCATCGTGCGGAGAGGGGGCGGAGGAGAAGGTGAGTCGGGCGGAGTGGGAGGCAGATTTTAGCGAGATTAAGGGCGGGGAGGAGGGAGGAGAGGGGGCGGCGGTCTGGGGATTGGAGGTTAGGTCGGGAGAGGAGGGAGGGGGCAGGGGGGGGGGGGGGGGAAAGAAGTACAAGATGGTGAAATGGCTTATGCTTTATAAGGATGCACGAGATCGGGGATGAGGGGGGAGGAGGGTTGGAAGAGCGGCTGTTTCGGGGGTGGGAACGTTAATTAATCTTGAGGGAGAGGGGGTTAGTGGGTGGAGGGAGTGAGGGAAAACGTAAGGCGCAATAAAATTCCCCTTTAGGGAGAATATATATACGAGGGGTCAATATGAAGTAGAACATTAATTTTATAACTCAACACGCATCGCATACGTTAAAGGGCTTCTGTAACTAACCCCCGCGGAATGAATCACGAAACAAAATATTGGAGCCAAATATGCTCCCCATGAATAACGTCTGCAAGCATGATGATGGAAGCGCAAAATGATCAAATTACGATTCGCTTAAATTGGCTGTTTGGGAGTTTTTGACGCGGTAAACAAATGAACCCATAAAAAAGTGGTCCTGCGAACATTTTCTAGACTAGCGAGAGGCAAATATGTAGGGATAATTTGAAAGAATTTGAGTGTTGCTCATGGGTACATGCAAGGTACATCGTACGAGCAAAATATTAGACTTCTTAATGTAATAGCACCATTGCACTCGATAACCAACGTGGGCATTTGTTATGTACAGTCTCGGATTAATTAGCCACAGCCTGCCGTAAATTGCAGGAAATTTTATATGCCGGCTAAAACCAAACGGACATTAAAGCTTAAAAATGGCCAAAAAAAGATTTGATGGCCCTATTTTAAAATTACACCTAACCAATAATAGCTTTCAAAACTAAATTTATCGCAGCAGGTAATAGCCATTACTGCATTTGCAGGCCACATACCTACGTCTTTGTCATTTAATTTGCAGCTTTCGTTTTATTTAGAAGGCTAAAAGATTTAACACGAGCTCTTTGAACAATTCCATAGAAATGTAAAATTAATTGAAAATACACGCTACAGCTGACTCCAGTGACGAATGATACATGTATTCCTCTAACATAGCTGTGTGCAGGGGTTTTAGAACCCATTTTCTATCATTGTACTCCAATATCACATGAATAATTTGTTACTTAGTCATATTAAGATAGCTCTGAAAATAGCTTCGAAAAGGCCTTCGTAATTTTGGTTAATCAACATCTACAAGGTGCTAAGGTTATTCTACCTTCGTAGTGGAAATAACCCTCAAGTCTTGGATAACCTCTCATACCTTGGATAACCACTCTTATAACCTGAGGACTTATTCATAATTACAACATTTCTTACGTTGTACCCAGACCAAATACATCCCAATTCAAAAGAGACTTTCTTTACTTGGGGCCAAACATTTTCAAGAGCTTGTCACAGAGTATCTGAGATACCATACACTTCAAACCTTTTTTGAAGCAAGTGAAAATCTGTCTAATCACGAGAGATTTAGTGGTTGTTCAAAATATTTATCCTTTGTTCTACTTTACTATATATATGTATATATATACATTTTTTAATGCCTTAAAGTAACCTATAACTGTGACTGTATTGTCCATATAATTTTCCAAAACACTATACGTTATTTCTTGTGACAGTAGTATTCTATGTTCAATCGATGACATTTTTTTTACAATAATGTAAGCCAGTATTGCTGTGAGTGTACTTTGAAGGTGAATCAAACAACAGGCAAAAGCCTTACGGTTCACCTCTTATTATATTACTTTTTGTATTATTTATAACTTGCTGGAGCAATAAATAGTATTATTAATATTATTAAAGAACAAGGTAAAGAGCGAAAGACTACAGATAGATACTTTGAGCTTACACTCACAGCCATGATTTGAGCATTTTTATTTAGCGGGCTTCAAATAACGGGAACATATGAAAAAGACTAAATTTCTTGTGAGGTTAATGAGAATTACTTTTTCGACTGAGAAAAGCATTAAACTGCACGGCCTTTACTAATATACAGAAACAGGCCACCTTAAGTTTGCCCTTTTCACCACAAATATTAATTCTCACAAAGCTTCTTTATTTCTTTGTTCATTTTCCACACTGATTAATGATAGGTGCAATGCTGAAGTCCCTTATGGCGCTTTTAGTGAGTAAATTCAAGGGAGCCTAACTTTTTTTCTTTACTTCGATGAAGTAAATGAAAGAAATAGAGGCTAATTAATCATAGTCCTTATATTAAATAACCAAAAATCTTTATTGACACTGCTTTTATCTACTTCTGAATACCAGGTGGAGCCCTACCCTAATTTCTGTATTTTTACCGTTTTGCGATTATCGTGAACTTCGGGAATCGTAAACTTGGTCTGTGTCATTCAGCTTGAGGTGAGGTTAAGGGTAAGTAGACTGCGAATTAAGGAGCGAGAATAAAAGATCACTTAGCTTATTAATAACTTCTCCTTTCTAAGCTCTGAAAAGCAATAAGGAAACATAAAACTATTCCCTTTCATTATTTCTCTTATGGCCATCATAAATCAATTACCTAAGAGGATTATGATTGATTAAGTCTGGAGGTTATTGGGTATACTTAATTGGTGTCACTCCACTATCGAGAAAATATAAAACGAGAACCTTGTAGGCAATGCTAACATATACTTACTAAATTTATTTGATTTTACGAATTAATTGCAGTTCTGACATAATATTTAACTGAAATATCCTATTGTATTGCTTTAAATTTATTATTGCATACTATTATTTCATTTCCCATTTGTATATTTGTAGGATACCCCTAAAACATGTCGGAAAATAACTTTCAGTATTTAAATTGGATAATTCGATTTTCTGATTCAAAATACATAGATATCATTTTATACGACGAAATTAACTGTTGTGAGGTTTTCAGGATCGAACAAGGATAGCAAAAAAACTAAGAATTAGAAGTGTAACATATGCCTAGAATATTACCTCGCACTACTATTTGATTTTATCGTTATCACGCATTGGTATTTAAATTCTCACCTCGCTTTATTTCTTCTAACCGCAAGTTTACCGTTTAATTTTAATAACATCATTCAGACCTCGTTTTTCCATAAGAGTAATTGAAACCAAAATTAGGACTTTAAGATGAATACTCAATAGCATTAAAATTGAAATAAATTATTTTAGATAATAGAACTTATTAAAATTAAAGACAAACTTTTCAAATGAATTCCCACATTTCGATGGAGGATAAGACCACTAATATTTGATCGAAAATCTACTCCATTTCCGATTCCCTATCCTATAGTTAGATGATTTAATGGTGATAGGCTTTGGAATATCCGAGATGAAAATTTAGGAAACGCAAAGACAAAATTTTTTCAAATAACATTTCAATGAACATCTAGGTAGGAACAAAAGAAGGAGGCAGGAGAAGTAGGAACAGTTGGTTTTCCGCAATAGAAACAAAAAATTAACAAAATAAATTTTTTTTAATCATTTAATTTTAAGAAATTATTGATCATGAATTTTGCAGTTTTCCGGTATTGCAGCGGCTGCGTGGCAGATAATTTCGTGGTATCAACTTTGCGGCCATTGCAGGGCACAGCAAAGATGGAGATTACTATTTAGTCTTGAAAGATAATATAGATGGACTTTAATAGACCCTATATAAATGCATTAGTGATTTCAGCTCACGAATAGATAAAATTAAACAAATATAAATTCCTTGAGAGCACATTATGGGAAAACGTATGATATCAGAAGAGCAACGAGACAAAAGAGTCCTGGGGTATCATTCAAATGTATTAAAAGTTGTATTACCAATGTAGTTAAATTGATGCCTGATGCCAATGATGAACTAATAATGGCACTTTTCTCCATTTTATAAAAACACAAAAATGATGTTCGACGTAATTCTTGCTGTGTAAATCTCGGCAATGCTGGTATTTTTTAATGCTAATTGCCGTTGCCCACTAAAGCTTTCGGAAACGTAATGATGATCTGTATTTTGCCTTGCATAACTTCTAATATAGAGAATAATGTTTATTATCTCTCGTGATAATTTGATTAGCATCTACATGAGTTCTAGGAACTATTGGAAAGAAACACTGCATATCACACCAGAGAAGATATAAGAATTTATTTTACTTTTGCAGCCCTGAAGAGTCTAATAACAATTGGCACGCATGCTACGGAAATCCAAACCCAACATTTCTCCTTCTTCAGATTTAAAGAAGATTTATTAACATTCAAGTTGACAAGATAATGACATATTGCATCGTAAAAGGTAACATTTCGAGGACGGTTATGGACATTTAGCCTTCTAAATTATAAACTCGCATGCTGGAGAAGTAATTATGTTATTTTTCCTCGGGAAATTCTATCGTTGACTCTGGAAACGGCAATATCACAAAACGTATGGATATCTCATTTCTTCCGTTTCAATCGCCTAGAGAAAATGGCGCAGCTCTTCTTTTCAGGAGAAATAAATGGATAATCCCTCTTATTTCCTCAGAATGCCAGCATGAAAAACAGAAACAATATGATGACAGAGATCTTTGAGAGGTCATAACTTCGCAATGCTCAGTTTAGCTATTCGCTCCATCTAGGAAAATTTACATAACAACATTAAGTTCACTGAAGAACAAGGATTTCTCTCCACAATAAATCTATGCAAATCGTCACTGAAACCTGGGGGTATATAAATGCGCTTACTCAACATATTTATCGGTCATTTGTATAACATTTAGGATTCAAATGTTTATAATTCAGGAATAATTTAACTAATTAAATTTTCCAAAAAAGTTAGATGCCATTATTATAGGGCTTATACCGATTTTATCCGCGTTATTTTGTATGAATTGACAAAAGTTTCGACAGAATTCAACATGGCGTCTTCGTGTCGAATTAGTTAAATATCTGTTTTGGGCAGAATTCTTTTTTTCCGCCGCAACTGATTCAAAGCCCAACACTTTGTATACACGAGCATTCCCTTCCTTCTATGTCAACACATCAAAAGCAACGTGGCGACAACCGTTAAAATGCAAAATTTAACGCACCATAGTGCGAAAACACACAATTGAGTGTGGTTTCTGGTGCTTCTAATTGTAATCGTTTCATTTGAAATTATTTTTCCAATATTGTTTTAGTACCAAATTAGTGCTCAAAATAGAACAATTTTTTAATGGTGATGTGGTTTTTTGGGTTGCTCCGCAATGGCGTGGTTGGCCACCTACGTTTCCCTCTGCTGCTCGAGGCCTCTTCAGGGTAGAATGGTGCCTCTGCGAATTTCCCTAGTATTTATGTGGGTTCGGGTAGGTTAAGGGTGGGAGGGGATGGGGTTATTTCTCTCAAACATTATGGATTTTGAGAACAGGAAGCCATGAATTGCTTATCCTCTGCCCTTGATCCCTATTCAAATTGAGGTTCATTTTTTAATCTCTATTCCCTCTCAAATGACGCGAGTTCGGAAGTGTTTACCTCAACGCTGGGGATATCTTTGGTGTGCCTATCAGCGGAGTGTTCAGAGACTGCAGAGCGTTTAAAGTTTTGGAGTCTAATAGCAGTGAGATGCTCCTTAGACCTGGTTTTGATGGTGCGGGCCGTCTCACCAATATATACTTTACGGCAAGTTTGGCATTTAATTCTACCCTGAAGAGGCCTCCAGCAGCTGAGGGGAAAAATAGGTGGACAACTACGATAACGCGGAGCAACCCAAAAAAACCACATCACTATAGACATGGCCCGCGAAAGCTTTAATCAATTTCTAGTGATTATATTGAAAAATAAAAGTTGAAAACATAACAATTCTTTGAAGCCCAACTTCAATAATATTCTTGATGCTCCAAATATTTTAATTTTCAATGATAATCTTTCAAAATTAAAATAAATAAAACTCTATCTGATATCGATACCAGGATTGTAGCTTCATAGCATCGGATAATGCAAGAATTAGATTTTCCTCCCATTAGCGGTATTTATAAGCCGATGTGGATAATGGAAATTAGATGTGTTCCCTGTCATTTCGTCTGATTCGCCTAAGGGGAACAACTCGGCTTGCAAAGAACAAAGGACTTCCTTACTCTGAAAAGCATTAACTTCGCAGTGAACTGAATTAACATCCCGCGGGGAAGTATTATTACAGGAGTACTCTGCCGTACGCGCTCTCGCCTGGGTTTTCAGGCCGTACATAGATGAACCAAAAAATGAAATGGAATTTTAGGTATCTTTCATGGCTCATCACAAATATTGGCTTCTTGATGAAAACGATATCTCCCAAATTCTGAGATTTCAGAGTTAAGGCTGCTATAATTTTCCGGTCTAGAGGCTTCCGATTTGTACTAAAAACCTGTACCTCTGATTTTTCTCCTTAATGATAAGCAATTTTTGTTACGGATTCACAAACATAAAATAGTTGCATAAATTAATTATTAACCCCATCACTTAAAGGAAATCTACTCTGTGAGTCAACCATTACCACTTACATAATTTAATATGTTGACAAAATTAATTACTTTCAAAACAAGAACTGTAAATCTCTATCGCCTGTAAATCTCTATCGCGTGATCTTCTGGAAAATGGCAGGGAACGGCAATAAGAATTGGCTTAAATGCTTCAAGTAGCTTTTTACTACATTATTCTTTTGATTCCCGAACACGACTGCCTGACCGCCTCAACGTCCGACTCCCTCGCTCATCCAGCGTCCTCCACGTGACACTCCGTTGGCCACTTTTAATTGGCCGGCTAGGTGTCAACTCATAGGCAAAGTGCACCTAGCATGGGCAGCTTTCTAGGAGTAGTTTGGTATGAACGGAAGTCGGTCACCGATTGCATAAATATGAATACTGAAGGCTGAAACGAAAATATACTTTTTATCTTTATTTTGAAGTTCACCACTGCAGAGTGCAAGATTATAAACAGCTGATGTCTACAAACTAATACATATTATCAATATGTAGTTAAACAGCAATGATAATACCCCTCAAATGTAAACAATCAAAATTCTAGTTTTCAATATTAGAACGCAAGTTTGCAACTCTTAACACAGAGATATGAAAAATTCCTTAATACAATCAGTTTGCAAATAATGTTATTTCATGCTCTGCCAAAAATAAAATTAAAAAATAGGTTAGCTCTGTAATTTTCTATTTAGACCTCATATTTTGGAGGCGCACTTTTGTTAACTAGTACTTTTGAACGCAATACAGCTCACCGAAAAGCCATTTAACTCTGATAATACACATGTTTGGCCCTTACCTTTCCTTGGACCGAGGTATTACCATATTTGCCCTCCTATTGATTATTTTTAATAATATTTAAATTAAATTTCCTAGTTTGTTTCCAAAAATGATATAAGTATCATTTAGCCTCAACCTGCAGGCTATTTTCATAGGCGCAAAAAGAGCTTACCTCACGAGAGAGACCAGAGGGCAAATTCACATAGTGGCATGGGGGCCAGTTTGATTTATAAGGCCACCACTAGTTCCTCACGAGTTTATACTGGCATGCTTTGGTGACAGCAGAAAACATTTGCCAAAGCACCAAGACTTCCAGTCCGATGGTCAACGGCCTGCGCCATCGCTCAAAACATGCAAACATTTCAATAAACCTCATGACACTTTTATTCGTGAGAATATTCCAAAATGTTCATTAGATCAATGGAGACCATGCAACTAGCAGCTCCGTTTATAATTTTTCGTCCGAAGATTATAACTATGGAGGCAATAATACCGTCAGTAAACGGATTTTTCCACAGAGTAGTTCCACTGAAAAAGATTTCATTTTTCAAAGGAACTTCGAGGGATTTATGCTCATGTGCTAGTGGTACTTCCAAAGAGATTAAAAATACATTTTAAAAGTTTGCTTGAGTTGGAAAAAAAACTGGGTGGGAGAGAAGTATAAGGAACTGGAAGGAATCCACGAGAGGCTAAGAGAAATCATTCGGAGTTGCGCTCGGCATGATGGCTTGATTGGGGTAAGAGGGATGAGCACTGACTAGTGGAGGGTCAAGGGGTTGGCGCGTGGGGGCAAGTTGGTCACATTATCGAGGTTGGATCGAGTGGAGTGGGAAGGAGCGCTAGTGCAATGGGCGTGAGGAACGGTCAGGGGACCCGTGAGATGGCGAGCGGAGGATGGGGACAAGAGGGAAGGCCCAGTTAAGGCGTGGCTGGGCCTCAACAATGGGTCAGCGCTGTTCCTACCCGAGCGAGTAATTCGGAGCGCCTGTGTCACCCCATGGTTGCGCCGCAAGCCCCACTCTCAAGTTGATTATCTCCGACGTATACCAATCTCAATGCCTTTCTCCCTCTCTCTCTCTCATCCTTATACTCAGTTTCTTTTCTGTCTCACGCAAACACAAATCCACAGAATCGTGGTCGAGTGTGAGATCGCTGGCTAACGTGGATTCAAAATATGTCTATTGTGTAGCTCTTCTTGAGGATAAAGCAAAGGAGTCAACGATGGGGAATTCGACCACTACATGAACAAAAAATGACAGAAAGAGCCCTTCTTGCTGAATTTCAGTTGACTATGAAATAGGTGTTAGTTAATGTAATTTACACGACTTTCTTCACTTAAGATGGAACGTATGATACCAAAATCACTTCCAAAATGCAATGTTTATTGCCCCTGATTAAATTCAAGCTAAAAAACACGTGCACACATGGCCGATTCCAGAGTAAATATTGTTCGAAATTAAGGGCGGAAAGGTCACTGATTTGGAAAGGAAGTCAATCGTGCCGGCGGAGGTAAATAAGAGACTAAACCGGCGGAATGACGCCATACTACCCCCTTTCCAAGGAAACAGTGGATAAGAACATCCCTTGGCTAAAGTTCAAAAGTCAACCTGAAACTCTGGCACTGAGAAAATTATGAAATGGGGAGAGGCTAAAGCTCGGAAATGATCTATCATTCACGATGAGCTGATTGAGTCAGGAGAATTAGAGATGTGGGCACAGTGTTAAATGAAAACGATTTTGCGGAGAAAGAAATCAAATGAGGAATGATTGAACAGAGCTGAAGAGGAATGAAACTAAGTTACGGGGATAAGGGAGCCACTTAAAACTGATTCTGTTCGAGGAATGCTATAGGAGTAGGAAAGCGAAATGAGAGGTAGGGTAAGGGAATTTGATGAATAGTTTTAAATTAACGACGTCCAATGAAAACGCTGGAAGGAAACGGTCCCGGGAACCAACTTCATTCCTGAACTTGATGGTGAAGGGTATATTCACCACAAAATTAGAGAATTAATACAATTTAAAAGGTTCAATCAACAATGATGCATAATGAATCTAGCTCGATTTCGTACGCAATGACAGTGTCCATATTATTTAAAATGTATTACTATACATAAGTTTAATATTCATATTACAGATTTAGTTTGTGGAGTACTTATCAGGGCAAAGAATATTTAGTTAGGAAACGTAAAGCCATTCATTGAAGTTTGAAGATGTCACTGATTTCCAATTTCTATTTTCAACTAGAGGATACGAAACTGATGAGACCCCAAACTTCCATAGTGCAGGGTATATGGAACCTGACTGAAAAGGATATTTTGAAAACTACGGCTTCGTAATAATTTGTGAAGCAAAACTCTTTCAGTGATAACTCTTGAAACTGGGAATCGATATCTACGTTAAGAATGTAAATTTTACCCACAGAGTGCATAAAATACAAGGTTACCTATATCATAATATTTTAACTTACTTATCAAAACAGGGGATCGTGGTGGCCTAGTGGGTAGAGCTACTGACCGGAGGGTCCCGAGTTCAAATCTCGGGCAAGAGCCTTTCTGGACACCCCCATCTAAAATCCTCGCGATTCGATTTTCTGCGTATCACAACTTCGAAGTAAATCGCAGGTGGCCCAGGGAAAGGAACCCTGAATGTGTGAATTTCGCACGCCATTGGCCTAGTACGGGGTGGGGTCATCTACCCAAGACCAGCCTTCGGGTTGAATCACTGAGTGAGTATCAAAACCAATATTTAAAGCCGATATTATGGTTTTGATGTCACGGATATTTGGAAGTAAATACATAAAATCAATATTGAAAAATACTAATATTAAATATTCCTGTCTCTTGGTGCACGATTATCCTCGTATTTTGGTGTTATTGGGAAAGGATGGTCTCACGTCAGAAAGGTGGAAAATATATCATCCTTGGAATATATTTTATCCTTAATCTCTTAAAAAACAAATTACATTAGATAGAGGTATGATGGACATGATGAGCTAGTCAGCGGGGACAAAGAAGGATACAACCATGTCTCACATTCATGTCCTTTACGTATTCACATCCAAGTTTAGTGAATCAATTATTTACCTAAAATTCGTGGAAATTCATACGGTCACTCCTCATTTGATTGAAATAAATACTTTTTGGAAAGACACTTTTCAACTCCCACTCCCTGCAGGACAGGGGAGAGGCATCTCTAGAGGATTCTACTTTTTTGCCTGAAAGATTCCAGCGATGCTTAATTACGTAGGTCGCTGAAATCGTATTCCACAAGCGCGATTTAAAGAGGAATTTCGTGGAGATAATACGCCCCGCAAAGCCTTGGGGAGGGAATGACAGGGAGAGGAAGGCGGGTGAAAGAGATGAAATGGGATGAAATCAAGAGGAGTAACTGTGAGTGCTAGTGGGTGTGCGAGCTGGATGTGCGTTGTGAAGGGAGAAGGAGTAGGAGTATGAGCAGGCAGGGACGCGAACGAAATGACGAGGAGGGAGGAGTGGGCAGGGGAGGAAGATAAGTGGACACAAAAGGGTCTACATTTCAGACCGAACTGAGACCATATGGTTCCTTCATACATTTAACTCAGTCCCTGATATAACTCTGCAGATAGGGGGAAGATACGGCGAGGGAGGATAAAGACGTAGATGGGATAGTTGAAAGTAAGAGATAACGGCGAAAAGAGGGAATGGACAGAAGAGAAAAGTGTGAAAAGGGGTTGCGCAGAGTGGAAGGGACAGAGGAAAGCGGACAGAGCTGGAAAGATAGACGTCAAGACTGCTTGGACGGGAATGCTGTGGGAAGAAACGTACTAGGAAGGGGTCATTAGGGAATGATGGAAAGGCAGAAGCAGACAGGATGAAAGCACGCAATACACACACCAAAATATCATCGTTAAGCCTGCTCCACGGCTCATTGGGCATGGGATATGATGGACATTGATTAAAGGATAAGAGGCTGGAAGAATGAGAAAAAAATTGCGAAACGACCATAATATTTTCTCAGCGTTTGGAACAGGACATTTATGCCCGCCGCGCATACGATTAGCACAAATTCTAAGCAGTTAGCCTCAGATAAAAACACCAGTCGTATATCGCCATTTGATTTTATTAGCATCCATCACAAAACAATTTGTATTTGTTGAAAAAGTTCTCCTTAAAATACTAAGGAAGAAACGTCAAAATCATGGAGAAATTAGCTCTGATGTCTCCATACGTGTTAACCAGCAAGTAATGCATGTAGTTTCTAGATCACGATATTTGATATTATTGACAATAAAGGCTAAAATAATTGCAAAAATATAACCATGAATAGGAGAGATTGCAAAATCCAGGATCTACATCTAGCTACCTAGAAGTTACCCATTATAAAGCCCGTTACCCGTTATCATGCTGCAAAATAAATTGAACACATCAATTACATTGATGTACTTAATGGGAAATAAATGCAAAACTAAGAAAATTAGATAGATCCACGTGAAGGTAATAATTACTGGCAAGAAAAGAGAAGGGGAAGGGGAGCACGCAACGAAGTTGAAAGGGGAATAGGTTATGTGGAGATGGAATGGAACGATGCGAGAGAAAAAGGGCCGCATAAGAGAATAACCCACACAAAGGCGACGGAATAGAGATTGAAACGTTAGAGGAGAGGAAGAAGGGGTTGGTGACAGGTAGAGAGGGTTGTGAGAGGTGGGAGGTTGGATAGGAATCGAGTGGGATTGGCCGTGGGTGCCGGGGGAGAGGGACGGGGAGGAGAGTGGCGTTGCCGAGGCCGGGGGGCGTTTGCGGCGGGAGCGGAGGAGGACTTTGACATGAATGAGCCGGAAAACGGGGATATGAAAGGGAAGGATATCGAGAGAGGGCGTCATCGAGGAAATGCGAGGAGACGCGGAATGAGCGTAATGAGCACACGAGCGGATTCCTTCGCGTTAACGACGGGAAGGAGTGCGTTTAGTCATGGGTGGAGTCGGCACTAGTCCCTCGAGGGGATCGCCTCTTGATCCGAAAACGGGTCGAGATAGGGGTTCATGGGCTACACCCTCTCAGCATTCCCTTCCTCCTTTTGAGCCATGGTTTTTCGAAGTCCCTGAATCACAGGAAATCTCTAGAGTGACTGCGGGCAAGGGGAATGGCTGGAATGTAGGCATAGGGTTACCTCTCAACTCGTGGGTGTCCCTCAAGAACCCTCATCGAAAATTACTTTTCAAAGAATGAAGGGAGGATAGTAGTATTAGAGAGTTCCTCTTGAAGTTCTTGCTTATGGTATTTTTAGTAGAAGGCCTTCAACTCAATAAAAGCCAGTAACTACCAACAATAAGCACCATAATTTTGATTATGGCATCAATTCAGGAAAAAGCCCAATAACTTAAAGAGTGAAAAAATTCTAAAAAAGCCCATTTCCTGGGGATCGTGGAGATTATAGGTAGACAAAATTTAAAAAAAACTATCTAGTCACATAGACTGAAGTAATTTCTCGGAAAGTGGCCCGCAAGATGACCAGAAAGTAAATTAAACGAAACAGTCGGCACAGACACAGAAACAGGCGACAGAAATTCTCACTGAGAATAGCATTACGTCTCTGCCTCCTTTCAGTTCTGATGCATACTGATCACGCCAATCGGCATGGTGAGCGCCCTGAATAAACTCAAAGTCTTACATGCCACAGAAAATCACTAATTTAAAAATGATATTTCTAGAACACAACATGGTTTACGGACACAAGAAAGACTGACTGTGTGAAAGAGCATTGACATAATTAATGAGGCAGAAAAAGAACAAGAATCAGGAAAAACGTTATCGTAAAAATCTTAACCACACGATTAACTTTCTAAGTACGCTCATGAAGGGGCGATAAGAGCAGAAAGACTTTGCAATTCTTCCCCGCTACCACCAAGAGTGTCAGTGGACTAATAGAATGTCTCCAGCAGCGGTGGGATTACATCATGCGACTCCGTCGATTTGAGCTGAAGGCTTCCACTCTAAGTGGTTTAGCCACAGTTTTAATTTTAGTAAGTGCACAAACAGGCCGAGTTAAGCCGTGTGCGTGTTTTATGGGATAAACGCTTTTAAAAAGAGGTGAGCGAGCTGGGGACTGAAGGGTTGAGCGGGGAGAGCAAATAATACCCGGATATGGGAGAGAAGGAGAGAGAGTGAGGAAAGGAGGTGGGAGTGCAACTTGAGTGCGGGAGAACGGAGTACGAGATGAAGGGAGGGTGGGGGATGGGGTGAGGGAGAGAGGGGGGGGGGGTTTGAGGTGGCAGGGCTGTGGGGTGGGGTTTGGCAGAACAAAGATTGCCGGCAGCTGAAGCAGAGGATTGTGGGAACGAGGCGTGGGAGGGGCCTGGAAGGAGCGTTAAGATTGGAATTGTAGCGGAGGGGGGAAAGGCACGGAGTTTTAGAGTTGGAGATGAGGGAAGGGCTGGAGAGGAGGTGGAAGGGATATGGTGAGGGAGAGAGAGAGAGAAACATATTTGGGTTCTGTGCGGGGAGGAAGAGAGAGAGGCAGAGGAGATGGTGGAGGAGAAGGGAGTGGGGATGGGTTAAATGGATTGAGGCGACAAAAGGCAACGTGGCGCGCTGCAAAGGGAACTCAATTACAGCGACAATAGGTGAGATCTCTCAGAAGGATGCCTCGCCGGGGAGGTGTAGAAGTGTAGGGAGGGGAGGGGGTCGAGTGCTGTGGAGGTGTGGATGGAGGATGGATGAAGAAGATGGGGGGGGGGAGGGATGACGGTGGGGCAAGGGGGTGGAGTTCTAAGGGGAAGGGGATCGGAAAGGGGGGAAGGTGCGTGATGCGAGGGTGTTTGAAGTGGCTGGCGACACGCGGCGGAGGGGCGACGTTAGGGAAGACGATGGAGAGAGGCCTGAAGGGTGGGACAACTTGGGAGGGGTGGATGAGAAAGGGGGTCGTTAAAATGAGAGGAGATTACGAAATGAAAGCGCATAAGCGCAAGGCTACGTTTAAGGAGACGCCTATAAGACATGTTAAAATTTCATCCCAAGTTCCAGTCATCATTCGGGTAATCCAATGGACATAATGATTATTACAGGGTGTGGGCACATAAATTTTGACAATTCGTACATATATGTAGATGCGTATATACTAAAGTAATTGCACGAAGAGACCTCACAATGGAGCCGAGGGGTTTACGTAAATAACGTTCCTTCATGGAGTCGACGAAATGCATTAGCGTAGAATGCTCTCAATTTTCTGATACTTCTGGATAAAAACAGCGCCTAGCTTTCAAGGCACTTCGCAAACAGCTCCCAGGACAAGTACGTTTCGCAGAGCTACTCTAGCTAAAAAATCAAAGAAAATTATTTACGCCCACCTAAGTCGCTTTATCTGTCAGTTTAATAATAAGAATCCTTGTTTAATATCACTAAAACGGTATGATACTGCACAGTAACAAACCAAAACAGCACTAGCATGAATGGACATGAACTCAGATATTGATTTTTTTCAGTAAAATAAACCCAACCATTATCTAACTAAGCTTAAACTCCCAAATTCACTTGGTCAAGTAAAAGGGCGGAGATGTTGATAAAAGTACGTAAAAACACAAAAATTCCAATAAAATCTTTACAAAACCTACAGAAAATTCTTTTAGGATACACTGCATTAAACTTGCTTTCTATTGTGTTTTCAAACATAAAGCGGATATATTAGGAACTAACTTGCCTCCATCTCCTACTTCACGAGGCTATGAACGCAAAGAGAGGCTTAAGATGCAGAAAAAATAAGAATACATATTTTATGCAAGTAATAATAAGGTATTTAATTAAGCTGATGGATTGTGATAGAAATTACGACTTTTTGCAACCACAGTTATTGATATCTGACAATATTAATGCGAATTTCAGATTTTCACTGATCCTTAATAACAGCTTAATACAAAAATATGATTCATGAAATCATTAAATCTGGGTCGAATCGCTTGGGAAAGAAATTAATGTTCAAACAAAACCCTTATCAAAGAATTCGTTTTTATCTCAGCAGGCAGGATAAATTCTTTGTCTCTATTACAAGCGGTGGACAATTTTGCGGAAAAGTTCTGGCCATTGTTTTTAACAGTAATTCTAACCATCCTTCAAGGGCATCAGCTACATCTCTATTGTTCTAAAAGAGTTGACCATTAGGGAAGGCTCAGACCTGTGCATGAATGTCACATACACGTATATTTCCATATTTTATCCCCGTTGAATTATCCTGAGAAAGATAATTACATTTACTCTTGAAATAACTATGGGACTATTTTCACCGGAATGCATTGTTCCAAGTTCTATTAGACCCAAGGCTTACTCGTAATACGAGTAGATTGCGCAAGTTTCAACAAGGAGAAAAATAGCATTATTCAAATAAAATTTAGCATAATTATCAGAAAAATTTACGACCTCGTAAATTCTATTCATTTTTTTCATATTTTCAGATGAAAAAGAACAAAGTTAAGATTGTATCTATTATGAAACGCACATTCCTCTTACTCTTCTAAGTGCATATTATCAAAATTTAGTAATACATTTATAAAGCAATTATTCATGAATAATTAGGTTATTTCTTCATACAATAATCATTTTGCGTGACTTTTCACGAAAATTTTAAAATAAGACCTACATTCAAATCACTTCAGTAGCACCTTAAGCACACTTTAAAACGCACAAAAACGCATTTAGAAAATAAATAGGTAAACTTACAAAGAGCAATAAAATATCAACGGCATGAAATTTACGCCTCCATTTACATAATACAAGATGACTGATTGTCACATGTGTCGCATAATATCAACCTCATATTGCATTATCTAGGAGGAGTAGAAAGAAACCTGGTTCCACTATAGCTCCATTTAGAAATTTAGATGTGGTATTACATTGCGTGATAAGTGATAATTGGATGTCATCATCTTATAGAAATACAAAGTAGGACGTGAATTATTATTATATAAGATAGTTTTATACAACACGAACTGCTGAATGTGAGCATAACCCGCCAATTTTAAATAAGAAAAAGGCATGAAGCATGATTTCCTACGGAAAATAATCATTAAAAAAAGTGAACTTGATACTTTCAAAGATGCTTTGAAGGAGATTCATGTTCTTGAATGAGTCTTGCCATCAGCTTTAGGCATCAGTTAAAACTTAACTTTCAACTTAATTCTGCTAGGTGATTTGCAGAACTGTCACTCTTGAGTTACAGCAAGAAGATATGAATAAATGCCAGCGGTATACTTCTTGAGTATTTTTTGTGAGCAATGCACTTCAGTATGCATTACCAGTGATAAAGCTGAGGTATTTATTTCCCTTGATGGTGTATACGACACACCGAGAGAGGGATTTGAATAAGTAACTAAAGGGGAAAGTATCTCCGCGTGCAAACTAATGGTTGGGAGCTACCATTGCAAAAATATACAAATTGCATCATCAATTTAAATGTTAGTGTATTGATTTCATTGCAGGCGTTCTCAATATGCCATATTCAGCCCAATAAGATCAAAATAAAACAAGAATTGAATTTTCAAGCATGGAGCATTGTTTATCCCGAAGCCATAACTGCGTGAACGCATGGGCAGCAATTGTCTGCGGCCTTGCCACACGAAATGGTCTTCTTCCGACTTCCACATCCCTTCCGCCGCCCAGACAAAAAAGGAAGAGCCCACCAAACTCCTGCCTTACGTCTTACCGCCGCGCCGCCCTCCCTTGCCCCATTTCTGAACCAGACTCAAACCTCGAGCTTACACCTAAGTTCCCTTAGTATCCAAATGCGCCGCCGACTAAAGCGACATTCGCCGACACGAACTTCAGCTTACTCTTACTCCTAACCCCTCAACGTCCCTCCCACGCCCCCCCGATTCGGCCCGGGAACCTACTTACCCCGCTTCTACCCACCCCTTCCCGTCGTCCCTCGGAGCCATCCAACCCTTTTCTCTCAAAACCTACGAGACCACGGCCGCCAACCCACCCCGTCACTATCTCTCTCTCTCACATCAGAACAGCCACTCTCTCTATCTCTCTCACCCGCACCCTATTCCCAACCTCCCAATCCCTTATTTCCACGCCGTAGCCCCACCCCCGAGACATCGCTTCCTCACCCTCCTCCCACTTTTCCTCAAACGCCCTCATCCTTATCCATTCCACGAAGTCTTCTCTCTGCCAACTTTTGAGCTAATCTTCTTCACGTCACCCTTAAAGGAATCGAAATCCCTTCCAGGGTAGGAGGGGCGGGTAGACCGGGCGGTGGGTTTTGGGGAGGAATGGGCCAATGAGAGGGTGGCAGGGGAGGAAAGGAGGAGGAGAAATGGTGAAATGGTGGTTTTTAGAAGCGGCGAGGTGGGAGGGGGGGGGGGGTGAGAAGGGAGATTGCCCTCGGAGCCAAGGCGGTGTGGGGAGGTCGAGGAGGGGTGAGGTAAGGGCCAACACGAAGGGAAGGATCTCGAGTGGAAGGGGTGCGGGGCGAAAAGGGACGGACAAAGTGAGAAATTAAGAAAGCTTCAGAGGATGGGAGTAGGCGGCGTGGATTGTGCTAAAATGCGTGGTCTTTAATCTTAAACGAAATTCAGCGCAGAGTTCTCGACATCTTGGAAACTGGACTCAACAAGAATGGTACGGAAGGATGGAGAATCAAAGGTGAAGGCGAAACCCTAGATGAAAAAGGAGAGGAGAATTTCCCAAAAATAACACCCTGGTTTATATATCAGAGATAAAATTCTCAATCAGAAAACTTATTGATGAAAATAATAGGGTGTCAAGGGAACGGAAACTCCGACATGGATATATTTCACACGTTTAAAGGAGCTATCGGGAAATCAAATTGCGATGTCTAAAAATAAAAATGTTATCTACACCTTAATATTTTATACGCTTTAGCAGATAAATGTAGCATGAGAATAAGGATTCCTTCGAGACTAGCTAAAAAATAAAATGATTTATTTCAGTATCTCATTAAAAGAAGAGCGTGAATAAAAATGAGTTCAAAAATATAAAAAGGAAAATAGAATAGAACCTGATGAGAAATTAACTGTCAGTAACGAAAAAAATTATGATTAGTAACACAAAGAAAGGAATATAATGTGCCTAGCAGTGAATTTACAATCTTATCATCATGGATATTAATCTTCCTATCGACTTCAACAAACGGGTAGATAAAAATATGTTTGATCCAGGTACAACTAAAACAAAGAGCAACACAACAGCCATGAATTGTACAAGCCAATACGAAGGAATGCATGCAAAATTGATCTTTCCTGTAGCATTAATTTTCGTTTCAATCTTAAAAGAGAATATCGAAAATTAAACATGTTTCTTCAAAATTACACATATTACACAATAAAATCTATCAGTTTCCTACTTCGTCCAGATACGTTGTCACACTTGAATGCATTTTACATATTTAAGAAGGGGGTGATTTTTTTGTTCCAACGGCACCTCATTCCACAAGGAAACAGTAGGATGAAGTTTCTGGCGAGATAGAAAAAATAAGTTAAGCAAAGTGGAACCGTAACAGTAAGGTAGAATTAAAGGGAAAAATCAAATAAATTACTAAATTTCCAATAGGAAAATCAAGGCCTGACGTTCTGTTATGTTGCTTTTATTTATGAACCCTTCATTGCTGAAACCTTTGTCGACGATGAACGATGAGTGATGACATTAGAAAGTAAAATAAGGGATGATGTTACCGTTGGGGATATTTCCATGCTTAGATCTTGGGAGAAGTCAAATGTTGGCTAAAATCTGAGATGAATACTTCGGTATCATGATTCTAAAAAAATCTATCGCGAGAAAAGACCATCCGGGCAATATGTGTTCAAGCCAATATAAAACTTGGATAAATAACAATTGTAAAACATGGAGAAAAGACCAAAGAACTGTGTAACTTTTCACTAGTTATGCAACGCATAGACAATACATGGGACTCAAATGGGGAAGTCTGATTTCAAAGTTAGATAGTGTGGCGCGGAGTTATTTTTGTAAAAATGTGAAGTTTATGATTGTGTCAACATTGTTTAAAGAATTAATTTTAGAATCATTCTCTAATCATCAGTTGAAGTGCAGACTAAATCTCCTGCAGGAATTAAAGGCTGAAACAATTTCCACAGATGCCCAGCATAAATTTATTTCTTATCGGTAAAATAGGGATCAATAAAAGTTTTTATAGGTATTACTGATAGTATGAATAAAATATATGAGGCAAGCCTTAGGGTTATTTTGCACAATTACACTAAACTTTTAATGTAAAATGCACATTTAATTTTATTCAGGCACAGTTTCTAAACACTCTGGAATTATTATGTATTATTGTGTTAATAACTAATCGATAATTAAGTAGCACTGTATGGGTGCGCAATGCATTTCAGGTGAATATTCATCCCCTGTCTCACACCAATGAGATGGATTCCAGGGTACTTGGTACAGCGAAACTAATGGTTTTGATAGCACTGTGGGTAGGAATTTGGGACTCTGTTAAGTGTGTGAACTTAAACTACTTTTTTTCGGCACTAAAGAGGAGGATAATTTCGATCGATATCAATGAACTCGGATCAAATATAGGCAATGATATGGATATAAGAACTTTGGTAAATATGAGCAATTTAGGATACAGATAACACTTGTAAAAAATGAAGGCAATAGGATTCTCATATATAATGACGATGAAAAGAAATTTGAAGATTTGAGCAGAATATAAAACATAGAAATTGAAGGGAATTACAAGTAAATGGAATTTCTTGGAATGATCTTAGAAGTAAAGGATTTTAGAGAGTGTGATACTCAAAAAGAATTTTTAAATAAAAATATATTGGTGAGAACGGCTGAGGATTGAATCAGGATGAACTCCACCTGTAACTTTTTTCAGTTTTGGCTGTAAATGAGTATGAATAAATAACTTGTATTAAGTAGGTTACAAGTAACAAAGCTATATGCGTAAAGAAATAAGCGAGATTGGTTCTCAGAAATAGAGGAAAAAACCACAATTGGTGTAAAATCTATCGACAGGTGGCAGGATAATGCAGACTGGTACAGAAATATTGCAAAATATTAGCACAGTGTGAGAAGGTACACAGAGTAAACTTCGTTTCTTTACGAATGACATCATATTTAGAATCCAAATGAAGTACTATAAATGTCAACCAGTGATAGCCAAAAACTCTAATCAGTCTTCTGGGATAAATAAAATGGTGTTGGCCACACTATAAACTAATTTGGAGACCACTCCGGTATCAAACCGTATCAAATAAAAGTAAGGTGTGCCCATTCCGCGCTGATAATCTCCTATTCTGTCAATACATTAATTTTCACGCCATTGTTTTACAGTTTTAGTCATTTAGTCATTATTACCTACTGTAGTCGTAGTTACTGTCTTCAATTCAGTAACTGGGTCAACGGTGTTAAAACTCAAAGTGAAAACAAAAGCTGAGTTTTGGCATTTAGTCAAGGGGTTTAATGTCCACATATTTAAGTTGAAAATTATTTTGCGTAAAAATAATTTCAAAAAACCATTCGGATGGCAAAAGTTAAAGCTAAACTGAAATAAAATGAACAACAATCATGCTTGAAGACGATCTTTAAGCATAATACCGGCATGTTACTGAGACGAAAATTCTAAAAGAAAAGATGTTAAAAATCCCTTGAAAGTTCCTGGAGAAGATCCCTGGAGAAAATGGCAGGCCAGGATATTCAAAAGCAGAAAATCACATATAATATAAAAACGTGGTCACAATTATGAACCTATAGTGCATACGTGTTTTGCGCGGCAAAGAGGCCACACAAATCACTTTGAAGACCATGAATCTTCCCTTCAAAGAATCGTCAACTTATCAAATACAGTTCTAAAAGGAGTACAGTTACTTACTCATATCAGGAGAGTAAGAATATGGAAGATCAAATTCGATATAATGTGCACTGTAGTTCCATTACTCACCTGTAACGAAAAGGAAATGGTATTAGTATTGCGGTTTTAATGCATAAAGATGGATAAAAGACATGCATTTAGGCAATTATGCGAAATAATAATTAGACATGTCATTAAAATATTGAAACGGAGTTCGTGACTGAACGATTGACATTGAGAATAGCAGATAATCCACGCATTAAAAAAATCATTTGCCTTGACCGGGACTCGAAACCGGACCCCCTGATTGAGCATTTTAAATAAAATATATATACGAACTATTACGTTGAGCTAATAGTAAATAAAGTACTAAAAATGGTGCTCAAGGCATATTCGTCAAAATTCAGTAGGTATCCGATTGCCACAAGCCACTGAAGTAAAACGTGACATTCAATCTTAAAAAACAGCTGAACACGTAAAAATCACCTTTGTATTTACTTCATCAACGAAATCAAACCATGGTTGACAAGGTATTTAGATGCAGAAACTTGAATCCACCGGGAGTTTGATTAACAACTTGCATAATTTATCAACATAATACCCATATATAAATAATAATAATAAAAGATGAAATTGCCCCACCTTCACAGGTCCTAGTCATATCATACTCTAAAGGGTCTAAAAAGGGAAATTGGAATATAGAAACACAAATCACTCTTCTTAAGTAAAGCAATCGGCTTGGAGGAAGTAGGGTGACAATAGTACAAAATACCAACCAATGGAATGACAGAACAATGACTTATAGAGAATTGGGAGTCAGCGACGCGACATTGGGTGAGGGACTGAACACGCCTATGCATGAAAAAACATGGAATAACTCAGAGGCCGTGCGAGAAAAAAATACTGGCACTGGGCTTTCCCTAAACATGGAGACGCGGCAGAAGGACAGTTATGGAAGGTGAGGTGGAGCGTAGGAAAACGCAAAGCAAGCGGGCTCACACACGGGAGAGAGAATCATGGGATCACGACAAGAGGGCACGGGCGGAGGGGAGGGGGGGGGGGGGCAGAGGGCGTGCGAGGCAAGACTTAAAACGGGAGAAGATTGAAGCGACAACGGAAGTGAGTTACATTTGTTTGGATGTGGGATTGCCGGCGCGGGAGCCAAAAAGGAAGGAAGGAGGGTGAGGAGAGAGTAAATAAAGGCGGAGGAGATTTAGGCGAGATGGAGGGAGAGGGACGAAAAGGGAAGACAGGGTGGGGGAATAGTGACGGAAGGAAGGCAGAGTTGTAAGGTGAGACCTTCCAAAGGCACAGGAAGGGAGGGAGGAGAAGGTTAGCGAGGGAGGAATGGGACAGATCTGGAGAGATGATGACGGGCAGGAAGGCGGAGGAACGGAGGAGGCGGCGTCGGGGGTCGGCCTCGCGTCTTCAATTTGTGTAATGACTCTCTGCGGAGCAATTGCTCGGAAGAGAGATGGTTCGAGGGGGAGGGGATGAGGCGGGAGAGAGCAGAGAGGAAGGGGGCATGGGGAGTCAGGCGGTCTGGGGTGCAAGGGCCAGGGGGAGGGGCGGTAAACGGAAAGGGGTCGGGAACACTGAGGGCAGGCGGCGGAGGTGCGAATCAGAATCGGAATCAAATTTACTGCCCTGGGATATGAGTCCCACTGTTAGTATAGCAGCAATGAGTAACATTATTTTTTTCTCATCCGACGAATAAAAATGGAGAAATAAACTAATAAATAGGATGAGATAAAAATTTCAAGACACCTCCAATTCTTCCGTCCGGCTTTAAGTGGAGCAACCTGGGATTCGTGCCACGAAAAACCCGGAAGAATATATCCCACGCGCAAGTGCCGGCGTGATTGTGATACCTCTGTTTGGCGGAGGGGGGATGTTTGTCTAGATCAAAAAACTCTGATTTATTACCTCCCTTATCTTAACAAGGAATAATAAATTTCAGCTGTATACCTCACATGGAACCCCAGACTGCTTTGTTTTCCCTTGGTATCAGCCGCTACTCTAAAAAAAATATGTAAGAAGATTAAGATGAACGGCTACTGAGGGTACCGGAAACTTATTTGAATCCATGAAATAGTTCCTGAATTTAAGCATGCTGGTGAAAAAGTAAATTAATGGCAGGAATACCATAATACAGTACTTTAGTTGCGTATGTAAATAGCAAAAGTAAGCATATTTCAGCTTCAATTTGTAAACATTAAATTGTTCAACGGGTCATAAGTAAAAACAGATACTTTGCTTTTAATGGAGTAAAATGCTCAAAACGTTCCTTAAAATCTGAAGGATGTGTTAGATGCGTGTTTGAGATATATTTCATAGGCAATAAACAGGCTTATGTGAAGAGAGTTTTTAATGATGCTTTGTAGCTGAATGATCAGCCTAAAAAGATCTTAAACAGTATTAGCGTCCTAACTTGTGCGTATATTGCAATGGTAACAACAACAAAAAAATCATATAAAAATGGTTATACATTTACGAAGAAAACTAGGTACTCTGAAACTAAAACTCAGCCACGCAGTTTCAATATCTTTTACCTGCTTTGATTTTTTCGACAGTAAAAAGCAGAACAGCCAACAGCGCAGGGCAAGTTGTTGTCTTCAAAAAATTAAATAAATGTTACCTACAACGAGTTTTACCGAACACATGTCATGTATCTTCAAGAATTGAACATTACGGAACTATTACCTTCCACTATTGCCGTAATCTGCAGGCTACAGGTAGTCGTTACATAGGGAAGTTGTAGTAAGGTTATATAATTTGTAAAAGCTAGAAGCGATGAATACCCTCCAGTGATGTTCTACATCTCACTATCCTATTCTGCGCATCTAATACAACAGTTCATGACTTTTTTCGCAAAATACCTAAATTTTATTGCTGGGAGTTTCATTCAACAATCACAACACACACACACGCACATTCATCAAAGGTGAAATTCTAATAGCATATCAAAAATAAGAGTAGTATCAAGGAAATAGAATGGTAAATAGAATTCGCGAAAATTTAATCTTTGTGGCGGGAAGAAATGATGATGGTAATGGGTTGGTCTGCTTAAGAAATTAAGAAAAGACGGCTACAGAAGAGAAGGGAACTAAGGAGTATCGAAAGAATAAGGTGATCCTATAGTGTAGTAGTAAATAGCACTGGCGATTTTCATGCGCAAGGCTTCTAGAAAGTGTTTAGTGACCTATCTCAAGTTCAAAAGACCACCAACACCAGCTGCTCCATGTTTCCAGCAACAACTAATTCTATTTTCTTAGATAGTCACCAATCGTCTTCTACAAGACTTTGCGGTGACTATCAGAGTAATGCACCTGGTGTCAGCCTCGCTGGCAAACAACTCTAACAATAAGAATGGCTTGATGAACTCTCCATAGTAGGGTGGTGCGAATTTATTTCAATTGATAATCATCGGGCGCTTATAGTTCACGATAAGAACTAAGAAATATTTATAGGGAATGTACACAAGTCTGCACAAAAATATTTCGGAGTTGCTTTTTAATTGCATTCAGAACTTAAATCATATGCATGGGTCTGAAATTAGCTTAAAAGATGACATTTGAAACAAATGGCACTGATAAAAATGTTAATTTATTCTTACGTTATCAATATATTTCTTTAACGGAATCACAATAATTTGGCAGGCAGATACAATTCGCTACAAGCACGCGTCCACCATTTACGCGCAGGGTAAAGAATACTCAAAGACACATTTCCTCTGCCTGACTCCACAAGCGAGGAAAAAATGTCTCTTGCTAATAAGTAAATCCTGAAAAATAGCCTTATTCAAACCCCCAGCTTAGCACGTTGAGGAAGGAAAGTTTTGGGCATATGTCAATGACATTTATCGCACAAGGTCTATATTTTACACATATCCCCCAACAAGGCACCTCATGAAACGTAAAATTAGGGCCGAATACAAACATCAACGTCCACGTCATACAGATTAATGTTGTGATATGTATTTCATTAAAGATTAAGCACAAAAAGAGAAATGTTCCTTTGTGTATGTATTCAATTATTCCACAACCAACTACTTGTACATAAATTCTCACACTACCACGTAATATACACGTAATTAAACTCATAGCATAAGCAATGGTATAACAGGAAATAAAGTAGATTTGCAGACAATTGGCGACTGAACATGTGAAATGCATTGTGACAAATAGCAGACCAAACGCAACGATAGTGACAGCGATGGTCATCAATTTTCATACAGATGGTAACATTTTATCTCAAGGCTAATTCAAAATGAAAGTATGCACTGCCCACTATATCTATAAATTTTCAAATTTATAAAATCAAATTTTATGTAAACGGGATACGGCAAACCAAAACATGCTGTAAAATGATTATACCGAAGCAAGGTAAAAGAACACATAAAATATTTAAAATTTCACGGTGTTTCAAAACTTTATTATTAACGCATTTTCTTTTCGGATTTGCGATTTTTTTCAACTTGATTCTTAAGAGTGCAATCTGGTAAATGTATTTTAATAAGCGCTGAGGTTGGTTATATTTTAATCAAGAAACCTATTTTTTCTGACAGACTACACAAAATATTTCATTTATTTTACTTTGCACCAAAAGAACAAGATGAATTTCGGTTTCTTGTACAAATATAAATTGATTCCAACAAGCAATTTGATATAAGAGTGGTCAGACGTAGGGTTTGCCTGCTCGATTACCGGCAAAGAAAATCTTGTGATTTAAGAAGCTTACCGGCTACTTCGGAATAAAAAACTGCATGGCAGTTAAAAAAAAGCTTTGTTGCCTCATCGTTAATATTACAACCGGCGCACAGTTTGGATGGCTTCCCCTACGTAATTTTAAAACAGGTATGTGAACAAAGGACTGATGCTTCAGAGAGCCGTTCTTCGTGCTTCGAGGGGTTATACGCAGGAAAACGAAAACGGAAAATATTTTAAAATCAATTTCGTCCAATTTCCCAACCTTGTCGACACAAAGCGCACTCGAGAGCGACGAGGTGGGAGAGAGAGGGGGTGAGGAGAGGTTTTGAGGGGGCGGAAACGCCGCCACGAACGGAAACAAAGCTCATTCCGACGAGTTCCTTGGGGTGCTTCAAAAGTGGAGACGCACAACTCCCCCCCTCCCCGTCCGTCTTCCTTCTTGCCTCCACGGTCTCCCTCCTGCCCTCTCTCCTCCTGCGAGGGTGAGCGATTTAGCCGCCGACCGACGCGACGAAAAAGCAATAAAGACCGCGTCGCCATTCTCCAACCGTCCCTCGTTCTCATTCCTCCGCCTACTACCGATTCTCCTCTTCCTCTCTCTCTCTCTCTCCCTCCCTCATTTCGGTCCTTTCTCCATCTTTCCCCTATCTCTCCGCCACCAGAGCAAGGCCAACACGACGGTTTAGGGCACTCCACGCTCCGAGACCGATTTCGGCCGACTTAACGCTAGTTTGCTCGCACGCTGTGCGGTAGAACTTGGACGCTCAAGTGTGGAAGCCAACTCAATTGTGCGTGGAGCGCTCTCAAGTAGACGCGGATTAATTGAATAGTCCCATTCTTATTCACGGAGTAGTTCTGACCGTTCTTTCTCGACGTCGGGTCTTCCGACGATCGAATAGGTTCAGTGGCCTAAATAATGTTGGCTCATGCTGGTTCCGCAAAAAATTATACTGATGCGCCCCCATCACCATGCTTTCATTGGTTACGACCTCCCCAGTGAGTCTTCAAGAGTCAGCATATTATTTACGAGCCTAGCTTATGAAGACTTCCTTCAAAATCCTTATCATCGCCTTGAAATTTCTTATTAAATCTCGAGGTGAATAAAATTGGAAAAGGCTCATCAAAGACTGAACGCCATTTCAGGTTTCAACCCATCCTGGATTCCAGCTTTATTTACCGCAGTAAATTTTGAAATGATCAACGCATTTTGATATCCGTTGAACTCAGGTTAGCAACCATCTATGCATTAATGGGATAGGGGGATATGCAGCGATACGACTAAGCAGACGTATGTTCAACATTACCCAACGCGATATGCGTACAACGTAACACTCTAACGCGATACGGATCACCTCGTTGAGCTAGTGCGAGTAACGTTGATAGTACGTCGTGCCCACCGTAGTCCTAGGCGCCCCAACAACCAAGGGCTCTTTACAAAGTAAATCCTCCCCGGGAAAGCGTGACAACTGCTTGAGTGGGACTTGAACCAGCGACCGGCAAGATGGCCGACGGGCAAACACTGCCACCCGCACGTTAACTCATCCAGCGTGGACGCTCAATACTTCACGCACGCTGGCGGGGGCGCGGGCGGCTGGGGCGGGGGCGCAAGGCCCGCAAGGCGGACGGGGAGGGGAGAGGGGGCCGCAGTTTGATGACGGCGCGCGCGAGGGATATACACTCTCCACACGTAGAGCGCCACTTTTCCCACCCAATGACAGCTTTTTACGCTCGTCAATTTTCGTTCTCATATAAGTCCGCTTCCCTCTCTCCACTTTCCTTTTTACTCCGCCCTTCCCTCCCGCGCTCCCTCTCAGAAATGAGGAATACAAAAATCCGTCCTTCCAACACCCCGCAACCATTCAACGTTCCCTTCCCCCTCCTCCCTTGCATTCGCACTCTAGTTTTCCCCTCCTCCCCACGTCCCTCCCCCCCTCCTTCCATCCACCACCCACCTCCGACCAATCCCTCAACCCTCCCCACTCCCGCGGGTCACCTCCTGTGCGTGGCTCCCTCAACACTTTTCCTGTAAACCCACCCTTCGCCCCGATCCTCCCTCCACCTCGCATAACTGAGTTCAGCTCAATTTTCTTTTTGGAAACAAATATGAGTAAAAGCGTAACGTAATAGCATTTGGGTCTCCGGGCAAAATGGAATGTTTCATTTTGGTCGTATAAGTGACTGTTGGGGGTGGGGCGGGGTTGGTGGAAAAGGTTGGGCGACGGGAGGAAGGGGAGCTGAGCGAGTGGGTGGGTGGGAGAGCGGAGATTCTGCGGCGCTGTCGGCGCTTCGGTGGGGATTAGGCGCAGGAGGCCAGTGGTTAAGTGAGGGAGCCGAAGAGGGCGGTGTGGCGGGGGGAACGGAGGGAAAGGGGCAGAGTCTCAGCCGTTTGGCGTGGTTTATGAAGATTCTGGAGGAGGCAAGGTTATATGAGGCCCGGAGGGGGAGTAGGGGGTGTGGGGAGGAAGGAGAAGATTGGCTAGGAGAAATAGGCAGCCAGAGGGAGTCCTAGTAGATGGGCGGAGGGTGGAGGACGCCCGCGTGACCCTGTAAGTTGGCGAACCGGAGCAAGTGGGTGTCCGCGCAGTCCAGTGCCATTAAAGAGCTCGCGAAAGTATCCCGCTAAAATGCATCCTCGTCAACAAAGTATTTCCAAATTTCAAATCCCCCGATTCCCTGAGGAACTCACTGCCAGGAGTAAATGAGCTCCATAGTCAAATACGGAATACACGAGAGAGATGCATAGAAATGGCTCTATTGCTCAAAGTGCAAGTACTCGCCATTATATTAGTCTAAAAAAGAAATTAATCATTTTTATCCCACGGTTATTATCAAGTTAAAGTATGAAGAAATATGAATGACTGAGAGAGTAAAACATAATGACATTTACGCAACTATTGTCTTTAACAACCATCATTTCTTGATCTATACGGCAAAAAAAACATTTCTTACAGGCAATTGTTCATAACAATACTTCAGTTCAAGGTAGAAGGAGAGAGTTTATTTATTGTGTTGTTATTGGGACTCCTATTTACATTACACATAATATCCTGATGAAAAAGTTAGTATAGGTACATTCGTTTTCCACATTTCCATACAAATTTGATTACATTTAGAGAACTTTAACTTTCACCATACATCCATAAATTTTACTCAGGGATATTATGCAATTTAGTGTCTAGTCTTACGAATTTTCCGTCTCTCATAAGTAATCCACGAAAATCTGAGCGGGATGTCCAAAACTCTGCATACAATTTTGTAAGTTGAAATATGCTACAATTTCAAAAGTATAATGTCAAAATAATATGATTGAATGAGTTGGTTGTTACCAATTATCAATGAAAGTTCCCGTATATAAAAAATTGCTAGGCTTGAATTCGTGGAACCACATATTGATAAATTAAATGAATTCACTTCAACTTTGACTTTAAGCTTCGACTTTAGACTTAAACTTCGACTTCAACTTTATTAGTACCGATCTAGGTTTCGACTTAAACAGTCATTATCAAGATCCTTGATAATGAATGTTTAAGTCGAAACCTAGGTCGGTTTTAATAAAAGCCTGCGGAATTTTACTATGTGAATTAATTTACGCTATCGAAAGTTCCAGTGTCGACCTTTTTGCAATACTGAGAAACTTAACCTGATGTATCAAGAGAACACAATATTTTAACTTCGTATGAGTGACCAAGAAGGAATAGCCTTCAATTCATGCTGTGATTTTTATTTTTCAAATTACAAGCGCAAAGCACTCGACGTACGAAGGAAAACTCAAAGGGTGTATGCAGGACGAGGAAAATATTCATCCAGGCTGAAATAACTACTCTTGATTCAGCGAAGCATACCGTCCAACCTACCTAGCACGTGAAAGAAGACATGAGACTGCCATAAAATAAACTCCCTTGGGAACGAATAAAGGTAATTGACCTGAAGGAATTAAAAATGGCAATATGTCGTGTTTCCCGGGAAATATCGTCGGAAGATTACCAGAGCATGAAAGAAAGACATTTTCATTGGTTTTGTGTCGCGATATATTTTCCCAGTCTTTGTAGTACCTGCCTCGCAAAATGATGCTCCAAAAAGACGGAGAAAGAGATCAAAGCCTGCGAAAATGAAACAGTCCAGGATATTCTAGATGCAGGGAGCAAGGAAATTGTGTATCAGGTGACGTTACCCAGCGCTCACCAAAGGGAAACGCTCCCTCTTCTGATTCTTGATGAGGTACCGTAGTAAGATGTAACATATATCACCGAAATGCCAATTAAACAAACCCAAAGGAAGAAATTTCAAATCTTTCGCGACTAAACACGATGCTGGAAGTATAATAAAATATCCACCTACGATTCCAGATGAAAACTAAATAGCGGCTATATGTATAAGATATGGGCCATTAAAACTATTATCTCGAAAATACTTCATTCATCATCCTAACATAGTATTAATTTTTTTGAAGCTGAAACCATATCTTCAAAACTACAGAGAGTAGGTACTGGAATTGTCAGACTCAAATTTTTATTTAAAATCGACAGAATCTTAAGATATTTAACGTAAATTGTCTCAGAGTGATTGGACACAAAACGAATAAAATGATGAAAATATAAATTTTAGAAAAAAATTAAAACATATTAAAATATTCAAGAATATAAACAAAGTATTGTAACTTATTTGGAAGCGTAAAATATTATGTCATTCACTTAATTGTACATAAAAGGCGAGCAAAAATTTTAATTACCAAGAATACATTCAATAAAAGCACATGGATTACATAGCGGGAGCGTAGTCATAGAATGCAGGGCTGGTTAAACCGTCACCATCGTAAAAAAACCGTGTAATTATTCACCTCGCAATTTATAAGCTTAATATTATGAACATACGCCGGCGAATAGTGCTAATGGAAGGATAAAACATAACCCAACCTTGTGATCCAACTATGAAAAACGGTGCTCAGGATTTAGTTGAGTAAATATCTCTAAATATCTAACTACTAAATGTTGCGTATATCTTTTTGAAATGACTCGAAACACTTGAATTGAAGACATTAAATATTACCTCAGAAGCACGCCCCTATGAAAAGTAGTTTACTCCATTTGAGTGTAGATTTATTATATTTATCTATCTTCTGTGGAGTAATGCTTACGCTTGTGTCTTATCACGAGTCAAAATTGAATACCAACAGCTCATCATGTACTACTTACAGCAGAGTAGCACTGTTGCAAAGAAATTTCGCGGATGACACTAAAGATAGTTCTAAAGGACAGAAGGACGCGGAGCACGCTAAGGAAATTGCATAAGTTCAGTAGATAACTTGCATAAGGCACCAGCTGAATCAACTCTTATTATTAAAAGATAGATGCATACATTACAATTGGTTGAAGAAATATGGGGCACAACGGTAAAAATACTGAAGACAACAATAGAAGAAAGCCACTTTTCAAAGAAGCAATTGGAATACGAGACAGCTTATTCATGGCAGCCTGAATCGGAAGATACTGTGCTGGTCTGCATGGTTACATTCAGCCGTTGGCATCAAGTCATGGATTGTTCCTGAAAAATGTTCTTGGCAGTAACCAAAAGAGAGGTAGATATAGGGCGGAGCAGTCTAAACAAAATTCTACCCGTGTGCCACTAGGGGCAATAATAGAATTAACCAAATAATTTTGTATACTTAGCCGTAAAATACACACATACCAAAATAAATCACGTTCGAGTCCTCCAGAATTACGAGTAGTGCAGGCAAAGATACCCGCCGCAATATCGACATGGAAAAAGTAGAAAATGGAGAGGGCACAAGGATACTATATAGTTTATACTCAAGAGTATTCCCACCAAAGCAAGTGGCATAGTAACCCCTTAATTAGATGCTCAACTCTGCGTCAATAAATAGAAACACCTACTCAATAAATTGAGTAACCATTACTGCACTGGGATCGTTTATTTTAATCACAACTGAGATTTATTTTAAACTGGGTAACAAAATAATGAAATGAGAGAAATGTATCAAATATAAATGGACATGAAAATATCTGGAAGAAATAGTCTGAAAAAAATGCCCGATGGCCTTTAAGATAGAATAGAAAAAAAACGTAAGCATTTTGAATTCAACAACAAATTAATTTGAAACTTTAAAAGCGGTTTCGGCCATTGGGCCATTATTAAGTAAACTACACTATCACTAGAACATCTCAAATTCTCCAGGTACACTTCGTTTACCCGAAAATTAATGTACAAAATGTTATGGAAAACACATATTTTATTTCTTTCTGTTTAGTTGCAAAGGTTTGCTATAAAGTTGACTCTGTCATATACTGCTATCGACAGTCAATAAAAACGTCCTGGCAGGAGAGAACCAGTGACGAAGAAAAATTCGGATTGGTTGCAAATGCGATACAATTATTTTAACAAGAAATATAAGTTTCAGTGAGAAAGATTTTTTACATCACACCACTATATTATATCAGAGCTTTTAGATGAAAATGAAACTTGCACTGTTAAGATAATACGCAATTTCGTAATTTTGAGATAAAACGCAGGTTTGAGGCAGCACAATGTTTTAGATTCAAGCGGAATCCCACCTCTAACCATTTTTTTCTTATATCTTATTGATCTTTTGCCATTATATTTATGTATTACAAACTATTTTAATTACCTATTCAAGAAATATCTACATATTGATTTACGTCATTAATCGCTACAAGGGATTGATGGGCTATTTTGATACTAATTGTTACGATTTTGGAAGCAGTATTAATATTTCGGAATATCGTGTTTAATGTGTGTAGCTTCATATGATGGAACTTTTTATGCATAGGTTTATCACTCACATGCAGAGCAAATAAGTGTTATTCTGTTTGTACAGTATGTTGTTTTTGTCTTATAGGGAATATACTCTGGAGCAATATATTTATGTCTTTCGTCTCTTTTCGGTTAACTAAGAGAGCATTACCGTCAAAGTATCTAAATCGGGCCGGCTAACAAATACAATACAGAAGTTAGTCTTCAAATCGTTTTGAATGATCTCTCACGCTGAGACAGCGATATTCTGGCATGGGTTTTGCAGAATCCTTCAGGAAGCGTCCTTCTTCACATGAGTTTAGAGAAGCGAGCACTCACCGTTGGTTGGAAACATGGATCGAGTACGATTACGCCGAAAACCTCTTCTCCGAGAGCGTGCGAGGGAGGGGAGGAGATTATTGGGCACGGACGGAGGCATGCCGGCGAGCAAGAGGACGAGATATGGGGAATCGAAAAGGGGCCACTCGAGCGACCGTCCACAGCCTTCCATTTACTCTCCCCCTTCTCCCGTACTCTCTCCCCCCTTCTCTCTACGTCTCTGAAGTCCCTCCTCCCTCCCTCTTTCCCGAAAGCTCTTTTTTTTCAAACAACAACCCACCCCCGTACTTCCCCACATCATTCTTTATTCCTCCCCGGCACTGGTCACCTCCCCTTCCCGCGCGTACATCCACCTTCTTCGTCTCCTCACCACCTCGATAGCACACACACATGCTCGTCCATATGCTGACGCACACGAACGGGAGTCTGGGTCTTGCCCATATCCATCCGAGGTACTCTGAGAAACTCCCAAGCGCCTCCCTCTTGAGTCTTGCCGCCGCTCCCCGAAGCATCGCGGGGAGACTCGACGGAAAAGAGGACAAGAGGAAGATGTGGAAAGGGAGGGGGAGAGGGATTTGAGGAGAGTATGGGGCGGTGGGTATAAGGGAAAGGAGTGTGTAGGCGGTGTGGAGATCAGGTTGGATGGTAGTAAGGGAAGATGCGAAAAGGAGCACCCTAGATACGTTCGAGAGAGAGTAAAAGGGGAGTGAAATAAAGCTAGGATGGAGTGAAGGGGAGAGGTTGTGCATCCGGAGGGGGGGGAGGTGAGAGGGATGCAGAGGGGGGTGGGGTGAGTGAGGAGCCCAGGGTGAAGAAGGGAGGTCTACGGGAGATAGAACCACCCTTTGTCTCGAAGCAAATTTAACGAGCAGAACAGAAAAGAGGAGGGAAGGAAAAAGGACAAAGAGCCGAGGGTGGTGGGGGCAGAGCGCTCTTGGAACGGGAAAAAGGGAAAAAGAATGAATGAGTCAGACGAAAGAAAGAAAAGAAACATGAGTGACAAAGAAAAGAGCTGTATGAGTTAAAAGTAAGTATTCCATTTAAAAACTGTTTAATATATAAACGTACATGATAATTTGATTAAAATGCCTCTTCCAAGGTCAGTGGGAGCGGGAAATATGTAGAAATGGGTGACACAGTACAGGTTATTTTTATTGGAACTTCCTGTGCAAATCAAAAGCATCTGATATGGAAACAATGTAGGATGAATGAAGCGGAGTGTGATAGCCACGAAGAAAAGAATGAAGGAATAAAAAAATTGACGAAGATGTATTGAAACGCGAGGAATGGAGGGATATGTTTTGAAAAAAATGAAGGATTAATGGTAGCAATAATAGCATTGTAATCAGTCAAAGAAATACTCTGAAAGTTAAGTGTAATTCAAACCCTTTTTACCAGTTGTGCCTTCAAAAATTTTCAGCAATGAAAGAAAAACCAATTAAAAATAGGCGATACTCAAGAATGTGAGATATAAGGATTGAAGCAATATCCTGCACGATGCTATAACGATCTCCGTTGCACCAACTGGCTCTACACATCTTCGTAATGATACAATTTGTCACGACCACACACCTCTAATTTTCTCATATTTTACGGCCACCTCAGTTATTGAGAAGCTCGGTAAAAAGAGATGAAATGCGATAAAATTAATGAAAAGAGACGTCGCTCACGGACCATACCGCGCATTCGAATTTCACGAATCATTCGCGAATGGGTTTCAATCGCAAGCTGTCGACGTTGACCAAGGGGTGTTGTCATTTCATCGAAGGAAAATTCAATCTCAGCCGACTGCTATGGATTCATGGAGTTTCCAGAGCTTTCTGCTTTTGGAGGAGAGGTGGCAAATAGGGGTAGGGGAAGAGGGAGGGAATCAGGGAGAGATGTATGAGGTGGAGAAAAAGGAGAGAGGGGGAGACGACGGAAAGTGGGGCGAGAGAAAGAAAAATGGACAAAAATGAAAGAAAAGAGTGCTTTTGGCTTGGCACCGAAACCGTATAACACACGAAATTGAGTTTGCTTGCGCGCCCGAAATAATATTCATTGGCACTGTGGGACCGTTTCAACTGCTTCCACGGTCTCTTTCCCACCCCGTTTGCCCCATTCCCCAACCTCCTCTCCCTACTCGCAAACCCCACCCTCCACCCTCTTTCACACTCCCAGCCCGAGGCACCCTCTTCCTCACTCCCTATCGCCCCCAATCACTACGAAAAAAACGAGATTTCTTTCTCTCTCTCTTTTCTTCCCTCATTCTCACGCCCCACACCTCTCATTCCGACGACCCCGACTATAGCATCGGATGACTCCCCCTTCCCTCTCCTTCCCTTGGCTCCATTTCTTTGTCTTTACGGCACTCCTTTTTCCCCCTACCCCCCTCAAGTTGAGCTCTCGCGCCTTCAAATCTCCCTCGTGTAACTTCGTCCGACTATCGTTTAAAACTCCTCGGTTTCCATTCCGAGTGCGCAGTACTTCATCCGGTAAAGTTTCCGGCAAATCGTACAACAATCTGATAGGAGTCTGGTGCCCATTAAAGCATCCTCGTTTTCTTCTTATAAGCTACCATTTTAGCATTACGGCGATTATTTTACTGGTCTCACTCGCACGAGTTTATTGTCTTCCAATTAGCACATGAATACTAATTTGCCTTTAACAGGAAAATTGTCAACAGTGAGTGCGTTCCTCCGAATAGATTTGCAGTAAGGAATAAGAAATATTTATATTTTATGGGACAGTGAACCGTATTTTTTTTCTCGGTGAAAAAAATTGAGTATAACTAAATTTTACCGACGCCTAAATGAGAGATACTAATGATAAATGCTTCTCCACATACACATATAATAGTGCTGTACTTCAGGTCAGGGTGGAGCTTCAGAGATTTATTCCATTTTTCTTTGCCAATTTCGATCATTTATCTTCTCTTCTATTAATTTCAGCATTTTTTCCACCTCATTTCACCCCATATATCGTTTATGACACTCTTTTTTCAATATCCTTCAATCCTCCATCAATTTTCTACCCACCCCAATCACGCCGAGAACCTTGGAACTCGTCTTCCTTTGGATCGTTCTTACTCTATTTTTCTCCAAATCCTAGTCTGAAACACCTTCAATCGCTCACTCGCCCCAAGATTCTTGTTTTTTTCATAAACGCAACGTTTCACATCTGATTCCCCACTGAGCCTTTGTCCACATTTTAACATGGGCTTCTGGCGTATGTTCCCTCCCATTTTTAAAAACAACATTTGCGGACCAATGCTGATACCAAAATCGCAGGTACTACGCCACCTACATAAAATATACTACAAAATCCTACAATCTTTCCAGCTAATGTTTTCCTCTCATTTCATTTTGGGTTCCTCCCGCTCCGCAACAGCTTTTTTGAAATTTTTTTCGAAGACAACTCAGTATATCTGCTGACCCTATCACTGTCATGTCAAGATTTCTGGAATACACCTTTACTTACGTCAGATGAACTGTCTAATCTGAATACGTTTATTTTTCTATTTTAATCTTAACTTCGATTATGCAACCACTAACTTTTCCCAATAAACAAAGCTAAAAGCCTTTCTTTTAAGTAAAAATAAAATAAAAATATTTTTGACTTTAATCAAAATTCGTTTCTTCTATCAACACAACTGCATCACCAACGGACATTCCTTTTCTAAAAGTGAAATAAAATGAAGCTAATTCTTACCTAGAATGTCGTTTCCTCTACCCTTTTGTTAGCAATGCTAAATTTAACCTTTGCAGCATGAAAGTACAAGATTATCATCCTTGAGAGCTGAAAATATTCGTTATAGTGTTTTTAGCATATACCTTGGGTTAAACTCCGTCAGATATCAAACAAAAAAGATCAAAAATATTAGTGATATTTTCCCTTGATTCCCTTGATCCCGCATCATGCAAGCTGAGGACCAATCAATCATATTGGCATCATATTTTTTTTCTCTTTATTGTCCCTTTCTTCTCAATATCTAATATTTCTTTTTTACGTGGTCCTTTGAACACAAAAATATCATGCAAGCTAAGGACCAATCTTATAGGCATCATATTTTATTTTTCTTTATCGTCCCTTTCTTCTTAATATCTGATATTTTCTTATTTCTGTGGTCCTCTGCACCACAAATATATTTATATTACGTCAATGCGTTCCCCATGTAAAGACGTTTTCAGTAGTCAAGTTTTCAATGATTTTAATAATTTGAAGTACTTTGTTATGAAATGTGTACCCCTAATACATTTGAGCACAAAGAACATAAACTATTGCAGCTGAGAGTATCCATGTGTAGGCTTTATGACTTCGATTGTAAAATCATTGAATAATACACTAATTGTGAGCCGACGAATGCTTTAGCAATAAGCCCCAATGAAAGAGACCGACAGAGGGCTTTACCACGAAAGGAATGATTGGCACCTTTTGTGAACGTAGCAGTCGAGAATGGAAACCCACGAATGCTCATGTGTATAAGGACATCTCCGTTGTATTAGCAAAGCTCTTCAAGTGCCAGAAGTCTCGATTGCCTCTCTATAGTGAAAAGATTGGAAATAAGCCTGCTCCTTCATCCGAGACGCGTAAAATGTTTTTTATATATACTAGCAAGCGAATTTTAAATTGCTAAAATAACTTAAATCTGAGTCTTCCGCGGCGATTATCATTACAGATGCTTATCTAACTTTAACTGGGAGGCTAACTGGTGTAACTAAAATACACCATAACGCGGAGGAAGCCCGAAAGCCATTATTAATATTAAATAACTCTCCACCACCTTTATTTATTTTTAGGCGTCAGATTAATTAATTATAAATTAATGAATTCCTCAATAACCGCCTCTGACTATGATACTTTGAAGCAACAAACATAAGGAAATAATTATGATAATGAGCTAGAGTACCATAGATTTCATAATTTATAAAATTTAGTACTTTCGTTATAAATTCACTCATGATGCAACCCTAATTTGGCTCAACGAGATAAATTAGTGTTTTATTCTAACCACTAGCAATAACAGCGTATAATTAACGTGTATCTAACCATTATGGGAAAAAATCACCCCAAAAAAAAAACTAACCTTTTTAGCTAAAATGCTGCATTGTATCATAGCTTTAAAAGTGAAAACCAAAAGCTACTAGACAGCCTCAAATATTGATGCTTAATACACACACACTCCTATTTTCAAGGTGGCATAATTATAATGCAAAAATTAATTATTATCTCTACATACATATATAAAAAATTATTATCTCTACATAAATTTTTTTGCAGACCAAATTTCATTTTACGTCTTATATTACCAAAATTACTAGTAAATTAAAAAGCCGTTTTTCCAAGAAATAAAATGTGATTAAAATGTATTTGAATTATTAAATGCGTGTCAGCATAGTGAAATAAAAACTTCAAAAGGAGTATACGGGCTTCATAAAACTACCGTAGCAATGTGTGGGCAGTAGAAGAATTCATGATTAAACACGATTGACCACATTCGCGTCACTATTACGCCCTTTCAAGCATTCCCATTTGCTCAGCTACGCCCTCGTGACCACGCCCAGAAATGTTGCCACTCGTGCGTCGGGATGACTTTTTAAAGCTGGAACATATAACATGTTTCTTATATCATTTTCAATATCCACACGGCTATTACAACTACTGAAATGCTTATTATACCTTAATACAACTATTCCTCGGTTTTCTCTGCGCTCCATGGTTAGGGTTTGGCAATAAATTTAAGGAGGTTGGTCCGAAAAGTGAAAGTCATGTCATTTTTTTTATATTTTCAGCACTTATAGAACGTAAGTTCCTCTATCTAATAAAGTATAGATAATTACACCAGCCTATACTCCTTTTTGCACAAATTGCATTTGAAATTACATACGATTAACGGCGAGAATGGCCATCACATGGGAATATAACGTTTATAAATACTATAGTGTCATGTCATTTTTGCAAAAAATTTATATTTAATGCGTAATTTCACAAGAAATAAAATGACACGAAAATAAAGGCATCAACCCACCGTATTTTTCGCTAAATCCACCAATTTCCGCGCTTATAGCAGACGAAATGCGTTAGTTGTCTTCAAGTGGCGCTGCGGTCGCTCTATGTCAAATGTATGGCGTATGAATTATATCAATACTAATGAGATATTAAAGCATATTTCAGAAAAATATTATAACATAATGTTTGATAGTAATATTCTGGTGTTATAAATTAGTAAATTCATTGAGTACATGAATTTATTTCTTTAAAGTAAATGCTGAATTGACTCCATAGTCGAGCTCATTAAAATTATCATAAAAAAGAAATCCTTCGACTTTGCATCGTATTTCTTGTGATAATTATGACTTTCATTAGCTTAGGTAATTTTCTTTGTGAAGTAAGGATCACTTAGCAGGCATATACTCGTACTTAAATTATTAAGATTCCTCAGACAACTTGACTCACGCAGTCGCGAGCCAACCTCCTTAACTAACGCGAAAGTATAAAATATTTGCAGAGGTGTTGTTATCGAGTGATTGGTATATGAAGCATATTCTTCACCAGTACAGCCCCAGGTGAATAATATAAATTTGACTCTATTTTAAAATATGTAACGGCATTAGGTTCTGTTCATTTTTCATAATAAAGCATTAATTAGTTGTTAGGCACTGTTATGGATCGGGTTGGTGCGGTGGCAAGAGTAGGTACCGCTCTCCCATCCAGAGGACATGGGTTCAAATTCCGGCTGAGACAGAGATTTTTCATTCGTACACTATCCCCAGTTTGTGCGTTGTGCGGATAACACGCCAAGTTGACAACACTTCATCCATCAGATGGGACGTTGAACTATGAGCCCTTTGGTTTCCTCCGCTAAGAGTAGTTAGATGAGTATCCCGGGTCTTTCTTCTACCTTACCTCTGTTACCTAAAAAGTTCTTACCTCTACCAAGTAATCCACTCATCCTACATGGCACTAATAGCCTCAGCAGTCGGTCGTCTCCCTTAAATAACTACAACTTCTTAGAAATAGCTCATTTAAGCCTTCCTTTAGGGGTATTTTTACATCAAACATACTTATTTTACTCAATTCAGCGTACTTTCACCTCCGTTGTATTCCTGTGAACTCTATTCCTTACACTTTGCTGTTCTATTCGAAGTTAGCTTCGCTCAAAATATTTTCCACCCATCACATCTTCAAGTAACCCTCCCAGGTTATTTCTTTTCTTAGTCTTATCCTCTCAATCTTATTTTTTCCTCAATGTCATTAAGTCACTTTAATTTCAGATTATTTTCGAGCAGAGTTGATGATGACTATTGCAACATACATTTCAGTGCACTGTCGAAATTGGGTTCATTTTATCCGTAATTTGTGAAGGAGTTTGCACACCTTTTTAAGCTAATGCCGTCACGAAATCAATTACTGTGAACATTATCAGTAAAAAATTGTGAGAAGCGCTAGATTATCTTTTGTGCGAGAAGATCCTAATTCCCACTGCATGCAGCTCAGTTATATTATTTTAAGTGTTCTTAATATTTCAGCGCACTTGAAATGAAACCAATATTTTTCGTAGGCAAAATAGTTATTCTTTTATTTGACTTACCAATTTGGGCACATTGGTTCTGGGTAGAAGAATACATCATGAGAGTAATCATATTTTGAAATTTTTTATTAAACTCTATAGTATGTATTTATTTAAATTTAATCTGGTGACAGATATAGCATATGAGAACAATTGCTCATTCTTGTGCATAGAAAAACGGAGATGAAATTTTAAATTGTCGTGGCCTCCCCATTTTCTAACATCCCCGATAAAACGTGGATAGTTCGTCAAGTGCAAGACGCAGAGAAACGATCAGGAAAAAAGAGATAAAAAAACAGAAACTGTGACATTCCGAGAGCGAATATTTTTTACCTCTCCGGATGAGCTACAGGGGCCTCTGTACGCACCTGCAGAGCGGTGGTACAACCCTTTGGCCTCTCCCTAACTCCTCGCAGGCACCTACCGCTCCATCGCCTCTACAACATTGCCACTATCCCCCGCTTCTCCCTGCAACCTGCCAAATCCCTCCCACCCAACTGCCACCCTTCCATCCAACCCTTCAAACCTCCGGGCCCCTGTGATCTCCCTAATGAGCCCGTTACCTTGGCACCGCGGAAGCCAGCAAAATCAATCCCCACTCTCTCCACCCCCCTCCCCCTTCCTGTGCTCTCCTTCCACTCGTCCTTCATCTCCTGCTCGCTCCCCCTCCCCCCTCCTCCTACCTGCCTCCCTCCTCCTCCCTCTCTCTCCCTCTTACTCAACGCCCAAATGATGAGAGATTCATTTATCGATCACTTCGCCGCAAACGACCGCTTCCACGAGGATTACGACTGAAAAACTCGATGGCGCTCGTGCACATCAAACGGAGACGCACTTGCATTAACTCTAGTGCCTTTTAGTTATCCTGCCAGGTGTATTTTTTCCCTGCTGAGCGGATTTATTTGTACTCGTATTAATTACGACGTAAGGGGATTATTAGTTCACTCGCAACGGCTGAATGCCACATGAAGCTGCTGACGTTATCAAACAACCTCAAGCACCTTCCTAATACGTCGAGTAATTTGTGATTTCCATTGATTTTAACTAGAGAGCATCTAGTTCCAAGATGTTCAGCTCATTTCTCAAGTTTGGCTCTTATCTGCATAGTGCTCAATTATGAACTAAGGAATGTGCTTCCCTCCACAGAAAGGCTACGCTTGAAATCTGTATCGATTTAAATGGAGTGCATCGTTGAAAGTGGTTATTCAAGGGGGGCAGTGTAGCAAATGAACATTTCATTGAGGTTCCTTAACCACTTATCATCAGTAATTTTCCGTACATCGCTAATAAATTATAGTTTTGCGAAATTAATGATACAGGTATTCAACCAGTGAAAGAATTACAGCCGAGTAGCCGATTGATCTCGTGGTGCTCGGCTGAGACTATGTAGTTGAAACTTAAACACAATCCTGAGATAGAGGTTAAGCTCTTTCTAAGCGCAAGGTTTGAGATAAATACTAGGTCATGCGACCAAAACTTCACTTTTGCCGCACGATTTGGTGAGTAAATTACTGAAAAACATCATTTTCTGCATATTAAAAGCTATATAGAGAGGAAAATCCCTCCCAAATATTTTTGTTACGTTGACATAGTAATTATCTTTCTTTAAATCTACCATGAAGGTGGTTTAAAAATGAAGTGAAGTTCCCTGACGTGAAAGAAATAGAAAATTAGAATTTCTCAGGATCAACACAATACTTTGGCGGATAAATCAATGCAAATACTGAGAATATTACAAAATCATTTCTCTTATTGTGGAGAGTATTTAGGGATTTTTGAATCCAAAGAAGACAAACTTAGCCATAATTTTTCTGAAAATTTTATGCACTACCAGTACGAATGAAAACTGAATATGTTGTAGGAAGGGATTGACTTGCACATAAAAATCAATCCGTAGGTAAGTGTTAATAAAGAAAATGCGATCTACCTGTAAAAAACAACATCATGTATTGCAGAGAGTATTCCTCGTAAATAATTATATCATCAGAAACCGACTAACCTAATTACCTTTCTTGGTATTCATTAGACTTACTACTTTAACGCAAGAGCTTCCCACTAAATGAAGTATTTTATAACGCCGTGGAAATAAAAAAAATACTTATCTTAGATCTTTCCGCAAAAACTCAATTTTGGTCCTTAAAATTCTTGAATGCCACAAAATTAAGCTTCAAATTTACGAGTTCATTAGAACGGTATCTGCTTTGAGGTTGATGAATGAATTGAAAATGAAAAGCCAGATTTTCAGTCAAAACCTTACCATTTTGGGTAGAATTATAATTAATTTATTGTATTTCAAAGAGGATTTTGTCGAGCATACGGAATCGTTCCAAGCAAAGATTTGTGTTCAAATTCCTACTGCGGTTTATATTTCAAGCGCCTAAGATCTTCCTCCTTCATGCGAAGCTTTCTCCTTCCCCTCCATTCCTCCCTTCAATATGACTGCTAAATTGCTACTACCTCACCACTTATGAAGCTGACTCACTCATAAACGATTCATCGAGGCCTGTCTCCATCCCCTGCCACCCTTGACTTTTTCCCATTCCCATGCATGCGACATCTCAAATGTATCTCCACACCACTCTTCCACTCTCTCTCCATCCAAACATTTTCCCGTGTACTCCCTTTTCTCCGCAATATTATACACCTCTCAAGGGCCCAAGTAAAAAATCAAATACCAAAGAGCGGAGGAAAATACCATCAAGAAGAAGTCAGAGAATCAAGTCAGATCGGAAGGAAAAATGAAATTTGAATTTTTTTTTAAATTCAGCGTATTTAATGCATCTTAGAATAGGTCTTCAAGAATTGGCCTTTTTTATTTGAAAACCACCGTCGGATATATCTACGTAAAACCCTACGAGCTACCGCCAGGGTGTGCGACAGGAGGAATCGCATAATGTCAGTTCAAATCAAATGCACTAGATTTCCCAATTACTCTTTAAATTAATATTCACCGATAGTCTCTTTTTCATTTGGCACTGACGATACGGAAGTACGTATCTTCACGATGTTAAAATTTAAACAGGAAAAATCACCCCATAATTTACCCATAGAAGATACTCATTTTCCCACTCCGGAAGTTTTCTCCCCGCCATTCACACACTCGTGGCTCTTTCTTCAGCACGTTTGACATACTTAAACCCTTCTAACGATATTGTTTCCTCTGCATATTTAATCTGATGATTCTTGTCTATGAAACGATCCATGACATCTCATTCCTTCACATCCCACATGATTTTCCTCTTGTTCCATCTGCACTTACGCCCTCCACTACTAGCACGGACTCCCCTTTTATATCCACCGAACTGTTCGACCGTTCCTCCCTTTCTTCTCTTTCCCTCTTTGGACCTCTTACCTCCCCCTCCCAATCCCTCTCACGCAAACCATCCAAATCCCCCCTCCCACGCCATCCCCACTGATTCCGCCTCTCCTCCTCCGTCTCGCTCCGTCGCCTTGATTAATCCTCGGCCCCGGCGACGATTCTTCCAATTCGTAACTCCGCTCCTCCCACCCATTTCCCCCTCTCATTCCCCCCTCCCCCAATCACTTCCTCCATCTGGCCTTTCCGGCGTTTTTTTCCTACTCCCGTGCCTCTCCCATCTATCGCCATAACCCCATTCCGACCCCCTTTTGTCCGCTGCAACGGTTCGTTCCCTTCGCTTCCCACTTCACTTCCTTCGTCCCCAGTCACCCTTTTTCCTTGTCCCCGCTGATCAGCCCACGGCCTATCTGTTCTTCCTTCTCCTTCAATATCCATCCATTGCATACCCCGAAACTCATTCCTCCACAATCTTCCTCCGTTTTTACTTCAAGATCGCCGTTCCAACCACTAACACCTGAAATGACACTTCCGTGAAGGATTCCCTCAACACAAATGTCCATCGACATTCATTTCCTCCACGCACCGAGGCAGATTCTTCTCTTAATCTTCACAATGCATGACTTGCTAATGAATGTAGCTTTCTACTCACATCAATGTTCCTCGCTTTTCTCTCCACAAAATAAATTGAGCAACTAACCTATTTCCAAGTAAATTTGAAGAGACAGTTGCGATTCGAAATTGATTCACAGCGTTCTTTCATTACAATTAGAGTGACGATAAAGAAATATTTTTTAGACTTATTCGGAGTTTGATTTGAGAACATCTAAATAAATGATGCACTCGGTCATGTTTTGTCATACTAGCAAGCCAAAGGAAAATTTAAGAAAACAACCTTAGCCAAAACGTCCCCGGTAAAATTAGGAATGCACCTACTTAAAAGATGGAATGCAGATGTGAATTATAGATGGAAAAAACTGATACAATAATCGACGGAAAGTTCTCATACAGCTAGAAGTAAGGTAAATGAAGAGTTGAAATATGATGCGCATGCTCCAGTAACACTTTGAGTACCTATTACTGCCTATTGAGCACCTAGTATGCAACTGATCAACAAATGCAAAATACCTATAACACTAATATCTCCTACTCTTCTAGGAAGGCAAAGAATTGCTAAGCTAAAAATATGAGTTATTTACCATAAATTATGTTACTCATTACATGTAATCACAAAGTCCTTATACAACTAAAAATTTCTTTTTAAAATTCCATTAACCAGATTTTTAGATCGAGATACCTATGCTTTTCGAATTATCTATTTAATTTTGTTCGAAAAACTGAAATCAAAATCTATTCTTGGGATAGATTTAGGCACCGACTTTTAGGATCTCCATTTTTACCGATAAATGTTTTGATAAAACAAGAAAAACACAAGAATATTATTATACACACAAGAATTTGACATTTAATACATATCGTATTCATAATTATTCCACTTCCATTACATATGAGCAATGACCGTTAAATAAATCATAGAGGTAGCATTCAGCTAAAAAGTTACTGTCTGGTAGGAAGGGATTTTCAAATTTCAGCGCTCACTATTCATTCCCTTCTTTTGATGTATACTTGGAAGATCGAGTGCATAAAAGGAAACGAGAGGAGGAACGCAGCTCTGGGAAGCACCAAAGGGAACTGGGACCGAGTGGAATAAATTATCATTTGAATTCTTGACTGCGATCTTCCCACAGGGAATGGAACCAATTTTAACCAAAGCAAGAATAATCGAGTTTTTCATTTTGAATTCCCAATAGGGATAGACCACACGGGTACACCAACGTGCAATCTCTCACAGAATAGCATCGTATCCATAACTCCATCCAGTCACTCGGTGCTTATATCGTAATTCGCCGCCTTTTGAAAACAGTTAGTTACTCAATGACGCAACATTTTGTGCACAGCTCCGAAAGCTACAGGAATTAAACATTCGAAGCAATTTAATAAATAAAGTTTGGTTGTGAATTATGCTAATTGGATTGCGAATACCAAAGAGTGATATAGTTTTATTTACAATAAGTACGATAGTAGCACTTTTGAGAGTAACTGAGCCGCTAGCAGTGGCAGCATCAAGAAAAATAAGAACAACAGCGATAAAACAGAACCATAAAGAAAAAGTAATCATAAAATAATTAAGCTAAATATACAGTAATATTACCAATACAATATAATTTGGCGGATATAGTAGCTTTTTAAAATTAACGTTAAAAACTATAATATTATTTCCTAGAATAAATAAAGTAACTCGATTTCATCTGATTGTGCTAACTTCATAATGCTCCCATTGAGACTGATGGAATTTAGGCATTGTCGTCAATCATGCGTCATTAATCCAACCCATTTGGTGAACACATCGACAACATATTTGGACAATGGTATAGCATCAATCCAAGTGGTCATTATGATATAAAACCTTCCAACTCGATGGCTAACATATGATTAGACCACAATTTTATTTGATCGTTCCCTGCAAAAAAACATTGCAATTGGTGAAATTCTTGCATTAGCTTCGACTGGATGCGAATGCCATTCGCATTCTTAAGAGTATCTCTCCGTGGCAGGTATTTCTTGCTTCTCACTCCGCATCTACGGCAATAACGCTCATCAGTGAAGCGTGTATCACGCCACTGCCTTTCGTCTGAGAACCCTCCTCCGAACGTCCTCCTCGACCTTTCGTCTCAGTTCACCTTCCTCTTTCCCGCTTCGAAGGCTCTCCGGCCCCTCTTCCCCTCTCACGTGCCCTTTCCACTCTCCCAGCGACACATCTCCTCGCAACTCTCCCCCGAGTCGATCCCTTCCGTCCTCAGGTCTCTCACTTGCCGCCCTTTCCCTCAATCCTCAGGACTCGTCCCCTCCCTCCCCCCGCCCAACCCTATTGGCTGTCCCTTACTCCCTCGCCGGATTCCCTTGATTCTGTCTCACCCCTCATCCCGAGGCCCGAACTTTGCCCAGCCTCACCTCCTTCCCCCTAGCACCTTCGTTCCTCTTCTCAGCCCTCCCCGGATCTCTCCATCTCCTCTCTCTTTACCTCTCCCGATCTTTCAGACTTGACAGCGCGAGCCCGTTTCCGCTCCCCGGCCCGCGTGTCGTGAGGAGGTCCCGCCGAGCACGGACCGAAGCCTGTCGGAAGGGACGTTAAACCTTTGCGACACGCTCCCGGGGCGCGTTTCGTCAAGAGATGGCTCGTTCCTCCCCCGACAGGTTCCTCCCCTTGCTTTTCAGACGCAGGCTGCCTCGCGAGACAGAAGTCAAAAGCTTCAGATGAAGAGGGAAGACTGGACGACCTGGGAGATGCCGGCGGGAAGTAACTTTCATGTCTCCCAACTCGCGCCTTTCTCTATAGCTACCGCCACCATCACTCTATTTTGAGATTTTTTTCCATCAAGCCGATTTTCTCTTTCCCTCCTACGGACCACTCCATTTTCAAAGTTTCCTCTATTCCCCTATGTTCTCGTATTTATAGAAAATCAGACTCAAAAAACGACATGGAATGGAGAAAAGATAAGTTACCGAAAATATACCAATAGAGAGACAACAATTCCCACCTCGAAGAATCTATGCATTCTTTCATACTAAGAACAAAACTAAGAAGGGAACAGGAATAGATGAAGTTTGTACCAAAAGAAGGAGCTCATTTTGTTAAGAACTCACTTCTGAAGCTAAAGAAAAATCCATGATTAAAGAAAAATAGATCACAAGGCCTGAGCATTTGGTCAGGCCACGTAGTTTCACAAATTCCTATGGCATTCCCCAAGTCCTGCGCCATTTTAAATGAGTGCGCTCTAAATCCTGTCGACTCCAATTAATTCTCAAGTCATGGCAATAATTATGAGACCCAAAATGTACACAAGAGATTCTTATGCTAGAAAATACTATAATTTAGAATACGTATTGTACTGCATTTTTCCCTTAGTAGATCAGTCACATTAGAAGTAAAAATTCCTCTAAATCTTCATCTCATTTCGAAGATTTGATTATTATCTTTAATACGTGCGGAAACCACCGCGCTGCTTGTGAAGTAATGACAGAATCCAGATTGACTTCGACGATCCACTTTGATGCCAAAACCTGGGAGAAACCGCCACATAACATTGGAATGGTAGATTCTCCATCCAAGTGTCGCTCCCTTAAGATTCCTACCGCCCCCAAGGCCATTGGCCTAAGCTCTCCGGGATCATTCTCATTAGGCTGCGGAAGATATGCCCTCGGGCGGCATAGCGAAGCACTGAATACTGTCGGACCCCTTATTCGTAGCCCATCACGCACCCACTAGGGGCGCATGCCCTATCCCTTGCCTCCTTACCGCCAAGTTATAACCCCTCGCCATTCCATCCCACTCCTCCCCACAGCTTCTTCCCATTCCGACCACCCCTTTCTTCCCCGCCCCCAAATACACCCTCCGCTTTCCCCACGCCCTGCCTCCCTTCGATGATGGCAACCCTTTCCTCGACGTCTCCACAGCCCAAAGGGCACACACACAACAAGTGGTCGCTTGTTGAGACAGAGAGGTGGAAGGGTGGAGGTGGTGGGGAGGGCGGCTGTGCAGGATGAGAGGGGGAGGGAAAAAAGGAAAGAGGAGGAGTGGGGGGAATGAGAGAAGGGGGCGTACTTGTGAAGAGGGAGGGATGAGGCGAGGCCTCATAATGACGGGCATAGCAAAACTGGGAGGTGTGCGAGGGCCGAGAGAGGTGAGAAATCGATTGGGGGGGTGAGGTAGGATGACGACGAAGAGGACGGTGGAAGGAAAGAGAAAGAGGGAGAGAGGAGGAGGGAAGAGGTGATTAGGGCGCAAGGAAAGTAGGTAATGACCGCAAGGTGAAGGGGAAACTATATGAAAACACAAGTCCCGCGATATTTTACGGGAACCAATGAGAAAACTCAACCCCGCTCTTTGGAGACGCCGTGATTTGAGGCACAAGATCCAATAAATGACAGGGTATATTGATAACCGAGCAGCAGGAGAAAGAAAAAAAGTAAAAACAATTTCGGAATTATCAAAAGCGTGAAAGGGACAAAAGATCGTAAAACAAGCCAGAGAGATCAGGTGGAAATACGTATTCACTCCACATCAAAGAAAATAAACTGTTTTCGGATACTGAAAACATGAGCACGGGTTTGCTTGAATGAACACAAATAAACCTCGCTCCACATGTATTAAATAAACTGCTTGCAAATTGCAATCGCCATTGAAGTGGGAAGGTAAAAATTTTATCTCTCGCCATAAGAACGAGACTCAACTTTTTCCATCATTTCTGTGACGACGGCATTGTTTTCTTGGGAGAAAAAAATAAAAATAGAATTAAATATCAGCCCAGTAAAGGTAAAAATGAGAAATTTGGTTGGAAAGAGTTTTAGGTATGGAGAGCAGGGGTTGTGGTTAGAAAGGCATTATGAATAATAAACGAGTGATAGACGTACAATGTTCCAGGGCTACGGAAGTTTTATTGCATGCTAAGATAAGGGACAATATTAAGGAGTTCAAAAAGAAAGCGATTTCGGTCAAAAAGAATGACATAATCCCCCCCAACTGCCTAAAATACGTCGTTCCTAGAGAAATATGTAAATTTGGATATATCATAATACTTGAAACTATAGGGATAACATTTTCCAACCCATTAACACACAACGTAGGGAAACGTGCATTGTTTTCGTTTAAACTTAAAAAGTAATCCCACGTCCATTGCAGTAAAAGAGCTAAAAGAAATAGAGTCCTCAGTATTACATAAAGGGCAAGGAACGCTCACGAAAATGCAGTTATGAGCAGGGAAAACAATCACAAGAAACTTAAGCCACAGTAAGACGGAGGGCAGGACGATTGCGCGGGTTTCGAGGGATGAGTGGTTGTGCTAGCACGGATTTCCTCAGGAAGGAGAGAATAGGGTGGCGCAAAAGGAAAGGTTCATTGGCGGGGCGGAAGGTGGGGGAGGATGGATGGAGACCCCGAGCCCAAGCCAGAGATGAGATGGTAGAAGTCAATAAAGGGAGACTTGAGAGCAGTGCGAGCGTCAGCGGGAGACATCCGGGATTGGAAGAGACGGGGAGGATCCGCTCAAGCGGCAGTTCTAAGGGAACTGCCGTAAAGGAAGGAGGGCATAGGAGACTACAGACCGTGCCTAGCACAACTACTCCCCGGAAGAAATGAAATATACTCTCGCTATCAGAAAAAAAGATATATCTCCTCGGAGGACCTAGCGAGCTCGGCGTCCCTATTTCGAGAACGCAGCAAGAAACGCAATCGATAGCAAACGAGAGAGTTTAAACGAATATCAGCACCCTTCTTTATGCTAGAGGAGATTTTTCTGGGGTGGCCCCTTTCATAGTCTCCAGTCAAAGGGCCTTGAAATGGGGCCCCGACAGCAAGCCGCGAGCAGCCCGAAATTGAAACAAACTCTGGCACAATCAGTTTTGAGGGAAGTAGGTAGGGCTTTGGGAGAGGAGGGGGTGAAAGGAAGGGTGGTGGGGAATCAAGGAAGGAGATGAGGAAAGGAGTTCTGGGGGAAGGCTGATGGAAGGAGCCGGCTAAGGTTTAGGATGGGGGTAGAGATTGGTAAATGCGGAGGCATAAAAACAACTCTTGGGTTGCCATGGTTACGAGTGATGCGTGGGTAAAAGGCGTCCCAGGACGTGAAGGGGAGGAGGGAAGGGAAGGTTTGAGGGAACCGGAGTGGCGGCAAAGGGGAATAGGGATATGAGGACGGGAAGGACAGGGTGGGTTGGGCGATGGGAGGGGGGGAAAGGGAAGGGTTTTCCCCTTTTGGTTCAGATACGGCGGGTGCTCCGGTGTTTAGGAAGACGTCACAAGGGGGCAGGAGAGCGAAAGGAGGCAGGGAAGATGGAGAGAAAGTGAGTAGGAGAAGGAAGTTGAAGGAGAGGAAGGGGGTTGAGAAAATGGAGGGATGAGAGAGGCAAAAGGGGGTGGAGCGTATAGGAGACCCGGTTACTTCGACCTTCCACGGCGCTCCCTTATTGGCTCAATTATTCACGAGGGCGGGGTCACGTGGGATGAGGGCGGAGGGTGGTGGGGACGAGAGTGGAGGCGAGATGGGGATGGGAGGTTTTGTGTAAAAGGAAGAGAAAGTAATTGAGGTTGGATGCGCGAAAGAGAGGACCGGAGGAGGAGGAAGGGGGAAAGGGCAAAGCGAGCGGCGGAAGAATGGGCGGGGGATGAGGGGCGGAGGAGAGGGAGGCGGAGGAGAAGTGTGAGGAGGGCTACGTGGAAAGGAAGCGGAAAAATAAGGGAATCAATAGAGGGAAGAGGAGGAAGGGGAGAATTAGAACCGAGGGCTGGGGAGAGGGAGCGCACTAGAGGCAGTGTAAACGCCCGTTGAAATTTAACGGGAAACGTTATAATAAATAACAATCTGTCCACATAAAGCTGCCTTTCCACGCTGACTCATCAAAAAACTATGTTCCAGTAATGACAGAGAGTTTTATTTTTATATTTGGCATTCAGACGTCATTTTTGACGAAGCAAACTGGGGAATTCCAAAGCGCGCAAACGGCGCGCAGGTTGGAGCTGAAGAAATTTTTTTTCCACCTACCGCGAGAATGCTTGAAAAGAGCTCAAAATAATGGCGCGTCCTTCCACTACGAATCAAAAAGTAACGGAAATCGAACGATCTCAGAGTGGCTACAGTAAGAAAAAAATACGATTGTATTTAAATAGTTATTAATGGGGTAATAAAGGCAGTTAAATCAATCATTTACATAAAACTACCATCCAACACAAAGTACTTCTTGCTGTGAATAGTGTTTCGCCTTTCAAATTGTTTCCTAGGCAAATCAATCCATATCAATTACCACTGTAATAAATTATTTAGGCTATTTACATATCGGTAAATAAAGTGTTCCAATATTATTCATTTTCTGTTATCAATTGATAACATTGACGTTATTAAACATTGAAAGCGTAAACACTTCTTACAATACGCTCACAAAACGTTGGATAACTAAGAAGATATATATGGTATTACTAGATATTTTAAGGCTCTAAATAACATCATGGTAACATATATTTGCACGCCTAAGATACATTATTGCTTATTGTAATTTCATTCTTACCACCATTGGGCTTGAGAAAAAGACTAAACTATGACGTCACTATAAAACTAAAGTAATGAAATATTGGGATTATATGGTTATTATTTTCGCGGGAGTATTTTTTGACCATCTCCTCATTGAAATTTTCCAACACATTATATCAATTAAACAATAATGCGTTAGAGTATTTAATGAATGATTAGTTTTTGTATAGGCATCAGTGACTATTTGCTTTTTTATTTTTACTTTGATTTCACCAGAAAAACAATCATACGACATTTTCAAAAGATGAAATATGTTGGTAACCCTATGAGCTATCATTTCGAAGCTTTATTAGACGAATGAAGCGCCATGATGACGTCATTTACAATTACCATATCGTATTAAAATTTTAATTTTATTTTAGAATTTAGAAATTTTTAACTTTTCCTGTTTTGAAATTAGAAAGAACAAGTATTTTCAATCCTATGGTGCAATAACGGAATAACAATAATCTGATACTCAATAAACTCAGAATATTTCCGGTAATGCATGTGGCCGTAATATCAAGTTTATTGACTACACGACAATTATAGCCAGTTGCCAACTTCTATATTAATTTAAATATCTGGATGAAGAAAATCCAAAATGCCTTTATAAATTAAACCGAACATGAACTGACACGATTATAAGGGCTCAAAAAAGGAGAAAATTATGCTTTTCCCAATGCACACAGAGAATAAAGAATGAATTCTGTCGTCAAAAATACAATCACGATTAACCTTAATACGACCGATGCAATTAAAATTTACACAAAAACTTTAAAGAGATAAATTGCAGCTAAAATAAATTAAAAAGTCATCGTTTTCTTTTTTGGGAGAAATACAAAAGAGAGAAAAAAAGGCAAATACTACAAAAAATATTGATTTGAAATTATAGAAGAATCTGTGTTGACCATAGATCACGTTTAACAGGTGTAACAATGTGGTATTAATATGAAGTGTTAAAAAATCCTTTTAAGTGAAAAAGAAAGTATATCAAGGGGCAGCGCTCACAGTTGATTTTATATGAATTATATATAAGATCAGCGAGTATTAAGAGAGGGTACAAAACCAAATTATAGAACAAATATCCTTATTTTAAATAAAAATATCAAATGCAGTGAGGTTTGACTATCGGCAGAATAAAGAAAGCCAAGTTACGATGTTTACCCCAACAAAATAGCTACAAATATCCCAGGCGAGAAAGTTAATCAGTGACAGATTATGGAGAAAATCAATTAGCCTCTTCATAATTCATAATTGACTGAGGGTAAACAGTACTTTGCTCGCATGTTCAGATCCAAGTGTCTTAAATCACTCTCCCTCCGTTTTCTCCCCCTACTTTACTCAATGGCGTGAAGTACCGTTCAGGAAATTGAAAAAAAATAATACAAATAAAACCGTCGCATATGAGATCCAAGTGCTTGGCGAATTTAGGGTGACCATTCGTGCGTTGCCGCTCGCGTGTACGATCGATGACGCCATACACTTTTCATATCAAAAAAACGAGGGAAGGGGGCAGAAAATGGGCGTCGAGGTCGAAGCGGGCGCGGAGGGAGGCGGAAGGTGGTGGAGGGATTTTGATATAGTGAGAGTGAGGAAATGGACGTTGAAGAGTTACGACCAGAGAGCAGTACTCCCGTCGCTGAAAGAGGGTGAGGGAAAGATCAGGAGGCTTCCCGGTGGATGGAAGCGAGGGACGGGAAGGAGAGGGTGGAAAATGCGAGGGAGGGATGTGTCAAATTTGTGTGGAGAGAAAGAAGGAAGTGGTAAGCAGAGAAAATGAAAATGGGTGATTGATGATTGATTACACCCTTCATTAGGGGTTGGAAAAAGCTTAGACTCAAAAGTCTCTCATTTCACTTACCCGTTTTCGATGAGCGAGAAAATTGTTAAATTTTTAACGGGTATAGAGAAACTGTTAAATTAAATACTGTTTGAGCATGGACCCAAACGAGCTCAACTCAAGATGTTTCTCGTTTATGAGGGCATGATGAAAAAATGGAACTACGGAGTATAAAATATCATCGCTAACATTTTTCTCAACGTAAGTACAGATAAAGTAATGATGTTAGGCCCGTCATAGTTCGAAAGCTGAACCATGAGCCGACAAACGGCACTAATTTTCCTTTTAATAAAATGGTACAGTTAAGCAAACAGGGAAGTCGTTTTCACTAATTTAAGCTGCTACAAATATTCTTGATAAAGAAAATTACTCTCATAACGAAATATAATGAGCATGGAGTGAAAATTACCAAAAAGGATTCAAGATGAGGCGGTAGAGGATAAATACCAGAATTGGATGGCCTGATAGCGGTTGGAAATTTATGCAGGGGTTCGTAGGGGGTTCTAGCAGAAGCAGTAGAAATTCAAGAAACTGGCAATATTTTTAGCAGGCCCTCGATTTGGAAGGACGGAAAATTATTGGAAAAAAGGGAGTGAGAAATAGAGGAAGTGGTTTTGGGGGGAAAGAGGGACAAGAGAAAAGTGGGATAGCAGATGAAGTAGAGAAGGGGAGAGGCAAAAGTGGTATTGTCCCCTGTTTATCTGGCTCGATGCTCGCTTGATAGCATTGGGGCAAATTGGAGAGGCAGGAGGGGGACAAGGAGAGTAAGGGGAAGGAGAAGTGTGGAGGTGGAAGCGTGATTATAAACCCGGCGAGAGTCGAGGCGAGTGGTCCAAATTGGATTTAATTGAAAAGGAAGTTTTTTGCGATGGTATTGCATCGGCGGCGCGGCCGTCGATATCAAAGCGTCTCTCCCGTGGGGCGTGTTTGGGAATGCTTCCGGGGAATTTGTCACCTCAAAATGCTGGTGCAAATTGAGTGCAACTGCCTTCAAAATAGACCGGGGTAGACTTCGATCGTCTGAGAAAGATAGATTTTATCGTCAAGCAAATGCATTTAATAGCTTTTAACGAAAGAAGATGAATGCAACCTATTCATCGAAACGTACGAATTCCCCATTACGATTAATTCCAATGCTGAACATATTCATGTGACTCAGTCATTCATGGTGCTTTTAACCCGTTTTATGTTTAAATCCTAATGGAATGAGAACCAAACAGCTGTACAGATGTTAGATATTAGCGAGCTGATACCTTTGGTGCCCCTTTTCAAACCTCGGTACTGCTATATACTGGCTGCTTGTACAAGAAAAACGTTTTTGTTCAAAGTAGGTTAACTCCCTCTCGTGAGTACATGATACTAATTAAATTGCAGTAATTACCCACTGCATTGAGGTATATCTCAACAAATGATAATCCTTAAGCGATCTGCATACAATGTGACTCATGAACTCTCACATAAAATTACCTCTCTGCTCTTTACAGCGATTAACTTCCATTACAAGAGTCTTACAAAGGGGATCTTTCCATTTTATTCATTTTGATAACAGTATCATCACTAAGTCTATTTTCCCCAATATCCTGTGCTTACATGCCGAAGAGACAATACGGAATTAATATTCTGATTGCACGAAGCAGCTACAGAAGCAGCTTTGAAGGTCGCAGCTAAAAAAACACAAAATATTCTTGCCGTTTATAATTATAACGAACCCTTTTGCTGAATGATGCATGGACGGTAAATATAAGAGGCTTTAGAGAAAATATAAGCTATGTATATTGATATTTACTTGCAAAAGCTAACGGTTTCAAAGTAACAAGAGAAGTAAGAGAGAAACTTTGATGTGAGAAGGATGATATTCATAATTTATTTTCTAAGACACACAAAGGTAGAAAACTTTCGAAAATAAGGCCCACGAGAAGCATAAAATAATTAAAACTAATAATGACGGCACAAGTTAGACTGAAAGAAGGATTAAAACTTTTCCATCAACTCATATTAAATTTTTGAAGCGAAGGCGCAAAACCAAGTGAAAGAAAGTTGACAGCTACGCTAATATGATCCTCGTTTACCGACAAATATATTAACCACCGAGGAGTCTTCCTTTTTCATCTTTATGATTTACAGCGGAAAAAAGGGGAAAAAATGCATTTCCTCCCGGAGTAAACGACCACCTCCTTGACAGTAAGGAATGCGAAATGGCATTCTCCGGGATAATGTGGAAGGGACACGAGTGCAATAAATTACCGCAGATGTAACGGCGTATAAGTTGCTCCAAAAACGACCCCTCGGTCGCCCCGCACAGCTTACAACAGCATCAACGTCCAGCGCCTAAACTTCTTCTCCACCTCCTCACCCCCGCCCCCCGTTCACCCTTGTTCTCCCACCCAGCGCCACATCACCCTCCCAACCACCCCCCGGACTTCATACCAGCCGCCACCCGCTGCTCGAGGGGACGCCGTCCAAATACCGGCGGCAACAGCAACCCTGTCCTCCTCCCATATTCAGCCCACTCCACCACCCCCCTTTTCCCAGCCGCACCCCCATCCGAGAGACCCCTTCTCCCCCCACTGCCGTGTCCCTCCCCTCTCCTCCTACTCCCCCTCGACTCTCTTGCAGATTCAATAACGCATCCATCGCGGTAATTGGACATGATTATGGGAAGGGCGCAGCCGTCCGTCCGGAGGGCAGAGGAGGTGGAGGGCTGAGGGAGGAGGAACGAGAGAGGGTAAAGGGACGGGAGGGAGCTGGATGCGGAGGGAATGAGATTTGGGATGGGAGGAGGGGGCCCAGGTATTGGGGGTACGGAAAAGAAAGGAGGGGCGACGTTAAGGAAGGATTGAGAAAGGGTAGAGAGAAGGCTAGACTTGGCGAAGGAAGTATAAAAGAGGACAGAGAGAGTCATGGGTACCTACCAAATATGGAAGGAAATAGTGGGTCACTTAGAGAAAAGAATAATGAGAAGCAAATACTAATTGCTAAAGGATTAGATGATGTGGTAAAGAGGTAGTGTTGGAGAAAACAGAAAGGGTATCAAAATACACACGAGTAAAAATAAGACCAACGAAATTTATTGGCTCCATAAGCAAAGATAATGCACGAAATATCATGCTGTTAAAATACATCTCTATAAAATATATAAAGAAAATAAGTGAAAAGCATGCACAAAAGTATGTTATATTAGACTGGGAATGAAAAGTAAGTAAACCTTCTGGTGTTTTTAATTCAACCTTACATTCAAATGGGAAGAAGAAAGGCTTAGGATATCCTACCGAAGGACGTAATTCACCCTCTTCATCTAAACGATGGTAATATGACAAAAGCATAGAAAAGGGAGCAGATAAAAAAATCGATGAAGAGGGAGAAGATGATACCATGAGAAACCTAAAGACAAGGTTGAAAGGCTCAGGAAGAGAATTATTAGGGAAGAGAAGATGCATTGAGAGGGAAATTTGAGATCGTTGATGAGGCAGACAAAGGTAATAGAGGAAAGCCAAGGGATGTTGTGCAGAACACATTCACCCAAAGGGAGAATGAAATTTGAAGACATGGCTAGAGGCGAGGTATTTACCGGATAATTTGTATCGTAGCACTCTGGTGTCCAATTATCGGAGACAATATGATTTTAAAAAAGTGAATCGGTATAAGAATTGAACATGCTAGACACAGGCTAAAAACAATCTTAGAGTGAAACGGAGCCATTGAAAATGAGAGCGTGCTCCTCCATAATGTTAATGAGTGATTTTGCAAATCATAGTGTAAATATGATTTTAAACACATTAGCCGACCAAATGCATTATTTTAAGGAAAGTGATACCTATTCTTGGATTTTTAGACTATTATTTGCAAATGATAATAAACACATTTTAAATTAGAGTGTCATTTTAGGGTATCCAGCTAAGCTAAATTAAGAAGGTAATGATTTCTAATTTATCATAATAGCTAAATAATTAATGCTAAGTAATAAATTGCCGAGCATGGTCTATCTATCTAGCGTGCAAATACTCTATCACCATTTCTCTCTATAGCTCGTGGAGTGAGGCTGTCACTGAGGATCATCGATGCCAAGAGAGAGTGAATAATAATTAACAGGTTCTGTAGTAAAACCTAAGACCTATTTTTTTTAAATATATGACTTATATTTGGAGCGCGAAATAAACCAAGCGTAAGTTTTTGGGAAAATAAACCGAGGACCTGATACCATTAGCCTAATCCTAAATTCATATAAATGAATAAATTTTTGCAGGTAATGTGTTACAGATAATACCAGTGTATGTTCAGATCGTATGTCGTATAAATCGGGACAATAGTTATGAGAGTACATCAGAAGATAAAGAGAAGGAATGGAGAACAGCATCAAATTGAAAGAGATTGTGTAAATGGAGATGGTAGAATGGAGAAATATCAACCGATGCGCGGAAAGAGATGCGACTGCTAAAACGGTCAAACATCTCAAGAATAGAGGGGAAAACTTCCGGAATGGTAGGCGAAAAGAAAAAGTGGCGATATTGGTTGAGCAGAGTCACAGGTTTTGCAGATTAAAAGGAAGTGATGCTTATGTGACCGAATTTATTTGAATAAATGAGTAAGCTTGATGTTACATAATATATTGCGCCCAAAATATGATTAATATATTGAATTTTGTATTTGGAATTGAAACACAAACGAGAATGATGAAAAGACGAAATAATATTTTATTACTTAAAAAAATTTTACATTCACAAAATTAACAAATTATTACGGTTAAGTAAGCTCGGTAAAGTATTATTATGCCACCTTTTTGAAAAACAGGAGCATTTTCAAACAGTGTACACCGATTATTACTCCATTCCAAGGTGCCTCTATCAATTCAAAATTATTCATACACTTTTCTCTTAGATTAAGAGGGGAACACTCAGCCGTGTTAATCCTTAAAGACCATTCCATTTTATCTCTGATATTTATACAAGAAATAAACACAATGAACGGAACATTGCTTTTATGATCAAAAGAAAAAAATGGTGCTTAGCTGCGAAGAGCAGGATAGCCAACCACACTCTTTAATGGTGCACGGATAGAAAAATGCGAAAACGAGCAAAGTAAAAATATTAAGAGCATTTCGAAGCATGAAGGGATTCCGGTCCAAAAAAATTAAGAAAAAGATCAATATAAAGGAGTGAGAGTTTGAGTTGAATGGCAGCAAATCCTTATATTTATGAGGCCACTTGGAGGAAGGACACTAGAAGAAAAAGAGAGACAGAAGAAAGTGAATAGTAGACCAAGGAAAGAGAAAATGTAAGGATGTAATGTGAAAGAAAAGGAGACAAAAGGAGCAAGGGAGTGAAGGGTGGCAAAAGAGCTGGATGACGCAAGGTCGGAGGTAATGCGGGACTGGGAGAAATGGCATGGTTTTGCGGGCTTAGTGTCAATCGAGTCACTCGTGCTGCCACCAGCAGGCGAGGCTTGGCGGCAAAGGCAACAATCATGCCGGATGGACCGGTTCGTGCCGACGGGTAATTATTGCCGGGTCCAAAGTGAAAATGGCAGCCACGAGATTAGGTATTGGCGGTGGGAGGGAAGAAGGAGTGTGGGGAATGGGAGGAACTGGAAAAAAGAGAGGAGGATTAGGAGGAGAATGAGTAAAGAAACGAAGGAAGGATGATGAGAGGAGGGAAAGTGAGCCGAGGATAAAGACGGGAGGTGGGAGGGAGGGTAGCTCCGAGGGTTTTTATTTGGCTATCCCCGGAGGAAGCGGCAGAAGCCGGGAGGAACCTTTTAGAAGCCGTGGGGGTATTGAGGGGGGCCCGACAGAGGCTGTCATAAGCGAGTGGTGAGCGGGAGGGATTACGTGTCCGGGGGAAATGGAAATGGCTCGCGGGAAAAGAAGGGAACGGGGAGGGAGTAGAGCTACTGTAAGGACTTCGGCTTCAAAGAGGGATTAAGATATCATTGAATGGCATCGACGTAGCAATCTTTCCAAACGCGAGCTGCACCGAGTCACTCGAGGTACTTTGCTGCATCGGGGATATACGCTGTCCATAATGGAGTCCATTGTCACTAGCAGTTCCGAAGGAAAGATTGATCTTAAAATTATGGGTTTGCGGCTGCACAAATAGTACCCAACACCAAATTCTGGAGAGTATATATATTTTTGTCCCTTATAATTGTTCTGTAACTATTTTCATATTCTAGTGTAAATGTCATTGGATAAAAGTCCATGCTTAATTCAAAAAACCTTATTTTGGCTTAGCACACTAAAGCCTTTGCAACCTATTTTTTTCTGAAGTTCTGATATTACTGAAAGCCTTTCACAACATCGTACGTGGCACAAAAACCTAAGAGGTACTCACTCTTTACAATATCCATATTGAGAGAAATATCACGCAAACTTTACGTGGACTTGAAGACTCACTATCCCTTATAATTCAATTGTTTAGTTAAAAAACTAATGTTAACGATCATTACTTTAGTCGTTAAAAATTATACTGACTTTTTACCTAAAAAAAATAACGTAAAATTTATCAAGGATTAATTAACGCGATAAAATTCTAGAATAGCAGTAGCAGATGAAAAAATATTTTCAATACCCTACACGCACAGAAATGATGAGATCGAAAAACTATTGGGTAAAGAAACATTGAAAATTTTAAAGCATAAGCCATAACAATTATAATCAATGTCAGGTTAATATCAATAGTATGTTAAAAAATTAAGGATATTAAACAAATAAATTAATGCAAAGAGAATAAACAACATCATCAAATTTTCTAATGAAAGGGAAGTAAAAATATTTATCGTCTTAGTAGGTAAAAAAGGTACGTTGGCAGAAAGTAACCGAGGTAACGAACAAAAATTTATGAGAAAGGACTGCCTTCGAAATTAATACAACGTAAATAAAGGTAAGTTTCTCAAAGTAAATGCTAGAATTGAAATTCGGTGCATTATTTTCATGAGTCATCATTCTTCAAAGTGCTACTGACATTTTTTATTCTGAAACGGGCTGTAACTTCAAACATATCCACGTTTGACGAGGATATATTTGACGTTACAGCACCTTGCAGAATGCAGAATGTCAGTAGCACTATGTCAATACGTGGATATGCATGGCATTATGGCAATATATGTAGAGTGAAAAAGGATGTAACATTAAAAATAGGTAAGGAATTAAAAAAAATATCAAATCTAACTTTGGGTTAATGAGAGAAAAAAGAGAAATCTGCTCACCTTATAGTCATAATTAGAGATATTTGCTTGGACAACAGCCATAACCAAAGTCCGAAGATATTTTCAAGCGTAAATAACGTGATGCATATAGAGTCCAGCAATCAAATGGGGGCTCGGTTTACTCGGAACCGAAAACGCAATTTTGTACACGAAATTGTTATATGGACGCGTAAAATTAATTTTAGTGAAGAATTAAATCTTCTAACCAGAGCCATTCACTCATGCATCAAAAATTAAAATAAGCAAAAGGTGACGCCCACCGAACAAGCTGCTTTGAGACTTATTACGTCATCCACCTCCCGTCCTTGTCTGCTTTTAGGGATAGGGAATGGAGTGGAGTGGAGGGGGGGTGTCGGAAGGTCTGCTCGCGAGATCCTGTTGCAACCGCTTCCATTGGCAGAGTTAGCTGTGTGTCCCCCATTGCGATAAGGCGAAGTAGCTGCGCGGGCTCAGTTGTGATTGGAAGAAGTAGATGACGTAAGAGATTCACGCCTACTTTTCCGAAAGGGCTAAAAACATCAGTTTTTCGCAGTTTATAACTCGAGAACTAACTGACGGATCAAAAAACGGAAAATAACGGATCATTTTATTTTACAAACTCTATCAGATTCGGCAATAAAGAATAATCTAAACTACCCCATTATCAGTGATTTGAGGCAAGCATTAGCTATACATTGATTTAGGAACGCAGAGCATACTTGCTATTATCTTCTGCTGCTAAACATATTATATACAAAAAATTGTTTTCATTTACAGAATAATTTATATGATCTTTCGTGAAGTCATTAAGACAATTATATAAGAAAGTAAAGCCTCGGTATTCGGTAAGTCCCTTATCAACTTATATTCACAATGTTTTCAATAATTTTAACATTTTTCAGTCAATCCCCGTTTTTTTATAATTCCATTTCATATGTAGAGCCGTTGAAATAGCAATCACACTATGGTGGTCCTGTTTATTTAATTATCAAAATTAACCTATCACATTCTTGGCTTAAATTTCTTGCTCGCTAAACAAACCACTCTCGAAAAGCAGTTAATCATTCATATCTATGATCATCTAACATACAGCTTCCATTCATTTTTTTGTGTAGTGCTCTCTTGAGATAATTAATTAATCCAAGTGAAACACGAGCGCACAACGCCACTTTATTGGTCTTCTTGTATCTAAATGTTTTCTTTGGAGAATACGATTTGTCATAATGAAATTGGGCATAAATATGACAATAGCCTATCATTGCATACTAAGCGTATCACCTAAATAAATACACCTAATTTTAAAATTGTGAACGTCACAATAGTGAGCTATGATACAATGCATGTGCTTAACATTAAATCCATTCAAATATTGCGAATGATATCTGTGAATATTTCCGTGAAAAATAATTTCGCACCCACAATACGCAATTAAGTAAGGGAGGAATAATAGCATCCTATTATGACTTGTTATATGTTTTTTAACAACTTGAGCATCCTATTACTTCCATAACATCTACAATTATTGTCGATTTCAATTAACGAACATGCATTTTTCCCAATTTGAGGAGCCGGGTTGTAGTCATTTGAGATATCAGCAAACCCAACGCCCCAAATTTTTTAAACTCATGTACGTCCAAAACATTCTCACATGGCATGACATGCATTTTATTAGCATATTTCAGTTTCTATTACTTAGCAAAAGACATGGGTGAACGATGACAGTAACATTACGTTTTGGGAATAAGGTAAACGAAGAGAAAAGAAATTATCAAAGTTCAACTTTAACTTTCACCATGAAAAAAAAACATTTTACGTTGCGTGCAAGCATGGGGAAATTCCAGAAGAAGATGAATACAGGGTCTTCGTGTCGAGAATAATTTCCATTCATAATTGTCCACCGATTCCATTTTCGAAAATGAAACAAAGTAATTCTTCACACATTTAGCAAGAAAATATTTGCAAAGTTCGTGCTACATGAAGGCTGGAATTATAATACATCAATATTTATTTTTGATATTGAAAGAGATATAAAGCAATAAAAAATCGGGAGACCGAATATTTCGCTTGAAAACCCTCTTTATTTACATATCTTGAGCCATTACGTGTGCCTATACTACGCTGAGAATGCTTGAACTTACTTAATTTAACCATAATTTTATTTGCTATTATTAAATAACTCTGGGAGATGTAAAAGTTTGCATACCATCAATTAATCATTCAACAAAATTTCAACTCAAGCAACTATCATGGAGTGATAACGCGGCCCACTATCCTAAGAACATATGTAACACTGGATATTATTTCAACTTTGTATACTGCTACCCAATTAAATTGAACAATTTATTTGAACTGATAAAAGTACGCAATGATTTGTGCGCAGAAATTTCACTGCACCGCGGTAACAGGAAAAAAAATATCATCCTGTCAATCAGAACGTTTTCAAGATCAATCATTTAAATCATTAACTCGTTAATTAATTCAAGCTTAAAGGTAATAACGAACATAGTATAAGGTAATATTGAATACAACGTTGACACTCATTTTCCTCTTAAAATAACTCCATTTATATATATCTCAAATATTGTAACTAACTGTTTAAAAGTTAACTTAACATATTTCAATCCTTCATAAAAAGCAATCTGTCCATCGCTCCCAAGTTAAAATTCATCAAGTAAAACTAAGGTAGGGTAAGGCTGGTGCCTTTCATTGAATATGCGGTGCTAGTTCAAGCGTGCCCTGGTAAAAGTCATTTCGCCAGTTTTTTATCCGATAACAACTAGTAGTCCAAATATATTGAGACAAACATAACCTAAGGGCTACATGTAGCATTTGAAATACTTTCTCTACGTTTTTCACGTGCATTTACATAATCACTAAATGTGTATACTTTAGCAAAATGATTAGTTTATGATCAACTAATGAATAACACACGATCAAATCTTTCTGCTCTACTTTTGTTTGAACTATATTACACAATCATCTCTTCCATGCCTTCCCCTAAGCATAATTCTCCGAAGTATTTTGGATGAAACATACAAGTATTTATAAATCAACTCAAAGTGTAGTTCCATCTGTAAGCTCACTTCAGATAAATTACAAAGTATAATAAAAAGCACTCAATTAAATAATGAGGGCTTACTTCTCTCCCAGTGGTAATTACAATTAACTATCGGAATTTTAAATGCAAGAACCAAGCGAAGTTGGGATTTTTCAAGCTATTTTCCAAATAGGCTTCTATTTAATTCATGCTCAAGATTCTTCTCTCAATTCCAGACATCTATACACTGGAGTACTTTGAATGACAAGACATGACACTGTAATAGCGTTTATTTTATATTTATATCAATTTTATTACTGTAGCCTGTAGTTATTAACGAATTTCTGTCCTCCCTTATCATGTGGTTCACTAACAGTGCATATACCCTTAACTTCACCAAACCTTTTACTCTCTTTGCCTTCGATGTTTCCTTCAAGCGGAGCAGAAAACCTATTAATTCACTCCCCATTTTTCTGCCCTCAATATTTGAAGTCAAGGCATCCATGCTACCATTTCATATGCTGGCTTCCTATTTCTCTCAAAAATTTCTTTCCTTTTCAATAGTTTCAATATTTCCTCGACTGTATTCCTGTCCAATGATCTTCCCTACGCCAATCTTATCCTACCCTTTTCCTTACATCCCAAAAGCTTCTAACCTACATCGGTCTTCCACATGACCGTATTCTCAAGTCAAAGTTAAAATAAGCTAGTAATGATGGGCATTACACCTCAATTATCTACGTATATATCATTGAACACTCTTATCTCCTATCTCTTACTTAATCTGGGCAGTCTGATGCATAAAAACGTTTCCCGTTAGACGCCTAAGCCTTTCAGACTATCTATAATTTCTACAAACTCTTTTGTGAAAAACCTCATGGAATTGACATAAAATCTAAGAAAAACGAACTTGATTTTAAACTTTTTTAGATACACATAGTCTATATTTCTCTCAAGTAAAGTTCCATTTACCGTATTTAGTGACATGTTTTCTTCCTATTCTCAAGACAAAAGTGAATTTTATCAAATTCATACATTCCCCTATAGCAACAATTCATGTTATATGTTTCAGATTTTTTCCATCTAGAGACTGATTTAGCGATTGGAGTTACCGTTTTTAACAGATGAACACAGCAACCATTACTATCATGAAATTACAGAGAAAATCCTATTTCCTTATATTTTCTATGCTATGCATTTACTGATAAAACAAAGAATTAATCCACTGGAATTAATCAAATGAAAAAGTATATTTTACGAAACATTCTATGGATAATTTAGGTGAAATATAGGGCACATATTTCAACCTAAGAGTTTTTCAAGTTATTAAGCATCATCTTACATCCTTACGCATTATACAGTTTGTTACACACACACGTAATGCGCGTAGTCTAGTTTTCCGGGGTTGAAACCTCTGTTTTATGTTTGGCTTCACGGTCTTCACCAAAGATTCCTGGTCTCAGTTACCCCTTCCAAGAAAACGTTCATCTTGCGAGCATTATCTCCAGTAGCTGAAATAACCTTTTAGTACTAAAAAACAAATCTATGAGCTCATATTTCAAAATCTGTTCCCTTTAGAGCACTTATATGACTGGAGCGAAAAGTGCAGGGTTCTGAGATGAGAACTAAAAAAATAGCATTCATATCAAGGACGTAAAAATATAATTATTTACCAATGTTGTCATTTTACGATTATTTTAACGAAACAGTCGAGGTTAAAGTTAGTGCTAATTCATTATACGACAGATGTCACTGAAACCACTGGATGATCTAACATAGCAGACGATTAGCATCAAAACATGATAGCTGGTCTAAATAAACTTAAAAATAATCACTTGGGTTAGGAATAAAATACCATCTAAATCTGAGAAATCTATGGAAAAATTGCCCCGTTGGACAGGTGGGTGATAAATATTGGTAATTGTTTTCAAGGAAGGGTGGATTGAAACCCGGCGCGGCATTACCCCACGCTTAACGACAGGTACCAAGAGGTCTATGGTAATCCGTCCGTTAGAGGGGACATTGAGTTGAACTGAACTTTTATTGCTCTCCACACAGAAAACAAATTGAGAAAGATGGTACACCATTAAACCATGGTTTCAGCTGGGATTGGAGCCTGGACCCTTCGCATGGGAAAAACAAGCCACTGAACAAACCAATTGCCTTCCATTTTAGACAAATTCTAAATATTCTATATAAGATTTTTCTTTGGCCCCATGTTCAAAGATGCACCTAATTTTAAATAAATATCACCTATTTCAACTAAATTACCATGGCTATTTTAAGAGAAAAAAAGTGGTACATTTCTTTGAATCGAGGCACAAAAATAAAATTAGCTTGATGAATCATTCATATAAAGGGAATTGATGATGTAATTTTGGACACGTTTGCCCTTCAATCGAAATGTGCGAAGGTCAATAAGAACGTGAACGATAATTTTTCATCCTTCATGTCTGGCAACCTGTTGCAAATACCCAGCCGTTGCTGTCATTTAACGAGCCAAACTAAATTTCCCCTAGTTTGAGCAATTATGCTCATAAAATCGTGGAATATTTGTTGACTTTTTCCCCTACTACATGAATTACACGCCGATATTTGCTAAAATTAGATATTTTGAAAATGCATTTTTTCAACGGATGAATATGAATTAAATGCGTACATTATTAACTCTCAGTACATTTGGAAAAATTACAAGAAAAAGTACAAATAAGTAATTAGAGATTACCGAGTTCTAGCAAAAAGTGCCTGTGTTGTCTAACAGGGGTGATTCACTATTTGAATTCAAAGTATTGATTACTCCACACTCCCGATACGACGCTCGGAGAGTTAGCGAAACAGGCAGCAGATGTCGCTAGCGTGCAAGAGGAATACGAGAGCGGCGGTTTCAGGAAGGTCTGAGCGCTGGCGAAAGAGGGCATTGCATTGCTACCGTCACTTGGCGTCTCTGGCGGCGGCCGGAAAAACTACTTTCCGGAAGGAATTGAAAACGTCACACCAAAGCACGTGGCATATTACATCTGAAGACATGACGCAATAAATGGGAAGAATGTTGCATCGATTGATGAATACCACTTTATCGGAAAAAAGGAACAAATAACGGGTGGAAAGGTGGGCCGTAGACTTCAGAGGGACCTAATGATTAAAATAAGTACTTAAGGAAAAAATCCAAAATACCTACTATAAATATTCATGGAATGTAGTCGTTCGTAATTCACTACAATACACTATTATTGAAGTCTTCCTAAAAATTCAATGAATTGCCGAATATAAGCATCGAATGAAACAAATGAAATAATATTTTTGTATGACTACAGCACGATTTGGCACTTTAACAGTCGTAGTGCATATTGAAGGTGCTACTACCATTCTCATAATTTTACACAAAACCTTTTATGCAACCAGGGTTAAATAAGTAAACCACGAAGAGAGGATTAACAAGGCTGGAAGACATTTCATGAGATTGAAATGGGGCAGTTCCTACTCCTAAGGGAATTTGAGGAAATCAAATAATTAGAATACTCCCTTTGAATTAGTCTCTTTTCGGAATTGTGCAAAATATAGAGACACATGAAAGTGGAACCATACGAAGAATGAGAAAAAACATTCACCAAACGTTGCACATACATTTTTAGGAAACTGAAGTACGGCTGAAGCTACTAATGCTAAATGCCACAGAGAGTAATAAAAGTGTAGTAGTATAAACGGATAAGAGTGCATACTAGCTGCCTCAATGACTGAAGTTATATCACACCGGGAAGTTTCTGCTGTCAAACTTCTACTCACTTCATTAGGAAATGATGTACTTCGACAGATTACTCATATTCTTACCGTTCAATGTGAATGATATTCAAATCAGGAAGATATAGGGATAACTTTTTCAATGCTGCAATCGAGTAAACGTATTTGAAAAGGGTAACTGTCAAAAAGGTTATCCCTGCGTATGATTTTTCTATTCCGTTCCATAATAGCGGTAAAAGGAAAAAAGTGTCCCTTATGGGAGGATGGTAAAACATTAAACAATGGAAGGATCATAAAACACTAAGCGAGTAGTTGGATTTGGGCAGCGTGACCCACCGGTGGGCTCGCCTCATGTCGCCTCATTAGTAGATAACATGTGACCCACAGACATATTTAACCACAATAAGTACATATATAGTATAAAATTAAATATTATAAGAAATAGCATTGCTTAAAATGATATTTCATGGGAATAAATCATATCGTTAACATATATAAATAAAATCAAATAAATACCTATATTAAATAAATGTTAACGCTCAGAAATTTATGTAAATGAAGATTTTTCATGATTTTTTGTTTTCCATTACAGTCCGAAGCCACCATCGGACTATGCAAAGAAAGAAGCAAATAAATGCAATGATGGGTGGCGTTACTTCGTGGAACTCCTTCATGGTGAACACAAGGGAGAAAAAATACTTTGCTGGTCCACAGGATGGCCTGTGGACCTATAATAGGATGTAATCATGTGATAGGATAGGATGTAATCACGTAATGAAGTGGCCAGGATAGCTTATCCTGTGGACCAGCAAAGTATTTTTTCTCCCTTGTGTTCAACAAGGAAATAAATCACAAAAAAACAATATTTAACCATGTACAATTATTACCATAGTTCAATTTATTACCTGAGTTCATTTTATTACCAGCGTTCAATTCGCACATAAAGGAGTATAAATCATCTAGGCAATTTGCTGAGCATAATGATGGACTTTGACTCTTACCAGACGTAGATCTCAGTGCTGATAAAATTATTAAAATTTGAGTAACCTCAGGAAGAATCGCACAATGCGGACAAGAATTGGAATCGCTGAGGTGAATTTACCAGCATTACATTTCAACGAATAGAGCCACTACTTCAGTATTCCTAAGGCATATGTTCCATTACCCTTCTGCGTCATTTTTTCAATATTTTTCTCGCACATAAATAAAAAGCACGTTCTCGAGAAGCAAGAGGACCTGACGGGAAGCCCTCACGAAATACGAGCGCAGGATCATATCCATTGCCACGCGCTAGCTCGCTCCATCTTCCCAACTCCCTGATCACACACGCACACACACAGCTAGGCGTGCCTCCCTCCCTCAGTCATCCATGCAGGGACACATTTGCCGACATTATTCCCTCCAACTTCCCGCGGGCCCCTCCTAGAGCCAGCCGCCCGCTGCGGACGCCCCATGTGCGCCTACGCGACTCCAACATTGGAGGAGGAGGGGGTGGGAGTAACGTGGAGTAAGGGAACCTCCCACCGCAACCTGTTGCTGCACAAAAAGGAGAGAGAGAGAGGGAGGGAGAAAGGCGAGGAGGGACGGAGAGGAGAAATGAGAGATGGAAAGCGAGTGACACGAGCACAGGATTGGGAGACAAAGAGGCTCGACTCTGTAAGCGTGCTCGATGCGGAAGAAATTGAGAAGGATGGCCAACGGGGAGCGAAGGAATGGCCCTGGCTGCGTTTGGAAACATTGTGCGACTGGTAGGCAATACATCGCATGAGCCTTCAGTGAGTGTGAGTGTAATTAACGCCATTTAGAGTGCCACGCAAGAAACCTCCGCTAAAACAATTCATTCCAAATTCACTTAAAGTGCACCAAGGAGCGCTGATCTAGATTGCACGATAACTGTTATAAGAAGACGTTCTTGAGACAAAATGGGAAAGTGAGTAAGATAAAATGCAATGGAATACATCCACTGAGCATTGAGGAAAATCATTGAAAGATCGAATATTATTCTATGGCATTAGAACGCTGCAAATACTGTCTCATAAACTAAACTTATGCCTAGATCGTGGAAACGTTTAAACTACAAGAGTGTATGACCGAGGGTGTAAATAAAGGAGAGAAGAATGTAAGGATACCTCACGAGATAATTCAGTATAGAAAGTCTAAAAATTCTCAAAAGCATTCAGTTTTTCAACGATGAAAAAATAATACACGACACTCATGCCAGTAGAAATAAAATTTAAATACATGAACCCAAAATAAGTTGTTATGCATATGAGTTACACTGCGATGAAAATACACCATGGTAATACTACCGCACAAGAAACATCAAAAATATCATCACCGTACTTCAAAAAACACATGCGACCTATTTTTATACAAGTGCCTCAAAACAAGTGGGGCACCAAAGAGGACGAAATTAATGCCTTTTTGTGAAATTATTTCGTCTGAATTGGGCCCTCCAGTCCTTAATGGAGAAATTTAACACTTATAAAGCACTACAAAATTAAACGTATAGCTAGGTATTTCTGATTCACCATATTATTTGCAATTCGAATAATCAGGAAAGCCAATCCTTAGCTTTGCTTCAATAAGTTGGCACCTTGGTGGTTCTCTACAACATGGAGAAGATTGTAGAGAACCACCAGAACATTTGACGTCCTTGTTTTTTATGTTCTGTCATCAAGTAATGTTTCACGCTCTATTTAAAACTTTTTTCAACGGTGTATGAGGTTCCTCTTCCTGGATTCAACTAGCAGTAAAACGATAGTGATATGAACGCTAGATATTATGCATTCACTCTCAAAATATCACAAATAAGGATGATCTGTATTATTTCTTTCAAACTTGACATCTATATATTCAGCAACCGGTCGATATTTCTTTTAAATTACGGCGAAATATTTCAACCGCTTTTACCCTTATGTGCTTTCCAATCAGTTCCATTTATCACGGTTCAACGTTTTAGGCTTCACTTTGTGGAATCACGAGATTCCACACACATTCCACACTTGTGTGTGGAATGCACAAAGTGAATTTTCTTTTCCAAATCCATTTCTCACTTTATGTTCAACATTTTGCTTCTTTTTTTCAAATTAAGCTGAGCTAAAAACATCTATGGGTCGCGTATTTTCATTCATTATCACCTAATTTGATAAATCACCGTCATTATCGACATAAATACGTATTAATCCATATTAGTGAACGGGAGGAATGAGAACGTGCATATTTTACCAAAGGATCATGACAACATATCGTAAAATATGACCAGATGGTCATTAATTACAATTTAAGAAACCATTCCATTTCCAGCATTAGCCAAATTAACCAATCCATAAAGAATGATAGGAATCTTGAATTATAATGTACTCTTACCCAAATGTTAATATTTTTTCAGTACAATAGTGCTATAATAATAGTTATATTTCACAGAAACAATTACAGCATACCAGGTTATTTTCTTTTATAGGTATTAACCTTAAAAAGGAGGAAATCAAAGTTTCAATCAAGCACTGCAAATCGTTGACATTCTCTAATAAACAGAGCATTATTAAATTTTTTTATCATATTGACCCAAGTGCGTAATTAAGAGCCTTTCGCCTTAGCTATATAGAAATCGTTTGAACGAATTTCCTAAAAGCAATTCCTCAAGATAGACTATGCAAATGAAGAATTTGGTCTTCCCAATTCTTCATTTTCGTAGTATATATAATGGTATAATGTGATAAAACAGGTAATAAGAGAAGAAAACTCAATTATTTGAGAAGACTGAAAAAATATCGTTGACAAAAGTCAACATGGAAAAAACATTGGAAAACATGAACTATAATCCCTTGAAATGCTGATTGAAAATTCAAGAAATAACAAAAAAAAAACAGTGAAGAACTTATGGTAAGTAGAAAAAAGGAGGCTCAACATAAATGGAATTTCATGAGGCAGTGGTAATCAGCTGAAGGAGTCCATAATAGTGAAATAGTGAAGGTGAAGAGATGTGGGAAAACATTAAAAAACGGAGTACAGTAAGCCGCAAAAAAATTCTAAGGAAAAGAAGAGTTGTAAAGAAGAATCTATAGGCCACTGAAGAAACCTTAGACATGATTGAAGGGAGAAGAAATATCAAGAATACTATTATTGAAAAAGGCAACTCTGCTACAAAAGTATAAGGAACGAAATCGGTCATAAAGTGAGAAAGGTAAGAGAAACAAGAACAAAAGATCCAGGCGAAGACATACAAACAACCTCACTCATGGAAAGGTTAAATCTGCCTACAGGATAGAGAGGAACCACTTCAGTAAACAGACCGCAAGATGCAATGTCATCACGGCCGAAAATGGAGAACTTTAGATAGTACGATCTTTCGCCGAAATATTGGTTTGACTGAATGAACAAATAGGTAAGAAATTGGCTGGAAACAGAAATACTACAACTGATATTTGAGCATCGTTCAAAGAGGTTTTGCCACATTCATGATGTAAACCCATTTAAATAATATTCCACAGTCTAACTGTTGAAACTCTACTATCCCATCTCTCGATTTTCTTGTTCGGCGTGTAGCCTTGCTCTAAAGACACTTTCTACTCAACCGTCAACCTCTTACATTCTTTTCGATTTATCCACATCATATTATCTGAATATCCTTGCATCTTTGTTGAAATTCGAGGTCTATAGTCGACAAATATTATGAAGATAATACTTGATAAAGGTAGAAATCACTTCTCTACCTCTCTCCCTTTTTTCCTTGCCCACACACTTCCGTACCTCTCGTTTACCCCCAAACCCCAATCTTCCTCGCCTGCCTTACCGAGCCCCTTCCCATTCCACCCCCTCCTATCCCCGCCATTACACGACCTCTTTGAAGTTTGGAGTCATTAGGGCATGAATAAAACAGGGCGATGTTCACGGAACTACAACAGGTGAAGGGCAAGGGTGATGGGGAAAGGGTAAGAAGAGACTCTGACTTGCAGGGGGGAAGGGTACGTGAGAAGCGGCGAAAGAAGTCTCTTGGAAGGTGTCGGGGGAGAAAAAGATATTCGAAACAAGAGGAAAATGAGAGAAAAAACTTTGAAGGAGAGGAGGAAAAAAAACAAAATAAAGCCAGTTAAGCGGATGGGTAGTGGTGGGAGAGGTGAGGAACGGAGAGTCTCCGTCCATAAAGAGAAAGGAGCGTGAAGGAAACTAGCATTTTAGAGGAAAAGAAAGAAACCTTGACTGGATCAAGCGCATGAATGGCAGTTTTGTTCTCAGAGAAAAATGGCACGTTATATTCAAATACATCACTCCAGATGGTCTGAAAATGGGATGATGAGGGCACTTCGACTGCGCTAATGACAGCGCAGGTGGAATGGGAGCCAAATGGGACGGACTTCAAAGAGGAAATGCCTAGGGCTACATGACAGCCGAGCATATTAAAAACCAACGTTTCCATCAACGCTGGTGTAAGCAGGTTTGGGGATGAAAATTTACTACTTCCGTGAGGGAACTTTGAGTAAATATTTCAAATTTCATACCTAAATAATGTAGGGGATATGGGGATAAAAATTTACTACTTCCGCGAGGGAACTTTGAGTAACTATTTCTAATTTCATACCTAAATAATGGATTACTGAATTGAAATAGGATATCCATCAGCAGCAGTAAAATACATGTATGCAATGGGAAACAAGTATCGAAGCATAGCATACATTTCTAACATCTGAAAGAAAGGGGAGTAAGAGTGACGATTTCCAAGGAATAAATAAAATGACTGCGTCACAGAAAGCCGATAAAAAAAACGCATTCCAGGGTGAGAAAGAAAAACATTACTTAATGGAGAGAGAGAGAGAGAGTAATACCCCTGTGGGACGCAAAATTGAGTACAGACAAACATTCTGGATTTCCGAGTTTAATGCCACTTTTACACATCGTTTGCTTTACACGTCAACAACTACGATGGAAAGGTTTATCGAGCCATTTCAAGTGCAGTACAAATTGATATACACTATTGTGATGATTCCATATAATAGATAAATTTTATGTGGGATGTTTCTAACAAAGAAGGGTTAATGAATCTATTGTGATATTACAAAGCAAGAGAATATTTTTATTCGCAAATCTTTTTGCGGAGAGGAAATATTGCATGGTTAGCATTTCAGTTCATTTGATGGTAACTTCCAATTAAATGCTGACCGAAATCCACTGCTTTAGGCTTCCCTTAGGTAACTATTGAATATTCAATCCAGAGCTAGACACAATGGTACTATTTGACAGATATTTAAGATACTGGTGAGAAAGTGAAAAGCACTTCCTTACGTATTTCCTATAATAGCAGGAATTTTTAAGTAATTAGTTGAATGAAGTTCTGTGGAGTTGTATCCCATGAATGAGGGAGTTCAATCTACATGTGAATATGGTAAATGTTATAATTGTTAAATTTTTCTAACAATATACAGGTTTGTAGCAATAGTTTTCCTAGTACATCGGTGCATCGTTATTGCCTGATTAACGGTAGACCTCCAAATATCATCTTGATTGAATGATTTGACAAAAGTCAAAATTTCATTGAAATAATGCCAGAAATAAATGATAATCGATGCCAAAACAATTTTTAAGAAATTGTTGTTGGCAATAGTAATTCAATTAAAAATATTTTCACCGAGATGCTGAGACAACAGTAAAATAATAGCAACTGGAATTGGTAGTTGGTGCACTAATTACGGTAGAACGATGACAAAATCGTCTATCAAATAATATATATTCATAATAAATGTTAAATGAGATATTTATCAATTGGATAGTATCTACCATGTATTTAAATATTACTATACACACGTGGTTATATTAAAGATATAATCATACTTCAACCAGAATGAAAAGTGATGGATTAAATTTCAGAGTACCTTTTCGCCAGATTTTGTAAAATTTCAATTTAACATAGTTTGCACAAGTTTTAAATGGAGATTCTGGAGTCAACTGGACTGGCATCGTTCAATCATTACAATTTCAAGAGCCCTTGCTCTCGGTAGTGACGCTCGAAAAATTATTTTCAACGTTTATAATTTTAAATTAGACTGACTGAGACCGACCATCGCATATTTCACTTCACAGCTGACGCCTCACAAAGAAACATATTAAATTGGGTCGAAATCAAAACATAGCACGCAACTCCGTTCCTTTTCCGTTACAAAATTCCAATCCCATGACGACGCGAGCTGTGGAGTAACCGAGTTGCCACTCAGCCACCAAAAACCACACTCCGTGACGCATTAATCACGGCGGAGGCAGAGATTAACGAGGAGGGAAGGAGAAATTAAAAAGTGCACGATGGAGAAAAAGCCGTGTAGATTGGGAGGGGGAGGATTCGAGACAAAGAGTTAAAAAGGGAGAAGAGGGAACGAAGGAAGAACAGAGAGGGTAGTGGGAGGACTTAGAAAAACGGGTATTCCGGAAGGAAAAGGTGGTGATACGAGAATAAGGCGACTGTAATTCATAAAATGTCACCGCCTGACACCAGCTGATCCCTCAGAATAGCATTAAAACGCCACTGTTATTTAACATTTAATGAATAAACCATGGTAACAAATATCATGGCGATCTTTTCAAAGTTTCTCCTCGATCAAAGGATTGGGAGAGAGACTTGAAAAGGTCTTATTCCCTCAGTTTCTTAACACTGGTAAACCATATGATAAATGAATACGTATTTCTTATAATTCAAAAGCTACACGGTCAATTAATATACTGCTAATTCCAGTAACCTAACTCTTCTTCAGCAACGAACTGAAATGTTAGGTTCATTGTTGAGGACACTGTTCATTGCACAAATATATCAAGATCTATCTTATAAATACCTCATATGGTTATGAGGACTACGCCTTTTCCTGAGCCACCTGCAGTTCTGATAACTTCTTCTCTGAAGTTCTAGATGATTTTCACGTCTCAACTTATGACTTAGAACAGACACTGGGGTGAGAAAAAGGGATAGAATGTAGCACATACGAGGAACCAGCTCGAAATTCTTAGCGCTAAAAAATTGATGATGACAAATTTCCCAGAACAACTCCGCTGAAGTTCCCCCCTCCCGAGACCTTTCTTCTTTGGCTAGCAACACCTTCAAATAGATTACTCGAGCTATTTTATGCACAAATGGCTCAAAGATTTTCATGAGGATAAGTGAAAAGGTGGTATAGTGTAAATATACAAAGAGCATAAAGATATTGATGATGACGCTATACGACAAAAAAAATAAGTAGATAAAGACATAATAGACATCTTCCTTCCAAATTTCCAAATGGAAAATGGTTTAAATGTTACCACCATTTTTACTCTTTTGTAGCTACCACATTGCTTGAAAAGAAAAGAGCCACATCAATAAAACAGGAGCTACTGGAGAATTATTAAATTATGAGAAAATCTGATACCGATCTACGTTGAAGTAATAATTTTACCTCTAAAATTATAAAATTCTTCCCAAATACAATAAAGCATTGCCGCACGTATAAATAGGAATTTCACTCAAAAGAGCATTCCTTCATTACGAAAAGTAAAAAAGGGAAAGTAGATTGGAGCATTTGGACATGGGAAGGCATGAGGAAATTCTAAAGCAAAGCACCACAAAGTCTTTCACCGAGATGAGTTTCCGGAAGCCAAAATCTCCTTCAAAGAACACCTCGGGCGGCAACAATTCAAATGACAAGTAGCAGCAAAGCCTCCTCGGGACCGATGAGAGAAACCCAGAGCAAGTGAGAAGCGCGTTCGGGGCACGGAGAAACAGCAGTGAGATAGGGGAAGGGGCTCATAATGCAATAAAATATTACGAGAGAAATTTCAGGAGAAGAAAAAGGAAGATAGGCTGCAAAAAGCAGGCAGCGGGGGAGAGAGGGAGATAGCATGACGTGGGTGGAGGGGGGAAGGGGAGGGGAGGAGAAGCCTGGAGCGTGGCTGGAGGCGAGATGGTCGAGAGGCGATCACGTCGGAATATTCCGTTATCTAGCAGTCGGGAGGGAACGCGCGGAGCACAAGCGTGGCCGTGGGGGTGCGAGGAGGGTCGCAGAGAAGGGAGGTCGGGAAGGAAACGGAGGGACGGAAGGGGGTAAGCTGGTGCAATTACTCATTCGTCCACTCTTATCTCTCGAACGAGGTAAGACGGGAGGAAGAGGAGGAGGGAGGGAGAAGGAGTGCCCGGGCGGTGTGGGAATTGTGATGAGCGTGCAATAAGGGTGAATTAGGAGGAGGAGGGAGGGGAAGACGAGTGGGGGATGGCCTGTGGTGTTGAGGAGGGTGGGGGGACGATAGAGGTGGGGTTTGGATGGTAGGAATAATTAGGTAGACGTGGGAGTGGGGGAGGGATGATGGAGGGGATCCTTGGGAGGAGAGAAGGCGAAGGAGAGAGTTCCTCATTCGAGTGGCGTGGATGAAGAGGAAGGATGGGAATATTTGATGATCAGATGGAGGAACGGAAAGGATTGGATATTTTCACAAAAAATCATATCCGAAAATAGTGAGCGGCGAAAGATAAAATGGAAAATTGAGGACTTCAAAAAATGGAGAGAAAGAAGATAGCATGGACCTGGTAAATTGAAACGTTCAACCTCTGCATTTAATATGTAAGAGATAGTATGAAGTATGACCAAGGATGAAAATCTATTCGTATACGTTTTTGATGGTTGATTATGGCCATAGGAGGAAGCAATAAATATAGAGTAAACAGGCAACGAGTATTGTTTATTACACATGTAAATAGAATGTGAGATTGAGCTATAAAAGTGTCAATGGCGGTAAACAGAGCAACTGACTTTTAGCTCAATATTGTGCAAAAATATGGACATGTAGTAAATCAGCTTGTTTGAAAAAATGCTATTATTCCGCTAAAACTTTTTTCAGTAAATTAAATAAACTTTTGATAAAAAATGTATTAAGTTGAATAACATAGGCATCAATGAACAAATATTAACAAAAATCTGCTAAAATATATATTTATATATCAAGTTGAAGGGACAGAAAGGGCCAATTGTACACTGCATTAGGGATTGAAATTCGTTTAGCATAAGCTAATCAAACATTAAATGGATTTACTACTTATTTTTTCATTTCCATTACGTAACTAGATACGGCATAGGTTTTATTTAGTGAGGTAAACAGAGCAAATTGTTTATGATTCCGGAATAAATGAATAAATGCATTCTCATCAACAGTAGTCATGAAAATAAAAATGCATTACATCTAACGAAGCAGAGAAGACCTGAAAATAATTTTTGAAACTGTTTTAAAAGTTTACCTTGACTTTGTTCCGTACATTTGTTGAATCTCACGCTCATTTCACTCTGATCTTGCTCAACAGCGAGATCACTCTGTGAACTTCACAATCGAGCCACTTTTCTTGGTACGTACTCGAGGTGAAAGGAGATTTTTATGAAAGCAAAAAACACTCTCAAGAAATATATTTCTATATATATATATATGTAAGCTAGTGGTGCCTAGCCAGTCGTGAACGAGCAGATACTAATCGCAACCAACAGTCCCTCCCCTAACTTCCATCCTCCAACTCCTCACAATTTACGCCCTCGCACAAAAGACAAGAAACCCGCGGTATTAAAATTAAAATGAACCCCAAGAACAGGGAAAAGAAATCCTTTCAATAACGATGAGGCTGCCTCGTCATCCAACGAAGCGAGGGTAATGGCAGGTGAAATGAAAAGCCGCAAAAAGGAGATTGTGCAAGGGTTCGAGTGCAAGGTGTGCAAGGGGTAAGAGAAGAAGGATAATCGAAATGAATGTGAGAAATGAACAATCAAGAGCGGAGCGCTGACTGCTATGAAAAAGCATTGGAAAAATGCCTCCCTTCTCCCACCCTCGCTCCAACTCCCTGCGAGAGAGCACGTTATTTCCCCTTTTATGCGTTCCATTGACTCGCTCAACTCCCTTCAGCCTCTCACCGGGGTTCGCCGAGCAGAGCAGACGTGCACGCGCCATCTGATGACTCGCGCGCCACCTGTGAGCGTAATTAGCAGTCATCACCGACCTCAAAAGGCCAAGTGGAGCGGGAACGCGAATTCTGAGACGGGAAAGAAAACGGTTCGGGGGAAGCCGAGAGACGTATGAATCGAAAGAGGCGAGATGGGGAGCTGAGGTGTGCATATCAGAGGGGTCGAGGAAGATATGCAATTAATGTCTCTCCTTTCAATGAACACCCTAGCAACAGAAAGGTAAATTAATAAATTTGCTGTAAAAAAGCATTGAAAATACTTAATTTTACTTAGAAAAAGAAGGGTTTATGTATCATATCAAATTAAAACTTTTAAGATAAACAGATATCTAGCAGCTAAATAAATTGTGAAATTATAAAAATTTTACTTTAAAGCTATCATTTTTCTCATATTCTCATAGTGAGCTGTTGTGTCTAAGAAGTCTTCCGTTAAAAATATGACAATGTCAACCTAAAGTAAATTTCACCCACGGTTTTAAATAGTCTTATTAGCTGCCGACACGGTTACTAACATTTTGAGACATTTTTAATTATAGATACAGACTACGGTAAAATTACCATAAATCTGTCAAGTATTCTCTATTTGGAATGAATATGCCATTGTTTGAGACAAATGAAATAGAAAAAAATGCACGCTAAAACTAAGCGGAAACCATAGATACGAGGTTTTATCATCTATAACGAAACTGGAAATAGGCCGTAATTTCGACAAGGAGTATGTTTAAGTCTTGAGATACCATATAAACCAAAGGTTAGTTAATGACGCGTTTTCCTTTCTCACTCAGAGACCCATATTAAGGTCGTTTTTAAAGGCGTTGGCAATGGTAAATATAGCAGCGTATTCTCGTATTTAGGTCACTTCATAAACTTCTACGCTTCATCTCCACTATCTAAGTTCACCGAGGTTGACTATAATTCTGGGATAGTTTCCCTTTACTTCTGAATCACTTAGAACTCAAGTATTTTAAGTACAAAACTTACACTCTTACGGGAAATTGATTACTTTTTGTTACTTAGTTGTTTCTTGATTGCCCTTAAATATGCCGTACGAGCGTCTCAATTGCAACGTCATGAACTTTAATCGATTCTCTCTACGCCTTCAATTTATGCCAATATTATGGCCAAATATTTCTAAAGTGACATTGGTCTTTATTCATCTTTCTCTCATAAGGAACGTAAATTTACTTCGGGATGAGAATGGAAAACATCGTAGCTATTGGGAGGCAGTTCAGCTCATTGTCCCACTTAGTCTTTCCTGTCGAGCTCAGCAATAACTTTTCACAATGATCTATAACTTTGCTTCGCTTCACACGCCACACTCCACAGTGAATCATTCTGCACGAGAAATCTATTTCAGTTTCACAGTGATGGCCCGAACCCCGCTGGGGCACCAATACCATGAGTCACTGCTCACGGGTTTGCAGTTTTATCCCCAGTGCATGCTCAGAGTTAATCACATCGAGCAGATGGTCTTTTAGGCAGATAACTCGCTTGAATGAGCTCCGGAAAACATTACTGTTCCCATCATAAAATTAGCTGAGCTATGCACGCATGGCCGGTGGTAAATTATGCTCAATATGATCTCTGCGACACATGGAGTTCAACGCCAGCACTTATTGCCCTATTCACTCGAGGGCTATAGAAATATCCAATCACCCTACCGTCTTTCTCTCCCTTTCTTCACCATTCTCCACCATCCTATCATTAATTATTAACTGACTTGAGGACCACACCTTTCCCCTATTCCGGAAATTCGCAGTGCGAGATACAAATAACAATATAGCTGATCACAGGCGTGACAAAAGTATAAAATTACATAAATAAAAGACACGCACAAAGATAGTTTTCCGATATTTCGGTGGCCACTACCACCTTTCTCGAAGGAGAGGAGAGAAATGCCTGAGGGGCAAGGCAGGTTGAGGAAACAAGTGAAGTTTATACTTTTTAAGTTATACTTTTATAAAAGTTATACTTTTGTCACGCCTGTGACCAGCTTTATTGTTTATATATATATTGTCCAGAGACAAATTTCTGTTCTGTACTTTGTTCTCCAAACTCTAAACTTAGTTCCTAATTACCTTAAATGACTCACTATAAATTAAAATAATCCATTTTTTTAGAAAAATCACAAGGAAATTGGGCTCAACCGCTAATCTTACGTGCATTCCAGTACATTTTTATTAAATATTTGCTCAATAAAAAATACGGACTATCTCGCTGATAGACTGAAGTCTGAAGGAAAACTAATAAGGTATCTGAAAGATAAAGGTGGCAACCATTGAGGGAGGGAGAAGAACATAATGAATGGAGTGAATGAGAAACTACGCAAAAAAATCAGAATAAAAATGCATATTTTAAAATAATCGTACGTGAATGATATTGTAAAAGTTCTGTTCGCTCGCAAAATAAACAGATGTTTTGAGAGATTCTGAACTAGTGAACTCCAATCCAATACGGAATATCAAGCCATTTTATACCTTTTTAAAATACGAAAGATGTCATGCTTATTGGTAAAAGACGTAATTTAGTTGGTTAAAGAAAGTCTTCTCACCCATATTTTAACGTATTATGGAGCTAAAGCGTATTATGGAGCTACAGAGCATTAAAGCGTGATTGATTTGGGCAGTTAAGAACAGAAATGTGAGGCAAAAATCAGTAAGCTGCTCTGCAGACTCAAGGAAATATTTCCGCACATAATAAGTGGACTCTTCAAGGTCAAATCAGGTTCGTAGTGTCTCATTATCAATCTCTCTTTTACAGAGATATCAACCCCTTTGTGAATGGCCATCATTCTGCACACCCCACACACAATTCAGTCCCTGGTGAACCTTGTATACCGGTTCCATTTTCCACACACGCCGATTCCTCGTGCTCCCTCACAATCGCCATACCTCCCAGCACCCCATTTCCTCCTCCCTCTTCCCCTCCGTCTTAGTCCTACCCATCTACCTTTTTTCAACCTACTCTTTTCTTTTCCTCTACTCCCTCGCACTGTCCCTTTTGTCCCCGTTTTTTCCGTCCATGAATCTCTCTTCAATCTCTTGTCCCTTCCAACCCCTATACTGCTTCAATTTCTCCCTTGGCCCTCCCCCTCCCAGAGCCCTTAATTTTTCCTTCCATATGCCCCTCGCTCGCTCTTCCTTCCCGCCTCCCTCACTCCCCTTTTGATCCCTGCTGCCTGCACACAAAAGGGCGAGCAACGTTCCCATGCCACCATGTCATCCATTACGGAGATTACTTTGCGTATCTGATATAAGAGTGATTTCTTCTTGGCTCTCCCGCGCCCGACCTCATCCCCTTCAATCTCCGCTACACCCGCACCTTACCTCACCTCGCTTCCCTTCAGCTCCCCTTCCCTCCTCTTCTTGCGCCCCGCTCGGCACTTCCCCTTACCACTTTCTCTTCCCCCCTTCCTCACCCCCTTCGCTACGTCCTCCGGCGAGCTCTCCGCTGTCCCCCGCGGGCTAATACCACAGCAATAGCTCTCCCAGGCGTCCCTCGGCTCGCCGCGGGATGAACACGCACGCAGTTTTCTATGAATGCGAGGTCACCCCAAGCCACCGCGAGGGAGAGTGAGAGAGAGTCCGTGCGATATTCCTGCGGGCCGTAAAGGCGCTTACTCCGCTAATGGGTGGGGAGATTGCCACGCGTCTCTCCCTGCGGTAAAGGCCGCTCTGGTCATACTTCAAAGAGTCTCCACACCAAGGCAATAGAAGAAAAGGGGATCTCGAAGCATACCTTAGAGACGTCGTGAGATAAGATTTTATTCACCGAGTCAGTGGCATTTCATATATCATTGCGATCTCATCAAACGCAATGATAGATATAAAGTTTGTTACATCGACGAAAAACAGAATTATAACGAAGATTCAAACCAGAAAAGAAACTGGGATGAGTATCTGGCCATAAGACCAAATTGAGACAGATTCTTTTCAGTCGCTAATCTATTTTCCAATAAAAGTAGAAATCCTCTGAGAGAGTCAGGTGGATTATGTGGGTATCAAGTCTGCAGTGCATTTGAAAGAAAGATTACTTCTACTCATTTTAAATGCACCCTAGCATTATTACTAATGTGACATAATTTCAGCGATTGCGAATAAATAAACATGATTGAAAATATATTTCCTCATGGCTATTAACTATATGGTAGCACGTGCCCAGTGCCTACCAAACTATCATGTTTCTCTTAATACATAGTTACATATCTATTAGTACAGATTTCTTGTGCCTTTTTGGTGATGATTTACCCACCATCACACCCCTGATATAGTTTTCAAGGTATACTATCGATGTAGTGGAACTGTTGATATTAATGCATCGTGTAGTCGCGAAAATATAGGTGTCTATAAATGTAGCTACTTAATGGAATAGCGAGACGCAAAAGGATATGATTTGGTAGCTATCTTCCAGCGATCAATGGCAACGATAGCGTACCGAATATGGAGTGATTATATAATGTTGGGCTAATTTTAATATTAACAAGGGAAATTATCTATGTTCTTTGGGTATACAGTTATATCTTTTATAAAGTATTTATACAAATTTATAATGCAAATGAAACCTAATTTATGAATGCGGCCGATATACAATATACATCTTATAAATTGATCGATAGTACATTTATGCAAGGGAAAATTTTTATCAATATACACCAAACACTTATTTTCAATCGGATGATCAGGCATATGAGGCATATCAGGCATATTCCTATGAGCAAGGAAGAATCAGAATGATATATGCCAGGGAAAACTCGGGTTTTCTTAGACTTGAATCAATAAGTGCATTCATATTGGAACTAAGATAATAACGTGCTTATCAATCATTAAAAACTAAAGGGGAAGAATAATAAACACTGTAGAACTCTGCATATTTAAATTAATAAAAAGGAAGAGATTTAATATGCATAGCATACTTTTAGCCTCTATATATCTAAAAACACCCGTTCCCTTGGGACTTGCCGTGTAAAAATAGACAATTCCTTTCCACAAATGATACAAAAAGCTACGTGTATAATATATTACACTGGAAGCAGAATTTATTATGGCAAACGACAATCTACGAGATTCCTAGGGTGCATCAAATGTTGATTCTGAATATACCTCATCGATCCTTACATATTCAAGTCAGAACTAACTCGTCGACTTTTCTTTCAGTTGATCTAAGGCCTGGAGAAATGTTCAAAGAAAGACATTTCTCCCAGGAATATGTAACAACGCATTTCCCATTTCCACGACCCGAGAAGAAGAGAGAGAGCGAGTCGAGTGAGAGAGATGCGGTGGTAAAGGGAGTCCCTACGGAAAAAATGAAGAGAGGGAGGGGGGAGGAGAGGAGAGATTGAGACTTTTTTTTGACCACAACGAGCGAACGCGAGGCTTCTTCTCGCTGCCACAAGAGGTCAAGACCGGGACAACAGGTACTCACTCCCCGTCTACCACGCTCACTCCTTTGTCTTCTGCTTAGAGAAATTCCCAGATGCAAGCTGGGGAGGTCCTCGCCTTTCGTAGCCATCCACTTCCCTTAACGACCCAATCCCTGCGACTGCTCTTTAAAACGTCGACGCCACCAGACCCAACGCCTCGACGCCACTCAGACCGTCCTCCTCCGTCCCTCCCGGCTTCCTACGCGCCCCCGCTTGCCCCCCTGCGTGCCACTCTCTCCCCTCCCCCTGCCTTCTCCACCCGCGGGGTCTCCTCCCTTGCAATGAAAAGGGTACACACTCGCGCAAATAAAGGAATGAATCAAAGCGGTGACCTCCACCACCTCCTCCGACAGCGTGATCGATGAAAGCGAACCCCTCGATTCAGCTCCCGGCAAATACCTCGAGACAAGGCAAAAGGCTTCATTAATACTTCCATTCTCTCTCTGTTACAGAGTCAACAGAGATAATCTTGACTCGAGATTAAAATCTTTATGCTCTCTGTGTGTATTGGAAATATCTCATCCAGGTACCACATTCTTTTCAGGAAGCGTCAATGTGTGAACAACTAGCCTCCATTGCGACATTATAGAGTAAAGCGACGTTGTTTCTAGGAAAACTATTATTAAGCGCGATGTTAAACTTATGCTATTACCTCGAAAAATATAAGCAGGAAAGGCCCCTCCTCACTTCATGTAAGTACTACTTTCCCAGCGTTCAATATCCTTTTAAACTTACTATTTACGTAGCTTTAAAATGTTTCAGCCCACTTTGTGAATCAAATTCAAAGATGGATTTCAGTGAAGGTCAAAGTCATTGGAAAGTATAATTCCTTAAACTGGAAATTTCACTGAGCGTACTCTTTGATGCGCAGGTTAATCTGTTTTAACTAGGTATATGCCATATTCAGGATAATTTTGAGACGTAAAATATGCCTCGGCTACTGAAAAGCGACGGGAACATAAGGATGTAAAATTTTTTTTGACATTTTCACATTGTTAAAATATATGAAGTAAAAGGCATAAAACACATTTTCTCACTTTGAGATTCTACTCCCTAAAATCTTAAGAAATCTTAAATACTCTGAGTACATAGAGCTAATGATATATTTCAGTGTGTTACTAAACTTCCTTGCTATTTAAAATAACGGTTAGCGCCCCAAGTCAGCTCTTTATTACTGACTGTATTATTTTTCATTAACAAAGCCACGAGGAAACGTCCAAACCACGATTTCATCGCAGCCATTCTTGCCGCAAACTCGGCGAGGTTGAGAATGAAAAATGGACTTCTTTCCTTCCACTCTCGTAAACATCCCGCAAGCCTTTTCCCTTCATCCTACAATCCCATTTCCTCCGGGCTTTCCGCACCGCCCCTGGCACTCAAGGGTTTCGCCTTTGTTATCATTACTGCGATATATAACGTCCTAAAACTGGCCACCATTCATTGCACTAGACGAAGGCAACCCCAGGGCCGAAACAGGGGCCCGAAAAAACATCGCCTTCGCACCTCGAGCCTTCCGTTCCTACCCTCACTCCGACCACAATCCCCGCGTGATTGGTGCAAGGAACCCATGTTCGGCCCCTTTCAGTGAAACCACTCCTGGTGGTAGGGGAAGGGCAGGTAGAGCCGCATTCTTTATTCCTCCCATAGGTGATTTGAAAGATGGATAGACACGGAGACCTCAATGTAGCGGGGGAGAAAATAGTGAAGAAAGGAACACCGAAGGTTAGAGAGAGAGAAAAAGACTAAGAAGGGCAGCATTAGGTGTCCCTGGATTAAACTGCACAGTTTCAGGCGTAACTTGGTGGAACTCCATGTTTACATAAAAGTAAAATAAAATACTATGTATATTCCACACTATTTTTAATTCACCGACCCGGGACGGAGAAGATGAAACCCGGGTCGGTGAATTAAAATAGTGTGGAATATACATAGCACTTTATTTTACTTTTACGTCACCGGATTAGGCGAGAGCTTCGTACGCCAGGAGTAAATATCAGAAAGAATGTTTTATTGAGGGAGTAGAATATTTCTTATTTGAAAAAGTTATAATTAAACTTTTCAGCACTAGGTTATCTCAGAGCATAGGCACACGATTGAAAACTATAAAGGAAGATTTTTAGCAATGATTCACTAAAAAGTAGAGAATCTACACGAGTCAAACTCTGTCAATGATAACGAAGGCAACTAAAACAATGCCATAGAAATAATTCTACCATAACTGTTCATTTCCTTTTTTGCTGAGCGTCGCCGTCATTTTTCCACATCAGCGGTCTTTCAATTACGTTAATCAACCAAATCGGTCACAAGAATGCACCCAAACAATCAACATTTTAACTGGGTAAAAATACCCGAGGATCATGAATGCTGATGTGAGTGCAAACGTGAGTCGAAGGGCAAACTGGGAATGTCCCTTATGAGTGCCCTCCTGCAGACAAACGGCTTCACATGAGCAGAATTGAGACCGCGTGCTTGCAATCCATTGTCGCTCCCACGAAAATGGGCGGAGGAGTGCGGTCTCGACCAAAAAGGGGAACGTCGGGAGAGGTGGGCATGAAATGGAGCAACAATAAAAGGGCCTCGGCTCTCACGGAGATGTACTGTGGCGGAGGGAAGAAAGGGAGAGAGGGGCGAGGGAGAGTACGGCGAGGAGGGAGCATAGTCCTCCCAGAGGGGGCTTGAGGGCAGGGGCAGTGGGAAGAACCGCAGCGGCGAGGGAGGCAAGGGGTGTAATAAACGGCAGCTCGCTGACGGGATCAACGACCGATCAGGGTTGAATGGAACGAGAGGTGGCAAGAGAGGGGGAGGGAGACGGGTTAGCCGAGGGGTTTTCTGGGGGAAATAGAGAGAGGAGACGATTTTTGAAGTAAAAAGTTGCGATGACGTCGGAGGGTCGCGTTGTGCTACGGAGGAGAGACTAAACATCTCGCCGCCATGGGACCGCTGCCCCTACTCACCCTGCTTCCAGATTCTTTTCCATCTAAGCCATTTTTAACGTCCATCAGGGATTGAGAGGAATTCTTTACGAAAGAAAACTTAAAATACTCCCTGTGCTGAAAGTTATCTGCAGCAACAAGAGTAGAAAACTACCGAGACGGAACTCTGCCGCTTACCAAAATGGAAATCATTAATCTAAGAGAAGACTAGAAAAGGAAGTCGCGCACGGTAGGACAACAGTTAAATGAGTTTTTTCTTAAATGAAAAACTTGCAAACCAACACAAAATACATGGTTAATGCTATAATTTAAACGATTTTTCATACTTTACATGGTAAATTATTCTTATTGCTACTCGTGAAAGTTCTCAGCTATAGTTCAAACGTCAATCGTTTCTTACTATAAATTTCCATTTTTATCAGTTAATACTTTCTATTATACTTTATAGTAAATTTTTATTGTGCAAATATAGCTAGTAAACAAAATATTCTGCCCTAATCTCTAGATCTCTAGAATTTTTCTCCAAAATTTTTTTTAACAACTCGGTAAAATCTCAAGTTACCAAACGAGGCAGAAATATTTTTTAAACTTTATACACTATGTCTTTGGAAGCCGTTATAATTACAGTTAGCAAATAATTACATGAATGAAGAGTTAAAAGGAGGTAATTCTCTGTCACGCAAGACTATCAACTAATTTGATTATTGGCATATTCTAGGAAAATATTAAGGATATTTTTGCTCATTTTCTACAATTGATAGCTGATATTCATTTTTATTTACTGCATGTGTCAGTAATCAGCTGTTTTGAGAATAAGGTGGTAAATGACATAGTTTTGCATATTAAGTTGTATAATAAGATTTTTTATCAATAAAGGAACACCAATTCTTTTATCTAGCCATCCAATGGCATAGTTTCTACTAACTCCATTCCAAAAATATAACGCTAGCAGCAAATTTAACTCCTGCTTTTAAAATATTTTTAGAGCAGATAATTCATTTCATGCTTTGGTTGAAAAATAAGTGCAGCTATTCAAATTTACCCCGCTATGATTCCGCTAGGCATATAACTCTAGTAATATTTTATCGTGATGCATGTATTGACGACTAAAGTCAATGAGGGTAAAACACGCCGTTGGAAAAAATACTCCAAAGTAAATCATGACCACAAAGTTCAAGTGTATAAATTGAGAGATAAACTGATACCAAAGCATTCTGTGAGGACTTCCCTTTTCAGGAAATAGGGCTTAGTTTCTTTCCTCTTCTTATTGAAATATCCCTCAAAAGCCATGGCTCACAAAATCTTACAATTATTTACCGGTGTAGAAATAGTGGAATTAGATTTTAAAGTTTTTCAACCTGTATTATATAGCACCATGAAGTTTTGCGTTACTGCAAATAAGTTTCCAAAACCCAAAAATAGCGCGATACCTGGATCTTAGGCCGGTCCATGCTATTAGTAGTACAATAATGAATATAGTTCGAAACGAGATAGTTTTACGCCCAGCGGATACTGACTCTGGCTTCCAATCGGTGGTTAAACTACAACACATTTCAAGTGAATGACGAAAGGCCGCAGCTTGTAAAACTTCAGCGGCTTCCATGTTGCACTTGGCTTCAAAATATGAAACCAAGAGCTCGCCTCGTCGGGCAAACTCGAAATTTTCCGCGGTTATTGCCTGCTCGCATCAGAAAGTAAACTTATGCCGCCACTCCAAGAAGTTTTCATTTTCTCATGAAATGCACTTTTATTTCGGATGCGAAGAGTTGGCGGAGGAAAGGAGCAAGGGAGGGTAGTCGGGAAGAGAGAGGGTCGCCGGCAGGATTTCGCACCATCTCTCCGCTCGCCACGCTTTGCGGTCGCAGATGGAAGCGAGGGGTCGACGTGTGGGCGTCGATGGTTGGAGGGAGGAGGTGGGCGTGGGCGGAGGGCGGGGGATGGGGAGGAGGGAAGGGGGTGGGTGGCAGAAGAACGGGCCTTTCATTCGCCAGAGGGCAATGCTTTCCGCATACTCGCGTATGCCTCGAGAGGTGGCGCGCCTTTTAGGGACGCGCATATATCTTCGCAATGGGCTTTAAAATGATGCACGGCCTGCATTATCGGGGGAGGAGAGGACGGTGCGAGGCACCCCTAGAGGAGGGCAGCTTTGGGAGAGAGAGAGAGGGCCGCGGCTGCGGGGACAGAAGTAGGGAGGAGGGATGAAGGCACGGATCGGGAGAAGCGCAAGGGCGGTCAAGTACAGGGGCACTGACACGATACGATCCCACCACCGCGATATTTTGGAGCATCGGATTACGACCAGTGTCAATAAATCATTGCGAGGATATCCGATGCCAATAAAATTTAAGAGAAGACAAATAAGACTAAAATAATACTAAAACAAGGTTTGCGTTGCCTGACTAACACTAACCAGCAGTTTATGTGGGCACACTGCTATTTCCGCAGTTAACTAGTGTTCCGACTGAGTATAGCAAATCAAAAACGGGTTAGTTGATGCAAGTAGTCACTGTGAATTAACATCTCAACGGTGGTTCGTATACCATTAAAACTAAACGTCATATACGGGACAGATCTATAAATACTTATTTCTGCTTTTTTTCTCACCGTCTTGCGTGAAGGGAGAAAAACTATGAAACGTGAACTTTGAAAATGACATTTATTCATAGCGAAACGATATTTTAAAATGTATCAAAAACTTAAATTTAAGAGAAATAACAAGGTTGATTTTATTGTTTTCTGCCATACTTTATTTAAAATCGCTAAGCTAATTATGGCTCTGCACTGATTACCGCATAAAATATACATTTATAGCAGCCATCTTCAAACATCTAACACACCTTCCAAGTGCTTCATCGCTAATCGAACTCAGCATTCTCCAGAATACCGATCAGTGTCCGTAATCAATGCTCGAATGACTCGACTTTTAAATTTAAACGTGAGATACAAAGTTGAAAACAATATTTTATGGACAGCAATGAAGCATTCGCTACACTGAGTGCAATGAAAAAATAATGATACCACAAGAGGGGGAGTTATGAAGCCCGTGATACAGCCCCTAAGTTCAACCTCGACTGCAGAGCAGCAGAGGCATTTCAAAGGCCAAGAATCCTAAATCTATGAAAATATATTTGCCTTTAGAGGATGTTATTCACTAAAGTCAATGTCGTAAAAATTCTATTTTAGTAGTTTTGTTACCCGAATGCTTAAACTGGTTTGGAATCAAAAACATTTTAACTAAAAAGATTGCGCCATTAAAATATTAAACAAAATTACTGCCCAGGATGTTATTTTCCACTTATTTTCTGGATCACGCAACGCAATGCAGGAATTAGTTTAAAAATTCAAAAAACTGCTTCCAGCTTCGTGAAGTGTTATGAGGCCTGCAGTTTAAGTATTTTCTTATACACGTTTCCAATCTTAGAAGCATAGCCAAATTAAAAGCACAAAAGGTTTTAAGTATTAAAAGCACCAAAGAACGCAAAAAATACCAGTAAATCAAGTAGGGACGGAAATGCAAGGTGTTATGATCCATTCAAATGACGAGTTATGAGTAAAGCATGCTCCCTTGCAGGTTTTAGCATATTTTTTACTCCAGGTCGGGATAATCTACAGCTTCACTGTTTATTCTATCCAAGTGCACAATTAGCCCTCTTCGTTTGTGTTGTTATTAGAGAGTTTGAAAAAAAGGGGTCGGAATAACGATCTAAATGAATGACTCAAGAGGAGGAGGAGCTTTTTAACGTCTTTTCGGGAAGACGGAAGAAGTGCCCAACCACGAAGACACACACACATAGGAACACAGCGTTCCAAGGTTCCTACCCAAGCGCTCGCCTCCCGAGGATTACCTGAATGAGGAGAGGGAGGGAAAAGATGGGGAGGCCCTTTGGTTTGAATGCGGAATGTGGAAACGGGATTGAATGAAAATGAGCGCGGCCTTAGACGGCGAGATGGGGCATTAAAAATTGAGATGGACGGCGGTCGGCCGCGCATTCATTCGCCGGACCCCGGGACGAAGAAACGCGAGAACAACCGCCGGGGGGAGTGGCTTTCCGTTCCCATAATACCACTCGCATTATCGCGCCAATCGAAAAACCCTGCCCCGCGACCGGCATTTATTTCTATATGTATATTATTTTTTCCTTCCCTTTCAGAGCTTTTTCGGGGAATCATTTTCAATTCAGAGCTCAAGCGCGGCGGCTCATTCGGCGTGGGAATAAGAATTACATGCGCGTGAGTTAAGGGAATAATGAGAGACGGGGTAAATTCGAGATCCTTAGCTTATTCAATGGGAATGGGGGTCGTCGGATATTTTTTTCTCCCGCTCGGGTTCCTTCTCTCAAATCCTCTCCCTCCTCGAAAGCCTTTGGGATCCAGGGAGGTGAGGATGAAAAAATGCAATTTCGTTTTAAATGACTATCGTTTCGAGGTGCGGAAGCAGAAGACAATGTCCGTTTCCAGTGAGTGAATGATTTTGTGCCACATCTTTGCTCAAACTTTGGTGAAATTATCGATTTTTTGTGGAAATGTAAATTATTACACCCTCTAGCTTGAGAAATCAATGCTTCCTAAACAAGCACCGACGATAAGTTCTTCTACTATTCATATATCTAACGCTGTCAATGACCACATTACTGCTCAATATTATGCGCGAGGTGAAAATAAATCGAGGGTCTACTCAACTGTTTTGTAATCAGGAATGAAAAAAGGGGATGTAAGAAGTGAAGATGTTTATTATAAAATGTACCATAGGCATGAAAACTCTGATTGTCAATTAACTTCCATTATAGTATAACACGGAACGAGAAAAGCAATGCGCTAAAAAATTATTGATTAATTAATCGTGCATGCCATTCACTATAGTAATATTCATATACTTTTAAGTGGTAAGATTTACTTTATTTCACAGAAAAATATTTTGGTTGATGATTTATTCGTATGTCAGCATATTAATCCAAAACTTCTAACACAGCGCCCCTATGGGTAAAACTTGGAAATAGACAGGGATGATCTGTTAACTATCTCAAGATAATGGGAAAAAAGCTTTTTAGGCTAGAGGCCAAAAATATTTCTCATCTGCAAGGTTCATAGGACCTTCAGCAATAGCGGTAATGGTAGCAACTCATGTAAGCGAAGTTATTAATATATTACTTTCTTCCCAGCCTCAAATGACCTCGGAGGAATCCAGCGCCCTAAAATGGAAAGAAGAGTCACTGCATATTTTGATGCAATGTTGAAAAGAAATTTCAGCGCCATATTGAAAATAACATTCACTCTACAAAGTTTATTCCACCTTTAAGTCTCAATTCTTAAGAGACAAAATTATGAACTCCCGGCCCTTACTTAAAATATTTTCGAGATGCATTTCAGTGGAACCAGTGATTTTTTTGCTACCATAGAATCAGCAGAGATGATATTCCAGTATTATGTGATAGAAGGGAAAAAACACATATTCCGCCTGTAGCCGATGATATTTTAGAAATAATAAAAGGAATGAAATCCAACGTCACATAAACGGAATCCATCCGTGGAAGCGAAGCACTTATTTAAAAACGCATTCGTCTCCTCCAAATGATACAGCTCCCGCTCCTTTTTTTAAGTGTTATACAACGTAGCCATCTTGCAAACTTGGCAAGGATAGTGATCCTCTCTCTCTCTCGCTCTTTCTCTCTCCTTCCCGGAAAAAGGATCAGAGCACGTGTAACGGGAGATCCGTCCGGAACACCCCCGTGTCCGCATCCTCGCCGGCGCTCCATCCCTTTCGTTCCCTCCCCCTCCAAACCCCCCCCCCCACCACACACACCCACCGCTCCGTGCACATAGATATTCCAACGCCACATCCTTGCCCCTCGCGCGCACACATGCCTCACACCCCGCTTCCCGTCGTCCTTTGCGTGCTCACCGCCCCTTCCCCCGTCTCACCTCCACCTCACCCCTAACCCCCAAACTCCATTCGGACTCGGATTTATGCTGCCGTCGTAGGCTCCTAGAGGGATAAGTAGGAATGATTCAGCAACTCCTCTTTTCTTCCTCCCCCTCTCTTTCGCCCTTTATTCTCTGGGGATCCCCATTCCCTTTCCCTCCACCTTTCTGTTCCCCCCACCCAAAGTCCTTCGGCGTAATCTCCTTTTCTCCGCGTTATTCATGTTTTCCACCTCTTTTGCAATTCTTATCGTTTGTTAGCGATGGTTAAAATTTGGAATGCTCCTCTTCTCTCCAAGAAAAGTGCCTAGTATTCCCTCATTGACTAGTCTTGTCTCATTTCCTACGCCCATAACCATTTGTCACGATCATTCCTCACGCTCTGTGACCTTAGCTAAAAAAACAGCTTTGTGCAGGCACATGAAACATGTGGAAAGTATGAATAAAAGGAATCTTTTTTTCTATTTTTTTTAACATGACTGGCGATTGGGAATCCTACGCCTATAAGTATATTTTCTTGGCATTAGCTACTTGTATTCTGTTACTTTTATTCATGATACATGAAGGCGCAATTGCCACTTTCCCCACATTGCTACAACCGATCCAGGATTTAGCATGAAATACCATTTTCAAGATATCATGCCGAAACCTGGTCGGTTTGCGAAGTAAAGTGAGGAAATTGACCACTGTATCTCCATTCATAATGATTTATAGTATTTCCACTGCGTTATGGCGGAGTCTTTAATACTCTTGTAACTTTTAGCTATACTTTCCTATAATTAATAAGTGTATGACTACGAAGCGTTCTTTTGTCAATTTTACGCCAACAAATTGGGTTATATGGTTTACTAGTACTCAGGTCGTTGGAACAAAAAATAAACTTTACAAAAGTAAAATGCGTCGCTTACACGAATTAAAATTTATGACATCAGGTATACCTTGAATAAAGGTAAAGAGAAAAAAATTATTGCGTGGGGAGTGTGATGTATACGGGCATCCAGTACTTCAAATCCCTACGATGATGAATATATCTGCGATATTCTCTACTTTTGAATGCGACGCTCCACCCGTCGGATTAGAAGCCAGGCAGTGCGCAGTGTGCACACCTGGAACTCAGTGTTTACAGTTTACTCACGCCAACAAATTTATATTAGTACTCCCCCAACAGCCATGACCTAGTTGCATGCGTAGCGGTGAACTAGCTTAATGGAGATATACCGATAAAAAATATTTTCCGCGTTGTTATGCGGAAATCATTTCAAGTGTTGAAATACTGGAAAAGTATAATTTAGAGAAAAATAACAGAGAAAATTATAACCAAAGTCGGAATATATCAGAAAAATGTTCATATTAGCAGTCATTCAAGCTAACAGATATTCTCGCCTGGTACATACCGTATATTCATTGTTCATCCAGCATTGGAAATATCAAGGTGTTCAGGAAAGCTGAGTGGAACCGTATTCTAAAAGTATTGTGAGGTTTTGAGGAACATTTGTAGAACTTACCTGAAAGAAGAAAAAATAAACTGATAAAAATCCAGTTACACAACATACAATATATACCCAATAAAATACACAAATGTATTACACATGTATGTATATTTCTAACAATTTTTTGAATATGTCGAGCCATAACACATAGTATACATTCACATACATCAAGCAGTTATCGTACAATGGAAAACAAGGAGCAATTGATGCATTAATTACGAAAATTTTATCAAATGTTATGCACTTTTACTAAGTATTCTAGAATTGCATTTATAATTACTCTGTTCAATCTGTTGCTTGACATTATTATTTGAAATACGCATGAAATTCCTAAGAATATCATCAAGTAAAATACAATGCTTATCAAAGAAATCTATAATTAACTATGTATGTGAACAGTAATAGAAAAGAGTAATGACCTTACCTTTATGATAGAAACGTACTTTAATGCCAAAGAAGTTTTCTATTAAATTTTTTACAGAAAGCGTACTCCTTACTTTGCATTGCGCCTCAGGAAAACATAGCAAAAAAGATAATTTCTAATTCAGTTGTTATGAAGCTTCATTCATGTCCAAAATTAAATTAACTGATATATAAGTTCAATAGAGCCACAATAAACCTCACTTTTGTATCAACGAGAACATCATGCTCCGGGGTCGAATGTCCAGTCAAATTGGCTTAATTTTTATTCAGAGACAGCAAAACCATGATAATGTTGAATAGTTAAAAGGCAGTGAGTGAGTCCAGTTCTGCCCATGAACGTAGGTACTCAATATTTTTTTTTAAGTTTGCCACACGATTTTGAGCGTAGCTACAGAGCCTCTCCATCACATTTATATTTTATGGGGCCTGGTTCTAATTCTTCGTTCGTCAAATTATTTTGCATTGCCATAATAAAATTCACATAATGAGGGATGAAGTGACGCCAATTTTCCTACCACGAAAATGATTAACTAGATACTTCTTTTACCATGTAAAGTACAGCAGGTGGGAAAATACAATTAAACATTATGGGTGAGAAGTAAATCTTAGTTAAGGAAACTGTAATCAGATATGGTCTTATCACATTATAACATTGATGAAAAGTACGAGATTAAAATTCTTCTAACAATAAATGCATTCCAACCTGCTATCCGCCATATAGTAATTTGTTTAAGAATTATCAAATATAACACATTAAAACCAACATACATGAGAGGATGTAAAATATTGTCTTAAATGTGATAATACTGGATATAAGTCTAACGCGTGAAATCTTATAAAATCTAAAGATTGTAAAACTGAAAATCTGAGCAATTTAGGAATATTATATTTGATATTCATCACACCGTACATTTTTTTATCACTAAAAATACATGAAAATAGCCATGTGGCATATAAAACTTCTCCAAAAATAAAGTAAAGTGCGCGACGTTTCCATGATTAAAATAATCTCCTACATTGTTCATGGCAATCAAATCCGACTGATGATAAACCTATGACCTTCCCACTTTCGGGTCTAGCCACCGCACTCCCTTTCCCTCCAGTAAACTAATCTCTTTCGCTTCCCACTCACCCTTCGTGTCCTTTTCTACTGATCCTACATTTCATCTGGAAAGAGATTTGACTGCCGTTTTCTTCCCAAAAAAACATCAGCCTCAACCTCGCCTTCGAGAGGGTTTGGTTGCTCGAAGATCTCTTCTACTCTCCGCTGAGTCCCGGTAATGGAGATTCTCCCAAACGATAGGGAAAAGGAAAGAAAAGCCTTGTTGGCTATCGGGTTGAATGCTCGCAGCCCAAGATTTTGTTTATATCTTGCAAGATTTTCAAGATTAGATAGATGAAAAGCGTGAGGGTCGGAAGTTGAAAGACCTTTGTATATTGAAGCATATGTGTCCAGTTATACATCCTTTTTGAGAAATTACTTTTTAAGGTGGATTTAGAGCAAATTATAACTTTGATAACTTCAATTTTTTGCAAAAGAGTGATTTTACCAAAACCAAATGTTTTATTTCGAAGCTCTGAACCGTAACTTCATTTTACTACGGAACCCTCTCCTGTGGGATGATTTTAATGTGTGTTTTATTAGCTATTTAAAATGAAGAATTATGTTTTTTACCATTAGATTGTAGCAGACATAGAATCAATGAAGATCATAAAACTAGATTTCTCAACGTTCAATGCTTTCAAAAGAATTAAATTCTTATGGCCAGGCAAACAGTCAATAAAATGAAACAGAAATATGAGGTATGACATAAATCATTTTACTTTCAAACGTTTGTCTTTCGGTGACTAGAGCAAACAAATTAAATATTCGTTGAATGCTCAGGAAATTAGTTCATACCAAATATAATTCTTTTTTCCCAGTACTTAAATAAAGCCATAAGAGTGTTATGGCTAATGTATTTCCAACGCATATGATGGAAAAGTATTGTTTCCATAATTCTAATCAACATTCCTGAAATAAAACCTACTAAAACGTGCAATGAGGTTGTACCCTGCATCTTCGGCAGGCCTTCACAATTTACGACGCTTTGTTGACCTGCAATATGACCACCGCGTTATAATCGGGAGGATATCCCCTCTTTTTAAACCGAGTTATCTAGCCAGGAAGTTTAGATGAAGTACCATTCTTGAAAAGAATGGTCTGAACAACTTTCTTCTAAGTACTACAACATTGAAAACTCTTCCGTAGCCATTAATAATAATCCAGGTATTGCTCACGTCTAGCAAACAGAATATGATGGGGATGTACCATTTCTTTCCCCTTACTGCAGTTCTATACTCAGAGATAAATCAATCTAAGAGATCTACAGTCCCCATCTTGCGGTTGAATTGGTAAATTAAGTTTAACGCTGGTACAGCTACTTTTCTTTTATTTGCCGAAATTCGCAGATTGGATCTATCCCATGAGAATTAGACATAACGTTAACGACGTTAATATCCTTCCATGGCACTGCTAAAAGATTTTCCGCTTTTTTGACTCTTGCATCATATACTCCTACCGTTCCGAAAATTTAGAGCGGATTTCCATTGAAATAATGACTAAATTTTTCTAAACATTAGCGCTCAGCCTCGTATTAGAAATTAATTAAAAAACTGCAACACCTGATAAAAAACGATGTTTCATTTCAGGAGGGCACACAATTTTCAAAAATTCATTTCGCAAACCTCACTTTTCTACCAAAATTACTTTTTAGCCATGGAGGTCGCCCATGTAAACAATGCCATTTGATAGGTAAACAAGTATGAACATTAGCAACAGTAACGTGGCAGTCTTTCTTCGTGCGAACGAAATAAAAAAAATGTATTTTCAAGCCCCATTTCCAAAAGAATACAGAATGTAGTGGGTGAAGGATACATATGTACGATTCATAGGGAAATAAAAAAGCACTGCTAAGCAATTGCGTTCAAGCATTCAAAAAAACGTTAGAAATCTTGAGAGGATATTTCGGAGCGGAGGTTGACAGATGACAATTCATTTCCCGCTGCCTTAATCCTAGCTGAGATTCTCTCTCTGCTCTGTCCTCCCATTCCACTCTTTTCGAATCACCACCCTTTTACGTCCCCCCACCACAACCCTAAAACTCGCCATTCCCACCTATACCTCAACTCGTCCCTCACTAATAAAAAAAAGAACCACGACGCCATTACAACCTTCACTTCACCCACCCGTCTACCCCGAGAACGGCCCTCCCCTTCAAACCCAGCTCCACACCCCCGCTGCCTCGCCTCCTGCCACACCCACCCCTTCCTCCTGACCCTCTCTCCCTCGACACCACCACCCTCCCTCCCCCCCGGCTCAAATCATCCGACAGAATCGCCCGCCCCCTTCCCCCCCAAACCCTCTCTCCGGCCGACCCTCTCCTCTTTATTTACCATCGGCTCCCCGTAATGAAAGCCACAGGTTGGGTAATCTCCGCGACCGCGGAATTGTTTCTCCGAATGAAACAGAAGAGAGCAGATAAGAGAGAAAGAGAGGCGGGAATGGGAGAAAAACTGGGATCGCGGGAGGGGTGGGAGAGGAAGAAGAGGGGAGTGGACTGCGTTTCGGGGAAGTTATGTCTTTCTCCTCTCAGGAAGAGAGGAGGTAAGATGAAGGGGCGAGAGGTTTTAGAGACTTTGGATGGGTGCCACGCACATGGTGATCCTTCCAGAGATTGGTGGAAAATGAAAAATGAGGAAAAAAAAGGCGACCGCACGACGAATTGTTAAATTATCTCTCGCCCTGGGGCATTCGACGCGGACACTAGACCCCACCGCATGGCATGTTGAAAGAATGAGTAGAAGAATAGGCGTGGAAAAAATTCTTCTTTTTTACTATCTATTTCCCGACAAGATATAGAATGCAAATTCAATTTCTTTGCCAATTGCTCTCCATGCTAAGGAAGAAAGAAGGAAACAAAAGTGCCTACCTCGAAAAATTCAGATTGTGCATCCAATAGCCTTAGCTCCTCTTTCTTCTTCGCAAAATTTCTTCATCACAAATAGTGAAAGAGCTAATAATAGCTAACTATAGAGTAAGCTGTAACGCTTTAAAGTTATCAACTGCCTATAATATTAGACAAACAGAAGTATGGTGAAAATGCATTGTAGTAAAGAAACGTTTTAACTGTACGCACTGATTTACATTATTCTGAATGATAAGATGTGCATTAAGTTTAATATATAAGTTAAAACCTAACAATAGCCTAACTTTCACATGGAAAATCCCTAAATCTCTTTTATAACGAAGAGGTTTATACGCTGTCCTTCTTCTATACCAGGAATCTTGCATGTATATCAAGATATACTTAAAGGTCATTGGATAAAATTAATTTATTCCTGATAATAAAATTTTATCTTGTACTTAATGATTTAGTCTCAGTGCGCGATTTCGCAATCAAAATCAACGGCGTGGGAGTTTTCTAGCCATATATAGTCGAGAAGTTGCACAATACCTCCACAGCATGAAGTGCCAAAAAGGTGACTATGCTTTCGAAAATTTAATACATTTAATATGCAATTATTTCTCATATTTTGCAAGTCTGTTTGCAATGATCCTTAGCAGCTCTGATAGCAAGGAGGTAAGTAACATCAACTATCGGGATAAATTCAATGGTGCGCTCAGGTCTCGTGCTGTTTTACGTTCGGTATTTAGCTGTCGAACGTAATAGAGAGCTTTACTTATCATTTAAAATAGTAGATACTATGTAAACGGGCATTATTTACTAAAAAAAACGTTGCGCTACTATGCTCCTTTGCCATATAGAGGCATGTAGTTGCATTTCCAGTATAAAACCTTCTTTAGCATATTGGAGTGAGCGTTATATATTTTCTTCATTCCTTTATGGATTCAAATTTACACGAGGAGGGAATTGCTGATTCCAGTTTTAAAATGAATGCCAACCGTCATTCAATTTTTCCTTGTGCATCTTTTCTTTTATCAATAACAAGTATGTCCAATCACATGCTTCTTTCATGCATTCCCAAAAAAACTCCTTCCTGCTGCCGTAAGTTCCATAATTTATTTTATGTTCATCCTTAAGAACCAGAACTCAAATCCTAAATTTTTGTGTACTGAAATATCAAAAATATTATAACCTGTAGTCGAAAATAATTCAACACTTGCCAATCTGAGGTCAACAAATGTCAATCAAATTTTACAAACAAGAAACCATTGCATGAGCGCGATCAAATTAGTAAAGGTATCATTATAAACTTCCACTCTTGCATTCTATACTTGAGACTACCCATTCTTAAATTATGATATCAGTTTGACTGCTGGGAAAATAATGAAATCCTCAAGGAAAAGGATTGTTAAAATAGACACGGCTTTTAATTATTAAGAAAATCACAGCAGAGCACAGCACAAAATCACATCAAACAAGAACAGGACAGCAGTAGAGGGTATGTATTGACGCCATGTTTTGACTTCAAATGTTTTGTTATCTTCTTTAAAATCGCTTCGAGAGCCCCTTCGAAAGTTGAGAAACTAATAAGCCAATCACAATTTTATGCAAATGGTTGTTTCAATCAAATCAATATTCCAGAATCGGTGTTCATGGGGTATGATCAAATTGTTTTTGCTGAAAATAATAACCAAACGTACTTTAAATGGAATCTTTTCATTGAGCAACGCCAATTTCTATTGAAATCCACATATCATGAAAACATCTCATGTTAGTTCACTAAAAAAGCAAAAGAGTAGTCCCAGTACTAATACCGATTAATGAAAACTAGCAAAAACCCTTTGAAAATGATGAGCTATTATAGATGATCACTACCTCCTCTTTCTTGATAAAAAATCAAAGTTGAAGTAAGTTTTAACCGCAGCGACCAAATGCTATCTAGCTTGCATATTTTTTTCAATAATCAGGAGAGGGAATATTGTTTGTGTCAATTAGGAAAGACTTGTATTTGGGTATGAGTAAGATTTTTTTGAGTCGAAGAAAATTTAGAGCCCCGTAATGGTCGATTAGTCTGCTCTTATCGAAAGACGCAGAGGAGTCCATGATTTAATATCACAATCGACGTACAGAGACCTTGATATAAATGAGTTGCATAGGGTCGTCAAAATAGGATCGGAAAGCACAACAAACGTTCATCACTACCGAAATTAAAAATTAGGCCATCGAGTTGGGAGGACAGTATTATGTCACGACACCAACTCCATTCCATTTGCTTCCTTGCTTCGGCCAACAACAGTAATATCTAATTTACAGACAGAAGAGAAGCTTATTTGTTTAAATATTAACATCACTTTTTAAAAGAGGAGCTTGTTTAATCAAAGGGATCGGTATTTGAAAGGTAAGTGGAACGAATTTCAGATATCACTTCCTAGCATTAATACTGAAAAAATAGTCTTATTAACCGTTTATTAAATCTACTTTTTAATTCTTTAACGTGTTTGTACCGAGCGTATCTTTTTGAGATAACCAGTGACATGACTGCAGTCCGCCGTATTTAAAGAAGAATATCTTTGCAATAATTTGCCATCAATATACCAAACTTTAGAATATACATCTGTATCTTATTTATGATACTGACTGATGTCAGAAGTAGATTAAATGCTGGGTGCACAGAAAATGGGGAGAGTAGGGAAAAAATTAAGCACACAGAACCTCAGGAGAAAGTGGTACCATTTACAAGATTTTTGTGGAGTGAGATATGCTTTTTGTCTAGTATTTGTTCTAGGACCTAGAATAAAAACCGGGAACATACGTTATTTCTTACGAAATAAACATAAAATAAAATATAACCAATTTCATATTTCATTTTCCCTAAGCAAAGGAAATCATAGAGAATCCAAGAATAGAGTTTAGCTATTAGCAATTTATTCCACTCTGATTAATTCAAAGAAATATTTTCCAATAATTTCGGAGTCAATAATAGTGCGAAGGTTAATTATGCATTATTTCATTGGATGAAATAGATCTAAATTGCTAATAATTAGCTAAAATTTTGCGTGAGAACTAAATCCACATTATATTATGTATAAATCCAATTATATTCGCACCTCTACCTATGAATATAACTATCACTCTGCAAAAGTTTATTCATCCACACTTAACCTGTGCATCAAGGTGTGAGATTTGGTATAAAGGTTTATAATGTCTTTCAAGGGGTTCTAAAGTGCACCACGTCAGCCACTGAAATGCTGCCAAAAAAGAAGCAATGGATTGAAATATTAACTCAACCCATAACGTAAACGAAAATACAACAGTCACCCTTTCAACACATAGGATAATGGTGATATTAATAATCTTTAATTTTCCCCTGAAATAGTGTTCTTCTCTACAAACAAACCTGTTAATAAGTCACTAAACAGTGTGATTGGTTGCATGTTTCAGCGTTAACACTTCCTTCTTTTGCTTTCAACTTGCTTTCATTCCATTTCTATGTAGGTTCAGCCTTTCTTCAATATTTTTCTCCACCAATCCCTGATTTTGGCTTTCTCTCACTCCCTGCCTCTATCTCTCAGGTCCTCCACCACTTTCTCTTTCTATCTGACTTTGTGTCTGTCTACTCTTTCCAGGCACCACCAATGTCATCACTCACTCTCCTTGCCACGTAGTCTTCACTCCTTTCGACATGACCAAACCACCTCAATCTACTTGTATCTTCTTACATAATTGTCCCACTTCCAGTATTTCGACATATCCAACACTTATTTGATCATATTTCGGGATTCCACACATTCACCTCAGCATTTCCATCCTTGCTACTTCCATTTTACTTCCTTTTGCCGAAATGGTTGCCCTCCACACCTCTACACTGTAATTCAATGCGGGACTCACTACCAATTTATTATATTCTACGACTTCCCTAAACTTAATAATCCCTTCCCTTCATTCCGTAGCTCATTTTTCCTGTTACACAACACACCACACATTTTCCTCTAATTTGATCATACACAGTGGATTCTATGGCATTTCTCAACAACCAGACCTCCATCTATCTCCAAAATTGCTCCGAGGTATCTGCGCCTACCCGTTGACTGTAGTAGTTCCCTATCCAGTCTCACTGAGGCATCTTCCTGCTGGTCGATGTCCACCATGTACTTTCCGACTGTTTTTCATTCCTTCATCCATTATAGTACCCTACTGGTTTTCAGCTTTAACAAAATTTAAATTTACTTATTTCACATCACGTATCAACCTTTCGAATTCTCATATATATCGACGAGTACAAAAAACACCATTAATTGAATCGCTGTGTACCAATAGTAATATTCAACTATTCAGCTTAGAATACATACAATAGGAATTTTTCCTTCCCTTCGTTGCAAACACGTCTATTTCTTCTGGAACTTGCGTGCATTACCTTCCTCTCTCGGGAGCAAGTGTCCAAGATGTTGCACTTAGAGCAAATTTTACCACTACCTTCCTCTCTACGTCAAATTCTAAATTTAGCGGCTGAACAACGGGAGGGCAATTGTGAGGGAAATGCCCATGAATGGCGGAGTAATAGGAACAGTGACGAAGGAGGGATCTGTTTAGACCCCTCATGCAACTCAATACCCGAAATACAACTTCTCAGTGCATCTTCTGGGAGCTTTTACAAGATCGCTGAGATCGTCCTATAAATGACTTTAATACATCACATCTAACGACCGTTACATCAGTTAGATTCTTTCCCGCGACTCCACATTGCTGGGACCGCAGCTCAACATGCTAGCCAACATTTCCTCAAATCCCCGGCCCTTGTCTCACACAGCAATCCCTGCGCCACCTCCCGCAACCCCGCCGGATTTATTTTTTAACCACCGGCCTCCACCTCCTCTCCAACTTTCCACCCCGCAACTTCATCCCTTCGTTACCATTCCGGCCGAGTGAGGGCGGAAAGGGAGTGTTTTGGAGTGGCTTGCGACGTCACCCAAGTCCCGGTCGTCAAGATGGCGGCCAGCGGCACTTGGGCACGGACTCGTTTGCATTGGTGATGGTTAGGAGGGAGATTAGAGAGAGAAGACGAGAGAGAGAGAAAGCGGATGGAAAAGCGAGAGAGGAGAGTGAAGGGGGTGGAGGAGCATAAAATGTGGAGGGGTGAATGGGAGGGATAGGGGAAGATTTGAAGCTGGGAAACAGAGGGAGCAAAAGAGAGAGAGAGACGTCAGAGGAATATGGAGGGAAAAGCAGAGAGAACGGGAGAGGAGAGGGTGCGAAGTTTCGGGAGGACATGCGCAAGGGAGGGGAGAATGAGGGTTGGTTTGAGATTTTGGGTGGGCAGAGAGAGGGGGAGAATGTTGAGAGCAGGGGCGTGAAGCTCAAATGTGTGGTAAGGAACGAGGGGCGCAGGAGACACGAGAGGAGCGCACGGCGGTTTATGGGGGCGAGGCTGAATCGTTTGCAGTGAGGATTAAATGTTGAAAGCAGGGAGAGGAAGGAGGGCGGAGACCACTTTTGGTGAGAGAAAGCTGTTCTGAATCAAACGGCGTTCGCTCATGCATCCCGCGCATCCATTCGTAAAAATACCCACAATCCATGATGCACGTAGGGAGGCGGACGTTCTCCCATTTCGGATCCATTGATAAAACATTATCAGCGCTGGAAATCCAGTCACAGATTTGGAAAAGAGATTTTAGCAATTGTTAGAGCGTACATAATCTTCAATCAATGTTCATATAAATTTTCCAGAAATATACATTACCTAAGTTTCGCATGCTTGCACTCATGAGAAACGTCGCATTGATAAATCTAGCAACTGAAAACACTACAGACTGTTACAAGTTCACTTCATCATAGATTCGTAACAGCCCGGTTCTCCTATTTTGTCCTCAATACATACAACAGGAATTCTTCCTTCTCTTCGATAAAAAGATTCTTCATCCATTTCTTCTAGAACTGACTCGATCTCCTATTTTGTCGATATTTCAGAATAAGAAGTGCTATAACAATCAGTATGCTACGATTTGCTGATGACATAGCTCTCATAGCAGAGACAGAGAAGGAGCTGAATAAGATGCTAACAACCATGGAAAGGACTATGGCCAGATATCAGCTGAAGATCAATAAGAAGAAGACTAAGATATTGGTGTGCAGCAAAAGAGAAGAGGCCAAAACCAACGTTAAACTAGGAAAACAGAAACTGGAAGAGGTGAAAGAGTTCTGTTACCTGGGAAGCAGAGTAACCAACGATGGACGAAGCAAGAAAGAAATAGTGAGTACAATAGCCCAGGCAAAGAGGGCATTCTTTCAAAAGAAGAATCTACTTACAGCAGGAAATACAAGCATAGAAGTAAGGAAACAGTTCATCAGAACATACATCTGGAGCATTTTTCTTTACGGCAGTGAATCATGGAAAATTACAGCAGCGGAGAAGAAAAGGGTAGAAGCATTTGAAATGTGGTGCTACAGAAGAATGCTGAAGATTAAATGGATAAACCGAGTAAGTAACGAGGAAGTGCTAAGAAGAGTAGGAGAAAAGAGAAGTCTGCTGACAACTCTAAAAAGAAGAAGGGAAAACTTAATCGGCCATATCTTGAGACACGATGGCCTGATGAAGACTATCGTCGAGGGAAAAGTGAACGGGAAGATTGGAAAAGGCAGGCCTCGTATGAGATATATGGAACAGGTTGTGAAGAGTGTAAAAGAGAAGAATTACGTAACAATGAAACGGTTGGCCGATAGAAGAATCGAGTGGAAAGCTGCGTCAAACCAATCCTAGGATTGTTGACCAATGATGATGATGATGGTTACTATGCGAAATGCTGTGCTGTATTATGTTAATGTTTATTATGATATAAAAATGATATAGTGCATTGAATCATTAGTGAAAAGTATTACACAGCACTACTTTGCCCAAAATTACTATGCGAGGATATAGTTCTCATTTTCATTAGAACATGTATCTGGAGCATTTTACTATATGGCAGTAAAGCATGGACGATAACAGCAGCAGAGAAGTCAAGGCTTGAAACATTTGAAATGTGGTGCTACCGAAAATGATGAAGATAAAATGGATCGACGGAGTGAGAACTCAGAAGCCTTTAGTAGAGTGGGAGAAAATAGCTGTCTGCTGAAAACCCTAAATAAAATACGGGACAACATGACACGATGGCCTAAATATGACAACCGTCGAGGGAAAAGTGAACGGGGAGAATGGGAAAGTATGCCTCGCATGAGATGCATGGAGCAAGTTGTGAAGGATATAAAAGAGAAAAATTACGTTGATATGAAGAGGTTGGCCGATAATGGAATCGAGTGGAGGGCTGCGTCAAACCAATCTTAGGATTGTAACCGATGATGATGATATTCCTCATCGCTAATATAAAAGGTACTGATATATTAGAATAACGTGGTAATTAAAATTTTAGAAAATGCTACTTCCTGGACACCAATAGAATCGATACGTAGAAGGCAAGTAGTACATCGTTTGGATGCATATTTCAAAGCTATAGATGTACTTTCAATTTGAAAAAGCCAACATTTCAGGACCAGGATCGTCAATAGTAAGTAAATTATAACCAAAAAGGATGCATGCAAAAATAAATCCATTGCTTATCTTCTCAAAAATATTCATTCATATCCAGTGAACAATTTCTGCCCCAATAATTTAGCCGCTACAACGCAGAATAAAACGTAGATGTAATAAACAAAAGTTACTGATTCCGGCACAGGAATACCCATTGCAATGCTTCCCATTATCAGCGACACACATCAAACATTACTGAAGATGCTAAATAATTTTCATTCTACATTGATGAAATTAAAACTCAAATATGATTACCCGCTAAGATCGCTATAGCTATTATTATTATCGCTAAGATGTTTATTCTATGAAAGTTTTACAAAAGTAACACCGTGGAACACACACCCATTAATTTTGGCTGGCATGAGTGCTTGATATTCTGCTCAGAGCCCTCAGAAGAGGTCCTCATTGTTGCGATGACGTTTTTTACTGGTTCTAACCTCTTTAGGATATTTGTAAGCTTTCTCTTCCAGATATATTCGTCCTGAACGCATTAGATGGCTCTTCTTTTCCCATTTTTTTCTGCAGGAAATATTTCATCACCATCAATCTAAAATCAGATTACCCTTCCATATGAACAACATTTTATCTTTTCATTCTTTACTACTCGCCCCAAATATTTCTTCACTGGCCTTCCTCTGAAATACCATCCATTTCCATTTAACTATAAGGTAGCAACATCTTTGTTTCCAGGGCAAGCCTGAATTTAAGGGATGTTTAAAAAACATCATTAATGAGTACATCACATTCAATTGCTATCGCAAAGATGCAGACATAATATTTCCTTTATTAATAAGAACAAAGAAACGAAAAAGTAGCATTTCTCGTAAATCCGGAATAAAAATTTGATAGGGCGAGGAGAAATTGTGACAAATAAACTGAAACTTCTATACCCAACCATAAACAGTGTATCACCGAAAATAAATGAGCGACCAAATGAAATCTCCGGGTGGCAGAAAAGGAGACCTTTCGCCGTTTTCCCCATTAACGAGAAACTTCTCGCGCCTCTCCTCCCAGCGAACGCGGCCAGCGCATGGCATCCCTCGCGGCGACCGACAGGACTAAAGCGGGCGACAAAACCGATGAACCGCAGCACTAAGTTTTAGCACCGCCGGCAGTCGGAGACGTTAAATTCACCCGACGCGCGAGACGCTTAAAACATTCGTCTTCCCACCCCGCCGGAGCACTAGGTTCCCTCGCGGTGGAGACCGGGCACAAGGGCGACTTCGTTGCGGTCATGCTCTCGCCTCCCCCTCTACGCAGAAAGAGAGAGAGACAGAGAGAGACACGCTCCGCAGGACGACGGAGTGAACAATAAATGCGGAACTGAGTGAGGAGGGAGAAAGACGGAGAATAAAAAGAGAGACGCAACCCGACACACACAAGCACACGGCGTCGTTGAGAGTGGGAGGAGATGGAGGCCACTCTCGTCGGAGGCGAAGCGAGACTCACAAAAGGGAGGGGCTGTCCCCACCACGGAGGGCCGCCCGTCCATCTCTTGTGCGTTGCCAGCGACATAGAGAGAGAGGGAGAGAGAGATGGACGTGGAGGGCGATTGGGAAACAAAAGACGGTCGGCAGGCCGCTGAGGCGGGCATCCGAAAGGGGCGGGGTGGGGGAGGAGGAGAGAAGCGGACGAGGACGGTGTGCCGCGCGCGCGCCGCAGATGCAGAGTCCTCTTGCGGTTCTGAGTGCAGGCCGAGTGAATGTTTAAAGAGGCGTATAACGGCGGTGGTTAGAGGAATGCTCTCCTTCCCAAATGACAAAGGCAGCAGCAACCTCTCACTCGCCGCCAGCGCGCCGGGCCCACCCCTCCCAATCCTCTGTTCCAACCCCTTTCCCCTCTCCCCATCTCCCGCGAAACCTCCCGCGGGAAACTCCTTGAGGACGCCTCCGCAGCGACCACTTGCAGTGCAAACCCCCTCCTCCACTACGGTCCCTCCCATTTCTTTACCCCCTCTCCCCAACCTACGAATTCTCTCCCCCTTCCTCCACGGCCAAGTGAATTCTCCGACATCTTTTTTTGCCTTCAGGAACAGAGGCGGGAGATATTTATCATCCTCGGGACCGAATACGCGGGGACAAAGCAACTTCATGCCGGATCAGAAATTACTGGTGACACTTCCTTGGAACAATATGGCGTGTTTTTGTCTGTCCACGTGTTTACGGTGTTCAAAGCTTATTAGTATGTAAGTCGTCGACTGCATTGTTTCTTTATCTTTGTTGCCACTAGTTTCCAAGCATTTTTATGCATGCTCAGTTTTTACTTCTGCGAGCTACTAGATCTTAGGCTGCTCTAAATTAATCTATTTCTTGACTACTCGAAAAATATAGACCACAAGTACCTACTTCTCATATAAGGCTGTGGCTTGTAGCCTTTTCTTTTGCCATTTTTAAACATTCTTTCCACATTTCCTCGGTCTTACGATTCCTCTTTTTCCATCGGAAATGTTATTCTTGCATATATGTACTAATTTGAAGTCCTGTGCATATTCTACTCTCTTCTATTCATGACCCCATCTCCGATGTCTTCTGTTCTGTAATCCTTTCTTATATTTTTACTCATTTCTTTATCTCTAGATGATTATTCCTTTATTTTGCTAAGGACGCTCAATTCTACAGTTTCCATCAGTTGTTTTGTTTTCGATGCTTCAATGTCTGTTTCTGCTGAACATAAAATTATTAGTGATCGCAAATTCTTGTCTTTGTATCCTCTCTTAGATGATTACTGATCTATATGGTATGCGGTAAACATCAGAAAATTCTATATTTTATCAGCGAATTCGTTCTTTCATTTCTAATCTGGATATTCCACTTCTTGTCACCATTGAATCTAAATATTTATTTTCTAATTTTAATTAATTTATGTTACAGAGATTAATGATGAGATAAACATTATATTCATAATTACAGAGAGGTTAATGATGATACATTTTTAACAGTGATAATGAAAACATATCCTTTGCCCTGTGATGGGCAGTGAACTAAACACTAATTGCATTATGTACATATCTACACAATACCCAGAGAGCCACCACAAGGTATCGACAAGTATTCACTAATTACAAGAAAATATAAATTATTTTTTGATTACTACAACGCCAGTTCTATTCCAAAATGCAAACTCTACAGATAGTAAATGAAATTCACCAACCAATTAATTATGTGTGTGAGAATTATGAGTTAATGTTAAAGCGTAGTTTTATATAAATGGATTTTTATTGATCTCACTAACGTCTCTGGTAATGTAGGAAGTAGTGACATTCTTCGCCGATCAGTTTAGCTACAATTTAGCCATCAAGCTGAATTACATGTCTTGTTCCTATCCAGAACCGCTCAGCAATAGTGAAGAGACGCTGTTGCTGATTATTTGCATCCCTATTGATGTTCATGTAGGCGACAACGTAGTGCACTGGAAGTCTGCCCCACAGTGTGACTGCCACAGCTGTATGTGACTTTGTATAATCCACATTGAATTTGTGAATGAACCTGATCCTTGGCCTTAAAGGGAAGGTTAACGGTCTTCGTGACACAGGTAAATCTTAAGCTTAAGTTGTGCTTCGCGAGAGCCCTCGTGCTTTTTTCCGACGAATCCGCAACATAAGATGAACGGCGGAGGTATTTTCTGGATGTGGATCCATGGTACTTTTAGTGCTATTTTTTTCTTCCACCTTGCCAACCGCCTTGTAAATCAAATTATGGTGATATATGTTAGTATGTAATGCTCTTCGGATGTATTGTATCTCCTTTTTAGTGAATATTCATCAAAACATGTAAGGTATTGGCTGAACAGAGTCCTAACTAGGATGATTAAAATTATTGGCATTCTCTGTTGAGGATAATGGCGTGAAAACAGCTGCATTTGCAGGTCGATATGGGTCTTCTGAGCTGAGGTTTCCACAGTATAAAATTTAGAATGTAATCAGGATATGTTCGCGAGTTATGTTTATTTCGAAAAGGTGTTCAATAGAGTGAGGTCGGAAAACATCATGAAAGTATTTCGGAATTTAGGAGTAGCGTGGCTAAAGAGGCGTATAAAAGAATTAACGACACAGTAGTTAAACATGGAAGTAAAGAAAATACTATTAAAAGTGTAGTATGGAGCGGGGCACTGTATGGCTGGTATATATGGGCTTTATGGATAGACTAGTAGACCTGCTGCCCGCTTTGCAGGCACTTTTCATAAGCATTTCGTATGCAGAGAGAAGGAAATGGTTTTTTTATAAATAGAGAAATGTGTCCCAATCTAATTATCCTATATGTTTTTTTTACTTTTTTCTACGCCATATTTTCATTATATGTTGTCTCCCACTCTCAAAAACCACGTTTTTGCATTTTTATCTGCACCACAAACTGCTAAAAATTCAAAACTACTACCAAATCATGCAGACAGAAAATCCACATTCAACGCATCAAACCTCACTCTTTTAGCTCAAAACTTGATAGAGAACAAAACAAAACGGATACAGAATGACTGACTGACACGGTACAAAATTAATATATATTAGAATTAACCTGCTGATTTAGCAACAAACATTAATACATAATAAACGTTTTATAACCTTCTTTCAACTATTATAAAAGTAGTACCTACTTCAAAACGCCTAGCTTTGAAATTCACATTTCATGCACAAGATTGTGGCCGGCAGGTAAAAATTGTTTTATTTCACATCGAAAACGTCATATATATTTTCATACTCACAAAATTGATTGATGAAACTTATTCCAATTTCTTCAACTTCTTCAATCCAATTTTTGTTCCTTCCAAAAACGTAAACATATTTACTTAGCAACGTAAACAAATTTGCATAGCAACTGGTTTTCCATGTTAAAAGATAGGGAAAACACTAATTTTTCTCTTGCATTTTTCTCTGCACCACAAACTGCTAAAAATCAAAAACTACTACCAAATCATACAGACAGAGAATCCACACTCAATGCACTAAACCTCACTCTTTTAGCTCAAAATTTGGGAGAGAACGAAATAAAATGGATACAGAATGACGGGCTGATGGACACGCTACAAAATTAAATATATGGAAGACGAAAACAGAGTTAGGACCTTGACAATGACGACATGAAGATGGATTGAAAAAGTAAGTTCGATAGAAAGGAGGACTAACAAGGAAGTATCAGAGAGAGTAGGAGGAAAGATTGTTCATTGAGGAAATTAGGAAAAGCTGAAATAGCGGTGGAGAGGGTAATATATGACGAGGGTGTTTAGAAAAACGAGATCGTGGGAATAATGTTGGGTAAACGCTGTCGTGGAAGGAAAAGAACGGCTATTTTGGAAAGATTGATGGAATGTGGGAAGTATTAGGGACCGAAGAGGGGCATTGTATGACATGTAAGGATCGTGGGAAGGATGTAATGCACATTCAAACTTTGGACGTGCTAACAAAGATAATAGAAAATTCACAGTGCAAGAAAATTTCTTCCAAAAAAGTGACGAATTCAAACACCTTGAAGTTATTGTTAGCTCAGAAAACAATGAAAAAATAGAAATTTAGAACCGCATGACCGCAGCCAATTGAAATACATATGCCATGAACAACCCGGTTGATGCTAAATCAAAAATATTACCCTACAACACAAAATAAAAATGAGTAAATCAATGATTATAGTAATCATTTTGTATGGAACTGAAATGGGAATAATAACTAAGAACACGAAGTGAAGAGTAGTGACTTTGAAAGCAAAGAGCTGACAAATTATTTGGACAAACTTGTGAGGGGAATTCATGGAAGATCAAACGTAAACATGGAATAGAAACTAATTCAGAACGTAAGACATCGACGCGGAAGTAAAAAAGGAAGATAGGTGAGAAGGTAATGTTGTTAGTAGAAACGAAGACACCATATTTGAAATCTCAAAGCATGACCCATAAGGAAGAAGACCCACAGGAAAGGCGAAATAACGATCGAGTGAACTAGGAGAAGCAGGGTTTAGGAAATATGAGGTGCACAGCGGAAAATGCTAAAGGCATGCAGAAATGGAGGCTGCTTTCTTGCGAAACTAAAGACCACCCCGGGTGTAAATAGACATGGGAGGGAGTGTGAGGTATTGGTAACTTTTCAGAAGTTTTTGGAATACAACAAAAAGGGATCCTATCGATGGCCTCATTGGACACCAGGAGACGTCAATATTATAAAATTATGCCCAAAACTATGTCCACTGTCCTAGGCGATTAATGGCGACATGGCGCCTTGAACATTACAAAAGTCCTTTTGTTAGTGATAAAAAGTGGTATCATACCCCAATTAGAAATTTAAGAACCACTCACAATACACAGAAAAATCCTGTGATAAATACATTGTCCAATTGATTAGCGTACTTAAATTTTATAATTTAAAACATTTACAACAAATTGAGAACCTATTTCCAGATTCATCGTCCTTGATTTTTGAGTTCATATATGGAGTTCTAAATGTGCCAGCATGTTTCGGTGACTCATTCTGAGACTCTCATCAGGGTTAAACGTAAAGGTTAAGTGATTTGACTAAGATGAATTAAATGATTCATTGATGCTATATACTTCTTTCCGGTGAGATAAAAGAAATTGTCTTTCTTCCGAATAATTAACTCGTTTTGCCAAACAATGATTATCATTCTTTGGGAAGTAGTTTTCCGGCAATTTCCCACTTCACCGGCGAATTTTTCTCCAGATCCCTATAGGCTCTTAAGGGCGCTAAGTCTTTAGCTGCCCTACAAATCCCTCGCAGAGTTGAATCGGTTTCTTCGTATCAATAATTCAAGCCAAATCCCAGCCCCAATAGCCTCGGGGACGTTCCGGAACATAATTTAAGTAGTTAGTTGTTTTTTTCCTGGGACGGAAGAAATTTCCCATTTATCAACCACGGTCGTTTTTGCTCACGGCAGGCGACTTTCCATCGATCAACGTCATCACCGGGCGGACTGAGCGTTGCCGCCATTAGCGACAGCAGCGGCTATCCGGAAGCAATGCACCCGCCGCGCCGCGCTGCCGCAGGCGCCGCTCTCAGGCGAGCCTTTCCATCGGCCGTACAAAGGTCACCTCCATCGACTGCCAGCGATCAACCCTCTCGCATCAGCTGACGGTCCACTTCAACGCCCACGGTTAAAAATTACTAAGGCATGAACACGGTCTCTAATATACGGGAGTAGATATATCACGCTCCCGAGACCAATAATTTACGCGGACGGGGTCAGTGAGGAAATCTACTAGCAAAAAAAAGGACGCTTTGATGAAAATGTATAAATTTCAAGGGACATTCACGAACGGAATGTAACTATTTAAGAAAAAGGAGGCACTTTTATCCCATAAACTATTTGAGTATAGGTCTTGAAACACTACTATGAAGGTTTAAACATGAATCTCCACGAAAATAATAAAAAAATAGTGCATTCCAAACTTTAATATTTATTTTAACGTTATTTTTTCAGCCATGGTTTCGATGCGCGATGTCATTTTCAAATACCTAGTAACAACATTGCATGTTGTTACCATTGTTGGAGAAAACAAAATATGGGATGTACAAAGTTTTAATTATTTTCCTGACAAGCAAATCCACAAAGTTAAACCTGAAACTAAAATGTATGAAACACTAGTATGAGAATCGTGTAGTTTTGCTGTGTAGTGAAATTCTTACGCCAAGAATTACCAAGTTCCGTGGATTAATGAGAAAAAAATATGCAGGACTATGTAGATCTCGCTAGTTGGTTAGTAGGTACTCAATACCTGACCTGAAAGGACGGAGTAGGTATGTTATGCACACTGCTCGTATTAACCAATGAAGCCCAGTGGTTATTATCGATGAAAACGGAAATGTATTCTAAATTGGAAATGAATAATGCCCAGAGGCTAATGCCTGAGGGAACGCGCAGATATGCGAGCGTAAGCGAAAGAGAGGAAGTAATATTGAGCGAAGGGAAACTGGAAGTGGAAATGGCGCGAGGCGAATGGCACAGGAGCAAAATGCGAACGGAAGTAGTAAAGGGAGAGAAAGATAAAGAGAGATGAGGTCAAGCAAGGCTGAGAAGTTGGAAAAACGGAAGAAATAGCAAGCGGCACCCGAGGTTTTCCCTCATGAGAGCACAAAAACCTAGCTCACGCGACTACAATGACACAAAAAGGTTACCTTCGTCAAAGCCGTCATGTGAAAGAATATGTTAGGCGAATGTAGTATTAATTTACAATAATGTTTAGAGGCATAAACCAAGTTTTCAAGGCAGAAATCAATATTTTGATATTATAGATTTTTTTGACGTACCTAAAACTAAAGTTTCGCTGTAGCAACTTCTCATTTTTCGATCCAAATTGCCAAATTTGGGTTGTATTAGAAGTAAATTAAGCCAACCCCGGTTGCCAAGTAGGCATACGGGCTGGATAGGTCACGAGTTTGAATCCCTGTCTGAACATGGATGCTGATGCCCTCTACGTATTAAGATCTTAGGTTACACGGTGGGATATAATCATATTGGAGCATCTTAAAAAATCTAATACTGCAAAAAGAAAACAAGAATCACATGGCAATGATAAAGAATAATATGGCATTTTGAAGCCAAGGACGGATTTCAAATACGTATAAGTACATGGGAAAAGGAGAAAGATTACGTAATTAGAATGGTTACGAAATCTACAAGATCCTATTTCACATAATTATTTGAAAGTTCCTTTGCATCATCACCCAAAATAAAATTTCAGTTTTGGTTGTGGGTCTAGTAAATAAAATTCTTGTTCTCATCCAAATGTAAAGAATGAGCATGAAAAAGTATAAGAATATGAACAGTGTACATCTAAACTTTAACACATTATATGAGGAAAATTAGATTTCTTCACGTGGTATACGCGCATCAGAATTTACACGACAGCAAAAGATTGATCAGTTATTGTTCGTTCATTGCTGGTAACATTTGCAGAAAAGAGCTCTCATACGCGTACGGTTCATTATTTCGTTATGAAAAATGCTAAACCTTATATTCTATGGCTCAGTTAGGGCGTACTGCACACGACTACTCGCTAAACACGCTATCGGTAGCGGAACAGAAGCGACAAGCATTTGCATGTCGATGAAAAAATAAATTCAATCATAATATCTATTTTTGTTTCCTGATTTAAGCCACTTGAATAAAATGTGGAATAAATTTACATCAATATGTGAGCGTAGAAAGCAAAATTTGCGACAGAGAAGGTAGCAACGAGAAAAGGTCCCATGAGCAAGCCAATGTGTAAAGGGAAATGCGATCTAAAAATATCAGACGGGCCAAAAATGTTCAAAGGAAAAAAATATTGATTTTCAGGGATTCTGTTTCGAGGGGAAAGTGAGCGCGGGCGAAGGTTTGACTTTCATCGGAAGAGAGAGAAGCAAGCGCATCATTCCCCGTGCTCCCACAGGCGCCGCGGACTCCAAAGAAATCGCGTGATTCCACTCATCCGAACGCTGGCATCGCTCTTACCACCGTTCCCCACCGCTCTCCCTCAAAGTCCTCTTCGGAGTCGGGATAGTGGAATTAATACGATGTCATACGATTAATACGACCTTTGGAGAGACGGTATTCGCAGGTAGAGTACTCAGATTTACCAGGGTTTATTATCGCAATGCATTCTGAATTTTGACTCTGCAATTAATTAAAATTACCACTTGGCGAAGATTTCAGGCTAGAGTGCTTGCAAAGGGTTTCACAATAAGAAATTGTCAGAGAATAGATTCAAACTCAACATCTGCAAGCATAAAAGAAGACTACTTTCCAAATTGACAGAACACGAAGTCCTAATATCAGGTCTTATCGATTTCTTTCATCCTTCCACCATGGACGCTAAATATGTAAAAACCACAAAAACATATTCCACATATCTATCGAGAGAATGAATTCCCCAGCAATGTCACGCAACCTGTATTATATATGTGTTAATAATAAACAGCCACATAAACAGTAGCTCTGATCTGGGTTTTTCTCTCTTCTCATTCGATTGAAGAATGATTGAAGAATTCTTCTCATTCGAGAAGAATTCTCTCATTCCAACTATATCATCTTCTCCCTCACCTTTTTAAGGGGATTCAATGGGCAATGATACAGTTGGAAATAATTCTGATGATGGTACCAACGAAATTAAATAATAAATCCGAAATCTACCTTATTTCCTGGAACCATGCGTAACAGCACCATATCTGTGAATAATCGATTCAAACGATGTGAGTCCTGGTCCGCAGTGGAATGATCAGCGTATATTCTGTGGTGCCAAAATGCCGTGCCAAAATGCCCTGCTCTTTGATTAATCCCGGGCACCAGGACGGTAGCTTCCACTTTCAACCTTCGACCCTCACCGGGGGACCTGGTTAGGCCGAGGCCTCACTAATTACACCCAGAAAACCATTGAACACCTACAGACCCCGATTGTCAGCATTTAACCTCGTTTCATAATAAAAGACGTACACCGGACATTTTTTCATTGATCGGGAGTAACTGATCATCCACCGAATACATATTATCTGTCACCTAGAATGAACACCACAAAATCCACCGGGAGAATAGAGACGGTAGTAATTATTCATAAATAAATAAATATGGAAAGATAAAAAATCTAATTTTGCTGTAGCTTCATAAATAATTATAGCTGCTACATAAAGTTAAATTGCATGGATGAAGGAAAGCAATCTGTCATATAACGTGACGATTCATTTGAAATGCCAAATCGTATTAGCGCCGGCACTAGTAATTGCGTGTAATCTCGAAAAAACTGAAGATTAAAATTTTCACATGCGTCAGACATAATTTTTACTTGCGTTAGACACGATTCCTCCACTGGAACTGAATACCAACAGAAGGAAATAATTTGGGGGTCCGATTCAAACTCTCGCCAGTGACATTTGCCTCAACATCTGGCGACGGCCGATGGCTCTGGTGACTTATACCCTCCCCCCTTAATGCAGCCATACATTTTTAAATAAGGATTCATGCCACCCGCTTTTATAACTTCCAGCTCGTGAAATATGCACGTGTTAAGCCCCATCACGGCTCCTACGTCCCCCGACCTTTCCACACTCCTCCGCCCCTCCCTTCCGTCCCCGGGCCCGCCCGTCTCACGTATGCCACCAGCGCTGACGCTCCATCGCGCCCCCGACACAGCCCACCCCCGCCTTTCACTCCAACCGTACCGCCGCTCTCTCCACACCGCACATACACGTCGCAAACCCGGCCCGCGAGCTTCTCTCCGACCCTCCCTCCCACTCTCCCCCCGCCACGACATGCATCACCTCCGTGGGCCCATCCGGCGTGCGAGGAACTCTCCTTCCCATCCCATTCCGATATCTCCTCCACCACCCCCGCTCTCTCTCTCTCTCGCCCACCTCCCCGGCCCTTCTACCCTTCCCTCCCTCTCCCCCCCCCCCGTCCCGCTGCCTAACTCCCTCCCAACACACTCCCCCGCCCCACCCCGCGACCCGGGCACCGCTCACATAATTAACAAGCAAGGTAGACGGAATCGATAGTCGGAGCTGTAAATGTCAGTCAGTGGAGCTGGGGCTGGCGCGGGCGGGAGCGGTTGGTTAGTGAGTGGGGGGAGAGGGACTCTGTGAGGATGGAAAGCGGGAATGGATGGCTTCCCCTCTCTCGTCCTCCGCCCCCGCTCCCTCTCATGCCTCACACGACCCCTCGCGAGAATTCGAGGGGGGAGGGGGACGGTTAAGCGAGCGAGGGGGTAAGGAGGAGCTCGGGAGTGTGTTGTAGAGTGGAGGCAGGAGGAGTGGGTGGGGTTGGGCGCTGTTGGCGAACGGACGTCAGGGGAGAGGAGGCTGTGATTGATGATCGGGCGGCGGTGATTGGAGGAAGCCCAGGCATTCGAGAGGATGGAATGGAGAGAGTAGGAAGAGTGGCTGTGCCCGTGTACGTGAGTGTGGGTGTGTATGAGTGAAAGAGAGAGAGAGAGGGGCTAGAGGAAGGCGAATGGAGGAGTTGCAACTCTCCCAACTAAGATCCTCGAAGGCTTCACTTAAAGACGCTCTTTGCTGAAGTTACCTCGGTGATTTTTATTTACCCTTTAAGGGACTTGGCGCAAGTAGGATGCTTAAGTACCCGTCTTGAATCTTTCAGGCGTATACGCGAAAAAAGCTCGCGAGATTCCTCACTGCACCGTACCAAAAATTCCTCGATACGTTGATAATTGTAAATTTTACATAGTGTACCAAATATTTACGACTGTTTTTTATTATGTACGTACATCATCAAAAACTTTTGGAAGATTAATAGAATTTAAAAATAAAATATTCTGTAAAAGTAATTTTGAAAATGTCATTGCATGAAATATTAAGATTTTCGAAGTCCTAAAATTTTCAGAAAATAAAAGAATGAAACTTTATTAGCTATATTCTAAACTTTTCATCAACTCTTAAATTTAATAAGGTAACCATAATGACTTGTTTAAAATACGCATGGATATCTCATGCCAGGAACTTTTCTCTCACTAAATATCTTTTCAAAGTTTCAGTTTCGTATACCAAATAGTAGCTTATTTTCTTTAAAATATTTAGATATTTTTGCCCTTAAGATAGAAAGAGCCCTTACGTGAACTCCCGATTGAATGCCATATTTTTATTAGATCCAAATCATATTAGTTTTGCTGATCCTTCCTCTGATTGTGACCATGCGTCTTTTAAAAAATCGCGCCCGAAATAAATTTCGGTGCGAGGTGATAATTACTGATATTCCTTTTTACATCCAAACTTACGTAAATCTCGCTTGTGTAGATTTCTTAGGAGTGAATGACTATGATATATGCTGCGACTCTGTTATCTTATTAATATTAATGTTGATGTACGGCCTGGTAGATTTATGGTGTACTCTGGTATTGAATTACAATTTAAATAAGGAGCAATGTGACCAAATTAACGGCAAAAAAACTAAGATATTTTATTGCAAAAATACTATTATCTTCCTATTACCAATAATCAATATTATCAATAACACTAAGACAGGAATCTATCCGCCAAATTGACTTTTGACGGAACGTCTTGTGAATGTAATTGGGAGCTTTAAGCTTCTAGCACGACGAATCACTTGATTAGACTTATTTATGATATTAACATATCTGTCTTATAACACGATGTCACCCGAGAGCCATACTTCATTGATGAATTTCAGGACTGGCAATGCATAAAAATGTGCAAGTGCAAATGCAGGTGAAAGAAGATATATGCGCACATATGTAACAAAAATTTCAAGAATTTTATCCGCCGAAGGTTTAGTGCGGGGCGTGCGGGGTGAGCTCACCTATCATAAAACCAACAATCGGGTTGAACACAGCTTTAATCACAAATAATGGGAAGATATTGTATCCTGTATGGAATTGCAGTGGCAATGCGTTATACGAGTATATTAGAGGCAATAGAGAAACCGTAATTTTTTACGGCAAATTTAATTTTAACATTATTCTCAAGTTTTAGGTGATAGAAAAGAACATGGAATACATGATTATTATGCTTAAAGAGATATTGTTGGAAACGTGCTCCGTTTGTTATCAGGGGCTGAGAAAACTGAAAGAAGTCAGACTAGTAAATAGGTTTACAAAATATATTAAATACTTGAAAGAATAGCTGATGGGGTGACATGATAACATGCTTTTAAGCAAGTTAAAACATTAGGATTATGATGTAAAGACTATGAAAAGCAATGTCAGCTTCCTGAGTCAACCGCCAATATATGGACTTTATATTGATGTTACCCGCTTTGAAAGGGAAACAAGCGATGCAACTGCATTTTTCAAGATAAACATGGAAATTTAAATGATTAAATCGCTATTTGTGACACAATCAAAGCTGCATGGAAAAATACACAAAACCATTCAACCGAGGCGTTTTGCATTAGCTTTAGTTCGGTCAAAGTGAGATATTCAAACTCGTGTGCACAGTGTAAGCCATGAGAGCCCAATCAAGCTCCGAACTTATTTGGACTAGGTTGCCCTGATGCCCTGTGTGACTCTATTAGCGTGACGAGCGAGGCAGAGTGCGAGATTCATCCATATTAATACCTGGCGTTGCTGACTTCTCATAAAGGAGATTGAGGTCCCAATATTCAAAGCCAAAAGATCATTTACAAGTGGATGGCATTTTGTAGGCACAGAGTCTGATAGTGACGATGAAAGGTAGAGCGCTTTTGAAGAGTGAAAATCAAACATCAAGGTTTTGTCTATAGTTTTATATCAATAGAGAAAATTTTAGAATATTAAAAAATTGATTATTAACCTTGAAAATAGGATTTGCATGTATTTTCTTCTATGATTCTTAGTATACGAGATAAAAGATGCATGGCATCTTAGTATACGAGATAAAAGATGCCATGCATCTTTTATCTCGTATACTAAGTCAATAATTATAAATAAAAAGATATAGAAGTCACTTTTAAACGAAAAAGAAACATTACGAAATGCTCGCAATATATAAGAATAAGACTTATATAAAAACACGCGTATGCACCGTTATCGTTTTAAATTAAAAAATGTTAACGAGCATTTCCTACTAAAGGTAACAGAAGCTCAAGTGAATTCCGGAGTCCGGAAAATTCATTTCCATTTTAAAGGAAATAATTTTTTTAAGGGGGTGTACATAATTTTTTCTGAAAAATTTGTTCTCAAAAAAGGGTCTTAGCCCTAATAAATTCTGTTAGACATATTCACGAAATGAATTAGACAAATGGGGCATCTATTAAGGCCGTTTTACACGGTACATTTTTTGTACAATTTCTAGTACAAACGCTTGTATGAGAAAATTACACCGTGTTAAGCGGCAAATTGTACGAACGCTTGTGCGATTGTCTGAATGACCGAACGGGGACTAGAACCTGCTATAATTCCATTCAGACATGCATACAATGTCGCTCAGTTTCATGCATTCGTTTGCACAATAAAATGTATCGTGCAAAGCGGCCTTAAGATACAAATTGTAAAATGGTGTTCATACCTCGTGATTATATTGTTTTTATACATAAAAACCCTATTCATCGATACCTGCATGAACGTATACAGCACGGTCCATTGTTTGATTCCTGGTCCAGTGGACCTTTTCCTAAAATTTTATACATATTTCATAGTGGTTCTTAGTAGTTGGTGTGAAAGATTTCAGTAATAAAAGTTTAAACTGTATTATGCAAATAAAAATACCCTATGAGGGGCCCTTACAGCTGCCAAGATGTTCCTTCCCGATATAGGTACTACCTAGGCTGAAAGTTATCTTTCATTTATAGGGGCATTTATGTTTAAAAAAGAATTAAAAAACCATTTAATACACTTTTTCTCTATTTTATTGCTCAAAAAAATAAGTTTCCTGATATGATTTCTTTCATATTGCAACAGTAGAATATTATGCCTGAAAATAAAAAGAAATAAGTTAGAGCATATTCTCGCAGCAAACTTTGTGAAGACTTTGCGAATGCCAACAAAATTATTGCCGAATATGATGCGTATTACGAAGTTAACAGTAGCCGAAGAACACTTCAAACTTGTTTATCTATTTACAATTAAGGCTATAGCAGATAAGAGTTTAAGCAGAGAAGAGGAGAAAAGATAGAACTGAACCATTATAAACAGAAGAAAAACCGGTGGGTGGCTACTTCTGAATTCCATTTCCGATACTTTCCATGCGTTTTCCGAGAAATAAGCATCTTTGCATCGAATATTCATTCCCTGTCGGCCAGTTATAACAGCCAAAAATGCAAACGGCCACAACCAAAACCTTAACTGTGGCCATTGGTAGTCAAAATGGTCAAATAATGGACAAAAAATTCATTCTTCCTTAGATTTTTATAGACAACTCCGTCCATTCTGTTTATGCATTATACCAGCAGTATGAACAGAGATTTTAAACTTCACATTAAATGACCTTATTTCATCGCGGGTTGAACCACATTTCTAACAGTATTAGTAGTATCGGTATCAGCAATTCAAAGTATACTCACTTTACCCACTATGAATATCACAATAGATTTGACACGATCAAATCTTCCCCAGGAGCTCAGAATGGTGCAGTAGCTACTGGTGTGGCTAAACACACCGAGGGAACGGGTTATGATTGAGGTACTGGTCGATTTTTATGCGGCATTCCAATCTCTGCGTGGGTGCTGTAGGGCGAGCTCTTCAAGTGCAGTTTGCCTTATCGGACGGTCGGTACGGCTTTAAATCGTGAACGCGTTGGCTTCTTTCCTCTACGTTGGCTAGAGAGATTAAAGCAGACGCCGGGTTTATCTCCACCTAAACTCCGAGCCCAAGAATCCTAATAACCATAAAGACACCTGGAAACCATTATGTAACCATAAGGTCGATCCTTCTAACAACATTGGCAGCATCATCTGTGTCATAGAGCAACGCTTGTACCAAACTCAATCAGTTACCATGGTGATAGATATACTCTGAGAGGAAGCAAGCATTTATCACTATGTGATTTAACATGGAGCAATCCTATGAATTCTCGCCGTAGCCAAAAGTTGTATAATAGAGAAGTATAGGGCCAAAAACTCCCTAATACAATGAAACATTCTACTAATAGCTGTTCAGCATGAACTAACAAAAGGTTCAAATCACAAAAAATTTGCCTGTTGAAAAATCCAAGACAGCCTCAATCACTTCCACATGAAAAAGACTTTAGATCGTTCACCTAAGCAAATTAATAGGATTGTCCAAAATTGCAGTAAAGAAGAATAAAATATTTTCTGTGAATATTTGTCAGCTTTAATATCTCAAATTCCTCACATATCTTCTTAGAACAGGTACTACAGCATAGCTGAATATGATCGATAGGATTTCAATTTTTGGAATGGCTATATTTCATTGGTGATAAGGCTAAAATAAGTAGAGAATAAAAAAAACTCTAATGCTATTCACAGAATGACGGGTAATATCCTTCCAATTTATGAAAATAAATGAGCCTGACATTGCTGTGACTGCAAAATACAATATCAAATTTTAACATCAAAATTCAATGCTGCTATTCACGTGGTCAGATACGATAGCTGCAGTCCAAGCAGCAAATACTCCGTCAGTATACCTCCGATGCGCAAGTATTAAATGAGCCATGTACATGAAGAGGCACATCAAAAATGACATATTTCCATAACCTGTGAAAGAAGTCATTTTTGCCAATGCTGGAAATTAACATCTTTGAACTCTAAAATAATAAAAAACAGAAAAACAATGCGCATGTGGAAATATCTGTTGAAATTTCACCAAAATAAATACTTCGCCTATGAGGCTTACATTTGCATTCTTTGTGCCTCGCACTTCCGCTAGGACTCATGAAATAAAAATGATGCGTTTCTACAATAGTAAAGTTTACCTCACACTAAAACTGTAGGATTTTCTCAGTGTTAAAACCTATTTTGAAACCAAAGGGTTTTATTTTATTGAATATGAAAGAAAGATGGCATGCATATCCGAGCGTCACCTATTTAACCAAATATAATTTGCCCGATCGACTACAGTTCTTCAACATAGTAAAACAACATGTTGAGGATGATGAAGAAATAAAAGTCTTCACTTCTAAACGCCATTCCCTCTGGCTTTGAAGTTTTACGAGAAAAGAACTCTCGCCGTCTTTTAAGGCATCTACACAATAACGTGAAATTCTTACAAGCTTAAAATAATATCCCCCGTGACGCTCCCTAAGAAACCCTGTTGATATGATTTGGAATGACGCAAAAGTAAAGCTAAAAGATAAGCTGTCAAGGAGTAAGAGATTTTTATCTCCCATGATGAGGTTCTTAGTCAAATGCGGAAATTTTGTTCTAATAGTCCTCTATCGTACCTTGGAATCGCAACGAACACCTGGTTATTTTTATAACAGCTTCCAAAGAAAGGAATTAGCAAGGAACGTCCATTGATAGATACATAAGATGATGAAATTATTTGATTGCATTTAATTGGGTCACGAATACACACAAAAACCAGAGATTCTGTAAACATTCTCCAAGAGGGAAACTACTGATAAATGCGGTGTAGATAACGTCCTTAACTCTGAAGGGTAGAGAGTGATTTATTCTCAATATTCCAGGTATATGGGGATCTGTTCTCATTCGCTGCCCGCATAAGTAATTCCTCCTTATCATGGATTCGGCTATTCATTACGGGTTACCATAAAATTTCTTAAACGTGCTGTAATTTCAGACCTCTAGTAGCAAGGAGAAAAATAATTTCTGCACGCTATCATACATACTTTTATTCCACACTTCCATATTCAGCAATAAGCCACCGGTAAACTCGCAGTTACAATGGTCCCGTCAAGAAACACACACACTCACATAATTTCTACAAATTCAGTCTGTTCCAGTTTTATTTTTTAGGAAAGAATATCACATCGGATTAGGCATATTAATGAATCTCGCCAGTTCCCAGCGTCTCATTTTGCAAACGACGATTACAAGTGAATTACAAAAACCCTTGACATCGATTTTCCTTTCCCTAAACGGAAGGAGGATATTGTAAATTTAAATTCCTCAGGCTATCCTAAACACTAGAATGTCTCATCGGAACTAGTTGCAGAGCAGTGGAAACGGAGGGACGCATCCATAAAAAAAGAGCAGCGGGAACACCGACTCCCTCCGTGGGGCCATAAATTTACTGCGCACAATGCTCCATCCGAAAAAAATATCGACCGAGATGCTAGATAAGTTAAACCAATACCCGATACACTGGATTTCGGCCAAGCATCTAGGGAAACCGGACCTTGAAATGGTTGAGATACAATCCCCAACTATTTTCATTATACTGCGCGTCTGATAAATCGCATGAGAATAAATAGATATACATATTTACAACCGGAAATATTGTATCCAGCAGCTGTACTCTGACATATGTAATTGAGCATGCGCAACCTGTAGAGCTTGATACTGGCATTAGAAATCAATGCCATAATATGACAGAGATTTAGGTAGGAAAGTAAGTACAGGAGAAGATACCATCCCTTGGGTCGCGAAACCAGAGTAAATCAACATTTCAGATTACATCCTATGACCATTCACCATAATTACGGAAAAATATGTACTTACATATTTATTTACATACTGACATTATTTAAAACTACTTGCGCTGGAATATCTATCATCAGTCTTAATCTTTTCCGCCTTATGCGACGCACATTTTTCATGATATTCCATTACGCCGCGGAGGTTGATTGGAAAATTGAATCGTGTTATCAGCATTTTTTTCACTTTCATTGCATGAATTTACTGTTTGACGAGACATACACTCTCCTATAACGTTGATAACTCATTCTCACGTTGAAAAAAATCGAGTTTTCTCACAATGCTGTAAAAGTTATGATTTAATTCACTACTTAAATATACTAATCTTTAATTTTCAACTTGCAATCATAAATTTTTAGTACACTGCGGAATACATTTCATAGTTTCTGTATGGCTAAAACCAGACACCATACAAAACGGAATATTTCGTCCCCTACTGGCTTGCATGCATTCGTAACCTCACACTCTCTCGCAAAATCAATTGCCGTGGTAAATCACAGCATAGCCAATCACCATCAACAAAATTATCAAGTAGCATTCCGGAAGAACTACTTTCGCCCAAGACAGTTTTTCTTCATAATGCAAATTTATTTTCTCTCCTTTTATTTTTATCTTTCAACAGACATAAATACTTATGTTATGGTTAGCGGATGATCGATAACGGAAGAAGTAATGAAAAATGCATTTTTTATCTCGTTACAGCATGCATGGCATGGTTATATTTTCACCACTCCCATGCTTTGCATCAATAATCTCCCAGGATCTTACGGAAATCTGCACGTGAGAATACTTTTTCTTACATACCCATAAATATCTTCATAACAGTAGGTGAGGCCAATCCCTTGAACAAGACCTTTTCGATCGCCAATAATAGAAGAGATAATTTAAACGCTGGAAGTAATTCCTTACAAGGTGAAATCACACGCAAATATACGATGAATATCACTTTGTTAGAACCTCTTAAGGGCAAAACCATGTCCTCCTAGATAAACATTTCGTTAGACTAAGGTGGTAAACTATAGATAAATGAAATGATAGATCAATTATCCATCACCCAACAAACAAAACTAACAAACCAATAATTTCCATTAATACCTTCAGAATGCTTAGCACTCTGAAGAAAAATGCATTTACTAATTTTCTCCGATACTTATAAATGACAATTACGCTTTACTAGGTAAAACAAAATCACAGGTTAGGAAGAGATGGTGTGCATCAATTTGACTATGCATCCTAATTTACGAATTAAGGTTGGCTGATTCTAGGTATGCATTCTCATAATAGAACACAAGTCTCTATGGAATACTTAAATCTGGAAATTTTATTTCTCCGTTTATTAAAGAGCAGCTCGCCATCTGCAAAATCAATGAATAGCTGATAAAAAATGTGCACCAAAACTTTTTTAAATTATATGGGTTCCCATTAAAGTTATGTATTTACGTGTTTAAAAGCCATCATTCTAATTCATTACTACTGTTTTTTGAATATAGTTAAATGTAGTTAATGTAAATATAGTTGTCGATTTAACTAAAGGCTAGTCACAATTAGTCTTTCTCACGAAATAATTGACAAAAATGTTATCTAAGTCCGCGTTATAGTTTATTCTAATGCAACATGAGATAGCTGCAAGATGAAGTTTTTTCACCTCGAAGTAAAAAAAATAGTTCAAAGTACAAAAAAACGCTTGATTTTTGGAGTTCTCTTATCATCGAATGCCTGCTTTCCGACAACCAAGGTAATAGACATATATATTGTTAGGAACGCAAAATCAATCCCGACTGGAGTACACATGAGGTTCAAAAGCCGAAATTCGGCATAGGTACACGAAATATCAAACCACACCATTTGATCACCACAGGCTGTATAGTCTACTATTTTGTTATCAGATAGAAACACCCGCGGAAAGTCCAGCTATTGATCAAGCTCGGCCGTTAAAATAAAATTAGCGCCCTATACACATCCAGATTTTAAAAAATCTGAGCAGTGATTCTCGCGATTAACACGAACAAGCACTTTTCAAACAAGTTCTTTGGCATCATATAAAGTACCTCCAATACCAACTGAATCGACGATGAGTGGTCTGCCGGGGCAATAAAGAAAGGAAAATAGTATAAATGGTTATCTATGTTAATTTAAGAAGTTGTTAGAACCAAAATCAACTTGCTGTTAGAACAAATCAACCACAACTTTCATGATCGTAAAAGTTAGTATTGTAAGAAACTCAGCTGGATTTCAAGTTCTACTTCATAATGTATTGGTGTTAAATATTTAGCCTACGGCTCTCAGTAGATTATTGACCGGATGTTTGGTTCACATTTTACTACTGCAATTTAAAATAAAAGTGACTGTCTCAAAGGGCCTAATAGTAGTGACTTATTGTCTTCATCATCAGTAGGGATGAAGGCAAATTCTATGACTCGAGCAAGGTGGTAGTAACTTTTATTCGTACGATGAATCGAAATACAAGTTATGCTCCACAATAACGTAACTCTTCAGATGGTTTAGCATGTAGACTTTTTCAAAAAAGTAGTTCTAATACTCCACACTACTCGCTCAATATGATGAAAGAACCGGGTAGCAGGAAAAAATAAGAAAACTTACACATAATTCCAATCATGGGGGCTTTCTCATGGCATTTTCCCTAAAGTCATCAATTTGGCCACGAATTAACATAGAGCGTAACACAATAGGAAGAGAGGCGGAGCGGACAATTTAATAACTCCGTAAATCCCATTGAACCGCGGCTTGGACGAAAAAATAAATCCTAGGTCAAATCAGCGGGCTTAAATTTTTCATGCAATATTGAGGATTAGAGCGACCAAAAAGTATGGCGTGAGGAATTGCGTGATTAATTTTCATCCGAGAGAGAGCGAGGAGAAGAGTGCACTTAGCCATCCCGTGGAGATTTTTTATTGGGTTGATGGAACTCCCCGAGGATCCAAGAACTCCCCTCGCCCCTCCCCTTTTGCCGTTCCCCACCGAGGGAGGGAATAAGAGAAATGAACGAATCAAACGGGATTCGGTCGTGGGAGGCACGTGTAACGGTCGTGACCGGCCGTCGGCCCCCCTGCGTCCTACGAGAGAAGGGCGGGGGACAGCACGCACCCCCTACCCCGACGCAGGGACCCCCCCGCCCCCAATCCCCTGTCATCCCCCTCCACTACTTCCCCCTTTTCTTCCATCCCTTCCCACCCCACCCTCGCGGGAAATTGGCTGGCACGGCAGTTTGGAAAGGAGCCAGAGGGAAATAAGGGGTGGGATGGGGGAAGAGTTGAGGAAGGAGAGAGAAAGAGGGATATGTGGAGAGAGAGGGAGAGAGGAAGGAGTGGAGGCAAGGTATTCGGCGTGAGGGGGTTAGGTAGGCGGTTTTGGGGTCCTAGTACGTGACTGCGACGCCTATTGTTGAGCCGACGGGAGGGAGAGGGGAGGGATTCCGTAGGTGTCTTTTCCTTTGGAGCGATTGAAAGCACACGGAGAGCGGGATAAGGGAGGGGTACCACCGTGGGAGTGGATATTGTGAGGAATAGCGGGTACGCGGGCAAAGGGACGCGTGGTCGCGCTGCCGATTCATTTGGGGCATTTTAAAAGTCACGAAATGAACCCTGGAGGAGAATCAATGCTGGGAACTAAATGGCGCAAATCTGCGGCCGCGGTTAAAACTTGATCGCGAGAGTGGATTTCATGTGGATCCGAAAAATGGGGTATCATTTTATGCTCTTGTTCGACCGAGGAAGGTTTATGGCGTAACTGCAGTCAGTGGGCGAATTGCTAAAAACTTTAGGTGATCTGGATCAGCTTGGTTCCACGAGAGTTGGATGCGTGTCAAAGGGCGCCCTCGGGTGGGTTTATTTCCCTCGGTCATACCGGAACACCATGCCAGTCATTCGAAGAATGAAAAGATATGCCTCCTTTACGACTCTTGCACTTATTGCCCAGAATAAAAGACGGTATAAAGAGAGCGCGCAAACATTGGTAGTAACTACTTTTTCTATATTCCGTCTATATTACACCAAGGAATTTATTTATATCACCTTCCAAGTGTCACGCGTAATTATTTTTCAATATGCGTTACAAAATATTGAAATTCATCATTTCAACGTACATAAGAGTAAAGTAAGATTACCTGAATACACGAGAAAACCAAAATAGTGTCAGAATATTATTTGAGAATTATTCTCAAATCTAAATCTATTTGTGTTTGTTTTTTAAAACGTGGTTTGCTTTACGCGACGTTACTCTTTAAACCAATTTGGAGTGCAATACAAAAAACAGACATCTGAAAGACTTACTATTCATGTTCTTCTCAATTCTAAACGATTATATTCCGTCATGAGGTATATATTATTCTATTTCTGCAAGTCAGAAATTTTTCAGACATCAGTGATCTCAAAATTTATCTTGTAAGAAGTATTTCGTACCATTGAATTGCTGGTTCGGAAGATTAGATAGAAAACTAGCCCCTTCTTAGCAAACTAAAACATTTACTCCCCAGGATGTAAGAACCTTCCGTGTTAGCCATATAATTTTTTCACTGAAGGAATGTTATCCGCACCAAAACTTCCTAACCGAGAAGCTAAACCTTTTCCATCCAAAGGTCTTGCGTCAAGAAGAAAAGAAAGATTGTCTGCCGAAAGCTGTAGGGAGAACAAAAGCAAACAGGGGAAAAAACGCATTATTCACGATGATCCCCTATCGAATTGGCAGCAATCAAGAAAACAAATGCATCGCGAGGAACCCAGAGCGTGCGAACTGAAGCAGGCGTGCATTAAGGGCGCGAATGTCCGGGTGAGGATTGATGGGAAAAGGGGGTGTGGAAGAGGGAGCGGTCGGGAAGGACAGGAAAGGAATGGTGCCGGTGTAGCAGACGACATACGGGCGGAAGGAGGGGGAAGGGGAGGAGAAGAGATTGAGGATGTGGAGGAAGAGGGAAGGAGAAGAGGGTCGCCAAGGGGGGGAGAAGGAATCAAGGGAACGGTGACGATCGTGATGTATGCCGGGGAAGCTTCGAGGTGGAGCAACTCCGAAAAGACTCCCTATCCGTACCCGTTCTCCAAAAAGAAACCCTTCTCGCCCCACCCCCTCCTTCTCCTCTCTTGCCTTTCCTGCTCCCCTCACTACTCACTCGTCACACACACCCCCTCCCCGCACGGCGTTGCCAATTTCGCGATTTTATCGCTAGATTAAGCGACTTTTCCCTCTGTTCGGGGAGACATTTTTTTGCGGTTTAGCTTAATGGGTTTGGATAGTAGGTATTTTTTTTGTTCCTTCAAAATCCCGCAAATCCGATAAAAAAAACGCACAAACGAGACCAAACCAAATAACTATAAATTATGCTGATCACGCACAGCGCGACGTGCAGGACTTGTAGGATCACTAATTCCATTCTTCTACCCAGTTTCAGCCACGGGGCGTGAATTACCTTTTTTCCCACCGGACATGTTCCGTTTCATTTCAATTCCGGAACGCCTCCGCGAGGTTAAAGATAGCGAAAATTTATCTCGGGTTTTAGCAATCAGTACCGCTCCTAGCGACAACAAGCGTCCAAAACCTTGGACTCAGTAAAATAATCCTGCAGCTTACTTTTGGGGTTGTCTTCGAAGGGATGTTTTGGCAACACTGCTTGTGCCCGCTCTATCTCGCTTGATCTTACCTTTCTCGCTCCCCTCTCCCTTAAGGGAACCCCTGGAGCATGGATTGGGCAAGGCCCCAAAGGAAGTCTGGTGACTGGTTCCTTAGTTCGTCCTTTGGACCAGGGTGAGTGAAGTTTGTAAGGGCGCGAGTTGGCCAGCAAGGGGGTGCGCACAGAGGTTTTGGGAGGTGGGCTGAGTCGAGTTTGGCAGCGGAGGGTGACTCATTTGGGAAGGGTAGAGAGATAAGGACTGGCGGGAGGTAGGGGGTAGAAAGTGATGGATGATTTTGGTGATCGCTGTGTTGCGCGGGGCCAGAACTTTTTGCATACTTCCGTGTCCTAAGTTCAAAGCGGTCACGAAAATCAACACCCTACTAATTACGGCAAAAAAGCGATTGACTCGAAAACCAACAACCCCCTACCGCGTAAGAGCCTGCAGCTAGAATGTAATCAATCGCTGTAGTCGTTTCATTTGGGAGCACATCACTCAAAATTATGTCCTTAGAAAGATGACCTGGATTTCCAGCAAAAGGGCATACGCCCGATAAAAAGGGAAAGTTGAAAAGAATAATCACTGCCAGACGCAAGGTAAGCATATTAATGTTAAGTATTTTGCCCACATATGCTACATTTACTCACTTGTTAACATTGATTTTTAAAAAATGTGTGATAATAAATTTTTGGAAAATGAATAGTTCTCCTTCTAGCACTTACAACATTAGGAATAATAAATTAACGAACGTGGAATCCTTTATACTCGTACATCTTGGAACAAGACAAACACACGATCTTGCTAGGGGTAAGCCATAGTGAAATAATGGGTCAAGCTAATCGTAAACTGAGATTCACGAAAAGAATGCTGGGCAAATGTGACGATCATGTACGAGAAACTAGCTACTTTTTCCTCGCAAGACATGATTTGGAATACGCTGCCAGTATATGGGATCCTTACGAAATAGGCTCAAATAATGGACTTGAGCGTGTGCAGCGAAGATCGGCAAGATTTGTAAAGGGACGGTATGATAACTATATTAGCGTAACCAGTCTATCAGATGAGCTAAAATCGAAATCATTTTCAGACCGTAGGTTGAAATTTAGGCTTTATTTCTAAAATAAATTCCAAAATAATATTTTCACTGACGACGTTAAAAATATTTTGTGGACCCCAACTTACTATGGTAGACTGGACCATAATCATAAAACTAGAGAAATTGAGATCCGAACTGGCACATTAAAAATGTCCTTCCATCCTCGTACAATTAGGGATATGAATAGTTGTCAGTGGTATAGTATAAAACAAGGATAGCAAAGATAGTTGCATGTTAGTTTGAGGACTTAAGCTAAACCAACTATAAGTATGTTTTTTCATGCTTTCTTTGTTAATTTTAACCTTTTTTAAATGTGAAGTTTAGGAAAGAATATAATTACTAATTCTATTTAAGCAGAAGTGCATTTTTAGTGTGAATTCACCCCCTGTTACACACCTTTATGGTGGCTTTCAGAGTATTGTGTAGATTTGATATAGATTAACATGCTATATTCCGTTCAATTGTTGTGAGAGTTTAAAATATGTGTTTTAGATATTAAAAATTGGAATCCGCAAAATATTTTAAAACCTTCTTTAGTAAGAATAATGCGTAAGGAGGAACTTGACACGAGTAACACGCAAGGACGTGATGAAGATACCAACAGCCAATATTTTATTGTTCAAAGCGGTCACGAAAATCAACACCCTACTATTAATAATTACGGCAAAAAAGCGATTGACTCGAAAACCTCCAAGAAATATCAAACCATTTATTACATTATTAATTTAAAAAACAGCTGTTTTGTTGACTGAGTAAATACCTACACCTCAGTTGAGTCCATGAAAGGGGAAACTATAGCAGAATGATTTGCTGCGTAATTTTAAACAGCAAGTCTAAATTTCTACTAAAATTATAACTATGTAATTTAAGAATTTGACGGTGAAAATCAATACTTTTTTACCATTAGACATCTAACTTCGACATACTTCGTAGTCAATCTCAGAAACCTTCGTAGTCAACCTCAGATTAGCCAGAGTTAGGGCTTTGGCTGAGAGTACCTAGCGGGAAGTAGAAAGTACTGGAAACCTTACGCTCAGCTTAGCGTCACAAGGATGAAAGGATGTTCGACCGAGATAGGGACGGGGACCGTTGCCCCGCGACAAAAGGAGAGATAGGACCTCTGGGAGACTGCAAGTTACGACGTGGCGTAAACCTGGGAGCGGAATAAACGTTTTTTAGGGCCAAAATCTTATCTGCTGTCTTCCTTTTCCACCAACATACTTCCTAGCCCGCAGAGTCTCGTAACGATGTCAATCATAAATGAAATACTTGGCCGGTGCGTGAAGTTGGGTGGCTGACGTCGGCCGTATTTGGTGTGAAGTCTTAACTCCCGACATTCCTGCTCCATAAGTCTCTGGGAACATTGCACGTCTTTTTTGCTATGTAGACATTATCCCTAAGAATTTTATGATGGCGTTTCTCCACAAAGAATACCAGCACAGATATTGACTTGCACTCTTACAACTAAATCCTTCGTTAAACATCTCCAATGTAACTGATACATTAATACAAACAAAATCACAATACTATTGGGTATTTTCGGCATTGGATGATTTCCCCTTTTCGCAATCTCAAAAAAGAGAGGATCGATTGAAAATGTTTACTAGATGTAATTCATGCCTCAGTTTATATGACGCTAAACGTTGACACGGCAGTTATTTCAACTACAATACAAAGCTCTAACTCGCATTGTGCTCGCGAAAAGAAAACTATAAATTACTCAAAATACAAAATGCTTCAACCATGGCGGAGGCACTGAACAAATAACAATGCCTATTTTTTTGCAACTGGAAATTCAATTTTTTCAAAGCACAATGAGACAGTTAAACTTCCTCCACTATGAATATACAATTGCTCTCGAAGGCTCTCTCGAGACAAAACCCATGACAATAAACCCGTACACATTCACAGTGGCAAAGAAAACAAATCCTTGGAAACTTGGAAACCATTTTTTTGATTTTTCATACTTCCTCGCGACAATGAGAAGAGTTCGCATCAGTTGCCGTGCTCAAGTTCCTCCTCGCCTTTTCTTTCTAGCCATACAACTGCCATCATCCCCCGCCTCTCCGCCTCCCTTCAGTGCCCCCTTTCCGGCTTACCCCGCCCCCTAGGAGAGGGAGCTGCAGCATCGTCTCGCATCCGCCATGGCAACGCACTGGGAACTCCCATAACCTCGCCTGCTTCCCCCACTCCCCCCTCCGTGGCCCCCGCCTCCCTCCCTCGGGCCAAATAGCCGCCCCTCGCGCCGCCGTTGACTCAATAAAGAGGCTGCCTCATAGGAGCACTTAGGCCGCGCTGTGAACTCCGGTGGGGAGAGTTTCCCGTCCGAGTAACTCCTGAAGATTCACTCGCCATCCTCCCTCGCCGTCGCCCAATCTCCCTTCTTCCCATCCCCTTAGCTTCCCCGAACCCCGGACTCCGTAATCGGCGGCCGCCTCCTGCTCCTTCACCCACGCCGCATTGAGCGAGTGGGTACACCAACTTCAAAATCCTCCTCCCACCATCGCTCCACCCACTACGTTTCCTCTCCTTTCGACCACAGATCCCTCTTCGAGTCGCTTCCTCTCTCTTCTCTTGCTCATCTCTGGGCCCTTTCAATTACGTCCAAATTATCAACTGCAGAAAGAAACGAATGGAGCGCTGAAAACTCAATTTCCCTTAAACTGCGTCCGGGTTCGTCGCCGTGAGACTCAAACCGTTCTCATCCCCTTATTCATATCTGACTTTATTATTTATCAAATTATTTATCAAATTATTTATCAACTTTTTGTATATTCGTGACCGATAGCTACGAATATTGATAAAAAAAGCAAAACTGGAAAATAAATATTTCGTGTAACCTCAATGGGACATCATTGCGGAACATTTACTATTACGTCTACAAGGTGCTCACTTTGAACGTTAAGTTCCCAAAATGTATGACACAAAATATTGGATAATATACCATCACTTATCACTAGTATACTCAACAAAAAAGCACGGAAAACTTATACAATATGCACTGCATAGAAATTGAAATAGCATGCAGCTAGGGAGAAAATTAGAAAATTTAGGATAATACGAAACCCTTGGGGCAGGGCTTCGTCAGAGCCGAGGAATTCAAGAAAATAACCATGAAAAATGGACTGACGTATACAGAAAGGAAGTAATCACTGCGTCTTTTTCAACTTTGATACCATATGAACCTGCGGGTGGGATAAACGAGTCCTCGGAATGGACTGCTAGTTTGTCAATCTGTCTTTCTGCCTTCTTATGGTTTGATTTGGCGATGTCATGCGGGCCTTGAGTTATAACCCTCCTCTAGCAAATAAAACCTTATCAATGACTATATTCTGTTTGAATGTTTCATAATTTGGGCTTTAAATCCCTAGTTGGGCAGACGCTAGAATAATTCAGAATAAGAATTTTATTTTTAACGGCAAATTTTCAGGAAACAAGAGGCTTCTCAATGTGATGTTGCATATTAATTCGTAATCAGCACATCGAAAAGTAATGTTAAATAAATATGAATATATTGTTTAACCTTCCTTTATTAGATTTTAACTATTTAAGAAATAAATTATTTACTTCCTGATGACAGTCTGTAGTTTTTCTATTATAAACTTTGAGATGATGGTGGTACCTATATGTCATCATAAAATAAGGAGAGGACAATTAAATGCCTTCAATTTGGTTCGATCAAGCTCATTATAACAAGTTTATTATCACTTAAATTTTGTTTTCCCGGATGCACGACGTCCGAAGTCAATTCCTGCGATAATTTTATCAGGAGTAGCGATCGAGTACGAAGTTCAGTGCATCAGCTTTATTTGCACTTTATGATTATAAAGTTTAATTTCGAGAAGTCCAAAGAATAAATATATATGCATTGTAGTACAATTCTACTAAGCTACCAATAGATGGAAACTTAAACTTTAAGATTACTGGTACCTGGTACTATATACTTTTTCCAACAATGTGATACCAAATATACAGGTCCTTGTACACGCGTGACACAGAAAATGCACTCATATTGTTTCTCGAAAGAAGTTTTATATTTCTTCGTTCTAATGCCTAATTGTCAGTGATTCTTTTAGATAGTCAGTGGAAAAGCTCCTTAATAAGTTATGTTTCAGTTAAAAGGAAATATTAAAATAATGATGTTCATTTTTGCACGTCAGATTCTAAGTAGTTAAATGAGCAAACATACTCCATTCTTGCATGTGCTTTGAAATAAAATGCAATGAAAAATAGAATTTACGGGATCAGAGGCTAAAAAATTACGTTTCCATTTCCCATGCCCCTCAAGCAGTGATCAAATATTTCAGGTAATTACTGAAAACTGAAATATCAAATTATTGTCTTTTTCATCCATTTTCATCATTAACTCTCGCGATCTGCTCCCAGTCATTCGTAGGACCATGTTGGCAGTCACGAGTCATCCTAAGACACATGCTCGCCCTATTACCTTTAAACGGAACGCTTTTCCGCTGCGATCAGGAGTACAAAAACTTAATCAACTTCCATCAAAACTTTATTGACACTTCAAATCCTCAGTTTTAATTCATATAACGAATTAAAGAGCAGAGGTAGCGAACATGGTGCGCCTGGAGAATGGCATTTTCTAAAATAAGACAGCCATTTTTCGCTGGATGGATCAGTGGCCTGGTTCCAGGACGGCTTAACTATTTTCAAGAGAAGTAGTTTCCCTACCATCATTCACTCATCCTTACTTCGGGTCAGCCCGCATAGGCTTTCCTTCCATTCATTTTATTTCCTTACTTCTATTTGCAGCCTCTTTCTTCACATCTCCCTCTCTCTCCTAAAGTATTCTACCTCTCGAAGTTTTCCCCACTTTGACCCTATCCGCAACATCCCTCCCACCCTTTCGATGCCACCCGCCCCGCATTTCTTGCCTCCCTCATTCGTCACCGCCAGCACTATCAACAAAAGAGGCGTATTCAAAGGAGGCAAGCATATCCCGTTCACATAGATATCCGTCTCATTCCTGCTTAAAATATATTTCTTGGGAAGCCCACACATTGCTTGATGCACAAAGAAAAAATGCTCCATTTAATACAACAAAGCAATTCATAAATATGCGTGTCATACACTGAGCGTGTGAGGAAGATTTTCCACACTCGGAAATGTTACGAGAGAACATGTTTTAAGATGTATTTATCTCATTCATTCACTTTCTTTTGCTTGTAGTTGAAAATTATGACAGGACATTCAAAAAATGATACTACAATAATTTTTCGAGTCCAAAAGAAGCTCTCAGTATGCGTGCAGCAACTCCGTAGCCATAGACAATGGTCTGATCCTTTTGGTTTAAAACCTTAAGGCGGCACAGTGGTAAAATGACTACCTTTCTGTTACTATACATCCTATTATCTAGCCAAAAATGATGATAAACAATATATTATAATTGGATATATTTTTCATCGAGAAAGCCAATCCACTTTTTTCACGCATGGCCATTATTGGTCATGTGTGAAAAAAGGCTCATCTCAGACAAGATCACTTAGGATATATCTGTGAATAATTTATCAGTCTTGTACAATTTTTTAGATGTCAGGTTCGTGGTATATGCCGAAAAGAAGAAACATACGAGTTTTGAAAATAGACCACTGGTATTTGTAAATATTTCTCTTTAGGGTATGAGGACTCTAATTCAATAACATGCAAAGTCGCACTGATGCTTTCGGCAAGATCCATGCAAACAATTTCCATGAGGTTCCACCAAACGTAATTAACAAGCTTAATGGTCTTTACTGTATCTTTATTGATTTAATACGTACGGTATATCACAATGTGACCTATCCAAAATCGTTTTCTTTCAATATTAACTCTTCATTCTTCATTATTTATTTTTGTCGGATTAAAATTTTACATTAGCATGCCATTGTTTTCAGCTAATCAAATGGCACTCATCTTGAGAAGAGCACCTCTATTGTCTTATTACAGCCTAAAATTAGAGGACCTTGAATTTGTTATTAAGTTTCACCAACTTCTGAGGCCATATCGCACCACTCAATTGGAACTAAATTCTAAAACAAACGCAGAACCTATGCCGGAGGTAAGATCTGAAAATGTAGCCCTCAGATTATCTAGCCAAAATAGCTATCTTATGTTAGTACTTAAATAAACATTTATTACTGCATACTATTGCAGGTACTGCACATAAAGTGAATTAAACAGGATGCTAATGATATTAAGAGCCAACATTAAAAATTCTGCCATTCTTTGACTTTAGCAACATAAAAATCATGTATAAATAGGAGGAACGATCAAAATTCAGTACTAAAAATAACTATTCGAATACATAGTCATCCAAAATAGGTACTTTGCTGATAATTTTATGAATCGAAATTCTGTACAATTACTGCTATTTTGCAGAGGAAGTATAATTAGAGAAATGTCCCGTAGTTATTGCAGATTCATTGACACTGGTGGCCATTAAGGATGCTCAAAACCAGCTCATGGTTCTAAAAAACTAGGCTTAAATATTTTTCGTAAATTGACGAATCAACATTTGCTAATATGGTTTACAGCTGTCAAGCTATCATTAAATAAAGATTTTCATGGAAAGTTTTAATAATCATAAATATATCTGTAACACAGCCATCCCGGGACCCCAGGGCACATGACTGCGACGCCAATCATTAGCTAAACAGTAAACATGTTAAAATGCTGTTTGCTTAATGTTTTACGGACACCATTAGGGCTAATTTTTACCGCTCCTGCTACTGCAGCACAAACTTATCCGCCTCGGAGCACTACCAGGAGACCCATAGGGAGAATTCGCCGTTTTGACTGAATAAAGCCTTAAAATATGCAGATTGACTTAAAATCTACGTATCCATCCTCGGGAAAAACCTCACCCGGCTCCCCCACACAAACCGATATGGCAAAACTCCACCGGGCGCGGAGGCTTTTTCCGCTCATGATACCTTTTTATTCCCCCAACGCTCAGCTTTCACCCTCCATTTCCCCGCCGCGCATGAATTTTTCCACCTTTATCCAGTTGTCTCGCCCCACCATGGATCCGCCCGGATTATTTTTTACCACCGCGCTTCGAAATTTCTCGCAAACACCTCCTCCTTTCCTTCCTCCCATCCCCTTGATCCTTCCCTCCGACGCCTGGCGTCGTGACGCCTCTTCCTTCCCCCACTCCCTCTCGGAGTTCTTCTCCCGAGAGCTCATCCACTCCTCGCTCATTCGCGCCGACCCCCAGCCGCCCTTTCCACCCCCTCGCACCCCCCCCCCCCACTCTTCCCTCCCAACCAGTTCAACGGTTCCCGGCGGGGAGATCAAGGCACAAATGACAGCGGGCGCCGTTAGCTCCTCACGCGATCCTCTCCAGCGTCGTGCCAGATGCCTGAATCTAAGGGGCCGGAATAATTTCGCGTTGAGGGAGAGCGAGGGGGATTCCCCCGGTCTTTTCCGCGTTTCCCAACAGAGCTCTCGGCCTGAATCCTAATCGCCCCTTGCACTCTTCCCCGCTCCCATGATTCCCCTCGGCACCACCATCAAGCTCTCCGCTCCCCCCCTTCCCTCCCTCTCCTCCCCCGCGTTTTGTCTTCCTCTGCCGCTCGGGCCCATCCGCCTCGCTCTCCCCCCTCCCCCACCTCTTGCTTAGCGCCTCGCTTGACTAACTCACCACGCCCCTCCCCCTCTCCTCCTCCTCCCGCGGGATTTCACGCTAACTGATCCAATCCATGAAATCTTCACCTCATATATTTTGAGGGGGGCTGAGGAGGTGGATTCCGTCTGCGAATACAAGAAGGCTCGGGGCTGGGCTGGAAAGGGTCAGAGAGGCGGTGGTGGCGTGTGGCAGCGGGAATCAACCGATTGGAAACGAGAAAGAGATGAAGCGGAAGCAAGTCCGGGGAAAAGTTGGAGAGACTGCCAAAAAATGTGCTACGGCCGCTGTATAAAGTTCTGCGCTTCCCCTTCCACTTAAAACATTGCGTCTCCGAGGAGGAAGCCCAGATCTGAGGAAATAAATGTTTCTCATATTTTGGAGGAAGGAAATTTTTGTTATTGCACGGCTTCACCGTCCAGAGTGGAAAATATTCCGCACATGGGATCTGGTGGGCCAGACCTCATTGCCACCCGCAGGGCACGTGGAAAAATTTTCCCTTCTCTGTCTCTTTACCTCTCTCTCTCTCTCTACGCCTGAATTCATTTATCACTACGAACAAGGGTATAATTTGCGAAAAAATTACGCTAATGCATATAATTTAATTTTTCCAGCTTTATGAGAAGACAATAAATATTTTGGGAATAAACAACACTCCTGCGATATGCAAATTTCATGAAATATTTAGAAATCTCGTTTTGACATTGCAAACTTTGCCTAACAATATCTAAATTGGAGGTATCTCTGGTCAAATATGATTTTTTTAAATTACATTTTTACGCAGCAAAAATATGGCGACCGAGAAGAAAATGAAAAAAATCGCAGCAATTGTGATTCAGATTAATGTACTTATGATATCATCATTTATGCGTCTATAGAGTGAAATAATTTTTTGTCGGTATCATTATTTTAGATCTAATATTTCAGAGTGACTTCTATACAAATGAAAAATCCATATTACCAGAATTCAAATATTTACATTCTTGCATGACACACTGAAATACGAGTAAGCGGGTAGCAGGCAGAGAGCAGATTTTATCTCCTTAGTTTGATTCACGGCAACAGAATTTCACATTATTTCACAATGGGAAGCGAAATAAATATATGATGTAGGATCAACATACTCTTTTTTATAGGTAATTCAATAACGATGAACTATATTCGTCCTTCTTGTGATGTAAATAGTATTCTGGAAAAAACATTACATTTGATATTTTCAAATTCTGGCATTAGATCTAAGGCCAACTTTTCGTCCTTTCTGATATCTTTTCTTCAACCCCGTTTGCCCCATAGAATCTACTACTTTTTAAATGCGTTACAAAGCAAAATTATGACCAAAGTAAAAATATAAAGCCAAACTTTCATTGAGTCAGAATAATTGAAAAACTACAATTTCAGCAAGTTATTCAACTATATATGCAATTCCCTTCTTAATATATTTACTCATTAATAAAGCCATGGCTTTATTCATGAAATCAATTCCTATTCATCCCATAGTCAAGCCATAATATTTATAGTCTCTTCTTCTCAAAACTTAATAGCGACTGGTTACTATTGAGTGCTAGCTTACACCCTATTGGTCCACATCAAGGACGCATAACTTGCAAATGTTTTAGCATTGTATTTTCAAGCTTTTATTCTGAGCTTGAATGTAGTAAAAAAGTGAAGTACTCTGCTCGGTGAACGTAGCTTTCACTTACAAAACTCCATCAATCACTTATCTAATCAACTTACTTGAGTGAAGCTAATCACAAGTGGAACATCCTCTCATTCATCTACACATTACCAACTTTCCTTATAATTACAACATTGTCCGAATCACTCACTTAATGAATGGCATTACTGTGAGACTAGTGAGGAGGTAGAAGAGGGACTAAGTATTTACTGAACAAAAATCTCGGAGTGAAATCAAGAACCAATCGCTGTTAAAACTTCATTGAAATGCGAATCGTGATCATTCTAGCGCCATCACATATGGTAAACCATCAGACAGAGAAGAGAAAGGAAGTATCTTAGAAACAAAATTTAGAACTTATAGTGTCCAGTGATTTTACTCGTGGAAAACAAAAATCTTACTATTTTAGACGGGTGTTGAGTTTCGGCCAAATGATGGAACTATTTGCATGAAACCAATTTTTCAAATGAAGCTCCGGTCGAACACTACCCACGGTAAAATCTGAAATGGAGGAGAACTAGGATGATGAGTTTTGTATCCATATCCGATTAAAAGATCAAATTCAGGAAATGATGTGAACATCAAGCGGTTATCATTCAAATTTAGTATAGCTTATTTCCCTTTGCAGTATATACCTCAAAGCTAGCAAACAATGATATCTGGGGTACTTTTCATATCAATCATAAGTGAAAATACAGAAGTGAAGTAAAAAGTTGAGCATCACATGGCAATACAACAGTAATACTCAATTAACAAAATATGAGAGCTGAGGACTTAGTGCATAGAATGTTTATGGCATGTGTTCATGAACGAAGTGCATTTATAAGTAGCCGTCATACTATGAAACACTTCTATCCATCTGTTAAAAGCAGTGGATATGTATTCATTCACCCACTCTCATATTTTGCTGAAAATTACGCATCATTTGATTTCCGATTGTTGGTCATCATAAATGAATATACGAATCATAACATTCAGTAAACTATCATATTCAATTTTTCCATCCACTAACAAATGTTATCTTTAAACACTATGACACAAAACAAGTAATGCGTGAAAATCTAAAATCTATTTTTTTGTGGTAGCACGATTTAGAGACGATAAAACAGAGAAAGAAGATTTATCCAGTGAAAAATAGACAATAACATTATAAGAAAATTTAATCTATCCTTAATTAAATTATATGAACAATAAACACAATCTTTTTTTAGTAGTAAAACCTAAGATGCTAATTACAATCCGCTCTCAATGGACTGAAAACTATAAAAAAGTTATTCCGACTTTTCTAAAGAATTAATACGATGCGGAAAGCTATTTCGTCTCCATCACATTCTCTATGAACTACTTTCCCATTACTGATTAATAGACAGGGTCGGGATTAAATGACACAGCACATACACTAATCAGCGATCCGTAATTCATATGTGAAGGATCACACCCAATCGGCCTTAAAATGTTTTCTCTTCTGCATTGCAATCCAAAATGGCAATCTGGCACTGGTTCTCCCTTTTCCTTGAATCCATAACCACCCTGCCCCCCCTAACTCCATTTCCTCCTCTTCCTTCTTTAGTCTAGCTGGTTTTATTTCTTCAACTTGATGCTTTCACGGAGCGGTGTGGAATACTTGCCGCCACCGCCTTTCCCTTCGACGTATGAGAATGAAGTGAGAATGAAACGGGGTGGATGGGGGAACGGGAGCAGGACGCCTTGGGGCACGGGAGGGAATCGGGGTGGGAAAGGTTGCTAAGAAAGGGAGGAAGAAAGAGAGAGAGTGTGTGTGTGTGGAAGGCTGCTTGGGGGGTAGGAAGCCCGGAAGGTGGAGGTGAGAGGAAGGGATGAGGAAAGGTCGAAGGAACGGACGAAATGGAAGTGGGGGAAGAGAAGACACGGAGCAGTGAGGTCGTGAGGAAAGTGAGAAACTAAGGCGCAGAAGGTGAAAGAGGGGGTGAAGAAAGAGAGGGAATGAGATTGAGGGGGAGGGGGGCGTGGGGAAGGAGGTGGTGAAGGGGAGGGGGTTAGAAAGCGCGGTCGGGAGAACAGATTCTGAATCGCAGCAAAAAAAATAAAAAGAGGGCTCTCCGGAGCTAAAGCAAACCTTTCATTTCCCACGTCCTACGTGACTCAATTTCATGGAGATTCAGAAATTCAGAAGTTGAGCATAAAGAAATGAGTTTCTCCCACCACTCTATTTTAAATATTCAACTAACTGATCTTCCAACCGAGAACGGCACTTGTTGTACGCACAATCGGGGAGAACAAAGAGCTCGAATGGGATAGGAATACATAACAATGCCCATTTCTCTTCAAAAGGTCTGAATTAAATATAATGCTAAGGTTACTGGTGGTTTATTCCTCATTTCCTGACAATTTTCTACATCGCTTCATCTCTGATTCTCCTTAAGCTTCATTATTCCGCAAAAACCAGCGGAATAAACAGGCTATATGCGATGATTGAACTAGATAAATCTGGTGGAAAAAAAGTGTTGCCGTCTGCGCAAACTCCTTCCTTCTTTGACTCTCACAATAAATCAAGCAAACCGTAAGTGAAATCTCCCTCCGGCGTCATTCCATTCGATTGGGCAAATATTCATCCTAGGCCTCCTTCACTTCCTAAGCGCTTTGCGAAAGGTGGTTTTTTTAGAAAGTATTCCAGCTCCAAAATTTGCGCGGTGGTTCATTTCGGATCCCTGAGTTTTATCACGTTAACTATTAGAGAGAGAGGGAATCTCATCATAGCTGCAATTCCAACCACCATCATATAGTCCTTAAAATACGAGATGAAGTGCATTAAGGCTATATGGGGAGGGCGTAAGAGGGAGAGAGAACAGTTTTCCGTTTCCCGTCGAGGAAGGAGTGAATTTTGAGCCTCTTTTTGCTTCATTTCCAACCGCTCCCCATCGCTTACATTTGGATATCCATTCCCCTAAGAGATTTAAGTTTTTGCGCCCATATTACACTCTCCACCCGCCCAATTGCCATTTCCATTAAAAGGCCCTCATTAATCTTCGACGCTTCCAACTCCTCGGCCCGTTACCCCCACCGGGATCGCCCGTCTCCACCTCCCGTCCTAACCCCACTCCCCATCCACCTCCACCGCCTCCCGCACCACCCCCCACCCGGCCCCCGCCACCACTTCTGCACTCCATTTGCTAACTTCTGGCATTTTTGGAGATTCTCCTCCTCGCAAGAAACAAGCGCGGAAGTGAGGAGAAGACGGAAAAATGGGTGGGAAGCAGGGGAAGAGCCGAAAGGGGGGCTGAGGAATAGCTCATAGGACAGGAAGGAGGAACCCCGGCGAGGAGAGATAGTTTGAGAGAGGGCAGAGGGCAAATATAATAAAGGAGTGCGGAAGGAGAGGGGGGATCGTGGGAGTGGTTGAGTCGGAGCCAGTAGAAAGTTAGAAGTGATTGATAAAGGAGCGGAGAGGGAGGAGTGCCGGAGACTGACTGAGGTGAGCAGAGAAGGAATTTAGGTCTGTGAGGAAGAACGTAAACTAACCAGTCTCGCTGAAACTATCGATTTTAGCTGTACTAACCAAGGGTCAAAAGTGATAAGAGAATAGAAGAATATAGTAAATTCGACTATACTTTTATGGATTCCCATATTTTAACTATATTTTATTAACTCAACTTGTATCAAAATTCAAAACTCATCTCAGGCGAACGAGGCACGGGTGTAATCTATTGCATTATAATCTAGCCAATTTCTCCTTTGCATTCATTGCAAGTAACACCATAAGGCGGCGCGAAAGATTTTCACTTTATCCAAGTTTTTTTCTTAAAGGTAATTTAACCACACTCAAGTTTCCACACATTTGCGGACCTTTGCTGTTTATAATAGTGCACGGTCGAATATAAATAACATTGAAGTTTTTGTCATAAATATGAAATAAAAGGAGCGTATTGATACTTTTGAGCGACATATTTGAGGCAGAAAAAAGAGGCGCAGTTACATTAGAGGTAAAGGAAATATAAAAGACAAGGACGTGCTGAGAATTCAAAAAGATACATTAAAAGGCGAGATGAGCGACGGCAGAGAGGAAATCAAATCAGGCGAACAATGCCTTTGTTTGGAATGATAAGGCTATTTTTCCCACTCGTGAGTGGCATAAATATAGAAATAATTAAGTATTCTGTATTAACGAGGATAACAGAAAAAAACGGATAGCACAGACGTCCTTTAAGTGACATTAAGAGATAACAGGAAAATGAGCAAAGTCAGCGTATTTAAAAATATATATAATTGTAGGAAGAAATGCTTTGAAGTATTCATACATAAGCACTCAATATTTTTAATTATTTTTGAGTAAAAAAGGCATAGTTTTCCTCATATTCATATCCCATGAGCCCACTTTAAGTACTTATTTTTTCTTCCATTAATTTCAAGGGGCATGGAAGACACTCCAATACCTTGGTGATGATAATGGATTCATATTAACAAACTAAGAATCTACTATCATTATTTTATTTAAATTTCCAAACAAGAATTAGACCTGCCTTACGCCACTTGCCTGAATATAAATTCGAATGGAATATCACCGTATCCGAATCAATATCTAATTATTCAACACTAGTAATACCCGCTGAAAGAATTTTTTTTGTAAAATACTTTATTTTTTTAACATATTAGAATTTTTCAATGCATAAATTCAGAATTCATATAAAAATCACATTCTTATTACTAATAAGAAATGTTTTATTACTTTTCTTATTAGTAATACATATTTATTACATATAAACAAAAACAGAAAACAGATTTTTTTCCTTGATTTTCCTGTTTTTTAATTAAACTATTCCTTTAACGTGATATTTCTTATAAATGTTCTCGAATAAATAACAACCTGCTCTTTGCAGCCATATAGTTTACTTTGATTTTTAAATAAATTTTAATTCGTGTTCCTGAGAATACCACAAAAACTGTCCAAGAGAAATAACCTCATGCACTAAATAAACATCTATATGATTAAATGGCAGCCCATGCGACTTATCAATAGTTATTACAAATGCCAAAATTACTGAAAACTAAATTCTCTTCAAAGTAAAAGGTTGTTGGGTTTCACTGAGTACCAAGATTACCAGTGCTAAAAAAACTCTTGTTACCATTGTTACTTCCAATTAAAATTGCAGTATGTACATAATTAATCTCACAAATATGTTTAAAAAATCAAATATTTTATCCACAAAAATAAATAGAGAGCAAAATAATGTTTTACCATATGACTGATATTTCCTGAATTTCTCAACGCGTCATTATATCATAAATACTTCCCACGCAATAAAATAGTGCTCTTGTAATATAACACGAGCTTACATAGAGCAGTGAGGAATTTATTTGTGGCAAATGATTAAGAATTACTCTTGAAGCACGAAAGTGTTGTTGAAGGAAAATTACAAAAAAATCAGCAGGTTCACGAGGAATAGCATTGAACAAGCGCTAGAGAAAGGTAACCAAATGGGAACGCCACTCCAAGCAATCCACTCGAGGATTTACTCGAATAAATTTACTCGAACTGCAATAAGACACAGAGGCTTCATAAATAAGAAAACGGAAGTAAAAGAGATGTGAAATAAGATAAAGGATTATCTTGAAAGCCCCTACAATGCATTGAATTACCGAATTAAAACTGCAATTTCTATGAGTGAGTAAAAACTACAGTTTCAACCAGAGATTAATAATTGGAGAAAAGAAAAACATACTGCTGGAAAAGCAAGAAACTGTAACTCTAAAATCAGAGGATACCGGAAAGTGCATTTAAAGTTAAATCTCCTATATTCAGAGTAAAATATCCCCAATACTGAAACACCGATATAAAAATAGGAGAATAAAAATAATCACATTGCTTAAGCAACCTAAGTAAGGTCGTCTGCAACTCTTATCGATATAATGTTACAATTAGTACTTTTTTCATTGAACCGTCGACCTAAAGAAGTGAGTTAATAACTAAATTAGAAGACACGAAAGAAAATCATACTGAAAGTATGCTTCTAAAGGTAATAAAAAGGCAGCGACGGGAATTATGGAGAGTAAAATGGAGTGACAGAAAATTTTTAAAGATGGAGGCGTATCTCATGTAACAGCATATTTAATTAAACATTTTGACAACTTTTGACAGGCATAAGTCAATTTTTTCTCATAATCTTTTATTTAAACCTCATTTACAGCTTAAAAATTAAATTTTAAAAGCGTCAACTCTGTTTTTTCTCTCTACACGGGTAGAAAAGCTCCTAAATAAAAGCTACACACACCTTACGACCTTCCTTGATCTAATTCCTAAAATTTACACGAATTTTCTCGAAAACAATTACGTAAAAAAAAGTGTAACAGCTATGCAGATATGTTTGATCAAAACGCAGGTAAGTCATGAAGAAACTCGGAAAATCATATTTTCCTACTTAACACTTCCATGCCGAAAATCATTTAAATTCATTGAAACCTAAGAAAATTCCGCAAAGCCAAAATTGCACGAGGTATCGCTTACGAGATATGCACAGAGCTATAACAAGTCTCTATCGAGCAATCCTATATATATACCAACATACACTGCGGCGTGGTGACGAATTTTATGGAGCATTAGTATGGCAAGCATTTTTCACCGCTCGGAAGATACGAAATAAAAATATCTGTCGAACCATTGACTACCGCATTCCTTCTCACAAGGCTCGATAGTTCAGTTACTAGCTCTTTCGCAGATAGCACAGAGTAAACACTTCATTCACTCAGTATCTTGAAAAGGACTATTGCGATGGAGCGAAAACGCGGCAGTTAGTTTCGTCGAGCAAAGAAATAATTTCCCTTTAACTCACCGGTGCGACGGACGCAGCCGGAGTTGGGTGGGAGGCGCGCCAGCCGGCATCGTCGTCTCCACAGAGTATTCGTTTAGCCAACAAAGCAGGTGATGTGGTAACTTACCTGAAAAAAGAAAAAAAGGTAACAACGGTGGTTAAAGACAATGTTTCCGAAGGCAAAATATAACACATAGCGCTGATAAGAACGTTTCAAAAATAGTGCAAATGGTAAATAAATAATACATCATTTTCAATTTACAAATAAAAAAGAGCGATACAAATTATAACAAAAGCCCATCTATTACGCCTAATGACCGAAAAATTAAAATACAGCAAATATAAATATCGTGTTTTGAAATAATTCATGGCCCAAAGATATAAATAAATTCATATTCATTCTCTCTATGCCACAAAAAACGTACAAATATTTTTTTAACTCAATTCAATATTAAAAAATAATTCGTGAAACGGTATGTTTTTATAGTATGTTCTAGGTATCGCTCATTGCGAGAAAATCTTCAGAATATTTACTCAGAGAAAATGAACAATATACTGATTTTTCCATACATTATATATCTAAGTGTATTATTTTACTCATTTCATGCATGAATCTTAGATCCTAAGCCTACATATACCTACCAACGTTACCTACAACGTTAATATACACCATTATCGAAATGTCACTAAAAATGTCAACTTTCCCAAATTAATTAATGTTATGCACACTCTCCCTGAGTGACAAACACCGAGTAGGTAAATCGAGAGTTGGATGCTGACAGATAGAAAAGCTTTCAAAATAATGTGTCCATCAGAATAAAAATCGAATTTGAAAAACTCGGAGGAACCCTAGTCGTCGAATAGCCTTAAATATTTCCCCAAAATTTATCAAGACACATTTTTGGCGTAGACTTTTCAACATGTTAACATGAAGACGCTTTATTTGTGCCAAATTAATATTTATGTCGATGAGCCTATACAAATCACAAAAGACACAAAATATACGCGAAAGAATACAAATATATGTGAAAAGAAAATGAAAGACGAGTTAGTATGAAATTCAATAACATACAAAATTCTTCTTCACGGTTTCCTCAATAATCCTCAACCTAGGGGTTAGATGGAAGATGGGACTTTTTGTCTCAATCCCCAACAATGACACTATCTATCTATCACTATGCATGCTTATTCAGAATTCCCTCCATAAATGGGAAATAAGTAATCAAGTGAATTTTAGCTACCAATAGAACTATTAGAACCTTATCAGGGACACCAATAAATATTGTGTTAAAATAAGATTATACTAAGACACATATTAGTAAATAAACTGATGTGGGTGCCGGAATAAAATGACTTAAAGAAACCACGTTAATTTAACTGGAGTTTTGGTGGAAGGTTTTGCACTGTTAAATCTACATGATTTGCTCATTAAAAATCGTCAACCTCACTTGCGTCTAATCCTAATTGGCATATAACTTCCAGATCCTTGTTTAATTACTAAAAAATACAACACAGAGGTGAAAAAGATACTCTTTAACAAAAGAAGGCAATGAAAAGAATAACAAGCACTCTTGATGAAATCCATTCATAAATTAGATATTTTTTCAAGAGTAGAAACATATTTACGAAGAAATTTAAAGAAGAGAATGCTTTTGTCACACTCGTATGGCATTGTTACCTATTTCATTAGAATGACGGAAGACTTAGTGTGAGCTCAGATTTTGCGGCGGTTACTGTATTATCATTCCTTTCAACCGGAATGAGTAAGCATTCATTATCAGTCATTCTGTGTTCTGGCAAGAGTTACCACCACCGAGAGGGAAATGCAAAGTCTTCCCGATAAAAACAGTAAATCATTGTCACTTCTCGGTTGGAGAAGACAACCTCACTTGAAAATAGGAAAGAGGTTCTCTGCGCGACGATTTGCTTTCCTAGGGTTACATTCATGCACTCGGCCTAAATTTACAGGGATATTCTCGTGGCACTTCCGGGTGAACTTGAGAACCGAGTGTCCACCCTGCCGAGGCTCCGAATCTGCATTCTGTGCCCCAAACGATGCACCTAGCTGAGATGCTGGCAAGTTTTGACCCCACACTTTCCAGCTATCCATTTGTCACCACTCGGTCTGCATCCCTTTCCATTACGGCCCCAACCCACGGCGCAATTCTCAACTGCCCTTTATAGACTCCAAGACTCCAGCACTTGGTCACAAATAAAAAGAGGAGAGATAAAATGAAAATGGGCCAGGAAACGGTTCCCCTTCCTGTTGCAGCCGGATGAAAAGACGCTCGAGAAAATATGGAAAGGGATATAACGAGATTCCTGGCGTTATTATACACAAACGACTAAATGAGAACAAAAAATATTATCATTATGACAAACATTCTTGAATTCTTCGCCTACACTTCAATTCAATGTCTCCATAAGCTCGTCGTGCGCAGCACAAAATATCTGTAACGACGTGACTTAACATTCAAAAATCCGCATAACCGTTATGATCCACTTTTTTCAGAAAAAAATGTAATTCACCTCATCTATCCTCCAACTTACAAATTCTTTATTTACACGATAAGTCTTATCCTACTCCCTCACCCTACTAGTTCTCGCTCAGCACTTTCAAAAAATCGCGTTTCAAATACGAGATAATTTGTTTGCTCTTCCAAGATGAGCATTATCTATTCAATCTATCCAACTATCTTGTCCTCAAAAATTCAATATTTATTAACAATTGACAAAGTATTTCTTATGAGTTTCCCCTTTTCCCTATTTTATATATTGCTTGTTCTTTATCGTCGTTGAATTCAATAATTTATCTTTTTTTGATTTAATGACCTTGACTATTCCATTCACTGATTTTGTTTCGATTTGCTTATACAATCGAGTCTGTAAGGTACACGCGCTTAACAATATTTAGCATGGAAAAATACCAAGTCAATTAAAAGCTGACTCCTCTTCAGCGTCATGAATTTGCATATGCCAATAATATTTCCCTGGCTTATTTCCACTCCTCGGTGTAGAGAATATGTTATTATCCATGTGGGAATTAAAATCTCATATTTATCCTCAGGTACCAAGCAATGTCACGAAATCTTAACTGTGAGATACCACGATTCTCGTAGACTGTGATCTCACAAGCCTGATTTCGAGCAACTATACTTTCATTTCAATTTTTATCTCAACCGATATCATCGTGGGGTAACACTTTTCTCTCTCGATATTAACTATTAATTTATCCCTTCCTCGGTGAAAATGTCGATGAAGGCAGCAAGTTTCTCGGCGAATTATAGCATAAAAATTCGTTTTTCCTACCCTCATCCGCCAATCACTCCCATTGGACATTCACCCTTAGGACTCTTTTGATGCTTATTCTTTGCCTCCATCCATGGAACTTTTTTGCCAGCCTCCCTCCTTCCCTTACACTCCCTCCCCCTCCAATCCCTCTTTTTACTCTTTCCCTATCCTACTTCTCCCAGCTCACGTCCCACTTGTACTGTTGGACGTCCCTTCCCAAGAGGTCGGACACAAAACTTAGAGCGCGTGACTAGCAGGACCAATGGTTCACTCCCCTTTGATGCTGCCTCGGAGATCCCACCTCCGAGGGTAACATTCGATTCTCTTTATTTCCTCTCCTGCCTCTCCAACTAAAACGTACGCCATGGTAGAAAACAGTCCTAAATTCCTTTCAATTTTTCCTCGAAATATATTTCAAACGTGATATCATACTTATGTGACGTGGAAAAGACGGAGCCCAAAAATATAACCCGGAGAAGATATGTTGACTGCATTATTGAGTAAGTAAATTATATAATAAAATATTGTAATATGAATTGGTAATTTATCATATTACATAAAAGTAACATGAAAATAGCATAGAAGATGGCCTATGACAAAAAACTTAGCATCACCTTTTCCACCAATCAATATATGATAGTCATAAAATACTTGTTACATGATACAAGAACAAATAATCCTCATTAAGATTTTAGTTGTTAAAGGCCTTCTGTTAGGTCCATGGCTACCAGCACGAATCACTTCATTATGAACCAAATGTTTTTATTTATAAAAGCATGATTCAAATTTTTCTAGCTTGTTCGATTAGTTTGCAATTTATTAATAGAAAAAAAGCAAAAGAGCTATTGTGAGATGAAGATATCTTCATTGCCCACATTAATAGAATATCACTTTAAAACTACACACAGACACAAACACAATATCAAATCAACTAATAAGAATAAGTGGAACATTATCAATGCACTGCCAAGTATCACTCACAACACCAATTAGTTGCGGTAAATGCGCTAATAAATGCTGAGACACAAGAGGCGAGTGAGAGACAATAAAGCAAGGCGGGAAGGGAATTCTTTGGTTTATCCACGAGTCCACTTACCGTTTCAGCTACTAACTGGCCGTTGAACTCTCTACACGATGCGACGAATATAATCTCTGAACTGGCTGATAAATTTCAGTATTTTAAACAAGAAAGTGAAGTTTTTTCAAAATCCAATAGAGACACCGAACATGGACTCCCGTATATGAAACTGAAATTATCTACTATTGTGCAATTTTACCCGAGTTTTGAGGACGTGTGAGATGTGAGTTTTGGAAGTAATAATAATTATGTAACTTAAATGGCGGTACGTAACCTAAGTATCATAAAACAAATGACCTATTGTGCTAAAATTTTATTCACTTTATTTATTGCAAAATAATATTTCACTCCTGTAAAAAGGATCATGAATTGTTTAAAAGGAATTTTACTCAAGCATATTTGAAAATTAGAGACCGATTGACGAAGGAAGAGAGGAAGCAATTACATGGAAATGAAAGAACTGGTTTCACTAGGGATGGCATTAAGGATAGGATGTGGACACGTCAGTTTCTGTGGAAAACTACTGAACTCCTTCGAAGCAAATTCAACAAATTTTCCCGCAATTCAAAATGTTTATTAAGGCGAAAAAGATAATTTGATATTTTATGGCAACGAAATATAAGACTTATTTTTTTTCGGTTGATATTAAACTATTTCCAAGATAGTTCTTTCACTGTGCATGGATCAGTGTGATTTGGCAAATATAATCGGGAATGCTTGTAAAATTTAGGGAAATTTAAATATTTATATGCCAAGGTCTAATCCCCTCAAGTTACAGATAAAAAGTATACATTACCAAGTAATACTCGAAAATCAAGTAATTTTGAAAAGTTACTAAACATTATTATTAATATAAAAAGACTTGTACCTGACGATTACAATTTGAATTGCCTTTCGCAATACTATACTATAGAACTCGTTTGCGGCATGTACTTTCCAATGAAAGCCAAAAGGAAGTAGGTTCAAGAGGAAGGGGCAGCAATGAGAGATATAGGTATGTCAATGAAATCAGATGCAATACACACCCTCCCAGCACGAATAGTCATTCCGGGAGTCCACGAGAGAAGTGATAAAGATAAAGTGATTTTACTTCGTTACTCATTTTAACTGTAAACTACAGATACCATTTTGAAATATGCCTTTGAATATAAAGTAAAAAAAACTGTTTGAGTCATCTTTAGAAGTTACAGGAAAAATTGTCTGCTATCTAAGCTCATTTCTATTGGACATAATGTACCGAAGAAATAAAATCATAAGTCGTTCTTATTTATGTACTAGTATTTATATTGCTTCAAAATTACAACATTCATTTTATATAATCAAAATATAACATTCAGGATTATTTTAAACGGTAAAGGGAAATACGAAGAAAACTTATAAAACTTGTGATAAAATTTCAAAGTACTTCAACAAACCATAATTAAAAGGATAAGTCGGCTAGAAGCGACAAAGAGTATCAGTTTATTTTGATAAATAAAATATAAAGCAACACAAAAAACAAATGTTTCCTTCCAGTGTTTCTCGTTTTATCTAATGATTATGTTGTGCAGCGGTTTACGCGATGCTCCGAGGTAGGAAAGACATTTATCACACGTAACTGTTTAATTTCCGATTGGGAAATCGAGAAATGCCCAAACTGAACTAAATAACTACCACCAGAAAATCCGGAATAATTATTACCATCACAGATATTAACATAGCGGAGGCTGATGGAGACAATTACCAGCAGTGATTTTGCAAACAAGGTTAGACAAAGTGCTGAGGGTAGGACAGTGAAAGAGCGGTGGCGATCATATAAAGGTGAGGTGGGTGGAGCACAGCAAGTCTATTTTTACGAACGTCAAACAACATTACGAGACAACAGTGACCACAAGAATGAATAAGGAGACAGAAACAACAAAAAGCCACACAATAACGGGGTCGGAGGAGAGAGAGAAAGAGAGGCCATTTGAGAGCAGGAGAAAACGTACCACAACGCGACCATTTGCGATGGAGTGTGATAAGCGCTGGAAGTGGAAGGACCACCAACCAGACCACCCTGAAAGTACAGAGACAGAGCAGAGAACAAACTCAGTGAAACCAATAGAGGGCAGAATTAGACACACACAGATATCCACTAACACTCCCACTATTGGAAAAGAGAAAGTACTACGAATGGAACGTTCTACTGCTCGCCCCTATTGGGATTAAACTAAGAAAGAACACTGCATATTAGTGCATAACGCTGAAAGGTGAAAAATTAAAATTATTCACACAAGCGTTATAAAAATAATGAAACTGGTTTCTTTGATTTTGATGCACGGTTGTAGGCCAATTATATTGAATGTTTTAAGTCTTACCGGAAATTAAACATTTCACGGGTCGACCTTGGAAATGCATTAACTCCTCTCCACGTACATCGAGAGATTACGTCGCATGAAAGAAAGACACATATTTTCTCCTGAAACCAGATTCAGACGATACAATTTAGGTCCAATAAGAAAGCGGTTGGATGGAATGGATTGATAACAATCAATTCCGTTCAGCCAATGTGAAGATGAACAAATTAAAGTTTCTCGCACACCCCATGCGATAAAACCAGTAAACATACCATTTGAAATCCTTTTTCATAATTATCGAATCACCTAATTTTTTCGTTTGAATTAAAACACAACGTAAACGAATATTCCATCTAACAACGCATGATAATTTCTTCAATTCTCCATTGATCGAATATACGTGAGTAAATCGTTATGGACATGAAATGTTCCAGAAATATGAATTAAAGTAGCTGCTTATCGGGGGCCAAAAAAACTAAGGCCAAGTCAATCTTTCCAAGAATTTAGTATTCTTATCACAAATCTCGATTATCTAAAAGGATATTTATATTACGTTTGAGGAAATATCGATTTTCCTTCGAAGTTAAGATAACAGGGACTATTTAAGGGACACCTGTCCCCATTTTCCTTTAGAGCGCCTATTATGCTTGATGTGTAACATTGGGCGACATTTCCTTAACGAATACAGAAGGTTCACTTGAAAAGCAATTGCAATAATATGTACCTTCTCCTGACATAGATGCTTACACCCGTATGAACTCATGCCTGAGACTAGCAATCAAGTAAGAAATTTAAGCTTTCTTGATTCCTAAAAGGATTACAAGCTCAATTATCTCCGCAAAAAATTTCTACAGCAACATTTTCATCCAATGACAACACATGTGAAAAGGCTAAAGAAATTATGTCATGTAAAATTTCTTCGAAGATCATATAAATACGAAAGTTAAAGGATCTCAGGTTTTCCCGGCGCACTGCCCGGAGGAAGATTTTTCGGGTTTCCCATCGGTTGGTGGAGTATTTTTGCACTAAAATTTTTAAGTCTATGGCCGCCATTCACCGCTTAGGTCGATGGCCACCATCGTCCTAAGCTGAGTCCACTAGGTGCGAACCCGTTAGGAAACTCAAAAACTCTTCCCCAAAATTGAAAGATGTTTTTAATAGCCAATTGGTAATATTAGATTTAGGTTTTTAGGTGCTCCAACTGCTAAGGTTCTATTACCCAACTAACTAATGATCTCAATCTTAAGATAAAGCTAAACATCCATGTCCTGGGAGGGATTTGAACTGGTGACCTTTGGGCTATTATATCAGCGGGTTACCAACGTGGCTAACACGGCCGACTATAGGGCAATTATCAAGGGGAAAAGGAAATAATATAGAAGCCTCGTTTTCATTGCATACTAAAGTCAAAATAAGCTGGTTTAATTTAGTTTTTACTAATTTTGAGATATGAGTCTGATAGGAATTGTTCAAGTTACACAATATCCCAGGACCTATGAGGCTACTGCTTGCGAGGAAAATGTTTAATACTGTAAGTATTTTGGATCCTTGTTTCATTAAACTCAAAGTTACATTCACTGATGTGTTTACTCATATATCACTGTTGTACTCATATATTAGATGTTTCAAGTATGAAAAGCTCCAATATCTTGACATTTTAATCGCAAAATTATTGAGAGTAATTCATTACAATGGTTGCAAATTATAATGACTGACAAAAATGCTTATGCTCTCCAGCACCAACGACTTGAAAATTTTCATTGCATTCGAGCGAGTTATGAAGTCGTCTATTATAGCAATGAACATATTCACCCTACTCCTACCATCACAGCAAGTCTCTATCGTCTAAGTTTCTCTCTCTCTCTCCACACCTCAAACTATCTTGTCGCCTGTGCTGGGAATCTACGCTACTTTCTCTTCATCTGCCTCACAGAATATCCAGAGCATCTTCCTCCCTATCCGTCTCCCACTCACTTTTCTCCGTCCTCTGTCTCTCTCGCCCTTTCTTACGCCACCCGTGAACAACAGGGAACCTTCTCACAAGTATTACGACCACCGTAGGATTTCACCTCACCTGCACTCCTTCCCTTCCCTGAGCTCTGAATGAAACGCGGAAAAAAGGGAAAATATTCAGTCGAACGCTTCCTGCTTCAGGAAAACATTTGCACAAGGGAAACAACATGAATTTTTAACTTATCCAGTGGCTTCCTTTAGTCAATTCATCAAATTTATCACATTTTACCACACTTCAGGAACAAAAACTAAGATAAAGTAACAAAGTTCAAAATCAGAAAAATATTTTCACACAAACCAACCACTAATGGCACTATAAACGGCAGGTCACAGATCTATTCATAGGGTTTTGGTTGTGAGTGGACAATTGAGGTTGAAATACGCTCTCATCATAGCATTCTAAATAAAAATAATGCTGTAATTGTTGATCGACATGGCTCTCCTGAAGTGATTAGCGTCCATAAATCTTTGCGGCCTATGATGACTTTAATTCATGGGGGCTACGTCAGTAGACCTGATGGAGCACCGTGATTTGCATGTAAATGAATAGATTGGTGAACAGGCTTGGAGGCTTCGGTGGAAGACAAGAAGCGAGCATTATTAAGGCTTCCTTTCCGAGTGTAACTTATCCGGGTTAGGCATAGCGACAGAGTTGGCTGCCCTGACCGCCGACCCCCAGCACACAGCCTTTCTCCTCTTTCCCTTCCCCCCTCAACCTACACCCTTTCCGAACGAGCGCTGCCTTCCCATTTTTGCCACCCCGCGCCCCTTCGCCCCCGCACCTCTCCCTCCCACTTCCCCCACCCCCACTTCACGTGCCCCAGTATAACGCGACCGCCTGTGCGATTTCAGCCGGTGCTAAGCCGAACGCTCCAATAACTCCTCTCTTCCACATGGTAATTATCTTCCCAGAGTTACTTGCAATACTTGTATTACATGGGATGTAAAGCGGCAGCAATAATGAATGGGTGTGAAAGAAGACTTCTCGGATAATTATGGAAATACGAGTACAGACTGCGCGAGTTTCGATGGAGAGATGATTTCCTTGTGCCCTTGCACGACCTATTTTAAAAAATTGGAACGGAAATTCCTCCATAAAAGACCTCTAATTAGGTGATAATGATATAGGATTCACACACAAAAATACTCACTTTACCTTACCAATAAAATCTGTTTTCACCCTAGTTAATCGTGATCATTTTTTCAACACCTCTACGACTAAAAATATTACTAAATTCATGATAAAATAAAAATTGTTTCAACACAAGATATCAAATGAATCATAAACCGAAAAAACTTTAAGTTAGGATTGTTTCAAGCTAATTGCAAGTCTGATATGGCATAATATTCTCACGTGAATGAATAATTTAGCCTGAAAGACAAGGTAGATCGTTAATATAACTTACTTACTAAAATGAATTGACATCGTAAACTGAAGGATTAACGCTGTAAAAAGCTATGTGTAACTGATGTGAATCTATACTCCAAATATTTAGCTATTAGTGCCTATTCATCCTTGAAAATATAATTTTCCTCGGCGAGAATTAACCTTATTGAACCTTATGGAGAATTACTGTAATTCATCTTTGTCTCGCTACATCGTACCCCTCATCGAATACCACAAGCACATGCTTTCCAACCTCTCGCTCAGTCACGTGCAACCGACGCGTTGATGAAGAAACGCGGCAAGGACGCGGCTCGTCCGATTGGGGCGTGCTGCACACCATGACGGAAAACGGAGCTACGTGGCTCCCCCGAAACCACGCTTGAAATTTAAATCGCATTCCCCCTCTTAAAATATGCCACCGATGTTGATTTAGCGTGAATGTATGATACAGCCTCCAGACGAGAACGGTTGGTTCCCTGCCGAAGGCATCGCCTGCAGCCGCCGCCATGTGCCCAGGCTTTCCTTCCACCTTCGCCATTTCTATTCATTCCGCCAAAGCTAATCCCTCGGCCCCACTCTTCCGAGTCGCACCGGAAGTGCCGATCCGTCCGAGAGGCCTTTCCGAGGCCCGGCTTACGTTCTTTCTTTCATTCGAATGCATAATTAAGCTCCCCTCCTCCGCAAGAGAAGCAGACGCTCTTCGCCAGAGCCACCCGCCGCGTATTTCTAATTAACCGCCGCTCGCTGCTCCTCTTCCGTCTCGTCCCCGCACAAGATGGGCCGGCCCAAAAGGTCGCTTTTAAAGAGCACCTGCTTTCGTTTTTTCCATTACTTTGGTCGCCGCTTTTTTTATTATAATTTTCAGTGAGATCAAAGGGAATGTGACCCGTTTCGTGCATGCATATTTAATCATTTTTCTCCGCAGAGCAACGAGAGAGGCCTCTGAAAGATTTAGTTGTAATAAACTATTAACACGTAAAATGTAACCACGCCGTAAATATATACGCGGCAGTTCTTTTCCTTCAATATTCCGATTGGTACTCCATCAAATCCATTATTGAACAGGAATATTTCAATGCAAATATTCAAGGATAGGATTTACATATTAATATATTTTAATCCAATTAAATTCCGAAACAAATGTAGCAGAATATCCAATATTTCAATAAGCAGTGATTTACCTAACAATCAATTACACGTATCACTGGTAAATTGGACCATCTCAACAAAAAAATCAATACTCAGAGTAGTTGATACATCCCCAGTCTAAATTCAGGCTCATCAAAGTTAATGAAAAATCGAACGTCCATCGTACGTCCATTAATCAGGCTGAATGATGATTTCGTATCAGTAAGCTGTAGCATTCCAATACTGGTTATTATGCAAAGAGCATTATTACAAAATGTATTTAATGGTGATTTTTCGACTTTAACCTATCTAATCAGAATCAATACATTTTTTTCAAATACTGAAATTGCAGAATATTCATTGAACATTGAACATAACCTTAGCTATTCCTGTTATGACGAACACCGCCATTACTCCCCAAAGGTATTCCCAAAATATATTAAAAGATTGATTTTTACTGCGCCATAAAAAAGAAATTAAATTTACAGATCAATAGAATAAATAAATGAAAGCACTTGATATTACTGACTGAATACATAAATACTGCCGCGGCTCTACAGAAAGCCCTCTGAGGCACTCAAAATATTAAGGAGCCAGCCCGCTTCCAACCCTTACTTCACAGGCTACCTTACCCTGGCTGATTCACTTCACTCGTACCCACCCCCTGAAAGTACACCAGAATGCACTTCCCCACCCCTTCCCTGCCCCTTACATCCACGCCTTTCCCTCATTCTCCCCGCTGGGTAATTCCCCCTCACGTATTCTACCTCTCGCCTCCCAATGAAACACTCACACAAATGCACGCTCCCTCTTGCTTATCCCTCCCCCTCCTTATCTTCGCCTCGGAACACTCGCCGTTACCCACTCCCCTCCTCCCCCCTAAGCTTACAACCCTCCTCCCCCTCCCCCGCCGTCGCGTGCCGTGACGGCGACCGAGTAATGTTCTTGCCGCCCTCCGGCCCCCCTCTTATCCTGCCCCGCCGCTGCGCCCGCGTGATCATCATCCTCTCTCCGTTTGCTCAGGGGCGGGAACGGGGGGAGGCGAGGGGAGGGAACAGGGCGAGGGGGAGAAGGTGGCCGACGGTGTGGCGGTACGGCTGGGGAGGAGATGGAAGAAGTTTGCTCAAGGGCCTCGGCGAGCGTGCAAGGGGCGGCGGTGGTTGCATATGTGCATAGCCCGCGATCTCATTTCCCTACAAGCAAACACTAGCATGTGGGGTGCACCGTGGGAAGCCTTTTGCTGCCAATTTGTCGCGCATCCGTCCGGTATAGCCGCCACAGTCCTCCCCGCATTTTTTCTTCCCGTCCTGCTCCTTCTAGCAAAACTCCCTCCTGCCCCCCCCCTTCCCGCTCGCTCCCATCTCCCCTCTTTCTCGGATGTGCGCAGCGGCTACGGTGAAATAAGGCGATCGCGATAAAAATGGGATGCGAGATGAAAAGGGTCGCTCCGGAACCGGCGTAAGCAAACGTTATTCATCCACCTCGCGTCGGGGCTTTTGTATTTCGCAATCCTCGTTATCCTCTCGGTTGCGATAACATCCGAGCTAATCATATTAGCGGGAGGATGCAATCTACTTAAAAATTATACGCCGAGACTAGTGGGACATTTTCCTTCCAACAACGACTGCGCCCTCGAGAACGCAAAACATGAGGTTCTCCAGGAGAAAAGGTTTTTCCATTCTCTCGAGCAAAAAATGCCCATTCCCTATGAATCACAACGCTGATCGCAGGGTCATTGGCCTGTTTCCGAGACAATCTAAGATGGAAAATTTCCTTTTCGTGGGGTTGATGATAAATAAGGAAGGAATTCAAAGTTATGGGAATTTAAGGAGTGAAAAATCAAGCCTTCGACATAGATAGAATGCACTAATCTTAATCCTTGCTCAATGCAAGCATGTGCATTCCATATTCAGGTATATACATGAATATATAATAAGCAGAGCAAATATTTCTAAGTGAAGAGTTCAGATTAAAAAGTAAACAATGGCAATGCAGCTAAAAAAGGAAGAGTAAATTATGCGTCAAAAGGAGTGCATTGTTCTAAAAAGATATGTCAAAGTGCAGGAAAAGACTACGTGTGAAATAGCCCCAGTTTTAACTTACATTTATTAAAGTGTGAACTTTAATCATGGTCAAGGGAATAATCATGGTCAAGGGAATGGGATAGATTCAATCTTCGTGAGTACTTAGCCCAAGATATCAATATTCTGCCGGGAGAAATTTCGCACGGGAAGTAATGAACTCATTATCTTTTCCGTGCATCAGAAAACTGTGAAATAGTGCAGCGGTAGATACGCTGATAAATGGGGGGCAAGGTGTTGTAAAACTTTAGGGAAGGAGAAGGAATAACACCGCAATTACCAGAGCGGAGAATGGCATTGGAAAACGTTGACTAACAAAATACGATGGCCCAAATTGGAATTTAATGTTGCGAGAAGTGTATTGCACCGGTGTGAACAATTTTACAGCTCGCTCCAACGTGGCCATACGTTAATTTCCGGTAACTTATTATAGCGACAATACAAGCACTGAATGAATAAAAAATAAAATAGAATATTAGAATATGACCATGAAGAAATGCTCTGCGCCTTGGAAAACTAGGTTATCACAGACCATAATATTTGATGCAATTTACGAAACGCAGCAGAGTAATTTACCTTGCTACGAATCTGAATCGTGAATTTTAAAATATATTCTTCGAGAATATAATGCAAAGCTATCCGAAACGCAGCGGGTAATAATTACACATTTAACATATCCTTAAAAGGCTTAAAAATGTACTCGTGAAACTTTTAAAACCCCTCTTAAAATTCAAAATAAATTGGCTCTACATGAACAAGATAACAGTAAAGATAATATCGAGTAACACCAGCATAATGGAGAATGAAAACGAAGTCTCTGACACGTGAATGGCTTTAAAAATGCCACGGTAAAATACTTGAAACAAAATAGTTGTAATCACCAAAACGCATTAAACTCCACTTCGAAAAATGCACGAGATAGTAAAACCACGGTATGGGCTAACAGTAATGGCGAGGACAAAAAAAAATTACATCCACCATTAAAACTTTTGGGTCGAACGAATGCGGGCATGTCGGAATGGAGAAGTGGTATGTCCCATATTGTCGTGATGGAGGAGTTATTTCTTTTCATAGGAAAAGTGTCAGCGAAGAAAAAAACTTCACCACTTCGACAGAGGGAGCCAATCAATAAATCAGTCAAGCCGTCAATCAATCCCATCAAGCCATCCGCCACCACATCCGTAAATGTCTCGCGCACAATCCCGCTGTTCCCCCACATCACCACACCCTCCACCCCCTTTCATCCCCCGCCCCTTGATGCACTCCTCGCCAATTCCGCGCCGCGGTTAAACAATATGGCAACGGGCGTGAGAGGCTTTTATTTTTCCATCTCCGCATGTAAAATACGGCACTCGCCAAGCCCCTTCCTACCCCATTTCTCCCTCGCCAGCCTTAATGGAAACCATTGTCCCCCCCCCCACCTCGGCCAGCCCTAACGTCACCCCCACCACAATTTTCGCTTAGTTCACGCCACGGGGCCTTCCGGATGAAACGGATTCGCACGATAGGACCGCGAGGCGGGCATTCATACTCACACACAGAACCCGCACGGAGTGATTCATGCACAGAATGCGAATGTGTATCTACAGAGCCATTTGTTAAGCTCCATTTCACCCCACCATGCACTAACATACAAGCAAGCCCCTCTCTGCTTCTCTCTCACTCTCTCTCTCTCTTTATCTTTTTCTCTTTTTCGTCTCTTCTTCCTCTTTCACTACACTCCGACTCCCCCTTTACAACCTCTCAACAGGTGCTGTATACTTCAACCACGACATTTTCTTCCCTCCATGAGTACCTCCATCCCTCCATTTAAAGGTCCACTTAATTCATTCGCGCGTTTTTCTATAACGACTCCATTTGCGAACGCATTACCCTGTCCCATTAAATTTTTAGCCGGCTTACACCCTCTCCTCGAGTCTCTTCCCTCTGAGAGTTTGAAGGAAGTTCTCACAACTTCAAAATGCCGGACGTGATCTTTCTCGACCATAGAATCCCAAGTTCGGAATCTGTTCTGGGCACATACTTCTTTTGCGTCGCTGCAGGTGGCCCTAAGATGCGAAACGTGCGAAAGGACTCGGGAGAGATTTTTTAGGATGCTCAGGCATAAAATGGAAAGTACGTGGATAATTGTTGGACCAAGAAGTGGAGATATTATCGTGAAAATATAACCAATCATCTTCATATAATTACCCTAAAACTCTACATAGTCATAGATTGCTAACGACAGGCAGTTTCATTCGACTGCTTTCACTTGTCATGCTTTCTCTCATGTGATATGGCCATGAAAATATTATTCCTGGGGGTTATAAGAGTTTCTACGACAACCTGACTTTAAGACTTCTCACGATTAAGGAATCTATCCCTAAAAAAGAGTGCAAATTCGGAGAATTCCAACGATACTGTGTGAAATTCGAATATAACATTAAAATAAAAGTTTGATACTTTCTATTAACAAAAAAACTATTCAAACGATCTATGTTGAGTGCAGAATAAAACAAGATGAGAAATAAATCCATAAATAATCTGTTCATCCGTCCAAAGCGGTCCAAGAATCCGTCAACCATCAAATTTATTCAATGTATTGTTACACACATCAGGCAATACATGTATAATGAAGCTTCAGGGTCATACATGTATCTATCTACATTGAAACCTAGGTTAAGTTTAAAATTTATTTTTGCAAAATTTGTATTAGGCACTTATTTCATAGCTATGAAAATATTCATATTGCCATCCGTTTTCACGTTTACATAACCTCTATTACGTTACCCTCTTCATTGCACACATTTTTTCCACCTACTTCTTCATTTTCAGCCTAAGTTTTACAACTGATTAAAAATATAGAAAACCACATAAACCACTGACTTCCACTATACGCCTATTCAATAAAGAACTCAGCCCACTCGAGCCACCTATAAAGGCTATATATTGATGACTTGAGAATATTTTGCTGCCGTAAATTATGACCTCTCAAACACGTTAGCCTCCAAAGTTATCTGATGCGATTATTCCTCTTATCATTCCTGATATGCTCTGGGAAAGATGTTAAAACGGTACGACCCTACCAAGCTCGTAGCTCTGCGTGAGTGCTCACACTATCATGTCGATCAAAATACTTTGGTCAAACGCCGTCGGGTAGGTCAGTCTCAAATTGATGGCGTTCCCTTCTCATATCAAAAAAATTCGAAACTGAAGAGAAAATTGAAAGAGCAATAAGTCGGATTTGTCACAAAGAAATAATATAAATAGGTGAATATTTAAAGATAGAGTAAAATTATTGCTGTCCAATAATCAGTATAAATATGATGCGTAACATGAGTAAAAACTATAATAGGGAAATATGAACAGATTTTATGCTTAGAAAGAGATAATTACTCTTGAGAATATGTAAGTCAATTTTGAGTGTTCGTGAGATAACCACCTATCTACAGTATGTTGAGCTTCCATGATTCTATTACGAATTACTCATTTGCATTTGCATTGTTCTTCCACTTTATTAGATACAGAAGCGTAATTACACGATCTTAAGTGACCAAATGACTAATCTACAGTCACCAGGAAGAGATGAACCTCAGTTCAATTCATCGTCGAAGCGTAGGTGAGTTCAGAACCTTTACATTCGATACTAGGCCAGAAAATACAGATGGTAATTTCTAATTTTTTTCTCATCACACCTCAGACAATTTTTTTTAACAAGTGCGGCCGAAAGAGGAGAAACAAAGAAATGATTTTAATCAACCAAAATCAGTCATCCTCATTAGGATCCTCATTAATAGCATGGATATAATACTTTGAAAGGTAATCTTTTCCAACAAAATAGAGACCATTTTAACGATTCTATCAATAGTATTATGCATCATAGGTGTTATATTTAATTACTTTAGGCAACAATAAATAACAGATTAAAACGTTTTGTCATAATTGTTGCAGAGAAATAATTTCCCTAGTGCATTTCACTCCGCGTCATAAATCGTTTAATTTTGTATTTCTTGGTGCCTACATCTATTCTCACTTGTCCCCAGAGAAGCTGGGTTTATTACTTCAATGAGGATACGATCCGTAAATCATTTTTTCCCCAGCCAAGTATTTAAAATCCCTATTTTACGAATGATTCTTCTTTTCCTGCGTACTTTTGCCGTCACCGTTTCCAGAAAAGGCCCGCGAGTAGCAAGGTTTTTAATGCGTAGGGCTTGTTGTGTTTTTCGGTTAGCCGGAATTACCATTCCGCAATAGCCTCCCATACATTCTTGTTCTGTGCATGATTATTACATTGCAATGACCCACATTCCGAGCAGTTTTTCACTGGATCTTTCCGCACAGCCCTCCATCCGTCTACCTACCCCTTCGCCACTCTCCCACATCCCTTATTTCTTCCCATAACCTCTTCACCAACCGAAAACAGCTCTTTCTCTCCCCAAACCCCCGACACCAATATCCTTTCCATCCCGCCCATTTTCTCGCGAGGACTACTCTCTGCATCCCCTCTCACATCGCTTCCCAGTTTACTCTCTCTCCATCCCCTGCCATCATCGCTTTTTTCCGCCATCTCCTGCCAGGGCAACCCTCTTCACCAACTTCCTCTATTCCTCGTCCAACCGCTCCTCCTCCTACTTCCACCCGCCCTCCATTTCCTTTTCGCTTCTTCGCTGTGAAAACACACCCTACATGCGGCCCTTGACCTCTCATAGCATCGATTACTCCCACCACCGAGCTAAAGTCACCACCCCTGACCACGGAGGCAAATGCACGAAACTGACGGGGTCGCAAGAACAAGCACGAACGACGACACTGCCACGATCATTCGTGGTGATTACAAAAGCATTGAAGGATGCTCGACCTTTGGAATGACCTTGTTACCTATCTAAGCGCCGTGCTATAAGAAGGCAGGAATCAATAACTGTTGCGCGCCGACTGATAATAAACCTGTTATGCATCGCATTTCCCTGAGGAGTCTAGGGAAACATTTTCCAATTTCATGAAATTCAGGAAAACCTTTTCCAGTTTCAGCATGTGTATTTGAAATTGTTGTACACAGGCGGAAATCATGGTTATTTTAGTTTTCAATTCTGGTGTCAGTCTATCAAAGTTTGTACTGCACATTTGCCTATGTGAGACAAAATATTATATTGTGATCAAGGATGGCCTTAAAAGGAGAGAGAGAAGCGTATCTATCAAGCAATCTATTACACCACAAAAATAAGATCATCAAGATGCTATTCTTACGATCCATTTTCATTGATAAAATCGTAAACACTCCAGAAAACAAAAAAAAACAATCTCATATTTATAGTTTTACTCAGCCAATCACATACAATGCCTATTGAAGAAAAAATATTCCACACGTATGAAAACTAAGGATACATAAGTGAAATAACCAATGTCAATGTATGGCTGGCGTTTTTCCGTGGCAAAATTATATATGTTAGCGTGGAATTCCTTTGAGGATTTGTCTCAATCAGTCTAGAGATATCAAATTTAAGATTCTGTTTTATACATAAAATACCAGTGAAAAAATTAAATGCTTCTTTTTTATACTGCATATTGTATTTGTATTGTTATTCTGAGGTATCACATACTTCAATGGCAGTAATATGCAGTATATTTCGTAGTTCAATATGTATACGATAAATAGTTGTTCTCTGTTACTCATCACTCAAGAAAATTTTTATAGCATAAAAACCGCATAACTAATAAAGAATTAATGTTATTGCCACACGAGTTTAAATTCTATGACGTAGTAATTTTGCTATTATGACAGAATAAACTGGAATCCAAGGTTACATAATTCTTATAAACAATTTAAAGTTAATAATCCTGCCATACTTCTGCTTTTAGGGTTCAGGAATTGTGTTATGGCACAATGGTACTCCTGCATTTAGAATTCAACTATCAGATATATTTCTATATTGAATACATTTTATGTTGAATTCACAATAAAGCCAAAATTCAGGATTTGACTGAAATCGTTTTTTAGTCGTTGCTATTTATTCGGTATAATTTCTACTCCATACACCTATACAAGGGGACTACAGAAAATTGATCACTGTATTCGGTACGCAGATTTAAAGTCACTAAAATATACTTAATTGAAAGTGAAACTGCATTTTAAATATAGTGACAGTTTGAGATAAGTATTTTCTGACCATTAGCAAGCTAGGAAAATATAAATAGTCCTCGGCTGAGAAGTTATAGAATTTTCACTGAATAGCAACTGCCGAGGTTATGTGACATGATAAGAGATATTTTGGGAAATCTGCACAAAAATCTCAAGTGGAGCAGTAGAATAAATTCATTTTGCACGTTTATTCTAAGCAAAAACTGTCAACTAAATATAGGATAAAGCCCACCTATAATTAAGTCCAACACTGTGTGAAATTCACGCATCATTGTACGATGGCCAGTTCCATTTTGTGTCAACTGTGGTTTCCAGGAGAGATCAGCCGACGCTCAGCTGCGCAGTTCCACAGAGGCTAATTCCAAATTATAATTCGGGGTATCCGGTCAGTTGCCCAATGTTCAACTGTCTGGGCTACTTCGGCACTATAAATGCATTTAATTAGGAATCCTAATCGTAAAAATTATAATGGATCTCGCGTAATTGGCCATATGCATTGTTATCAGATGTATAAGATTTTTTAGCACCATCGCCTAAATAGCATAGAAAAACTACCATTGCCTTCGCTCTTTGATATTGGAAAACAAGCGTAACTTTGCTTCTTCAAAGTACCAAAATAAAAGCACTTTGCTCATCGACCTAGGCATAACCGTACCAAGCGAAACATTTCAGAAAGCCATATTCGCCACTGATTCCTGCAACGTAGAGAGTAACTTAAATAAAGATACGCTAATGAATTAAATTTCAACCCACAAAGGCATGTGGTTTAGGTTTCCTCACTCGAGAAGAAAGGGAGAACGGGAAGGTTTAACGAACGGATATAACTGAAGCATTTGAAGGAACTGAAATATATTTCTATCTCTACTACATCCTCTTGTAATTGACCCCTAGGCGTTAAAACTACAACAACAATAAAGTCACATGAGTGGTATATTGCAAATAATGTAAATCCTAATTAAAATCCAAACTCAAGGCTGTCATTAATCCGTCTTTGAATCCCAATTGAATGTATACGGGATAAGTATAGAAGATATTTATTTGCGTGCGCTTATGATACTATGTTTTCACTCTATGACATAAAACTACTTCATTCATGCAACGCTTTAAATTTACAAAAGTAAGGAAGAGCTCATTCCGCTATCGATATTAAACTGCTTCTCATATTTTCCCTTGAATTCAAGCAAGTTCACAATGTGACACACTAGTCCCCCCATCCTTTACACTCTACCCCACTCCATTCCTCTCCCCCCTTCCAACTGTCTCTCTCTCCCTCTTCACCAGTATTCCTCTTCTCGTAGAGAAAGGTGGCTGTGATCACCAAAATATCCAATGTGTGTTTATATATATTTTGAGTTTTAATACATATTTTTCACACCTGTGTAGTGTTTATTGTCCACGATCGTGACGTTCTCAAATATCTAATACGTGTGTGTGTTTATATATATTTTGTGTTTATTGTCCACGATCATGGCATTCTCAAGACTTATCTATGTATAGATATCAAGTAATCAAAGAAAGACCATGCATAAAATGGCTTATTTTAATCGCATTTTTGATATCATCAATTTATTTTCTATCGAACCACTATTCGTGGACATAATTCGTTCTAATGATAAAAAATGTAAAATTACAACTTCTGTTGATATAGCAATGAAACGGGGAAATTCATTTCCCTAATATTAGAAACAGTGTCCTTTGATGAATAATATGAGTGAAAATTCAATGAAACCCAATATTTTGTTGTATAGAAACATTTGCAACGGCCTAGCACATTTGAGAGGCCATTGTTGTTGCATTATCCGCATGGCGGTTGTGAATGCACGCCGGATTCGAGCCCTGATGTATTTCCGATTCTTAGCTCCACCACCACTTCCGTTTTGTCTCCCGGCAGAGGAAGTGGAGGGCAGCGCACTCCTTTGACGATCGCCAGTCCCCGCACGTTCCCAATATTCCCTCCTCCTAAAAGTCGCCCAGCCTCCACCTCTTCTCTCCCGCCACCTCCTCAACCTACCCTAAAAAGGGAGAGAGGCTCTCTCTCCGGCCGCCATCCCCCACTAACCCCCCCCCCCCCCCCACACATACTCCATCGCTGGGAAAAAAATATTCCGGCTCCCGAAAACTCTTCCCTACCGCTCCCATCTCCCCGGACGCCAGCCATGACGAGACTCTGCTTCCTCATCTTCACTCTCCCTCCTTCCAAGATTCTTCTTTTTTCCATCTTTCATGAATACGATTCCCTTAAAAAACGTAAAACAAATCGAAAATCGGGGATGAAGAAGGGAAAAGGGGTGCTTCTTTTATCCAGGAGTAGGGATGAGAATATCGAAAGACAGAAACAGAGTGAGAGAGAGAGTGAGATGGGAAGTTGGGGGATGAGGAAGGAGTGGGAGGGAGCGAGCGGGAGAGAGGGGTGAAGGAAGAAGGAAATAGAGAAAGCGCAAGAGCACGCAAGTTGGGTTGGATCGTGTTGGGAATTGATCAGGAATTTGGCAGTGTATCACGCGCTGCCTTATTCCCCTATATTGTGCGCCATAACAGAGAATGCTCTCGGAATCTTATATTGGCGCTGCACTCAGAATAAAACGAATTTATATTCATGTTTATTTATGGAATTTTTCAGGATTTAAGCTCTTTACGACCTTCTCTTTTGCGGATTGTTTTTTTTTCCTCGAAAATAGAGGGATATTTAGCCAATCGTCCCCGAGTCTCTCCTACGTAGGACAGATTAATTCATAAACCAAGCTTCGAAGATAAAATTTAGATCCTCGTATTGACGGCAGTAAAACGTTCGAAAGATAGTAGAGTCAGAAACGCTAAAAAGAAGTCCGCTATCTATTTATGTTGAGGCCAGTAATTTTTCATAGATGGCCCTGTCCTATTTAACATTTTGCGCCCTTCGCAAAGCAATATTACAGCTGAAACAGCGATCATTTCGCATAATTGAAGAAATTTAAAATGATATAGGAAGGAGATACTAATAACTATGTAATATGCAGCAATTATGACGTGGGGATTCTTTTAAGTTAGGAATGGAAAAAAACTTAGCTGCTCTAAAGAATATTATACTAACTTCGCGTAAAAAAATGCCCTTTGCAAGTGGATTAACTCTTAAGAAAATGGTATTTTTGCATAAATTACGTTTAATGTATAAATCTCGCGAATAGCGACGGATATAAATTCTCTACAATTTAGCATATAAATTCACTCACGACCAAATTTTCATTGCCTTCACAGTCCTCCACTGTTTAGTATCACACGACTCCTTCCTAAAGTAAAACAACCGACGGTGGAAATAATTCACTCCTGGAAAGATTATACTTTTACTTGGACACGTCATTGTAATTACTCTACGCCGAGAGATTTATAAACGTTAGAAACCAATGTCTCAACCGTATTTCATTAAATACGGTTACAAGGTTTCGCTGCATGGATAAACGCAAGTTAGAACATCGCCAACGAAATATTAAAGGCAAGCACTTCATCTGAACTTCAGTCCTTTATTGGTCCCCAGAGGAACTTATTCTTCCTTATTCCATGGTATAAGGGAAAAATTTGTTGCTAAAATATAATATTTCCAAACCAGCTTCCAGACCAAATCATAAAATATTGGATACCCTGGGAAAGTGAAAGCACCGCAAATCCCAAACCAATTTCAAGTTGGCCGCAGGAAGGAAAGGCAACGATTTTCCGCATGAAATTTTTACTTTTTGCACGTGATGTAGGTGCGATTTATTTCAGAAAGCATTGTAGCATCATTATTTCGTGTATCAAATAAACTATGAATGTGTATCGCGAGCATTGTTCACTTGAAACAATCATGAAAACGGCGAATGTTTATATGAAACAGAAATAAGTCCTTCCTAGTAAGAAATCTTCCTATTACAATTACCCAATTAATCCCAATTATACCCAATTAATTCCATTTACGATAATTATACGCTGGTTCAGAGCTAAGATTATTCTATATTATGCATAATATTTTTCAAAGTCGAGCACTTCAAAACACTGTATAAAATGAAACAATTACTTTATACTTTCAAATTTCAATGGTAAACTACCGAAATTGTTTCTATTTCGTTTAGTAAAGTATGTGTACTTAAAAATAAATGCATTAAGGTTCGGCACAAATGCGTCACTGTTTTCCTATAGTTGTCAATACAACTGCTTTGGGCACGACATTCAATTGCTTATAGCAATTCAACTTCGCTATAAATACGGGAAAAACCCAATTAGTGCAAATCGAAGGTAATGTACAACATAAGCCAACGTCATCACTTTGAAAAACATTGGAATATTAAATAATATTTCCGGGAAATCCTTCCCCTTATAATCTCTCCTTGAATATAGTTATGAATGATTTACTGCGGATTCTATCACCAAGCGCTGTGTAGTCCTACGCTCATAGACGTTCCTCCGTCGCCTTGTTATCTTGACTTGTGTGCTCATTCACGTCGTGCCTCTAGTGGCCTCTCTCCAAACGACGCCTCCCTACTCTCAATCCCACTTCAGGGCCTACGCCGACGACCTGAACTCCGCCCTCCATCAAAACTCCCTGTGTCCTTCACCGCACTATCCCACAGAGGGGCCACCGGGGTAAGACAATGCCGCAAAAATTATTCCACGAATAAGCCCCCTATACACTGCATTTTTCAGAGCGCAACATTTTTCTCCATCCGCAAACCAATTTCGCCCTCTTTAATACATTTAGCCAGTCCTGGGAGACGGCGAGTCCAATTCCTCAAAGGTGATTTCCCAGGTGACGCGTAGACTTTAATTCCTATGACTTGAACCGAGTCACGTGGTGAGCCTCAGAGGCCATGTTTGTATGAGATTAGACTATAAAAAGGAGGTATATGAACGAGTGGAGGGGGCGGTGGAGACGGGGGAGAAGATGGGAGGGAGAACCGGGGAGGAGGTAACCGAAGTGGCGTAAGGGTAGGAGAGATTTTCATACGGGAGGGAGGGTAAGAACTCAGGAGGGGAAAGTAGACATAGAGAGAAAATGGCAGAAGGGGAACAGGGGACGCGCGAACAGGATGTACTCGAGTAAACGGAATACTGCACGATAGGGAAGAAGATAGAGGATTGAGAAGATGAATCAAGAAGGGATAAAAGATTTGAGATTGCCAAGCTACCGTACAATGCACTTAATGATTGAAAAATCTAAATACTTTACGCTGCCTTATCTTGAATATTAAGCTTCCATTTAATTGAGAAGAAATAAGTTAGAAACGAAAGAAGAAAAAAGGATATGGGGAAGGGGAAAATAAAAAAAATCATCACCGAGGGTTACAAATTACTAACATTCATCCAAATAGAATGTACACAGTTGAATTGTATTTCTATGGGCTGCCATCATGCATTTCAATCTCTGTGGCTAAGTATTTCCAACGAATTTATTTCTTCAGAAACACGACAGCGTCTTATGAATACAGCAAAGGTATGAGTTCAGAGGATCGGAAAATAGCAGGCCCCATGATGAGGCAAAAGATACGTATGACAGTCTGCACACTATAACGCACACTATAAATATCAGTAAAACAATGTAATGATCGCACGTATGGTACCTTATGGCATTTGCAGCAAAAAGGCTCTCTCGAGTGTAACATCGCTCAAAGGCCCGAATCGATTATAACTGCATGTGGATCATACGTGAAGTTTAGAAAAGCTAAGGCTACATTTTAGATATATCTTAGCACAAGTGTGCATTTTACTCCAAGTCACCACGTAAGAACAAAATGTTTTGATAATAAGAAAAAACAAATATTTTGAGCCAGATATATATTTTATAATATATATCTGGCAAAAAAATATGCATAGTATATTGTAGAAAATTCAATTACTGAAACGCTCATATTGCATCATTCATTTTTGTATTGAAATATTTTTGATGCAATGGATTCTCGTGAAGAGCTTCCCGTAAATAAAGGAGACTTTTCTTTAATGGAGTCATGTTTATGAAGGAATGTGGTTTGCCCTTCGTTTAACAGAAGTGTTTGCTTAGTTATTTATCTCGTCTCGTAATTACGACTATGTCCGTGAGCCGATAATGCAGTGAATGGATCATCCTCCGTAAGAGGCTGACAATGCACCAAAAACAAATCTTGGAAACGAACGCAAGGCAAATCGGTTACCTTTTATAAATGCACCCAACCCTTAGGGGTCAAGAATTTCCTAAATGAGTCCACAATTGCGTTTGCTGATCACCGAGTGATGAATGAACTTAACTACGAATAATTCTATCGCAATATCTCTCGTCCTTGGCCGCCTCCTCCCCCTCCTCTTTCTTCTCCTCTCACTCAGTCAAGAAGGTCTCCATTCGCCTTATTTTACTTCCCACTCCATACCCTCCCCGTCCGTTTTTCCTGCCAATACCACTTTATCTCTAGTCTCCCATTCCCCATACTTTCCCCCGCCTCTCTTTTGCCCCTCCATTCCTTTGTGCCACCCCACCCACAGCTCTCTCTTATCTTTCGCCCATCTCTCCCTACAACCCCATTTTCCTCTCTCCTCCACTCCCACCAAACACAACTGACTCCCCCCCACCCTCCCCCTTCCTTGCCCGCGGGCCAACTGTTGAGACTGCCGCTCTTGCACACGAGACGACGCTCGATAATCGGCCGAGATTGGTCGAAGGGTGGGAGGAGGAAATGGGGAAGGGGAACGGGAGGAAAAAATAAGAAGAACCGAAAGAAAGAGAGGAAAAGGGAGAGAGAGAGAGACAATGAGGAATATAAAGGAGGCCAGAAATCGTGTTCTCAGCTTTCCGAGTGATTAAAGAGAATTCGAGAGCGATAATTCCGACAAGGCACTTCAAATATGTCTCCCTGTTCCAACCCGCGGATTAACAGACACCTAAACTTTATCCTCCGCACTCAACTCCGAAACCAACTCCTCCGAAATGCACCTCCGTTCTGTTCCTTTGGTGTCTTTGTTTCCTCTTACTCTGCATTCACCTTACTTCGATCGTGCCCACAATGGCCAGAAAAATTAGGTTCAAGAAAATACGAATATAAAATCGCAATTCAGAATTCAGCGCACGACATGGATAATAAGCATTATATTTTCTCCCAGATTCATGGTATTAAAATGAATAATGATATTATTATGCTCAAATTATGACCACGAGCACCTTTTCTCGCATGAAATCATGCTCAACAGTGAGAGATTATATCATGATCCGAAATAACTTCTATCTACCCACTTCTCCTCTAATGCTGGTAACTCTGATCAGAGCGGAAACAGTCCACGATAAACACTCAATTCACATATATGTAAACATTTATGATATATAATGCATATTAAAAACATTATTTGCATTTTCAGTTTGGTAAATGGAATGTTTTTTTTCCTTTCTTTCACCAACTACTCGTATTGACCGTTAAATACCAATTCAACTATGCTCATATTAGCGATTGAATTAAGTTTTGCTGACGAGTAAGACTCAAAAATGTTCTTATTGCCCGAGGATTTTTGTTAGTGGGCAAGCATAATATCGACCGCAGCGTGCTTGCTTTGAGTGAGACAAAAGGGGTAGAGGAACAATATTCCCGCCATCCTGAAGTCTGCAGTATTAATACGGAATAGCATGAGATAAATAATGAGTGACACTTATTTTGTTTCCTCACCGCTCAAGGAGACGAATGTCCATTCGGCACTTCCCACGATTTTTTTCAGAATTTTATATTTAATTTAATGCTTGAGTGAGGACAATGAGACTTGATTTTAAATCCCGGGTATTCTAGTGGTTCTTTCCCTAACAAGTGCCGTATTTTCCTCTTTTTCTTCCTCAACACTCCTTCCCTCGCTCGCCCTATCCGCCTCTGGCATAAAGCATCTCCCATTGCCCTTCCTCCTCCAACGAAAAAGCAAAACGTCCATTACGACCTTACTTTCGAGGGGATAACCCTCACTCCCACCTGAGTCCCATTCCCATCCATCCCCTTTAGGTTTAAGAGACCAGCAACGCCTCAACAAATATATCGCTCCTTTCGGGAGTGACCTCCGCCCACGCACCTTAGTTCTCCCCCACCCCCCGCTTCCCCTACACTACGGGAGTCCTTCCCTCCCCTTCGCCCTGCTCGCTGCCCTCAAAGTAAGTCACCCCTTCCCCCGTGAAACCCCTCACAACCCTCTTCTTCCCGCCGCCACCCCACTCCTCCCCCTCGGCCCCACCCTCGTTATCTGTCCGCCGACCCTACTTCGCCCTGGCAGCGGCAAAACCCCTCCGCGCACACCCGCCCGCACTCGGCCGCCTCCCCAGAGACTCGCATGGCCAGAGTTCAACTCCTTTCGTCCAATCCCATCTCGGCCGTCCGTTATTTCGAACGTCATGATTTTCTGCCACGCAACTCAGAGGGGGGAGGGCGGAAAGGGCGGGCGGGATGAAAACAGGGAGGGTGGGAGAGAGAGGGCTCTTTCTTTCTCCCGAATGGATGGTTGCCGGGGAGAAAACCCCTTCTTCACACGGCATCCATGATGGCACGGAAGAAGAGGGAAGACGGGAGAGGAGGGCGGGCGTGAAGGTGGTCAGAGGGGAGGGGAGGGATTCGAGAGCGGTTGGTGTTGGATCCACCGGGAGGTCGTTGGGAGAGAGGTGAAGGTAGAAAACGGACGCAGTCCGGAGAGGGGCAGGATTGGCTGTCGGTCGGCCATGGGAGGGAAAACGCCGAGGATACGGGGGAAAAAAGGAGTCAGAGCACCCAACGACTTAATTTAGCCGAATCTTTAAGCCGGATCACTTCTGAAATTTAAACGTTAAAAAACAGAGAATGAAATCCCGATAGTTGTTTTTCGCTGATTATTTTCCGAGATCCAATGCAACACGTAGGACTTGCATACTTCAGGCATAAACAAGGTCCAAACATTGACCAAGTAAAAAATATGCCTTATATTATGAATATAGTGAGAATAAACTTCAAAACTTTATTCCTTAAAATACTGAGTGCACAATATAGTACTCAAGTTTATTACATTCCTGCTTATTTTATCAAAAGACCTTTGCAACTTTAATGCACAGTTACATGCACTGAATAATGTGGTAATTCGAAGGAGATATGACGAAATTCGAAATATGGCCCAATTAACTGAAAAATAATCCATTACCAAACTAAAAAGTGACAATATCAATTTTAAACTGAACTTAAATTCGTTGCATGCAATTATAATCAGAATTCTGGTTAGCAAAAACATCAGGGTAAGATACACTAGCCGATTACGTCATTTAAGCCTTAACAAGGCCGCCAAGTTTCCAAATATTTGGCTAGATATTATGTCCAAGTTAGAAAAGAAAGGTTCAATTCTCTCTAAAGTTATGTTGAAGAAAATATAGGTAGATAGAGAGTTAGCGAGTTCTTGATAGAAAATTCTGAATAATGCACCTCAATTAGCGAATTTGACTTCTAGAGGGCCTTTGAGTGGGAATGATTTTAAAAGTTAGGACTGAAACATCTTTTTCCTTTCCATCTATGGTAAAACCAAAACTTTTAGCTGACGAGGCCATCGATTTGGTGGCCAACAAAGAGGTAAAACGGTAAAATGGTGAGGAGGAAAGGGCAAAAGGAAGAGTGAGAGAGGACTGAAGACTGACAGGAATGAAAAGGAGCGACCAAGCGGAATGCTGGAGAGCGACGGAACAAGTCAAGTGAGCAAGCGACGCTGGGAGACGTTCTCCACTTTTAAATGCTCTTTATTTTTCACATCTTGTGACGCCTGAGTACCTAACACCCCCTTTATCTTAGGAAGAGCCCTCGGTGCAAGAGAAATCCTTTAAGCAAATAATAACTTGAAAATTAACTCTCGGCATTCCACCTCACGAACGGCGGAATTTATTTACGACCCATTAACTAAACTGCTTTATCACGTCAGGGAAAAATCAAACAAAGACTTACCCATGTTCAGACGAGCATGATGCAACGCGTTTACGGTCTTATTTTCAGATAGAGTCCCCCATCATTGCCTCAGTTCAAATATAGTTAGATGGTAGCATTTTTATTTTCAATGACCGTAATGGGGGAGAAACATTTTTTTTTATACTTAACGACCGGGGTCCATGTAAACATATAACTCTAGAGACGTATAACACGTAGACAATGCTCTCCATACACGCGCTGAAAGAACGAATTTTAAGATACCTTTTTCAAGTATGGCGTCACGTTAAACCATCCACATCATTTTCCATCGCTTATGATAGCCAATAATATACTCATCAATATGCAGACTAAGAAAAAATTAGTGAGAAATGTTAGGAATTGAGCCATATTTGCCCGTAATGTATAATGCAATCTATATTGAACACTGCATAAACATTTGTGAATGTTGTAGAAAAATGTGATGTGACCAACGTTCGGGAACACAAGGTGATTAAAGTATTCAGAGACAATTGGCTTTTTTTAAAGGAGTACTTACTTATTTCATTTTTGGTTTCATTAGGAATAACACTTTTCGTCATTTGCCAAGAGCAAATGACTCATGTGTCAATATATAAATAACAACGTAGATACCCTCCCGAAAGGTTTGGAATTAAAACCCATCAGAACTACATGTTTTTATAGGAATGAATTTCAACGCTCTATTTGAAATACTAGCTACGCGTCTGCACTTTGAATGCCTATAGTTTTTTATAAAGTCATATTTAACAGGATTTCCGAGCAAAATTCAGAGAAAAATAAGCGAAGGATCAAGGATGTCCGGCATTAGGAATCATATTTTAAATGTGGCAAGGAAGATTTTTCATAGAGATAGAAGAGGCAAAAAACAGAGGCGATGTTTTGAAAGGAAATAAAGGAAAAAATATATGAGGGCTGAAAAGAATGGGGTAAAAAGGAACTTAAGATAGGACGGGCGAAAACATGGGCACTACGCAAATGTGGAATGAGAGATTGAGAAAAGCGAAAGGAATTAAAAGCAATTCTGCCATGCCCATCCACGAATCCTGCTTTGCATCTCACGCTAATTGATCCGTGATAAACGCCTCACCATGAGGGCTATTTTTCGGAAACCGCTTTCGTCCGCTCCATAAGAGACTTCAAAAGGTATTCAAAGCATTTCAGTCTACCAGAGGTAGAGAAAAATGGAGTAGAAATGGCTGAATAAAAATTAAGGAAGAGATACTCCTTGTTTGAGGGGATGCATTGAGTTCCTGGAAGGCCTCCAAGTATATTTATACACTAAGCCAAAACCCACGCAGCGCAGCATTCATTATAAAATATTTAAAAACAATGAATTCAAGGTAGTTACCTAGCTATACATAGGTATTACTCGCTTTAGTTGAGCCCTTCAACGGCAGTAAGATGAAAGGAACGCTCATAAGTAGGTATAGCCGCTCTTTCAGATGAGGCGCGCAAGATCATCACATTTGAGTGCTAGGAAAATTTCTTCTGCTATAGTGCGGATTATACATTCTAAGCCCGAAAAATTGGCCCGCTTTATTGCTCCGAGGTGAAGTGCAGCTATTACTGATAGTGTTCTCAAATAACTTACTAGATTTCGGTAAGTAGCCTAAACTAAATCTTGGTAAAAATTCATTAAAATACCAGACAACGAAAAATGCCCTTATTCGTACAAAGTTCACCTTAATCCCAGCAATTTTCATGATAAATTATAATTTTAATCCATCTTTATGTTAAAATGTTGTTGGTTCTGTATATTCTGTAAGATTCCGCTTCCTTTGAAAACATTTTTCTGAACGCGTAGATAAGGAGAAAACAGCAAAATAGTTTTTTTTTCTGGACACCATTCACCTTATCTCCAACATCCTCACATTAGAAAAGATTTCATTTACGTTTTCGAAACATAACTCTCTGTAAAAGCTATACATCACCGTAAAGATACTGTAAGATATATAGAGTGTAATTCTAGGCCAGCATCAGTCAAATGGAAGTAAGAAAGGAATAAAATAGGAGATGTGATTGACAAATCGGATGGCTGTTGCTTTTCATCGGGCTATTCTCTGTTTCTACTGACTACTATATAACTTTGTAAATTATATCGAAAAGTGAGTCTCAGCAACAGATGCAAATAATTAAGTAACAATTGTAAGATTTTTAAACAGATTCATCTTAATCAAACGTTAATTCTTAACCTTAATTTAGTATGAAACGTGAAACATTCAAGGTTTAAGAAGATCAAGTGTGCAAAGGTCTAATTCGCTCATTGGAGATTTTCATGTGTTAATTGATCGAATGAAATAATTTCGCACCCTTGAATACCAATAATTGAACGCTTATTGACTTAAACTATCATTTTATTTGTTATTTCTTTTATCAACTTCTGTGGCTGCTTGACTCCCCGCATTCAATTACTGAACCATTCTACAATTTCCAAAGGCTATCAAAATGTAATTAATGATAGGTACTCATGCAACTAATGGAATCATGAAGCCAATGTTTCGAAGGGAGTACGAAAAGAAAACAATGGAATACATTTCCATCACCCAAATTCATTCAATAAAAATAAATTGTGGATTTCCATGCAAAATCATACACTTTTCAAGGTCACTGATACATAATACTTTGAAAAGTAAAATTATTTCTGCGTAATTTTCCATCATATGTTATTTTTAGAGAGTAGAGAAATCCAAACGATCAACGAAAATCTCTCATACCTATTCCAAAATCACCAGATTTTTATTTTGCATACATTGGTATTATATCGAAATTATGTACCCAGTAACAAAATATTATTTACTAATCAGCAAGTTTTTCATTTTGTACAAAACTTATAAGAAGTGAGTATTATTTAAGAAACATGACGAATATGACTTGAACGCAATGAATCGTCTTGGACGCAGGATATTGGCGTTTTACTGAAGAAATCATTGACGGAACGGGCTGATATTTACTACTTGGCAATGCAGTTGGCAATGCCAAAAGTGAGGAAATAAAATTCCAAAAGGACAATCATTCACATGTAATTGCTTGCTTATGTCAATGACTTCGATACCTTCATCATAAATCCGTAAATTTACAAACCTTTAACTGGCATGAATGACAAGTGCCACATTCACATAACAGAGCGTCACGAACAGAATGCCGAATATGAATCGAACAAAGCATCTTTAATGGTAATTCCCGACCCTTTCAGTACAAATAGCTTTTTATCACGCGATTTGAAATACACACTCAAATTCACAGGTGGTAATGGAAGCTGTTCCTGCAAATTGGAAGAAACGTGAAATTCACTGTTACTTTCAGTACACACGATCAAGGAATCTGCTTTCCGAAATTCAAGCATGTATGGTAAAAAGAGAACTGTGAAATGATTCCAAATTTGGTACCTGATCCAACCGTGACCCACGATATCATCCACCCATGCATCGCGTGACCATTATTGACGAGATAACCTGTAATGGAGCATCTCTAGCCATTAGGACGATGAAGAGATAAGGCATCGGCGATGACGTAGTTAGCAATATGCGTGGTGGCGAGTAAATGAAACCTACGCACATTATGGGAATATGCTCTCCACCAGAAAGAAAGGTCTCCAAGAAAACAATTCATTGTGAATAGTAAAAATATGGTTTTTAAGTGCCACCCTAACAAATTGATGTTGCCAAATAAAAATCTTAAAATATTTGACGATACATTGTAACAGAAATCTTCCATTGAGTTTAATCCTATTAATAATTTCTTCCAATTTTTCGTGTTCAACCAAACAATGGACAGGAATACGAACTTACATTGCAACAAAAAATTACAGTAATTTGGATTTTGAAATAGGCTCACTAGCAATCAAAAATTTCACTTTCCCATTGTAATCATTGTTTCCACACTGATTATTTGATCGCGGGTAACGGAACTTGGAGCACGAGTAGGTTACCTGACGTTCATAAGCCCCGTTAATGTCTATGGACTGAAGGCTATTCATTACCACATTACACTTAAAATTAAACTTAAACAGCACCAATACGGGCCCTAAGATGAAATATTACTAACTTCTAAAATCCATAATTAAAAATTGAATAAAAGAACCATAAAGAAAAAAGGAAAATTTTCCAGTACACTATATACTTTGCTTCCATTTCCAACGTTACACGTGTATATTGTACATTACATGTTTATTGTATTGTTAATGGCCAACATAAATGGAAACCAGCCAAATTATTATTCTCTAGTTGAATAGGGGAATCAAATACTTCCTTCACGACAATATAATCATCATATTTCGAAAAAAATCGCTAAGAAAACCAGTCAACTGAATACTTTGTGAGTAAACATAACACATAATAATTGGTTATTCCGTTCAATCAAGCATTCATGTGTAATACAGAATTTTTAAAAAGGAAAGAAAAATAATATATTGTTATTCTGTTGTCGCATAACAAGAAATGAGCGGAAATTACAAAGCTATTTTGCGGTTAATACTATGCTCTGTTCTAATAATTCTAATCGGTTTTGTTGAAAAACACTCTGAATCGTAGGACTTCCATAAAAACCCAAAGGCATGGTTACCTAATATTCCTAACAGAAACTATCATGAGTAAACCTCCTCTTCCCGAGCAGGGAAAACAGCTGGCTTCAATGCTCACCACAAGTTAGTTCAATGTAAGTTAAGGTTGTTGGCAGTTCCTGAGCAGGGAGCACGGAAAAATAAGGTCAATTGAAATTCCTGAGCTTTGTGCACAGGCCTCCATCTCACCACCAAAATAGAAATATTTTCCAATCAGCATTAACAAAATTCTTTCTGCATAAAATTACGCAAAAAATAATATTCTCAGCTCTTATTAAAATCCAACCGATATTCTCTGTACTCACTCTGACTCTTTATAAAAGCAGAGCATTTTTAGTGAAGCCCGATCATACAAAAGTACAATTTTGTTACGCAATAAATGTATCTAACAAGGAACCTTTTTTACGAATCATAACGAACGATTTCTTAGGTTAGTTATTACCTGGATATTTCCCAAACATTTATTCTGAGATGTGACATCAATTTTTCCTACGTTCAACATTTTACTCTCTTTCAATTCAGAACGTATTTTGGGAAGAACTACTCGTGTTCCAAGAGTCCAAGGCGGTGCATATTTTTAAAAATCAAGTATTTACGCTATACACCAGTTAGTAGCTGCTTCGAGGTTGTTGGACAGCGTCTACTTATTATCGTGGCGACGAACTTCATAATAAATAATTTGGCCATTGGCTAAAGTGGTCACACTTGCCACATAAATAAAATAGTAAAATTCAAATGTATTCAACCTTGCACAAAGAAGAGATTCAAATTAAGCACTGATGTAAGACAAAATATTACTACTCAAAAAGTTTCCAATTCCCATGCCCACCTTCAAAAGAGTGAACATTCTTTTTTAAATTAGAACTAATCAAAATTTATAATACTCAGATGCATAACCCGCAAACTAAATTTCATAAATACGCCAATTACTATCTGATACACAGTAAACTTTACAGGATAAGGAATGATTATAAACCGTCACATACACGTAAATATGAGCTCAGGTAAAAAAATTGGTTTTTGAATAGCTCCTAAGCATCATAGATATGGGAAAAGCAAATAAATATCAATGGGGGTCGTCTTTCAAGGCACAATGGGGTTCGGGAAAAAATGTTTTCATCGTGAGCCTGATTAATTGAACCTGATAGATGTCCATATTTATACCACTCCCAGGAGAGGCCACGACCCTTGTGACCCAACCCTTCCCCACGGTTATTTGCCCCTCAGTCATTCCCTGGCCGGAATGCTATGTAGGGTTCTGGAACAATTTCGCAAGGCTACATGGCGTGGTAAGCATTTTACCGAGCCTGTCATTCTCCGTGCACTTACCACACGCATATCTCCCTAAAGGATGCCTGTGCTAGCCTGTAATATCGGGGATGCTGCTTTATTCCTAAGATGAACTGATACCCTCCCGAGAATATAGCCCCTATCCCGAAGTGGCTCATAAAATAGACGTCCCAAAGCTGAAGACCGGGATATATTATGGGGCAACTAATCAGTTGACCGAGAACCAGAGTAAGAAATTATGTCTTTGCCTCAGTATTTAATGGCTTAATCAAAAAATGAGAATAAAAAATAAAAGTTACTGCTTGACAATTTTTAGGTCAACTAATCCGAAAAAAACGAATAAATTCAAGAACCACAGCAATGGGCAAACAGAATGTGACAACTATAATGTAAAAATTTCAGACCCTTGATAATAATGCCAAAAATATGAAATCGGGCAATAATAAAATAACATTCGTGCAAAATTATTTCATTACTTTTTACGAGTGTAAAAACCAACGCATTTATTACCAATTTAATTAGCCTGATTCCAATTTAAGACAGGAAGTATCGTTAAATAATATATTATTTTTGAGTGGTTTAAATTCAAGAGAAATAGAAAAATATTATGACATGCTCCTGTAAAAAGCCTACCAAAGGCAATTAGCACATACAATGGAAAATATTGTATCCGATCTCCGATTTTTAGTCATTGAATCCAAAGAACAGTATTTCAACGTTAATGAACTTTATGAAATTGTACCAAGGAGCCGAACGAAATTTAAAATAGTGTATTCCTTTAAACTGCTATTATGAATTCAGTTAACACAAAATATTCTAAGTTCGTACATAAACCATAACATGCTAAATTTCATTTCAATCACTAATGCATACAAACAATGTACAAACGATACATACATGCGTCATTTGATACCTGACTAATTTCATGCGTTTGGCATCTAATCCTATTTCGTAGACGATAGAAATGCTCTGCTAAGAGTTCATTTATTGCTGCAGTTTGTAACCAATCCAAACCAAAGCATTCATTCTTGCCCCCATACGTATGCAATGTTTCCCTCGATATCTGACGAACATACATTTATAGTAAATATCGGCATGTTATGCATGCACATTATATGCGTACAACCCATTATCATAAAAATGCACTGTTTTGAAGAAATGATGTTGTCGGTAATTCCATAGGCTGATGCATGAGGTATGACCCTTTCAAGTCGTGACTGTGTCATAAAAGCTCTCGGGTACCATCGCCTTGTGTTCCGGGGAAATGAGAAGGACGCCATTGGCAACGTTACCAGAGACTAAGGGATGGTTATCCCGGCCAAATATCAGCAATTTCACCAGTATACTATGGATCCAGAGGAGACGTGTCGTATGCATATTTGTTGATACCTTAAACATCATATTTCCATTAGCACTGCTTTTGTACGGTGGGATCAAATGGAGTCCTTCGCGATAATAGACAAGCGTAAGACACCGAGGGACTGTCCATTTTCCACCGAAAAGCAGATTAAAAAGACCGAACGTCCTCGATAACTACAGACATGCCATGCTCGTCATCAGCATAACTAGCTCCGTTTCAATTGCTCACGGATACCGAGGAGATTGAGAAACGGACCAAATAACAAGGACTGCTGAGTGAACCGAGGCCAATGTACGCTAGCTATTCTACGAGGTTTAATGGCGCCCATTCTTGCCGTGTACGGTGGAGTTAATGGCTCACTGATAGAGAAAATCAAGTGCATTCCTGCCAGAAGTACGAGAGCGGATGCACCTGCAGCACGCATGCAGAAGGCTGAGCGCATTGGGACCTTTTATCTGCTTCCCGCACACGAACAAGCAACGAGGTAAATACTCATTCAGCACGAGTGATGCCGTACGTGCTTGCGGCAATGCAAACATTCACAGATTCTGCGGATGTATTTGCGGCATTGAAACTTGATGCCAATCCTTAACTCGAAGGAGAACTCTGACGGAATTTATTTGACCCTATTAGTATCAAAAACTTCAACCCAATTATGCATACCTACCAGTGGATTTGAAAATCGCCGCTTAAATTTTAGTTTCCCTTGATTCCATTTTGTAATTCTGGGATACATGAATTTCACCATAAAATTCAAAAACAGGTACAAAACAGTGTAAAAGTCAGAGCACTTGAGCAACGCTGAACTGAAATTATATTCTCAAACACGGCATCAAATTGAAAAGAGCAAGAAAGCCATCATTCCAACCAGTTTGAATGTCTTATATACTATTGTTAAAGCTGAATTGATTTTTTTAAACAAAAGAGAGAGTAATTTGTTTTGTGTGATGTTAGCTGCACATCTGCCATCCTCAAGTAAATTTCGTCAGAGATTTCACCATTAATTTCTAGACAAGGAGAATGGATAGCGTCCGCGCCTCGTACCACGTGCTGCATGATTTCTTCCTGAGCTCGAAAGTTAATTGAATATTCATCACGTCATCTTAACTCTGTAAAAAGGTACGAGAAAACATTTATCCCATTTTATAAGCAGTCTCCGACGAGCAAAAAATCTTAGAGCCTTCTGTCTACGAATCAGACGCCCGCTCCTTTCACCAGACGATGAAGGCTACACGGAGGTTCCCTTTAAAAGAGAACGGGATGGATAGAAACGCTCATCCGACCCCCAGATGGGACCCTCCAACGTTTTAAAGGATTCTGTGTTTCTCCGACCACCAAGCATTATCACTTAGCTTCACCACGGGGCGTTATTAAAATGACCGCACTAAAACATAATGCATCCGGAAGGAACAGTTACTCCTCCTTTTGCTCCGACCCGACCCGCCTTCCCGCATCCTCCTCTCCTCGTGTCATCCCTATTGATTGAACCCATTTATTCGCGGGTCTTAAGCTTGACAAACTAACGTGCTGCAGCCACACCCAAGGCCCACCCACGCCCTCTCCCCTGTCCCCACCCAACCCCTCTTCCGCCGCGTGCGCGGCCACACCCACGCAGACGACCCCTCTCTCCCTTCTGCTCCCCCCTTCACCCTCCAAACCCGCTTTGCACCCCATCCTCTCATCTCTCTCCCTCCCACTCCTCAAAGAACCCCTCCGTCCCTCACGTCCCCCCCCCCCTTTTTCATTCTTCGTGTGCCGCTCTCTTTCTCTCTCTCTCTCTCTCGTCACCCCCACTCTCTCCCGATGTGCAACTTCCCGACTCACGAAGAGATCCCCCCGTACTTTTTTTTATTCAAGCAATGCGATTCTCCGACACGTGAACCGCAATAGATAACTCTCCGTGGCACAAAAAATACATGCCAACATTTATGTAAATACGTACACATATGTACACCCTTTTGCGAACTACATGGTTCGCTCCACGGAGGAGACGCGTGGGATGAGAAATATCGATTGCATCCTCAGTGTCGGCTGCAGTTAAAGCGGAATTTAGTTTTCCAGCAACAATTTCCTCGTACACTCACGTACAAATTTATTCGTAATCGATATGAATATCTACATACGTCATTACCAGGAGACACCTTTTCGTTACGGCTATGAATCATATCTTAAAACACCCTATTTTTCAGGAAGAACTTCAATGGAAGTTTCAGCAGCAAATATACTAAAAATGGAATATGTTTTTAAGAATGAATCTTGCAGATATGAGTTATATACCTTAACAAAAAGGCTGGTTCGACTCCAGATTTCACCTCGTATACACATATGCACACCGCATACATATTCAAGACAGGGTATTCTGGTCTCTACCATATATTGTTTATGGATCTCCAGCAAGTAGTATTTCGGAACCTGGAAAATCTTAACTTGGGCCAATCAAGTCAGTAAGAACGATTAACCACGATTCTTGCCGAGAGGGTTTCGGGTGATACGCACATGATGGTGTTGTGTTCGCTCTAGAATTAACGTAGAGCTTGTCTCAGTAGTTGGTGTGCCTGAATCCAACTTCTGACATATTAGCGGAAAGCCTACAAGAACTAGGAGCAGTAGGTGGGGTCTTCTTGACGGCGCTCACTTATCGAGGTACTGCAGCGTAGTTTTCACGTTACAATAAGGGGGAACAATGAGTGAAGAAATATTAATTGGAATTTTTTTGAGACAAACAATGGCAAAAGATCTCCATGGACGGAAGGTAAATAAACTGGATGTCGAAAGAGTTAAAGCTCCAATGTTCAACTGTAATGATTTTTTTGGGAAAATAACGCAAAAAAAGATATTAAATATTTAGCACAGTAGCACATACTGAAGGACTGCCGAAGATTTTTTTGACAGCAAGCAGTCTCAAGGATTTTAACTGAATTAATTAGCAAATTTTCTGAATAATACCTACCGAAATTAATTTCATGCCTAATAAATCGTCAACTTATCATCAAGATTTAAGAAGCAAACAACAGTTTACTTTGGTATTGTCTGGTCCCATCGCATGTAAAGTGAAATGCATTTGAGATCATTTCCTTTTTCCTTCATCAGTGGCATATTTAACGGAAAACAATCACATCAATGGCCACCGTACTGAGGTTAGACGCCGAAGCCCAGGCTTTGCTGAGGAACGGATTCTGAGTGGCCTGCTTTTCATCTGGTTCCTACCCATCGACCTCCTCCTACCCCAGTCTCCCAACCATCCAAAAAAGGTGTAATTCTTGGCTCTCCCACTATAGTCATTGAATAATATGCCTTCTTGTCATACGATATCTCCTGACAGAAAGCATAACAATTCTGTTTGGCAAAAAATGACAGAATAAAAAGGATTCCGGGTTCAAACCATGAGACTCATGCTCGCGGGGCGAATTCTCAGTCCACGCTACCCAGGATTCATAATTACAAAAGTCATTTTAGGAGGATCTATTGGAGGTAGGTCCCATTCCTCAATACATCCCTACAAGGATGGTGCACGCAAGGCGAAATTGGACTTCAAAGAGAATTCTATCCAGGAGAATATATCATAGAAACTATCGCAAGGGACAACTAGCCATCTCTGCAAGATTGACTTAACGCTTCAAGGAGATTAGACTGTACTGGAGGAGGAACCGCAGTTGACTTGTGAAGCCAGCGGCCATCTTATTAGGTATGAACATGCGGGATTCCTACTCACAATACTCGTACGGTTACAATTGATTTTGCATGCCGGTAAAACTTATCAGTGAGATGTATAGTTAATGACAGAATTCCTTTTTAAAATTCATCAAATAGACGGTAAAAGAGTGCAAATACGCAAACAAGAGCTAAATATGTAGTTTAAATAGTTTAAATCAAAAAAGTTTTAGTAATCAATTTAATTTCAGGTAAATCAAATGCATTATTACCTCCATTTCGCCTTAAGTAAATTAACTGACGCCGATGCGATGAAATGTGGGTACGATTTTATTGCTATTTTTCATTTAATGCAGATGCAGCCTCCATAAAGTCGTATAAAACGCAACGTTTTATACGACTTTATGAGCGGAGTAGTTCGCGCCTACTCCTTCCCAAGCATCACCATTCTTGATTCCTTGTCACCCAAAGGCCAATACCTTCTCCAGTAAATTCTAACCTCCTTGTATCGCTCGGTACATTCAGCATGTGCGCTGAAAACTAAAATAATGAAACTTTCCTATCCATATCAAATTATTATGAATAGAACGAAAAGCAGAGGAGTTCCTGGATGAAGATCTATTCGTATTTAGGAAAAGTACGGGTACAAGACAGGCAAATTGGCCCTTAGGCTGCTCATAGAGAAGAGAATGGAGAAGAAAAAACCGACTTTCATTGTTATTGTAATTTGGATTTTATTTGTGGAATTGTGGATTTACAGAAGGTTTTTGACAGCGTGGATTGGAAGTCAATGTTTGGAATCCTTAAAGGAAATGGAATGCCCTACAGAATTATCCACAGTTAGTATAAAAACCATGTAGCTGTGATTAAATCTGGACCCAGTTATGAAGAAGCAAGAATAAGGAAAGGAGTGAGATAAGACTGGACCCTATCTTCCGTAATTTTTAATGTTTGCATCGAGAGAGCCATCAATAAAATGAAAGGGTACTCTTCTGGAGTGAATATCTGGGAGAAAAAAATAAGCATACTGCGATTCGCTGATGACATAGTACTCATAGCAGAGACAGAGAGGGATCTGAATACCTATAATTATAACAACTATAGAAAGGACAATGGTATGGTATAAGCTGAAGATCAATAAGAAGACTAAGATATTGGCGTGCAGCAAGAGATAAGAGGCCAAAGCCAAAGTTAAACTAGGGAAACAAAAACTGGAAGGGGTGGAAAAGTTCTGTTAGATGGGAAGCCGAGTAACCGACGATGGATGAAGCAAGAAAGAAGCAGTTACTAGAATAGCTCAGGCAAAGAGGGCATTCTATCATAAGAAGAATCTACTTACATTTGGAAATACAAGCGTAGAAGTAAGGAAATCATCAGGACCATTCATTCAGAATCATTTATCATTCAGAAAAGGGTAGAAGAATTCGAAATGAGATGCTACTGAGGAATGATGAAGATTATATGGAACCACCGAATGCCTAACGAAGAAGTCTTAAGAAGAGTGAGAGAAAAGAGCCATATCGACACGATGGCCTACACTGTAAAAAGTAGATCTGATTTTAAGGTACAAAAGCGATCTGAATTTCAGATGCAACAATTTTAAGACAGGGTATGTTGAATTTCAGCAGTAATATCTTGTCTAAAAATAAGGCAGGTGAACGGCTGAAAATCAGACCATCCAGAATCCTGCTTCCTCTGCTTCCTGCTCAACTGCTCCTGTACCAACAATCCATGTTCCTGCCTCTTCCGTACCTTAAATCCGTGTTCCTGCCTTACAACCAGACAGCGCTTAAATTCAGATCGCACTGAAAATCAGATCAACTTTTTACAGTGTAATGAAGACAATCGTCGAGGGAAAAGTGTATGGGAAGAACGGAAAAGGCAGGCCTCGTATGAGATATATGGAACAGGTCGTGAAGGATGTGAAAGAGAGGAATTACGTCAATCTGAGGAGGTTGGCCGATAGAAGAATGAGTGGTGGACTGCATCAAACCAATCCCAGGATTGTTGACCGATGATGATGATTAAATTATTAGTTTCAAAATCACGAACTCTGATTAACTGGCTCATTAACTACAAGGCTAACTAAGAGGAATCATATTTGATCTTAACTACATTACTTAATACCTTCCGAAATTTCTAATGGCCGCTGAAAAACTGGTTGGCCTAGAAATCTCCGAAAGGTCATGCGGCAGAGACTACGGAGCCATGAAACCCCATATAAAGGAATCGTTTCTCCTCCCCAAACGCCACTTAAACTCCGCAAAAAGGAGGGACTGCAAGAGAGATGAACGAACGGGAGATAGAGTGATTTCATTCGAAGCCTAATTCTCCAAGATCCTCAGGGTAAACGAGGCCGGCCGAGCCTTCTTTGGAGGCCGGTCGGCGGTGTGCGAGCGGGGGCTTCAATTAAGTCCCGGGAACATCGACTCCATCCGAGGCCACCGACCAGTGGCGCTCCCAAGCGGGAAACCCACGAGTGGGCGGAATAAAAGTAGTTCGTTCCCCTCATGCCACCACCACCCGCCGACGCGGAACCCTCGAAAGCCTTGCAAACCCAGCGCCAGAGCTCGCCTCAATTACTCCGAAAGGAAAGCGAAATGGGGAAGGTGTAGGGAGAAACGAAAAGACGTTTTGGTGAAAGTCATGGGGGTTTTGGTGTGGAGAGAAAGAGAAACGTACGAGCCCGGAAGTAAGGACCCCTTCTTCCGACTACCCCTGATCTTCCCTTAAGGCTCATTCCCCCGCACACTCCTTGCGTTCCGTCGGGCGCAGGAGGAATACCAGGGAAGAGGGAAACTGGGGAGGACCTGAGGGTTCTTCCGATAAACCAACTTTGCTCCCGCGCTAATCTGGAGAAAATCGTTTGCGCTACTTCCAACTCACCCGGACCAACCTCGAAAACAGAACTCCGGAGGCCATAGGACACACAAGCACACTCGCAAGGGTTAATGGTGGAAGGATGAGGGGGGGGTGAGATTTCAGAGGTTGGAAAATGGGGGGCGAGAGGTGAAAGTCGGATCGGACCCAAATGAGAGAGCCCTAGGGGAGGGCGTCCAACTCCTCTCTTCACCTCCCACCCCCCCCGTTCCAAAACCCCTCCCCTTCCACACCCTCCCCATCTTCGCTCGGCCTTCGCGCCTTTCCCGCTGCAACCCCTTCGGCCTCGTCGGGATCGCGAGGAGGTCGGACGAGTCTTTACAAATAACCCGGCTTAAAGTGGATTCTGGGGCACGCAAAACGTGTTCAGCGAGATTGAGATGAGGGGAGAGGGGACGTGAAAGGAGATGTGTTGAGAAAGTGAGGGAAAGTAGTCGAAGATTGTGATTAAAGACATGATACCCGTGCAGCGCGGGTGAGTCAATTTACTTCGGAACTATACACACTTCTCATCATGCTCATTATTCAACTACACTCACTTTACCACCCAAGCTTAGATACGCGACCCTTTTACGTAAAATTGGAATATTTTTCCTGGTGACAAGGTGTACTGCTGGGCATATAGCAGGCTGAATAAAGACAAAAAAAGTACATGAATTGGTTTTGTTTCAAGTTGGTGACAATATTTGAGAACTTTGGCAAGAACACAATGAAACTAACGAGCATTACATTTTCTATGCATATCGATCTTAAAGACCATGATATTAGTTATTTATGTAATTCCTATTAGATAATAAGGGTTGTTAATTACATTTACACAATGATAGTGGAGAAAAGGGATGAGTAAACGATACCTACTGCCTTGGATAAAATCTTTCAAATGTAAACATAAATTGAAAAAATCTGTTTTTATTCACTTGAAAGACCGTATTAATCGAAAAGCTTGTAAATAAGGCACTTAATTCTGACTCAGGAAGTAACCTTCTTTTAAAAGCGGCCTTTAGAGTAGCAAACTTCGTTAATGCAAATATTTTTACTACTCTTAAGAACTAAAATGTCAGTTGATTTCCTACGTGTCATCTTGTGTCATACATTTCATTATTCCTGAATGACTTTTAATCGGAAGATAAGAGTGACAAATACACGGGTATTCATGAGCAGATGTTTTAACGAAGTGGTCAATTACACCCATGATGGCAGCTAAGAATAATGTAGCTCACTTAAACGGTTACCAAGAGAAGGGCAAGAATCAGCATGTTTTCTGATTATATTTTTATACCCTTGGCAAACGCCCTATTATTTAAAAAGAGTAGTTTATGCAGATTTTTAAATAAATTCAGGTAATTCAAAGGAAAAAGGAAAGTGCAGCATCACCAGCAGGCACTAAAGACGAAGGGAAAAGAAACATTTGCCAATAATTTCACTTAAGGCTTCTGTGTTCTCAGGGTAAAATGTCTCTTTATGAACATTGCGTGCTTTGCTGAAACCAAAGGTTACGTGATTCCTGTTTTGAAAGCATCCAATATGATTTGAACTAGAAAAGTCAACATGAAAGGCTTCAACGACGCTCAACCCAGAAAAGTGAACTCATTCAATGGCCTTTGAGAAGGGGTCACGCGAGTTTCCCGCACTTCGTCCACTGCACATCGTCAATCCACCACGAAATATACGAGTAGGCTTCATGAGTTACCTATTACGCGGTGTCACAAATTAGCTGAAAGCAATGAATTTTTAGCGAGAAGGAAATAATTTTTGAAAAATAAAATTCCTCATTCGGTATGCTCGTTTTGAAAGAAATAAACATAAAATTGATTTACTTATGCATCCTCCTCAAAGTTTAACAGAAAAAATATCATAGCGTCAGTTCTCACTTATGCAAATTAAAAACATTTTTTTCAGATGGGTGACTAAAAAATGCTCTTCTTAGAAATCGAATGCTGGTTCTCAGACCAATCAAAAAGAGGAATTAAAAGTTTCCAAGCTAAAAATGAGTGTTACATAATCAAATACCTTTACATAATCAAATACCTTTACATAAGTACAAAATAGATAAACTTATTGCACACTGGTGTGAGATTAGATCGTAATAATCGGTTATGTAAAATTAAAACAAAAAGACAATATTTCCTCTAATATGCTAAAGTAATAGAACCTACTTGTAGTCCAGACTCAATTTTCTTCAGATTAAGAAATATAGTGATGGCAAAATTAATAATACCCTCCACCCACTCAGAAATTAATTCTAAAATTAATTGACACCTTACGAGAAAAAATGCACATAAAGTAAGAGCTTTTTTCACATCAATAGTGATAAAATGTTCCGATAGAAACATAATAAAAGGCGACTCCAAGGTTCTTTAACCTATTAAATTAAAATATCACAAATAATATATGGGAAATTGCCAAAGAATATTTTAAAAATTACATCATTGAAGTAACATTTTGTTGAGAGAAATAAACAAAAAGATGAAAACTTCGTACAGCTCTGCGCATTAACCAATTGATAAGTCAAAGTTATGTGGTTCGATTCCAGTCCAGAGTTTCGATTTCGAGGTACGAATCAGGTCCTTTTTTCTCTGACAAATTTGAACACGCTTGCTGTGCATAATAGCAAAATAAAATCTTGCGATAACTTTGTTTTCCAAGCCAGTATTACATCTACGATGACTAGCCACTACTGATATCTTTTTAATTATAGCAGGACAAAAATGAAATTTCAAATTAATTTTAATAGTACTTCTTTAATAAATTTGTGAGACTATAACTGCAAGTCCATCGAACCGCTTCACCATAGGTAATCTCTGGGATGCTATTTAATTTTTGGTACCGAATTCATTAATTTACTTATACTTACTAAAAAGAATCAAATCAAAGACGATTAAGAAAAGCAGAAAATTCCAAATTATCTACTCTCCTGTGGATAGAATGTATAAGCTAGAGAAACGAATGAATATATCAGGAAATAACACACAGATATGAAGTGAAACGTTCGCCTTAGCGGAATAGTAAAAAAGGCAACATAGGAGAATTTCTTCCACCGACTTTGTTATGATTCATAACGAATAAACAAGTCAGCTTCTTATTCTTATGCCCGCATAATCTCAAATTTACATCAGCTCACTTATGAAGACCATAAGAAGACCGTTCAGAGAGGGTTCAGAGAGTAAAGGAAGAAAATGCCGTTCCGCTTCGCCCAAGTGAATTTGAATATCCCCGAGCCAATAAAAATAGACGGTACATTAAGTACTAAAGGTATTGTGATCGTCTGGGGAGAGAAAGTGAATGGGGTATAACGTGAGAAAAGTCACGGAACGGCCAAATTCAGCCCCGCGCTAATCGCTTTCATAGTCGGCTTCAATAATATTTCTCGTCAATAAGAAAGTGAAAGTGCTGCGACATATTTCTCCCTCTTGTCTCTTCTTCCCTCATTTCCTTTTTATTTCTCCTCTAAACTCCCTTTCATCCTTCACTCCTTTCTATTTTGATCTTCCTTTCCTGTCCATCCTTCCTCATTTGGTCCCGTTCCTCATTACTCCTTGCGACAAGAAATCCCTTCTCTCCTACCGTTTTGCCCTATGATCTTCTGCTTCCTTCACTTCCCTTCCATGTATTTCTCGTCTTCCTCTCACTCTCTCTTCTTTCCCGTTTAAGCTCTCATTACTACAACATCCCTCGTTACCTTTGCGCCACTCGCTGGCAGGGTGTGTGCACGCGCCTACCTCAGCTCCTCTCTCATCCTACCCTTCATTTCCCACTGCTTCTCCTCCTTCTTTCCTCCTCCTCCTTTGGCCCCAAAACCACCCTTTCAACCAACCACCCCACTGTCTCTCCCTCAGGGTCGCTTGCCATGGGAGAAAGCGAGGATTGCCGGGGCTGTGCGCCGCCGACGCTAAGCCCCTTACGCGCGCGCTCTATCACACTCGGATTCGGAGCCGCTCGTTCCGCCGCACACCCCCCGTGTCCCCGTTGCCGGCCACGAATCTCCTCCACTCCGCCGCCGCCCTAAAACCCTCTCCCACCCTCGCCCGCAAACCCGCACGCCCCCCGTCCCGAACACGCTCCCACCCACCCCCCGGCTGTCACCCTGCTCCTAGCCAACAACAAGCCCTCCTTGGCCCCCTCATCATCTCCCTCACAAAATTCCCTCGCCCCGCACAGAGGGAACGCACAACAACCCCCGCCGCCCACCCCCTCCGCCCGCCCACTCAAGAGACCTCTCCATCTCCAGCCACCCCATTCCAACGTCTCCAACCATTACTCCCTCCCCCTTCCTCCGCCCCCAACTCTCCTCTCCCATTCTCCCCATCATCATCATCTCGCTCCTCGTCTTCCGAAAGCCCGAAAAGGCAGGATGGGCGGGGGGAGGGAGGTGGAAGTCGTCCGGGGGAAGAGAGAGGAGAGGAGAGGCTCGTCGGCGGTGCGGAGGAGCCAGCGGCGACAACACAGGAATAAATTATGCCCGGTGACGTCACGAAACGGTCTACGTCAGAGGGGAAGGAGGAGAAAGGGAGAGAGATGCGAAGATGGAGTGGGGAAGAAGCAGAAGAGAAAGAGAGGTACGTTAGAAGAAGGGACGAAAAGGAAATTGAGAGGGAAAGAGAGCGGGTGGAGGGAAAACGGAATTAAGGCGTGAAACGCAGTGAAGGGAGGTAGTTGGAGGACGTGAGGGAAGTAGCAGGAGAAGGAGGAGGGGGAGAAGGGAGTGGGGGAGAGAGAGGCCTGAGGAAAGAGATGCGTGCGGATTGGATTAGTGCCGGTTCGGGCGTGGATGCGATATGAAGGGGCGGATGTGAGTGAACAAAGGGAGGGTGGAGGGGGGGTGGGAGAGGAGGTAAGGGGAGGGATCGGTTTGGCAGGTCGGCTGCTCAGAGGAACAATGAACAGATGTTGTGGCGGGGGAGCATAAGGGCAGTCTATGGGTGTGTGTGTGTGTGCTTGAGGGGGGGGGCAGAGAGAGTGAGCGGTGCGGTGGAGTGAGAGGGGCGAGGCAAAAGGAATCGGCGAAGCGGGAGGAGGGGGTGAGAGGGTGACAGTAATTGGAGAGGGTGGGGTGGGGAAGGAGGAAGACGCACGGACAGTCCGCCGCATGGAGATCAAAACTGGTGGCTTGGGGACGCAAATAAGTTAACCCGTCGGTTTGCAACATTATGATAAACGGCTTCAGACCCCAAGTTGATGAGGCCCTTGAATTGCTCCAGGCCTTGGAGACTAGCACTTAGCACAGTCACTTCTTTCGAATGAATCTGAGTCGATTTCTTCAATGCAAATCGTCGGCGATCAATGTATCTGACTTAAGCGGGAGTTCGTGGAGGGAATAGTATATGTACGGTCAAAAGCTCTTCCCTGCTAAAAAGAAAGGAGCCTTAGCGAATTCTATACTTTTACTTTGGGATTAGCGACAGTGTGAAATCATCATAAGTACATCAAATGTTAGATATAACTAAAAGTGATTACATCACCTGGATCTCATGACGTTCTATACATGCTTCCCAATCCTACCTCCTCATTCTGCATTAATCTTCTTTATCTTCATTAATGCTCGGATTCATGTAATTCACAACATAACTGACTATTATTCCTTAGGCATGCGTAACTAAATAGTGATTTTAAGGGCATAAAATGCTATACTCCATGGGTTTTTTCAATGATAGATTAGTGAATATTTCTAATATTTCCATGGTAGCTAATCGACTTCAATGCGAACACCTATGAGCCAATAAAGAATAAGCATAGTCTGCACTGAAAATGTTTAACTAGCAGCGGAAAGCTTGTAGTAGGTAGTATATAATACAAGAAAATGGTTTTCCTAAATATTATTTAATGCTCTACTCTAGATGCGCCTCAGAGTCCAGCGGCCACCACAGTTAAATAATTAATGTTTCGTTGGTTCCATATTTTCTTATGTTCCTCTAAGTATTTTAGCAACACTGTTTGCATTTATTTATAATTTTATGGCTAGGTTGGCCGACGGAACTCAAAAACATTTATAACGATAGGCATGAAATGATGTGTCTAATAATTAAAACTACACAATGGTATTTCAAATAAAATTTTCCCAGTGACCCCCCTTCGTATTGATCTACTAATAAACCACACAAGCATTCTCTTCGTTCCTCTCATATTTAATTGCCGTGGAAAAAACATTAATTGCCAACTCTTAATCTACTCCCCTCTTCTCCCACGTTTTGGAAACTATACCACTTGGATACTTCTACTTTGGCGAATCTTTTAGAAATTTAGATCTTAACGAAAATGCGCCTAATGATTTTTACAACACTACTGCGGTACTCATGCTGTTTAAAAATTATCAGTAGCAATACAATATCAAATTATTTTGAGCACTAAAATGCAGTAATACCTGAAAGTCTGAAGTTGATAAAGACAAGTTAGATGAAAATAACGCATGTTATAGTTAATGATTCAGACACATCATTAAAGAAAAGGGCCAGATTAAACCTAAATCATCAACATTCTGTGAGGCACAGAAATACACCGTGAAAAGTAAATCGATGTAATTATAATTCTGCCTATTCATCAGGAGTTACTATCGAATAATATAACAGAGCACAAATAGAATAATAGTAGTGAGCACAAAAGATAAGCAACGCCCAATTGTGGGGAAACACAAATAGCATAATTTGTGATTTCAATTAAAATACTAGGCGCAATACGAACGATGGCAAGAGCTTAAGATGCAAAGAGAAGGTTTGATAGATAAATAATCACGGGGAAAAATCCGTATGCTTCGATTCACCGGTGACCCAGCGGTCATGGCAAAATCAGAAAAAGATTTATAGATGATTCTAGTTAGTAAGGAATAGATTATGACAAAATACAACGTAAAGATCTATAAAAACAAAACTAAGGTGGTATGCAGTGGGAGGGAAAAGGCCAAAACCTATGTTAATCTCCAACAACAAAAGCTTGACAAGATGAAATAGTAGTGCTATCAGGGAAGCAGAACATCCAATGATGAACAAAAAATGAATGAAATAATTAATAGAATATAATAGGCGATGAGGGCATTCAGCCTAATGAAAAACCTACTTAAGGCTGGAAATAAAGCTTGAAAGTCGGGCAAAACTCTAGCAGACCTTATATCGGGAGCATGCTTCTTTATGGCAGTGAGAAACGGAAGGTAATATCAACAGAAAGATAATCTAAAAAGCAATTGAAATGTGGTTCCAGAAGAATAAGAATTGGTGAAGATAAAATAGACAAAGTAGCAAACGAAGATGCCCTAAGAAGGGTGGGAGAAAAATAAGGTTTGGTGAAAACTTTAAAAAGAAAATGGGAACACCTATTCGCCATATCTTGAAGTATGGTGGTCTGATGAATACAGTCGTCGAGAAAAAAGTGAATAGGAAAAGTAACAAAGAAGGCCTCGTTTGAGATACATGAATCAAGAAGAAAGATTTAAAAGAGAAAAATTATATGGGTTATGCAAGGAAGCAAAGTAAGATAAGTATGAAGAGGTTACCTCATAAGAGATTCGTTGGGAAAGCTGCGTCAAACCAATCTTAATATTAGATATCATTGAGTTATCTTATTAGTGGTGACGAAATATGGCTGAATTTTCGGGAGCCACTACAATTTTTTGATATTTGAGATTTTTTGAGAGAGACAACAAATTTATTTCGGCTTTTTACCGCATCTGGCAATTTACGGAATGTTGCAGCAGTACCTTGAAGGGGGAAAGACTCATTTGCGAATCTTATCTACGCTAACGGCACTGAGGGACAAAAATAACCCTTGTCTATTCGGAAAGAGATAGTGATACTTTATTAATGTCTCCAACTAAAACTGAAACACGATAATCGCAAGTCATATTATAATGCTGTTGTCTCTGTATCATATCTCCAAACTGACTCTGCTGAAAGAATGATCAAGTCTGAAAGAAACTTGTTCTAGGACAAAAGTGTATAGAAGATTGAGATGAGTCCTAAAAAATAACTAGTAAGTTCTTTGGTTATGAATTGGCTCCTGATTAATACAAGATGGGTACTTCTAAGGGTTTATAGGCAACAAACAAAGTGAAAGAAGAATTGACCATTTAGTGAACTTAGCATCATCTCAGCAACTATGACGGCATTTCACGATTCCTCTACTCTAAATGCATCATACACAAATCATCAAAAAGTAAACAAACGTCAGTTTCAATGATGCGAATATAAGGTAGCCTTTTATAAAAGAAAACTTTCAACTGAAGGTAGAAACAGTTTATGTCATCCTCATTAAACCTTTGTTATATATGATAATCATGTCACGTTTGCACAATCTTTGGGATCCTTCCCAAAAATAACGTTCTTCTCATACCATTTAAGGTATAAAAGGCAATGCACGATTCTCCACTGCACAGGCTCGGTACCCATCAAATTGCGTCACCTCGATATTTAAAAGAGAGGAGATCGGCATTCACTTCCCAGCTGTGTCACCGACGCGATCATACTTTGCACGTGCGCGCAAATACAACCCTCCGCGCACACAGCCACAAAAGGGAGCAGAGAGGAAGGGAGAGTAAAGGGGATTTAATATTCGAAAATACAATGATGCCATGGATGAACTGTATTAGAAACCCACACGGAGGTTGATAGTTGGGGTTAAAACGAGTGAGGGCCGCTTTTTTATGGGAAATGGATTATGGAAAGTGCTAAAATGATACGCTCGCTAGGTGGTTGAAGCCACAGTTAGGGGGGAAGGGAGTGGTTTCGAGGCGTTCACCGGAGGAGAGGGCATGAAGTGGAGGGATTGAAGGGAAGGAAGGGGCAGAGGGGAAAAAGAAGACGGAGAGGAAGCGGAAAAAAGAGGAGGATGTGGAAGGGGAGGAGGGAGCAATGCAGTGGTGAGCGGAAGGGGACGAGGCAGGGAGAAGGGGAGGAAATGGGTGAGGAGAGAGTGAGAGAGCGTGGAGTGGAAGGCCCCGGGATCGATTCTGAAGGGCAAGGAAAGGGTAAGAGGGCGGCGGAAAGGGGTTGGGGATAGAGGAAGGAGCAGAGATGGGTGGTGTAGGTTGGGGCGCAGGGGAGTGCGGGAAGGGAGAGGGATGTGGCAGGCAGAGAGGAGGGTCGAGGCTTGGGTGAAGAGGGAGTGGCCGTTGAGGGGCGAAGTTCAGGATGAAAAGGGAGAAGGAGAGAGGAAGAAAAAGAAGAAGAAAGATAAAGACGTGAGGGAAACTGCGAGGGGAATGACGAGAGGAAATAGAGGAAATAAATCGAGAAAGGCAAATAAAAGACCTTCCAAGCAGTGGCTGTAAAATAGTTTCTTACATTTGGGCCTTAGCCATATAAGTAGCATAAAATGAGCCGAACATTCTTCATATACATTGTTGCGTATTTAAAATTGTTACTGCATCTTCATTTATTAAGTTCTCATATATTGACTAGACATGGTCTTGACATGAAACTGCATAAAATATAAATAAAAGAAAAAGAACTATTTGAGCCAGAGAAGAATTTGTTACTCTGAATCAAATAATATCGTTCGATAGACTTTAGGCTCTCATTTTAATCCGCGAGAAAGTTAAAAAGAAGCATTAATTTGTACGCAATTAAACTGCTGTAAACATATCCCTACATCCCAAAGTAAAAGTAAGGTATGAAGTAATCCTTGTTATAAGAGGGAGTAAAAGCAACACCTGCATGGTCATTCCATTCCATGGTCAAGTCAATGCAATGTAAAAAGGAACCAAGTAGGTACCTACTCATCTATAGTTAACAGAATAAATCTAGCTGGTATCTGCAAGATTCATAGAATCCAAAATTTAATATTTAAAGAGATAAGTATTAATTAAGCTCAGAAGTGCCCAAGTATTGAAAGTGAATATGTAATAACTAATTTCTAGATCAAAAAGGTGTTTCACAAAGATGAAAATATTAAACCTCATGTGTTGGAACCACCGGTTTCATATGAGTATTGAGTTCTCTTTAATCATAGGAGTTACAAACAGAATCATTCAGGAATATGACAATGGCACGTTGGAATCAGATTGAGAGGTTTACTAATATACAAGGAAGTATTCAGAAAAGCAGAAGAGGCGAAGCCTACGCACTTAAGCCATAAAATAAGAATAATATAGAATAGGAATAGTTACGCGAAGAATTGGTTTTAGAGAAGCAGTGCCATTGGCAATAGTAGCAAAAGCCCAATTTAAAACAGCAAATGAATATGGATGCAACAAAAACAATCAACACGTTTAGTGTTTCACGTGAAAGACTGAAGATAGCAACCAAAGAACGTTGGCATAAAAATATAATCTCTTTAAGGGACTAGGCGGAAATTAGCTGTTAATCTATAACGTGACAAAATGAACTATTTCACAATCTAATTTGAATAAGCACTAGAGAATCAATCTAATATTGAAGTTTGAGAGCCAGTAGCTCTCCTTGAATAACCTGCGTTTTCCAGGAAGGTCTGCTTCCTAGAACACACACACATTTTAGTGGTAGTGCTGGGGCTAAAAGGCTCGTCCCGGAATTAATTATCCGGTAACGTTCGAAGATTCACTCCCATGGCCTTTAGCGATGTTGTATTAGGAAAAATTTAATAAAAAACCTCAACCGGGGAAAGTGTTTTTCAAACCAAGAGATAGGATATATACACGATAGGTATTTACACACGACACTGATAACACCCTTCAAAAGCCAGTAAAAATCAAATTGATTTGAGAAACAATCAAACTAGTAGCCTGGATTAACTATAATTTAAAGCTAAACGAAACACCCGCGGCTATGCCTAAACTTAGCGGTATTAGGAATTGCCTTCCATTAGAACACCTAATTGCAATGAGTTTAGATTTAAGTAAAATGATGCAGTTAAATTTCTCCGTTAATCAGTAGATACTATATCAGTAAATAGTAGCCAGAGAGCACCAGTTAAACTACAACGGTAAGTAAATAATTGAGAATCATGGCGTTTGCGATTTCTGTACCCTTAAATATAGCAATTTCATTCTTTTTCACTTCATGGATAATCAAGTAAATACCCTCCTTAAGAAACAAATTTGTAAATGATATCACCGACCGAATATTCAACCTATAATCTAGTGTAGATGATTTAACATGCTCACATTCTTATGAGCTTTTCATGGAACCTGGAATTAGAATTTTTTTATTTTAATGATTACGAACATTCAAAATCACCATGAAAGCAAATCCATTTTAAAAACATCCCAGTCATATTTATAAATTCCAATCAAATGTAGTTATATCCAAATTATAGTGGTGATTCACGCAAGGACGAACTACTTATGAGTTATGTTTTACATCTGAAAGCTAAATCGACAGCTGTTGAATCTGAGGCATCAAAGGCGCCTTAGTATCCCTCAGAAATAGAACGAAAAACTATTTTACCGTAGAACAAATTACACATTCCTTTAAAAGTGTTAGTTTATATCAAAAGCACAGCCAAAATAATAAAGTGGATATTAGAAAGAAAAATTAAAAGCATCGGTTAAAACTTTAACTGAATGAAATTAAAACGAAACTCGAGCTTAAACTAAGGTTGAGTATTCTTTCCAAAATATATTTTTTGAAAACTCTTCTCCTACTATCGTACACGTGCCTAAATAAAATGAAAACATTTCTTCCTGCCCGTCCTGCCCACCATAAGCTCAATGTACAACACGGCACGCCTTTGTTATACCCCTTCTTTACGCTTGAGGGTACATACGTGATAGCAAAATATATAAACCACAAGGAGGATAGCTAGGTTATTAACAGTAGAATTTTATATGAATATAGGGAATGAATTTAAAGAAGTGAATGCAATCCGAAGTCAAAACAAACATATAGGATCCTTACTTTTTATCTTAGACGTAAACTTTCGCAAGGCTGCAAATGGAGTTTCATTGGCCTCTATCATCTTTAGTCAAATAGCGCAATGAACTAATGTTAAGGATTGGTCCTTAGGACACCTCGTAAACGGTTCATTTACGGGAATACAATTAATTGATTGGTTAGTTGTTCTTATATATTCACCTCCTTTCTGCGATCGATTCGACCTAACTGGCGGTTACTAGACATTCTTTATCAGTTTACACGCAATTCGCTGACCAGTGGTAATTACGTGATTTAATAACGGTAATATAAGAATAAAAGTGATTCCGAGTGCCTCAAACTTAAGAAGGTGAAGTGGGTTATAGTGTGCTGAAAATATTGTGCCCTATAAAATGAATTTATGACTTTTCCAACAAGAGAATTTTATCAAACTACTCTCTGGGTTCTCAAATACATGAGCAGCAGTTGGCACAAAATATAGAATTTTACCACTGGAGATTAAAATCTTACAAGACTCCATAAAAGTTTGCGAAAGGTGAAGAAAATATTTTTGGCTCACTGCTCTGCGATTTCTGAAGTAGGTAGGTCACAACGCCCGTACCCTACGAGGAGTGTGAATCTGACTGAAAAATGTGAGGAAGAACCATTCCTGGCAGAAGAAACTGCGCCTAAGGAAAAACAACTACCCCCTCCATGAGAACCGTAAAATTCATAGAGATTGAGGAAAATATAAAAATGTTAGCCTAATTAATGAAAACCAGGGAATCTACATGAAAAAGGGCACTACTTCATCCTCCTTTTAGATTATCCACGTAACTACCATTGGAATAAACACTTGATTAAAATATTTATTTCATTCCGATGGTAAGCTCAATAAATATGTGAATAAATAACTCAATCAAAGGTATTGAAAATTCAGCATGAAAATACTTTAACGTCGAGTTGGGGAATTCCATTGTAAATTAGGAAAATAATTTCTGGTTTGAGTCTATTTTTACGAGACACACATATGTAAAATTACATTTCCAAGTCAAAATATTATTATGAGATAGTAATAATTTTTTCACAGTCTAAATAAAATTTAAATAAACTACATTAGGCACCATTCAGAGTAAGACGATAAACAGATAAAAATATCATAGTGGCAACAAATCCACAATTAAGAAAGTATCCCACTACAATTCTATGACGCTTAGAATAAGTCTCTCTCAGTTCAGGAAAATGAAGCTATTTTTTTATAAATTGAGGTACATGAAACGCTAAAAAAATCCATATTTGAAGTGAATTTGAAGAATTTCATTCCGTTCATGAAAACTCTATTAAAAAAAGCTCTAGTCATACATCTGATTCAAGTACTGAATTCATCCAATGATGAGAAGTAAAAGAATACTCATGCTATTTATGCCGAGAAAGCTGATTATTCATCGATTAATTAATTCTTACCAATAAAATTCTAACAATAGATATAACGATAACAATCGTAGATGAGAAAAACAAAACCTACTGCTTATTAAAATAAGTGTGTTTGAAACAAGGTAGGCCTGCCACATAAATGCGAAAATTGAGATAAAATGAGCTGGATGGCTGCGTTTTTCAAGAAAAATAAACTTAAAAGTTATCAGGTAGGTTGGATGACAATAGGGAATATTTAGGTACAATTGAAACAATAAATTGTAGAAAAGAATCAGATACATAAAGAATCCTAAGGAATGGTTAATTTTTAAAAATGTTCAGAGGCCGTACAGATTCTATATTGGACTAGTATTGAAGATGAAGCTAAGAAAACAAGAGAAAACTTATACACCATTTGAGTAAAACAACGTAAGCTTAGCCGATTCGTTCGATGCTTGAAATCATGAATGGGAATCGCAAGGTTAAGTCACAGTGCAAACACATTTTCGCAGTTTTATAGCCACCTCACGGCATGGCCATCATGTGTTCTACTTCTTGCAAAGCTTTCCACTCGAATGCGTGCGTTCCGGGTAAAATAAATGAAATATGCCCTCAAATGCGAGGTGCTACTGTCCGAGGATGCCGCTGGTAATGCAAACACGGGCACTCGGGAGGGGTAGAAGACTATGGTGAGCAGGGAAGCGGAACAAATCCAAGAGGAGAAAGAAAATGGAAGAAAAGAAGTGAGTTTGGATAGAGAGAGGGAGGGAGGGCAGAACGCGGCCAGCCGCGTGCGTGTCGGAACCAAGTGCCTCGGCGTACGGCAAACGGGACCGTCTCCCTTTCAGCAACGAATGACGCCCGCACCTCTCTCTCCCTTATTCTCCCACGAGAGGGCAAACAACCCTGATTCGAATTTCAAAGTCAACTTTGCTCGCAATCCACGTACCGGTGAGTTGGTAAGGTATCGACGTGAGGCGATTATACTCTCTCACTTGTTTCACCCGCCTTCGAGTGCCCCCTCCCCCCCTTTCCACGATTCCCTGCACTGAGATCACCGACTATTCTCTTCCTCTGTATTTTCTTTCTCTTCCCCTCTCGAGACGGGCAAAGCAAAGGTGGTCGTTTCTCGAGTCTCCCGCCGATTTTGATCTCCCCGCCCTGGCTTGGGATCGCTTTAATGAAATTGACGTCACGATAGACGGGTATTTCTGGACCTGTTATGCGTCACACGCCTCAGAATAACCCCAGGGGAAATAAACAATGGTCCGCGGATATCATTTTCCAAGGCTTTCATCGCGATGCCATCATGCTCCGGGAAACGAATTTATATTCATTTTCTTCCGAGTTGTTAAAGGCGCAATTTTTTGAAACTGTAAAGGTGACAGAGGAATTTTTTTCTAACGTTTTCCACAATGCTATCTGACTGTAAGGGTTTTCCGAAGGTAAAAATCTAAAACTATTGTTTTGATAAATGCAAAACACATAATCCGTCGTTGACTTAATTCAAATATACTTATTATGTTTCAGGCCTAATCCATCTTTTAATTCTATTTTAGTACATTAATAAAAGCCACTCTTCTCGCAACCTAACTCACAGAAAGAAAGTATACAAATCCTCCACTTAAATAACTTCACAGTCATGGAAAATAAATTTATAAAAACCAACAGCAGAAGTTATAAAACAGTCGCCTTTCATGAGCTCTCGTTTTATAAAAACGTGAGAACTGTTTTCGGATACACAGCGGGTGAAGTTGTGCATTGCAATAAAATAATACTACGAATATTGAGAACCCTGTATTAGCGGTTTGAGTATATTAGACATTTTACGCCAGGAAAGAAGTAACATTTTATTTTGCGAGGGATAATTACGAGTCTGTGACGTGCTATGTCGCGTTCTCTGCTCTTATCAGAGTAAATAGCTCCCGTAATCTCGCACAACCATTATGAGCTATGACACATGTGCAGCATGCACTCTACCCACGAGCACCGCTTCAATACTCGCTTTGACAAGCACCACAAATGAATGTTTGCACGAATCAATTGCCGCAATTGATTTAAAAATATAATCACTTACCGCGCGTCAGTAGGGTCAAATTCAGTTGACAACCGGCAGAGAACTACTAATGACGAGTCCACACTGTTTACCAATGATCGTTAGTGATTTCAATTACAAGTGTTAAAGGCATTAGAATACTCGTAAGACTCATAGTGAAAGAAACTATATTTTAGCAAAACTCATATCTTTTAAATTTACAACAATTTAAAATTTAAAACAATATTCTTCAAATTAAAAACATAAATAAGGACTTGAAAATACCAATAAATGTTTAAATGGCTACAGTAACAATAAATGTAGTTTAATGATGGTAGGATATCTCAGTGTATTGTGGAAGTTGCAAATTGTAAAAGAAAGTACTAAATTATTTCTAAGACTGCCTACACACCTATTGGCATTGCAAAAATCATAAAGTTTATCTTTTTACAAAATTTTAAATTCTTGGATTACGAAAAGTGGCAAACAGTGTTCCTATCGCCTAAATGTTCGTCGTAGCCTAAATGTTAACAAATATTACAGTCGCGACGTAGAATACAGCTAAGGTTTTATTTAGTTTGTTTTTATAGGAGGTCCATTATCATGATCTTTTAAAACATGTATAAATAATGAAAAAAGGATTTGTTCTCCACCAGAGAAAGGAACTCGTTTATAATACAGTGAATATATTTCAAGATAGCGTGATTTAAGTGGATATTCAATTTTACACGTTCTCCAATTTTTATTGAAACCGTATTCATATTTCCTATAATTTCATTTTTTCGAGACTCTAGTGAATAACACCCGACTTATTCATTTATTTTAAGAATCTCTACTTTATTTGAGAATCCCTCCAAATCCTTCACGTGGCTATACGTGAGATTGCATTCATTAAATTTGGTTACCACTGGCTTTTGTAAAATAATTATGGCCTTTGGTGACGAATGACAAGTTGTATATCGATCGCACAGCTCCGTAATAACGGCAAATTCTTACATTAAATGCCATGAGACGTTTTTTGCTTAAGACCCTATTACCTCAGTAGAAACACAGCCCATAAGGGGAGCATAGTGGGAAGACCTTTGACCTTGGGACATTGAATTTTACGATGTAACAAAATATTATTTTAAAGAAGTTCATCAATTTTCGAGAGAACCTCTAGGGCCCAAAATATGTTACTCCAAAATACTACGTAAATATTGCTTTATAAAATATTAATCTAATTATATATTCCTTGCGGTCATTTTAAAAAGACTTATGATCACTCATTTGAATTACTCTCAATTCAGAACCTAAATGAAATGATTATACCAAGGGAATTACTCCCTACATTTATCTTTTCGGATAATGAGCAACATCAAATATGGGTAGACACTAAGAGCCCTGGGAGTTCACCGAATTATGGCTTCGTAACCAGATCAGAGCTCCCAGAATATCGCCGATAGGGGAACCCTGCATATATGCGTAGCGAGTATTGATTGCGGTGAATAACGATTGAATATAAAGGGAATGGAGCCATTTACATTTTATTTTGACCTGGTCATGTATTCGAGCACCTTCTCGATTTAAACGGAATACTCTGGACCCGGTAATTTTACTTCTTCAACCATCTGGGAAAAATGATATGTTTTAAATTGAATCAAATCCAATAAAGCACTAGAATTCATACGCAAGAAATGGTTAAAATTCTACTCTCCTCCCTATCCCTATCCAGTGATGAGAACATCAGCTAAATATATCAAAATACTATTTCTAGCACTATGTTACTGCACTGAGCCATCCCAAAAGAATTTTTTACTCAACACGACATATCTTTCATCAAAATAGGGTACCGTTTGAAATGAAAATTCCATTCGATCATCACATGAGTGTTCCATAATCCATAGACACCACATGAAAAAGATAAAACGATAGGCGTACACATTATTCAGAGTAATTACCGAAATTATCAACATTAAAATAGTAAGTATCTATCTAATATTATATTTTCCTACAATTGCTTCCATGTGCACAATGTAAAAATATATACAGATGTAAACCTCGTTAAATTATCACTGGAACCTTCAAAGTTGATGAGTAAGTAGTAATTGTTGACTAATAAAGTTTCACTAAACAAAGTGGCCAATCGCGTAAATGACGAAAGTCTAACAACAATGCCCCAAAAATCCATCGGGTCTTCCTAATTTTTATTCAACATACGAAATCGAAACATCTTGACACTCATTCACTCCACAGTTGACGGGAACAGAAGTCCCAAAAAATAGAGAAAATTCAATATTTAGCATAAATAGATAACCTACTATTTTAGTCTTTAAAAAAGGTCACTTCTCTTTTAGCATTCTCGACAGTAAGACACTTGTTAACTTCCACCAGTCTTACGGGAGCAAGTCGGGTCAATAATTAAACCAGCAATTAGTGGCTGACTGGAGGCACAGCCGCCGCTCCTCGAAAGACTACAGTCGGGCCCCGAAGGGGATTCAGGGAGATATGGCATTCAGAGTGACTGGTGATAGGAGAGGGGACACCCGTTGAAGATGGAAAGGGAGAATCGGGGGAATGAGGCAGCTATTTCTCCCCTCATTTCCTCCCCACCTACGTGCATCTCTTCACCCTCACTCTCTCTCTCTCTCTCCCTCCGGCTTGTCTGTCTCCATCCCTCTTCGTGTGGTTTTGAGGAGCGATCGATGCCCGGCCGTCGAGTGACAGCTCACGTTTCCGCTGCGAACAGTGATTGGCCCACAAGAAGATCGCTCGCGGGACCATGAGGACGAGGGAAGAGGGGTGCCGAAGGAAAAGAGAAATGCGTCACGGTGAAAGACGAACACGGGACGAGGATGACGGGGAAGGATAAAGGTGAGAACTGGAGAGAGGGAGGAATATTGAAGGTTGAAATATTGAAATCGAGAACGAGGTACGCGAACTATGGAAAAAAAGGAACGCTGAGCCAAAACGAAAGCGACAAAATTCCTGAAAGGACCCGATCGGAGAGCCGAGGAAGCCAGCGAGAAAGAGAGAGCGATTCGCTCTCCCTTCCTCGAATATCCCTTCATTCGTAATCATTTTTGCCGCATGAATTTCTCTCGTTGGCCTCATTTCGAGGGAATTTCGAAAATCGAAAGAGGGGGAAGTGTGTATCTCTCATGACCAACTAAAATGTAAGCTCAACGCAAGCGACGCGAAACTTCGTCGTTCGAATTCAGTGGAAAGAACATCACTGATCATCAACTCTCTCCAAACCTGCTTAGGTACCATTCTTAAAATAAAATGTCGCTAGCTTATATTCATCATTTAAAAAAGATTACATGTTATTTTTATAATTATTTTAAGCAGATTTTTGGAAATAACGAATTAGAGGACCCAAATGAGAGAGGGAACAGGATATTATTCACATGCGAAATATATAGTTGTTATACATACTGTCCAAAAGACAAGCTATAAAAACTTAAAAGATACACGCAAATTACATTATTGAAATAAGCGTTTGCAAAAAAAATCCCAAAGAGAGCAACTGTCAATTAATTAAAGATGGAAAAAATTGTCAGTAAAATACTGAAAAAGAAGTTTTTAAAGCACAAGAAAATAATTACCAACATTAGCCGTCGTAAAGATTAAAATAAACCTTCAAAAAGTACCTTGGAAGGGTTAATAAGAAATTGGCAAGACATTATCGACAATAAATACATAAAGTGATTTGTTCTCACAAAAAGGCCAGCATGAAGAAGACTTAGCGCAAAAAGGCATAGTTTGATGAAGAGAGATTGTGTTACTAAGCAAGTGGTCTGATTGTATTCATCGGGCCATCTTGTCTCATGATGAGGCCGGTTAAGTTATCCCGTCTGAACGCAGATAATAGTTTATTAAGACGCAAGAAACTCATAGGAAGCTAAATCATCAAGTAATGAGGGACAGTTTATTCTTCATTCGCACGTGAAAATGTGAAGAATACTCTTCACAAAATATGATTTAATTCTTTCCCGGAGAATTATTTTGGTAAAGTCTTCTCGGGCTTTCCACCGGGTTAAATATTTATATAACACCAACGTTTCAACGGACGACTCATCCATCGTCTTCGGGGTGAGATCTCACCCTTTTGTTATATAAATATTGGTGTTATTGGTGTTATATAAATATTTAACCCCTTTGTGTTACATAAATATTTAACCCGGTGGAAAGGCCGAGAAGACTTTACCAAAATACCCTTCACACATATATGGCGAACAGATCTACTAAATATGGGAAAATAAATAAGTACTTCGAAAATACAATGCAAATTCATGTCAAAAAAGCAAAGCTCCTAACCATTCACCATTAACTCGGCTTCGGGTGTAAATTAAGCCATAGTTCCGTGATTTTTTGGATTCCAAACAAGTGTTTTCTCTCTTTTTTCATAAATACCATCTGGAACACACATTGAAAAGAAAGGTTCTTCTATTTCCGCTTGTATGCAATTAATTTAATTATAAATCAAACCAAATCAAACCAAACCAAATCAAACTCAGGGTTGAATAATGTTGGCATTTCCATATCCATTGAATTAGCATTTATGTAGTAATTCAAAACGGTAAATTACTTTAAGCCGTGCAATCATTCATAGCCGACAAGTTGAAATTACATTGGTGATTTAAAAAAAAACTATTCAAAATAAAAAATTCACTCAAAGTTAAAATTACGGTATTAATAAGTTCCAAATAATTATGTGAAAAATACCCAAGCGTAAAATTTTAAAAAACTGGGTACCGCAGTTGCACCCTGACCCATCAACGAAACACATCCAGATCCATACACCAAAACATGAAGTCCACATGCAACGGTTGTAAAGGGATGTAGTCTCTGTGTATTCCAAATCTAAGTCTCCTGGCATTACCCTGAATACCATTCCTTCGCTCGATATATTACTCCAGGCGATATCCGCAAATAAAAACCGTCTTATAGCGTAACGCATGCCTCTCCCAGCATAAAATAGCCCCTTCAATTAATCTCGCTCTCCTTCCCCCGTTTCGCCCTGTACCTGAAGTCACCCTCCGCTTCCTATCTCTCAGCGCTCGTCCGAAATGACCTCTGCATCCGCCAGAGACTCTTCTCCCTTTTATGTCCGCGTGCTCCTCCTATACCGCCCATTTCCAGCCTCGTCGCCAGGCCTTGCATTGTTCCGAGGCGCATTTGCAACTAAAATATTTTATTCCTGGCAGGACGTCGAGTGAAAGATGAGAGACGGAGAGAGATGGGGAGAGTAAAGAGTACCAGAGCAAAACTTGAAGCGGGAGATTTGCGACTCGCATTACCCGGCTTTTAACGAAATAATCCGTGGCCTGCACCGCTTTGGTCCCGTCAAGCACTATCTTCCTCGTACCGATGTTTTCCTCCGTCTCTGACAAGAATGCACGACCGAGTCGGGAGTAATAGGGGTATCCTAAAACGCACACCCTTGTAACCGTAAACAGAATTCAAAATCTCAATTCGGTAACTCGAAATTCATCCACGCAAGGCCATCAAAGCACAGATATCCGCTTCTCTGCGTATTGTAATGATGCAGCAGAATTAAGATGAATATACTGGTATGCACAATTATTTTTATTCATAATGAGTGGCTAGTTATGTAATTCGTTTTTCAAGAAAAACTGTTAATTAAAAATAATTTAAAACTATTGGAATACATTAAATACCACAGGGAAAATGTGAAATAATTAAATGGCTTATACCCAGGAATCCCTAATCGAGAAGCAAATGAACATATTTTTATATTACTAAAAATACTCCATGTCATTCTATCATTTTTTCCATCAAACAGTGAGGTCAGAATAGTGTGTTCCATTGAGATAATCATTCCGATAATCTACTCACAAAGTTTTAGTTTCATCTCTCATTCCTCATCTTACTTTTTTAAAGTGATCCTCAAGTTTCTTATCAATCTCACCCCCTCACGATTAGCTCTTGTTGAAGGAAATGACTTTGGCTAGCGAGAGGCTAGCAAAATCCACCTACAATGATTTTGCTAGTCTTTCCGAACTGCTGAATAACGCAGCCACACCTCATGAAAATGCACTTCCATTTATCAAATAAACGGAAATAGAATTCGTCGATTTCCAAAGCCAATACTTAATTAAAATGGTAACGAAAATAGCGATTTAGCATTATAATTCAGGATGTGTCATCATTTTGACCTGAAAAAAGGATTTTCAAGCAATTAAAACCTCATTTTAAGACCAAAATGTTATCAAGCATTATCACCTCGATTTCTACAGCGGTTTGAAAGCAATTTCTACTCACATTTTACCCATCGCAACGTCCTGTTTGAACCCCAAATCCTTCCATATGATCATCACTGCCCTAAAGTTAGCTGATGAAAAGAAAGTAAAATGGAATACGTTTTTCCGTTTAATGTAGGTCAGTCTAAATACCACGCTAAATATAAAAACTTTCGATAAACCCTACATCGACGGGAGCAACAGAAGAAGTCTATTTAGCCAACCCTATCCGTTACAATTGTAATATTTTTCAGGTCCAATCGTAAATTAGCAAATTAACTACAGAGGCTAGCTTCAGCGTTTTTTTTTTACGGGCAGTGCTGCCCTCGACAGAGGTAGAGAGAGAAAGACGGGTGGCATTAATGCCATTCACCCCCTCCCCAACTACGGCCGCGTCCCCCTCGCAACCACACTTCTCTTCCATGCCGCTCTCTTAAGCTGGCATACACAATGGCTCCTCCAACTAAGCATCGATCAATCGATTTCTAGGCCGTCCCCTTTCCTGTGCACCACGTCCCCTCGTCACGATCACTCGTTTCTCTCCTCTCGCGCTCCTCATTCAACCCCTTTTGCCCCCCTTTTACAACCTTCGGCCGACCCCTTTAACCTTTTACTACGCGCTCCCTTCAGCCACTCCTCTCGAGTGAGACAGGTCACGAGGAAATAACGAGTGCCGACCCACCCCCTTTCAACTCGTGCTCTTCCTCGCCACTCCCGGGGCTCAGTCGACCATCCCCGTCTCCTTCCCTCACTCTCCACCCTTCCTCGCACAACCCCTTGCTCTCTCCGCTTGCCATTCCCCTTCAATCTTCGCCCTCTCTCGCTTCGCTTTTTCCAACAGTTCCCTCCGTGCGTCTTCTTCACCAAACTTCCTCCTTCTTCGCCCCTCCACCACTTTTCCAACTACGTTCCCATTTCCACCTCCTCCTCCCCCTCCTTCCCCTGCCCCTCTGAGCTCCTCTAAAACTTCTCCCAGCACTGCCGAGCACGCAATGCCACCCCGGAGGTCCCTTTGACTTGCTTAACTCTTGAAAACTAATTCTCCACACTCGCATTATACTTCGACACTCCGCTCGGCATTTCCCATTACGAGATACGATCGACGGGCGGTGCTCTATTTATTTTTAAGTGCGGTGCCCTTAAAACCACCCGCTACTACGAGAGGGATCTAACGTGGGCTCCAAGAAGACTGACGGAGGGGATTTCTTCAGCACGTAATACCAGTTTCTCTCTATGATCGTCACTGGAACCTGCAGGCCTTTCATAATTAATAGGTGTAGGAAGCGTGAATTTCCGCAAGAACATCCCGTTGGAAGGGCATACCATAGTTGATTATAAATTTTAGCTGATGATTTTCCATATATTTTAAAGTTAGTGTAACAAGTAAATAAAATAGGTTGACATAAGGTGAGTAATAACTAATTTCCAGCTATAGTTAGAGCCACACCTTTGCTCTATTATGTGACGCCTTAGATTAAATACCCAAGAGTCGTAACTTCGAAGTCCAGATACGTAATCCTTATTCAGGGTGATCATCTGCGCAAATCAAAAATTTACAAAAAAAAAATTTTCTTGAAATCAGTGGCACTAGATTTCAAGTCAAGTGTTAGTTTCATATATGATGATAATCATATGTAATGAAAACAAACTAATTTAACGTACAATTATGATCAATCCCTCCCTTACAATTTACGTGCTTTTCAAACGTAAGTGACTCGCATCCAGAATTGAAAATAAAATGCATAGTCATATAAAAGTCATTCCACGTCAACTCAACCAGAAAATCGGCAAAAATAACCCCAAGGATAAACGACTTTGACCAAACTTGGCAAAACGTCATTTAACAGGAAAATGAAAGCTGCAAAGCGGTTTTGCAAAACATTCAACCGTTTACGAGAAATGGCAACATTGCAAAATTTGAATAGTGCAAAAGTGCCTGCCCATTTTACGGTATATCTTCGAGACTTGGCCATTTCCGAGGCCGACCGCCGCAAGGCCTGGTGCCACCCTCGTGTATTCCAGGGCGGTGGTCACATCTACGTGGTGAATGGCACGGGCAAAAGGGATTTAAGAGTATGTATAAGATAGCAAGATGTTCCACAAAGAAAAAAATCATTCGCCTTGACCGGGACAGTATGTATACGGTTCAAATTGGCGAGAAGAAGATGAAAGATAGTGTGTGCTGGGATCTGAAGACACCAGAGTACCGTCGACCGTTACCCTGACGCCGTGGCCACTGGCGGGCGTTACGCCTGCACTCAAACCTTTTTCTTTCTTAAATGAAATATTACCTCTGGTAAACTTTTTTCCATTTGTAGAAGAGGGTTGTATCTACGACATAAAAAATGAGCAAAATCGAGGATTTACTAGGTACATCGTCAAACATCATTTTGAGAATTTAAAAAAGTTATCAACTTTATACAATTGTTTATTTTATAATATTATCCTATATTATAATTTTTCAATTGAAGACCTTTAAAATAAGCCCGTTTTCACGTCTGTATCTTTAATAGTCTCGGAGATATAAGTACCGTAAAATAATAGTCACTTTTGTAAAGTTCGAATCTGCAACGTTGCAATTTCTCGTAAACGGTTGCATGTTTTGCAAAACGGCTTTGGGATTTTCATTTTCCAACTAAATGAAGACGTTTTGCCAATTTTGACCAGAATCGGTTACCCTAAGGGCAATCACCTGGTCGAATCACATGGCTTCCATTACTAGAACCAAATACACCTTCCAGTCGGGTATTTAGAGTTAGCCGATGGCGACAGAGGGGTAGGGCTCTAAGCGGGTAGGGATGCCGCTAAAGATTTTAACCCTAATTTTAAGATTACCTAATAAAACATTTAGGCTTTCATAGTTGCACGCTACTACTCGACAGTGATATCCATTCATACATATATCACTAATATTCAAAAACAATTCATATTTTCTACTACGAATATATGAACAAGGAAAAATGATAATAGTTCAGAATAGTATTCACGCTCATAATCTCAAATACGTACTAAAGAAATACAATCATGTTATCATAGTATTAAATGTATTTTAAATATCTGATTAAAATATTTTCACAACGCTATCCATCCCAAATTCATTAAAAAAATTCCTTTTGTTGCAGTTAGGAATTCTCTTCAATTAAGAACCATACGATACGTTTAAGAAAAGTATTATTTTAAAGTAGCCCTATTGAGCAAGCTCTTTCTTTAATTGACATGCACCGTATCGATAACCCAAGACGTTCGATTTTAGCAGCAATATACTATTGGGAGAAAAAACAGGACTTCAATCTAAGCATATGATGTTTCTTCACGTTTCTGATCTCCGAAACCCTTCTGAGTCAATGGCTGGTGTTCCGTAAAAATTGAATTCTGTACATCAGCATTCGAGAATGCAGGAGGGAGATCATATACATTTATCCCTTTGTCAGCACAAAAGAGGTTGACTCAGGAAAAAACACGAGTGCCACGCTGCGGGGAGAAAAACGGCGAAGGGCTTTTCGATGGAAATAAGGCAATGTAAAAGAGATAAGGCAGCAAGGATGGATGAACGTGCTTACAATGATTCTTGACGTGTGGGATCGATTCGTGACATTATGGATCTGGAGTAGAGTACCCTATCACTAAGCTACGTGGTAATTGAGTATAAGATGGTTTAAATAAAGTAGAAGATTATAGAACTTAATGATCATTCACAACCATAATCCAAAGATCTGAATCTTAGGAATGAAGCGTACAACTTGCTGTAGCAAAAGTATTTTTTTACGATAAATACTGAAGATACTGACTTTGCAGTTTTTTTTTCACAATGGCCTCATATTTAACGCACAGTAGGATGATCGGGTAAAAGTATTTACAATTTAATTTAACCTAACGTGGATGTAGCTGTAATTGTTTAATTATTTGTAACAAGTTCCTGTAGAAAGAGTGGCTCAACAATTAAATGTCTTAAGTAGTTCACAATTAAAATTTAACTAGGTAGGTATATCACTCACAGATTTGAGGATGTCGTTTTATATCTCTAAAATAGATACTACACTAAGAAAGAACTTAATTTCGACGGAAAATCATACAAATAAGAACCCAAAAAAAAACTTAGCGTAAAGAAAAGGCACCATCATTTGAAGTACCTAGGTTTATTTTTTAGATAACAATGGATGAGCTAACATTTCAGTTAATAGGGATGAGAGATGAAATATTTCTAAATATATAACAAGCATACTAATTCAATCTTTATACCATCTTTGCTGAATTCCATGATAAAAAACTATAATTTTGAATTTTACTTCAATAGTAGAAGCAATCATTGCAGTGAACTAAAATGAGGGCAAAGGAGTCATTGCAATATAGTATTCACGCACTGCAAAGGCATTTTAATGGGTGAAATCAACTTGATGTGGCAGCAAATGAACCTCAACTCTGTCATATTGCAGTCATGGAAATCAAAAAATTTATAAATTAGCCTCACCATGGTGAGTGATAGAGGAGCGACAGTGTTTTCATTCACCGTATTTATTTAACGGTTTTGTGAAATTACGAAGAATCGTTCATTAAATTTTCCACCGTGAAAATCGGCAAATTGGGTGCAATGTAACCATAGACCGAAAACGTTTTATTTTTGCGCGAAGGACACAAGAGCTTTAAGCGTGATCATTTGATAGCGGTGATAAAATTCATTCGTAAACAAAAATATCTGTGGAACAATTGAGTGTTTATAACTAATACTTAATAAAACACTATTCAAGAGATGAGAAATAACAAGGATGAGAGAAGATGAGAGATTGAGAGTAAACCTAAGGAAGAAAATGAAAAACGGCCGCGGAGATAATTTAACGGAAAACTAGCCCATTATTGCATTTAAAACTCGTCAGAACAATGCGGTAAAACTTTATGGCCTCGGAATCTTATAATGCGGAAAATGCTGGAGGCGAAAAGTTAAATGTAGGTAGCTCATTCCCTTGGAGCTAGATCGGAGAAGAAAAAAAAATGCAAGCCGTAAAGAGGTGGTTCCCATCCTCTTCGTAATTACCCTCGGAGGAGCATTTTCAAATACTTGAAGTACGGACACTGCCGGCCCATTAACCCTCCCCGTACGTTAATGAAGACATTAAAAACCATGCTTGAAGTTCTGGCATAACTCAAGACGACTTTTTTCTCACGTCTGAGCGAATCTGCAATCGGAGATAGGTAGTGTGTACTTTTCAAAATTGCTCCAGGGACTGTGATCCCCAAGTGAATGAAACATGGGTACTCAAGATAACTCAGCACGTTACTCAATTCGTTTCCGAGCCTTAGTTTAAATGCTTCGCTGTCTAAACAAGGTGAAATTTAAGGCAGTTTGAATACCAACTGTGTCAAAAGTGGAATTATGCCTGACATTTCAAAGTCATCGCGAAGGCTTTCATGAGAAATAGCTTCTGTGTTGGCAAAATTTTTAGATCCGCTTAAAAAAGTACCGGGTTCAAAACCCAGCGGTGATAGAGATTGCTTAAAACATTCAGGTGCGTACTTGCGTGCCCTGTGGAGAGAAGTTCAAGGTAGGTGCTCCATCCTTAGGACGAAAAAATAGAACTGGGTCCCTAGAACGTTTTGCAAAGAGTATGCTAATGCCAACGCCGATTTTCTGTCTACCGCTGCGTTAGAATCACACATTTTTCTTCACCACCCACGAAATTCACATTTATTCAGTTTCCACAAGCATCTGATGAAATCATGATTAGAGTTGGAATCAGAATTAGTATTAATGAGGGAACGAAAAAAAAATTATCCAAGAAGAGAAAAGAGCTGAGAAGGGAATGTGAGGAAAACTGGGAGGCGAGAAGCAAAAGAAAAAAAAAGGATTGGGGAATTGGGGGGAAGGGTGAGGGAGAGAGAGAAAGTTTGACTTCGGAAAAGAGAAAAAGAGAGATGGAAGGTGAACAATGGATTGGAGAGAGGAACGAAGGGAAAAGCTAAATCCCGAGATGGGGATGGATGGTAGCTGGGAGGCGAGGGCCTCCTGGTTAGCCCCCCATTAGGTGGATTGGTGAGCCAGGGGCAAGAGGGGGCCGCTCAAGGCTGCAGACGTGTAAACAGGTGCGGATGAACATGGAAGACGCCTCTTGTGCTGCCCTCCCTCCCCCCACTGCGAGGGCGTCGTCTCCTGTGTGCGTGTGATCCTCACTTTCTCTATCGCCCTCCATTTTTCTCCTCGGACAAGAAACCTCAGGCGACTCTCCGGCCTCCCCGAGTCCCACCTTTCACTTTTCCTCGTTGACTAGGTGCCCACTCCTCCGTATTCCCTACATCTGCTATCCCCCGAAACCATTTCCTCCCGGTCTTTTTCTCTCTTCTTCTCTTCCAACCACGAAACTCAGTGCCCGGATGCCTGGTTTATCCAAGCCGCCTGTACTTTCCCAGCTGCCGATAAGGTGAGGAGCGCAGTGAGGACCGCGACCTAACATTCTCTGTCGGCATATCTTCCGTTCTAGAACAGCCATTTGGATGCAACTGACGTCAAAGGATAGCTAAGATAATATGGGTTCCCTACGGGGGCAGTTTTAACACAATATTCACTACGGTTTCACGCTACTATCGAAGATACTTGGAAACGCTAATTATTTTTATTTAATAAAAAAGGTTAATTGCTTGCTACATCATTAAGTTTATATAGTATATAAATTTAAACCTCACAACATGGACGTGCTGGATCTCCATGTGAAAGGAAAAACAATCGTTCTACATATTTTATAGAAATAATACAATTTCTAAGGTGAATTACGATTATTTTTATTTTTACATCGATGCAAAGTTCTTCTTCCTAACCTCGTACCCGTAACATTTTGTGATATAGTTATTGTGGATTCCTAAGATCAATAGTGTGCGTTGAATTTTTATTTAATTTTAAGTTAAATTTTAATATACGAATGCGTAATTTAATTTTATAGAAATTATCAAAAACACTGAAAATGAATATATCTGAGAATGCAAAAAAGCAGCATCATTCTACATTACCAAAACCGAGCGATGGGCATTTAAAAAATAATATAGCCAGATAAATTCATTGATTCCTCATGAAGAAACTTTCTACGCAGTGAGTGAAAAGACAGCCATATCAAAATATCAATTTGCCATTTTTATAAAGAAACATTCTTTTATTTGAATAAAAAAATAAGTTTTCTCGATTATGTCGTATTACTGAAACAAATTCAGTACACAGCTTGCCTTTTTGTTCTGAATGATATCTGTGATATTAGTAAATTAAACACTTTGTTGTAGTAGCACTATGTAACATTTACTTTGCTATAAACACTTATGGTCTCAGTCAGTGAAAACAATTAACTAACCCGAGAAGATTTTCTACAGCTAGTTCGCCGGGAAAACCTTCGATCTTATTTCAATTAACTAACTGTGAGTATATTCAGTGATTACAAAAATCTAAATTCTGCCATTTCTCTACAAAGTTGAAAAATTAAATATCATGACTAAAAAGTTTCTGCAGATAGAAAATGTTATGACAAATATAAATATGTACCTACTTCAAGTAATATTGATCGAACTAAAATTTCACTTATTGCATTATACATAGGAAAATAAAATAGGCATTAAGAATACATGTACTTTAAAATAAGCTGGATACTTCCAGTATACGCGACTAAATAAACTTAGGTAATTAATAAAAATTTTAATCAATTTTTTTCTAGTGACTTAACAAAATAGTGATTAGATTTTCGTGCGACACCCGAGTTTTGTTATTCATCTGTGGCCCCCAAGGTTTCTTGCTTTAAATTAATACCACCTCGAGAATCATAATTTAAGAACATTTTAAGATACGTACGTATCACGAAACCCACCCCTAAACATGATACTCTGTGTGCTTTAGAAGACTTTATAAACTGTTATAAAATTAATTAAATAACCTGCAAAAATGTTACATTTATCTACCTGCAGATACACTTTGCCCCACACATTAGCTAAAGCCATTCAAGGGAGAAAACGAAGAGGAGTTATTTAAATTTGCTCCAAAAGGGCTCGAAAAAATTAAGATGCTTCTGAACCGTTCGATGACTTCAATGCGGCCACACTGCAACAACACTCCAACGCCCTCCTCGAAAGCGAGTGGACAGAAAGAGAGGAAAGTTGGAGAGACTCAAGGAGCAAACGAGATGATGGGAAGGAGGGAAAAGAAGAGGATCATAGGTGAGGCAAGGTAGTTTGCAAGGGTCAAGGGCCTTCCTTCTGGCTGCAGGCGGAAGGAGTCGAGGGGGGATCGGGTCCTTCTCGGAGGAGGAGGAGAGTTGGACAAGGGAATGGGGGGAGAGGGGGAATGACCACCAAGCGCCGTCCTCGTGCGGGAAATAAGCAGCGCGCCGGGGGGGAAGGAGAGGAGAAGGGAAATGCCGAAGAAAGAGGCGCGCAAAGTGTATGAGGAGAGGTAAGCGCGGCACACTTGTCTTCATTTCCAAGTTTCCCCTCCCTTTCCCCCGAGCCATTGCTCACCCGTGTTTCGCCGACGTGAGCAGAAATAACGTCCGGCGAGGGGCCTTCGGATACAGTGCCGTTACGTCTCTGGAGAATTTAGCGACATACCCATATTCAGGTAATACTACAATGGCTGCAGTCATCTATCACCGGAAGCTCAAAATCTTCGGAAACATCAACATTGACATTCACTACAATGTTGATATTAGAGTGCCGACGACACATTTGAATGTAAAAGGAACACGGCTATTTACCATATCATATACACCCGCGGATAAACTGTACCAAGAAGTCCCACATAGTCAACCATGAAAGAGTAGGAGACAGGGATAGAGAGTTTGGTAAAACGAATTTATACACAAAAATCATATCCCAATGAAGATCGGTAAAATTCGCTAATAGATATGATATAATACGTTACAAAGGGCATTTAAATTCACACATTAATATATACGACCTTTGCATTTGCCAATCCAATTCATGGTATTTAGCCCAGTGCTCTAAACTACTTTTCTCGCTACTCTAACGTTAAACTCCAGTAAAACGGATAAACTGGAGAAATTGTGGAAACACATACACCATATATATCATTCTCTTTGAACGTATCACGCAGCATTACACAAAATAACCGGTTTTCGCGAAATAAGAATAAATTTCAGTGAGAGTTACTTCGAATTTTTATGGGGTACAACAATGAAATCTCTGGGTAGACTAAAATTGGGACTTGAAAAATCACTTAATGCTGTTGCGCAGTATAATTGATAGTAAGCTTTATTTGGATTGTTTAGGATCGCGATCCCAATACTTTCCACTAGAGGTCAATGGAAAATGTTAGGCCCTTCCGGTAAGTTATATTAACTTGCGGTTTGTAAATCATGATAGTATAATTGACATAAATAAGCCTCAAAATAAGGCCAGACTGTGATGTTGACTTAGTGAAGTCTTCAGTTTTTTATACGGAATCTCAAATGAAGAAATACCTGATGATAAAGAATGACGAAATAAAATATACGAGCAAGTAGACGCATATTGGGAAATTTCTGTAAATATGAACCCATGAAAGTTTAAAGGGAATAAACTGTAACCTTTCATGAGAAAAAATTATAGACATTTGTTTAGATGGTGAAGTTATTGTCATGCTGACCCTACGAATCTTCGAGCACAAATGTCCACGAACATGCCAGTATTTGTGTGAAGCATTTGTGAACCACCGCGACAAAAAAGATGTACTCACACGGTAGAATGAAGAATGTTTTACTGAGACATGAGCCAAGAAAAATTGTGATATCTACGGAAATGGGACACAACTTTTAAAACTTCAAGCATCCCAAGAGCACTGTGACACACTTACCGTTGCGTACTGTGATTTATTTCCCAATACAAGAGTAACGTTTACTCAAGAAACATTTGCAGGATGCTATAAAGTATCCTACATGCGATACGTCAAAAATTTTGAATGCATCAATATACTTTTCCAAATAACAGAACTGTACCCTATTGCGGCAGATCACTCTATACGGAAATTCACAGACAGGACGGAATAGGACAGAAATATCCACTGATTTTTGGGCTCGATTTGTTTGTAATCGCTTGGTGAATAAATAACCGAACGCAGACCAGCATCCTCGGAAAGCATAATTGTCTAGCTAGATATTGTTTAGAAGGGTCGATAATTGAAAGGAACGAAGAGCGCTATTTTCTTAGTATTCATAGACTTAAATACATGCCTAGAAAATTGGAATAGGAAAGAATAACTGTGAATACCCTGCGTCTATATCCCATGAAAATAAATTGTCTACCGTTTAAATTGTCTAAAAAATGCCGCAAATAAGGATACCGATAGCATATCTCGACACTAATATTACTGCACCTAATTTTATAGCCAGCGATCAATCATCATTATTTTTACAATATGCCAATGTGGCTTGTCGTGGAACATGTACTTTTGGATATAAAAATAAAATATATTTCCAAAAAAACAACAAATCTAGAAAAGGGAATGAAATGTGAGAATAGCGGGGGAAGAACTAGGAAGATGAGAGGAAGTAGGATAGATGCGTGGGTGAGGAAGGTGGGAAAAGTGGGAGGTAGGGCCCAAGATGGAAGGAAGAATGAGAGTTAGGAAGGAAGAAAGAGGGTTTGAGCGGGTAGTAAGGGACGGAAGGAAGCTAATGCCGGGAGAAAGGGTTTTTAAGGGCAGCCCGGCGGTCTCTCCCTCCTCCCCGTGTCCCAGGAGGGCGATAAAGAGCGCCCCGGGCGACCCTGGTCCCTTCGAATGTGCGGGCCTCGCTGCGATATTCATGCCGCAGCTCCGAGGGTCGGGCACTTTTTTGAGAGTCGAGAGTTTCGAGGGGCGGGAGCGGAGGAGAGACCGGCCCGGGGCGAAGGGAAAGGTTAGCCGGATGCAGCGAGAGAATGCGGAGGAAGGGCTAAGTGTTGGGAGGGGGGGGATGCGGCGTGGGTGGAGGGAGAGATTATGCACGCTAGGGACGAGGAGGTGGGATGGGCGGCGGGCGGAAAGAAAAGTGAGGTAGGAGGAGGCGGGGCTGCTGAGCAAAGGGGGATTCTATGCCGGAAAACCGGGATGGAGTTTGGAAAAAGGTGGGTAAAGGAGGGTAGAGGGGGTGCGGTGCTGGGTCTCGGAAGGGTTTGGGGGAAGTTGGTTGGAGGGGAGATCGGGAGTGAGACTAGGGTTAGGGTGGAAGTGGTGGGCAAAGGGAGAAAAAGAGAAACAGAGGGAGAAGCAACGCAATCGTGCGCGTGACGCAATCAATAGCAACAAGAATTGAAAGGTATATGCACTCCGTTTCACCGAGCCCCCACTTCTCAAACGCGACCCTTTCCCGAGTTCTCCGGTGCGCGGGCGACTATTTAAAGAGTCACTTTTACCCTTGAGCTTCAGCGCCGAGGAAATTGCCGGGTTCAACCGATTCAGACTAACAACACCGCAAGGGCCGAAGTTACAGCGCATTTCAATTAAACTACCAACCTGGTATTTTTTTCTTCTTTCTCCCTAACGACTCCCCTTTGATGATCGCCTGAACTCGCGAACCAGGTCAGCATTCACGACGTATTTATTTTGCGCTTTTGAATTTGAATTCGTTGCCTCAGTTAAAATGTCATACGCTCATGAAAAGAAAACATAAAACATATTGGCCTACTTTAAATAAAATACCAATGGAAAAAATACACTTTATCGATCTTTACTATATTTAAAAGGGAATTTTAACGTAATTTATAAATGAGCTGTAGGACGCAAAGCATCAACAGCTACAAACGTACGTGCTCGTGTCATAAACACCGATCTGCCAGAGGGTGTATTTTAATTCACGGAAATGTAACGTGGCAACTGATTTCACCAATAAATAAACATTGCTCCACTATTATGACTCATCAATGTAACAAATATTTGCTTCTTACACACTTGCTTTCGTCTTATTGATTCATTTTCAGGAAAAATGCTACGATTTTGATTTATACAGTCAGCAAGGTGTAAATATGTAATACGCGATGGTTTTGTAGAAGGTAAAACATCACTTTCGAGGAATCAAAATCACCGGATATTACCGTTACCAAGAGGGAGAATTGCTAATAAGGTTGGTAGAATGCAGCTGAATGTCATGGGGTGAAACAGTGGGATTTTATACAGTTAGGCGCAGCTGAAATAAAACAAATTGATTCGTGGCAAAATAATACCCGGATTAAAAATTGCCATTATGGCTACATCACTAGATCCAGCACATCAAGTGATGATACCCCAAGCCTTTTCACTTCAGATACAAGATGGCAGAGTGCATAGGTTAATTAAAATTTGAACAAATACATGACGAATGAAAAAGCAAGTAAGTATTAAAAAGACTAACATATCGCTAAAATTAACTTTTTTAAGGACTGCAGCTAATTTAGTAATGGTATCTCCCTTTACTATAATTAATAATACAGCGTTTTACCTCACTGTAATGCAGGAATCCGTGTTTACACTCGCAATGAAAACTGGGTGATCTCACAAAGGTGCAGAAAAGCTACAGTAAAAGTTCCAAATAATGTCACAGCTCTGTCATAGTGGATTCAGGGAATTCTCCCAGAGAGCAAAATACAGAGCGAATGGCTGGATGCAAACAAAAGCCTTTAGTCCAATCGAGATGCTTGGGAAAAAGAGTTGGCATTGAGCCGAACGTGACGCAATAGGACCAAGTGGCATGTGAACAAAGACCTCCCTGAACTAGGTGACCACTGGTGACCGAGACAACAGTCAAACGCGATGCGAGGACAAAGGAGACAAGGAAGTGCGCTGGGCTGGATCTCGAATCGCAACAAAGCCAAGAAATGATTTTTCCGAACTTGTGCAGGGAAAGAAACCATGGGGTGGGTCGGTACGTACTCCCGTTCCCCAACTATTGATCCCTTTCATGAATTCTACAAAAGCAAACGTGAGGTCTTTTTCTCTCTTGTATAAACGGAAGAGAGATCCATGAAACGGAGAAAATTAAAGAGAGGCTCTCCCATTCTGGAGCTTCGAACTCAATTAATGCCGAAAAGTCCGCAACCTTCGACTTCCCAAAGCTAAACTTCTTTCTAAAAGAGTTTTCAGTTCACAAAAGCAGTCGAAGACGTAGATTGAATTCATACTTAAGGAAGTTAAAGTGGATATAAATACACAAATATAAATTCAGCATTCATAAAAGTAGTGTAAGAACATCACATTGAATCATCGCTACAAATATATGTAGGACGCTCTACCGCTAATGTAAACATGATATTTGTTATCTTTTATCTTACTTTAATCTTAAATCACAATACAACTGAAATTATCAGCATTACATTTTTTCCTTCATGAAAAAATACGAATGGATCTGTACAGGCACCAAAGACCAAGGTGATCGACTGAAAAATGTTGAACCCATGTTAAATGTAAATGCTCTCTAGAAAGAGATGAAGCCAACCTTAATGTCCAAATTTAACGATCATTTTATCTCCGAAGCATCTACTAAGCCCCTCAAGGGAAAGGGAGTTGATTATATCTTTTTGTGATGTAATGGGTAAAACTTGTTGTAAAAATTACTTCCATTTTTTCCAAATTTTGTACGAATAAAAACTTTCATTTAGCCAAATAAAATTGATAAATTATTTAAAATTGTGGATAATATTTACAACATATAACGAGCGGAAAACGCAGCAGTCGAAATTTACTCATATGAACGCTTCCATTAATTGTTATATTTTTCACCAAAAATCGACTCTTTTCTCATAAGTCATAGTGGCCTCCTCATGGCTTCTTCTCCTCATAGGACAGTGCATTTTGCCATAGTGTTTTGTCACCGCAAATCGACTTTTTTAGTCAAATGTCATCGGTGACAAATGAAACATTGCTTATTCCTGCTCGCTAATAAATTCGGACATAGGTTAAGCCTCATTCGAACCGCTTGAATCTAGGTTGGGGCCCTCAATGGAAGAACCAATGAGCGAAGCGAGGAGATTCGTGAATGCTCGGGTGTCCGGCGGCGACAACACTATGCGATCATAAGGATCTCTCGTATCACAGCCTGGGAGCAAGATCCCGAGGCACTTATCCCCGAGTCGAGCGCAGCATTTGCGGTCCGGGGGTTAAAAACGCGTTGATCCGGGTCCTACAGCCCTCAACCTCCCTTCACGTCCGCTATCGCTGCACCGAAACGCAAATCTCTGATTACACGGAGGAAGGGACGGCGGGAATTCCCCTCTCTGAAATCTCTTCGCGCTCCCCCCCCCTCCCTCTAGCCTCCCTGCCCGCCTATTTCCCCCCCCCCCCCACCCGACCCCTCCTCAAGCCCTTCGCCCTTAAAACGTCCGCCCGCCCACCCCGTCCCTCCCACACCTTCCCGCGGAGTCCGGCGAGTGGCACCCAGGGAGCCCCTATGCAGATTAAATGTCAGGGGTCCCTTTATTTATTGTTTCAGACCAAGAGTTCGAGGTGGAACTCTTATTTCGCTCGCTCCTTTCAGGAGGGTCTTCGAGTTCGTGGCAGCACTGCCCAAGTACGCCATTCAAGGAGAACAGTCAGATCCCCCCCCCTCCCCAATCTTCCAGATTTTTTTCTCTCCCTCTCGCATTCCGCGGTCCACCATTGTTAATAACTTCCCCGCACAACTTCCCTCTTTCTCTTTTCTCCACGTCGGCTTCCATTTCCTCTTGGTCCCCCTCGTTGGACGTTCCGAAAATTTTTCAAGTCGCCAACCTTTTTATCGCGCATACTTCTGTCCCCGAGCTCCCGCGGACCGTGAGGGTACAAAAAAAAGCGACAGAGGTTGGATTTCAGGGGATTTTTGCACGAAACTCCAAGGTTTAATGTATAATCACACCGTAAGTGGAACCTTTTTGACAAAATGGAGGAAAAAAAGTTGATATTTTTTCCAAATTCCATGCCTTCTGCCAAAATCACTTATATCCCAATCAATGGAATAATGTTTCCTTTCTCTTAGGTCAGATGGCGGAGGTTTTTCGTTTGTAGTTAAGTAGCCGCCATGTAGAGGACTCTGCGTCAGGTAAACCCATTATTATTTCGAAATTAAATATTTCCTTTGCATTAAATTACTTCCACTATGTGTCTTTAGTATAAACTTAGGAAGAACCAAATACCTTATATGAAAATTCTCTAAACAGGTCATAAGCCTAATTCCATATTGTCTGATTTCATTCGTTTCAAAAACGCATTTTTTGCAGTATTTGGTGTAGTGGTAGAGTGGTGTAGTAGTAGACCTCTCATCCACAGGGTCCGGATTCGAATCCTGGTCATGGAAGGTATTTTTTTATTTGTAAAATTTCTAAACCATTTCCTACTTGAGTATGAGGGCATTCGATTTCAGCAGTCTGTCATTCGGATGGGACATTAGGCCATGAATCCCTTGGTGCCTATTATTGAGAGCAGGCTTATGCCGAAGCCGGGTTTCTCTCCACCTTTTGTCCCTACCTATCCTTACATCTCTCCTCCCTCTGATGCGCCCATTAACTGAGGGCTTCAGATGCAAAATCCACAAATAGAAAAATCAGGCATGGAAATATTGCTAAAAACGTTTTAGTTTTATTAAATGAAAATTAACTGATACACGTTCACTCCGGCAAGGGCCACCGGTGGGTCACACTCTCCATAGATCCGTATAAGATATTTGAACGTAGCCATTGGGTGGTAATATATACTGAATTGTCCCCCGCCAGATAGATTCTTAAAAGATACGCTATATTATTGGTCACCGTGCCGCCTCCCGGGCCTTCACAGAAAATCGTACAGCGGGTTGACATGGAAATTCCTTTTGAAGCCAAAGCCACTTACTCCTCCATCACCAAATCCTGCATCCCCCGCTTCGTATTAACAGACGCTCTCACCACTTCAGCATGTCCCACTGTGGACACCTTCTCCTGTACTTCCCTCGGAAGTCCTACCCTTGGCGGCCTAATTCCCGCCCACCAACCCTCCTCCTCTCACACCCTTTTTACACCCAACCCCTGAGCCCGCAATGACTCTACAGTTCGTCCCTATTTGTCTTTCGCGGCCCCTTCCGCCCCGGCAACTGGAAACATGATTTAAAGGAATTTCTCGCGTGCCAGGCCGTTATTAAGGCTCGCCCATCCATCCCTCCTTCTCTCTCACTCTTTCTTCTCTCCTCCGGTTGCATTCATTGCCGCCAACTCCGCCTCGCCCTCCACGCCTCCCTCGCTCGCCCCCAACATTTCGCAGACACGCGATGTGCCTGTGGCAGGGACGCCGCCGGGTGCGAGTGACACTGGGATGGGGGCCGAGTGGTCGCAAAAGGGGTGGTGGGGGTGGGTGGAGGGAGGAACAGTGCCAGGGGGATGAGGGGACTCTATCTCCCATTGGAGGATGACGCGGGGGGGAGGTCGAGGCGAGAAGATGGGCGGTGGGATGGGCGGAGGCGGTCGACATGTTGGGGAGCCGAAGGGGCCGATGGGAAGAGATGATAACCCAATCGGAGGGAGCGATACGGGAAGGGCAGACAGACAGACAAAGGAGATTTTTTAGACCGCGGGTCCCATCATCATATTTCACACGCGTCCGCGCTTAGCGTTGAAAAAAAACTGTTTTGGAGAATGAGAGAATTATCACGAGGAGGGGAGATAAGACGGCTGAGCGACGGGAATAAACTATTTTTTTAACAACGCGGGGCTCGATGAAAACTTTAAATGTCGTAAGTTACGGCCACATTCTCGGAATTCCGTATCCGAAAGCGGCTGTTAAAAAGAGATCGCGAGCGATAGCGAAGTAAAAACGACTGCATGGCCCCAGGAGAGGACAATGAACGGCAGAGGCAGACTAATGGCCGGAAAAAGATAAACTGTGACGAAAAAATCATCCATTGTTAATTTTCTTAAGGTATTCCAGGGCGCATGAAAGCTGCGGACTATGGAGAATCAGATTAAAATATTTCAGGAGGATGCAATTTATCCTGCGAGGAATCGTAGGGAAGGAGATGGTGAGCAACCGCTGTAGCATCGAGAGACGCAGGCGTGGTTACAGCGATTAAACGGAGAACCCATCGCTTCGTTCAAGCCACCATCCGCGCTGCGGCCCTTGTCACTCAACCCGAATCCCGGCGCTGGTCGTCGACGCTCGGAGTAGGCGTTTTCTCTGAGGCCAACCAACCTCTCTCGTTACCCTAAGGCGCCAGCCCAAAGGATTTTGTTCTTGAAAGAGGGTGGGCTCACAAGCACGTGAGCTAGGGAGCCCTTATCTTGGGGTGTATCGAATTTCCGGCCATCGATTTCAGCCACAGCCAAAATACTCACAAGTAATTGAACCCTCTACCTGGAGATTTAGGGCTAAGGGTTTAAAGGCGTTCGTTGGACACAATAATGGTCGGAGAGATAAAATGTTTCTACATTTAGAGGCGGTAATATGTCATTACTGTGGTTCACACGTGTCAAATAATTCGTTAAATCTTTCTCCCTTCTCCTAAACTGGAAATTGTTTGGGACACAAGATGTATGGCAACACTTGACGCAAGAGCAACCGCTATCAAACCGAAAATCCAATAGCCACGTAGGCAACGATCACTACTAGTAAGCAGTAAACGCTAGTGATGGAAAACGCAATTGGACCTCGATTCTTAATTGTTAAAAACCCAAAGAGATGAAAAGTCATGTTCTTACCTACATGTTTGCCAGAAAAATAAGGTCAAAGGGGCAGATTCTCTTTTCTAACTACAGTCTATTTCTTTTACTTTAACCTTTTCGATGCAGTGCTCTGGTTTCTTCCTTGCTGTGCAGCCTCAATAAAATCTTATCTCAATACAATGGAATATATTTTTATTTTGACTAAAAATCTATTAACATTCTATGAAGTATTCCACATCCTGCGTCAATTTAGATACAGTAAAGATGCTAAAATGATTTATATATTCTAGATTTTAGCTTGAAAATTTACGGAACATACTTAATATTTTTAAACTCTCCTCCCTGTAATCGCCGTCATTACCTCTCAATTCCCTTTTTCCTGTTAAATATTCTAGAGGTCAATATTATTCATGCACCCTCAGAAAACCTGAACTATAAAAAATATACCTACTCTTTAAATAGTTCCTTCTGCCATGGGATTTGTCGAAAAAAGAAGATACATTTCTGTTAAGTTCAAATTTTTTATGCTAAAAATATCAAAGAATATAAAATTTCTTTATTCTCCCTTCAAGTATTTGAGAATAAAATTAAAATATGGGGATTATTCAACTTTTTGTATGAAAAACAACATGTATGCAAGCCTACGCCAATTTCACCAGGGTTATGAGATTTAAATTTTTTTATTTTTTTATATATTTCATTTTAGGGTTAGTTTACGCCAAAATGTTACTCACTAATTCCTAGTATGACGTAATAAACCTACGAATAAAATAATTAAGCACAATGTTTATTACATCAGTCAGAGTCGAAACTTGGATCTATGCATAGATACCCTAATTTTATGGTTCATAAATGAACATATTTTATATTTTGTCCCTATGTATTGTAACACAGGAGAGTCCCGTGACCTTGGAGAGAACCATGAAATACTGACGATAGTCATATAACTTTCATGAAATACAATGATTATTTTCTACTGATGTTAAAGTGAGTGAATCATCGAGCTCCACTAGTTATATGCTTCAAGATATGTGTAACTTATTAATGCTGACGGGAATTGTTTAACTCTCACCATAGAGTGTAGAAAAGCTGTATCTACCTTAACCAGATGTCGTAGTTATGATAAGTAAAATGACAGATAATTGGAATATCTACTGAAAATGCATCGATTTTATCCATTATCACACAAGTAGAAATATAAATTTCATATTTAATTTTTTTCTAACATGAAAAAATAAATAAGTAGAACTCATATATCTTCTTGCATCTTGAAAATTTTCACGGCAGAGTTACCATCATATTTATTCTAATCTTTCACCCTCTAAGCTAATTTTTGTGACTTACGCTTTGTATCTGAATACCTAAAATTCCATGAGCATCGATAGATACTGATTTACTTTCTCAGGGATATACGCATGAATATATTGATAAAAAGTTACTGTAATGGATTTAACATTTTATTCTATCATTCCAATGAAAAAAATTGGAGTACAGCTTTAAGTTACTCCGTTGTATATGTGCAAATAAAAGTAATGTATTTGCTCAACACCCTGCGTGTGACTGGATATGAGGCCAATTGCTTACGTTTCCCATCACATTCAAATAAATGGCTAGCGTATGTTTTTTTCACACATCGAAATTACGGATGCTTTCAATGCAATAAAATACTGCAGTTTTTACATTGTTATACTGATGCTTCTACGTAGACATGTCAGCACATTTCTTTATTTTAATAATTTTAAACAGTATCCTAAATTTGAAAACTATTAACCACCTCGGGATACTTAATGCGAGCAATTTCTAAGCAGGCAGCATCTGATCTTTGATCCGAAATTGTTTTTAAAGCTGATACAAAGCCTACTAAAATATAATTATGGTGAATCAATAAAATTCTGGTGGGAACCAATCAAAACACGCTAAAAAAAAGTGATAAATTAGGGTCAAAATATTTTATGCACTTTATTTCAGTAATTCTAAATTTAATTAAATGAGACACTGGCCCTGTATAGAAGGGATTTTGTATTCCACATTAAAATTAGTCCATTCCACAGTAAAATCTATTCCATTTCAATATCCCTCACCAGTCACGAAAAATAGTATTATTCTTCAAGAGCGGGCACAAATCAATTGAATTCTCAAAAATTAATTTACTTCTTTATCAATCACACTTTAGGGAAATTTTAATGAATCAACTTCTGCAATAAACCATATCGCTTATTAAAATTTTGCTTATTTTTTAGCCAACAGAACTCAGTTCAAATCTACCTTCCCTATGTTTACCACCACATAGGCGAGTATAATTTGTATGCCAATAATCCTAACAAATCCTCAGCCTCTTACCATATTCCTGACAAACCTTCTCCTAGTCACAGTGTTTATTGCTAAAGTTGCCATCATGGAATCATTAGAAGAAAAGGATGTCTATGGTAGTTACTTACCTGAAAAAGAAATAAAATGGCGTCAAAAAATGATAAAGCAAAGAATTAACAATGCAACAAAAATAAAGCTATATTATGAATAATAATAGCTATGAATAAAGGTTAGGCTACACTGCAAAGAAAATTAAAATTTATACAGATTAATCGTCTCTAAATGTACTTAATTCAAAAACACATTATATGATTCATTTTAATTAATGGCTAATTACGTAATTTCACTCTTACAACAACCAAATTCGCACTGATAAAAATCACCAAGAAAACGAAGCAAACAAAGGGGCAACGGAAAATTGGTGCTTTTTAGCCATGAAATAAAACTGCTGCAAGCCAATTGGCATAAAATATATCTTAATAATTCAGTAATCTCTTTTAACACAGTGATGAATTCATCTGAAAGCGTAAGCAGTTGTGACATGCAAAATATGTATAAAAAGCTACGTTTGTTCAAAACTACTCCATAAATCCAGAAAAACATTACAAATCCATGTGTTTTTCTTATTTTTACCTATTTGTTCTGTGTGGCTCCCTCTATCGTTGAATGCTGGCAAAGGAAAGACGGGAAAAATTTTCAACGAGCTTTGCTCTGGTCACAAACGGTTAGCGGTCTCACCGCTCCCAGCGAGGCTTCTCTGAAAAGCAGCATAGATCGATACCGTAATTCCAATGGATGAGCCTGCCCACAACGAAGTTGATATTAGGTTCAACGGAAGTCTCTTAACAGCCAATTGCACTTGGTTGACCCCCGTGTTTTTTTTCGTATTCCAAATAAGAACAAGAGTGTAACAAAAACTGAACTATTCTCAATTTTCCACAAAGGTAAGTTTGGTTAGCAAGTCGGGAGTCATAATTTACCATTTTATTCAGTGTTGGAGATATTGGCCATACGGTGGCACTCTTAAGGTAACAATGAAGCTTACCATTTACTGGTATAGTAGGTTCATAATTTCCAAGCTTAAACAATTATCACCTGATATTTGACACCAGGTTCTTTTTGTCAGAATTAATGGCGCAGTTTTGTACCTATGATAAAGTATATTATTTACTATTAACAGATTAAAGAAACGAAAAATCAAACTGCCTAATGCTAAAGTTATACCAATTACAACTAATTTAAGATTCCTGTCCATCTTAAATTCCCTTAGGATTATATGCCAGATTTAACACGTAATTTTTCCCCTCATTTCCCAAGTTGAAGCTAATGCAGTTAGGTGAAGATAATAGTTACGTACCTAATACTTTAGATTTAAGTCTCTCATACTACACATAGTTCATGGATTCCAAAACTTCCGAGTCCGAATCTCAAAAATCCTCCATTATAAAACACATAAAAGGTAGAACTATTTAACGATCACTATCATAGTCACTAAAATGATGAATATTGAACTATGTACTTAGGTGAATTCTGTAAATTGATTTCTTCATAATTCGCATACATTCGCAGGAGTTTTTCTGTGTTAAGAAATTATTCAAAAATGTTTTAAATTTCAACATTTTACGATTCCAAATGAATAAACCAATAAAGGTGATGAAGGTGAAGTCATTCAAATTTCTATCGTCTTTTTAAGAGAAACATTTCTTTAAACTGCATGCTCTTATTTACAAGAAAAAGACCAATTCTTGAGCAGTTTTCATTTGCCTTGAAATATTTTGATAGTATCCTCGGCCATTTTGGGTACCTACACCACGCTGGAAATTACTGTCACCCTCAAGGGTAATTTGAAGATAATACAGAAGCACTATACCAATTGTGAAGACGAAATGAAATTGCCTTCGGAATATATGGAGGTACAATTATATCCGGCATATTACGAACATATCAGGCAAATAACCTTAAAGGACTCCGTATTCTCCTAAATTATCCTTTTCGCCGCGTCCTTCCTAGGTGTGTGGAACTGAGTAGAAATGTTGACATTTGCTTAATGCCCTTAATATCGTTTATCCCTTATGATAAATATCTTCCAAACGTTACGCCTGAAGGTATTTCTTCAATGGATCCCTTATATTTATTGATAAGAATGGCCTTGCTAAGGCTACAGTAAACTGTGAGAAAAAGTGTAAGTGATAATGCGTGTGTGACGAGAGACGTTGCGAATAACCCTTCACCTGGATCTATCCGATTATGTTCCCAGGAAATGTTTAACAGTAACACACCGCGTCATCAAATGACAGCTCGCAGGCCTGAACCATGCATCTAAACGTTAATTTTCAGCACTACTAAAGTACAATGTGCAAAATTTGTCATTAGTATCAACTGTTAAGAAAGTAACTAAGATACTACATAGAAATTGCCGAACCAAAACTCAATTTAAAAAACATATTTTTTCCCTTATTGATGAAATTCCACGAACTAAGTACAGGTTTTACATAGAAATAAAATGAGTTTCCGTAACATTCAATCAACCTAACAGCATAGAAATCTCAGGAAAGGAAATAAAACACATTACTAAATGACTGAAGAATTATCATTAAGATTTTCAAGTTCCCGACTCAACAAAAAATATCACTATGAGGAATTTGATGAGGTTTTTCAGTTCAAAAGTAAGTTCAAAAGACCAGATTTACTTAATTCTAAGATGAATACACTATTCATACCAGATTCTAAGAGATGGAATCCAAACCGAAACCTGGGTCTTGAGTTTTCAATTTTACTGTGGTTCGTAAAAGTTCTGAATAAATCAATTTGTATGATGGAATTCCACAAAGTAACCAGTGAACTTATTTCAAATACAATGCCTTTCTGGCCCTGGAAAATAGATTTTTTTTAATCCGTTTTGACGCTAGGAATTACTCATTCCACTCATTTGAACACTGTTTGAAATATGGTACTACTGATGCTAATTTTAGGGGAAATTATATTAAAATCAAAATGATTAGGTTCATCGGCATGGAGTTTGACCTAATTGATATTTTAAACTGAACACATTCAAGCTGCACTGAAGACACATTTTTTTGGCCTCTTTTGATGCCATTCAACGGTTGATTTGAAGATTTCTATAGATTTTCCAAAGTACTCAGTCTCTTTATCAAGCATTTACTCAAAACCACGCCTCTCACAAGCAATCTTGACGCCACAACGCATTTGAAGGCAGACGAGGATGTACGACTACGTGCCGTATCAAGGCTGACTTGGTTTGTAGTTCGCATTCAAACACGGGCATTCAGCTCCATTCACCGGCTCAAATGCCCAATGGCCTTGATCCTCCAATTTCCGCTACAAGCAAATAGCTTGACATTGAGCACACAGAGGTTACAAGAATACTAAACGCGATCCGCTTTCAAATTGACACAACGGAATCATTTTATCTGCAACTGCTCTCTTCACACACACGTAAATCAGAATTTTAGAATCCCTTTTGCACACCTAAAGAGAATTTATCCTGCGTAGGATCCTGCGTACGCAGCGTTCAACCAAGGTACAGAGATTATAACGGATCAGGCATAACATATTAAAAAGGTTTTTGCAAAATTTGGATGCTATTTTTTGCATCTCTACGAAATGAATTGCACTCACTCAAATTATTTCCATAATTTTGAATTATAAATTTAATTTTTTCCTAGAGTAAAATTTAAACGCAGAAATGGCATTTACAACTATTATAACCTGAGGCTATCATAACCTGAAGCTAAAGGAGAAGTCAAATGTGATACAAGGTAAAACATCCCAGCTCTAAACGAAGAGGAAAAGCGAATTATAAAGGAATCATTGGCTAAAACAGGGCACTCGGAGAGGATTTAAGTATATTTTTTCTCCGTATAGTTTCTTAACAGGGTAGTCATTTGGCACAAGGCATTAGCATCGAAAACTTAAAAGTATTACTCAATCCTTACATGTACTCTCTCCATAATAGTTTCCTAATCTAAAAATATGAAAAGCTTTACTGTCTTTGGTAATACGGCTTACAGTTTGGGTATTATTTGACAGATGCGTTTGTACATACGTAGGCTACAATATTTATCAACTAAACATCGCCAACTTCTTTAAGATATATTCCATAATTAAGGTACTCCAAGTTTTTGATTCAGTCCTTTCTTATCACCATCTTAGAGCCTATCACATGAAAGAACAAAGCTGGTAAAAAACTTTGGTTTTCCGAGATATTTCAGGTGACAGCAACAAAAGCATACAATACTAGGATAAAAATTCAGGGGATGAAATTATCCAGCCAATCCATCCCAGCGGCTGTCCGCAAAACTCATTACGGTGTCACAAAATTTTCATCTCGGCAACGTCTGGAATGAACGTTGAAATTCCTACGAGAATACAGAAAACACAAGAATCTCACCGGGTCCGCACGCTCCCGAAAATTATGAGGGTGAGAAACCATGGATGAATGCATCCCACCAAGCAATTCTTCCACCGGAGAGATGGACGGAAGCATCGAGGGACCAATGAAATGTTAAGGCGCGCTTCGTTTTACGAGCCGCCAAAAAGGCCCCTTCCGTTTCTTGCGTGCCTTCCTCGGGCTGCCGGCCCATCGTCTTCCCTCGACCGCCGGCAAAAAAGTTTTCATAATTCACGGTGGCGTGCGCATCCCCACCCCCCAGAAGCACCTGGCCGGGTAATTTGGTTGCGCGTGAATAATAAAGCAATAGATTAAGGAGGAGTGAATGGTGAGTGGAAAAACATGAATAATATTAGGCGGTCTCACAGGTGGAGGTGCGACACGCACAAAAGAGATTGGGACAGGATTTGAGAACACGACAGATGCCTTCACCATAAAGAGGGTTTCGTCGAGGCAATTAAAGCGGGATGAATCACGGGTTTACAAAGGGCTTTCGAAGGTTTTGCGAACTGGAGGATATTCCTGCGAAATAACGGGGCGAGCCGCAGCACGTCAAATTCGTTAGCCTTAATCAAATATGATTGCGACTCACGCAGGGGTGCTGTTGGTCGGAATATAACTGACGCAAATGCTAGGATGGATTCTGCATTAATATTGACGCGTACGAGAAGCATGTCAAAATAGGAACGGTGAATTTAAACAGCGAACGAAGAAATACATTTATAAATTTCACGGATTGTTACGATTCAGCGTTGATTATGGAATCTTATATTTACGGAACATGCCTTTTAGCATCACAAACATTGGACAACAAAGCAATAAGTCGTTTCATAGAATATTTATATCTTCCGACGAACCGAAGCTATTATAAAAATAACTTATCTCAAATGAATCTGGAAAATTTACAATACAGAACAGGTATCAGAAACCGTGGTAAAAATTTAAGAATAATACATTTGAAACACTACATAAAAGGAAGAGGAAGAATATTTTATGGCTTGATAAGACAAATACGAAAAAACAGTCTTCGTTGGTCTTTTTTCCCCCTAATAATTGGTCAAGAAATAAGAAAACAAAACTATACTCAATTTAATCGGCCTTTTCTAAACATTCTCTGTAGTATATAGCAAATGCCCGAGAAATATCTTGCCAGATTACTCAAAAATAATACACAGTAATGAAATTTTCTAAGTAGAGTCACTTGATTATTATAAACATTTTCATATGATTATACCAACGTTCATATTCCAATTCAATATCTCTTAGTCCTTGCTACTACCCTAAGGTCAACTGCACTCACGCGTCTAAAAAGATATGTATAAACGATTTATACAGAAAATCTATACACTATATGTATTAAATACCCTACTCAACAACTACAAAACGGTGAAACAATGTACATGAACACTGAAAATTGGACTTCCTGCTTCTTTTTTAAAGGGCCCTTGGTGTTCATATGCATTAAAATGTAGTGAAAATTAATAAACCATATATATTCATTAAAGGCGATTAATCAAACGTCACTCACTAGTAAAAACAGAATTATACCCATCATTAATAATTCATTTTTCCTACTAAATGAAAATATTCCTATGGACTATTACTCTGCTACATCACAAGTAGGGGTTCGCATTTTCTACGCCATTTTCTGTGAATGAGAATATGGGAGAACATCGTGCAAAGAGCTACATGTATGATATTCCCAATATGGAAATAAATATTTTCTGTCCGACCAAGTGTCCATGTCGATGACAATAAAGATGAAATTGCTTAAAAAAGTTCTGTTCAAAATTTTTGTATTTCAGTAAAAAGTGGAAGGTTTGTTTTAGGCACCATTTCCATCATGGAGGTTAGAATTCTAATACACTGCATTCATAGAGCATCAGTTAATCAATCAATCAAACCTGGCTCGTTCAAAACTTGGAAAAATAGATGTTCAATCATTTCAGATTCTTAAAAGATCGAATTTGAACACTTAATAATAACCATACTTTTAATCACTCCGCTGAATATAAGAAATAAATATTTTAGAAGATCCATTATTTCATATTTAGAAAATATAACTTGCTGAAAACATTATCTAAAGATAATTTGATGATTCTGCCAACTAAATTAGGAAGTGTTAAGCAATAGTTTTTCCACTGTCAGCGTGGGGAGGAGCTAAAGATAAGATTTTTATCGTACATGAGTGCACACGTTTTGCCATTACAAATGAACTACTGCTAGAATTGGTAGAATGGTGAGCGAAGAACCTTAATGATGAAATTGTTCTTCGCGCTTGAACTTGATTCATGAAGGCAAAAATAATTCCAATAAAACAATTAATACACAGTTGATTACGATTGGTATTATACTCAAATAATAATATATAAGACTGCATTTTGTTATGTAGAATTCCTGAAACCACACTATGCGTTAAAATGTCTTTTAGTCTTTCTATTTTCAGCAATAAATTCACTAAGAGGAGAAAAACCTTAAGCCTCAACGCTCAAAGGGTTGCGCGAAGTGGAGAGCAGAAAATTCTCTCAGGTGGAACCATACCGTGCAATACACCGAGAAGACAGCAAAGGCAAAGACTGGAACGTGAAGATGGAGAGGTTGAGAGGGAAAATATGAGCAGGAGGGCGAGAAGAAACAAAGGCAAGCAATTGACCCGAGCCATCACTCGGAGAGATAAACGCTAAATAAGCTCCCCTTCCACCTTGCCTCGGGGGACACGCCAAAGCCTTTCATATCATTCACAAAACAATCTCGCAAGGAGGGGAAATAATCGAAATCGATATCTGCATCGATTGGGAGGAGAAGAACCGAGAACACCATCCGAAAAATTCCAGACCCTAACGGAAAAGGCGTAGTAGGGTACGGAGAATGAGAGCCAACGAGACGGGTAGTATATGGGAAAAGAGTAGCGGAATACACGCACATAGTGGGATGAGCCCACGAAAAAAAAGTCATAATTGGGGAAAAGGGCACATAAAAGGGAGCGGAGGTAAATGAATTTACTTTATAAAGTGAGATGGTGGAAGTAAAGACGTGGAGGGCAAAGGGAAGGTCAGAGTAAAGGTCATAGATGGGGTTGGGAGGAAGGAGTTGAGTTTCTGTCGAGGGAAAGAGGGGGAAGGGTTCGAGGAAGGGGGTGGAATGAATAGAAAGGAGCTGCTAAGCTCCATCGCGATGGAGAGTGGCTGGCGGGAGGGCAGATGGGGGGGAGGAGAGAGGGAGGTTAGGGGGCTAGGCGCTTGACGCAGGGCGGGAGGCGGAGGTGGGGCGAGAGGTGGGAGGATCCCGGGGCGAAGAGGGCGGCGCTGGAAATAGGGGGCAACGGGAGCAGAGAAGATGGAGATGGACAGTATGAGCCGAGGCGCGTGGGTAATAATCCATGCGGAGATTTCTACGACATGGCCTCAAAAATTACCGCGTCACGTAGCAATCGTAACTGCAGAGCGTGCGAGCGACACTGGAGGATGGAAACTCATGACACTCCTGATTAATATAGAATAGAATATTTTATATATATATATATACATATATAAATAAATTTATTGTTCTAGGACATTTGTCCTATGGAATATGTATTACATATTACATACAATCTGTAGACTCTGTGGTTTTATAATGGGGAACACACTTTACCGAACTGAATACAGTGCAGAAAGAATAGCAAAAATAAACAATTTGATAAATACAAAACAATAATATGCCAGATACGTTATTCCAAATGATATAAAAAGAATAATTTAGCAGGCATTCTAGGTTTAACATGTGCAACATCTAACATAACAATAAAATCTATCATATATTTATGAATAATTTCATGAGTATAAGGGTTTTACAGTATTTTGTGTTGAACACTGAGACATGACACAGTAGAATGCAATAACAACAAAGAAATGATAATATAACAAAATATGTACAGGTTGCAAAGGTAGTTAACAGAGAATATTGGGGAACGGAGGTATTCACCGACTAAAACTACAAATACATGTATTCAAGAAGAGTACAGTAATACAGTACTTACAACAAATAATATGAATAGCATAATAATTGACAAGTATAGGTACAGAAACAGGAACAAGGTAATGCATAACATAAGCGGATTTTCCTGAGCTACAATAATAATTTTTAAACAGAAATGATAACATTTTAAATTTACATTGATGTATATTGATTAAGTTAACTAAGTTATCAGGAATAGTGTTCCATATTCTTAGGCCAGAATTAATAGTTCACGAGTGATATTCGTTTGTACTACACAACGGAATTTTAAATCGTCTTCTGGCTCTAACAGGTCTGCCTGAATAAGTCGGGTTTCTAATAACGTAGTCATACAGATGTTCCGGGGTTTTAGATGATAATATTTTGTAGATACAAATAGACAGTTGGAATATTTTTCTGTTCCAGTTTCATCCACTTTAACTTAACATAATAAGGAGTTACTTGTTCATAGATATTGGCGTTGAAAATATATATTACTCCGGCGTTGAACAAGGTTTCTAATTTTTTATGTGATTCCTATGTTAAATCAGCAAATACAAGTGAACAATATGCAATATGAGGAATTAATAGGTGATTAACGAGTTCTTTGCGCAGCTCAAATTAAATAAAGAGCTTAAATTGATTCATCTCCGCCAATGTCTTATAAACTTTGTTGGAAATAGAAATCAAAGAGGATTAGGATGGTAACTTTCTTGTTGTCTATTGAGTGCCGGATATCTTCGGTGACTCTAACGAGGGCAGTTTGGGTAATATGTCCTTTCCGGAATCCAGACTGATATTTATCTAATACGTTTTTTGATGAAAGGAAATCTGCTACTGAGTTGTATACCAATCTTTCTAGTGGCTTAGACAAAGTACATAGCAATGAAATGGGACGATAATGCGTAGGCTCAGCGGGATTCCTAATTTTCTTTATTGGTTTCATTACTGTAGTCTTCCAGGTAACAGGAAAGACCGAATAGTTCAACGAGAAGTTATAAATGTCAAGCAGCACCGGAAATATTGCTGGAATAATTAAATTTAATATTTTTCTATCTATCCCATCAAATCCACCAGCATTAGACTTTATGCTACGAAAATACTGTGGCATCAATTCCGGAGTAAAATGAGGAAAATAAAATAATTAATACCAAAATTACTTACATTTAACATGTCAACTTCATTTTCGGCTTTAAAACATAGTTGTGGTTCATGACTTCTGCTGGAATTTACATTAACGGCTGAATTGATTAAGTATTCATTTAATTCGTCGGCAGAAGCATTAAGTTTAAAATTGTAATTTCAATGAAGTCCTATTCGCCGGACCTCATTCCATACGGTTTAAGAGTTCCATTTGTCAGAAAAACAGTTATTATAGTAATTTTCTTTGGTCTTTTTCAATAACCTTTGCGTTTCATTCCTTAATCTTTTATATTCATGGAACAGATATTGAGATCTACTCCTTATAAATTTTCGACGTGTTGCATTTCTTTTATGAACTGTTTGTTTTATTTCATAGGTGACCCATGGGATTGGGTTTCGTTTAGACTTTACCTTTTTCAAGGGATCATGAACATCTAGTAGCTGATTTAAATTTGACATAAAAATAGACACTTTGGTGTCCACGGAATTTGCGGAGGTAAAACCTGTCCATTGCAGATTATCAAAATCTTCCTGAAAACTTAGGAGATCAAATTTACTCAAGTCTCGATAACAAATGCTTTCTGGTTTACAATTTGGAGTTTGAAAGTTAAATTTTATATATATTAGGTCATGATTAGATACAAATGGAACGGGATGTTGACCATGTTCTTTAATTTTTAAAATGCCGACAACATTATATACATCTATCAGAGTACTGGATTCAGCTAGGTGATGAGTAGGAAGAGATGGGACCAATGACATATTGTACCGATAGCAAATGTCTTTAATTTAGCGACTATTGTACCCTTCCTTTAATAAATCTGAGTTAAAATCACCACATAATATTGCTATAGGAGGAAAGCAGATCTGCAAGTGCAGACTCAAAGCAATCGCTCAAATAACCGATCTTTGGTGGCCTATAAACAAGAGCTAACAAAATTTTACCGGAATGACAAGAAATATCAGTAAAGATGAACTCCGGCTTCCGGTATTCACTAAAACATGAAAGTATATTATAGTTAAGACATTTCTTAACATATAAACAAACTCCACTTCCCATTCTGCCGTGTCTATAATTCAAGAGGTCTTCTTCAGTTCGAAGGGAAAGTCTCTCACTTCCGTCTTCCTTCCTAGCGTATACCTTCCCCCCTCGGACCCACAAATACTTAAGTGTTCCACTCTTCTTAAATTCTTCATCTTTTGCATAAATTTTACGATTTGTGGCACTAAAGGATTCATTTACATAAATAGGCAAGTTATCAGACTCACTCATATCTATGTCCTTCGTAGAGAAAATCTTTCTAATTCGACAAGCTTCGAGTATTTCACGCACGAGGTTACATTTAGTCAGGCGAACTTTAATGGTAGGAGGTCTGCTGTTGTTTGAATTGGGGCGGGGAAAGATTCTACAAGTGTAGTCAATATCAGTTTTTTCAAGTTTGACACCAAGGCCAAGCCCCACTTTACAGAATAAAGTCTCCAATTCTTTACCCGACGAGTGCGGAATGCCATGAATTTCCATTACATTCCTAAGTGACTCCTACTCAACAAAGTTAGGTTGTGATTCTAGAATATCAATTCTCTTTACAAGATTTTTGTTATCTTCAACAATTTTATCAAATTTAGTACAAACATTTGTTAGAGAATCAGTTATGAAAGTGACTTTCTTTGTGTGCTCATTTATTTGTGTTGTCCTGGACGACACAGCATTAAGCAGTTCACTTAACTCACTTTTTATAGTATTTTTGAACTCACGTTGATCGTCCTGCATCTCCTCAACGCGATCCAATAGTTCTTTCAACATTGATCAGGAACTATCAGGTTGACTGTAGTCCATGGGTTTGATCACCGTGTCCTCGTCACGCTCGGAGCGGATCCCAGCCATGCATGTTGTGCAGGTCCAGGTTTGATGTGTTTCTTCTAGTGATTCCAGGTCCGTCTCATTGAGAGTGGAGCAGGCAAGGATACGGAGGTGAAGATCTCATTTCAACACAATTAACCAATCGCATTTCTTTCTATGGAAGAAAATTTTTCGCCAGCAAAAATAGTTGAAAAAAGGTGAATCACTAACAGTAGGTACTGCGCTGATGCTCGATTTGACACAGAAAGTGCCTCTGTCTAGGAGAAGTTAAAACGGAAAAAATAACGAATTATTTCAATGCGAAAAGAGGGAATTTTAAATATATTCTTTTTTTCTGAGAGTGTAAATACTGGACGAGTTTGGAAGTTTGAGGGCTTCAAGATAGAAAATAACTTCTTAGTGGTATAAACTTCTTTCCCCCATTTTATTTCAATTAAATCAATGGAAACAATGTACTATTTTCTTCATTATCTATCCTGTATTCGTACTATATTTACCAGGTTAATAAAATGTATATCCAGTGTATTGGTAATCGAAATCAAATATTATTAAATCAACCTAGTAAATCATACGAGGAAGAAACAATGTAGAGGGAACTGTTTATTGTCTTGTTTTTGTTAACTCGAATATCATACCTGAATAACGTATGCCATTATGTTCGTGCATTTTTGCGACAAAGATATTTGAAAAAGCAATAAAGTGCCAGTTATCCCAATTGAAATGGGTTTTCTGGATTGATTCATTATTTTCCGACGGGTGAATTCTCGTTACTGTAATCAAAGACGGAACGCAGTAACTGCTTGTATCCCATTGCTAACTAGTAATACATGACTTCTGTTGGAATTATACCTAAGAGTAATATTATGATGTAATTTCTCAAATCAGAGGCTGCCTAACTTAAAACTGGGATAAAAAATTACTTCTATCCATGTGAAAAAGTAAAAATATAGTTATGGCGAAAATTAATATATTTTTTGATGGAAATATGGTAGGTATTCACTTACCCACATGGCCTTGTATTAAATGTGTTCCATAAAATAGCAATAAAATAGAGGATTTATTTCTTCAGCACCTTTCATGTGAACCGATTATTCATACGATTCAACAACTATTTCACGGAAAAATATGAATGCAGAATATACTGCCGATAACATCTTAAGCTTAACCATAAAAATGTCATCGGCCAAAAATTAGTAGCCGTTTCCAAGTCCGCATATTTCACGCCAGCCACCGAAGATTTTAATCCATACGAGAGGAGGATTGCAAAGGACTAGGGGGGAAAATCATGCATAAGCTCTTACAAAGCGTCGAACGAAGGTCGAAAGGTCAAAGGGGCATGCAATGCAGCATAAGAATTAGCTCCTCTGACAACAACGGAAATTGAGCGGAGAATGAGGCGAACGGAAGGGTATGGGATTATGGGTAGGTAACGAAGGAGGGAGCGGAGAAAGGCCTAGATTAAGAGCAGGCCGGATGGGGTGGAAATAAAAGTGACGTTTATTGGAAAAGTGCAAGCGAGTGGGTAGGGAAAAGTAAGGAAACGCATACGAATTGCAAGAGATTGCGATTTCTCCAATGGAAACGTTGGATCAACGCCTGAAATAGAACCCTACCGAGGGACGGTAACGAAAGCAAGGGATTTCTAACTTGGGAGGAGTTGGAGAGTTCATCGTTCCCAGAGAGGTATAGCAGGAATTGAATAAGGAAATTGAATGCTAACGGGATTTTTCTGCTCTGAACTGTTCAAAACAGACAAAAGGAGAAAGTTAAAAGATGCAATTAACATGGGCATAGAACGTGGAGGTGGAGTTAAAACATTCTCCTTCCTAACATACTAATCTATTGATAAAGTTCACTCAAAATTCTACTTCTAGATCGTGAGGAACTAGGAGGCCTTCATTAACCACGCATATAGTTATGTGTAACTAATGAAGAGCTACAGAGTAATACACTTATTAATAGGTTAACTAATTGACTAACATCTAAGAATGAATTAAACTTTCCAGTGGTAGCACAGGAATAAAATGGATAGAATACAGAAAATTTACAGCAATGCTTATTAACTATGCTTTACGCATACGGGCTTATCTATTCTTGCTACATATAGTTTGTTATGTAAGCTCATTATTATAATTCAAAAAGCATAATAAGACTTAGGTCAATTTAGTGGTTTTTCATATAAATTTACGAAAACGGTTCTTCATAAGTAAGAAGAATAGGTACTTGGTTTTTGCACAGTAAATATTTTGTTGATCGATGACCTAGGTTTGAACATAACCTGTTCTGTGTGATGATTCTGTAGCATCATTAAAACTTACTGCCGTCCGGCACATATTCTCTCTTGAAAACATAAATAATCCTTTTCATTATGAAGACCAAAATGTTATCATTTTGTTGATGTCGTAAGAAAATCCCGACGACTCCGAATCTATTTCATGTGAATCTCGCATTAAATAAAAACATATAAGCTGCCAGACAACTTTGACAAATACCAATTCACTAATAGGAGAATGATGAATCTGCTTATATACTTGCTTTATTTTGCCAAATAATATTAGTTAAGGCTAACGCTGACATCGCATAGTGATATGGTAAAATAATAAAATATTAACATGGCCAATATGTGCCAGAATAGTCACTAAAGTATACTCAATCAGGTTATTTTGATTTATTTCTTTCTCAGAAACATGTAACAGTGTAGTTGTAATTTCTAAGTATTTCTAATTTGTAATAGAAAATTTAACAATAGTTATTATCTTCGGTCAGCAATCTAAAATTCTCTTGAAGCAGTTCTCCATATTATTTTACTATCGCTAACCTCTTTATATTTGCGCAATAATTCTAATTTACCAATATGGATATAATGAGGGATAAAATAAAACTTCATGAGTGCACGCACACAGAACATACACCTACGGGATTGCTTTGATATGGGAACTAGAGTACCTGCATCCCGTTCCTGGGTTTGAATCCCGAAGGATATAGTTTATTTAAAAGGTATCTAAATAGTGAATATTTTCATATCAATATTTACTCAACAAATAGTCTTTTAATCCAAGGCCACCATATGAAAAATAGAAATAACGAGAAGAGTTATCAATTGAAACTCGATTTAGCCGGTAGAACACGGGACCAGATTTCCTGCCCAGCAAAAGTAAATTGTACGAACCGTCTCTTGCTGTCCAAACTTAGCTGGCAGGAATAGCCTGAAGGCAGAAAGGTAAATCGCTAACCTTGGCACGAATAAGGGTTCAGAAGCCGGGTTGCGTAATAAAGAGTAGCACTGATGGTGGAAGTGGATTCCACATTTGTAGGGAGGAGGGTAGGAAGGAAACGGAGAGAGAAGGGAGTGGTAAATTTTATTCTCCAAGGAGCTCCAATGCGGGGTCATTAACACCAAAGGTGTGGAAATGGAATGGCAGGGAAGACGGCATGAAATAGGATGGTTAGGACAAAGACAAAGTTTAGGAGTAGACATAGATATCGATGCCAAAACGCAAGGGATTGGACTCCGCTTAATTCGAATTCCGTGATTCATAGAACAGTCATCAAAAGCCCGAACAAAAAGATATAAGGATTATAATATCGTACAAGGTGCCACGATTATTTAAAAATAAGTGAAACAAAATACCGCAATGCCATAAATTTCACAGTGCAATAATTAACAGTAACAGTGCAAATATTCACCAAGTAAAAGACAAATGGTAGAGTGATCTAGCTATAAATTCCGCAGTCCGGGATAGGGGGTTAGGTATGGGATAGCGTAGAAATATCAATTATAGAAATACATACATAAGGTGTTTGCCTCGAAAGAGACCATTTACGCATTTCTCCTCTTTCGCATCCTTAATCACTTGTTCTATACATCTTATACGAGGCCTTCTAACTAAGACTTCGCATACATTTTGACCCAACGATTCGGATGGGCGAGATATACGCCACCTTCGTTCAAAGATAATAGGTAAGCCGAATTCAAACATTCAATAGGTAACTCCGAATCTCTTTTCTTGATCCGTTTAAGTTTTCATTGAGCTATTATGGCCATAAAATACTAAAACATGTCACAGTTTTCTCTCAGTCAACCAAGCAACTTCCTCTTCCCTTAGCCTGTAACTTATTCTACTTGTAATTAGAGCTCGCTAACCTGCACTCCGTCCTTCCCCGTTATTATCCCGTCTTCCTGTCACCTAGTGCTACTGATTCATTTTGGCATAAAAGACAATTTGTTCAAATGAAAGTTTGTCTAGTTGTTGAGTGCAAGGGTCATAAAGCATTAAAACAAAAGGCGTGAAAAATTTAAAAGTCAGGGGAGGAGTTTCTTTCCCTGTTCCTCTTTCTAGAAGTGATCTGATACCTAGGAAATCACAGAGCTCAGATTTAATAGGAAGCATTTAATGGCCTCTCACGGATTCAAACTCAGAACTTTGAATCAAAAGGTCTAGACTACCACGCCATTGCTTAATAGTATAATCCTCTTAAACTGTTACTATCTTCTACCTCATGTCATGCCACATGAGACATCTTCACCCTACCTACTCATCTTTCTTTATTCCTTTCAATTATTTGCCTAATTCACTTTTTCTGCCTCCTTCATATTTCTACCATCAACTTTGTTTCCTCATTCACTGTAACAAATGCATTCGCTTGACATGCTCAATACCCTGCTATCCTTCTTCATTCTCCATGAAACCAAAATCTCGATACTATCACGTTCAGGCGATTCATATCCACACTTAAAACTAATTGTTCTTCCCCTACGTGTTAGTTGTTGAATTCCTATTTCATTTATTTATTACTCTAAGGGCTGTCGCACGGAATATATAATCGTTATGCGAGTATTGCTACAGGCTTTTAGCGTAATTCTTCCTCCCCTTTTATGGATCTAATTACTATAGATTTAAAGCATTCTGCCTATAACCTTGCCCAAAAAATACTTCACACAATTCATATTCAACAATTTTTGCACCACCTTTTCAGTATTCTCTTCAAATTTATACGCGAATATTGTGTAATCCATCAGCTTTGTTATCTTATTCCAACCCTGATGCCAATTCCGCCACCATTTCCAGTGTTTCTGAAACCAAGGATATTCTACTGATGGCGAATTCCTGTTCTTAGTTTACGCTGACTATCATAGCATCTTTACCATCACGGAGAAACAGACGCTGAGTTGACTACCTTTGATCTGGCTCCAACATTGCGACTTGTAAGGCATTGATAACCCAGGCTTTTACTTCTCCCGCCAGTCCTCAAGGGTCATATGAACACGCAATCCCTTCCCACCATTTCACGGTCCCATTCCATGGGAATGGTGTGATATCATACCCAGATGTGATAGCATCTTGCCGGAAATAGCTTTTCAATTAAAGTACGACCTCTAATGCATAACAATCAGTTATAAAAGGGCATAAAAACGCTTATTGAAATCTAAGATCTTAAATGCAGGTAATATTCGTACATAGATTTTTACTTCGTTCTTACTCTTTTAAGTGCACACGGGATATGGTATGATGACTATAGACTTACAGAAAATCCTGCACCTAGCGCATATTAGGTATAGAGTTTTGTATATCATCTGTATGCTTACTCAATATTCTTATGAGCTTCATTGCAGGATGCCATATTCTATGCTACTCCACAAATATCAAGCGCATTTCAAGAAGCGTTTAGTCTCTAGAAACATTTTTCTCTCGTAATTCCTGCGTTTTTGTAACCTTACATGACAACTATGCCAATTCAATAGTATCAGACGATATGTATTGGCACAGAATCTTTGAAAAAAGAAGAAGAAAGTCAACTTTATACTGCCCAAGGTTTCGATTTAATTTTCGACGCGTTTCAACGCCTCTGCATCATCTTCGGAGTTTTCCCTGAGGATGACGCCGAGGCGTTGAAACGCGTCGAAAAAATATATAAACTGTGGGCAGTACAAAGTTGGCTTTTTTTCTTCTTTTCTCTCACATGCCAACTTTAACGATAGAGCGCAAATGTTTACATGTATTATTTTGGAAGTCTACAAAGGTAATAAATAAGGTAAAGGGTTGAAGGAGAGACGTGACACGCTACCCCCACAACCCTCCCCCATTATTATTATTAATATAGTGATCCTCTCTCCCCGGCCCCCTTGAGACGCCACTGTGTCGACCCTTGCCCGCCCGTTGAGAGAGCAACAGACAAATAACACCAGACTACTGCACCCCACGCGGCCCGGGGACGAATCCCCGCCCCATTCGGCCCACGTCGCACCAATTACGCCTCGGTTCGCTCCGTCCCGCCGCCGTCGGCCGCCCCCCGTCCTCGCCGCCGCGCGGACAGCAATTTAAGGCTGAAGACTCGGTAGACTGCTGCTGCTGCGGTGCAATTAAAAGTATTCAGCGTAAATGAGGGACCGAGCGAGAGATTGAGCGAGAGAGAGGGAGAGATGGATAGGGGGTGGTCGCAGTCAGGAGGGGTGAGAGAAGAAAGAGGCAGTGTTTGTCGCCACAAGTGTGCGTCTTCGTTCCTAAAACAAGAAAGGCCATGCAGGAGCTTTTTAGGTCCATTCGCACGACGATTTCCCGTGTTCCAACGTGATGGTATCCCTCGAGAACGTTTACTCCACACTTTCCTACCAAGTCTCCTTCGAGCTTAACATGTCGGATAATTTCCGAAAGAAAAGTGTGTATGAGGATGCCAAGTCAAGAGATACATTATTCATAAATATCATATGTGTGGATGATGCGGAGTAGAACTAGTGTTTCCAACAACAAGATGGCTGTAAGTCAAGGGAAATTACCTTGTACTTGAACAAATATATATAATTCAGGACCTAAATTGTTTGAATACGATATTTCTGTGTCCATGATTATTTTAACAAGTAGGTTCCTACACAGATTCATAACGAATTCGTTGCAGACATATGTAGCACACGTATCCAACGAATACATATTGTAATCGATAATTAGTCAAGGTTGCGATCGTGAACCTTTGAGCAAATTAGTTTTCTAAGATAACACAGTTTATCTTAGAATTTGGTATGCATATTCGCCGCGATAATTTGCAAATAGCGAACGAAAAAAATATTTCATTCTTATGATGTGAATGAAGAATAAGCAAGCCAGTATTATATATGCATTATAGATACAGATACGGTTTCTTTCCGGTAAAATAACGTCATAAACTAAGTTTTGTGGCCTACAAACCATTTTTTCATTTGAGGATATGGACTCTTTTGCAGAGGGTAGTGTACTCTAATCGCTTAAAGAAGTACTAAAGAAATTCAATCATAGTTTAGAGAATAACCGTTTCAAAAAAGGAGTTGAAGGGTTAGGTCCATTTGTCTTTTGGCAAATATATATATCTAGTCCAATTGAACTCGTTAAACCTTTCTATTGATATCCATGCGCACAAACGTTTTCTAAGATGTGATAATGTCTATCAAAGTCTTATTTCCCAACTATAATTACTACAATGACAACCCAGTAGAAGGCGCAATTGCACAATTATACATATAAGTGTAATTGTATAATATAACAATTCTTCTCTTGGTAACAGGTCATTAGTATGTAGCAGGTAGCAATGAGAAACTTGGATATATATATATACCATATGGCACCAGTTCGGTGCATGCAGTACACCATGTAACTAAGGTACCACGCTTTTCTCGCAGGAAGGCAAATTCATGTTTTATGCCTCAGAAATGACAAATGATGATGAGCCATCCAACAAAATTGGACCGACATTCTCCGCCCATTTAGGGTACATTTTGAGCCTTATCAAAATGTACTAAATAATTCCTTAAGCAAACACTTCGATCCCGAAATCGATCGATTCAGATCGATGGACGTTAGACGGCTCGGGAAATTCCAAGTCAGGCGCATTCATTCACTCGATGCCTTTAAGCGGGAAGGGCACGTCGAATTAAAACTGTAAATCTGTCATGAATAAATCCTTGATTGCAGAACGCTTGGTAGATATTGCAGGTACCTTGCAGTTAACATTCGGTAGCATTCCACCTCGGAAAATACGCATCACTACAGAGCCCTGGAGGCTCGTTAGCCGGGCCACGCAAAGGTGACCGCCACGGGACCCATTTCCAGGCCGCTCATCCCAATCTCCTCCCAGCCCACCCCACTACCATCCTTCTCACCCTCCTCAACCCCCGTATCATACACAGACCCCCTCCCCCTCCACTTCACCCCCCAGACCCGTCCGCCCACTTTTCCTCGGCCGGCCGTTGACATTTCTCCGACCCCCTCGCACCCCGCCGCTCTCCAGCGCCATTATTCTCTCATCCAAACTGGCCGGTCCGATACGCTCTCCTCCCTTTTCAAATGAGTTGACGGGCGAGGGGAAGGGGCACCATAGGGACTCTCCCAACGATTCCTGTTTACGGTCAGCGCAACTGCAAAGCGAGACCCGCACTCCCTTGATTTTATTAAATTTAACACTTATGACCCCCTTTTAAATGAAACTGCTTCTCTGCTATAAAAGCCTTTCAGTTATAAAATGGGACAATATTTTTCTATCGCAGCGTGATTATCTGGCTGAAAAATTGCAAATATTGATTACTTATTTTGGCTGGGTTAATGTAAAGATGGTTTCTGACTTGGCGAAAGGAAGAGTCATCTGTTTCCATATATGTGACAACTTTTATGATATGCCTGCAGAGGATGATAAGGGTTACAAGAACACATTCCTCTACAGCTATCGCGAAACTTTTGGAGAGTGTAGTGAAGCAAACTGCATTTTAAACTTAAACAGATGTCATTCGTTTGAATTCAGCGTGTGAATAAAAACATTGAGATGTGTCATAAATCACTGCTGTATAATGTTTTTTGTCATCATTCCCGTTACCTTTAGAAATGCCTGGGGATGAGAGAGAAATAATTGCCCTGTCAAATCTTCATGATTCATTCCTTCAATAATGGAAACCCGTACGAGTGCACTTACCCATGAAAGCACTAAAGTTACCACGAAAGAAATAAAACATGGAGGGAAAAATCAATGATTGGAAGCTCACCTTTCCTTCCACATATGGGAAGGGCACGAAAGTAAACCCATATGTTGAAAGTTACGATGATTGATGGAACCCAAGAAAGCTGCTCTCTTGAATTCATTTTTTTTTCACATCCATCCTTAGGCGCGGCGAAAATATTTCATAGCTTCTAAACCTAGGAAGATAGTTCGAACTTTATTTTAGTAAATAAATATATAGAGCTTTTTTGAGCTAGAATATGTCTCTAAAGGGCTAGATGTCAATCAGTCACTAGTTCGACCATGGAACTTCGTAACGTGTAAAACCTTTACCGCATTGCGGTTATTTAATAATTTATATAGTCATCATTAATTCCCAACTGCAGAGTACGTATAAATGTATGAAACCATTTTCAAGAAAAAGTTTCCCGGCGGTAAAGCAGAATAAGAGTTCTCGTCAATGCTCAGTTACATTAGGTGCACAGATAAAAAGCTTTCAGGTTACCATTTCGACTTAAGTGAGCTTTTCTGATAACATTTAGTTATTGTGGTAAAATGGCATCGGCTTTTTCTAAGATCTTAAAATTATATCTGATGCAAGAACACTTATGATAGCGTAGCATATTTTAATAATAGCTTAAATGAAGTCCTACATGTGTAATTCAGCCGTTTCCGATAAGGATAAGGATTCCGATTGGAATTATTTCTTTAACTCGTACGTCCCTAATCACATGTAACACTATTATATTGGGTTCGACTTTATGCAAATTCTATTTCTAACGCGTAATTACATTTCACAGCTATGGTAAAAGCATAATTTTGTTATAAATATACTGATACAACAGCTACAATTATGGAAAAGAAAACACATGGTACTTCAAAGTTCAAGTTCTAACGTTAAGAAACTGATATATTTTCGTAAGAAAGATGTAAACAGGTACGTAATTCAGTCGCAGATCATAAATGTGGACACACGACGTAATATCTCTTGTTAAAGACTTTTAAAGCGTAAGAGTAAATATTTTGCACAAGCCATGGCTAAATGCATGACCACAACTGACAAAGAATTAACTACGGAAAAGAAACACGAAAGTAACGAGAGGCAAAATATGGAAATTGGGAAAGCTGAAATTAGAGATTCAAAGCTTCCTACATTGTATCGCGCAAAAAAGTTCAAGCCGATGAAAAGCTAGAAGGAAACCAGGACGTTAATGGCAAGTAATGGCCGAAAATAAATAAAATTCGAGCGTTTTCACGCGTCATTATGCGCTCTCCTCAAGTCTGCGTGCAGGCGTTGTCGAAATGAAAGCAGACCATTGGCCAATGGTACCCATGGCCGGTCTAGATGAGCTGTCGTTAACCATTCAGCCCCTCCCCCTACCGAACCCTACACCCCACGTCGCTCGCGACAGAAGTCCTCCACACGTACCACTCCTGCCTTCGCTTCACAATCCGCCTGTCATTCCCAACGTCTCCCTCTGCTTCCCTCCTCCTCTCTCTTCTCCTTCTCACCCCTGGTCCCCCGCCAAATCCTTCCCTCCCCCACGATCGGAATCCCCCAATGCAAACTCCCCTCCCCACAGTCACACCCCTCCCACCCTCCTTCCGCGTGAGAAGCGGGACGGGAGGGGAAAAGCCATGGGGATGAGGGGGAAGGGAGAAAGGCGGAGCGGGTGATTACGAAGGCGCTCGTGAATTAATGATTGCTGGGTCGTTAGTTCCAACCGGCGTCGTGTTCTCCCCTCGCCCGCACCAAGAGGGTAGAGAGAGTGAGAGAAGTTGAGAGGATGAGGGAGAAAGGAGTAGAGGAGACTGAGAGAGGAAGAGATAGGGAGGGAAAAGGTTGGCGGAGGAAGAAGAAAAATGGGTCGGGAGAGGGAAAATACTTAAGAGCGGAAGGGGAGGATGGGGCGAACGGTGGGAGGGGAAGAGATGAGCGGGTGGCTTCCAAGAGCGTGGGTGACTGGATGGGTGGGAGGTGAAGGAATGAGAAATGGAGGCATATACGGGAAGAAAACCGCATGTAAGGCTCCGAGGGGAAATAAAAGGGTTTGGGCAAGGCCGAAAAATGACCAAAGTAAGAGCACTAAAGAGCCAATTTAGGCCTACAATACAGTCATTGGGCAGTCCAATCTTTCCACATCCTGACCAAAACAACGCAGGACCCCCTCCGTGGATATGTTTTCGGTGTAATCCCGAGGAAAACCTATATAATGCTTTGTTTTTGCACAGCTGTTTTATCCACGCCAAGTGATATCTCTGATACATATATGTTAGAGAGGAAGCCTTAACAACTGAGTGACTGAAATCAACAAGCTGGACAAATAAAACAAGGTGGACAAAACATTTCCACGAATTAAAATCCGGAGACACATTGGGCGGTTAGATTCAACGATGGATTTGTCTCTCTCTCTGTCTAATCATATCAAAGTAATAAGTTTTAATATAAGACGTTAGAAAAATACTTTATTGCAATGAATGGTAACTGATTTTAATAAAAACTATTACTTCCAAAAGTAACTACTTTAGTGACTAATGGTTTTGTATTTTTGACAATACTGTTGGCACCAAAAATATCTTTTATATTTTTTTATATTTTACCTCTCGTCGCATATTTCGAAGAATCCTAAGCACTATGTATTGATAAGAAATTGATGATGTGCGGTGAATTTTCCCCCAATGTTGTATAAAATAGGAAGATAAATATTTCGCAACTACTCCATGAGCTCTCACTTATCTTGCGTTTCTTTTTCTCATTGATATGGACATGTAAATGTGTTCCACTAGGGCCTTCCTGGGAGCAATGGGAAACATCGCTTTTTTCAGAGATCATGCCAAAGTGTTAGCCATCCATCATAGAATGAAGGAAGTATTTATGAATTTAGCGAGGGTCAAATTGCGAGAAATTTGGCTTTTATGCATGAAACAGAGCGTAGTTAAACCCCATAACCCTATCCAAAAAAGGGCCTTCTATTTGGCACGGCGTTGCGAAGCACGGAAACTTCCTGTTGCATCTCTCTACGACGAGTGGAAACGCGCTCTGAATTTTTCCCCCATTCTTTCTTAAAGAACACTTTTGCTGAAGGTCGAAAAAGCGCATAAAATGAGTGACAGATCTGTCACCACGTGCTCAGATGCGGTGTATTTCCGCCAAGTTAACGTGAAAGGTTTCGACTATTTTCACACCGTGTGTTTAGCGGCAATTGTGTGTTTCTATAGATCCCATGCCTTGCATTTGAGTTAAACAATATTTAAAACTCTGAACGCAACTTCTTCTGTCCCACAGTAAATTTAATTAAAGAAGACCTGTTATTTACTCCCTACTTATCCCATCCTTCCCTAAAATGTTATAATGTGTCTGCATCGAAAATAATTCAAGGGTAACCAAATCGGAAGCCGGTTTTCTAAAGCTATAAATCAACGCTAAAATAGTCTCAAATCTGTCTTACTTGTAAAAATTACATATCTCTACGCTCGCATTACCTAGATACAGATGAAATGCAAGACGTTATCAGTAGTAAGTAATGTATGTCCAAAGACCAAGAACTATGGTATCACTTTATATTTATTTTGCAGAAAAATGTTTGTGCTGCAATAAGATTGATAGAAGCCTCATGGCCTTAGTGGTCAATAGCTTAAATAATCAAATTTCAACTTTGCTATTTTTTCAGACACGTGGATTTTTTCCATATGGATTTGATTTAAGCTTATCTTACTTCACTTCCTTTTTAAAAGTCTGAAACATGTAATGTCAAACTTACACACTAATTTCATAATGGAGAATGGATCCTTGGTAATAGTCGGGCACCTTTAATACATCATCAATTCTACTTACTTTTAGCCATTATCACCAATTGTGTAAACCATAAGAATAGTGGAATTCGATCGCTTATTCTTTCCAACTGGCCCATTCCTTGCTAACATGTAAATGATCTAATATAACACTCAACGCTCCCAATATCATTTTTTTTGCCTATCGTACCGGATATATCTCTTTAATATTTTCAGCCATTCACTCAGTCATTTCAGGCATCTCTAAATTTACGATGCAGTATGTAATACTGATTAATCAAACGGCACTATCGCCAATAACAACATGGGACTCCAGAAACTAACGGAATAAGTACTAATTTGCTAAACACTTTCTCCATATTTATTCAACACAGCGTTTACTTTTCCGTGGAGACAAATCCCTATCCTCAAAATCAAAATATTTAGAGCAACGCCAGAATCCAAGGATTTGAGATGGGCGTGTGATGTCGGAAAGACTCCGAGAACCTAAACGGAAGCTCCACATCGACCATCAGATCTTTACAGTCCCCAGATTTAGCCCAAACGCCTCACAGCTGGGAGGCTGATTTTCGCAGTATCCCGTGTCAGTCACGAACTTAGAGAATGGACGCCTAAGCGCTTCCTGACGAGGGATCTCTCCGACCACTCTCGGTGAAAATATCGCCGGGGAACAACGGTCTCCCGCGGACCGGAGCGCTAGTGGATACACGCGACGTACACGCGAATCCCCGCTGCGGGCAGCACTACCTTGGTCACGATGACCGCCACCGCAGCCGAGAGCGATCGCAGTGTCGAGGAGTCAGTCCCCCGCTGTTCCCCGTCGCAGTCTCGCGCCGCGGCTGCGACTCTTCCTGCGAGAACTCAACCGACGCGGGTGAACATCCGTCCAGTGATTCTCGGGTCGCCGTCAAACCCCACGAAACCCTCCACACACTTCCGCTCTCCGAACGTCCTCTTCCGCCCCACCCTCCCGGCTCTCAAGGCAATCGGAAGAAGCGTTCATTTGTCCGTGGGAGCTCGGAGGACAGCGGAAAGGGGCGTTGGGGTAAAGATGAGATTGAATGACCCCCTTAGAGCTTCAAGCTAGTTGCTAGGTGCCAAAAAACGTTGGCTTCCTCCCCTTCCTAAGAGGACATGCGATTCGACTCCGAGGCTCGCAGGAAATTCCAATTCCGCAAATTTTGCGGGCGACCAATTTCTGGGCTAGCCAAATCAGATATGGAGAAAGTATATGTAGCAAATCCAGACTCAAAGCGATAAAAATACTCAAAAAACAATCTCTGGTGCATTTCTCTCAAACACTTCTATTTTACCTCACACAATTCAGTATGATGTATAATCTTCTTCATAGTCTGTCCCCATATTGAATGGTAGTGAAGTAGTGGAAGACATTCAACAGAAGAGAAAAAATATCAATCACCCTTCTTTGGTACTCATTTAACAAAATTAATGTATTAAATTGCATCACTTGAATTTTATCAGCTACTGTTTTAAAGAAAATAGCTAGTACCAGAAGAATACACTGCAATATTAGTAATATTTAGAAAGACGGTAAAGAGTTCCGCACGATTTTTTCACTCATCAATATGCCTGGCATTTTTGGCATTTTGACCTGACATCTTTGTATTTAACTTAATAAATACTAAGTAACAACCAATGATAGATCATCTAGCTATGTATATTGATATACATAAAGATAAAAGGTACATGCGAATATTATTTGTTACTTATTTATATAACGAAACAGAAATAGCTGAACCACAAGGCTTAAGTTTAATTGAAAGATTGATGCCCTTGGTATCCTTTCACATACATCTTGCCACGCCTTTATAATAGACTAAAATGGTTCCCTGATGCGTCTACTTTAATTAATCAAATCATCTGTTTATTATTTAGCTGTCTACGTGCAGGCCTCAAATTTGTCTTCATTATCTTAAATGCGCCAAGAATAAAAAACTAATCTAATTAATAATGTTTCTGGGAAATAAAATGGTGATGTCCCTCAAAATGGAATAGCTTCAGGCTTAAGAATAGAATGGTTCAATAAATTTTAACGCGCAAGTGCATTTATCCTAGAAAATTGCCTAAAATGAATAAGTCGCTCAATCACAAACGATTAGGACGTGGAATATTCAAGTTTTGTCGGGGCCCCACATTACAGTCCAAATGGGTAATTGCTAATTTCATTTTTCATTCGGCCAGTGGCTCGAGTCGAGCAGCGTAAAATCATCCCACCCACCTCCTCCTCCCACACTTCCCTCTCTCTAGCCCACTCACTCTCCCACCCCCCCTCCCCCCCAACCTCTCTCTTCATGTCGCTCCACGCCCTTCCCGTATTTCATCCCCCTTCATACCCTTCCCCTCATCCCATTTCACGCCAGATCCCTTCCCACTCCTCCTCCGCCCGAAACTCCCTAATTCAACGCCTCCCCCCATCCTCCCTTCCCTCTCTCTCCACCGCACTGCCTCCCCACCCCCTCCCGCCATTCCCTCACCCGTCCTGCAAGAGGGTTTTGCGATTCGACAAACTCCCCCTCCCTCCATCGCCGTCAACTTCCCTTCGCTCCTCTCTCTTCCCTCCCCACACCCCATCGCTCTCCCTCCCCTCCACATCCAGTCCCCATCGCCCTCCAACCACGTTGCCATCCTTCACGTCCTGGCTACATGCCATTTCTGTTACCCGCTGATACGGCCACGGAATCCCTTATTTATGTTGATAACTTTAATGGACTCGTATAGTGAGTGGAAAGGCAGTGGGGATGAGTGGGACGGAGAAGATACGAAGGCAGGGAGAAGAGGAGGAGAGAGGACGATAAATAAGGAAATAAGTGGGTGGAGGAACTGATGAAGGAGGAGAGGGAAAGGGTAAAGAGGTTAAGTACAGGGCGTAGGGCGAAATGAAGGAAATAATTGGAATCCGGGGATGGATGGAAGAAATTTATTCAGCTGTGCCGCGTTAAATATTGTAAAACCTATTTCCTAGCAGCGTATTTGAGTAAAACTGAGTAGCAATCAATGAACGAAACCGCAGTTTGAGGCAAGCCCCGTTATGTACCGTAAAATGAAATGACTTTTACTACCAGAATGTTTTATGACCTCTGTAAAAAATTTAGCTTCCCCTTTCCACCCGTCACCCCGGTAGGATTTAAATCGTATTACACAATCTAGCTGCCCAAAATCCGTTTCATGCATCGAAACCATTTATTCGTGATTGGTTCTTCATTTTTTGCAATTCAGCGGTTCCATTCCTCTTCCCCCAAATATTTCCTTTACATCTTCCACTCAGGAGTTAATTTCTCTTCGCCGGCAGAAAGCCAACTTTCATCATTTGATTATAACCTGGTTCAACTAGTTATAACGCTGTTTTCTGATATAGAAAGGCCTATGTCCTTTTGCATTGGTATACAAAGACTACACGCAACTTATAAAATATGAAAAATACCAAATACATGCTTGAACGAAAGACGTTCAACAGACGAATAATTTGTAATTCCTTGTATTTCATGTAATATTTTTTAATAGTTCCATTCAATAAACCCTTGGTAGGTCATTAAATGCCTTAACTGGTCAATAACTTCATTATGATATAAAAATGCAGCAATAATTTACCTATAACTCATTTAACATGCAAACTAAAATAATACTAAGAAGATTGGAAGTATATTTTTCCAGCGACCCCAAGGTAGCCAACACTTGCGGTAATGATATCCGTTCTTAGTTTCACCGAGCTGATATCCAAGTCAGTGACCGTATTTTTCATCACATAGGAATTATCATTGGATCGTATTGAAAAGGAGTGCCTGTGTGATCAATGAACGTGGTCTAAAGAAATTGCCATGTGGAATGATGGATTATTTTCAATGACGACTTTAAAGTTTCGTGGCACAAGCACAATCAGCATTTGATGCATAAATTTGGAGAAAAAAACGTAATTGACCGTCAGGGTATATTTCTACCACAGCCATTAACTTAGTTACAAATAAAGTTAAGTATGACGCCAAATGAGAGACTGGGAGAAAGGAACAATATGATGCCGAGATGGAGAGGTAGGAGAAAAATGGTATTAGGTTATACACGCAAAATTAGTAGGTATTGTGCCACAATGGTTACATAATATCATATTTAAAAAGTCTACAAGAATATACTTAATATATTATTTTAGATATTGTGAGATAATAAAATAAAAAATCCCAGCAGCTGCACTTCTGTTTTCACTTAATATACATAAATGTGGCAATCGGATAAGGGGGAACAAAATAATTATGCAGATATGGTATAGCCTGAGGCTGAGAGCTATACAATGGTGATAACGAAACATTGCTTAATTTTGACTATGGCAGCCGTATTATAAACTAACAAAAGGGTTAATTCGGATATAGTAGAACTAGCCGGTCCCTTCGAGTTTTCACCGCGAGTGTTGCTTTGGAATCCGAAGATCCATTTAGAGTTCTACAGACCAAAATCGCAGAAACCTAAGAACAAACATTCCAGATATAGCACTTCAAAGGTTGAATTAATACGATTCCAAAAGCTCAATATTTTTCAAATTCTCTTGAAGTAATTCATTATATAAATGTTGCAATCAAAATGTTGATACTCCAAAGTAGATTGATCATAAGGTACAACTTTTTGACACGGCTATGCGTAAAAGTTTAACTCTTTTAGGGAGACCTTTTGACGCTTGTACTCTAGCTTTGACAGGCATATTGGGTATGGATAAGCTGATTCTACGTGGAGAGTGTAAATATTACCGAAAACTTTGCGCAATAACCGACCATAAGAAAAAAACAAATGAATTGTAACAGCCGGTCGGTCAGGAAAAGCATATAGGCGCGCGAGTCGAGATCCTGGAGTGACAGTGGGTAAGTGTGCAGAGGAGTGAGCGATAGAAATAGAGGCGACCGCAAACGCGCAGGATAATTTCAGAAGTAGGCGGTTGTGGCGGCATGAGATTTCTGCTGCATTGTGTGGGCGGGGCGTTGAACAAGCGAGGGAGCGGCGGCGTAGGGCGAGGAGGAGGGACGAGGGGTAGAGGGAAGTGAGCATGACCAGCCGAGAACTAATGAGGCGGCGTTTAATTTTATCGGAGGAATTTCCAGCCGAGTCTTACTAGAAAGATAGAGGGCCTCCGCAGGGAACCAGCGCACACCGAATAGGAGTCTGCAGGCAGACATGCGTCATTGAACGTTTGATTCTTTTCCGCATCCTGCGTGCCAGGGAAGGGGGAAGAAACAAAATAACAGAAACCAATTAGTGGAAACGAACCACCCGCGGCGAAATATAAATTTGGAACGGTACTCCAATTTTGAGGAAGGACGAATATACTTTTGAGAACTGAAACCTGCTATTTACTAGTTGGTACTAATTAATGCTTAAATCATGATCAAATGAAGGACCTATTTCTAAGCCACCATAACGTTAATCAACGGTTAATATCCCAAGTGATGATAAGTATGCATGTTTTCCCATCTCAACTCTGGTGATATTAGACTGCTAAACTGGAACAGGATGTTTCATTTTAGTGAGATGGTGCAGGTGTACGTGGTTTGACTAACTTTAAATACTCGATTGCTGCCTGAATTGATTTTTCTCCTACATGCTCTAAATTATAGACTGTGTTTTATCAGTTTTTATTTCCGTACATCCTAAAGGAAGTCTCAGTCCATAATTCAATGAGTTAAAAGTGTCCCCAGTACAAAGATACTCCCGTAAAAGGGACAATGTATCACTCATAAAGTCAATGGTAGCGTCTTGCAATAAGTTGATTATCACACATCGCGTTTAATGCATCATCCTCGACGTAGATAGATTTCTAAGGCTTCTAAGAAGTCTGTTTTCCGCTGCCTGTGATACATCCTTGATAGATTGTAATGAGATAAGATAGAGAATTTCCACATGTCCTGCTGGTAATTTAATTTAGCACAAAGAATACTAAATAACAAATTAATCCACACATTTCCCAGATAGTCAAAGGTCTGTACTTCAATCCCAGGTCCAGAGGACCTTTCTACTCAGGCAATGTTAACTACACTAGTTGGCCGATCATTGTTAAAGTAGTATTTTCTTAAACAACTTTAATGCAAAAACCCAATGACCGGATTTTGCTAGCATATTCCATGAAATTACACGTAGGCAACTGTGTAAACATCCAACTAGAGAAATTCTTGAAACGAGTAATTTTATGCGTAGGTCCGAAACAGCAGCAAAGTAAATAGTTGAGGCAGGGAATAAAACTGGATGGAAGAAAAAGAAAAAAATGAAAGTTTCCCATAGGGAATATCAGAAAATAGGAGAAATACAAGGTGAAATGAGCGGTGGGTGTAAGAAAACAACGTGCTCTGTGGGCTGCCTGGATCGAAAAAAATAAACGCCATCTCGATGGGAACGGGAATACAAGGAGAGCAATCGGTGGAAGAGGTAATGAGAGCCAAGATGGGTGGCCACCAAGAGAGAGTTCCGGGGGAGGAGAGGGAGGATGCGAATGGCGAGTGAGGGCGGAGATAAAAGAGATAAGGGGGCCCTGGGAATGGAATTCTCGAGAAAATGAGGAGTTTTCGGGTAAAGAGAGATTTTTTTCGGGGGAAGACGCGTAACCAGGAGGGGACCGAATGAGAGGGGGGAGAGGACAGAAAGAGAGAGGGAGGAAAGAATAAGAAGATTGGGGGAACGGGAGGGTAAGAAGACAATTGAGGCGGATGATGAGAAGGAAAAACCGAGGAAGGAAATGGAGGGAGAGGAAGGTGTGCCCGTGAAATGGAGAGAGAGGAAGAGAGGGCGCGTGATGAGCGGTGATGAGATGGCTAGTGGTGGTGGTGGTAGCAGGCCGCGGAGGAGCCGGCACGTTGAGAGGAGAGAGGAAAGAAGCGGTTTGGGGATGTGCGGGCGAGTATATTGCGTAGCGGGGAGAGAAACGATGAGATGTTGGGACGGTGACGTGGAAGGAGTGAAGGGGGGGAATACGAGGGGGGGAGACAGATTGGGTGTCCGGGGAAGGTGGCGGGGGGAGGAAGGACCGGCTGAGAGTATGAAGGAGAGAGGAGGAGAGGTGAGGTGGTGGAGGAGGGAGGGAGGAAAAGGGGGGATGAGGGCAGAGGGATGGGATGAGCGCGCGCGCGTTGGGGATGAGAGTAGATTTGAAGAGAAATATGTCGAGAGGAATGTGCAGAGAAGTAATGAAGGGGTCGCAGGAGAGGATGGGAGGGAGAGGGTTTTTTTTAGGGGAAAGGGAAGGGTAGGAAAGGAGAGATTGGGAGACCTCGGAGAGATGAGTAGGAGTGGGGGGGGGGTGGAAGCGAACCCCTCGAGACGCGGGAAGGAGTATTGGGGAGTATTTTCAGAAATTGGCGTGGCTGAGGGATGAGGGTTGGAAAACTGAAAGAGAAAGGAAAAAGAGGAGTGAGCTCGAGGAAGAGAGATACGGAGAGTGGGGAAGATGGGGGACATGAGAGAAAGAGAGGAGTGGAGTCTTAAGATAGGGGAAGAAGCCAAGAATGCGTGCCCTCTCGAACGATGCACGATGAGAATACGTGCCCTGAATCGCCGCCATGCTTCTTCCGTCGCCTACCCCCCTCGCCGGTCCGTCTTCATCTTCGCCATTCCTCATGCAAACATCTTCCCATTCCCGCGGTCTGCTTCCCCCACCTCCGATCCCCATTTCCCTGAATCTCTCTATTCCCATCCACCCGTGCAGTGGCGGGGATCTCTTTCTAGCTGACAATGGGGAACTTGCATGGGTCGACGATTGCTATAAAAACTATTTTGAACAGGTAAAACGGAAATATTAGCTCGCAAAAATACCTAAATTATCTCCATTCATCATCAGAAGAAATAAAAAATTGACTTAAAAAATCAAGCAAAATTTCTCTGAGCCGACCACTGCGCGAAGACACCCGAGCTCTGCCGAGGCTAGGTGTGACGTCATCCGTGCCTAATCTGCCGTCTGAGTCGGGAAAAACACCAACGCATGCTGTAAACATTGTTTTGGTGGAGGATTTAGTCGCTCACCGTCACTTGTTCATGTGCTGTTATTCTTGGGTAAGTTTTCCTATTGTTATTGTGCCACGATTATTACTTGGGATATTAAAAATGCACTTTCGGGGTGATAAAATAGACTTTTTACCTCGAATATTTCAGGTTTCAGAAACATGGACGATTATGTTGCCGCTCGTTCGGACAATATTCCTGAAATTGATGCCATGACCCTCATGGCATTTGTTATGACAAATGATTGCTATACGTCGGTGGAAAAAAAGAAAACTTTTTCTCCTGACCGGAAGGGAGAAAACTCTCGTTATGAAAAATTTGTAAGGCGAAGCTGATGAACTTCGTAAGGACCAATGGAAAGTCTCGTACCTTAAAATGATGATGGCTACAGAAGTTTTTCTTCGGTAATTTTGCAAACAAACCTTTGGACAAGAAATAATGTAGCTCAATGAGGTTATGCGAGTGATTTTTTCGTTATTTGCTTTCGATAATACTTGTGTGACATCGTGGACATGTGTGCATTTAAAGCCAGCGGCATGAAGTTACCGTCGTTTGCCTCAAAATTTCGATTTTTATGAATACAACGAGAATAAATGAGAGATATTTACTTTGAATCCTTTGTTTATAATACATACTTATTAATGCGGAGAATGAAGGTTAGTTTATCAGAGCGAGGCACAAATCTTAAGGATTGGCCTTATCGGGAATAACTTACCCTTGATTTAATAGTCCGTATGAAGTTCATTATATGGAATGGACTTCCCAGCGTACGATTTATTTTCTTCAATGAAACTAAATAGTATACTGGTAATAATTAATTACGTTATAACAAGAATAGTTGTCTTCTTTTCAAAAACAATAGTACGAAGCACGTTTATCCACGTCATGCTGTTGGATGTTAGGTAAAAGAAAGTTGAAGCATTACTTATCTTATTACGTATCTTTATTTTCGCCAGAAGTATCACTGAATTTTGAAAGTCATAACCCTTATGCTCACATTTCCCTCTCTACCAACATTCACCGGTTCAAGTGCTGTGCTATGATTTAGTTATTATCATCGGACATTCAGCAAAATACATTGCAATAGTCTTTGTCAAGAAAAACAACACTAACATCAATATCAGAAGGAAATGTCAATATTTTTACCTTCAGTAAATTCATTTAGGAATTTAAAGTGCAATTTTAAAACATAAAACCTGATCTTGATCGTCCTTCTTTGCTGAATAAATACATTGGGGGCATTGGGGCATGATCCCATAATTCTATCCCATACATTAAATGGTAGTGGAATAAGGAAAAGTAGCACCTGCTATTCAAAACACTCAATACAAATGAACCCGCTTATTGATTTAAAAATCATTACCGTCCGACACCCAGCAATCTATGGAAAGGCAGTAGTATAAGCTAAACAGTGTTCTTTAATCATCAACATATCACATTCAGTGCCAGCATAAAGTTTGTAAATGGCTATAATAATTCAAAGACCTGAATTTTTTCAAATGTACTTTGTAGCCCTTTAATTAAATACCTATGTGGGCCACAAACAACTTTTGTGGCAGAGTATAGTATAGCATTACCTGAATGTAATTCTCATGGACATCAACACTATAACTACACCACCGAAACATAAAACCATTCTCAAGTCTCGATTACATACATATAAAAAGACACAATGACCCTGGGTCTTATACTTGCCTCATGTCATGCTAAAGAGATTATGATGAGCACTGCACTACGCCGCTACATAACGTTACAGATCGATGTAATTGTATTAAGATAAAAAAAACTTTGGCACCAAATCAATAGCAAAATATATCTACCTTGTAAAGGCTTTGTTTTATTAACTTGAGAGCATCAGACCTAATACACACGTTCTCAAAGAAGCACATCGCACAGTGAGTACATTTCAACTCAGCTGGCACGTAAAATGATTCGGAAATTAAACTATCTTGTAACTCGTATCGAGTAACAATACTATCTGTTACCTAATTTGCCAATAAAATTACTAAAACACCACTCAGGGCCGAAAAATTGTTTTTGACGATTCGCAGAGCAATGAATGTTTTGGAAGTAATCAACAAATCACTGTCGAGATGCGCACTTTCTCCACGGGAGAAAGAGATACGTCGGGCTCTTGAGTGGGACGCTTACACCTCACCTTTGATAGAAGTCTGGGTTAGTCAGTCACTTATTGACATTGTACATACGTTTCTTCTGGCGTTTGTAGGCAACCTAATAAATAGCTTATTGGGCACCTTGGTTGAGGTATTTTTACAGCTAGGTGTTAAACAATACTTATGCCTCGAACTCATCTCGCTGGCTAATTACAATGCTAGGGAGTGGGGTCGATGTATGGAGCGGGCACTGCAAAAGTAAGATGAACCTTCGAGATTTAAACTATCTTGCCTACATATTACTCATTATTGACGTGAAATATCAACTGTATACCCCTACTCAATTAAAAATCAGAGGTGGGCTCACTTTTGGGTTGAGTAGGCTCGCTTGAATCACCCGTGTAGGTGTGCTGTTAGCCCAGCTGCTTCGGGCGATTGTTAGGCACTGTTGACGTCATCGGGGATTCTTCAGCAGTGGCTTGGGGGGGAGGGAGTTTTCGGCGCGCTTTAAAATGTCGCTATATTTAGCATTCAATATCTCGCGAAGGAAAACTCAGATTTACATGCAGTTTTCTTTGTTGAATCGAGAAAATAATTTTCTGTCCGCCTGTTAAATAAAAAAAAATCATGCAAGTTCCCCATTACGTAAACGATAGTGGTCGCATAGCGATGACCAGCGTGGAACGTTTTCCACGTGTTCAGCGCACATGATGGCCGAGACAGCACAAAGGGTGAACGACTGGCATCCCAGATCGCCATGCACAACGTAAATTTCGGGATAAAATTCAAAGAGGTCCGTGTAAACCCGCACTTCCATTCATATTGTAGAAACCAGTGTACTAACTACGCAGAAGTTCCGAGAGAAATAATCAATGATGAAATAGGAGCAAAAAAGCATTTGGTCGTAGTTCCGCGAAACAGAATGTTCCGCCACAATTGGCGGTAACGATCAATATTCTACGAGATCACAGAAGGATTTTTTAATCGAATTACACTTCCCATTCCCTCCTACGTATGGACTGACTTTCCGTACAATTAGCCAGGGAAAGTAACAATACGCGAGGCGCTCTCTTTTTACCTCGTTGAAACATTAAAACTATGTCAACCAATCCAACTATAGCTGAACTGCAACTGGTATTATTCGCAGAAAGATAACTTCATGAATACAAGTACATAACTCTTTAGACAACCAGGACCGTTATGCCATGAATATCATTTCTAAAACACGTGAAAATTCGCTTCATCTGTAAGGCTTTCAAAATATTCATAAGAATAGAATTAAGTTATAATGTGGTCCATTTATTGGCAGAGTCTAGAGTAAACAAAATTTCAAGGTGGGATTTGAATTTGCAAGGGCTGCAAGGCTGTCACATTACCGAACTGGCTGCAGCGGTCAGTTCAAACTACACATGCCAGCTGATTATAATAATAGTCTTTCAATATAAATCACGCCCATATTTCATAAAGCAACTGTTACCTGCTTTAAAATACCATGTCAACTGTCGATAATTAGTTGAATGCATTGATATTTATAGAAAGACGTCTCTTTCAATAAACATTGAACGGTGAAACATATGAGAAATTCAAAAATTAATATCCCATGGTTAATGGAAACCTATGGATAAACTAGCTATCTCTAAAGAAAGTACAAGTAAAATATTATCATTTGTGTCAAAGATCAAAACTATTTATTTAAATGTAATGTAATCACTAATTCCTGCTTTGAGCTGTTTGCGCTCGTTCCTGATTCTGTATCTTGCAACAGATACGAATGATGACAGCCTGGCATATTATCATGAGCAAAGGAAATGAACAGTTAACATAACGCCAGAAACTCAGTGTTTTGATAAAAAGCATTGACAAATATCATTCAGTAAAAATACATGTTCTTTGGGTTGGGTTAAATGGTACCTCAATTTGAAATGTTGTGATTTGTAAAAGTGAGATGTCAATATATCATTTTGATACATTAGTAATGAATACTATCATTAATGAATATGATAGAACAATGCTACTACATTATCCACTGGTAATATTTTTGAAAATGTTTTAGAACAAAAATATACTTATATAACAAGTAAAGACATGAAAGCTGAACTAACTGAAGCAAACACGACAGTTTAAATATTTTAATTTGAGTTTTGATAGGTGTTATGAGGTTTTCTGGCTCTTAGAGGGAATAATGTCGGGAAATACACAAATCCGTAATGCTCGTGTGGTTAGTGTCAACTTTATACCAACATAAATGCTATTTTTTTTACTTTTGGATCCGCAAAGAAAATGCTAGTAAATATGATGATCAACTGCATCCATCTAAAGCAAAGACATAAGAGCAGTAAGCATTATGTAGGCCTGTTTCAGTTAGGGAACTACCTCAATTGCTACACAAAAAATGATCAATCAATGTCAAATTAACTACGAGTCGCGGCTTCCAGGATAAAGGATAAGCTCTTAATAGTTAGCACTTGTAATAACGTTGACTCTTTGGATCAAGGCAGCCATAACTTTCATATCCACCAAGTATTTCACATCCCAAGTACTGCATTCTACACCTAGACAACAGTTTAAATAGAGTAGCTAATAAATTTAAGTAATAGAATGACATCAAATTGAGGGAGTTTTCACCACAACAAATTGATATATACCTAATCTTGAATTTGGACCACGCATTTTCTAGCGTTTAATGCATTGAATGTGGTTGAATGCAATTGAAAATATATCACTGCTGCCAATTTCTGGTAGTTGATTCCTAAAAAGTGAATAAAATGAAAAATTTCAACTACCATAAATTGATGGAGCCAAAATGTAAGAAACTAAGATTATATTACAAAACTGTTTAAATAATGCTACCAATGAAGTCTAGTTAACTAGGCTTTATTGGTAGCATAACTTTGCTATCCTCGTAACACGTTGCATTGATTTTGCATGAGCATGAGGCTGACAGAAAACTTACCGAGGAATTCTTATAGGGCACCATCATCAAGGAAACATATTAGTTCATCTACAGAATGAATGAACGCTACAATTTCCATCACCTCGTCCTAAACGTCATGCGCTACAAACATCGTCTGAATAATATCAAAACTCTTTTGTGACACCATAGTCTGTTCGAAGATGTACTTTCGCGATGTCACGTGGGTTGTACGAAGAACGCTGGGATGGGGAGGGTGGAGAGAGAGAAAAGAGCGTAAGGAGGGTGGGATGGGGACAGGACGGACGGGGTAGAGGGCCACGCACCGAGGCGGAGGCGGGACGCGTGCCCTATCAGAATCACGGATCGGCTCCCGCCGCGTCTCGAGGTCTCCCCAAGGACTGGCTGGCTGGGAAGGGAGAATGGAAAGAAGAGGGCAGGAGTAGCGAGCCTCCCCCCACATCATTCGATTTTCCAAGGATGCTTCCTGCATGGGGGGCTTTTGGAAAAGGGGAGGGGGAGGATGCATCACTCCTCGCTCGAGTGTATCCTTTGGATTTTATTTTTGGAACCTAGCTTGTTTTTTTTTCCTTCGGGTCGGATTTGTGTTCTTTTGAAAAATCGGCATTTTTATGGAGGGCTTGCAAAACGTGAGAATCGGCTCGATTTCGAAACGATGAAGACTTTGCGTGGGCTAGAAGAAGAAGTGGGGAATCATTTTCCTTGCAAGGGCTTTATAAAAATAACTGAAAAGATTCCGACGTATTCCACCGATTGCATTTCTGAGATTTATGATTCAGCGAGATTCGAGGGAGTTAATTTAAACTGAGTATGCACTAAATACCAATTATTTTTTGATTAAAGGGTACTAAAAATATTACATGACAGTTTTCGTAAAGAGACCCATGAACTTCTGAATTCCAATAATACAGCCTTTCATGATTCTACTTTACTTTGTTTATTACTGCTACTTTTGATATTGTAGTACCACCAAAATTCATTAATATTTAATATTAAAAATATATTTCTAAATCAGAGTTTACTTAACGCCTGAAAATTTCCCAATTCAGCATTTTTAACAGAATGCTATACCAAATGCTTCATTCATCTGTCCCTACGACAGATGTCTCCATGAGTTATTGTGATTTATTCACTTTCAGCCACATAACATTCCCTTATAACTATTTCCTAACTATTTAGAAATATAGTTCAGAGCATTAACAGAACTGGATACGGAGAGTATGAGTTATTTTAAAAAATCATATATGAAAAGCCATTTATTGTCGTTCCTATGGTATAACGCCCAAATATTCGTAAGTAAAAACCTTATATTTTAGATGGAATGAATAGCTGCTATCTATAAATTCTAAGAGAAAATAATGCATCAAAATGGATCAATCTATGTTTTCATGTGAACAGTAATGTATTTATAAAAATAACCTTCAAAGACTTGACACTTTCTTGACCTGTGGTTTAATAAGATCAAATATAAATATTTTACTGCCCTCACACGACTGCTGTAACAATCGTCTCTTGCTACATACAAATACGTTCCGTGAGATTCATGAAATCTAATTAACATTGTGAATCCATCCATCATTTTTACTTTTATCATTCATTTACTTACGCAACTTTTTTTGCCAAAGAGATTCAGTGGGATAGTAAAAATATATAGATATTCTATTATATAAGAGTTCTGCTTCAAAACTTTAGAGAACTATACATTCCAAATAAAGATTGGGAAAGCGGAAGAAAAATGTGCAATTTAAAGAGCAATTATTTTAAGACAATAATAAAAGCGCTAACAGAGGATTCAATTGTGGTAATTACAGGGTAATCTGTATTGCTACCCCCATGAGACGAGATAAGGAAAAACTTTGACTAATGTTCAAATACCACAGCACACGTGCTTGGACCTTTATAAGGATGACTCAAGGTGTTTGAAATGATTGAATGGAATCATATCTTAAAATAGTTTCACCTAATTCCAAATAGTTCTAGATATTCCACTCATGAAAAATTAAAGTAAATTATACTGTTAATAAAAGAAAAATTGATACGGAAAATAGTTTAAACGCTTGCTCTGTGGTAGTTACTAAGGTCAACAGAAAGGGGTGCAATGAAATGGACAATATAGAATGAAATGTCAATGTATATTAAAGATATTCCACATTTAAATATCGCAGTTAAACTGCAGAGAAGGCAAGAATTTCAACGACAAATTACATGCATGCTTACTTTTTTCTACATTTCACGAGGTAAACCGCCAAGCCACTCTTAATGGGACGCATCACTCCCGCCCTACCGGCCGCATTCTGTCATGACTTTGACAGCCAAGTAATCGTTAAAGACTTATGTTGTTCCCTTGAAATTTTCAGAGTATAACATATAGACCCTTGTAAAGAGATGCTTGTTTTTCAAATGTGAACATTTTATCTCAGGGTGTAAATAAATCTCCCGGAAGTTGTCAAAATATAAAAGTTATTTTTACAAAAATCAAGAACTGTACTGTAAAAATTGTAAACAGAGAACTATCAATCCTTCTTCTATCAGTTCCATCCAACTTCAATCAGAGAACTGCATCAATCCTTCTTCTAACAGAATGATATGTAACATGTTTGAGAGATAAAGACTGTATTCGGTGTCAATTTGATAAGCAAGCTGCGTGATTTTCGACGATGAAATGCTCGCGTCAGAGGCCAAGAGTTCAGCCATTTCTCACATACAATCGGTCAGCGTTGCCTGTACTACGCGATGGAGACACGGCAACGTCGTACAGGCAACTATTGCTGTGAGCCACAGAGGACACGTGAGAGGGGATCGCAGACCCAAATTCCAGGGGGGGGATGGAGGGGAAGAGTGGGGATGGGGGGAAGAGCAGGGATGGCTGAAAATTGTGTTCCTAACAGCTTGTCCTAGGACACAAGGAGTTACGGTCTCGTCGAAATGTTATGTCCACGAAATGCTTGTTGTGAGTTTAATTGCGTTTTTGCTGATTTATCAATTTATTAGGTAGCAAATATGCCAAGTTCCTATCGTAATCGAAAACGTAATCCTAATTTTAAACTAAAACTCAACGCTAAGAGGAAGCGGAACCATGGAAAAAACTTCCTGAAATGGATGAAAGAAAGGTTCGTGTACTTCAAAGAGCTAGTTTTCTATTTACTCACTTCCACACTTAATTTTGGTTTGTGTTACGTTTTCATTTAAAATGCATTATGCTTAGAATTACTTGTTATAGGAAGCATATTCCGCTGAATGCCTCTAGCGAAATTGGTGAAGGAAACAGAACGCTTGAACAATGTCAGATGCCGACAGTTTTACGCCATCTTTTGTTATGGAAGACCCTTTACATACAAACACAACCGCTGGTTCCGATGAGATTATAACCTCACTTTCCAGGGAATCTGGAATCTGGAAGCTGGCGAAATACCCTTCAGTGAATTCAGACGGTGAATATGTTTTCGAGGCACAGTAACTTTCGCAAACTATATGTACTCACATAACTACATTATTATCAGACTTAAGTGGAATTTTCACTACCTTATCCAGAATTGATCTCATCTTGTCGAAAAAGCTAAATATATGGCATAAGAACAACAAGATTTTTTTAAAAGACTGAAATTGAATTTTATGTAGAAAAACACGATGGGTTCAATAATTTGGTCTTCATTATCCACACATAAGTTATGCCCAATGTTTACAGAAAGGAAAATGAATTTTGTGCTGGAAGATATAAAATTTTCAATATGGGGCAATGTGGGAAAGCTATAAACTAAAGAGTAATCAACTGTATGAGTCCTTTTTCCATCAGTATTAATACTAAGATATCCACATTTTGATGGCATTATTTTTTCTCAAATTGCTGGAATACAGTGGCTGGGTGAGATACTAGCACTTTGGCAGTAAATACATTCCCCTGGCGGTCAACCTTAGACAATTTTACCAAATGAGACACACTGTAATAGAAGATATTACTTGAACTACTCTGGGCAAAGAAAAAAATGAGGATCATTAGCTTTCTTCATCATTACCATCATCAGTTAACACCCCTTTGATTGGTTTGACGCTGCTCTCCTCTAGAATTTCCTATCAGCTAATCCCTTCGTATTTACGTATTTTTTCTCTTTCATATCTTTCATCCCCTTTCAGAGCCAATACAGCATACCAATTTCAAAAATTGGGACGACAGGCAAAGCTCTTCTAGCATGGAAGCCTATGCTGTTATGGAAGGCTTTCAGAAGAGCGAGGAACTCTATGGCGTTCACTACGTCTATCAAATCGCGGATGGAGATAGTAATGTGCGCAAAATAATTTGGATTCACCCCCGTATAAGAATTTAACTGTGCATAAAATAGAATGTAGGAATCACTTATTGAGAAATTTTTGTAATAACTTAAAAAAGTCACTAAAACCAGTTGTAAGACTGGCAAAAAAAGCACAGTAATATTGAGGAAGCATTTGGGAAAAAATATTCTGCGATTAGGATGCGGAATAACGACAAGGGACATTTCCAACAGGCTGAGACACATTTTTGGAGGCCACTCCAAATGTTCTCCTTACTTTTGTTCCGGAGATAATGTGCATGGAAATAATATCCATGAGGATTAAACAACAATTCACTCTTCCCAAAGCTGGAAGAGTTATTTCAAAATTTGAGTCGGTACTGTATGTATCTTATCCACGATGTAGACAGCAACCCAGTGGAGCAATTTAATTCCATCGCAGCAAAAATTATCGTTGGAAAGCGAATTAATTTCGCACTACGCAGATCATATCAAAGAAAATGTGCTGGTATTCGTCACAACTCCGGGCATTGGCTGCATAAAACACATAAAAATATGTTTTGCACAAGTTCGGGGCTATTAGCCAAAAGAACGGACATGAACCGGAAATTGAAGACAAAAATAACTTAAGCCAGGAAACAGAGTCAACCCGGAGCCAGAAAATCACCTTTTAAGAGAATAGTGATCGTTCTCACTATGGACCTAATGCTGAAGGGTCCAATATGTCTTTCACAGACTTCGAAAGAGCAAAGTATATTTTTATAAGGAATCATCAAAAATCAGATGAAGACATTCTCAGAATTGAGGATAAAGTTCTACAGTCTGTAAGTGTCTATTGGCATGACTTGGTTTGAGAAGAAAACTTCTCACGGCGTATTACTTTGGACAGATATGCTATATGTTGTGAAGTATACAAGTTGTGAAAACTTGGTGAAGGTAATTTTGAATTGCATTGCGACATGTCAGTAGGGGACTTCATAGAAGTGTTTTATGATAACTAGTATAGGTGCTTGTATATAGCAAACAATTAGAGTTTTGCGATTGAAAATAACACCCTGTTGTACTGTAATTTTTAAAATAATGAGGGAGGGATTCTAAGCATACTCAACTCCACTGCTGGAATGAGAGAGCACATAGTGTGATATCGGAGAAAGAATCAGGTGCGGGTGTGGTAGACTAGGGACGGAGCTGTCTGCTAACGTCAATACGGTCAAAGCTTTTGCTACTTGTTGTCACTAGTGTTCAAAACAACAGTGAACCATGAGGGGAGGGAGTTAGGGGGGGGGGGTACTTGAGCGAGCAGGGACCATAGGCGACCCAGCCTTCCGTTTTCTTTCACCTCCTCCCTCACTTCAAACATCGTGTCGGATTTCGGTTGATGGAGCTTGTGGAATAGATATTCCAAAATAGGAGGGGAGAATTATATGTTGCAAGAACGGGGGGAAATCCACCGACCTCCCTTTCGTTCCCCCAAAGGCTTCTTGGGCACTGATGTTGCCAGTGTTTTTCTGACTCTTCCAAGATTTAAAGACCCTCGCCGACAGTCTCGATCAGTTGCGACTGCTCGCCATCTGGAGGATTTTATGCAGAAGTATTTCTAGCCAGTGGCTGTGATGCGTCCTCTTAAAACCGTCCAAGAAAACATTCATCCTCCAACATATGCGACCAGCTTGCCTCATGCGCTTCGCAAGAAGCGTAGCTGCAGGTTCACACAGTGGACGGGATTGGAATCTTATTTCTCTGTTCGTCCCTCAAATGCGTAAATCCACGGGAGAACGACTAGCTGAAATATTAAAACTCGCCATAAGGAAACGACCACACCTATACCCGCTAAAGAGAGCAATAAGAGGTATAGGAATAAGGAATGGGAAAAAGGTCTCGAAAACGTTCCAATTCAGTAAAAACCACGTGAATGATGAGTGATTGCTAGGCATGATAAAAAACAAGCAATGAAATTATACTTCCGCATATATCTTGTTTCCATAGGTAAGGACGAGAGATATTCATGCTCAATTCATTGAACCTGGTAACTTATGAATGGAACTTTGGTAACTGATCCTTGAAAATGAAGCCATATTGATGTGCGAATATATTTCAGATTTTCTGTTAAAGAGTGCTTTAATTTTGCTAATGAAGAGTCCTAAACAATGACACACTAGTTAAAAAATAAATATTAGCTCCAACACTGATAATGTTTTGAGGTTCATAAGAAATAAGTAATTCCCTCAGGGAAACAATTACCGTGCAAATATATATCACGTTACCGTTCTCTTTGCTTCAAACCCATTTTGATATTACGACCCAAATTCCTTCACAATTAAATTAAGTTACCTATCTTCCGCTCCCTGTCACCACAGTAAACTTTAATCCGGAAAAAATTAAATTTTCATTTAACACTGGGGAAGGCTGGGAAGGAAAAGATTTTGAAAATTTATACTGACATGTCTGGACGCATCGTTACATATTCTTTTAGACCATGCGGTTTCTCTCTATACCAAAGCAATGACAAATTGGCAGCGTTTCATAGAAATCAACCGGTGTTTGTTATAATGATATGGAGACAGAACACAGGTTTTGTAACATTGCTCTAGGAGCTGTCATTAAGCGGTGAAGTACGTGATATAACTCCTCATTGAAGGTAAATACGTGCATGCAGATACAGTTATTCGAAAGAAGCGACGAACAAATAAAGACATTTCGCTATTTAGGATATAAAATATAGGTAAAGATATGAGGAGTTTTAGGATTTTAGGGTTTTAGAATTTTAGAATGTAAAGGAAGGTTAGAAAGAAGCTTAGGCGCTGAATGAACCTGGATGTCGCAACACCATAAACATTAACTTAACTAAGAAGCTTAGGCATTCGGCCGTTCCCAAAGAAAGGCGCCGTGGGGTCCAGAGTACAATATTCCATCCAAATGATTACGCACTGAACTCAAAGTGCTCTCCCGATAGCACTCAAGCAAGAGCCATTGTACCAATTAAAATTCTCAGCTTCTGCTGGCATTCAAATCTAGATTCTCGGGATGTAAAATCAGTACTCTAGCCACCACACCAACCCGATAACCAATAAATAGAAGACCACATCCAAAGTGGAGTAACATGTCCCCTGCCACTCAAACCACAACAATGATTACCACCTTCGACTCCTAACCCAAGTTCCCTCTTAACATCAGCCTTGGCATCCACTACTTCTCTCTCACCATGTACGGCCCGAGATGTAAATATCGATCTTATCGAGATGTATGTTCTTTAATTTCAAAGCTATTATATACCTAAATGAGGGTGACACTAACAAAACGAAGAAATGAATGCAATTTGCTAAGTATTATTTTGATTCCTTTGCGTTAAAATTGAGGTATACATGCTAAATGGATGCGGTTTTATTTTATATCACGGAGTTATTATTATAAATATATACATGGACTCTACATATGCTAATTTAACTTGTATGACATACCTTTCTCTCAAAGAACACGTCGCGTAAAGTCGCGTAAAAATCGTTTCACACAATGAAAAAATCGTGGACTACTATTTTCCTCAATCCCAAGTTTCATAAAGTATTTACTATCATATTGTATCCCACAACAATATAAAGGAATGTCAGGAAGAAGTGGGGCTGTATATTAATAACTTCAGTGGAGAAAAACATGTTTTCATCAAAAAACCGATATCAAATACAAATTCGTAATAATGATATCCACTATCTCTGAGAGAGCCGACGAGAGAAAAAAACCAGAGATATTTTAAGGGAAAATGTGGACCGCCTGTTGTGAAAAATGATTTAAGACCCAACAGGCAGTGAGTGAAAGATAGAATGGGAAGCGAAGAATGATAAAATGGACGGCTCCGGTTTTTTATGCAACGGAATTACGTAAGAAAAACTGGCAAAAGCAACATGTTAGAAATTCCTCAAAATTCTACGCCTTAAGAACTCTTTTCATCGCGCTTTATTAAATGCACATTTATCAAGCAGATTGCAAAAATTTATCAAATGGATATTAGAAAGTAACCGAGTGGATTTCCACAAAAACCATTCTCTCGATTGCATAAATGCATAGCATACGTAGCTGCATGTCGGTATAAAGACCTTAAGCTAACCCAACTAGCAACATGTTTGTGCATGCTTGCTGTGGTGTTTCAAATCTTTTGTTAATTTAAATGCTTCGACTAGAATATAGTCACTAATCCCTTTTAAGCATAGTATGTAATGCATGTTTGGTATGAATTCACCCCTGCCACACACCTTTATGGTAGCGTTCAGGTCATTTTGTAGATGTAGATGCAGGTGTAGTACATTCCCTTACGAGATCTTAATGTAGCTAATTGAAAGTAATACAAAATTTAAAAAAAATTTAAGATCCAAAGGAAAAATGAATCAATATTAATAATACCATGCGTTTTCATCAAACATACTCAAAAAATAATTCAATTACCATACAGATGTTCTTAGTGAAATTAATTATTTTTTTGGAGATCCACTCTTGGCGACTATGCAACATTTCGCGGAAAAATACATTATTTACCTTATTAATGCCACCTTTCATCCTATAGATATTTTCATAAAACGCTAGGAAAACAACTTCCAGGTCATATAACTGTCACCATCTAGCCAGCTCTAGCAATAATTCAAAACTTAACAAAATCGTTTTTTTTGCTGATGTACATATGAAATTTCTCGAGACTTTACGTCCGTGAAAAAATTCTATTTTCAAATGCATATGCATTCACAACCAGAATTGCTCTGTATTCAACCATTTGATCATTATGTACTCATAAAATTAAAAATTAAGCGTTAAATTAAAATTAGTAAATTAACTATTTTGTTTGTTTCATTGATATACATAGTGGTAAAAAATCCATTTATATCCAAGAAAGAACGAGATTTATGTTCAGAAACCAAACTGCAATACTAATAGCTTTCACTCCGGAACTACATGCCTTCTGAAAAGAGTAAGATAAGTATTCCACGAGCACGATCACACTCAGGGTCATGCAGCCCCTGTAACCGGCGAAATACTCGTAATTCCGGAAGAAAGGACGTAAGCCTATAAAAGGGTGTATTCTAAATTCTAAGATAAAAAGTTTCACTCGGTAAAACTTTGTGTTTATTCTACAAGAACATTTGCAATGTTCTGCTAGCAACAAAAATTTCAGTAAAGCTAAAGAAAGCGTCGTTTGATGTTTCCCTCTAAAACCAATTTACACAAATCCAAATTACACGTGTTTATTAAGAGACTATCAAAAATATCCGAAGACTAGAAAATCCAAATGCCAAATTAATTATGGAAAACGATATCTCCAAAACCGGTTTTTCAATTGCCTTGACAATCGAAAAACCGGTTTCGGAGATATCGTTTTCCATAATTAATTTGGCATTTGGATTTTCTAGTCTTCGGACATTTTCACTTAAGCCAAATTAGAAGTTATTATTTCATCTAAGAGACTATCGGTTACGTCAAATGGTCCTCAGGTCCTTGATTTCGCCTATTTGCCATATCTACTCATTGAATTTAGCTATAAAATATATGGTATCTCCACCACTTAAAACACTAATAATAATAAACACCTCTTCATTGTCCGTCGCGGAAATTATTAATTTCCCCGTCATTTGGACTCCCATAAGGCGATTCAGCTTATCGGTCCGAAAGGCGGTGTATATTTTAAAGAAAGAAGGCGTCCAAGCAGACCCGAGAACACTCATTCATCTCGTGCTTTCGTAACTGATCGTCGTCCGCGAGCGAGACGATCCTCGCACGATGTGACGACGCAAGTCACACAAGCGGTTGATGACCGTCGGGACAGCAACCTCTCGTCGGGAACAACGGAAGGAGCCGGCCGGTGGGGCGGGAGGGAGAGAAACAGCCGGCGGGGAGTCGTCGGGCGAGACGGGCTCACCGAGAGAGAGGGAGGAGGGGAGGCGGGGGGCAGAGACAGAGAGAGAGGGCGCTCTCAAAACGCCGCCTTGGCCACGCTCCCAAATATCCCGTTTAAGGCGAAGGGCAATACATATCCGCCAGCTCGCCGCTTAAGGCTTGATGGCGAGAATTCCTGGTCGAGACCGCAAACAAGCGACGCCCAATCCGGTGCGGTGGTCCCCCACCACTCCCTCCACCCCTCTCCTCTTCCGCCGCCGTTCCCTTTTCCTCCGGGCACCCAACCCCTTCCCTCCACCTCAATGACCTCAATGTCCAACCTTCTCATCTGTCTCTCCTCCACGTCATTCCCATTCCCGCATTGCTCCCCAAAGCCTGCACCCTCGCTTTCTTTCATCTCCCATTCTTCTTTCCACCTCTCTATTATGTCTTTGCCCTGCTCAACGGCGGAGAGAACTGTCCAAGGCAAAGTGGAACACAGCTATTACGGGTGGATAGACGCCTAGACATGAAGTTCATACTTTTTAACAATTTACGAATACAATTATACCCAGATTACAAAAAATTATCAGATTAAAAACAATTATGGTTAACAAATCATGTCAATAATTTTCATTTAAGTGTACGTCTCAAAGGTACGCACTGCTTTCACAAAAAAATTAATGTACACATATTCTACAAGACCATTTCCAGTATTTTACTTGGAACAAATATTTCTGTAAAGCTTAAGAAAGCGTCGTTTGATTTTCTCTTCTAAAAAATAAATTATTTTATCCATAAACGCAGAAATAATGTGGTATTTATGGATGAGTAAAAAATACCGATAAAAATTGATACATAAAAATTATTTAAATTTGGATTTAAGATTAAAAAGTTAAAAAATTTAAATTAAAAAAGTTGAATTAAAGAATGTTCTACTCTCAGCATAATAGGTGACGAAAAAAGCAAATTTTATTTATTTAAGAAGTGAATCATCTGCAAAATCAATATCAGTGAATTAAGACTACACTCCTAATTAAAAACTTGAACATATATCGACGTCTTACCTCACAGTAAACGTATTGGCGTGATCGTACCAACAATCAAGGAATAATAAACTCTGTACTAATGCTAAAGCATCAAAATATGATACTGGTTCTTGGGTCTCAAATCCCTTCATTATCATTATCACCCTCAAATTTCTGGTTGAATTCCTGTGTCTGCTTCTCAATTAGCCGCATTAGTGAGTCTTTTTCAGATTCATATGAAAAGAATTTAGTCATTAAGACAGTAATTATAAATCGACAGCTCCAGGATGTTGGATGTAAATTGGCTGCATGTATCATTTTACAATAAACGAATATAAAACTATTGTTGATCTCAACTGTTTCTTCTGCATAAGCCTAATGTGTCTAACCGAACTATAGACTGCAGAACTTCCCCAAGTCCTATAGCGTAAAACCCAGAGCTCAGTGTTATCAATTGTAATTTTTTTTACCACTATACCCCGACACTACTTCTCAATGTCTGTCACTCTTAAGCTCATGTAGTATATAGTTTCTTTTAAATGGCTGGACTATTCATAAATTCCTATTCAAATCTTAATAAAAGGAAATACTTTCATTGCGCATTTTAATAAGATAAGTTCAATTATCTGAAGATGTGTTTCTTGGTGAAATTTTCCTTTTTTTACATTGCAGATATGATGTGGACTTGATTCCTATTTTCACTGCTTGTAAATAAACATGAAGAATAAACTTTAGCAGTCATAAGCACCCGTGAAACCCATGAACCCATCGAATTGCATTGATTAATTGAAATGAGAAACCAAATATTTTATTTCCTCTTAAGGTAAAGGTATTCTGTAGTTGACAATATTAAGAGATTGTTTGGAGCAGAAATACAGTTAGCTAATGAGATTAATATCAATTCCAAGTAAACACGGTGTGCAAAAGTATTTTGCGCTCAACTTTCATGATTTTTCGTTTCTCTTAGTCAACACTCCATTCTGAAGGAGAACCATGCATAGACTGTGGGTAAATAAAGGGATTCCCCCAGCTTCTGAGTAGAAATTCCTTATCAAATAAATGACGAAGTTTACGGTAGCTATACTGCTTTCCTTTCCTCATCGTCTCTCCGTGCTACTCAAATTAACTACTATTTTTGCGGCACGCAATTGAATTAGTGCGGTGAAAAAATACTGGCACATAGAATAATCCGAATTCCCCGTTTAATGAAAGCCTTTTTACTGTAAACATTCACGGATGTCTTTATATTATAAACCTTATACTTAAAAAAGTAAATTATTAAGTCCTACAAATATACTGCTCAAGACAAACATAAATCCCCCATTATAGTTCTGATCACAAAAACCAGCTCACTTTTTAAGACTTTTGGCAAAAATCACGTATAATGACGCCAAAAATCAACTGGAACCTTGCACGTGGACAGTAAAGGATTACTATTTCTCAAAAAATATGACTTTCTGAATCCAACAAAACTTTTTTAGTAAAATAAATCATGATTCAATGCATATCTATATCATCTTTGGTGTGCATAGAAGTGCAAGCTTTAAACTATCCCAATTCCTTTCTCTTCAGAGACGTTCCAATCCGTCTTTTTCTTTATTCAAGCAGTAATAAACGAATTGAAACCCTAAACTAGATTAATTTTTTACATAGGAGTTGGTATCTCTGCAATAATACACCACAGAACTAATAAAACTTAAACTCTGGTTCATTACATAAATCTTGACACAGTAAAACATGAATGCAAAACATTCTTGGCTCTTTAATCTTTACTGCCCCGTTTTCAGATGTATGAACTTCTTAATGTAGGAAATCCACGTCAAACGCATACCTCTTGCTTCAAAATTGCGAAAAATATATTTTTGAAACATTTGTGAACGAAAACGTAGGAATATTTATTTGCATTGCGTTAGGAGAACCTTGCTTTTTTGCATATCAAACCACATGGGGAAAAGGGCATTGAGAATGTAACTATTGAACCGGATACTTTTCGCGGTCACCTAGCTTCAAGCACTAGGGACGAAATAAGGGATAGCGTGCAGCGAAAGAGGAGAAGAAACAACATCATTCCAACAGCCGGTGGAAAAAGCCAGGGGTCGTAGCTTGTTCAGCACCGTTGAAACGTTTCCGCCAAGTATTCAACGTAAACTGGCCAAGAGGCTCCTTTTATCTCATCCCCATCCTCCTCTCCCGTTTTCTTCCTCCTCTCCGCACCACTGCCTCTCACACAGACAGGAAGGAAGGAAACAAAGGCAACTACTCAATGGCTCCCTCCCTCACACATTTGCAATGCCGCCTGGAGAGGGCAACGGCATAACACCCCACACGGCCGCCAGAGACACTTCGCCGCGGCAAACCCCCTCCAGCCTCCTGCCCCAGCCCCCCCCAAGCAAACTAACTCTCCACCACGCGGAGCCCTCCCTCCGGACGAAAGCCACCGGGGAATCATCCTCCTCCCCCTCTTCATGCTGTCTGTCGCCTCGCCCTCTGCTCCAAGGGTCCCTCCAGTAACAGTTTGACCAAATCGCCATTTTCGACTGAACCGGGTGGGCACAGCGGCGACGGTTACAATCACAGAGAAAACTCTTCAAGGTGAAAAAAATGCACAGAATGGGAAATTCACAAGTTTCCTCGGAGTCATAATTAAATAGTGATCCAGTTTGGACAATTTCACCTGCAATGATTGCACGAACCTTTCATTTATTAAACTTGCGAAAATTAAAAACTGGTGCATAATTCATTTGAAAAAAGAAAACTACGTTCTGTAAAAGTTTCCTTAGAAAATGGTGGAGCCAATCAAAAATCGAACCTGCACTGGCAGAAGTATTCCCAGTGGGGCATTCCCTGCGTGGCGCGCCATCTGCGGCTGGATGCTTAATTAACGGCTCCGGTCGACCGCCGAAGTTGCCTTCTCCTTTAATAAAGGCTGTCCCTTATGTGCCCTCTCCCGTGGATTACTACCGAATGCGACGGCTGATATTTCTTCCATGGCCTCGCGGAGCTTTGAATCCGGTTCTATTTCACTTTGAACGCCCTCCATTTTTCAAACTCTCCCCCTTTGAATGGACTCGACTTACAATTCGGTTTGTAAGCCCCGGACCGAGTGTTCTTTTTTTGCCTCCGCATCACATCGTATTCCTGCACGAGCGAGCATGCTCATAGTTTGGAACGAACTCGCTGGGACGCAAAATTAGAAACGAGCAACTTCCATAATTGAATAATACAAAACCAACGCGGTAGGAGCAAAACTATCCCTTTCACCAGTAATTTATCTCCAGTAATGAGAGGTGGATACCTGCATTCCACAAATTAGCGAAATACATAAAAACGGGTTCTTTCATTTGATTACGCATTCATCAATGATAAATCTTTCGAGTGTTTTCAGGGTGCATTGAATGAAAGTGTAATATGATATTTGTGAGAATAGTGTGAGTGGTGAGAATGGTGTGAGTGGTGAGAATGATATTTGTATTCCATCTGCACATCTTATAGAATTACCAATGTCAAAACTGTTATATGTTATTAGAATAATAACGAAGAATTAGATCGAGGGTTTCCGCATGCCTAACTAACTCAAACATGCAAATCGAATACATTATTCTACATTTGCTATTTTCCTTGCTAGACTCAAGATATATGCACATCGGTAAAAGAGTTTTGATTTGTAGTTCCATGATGTTCATGGCAAGATTTGCCTATAGCAACCTATATATCTTAGACCAGAAACAAAGGCTATCCAAAGAAAAATTAGATTTTCCAGGGCATATTTATTTATCCAGAGTCAATGCAAGAAAGAAGTTTCTATCACGATGTAGGATTACTCTCAGACTAGAGCCAAAATAGACCATATTTTTTCCATTTAAATAGGGCTTCAGCAGAAATAAGAAACTAGTTAATCCTCAAGCGTAACACAAAACAATGTTTTCCTTGTAAAATACTACATTGGGGTCCATTTGGTGCTCACCAAATGTAGAAATTATATGAGACAACGCAATTCGTCTGCTGCTTAATGGGCTTTTAAAACTGAAGCCAAATCTTGAGAGGAGTAAAACTTGATGGTTAGTGCCGAGTGCCGAGTCACAACATAACTAGCTGTGAACTACTTAGATGTGGATGGTAAGGCAGTAACCGCCATTTTCTGAGGATAGTTCTAATCTCAACTGGGACAAAGGTGTTACAGGGAACTTTTGTTTCAACTTCAGACTTGCGTCAGGAACATTTCGAGGGCATAAACCACACCTATGCTTCATTACTTGAAGAAATAGATGAAAAAAGAGACCTTCATACCAGTCACCGGCTCTAATAGCAGCAACGAAAAACATGAAGCGTTATTTGTGAGAAAACATCAGAGTGGGTGTTAATGCCGTTTCAAAACTTTTAAGCTTTTACAATCATATAAGAATAAGCCCTATATGAAAGCCTATTAAATCCGAACCCGAAACATGCATGAATTTCTGGACCTAACACACCACACACTTTATATTTCTATAACTTCTGACAAAGATACTTCTAGCATAGCGCTACGGCTCAACTAGGGTGAATGTGAGTAATGAAATAAAATTTAATACGAGTTGCATTTATACAGAGAAATCCCCAGCAATTTTGTGTTGAAGAGCCACTGATGTAATACATTATGGTAAGTCATCTATTTTATCTTATTTAGAAGCTACACGCTTAAAAATCATTTTACTATTCTCCTTACATTTACTACCCGGGAATACTGATAAAATTCGTATAGAAGCACGAGAGATAGAGATAAATGTTGAGTGCACGATGAGCAATGAAGTGCACCAGCGGCCGTTCGAGATCGAAGAAATTGCTTACGCTAGCATTAAGCTTTCCAAATTGAAGAGGTCGTGTTGAGTTCTTATCTCCGTCTCTCCTTTAAACTGTACCTATTTCATTATTCAGACTTGTTGCTATCCGAGTTTATAGATAATAATCAATGCAAAGGGAAGAGAAAGGTATGGGATACCTTAATGGGACATAATTTGCTACGGGGCGTACGTAAGAATAGATATTGCATATGGGCTCAAGGCTGTGAAATCTTGACGTACGATAGTTATGCAAACTGCATTATCGTGTTAAAATGCAAATAGCAGAGGAAATAATGCGAGAAATTAAATGTTTAAATACTTTAAGCTTCAGAAAAGGAATCCACAAAATTAAAGACTAATAAAAATCTAAATATGAAATAGAATATGGAGCACTCGTTTCGCAAAATGAAAGTATAATTTTTGCAAAAGATTAATGCATGTCTTTTTAAATAGTAGATTTAAGACGGCATTAATATATTGATAATATGCAATGGCTTCTTAATTATTCACCACTATAGATGAATCACAATTCACTTAAAGGCAGTATAATATAACAATGACAGCAACCGTATCATTAGAAAATAATCGTATCGTGAAGCTGCAGTATTTGTGATTACTGTAAGACATGCTTCAGTAAATTTATGTTGACAATTAATAATATACAGCTTCTAAACATTTGTATAAAATACGGTGCTGAATTCTAAAATTCATTTAGATGTACTACTTAATTAAAGGTCTTCTAGTTAGCCCCTCTTCGAAGGCACAAATTACTAGTCATTCGACCTGTATAAGACTACACTAAAGCAAACTTTTGCAGCAAACAACAGAAAGGATCAGCTATTATAAACATGAAAAGATTTACCACGTGCATAGTATTCCAAAATATCAGTAAATGTAAAGCATTTTTAAATTATTAATATCATCACATGTTACTCTAGGAAGAAAACTTATCAATTCATCATAAGCAATGTAAAGATTTATCCATTTTTCATAAAAATTTGACATCCTAGACACATTTTAAGAAATACCATAGTCCTCGGTCTCCCAGGGCAAATAAATACGCTGATTTCTCATTATTCAAGCGTATTAAATAGCCTTTTCTCAAGTGCATAGAAAACATCTCCAAGTGTCCTCGCGATTAATCACTTAGAGCCATCGTAATTGTTACCAAATTTAATGGGGGCAACAGTGGATTCCTCACATAATATTCGACAAAGCTTTTGACGAGAGGCCATCCAGGAATTTTCGAGATGTTTTCTCTGGCAGCACCCAACCGCGGACGCGTTCTCGAGAATGCTTCTCCAAAGCCAACTTTCAACTCGAGAGAGAGAGAGAGAGGGCGGGAGAAAAAAATGGAATGCCTTCCTCGGAAATTACATTCCCGAGCGTCGCTAGTTCGTTTTTTTTAAATAAATAAACTCGGGTGCAAAGGTGGTTGAAGCGGAAGGGAGAAGAGGATAGGAGGAGGATTAAAATCTCTCCCCAGCCGCCAAAAGAGAGATGGAATAAGGTCAAGGCCCTTCCAGATAAAAGTGTTATAGCGCGCATTGTGGCGAAGATCGGAGGGGCGGAAGGGCGGGGGGCCCTGGTGCTTCCGGAGCAAGAAGGATGGCGCGTGAAAGGGGGGGAAGGGAAAAGAGGGGGAGGGGGGTTGTGTGGGAGTGGCAGGATAGGAGAGGGGCCTCCTCCTCCACCCCCTCCCTTCAACCTTCCCCACCACGCGCCTCGCAAACGACGAACTTTTCCACGGTTTCAAGTAAACGGAGCCCCCGCCCTTCCCCTCGGCCCATCCCACCCGTCCGCTTCTCTCGGAATAACTCGGCCGGAAAGAATGGTCTCGCGATTTATGGCGCGGTGGTTCTCTCCCTCTTAGTCCCACCCCCGCCGCCCCCCTAACCCTCCCAGCCTTCCTCCCTCCTCCCCCCCCCCTAAGCATAGCTCCCCCGTCCCTCCTCTGCGCCTCCGTGGGTGAGGAGGCGGCAGCGTAGCAGCGGAAGAAAGAGCTCTCTCAGGTCCCGACGCCTCCTTCGGCCACCTATCCGGCCCGCCCCGCCCCTTGGACCCCAATCCAGGGGCTCCTCCTCGCCCTCCTCGCCCCTGTCTCCTCCTGGCTCCCATCCACGTCCCTACCAGCTCCCCTCCTTCCCCCACTCACATGCAACCACCCACACACTCTCACAATCGGCACCGCAGTCGGCCACAAACATAGCATTCGCTCCCTGCTCGCCCCGCGAGCCACACACACACATTCGTCCTTCCTTTTACACTCTTCCTCCTTCACCCCCAAATTAAAGACTGGCGATAACGCCGGGAATCCTGCGTCTAAGGATCCCCCGAAGAACCCTCGTTTTATTATTATAAGGGTCGTGGACCCCTTGCCCTCGACCAAGGTTTCCCCTCCTTTCCACCCCCTCCACCGTTCCACGACCCTTTATTCTTTCACAGCACCCCCTTCTACGTCCCACCACCCCAACAGGCCCTTGTTCCCTCCCCATTTTCTTTCCCAGTTCCCTCGTCGCGCTCCTGCCTCCCTCGAATCCTTCCCATTTCCCCGACGGTCCCCTCAAGACCCAACCCCCGGCGACTCCCACCATTCCTCGCCTTCCTACGAAACTCTACTAGCCATTTCGTCCTCCCCTCCTTGCCGTGCCAAAACCCTCTTCTTTCCCTTCTCGCCCACTCGCAACGTCGAATGCTGCGAAAACCTTCTTCCCCGCAGCGCGATGGAGGAGCTTCGGTCCTGAGATTAGCCCGGTCTTCCCACCTCCGCCATGTTTTCGTTCTCTTCTGTTCCTCCGACTATGTATCTCTTTCATACCCCACCTCTCTCTCCCTCTCACTCCGCCTCGACCGCTAGAAACGGCCGCGCTAGTATTCTCTCTCGCTCACGAAGATAGATTAACTTTATCTTGCCCTGCTGCATTACCTGATGTGGCTTTCATTTGGGTTAATTAGGGTGTGCGCACTTTCACGGTCCCAACTCATTTATTCGTCCATATTTTTTCCGCGGGAAGAACTGGCGCGGATACATAAACGCATCCTTTTTTTGGAGAGCATAAAAATGTTTCATCCCGGAAACTTTTCTAAAAGTTAATAACGCAAAGGTTTTAGAAAATATATAATTTTAAATTTCAAAGACGATGCAACTTTTAACATAAAATCTTCTGAGTTATTCCGAGATGTGCCCCACAGCAGTTGTTTTCCTTTTACTGCCCGTTAACATTTTTCCTCAACTTCCTAAATTTTCCTCTCCATCCCGGCCCTTTTGTGAGGAGGCGTCATGCTGGGAGGTGGATGGTGAGGGGAGGGGGGAACTCAATTTCGTTCTAAATGAAGTCCTTGGGCCGCCGCCGGTTTCCCTTTGTCTTCCCATATTCTTCTCAACTTCTCTCACTGTTTTCATATGTGAGAAAAGGGTCGAAGGGGTGATTTTCATTCCACCGAAGTAAAGTCGCTTGGCTCCCTGGCTCCACTTCTCTTTCCCATTCTCCTTTTTCCCAGTAGTTTTTTGCTCTCTACTTCCCTGATAGGTTTCCAAGTCGTTCCTAACCTCAACCTCTCTTCTTTGCACATGCCTCGATATATCATAATTTTCAGCAATCATCCCCCTTGCGCACTGCAAACGTATATCTGTATGTATCTTCCAGCATTGGGAATTTATAGAATGCCTAGAGTTTTTATTATAAATGTCGCACTTCGGGTACATCATATTTTATGCGTTATTTAGGAATACCAACAGCGTGCACGTTACAGGTCGCATTCCACAATCTCTAAATCCTATTTCTCACTCATAATTTTAGGGTGATATTTCCATATTTTTCCATATTTTAGGTCTTTATTTCCCCCCTTATTTTACATCCCTTCCTCACATTTTTCTCTGCCTCCGTTTTCCAATCCTTCCTCCTCGAAGTATCCCAACCGTTGTTTCCTACTTGCTTTTCTTCCCTATATACTTTTCCCATCCCAGCAAACTCACCACTCTCCCTCGCCTCTTCCCTTTTCTCTCTCTCTCCCTCACTCCAGCCAAACACCCTGACGTATCCGCACGCGGCGATAAGCGAGCGCTATAGCGGCGTCGGCAATACCCCCGCTCCCCCATTCACTCCCTCTCCTCCCCCCGAACCTTCTCCTCCTGACTCCAGCCGCTCGGCATCCGTCCATCGCCATTGGCCAACTCCGGCAAGCGTCGCCCCGGAGGAGGTGCGAGGAAGAGAAGAAGACGGGAGAAGAAGATGGAATGGGACCCGCGGAGAGCGGGGTGGGGTAAGGCGATGAGTAAGGGTTGCCACCATCTCAAATATGGTCTAACCCCATGCTAAAATGCCTACAAAAGTTCAACAGAAGTGCTTGGTAAAATTATCACAGCCAAATGAATCCCATTTTTCACACCCGTTACATTAAGTAACAATAAGAAAGGGACGATTTTTATTTGTTATTAAAAAGAAGCATTGTTTTCTATAATGTATATACGTTCTTTCATAACCATTCAAGCTTAAAATAGTGGACGAAAAGTTTCTTTCCAAATTACATAATGCTCCAGCAATTTGGGTCAAAGTAATACGCATAGAAGTGAGAGTGATATGTAAGCATGATTCCATGTTTCAGTCGAGAGATAATTGTATCGACGATCATTTTTTGTTAGTCAAGCCAATCAAATTGACGGCCGCTGAGTGACGAGCGCTTTGATACACTCAATTATTTTCAAGTGAATTGATAAGAAAAAATATCTCATAGACAATCGAAAAAAATACTGCATTAGGATCAAATACTGATGACAGGAAAACTTTTCAGATTTTCATAATCAGCACTCTTAATCCTTCAGCGTATCGTAAATCTTTCAGTTTCCCTATTAGAAAGATGCCAAGGAATTAGCTGGCACGCTATCATCCTTATCAACCGCAAAATGAGTCAATTTTAATATCTCTGCGGTAATACTATAACTATCGCCAACGTTGACGATAAAAATTTACTCATTCATCTACGTCCTATTATCATACTCAAAACGGAAAGAGTTATCTGTTTATCGCTTTCATGAACTCAAAAAATGTACGATCAAAAACTTTTTCTGCACTATGACCTTTGAAAAGAAAAAGAATGGATAGCTACCTTTTCACATACATTTTTTAAACATACATTTAAACCCGCACTATCCTGAAAATGGCTAATATTCATATTGAATAGCGGAATATACCAAACTGTACATGCATGTTTGCCAGCGAATATACAACTGCAAACATTATGAAGGGTAAATATGACTCCCGTCTGACCCCAAACTAACCCAGCTTCACAAGCACACTATTAAATTTCACTGTATGCGGTTCCGTGAAACCACCGATCCCGTTAAAAACTACAATTTTGGAAAGTGTTTCAAAATATGATGATGATCTGCGTCAAACTATTCGGGTGGTCACCACTGAGGCAATAGAAGGATGAAAAATGGGGGGTCAAGGCTCACAATAGCAAGTTAATGAGATGATAAAGCTAGCCCATTTTTTCAGGCCAGTGAACCTGTACGAAACCTTTGCACGTTAAACCTTCTCCCAAAATATTATTTAGTTTTATTCTGGGTGGCGGAAGTGAATTATTCTCGGAAGTGTATGTACGAAATAGCCAAGATAATTTATTAATTTGCGAGCATATTTACAATTTACAATACATCTCATCAGTTACCTAGCTATTTGCACAATCAAAAACCAACATACATGTCTCCCGCCAACAGTAATCTTTCCCCTTCTTTGCTTAGTTACGTCTCCGTTCTTGTTCCGTTAAACTTCTGCCTAAATGATTTTTTAACTCAAATTAGAAACAAAGAATGTTTTTTTAAATGTGTATTATATGTGAAAAAATCCCTAAAAAATTCTATCTACTGATGCCTTATCCATCGCTTGAGGCTTTGCATTTATTGAGAAAAAGGAATTATGAAAACGGAAATAATATATAATCTGATGCAACGATCGAATCAAGCACAATAGGAAATGAATATGGACTTGAAATTGTTCATGCTGCATATAAATTGAAATTTCCCCCCTTATGTTTTCATTCCCAGGAAGAAAAGATTCAGAAGTAGGAAAAAACTCACCCCTGGCAATGTCCGCTTCTCATGCAGCGAGTGTTGGGCCTTGATCGCACTCTCCCGGCTGTAATAGGTGAGGAAGGCGCAGCCTGGAAATAAAAATTAAATTAAATTCGTCAGCAGAAGGTCATCGATACGTTCGGACGGCAGATACACGTAAATATTAGGCACATTACCATTACGTACAATTAACCGGTTCACTTATTTTGGACTGACAAGGTAAATTAACCCAAAGGACCATAAGCTCAACACAGTTCATATTGTTTTGTTAACTTAAACTTCCGATTTCTCCCCAGCCAATTATTTTAGCATAATCCCTAGTATTATGGCTTTTAACATCATACTGCCTCAAGAGCATCAACTTTTCTTCACATATACACTTCATTGCCACATGACCAGTTCTATCCATTTGAAAATCATGATTTCGCCCAAGCGTAATTTACAGGGATGTTATGTATTTCTCCAGGATAAATTATTTAATTTCCTCCTTAATACCGCAGAAGCATTATATCTCTTCCACCTTCACTAGGAAATCTGGCATTTACATACTCCTATCTCTATTATGACAATAATTTCGTGTTTTAGTGACTAATTTTCACTTTATGCTTCGGCCACATCAGTTGTGCAAAATATCTGGATTTACATCCCTTTCCTTATTTGTGCAGCAAAAGCATACTAATACGTAACTGAATGAATTACCTCTAATTTTACCGCCAACCTCATATTACCTTACAGTCCTTTCCTTATATTTTTCCTCGAGGGATTGAATAAAAAAGAATAGCGTTCCCAAACTCCCATGACTCTCTTTGATCATAATGATTCACCATATGTCAACTTTAAGAGTAGCCATCGCAAACATGGTTTGTATAATTTGTCTATTAAACATCCACTTCTACATTTAGAAACATTTTCTCCAGCCCTACCTGCAATATCAATACCTTTCTACCATGGGGAACTTGCATGGGTCGACGATTGCTATAAAACTATTTTGAACAGGTAAAACTGAAATATTAGCTCGCAAAAATACCTAAATTTTCTCCATTCGTCGTTAGAAGAAATAAAAAATTGACTTAAAAAATCAAGCAAAATTTCTCTGAGCCGACCACTGCGCGAAGACACCCGAGCTCCGCCGAGGCCAGGTGTGACGTCATCTGTGCCTAATTTGCCGTCCGAGTCGGGAAATACATCAACGCATGCTGTAAACATTGTTTTGGTGGAGGATTTAGTCGCTCATCGTCACTTGTTCATGTGCTGTTATTCTTGGGTAAGTTTTCCTATTCTTCTTGTGCCACGATTATTACTTGGGATATTAAAAATGTACTTTCGGGATGATAAAATACAGACTTTTTACCTCTAATATTTCAGGTTTCAGAAAAATGGATGATTATGTTGCCGCTCGTTCGGATAACATTCCTGAAATTGATTCCATGACCCTCATGAAATTTGTTATGACAAATGACAACCTGTTTCTCTGATTCTTGTCCTAAGTAGTGGCGAAATGTGTGTTAATATTCACAGTATGTGTTTCGTAGTGTATCTACAAGCGCGTGTTGTTTACAGTATTAGCCGAAGGTCTATGAGTGTGATTGTTTAGTATGAACGCCATTATTGCCTCTGGATACCACCTTTGGCATTTGTTAATACAATAGGCAGTAAGAGAGCATCTACGATTAAGTGAATATATTAATGAAAAGTGGCATCGTCAATGTTTGCGGAAATTGTGGCGCACTAGAGATTGCCCTCGTTATTTATTGTTTATGGAGATGGATTTAGAGTTTGCGCAAATATATTATTCGTTAGCATATTATGAGGTGGGGGACAAGAATAGAGTAGAACTGTGTTGAACTCCATTGTTCCTAAGGCAGGGGCTTCTGACCCTGTTGAAACCATCCTGAAATCTGTGTAGATCTCTCTTGAAATACCGTCTTCAACTGGCTTGTTTTCAGAATGCGTTGGAACTGCCTTGATCATTGGTTGAAACTCACTTGATCTAACTTGTTTATGTCTGTTGGTTGGTTGGTTGTAACATAGAAATCATCAATGTGCAAATGGTGTACATAACGATATTACTTATAATGTGTTAAGAGGCACAAGGCTAATGTTTCTATAGGTGTTTCCATTATTTAAGACTGAAGAAGCTCCAGTATGCTTTAGGTATCAATCAATTTTCTGCATCTAACCAGCGTACTTAGTAATACATATTAGACAAGGATCATCAGCCCACCTTGGTCACAAGAGAAACTCGGGAAGTACTCATCAAGCGAAACTTTTACTTAGTAAGCGAAATGTGGGTGTTTTTCATAATTACATGTGTTACTTAACACATCACATAGTAGACTTTAATCCTTTGAAATTAGACTGAATTCCGGTTATCTTGGAAAAGAGATAAAAAATGATAAGGGATTACGGGATCATCATGTACAGGTAAGTCAAATCGATATCAAGCATAACAATAAAATTTGCTAAAATTATTCATCCTTCTAAAATGCACCTCATTTACCTATATTTAGATAGTGAAGAAGCTCCTCTCAGATGCCAACACATGATCCTCGGTGCTGACGATGGATATGCATGCCTGTCCCTGTACTAAATGCATACGCACTTGAGCATAATAATTCTCTCATTCAAGATAATTCGTTATTTGCATTTTTCTACTCTCATTTCATAAATTTACCTCAAAATATCAAAAATTTTATTTCATTATTAATCGAAAATCAACTGACAGCATTTCGAAAGAGAGCAACACAGATTTCAGGATGGTTTCAACTGGGTCAAAAGCCCCTGCCTTAGGAACAACGGAGTTCAACATATTTCTAGGCAGTTTCAAGTCTTTTTTATGTGTTTCATCAGTTTCAACAGATGTTCAAGAGACTTACAACACAAATCCTCTAACATGGGAGCGGTCACGATAGCGAATTTACTTCGCTAGTTTAGGTTCATACGATTCAGAAATGTGGGTTACTCAAAAATTTGCAAGCAAATTGTAAGTCTTTCCCACAAGACTGAACTTGCCGGCTCGGAGAAAATTCCACCAATCCGGGCGCCAACTCGCGCGTTATAAAGTAATTTTAACAATATCAAGTAAATCCGCAGTATATTTAACAGCATATCCCTAGTTGGACGGCTTATCATTTTATTTGAGTAGATTTCAATACTTGCGTTGAAATGATCTTCACAGATGAATCCCACTGTTTTCTTCGAAATATCCCCCGGATTTCTGCGAATGGCTCTTAGCCACAGGCTTCTCCTTCTTGCGTTTGTAGGCAACCTAATAAATAGTTTATTAGGCACCTTGGTTGAGGTATTTTTACAGCCAGGTGTTAAACAATACTTACACCTCGAACTCATATCGCTGGCTAATTGCAATGCTAGGGAGTTGGGTCGACGTATGGAGCGGGCACTGCAAAAGTAAGATGAACTTTCGAGATTTAAACTATCTTGCCTGAATATTACTCATTATTGACGAGAAATATCAAGTGTATACCATTAAATGATTACCTACTCAAATAAAAATCAGTGGTGGGCTCACTTGTGGGTTGAATATGCTCGCTTGAATCACCCGTGTTGGTGCGCTGTTAGCCCAGCTGCTTCGGGCGATTGTTCGGCACTGTTGACGTCATCGGGGAGTCTTTCGCAGTGGCTTGGGGGGGAGGGAGTTTTCGGCGCGCTTTAAAATGTCCCTATATTTAGCATTCAATATCTCGCGAAGGAAAACTCAGAATTACATGCAGTTTTCTTTGTTGAACCGAGAAAATAATTTTCTGTCCGCCTGTTAAATAAAAAAAATTCATGCAAGTTCCCCATTCAGAAATAAATGCCTACGAGATGCGCATTTGGTATTATCGTATTTATTGATACTTGTGAAAGCACAGTATTTATTGATATTTCTACGAGCATAGGACTTTACTGTTTTCATGCGCTTCGAAATTAATTGATTTTTCCTTATATAAACTTTTGTCTCAATATTCAAGATGTTGCTATCTAGGAAGAACATTGTTTCAAAGAGCATCAAAACACATGAATCTAAGTACTATCTTTTCATTGCAGTGCCCTCTTTTGTAACAATTGGAATATTGCATGCATATGGAAACTCCTTTTTGATGACATATAGGAATAGAATATTTTCCTTCCAGGGTATAAGTACCACATATTACCTCTATTCCACAACTATATTTTTTTCTTATTTTAGCTTTCCATTACCATATGCTTTTTTAATCTTCCCATAATAGGCTCCTTGGCCCATAACATGTCCTCACTACACTACGATATGTTTCTATTTAAACAAACGGGTATATCACCTTGAGCTTAATTTCCTTATGATCTCTCCAGTCTGAAACTGCTCCTATTCTTTATGCTTTAATATGTGCTTGGACTCGGAAAAAATATCTCTTTTCTTGTTTTCGTCCTTCGTATTCATGAGAAAATTCCTGACTTACGTTATTTCATCGTAGTATTCCATTTAACTCCCTTACTTTGAGCTGCTTTTTCCTCAGCTATGTGCGTCGTTGTATTCCTGGTACACTCTTCCATCCACCTCTTCTATCAACTTCATTTTCATTTCCAAAGGATATCAAGTTATATACTTCACACAACTATCTTTTCTTTCATCTTTCTAGCTTTTTTAGGTGGTTGTGCCTCTTATTAACTTCCCAAGCCGAATATTTATTCGCAGAATTCTGGTGACCGACTCCATCTTAATCATTTTACACGTTCCTTATTTTTTAAAAATATTACTGCTCAACACTAGATTATATTTAAGTTATTATCCGAATCTCTAAACGTACCATAGCGTTGATAATCAAGAACGTGAAATCTATCTATCTAAACGAATCGATTTCCACAACATTTTCTACATATTATGATTTCTACATACTTAATGATTTCTCGTAACTAATTATCTCTTTTACGGTGTACACCAAGTTCTCTATCTTTGTTCAATTGATCATTATCGAGACCATACGTAATCTTCAACTGTTTTTAATTCATATGGCTACCAAAATGCTTGCAAATATACATGACAGATATGCCTGCATTTCTGCAATATTTTTCTGGTTCATCTTCGAGTTGTGTTCACTAGAAAAATCAAAGATGAAACTGTTTAATTTTATGAAGAAAACTTATCGGATATATTTATATCCAGTTATCATGCTTTTTTCAATGAAAATACTTTGATATATTTCCAATCACCAACGAACCCCCTTAAAAATATGTCAGTGGACCATAATGAAAGAACGGAAATCCGTAGTTAATTTAGATCCGACATTGAGGAATCAGTTTTTTTTTTGTACACAGACGTATCATAGTGTTTCATTGTCAAAACAAGATAAAGAGTTGAGTGAAAGAAAGAGAAATTAATATCAATAATAAATTTGATCAATGCTAAAACGCCACATCAAAATACGACTCTTTCATCTCTACTAAAATACCTATGTATTATGCAATATACATTTGTACCTATGAGAGGGATTCATTTTATCACACTCAAAAGTTATTGTAATTACTGCTACATTTAGCACCAGCTCTTCACGATGAGTACGATCTTAAAGAAAATTCTAAAAGCGGTGAGGGTACCCAGCAGACCGCGATGCCTTCAGTGATATCATAATATTATTGCACAGCATAAAAAAGTAGTTATTCTTTCGTCATATAATTAAAGATCAGATCCCAATGCATATTGCGAGATAATTAAGAATAACCCTATACAGACGTCGGATACATCTTGTCTGCCTGACATCCATCGACCATATTAATCACATCGCCATAACGGTTTAATGACCAAACTTCTACTACTAAAATACGACCACTGCACAAAGATATTTTGAGAATTTCCGGTGAAACTTTTAGCAATGAGATAATAAACAAATATTGAGTCACCTTATAAACATAAAGTCCATTTCTTAAAAGCCTTAGAGGGAAATAAGCAACCAACGATATAAAGAGCGATAGTGATATCTATAAAACCAAATCGTCAGGCGAAAATCCACTAAATTAAAATGGTTCATACATAAAAAAGAAATTGTAGGTCTACCGAGAAAATACAGGGAAAAAATAACCCCCAACGAAAAACACAGTACTTCATTCAATTCAATTCTTAAGCATTGTCAGTGGTAGACAAAATTAAAAGTAAATTTTGAATTAACATCATGCTGCAATTTTCCACCAAAATCAAACACAAAGCATTCTATGTTAAGGTGATGATCATTGATTTCCGTTATAATGATGGGTGTCGTGTCTCATAATCCATGCAACTAGGTAACATCATAGGTTTTCCTTAAAGGAAAGTCCTACTGACGAGCTATTTTCCATATCATTATTATCAGGGACGAAAAGGTTGAAAGAACTGTTTTTCTATGAGATAAATTTACTTTATAGACTGGAACGTAGCTGAACTTAGAAGTGTTTAATTGATAATAATTTTGCATGGCTATTACTGTTGCTTCCGTAGAGGATCTTAACTTTTTCTTATGAAAATATGCTGAAAGGAGGCCTAGTTATTGAATAACTAATAAGCTCTCCGTCAAATATTTTGAAATGTTAACTTGAAGCGTTTAAACCTATAATAATTGAATATGTTACCTTATAATTTGAATTTTAACGAAAATTAATCATGAAATAATTTAAAATACATAAGAAAAAGGCGAATACCAATAAATACACTTATTAAAGTTTGATATTTAGTGTATATCAGTGATTCCCAAACTTTTACGTTGGTGGCACCCTTCAAGTTACAAAGGTTACCCCTTTACAAAGGATAATAGATGCTCAACCGTAACTAGCCCTTAGGTTGGAAGAAGTGCTTCTATTACTTTTACCATTTACTGGGTATGAGAGTAACAAATTCAGCAGTTGGTCCAGATAAACATGTTTCGTTTTCCTGCAAGTGCTGCGACACAATGGTTAGGAACCACCGGTCTAGACTATCATTCCCTTATCAATATTTCTATATAAGTTTAAATTCCGCAGGCATTCTTATGAAAAAGTATAAAATCTCGGATTCAGCGATGTCTTTAATCGTCCAAGGGACGAATAGATGATAAAACAAATATTTTGTTCCTTTTCGTATTTTATGCCTCGCATATACCTTATGTGAGCAAGAAATAGAAATATTTACTTAATACAATACCTTATGCCTTTTTGTATGTCATGCGTTACTAAAAATACACTCTCAACACTCTGTTTGGAATGATATTTCTAAGCAAGTATGGACGCTAACTACTCAATAACATCCATTGTACTTGCTAGACGAACCATTTTAAACAATTCCAATTGTTAAAAGTCACAAAGGATAATTTTTTGCCAGCTTTTGGTGATTTGCAACTACCTTGTCGCCAGCGGCACATGGAGTCGAGCATGATACAGTAGCTGCATGAAATATATCGATTCTTTTCTCAGCTGAAAAGTGTTAGAGCCCTCGTGAATGCTTTTTGTTGTTGTTAGTGAGTTACAAAGTTTAAGAAAGAGTATTGTTCGAATTCAGCTGTTTAGGACCATTTCGTGCGGCCACTGAGCCTTTTATTAACCCCCTATATCTCCCAATCCCCTCAAAAAAGACAAACCTCTTTTTTCATTAAAAAATTAGAATAGCTGCTAAATTAGTTCTTTTCCTATTTTTATATCCGTCCCAAAATGGAATTTTTTAGTCCGGAAGGTAATTTTTTCCAATTTTATCAAATTCAAGGGATCTTTCCTCAGTGAAGGATACTCAAATTCCAAATTTCTCATTTTATTCATAAACTATGTACGTTGAGTGGCGAGTAGAGAAAAGGTAGCCAATTTTCAAAAGCCTACCTGAGTTTATTTTCAGTCTACTCCGGTAAAAAATTGAGTTTGAAGGCTACATTTTCAGCGATAAAAAACACTTCATCTTACAAAAACTATTTTAAAGTACTCAACTATAAATATACCACATTATCTATTCAAAAACTCCTTAAATATGTCTCCACTAAGTAAATTCAGCCTACTGGAAGTTGTATAAAAATGGTGCAATAATGCGTTGGTATTATAAATATTGGGTATTGTATTGGTATTATAAATATTGGGTAGTTTTATGTGATTTGGGACTGCTGTGTACAATGCTTAACAACTCGAAGTTGAATCCAGCTGCGTTAGCTGTATCTGCGTTACCTGCTCACTTGTGCGTCATATTTCATGTTTTGAAGTCAACTACGCGTAATTAGAAGAAATCCTTGGAAGACTAATGGAAGTTGGATTTGGAATTAATTGAGAAAAATCGTTACGTTCAAAAGATGAGTTGGGTGAATGTTGGATGAGCCGGGAAGAGGGATAGCTTTTGGATAGATTAAAGGGAGGCATAAAATTGCAGAATTGAAAAGAAAATATAGGAAATATGAATTGATTACAAATGAGGATTCAAAAATCTAAACACAAAATTTATTGATTTTCTTATGTTGGTTAGATTTATGGCCAAGTTTGAATGATTCATATCTCATTATAAAATGTGGCGACCAAAAACTGGTCATTTACCGAATTAAAAGGCAAGCCACCATAGAGAAGTGGCTTTGAAAGTTAGAGTACGAAGATTTGCGTAACACTCAATGCAATCATCGATAAACGCAAAATGGAAGGGTCAACGTACGCCTTTAACGTCCTACCGATAGAAGAATCCCCATTAACTACCGAGTACGGAACCTTGCCATGTGGTTTGTGAAGTTGCTGAGCCAAAACGCCCCTAAATCCCAGTTTCAGGGCTTCTTTGATTCAGGTGCAATTTTCTAACATGGTTTACTCAATTTCTGTAAATTGATAGGCAATACTTTCTAAGGAAATTGGAGATTTATAGGTTTTTTCCAAATGCGATCGAGAGTTCAAACGGATATGAGGGCGTTGATATCACCCACGTGAAATAGATTAAAGCTTAGTTTTTACTTCTGTTTGTGGCATGATTCTGTTTCAAAATAATTATATTATCACACAAGTGCACATCAGAACGTTTACAAGCTTTATACAGCATAAAACAAGGTATATAAATTTCCTTCTCACAATGCTTAATTTTAATTTCTTTCCCATTGAATTCAACGGCCCATTTAAGCTGATCATCAATAAAATAATACTTTTCTGAAAGCGAAAATCAGCACGATTTTATGTTTTATTGGAAAGTTGAAGCAATGCCAAATAAGTGACAAATAAAATTCATAAAAGAAATCGGAGAATCAATTCATCAAAAAGTGACTGGAAGAGGTACTTTCGAAAAACTTTTACATCCATTCTTTGTCTTCCCTAAGTGTCAGTTACAGCGTTATGGAGCACTGCAATGTCGTAGAGAGGTTTCTCCAGATTTCAAATTCTTCGAAGGAAGCGGTGACCTTAGTCATCAAGCGCAAGTTTATGTCATTCAGGTCAGCCAATTTTTTTTACTCATCCCGAAAGAGCGCCTTACACGTCTGTTTTACAAATTATATTCAGAACCCGACCTGTTACCTCTACTCTGATAGTTTGCCCAGATTTTCAGAGCAGATTTTACCCTCACGAAATTTTATTAGATAACCCCACCATTCTCAAACACAAGTGTTACCTTACAATATTTTCCAGAAAAAAACACTGGTGCCATTGAGAAATTAACTGCATTTTTGTGCATTACATTGGCGGACATTAATTGCTTAAAACTAAGTCATCTCTAGCCTAACGTATCAACCCAATCTTCTGGTAAAAGACAGCACTGGATGCTATTGAATTTACTTGGATGTATATACGCTACAATTCCAAACACCTTTGCTTTCTCTGACCTTAGAAGTAAAATAATTTAAGGAGAATTTCATCTCATACTGGTATGAAATTTATTATCCAGAATAAAGAACAAATAGAAATGAAGCTGATAAAGCTGTGGGTTACGTCTATCTCATATTTTTATTTTCTAAAATCGATGGGTATTTTCATCATAATCACCACATGAAAAACTTTCGATATAATTTTTTCAATTAGTCTATAATATTTTGCAGACCTCATGAAGCACACGATTTACATTTCGGAAATTTTAAAAAGCACTGACCGCAATAATAAATAAATAACTGAAGGCATTGTAAGGCAACGATTATTTGGATAACTAAGCTAATGGCAGGAGGATATTTACGAACTCCAGGTCTTTTATGAATTTAAAACACATACTAGTTGCTCAAATACTATGACAGCGTTTATAACTATCTAACCCTCCTAGACGCGAAGTTGCATATAACGTCAATTAGCGCTTAATCGATGGTAACTATTTCCACCTTTCATAAAAATACTACCACACTTAAAATAAGTCAGTTGAAAATATCGAATCTGGTAAATTATTGCTTTATAAATACATTATTTTTCAAGATTTGTCGACTTTATAAAAGCGGAAAGAATAGGTAAATTTACAAGGTCACTAAGTTACAAGAGACTACCTACTTGCCTAAAAAAGACTTTTTCAATCGATTTCGAACCGGATATAATTGAATGAAATACTTCAACTCTAGGGAGACATTCAATTAAAAAAATTTTAAAAAATGAATAAAAACTACATTAGGTTGAATAGATGCATGAAATGAAACTGCTTTGCTCGGTTTTTATCACGCCAATTACCAAATAAAAAAGACATTCAAAGCCCCCATTTCTTAATCAAATCTTCATAATTTAATTCACCAATCCTTAATTTCAACACTCGGTCACGTTCAGAAAACGGTAATGGTCGTGATATTCTAATCCCACCCTTTAAACAATTCAAATTATTCATTTCCTTGCAAGCAGGACAATCCAGAGTGATGAAAAAGAACAAAACCGCATCTTCCGGAGTAGTTTTGGAACCAAAATCAAAATAAAGACGCACAGAGAACGAATAATCATGGAAATTTCAGCTATTTTTAAAATACTGGAATGGAGGATCGAACTATTTTTGCAAATTCGTTACATACGGGATTTCCTTTGCTTCATAAATTTCTTATATTCTCAGATCTCTTATTTTCCCTCAGGTCAATTTTCAATAATTGAAAGTGAATTATCAGGTTAGGAGGCATGGAAATAAGGGAATAATAATTTCTGTAAAATAGGTACTGTAAAAGCTGAGATTATTATATTCATTGCTCTCTCATCAATCGCGTTTGCCGCGCACAAAAACTTATATGACTACCACGTCAAAATCATGTCAGCTGTGGGTGAAAGGAAAACGAGGATTTCCTGCTTCAATTTTAGGTGGTCTGAAAGGTGAAGCATAAGAACAAAAAAGACACAGGTGAGAATAGTAATAAATAAGCACTTGGTAAGCAGGCGTTCATTCAAAAGGCATATAATAAATACTAACATAAGACATATAAAAGACAGAGGGACGTGTTTCAGAGTAATGTCGTTGAGGCAAAGTATTTCTTCGTATCTCAATTCCGTTTTATTTCGCAGAACCCTGCACTTATCCTCGCAGAGCTACACTTGGAACAGAATGAGAGACAATTAAATTCAAGAAACGCCAAATGCTTCAACTTAAACTCTTGCCGGGGTCATAGAAAGGCGGGAACTAAATTAAAAACCCTGATAATTAAGGCGAATTTAACGCGCCAGAATTCCTACTTCGTCTAAGTCGCTGGTTTCTCACAAGCCGTCACTTTCACTCCAGTTTCTTCCATTATAATGAGAGAGGTTAGAGACGAAGGAATAAATGAATTTAAGGCAAGGTCCCTGCTAGTCACACATATTGATGCCTTTCTTCCACTTCACCAGGATGGTCTCAAAGTTTCAAACCCATGAGACATTGCCCACAGCATCGCTGACACCGGAGGCTCTTCTCTTCAGCGTTCACCCTCGCTCAGGTCAACCAGAAGCCATTCCCACTAAAGACATTTCTCAGAAACAAGACGTCCGATTCGCAGTCTTCCAAACACTGCCCCACCACTAACATTCAATGCAATTTCAAGATTATAATAACTGTAAGCGTATAGTTATCATCCTCGCCTATTAAATTCCGAAATGCGATACTTTTCAATATTACTGAATGCGTGATAAACGTTGAGAGTATTATAATCAATGAAAAGCTACTAGAGATCTTTTAAGGCTCTTTTCCTGAGTTCCCGAAAGTAGATTAACTTATTTCATGCCCTACTATATGATGTATCAATATTTTTCATGCTATAGTAAAATCACATTTCCGGTTTAAAAACCACGATAGAAAACCTTCAAGTAGTTCAGGGACTATTTATATGTAGAGGACGCAATACTGATATCATGGTTGTAAAGTTATTACCAATATAATTATTAAATTAGGAGGTTAACTATAATAAAGTGAAAATGGAAGTAATTAAACAACTATAGCAATTCCGTAATATCAATGAAAAAAATTCCATTGCATTTAATTTGCGAATCGTCTAAAGAAGGTAATTAAATGCTATAGAGGAGATGTGCCTGGAAAAAATTCACATTAAGGATTTCGAAATGCAGAACGCAGAATTCGCTGCTCTCAGAACTAATTTCGAGAGATTAAAAAAAGTAGGAATAAAAAACCCTCGAGAGACAGGAGCGTAATAAAGGCCATAAGAGAGGGGAAGAAAAAAATGGACAAAGAGAAGGTGGCAGAGGGAAAATGAAATATGAACGAAAGACGGACCCCTTGGGAGCCGCAATAGCGTTCCATAACCCGCTGACTCTCATTTCGGAGAGAAAAGGAATTCAAAAGGCAACTAGCGACTTTTACCGTAGCATTAAATTCTTAAGCAATACCGCCCCGAGTTAACTCATTCACTCATCAGAGTGATCATAGCATCGTCATTCCACCATTTTCCTCGGCTTCCCGTTCTTTTGACAGCATTTAAAACTCGCTCTCCCACAAGTCTTATCACATCCAAGCCTCCTGTAGTAATTCCGTATCACATTAACTCTGTGCTTATGATTCAGTTGCTGAACATGATAAATGGCTCGAGGACTGAAGGAGGTTGCTAAGGAAGACATACCGAGCGCTGTTAAGGAACAGGAAGAGGCGGGAAGAGTAGGAGAGGGTGGAAATGGTGGGGCAAAGGAAGGGAAGCGAGGGGATTTGAGGGTGGGGGCGAGGATGAGAAACAGTTTGAGGAAATCCTAAAGAAATGCAGCTGCAATTAAAGCGAAGAGTTGGGCGTTTAAGGATTGGCGACACGCGAGGTATGGCGCTTTATGGTAGAGGGAGGAATGAAGCAGAGGAAGGGTGGAAGGAGGAGATGGGAACAAGGGTGGGAAGAGGGAGGCAAAGGGGTGGGAGGCGACGTGGGAAAGGAAGTACTCGGAGGAAATTAAGGTTGGCGATGAGAGTAAGTGGGAAGGGGTGGACTGGGAAGCCAGAGGAAGAAGGATGGTGCCAGAGGGAAGCGTGGAGTTCAAGGGGACGGGAAGATGGGGAAGAGGGGTTTGGTAGAGGGGAGGAAAGCAGTCTGGAATGAATGAGAAGAGGCATACTTAGAGCGCGAATTCTAGAGAGAGAGTGTGGAAGCGGAAGGAGAGGGGGATATCAAGAGGGAGGGAAGAGTTAAAGCTGAAAGTGTACCAAGAGGCACATCTTATGTGTCAAGGTTGTCGTACAAGAATGAAGTTTTCAGAGCCGCAATTGCCGGACTTTCACTCTCATTGAAGTCTAGTCATGTATTTAATTCAGACACTAGGAACCATTACATTTAATTCGCTTTTTTAATACGAGTAATCGAAGCACACAGCCTTGTCCCACATCATAAATCACTCCAAGAATATTTTAGCCAATTTTATTGATTACGGCTGAAGCAGCTTAACATTTCTATTTCAACCTTGTGCTTTACTTCAACCCATTTTTTCTGTATTCTTCAGTAAAAAAGCAAGTAGCGTCACGCAGTGGTCTCATTGCACGGTGTGCATAGTAGAAAAAGTGCAAACTTACGATATTTTAGAATAATTAATGTCAACATGTCGAAATAAAAGCCATGTATGATATATTAGGCTAAGAGTATTGGCTAATACTATTGGATCAATCTGGATGTCAATTTTTCAGTAATAAGAAAATTATCTGCGCAAGCTACAGATTTTTTAAAATCATTTATGCATTAATATGATAGAAATTTTTTAATATTATCATATAAAAGCTTTTCCTCACCTATAGCGTATACATCTACAAACTTATTACCCAGTGAGTCGCTAGCAAGGCATCAGTCTTGAAAATACGTAGCCACTTGATGCCATTAAACTCGAAACCTGAAAATGCAGCTACCTAAATTATATCTTGCCTGAAAATGTTGTCTATGACATCAGTGAATTTGATGATATAATTTCGTAAGACATGAAAGAATCCAACTTAAAAGTCGCTTTCTTATGGAAAAAAACTATCAACTTGTTTTAGAAGGAAATGAAGTGATAACATTCAGAAAAAAGGGAAATAAATTTTCAAATGCAGACTGAAGTTGTCTTCCTCACTACTATTTTCGAGGCCTCTCTCTTGAACCCAGATACTGCAACTTAGCAAACATGTAGTTCTCATTGATGAGAATGTAAGTGTCATTTATCTTAAGTAAACTTAATTCAAAAAAGTTAATAATCGATTCTATACTAACTACCATTTTCCTAAAATTTCTTATTGACACTTATTCATGAGGAACTAGTTTCAAAAACATGGAAAAAACGCTCACGTCACGCATTGCTATTGCCTATGCCACTTAATTAGTAAAACGTATTAGCTGGTGCAATATGTGAGCAATTTAAACGTAAATGAATTATTTCTCTTCATAAGATGCTTCAACGATGAGTGATTTTAAGAAAAATGATCATAAATTTCAACATTTGACACATACAGCTGATTTTATTAGGTAGAGCTCCATTTTTTCCTATAAGCAATAAAATTTAAGATAAAGAATGAGCTCATCACAACCTTCATTTTTAAATGCAAGTCATTTTGGTTCTGGTTGACCGAAAAATAACAGTTAGCTAACTAATAATGATTATTTGAAGTAACAGTACCTCACGAGATGCAGTGTGAGGAAATCATGCTGACTATTGTAAGATTTATCTCACACATTACCACAAGCGTTTTATTCTAAGTACGACACGTTGTGCCTGGTTAGATTATTGTCATATCGTACCAATAATTTCCACTTGATGATACCCCATCATGAGGTTCAAGCGTTTTTTATCTGATGATGGCTAAACAGCCCGAAAAGCGTTGAGAGTCAAATAAAACTTTTGTGGAAAAACGCAACATCTTTCAATCGTCAAGGTGCTTACTAGATGAAAGAAAAAAATTTGCAGAGTACTGCAGCGCGTGTGTATTCACCCATGCACCACGACATTCTGAAACTAAACATATTGAACCTCATATGATCATGAAATGTCCAATAACACAATTAAATCAATTATGAGAATTGAAACTATAATTTTTCAATCAAATAGTGGTGTTAATTGATATTACTGCAGGACTGAGAACCAAAACAGTGAACCCTTAGCGATAGGCCTAATGCTCATGATCGTCATCACAATATCTGATACGTTATGAAGGTATAGAAAGCACGAGAGCCACATTCATGCGAAAAAAGTCGAACTTACACACACGAGTCTCATAACAAAGGAACACACGGCTGAGGGGAAAGTGTGGCTTGTGCCAAATACAATGGACAGCATCAGACATAATAAATCAATCATAAAATATGCATGATCAATTCTACGCATGCAGAGTATCAGGTTGTTATCTGAACTTGACCAGCCGAGGAACATATCTTTAATGCCACTGTATAAAACATTTATAATCAAATTAGACCCTCTACTGATTTGTTAGCTCTTTTGGTTCTCGTTAATGACTATTCAGAAGAAAAGAATCAAAGAGAAACTTGCGATATTATTTCCAAAAAAAGTATTCCAAATAGTTATACCATTATTGCACTACCAAGCTCAATACCTAGTGACGTGCATCTTTGCCGAGCAGCATGGCCGCAAACAATAGACTAACTAAAGTAATAAAGGATAAATTCATCGATTTTAATAAATTAGGCAAATCAAATAGCAAATTCCGATAAATGAAATATAGAAAAGTTAAAATCCTAAATGAGATAAAATAAAGCTTAGATAGATACTAAGGTGATAGAGCGTCAAAATAAAAAAGCTTGTGCTGAATCATAACAACTCACGGTCAGTCATAGTCCGATGTCTCGTACTTCTAAGAAACTTTTACGTCCTCCGGCATATGTTACGCCACTCACCTAGGAAGAAGAAAATGAAACTGTCAAACTCCAAGTACATGAACAGCAGATTCATTTTCAATGCTTGAAACCATTAACAAAGGTGAGATTATGTAAAATACTTTGAGTTAAATATTCTATTCTTTCACACTACTAAAAATGAATGATTAAAGTAAAATCAAAGTTCTTAAGATGTACAACCATCACAAAGGGTATTTGATTTGCTTACGAGAATTTATAGTTTTAGAGCACAAAAATGACCACACAAGTATCAACTTAGACTGAATTTCTACGAAAGATTTGTTTACTGAATTTCATCCAGTGTATCTCATGTAATATATTATTTTTCCGTGTGTTGTGGAGTAAATTTAGCGCCAAGTGTCATGAAATACGGAAGAATCAAGATAGAAGGAATATGATGTTAACAATCAGTATGTTTATACATTACGTAGAAAGTCAATAAAATAAATACTTCCAGAGTGTCATCGTCATATTTTCCCACAGAACACAGACATGAGTGTGGAAAGAAAACTCTTACTCAAACTCAAATTCCGATATGCATGCATATTTAGCGTTCCACAGAACTCCAGCATCTACACCAAGCATAAGTAAAACAAATCGAAAGGATATTGCTGGGTTTTAAGTCTGGCATAAAATTACACAAACACTGTTGGTCGTAAAACCATTCCACTGGATGTCATAGCACTTTAACAGCTCTACATGGATTGCAGGAATTCCCATTCACACCATCGCCGAATGCACGAATAAAACACGAATCGCACTCCTGCAAATGAGTCACTGCGACACGAAGGCAGCGCGGCGTTGAATTTGGAATAGAGTTTCCAGGAAGGGATTAGTAGATTTCATCGAGTTAGCAGAGCCATCTATTCCCGCCTTCAGTCCTCCACCCAACACGCCTCAACTTCCCCTCCCTTTCCCACAAAGCCCTGTCCTCTTCTGTCCCCTTCTTTACATTTCTTGATCCTCTCCCCTCACCCTCGCCGCGGATATCTCTCTTGTCCCGCTCTTATCTTATTTCCCCCCGACTTCATCCTCCCTCTTCCAAACCGTATCCCCAACCCTTTTGCATCCCACCACGTTTCCCGCTTTTTGAAAACAATAATTTTAGCATTTAATCTCCCAAATACGTGATATAATTCATGAGTAATAGTTTGCACCTAAGTTATGTTTTGAAGTTATAGTTAGCTCATATTTTTATTCCCATTTAAATATCATTCTAGCGAGTACAACTTTGCTTTTGACGCTCCATGTAAGAATGTTAGCTAAACATCGACGGTTTATATAAAAACATTAAAATTCACCTGCATAAATGCCTCATCGTGCTGGGAGTTGAAATTTTAGACCTCACAAAGAACTTGAACATGCCGTATTAGGATAAAGTAAATACTACTTGCATCCCCGTATTGACATTTCCGCCTCCTTTTTCTAAAAATGAGCACGAAAATGGACTTACAAAATAAAACAAGCTTATCATGCATCAAAATATAAATGGATTTTCGTTAAAGAAACAAATTCAAGAAATCAACATCCAATGTAAAAATGCAAAATATAAGGGAAAAAATGATGAAAGGTAAAGGCTCAAAAGTATTAACCCTACTTCAGCGAATTGCTTCAAAAATACCCACTTCCAATTCTTTAATATGTCTAATTTGCTCGCATCTTCACCCTTTCCTTATCTTCTCTTCAATTCTCTCCATTCCCAGCTCCTATTTCTCTTCATCACCTCCCCCTTACCCTTTCTGCCCTAATCTCCTCCCATTCCTCCGACTCCTTTTCCCCCTCCGCCCCTTACGCTCCCATCAAACCTCCACCTCCCCTCCTCCTCCTCGCACAGAAAGCGTCCCTTCCTCCGACCCGTCGGCCATTTCCCAATCCCCACTCCGACTTCCAAGTCACGGGTGCACTTTATTCTCGACTCGAGGGGAGAATTGGAGTGTCGCCGCTGTAAAGGCATTTAAGAGTTTAGGGGAGAAAAAGAAGATGGAGGCATTAGAACGGAGTGGGGAGGGAAGTGTGGGGTGGGCAGGGAGGAGAGATGAGAGGAGGGTGGAGAAGGAGGGGGTATTTTGCCGAGGAGGGGAAGGAAGCCCGGGGAAGACGGGAGGAAACGGAAGGAAGCTTCGGAAAAAGGATTCCTGAGCGAGGGAGGAGGGCAGAGGCAAGTTCACTTTAAGGGCATTTAAGGGTCACGGAAAAGAAAATACCTCTGGAAGCGTCGGAGTAAGAGCCGGGAACGCCAGGCGGAGGAAGACACTGGTATTGCATTGCACCGAGGAGCATCAAGAGTGAAATTCACTCGAGCACTAAAAGGATAAGAGTATTGACGAGGAAGGAGTAGATGCGTAGGAAATTTTACTCAAGCAAAAAAAATACGAGTGACCTTCATCTATTCTGGAAATACGCTGGCCATTTGTACTTCTTATAGAATTGAGAATTCAAGATTTCAGCCAACGCAAGCATATGCCTTTTTCCGTTCCTTATTAAAAGTTTCCTTTAGCAGTGACATAAAAAAGGCCTTCTAAAGGAAAATAATTTTTAAGGGAATTAGATTTGAAAATATATTGGTATAAAAGATACTCACAGAAAAATGTAACCGTGACGCAGGATGCACAATGTATTGCAATTATTCGGAGAATACTTGCTAGCTGCAGAAATTTGGGACGACTCGTGATATTTACACCTGCTTAAATATTTAGATTGCTAATTTTAGTAAATGTGCATTTTCATAAAACGAGGACATAAAATTTAATTAAGCGTTAATAATCCTGATATTTACATTAAAAGCAGGCAGTATATTAATTAGTGATTCTATAGCGAATCCCCACGAGGGCCGGTAAGGGAACATGATTGTGACCTCCAAATGGAAGAAAATGCAAGGATATGGGCTTTCCCACTAGACTTTACTTGTGACATTTTTCCTTATCAATATAGCATATTATTCTACCGCCTTCTTGAATGTACACAACTTCTCGTAATCCCCTTTCTCTCCTAGCCAGTCATTTTTTCCTCTTCTGTCAAATATACTGCCTCCAAATCATTAATCTATGCAATCAATTTCCCGCCATTAGGACTTGCGGTCGTCTACTCTTCCTTGGATTACTGCGACGGTATGCATCTAAGGAATACACTCCATCTCCGCACTTTAGTGTTCTCCACATTATTCCTTGTTACCAGCCGTAAAACAAACAAGTTAAGAAGCTGCCTTTTCAACTCAAGCACCTTCTTATCTCAAATTACGCACGTCGAACTTCATCCGTCCTTGGTCATACTGCCCCCAAAATAGGTGGAATAGCATTCTGGTACTCATTTCCTCCACAGAATAACGTTTTCCTATTGCTCCTATCCTGTGCGTAACAGAATATTTTCATCCGACTAGTTTACGTGTTACACCCCTAACATCCACTGAATTCAGGAATCCGTGTAGATGCACCTAGTCTTCCGTTTTAACTGCAATATTACCGATGAAAAAGTGTGAATTTATTCCCTTTCCTCCCCAATTTTCTACAACTTTTGTTTGCGCACTTACGCTTGTCTCTATCAATGATGTAATAGCCAAAATGGCGAATGGTTACAACTCATTCTCAAGTAATTCATAATAAATTCATCGATTTACGTTTGTCATCTCTCAATTCTACTAAATGTTTTCCGTAGTTCACTTTTACACCAACATCACAAAGAGCAAACAATATCAACCATTTTTAATTCGAAACCTGATAAGGCCTATTAAAAGGCACCTATAAAGTGCAAATAAGAATTGGAGCTTTGGCAATTAGGTAGAGTAGTCTGGAAGCATTTATAATGCTATTATTTCTCTTTTACACGACTAACGACACAAAATTAACAGTTATTGGGATTCTATGGCGATAACACTATAACCTCGATGCTGAAACACTAAAAAAATGCTAAAAGCATCAAAGCATTAAAGAAAAAAGAGCAAAAATACCTTTCCAGTACCTCATGTTTGAAATTTGCAAGCATTTTGTGAGGCAGGTGTGTATTTTCTGGAACCTGCTTAACGATAAAATTTTGGTGTTTCGATGCCATTCTTCCCCGAATTCTCCAGACAAGAAAGCGTGAAAACGCCCTCTCGAGGGGAAATGAGAAGCGAACGTCAAGAACCGCCTACATAAGGAGAGCGGGAAGGCGTCGCACTCACTCCCACCCAGCGACATGGGAGCCTCACACGCCTCCCACCAGCCCAGCCTTCCGCCCACGCCACTTGCACGGCCCCTTTCCCTACTTCGGACCCTCCTCAGAGGAAGGGGACAGCGCAGACGCATCAAGCTCACAGCATCCCTCGCGACCGCTCACTCTGTGGACCTGCACGCTCTTCGCATATATTTCGTTGCCAGCGGGTCATGCATAAACTACGTTACGCTGATTTTCCACTTTTTTCAACCGGTTTCCTTTAATGCTACATAACATTCTTTATTGTTCACTGTCTCCTAAGTACAAATGGCTGCCAATGAACACACATTTTCTTCTGTGAATGGTTAAAGAGACATTCATCTACATCCACATTTTACCCTACGAGCCACCACAAGGGTGAGTGACAGGGGGTGGTAGGTCACCAGCCATGACGTTAACTTTTAGATGAAAGAAAAACTCAGTTCATAATGAAGTATGGTGAGTCATGTGTTTGGAAGACAACAATCACACAAATCAGTTTCTACACTCATTTCCGCTTCGCTAACATAATTTTGACATTACTTCAACTTTTTCTGATGTCTCCAGGCTGTGGATGGGAGACATATTAAAATATACGGATATATCAGAATCACTATCAACACGCGAGCTAAATTTGTTTATGAGATGGCCCAAAAAAACTCAAATACGGCCACTAAGACATATATTTTCCGTCGCAATTTCCATTAAAAGTGCATATTTTTATTTCGTCTACATTTTTTATGAGTTCTCGACATTGTCACTACTATAATCTATCCCTGTGCTGTTCTCCATTTTCACTCCGCAAACGCTTCATCAAATTTTTCCTGATTATATTCCGCCGCCTATAAAAATGATGGAGCATAAAACGCCAAAAAAATCACTTCCTATAAGTGCCTAATTTGGCATCTCCACAATAATTTCTATCCATGGACATAAATAATATATATAAACAGAGGCATGAAGAAAAGAAACATTTTTCGCCACTGAATCAATCCTAAGATCGGTTAAGTGTAGACCTCCATTATTCCCTCTTCTATGCTAGGTCGTTTATTTACCTGCATTCCTTTTTACCAACATCCCTCATTTTTTGTGTGAGAATATTCTCACTTGGTCTTCCCCGCAGGTTTTATCCTCCAATTTTGCACTCTAGTAAGTTTTTTTAACAAATACCTAATTTTTGTCTCAAGACGTACCCCATCCAACATGCTCATCTTTGCATGGAGAAATTAAGAAAAAGTAGTTTCGAAGAAATGAGAAAGGCTTAATTTAACCGCGTAAATAGTGGGTATTCCTTTCTACGAACCACCCAAACCGTTTTGGGAATCAACACCCTAATAAGAGTAGGTACATAACCTTGAATGATAGGATGCCCAACAATAACCTTTTCAATAAACCATATTTTCTCTCGAGTAGAATTATTGATGAGGTAGCCAAAATTAAAAAGTACTTGCATATGATATAAAAGCGTTTGAAAACATGTATGCCAACGTTTGTCCACTTCACGCAATACAGATTCCGAAGATTATATTTACAACTAATGTTGACGGTTGAATACCGGAATGTATGAAAAAATCTTGACAGATTGAAAACATATTCGAAATCATTTCTCAGGAGAAAACTTCTATCACGGTTCTGACTCAAGGAATAGGATTTAAGAAATTTGATATAAGCTATTCAGTGCATTTTGTATAGAGACAATATAGTAAACGATTGAATTCCCGAGTGTTTACGTGCATTATATTCGCTACAGTACAGGCAACTTGTCTGCATATTTTTCATGAAAACTCTATTATTCATCATGTGCGTTCAACACAAACTCTCATCATAATCACAACGCTGATAATAAACCACATCAAAGCCTGAATCATGAATTATAGAATTTGCATGGGAAATAACTAGCTGTTTGCTCCAATTCATAATTTATTAAGGCATTGCATAAATGCAAATCACGCTCTCGTACCGAGATCGAATTTTATTCTACGCATTAATGAATGCAGGGACACAGGGAGCATTATAAATGAATACCTTTCACGGAACAGACAAAACAAGGTAATTTTAAATTAGGTGCAGCAAATAACCCATATTCCCGATCGCTGACATTGAATAATTATCTTTGAAATAATGCAGAGTATATCGATATTCCAAACTCTACCTCAATATTAGAGCAAAATATACTTTAATATCGTGCAATATACTTTAATATCGGAAATTGCGCAATTCGTGGCGCTATATGATTCGCATACACGAAACAGCAAATTTTCTACATGCTCTTCAGCCACAGTAAATCTGACAAAATGGCGTAAAATGAAAGTTCTTCAAAATGGTGTGAAAAATACAAATTGACCAACGCATCGCCTTTTTATCGTAATAATCATATATTTACCCCATTATTATAACAAAAGCACAGTAAAATAAAAGACATCTTGTGGTACTTCGAATAAATTTCAAAATGTCCTCACTTGATTTGCAGCATAAGTAGTTAGATTGGAGTGTTCTTTTCCATATATATCTTCATTTGGTCCACAATGTTCTTCACTGTTCAATTTAATTTTTGATGAAAATTAAGTTTCAAAAAAGTCAATACTGGGAAGCTAAATCAAAGGTAATATTTATGTTTTCTGCATTTCACTTCGTTATCCCCGATGACTAAGGTTTAACACGAAAACTAGCCATAATTAACGCTCCTGGAGTCAATGGTCCACCAACTAGAACACATTTTTAAAAACTTGAAAAGAAATAAATCGATCCTTTTGATTTTCAACCTTCGATAAGAAAATAATACGGTTCACGGATTGTCCTAAGATGCGAACAATTGCTTCCTTTTAGAATTCGTACATGAAGGCGTGAAGGAAGTAATTACAATACGAGGGGGGTAACGTAGTAGGGATACGGTGAAAAGAGAAGAATACAGGGAAAGTGGGAATTGGAAGGGAAATAAATGTGTAAAAAGATGCAGAGGGGAAGCACGGTGAGACTTTCCTGGCCAATTACATCCCACTTCCCCGCCGCGAGGAACGGGAACCACAAGTGCGCTCTTCCCACGTTTCCTTTTTCCTCCGTAGCCCTCACTACCCGGACTCCCTCCTCCCTTGACCCCAGGCCCCTTCTAACTGCTGACCACGACCGCTGCGCGCAGGACTCCGCACGCACCACCTCGCCCAACGACCATCTCCCCACCCCTCCTGTCCCACACCTACGACCGATAAACGCGACCGCATCCACTCGAGAGACCGCGGGAACTTGCCTTATTAAAGAAAGAGTAGAAAGCCCAGATTCTTCGGGTCATTTCCATCGAAGGAACATAAGTGTCGCGATCACCACTCCGTCAATGGTGAGGAACCAATGTCTAGAAATTAGGTCGATGAATATAAAAATCTTACGTCTCTAGGGAAGACAAGAATGAGAAAACTCACAGTCGACGAAGGTAAGTTGCTTCAGACGAGATCAGGAAAGTTTACACCCATAAATTATCCGAGTAATGCCAAGTATTCCGAGATATCCGAGAATCAGTTTTTCAACAGTTAAAAACTTAGCCTACGTTTACAATCAGACCGGAATGCAACCACGAGGGCAAAATAGATTAACAATATTCATTATAATAGCAAAATAAAACCATAATCTAAGGTGAATCATGTTCTGATGCGAAATTCAGGATCATAGCTAACTGAATAAGAATTGATCTTAAGGTTGAAGGGTTTGCTTTGAGGAAGCTCGATTTAATAAGAAACAAGTCTTAGTATTTTCTTCTCTCTTTATTGATACCTCGACCGGTTGCATTTTCACCTCATTTTCAAAAAAAAATTTTCAATTTCTCTCTTTAAAATGACGTGAAAACATCTAAACCTGTCAACGTAGCAAAAATAGTGAGGAAAATACTGATTTCTGTTTCTTATTATGGCTAACAGAAACCTATAACAGAAATCTATACATGTGTTCCAATGCTGAAACACTTAAAGAACATTTTCTGTTTCATGGAAAAAGTTGTGAGAATAAAACTAGCTTCCCATTCTCTGGCTACACCTATGAGTGGCATGGAGTAGCCAGAGAATATAGGGTGAATCGAGTTAGGGGGATGATAAGGGTATTGGCAACCCATCCCGAGGGCACGGGTTCGAATCCCGGTAATTTCCCGTCGGTATACCTGACTCTACTGAAGAGAAAAAGGTTCAGCAAAACGCCTCCTGGTAATAGTTTGTACTGGAAGTTTTGCGACATGTTTATCTCACAAAAGTTATTGCGAGATATGGTGCTATTAGTCTTTCCAGATAGACGACTTTTAAGTAACTAGTCTTCTATCCTTTTCAGGATAAGACGTATTAGTTTATTTCGTAGAAGAATCGTTTCAGCATATTTTTATACAGCAATTGCCTATGCAACATAAATCTAGCCATTATTGCCCGATCCGTGGCTACAGCGGTTTACAGCAGTGAAAGGTTTGTGGTTTCGAAATAATTCTTGGGCATGTGAGTCTCGATCGTCTCGATTGATTAAGTTTTAGGATATAACCTGGTCATTTGGAGTTCTGCTACCACTAATTAATGCCTCTTAAGCTTTACACTCATATCATTGTTTCTTGAGTAAAGATGACTTAGGAAAACAAAAAAGGATATAGGAATACGAGGTGCTATCCTCCCTATTATCTTTAAGGATAATTAATAGCAATCATAAATTATATTCTTTAAGATAAAAGCAATCACTAAGTTTATGATGATCGGAAGCATGAGATATGGAAAAAATAATTTGCCTCCCGCTTGGCCGCAAATAAAAGAAAAGTGAATGTTAACTCCTGCTCTAACGAAAATTTCATTGAAATGATGTGTTCATGCGCCTGCATATACAATTTATAAAGTCAGAGGGCTTAAAATTAAAATCTCGACACGAGGGGTTAACCGTTCTGAAACTTCTCAGCAATATACTAGTGCAACAGAGAAGTTTCCTGAAAAGGTTTCGTAGTGTAAAAAAGTATGAAAGCACAGCATAAAATTATGATCCTATCATATTACCCTTCTCCATAAAAGGTTTTTCAACATTTTATTTGAGTTTAGGAAAAATCGACTTCTCCGATGGAAAAATCAGCTTTTACATTAAGTTGAGATATTTCATTTTGAGGCAGGCTTTTTCCAAGACGGCGCTTTCTCATCGGTCGGTTTTCAGTCATCGCTGGCTTTAATAAGAGTGAGATACGAGCTGCCACGGGAATTTATTACATTCTGGAAAGAAGGTTGATGAAAATTTTCCTTGCCGCGTTCCGCAGCAGGTAGGTATATGAGATAACAAAACTGTAATAGATATCATCAGGGTCTGAAAAAAAATGACAAAACAGGCGTCAAATAAAATGCTTATGAGCCCATTTTTTCGCAAATTTATTTTCTCGCACAATTACCACAATATTTGAGAGAGATCATCACTACCACATCAGAGAATAAGCCACATATTTATTAACAATGAAGAGCAAAAAGATGTATGCATTTCTTTCAAGGAAAACATCCTACAAAAATGTCTGCATAGGAGTATTCGATGATTAGAAGATCGTAGATATTTTTAAAGCATCGATACACTAGAGCAAGTGATTAATCCGATTTCCAAGGATTTTCCCTATGTGACTGTGAAGAAGAGGGTGTAAAAACGTTCCTTACATTGATAAAACACTTAGACATGAGAAAATAAAAGCGTAGAAAACTGCTTATGCCATTTTTTCAAGTCAAATTCGCTCTGGAATGGGATCAAATTGTTTCAAGGCGGCAATACTTTCCTCGGGCGCAATGGGTGGAAAAGAAAAACGCGGGGCCATAAATTTCACAAACGACGTCCCGGACACGGCAGGGGACATCCGCCGCCGAATCCCGGCTTTCGGCAACGCGAAGACGAATAAAAGGAGGGAGGAAGGAGAGGGGAAGAGTGAAGAGAGGGGGAAAAGGAGGTGGAGAAGAGAGAGAGAGAGAGAGGACGTTCGTGGGAAAAGTCAAAAACCGAAGGAAGAGTCTCTCGGAATCGCCCAAGTCTCATCCATTTTGCCTCCTTCAATAATGCATACGGAAGCACTTTCTAACAGCGTTAAACTTTGACTTGCCAAATTGTTAGTCAGTCCCGCTCCACACTCAATCTCCCTCAAGGGGTGACGGGGCGTAGCCTTCCCTCACTAGAAGCCACGCACTCCCCGCATCCAACACACCCCACGGTACTCAAGGGCTAATTGCTAACTCCTCTACCACCCACACCCGGTATTCCGTTGGAGGCTTCATACTGCTCTCTCCACGTATTACAAGCTCGAATTCGGCACGCCATGGGCTTTATTTGAGTCCATTGATGTCCCCAAATTATCAAACTGAAATTATAAGCAAAGGGAAGCAGAGGCACTGTTGACAACCCCATGCCTTCGTTGCGATGCAAGTTCGAACACTCTAGGATGCGGCAATAGCATTTCCATCCCCATGATTAAGGCATCCCTGTTGCAAGGGAATCATGAGTGAATTTAAGGATCTGCAAATAGAAAAGGTAATGTACTGTTTGATAGCTGAAATGCAGGCATTCATAATAAATGACTGATAAATGTTCTTCTAAAATTCTTCGAGTTATTATGTGACTTGATGTTTTAATACTTAGCCAATAAAATCATTCTCCGCCAAAATCTGATCACTGTGTATGTCTAAAAATATATTGTCTTTAAAATGATACTTGAGAATCAAGTAATTATCTTAGAATGTACCCACCTCATCCTCTAATAGCATGTTAATTTTCTTTGCTTTCGAGGGAAAAAACTGTCCAAGAGCAAACTTTAACAAAATATTGAATGAGAATGAGGAGTTAATTGTTTCACATAAGCATTATAATTGTTTTTCGCTTGTTTACATCAGTAGATGAAGTCAGGGAACATCGTTGTATGAAACGAAATACGAGCATAAACTAGGAAAACATCATGCTGCAACACCTGAAATTATTCGATGCTGGTGAGCTATGAGCGTATGCCACAAGGGCTTTCCGAGCTGAGGTCATTCGACAGGCTTGATGCTATGTACATAGCCAGACAACAGAGCCTCGATAGACCAGATTCTTAGTGACCTGAATAAAGTTGCCACCTTTATATTTTTAAGAAATATCAACAAAGTTTTCTGTTTTTGTTTAGCAACATTTAATATGATAACATAATGGCGTAAAAGCAAGAATAGGATTAACGTTAATACTTTATTTATAATGTTCATTTGTCAGCAAAATGGCAAATTTTAACATGATTTTATGGACGTACACTCAATCGTAACTGATAAGGCTTGTCTTATTTTCTTCTTGTGGCCTACATCACAGGAATCATTTAAAGAGCGCAGAATATTTTTCTTTTAGTAGTTCTAACAACGAAGCTAAGTTGATTATATTGTAGAAGGTTCGCTTATTTAGTGTTAATTTGACTTAAACAAAAGAAAAATTATGAGTTGCAAAAATTTTAATCTCAGGTGCACCCAGTTGGATATGTGCTCAGTGTTAACTACACGCAAATGAGAAATGAGATGGAGACTATTACGTTTGAAAACCACTATAAATTATAAGGCATTAATGCGGGCTGGTGGTGGATGCATACATTGCTATCCGTTCATTGATTAAATATTTAAATGAGGTCATCCAATTAAGAAAACATATAATGATCTAAAACGCCGAAAAAGCATAAAATACGTGGCGTTATTACAATTATGATTCAACATGCTTATTAAATATTCTTGAATAAACTAAACGTTTAACCAATTTCATCGGATATTTAATAATGTATCACTAATGTCAATGATTCAGGAATCTTTTTTTCAAAGAATATAGGAGTAAACAACTTCCCTGAGTTGTTTGTTTCAGTCTGCTTAAGTCTGATTGTGCACAATACAGACAGTAATTCACCAAATTTTCTTGGAAGTTTTCAACTCTTTGTAAAAATTTACAGATATTCCTACAGGCCATTTTTTATTTTGCAATTATTCCACTACGTACACTGCAGTTCGTGAAGAACTGACTTCATGAAGGAAAGTACTTTCTCAACAAAAGACAGGCAAACCAGAAGGCATCTATGAAGAGCTTACAATGCAGCACCTCATAAATAAGTCTACACATATCAAACCAGCTAAGCAGGATAAAAGACATTTTTTTTCAAATAATTTCCGTTCCAATGTAATAGGAAATTCGGCAGTTTAGAAAAGTTCATAAAAAACTTAACATTCACCCAGTTCGTCTCCAGATATTTGGGAGACCAAGGAAACAGAGAAATGTATTTTAATTTTATTTATTATAACCACTATAATGTTTAAAAAGTATTTTTAACTAAAATCGTTAGAGTCAATAATGAGGCCATGAATGAGGAAGAAGTAATGTATATGCAATTTTACTTGTGTATTAAACGCTTTCCCGTTTCTAGTTTCAGTTGAAGTCAAATTATGGTCTCTCATACGCTCTTAACATCCAGAAATACCGTAATTGCATAATTGTAGTCGTGTGAGAGCTGCATCACTTGAAACTCTCCTGATTCAAACGCGTGATCCGACGATTAGCATTCCCGAGTGCTTTGTGCCCACTAGGCCACTACGTCGTCAAGGAAGACCTATAAAAATTTCATAAAACAAGGCTTCGCAGTAAATCATTCTCGCTCATTTCCTAGTAGCTAGTTACTTCCCTTTGTGTTGTCCCCGCCCATTTCTTTCCTCTCCGAATGACAGCCTCTTCCTTCCTTCCTCCCGACTCCACTCTCCCTCCGCCGACGTCCTTTCCTTTTCCTCTCCTCCATTCTCTCACCCCATTCAACGTTCTCCATACACAAATGCTCGCTCACACACAAAAGGAACCCTTCCCTTTCCCCACCACCTATACGCTCCTCTCACGCTTCCCCTTGGGCCGCATCCCTATCTCTTCCTTTCTCTTAAGCTATCTGTCTCTCTCTCTCTCCTTTCTTCCTCCATTTCCTTCCCTCTCTCTTTCCCACATCTGGCTTTCTCTCACTCTCTCGCTCAAAAAATGTTGACGCCGCAATCTTCCCTTTCGCATCCGCTCGCATCAACCACTCTGCCTTCACTTTTCCCTCTGCTCAACCCCTTTCTCCTCATTCGTCCGCGGGGACCGGTCTCAATTTCGCCCGGGCACAGCCCTTTTGTCTTCAGCTCTTTCTCCTCCCTGCTTCCCTCTCTCTTCCTCTCAGTTCCTTCATCGCTTCTCCGCCTCTGTTGCCCACTATTTCCCGTTTTGCAGTAGCTCTCTGTTTCCCATAATGCCCTCGCCGTTGTTAATTTTCCTTTGTGCCGCAGCTCGTTACTTTATCTATATCTTGGCGCTGCCGTCATCTACATAACTCACGTGGAGTACCTATTAATTTCACTGCGTTGGTCCGTCCTTCTCGCCGCAACTTATTTTTGGGAAATTAACAAGCGACCTTTTATGAAGCCTGACGCGCATAATTGAGGTACGATTCCTCTAAAAATCGATTTCCCCAGTACATAGACCGATAGTGTCACACTAAACGATTTATTGCCATTGCAACATGTTCACGGCTATTTGCTTGAGGCTAGTTGAAATATGGTGCAGTCTGAGGCGTGCAAGGGAATATCATGTAGGCGTTATATTACGTTTTAAAGCTTTCGTAGCTTGCGCCCTTAATTAGAGTCAAAACAAGTGCACGACAACGTTTATTTATGTTTTGAGGGGCTCTCACTTTGAGCAGCACTATATATTTCCAATAAAAGACAAATGTTGCGTAATTATTTTCAGCAAGAGGCTGAAATGTTACTCCTGTGCTTTTTTTATAATCATTTATCCGTCTAAAATAAATATTACCCCATTTCAATCCCGCATGAACGAATTTAATGGCTAACCTTCTGCTTCCAAGAACTCTATGAGAACAAAGGCATGATAACAGAAAATTCTTCTCAAAACCAAGGACTAAAACTGAAAAAAGACTTAAAGGCACATATTAGCGCAATCTATCTGCCTTCCTAATGTCCATCAAAAATAGGTAATGGAAGGCATGAAGAAATGTACTTGTAGGAAATCGGCTACCAAACGATCAGCTATATGGCTTCTTCTATTCAATGAAAGATAATCTTTAAAATTGAGCCTCTTTAAAAAAATATTAAACCTCCAATTCATATATTTACAGAATCAAAACTACTAGATACCGATCTGCCTATTCCAGCAGTAATATTCTTTGCCTAAGTCGACCCCCGTATACTCTTTTTACTCCCCTTTTATCGAATGACCAAAACTGGTCCCTTGCTGAAAATTCGCAATACCTCATTCCTAAAGTTCATATTCCTGTTCCAGCGTTCTATTGTTAAATACTGTATATTATTGAAGGTTTGAGATAAAGCTTAAAAACATTCACTGCCACCAATTCCGCTCAATCTTCAGCCACTTATGCCTAATACCTATTACTGCTCACCGAAGGATTCGTACTCCGCTGACACGCATCCGTCAAATTGGCTTTAGAGCATATTGAGCCCATATTTTGCCAAAATCTTCCATTGACCACCGATGCCTTGTAGAACCGCCTCACAACGTATATCACCCTCTCTACAGATTAACATACATCGTTTTGTCGAGAGAGCGTTACTAATCTAAGCCGAAAAATTTTAGTTAAGTATGCAGCGAAAACTGATACTTGAATTGTCGTCCCTTAAATTTCAAACTGGTTTTTAGGTGTGATCATTTAGTTTATTTTTATTTTTCATTATCTCATTCCTCTCAATTATTAATTTTTCTCTCCTTCAATGAATGGTGACATTATTTTCAGCAAGTAGGTTTTTGGATTAACTTTACGAGGAATATATGCCATTTCAATGTATGAATATTAGAATAAAAGGCTTTCATTACAGTACTGGTATATTCCGAGGATGTTTCCAAGATCACATTTTTGTTAAATATCTGGAATTTCGGCCGCTCTCATAAAGTTCTCCGAGATTTCCCAGAGCTTTACAGAGCTTGCAAATTTCTAGGGAGCCCCATGATTTCCCGTTTCTGTCGCCACCCTGCGAATCGATGTAACTCAGCATCGCGAACCTCTGTTCCCTCTCCCGCACTCCCCTCCCCCCATTCCCAAACCAAGCCTCCTCCATCCATCCACGGTCACCCCCACTCTCCCGCCGCCAACCCCTTTCCCGCCCCGAGCCTCCCCCGAACACTCCTCGTCTGAACAGCTTCCCCCCTGGGGCTATGCATCCACAAAGATAGTACCTCTCGCACTCACTCACCGTTTCCCCCTCCCCTCGCGCTACTCTGCGCCACGCTACAACCACCCGCCACCCCCGCCTCTCCCCCCTCCCCCCCCAAACGCTCCTCATTTTGCCTGCAGTCAAAGGAACGAGGTGGAAAGTGCGAGGATGAGGCAGCGGGAAGACACGGAGGAGGAGCAGTCGGCAGAGGGGCTCGAGAGCTCCCTTGGTAAAAATGCAGCCTTGTAGGACGCTTAACTGCGGCTAGGAGTGCATAAGTGGCCCCAACAGGCGAGAGAGCCGGGGACAAAAGCAGGGAAGGAAGGTGAGGAAGGAAAGATTCAAGCAGCGAGCGGCGCGTAACTTTTGACGGGGAAAATGGAGGAATCTCGAGGGCTTCATCCTCGCGTCCAAATCGCAATTAACGAGAATGAGAAAAGGCCAATGACTTGCGTGGTGCCTTGAAAGGATCAAGTTTTATGGGCCACGGGGAAATAATATCCCCCACTAATGAATGCCTAGCAACGGGACCGAATAATTCATTGGAAGAGAATTATTCCAGTTATTACACTCTTGAAAACGAAACGTCTGCTTTGGTCGTCCTGTCGTCTCCACGGAAAACATGAGCATTTAAACGAAGGAGAATATGTATTCACTGCCAATGCATTTCAGAATGAATACTGAGGCAGTGGTTGTTCCAGATAATAAGTTTTAGTCCTTCATAACAATCGTTTGATTAATTAGGTTATTTTGAAGTTAATATTTTATTTTAATTTCTCAGACTTTTGGAAAGTATAAAACAGGCTAATGTAGCAATAAATACTGTAAAATATAATACATCCAGAATTATTTTCAATACAAATGAACTCCTATCCTGAAGATATGTATATGAGTAATTTAAATTAATTCTCCAATGGAAGAAGCGTACATGTGGTACAGTACTGATCAAATTGCTCATTATTCGAGATGATTACAAGGAGTATTCAGTGCAGGCGTACATCACTCACGATCTTAAAAGTTCAAGTATATTCTACTGCTAGCATCCCTTGAGTCACTAATGCCGAGCATCTATTTACGGGCAGAAGCATCATCGGTTTTGCCGAATAAATGCAACGGAGATGACGTGAAGAGACTGTTTACATTTATCATCTGAAGTTCTATTCATAACAAGACTCAGTAGGCAAACACTTAAGTGCATTTCATTGCACCCACGAGACTTCCTGGTTTACATTGCCATGACATGCCTCTTAAATGCGTATCTCAAATAACTTCAGAGTTTGCTTAAATTAAATGCATTGTATAATCAAATCAGGATGAAATAAACACCTTCACACTTGACCTTGCCATTCGCATATATTAGAACAACTTTACGCCGCAAAATCATGAATAGAGCGCTGCATTTTTCGCACATTTATAAGTTTTCTACTTAAAAATGACAAAGATAATTTGCCAAGTGTATCTAACTACCTGTTTCTAATAATCATATTCAGTTCTTTCTTGGCGTCCAAGACTCGACTTTACCATTTACAAGACAAGGTGATTTGAAAGCAATGTATCTAACGAGGTTCCCAAATGCTGCTATTATTAATAACCAATACAACGTAATGTAAATTCTAAAAAGCTTCAATGATTTAAATGAAAACTCTATGTCCTACAAATTAGCTAACAACAAAAACGTAAAAACAGAGTACGATAAGAGAATTTAAGACGGTATCAAAATTTCAACCTCTGCTCAATTTCTAATTAATAATAGATGATTTCCGCAAAGAAAAGTTCGCAATCCCTTGAATTTCTCTAATTAATACACTTATACGAAGCGCTTTTCATGACTTAAATATCCATATACATTGGCCATAAAATGGCTTTTTAGTTGGCATTAATTTCCGTTCATTAAATTGGCCTCTACTAAAGAACAATAATTACTAGAGATCGGATTATATAAAAACGATTAAGTCTCACACAAAGCCCTATGCTACCGCCAGGTCACGAAATGGAATAAATAAGCTTCGTTAGAGTAACAAGAAATATCCACCTTAATTTAAAGCTGTAGTGCATAACGTTCATAAAAATTTGAGAGCATTAAATACGTTTTATGACTTTCACCCACGTTACAAATGCTCCTGGTAGAATTCTGCCATTGCTTTTGCAATATGCAATAGGTCAATCAGCCTGGAAAAACTTTACACCTCAATAGTTAATTCCGCAGACATTGGCATAGACCATCGTTCATTATTTACAAAAATTTGGCAAAAAATAATACCTATACATAATCAGTCACAAAATGCACACCAAAAAGAAAACCGAAACATGGAGATAATAGAAGGGGATGGAGTAGGGCAGCTATATGAGCAACGATTCATACAGAGTATATCACAGTCCTACTACATCAGATGACAGTATATATGCAGCCTAGAGAAAGACGAAGAACAGCATCAAAGACAGCTCAAAGCTCATTTGGAAGCAAAAATACTATAATAACGGCACTGGGGTTAACAAATGATATTAAAGATTAAATAGAGAAAATATAAAAGCGTTTCACGATATATTGCAAATAGAAAACTAGAAGTTCGAATAGAATTACATAGAAGTTCGAATAGAATTACATTGATTACAGAATAGGGAAAACAGCAAAACGAAAAGAAAAAAGGTTAATTGGCAAGGTTTTACAAAAAACCTTGATCAATTTGTTTGTTTATTTTCGTAATAACTGAAGGGAGCTAAACTGCATCACTTTGAAAAACAAATACTTAAACAAGAAAGAGTAGGCCAGATATGTTATGCGGCCGCTATGTGTCTAATTCTCACGTATATATCGGAGACACGTTAGAAACGAGTACAACAACACAGGTTCTAGAATAGTAACATAGACGCGAACACTGAGGAAGATACGTGGGAAGACATAAAAGTTAGAGTGAGCAGCGAGCACATTTGAAAATCACTATCATTAACTCCAATGAACGAATGGATGCGAAACTGATGACAGGAATGAAACAATCATGTCACAAGAATGGATGAGAGTATAAATGTACAAATTGCCAGAGGCAGGTTACCGAAAGGGAATAGAGGAAGGCGTGCAAGACGATGGAAAGAATAATTTTAAGTTTGGAATAAACAGGCAGCAGCCTACATTTATATAAGCATTAATACAAAGATAAGAGTGCAATAATGTTCTCTCGATTAAATCTCTTCGAGCATGGAATGCTATGAAGTGGCGGAACAGTTAATTTAATTAATTATCTTCTATTAACAGTTAATTTTTTATCATCTCGATAATTTTTCTGTAGTTGCCGCTGTAGGATGTTAATTTCCGTTAATTCTCGATCTAAAATCTGTTTTTTTCGGGTCATACCTTATATGGTCGTAAATACATAGAGTCGTGAGTATACAACAGCCTCTGTCACGAGGAGAGGCAGTGTACCATGGCGGCCAAGGTTAAAACGTAAAGCCATTACATACCTAATGAAAATGATGAAAAAAGAAAGAAAAGTTTATAGCGATTTAAGCTACTATTTTCCGATCAAGGCAATACTTAGTCATCGGCATAAACAAAAAAATACAGTTGGTATGGTTAACAGTTGATTTTCCCGAAAGAGTTTTAAGATTTAATTTAAAGACAGTTCATTATCACAACGTACATTTTGCGTACTTTCGCTAGTTTATGCCCTAAAATACCTAATTATTAATTTAAAGAATATTCGCTCACCTGGTCAATGGGAAATTACACATGTCAATAACTCGGCGCGGTTGGAACGCACAAAAACAACATCTTCAGCAAATTTTCTACCAATTCATTCCTCCAAATGAATGTAACACTATACGCCATTTATTGTACATGGTAAAGGTTAATGGGTATAAATTCCACATAAAAGTAGAATAAAGAGCATAAGGTAATGAAGAAAGACGTGTATAAAAGAATAGGTTATAAAATGACATGGAGCGTTCAAAATAGCATCAGTGAAATTGATCTTAACAGTACTCTCTAGAACCACGCTTTGCTGGGAAAAATTTGCTATTGAACTCTTTATTCATAAAGAGTTCAATAGCAAATTCCCCAAAACATCCCTAATGATGCTTTATATACTTAGAGTTCGAATGTAAAATCAATATTTTACCACCAAATTTCTAACCACTTGAATTCATTCTACATAAGTAAAAGCTATACGTATCCTAGAACACCTGACACCGGTGCTTAAAACCTAGAACTTATACATACAAACGCGGATGATGTGATTTCTTTGCCATTTCATGCACGGGCCAACTAATTATTTTCCGTAAACAGTGATTAGTGCTAAGTAACGCAATGGACGCAGTAAATACACGAAAAAGTTGTTCTGCGTAGACCGTTGGTGAAGTATCATTTTAAATTCAATTATCGCTACGTGAGTATTCATAGGAAATTTTTTAAAATTATATAGAAGAGTACGTTGTAATTCAATGTTTGCACCAGCTGAGCACAGCAATCACCTAAAATGAAAGGTAATCAGTAGTTTGGACGTAAACCACTTTTTAAAAGCCGATTCGGTAGCTGTGACGGGGGAGAAATGAGCGCGCGTGTGGAGAAAGCCTCAGGCAACAAATAACTGCATTCTATTATAGGACAGCCATATCAAAACACAAATAGCCACAATGAGCAGTCGATAATTTTTTTTTCGTGACAGCCACGCGATATACTCGAGCCTGGAGAGAGGGCGGAGGCACCATCATCCATGCGTCCTCTCGCTCTACCGAATGAGCAGGGCCTAGGAGTCAGCCTAGGAGGGCCCTTTCAACCGCGGATGCCACTCCGTCTCCCACCCTTCTCTTCTCCCCTTGCTCTTCTTCCGACGTGCATCTCGACTATGCTACGCCATCTCCCTCCCCTTACCCGAGCTCAACCCTTTCCCTCCACCCCCAGCCACTGGCTGCCGCCGCCGTAGCTACTGCTGCTGCTGCTGACATTTGGAGTGAATCCAAGGAGGGCCCGGTCTCCATTTGTGCCCACCAGATGGAGACACCTGCTATGCCCTTCCTTACCCCCACCCATTCAGCAAGAGCAGCATCTGGATCGCGTGCACGGTTTTTAAGTCTGCGCCAGAAATTCATGGCCGCTTTTAAACATTCATCCGCATGCAGAATTAAAGGGACCCCGGGAAAAAGCATTTTCACACCCTAATGAGCCGTTCGAATTATGTCTCCGCCCTCTATTATCGCTCCTCCTTTGGAGTTAATGCGTCCTCTGCGATATATTCCAAAGATTAGGCAAGTCACCCAAAATGAAGAAAGTCCAACCTTATTTCTACCGTTGTGCCATTGACTTTCTCCTTCGCGTAATCTCTGGTACCTAAATTTTATCATACTGAAGCAGTACGTTAATTCCTGAAATTGTATTACCTCGGTTGCCCTCAAAATAACTTTCACATAAAATATGACATTAAGTTCCATGAAAAAATCATTAATAATTTGAAGTAAGTTTTGGTGTCTCATTTGTTCTTCTATGTTATGTAAGGTAACGTTGTCTACACTGGCTAAAGCACTGCTTTAAAAAATAACGATATTCAGTCATCCTATTCTCCTCAAAAATACGACCCTTCTGACATTTGCTTAGCATTTGGAGTTCTATTGCATTAAAGACTCTGAAACGTTGTACGCTAGGCGGGTGATGAAATAGCGTGACACTTGGGGCAATGGATTCGAATCAACAATCTGAGCATGACCTCAGCTCCTATTTACGAAGACGGGAAGTAAAAGGGTGTCCTGCTGCTGCAGCAAGGGAACGTAAAATGGGCCACGTTAACCGGTGGTTCATACGTGAACTCTCACGCTCTATTTAAGCTTTCCCTTTCGTCTACTACCTCCCTCCACTCCCGCCTTCCCTTCGCCCCTTTGGTCCCTCCACCTCCGCCGCATGGCCAGCCACCCTCCTCTCTCACCCACAGTCTCTCCACACAACCCCTTGATTCCTTCCACCCACCCCTATTCCCCCTCCGGGCTCTCCTTTTCCCTCGTCTCCTCTCGGTATTCTCTGCCCACCACCCAAACCTCCCCTCCCCTCACTCCCTCTCTCTTATCGAGCGATGCTTCATTGAATTGCACCTGTCGCGCAGTGCCAGGACGACCGGGGGAGCGCAGCGTCACTCGGTCACGTGACTCGGCCGTGGGACGGCACCCCGAGACGCTGCCGGCGGCAGGTGACCCAGGCGGCTGGGAGACGTCTTTCCAGCCGCGGCACCGCCACACCTAATCCCGGCCACTTCCTCAGCAACTCATCACTGTCTTTCTGGAAGCAGGGCACGGAGCCGTCGGGATCGTCGGCGGTGCACTACACGGAAACACGTTCCATGTCCTTCGTCCTCCAAATTCGAAATCTTTTCGCCAAAGTTAGCCCCCTCACGATTCGCACCGTCGATCTTGCTGCGGAGATAGCCGGAAGCCTAACCGGAGGGTTCTCATCCATTTCCTACTCTCAATGGGGAGTCAGATTATGTTGTTGTACGGAAAAATGAGAAATTGCATGTAGACTTCACATTGATATTCATTGAAACGACCTAGGTTTCGACATGGTGTCATCTTTTTGTCAGTTTCAATGTGGATTCATATTTTATTTCTCACGATTTCGAGATGGAAAACTTCCACCAAATACGACAATGAAACCGTTTCCTTTGTTATACTGGTGACAAAAGTTGAAGAGATATAGGTTGCAAAATTTTGGATTAAAGGACACAAGGCGAGTACACGATATTCTATTTACGCAAGAGGAACAATATGGCTAGAGCCAAAAAAATAATCAAGTCACATAATGGATCGGATACACCACGATTATAGAAAGAGATCAGGAAGAATACTTAGGTTCTGGCTCTTTTCAGCGTCAAATATGCAGTTAAAAGATGTACTTGAAGAAGATAAACTACAGCTAGTACAAAATTCCTTCCATTGTCCTGAATCCGCGGAAACAATAGACATTAAAGACAGAGTAGTCCTGTGACCGTGAATGGAAATCCATACTTGTATCCAAAGGCATTGAATCTATTAAGCAAGGAAGACCAGCTGATGAATTCAGGCCTTGGTAGATCATTGATATCAATAAAGAGGATACTTAAGATAGAAAGTTTGCATGATAACAAACCGAAGAATCAAATGAGTAAGAAACGAGAAAAGGTTAAATAACATGAATCGCAATAATTTATTAGATTGTGTTTGTATTAGAATATTCCCAAGGCAGATGCTGCTTTTTTATTCCAAAAATTGAGTTGATAGTTTTCTACCGGTTAGGGTAGCTTTGATTAAGGATACCAACTCTTCTTAGCATTTCAATTGCATCCCAACACTATTTCCGTCCTCCAGTCGGCATATTTAATATCTCTCTTCATATTATCCACAATGTCTTTTTTCTTTCTTCCTATTATTCTACACCGAAGCCAAGATCAACAGCTATTAATTCGCTCGCCTTTCCGTCCATCTAACTTCCTCCACCCTCCTCCGTATCCACATGTCTTGAGCCTCCAATCTTTCCTCATCTTCCTTCCCTTGTGTCCATGACACAGATCTATAAACAGCCACGCTCCATATCACGCTGTTCACTAACATTCTCGTCATAATTTCTCTCCTGTTGTTAAACGCCTGCTTCGTTAAAGCAATTCTTTTAAGTTCAAAATTACTACACTAGTTTCGTCCAATATGCTACCTCGCAACAAAGCTGTTCCACCTGTTCTAGCCGGTGTACACCCACACTAATATCAGGTTTTACCTTTGTTTTACTCCATCATCTCGTAATTGTAGTTTTTGTGATATCATTTCATCAAACACCTATAATCCCACTGCATTTTAAAAGCGTCTAAAAACGAATGTGCACATTTAACCGAAAGATTTTCCAAGAGAAATACTGAGGTGTAAATAACATCAAAAATTAACTATTAAGTCATCAATAATATTAAATTTCCTGATAAGTTATTCATCATCATCATCGGTCAAAAATCCTAGGACCGGGCTGACGCAGCCCTCCACTCGATTCTTCTATCGGCCAACCTCTTCATATTGACGTAGCTCCTCTCTTTTACATCCTTCACAATTTGCTCCATATACCTCATACGAGGCATGCCTTTTCCATTCTTCCCGTTCACTTTTCTCTCGACGATTGTCTTCATCTGGCCATCGTGTCTTAAGATGCGGCCTATTAAGTTGTCCCGTCTTCTTTTTAAGTTTTTCAGTAGGCATCTCTTATCTCCCACTCTTCTTAAGACTTCTTCGTTTGTCACTCGTTCAATCCATTTTATCTTTATCATTCTTCGGTAGCACCACATTTCAAATGTTTCCAGCCTTGACTTCTCTGCTGCTGTTATTGTCCATGTTTCGCTGCCATATAGTAGAATGCTCCAGATGTATGTTCTGATGAAATGTTTCCTCACTTCTACGCTTGTATTTGCAGCTGCAAGCAGAATCTTTTTGTGGTAAATTGCCCTTTTCGCTTGGGAAATTCTACTGGCAATTTTTCTTTTACTTCGTCCATTGCTGGTTACTCGGCTTCCCAAGTAGCAGATCCCTTCCACCTCCTCGATTTTTTGTTTTACTAGTTGATAACCTATTACAAAACTTTAATAGTAGTGACGCTTTAGTAACCCCAAAGCATCATAAGATGGTTATATAGCAACGAAAAGTGAACGGGACGATAATCGAGGCGGGGTAATTCAAGTAATAAACTCATAATCAAAGAGGAGAGAAGCACATACTGAGCCGGTTAGTGAAGGAATATTGCCTGTAGGTATAAAAACGAGGATACTAACTAATTAATGATTGATGAAAGTTTGCATATGAACTGTACTCAATAAAAGGGATGAGCTGTTAGGGGGAGGAATAGGGAATAGTATTATATCTGTAAGTCTTGCCAAGAAATGCTCTCACTGAGGGAGTTCAGGGTACAAAGAGTGGAGAGGAGAGAAGGTGAACGTCATTCAAAGAAGGGAGAAAAGATGGAATGAGGTTTCATACAAAAGCAATTGAAATGCTTAAAGTTGAGTTAAATGGGAAAACGCATGAAATAAATATGCATGTAAAAGACAATTAGGACTACATAATAAGGAACATAAATCATGAAGCTCTATGATGGTTAACAATATTGGTAGATGGACACTAATTTCAAAATTAAATATTGTATAGGCCGAGCAACGCTATTTGGTAGGGAAGAGAATATTTAAGTTCTTACATAAATCAGGTAAATTAGCAAAGAAAAGTGATCACATTCTACTCCAACCAGTTAGTATTGTGCTAACTGACTTATTTAAGGCTAACAGTCCTTAGAGTTAAGCCAAGGATATCCATCCATTGAATACTCAGTGATGTCATTTTTCTTCTCCTGTTAACTCAAAATGTCCCGCATCCAGAAGTAAAGCTAAAAATCGTCTATGCTAGTCCTCATTCTCATTTGTGTCAAATGATGAAATCTGGCACATATGATCCGAGACCTAGCTTCAGGCCTCAAAACTTTCACAGGTACACGTGAACAGCTCCAATTTTTGCCCATCCAAAAATACGTTCTCCTTACTAAAAGATGTATTCTTTTATCTATAGCACAAGCTATGAAGAGTATTGCACAATTTTTATAAAAGTCCTTCGAGGGCTCGAGGGGAATATTTTTCAATAAAAAATATATTGAGCCCTATTTAATCAGCAGTACTTTTATATATTCTGAACCAAATCTTAAGGAAAGGTTTTTAGGACAAATCTCAGTTTCAGATAACTAACTTTATCGTAAGGAAACAATCCTTGGCATGGAATCAACCTAAAACAAGAAAGACTAGTGAAGAAGGAATGAAGAACGTTAGGGAAAAAGAGCTGCGTACACTCGTGCCAGGAGAAGTTGAAGCAGATTACAAAACCTTGAGACACCATTTCACTGAGCATAGAGCAAAGGTCAATGCCATTCAAGATGGAGACGATAAAAATCGGATTGAAGGCGAAGATAAAACGAACAGGCTGAGAGTATTTGAGCCCTCTTTATGGTAGAAAGGAGAGCCTTGCAAAATACTGGGAGGAATATATGCCGAGAAAGATGATGAGAAAGAAGACTCCACATTTGCTCTTGGAATTGACGATGCAGTGGAGCACATGCGGGCAAACAAGGCCCAAGGGATCGACAAAATACCATCAGAATAAGTATGGATCCGGAAGATAAAGCTCTGACGCTGCTATATAATCTCATATGTGATAGAAATACAAAATAGGAAAGAGTAAAGGCAGAGGAATGAGAATATATTCGAAAAATGAGCCTCACGACAATTCGTTCCAAGATTATTACAAGAATAATACATGGGCAACAAAGAGCAAGGCAGGGGAGTACTTAAAGGTTATTTTATTATGAGTGAAGAAGGGGAATAAATCTGGCTGATATCAAACACGTCATTGTAAAAATAATACAAGAATAAAAAACAAGCGCAATTGTCTCTCTAGACAAAGCAATGTGAGGAAATGCAGTAAATAAAAAGCAACGTATTTTGGATGAAAGAGGCTTATTTATGGCGGAAAAGGATAATTAAGCGTCCTATGAAGACAGAATATTGAATGCACTTAATTTTTAATGTGGGTAGAGAATAAAAGAAAAATTGAAGAAAAGAGAATAGATAAATCTTATTAATACGGTTTGTCTTCTATGAGCATATCAAAACGACAATGAATTAGATAAGGATAGAAGACGGTACACAGGTGCATGAAAAACAAATGAAGATTACGAGACTAGTTAATTATAATGGTGGAGAGGGTAGAAAATTGAGCAAGAGATAGTAAACTGGCGGACAGGGAAATCAAAAATAACATGAAATACAAAAATTACCTAAGGAAGCGCTCAACGAGCGTAAAAAGGAAGATGATTCTCCGAGAGCAACCTCATAGAGATGGAGTTAATACGGTTGATAACGCTGAAAGGCATTGAAAATTACTACAGTTATGGACTATTATTACGATAGGCGGAGGCTGTGAACACATAACAGACTTACAATTAAACAAAGAAATAGGTAATGATGAAAAAATGGCTTTGTATGAAACAACTAAAAGTTGAGAGGCTAATCAGATGAACCAACAACCTGGTTGTATAAAATTAGAGGGTAGAAATTCTGTAAGTGGAGGGTGGCTAATAAGTCACCGAATAGCATACATTGAAGAGATAATGCTGAATTATGGAGAAAAGGACAGAAATTTCAGGGATCAAGGAGAAATACAGACACAAAATCGTGAATAATGAAATAGTAACTAAATTGGTATATACTTATATTAATTAGTATTCACATATTCCTAATTCAAGCAAAACTTTCCTTCGCCGGTATGATTAGAAAAACAATATTAATTGCTTATTAATTTTCATAACATAAGGAAGCAACAAAATGGACAACACAGAGTTAAAGAATAAGAGCGTGCCACAAGGGGTACGCAGAACTAAGGAACGCGGAACCAAAATAAGGAGGTACTACGGTAAAGGTCATCCCCAATTTAGAATATTCTTATGAGGGATAGCAGGCAGTCCGACAGCGATAAATTATTCATTACTGTTTAGCAAAAGAAAAAATTCTTAAAATGGACATATTATAAATGTTAAGCCCGCGACTCAGTTCCGGAAAAATAACAGAACTATTTTTAAAATATCCACTGTTTTGGAAAGTTTTAATTTTATACGGATAGGATTAAAACGCCATAAATAAGAAAAATTCTATAAAATTACAACCGATGTTGTAATTCTACGAGCTTATTTTAAAAGGTTTGTGCGAATTCAATTTATAATGCTGATATAATTCCTTTCACTTTCATAAGCTACTTGAGTTACACATGATGATTCTTCAAGACACATCTTAAAGATAGGGCACCATACCGTCTGATTAACTTTAAAGTACATAATATATAAAATATGACGGAGTAGCAATGAGACCAACCATGATGAAAAAAGGTGCAAGGGATATACTAGTTAACATGTAAAATATGAATTTTAAAACCAATGAATACAGTAATTATACTAAAATAATGGATGTATGTTCATACTCATATGAGAGTAACTAACGTATTAAATGAAATACGTAGCAAAATTTTATTGCCCTTTCACATTTCTTCATGCTTCATTCTGGGAACAATGCTGTGTTCTCGTAAAAACCAACTATTATTCAATGCTAAATAGCAGGGCGCATGTGATGAAAAATTTGACTTTTGTGATGAAACTCATCTTTTATATTCAGCAAGGCTTACGCTAGTTAATCTACGCGGCCAAAAGTTCCAACAAACACCTCATTTGTACACGCCCGAAAACGTCGCATCGGAACACGAACAACGCCATCATCAGTACAAATTATTCCCACGGCGCGAGCAACCCGCACACGCTAATTACCAGCTCCTTTTGCACAATCCGAGAGCGCATTTGAATACAAGATCGATGAATAAATGAATACGGCTAAAATAAAAAGCCTCGGGAATGGAACGAAATCATCACTACACTATCTCCTCGCATAATAAGGCCACGATGTACAGTTATAGCGAGCTTCATTTTGAACAGCGAAGCACAAATGTTGTTACTTGGAAGCAAATAATAATTGCAAATAAGTAGGTACATATAGGTAAGCATAAATTCTTGAATGGCATTAAACACTTGAAGATAAAAGCACCACCTCTTTCATGCATAATAAACATGGAGTACATTCTGTAATGTAGAGTTACGGTGAATGTGAGTTTGAGAGAAATAGTGATTTCCCTTTTATAATTTTAGCGATACTGTTTACCTTTTTCCTTAAGTTTTTTTTATTTTGAATAAATATACACTCAGACAACCACGGGTCTACTGCTGGAATACCATGGAGCAAACATTTTCATTACATCAAGTATTAAAAATTTACCTCAACCGTACGTTGAAAGGACTGTGCTACACCGTATTCTCAGCTTTTCAGCTGAAAATAATCATTATTCAAACGATACCACGCATCATGTAAATTTTAGGCTGCTATTTTCTCTCAGAGGAGAGTCGAAAGTTGAATGAACTGCTGGGCTATAATATATATCCTTCTGCCTGAAAGTACTCCACATGGATTCCAAAAATAATAATAAAATCGATATGGTCCACTGAATTTTCATAAAAATGACTGAGAGCAACTCGGTGCCACTATCCGACATGCAACTGGGCTTTGATTAATGGATATGACTTCGTATTTTGATAGAAACCCATTAGCGTACACGTCCAATAAAGGCATGGAAATTACTGAGAAAGGAGATATAAAGTATCGGTATCAGATAAATGGTTATAGAGCATGTTACCGCCGGTCACTATTACTGCAAAGAAAAAATACCATGCAAGGAATGGTTTTGTTCAACACCAATATTTCAATTCTTCAGAAGGCTAAATATAAATTTGGTTTGTAAGAGTTTCATTTGAAATATTATGATAGCCACGTGGCTTTTCTTTAAAGATAAATGCTCTATAATATGCCATGCCTCCACGACTGATGGCCAAATATGATGATGACGAATCAGGCAAAAACTCTATGCCCTTCAATGCAATTAAAAAATACGGTATACTATTTGCTAAACTCGATGATTTTATCATTTTGTAGGCAGCTCCACAAAAGACATGTGGAAATTCTAAAGGGTTATGTTCTTAACGACCGGTGCTAAATCTACTTTAGACACACCATCATCAAACTGTTCATCTACTTAAATTAGAAGTTCATTTATTGGCGATGGCGAAGCAACTACGGGGATTAAGAAAAGAATATACATGACTACTTAATAATAAATAAGTTATTAATGAAAGCAATGAAACGTAATATTTTTAAGGTGCTAGTCTGAGCACATTTCATTGAATTGGCTCACCCCAACCAGAGCACCTACTGTCAAAAAATTCAGTGGATAGTTCAGCGCAGCAACGACGGACAGAATATTGTGCTTAAAGCCTTCAGCGTCTCTTTACCCAGATATATTGAAACATTTGCAATAAATTTGGCTTCAGTTTTTTGTGGACAGCTTCTTACTTTAAATGAAATAATCATTCACAAGTTTGAAATATCTCTTTCAATCCATGACAAAAGTTTCTAATTCCACGATTTGATATTGCACTGCACTGAAAAACGTGGATTCAAATAATTTGAAAGTGTTCTCATGTAATTTAAAAATTCTTTCGCGAGACCACCGCCTTCAAACATCAGCTAATCATCGCAAGCTCCATTGTCACCAACACACCCTTCAACGCTGACAAGATGTTCTCCTGCAACCATTATCCCACATTCCTATCCGGCAGAGCCTTCTCGAGTTCGCACCAACGATTTTCCTATCCTCCGCCACCCCACGTGGCCAGCCAGCTCTTGCATGCAGAGCATTGGTCTTTAAGGCTTCCGGGAAGAGGTCACCGGAAGGCGAGCCGGCAGAGCACGCCGAGACGTGTGCATCGGTCCCCGATCTCGAGGGACGTGGAGGGAGATGGGGGACGGTGGGAGAAGACGACGGAGATGAACCGAGAAGGGAGAGGGGTTAAACGGGAGTGGGAAAGAGGAAATGATGAGGAGAGAAATGGAAGGAGAGGAGGAAAGAGGGAGGAAGGCTTTTGGGAGCGAGCTAAAAGGGAGAGAGAGAGAGAGATGAATGCAGAGCAGGAGCACAGGAACCAGCGCCGTTTTGGAGAGCAGCGTGGCCGCTGCGAGAGAGGCGAACACTTCAAGAGCCGCTGCCTCCGCCACTCCCGCCGATATACGTACTGCCCGTGGGTAGGGGGTGAGAGGGAGATGGAACGAAAGGGACGGAAAATATACGACGCAAAGGGAAATGGTATAGAAATAAATTTACTATCTCGGGACAAAAGATTCGCGCGGAGCATAAATGCTCAGAGCAACACATAACCACGTAATGGTCACAGCCTCAGCAGTTAGCGAATGGAATGAAAAAAAATAGAATGAGGGAATAAATCTAAATACGGAAAAATGAAACCTGTTAGTAGGCTAAATGGAAAAAGATGTTTCCGGAAAAGAAATAATTGCGGGGCGATGTCGGGTTGAAAACCAGTTGAATTAAAAACCTGGAGCGGAGCTAAGAATATTGAAATCCGTTACAAACGTCAGTTTTTCATGTCCGCTGATGGTGGAACATTATCACACAATACATAAAGTGAGCCACAATTGACAGTATTTTGGTATGAACTCCAAGAATACACAAAGAACCGGGAAAATGGAGGAATTGGATCACAGACGATGTAAACCCTGAATCAAAATCGCGATTAATGAAAAACTTTGCATGCAACTTTTGGCTTAACATAAACATTCACACTTGGATGCTTTTCAGAACATTTTTCACCAACACGCGGTCAAAACGCGATTTTCGCTAAAAAGATTCCACACCAAAGCACATTAGTGGATTATCTTTACCCTTATCTCTAGATTCATAAATCCTGGGCATCTTAAAAACACTCCGCGGTGAAAAATTACATAAACCGTAGATTGGAAAAAAAATCTATCGACGTCAAATTAAAAATGGATTTCATCCAATTTATATCAAACCATTTTTCTCATAGCTCCGCTTGGCTCTAGTCCAAGCTCAATTTTTCACCGTGCCCTTTGTTTGTCTCGGAAATTTACAACGAGCTGTTCTGTTAATGCAATTTAAATGGCATGAAACCACACAAAATTAAGGGAAGTGCTGGGTTACACCAAATCTGCGGTAATGTAAAGCAATTTCACCTCTTTCACAAACGTATTAATAGCAGAATGTCATCAATTGAGGGGTGATTAAAGTTCCAAATGGTATTAAATTTGTATTTGAAATTTAATTCTACGTTTCACTTTTTCCCAGAATATAAAAATGCCAATGAAAGGTATATGAGAAAATTAATTCAACATTATTAAATTTGAAATACTAATTGCGGAACTGAACAGACTAATATTTTGAAGCTTTTTTACGAATATGGGAGAAAAATTTATAATATGATAAGAAATTAAAAGTTATGAAAAAATGTATAATAAGACTATCACTTTGCTCGATGAAAATAAAATGCATCAAATGAATGAAAATAGTAAATTCATCGTGGGGTTTGAATGCTCATGATCATGATTCTACAGATATTTTCACTAAAGGTGCAACTGAGATAGAAATCATTTTCAACTGTTTCCATGCTTTGTGTATTTGTAAATAGTAACAAATTCTGGTGCGGCTACGTACGAATAAACTGAAAAGAGGAAATAATCAATAACAGTATGTCAATTGAAATATTAAAAATATTACTACATATCAATCTATTAATCTAAATAATTTTCATCCAACAATTCCTATTATTTTAATAATAATAAATAAGTTAAGACCATTCCAGCCTTAGCGGTCGTCACATAACACCAAACGAGTTAGTTCCCTTTAACACTTTCAACCATCTACTCCTTTCGTGAACCAGATAGGTGGACATACACGCAAAAGAATGGGAGCAAAATCACGGTTACAAATTTACATCTCATTACGCAACAATACTTTTGTGCCATAAATACCATACTCAGAAAGATAGGCAACCACCCAACCTCGCGGTCCTTTAAAAAATCAGCTATACTGCAGCTTAGTCGCTTTTTGCCAATTAAAGTCCCGGGGCCAAAGGTAAAATTTATAATTTTTGTATTCATATTAGCTGGGCGCACTAATTAAAAATAACACACATAGTTTGCTACTCACATCCTGAGTTTCAAAGAGCCCATAAGAAATGTTTAGTCACGATAGCGGCATTCATTCGATTCATAATGAGATGATCACAATAAATTACTAATCCCGGCCATAATTACCTATTTCAAAGTAAAATGCATAGAAATTACATACATAAAGGTAGAATGCAGCGTAACGGGTGGCATGCATGATATTTATAATATGCTTTTAAATTTACCGTGGTTAGAATATTTTGCAACATTGAAGAATATCATTGAAACTGTCATGCGGATATGAAACATATGCTGCGAATAATTCTAAAAAGAAATATAAATTTTTGTGAATTGCCTCGATTCACCTTTTCGAAACTTCATTCGGACGGTGGGCTATAAGAGTCAGCAATAAGTATAGAATAACTAAGTATATTTTCTCTAGGGAAGGAAAAAGAAGAGCAACGAGATACAAAACAATCACCTCACGAAACAAGAGGGACTGCTGCGAGGAAGTGAAAGATAACACAAAGGAGAAAGAAGTTGTAAAAAGAACAAAAGTTGGAATGAAAGTGTGTTGTCCTCCGAGAATATTGGATCCGGGTGAATGATGCGCTTTTAATAAGTGCATGCGTGGCGATTCCCATGGGGTGGATGGGAGAGTAAGGGGGATGTCCCCTGCCGGCGGACACGACGCGACGGCCCTTTCTCGAAAGCATGAATTGTTGAACTGACAGACTTCCCCGGCTAGATATCCTCGTCTGCAGAGGAAGGGCGCTCGAGCGGCATCTTGTAGCGCTAGCTGTTCCTCGAACGCAAAAGGAATCCTAATAAGGTCAGCAAAGAGTATGGATATCTGTGGTGAAAAATAAACACGTTTTCTTTTTAGATCTTCCTCAGATCGATGTGTTCCGCTATTTCTGATACATTTAGGTGGATTTTAACAAATCCACTGACGCTATACTCTACTCAGAAATATATTTACTGGTGTATCGGTCTCGAAAAAAGAACTAGAAGTATTTAATCAAAGGTTATCCATTATCAATTTTGCTTTTCAAGTATTTTAAATCAATGAACCTATAGAATTGTTGATTTCATTGGTTATATAGTGTGAGCAAACCTGCATATTCCCAAGTACTGAATGAATTTCCATCTACAATAAATTTAGCACGTTTTCAGAAGCCGAAGTATCTCTTGAAAGAACTGGATTCAATTCAAGGAATTCCAAACATTCCAAAGTGCGTCTAGCATGCTTAAAATGCAAAAAGGCCAATCACCACAACAGTTTACTCCTTTCACTTTCCATTCAATCGATTTCCTATCTTATAATAATATCTTTTCTTACACATTTAAGTTTCCGCGAACAAAACTTCAATTTGAGTCCTCATCTTCATTCAGCCAATTTAGATAAAAGCACAAATTTAACGTGCATTATTTTTACTAGCATTATTTCAATTAAAAAATAAAATTAAATGAGAAACTCCTTTCACAAGTTAGCTGATGATTATGGTGATTTTGCTGTTGGCAGGAGGCCAGTAAAAATGGGGTCATTAGATCTAAAACAACAGAACTGACTCCAGTCACTATGCAAGAATCAAGAAACAATGTAGATGGCAATAAAGTAATGAGAAAAAGTAAAGCCATCGGTATTGGTGGTAATCACTATAGCAAAAATTCGATTATTGGCAATAAATATGGTGGTTTTAAGAAAATTTGAAAGAAAAGGTCATATTCATATTTCTGAATGCATAAATGTTTATAAATATACGTGGTTTTATTATTTTGTATTAATTAATAAAGGTGGAGGTTAATAAATTAATACAGTTACAGTAGTAATTCCCCTTGAATATTACGCTGAGATAAGTTAATGATAAGTAGCCTTTCAAATTATATACCCACATCATAGCATGTGTTCTTTAAATTCACTTTTTTGCATGACTTGGATTTGCACGTTGAAATACTCTACTACAAGTGAATTTAAACTCAATGCATCGGAAAAAACAGCCCGGCAAGAAAAATGCAAGAAAGCATCGCTTCCTAGAGCGGGGGCAAGTAATGGAAGTTCCAGACACTCATCTAAAGTACTGCATAAAGAATATCTAAGAGCAGAAGTGAAAGATGGGGTATCCGGCATGTATGAGAAAGTTTGCGCAACGTATAAGATACCTTGTATTTTTTGCGTCTACTGAGTGAGCCCAATGGCAACCATACCATCTCGGAAATAACACACTGCGCGCACTGGACTTTATTTATAATTCGGAGAGCCGGCATTGGAAACGCGGCATCCACACGTATGCTCGCTTCACGCCAACGGGGAGGGAACATCCCGGCGAAAGATGGGCATCATAAGGAAGCCTCCCTCGGAGCATTTCCAATTGTAATGCAAGCTCGTTGAAATTCAACGAGAGCAGTCGAGGCCCATTTTTTTTGGAAAGAAAGAGCTACTGCTCCTGGAGGGCAAGCGGATCCGTACACAACGTAAAAAACAAAAGACGATCGAGGGCTCCCCCCGGAGGGCCATGACCAATTTCGCCCCACGCCCTCGCGCCTCCACGACCGCCGCGGGTAGTGCTGTCAATCCATTGCTCCAGCCTAGCAATAACGTCTCTCTCTCGCCACGCAAGGGTTCCCTCGAAGACGGAAGTGAGAGGGAGAGAACAGAGGAGGCGGCAAAAGGAGGAACCCCTGACGGAAAGATGGGGAAACGGGGAGGGATGCAGGGGGCAAAGGGGAGAGAAACGATCGCAAGAGTCGCACGGCAATCGTCATCCACTGCCGCCGCCATCCTGCCGCCTCCCGCGCCTGCATTCATTAATCCTTCCCCGCCACACCCCCTGCCCCTTCTCGGCTCTCCCTCGCAACACCCTGACGAGCGAAAGGGGCGCGGGAAGTGAAAGAGAGAGAGAACAGCGGGTAGTGCCCACGCATGGGTCGCGTAAAAGGTAAAAGCGACTGTATCGCACTCCACCGCATAAAAGGCTACCAACGATACATCCATATCATCAATCAAAGCGTTCGATTTATCGATCATGGCGATCGATAGGTCGATAGAAACAGCCATCCTTTGAACTTTCTTCACTCCTCGGCGCCTCCCAACTCTTCTCCTTGCCAGGGGAGCCATTGTCACCGCGGTCGAGGGAGGGGAGGAAGGTTTTTGGGGAGCGCGCGTGGAGGAGGAGATGGAGGGGAGCAAAGGGTGAGGGATTCAGAGGGAGGCCTCCTGCGGGTGGAGGGAGTGAGGGGGGAAGGATAAGAGAGAACAGAAGGAAGAAGGTGTTCCCGGTTGAGGGCTGGAATCGATGGCTTGGAACACAGCGAAACCCGACAGCACAAGGTGAAGAGCGAAAGGTGGAAGTAAGAAGGCAAAAGGGATAAGGAGAGAGAGGGAGGTGAATCTGGTAAGGAACAGGAGATGAAGGAAGAAGAGAAAGAGTTCGGGTGGCAGAAGGTAGTGCGAGTGGCAGGGAAACCGAGCAGCGCCCTTCCCCTTAAGATTTCAAGGAAGCGAAGTATTTGGAAAAGGATGGAGAAAATGGAAGCCCAGGAGAGGTCGGTAGGAAGCCCGAAAGGAAAAAGGGCTGGGCGAAAGGACCGAAGCGTGAGGAAGAGAGACGAATGATAAAAAGGATAGGGCATAAAACAAGGGGAGTGCGAAGGTGGAGGACAAACAGCAAGGAGGGTTCGACGGGAGAAGGGTGCGATTCCGATGAAGTAGAATGGCGGTGTGGAAAGAAGAGGTAAAGCTGAGGGTTTCAACGGGCAGGAAAGAGACAGAGTTGTGGGGAAAGGGGGGAGAGAAGGGAAATGGGAAAGGCATAGAGAGATACAGGAGGAGGAAGCGAAATGGAAAAGGAACGAAGGGGGAGTTTAGGGCAAGGCAAAGGGGAGAAGGGGAAAAAGGGGCGAACTGCGTGGTTGAGCTGATGTAGGGAGGTTAGAACGGTAAAAGGGCGAGGAGCAGAGGAGGGAGAGGTAGTCGGATGCATGAGGGCGGTGGGAAAGGAATGGGAGGTAGGCGGAAGGCGGAGAGGCGGCGAAGAGAGCGTGAGAATTGGCCAAGTGGCAAGGGAGGGACGGGAAGGGGGGAAGGAAAGGATGTCTAGGACGAGGGGGAGCTGAGGGAGGCATGAGAGGGTCCGGAGGGGTGCCATGTGGGAGGGAAAAAGAAAAGAGGGTTAAAGGAAACACCCGACGGTTGGCAACAGATATTGAATGGTCGTGGAGTGCACGTGTGCGGCTGGAATGGAAGCGATTCAGCTTCATATTTGCGGGGCCTCAATAAACGCGGCAGTGGATCGGAGGAGGGCCGTATTCCATTGCAGGTGGAGAGCGGGTGGGCGGTGGGGGTGGTGATCCACAGCGCTGCCGGAATATCGGAGGGTATTCCGACGCCGGATGATTTTTGAAGAGCAGGAGGGCCGTGCGGGAGCCATCCATTGGTGAAGATCGGAAGGGGAGGGTCAATATGCCATCAAAAGGCCTCCTAGGCAGCGGGGAAAGCATAACACTTCAGGACGAATAAATATTGAAAATTATGCGCGGGGGGGATATTGTTGGCGAACGCGGCGGGAAATTGCTTTCTCAGAACGACATGGAACACCGGCGGTATTTCTTCCTCATGAGGACCGAAGCTACGTGAGTTAGATTCTAAATAACTTTTATCCCGACACTATGCAGCGCCATGCCATTTAGGTAAAAGTACCTGCCTACCTTATCCAAATAATGGCAAGAGTACAATTTTTTCTCGACATTTTCTAATTTAATTAAAATCTTATGAGCAGTAGTTGAAGGCAGGTGTTTTGATGGTGCGCGAACAGGGTGACCTCAAAATTGTATTAAGTGAAACTAATGTGAATTATTTAAGCATAAATATAATATTTATATAATTATGTGGCAGAAGCAAGTAAATAAAGTAGGTCTCTCACTTTTTATCAGTCGTTGGTGCCTAGATTTTGCTTCTTAAGAATGAGTTGTTAGCGCAGAGATATAACTTTAAAAAATGTGCTGAATAGTTGAAAAATTATCAATTCAAAAATTTAAAATGCGAGTCAAAAGACCTCATGGATTATTTTCAATTAAGTGTCCTGTCACAATTTAAAAAACCTTTGCCTAAATAAATTCCATTCAAATTATTATTATTTGGCATTAAAGACATACCTCATTGCTGTATGTTTCTATTCATGCAGATTACATGAAAAAATTACTTCTTTTCCACGCTGCTTTTCACGCCCTCTTCAACAATGCAAAATTTTCCAAATTCAAGTTCCTTATATCCGCCATGGTAGTTTTTAATTTAAAAATACATATATAACTTTTAAGTTTATGGACTGATATGCCACAACTATCCAACTATAGACGGTATTATAATGCTTTGAAAAATACTTAAAATATATTTCGTACATCTGGTTCTGGGAGAAGTTACGAGAGGAGTCTGAGCCGTAATACTACCAAGCGACAGCAACCCCACGAACGTCTTGCCACCGCTTGAGAATTCTCTCGTGCATCACGAATATTTCCAGGCAAAGTAGCGGTACATACATACATCAACACCTCTTTAAGTTCGTATACATACTGAATTAAATCCTGCGGCACCCATGCCAAAGAATATGCACATGAGAAACATTTTATCCAACGATATAAGTATGTATATGACCATCCATTACAAACTTCCGTCACAGACGGAAATTTGGAATCAAAAATTTTAATTTTAAATTTACGTTTGCAATTCAGAGTCCAGATTCCGGAGTAAAATCAAATTTTATTATTTACAAAGTGGCGCTGTTAATTGAGCACTAAAAATGAACGCGAATTTTTTTTTCGCCGTTCCAAAATGGAATAAAATCACTTGGAGAGAAAATATCTCTAATTTGAATTACGTTTAATCCCAGGTTAGCCCAACTCTGTCACCCCCAAGCATTAGATTCTATGAGTAGGTACTCAGTTTCCCTTTACAGTTTATTGCTCTTTTTCAGAAATGAAAGGGTGATTCCTTCTCGCAGAGATATAAGGGTATGAAAATCCGTGGAACCCAACCGTCTTCCAAACCGCTGCATGTGATCCTAAGGTTTCTCCACAAAAAACTCGTAACGCTTTGCCACCATTATGTTACAACGCCCATCTCGCGCAACAAAGCCTACCCTACTACTTCCTCGGGCCTTTCCAGCAGCCTTTTCTCATGGCTCACCTATGCGCGTAAATAAGATAAATAAAAGCCAAAGCCGGGAGAAGGCGCGAGGCGGAATAGGGTACGTAGAACGGGATGATGGAATTTAATATGACTTCCAAACCAGGACCTCCATTACCGTAGCAGCAGCATTACTCATATTCATACGAACCAAATGTAAGAACGTTATGTGGGAGCAGTAGCCGAAGGTATGCGCCACATATTTCCAAATATTTCTTATTAATTCGTTTACATTCCACTCCATGCACAATACCATACCTATATCTCGCGTTTTATAAATATCACCGACGGTTAATTCTAGGTGCCGGTAGCAATGGGGAATGTGTAGCCAAAGAGAGTGAAGGGATCTATGCATCGCATTGCCCGTCATTTTCAAGGAAAAGTCTGCCCTCAAAACCTCCCCCTCCGTCCCTTCCTCACTTTAAATGATTTCATCTCAAGTGAGATCATCCCCCCAGCAACCATAGGTACTTAAGCTACCGCGTCATTCCTCTTCATGTCCTAAGTCGTGGTCTCCAAGGCACTACTATCGCATAGCAATTAGTATTAATGGTATTTGATTTTTTTATAATTTTTGTGCCTTAATGTCACAATACGATGAAATTCATAACTCTTAAATGTTAAATATCGCCGGTACCTTTTGATAGAGTAATATGTTTGTTTCGGAAAATTAAATACTGCAGCCTATGAAAATTTTGCTGACTACTTATAAATGCCTATACCACTCCCGGCATAGAAAGCTATCAAGTCTCTTCGAGACCGCTTAGCTTCAACCAAGGTTATAGCGGCAAAAATTAAGGAATCTTTCTCACTTTCAAAGGAAATATTCCAAAATTGCGTGCTTGCTACATTTTCTTTTACCTGTCGTCATATTTATTTCAGATTTTAACAAATTAAGCCAATGATATTTTTGAAAATATATTCGAAAAAAATTTATTATTGCATTATGTGAAAAAGTTGTGAAATTTGTAAAACCTTACGAACTGAAAGACAGGTGTCTCGATTGAAACCTACGTGGGACCGTTGTCACCGAGAGGATATTAGTGTTAAGAATATTTAGAAGTAGATAAACAGCAAGAATCAGTGTTTTTAACACCAATTGCTACCATATTGCGTCTTACCAATACCATCATCAGCTCTCCCTATGAGTGGTTATAGATTTCATACATAACATAGTCATCTATTCTCGCGGTAACTTTGTGATTAATAATTAAATCACCAATTTGTTATAATGGAGAGAATTAATATTTAAATTATTGCTTGGTAAAAAATTCATTATTATCAACACTACATCTCACAAAAAAGATAAACATGTAACTTTCTTAGCAACAGGATAACTATCATGTAGAAAAGATGAAACAGGATAGCTATCATTTAGAAACAATATTACTATTACCATGTATGAAAATACTTTCAGCTTAAAAACCTTTGCTGCTGAAGGCTGACATTATTCTTTCTGGCAGTTTTTAAGAATTGAGTACAGCTAAAATATCTTGCCATTAACAAAAGATGAGCATGATGACGAGCATTGATATTAGAAAAACAGTAACATCTCCAAAATTATGCGGTATCTACACACGAGTGCTGGGCGTCCCAAATGGATGACATTCTGCTCAAAACCGCGAGGCACGCGCTCAATTTTCTACTAACCAATTAGCTACAGCGTATGTAAGATCAAAATCAAAAAAAGATCAAAAAAAGAAACACAAATCAAAGTACATTATGTTCCCATAGTCTCACAGGTTATTAAGAAGAGTGGTTTCAAGAGAACACCGAATGATAAGAGGAGCGTAATTAAGCACTTGTTATCAAGAAGAGCGGCCGCTTCACTGGCACCGTTGGAAGGGCATGGCGGCGGAGATTGATGGGAAGGATGGGAAAAGACGGATATAAAAGGAAAGAAAAGCAGATGAAGTGAGCGGAGTGGGAAGAAGGTGGCAGTGGCGAAGGGAAGAAAGGGTGGTGTGGTTGAGTCTGTGAATAGGTGACTCTAAGATCGTTGGAAGTAAGGGACGGGGGGAGGAAGGGACTCCAAGCACGTGACAGTAAGATGACAGGGATAGGGTTTTCGGGGGAAAAGTAACCGAAAAATTGTGCCCTTCCATCTTCCAACACTTCGATGCTCGCAGATGGTTAAAAAATACGGGCGAGTGATGAAATGCACATTGCACACGAGTGCGTGAAGCGCGTGGGACATAAGTTTTGAATGAAAATAGAAAAACTCAGATGACACAAAAATACCTGAAAAATCGGTCATAACAGATATTATTGATTCTGTACATACATTTGATGGATATGATTAATTTAAAAATCCCCACATCATCATTCAGTTTCTGACTGAGAAAATTTACTATGACGCCACTCATATTTTCATTTTCTTGGAGTTTCCGGTTTCTCAAGCTCTTTGAATGACACTCGCGCAACCTGACTTTTTTCAATATTATTTAACTTCTGACTCTTCTGTTCTTCTTGAAGTATACCCTTGGCTCCTTCAAATAAAGAAAATCAAATTTTCAACTAAAATTCAGTCCATTTCTTGAGTTTTCCTTGCCATGGATTTGGCTCATCTTGGCATTTTTTCCTCATTAGTACTAGGTAGTAATAGGTACTACTTTCATTTATTTGCTTGATTGTATTAACATTGCAGTGCTTTTTTCTCCTTGTCCTCGCTGATCATAATTTACTCGATTTCTTTTTTTCATGCCAACATTTTTTCATGGTTTATGTCGTTGGGAAAAATTGGGATTTAACCATTTCCATATTGCCATCCCCCTGATTTTTTTGCAATACAATTTCGTGGTGGTTTTATTCAACACTTTACAGACGCAGGCATCAATGATCGGGGTTATATTACCGCATACTCTCCCCCTTCGAATACGATACGAAAGAAAAATTTCAAAAGAATTTTCTGAGATCAGCGCTTTCGTAGACTCCTAGAGATATTTATGCTTGAATGATGATCAATAGCTACTGTATAAAAAATGCATTATCGTTTACCACAAATATTTGAATTTATACCTTAAGAGAACGTATTTAAAATGGGTTAAGGAAATGTGATAAGTGGGATAGAAGCCAAGACTGTGAATGGAGCGAAAGGAAGGGTTAAGAAGCTACGGAGCAACAGTAGGAAATATTTTGTTGGTATAGGAAGATGTGGGCACTTTGGAGCCATTCAATCCCAAACTGAATAAGAATGAGAGCCGAACAGTGAAACGGATGCAGAATTGGAAAAGATACGGGGGGCATGGGGTTCGTATGCAAAGGGAAATGGTGTGCTGAGTTGATATATGCCCTAAATGTGACTCTGTATATTACTAACAACGTATTAAATACGGAGTCAGCTGCAAATAACGAATGAAGGCTATGAGCAGGAACTATTGCAGTGTACTTAGGTCTCTTTGAATCCACTTATCCATATGATTGATTTCAAAAAGTAAACTTTTCCCAGAGTAAGGAAAGGATATTCCATAACACCTAACTGTAGGCCAAATATATGAATAAACAATACACGAAGAAAATTGTAACACTTCAAAACTGGAGAATAAGCTGAGCTTAAAATATATTAGTCAAGTTCATCGTGAATCCCTTCGGCATAATTGCTCTGGATATAATAATCGATTTCAAAATCCGAGACCCCTCACGAAAATCCTTGGGCTCAAACTCAATTCGGTGGATAAAAAACAAATGCGTTCTTCTATTTCCAATTAATTCTTCCCCGATTTTTTCCACCGCGTTATGAAACATCAAAAACATGAGTTTCATGGGCTACAAAAAAGAGGCCTATAAGTTATGAAAGAAGCAAAGTAATATAAGGCAAAGGAGGGGCGGCCAAAGGATGGGAAAGGAGAGAGATTTTGCATGAAGATGGGAGTACTGTAGAAAGGTGGGGAAAAAGCAAACTCGAACACGGGATACTACGAAACACCATGTGGGATATCCCCGGCTGTCACTTTTCCGAACACATTTCCGCCGGAAATTTCATTACCAGGATCCATTTTTTTAGGTTTAATCTTTTCCCCGTGCCCTTTGTGCGTCGTTGCGACGCGATTAATGCCCGGCCCCCCTACCGAGTCCCCTTCGCCTGCCTTCCCCCCTTCCCCTCAACCTCCCATCCTCCTTCCTTCCTGCACAGCTAACCCCAGCTCCCTCTCCCTTCCCGTGACCCCCCTGCAAGTCCCCTGTCCCGGTTGTTACACCCATCGCCTTCCGCAAGCGAGCGAGAGATAAACGTAACGCTTACCGGGCCACCCTTATCGACGCGGCCACCGATGGCGAAGTCGAGAAAACTGCAAATACTGTGCTGCACGCCACGACGCTCACATGTGGAAAAGGCATTCGAACGATCGGCCAATGGAACGCTGGAGGAGTATGCTTAGCGGCGGGTGGGCGAAAAATGGAAAAAATATAAAAATACAAACATAGCTACCTATATCCATTTATATATGTATCTCCTCTGAATATCCACCACGGAACAGAATACGTGGCAGGATGCCAGAGAATTAATCCTCTCCATTTCCTCCCTTTCTGTATCTCTTCCCCTCTCATTCCTCTCTCACTTCCTCTCCACCTCCCTCTCCATTCTCGCTTCTTAAAATCCACTTCCACATTTCTTCTTACTCTCCTTCCTGCTCAAGATCTCATCCATATCCTCCATCCATAATGTCTCTGATTTTTTCCAGCAATTGCTTGTCAAATTATATCTGAAATTCTAGTAACTATTATCCCTTGGCACTCTTTAATTGCTGGTTAAGTTAAAATGAAAATATTAGTTTCTACGGTTTCCTACGTCAGAAAACATGTTCACCTTTTAGGCATAAATGAAATAACACATAAAACACGCTCATTCGCACCAGAAGAGTTAAAATGCGATAAATTTGTCTAAGCGCTGGTTAGGACGCCAATTAGCCCTGGCGCCTAATCCTGTGACAAGAGATTTTCGCACAAAAATCATTTTCAAAATTTGGGGCGAATGCCACTCAAATATTAATGTACATTTCCGCACAGAGCAAAAGAAAAACGGCGATTTTGGAGATGCTTGGTAACTTTAGGATCCATTTTTTCCTAGCGCGTGAACCCCTAACAACACCTTCGTGCAGAGCTGTCATTCCCCATATTCAATGTAGTTGAATTTCTAAACAAGCTAGGTTTATTTTGAACATTTTAGTTAAAACAATCATGGCAGAGGTGATGGGGAAATACATGCATATATCATATTCTTCTGCAGCAGTGAAGGAGCTAAATTAATCAATATTCTCCTACAAGCGCCACATCACCTTCCCCATCGTGCTTCTTCAGACTCCTCTTCTGCTATCCCCCCCCCCCCCCCCCGCCATGACTGGCCACGATCTCCTTAATCTTTTCACGTCTTCGCCTCCTTGAAAGCCTCTCTTATCCTTTCTCCATTTAACGCTTTTGACTCAACATTTATATTGTATCGGATTCAAAATTGGTAGCGAGGCTCTTTTTTCCGAAATAAATATGCGGATTTATAAGATGGAACAATTTGAACTCCAGATCTATGATCTCTTAGTTACGACAGCATAAAACTGCGTTTGTGTTTTAACTACCTCGAGTATCATATCTGGGGGTAAGACGAAAACTTTCCATAACGGTTGGATGTTCTTTCTGAGGAGCAGGAGCACAGCGGCACTTCGGCAGTTTTCACGGAGGCCACTTCTCCAAAAAAGATAATAAAATATTAGAAATACTGATTTCATCATAGAAATATTACAGATTTATGCCTGTTTGAAGCAGAGGAAAAATACTACCAGAATTCATGGAACGGTATCCCAACAAGGGGCCATCATTCATATCAAAATTCACAAACCAAAATTAATCAACAATTAATAATAATACCATAACAATCAATAAATCATATGGAAATCAAAATAACGTGAATTAGAGCTCATTGTTTACAAGCTAGGCATGGCCTCGATTGACTTGCTTCCTTAACCTCAAATTAATAGTGCATGGGGTAAAATTGTTCAGAAACGATCATTAAATTGCAACGCCTCGAGAATAATCGCCCAAAAACCTGTCTAGCGTAAGGTTAATGGCCCAGCTCAAAGAGAGAAATAAAATTACGAGCGCATTTGAACAAAAGAAATACAACAGCCACGAACTTCCCTGTATTGCGGCAGAGACGGATCTCACGTTGAGCAAGTGAGGAATGTGGCGAGAGAAAAGCCAATAGAATTCCGATAGCGGAGATGACCGTGAAGCCCTTTAAGGGAGGTCAAAAAGAAGCAAGCCAGGCTTTGAGAATGAGAAATTTGAGGAATGCGTTGCAGAAAAGTTGAAGAGAGAATGGTGGAGATGCAGGTATTTAGAAAGGGAAGCTAGCGTAAGCCAAATATTCAGGGAGGAGGAAGATGAAAGTATGATCTCGGGAGCTGGTAAAGATAAACAGGGTAGAGAGAGAGAAATGGAAAATAACGCTGAGACGGATAGGAGGGCAAGAAGGGATTTAAAAAAAGTTAAACGAGAATAGAGAGAAATCACAGGGAAGTGGATGCATAAATGGCGGAAGGTTGGAGAAGGAAAGGGGAGAATGGAGTCAGGATCTTAAGACGAGAGGAGTGAGGTAGGAAATTAAGATGAAGGCTGGGAGATTAGGGCAAAGGATTGGGGCCTGGAAGTGGGAAAGGATAAGGAAAGCCAGAAGAGGGGCACGGAAAGGAGAATGGGAAGGATTACGGGGGTAGCCTTGGGAGAAGAGGAAGGATTTTGAAAACGTAGGGGAAAGGGACAGAGAGAGCGATCGAGAGTAACGGGGCGGGAGGATCAATGGCAGGGAAATGGGAAATGGGAGGGTAAGGATGGATCTTGTACGATAGAGGAGGATAAAGCGGAGGACTGCAAGATTAACATTCTCATTGCGAAAGCATTTGACGCACATATTATGGTAACGAATATAAGCAAATAATCTTTTGAGGTAAATAATCTTTACTACTATGGTAACAACTTTCACGAGGACAAGAAAGCAAGCACTGTCACGCGCTCAATTGAACACTCACTGATATTCTGATCACTGTTTCACAATTATGTTTTTAAAAAATCATGCTAAACTTGCGTAGAAATAATGAACTTTGAATCCTGACGACAAAGTAAAATGGAATTCAGCAGTATCGCGAGAGTACAATCATGTTGTACTCTTGCTACCACAATGCATATTACCATCATTGAGGGCTATTGAGAGGAAAGGCTTGGCATTCTGCTCCCAGTACTGAGTTTAAGTTCATAAAAAAACACACAATCTTTACTAAAAGTCAATGGTCAGTAAAATCAAGGCATCCATCGAAATAAATGAAATAACTTAATAATAGCCACAATAATAACTTAATTAATAACCACATTCCACACGTATATGCCACAACTTCAGATTAAATCCAAATTATTTCATTTAATCCGATAACATGCAGTTATACAAAGTAACGCCAGAAAATATAGCTTGTAAAATTTAGGGGACTCAAGCGTGGCATAAAAACCTATTACATATCATATAATTTCGGAAAAACTGAAAAAATACACATGGTGATTCAAAAAATTTGCAACTAACTTTGTCACCATTTGAAATACATTTTTAATCCTTGGAGACATCAGTGAAACTTACAAGAGAAACAAACTAGATGATGTCCGTAAATTTTAATGGATATATAAGTATCTATTACTGAGTGAGATCAGTCACAAGGGAAATCTGACCCGAATACCATGGCTGCGTGATCAGTAGGCAAAAATGTATCTGAAAACAACGTCACCAACTCACGTCACCCTTCTTAGGGTCCCACTCCCCTGTTGGATACAAGCTTCGTTGGATGAGAGTTCCGAAAAGGAAATTATGAAAATTGAAAAAGTTGAAGAAAGAACGCAGCATAGAGGGTGAGTGTGAAACATAAAATGGCCGGGAATGAAGTGAGAGGGAAGAGGAAGTGAGGCACTCCCTTCTTCAGCGTAAGACTTCATGCTTACTTCTATGAATTCCAATTTAGCATTAATAGAAAGAGCTAGGGGACGAAATGAGAAGAAAGAGTTTGAAGCGAAGAAGAGGAATGTGGGAGTAAGGTCGATGACCAACCCTGATGAGGTTGGGAGGAGAGGCAAGGGCGAGTAGAGATGAGAGCAGAGAGGATTAATTTAGGTAAAGGAGAGCGAGGGGAAGAGGATGAATGGAGGATTATGAGGGGTAGAGAGATTAAGAAAAGGGATAGTGCTGAGATTTTAGCGAGTAGGAGAGTGAAGATATGGCTGTAGTTTGAGGATAAAGATAGATGGTTAAACAATGAGGTTGTGTGAAGAACGCAATACTACGAATGGAAGAAGAGTGTCTCCGGCTGAGAGAAGTTTCCTTGGCAATAGAAAAATATCACGAAACCTTGAATTGTGTTAAATGCGTAAAAATCAGTCAAATCGGTAGATACACAAAATTCTATTTTTGCAAAAGATAACCAACACATCAAGTGCGAATATCATTGTTCCAATGGAATACTTTGGATCAGGGTAATTAAAAGATGTTATTCGTAAAAGAAAATAGGATAAAGCATAATGTAATCCCGAGGAAAGATATGGAAAGAGGAAAAAAAATGAATTGGCTTAATCAGGAACAATCGTGCATATATAAACAATAAAGTGATTCAGCTCAAACCCTCATTCCATCAACTCAGAGGACGTTAATTTACATCAGAATGCTGTACCAAGCGTCGGTTAGAAGTGCGGGACTATGCGACGCGAAAATGAAGAAATTCAAAGTTCTGAGTAAGGTCAAGTGGATGAAACAAAGGAGATAAAGCGCGACAGGGGACCTAAACTGGAATTTAAGGTCAGAGACATGGAAAGGCCAGAACGGAAAGAAAGGCATCTAGGGAATATTTTGAATGGTGTGGGCACAGAGTAGGAAGAAAGGGAGCAGAGATCATGAAGAGTTGCGAGAGAGTGAGGCGAGAGAGGGAAGTGACAGGGAGATGATTAAGGAAGGGGGATAGGATGCAGGCAAAGGTGAATGCAGATGAGGTAGAGACGGGAGGAAAATAGGGGAACACCCGTTCCCCTATTTTCCTCCCGTACCCTTCTTTGTCCCATACATTGTATGGGACAAAGAAGGGTAGGGATTAAAGGATAGGTTGGTGGATAGAGGGATGGATGGATAGATGGAAGAAGGATTAGGAGATGGTGATGGGATGTAGAGGAGGAGGGGGCGGCCTGGAGGATGGATTGAGAAAATGGGGTGTGGAGTCTGGCACACGTGGAGTGAGGAGGATAACTGAGAGGATTATGGGAAGAGTGCGGGGGATTGATTAAGTGGAGGTAAGACGGATTACGCTAGCGGAGGGAGTGGGACTGGGGTTTACGACGGCGGCGTGACAAACTTGCAGATTTTTGGTGGGTGATGGATGATTGAAGCGAGGCGAACGAGAGACAGTGGGTGCTAAAGGTAAATGAATGCATAGTTTTAATGGAGATAGGGGAACAATACCGCTTCGATTTTCACCCGCTCTACCATCACCTTTTTTAATAAACGCTTCTTTCACAGGAATGAAATTGAATGTCATTCATTGGGGGAAAAGGTAGCATTAAAATAAGTCTACCATTAGTCACTTGAATAATTTTAAAATAATGTAGCAGGCCTAACTTCTCCAATAAGAGTTGCAGTAGAGAAAAGGTCAGAACCTATAGATATCAACTTTAAATATATACATGAAGAAAATCCGAATTATCAATAAATTGTAATTTCTCCACAGTTTAACGTTTGAGGCTTAACTTTGTGGAACCACAAGATTGGAAATGAAACGTCGCTATGTACATTCCACACACCTTGATAATGACTATTACATATCGAAACCATCGTCGAAGTTAATAACGTATATGTGTGGAATGTACAACGCCACGTTTCATTCCCAAATTGTAATTTTTCAGCATTTTGTAAGGTGGTAAGGTAGAAAAATATAAGACAACTTTAAAGTCAGGAATATTTAAGTAAAATCTCAGCATAGCCTCACAAAAAAACAATTTATACTTTGCGATGATAGTTTAAGGGTTATATTAAATAATACGCTTCAAATAACGTTACGTTTTTGCAAAAAGGTAACCCATAAAGCAAGGCAAGTTCATAAGTTCAAAGCCATTTAGTTAAGACTCACTGACGAAAAAGAATTGGTGTTTTGATAAATAAATTTAAAAAAAGTCCCTGACTTTTTATGAGAACTATATGAAGGCATTTTTTTTCTTTCCGTACTAAATAAAATAAAAAGAACTAATGGTTTTGAACATTGGTGTCCTATATTCATTTAAATGCACTTTAATTCAGCGAAGAAGCACCACCCACGTATCTTTTCTTCCCCAGGCATCCAACCGCAACGCGTTGCCGCCTCTTCAACCAATTTTCTGCAACCCACTCCCTCTAGCAATCTCCTACGGTCCATTCCAACACAAAGAAACCTCCTTAACCCCGCGTTGCCCCTTCAGATGACATTAGCGTTGCTAGCAGACACACTCCGCTAGCCGAGCAAACAACGGAGCGGGTCCACATCTCGAGAGATAGACGATGAGACCATTAGCGAAGAGGAGCGTCTTGTTTACGGCGACGATGGAACAGCGTCAGGCGAAAAAAAGGGGAACATCCCAAGGAGTTAAAGATTTTCGCATTATACGAGACATTTGCGGATCTAAAAAAAAGCTTTTATTTCCACCCTAATAACTATTTTCACTAATGTTTACTCACTTATATCCAATTATTCATTTCTACACATAAAACTTCATCGGTAACATTTGGCTGAGGTTTTTACGTGGTATATCATAAAGATTTATCTCAACGACCCTTCAACGTTTGCAAACAATAAACAATGCAGGCAGTAAAGAATCGACACACATATAATATATATATAGGAAAAAGAGTGCCACAACCAAACTAAATTCTCCGATTTCAGCTCAGAAACATGTATTTCAAGACACGGTCCATTGATACCAAAAGCAAAATGTATCATAGCGGTAAAACTGAGAATCGAAAAATGAACTTATTTTATATTCCTGCGTGAATGAGATAAATACAAGCAAATATAGTTGCAATAATTCTATATTACGTGATTAAAGCATTTGGTAAAGCGTTCAATTGCAAAAATCTGATTATTTACCTCCATCCTTTCACTAATTTTGTACGTAAATAAAATTATTTCATATAAACTTTAACTAATTTCACCAATAATCTGGAAAAAGTAAAATTGGCTTGTAAGACTTTATTCTGAGTGTCTTGTTATTTCATATTAATTATAAAGCACTTCTTTAGCATTTCTTCATTCTTTTTACATTAGAAAGGATTTTGATAGTTTGATTCTATAGGTACCAATTCATACCGTAAATATATCTATATTCAATGAATTATAATGCGAAAAAATAAATATTTCATCTCCAGTAAAAATAACGAAAAGTCATACTGTGAACAACTTCTGAAAGTCAACAATATAAGCGGAGCCACGCATATTGTAGCGTATGCCTATTTTTACTATCATTTAAAATGCCTACTAAATCATAATGCTCCTATATAATGTAGTTACGAGCAGAATTGACCTTCCTACAATCAAAATGATCGTCATCCAAAATGTCCTTCCCCCTCTTCCCCATCTTTTTGATAATCAATCAAATAACAGTCATCATGATTCTAGCATACTGATTTATTTATACCAATTCTAAAAACTACAACTTTTCCTAAAAAGTCGTTGTCCCTCTTTTAATTCTTTGGCCATGAGTATTTACGGAAGGTTTTCACTTACAGGAAATATATGTTGCCTGAATTTTCACAAAACTGTTCGATAAGTTTAGAGTTCCATCGACTCTCTACATTTAATATTTTAATCGATATATTTCTCTCGATTTAATATTTTTATGCAAATATGAAGGTCTAGCCATAAGTGATTCGCTGCCCTTTAATGATAATTACAGAATTGTCAGGTGCGCGAATTAATTCAAGTGAAAGTATGGAGAGAATTCATATTTAGTAATGAGTTGCTTACAGGATTTTGAAAAATAGCTTCTTATCAGTAAATGAGGTATAAAACCCCGTACTAAAAATGTAATTACTTTCTATGTGTTTATTCCGTGTGGTAAAAATGTGAATGCAAAAAAATATTCAGCGAGAAGTACATTGCTCATGAATACTAAGAAACGTCCTTCAGCGTTCATAGAGTGATCCGTCGCATAATAACACAATAACAAAAAATGTGCATTTTTCTCTATTTTTAGACACAATCACGAAAATAAAAACTGAAAAATATGGATACATGTCAAAATAAAGCAATGCCATCGGAAAAGTTCCTGGGATCAGCAACAATGAACCGTGAGGGCAAGGATTAATGTCTTTAAAGTCACAAGCGTGATCCTCCATAAAAGTTAAGATGAAAACTTTCCGTACAACGCATGGAAACAAATTAGGCCAAAGTTCTATAAAAATGCATTTACTTGGCAAAAATTTAGTCCATGAAAAATGTGGCGAAGTGGTTCTCTGCAAGTAGGGTATCTAATGTATGTAGTTCGACAAAGTATAGAAGTGACTTTTGACTTAAAAATCAGGTTCATTTACGATGAAAGTTTTAGCCGAAGGAAATCCGGGTGATCTAGCTCTTTCTTACTTCCTTCCATCGTCCGCGCTCTTCCAAGAAATGCTCACCCTCGTTCAATAAGGGCGCGGAAAATTCTGCTGCTATCTCTTCACATCTTCCCTGCGCGAACCCGCCTCCCCCTCTTTGTTCCACAACGCCCTCGTCTCTAAAAAGATATTCTCCTCCGGTATTCCCCCGAAAACCTACCTTCTCGACTCTCGCTCCCATCGCCGTCCTTAATCTCAAGCTATAATCAGACACTATTTCTCTTCTCCCACCTTATTATCGTTCAACTCTAGAGTTTCCTGGCGATTCCTCTCTCGCCATCCCAGCGTATCAACCCTTCCTTGCCTCCTCCAATGGCTAATCTTCTTTTCTTTCCTTTCCCCCCCTCCTCGTGAACCCCTCAACCCTATCCCTCCCGATCCTGCGACCCCATTCGTTCCCTTCTCTCCCGCACACGCCCACGCAACCTCCACACCTACTCCTCCTCCAAAACTCCTCCTCACTTCACTTCCTCGCAACCTACTCAACGCCCCCTCACCGCTCTAGCCATCATCTCTCTTTGCCTTCTTCCGCCTGAAGAAAAACCACCCATAGCTCCTCCTCATCCTACTACACCCTCTCCCCCCTACGATCCCGCTCCCCCCGCCGCTCCCAACGCTCTTGTTAAATCGCTTCCGAAGCTTAGGCGCAAATTCTGCCAAAGCTCGCTCGAATCGTCCGCACCCTGAATGACTTCGCCTAACGGAGATTAAACTCATCCGGGTAGGGAGGCTCTGCCGAAGCGCACGCCGTTCCCCAGCGGAGAAGCCCGTCCACGCCCTGGCTCCCCCTTCTTCACGAGCTGCCCTTTTCCCTTGCGTCTCCCTTCGCAGTCCTTAATCCTTCCCTCCCTCTCCGCCTGGGAATGCGCTGGCCCCTCGCATACCTACCTGCTTCCACATCCCCGTGCAACGCGCACTGCTGCCTTCTATCCTGCTGCTGCTTCTTCCTCTCTCTTGCCTTTCCTTCTCCTCTTTCTCTCCCCTGTTCATCTCAATACTTCACGTGACTATTTCTCTTCGTAGACTCCATTCCTTGATAACTTCTTTCCCACTCTACTACTGCTCAAACTTATCACTCTTCATTCGTCCAGAACACTATCCATTCTCAGTCCAGTGGCCTTTAATGCGCCCTCTTATTTTCTCTCATTCTTAGATTAAACTCTAGTTTGCATGTTAGAACATGATTTGAATAGCATTATGAACAATAAGATATATTATTTACGAAAGGGGAATATTAAATTATATTATTTATAAAGGGAAAAATTTTTATTACCAATTGAAAGGCGTCCCTTAAAGAGGATTCACCTGATAACTCCATGCTGCCACATATCAAATTATGCATTCGCACATGTATACTTTACACTGCAAAAAAATTTTTGTAAGATATGATAAGCGCGTATATTAATGTAAGCAACTTATATCCATTCCTTCAATTGAATTCTTTGCTACACATTCAATTCACTATATTCCCAAGAAAATTGGATATTGGATTATCAACGAAACGCGCTGGAGAGCTTGAGAAATGGCATTGAACCTTACTACTTTACGCTAGAAAATCCAAACTACACCGTAGGTGGTGCGCAGTATCAGAAGGGTTGAGGTTACGGTTATGGTTAATAATACAGTATGATATGGAATAAAAGTGGCACAAGTACATACCTCCATCTTTACGGAAAGAAGGGATAACCAGCGTGAGAAATTGCCCTTAAGGGGGGATGATCATTCATAATGGTATTGGATGTTGAAGCAAAGGCATTATACGTCTACCGCTGGATATCTCCAGAGCCAAATTTTTTCAAGAGCATTCCCGTCAGTGGAAAAAAACATGAAGGAATAGAGCTTTTCGGATCCCCAGGATGGAAGATTTCCTTCCCATGAAAAAAGGGCAAAAAATGGACGGACGAAGAGAAGCGTCCTACATTACGATACTTTTAAAACAGTTAGGAAGGTTCAAAGAACGTTCATGAAAAGCATAAATATCTAATGGATAAAATAGCCTGAGAAACATGTTCCAGGTGATGATGACCTTCAGTACTCAATTCTACCTGAACCAAAATATTACTAATGGAAGCAGCGCTCAGTAAGCAACAAATTGACCGTAGACGGTGCAACATGCATAAAAAATAATTCTGGTAACAATAAAATTATATTATGACGTAATACTGGTGTTATGCACGCTAATAACAACACTTAAGGACGATGAAGGTCGACGGATGTACTGGTAGGTGATTAATCGCTCGTAAATGGCAATGAAGTGAAAAAAATCATTACTTTGAGAAACATGAGCACCAACTTGATGAAGACCGAGCGACGAGAAAATCCCTGGTGGTCCTTATTTCTCAGGTGCAAAAATTTAAGAAAGAAAGGGAAAGAGGTAGACTGGGGTAAAATGTAAGTATTAAGGTAAAAGTGGTTGCATAGGACATCTAATGAATGAGAGAGAAAATACTGAATCAATGATTAAAATATAAACGATAGGCCAGAAAACAGGAAATAAATATCAGGTGGTCAGGAATAAGAAAAGCTTCTCAAGGCTTAATTTACAGGAAAGGTCAAGAAGAAAACTTTTGGGCGATAACACTCCTATTACTATGTTGAAAATCGCTTTAAGCATCTTAAGAGAATTAGAATAAAGGTAGAAATGGTAATTCAAGGTGTTTAAATACTGAAAGCATAACCTGAACTGAGAAAGTAATGCATTTCAAAAGGAAAAGATATATAAATATCGACGGAGCGAGTGGAGAGGCCAATTCACCATGTCAGTGCTACAATGTAGCACTGACACTGCACTGCTACTGCTACATTGCTGCAGCATTACGTTCATGAAGAACCTTCCGGCATTGGAGGGGAAACGTCGGTTTTCAAGTATATTGTCTGTGAAATTTAGGGCATATTCTTTTAGCAGGTGTAAGTTACTCGTTTTCAACTAACGTAAACAAAATGTACGAACTTACATCTAGCTCACACAACAAGGGCTACAAAACACACTTTGAAATTCACTCGATAACCAAATCTAAGAAAAGTATACGAATCACGCAAACTTGGCCTCGTATTCCCGTCTAAAATTAACTGTGATGCACCTGAATGTCGGTTTCATAATACTGGTGATGTGAAGCCCAAAAGTATGTAAATATACCACAGTAGAGGTAGGACTAATTACATTCTGTAACAGTTCATTTTTATTCTAGAAAAGGAAAAACAGCTCCACAGGAGTGTATTAAGAAGAGCTATACAAAGAGTAATAGAGCAGCATAAAGAATCTATTCAAAACAGTTAGTGAACACGGTATTGATTGATGAAATACGAAATGTTGAAATGTTATGACTGTATAAATTCAAAAATTAATAAAGAACTGGTTGAAACCGATGACATGATTAATGGTGCATGCAGCAAGGAAAAAGTTTTATTTGAATGAGCAAATTTTGGAAGGTACATTTACCGATGCTCAACACTTCAGATATTCATTTCTCAATTTAAAATGTGAGTAATATTCATCACGCATAAACACGGTAATTAATATTTCCTGAATAAATCACACAAATACACGAATATGGCTAAAACAAGGTCATCCAACAAGCAATAGCAACATTGAATCAAATAACATCTGAGATATTTGCGCTTGTCTCAATATGCATCTCCCTTTGAGGAATCATCATTGATGCAACCACTTATGGAAAGGAGATTGACAAAATAAAGCTGGAGTCCTAAAAAGATTACTAATTATGATATTCAATCTCCCCACCCTGTAAATGTGAAATTGATATGTAAGTATTTAAAACCTAGAAGCATTATCTGCTAAACGAACTAATACCTTTCTTTGAGAGATTTAACTTCAATAATTTCCCTTTAGTAATTCCACAAGATATTTATTATTGAAGGCATAATTTATCTTGAATTTTAAATCATAATGCTTGGTAGGTTGTTTTCTGTTGCTCATAAGCAGAAATATTGTTCTTCTTAGGAAAACAAGGCGCTTAAAGAAACCTTATCTCACTGCGGTGTAAGTCGGTTGCCTTTTTCTCCTGCCGTTCCACATTTGCTTTCCCCTGGCGATGTAATCCCATTCCGTCGCTTGCCTTCCGAACAATAAGACTCTGCTTGCCCTTCCCTGACTTTCTCACTTTCACTCTTCTCTCGCATGATTGTTATTGCTGTATGGTTTCATTGTGTCCTACTACGCACAGAAAATACTTTCTCCGAGGCACTAAGTACATCATTTTAAATGGATTAGCCAGGAAGGGAAAGGAAAGTATAATTAATTTATGTTCCTTCTACTTCAAATTTCCTATAGATAAGTTTCAATTTTCTAAACCAAAAACTGGTAAGAACGGACTATTTCAGTGTATCCAAGTTCCTTTTGAATCTCTCTTTTTCCATATATTTAGGCTAGAAACATATTTCCTCAATGTGCACACTCACACAATCAAGTGATAAATATTGATGTTTATTTCTATTTCGTTTGGGTATTTTTGATTAATACCTGCTGTAGCGCAACTAAAATGGCTTTGCAAACCAATAATACAAGTCTGCGAATTGTAATTTAAACTACAGTATCAAAATTGTGCATATAACATTGAAAAGAGTGACATGATCACTCTCACTTGCAGAGTATCCATCTCATTTTAGCCTCCTCAAAGTTAACATCATCCTGAATAACTTAAATATAAAACTTATATAATATCAATATAAAATAAACCAGCATGTCTACTCTACAGAATTAATAACTTAGCGAGAATCATGCAATGACTCACTATTTTTAAATCAAAATATTTTTATCAAGAAAACCAATGAATAAATACCGTACTTTTCAGTAAATTCTTAGGTATTATCTAATGCTAATTTCTTAGAAGACGCATTCATTCTTTAGCAATAGTTTTGTATCAAAATCACAGCTTTTCACATCATAAAGTATTGACGTAGACTCAACTAAAAACAAGACGGAGCAAAGAAGAAGATACAATGAACTTCATTAATATTTAAAATGAAATTTTTATGCAGAGAAATGAAAAGAGCTCTCTAGCCACACCTGAAAAGTGGATGATGAAAGGGTGTATGGGAAGGTTCGTCTTTTGGTTAAAATTACTTTCAATATATTATCTTCAAGGCCTTCATTCAGCGAGGGCTATATTCTATGAATAGTTTCAATATAGCAAGTGATTCAATGCTAAAAAAAACCTTGAAGGGGTATGGTAATGCTTTTAAAACTAAGCTACGCAAAGAACAATTTCATGAGAAGGAGAGCTGCGTAACAGGAGTCACGGGTGTGCAGATTGAACACCAACGTTGGCAGCACTGCTCTGATTCTTAGCGTTCCGCCCCCCCCCCCCCCTTACCCACCCCTCACTCATCACCCAACCACTCACCTCCCCACACCCCCTATAATTCTCATCCCACTCGCTTCTTATTCTTGCCATCCCTGCTCCCTTTCCACTTCCCTTGTTGAGTCTCAGCAACCGCTGCAGAAGTTAGGAACACTCTCTCGGCGGCCACCTTCTTCTTATAAATATTCATTCAAAAGTTTCCTACCAGCCGTTATTTTATTCCTTTGTCCGCCGCTCATTTCATCCTTTGCACAGCCTTTCTTCTCTCGAGAAACGTAAAACCTTTTATGAAGTTCACTCGGAGCGTTTTTTGAGAAGTTGGTGGCAGACACGGGTCTGAGCGCAAGCTTCGTATATCCATTAAAGTAATTAATATTTACCGCAGCGGGCAAAGGCTCGTTAAATTTTTTCATCAAGCACTGCGAGACCTAAGACTTTCATTCGCTTCGTCCTTTCTTTGTTCACCAGGAATAAAATATTTCAACAAGTTGGCCAACACATTTCTGCATAAAATCAAGTGAATGGCAAATAAGGATTATTGAAAAAATGGAACAGAGGTTGATCTTCTCACTCCTTTCCTGGCTGTCACAGATCCGATATTTAAGTGCTCCATCAACACGTATATCGTAGATTTTTTCGAAAGAGATGCAATGGATAACAGTACTTATTGGATTTTGATAGTTTCTTTCTCGTCAAAGGAACAAAAACTGCATTATTTAATTTACAAATAATCATTTTGGTCGTTATTTAGCTTCCTTTCTTTTTGTATATTTTTGACAGTTTCTTCAACAAATAACGTTATCACTGAACATCACCTGCATTAAGAACTAAAAACTTTAAACATGCGCTAATTTCTCAATGATACAAGTTTATCACGCCCCTCTGCGTGACGCATTTCACGAATCAAGAGACATGAAGAACTCTCGCTTATATGGCGACGAAATTAAATCCGTAGACGCATTGTTCATGACATTCCCTACTTTTATAATAAATTAATTTCCGAAGAATGTCTTAGAAAGAACTTTATACTTCTCAGGGTAAAGGGAAAAAAATATGAATATAACATGCTCCCGACAGGAAGGATTACTCAAACTTTTCAATTTAACTGGTTAAATATGGCTTATAGGCTATGAAATAAAGCCTTATGCAGTTCTACGAAAGCATCCAATTCCACGTCGACAGCTAAAGAATTAGCATCATGCACGTATGACGTTTTTCAAAAAAATCTGGAAGCGGTGAAATCCAGCCTTCCTTGAATAAATACGGCACTCGTGGTATCTGAAGCATGCGAAACAAAAATGTTTGCTTCCACTTTAACGTTATCCTGTCTTGCTCACTGCGCCACAAATGTGAACTGGACCATGGAGGATCACTTCAATTAAGAGACAGCGATTCAACGGAAATAGAACTGTGGCCATATTTTCCTGCATTCAGAGCTGGTGCTTTGACGGCAATGAAAATAGAATCACACTGAGTATTAATTGACTCAGACAGAAGTACAGCGTCATGAAAAAAAATCTTCTAACGAATTTTCACAATGGTGATCATGGGAGCGGAAGCAGTTATGTCAAGAAAATTCAGGAATAACAATTTGGCAGCAAACATGTACAAGCTTTCAAGTTTTAAAGTGAAGAAACTATAAAAGAGAGCAACTTTTTTATTATGATCGTTATAATTTAAACATTTCAGAGCATATATCAGGATTTACCAACACAATAATTCTATAAAACTGCGATTATTGAATAACATTTTAAAAAGTATAATGGAAATGTATATCGCATTATGCACAAAAGTGAATTCTTCAATATGTATTCTGAATATCTGAATTAAGCATGCGGAATAACACCCTCAGACCTAGTTATACTTCTCGGCTATTGGTTGTATATGAATATGTAATGCACTTTTCGTATGCGCATTGGAACGCTTTTAAAAGCCATCATCTGACTTCCAGAGCTATTGTTTGGGCCCGAGTCTTACGATAAGCAGTGCATAATTAATTCTCTTTAAATATTTTTATTTACCCTAGGCACGTTACAAGGAGAGAATAAGACCATGGCCATCAGTCATTCAAATTACGACTTAGTACGAAGTAGTAAATATTGGGCATGCATACCATTTCTCTGCCGACGAATTTAGTTACAGTAAAAACTTGAGAAACACAAGAAATAGCTAAAGACCTATCAATTCTTGTATCCTGTATTAAAACATAATTCTCATTAGTTGGAAAAAGGGTAAATGTAGTTACTTAGAAGTGAAGTTCTACGCATTAAATCAGCATGATTGGCCTCTATAATGTCACCACGAAAAGTAAAGGTAATCAATAATGTCTCGTGTTTTTCCTAGAGTTTTTCCATTGAGTGAAAACATGCCTCAGCCGGAGGTGGACATGCAGTGATATCTCTTTCCTAGGTAGGCTCATATGTTAGTGATGAGAACCAAAAATTGTGGACACCGCTGACGCAGTTACCCATAACGCAGGCGAGTAAAATAAAATGAAGGAAAATCGAGTAGTATCCGAGTGGAGACGGATCACTCTCCTCGAAGCTCTCTTTCTCCCCCTCCCACCCCTTCTTCCGATACCACCTTCCCCCCCCTCACCCCCCCCCACCCCCCCGAAATACGCTCCCCACCCCATCCATCCTCCACCCTCACCAACCAAACCCTTTTCGCTTTCCCCAGAGCAGCCCCTACCTCGGGCACCCACTTCCCTTTCTCCGAATCCAAATCGACGATCAATCCCAGCAATATATTTTAGGGCCCTAGTATTAAGTCCAACCAGGGACTCGAGGGGTCCGCTTAAAACCCTCCAATTGAATCCCCCTCTCTCTCTCTTCTTGGCCCACCCAGCCTAGCCATTCCCTCCGCTCGGAACTTACTCCTCCGCCCATCTTTCCTCCACCTCTTTTCAGCCCTTTCGCTCCCCGCCGCCTAAAACCTACACCGGAATCCCGACCACTACCTCATCGATCACGTCTCATTCCACGCGCGCTTACACACACAACCACACACACATGCACGCACACGCTTCATTCCCGCCAACCCCTGCACACACACACACACACACACACCTCCCCTTCAGCCCTCCTCCTCCTCCACCGCCATTCCCTCCGCGTCTCCCTCGCCGATATCCTCCCCCGCTCTCCCCGCCCTGTACTTTCTATCCCTCTGAGTTTTGCCTGCCCCCCCCCCCCTCCGATGATATTAACAGCCGAATTATCTCCTCCACCTCCCACGGCAGAATTTTCTCTTTTTCACACGCACAAGACCTGAAATTCGCTGAAGATTAACACGGGCTAACAAGTGACCATCTCTACATCCCCATCCCAGCCGTAATATAACGCCCCGGACCCCCCTCGCGGGCAAAATTCTCTTTTCGCTCCGTCCATTTATTCCTCCGTCTCCTTCCTTTTCTCCCTCCCCCTCCCTTTCTCTCTCTGTCTCCCTCTCTTTTCCCCTCTCTTTCCCTCTCTCCGCCACCATCGATCCGCTCAAGGGCTCCTCTCTTCCCCCTCCAGCCCAGGAAAACATTATTTAATTACCAGAGAGTTTTTGTTCGCTAATATGTTTCAGTGATTTCCATTTCTCAACGGGCCAATTTTATAGGGAAAAGCGTCTTTAGCGTAGGGGGAGTTTTTCCGTCCATCCCGATGAGGAACGACATGATTTAATTGTAAAAGGACTCTATACGAGCTGACGTCAAATAGAGCCTTCCGTCTGATATGAAACGCGGAGCGAGGAGTCTCATTGGTAAAAATCGTCAAATTCATCCAAACACTGTGCTTAATTCATCACACCAACGCGTAGGAAATGAAGATATTCTTAAACATCGGTAACGAAATGTGAATCAGGTAATTTACGTCGTTATCCTTATTCATCCACCATCTAAATACAAAATTAATTACTGCTTAAAAAGTACACATTTTGGGTACGATATTCTGCTCATGTATCCCAAAGAACTAGATATCCCTCAAACTCATTCCCACCATTCCATCAATATTTTCTCTCCTTAGAGCCGGCATAATTTCTTTTGCCACCTCATTTCTCTCACTAACTGTATCTAATAACCACACAATAAGCAAATTTCCTCTGCCTATAAAATGTAAACAGATTATGGAAGGTTATGATTGAAAAAATTAATTTTTGAGTGAAGGTGAGCTGTCAGGGCAGTTGAGACTCGTTAAGAGAAAAATGAGGGCACATCGAAAAATACCTTTGAACAAATTTGAGGGTCAGTTTAAAGGCGTACAAGGAAAAATACATGGCATGCACCACTTAGGAATGGTTGAGAGTTCCAAGCTGAATGACACATCATGTGTCACAGAATGCCACATCCAACTTCTAAGCAAGTAAACTTACTGCTCACACCAAACACTGGAGGAAAGTTTTGCGTCAGCATACGAGGAGAGGCAGAGTATCAGAAGAGGCGGCGTATCAGAAGAGGCAGAGTATCAGAAGAGGCAGAAAAAGTGAACTACAAGTAGAAAATCAATAAGTGACTTCCTCCTGATTATAGTTTAGAAGAATCACGAGTAAATATTAAATACAGGTACGTGAGTATTATAATTTCAGGGAGATATATAAATACCCACTGCTGCTAGGACTATTGCATTCCTGCCCATATCAATCGCATCATAATTTATCTGTAACGCCTAATTATGAGCCACATAAAAGGTAGATTTTCAAATAGTGCATCTCTGGCGAGACCAATTTCGAAGCCCGTGCGCGCATAATCCAGGGTCACGTTCTCCGAGGTGACTACAAGACCCATCCACGCTTTCAGCAGCCCCCGATTCGCTCCGAGTTGGGGCCTTCTCCTACGGGGTGAAACCCTTGAATGACCAGCCGGCCCTTCTCAAATAGTGTCCAGCAGAATTTTCCCCTCTCTCTCTGCAAGGTTCATCGGAGTTTAAATGTGTAAAATCTTAGAGGCATTTAAATCAGATGGTTCACTGCGGTCTCAATATCCGGTGATTGAGAGTTTCAGCAAGTTGTTTGTTAAAAGTGGCGCCTTTTCTTCAACTTACCTTCGAAAACTTTAAGCTTGCAAGTTTTGAACTACGTTTATTACTGGAAATGTGGTGAAGAATAAAAAATTTTAACAAAATTTCTATAATGTTACACTTTTAATGATAGCATGAAACTCAAGAGCAAAATCATCAAACCTGTTTCCGCCCACGATATGATGGTGAAGAAGGAATGGGGTGAAATATGTGCCGTCGCCCTCTCTAAATAGCGAATTTATAGTTAAATTACTGGTCGGAAATCGAAATTTAAATCTAGGTGCTCCTTTGAATACTTTATTATTTCAATAAATTGTTGGATATTTTTAGAGAGTAAATGTTTTAAGCTGTCAAAAAGGGTAGGTCAAAAGAAAGATCCTGGGAAATTAAATCTCAGTTCATTAATAACTGCCAGAGAAATCCACACGCAAGAGGTTGTTTGCTGGACGCATCAGATAAACTGTAAATTATCCTTTATGACTTGCAAACAGGATTAAGAGCAACAATCGACGATTTGATACATGTTGCACCATGTCACGCAATAACTACCAGCACGACAGGCGACGCAACAAATCCATATCGAGCAAATACGCTAAGTGGCTTCGCTTAAGTGAATATATCAGAGCCGTTAATACGGAGGGGGTTAAAAATCCATTGGGTCTACTTTCTAAAGCGGAGAACTAGATATGGGTAATAAAAATTCCATGCATGTACATAAGAATAGAACAAATGGCTTAAATTTTTCTGGAGATAGAAGTAATTTCCATGACTAACATAAAATATTTTTAGATCTCTCATGTTGGCTTCAGATAAGAAATACCAATCGCACATTTTCGAATTGAATCATACATCATCATCGATTGAAACATCTTTAAATGAAAAGCGTATTCTTAAGCCATGATGAGAAAAAAAGGCTGACTACACCGAGATGAGGCATAATTCATTTCCCAATATCCGTTCATCAGTAAATATAACTCCAAAATATATTTGGATTACTTGAGCGGATAATTCTGCATCTTTCCATTTAAAGGTAAGAACAATATTATTCATCTTAATTGTAAATAAGCTCATAAACGTAATTTCTAATTCAAAATGATATTTTCCAAATGTGAAAATGGAAAATCAAAATTTATAATATTTGAAATTTGTTTTCATTTTTCGTATTTTAGGATGTTAACGGAAATTAATCAGTTTAAAGGGAATTCAGGTCAAATAAAGTGAATTCCAAGGTGACTTTCATAATTCCGCTCTTTTTATAGACTAAGGAGTTTTCCGGCTCTTTTTCGGCTTGCATAACAAGGAATTTCAAATATTTCTGGTATCCTGTAAAGCATATAAGCAAAACCCTCGTTGAAACGCAATTTTTATGAAATATGTACCTTGAGTAACGGTTTCTAAATTATTTATCTCCCGCTTAATATTTGCGAACTCTTAAAGAATATGTCTATAAGAGGATAAAAATAGTTCACATAAGGAATGCCATGCTGTCATGGAATACGAACAATGCGGATTTAGCGGAGGATTGAATACAGCTCTTAATAATTGCAAATGCTAGTGAATAACACATATAAGGTGAGAATACACACATTTTATGGCAAGCTAACACTAGCATTCCTCTTTCAAAAATTAGCTTTAAATTGCCACTCAAAGAAAATAGATCATCTGTAAAACATGGCCACAAATTATGAGTGACAATCACGGCTTTAAGGTAAATTACATTCACTGCCTTAGGTTTTGGCTGAAAAGGATCCGCTCCTGAAATACGATCCCAGGAAAACATGTTTTGGCATACGAAAATATTATTCTGAGTGAAAGTAATATTTGAGAATATACCAGAGTAATGTCGAAGATTCAAAATAAAATATGCTCTTAGAGAGCGCAATTACTACAGTAAAGACCAATAAAACGCAATCGAAAACATTGCAAAAATGACGTAAGTAATGAAAATGCTAAGTGTTTGCAAGAAAATCTACAATAAGTATTTTCCACCAATTGTTAAGATGAAGATTCTGGTGAGAGTTATATGGTGTATATACACACAAACACAACATATGATGAGTTATTCCCGTATGTTTGCTCGTAGGGAACTATAATTCTGGAATACATTTCCATTTCAATTAAATTAAATAAAAACGGGCCACAAATTTTGATTCACCGGAAATATATCTATTAATTTAAGCTTCAGGAGAGGCAGCAATATTTTTTTCTTAATTCTACACACTGCTATGATGGTTTATTTAAATTCTGACAAACAATAAATGGTACAAATCGCGTCCATTATGCAAGAGTAAATTTTTTCTGTACATTGGAGAGAAAAACTTCTCTTGCAAAACTCCCAAATTTGCTTTTTTGGTTTTCACGGAGGAACGAAAGGCATTTTTCTCTTTCGAAAGTAGACCCACTCAAAATGAATAATGAAATACTTGCGTCAATTGAATTGATCGGCTTCGTGGCCGAGGGGAATGGGAGGAAGTGTTGAGTTCATTAACATTGCCGTCTTTTTTTGAGCTCGTATTTAATTCCTAAAGTCTGAAATATTCGTTTCCACTAAATTGAGTCCTCTCTGTGGACCGTTAATCTATACTCCCTAATAAATGCTAATTTATTATCATAGTATAATGAAAAGCCTTGGTAAAATAAATTTATTTCAAAGGAAATTATTTTTTTTTAGATTATAGTATAGTAAAATGGGATTGCGATACATAAATTTGAATGCAATCTCTACTAAAGCATGAGCATATGTGGAACCTAAAAGACTACGGACAGATAATCATTAAAATTCTGATTGAAAGTCAGTACTATAGCTTAAGTAAGACATGGTATAACGAGGTGTATCAAACGACGATTCATGTTTTACGAACAGTAAAGAAAAAATGGCCGTACTCGTAGTCTCTGTTAAATACGACTTGGTCAATATTTCAAACCCCTTGAGGCTGTAAACCCCTGCATCACAATGAAGGTAAAATTGCGGAAGCATATTTAACATCACGTCGAAGTGGTAAACAAACAACCTTCACAGAAGAGATACATGGAATATAGTGATCACTCAAGACAGCCTAATAACTAAATGCCGCTATTCCCGCTATAAAAAAATTTCTGTTGCAACTATTCCCGCAGAGTAAATTAGTATTCAACAATGCTTCATACAAAACAGAAACCGTCAGCAAAGAATTCCATCGCTCCTCCGGGCACCTAAACCAGTACTGGAATCAAGCCTGGAAAAAAGGACCGGGATTATCTGCATTAGCAGACGGCATGGCAACCACAATGGGCGAATCTCTTCGCTCGACTATTCTCTCAACTGGAGGAGGATTCAAAAACGTGCCCACTTCGGTAGTCAAAGTAGTTTTTCGCCTTTCTCTACCAACCCCCCCGAACAAAGCCTCGGGTCCGGCTCAATGATCCGGCGGGAAACGATGAAGAGCACCACTGCTGCAGCTTTCAAAGAGAGGGGGCGCATTGAAGAACCGCTCACGCGTACCGCCTCCCGTCCACTCGCTCGCGGAGTCCTCATGCTCGTCGTAGCGCTTCGAGGAACACGGTCCCTCTGCATCGAACGCACGCCGACTGGAAAACTATCGATTCAGTTGGTCACGGCCCAGCGCACGGGAAAGCGCCCCTTTCATTTCGCCAGTCTGACCCCTCGTCCCCTCCTACTCTTCTCCCCTGCCGAAAACCTGCACCACCTTGCCTAATTCACTCATCATGGGCTACGTCTCCTCCTCCCCTACGGAACCTTTCCACCTGCAATATCTCCCTCATCCCCCCTGCAACACGTCCCCTCCTTCTCCTTCGCGGCCATGCACGCTTTCATCAAGGACTCCTACGCGTGCGTTTAATTACGACTAACGCACCCGAAATGACACATGGTCATTTTAAGCAATTACAGGTCACTGGCCCAAATCAACTTTCTTCCCCACATTCTGGGCTGCTATCAGTCGAGGTCCTTATTCTGCTCGCGGATTAGGGAAAGTACACCCAATGGACAACAACAACATACATGCATTTAATTTAGGTACATCAGCTATCTGAGATGAATCAAGTTTCCTTGGTAAAGGTCGTCACACTATTTGTGATGAACTGGCAATTATTTGTGGACACACAATTTGATGATGCTCTTAACCTAACTCCATAATACGTTACACAGTGAATAGGACAGAATTTCCTAAAATATAATGCATGGAATTTGGAAAACTTGATAAAATATGGGGAAATGAATCTTGATGTAACCGTGATGACTATATTACATTCACCAAAAGGTTTTGACCAAAACTCCATGCCCACGGCCATCATATTTTCAACTTATAGCCTTCTTTTTATCTTTGCTTAAATGAGATGTTTATTAACTGTTGAATATCGCCTTCGACCGTGAAACCAAAATGAAATAAGCGATCGTGTGATTAAACCTGAGAGTACATTAATTCTTCTAACTTGCTCCCTTCGATAAAATTAAAATAACGACACTTCTTAGTTCTCCGCAGCATTTTTTTGCACAAATATAAACTAGCACTAGCACATTGCTAAAGTAGGGGCTGCTTAATCATAAAAATGGTTTTACGAGTTATTTTCCTGCAGAAAACAAGTTCAGTAACAAGACATTTCAATGATTTCCAAACAACATCCCGTCTTCCAATGGCACAAGTTCAGACATCATTACGTGATCGCTGGAAAATTATAACTAAGATGATAATTAGAGAAATTAATAAGATGTTAATGCAGAAAGAAATCACGGCCAAAGAACCTTTGGAATTCCAACCACTACGCGATGCTAGAGAAACAGCTGAATTCCTCGCCACGAAAATTTATATATTTTCTGTTAATTCTTATAGAAAGACAAATATCGGAAGAGGGTAAACCAACAAAAAAGGTTTTGTCTAAGAGTTGACCCCTCTTTATTTGATTTAACAGCCTGAAGAGAAAGTAGGGGTCCATGGTCCCTAATTTTAGCTTTTGTTAATCAAATACTAGCCATTAAACCGTTAAAGCTAGAAGCGACAAAATGTGACTAATTTAAATACTTCAAATTTTAACATCACATTTGTATGCATAATTGTCATTTTGAGGTATAAGTGGTCAGATAAAAACAAAACGAAATAGAGGAAATTAAATGACTGAGAAAACGTTTATTGAAAATAAAGAATTGAGCAAGGAGATTTATACCGCTCATTTGTCGGATTCGGCCTGTAACACTAGCATTCAGTGCCGCAAGCATTTCCTATTGCTAAATATTTGGTACCTCATATACTAAAAGACAGTTAAGTCACCCACAGCATATTCATTGAAATAAACCCCTTCTGGAAAATGTTTCAGTTTTTCACGTGAAGCCGAATGGAAAATTACTCTCTTTTACTTTCCCATAAAGGTATTGGATAAATTTAACATCATACCGTCTATGCGGGTGTGACTAAACTATATTTTACGAAATTTGTGGATATCCGTCTGTGAACCACCCGGACTATGAGTGACAAAAAAGGTTCCGTGACTTAAAGTAAAGCAGTGGGGTAGCATATCTAAGTTCTTTCAATGAATCAATTAAAGACAACCATTCGGTTTGGAAATTCCATTGCCTTCAAAATTTTATTAGCAGAAAATGAGCCAAAATTAGTCAGATCGCATGAGTAAAAAAGTAGGAGTATTCTATAAATATTCTGGCTTTGACGAGGGCTGTTATTCTGGACACTTTAGGGGAAACTGGCAGATTGTTAGAGAAGCATAACAAGAGTGTTAATTTCAGATTCAAGAACACCAAACAGAGCGATGATAAAAGAGCGATCACGAAGGCAATTTCTCCTTCCGAAGTAAATCTTAACAACCCAGACTGGTTTACCAAACGGCAGCAGTGAATATAAAGGGTCGCGTGATAAAGTCTCTAGAACAGAAATGGTAATTACAGCACTTGCAATATTCACATCAACCACCGACTTGTCGACTAAGGGCCGCGTGCAACGTTACACGGACCACGAAAACGGAAATGCACCCGCTCATTTTCTTCGCACCGCTGAAAAATTATGCCTTCGGAATCCCAGCTAAACGAGAGTGAGGTCAAAAAATGAATTCTGTCACAAGCACACGCAATGGATTGACCACCACCTTCCACCGCAAGGATATTCAGCAGCGTTTAATGCATTTAGAGTGAACACTGAAACGATTGAATTTATTTTTACTACCATCTATTTTTAGGCTTTAAATAACAAGATAATGCATTAAGAATTATTCAACGATATGAGATTAATTTCCAATTTTTGCCATAAAAGAACTATTGGTTCATTTTCTTCAGCTAGCTAATTGAGCCTATATCACGAGAGTGGTCACCCTTCAAAACAATTCGATCCTGCTCTGCGCCTGCAAAATTAATTACAAACGAGAAATTAGTTTACGAATTTAATTTTACCACTGAATTTTCTTTCTGATCAAGAGAACGCTTTATACCGGCAATGGTTATAGTGCATTTTTGGTCTGAACTCAATCTGAAGAAGAAGAATAAATATCCGACAGAATAAAGAGCGAAAACCGGTGTCGTACTGTTCCTGTGATGCTCTTGATAGAAACAACTACTAATATTTTCGAAAATTCACATACTTGCAGATTATCATAGACAGAACCGCCATTAATCAAAAACCATTCCGAGTCCTGAAACAGGGTATATCTTTCGAAGACCACGTGAATTATGCGGCTTAAATTTGACACCACCAAACGATTTATGGAAGCTGAGATGCCATTTTTATTCCTGGGCTACAAAATGAACTGCCGAAATTGAAATTGAATTGAGCCTTGCATTTTTCATTAAAAAAGTTTTTTTTTCACTCCTCTGCGGAGGAAATAAGTAAAATTTTGAGGAGCCCCCGGGGTGGAAGCCGGAGGGGACCGTTTCTCCCTCCTGTCTGGGAGGGCCGTACCGACGATTGCCCCGCGTGAAGGGGCGAGAAGGGAAAACGCCCCGGGCCAGTCGCACAGGGGGGTGGTTTTCGGAAGGTGAAGAGAGAGGATACGCTCTCAATCGCCCCCGAAAACTCTCTTCGCCAATCTTCCCCCTCAACTCGAGTCCCATCCCACACACCTCCCTCAACTTTCGATATCACCCAAGTTCTCTTCCTCTGCACCACTCCAACCACACACCTACTCTCCCAGAACCACCCCCCCTCCTCCCGCTCCTTCCTCGAGCCTCCCTTCAGCTCCCTCCAAGCCAGACCGCGCCCGATACCACCCCACGTTCCCGACCATCTAACTCCCTCTCGCTCTCTCCACCCACCCCCATTCGGATAAACACACGCCCCACCACACCCTATCGCACCACCCCAACATCTCCTGATACTCTCCTCCAAGCCGTCTTCTCCACGTCCCAAACTCCCCTCTCCCTTCCCCGCCCGCACCGTCACCTCCACCCCCGCCGCGCCACCCTCTCGTCCCTCTCAATCCCTTATCTCGCCCGCCGCCGCGGTGATGAATGGCCCTTGATGCTCTGGAAGCAGGGGCGGCGGTGGAGGAGGAAGAGGAGAGCCCTGCAGGGGACCCTGGAAGTGGGTAGGGATAAAGCAGAGGCAGGAGAAGAAGGGATGGGTGCTGGTAGGGCGGATTTTCGACGGCAAGGTCCGACACGGATAGAGGATAGAGCAGAGAAGATAGGATAGGGATGCAGGGCGGAGAGAGCGAGAGGGACGGGGAAAGATTTCGGAGAAGCGATACAAGAGCGGTGCGGAGGTTTTTCGTGGGGAGGATGGAGTATAGAGGGTATGGCCCTGGGGCGACGGTAGGTTGGATGGATTGACATATGCTCGGAGGGGAATGTGAGCTAATCAGCCAAGGGCGTTAACCTCTCCGGCACGTGCACCGCAATGGGTAATCGTGCGGAGATTATGAGTGGCACGCTAATTAACCCAAACAATTACGTTTGACATTGCGATGTTTAGGCCGGACATCTACGGCACGTTCCCCAATCGCTCCAGATTTAATGCTTAGCATTGCATGCAGTCCTAAAATAACGACCGAGTTCACTGGAAGTATGAAAATTTTAAATTACAAGAATTGGGATAGAGATAAATATTAAATAATTCACTTCTAAAGAAATGAAAATTTAGCCTGAAGATATCGTAGTAACTTCTGTATGCAATGGAAACTAATTCTGCTAAGAAGCCTTCAAGCTTGTATAGGGTAGGCATATAACTCAAGGAAAACAAAGTTGACAGGTATTTAGTTTTGAAGAGTTTAAAACGAAAAATGGAGTATGAACTACACAAAAGTTTCACGACATAAATTGGTGAAACTAATTGTCAGTATCAGCCGAGAAGGATGAAAAAATAGGCATTGAAAATACTATTATTGATTGTGGGTTAAAAAAATTAAGCGTTGAAAATACTATTATTGACTGTGGGAAACTAATGTGGCCATAAATTTCCACTTGAAACATGAAGTGTCCGGTTACCCACCACCGTGGTTAATTCTAAGGAATATAAATGATGTCACCGACCGTAATAGAATTTCATTAAAAATACGATTTTGCGTTTACCCTGCTATTCGTGAATGAATGAACCATTCATGCTAGTAGAGGGAGATCTCAGTCCACATAACTTTTGCGTATCATTCAAACAAATGCCTCTCGTATTGGGAGCAAGTTTATTGAGTTTAAAGGATGAAACACCTCGAAACACCTCGCTGTAGCAATGATTTATCCTCAATTTCCAACGAAAAACTCCAAACTTCGGAAAAGAATTAAAATCGAAATGTAGAACCGCCTTGAAAGCGAAAAAAAATAATGAGCATGGACTACCAATGAGCATCCGGGTCAAAATAGCCAGAGTGATTTAAAACTTCCAAGGGCTTCGGTAAAATATAAAAAAGACATAAACGTAAAAAAAACCAAGTCTATACTAGAAAAACGGATTCCAACAGAGATAATGGAAGCAATATTTGGCTTCAAATGTCGTCTTCATTGTCAATCTACTCTCCGCTTAAATTTAATAGCATAACTTTGTATTCTTCATTATCACGCCTCTTTTCTTAGATACATGTTGATTTTGGTCACATCTCTTTTTGCTAATCTTTTTGCGCTCGTATGCGTCAAGTCAGATATTTGACAGGGTTTTTTGCAAAGGATATGCCTAGCCATTATGATTTTAACTTTTAGGAAAGGAAAATGATTAGGTACGTAAGTATTGGGTCAATTAGGGGATGAGAGAGGAGGCCATTGGGAACGCAAGGTGAAAGGGGAATTAAGACAGATGAGGATACCCCGTGGTGCTGCGGTTAGCTGAAGAAAGCGATGGAAGTAAAGAAAAAGTCCAAGGGCGTCTAACGGTCACCCAGGGCCACAAAGGAGCGAAATGGGCTCACAAGGAGGTAGGGCCCTCTCTCCAAGAGTCCCGGGAAGTGCAACTCTTCCTCCTTATCCTCGCCGTCCATCTCCACCCCGATACTCCACTGGGCCTTCTATTCCAAATTACACGGAATTGCTCAAGAAACGACGCAATTAACTGCCCGGAGACGGCGGGAGGAAATGGAACAGTCATTTCCTCGGTAAATGGAGGTTCGAAGTCGATCTCGCTCGACCCGACCTCATGGCCCCTCGGCTTGGAGGAGCTTTTGAGTGACTCTCGGCGATAATTTTGATATTTTCGACCATCGAAGCTTAATTCATCCGCTGTTTATTGATACCACTCAAAATGTGCCGATTTATCACTTGTGAAATCAGAAGAAAATGTTCTCATCTCAGACCATATTCAAGTTCTTTCATTCTTCACAGACTATCCAACCGGCAAATTAAATACGCTGATTTTAAGGATACGAACAACTGTTAGTAATCCTGGAGCAACTCATTTCTCAATCACGCAGTTCTTTCGGGAGAAATAAAACTTGAGAAAAATTCACGCTCAGAAATATGATAACACATATATGTATGATGTATGTAATACGTTTCGGAATGAATTGAATATATATCTTTTCTTGTAAGACGAAAATGCAAACGCTACGCCCGCGCCCATATAATTGCCAAGAAAGAAGTAAACCGTGAGAGTTTAAAACCTATACAAAAAAGACAAAAAAAAATTGTGAGACACCAGGATAGGTTTGGCCAAAGGATGGGATTCACTACCTTGTGATGCAAGTGTGATCAAGGAATTATTATTCCAGTACCAAGATCAAAGGTTATTCTTTCATAATATGCATTTAATACACACTTTGCGATATGCACAGGCCATATGCCACCATTTAGACATTCCTTTATACGCATGATATGTAATGCATGTTTGGTGTGAATTCACTCCCTTCCACTCACCTTTATGGTGACTTGCAGGCCATTATGTAGATGCAGATGAATTAAAACATATTATTCACACAGAGAAATGTATCAAGCAAGCCAAGAAAATCATCACAAACTGCCTGAGCCTGGGCTACTTTTGTTTAAGGGAGGCTGCTGAAGGAATTTTCATTTGATAATTCCCTGATAAACCTATTAGAAAAACTATCACGTATTAATTAGTAAAAACATATTATACTTTACGCATACATAAAACGTACTGAGTTAATGTGTTATGTTTTTCCCGGAAAAATATAACTGAGAAGCAACGTATCAAGAGCCGTTCGTTAATCTGAATAAACAACCTTTAATTTTACTTAATAATTATTCGTAGTGGTGGTATGATTAGAAATATTAGCAATTGCTAAGGTACCTTAGTTTTGTTCCTCAAGACCCTAAACAAGACATCTTTCAACAGGCATAGTGTCTAAAAGTTGATATCTACTCCAATGACATCCTTCTTTTATTTAAAGTCCTATAATATCATAAAGCATTTATGGGCACTTGATATCACTCATTGTGGTAAAATGATTAGGAATGTTAACAAGAAATTGTTAAGATCTCTTAGTTTTGATCCTTGGACGAATAACGCCTTGAGATATGCATCTTTGTTTGTAGACTAACGGTTCACTATCAACGACAAACATAATATCATATTACTCGCTATTTGTTCAAATTTGTTTTATTGCACAATGGGACACCGAGCCAAAATACCAACATTTCATGTGATTAATCAGACAGAAGCTTCACCCGTCGCTGGATTGGTAGCGAGAGAACACAATCAACGGTACATCGCCCGTAGACTTCACCCTTCTTCACAAGGATTTCATTAAATCTAAGGCATAGACTGGATAAAGAATCAGAGATGTAGCAGAACTTCAATATCTGATACGTATGTAATTACTGATGTAGCACAAAATATAGCATATAAAAACTTGAAAGTGTTCTAGGAGGTGAATTCTTACGCTAATCTTTATATAGACACTGATGGAGCATGAGATCGACGTGTGAAGCTCTTACTAGCATATAATTTTAAATTAATACACTTTACATGCTTACACCTGTTACCATAATTTTCACCGCTTCCGAAATTAAATAGTGACTCCTAAGACACCCATCTACATACTAGCTACGAAGGCAAATTCAAGGGCAATGAATGGGGTAGAGATATTTGCACATTGAAATAGGGCTAAGTTCCTTGTTGCTCCAACAATAATACAATGTAATTTCTCAAAGCAATAACAGTATACAATCCTATAATTTTGACATTTACTAGAAGTAGTCAGAGTCATTGAATATGATGTAGGTATATACAATGAAGGCTGACATACGTATGTGTATATTTGGGTGATATCATGAATATTGGTGAGAATTACTAAGCGAAATACAGCAAATGTTGGTCATATGTTTCCATAGGACAATTGAGATGATGTTGATGCATCATACTTCGTATCTCAGTTATAGTTACTCCGCATTTTACAAAGAGATAACATATATCAGCGACGGCCCACCGCAGAACATCTATTTTCTAGCGGATTACCTAAATTGCCACATAGCATTTTTTAAATATTTCTGGAACAACTAGTGGCAATGGTTCACATTAAACGAGACGGAAGCTTAACTTTAAATCCCCATTCATTCTGTCCATAAAGACGTGCCATTCACAATGAATGTCAGAAAAAACGTCACCAGAACACGTTATATGCACGATAATAAATCATGCCAAAATTCTGCATTCAAAAATCAGGCTCTAGGCTCGAATTTGCTCCGTAACATCAATAACGAGCTCGTTGAAATCCGATAAAAGATTGCGTTGAGAGACGCACGAACAGATCCGAACAAACGAAGCTGTTGACGCTAATTAACGGCCCCTCTCAACTTTTTATTTGCATTTCTGCGTTTCATGGGAGGGTACGGCTAATAAGAGTCCGCGCCATGGCCCTTCTCTAAAGTCTTTTGTCTTCGAAAGAGCTCTTCAAGAATCTGAGGAAAAGTAAATACGATTCGTGGAGAAACTGCGTTATCCCAAAAAAAATCAAAACGAGGACATTTCCAAAATATTTTTAGTAAAAAGAACGCAGGCTATACAACCCTTTAGTAGGTAAATTCTGCACATAATGCAAATCAGAAACGCTTCAAGATAGGTAGGATATTGTTTTAATTCAATAAATATTACCAATCAAATATCTACTCGGCAAAGAATACCTATATTTCAAAGATATTCTTACGAAGGCTATAACTCCTACGTACCCAACAAATATATCCTCTTTGCCAACAGATAGCCTTACATGCAGAGAGACGCGGTAGGGCGAAAGGTAAGATCAAAATCAACGAAATGTAAGGAGTATATATACTTCTTCTGAAGAAACTATACACTAATGGCATAAACTTTGATGATATATAGTGACAGAAAGGTAGAGCAGCTATTGTGTAGAGGAAAATTGTCTGCACCAAGAAAGAATAACATTACCAATGTTTGCGCGTGAAGGCCTTTCGCTTTGCAGAATAAGAATATTGCATGAACTGGCTTGAAGAATTGAAAAAGGCGTGACCTACCAAATGGTATTCATCCGGGAATTGAAAGCACAGGAAGAAACTATGACGCACAAGAAAAAGAAATGAACGAATGAACAGCGGAAAACGTAAATTCATTGAAATATGTATCCTAGAATCGTGATGTCAAGCAAGGACTCAGAAAGATGTGCAGCTCCGTGACGGGGAGAAAGAGAATAAATAAAATATCATGGCATTTCTGAGCGGTGACTCTACGATGAGGGAAAGACTGCTGCAAGAATAAAAGCAAGAATGCTACAGATGTTTTTACAAGGGACGCTACCCTTAAATCTCTTCCAAAAAGCATTCGCCTCACACCATTTCACCGAAACGCGATTAATCAAAATAAAAACGTCTTAAAAATTTTCTGATTCAATACCTTTCACCTACTATTTACTTTTTGATGCCGGGAGGAAAAAATATTGATACTAAATATTAAGTTGCTATCTCTAAAGTTATTTTTTACATTTTGAAGAAATATACCAACTTCTGAATAATATCAAATACACACAATGAAAAATATGATGATCACCATGTCAGCGGAAAGAAAAATCCAATTAAAAGAAAATAATATAAAGTGTCAAGTATCTTACAATAAGCATGAAATACATAACATTTATCAAATACTACTAAGAAAAAAATATATAATACAGGCGTTTTCTTTTCGACTCCTCCAAGTCATGTCCCTTTAGAAGAATAATTAAGCACAAGTCTGAATATTTTTGACGAAAATCTGCAGTTCAATCGATAAATACAAGATTTTAACTAAATTGAAGAAGATGTGAACAAATTGCACACAAATAGAAGTAGGGATTATTTCTGAAAGGAGATTAATAAGGAAGAATCAAGTATTATCATACTTTAATACATAAAAATGAGGTGGTTTCCGTCAGTCTGTCTGCCAGATTTATGTTTCTCATCCCCTCAAAAACCAATGAACAGATTGAGCTGAAATTTTGTAGGATTCTAGTGTATACACTAGAAGGAGCTATAGGCTATATAAAAAAGGCTCAGGGTCGGGGTTCGATTCCTGGAGCCAATTATATAGCTTATATATTATAAGCTATATAATTGGAGCCTGGAGCCAATTATATAGCTTTAAATGGACTTTTTCAATTTATGGTAGCGCAAGAGTTTTTTCTTCTTTCGCTCAGTAAAATAACTAAATATTAATCGATTTCTTTCATTCTTTCTGTATTTAATGTAAAAATACTTAACCTTTCTTATTATTTTAACCGATTTACACTTTGTCGTGACGTTTTCTAGGAAATTTGTAATTTACGTTGAAATTTGCTGTTATTTTCGGCTCTATTCCGAGCGTTGCTAAGGCCTCTCCGAAATAAGTCTTGTCGTCTCCGAAATGAAAACATCGTTAATGCTTAAATAGTTCATCATAGAGGGATGCCATAAACGGCATTGGGCTTTTCGCGAGGATATAGAAAGGTACTGAAGGCATTGTACGCTATTTGTGAAGCAAGGTCAGCCATATTTTTGCGTACAAAGATACGTGCTGACTGCTAGCGCTACTCACAGATTAAGAAGGTTTGCATTCGGTGAAAATTAGGAGTATTTAATGAATTCTTCAGCGATGTTCAAACTGTGAGTTTTTTTCTTTTAGAGTTTGTGCATTTGAACCAACCTTGGACATAACGAGAACAGGTAATCATTGTCGATGGAGAAAGCTTAAGATTTGAGATATTTTAGCAAACATGGAATAAAATTCAAATAATTATAGAGCATAATGTCTCATTACGTATCCGTGGAATGTTCATTGATTCCCTTGCGATAATGCTAAAAAAAGTCCGTCCGAAAGCAATGCCGAAAACAGCATTGTTCTTTTCGTGAAGATGTTGAAAGGTATTAAAAGACGTTTCGCAGTTAATTCTTGTATCTTAATCGGCCAAGTCATTCGGATAATCATACGGGCTTACTTTTCACGCAACGCCCAAATCAAATAGGTTTGCATTCGGTAACACTAAAAGTATTCAAATAAAGTTTCTGGGGGGTTTCAAAAGGTGAATATTTAATGGATTTATACCGTATTCCGAAGTGGACCACTTCCAAAATTGTTGTCTTTTAAGACGCAAGAACGTTATAAGAAACTTAAATGAAGTGTAGGCTTAGCAAGATTAAAAAGATTGTAATATAGTTATAGGTCAAATATACAGTAGAAGGTGTGCACTGAGGGACCTGGCTTAAGTAGACTAAATCTGTACTAGGTTAAAAGAATAGAATTTACTCTGGTTGGAATACAATGCATTACTGTGTATCCATATAAATTTCATTGACACCACTGTCCTGAAATTGGAGAATTGAGGCGAACATAACATGCATAAAATGCCACATTTTTTACCCAAAAACCCAAATCTGGCCTCATTGTCAACGATAGCAGACATTCGAATGCACCTCCCCTGCTAACCTCCTTTCTTTATTTTGGCCTAAAAGTTTCTAAATAAGTAATATTCTTAGTTTTTTAAAGGCCCAAGTATGAGTCCAGACAGTAATTACCTTTAGGTATGTATACATTGGTTTAAATTATATTTTTGGTTCCGATGAAGATCAATAAAAAGAAAACTAAGGTTTCTTACGCAGTAGGAGAAAATAATCCAGGGCCAATTTCAAACTAGGAAAACAAAAAAATCGAGGAAATGGAAGAGCTCTGTTACCTGGGAAGCCGAGTAACCAGAGATGAACGAAGTAAAAGAGAAATTAACAATTGAATCGCCCAAGCAAAAAGGGCATTTTACCAAAAAAAGATTCTGCTTACAGCTTACAGCTGCAAATATAAGCATAGAAGTGAGGACACATTTCATTAGAACATACATCTGGATATCCATCTGAAATGGCAGCGAAGCATGCCATTTTATGGTATGCTTCGCTGCCATATAGGAAATGCCATAAAAGCAGCAGAGAAGTCAAGGTTGGAAGCATTTGAAGTGCGGTGCTACCGAAGAATGATGAAGATAAAATGGTTTGACCGAATGACAAACGAAGAAGTCTAAAGAAGAGTGAGAGAAAAGAGATGTCTACACTGTAAAAAGTAGATCTGATTTTAAGGTACAAAAGCGATCTGAATTTCAGATGCAACAATTTTAAGACAGGGTATGTTGAATTTCAGCAGTAATATCTTGTCTAAAAATAAGGCAGGTGAACGGCTAAAAATCAGACCATCCAGAATCCTGCTTCCTCTGCTTCCTGCTCAACTGCTCCTGTACCAACCATCCATGTTCCTGCTTCTTCCGTACCTTAAATCCGTGTTCCTGCCTTACAACCAGACAGCTCTTAAATTCAGATCGCACTGAAAATCAGATCAACTTTTTACAGTGTACTAAAAACCCTAATAATAAGAGGGAACAACATAATCATCCGCACCTTAAGACACGATGGCGTGATGAAGACATTGCCGAGGGAAAAGTGAGCGGGAAGAATGGAAAAAGCAGGCATCGTATGAGTTATATGGAACAGGTCGTTAAGGATGTTAATGAGAGGAGCAACGTCAATATGAAGAGATTAGCCGATATAAGATATTGGAAGGCTGCGTCAAGCCAATCCTAGGATTGTTGACCGGTGTTAATGGTTCCGACACTGACTTGGAGCCATAGCTATCTCCATAACACAAGTCTGTTTTCGCCCCTTCATTAAAAAATTTAAATTTCTTAGTACAATTCGTACTTATTATATTTCAACGGGCACCTTCAGCTAGTAATTAATAAAATGTGGTTTAACTCTTAACAAAGGATGCAATATTGAATAGAAACTAAGGGAGAGCCCACGGGCAACATCGATTCAACAATTTTAGCAAAATAACCTACTATAAATTTTAAGACACGAAAAAAAACACCCTCTTCGATGACAATGTAGGTATTCACTAGAGAAAAATTTAATGAGCAGGCCATTATCCGTACAGATACATAAAGAAACAAAATTTTTTCGCAATTACCAAAGTAACAGAATGAATATTCTAGAAATGTAGGGTCTAGAAAGTAATAAAAATGTAGTGTTAGGTCACACGCACGAGGGATTCAGGCTAACAGCTATTTATTCCGAAACGAACATTAAAATACTGCTAAAAGAGCGATGCACAAATGCCCCTCAATATATCCGCCGGTGAGAGATGAAACTAAATTCAGATTGAAGCGGGATTTGTGACTTGCGGATTCCATTTTAATGCTATGAGTTACTCCTTTTGAAGGGGAGGCAGACCCCATAATATCTCCCAGCAGACACAGTGGACTGCGCGAACACTTCCCAGAGATTTACCCAAACTGAGCTTCAAAACCTCCACTCGTCCGCCAGTGACAAATGCCAATCGTCACCCTCCGCAATTTATCAAATAAAATCACATCAAAACCCTCGATTCCCTCCCCCCATCTCCCTCATCACAACCAGATCCGATCCTAATCAGAAAAAAATACTCATCCGTCTCCCGCTGCCCATAACATCAAGTCGGGTCGGGCGTTCCCACGACCACCTGCCACTCCATCAACACACTCAATCTCTCCATGTCCCCTCCCCGCGAGGACATTCCGACAATTTTGTTTACGCTCTCTGCATTTGTTCCCTCGCGTCCACTTCCTCCTCCCGTTCCCTATCCTCGCGGATCGCCCCTTCCTTCACCCTCCATCTCTCTCCCCCCTACCACTTTACTCTACACACAGCACCCTTCCCAGGAAAGAGCCTCTCCCCCATCTCCGTATCCGACTGCGTCATCACTCAAATCACCCCGCGCTCCGGGCGCCGAAGCCCCTCATCGTCATCAGTGTTACCAAAGTGGCGGGATGAAAAAAAAACACAACTTCCAAAAAAATTACTCTAAATAACGAACAGAACCTGCATATATATTGTGTTTGATGGAATGAGAAAACATGAATTAAAACTCATGTTTTTTTTACCTGTAATATGAGCCATTTTTTAAAAGATTTATGAAAAAGTATCATGGTAATATTTTTGAAAGATATTTTATGTGGAATTGATTTTTTTTCGACTTCTAAATGCAAGAATCTATCTCCATGTCCTGGAAAACCCACGGCTCTTTGCCGCCTACATGTAGCAAAACTTACCACCGCCAGCTGCGCCGAACGGCTTCACTCCCTTCCCCTTTCCTCCCTCCCCCATCCTTCTTCACACACTACTCTTGCATCCGCACACGTGCACCCTCCCCCTCCTCCGAACGGCAGTCAAGAACTTTCCCGCGATCCCTCTTCGCCGTCGACACCGCGCAGCGACACCTCTATGTCTCACCCGCCTCTCGTTTCCACCCCTTACCAAGAATCGACTCCCTCTCCCTCCTCGCCAACACTCTCCCACCCGGAATCACCCTATTTCATCCCTTCCCGAACACCTCTCATTTCTACGGTTCTCTCCTGATCTCCTTCCCACATCCCACGTCAATTCCCTTTCCCATCCACTAGTCGTTCCGACCCAATCCTTCTCTCTCTTCCATTACTGTTTTTTGCTTTCTTGCTCTTCCGGAGATAGCATGGTGGCCCAGTGGATTAGTTGCTGACCCGAGGTCTCGCGTCCAAATTCGGTAGAGACTTCTTAACTCGCCAAGGTATACCAAAGTTGTGTGATACCTTATCTACCTGGAAAGAGGCTCAAGGGAAGGTCTCCCTCCACCTTCTATTCCCCGACACGTAATTTTAAAAGATTGATAGGCTGCCTACCTCTCACCGATCAAACCGATCTTTGGGTTGAAAAGTGAGATAGGATCTTCTACACTACCATAAATTTCCCTCTCTCTCGCTCTTCCATTTACCTTAGACCAGTATCGATTCTCTAGTTCTTGCTCCGCTATCATGTTTCACAGATCACATATGACTGGCTTTTTATTCCACCAAACTCGCCTCTTTCTCTCAGATTTTTGTTCATCCCAGACTATGGATGGAGATTCCCTCGTAGAATTATTAAATACTTTCCCTTGTAATCTTGTGGTAAAATGTAGACGGAGGTTTTTCCGTCTACCCTCGTTTACTCCTCCAAAAATCTGTTTTTTTCGCGTTCATCCCCAACTTCCACTAACACGTCTGCAGTCTTTCCTTTCTAATCACCTTTATTTTTTATTTTGCCTTTGGAAGGTTCAACTTGAGGGTCTTATTTATTCTTTTCGCCCTTTCCCGTTCTCATCCACGCGACCACCATGTCCAATCGCGCCTTCATTTTAAGTACCTCTTTCCCCACCATGAACTTCTCACTTCTGCGCCCGTCCCTCTTCCCTTTCACCCACTTGAACTCCCTCTCGCTTCCCCCATACCCTCCCGATTCCAATCTCTCCCTCGCAGACGTTCGATATACTCCGCCCAGCTTTCTCCCGTCACCGTCCACTCCTCCATCGCCTTCCTTTTCCCTGTCCCAATTCTCCCTGAATGCCTGTGACTCCCTCCCTGCCCATTAATTTCCCTCCACCCCCCGAATCCGCCATCTCATTCCCCGCGCCTCACGTTACCTCTTCCCTCTCTACCAGCTCTCTCTTCATCAGCGTTCCTCCGTCCTTCACCCACCTCCACGTCTCTCTCTCTCTCTCTCCCTCTTTTTTCACCCTATTCCTTCCACGCTTCACTCTCGCATTTTCTTTCTTCCCGCTCCCTCCCACACTCCCCTGCGATTCTACTCACCACCACTCCCCCGCCCCTTTGCCCTCCTCGCCCACATATCTCGCTCTCCGAATGATGGATTGCACTTGAAATTGGCCGCTCGCGCTCCGGTCGCAGGGGAGCGGAGAAAACGTAAGGAAGAGAAGACGACGATAATGAACGAGTTGAGCAGAGGAAGAATCAACGGAAATAATGAGGGAGAGTAAATCAGGGTGTGATGCAGGGAGGCAATATCCAGAATCCAGCGGGAAAATGGAGGGAGGCTGCCTAATAGCGTAAAAATCACTTATTACTGGTTTTCCCTCTAAGAAAAGTAAACAGTTGAGAAAAATGTAACAGGAAGCATAAAGAAACGATATTTTTTCTGTAGAGTTATCTTTCAGCGGACAAATGCTCTAATGAAAGCAAGGGGACGCTACTGTCATGAAATTAGGAAGGACGCTCACACTAGGAAAAATAAAAAGCGTTTTGTTAATCGAAAGCCGCTTATTGACCTCCACACGTCGCAGCAAATGAAATGAATAAAAAAATACAGATGGCGGAGTGAATAAATCCAGAGAAAATGTAAATAACGGAGACGAGGTAAAACTGGAGAGCTTCACCTCGATCCGAACATTATCGCGCTCTATTTGCACTCTTCGGCAGTTTCCTCGAAGTGAATCGATATATCCGTCTCGTATTTCATTAGGGAGAAATTCAAATATTCTGTATAGGGGTAAACTACTAAACAGATACATATATTCATCAACAAAAAATGAAAAAATCTCTTAATTTTATAAGAGAGACCGTAAACCTCCAAATATCAACCTTCTGCAAAAATCAATGATATCCAGGAAAGGGTAACGAAATTCTCTCATTTAAATATCTTTTTCTGCCTATTTAGATTAATAATTCATACTCTACGATTATAGCTGATAATGTAACCTGTAATGAGTGCTTAAAAATATATGAAGTAGATAATTGCGGAATGTTTTCAGCTATTTAATAAATTGCTAGTGCAAGTGATTTCTAGAAAATTGATAGCACAAAACGAGGGAAAATAGAAAGCCATTTCCATTTATAATACACACTTCGACACCATAGTGAAAAAAATGTAAAGCCGAGGACTTTGCAAGTTGATAAGTACCGAAGTAAGATCGGAAATGCCTACATAGAAAATATTATTCATGTATTTCTAAGAGAATGCAAGAAAAGCCTTGATGATGAGTTACTCAGAATAAGATTGTAATATAAGTACCTTTCAGGGGAAAAAGTACACACTATTTTATATGATCTGTTTTACCAACTAAAATCTCCATCTTCTCCTTAGTTTGTGTTCTCGAATTTTTCTCAAAACTTTCATGCAACATCTTCCTAGTTTTTAGAGAGATAGATAGAGCAGACAGGCTCTAAAATGCTCCGACCGTAGCAAGAGCGATAACATTGGATTATTACCTTACAACATATGCCTGCGGTTTCAGAAGAAACCGTCGAAAGAATAGGAATGGTAGAAAGCAATAGGAAAGGAAATATTCCACTGGATTTTAAATATTTGGTTCACCTTAGTGGCATGTAAGTTATATCCTCAATCTTTGAATAAACATTTCATTTGACGCAAGAAGGTGGGAACATTAAACTCATCATCACGTTATCCTTGTTTACTCTCTCATATTTAAGAAATGTATCGGATTGTTTTCAACTATCTAAAATATTTACCGCAAACTCACTATCGATAGATTTATCGCCACTTCATGCCAAAGAAGCGCGTAAAGGTGACTGAAAGTGAACAACACGGAATAGTATTCAATATAAATAACGCATACATACTCATGAGACTTTTCGAGAACCTTGCGATAGGAAATTAACCGGAGAGAGATGATACTTAAAGTCATTCAGTACTTAATGATTACGGCAAATCCTGTGTCTGGCTAACCCATTATTAATGGATTACAAAGAAACTAGGAAACCCCTGCTTCACATTCAAAAGAAGCATATGCTGAAGACAACCAAGGTAAAATTAACTTAATGAGGGGGTACGGTAGCGGACCACAGCGAGGAGCGGCCAATTGGGATAGTGAACCAAACTCCAGCAGCCTAACAGAACGGTCAAGATGGCAACCAAATACACAGTGACCAGATAAATAACAACAAATAAATAATTGCAAAAATTTCTTTCCGACAAGCCACCCCCAGGATGAGGGGAGAAACTGTTGTCAGGTACACCACAAATGCGGTGTAAATTCACGGGAATAATAATATTAAACTATTTATTATGCTTCGCGGAAGTCTTAAAAGTAATATGCATAAATTATAGTATATATGATTTTAGCGAAGTAAAACTTCAGTAAATATGTATTTTTTTTAATGATGCAGGAACTGAAATTACTGAAATTATTCCTATTTTCTGGATGAAGCTCCCTCGAAGATATTCTTAATTCAGTCCCCGTAATTTTAGTAAGAACTGACTGAATTTACTGTAATAATGGCAAAGACTCTTCGCAGAACTTTTAAGTCAAGAGTCAAATTTAATAACAGGAATGATGGTTACTGAAAAATGAAACGTGTTTCAGTAAAATGTATTCAATGCTTTACTCCACCGTTTTTCTTCGGAATAAGGAATCGAATAAACTCAATTCATATTGTTCGAATTAATCTGTGCCAACGTGTCAAATTAATAGAAGCTAAAAAGAGGCAGAGATTATATGCAGCTGAAATGCCACGTAAAGGACTTTATGAGATTCGGCGTTTCGCATCCAACTAGAGAGGAATTGACGAGAAAGAGGAGGAAAGCGACACAAGAGGAAACTGGCAGTTCGGCCTCCAACGTGAAATAGAGGAAAGGGAAATTGCAAAAAATATTGAACGGCTCTAGCAGAGACGAAGCATTGTCATACGAATGATTGATGTAATGTCTCATCGGTAGGAAAAATCCAGTGAGAATTTAAAGCACAGACATGTGTTACTATAATGTTAAATAATATCCTTGAGCTAAAAATGTATCGGATGAAAAAAACAATATGGTAACATTTATCATCAAAAAGCTATTAGATAACTCCAAAAAGTCAACGTAAGTAAAATTATTATCCTGTAACGGATATGCCCTATTGTTACAATAAAGACGCTGGCTTAATAAGCTCAATGGTTTCACGTTCAACTTTGTGAAAAGTCATAGTAACTAAATAAATGCAAACTTTGTAATTCTAACCAAATTTATCAGGGTACTATCGATTTCAGCACATAGGCGACATCCTCAGGTACCTTCGGCGGAAAACTTCGGAAATATAAAATTAAACCATTGATTATAAGCCGCCACCGTCATTATAAGCTGACAATAAATTTGGCAAATAGGGAAAAAATTGGTGAATATTACAGTTTTCATTTAATCATTAACGGGCTACGGACACGGCTTTATGGAACTCAATCACAGGAAAAGAATTTCAATTTGGTACGTTCCACACTTTATTTCCGCCAACTATGGTTTCAACATTCAATTTCATTATCAAGGTAATGATTAACAACCTTGATAATGACACTGAATGTCGAAACCATAGTCTATAGATATAAAGTGTGGAAAGTACCAAGTTGTAATTCTTTTCCTGTTTTAACTTTTCGATGCTTTCTGTTCTCACGGGAGATAGGAAATATACGTATACTCACACTCATTCAGTGGTGCACAAAAAGCATATAATATGATACTCGGACAAGAAGTTAATATAAATTGATGGAACTATTGGTCGCACCAGAGATGAAATCCACGATTTATATATTGCCGTCCTCAGGTTACACTATTCAATCGAAAGTCCAAGAATTTTAATACAAAACTAGATCCTAAGCAATTAAGTCCGTCGTATTACAAATAAGAATAGAGGGTTGTCAAGATTAAGTTCATTATGTAGAGCAATTTTTCAAATTAATTAACCCTAAATTGATGCGGTTGAGAACTTTGAGATTCTCAATCCCATTAAGAATTAAACTCTTAGAAATAATATCCTATCAAGCAATGAGATGAGAAAAGCAACTGCTATGAGCCATGAATGTTAGTCATAGTACACTTAATATCTATACAAGAATTAAGAGATATTTACGTCCTTTTATTTCCTGTCCTCCCCCCCCTCCCCCTCCCCCCCCCCCAATGACACATTTCAAGGAGATACCTCACTGCTAGGATTTTTTCCTTCGTTTAAGAACTGCAATAATCCTCCGGTTGTCCATCTGATTATATCACCTAGAAGGGTACCTCAGGGGAGCATAAAAATATGATCAAAAAACACCTCGTTCATCGCATTAAGTTGGATTACAATAAAAAATTTCAAAACCCCCTTAAGAATTATTTTTTTGCACTTTTCTGCATGTTAACATTGGCCGGGGTCCATCTGATCATCAACCAAATAAATTTCCAGCTCAGATCGCATGGTTTACTGGCTCGAAAAGAACCATCTCGTTCACCGTTTAAAATATGCGCACTCGGAGAAAACATCGTCAATACACATTCTGTAACATATTTTTCCACTTATCTGCAAATCATCATGGGCGTAGGTCAGTGAGCTTGCAAAGTGATGGTGGAGATAAAACAAGAGAAACTGCCTCGACAAAGTGAGAGAAAAGTGAAGTGGGAGGGTAGAACGGGTAAAAATGGAGATACGACGAGTGAGGATTGATTGTGAGAGACCTAGAGAGAGTGAGACAGATAGGAGGGGGGAGAGGAAATGGGACGAGGGAAAGAGGTGGGAGGGATAGAGAAGGTTGGAGGGCGGGAGAAAATGTTTGAGAGAGGTAAATAACCCTCAAGGGGGTGAGGGTGAGTTTGAGGGCAAAGGGAGCAGTGGGAGAGGGAGGGGAGATATGTTTGAGGCACTCCCAGTTCCGATCCATCAGCGAGTGCCACCCCTCAAAAACCACCCGGACGGCTGGAAGAAAGGCTGGCTGTCAGACTGACGGCAGGCCAAGCGGCGCCAACGGGCGGCCAATGTCAAGCCGATGGAATTTCCCCGCATATACGGCCCCTAACCACCCATTCCTACCCCGCCCAATCTCCGTCGCCTGGTAACCCTCAGCCACAAACTCACCTTCCGCCTATCTCTCCCATATAAATCATGGAGTAGAAACAGCAATGACGCATTATGCATAGTGAAATGTCCTTCCGCATTCTAAAATGCGCAGCAAGTTGAAAGTGTTCCGCTAAAATCGCAATTGAATTTTACAAAGTGATGTAACAAGTATATTATCCAAATGATTACACGGTGAAGAAGACTCGTATAGGCGCAGTCAGTTGTAGGTTTTATGATGAGGGGAAAATTCTCATGTAACTTTTAAAAGATAGTTTTTTTGTTTTATTCAAAATTAAGTTGTACTGGAGCAATCCACACTGCCTGCACAACGATTGAACTATTTGTACGATAATAACCTCTAAAGAAGAAATATTTGGGTCATTGCCAATCAAATTTGGTACTCAAGCAATGCGCGGTATGCGGTTTGTGCTGTCATTTTAAGCTGGCGGTAGACGCTCACCACATGAATTCCAACTTATCTCCTCTCAAACTGTCACTCTCGGCGACTCGTGGGTGATTGGAGCAACATTAGTAAAGATAACTTACATACGTTTTCCGCTTCCAAATATCAAATTTCACTAAGTTTGTCGGTCATGCCAGTCTCTGAGCCCACTTAAATTTTCGATCCCCAACTCAATAATCTGCGTCAGTTTATACCGAGGCTTGTCTTTTCACTGCATCGCATAAATCCACCGGCGTCATTCAAGATGATGTACAAGCTGTTGCGATTGCTTTATCGCTGGCCATAATGTTAAACATTGGCAGGGATTAAATAGAAGATGAGAGCTTACGGTCGTAACACCGCCCGCGATAAGGCCTTGGTCTGCATATCCCCCAACGCTATTCTCTCTATCACCTTTCCCATACCCCTCCCACCACACCTATACACATCGCGCTTTCGCTTCCCGCCCTCCTTTCCCCACACTTCCTTCCCCTACCATTTTCCAGCAGCGTTCTTCGTCACGTCCTTCCCCGCCCACTACTTTGCTTCAACTTCCAACCTCCACATACCACTTCCCGCATAATTAAAGAGTTTTACGCGACGGCCTCAAATTCTCTCGATTCATCATTAATTCTTCGCGGTCAAATTACTGATGGTGGCCCTCATTCCGGTGATTTGCGAATCCTTTGGGTCAGAACCCTCCGCATTATAATAGATTGCATCAATTTTAAATGCTCTGCTGGGCCCCTTCAAGTCTCCCAATGAATACCCGATGTTAGGCCACAGTATGCCTTGTTATTTCTTCTCCTTGCTAGAGTTTAAAGAAATAGGAGTTGACCATCAAATGTCCTATCTTTAACATATACCTCATCGTCACACTAACACCTTAAAAATTGCCAGCAGATGCCATATTACCTTATAGACCCAAGATCCAATCAAAGAAGAAATCCTTCTTAATTGATTACAAGGATAAAACCAAGGGTCAAAAATGGAAGATAATTAAACCTTCAGCATTACTTTTCCAACATGAATCTGATTATTTTATTCAGTGATGAGTTGATTGACCAAGAACGATCAATATTAGAAATGTAACAGTAAATTATATATTTTTGTCCACAAGTTCTTATCTTAAGTGTAAACGCAAGAATTCAGGGTTCTTTTTCGTTAAATCTCCGAACAATTCTATGAAAAATTAGTTTTTCAGACAAAGCTAGGAATCAATGGACATAAGAATATAAATTGCTGAATACAATAGGAAACTAGGTAACAAGCTAAGGAAAAATATGAGACAACAATGACATATACATCGGAAACTCACGATAGTCCAGTGTCCAAGACCCATGCTCTAGGAGGATTCACGGTAGTCCTTTGCGGTCATGTAACTTCACTCACCTAAAAATAAAAAGTATTCACATTAAAATCACCTCCAATGAAATAATCATAGAGCAACGTATTACTTGTCAACATAATGATCTGTTCGCGAAGCCAGAGAACATATTTAGTGTGTGAATACAAAACATTCAATGGAAATTCAAAATTTTAATAGCTATTATTAAAGCTGATATACATGTACGCTAAAAATCAATGGCACAGAACAAATAAATGGGAACTGAGCTAAAATAAAAATACTAAAATTTTTAACTCACAGCGCCTTAAAGCTATTCAATGAAACTCATCAAAAGCAATTAAGTGATGTCGAGGCCATAAGATTCCTCTTCATTGAAAAACTAAAAAACTCCGGAGGAACGCCTTTTTGGACAGAAATGTCCTCAGAATATTTATTGAATATCAATCGACATTGAATATTTTTGCCTTTATTTGGGCAATATGAAACTGGTGAAGAAATTAGTTCACAAAGGAAGTTCCTTTCGACCCTGCATCGAAGCCGAGCCGGCAACCCGGGGACTTTCGTTCGTTTACACTAAGCCTCAATATGAGGGATAATTTTTCCCCGGGAACAGTGACATGACCCAACTCCAAATCTCATTAACTGCCTAATCCCACACACCATTTCCCCATATCTGCCGCCCCACCTGCTCCTCCACAGACTCGCGCCTTATTCCTGCAACTGCTGCTCGCCCCAATTCTCCCGCTCCCTCCGCTGCCGCGTCACCCTATGACCTTCACCTGCTCCTCCTCCATCCAGCGCCTTCCCTACTCCCTACTCCCGGTGGGAAAATCACCCCTCCCCCAACTCCCATTTTCTTTCTACTTTCTTCGGCATCATGAAAACTGTCCACGTCAAACGTAGTCCGACAGGATGCACGCCATGCCACTGCAGAGAAAATCTTGCTCCACTAAAATTTTGTCATCCTTACGTGACTGCGAGGATACCAATAATTTACCTACGTCGGAGTAAGGTGTAAGGTCGGAGTAAGGTATATCCCACTTCATTCTCAAGACTGGTTGCAATGATTGGCTTTTATCTAAAACGAAATAATTTCATGTGGAACATGGAAATAATTAATACCGTTGGAGAAAAATTGATAATATTTTTTGCCCATAACAATCCAGAAAAATTGGAGGGGATGGAGTTGTTGTGATAGACTCATGTCCATCATCAACCAGCTTCTCAAGGAGTGTACAGCCAAAGTGGCCCTTCTGGCAGCATTGAACTTGATTCCTGATACGTTTGAGACCACACACCTGACTACTCACACGCAAAAAAAGTAATAGATAATGTTTTGCCATGATGAAGGAATGAATAAGTTAACCCAACAATTAAATTCAATAAAATAATTTGCTAGGCAATTTGATAAAATAATTATAGTTTAAGTTGCTTTTAATGTTTATACAGAATACCATGAATAATAGCGGTAGATAACTAAAAATTATGATGCTTCACCAGCACTATACGAAGGAGTCAAGGTCATCATCGATGACCTTGATTTCCCTGTCCATCAGTCATCATTGATGATAACCGAGTTTCGATTTTGTTTTCCTTGCCTTGCGGAAGAGAGGTATGTCGAATGTCATACTACTCAAATCCATCATCAAATGTCTACTAAAAGTATATGTGAATTATACAGTATAATAAAAGTATTAAAAATATTTCTCTATGCCTTATTTACGAAGTGAGGCACAAGAGCGGTAGAATCAAGCTAAATATCCTATGAATATTAATGTTGGATTAAACCATCTCCCAAAGAATAATATGCAATTAATATTTTGCATCAGCATTTATATTCGAAGACACAGCATCCACGAAAGGGGCAGGATTCGGACCCACGACTGATTTCCAGAGCAGAGAGATAACATCATGACTACCTTATGCATTCACTATACTACTACTAAATACATACTTGAGCAACAAACAGAATTTGGCTCTTGAACCAAGTGATATTAACTTCAAAACTGGTTCCATTTCATTTTTGGATTGAGCCTAATTAGGTTTTACAAGAGTCGTGTCTCATGAAAGTAAACAAAATACGCAGACCAATTCCAAAATAATATTTATGTTGGATAATTTCATATTATATTATTATAAAGAGGTAAGTATATATTTTAGTTGAAACCGGAATTTTTCCTGTTTACGTGGGAGGGAAAAGAAATATTCCTCTGCACAAAGATATTAATAGTGATTTTCACCCTTCATTCAGTAAGATTTAGCTTACTAATACAAAATATTAATTATTATTTAGCATGAAATGAGAGGGCGAGCCTAATAATACGGGCCTCATACTGCCAAATAATTGAAACGTCATAACATAAGTAAAGTGTGATCAAAGTTGAGAGGCTGAATTCGTCAACGGCATATGACAAATATCAAATGAGCAGTCCGTTTTCAAGAGCCAGTGCTGAGTAGTTAGTAATGCCCACACTGAAAGAAATGGAGTCAGATCGGATCCAAGTTTTAACATACCCAAGCCACGTTTAGTACACCAAAAATTTCTTACACTATTCACCGAATAACTGGTATTCAGTAGATACAACGCGATGTTATCTGTTGTTGGTGCGACTTTTTAAATAGTATTATTTTTTACGCCAATCTATTTCATTTTTTAGAAATTTCATCAGTCCACAGAACTATTATGCCAATTGGGATTCTACTTCTCTCTCTCTGTTCACAGACTTAACTGGCAATACAATTATACGCAACAGAAACGTCGTTTAATAGATAACGGGATTGATGCGTTTGAAAATTTCCAAGAACTGCAGTGAACCTTGCTTTACTATGCTAATACAAAATGTCGACATCAAGAATGGCCCTTGTTTATCGGTCTGCATCCCAGTCCATCATTGAAAGGCACGAAAATTCCCCTCGGAAGAAAAACGATCAACCATCTGCCGTAACCAAAGCATTCTAGCGAATCATGATCCTCGGAAAGGATTTTTCCTTCCACCCTCCTAATTTGAACGTTTTCACCGACGAGAGGAAAGCGATAGCTCCAATGTACCGTAGATGGGACACCTCATTAATTCCCCGTCTTCCGCTAAGCCAAGTCAATCCCACGCCCTCTAATAGCACCGACCTATCCCCGCCCCGGGTTTCCCTCCTCCCCGACCCGTTCGAGGGAGGGAGAGGACGCTAACCAGCAGATTACCACCCTTCCGTGTGGGAAGATTAAAGGACTCTATCCCTCAGGCCTTGTCTCGTTAAAGCACTGTGCGGCGCAGGCGTCGCGTCGGCGGCGATGTAGCCGGGAAGGCCGAGACTGGCCCGGGCATTCATCGCCGCCGGATGAAAAGCAATGCACCGATCGTTTGTGCAAACCCGAACTGCCCCTCACCCATGCATTTATTAAGGTGATTCGCGAGCGGAACCGACACGGGACAGTGTAAACAAGACTGTGAATTTTTGTTTACACTGTAAAAGAGCTGCTAGCGTGACAATTCAACAGGATTTTGTTTACTACTTTAATGACGAGTCAAACCAATATTAGACCACTGAGGGCAGACCACTGAAAGAATTAATGAGTGCATGGTAGATCTAAGTATTTTTAAAATGAGAAAAAAAAGTTAATGAAGGTAAAACCGGGTATACATACTTCTCTGACCTCTGAAATTTGAGGGTTCTCAATAATAGAGCCCTGTACTTTTTACCTTAGCGTTGACAATACCCAATGTATCTTTCGATGCATCTTCGCAATATTTTCGTTCGATATTTATACGCATCATTTTTTGCGTAAACCACAAACCCTTAATAATGAACAGGGATTTGAGAACCATCAGATTACGAGTTGACCTGCTCCAAGCTCATTTATTCAAGGAGGTAGCGTCCCTAAATAATAAGCTCTGAAAGCAAATAATTTCCCTTAGGTTTCTCCTAGTTACGCAGTTCCAAAATGCACGATGGATTTGCCAATTATCTTGAAATCCCTGTTCAGGCACCAACAAAAATTATTGAGAGTAAAATGCATATAAAATCTTTTGATTATCCTCGCGTGATTTAGAAGCCATCATTGAACTGTGAACTTATTTGTGAACTGTGAACTTATAAACCATCCTTGAATATTCCCATCAACCAAAAATCTCATTTTCATTCTTGTCCCCTTTCATTGTACACTGACACTACAGAGTTGTAACTGGTTTCACAAAGAGCAAAAGCAGGCATTAAAACTACCAAATACTATTTCAAGTAACATAGCTGATAGCACCGTAAAGCCATTTTTTTAAATTCCCTTAATCGTAGACATGCACATTTTGTACATTTGGAGTGACAATATAAGTGACACTAAAGACTATCATAGAAGTGTACTCGAACCCTCGGAACGCATTCCCAACTCCCTCCATCGCCTTCAAACAAAACAGGAGGCACTCAACCTACCATGATGCCGATGAGACGGAATTTAAGCTCCATTGCTTCTACCCGGAGAATTTTATTTTCCCTGCAGTTCCAACTCGCAAGAGCTTTCAGTTAGAAAAACACGTCGACTCCACTCCCGATGGAAACACATCCCTCCCACCATGCGAAAGAGCTTAAGCAATGAAGACAGGGACTCGGAAGGCGCCGCTGCAGTTGCGAACGAATGAGGACGAGACCCCAAGGCGGGAGGATAGCCTCCATTTTTGTCGATGAGTCAGTTGGGAGAGAGGGTTCGCCCATCGACAACAAACATATCGGATATAAAAAAGAAAGAGAATCATTCGAGCTTTACGTATTTCTAGGTGCCAGAATCCACATTATATACTGATGATACGTATTTGATGACTAAACTAGTAGTAAATGCTGCATCAAACCATCGATGTAACATCATCCCATTGAAGCGCTTCTTATTCTTTGTTAAACCGACTAACTGTTGGGACCCACCAATATTCAATGGAAAGGAGATTAGTAGTTATTTTTCATGGGCAAGAAATATTTGTACTATTCGATTAATGTAGGTAATATTAAGAATCACAATAATATTCAACGTACTTATTATTCGTTCAAATATCGTGTCGAACAATTAACAATTAAAGGTAATTGTTTCATAAAACATACTTCTTTCGAGCGCCTCTCAGGTATGAAATAATTAACGTTTCCTCATTCATTTGAACACTTTATCACATGTGCAGAAAATTTTCTGGGGAAAAAGGTATCCTGGACCGAAAATCGAACTACGGACTTTTGGCTTTCCGGACCAATGCGCACACCACCACGTTTCTTAAGATTCGTGATTCTAAAGGTAATTTTTTGAGGATCTATGAGAGCTAGGTCTCATTCGCCATGTTACGGTGCATCAAGGAAGGCACTCACTCGAAGGGCGGCATTTAACTTCAAGGAAGGCACTGTTCTAGAGGATATATTCTATATATTATCACAAAGGGTGATAAAACACCACCGTAATATTTTACTTTGGCCGTTATGCACGGCATATTAGAGTGCTGAAAATTGCCAGCCAAAGGCCCTTGGTTTGATTCCCGGTCCAGGAATTCTTGTTTCTCTGACAATTTTCAACACGCTTGCCGCGCATAACGGCAAAATAAAATCTTACACATCATCACATGGTGGAAACACAACTTCTCCTCCGTCCAACAGGAAAATTTACATACAACATGTAGGTACTAACTAACAAAAACATGGGACATATATACACCAAAAATTAATGGTACAACAATTAATTGGCAAAATAATGAATTTATGAACATTACATATGAATTTTATTTGGAAATAAAATCCATTTTATCTAATAGGCGGAATCGAAGATTAAGTAGAACGGAAGGCAAAATTACTGGCTCTCGATGTTACTTAGAATTACGGATGGCTGGGCGTGATAACTTGCAGTGGCGGATGTTTATCACTTGAAATCAAATCCCCGTGGGAGTGCAACGGTGAAGAATAACTCAAATGTCGGGGGCTGGCATTTAAGGGGCATTTAAACTGGGGTCTCTTGGCGCCGTTAAATAAAGCGAGCCCATGCCGACACCAGGCCTCTCCTTCATCCTCCTCTTTTCACCAAATTTTCAATATTTCCCAAGCTAACCTACTCTCCTTAACGATAAAAGAACCTAAGCCTTCGTGAGTCTCTCGTAATTACGCCCGCGATATATTTCGAATGCGCCAGTGTCTTTAATGCATCGGGAGTGAACGAAAATAGGAAAATGCTGAAAGAAATAGTAAACAGGCAAATAAAAATTTTAAGGCACTGCCTAGGACAATGATATCATAGCACACATCCTCGTAAGCTAATTAATGGGGAAGATCGAGGAAAAATACCTCATAGAAGCCACGAAAATAATAGCATGTGATTCTTACCATAAGATAAAAAGGAGAGCAGAAATGGGAGTAATAGTGGTATGGAAAAGGCAAAACCTCTTTAAGTATGATGATGAGTGCTCCACCATCATTAATATTGAATCTAGAACTTCAATGGAAATGAAGAACATTAAATTTGTATCAATAGATGTGTGATTACATTGCGTAGTAATTACCATGGAGAAACGCCGCATACTATACTAAGAGTACCTATACGAGAAAACCCGCCCTATCATCTTTATAAACTCTTTCTGAACTCATCGTTTCTTATGATTTCCTTGTAATTTCCATTACAACTGTGGCGCCAACCGTAGAGGCCACGTTGATAACGCACCGGCACCCTAAAGATCGTTGGTTTGAACACCGTTGTTAAGCTTTGAGTTTAATTTAAACATCACGATATAAAGTACATAGTTAAAAAACCTACCTATAGCAGAATCATTATACTCTCCCTGCGTTTTAGCCTCATGTTTTTTCACCAATTCAACCAGCTCCCAGTAGACTCCTACTTACATCAATAAAATGGGCTTGATGTGATGAAACGGAGACTGATCGATCCTCGACCTCAATCCTCTGCCACAAATGACTGGAAGTTAAAAAAAAATACTCCAACTCTGTCAACTATGAATTGGCAATGATTGATAAATAGTTTATAGATCTTGGTACGAAAAGTGATATCTATGTATACCGTGGGACGAAAGGGAGTGTTAACCCTTTTTAATTATTAAATTAAATTGATTAAATATATATTAATTTTGTAGCGTGTCAGTCAGTCATTCTGAATCCATTTTGTTAATTTCTCTCCCAAGTTTTAAGCTAAAAGAATAAGGCTTGGTGCGTTGAGTGTGGATTCTCTGGCTGCATGATTTGGTAGTAGTACTGGATTTTTAGCGGTTTGTGGTGCAGATAAAAATGCAAAAGAAAAATTGGTGTTTTCCCTATCTTTTAACATGGGAATCCAGTTGCTATGCATATTTGTTTACGTTGCTAAGTAAATGTGTTTACGTTTTTGGTAAAGGGACAAAAATTGGATTGAAGAATTTGAAGAAAGTGGAATTATTATCATCAATCAATTTTGTAAGCATGAAAATATTATTTGATGTTTTCGATGTGCAGATAGTGAAATACAACAATTTTTGCTTACCGGCCTCGATCTTGTGTATGAATAATGAATATCAAAGCTAGGCGTTTTGAAGTACTTTTCTAATAGTTGAAAGAATGTTATAAAAGGTTTATTACGTATTAATGTTCGTTGCTAAAGTTCGAAATTACACCCACCATTTTAAAATTATCAATGGCTGTCCTACACCCAAACCATTTTTTTTTCATCAATTTAAAATAAAACATTCACTTATATCTCCACCTAAAAGATATAATTATCTCAAGTTCCTGTGACTACTAAGGTAAGGTCGCACATTTGATAAACCAGATTAAAAACGTGTTAGAAAAACAATACTTGGTACGTATGTAGAATAGTACCTATATAAGTATTACTTAGAAATAGTGTAAACTATGAGTGGACACGATAGGCTCAACTCTGTATTGGTCATATGGAAAAAAGAGTTCCATTTATAGCTGTTGGGCAGATTACAATGCGTCTTAAATCTTGGGAAGTAAATTCACTCCATGAAGAAAATTTAGAACGCAATCGACACGTTTGAAATTGTCACCCAATACATTGCTCAGATCCCCGAATATTTTGTGGTGTTTGCGTTCCATCCTATATTTTAAACAGTCGACACGCAGGTGTTTCACCTAAATTATTTCCAAAAGCTCTGAAAACCAATTCTAAAATAAATCCACCGAGACGATTCCAGAAATATATTACACCGACCTTTAAATCGCTTTGGGTATAATATTTACAAAATATTCGTCAAAACCACTCGATCGACTATATTAAAACCTCCTAGAACATTCAATTTTTCATCAATTTTAAAAAAGACATTCACTTACATACCCACCTAAAATATTTGAAAAGGCTAAAAGGACCAATTCTATTTTTAAACCACCCAGATGATCCCAGAAAAATATCACAGCCACCTTTGCATCGGTTTGGGCGTAATTTGGGCGTAATTTTGTAGCGTGTCAGTCAGTCAGTCAGTCATTCTGTATCCGTTTTGTTTTGTTCTCTCTCAAGTTTTGAGCTGAAAGGGTAAGGTTTGGTGCGTTGAGTGTGGATTCTCTGGATGCATGAATTGGTAGTACTTTTGGAATATTAGCAGTGCATAGTGCAGAGAAAAATGAAAAAAAACGTGGTTTTTGAGAGTGGGAGACAACATATAATGAAAATATTGGGTAGAAAAAAGTAAAAAAACATCTATATCTATGTCTATACATAATTAATTCGGGAGGTGGTCGTCCGTCCGTCCCCCCTCTATTTCGCAAACGGTTCGTCCTAGAGAGATACCGTAAACTGCATTGTGTTTCTTACCCTCTGAATGGCCCGGTAAAACTATTCCCGTTTTCGCCAAGTCCTTTCGATTCGGCGCCAATAATGTGTTTACATTGGTTTAAATTTACTTTTTCAATTTATAAAAGCGCAAGGTTTTTTTCTTTCGCTCAGTAGAATTACTAAATATTAATCGATTTCTTTCATCCTTTTTGTATTTAATGGGGAAAAATATTAACTTTCTTATTCTTTCAACCGATTTACTGTGTGCTTCAGAGGTTTCTCTGAATTATGTAATTTACGTTCAAAGTTACTGTATTTTTCGGTTATATTCCGAGCGTTGCTAAGGCCTTTTCCATTTTCGTTCCCGAAATCGTGGATGCTTATACAGTGCGTCGTATGCCGTGAACTGCATTGTAATTTTTATGAAGATGTAAAAGAGGTTTTTGCCGCTGATTCTTGAGTCGTGGACGGCCATTGCTTTCTGTAATATATTCGTGCTGACTGCTAGCGCTATTCATAGATTTAGTAGGTTTGCATTCCTAAAATTAGGAGTATTTAAAAGTTTTTTTTTCGTCACGGGTTTGTGCATTTTCAACGACCTGAGTCATAAAAGGCAACTATGGAACTTCTTCGAAAACGTCGTGGATTGATTTAGTTTGATATTTGAGATAGTTTGACAAAAACTTGAGCATCAACACAAAACATAATTTGTATTATAGGTACGCGTAAATAGGGAACTTAATTATACGTAAAGGTACGACATTTAAGTATTTTTATAATAGGGCTCAATATGAATCCTGGCAGTAATGATAGGTTTACAATGGTTTAAATCATATTTATGGTTCCGATACTGACTTGGAGCCATAGGCAACTTCGTAAAACAAGTTTTTTTTCGCCCCTTCATGAAAAATGTCAAAATGCCTAAATACAATGGGTAATTATTATATATATCCCTCCAGCTGTGTATGAATGGGCACCTCCAGCTAGAAAATTGGAACGTCATTCCCATTTTTGTAGAGGTGATGGTTTGAATACTGATAGTATTTATGTATTTCCGGTGATTTATTTTGTTTTGGAGAGAAAGAAAGCTCCATATTCCAAGTAGGGATTCGTATTTTCGTGTGAATATATGCAACCCAGTGACAAGTACTTGGTTTAAAAGGGTTAAATCTGTTATAGATTATAAGGATAGAATTTACTCTAATTGGAATATATTGCATTATTACGTATCCATAGGAAGTTCATTGACGACACTGTCGTGAATATTCCAGAATCAAGAAAAACATAATATACATAAAAGGCAGGTATAACAAACTTTTCTACCGAAAAGATGGGCATTACCCTTTCTGGGAAATCCCAATTTGCCCTCATTGACAACAATGGACAAGCATTCGTATACACCCCCATGTCCCAAGGGACATGGGGGTGTATACGAATAACTTACTTCGTTTCTACGGACCTGAAAGTTTCTATATAATATTCTTATTTTCGTAAAAGCCCCAATATGATTCCTGGCAGTAATTATAATTTTACACTGGTTTAAATTTTTTTCATGGTTCCGATACTGACTTGGAGCCATAGCTATCTCCATAACACAAATTTCTTTATACAATTGGTTATTAATTATACTTCTCCCTCCCGTTGAATTTCAACGGGCACCTTCCGCTAAAAAAGGGGAATACTCTTCTCATTATTGTAAAGGTGCATGTTTGAATACTGATAGTACTTTTTTGTATTAACGTTGGTTTATTTTGAATTGAAGCGAAAGGTAGCTCCATATTTGGAGTCGGCTAATGTCCCTTTCTAAAAACAAAGGTTAAAAGATATTTATATTATATATATTTGATTTTTCTCACTCCCACTGAATTTCAACGGTACCCTTCCGCTAGACTTATTATAGACTGAAAGATTCGGTATATTACTCCCATTTTTGTACAAGTGCATGTACGATTCTGACAGTATTTTTCTATTATCGTTGGTTTATATTAGATTTACAGCTCTAATTTAGACTAGGAACGATCGATAAGATACCTCCAAAATCCACGTTAAGTTTCGCTCCTTAAAAATAAAAGTTAAAATTTATTAATACTGTGCATACTTTTCTCACACCCGTTGAATTTCAACGGGAATCTTCCGCTAGTTATATATAATTTTCGAAGTGTCCGTCTGTCCATCCGTCCCCCCCTCTATCTCTCAAACGGTTCGTCCTAGACAGATGCCGTAAACTACATTGTGTTTCTAGCCCTCTGAAAGGCCCGAGAAAACTATTCCCTTTTTTTGTAAAGTCCCGGGTTCGATTCCTGGCGCCAATAACGAGTTTACATTGGTTTAAAAGGACTTTTTCAATTTATGAAAGTGCAAGGGTTTTTTCTTTAGCTCAGTAAAATAACTAAATGTTACTCGATTTCTATCATTCTTTTAGCATTTAATGGGGAAACGTATTATGGTTCTTATTCTTTCAGCCGATTTACACTTTGTCTTCGAGGTTTCTGCTTCGAGGTTTGCAAATGTGATGGTTTCAATACTGATAGTATTTATGTGTTTCCGTTGGTTTATTTTGTTTTGAAGCGAAAGATGGCTCCATATTCCAAGATGGGATTCGTCCTTTGCAAAAAATGTTACAATCTTAATATTATGGATAAATTTGACTTATCTAACACCCGTTGAATTTCAACGGGAACTTCCGCTAGTATAGGATAATTAGAGTGGGACACATTTCTCTATTTATAAAATAGCCATTTCCTTCTCTCAGCATACGGAATGCTTATGAAAAGTTGGTGCAGAAAAGTGGAAAAAAATGCAAAGACTACTTTGAGTAGTGAAGCAGTAACATCCTGCCTGAAGCACAAGCACTACTGTCACCTATTTTTAATGTGTAATCAGTAGTTTCCAAACACATTGTAAAACCTCATTGGACACTAGAACACAAAGTTCACCTCAAGAGCGCGCCAGACATAGGCTGCCTGCAAAGCAAGCCGCAGGTCCGCTAGTAACAATAAAGCCATTCAGATTGGCATGTTATGATTTGTTCATGCGGACGTTCCTAACAAAACCTCATGCAGAGGAAAATAGGCTGCTGTGAACCCTTGTAAGGATGGCATCGAGGAAAACGAGGGAGCCGAAAATGGTGCGCCCGAGGTTGGAGAGGTGAGATCGCTTCAACGCCCCGAGGCAGAGCAGGAGAAGCGAAAGGATTGGACTTGTCAAGAAAGAGGGAAAGGGTAGAAAGCATAAATAATGCAGAAAACGAAAAGCAGAGCTGTGGAGAAGGAGAGATAAAGAGGGAGAGCAAGACGGGAGAAGAATGGGACCCAAAGATGTCTGAGGAATACGATAAATGGGGCAGAGAGTGTCATTTGTATATTTCTGGAAGAGGCGTGGAGAAATGAATCCTACTTTGAGATGGCAAATTTTTGTCAAAAGAAGCATTATGGAAAAATTTATATCACAACGTAACATGCTTTCTGGGTGTTTTCAAAGAGCATTAGGATGATCAAGAATAATATCATATTTTCCACGAAAAATACATAATGCTTTCGATTCCTAATATATAATGATACTCTTTCAACACAGATAAGTCTTAGGGCATGATGTAAATATATAACAGCATGTTAAAGATGGTCAGGAGTTCTGTATTAAAAAAATAGGAGATACTGCTATGAATGGCTGCTGTCAAACAGATTAAACGTGCTATGTAGGCAAGCAGCAGAATTTCTCACGAAGATATAACAAAATTAGTACCTACTGCAGGTTATTGCTCTGAAAAGGAAAACATAGCGAGTCGAAAGGCCAAGCCGAGTTTGCTTCAAGACTCTGTGATTAAATTTTCTAAATTATGGCTTGTAAGATTCACCAGACAGAAATCACTGCATAAAGTCTCGACGCATCTCACAAATACGTATTGTGACACCTATGAATAGTGTCTTTGTAGTAATACTCCATGCCAAGGCGATCCCAGATTTTTAAGGCAGTGGGCCATTTCAGTGGCAAAAAAATTGTCTTAGGCCCTATTTTTCTATTTTAAAAAAACATTTGATTTTTGTAACACAAAAGCTGTTTAATAAATTTCATTGAAAAACTTATCCTTCTAAATACGTAAAGAATAAAAATACAACTTCACAAAAGAGAAAGAGCCTCATTAAAGAGTCCGCATATCTTTTTACATTAAATGTAAATAGCGTATTTGTTTTGACGATTCTCTATGGCCCACATGCATCGCCGATATAGGCGGTTTGAACACCCCTGATCTAGATGAAGATGCTATTAATATCATGCACGGCGAGGGCCGTGTTCATTCAAATTCATCATCCAGTCAGGTTTTCAATCAAACTTCCCTCAACGATATATGAGGAATCGGGACTAAAATGGGTAAAGAGACTACTCGTGAAATCAATTTGATACAAGAAAAGATAATCACAATGAAGTTCGAAATGAACTGGATGCGTAGCTCTGAGCTCTGCACCTAAGCGTGTAACTTTACGGAATATCAGGTAGAAAAATATTTATTTCTATTCCTTGCCATAACATGGATGCTCTACCATACGTCAAGTCACGCCGATTATAAGATTAGTTTCAAATCCCTGGTAAGACTAGATTGGATATATTTGATATATGCAAATTATGAGATGAGGTGAACAGTGTGAAGCAGAGGGAGCTAATCATTACTATGGCCATTTAAAAATAAAATAGATAAAGTAGTTAATTTAAAGCCTTTTTAAACCATATTAATTGGCAGATATTTATAAAATCAATAATGGAGATACATACCATTCTAACACAGAACACTTTTTGGTAACAATTATCGCAACTAATCCTAATACCAGAAAAACGTCGTACTGAACCAAAGGTACGAATCCTGACAGTCGATACGGCCAGAATTGCGTTTATGACTTATGTATCAAATGATAAATTGATTAAAGGAATTTTAATTCATGCATAAGAAATAATAAAATTAAAAAGTTCGTGTCAGCATTTTTTAGAATCATCAGATGATCATTTATCATGCCCATCTGAGAACCTCAGTTTTCTATCTATAGTTTCTATCTATAGACATGTGCGGAAACAGAAAATGCCTGTATAAACTGGCCTATTTCTATAGCTCTTCTTTACACAAACTGGGCTGCTGAAATTAAGACTGACCAAAATAGTGTAATTAGAGAAGAGAATTCCGAGATGAAACAGACTGCGCTTAACAGGAAATTAATATCAGCTCTGTCAAATGTGGGAAGCAGTGACTGAGCATCCACTAAGTTGTAACGAACCAAATGCCCATCAAAAGCTGCCTCCTGGCATCAGTAGGAACTGTACTCTTTCATGAAACATCAATATCACTAACTGATTATAATTTTAAATCATCCCATCCAGACTAAGAATGATTTTTCCGCATTTTATTAATTTTTGGGAACATTTAAAGTTAAATAGGTAATGGTAATATTTACACGCATTAATGGGAGAAGAAAATATTGTCGTCCACTAAAATAATAACTTTCACCTTTTGGGCATATCAATTGCTAAAATAAAGAGGGAAAAACATTCACTGATAAAGGACCAAAGCCAGTAGTTGGACAACAAAAGTCAGACGCAGCAGCGTTGAAGCGTAAATTTATCAAGCAAATAAAAAGTTACAAGAAAATCAGGTACCCAGAGGTAAAAATCACAGAGTATAAGCGATGGTATTTCTTCCTGCTTGGATTTAATGAGACAATTTTCTTTGAATCTAAAACAGCTAGAGAAGACGACAACCCACGGGAAGGTTAAAAAAAAATAGTCACGTTTGGTATTATGAGGGAGAGGGAAACAGCAATCCTTAGAAAAATGTAACAAGATAAACATTTATAACGTCAGTAATCTGGAAAATATTATAATGATAACAGTGTAAAGAACCACTTCGAACGCTAAAAAGCTCATTAAGATCAGACCCAAAGGTCTTGTGTCACACTAGCCAGCTAATATAATATAAGTTCTTCAATTTACAATTGAACTCGACCAAATATTCTTATAAAGTACGAACAGCTTGACATGGATATAAAAAACTTCGATTTTACTAAATCTGTAGGCGTCAAAAAAGTGAAGAATGGGGAACTAAAATGAAAATGTAGGCAAAAAATTAATTTTACCACCCAAGTTTCTCGGAAAATGAACGGAGTAGGAAAATATAGATAGAGAATGGAATGGTTAGAAAAGGTGAGAAACATTCCAAAGAAAATATGCTACTTCAAGGATGTAGTACAATGCAGTGGATTAAATGAGGTCAAGGAATCTTTGAGCTAATTTAACCGTGAATGGGGAATAAATAGTATTAGAAGAAAGCTAAAATCCAAGCACTTAAAATAAAGAAGCTAAATAGGGTCCAGAGAAGTACAGAAAAAGTAAATTTAAAGGTAATCTAAACTGCTTCCTTTACTACTGTTGGATGGATAACAAGTAGTTTGAAAGTTATCAAAATAAGTAAATACAAGACAAAGAAATTTTGCTAACATATGAGTAATAAGGGAGAGCTAAAATTTTCATACATGTTTATATACACAGATTTAGATATCACCCAATGGATCAGATACATTACATTATGCAATAAAGCAGGAATAACAATCTTTTGCATCTCGGAGTCGTAGTAGGATGATGGAAATCAACTATAAAATAATGCTGATGAAAGGAAAAGTACGGTTAAAGTCCCTGCCTTGAGGAGAACGATTATCATCCCTCATTAGTAGGGCTGGAGCTCCCAAACCAGCTAATCCGAGTTCTTTCCTCGAGCTCGAAGCTCCTAAACGACCCGACCCTCCATCCGGGAGGCCAAATCGCGGAACTTGACTATTTGCAGTTGAAATTCAATTTAAAAGTGTAGAGCTTTAACCCGAATGTTTCGTGTTTTTCGTGTAGTGGACGTGAAGTGATTAATTAGGTTTAAGTAAAGTACTTTTAAAAGTACTAAGAGAATGACAAAGTCTTGTCATGTAGTCGGCAGAAAATTTGTAATAAGCCGTATCGGATAAAACCTAAGTTCTCCCATAGAAGTGATGAAAAAGACTGGGGTGATGCAAGGTTGCTGACGTCAATTCGTTGAGGTTTTTATGGCCCCACCTCTGAAATTAAGCCTTTCACAACGAAACCTATAAAAAAAGTTCACATCGAAGTGAAAACAATTCAACGCTCTCCTGGAAATCGGTGAGTCGTCATTGGTAGATAGACTCCGACCATTACTTCAACCCAACACCAAGTTCTTACAGTGGCGAAGTTTATGTCTTGCGGAATAAGATCGCCCTACCACCTGATCTCCGCTGGAGGAAAACTGGGGCAGGGAAGGGACAGAAGAGTGGAATCGAGTGCTGCGGGGGAACGACACACAGCACATGACTAGCGAGGGGAAGGTGGGGGAGGAAATGGTTGGAGGAGACGAGAGGAAAGGAAAGAGAGGGGGTGGTTCCGATTTGTGGAGGTTGGAGGGGAGGAGGGGGGGCAGGGAGGATAGGGACGCCGGTTGACACCGGGTGCCTATTTATGAAACTCCTCCTCTTTTCCCAAGCCCTCCCCTCTCACTCCCATCACATCTTTCGTTCCACCACCTTCTTTCCTTTTGCCGCAGTTTCCCACTCACACCCGATGAACGTCCCACTCCTCATATCCCACCACTTTTATACCCACACATGCTCCCACACCCACGCTCCCACACCCACGCTCCCACCTCACCGCTTGCTCTAAACCCTCCCCCCGACGACCCCTCTTCCAAACCCTCCCCCGCGACCATTGGGGGTCCTTATCGCAAGCGACGAGCACTCGCCAAAATCGCTGTCGAGATATTTGCATCGACAAGGGCTGCTTATTTCCTTCGCGTCCGCACAACGAGGAAAGCGTTGGTGGGGTTGAGGTGATGGGGTGGGAGGGATGATGGGCGAGAAGGAAAGAAGTGGGATCGACGAGGCATAAAAGGGATCGTGTTGGAGGGGGTTGGGGGAGAGAGAAAGGTGAGGGACCTGGGGATGGACGAAGAAAAGGATCTGAAGGAAGCGAGAAGAAGGGAGGAGATCATGTGAAGTGTCTGGGATGGAAATGAGAAGAAGGAAAAAAAGGTCGAAAGAGGGGAACGAATAGACCTCAAGTGCCCAAGGGATGCGGAGGAGGGAAAAGAACGAGGGTGAGAGGATTTCGTAAGGGAGGTAAGATGGAGATGACGCAGGGAGTGACTATTTTAAGGTGCAACTAGTGCACACCCTAGCTCATGCCAGCCCCTAAGTATGACTTAAAAAGAGTTTCACAAAGGATCCAATTGTATGATACTTAGAGCGAATATCTAATAATCATTGCCCTAGTCCCAAAGGCAAAAGAACGAAAATTAAACTAACGACAAGGTGACATTTTTTTCTAGTATTAAAGTCAACGCTCGTGAACTACTGCTATATTCTAGCTTCCTAAGCAAAAAAGTTTCCATCTACACAAGACCCACCATTCGGATACACATAGATGTAACGGCAGTGAAGGAACGGCATCACACAAAATACATAATATAGGAAATTTTGAACAAAATTATTGCTTTAGCTCATAAAATCTTTTGTCCAGAAAGGGTTTTGATGACAGAAAATATAATAAATAGAGAATATTCAGGAACTTTCATGAGACGTATAAATATGCCCTATCGTCAAGTACTCTTAACATATGTCACTTATATCATTAAATATTTAGATACAGAAATCGATAAAATCGTTGACGACTATGAAAAGCTGCACGTTAGATTTGGAAAAAAGAGTTTTACCTAAAATATTCTTATGTCATACTACATCAGAAGCAAGCAAATTTTAGACATGGACGGGCGTTATTCTTGTTCGCGGGCATGCATGATTTTGCATCCTTAAATGCACGTACTAACTTATATACAGAGGCATTAAAAGCCATGCCTAGGGATGATAAAACACCCAAAAGTTGGCGCTTCTCTCTGGAGCACCCTCCGTGTAATCATTTCAGTTTCCAACAAAGGATCGGGTTGACGGCATGGAAATTAGTAATTTCGGGGATGAAGAGCAGTCACGTGTGGAGGAGTGCGTGCCGGGGGAGAGGATATGAAGGAACTGCAAGGGTGGGGGGAGGGTCCCAAGACAAGGGTAAAAATAAGAGAAATGGGAGGGACGAGAAGGAGAAGGGAGCACGGACGGGGGATAAAAACGGAATAAAAAAACATCGGCGTGGGGAGGGATAAGCACTGCGAAGGGATAATGCAAAAGAGGCAGCGGGAGTATTATGGGGGAGAGGGTGAGGGACTTCAGAGGAAGAAAAAAAGAGGGAGAGAGAGATCGTCGAGAAGGATGAGGAAGGGAACAAATGTGAGGGGAGAATCAGCGGAAAAAAGGGAGGGGATGGTGGTGGTAGGAAGTTTCAGGACAAGGAGAGGGAGAGAGACGGAGGGGGAGGGGCGCGAGGGAATGTCGCAGGAATGGCATGTGCTCTGCCGCTCTGGAGTAATAGCGGAAAGGGAAGAGGAGAGGAGGGACAGCAGATTGATACGTGCGTCGAAATCTGTACGAGCGAGAATTTCGGAGCGGAACACAACGGACGGACCCAATTGCTGTCGAGGCAGCGACCTCCTCCTCCTTCACTCCTTCCCCTCTCCTTCCTCCCCGAAACCCACTTCCTTCTCTCCTCATCCCTTCCTCACCCCTATCTCTCCCCACGAATCCTCCAATCGCCGCTACTCGCTCGCCATTCCCATTGTCAAGTGCAATCCTCCTCCTCCCCATTCCCCCTCGCCATGTCCAACTCGCCCACCTCGCCCCCTCTTGCCCCGCACCCTCCTGCATCCCCCCACGCCTCGCCTCCTCCACCTCCACCCCTTCCTCGCCATTTCTCTCTCCCCGAACGACCGGAGGCGGGATATTTTCGAACCGTGCTCTCAAGGGGTGGATCCATTTCATTTCCAAAGGATAAGTAACCATTCGGCGCTCCGAGCATGGAGCGTCTTACTAGATTAGAGGGGGACGTGGAAGCCTTTCTTGCGCCCACTCCAGAACAAACGCGCCCCTTACGTTTCATTATCCGAGTTTTTTTTATTTATTTCGATTAATTTTGCGTCATTTGAAATCAGGTCAGTATTTTCAAGATCTCTGCGAACCGCATTAAAATTGCACTTCCGCTGAGACGAGCTACTCAACAAGGTGATCATTTAAGTTGCAATGAAGATATGACATCAGCCGCCGGAGCACTTAAAAAACCCAATTGCGTAAAGAAGGAGAGCCCACATGAAATTGGGAGAATTTAATAAGAGAAACAGGTGGGGAAATTCATACGCGAGATCATAATTAAATCTAGTTTATGTACTTCCTTGATGCAAAAGTCTCCAGCCTCATTCTCTCTCTTCCTCAGCTGAAAGTATCAACCGATCTCACTATAAATAGTTTCTGTTGGGCTTAATCAATAACAAAGTAAAGCAAATATAATATTAAATTATTATTGCATTAATAGCAAATAATATTTTCCAATACTATTGATTTGTTGTCACATCATATAATAACAACTCCAACACAATTAAGCAAGTAAGGCAAATAATTTTCTTCATTTCTGGGAGAGTATCTAAAAAAAACCCTAAATTTAAAACCTTTAAATCTATGACTGCATTTATGTGCATGCATTAATTACTTATCATCGAACATCATCATATTTTCACATGGTCTCAGAAATTTTAACGTTTCCTTCAATGCGATACAAGAGATAAACGACTAGTTTATCAAAATAAATAGGTATATCAAAAGACGTTTACTGAAAACCTATTTATCTAACCAAGAAAAAGGAAATGACATAGATCTTATAATAATTGGCTAATGATAGTCAATCCCAAAAAAAATCCATACATGACCCCGTATTTATACCATATTTTACTGCGGGAAGAAAAAAAATTGAGCAGAGAGATGAACATGACAGTTTCTTATCGTAAAACGTTTAGTATTTATAACGGCAGTTATTATACAGAATCAACTAAAATAATGTGGTTTAGGTCAGTGTAACAGACTATTCAACACTATTCAGGACAGAAGTTCATTTTTTCGCTCTTTTTCACGAAAATAAACTCATTAGTATCAAGTATTTTTGAGAACAAATTGATGGGGATAATTTGTTCCAATTTCTCCTATCATTCTTATTCTCCGACGAATATAACATGTCGCGTAGCCTCAAGTTAAAAGCACCGAGCTAAAAAACGAATCGTAGAACGCCTCACTATATACGAAAGTAGCTTGCGCATAGATGAACCACAGTAATTTTGTAAGTTAAAATCTCATCCACTGCTAAAAGCCGTCAAGTTATTTAAAGGTATTTAACATACTAAATGGATGAGAACCCAAAGAAAAATAATACAAATCATACTTTTTAAAATTTATTTTGAGGAGTTTTAGCAGTGGCAGAATAGAAATTAGGGACACGGTAAAAGCATAAATTGTCAAAAATATGAATGTAAATATTATCATAAGAAATCAATATAATTTGAATTATATCTATTCTCAGCTATGAAAGGCAACACATTATTGACACAAATTCCAACATTACATTGTCATTGGTTATGCAATAATAATACTTGCACTAAATGATTCATACACATGCATGCATGGATGTAGCACCATGATAAGGACATATGACTCAACTTTGCGAATGAATTAAGCTTTCGAAGTGGCTTCTTGCCTAACATAGCCGTAGGGGGAATACAAGAGGGCGTAATTTCATGACCTTAGGGACGCAATGTGCATTTCCTGCGGTCCCAAAACCGCCATCCCTTTCCATTTCTGCGTGTTATACTTGTTTCCGCCCTTACTCTTCATTTTCCTTTCACTTTTTCTCCCTAATACCACAGAATATTTCGTTTTTCTGCGGGAGACGTGGCTGTGGCATGTGGGAGAGTGCTTACCAAACCTCGTAAGCCCTCGCACGGGTCCTCTTGCATTCAAATGACCCGGGCGCCTTGTCATTTCATGAGCTATTTTGGTAGACTATAATCGGAAGGATTAATATGCAACGAGCCACAAAAAGCAAAGTATGCGTGCTCTTTTGATTTTCGTAAATCATTCCAATCAGTCAAATATCCTCCTCTTCGCAGATGACACCATACAAAAAAACAGATATTTAACTTGAATATAATGCGAGGATACTTCGTGGAACTTGGAGGATATTATGATGTGAAATAGACTTCGCAGTATACCACACTTTTTGTAAAACTAGTGCGTTTAAAACTACTTTTAAATACAGTGTAGAATACTACAAAGTGTACAATACAAGATGATGCAGGGGCGATCATGAAAACCATTGCTTTTGCCTGACTACAATTTAATAGTATCAAATTTCAGGGAAAAATATTTCAACTGAATCAGTATATTCAAACCCACGCGCTAGGTAAATGAATACTTGAGCAAATGTAAATCTCGTTTCCTTACCAGCGCAATGCCGTAATACTATGATTCTAAACACCTAAGATGAGCATTAAAACACCGGAGTGATATTTAACTAATTTTAACACATAACTAATATTGTGCTGCTGGCTGTAAGCAAGCAAGATTTCAAATATTTTATGACTTATGACACGCATAATTAACATGAAAGAAGTGAGTTGGGGAGCTAATCTCAATGATAACAGGCAGAATCTCCCAAGGGGAGACGTTTATTTTTATGCACAAATGGACATGCCCGTGATCTTTTAGGAAGGTTTCCCCATCCCTTTACTCCAATCCCACAATCAGAAAATTTCTAATGATGCACACTGAATAATCAAAAAGCGTTAAATAATTCCAACGAAAGAAATTTTAGGTTGATAAATTATAACGGAATCATGGAGGTAAAGGAATCAAGGTTCATAAGAGAAAAAAGTGATTATGAGAAGGAAAGATTCCTTTGTTAAATATTTAGCCAGTAGAATTGCTATAGCGCCTATGCAAGATTATGGGTAATAAATGAACAAAGTTAGACATTAGTTGTCAACATTATCAACAAGAAATTACCTAATCTTGTTAATAACAAGAGAAATGTATATATGGCCTAGCATGGCCTGTTCTACTGTATGAAATTTGAGATATAATATGTAATAGATCATTTGTATCTTCGGCACTGAAACACTATTGTTTGACAGCAATATTCTCCCATATTTCAGGAAGAGTCCACTGCGTTTTCCTTCTTTTACTTGAACACATATATTAGTCGTCCCTCGCGGGTCGTAATAAAATGTGTTCAAATTCAAATTTCAATTTAAGGAAACAATATTCATCAAATGAAATAATTCGTCAACCTTGTTTGTGTAGGTATGCTACAAGTACTCCTTATAAATAATGTTTTAAATCACGCTTTTTATCACCAAAGTTTCATGGAAAGCTCAAACGGCTCGTTCAAGAGTTTTAGGACTTCTGCGCGCTCTTGAAGCAACAACCTTGTATAGTCTTCAATAATATCATCCAAGACCCATATGCTAAAGGAGACACAGGAAGGGAACGACGGTTGATTCTGAGATAAGTAGAATGGTTGATTATAATGGCCAATTTTAAAGAGTACCATGTGGACCCACGGCTTCGTGCCTAATAGTTATAACCCACCATATTAATTTGAACAATTTTACATAATCAAAAGTATAAAATTATTACATATTGAAGAATTGAATGCTAAATATTTTTCTACTTTTTTTCTTTCGTTAATTTCTAAAAGTAGTAGGTAAGTATTGCATTTATTGCAAAACACAATATGAATATAATATTATTAAGCATCGAGTACACAACTGATGATAAATATTATTGTAATCACTGGGTTAAATACTTCGGACACAATTTTACATTGTTTTATACTAATGTAACGCCACAAAACTCGTCGCAATCCATTTCGTCAAAATGAAATCCTGACATGGCAAAATTTTCATCTCCCAAGTTAAAAGGATTCCCTCGGACCCACCATCGTGTTACTACAACACACTCTGGGATATTCTCTTTACTCCCTGCCAGCCCTGATTTCTCTCTCCCTTTCTCTCGCTCGCTGCCCCCCCTAATCTCCACATCCCCTTCTCCTCCCTTAAACCCAGTGCTCCGCGCCCCACCAGCCCAATTCCACTCCCTCCACCCTCCTCCACTCCTTCTCCTTTAAAATGCCCCTCTCCTCCCCTCGGCCTCAATCATCCCCCGCCACCAATCCCCCTCTTTTATTTTTTTGGGCTCCTCTTGCCTCATTCTTATATCAGCACTAAATACACTTTTCCCTTTCCAATCTCCCCTCACATTCCCTTTCACTTTTTCTCAATCTCTTCTGCCATCCTCTCCGTTCATTCGTTCGCTCCCCTCCGAACACGTTTGCCCTCTCTTTCTCCCTCTATCCCTCTCTCTCTCCCTCTCCACTTTTTCACCTTCACTTTCTGCCCCGCTTCCCACCCCTTTTTTCCCCAACCCACTTGATTTCCTCTTCTCTCCCTCTCCCCTCAGCTCCCTTCCCACCTCTTTCCTTCCTCGTAATTTCTCTTTTTTGTCGCCTTTATGTGGCGCTGGTGTGGTCCGTGGAATTCCGTCGTCAAATTATCGCAGCGTGGCCCCACCACTCGAATTCCCTGCTCGCTCCCTCCCTGCCGCGCTCTTCCTCGCCATCGCGGTTATTGCGGAATTATATTTTCGTATCTGGCGATTCCCTTATCACAGAGATATTGCAAACGTTAAAAACGCGGACTCGGAATTGCAATCGTTTCCTCGGCAGCCGCTCATGGCGCAGAGAGATTTAAAAATGAAGGCCACGTTGATCTCTTAATATAAATACTGCGTAAGAAGGCATGACGGCCCGATGAAATGTCAGGCATTCATCAGAAAAGTAGTATTGCTTTTCCATTGCGGCATAATTTCTCTTCTTCATAAATCATTTGTTTGAATAGGGTGAATTATTTACCCCATTGTGAAATGAAGAATATTCATGTGTCTAATTCCATTTGATCATTGTGATACGAAAACGGTTTAGGTATCCTAGGTTATAATACAACTCTCACGATAGTCGACTTCCCCATGCACACATACACACGCATGGATAATCAATTCATACCAGCACTTCAGCACTAAGGCAACGTATTTCATAGCCGCCTGAAGAAGGGCATTAACAGTATGAGCTCCAAGGAGGCCGAAGCGATATGATAGCCATCGATTTGATGGAGATAAAATTAAGAAAAAATAATTGAAAAAGAAATTTGGGTTATTGAACCTGTGAATTACCAAACTAAACTTTAGCCAAATTTGGCAGGTACTATGAGACGTTATGTGCAATAGGTACAAAACATGATTTGAGCAATTGTAATCAAGCAAAAAGATCAATAATAATCTCTGATGATGGATTAAATTCAACAAGAATATAATAATATATATGATATTACGAAAGTATTTCGACTCTATATGCATGTAACTACAAATCTTATGAAGTTATCAATACTAAATTTAAAATATAAAAATGAAAAACACACTCATAAGTAGTATTCTACACGTCACAAAAAAACTGAAGGGAACTGATTTTTCAACAGGGCAAAATGTAACTCAGACCACACGGAGATAATAAATCACTGATCTCACGAAGCATTGGTTGCGCGGAGAAGATGGATGATATCGCCGAACTAGTAGCGTGGCCTTCCTGAGTTTCAGCAGCTTCTTTCGCTTCCCATTCAGTACTCTCTCATGGCTGACGGAAGGAAGGAGGGACGAACGGATTTCAATCGTAACGTAATTTCCAAGCCATTAGGCAATCTCGACCCTTCATCTAGCCCAGCATGGGCCAGCCGTACGCGCAAAGGCGAGATTCGTTTTGGTTTTTTCCCCCACCAATCCAGCGCAGGAATATTTCAGGGCTCCGCTGTCAGGGGGGTTCTTGGTTTAGATGGGACACTCTTACCAGCGAACGCGCTTTAAAACTCGACAATAGCACTCTAAACCTCCTTCTGACGGGAACCCCTCTCGCTTTCATTCCACGCCTCCCACCCCCCCTGCCTCCTTTTGCCTCATTCCTCTTCCTCCCTCCCGCCTCCGTTTCATTATCCTCTTTTCGCATACCCCCGAAACCCTTCCACCTCCCCCACTTCCTTCCCACCCTCCCCGTCTCCTCCCGCTCCACCCTCTCCCTTGAGAAAAAAGAAACTATTCCTCCGTGCAGCCCGCCCACACTACATTCCCTTTAAAAAAAAACACTCACACAACTCCCCTACCCCGGCATCACGCATTACGACTCCCTAGACCGTCCAGATCTTTAGGCCCTTCTCCAAGCGCTCTCCCGCCACTCGAATAACTCTTTTTCTCCCATCGCTACACCTTGCATCTCCATCACTGCTAGCTTCCTTTTCACCCTCTGCGCTTTCGCGGTCTTCCCGTCCTTATTACCGTTGCCTTTGTTCTTCATTTGGAATTACTTCCTCCGGCCGCTTTTCCCCTATTATATCATTATGAAGATTCCTCGACGTAGGATTTTGTAAGAATGGGGCTCGTCCTTACTTTCCCGACGAGCCGAAACCTGCGCGCATAATTATGCGTTCTCCTCCTTCCTCCGACTTTAGTCACCCTTCTTCAGCGGACATATGCAATGTCTTTCACTACGGGTTCTGTAATACATGTAGGCTAACTATACACTCACCAGAAGCAGAATATCAATATTGAATAACTTCCTGTAAAAGTTTTCCTTCCTTGCATCCTTAATGCAGTTTTGTACCGCATTCGATTTTTTCCTAAATCAAGAATGGCCTTGATTTAGGAAAAAAGCAAATTTTTGCACAAACTATCGTATACCTCCAAACTTATACGCCCTTTCCAATCTGTAATGCGACTGGCTAGACCCTCGTGGTGTATCATCCCATCCTTTTTCTTGGAACCTCCAAAAAACTTCTCAGTTTTCCTTCAATCTCGCATCCTCACCCTCCCCTTGGTTCAAGTCTTTTTTATCCGTCCCTCTCTTTACAACCAAGACCATCCCCATAGCTGCACCAACTGCCCTATAACCCTAAATAAAACCCTCGCCCCGAACCTCGATCTCCCTCATTCCGCCTCAACCCGAGTCTCCCCATTCCCGGCGCCGCGATCCTTTCCCTCATTCTTTCCCGCCTCTCTCCATTCCCCGATGCCGTGGTAAGGGCGATGAGAGAGAGAAAGAAAGGGACGATGGGTAGTAATGGAAGGTGTGGGGAAAAAAGGGTGAGCGGGGAAGAATATAGAGTACGAGGAAGGGAATGCAAGAGATAGACTTGAGTCGACGGCGTGTAATCCCCACTCCGCATATTCCAATTCTTAAGATCGTCGTCTTTTGAGTGATTACATCTTAACAATTCCCTTTCATCGTTCGGCCTCCCCAAGCATCCTCCCACGCCGGAATCCCTTTCACTCCCTCCCACACTACTCACGCCATGCTTCTACGTCCCTCTCTCTCTCTATCCTCGCTTTCCTTCCGCCTCCAACCTACGCCTCATTATCTTCCGCTTCGTCCCTCAAATTCCGTGCACGGCTCTTCTCAATTTTCTCCCAACATCTCCCCGTCCATCTCCTCCCTCCCTTTATTCCCCAGAGTCGGCTTATCCCGCGCCTACATTCACACACCGTCTCGCACTTAGCGTCTCCATTCGTCTCCGTGCCTAATCTCATACCACACGCGTCCATCCCTCTCGACCCCGCACGAATTTTTCTCCCGCGGTTCTCTCGCTCCTCATCCATATTCCCTACCCTCTACTCTCCTTGACCTCTCTCTCTACCTCATTCACCAACCGAACAATATTTTCTATTATCAACCCGTGCCAACTCTTTCTTCAGCCGCATCTCATCCCACACCTCATTCCCGACCTCAATTTCTCCCACACCGAACTCCTACTCGGCATTTTTTATGCTGCCTTATTCCTTATTTCCACCTTTTCTCCCTTCCCTCATCTTCCACGACCTCTCTTCTCCCCAACTGCTATTCCCTCTCGTTTGCTCCTCGCACGCTTCCACCTCTTTGCCGTGCTTCCAACCCGACATAACCTTTTTCCCCCTCCCGCCCCCTCTTCTCCTGCCTCACCTCCTCCTCTTCCTCCCCCGAAAACTCCCCACTCGCTCCCAAAAAGCCGGAATCCGACCCTCACCCGCCTCCCTTTCTCTCTCGACAGAGCGACAGAAAGAAAGAAGGGAGGAGAGAGAGAGGGTAGGAATGAGAGGGGAAGAGGGGGAAGTGGAGCTGGAGGATAAAGGGAATAAGGGCGGGGCAGAAGGGTAGAGGGAGGGAACGGAGCGGAAAGGAGGAGAGAAAGAGAGAAGGGGGAGAGATGTTGGGAGGGATAGAAGGGCTGGATAAGTATCGACCCATTTATAACCAAGGGGAAGGCTTTAGCTCTCGGGGTCCCTCCCGCCACAACCATTGTGATAACGCTCATAAGGAGGACTATCGCAGAACACCCGGAGCGAGAGAGAGAGGGAGGAAAGGAGGAGGCAGAGAAGTGGATAAGAGCAGGAGGGGCGAGGAAGGTGGGAGGAGTAAAGGCTGGGTGGGGAGGAAGCGTGCAGGATCCGAAGGAGAGATTTCGGCCGAGGGAAGAGAATGGAAGGAGGGAGAGAATGAGAGGAGAGAGAGAATTTTGGAGGGAGTCGAGGGGGAATGTGCACCGGGAAAGCTTGCTTCATCTCGGCACGCTCGCCTCGACCCCTTCTTCCCTTCTCCTCTCAACCTTCCCCTGACCCTTTTTCAATATCTACTTCTCTTTCTTCTTCGCCCCCTCCCACCACAAACACACTTCCTTCCACCCCCACACCACTCCCTCCTTCTTTCTTTCCATAATTCCCCTCCTTCTTCCTCTTCTCCTCCGAACTCCGCCCCCGCATCACCCCTTTTCCATCCTAACCCTTCCCATCCTTCACCCTCCCTACCCTCTCCATCTATGGATTGAATGTAAAAGAGGACCCTGCGCTCTCAATGTCGCACAAATAATGCCTTTTGTCCGCCTCTCACTCCCTCTCCCCCTCTCCCTTTTCCGCTTTCCTGCTCTCACTCTCCCCCCTCCCTTCTCACTCATCTCACCCCTAGTCTCTCCTTTAGTGTATATCCCTCCCACAGTTCCCATCCTTTACCCCACCCTTTATATTCCGCTCCCCATCTACATAGCAATGAGTGCCCTTCAAATTAAATCCCACCGCGGAGACCACACCATCGGTTTGTACGACTAAAATTAAATTATGCGAGGAACAACACGCATCTTTCTCCTTAGGAATAATGTGAGCCCCATGCTCCAAACCCCAACTTTCCCAAAACTATGCACCGCAAAAGATGTCGTTTGAATCGAGAGACACGTTTTCGAGTGAGAAAAGAGGGCACGTGAATAGGAGAACGTCGAATTAATGAGCCTATTTTTCCGCGAAACAGGCAGGCAAAAAATAGTAGCGTGAAATTCTTTCGTGCTTTCTCGAGGGGAGATTGTGATTGATAAGGTAGGGAGGAAACTCACTTCCGAGACATGTAATTCGCGTCATTTCTTTACACTCCAGCAGCGGAACAGGAAACAATCTTTGCAATTGATTTCATGCACTACAAATAATCGCTTTCTCTTAGTCTCAATGAATTGTTCTGTTTTTGTTACCTCGGTCAAAACTGGCTGCGCCAAATGGTTGGGATTTTGTTATTACGTTTTTACTATGACTAAGTTTTATAATTATTCCGCGTAACAGTGAGGAGCTACTTAATGAAAACTATTTGTTCTTTGAGGGGAAGAGTATTCAAAGAAAAAGTTACATATGAACCACCTAACTCCATTCCAATCGTAACTTCCTGATTTAATGATTCAATGCTACCTCTGATGTAAAACAAGTATAATTTTAGCATGAAATATTGCGGACTAAGAAAAAATAGGCGGAAACGCCTAAATTTAGTCAGACACATGTCACATATTTCACGGCACGGATAAAAGAGTAGGTACGTGCCACGTCAAGTCCTATCGCAAAATGATTAGGACTGCACTAGTGCGTTTTGGGTATGAGTGTACTATATACTGTATTAGTAGCTATTTCTTGGTAGCGACTAATACAGTACTGCAAGAGGTTAAAATTTATCCATAGATATGCAACTTGAAAAATATTCATCACTGTGCACCGCAATGAATCTTTTACACTATCTCTTTATCGATAGCGGTGATCAAGCCAGTAAATTGTGCCTCATTTGTCTTCCTTTAAATGACGATGTTTGCTTGGTTTGAAAATTCTACTGAACTTATGCATTTAAAACACACAACAAATCAAGAACATAAAAATACAGTTCAGCCATCAACATTCTTCACCTAAATTAAAACGTGGGAGGCATAATGTGAGTTACTCGAGTTGGACTAAAATTTTTTTCACGAAAGTTCTGAAATTAGATACTGTAAGGTACCGATCCTTTGAGGTTAATAAAGGTTTGTCAATTAACCTAATTTCTGAATTCGATATCAACATCCTTTGCAGTACCCTACATTAGAATCACCTAAGAATATGTCCAAGACAATATCAAGATAATGTAACTTTATTTAAAACAGGAAATTGTAACACGATCTAAAAAAAAATGCCAAGTTTGTGCCTAGCAGTTTGTTTCAGACGATTTTTTGTTTTTTTTTAATAATGTACCTATTATTCCAAAATTTGAAAGAAGGTACATTCTTCACAAAAGGAGAAGAAAGTAATAACACTCATTGCGACAGCTTCACATTCGAAAAAAATAATACACTTAACTGAGATTCTCGTCACATTGAGACAGCATCGCTAACTTCGAAAATGCGAGTAGAAATTTTCAAGACCATTTTTTTCCTCTTAGCAAAATTTTCATCTCTTCTTCACAAGCAATTGATCAGTTTATGTGGGAGGGGAGTTAAATCACTGACCTCGTCTCGACTCGCAAAGTCTCTGGGATATTTCAACGAAAGATTCTTAGAAAGGGGGATATATGTATCTACACGTAAAGCTACTGCTTTTAGAAAGCATAGTTTAGCCTAACTCATCGGGTAAGAAATGGCAAGATATTTTGACTTCAGAGTAAACATGATGTTCTTAGAAATATGTTTCACATTCACGAAATTCTATTCTCTTGATTTTCTCTTATATTTTTGTAAATGCATTAGAGTTGCCAGTCTCTCTGTTAATTATTTTCTTTGACTTGATTTGAATTAATTACTTTCTTTATTATTGGTGGATATTTTAAATTTTGGAATTTTTAGTTTTTGAAAGAGAAAAGACGATTTAAGCTCAAACAACAGAGACTTATTCTGCTTCGGTATTAATTTACTCTTCTCCATTAATCCAAATCAAACTCTTTATTTGCTCTACTTAGAGGCTCTTCCCCTGATTTGTTACAATATTAAATAACTAATTTTATATAGAAACCAATTCCACCACCTTCAGCGAACGGATTTACATTATTTTTTAAGTTTTTTGTTCACTTAACGTACAAAGCGCGACCAAAAAAAAGCGCAATTCACTTAAGCTAAGCTTCTGCAGTATTCAGTGGTATTTTTCGTGGATTTAGAAGTAATCCTGGCCGGATTTTGACCCCATTGCTTCCAAATAAATTACTATCCAAGTACAGAGTTCAACCGAATGTAGATTTCATTTCCCCATCTACTCTACGTAACTTCTTGGCCAATGACTTCCCTACTTCACCGCAGCTTCTCAGTTTTTATCGTACATTGAACGCCTGAAATTGAGCTAATATTCTTGGCTCTTTCTCTATATATTATGGTACCTGGCATTTATAATACCTATCACTTTTCCCGCAAATGTTAAATTCTCGAATTCTCCTTTTCTTAATCAGTTCCCCCCTATAATCTGATAAGAGTCACTAAAGTAAAAACATATTTTAAAAGTACAGCGCCTGTCGTTTAATCTAACATATATTCTAGCTCTCTAAGAAACACAGGATAAAATAATCTCAAACCGACCCCGTATGGAAAACTGAATATTGAAGCAATGAAGAGGCTCGATCGACTAATGGGGTTGATAACTTAAACGCATTATTACGCCATGAAAAGAGGAATTCAAACGATTCAAATTCCTCGTTGTTGCGATTTCCCGCGGTATGCCTCGAGAATTCAAGGCAATTTATTTTCCTTAATGCACCATTTTCCTACATGCATCAATAAAATAAAACACCCTGAACAGGTGAAGTATGTTGCCTCAGGGGCACATTTACCTTCATTTTGCCCTAAATGAACAGACTGCAGTGCAATATATTGCCAAACTTATATTAAAACGATTTTAGAAGCTTTTATTGGTCACATGGAAATCTTCTTGTTCTCTGACAATTGGAATTCATGAACGCAATCACATCAAAAATATATAAATGCTAAATTTTATTCAATCGAAGTACATTTAGAAACTTTGACCTGAATTCTACTCTCGATGTTGCTGAATCGGGCGCAGCATATATTCCCAAACTTTATTTTAATGAATTATTACATCACGTAGCGACATTGTGAAAAAGAATCACCCGGGAAATATAACCATCTCTGGCTTTCTGCAACTTTGACATTAGCGTACAATTTCAATCCTACTCTTATGTTTTATATTTTTTATTGAATTATCCAAAATATGTCCGATGTTATGTGCATTACAATGTAATGTAGGCCACTGGGGTAAATGAGTCAGATATCCAAGAGCTAAAGCAATAAAAAATATAATAGAATAGAATGGTGATTACTAGCAAAAAGTAAAAAACCGTAATAACTTCATACGCACTCCATTCACAAAGTTCTTGAAGACATTCTGTAAATGCTAACTATTAATTCAAAAGTTTTATTCAGTTTAGCATTCGGATGCTCGTTTTCACGGATCTCCAGTCCTACCGACATACACGATCGCTTTTGTTCATGGGTCATATAAAGCAAACGATGGGATTAAATCACTCTCGACGGCAGAAACCCAGGAATACTGCATTGAATACTTGTACGTGGACCAAATTTTTAGGTTAATCTATTTATACCAAGGTGTAAAATCTCAGACACTACCTATTACACAACGTTTTAAAGTCTTTTGCCATAACTGTGTTTAAATCTACACGTTATCTATATGCCAATAAACAACAATAACTAAAATAAGTTGAAGAGACGGTGAAATTACGGGATGAAGCTTATCCTTGTATTATTTTACTATTAACTATATTATTTAATTCTCTGTAGCATCTGCTCGCCAAAGCCATTATTAAAACTATTCGTATTAATTCCCACATTCGTCTACATTTATATCACAAACGTATGATTTTCTCAGGATTTCTAATTTGTTTCTTCGACCGACTACCCCACACACAAAAACTTCACGCAACCGATAATTCAGTCTATTCCTTGACAAAACTGACAAATTTTCCTGTGGCAAGCCATTATGGGATTCTCTAGCCAACAAGGTATTGGGAGCAATTCTGAATAGGATACTTTTTGTACCCAAGGAATTTAAAAGGCATATCAGAAGGTTAATTAACAAATTATAAAGGTTGACGGTTTTTTTTAATTCTCACTAAAATCAAATTCATTAAAATCATGACACCCTTTCAAATTCTATAAGAATACCATAATTTTCAACCGCAATACACATTTTTACCATTTATGCTTGAATAAAGTCGAGAAAATAAAATGAATGAATCTTCTTCATTCTTCAATTTACCCCGTAATTACCATATAACTAACTCCTCAACGTATGCAGGCAAACTCTAGCGTCGTGTACTATTTGGCCTGACCTGAAATTGGCAATATTAAATCTCCCTTATGGTGAATATCACGAAGGACTCTATTTGTAATAACATTATGCTAATCCCACATGGCATTTCATCTCCGGCATGTTTATGGCCCTATTGACTACCCACAAAGTATTCTTTAAAATTCATTATGACGGCGTGAACTAATTAAAATAGGCAAGTCCTCATTTTAATTCACAAGTTATGTTCTGTAATAGCTGTGCCTGCCACCGACGGCAGGTAAATTTTCTTTCAAAGAACAAAACTGGCGCTGCACTCATTGTTTCCGGCAATGAATTACCTCGACTGGCCGTTTGTAGATTAAAATAATTCTTGGCCATGATTTAAAAAATTTACATAAGGAAGGATTCACGAGGATTGCAGCCTCTTCTCTCTGCCCTCGCTCACTGCTTAGAACGCCCGCCTGAGACCAAGGCGGTCAGCGGTTTCAATTAGACGACCGCGGCCAACGCAAATACACTACGACAACAGCTCTTCCCTCAATCCTCTTACAGTCCCAAAAACTCCCCTTCCAGCCCCTACACATCCCACCTTACCTCCGAGCCGGATTCCGAACCCCTAGGCTCCACTCTTTCCCTCCCAAGGCTTACTCAATCATTCCACTGCACCTGCCATCCACCACGGCGACGAAATTTCTCGAAAGCCAACACCTTAAGCTCGCGGCGACACAAATACGAAGTGTCCGCAGAGATTGCGAGGGACTAATACGGCATTAACAAGGGGCACGCCTCTTCCGGCCATCATCCACACTGGCACACATTTCTTGAGGTTGCTTCACACTTGAAATCCCCGGATAAGGATGCAATAAAACTGGTTTTAAGCAAGCGGCCTATAAGTGAGAGTAATAAAAAGTTAGAGAACGTAATGAACATACTAGAGTTTGGTAACATTCCAGGAAGGTGTCTTAAGAACGACATACGACGATGAAAATTTTATTTTCACATAACTCGTTGTATCGACGTAAAAAAATATGAATACTGAAGTAACTACACTGATGGCGTCAATTGGTTACAACTTTCGCCGTCCATGTCTTCTGAGTGATGCAGTTTTTTGGGGATTTCTCCGCGGATAAGTGGTTGTCTACCTACGCTTCCCCTTCGCTGCTGGAGGCCTCTTCAGGGTAATGACCCTGAAGAGGCCTCCAGCAGCGGAGGGGAAACGTAGGTAGACAACCACGTATCCGCGGAGAAATCCCCCCAAAAAAACTGCATCACTACACTGATGGCGTTAAGACAATAGTGAATCTTTTATGGTGCAGCATGGCCTTAGCCGTCGACGTAGATACCATAAAAACTAAATGAAACACTGCGAATCTTTGAGGACTAGTGAGAGATCGATGAGTTACTTTAATGGCAAAAACGTGAATTTAATGTGACAATTCACCACTTTAACACTATTTTCCAGGCATAGTATGTCCCTGATATTCTCAACCGTGAGGAATACAACACAGGACCTTAAGGTATTCCGAAGGATATTCAATTAACAGAATTGTTACGAGGGTTGCTCATCATCATGGGTCAACAATCCTTTGGTGTGACGCAGCTCTACACTCTATATCTTCTACGTTAACATCTTCATATTTATATCATTCTTCTCGGTCACATCCTTAGCAACTTGCTCCATATATTTCATATGAGGCTTTCCTTTCCATGCCCATTCACTTATGTTTCGAGAAATGTCTCCATCAGGCCATCATGTCTTAAGATTCGAGATTATCTGCATATCAGAAATATATACTGGTCCAATTTATATAAATTAGGGTACAAAAAATCCGTACAATGGAATTAAATAGACTTAGTAGTATTGCACACTATTTTTTTAATTTCACGCAGAAAAGACCTGCGCATATTTATTTCCATCATATCTATGCTCCAGAAAGTGTCCTCGAATTCCATCCAAATATTCCCAGATAACTTTTTAAAAAATCTTCCCAAATATCTCATTTCATCCTGTAAACTACTTTTTATTGTAATTATTCTCATTAAGAGTTATAAACCAGACGTTTGCGGAAAAAAATTCGCAGGATATCAATTCATCAAGGCAGTTCATTCCAAAGCTAAACCATAATGACGAGAGTTTTCTCCCCCAAATCGAAATAACATAGAATGATGACCAATTGAAGAAATAAATTATACGATAATGTTATAGTGAGATACTAAACTTATCTCAGGGAATGGCTCAAACATCCGATTCATTGAGTATGCCACATTAAGAGCAACGAGGACGCTGAAATTAGAGATCTCAAACTACCCCACTTTTCGTCTCATTCGCCGAGGGATTAAATTTACGCCAGTCTCCCATGGGCAATCATTGCACCTAAAGACGATGGCTCGGATGCAATTCGTGCCGAGGCCACACTCTTAAAATCCAAAACTCCCTCCCACCAAACTAGCCGAGAAATAGGAGTGAAAAGGGGTATTTGGGTTCCCTCCATTTCAGGGCCCTGGTTCGCGACACGAAGGGCGACCTCGAGCATTTATACATCCTAGCTGGGTGACACAAAATCAACAGCGTTATCGTCGACGCCGACGTTCTCCTCTCACCGCCGCCGGCGCGCATCCCAGAGCTCGGATCTCTCTCCTCGCCCCTCCCCCACCCACCCCCGCTACCACACTCGCTCTACACTACCTCGCACAGTGCACCCACCACCCTCCTTCCTTCCCTCCCCCTGGGGGCAGGAGGAGTAATCGAAGGGGGTGAAGGAGGCCCCCTTATGGAAGGAGACGGGGAGGATGGGAGAGGGTATAAGAGAGGGTGCTCGCATCTCGAGACGCCGTTTCAAAACACACCGCGGCGTCTTACTCAGCTCCTGGGGCGGCTTCGCTCGCTAATTCAAAGAGCGATTCAATTAGAGAGTAGACGAGAGTGGAGAGCTAAGGACAAATGGAAGAGGACCGGCGATGAGAGGAACTCAGTTAGAGACGAGGAGAGAATGATAAAAAATATCAGAGGCGCTAATGCGAGGAGGAATGAGGTGGTGCAAAGAAAATGAGGTATAATGGGGTAATGATAACGAATAGGATTAACAGATGAAAGAATTTTACTTTTAATAATTATTGCTCATTTCCTACGAGTTAAAAAGATGCATGTGATCATTTAAATGGTTGCATCCCAAGAAAAGACATAATTAGCTTCCGACGGGCATTAAAATTCAACCGGAGAGTAAGGGTGTAAGAGATTTTAATGTTTGTAATTTTACCAGGGTTAAAACTAAAGATTGATTATAAAAATAGGTCTGTTTTACAATATCAGTTTAGTATAAATGTTTCACCACTTAATCAAGGAGTGTTTCTGATAGCCATGACACCTTTCGTGAAATAGAAATAGAAATGGATAGACTTACGCAAGTATTATGCTTCTGGCTAACGATATCATTCATATTGTAATTCCCATTTAACTTCCACAATTAAGACTACTTCGCAAGTAACTCTAATTTCAAGGATGCAGCTCTAAAGAAAGAAACAGAAGGAAGATGTAATAAATCCACGCTAAAAGAATAATGATAAATTCCTTATTCGTCTAAATGTCTAGAGACTTCCAGACTTATTGAAAACTTCATCCAATGCATTGATAAGTTTCCATACTCATCGCTGCATAAAAAAGGTAGCATGTAACTAGCTCACTATATAAGGAATATAAAAAGTATGAAGAAACCGCTTAAATTCTAGTATTTAAAAGCACACACAAGGTGCTACGTAGGAGCCAGAACACAAAACGATCGACTAGGAAGAAACAAAAATCATAGTCATAGAAAGCCGCTATTATACATGGAAAATAATGGAAGGGATATAAATAGACGGATAAGTATTCTGCAACTCAAGGAAAAGTCTTCTGGCCTCTCTCCAGTGCGATTGGTCGGCAAAACTCGCAAACTTGACTTTTTGTCGGTCAGCCAATGAGAGACAAGCACCTAAGAGAGTCCTATAGAGAGAGACTTATACAACTCGGACCGTTTTCCGCATCAGTCCAAAGCAATAAACATGGTGGGAACGCGGAAAAATTGAAACTTTCCACATCAACGCAACGCCATGTTAGCCTTCGAAGTCATTTGATACAAGTAGCAATTCAACTTCTAATACACAGTGTTTAATTGATCCCGTAAATCTCCGTTCCTTTGGGATGACAAACACATGGGCAATAGCACATAAATCTATTTGTTATTTTTGAATTAGAAGTATAAATAGTTGTCAATGTATTCACGAAAATAATTGTATTGCAAAGACATTCATAACAAAACTCAACCAATCAAATCATTTAACGCGAAAAGAATACCTTTCGAGTACAGATTATGAGATTTGCTCTTAAAATAATATTTCAAGACACCATTCACCTTATTTTTATGGCGTATAGTAGTCAATATCACAACCATTTTTTGCTCAAAACATGCTAAAAACGGTCAATTATTTAACTTGTATCATCAATTTACTTTTATGAAGCACGTGGTAAATTATCTAGTTAAGAACCGAAAATTCTACCCTAAAATGCCAAAAAAAATTTAATTAGTTGTTCACCCACACCTTCAACCTAATGTTTTTTATCACATTTTGAGTGAGTGGTTGGCTGTCTTATTTCTCATCCCAACTTGAGACCCCCGGCATAATTTGCTAACGGTGGTAGGTACTACTGCTCCTTGATCACATGAGAGAAAATAGATCGTTGACGTCCAAAATGAAACGAGGACCAACGCAATTTACCTGAGAAAATGGTAGGTAAAGAAGAATATTTTTCCGAATTAAAAATCTTATATTTCCTCTGTAATGTTCACAATGTGACTCGTTTATCCATACTAAGAGCACAATGATCTTCTGGGTAGGGCTAAAGGATGCCACGGTGGTTTCTCTAATAACCATAAATAACACTGAACTCAGTCTCCTTCAACTCTTCATCACTTATAGGAATAATTGCGAGTCACAAACATTACAACCCAGAACGAATGTTAACTACTTGAGTTGCTCTGAATGGTTTTTAATTCGGCAAAATCTTTCATGGGACCTGAGTTTTCTTGGCGCAAAACTGGAGCACAGTGCATTTCATCAATACTTAATTATGATGCCGTGTTATTAGTTACGTGAAAGAAATAGTAGGTAAAATAAGACTATAACCTTCATAAAACTTTCACATGTACAAATCAAAAAGAATAATACCGTTGCAGACCAACGACTGTCACTTTTGGGTATAGGGATCCATTGAGTTTATGCTACGACCACGCAAAGTGATTTTTCCAGGCACGGATTTCCCAATTAACACTACCTCCCGCTGATCACAATGGCTAAATGAAGAAATGATAGTGAAAGACAGCGATAATTGAAAATACCTTCGGAAAAGTCCCCTATCTTGTAGAATTTAAATGATAGGGTTTTACGGTATTTCAAAAAACTGTAGTAAATGAAAGTAAATAATAAACTCCTTCACAAAAATTCGATCTCACTGAAGATATGAATTTTCAGAGGCCACTTCGCAGACTAAGAAAATTTTCCCAACCTATCAATCTGGTGCTCAAAAACTATCATCAACTCCAACTACGCCTTTTATATGATTTTCGGTTGTCTAGACATGATGATCTGCATAGAGACTGAAAATAAAAGCCTATGCATCAAAAATCTTGAGGGATCTATAGGTAAATCTTAACAAGAAAAAATTAGTTGAGACAATTTTTCTAATTGGCAGTCAACTAACGGATGTATAAGTAACCGCAACTATAAAGAATATAAAATGGATATCAGCCAATAAATTTTAGGCATTCCTTCAATTCGCCGTTCAGTCGAAATGTTTTCTTTTTTATCGCCTATTAACGGTAGATGTATTGAAACATTACTCACGAAACGGCTTCCACTGATCTTGCACTACTGCATACACTGGAAATTATGTCAAGACCAAAATATCAATGTACAATGAATTTTAAACATTAGTCAGAATTTCAATGTTGCCACAGTAACCAAAAAGTCCAATATTACCGATATAATGAAAAACGAGGAACATTAAAATGACATGGATATATATTCCATGAGAAGCTCAAGAGCCTACCCCTTACAATAAATAACCGTCAGAAAACGTTATCAATCGGATTAGCATTTTATGGGAAATAGTTTTCTGATTTTGGACAAGCACTGAAGAGGGACATCTCTTGAAAGGCTAGGGTTGTTGGAAGACTTAAATGTCCATCTTCAGCGGCAGAAAACTAATCTACAATAATAATTCAGAGGTTACAAATGAGAGAAACCGAACGAGAAAGAAACGAAATCTCACAGCGTTAGGATACAGTAACTGCATGTCCTCATTCTATTTCTCTTTTAAGAGAAGGAGTACACATCACATTTTTATGTTCACCAATTTGGCACTTCAAAAATTTCCCTACCACACTCCAGGCAGACATTACATGCACTTTCGTGAGCTCCCTGAATTACACATTGCTTTACCGAGAAAACCATACAAAAAGGCGGAGATTCTGATACTGCAGCGAGGAAAAGGGGAAATGAAGAAGACTGGTGATGCGGAGAGTATCTGCTGACTTCGACCAGCATAGAATATTTCATGCCCCCACTTTCTGATGCCTAATCTTACATAAGTCATACGAAATGGACGAGCAAACATTGCTACCCATAGCCTGACCCCAAAGATACCTTGAGGTCGCCGATAAAATGTGTAGTGGCTATGAGGGAGAGCACTCACTGCCTGGGGCGGGAACAGGAAAAACCTCTGCTCCATCCCCATTCAGAAGACGAGGAAATATCATGGAGGGCCATGAAATTTTATTTCTGAAATATCGTCCCACTAAAAAACATTGCTGCAGAAATTCATCAAGGAATACATTTCCTCTACTATACGTCCAAAAGTAACTTATTTCTACAATAACAAAATCCAAGACCGAATAATATACTGCTAATCAAAAGCAATAATTTTCCTAAAAATTCAGTCCATTATATGTACTTGTTCAGATTCTGGTTAGTTATCTCGGCCCATACACCAGTTTCATGTGGGAATAAGAGCAACACGGTGCGAAATGACCTCTGCCTTCGACGCACCCTTAACTTTAAATCCTACCTAAATAAGAGCAAAACCAGTCTCATATGCTTATGGTACCTCTCAGATTAATTTAGCTTACATTTTCTAATTAAAACTCCGATCTCATATAAACCTTACATTAGCCTAAATATTGGCTTAAAAGTTCCTGAAAACACGATGAAACTGCCTTGAAATACAGTGACGTAAAGTACCCCGTGGTAGTTTCCACCGTTCAATCATGAAGGGCCAAGTATTGTGAATAATTTACCTACTTTCGTTCATGTAACGGATTGAATTTCAAAGCAAATTCGATGACTGAGGCTTGAATTCATAACGAAAAGTTCCATCATTGCGGATATTATAACTAGTAATGGATATGTTTATCAAACTTTCAAGTGACAATTTACTGCGCTCTTTATTCAGCAGTGGACTGGCCGCATTTCTTCTTAGAAAGCCTTTAACTCCAGTACGAACGATCTCTCTTTAACTCCCTCTGGTGATCGAGTGTCAAACCACAGGCTGAGAGGAAGCCCAAATTATGACGACAGAGGTCATATATGGCCTGAAAGAGACTCCGATGAAAATTAAACCAACCAGTCTTAGTCCGAGAAGACGGTTTGCAAAATGGAACTAATTCGCCGGCTTCTAATTGAAAGTCCAGCGGCAGTTGCAATTTACACCATTATCGAAGGTGGAACACCTTTCTGGGAGCTGCATGGGGTTTTCAGAAACATTTGAAATCCTTAAAAACCATGGAGTCACGATGATGTAGAGAGAATAGGAGGGGATCACTCATATTTAATCACGTGACTCAAATTAGTAGCTAGTCTGTCCTACTTGTATTCTTAAATTTTTTCTCTTCGAAAGATCAATTCATTATTCTTACATTAATAGAGAATGAAGATAACATTGTTACCAATGGTAAGGACACTTGTGATTATCCAAACCAAATGAAAGGGGCATTTAATATTTAATTAATCCAATATATGTACCATAAATCGAAACCACATGGAGCTAAAGCGGTGAAGTTGAAATGCTAAACTAATGTGTTAATGACATCAAACTTTGGCAAGACATGAACTGATAGAGGACAAAAAATGCTTATTTAATATTTTACGAATTAATTTCTTGCTTTTTCAGGAGTAAAAATTACGACCATTAAGAATGTTTCGACTTAAAAGTGAGTAATAGTTCAAATTCGGAAGCCTCAAATATGCGAAAGAACGCAATCATTATAAAAATAATTTTGTTACTCCCAATTCTAATTTATAAGTTACCACCGGATTCAGCTTCAGGCATACAGCAGCCTCTGAACTGGAACAAATGTGCCAGAAGATGACGCAACTACCGAAACCGGTAAACATCACCACCATGAGTGAACAATCCTCAGAGTGGTTTGACTCAGCTCTCCACTCGATTCTCCTATCGGCTAGCCTCTTCGCATTATATAAATTCTTCACATCTTTCGCTACTTTTTCCATCCGAGGCCTGACTTTGCCATACTTTCCGTTCTCTTGTCCCTCGACGATTGTCTTCATTCGGCCATCATGTCTCAAGATATTGCTGATTACACTGTCCTGTCTTTTTTATAATTTTTGTAAGAATTTTATCTCATTTTTTTCTGGACATATTCGTCAGCTCGGTCGATCCATTTTATTTTCATTCTTTGGTAGCACCACATTTAGAATGCTGCCAGCTCTGATTTCTCTACTGCTGTTATCGTCCATGCTCCACTGCCATAAAGAAGCTCCACTGCCAGATGTATGCTCCGATAAATTGCTTCCTTATTCCCACACTTGTACTTCCAGCTTAAAGCAGAATCTTCACTCAGTAGAATGTCCTCTTCGACGGGAGTACCAACTAAATAAAAAGCGACAAAGCTACAAAGTTAGATTTTTTTCTAATTAACTTTGATGTACCAATGAGATTCAATGGAAGGATCACAGACTACTTGTGATAAATGCATGTTGCTCTTGTGATAAGTGCAATATGCTCTTGCGTTATGGCTGTGTCATCATCACTTTTGCTAATCCGCGCCGTATTACTTAATTAAATCTTAAAACATTCATAGTCGCCCTTTACAAGTTACTAGGTACTATATATGAGGCAGGATACCCAGTGAATCAATAAGCTTGTAAATAAAATTAAGTACAAAATTATTATTTATAAATATTATTGCCCAATTGAACAGCAGAATAATAATTGCTATTTTCCATAAAGTGCCTATATCGCTAAATAAATTTTTGCGTCGCATAATTCTCTCTCGAGGACTAATAAACCCCAGATCAACTGGGCGTCATTCTTTTGAATCCTATCTAAAGATGAAGTGCTTAAACTCACATTTTGAGTTATTCACAGCGGAATAAGAATGTGGCCTAATCATATGACCAAGCTAAGCTCAGGCGGATCAAACTGCAAACAGGTTCACTGTTTCATAGTATAAAACAGCTCTTCAGTCGACTGATCATTACGACATGCGTATTTTCAAGCGTAAATGAGCACAATTTCTTCTTTAAGAAGGCTTAGTAGCAAAAATAGTTTTTCCGGTACTCCCAGCCGCGAAGGCTATATCGCACCATCTAACTCAATTTAATTCTAAGATCATTCCTAATATAAATCCGGCATCTCTCCCGAGGCGGGATTCGAATCCCTAACCTCTAGGTTTTTAGGACATCATGTTGCCAATATGACTAACGTGGCCGGTACCCTGTCCTAAAATAGGTGGCTAGACTCTACGGCAGGGTCTCTAAAGTTTCAATGCATGTTGCGGCATTAGATGGAAAGAACACAGAGTATTTGAAAGTTATTCCTCCTAATAGTTTCTTCGAATCATTAATCTCCATAAGAAAGAGCTCTGCCAATAATTATATGCCTATAGTTTAAATAGCTGTTAGTAGCACAAAGCATTTGACGGCAAAAGCGAATGGCTTAATAAATCACCTGGCAATATATACACGAGTTACTATCCATTCGACGGGTAACGCAAATGAGCTTCCCATAAGACTGGGAAAAGCTCATGGCATGGCATTTCAAGACGTTCGTCTTTTTCAGCGATCGAAGATGCTCATCCAGGCGATCACTCAGTGACACAATTACTCCTTTCCGCGGACTGGAGCCACAAGACCATGTTCCCTTTAAGGACAGGTTAGTGACCGTACGCCAGACATAAATATCGTTTTTCCACTAACTTCATCGTCTTACTTATAAATGAGAAAAAATAAAGAATCACTGAATGCAACCATTTCATTCAAAGGCTGTCAACGGCCTCACCGCGCTCACAATCAGACCTTGCGCTTGTTGGAAGGAACCATCTGAAAGTCACAGAGGAGATAAAAGGGTGGCCGCAAATAAATACGGCGTTGAAATTCGAGCCCGACCCCGCCCTCGCGTCTTCACGACTTAGCGAGGAGGAGTAATGTCGCGGACGAGTCGCAAATCGCCGAAATATTTCCCTCTCATCCCCTCCGGAATTCCGGAATGCACGCACGGCAATATCGTGACATTGGTCTTAGCGCACGTTCACGAGGAACGGTCGGGGTAAAGTGGCACGCGCGGGAGATACTGTGTGGGAGGGAGAGGACGCGCGCCAGCAATGAGGGCCCAAAGGAGGCGATGAATGGGTAGAGGAACGCGCTCCGTGCGAGGATGGGAAAAGTACAGGGCAGGAACGCGGGGTAGGCCGCGTCGTAGCCGGGAAACCCTGGCCAAGACCGCCGGCGAATCCCCGACTCTCGGTGAACGGGGAGAGGTGCAGGAGGAAGGAGTGGGTGAGGAAAAGGGAGAGAGGGTTGGGCGGAAGGGAGAGAGGCGTGGAACGAGAGGCGCGGTTCCCTTTAAAAAAATCGACTCGCCACCCCCTCCCCCCTCCCTCATCCACCGCACCCCCGAAAACGCCCACTCGCCACGCCAATCCTCTCCTCTTCCACTCCTCACCCCCATCTGCAACCCCCCACTCGCTCCCCGAACCCTCCCCCGGCGAAAAACCCACCCCGCCCGACCCCACTGCATCCTCTTCAACCTCTCCCTCCCCGCCCGGGGCCGAAAAGCGTGTGGAGTGATGTGGAGGAGAGTGTACGAGCCGGGGATGGGGGGGGCTTGGAGGAGTGTGATAAAAGATGGAAGGAAGGGAAAGGGAGAATGGAGGGAGTGAAGGGAGAAGGAGGAAAAGGGGTGGAAGCCGTTGACGAGAAGGGCACATAAGGTGGTGAAAAGGACGTGGTCGGAAAGGAGGCGGAATAAGAGGCGGGGGAGTGTCGAGCAGTGGGGGTTGTAGGGAGGACAGGCGGAGGTTCCGGGAGCTGGGACAAAAGAGAGGAGGAAAAATGGTGGAGAGGAAGTCGGAAACAAGGGAGGGATTAGGGGGAGGAGCGAGCGAGGGTGGAATCGAATGGGAGTCGCACCCGCAATGGAACGTCACGTCGCAGTGACACGAGAAACGCACGTTGGTCTGCATGCCAAGACGGCCAGGGTGAAGGAAAAAGGCCGTGAGAAGTTCTTCCACTCAACCCTGGACTTTTTCGGGGCTACGCCACCCCATCTTCAACCTGCCCTTTCATACCCGAAACGTTTCTTACGGTGATGTTAACCCAGGGTGGGGAGCGATTAAAAAATATCCATGCTCGTCCTGTTCTAATGGCTTCCAGTTTCAAAAGAATTGTATTCTATAATTGCTTACTGAGGTTAAATTGAAGACAAAAATATGATTCCCGCTTTTTTACTCACTATTTTGACCAAAAGTTTCTATTTTCAACCCAAGAAAAATGTTTCTCCGTCATGTAACCACCTAACTGCGGAAATTCTGAGTAAAACACCAGAAGATAACACTCATTAAAAAGCTTAATCCTTTTTCAGAAATAATTATTATAATGCATAAACCTAACGTTATTTTGAGAACATATGCGCACGTATGAAAATATAAATCAAATTAATTATCTGAGGTTACATATAGCCAGGCAGCAATCAACATAAAACTATACATCCCGATTAACTTTCAACATTGAATCATCTTGGCATCATTTTTTTATTTGACCGTATATATGTCTACCATAAAAAAGTTTCAATGTCGGCAATGAATTAGCAAAAACATTCATTTTAAAGTTAAGCAATTTTATAGTATTATCCAAAGGCGAAATTAGCATTTGATTAAACCACACACGGCTTGTGGGTTCGCGTTAATTTAAATAATAATTACTGACCCACTCTGAATGAGTACAGGACGCGGTCACATTTTTAGTGGGCTCACTACCGCCTCGCCGTTACGAGGTACTGGTATAATGCTTTCCGCTGGAAGCGCCCGCAGGAAAAAGAATGCAAAGAGATAAATGGATAAACGAGTGCGAGAGGAAGAGGAAGGTGAGGGAAAGGGAGCGCGTACACATTACACCTAACCCTCACTCATGCTGGCCCGCTTTATCGTAGAAACGTGCTGGCGGAATTAGGAAATTATCCGCTCGATCTGCTTAATGTAACACTATAACCCGTTATTACGTCGCTGGAAAGTTTGACAACACTCGAGCTTGTCTTGACTCAAGCCCTAGATCCCTGAAGCTTACTCCTGAATAATAACACCATCTATTCTAAGCCTGGAACTAAAGTGACACATCATCCTTTCCAAACTTGAAAGTTAAGTGACGAGCGCAGGAAATCGTGCGAATCCAGCCGCATGTTAAGGACATGTGAAGAAGAATCTTTCGGTCGTTCTCCTATTCGAAAAAAAATTATACTAAAACTTTTTATCTCGTAAGTTTCAACTAAAACGAGCGATTTCTGGCTCTATTCAATTAATTCCCCATAGAAAAAGATTCCTCGAGTTATAAAACAAAAACGGTTACGAATTAGTTGATGAAGACGAAGTTAGACGAAGGCTCTATTCAATTAGTTCCCCAAAGAAAAATATTCCTGGAGTCATAAAACAAAAACGGTTACGAATTAGTTGATAAAGACGAAGTTAGACAAGTATTTAATTGTGAAAAGTCTTTAAATGTTCAGATAATTAAGACTTCCAGAGAAAATAATCCAGGTGAATCGATAACAACAATTCTTTAAATAAGCGTCGACTGTTAGTGTTGTACTTTACAAATATTTGAAGAGACCATCAATGGATTTACACTTGGAAAAATATAACCTAAATTGTATTCTTAAAAAATTGAGAGACCAGCCATGAAAGATTAAATTTCATCATGTCAAAATTTACGCGGCAGTAAAAACTATTGATCCAATGAAAAATAAGGCTACATGAGTTCCGGCGCTCGTTATTTATTAAAATGAGATGACTAATATAACTAGTAGTGATCGCCTTTCGTCGTCTTTAATATTTAAACATATCCCTTAAAATCATATTTTCTCATCCTGCAATAGCTTGGCGAAGAAATTGAATCACATACTTCTTTTACTTGCATAATCTATGATTTAATTTCATTACTTAACTTAATCCATGGAACTTTAAGTAACTTTTACTAGAATGAATAGTCACCAAGTAAGACTACAAAAAATATCAATTGCCTTTTCTTGCACGAATTCTATGTGGTTTTTTAATATATAAATCAGAACTTACAAAAATATTTTTGTTTTGAATTATTAGCCGGAAATTATAGGCTTTAAAAGATAAAATTTTTAATCATAGTGTGTCACTTTTTCTGTTTTAACTATTAGATTTATTAAATGTCCCAAGTACATTTAAATTCACGAAGCACCCTGATAGCTCAGCAAGTATTTAAGTACTTTAATAGAGACGCATTGAGTTTGCATCTAATAGGGACGTACAAAAAATGATTAATGTCAACCTAGGAATATAATGTTTATTTGTGCTTTACGTATTTAGTGAAATGTATTAACTTATCATTCCCATTTGCCATCCAAAGGTCAGTTCACTCGAGGTAGTAGTGTTATATACCAAGCGATCATCAACTAAAATTTATTTATATTCTTTTGAAAATAGTACCTACTCACGACCCTATAAGTAGAGAATATGATAACTTTCCTTCATTTTTCACTCTTTTATATACTGCAGTATTGGTTACTATAAACCGTCATTTTTTTAAGTCAAACAAAATAATCAAATAAACAACAAATTAAAAGTCATTTCTAAATGATAAATCGTCCTAAGCAAGATATTTAAGTTTATGGATAAGAGTGTAAAGAATGATTTCATAATAAGGACCACGTAGTAAATATTATACATTCAAATAAACAAGTAGGTATTATGTTAAAGTAGGACGTTTTGATAGATAAATTTCAAAAGATGTTAAAGTATCCGAAAAAATAGATAGCTGATAATAGGCGAATATGATAATGATAGATGATAGGCGAAGCAGATCTATTCCTTGATGTTTTACTGAGTTAACATTATGGCTCTCTATTCAAAAGAACTTATAAAAAAATCTTTCGCGAGAAAGTTAACATTGTATACCATGATTATAAAAGTTTCAGGAGAATGGTATCAAAACTCGTTGGATAGTTCTCTACTCGTTTACCCCTATTATAGAGGACAGTGTTGACTCAAAACCAGACAATAATGCTCTGCTTTGAATGAAATAATTTCGTTACCGATTCCAACTTAAGATTTTGTGCTGCAATTTTGAATGAAAAATTAAAAGACCATTCATGGTGCGACACTATATACACTCTATGCACAGTTCAATTCTAGTTCCAGAGCCATCTTTCACCAAGGTTCTGGACGGTTTTATGGAAACGTCATTTTGTCAAAGCGGTGTGCTCTAGGTGAGGACTTGGCCTTTAACGACTTCACAATACAATTAGGAACAACTTACCCTCGAGCACAGAGAATCCAACATCGAGTTAAAAGGCAAGAATCACTCCAAGTAATTAAAGGGATTTAAGAGTGACCAAATGAGAGCCAACGCTTTCCTTTGTAAACTCATATGATTATAAAAACGTTCCCAATTCGTATTGCGAAGGCCTCATTACCCTCCAAGCCCTACCAAGTGAGATTTTCCCAAATAGCCTTTCAAGGCAGATAGCATCTACTTGTGGCCAGAATCGGCCGCTAAAAGGTGTAATTTACTTGCCCTTTTCGGAAGTAGAATGGAACGAGCAAATGGGATGGAGGAGAGAAAAAGGTGAGGCTGAACGCATTAAGTAATAGTTTTTAAAACAAAAAGTGATTTCGATAAAAATGTGATACCAAATCTGTTGGGACAAAACATAGCTTCCGTTTTCAAAAACGTTTTTACGGATTCTCCAGCACTGATGTACTTAGAATATGTTAATCATCGTGAAATATTGATTGGTAAGTAAGTTCAAGTGTAAGTTTTCCTGGATGCAGAAAGTTCGAGACAAGTGTTAAAAAATCGAACTTTCTAGTAACGTTTTTGAGATAACGACTGTTGACGGAAGAATTACAATAATAGTTACAGAAGATGTGGAATTTCTGTAAGATAGCTAGAAGGGAAAATGAGTTCTTTTGAACATGGTTAAAAAAGAGCGAAACAATGAACCTAATAAGTAATACAAAATTTTACGACTTCAGGGAGGGAAGCGTATTCGACCACATTAGAGGAAGAATTTTGAAGCTAAAAAAATTTGATAGTGTGGAGCAGTTATGAGGGCAAGTAATGAGCATAGTAAAATGCTAATGAAGAGCAGTCTGCAGATAATTTGTTTAGAGAATACTAGTATAACATTTCTATAAACTTTTTTTAAGATTTATGACTGAAAAAATTTCATTATTACACCTTTGCAAAGAAAAAAACAAAAATAACCTTATAGTTAACAATACTGTAAATTAATTAATAATCTAAGGAAAAATATAGTGTACTAGAAAAGGTAGGAAAATGTAGTGCTTATTAACAGGCTAGAAATATGTGTGAGGGATGTGTGAGATTCATTACATTCAACAGACTTCGGATCAATTGAGTGCCTTTTCTTCCGGTATCAGTGTAAAAACAAAGTAACCTGAGGGGTGGACAGGATCCTTCTGGAGCCCCACTTAGACCTCTGTACATCCACTGTGCCAACCCACATTTAACCTGCCCGTCACTTTCACATGGGGAACAAAAGCACCTCAGTAGACATATGGACGGGACGGTGTAGTTGTTAGAGTACTGGCCTCTCACTGGGAAGGCCAAGGTTCGAATCCCGGCAGTGGAAGATATTTTTCATGGGTAAACCTGGAGTGTTTTGTGGAGAACATTTGAGTACAGTACTACGTCCGCCGGATGAGAAGTTAAGCCGTGGTCCCCTTCGCGCCTTTTCGTTAAGACCTGGGTGATGCCGACGCCAGGTTTCTCTCCAACCTTCCTCCTTTCCCTTCCACCCAAATTCTTGGTCCTATCCTCCCGTCTGAAGCGCCTATAATTGCGGTAACAGACTTGAAAACACAAATGTGAGCGAAAGATGTGGGGGAGGGTCACCCATCCAACCTCCGTACGGGCCCAACGTTGGTTAACTTTGGGAACCGGTGTTTCAACGTGGTTATACCCTTGCCTAGTGTAAAAGTACATTAGCAAATGTGCATCCTGCATTTTTAGTAAAGGTAGTAAAACAATTACTATTGAAGGAGGTTTTGAATAAACACCAAGTAAATTTGCAGCAATTGAATGCAAAAAAGTGATGTGGTAAAATAATCCAAAGGAAGAGTGAATGAGATGTAAGCAATTGGTTAAAAATAAATTTGAGAGAAAAAAATCGGGTGAGGTAAGGCAAGGGATAAGCAGAGTGATAAGGTATGAGATGGTTGAAATGAAATAGACTTTGTATATTTTAATGATTGTATTTAACCGGTTGGGGTAGTGAAATTAGTGTTAAAGATATAAAATCTATTATTTTACAAAATATCTCCGAAATTCCGCAAGTTTAGTCGCAATTTTTCCGGTTAAAGTTGATATAGTTTGTGCCCGGAAAGAGTGCACCCCATAATCTAATGAATCACTGATTGAGACGTGCATGTTCTCCCAGTAAAAGTGAGTAAATTAGAAAATAATAATTCTGTGAGTATACATATGGGAGTGATTAAACAAATGGATGAGTGAGTTAGTACAAGTTGATTTTATTTGATATGTTAATTTAGATGAAGAGAACACATCATTCTTCAGTTTTCAAGGATGCTAGGCACCCAGTGCTACGTATGATTTTCGAGAGGAAAGGTAAAACCTATTGGGGAAAAAAATCCCTATTTTCATACAAGTACATATTAGTTAATTCTAAACTAATGAAAATGTATTGTATGAATAAAATAAATATGACGAGTAATGAAAAATTGCAAATACTGACGACTTATCTAAGGATAGTGTTATTAGACTTCTTGAATAAGAATACTTTCAATACTTCCTCTTATTAGTATAAAGAAAGGAAATTTAATATGACCTTGGTTTCAATGGTAGGTACTGCTCGTAATAAATTTCTTTTCTTAAATTGTGGTAAATTGCAATTTTTTCTTCGTTTTCATCTAATAATAGCAATTTATTTTGATTTTTCAAGCCAATACCAACTTTGCTAATTTATCGTGGCCGTAACTGATGCTAGAGCAACTGTAGAGAAAGGAGTAGTAGTATAGGCCTCGATCATGGATCTTCATAACGCGTGCGCTAGCGTTATCGTCATTTTTTTGATTTAACTTATGTCAGAGAGAACGTGATTTTCGTTCTTCATTTTTCGCACAGCGCTTCAAATCGCTTATTACAATTAGTGCAGCGAATTTTATAGACGGTTATTGAGTCATTCCATGTTAAATCGACAAATGGTCCGAGCTTCACCATCTCAGATTTCAACAAAAATTGTTGCATATATACTGTCAACCTTCCTGAGCCATAAGCCGTTCCCTGTTTCCGCAGAAAAAATTTCGCCCCTGGATTATAGGCAGTCGTGCATAGCGTGACCGCCTGAAAAACGTCTTTTTACGCTGTTTTTCTACGTGCTACAGCAGACTGGTTTTACGTGATGCACACATTCAAAAGGTGTCTATAGAAAGCTTATGAAGTGTTCTCGATAATAAAGTGCTTTTAAATGGCCTTTTCGCAAGAAAAAGTGCATTTAAGTCGCTGTAAATGTAACTGCCAAAACTCAATTTTTTCACAAGTTTAGTCTAAAATTACACAAAGAAATAATGAAAAAAACGGGCCTGTTTCTCTCACATAAACACTTATACGTGTCTACTGTGTGAATATATTAACAAGTTTAAACTATGAGCATTGATCACTCAGAAAAAATCATTTGAATTTGAGACATTTCGAAAAAAATGTTTTTTTGAGGCCAAAAAAGTCCATGTGGGACAGGGAGTAAAAATTATAAAAGCATTGTATTTAAAAGTACTAATGTTGTTCTTTAAGGTACTGAAAGAATTTTTCTGTGTTTTTTAGCGGTTACGGAGATATGGTTGGTGAAAAACAGCGCTCAATTTCCACTGGCAGTGGGCTTAAAGACACACGCATTCCAACAATACTATTTTAACCTTCATTTTTCGATGTGGAACAGGGAGTAAAAATTATAAAAGCATTGCATTAAAAGGTACTAATGTTGTTCTTTAAGGTACTGAAAGAATTTTCCTGTGTTTTTTTAGCGGTTACGGAGATATGGTTGGTGAAAAACAGCGCTCAATTTCCACTGGCAGTGGGCTTAAAGACACGCATTCCAACAATACTATTTTTAACCTTAATTTTATGATGTGGTACAGGGAGTAAAAATTAGATAATCATGTTACGGATGTACGGGGTAAACCTATAACAGGTTACGGTTGATCGAGAAGAGCGGTAATTACCCGAGCTTGCCAATCACACTAAGTATACATTGTTGTCAGTAGTATTGTCACATTAAATGATTACTTACAATTTAACTGATTTAAATACTGGACTGAATCGGTTTCGTGGTAACAATGCTTTTGGTGTGTAATGAATCATCATGTGATAACCAATTGTAACCAGTAAAATCTGTTTTCTACGTACACATAGATTTAAGAAGATAGAAATCAAATGAAATCTTCATGAAGAACGCATGTAAGTACATATAAATATCCTACTTTTTATGTGAAAAGGAATTAATCTTATTTCTTAATTTTATGTGAAAAGGAAATATTCGCCATCAATTATTATTAAATTTTCAGGAGAGAGTTTTACTCATAGTGGGTAAAACACTATGTGACTAGGGGAACAATTTTTCCAATACTAATTCCTTTACCCTTCCCCGTTCCTTCCTCCTAGCCTCCCCGGATAATCGGTATTGACTAAATTAAAACTGAATAACGAGGCTGAAGATAATATGTGCTGTATGTTTAGGCCTATTGCAAGTGGAAATTAACCACTGTTTTTCACCAACCATATCTCCGTAACCGCTAAAAAACACAGAAAAATTCTTTCAGTACCTAAAAGAACAACATTAGTACTTTTAAATGCAATGCTTTTATAATGTTTACTCCTTGTTCCACATCGTAAAATGAAGGTTAAAATAGTATTGTTGGAATGCGTGTGTCTTTAAGCCCACTTCCAGTGGAAATTGAGCGCTGTTTTTCACCAACCATATCTCCGTAACCGCTAAGAAACACAGAAAAATTCTTTCAGTACCTTAAAGAACAACATTAGTACTTTTTAATGCAATGCTTTTATAATTTTTACTCCCTGTTCCACATCGAAAACTGAAGGTTAAAATAGTATTGTTGGAATGCGTGTGTCTTTAAGCCCACTGCCAGTGGAAATTGAGCGCTGTTTTTCACCAACCATATCTCCGTAACCGCTAAGAAACACAGAAAAATTCTTTCAGTACCTTAAAGAACAACATTAGTACTTTTTAATGCAATGCTTTTATAATTTTTACTCCCTGTCCCACATCGAAAACTGAAGGTTAAAATAGTATTGTTGGAATGCGTGTGTCTTTAAGCCCACTGCCAGTGGAAATTGAGCGCTGTTTTTCACCAACCATATCTCCGTAACCGCTAAAAAACACAGAAAAATTCTTTCAGTACCTTAAAGAACAACATTAGTACTTTTTAATGCAATGCTTTTATAATTTTTACTCCCTGTCCCACATGGACTTTTTTGGCCTCAAAAAAACATTTTTTTCGAAATGTCTCAAATTCAAATGATTTTTTCTGAGTGATCAATGCTCATAGTTTAAACTTGTTAATATATTCACACAGTAGACACGTATAAGTGTTTATGTGAGAGAAACAGGCCCGTTTTTTTCATTATTTCTTTGTGTAATTTTAGACTAAACTTGTGAAAAAATTGAGTTTTGGCAGTTACATTTACAGCGACTTAAATGCACTTTTTCTTGCGAAAAGGCCATTTAAAAGCACTTTATTATCGAGAACACTTCATAAGCTTTCTATAGACACCTTTTGAATGTGTGCATCACGTAAAACCAGTCTGCTGTAGCACGTAGAAAAACAGCGTAAAAAGACGTTTTTCAGGCGGTCACGCTATGCACGACTGCCTATAATCCAGGGGCGAAATTTTTTCTGCGGAAACAGGGAACGGCTTATGGCTCAGGAAGGTTGACAGTATATATGCAACAATTTTTGTTGAAATCTGAGATGGTGAAGCTCGGACCATTTGTCGATTTAACATGGAATGACTCTATTGTTAACCCTGCGCTACTCTAGGGGTAAGCGTTAAAGATAAAGATTGCGATAACGCGAAAGATAGATCCGTGATTCCACACCTGAATGTATTGAACTAACTTCGCTACAATTCTACACCTATATTTACCATGTGAGCGGACTCAAGGATGAGTGGCAGGAGTATTTGGTGACCAGCCTAGATATAGACTTTAAGCTGAAAAAAACTTTGTTGATATTGAAGTATAATTTGTAATGTTTTTGAAATAATAATACATAGTTTAGGTTGCAGTCGTGTATTGTGGATAACGATTTCTTCATTTCTTGGTCCAACAGTTGATCTGTCTTAATTTCTCGCTTCTGCCAGCACTGCTGATGGAGCGTGGAGCAAAAAAACTTTTTCTGTTGATTTATATTCGAATTTGTGAAATTTGAATGTTTCAACTAACTTTATCTAATCATGATTATATCCTAAACATTATACATACCTATATCCAAAATCTGCTGTGTATAATTTGGGGCTGCGTACATGCGACCATGAGATGGTTACAAAAACGTAGAGCTAATTATTAAAAAAGATTCCGTTCCAATTAAACCAGATCGCTCCAAAATCAATGCATGGCAAGAGATATTTATGCTGTTCATGATTGCCTTGCTCGTGGCTGACTTCCCCAATTCCATACATATCCATCGTTCTTCCAGTCCTTTTTCATCACATGCAATTTTCAAGGGCTACATTATTTTTATTTGAACCGATTTACTTTAACCCGATCAATCAAGTTTACATAAAGATATTGCCAAAGTTTCACTTACATATCATTTCCGAGAGCTAAATGTATACAGATAGAGCAGATTATCGCCCGTAACGAAGTCATTTCACTTTCCGATTTGAATATTATATATCAAGTTTACATAAAGATATTGCCAAAATTTCACTTACATATCATTCCCGAGAGCTAAATGTATACAGATAAGAGCAGATTATCACCCGTAACGAAGTCATTTCACTTTCCGATTTGAATATTATATATTATCGAATTATAATAGAGTAACCATATCTACCACGAGGTTAACTGTAGCGACTAAGTTTGTCGTTTAAATAACAATTCCTAAGTAATTGCCTAAATTTTGGTTCGCAAATGTGCTGTGATGAGCTATCTCGATAAGCAAAAATAATATCTCAAAGTGTAAAAAGAACTCTTCACGGCTAATAGATATTGCCTACATAACCAATTTCATTCACTCTGGCATTACAAACACAGACAAATTAAATCACACATGAGTAATACTGCGCATTTAGCAGGTGGAACACACCATGTGACCTTGAGTCTAATTTTTATGAGGATTTTCAAGTTCTTTACCAAATTCACTGCCAGGAGTTCTAGTTAACCTATTCACGCACACTGTTAAAGCAAGCCAAGTTCCAAGTTCTCATGATTTTTATGCCAAAATTGAAACTCAAAATGGGAGAAAACTCGGAAAAATACTGTTAAAAGATCTAAACTAAATTTCAAGAAGACCACTCACAGGAATTCTAGCCGCAGCTAGGTTTTCGGGTTGTCCTCCGAGTCGATTCATCTTCGAGACGACAGTTTCGCCGGCGTTGCAGCAGGCGTCTTCAGGTCTGAAGTGTTAGACGCAAGTTTTTTCCCGTATTATATAGGCCTTGGTTTTTCCCAGGTGCGTCCTGATTGGTCGGTTTGTGGAAGAGTGTCTTCCAGACGTTGTATAGCGAATATCTGTCCTCCCTGTTAAAATAGATGTTTTGGCTATTTCGATGGCCTCTCGTATGAGTCGGGGATAGTAATTCTTCTCTCTAGCGATGTGATGAATATAGCATTTCCGAAGTCCACATTGTGCGTTTGCCCTTCCCATTCGTGTTCGGCGATGGCGGATAAGCGGAACTGTCTATTCTTGGTGGCCCTTTGGTGTTCCTTCATTCTGCATTTCATGGCTCTTGAAGTTTGGCCAATGCATGAGTCTCCACTTGACTTCGTATATTCCGCTTTACAACCCGAAAACCTACCTGCGCCTATTGTACCACTCCGCGGAAGCCTCCATCAATCACTGGTAACTTATTGTCTAAAAAAAATGAGAGAATTTTAAGGTCTCCATTTTCCACTTGTCTAATTCTTCAGGTGAAGAAGACGGTGGAGTAGATATTTTGTAAATCGTGGGACGTACTAAGATTAACGTAGTAGTTTTTGCATGTGCTTTAGAAAAAAGTAATTTAGTAGGGCAGGATGTTCGAACGCCGGATATTTTTTACGAATTAAAGTTATAATTCAAAATCTATTTACAATTCAAATGAAAAAATACGAAGAACACAGGAATACAATTTAAATAATTGTGTGCACATGGTAAGCGGTAGGGGTGCGCGCATGTTTACTCGACAGGTTGCAAGAACTCGATTTAAAAGAAACTGGTGCATTTCCACAAATCCAAAAAGTGATCTTATGAATATTTCTCGAAAAATTGACTAAATGTTTAGCTTTAAACCTACTTGTATCACGATCTTGCTATTGCTTCTGTTTTTCAAAGAAATTTCTATATAAGGTTGTACTTTTAGTCAGATAACATAGTACTTATACCCAGATCTTAAATCATGACTTATGTCGGTACGATGAATATTTATACTCTATCAATGGTCATGGCAACATTATCTGAATCTCAGTTTTATGGAATACGAAGAACGTATGAGAATTCTTCACATTATTCCCCGTTAAATACGCTCAGATTAGCATGCCAAAAAGGTCTCACTCATATACTAAGATACAATCGGCAAACTACTCAGCGTAATCTACTCAGATGATAGTGAACTAAAAGTGTGTAAACGCAAATATAAGACGTTTATGCGTGTAGATTTTTACTGCCACTACTTTATGATCCATAGCTACACAAGGGTGAAATGCATATGACAACGCACCGTATCGGGAGTCTACTTCCCTAAGTTAATCCGATATGACAAAATGGACGGTATATGTCTACCATTTCCTCGGTGACAGCTTATTGGTGCCGATGGTTCCACTCGAGGGCGAGTAGCTTCTCTCTGTAGCCATCATTTCTTCTCTGATATAGAGTGGCTTCAAATCCAATAATTTTAATGGCCCTAGGGTAACTATACCCTTAACTATACCCGCCATATTCTACAAATTTGGCGGATCTCCATTAATATTCATCAACATCCTGGGTAAAATATATAAACGTGGCCCAACATGGCAAGCTCTTCCTAGCCTGCAAGTGTCCACCAAGAGGGTTTGGTTTTAAGTCATGATTACATATATCCCAACTATGCTTACACGACAAATTAAGCTCAAAGATTAAAAATTCAGCCATGCAGAGGACAATATCAACCAAATCGCGCGATTTAAGTTTGATTGCATTTTAAATGAAACGTCTCAAAATTATAAATAAGCATAACTACAAATTTCAGCCAGATTCATTTAATAAAAGAATAATTTGGACTTGGACCTGTTATTTAATATAATTTTGTGCCTGTGAAGCTACAACTTGCGCTACAAACTGATTCTGCAGTTTCAAATCACATTAGTGACCTGATTTCAGCGTTTTCATGAAAGCTTTGTAAAGGTTAAGTTCTCAATTAAGATCTGAAAAAAGAGAAATTCTGAAAACATTCACTCACTATTTTCCCTCTAATTTCATTTGTGATTATAAATAAGTAATCATAAAAATCGTAATAAACTCCTCCACATGAATCCCATGGTCATAAAAATTAATTATAAGAAAGGTTTCAAATTTATTTCAATATACTGAAAATTATATTGCTAACATCCATATAATAATAACTATTTTATCCTCTCCGTTACATTATTTTGCTATAGCGTAGGAAAACAACACTCTATTGACTATTTCAACGCAAATAGTTTAGAAATAACGTTTTATGTACATGTGAATGGAAATAATTAATTTAAACTTGAAAGACTAAACATAATAAACGCCGAAGCTGTCTTTGGAAGTGCTGTGTCAAGCATTAATCACAAGGAACACTGGTAACAACGTTTTTATTGAACGAACATTTTTATTAAATTGTGTTCGTATATTATTAATATACGGAACCAAAGTTTAGGCGACAAAATCCGATTTTCTCATTATTCCGGATTACACTGAATGCATACCCCGTTAAACCACGTATAAAACCTATCGCCAGATGGGCCAAAGTTAAAAGAGGAATAAATGGATGCCTGGAATTGGTTTGAAATAAATGAAAAGAAGGGTTTGTTTTGGTTTGTTATTGCACTGACCTATTGGTTTTTTTTTAAGCTCATGAAAAAGGTCAAGAACCATCTGTACTCGAGTCAAGCTCTTATTTCGTCGATATAGTTTCTCCTTAACTTTCAACATGTAACGACAAATATCCTCAATATCTTGACAAGAAGTATGCAGTTTACAATGCTGCTTTATTTCAATACCGCATCAATTACTCGTATTTCCTATGGTAATATCACCAAACTTTAAAGTTATCGTACGAAGTATATATTTTTCCTATTGGACCTTTTCACGTATCGTCAGGTCAAAGTTGGATTCTTTTCAGCTCAGGAATCACACGTTTCTTCTTAAGGCCGCTTTGAACGATACAATGTTTTGTACAATTTCTTGTACAAGCTGTTGTTTGAGGAAATTGTACCGTATAAAGCGGCAAATTGTACGAACGCTTGTGCGATTGTCTGAATGAATGAACGGGAAATAGAACCTGTTCTAATTCCACTCAGACAAACATACAATTTCGTTCAGTGTAGAAGAAATTGTACAAAAAATTGTATCGTGTAAAGCGGCCTTTAGAGCCCCGATGGCTGCCACATTCCATCTGACTATTGACGGATAGCATCTTCTCTTCAGTTATTGTTTCCGTCACTTTTCCACCTTATAATTAACATACGACTTTCCAGTGCCTTTTAGTGGATCATTTTAGTGCCCCAGAATTGGCTTCAAATGGAAGTTGTTTTCAAAATATAAGTTGTTTTCCGACGATTATTTTTTTAAGTCTTCAAGGGAGAACCCCCCCCCCCCCCCCCTACCACCCTCTTTATGGTGGCTTGCAGGGTATTATGTAGCTGTACTCTCTCAAAACACCCTGTAAATTTCGCTCTAAAAGAATATTGTTTCAAGAACAAGTAAATCATCTTGTCAGTAATTAAAGCGTGAAAAAAATTATTATTTAATTACATTAAATGATTCATTTAATATATTTTTTTAATAAATTAAAATTATATTAAATGAATCATTTTCAACAAAAAGTAAGTGATTTTCTCTATTTCATCCACACACACCAAATAATCAGCCACCAATTCCAAAATATCTCAATTTTGAAATGTTTTTCAGCAAAACCAATCGAGAATACTAATAGGTAGGTACTAGTGGACTAAATTATCATGCCTTTAAGCGACAAAGCAGTCCATTTTTATGAGCTACAACTGCTCTCACTGATGCTCACCTTGACTGGCGTCAGAAATTTTACCAGTCTGATATTTCCGTTGGAGGCTTGGGGCGCATTATGTATGATAGATACAACCCCCCTGGGTCCATTACCGACGTGGAATAAAAAAATCTTCGAATGTTCTCGTTTCTTCCAAATGTTTCATTCGAACGCTCTCCCGGGTCCCGAAGGCATGGACAACGACAGCCCCACTGGGAAGTAGTCAGGCGGAGAGGAAGAGAGAGAGAGAGACAAAAGAGAGTTGGATGCGAATCCCAACTACAGTGCCATGCGGACGACATGCCCCCCTCACCTGTCTCCTCCCCCCGCCTCGTCATATCATTCTTCCTCCTCCCCCTCCCCAGCAACTTCAACCCCAGGAGAAGGTTTAGCAAGGACGGGCTGAAAAGATAGGTGAAGGGAGGAGGAGGGGTTGGAGAGGAGACGCAGAAAGGGGGGTGTGCAAGCGGTATAAGAGTCGTCGAGTGTGGAGCATGCGCGCAGGGGAGTCGCGACAGGGAGTGGGATGGGAGGGTCGGTAGGGGGTGTGGTGGGGGGAGCCGGATAAGACGAAGGGAGCGAGGAAGGGGAGAGGAGTAAGGCGGGCGGGATCCGAGAGAGAGTCGCCACAGGTGCACGACGGTCCGGGATGGCCGAAGGGATGGGCGGATGAGTCACTCTCCTTAAAGCCGCCGCTCGGACTTCGTCTTCCCCGCTAACGCTCACGGCCCTCTGCACGGAATGGATGACCGGATGACGAAGGCAGGGGCATAGAGGAGGGTGAGAAGATGACAGTTGGGGGTTCACGCCGGATCGGGACTTAAGAGGCGCACTCGCGACGCTCCCGTCAGCTGCGATAGTGTCCACTCGGCGTGATTTGCGAGCCCCGAAGAAATAGGCCGAAGTGTCATAACTTTAAAAATCTTTCCCGAGATATGAGAGACCACCGACGCGCGAGTACACATCGAGGCCAATGGCTGACAACGCGAGGCGAGGATATTTTTTAGCGCCACCCCGAAAACGGGTTGTGCGACAAAAACTTAGGAGGCTACTTTTATCCACTCTTTTTCCTCGACTTCTCTCAGTAGATACCGCGGGGCCTCCTTCAAAGAGACACTCGGGATGTATTACGTGGATTTCCGTAGCACTTTAAAGAAACATATGACGAGAAGAAAAGAGAATCCCCGTTCTGTGACTTTATTAAGTCACCATATCAACTTTAATTGTGTCATTAACCTTTCCATAAGTACATCACACATATTTTTTTCGTTTCCCGGCTGATTTTCGATGACATTTTCCAGCTATGATCTTCAAAGCATAAATATTTACCCAATTTTCTGTTCGAAAGAGAGGAGACTACCATTCTAAACAACAGAACAGCTAGTGAAATTTAATAAAGTGAATCCTCCTCCATGTCCATCGGGCAATTTTACACTACTGCAATGTTTTCTCTCACGACTGCAACAGGAGTTTCGTAGGAAGTGGGAAAGGCTCTAGCTAGGTGTTAATCATCATCATACTAATACATAAAAATGAAGTGGTGTATGTCGGTCTGTCTGTCTGCCGTTAATATGTTCCTTAGGCATCTCCTCAAAAACTACTGAACCGATTGATCTGAAATTTAGGAGAGTATCGTATACCCTAGAAGATGCTATAAGCTATATAAAAAAAGGCTCAGGGCCCGGGTTCGATTCCTGGCGCCAATTATGTATCTACATGATGAAATAATGTGAGCTTCTAATTTGGCTTAATTGAAAAAGCCCGAAGACTAGAATATCCAAACGCCAAATTAATTATGGAAAACGATATCTCCGAAACCGGTGGCTCTCCGCCTGGCTCTCGAATGGTTCTGACCAGTTTTGCCTTGCTCCCTCCCCGTTGATGAATGCCTAGACAATCGAAAACCATTTTCGAAGATATATCGTTTTCCATAATTAATTTGGCATATGGATATTCTAGTCTTCGGACATTTTCAAATATTTACATGGGTTTAAACTGACTTTTTCAATTTATTGTAGCGCAAGAGTGTTTTCTTTCGCCCAGTAAAATAACTAAATATTAATCGATTTCTTTCATTCTTTCTATATTTTATGGGAAAATGGTTAAACTTTCTTATTCTCTTCGCCGATTTACACTTTGTCCTCGAGGTTTCTGGGCAATGCGTAATTTACGTTGATATTTACTGTTTTTTCGGTTCTTTTCCGAGCGTTGCTAAGGCCTTAGCCACTGTAGTCTCCGAAATGAAAACATCGTTGATACTTAAACAGTTCATCACAGAGGGATGGCATAAACTGAACTGCGCTTTTTTCGAGGATATAGGAAGGTACTGAAGGCATTGTAGGCTATTCGTGAGGTAAGGACAGACATATATTTCCGCACAAAGATACGTGCTGGCTGCTAGCGCGACTCACAGATTTAGAAGGTCAGCATTCGGTTAAAATTAGGAGTACCTATTTAAATGAATGCTTCAGCGGTGTTCAAATTGTGAATGTTTTTTTTATTTCTGTACGGTTTTGTGCATTTGAACCGACCAGGGACATGAAGAGAAGAGATGGAAGGCTTTCAAAATCGTCATCGATAGAGATAGCTTGAGGTTTGATATAGTTTAACAAAAACCAGGGAAAAAATTCAAATCCCAATGGAGCATAATGCCTCATTACGTATCAGTGAGATGTTCACTGGTGCCATTACAATGAGGCTAAGAAAGTTCGTCCAAAAGTGATGCCGTAAATAGCATTGCTTTTTTCGTGAAGATATTGAAAGGTAATAAACAAGGTATCGCAGCTAAGTCTTGAATCTATCTCGGCCATTTCATTCGGAAAAATCATACGGGCTTACTTTTCGCGCTACTCCCAGATCAAATACGTTTGCATTCGGTAAAATTGAAAGTATTTAAATGAAAGTTTCTGCGGGGACAAAAGGTGAATATTTTATGGATTTATACCGCATTAAGAAGTGGACCGCTTTCAAAATTGATACACAAGAGTGTAAATGAAGTCTAATAAAAAATAAGAGTAGCAAGATGAAAAAAAGTTGTGATATAGTTATGCGTCAAATATAGAGTAGAAGGTGTGAATATGCGCAACCGAGCGACGAGTACCTGGTTAAAGTAGGCTAAATCTGTACTAGGTTAAAAGAGAATAATTTACTCTAATTGGAATAAAATGCATTCATAAGTATCCATACAAAGTTCTTTGACGTCACTGTCATGAACTTGGAGAATTGAGACAAACATTACATACATAAAAGACCAGAGAAAACATTTTTTGCCGAAAAGGTGGGTCGTACCCTTCCCAAAAAAAGCTGAATTTGGCCTCATTGTTCACAATAGACCGACATTGGTATGCACCTCCCCTTATAACCTCCGTTGTTTTCTTCTGGCCTGAAAGTTTCTAAATATTAATATACTTATTTTTGTAAAGGTTCAGATATGAGTCCAGGCAGTTATTATATGTTTACAATGGTTTAAATTATATTTATGGGTTCGATACTGAATTGGAGCCATAGCTAACTCCATAACACAAGTTTTGTTCACCCCTTCATGAAAAATGTTTAAGTTTCTTAATACTCGTACAATTCGTAATTATTATATTTCTCCCTACCGTTGAATTTCAACGGGCACCTTCAGCTAGTATGATATAAAAAAATGCCCAAAATCATTTGATTAATACATCCATTCACCGTTAACCCCAAACAAAAGTAAGTAGGTATAGGTAGGTAGGTCCAACTTCGCCCTTGGATATCAAGCATTACCTAACTCATCGTTGCCATGATATCATGCATGACATCGACAAAACAACCATCAAAGACTCATTTAACCTATCACGTACTTACGTATGAAAAATAAATACATACAACTTGAGACACGATTGCTTCATGAAAAACGTAACAGATAGAACGGTGCTTGGAAAAATGTGCTAAGGATGCCTAAGGATTAAATACATTGAGGAAGTAATAATGGAAGTTTATAAGGTGGACAACATAATAGGCAGATGTAAAAATTAAATTGAGACCTGCGTCAAAATAAAATTATGCCTGAAGACTAGTACTGATGAAATTGAATTAATACGCGTTTAAAGCTACAAAACACGAAGGATCTTTCTTTTTTAAGCACACCGGTGCTTTAGCTTGGGGAACAGGCTTTTTGATCCACGTGATCTATTTTACTTCTGGAGACTTCATAGGAATTCAGAAAAAAATTTCCCATTGAATCAAATGATATTATATGGAGAGGCTGTCTCCTTTGCCTGAAATAATAAAATAAGAGATTGTGCAGCAAAAAAAATCAAAATACAGAAACAAATACATAATAACGTTCTCTTCCCTGAGCTCTGAAAAAAAGCTGTCCGGCTAAAATAAATTTACAAGGGAAATATGGTAACGGCAGAGGAGAAAATGTGTCACCCATCGCAGAGGCAGCGAAAAATCTGAGGATGACTAACGTAATGCCAAATTAAATGTGGATCATATTATCGGAATGAAAGTTAAAGATTTCCCTAATTATATTAGCCCCCGTCCAACCCGAGCCACAACAGCACCGATTTCAACCCTCGCCTCGGGGGACATAATCCATCCACTGGATTAGGGGTCCGCATTCCGCAGCCTACTTCACTCCTCGGCATGCTGGTCGCGAGCAAGTCGGTCAATGCGGCGGACGGACCTTAGCCAATGATGCGAAATACTGGGAAAAATGCTGATAGCACTTATTCTGCTTCAACGCTTTCCCAAATGAATGCCATCCCCTTATTTACAACATAATTCCATAATATGCATCTAGTCAGAACTCACTCCGAAAAGGGGTACTCGCAAAAATTGGTGGGTAACAAGACAAATTCAATGCCTACGCAGGTGTCCAAGGAAATGCATTCTTAATTAGGTATTGGAGAAATAACTATAGCAATAAAACAAGTTATAATAAATATATGACTGCGTATAAGCTATAAGAATGAGAAACAATTACGACTGGAAAAGTATACTATAGAATAAATGAAAAATTTTGAGATGGCATTTGAATCATCGAGAGTAGAATATATAATAGGGATGGGTCGGTTCGGTTCTTCGGTTCTCGGTTCCACCGGTTCTTGAGCTTAGAACCGGAACCGGAACCGAGGCCAAAAATAATCGGTACCGACAAAATTGGCGCGAAAACCAGTTTGAAACCTACTCACACTCCGAAAGTGGAGGCTTCACATTAAAACCTGGTGAAATAGTGTACTTAGATGCTTCAAAGTCGCGAATTATTCTAATTCAGTCTCTGAAAATGATTATTGATTACCTTATCTTACCATTGAGCAATGCAAAGTAAGTGGTATATCAAGAACCGGAACCGAGAATCGGAACCGAGAACCGAAGTTAAGAACCGAACCGGAACCGAAAAAAAGTGGAACCGACCCATCCCTAATATATAACTGAATTCAACAACAGGAAACTATCCGAGAATTAAGAAAGATCACAAATGAACATCCAATAAATTCAATGGTAAAACTAGATTGGGTGAAGCAGTCAAGGGAAGGATATGTTCGAGAAAAATTGATGGTAGTTATAAAAAAGGACAGAACGCATGAGTTAATTTATTCAAAAGTGGCAGTGTTCCTAATTCTTTTATTAATCATGACAAATTGAATTCAAGACTTCACAATACTATTTTTTCCTCATTAAATATTGGTTCCCATTCATTTATAACCACACAATAAGCCTTTGAAGGCCGTTTAACATGTTAGGACACCTGCATGCACTGGTGAATCTAGAAATGAGAGTATTAATTTTCACGAGTATTTTTTAAATTAATCCTCACACACGACATGCCAAAATACATTGATGTGAAAACATATTGATTTCATATAATCATCAAGGGTCAACTTTCAGACATGCTTAGTTGGAAGATGAAGGGAACACATTTTCATACCAATAATAAACTCAAAATAGACCTCGCCTAAGGCTCTACCCTTACTAATTTAACCGGGAATACCGTGTCGTCAACAGCTAAAGAGATATTGCAACACCAGCCAAACTTGGAAAATCCCAATAAAAGTCCTGGCTCTAAGGCACTCTATACACACGGATTAACGGGAAAGAACATTTCCAGATGAGAACACTGGACGCCCTGGAACAATACGGAACAGGGCTATTAACTGTAACGATAACATTAATGGAAACTTGGCCACTAGTAGACACGACAGGGAGTCCAAACCCATGGGCTCGTGACCCGTCTCGGACATGAATATTGGATTTGTGAGAAGATTTAATTTATGCTGAATGGAACGACATAACCTAACGGTTGAAGCACCTTGAACCAAATTCTATTATCATCATATTTTGGCTCTATATACTCCCCGGCCCGACTGCATTATATCGTTTTAGAGAGAATCGCCACATAGAGTGGTTACACGAATTACAATCAAAATTTCAATGTGATCATTGCCTTTGGTACACTTTTTTTCGGTACATTCATACTGCACAACGCGTGCACAAACCTCAATATTTTTCCAAGCATATGCCGGAAGTATTAATTCATCTGCATTTTACACTAAATTCCAATACATAGGGATGCAAATACGATACGAAGCGTTATCTAAAAGTAAATCCTGAAAATATACAACAAAAAGAAGTTTAATTGCTAAACAATAAAGGAAAAGTCCATTTCATTTTATTCAGAGCTAGAAAATTTTCAGATCAAATCATTTAGAAAGGATATCCGAAAAGAAGTGATCTCGTAAGTCCCACGACTTCCCCCCAAATACCCAATGCGAGGAACAGAAGTCACATGAGTTGAGTTCATAAAGGAACTAGAGTAACCCGAAGATGATTCGTAATATTCATAAAATGGAGGTATCAAAACCTTTTCCTAACATCCAAATTGAAATGGAACCCTGCCGCTACTTAAGAGGCGCACGTAAACAGTTATCATACGAAAAACTGTCGTCACTGAATAGGAATTCTTATTTGAAGTCTGAAACAAAGAACTACGAATGAATAGTTGACTATTAAAGTATCGTTTAAAGGTGAAATCTGTCCATTCACCTTTACATAATTTTCATGTCACAGCTCTTCCACCATTTCTCTTGTTGTTACTCATAAAAAAGTTAAATTAAAGGCTTTAAAAAAACCTTTATAAAAAAGGGTGCAACTCCATTAGATACAATACAATTTCTTGACGCTACTCCCCATTAGGTATATCCTTGACCCGTAATTCAAAGACACAAATTGGGTATTTACATGAATTCTTCAAGCACTGACGGCTGAGATGATGGATGACTCTCCCCTCTCACAAGAATTGAGTGTTAAAATACCTGATGTTATATTTAACTTCATAACCATAGATATTGCCGTTTTGCAATTTTAATTTCGAAAGCCATGTAATACTTGTATCGCCACGCGCCGACGTCATTCACTTAGTAATGAAGATCATCTTTTAAGTTTTCATCACCCGTCATGGCAATAAATAGAGAGTCATAAGCGAATGTCATGTGATAAATCACGCGCACGATTCATTAGAATTGGGATTATTCGCTAACCAGCAGCAGCGAATGTATCGACGCACTGCATCCCTGTCGCGTTCCGTCGGAATCGCACGTACAATCCCAGCACCCCAGATGCATGCCACGGTGATAAGTATCGATCAAAATCCTAAACTGCTTTATTATTCCCTCCTCCTCCTCCGCAAACGTTGGAGGTCAAGGACATGGATCTTTCTTTTATATTTAAGTGGACCGATCCCTTTCCGGGAGCGGCTGGAGAGCGGCTGCGTGTCCTTCTCCCACATGGTGGACGGGAGTTTCAGACTCCACGGCGCTGCTTCGCTGGGTGCCTCCCCCCCTACCCGCTCCACCCCACCCCCCCCCCTCTCTCTCTCTCTCCGTCAGTCAATCAGGCTTGGTCTCGGGAGGCGGACGACGGGGGACTTCGGGGCGGTCTCCCGGCCGTCGGACACGGGCGGCGGCGGTGGGCAGTGGCGGTCACACAACCTCGTGCACCCAAACACGGGCTGGCGCCAGAGAGGGGAGGAGGCGGTCGCGGGGGGGAAACGCGGGGAAGACACGCGCTCTCTCTCTCCCCGTCACTCCTTCCCTCCTCGCCCGTGCAACAACCGGTTCCATTTTGGGCGGCATCGATCGAAAAACCCTCTCTCTCTCTCCCTTCCTCGCTACGCCGTCCACCGCCACCCGCACCCTTTTCTCGCCCCCGCCCCGCACCCCTTTCCATTCCTTCCCCGATATCTCAACTCCCGCCCCCGCGACGTGTAGGACGGAGACCGCTCGTGTGTGTGTGTGTAGGGAGACGTGGAAGGTGTGTGTGCGTAACCGCGTGGAGGGCTCCGTGTGGACACATTGAATCGAGCGGGGAATATTTACTATCCCCGCTAACGGGGATCCTCCGAGCCGGCTCAACGCCGGGTCACCCTGTCAGGCGATGGCGGAGGAGCTGAAGGACGGGAGCCGGGGCGAAGGTCGCGGGCTTCGAGTCCCAAACGCGGCATGGACTGTGTGCTGCTGGTGATGTGATGATATATCGCCGGCCGGCGAGCGCGGCTCCGGAATCCCCCATTTCCTTTCGCGCATTACGTATCTGACAGCTCGTCCCGGACGGATAGGAAGTCGGCCGGGAGATTGGCAGCGTACCGAATCGCGAGTTTCCAGCGTGGGGGTTAGCGATTTAAGGCATGGAGGAGTGACCAACTCCCTGATAGACGGGATGACATCATTTCCCTCTGATAGGTGTGAAATGCTACGAGAAGAGCTCTTTCCTAAGGATGTTCTCTACCTAGAATTTTATCGCCGTACCATCAATCTCGGACTACCTTAAAATTGGATCCAATCGATGTTACGGACAATCCAAAGTGGTGAGGAACACAAGATCCAGCCAGGTTGAATCATGAAGTCGCTCCATCAAATGTAGGTAATTAGTGCATTACAGTTTAGAAGTACAATGTAGTATTGTGAAAGGTGCCTATGGCTTGCGTCAGCGGCATAAGTAACATTTATCTCCTCTGCGAAGAACTGAATTCACACATTTAATATCACGAAAGTAAGAAAACAGAAAAATGACTGTATAAAAATGAACCAATACCAATGAAAAGTTGCGCAATACATCTCTACATTTCCTTCCTAAAATAATTACCTCGTTATAAAGAAAATTCAACTAATGAATACGTTAGCATATTGAACACAGCTACTTCCGCCAAGGATATGAAACATTAATATCATCACAAAATAGTTACAGAATGGGTTAACACCTCTCCTGACATGTCATCCAACCCATGTCCTTAGTGAGCGCACCCTTTGACTCCTTCACACAAGAGAACTTCACGTGACAGCTGATTCTCCCACGCGATTCTGACGAGACAAAACTATTCGAAGTCACATAGCCGCATGGCATTACGGCAGAAAGTGACCGACAGTCGTCCTGATAGTGTTCTACGTCCTCATCCACTCCCGAATCCGTGTATTAATAAAAATTCTACCATTGACTTCGTATACCAGCTTTGGTCCCTTACAGAAACGCATCATATGTCGCCACCGCTCACACAGAGCACAAAGGGACTCACCGCACTCCTTTATCCTAGACGGGACCTTCTCTTCTTCCTCCACCTCCTCCTCCCACACCTCCTCCTCGCTGTCGCCCTTCACCACTTCCACTCTCTTCCTCCTTAATAGCGCCGCTGCTCTCGAAAAATACCAACACCACCTCCTTCCACTGAGATCACTGAATCACTGAAGCCGGATCTCGGCTCCGGCGGCCGGCGGCGATCGGGCGAACACACTCCCCGGCGCCAGGTCGCACTGCCTCCCGGCGACGACGGCGCGCGTGACGAGGACAGAGGAGGCAAGAGGATGACCGAAGAGGTCGAGAGACAGAGAGAGAGATAGGTTATCACTCGGAGAGAGAGAGATAAGAGTGAGAGAAAGAAAGGTGCGGGAGAAGCGGAAGAGGAGGAGGGCAGGTGAGAACTCCGTTCGCCACGGGTGTGTGCAAAACCGACCGTGTTTGCCTCCCACGCGAGGACGAGCCGAGGAGGAGACTCCGACGTAAGGCGACCCGCGCAGGGAGACGAATCAGGAGAGAGGTCCCGGGCCGCGCCGCCGACGTCCCGGCCCCGTATCCCCGGTCCGCTTCAGGAGACTGGGGAGGAGCGCGGTGGTTTCCGCGGTGGGTACGGCGAAAGGTGAGGAGGGAATGAGAGGGCAAGGACGGTTTTATGAGAGAAAATCAGCGAACCGAATCACCGAATCACCGGTGGGACGGGATCGCCGGGGTGAGTGAAGATGATGATGTTGATGATGACGATGACGAGGGAAGACAGGACCGAAATGGGAGCGGGGAGAAGGGGAGAGGGTGGGAGGAAAGAGAGAGAGAGAGGGGGACAGGACGGGTGGAAGAGAGAGAGACGGTGACGAATGAGCGAAGAAAGAGGGAGCTCGGAGAGGAAGAGAAGAGAGTAAAAAAGAGAGAAGAGGGGAGAGAGAGAGAGAGAGGGGTGGAGGGCGGTGTGTGTGGCGGGCGAGGGCACTCCGAGTGGGCGGCGCGGAGTGCGAACCCCGGTCGAGTCTCCGGTCGCGTTATGTTATCACTCCAGCTCCCCGCGAAAGGTCCACACTCCCACGCCACCGAAAGCACACTGCGAGGCTGGCGGCGGCCGCAGGGCGAGGGGGGCGAAGGGGGCGACGGATTGGGTGGGCCCCTCCGACTCGAGTGTGCGTGCTGGGCTCCCCCTCATTCCTCCCCGCCCTCTCCGCCCCGCTCTCCTCCCCCGCACCGCCCTCCACCACCAGAATGCACTCTCTTCTCTCTCACACTCCTCCTAAGCCCCCTCCACACCTCCCCCGCTCCCTAAAACACCTCCTCCTCTCTCTCAAATCCCCCTCATCTCCCTCCTCCGCTCCCTTCGAGCACTTTGCGTGAGGACTATGGAAAGGCTGAAATCGGCAAAAAAAAAGTGGAGAGAGAGAGAGGGATGAAGGCGAAGTGAGGTAGAATGGAGGAATCGGAGAGAATGTGAGAGGAGAGAGATTGGTGTTCGCGGGGAGGGAAAGAGGAGATTCCCTCTCTCTCTGCATGTCTCTCTCTCTCTTTGCATATGCCTCTCTCTCTCTCTTTGCCTCCTTCCCCACAGGAGAATATAATGACGCGCGGTGTAATGGGCACCTCTCCTTTTTTTCCCTTCCCTCTCTGGGAGACAACGTTCGACTTAACGACGCGACCGGCGCGCTAATTCTTTCCCTCCTCCCCGCGCCCCAAAACACAAAAAAAGAAGGCTGAAGAGGGCGTGGGGTGGTTTCTGGGGGAGAGGGGGGTCGCGCGGTGATGCATTCTCCACACACACACACACGCTTACATACGACGGGACAAGAGAGGGAGTGAATCGAAACGAAAGGGAAAATACGAGAGCTCTCCCTTTAATTTTCACGCGAAAACGAATGGTGGGGAATGCTAGGGGGAGGTAGAGACAGGGCGAGGGCGATGGGAGGAAGGCGGTGGGGATGGGAATATAAACGGCGCTGAGAGAGCGCCCACGTGCGGCGGCGACGTTGTAATTCGATGTTGCGTTCTAGTGTGACGATTTCTGTGTGTGTTTATCGCATCGATGCTCGGTTCACGCCGGCGCGGTCGATATAGATCGTTAAATGTATCCGACACTTAGAACGACTCAGTAAATAACGGCATTTGAGAAATATAGATGATGTATTTTTTCGAGAATATCTTCTTCCCATTAGGCACTTGGCCAGGAGCTGCTACAAACAGGAGGGAGCAGACAATTTCAGCGCATGGCTACATTCTCATAGGCAGTGAAAATATGATAAGATGCAGTCATACCATGATTACCAATAGTATCCATGGATAATTGTAACGATATTATTTGCCTTCTATTAAGTTTGCCTTCTATTCAGGCACTTGGTAAGGAGCCGTTTGGAATGTATGGGGGAGAAAGGAATATTGGGAGGATGGCTGTCTTTTGAGGGATGATAGAAATAAGATAAAATTCAAAATTTTCACGGGTAAGGAAAAAAGCTTTTTAAAAATGTATAACTGATAGTCACGGATTATTTCTTTTTTCAGGCAACAACAATGACAAATACCGGATAAGCATCAGGAATGCGAGAGTGGGAGATAAACAAAATAATACTTCGAACTTGGCATTAGTTTATGACGCACACGAGTACATGATACTGGTTTTGCTGCCCTAAAGTACACTGTAATCACAAGATGCAGCGATAGGCCTGGATGATAAAGAACATTCTTGTGTCTCCATGTGATTTTCTTTCGAGCATACCTCAAGTTCAATATGGTAACCATGATCACAATAGTGAAGTAAGTTATCAATTTGAAATATCTTTGGCTGCGGATTCAAATCCCTTCTCGGGCTTGGATGCCCCACTTGTCACAAGATAAAAGGCTCTGATTAAGTGGTGCGATACTTGAAAGAGTGTTGTAGGAGACGTTTTCTGTGAGACAGGACTGAATGCAAGCTCGTGTACCTTGGCTCCTCCTAAAACAAACATTACAACATCGATCATCCAAGAGTAAAAACATTTTGTACAAGGCATATTCTGTCGATGTTATTCCATTCGGCCGACACGACACCTTACCCTTGTTTATGCATACGCACATAGCGAGTCTCGCCGATGAAAATGAAATATCCTACATCTACTAGCGAGTGGTCCTCCGCTGCCGGAGTGGGACATCATCGTCGGCGTCCTTCCCTGGAGCTGTGGTACGCTCTCTCGACCGCTCCTGCATCTGGCGCTGGTGGGACCGCAGAAAAATGTCGAGGCGGCGGTTAATCGCGGAATCCGACGGAATGGAGAGGGATTGGGTGCGGGGAGGAGGGGAGCGGGGCGCGGAGGGTGTGACGTGGGTTGTCGTGGGAAGGGTTCCAAAGCGGACGATACGGGTGCCCACGGGTGGTGGCGTTGGTGGTGGTGGTGGTGGCGGCGGCCGGGGGCCGTCGAGTGGGAACGCAGACGAGGTGGATGAGGTATCGATCAGTATCGTCCATAATAAGCCTTCGACGAGGGCCTATACACACCCTCCAACTGAGACCCCTCCCCATAATAATTGGTTTGTTATCTCCCACGGCTTGACGTAACTTATCTCTCCCCGATATTGTCTTGAATTCTTTACTGATAGTAAGGGACGAGGGGGAAACTCAAAACCGTGCCGCTGCGGCGCCATCATTTATCCCGCCGGTGAGTGCGTGACTCCGGTTTGCTTCTGCGATTCGGGAATCATAGGGGTAGTGAGATAGGAATTCGAATGTGTGGTCAGGGGATAGCGGTGAATCCTGTTGTGTCAACCTGGATTATGGTGCCCACTCGACCGACTCGTTGCGGAAAATTCTGGACGCATAATACCTAAGTTCTCCAGAGAACTGCAACACATGTCTCAGTAAGGAGTCTACATTTCATGTGGTCCTGTGCATAGATTAAGGACTAGAATCGGAGTATCGTCGAAGCATTACCACCAACGGTATTAAGCAAATTTTATGGCAGAGTCCAGTGGCTTTGATGAACCAATTGACAATAAATTCCGATGACGGGAGCGATTGGACCGGAGGTATGACTTGTGCTGGTCTTAATACATCGAATCCCAGAAGTAATACATGTCCGAAGGTTACTTTTGTAACTCTGCTGTCCCTTCTGTCTAGTGTAGCTTTAATAAATAATAATAAAGTTAATTGCTTCCTAAGTAGGTATCACTTTAGATGGCATACCGCCCTCTATGGCAGATGTTGAAAGAGACCGTTGGAACATATTCGCCTACATCTTTGGACATTCCCTCCCTTTCAAATCATTTTTACAACCTTGGGGTGCATTCTCATTCAAATACTGTCGTTAACAAAATATCACGGCTTCACGGTAGACCGGGTGGAAGCTGTCGACATTCATCTCTGAAATATATGAATATGTCACAGTGTGGTGAAACGCGACCTGTGGTCCAATAAAGTTTGTTTACAAATTCGAGAGAAACTATCTCCTTAACTTAATCCATTGATCTTCTATCAAAGCCATACCTTGACAGCGTAATAGTTATGCTGAACGGATTCTACGTGGCACCATATGGCCGACACGCGTTTGGACAACATAAAACTACCTTGATAGAACGACTGACAACCTCGGAAGGCTTAACAGAGTAGAATCAATTAGCATTATAGGCTACAAACTAGCATTCTTAATGATGACTCCTACTCTGTCATGAACTACTAGGACTAAGCATAAGTTTTGCGAATAGGGTAGGGAGTAGGTTCATCGGTATTGCTAAGATAGCTGGCCTCCGATTCAAAATGTCCAGGTTTGATAGCGGCAAATATTATTCCGTGTAATCCTGGTCTCTACTTAAGAACAGCGTAGAGTGTACTTGATTTTCAGTGCACCTCCCAGCAAATGGGACGTTGCACCGTGGGTCTCTTGGTACCTTTCAGAAAGAGAAGGTTAATGTTCAGGCCAGGTTTCTCCCTACCCTTCCCACTGTTCCTAGCAAAACTCATGCATCAATGCAATTCATCATCATTCCTGAACGGCAAAATTGGACCATGCTGAAGGTCACCTATCTAAACAGCATCAATCATGAATACGACCGAAGAAGAGAGTGAGGAAGAGAGTTTTGATGACCCAGCTGTCTTTGATTTTAAGGAGCTCCCTGAAACAGTATGGAACACGTTAAAAGCATCACATGTTCCATGAGTGCAGCGGTCGGGGGCGTGCAGTACGACGGGAAAAGGACCCAAGGCCTCCTGCCGCCACCGTCACGTCTCCAGCCCCTCTCCTCCAGATCTAAAGGCAATTTAAGCCGTTATTGAAATCACACGATCACGCAAGGAAAATTTCGCCGTCAAAGTGAGGATTTGCGAGAAAAATTTGACAAATGCGTGAACATCCCAAATAGAACGTGTGAAATCTGGCACATGCTTACGAGCATTTTCCATGTATTCTTTCAACTCGATGGCGCAGTGGAAGCGGTAAACGAACTGCCACCGAGGTTCTAACGATAAAATAGGTTGTTGACAACAGAGAGTGGGTGTTTTTGTTTGCACTTAAATCTTTTGGAGGTGCATTAAGTGCAATAATCACGAGCTGGGCGATTAATGATGCGGAAGTTTTAATTTTCTTCGGGAAGGGAAAGGCCACAATCTGGTTAACTTGGCCCTCAGCCATGCGTTGGCTGGGCGAGATGTGAGCTAAGTATACGGGACTAGACATACCACTAATTTGTTCAGAAACATATTTTATAGCGGTGGTAATAGCATTTTCGTTCTCATCTATTTAATTGCTACTTGAATGATCCTGCCAGCGAGCGATATATTGACGTTACTACCGCTACCTGACGGTATATTGCCGCTGGAGCATTGCGCCGACGATTGCTCCACGTAAAGCCGTCAAGCAGCTTTTCATATAGTTTACTACGTTACGTACTTTCCCGGGAGACTGCTCAAATTGATGCTACATCAACTTGCACCATTTCATTGACTAACCGCGTAACACTTCTTCCCTCTGCCGTCACTCTTCGTCCTCCCATATCGCAGGTCATGCATTTCACTGTGATGCAGCCCGTCATCCTGATTTTCGCCAATGAGGAAAAATGAATGCGAGTGAGAGAAGGGGAAAACTGAAGGAGAGAAAAGTTTTGGAGGGATTAGGTCTTAGAAATGAGTGATCAACAGCTGCGTCTTTGTTTCTTTCTATACGACATCCACTAGTGAGACCATAGTTTGTACACATTTCTCACCTATCCCTTGGACGACTACCTGATAAACAAAGGGCTAAAAACGGAAGAACCCTTCAATAAACAGGCCACATCCGCAAATGTTTGACCACACAAAGGTCAATGGTTCGAATCCAGTTCGGATTTGGATGTCGTGTGATTTTCTTACTGTTAGGATTAAAAACTTACGTACATGCGATACAATCGTACCTCAGTCGTAGACGTATGTATATATATACATTACATATATACAATAGGTACATTAGGGTAGGCCGAAAAAAGGTTTATTTTCCGGATCAAATTTGCCCTACGGGGGAAAGTTGTGTACTGATATCAGGATCTTGCATGCAAAGTTTTTTCTAAATCGGATAATATTAGCCAATGCCGCCCGAGCTGTAAATTTTAAAATTTGGCGAAAAATCAGGCGGAAATGGGAAACAAACGGTTATGGAGAATAATTTTTCCAAATACTCGAATATTGGTAAATATCAACGTTAGATACATTTTTCTTGATTACAACACTGAAACTTGAAGTTTATTTGAAGGACTCTATGGCTTATACGATGCCTAAGAATAAACAGCACATTTAGAGTATAGGCAATCCGCACAACTCAAAACATTTTTACATGCTCCAAGAATCACTTCAAATAGGTCACTTTTGGGAGGGATAAATTAGTATTTTTTTCAGATGCAGTCCTTTATAAATTCCTCATCCTTCATTTGGCTATAGATAATACTTTAAAACAGACATAAAAGTTAAACTTTTTAAAACTAACTTCAATTATGATGAAGAATTTTTTGCCTGTTGAGCTATTACCACAAAAAAAGAGTTAATCAAGGTAGGATAAAGACGCAGTCTGATCAACAAGTATTTATTGAACTAGCTCTTTACTATTTTCGTGGAGAAACTACCCAGAACTCACCACGAGGAGGAGGCTACTATCGAGTTCCAATCCCCCCAAACCACCCTTCCATGGGGCAAGTTTGTAAGTACATGTCTATCACTCGTTCTTATTATATCTTATACTGTGCTTTATTTTCAAATTTTGGTTGGAGTTTTCGGTTTTTGATGCATGATAATGGCCATCCATGCCTGCTTTCTGGACTGCACACGGATTTTGACGCCACCGTAATATTTTGTACCATCCTTTCAACTGCTTGCGTGTGTCATGGAAATGGAGGTACTTTAAACAAAGCCTCTTCCTTCAGAATATTCCCCAAACCTTTGCTTGTGATATCAGCTAGGTGGTTGAGTGGCCTCAATTGTTTCCCATTCAACTAATTCGACGTAATCTTGTGCATCAAACTTCGTGTAGGATATTTCAAGCCTGCCGCGTGAACGGCGATAACGGCGGTGAAATTAACATTAATAGCCATGCTAAAAAATTCACCTGGACCGGGAATCGAACCACGGACCTTTGGCTTTCCAGGGCACTGCGCAGACCACTACGCTACCCAGGATCCCTAATTCGCATGGAAATTTTGGAAAGCCAAAGGTCCGTGGTTCGATCCCGGTCCAGGTGAATTTTTTTTCATGGCAATTAATTTGAATTAAAATTCATAGTTAGAAGTTTGAATTTCCTAAATTTCTTCTTTTGATTTTCTCTTGATTTTAATACTTTTTCGACAGCTATTACACATTGTACATACCATATCCGTATATACAATACTTAGATAATAATAAATCAAAATCCCGGAGCGACACAGCGGACTCTACTGTTTACTTGAAAAGTATAATCTCTACATGGATTAACAGAGGATGAACGCATACGCAATGAAATTGATAGCTTGTAAATACAACCCGCATATCAAAACAATTATTTAAATGACAACAAAAAAAGGGTTGCACATGGAAATTCAAATATATGGACATGAACTCTTTCCTATTCGTCAGCATAACTGAGTGGCTAAAGGGGATCGGGTTGGTGTAGTGGCTAGAGTATAGGCCTACCACCTCGCGGGCCCGGGTTCGATACCGGATTTTTCGGTGGAAAACCAGTCCCCACTTGAGTGCCTAGTGGAGGGCATTTCAAGTTCAGTACTTCCTTCGTCGGATGGGTTGCTAAGCCGTGGTCCCCTTGGCGCCTTTCGTTAAGACTGGCTAATGCCGACGCCGGGTTTCTCTCAACCCTTCCTACGTTCCCTGAAAGCTCCTACCAATACCCAATTACCCACCTATCCTAAAAGCGCAAATGACCTCAGCTGTCGGTCGCCTCCCCTGAATAACCAACCAACTGAGGGGCTAAAAATATTTTAAAATATTTTTCCAGCATATTCCCAGAATAATTAGGTGCTGATTAAAAATATTCGCATTCTTCGGTACAATCATTGCCATAACAAATAGTAGATAGCTTAAAACTCCGTAACTAAAAAGTAAATAAGATCTTAAATACTCAGTCAGGTATCCCGTATCCGTTTCATTTCGTATTCTTTTAATGGATTTCCCTATGTTTAAGAAAAACTATTCAGAACAGCAGTGGAGGAGGGCTAAAGTTAGATTGAAAGAGAAAAGTAAAACTTTCAGAAGAAGATTCCTAACAGGTAAATTAATAAATTGGTAATTGACAATCATTTTATAATATAATTGATAATAATCATAAATCAAGCCTTCACATTTCAGTCATTCGTACTAAATGTATACAGTATTATTAAAATGGCAAAAAACACGCGACTAAAATATATCCACGGCAATAAATCCACTCTTTTAATTTATATTTTTGAATCGCCATTATGACTTTCAATCACCTTTTATAAATAATTCTTTGGAGAATACTAATTTTTGCTAATATAGTTGTTCCACTTTTATCAAACGTTTTGTCGTAACAATATTTATATTTTATTATTAATGACATTCATCCTCCATATAAAAGTTAATTCAATTATCAAAATGTTATATGTATTTGATTTTAATAGTCATGAAATACTATTAGGCTTTAGTCACGAAATATGGGAAACCTTACAGCGGGGTGGTATTTGTTCATTTCAAGGTTATTAATTTATGTAATTAGTTTCGTACCCAAAAAACTTACTTAAATTTCTCTAAAGCATAATAAACTGGTTACGGCATAAGAAACTTGAATGACAGGACATAAAAATGAACAAAAATCCTAATTACGCACGCTCAAATATCCAATTATTAAACGACATTATGTCCTATTTCGACCACTTTTTATGAAACATTAGCACCTTAAAATTACTTAAGGAAACATTATAGGTGCAGAGAAATTACAAAAATCGATAAGCCTATGGGAAAATTAACTAGAAAAATAATGAGTAAAAACCAAATTTCTAATTTGTATACTTTCTATTCGCAAACTACCTTCCCAGAAAATATAGGCCTACCGTACAAGAGCTAACAAACGAGAAGTGTCTATTTCACGGAAGGAGTTTACCAGTGCAGGGTAAACTATCAGGTGAGTGTCGAGTAAAACAAAAAGAGTTCAGCCCAGCTCGTTGTTACAATCAGGCAGTTTACTCGCTTTCACCGATACGTGGGGCGAGTATAATAGCTACTAATAAATTTCCAGCGAGGAGCGCGTAAACATGCCCCGTGTAACGCAGGCTAAAGAGCACAAGCACTAGACGAAATATTCAGTCGAGCTATATCTAGAAGTTCGCCATTGATTGGAGTTCTCCGTGTTTCCGCCAGAACTGGCCATATATATTAATTACTGATAAAACCCTGCATCACTGAGGGAGACGGAGAAGAATAGACTCATAATCGAGAATCACCACCCTGTTTGAGCTAAACTTCTTCCAAGAAACAAATTCACCGTACTTAATTTAAATAAAGCATCAAGTATATATTTTGCGTTTTAAAATGCACTCCAGGGAGTTCTCTTCGCGGTTAATTCATTCCAATGTACACAATATCATAGCATGTGTGTAACTGAATCCGTAACTGAAAATTTTTGTCTAATAAAACTTTAAAAAACCCATAAAGTGTTAAGTTTCAATATGCACGAGTTTTGTATCAATTTATGTATAAATTTCTCATAAATTTTATAACCTAAAAATCTTCATTGAAATATTTAATTCAACGAAAAGTTGGAATATAACTTTCATAGTGGTGCAATTCAAATTAAAACGACTTAATTTTAATAACAATGGTTTAGTTTTATTTAATTATAAACCTAACTTAAATTTTACTTAAAAATCGATAAAACATGTAAGTAACTTCTTTTAACCACGCCATGAACAAAGAGGCACGTCTTTCGAAAAAAATACACAATATTCCTAGCTTATGAATCAATAAATTTGAATATTACTGATTGCATTGTATTTCTATTAATTAGTTTGATTATGAACATTATTAATCAATTTTACCATTTCGAGTGCACATGATTAGTTTTTCCGCCGGCAGAATATTGCGGTGAAAATTTATTCCCTAAGTTAATGAAAACTGCTCCATAAGTGTCTAAATTTTCGTCCGAAAAGCTCACGCAACATTTACTGACTTTTTTTTCTCCGACGCCTCATAGTGCTAGAATAACTCTCATTTTCATTCAGGCTACAAAGTTTCTTCATGAGCGTCTCCGTAATAGGTCTTCACTTGAGAACTGATTGAGACACTATTTCATACATACATGAGATAATCACTTTCCAGAAGATACAGAACACTATTAGCGCTACAGTCTGTTACATCTCATTGTAATATGGAGTTCAAGCTAGAAACATTTATCAAACAGTATTTCATTCAAGCTCACAAAACCTGAGAGTACGTGAAGGTTTCTGTTACTTTATCGTGTATCACGCTTTTTATATCTTTTTTTCAGACATTTTTCCGATAGTTTGCTATATCATTTACTCAGCCGTGCTTGTTGAATGACGCTTTAAAATTCTATAATATGTACAAATTAAACCTTCGTCAAAGCAACTAACGGTAAGAAGGGTCAGATAACCACATTTGGGAGGTAAATCTCATTACAGCGCCACATAGATGATTTTTCCTTCCAACTTCATAGTCCTGGTTAACCACTTAATTACGTAATCAACAAAATTAAAAAATAGTTTATCCAGCGCAACACGCTACCTCGATGGAGCCCGATTACTTGCGCTAAACTTGTCTGAGTCGACTATTAGGTCATTCTCGATAATGATACTTTAATTGGTGAGAGTAACAATATTTCTCTCAATTTCGTTGGCAGACATGACTTCACCCATAAAATTATGATTGTTCTTCACCTATGATTTATCCCATAACAAATAATGCATATTTTCCATTAGGGGCATTTTATGAATAGGTATACTCAGGGCCGGTTCTAGGCCCAAGCGACACAAGCGATCGCTTGGGGCGCCAAGCTGAGAGGGGCGCCAAAGTGTGGCAAAAGAAAAATACTCTGTAATTTTTTTCAAATATACAATAAATGAATAACAAAATTTTAACCATAATGTTTATGGCACTAACAGGGATAGTATATGTGCGGTTCGCGTAAGAGCAAACACTCTGCGACGAAGAATAGCTAAACTATCGGTACATATATTCAATGTCTCAGGCTCAACTTGGTGGAAATTCGTAGTCATTAATAAAGAATACCTGCCGCACCTATTTGTTGACTTTTCAACTGATGATTGCGGAAAATGGCCTGATAAAATTACTGATGGCATGCGAAAAACAATTGTAGAAAGAGGCCCCTTTCAAGTAACTGATGCTGAATTTCCTGTCGATAATACTGGTAGAAAATTTACTCCAGCAAACTATAAAGGAAAATTATCTAACGGAGAAGAAATCCGCAGAGAGTGGCAGATTTATTGTTTCAAAAATTCAATTTTTTGTTATTGTTATAAACTAATTAGTGCCGAAAGTATCTCCCTTTCTGGCACATCTGGATTATCAGACTGACGAAATATGTCCGGATTTCTAGCCCAACACGATAAATCCCCTAGCCATTTGAAAGCATGCCAATCATGGCGAGAATTTCATCTGCGCTTACGCCTAGGTAAAACAGTTGATGCGAACCAAAGTTTGCAAACCATTCATGGTAACAGTGAACATTGGTATGAAGTATTAAAAATGTTACTTTATGCAACGCAATTGCTTGGACTCAGGGATTGGCATTTCGAGGAACAACAGATACACTATTGAAAAAGAATAAGGGGAATTTCTTCAAATTAATAGAGCACATTGCCACATTTGATGTTGTCTTCAAAGAACACTTGCGAAGAGCAAGTTCTAATGAAGCCAGTGTTCATTATCTTAGTAAAAACATACAAAATGAATTCATTACTGTGTTATCAACACGCATTCAAGATCATATTTTACATGAACTTAAAAAAGCGTCATACTACTCAATATTATTTGACTCTACCCTAGATGTCAGTCGTGCAGAACAGGTGTCGATCGTCATTCGTTTATTACAAGCAGTGAAGAAATAGCTATTAAAGAACATTTCCTTGGTTTTATTCCAGTTACAGACACTACTGGTGAAGGTCTAACTGACATTCTCTTGAACGAGTTGATAAGACGGACTGGTCTGTCACATTAGCCATTGAAAGCGACACTTTGAAGTAATTGACACATATTCTATTTTGAAAGATTCTGCGAATTTAAAGGCTAGAAAAATTTCAGTATAATTTTTTTGCTCAAAATATTATTGTATTATTGCTCAAAAAGCTATTGTATTACTTTGTTTCATTTATAATTTTTTAAAACTACGAATTTGTTCTTTTAACTCACTATCTACTCTATAGTTTCCTATAAGTTTATTAATTAGAATTAAAACATCTTTTTCAAAGTTCTAAATGTATCAAAATCAATAAAGTATTTCTTTGCACGTATTTTTCTATTCTGTAAAATATTTGAAAAATGGCAGTAGCCCCTTGAATAAATCAATAAAATTACGACGGAATGTCTTGGAAATATTTAATATAAATGAAGAAATAATCCATGTCCATAAGGTGTAAGTAGGAGTTTATTATTTTAACTCTCGAAAGTCCTATTAAGATCGTAAAAAACAACAAAAATACTATTCTTTGCGAGGGGAGCCAAAAAAAATGCTAGGGGCGCCAAACGCTATCCCGCTTTTGCGGAAAAATCCTCTCGGACCGGCCCTGGGTATACTAAAAATGGACGAACTAAGTACGTGCCCATCATACATTTATGGAAGGATGAGAATAATCAAACAAAATGGTAATTCATAAATCATTTGAAATAAATATATTTCAACTTTTTATCAATCCTCAAGTGTTCGTTTCTTGGCTATCCACATTTTTCGAGATAAAAGCTAATATCCTCTCGTCTTATTTTAGATTTCTCTAACATTCTTATCATTATGTAGCTTCGTGGATAGGTACATACCACAACTTTTTATTTACATTGAGAAACCAGTATGATATCCGTGAATATTATAGTGGGGTTTTAATTGTTATCCTATCTTCATATCTACTTTTACAGGCTCAACATCAGTCACACTCAAAATAAGCCCACTTATTTTAGCAATGCTACATATCGGTATATCCTAGAAATAACTCTTGAAGGTTTTTGATCCCAACCACATTTTGAACATTTTGATCCCAAAGTAAAAAAGCTACCACAGGCAAACACCTAGTTTTCCTTGAAATTTCGCATAACTGAATAACGTACTAACGACTAATATTATATTATTTATAAAGTTATTCTCGCGGCTGAGCTTAAAGCCACCGAGTGCGTCCACCGGGTTGCGGATGGTGGGTCGACCTCTAGATATAGAGGCTAGCTGCGAGATAAGCGAGTTTACTCGTCGAATAAGCAGTCGTGGACAAAAAGCGACGGCATTCCGAGGGGGTGTTGGTCTATCCCTGGGTAAGATAGGCCTCTAAATAATACAGAACCTGTGAAGATGCCGTGACTTGGCGACGGGAGGCCGCCAATGATTACGCTTCTCATCACCCGGAGGAGAGGGCAGCAGCTCTTCTTCACATGAGTGAAGGTGGAGACCACAGTGGTCGGTACAGCGACACTCATTTCACTACAGGCGTGGTAACATTTACTTTAACGGCTGTAGTACTGCGATGTGGAAGGCAAGGGGAAACCACCACATTAATATCCCGAGGAGTCGCAGCTACTCCAATCTTTCCTTTATTATCAAGACGTGATGGCACCCTCTCGAGTAAAATATTCCGGAGGTAAAATAGTCCCCCATTCGGATCTCCGGGCGGGGACTACCCGAGAGAGTACATCAGTCAAATGTGATACACTTTTTAGGGTAGGAACATGGAACGTGAGATCGCTTCGGACCTGTGGAAGACTGGAGAACCTGAAGGTAGAAATGCGAAGAATGGACCTCGACGTATTAGGAATCAGCGAAATGAGGTGGCCCGAAGAAGGAGACTTTTGGAGTGGAAGCTACAGGATTATACATACAGGATCATTAAATGGTAATGCTGGAGTAGGGATCATGTACAGAAAGAGCGCCGGAATGCGTGTGAAGAGCTTCCTGCAGTACAATGAAAGGATAATTATGGTGAAGATCGAGACCAAACCTGTAGATACCGTGGTGGTGCAGGTTTACATGCCTACGACTGACTATGAAGATGAAGAAGTGGAAGACGTCTACGAAGATATCACGGAAGTTATAAAACAGGTAAGAGGAGAAGAAAACCTAATTATTTTAGGAGACTGGAACGCTATCGTCGGCGAAGGTCAAGATGGAAGAATAACTGGAAAATACGGATTGGGAAACCGAAACGAAAGAGGAGAAAGGCTGCTGGAGTTCTGCACTCAACATAAGTTAGTGGTTGCCAACACATTGTTTAAAAATCACAACCGCAGAAGATACACATGGAAAATGCCAGGAGACAGAAGAAGATGCCAAATAGACTACATTTTAGTGAAGCAGAGATTTAGAAACCAAGTGAAGGACTGCAAAAGCTACCCTGGGGCAGACATCGACAGTGACCATAATTTAGTGATGATGAAATGCCATCTAAAATTCAAGAAATTGAAGAAAACAAAGAAGAATATATGGCAAGTAGAAAAATTAAAGGAGGCTCAACACCAGCTGGCATTTCAAAAAGCGGTGGGAAACAACATAGGAGAGAACCTGAATGAGAAATCAGTGGAAGAGCGTTGGGAAAACATTAAATGTGGACTACAGGAAGCCGCAAAAGAAGTTCTTGGAAGAAGAAAAGTTGCCAAGAAGAAGCCATGGATCACGGAGGAAGTCTTAGAATTGATTGAAGAAAGAAGAAAGTACAAGAATGCGAAAACCGAAGAAGGGCAGCTCTGCTACAAAAGAATAAAGAACGAAATAAGTCGCAAAGCAAGGAAAGCTAGAGAGCTGTGGTTGAAAAATCTTTGCGAAGATGTACAAAGCAACCTTGCACTTGGAAAGGTGGAAGCGGCCTACAGCATAGTGAGGAACCACTTCAAGGAACGGAGCGCAAGATGCAATGCCATAATCAGGTATAGATGATGTCCCTGCAGAACTAATTAAAAATGCAGGAGAGAAGACATTAATTCATCTCTACAAAACCATCTGCGACATGTATTCAACAGGGGAAATTCCAAGGGACTTCGAGAAAAACATCATCATTCCTATTCCCAAGAAGAAGAGAGCGGAGAAATGCGAAAATTTTAGGACTATAAGCCTGACGACACATGCATCGAAGATACTGACCAGGATCATCTACAGAAGAATAGAACGAAAATCAGAGGAGTTCCTGGATGAAGATCAATTCGGATTCAGGAAAAGTAAGGGTACAAGGGAAGCAATACTGGCCCTTAGTCTACTTATAGAGAAGAGAATGGAGAAGAACAAACCGACGTTCATTGCATTTGTGGATTTAGAGAAGGCCTTTGACAATGTGGATTGGGATTCAATGCTTGGAATTCTGAAGGGAATTGGAGTGTCCTACAATGACCGGAGAATTATACACAGTCTGTACAAAAACCAAGTTGCTGTGATTAAATCTGGATCCAGCTGTGAAGAGGCAAGAATAAGGAAAGGAGTGAGACAAGGCTGCGCACTGTCTCCCGTAATTTTTAATGTTTACATCGAGAGAGCCATAAATGAAGTCAAGGAGAAGTGTTCTGGAGTGAAAATACACGGAGAAACAATCAGTATGCTACGATTCGCTGATGACATAGCTCTCATAGCAGAGACAGAGAAGGAGCTGAATAAGATGCTAACAACCATGGAAAGGACTATGGCCAGATATCAGCTGAAGATCAATAAGAAGAAGACTAAGATATTGGTGTGCAGCAAAAGAGAAGAGGCCAAAATCAACGTTAAACTAGGAAAACAGAAACTGGAAGAGGTGAAAGAGTTCTGTTACCTGGGAAGCAGAGTAACCAACGATGGACGAAGCAAGAAAGAAATAGTGAGTAGAATAGCCCAGGCAAAGAGGGCATTCTATCAAAAGAAGAATCTACTTACAGCAGTAAATACAAACATAGAAGTAAGGAAACAGTTCATCAGAACATACATCTGGAGCATTTTTCTTTACGGCAGTGAATCATGGACGATGACAGCAGCGGAGAAGAAAAGGGTAGAAGCATTTGAAATGTGGTGTTACAGAAGAATGCTGAAGATTAAATGGATCGACCGAGTGAGTAACGAGGAAGTGCTAAGAAGAGTAGGAGAAAAGAGAAGTCTGCTGACAACTCTAAAAAGAAGAAGGGAAAACTTAATCGGCCATATCTTGAGACACGATGGCCTGATGAAGACTATCGTCGAGGGAAAAGTGAACGGGAAGATTGGAAAAGGCAGGCCTCGTATGAGATACATGGAACAGGTTGTGAAGAATGTAAAAGAGAAGAATTACGTCACAATGAAAAGGTTGGCCGATAAAAGAATCGAGTGGAAAGCTGCGTCAAACCAATCCTAGGATTGTTGACCAATGATGATGATGATAAAGTTATTATTTCTGCTTCTTAATAATAGGTTTTTCCAGTAAGTATTCATCAAGATGTACATTCGAGGTTAAATGATATTTTTGTTGTTTTTGTCAACATATTACACAAGAAATTCAGATCTTGCAAAAAATTAAGTGATTAGATTTTGCTCACTGATTTTTATGCGCAAGAAAAGTTGATGAAACTTTTTTTCTAATGTGTTTAACTAAAGTAATTTCTGGTAGCATCATGATAAAATCTAAGAAATGCTTTATATATGAAATTATAGCGGAATTGGTTCATTGTAATCGATATCTTTTGTAATGCAGAATATTATTTTCCTTTCCCATTATGTATTTATGATGTTTAGGCGAAGTGTAGTAGCAACAATTACACCTAGACCACACAAATCTTTCAAAATAAAGTGTTTCTCACTTATATACATATTGCACATAACTCCGATAAAGTCAGCGGCCCACTTTATGGATCACTAAATATATTAAAATATTATTCTTAATATAAATATTAATTAATATGAAAATAAATATTCTTAGGGCGAGTCTATGAAGATGAGACACTGAATTCAGAAAAAATCAAATGTCTAATTAGGTTCAGTCAGAAAAACGCCCTGAGTGTCCACTTATCCACGTAGGAGTATCATTGTTTTCTTTCCATCAATTTGCAAATTGAATGTATCAATGAAATGTATCAATCACAACAGTCATTTTTAGAAATGATATGTTCACCGCCAGAAGTGAGTCTAAAATACAAAGCAAAGGTTTGTTTAAAACGTGAATGGTTTTAACTGGTTAATCTAACTGTTAAAGTTTTAACTGGTAACCTAGTGTTAACTCTCGTTCAATATCCGTGGAGTATCTATCTAAGTAATCAAAACGTAATCGCTTCAGGGCAAGAAAAGATTTACTATTACTCATTTTATAGAGAAATAAATCTCACTTGATATGAATAATTACGGAGTACCAAAGGTGGCTATTCCCTCATAAAATTGGACCCAGGAAAATGCATAATCATCTATTGTTGAAAACGAATACACACAATTTGTAGCGTTTAAAGTAATTATCACGAACATAGGTTTCCGCGGCAAAACTGATAGCAAAGGCAGTGATTCGTATCGCAGATAATATCCCAGTGGGAAATAAGGAAAATGGAAAGCCAAGCGCTGTGACCGCATGCCCACCGGAAGCGACACGCGCCTTTCGTTCGAGAACATTCAGCGTAATAATGCTAATAGAGTTGCTTTTTTTCAAAATCGCCAGCAGAAAAAGCCCACCTCAACAAGACAGGTGCACTCAGCGTAAAGTTTACCGTACCACACGAAACTTGGCGTAACGATTAATTTCGTAGAAGGCTAATGGAGGGTAAAATTATAGGTTGCTAGCAGTTTTCTCTGGTGACGACCGAAATTCGATGGGCCCCGCACGTTTGACACTCAGGCTACAGTTTGAAACATAGGAGTTATTTTTCCTAACCACAATGCTAGCTGCAAGACATCATAAAATGCGAGAATTGATATTTTAATACAAAATAACAGTTCCAATCTCAAAAGTAACAGATTCAATTATAATGACATAATTCGACAAGCTTTTTAAAAAATATCACTGGCTATTATGACTTTTCCGCAAGCTTTGTTTGAAAAATATTAGTGGCCAAAATAAGTACTCTCTACTTAATTAAGTATTGCTATCACAGTATCAAAACTCCAAAAGAAGATTCTAATACAAGCGCTTGAATTTTAATGGCTGGAGTTTGCCTGTTTTAACAAAAATACAATCGAGCTGATGTAGTTTATTCAGAAAACACGATCAAAATGATGACGATTGAAGAAACCTGGTGATACCATGCATCACTGCACTCGATCACTCACATGCACATTGTTATGCCACACGAGTGAAAGCGTAAGATTAGGCACTCTGTATTTATACCCATAAAAAAGGGAGAGACGCGGTAATCCAGGATTGAAAGATATTCGGTCATTATTTATTTTATACCACATGACATACATAAGTGTGTCGCTAGAGTAGAGTACTATAATTCGTAATGCCATAAAATGATACATTCTAATAAGCAAATATTATATTTTTCAATGAAAAAGTTATGCATAACCCTAACATTGCAAATATTTATGATTTAATAAATGTCTTAGCAGGTAGTTAGTCATAAAAATGATCATTCATTAATTTTGCAACTATAGTTTTATATTAAAAAAATGATAAACCGACGACTATGAACTTTGAAGCATTTGATCTCTGAGAACTGAATCAGGCAAACTGTAGTTAATAATCGTTTCATCTCAACTTTCTTTCATAACCAAACCAATGTTGATTTCGAGGAAGGCGAAGTCTATCGTCTATTACGTCCAATGTATTTATAGTACATTTTCAATGACTAATTTGAGAGTGGTAGTAAGGACTTAGGAGAGGTTATTTTCACCCTACTTTCGCAGGCAAAGTGTGACTAAAGACCTCATTGTTGTCGCTCCCTTCAATGAATTTCCCGGCACCATGCGTTTTGATATCATTATTCATGGCTAATTATTGGCATCATTTTGTGTGAATATGCCTTGACCCTGCCGATGTCATACCTGGGGCTCAAGTCTGTACATTTTGCGCTGCCCCCCCCCCCCTCCAGCTGAAACGTTAAAAAATCCTTCTTTTTTTTGCATACATCAACGGTTTTAGTGTAGGCCCCGTTAAGAACAGTTTTACATGGATAAGGAGTATATTTGCGAGGTGAGCTTGGAGATTATGAGTATAGTAACTTCACTATTATTTGATTTTACCCGATGAGTAGGTACTTTAATTTTAAATGAATAATAATTCATCAATACTATAATAAAATTTAGAACATATAATGTTTTGATAGGTGAATGGGCATAATGACATTAAAGGAGTGTATCTCTTTGCGGTGTTTTCCCGTGAGTGTGAAGTTCTAAAGGTCTTCCTCGAGCTTGAACTTCATACATGATGGCGAATCCTACACCGAGAGTGCCAACCGTAAGATTGTTACCGTTGTAAACATCGCGCCAGCCCTAAATCAAAATATTAAATTTTTAATTTGGAAACCAAACTTAACTTAAAACTCAAATCTTAAAAGTGGTCGGATTTCTTTTTTTGCAATAGGTACATTAAAAAACTAAGAATGGCAAATATTACTAAAATGATTTTGATGCTTATAATTAGGTAGGTTCTAGGATACCTATAATATATTTTACATGCATTTTATAATCAACAATAGAGATTGGACAAAGCTATGAAGGTGAAATTTCTGGGGGCCAATGAATACGTTTCATCCAGAGAGAAAGCGAACTAAATCTTTGCCAATCCAAAGGGGATGGAATGTACTCTATAGTGCCGGAAAATTTATAGTTAGGTGCAGAGATATGGAAACTTAAATGAATAGTTTATATTACACTGAATTGCAGAATTACAAATTTTTTATACCTTCTTTATGCGGTTAATTTAATAACCATTCTGAGTCATCTGAGTAGCTTAATATCTATCTGGTCATATGCTTTGAACGGTAAATAGTAAGAGTTAAATTTAACATCAACTTCACTATGTTTAACGTTTTTCATCCTCCGTTGAATTTCAACCTTTAATCTACAACAAAGTGGGAGCTACCTAGCCACAGGGAATTTTCAATGTGAAAATCCCGTAAATTGCTGGAAAATTCGGTGCGTGGTTTGTTTAGTGAAAGCTTGAAAGCTTCCAGAATTACCACAGCAAGGAGAAGTTCTTAATATGCCAACCTTATGCTTAAGCCTGATGGAGTTTATTATTTTAAATTAACGACATTAAAACATTGGGGAACTGCAGATTTCCTTCATTCAAGATCTCTTTTGATGATATACTCCTATTATTTACCTGAAAAAGCAAAAATAATTTGATTGCGTGGAGATCAAAGCCGATAAATGTGCGATATGAACAAATATTTAGCTTGTTGAACCACTAATAACAATGAACTGCCGCGGATTACAAAATGTATCCTAGCGTTTGCAAGCATAGTCGTTCTACCGAACTTTCTAGTCGCGATTGCTGCAATTCACAAAGTAGATTCAACTAATTTCTAGAAAAAGCTGAAGAATAAATAGTAGGTATCAATTCGGGATATTTAGATTGTTGGGAGGTTAGTGAGAAATTATTTTTTGAAGTAACAAATAGATAAAAAAGGATGGTGTAATTAAACGGTGGTTGTTTAAAATACCGCACAAATCCAAGCGGTGTAGAGCTTTATAAAAAAAATAGAATTCCGAGCGAGGCTTGGAATTTTAATTTTTTCCCTTACAACCATCTAAGTCAATTACGACTCCTACAATTGGTTTCATTCGTGAAATTTCATTAAATATTCATATACGCTGGAAAATTCTAATAGCTCTAATAATGATTAGCAACAAAAAATCAGATTCCTGAGCAGATTTATAGTAGTCGATGATGCCTCCTTAAATTTGTCCACAATATTATGTATCATGTAAAATTTGGCGGACATTTATACAATGCACTTCGATCCAAAAAGCTTTTTCCCTCCGCTAACATAAGCTTTATAAATTTGGCATACCTCCCTTAGCATTTTTGAGACCAATGTAAAGTACTGACCCTGATTTCAGCTAACTGCTTTCGCAAGTGCCGAGCTATAATTATAACTCAATGCAGGAATCATCTTCATATTCTGATTAACTCAAAGCACTTGTGCCGTGATCATGGAGACTGAAGATATCCGTCGGCTTCTGATCCGCAAGAACCTTAATAATGTTTTTACACGTATACAACTATAATAATAATTACCACTGGAAACTCCTAGGCCGGAAAACAAGGGATTAGACGTACAAGATCCTCAGCCAAAGATTTTAGCAAAGGAAGATGACATTCAACTTAATAATTTTTACTCTAAACTTAGAAGTAGGTTTCATTTATTCCACCATATTCTTTCAATGGCTAATATGCATCCAAAAAGAGGCGTAATCCTCGGTAATAACTACATACCTCCAGTAATATAGTGAGCGACCCGGGGAAAAGTGCCGCGCCTCTCTTATCCTTAATGTGTGAATTCACAACCCGCGAGGCCAAGTGCGAGGTTATCTATACCCTCACTTACGGAAACAGTCATCCACTCGATGATTGCTGCTGGCAGGATTTCCAGATTTGGCGACTTGTAGCCAAAATGGCTAATATTTTACCACAGATGGCGCCAAGTTATCTTGGCGACCTGGCGATAAATTGCCTCCCTCGTGCTCATATTTTACTCTCACCAAACACCTGGTACAGTTTTATTTTGCAGCGGTGAAATTGTTAGTACCTCTGTGCAAAAGAATAAGAAAATGTGTCCCCTAGTTCAAACATTTTCACTCTACAAACTTTATCATAATCCGTAATTCGCTCTGCAAACTAGATCATTCTCAGTAATACGACATTCATCCAAAAATTTGTGTGAAAAGTATCCGTTAGCAAACGGAGTGTGCATACTTACGGGAACTTCATATTTTTTCCCGAGGTGCGAAAATAGGCATGAGCAACACAATTATATCTATTGACCTTTAGATAAAAGATAAACTGACACAGGCAAGTAACGAAATTGAAAGCAGAGACACGACAGAATGAGTAAATATCAGATGGCCCGATCATATGAATAGCTGTCACCAGTCTTTGGTTTAGTGCCCAAGTACCGATCTGTTTAAAAAGTTAATAATACATGTAATTCATTGACTAGTGATAACTGTTGATTCCAACCTGAGTGTGATTAATAAAGTCTTCGCTTAATTGAAACGTCGTAGTTTTCAAAACGAAAAATCCTTGAAATATTGACATCAAAAAATACTAAGCGCAGATATCAACACATCTGGAAAAGTATTACTGTTCTATCTATCCTATTTAAAGGGCGTGTAAGCTTTTTTGAATTCATAAATTGTCTAGGGTTGTAAAAAATGCAGTTTCATCAGATGGATCAGCTGTATTGTGACGGTCTTTCCTCTGACCTTGACTAATTTCCCCTTGCGTTGAACGCAGGAATCAGACGCATCTCCAGTAGCCCCATATTATAACATTTGCGCCGATGTTAAAAGTGTTTCGGTTCTTCCTTTCGGTTCCAAGTTATTGAGTGACAGTAATCTGACTGTGTTTGCACAATAATGAAGAGGAGATAATCCATACTAATATATAAAAATGTAATGGTGTCTGTCTGTCCGTCTGTCTGTCGTCTGTCTGTTGCTCAATCACGCAAAAACTACGGATTGAGCTGAAATTTGGTATGTAGATAGGAAATGTGTCTGGGCAGAACATAGGCTATGTTAAAATACCCTCAGGGTCCCCAAAAGCCCCTGAATGGGCCCTTAGATGGATCCTGGCGGTCCCTGGCATTAAGTTCGGTGCAGTGGTCTCATTTTTCGCTTATTTAAAGTAGGTACTTTCATTCAAGACAGAGGGCTGGCATTTTTTTTATCGGATGGCTGAATAAATGAAGTTTCTAATTCTTTCCATCAATTTTCTATTACGCTTAGTATTTGCCTTAAAATCATATTTTTAGCTGAAAAATCTCACATTTTTATCTGAAATCAACAATAGCATATTTCCTTAACAACCAGAGATCGGCGTGAATGTCCTTTGAAAAAGAAGCTAAAAAAGAGAAACGAGTAACGGTCACCGCCTCGTGGCGTTTCTCGGGTAATGTTGAGAACTGTAAAAAAAGTTTTCTTCCCAGTACGAGAGACGGGCCACTTAGAATATGTATAGAGGTACTTTGTGCTCTCGCTGTATGACCGTTTGGTTGGTGCACCTAAACGTGATTTGAGTCGGTAGATTAGGGTAATATGAAAATAGCTAAACATTGATCTCACAATAAGTATAGAACTATGTAGTTCTATCTATCATGAGCTGTTCGGCAATGCGGATTCACTAACCCGTTCTTTAATTAAAGGGGATAACACCATAATTTATGCTTGGTACGCAATCATTGTAAAACCTTTGATGGATCACTTGAAAGTTTTGAAAAATCTAAAACTAAAGCATGAGGTTTCAAAAACGACACATTCAAGGTGAAAGCTTAAAAACGTTCCAGGTTGTCTTTCATATTCTCTAGATATTTTCATGTTTTACGTGACCCTTTTCATATTGCTTGACTTTTCCCGGTTTTCCAGGTTTTTCGGGCCTGTTGCAATCCTGCTATCTGTATAAAAATAGTAAAAATCAGAAAATATTTTAAGCTGCTAAACGAGCAATTCGCAAGGGCTCTTCGTAAATAAAATCTAAGATAAGAAAGCAAGATTCCCTTCTGTACAAATAGAACTACATCATTGTTTCTAACTTTTCGATAAATCAAACGGATATTTACAACAAGTATACTCTTCAATATATATTCTCAAAGTAGCTCTCATTGGGGCACTGCATGTATATCGCAGAACACATGCGTAGTAAACGATAGAGGAATTAAATAATTAAATAATCGTAGGAATGAAATAGACTGCACATGCAATTAAATATTTTTGGATTTTCCGTGCATGAAAGAGGACCAACAGTCACTCATCTCTCCGTGCACCTGGAAAACGGTCAGCGTTTCTATTACAACGACCACTATGTACAACATAGGTCACCAACTCCTCAAATGACCGCGCTAACAGTATTCTTCAGATAGTGGTTTTCTTACAAAATAAGTTCAATTTTTTTCACACCCGTTGAATTTCAACGGGTAGCTTCCGCTAGTATATATTAAAGAGGTGCAATCCACACCTCTTTATTTACTCTTATGAACTTATTGCAGACTGCTCGAGTCACATGAAAACTAATCGTATCATTTGATGATGCACACCATGCAAATGAGACAGTAGTCTTCACGTATTTAAAAAAAACCATTTAGTCTTACTCATTTCTTCAATTCCTCGCAACCAACAGCAAATTTCATACCCTCCTGAAGGGAAAAGTGTTGAAATTATGTGTTATTAGCTGTTAGGTAATATTTAATCTGGCATAAGTCATTTTATAGGCTGATAAAAAAGAACGTAATTTCTTCCGATGGAATTTTTGTGGTCTATGCTTTTACAGTGGACGAAGTATACACGCTTGCCTCGTATTGTCAAGGCTGATTTTCATCCTGCATGAATAACAAATCTTTACTCTAAAGACTAGAAATAAGTCTAATTTTTCACATGCCAACAGCATTACAGGAAAACCGCCTAAGATGAGAGTGGCCCATTATAGAAATCGGCAAGGAAAACAAAACGTTTAGTTTTATTATTTAAACTGCACAGAAGTAAATATACTCCAAGGGAAACTTTTATTTTGGTTCTGGTCTGAATGAATTTCGTTCTGAAAATATTTTTTCTGACTGTATTCATTATTCATTAACGCTCATCCATTTTCTAAGACTTTCCTTAGAGCTTTACCTGTTACAACATTGGCCTTTTGAAAATAATATTGAGCAACTTTTTCTAAGATATAGCTGACGATAGGATGACAACGAAGGACAACGGCCAATACAAATAGAATTACACCCTGGATTTCCACTTCCACAGTGAATTTTTGATAGAAGGGCAATCTTCAAAAGAGATTATTCGTAATATCAAATTAAATAGGTCGATTGCGTGAACCTGATATTGCGTTACCTGGATATTCAAGACTCACAGTCATTGTGTTTGCCCTCTTACACCAGATGAAACTTCTCGGTCCTGCTCCACAATAGCACTGTCTTGTGACATAGTTGTGGAGAGAAAGAGAAATTTTTCATTTCATTGGAGAGAATTCGAATCCATTACATGCAATGCATGATGGACAAAAACGCAAGTAATTTTTCTAAAGCAAAACGATTTGCTGATTGTTAGAAGAGGGTGAAGAAATGTAGCTATAATCTGATAAGGCCTAAATATTTACTGCCGTTCCTGCCGTCCTCACTCCAATAAGGTTTCTTTTCCCCCGACAAAGAGAGTAATTGCCTAACCGATGCCGAACACAAAAATCTTCGACGCATGACTACATGATAACAGCCACTGATCAGTGAGAGGAATTTGCTCAGCTGTGTCCACGTCATAAATAATGACCAGGAGCACGTGGCGACGTAATTTCGCCAGCCGCAAAGGAAAAAGATGCCTCCTGCGTTTTGCCCACCAAATACGAGCGGGAGAAAAGTTCACAGCAAGAACAACACAATGTGAAACAACGACGAGAAGGGCGCGACACTGTGAATATCGAGTCGCCCGAAACTTGAATAAGAAAAATACATTATGGTGGTAGGTCAAGCACCGAGGGACATGGTTGGAACCCTGCCGGTGGGCGAGATTTTGCAGTGGAAGCCTAATTTCAACTTGGAATTCAAATGGAAAAAAGGCCAAATAGAGCACGGAGTCCGTCGTATTAGGCATCATTCCGTAAACCTTTTTATTTTAAAATAGGCTAACCCCAACGCCAAATTTTCATATTTTGTCCTCCGCTCCTCGTAAATCTCACACACATCCAACATCTGGAAATTGTTAGCAACTAATGTAACAACAGCAATGTAATGTCAATGATCGTGAAACTAGTTCTGAGGCTCTGAGGAGAAAGGGTTAAAAAGGTTATCTCCAACACATTCTGAAAATTAGGAATTGCCTCATCGCATGCGATGGCCTGGTAACGTATTCGTCGAGGGTGGAAAGGTCAGTAGAGGAAAGCTACAGGTGACATATGAGGAGCAAGCGAAATAGGAATACAAATAGCAGAAATATGACAGTATGAGAATGGCATTTAAAATAGATGAATGGACAGCTGCCACAAACCAATTTAGGACGTACACCAATGAAGATCACCCAACTAATGATGTATCCGCATAACCTAAAGGCTCCGCTGTTGGTCATCATCCTCTTATAGCTACAATTACTGCCATGAAAAAAGTGGACCGCCGAGACCACTGTTCCATCTACGCTGCAAGTGGACGCTGTCAATCTCTCCCAAGAGAGACACCCACCTTTGTGCATTCCGGTGAACTTGTCCTTCAGGACCGTGAACTCGTAGATCTTGCCGAACTCCTCGAACATTGAACGCAGGTCTTCCTCTTCCAGGTGCCTCGGTATCTGTCCCACGAATAGCTTGATGGCATCCCTGTCCTTGGGCCCGCAGTTGGGGAGGGCCGGTGGGGCGGCGGGAGGGGGGGGTACGGGCGGCTGGTGGTGCATCTGCATTGGCTGCACCACGGACACGAGTGGAACGAGGGAGTGCGGGTGATGGGAGGTGTGCATCATGGGCGGGCCCTGAGGATGGAAGTGGATGGCTTGCATCGGCGGCGGCCCCGTCATGCACCCGGGTGACGAGGACGCCGAGGAGGCTGAGGCCGCCGCAGCCAGCTTGCTCCCGTCCGCCGCCGCGTAGAGGGATGCGGGCGACGCCATGTTGGTGATGAGCATGGCGCTCGGGGGAAGCAGTCACACGTGAGCGAGGGCGCGACTAAGAGCGGACGGGATTTATAGGGAGGAGTTTGGTTGGGAGACGAAACACGCTGAAATATATTCCCCTGGGGAGGGAAAATCGATTCTTCCTATCACCCACAGAGTGTGCCACCACCTCAAAGACCACTAGGCAGGGCTCCAATTGCACGCGAGGCCATGGCAACTTCTCGTCTCCCGAAACACTGGGCTTGAAATTCGCGCGCCCTCGAACTCTGCGGCTCGGCGCAATACCACCGCCCACGGAGAGAGAGAGTGTATTTTTTTTCACTTCACCCACGACGCTGCGCCGCGGAACACGAGGGCGACACACAAACCCGCTACGGATTTCGCGGCGTCATTCACTAGCACGGACACACTCGTAAACACACACTGACCCCGGCGGCACAAAACCCAGGCGTTGTCACTGAATCAGGCGACGAGTCATCCAAAATAACGCCCGTAAATCCCAGAGGCGAGCGGCAGGATGACGATTCGCACGGACGCGAGGGTAGGCGATCCCGCTGCCTCCGCCGTATTCGGAAATGATTGCCGCCTGCGATCCAACGAGGAGCGGTATTCTTTTATTTATTTCAAAGGAGAAGTGGCGGAAGGGAGAGAGGATGTACCACGTTGAGGGAGTGGGGTGAGAGAAAGAGGGGGGAGGGAGAGGGCGATCGTCGTGGAGTGGGGGATTGTGGAAGAGGGCTATCTGGGAGTGGCAGGGGGAGAAGTTGAGGAAGGGGGAGGTGGTCGGTCAGGGCGGCAGGTTCCCTAGGCAACGGGGAGAGAAAGGAGGACGGGGGCAGCTCACCCCCACCCTTTCTCCTTCACTCAAGAACGCACACTCAAAACAAACTCTACACGAACGGCGCGGCGCGCGAAACCAGCGCACGATTAGTCCACACCGAATCCATGCGCGCACGAAATAAAACAAGCGATATCGAATGGATTACGAAAAAAACAGCAGGAACGTATACGCTCGACGCGAGGATAGAGAGAAGTAAAAAACTAGGTATTTGTAGAGGAACTGCGATCGGGAAAGAAATGCGAAGAACGCGCTCGCGGGAGAGGAAGACGTGTTTTTAAAGCGAGGACGTGGCGTATCGGACGCTTTTCCCTTGAGCGAGGATGGTGGGTGCCTGATGGATTCGCAGGGGGCGAGTGGCGGAGACGCGAGCCACCGTCCCCACCGAGCAATAGCAAAACCCAAACTAGGGAATGACTATCGTCCGCTACTCCTTTTCCCTCTGCCCTCCCCCCTCATATCGCAACCCCTCTCCTGCACCATCTCCGTCCCTCACCCCCGAATTCGTTCCCCCTCCCGTAAAACCCTCCCCCCTTGCCTAACTGCACGCGCACTTCCACGACCCTCTGGGTCCCCCGCTCAGAGCTGCCAACCCCCGTGCGTTCATACGATCATCCCCCTCACAACCGCCCATAGTGGTCCCTACCCCCCACCCTCATTCCCCCTCGCACGCGTGATAGAAGGACTGGAAATGGGAGGGAGGGATTCGAAGCGTTCCCCCCTCCACACCTCTCCCCTTCCCCGTATAGTATTCCCTCCCTCCATCCCCCTAACCACTGTCCCGACCCCCAAGGCCTCCCTCGCAAAGCGACCGGCAGCTGACTCACCAGACGCCGAGGTGATGGGCGTCTAGGAGTTCCCTCTTGTTTAGCCCCCTCTCTCCCTCTCTACAACACCCGCCGATCTAACCCTCGGCTACCCCTCCTAGCCCCCAACCCTGCCAACTACCAGCGGCGTTGGGATAGTGGAGGGAAGAAACCCGTATTGTTTCACAACACAGTGACGAATGGTGTCCCATTTTAATTAATCGATACACATATCGGAACAATCCCGAGAAAGACAGGATAGTTGTTTCGCGGGTCGTCATCGTCATTTAAGTGCATAAGTAGAACGCGGCACACTCACGACAATACCCTTCTCGGCAAGCCAAACGAAAGCCTTGGTAAGGGAGTGTTCAGTAAAAAAAGAAACAATTTTATTTAAACGATAATGGGACTCGATTTCGTGAGTGTTTTACTCAGTGGTACGCATTTTCATGCTGCTATTTAGTCTCTGCAGCTCACTCATACAGAGTACTAATCCCAATTTAGTCATTTTTTCAACAAGCATGCGGCATGTAATGTTTTACATGTTTAGAAATACGTAACTATTAAATGAATACTGTTTTGGAAAATGAGGAAACGATGAAAAAAAGTACCTTGTTTGGTAAAACATAACCTGTGAAATTTCAAGTATCGTAGATCAATGAGAAACGCTTGATGAAATTAGCAACAGTACATGTCATGTGCTTAAACGATCGCAAGTTCTAAGTCGACTAATTTCAAATCAACAACCCCAATACCACAAATAATGGATATTTTCAATAGCTATGTGTGGAGACGAACAAATCCATCTCATTGACGATTGCGGAAATAATTCAGTAGGATCCACGCCTTTAAAAGAGCGAGAGGAACTTCGGGTAAAATTGAATGACAGCAATTATGCTGAGGAATGAAATTGCCCGACTCTACCCTAAATGTGACATTGGCCTAATCTGAAAAGCAAGGCACCCCACGGAGTCGAGTTCGAGGACCTGCTGGACACACAACGAGTAAGATGAACGAAGCGTTAGCCGGGGGCGACCCTAGAAGCATGGACGAAAATGTTGCCGGCATTCGAAGAGCCCTCAGCTTCACCCTGCGCTACTCCCATCAGCAACCATCCCTCTCCCCCTCTTTGGGACCCCGCTCTCCCAGGGTGTTCCCCAATCCCACCCACCTCGGCCCTCTAATACCTCCCTCACCCCCTTCACATCCTCCCCGTCCCCATCCCCCACAGATGCAACTCCTCCCGCGTAGCAACGCTCCCCCAACGCCGGCAAATATCAGCCCCTGAGCCAAGAGAGCAACCCCAACGAACGCAGATACGTCCTGCATCCACCCCCACGATCGTCGCCCACCCTCGTTTCGCACCCTGCGCTCCCCCCTTCTCCCCGCCCACCCACCACTCTCTTTCTTCCACGTATTCCGTCCATCCCTTTCTTTTTCTCCCCTCGTCCCACTCGAGCTTCGACCTCATTCGTCCTGATTGTGCTTAAGGGAGTAGCAATGAGGAACGGATCCATCAATCCGGCGCAGCCGACGCTAGAAAACAGTCATTTTCTCCACAGTGAAAACGATCACTAGCATGGACATTAAATGTATTAATGTACAATGCTTACTCGCATACAAGCAGATGTCAAAAATACGATTCCAGAACCTGATTAATGGCTACTTTTTAAGAAACGAATTTGTGAGTATCCATGACATTTAGGGAGAGGTTTCACCCGTACATCTGGAAGGCGTTCTCAGGTCAGGAAAAACCACCACGATATCTTGCAAGTGGAAGAGAGTGAGTAGAGAGGTGCTGAAGTGAGATAATGTTAGAGCGGTGTGACCTCTCGCTTTACTTTAAGAGTTGAAGTTGGATCAATTGCCCCTTCCATACTCTCGTCTACATCCCGACTCTTTCGACAGAACGTATTGGCATTCGGAGCAGGAAATTTTGCCCCTAACAGAAACCCTTATCTAAAGCATAGTAAGAATAAAAATCAAACGTAATTGTAAAGTCTTTGTAAGTTATTTTGTAGGAATTAGGTTAAGAGAAAAGAAACATCGAAGTTTGTTGATAGAAATAATATAATAGAAGGTATGTGATGTTTTTGCCAATGAATAGCAAAATAAAAGATTGATATAATCGAAAGGTTAATGTTTCCTGGGTTTGAATAATACTACCATTTTGGTTTAAAGGAACTTCACCCAATATTGTATGGATCCATGAACTCAGAGGCAAATCCCAAAATAGACACATCACCTATTCCCGAGGCAGGATTTGGACCGTGACCTTAGCACGTTGCCAACCAAGCTACCGCAGTCAACTATTAGGCCTACGATGTCGCAACTAATCAAATAGTACCAGCTGCGTGCGGCTTTCACAGCACAACAGCCGAGACCCATTGTAGCGAAGTCCTCAGTTTTGTTCATCTGGTTTGCAAACGTTAAAATTTGCGCAATTAATGTCACCGCACACCCACATTCATATCTTAGGATTCCTAATTTTATGAGGAATGTCCGTGTTGAATAACTGTTTCAGATAGCAGATTCATCGCTGATCAAGGAGAATTTTTCCAATTTGATAGCAAGTTCTATTTGCTCTTAATGCATACGTCAAATGAAAGCCATCATGCCACAAGGTAATTGACCATTTCCTTTGAAGAGTGTAAGATGACTACAAATAGGAAAGGCACGAAATATCTTTAAAATCCCAACATTCTCAGCATATTTTACGCCCACGGAAAACGCATAAAGATCGAGTATTTCCATAAAGATAAACCTACCCCTCAGATTTATTTGCCAGATGGTTCAACACGCGGATAGGAAGGCACGACCCAGAACATACATTACAAATGCCTCGTCGAAATATCCATGAATTCACTGGAGCTTTCGGGCGTGGAAATATGAGGAATGAAAAAAAAAAATTCCAATGCTAGCGAGCAGGGAACGAAATCCCTCTCCTCCGCGATGTCTTCTCCTGAATCTCCGCCATGACTTTGTATCTACCTCCAACGTAAAATATAGCTAAACGTGAGGAGAAAAGAGTGTTCCGAATGGACTGCGAACATTTTTTTCGACTGAGAGAATCTAATTTTGTTCCTCACGGACCGGAACTCGAATTACCCCACCGGCCCACCGGTCTTCGCCGCTGGTCTTTCATTCGATTCCTCTTCCCCAGTCTCTTTATCCCCGCACTACCATTCTCTTCTCCTCCCGCACTTTCTGCTCCCTCTACCGTCCCACCCTTTCCCTCTCCTCCCTCCCTCCCATCCCATTCTCCCGGCGTGGTCTCTCCCTTCCGTCCACCAATCCACTCGATATATCTGCCTCCACCTCTTTCCATGTGCTCTAGTAAAAAGTTTAGACAGGTTTACTCAATGAGGCCAGGATAGAAGTATACGCCGCCGGCTGCACCACACGAGAACTAGTTTGCAAAGCGGAAAATGTGGCATCCCATTTTCGAAAGGATGCGATACCATTACTTTAAAAAATAGTTAAAGAGCTGGTGGATACCAATTTTGAAGAGAAAATGTACTTAATTTCAAAGAAAATAGAAAAAGTTAGAATTTTTCTGTTTGCTTCGAATTCTTTTTTTGACCATTTCACCACGACGTTATAAAAAAAATAAATTGGTATCTACTTCATCGTTGGGATAAAATTAAATAGCTACCCCAAATATATGTTGCATCGGGGGTCGTGGCTACAGACCGGAGGATCCCAGGTTCAATTCCCGGGCAGAAGCCTTTCTGAACACCCCCACCTACAATTCTCGCGATTCGATTTTATGTGTGCCAGAACTTCGTAGGTGACCCAGGGAAAGGACCCGCCCCCCCCTCTACCCTGAATTTGTGAATTTCACACACCAATAGTCTTTACAGAGAGAGCTCTACCCTCACCTATCAAATCAACATTCGGGTTGAACATTGTGTGAGTGAATGATATGTAGTATCACACAGATCGAACTCTGCATTTGCCCCAGCAAGATCAACCTTCCGAAACACAAAACTCCTTCACAACTTCTTTTAAGTCAGAGGTGTAAAAATTTCAGATAAAGCATCTTCTAACAACAATTTTTCCCTTGATATTTAATCTATTTAAGTTTCCGTTTTTAATATAACTTCAATCAATGAAATAACCAATCGACGTATAATATCAAGATATCCCAGTCACAGCCAGTAAAAGAGAATTCATTAACACCTGCGGAGTTGAAATCTCTTCGTTACTTTATTCTTGTTTGTATCGGACAGATACCAATTTTCAATCAGACAGTCCTCCACAATCAGACAGTCTTCCTCAATCAGACAGTCTTCCACAGGAAGACAGGACTGACAGATAAGGTAACTGTTAGTCTGGCAGGTATCAAGCCCAACGACATTTGATATACGCCCATATGCAAAGAATGGAGTAAAAAGTGCGTTTTCCTATGGCCTTCATAGGTTTTGAAAAAATATCTAAAACCCGCAACATTCCACATGAGTGATCAAGCTGAGTGCGTCAAACGAGAATAAATACACCTTGAACATGGAATCCTGGAGTAAATAGCAGAGCGCATCAAAAGAAATGAACATTATGAAGATAATCATGTGTAACTTTGAGGATTTTTTGTACATATCCATGTTATAGGAAAGAACATTTGAAAAAATTTTAAAAAACTGATAAAATGCTTGAGGGGGCAAGATTGTTCAATGATTCTAAATCCATTGGTAGATGAGATACGGTAGTTAGCTTCTCAAAGAGGCATAATTAGAGAGGAAGAAAGTATTTTCTAGTAGTAATGCGGAAGGAGGCGACCGACACTTGAGGTAATTTGCGACATTAAGGATACGTAGGTATTTCGGTAGATGCTGGAATAATTCAGGGAGTGATAGAATGATGAAAGAAAACTAGCGTCGGCATTAGCCACCTCTTAACGAAAGGTGCCAAGGCCTAGGGAGGGGTCCATGGTTTTACGTCCCACTCAACGGATGGGGTAATAAAGCTGAAGTGATCTCCACAAAGTACTCAAGTAAGGTCCAACATACCGATCTTAGTCACTACCGGGATTTTAACCTGGGATGGGAAATCTCTAGGAATCTTCTCTCTCTAGGAAAGCTCTAGGAAACACAGCAAACTAATCCTTGAGATATTGTTAATACTGATGAGGGTAAGTAAATAATGCACTTACACAAAATATATAATTTATTCACTCACGACCATTCTTAGCGTAGCTTAGCATCATCTTCAGCGTCCTGAAGATGATGCTAATCATCGAAACCATGGTCGTGAGTGAATAAATTATATATTTTGTGGAAATGCATTGTTTACTTGCCCTCATCATGAAGGAATTTCACGCAGTCAAGCCAGACACCGTGAACTCCATATTGTTAATACTGTTTCAAGTCGGTTCTTTGGAGATGATAAGCATGTAATCAGTCCAAAATGAAAGTATTCGACCTATTGCCAAGCAAATAAGCCAAAACTAGATATTAGCATCCAACCGACAATATTTTCAAACAAGGAGGGTTAAGTAGCTCAAGGTAAGCCCTTTAATAGTCTAGTCGTATATCCTACTATTTCGCTACAGATACACCTTCCCTCTTGTTAGTCTAAACGCACCCTCTTCATTTGAAAGACATCGAGCTGTCGAGTACTTTACGTTTCCGACGAAGAGAAGGAATTTTGGCACATCTACGGAGGAATAAAGCTTTCTTACCCTGTCTTCCACTCGGCCAACATAAGGGTGATTGATATTCTCTCTTTTTCACTAGCTATTCTCCTTTTCTCATTCGTTCGGTTTCATTACTTCCTCGGGAGAGCATCGTGATTTATTTCATAACGTTCAAGCCCTCATCCAACTCTATTAGGAGTAACACGTAAGGAGATGGATTCAAGTTATGGAGGTTCGCGACTGGAAAAAGTTCTTCAAGTCCGTCAGCTGAAGTCGAGGAAAAGATGAAAACAAAAATCAAAGAGGGCGAATGGAATTATGTTTCACGTATTCATTGAGGAGGGAAAATGATGTGGACAAAAGAGCATTCGATACACACCTCTGCGGAAATAATAGCTTGTTAATGTTAACATGTATATTCCAGCAAGAGGAATTGAATACATGATAAGAAATACAATTACCACATTCTCTTCAGTTTTGAAATGGCTATCAAACCCTGATGATTATAAAAGCCATGATATTAGAGCATTGCATAGCCAAACTATTATTCGCGAAAGGTGCTAAGATATGGGTAAAGAAAAATAATTTGTATGCCTAATGCCTAATTCCTTAAGTAACGGGTCAATATTGACGCTATGGATTAGAAAATACTTGCCGAAGCCGATTCGATTTATTTTTTATATTTTAATCAATACTGTCTATTTTCCTATATTGATTTCGTTGTATCAACGAATGAAATGATTTAGCGACGATGAATTATGGAAAATACAGTTCCAACAAATGAGCACGAGTGCGGGGTTATAGATTTTTTCGCGAGTGAAAAAATTAAAGGCGGCAGCGGGGGACAGATATGAGGTCCGGCGGTGAAACGAGATAAAGGGAAAACGAAATTATTCCACGAGATAAAAGCTTGACACAACCGTCCTCGCCAAAGGATTCAAACACACACGCCGGGCACAATGGCGACCGGCCTTTCAATGCCTGCCAGATGAGAGGGGGACAGGGAAAGAGAAAGGACTCCCCCACTCCTACATGCATCACTCAAAAAAGAGTCAATAATTCACGGAATACACTATTCCGCAACCACACCAGCATCGGTAATGAGTCCGACAATACACACTCGGCCCCTTTAAGAGTCCGTAGGCATTGAGAACACTTCACTCGCCCCGAATTAAGAAATTATTAAAAAACCACGACCGAGAGAGGGAATATTTAGCGCGAGGAAATGGTGAGAGAGAAAGAGCACGGAAGGGGACTCGAGAAGGATTGAGGAAAGGGAAGATGAGAAGGAGAGGGAGGGGCGACGGAGGAAGAGAAGGGGGTGGAGGGATCGAGAGTGGGGAAAGGGGGAGGGGGTTGGCAATCAGGACCATTAGGGCTGGGCGACGCACAGCTGGGCCGGGGGAGAGAGCGACGCTGGGAGGGGGTGGAGGGAGGAGGTTTCGGGAGAGGGGATGGGGGATGAAGGTGAGACGCAAGTGCACGGAGGGGACACGGGATGTGTGGGGAAGGATTTTAGACAGCGGAGAGGAGAACGGAACTGGAGGAGTCTGGTTGGGTGTTAGGAGAAGCCAAGAGTGGAAGAGGATCAATAGGAGCAAAAATACAGGCCCTCGTCTTCGGTGGCGGTAAGGTCAGTGTTCAAAATAACTGTGCCGAAGTAAGGTCTCGTAGTGGAATCAGCGATCAAGTGAGCCGGACTGAATATGAGACGAATTATTCATGCTTACATGAGGAACTCGCACCCACTCAGTACTCAGCACGCTCCCAGACACGAATCAGGTAGGTAATAACTTAAATGATTAACAATGTAATTTAAGATTTCCGTAAATGGGCAAAAATTTAAGCCCTTTTATATATTCCGAGATGGGCTGATTCACATAACATATACATTCCACTCAATTCTTGCTGCTTGACACTTTAAGGAAAAACATTTTACGTCGAATGGAAATGTTATGCTGGAAAAGTCTTTGTTGGCATAGCATGTAATTCAAGCTGTAGTTCATTCTCATGGTGTTCTAATTTTTCGTTGCCTTATCGTATTCCTGTATACTCGGCATTTAAATATCCTCAACAAAATACTAATGTATTAAGATTCGTACTCTTGTGACCCAAAGTTCTGATTCATGTCGGTGAATAATAATGGCTAAAATATATGTGAACAAGATCCTCACTCTCAGTCATTTTTTTACAAATGTACAAGCGATTTCGCAAGACTTATTCAACAGCCCCGAGGAAACTAACCAACGCAGAACCCATACGTATTCTAATGATCTGGATCTTAAGCCTCGAAATCCAATCGAAACACTGTGTACATCGGAGAACAGAAAATTTAAAATATTTACATCCAAAATATAATGCAACGAGAAACAATGAATATATAAATTCAATTCCTAAGCACATTCATTCATTGGTATTAAATAATTTAAAAAATACTATGCAAGACTGGATGACCGTTATCGCCAACGTGTATTGCATAGACACGCAGGCGAGGAAAGGGAAGGAATTCAAGATAGGAGAAGCCAGGAAACATAAGTGTAGGAAGGTTCAATAAACCGGCCAGGTCTACATATGACCAACCTTAAGATACCAACCATCACACTGGTTGCAATAGCTGTTGATTGTTTCAAAAAGCCAGCCTAAAAGAACTAAGAAAAATATAATGATATTTTCCGAGAAAAAGAAGTCTGATCTGAATAGCGTAGACGAAATTCAGTTTTTCAGAAAAATGTAAGCAAATTAGTAATCATTTCAGAGGGATAATCGTGATAGCCAAATATATTGATAGCAGAGAGCTCCAACAGAGATTGAATAACAGTTCCCTGAAGACAGCCCTGTGTAGAGACGCTTAAGATTTCAAGACTTCGAAAGGCTTTATAAGGAGCGTGGTGCTACATGACTGCGAACCCTAAACCCTTGGGAAAGGTGATCAGAAAATTTGTAGGGGAGTGGGGGTACAAAGCCTACCGTAACCACTAAAATCTGAATGTATCTGGGAAACGATAGGAATAAACAACTTTTCAAGCCCATGTCTTTCAAGTCATTGATAATAATAATATGCTTAATTGTATTCTTGTTACTTTTACATATTAAAAGTATTCATTAAGAAAAACTCTTAATGTTTTAGCAGTCCCTACTCACATTCAGTGATCGCAGGATTCTCCGGTCCTCAAAGATATAGGCCAAGTTTCTCGCTTGTATCTTTACTGTGTCAAATATGTGCTCGAACACATTACGATCCATTGAAAACAAATGTCTTCATTTCGTTGTTAAAGGTAAGAAAATAAAGGTTACTCAGTATACACTTTAGAAGAGTAAAGACTGAATAACTAGGCCCCTGAAGTAAAAACGCCCCTTTCTAATCAAATATAGATAGAATTCCTTAAAAATTGATCGCTTTTCATGTTTTTTTCTTTTATTCAACAATATTATAGCTAGTTTAAAAGCAGTATTTCATATACAATTAAAATAAATTCCTATAAGATACATATATGTATTCTAATATAACGGTCAGCATTTTTGAATTCTGTTATTACACATAAATGCAATTATTTTTCTTTGAGAAATGAACATAAGTAATGCTCACTGTCATTCTTTCTCCAGGTAACCAGGTTAGTAATAATTGACAGATTCACCGCTTTTGCATCGTCAGTCTGTCCGTCTATCGATTAATGAGCAAATAGTTATGATACTAATGTTAATCTCTACTATTCTGCTGCAAGTGCTAAGAAACTCTATGGAGTTATGTTTTAAAATTTTCAGAAACTGCGGCAAGGTGATACTTGATTTTTCAGAAACACTTTAAGCATATCATAACACAATAGCTGATAAAAACCACATTAATGATCGCTTAGGTCTGGGTGGGTAAAAGTGAAGCATGGGTAAGCCTTCGCATAGTTCTATATTCCCTCTGAATGCTTAAACCATGGTTTTAGAATTACGTACAAGCCACATCTTCTCGGCATATGTGAGCGGTATTTTCATAATCAACACTAGAAAATCGAGAGATTTTAATAATACACATACTAGTGGCTCAGTGTGTGCTGTTTTATGCCATTATCTCACGATCACATTTGCAGATGCTTACATAATTCGACAATGTTGCGGTAAAGAAACAGCTGACGGCTAAATTACACTCACTCAACATTACTTCCATGAGTTATTACTAGATTAAATTTATAAAATACTCACCACCCAGTTCTAACCACAGCAAAATTTGGATGTACCTACAGCGTCATCCTTCAAAGGTCCGTTAGGAGATGATGCAATGAGGTGACACTGTAAAAAGAATTAATTTCAAATGATTCCTAGTATGTCTACTGTAGTATATTAAGTATGCATATTAATTACAGGGTATTTACAGTATTCCATCGAATAAAACAAAATATTCCCTTTCTTTTCCCACTTTTTCTCATTCTCGAAGTATAATACTAAAACTTAGAATCATTTCAAGGCAGAGCTTATACCAGGAGCATGCATCTCTTAGGCAGAGAGGCGTGAATGATTACAGCTGCAGAGCTGTGAAGACTAGAAACATCAGAAAAGTGGTGTTACAGAAGAAGATGAAGATTTAATGGATCGGCCCAGTAACAAACCAAGAAGTTCTAAGAACAGTAGAATGAGAGAGAAAGCTTTAAAAAGAAAATTGAACAACCTAATCGGCCGCATCATTATCCTACTCTCATAACTTTAGACATGGTGGCGTGATGAAGAATATAATCAATCGGATAGTGAATAGAAAGAGTGGCAAAGGAAGATGAGAATAGAAGAAGTATGAGAGTTAGAGCAGTATATTTGATCTAAGGTTTCCGCGGCGTTCCTTGTCGTTGAAATCGGCTTTCGGGCGTTCCTCCGCGTCCGGGCGTTCAGGTCAGATCTTCTGACCTGTAGACGCCAGCAGGATGGCTGGAGAAACTGTGGTCGCCAAGACCCAGACGCGGAGGAACGCCTGAAAGCCGATTTCAACGAATTACAGCAGTTAGTGAAGGATACAAAAGAGAATAATCAAATGCATATGAAGACATTAGCTTATATGAGAACTTAGTTGGGAGCTGTGTTCGACAAATCCTAGGATTGATGACTAGTGATGACGACCATCAACTCATGCTTGCATTCAAAAATATGTTTAAACATATGTGCGAAAAGATATTTTTCCATGGCATAAAAAAGTAAGAAATATACAGGAAGACAGTTTTTCGAAATTTCTAAAGATAACATCGAATAATTAGTGAATTACAATACCTATTACATTTTGGTTTCTGCCAATCAGGTCATTTATTATTTCAAAATTGTAGACAAACTTGGCAAATATAGCTTGGCATCTACAATTCACATTCATTATGACATATGCTACACAGCTCTCATGTTACCCGGACAGAAATGCAAGATGACGGCTGCTTAGTCAACAGATTCGGCCTTTATTTCACCCTCCCCAATTTCGGAAGCTTGGCATTCCATGAATACTTGCCGCGTAATACCGCGTGCTCATTTCACTCTCCACACAAAGTTAACTGGAACCTTGATGCCTGATAGCAGCTAATTGGAACACTTTCGAATCGATTGATAATTTAAAGCGTGATTGGTCGGTACAATGAATACCGGTTGCTCTGTGCCTTTCATTCACTAAACTGGAATATAATTTTTAACCATTCTTTTCAACCAGGAATAATAATGAAAAGATTAATTTTCACCGATCTCCATAACACAATTCTCCTTTCCTTTTCTCACCCCCAGAGACTAGATAGATCAAAATGTCATGGCAAAATAACGCATTTACGGGTGTTAAGAGATTTCATAAATTTCAATGCCGCTTGATACAGTTAAATCAATCCTGCATAGAATATCGCATATTCACGAGTACTTTCTAAATTTGCGAGCAAAAAAAAATAATAGATAAAAACTGAGGAATGTAGACATAATATTATAATAGACAAAATGCCAGCCAAATAGCTTACCAAGTGAATTCCTTGCTTTAATATAATTACAGGCTTGTAGAATCGGTACATCTTAAGGTCTACTGTATTAATTAATTTCATTTTCAATTTCACCAAATTTAACGTTAACATAATAGATACGTACAATCAAGAAAAGATTTGATAAATGCTGCTGAGTTCTTTACATTACTAAAGATTTGTTTGGTGGGCAAGAAAACGGTAAATTCACAAACGCGTCATTAAGAAAAACAGTTTATGGCAGTAAATGGTTAATCAAATGCTCTAGCATTTTCAAAGGAGCATTAATATGCAAGCAAAAACTACAATATTCCGTGGCAAAGGAGTTGTTTACGGAGAGATATGCATCGAGTGTGCATTGTTTTAATTACTGGAATTGAGACATTTATTTCCCCTGCCACACACCCTCGAGGTAGCTTGCAGGGTATGTCGTAGATATAGATATATATTGCTCCATTATTTGAGTGAAATTTACATATGATCTTATTCGAACAAAGAACAATAAAAAAATGAATTCATCAAATTTTTATTTCCTACATAAGATATATAACCATATTTAGAGAGTGAATAATTGGTTTTCATTAAATCAACAGTTATTAGAAAGAGAGAATGTCTTCCAGTGATAAAGCAAAATAAAAGTTCATCACCAAAACCATCCACAACCGAGGAACATCATTATTAAAGGGAGAGGAACTTTCAAATAGTAAAACTAAAATGCTAAAGTTTTTTGTGATACATCAAATAATTCAAAATAAGTTATGTAGAACTCATCAACACCTATTGAAATCTCCCAGGCACCTATCTTTTTGCCAAACCCTTCGGCACCGTGCAAAGACAGAGACGACACAAAAATCAATCATGAGTTCAAGAATAAAAACAAGCATGAGTTCATGGGTCAACGATTGGAAGAGAACGCTAATGGAAATATGACAACGAAGGCATGAGGAAAGTCGAGATTAAAGCGACCAAAGTAGCAGAAATACGGTTACAGAGGGAAAGGGATGGAGAATGATGAGTACCTACCACAAAGAAACAAAGGAGGAAGAAGAGGAACAGAAGGGAAAGGGACTCTTTTGTCGACATTAATCCAGAGAGGCGAGTGACACCGATACGACGACTATGATAAGGAGCGTCGCTTAATTGCGAGTTGACATCTTGGCCACGTAAGGTAGCCTGCCCTTGGCGAGGCGCACATGACGTTCAACCATCCTTACTCCTCTTCCACTTCCCTCTCCCCGCTTTCCTTGTCGCTCACCCGAGCCATCCCTAACCTCCCTGCCCTCTAAATCTGTCCTCCAAACCCTCTCCCACCTTAAAATCCTCGCTCTACCATCCATGCTCCCTTATCCCCACCCAGTCCCTCTCTCTCTCCGCATGTCTCGTTTTCGACGCTATCAAAGTTCCCCGATGCGAATGGAGGCCCATTGTTGCTTTGCCGCGTTCCTCCAAAACCACGCCAAGGCACACACACGTGTAGACATAAACACACGCCCAAGCGAGATAGTGGAAGTGTCGTGGAGGTTTGTGGGGAAAACAGTGGAACTTAGATAAGGGAGAAAGGATTTGGAAGCCAAGGGATTTTTGGAAAAAAATACGAAAGAAGTGAAGAATGTAGGATCAGAAAATACAGAGAAAGCGAAGAGATGCAGGCACTATGGAAAAAGCTGTTAAACGGGATTCAGGTCGATGCGCAACTTTTCGGGGCCAAAATTGAATTTTTATGTATGCACAATGTCAGTTCATTGGTGCATCCCAGCTGCAGGTGAACCCATGTGCAGCAAGTCTGAAACAAGAAAGCTGGAAAATTCAATACCATTTTAAGATACAATTTCATATTACAAATCAATCCTTTGATATGAAACGCACTGAAACTATTTTGTTCATGAAACAGTGATGATGGACAACTAAACTATAAATATATATATTGATGTGTATCCATTAATAGGTATCGCAATATAACAATTACCAGTTAATCCTATAAGATCTTTCAAATCAATCCGCTTCTCATCCAATCAAATTTTTCATATACAATGTAGAAATAACTGAGGCTCTACAGAGCAAATTTAATTGTTGTACACAAATTTTTCAATAAGAAATACAACCTAAATAGTATGCAAGCGAAACACTAATATTGAAAAACCGCGGATCGCTAAATGTCCGATTTTTTCAGCGTAAAATATGCGTAGGAGCATGAACTAGATAAAAACACGAGATCATAAATAATAATAGTGATCAGTTTTGAATATATGCGCAAGTTTTCTCTAATCTATGAAATAAGTGTCCCCCGCCATGCATGGCCCAGGATCACTAACGTAAACCATGTCTCAGACCGCCCATTCTGCGTGTACGGACGAAGAATTGAAGGAGGAGGAACAAAGGAGGCAGGAAGAAACAAGAGAAAGGGTGTTGAGAGATGAATCTGGAGGCCATGGGAGGGAGATAGGGAGGAGTGAGAGGAAAAGACGAAAGAGGATATGTAAAGTGAGACAGTTAAGAGGAGTTGTGGGGGGTTGGGGTGGCATGGAGAGAGGGGGGGAGCTCGAGAGGGGGCAAACGGTTTTGGGAAAGGAGAGAAGAGAGAGTTCCACTCCCTCCATCGATTCCAACCTAGGACCACTTCGCCCCACCCCCTTCCCATAACATTCGTTCCGCGCCTACAACCGACCCGCTTGCTATTACTTCCACCCTTTCCCTCCACCCCACCCGACCCTTTTTTTTATCCATTACATACGCTCCTCCTTACCCTCTCTCTCTCTCTCTTCATTCCATTTCATTCCCCCTCTCCCTTAGCATTCCCCCAACCACCACCCCTTGTCCCTTTCCTCCTTTGTCCCGTGCACACACACAGGGACACACGAGCGCATACAACAAAAAACCTTTCCCCCTCCGCGTTACCCACACCCCATCCCGCCCCCTCCCTCCCCTCCCCACGCCCCCGCTATGTGCCCCTCACCCCATCTCGCGTTTCTCTCTCCCTTCCCCCCAACCCCACCCGAAGGGTACGAACGTAACCGCTCCCCACCCCATCGTAGGTAAACCCGCGCGGGGTTGCCATGTCTGCCACCTCGCGGACATCGCAACAGCGCCCTCCCTCTCTCTCTCTCTCCCTCGGTCGACAATCGTCCAACCCCCTCACCCCTCCCCTGCCCTTCAGCCACCCTACTCTCCCCACAGTGTGCGATGGGAGCCCTCCTGCGAGAGCAGTTCAACCCCCTCCCTTTCCTCCCTCCTTTCTCTCTCTCAATCTTCTTCCCCTCCTGAGGGAGGGGGGAATAGAAAAAGAGGATAGACTGGTTACGCAGGCAGCCGGCAGGGATGAACACGTGATAGGGACGCGCGGGATTGAAGAAACGGTATGTCGTCATCAGTACGTACTCTGTACCAATTCAATGCGGAAGTGATACCTAACTGGTAACATAATAATGGCATACTCTACTCGGCATACACGATTGCAGAGTCTTTTTTCGCAAACTAATGTATTTCATTCCATCAAATGGATTAATTAGAATATATGGATAGCTAAATTGTCTTACAAAGAATGGCAGATAAGTACATAAGTCTTTAGCAAAAACTATACTGACAGAAAAACTATATGCACGTCATTAATTCATATTTTCAAACATAATACTCAACAATTCACAAACGGCATATGGTCCGGGAAGTTTTGGTCTGATAAGAACAAAAAAATTGGAAAACAATTTCATTCTCTTGGCGCGTTTAGGAGAAAAAGTGGCCCAAATGGCGACATACGTACGCGTTGAAACTTGATAATGTTTTATGCCTAAATAGTTGCCGGGGGAAAATGCATCCTCTGGAACAGTGATAGCCGCATACACCGTCGTTTATTTCGTCACACTGAAAAAATGTTAGACACTGATTAATGTAATAGTTTAGCTTTCCGCAGCAAAATGTTCCGGTTGAGCTTGGATTTTTTAGCTAAATGAAACTGTAATTTTATTATATAGAAAATAAAAATATCATGTACCTTTAATGGAAGTATTTAAGCGATTTTAATGTAAAAATGCGTTGAAGGAAGATAAGCCATACGGCAAATCAGTCAAAAAGTACATCGTACCTTAACACCGAAATTCGTTCCGGTGGCATGTTGGTGATACTAATGGAGCGTTTCCACATCGGCGGAATTTCAAGACCGTCCCACGCTTAAGACCACTTTATACTGGAAGGGGATGAATCAGTAGTTTACGGCAGGAAGGGTATGAAAAAAAAACTGGCTTCGCCATTAGCCTGCTAATAACGAAAGGTGCCAAGGGTTCTTCAGCTATACATCCCATCCAACGGACTGACTACTGAACTTGAATTTACATCCAAATAGCATCTTTCATGGATCGGTATTCAATCGGAAACTATCGGTTTCTGCGTCGATCCAAAACCGGCTATCGGTTAGGAAGTCAATACTCTCATCAACCCGACCCCTCCAACTTCTTATTTCGATCTGAGGTCTTGTTGGTAATAACCAAGTAGAAAAAGTTCCAGTGAAATGGGTTGCAATGGAGTTTTTTCGGCACTTACGTACACGATAAACTCGATTTTTCGGCCGAGTGATGCTCAGTAGTAATCTAAAAAAATAACTGAGACGGGTCTCTGAAACCGCAGTGCTCTAACTCCATTCCCGTTTTGCATTATTTATTGAAGGGGAGGTACCGTCATAGTAAGTTACGCGGAAAGAATAATTATTATATTCATTGCCACACCATCTCATTTTCCGATGCGATATCGATATGACAATATTAAAATGCTTTATAGTTATCCCATTCCGTTGGAAACAAGAAGGCGTGGAAGCTGGTTATACTGCCTCATACAGCTGAAGAAGGTATCACTGGTCCAGGTATTAGAGATATGTCGTAGGAAAATAAAGTGCGGAAAGTATATGGAGCGAAAAACAATACAAAGTATATATGGCTGGTTAACGAAAATAATAATAAAGGCATGAGCTACTTAGGCTTCGATATTTCTGCAGTTATGCGCGTGGGGCACAACTTTAATACAGGCAATCACTAAATCGATAGGAAAGGCACACTGCCCCTTGGCCTCTACGACCCCAAGGGTCAGTCGCTTTCGGGTGTATCCCTGCCGCCGTAAAGCAAAATTTTTCCAAGCGGTTCCCGTGGCTATAACGCCAGGGACGTACCTTCAATGGCTTCCTCCAAATTTTTTAGCATTCGGACATAGTTATAGGTCCTTCCCACATCACGTTTTCCTAGCGGAGCCAGGCTTAGAAATTCTCCTGGAAGTGCAGCGTTCAAAAGAGTGTTTTGGGTAACTTAGATGGTAACGGTGATAGCTTAGGTAACGTAATATATCCGCACTATCCTGTAAAATATATAACCTCCTAGTTTGTTTGGCATATTTCATGTATAGGTTGACTCATTTATTTGAGGATTTACATCATAGTGGTATTTACAAGTCAGTCGGCGATTAGCGTTTTGCGTCAATAGGTCGTTCATTTACATTCATTGGCTTGGTTATGATGATGTTGCGTTTAAAAATGGGCGGATTGTCAAATAAAGAATGGATAGTTTACATACGTAAAAGAGGGTTCTGTGATACATATTGCTAATAAGTCTTTTGACAGAAATAGTTACAGTGCTATACATCAGAATTGCGCCGTAAACCAAGCGTGAGCGAGACGTAGAAAAGGCAAGACTTTTTTTGGGCGCATTTCATGTGAAAGACGGTTGCTAAAGCGGTAAATTCTAGTCCTACTTAACAGGTGCTGATTATTTATAAATCAATATTTTTAGCAGAGAGAATGTCATACAAGTTCCAAAGAATGATAAATATGATGTTCTAATTTATTGCTCTTTAGTAGGAACGATATCATATATCACAGCATCATAAAGCAGTGTTTCTGAGTCGATATATATTTGTTACGTGCAATACTCACATAATAGAAAGGAGCTGAGTATCAATTACATAGTGTATCAAATACATCTAGATATGTATAAACGATTTCAAAGATGATTCGCAATTTCAATACGAATTCGAGGTTTCAAAAGTTGAAATACTCCAATCACTTGCATCGTGAAGGGACTCCAAGAAGAAAGTAAAACTGTAACACATCCTTGACAGACATACAAAGGGTTGTACTAAAAAGTATCCTTTTCGAAGGTTTAAAGAATCATCCTGCCCAAGAAAACAAATATTGAAATGCATTTCGAAAGAATTACAATGGTGTATTAAAAATCGCCTTATTCAGGATTACTACAGATTTCTCTCACAAAGTGATCACCCATTATCAAGTTGCATAGGGTATTCCCATAATGATCCAAATAAACTCGAGAAGGCTTTTTTGGTACCCAGTACACGCCGATGTAAATTGTTGTCTAAATAGTCCATTAAACGTAGTGCTTAACCTCCTCCAGAAGACCGAAGTTCATGAGATGATTCCATAAGGCTTCTTTCTTCTACCATTGCTTACAAAAGTCTTTGATTAGTGACTCCATCTATCCATTCCATACTTGATTTTCCTTGCTAGAAGAGCATTGTCATTGCTTCCACACCTCATCTATTTACTTCTCCAAATATTAACGTCCACAATCAGCTACAAGCATGACTATGGGGCCGAGGTTCTATGTTTTCTCAACTCCAACTCATTATTGTTAACCTAATTTAAACCAAGGAATGAACTTTCAATTGCTTACAATCCGACATTTTATGAAAAGAATGCTCTTCCAATTCTTCCAGCAACTTTCTTGATATTCGCAACTTTGAATGGTATTTCTACCGATGTCTCGACTATACTGCTTGAGGTCTTATTTTTAAAAATCAGTTTTAACTTCTCACGGAAAAAGCAACGATCTTTTCATAAAATATTAATTACGACGACGTTATTTGGATGTCACTCCATCGTCTTTCGCTAATTCAAAAATATTGAAGTATAAGAGTAGTCCTCTGTTACTAATAACTCCGTCAGTACTACCTTCGAGGGAAAACCACATATTATTGCAATATTTTTAAATGCATAAATAAACCGTATCAAGTTTATGATAGCGTAAACCTTTTTTATTCACGAATCCATTTCTTGTACCATTGTATATTATTAGAAGATGATTTTAAATCAGCGAATTGCAATACATTCAAGGCTTTCACCTATCCCTATCCTACGAATAGGTCGAGGGTAAAACTATCAAACGTGCCATGTCTCATGCTCAACTTAATTCTAGATCAATTTCAACTCAGTTATTCCCCAATGATATGTTTTATAACGGGCGATTGATGAAATAATAATAAGTTATGCATAAACATTCTGGCAAGCGTCCCGGAAACAATAGTGTCCATCGGCTTCGTCTATTGTTTTGGAAATAGAATCTTTTGATTCCTCTTGAATGCTGACGGAATTCAAGCAAGTATGTATGCGCCGGGCTTAATCACAATCTTCTCTTCCGCACTTCAATTAGCTCACAAGCAAACCTGGCCTAGCAAACTGCCAATTAGGATTCATTGAGAGAGTTCTCCGTAAGTAAGTAAAAGAACAATACTGCTCCTTCCTTGTTAAGCTTCACTTAGAATACGCCGCTAGAATATGCGATCCGTATAACATGTGTTTACATTTGGATGCCGTAGAGGGCTCCTCCACCATATGGTCGACTTCATTACGAAGGATAGGATAAGCTAAGGTAGCACAGCGGCAGCTGTGCTACCTTAGCTTATGAAGACATAAAATCTATCCGAGGATGGATTTTATATGTCTTTCCTTTTGCGACCCACAAGGGATAACATCACCGGATAGGTAGCCTAGTGTGGTATTTCTAAAAAAAACGCATAACTCCATAAACGTAAACTAATTGCGTCCTTGAATGCCCGCAATTATGAATATTGTAAAGAATCCAAACAGATGCCTGACTCATATATAAATGTATATACATTTGTAATTTCTCATCATTTACAATCATCGAGACAAAGACGTGTCAATCATTGTCGATAACTGGATGAGTTAACTGGTTAGCTGAAATTCTTAAGAAAACAACTGTGCTACTTTTCAATACACCAATGACGTACGATTCCTGCCAATTTTAGTCCTAGCTACCTCTATTTTCAAATGGAGTTGATATTGAAAAATGGTAATATTATTGATTTCTGGGTAGCTGATGATGTTATTAGTGATTGATATTATTATTTTTGATTGTTATGTACCTATCAGGAATCTCTCCCTTTTGATTCTCAATATATTCTTTTTCTCATTTTCTCAGACCAATTGCACCAGAATATATGCCTCAATAACCAGGTTTAAAAAGCACGCACGCGCAATCACCACTTGGTCCGTTTTTCCAATAATTTACCTCCCTGATCAGTGGACCACATTTTACAACCTTTTCCATTAAAATTTTTGAATGAATTATTAACTAAACATTACTAGGGGTAACTTTCAACTCAGGCATCTCAACTTCCGCATCATTAAAATTATATATTACTTCTCAAAGTAAATCGCGCTTGATGGTGTAGAGCGCTGAGGAAAAGAAGAGCATACGGCTTTTAAGCATAGACCAATCACTTGACAATATTTGATTGAGGGTCAAAGATTGAACATGTTCAACGAGAATGGCTTCATTTGGAGGAAAGAAATTCTAATTATGCCAGCAATGCCGTGACTTGTGGGAACATATATCGTCCTCCGACGGGAGAATACTATGTCATTGGAATTTGGACCCTGTTCATCACGGTGAAAGATATTTCACGGAGGCTGCAGTTAATTTTAAACCACGAAACAGTGTAATATTGTGTGGTTTCCAATCTGTGTTTGCATCCTTTCTGCATATTCGGTTACCAGTGTTGTAACTGCTTGTTAAGTGTTAGGTGGTTACGTGTTAGTGAACATTTATTCTCGCTCTTTATGATGAATAGTGTTCAATTTCTGAAAGGGATTAATATTTTCTCTCTTCTGTCGCAGAAAAATGTGCAATAAAGGAAATAGAGAGGACTTCATTTGCTGAACTTATTACAGAATGAGAGTAGCAGGGTTAGGCTAAACTGCCGAGTTTTAGGCCACATATATAAGAGAAAAATGTTGGATTCGTGGCTGTGCCCTCACCAACAGACTATACTGTTTCCTTTGCTTGCTTTATGCTAAAGATGGGACCTGAACAATAATAAATATACTTAGGATTATGTGCATTTATCTCAAACAATTAAAAAACATGAGGAATATATGAGACACAAGAATCCAAGTTTAGATCTCTCAGTTTTTGGTAAAATATTTGTTTGGATAAAGTTTTGGGTAAAACAATACGTAGATGTAGATATAAACCGAGAACAGTACGTCAGGAAGGGAAGTTGAAATACATGTTGATGCCGAAAGAAAATATCTGTACGTACTGTCGCACATTATAGATTGTCTAAAATTTGTACGATAGTATAAATTGGCTGTAAGAGATCATGACGAAAGTACTCATTCAACAATTTCCGGAATATTCAGAGACTTTAATAATTTCACACTTAGATTAGATAGCCTTGTTCAAGAACGTCATCACAATTTAACTGTTTTAAGATTACCTCAAAAGATATTCAGAATAATTTGCTGGACAGCATGCAAAATGTGCGTCGTGATAAAATATCGGCAGATATAGCTGTCAATTGTGGCTGATGAGACTTTAGATGTGTCCTCAAATGTTCAACTAATTGTTACATGTCCGTAAATGTTACCCGAAGAAGGCCAGTTGCAAGGTTTTGGAGCTGTCGGACATAACGACCGTCCTTATGGCATTCGCATCGAGTATTTTCTTATAGAGGCCTTTCAGGGAAATAAAAAAATGTTTTCCAAAGTTACAATGGTGCTGTCATGAGTGACCGGAACTCAGGAGTGCAAACGATTATCAGACACGAGTTTTTCTGCTAATTTTATACATAGCTATTCCTATCAATTGAATGGAATTCGAACTCAAGCAGCAATGCAAAGCAAGGAAGTTCGCGTGTTTTTGTCAACTTCCGCGAGATACCATTGTTTTTCCTTCATTTAACCCAAGGGCTTGAATAAGCGAAATTCTTGATTTTTTTCTGCTTTACTAGCTTCAAATTTATTCGAGCATTCCCTATTTCCCTAATTCAAAAAGTTATTTCCCTAAAATTATCTCACAAATGTTATAAATTCCTATTCTTGTTAGGAGAAAAATTAAAAACGAAGCTGCAAATTGTCTATTCCAGAGACTATTTCAAGGAAGTGACAAGTGTGACTGACCTTATACGTTTCTTTATTAAAAAGAGTCTAAATGAATTTTTTGATGAAGTGGTGAAATTTTTGAGGTTATTTTTCACAGTTCCAACCCCTGAAGCGGAAAGATGCTTTCTGGTTTAAAAAGAATAAAGACATTCCTAAGAAGTACTATTATTTAAAAAATGTTGTCCGCACTTGTGTTCAATGCTGTCCCGAAGAAGATGATCAATGAGATGGAAGACTGAAAAAACAATGACTGGGAAATTCGCGGCCAAAATCGAGAGGATAATACAGTCAAAAACGCACTTAACCAAATTAGATTTGGTATTGTGTTATTTTTCAGTTTTTATTACCCACTCCTCCCCCCACCTACATACGTCTACAGCCTTACATTTTTCCTTTCTCCTCTACCTGAGGAATAGAATGTTAGCAATTTTCACTCTTTAAATAACAAAAAAAGCCATTTAACGAGCCATTCAAGGCCTTTTCGGAGGAATACACTTCCTCTTGATCGTCCTCAGCTTTTACTGCGACATACATCGCCAATGGTCTCCTTACATCGTCTGCTTTTGAGCACCGCAATGATGAAGCCGTCACTGAATGAACGTGCATGTGAAGGCTTCGTGTCATTGGCGACAGCCCTTAACGGTGGATAGGTGCGACCGCATGCCGTCCGATACAGTAAGGGAAGACAAAGGCTCGTGTTCAGCGGTGAATACTGAAAGGGGAACAAACGACAGAGGCAAAAGTGGTTACGTCCCAGGGGCCTGTTCATAACTGGCGTCCGGCGATTTGGTGGAGAAGTGGTGGGCTGGACCCATCGTGGCGGGGAAAGAGGGAGGGATTCGATTATCCATGTCGCCATGACGTTAACTCAATAAAGATTCGACCCTGTCCCACCTCATGTACTTGTACCGGCATTACTAATACAAAGCACATCAGTGATGTAGTAATAATAATCGTTTACCATTTAATTTTTACTGTTTTGTTTGCATACTATTATGAACCAACAAAGTTATCCTTTATGAAGTTTTTACTTCTTGTTGTGTACGTGCAGGTAAAACGGAAATCCACTGTCAGGATGTGTACTAGAAGATAAAATGATTATTACGAGTTCTACATATAGGTGTAGGTTCTATGAAATATTTTTCCTCACATTAAGAATTAAGAGATTTTTTATCCATCTGCGGGAAAGAAATATATTAGATAGAACACCACATTACATTAGCTATCATAAAATTTACCCAAAGTCAATGAACATTCTCATCACAGTTTACTAGCAATGAAATCAGCATTAGGCTTCATATGATATAAAGAGATGGGGAGATATCAACTTTTACAGATCAAGATAACCATAGTAAGTAATTTTGCATCAATGTTTATAGTATATTCTCGGATGTTAGGAAACTTAAGATGTTATTACATCTATCTCCAAATTAAGCATAGCAGACAGAGTAAATAATTAAATTGATAATATACGCTTTCTCGAGTTTTCCTCGATGTGAACTACCTATAAACGAATCAGACATAAGAAACAGCGAATATACAGTTCCCAAGGATAATCCAATGAAATAGCATCACATAATTTACAGCTTACCGAGGAAATTAAATTCCACCTTTCATTAATAGAATGTGATCTGATCCGCACGCATGAAAGATACTAGTTTCTCATGCCGAGGGTCAGGGATTAAAACTCGGCAGCTTTGGATGCTTTTCTATGGAAAACCTGAAATTTAACTCAACACCGAGAATAGAGCATTTCAAGAGCGGAAATCATTTCAGAGCTATAAGACCACGAAACACCGATATGCTTCCGCCAAAGTGAACTTCGGTCATCGGATTTTTCCACCTGTATCCTTTCATTTCCTACACCTCTTACATATACAAAATATTTCTACACAACCAATATGAAAAACAGGCAAAGGTAGTTCTAACCCATAATTCGAATCTACTGGGGGGAATCGGATTGGTGTGGTGGCTAGAGTACTGGCCTCCCATCCCGAGGGCCCGGGTTCGATTCCTGGCGGATTTTTCAAAAAACCGGTCCCCACTTGAGTGCCTAGTGGAGGGCATTTCATGTTCAGTACTCCGTCCGTCGGGTGGGACGTGGTCCCCTTAGCGCCTGTCGTTAAGAGTCGCTAATGTCGCTAATGCCGACGCCGGGTTTCTCTCCACCCTTCCTCCGTTCACTGAAAACTCCTACCATAACCCAAATATCAACCTATCCTATATGGCGCAAATGACCTCAGCTGTCGGTCACCTCCCCTAAATAACCAACCAATCGAATCTACAAAACGTATTACGCCAAATCATCATAATTTACAGATGTCAAACGCTAAACAGAATGCTGACGTAGGTTTTCACAATCAGCCATGCGGAGTTAATCAGATGTGAATGAAAAATACCGATACACACAATTGACAAACATATGGCGCAAGAGCCTAGACAATTTCTATTTCTGGAAGAAAAAATCTGTTTGGGGAGTCATGAAATCAGATTTATTCAAATTAGGACCATTTCAAGTCTTACTGAATGAATACCCACATTCTAGTAAAAACAGGGGTCCATCAAGAACGCCTGAAAAGGTGCGTGACAGGAAAAGAATATAAAGTAATGCATGCAGCCGGAGGCTTTATTTATTTTCCGATGCCCCAAACATATAGGTGCATCTTTCATAAAATACACTAATATTAACGCCGTTTGCGACGTTGCGGGCGTTTTCGAATAATTTTGGTCTGAATCATGCTCCGTAACAATCTCAATCCTCAATTTTCAATAACTTTAAGATATAAAATAAAAATACTATTCCTTATCTAAGTTAAACTATCCACAAATTTAAATTTACGGATAGTATAAACAAAATTTTACAGTGATGTGTTTTCAACACGTGATTAATCACGTGGTGTGCAATGTGGTACCGCCGCGTTTGGTGGATCAAAGCAGGCATTTCTCCAAGTCAGCTCTTTCTAATCCTATTCAATAATTTGGAGAATATTTTGATCATGAAATGGGGGGTTGGGAATGAAAAATAGTGTCACGTATTATTAAAGAATAAAATCAATTTTCGGCCAAACAGCTTCATGGTACTCTCCTAATGTAATACAAAGGTAGAAAACTTAGTTATTGTCCATATTCCACCCTTTACCACAACGAATTATAACGATTTCAGCGCACATGCGTCATTTTCAAGAGAGTTAAAATAGAATATTTTATATGACATTTTCGTGCTGAAACACATTCAACAGAAGCAGATTGTTGACAGTGACAATTTTTCACTTACTATTACAAGGGAAGGAAGAAGATATGAATAATTTAGGAGAGGCATTAAGCATTTCAAGTGTAATGTGGGTGATAAGAATGCCAATGCGTACCAAAGATGAGGAAGATTTTAAACGAACTGTTTACGAATCGGCCACGGTAGAATACAAGATAATGATTTTTCCGACCCACCTTATCGATTGTGGTCTATACCTACATTTTCATGGCTTCTAATCTTCTTTTATCCCCTTTTTGGACAGTCTAATACCACGTTTTCCTCCAAATTATATCTCAGTGTATCCTTCACAGTTTTCCTATCCCCTTCCTCAATTGTTTTTTCTTCGTTAGCAAGTTACATCACTAGATACACACCACCAACTATAGCAATACTTTCCTGCTTTTACAATCAAGCTTTTATCTTACCCCATCCCACTCGGTCAATCTTCTTTCTATGTCTATAACAATGCTTCATTGAGAGTATTTCAAGTGCAGTATTCCTTCCGCTAAATGGAACGTTAAGCTGTGGACCCCTTCGCGTATTTTATTAAAAGTAGGCATTGCCGATCCCGGGTTTCTCTCTACCCCTTTTCTCTATTCTTCCATTCCTATCGTGAATCGAATTTAAGCTCGGGTACAGACTAGAAAAATACATATGAATGAACGAAAGGGACATACCTCCATATCAACATGTGTATACATGTCGATATGGAGATACATATACATGGAATTTCGTCTGGGTGGTGTAAATTTCCATTTTAATTTCCATTCCAGAGGAACGCATAGAGCTACGTAAAATCAAGGGTCTTATGAAAAAAAAATGCCTAAAGTGAATACATGGCTTCTGCTGAAATGACTGAAGAAATTTTCTTTATTTGGTTCGCTGATAGCCCTCTATGAATATGTTCTTCGAGCACCTTGTTGTTCAAACATATAAATTATCTCTTATAACTATATCTTATTTGATAGTTATTACTTAGAATTGGATTTTCGACTATATTCAAAATACGGAATTACTTCCTACCGACAATAGTTCACGCATTCATAGCATTTTCCCCTGTTCGTTCAGTTAAGTTTCTGTACGGACTCTAATATCCTAATAATTCGAATCAGTAATCTCTCTCATAAGGTTGATCACAAATTACAATAGGTTACTCCTATTGCCATTTCTACTTGAGTCACTTTTCACTAATTGTGTCTCTTTGCGGCTCAGGAATTGTTGATGTTCCTGATTAACTACTTAATAATGCAAGTTTGAAGATATAGGTCCAGCTGTAAAATATCATCTGGAATATATACTCGACAGGGTAGTTACCAACGGACTTCGAGATGAACATTATCATCCCTATTTCTAAAAAGAAAATAGCTGAGAACTGTGAACATTTTAGGGTCATAAACTCGACGACACATGCCTCGATGATATTGATAAGGATATTCTATAGAAGAATAGAACGAAAAGCTGAGGAGTTCATGGATTACGACCAATTTGGATACAAAAAATGCACACGTACAAAGGAGTTATTTCGCCCTTAAACTACTAATAAGGAAGAGAATGAAAAAGAACAAACCGACGATCGTTGCGTTTGAGGATTTGGAGAGGCTTTTTTTCATCATGGATTGGAATTCAATACTCAGGATTCTAAATAAAATTGGAGTATCATATAGGAATTGAAGAACTATGCACAGTTTGTATGAAAATCCGGTGACTGTTATCAAACAAGGTCCCAACAGTAAAGCAGGAATAAACAAAGAAGTGAGACAAGGTAGTGCCTTGTCTTCCGTACACTTCCTACTTCAAGATAGCCATCAGTGAAATCAAAGAGAGGGATTCAGGAGTAAATATCCACGGGGCGAAACGCAGTCTGCTGAGATTCACCGATGACATAGCGATAAGGGTAGAGCGGCAAAGAGAGATTTGAATAATACTCTAGTAAACATGAATAAGACATGGCCAATATCACCTGAAAATCAATAATAGAAAATCTAAGGCAATGGAGCAGGGAAGTAAAGGATAAGATCAGCGTTTAACTAAAAAAATTAAAGCTTGAAGAAGTGAAATAGTAACGCTATTTGAGAAGACAATCAACTGGCGATGGACAAAACAAGACGAAAATAGTCAGTATAATAGTCCACGCGAAGAGGAACCTGTCCATTACGGTTGCCGTAATATCCACCCTGGGTGGCGTCAAACTGACGCTAGATTGTTTTGACGCACAGTCTACCCTTTTCGCCCACTTTTCTTAGAACTTCTTCATTAGTCACTGGGTCGATCCATTTGATCTCCATCATTCTTCTACAGCGCTACAATTCTAATGCTTCGAGCCTTAACCTTACTGCTGTTGTCCATGCCTCATTGCCATTAAGAAGCATGCTCCATGTTCTGGAGCAAGTTTCCACGTTCCGCTGAAATGTTTCCTTATATATACGCTCGTATTTCCTGCTGTAAGTAGATTCTTCATTTGGTATAATGCCAACTTCAAGGCAATCCTACTTACTATTTCCTTCTTGCTTAGTCCTTCGCTGGCTACTCGGCTTCTTAAACAACAATACTCTTTCACCTCCTCGAGCTTTTTTTTTCTTAGGTTGGCCTTGGTCTCTTTTCTCCTACTTCATACCAAAACCTTTTATTTTTTTATTTTTCTTCAGGTAATATCTGGCTAATTACTTCTCCAAGTGACCTAGCGTCTACTTAAAATCTCTCTGCGGAGTGTAATTCCTGGAAGTAAGTCCTCCCTAAATTCAGAAGCTCCAAGTTTATTTCCATCACTTCTCCCAGGAAGAGGACTCAGCCTCTTCAAAGGTCGTAATACAAACGTATGAAATGTATGTACATGAACTTTATCAATTTAGGCTGCTTTTAATGTTATGAATCATTTTCTAACACTAATTAACTTTTCGCTTTATTGCTGATACTAACTTCAGATATGATACTGAAAGTTGCGTGAAATTAACCATGAAAAGGATACTAAAAAAGTACAGCCACCAGTGAAATAGACTGACCATTAGAATGAAACTATAATATCATTTCTCCCTGTTTTCTCTGCTCTTCTTTATCAAAACTTTCATTTCATAGACCTAAGCATAAACACTCGCATAAGTGTTACCTGTAAACTAACATCAATTTTTCCCACATGAGTGCAAGATACACCTGAAATCTAACTGATAAATTACAAGGTCACGCCTATTATCTATCCGTTCATTGCCATGCTCAAGATTTCACTCATATCCGAGATAGCGGTTTCGTTCGAGTCACGTGACTTTCCCCTACGACAAGTGAATATGATATGTTCGTGCCGCAGTCGGGAAGAACTCGTACGCTCAAAATTCTACTCGTACGCTTTGCCCCGTCTGAAATCCTCTTCTAGTGTGCGAAATCTAAACAAAGATGGATGTTCCGTTTCTTTGCATGCAGTACCACGCGGATTTAGAAGATGGAGAAAGGGAAGAAGAGCTGGTGCCGTGAGTAAATGATGCATGAAAATGCTCATTCCACTTGGCAGACAACAATATTTTTATGTTATACCGTCTAAATAAGGAATTAATTGAGGGTTTTACTCCCTTTTAAAAAGGCAGCTTCAAGATCATTTGTCTAATTAACAAGGTAAGTAATGCGAACTCATGTTTAATAAAGGTGAACAATATCTTAAACTGTAATTACAGTTATTATATTTACTCGTCTGTCACCGTGGCACATAATATCTATCCATCCATCCATCGCTAACAAGGAACATTTATGAGATGACACCGCCAGATTTAATTCATGGTTGGCAAATCAATAGTTTCCAAAGTAAAATAAATCTCAACTCAGGGTATAGGGGACCCAGAAATCCAGTCACATTAAGTAACCTTTCGCTATGGGGAAACAAACACATTTGAAGCATTCATGATTCAAAATATCCTTTGTTATTAAACTGCAAGTTGATGCAAAGCTATAAATACTTGGTCAAGATGTTCCACAGAGAAAATATCTTTTCAGTGCAATTTTCAGCGGGTGACGCCGCTTAAGTTTCCGCGGCCAGTTCGCGGTCTTTGAATTCCTTATAAATACTCGGTGCTTAAAATAAGTTCACAGTTATACAAAAATTACAATTCCTTTCCTGAAAACTGATAAGAGGGGAGAGGAGCTTTTTCTGAGTTTGCTGGCTAGATCTTATCAGAATGAATGATTCAATGTAGGGGCAGGGCAGGAGTTTCCATTATTTTTTATCCACAGAATTTTGGGATACGGTCATAATGCATTCCTTTTCTAAAGCCTCTTTTTCTATATTTATAATTGTAGATAGAGCACTATAGTTATCGCTATTGCGATATCACCGTTATTGTTACCGTTATTTTCAACGAAAATAACGGTAACAATATTCAACTTTTCAATTCAAATTTTTCAACTTTTTTTTCAAAATTTTCAACTTTTCAATTTTCAATTCAAATTTTCAATGAAAATAACGGTAACTATAATAATTTATCGGTTGTTTTCTGTCCAATCCATGCATGATGTCACTTGATGATATCTTCCCGAAGATACACGAACCGTATCGTACGACATCTACCGCGGAACAATAATTATCAAATGGTGCGCGCACCCCATCGGATCACAGTCACGTCCCAAACAACTCTTGACCTTTTTCTTCGCGACACGATATCGTGTCGGACATCACGGTGTACGATGGGATCTTCCAATACTTCGCCGAGTCCACCACTCTTTCAATCTCGGTCGTTCAACCGAGATCAATGCCAAGAATGGGTCCCAACTAAGGACGCGTGAATAGGGCGGATCTGCGGGCAGTGTTGCGAGAGGATGCCGTATCTGCCGGGACTAAAACATGGAAAGATATTTTCATTAGCGCAAGCTAAAAAAATAAGCCTGTGAGATAAGCTGGCAAAAATAAAAACTCGCTGGCCCGCTGGCTCGCCAAAGATTTAAAAACTCTCATCTCTGTCCGTGATCATTTATTTGCTGATTGGTGGAAAAACTCGCACCGCAGGAGCTAGAAAAATATATTACTGCATGAAAATCGACGCAAATGGCCATCAAAGCAGCAAAAGACAGATGAATGTGGGCTCTGAACAGTTGGGCTGACGGGGCGAGATTTTTTAAAGCGCTACATAAGTTCAAAATCAAAAACACCTTGGTGGTGCCACACGCAGATCTTCCAAGTCGAGGGAAAAATTTTCTCAGATTGGCAGCAAGTGATGGATCATTTTACCAGGACATTGCACCGTAATTTCTCCTCAACCGATAACCCCTTCTCATTCATGCGGCGGAACGCGCCCGGTGTAAATCCCAGATATTATAAGCGAGTTAGAAATCTTAAATGGTGACGACATCAAGTTATTATCGCAACAAAAATGTACAGTGGCGGCTGGCTTGGATTACATTCAGGCAGTCTTGAAAAGCTGAGCGCGCGCCATCTCTTCTACTTTAGCCCACATTATGAATCTCAGCCTAAAAAACTTTGAACTGTGACAAGATTAGAAAAATGCCATGGTCACTCCCATTCTTAAATATGGCGAGAAAACGGATATGAAAAATTAGCAGCCTATTAGCATCGCGTCTCTCGTGAGAAAGATTTTGGAAAAATTTGTGAGATAAAACAGCACAATTGTGCTGATTTATCTCGGACCTGTAGGAATTACAAAATGCAATTCCTACGAACCAGCACGGCTTCCGTTCGCGCCGCTCTTGACCACTGGACAAACAGTGGCATGCAGGACTTGCAAATTTACTGGACAAGAGCAAGGTCTCCTATAGGGTTCCACACTCGAGACAGCTTTCTAAGCTCGAGTTTTACGGCATAAGGAGAAAATTGCACCGCTAGTTCGAGTGTTTATTGGTCGGGAGGACCCAATATGTGTTCATTCCGGCCCTGCCCCTGTCCCGCGTGGCGTTATCCAAGGGAGCGTTCTCGGGCCGTTGCTTTTCAAAATTTTTGTAGCCAACTTGCCGGGTGTCATTAAAAAATCCACCCTCGTGCAGTACGCCGACGACTACACTGCCTACAAGAAGATCGAGAGAAAGCAGGGCACTAATGAGAAGCGGAATGACTTGTCCAACATCGACGTCTGGTTCGCCCATAAATGCATGGCGCTTAACGCACTCGGACGGGTATCATGTATTCTGCATGACTGCACCCGTAGGGTCAAGCGGATGGCCTATCTCACCCTCGTCAAACCCATTATGCTGTATGGGACCCCCACCTGGCACCCAGGAGAACATTAAAAAGATCGAGAGAGTCCAACAAAGAGGGCTCCATTACATCCTCGGCAAATGGGTCCCACCTCCGCACCAGCAAAAAGTTATTTCCATCACCATGCAGCTGCGGCACACCGATTTGAACTTTTTCAGAAAGTGCATTACCTGCGAGACTGATTCAGACGCCAGAGCGTGCATAACCCAGGTGCTAGTTCTCCGAGGCGACGACAAGGCCCGCCTATGCCTCCAGTAGCCCTCGATTGGCTCCGAGTTGGGGCGGCGCACCTTCTCCTGCAGAGAGGCTACAGGATGAAACCCTGGAACGAGGAAACCCTCTCAAATACTGTCCGGCAAGAATTTTTCCCTCCCTCTGTAAGGTTCATCTGTGGCAGAGTTTTATTGTGTAATTTTGTGTAATTTAATTGAGTTTTATTGTTTTAGAGATATTTTAAACCGCTGGCTCACTGCCACCTCAATATATTGTGATTAACATTTATAGCATGTTTTATTATTTCACAACACCATACCATTGCAAAGGAATGACATAAGTATGGGGACATTGACCAAAAAACAAGTCTCATCTCATCAATGATATTTCTTCTGTCCCACACATAAGCGTAAACAATACCAAATTCAAAGCCCGCGAACTGGCCGCGAAACTTTTAGCGGCATTACCCGCTGAATTCGCACAACAGCAAGATATTCCACAGAGAAAAAAATCATTCGCCTTGACAGGGACTCCAAACCGGAGCCCCTGATTTCCCTGAAAGCACCTGGCCGGAAATCAGGGGGTTCCGGGTTGGAGCCCCGGTCAAGGTGAATGATTTTTTTCTCTATGGAATATCTTGCTATTGTGCATTTTGAGCGGGTAACACCGCTAGCGTTTTCGCGGCCAGTTCGCGGGCTTTGAATTTGTTGTAATTTTAAGCATCTTAGTGTTTTAATGTCGGCTTTAACCACGTGGATGTGCCGCCATGCGCACGACTTCGACTTTTTTGTGACATGATATTTCCAATGTCCGGAAACATCTGGTTCCTTTAAAGCATCTATAATTCACACAAAGGAAGATGACGTCTTGGTAACTCAACTGGCACAGCACTTGGCCGGAAATCGGGGTTCGAATCCCGGTCAAGGCGAATGATTTTTTCTCTGTAGAATATCTTGCTATTGTAAACAATACAGGATAAAAAAGTTGTAAGGGTGAAAAATAGTCATTTAAATGAAGGGAGGAAGGTTTGAAAATGAAGGACGGTATGGAAAAAGTTTTGGTATGGATCGAATAAGCGAGATCGGTATCGGTAATTGTTGAAAGACTACGCAAAATCCACCATAAAATGAAAAATGTAAAATATTTGGTCCACTTACATGGTGTAAATTAATAGAAATTACTTTAGACGTAAGTTCCAATAAAAAGCATAAAAGAGGTGATGCCATGGTTTTTGAGCGCAAGAAACAATGAAATTTTGAAAACAATCAACACCAAAAATCACTCAATAAATCCATTTAAAAGATATGGTTACTTCTTTCGGAATAAATATAACTTATTAGGATTATGATGAAACGAGAAAGAAGTAACTTTTGGATGCAGTGCTTTATCCTTATTTTGTAAAAAAAAGGGATTTTCACGGGTTTGCTATTACATTTTCGTGTAATATTAAATAATATGTGCATCGTATGCATCAAGCCATTACGACGTTTCCTCGCAGGTTGCCCAACCAAACGAGTCGGGTTTAGAGCACACCTTCATGCATGGGATATTTCTGGGAATGTAGCCCGCAGAAATACGTCTCACACTCAATAACGAAGATGAATTTCCAGAAAACATTTTTCAACTTTCACTTCGGGGCAGTGAGACATCAGTAACTTTTTTTAAGTAGAAGCGTGTACAATAGGGCATAATTCACAGAATGCTTCTGCGTATTTCCATGTAATTAAAAAGCTGCCCAATTTCTAATACAGAAAAAGAACTCATCAAAACACTAGACGCCAAATCCTGTGAGGAAAGCGACTTCATCTTGCCACGATCCACGCGGTATTTTGTCTCCTTGGAAGTAGGCTATGTGTGTTACAGTCAAGCGCTATTTGGTGCCTACGTGAATTCGTCCAGGCGCAGATCAGGAAGGAGGAGGAGGTAAATACCGGATTGCGAAAAGCTCGAGGAATTTTGTAGAAAGCAATCAATAATGCTCATGCCATTTTCACTTTCGCGAGAAAAAATGAAGCTGTGGAGTAAGAATGGAGTATAAACGATATCTCTTTATCATGGGATGCCACTTCAAGAGCAAAGTCGGAGTTGATTAAGAGGTTTAATTTGCTGAAGGCTACTACGACCTATCACTCTCAACTTGTGTCATTTTCATTCATTGAATTACAGTACCAAAAGGTTATTATCGCTAATTGTCAAGAAAAAGTCAGTCATGTGTCATTTATAACTTTTTTGAAACCAAAGACATTCTGAGAATTTAAAAACGAAATAAAAACATTTTTTTGACTACTGATACCGTATTTTTAAATCTTAAAAATTTGCAAAATCTAACGTTTCTTACTGTATCTTAATAAAACACACAGCAGTGCGGTATAGCGTCGGAGTAGAGCAGTACTCAAAATAAATGATTCGGGAACTAGAGTCCAACTTCGTGCATTAAGATGCGGTTCAGAGAGGTTTGGCAATGACTGTTTAGAGGGTGTCTTCCTTCCACTTTCAAATGATCTAGTGGTCGAGAACTATTACCAAAGAGCAATATAAACATCACATCCATGATTAAGTAAGGAATCTCTTCATAAGAAATCAAATATGCGTGGAGGTATTAATCGCCGTAAACCATTCTACAACATGAGCATTGCGTCCTTAATATGCCCGCATATCTCTCGCTTGACACCCTGTCACTCTCCCAATTTCCCCTACGCCTCCTATTTATGTACTCGTATACGTCAGCAGAATGGTCGAATTAATGATGTATGCTTGCCCGCGCGATGTATACGGCTTCCCGGGACATCAACGATACGTCCCAAACCCCAGCGTTTCTCCCCTCGCACGCCCACAAGGCACACCTACACTGCGCCACTGAGCCCCCATCGGGGTCAAAAGAAGATCCAACACTTGGCCTATCCAAGGATTCCTTCCCCCGTTCAACCCCCTCCTCCAACTGCTTCGCCTCAAATTCCACAGCACCACCACACACCCCCCTCACTCCCCTTCCCCCCTCCACCCACCCAACCGTCCCCCTTCGCCCGCCGCTACCTCCACCCACACCCTTCCTCTCCTCCGCCTTAACACAACGGCCCTGGAATTCGGACAACGTGCACAGAAGGGTGGCTGGGAGGAAGTTGGGCCGTGGAAGGAAGGGCAGAGGGAGGTGGGCTCCGTGGAATTGGCCCTGGAAGGGAAGGAGAGCAGGGCGCTCCACCCCCCTCCCACACCCTTCCCCCCACCGAGCGTCCCCTCGAGGCCGCCGGATTGCGTTCCGCGTCGGACACGAAAGGGGTGTGGGAGGCCGTCCCCCTTTTCGCTCTCAGGAATCGGATGTTTTAATGGAATTAGGTTTTAGGGATCTTGGCAGCTCCCCTTGTGCCTTATGCAACGAGGGTAGTCATTTTCCTTGATAAGGGCCTTTTGACATGATCGATCACCAAAGGTATCGAGTAAGGTGTATTGTTAGCATTTCAATGATTCCATTTCAGCAAGAGAGCGCACGAAATCAACTTGTAGCCCCGGTAAAGACTTTTTTTCAATGTTTCCACCGCTCTGCCCATAGGGTTGGTCACGGTGAGTTAACCATGAATTTTACACATGACTAGTGCGAGATTATATCTACGAACTGAATTACGTGCCTATCCCCATATCATCACTCGATTTCAATAAAAAGAATTTTTTATACATTAATACATACTGACGTGTTTTCGAAGTGATTGTACCGATTAGAGCATTTAGACGCTTTGCAAAGGAATTAAAAATGGCTCGAGATCACAAAAATTATATCAACAGTGTAACCATTGAAAAAATCAAATACAGTTTCATAAGCTTTAATTGAGAAAACAAGGGCTTAAATTAAAACGCCACAATTATAAGCAACAATCAATCACTTACAACGTCATGTATTTAAGTCAAGGCCTTGAAAAAAGTATCATTATTTGGTTCTATGAAGTTTAAACATTGTCCGTTATTCTCGCTTATTTAAACATGGAATTCTGAGCTTGCCTGAATGAGACGAAAATAAACGGAGGAATTTGGAAATTCGTAAAAAAAAATGTTTCACAGAGCATGAGAGCGCACGAAATAAATTTATTTTACTAAATGTATTTTTAGCGCATTATTTGAGCGCACTTTAAAAATTTATTTTTTAATATTATCGCTTTTTATTTTTTATAAATTTTGAAAATGTTTTCCATTAATATATTTACTTTCGTTTCTTAACTCCTTATTTTATTCAAACCCAAATTTTAAAACCCTCATAATGTGAAAATGGGTATTATAATCATCCAAAACCTATAAAAGATTAACAAGTCTACTGAGTAAACACCTTGCTCAGTTTGATTAAGGAAAATTATATTTATAAAATCTGAATAAACCTCATGAAGATATAATTATAAGAAAATGTCGAATCCTGTAAGGCATTGGTGAGTAACTGCACTAAAATCTTCTTAAGCTACGTAAATCTCCATGAAGTTATTTCATCCCATTCTGATGATTTTATTAAAATATAATCACATTTATCAAACACTTTTACCTCATTTTTGCTGGTTTCTTTAAATTATATTATGAATTTCATCAATAGATATAGGGATGCAACTTTTCATTTTCCTTAATAATAATAAAATATCCACTGCTCCTTCAATCCTAAAATAGTTCCGAAACTCATCTTCAAGGGTTCATCAAAACTACCTAAGATTGAGCAATTTAAACTGCAAATTCGTTTCCCATTATGGAAAGAAGTAAAAACGCCATTAAAAGATAAATAGAATTCAAGAGAAATCATAACAATAATCCTAATGTAAACAATGTAATCAATTCAGAGGCAATAAAGATAATAACATAAATCATGCTAATGATTTCATGAAGCAGCAGCAAGATTTTTGAATCATGTAATGCATAGTTCAAAATTCTTGTTGTTAATGCTAATTTTACAGTACTACTTACTCGGATAATGACTGGTCATATTAATCTCCTCCTCTCAAAGCACAAAATTGAGAGCCAAAGAAAATAGGAAATATGGTCTCGCTAATAATCTTTTAACGAGCATATATCCCCCCAAACAGCATATTCCCACTGAGCGGCTGACTCTCTCCTGACCCCCTTCTCATTTCCATCCCACCCCTTGTCCTCCAACCCACCTACTTGAAGCCGACTACCAGCGGTGCAAGCGTAATTGATAATCCCGCGCCTATATTCTCCCCTCGTGCAGTCTCTCTCCTTCTACGACCCTTTCCCACACACTTGCGCATATGTTTAGCATTTCCCATCGCGAAATATCCCCATCCTCGGACAATGAGAAAGCACGCTTGGTTTCTTGGATTTCAATTTTGAGTTCACCGGATACCACTTTCATCAGTTGACGGAGGAGCCTTCACATTATTGAGTCAATTGATTTTTGACTGTAGAGTGAATAATTGCTCTTAACGATAAGCAAATTATTAAAACAGTGCGATCATCAAAACCCAACGATGAAATTTAAGAGACTAGAGTCTTGTTTACCGTCTACACCGCGGAAACTTACGTGTTGACCGTTGCAAATAGCCTTCCCGCGTTTTATTAAATAATTAATAGTGTATTTAAAACTTATTGCTGATGCAAATTCATCAGCAAATTAGTCTTCAGCCACATGTTTTAATCTAGCCCATATAACTCTCCATGATGGTTCTGAAAACAAACACTACGCAATAAAATCACAAAAATGCTATGAAGTGACTGATACTCCTTAGGAATATATATATATATATATGAATAAAACTCTTCTAGACTACAGTGTACAGCTACTTTAAGGTGTGAGAAATGTAATGCGCCTATCAAAATCCGCACATCTACTAAAGAATAATGAAAAAAGTACGAGATCACACACAAAAAGAACCGTTGAAGCACATGAATTGCGCGAGATTTTTTCTCCTCTTTTGAACGACATCACTCACATTGTAAGAGCACGCTTAAATGAAAGAATCATTTCGAATGAAAAAGAGTCTCATATCTCATCAATCCTTTCATTTAGCACCATGTTCAATGTAAATTTCAAACTTTGGGATTTTACACCACCGTAAAAAATGCCACCCTTTCCCAAACACGACTTTGACGCCGACGTTCATCCCTTTGCCTGGCACTCATCGAAGGCACACAAAAGGAACATCGGAGAAGTGGTTATTGCGGCCGGCGGGATGAATTTAATCGTCAAGAGCGTGAGAGGGAGATGGCCTTTGACCTTTCCCGTTAACATGCGTAGCCTCTGGAAAGTGTTCTCGCTCTCTCCGACGCGCGCCTTAACCTGGCGCAGAGGGAGTCGGGGTAGGAACTGTACCGGAGGAAGGAAACCCTGAAGGGGGGCGTAAGAGGTAAAGGGACACGGCGACGAGGATTATTAGGGATTTATCGAGGATTCGTCCTGGTGCTCGGGAAGGAAAGAGAACACGACGGGCGAGAGGCGGAGGCGAGAACGCGTGGCGTTTATGGGGAGAGCGTATGTACGGCGCCGCGCCCGGAATGCGAACTAATAACGCTCGCAGGCGTCCGATCCCAACGATTGCCGACCCAGGAGCGCACCACGGTCCGCGTACTCCTACTAAATCAATTGCATCCGCCCGAGCATATTGTTTAAAATTCAGACAACCCCTTGGCGCCAGGGGCCGATACGTTCTCGATAAATTTTCAAATTACGAGACCGCGAGTAACGATGCCAATTTCCCGTGACGCAAAAGGGGGATGAGAGATCTACACGCGGGCATTCACACGTTCACAATGGGACAAAGGGAGTGGAATAAAAGACTCGCGAACGTGCCGCGGAGTATCTCAAATTCAGGGAGTTTTTTACGCTAAAGTTTTGTCCAAATCAAAAACGATCGCAACCAAGGGAAAAGAAATCTCTATTTTTTCATCTCACGAGTACAGTGATAAGAGCCTTTATTCATTCATTATAGTTTGTTCAAAACTATATCCGTTATGGTATTGTTTATAAATCTGTTATTTAAAAAGAATTCGGCCACCATAAAAGTTCATGTAAATCTCAAACGATTTTTCCTGGCTTCGGAAGATAAAATATAAGATAAATTCATAAAGATTGATTCATTGATGGCATAAGGAGCTCTCCATATCTCTTACATAAAAACTATTACACATACTCGTGTAAAATTGAACAAAGCTGTACAAAATCAATGTATTATTTTGATTACGTCAATATCTCGAGTTGATTTCAATTTTGAAGAAGTTTAACCCATACCGCAAATAGCATCTTTTTTAATTTAGTACCATAAATGTCAGTCTCGAGTATAGAACTATCCTAAATTTTCTTCTTTGAAATTTTGTACTTAAATTTTGACTGATACAAGAGTGTCAACGGTAACTCTAAGAAAAGCTAAAACAATGCAAGAGTCAAATGAAACATTAGAGTCGCTTATTCCATTTCTTTAGGTTTCACCCAAGTCTGATGGCTAAAACCATACTAAAATTACAAAGAATTATGTTAATTATTAGAAAATTATATTAATATCAAAGATAAAAATCATGTATACCTATGTTTGCGATAGGACACAAATTAAATAGTGCCACAGGAATATATCAAATGTTTAACAAATATAGTAGCCGTCATTTCTTATAAATGTTTCACTACTGTGTCAGAATCTCGTCTTGGGCTTGGAAGATTTACAAAGATTAAGTGGTGGTCAAGATGGAATGTTAATTACGGCGTGAAATGACCTCCCTCGCTAGAATACCCCTTCTTCCTTGTTCTATGTCGTCGATCGCGGCTCGAAAAACTGACATTTCCACACTTTTAATAAAAGCACTTCCTCTGGGAAACGCCATAGTCGAAAAACGGGCTTATCTTCCCGGGAAATGAGAAGTCTCGCATGAATACCCGCATTTCCATCGAACGAAGAGCATTCACTTTCTCATTTCATTTCGACCATTCCCGCCTGATCCTCTGGCTGCCTCCCTTCCCTGACTCCCGTGTCCCGGTGAGTTGCAATTTATGCGGCCGGGAGAGTAGGCGATCGGAGTTTGGGGAGGGGGGCAGGCATTCACACGACGACGTGTGTGGGAGGAAGAGAGAGGAACTTTTCAAATCTTTTGGCCGTTTTGAATACACGTTACGGCGAGGAGGGAGGGGAAGAGAGAGGGAGTGGAGTGGGTCTCTATATCTATTCAGGCTGGAAATTGAGGTGCAAAGAAGAGGAGAAGGGTGTGGGGATTCGGAGGAGGGCGGGCAGTTGGGTTTCGAGTTCATTCCAAAGAGAGACAAAAGCCGGTCTCCCCTCCCCCTTCCGCCACCCGCATCCGTCCCACACACGTTCCTCCCCCCGCTCACACAAACACACACCCTCGCGGTGGAGAACTCCGCAGCACGGCGCGGCGGCGGCACTCCCGCTTTGAATACATATCGCTGATTTTCGCCGGGGCTGTCGAATATTCGAAGGCAGTCACTCGAGAATTCTCGAGGAGAGGGCGATGGGAGGATTCGATTGTCGCCGGGCAGGAGAGTTCGTTCGGAAAAAGCAAACGGGAGAAGAGGGCAAACCACAAGGGGCGGGGCGGGAAGTGGGTGGGGGGGAGGGAAGGAGATGAGCGGGGTGCGGGTGCTTCGCACGAGGCGGATCGATGAACATACCTACAGTGATACATACATAGTGCTTCTCCCGCTTCCAAGAACAAACAGTCGTTGAGGGAATCTATGAGGGAAGACCATTAACGCCCGATTACAAAAAGAGGAAGCTTCCGCTGGGCCTATTCAAAGGAGCCTGGAAAATTCTCGTCGACGGAACGACCTATTGGGAATATTTGCATCATTAATCACCTATAAAGCGATTTTTTTTCATTCCATAGGGTTAAATTCTAAAATATTCATCTTTTCGTTCTCAGCATGAGTAAAGAAAGCCATGGGTTGGGTAAAATGGGATAAACAGCAGCTTTCTCCCACCACTACCTCTGCGATAAAATAAATGATGGTGTAAGGATTAGTTCCCGATTAGCTTTATTTTGGACAGGACCTTTAGACATTATCGAAGTTCTCATCAAAATACTGGATTAAATATTACCTTACAGGCAAATGAATTTTTACCAGAGACACAAAACCATGATACCATTTCCGCATCATTTATTCGAGGCATTTTGTAAATCAATCCAAGATATGCTATAAGACTGAAAAGAAGTCCCAGCTACTGATATTATATGGCACTGTCTAAATTAAACTCTTTGCGAAGAAAAACACGACGTCCATACCCGAGGCAAAATTCGAACTTGCAACCTTTGTGTTGCCATTCCGACACGTTAAATACCGGAATGCCGTAGCCGACTAGCAATTGAAGATGCTCAACGAAATCATGTAACTTTAGCACTGACGTGACTGTTCACGTCACATAAGACCTTAAAGGGTGTCCTTTGCTTCCTCATTTCTACGCACATATTTATCCGCGCTAAGGCCGAAATGATCACTGTACTTCAAATTTTAAGATCCTCCCGAAATTTACGTCAATAATTGGAGAAATTCCTGGAAGTAAATTAGTTCTTTAGAATTTACTACGAATAAATACAGGGAGAGGCATTGTATGGTAGAAAACTTTCATTGAAATTCAGTTTTTTAAGTAATCGAGAGGTCTAATACTGCGTTTCGCCATTGTATTTCCACACAATCCTCTTCGCATATGACAAAGTGAAACTAAAACAGGAGTGTAAGAGAGATCGAGAACCCACGATCTTCAATTTACTCCCAAACGAATGCCATTTTCCTTATAAACGACAAATTTTGAAGTAATCAATCAGCTAAACAGGAATTACTAACATAATCAAATCTTGAATTACGAGCAAGGGTGTACAAAATAGGTCAATAGGTTAATTCGAAAACTAAACTAACGGTCAAATTTCCTAATTTCCCTACAACTTCACGGAAACTGCTGCGTAACACTAACCCAGGAGTAACTCACCCAGGATAAAATAAAAAGTTGTACGCAAATATTAGCTTTCAAAGGAATTCCTTGCTTTCAAATACTCAAGGATTTTTTTCCTCAAAGACGTTTAAGACTTGGCTATTTGCTTCTCAACGATCGAATTCAGACGTTCCCGTGCCATAGTATTTTTCAATCGGTAATTAAAATACGATAGCGATGAGAAAACGCCTTATTAAATCTAATAAAGATCCAATGGAACACTTTTTACGTCGCATAATTTCATTTGGGTCAGGATAATAAAGTAAAGTCCGGGAAGAACAAGATATCCTTTAAATCACGGCAGCATTTCAACTCCATGGCTCATTATGAAACCAACCTGGTATCGTATATCGTCAAAATAAAAATCACTATGAAACACGGACGTAGCAATAAATTGTTCACTCTACACAAATAGATATTTAAATCCAACAGAATAAAACAAGCTTCAATAGTGTAAAAAAGTGACAAAAACGCATTGGTCAAAATCCAATGGTCATTTATATATCGCGGCTTAGGGATACGTTTACCCACAAACGATCCTTTCAAAATGAAACTAATGATGATTCGCGTCGTGCCAGGATGTTACGCTGTTTCACACTATCTCAGGTTCAATCAAAATTTTGCTAGTTAACCTGAAGGGTAAACTTCCCCAGAGTAATATCCACTGCAATACATGACGCGGATCACGTATTACATCCCTTCGTTTCCAATCACGGTCTCGCTTCAAGCAGCAGCCCCGGCTACAATGGGGACTCAGCCGCCCGTCTGTGGCAGAAATATTTGACAAATCGAATTCGTTTGTAATCCGTATGGTCATGTTGCTACACAAGTGCTCCAGATCACCAAATACATTTTTCTAGTGTGCAACTATATATACCTACTTGCTAAAAACATCCTGCGAATTCTTTGGTTTTATTATGCTTCATAAATTCATTTAAAATTTTTAATGAACTCCGCAAATTCAAATCATAAGTTAATTTAATGGGATATGGTTATTTGAGGACATTTAAATGTTTACAGGGGACTGTATGGCCTAATTCTGTTTATATCCTGAGTCTCTAAAGCAATTAATCCCAATTTTAATGAGATATTCATCACGTTTTAAGAGGGAATGATATTATTCAGCAATGTCCAGGTACAAAGCACAGTTCATAATATTTTCATTCGCTAACATTGCCACATAAAAATGTACATTGGCCTCTCTGTCTCCTATCATGTACATCAATCACTTTTACAACTTAACCCAAAAATCCGAGTTTTGTTCTTCCAAATAAAATGTCGACACCACCAAAACTGATTTATGCCATTTGGTTTTTCTATTGTTTAAGGAAATAATTGTATCATTGGAAATGAACTAGTCAGTTTCATCAAATATTCAAATATTTCTTTTGCGTTCGCTGCTTAGGATACCATGGTTTGGTGAAGATCTAAATTTCAAATTCGAAATGTTTTTAAAAGAACTTTTACTCTACTTTTGAATGAAATGCCTATTCATTCGAGTTTCGAATGAAAGAATCGGCCGAGTTTCAAATGGTTTTACCCGGTGACTTCAGGACCCCATAATTTTCCAACCTCAAGTGAACAGAGAGCAGGCTAATTAATTCACATTCGGTTTTGAGGACGGCTCCAATGATTGAACAGCGCGTAAACCTATTCTCGTGCATGCAAAATACTAATGGCAACTGTATTTCTTTCTGAGACTGTTTGGAAACTTTAAATTTCCAAATGCCTGTCATTCATCTCTTGTTTCGGCAAAAATACTTCTTCAATGGGATAAAATGAGAGTGAGAGATTTTTAAAGGTGTTTACTAATTCTTCTGAAATCTGTAATCAACCTTAAAGAAAAACATAGAAAGGAAAATATAATTAAAAATTCTTCATTGATAATTTTCTCCCGGTGAGATTCCCACGCTCCTTAACTAAAGAACTTAAGGATTAATGAAGTCCTTGATTAAGTATAAATCGAAGACTATTGGCTTTTATTTTCTTCACATCGCAGTCAGTGAGAGGACTGCCATTCGTGTCTCGTAGAGTAATATTTCCAAAGAAAATTCTAAGCCTTAGTGGCAATAATAGCATTATGAAATGATCAAAATGCAAATTTCCGAACAGAACTCTACTTGAATCTGAGTCTCTCCAAAATTCAATCAGCCAGCTCATTCTTATTCACTTTGCATCCCGCATAATTGCTTTAAAAAGTTAACGAGCATGCAGCGTGCATTTCAATTAACCAATCACCTGCTACAATTAACAGCAGCGTTTGGACCTCGGTTTTCTCTCGAAGAATATATATAAATGTTTCGGCATATTCATTTAATCACAATTACTAATGCATGGCATATCTGAGGATGCTTGAAGAATTTAACGCACAAAATATCTAAACATAAAAATTCTACAGCAGTAGTAGAATCTAATGTGAGGGGTTGGTTTGATAACCTCGGTTGGCAGGCAATATGCTTGCCAATCATAAGTTCACACTGCGTTCTGAGAGGCAGTAATGGGCGTCGAGACGAAGTTTCAATAATAATGAAGGCTTTTTGTATGGCACTGCTTAGCTGAGTACCTTCAGTTCAAGCGTAATATGTAAAGCATCACGAAACACACTTATATGTTCAAGTTTGTCCATAACTTTTAGGATACTGCAATCGGGTTTGACTTGCCTAAAGCGATAAAGAAGAGACGTTTGAGGGAAGTTCTCTGGTCAAACTCATTCGGGGCCCGGCCCAATTGCCTCAACTAATTGCCGGTGTGCTGGGCCTCACACGAAAACTCGAATCAGCCCACTGGTGTCATACTACCCCTGCCTTGCCACCCTCGCTCATTTCACGAATTCCAATCCACTAACCCCCCTCTATTTCCCTCATTCCTCTTGTCCTTTCTCCCCAGCATCCTCCAAGCCCCCGGAAACCCTTCCTCCCTCCCCCCCCCCTTCCTGTGCCTCCCCACCAAGCCCTCAAGCCTTCCGAAATCATCTCCGCTATCCCAAACCTTTCGATTTATTCATGAAGGGCACTTTTCGCGCACTACATTACGAGTGAAGAGAGCGGTGAGCAATGGTGTTCAGTACATAATGTATCGACTGTGAAAATTTTATTCTCGGGGAGAGAGGAAGAGCGAGGTTTCGCGGGCTCGAGTGTAGTGAGAGAAGGGAAGTTAGGAAGGGCAAGGGAGAATAGCTGGGAGCCGAAAGGGCTGCGCGGCGACGGGGAAAGGGAATTGAGTGGAAGGGACAGTAAGGTGTACACGGGAACTCAATAGAGGGGCTATGACGCCGGATTCCCATTCTATTCTCTATTTTTCAATATGGAAGCATCAATAAACACACTGACAAACTATTCCTCAAATTCAATGCATTATCACGTTCCCGTCCTTGCACCTTTCCTCCATGTATGAAGCGCCTTTATGTGCGGAATAATTTCGTGGAAGAATTCATGAGAGAAAAAGTATTGGCGCTCTCTGTTGTAGTACTTAAGATAAATGAAATGGGAGGGGGATAAATTGTAAAAAAGTATGAGAGAATATGGAGAGAACTGTCAATTTAGACTGCTATGAAAGTGATGCAAGAAATATCAAGAGAAAAAAAGCGAGAACAAAACCAATCGACTAGTTAAAAATTAAACGAGTTTCTAGCTTACAAGGAAAAATGAGTGAGAGAAACTTGCATGGGTAATGTAGTCATAAAGACAGAATTAAGAAATGAGGCAGTTATTTCATATGCTTGTGAGCTGATAATGCTGGATGAGAGCCCACAGGCAGAGAAATGGCTTCCTACAGTAACTAAGAGAATAGTCCTTGCGTCCAGAACTAAATTAGGTAAGCTAGCAAATGCAAAGGGAATCATGAGGATGATATTCTTTCTTGTTTGAATGCTCAAGAGAGACACTGAGATAGATGACGAGATCAAGAGGCAAATAATAGCATAAAAGTTTTTAGTATCACGAGTACCTACATGGGAAAAAGTCCAAATAAGAAAAACGCCTCATGTCACAATGCACTCCTCCGCACTTCACTAAAGTGAAACCAGGTGACTGAGGTGAAATGTTGACTGTATGAAAGTGCATACATCCATTCGATCGTCCACTCTTTTAACACGGCTTTTGGAATATTTTTGGAGTAAACTTCCCGTTGCTGGAGGTTATCATTCATATGATGAAAGCGAGCGATGCATCAGCGATGTGATGTAAGATGTGATATAATCTTGAACGCTACAGTGTACAAGGTAAACACACTGAAATCAACCTAAAAAGCACATGACGTATTTTGATCTCAGATTTTTCGAGTATTTAACTCGTCGTTCGAGAGTCAAATGGGTACACTATCGCAAATTCCGAAGTTGCTCACGAAGAGCACTCAGCCGTCCATCGAGTCGAAGATTCGAAGCGTAAAAACAGCTTTAACCCCTTCCTTAAGGGAGAGTCGCCAGGAAAAAAGCGCATGGCCGGACATATGCGCTGCTCTTTGATTCGCCAGAGTTCTCGTCAATCACCACTGTCTTAGAACACTGCCTCATTCCGGCTAGATAGCCTGTGGCTCGAAATGTTTCGGGCTATGAACTGCAGCTGTTCTAGTACTTACCCTTGCAGTACTAATAATCTCACGCCAAGCGCGACGTAACATTCCTCATCCTTTTCGTTCATGGCTGGTCGCTACTACACCGAGAGTGAACTTGGAATGTTGGATTTACTCCCTCTTCTAAAATGAACAATACAGCATACTTTCCTCTTCCTAATGTTCATAAATGAAAGACAGCCACGGATAAAAAGCATTTTAAGGCTCTTTTGAATTGAAACTAATGGGTTACGGCAGTGGCGTACCAAGGCTACCTTGGCGTACCTTGGTGCCCGGGGCTAACTAGATGGTAGCCGCCCCCTGTAGAAAAAAATTATTTTTTCTTGAACTAAAAAAAGATGTTTTTCAATTTTGGTGCCCCCCTACTTTACGGCGCCCGGGGCGGCCGCCGCCGCGGTTCGCACCCCCCTTGGTACGCTACTGGGTTACGGCAAATTCTACGCCAGCATTAATCTAACGCAACGAAAGGCACCAACGGGTCCCCTGCGGCTTTAGTACCACCTATCAAAATATCCGGTACTTGAAAATGTTCAAGCTGCTGCATGGAAAGCTCATGCTAAAAACCCATGGGATCCTCAGAGTTTCTCCACATGAACAGTAGTTTTCATTCAACCTTTCCTTAGTTTCCTTAAATTAACTAGCATCAATTTGTAAATAGATGATATATGTATTTCCAAGCCTAATCAAATTCTAATTAAAAACGAAGATACTAAATGATCTGCAGCAGAAAGGAGGTTAAATGAGATATGGTTTATGTTGTAATTATGTTAATAACAGCAAAAATTATTTCACTATTGGAGTAATTATTCTACTAATTTTTATGCAACACAACAAAAATATGAATCTCTTTCTCATGATTTACAATCATTTTGTCTTCTAATCACTGTATTTCAATGGGCATTTTCGGCAAGAATATGAATGTAAAAAATTAAAAGAAATACCTATGCACGACAACTTTGAACAACACAAAGTAATAAAAAAAACTTTATGGAAGGGCCAAAAGTATGCAACAGTCTGGTGCACTTGTTTGTCCAAGCAATTCAATATCAAACATCAAAATTAGAGAAATAATAGGTAAGCTATTTACCTTAGATAAGGAGGCTGCTGTGTAAAAGTCAAGAATCATGGCTCCTTTATCATAAATCCAGAATTATCCCAGTTAAAAGATCGCAATGAACATATCTGCCAATGATGGTTTGGACCTTACCTGTGAATGTAATTGTTTTTTTAATTCCAGTGGTCAGAGCTATACAACCAAAAAACATCCATGGAATCTTAAAAGAATTTAATAGTAAGTGATTGGTCCTCTAGACATAAAATATCAATAGTCAATCTCTAATTCCACGTTACTATTATGCCCAATAGCTATAAGCAAAAACATAATAACCCAGTATGTACTTCATATTTTTCTACAATTTGTTGCACAAGCTACAGAGCAAATTATATGGAGGCAATCCTTGGAAAGCGTGGGTTCTGTAACTGAATTCCACCTTTTAAGTCTCATGGCTGGTATCAGGTCCATTTCTTAGAGAAAGTGTATAAAAATTATGAAAGAATATTTTATTAGTTTTAATATAAAATTTTAGTTTCAAATGTAAACTGTGCCCTGCACATTACTAACTCCTTACATGCAGACTATTCCATTGTTATGCATGAATTTCACAGTGAAAGTCATCGACATTATTTATATTTAATAAAAACATTATCATTCTACCAATACACATGGAACATTCACCTACCATTTTATCCAAATACTGCTAAGGTTGTCACAGCATTCAACTTACGAAAAATGTAATGGGTAATAACAAACTTTTAAACCTTTAGAGAGCATTTAATGCACCCACAAAAGATAAATCAAATTACACTTTTCAACATGTTTTGTCCCAGCTTATATTTATACTTATGTAATTTCATACAGGAAACTCAAATTTGTAAAACATATTTTCTCCAACACACATGGCTTCATAGATATACTTGTAATAATTGATTTCAATGTTAATACCTAGTACTATTATGGTTAAAAGACCAAGGGCAGTATCATTCATCACTTTTTCCAATATTTGTGAACAACCAAAAATCTGAAACAAGTCTGTAATAATTTACTGATTGCGTACCATAGCAGTAGCAGTTGTTGGGTGAGTGCAGAGAGGGAGAGGTAGTGGAGGCAGCCTATCTGGACCAACTTGAATGTAACAGACATGCCACAATATGAGACATTTTCTTACTTAGCCCACTGTTCCACTGTCAGTCAGTAGGTACTCTGCATGTTTCCAGCCTTTTAATCAGTAGACAAAACGATAAATTACTGTAAATTCCAGTTCATTTTTATCAGCACTACCTATGATTCAACACATTATGCCATGGTAGAACTCTACATTTCTCACCAGAAGATGACATAACATGTTTAAACCTACACAATTCTAATAAAAAAGCAGAGTTTGAAAATATGAAGTCATTTCTCATTTTGCCCATGGTAGATAATTTCCATAAATTTAAGTCTGATGCAGTTATGTCACTTTTAACCCATTGACTTAAAGAGACCGGGATTCACCAGCTGGCCTGACTTGGTCTTCCATTAAAGAGCTGGCTTATTGCCGGGTCCCTCAATTTATTTATTTATTTCATTCTTTTTATCATTCACAAATTTTTCACATTTAGTGTCATTAATGAATAATAAATATTCTCTTAATGCAAAAATATCCAAGATAAGGGCAGTAAAATGTTTTTAATGGATTAAAAATAAATACAAAATATGATTTTTATAATAAATAGTGAAATAAGTGGCAAGAAAATAATAAAAAATACTAAGCCAATGGGTTAATTTGTAATTTTTTGTTAAATAGTACCTACTAATGTGCAAGTGCTTAAACCTCCCAGATACCATTTCTTACATGTATGGTGCTGTGAATTTTTAAAATCAAAAGGAGGAATTTTACAACTTTCATTTAAAAATGCTATGAACCTCATTTTGGTTGCAAGGTGAAGATAAGGACAAGTGTCAGGCTACACATATTTGTTGTGTTACATTCTTTAGACAGTGGATAAGATGAGCAAATGGTTCTAAACATATGTATGTCATTTGTAGTTTCCTAGTATTGAGGGAACCAACATCACACTTCAGACTTCTAATTTAATTAAACAATTAGGAGTGATCATAGGACCCATTTAAAGAAAACAAAATGACAAACACAATCAGTGAAGTGAATCAGAATGGTGAAGGCCAGAGCACAGAAGAAGACAGGGGAAGTAATGAGGGACATAACATAAAATGAAACAGATACATTACTATGAAATGCTTTCCCAATAGAAAAATCAAGGACATAGTTGCATAAAATCTAGGTGATACATACCTACCTCAAAGAGGAAGTTCTTGCTATTAAAATAGCTTTACATCAGTTTTAATGAATGAATATCAATTAATTTACTTCAAAGTTGTCAAGAATAAATTTTGAGAAATTCACAGAGCAGGAATAATGAATTGACCTTTCCAAGAAGTAATTTTCACTGGTCAGCAACCTGGTGAAAACTGACCCCTTTAGTGGGAAATAAATGTTTCTTCTTCACTCCCACAGTAGGGAACACAGCAGTTTAAATGTAGAATTGGTAGATGTATCTGCCCTCCTCACCACATTAATGCCAAAGGTTAGTGATATCTGCTCTCTCAAACTAAGGGGTTAAATGTGCATAAGTGTAGTTTAGGTTTTCTCAGCACTGTTTGCATGAATAATCTTATGTTTACCAATCCATGATGTGAATGAAAATATTATGCACAATGCCTGTAGCATAAAATAAATCCAGATGTTCGTGTTCAGGAAATATGCAGCTGAGCCAAGAGAAAGATAGGATTTATCAAAATAGTACTAGGGAAATGTGACAAGAATACAAAAGGGTGATGTTACGTTTTATGAGTTTGGACCCAGCAAGAATAGGCAGCCAGGGTATAGGATCCGAATGAATTAGTTTTGATCAGAGAATTAGACCATGTGCAGCATAGAGCAGCTAGGTTTGCTAAAAGGCAATGTGAGAGGTTTAGCAGTGTATCAACATTAACAGAAGAATCATAATCAGTGGCGTACACACAGGGGTGGTTTTAGGGTTTAAACTCCCCTCAAAAGCATTCCCGTAATTTACTATATTTTGTATTAATTATGGACTGAAAAAAACTTTTTAAGTTGAATTGTATATAGTTGAATTGACTTCATGAAAATAGAATGTTAATTTAATTGTTGTTTTAGTGAATAATAATCTAAATATCATTTGTGATTATGAACATAAATATTAATAAACCCCCCCTTTCCCTCCTCAGAAGGAAATCCTGCATACGCCACTGTATATAATGGGAATCATTATCAGATGTTAGAAATACATATAAAATCCTGCAGAAATTAGAAATGGATAGGTTTGCGGCAGATTTTATATTTTATAACCCATGTGTATTATGCAAGATTTCATTATATCAATGTGTAAGAGAGATTAGTACCGATATATTTAAAATGCCATTTTTCCCTCATAATATGAGAGAATAGGCAACATAAGAAAGGGATAAGTACCTAGGTGAAAAATTGTTTCAGTATTCTGTAGTGCATGAAACTTGCTTTGCCATTACAGACTCAGCCATGCTAGGGAAATGTAGATAAATATATTTAGAGAAAACCTCTCACGCCAGAAATTCCTTCAAAATTATATATAGATACTAGCCATTGGTAGTTGCACAAGACTCTTATATCTAAAATGTTTCCATGTATTAGTAGCATTGTAGCTCTTAGTAGCATGAAATTAGAGAATGTTTTGTGATCTTTACACCCTGCCACATACCTTCACAGTGGCTTGCATGGTACCTATTGCATAAGTCTAGATAATGGCAGAGAATGCACAAAAACTGTCCAGAAAGTGTGAACACACCTTATGGAAACAAAGATGCATGGTGCACCACAACTATGGTCACAGAAATGATAGAAATATATGGAAAAGAATTTTTTTTAAATATACAACGTGTAGGTACCTAGTTCATGATATCAGATACAGCTTTCTGTATCTCTCCCATATTTTTCTTCATTCCAAATCATTTTGTAACAAGTGTGCATTTACATGCAGATAAAGTGAGCACCAATTTCTCTACAGTTTAACATCTGAAGATAATAATCCAATAAAAATAATAGTATGGCTACGTACCATTGTATCATGTGGATAGATGTCTAAAAGCACTTATGAGTACTTGTACAGCCTTGTCACCTCTATCTCATTCTGTTGGAAAACAAGCTGTGGATTTTACTTTTAGATAACCTTTGTCTTCCTTTCTGAACTGTTTTAATTTAGTTCACTATTCTTTCGAATTCATATGCACTGCATTTACACACTTTAATCACTATTCCTACCCTCTCTATTACACTTTAAGTGTCCAAAATCACACTTCTTTAACACTTTGGCGCATTTTTGCACATTTCGGCAACTTTTTTCACACTCCATGTTACTACTAGTGCATTCATCTGTACACTTTTCTCACACTCAATTTTTACTAGGGCAGTCCAGAGCTTTGGTTTCATGGATTCGTTTGAAATAAACTAATAAGCACTCCTATCATACTATCGCCTAAACTTTTGTGTCATTAATCCTTCAATTCTTGATGCTCAATAAATTTTATCATATGATTTTAGTATTGAGTACAATATCACTGAATTTTGAGAAGGCCCAATGTTGGGAATTGACTCCAAAAGTATTAAGACTTTCCTTCGTAAGCGATCTAGCATCATGAGACCTAATCATGGCACTTTTTAGAGAGTGACCATTCTTCGAAGGATAAATGATCATAAATAAGCTTTTTAAATAGAATTTCGAAAGTTTATCATAATGATTGTAAAATAATACAATGGTGAATTGTTTACGAACTTCTGATCGTTTCCAGAAGCATTCCAAGATGAAATAGCCACAGAATCATAAATGACTAAATAGCATCAACGAATGTCCTAACCTCTATAATAAACCGTATTCACTCGAGCATAAGAAAGGCTTTTTCCACAAAGTTTCAGCTGAAAATATCACGACTCGTCTTAGATTCGAATATGAACTACAGCTAACATATAAGTACGTACATGTTTCAGAGAGTTGTACACTGGATATATATCGTATGATTAAGTAATTCATACGAACACATTTCACGAGAGAACGTAGCAAAAACTAAATTAAAATAACTATCAATATATTATTATCGCGAGAATAACAACTGTTTTGACTACTAATGAACATCAACGGCCACGATATTTCAAAATAGCGCGTAATATACCTTACTAAATGAAACAAACGAATGCGGAAATAATTTAGCGGTTTCACTTTCGGCGCTTTTACGTTTGTCAATAAAGTGTTGAATTCACGGTTGATCTGTGAATTAAGCACTTAACCCTGAAAAAATGACGAATCATGCTATAACACGAGTGTAACATATGTATGGCGTGAGTGCGAAGGGTAAGTTACCGAAAGGAAGTACACTACGTACGCAAAATTTAAACCCATTTTCCGAGATTCTGTCGAACTCTACTGGTGAGACGCATGAGGGAAATTCGGTGTATTTGAGACAAATGAGGGTAAAACTAAATCTGTAAATGGTGAAATATGGCACACTGCATCCACCAGAAAGTCATTAAATTATCCGAAATGAGGCTGATTCCTCGATGTGGAACGCGAATTAGTGAAGTTAGTGCGTACCTACTCAGCGGCAGACCGGCACGCCCGTTTCGATTGACGACATAACTCGGAAAGCCAATGAAGCTGGCAAAGAGGACGTAACATTTCAATACACGGTTATAAATCTAACTACTACTGATACAAAAGCCTGATGCAGTGAAATAATTTTTCTCTACAGCATACCGCGGCACCCGAATTTCACGGTGCGAGGAATTGCACTACGGTGAAAAGCAAATAGCTTAAGCGATCGCTTGAATAAAAAGTCCAATTGCATATGATTCGGTTAGTTGACCCTTCTGTTATTTTGGGTAGTAAACCACGGTCTACTTTATTCGAACTTCAACATGGCTCTATATGTATTATAATACTAATTAGTTATTCTGATATTACTTTCGACACAGATAGTCGCTCTTCCTGCACGCAATGTTGAAAAATATGTTACGGAACTCGTTTGAAAGTATTTTTTTTTATTCTTGTTTTTGCCGGCCAGTGAGTCTTCCAGAAATAAAAAGCGCCCAGCCAGAACGATAGATTCCTAGCTTTTTTCGTCCAGAACCTCCTAAACTCTTGAAGTCCGGAGCCATTGACGAAAAACATCTGTCACAGGATGTTGAGGATAGTTCTAAATATTCAGCGAAAGGAAATTATAGTTCGCCTCAAGAATCCTCACCCGGACCATCAACAGCACCTCAAACATCGATTCCTACTTATAAAAGTGAAACTGACAACACCACTTTCCAAAATGATATAACCATCTTCACAGGCAAACCCATCGATGACTATACTAAATATCGGCTTTTAGGATCACCTTGGCAGCCTCCAGAAAATTACCAATTCCCCTTCTCAGCAAATAAAATCGGAGGTAAGAGCGAAAGAAGATTTGTTAAACATGCTCACTTGTCTAAATATCCCTGGCTAGTGATTTAGCCTAGTGAAAAAGGTCTGCGTTGTAAATATTGTAAAGGTATAAGGTTAAGATGGCATTCTTGAAGTTAATAATAACACATACCATCATCAAACTGTGAAGTCAGTGATACAGTTTTCACGCTTTTATCATAACCCAGGAAAAGAAGTTATGAACCAAATCAGTTCTCATAGATTGATGCAAGTAAAAGAAAACAGATAAAGACTAAAACCTGTCATTAAAACATTGATATTTATTGGGCGACAAAATATATTCCCTTAAAGAGGACATAGAGATGGGGGAAACATAAATCTATCACTTGAAGCCTCGGGCAAAAGTCCATCGTATCACGGTAATTTTAAGGACCTTCTTCGTTTTAGAGTCAAGGCTGTGGATGAATGCCTAGAAAAACATTTTAACCCAGCCAACTCCGGAGCAATGTATAAAGGCAAAATACACAAAATGATTTAATCTAGTGTATTGGGGATGAAATATTATCAACAATACTAAATAGAGTAAGAAAAAGTACATTTTACAGCATTATGTTCGATGAGACAACATATGTAGCCCATATCTCACAGTTAAGTTTGATAATACATTATACCAGGAAAATATGATTAAGGGAGGATTTAATTAAATTTACATATGCTTATAAAACTGTTTAGTATTTGCTAAATCAATACCATGAAGAGGAAAGTAAATGAACCAGTGCTAGGGAGAACATCTCGGTAAAATTGTCGTAAATATTCTATAAGAACTTAACGTCAACCTGGGCAAATGTGTTGGCATTGGCTCTGATGGATGTAGCGTAATGGTCTCCGAAACCATTTTTTCTTTTTTTTTTCACAATTTCTTTTACCTGGAGCTGTAAAAGAAATACAGAAGGAATCCAAAAATGCTGTAAGATGCCCATGCTATAATCACGCAATCAATTTATCAATTTCCAAATCATCGAGTGTTCAAAGTGTAAGAAACTCTATTGGGGTTAAGAAAGAAACTACATATATCATTTTTGAGAGCATCTGCCAAAGGGAATGTAGTTTTGAAAAATTTATTTGGAGGACAAGTGTCTACTTCAAGTGATACACAGTGGGTGGAGAGACACAACAGAGCTAAAGTTTTACACAGACCTCCAAAAAATAGTACATACAAGCATCAATATAATTTCATAATGGGTAGAACTGGTAACAGCATCAAAAGCAAGACCACTCATTGCTGCTCTATCTGAGAGTGAATTCATTATTAGTATCGTTAGCCTGAGTGATGTTCTATAAATTATGCTTCATCTGAGCCGTTATTTACAAAAGGAGGTAAATTTGGACAGGACAAATGAATTTGTTCAGAGCACAATAAAAGCTTTGGATGAAAAAAGAATTAATTGGTAAAAACATTTGTTATTTGAAGAGTGCAAACAAAGTGCTGTTTCTTTGGGCAGAGAAATAGAGATGCCCAGGCTAGTTGGGTGTCAGAAGCACCGATCCAACCTTACTATTGTGAGTCAGCAAGATGATTGTAGAAGAATATCAGTTTGTAGAACAATGATAGAATCAATGCCACAAGATTTGAGGATGCATTTTCCACAGGAGTCATTACAAATCTATGGCTTGAATACTTAACTACCCAAATTGATTGTATCAGAAGATCTTAGTGATAAGAACAACAAGAAGGCAATATCAAAGAAATTACTAGTGCATTGCTCAGTTTGATCCATACTTTTGACATTAATATCACTGCAGCTGAACAGCAAATCATGGGTGAACTTTTCATGTGTAAAAACATTCATCAGCATAACAAAGATGACATTTCTCAAAATGCAATCCAAAGTTACAACCCATGTGACAAAGATGTATTCCCTTTAATGAAAAGACTTCCCCACATTTTGGTGATTCTTCCAGCTACTCTGGCAAGTGCCGAACAATCATTCTCAATCCTCAGAGGACTGAAATCCTGCATACGATCTCATATGGCAGAAGAACGTTTCTCGGGATTAACTCTAATGAATATTCATAGAGACATTGAGCTGGATGCTGAGAATGTTAGAAATTGGTATGCAAGAAAAGTTCATTGATAACTAGATTTATGATTTAAGTCAACTTCCTCTAGTAAAAACATTAATATTTAGGTTACTTCATTTTAATATATTAGTAACATACTTAATGTTATGCAATGAAAGCAAGAATTACATAATTATTACATGTTAGTTGTAATACCTAAGTTCAGGGAAACTTAAGGAATCACAAAAGAAAAAATCTTAACTAGTGTATAGAAAATCTGAAACAAATAAGGTTTCAAAGATAATCAATCGCATGTTGGCGATACGTAAATATCAGAGTGTCTTATCAAGAAAATATTTATATCTCATGAAACTAATGAGTTGCTGCCCTCTATGCAGGTTTGTGACAGTTGTCATAATACATATTATATTCATACATTCACGTAACATTACATGGTGATGTTTGTTGAAAGTGTCATGTATTTATGATTGGTAATAAAACATTACGATAATAAAGATAAAATTCTATGGTTTATTTGAGGCATAGAGCATTTGATTCGTAATAAAGCATTTAGTTTAGTTACATTTAATAAAACATAACTTTTATGATTTATTATACATGAATAGTTAAGCACGATTTTCCAATGGTTAACTTCATTATACATAAGTATAATATATTCCCTTATTGACATTTTTCTGAACTGTTCAATTTTGTTCAGTGCACCCACCCTTATAAAAATATTTTGGAAATTTTGTGCAGAATTCTATGCCCAAACCTGATGCCTTGGCCCGCCCCTGTGTGAGTAGTTAGGAGTTTAAAATTTCAATGAATCACTGTTGCATTTTCATACTACACAATGCCAAAAAATTGAGAAAAATATTTCCTCTGCTATCAAGAGACTTACATGAAACTCTTCAAAATACAAGGTTTGTACCCAAAATTCCTGGTTTACAAGGCCGTAATGGAAATCACGAATTTTACCCAGTTTCAAGGTAGACACCTTAGGGGTAATGCATTTCATAACCCGAGGAGTTAATTTTATACCTAAAACTGGCTCGAATTTAACCCAGTTAAAATTAATATTTGGCAATTGTTGGCATGCTACACTTCCTCTGTTTCTCTGACAAATTTTAAAATGGATTCCAATATTAATCATACTAACCATGATTTTTACTCCAAAAAAAATAATTCATCAGCACGAGTAGCGAGCCCATATGCCCATACTTACCAAGATAGCTCGGACTTCTCAAATCAGTGTGGTGTCTCCTCCAGTACATTCTAACCTCCTTTGTTCAGGCAGAATATTTCAGCATTATTATTTATGGATGGAGGGATGCATTGTCATTCGCACCAGAGGTATGAAGAATTTTATTTTTGGCAACATGCCATGATCCTGCTCTCAATGAAATGACAGGTATAACTAATACATATTATAAACATAATTCATTTCATTCTGCAATGCTACTTGTGTTCTACTCTCTCATAAGAAACACAATGTGGGTAATAATATTTTGAAATATACTCAATCTTGGTTTATATAATGCAAGGATTTTTATTATTTTTCTCCGGTGAAGGTAGGTCTATATGGACATTCAATTCTTCCCATAACCCTTACATTTCACACAATGTCCCTCTACATCCCTCTTATATCCTACCTTCCATTATTCTAGCAACCTGTTCTTCTCCTTCCTCTATCCCACCTACCCAAAATTCTTCCTTCCATCACGTCCTTCAAAATTCCCTTGCCCTATATTACCTTCCCCATCCAGGCCTTCTGCTTTCTCATAATTTCATCAGACAACTTCCTTTCATCTCCCATCAACAATAGCATTTCTTCCTTTGTCAATCTTTCAACCCACCTTACTTCCTCTATCCTTCCCCATACCCACATCTCAAAAGCTATGCAAATCTATTTTCATCTTTTTTCCTTTTCGTTCATGTTTCCATGCCACACTCCATATTAGACCTTTCAATAGGCGTTCTAAAGGCGGTAAGGAACTATCTAAATGCCAAAAATAGGCAATCAAAGGCACCACACATCCACCAGAGAGAAAATTCACATTTAAAATTTAAAATGCATTTTTTTATCGCAAGTCTGAATCATACATTTTTCATGTGAGATAGTACATTGTAAGTTCCATTAAAGTGCACAAATATTTTCACAAATTTACCACCACATTGCAAAACGCATGATTAAATTTTTTTTTAAATACACCTTTTTCTATCATATAGTTAGCACAACATCAAATTTCTGATTTTTAGAGGTAAAAAGATTTCATACTTCAGGCGATAAGAAAACAACAACAAAGGTACTTGCAATTAAGAATTTAGACATGCACCTCAGCACCTGACAGGAAAATAGCTTATCTACAGTAATATTTACTGTTTCTGATGGCAAATATACAAGATCATGTACACCTGATAAAAATATTACCATCACTCTGACAAATACAACTTAAAAATAAAAACATACAACCATTTAATTGATTCAGAAGAGACACTTCGAACTTATACGTCTATTAACTTCATATATACAAAGAGAAAACATGTGCAGACTGCCCTCTAGTTGATTTCAAAATCATAACTTACATTATATTTTAAAATTACAAGGACTTTGGTGATAAAATCTATGGGCAAGAAGAACAACAAAAAAATGAAAACTCTTCAAGCACTGATACAAGATTTGCAGCGCCCAAGTCACATAAAAAATGTCTAAGTACCACAATGGGCAGTATAACAGATTCTTCTGTCTTCTCATTTCCACTTCATGCTCGACGTAATTTCCTAAAAAGAAAAATTAGCTTAGCTAGGATCTTATCCACCTTTCAATGTATTAGACACATTTTAACTTTTTAATTTAAACAAATTAGTAAAGTGTCATCCTCCTTAACAGTGATTCCCTAAAATACAGATGCAAACATGCTTATTAAATATCATCATGTATGCCGTTCATTCATAGCACATGAAAGTCAGCATTCTCAACCTATGGCAATTAAGCTCATATTTTCAATTTATCCATGAAATGAAATATACCCAACGGCTTATTCAATCACAGAAAACAAACATCCCTTTGTAAAGTGAATATAAACGCTTGGATGTTTTTACCACATATTTCTGCAAGCAGTATCTGTTGAATAATATGAAGTAGGTAAAAATTACATTTAGGGTAAAGAAGCCAAGAATTGGTGACTTATAAATGAAGTTTAGCTTGAGTATTAGGAGTGATAATTTACTTTTTAAATTGAAAATGATCAGAAAAAGTGGAAAATAGAGTGTAAGAGAACTAGAAAAATTATATCTCCATCATCCTCACAAGTCATCAATTCTAAGATTGGTGTGAAGCAGCTCTCCACTTCAGTATCTTATCAGTTAATCTATTCACTTAAACATTTGTCTGTCCTTTGAAAGCCTTCCCTATTTGCTCCACAAATTTCTTACAAAGCCTTTCTTTACCATTCTTCCCACTCAATTCTCCTTGATGACTGTTTTCATCAGACCCATTATGTCTTCAGATGTGACTAATTAAGTTGTCTCATCTTCTCTTTAAATTTTTAATCAACTATCTCCTCTTCCCCTCCTCTCAGGACTTCTTCACGTTACTTGGTTGATCTATTTTATTCCTATTATTCTTTCATAACACCACATTTCAAATGCTTTTAGTCTTGACTTTTCTGCTCCTGTAATTGCTGCTGCCTCACTCCCATAAGGAAGCACGCTCCACAGGTAAGTTCTAATTGTGTTTCCTTACTTCCAAGCTTGTATTTCCTGCTGTCAGTATATTCTTATTTATTTCAGTAGAATGTCCTCTGCCTGGACTATTCTACTGATTATGCCTTCGGATGAAATGTTGGCTGATATATTGACCAAAGGGCCAGCTAACTATGAACATAAGAAATGTTTATCTGATCAGGGGATGTTGTCAGATCAAGGGGTAGTGCTGATATTTATCAGACAAAATTATGTAAAATTGATAAATGTTTGACTCTTGTTGGTTGTTTATATTTGTAGTGTGTCTTTTTAGACACAAACGTATATGCTACATGAGTAATTATTTTTTGCTTCTGGTGTACTCTTGTTTTGAGACATATGTCTAGTGGTGTCTTATGCCATGTATGTCATGTGCCTTTTGTATCTGCATTTTATTGGCCGATCCAATCAAAACCTCAACATGTTTACCTAACATTCTTCCCTCTCAAAATGTCTTCTACACAGTACTGTCACCTTTCCCAAGCACCCTCTTCAATCATATTTAACCCTCCTAGTGCGGCAGGCCGATATATCGGCTTCTACATAGTCGATTATTAAAATGGACTGAATTGAAATAATAACATTTATTTTTAAGTCAATGTAAAAAAGTTGTATCTTTATTACTTAGTTCAACTTAAATAATGTAAAAAAACTGTATATGGATATACAGTTGAGCATCTTTCATCCGGCACAGTCGGGACCGAAGTGATGCCGGATTAGGGATTTTGCCGGACTATGGGTCATGCATGGCAACTGGTCTATTTCGGACGTCCGGGATGTTTTCATTGAAAGGAGTCAATTATTTATAACAAAATATATTCGTTTGCCATTTACTGAACATTATTTTAAAAAGAGTTACTGAGAATAATCAGAAAGAAATGGTTTCTTAATACATAAAGTTATTATTTAAAATTATCGAAGTTGCGGAGTGAGTGAAAATAACGGAATCTAAGCATTGTGCATATTGCTGCACATGTAAAAGTTTCATATTGCTAGTGGAAAAGGGCATAAAGTTTGATATTTCTTATGCTTTGCTTGGCGTAACATAATTTCCTACCGCGCTCGATTTGTTATCAGCTGATTCAGCGCGTGGGTGTCGTGTGTATGAATGAGACCGGTCGCCCATCACACCATCATCAATAGTAGTCTTCCTTCAACAATTTCAGGCTGATCGTCTTCATCCCCAACCGAGTTTAATGTTATTAATTACCATTTCAATTATTTCATCATCTATGATATGTTGTGTTGTGAGAATATCGTGGCCGCTAACTATCCTTTCGTCTAAATTTACCAATTCATTTCCTTTAATTCAGGGTTATGGATGATGTTTGCAAATTCCATCATCGTATTTTTATCCTCATAAACATGAAAGTTTTTAAATCCCCACTTATTTCATGTATATCACACCTTAAAGCAGGCAACAATTTAAACCACGCGTGTTTTAGAACGGACGGTGAAATGCTATTGCCAGTACATGAAATTTCCCGAATCACGTCTTTTGGATTGATCACGTCTATTTCTGAAATAGTTTATCCTGCTCCATTAGCATTTGGCCAGAAATACTAACTAAGCCCTTCACTTCGACGCAATCGAAACCAGGCTATCTAAGTCAGCACTTAATTCTTCTTTCATAGTTTTTCTCTCTGTTATCTACTTCTTCGTGTCACTTTAACAGTAATATTTAGATGATTTTTCTCTTTCAGCTTCTTAATGTGCTATATTGTTGAAGATCCCACGTAGTATGTTTCAGTCAAACGCTTTATTGATGCAACGGCGTCAAGCTTTTTCACAACTTGCGCTTTTTCTGCAATGGTTAATGTTATGTGCTGTTGCCACTACTGTGTGGATGAGACATGTTTTGGGTGAAAGATAAGCAGATAACAAATAATTTTTATCAAATTACGTCTAGTGGTCAATCAAAAATGCGCGCACCATTGAAAGTGGCCGATCTGTAAATTAGTCGCAGTCCGTCTCGGCGATGTCTTCAAATTTATATGTTTACTTCAAGTTCCAGAATAATTCCAGGGTACACGAAGTACCAGAAATTAATATGTTTAAGTTATTCTGATTCTCGAAATGGGAAAATTAACGTTTAGAATGGTATCTCTGTATTAATATAAGAATAATATCTCGGCAGGTTATGAAGCAATTGTTCCTGTTAAAAATGTTTCCGCATTTTCCACTAAGTACCAGGTAGTTGGTCATGGAAAAATTGCCGGATTATGGGTGCTCCCGGATTAGGGGTTCCCGGATTAAGGGTGCTCAACTGTATAAAACAATAGCTTTATAATTTTTTCCTAAGGTGCTACATTTTATTAAAGTACCCTCCGCATTCCTCACTAGTGCCCCAGGAAGAAGGTTAGCACCAAGAGGGTTAACTGCTCCCTAATTTGTGATCATATCCATCCAGCTTACCCTCTTCATTCTTCTCAACACCCACATATGTATCATGGCCTCCAATTTCATCCTCCCTTCTTTCCATAAAGACCAGGTTTTTTGGAGCCATAAAATGCAATCTCCATAGCAAAGTTTCCATTGATTTTTCTTCAGGTCTTCACAAAGAGACTTGTATGAATTCCCTCCTCTTTGAGAGCTCTTCTAGCTAGGCACAATTTTTCAACCGATGTCCTTTTTACTGAAGTCATTTTCTTTCAGTTAAAGTTAAAAGTAAGTAAATAGAATTGAAATGGAATTTTTAATTTTCACGTTGTAACCTAAATGTCCTCCCTCTGGGAGGAATTTAAACTCCCAGAAAATGCCGTCGCACCGAAGCTGAAAGTGAATACTTTTTCTTGATGTCTCGTTAATGCCAATTTGCTTTGTTAAAATTGAATATTCTTTCTTGATGTCTCATTTACGCCAATTGGCTTTCTTAAAGTTTGTCCGCACAAGAGTGTGTCAATTGGTGTAATAAACCCTACTGAGTAATGAAAAACGATCCTTGCATTTCCTTCTGTACGTGCACACCTCCAAAATGTCGGAACCCAAATCAAAAAGGAATCCCTTTCCATTCCCTCAGAATCGCCAGGAGAAGCTCGCCGCAACGGGGAAGTTACAGCGTATAATGACTGAATTTAAATTACCATTGGTACCGTATTTACTTGAATAAGCCAAACACCTTTTTTCCCAAAACACCGGTGAAAAAATGGTGGCGCACGGCCTTCATGAATCCTCCTGATTTTTGTGTAAGCCGCGCACCATTTTTCCTCAAATTCCTGTTGTTTTTTTCTCCTAAGTTTCACATTTTGTGAACATATAACATTAATTGGTAAGTATGGTCTAGTAGTAAATCGTACATTGTAAAGTATTCTGAAATTTTGAAGTAATTAGTAATAAAAATCAGTGTTTAACAAAGTCTGAGCATACAACGGTACTTGAAAAGATGCTAGATCAGAAACACCACTTGACAAAGCAATAGATTTATCGTGTATAGATGGTACGTAGGACAACAGATTGTAGCACTGATATGTATTTAAATCTATATTGTATCCTATAAGCTACCACAAGGGGGGTGGTGTCTTTACGTTTTTTAAAAATTGTAAGCGGAGTTTGTTTCGGTATCACGTATCTGTAGCAACATTTTTGCGCAATAGATAGCTCCTTTTGCGTACAAATTAAAGCTACATCGCAAAGACATGACAGAGAATTTGTTACACAATGGCAAGAGTCATATGCTCAGAGATTATACCTTCTTACTATCCGTGCTATCTGCTCCGTGCGTGAGAGTAGTAAAAGAGTTCGAATCGATCATTTAGCATTGAAAAATAATTTGCAATCATCACCCTAAAAATGAATTATGATGTGAAATTGTGATCGTTTCCTGAGAGTACAAAACTGCATATTATAAGCGATGCCGAAAAAATACGAAATTGAGCAGCAGGAATGAAAAATGGAGTATCTGAATCTAGCAGTGACGAAAACTAAAAATGAGAACTGCTATGATATGAATATTCATTAGTGATTGATGATTCTACTTCCATGAATGTGTTTTTCTTTAGTTTTATATGAATTACAATTGTTATTACATTGAGCTTAGTTTTTTCCGTGTGTTCCCAAGACTTTCCAGTGTTGTTAAATCGTCCCAGTCCACAACTACTCTGCAGAGAGAAGACGAGACCACCGCTATCAGGTATGGATGGCATTCTACTTTTATTTGTTAATATGCCAACAGATTTCTGTAATGATAAGGTAATCACAGGTTGAAATAGTATATATTTCTGCAATTGCTTCAGTTGGATGTTATTTTGAACAGATGCCATTTTTATAGCTGGATGATGTGATCGTATGTAACTGTGATTACCGTGAAATGCTACGAGAAAAAGATGCATGAATGCACAACACAAATGATGATCATGACGACATTAACATGTAATTTAATCAACTAATTAGAAAGACGTACTCGAAATTTAGGCACAGCATTTCTAGCACAGCATTCAAGTTATGACAAAATGATGCAGACTCAAGGGCAAAAAAAATAAATTTTGATAGAAATAATTTTTTTCCTCACAAGCCTGCACGAAAATAGGGGTGTGTGGGATACACGAGGGCGTGGCTTACACGAGTAAATATGGTAAGTCCTTGAATCAATGAATGATGAAGAGTGTACATATGATTCATTACAACGATACAGTCTGCAGTGAAAGTATATAGATGAGCATCTTCAACCTCAATGCAAAATTGAATGCATGAAAATGCAGCTTTACCCTCCACCCATAGGATGTAGGCTGATTTTAGAGTGCATCTTCAAGTACAAAAACTGCATCTTCTGATCAGCCAAAAATATGGTAAATTTCACTTTCAAGGGCAATTCCTGTCCAATTCCCACATCTTTAACTGTTTCAAAATTTCTGATTTTCCTATTCACTGGACATTGAGACCTCAACAGCTCTGTATTCCCCTTATATGCATGCTCATTACTACAGCTGCCCTAAGGTAACCAAGCCTTTCACAATGAAATACTCGCATCACGACAGTCATCACATCTCACCATCACCTGTTTACACCATTCCATCTCACTTTGCCTAAGCCTATTATGGCTCTTCTCAATGTCCTGTTTAACATTTTCTATCTCACCAACCTTTAGAATTTTCTGATATTCAACGGAGCAATTCTGCATATAACAGCCCTACTCTACGCCACTTCTGCTCTTCCACAATCTAGTGCAGTGATTCCCAGCCTTCAGACTGGGGTTACAATCTTGGGGCACCCTACTTCGATTTCTTCACTTATCCCATTGAGCTCCCCTCTCCATTACCAAGGACAATCAACACCTTACAGTAATTACTGCTTGAAGAAGTTCTTCAATTACTTTCAACACCAGTCAGACATGAGAGTAACCAATTCAGAAGTTTGTCCTGCTAAACATTTTTTGTTTTCCTGCAGTAATCTTGTGGTATGCCTAGTTGTTTCCCCAGCACCCTGAAGTGCAGTGCTATACTGGTTGGGGACCACTGCTCTAATGTGGGAGTGCAGAGTGCAAGTAAACATTTCCGCATATAAAAATGCTATAAGCCAATAGGAATAACATAAATGGACCATGCTATTTCCAATAACAAATATGATTTCCCTAATAAGTCAGCAAAATGATACTGGTACTTGAATTTAATAAAAATTGCTATTTAAACCCTAGAAGAAAATTGATGTACAATGAATACGTACTTGCCTAACGTAGGCTCTTTTAAATTTACAGGAGCCGCCTTTCTCCTAGCTCTGACACGTTCAGTCCCTTCATCTGAAAAAAAAAGATCTCTCATTGAAATTAGTTGTAAAGAAATCAAAGAATCAGTAAGCTAAAAAGTAAAGTCAAAAATAGAGGAAGTTCTGCTGAACCCTTTTACTGCCAGCCCCTTTTAGGTGGGATGGGAATGGAATTGATTTTATGTACATCATGTTAAACAATTGATAGTACACCCACATACATGCCCTGAATGGACTAAAACCCACCCACGTGGGATTCAAACCCACAACCTTAGGCTTGGCAGTCAAGGCGTTTACCCCACCGCCGCCGAGGCCAGCATGGAGGAGTGTATAAAAACTGCTAAGCACATTTCCATGAAATTTATAAGAGTACATACTAATTGTAATAATTTTACATAGTACCAAATTTTAACTTATGAAGTAAGCATTTATCCCAATGGTCATGATATATTTCATGTTTAAGAGGATAATGAAATCATTCATGATGTCCCTGATTTGTTTGAAATATTATAGTACAATTACATAATGATTTAATGTAAGTCAGCCGATACATTGGCCCACTGGTAGTTTTTACACAACCAGAAAGAGTCTATACATCAGCCAACTGGCAGTAAAAGGGTTAAAGGCTAACAGGAAACAATATTTCTACCAAATGATAGCAGGCAAAGATTCCTGGAATAAACTGATTAATAACCACCCCTAGCATTGAGAAGAAAAACTGCTAGAAAAAAAAAACAAAATAAAGAGGGATACCATTTATATGTAAAACCATAAACAGGTCAAAAATCATATTGAGTTCCCATACCAAACTCTTCCATAGACAGAGAATTAACTTCATGTAAAAATAATGAAACCCTGAAGAATGTTAGAAAAGCAGCAGATCGAGACATTCTATATCTATATCGAGACATTCTATATCTATATCGAGACAATAGTACTCCATCTACAATAGATTGGCTCATGCAAACACCACCAAGCAAAATATGATGAAAACTTAATAAATACGAGTAAAATGACACATTTGGCAAAACACACTGGTTGACTTCTAAAAGACTTTTGCAGGTTAAAATCACTGTTCCACCTTCCAACCATTCTCGATATTAATTTCAAAATCAAGGAAACACTCAATGACTGATTGTCTACCAATGTTGGAAACAAAAATTTCAGGCAAGTTTCAGAGCTGATTACCAAATTTTTAATGTTTAAATGTTTGACTCATACCAGAACAAAAGCATTTTCATTAAATCATTCATTTTCAGCAATACCAGGAGGTATTCCTCCTAGTGGAAGGGCAAAAATAGGTTCTTAAATAATATACAGTAGACCCCCCTTCACGATGTTCATCCGTTTCACAGGACTGTTCGTAACGTGAATTCTGTCGTAAAGTGACCTAGTGATGGAAAAATGTCGGTCAAAATCGATTTTTTGAGCAATCGATTTTTAATCGAAATGAAAAGCTCGACTTTTCAGCAAAAATCGAAATTTGAACCAAAAACTCGATTAATCGAAAAAATCTATGGTTCATTTTTGAAAAAAATGCAGTTGGTACAAAAACATGTTTATTATTCATTTGAAAAACGCTCATAATACATATTTAAATAATATAAAAAATCCCTAAAAATGTACTTAGAAAACATTCTTGAATTATTAGTCGTAAACATTTACAATTCACTTTAATGTGGATCACCGCTTGGAACCATTCGGCTTCACTAAAATTTTTAAGAAAGATCAACTGATTGAGATGCTTTCTTGATGATCTAGGGCGTGCCTTTCCAATTTTACCGGCCTTAGAGTAAAGTCTTTCACATGGGACGGATGACGTTATCATACTCAGCACTCTGATCGCGAAACGGTACGAGTTGGGGTATTCACCCTTTATCTCCTCCCAGACTTCCAGAGGATTGGGGTTGACTTTCCTATCGACGGGTGGCCTGTTGAGGTATTGCCTAACTTCTACTGGCATCTACTTCTAACAAGAAGTGACCTCAGTGGCAGTTCATCGAGGACCTCTACTGACTACTACGCGCTGCTGAGATCATGAACATGGATATCCATGTTCGTGGCTGAGATAAACGAAATGGTCAAGATCGAAGTTGAAAAATCGAGTTTGGATCGAAACTTGAAGATCATGGCTCGATCTCAATTTCCTCGATCTTTGACTATTGAAACTCGATTTTTGATTTTAATCGAAATCGATTTTTCCATCACTAAAGTGACCCAGCATACTACCGGAGGAGGAATCAGTTTTACTGCATCAACACCAGAACATTCAGTGGTGATGAAGTATAGATAAGAATATATGATACTGTGGCAAAACATTTCATTTGCCAAGGTCATATAGACTATTGGCCACCATTATTGGCATATACAGGTACAAAAGTTGATCTCTTTGGGTTCGCAATATACATAGATTTTCGGAATGGATACAGCAATAATTTAAGGAACCTAAATGAAGAAGAATCTTAAACTCACATTGCACACTGTTACTGAGGGTGACCGCCTAAGTGGTTAGTTGTCTTATCTGGAGATGGTGACGGTTAGATGCTCCGTATTATTAAACCCTAAACAGAATGGGCTGTTGAAAAAGATCACAATGACCAGCCGTATTTAGAGTAAGGAAGGAAATTTTACAGAGTAAGTTCCAAAATTTCAGAAGACACCCCATGAATCGCTTTCAGTGGGATCATTTTAACTTTTAATCATTAAAATTATACATTAACCCCTCAACGCTGTCCTGCATATCCAGTACACATGTTTAAATCACTGTATGTCGATGTCATGCGTATCAGTACGCTTCCTGAACTGCCGAATATAATAATTTTTCTCGGTCTGAAGTTGCATATTTAGTACAATTTTTTTACTGTATGTAGTGTAGGTATGTTTATTTTTGCATAGTAAAATACGCAGCATTTTCAGCCCTTTAGTTGTTTTTTAATTTTGCAATTGAATTTCCTTCCAAACCTGAGAGTAAATGAATTTGATCTTTCGAGTCCTTATGTTCCTCCTTAACTATCTTAAAACCATATGCCTATTCTAGTGGTGAGACGTCAAGAAGGGTCAGCTACTTTTGTGCATGAGATAAGATATCTTCCTCATGAGTTCTCTCCCTTCTCTCGAAGTCCTTCCCTTGTGCATCATCACCTTGAGCCCAATGAATGTTTTTTTCCTCGCATCAGTCCCAAGCGAAGGGGCCATGTGCTTTGATATGCATTTCTTTCCTCCTTCATTCACAGTCCATAATCTTTGAAGATAAGAGTTTCTATAAACAGTCAACATAAACTGGTGCCCCCTCAAAATCTTTACTCATCCCTTGAAGGAGTTTGGAAACCAAGTTGTTCAGTCCACTGGAACCTTTCATGGTGTGTAGTGTTCAATTGTACCGTGCGATAGCATTTTCCTCCAGTGCACTTCCAGCAAGCTGTTTTTATAGTTACGAATTCCTATAATGGCTTACACAAGTAGAAAAAGACTACCATTTCCAAGTGACGAGGAAGTAACAGAAGTATTACTTGCAAGTGATTCTGACGACAGTGTAAGTTCGGAAAGTGACAAAGAAAATTACATCAATGATCGCTCTGAAATGGATACACTCCAGCCAATTTACGATGAAGTTGAGGATGCAGATGAAGCCGAAACCTTGGTGTGGGAGAGTATGAGAAATTATTTGGGTAACAGAGAAACATTTGTTGGTGGTTTCGGACCTTAAGGTGTAGCCAAAAATTTGTCCAATCCAGTGGATATTTTCCAGTTATTTTTTGACGAGGAATTTGTTCGTGAAATTGTGTTAGAAAGAAATCATTATGCTGAGCAACAGATTTCATATAGTGAAAACCTCTTTTCGCGAAAGTCAAGAATAACTGCTTGGAAACCTGTGACAGCAGAAGAATTATACATTACCTTAGGATCATTCATGCTCATGGGAATTGTTCAGAATCCAACACTTCGAGCTTACTTTTCCACAAAGAGAGTTATATCGACTCCAGGTTTTGGGGATGTAATTTCAAGAGACCGATTCGAGATAATTTGTAAATTCCTTCATTTCAACGACAATGAGGAAGAAGATCAATGGAGTCCTCCCGAGCTAAAAAAGATTTTTCCCGTAGTTGAACATCTAAATGAAAAATTTCAGACACATTTTTTACAAAATCGAAACATTTCAATTGACGAGTCGTTGACACTATGGAAGGGTAGCCTGTCCTTCAAGCAATACATTCCTCTGAAGGCATCAAAGTTTGGAATCAAGAACTACGAGCTTTGTGATGCAAATACCGGCTACCTATGGTCCTTTATGGTGTACACAGGTAAAGATACTGTATTTCCCTCAAAAATCACTCCAGCTAAATCAAACAAGACAACGTCAATAGTTTCACATCTGATCGAACCACTGCTAAATCAAGGACAATGCATTTCGATGGACAATTTTTATAATTCTCCTGTCCTTGCAACACTACTGAAAAGTAAATACATGACCCATTGTGTTGGAACGTTGAGGTTTTACAGAAAGGATGTTCCAAAAATCGTGAAAGAAAAGAAATTGTAAAGGGGTGAAATGTGTACAACATTCTGGGCCTGTTGCTGTTTTCAAATGGAGGGACAAAAAAATTGTCTCGATGATCTCCACATTCTACAGTGACGAAATGAGAACTGTATCCAAAGGCAAAAAAGAGACCAGAAAGCCAAGTTGAGTGTTGAACTACAAAAAATTCATGGTCAGGGTGGATCTCAAGGACCAGTTGTTGCATACGTACTTGATTGAAAGAAAACGACATAACAAGTGGTATATGAAGTTGTTTAGGAGATTATTGAATGTAGCAGTCCTAAATTCTTATGTCATTCACAGGTAAATGCGAATAAAAATTAGTCCACCTATCCTTTTGTATACAACTGCTAGAGAAAATATTTTTGAAATATGCTACTGTTGGCGGACAATGTGCACCAGTAACTCTTTAAATAATTTAGTTCCACAGCTTACAGAGAAACATTTCCTGAGGAGGATTCCCGCAGCTGGGAAGAAAGCAAAGCCATAAAAGAGGTGTGCAGTGTGTAAAAAGCACGGGAAGAGAAGAGACAGCGTTTACTGGTGTGAATTGTGTGTAGTAGGTTTGTGCTTGGATTGCCTCGAACCTTATCACACGAAGCAGAATTACTAAGATAAAGTCACATAAATATAATTCCTTACAAACATTTTAGACCACAAAACGTGGATTTCTGCATGAAATGATTACGACATAATCTTTCAGAGCCGAAGAAATAGACGACGTTACGAATTTTTATGTTATCGATACGGGTAATCATATCGAAAGTAACTGTACGATTATGAAGTTCATACCATGTTTACAAAACTTAAGTATGTCACTGTCAATAAAATGATTAGTATGTACATTAAATAATGATTAAAAATAAATGAAAAAATATAACACTTTAAAAACTTAAAACATATGCATTGTATAGAGAGAACGAGGAAAAAACAATAAATGTTGATCCAATTCATTTTAAAATTTAGCATATATTAAAACATAGTTTTTCAAAAGTTCACAAAAATTTTCAATTAGATTGGTATCATACATTGAAAGTTATAAATTATTGAATGATACCGTGACAAAAAAATGAAATCATTTAAATCTCCTCCGGCCACTGGAATGGGATTTAATTAAATGTCCTCCGCGCGTGAGGGGTTAACTGATACAAAAATAACTTCAGTTAATTTTTTTCGTTAATTTTTGGCAAATGTCGACCTGTTCGAATTTGGGTGCAAAGCTTGCCCAACAGAAAAATGGGAAAATAAAATGGTATCTAAGAATGCAAGGGTAGTTGCAATGAATAGGCCGAGATGAATACATCCAAACAAAAGCAGGGTTGAGGGCAGTGTCTGCCAAAGTTTAGGAATGCACCCTCAGACAAGAAAATATGAAACCACGCGAAGACAATGTCCTGAAGGGCTCGTATTTCTTACTCAGTGACATCATGTCATCAATACCACATAGTTGAAGCCAAGAAAGAAGGGTTGCCTAAAAACCTATGATGGATAACGAGAAGGAGGGATTCATTCAAACTAACATATCTGTCACAATGCACCAATCTACGTATGCCTTACTTGACGACATCGCTTCGTTAATACATCAGCCCTCAGTGAATCATGAAAGAGGATACACAGGCACACCCCCAGCATCTACAGTAACTCTATGTAACTAAGCAATTTCCAGTGCAATTTACAATTGTGAAGGGATACTTCTCATTGCAATGTGGGGATTGATATCAAAAACTAACCTTAATGTACTTTCTACCGCTCAGAACAATCTTTTGCGGCAAATTACAGGCGCATCATGATTTGTGAGATATTCTTACATTCACGACAACTTAAAAATCCTGGAATTGGAGCTCCGAATCCTTTCAGCAGAAACTAGGAAACCTGACTAACAGCACTCTGGACACTAAATGGAATTACAATGAAAATCCCCCTTCGAATATTTTAAAACAAATGGATACGGATGGAATAAATTGCAATGACAGTTTTCAGTGTTTATTGTGTTTGTCAAAACAAAAAACCATCAAGGCCTCTATCACCACAGCATCCAATTTGCCAAAGTAACTGAAAAAGTAACTTTTAATGTAAAAGTTACTTTTTTTAACTTTAACTTTAATCAGTTACTTTTTATAGATATTAACTTTAACTTTAATCAGTTAATTTTTTTTGGCAACTTTCCAAACTATGGCCATGAGCCACTGAAGAAGGTGCCAGCTGAAAGTAGGGGAAATTTACATGTATTAAGAGGGAAATACATTCACTTCTGGAAAAAAGTAGCCACTGGGAAGGTGATCGCTTAATGAGGAGGTCATTATGGAAGGTTTCACAGTATTCACAACAATCAATTCAAACTATGTTCCAAAATTTTATGAAGTGTCCTTAGAAGTTATCCTTTACAAAGAATTTATCCTTTACTAAAAATACTAAAAATTTATCCTTTACAAAGAATTTACTCATCACTATCAAATTTTAAAGATTCTTAGATACCACAAAATAATTAACTTATAACAATTAGAGAAACTTGAACATCACAAAAATAATTATAATGAATACTTTTTGATTGGTCAAGATGATAATTCCAATAGAAAGAATAAATAAGGTTAACAAAATTTAGCACCACAAATCATTTTAATGAAAAAACATTCATCCATGGAATTAAAATCATAATAACTGTATACACTTACAACTTTCACCTTCAACACAGCACCGAGAGTCACGAGTTACGCTGGAACTCCATAAACTAGGAACACTTTCAGCTGCACTACAACTTCTGAAAACATTCAAAATATGTATAATTAATTTCATACTTATTTACTTCTTTGATAAAACACAAAATTACCATACAAAAACACCCTCTACAGAATGAATTAAACACTAAAGTCAAAAGGATAAATATATCATAAGCTAATGATTTCCATTCCCTTGATCCAAAATTCAAATGAAAAATTAAGTAGGGGCAGTTGCAGATCAACGTGAATAAGTAGGCATATTTAGCCTTTAAAATATCTTGTTACTTTGACATTTAGGTTTTATTATACATTTGTGTTGTCTTGCTGTACTGAAGGAACAAACTTGCCACCACTTTTGATTTTGAAAAGAAAACCTAGCCTAAGGAAAGGTTTTTTGTCACAATGTAAAATATCAACACATTCTTCAAAGAAATATATTTAAGATATTTCCTTGATAATTGATTTTTAAAACCATTTTTTTCAAAAGAGAAAAATATGATCAATAAGATAAAACAAAATTAGTAAATAAATCAGGGAAGATGAATTTCCAGCTACAAGAATCTCTGAGCTACCTACCCTTCAACTAAGGTAAATCTATACAAATGTATGTATGTACCTTGTCACCAGTTACATTTGTATGGATGTATGGAAATAATGATGGTGATTTCACACCATTCATAACTTAAGCACAAAAATATAAATGTATGACCATACCTTTCCATATGAATATAAGACTGGTTGAGTTTGATAAGCTCTGGAAAAATCAACCAAATCCTGTTTTTTTTAATTAGTTTGATGTTACACAAAATTAGATCATGAAACTCAACATTTTTTGCTTGCATGACAAATCAATGTAACTGTTGCTTTAATCTTAAATGACAGTATTCAAATATCCCCCATCAGCACACATTGTGTATTTCGATGCTCACTTTTATATGAGTCCCTGATTTTATGTGTGTTTGTAATTCTGGTTTGCTGTTATGGCGGAATAAAGGTGTTCTTAAGTAAGTGTCGATGTATCCGTCTTTTAATGGGCCCAACTCACCACTATGCGACTCAAGCAACAACAGGTTATGGGCCCATGATTACGTAGAGGACATTACGGTATTAATTTTGGCCAGAAAGAAGGCAAGTAACGGTGACGAAAAGTATTTTTTCCTGAGCGAACGGACTACCATGTGTGTTAAGATGAGTGAAAATGAGAATACTGTGCCCACAATGAACTTGACCACAAACACTGTATCATCGTCAACCCCAAATGGAATTATTCATATAGAGCCCAAATTGGAAGGAACTGGTAACTTCATGACCTGGAAAGTGATAGTGAAAATGGTGCAAATATGGTATGATCTGTGGGAGTGCATAAAAATTCCGTTAGATGATAATGGACAGCAGATTCCTCATCAAGACAAAAAGAGATCAGAGGGCATTAGCTTATATTATTTTAAATTTGAAACCCCTAGTGTCATAACTGTGTTCTCAGTGCGACTACCGCTAAAGAGGGTTGGGACTGTTTAGTGAAAGCGTATGAAAGTTCGGGACCACAAAGATGCATTGCTCATGTGAGAAATTTAATGAATTACTTTTGAGAAATACCCGAGCATAGAACAATATGTGGCCGATATATTGGATGTGGCTCAGAAATTGAAGGACATTGGTAAACCGTTAGATGATTTTTGGAACATGTGTTTTATGGTCGATGGTTTGCTGGAAAAATTTTATCCTTTTGAACTGGCAATTGAGGGTAATATAGATATCACTACCGAGTGGTTAGCTAAGAAACTGATTGACCTGTCATACAAAACAGTCGGAATCTTCGAGTTACGATTGGACAGCATTTTTGACATCCAACCGAAATGTTAGAGGTGGTGGTAGTTCGCAACACAGATGCTATGAGTGTAACTCTACCGAACACTTAGCACGGTATTGCCCGAAGAGATGACAACAGTACGAAACGTCCAGTGGTACTAGCGGCCGACTGGCAGCAGTGCAAGAGGCAGTGGTGGCCACAAAAGAGGCAGCAGTGGCCAGGGTGGAAAACATGTCTCAGCTGGAAGCAGCACTAAGACAACCCAGGACGGCACCAATCATGGGAGAAAGAAGAATCAGCAACCCTATCATGGAAAGGATTGGACCTTCTTCTCAGCCCTGCATCAACAACTGCAGAATTAAAGGATGATGACTGGATAATGGATTCGGGGGCAAACAGTCATCTTAGTAAAAGGTTTGATTGGATGTTTGATTTTAAACAGGCAAAAGGTGAGGTAACTTTTGCAAACAAAAATATAGTAGAATCAGTGGGTGTTGGTAATATTTCTGTGACATTGCCTGGTTTTGAAGAAAGTAAGACCATTTCTAATGTGAATTATGTGCCAGAATTAGGAGTGAACCTTCTGTCTATCAGTGCAATATGTGACAAGGGACTTTGTGTATTGTTGACTGATAAAGAATGTAAAATTTTTAATGCACATCAACTGCAATGTAATGGTGAGGTCTTGGTAACTGCACGCAAATCTGGCCGCCTCTATAAATTAAATGCAGTGGGGGTATGTAACATAACTAACAATTCCTACCTTGCAAACTTCACTAGTGGAAAGTAAAGACCAATCTCTTGAATTATGGCATACACGTTATGGGCATTTACATAGGCAAAGTATGCAACTACTGAGACAAAGGTTAGCTACTGGAGTGAGTTTTGATACAGTTGATTATAGTCCTTGTGAAGGTTGATTGGATGGGAAACAAAAAAGGTTACCATTTTAAGCCAAAAGTGAGATAAAAGAAAAGTAAGGAGTTCAAAGTTCAGGTGGAAAATCAAACGGGTATTACCATTAAAATATTTTGTACTGATAACAGAACTGAGTTTGTATTGCCATAAGATGCAGCAAATTTTTTGAGAAAGTGGAATAATCCATGAAACAAGTATTCCAGGTACCCCGCAGTAGAATGGTGTTGCAGAGAGAGCAAATAGGACTGTTGTCGAGATGGGGCGAAGTATGCTGCATGATGGTGGACTAAGTAAAGCCCATTTCACACAATACTTGATCTAGCACAAGACCTAGTGTGCTAGCCGCTACTTGATATTGAGGACGGAATCTAGCATGATTGGTAACCTCCTAGGTTTCACATGATCATCGACCTTGTGCTTGCTATGAAGCAGTTATTCCATATGATTCCATACTAATTAAAAAAAGAGAAGATCGCACAGCATCTGTAACATGAACGTAATTGGTGGACAGCCACTGGGTCCTACTGGGTCTAGTAGCAACCTAGTACTGCATCAAGTAGGAAATCCAGTATCTCAGAGAGTATACTAGCAATCATGCTTGCCAGCCAGTATACTGGTTCTATTCACACAACACTGGAAAGCTAGTATACTAGCGACTATCCTCGACCTTGTGCTGGATCAAGTGTCATGTGAAACGGGTTTAAGCAATATTGGGGTTATGCTGTTCAAACAGCAGTCTATTTGAGAATTAGAGCACCTACAAGGGCAGTTAAAGGTAGTCATCTGAGGAAGCATGGACAGGTAGAAAAGTAGACCTTGAACATCCTAAAATATTTGGATGTAAGGCACATGTCAGGTTCCCAAGAACATTAGACGTAGATGGGATAAGAAAAGTCAGGAGCTAACTTTTGTGGGGTATAGTGAGATATTTGGGTTGACCCAGAGAACCCATGAAGGGTGAGCAACACAAGGGACATAATTTTCTTTGAGACTACAATCAGAAGTAAGAAGGGAAACAAGTTTCAAAGGGAATCAACTACTGAAGTAGATGTAGGATATTTCAATCCTGCCACGTGAACGGCAGTGAAATTCACATTAATTGCCATGTGAAAAAATTCACCTGGACTGGGAATCGAACCACGGACCTATGGCTTTCTGGGCCACTGTGCAGACCACTATGCTATCCAGGATCCCTAATTCGCAGCAATTTTACTGAGGTTCATGGTACTAGATGTTGAGCCCTCGCGGTCCATCAAGGATGGCAACGCAAGGGAGAAAGGGCTTCAAGGAAGCCACGACCAAAGATGAACCCCATCCAGTGCTAAAGCCACGCTTGGCGGTAAATGTAGGATATTTCAATCCTGTCGCGTGAACGGCGGTGAAATTCACATTAACTGTTATTTTCAGTTCAATTTTTTGTTATTTTCAGTTCACACTATGAGAACATACCTGTTCCTCTCACACTTACGGAGGCATTATCTTGTGATGGTCGTGAACACTGGTTGAAAGCAGTTCACGAAGAATAAGAGTCACATATACTGCGTGGATCATGGGAATAATTGATCGACCAGTAAAGCAAAAGATTGTAAAATGCAAATGGGTGTTTGCAGTAAAAAGAGGCCAGAATGGGTTAGTAGATAGGTTTAAAGCTAGACTTGTTGCAAATGGTTTTACACAGGAAATTGGTGTAGACTATTATGAAACTTTCTCACCAGTTGTGAGGTAATGAAACAGAATGTTAGTAGCACTTGCAGCCGAAATGGAACTCACAATTGTTCATTTAGACATACTGACAGCTTTCTTGAACGGGGAGTTGAAGGAAGTTGTGCATATGGAATTTCCCAAAGGAGTTAATGTTTGTAATGAAAGAGACTCAGTATGCTTACTCCACAAAGCAATTTATGGCTTGAAGCAGTTCTCTCGGACAAGGTATGAAAAAGCTACTTATGTGCTATTGAGCATTGGGGACAAGAAATCTAAACACCAGCCATGTGTATTTTACTTAACTGAGTGCTCGTAGATTTTTTATTTTTAAGAAAGAAAACCACATACAGCAATGATGCCATTTTATAGTGGCCAATAACAGTACATAAATTTTATACAAAAACAAGAAGAAAAAATAAAAGTAACAGGAAACAAATAAAGGGAAAGGCTATTCTGGTGAGAGATGCAAAATAGAAAGGCTTATGAATGATTTAATAGGGAGTGCAAAGGGATCAATGTGTTGTGGGAGGGAGTTCAATAGAGAGGAGAGAGGAAATAAAAGAGAATGTTTAGTAATCAAAAGTCTGGGAATGGGCACATGGAGTAAAGGATGAGAACGGGTGGGGCGGGATGGAACTTTGAAGTTGATAACGGAGAGTAAATTTGGGCAGTCGATGGTGGAATTGAGAATATTATAAATAAGTTTTAAGTCTGCTGTGAGTCTCGGGTGCTAAGATTAGGGATGGAGAGGGAGGAGAGAATAGTATTGGTGGACATGTTATGAAAATGTGGTAATCTATTTTTAACTACAGTAAAACCTCGCTTTTACGTCCCCGCAATTTACGTTTTCCCGCCATTAACGACTTTTTCTTCATGTCCTAATAATGTCCATATACCCGCAATGTAACGTCTTCCCTTTATTCACGCTAGCAAATTCTTGAATGGTTCGCCATTTACGTTTTACGAGACGAAATTGCCGTGATTGTCGTCCTGGTTGCATAACTAGTGGTTGGACTCAACGCTCCGTGAAAGACAAAGTAAAAACTCATGCAGTAAGTTACCACTATGAAAGAGAAATAAAATTTGCCCAGATATACCTCCATTTATCGTGACCTCGCTCATCTGTGCAATTGTAATGCCGCGAGGGATTACAGTACACGTACGTCGTTTTTCTCGCGATTGTTGTTCAGGTTGCATAACTCGCGGGATGGCTGATGCTATCGCATTGGTGATGAAAATTTTTCATTTATTTAAGAAGTGTATGTTTTTCAGCATTTGTGGTCTTGTCTTTCTTTTTTGGAGGCATTAATACAGATTTTAAAAAATCCTCCAGCCAAATTTCATCCTCATATATCCTACGAACACACCCGTAAAATCATCTCATTCTTCCTTAGCTCGATTCTTAATTAGCTTTGATAGAATATCACTATAGTCTCCACACCTTCTTTTCTCATAATATTTACCCTAACTTACTAGCATGGTTGGATCAAGACTCCTGGCCTCAGTTCATCCTTATCTATGTCATTCTCCTCTTCTATTCCCAAGTTCCCTTGTCTATCATTAATGCCATGCAGTTCTTTTCACATTTTCCTTACCCCTATGCTGAATCTCTTGTAAGTTCTACCAGCAGCTCTCCTCACTTAACAGTAATGAACAGTGTCTTGACTACTCTAGGGTCTACTACACCATCCCCCCCCCCTCCATCCTTTCTGAACTGCTTGCTGCTCTGCATCTTCCCTCATACACCTGTAAACTAATTCCTGATATTCTCTCCAATTTACAACTGTACAATTTTTTCACACTCTTCCTAATCTTGGCCCAACCATATGTAATCTAGTTAATATATCTCCCCATGTCCCCATGCATTTCAAATAAGAGATTTTGGCATTATTAAAGAGGTTTTGTTGGAACTATATTTCAATTTTAAACTTGTCATTCAATGAAAGCAAGAATTAGGCAGGCAAAATCAAGAAGCAAGACTCTTTCAGGCATAACTTTCATATAAAATTGCATACCCTCAAATTACACTTTCCCGCGATTTACACTTTTTTCTCTAGTTCCCCTCAAAAGTGTAAAAGAGGGGTTTTACTGTATTTTAGCAAAGAAATTGCAGACACAGTCCAGAGATGAGAGATTAGTTTGAGAAGAGATAGACCAGATGGGGCAGGAATAGGTGTAAGAATTAGAAGAACGATAGAAGAAGGTTCTAAGTGTTAGGATTGCCATTGTTGCATTATATGTTGATGGTCTCCTGATATTTTCAAACTGTATGAAGAGCAGAGATAGTATTAAGAAATGTTTGAAAGAAAAGTTTAATGTTAAGGATCTTGGTGGTTTGAAACATGGGCGTAGCCATGGTAGGGTGCTTGCCCCCCCCCCCCCCCCAAGTTTGTGTGAGAGAGAGACTAAAAGAGATATTTGTTACCCAGGAATATTTATTTATGATTTGGATGTAGCATCCTAACCTACTCCTGCCAATATAAAATGTTTTGACGAAGCCACCACAGTAATTAAACATCTCAACATTAAATTAGTGGAAATTAAATAGAGTTCATAATTTGCACATGCCTCCTGCAATATCAGACATGCATTAACCAATCATTTCATGCGATTACATTTCCAAGCTTTCACTGAGCCATGCTACAATGTACCTATCAGGGGTAGGCAATGAGATTACACATTACAATGAGAAATACTAGAGGTCCAATTATCAGGTTATTTTTCTGATTGATTCACTTAAGAACAAGAAAATCACACAGAACTTCTTAAAATCAGATAGAAATTGTTGAAATTTGGCTATTGAGAATTCTCTGCATTACTCCACCTCAACTCTGAATGGCAGAATGATTTTTGGCTAACATAAATTTCAAATAATGCAGCAATTGTCAGAATGCATTACTTAAATAACTCAGGTAGTGCCTATAATTGTACATTAAAAGGATTTGCACAACAAAGTGAAAAAGTACACATCTTTTTTTTAACTAAAACTTATACCTATTGCTTTATATACTACATATTAAGATGGGTTAGACTTTAATCTAGGCTATAACTTTGTCTTTCATTAAGCCAATTTTTCCCATCACTTTCCAATCCAATATAATTTTTAACTGGATTATAATTTGTCAGGAACACCATAAGTTTATATCCACCACCATTTTAAACTAACCCTTTGAGAGTCTATTATTTTTCAATTTCTTTAAAAAAAATTCTTTTTTATTTTATAATTTGAATATATATTCCCTTTTGGCAATAAATGGCATAATACTATATACAAAAGTATATTATTTCAACATTTAATTGTTAATATAACAATTGAATGTACATTCCTTCGTAATGTGGTGCTATTTCTTAAGACAGTAGTTTCTCACCAATATACATTATATTTAATGATTATACTTATTTAGAAAGAAAGAATAGATAATGAGAAAAATTTAAGTTTTATTTACAATTGAAACAAGAAAGAGATTATCATTTTATTATCATTAGAATTGTTATTTTGTGGCAAATTTCAATTTTATAGCTTACATTAGTCCATGCAACTTCATACAATGTGTCACTTCATTCACCATAAAATATATTGTGGCATTTCCCGTGGAATTATCAATTCAATCACCCATAATGAAGACTCCGCCAATGGCCCATTTATGCCCAAGCGCCCATGTCACAGCTCACTATTACAATATCATAAATCAAACACTGTACTTCTATGAAGCTAAAATACTGCCTATTTATTCTAATCAAGCGGCATGTACAGTATAAAAATTTGAGTTTACTGATAACTGTGGGGATTACATAACAAATAACAATCATAGTAAGGATATACTAAAAAATGTCTACAAGTAGCAAAATATAATAACTTGACAATCTCGACCAAATGAAAGCATGGGGGTAGAAAAGGGTTTTAGAAAAGGGGACAAGCATGTAACCGTTTCTCCAATCAAGAAAACATGGTTGACTACTAAAGACAACTGTAACAGAAACGATTCAAAGAGATTACTCTTGAAATAAAGGAAGATACAGAGAAAACGACTGGGAATGTAATGAAAGACATAAACAACATCAGAATAATATACTTACTCTTGTAAAAGAAAATGAAAAACAAACGGAAGTGCGAAAAACCAGCAAAGAAAGCAAAACAAAGTACTTCACATATGAAAGAACAGTAAGTTGCGGAAATGTGTTGAAAGAGTACAAAAAAACACCCTAAAGAGGTCAGTAATACTAATACAATATACACTTTCATGTGGAAAATAATAGAACTACGTAACGAAGAAAATTGCAGGCTTGTCACCATAAGCTACCAGTTGAAATGATTTGCCCATATCTGATACGGGCAAATCATTTCAGTACTTGCTGACCTGCCCGTATCAGGTATGGGCAAATCAGTTCAAGGGTTAAATTAAGTCTAGGTGAACATTTACATCTTGTGGAGTGATTTTTAGGACAACTAACCACTCATTGCACACAGCCTCATTCTGAGCCCATGTAGGAATACATTAAAGAATAGGCTAAATTTAATTATCAGTAATTATATCTAGTGATGCTAACTTGCCTAAATAATACCTATTTGGAACTTACCCATAACCATCTTTGGACTCATATTCTTTTCCTCTGGCCATAATTTCCTTCATCGCTGTAATCTTCTCTTCAACTTCTGGGTTGGCACCAAATCCTAAAAAGTCCACCATCTCATCACCCAATACATTTACACAATTGTTTATTTCAGTGTGGTTGTTGGCTACACTATTGATGAGTGATATGTCCGGTAAAGTAAGCCTTTTTACTCTGACAGTCACAAAAGCTTTGCCATCTAATTTTACATCAACTGGGGAAACAACCACATTCTTTTCCCCTTCCTTCAGCTGACTTTTCCCTTGAGAAATTATTTCGTCTGATAAACCATCAGAATTATTACTATTAATATCCCTATTTGACTTACTGGTACATTTGGAAACACATGAAGTACTTGATGTATCAGGATTTTGAGCTGGCTTCCCATGATTCATAGGAGTTGACTGAGCTATTGGACAATTCTTAAGACTAAGGTCAAAATCACTGATATTATATTCATCAATAGTTCCTGTCTGGTTGTTAGTCAATATTTCACTGTCCTCTTGAGCCTGATTAGTGACTACACAGTCAGAAGTTTTCTCTTTTGAGGATTTCACACCTTTACTGCCATTGCCTTTAAGCCTTTTAGATTCAGAAGCTTTGGAGCATGCTTCCTTAGAAACTTTTGTTGAGTTCCCTTTCCTATTCCTTGTTTTCTTTTCTGAAAATAAATGTAAATGCATCCAACTAGTACCTTCAAGTGGGTCTTCTTCAATAGGTGGCACATTTACAGCTGACACAGCAGCATCATTTCTCACTGTGTCCCTTTTTACACTACCAGAAAAATTACTCGTTTCAACACTACCTTCTACACAAATTTCATTGGTCCTCTTCAAGAGATGCATTTCCATCCCAGGTGAAACAGATTTCTGCTTTACAAGTGACTTATTTCTGGAGGCAGACTTAGGGCAGTTTTCCTTTTCATTGGCAGATTCCTCAAGAACTCTATCACTAACATTACCAGTTGATTTTGAATTGCCAATGTCTGAAATCACCTGCAATCATAAAAGAATAAATAATAAATATTATAGATGAGCGACTACCACCCACGAATACTCAAAAGTATTTTATATTCAAGATCTCGAATTATTACGCTAAAAGATAAAGTTCGAATACCTCAAATATTGCACCATATAGGGTGCCCATATGGCACTATATTTGGCGTGCTGGTGAACTATATCATATGTGCCATGAGAGGATGGAGGAGATGCGAGTCTGTTGATGAGTTTAGCAGCATGATTTAAGGTAGAGAGACAAGAGTTTCAACAAATGGAATTACGGCAAAACTGTTATCTTCTCACCACAAATAATGCACTGAAACTAATCACTGCTAGTCATGAGTCAAAATCGAAGGATGCTCGTAAACACCATTGATGGTTGGCACTCAATAAAGTTTTGCTTTTACTCTATTACACTTGAATATACATTCATGATTAATTTATATAGGGTCATACAATGTCTCTCTTACACCAAATCGAACCTTCAAAAATGGCTAATGAATTTAACTTATAGAGTTACTGAGAACTGATGCCTCCACTCGGCAATCCCACGAACAATTGTCACTATTTTCAGTTGAGAATACACCAAGACTCCTGAGTTTGATAAACTATATCTTCCAAAAGAGGAAACCAATTTTAATCCAGTAAAATGTTTCTTATAGAATGTTCATTTCTACATTTATTGTGTTAATAAAAAAATTTTTGTCACCTTATAAAAAGTTTTACTAAATTTTATTTGGGAATGAAATAGTTTTCGTGACTGATAATCCAATGACCAAGAATTGTGTTCTTACTATTTTGTTAGCCACCATTATATTAAATTGAAATTTCAAATTAATAAAGCCAATGATGTTTTTGACAGTTTGAAGAAAACAATTTTGATTTATTTCATAATTTACAAGCTGTCATTGAATTCGCTAAACCCTAGTACGAAATTGGTGACTCAACAGAAACTGGAGTGGGACCATTGCAGCGGCAAGGTTGTCAGCATGAAAAGTATAGAGAAGCAGAAAAATAATCAATAACATAATTAAAAATTAACTTAACAATAGGTGGTGTCAAGAGCTCACTGCCTGAGAATCTCAAGTGCACCCCAGCATGCAGGGTCTGAGCAGAAGCACTTGCAGGAGCAATGCAGAAGGCTGTCCTTCTTGGGTTCCTCCACATGCTTCATGCGCATGACCCAAATGCAGGGTAACCATCGATCTGACGGTGGCGGACATAGCTACCCATAGGTGCAACCCCTCTTAAGTCTCAAGCCATTATGACAGCAATTAAACCCAATGCTAGCCAGAGACTTGGAGGAGGATGTCACTTTACAGTAGCAATATAAAAATAATAATAATGATACAGTAATCTCTCGAAAATACAAAGCACGAAAATACGAAGTTTCAATTATACAAAAGTAAGTTTAGATATCTCAATTCGTGTTGTTATTACGGAGCCATAAAATGCGATGTAACTGTTTGGTATCCATAAAAATATGCTAAATTTCCATTTCTAAGCACACACTGAAATTAATTTAATGATGAAAAATTTTACATACCATCACTAAACGTAAAAATAAACAAGCTTTAATTTGATGTTCTTCATTTCAAAATCATTTGAGCCATCTTTAAGATATTAGTTTTCAAACTCGGGTGACAGAATTTTGCAAAGGACATTAATAGTTCCATGCTTTTTTTAGCTATGATTGGGCGATAGAGGGCTACTAAAGCGTGGTTGGGCCAGCCGCCATCATAACAGCATAGAAGTGCGAAGCAAAAGTCTATTTTTAGCATCCATACTAGTTTCCTCTCTCTACTGACTGGATTCCTAAATTAAAGTTCCTATTAAAAAATGTTCAACTTTTTGTCTACGTACGATTTTGATACTGGGACGAAATTTTGCCAACACTACCATCGCCGACTTAAAAGCACTGACTTAGGAAATACAAGTAGGTACTTATTTTACGATCTTTTATGACATGCACCTTTTAAGAACGCTTTCACAAACAAGCCAAAAAAGTTACACAATGTTGCTGAAGACAAAAAAGTTAGAGAAAATAAAGATAATTTTTTTCACGACTTTTTAAAAAATGTTCTAAATTATGAAATTCGATATTACAAAGTGCCGATTTTCCAGTCCCGCTGACTTTGTATTATCGACAGTTTACTGTAGTTAAATACCTAACTGCATTAAAATTGGTTTTCTCTTTTGGAAGAGAGTTTCTCAAACTCAGGTATCTCGACGTACCTTAGTGACAGTAGATAATTTCCACATTGTGTATCAATTATGTGCAAAATTTTTACCTCGTCATAGAAATATCATGGATCATTCTGTCAAATCTGAGGTTAATATTGCCAAGTTGAATCTTTCCGTAAATTCTCAATTTATTTTAACTTTGACACTAGTTTGTGGTTAGATTCAAAACTAAAGAGAACTTAAATGTGTATTAATACTTTCTGCTCACTTATTAATGCTTATGAAAGTGAATTTATTCAACAGTCCACAATTGGTAGTAGTTATGTTATTATATATTTTAACCAAGATGGCCACCACCTACAGCACACGTAGAGATGGGCAACTTGGTAAATTACCGCGGTAATTTTCGTAATTTTCCGTGGTATTTTTCGTAAATTACCAACACCCCTGAAAATTACCGTAATAAACGGTAATTTTCAGAAAAGTTCTATTTCAGAAAATTTCTTCCTCACGAAGAAACCATTGGAATGGGTGATATTATAAATTAAGTAACTAAAACGATATTGTTTACATTGTGCCCGTCATTAATTCCAACTAATTCAGAGTAAAATAACAAATGCACATTGCGCAGAGGTATGTCTTTGGAGCGAACATTTCTCATAGTGTGACAAAAGAGAGGCAAATTGCGTGTTGCTGCCAACTTTGTTTTAATTTTTTAATGAGTTATAATTGATCAACGTCGTGATATGTTTGATATAAACGTCGGCATTTATATCTCAATGCTATTTGATAACGTTTAGAGTCCTCTGATAAGGATTTGCAGCTCAAAACTTAAAATTACCTGAAAATTACGGTAATTTTCGAAAATTACCGTAATGGGGGCGTTTACTCGGAACCGAAATCGCAATTTTGTACACGATATCGTTAGATGGAAACGAAAAGCGAATTTTAGTGAAAAAATTAATCTTCTAACCACAACCATTCACTCATAAATCAAAAATTAAAATAAGCAAAAGGTGACGCCCACCGAAAATGCTGCTGTGATAACATTGACGTCATTTTTCTCCCGTCCTTGACTACTTTCAGGGGAGGGGGAAGGGAGTGGAGGGGAGTTCTCAGAAGGTCTGCTCGCACAGATGCTGTCGAAATCGCTCCCATTGGCCGAGTCAGCTGTGTCCCCCCCTTTGCGATAAGGCGAAGTAGCTTCGCGGGCTCAGTTGTGATTGGACGAAGTAGATATACGTCAGAGGTTGCACCACACCCACTTTTCCGAAAGGGTTAAAGACATCAGTTTTTCGCCGCTTATAACTCGGGAAATAATTGTCGGATCAGAAAACGGAAAAATACGGGTCCTTTTATTTTACAAACTCTATCAGATACGGTAATAAAAAAAATATGGTAAACGACCCCATTTACTACGGTAATATACCCCTTTTAAAAGTACGGTAATTTACCCATCTCTAAGTGCACGTGTGTTTTGCTCTCTGCTTGTATTGTGTTTTTGTCTGGTGTATCTTTGCTTTTCCGCATTCTTTCTTGTTGTGTGCACTTGTGAATCCTCCTCCAGCGCCTCCTTCAATAATTCCCACCACTCTGTGATGTTCTTGTGTTCCCGTAGAAGTTTTATGTTCCCATGTGAGAAGCTGTGCGGCCTCTCCGTCGTCCCCCATCCCTTCCGGCCATCGCCCGTGCTCTACGCGGGTACTGGCAACCCCGAAAACGGCGTTCCGTCCACACCTCGGGCGAGAAATTCTCGCACCCGTTCCTATTCGCCTGAGCGTTGTGTATTGTGTATCCCCCGGCCTGGCCTGGAAACATCTTGTGCTCCTAATCCTCCTCGCGGGTGATGTAAGTGTTAATCCTGGTCCTGTGTATAACGTTTATTATCAGAATGTTCGAAGTATTCTAAACAAGCTCTCGATACTCGCTTCTCATATCACTGAGCTTACGTCCTACCATATTATTGCACTGACTGAGACTTGGCTCAACAACAATGTACCCGACTGTGAATTAGACTTCTCCGAGTCACACCAAATTTTTCGGCGTGATCGGAACTCTCGGGGAGGGGGTGTGCTGCTGGCTGTTCACTCAAATTTCTCCGCTTCCCGTAGGTCTGATCTGGAAACGAACTGTGAAATCATCTGGACTGAGATCAAAACAACATCTGGTGGTAACAGTGCTCGGAAATTATTCATTGGTTGCTTCTACCGCCCGCCCAACAGCAACTTAAGCGTCCACGAAGCCTTTTTTGAATCTGTGCTACAGGTTTGCTCTCTAGGTGATTTCAACCTGTCTATTCAATGGTCCTCCCGAACTGAGGGTCGCACCGTCACCCCCAGCGACGAATATTTCATTGACGGTTTGGGGCTCGAGCAGTGCAACCCAAATCCCACAAGAAATTTGGCAACTCTGGATTTGGTGCTGTCGTCCTTCTGAATTCCTTCTGTCACTACAGGCAAGAACATTTTCCTGTCCGACCACGAGTCACTCGAGTGCCCCCTCGTACTTCCTATCCCTCTTCTTCCGCAGTCACCTACCCCTCCAAAGACGTTGAGAGCCTGGAAGAAAGCAGACTGGCCTGCAATTAACCATGCTCTTTCCCTCATCCCTTGGGCTCTCCTGGAGTGCGGCTCCCCTGAGAGTGGCCTGGAGGTCTTTTATGACTTCGTTCATGGTGCCATCGCGGACTTCGTCCCCTCGCGACGAGTTTCTAAGAAGAGGCCCATCTGGCATTCCGCAGAGACAATACATGCTCTCAGAAATAAACTCAGGGCCTGGAAACTTTGGAAGCGTCACCCAAACCCTCACACCCGTGCCACCTTTGTGGAACTAAGGCGCCATTCATGCTTTCTCCTTCGGCGTGATTACAAAAACTATAATACTGGCATTTCCGAGGAAATTCGGGTGAACCCTAAAAGATTTTGGTCACTTGTTAACGCAAGGAGGAAATCCCACCGTATTCCTGCCTCCCTATCTTACAATGCTGTGAATCTCCTTAGTGTCGATCGCCCTTCTGCTTTTAATGATTACTTCTGCTCCAACTTCAACCATGCGTCTCCCACCCTTCCTCTCCCCCAGATTCCATCCGTTTGCCCACATTCCCTCTCCTATATTTCAACCACCCCTCAGGAAGTTTTTAAATACTTAATCATGCTCCCCTGTTCTAAGTCTACCGGGTCGGATAATGTGGGATCACTCTTTCTCAACCGCACTGCTACCTCACTTCATATACCTATCTCCATCCTGTTTAACAGACTTTTCTCCACTGGATGCTTCCCTTCGCAGTGGAAGTACTCTAATGTCACCCATATTTGGAAATCTGGCTCTAAAGGCCTAGTTGAGAACTACTGTCCTATTTCCATTCTACCTGTTTTATCAATAATTTTTGAACGCATCATACATGATCGTCTTCTGCACTTCATTCTCCCCTACATCTCTCCCAATCAACATGGTTTTCTCCCAGGTGCCTCCTGTCTCACCAACCTCGCCGTTCTACACCATCATATCATAAATGCCTACGAACTCAACTCTCAACTTGATGTGTGCTACCTGGATTTCTCTAAAGCTTTTGACTCAGTTAACCACACCCTTTTGATCCATAAACTTCAACACAGGTACAACATACATGGCACTTTCCTATCCTTAATCCACAGTTTCCTTAACTCTCGGTATCAACATGTGCTTGTCGACGGTATCTCCTCCAATCACCTTCCAGTTTCCTCTGGGCTTCCTCAGGGTAGCGTCCTTGGCCCCCTTCTGTTCTCGCTTTTTGTTGATGACATTGTGGACTGTGTTTACCCATCGGGATGTAACATTTTACTTCATGCTGATGATTGCAAAATTTTCAGGCGGATTTATACCTCTTCTGACTCTAATTCCCTCCAATTGGCTCTCTCCTCGGTTCTCTCCTGGTGCTCTACTTGGCAGCTTCATATTAACCCCTCTAAGTCAGCTGTTATGACCTTCTCATTGAAGCGTTCCACCCTTTTTCATTCCTATACCCTATCACTAAACCCTATTCCTCATGTCAATTCCCATTGCGACCTAGGGGTAATCTTTGACCCTAAACTCTGCTTTCATGAGCACATTAAAAAGGTTATTGGTAAGGCAATGGCAGTTGTCGGCCTTCTTTACCGTCATACTGACATACATGACCCGTTTGCTCTATGTATGATATTTTTTGGATGTGTCCTCCCTATATTAGAATACTGTGTGCCAATTTGGTCTACCGCCTGCCCCACAACCTTGAAACAGCTTAATCGACCTGTCAATTTCTTCCTTGCCATTGCCCGTCATCGCATCCCTTCACTCAGAGATTCTACGCGAGAATCTATCCTTTCCTCCCTCGCTATCCCCCACCTCTCCCTCCGCCATGCTCTTTGCGACATGAAGTTACTCCGCAGTGTTTGGAGTGGTACTCTCCGCACCAATGACCTTCTTCCTCTGTTCCCACTTCATGTTCCTCCTCGTTCCACTCGCAATAGTTGTCCCCTTAAAATCCCCAAATTTCATCTCTCAATATCCCAGCGTTCCCTATTCCACCGTATCCCGAAAATTTTCAACTCCTTAGCCTCGCATTCACCCTCACTGGACCCCTGCTCCTCGCCCTCCATGTTCAAATCCGTAATTACTAATCTACTGGTCACAAACACCCCCTCTTCTCTGTCTACACCCCGCTAAGTTCCTCTCCATGTGGCACTTTTTGCTTATATGACTAATCTGTTACTTTCTATTGTAATCTTCCTATGTATTTGTTGTTTGTTTTTATTTGTTTTTGTGTCCACCAATGTAATTAGCCTTAGTGCCGTTTTTGGGGACTTTTTTCAAATAAATAAATTTTAAAAAATTTGACATTTTAAAACCAAAATTAAATTTTTCAATTAAGAGTTGTAGCTTTCACTTCAACAGGCAAAAAATAAATTAGCAGAATAACACTTAATGCATTAATTGCACTTCTAGTATTCAAGGTAATTGAATTTTGAGGTGTTCAAATATTCAAGTTTTGATTAATATTTGAATTTGATAATTGAATGCAAGAAATCTGCTATTCGTCCCATCTCTAATAAATATAATAAAAACATGAGACTGCAAAACCTTCTAATTGCTGTAAGAAATCCAAACATTTTCAATAAAATAGCTTGTGTAATATTTAATAACAAGCTAAAATGTCAATGGCTGCAATAAACATAAAATCATTGACCATTAATGGATGTAGTGATCACTTGTAACAACCCACAAAATTCTATATACTTTTCTCCTAAGATCAACCCCAACAAAATATCACTTGCTATAAGCAGACTTCTACTGTAAATGGCTTGTTAAGAGGAAATGTAAGAAAAATGGGTAATACTAGAGGAAAACCTGAGCAAATGTAGGAATGTAATTTAGCAGTAGTCAAAAAAGATCTATAAGGAATTCAAGATTATAATTTTAATTATCAATTTATAAGATAATATTTCACAAGCCATTGGATGGGAGGAATAAAGGACAACAGTCAGCCTTTAAAATTAACACCTCAAAGATTAAATGGTACAACAGTATCTAATAACAAGCGATCTTAAAAAATATTACATCATTCCATTATCCATATATTTTACATTTCATTATTAAATAAAAAAGCTAATAAAAATGTTAGCTTACCTTTTGAACATTTATCGAGTTAGAATTCTGTAGAAATTTAGAAATGTCATTTAAAGCCACCACAGGAGTCCTCGATAAAACTTCAGCGTTGCATGACTTGTCAAGTACACATGGTTGCTTGCTATTATTAGCCACACTACAAATATGAGCAGAGACTCTTTCAACAATACTGGACTCCACTGTAATTTGAGTTATTGTTCCATTGGGAGGAGTATTTTTTCCAGCTAGAACAAAAGAAATTTTTTGAGAAATTTGAATGAGATACCTACATGTAAAGATCAAATTCACATTCCAAACTGTCATTAAAATCACTGTTCAAGGAAAGATGAAATGGTGGAATTAAGTAACTGATCTGATCCCCAAAATTGCATCTTCCATTTTAGGAAAAGTATTAAAATATAGAGATTTTTACAAGATATCAACTTTTTATTCAAGGCTCATTCAAATGTCTTTGTGAAATCATAATGGTTGAACGCCTAAACCAGTGAGTTACACATGCACTAGCCTTGTTAAGAAAGATGCCACATTAGTTGAATGTACTAAATCTTTTGTCTATATTTTTCCTCTGTGAGATACCTCCACACCAATGAACTTCTCCTTCAATCAAATAATAAGTAAAACACTAATTCAGAATGTGTTGGAGCATGTAAGAGGATATTTTTTACACATTACAAAATTAGAGAATTAAATGCTTCATTTATTTAAAGGTAATAGATGAAACCTTGCATCCCACTGTCCATTGTATTACTTAGAACACTGCAGAAAATTGTATAGAGTCTGATTAGCAAATACACAATTTCTTCTCCAAAAATATGAGCTGTTTATTTGATTGTGCTGAGCACAGTTAGACTTCATAGTAATTATTCCACCTAGGAGGCAAGGGAATTAACCCTCTCTCTATCGATATTTAAATGCCTCATTCTGCACTCCATCACAAGCCGCCCAGAACTGCCAAGCCATTTTAAACCTCCTCCTGCACAACCCACCCGACCTGCAGAGCTGTGTTTCGAGATATCTTTTGAGCCTCAAAGGCATCTGTTTCATCTTGAGGGTGTTTATCCTCACTAACGCACACATTTTTCTTATCTTCTCTTTCATGCAGATGAAACAGAACCCCATAAATCTGTCACATTACGCCTAATTGCTCGAAGGGTCAATGGTCGAGCGTGGGCCTCTCAGCCGGCATGTCATCCTTGGGGAAGTGATGAAAGAATATTCTCTGGCTGAGGGTCCATTTTGTGTGGGCCATGTTTGAAGATAGGCGATGAATGAGGCATCTCATAGTCTTCGCCCTCCACAGAATGCAAGTGAGAGCTGAAATCTTCAGATGTCCTTTTTCACTCGTTTAGGGTTGGCTTCAAAAGAATATTTCTCCTTGTGTGGCCACGGAGCCTAACTGATACAACATATCTTATCCCACATGGAGATAAGCTGAGTCAGAGCCAAAGCAAAGAAGAAAAATATTGCAGGAGAGGGGAGTGACAGTGAGTAATCGAGTGAATTTGGTTTAGAAGATGAAATTGCTCCAACTGCAAGTAATTTCCCAGCTACTACACAGTTGCAAGATGTCTCGAGGGATACCCTAATTTATTCAGCATCAGAGGATTTCAAAGAAGATAGTGGGCCTATACATAACTTGGCAGTATCACCAAGAAATCACCAAGAACACGGAGTGGAAGTAGGAAATTAAATACACAACAAGGTAAGATGATTTCATTTCACAGTATTTATACTTGATTAAAATAATTTCAAAATTTGAAACAAAGTACTCAATTACATAAAAAGTTATTCAAAGTTAAATAAAGCAATGTCCGCATGGTTCCCATCAAGCAAAAAATTAGGTCCACCACTGGGGAAAGAGGGTATTTAAATTTCGTTCATAGTGGGAATTCTCCACCGGGGTTTGGGTTTTGGGTGGATTATGACGGAGAGGGTTAAAAAAATGCAACTCTCCCTAAATATGAGTGAGGGGGCCATGAGAAATCTCAATTCTTAAATACATTCATTTTGAAGGAAGAGGAGAGATACTAATTGACATTTGGCACTGTTAAGCATCAAGCTGCCACTCAATTGCACATTTTTGACAAATCTACCCACAGGGCATGTGTTACCTGTTCAAGAACATCTCAGTTTCATAATGGTAAATATAAATTGGAGGGGTTGGCAGGGGTCTTCTGGAGCCCCCCAGGAACTTAAACCCTTTTGCATCAATTGTGCCAATCCATATTTTATCAGCCCACCACATGCAGATAGGGGACAAGAGCACCATAGTAAAGGTATCTGGTCAAGGTACAGGTGTGTCCAACCTCAGTCAAGACCCAATGTTGCTTAACTTCAATGATCTGATGGGAACCGGTGTTTCAACACAGCTAGAACCATACCCTCCAGTTCATGATACACTACGACTATGGACATCATATCTCAGGAACTTACATTTTTCTCCACAATTATAAGAACATGACCAAACGTGCTAAATACTTCCATATATCATAATTAATTCCTTCACTAACCTTCGGAACCTGACTTGTTTTTGTCCTTCTCTACTGTAGTGCTCCTAAATGAAACTACTTTCCTTCGTATTGAATCATCTTCATCTTCACCATCTTCCCTCTGAAAAAGGATGCATTATTATATCCAGGTGCTGTAACATTGAGAAATTGGTAGATCATTTAAATTATACAAGAGAGATGGTTGAAACCAAGTCATAATTCTTTAATTCTTCCATATGCCAATGGAACCTTATTAGTAAATTCCTTTAGGGCAACATTTCCTCCCTACGATCACAATTTCTGTCAATCATGATTCATATTCAGGAAAATACCATTGACTCTTGACCAACTGATGTGCCTGTATGGACACACTGAATGTATGTCCTTTAGGTGCCTTATATGCTCATAAGGGCATGCTAAGTTTGGTTGCAAATAAATCTCATTATTTTCATCAAATGTAGATGAATTTGCAGTAATATGCCTCATATGGGAAAAAAATGGAGAGTAACAAACTGATGTTCATTACATTTATGGACTTGGAGAAGGATTTTGACAATGAGGATTGGAATTCAATTCTTGGAATTCTGAAAGAAATTTGAGTGTTCTACAATGACTGAAGAATTATCCACAATATAGGTATATAAAAACCAAGTAGCCGTGATGAAATTTGGACCCAGCAATGAAGATGTAAGAATAAGGAAAGAAGTGAGACAAGGTTGTGCACTGTCTCCCATAATTTAAAAAGTTTACATCGAGGGAACCATTAATGAAATCCAAGAGAGGGCTTCAGGAATAAATATCCATGGGGAAAAAATTAGCAATCTGCGATTTGCTGATGATTTAGCAGTCATAGCAATAACAGGGAGAGATTTGAATAAGATTCTAGTAACCATGGAAAGGTCTATGGCCAGATATCAGCTTAAAATCAATAAGACTACGACTAATATATTGGTATGCAACAGGAGGGAAGAGGAAAAAACCAACATTAAACTAGGAAAACACAAACTTGAGGAGGTGAAGCTACGTTAACTGTGAAGCCAGGTAACCAACAATGGATGAAGCAAGAAAGAAATAGTGATTAGAATAGCCCAGGCAAAGAGGGCATTCGACCAAAAGAAGAATCTATTTACAGCTGGAAATACAAGCATAAGGAAGCAATTCATCTGTATGTACATCTGGAGCATGTGTGTTTATGGTATTGACGCATGGGCGATGAGTAGCTGAGAAGTCAAGGGTGGAAGTATTCGAAATGTGGTGCTGCAGAAAAATGATGAAGATTAAATGAATGGACCGAGTGATAAATGAGGAAGACCTAAGGAGAGTGGGATAAAAGAGAAGTCGAATCAAAACCCTAAGAAGATGATGGGACAATTTAATCAGCCATATCATGAGACATTATGGTATGTTAAAGACAATTGCTGAAGGATAAGTGAACAGGAAGAATGCCAGATAAATGCCCAAAAGGAAAAATAAATGGCAGATAATGGATTTGTGTAAGATACACAGAAAAAGTGATGAAGGATGTGAAAGAGAAGAAATATGAAATAATGAAGAGATTAGCTGATAGGAGAATCGAGTGGAGAGTTGCATCAAACCATTCTCAGGATTGCTTACTGATGATGATGATACCCAAGATCAGTCTTCCATTACATAATGCATTCAATTTTGCTTTAAATTAAGCTTTTCAGGAAAAATTGCTAAACACTGTGAACAATAGCAAGAACCCACTTGTGTGCCTCATCAAAATCAATGTTGATTTGGTAGCCTATAACTGCAGCAAATTCCATTGCCAAAGGGTGGGGTTCTCACAAAAACCCATGCCCTCTCTATGGATCTGTTGAACCCTTCCATACTAGCTGGAAAGCACAAAAAGAAGGCATATTCCTAACGCACCATAAGATATTGCCTATACTTATGCGAAATCTTTAGCCATGCACACAAGTTTTTCACAGACAAGACATCATTTATAAAATCACTTTGCCATTCAAAAGGAGAGCTACTTTTCGCTAAAATATATCAAAAAAGCACACTAGTAATTAGGATAAAAATACATGAAACTGCAACATGTCTGACTGCAACTTATGAGGCGTAAAGGTTGTTCTACATGCAAAATAACTGGCAAATCTTGACACGATCAATGTTCAGCTAGCAAGCATGAGATTGATGACATGGATATTTTAAGGGGTTGGCCATAATTTGTGCATAAATGACTTCTTAGCCTCTCCCTGTCTTTGTTTTTACCTTAAGTCAAAACAATGTTTTTGATGTGGAACAATAATGCCAAATTAAAAATGCATGCCATTAGAATTCTGCTACAAAAAATGAAAAAGGATGACTACAGGGTTCAAGTAAGAAGACTTGACAGCCCCAGTGAGTTAGGGTAAAAAACATTTGCATTAATGCCAATACATATTTATATCCCATTGTGAGAGAAACGTTGTGAAATGCCAAGAGACTGATCATTGTGGAGGACTGCAACTAGCTTTTGGGCTAAGTCAACAAGGGAGATCATTTGAGAACTAGTTATGACAACAGATTTCAGCAAAGTAGACAAAGAATCTATTTGCCCATTTTGCATCCTATGCAGCCACAAGGCTTTGTTAAATACAATGCTGTTTCAAAATGTTTCTTGTGATTTTGATGTAACTGATGATTAATTTCCCGTTATTTACCATGAAGTGGTCCGCAATAATCCTTAATTCTATCTAATTTTAAAAGACAAAAAATAAAAAATGTCATCACAGTATTATTTGCTCATCAAACCCGGAAGTAGTTTAAAAAAGATACATATTTCAACTCTGGGGTACGCTGGTGAGCTCTTCCGTATATATGTACTTATTCGATGCTAGGATGCAACAGTATTTTGTTGCAGGCATGGAGTATTTTTCTGTGCATAGAGATAAGAGAGAATGTTAATGGCAAAGGAGGATCATAGCAATCATTCCCATGTTTATCCACAAATGGTCAAGTTCATTCCCAACCATGTAGAGAGAAATCATAAACTAAGATAGGTGAGGAATCACAGGAAATTTTTAAATCAATAATAAAAATTGCTGCAATAAAACATAACCAAATCAGCACTGATTCTATTGGGTTCCACAAGTTTCAATTGATAAAATGTTCAGTAAACAATTTTACCACTATTATGCAACCGTAATACAAAATTTAATACATAGATTATTCAATAAAGGAGGTATCTAAGGTAGAGTCTTGCTAAGTTATCACCTAAATGTGATTAAAATAACAAGAACTATTTATGACCTAAGTTAGCATCAGGCACATAGGCAGCTAGAGACGCTAGCAAGAGTAATTTTCAACTAGAAAAAATTAATACCTCTTCCCCATCTGACTCATTCATATTGGTATCTCCATTACAGTCTTCATCTTCCTCCAAACAAGTTGATAATCCACCAGGCCTTTGTATTTCTTCTAAGCTTTGTGAAATATCTTCTACAGCTGAAATGTCAAGGTTGATCACATACTGAAATTTTGTAATTGATACCATAATTAAAATTATAATATAAATGGTGCATAAAAACTCACTTTCTGTACTTTGTTCTTCACTGGAAGCAACATTCCTATTAGATATATTATTTTCTCCACGCATCACAACACGTCTTAAACTGATAGTAGGGTGTCTGATAGTATGTCCACTAACCATTGGATTCACCCAATTTGTCTGTGGCTGGGTCATAGATGTTGAAGTGCTAGCACCAGTTGGAATACTTCTAGGATTGGGGGAGTCTATAAGAGAAAAAGACAAAAATTGCTTCCGACAATAAGGCTGACACATAAAAAACAAATGATTGTCCCAAATCTGAATTTAGGTAGTTACCCCATTATTAATGATGAAGAAAAATGAAAAGCTGCAGCTCTAAGCAGGGAAGCATCTTGAGGAAATAAACTTAATTTTATAACGCAAAGGGCAAATTGTAAAAATAAACTTTCGTCAGTCAAATAATGGTGCAACTTTCTATAGGAATTTCAACACCAAAAACAAGGATATACCTATAGATTTAACTACACATTAAAGCAAATAATTCCACTTTCTTTCGTATGTGATTGTAACATATTCAGTCAAAATTAGCACTTTCAACTCATTTTGTGGATCAGAAAGACAAACTAATTCTTAATTATAGATTAACCTTCCAACTTTTGGAGAATCTGATCCATCTATGCATAAATACATAAGTCAATATATGTGGGTATGTTCCAGCATCACGTCCAAATGGCTGGAAAGAGTCTTGAATTTTTAAACCCATATGCATGATAGCATTATGGAAAACATAGCACTATGAAACAAGGCTGCATTGAAAAGGCCCTAGGGGATCTTTGTGTGCCTTTTTTTACCAACTTGTACTTCCATAAGAAAAAATAGGACATGGTGCAGAGATTTCTTTGTTTGCTTTCTTAAATTACTTACTCTTTACATAAGCTTAGCATTTTTACAATTTATGACTTTATATTTTTGTATATTTTTTTATTAAAATTTGTGTTTTTGGCTAGCAAATCTTAAATTCGTGCACTACTAAGACAACAGAATTGTTTAATTACTTGAAAACCTCCGCATAACACGTTCACTGCGGAGCTGTTTAAAGCCCTACCCCTCACAGCGTGGCGTGACCCACCGGTGGGTCACACTCAGCCTTTTGCATGGGTGGTGTGACCCACCGGTGGGTCACAGTCCTTCCGAGCTTCTGGCCACTGCTGAGGGATGGTGGTTGAAGCGGCAACACTCAGCTGTTTCCTGAGATTAGGGGAAGGCTGGGGGAGGCTACTCCCAGCTTCACCCCCAGCCCACCCCTCCACCGGCCACGTGGGGCACGCTATCTTCTAGACACTGGCGTGGGATGGGGGAAGAGAGGGGCAACAATACAATGCATGTGGTAAAGATTTGCTGACGTTCGGAAAACCCAGGAGACTCCCACCCGTCTCTGTTTATTGCGCCTGCCCTTGTTCGCGCCCGTCTGGGAGACGTAGATGCCCGTCCATGCGTACCGATTCCCCAGCCCTGCTCACACTATGAGAAAAGGGAAGGGGGATCCTTTGGAAAAAGTACATAGTGGTTTGTCTCACTCAGAAAAGAGTAGTGACTGCATTTCGGAAGACGTTCACCCCGGCAAGGGCACGGTCACTCATCCACCACTGAGGGATTGGCTCAAGAATGCTACGCGACTCTTTCCCAATTGCCCTTCCGTAGAGGGGGGGTGGAAGAGGAAAGGGAAGAGAGAGAGTCAATCTCTCACACAGCCGGGCGAGTGCAGTTCGGACTGTTTAGTTTACGAGCAACTGACGGACAGCCAAGAGGTTGAGGAGAAAAAATTTTCCTAAACATTTTCATTATTTTTAATAAGTTGATATGTTTTACTATATCGAGTATTGTTCATCCTTATGTATAAAAATCGCATAAACAATGTATAAAAATCGCATAAACATGAAAAAAAACAAAAAGAAAGCAAAAAATAAACGTATTTTGGATATAATACGCTAATATGTAAATTTGTTCGTGGCCCACTGGTGGGCCACACCACTCACGCTGAAAAAAGTTTCAGGAGGGGCGGCGTGACCCACGGGTGGGTCACACTAAGTGTCACATAGTAGTCTATTATTTTAACAGTGACAAACCTCTGGGTGAAGTCACTTGAGAAGTTCTCGATTCCTACTCTCACAATACTCCTCGCAAGTTACGACAATTCACAGAATTTTATGTCCGCGGCGCCAGACGCATCTGCGTGACCCACCGGTGGGTCACGCCGCAGTGAACGTGTTAAACTTGGAATGTGAGCTTATCGCCAAGGCACTTACACCAAGCATTAGAGCTATACATGTAAAACAGCAGCTCTTTTCCTGTATGTTACGATTTTTGTGCACTTTTTACATTTGTTGTTCTTTGACGTGTCGTTTTACAGTGATCAGGGATAAAGAAGCTTCTTTTAGCAAACACGCGGATTTTCTCAGTGACAATTCTTTAATTACCTTCCCTAAAGATCCAACCCAACTTTTTCCAAGGAGCGTCACCAAGGCCGTAGTGTCATGTTTGGGACTTTTTAAAGAAAAGGAGAAATTGAAGCTTTTTCAAATTAACCCACTCCCCCAAAGATTATTTGGCCTCCCCAAAATTCTCAAAGAGGGAACTTCTATCACACCAGTGGTCTCAAATGTCGGAGCACAGACCCACAAATTGGTAGCCAAACTCAATGGCATCTTTAGAAACCTCACCACATTTACTTAAAAATATAGTATCATGAACTCCATATATCTAGCGGAACATCTTAATGAAATCAAGGGGGTAAGGAGTACGTGAGTCCAGGGTGGGACGAGGGTAGAACATGCCTATGGTCCACCAAGACCCTCATGTGTGGTGAAGAGCCACATCCTCCTCAAGGGGCCCCTGGTTTCGCTGAACTTGATGGATATAGACTTGGCAGTCAATAAACAGCTCACATCACCACGGTGCGTCTCAGTGCTAAGGGTGACCGCATCTGCGAGGCAGAGGGTAAGAGGTCACTAACAGAGAGACTTCGGATACTGGGCGACCTCCGGTTTTATTTAGCCTTACCCATGCATGCAGGGCTCTGCATGGGCAGACACCTTATTTCCCTAACTACTGGTGGGACCAAACTTGGAACCCTTAAACAAAACAATGGAGGGCGCTGAAAGGCGCACTCTTCTCATGGACTCTTGTAGTCCATCTTCTTCCTTGGGGAATACAATACCGTTGGAGAGCCCTGATGGGGATCCAAGACGGGACGCACCCTCTACTAACTTAACCATCCCTGTGGCGGGCCTTCTGGGAGACCCTCACATCCCAGTTGCCCCTCATACCCTTCATGGGGAGAGGAGGACGACATCCTTTCCAACCTCTCTGGGCATGCCTTCAACAAGGCACCGAGCCTGGGCTCCCCCATGTGGGTAGAGTCTGACTCGGGAGCCCCTGTGGGTAGGGGCCTAAGAGAAGGCTCCATATCCCCTCGAAGAGGAGGAGACAAGGGAGGAAGAAGATGCGGGAGGGGCCGAACCATGGCTGGCATAGTCGTGCTTCAGGCCAACCTACAACACAGTAAGGCTACCTCAGGGGTCCTGCAAAGGATACTCTTTGAAGGTATGGTCAAAATAGCTCTGATTCAGGAACCCTGGGCTTTCCAGGAAAGAGTCAGGGGCCGGAGCATGACAAGGAGAAAAATATATTACTGTACCACTGTTGATAGGCTTAGATCAGATCTTGTATCTATATGAATGGGATAAGTGCTTTCCATCTATCAGAATTTACCACGAGGGATCAGACAGCAGTTCTGCTGACCCTGGGGGAAAGTGGGAACAGGAGGAGGGTGGTCATCTGCTCCTCCTACCTGCCATACAATGCACCGGCTCCTCCACCATCGAATGAAATGAGAGACTGATGAGTCACTGTAAGACCAACAAGTGGGAATCTGCTTATCAGTTGTGATGCTAACTCACACCACATTGTGTGGGGGAGTGTTAGCACCCACGTAAGGGGAGAGGCCCTGTTGGAGTATCTCATATCTACGGAGTTACATATACTCAACAAAAGATCACAATCTACCTTTGCAAACAGCATTAGGCAGGAGGTGACAGATATTACACTGTGCACCAGTTATCGGCTGCACAGGATTGATGGGTGGAGAGTGTCAGGGGAGATAACTTTGTCCTACCACAGACACATACTCTTCACTCTTATAGAATCCAATCACAGGGAAATAACACATAGGAACCCCAGGACTACCAACTGGGGACTATATTGAGAAAGGCTGGGAGCTGCTCTAGAGGGGGCACCTCATTGCAAGTTTAGAAATGTGGATGACGTAGAAGCTGCTGTTGAAAATCTACAGAGAAGCATCATCCCATCCTTCAAAAGCAGCTGCCCCCTAAGGACCAGGAAGGAAGGGTGTAAATTACCCTGGTGGGGAGCAGAATTAAACGGTCTCCGCATAGACTAAGAAACTCTTTAACAAAGCGGACAAAGAGGACAAGAATGCCTTAGGATTGGGAAAAGTTTAAGGTTGCCCAACGGAGGTACAAAGCAGCAATCAAGCGCTGTAAGAGAGGGACTTCTTGGAGGGGCTTCTTTGCAAGTGTAGAGACTGTTCCACAGATGGCAAGACTGCATACGATCCTATCGAAAGACTAGGAAGCAGGAGTGGGGTCTCTGCTGCTTCCCTCGGGAGACTTCACGTCTTCCAACAAGGAAGCGCCTAAGCTAATGCCGGAGAACCGACTTTCCAGGCTCCAGGGAGTTGATGGAGATGCATCATGGGAGGAATCCCATCCGTCCGGCTCGGAATGAATGGAGACTTTCCTCTAGCATCATGACATACATAGTTACAAAATGGGCAATCATGAGTTTTAGCCCCTTTAAGGCTACTGGGGAGGATGGGGTATTTCCTGCACTCCTTCAGGAGGGCAGGATCTGCTCCTCCTTCCAATGGTAAGAATATTTCGCTCCTGCCTGGCTTATGGATATGTTCCAAAAGCCTGGAGGGTCACCAAGGTGGTTTTCATACCCCTAAACTGGGTAAGACGGACTACACAAGAGCACTCTCCTTTCGAGGAAACATTCTTATGTCTTTTCTACTGAAGACACTAGAAAAGATAGTGGACAAGTACATAAGAGATGGGCCATTAAGGGATCACCCCCTGCACCTGTATCAACATGCATACCAGAAGGGAAAATCCATGGAGACAGCGCTCCAAAAACTTGTTAGCAGGATTGAGGGAGTGCTGGAACACGGAATGTAGAGACTGGGAGCATTTATGTTGTCAACGGAGCATTTAATAACATGTCCTTTGATCAAATCTGCATGTCAGCAGGAAGACATGGCATCCATGCTCACATTGTGAGCTGGATTAGATACATGTTGGAACAGAGAACTGTCAATGTAGTCTTGAGGGACAGTTCAATGAAGGTAGCTGTGACTTGCAGCTTCCCTCAGGGAGGAGTGTTATCTCCACTCCTCTGGAATATGGTAGTCGACAGTCTTCTTGTAAGACTGATTAGGAATGGTGCATACACTCAAGGGTACGCAGATGATGTGGCTATACTCATCACTGGAAAGTACCTTGACACTGTCTCTGGACTCATAAAGAAAGCCCTGGATAAGGAAATGGGATGGTGTGCAGAAACAGAGCTGACTGTAAATCTGGAGAAAACTAAGCTTGTATTGTTTACCAATAGAAGGAAAATGGAGGGCTTTAGACCTTCCTCTCTGCAGGGTAAGGTTCTATGCCCCTCACCATTGGTTAAGTATCTTGGGGTTATTTTAGACTCCAAACTTAACTGGGGAGAGCATTTGGAGACCAAGGGATAGAAAGCCTGTTCCTCCATATGGATGTGTAGGAGTGCCCTTGGTAAAACATGGGAACTTCAGCCAAATGCCATTAGATGTATTTATATGGCAGTCATTAAACCTAGTTTATTGTACTGCTCTACAGTTTGGTGGAAGAGAGTCCAGCTGAAAACTGCTGGGAATAAACTGAACCACTTCCAACGAATGGCCTGTAAGGGCATATCAGGGGCAATGAGAACAACCCCAAACCTCTGGTGCTAGAAACTCTGCTAAACCTTTCTCCACTCCATGTGGAAGCAGAGGTGCAGGCAAGGACAGCAGTTTATCATCTCAAATGTATGGGACAGTGGTATGGCAAATGAAGTTCCTTTGGTCGCAGACAAGTTTGGACGGAGCTCATGAAGCCAAGTCCCATCCTCGAGATGGGCAGTGATGGAATGATAGCCAGGTTCAAGCAATCATCCCTCTACTTCAAACCCCGCTTCCCGGATAGGGAACAGTGGGCTAGAGAAAGGGGGAAAGAACTTCATTCTGGGGCCAAGGTATGGTACATGGATAGCTCAAGAAAAGAAGGAAGAGCGGGAGCAGGGGTCTACAATTGTAGCACACCTAGGAAGCTCTCAATCCCTCTGGGAAAATATGCTACGGTGTTCCAGGCAGAGGTATATGCACTTCTGACCTGCATGTATAACATTAAGGAGATCGGGATGTTCAACAGACTGATACATATATGCATGGATAGTCAGGTAGCTCTAAAGGCACTGACATCACAATGGTGCAAATCACAGCTGCTGCAGGAGTGTCATGAGGCACTCAATGATATAGGCAGATGTGGCAAGGTGGAGCTTTTCTGAGTGCCTGGTCATGCAGGTATATCCAGAAATGAGATGGCTGATAAGCTGACCAGGGCCGGTTCCAGCCGAAATCCGATTGGACCAGAGCCAATCATACCTATTGCTACATCAATAGGGATAACCAAAATTAGAATGTGGGGCTTAGCATGGCATTCTGAGATCCAGTGAACCACACCAAGTCTTAGACAGGCCAAACTACATATGTATAGGTGGTGCGAAGAAGGGGATGAAACCACATGCCACATATTATGCGAGTGCCCTGCTGTGATGAGGACTCGAAATAGGTACCTGGGTCCACCATTTTTGGAACCCAGGGAGGTAAGGGAAATCCCCATAGTGGACCTTCAGCAAAGCAATTGGGCTCTATGGGTGATTTGTCTAGAAGGGTGGATGGCACAGAGATGGCACGAGATGTTTGAAATTTTTTTTTGCCAATATAAACCTTATAATTAGTAATAGTTCATATTGGAGTTTCGGTCAGGGGTAGAGTACTCACTTCACAGTGCCGACGTGTCTCCAATTTTTTTTCGTCGCAGTTTCGTTGTACAACTGTCCCTGGTTTTACATATTTTTAACCTGTTTACCCGGGATGCATTTTAACTATTTTACACGAAATGTATGCATTCATCCCGGGTTAGGCATTTTCCAGCTGCCGCTAGGCCGACCACCAGGGAATCCCAAGAAATAACTACATTCATTGTATGCTGGGGAAGTACATAACCCTTTATTTCTCATTATCCTCCATGCAAAAAAGCAGAAGCTTATCCTCCTTTGCTGCGCAGGTCTCTCTTTATTCATTACAGCTAATTTTAATATGATAGTTTAAAATCTGACTCATCAATTTGGCCTTTACCTTTTATTCCTGTACATAAGCCTCGGCAAAAAACTCCCACTTCCATTCTTCAAGTAAAAAAATTTTTTGTGGTGTTGGGCGTGCACTTGGGTGGAAGTGTAAATGTTGGTTGATTGAAATCGTCAATAAATCATTCATCATATAGAGACATTCGTTTTCACTGCCCAAGAATCAATATATAGCAGAAACTTATCGTTTTTTACATATGGCCACAGCACTTGGTCCAAATACAGTTCATGCCTGTTACCCATTAGCTTCCCCGACTTTGAACAAGTCACCAAAACGTTTTGAAAATGATTAATAACCTCTTCAACTTCAAGTTTTACTTTTGGACAAAATCGTCCGGCCACCTCTTGCAAACAGATAAATACTTTGTAATAGAACACCGGAGTAAATTAAACTGTATTGGGCTGTGTAGGAATGTGCCATTTTATTTAATTCACTGATACCCTCCTCGTTACATTTTTCTCCTCGGTGATACAGCATCCGCCCAATCTGAGCCCTATATACACATCCTGTTTGGTCTGTAATGATCACCAGAGCAAGGTCATATTCTGGAATGATTTTCCTACTTTGCTCTTGGAAAAGAAGTGCAGATGTAACAATATCATCGGCAGACAACTTCTCCTTAAAACTTGCGTATCTCGTTACCTTCCTCTGCCTTATTCTATGCTTCTGTATGAAGCGATTGGCCCAACTCAGGGATGCCCCAAACTTGAAATTATTGCTGAAATACTGCATTGGGGCTGCCACCGCCCACTGTTGGACCATTCTGGTGGTCACATGCTAACGGCTTGCCCCTTATCCCAGAACTCACAAAATCTATCATAAGTCCACTTGTCTATCGTTTGACACCTGTCCGTTCGGGTTCCTCTGGATCTTACCCAGCAGCAAGTTTCTCACGCCTTTTTAACCGATGGGTCACCCAAGAGCATAGTAAATTGAAAGACCACTTTGGATGAACTTTAGCAAATGTTACAGCTTTCACTTTAGTATCCAACGGGATTCTGACTCTTTTCTTCGGAGAGGGATTCACATTGTAATCACTTGAAGATGAGGACTTCCCTTCCACTGCATCATCTTCATCGTCTGTTGAAGATTACACCTCCACATTAAATGCGTTTCATTTAGGATCTTTATCTCCCACTAGATCTCCTAAATAATGAAGTACAAGTCACTCATCATTGCCAAAATCATGTTGAACATTTCCAGTCCAACAGCTGCGGAGTGTTCTAATACAACTGCATTTTCTCACTGTACTATATGCCCACCTTCGCAAAGAAGCATGGCACAATGATTGAAAGCATCAAAATAAATTCTGCTGCTCCGTACCGGCTTCAAAGCTAGAAGATACATTTTGCATCCTCGATGCACCAAGGAGAGGTTCTATGCTTTGAAACTGATAAAACCTACAGTAACAAATAATACTTGCAAATTTTCAAGGGTATGTCAGAATCACCCGAACATTTCGGTAGATACTTACAATTATATGATTGCAGAGCTTAAGTTCTTTTTTTCTCTTGTGATTAGTTTTTACAAAAAAGCACAGCGTGGAAAATCACGGCACCAGGCAAATCAGAACAAATGTTTTACGTGTGCGTGGACTACGTGGCCAAAGATACGGAAATTAAAAATTCCGGACACATAAAACGACAGGGCGTGTGGACGTATTTCCGAGACCACCACGTACTAACGAGACTTGGGTAAATAACATAATTAACTATTTTACGAATTTTAGTAAATTACGTAATCAGTACATAAAATAGTTAAAATGCATCCCAGGTTAAAAATATTTAAAACCAGGGACAATCATACAACGAAACTGCGATGAAAAAAAATGGGGACAGAGGGTCTTGAACCGGGAATGTCAACACTGTGAGTCAAGTATTTTACCCCTGCCCCAAACTGTATTAATGGCCACTGACTAATTTTAAGCGTTATACTGGCAATAAAATATTTCAAACTCGTTGTTTGATGAAGTTATTGGAGATATAACCCAATATGGTGATTCGAAAATAAAAAATCAAGGACTAACTGCCTGGCAAATTTCATCAACATCCTAGACCCGAAACTCGGACACTCCCCTTGTAAGTACCTCAGGGACTCCTTGGAGGAACTCCACTGCAACAACAATCTATCCTATCTAATGAAATCAACCTACCAAAGAACTGCAGTTTGGTATCTTTCAATGACGATAATCTTTTCACTTCGGTCTCCATTGACGAGACACTCTGACTGACACGGCTCATACTACAAGATTTGCTAGTCAAAAACATCATCATGGAGGAATTTCAATCCATCCTAGAAACCTGCATCCAACAGAATTATTTCCTTTTTAATGGCAAATTTAACCACCAAATGGAAGGCCTAGCCATGGGCTCTCCTCTTTACCCATTGCTGGCTGAGATTTTTATGGAGAATTTAGAATCTAAACCTAATTCTGGATACCTTCTTTTAAACAATGTGACGTATTGGTTAAGGTATGTGGATGATGTGATATGCTGCTGGTCTGGTAGCAGTTGTCAGTTGATTGTTTTGTAAATCTTTTAAATAGCCAACACCGTTGTATCAATTTCAAGATGGACAGAGACACTGAAGGACGGTTGAACTTTCTAGATTTGGAGATATCTATAGTTAACAGCAGGCAGTTTTGGAGTATTTCGAAAACAGTGCTATAATGACACAATTATTCCGATGGACTCTTCTAATCCCATTCTCATTAGCTTGCAGCTTTCAACTCATTGATTCACAGACTGGTGACCTTACATTTTCAGCCTCCTGAGTTTAACAAAGAGTTGGAGATAATTGACACATTGACACACTAGAAACATTGCTTCTGTAAATGGCTATCAAGGGCATATAATTGATAGCATTCTGCAAAAAAAAACACCAGAAGTTGGCCATCAATAATATTTACACCCTTTAAGTGCCCCCACTAGAACCTAGGAATTGGTGTAGATTAACTTATATTGGCAATCTCTCTTCCAAAATAGCTAAAATATTTCCAAAAGATAAACTTAAAATCTCTTTTTACAATCCAGTGACGTTGGGTAGCCTCCTGTGCCACTTAAAAGGACCGACTTCACCCCACCCTCCAATCGGGAGTGTACAAGATAAGGTGCAGTGATTGTGCAAAGTGCTATATTGGGCAGATGGGTAGGAACTTTGCTATATGTATGCTTTGCTCGTATGACTGAGCACTGAAAATGTTTGGAGAAAGAGGACTCATCTTCCCTCATGGCGGAACACCTCTTGGACACAGCACACCACTGCCTGTTTGACCTGGCGATACTCCATGTGGAGAAGAAAGGCTGGAGAATGGACGCTCTGGAGCAATTTGAAAATGTTCAGCAAGGGGAGGAGTCCCTCATGAATGATCAGCTGTTCAAATGTCACTCCCCACTCCTAGTTATTCTACTCCCTAAATCACGACAGGTCTAAAAAACTTCCCATTTTTGTAAGGGCTGGGTTCGACTTCTGGCGAAGGTGTGCAATTATATTGGTTTAAATATGATTTAGAATTTCAAAAAACAAATATGAAAAATGGATTTGTTTGTTTCGGCCAATAACATTCAGATATGGCCAAGCCCGCAATAGTAAAACCAAAATAAAAATTGTAAGTGGAAAGTTCTTTATCCTTACAAAAATAGAGGAAAAAGCACAAATTACACGTCAACAACAATGGAGATTTCAAGAAATGGAACGAAAATAAAATAAGCCTATAGAACTACATATATTCACCAAGCAGTTGAAGTGAAGATATGCTGGGTTTGAAGATTTTGATGAACAGCTGTTTGAAAATTTTCTGAATGCTAAGAAAAAAATGTTCCGTAAAGTGAACAATTGCTTGAAGAAAAGGCAAAGATAACAGCTGCTCAGCCCATCGTCCCTCCCAGCTGAGAGTTTTGTCAACGCTCACTCACAGAGTGCGACCACAGCGGACAGGGAAAGCCTCCCTGAAGAAAACACTTTCGCAAGACCTTCCCTCAGAATGGATACCAGGAGGGATAGATAGAGTTGGCATTAAAAAGGACCCTTGGTGATTACAATTAAGTCAGCAGCCGGGCCCCAAAAAACTTTTGGCCCAAGAAAAGACCGACAGGAGAGAGGAAAACTCCTGCCCAAGGCCTGCCTCCCATATGTCTCTTCAATTGTGGGAGAGATAGCGCTATTCTCAAGAAAAGAAACATTGAGACAATCCACAAACCTCCTTAGAAAAACTAAGGAGCCAACTCATAAGGGTAAAGGATAACTTGGGTCTTAAAACTCCCGACGTTTACAGTACTGCCAGTGAATTTACATTGGAGACAGGCCACATTAATGAGAGCTGCATCAAGGAACACAAGAGAAGCATTAGATTGGGCTACCCTGAAAACTCCACCATCACCAAACATAGCCTCAACAGGGACCATATCGAAAGAAAAAACTGGCAATTTAATATGACCGGTTTCGGTGTACAACACCATCTTCAGGTGAAAATTAAATCTCAAACAACTGTATATATACAATTTGCAGGGAGGAGAGGAAAAGGTTGAAAAGGGGGGGGGTAGGAGGAGGGGGAATATGGAGGGGTTGGAGGGAACAAGGATTGGGAATTGAGAAGAGGGTGAAAGGTGGTGGGTGTTGATGGGTAAAACCAAGCATGATGGCAACCTGGGGATGGCCCAGGTTGTTAAGGGTCTCCGGAAAGTCCATGCGGAGAGTCCCAGTGAAGTCCACTGTGGAAGGGGTGAAGCGGTCCGGGCGGTGGCATCCCCTGGAGCGTCGGTTCCTTCGGGTTAAGGAGGATTAGCTCCTTGGGGTTCCTGGTGTGCTCTTCCAGATAGTATGAGGGTGTGTGGGGGGGGAGGGGGGGGGGGGGGGGGGAGAGTGGGGAGAAGGGGGCGGCTGGGGTCCCGTGCTTAGGGTTGCGGCAGCTCTTCTGAAGAGTGTACAACTCGTGGGAAGGTGATGGAGAGGAGGGGGGGAGGGGGACGAAAGAAATTGAACGTGTCGATTTGTGTCGATCAAAACTACTTTTTATTCCGAGGGACCTATTATAAACAAAAGGATGGCCTGGCTATGGGATCACCCCTTTCCCCACTCCTCGCAGAAATATTTATGGATGTTTTAGAGCATAAGATCATAAGATCCTCAGTGACCAAAGATTTTCCAAAAATGTACTCTACTGGTTCGGATACGTCGACGACGTTCTGTGCTGCTGGACAGGAAGTGAAAGACAGTTGCAGCAATTTTACCAATTCATCAACTCCTTACATCAATCAATAGCTTTTACTATGGAACTCGATGTGAATAACAAAATCAATTTCTTGGATCTCACAATCGAGATAAGCGATAATAAACACGTTCTCAATTTTACGAAAACCTACCTACATGGATCAAGTTATTCCTTCTGAGTCATGCCATCCCATAGCTCAAAAACTAGCCAGCTTCAATTGTATGATCCATAGGCTAATCAACATCCCCCTTTCCAAACACTACTTTGAACGTGAGCTCAATACAATCAAGTACATTGCTCAGAAGAATGGTTACAGTACTAGCACTATTGACACATTACTCTGAAGAAAGCTGAAAAAACAAGCCGTAACATTAAACACGTCCCTCTTACCAGGCCCCAGTTCTCCAGAGAGAAAATGGTGCAAAATTCCCTTCCACAACCAAATTTCCCACAAAATAGCCAACAAGTTCCCTAAAGACAAGTTCAAAGTGTCATTCTACACCCCCACAAACCTACAAAAAGCCCTCTGTGTTATTAAACATCCAATAGAAGATTCCAAAAAGTGTGGGGTTTATGAAATCAAGTGTGATTGTGGAGCCAACTACATTGGCCAGACCGGGAGGAATTTCTCCACCCGTATCAGTGAACACAAAAAGTGCTATGTCTCTGGCAACGAAACCTCGTTATTCGCGAAGAACCTCATGGATGCGAAACACTCTAGTGACTTTAAATTCAACGTGCTCCACACTTTGGAAAAAGGAAAGAAATTATTCAAAGTAGGAACATGAAGCAGAATCTTCTCAATGACGTTCAATTTCTTTCGTCCCCCTTCCCCCTCCTCTCCATCACCTTCACGGACTGGACCCCAGCCGCCCCCTTCTCCCCACTCTCCCCCCCCCCCCACACCCTCATACTATCTGGAAGAACACGCCAGGAACCAGAAGGAGCTAATCCTCCTTAACCCGAAGGAACCGATGCTCCAGGGGATGCCACCGCCCGGACCGCTTCACCCCTTCCACAGTGGACTTCACTGGGACTCTCCGCACGGACTTTCCGGAGACCCTTAACGACCTGGGCCATCCCCAGGTCGCCATCATCCTTGGTCTTACCCATCAACACCCACCACCTTTCACCCTCTACTCAATTCACAATCCTTGTTCCCTCCAACCCCTCCATACTCCCCCTCCTCCTACCCCCCCCCCCCTTTTCAACCTTTTCCTCCCCTCACTGCAAATTGTATATATACAGTTGTTTGAGATTTAATTTTCACCTGAAGATGGTGTTGTACACCGAAACCAGTCATATTAAAAATCTTTATTCTTGAGGAAAATTGCCAGTTTTTTCTTTCGCTATGATATTTCACCAAATTAAGCCTGAAACTACTACCTTATAGGGACCATATCATTGCATTCGACAATGCTAAATTACTTAGCAGATCCTATGGGTGTTGGGACCGAATATCCAAGGAGGCAATTGAAATCAGATTGCAGGCAAAAAATTTAAACCACGACACAAGATACGTCCTCATCAACTCTTGGAAACCAGTGCTCCTGAAAATACGAGGGAAGATTGGAACCAGCCATTCAGGAGTGACCTGAGTGGGGACAGAGAGTTTATAAACCCAACAGATTCTAGGACCCAACACTCAATGCCCCAAGGACAATGGCAGAGTTAGCTGTCAAAACGACGGCATTTGCCGTTTCCCTGACCCGGTGAAAAACCCAAAGAGACTTCACCCGCATTATATGCCGCAAAAACACCAGATCATTCATCGTGTCCTATATTGTGTATGTTTTGCACTATCTTTGGGAAAATAGAGTGATATTATTATCCTATGGCTATTTTCCTTCTCTGAATCAAAATAACCTTATTTACTTTTAAAAACGTATTGATTCGTGATCACTAAAATTACTGAACAGTGGCACCTCACAATCACTAGGTTTTCATTGTTAACGAACTTATTCAGTAGGAGGTACATCTTTTATACCTACTATTATCGATGTTCAAAAAACCTTATCAAGAAGTTCATTGAAACAACTACATTCTGAAAATCTCAGCGGCCATTAGTGTTACAGATTACGATCTTCAATAAACCACCTAGTCCACGTAATCCCATAGTGCCACTTAGCATATTTGATCAACCAAAAACAGTGAGCATCCATTAACATAATTAATCTTAACATTTACCATGGCAAAAAACAAAAAGTACTTTAGAACACTGATAATAATAATTTACCTTGTGGTCCTTCGATGAATAATCCCATTGCTAACTTGAGACTCTCAGCAAGAGACACAGAATGCCTTACTGCATCTCTAATGTGGCTCCTAACACTATTCTGATACACCTTTAAAAAATTCAGATTATTATAACAGATAACCTTGAAGTCCTAATCAAAAGTAATTCAACTTCTAATGAAACTATGAAGAAAGTACTATCAAGGGATTAACCATCTATACGAAGGGATTAACCAAACCCTATAAAAAGCAATAAACCGACACACCATTGACAGAAAATAATCCTAATTACATAGTAGATGTCAACATAACAAAGAAACAATAATATCACAATAAAGGCCATAAGTCAACTTTCACACTTACAATCAATGAATGCCTACTTTCAAACAACTGCCTTTCCAAACCATGGACTTCCAACCGAGTTTCATGGAGTCTGGCTTTTAAATTAACATGCTCCGTAACCATACCTCTGAATCTCTCTTTTTCGTGGCTCAACGCTCGAGCTAGTTCACGATTGTTTCTCAACAGCACTTTATGATGGCACGTACTTCTACACCCTGAAAATAATTTCAAACACATTCATCATAAGGAGAAGTAAACCAAAACAAGGCAATACTCAACATTCGATAACAACAGTAAAATACAATTAACACATAAATCGCACATTCCCAAACGCTAAGCAGGTACGTGGGGATTCATTCCCTTTGGATTCCTTAGAATTTAAAAAATTAAATTCGATAGCAATAATCTCAAAAGTAAGGTAAGCTACATGAAAAAATCTTCTATTGCCACTCTCAAGTGAAATCTAGATCATATGTGTTCTTCGAACGTTTCAGTCGTAAGCATAGAATCAAAAACAAAAATGTACAAATGGGTATCGCCCAATATAATGAATTTATCATCCCGGCAATCCTCAGCGAGACATCAATGCAGGAGTTTTCCAAAATAATTCACATGAAAAACGGAAATCAAATGTAATTTTAACCTTACCACTTCTCGAGCTAGAGCCACTTCGTCCGGGGGTAGCAATGTTACTCCGCAGCTTTCCAACAGGAACTGAAAACACTTTTTTAAGCCCATGGCGCTTATGGAATGTTTTAGGAGGTAAAACTGTTTCCGCGACCATTTCTTCAATCCTTGCACTTCCACCACGATAAGAAACGCTACCTTTGGGTGTTTTATTTTCCTCTGAACACGTACGAATCACAAGCACGTATTCCAACAGAAGGCTCCGAAAATATGACCACGTAGCTCGGTAGCATCACCCAAAAGAAAGCTTACTTATGCACATTCTTCAACATTTCCAGCACGAGAAACCTCGTAACGTCATTTTTCACATTTTTATCTCACTTAAAACACAACAAACAATACGGCCGATTATAACCGTACCCAACCGTTGACCTCCTGAATACAACGATACCAAAGCGGTGTTGCCAGAACTTCTTAAAGTACGTTATTTGTTAGCTGATGTTCAAAAAGTTGAAAAATAAAGATTTTCCAGCAAATGTAGGCATTCCCCAATTTTTTAATACCAAGTCATTACTCCTTACCACGATATATATTGCATACACGCTAAATTTCCAATGTTGGCAGCCATTCTTGTGATATCTTAGGGCGGACTCTTCGTTTACGTGCTTATTCCTCCATTCGTTTCTGCATGGCTCACGCCCGATTAAACTTACTACTACGTTTCCACCTTATAGACTCCTTAAGTGCTGTGTCCCTAAACTGGTTGCCCTTAAGTAGCCGCAGTTTCTTTTGCAAGATGTCCCTAGGCAAGAATAATGTTCATGACCATGAATTGAGTTTCGCGTCCTGTCATGCGCATTCCGCATTTGTTTTTAAATAGTCGCTGGTTTTTTGAACTAACGAAGTTGGAAACCCCCTTGGTTTAAATATTGATTTGGTTTTATTCTAAATTTAAAATGTGGCTTACAGAGCGTGAAGCCACAGGCAATCATAATCTCCGATGGGTACCCATTGCGCGCCTATTCGCAATTGCAAGACGAGGATCCCCAAGAAGTTAGAAACATAGTACATGGGTTGGACCTAGGGTTGGGTAGCTTTTGTCTACAAAGAATAATGGAAATATTTTCCCAGGCATTTCTTAGGATTGAAGAAAAATTTACGAAATTCTTGCGAAGCTAAAGCGCTAAAAACATACCCACAGCTTACCTACATATCTAAGTCACGGCTGTCAGATCGTATTTCAGTTAAGAATGGGTCAGCGGCGTCGGAAGTGGGAGGCAGGAGAGGCCGAACCGCCCCCTCCCCAGAATATGCCCCGGGCCCTTGAGAAATGAGTAATCTTCATTAATAAAAATTAAATTTCACTCGCTTCCAGCTTGCTATTTCCCTTGTGCCACATATTCTCACGCCTTCACGTGCTCTTTTAGCGAAATTCTAGTCTCTACCCCCTCCTATCCGCAAAAAAATGCGGGCCTTTTTCTTAGGCGCCTGGCTCTTTTCTTAGGAGCCGGGACTTTTTCAAGGTTGGCCCCCTCCAGCGAAAATAGTTCCGACGCCCTTGGAATGGGTCACAGGTCAAAAGCCATGGTCTTTTCGCCAGAGTCATCATTGTATTAAGATATGGCCATACCACTGTAACACCACTCAATGAGTCTTCAGCGATGTGATTTACGTTCATTTCGTCAGGTAATTCCCACAAGCGTCGCAAGGAAACGCTCATAAGCATAGTGCTTGCACGCTCATGGAAACGCCTCTCAATGAATCTGACCGATAGGTACGTAACAGCGATTTTAACAGCGGCGGTTACAAGACCTTTAGTTAACTAGACATGCCATTGATAACCCTAGGCCATCCTAGGAAAATTAATTGGATTCAATGATAGATGAATGGCCAGGGATATACTAATTGGTACATCCATCGAGAGCAGTTTTTGTTGTCTTCGCCCTGAAAACAAAAGCTTCAGCAGCGTGTCAATTACATCTCGATCGAGATCGTCTAATCTCAATCGTCATGGATCCACGACCACAATAAGAAAAAGCTTCCAACATTTTACAAAACATCCGCGTTTATCTTCATTTTTGCAAACTCGCATGTTTATCCTAGATTTAGTTTCATGGCTAGTGATATATCAACCGGGGGTAAGGGGTAAGTGACTCTAGGGAGGGACAAAGGAAGAACATGCCTATGGACCACCAAGACCGTCATGCGTGGTGAAGAGCCACATCCTCCTCGAGGTGCCCCTGGTATCGCTGAACATGACGGATCTAGACCTGGCGGTCAATAAACAGTTCCCATCACCACGGTGCGTCTCTGTGCTAAGGGTGACCGCATCTGCGGGGCAGAGGGTAAGAAGTCACTGACAGAGAGACTCCGGATACTGGGCGACCTCCGGTTTTATTTAGCCTTACCCATGCATGCGGGGCTCTGCATGGGCGGACACCATATTTCCCTAGCTACTCGTGGGACCAAACTTGGAACCCTCAAACAAAACTATGGAGGGCGCTGAAAGGCGCACTCTTCTCATGGACTCTTGTAGTCTGTCTTCTTCCTTGGGGGATGCGATACCGGTGGAGAGCCCCGATGGGAATCCCAGTCGGGACGCACCCTCTACTACCTTAACCTTGCCTGTGGGGGTTCCTTCTGGAAGACCCTCACATCCCAGTTGCCCCTCATACTCTTCGTGGGGAGAGGAGGACGACTTCCTTTTCAACCTCTCTGGGCCCACCTTTAAGGAGGCACCAAGACTGGTCTCCCCCATTGGGGTAGAGTCTGACTCGGGAGCCCCTGTGGGTAGGGGCCTAAGAGAAGGCTCCATATCCCCTCGAAGAGGAGGAGACAAGGGAGGAACAAGATGTGGGCGGGGCCGAACCATGGATGGCATAGCCGTGCTTCAGGCCAACCTACAACACAGTAAGGCTGCCTCAGCGGTTCTGCAAAGGATACTCTCTGAAGGTATGGTCAAAATAGCTCTGATTCAGGAACCCTGGGCTTTCCAGGGAAGAGTCGGGGCCTGAGCATGACAGGGGGAAGAATATATTACTGTACCACTGTTGATAGGCCGAGAACTTGCATATATGTGAATGGGATAAGTGCTTTGTATCTATCGAAATTTACCACTACGGATTAGACAGCAGTTTTGCTGACCCTGGGGGAAGGTGAGAACAGGAAGAGGGTGGTCATCTGCTCCTACTACCTGCCATACGATGCAGGCTCCTCCACCATCAAATGAGATGGAGAGGCTGGTGAGTCATTGATCGGTTGTGATGCTAACTCGCACTACATTGTGTGGGGGAGTGGAAGCACCAACGGAAGGGGAGAGGCACTGTTGGAGAGTATCTTATGTCTACGGAGTTACATATACTGAATAAAGGATCACAACCTACCTTCGCAAACAGCATTAGGCAAGAGGTGATAGATATTACACTGTGCACCAGTTCTCTGCTGCACAGGATTGATGGGTGGAGAGTGTCAGGGGAGATAACTTTGTCCGACCACAGACACATACTCTTCACTCTTTTAGAATCCAATTACAGGGAAATAACATATAGAAACCCCAGGACTACCAAATGGGGACTATATCGAGAAAGGCTGGGAGCTGCTCTAGAGGGGGCACCTCAGTGGAAGTTTAGAAATGTGGATGAGGTAGATGCTGTTGATTATCTACAGAGAAGCATTATCACATCCTACGAAGACAACTGCCCCCTAAGGACCAGGAAGGAAGGGTGTAAATTACCCTGGTGGGGAGCAGAATTAGCGGTCTCCGTAGAGAGACTAGGAAACTATTTAATAAAGCAAAGAGGACAAGAATGCCTCGGGATTAGGAAAACTTTAAGGTTGCCCATCGGAGGTACAAAGCAGCAATCAAGCGCTGTAAAAGGGACTCATGGAGGAGCTTCTATGAGAGCGTAGAGACTGTTCCACAGATGGCAAGACTTCATAAGATCCTTTCGAAAGACTCAGAAGCGGGGGTGGGTTCTCTGCTGCTTCCCTCGGGAGACTTCACGTCTTCCGACAAGGAATCACTAAAGCTAATGCTGGAGACCCACTTTCCAGGCTCCAGGGAGTTGATGGAGATGCATCATGGGAGGAATCCCATCCGTCCGGCTCGGACAGAATGGAGACTTTCCTCCAGCATCGTGACGTACACAGTTACAAAATGGGCAATCATGAGTTTTAGCCCCTTTAAGGCTGCTGGGGAGGATGGCGTATTTCCTGCACTCCTTCAGGAAGGGCAGGATCTGCTCCTACTTCCAATGGTAAGAATATTTCGCTCCTGCCTGGCTTATGTATATGTTCCAAAAGCCTGGAGGGTCACCACGGTGGTTTCATACCTAAACCAGGTAAGACTGACTACACAAGGGCAGACTCCTTTCGAGGAATCAGTCTGATGTCTTTTCCACTGAAGACACTAGAAAAGATAGTGGACAGGTACATAAGGGATGGGCCATTAAGGGATCACCCCATGCACCTGTATCAACATGCCTACCAGAAGGGAAAATCCGTGGAGACAGCGCTCCACAATCTTGTTAGCATGATTGAGGAAGTGCTGGAACACGGAATGTACGGACTTGGGGCATTTCTTGAAGTCGAGGGAGCATTTAATAACACGTCCTTCGATCAAAACTGCATTGCTGCAGGAAGACATGGTATCCATGCTCACATTGTGAGCTGGATTAGATACATGTTGGAACAAAGAACTGTCAATGTAGTTTTGAGAGACAGTTCAATGAAGGTAGCTGTGACTCGAGGCTGCCCTCAGGGAGGAGTGTTATCTCCACTCCTCTGGAATATGGTAGTCGACAGTCTAATTCTAAAATTGAATAGGACTGGCGCATACACTCAAAGGTACGCAGATGATGTGGCTATACTCATCACTGGAAAGTACCTTGACACTGTCTCCGGACTCATGCAGAAAGCCCTGGATAAGGCAATGGGGTGGTGTGCAGAAACAGGGCTGAATGTAAATCCGGAGAAAACTAAGCTTGTATTGTTTACCAATAGAAGGAAAATGGAGGGCTTTAGACCTCCGTCTTTGGAGGGAAAGGTTGTATATCCCTCACCATCGGTGAAGTATCTTGGGGTTATTCTGGACTCCAAGCTTAACTGGGGAGAGCATTTTGAGACCAAGGCAAAGAAAGCTTGTGCATCCTTATGGATGTGCAGGAGGACCCTTGGTAAAACATGGGGACTGCAGCCAAAAGCCATTAGATGGATTGATACGGCAGTCATTAAACCTAGTTTCTTGTACTGCTCTATAATTTGGTGGAAGAGAGTCCGGCTCAAAACTGCTCAGAACAAACTGAACCACCTTCAAAGAATGGCCTGTATGGGCATTTCAGGGGCTATGAGAACAACCCCAACTCTGGCGCTGGAAACGCTGCTGAACCTCGCTCCACTCCATGTGGAAGCTGAGGCGCAGGCAAGGACAGCGGCTTATCGTCTCAAATGTATGGGACAGTGGTATCAAAAAGGAAGTTCCTATGGTCACAGAAAAGTTTGGACAGAGCTCATGAATTCGAGTCCCAACCTCGGGATGTGCAGTGATGGAATGATAGCCAGGTTCAATCAAACACCCTCCTACTTCAAAACCCACTTCCCGGATAGGGAACAGTGGGCTAGAGGAAAGGGGAAAGAACTTCATTCTGGGGCAGAAGTATGGTATACGGACGGCTCTAGGAAAGAAGGAAGAGCGGGAGCAGGGGTCTACAAGTGTAGGACACCAAGGAAGCTCTCAATCCCTTTGGGAAAATATGCAACGGTGTTCCAGGCAGAGATATATGCACTTCTGACCTGCGCGTGTGCTATTAAGGAAATCGGGATGTTTAACAGACCGATACACATATGCACGGATAGTCAGGCAGCTTTAAAGGCGCTGACATCACCATGGTGCAAATCACATCTGCTGCAGGAGTGTCGTGAGGCACTCAATGATATGGGTAGATGCGGCAAGGTGGAACTGTTCTGGGTTCCTGGTCATGCAGGCATAACCGGAAATGAGATGGCTGATGAGTTGGCAAGGGCCGGTTCCAGCCGAGATCCGATTGGGCCAGCGCCAATCATACCTATTGCTACTTCAATAGGGATAGCAGAAATTAGAATGTGGGGCTTAGCCCGGCATTCTGAGATCTGGCGAACTACACCAAATCTTAGACAGGCCAAACTACACATAGGAGAACCTAGGCCTGGGCTTGCCAAAAGACTCCTGTCACTAAACAGGGCTCAATTACGAACGGTAGTGGGACTCCTCACGGGGCACTACCAGGTGATGAGGCACCTGCACCTCCTGGGAATTGTAGATTCACATAGATGCAGGTCGTGCGAAGAAGGGGATGAAACTACATCCCACATATTATGCGAGTGCTCTGCTGTGATGAGGACTCGAAATAGGTACCTGGGGTCTCCATTTTTGGATCCCAGGGAGGTAAGGGAAATCCCCATAGGGGACCTGTTGGCCTTTAGCAAGGCGATTGGCCTTTATGAGTGATTTCCTTAGAAGGGTGGTTGGCACAATGGGCCAATAGGTCTGAGTGCCTCAGGGCCTCCTTGGAGGAACTCCGCCGAAAAATAATCTATCTATCTATCGATATATCAACCCCTGCTACAAAACTTTGGGAGTCGCAGTATGGCATGTAGAATGCATTCGGTGAAGTTCAATTAAATCACTTGAATCTCCTTCGCTCATTTTATACCGCACAGAAAGCCAAGGTAAAGCTGCACACATTTAAGATTCTTCGTTGTAGTCAACAGAAAAATACAGTCTTACATCATTCAACCCAGAACTTTATCATTTTCATTTAAATTATTAAACTCTCGAACTAGTCCCGAATTCCTCCAACCCTTGGGAATGAGCCTCACAAAAACCTGAGAGTCACAAAATATGGCCACTGTGCTGTGGTAATTGTCCATCGGTCTCTTGATAATCAGCAGTATTTGAAGATGACGTGGAACTATCCTCGGGTTATATGTGCAGTAAACCTCGCTCAAAACGAATTTTAGGGGACCGGACTATCATTTCATTATAAACGGGATTTCGTTACATCCAAACTATAGCATTTTTTCAATGGACGTCGTATAATCGCAGGATTTTATGTGGTTAATCGTCTGTATTAACAGAAAAGATCCTTAACAATTTTCCATCGCCCCAAAGCATAACCATTTTTCATTACTTAATACCCATGTAGCACAGACGGTTGGGCCAACGTTGGGAAACGGTGCCATTCGCACGGTTATTTATGAATCGTTGGGCCAACGTTGAGAAACGGTGCCATTCGCACGGTTGTTTATGATCCGTTGGGGATCCGATCCGTTTATGATCCGTTGTTGGGAGATGGTGTAATGCCTCTTCTACACGTCCGCCTGCGCTCAGCGTATTTGGCTCAGCCTGAAAAGCCACCTTCCTTTCTACACGAAGCACTTAAATCGACGCTTCGCCATCTGGTGCCGAAGTTTAAAAATGACATTGTAAACACTCAACATCACTGGCATTGAAAATTATTGAGAGAATGAGATAATTTTACTGGTATATTATCACTTTCTATTACTTTCTGTACTTTCCGGAACTCTTTCCCCGTTTCCTTCCATTGGATTGAGAATCTTATTTATCCAAGTTTTAAATAGCAACCGCGTTTTCGCGCTACACGAGTCGTTTAATCCGAACAAAAACAAAGCGTAACTTAAGCTGGGGTCCCGAGCAAGGAGGTTAGAAGGATAAAACCTCCTTGGTCCCGAGGCTTGCTGAGCCTACCCCTCGGCTGAACAATGGTGGCACCTCTACACAGTGGAATCAGCCGTTATGTCGGCTGATCCGGGCCGCTCATCCTAGCGTGTAGAGCTAGCATAAGGGGACTGCTAGAGGCCCTATATTAATAGGGAATGTCGAATCATGTGTGTCAAAGAGTGCCCATTACGATGGCAAGGTCATCAGATCCCTCTTGTCATCGCTTCACTTTCAAGGGTTACTCAGGGGTCAAAGGGTGACAAACAGTGAACCCGGTCTACAGCAATGCCTAATCAAATGTTTCAAAGAGTGCCCAATACGATGATAAAGTCAGCAGATCCCTCTGGTCATCCCTTGACCTTCAAGTGTTAATCAGGGGTCAAAGGTCACACGGGTGACAAAAAGTGAATGGAGGCTACAAATGTATCGAATCATAGGTTTCAAAGAGTGCCCAATATGAAGGTTAAGTCCCTCCAGGAATTCTCTGAACTGCTGATTTTCTCTGTGGGTTTAGCAAGGGCCAAAGTTCACCAGGTGTAACCAAAAAAACATTTCCGTCCATCTAAGAAGTGAAGAAAGTAATAGGGTAGTTTCCTATTATTTTTTTATTGTCTTGATCGAAAGTTTATAACCTCTGGAGTACGTGTTTTAAGCCGTTCGATTTTTAAATGACGTTAAGTATTTTTCCTCATTAATTAAAAAGTGAAAAAAATCAATGGCGCGAAAACGCGACGGCAAACTATTGCATGCCGGTTAATCCTACGCGTGACGTCAAACTATTTCCTCTACCTGCCACCAGGTGGTGCTGCGGGCGCTTCCAAATAGACGCCGCACTCCGTTAAAGCTTATGAACAAGTATTGGAGGCATATTTATTCCGTTAATTAATTATAATTAACTTTTATTTATTTATTTAACATTACTTATGCAGTTGATTCATTTAAAATAAGTTAGTATTCCTTTCACAAGCATATCATGTAGTTCGCCTATCGCCGCACGACCTTCACGCCATGCTTCGTCGTAGCAGAAGACACAGCGAGCAGGACGTCCTTGAGCCTATAAAATGACTAATAATACCATGTTTAACTGAGAATTCTTTTCCAACATTGATAGTTTTTACAGGTTAATACTAATAAATATTCACTAGAGCTAAGGGGCCCTGAAATACAACGGTAAGTTCATGAGACGAATTTTCCTATGCTTCGCAACGTAAACTACATACCTGTTACGTCAGCATTAAGGCAGCGCACCCCGCCATTTCAGAGCCTTTTCAAATGGCTTTAAAATTAACATTTAATTCTCTAGTAAACTGGGATTTCTCAATACAAACTTTTTGCGTAAATTAAATACATTTATGGCAGGGCACAAATCGCAATTAATGAAGTCTGTTTTCTTTGATGAAGGAAACTACCCTATTGCAACGTGTGCAGAGCTCACATCCCCAAATATGCTGGAAGACACATTCAAACATGCTTTTATCGGGCGAATTCAATTAATGGAGGGAAGGTAGAATGGAGGGCAGGTAGAATGAATAAAATTTGATTTTTCATTCTTACTGCTTCGATATTTTTATTTAAATTTTTATATTGTGTACATTTGGGATATTTAAAATACTTTTTGAATAAAAATATGATAAAGTATTTATTATTGAATAAACGGAATGAACTTGAAAATGCAATTGAATTTTTTCACTCATTTGAAAACAATTAATCAACTACCATATGACCCCAAGAGTTCAAGAGATGACAAGTGGGATCTGAGTACCATACCATTGTCGTTGGCAGCCTAAAAAATCTCAATTTCATCATGTGTATGTCCCTGTTTGGCCACTTCGAACATCTTTGACCATTGATTTCAGTGTAGTTCTTTGAAGTCAGGAGACGACAAACAGGACCAAGGAACTTCATCTAATTCTTCACCCTTTAGAAGCTACAATTCGACGCGTCTGTCTAGGCTACACCTGCTTTGCCCCTGCCCAACCGGTCAAGGCCAGATAATTCCTGGAGGGACTTTACCATCTTATTGGGCACTCTTTAAAACCTATGGTTCGATACATTTAGATATAACCTCGATTCACTTTTTGTCACCCCTATGACCTTTGACCCCTGAGTAACCCTTGTAAGTCAAGGGATGACCAGAGGGATCTGAGGACCTTACCATTGACCAAGGCACCTTTTCAAACCTATGATTCGATACATTTGTAGCCTCGATTCACTTTTTGTCACCCGTGTGACCTTTGACCCCTGAGTAACCCTTGAAGGTGAAGGGATGACAAGAGGGATCTGATGACCTTGCCATCGTAATGGGCACTCTTTGACACACATGATTTGACATTGTTGTGGACCCGGTTCACTTTTGGTCACCCGTATGACCTTTGACCCCTGAGTAACCCTCGTAGGTCAAGGGATGACCAGAGGGATCTGAATACCTTACCGCAGACCATGGCACCTTTTTAAACCTATGATTCGATGCATTTGTAGCCTCATTTCATCTCTTGTCCCCCTTTAACCCCTGAGTAACCCTGAAGGTCAAGGGATGATAAGAGGGATCTGAAGACCTTACCATCAACCTTGGCACATTTTTAAACCTATGATTCGACAGGTTTGTAGCGGTGATTCACTTTTTGTAACCTCTGTGACCTTGACCGTGCCCTTCCAGGGGTCATGGATGCAATTTTCGAACTCCAAAGTTCTTCCACCATGTTCTTTGTGCCCAAAAACATATTAGTGGTAAGTTTTGCTAAGTAATTCTGTCTTTTTTGTATATCGAATATTTTAACATTGAAAGCCCATAAGGCAAAATTTGGATTTTAGGTTGGACCCTATTTCTAGGGTCAAAAGGTCATATTTTTTAAATTTTGCTTTGACTCAACAAAACTTACAACCTTTTTCTAGCCCGGTACCAAATTTCATCCATGTGGCTTAAAAGAAAGTGTCTAAAATTAGAGGTCAAAAATGACACACGATCAATCAGACACACTGTATATTAAAAAAAACATCGTTGTTTAATACTTCGCGAATACACAAACATGACCAAGTAGCTGAATATTAACTATAACAGGCTCTATCAAGATTGGAACAGTAGTCAATAACAATTTTAGATAAAATTACAAACTTTGGCTGCTCGCCTATCGTTTTAGGCGATCGCTGTGACTACTGCACCGAAATGCAGCGCAGCATACTATCTGAGAACAAATTAATAATAATTAATATTCCTAAGGAAAAGCTTTTGTTACGTCGAGTGGAAACGATAACTTATTACATATTAAATACAACTCAAGGCTTATTCACCGTATATTTCCGAGGGAAGGCAATTATTTTTTCTTGATAGTCGCCTTTGCAACCATGACTCCGTTGTGATCCAACGGAAAGCTAGGGGAGAACGGGCATGACCAATATGGCAGACGTTCCGATCTCCTGGCTTCAACTTCGTGACGTCATGCCCTCTCCATATACCTCAATGGTGCGAGCAGACCTTCAAAGAACCCCCCCTCCACCCATTTCCCCTAAAAGCAGTCAAGGACGAGAGGAAAATGACGTCAATGTTATCAAAGCAGATTTAAGGTGGGCATCACCTTTTGCTTATTTTAATTTTTGTGTGAATGGTTGTGGTTAGAAGATTAATTTTTTCACTAAAATTCGTTTTCCGTCTCCATCTAACAATTTCGTGTACAAAATTGCAATTTCGGCTCTGAGTTCCCCACTAAAATGCAGTACGAGTTATAGCTTTGAAAAAATAACAATATTCATTTAATGTGGTGGAATTGCAACAATATTGTTGACAACATCATAGTGAAGCTCCAAATTTGAATGAATTCAAGCAGCACAATTCTAGTGGCACAAATAATGTGTGCCACTAGAGCTTGAAATTAAACTACTGCCTCTCGTAAAGGAATGGTAAATTTTCCCTTTGAAATTTCAAAACATTTCATTTACAGCTTGATAAAAGGATACTAAGGCATTTGTAAATACTTACTTTGGTTTTTGTTTTTTGTTACATAGTTGTTCTGATTCTGATCTTGATCGAATATTTTTTCATTCACCATCTAAAGTAATGCATCATCCATCAGCTCCTCATGTGAATGTGCGGACTCACCAATTTCATCAAAACTTTTGCATTTACAATGCCCAAAATGATGTTCTACCACTCCTCAACCTTCAGATTTTTCCCACCCATTCGTACCCATTTATCCAGAACTCAGAAGCCATCCAAGCTTTTTTAGTAAACTCATTACCAGGATGGAGTTAATGCCCTTAAAGCAGCGGGGTTGGGCTGACTTTCTAACTACAAGAGGTTTTACTTTATCAGACTGTACACGTTCATGCAGAGTATAACTCACTCGTCCCTTCTTTTACCACACTTGAAGGAATCATCTCAAATGGCAAGTGTCCTTGGGGAAGAAGCTTCCTGGAAAGGGGTTCTATTTTATCAACTTTATATAAATCTGATTAAGAATACATCTTTAAATTTTCTGTTAGAACTGGATTCCAATCTTTGATTACCTTTGGGTCCACATCAGCAGCTACCCCCAAAAGTTTATGTAACAAAATGAGTTTTCATGTTTTAAACCAACATAACCAGCCCTTGTATCACTTAAGTTCAATTATGTTCAGTCCTGCACGTTCAGTCCCTAAGTTATAATGTTCAATCCTGCACAAAAATATTCAGCTATGGCCTTTCACATTGGCCCCCTCACAGGGATCCCTTCTGACCTTGGCAAACCTATTCACATAAGGAAGATCAATCTTCATATTATATATTCTGCAGGTGCATTTTCTGTGCACATTTTTTCTCTTCCATTGCCACGGATTAAATTTTGTCCTTGCTTTTTAATATGGTAAACAACAATGAGGAGGATAAATTAATCTCATTCCAACTTAACATGGCATGCCACTAATTCCGTACTCTCAAATGATTTCCAATTTTGTCTTCAAATCCTTGGCCTTTCCGTGTACCATGGCATGGGCATGTATCCATTGACAGGCAACAGCTGTAGAGGCAGACAGCTCTAAAGCAGATTGCAACCCAAATGTAGTGGACCGGCAGGATAACAGAAGTAGGTCGCAAATGCACCACAGTATGTGATTTTTACATGCTTTAATTGTGTCTAAATCAATGGGTACATAAATTGGTACTTATGTGGAAGTTTATATGTGTGGTTCATTCAAATGTATTACCTGAATGTGTTCTCAACATGTTCACCAACAACAGAAACTGTTTCAATCATGAGTATGTACAAGCAAAACGAGGTTCTGTCATGTCAGGCATATGGCCAATTGACAGTGCCTCAGTAAACTCTCATAATAGCAGAGGTATCACTCATGGTGTCTACTAATATATGAAAAAGAAATTCAAGACTTTTTCAAGACTTTTTAGGACAAAAATTTCAAAATTTCAGACCAAAAAGGCTAACTTCTTAATGTGTCATCGTGACGGTCAATAGTTCAATGCCCAGTCGTCTAATTTTTCACTTGGAATTGGCCATCTTATTATATCCACATTATTAAAAGTACAAGCACAGCACCTTATCTACTTCATTTATGATTAAACTCCTACTAGAAATTCAAATGCTGTATACTCGAAATGGACTGTACCGTGACATTTACAGCTGTTTTTGAGGAATGCATGGTGGAACGCCACACAGTGGTGCAGGATCCCTAATAGTTTGTATTTTGGATTAAAAAAAGTTCAATTTATATGAAATTTGGTCTATATAGGTTTTCAAGGTCGCTGAATATGAATTTAGATTCAAAACTTTTGTAAACTAATTTTTTCTCAAAAAGTTTTGCAACTTTTTTACTTAAATTAACTCTTATTTAAAACATCACGATTAATGTGAACAAATATAGGTTTTCTCAGTCGCTGAATGCTAATTTGATCTTCATATTTTCGTTAATTACTTTTTTCACAAAAGTATTTGCAATATTTTTATTACTTGGATTTACACAAACTCTAGCACAAATTGTAGCACAAAGGTTTTCGCGATCTCTGAACATAAATTCGATGTAAATATTTTCACAAATTTATTATTTTGCAAAAATATAAAAGTGAATTTTCAAAAAATTTTTATTTATTTTTGAACAAGAAATTATGTAAAAAAATAATTTTGCTAATTATTTTTGCAATATATTAAAAAACAGTTAAATAGCATTCTCCTTCAGTTACAAAACCCATTTTCCAGAACAAGAATCGGGGCAATACATGTTATATTAGAGAGAATTGAAGGTGAAGCTGTGCCTGCTCCTTTTCATATGATGCACTTGTTAAGAGTGCAACATTTTATCTTATCTACTAGAGGAGTAGCAACAGCAATATGTCCTTACTTAAGATAGTTTTGAATTTGTCAATCGGTGCATCCAACGTATATGCACAAAAAACCTATATAGAAAGTTTTTCTAGACTCATAAATACCAAGTATTAGGGATCCTGCACCACTGTGCACCGTACACGGCGGTCGGGTTCGCGCCGTCCTGTGTGAAAGGAGCCTTTGATGAAATGATGTCCTTGGCCAGTCCAACCAAAGGCACCTCTTGAGCACACACCAACTCGAAGACTGACGAACCAACTCAACTCGACCTGGCGAATGCTGAGTTCTCCAGTAAAAACGAACAATTTTGTTGCAAACTCGCAAATGCCGACAGATGAACTAGACTTTCCGGCGGCTTTCGAGCTAGCGAGCTCGCCATCAGATGAATAGCAAAGACATTCCACCGCACTAGCCAGCAAATGGCGAGTTCTCCAGTAGTATAACATCCAGGAGCTAACGACAAATTCGTCGGCAGCGGTCTCTCGTATGGAGTCGTCGGCGACAACGTAATATGATGGGTGAAAGTTTCTCGGGTCTTCCACCGGGACAAAGGCTCCATCTCTGCCTACGTTTCGGAAAACGACTCGTTTCCCATCTTCAGGGCTGTGAGCCAGGGACATCTTCACAGCCCTGAAGATGGAAAACTAGTCGTTTTCAGAAACGTCGGCAGAGATGGAGCCTTTGACCCGGTGGAAGACCTGAGAAACTTTCACTCATCTAATCCGCCGGGAAAACACCAAAACGTAATAAAATTTTTTTACTTTCCAGGGGCTGATCTCTGTTCTTTCACGAAGACGTTATGCCTGCGTATAAAAGCAACACAATTCAATGGGAAATGCTAATAACAAAATGGCAAATGGTAAGCTTTACTGAATGGATGAGAGAAAGAAAACATTCCAATTCCACAGTAAAGTTAATTAATCCCACCCGATTATGATGATGCGCAGCATAGAAACTTAGGACGCGATGGTTTAAATATAACATTTCTAGTGGAATTTAATCGAGTTACACCCTCAGAGGCATGGCAAAATGCAAAATGTCACAATCGTACTAGGGTACGATCTATGGATCGCCTGAACCTTTGGGAGCGTTGTAATAACCACAGTCAAGGTCATTCTTTCGAAACAGCATTCATGGGCAGGAGGAAAGTATACGATCTTCAACCTGCAACCGACCGAGCCGATTTGTCACGCGGCGGCATGCAGGAAACGGTGCCCATGTCTAGTGCAATCGAACGACGAAAGTCACGAACTCACAAATACTGATCAGAGAGGTTTAAAATAAAACCTCTTTGATAATGACAAATAAAGAAAAAGGGAAACAATATCTCATTTCGTAATGCTGTCTGCCGTTCCAATTTTTATCCTGATGATTTGCAAGCAACCATTTTTCCCGATTTTTTATTATTTTTCAGCGAATTCCCAACCTTTTCCAGATTTTTTCCCGACGTTAATAAATTCCTGACTTTTTCCCGGATTCCCGACCTTTCCCGACTGGTAGACACCCTGTCACTATAGTATGTACTCATTCTAATGCATTTACACAGTAGTCATTGTTTAGCATAGTTGAAAAGTTCAACAGCAAGTCATGGTATGCCCATTTGCAAGCATCAAACAGTACTACATTACAGCGTGCATTTGAAGCAATGAGACAGAGAATGGAAGCTGTCATAATTATTCTCTGAAGAGACCCTGTAAGTGCCTTGAAAAAAATTTTAGTCTATAAAAATTTGTACAGATTTAGGTGATGCACCCTATTATGTAGATTTTGTACCCAAATACCTGAACTACACCAGGAAAAAATGACTAATTTATACAATATAATCTCTTTTTGGAGGCATGAAATAAATGATGGATTCGCTGTGCTCAGAGTAATGTAGGGTAGTGCAATTTTTCCCCAGATGTATAGGGTTGCCGGAATATCAAACCAACACCTAGCCCCATGTGAGCCTGACAATCAAAATCCCACCATTACAATGTGAAAAGAGAGTCTGGCAGGTTTTCTTCCACATTTTTCTATCTTGGGTGACAAACACAAGAAGGAAGTCACCAAAGAAGGAAAAATGCAGAAGAAAACCCAAAGACCTGACTTTTCAAGGTTACATATATGTACCTATATTAAAGGAATAGGTTTTCCAATGCCATCATAAAGTAACAGCTGTTATTTTTGTTTCTAATTACTTAAGTGCCATGTATTACCATAATTTTGATTTTCAAGACACACTGAGAGCAATTGAATTTCATATCCTGCTAATTGTAAATAAAATTTTTATCTTCTTTCACCCCTCCAAATATTTTCCAAAACATATTTACGATACATACATCAGTGATAATGACAGAATGGAAAGGGTAAGGGAAAACATCATTATAAAAGTTCTCATTTTACGAGTACTTTTTATTCACCCTAAATGGTAATGCTTTTCATAACATTCTCCTATGTAACACTCATTTACACATTTTTATCCTTTCCTATGTGATAGCCATAGGATTTTTACACAAGGATTCAATAGAGTTCACTTTACCTGGTTTCTCAACATTGAGCTTTTTTAAATCTTGCTTCCACATCTTTCCAATTTGCTATATTAAAAATATTTTTGACATAATCAGGCCTTACATTCTTGTATTGCAAATAATATGCATGCTCCCACACATCAATTCCAAAAAGGGGCACCAGACCTGAAATAAAATTTAACTTTTACAATGAAGACTAAATTACATAGGCTTGCACTTTTTAAAAATGATGCAGAGGTTATAGGAATACAGTGACATTTACCAGCTTAAGAACAGGGGGGAGCATTCTAGCTCCACTATTCAGACTTAGGTAAAATCTTTTATTTTACTACCCTAAGAAAAAAGTACTATAGAACTATATATAGTGATTATAGGAATTCTATAATCACTATAGAAATTTCTATAATCACTGTAGAAATTTCTATAATCACTATAGAAATTTCTATAATCACTATGGGGTAGAGTTCTATAGTCCTATAATCACTATGGGGTATAGGTCTATAGTCCTATAATCACTATGGGGTATAGTTCTATAGTCCTATAATCACTATGGGGTATAGTTCTATAGTCCTATAATCACTATAGGGTATATTCCTATAATCACTATAGGATACAGTTATATAGTTTATACATACATAACTTACATAGACCTCTCATATACAGACATATTCTCCTGGACCATGCTGTCTATAAGAGAGAGGTTTCAAATTATGTATCTTAAAAGCAAAACATTCTGAAAATTTTCTTTTTTATTCATCTCATATGGATTCAAATGTCACATTCATCTTATATCCATTCAAATGGATATCCATGATTGGATGATTTTCCTCAGTCCCTCGTAGACGGTATCGGATTTAGAGAAAAATCTGGTGCGCTCGCCGGAAAACTGGTTCTCAGCATTATGGAGGAAACTCTTATTTATCTCTCCTAGAGTTCAAAGAATATCAGAGACGTATATTTATAATGGTCATGCTTATTTTTAGCCACAAAATGGTTATTAGGGAAATGCTTTAACGGTGCACATTATCCGTGTCAATCTTAGAGTAAAGTTAATAATCACAAACGACTTAATGCCAGCCAGCAGCTGTATATATATGGCCTCCCTGTATCATTCCCATAATTGGAAAATGTGTCAGGCCGTATGTCAAAGGATGATAGGATACAAAGTAGTTAAGTGTAGGTTGTAAGGTAGGTGTATAGTAGTATGTGAGATAAGGATATTAATCATTCAGTAAGTGAGAATCACGATCCTTCATTTTCCTTTTTTTTTCAATTTTGTTCCTTTGGGGAACAGTTGGCCAAACGGATACGAATAATGGTTGGCCAACCGCTGCACCTAGAATAATAATAATATAGGAATCCTCATGACCAAACGTTGGCCCAGCCGTCTGTGCTACATGGGTATGTTCCAAATACCTTAGCCATAGTGATTATAGAAAACTATATATAATCACTATATATAGTTCCATAGTATTTTTTTCTGAGGGTATGCACACAAGAATTGTCATAAATTGTCAAAAAGAACTTCATTACCCATAAAACAAATGTACAGTGGTCCTAAAATACTACTTTTCCTACTAATTAATTTATAATTCATGAAATATGAAATGCAGATAGGAATGTCTAGAAAAAACTATCAGGAGTAGTTGATAAACTATTAAGGACGGTAGGGCAAATTTATTCTCAAACAATAATGATAAAGACTTAACACAAGTAGACATCCCAAATACTGTTCTCTAATCAAGCATCATAAACTTCACCATTTATCACAGGGTAGACACATAATTCAAATTCTAAATATCCATGAATCATGATAAGTTTCTTAACCATACAACTGCAGAGTCTGAAGGGGGTTCAGCAATAAAATTGAGTGGTATACACTCAGAGAGATTTACAATTCCACACATAAATAATAAAATAAGGTAAATTAACATCATCAGTTCTTCGTACACATGAGAAAAGCCAAGATCACCATCATTTATTTTCACGACCAGTATATAACTCATCCCAATATATATCTATACATTGAACCTGAAGATATAATCTATCACACACACACAACAAACTTAAAAGTTCTGAATGTTTTACAAAGGCCACCTCCTCAAAACCGAAAGCCTACTCTGAAACCAATGATGAAGAAATAATTTCCTAAACCTGAGCAGTCCTTCAAGGACATCCCAAGACCCTCGGGAGATGAGGAGCTGGCAGGTGATATAGTGTCCTGCCCCCTTCAAGGTCAGGCACAATGGCAGAGGCATGTATCGCCCTTGCTCATTGGGACAGTGCTTGACTGCGACTGAGCCGTGGGAGTGCTGGGCCTCGCACCCATGGTGCACAGGTTTCACTGTATTATTTATCACATGAGAGATACCTATTCAAATGAATGACAATTATTTGACTCCCAAAATATAATTTAACCATAAGAGAGAAACTGTTTCCCGAATAAAATTTATAAGTAATGCAGAATAATAATTTTGCTAGCATCTGTAGTCTGTCGCTGCATTGTGAGTTCATTCCAACAGTGAAATGTGAGTTCACTGTGCATGGTATGATAAAGGCTACTTTTACTGAAGTTTGGGCTCCCAGCTGTGTGACAGTAGTGCCATCTGTATTGGTGAACATTTGTTTTGACACTTGAGCAATATGATGTAAATAAGTTGCACAAGATATCCTGTGTTGTAAAAGTTTGACATTTGACCTACGCAATAGGGAATCCAACAGCCAATATAGCTTATGGTGTACCAATATTTCATTAAAAAGCACCATCATGAAGATTCGTCTTAATTGACTGCTTTGGAAAAAATGAGTCTGCTCTTGGATTAATAATCTGTGAATCAAAATTCATGCAAAAAATGATCACCTGTAGTAGCTTCTAAGGGATCCTGATTGGCACATGCAGCTAACTGAAGTCTTTTGGTCTGTTTATTATATCCAAGCCATCCCCAACCTGAGCCTTGGACTCCTACAGTTGTCGTTTGCAGTTGGGTTTTCAAGTTTTCAAAAGATCCAAAATCTCGACATATGGCTTTCATGAGTTCACCTACAAGCAAAAAATATACTAGTCACATTTGATTAAGAAAAGTAGCATGATACATCCTTGAAACAAAATACATACATATAATACACAGAAAAACATAGCTGCGAATTTGCTATTCCTTGCAAAAATCTACTGCAACCCACAGGGAAATAATCACTTGTCAACTTACGTACATTCATTACCATATAAAAACTTAACCACAGTGTTCAACCTTGTTCATTTTGGTGGGGGTAGAGCTGATAAGTACACCAAACAGCATCTGAAGTTCATAAAGCAATGCATTTCGGCTAGTTCCTATCCCTGGGTCACCTGAGGATTCCCAGAAAGATCTGGTGCTCAGAAAATTACAATGCTAGTGTTTACCTAGTCATGTGCAAAGAGGCCTCTAACAGATTTGAACTCCAGATCTCTGGACAGAAGCCCCAGAGACTACTTACAAGGCACTACCATGCCATCATGTTTCCATTAGTGGGGGCCAAAACATTGAAACAAAAATAAGTCACAAGAATACAATATAATATGCTAACTTAGAAAAGATGTATAATGAAGAATCACAAGTCTGCTATCTAAACCTATGAAGATATTCCATGAACAATTTCAAAGTTGCTACAAACAAGAATTGACTACAAATACAAAAATCACATATATGTCCTATGAACTACTGTTATTTAAATACTGACTATAATATTACATAATAGAAGAAAACACCTTACTTTCACATGACATTCCTCACTCAAAACCAAAGCCCAACTTATCATCAATCCATTAACACAACCTCTTCTCTTTCTCCCTCCTCCCCACTTACCTAAAATTTTTCCCTCAATCTTGATTATCAATAGACCCTCATTTATTACCTGTTCCATCCATTCACTCTCATCTAATTTCCTCAATCAACTTTCTCTCTCCCTCAACCTTCTCATCCCTTGTCCACCGTCCTTACAACTCACCGTAGCCTTTCCTACACATTAACATCCCTTCACTTAAGCAATTCTCATTCAGTCATTGCAGGTTATACACCTATTCCTTTAAGATAGTACCAAAGTGGCAACTTTATTCTACGTGCTCTAGTTCGCTTCTCAAACAATATCTCCCAAATATATGTTTGAAGGAACCAGTGGTAATGGGCTGTCCCAATTAACTCCTTACCCTATTACTTCCCACTCAGTCTCCCCATCCATTACCTTCACTTGTGCCTCGTGGAAAATAAAGAAAATTTATAAAATATGAAAACAATATAAAAAACCAACTAAACTATAGTTTTTTCAGAGATCTCTTAAACTGCCCGATACTCATTGCGAAGAAATCAATTTCAGGAGAAAGTTCATTTCCTTCCCTTAAGATTCTACTTAATGGACCATTGTACAAATAATTTGTCCGCAGACTTATGCATTGAATTTTGATCCACAAATAGATATGTATGATTGCTAAAAAGGCTAATGAAGTTCTAGGATTTATTTCCAGATTCACTAGGGACTTTCATGATACAACCAGTCTCAAAACATTATTCACAACACGTGTACTACTGATACTTGAATATGGATGCGTTGTTTAGTCACCATTCTACATGTATTACATTATTAGATTAGAAAAGACACAGAGATGTTTTGTAAGAATGTGTGTGCATAAAAGTAGAGATAACCTTAGTAATGCATGCACTGACTTAGGTATACCTACATTATCATCTAGATGTGTTGTGGCTGATGTTATTTTTTGTATAAGCTGTTGAATAACATGACATCAAGTCCGTATCTTTTAGAACTAATATCTTTACAGACTCCAACATACAATACAAGGAATAAAGGCTTATTTTACCGAGAATTTCTGCGGACAAATTATTTGTACACTGGTAACGGCTTTCGGGCGTTCCTCCGCGTTGTGTGTTGTCAGGGTGACGACAGTTTCTCCAGCCATCCTGCTGGCGTCTTCAGGTCAGAAGTGTCGATGCTTCGAAATTGGCCGTCTTATATAGGGGCTTGGGTGTCGTAGGTCGTCTCTGATTGGTTCTGATGTTTCTTAGAAATTTCTTAGAAATCACGAAACGGCCGGAAAATTACAACAGGGAAGACGGCTACACGCTGGCAAACTCTTGGAAAAGAGTTTTCAAAATCGACGACCAATCAGAGCCCACTTGAGACCACAAGAACATCAGAACCAATCAGAGACGACCTACGACACCCAAGCCCCTATATAAGACGGCCAATTTCGAAGCATCGACACTTCTGACCTGAAGACGCCAGCAGGATGGCTGGAGAAACTGTCGTCACCCTGACAACACACGACGCGGAGGAACGCCCGAAAGCCGTTACCAGTGTTGAGAAACGCCGCGGAAACCTCAGAACCAAATTATTTGTACAATGGTCCAATTGTACAATTAAGTAGAATCTTAAAGGAAGGAAATGAACTTTCTCTTGAAATTGATTTCTTCGCAATGAGTATCGGACAGTTTAGAGATCTCTGAAAAAAACTACAGTTTAGTTGGTTTTTAATAGTTTTATATTTTATAAATTTTCTTTATTTTAGTTGAATATTTCAACTTAGTTTCTTTTTAACTGTATTTTATATATTGTATTTTTTTCCTTAAATGGGTACTGCCTGTATTTGTACGAGACATATTGGTACAATAAATAAATAAAATATGAAGAGGAAATCCCAGCAGTTTTAGTCTTTTGAAATTAATGCTCTTGAGTAAATTGGTACCAGCAAGCAGAGGATACTAAAGAGTCTCCTACCTAGGCATTATAACTTAAAGTTACACACAGGCATAGTTAGTGGTTAAGGCGCGTTTACACTGGCGAGAAACTCGAGGGAGTAATACTCGAGTCCCTCACGGAGGGGTTTACACTGACCACGAGAAATCCGGTGAGTTACTCTCAGGAAGCCACTCGAGCAACTTTCTCTTTGGGAGCTCCCTGGAAATATCGCGAACCCATTTACACTACTCCCCCACTCGCAGTGAGCACTGGTGTGCAAGCACATCTGTTTTCCGACAAAAGGAGGGGTCGCGTGTGGGGCCGGAGAAGGCGGAGAGCCTGAGGAAGAAATCACTAGACACTAAATACCTAGTTGCATGAGACCCTATAGTAGCTTGTTTGCATGTCAGTAGTGCATGCTTGGTGATCTTCCCCCTGCCACACACCATCGTGGTTGCTTGTAGGGTATCGCGTGGATGTAGATCACTAGTGTGCTTTTCAAGAAATAGATATTCACAGAAATATGCTTCCAAGGGTTCATAATAACTTCCAAGAACAGATTAGGCATTCATATAGTTCATGCCCATAATATCCTTTGCATCCCATTTCCAAATTCTCTAGAGCAGTTTGCCATCAGCCAGTCGTTACTGTGAAAATATATTCTATGATTCACCAATGGCATCAAGAAGGACCTTTCTTTCTCTACTGCAATAATTTTAATCAAGAAAAGAAGAGAAACAGAGTTTGGGTTAAGGAATGGGTTCTAAATAGAGCTACTGCTGGAGCATAGCACAATTTGCTATCTGATCTTCAAGTTGAAGATGCACAGAATTTCACTGCCTTCATTAGTAGCGTTTCTTGACTTCAGATAAGCATTTGATAAGGTGTTGCACTTACTCACATTACTCGCGAAGTTGGCATCATACAGGATGGACAATAATCCTCTCTCCTTTTCAAAACTGTTCAAAACCTCTTTGTCCTCCTTTACGCCCAACGTGCGCTCTCCACTTCTACAGTTTTACGACTTCTAATACATTCGGGAATATTAGGGGAAGATACTTTCGGGAATATTATCCGTAACCCTCGCAGTACCAAAGATGTTTATTTTTTCAAATTACAACCTTTGTCTCCTGTTCTTTATTGTTGTGGACACCATTTGTCTTCAGCCATAAGAAATTGCTGAACTCACTGATTCTAATTTGGAGACGTTTTTTCTGATTCTGAGATAAAAATCGTTGAGCTATATAAAAAGGAATGTCAGATTGCGACCCTACAGCACTCACGGCCGTTCTTGAGCAAGCAGAGGCTAGATGATTCAGCTTCTATGTTGCGTTCACAAAACAAAGCTGTTAATGAAGAACAGTACCAAAGAAATATCACCAATGGAATCTCTAAAAAAAAGTTGATAATGAATAAAAGATAAATATCGTAAAATTAGTGAATCTTGTAAAAGTATTTACCAGTAAGAGTATTATGGATAAATGAAAGACTTCAGTGGATTCCACAGTAAGTTTTATTGGGACGACCTAGGTACGTATTAACCTCGATTACATTTAACTTTACATTGCGCATTTGTAGGTATATTTCGCCTCAAGGTTAGGTGCATTTAGTGTTCACAAATACATGATTGGAGCACCAGTTTGAAGTTAATTTGTGAGAAGGCATGCCCGATGGATGAGAAAATTCAAAACTTCCCATTGATGGTGTTCAGCAGTTCCATTTAATACGCCTTTCGCTTCATCACCTGAAGAATGACTAAGTACATTGTCATTGATATTTGGGGCATTTCATTCTTTGGCATGGTATTAAAATAACTCTTTCACACAGCCAAAATTGATATTGCTGGTTTAACACATTTATGTAGATACGGTGGACTTTGTCTCCCAAATAGGAAATTATCTGGCCATTTCCTCCATGACTTTGATTTTAACGTTCGTCTCTGATTTACCGATTACGGATTTTTCGGAGTAAGTTTGCTAATTCTACCATAAATGCGTACCCACCCCAAAGCGCTCTCTTGTTTAGTGAAAGATAGGACTTTTTTAACACTCCACAAGCGAAAATATTATTACTTGATGCGTAGAATTAATTATCTCTTGTGCGTTAATGAATCTTAGGTAACATTTATTGAGAATCTGTTGACGACAAGGTTACTATACATACAACTTATTTCTCTGGGCTTGGAGTGTTAATTAAGAACGACAATTCCGACATTTCGAGCCACATTACTAAATTTATGCTTCAACAACTAACAAATGTTCAGCATGACATATTTTAGGTGCATTTAATTTTGCTAATAAAAATTAGCAAAATAAACAATCTTCTTAACGACATAAAAGCTATATCAACAACATGTCTATGCAGATACTATTTACATTACTACGTAGATAATATCTAGCATCTAGCGGCCTGGGACTCTTATTATCGTACATACCTTAACCATTAGGTACTTAAGTGTAACAATCACTATCATATCGCGGGGAAGACACATCCGGCGAAATATGTGGCCGAGGCAAGAGAAAGCTAGGATTTATTAAAAGAGTACTCGGGATATTTGATGAGAAGACAAAAGAGTCATGTTACTTGTCACTAGTTAGGCCCCTCCTTAAATATGCAGCCACACACCCTTGCGGTGGCGAGCAGTATATTCCATAGATGCAGATGCGTAGATGTCTTGCTATGAAAGGTGTTTTCATCAATGCCTTTGGGTGAAAAAGCGACAGTTTTTCAGAAATGCACAAGTGTTTCAATTATCTGTTTATTTAACATAAGTTATCACGAATCGAGAATTAATAGCACACCTATATCTACATAATACAGGTGAAGCATGTAGTTCATGTAGTAGTCATACAGTGCATGCACATCATTTCAGTATATTTCATAATAAGAATTATATTCCAAATAAAACTTTTAAAAAACCCGTAAGGATTATGCTTCGATCTCATGGGACATTGAATTATTATTTATATTTGAATAAAATCTGCAGATGATAAAAATCAACTATGCTGGCATTTATTATGGAAACGGTTTAGAAAAGGAAGGTATATCAGGTGTCTCACTGATTTTGATCAAACAGACTTATTTTGTAGGGGGAAAACTGAGACACCTGTTGTTTTATTCTGCGGAGAAGCCGGTTTACGGGGTGAAAAGTACCCGAAAGTTTACTCTGTAAGCAGTTTTTTAATATCTTCGCTTTTGTGAGCGATAAAATTAAAAATCAAATTAACCATTATTCTGAATAAAAGTGTGCAAAAGATACTTATTTTTAATTTCGCAATCCCAAAAATCGCAACACTAGTGTCCCACAATTCCGGCAGACAATTTGCCATCTGCACTTCTCCAACACGCTGCCTCTATGCCGAATCGCCAGCGAGTTGCCAAAAACTTCCAGCATAGCTGGAAGCCAGCGAGCGACTCCCTCGAGTTTTTATGGCGGTGTCTACACTGGCCTCGCCCTCGCAGCAGGGAGCGCTACCTGCAAGTTCCCTTTCTCGCTGAGAGCCAGCTCGCTAGGGTGTTTACACCATGATAGTTGCTGTCAGGAAGCAACTCCCTCGATTTTTCTCGCCAGTGTAAACGCACCTTTAGGTTAGGTAGGTTATCAGCATTTCGTTAAGTAGGCATGGTAGTAGAAAGGACTGGTATGATGACGCTATGTTAACCACATGTATCTGACGATAAATGTCCAGATTATATGTTACCAACCACATTGTTAAGTACAATTTTTTTTAAATTAATTTTTGTGGCTTTGTGAAGGAATTAATTAAGTGGACACAAAGAAGTAATTTAATATGATCATGGTGGAAGGATAATTACAAGAAGAAACTAACTGGAAACTAGGAGTGGAAAAATCTTATGCAAGTTTTACAATTTCGACATTGTGACAAAACAATTTCATGGGAACTTAATATGTATGTGTAAGCACGTTACAACAAAGTATGTTCACAAATGAATGTTAGTGTGTTTCAGAACAGACTTATGCTACATGGAGGGTTGCACTACGAACTGTCCACAGCATTGTCCCGCATCCTTGCGACAAGGCCACACTAGCAACCTTGTGCCAAGGTTGGAAAACGTGCATTAGTGACCTTGCAGCAATATTACCACAAGGTTACGCCTCGCAAATTCAACAATGCTTCAATGCTGCAAAAACAATTGTTTTGGTTAAGGTTTCCTTTAGTTAACTTTAAGGTTGCCACAATATTTCAGCAAGGTTAATGTGCCATCTGGGAACTGTCCCATGTATTTTCATGAACATGTCACCATTACTTTTTGCTACCAACAAAATAATACTGTCCACAGTTATGCAACAACAAGGAACAATTATATCCTGCTAAATGCACATTGATCAATTTGTATTAAAGGAACCCAACATTCTCTTCAGGTATATAATACAATGCACTCCCCATATTGATTAACAATGGAAAGAACTTAATGAAATTTAAAGATAAGGTAAAGAAATTACTTAGTGTATAATGGTTTTTATATACCATAAGTACTTAATTGAAAACCAGCACAGTATTTCATACGAAAGAAACACACCGCTTGGTGTGTGTCCCCCCCTGAGGGGACTTCAGCCATACGCACCAGATGGTTCCCCTCCCCCGTTGGGAGACAGATTATTCCAGAATATGGAGTGATTAATGTGACCGCCACCATTAAACTTCAAAGCAGGAGCAAGGGCAATGATTGCCGAGACGTCATCTGCAATTTATAGAATAACAAAATAAATCATACATTATCCCTAATGTACTTTTCATATGCATTCGTCAACTAACGTACTTTTGGCCTTCGCCTCCATTAGTTTTTCCTCCGCAACATTCAAATTATTGACGTAGGTTGCGTGGTGTTTTCCATGGTGTAATTGCATTATTTCTGCACATATCACCGGTTCTAAGGCATTGAAGTCATAGGGAAGATCTGGCAAGGTGTGTTTTAATCTTTTGCTTGCATCAGTTCCAGAATTTCGCCCGATTCTGAGGTGGAACAGAAATCTTTCTCATAGTACATGCACACTAGCCGAATTTTCATACAATACAATTTTCCCTTCATACCTGTAAATATTCGAGACAGCCGTCCGCAACATGCTCATAGAAATATCTCAATAGAATAAAACTTATCTCAATACACACACTCCTGGGGAATTTTCAACGATCACCACCTGGAAAAATGTATTCAATAATGCAAACCTCACAATGAGGATTATTCGAAAATAACACGAAGTGTATTTTCGCGGTAAATACGATTTTTTTACAGTGTGATAACTGCCTAAACTCACAAACCTCCTTAGACTCAACCACGACAGAGGAAAGGAATATTACCTCCGTAAGAAATATAATACACCCTCTCACTTCGTCGTCTGTTGCATAAATGACGTAAATTCACTAACAGGCCAAATAGCACGTTACGCATGCCGATTTTCATTTTAACCAACGTTGCCTTTTTATGAGGTTTTATGGTTCGGTTTTCAAATCTTATTCTCAATGTACCCGTAAGTAATTATAAAGAAACGCGAATATATATTCATGAATACGTAACGAGATGCGGTTTATGCCTTATCTCCGGCCAATAAATATTAAACATTCTGATCGCGACCACCTAATAATGAGTATAAGGAGAAGTGTGCTGAAAGAAAAGTATATGAGAATATGTGGGGGAGAGGGAGAGGATGCGAAAGTGTTGAGAGGTAAAATGGGGGAGAGAGAGGGAAAAATAGGAGGTCTAGGTTTTCGATTAAGGCCTAGTGAGTGGAAACTAGCCCTCATGATCTTGGAAAAACATCAAGTGAGATTTTCTGAGCAGCTGTAAATATAAGATCTAGACTGATATCCAATATGTTTGCTATGTGGACAGAGCACAAAGAAGTAGAATAATCATCTAATGACCTTTTATTTTCTTACATGCCATGAGAAGAAAAGGCTCCCACCTAATAAGAAGGGGCTCCAGGCACTGTAGAGGAGAGATAGTCCAACATTCAAGGATATTCCTCTTCTCTCAATATGCAATAACTCATATGAATGTTTCTTGCATCTGAAATGATACATCACTTCAGTCTATAAAGAGGTGGAATTGATTGAGACTGAAAGAAACAGAGAAAGAGCAGGAGGATCTGCCAATGGCATTAGAATGCTCATAATTACAGGCATGCCCAGGAGAAACCCTAGTAACACAATTACTTGGCATCATTGGGAAAACGTTGGGCCAACGTTTTCCCAACGATGCCAACAAAAAAACAACATTGGGCCAACGGACTGTGTTACTAGGGAACATAATACAGAGAGAATACAGAAAATTGTGTATCATTATACACAGCTGTATTTCTGATACAGATACAGGAATTCTGTATCCTTAATATGAGTTCTGTATCTCATGGAACAAAAATTGCTGCAAATTTTAGAAATTAAGATTTTGAAGTGAACAATGCGTTGTTTTGCATTATGTTACCAACCTTAGTGGCTGCGTACAATCATCATCATCGATGATGATTGCACGCCGATCATCAATGATGATGAACCGATCGGTTAACAATCCTAGGATTGGTTTGACACAGCCTTCCACTCAATTTTTCTATGGGCCAACCTCTTCATATTAAAATAATTCCTCTCTTTCATATCCTTTACGACCTGTTCCATATATCTCATATGATGCCTTCCTTTGCAGTTCTTCCCGTTCACTTTTCCCTTGATGATTGTCTTCATCAGGCCATTGTGTCTCAAGATATGGCCGATTAGGTTCCTCTGTCTTATTCTTAGAGTTTTCAGCAGACTTCTCTTTTCTCCCATTCTTATTAAGACTACTTCGTTTGTCACTTGGTTGATATGCATATAATATGATCATTAATAACCCTAGCATTCTGATTTTAAAAAATCACATAGATGAGAACACTCACTCACTCAGTGATACAACCCAAAGGTTCATCCTTACAAATTACTGGTACATTACAGACACTTAAGTAATTATGAAATGGGTATTTTTGGCACACCTGGTCTTGCTGCATTGTGCAAATTCATATTTAGTGCCTTTCAGTTTCTAACCAGAATGTTTGAATCTTTATTGTGTAATGAGACAAAAAACCCATATCATTGGTAAATAACCTAGCTATGACATATATGTATTATGATACACAAGACCTTGTATCATGGCACACAACACTCTGTATCATGATTCATAACAACCTGTATCATGACACAGAATATCTGCCCACGTAGCAATGAATGTCTCATAACCTTAGTCTCGAATATCTCGAACCAATAAAAGATTTGATATATCTCCCTCAATTCTGGGGAGTGATCAGAGAAATCTAGGAAATTTTTCTGGCAAGGTTAACAATACAAGTTTTTAGTGTCTACTTTAAAAATTTAGATGCCCTATTTAATTTCTGTAGGATTTCTGTGGATAAAATTTTTCTTACAAGGTGCATGGCTCTAAATATAAAGGCTTGATTTATGGTTTGAATATGCATTCTTAATCACTTATCATCATTTCAGTTGATTTTTGTCGAAAATCCCATGATAAGAAATTATTAAACTGGGTTAGTTAGGATAAACTGCCTACAACCTTTGTGTCAAGACCTTTGTATGGAGTGTTGTGCTGAATCACAGTAAGACATGGACTGTGGGACAAATGGAAAGGAAAAACCAGAGGCTTTTGAGATAAGGTGTTATAAAAGGATGTGTAAAATAAGCTGTACTGAGCAAGTTACAAATCAAAAGGCATCAAGAAAAGTGTGAGAAGAGCAGAACCTGTGGAGTACACTAAAAAGAAGACAGTATGGGTTTATGGGTCATCTACTGTGACATGATCATGGAGGGATTGGTGAGGTTGATTTTAGAAGGTATGATAGAAAGCAAAAAATATAGAGAAAGACCTAGATTGGAATATTGGAAGCAGATAATGGAGGACAAGAGATGTAGATGTTTTTTGGAAATGAAGAGGATGGCAGAGGATAGAGAGAAATGGAGGGCTGTTGCCAACCAGTCCTGGTGGATTGACAACTGGAGAAGAAGGAAACATGATTTATATACATACAAGAAATTCAGCTATTTTGGGACAGTTAATGTCAGGTTCTTCACAAGACATGAGAAACTATCATAGAATTAGAATTATACCATTAGAATGGTAGCATTTAACAAGAAAATCTAGCCCTTTTTTCTGCCATTTCATTTAGTCATTTAAAAAAATCATATGGTGGAACTTATGCGGAGGGGGAAGCCCTATCAAATTTCTAACCACATGTTTGAAACACTGCCATACCAATACCAATACAATACTGCAATACTTGAGGATATATCCCTGTAAATTGTTCACACCATGAGAGGCTGTGGTGGGCCTAGCAGACAACTGGATGTCATGACCAGCATCCTTCCTCATATGCTAGTTACTGAGGGCCCCAACAGGTGGTGGCAAGGTGAAAGGTACATAAGAGAGAGGGCAGTTCAACGTGGAGACTCTAAGAGTGGACAGTCATCAGTCACAAAAGCTAACAGTATTCTACCATCATATAACTGTGCATTCATAGTAATATAACAAAATTCATCATTGCAAATGATCAAAGTACTTAATAAACCATAAGTGATAATGAACACTCACGGGAATCGGGTTGGTGTGGTGGCTAGAGTACTGGCCTCCCATCCCGAGGGCCCGGGTTCGATTCCCGGCAGTGGCGGATTTTTCAGTGGAAAACCGGTCCCCACTTGAGTGCCTAGTGGAGGGCATTTCAAGTTCAGTACTCCGTCCGTCGGATGGGACGTTAAGCCGTGGTCCCCTTGGCGCCTTTCGTTAAGAGTAGGCTAATGCCGACGCCGGGTTTCTCTCCACCCTTCCTCCGTTCCCTGAAAACTCCTACCATTACCCAATTACCCACCTATCCTATATGGCGCAAATGACCTCAGCTGTCGGTCGCCTCCCCTAAATAACCAACCAACAATGAACACTCACTCTAATTGTCCCCTTAAGAGCTCTCTCAGTGGAGGTCATCCAACATATGATTTTAAGATCTTTCACTTTTGTGAACCACATGGTCTACAATGCCTTTTCAATATCCCCCTAGTGTCATACTCTATGTATAGTATCATGATTCAGCTGATATCTGGCCATAGACCTTTCCATGGTTACTAGAATCTTATTCAAATCTCTTGAGAGAGTTGAATAAGAGACAGGGATCCCTGTTCTTTCTATAACTGCTATGTCATCCTCAAATTGCAGCATGCTAATTTTTTCCCCATGGATATTCATGAATAGGAATTCCTGAAGCCCTCTCTTTGATTTCATTGATGGCACTCTCGGTGTAAACATTAAAATTATAGGAGATAGTGCACAACCTTGTCTCACCCTTTCCTTATTCTTTCTTCTTCATAGGTGGGTCCAGATTTAATTACAGCCACTTGGTTTTTATATAAAATGTGGATAATTCTTCAGTCATTGTAGAACACTCCAATTTATTTCAGAATTCCAAGAATTGAATTCCAATCCATGTTGTTAATAGCCTTCTCCAAATCCCCAAACATAATGAACCTCATTTTTTTCTTCTCCATTCTCTTTTCTATGATCAGGGTAAGGGCTAATATTGCTTCTTTTGTGCCTTTGCTTTTCCTGAATATGAATTGGTCTTCATCCAGGAACTCCTTTCCATTCTATTCTCCTGTAGATGATCCTTATCAATACCTATGATGCATGTGTCATCAGGCTTATGGTTCAAAAATTTTCACAGTTCTCTACTCTCTTCTTTTTGGGAATAGAATGATGATGTTCTTCTTGAAGTCCCTGGGTATCTCTCCCATTCAGTACATGTTGTAAATGGGTTTTGTAAAGCTGGATTAATGTCTTCTCTCCTGTATTTTTAATTAGATCTGCAGGAATACCATCTATTCTAGAATTATTATTCTTACACAGGTCCCATTACTGCTACATCAAATTCTCCTAAGAAATATCAAAAAATTTACTTTGTGCGGTCCACTAGAGATCTCAGTGAACCGTACAAAGTAATTTTTTTTATGTTTCCGATACGGAGAGGTTCCACATGTTTAAGCCTGAAACCATTAGTCACATCTAATCTTAAGATTGAGGCTTCCTATTCTACTTCACTTTCCTCTTTGATTACTTTTGTACTGAGATTGTTCCCCTTGAATAACTCTCCCAGATATTCTTTCCATCTCTTCATTCTGTCTTCGCTCTCAATCAAAAATTCTCCATTCTTGTCCCTTGTGGCATTTCTTCTTGTGCTAAGCTCCTAGAAGTGGTTCCTCACTATCCTATAAGCAGCTTCCACCTTTCCAAGTGCTAGGTTATTTTACCTATAGTTGCAAGGATCCTTCATCCACATTCTAGCTTTCCTTGATTGAATTAGATTGAATTCCTTGCTTTGCAACTTATTTTGCTCCTTATTTTTTTTAGCAAATTTGCCTTTCTTCGGTTTCGCATCCTTGTACTTACTTCTTTCTTCAGTTGGGTCTTAGACTTTTTCTTTAATCCATGGCTTCTTCTTGATAACTTTTCTTCTTCCAAAAATTTCTTTTGTGACTTCTTGTAGTCCACTTTTAGTGTTTTTCCACCTCTCTTCCACTGATTCTCAAGTAGAAACACTCCTATAATGTTTTCCACTGCTTTGTGAAATGCCAGCTGATGCTGAGCCTCCTTCAATTTTTCTACTTGCCATATGTTCTTCATCATTTTCTTCAGTTTCTTGAATTTTAGATGACATTTCATCATCACTAAATTTTGGTCACTGTTGATATCTGCTCCGGTGTTATGTATGCTTCGCGGGATGATTTTCGCACTTCATTTGTTTAGCTGTGTGTGCCAGCCCTGTCCAGCAGTCCAGCAACAGTTGATATCGAACTTCCGGGCTCGCAGGACACGGCCTTGGCCGACTACCATTGTACCATGTATAGTGTGACATTGTGAATAAATCCTATGGCATCCAGCTTATACTCTGTTATTGCAACCCACAGAATAACACCCACTTGTGCAGTCCTTCCCCTGGTTTCTAAATCTCTGCTTCACCAAAATGTATTCCATTTGAAATTTTTTCTGGCATTTTCCATGTGTGTGTATCTACTTTTATTATAGTTTTTAAACGATGTTTTGGCCACAACTAACTTGTGTTGAGTGCATAATGCTAGATGCCTTTCTCCTCTTTCATTTTGGTTTCCCAATCCATATTTTCCAGTCATTCTGCCACCTTGCCATTTTCTGATGACAGCATTCCAATCTCCTAAAATAATTGGGTTTTCTTTTCCTCTAACCTGTTTTATTACTTCCTTGATATTTTTGTAGATGTGTTCCACTTCTTCATCTTCATAGTCCATCGTCCGCATGTAAACCTGCACCACTATGGTATCTACAGGTTTGGTCTAAATCTCCACCACTATAATCCTTTTATATTATACTTCAGGAAGCTCTTCAAATGCATTATGGGGCTTTTCTTTCTTTTACTCTTTCTGAGCATCATCCCTACTCCAGAATTACCTATTAAAGATCCCATGAGTAGGTATAATCCTGTAGATTCCACTCCAAAAGCCTCCTTCTTTGGGTCCCTTCATTTCACACACCCCTAGTACATACATCAAGGTCCAGCCTTCGCATTTCCACCTTCAGGTTCTCAAGTCTTCCGTAAGTCCAAAGAAATCTCTCATTCCATGTTCCTTCCCTAAAATGTTTATCACACTTCATAGATGTACTCTCTCAGATAGTCCCTGCCTGGAGATCTGAATGGGGAACTATTTTACCTCTGGAATATTTTACTTGAGAGGGTTTCATCACGTCTTGGATAAAAGGAAAGAGAGGAGTATCTGTGACTCCTTGGAATAATAATGGGGTAGTTTCCCCTTGCTTTCCACATCACGGTACTGCAACCATTAATGTAAATGTTACCATGACTGTATTGAACTGAGTGTTGCTGTACCGATTGCTGGTCTCCACCTTCACTCATATGAAGAAGAGCTCTTACCTCCCAAGGTGATGGGATGCATAATTTTTGGCACCCTCCCATCCCATCCCCAAGTCACGGCATCTTCATAGGTTTCTGTATCATTTAAAAGTCCTACTTTACCCAGGGATAGATCGAGACCACCTCGGAATGCTGTCTCTTTTCGTCCATGACTGCTTGTTGGATGAATAAACCTCCCTAGTAGCAATCGATATCTATACAATATCCATAGAGTGTTACCAATATCCAAAAAGCATTACATCTAAGTGTAATATTGTGTGGATATTGTATGGATATTGATGTACTACTGCTTTTTTGATAACCCATTACATCTAAATGTAATATTGTGTGGATATTGTATGGATGTTAATGTATGACTGCCTTTCCCTGAAGAAAATTTTTGTGTACACTAATATAATATAACATAATAAACACATGTTCTCAATTTTCCAAAAACCTACCTACACGGATCAAGTTATTCCTTCTGATTCATGCAATCCCATAGCCCACCAACTAGCCAGTTTCAATTGTATGCTCCATAGGCTAATAAACATCCTCCATTCAAAACACAACTTTGAACATGAGCTCAATACAATTAAGTACATTGCTCAGAAGAATGGTTATAGTGCTAGCACTATTGACACATTACTCCGGAAAAAGCTGAAAAAACAGGCCGAAAAATCAAACACGTCCCTCTTACCAGGCCCCAGTGCTCCAGAGAGAAAGTGGTGCAAAATTCCCTTCAACAACCAAATGTCTCACAAAATAGCTAACAAGTTCCCTAAAGACAAGTTCAAAGTGTCATTCTACACCCCCACAAACCTACACAAAGCCCTCTGCGTCAATAAAGATCCCATAGAAGAGTCCAAAAAGTGCGGTGTTTATGAAATCAAGTGCGATTGTGGAGCCAACTACATCGGCCAGAGAGGGAGGAATTTTTCCACCCGTATCAGTGAGCACAAAAAGTGCTATGTCTCTGGTAACGAAACCTCGTTATTCACAAAGCACCTCATGGACGTGAAGCACTCTAGTAACTTTAAATTCAACGTGCTCCATACTTTGGAAAAAGGAAAGAAATTGGACGCCATGGAGCAACAAGGAAATTATTCAAAGAAGGAACTGGAAGCAGAATCTTCTCAGTGACATTCAATTTCTTTCGTCCCCCTCCCCCCTCCTTTCCATCACCTTCCCACGAGTCGCACACTCTTCAAAAGGGCTGCCGCAACCCTAAGCACCGGATCCCCACCCTCTTCCCCCACCCCCCATGCCCTCATACTACTTTGGAAGAATACACCAGGAACCCCAAGGAGTTAATCCTCCTTAACCTGAAGGAACCGATGCTCCGGGGGATGCCAATGCCCGGACCACTTCATCCTTTCCACAGTGGACTTCACTTGGACTCTCCGTGCGGACTTTCCGTAGACCCTTAACGACCTGGGCCATCCCCAGATCGCCATCATGCATGGTTTTACCCATTAAAACCCACCACCTTTCACCCTCCTCTCAATTCCCATTCCTTGTTCTCTCCAACCTCTCCCTTCCCCCCTCCCCCTCTCAACCTTTCTCTCCCCTCACTGCAATTCCGTATATATACAGATGTCTGAGCTATAATTTTCACCTGAAGATGGTGTTGTACACTGAAACTGGTCGAGTAAAAATCCTTATTCTTGTGGAAAATTCCCAGTCTTTTTCTTTCGTTTAGCAGTAGAAATCAAACATTCAACAGTAAATTGCCATTAATGTTCAAGGACATAATTGTTGAAATTTCAGCGATGTATACACTTAGGATATTAGAATGTTCATAAGTATTTACAATAGTCTGTTGCTGATCTGAAACTGGTTGACCACAGCTCTATAATGCTTGAAAGGCCAATTTCTGGACTGTAAGTCTGTAACAGGACTGGACTTGTCTTGATTGCAATAAAGAGAAGGGAAATTGTCTGGAAACTGAACTGGATTATGGTCCATAACAATACTGCTATATCTGTAGGTCTGCAACTAGTCTGTATTTTTTCTTTACGTTCAGTATAATATTTGGTCTATAAATGTACTGTAGTTTTGACAGTTTGTAACTGTGCTGCAGGTTTTGATTGGCTGTAACTGGTCTGGATTTTGGTTAGTGAAAGAAAGTAGTTGAAGAAAATAAATTCAAATATAAAGTTTCTACAATGACAAATGTATTATCTCTAGAAAATATCTAGAATAATTACTCTTAAATGGAGTGCAAAATAGCATAGCAGCAAATTGTTTTCTATTTGATATATCAACTAGAAAACAATCGTTGCTATGCATATAATAATATATTTATTGTGTTTATACTTCTGCAATGCTACATACATGGCTACATATCATCTAAAAAGTAGTGTGTATTGCTGAATCTTCTATCTTCTCATTCATCTCGTACAGTGTTGAAAATGCAGTTCTCGACTTTGCTTCTTAAAATTAGCTATTCTGAATGTGGTTTATCTGAATTCATAAATGAGAAGGAGGCTGTTTCTGTTGGTTTCTTAGCTTGGGTCTTTCATGATGATGGCAAAAGAAATAAGAACTATTTCAGAGGATTATAGTGAACAGACAATGACATTGTGTGGTGAACTGGCCTGATTGTGATGATTATTAAGTTCATCAACATTTAAAAAAGTTGGTGAAAGCAACTTGGAGCATTGTGTTGGCAAGACTCTTGGCATAAGGCAGTGAGTACAACTACACTTTATTTGCCCTAAGTCCCTATGCATGTACTCTCCCACATGCTAAAACTGGAGATTTTTGTATTTGTCATAGTAATATTTGAAAAAAACAACATTTTTACTTGCCAGGATACACAGAAGTGTGCATACCTAAGTGCAACGTGAAACAGAAGGCATGGCTATTTGGGGAGAAGGAGTTCTTAAAATATGCAGTCATGAAATCAAATAATATCTCAAAAAGAAAGACAGCCATTCAATGATTTTGTAAACTAATGTATATATATTGTATTAGTTAAGTTTTGTGTGACAATATATTTTTTGTTACGAGTTTGTTCTTCTTTTCTTGAATACTCAATATTTGATCGTGGTAACGTACTTGCGAGCATAAGAAAGAAATTAGCTGCAACCATATTTTTTTGCAATCCAATGCTTAAGGTTGAACCTTCATTTTCATTACATTGCTTTTATCCTTGGTGTTTTTTAAATTAATTTCCCCAAGGTATGTAGCTCTTACATGGATTATATTATATTACTGATGTGACACGTGTTGACCAACATGTTGAACTTAATGAACCTGTACCTGACCTGAAATTTTTGCTAAATGACATTTAGAATGGCTCATATATATGATCATTACTTAATTTACCAATGTTCTCATTGAGCAATAAGTTAAGAATAAACATTTATAGACCCATTAGCCTTTGAAACAAACTAGTATACCTACTAATAGTATTGTAATGCAGTAGATACATATATTATTAGGTCACCTTTTCAATGGATAAGGTAATCAGTTTTATATGCTGCATTTGATACCTTTACCGAACCGTGTTCTACAATAATGCAATATATACCTGGTATCAGGATGCAAATATACTATATTGTGCATGTAATGCTGTACTTAATGTTTAGTATAATACTTTACGATGATGGTGAAATACATTTTTAAGTTTGTGATCAAACAACATGGAGTAAAAATCAATGTTAGACGAGTTATCTTTGAGGAAATTCATTACAATAAAACAGTGGAGCAGCACTGTGTAATTTTCCACAATTGTTTTATTTTCCCTCAACCATGATTTGACATTCCTTACATATCATTATCTAGAGGCTGCTATATGCAGTAGCCTTTAAGTAATGACAAAAGGTATGTCGGAACTGTTTGAGGTGAAATATAAACAAGTGTGGAAAATTGCAAAGTGCTGCTCTACTGATTTCTAGCAAGTAGGAGGGTAATATTAAAATATTCTTTAGAGAAAAATATGAAGCAGGGAAAGGGAAACCCTTTTAATTTAATATCCAAGTTGGATATTATATGGATGGCATTTGGCGGCAACTTCGGATATTGTATGGATATCTATATAATATTAGCGGATGAAAATTGGATATTGTGTGGACATTATAATTGGATATTACGGATATTGTGGGGATATTGTATGGATATCAATTGCTACTAGGGCTGCTTATGTTGTAGCTAACCTCTACATCTAGAGTCAACCCACCATCCACAACCTGGAGGATGCACACAGTGGCTTTAAGCTGAGCTGCAAACAAATTTTACATGTATCATATTTGTCCTTAGGTTAATAAATTGGCTCAATTATGATGAATTTATATTCCTACTTTAGATCTTTTGTGAGCTCTTGTTCTCTTATCTCCTGTGCCAAATTCCTACTCCTGATGAATCCATGAGCCAACACCAACTTATGTTATATCTGTTCACCTATCATAACATTATTGTGTATTCTATCCTATTAATTACAAACATCTTCCTTTTTCCATATGATGGTATTATCATAAAACTCAAGTCTGAGAGGACTAACGCGACACTGTTATCATTTGTTCATCAATAATAAAAAAATAAGAGTTTGCTTATTCATTGCCAATGCCATGTTTGATAAATAAGAGCAAGGCCATTTTGTAATAAACCTAATGGCATGTTAACTTACCTCCTCAGGGTTCTCTTCCACATTCCATTGTCTTGAACAATTGTCCAAGAAAATGGGTAGATGTGGAAGAAGACCCGAAAATCAAACCTTTTCATTCAAGACTCCGGGAAAGCCTTCAGGGAAAAATTCCTTCCCAGTGATTTCTTTAGTTTCCCAGGAATACTGAAATCCAGAAAAACTGCACCACGAGTGTCATCAGGGGTGGGCCAAAAGAATTTCTTTGACTGTGTAACCTTCCTCAGTCAGAAACCAAATCTATTTATGAGACTCTGCCACATAATTTGTGGAAATGCTAATGAGAACTGAGTGATAAGTAGCCAAAAGTATTTCTTATCAGTTTATTCAACATACATATTTACACACATTTATAAAAAAATCTTTCAACATTTGAAATGGTTTTTTTTGTTCATTCTTGCAGCCTTGAGGCATATTTCTTTTTCTGCAAATTGAGGGTGATTTTTATGAAAAAGGATGAATGATACTGAAGGGCTACAATGCTTTCAAATGATGCTATGAGTTCCCTGAATTCTTGGATAGTGGAACATGATGACTAATTAACAATATTTCCACACTAAATACTCTATGCATGGCAAGACATTGACCAAAATTGCCTTTCCTTCTTAATCCTTCATATTGATTTAAAAAATATGTATCACAATTGGATTTAAGAGTCCTCTTCAAATGTTGTGGCTCCATGTCACTCTTACTAACTGACTCCAGAAGTAATATGCAAAATGATTTAGTGATGGATGGAATGGTAACATGTTGAGGAGACATGAATGCTCAGGGGAAATCCACTGGTCCAATGCCTAAGCTTTGCTCATTCTAGGAGTCAGCAGATGCCTCAATGAAAAGAACCAATGATGTAGGCAATGCTCCATTGGTTTGAAAGACCTGGAACATATCAATCATATTCTAAAATTCAAGGAAAATACAGATTACAACCACATGCTTCATCTATTTTTCTTTTGTCTTAGGTAATTAAAATTGCCTCATTATCTATGCCCAATCCATTGGGCAATATCTATTGCCCAAATACCTATTTGCAGTGGCTATGTATTTAATTGTGAGCGGTTTTTACTGTTTTCTAAAGGAGCTAATAGAATATTAGCTGAGAAAGAGGAAGTGAACCACTCTGACACTGAATATTACAGAGTATGTTTATGAGGACTTACCTAGTAGGAGACATATGAAGACAATATCATTTCTTATCAAACTTCTTGAGTTCTCTGCACAAGAACAGGTGCAGTTCTACTCTCTAAGTTTTCTTGAAATGGTGAATTATTATTGAGCTCAATCTCCAGTTCATCTGTTGAGGCTTGCTGATCAGCACCACTGCTATTGCCACTGGTGCTCCCCTCTGCCTCTGCATTAGTACCTCCACTGCTATTTGATGAATTATCATCAAGAAACCTTCAATAATGCATTTAAAAGAAGAAAACAATCAGAAATGAAGTTAATATCAAAATATAATACACTTTTTAGCCTATTTCTTTTTTCAAAATTTCGTAACCAGGAAAAAAGAAGCTCTGAACCCATTCACATCCTTTCTCTGAGATTTAAAGTGACCACAAACACCACTGAATTTTAAGGTATTTAATCACAAATGTAGTTTCTGAATTGATGAATAGAAAACTTGCCAATGAAGCCATCAGGTAGCAGCTGCAAACAGGTACAGATGACTGAACAAAAAATTTTTAAAAAAGTAAGATGGCAGCAGGATCAACCGACAAGTAACACAATGCGCTGTGTGTACCAGTACACTTGCAGTGATTGAGGCCAGATCCAGCTGCCTACCAGTACGCTTATGGATGCGAACTGGTTAATCAAAATTTTCTCATATTTTGAAACATAATATGAGAGATAAAAAGTTGAGGAATTCACTTAACTTAACTTTCTGCCACCAGAATTTTAATGCCTCAAAATATCTAGAATTTCAATGGCATATGAGATATTAAGAATGTTTGTAACTTTAGCTCATAAATGACAATCATAATTGTCATTATGTTAGTATGGTACATATTTCAAGCCCATAGAGTAATTTTGTGATAAATTCATATTTTAAATACAAATTCAGATCTTTGATGTATTATTACATTCTCCATCAACAAAAGTGTTTCTTCTAGTTTAATTGACCACCCTTTGGAAATTGAATAAAATTCTGCAAGGTATTTAGCCACATATTACAAAATCTTGATAATAATGAGAGACAGTCAAACTTACGTGTATGGTTTTTCCTCGCCTCGCATTTCACATATGACATTTGTTAGTGCCATTATGTAGTTTTTTGCTAGTGTCAAAGTTTCAATTTTTGACAGCTTCCTCTCCATCTTCACATGTGGGATTACTTCACGAAGTTGCTGTAAATTAGAGAAGAAAATAAAACATCGCATAAATAAATGGGATATTAATAGCAACAAAATAACTGCCTTGTTGTACCTTAATGCAAGTACTTTTTAATTTTAGGCCAGAGGGTCAGATGCAGACATTTCTATGAAATATAACTGATTACTATCACTCAAAATACTATTTGTTGGCTGATATAAATTAAATTAAATGCATGCAGATGACAAAGTGTTTCAAGTCACATCATTATACTCCTTGACCATCATGACAATACCTTAATTCATCTTCATCGCTAAAAGGATTAAACTGACCTGGCTGCCTTTCTCTTACTGTATTCATATATATAAATTCAAACATATTTATATTTAGTGCATTAACTTTATAGCTAGGGAATTTTTTTTACTTATTAGAAATATATACCAAACACTTTTAAGATACTGCAGCTCTTCTCATGACCATTGATATCACTGAAGAACAAGGAATTTCACAGAGATGTCAAACATCTTGATAAGAAAAATTACTTTTTGTTTCTTTTTTGAGATCAAGGAAACTTATTTCAAGAGTGCCTTTTTCCTTACACAACCCAAAGTCATCTTCACCTTTTGGCGTTGTGCATTCTTTTGATTCAGGTTTATAGTAGTACTCATAGTATGTGTATTACTATAAACCTGGTGAAATCATGATAATATCATAACATGAGTCCTGAATTCATCTTGTATGAAGACCAGAATAACATGAACATAATCATAGAAATAAAAATGTAAAAAAACAAATACGAGGAGTCCCGTTGTGCTCCATCATCTATCAGCGTCACCAAAATGGCTCGCCCCACCCTTTTTATTATTCTTCGTCCCCTCGAAGAAGAACGATGATTTCAAAAGAATAAAGCATGCGGACCCACCTCGAAGGCGTCGTTGAGGCTGTGCATCCTCATGCGTTCCCTCTCGTTGCTCTCCAGCCGGCGAAGGTTCCTCTCCCTCGCCGAGAGGCCAGACCGCCGCCGGCGCCCGTTGGGCCCGCCTCCGGTCCTGGATTCCCTTACAGGAGATGCCCCCCCCGGCCTCCCCACGCCCCCGCTTACCGCGGCACTCCTCCTCCTGGGCCGGGACAGCTTCCGAGACGGTCCTTCGCTCCCGGAACTCTCGTAAAATTCTTAAGGGAAGAGGATGAAAGCGAGAAGATTAAATTTGGCTCGCCCTGGTATATTTATTCAATTGAGAAATCAGAAGGGATAGTTAATCTACCAAACGAACTGGTTAAGCACCGTACCTTAGTACAGCGAAGAATGTATTCGCCTTATTCTCGGGAAAATATTCGAAATTTCCCTAATCCATGTTCTAATACCTGCAGTACCTAGGCATTCAAGCTATCGACAGCAAAGTGAGATGAATTGAAATAAGCAATTGGCTAAGAGAACAACAAATTATGGCAAAGTCCAAGGCTGATATGTTTAACGAAGATAAATATTTGTGTTTCGGCTAAAGGCTTCCACAATATTTATCTAAACCACCTTCGGTTCTGAAATTCCAGTATTCTTTTTTTCTCTGTAATTTCTTATAATGAAGTATGTTATCAACCACTATATTTTTATGTAGGAATGGATATTTTGTCTGGAGTAGTTTGGTCGTTTGACCAAACGACCAAACTACTCCAGACAAAATATCCATTTCTCTGTAATGTTTCTCACTCCATGGTAGCCTCTAAACCTCATGTGATATTTTTGCTGACGTCCAAAAGCTGTTGCTCAAACAAGTACTGGAAAACCTAAATAATTAACCTAGGATTTGGCACTCACTCTAGGTCACCACGTCAGAGAGCATTAGTGTCCACGCTGGCCTAAGAGGTTAACTTATTTATTCATGCCAAGTTTCAAAAACCATATGGTTCCATGAACCATAGTTCATATCAAGAACAATAAATCGCTTTCTTTTCACTTATGGGATACAGAATTAAAGTATTTACAATACCAACGTTACGGTAAAAAAAATGAATTTAAGACCATATATGTGCAGTGTGAGGCCGATGATGATACCCTCATGAAGAGAGGTATCAAATAAATTAATTTAAAGATCAATTAGTGATACGCATTTGCCATCAGTCAATAATATTAAGCAAGGATCAATGAGAATGCATGCGATAGTATTTTCCAAGAGAAGAATTCATGAGGTAGGGAGAAGTGTAGTCGACGCATGGCTATATCATTTCCAATCCGAAACGAACGCCCGAAAATTAAATTGAATATGCAACGCGGATGCCCATTGAAGGCAAGTAAATCCTGAACCGAAAAACAAGGTCGCCAATACGCAACCTTTCTACTGTATTTTGCTAGAGTCATTTTAAGCTTCATTACCCTTTCCTGTTTACGTCGAATTTGATCCTGATACGGATAACCGTTGGCTGAGACGTGGACTTGGTTTCAAATCGGTAAGCTGGCAAGGGAGCGCAAGAAGGAATGGAATTTATTATGAAAGATTCGAGCTCTATTCACTTTCCCTTTATTTTTTCAGAAATAGCTCAATTGACTTATTTTAGGTTTGTATTATAATGGAATTGATCACTTTTAATCTTGAGTAAATCATTTTTAAGGAGAGGCTTGCTTATGCTGCAATTTCAAGGCAACAGCAGAAAAAGTGCATAGTTTATCGCTTTCAATAGCTTATCTCCATTCATCCGGATTGTGAGTTTATAGATTTTTATACCCATTAATATCAGAACAAGGTATAGGGGACAAACCAACTATTGTAATTTACAGCATTTTTTCTGGGATGTGCGTCAAATTCCTCATATACACACGGTGTACACCAAAGGTCTGACTAGTTGGCAAGGGTAAAGCTCAATGAGTAAGCTACAAGCTCAATTTCATGGAATTCACACACTAGAGAGGACAGCGATTCATGCCCCATGCCATCTGTGATTCCCCAGAAAAATCAGGTACCTAGAATTTCGCTAGGCATAAGTTAAGTTGGACGTGTCAAAATAGGCTCCACCCAGATTAAACTTGGAATCTAATCAGTAGCTCAATACTTCATTTCAATCCTCAATACCCACTGGTCCACCACACCATTTTAGACTTTATGAAGAAAACATTACCTTTAGAGGGAACAAATCTTATGAAATAATACGAGTATATTATCCAGTTGCCCAATACTATACAAAGGAGCGTGGTAGCCTATTGGGTAGAGCGCTTGGCTACTGATCGAAGGGTCCCGGGTTCAAATCTGGGTGAAGCCTTTGGACGCCCCGAACGAAAAATCTTCGAAGAGCGAGGTGGCCCAGGGAAAGGAACTGCCCCCCCTACCCTGAATGTGTGAAATTCACCCCTAGGTGAGCTCTACCCTCACCTATTAAAATCAAAACCAACCTTCGGGTTGAAACACTGAGTGAGTGAATAAAATACTCACTGGACTACCAAGCTGTCAGATATATTATTAATTTCACAATTATTTTCCTCCAGATCCGGACGCCCGAATTCAGTATTTGATATTGAGCGGAAGAAAAAGTAACCCGTAAGTAGAAGTAATTACTTTTCATCAACGCTTCGGGTCGATCACTGTCCCCAGGCCCCATTCCGGAGCGGCACCCACCTTGCCTCCGGACTTTCTTCGGGGACCTCCTCTTGGAGCCCCCGGCGCCTTCGGGACTCGCTTCACCTCCGCCCCCCTCGCTGCTGGCCCCTCTCCCGCTGTCCACGCTGCGTCGCCCCCACTCCGCTTCCTCCTTCCCGCCCCCGCCGCTGCCCCGATCCCCCTCGTCTCCACCCCCGCTTCCCCCTCCCGCCCCGCCAGCCCCTCGTCCCATCCGTCTCCGCTGCATCATCACCAACTCCATCTCTCCGCATTCCTCCTCTTCTTCCTCCTCCTCCTCCTCCTCTTCGTCTTCCTCCTCCTCTTCCTCTTCCTCGTCGCCCTCGTCGCCCTCCTCCTCCTCCCCCTCCAGGTCTACCTCCACCTCCTCGTCCTCCTCCTCTTCTTCCTCTTCCGGCCAAGGTGACGGAAGTGAGGTGTCACTCACGGGCAAGCTTCCTCCCGCTCCCTTCCCCTCGCTGCTTCCCGCCGGGGTCGGCGACATCGCAACTCCCGGTGCCCCTACGGAAGTGAACGACCCTTTTGCATTAGTCCGGTCCCTCATCGAGAGCAAACTCCTTATCCATCTGAAACAAATATTTAAACATAAAGGGGAGTGGTTACTTTCGAGACAATGCTTGATAATCAAGGCGAAAAAGCTGTTTGTCCGAATTAAAGTGAGTGTGTTTAGAAAAAAATGATGCAACGCAAAGCATAGAGACTAAGTGTGGTGATAAAGGGTATAATGAAATCAGCTTTCACCAGGAACAGCAAAGGCTAATTTTTATTTCACACAGAGCACATGTTGAGGCATCATCCAAAGAATTGACAGAGTATTTTTATTTCCTATACAAACACCGATTCGTGATGGACATCGGATTCATCGCGAAGGTAGATTCTCTGCTATGTTAGAATTTCTCAGGGTTTAAGAGCCACAAATCAATTAAGCTAAATGTATTGTGGCTATCGAATCATGGAAAGGTTTTTGCTCACAAATGAGTGATTTTTTAGTTTCATAATGAAATGTGTGATCCCTAGATGTACACCACAGGATGACACGTTTAAGTAGTAGAAATTTTATATTCAGATGTAAATGAACCCTTACATCGGTACTCAATTACAAAAGCTTGTAGTTCATTTCTTTTCCCATTATAATTGTCCATTCGTTGTGGAACCACTGAATTGTATCAAAGATAAAAATGAAAAAAAAATTATGCCGTGGAGAAATGTAACACTAAAAAGGGATGAATTAGCTTCATAAACTAGGTAAGCCCTACTGTACATAAATTAAAAGCGTGCTACGGTCCGAGGAACCGGGTAATAGTTGAGAATTATGATTTTCAGAAGGTGTGATTGATTTATTTGTATTTATGCGGCAGTCTGATAAAAACAATTTTATCAAATTTGGGTAAAGAACTTGACTGAATGAAGACTACCTTGAAACTGGATGACCATGTAAGCGCAAGAATACGGTAAGAATGGTAAAATGAAATGTACTATTCTTCTGTCCTCTCTCCATGAAACAGCTATCGATTCAATTACATAACCTATTCATTATGGAATTTTTTTCAACCTACTCTTGCAAAGTCAAAAGACATTCAACACCCACATAATCCGCAATAATTGGAGTCGGGCAAGTTTTCTATCGTTTTATGATAGGGACATTTCATATTGAAAGCTGAATCCCCCTAAATTTATACGTTGCCGGGTAAAGCCATCCAAGCCACTCGTCAGATCCGAGAATAAAAAATGCCATAAATTTCTTTTATGGCTCCAATAATTCTCCTAATAACTCAGTGGAACCTTTTTGAACCAGGTCGTCCTCAAACTCAAATATCTGACAGTTAATTGGTTTGAATTCGAATCAGCTATCCCCAGTTCATCAACAATCTAACAATAACATACTGCGACAGCTTAAGTTATATTCATGTAACATTAGCGTTTTTTAGGTTAAAGCTGTCGATTCAAAGTGCTACAAATAAAAAAAGAAATAATAGAGCCTGTTATATTTGCATATAATTAATCCACAAAGCAATTAATTAGAACAACACTCCAACGTCATTTGGTGATAAGGACATTCTCGCGTACTCTTAGAAAAGCTGAAGACAGCTATTGAATATTAATTACTAAGCATTGAAAATGGAGGTCATTTAAGTCCACCCTTCCTCTAATTTAAACAGTCTACGTTCCTCGTCTCCCTGGTCTCTGTATACCCTTTGGATAGGCCAATTGCTTGGTCTACATCGAGCGAAAAATGGGCAATTTCAATGCTTTTCATTTGAGATGACTTCAATCACTTGGAGGCTAAAGCGAAACACACCGCGCTCAAAATTTTGAAATGCATCCAATGGCTCGATTCCAATTAAAAGAGTCCGAAAATGAACATAAAAAACTTAGCCTCACTCATTATAAGAGACAAAAATAGATCAGTAATTACACGCTTAGGGTAGTTAAGAGAACATTTCTTTCGTGTAATTCCCTTAGCTGTCCTGTTTCCTCCATGTTTTAAGAGAGTTTGGGATATTTTCTTCAATAATTGAACGAAGTACAGAAGGAAAGTGTACAGTAGTTGGAAAATTGACGAAAATTAATGTAAACATTTGGGTTGGGAATCCGTGAAAGTCTGCTGAGACTGCTAATGTATTTAATAAACTTCATAGTTACATAGATTGCAATCGTGAGATTGAAGCACTATCGAAGAAATAATCTTGGCTCTACATAAAAATGGCTGGCCATGCATAGCTGAAGAAAAATTTAATAAAGGAGAATCTTTGTATTTACCTCATACAGTTTTCCATCTCTGAAAATGTGACCTATAAAAGCTTGAATGAAGTACCAGTGATTAGGAAAAGAGAATTGACTACAATATTTTCCGAAGATTCGGGAACTTTAACTTCGGTATATCAGCATAAATATGCGGTGCCATGTTAACTTATTTTCTTCTCCTAGATGCCAACCCCAAAATTAAAATATCTCTCCTTTTGCAAGCTCAACGGTTGGTGCCACAAAATACCCTGCCCCTACGGAGGCGGCTAGCAGATTGCTGCGAGTAGGAGCCGCTTTGGGCTAGGCAAGGCCGTTCAGGGAAATAGCGGGAAGTGAATGCGTGACAGACAATCGCGTAGAGGGAACAGAGACGAGAATGCGAGGGTGGAGAAGGGTAAAATCGAGAGGGAGAAAGAGAGAGTACTGAAGTCGTGTAAGCAGCAGCAGCAGTAGCTGAGCGAGGGAGTGCCACGTGCCCACGGGGTAGGAAGGCGTGCATTTTAAGCGCGCTGATCCTGGGTCGAGCAGGAGAACGTCGCGAGGAACGCTGCTGGTGCGAGTGGATCGTGGGGAGAAGTGGGAGGGGGACGCCCCGGGATAACGCCCAGCCCAGCGGCGTGGGAGTTGGACCCACGCCCTCCCGTCGGGCAACCTGTTTTTGAAACGGGCCCGCTACGACCCAACCTCCTCTCCGAGTGAAAATCTCGCTCGGATTCATAACATGCACGAGCTGAAAATTAAATAAGAGGAGCGGGCGCGAGTACAACCGACTTCCCCGTGTTGCGACAAGCGCCCCCTTACGCAAAAACTCGGGTCGGAGGAGCAGGGAACGGTCTCTCGCGAGGGAAAACCTCGACGCGGGGGGTGCGGTATTATGGACGCGTGGTCCCGGGGACTGACTGTCCTTCCGCGTCGGCGTCCCCGATTCGATTCCCCGGGGGAGGCTCGTTACATTTCGACCCGGAACTGCCTCGCCCTCTGTCGGTGAGCTCTGTGAGGCCTCGCCGCGTGAATGTCAATCCGCCCTGCAAGCGGGAGGCGGAGCGACACGTGGCGAATTCTAAAGGGGTCGGGTGAAGGAGCTGGATTGTCCCCTACCGTGATCCCTTGACTCAATCCGCACATCTTTTCCCCCGATACCTGTGATTGGGTATTGTCTAATTTCACTGAATGGAAGAGGTGGAAACTAGTGAAGTAATGACATTCTCGTTTTTTTAATTAAACTGTCTACCTACATAGTTCCCTGAAAACCTCTAAAAGGTATGAAACAAGGCGTGACTTCACAACAGTCATACAAGTATTGTACACTGCCGTAATGCACACGCTATCGTATAGGTATTAGCTATAAATTGTCAGTTATTATTACTGCTGAATAAAATAATTTAACCTTGGATACAAAGTTATTCACATGCAATGCAGTAGTGACAATTTACCTAAAAACACTCACTTTGATATGTAGCTTTTAATTTCAAACTTTGATTCCACTCAAAAGGAGAGATAAGAGAATTAAAGAAATAAATAAGAAAATAGATTTATGATGAGAAAAGCGACATTTTAATAATTTTCGGTTTCATACCAAAAAAGCGAGGAAGTGTCTAATATAATTGCACTTTTATATTGTCTGTAATGATTCATCCACTCCTACATCTAAAAAGCAATCTTGCATGCCAGGAGAGGACGGAGTTGAAGCGAGAGATCGCGATTCCTAGCGGTGAAATCCTTTGTGACTCACGTGACGCAATCTGACGTCAATGGAGAGAGTCACATTCCGTCTTTCGCGTCCATTATTGGGCCATAAAGTATGACACTCTTTTCGTCAGTTAAATGCGAATTGTAAATGTATAATGTAAACTCACCCCCTTGATTACTGAAAATGTCTTTGCTTTGAGGGAAAGAAATAAGCCAGATCTTTAAAAATCAGATAATAATATTTTCTCATTAAAAGCCACGAATAATCAGCAATGAAAACCACGATAAGCTCTTTTTTACAGGAAGGTAAAAATAAAGCGTCAAATGACCAGCTTCAATTATCTTTTTAAAATTCAATTGTTTACCAACATAGTTCCTGAAAACCACTGAAAAGGCACGAAGCAATCTTATTCACTTAAAAAGTATAAGGTTTCTTATTACTTCAATTACAAAGTATCACCACAGGTAGCAAATCACACAGGCACTAAGATTTGTTGCCTTTTCCTACAGTTAATGTAGAAATATTTGAATCATGAGGGATAAATGACAGGCCGGTTAGGTTTATGGTATAACGTAATTAGGGAAATAGCAATGTTTCTAGCTATGAAAAGACAAATATATTTTAAGGAGAAGACGAGCAATATTTCTACAATAAAACTTCGGATAACTTCCTAGACTTTGAATAAAAAGCGTGTACAGGAAATACATTCTCGGCATCAATCTGAAAAGCTTTCCATGTTTTATTCAAACAGTATTTCATTGTACACTGATGTTTATCATATTAAAAATCCTCATCCTCAAATTCGAGAAAAAAGAATTAAGAGCATTGTTAAAGGAACTCGCGTTTGGCATGATAGCTAAGAGTCTTGCCATGCTCTTCATTATCCTCATTCGTTCCTCGCCAGTCAACAAACTTTCTCCGTTGCAGAGCAAGGTCATACGTACTTCTACGCGTTCTACTTGGCACAAAGCGCGATCTTCGGCCAGCTTTGCTCCCCTGTGTATTCAATTTCCAGAGGTCAGGTGGTAAATGTCTCGGGCACTTCACTTGAGGGGCTGAACGAAATGAGAGGGAAGAACACAAACATGCTTGAGAGCGAATATTATGTGTTTGCTTCCGCGCCGATCTTTTAAGCCACGTACTGCTAAATTTAGCAGTTCCTTTTGTGTTGGACCTGCGAAAAATATTTTTCAAGACCTCACTTCTCCCTCAAGGATTAGGAAACTGAAGTCTGTCTCGCAATATTTTCGCTGCCATTTAAGGCAGTCATAAATCCATCAATATGAAAAGGTTTCCATGTTTTATTCAAACAGTACCTATTACCTTGTACATTGATGTTTATCATATTACAAATCCTCGCCCTCAAATTCGAGAAAAAAGAATCACATGAGTATATTACTTTAAGAAACCGTAATTGGAAATAAGTGAATAAATTCTGCTATCAATACTCAAACTTATACTTTAATTACACTAACAGCGATGTCATTCAAATAAATCAACGTCTCGAATTCAAGGCTGCATAGTTCACAGGAAAGACACCAATGATAGCTTATTAGAAGCCGGACGAAAGATTTTTCTCGTGGCACGCTTCGTAAAGCAGAACATGTGGCTTACTTCACGGTTTCTTGTATGCTCACCCAGTCTCACCTCGGGCACTACTCTACATCTTATATCTGCGCCATCTCCTGCGCTGTTCTTGACCGCTTTCTCATAAAGGGTGGCTTCTTCAACTAACACAATCGGCGTTCTAAGGGATATTCCTTCTAGAAAGATGAAAGTGCGAAATGAACGTTGAAATCAATATTATTTAGTTTCAAAAATAATTTTCAACGCACTGCGAAGGCTCCACACTCTAAAAATAATATTCGAAGCAGAATTAAAACTGTTATATGGTTGAAATACAAATTTCAAAACTGACCAAAAAAATACTAAGAAAATTTTATTAAAAAAAGAAAATCCAATTAACACCAATCGAAAAGGCGTATTACCTACCTCCGGCCACACACCTTTATGGTGGCTTGCAAGGTATTATGTAGATGTAGATATACTTGGAAAATATGAAATTAAAGGCAAGGCAGACATTATGCATTACTACAAGAAAAACGTCCTAAAAATGGGGTCGTTTACCATAATTTTTTATTGCCAAATGTGATAGAGTTTGTAAAATAAAATGACCCATATTTTTCCATTTTTCGATCTGTCGATTAGTTCTCGAGTTATAAGCGGGGAAAAACCGATGTTTTTAACCATTTAGGAAAAGTGGGCGTGCATGCGACTTAGTACGTTATCTACCTCATCCAACCACAACTGAGCCCGCGAAGCTACTTCGCCTTATCGCAATGGGGGACACAGCTGACTCTGCCGATGGAAGCGGTTGCGACAGGATCTGCGCGAGCAGACCTTCCGACCCTCCCCCGTCCACTCCCTTCCCTTTTCATAAAAGCAGTCAAGTACGAGAGGTGGATGACGTAGTAAGTCTCAAAGCAACTTCTTCGGTGGGCGTTACCTTTTGTTTACTTTAATCTTTGATTTATGAGTGAATGACTCTGATTAGAAGATTAATTTTTTCACTAAAATTCATTTTTCTTTTCCATCTAACGATTTCCTGTACAATATTGCGATTTCGGTTCCGATTAAACCCCCCATTCACAATTGGATCAATGTTATAAAGTAATTTCATACTCTACTTTGGTCAGTAGACGACGCAATAAATAAGGCACTCTCAAACCTGATCCAGTGCTTTCAAGGAAGGAGTGCAGGGAGAAAAGTAATTACAAATACGGGTCAAGAGGTGTGCTGAATTGGCAAATGTAGAGGACGGGGCAGAGCATAGAGTGAAGGAGGATATGACATCCTAGAGATAGCGTGAGAGACAAGAGCACCATTGAGAGAAGTGATGAGACTTTAAGGGACAGTGAAAGTGTTTCGAATATGGAATCCGAGCGGAAGCTGAATTGGTTTTGAGGGTAGTAAAAATATTAAGACATTATTATTCTACATGAAATTCGGCCTGATTGGTAAGGGTAGGTCCCATCAAGTACTAACTCTAGTGGTTTGCAAGGAATCGTTCATCAGGGATAGGAGGGTCCAGTTCCTTTCTCTTTGATACCTAAGGTCCTAATGTCCAAACAAGTAACCATGACCAAAGTGAAACGAGAGCTAATAACGTAGCGTGAGCAAGCGGGCGCGTTATCCAATAGGCTAATTAGCTAGAAGCTCCAGTAGCTTTCAACCAAATAGTTTATGTTAATATGGATATGGTTTTCTTCAAAGGTAAACTTAATAGCCCGATTCAATTTATTCTACCCTATAGCTTTTAATAAAATATTCAATGTAACCGGTCATTAATATTTCTTCAAAAATAGATGCAATTTTCCTAACGATATTCCATACTGGCAGAAAAAAACAAGTAAGGATCAGGTCTGATGTAGACAAGTAGTGTTAAAGCAGGGGTTGATGATTCTTTCAACTTACCTAAACAACTTAAAGCGATTACTCTATTCAACTTCATATCTACACTAGTACCACTAGTATGAGTACTGTCCACGTACAGGTACTGCTTAGAAATTCCGCTGTTCTGGCGATGCTAGCCAGGCACGGTTTATATCTTTCAGAGGACTTCTGGTTTTCGAAGGAGAGTTGGAAAGTCTGGGATTTTAGGCACTATTTACGGCATTCCACTTGACGGCTGTAAAATTCAGTACCATTACGGTGGAATTTCAGCAACTGCGCGTTTTAAACCTTGAAAGTTCAGTGCGAGAAGCAAGGATACCAAAGCCCAACGTCCTTCAACAGTTACCTTGAGGATCGGATCCACGTGGCTCCATTCGAACGAACAGTTCAACCCTGCGCCAATGCGTTGGGCGATAATTTTTCACCAGCATGAATTCTGCAGATGATTAAGTGGCCAAACAGTGGAAATTTTGAACGAATTACACATTCTTTAAGTTAGAAAACGAAGGGCGTGAGAGGTTAACGAGATTAAATCAAAGGCTGGTATAACTACTGAATAAAATAATAATAACAGATACAAGATGATGATTGGTTTCCTTTGAGGGTGGGTAGACGATCGTTATTCAGTTTTGTCCGAGTAAATAGCTGGAGAGTAGAGATTAACGAAAGATAAAAGTCCAGGGAGGGATGTTTTACTCTTTTCGCCAACATAGCGCCACGATCGCGTCGCTTGCAGTTAAAGCCCGTGGAGTCTCCACAGCGACCCTCGTATAAAGCGGAGACCTTGGATGAGGAGCCCTAAAATGATATAATCCAAGAGGATTGGGCAACCAAAACCGGCTTTTCTAAGAGTCTACATCCCTGAGGCTACAGAAGGAACAGGTGGATTCCCGCATGAACTCCGTTTGTCATCCACTCCATTTCAAAACATGGCGCTTTAGTTCCGAAAATTGGAGGTCATTTCTGCATCAGTACAATAAGTTTTATCAACGACGCATTCCAACATGTAGTTAACTAAAATACAGTGCCAGAACTCTCAAGAGGATCGATATAAAATGGAATCTAATCCGCAAGGGTTGGTCCTATCCTACCGGGATAGAACCGTTATAGGCAGAAAAACTATGCCTTCAGCTTTCTCAACCATCTAGTATAGCGAATTTCAACTTTAATTTCTCGAAATAGATTTATAATCATCAAGACAAAAAACGGGAAATAGCGATAAAGATCTGTTTTCGTCCGTGTATTGCCGAAAGGAAATGAATGATTCTCTCAATAAGTAGAACAAGCCCATAAATAGTTGATTTTAAGAAGAAAATATCACACATATATTGAACACCACATTTCTCAGATACAGTTTACTATCACACCAAGCTAATGTAAATAGTTAACGAAGCGCCTTTCAAATTTAAAAACGTATCGTACCGGACACAGTTCGTAAATAATGTTAAAATCACGATTTCTCGCGTTAGCGAACGCCGCACAGTGGTAGGTAGCTAAGGTTTTTCTGCTGACCAAAATGGTGGCGATAATTAATAATTGAAATAGTATTAGCCATACAAAAGAAGATTCCATAATAAGCTCATAAATACTTCATTAGTTACAATTTCAAACTATGTAGCATTTTTTACACGAACAGGAGATGAGTAACTTCGGAGGTAAAACAGAGAAGTCCATGCTGGGAGCATTCGATGAGGTGATACAGACGAATGACGAAAATAAAATAGATCAACCGAGTAGCAAAGTCCTAAGGAGAGTGGGGGAAAAGAGAAGGCTGAAGAAAACTTGAAAAAGAAGACTGGAAAAACTTATTGCCAAAACTTTAGATTATTGTTTACCTAAGAGAGATTTTCTTACAACTTAAATTTTTCTTAGATTTAAACATCTTACTCTAGCTGACACAGTGTGGACCTTATAGGGAGCATCATATCACAAAAAGGAAATTCTCAAGTTAAAAACGTGGAAATAGCATAATTCAAAATAATACCAAATGAGGGCAACCAATATTTAAACTTAAGCCATTTGTCCAATAAAACAGATTCGGTTCTGATAAGACAGAAAAAAGAGCAAAAACAAGAAAGTTGAAGAAAAGGTTGATGATCAGGGGAAATTGTTACAAAAATAATTAAGAATGTCGCACAAAAACCCAACGGACGAAGAAGCTTGCCATTCTCTTTTTGCTATCGCCATTTGTTAGGTTAACTTCTCCAATAGCGCGATTATGGATGTCTCTTGTCAAACGAATCGTTACACATACGAAAATTATAGTTTGAAGAGCCATAGTTGGGGTTAACGATTAAAAAATTAAGGATTAAAATTAATCGTTAAAAATGTGGTTAACTATTTAATTTAATCGTCACTTTTCAGAATATTTAACTTTTAACTATTAATCGTTAAAATTATACATTAACTGATACAAAAATAACTTCAGTTAATATTTTTCGTTAACTTTTGGCAAATGTTCAAATTTGAGTGCAAAGTTTGCCCAACAGACAAAGGGGAAAATAAAACGGTATCTAAGAATGAAAGGGTAGTTGTGTAAGAATGCAATGAATAGGCCGAGACGAATACATCCAAACAAAAGCGGGAAGAGGGGAGTGGCCACCAAAGTTTAGGAACAGACGAGAAAATACGAAACCACGCGAAGACAATGTTCTGGAGGGCTCGTATGCATTACTCGGCGACATCATGTCGTCAATATTACATAGTTGAAGCCGAGAAAGAAGGGTCACCTAAAAACCTATGACGGATAACGAGAAGGAGGGGTACATTCAAACCATAATGATTCAAACTAACGTATCTGTCACAATGCGCCAATCCACGTATGCCTTACTCGGCGACATCGCGTCGTATATACATTACAATACTGTGAATCGCGAAAGAGGGTGAGCAGGCACACCCCCAGCATCTACTATAACTCTATGTAACTAAGCCGTTTCCACTGCAATTCTACAATTGTGAAGGGATGCTTCACATCGCAATGTGGGGATCGATATCAAAAACTAACCTTAAAGTACTTTCTACCGCTCAGAACAATCTTTTGCGGCAAATTACAAGCGCACCATAGTTCGTCAGATATTATAACATTCACGACAACTTAAAATCCCGGAATTGGAACTCTACCTCAGAAAAATTGCAGAATCCTTTCAGCAGAAACTAGGAAACCTGACCAACAACACTCTGGACACTAAATGGAATTACAACACAAATCCCCACTTCGAATATTTTAAAAGAAATGGATACGGATAGAAGAAACCGCAATGACAGAGTTCAGTGTTTGCTTTGTTTGTCAAAACAAAAAAAAACATCAAGGCCTCTATCACCACAGCATCCAGTTTAAGCATGCCAAAGTAACTGAAAAAGTAACGTTTAGCGTACAAGTTACTTTTTTTAAACTTTAACCAGTTACTTTTTCAGAAAAGTAACTTTTAACTTTAATTAGTTACTTTTTACAGAGATTAACTTTAATCAGTTAATATTTTGGTAACATTCCCAACCATGTGAAGAGCCATGCAAAATGTGCAAAATGGGCTGACGTTTTCCCTCTCCGAAGGCTAGTGAACAAATAACGACTACGCAAGCATGCATTACGAAGATACTCCATCACATTTCAGATATTTGGAAACAAGACTCAGAAAAGAGGATATTTCAAATTTTTACAACCGTTTCGGGCTTAGTGAAATTTACTGAAATTCGGATAAATGAAAGACGAGTAGACCATGAAATTAAATGAGGTCAAAGAAATGAAGACATATATCCTTAGCAAATATTTTCAGCCCTCAACGCACAAATGTATTACAACGATAGTGAAGGCTGTTCGGGTGCTCCACCGGGTCAATTCTTCCATCGTTTAGACACTCAGCCCTGAGGATGGGGAACGACTTTTTCTTCGAAACGTCCGCAGCGATGGAAGAATTCACCCGGTCCAGCACCCGAACAGCCTTCACTACCAGCATACGCCGGGAAAACTTGCGGTCGAATGACAATGATTTTTGCAGAGTGTGACATGTCATTATGTACATACTTTTATATTCGACATTAAAAGATGAAACACAGTGTAATCCGACATAATTAAGAAATCAGAAAATATCGTATCCCTTAATCATGTGAAATCAATAGTATCATAATGTTTTGTAGTTATCACAGGATTAAATTGAGGTGATGTGTGTACCAATTTAAAATGGAACTCTTATAACGCATTGCTTGTAAGGAAACCCCAGATGACAGGATTGTATATCAGTGGCAGTTGATTTTCTCTTGCGACTAGAAAATGTACGGCTCCTCATCATGCAGCGTGAATAATATACCAACTTTATATAGGCGGGGGTGCCAAACAACAATACAAATATGTGAATACATAAGCAAGATGAAAATAATAATCAATTTATGACATGGCAGAACAATTAAGACCAAGCGGTGAAAAGAGGGAAATAAAGATAGGTGTCGAGAAAATAAAATAAAAAGGACTTATAATAAGTAGCGAAAGAGGAAATAATGTAGGCGAGAAAAAGGAGGATGGCTGGGCTTCCATGCGATAAGAAGACTAATTAGTGAATGGCGGAGGTTGGAAGTTCCGAGAAAAAAGAGAAATATTTCAATGCACCAGACGAATGCTTAATCCCTCGTGAGCCTAAGGCATGGAAAATTACTGGGGGAAAAATCTCGTCTCTGGGAACTGGAAGTATAGTGCTAGTAGTTCATCTTTTTATAAGTGGAAGTCCAGCACAAATGGCGAACCCACAAACGAACCAACTTTCAAGTAAAAGACCAAGGGCTCCACTTGCGAGGAACTGGAGGGGGGTGGGTAACTTTAAAAATGGAAATTCTTTGCTCTTCGGTGGCTAAGTTTAAATGAATAACTTTAACACGGAATACCAATTACCAATGCTTGCCTAAATATTGTTTTGAATATATTGTCAATGCATTATTATACTAATTAAGTTATTTCTGGCCTTGGCTGTAGAACGGAGGTCATGCGAAGTGTTTCCCTGTCCTGCGCTGTCCACAACACAGAATAAAGTTTAAGACCATCACTGGGGGTATCAGAAACTCATATCAAGAGGTTCCTTTAACTTCGGCGAACGGAAAATCTGCACGTAGGTTATTGCCTTCGTGCGTGCCGGGAGCGTTGGCAAACACGAAGCATACAGGCCGAGGAAGAAGGGATGAGGATACTGCCTTGAGCCAAAAGGAGGACGATGGAATAAAGGGTCACGGAAGTGGCGTCCTTACGAAGGTCATTTACGTAGGCACGCCAGCCCTCGGCACACCATCACGTGCTCTCTTTGCTACCGCCAACAGAGCACGAATGCGCTCCATGCTGAGATCCTTACCCCTCTCAAACAACATAAAAACAAAAATCTCTGAGTTAATTCTTTAATGTCCGTTTGTCAAGAATGAAGGATCTTTATTTAATTCGTATTTCGGTCACAACAGGGCTATAGGAAGTTCGACATTGGTTCAATAGATCCTGAATTAGGGAAAGTATTAAAAATGTTATTTCAAGGAAAATTTAATCAAGTCCAAAGGAGTTTAAAATATTCCTTTCAAAGCATACTACTATCATCTACCTCAAAGAAAGAACAATATAGAAAATCAAATAATTTTTCAAACATTTACGAACAATAGTGGCATCAAAATACCAGATACCGTCACAGGAAACGAGGACTAAGATAATGAGAGGAAGGAATTCAGAAGCCAAAAATTCTACGCGTCCATTTGCCTTCCTGCCATATAAGCATTGGGCATTATATTACCTATTGGTCTTTTATTAAAAGTAGCAGCGTGCGTTTTTTTAGCTAGCTAATTCAATGAGAAAGAATGAGGCGGGAGTAGGAGATAATCACTTGTTTACCCAACTCCAATTGATCCGATTTCGTGCGGGTTACTGTCCAATACAAGAACACATGCACCTCCCTAACGAGGCGGCGACGTTGTTGCATAGACATCCATAATCGAAATACTTCAAATATGTAACAGGATGTGATGTAAGTAGATTTAGCAAATATTCCACAGAGAAAAAAAATCATTCGCCTTGACCGGGACTCGAACCAGGAGCTCCTGATTTCCAGCCAGGTGCTCTACGAGTTGAGCCTCCAAGACGTCATCTTTCTCTGTGGAAATTATAGGGGGTTTATAGGAACAAGATGTTCATGATAGTTTTCGCGGCTAGTTCGGGAGCTTTGAAATTTAAGATGATTTGAATGTGAAATTTCATACTTCTGAAAGTAAAGCAGTCCCGTTTATTGGCCATTTCACGAATTAGTTATAATTTTTTGATGATGAAAGAAATAATGAGATGCATGGAAATTTCTATAGCTGTGGTGATATCCATAAGGGAACGCATCTCTATTATGGAATCGAACTCGAATTACTTTCTAATGTTCACAAGCCTTCTGACTGACTCCTTCATGATCGGCGAAGATGGCGACTTCCAAGGTAAAATTTTGGAGCAACTCATGTCATTAGTCTGCGTCAACACGAAATAATGGCCGCGCGGATGAATAAAGGGCAGCAGCTGCGGCAACAGCAGATCAGATGTAGCACTATATTTATTAACAGCTATAAGGCTCGGAATTTACTATTCCTTGAAGATACAGGTAAGCAAAAAAGCTCTCAATCGCTAAGCGCATAACTTTTTTATCATTATTCACCACCGAAATAAGTTTCTTCAATGGCAGCCGTAGGTGTTCGGGAAAATACTTAGGTTATATGCGCCATTTAAGGTACGTGGGTAATAGTATAGAGGTAGGATTTTTCAGGGATCGAAGGAGATGTGAGAGCAGGGGGGAGAAACGGGTTCGGTGTTAGCCTGCTCTCGACGAAAGGCACCAAGGAGTCCACGGCAACGTCCCAACCGAAGGACGAACTACTGTACTCGAAGTGCTCTCCCAAGGCACTCAAGAAGGGATCGGTATATGTATAATTGAAAAATCTGCCACGGCAGGATTCAAATCCGGGCCCTCGAGAGGATAGGTCAGTACTCTACCCAACGTATCAACCTAATCCCCAGTTCTGTTCAAGATTACCAGTACAGAATAATGAGAAAAAAAGCTACTGCAGTAATATGCGTAAAACATAATTGCCAACCGAATTGAATTTTCGCGGACGTAATGCAAATTCAGCATTCACAATGCCACCTAGATCAGTATCACGTACATCTTGACAGGGCACCGACGATTATTTATTATTTCCTCAAACGTTATTATAATGAGCGATTTTGCATTGAGACTCAAGAGATGAGCATGAGTTCTAGAAACAGGCTTTATAAGATCCTCGAAGGTTGTGATGCAACATTGAAACACCTAGGTCATGCTCTTAACTTAGATAAAATATTTTCTTAGCATTGAGAAATCCTCTTTTAACGAATACAGAGTGTATATCAGTAATAGAAGCCACTACAGCTCAGTAGAAAAGTTCATTAATGCTGAGAGATAAAATAAGAATGAGCGAAATACGCTATGGAGTAATTTAGTGGTAATTATTGATATTATGTATTACATTAACTGTTAAGAGCACAAGAAAGCATAAGAGACAGACGCTACCGAGGCTTAATTGCTATAGCGTCTTCATAAAGAGTGAATTTTCAATGCGCCTATTTTAATCAGCACCAGATGATAGCTATACCATTGAAGACCGGGTACTGAAAATCTCTAGCGTTTTCTCGTAGTTTACACCAGTTGTTATTATTATATTTATCAATTTTCTACTAGTTATGTTAGGCTTAGATGGACACATAATTCTTCTCATGACCCCTATTTAATCATGCCATGCCCTTTCCTGGCAACAGCTGTAAAAAAAATTATATTAAAATACGAACTAAGTGATGTGTCATCCAAGCAACAGTGTTTTTGACAACGAGGGTGTTAGTTTTTCATCCTGTTTTCATATCAAATATCTCTTACAGCCTACTAAGTGAATAACCATGTACTTTGAGAGAAAACAAACCGATTTACTAATCCACGTACCCAAATCATCGACCCAAATTCACGGAGCATTCATTCTCGCAGATACAAATTATGCGTAAAATGGCGCCTTCCGTCCAATTTCTCTTTCGTTCTCTCGCTACCATTTCCGCCCTCGCGATCTCCCATGCGAAGCAACGCGAGAGGCATTTCTATTCTGCATTCCATTGTCCAAAGCTCGAGTTGAGTCGACTTTTTCGGGAAACGACCTGTCCTTCAAATAAATGTCACAAGCTCTTGAGCATTTTGGTTGAAAAGTTCTCAAATATCAGCTCAGTGCAAGACGTATGATTCGTACGCTTAGATATTAGCACCGCTAGAGAATCAGACAGGAATACACGCCATGTGACTATTCACGTTATGGAAGCTACTCTTTCATGAGTTTGCGAAATTATCTGAATGATCACATCACATCACCTGTCGATGCAACTATTCCTCTTTATTCACTGCTACCGTTATTTATCTTATGGCAAGAATCATATCCCATTCTTTTCTTGATCTCTACGAGATAACTGGACAGATCACTGATTTCGAGTGCGTGAAAATACTCGAATCTCGAGCAATTCGATAGCATTCTTGATAATTCATTATTCTATCCACGCAAACGAGGGAGTTTTAAAAATAATCAAATCTGATTCGGGCAACTTTACACACCCCCATGATACTCTACTTTTGATTGCTAGCAGCCAGTAGAAAATTTAGCTAGTTATCAAAGAGCTGTACCAGTTTCAGAGAATGAAGAGACCCTCCAAAATTACTGCTAATCCCGGCTGCTTCTGCTAAAAATGCTTTCCCTCAAAGAATCATGACTTCAACGGCAGCAAGTAAAAAAACATCTATTCCCGTGTGCATCATTCCTTTAGAACATCCACTCAGAGTGGTTTTATTTCAAAATTGGTTTTGGGAGAATAAAGGAGCATCGATGATTTTATTTGCTCATAAGGTATGGCACATTAAAACCTTATACTGCTGGTCTTGGATGATTAAATACCGTTCAATAAATGCACTGGGACTTTCACCTCTTTTTTTCCAAACCTTCCATTTCCGTTAAATCGCGTTGACTCGTTACACTGTCGATCTCTAGATAAGTGACTAAATGAAAGTATTCAATCAAATTGCGACAGATGAAACTGGAAGGAATTTATTTATGCACATAAGTTACACTCGTATGTGAGATTTCATTCTATTTATTTTAGTGAATTGTTTATAAGAGTTTCCCTCTCCACGTTTCCATTTTCATTACGCTGTGCCGTTTTGTGCCTATTTTGATTAGAATGGCACTGCTATTGTAAAATATCTGGGTTAATAGGATTTCAAAAATTATGGTGAAAAATTCGAGTGCTTTTTTTCATTAAAACCTGCATGGGCAACATTGAATTCAAATCAATAGGAAAGATTTGACCAAAGGTTTATTGGCATGCTCGCAAAATGAAACTTTAATATATTCAACACCTTTTACAAGAACTTCAATGACCAGGTAACTGTGGAATATCACAATGAATTTCTGCTAATATTTCTGTAAATTTTCCCATCAAGTCATCTTCTGCATAATTTAAAAGTCTATGAAACTAAAAATATCATATTAATTACTATTTTATTAATTAATGGTAGCGCAAATGAGGGGCAAAAGGACAGAGGGACACACAAAATTGCTGAAGCAAATCATATGCCATTGTTGACGTTTTAACGAAAAGTGAATCAATAGAAGAATTCCGTATCATCGGTCACATTCCACGCGTCGGTAATTGAAACAATTGTCTACTAGTGTTTTCTACACGAGGTGAAAATAAAAAGCTTTCGTACGAAGACAGGTTGATATTGCACGGGTCCGGCAATGCAAAGATCGCGTGCTCGAATTGAGACAAGCACGGCATGAATGCCGTACTTTTCTCATATCTAAATTAGTGGTATAGCCTTAGATGGTGAGTCGCCTTAAATGGTAACTACTACTTTTTAGAATGTCGGTAAATAATGGTTTCTTCCGCTACGTTGGAACTATCATACCTGCACCAATAAAAATGAACCCTATTAAAAAATGCACATGTACATATCAAATACAATCGAAAACATACATTGGAAACCACGTTGGATGATCAAGAAAATGTTTAAAACGAGCCAAAAACGTACACCGTTTTCTCGAATGCAGTGTTTGTATTTTCAGTACCAATAGAGAAAGTAAAATAATGAGTCAGATGCATCTCACATCGCCAGATCATCTCCTAGTTCACCTAATTTCACTACTATTTATCATTTCCATGCCACGTTTCCACAAGGTAGCCCCTTTCTCTTTCCAATTTTTCAAAACCAGGGGAGTCTAGCTTGACTGCGGCCGAGTTGACATCTATTTTCGGTCTTCGCGGTTCGGCACCGTTAGGACGACGGTTAGAGCGTCCATTAGTCAGCATGGAAACTGTACGAGCTGTACTGTTCTCTCTTGGTTTTGTGGGCGTGGGGGACTCATTTCCCCCATCAGAATACAGTGCTCTACGCGAACAGCCTTGGCGCGATGGGGAGGCCGTGCCTTACCGGGAGGAGTCATCATCTCTTCTCTGCCACATTCCGAAGTCCGGAGAACGGAGCTAGAAAGTGTTATTGGCGGCAAATGGCGGGGTGCTCCGGCACCCAACCCGCATTCTATGACTCCCCCCACCTCCGCTCACACTCCCCACCCCACTCCGTCTCTCTCCCGTCGCTCGCTCCATATACCTGAGCACGTGACTCGCTTCGCGAGCGGAAGACATGTCGCTCGATCACGGGAGACGCGGAAAGCCGCGAAATTGGACCGGAGTCAGTGCGCTGGAGAACGGAGGAGAAGAAATGAGGACGAGTCGGCGGGAGGAAGTGTTGCTGCCGAGGGGGGAGATGGGGGTTGAGTGGGAAAGGAAGAGGGGGGGAGACGACGAGAGAAGGAAGAGGTTTGGTGTGCGTGGGAGGGGGAAGGTGGAGCAAGAGGCCGGGTACTGAGCGAGGAACAAGGTTGGGGAAAACCCGGTGGAACCGCGGCTTCTCGTGGATGTTCCTTTGGATCCACGCGAGCCGCTTAGATTTAATTTACCAATGCTGTGTCCTCCGGGACAGATTAAAGATGTAATCCGGCAAGAAATATCTTCGTAGCGTTATTCAAACAGAATCTTCATTACTGAAGCGATTGGCACTTACGGTAATTAATGAGCGATTAAGGATAGAAATATGGGGTGAAAGAAGCGGAGTAAAAAAAGATACTGGTAAGGTTAAAGATAAGGTTATCCCTATATCATTTTTCCTTAGTGAAATAGCTCGATCATATCTGGTCTCCAAAACATGCCAGAGCATGGGAACTGACGAACCGAAAATCCGAGTCCAGATTTCAGGCCTACTTTGAAAGACGGATACTGACGTATCTTAGTTTCAAAAAGAATAAGCTAAGAAAAATTGGTTTGTTAAAAATCAATGTGGGAAACGGGGAGGAAGGCAGGAGTTGAGCTTTCACTGTTACGGCCATGTCAATGAAAAAGCTGTTAATTATGTTAATGATAAAAAACACGTCAATTTTGAAATTACGGATTGAAAGGATGACACTGTCACCGTTAGACTTCCACTGCCTAAGAGTACTGATTAGGTAGGGAGAAACAGCCACCGAATCTCTAAATCATAAAATAATTCCAAAACCCCCACCACCAGGGAAACATATTCCTTAGCGTGTGATAAAGGGGTTAACCGTAGCGTCCGTTTTACCGTTTTCTTCCACAAAAATAGAATCGTTCTCTCGGTCATGACCGATTGGGTTCACTAAGCGAATGCTCCTTCGTACAATGGCTGGTCGTCAGGAGGCAGGTAAAGGAGAGATTCGGTCGTGAATGTGGACTATGAATTCACTCATCTCGTTCTATCTAACCTCTACAAGAAAGGGAAAATCAAAAGATGGAGATCTATAGAAATAAAAGGACACGAAAGTCTGGGATTTCAAAATAGTAGGAGAGCACATTTGATAACGGATATATACAAAGAAGTGATAGGAAAACGGCCTAGAATAAAATTTTCAAGAACAACATTACAGAACATAATAAGTGAAATAAAGCCGAAAAAGGAATGTAAGCTAAGGCTTAAAAACACTAACGAGATGACACAATGTAGGAAGGCAGCGAAATGGAAACTGCTGAGAATAAGGAGGGTGGGTTGAAAATTTGAAGCCATTTTATTATCATTAGACAGCAGAATTTTGTTTTACATTTCAATTGCCATGCAATGAAAAAATAATATTTTTCAAAATTGCTTTGAACTCTGGAAACTTGTTCGCGAGATTATTTTGATTTTTGAAAATACGGTTTTCATGTATAATGAAAATTGTATAACTATTATTAAGATAGGCTTAACAAATCCCATTACCCTCAATACTATGTTTTTTTGCTCCGTGCCATTATGTTTCTAACGCGATAACTCTAATTGACCGGAGAAAAATACTTGATTCCTTGCATTTGGGCTTTCACTTTTCCAGATATGTGATTATTTGTCAAAATATTACATTGGATATTCGGAAAGACTGTTCATCCAAATGTTTTTAAACTTCTAGGAAGGATATAAATAATCTGAGAATCAGTTTAATCTAGCAAAATCCAACCTCTTGAAGTCTTTGCAAAAATACACCCATGAAGAACTGCTAATTCAAAAGCGCACGGTTTTGTATTGATACTTCGGAAACGTTTCGGAAGAAAATAAATACGCCCGGAACCGATGCGAAATAACCAAAAAATTCTCCATTGTTTATAAAGCTACATGACAATCCGTGGCCGGCTCTGTTTTTGAGCGACAATAAAGGGTATGATAGGGAGAGGGAGGGTCGGCCGAAGAAGGCGTGGCAGTGAGAGAGAAAGAGTGGGGGGCGGGAGGGAAAATGGGACTGCGGTGAGAGAGGGCGAGGGGAAGTGAGGAGGAGAAGGATGTGTAGCGGGCGAGGACAGAGCGGAGGAAAACGGGAGCCGAAGGTCGTACGGACGGGCTTTCAATTGACTGCAGATTCAGAGGAGAAGGGAAGGGGCGGGGAGGAGCTCTAAAAAAAATAAACGACCAATGAATACCGTTATGGAGGTCGGAGACAGGGTGGGGAGGGAGAAAAAGGAGGGGGAATCTTTTTAAGAGAGGGGAAAAGGAGAAAGGAAGAAGGAGCGAGAGGGGAGGTGTATCCAAGCAGAGGGTAGATGAGGATGGAGAGGATGTAGGGGAAGGAATCGGCAACCAGACGACGGGAATTCTCAACCGCGCGGAAAGAGGCGATGGTCAAGCGTTAATTGTAAATGAAATCACGTAGCGGGTGAAATTCTCGTCTCCATATATATGTTTAAGGGAACGATTAAGTCCTCGTGCGCTGGGGAAACAAGATAATTATTGGATTGTTCTCCAGTCCATTTGTGGCGGGGTTGTGATCGGTGCATGCCTCGAAGGTGTTTTTAGCCGTCTGGGAGTGTGACGCGATAATCTCTCGCTGGGTGTTTGGCGGAGAATGACGACACGGTCGGAGAGTGACCGTTAATAATTTCCGCTGCATTGTAGATTTGAATTCCGACGACGAGACACGTCTCCGCCCCAAACAACAGTTAGTTTTCGTCAGAATCAGTTTACAAAATTACGGTATTGAGCATCGGAAGTGTATAATGGAATCTATTCTATCAAACTTATTGCATTTCATGAGCAAAGTTACACCTTAAGTTCGTTCATTGTTATTCGATTAGGAAACACGTAGGAAATGAATAACTATCAATATCGCGATATGTTTCGCAAAATATAAACTACACTGCCTTATTTGTTATGAATAATATTCTTGCCTAAAGTTATGTTAGAGACTATTTACGTATAGCTTCAACAAGTCATTGCCAATTATTTTTCTTACGAGGAGGTTCACAGGCGATATCGAATGTGTTATTAAAAATTAATTACAATACAGTCCTTTGCTAAATTGCTTTAGGTATAGCAGCCGAAAGAGAACTATCCATACAATTAGATAAACAAAGAAAGTCACTACCTACGGTGAAGTTGGACGAATGTCAAGAGGCATCCACCATATTAGAACACGGGACCACCGATCAGTATCCCAGCACCCAACCTACTGGACCACCACGTCATCTAACGCAGGACGAATTAGTGTGAAAAATGAAACAAATGATAAAATTCGTTAACGCCCGCCTTTCTCCTCTAAATTTTTCCCCGCTGCAATATAAGTAAATACGGAGGGTACTAATTGAATGCAATGACTAGTCTTACAGGAATGAGAGGAAAGTATTTTGCGCTCATCGGCACATTAACAGGTGATGTCGGTCACTTCCAAAAGGACGCTATTTAGGGAGAAGCGTGTCTAGGAATAACAAGTGGGGAAGTATTGCGTTCCCATAAAAATGAAAGCATTTATCAGTGAAGTAGACTCATCCACGGAAGAGAACAACAGACAACTGCGATGGATTCCCGACGTAATTTTGGATAAGAGTTTGACAATACTCTTTTGAATCCATGGCTGCAAAACACCTTTGACCTGCCGCCTTTGACCACGGGGAGACTTAAAAATTCTCATGAATCTGCCTGTCGAAAATCCTCATTAATTGAATTAATGAATATGAATGAATGAATCATTAATTGAATAACTTTCTTAATGCTGAACCCAAAGGTTGGTTCGATGGGTGAGGTATAATTCACACCGTACTAGACATTGGCGTGTGAAATTCACACATTCAGGGTAGTGGGGCCATTCCTTTCCCTGGGTCACCTGCGATTTTCCAAGAAGATTCTGACAGTCAGAATATCGCAACGCGAGGTTTTAGGTGACGGTATCCAGACAGGTTTCACCTGGATTTGAATTTGGGACCCTCCGGTCCGTATCCCCACGTCTCAAGAACAGGTCACCTCAAACATTATTGATTGTTACAGGCATACAATAATTACTGGTTTAAAATGTTCCTTCTTTTCATCAATCGAGGTCAAGTGAAAAATTTGACGTCAATGACAGTAAAGGAAGAACGTATAAAAAAAGTATGAAGAAAATAGGAAATTAAAAAAATATATATATTTGAAGAAGTGATATTAATACTGACAATGTTTTAGGAAAGCCGAAAACCAATTTTAAAATTGAAAACAAGGGAGGTTGTCGAAAAAGAAAGATCCATGCAACTTGAGAAAATTTTATTCTTTCTCTTACAATGCTGCTTAAAAACATTTTAGTTACTTAAGTATTCTTGGATCTTGCTGCCGCGAACAGGACCGCGACTTTAAGCTTTCATCTAAATTTCATGCATTGTCAGTGGTCCGCCCTTTTCCACTCCACAAAACAAATTGATACAAGTTTAAGTAAAAAACTGCTCTTACTAGTATTTATGTGGTAGATTCAGCATAAAAGGAGGCATAGCAATCTTACTGCTGCAACGAAAAATTAAAAAAATGGTAGACCTGGTCCCATTGAAAATAATCAATTAAATATTCATTACACGATAACTCTTAATGAATACATGAAACTATTAATTTTACCTCTTTATACAGAAATAAATTTAATCGTGATGAAAGTTGTTTCTTGCCCTCCCATAAGAGTAGCCATATGTTCTACATTCAATTACTACATTTTAATTTCATAATTTTAATATATAGGTAGCCATTTCTTTACGCAATTGAAATGTGGTGTATCTTTTTCTAAGTCTCCTCTTTATTTGAGTACCCCGCAAACGTAGCTATAAATGATGATAACGTAGATTTTCCTTTATATATTCCAGTCTACCGTTCGCTTTCATTCTTTCCCTTTTATCAGAGTCTCTACATTCAATCCCTTTCTTCTCCAACCATTCAAGAATGAGTGCAGCCGTGCCTTCAACATACTCGCTCAAGAGACCCAGGTCCTCAGAATACTGTGGAGGACTTAAAACAGGTACGAGAGTAAACATAAATGATTAAAGTATCATGGCATAGCTGAGAGCCCTCGACTGTAAGCAATTCAGTTGCAGCTGACAAAAGAATGCGGGTGCAAGCGAATTTCGAGCGAGGTCGTTACTCTCTTGAGCAAGCGTCAGCAAATTTCCACAACCCGAGCGTTCTATTATTGTGAATCAGAGTTACTGCACCTACGATATGTAGGTAAATAACAAGCCGATGTCAGCTGTGAGTGGAATAAAAAATTCAGGGGGGATATTGCTTCATGATGACTTCAGCGAATCGGTGGCCGCAGCTTTGGGCCCAGCAATAGCTCATCAGAAGGCAGGTGTTTAGAGCTGACATCACAAGAACTGCACATGTTGATCATTCGGTCATTCTGACGAAAATGTACCTTTCAAAAAATACAGTAGTGATTAAATCGGCCCCTACGTTAAGGATACAAATAGCACCTTTGGATTTAAGAAAGTAGGAGCGATAACTGATAACTATGGACGGATTGCTTATAAACTCATTGCAAATTAGATTTTTATCCTTTCAAGTATGCATGATAATTACTGATTATGTCATTTTTAATTGATATCAGCTATATTTTTTAATATTAGTACGATAAATCTGTAAGGAAGACGACAAGAAAAATTTAGTAACAGCATAGAGTAAGTACTCTTACTCTATGGTAACAGCTTTCATGAAATAGAGTTTTGGCCATCCCAGAGTAATAAACGTAAATATTATCAAAATCGTTTTCCACTCTCGGTTTCAACCCATTCATATCAATTCTTTTTATGGAATAGACTTCCGACTTACCACGCGAACGGAAATATTCCCAATAAATCATGCAAATGTAAAACCTATCCTCCATAATCGCTTCTCCTAAATGGTAAATTTCATGTGCATGAATATTAGGCTAATTCATTTTGGGAACAGCACAATTTCACTTAAGCGTTGATTACATACGACTTCACTGTCAAAATATGGCACCTCATCGCTCATTCTGCATCCATCCTGGTCCCAGTTATAGCTAACCGGTTGATGAAATTCGGAGATTGCGACGACGACCTAAGGTTTGCCCTTAAGTTCAGTCCTTCATCTCGTCCCTTCACCCGAACGTTCGTCCTCCCCGCTACATCCTCTCTCCGCGAGACAACGCCCTCCCCCCAGCCCCTCAAACCAGCGCGGCGATCTCATCTCTGATCAAGAACCCGTCGATCAGGGCTGTTTTATATTCTTTTTTTGACAGTCAGGCGTTCGGACGGGGGCGGACAGGTAAAATTCGATCGGTTGGCGAAGAGGTAAGATGGCCCGCAGGGAGGCTGTGGGGGATGAAATGGCGAGAATCAACGGGAAAGATATCAGCGGACGAAGGAGGAATGTCGCCGGGGATGCTTTGCCCCACTTACCCCATCGCTTCCTCGCCCATTCGCCCTCCTTCACAATCGCCCCCGCGTTCCAAAACACTAAGGACGAGGAATTCGAAACGAGCGGATGTTTATTGCGTGAGTATACGAGATAACGCCTTCTTAAAATATCGCGTTTGATTAAAAGGATTAATTCGGGTTCTTCGCAATTTCTCTCGCAAAATATTTTGAGTGAGAAGGCAGCTGACTCCGGTGTGGAGTGCTATTTCACGAATTCAAGACAAAAATTTTAGAATTCTTGTATAAATGACGTATTGTGCATAATTTGATCATGTACTTGAGAATCTTTAGAGGCATATATGACAATAAACAATTTCATTAGGATTACTAAGGGTCAAACTAGGACAAATATAAAAGATATTAGTAGTAAGTTCTTTACGGTAAAATCTCCTTTCCGGAGGCAACATTTGCCAAACGAAAAAGGCATTCATTTTCGCAACTCTACCGCTGACACTCTATATCACATGCAATCTTCCCTCTCTCGCTTTCACTCCCATCACCCGGCTTCCTCCAGCCTCTTCCTCTGCTGTCACTTGGCGCGGAAGAAAAGCTCCGCTCCTAGTGCGACAGAATACCCCGGCCGTGTAGTCGAGCGTTGCCCAGATACGATCGGACGGAGCGAGACAACAGGTATAATGGACGTCACTCAAAAGTCAGCGGACCAATTAGTTGATTCTGGAAAATATATCCGGGGAATACACATTGATGGTACAAGTATCCATCAACAATAATCCATTCGGAGGTTGACTCAGTTCCAATTTCCACAGCGTTCACAACTCTGCTAGAATCTTCATGTCATGTTAAAATGCAGCAATTATTTGTAGTTTTTCCAATCTATGCATGGTCAAACTTGAATTCAAAGTGAGCGGAAATTGCGGAGTTCCGTGATGTTGGATCAAGTGGCGAGTGTTTTTTCGTGGCTGCATTACTTAATTATTAACATTCACTTCATCGTTAATCGAAAGACGCAATTTTATGCCTGCGGCATGCAGAAGAAAATAATTCAGTAACTTTATTCGTTCATGCTTTCAAATATCAGTCAACGCATTCCGCACCTCCACTGCAGAGTTTCTGATCTATATTGATTTAACAATTTTCTTTGGGAAGTGGTCACGAGTCAGAATGCGTTGCAAGAGTTTCTCTTTCTCCACACAACTCGCTTTGATGCTATTTATACATTTCTTTTCTTCTAAAGGCTTCCTCAATCGTAAATCGGTATTTCGTTGGCATTGCTTTCACAATTCTCTAGAAATTGAGAATTTTACGTTAATGTAGGACGGCTGAAGTCAAATAGGAAAATAAGTTATCCAACCCACCTGAGGCGAGATAATTCATAGAAAACATGAACATGAGTTGAATAGTAATAGAGAGTGCCAAAGTCTATGACAGCTGAAAGTCCAGAACCGTGGCATTTCATCATCATTGGGGCACAAAGGAAATAGTTCCTGGATGTTTTATCCACCTTCTGACATAGATTTTCACCCCTATGTTTCTTTTGAAGTAACGAAGGCCAAAATGAGAAACAAAAAACATTCAATAAAAAAAGGCCCGTGTTGGATAATCACGACAAGATGATATTAATATTGATTAGCTAGATGGTAATGATGGCATGGTCGATAAAGGCGATCGTGATAATTAGAGTAAATAGGGATGTCATAGGTAAAGAAGGGAATGAATATTGAAATAATAACATTTAGTTGTAGCGTCCTTATTACATTCTGATCTGATTTTAACTGTTTTTCTGTTTTCTGAAAGTCTTTAAGTCAATATAACCTCTATTATTAGCATTCTCTGCGTTTTGGTTCCATGCAGCGTTAGTTCCTTTCCGCAGCTTATCAACAGCCAGGATACTAATCAATTTACGCTAAAATGTTTTCTAATAATAAGACAGGCTCTCGGGCATATTAAATTATGTTCTCATGGTTTATCCATGAAAGGATCAGCCTAGACATTGCTCACAGAGTGTAATGCTTTGTTTTATGAGACATTCTCCCCCCTCATTTATGCACACAAAGAGCTGAAACCTAAACGACATACCAAGAAAAATACGACACTATTTGAAGATAGTCTAGCTGTCTAGTACGTCATCAACTCTCTTGTAAATCAGCGAAGCTGTTGAATAAAACAGAATCCCAGTTGAATAAAACAGAACCAATTTTAAGAGCTTTTACAACTCGCAAGGCATTAGTGTCATTTTGTTGAGTAAACTATCTCGAGTTGCTACTGGTTGACTCCTTTAAGCTCAATTTGCTAGCTGCTGTAAGAACTTGGTGTAATTGTCGTATATTGGAGACATTTCTTAAGATTATCTTCGCTGAAAAGAGCGCCGTGAAGTATTATTTTAATCATGCAGCTATAATTTTTTTGCAAATACGCATAGTTCGAGTTTCCAATAAATACTTAAATAGGATTTGGGACATGTAACCGATCAAAGCATTTAGATTACTCCTGGAATTGATATGAAGAATTTTTATTCAAATAAGTTCTGCTTAATTAGGAATTAATTACGTGAAAATTTCCTAGAGTATCGTGAGCAATACAAAGCATAAGAAAAATGGAGGGCTTTTACGAAGGAAATGATTCGGGAAAAGTATGCAATTCTTTTGTGATCTTTGAATGAAAAAGCTAAAGGTCAATATTTTATTCATCGAGACGGCTATTGCTAAACCATAGGCTAAACAGTCCCGACTACCTCAACTTTTGATATAAGCGGTCTATGAGACATAAAAATCAAATCTCGCTTCATTAACTTCGTTGTCTCATTACCATGAGTATGAGGGTGATGCTTCTGGCGTTGCAAATGCAAGGAAAACACAGGGTAGAACAGATTTAGAATCTACTTCGGAATTCTGAGCTCCTCCCTTTTTTCACATTTACGCAAAACATGAATTGGTTAACATATATGTACAGAATATGCTGGTTGCTAAGAAAAGAAGCAAAAAATAAAATTTAAGCAAAACAAAAGAGCGAATGACTTCAGCCATAACACGAAAGATAAAACGAAAACTCATAACCACGAAAAAAGCAATAAAGGGACCACATATAAGTAAATAATCAAATGAAGGATAATGGAAAACAATGAACTAAATTTAAGATTAAAGGAAGCGTGAATTCACTTTCTTCGATTATAATTTTTTTTGGAAGGAATTCAAAGGAAATACTGGAAAGTACTAATAGTTTATAATGCACTCACCTACATTTACATCAGATCCTTCCAGAATTGTCGACTTGCGTTGCCAGAATAGCCCTCAATTAAGACATTTTTACCCAATTCAAGAAACGAAATCATTGAGTTTGAGTAAAGCGGAATGGCAAATTTTATTTAAAAGTCATTCAGATATTCATAGTTACCGTTACAAAGTTACTTCCCTGATAGAGGCTCTATCTTGCGGGCAATGATGCTGCGAGGCAAAAACCCGTTCTCAGCTCAAAACTGGGCTAAATGCGCGGCAATGCGGGCAAAAAAAATACCCGTCCTGAGGACCGGTCATAATTTCCACCTTTACACGACATATTCGGGGCAAAGGATTCGCCATGTACCGCACATCCGATTAATAGGTAAAATTTTCTTTATATCCCGTGTATTTAGACACCATATTCCCTAAGGAGCAATTACTTAAAAACTAATCAAATTTTGTTTCAAGCGTAGCAGCAAAATTTAACTTCAATTTTAATCTGAAATACATCAAATCATCTGGGCTATGTCGGGTTATCGTAGGTGCTCGTTTTCTTCAAAACTAACGCAGCGTTGAATGGCGCAAACTTCCATAGTGAATTTAGGTCTGTGACATCATGTGAAAATTCTTTTGCTCGTAACTTTTCCCTGGAAGTAAACTTACTTTGTACCCGCTTAATGGATTGATAATAATTGATTTTGCAAAGTAAAGCTACGTAATTGCATGATAATAGTGATTTCCATCTGCTTTAAACGGTGAATAGAATACAAATCTGTGACATGCAACTGACAGATAGTATACCCACTGCTTCTCCCCAGTTTTAAAATCTAAAAACCTATAAACCGTTAAGCCAAAAACCCCTGTAATTCTACGCAACTTGTCACTTAACAGTTTGCAAAACTGAGTCTGAGGAGCTGATTTTATTTGATTCATTAAAATATTCTAGGTTAAAATTTGTGCAATGCTCACTTCCCTGAAGTTTTGAAGAGTAGGATAATTGAATTAATTTTGAACCTACATAATTTAAAAATTAGTAATTTCAAAATAACTCACAATACACATCCATTCAAATGCCAGCGTATTCAGAAATATTGGCAAATAGAATAATTGCATTGAACAAATAATGTTTTGATAGCAGCTAGGAATAAAAATTCATAGTAGAAATAAAAATAATTTCTGTTTTATTTTAGTAATTACAACCATTTCATCTATCCTCTGATTCCATTCCACCTCATTTGATGATGATAGAATGCAAACTTTTCTTGTGATAATAAAAATACTATAAACCCTGTATGTAATTACTGATGCTACTGCCACTTCGGACTACATCATCATAGTAAGAAGATCATCTCTCCCACTTGTCAATCGATTTTCTCCTCCCGGCGTGCTTCCTCTTTGTACAGTCCGGCAAGAATATATTGTCCACTCTCGGTCACGACTGACCCCCCTCCCCGCCCAAGTTCGCTCTGACCGAATAATACGATAGCGGGACAACAACCTCCCACCTCAGCCTCCAAAATCCAACCCCAAACCCTTCCCTCCCACACTCCGACCCTTCCGAGTTCCCTGTGCGCCATTTAATCCCTCACCCTATTCCCCGCACCCACTCCCCCGGCTCGACGCCCCTCTCGCCGCCAGCCTACCTTGCTATCCGGCGGACTCGCCTGACCTCTCGTCCAAAATACTCCCCCACCCGTCCCGCCCCTCTCCTTCACCAACCTGCTCCCACCTACTTCCAGCCTCCAGGATCCGCTATTTTCACCATCCAACCCCAACTCCTCCTCCCTCTCTCTCACTCCATGGCCTACAAAATTTTGTCCACGCGAGCATGGGCGGCGCCCGAGATAGCCAGCCACTCGGGCGGCCTGAACTGCCCTTCGTTTGTTTGGAATGAGAGCAGTGGCCAAAAGCGTCTCGAAGACTAGGATGGCCAGTGTGTGTGTATACTAATTAGGGGAGCTAAGCATTTTTATGGACCGCCTCGCGATAATTACAGTTTAGCACACGTATTCGAAATGGGAGAACAATTATTTAATCCACTTTCGTACAAAAATGATAATCGCTGTTGTTTGGGCTTCCTCGACGACTTCACGCAGCGTGAATAAGAGAGAGCAAGGGCAACTCAAAGTAAACTTGAGCGAGTCCATGCTATATAAAGCAGATGATTTCCTGGGTGAAATAGCAAAAGCAATAATACTGGTACCAACAGGGGAAGCTTATCAAACTACAATGTTAACATGAGAGAGTCATGTTGAAAATACTAATTGTCTTCCAAGTTGCTTCATTATTTTTTGCTTAAAGGCAGTGTCATTAACGCTTTTATTGAAAATGGTCTATTTTCCTTCAAAATCATCATGCACAGTAATGCACGACCTTATTTCTTATTTTGATGCACTTATAATCTTAATTCTTTTCGTGTAACGTATTATCCACGCAATTGTGAGAAAAAGATAGCATGGATTAGTTATTCTGATAAATGACTTTGAAAACATTACGTGATCTCACTTCGGGTCCAAAATGCAACACAAGGAAGTTCGGGGGATGATAGAAAAGAACTATGTATATGTGGCAGAGAGACAGAAGCGCGAAGCCTTCGAGCAAATGTGTTTTAATGACGTGGAGTTTATTCAAGTTGAACTTTCACCTTACCACGGAAAAATTAAGCATTTTCATAGGAATATAGAGAATTTTTCCAGCGTACCTTACCGAAAATATGCACTATGTATTGTACAGACCTTTACACTGCAATCAATGAATTCACAACAATTTCATTCTTCTTTTAATCAGAGCTCCGAAACTACAAGCGCAAATATCAATGATACATCTACTGTATGGGCATAAATCCAAATTATTACTTCTAATTGACTTAGTGAATCATCTTGAAAAGTGAATCATCTTGAAAAAAATGTGTTACAAGATATCCTGAAATATACCCATGGCAATGAGGAGAAAGTTACCTCACCATATACGAACACTTGCTTAGAACAAACAATTAGTGTTAACGAGAAATACAGATTCAGGAAATGCGACAGCAAACAAATAATTAACTCGGCTCGCGCACCATCCGAGCGTCTCCTCACCCCTCCACCTCCTTACCTCTCCGGCTCGGCCCCGCCTTCGTCGCCGACTCGTCAATCGCAAGCCTCGCACTCCTCCGCCGCGAGCCGCGGTCTCCGCATCTCAACACACCCGACACATCCGAGTCCCCCACACGCACGCCGCCGTTCGCCCAGGGCTCAACTCCACGGTGCCCGGCGATCGTCGTCGGTGAATCTCTCCTCCGACTCCCCTCGGCGAGTGAAACCCGCTTCGCGAGACGGAAGCCTCTCGACGAGACTGCCCAGAGACCTCGACTCTCGCTCGGGAGACTTCAACTCTCGACGCCCGGAGACTTCGACGCCAGGGAGTCCGTGGCACGAGACCACCGGAGACGGACACCCCCGAACTGTCTCGCGGAGAGGCGACGCACAAAAGCACTGGTCAGCCAGCCAAAGGGCCGCGGAGGGAGCGAGCGAACGAGCACCGGTCCCGCCACGTGTTGGGCGCCGAAAAAGCGAGAACTCCGGCGGCTGCCGTTCTCTTCAGCGTCCACTTTCCCGGGAACGATGCACTCAGCCCCGTGGACTCCTTAGCACTCTGGCGCCTTCGATGGCAGACACGTAGAGAGAATGCCTGGCGCGTTGGTGGGTGGGGGCGAGGAGTTAGAGAGAGAGCCAACGTGAGAGGGAGAGAGAGAGAGAGAGAGAGTGAGGGGGGCGGCAGGAGGGCGGTGAGACGGGAGGGTGGGGGCGGGGGAGGTAAGAAATGGAGAGCGCGGGGCCCGTCGCGCGAGAGAGTTTTAGTCCGCCGCATCATTTCTCCACACGAATCCCAATTCCTCCTCCTCTTCCCCTCCCCCGCCTCCCTTCCCTCTCTCTCCTCCCCCCCCCACCTCCCCTCCCTTCACCGCCGCCGTTCCGCTTGCCAAAGTGGACTAGTTACTCGCATCAATCCCGCACGACCAGGCCGATGCGAAAGGGAAATAAAAAAAACGTTCACAAGGTGGTCTCCTCTCCCAACCTGCTTCGGCGAACGATTACTCTGGGAGTTCTTTCAACCTCCTCCCACTTTCTCCGCTCCTCCCTCCCGCAATATCACCACGCCTCTAATCCCTCCTTCGGTAGCAACTCTCTTCGGGGTAACCCTTTACTCTCCCATTATTCTCGTCTTCAAAACCTCTTCCTTATTCATCTCCGTGGCCCCGTGGAGTTATAGTTTCTCTTCTTACAACGTTAAAAGGAAAGGTTTCTCTCAGCACTGTGATATCTATCACGGCAGGGTGGGACTTTGCCAGACGACGTCCTCTGGTTGCCACACCAGTGAATTGCATTCGAGATGGCAAGGACTGGTCGCCCAAGGAAATGTAGCGTCTGATGCACAAATACATCTCATTATAGTACCTCAGCTCATAAGTACCTCAGCATATTATACCCTGTGGTTTAGTTATTATTTAAAAAATTATAATGTTACTGTGTGTTTAATTTTACCAAATTTGAAATCTCATCCCCAGCTTATTTTATCAAATCTCGATTCAGAGTCGAATTTTCCTATGCCTAATTTATTGATTATAGCATCAACCGCTTAAGTGTATGAAAAACCAAGGACATTGAAAGAATCAAATTGCGTTGTTCACAGGAGGAGTTGTAGTTGTAGATATTTATGCAAATTAGTTGAGATTATGTTTTTTTACACCTTAGATACTTATTCTTGAAATTTAATGTCAGAATTTCACAGTAGCACTCAAACATGTTTAATTGCCGAGGTTTAATTCTGAGGGCAAAAGGAGACAAAACATTTACAGAAAATTCGCCTTTGGCTCTTTATATTCAAATATAAAAATATGACTCGCATAAAATAATTTCACATAGTTGTTTTTGTATTAAATTACAAAATGAGTTTATATTTGGGGTCAATTTTAACATGGTAAAAACAAGTATAATTAGTCAGTCGGTGAGTTTCATTGAAAGTCAACGTTCAAACTTTGGGTTCTTGGTTACCAATATCCAAGTTTAGTATGCATAGCATACATAGAGTTATGAAGGATGGCCTGATATATTTAGGGAGGAAACGATAGTTTTTTGAAATAATAAACCGTTCATAAATACTAAAACGTAGATAAATTCTTGCGGTGATTGCAGAAAATCTAGGAAAGGCCTTTATCAAACTCGCCCGGTGGATGACTACGGTAACGCCGTTTAATGCATTACAGTCTTGAAGATGATGCTCTAACCTTGGAGCGTTTCCAAAAGATTTATTAGAGTTGAGACAGGAAAAGTTCAAGATGAAATCCGCAGCCACTACAAGAAGACCACTGATCTCTCGGGCTCTTTAAACCATTCTGATATTCAACCCACCAAGTAAAATTAGTTGGTACTTTCAACATATAACACAAATATTGTATGAAAGAGTGTTGTTATTGTGGACTATACATCGTGTAATGCATGTACATAAGTACACTCATACATTTATAACCTTTGGATGAATTGTATTAAGATTCATAATTTTTTACGCCGTGCTTAATAAATCCAACAGTTAAAGATGTTAACATTTCCATATTGTCCTAGATGATGAGTAAATTATGTACTCGTTCGAAAGCACGTAGGTACTTACAGATAATCTCCTTTCAGGCCCATTTCTATGCTAACTCTGCAAGTCAGCGGAGTGCACGCTTGATTTCAAAGACAATTATCGTGTATTGGAATCCTGCTTCGGGCAGTATAGAGTGGTAAATTCAGATATCAAGGCAATGAAGAAATCTCAGCACAAGAGTAACTATTTTTGGATTCCACGGCAACAAAGGCCACTAGAGGTTTCCGAAAAAAAAACTTTATTTGAATTTAAATTAAAACTAGCGCAAACACATAGTATGTAAACATAAGAGGAGTTGCAGAACAAGAGTAGAAAAAGTTGCCCGCTTTTGAGGCCAATATACTTCAAAAAGAAATTTAACAAAAATATTTCTAAACATTGAGTGCAAAAGTGATAATTTTTTGAACAAGAAAAGGAATATGAATCAAAACAACTGCCTAAAAGCTGAATAAATTTACTTAACGTCCTTATGATTGGAAAACTATATCTCTGTAATCTTCGCCAACAAATGTGAAATAACGTTTTGAGAACAGAAATACAAATGTTTACATAACTGTAGGTTGTGGTCGATTTCTTTTGCATTGCAAATTTTAGTGAACCACTAGCTGAATATAACTTCTTTTATCCCGTAAATAGTGATAGGTACTTAATCTTTAGGGCTTCGGAATCCATTTTCATTTCTCCCCTATCAACAGTCTTGCTCAAACCACAAAATTGTATCTCCTCAAACTATTCGCCGTGCTCGTCTAACTTGGACACTGAAACAATTATACTGCACTTGGTATATTCAAGATTTACGGAAGGAACAAGATATTATGAAGGGGAATCATTACTCGAAACTCGATACCTCGGATCATCACAGAAACACTAATCGCATTGCCTTGCTTCTTTCATTTGCATAGAATTTGGAGGAGGGACAAGCGAGATTCAGCATGAGCGAGATGAAGAGAAAGTTGTAAAAGCTGCAAAGATCATTTTAACCACCGAGGCCCACTTCGATGCAGAGTTGAAGCCAAAGAACATTCTCCCTCCTTCCACTCACTCCAAACTGACTCCATGACCACCTCCATTAATTTCCAAACCAGTCCTATCGTCCTCTTACTCCGCAAGCCGATTTTTACGAGGAAAGCACTTCATAGTGCACAAAAAATCCTAGACGAGCGTGAATTTGATATTCACACTTCTTTAGCAACTTGATTTTCAACTTATAATTGGCCAAATTATTAGACTATCTGGATGATACATTAAATATTTCGAAAATGGAAATTAATAGAACTTTCTAGATAATAATGACATAAAATAACATTCAGGTCTTTCTTTATTTTATTTCCAATTCCTCGAAATTAAAACAGAACTGAAAGTTATTTATTGAATTTAAATTCCATTAGGGGACCGAGTTGGTGTGGTGAGCGAGTACCGGTCGCACATCCTGAGGGCCCCGGTTAGAACCCTGGTAGTGGTAGAGATTTTTAATTGGAATACCGGTCCCGAATTGTGTTCTGTCCGGAAAGCACTTCGTTGGATGGAACGTTGAACAATGGACCTTTTGTCGTATTTTGGTCTACGCAAGGTTTCTCTCCATTCGCCGGACACTTATTATCTTTATCCCACAACCAATCTATCCTAAAAATGTCACAAATATCCTTATTTGCCGTAATAACTACTAATACTACTCAATTTCACGGCATGTATATGACTCTGCATATAAGGAACGTGCCGCAATACGTAATACCATAAGGGACAAGAAAATAAAACTTTTAATTAAAAATGTAGATAAATGAAGAGGCTGAAGGAATATTTGGAGCAGCAATCTTAGTGCGGAGAAATGGAAGCGATCATAGGTCTAAAATAACCGACGAGGATAAGGAAGTTGAAAAGGATAAATTGGGAAAATTAGTATTGATATCAGGATTTGAATTAGGAGAAAGGGACCTACGGATTAATAACTTTATGGAATTAAAGAAATTCCCGCCGAGCTAATTAAAAAAGCAGGAGAGATATCTATGGACATCGATAAGAACATTTTCACCCCTATTCCATAAAATAAGAGGACTGAGAACTTTGAAAATTTTAGGGTCATAAGTAGTGCGCGGAAAAAAGTGTTTTGCCTTTTTGTAAAAGTGGGACTTTTGTGGTTATAAATACAAATCTTCACCAATCTCATCAAATAAAACTGTTTTTAATGACTTTCTTAGAGACTTTTTGGGACTTTTTTGGCGTGGCGGGACTTTTCTGATTAAAAGAGACTTTTATGGGCCTTTTTATTTAAACCACATGCCTAAGTTAATATTTGGCTGTTGTGGTCACATTTGTTCAACTGTGTGTTGGACGCATCTGTGTTTTTCATGCGGTACTACACGGAGCAGAGATGTACTGTAAAATGTAAGCTCCTAACAATTGTTAATGCCAAATTTTAATAATAGCTCCGGAAACTGCAATGAATTCTTTCTATTGCTCCACCGTTCATGAAATAATCACACTCACTCAGTGCTTCTACCCGAAGGTTGGTTTGGATAGGTGAGAGTAGAGCTCACCCCGTACTTATCCATTTGCATGTCAAATTCACATATTTTTCCTTTCGCTGGGCCACCTCGCACTTCGAGTTTTTTTTTGCTGAGGGTGTCCAAAGACTTCACAAAGGGATAGATTGATCTGAAAGAATGCATTGATCTAATTATGAACCAGCTTATTTGAACCCGGGTGGTCTGCTGACAAGCCGACAGCGCTACACTGTATGCTAGCACTCCGCTTTTGTTTAGGAGATTAGTGGAAAAATGATACAATTATATGAATGATAATCTAGAATTTCCGACGAGGCGAACGCGTCACATTGTGTGTAGATGATCATTAAATGAGCCTAAATAGTAGCGAGGCAAGCATGACGTAGATGAACCTGGACCCTCGGCTGCGATCAAGCGGAGAATAAGATTTTAAAATTATTTATTATTATTAAAATTTAATTTTAAAATTAAAAAATATAAAAAAATAAGAGAAAAAGGTCCTCAGCTTCCCCGAAAATAGGGGTACAGGACCTGTACAATGGACAACAAATAAGTACTTTTTTCTCATTTTCGGTTTTTCTTGAGCAGGAAACTAAGTTTTGAACTATTAAATCATGTTTCAACTGCCTTATAACATTATTGATCCTATGTAAAAACTTGTTTTGTATTGTATATTATAAAATTTTCCCCTTTAAATTTGACTGGAAAAACGCCCTGTTTCCAAGGTTTTACAATGGAGTGTACTTCCACCCTCTTTGCCATCTAATGCCTTTTTAGTAAGAGGTAGGGTGCTGGGGACTTCCAGATACTGATATAGAGGAACAATGAGATGGGAGGGTGAGTTTCGAAGAAAATGAACCATAGGGAGCCGGGAGAGCGAATATAAACGACGTGAGTGGTTAAGCGGGATTGCATAACTTGGAGCATACAACCCCGCGACGCCGAGGCGCATGTTTCAGGGCGCGGGCAGACTCAGACTTTTGAGAGACTTTTTTCAAAAATATTGGTGACTTTTTAGGCGACTTTTTTGCAAAATCGAAGACTTTTTTTCCGCGCTCTAGTCATAAGCCTGACGACATATGCCTCGAAGACACTGAAAAGGATAGTATACAGAAGAATAGAACTAAAAGTAGAGGATTTCCTGGATCAAAAACAATTTGAATTCATAATAGGCAAGGGTTCAAGAGAAGCGACGCTCGTTGCGTTTGTGGATTTGGAGACTACTTTGAAAGCGTGGATTGGAATTTCATGATCAGAATCGTAAGGTAAATTGGTGTATCATATAGGTATCGAAAAATTATCCAAGGTTTGCAGAAATACCTGGTGGTATTAGAGATGCAAGAATAAAGAAATGAGTGAGACAAGATTTCCCCCCGTGCCTTCTATGTCTACATCGACAAAACCAACTATGGAATTAAAGAGAAGGCTTCAGTTAAACTAAGAGAAAAATCATTTTAGGTGAAAGAATATTGTCATTTAGAAAGCCAAACCATTCCTAGGATTATTGACTCATGATGATGATGATATACATATAACGCCTGAATATTCCCAGCACACGGTAATAATCAGCGTGCGACAACGTATTCTGGTGTCTGTCCCCAACATCGTTTACCACCTGTTTTTTAACACATAATGTTTTTCTAGATTACTGTTATTTGTACTCATATTTTGACAGTGGACAGGGAAAGTGTGGTGGGTAGAACGCTGGGCTACAGTCCGGTGTTCCCAGGTCCCGGGATTAAATCTGGGTGAAGTCTTTCCGGACACCACCACCAAAAGTACTTGCGGTACTATTTTCTGATCGTCAGAATATCGTGGGAAATCGCAGGTGGCACAGGGAAAGAAATTGGGCTCCATGCCCTGAATTTGGGAGTTTCACACAGTAAGGTACGGGGTGAGCTCTACCCTCACCTATCAAACCAATATTCGGGTTGAACACTGAGTGTGTGAGTGACTTTTGAGATTAATTTTTCATTTTGTTATATAGTTGCATTTAAAACGCTCGTTTTCCAGCACCACAAACACTAATTTTACCCTTGATCTTCGCCAACTCCTGCACGTTAAGCCATGAAGGATATTGGATACGAATGTTTGCGTTTTTCAAGAGGTCTAAGAGCTCTGCCTAATCTGCATAACCCCAAAACTTATTAAATAAAGTACGAACTTACTAAAACTTAAAAATAGTCTCTTTTGGTCACCTTACGTAGGAGGTCCTATCTTCGATATAACAATATATGCGGTTGAAAGCTCCTCGAGGGAAAGGAGGTATGCAGTTTACAGTGCCAACAGGGTATTTAGCTTCATCAAAGTCGATGTCATTCGTGGCCCGCTCTATACATTATATGCTAATAATTTAGATTAAAAATCCTGGTGCTCAAGAAAATTTTATGTTGGATTTAAGTCCATTTGAAAACCCCAGAAACGGCGGGACAGCGGCAGCCATATTGATTACGTCGCAGGTAAGTACGCCGCGTACAATGCGAGGCATTGGGAATTTTCATCGCCTAACCTAAAATGACGTGACCTGGAGATTTTACCAGCATGCTTGTGTTTTCGCGCCGTTGGAAATTCACTTTTAATTAAGAAAAATACTTAACGTTATTTTTAAATCGACCGGCTTCAAACATGTACTTCAGACGTTATACACTTTTAATCAAGACAATAAGAAAATGGAATCTACTATATTCTGTTGCAGAAACTTTTTACGCGAAAACAATAATGCAGCCAGATTCTGAAAAACATACATATTACAGAAATGACTCTACTTATGTCTTAATAACCTCCACAAATACGCAAATGCTAAGGGACATAATATTTTATAAATACATATAAATAAATACGCATAAAGCGAGCACATGGAGAATAGAGAAACACACGGAGAAAAAGCGGGACACTCACGTTTAACAACATTTAGCTTTCGACTGCCCCTCCAGTCTTCGTCAGCCAGAGGTATACTCTTTATATGTTTTTATGATTCTATATTCTATGATAAATAAATATTGATAAATAAGAATTTTTACTCACTCTATGCGCGAATAAGTCAATTCAGAAGAATTCATATGAAAATCAATGTCGCTAATGAAATATAATCTACTTAGCGACATTAAAGGAAAGTTCTGAATGTACCCTAAAGGAACAGACAGCGATGAAGACTCCGCGATAGCATAATGGCCCCAAGCACCGAGCAACATGAATTCCTTTTGCCTAACCCTATCTTATTCTTCAGTTTTCCATTCGCTCTACTTTCCTGCATACCGCCAATAATACCAATTCCTTTCCTCCCACTCATGAGCTAAACTAACACTCTCCACGCGATCACATCCTTCAACATCGTGTTACCTAATATCCACCTCTCTTCCCTGTTTCCTTCTTCTTTACAGCATCCTTTCATGCAACCTTTATTTTCCTACTTAGTATGATACTCCTTCCTTTGTATTCTTTGATCAGTTGATTTTCTCAATATGCTTCAGAACCGAATCTTGAAACCATTCTATATTCATCTCCTTTCATCAAATTCCTAGTTCCAGAGCAACAATAAGCTACGTGGAATTCCTTAGTTTTCAATTATCTTTTAGGTTTTCACAAAAAGGATTCAACAGAGCCTATTTTGGTACAAAATATTCGGTACTCAGAGAAGTTGCAGCTCCACACTATTGCAGGTATTCCTCAACATTCACTTGCCACCATAAGTCCGTGGGCGCTTTCTTGTGTGTTTATGGGAGGTTCCGAATTTATTCACCGAATATTTTGTCATTTTTTTTCATTGGTCAGTACTTTTTTTCAGGGAGCGGGTAGTCTAATTATTTCCAAATGTGTCCTCCAACCGCCGACAAGAGCCACCCATCTCTTTTCGCCCTCCGAGTCGAGCAACAGTACCTACCCAATACTACCCGACGATTGAGCGTATGTACTCTCCGATTCTCTCATCGCAACGCTCAAACGCCATAAATGCCAATTTCGACTCCATTTTTGGGCGTGGTCGCACCGCACGCCACTTCCACAATTCCACGCTCGCGTTCCACGACTTCTTTCCCCACCCGAGAGGCACCACACAAGTTCCACTTTTTCTTTTTCGGTGCTAGCTCCTCCGGCGAAACCTCTTGGCGCTAAATATAATACAAGTTGTACATGAACAAGGCATTCATGCAATTTCGAGTGAGATCGCAAGAAAATGCGGCCCAAGGCTGCCTTCATTTCTCGCACTGCGCGACGCTATTATTTTCTTTTAACCCTCGGGATTATTTCCGCTAACTTGACGACGAGCAAGGACAATTTCTTTCGTCACGTCGCCAGTAGGAAGGCCATCAATGCGAGCCCAAAGGCAAGATTTCATACGTTATTCTTTCGAAGAACCTCGGTCTTTCTTGCGTTCGCTAAAATTCTCTCCCCGTATAGTAGATTTAATTACTGCTTAAGGCTTTCGCAGCGATATGATTGTAGGTTTTGAAATGTGTATGAAATCTCCTGTAGCTGTGGCCAAAAATACATCGGGCAAACGAAGAGAGCAGTATCATGCAGATTGGCGGAGCATAAGAGGGCTCTTCAAAACAAACACTGCATGAAGTCAGCGGTTGCGGAGCACGTATTCTCCAACCCAGATCACCAAATTAACATTAATGAAGGGCACGTGATAGCGAAAGAAAAATTCTATTTCCCTCGCCTTGTACGTGAAGCCATTGAATTGAAAAAACACCGTTAAACTTCAATCAGGATGATGGACATCGGCTACACAGCAATTGGAAATGGCTAATTTTGAAACGGGAGTCTCAAGCCTATTGGAGTGCGCCAGCTCTTGACCCCTCAATTCTGATTGGCTGCGATGACAGGAGGCCTCCTTGAAGACACTATAAATACCCAGGCCAATCTTATTCAACTGCACGGATCATAGATCTAATGATGTATCCTGCAATGGGTGCGAAACGTTATCTTCCGAATATTGGAATAACGCAGCAGATAAACCTGGAAACTCAAAACCTACAATCATAGAACTGCGAAAGCCTTCAGCAGACATTTAGTCATTAGTTAATCCTTTCCTTCTACGATGATGCGTGCAGTCGGTCTTCGCCCACTACGTGTTTTGCATGGTTATTTCTTTTGCAAACCATTCCCATTGAAATAAATATTTATCGAGCATTTTCCTTGCCTGGCGACGACCTTTCCCAGTGTATCGTAAGTTGCTGAAATTAAAATAATTTCACGTGTTCCCATTCCACATAATGTACAATTTGGATATATTTCAAGAAGCATGCATAGTCACTCCAGGGGAAAAATGCCCTGTGATTCAAAAGAAACGGACCAATCCCACATGATAAGTTTGTGGTAGCATTTTCAATGCTACTATATATTTAGATCTATATTTTCCGAAGTAGCCGAGTATTACGAATTTCCATTCATACTTCCACAAATTTGAACCTGACAAATCTGTTTGAGCGAGGCATATAAATGAATTTTATTTCCTAAGGCCTATATTCTTTCCTATGTTTTTGGACAGTCATTGGAATTTAATCTCATGTTGTGAAAGTGAGGAGTAGTGCAAAATCACTGTCGTTGAAATGCAACTGGAGGTATAATTTACAGCATTTTAAAAGTTGTAATAAATAAACGAACATTAAATTTCGATTTTCTCCTGAATAATCGGAAACCTTGATTTTCTCCAGCACTTGAAGCCAGGTCTTTTTGAGAAATAATGTATATTACCATGGGTCACCTAACTTGCAGAAACATCTCTTATATGAACCACTTGTGATACTGCCGATAGGGAAGAACAAAAATACATTTTCAAAGTGACATTTAAGGAAAATGTTGTTATTTAAGCATTGAATATACTAACTGAAATTTTACTTAAAATTCTGCTATTTTACTAGAATTTTATACTGTTTCTTCAGCTAAACATTTCATATAAATATACTATCTAGTCATTTATGTGCATTGGGCCGACTAATAAGCGCTAAAGCCTGCTCAGAACTAGCCTTCTAGCTTCTTTTTTTTTTAGCAACATGGCACTTTTGTATGACACTAGTGCATGGCACTTTTTTTTTACAAGAACATGATATTTACAGTCTGAAAAGTATACAAGCTGGTTTCTTAGTTCTGAAGTCGAAGGTAAGTTCATGAATCCCTCACTTTATCTCCCGTTAATTCTCTATTCCCTATTTACTTACATTTTACTTATATAAAAGTTACTCAATTAAAACTCCTCGTTTCTTTAGTATATAACTCGATGTGCTCGATAACATTGCCTCAATTTTTGAAGTTCCAGCTGAAAATTTACGCGCAACAGAAAGTACGACATTTAAGTTATTAAAAGGAAAATAACCTGAACTCGAAGAATCATCTCACCGAGTTCACGTTGTCCTCTTGCCACACTCAGTATCGCAGTCTCTCTTTTTTGCAGCCCCGAAGCGGAATAAAGAAGATTTTCCATTCGTACTCCAGCCAACTGAATTTCATGAAAACTTATGAATACGCTCTGTTTGGGAAACTTCAGTCCAAATGGATCATTGAAAAGGCCGTCACCTACCTTTGCACATAATTTAAAGAAAGGTCGTGCTCCAGTTCCAATTATTGGACGATAATTACAGATTAATTACCAAGGTAGCAATACATTCACTTGCCTTTTCTCAGCGGGTCCACGTCTTGGTAGCCGAGTCTCATTAGAATGATCGCCCTTTAAAACCGGTCCGCCGGCAATTTCTATGTTTTGAAAACTGGAAAGCCTCTACCTCTTCCTTCTTCTCTCCCAGCTACCTCCCTCTTACCCCTCTCAAGAGGATCGATCCAAGTGCTCTCAGCATCTCACCACCAATCTTTAGATTTGCACGTTACATCGCAGATCTCTTTGATCTAGAAGAAATGAAGGCAAGGGATACGGCTCTCTCCGAGCGCATTTACAAAGGATACGAATAATGCCGTCGATGCCGCTGAGGGGGTAGGAAAAAAACACGAAACCGCTCCGATTCACTGCGTTGGATCAGCAAAAACGATCTCGATTGGGTTACGAATAAAAGGGCAGTTTCTCTCTCATTTTCTCCGGTCTTCCCCCTCATCCCATTCTCCGCCGCCTTCCTTTACTTCCCCCAACCCCCGGTCTCACCCAAATACCCCCTTCCCTCCCTCACCCGTGCCCTCGCTGGTTCTCGATCTTTCGAAACTCCCGAGCTGTTTGATTTTGTGGGGGGGGGGGGGTGGAGGGGGGGGAGAGGGAATGAGCACTTTCCACTTCTGGCCGCGCTCACCAGAGGGATCTCCCCGTGGCGAAGAAAGCGACAGGGCCGATGGAAGGGAAGTGAAAATCCAAACGTCGCTCCCCCTCCCCACCCGTGCCCGCCCTCCCTCGACACCGAAATTGGACCAAATAAATCCGAAGGCGAAGGAAATGACCGGGATACCCAGCTTCACGTGCAATCGAAAGCCTTTTTTTTCTCCCTCCCTCCTGTTATAATTTCGAAGGACGAATTCTTGCTTGTACAGTTCGCTGATGACGTGGAGTCGTGGACTTGATCGGCCAGCGTCGTGCGAGAACTCACACTTCACTTTCCTCAACGCGGACTGATGGAGCCGAGAAGTGGCACTCAACGGCCGAGCGTATGATTTTCCCGATGTGAGTTCATGGTGGTCGAAAGATGAAAATTCGCATGCGGTGAAATCAGGGAACTCGTTATTTTTTTCGGCTAAAAACTAAGTCTTAAACCAATTAAATTTCAACAATTCGCGCTGATGAAGGATCGTAGACTTTCCCGGTAGATTAGCTGGATGTAGTCTTGTCACGATTTGCAACGGGTTAGGCTATCCATGGCCAACGTTTTGAGCAGCAAGTCTCTTATCTTCATTAGGGACAAAACCGAGTTTTCTTAGCTTTTCGAAATAGAAAGAAAGAATTTCGAAATAAAAACAGAAAAATCAGTTTTCACCCTGAGGAAAATATGAGATTTGCTCCTCGAAACGTCGGCCATGGAAAACCTAACCCAGTGTAAAGTCCGAAAGACGGTTAATTAGTCTAATTCGTGTTAGCTTTTTCAATTGAACGCATCGTCATTTTTTGTCAAATAAGGCTGAAAGACCAACTTCGGCCAGAATGAAATGAAAATCAATTTTTTTACGATGAGACATACTGGTTCAGTAAATTAAAACAGCATTCTACGTAACCATTACGTTTTCAGCATCCATTTTCCTCAAAAAGCAGGTAGAGTTGATTTTGTTTGTAGTGTGTTTATACGATGGCACGGTCTTGCAGTGGAACGATGCGTAATAAATCGCTGTAGCATAGATTTAAGAAACTCTATGATGTAAAAACTGAAACTGTTATAATGCAGCTACTGGAAACTCAGAGTAATATTTTTCATTTTCTTGCTTTCATTGAAATTTATAAGGCTGTGACATTGTAACCAAACAATGCTAACTATATAAGGGGCAATTAAATGATCATATAAAGTAATTTATATGATAAATTATACTCTAAAATAACAGTAGAGTAAAAATATTTCTCTAGAGACTCTTTTTTCGATTTTTTATTATATAAAAATTAAAGCGACTTCAGTTACACTGGAGTCGCTTTTACCACCGCTCTATGGTAGTGCATCTAAAAGTTGCCTTATCCGTGGCGCAGTAAGAGTTTGAAAACAGCAATGCACCATTTTGATGCAATTTAAGCATCTATAACATGCATAAGAAACTAATGTCGTCTATGACTCTACTTTCATAACATATCTGAAACATTTAGATAAAATATCCAGATTTCATTAATTTTTAAATATCAACACCAATAACAAAATGATAACATTGTTACAAATTTTCTGAAAATTTGCGTCACTCACGAAAATACTCTCCCAGCTTTTAACAATGGCGGTAAATTTAATCGAATAATTGTTTTTCGCAACAGTTGGATAAAAAAATCAAGGCACTTAGCAACATATTACAGACTGAACATTAAGAATTCCAGTCATAAAAAATTAAAGACGAAAAAGGGGAAAATATTTGGACAACCTCGAGGAAATAATAACGGCTGAAAGAACAAATATGATTTAAAGTATTTGATTCCACGAGAAATGTAGCTTCCAAATCAAAACACATTCTCAGACAAAGAGTGGAAAAAATTAAGATAGCCTAAGATAAAAATTATTTGGACTTGCGAAAAGAGATCAACAAGGAGAAAACATACAGTCTATAGATCGAAAAATAATATATTTTACCATTGTATTTACCATTTTTAGAGGTGGGTAATTTGTTTTGGACTGATGAGTGGAGAAATTGCTCGTGACAAGGTAGAGTTTTCAGTAGATTAAATTTGAATAATGTCCTATTAAATGTAGAGGAGCGAAATTGCTAAACAGTGAATAAAATTGGAGGTGTAGCAAATGACTATGTCACTGAGGGGTGTAACTTTCATCCTGTATGTTTGCACTTGGCACACCAAAATGAAAGAAGACATAGAAGAATGGCAAGAAAGACAAATTTGGAGGAGGAAATTTGTGAAAGAGAAATTTACGGCGTGGAAAGACGGAGTTTACTTAGTTTCGCAAATTAAAAGTAATCATTGCAGAGAATTCCTAGACCAAACAACGCCTCTGTCCTTGGATGAAATGTATTAAGTAGAAAAAGGATACGCAACAAAGTATTGAAAAAAAGCGTGAAACTCTGATGCAGAAGAGAAAGGTTGTGCGAAGTGGATGTTAAAATAAGCTGAATATTAATGAAACTGTTTTCGTTATTCCGCAACAGCAACATACTATTTATTTCCTATCAAGATGAGCCTAGATTTCATTGCATAATTCACGCCGGCTCGGCGGGCGCACAACTCCAAGTTTATTAAAATTTAAACATGCCTCTAGCAACTAAGGTACCTTTAGGGACAAGTGTAACAGGTTTGATCGTCCCGACGACCCGACGAACGGTTGGCGAGTTGATGTGTCTTTATCCTCGATCGATTCGAAGTTTTAATTGCAGCGACTAATTTTTTAAATGTACATGTCATTCACAAAACCCACATTTAGTTTCCTCCGATAAACTGAGACTGTCTCTGATAAGACTAAGCATCGAAATATCATCTTAGTTTCCTGTTGTTTATATTATTGGAGCCAAACAACTCTAAGGCTAAATATCTCATTGCTATTTCATATCTTTTATTTTTAATATTTATTCGCAAATACTCAAATAAGAGCTATTTGACGGCAGCCGAAACTGTTTTAAAAGTTCTTATTACATATCTATAACAGCCCATATTCATGCATTGATTTTTATTGACTCGTATGGATTACATTTAATGAGTATTATGATGCTGATTTACATTTGAAAATATTTTTCGGTTCACGGACGATGATTGAGAAAACGAGAAACCGTCACATCAAAATGTACATGTAGCCTTCCGGCTCTTTCCTGTATGAATTTTCAACATCTATGGCTTCAAGGAAGCCATTATTATAATTTAGTCTTGCGTCATCGCGAGGGTCTCGAATTAGAAAGAAACCTCCAACGCGGAGTTCAAAGCATAAATTCGTCAGTACACCCTCGGCTGAAATTTTTTATGTTACCTATAATATTTATCACATGCATCGAAGATACTGACCAGGATCATCTACAGAAGAATAGAAAGAAAAGCAGAGGATTTCCTGGATGAAGATCAATTCGGATTCAGGGAAAGTACGGGTACAAGGGAAGCAATATTGGCCCTTAGGCTACTCATAGAAAAGAGAATGGAGAAGAACAAACCGACGTTCATTGAATTTGTGGATTTAGAGAAGGCTTTTGACAATGTGAATTGGGATTCAATGTTTGGAATTCTGAAGGGAATTGGAGTGTCCTAAAATGACCGAAGAATTATACACAGACTGTACAAAAACCAAGTAGCTGTGATTAAATCCGGACCCAGCTGTGAAGAGGCAAGAATAAGGAAAGGAGTGAGACAAGGCTGTGCACTGTCTCCCGTAATTTTTAATGTTTACATCGAGAGAGCCATTAATGAAATCAAAGAGAAGTCTTCTGGAGTGACTATCCACGGAGAAAAAATAAGCATGCTGCGATTCGCTGGTGACATAGCACTCATAGCAGAGACAGAGAGGGATCTGAACAAGACTCTATTAACCATGGAAAGGACAATGGCCAGATATCAGCTGAAGACAAATAAGAAGAAGACTAAGATACTGGTATGCAGCAAGAAAGAAGATGCCAAAACCTAGGAAAACAAAAACTTGAAGAGGTGAAAGAGTTCTGTTATCTCGGAAGCCGAGTAACCAACGATGGACGAAGCAAGAAAGAAATAGTTAGTAGAATAGCCCAGGCAAAGAGGGCATTCTATCAAAACAAGACTCTACTTACAGCAGGAAATACAAGCGTAGAAGTAAGGAAACAGTTCATCAGAATAGACATCTGGAGCATGTTTCTTTACGGCAGTGAAGCATGGACGATGACAGCAGCGGAGAAGAAAAGGGTAGAAGCATTTGAAATGTGGTGCTACAGAAGAATGCTGAAATTGAATGGATCGACCGATTAAGTAACGAGGAAGTGCTAAGAAGAGTAGGAGAAAAGAGAAGTCTGCTGAAAACTCTAAAAAGAAGAAGGGACAACTTAATCGGCCATATCTTGAAACACGATGGCCTGATGAAAACTATCGGCGAGGGAAAAGTGAACGGGAAGATTGGAAAAGACAGGCCTCGTATGAGATACATGGAACAGGTTGTGAAGGATGTAAAAGAGAAGAAGTACGTCACAATGAAAAGGTTGGCCGATAGAAGAATCGAGTGTAAAGCTACGTCAAACCAATCCTCGGATTGTTGACCAATGATGATGATGATGATCATATTTTTTTTAATATCCTCATTTGTAAAAATATATTGGCTCTCGAATGACTTTCGAATGGTTGAGAGGGGCAGGTTTGGTTTTCCCGTCTCAAAAGTTTGCCGACTCTTGCACTGCCAAAGGGCAAGGGTCGGTAATCAATTCCCTCTTGGGGTTCGCGTTGGTGTGGTGGTTAGATAACTAGCTCCCGAGGGCCCGGGTTCCATTCCCGGCAGTGGCAGATTTTTTTCAGCGGCAAACCGGCCCCTACTTAAGACCCTAGTGGAGGTCATTTCAGGTTTAGTACTCCGTCCGTCGGATGGGACGCTAACCTTACGTTACGTTACGCTTGTCGTTAAGAGTAGGCTAATACCAACACCGGGTCTCTCTCCACCCATTCTCCATTACCTGAAATGTTCCTACCATTACCCAATTACCCACCTATCCTATATTGCGCAAATGACCTCAGCTGTCGGTCGCCTCCCCTGAATAACTAACTAATTTCCTCTTATCCTGAAAATTAGTTTACTTGAAAATCAGTACATAACGAGCGAATGTTATTGTTTATGTATTAGTATTCTGCAACTTAAGTCAGGTTTCCATCATGGGCAATAAATTCTTCATACAAACTATATATCTTCTAGTTATCCTTCTTTAGCTCCACATACTTGTACTTCTTACTGTATCCAAACGACCCATCCTTCTCCCTCTACGCCGGCCCCGGTGGTGGCGGGGTAAATCCCTCGCCTGTCGATCCCAGGGTTGCGGGTTCGAATCCCGCCGGGGAGGATTTTCACTTTCCGGGGCATGGATATTTGTAATGTCCATCCTGTTCATTGGAAGAGAGGACTTGAGTCCTGAAATTCGTAGATTAAAATAAGACAAAAATAAATAAATAAAATACCCCACCTACCCAACATTCTTCCCTCAATCACGCCCTTCAAACACCCTCGCCCCTTTAAACCTGTTTCATCCACTCCCGCTGTCGTCTCCTAATTTCCTCAATCAAACTCCTTTCCTCTCCTACCCCTTCTAGCACTTCCGTGTTCGTCTTCCTTTCTACCCACCTAACCTAATCTATCCATCTCCACACCCACATCTATAAATCCTAAGTACAATTTCTCCTACTTTTCTATAACTTCATGTTTCCGCGACACACAGTTCCACTCTCCATATCAGATATTCATAGTCTTTTCTTTACGTCCTTGCTCAAAGACCCTGTCATTAATTCTCTTCTACGAGCAAACACCTCTTTCCCCAGTATAATTCTCTTTCAAACTTCGATGCTGCTATACCGCTTTTCCTCTAACATACTGATCAGGTAGCTAAAATTATTTACCTGCTCTAGGTTCTGACCTCCTACGACTTATCTTCATTCCATACTTTTCACTCTGCTTTTGTAACACATCTAGTAATTTTTGTAAACCCTTTGCTGTCTGACTAGCGCTTCATCATCCGCGAACATTAGCTACTTTTCTGCCTTTACACCTGAATCAAGCTCATTCCACGCCTCTATCACCATTTTCTCCGAATATATGCTAAAAAGTACTCGTTACAACGGACAACCCTGTCCAATCCCAGCCCCTATCGCAGCCCATGCTCAAATTCTTGGTTGAAATCCTGTCCCTCCAGCCTACTCCCATTTTCCACAATATTTCCATTAGCTTTTCACAACTCGCTCTCTCGAACACCTTTTCGAAATCAACAAAACGTAAATACATTCTGATTATTTTTGGTTAAGCAAAGAACTTGGTAATCGGTTTGGATAATGCAAAGGACACAGAATTAGGAACCGAACTAATCCTCCTGTACACAAAATAGCTGAAATAGGTCCATCGAAGCGCATGGCAATTATGTTTCGGCCTCAGCGGGCTTTGGGTTTGAGTGAGTTTGGTACAACGACAATAATAATTAAATTAGCCTCCTCTATAAAATAAGCTTTTCTTCTGATGAGAATACAATGTAAGATATCTTGAAATCTTTCTATTTGATGGCTAAATACTAGCTACAAAATTCTGGAGCCAATAAAACAGGAACCTTGTTAGAAGTTCAACCGATTGAATATCATCCTTGAGGAAATTTTGTACCCGAATTTTGTCTGAGTTCACCGCCGAGCATTGAAGCGTAATCGTTTGATATTCAAGATTTCCGCCAGAAATATTTCGAATTAAATCGTTAAAACATTCTTCTTATTTATATTTATTTGTAAATATAATATGAACTACTATACGCTGATGAGTGAGATATTGACTTATGGTAAAGGGTAAGAGGAAATTTTTTAGTTTAATTTTTAGAGCGTATACAATGTCAATGTATTTTTCAATGTCTTTTAGATGCCCACGTAAGTCATTTAAAAATTTAGGAATTTAATGTCTGAGGCTTCTTAGTCCATTGAGGTTATAATATCTTGGTTTAATATATAGATTGGGATTCCTTAAATTGTGTCCATTGGCCAAAATCACATTATGGTTTATCCTTGCATATTAATAGTTTTAATTTATCACCAAATATTTAAATAATGTTCTTACAGGGAAAAAGTTCGAATATTTATATACAATATGATAATTATCAGTCTTAGTCATGTGCTTATATCCAGTCAAGATTACGATGTTGTCCTGTACGTGCTGAATCTGTTTTAAGTAACTATTTTCATCTTCCTACACAGTAATTACATACCTAAGATGAGAGTCTACAAGAGTCTAAACAACAGAATGTTCTTCTTAAATCATGATTGAGAATGTGGTATATCGACTGGATTTGAAATACTCTGAGCCTATCACGATTATCCAAATTAAATCGTTTTAATGATTAAATTAATATATTTCTATATTAATTTAATTATATTTAAAAAGTTCTATCTGTTGCCAAGATGATGAGCTGAAAGAACAGTTGAAGAGTAACAATAGTAAGAACGTTTTCACCTATCTGTAGGGTCTTCGCTAAAGACAAACGAATAGAAGAACACACTCGTTGAGGTCACCAACGCTACAGTTGCTTATTGATGGCTAAAATAACATGAAATAATACAAATTATGCGAAACCGATTTCCTTAATTATGCGTTCCTAACCTGTACAACCAGTTTCCGCATTTCAACGCAATTTTTCGGGAAATATTTCACGTGTTTTCGGATAATGCGATTCGGGTGAGTGCACGAATTATGTTGTCATTCAAGAGGCCATCGAACGGTGAGCACGGATGGGTCCGGGATGGGGTATCCAACTAAGAAACGCTCGCTCAAAATAAATGGGCCAGTCGCCCACGCGCTTTCACCCTCACGGCGGGCCTTCGATGCGGGGATATGGCGAGGGGAGAAATGGCCAGTCGGCGAGAAAGGCTGAACTTGATGCCATCGAGTTGATGTTCAGATCGATATTCAGAATGAAGCCTCGTCACAGCTTTGGCTTGCTCGGGGGGAAGGTCCTGAGCAGGTGCTAGCTGAGGAGACGAGGACGTGATGGTTGTGAACCACCTACCCACCTTGCTCCGTTTCCGCACAAACAAGAGTGTATATCAAACAGACTTTCGTACTCAAAATGTATTTTCCCATGGATGGAAATTTTTTCTTGCCATCGACATGCTACCAACTCTTCAAGTTGCAGAGGGCAACACTTTAAGTGTAGGACCACGGCCATAATTGAAAAAGGGGTGAACCGGTCAGGCAATGAGAGTGTTTTCTATTTTTTTCGAGCCAGCATCGTGCGTGGGAAAACACTGCTTCCATCGGCTGGCTTGTCCATCGACTTTTCTCAGTATCTTTTAGCAGTCTCACTGCCCCATTCAATTCTATAGTGTGTAGCAGGGTGTCAATTATAACCAATCATTCACTAGGGACATGCACCAATGAAAATTTACTACTTAATACGGGAAATGAGTAAGTGAGATGTGCACTAGGCACGTTCAACAACCTTTTTTGGAATTACGAGGGAATATAATAAGAGTAATTTTAATGCGCATACAAGGCCTTGTAATAGCTTAACGGGACTTTCCATTTCATCGGTAAAATTTCGATTCGGTCTGATTTTGCCGTATTCTTTGCATTCATCATTTTTATGGAACCCATTTGAAATGAAATTTCAAATTTTCTCATGTACTCATTCAAATGTTTGGTAGATTTCCAAGATTCCAACAAGATTTGGTAGATAACCAAATATTCATGCACCACTTTTCATGACAGAGCATGATATTTTAGATCTGACCTAGGAAACCGTTCATAACACTCAAAATTAGCAGATCTCTAGTCTCCATTGCCCAAATACCAGTCACCGAATCTTATTCAATTGTTTATCACTTAAATACATGTTATTCCAAAGGGAATTCCATCAGTTGCTTTATTCTGCAGCCATTCGAAAACTCCAAACATCGACAACGCCCAGTGAGTGAGTAAAAGCCTCAAAGATCAAATTGTTTGCACACAAATGTCCGAGCTTGCCGAGGTGGTGGATGCCATTGCTTTGGCTCAGTAATATAAGATATCATCTAAATAAGGCCTCTTCAGCTCATTCTTTTGGTTCCACCTCGAAAAATAGTGGCAATATAAAATCAATCAAATGTTGCAGCCTTTTTAAAAGAGATAAATATAGCACAATGATGAAATTCAACCTCATTCAAAACGTGCACGTATTTCAGGACATTTTTTCTCGCTGCAGTACTTTCGGGTCCATTATCGTTTTCATTGACGCTTATTTATTCGGCAAAATTTCTCCCGCGACCTTTCCTCCTTGGGTACAAGTCAACCCTCCGACTGAACTTCTCGAAATATCCCCTCTCTCGCCCCTCTTGGCGTCCACTTCAACTTTCCGGAACCGGATTGACCCACAGACTATTTAAAAGCCTCGGACCCCTCAGTCTTCATGCTCTTCTTCCAGGTTAGAACCTGTGCGTTGGGTGAGCAAGCTCTCAGGTTGTGGATTTGAGTGTGATGGCGAAGAGGCATTAAAGAACTACATTGATCTCTTACTTGCTCATTCATTTCTTGGTAATTCAAAAAAAGTTTAGATATGAATAGTTGCATGACTACGAATCTACCATTAAAAAAATTGTCACAGCTTTTTCAGAATTCAAAAACTCAAATCTTTTTTTTTCGAAATATTACTGTTGAAGGTCATCATACTAATATATGAAAATGAAGTGGTGTCTGTGTGTCTGCCAGCTTTATGTTACACATCTCCTCAAAAACTACTCAACCGATTGAGCTTAAATTTAGTAGGATTCTAGCGTATATACTAGAAGGTGCTATAGGCTATATAAAAAGATGCTCAGGGCCCGGGTTCGATTCCCAGCGACAATTACGTATTTAAATAGGTTTAAATGGACTTTTTCAATTTATTATAGCGCAAGAGTTTTTTCTTTCGCTCAGTAAATAACTAAACAGCCGATTTCTTTCATTCTTTCTGTATTTAATGGACAAATGTTTACAATTTCTTATTTTCTTAACCGATTTACTCCTTGTTCTCCATGTTTCTGCGCATTGTGTAATTTATGTTGAAATTTACTCTTTTTTCGGTTCCTTTCCGAGCGTTGCTAAGGTCTTTGCCATTGACGTCTCCGGTTCGTCATAGAGAGATGCCGTAAACGGCATTGTGCTTTTCGCGAGGGTATATGAAGGTACTGAAGGCATTGTAGGCTATTCGTGACGCAAGGTCAGCCATATTTTTGCTCACAAAGATACGTGCTGACTGCTAGCGCTATTCACGGATTTAGAAGGTTTGCATTCGGTTAAAATTAGGAGTACCTATTTAAATTAATGCTTCAGCGGTGTTCAAATTTTTGAATGTTTTTTGGTATTTCTTTACAGGTTTGTGCATTTAAACCGGCCAGGGGTAAGAAGAGAAGAGATGGAAAGCTTTCAAAATCGTCGTCGATGGAGATAGCTTGAGTTTTGAGATAGTTTAACAAAATTCAGGGAAAAAATTCAAATCCCAATAGAGCATAATGTCTCATTACGTATCCGTGGGATGTTCATTGATGCCATTGCAATGATGCTAAAAACATTCGTCCAAAAGCGATACCGTAAACAGCATTGTTCTGTTCGTGAAGATATTGAAAGGTACAAAAATATATATCGCAACTAATTCTTGGATCTAGATCGGCCATTTCATTCGGAAAAATCATACAGACTTACTCTTCGCGTTACACCCAGATCAAATAGGTTTGCATTCGGTAAAACTAAAAGTATTGAAATGAAAGTTTCAGCGAGGTTCAAAAGGTGAATATTTTATTGATTTATACCATATTACGAAGTGAACCACTTTCAAAATTGTTCTCTTTTGAGACACAAGAAAGTGATATAAAACTTAAATGAAGTCTAATAAAAAATAAGAGTAGAAAGATGAAAAAAACTGCAATGGTCAAATACACAGTAGAAGGTGTGAATATACGCAACCGAGCGACAAGTGCCTGGTTTAAGTAGGCTAATTCTGTACTAGACAACAAGAACAGAATTTACTCTAAGATATTGATAGGTAGGTACTTATAGAGGTATCGCAACTAATTCTTGAATCTAGATGGTCCATTTCATTCGGAAAATCACACGAGCTTACTTTTCGCGCTACTCCTAGATCAAGTAGGTTTGTATTCGGAAAAACTAAAAGTGTATTGTAAAATAGTTAAACGTCAAATATACAGTTGAAGGTTTAAATATATGCAACCGAGCGACAAGTATCTGGTTAATCTGTACTAGGTAATAAGAATAGAATTTACTCTAATGGGGAATATGCACTATTATTATAACTCTTTGAATGAGAAGTTTATTAGCTGAAATGTGCTTGGCGAAAATTTGCGGAAGAATTAAGTTGTGTTACAAAGATATCACTCTTTCAAAATTGTAACTTTTGGCAGCTTAAAAACACGTCAACGCATGACGTCACGGCACGGTATCACTATGCGTGTTGTTTATCTGTTTATGCGTGGAGGTAAGTTGTTAAATAAATACTTGGCGAAAACGTATGTACTTATCTCATGTGTTTAATGCAACACACGATTGTATTTCAATTTTTTATTTACGTAGTATGGATGGTAACGAACAAATTGTCCATAAATTATATAATGCCTGTATAGTGTCCAAGAATTTCTGCTACGTCTAAATAATTGCTGGATTTTTTAAGAAAAACGCCGCCATAAGGGAGTCAACCAAAGGAATTTGCCGGAAAGTGCTTTTTTAAGTATTTTTCCAGTCATCGTTTCGTTCGAGAAACGACTAAAAACCTCAAAACCTATTCGCTTCGCTTTCTTTTAAAAATAAATGAATGAATGTCTGTCTCCGTAGCAATATGGAACCTATGCCGTGCAGTGACGTCAGAAGGCGTTTCAGGCCACGTGACTTTCGTCAATTTTCGGGAACATTTTAATATCATTTAATCGTTGTGGTTGGCATAGAAAATTTTGGCTTACATATTTTAATTGGTGAGAAAATTTCGCATCCACTACATCATTAATCTTCGAGAATAAATTTCATGCATATTCCCCATTGGAATAAAATGCATTAACACGTATCCGTAACAAATTCATAGACGCCATTGTCATGAAGTTGGAGAATTGAGACAAACATTACATGCATAAAAGGTCAGAGAAAATAGTTTTTGCCGAAAAGGTGGGTGCTGCCATTCCCAAAAACGCAAATCTGGCCTCATTGCCAACAATAGACACACAGACATTCGTAAGCACCCTCCCCTCTAACCTACTTTGTATCTTCTGGCCTGAAAGTTCCAAAATAATATTCTTATTTTTGTAAATGCTTAGGTGAGTCCAGGATGTCATTGTATGTTTACATTGCTTTAAATTATATTTATGGTTCCGATAGTGACTTGAAGCCATAGCTAACTCCATAACACAAGTTTGTTAATATTTCTTCATGCAATTTGTAATTATTATATTTCTCCCTCCCGTTGAATTTTAACGGGCACCTTCAGGTAGTAGCAAATAAAATATTTTCAGAGGAAAGAGAAAAACTTATCTTTTTATAAAGGCACCGATAAAACATTCCTAGCAGACCTTTTTAGTCACTAGAAATAAATATGAACCAGAAACTAGCGTTATGGAATACAAATTGAAAAACAACCCTCCCAGTTAACTCGAGGTAATGGAAGGAATTTTCGATATGCGTAGGATGACTATTTCTGAAAGGCTATGCCATGTTATGCTATGTTATGTTATAGAAGGAAACAGTAATGGCTGTCTACGCAGTCCGTGTTGCTCTGCGATCAATCAATTAGTCACCCTCAGGAACTGATCAACCAAATGACGTTTCCATGCGAAAATCACTAAACGAAATCCAAACAATAGACAAAAATACCATAATGACTAAAGAGCCCTGACCCATCAGCCAGGCTCCGCACAAAAGAAGCCATTACATGGAAGCTCGGAAGATGAGAATTACATTACGGATATTAGACAGTAAAATTCTTTGCGATTTCCATAGCTATTTTCTTTAAATATCACCGTGTTTGAATATTAAAATTGCTAGCACGTCTGGCCTCTGTCCTCTTTTCGTCATGCAACATAGCAATCTCCTTTCTGCCTATCGGATTCAGCATCAATTTTCGCACGATCGTAAACCAAAAACAATGAATTTAGCGTGGGTACCCAGCAGATGGCGATGATCAGCCCTGCACTGGATTGTAATTTTTAGGGCTGTAGAGTCGTCACCCTGGCATTCCCATTTTTGGATTAATTCACGCAAATTTTCTTCGAGTTTTTTTTCTTCAGGTTACCATAGTTTCCAAATATCTTTATTCACTTAGTCGACAGACTGAAGCACCAAAATGGTGAATATGTAAATACAACATAAAAGAATCGAGAATTCACATATCGAGTAAAATAGGTAGACAAACGAAGTTAAAAGAGAAGACGGACGATGGAATTCATCTCACGAAGTCGAAAACATGACCAAAATATGTAGCTGTCATTCAAGTAATATTTCCTCCTTGGGCACAAGTCAACCCTCCAACTTAACTTCTCGAAATATCCTCTCTCTCGCCCCTCTTGGCGTCCACTTCAACTTTCCGGAACCGGATTGACCCAGAGACTATTTAAAAGCCGCACAAATAGTCAAAGTAAGGAATAAGTAGTTGAACAAGTATTTGAGAATATAGAAGAAAATGTAGGGATACACGAGGAAAAAGAACACTCAATGAGAGATCACTTAATATGATGTAGAGTTGGCACGCAACGTTTTATGAGAATTAATTACTTAATTACATGAAAGCGAGAGAGAGTAAAATAGGTTATGAAGATTAACTAATAACGGAAAGAAATAAAGCTGAGATATTTAATCTTCAGGATTTAGTCAAAAGTAAGACACTGCACCACAGACTCAATTCAAAGATATTCAGTCATCATACATCCGCAGAACGATAACAAGAAGTGTCAACACTATGGCGAGATATAGATTTAGGAACGGCATAATCCAATATAAGGATTCCACAGAGAAAAAATATTAATTTTCTCAGCGTCTTCCAATTCTTGAGTTTTTAAGGAGCTGATGAATACTGAAATAATTATGATTAATGAAAGGTAGCGGAATATTCAAAGGGAAAAATACGGAACAATGCAGCAATATCAGTTATGTACATTATGAACGGATATCGAAGTTTACCATTACTCAGTCGCTCAAATTTTGAACAAGATTATAGAATGGAAACAGTAAAATAGAGAAGAAATAATCTTTAAATAGGATTTCGAGAGCAGCAAGATGGCTCAAAACAACTTTCCGAAAGAAACTAGGAATCCACGAAGCATCGCGCATAAGATTAAATCGATGGAGGGACTTGAGACATGGAAGAAATATTTCAAAGCTACATTTTCTATATTAGCTCTGAAATTCTTTTACATCCTGATACTACGAAGGTATTAGAAAATATAAATGAGAAACAAGAAGGAAGATTGAAAACAAACTAAGTAGAAAATAACAAATGCATTTCAAAATACAAAAGAGAGAGGATACGTGTTGCAAGAGAAATATAATGGCAAGAATAAATCGAAGAGAAAGGTGGATATGGCATCTCTATAATAGAAGGTGTTGCAAGGAACTATAAAAAGAAAATTTGTACACATTAGTACAACTCCAACCACAATGTTAAATTGGAAGGTCGGCCTGGTCGGTGACGATAAAGCTCACCAAGCTAAAAGCCCAACGGTGTGTGAAATTCACAGTTAAGGCGAGGGGGGAACAATGCCTTTCCCCGAGCCGCTTGTGGTTTCTCAGAATGATCGGGTACCTAGGAAATCACAATGCTTTGATTTAACAGAATGCATCCAAAGAAACGTCTCCCAGACCTTTATCTGGGACATCCAACCAGTAGCTAAACGTACTAAGTATATACTGGATTACAAAGCCATCGTGTCCACCATAAGAAACAAGAAATTTTAAAATGGTCCAGAAGAGATTGGGGAAAGGTGAAGTGAATACGATATAATATATTCGGTTAGTAGAAGGGATTAGAAAAGGAATATGACTAACTTAGATTAGGGTAGGTTTCGTTATGTTGTACCACATAGAGAGATATCAGAGCACCACGTGAAATGAAAACGAAGACTACGTAGTTGGAATGCATAATAGGCATTTAGATTTTCAAATAATCTTGAGAAAATGGGCGACAGACATTTATGGGCTTACTTGAAGCTTAGCCAGAATCTTTTATGGGGGCGGTTTGAATCTCAGTATCAAAAGGGAAACTCAGAAGGAAAACAAAAAGTGATGGTTTTAATTTGACTCTAGACAGTATGAATCATTGGTAGAAGGCTGAAATGGGAATTTTTTGGAAGTCACTTTTGGTATTGTGGCTTATATATCCTCATTTTCCTCTGTCTATATAATATTAATGATACCATCAACTGTTTAGAGACATGAAAAGCACAATTTCCTAAAGCAAGTCTACTCCGTATGTCCTCAGTTAAATCATTATTGGGAGTGACCGTTGAACCTAGATACACAAATGAACTTACTCCCACAAAAAAGCAAATCCATTGCTATGTATCCAACAGCAATATTAGTTGGGTTTGTCCATAACGTAAGTCATTTAATCTTTTTTTATTGATAGGAAGCCCTAGATCCTTTACTTTCGGCTCAAGGCCTTGAATGAGATATTAAACTTAAGAAAAAAAATATATATTCGTGAAAAAAGAAAGATCACATTGAAATAAAAGCGGAAGGGAGAGCACGTAGAGGGATAACTTCACTGATTTTGGATACATTCTGGACGGAAATGGGTCAGGCACTATCATATTGGCCAGAGTAAAAGGAGATTCTACCAGTAAGAGATAAATACTGGCAGGACACTTCTAGAAATGAAGGGAAAATGTTGGTCTAGTATTTGTACGTCCATCACAGCATAATACGATCCCAAAACCTGGACTCTTAAGGCATAATTTGAGAGCTTGGAAATGTGAGATTCGAGAAGAATATATGTAAAGGATTGACCGATAATCTACTAAGAAATATTGAATGTAGTGCGCATTAAAAAATGTGGAAGAATATTTGGAGTGGCAAAGGAAAGTGGGTGGAGAATGGTGTATGAGGAGGTAAGGGGATGCTCAAGGTCATTTGAAGGATAGAATGTTGGGAAAGAGGAAGAAAGAGGACAAGCATTTTAGGTGTTTTAGGTATCATTTAGGGTGGTAGGATATGTTATCAGTTAGGACTTCATTACTGTCAAATATTTGCGAGCGAATCGCAAGAAAATGTTATAGCCTTCATGATCCGTCCTAAAACTACCTTCAGTTAGGTGAAAGCTAAAACTAACATAATAAAAGGAATGGGGGGGAAGGGCTAGTCTTAGGTATTAGGTGTTCCAACGACTGAGGTTATATCGATAAAAGTATATGAAATGAATGACATTAGGGGACATTCTAAGGTTTATTACTTTTTCAACCAAAATTTTCGAGCGGATAAAGAGAAGGAAACAAAATACCAGTTTAAAAGCCACGCGGATATATATCGAGTGGCGCCGATTTGGAAGCATTAAACCTGCCTCTGAAGACAAAAAATGTCTTCGCCCTACTTTTCTGAGAAATATGTATAAAGAACAAAAGAGAGAGGAACCACAGCTTGGCAATGTTGCGATCGATGACCTTCTCGCCCTTCTAGATAATATTTTGATTCCGCAAGAGAGCAGTGAATTGATGGACCTGTTTTGTCACGTTTATTGGGCAGCAAGAGAGACCATGGTTACCGCCACTACGCGAGAGCCATCTCATGGACTTCACGTAAACTAAATGCCGCATCAATATTACTCTTCCCAAAGCCGAGGCAGGGCAACAGGAAGAGAGAAATTCATTCCCGAAATACAAACTTCATCTTTTCCAATGGAGTCCCTTTGTCTGCCACGACTCTTTCCACCACCGCCTCCAGAAAGGGAAGCAACTCTGCTTGAGCCAATCGTTTTGCTTCCCCAATCAACGTTAAGCCTATGCAAGTTTTTTTTGCGGGTAGGATCTATATGTGAATAATGTACGATAACGAAGCTATTTTTGACTACATAAGGTCTATCAGGACAGGGTCGCAAGAACGGTTGCAATGGATATTGAAAATGAAACGCAAATGAAGTTTCAAATTGATTCAGAATAGTACCGGGTAAAATATCTATCTCTAGGAGAAAAAGGAAGCAACACGGTATCATATAAAAAGTGTACACCATCAACCTTCCAATTCACTTTACACGATGAAACATGCACAGCAATATCGAACTAAGAAGTGTTTTTTTAATACTTAATTCGAGGCTCCTAGCACTAACTATGATACTATAAAAAGGTGTCAACTGAGATCAATGAAATAGTTTGTCATAATTTGTAAAATATTTTTCATTGAAAGTTTAACGAAACAATATCTCTACCATTTCCACAAACATAATTTCTCATCGACCACGATTTAGTTAGAGAGCAAAATCATCAGTTGAAAATCAGGTATTTTTATGACCTCATGCTGATGGTTGTCTAACTAAAAATAGCATAACATAATTTATTCTTAATTCGATCCGTCCAATTCAGTACTCACGTCTCATACTGAATACAAATACTGTTTAAAAAGGAGATAATTCACTTAAAGGAATAACTGGAGAGGAAATAGGTAACTTTCTCCTTGCGAAATGCGGGGAAAGTATTGTTTCCGCGAAAAAATAGAGCTAAAGGAAAAGCATGCCGCTACTATTTTCTCGAAGACTCCGCGTAAGTAGGAATATATGAGCGTGGGTGCGTATTTTTCCGTTTGCGGATACATCTTCTATTGCGCCAAAGTTCGGTCACACAAATGACATTCATTACCCATTTATGAAAGAGAAAAATATACGATATTTGAACAAATACTATCCAATCACAGACTTCACCGGTGGTACGTTATAGTTCTTTTCCACACGCGTTTTTCAATTTAAATTTTTCTGATAATTCCCTTCTTTTGAGCAATGAATATCTTCAGCGCCTTAAGCCCTAAACTGAGTTGTGGTTCCAGTAGTAAGGTTTGAAATAAGTAATATTTCTAAATCCCGTACTCAAAAAGGTTACGTAAATCCGAAAATTTCAAATCGACATAGATTCAAGTTTTTTAAACATATCTGTGGGATTAAAATTTGGGCAATTTGCCCAAAAATAGAAAGATACGTTGAGCTCTAAGGCTTGAAGTATAGGAAGAAATCCATCCTTCAACAGCAACACTGGTACAATCAATTTCCACACTTTCTTGCATCACCGCCGACCAAGGTTTCAGCACATTATGCAATCATCACCCTGATGATGGCACTACATGCTGAAACCTTGGTCGGAGGTAGTGAATAAGAGTGAGGGAATCGTAGGTACCGGTATTTTTATTCTAAGATGGATATCCATTGTTTCCATAAAGTTAGCGCCGATTCACTTTTGTAAAAGTAAAAACTCTAGATCAAAAATAAGGCTTATGCACCAATCGTTTGAATGGACTAAAATGTACAGCTTGGTAGTATTCAATTTGGGGATTGGGTTGGTGTGGTGGCTAGAGTACTGGCCTCCCATCCCGAGAGCCCGGGTTTTTTTCCGCCACTACCGGGGATTCCCGGTAGTGGCGGATTTTTCAGTGGAAGACCGGTCCTCACTTGAGTGCAGTAGTGGAGGGCATTTTAAGTTCAGTACTCCGTCCGTCCGATGGGATGTTAAGCCTTGGCACCATGTTAAGAGTAGGCTAATGCCGACGCCGAGTTTTCTTCACCCTCACTCCGTTTCCTGAAAACTCCTACCATTACCCAATTACCCACCTATCTTAAATGGCACAAATGATCTAAGCTGTCGGTCACCTCCCCTGAATTAACCATAACCAATATTCGATTTAACTTCAAAATTAAATCCTCGTCACGGATGAAAACATCCCACAAATAGCGATACGACCAAATAAACATTGTGAAACACACCTTCTGCTGACGTTTTCGGAAAAATTAACTCCATACCACACCACTAGGGCCACTGGTTATATATTTGCTCGACCTAATAGCAGATCCTTCAAGTAATATAATGGAGAAGAGAGAAACGCTATAAATTGGATAATTCGTTCACTCACTCAACTGCCGTTTACGGTAATTTACCAATGCCGGGAGCAACAACAGACACCACTTATAGTCGTCTTTTCGGAGTGTATTGGGAACTGCAGAAAGGAGACGATATTAATGGATCCCAGAAACATTAGATTTGCGTGGAATTCTATTTCTCACCCGGGAACTAGGGAAAAAACCAGATACCCTTTCCCACACTCACTCTTTCCCACTACGGAGAGGTGATGGAAAATAAACAAAACGTTAGAAACCAGATCTTCAGTCTAACGTAAGTTAAATAAAACACATAATACAGCCAATTTAAGTGTCCGAATCACTGTGACCAGAGACTTAAGCTTTTAATGGCAATATGGTGATGCATTAGGCTCCATGCCTGGTTAAATGTTTTTATGACATGAGAATTGACGTAATTATGGAATTTCACTACTATTATCAATAAATATACATTACTAATTTATTTCACTATGTATAAACTATCTATAGCCATGGCATGATATAAACTGCCGGTTATCTCTGGCCAAACAATTTAAAACCAGCTCAAAAGAGCTGCGGAAACGGCGTTGCTGTTTCCTTGTGTACATCTCCTTTGTTGTGATTCAATATCCTATTTTAATAGATAATTAGAAGCTACTAATCATATCAGAAAGCATAGATATTAAGAATCTGATAAGCAGGAATAACGGAGAGAGATCCATTCTTCTTCAAGAATAGGATCCATGAAAAAGTACCTACTTAAAAAAAATTATATGCTCGTTTAGACTTTTTAATTTGTTATAATGTAGGTGTCCCGGTACGAACCTTTCAGGATATCTGTTTCAGAATATTTATTAGTAAAAAAAATAGGGTAACGCCGTAAGCAAGTGAGAGCTCAATACTAAATTACCATTTTTACAATGGAAAAACTAAATTTAGAAATCAGCATACGCAGCATGTTTCCCGGAGTATTCTCCATAAATACTGATTCCGAAGCACTGCTATTTTAGCATTTGACCTATTTTTTCTTTCCAGCCTTGCCATTTAAAAATCTATTTCTTCTGTCGGCTTTCCAGATTTAGACAAGTGGCCTGCTCTGGCGGCACCATCGTTTCGTCAGACAGCTAACTTCTTCGTCCTGAAGGTTTATATTCCAAAGTTTTAAAAAAGAATCCTTCCTCAAGACATGTTTTTTTCCTCCCCTTTTTTAGTTTTCTGCTATTTCTGTCGTTACTGCACTTGAGTGCACTGCATCTTGTCTGATAGCTTCATTTCTGTTATACTCTAACCGTGAACAACCTTAAATGGTAAAGCCAATTTAAAATACTCCTCGCCATGCACCTAATGGAAAAACCTTGAATTCGAAAATATATACATGTTTTTCCTACATAATTGCACTTTGTACTGTTCCTGTCTAAACGTAACCATATATTCCAATGGGATAAAATTACAAGACTATCCTCCTCCACGTACAGAAATGAGTCCAACTGCAACTCTTCCACCCATCCATGAACAGGGTTGAAATATTCCGGGCAATGAATTCACACATCTCTGCGCACCTGCGATTGAGACAATTTGCTGAGGGGGCGGGGAAAATTAGATTTTATCACAAAAATTGAATGAAATAATTCAATATAATTCAATTAAACAATTCAAATCAACACAAATAAGTCCAAAAAGCGCTATACTTATTTACAAAGTTCATGATAAATGCCTATCTTCAGGACATCTAAATCGTCCCCATGTTCATTCACCATAATATTAATAAGGGGTCGTTCACACAACTACTCTTCTAAATTGATGCCAGCCGTATTCCTCAGACCTGAGTAATGACCCGCAGGTGACGTACTAAAGCCTTCTCCTGGGCCATGACTGTTACGTACAGTCTGGTTGCCAGGCTTCAGGAAAATCTTATGCACAAATAATAATCTTACAGCTTACATGGGTCTTAATCCTAACGAACGACCAGATCTGCCCAAAAGACTATAAATATTATTGGGTAGTTGTATACCGAAGCATTAGACGCTCCACTGGCGAAGGACATAGATCAGCGTATAATACAAATCTTGCACTCTAAATGCGAGATTCGAACCCGCAATTATTCGGTTGCCAGGCCGGCACATTGACGATCTACCCACCACGCCTGCCTAAACTCACAGAGAGATTTTCCAGCGTAACCGACGTGTAACTAATTGAATAACCACTCCACTCTAAAAAAATTCCATTGCACGATGTATATAAATATGTTGCACTTGAACATAGTTCCTCCCCTCCACTTGGGCTCTGTCTTCTTCCTCGGGCTCAGTTGCTGGTAGATCCATCTTTTAGAAAGTCTGAAATGTTCACAATCTAACATGTGTTTCGAACTTTAAAATTAGTGGATGAACTGAATGCTCGTTTATCACCTTTATTCAGGTACTTTATCCTATGTGACTGGTCAACACCATTTATGACACAAAGAATGTGATAGGTGTCCTTACCTAAGTTGTTGGGACTGAATTCAAAGGTGAAATCAGTATTTCCCATTGGGCTCAGTTTTCTTGTGACACGCTACTGCATTTTTTTCTAAATCCCTTGAAAAGGCCGAAGATTGCTTATTCTGCAATAGCTGATTTACTTGTTCTGTAGTTCTGTTCTGTTTGTTCTTATCGTTGAAAAAATGTCAGAATATGTACGTTCAATTCTAATACATACCCGTAAAGCCATAAACCAACTTCCACTTTCATCAGACCAATTCGTAGATGAGGGCGGTAGTAAAATTGCCGAAGAATCGACGGATCATACAACAGACTTATTTCTGTTCGACAAAAATAGCTGGAATCACTTTAAAAATAATGCATGCTGTAGAGTAAACAACTGTTTCATCTGCTATGAGGCCTGAATGTCACAATTCAGAAAAGTCCCTCAAAATATGGCACTGACTGATGATGAATTAGGCGACAAATACGGAGAAGAGACAGAAGGGAGGGATGAAGGAACTCTTTACCATGACACAACATTTCAAGAGTCCTGTTCGTCCCAGGAGCCACACCTTTTACCACAAGGGTGGCTCAGTGATCTTCTGTGTGATTTTAAGTTTAAAAATGACATTAGCGTAGACATTTAGTTTAAAAACGACAGTTTGAACTTTTAGATTCTCGGTTGAAAGGACGTATTAGCCTAGTTGGCAATACGAAATTCGATGATTTTCGTGACTACCGCATAGCATAATCAGACTATGTTTCCCACGAAGGTAACCTATTTTTTTGTAACGATGAATCATTCGTTACGGAGACACTTGGTAATAGGCACAGAGTACAATAAATGGTGTATGATCATTAATTCAAGTCAAGTTACTCTAAACGTATTCCATCTACACAATGGAACAAAATTTCAATTTGTACCTATTGCTCAGGCAGTTAACCTAAAGGAGACATACAGAAACTTGAAACTGCTTTTGTGCCCTTATTGAATATAAAAATACAAATAGAACATACGAGGGTAACTCAAAGTACTTGCAATTCTGCTTGGCATGCAGCTCGGTTACAAAAAGCAGAGTTTCTTATGCGATGGGACATCAGAGACAGGAAAAAACATTATTCTGGAAAATATGGCCTATTTGCAATGCACTATAGTGCGGACAGTAGAATGTGGCCAGCACTGCTCTTGTTGACTCGAACACTTTGTATCTACCTCCACTCCATATTTATTTGAGACACATCTAAAATTTTGAGAAGGCATTCTACAAATCAACTTGTAGATTAGTGCGCTTACACCAGAAATTCCCTAAGGTCAGCGATGCCAAAATGAAGGAAAGAATAATCGTAGGACCACAAATTAAAGAATTACTGGATGATAACAATGACGTTGAACTGTTAATTGATGTTGAAAAGTGAAATGGGTTTTACGAGAGTTAGCTTTTAGCTATCACAACGCCGAGAACTATTACAAAATTGTAGGTACATGAACGCCTGAGATCATTCCACCGTATGGGATATAACATGTGACTGAGACTATTTCAAAAACTATCACTTGGACTAATTCCCAATTAAACTTGGCGCCGTTAGCAATGAGCATGGTGAACCTTATCATCAGGATATTTCACAAATGGAAAAGTGGTAGGTATCAAGGAATATGGAGTGCTACAATGCTGTCCGACTACTGCTGTAAGTGACGTTCCTGTGAAAAACTACGGAGGGAATTGGGAAGGAAATATTTTTAGGCATGTTTTCCTAACTTCAAATTACTTATATACTATTTATTTGTTTTATTCTTTTGTATGCTGATACATTTTTTAAATATTTTATGTTTGAATTTAACACCTTCCATCGCACATGGATGTAGTTCGGAAGTTCACCTCTTATACTCGGGTATCCTTGTGGGGAAACGCCCCTCTTCGCCTTTTGTTTCATCTAACATAAGCGATGTTTTTCCTATATACCCATAGTATTGTAAGGCCATCACGTGCGTGGTTTGGGCTGGTGATGAATGATCTCGAAGAAATGGTTTTTTTTTTAATTTCATGGGCCCTGGCTCGCCGGCCCTGAGCCAATGTAATCCATGGAGGGAAAATTGTACCAGCTTTATAAGCGTAGATCATGGCCATTATCTTAAACTTTGATTCGTTATTCTACGACAATTAGGATGGGAGCGGTATAGTATTTTTCACAAACTGAATATAAATTGAGCGATCTGGGATTTCTGGGTTTTCTCTGGTGTCTTTAGGAATGAATACCGATGGGGAAAAACTTTACATATGTAAATTCGTCATAAATATTCTACTAAATCTAAAAGTTCTAAAGACGCCGAGTATTATGCTGGCTTGTTCGTAAAATATTCTCGGGCTCTCCACCAGTTTCAATTATTCATGCTTTCCGACGTTTCAAATGACGACTCGTCACTCATTCTCAAGTCAAGAATGTCGCAAATCTTAAATTTCGGCCACTTTTAATACCCAGACTTTAGCTCTTGCTATTGTTCGAAAAACAATTTTTTTACTGCGGAGACCGGTGATCAACGGCTTAGCTCTTGAACTTCTTATTCTTCGCAAAATGGGATTCCAGGTATTGCTGATATTATACCTGAAATCGCGACTGAAATTCTTCTTCTTCTCCCCGATTTCGATAGCTTTTTTTATTTAGTCGATCCCAAAAGCTTCCTGAACCCCACAGGAGTTTCTTGTCTTCCCATTTAATCATAATGTCCAAATTTATGCTGTGTTCGACTACCACCGATTTCTCAGGTGGGATGCAGTTTTAAATAATTGGGCGTATATGTTGATACAAATGGTGATGATCTGATCTTGGAACAGCAATAAAAGCAATATTCGACGGCTGCGCAAGAAAATAGGAGTAGTCCATTTCGGGATGGGACAAAACGCTCAGCTTTTAAGGCTCTTCTTCTGCAAGTTATCCCACTAAGAAGTCGAGGTAGATGTCCAAAAGCCAAGTATGCTTTCTCTTCTTTAAGGAAGCCCCAATTTTTCTAATGTGCCTATTATGTCATTGAATTTTTCCCAAGAAAAAATAAGGAAAAAGGATAATTGATCCGTTTACAGACGCATAACGCGGAAATGAAGTTAAATCATTATTTGGTGACTGAGATGCCCGCAACGTATCATACATGCATTGAAACCTACGATTATTCAGTAATTTCGTAATATTTTCTTATTTTAAGGATTCGTTTCTGTAGAACTCACAGAAAATGTGTAGAAAAAATTCTTGAAAACATTCTGACGTAATTGCATCGAGCTGCGCGTGGGTGGTACCGCATTTCATTTGGAGGTGAGATCACATATTGTGGTAAAGTCAATAAAGTGGAATTCCAAATTGCCACGAGGTGGATGAACCCATTTAATTCCATATAAGTCATTTCTAATTTTACTTCGTTAAGTTAATCCAGAACGTATTGAATTGATTGAATTTTCCATTTAGCGTTTGAGTCGTGTGAAGCGTTCGCATGGATCAGGGGTCGGAAAACTACGGCTCGCGAGCCACATGCGGCTCTTTGGGTACACACGTGTACATGTGGATTTGAAGTAATTTGAAATGGACATCATAATTTCATTAATGAAAGACGAAGTTGGTATCGTATTGTAATTAAAAGAAACTAGTTACAAAAAAAACGTGCAGACACATTCTCTGGAAGTGTAAACGTATAGCTCACACTGGTTAAAACCATTGAGAATAAGTTTTATGTTGAGTTTATTCACTTTAATTAATGAGTAGTTAATGACGTTTTCTTATCTTATTATTAATGTAACTTTTATAAGATAAACTATTTTCATAGGTCGAGAATACCTTATAAAATGTTCTGAGGGACTTGTTATAGATGATAAACAATAACTAATTGTAAGACATGTTTGTATCCCAATGGCTTTTTACGCATTAAGTCCATTCGGAGTGGTTCCTCACCATCCTGTAGGCAACATCCATCTTTTCATGGGTGAGGATGTTTTGTACACCTTCACATAGATCATTCCTCCACATTTCTCTTGCTTTTCTCGCTTTACGACATATTGCATTCCTTAATATTTTTTAGCAAAGTTAACCTTATTCAGTTTTCGCATTTTTGTAGTTACTTATCTCTTCAATCAGTTCTCAGACTTTCTCTGTGATCTATGATTTCATGTTGACAGCTTTTTTTCTCCTGAGAATTTATTTTGCGGCCTGTTGTAGTCCGTTTTTAATATTTTTACATCTCTCTTCCACTGATTTCACAGCCACGCACTCTTTCAATTGGTATTCCACTACCTTCTGAAAGGTCAACCGATGTCGAGTCTCCTTCGATTATTCTACTTGCCATATGTTCATATTTGTTTTCTTCAATTAATTGAATTTCAAGTGGAATTTCATCAACAATAGTTGTGGTCACTGTCGACATCTGCCCCCGTATAACCTTCGCCATGTTCCTGAATTTCTGTTTCACTCAAATGAAGTCGATTATAAATCTTCTTCTTCTATCTCCTGGCATGTATATATTCTTCGGTTGTGATTTTTAAACATATGCTTGCCACCACTCACCTGTGCTACGTGAAAAATTCCAGCATCTTTTCTCCTCTCGTGTTCCGATTTCCCAAGTCATATTGATATCCCTCTTAAATGCTACATATCTTTTACCTACCCTAATGCACTGCAAACCCCTCTTTGTTTCCTTACACTTCCTCCAGCTCCCACCAGTCAAGTTCTTGGGGGTCATAGGAACGAATAGGTTCTTAGTCCATTGAAAATTTACACTTAAATGTTATGATTCCGGAATTATTTTTCATGATTACCTAAATCATTGTACTGTTTCTAGTTTCATGCTATATTTTCTGTGACGCATAATACAGACACCGTTTTATTTTTACTCCACACCGGTATGTGTGATAATTGGAGTGCTAATCTACCAGTGCGATTGCCCGAATTCAAATCCCGTTGAAGCAACTTCTGTTCTTTGACCCAACTTGAATGGTGAGTGGAGATCAAATTAAGCTCAATACTCGTTCGCAGGATAGGTCGTTAAACCGTGGACTTCTTGTCGTCTATCGTAAGGAGTGGACTATTGTCGTCGCTGGTTTTATCTCTATTCTCCCTCCGTCCTCTGAAAAACTACCTCCATCTAATCGTTCACCTATTCTAAACAATGCAAATGACATAAGTCGGTCACCTTCCTCGAGTAACTACGGATGCAATATTTCGGACTCGCGCATATCCTGTAGCATATGCAGCCATTGCAACTGATTATTACAACGAAAGCCTAACTTTCCATCATGGCGGGTTTCGCCGCGTTATTTATGATGAATAGACAAAATATTTTGACGTATACGCCCGGTTTTATGATACCAGTTCAATTTTAACTGAAAGTTGATATTTGACATGGACGTCACGCTAAAGAGGTGATTATGCAAAGTTCAGGGACTTCAAATCAAACATAACCATCGGTTAGTAAACGAGAGTGTTGACGTCGAAAGGGAGTACCCACTGCAGTTTCCACTTATTATAGCGAAAATATTAACTTAGAGAGAATTAAAACTGACAGCGATATCACCTACCTTATCATATTAACATACCTTCTTCCGGGAGTGAAGAATATAGCACAGTTACGGATTATTTACCACATAATTGTATGTAAATACGTAACAACTTACATCAGTTATTAGAGTTACGCCCCTTCATTGAATTCCTCTATTGGCATCGAATGAGGGGCCAACACCAGCAGCATACCACATAGTAAAATAAAGAAAAAAAGGCTCTAAACTTTAAATCAAATACCTACGTGAAAACATCGCGAAAGAAAACTGGCAATTTTCCACAAGAATAAAGATATTTAATTTGACCGGTTTCGGTGTACAACACCATATTCAGCCTGAAACAACTACCTTTATACGTGAAAACATAATTAGCAAGAAATTTAAGCAATACCAGCCGCTGGTGGATATGCCACATAATAAGAGTCATTCCAACCCGCGTCATAGTACTCAAAATAAATATGCGTAAGTGACAGCGGAATTGATATCCTGGAATGGCATATCAAGCAATCTTCTCTTTCTCATGCACGGAAACTGCGTACAGGTGGAAAAGAGTTCATCACCATCATTCAATCCTTATATAGGTTTGACGAACTTCTCCGTACGATTCTCTTATAGGGCAACTTCTTCATAATTTAATTAGTCTTTTCCACTAGATCCTTCAATATTTGTTTCAAACATGTCATATGAAGCCTTTCTCAATCTTCCCGTCTATTTTTTCCTCAACTGCTGTCTTCATACCACGTCTCAAGACATGGACGACTAGGTTGTCCCCATGTCCTTTCAAAAATTTACAGAAGATATCTCATTTCTCCCACTCTTCTTCGAACTTCTTTTGTTATTCGGATTATCCATTTTGTCTCCGACTTCATTCTGTGGCATAAATATTCCGGAAAAGATCAATTATATTTCAGGATGTATTGATAGTAGATTAGAAACTTGTAGTTCAAGATTCCATTGACTTTAGATTCATATTACCCGTTTATCTACATAAATGTACCTTAAATAGAGCCTGCATTTCCGAAAAAGTGAATGAAGTCGATGAGAAAGGACATTTATACCCCATCCCGCATATAAATACGCTCGTTTACGACATGCAGCACCCGAGAAACGGAGTGAGAGATAGTTCCCACAGCGTGAGTGCTTGGCGATGAGAGTTCAAAGCGAGCAGGGAGGTAGCCAGCCAGCACAGTACCGTCGTTCATCCTCCCTCCCCTTCGACCCTCGCGTGAGGCAACAAGTGCGGGTCAGCACGTAGAAGTTGGCCAGGGCGGAAGGGGAGACGGGAAAGGACGACGCGGAGGGGCGAGAGGTGGGCGGGCGGTAGGGCCACACCCTGCGCTCGATCCACATCCTCGACACGAACCTGGCAGACCAATGCGCCTCTCAGGTGAGGAGGATTCGCGTCGGACAATCGCACCACACTCTTCCCCGTGGAAAGCCGAGGAGCGGTGTAGTAGGGATGGGGGAAGGGATGAACCATTTGAAGCCTCGGTTTAAGGTAACGATGGGCATCCGTTGCAACTGAACTGAAATCTCGTGTGAACGCAACCAACACTATGAAGATGATCATCGAGCTCTGCGGTGAATCAGTCATAAGGGAGGCATATAGTCATGATTCACGTAGCTCGCACATTAACCGCGTTCAATTTCTACGCAAAGAGCAAATGGAATACTGAAACTCCAGCGATGCGCGAAGCTTTGCAATATTATATACACGGCCCGAATAAGATTATATCAATCGTTGCAGAAACAGGTATAAGGGCGAAAATATGAAAGTATAGGATGAGAACCAAGGAAAATGTATTAAATTCTTAAATTATCAGTGGCAGCCTCCAATTTAAATCACCTCCTCCAGAGAGAGATGTGGCAAATATCAAACACTAAGAGAATAGCACTTCATTTTGTTGATATAAAAAATTATCCCTAAACACTTAAAAATTGCTCAAGTAATATCTGCCTTTCATTAAAATACTCAGCCTTCAATTTAAGAATGATTGCGCTGCAACAGTTCTACTCAGAATGAAATTTAAGTTGTTTTCTTTAGAGTCATAAAGGAGATTTTTCATCATCATTTTGCTCAGTAACTCAGTCACGATTCTCTCCACTCGTGTGTACGAAAATCCTCAAAGTTCATTTTAGATTTCCTATTCATAAAGGTCTTCGCTTGTTTGCTATTTGATTTTTATTTTGAAAGGTGTAATTCCTACTCAAGATTTATATCTACCGTTGCGTTGTGATTTTTCCTAATAGGTATATTATGCGATTGCGCTAGAAACCAATAAACTGAAATTGATACATCTTCTCGAAAATGTAAATAAATCATATTCATCAGGCACTATAGATATTGATGGCCGAGTTGTATGACGTTGCAAAAATGAAATCGAATACATACGAAACTCCAAAATATCAAGCAGTCCTAAAGTCATTCGTGAAACAACTACTATAATAACGTTCCCTTCACGAATCAACAGAATTTCCCATCAATCATTTCAGAGGAATCGCATGTATTGTAGCGTAAGCCACAGGAATAGTTTTGTAGTAGTGGTTATTATTTCCACTAATGAATGAAAAGAATATGGTTAGAAGGAGCCTTCAATCTCATGGTTTTAAGTACTAGTACGAATGTAATGAGATCAAGAACACAAGATATCCGGTAGTGACATTATCAAAATGTACGTTCCAATTCTTACCATAAGGAGTAGACAATTGAAAAACGTTGGGTGAAACGTTTTTGGGGGTAGCGAAATCATAGCGAACCTGTAATTTATCTATCTTTTACGATAAAAAAACACCAGGACCACCTACACCCTCCTGTCACGAATTACTAGTTGGCCACCTTATATCACCAATCTGAATGGCTGTGAATACTTGAGCTGTACCATAGTCCGAGTGATAACAGCTGAAATATGAGTTTATTTGATCACGGAAGCATTACGAATATAATGAGATCTTTCCTTTCCTTCATTTTTCCTTTTCGTATTTTGAAACTAAAAGCTACGAGCTACAGCGTTTCCTTCCTACATTTTTCCTTTTTCGAATGAATCCTTGAATCCAAGTGACCACATAATCAATTGGATCTCCTATATTAACGCCTATCCCATAATTATATGCTGGCAATTGCCCGCGTTACCATAAGAGTCATAAGAAACGGAGGAAACATACGACGGAAGCTCAAAGTGAAGCAATAATTTAGCGTGAATATTTAGGAAGTGCCCAAAAACAACGCACTGGCCCAATACAGCATATCGAAGTTTTCAACTGCATGTCGAAGAGTTATGGGTTTAAATGCGGGAGGTGCATAACTAAACTGGAGCAATAAAATCCATCGTGAGACGCAACTTGGTGGAGAATGACATGTTCCTTTACCTACCATTCGAGAATATTACTCTAAACGAGGCGAACTATAGCGTTTCCCACACAAGCAAATATAAGTTAATTTACCGCACAGGTGATTGATACCAGACTTATTAGGAGTGTAGAGTAAAAAAATACAGAACAGTCGTTTCCTTTTTCCTTTCATGAATATATTAGTAAATTAAACTTTTCGGGGCATGCTCTTAGAATGTCACTTTGAATCTTATACCATAACCCAATTATGGGTAGGAACATTTTTCCGCAGAGGGCAGTTTCAAATGCACGGAACATGACATTCCTTTCTTTTCACCCTGATTACACGATGTGTAATCAGGGTGATACTTATCTCGACAAGAATATTTTAGATTCAATGCTGGAAAATTTAATCCAATCGTGCCGTCATTCATTTACCTCAACTCAGTGGAACGGATTGTATCCGTAATTAAGAAAAGATATGTATCAAGGCGTACATTTAATGAGATAAAAAGTTGCCGCACAGATATTTCCAGTTTAAGACTTGTATTATTTGAAGCAATATTATTTTCTTTCTCCCTTATTAATGGTTAAAGGCTCTCGTGGTTTACTTCCCGGAATGAGAGGCAGAGCAAATCTGCCTCGAATCGTTTTCGTTGCTCCGTTGGCCTCGCTGCAAAAAATATTGGCCACCCCTGCCAGAAGATATCGGGATCCTTTTAACGACTCGTGCTCTTACCAAGCCCCTCGAGACCATCTCACTCAACCTCCGCCCACCGCAACACGACCCGGAGCAACCCAGCTCCTAATCCACTTCCCATCCCTCCCAGCCCTCCTTTTCTTCTCCTTCGACCCCCTCCTCGCCTCCCTCCCACATCACCCTCGCCTTTCTTCCGCCCTCCCTTCCCCGTCCTCCCCCACAATTACGCCCTCATCATACATTCTTCCTCCACCTTACCGACCTTACCTCCTCCTTCCTCCTCCCCCCAACCTCACCACATTCCCCTTCTCGTGCATCCCCCTTTTCTTCGCCCCACGCGGATCTACTCTCGCCCCGGCCCATTGGCCCACGAGTCCAAGTGTCGCCCGCTCCCATTGGCGGACGCGGGCCTCCAAGGGCACCGGCGAAAAGAGAACATGCTCTCCTGGAGGACAAGAGCAGGCGGGCCGGCAGCATCCGTGTGATCGGCGGAGGGCGAGGTGCGGTAACGGGCTTGCGCGGGTCCGCACCGTAATTTACGGCGGACGAAGAGGCCGATCCGATTCCGCGACGGCGGCGGCTGCTGCCGGGTGGGGGTGGCAGGGGAGGGGTGGGGGGCGGCAGCAGTGGGAGGGGAAGCAACGTCAGGAGGGAGAGCCTCTCGCCGAGACGAATAACGCGCGGCCGTGCATGGGATCCGATCCGGGACATCTTTTCGGCGAGCGAATCGCCGACTCCGAGGCATGTCGGTCGCGACGGAGAGGATTATCCCGAAGTTTTCGATCGCCGCGTTCTCGAATCTCGCATTTATGTGGCCGGGACTCGATTGGCGATGCCTGAACCAATATCTTCCAGGTGTCACCTCCCCGACGCCGGGGTTGACCTCTCGACCGGAGAGCGACGCTTGGGCCATCGTGGCAGCACTACTTCTCCTCAAGTGGATCGCCTTGCGAGTCACGATGGACGCATCTGCTGCGATCCATGCGTCGCTGGAGTGAGCCTCGGAGTTTCCAATTTATTTGGGCGGTGACAGAGGCTTCCCCCTTCCAATTACGCGGGGACTATTCGACGATTGCTTTTAAGAACGACTCAGAGTTACCAAAGTTAGAATATTCATTATTCCCTGAAATCAGTTAATGTAGTCTCAATTGAAAAGAACTTCCACCATCGTTAACCACTATCGTTTTCAGTGACCAGATTTCAGCATAACTTCAGCGTCTGGAGCTTCTCAGGAGGACGATTATTAGCGTTTACAGCAAAAATCACGGTGACCATAGTTGATTTAGAATTCATAGACGGCTGCAACGTGGTGTAATAGAGAACAAGTGGAATCGCCACGAAGATGGTACCGAGCGACCAATGTACGCAGACCACGAATGGAAGTCACTCTTTGTTACAGGTCAGGACCATCTAAATCACTTTTCTCACGTTTCTCCCGAAGCAACCGCCACGATCGAGGCCGCAGTGGCCTTTCTCCACTCATGGATGGCGATGAGAGGGCAAATCCCACGATGAAGGGAACAGCAGAAAGGGATTCGTTACGTTTCAACTGAAGTGACTGGCTCTCTATTAACCCGTGTCTCCGTCTAAATCACTGTACCTGGGATAACGAAACAGCGAGGAATAGTTTTCGGTGTTACTGTACAATAAGTCACCGGTGTAGTGCACTCGCTCAGTGGCAGTTATTCACACATTGTTTGCAGGTAACATTGAAGACTCGAATCTTATCTCCATCACGTGGAAAGTTTACGTCGCTCGGAGTAGAAGAACGGCGCAGGTGAGACCTAAGTGATGTTTCTCACTTCGTTAGCAATTATTCGAAACTCCCAGTTCAAGAGCCATTTTTGATAAAAATATTCGGAGGATTTTTAGCCCTGTTTCCTAAAACTTCCTAAGTGGTCCACATAGGTACAAATGTGAATATCGATTGATGTTAGATTTTTGTTGAATCCATGAAAACCGTGCAAGGTAATTCGTGATAAATTACCTGATAATGATTTCGAAAGCACATACGATATTAGACACATGTATTTAAGTTAACTTTGTATAGAGGAATCTTTTCTTTTTTCATTGCTTTTTATATATATATTTATATAATACAGTATATTTCAGTTCATAAGGATATGGAATAAACTTTTCTTTCTCGAGTACCTATTTCCTACATCAAATATCAGAACTGGTCACAGATTCAAAAGAATGACAGAAAAAAATCTTACAAAGCGTCAATTTCACAGTGTTAAAATTGTTTTAAGTGCAAAGAAATGAATATCACCCAAAATTATGATCGCTTTCACCACTATCGTTTTATTTTTCCCTCAAACTATCAGAAGCCAGAGGGTAATAGATATAGTATAAAATTAGCGAAAATCCTGAAGCTGCTGATATTTTCTGCATCCCCCGAGATTGTAAAATTACCAGAATCTGAATTTTTTAAACCCATTTAAGGGTAGCGTTTTAGTTGGTGGACCTTCAAAGGCTCTCGCTTAGTGACAGACCCGAAATCAGCATCAATTCCATGAAAAAGTTATTGAAATTATATTTTGCGCGCGAATTTATCGATTAATAATGGTAATAAAGGAAATATTTTGGTCTATTAAGCCGTTATTAGCCACTCATAAAATAGTAAGCTCAAATTGGATATTGGCAGACAATTTACTAGGAATTTCGATGAGAAATTATTATACGATTCTAGTTGAGTTTACAGGGTCAATTTTTGAAAATGCTAAAGTTGGCAAACTATATATTAGTACAATTATATTTGGAATAAACTATTTTTGTGTGAGTCTAAAAATCTTATTCAAACCAAATTTGGGATTCCTTAAATTTTACGTAGCTGAATTTCTATTATTTGATGTGCCACTACAAGACTTGAGTATTTTCACCTTGAATTTGAATACGTTACTCAACCGTTTTTCCTTAATATAGCCGTTTTACTTCAACAAATTCTCTTTCCGGATTTTAACCGTGAATACTAAAAGGAAATGGACTTCACATACGCAAAGTATGAAAATAATTTTTCACTGATAAATCGTCTAGAGATCAAATTTGAATTTCTAAAAGTACCAAATTTCATTTTTCAAAGAACCAAGGACAATACAACACTGTCACGAAACCTGTCATTTCGATACGGCGCGATCCATTCGTTGAAATCTCCATTCATCCGTTGCATTCCCTAACGGTTTTTAACGCTTCACTTTCACCAGTCTTAGCCATTTTCTGAGGTGACTAAGAAATGGGATCGATCATTCCAAAATAAATATGTACTGGGACTCCGTCTCCCCACTTATGAGATAAATAATGTAATGAGCAGCAAACTGGACCGATACTTTAATATGGTGAATTAGCCAATTTTTGTTTCGTCAAATCATTATAAGGAGTTAATTAACGTAAAAAATTATGGACCAAAGTTAAGGTTAAGAGAAATGGCAAATAATTGCATATTTAATCATGTGGGAGTGGAGTTGTCAGCAAACATTTCCTCTCATCCTACAACCTACAGATCAGATGTATTTTGAGAGGCCAGCAATAAAAATAGTATTATGTGGCACGCTTAAAAAGAAACAATTTCTTCTTAAATCAGTATCTCGAAAACAACATAAAATGTTCTAATTATCTAACAAACACGAGGACAACTAAATATTCATTAACTCTATTGCTCATTTCGAAAATGGAGCTATCCGAATACCCTGCCATTGATTTATGAGGTGTATATATTATATATAGTCCCTAAATTTTTGACACGGTCGTGATCCGCGCGGCAGCGCCATTTTAATGCGCCTACATGTAGATTATCACGCAGCACTCGCACGTAAAGCACGAATCAGCAGTAAAATACTCCCCCTGGCGAGTATGCTATTTGGAGGATGAGTGAACCACATGCATCACAAAAATTATTATAATACGAAACATAGTTTAAAATACGAAGTACTTCTAAATGCCTTACAGGGCAAGTGAAGTAGGAGTGCCATGCATGGAATAAGTTTGGGGCCCCTGGGTCAACCATACGAGGCTGCTCAAAGAAAGATACCCACTCACATGTTTGAACACAATGGACTCTACTGTGAACATGGAAAGAGTTCAAAAGGATGGAGCTGAAAAACAGGTATATATGTGGGGAAACTATTGATAATAGATTTCATCTCTTTCAACTGTCGATGCTGATGAGGAAAGATTCGTTGGAAGTAGATAAGATGAAGAAAACTTCACCAAGCAAAAATTCAACAATCGTCAGTTCTCACGGATTCACTGCTACCATTTCCCCATTGGTGATTAAATTTTGATCATCAGTAGCACCTAGAGATGCTATGGTTTAAGCTACTTCACATGCATTTTATTATCCAACATCGCAAAGACTAAAGTGTTATGATTGTTTGTTCTTCCACCATTCAGAGGAAAACATAAATGATACACAAAAAATACTCCTAAAAACTAGATCATCTAGATCCAGGTTCTTTCAGCCAAAATGGTTACTTGCTCTCAAGGAGTTGTGGTCTCTCACTCATGATCTTCTCTGGACTTGATTGCATGAGTCACCCAATCCCCTACCTGCATCTAATCCTAAAATAGGTAGGTCAGACTTGATTTTGCATGGAATTCCATTTTTTACCACATTTGCAGATTGTATTTACAGTTCATTGATCAGCCACCCTGACAGATACAACTTTAGCTTTAGATTCGCTTATCAAGACAAGAAGGTAACATCTACAATAGCCTACATGGAACCAGAATCAACAATCGATGCTCTCAAATATCTCAAGTGCAGGCTTGGGCCTTTCCAGTTCAGTGGGTGCAGTGTTGGGCTTCTTATACCCAGTGGGCAACACTATGTTTTGGTGGTGCTCTGGGACAAGGCTCCCCTCAACTTTTAAGTTTCTACTGGCCTGCTAAGTCCCAAGCTATGCCTGGAGACAATCACCTTAAGCACAAGATGAAGAATTAACCCCTCAAAATGCAGATGTTTTCGGAGTGTTAGGTAATCAGGTTAATTCCCAATATTATTTTTGTTACAAATGAAATGCAAGAAGCTCCTTGCAAATGCTTGTGAGATCATGCTCATGTAAAATAGTTTATGTAATAAAATAAATTGGGTCCCACATAAATTGTTGATACATTTAGAAATAATTTCACCACCCAAGGTCACAGGTTCGAATGTGGCATGGCATTGGAGTAATGTTTGACCTAGGATTAACCCTCTTAATGCTAACCTTCTTCCTGGGGTGCCTACTAGCGAGAAATGCGGAGAGTAATTTAATAAAATGTAGCACCTTAAGGAAAAAAAAATATGAAGCTATTGTTTTATATATACATATGCATTTTTTATATTATTTAAGTTGAGCTAATTAATGATACAAGTTTTTTACTCTGATTGAAAAATAAATGTTATTATTTCAGTGCCATAAGTTGAGCGATATTTTAAAACTAGGTTGATATATCTTAACATCTTAGGTGAGATGGTGATACAACCACAACTGTTGGGAGCATCCAATAGTGCTGGGTAACATTAAATTAGAATGAGTCTCTGTATTTCTTTATACTACTTTTCCCCTAGCCATTCCTGTGAAATTACACCTAATCTCTCAAGTTTTGCTATCATTGTGACATTAACAAATTATGAGCATCTATTTAACAGCTCAGAGGCGAATACAGAGCATTTAATAATAATAACATCATCCCTTTTTTAAACGGCAAAAGCAAAAGAATGTAATCATCAATGATAAACCTGTAAATTAGACTTGATTTATTATTTTATCTTACAGTGTAAAGTACACATTTAAGTAGTTAACTCCTATCCTTGCATATATTTTTCTCCTTTCAGATGTATGCCCTTTTTAACACTTTCACCACTGACCTCATAATTGAATGACTCTCTAAAATTACTGGCTTTTTGGCATTAAAAAAAAAATTTACAGTGCTCTTGTATTGTATAAAAATATATTTATTGAATGAGTAGAAAGATCATTATTTCTTCTTTTGATTAAAATACAGCAAGGTAATAAATTAAAAGTGCATGTTTTTTTTTGTTTTGTAATGATGGTGGCTTTAGGAAATTGAATTTTTGTACTTTATTTATTCTACGAATCATCCCCATTTCTGCAAATTAGATACATACAATGTCTAGCAATATGGGAAATAAAATAAATAATTCTTATTCCTCAAAAAATTCAAAGAGAAATATTAGTTTTGGTGATTTTTCTGCAAGTAAAAATTTTCGGAAGAAAGGCTGCATGCAAAGTGCAACACAACATCACACTGCTAGTTTCAATGATGGGCTGAAAAACCTGATGTATGCTTCATCTTATGCTTTTATACACCGTAAAATGATCAACATTGGCTTCGAAGTAATGCCAGTCACCAGTTATTGGCCCAACTATTAAAAGTAATAGAATAGACGTCAATTGATGTCCTGTGCATTTTTCAGAGGAAATGAAAGGGTGTCAAAAGACATCCACCATAGTGAAAATGTTAACATAAACTTTCATGTTCCTAGAATTCATACATTTCCTTCTTGGATGTTCATCTGCAGCATTTACCATGCTTTTCTTAAAAAAATCCACCCAACTACACCATTCACTCCTCTATCAATCACCCATATTGTAATCCCTAAACCAAAATCCACACTGAAAAAACATGCTTCAATTCCTGCTCAAGATGGGAACATTCAGTACTTTTTTGTGCCCACTCAACAATATTCATCAAATCTTTCCCTCTCAAATAGAGCAAACACCTCTCTGATACAATTTATGGCAAAGGTTTTTGCAGTGTTCCGATTATTATAAAAAGCTTTCGGGAGTCTTCCACGTTGTCATTCTGTTAAAATGGCGACGTTTCACTCACTCTACCACGGGCGTCCTCAGGCCAGGCTGAAGTGAAAATGCTTCGAAATTGATGCTTATTTACACTCGTCTTCTAAGGAGGCCACTGCTCACTGATTGGCTGTTGATGTTTGTGTGAATACTCATTTCCACGTGTTGGAGAGTGGGTAGCTATCCTCTCTATTCATATTGTTGGGCCTCTTGGAAAATTTCAATTGCTTCCCTTATAATTCTAGGGAAATAGCGCTTTTCCCTCGTGAGGATTTTTGGTTCCATTAAATTCATCGAGTGGTTAGGTTCCATCGAAACATTATGACCTCTCTGGTACTCCGTACTCACTAATTTTATAAAAGTTTATGAATTTGGGGATTAATTATAGAATTTTCACATTGATTTTACCTGATTTCACTGATATTCTTTATATCTTAATAGTTGGTCTCACTTACATTCAACCAAGGCATGTCAAGTTATTCACTCAATGCTAATACTACCTTTAACCCAAAAATAGATGGCATGGCACCCTAGTTGGGTAAAGTACTGAGCTGTTGACTAGAGGTTCATCTAAAATTTGCCAGTTTTCTCTCTAAACCCAAGCTGTGCAATTGTATAGCCACAAGATCTTTCTAGGCAATGACAAGAGCACAGGGAAAGGAACAGGTCCCCAAATGCAACCATAATGCAAGAATTTCATATTTCAGGAGGCTTATTGCTTAATACCAACGTACCAGGTGGAAATATAATTGCTTAAGACCCAACCCTCCTTACTCACACAGTCTACCAAACTCTTTATAAGAGACTCAAGAGATTGACCACTCTATTATCCTAGTCCTTAGTTTTTTTTGCAAATGTCTAATTCATGATTGCTTTTAACGATTTTCCACAGCTAAATTATTCATTTCTGAATTATCTGCACTTATCTATTGAGTTCTCACTTATCTGCATCCTCCACTTGAAATCAAAGAGATAATATGTTATTACTAAGTATGCCAAAAGACAGAAAATAACTTTTACTATGCAGTAATTTTTCTTGCATTAACTTTCATAAGATGGTTTTCGCCAAGAAAAACTGCATAACATAACAAGAGTGCATTCATTTGTTGAATTAACACATATTAGGCTAATATGAAAATAGAAAATGTTTTACTCAGTCAAAAACATATTTTGTGACTCTCCCAGCATAATGATGGTAAAGAACGTGGCCATATGATATCTCGGAAAAAATATTTAGTTCGGCAGAATGTATTTTGTGTGACTATCATGGAAAAGATATAATTATTACTTCAGTTTCCATTGCTAGACAGTCTAGTCCTCTCCTTCAGGATTTCCTAACATCAAATACTTCAGGTATACAATTAGCTCCTATAAATACTCTTCAAAGTATGTACTAACAAAAGCATTATATGTATATCACATCACAAATCATCTTCACCATTTACAACACCATCTAAAAATGGAACATAATGAGTACACTAACAAAGATATTTATATTTCAAAGAAGATAATTTTTTCAATGATTTTTTACAGAAATGTCAAGAGTGAAAGCAGTGGAATTTCTAAAGATAATTGTGTCAATGAATAAAAATCCACTCACAGAAGTTTGAAATTTCACTTCCAAAATACAACACTCTCTTACAAGGGAAAAACGAGGAAATTGGAAAATACATAAGTAAAATCAGGTCCTTAATCCCTAATTGCTGATTAGATTTTACAGGCACCTTCGGTGAGATTTCACTAAATTACAGCACATATACTTTTCCAAAAAAAAAAACACAAAACATGAAGTCACAAATGAAGAACCTTAAACTTCTGAGTCTTTTGGGCTATAAATGCAGAAGCGCAGGCTGGAAATTAGAGATCAATACATTATTGAAATGTATCTCCTGTCCACAAGAACATTCTTGTTCCAGTTTTGATTACAATTATGCACACAGATAAGAGTGCACAAACAGAGGATTAACAATACATATTTAATCCCAGGAATCATTTTCATCAAATGCCTTAAGTTTTGCCTTCTTGACACTACTACAGCCAGAAGCGACAGCATCTGAATCTGTCACTGTCCAATGACTCTCTCTTTCCTTCACCTTTCTTCCAAGCATGCCACCATTTTCATCATTGCCATCAACATTTCCAGCCTTAGATGTTGAGACCACTAAAAATAAGACATAACAGGGAAATTAACATAACAATGTCACCAAGGTATAAATACAGCATAATACATATCAGATTTTACTAATACCAATGACAATGGAAAAATCATAATTTCAGGTGAAAAAAAAAGAAAACACTCCAATGGCCATACTAAGGTTTCCTGTTCTAAGGGCCTGTATTAGTATTTATATTTTTAGTTTTTCATGCTCTTGCTATATTGAAACTATTGAATCCCACTTGATACTACATGAAATTTGGATCTTTAGCCTAATAGGGATGTTGTGCATTACTTTTTTTTGTTCGTGCATTATAAAGTTTAGGTCAAAAAAATATACTGGAAATAAATGTCCATTTTAAAGCCATACAACATTATAAAAAGGTGTTATAAGTGGCTGAAAATGATGATGCATAGAAATGACCTACAGGCATGCTGATGGGTACATGACTTCACAATACAGTATTGTCTGTTAACCTTGCTTACCAAAAGAGAATTGGTGTAATTTCGTTGCTTACTGTACTCAGAAAAACATCTGAAAATGCTGAAAACCCATTTACAACTAATTATAATTTGTTTAATTGAGCTAAAATGTGTTTCCTGATCAATTAGTACTCAAACAAAAGTATTTGTTTCTGAGCCAAAAGCCAAAGAAAATGATTTGGTTGGTCTGCTTGATATAAAATTTCAGTTTCTTATTTGTCAACTATTTACAATTGCAAATGCCATTTAAGCTATCATATCATTTAATTACAATCCCTGTTTACAATATTTCATGCACAATTACTACAACTACATTATACTGATAGATGCATCTATCTAACTACATATAAAATTATATATATATATATATATATATATATATAAGGCACAAATTTATATTTGAAAAAAATATAAGATGAAAATGTTTATCTGGTAAAGTATGAACTACAGTTTAGATGCAAACTAAAATGGTGTAGTCACTATACTGTTATGATATAACATAATAACTGTATCTTGAGGCTATTATCATTAGCCCTACCTGGCCTGGAAATTATTAGCTAAAAGCTTCTCTTCTCTACATGTTTATACTCAAGGTGGAAATGAAAATTCAAATTAGGCTTTTAGAAGGATATAATTTCGTCTTCCACTCAAGAATGAAGGCTTTGCCCTACAACAGGGAAGAGAAGGTAACCTTATTGGAGTAAACTCAGTACCTGCAATTTAATCCAATGGGATAAAGCGCTGACAATTCGCAGGTCTACCTTATTTTGCCTTAAGGTAAAGAGCCGGCAATTCGCCGGTCCCATGACGGAATTCAAAGTTCTAATGCCATTTTTTTTCCAATGATATGTAACACGTCTTTTTTTATTCAGTGAAAATAAGTTTTGAAATATTTAATGTATAATTCATTTTTTTTAATCAAAGTGAAAATTTTCATAAAATAAAATAGAGTTTAAAGGGCAGATAATCCATGGAAAAGTAAGAGGCGAATGAATTGAAGGTACCTATTTGTGACTGATGCTTGCTATTCTTTGAAATGTACCTCAAGTCACAAATACATATACCTCAGCTCCACAAATTTTAGGCCTGCCTCTCAACCCCTAAGATACTTGAATATGATAATATGTAGTAATTATACTTGATTCTGCATATTTTGTTATTTCTATTACTGCATTTATAAGGAAAATATAACAATCTAACGATTATTGAAGAATTAGTCATTTTTTATCCATTGTTTACACGATGATACTGCCTTACGGCCATGATAATGTCTTTTTTAACATGAATTAATAAAATCCCAAAATTCTTAAGACAATACTTACAAGGCTTGTCCATTTCATCCTCCTGCTCTTCTGGAATTGTATCAATATTCCTCTTCGCAAAACTGGATCTGAATTTAAATAGAATAATTAATTTTTGGAGCTTAAAATTATTCATTATTATTAAAACTATCATACCAATGTACATATTTGAAATCATTTAAATATAGCTCTCATAATACTTGAATGAATACATGAATGAATGAAAGCATCCCAGAAAAAAAGATCTCATGCACTGTCAAAATTACCTCAAAATTAGTACAAGCCAATCTTGATTGGTTACTGTAAATCATACACTTCACACATAAATATATATCGTACATATGTCCTCTTTATCCAAAAGCATTAGGAGGAGGATTAAAACTTGTCACAGGAGTAAAATGAGTAGTATGAATTCTCCTAACAATTCTTTTTCGTTGGTTACTTCCTGGCTGGGCTCTAAATGCACCAGTACACACTAGGAAGCACATCACTTTATGTGGCATTTATCACGATTTACAAAAGAATATCAAGGAAATTTTGTATTGGCTTGGCATCTCTTTAAAGAAAAGTTTAACAGTAACTACTATAATTTTATGTTTTAATTGATAAGAGAAAACTCTTCTTAGCTGATAAAAACAGTTTGGGATGGATTCTTGAGCAATAGGCAGAGAAAATGGAAAAAATATATATTCCACACAAGACCTCCACTTAATTCGAAAGCCATTCCTATAATAATAATTAGGTTTAACAAATTTTTCACATAAATTATGTAGCACGTAGTTTTGAAATAAATAATGATTACCTAGGGTCGAAAAGCAACAGTTTACTAGACACAAACAATTAGTTTCAATTATTCCATATCAGATTACAGACACTCACTTTTCACAATGGTAACAGATGTGAGTGCAAACAGTAGGACATGATCTTGTAAAATCGATTCCATCAGGAATATTTATTTTTATATTTAAGGACCAAGAAGCTATGAGCCGTGCTTAAATGTTTTAATAAGAAATCTAATGAAAAATGAATTGCAGGACTAACTGCTACAGAACAGAAAAGAATTTTCAAGAAGGAATTGAGATTAGTTTTTTAGTATAGCACTTAACCTTGTTTCACATCCAAGGCATTTTTGGGCCTAGTTGCTATAAAGCAAAGTTTTTCCTAGAAACAAATCTGCAGCTGAAATTGCACTTACATGGAGTGCCAACCATTATGAATTATGAATAGAAAGTTTTCTCAGGCTTAATGCCTGGTCAGGCCTTTCAGCCATAATACATGGTGTAGCTATGCATTCCAGCTGGCATCCCCATTGATGCTGTTACCTTCTAGAAGTATTTCAATGGCTTTTTTTAGTAAGCATACCCCAGAATCTAGTTGAGCGACAGAGTGATTCCATCTTGACAAAGATAATAAATGAGTAAATGAATTGTAAGACCTAGTAATTCACCAGCTAGATGACATGTCTCTCTAGTATTCATGTAGTATAAATAATGTCAGTTTACAGACAATACTAATGGAAGCATTTATACTTGCCTAAATTTAATTAATGTTTTGTTAAGTTTTGTAAAATTTTGCACGTGTTGAGGATAAGAAGAGTAAGGAAAACAGAGACACACAATGTAGTTTAATCCTTATAGCTCCTTTTATTTTATTAGCAAATGTTTTTTTCTGGTATCCCTTTCATGGCTAACTTCACATGAGGAAGCCTTTCAGTATCATATCTAAAGTTAGTACCAGCTGTTAAATCTATCGGATAATAACTGTTGGAAAATGATTCATAAACATTAAAAACAATAACAGCTTAGAACAATATATGAGGAATATTTCCTCAGATACTTACACCACATTCACAGTAAACAGGTCAGTATAGAATGGTGTTTACAAAAACAATAAAGCCACTCCACCCCACAACCCACCTGATTTGTTTACATTACATGATCTCATGACATTTAACATCTAGATACTTGTCCATGTTAGGTCATTTTTGAGACTGTGCTCCACAAATGCTGAATGTTCTGGGTGTTACAGCCTGATGCAACAACTCCTGCGTTCTTTTATTCTGGTCTCGACAGTTCACGCATTTTACTGAATATGCTTTACCACAATCACGGGGGACATGGTAAACACCGAGTTGGTCCCTCATCCCTTGAACCCAATGCCAATGAAATACAACTATACAGTAACAGCATCAATTGTGATGCTGATATGCCCTAGAGCTCATCATGGAAACCCTTTCTCTGACCATTGAAGAATGCAAGGCAAAAACATGAAAGATAGAAATGAGAAGATTCTGAGTTCTACGACAAACACATAAAATTAGCAAAACTGATGGCTAAAAGGACATGAGCATATGTAAAAATAGTGAAACTAGTGGCTAAGTGATGACATGTATGAACATGACAAAACTTGATCCAAACACTCAATTCCCTAAAGGCAATAGCTGAGTTAACTGCTGTAACATACGGTACCAGAAGACCTGAAAACCCAAGAAAACTTTATATACAGCAGATGCCAGAAAACCACCATATCCTTCACGAATTATGTCATTTTCTTGCTAGGCAGAATGCAAACCACTACTCTTTTGTGGCTTTGTTTGGCTGAATAGGCACTGATTTGGACACAAAAATAACTTTTCATCAGTATTTTGAGTTGTTACCATAAGCAATCAGAAGATACCATGGAACAAGAAACCTCCTAGCTGAAGAAGTGCTGTACAGGTCATAATCTCATAGCTCTCTCATGTAGAAAAATGTGCTTGTCCATACAAGCAGCCACTGAATTCATTTCAAAAGAAGTCACTCATTACCATACATGACTGTAATTTTTCTCATCAACCCCATAATAATTGGTTATTAATTTGTATTTCATAAATTATACCATTGATGATGGAGAGCTTGATCAAGTTAACAGAAATCTTGCTTGCTTGTTTTTAAGCAGTATAGTGATGATTCTTTAAACCTCCACAAATGAAAGCAGCAATAAGCACTTTCTCTTACCTGTAATTGCTTCTTTCTGTTGAGAAAAATACTATCAACTATAAAATGTTCAATAAAAATTAATAATTGCATTAAAAATAAATAATAAGTATACAAGTTACTTTAACTGACCTTGAAACCAAACTAACATGAGTAAGAGGGCTAATTAGAGCTTGGGTCATTTCCACCAGAGAACGGTTAATTTTGATATACTGTATTTGCTGATCAACCAATGATTCTAATAGAAGCAGGAAGATTTAAAAGCTGCAGAAAATCAGTAAACTAATGCCTCATTCTGTTTTCTTTTCAATATTTTACATGTTTTCATGAAAATTTAAATAGTTACCTGGAAAGCAAAAATTTTCTCACTCCCTCAACCTATTTTGATTACAAGAAAAATTACATAACTGGAATATTTTTACTCATATTTGTGCAATTAATTTACATATTGTCTATTTATGTTCCAGTCCTAGGACCATATTTTATCCTAAACTAGACACAAATAAAGACAGAAAATAAATATGTACACATGTTGACTCTTCAGAAGGAATCCAATCCTTTAAACCAAAATAAAATTTAAGGAAAAAATTGTGCTCCTACTCTCCAGAGCTGCGTCTTCTTTTCACTCCACTGGGGATAATGGCACTGGTTTCTGAACAGTTAGGACTCCTAGCAGTATTTGATGCATGTGGCAATGATGAATCCTCTTTCCTGACTGGTAATGAAGAATGCCCTTGGGATCCATTTTTCCCTTTCTTTTTTTTGACATACTCCAAGAAGGGTGTCACAGTGCATGGCTCAGAAAGCATTATGGAACTAAGAGTTTTGCACACAAGCGATGCCTTCTCACGCTCCTCAAGAGCCACAAATGCTGATGAATCATTCAGCCAGGAAACATAAATGGAACCTAAAATAGAACAAAATGAAGTCTTACAAAATAATTTATGGCATTACAGTCCTCAACAATAATTACTAGGATCAAAAGAGAGCTTTTCAATTGGAGTATTTCTCGGCCACTTTTGATTTAACTAATGGAATATGTTTGTAATAATATGTAAATTTGTCTTTTAACTGAAAGCATCACTTTCTTTCATATAGGAGTCAACATGAATCTGATTAAAAAGGACAGAGCAAATGAAAAATGACCATCATACATAGAAGATTCTTCACTACAATTAACTGTAATTATCAAAACATAGCTGGTCATCTTGAAAAAAACTTAACTATGAACATGAAATAACAGAGGATAAAAGAGAATATTTATTATAATGCCCCAAAGACACAGCTGCCTCCAGAGTGGACATTATAGCAGTCCACTCTGGACACAGCCTCTGCTGTATTGTGTATTTATTGTGTATCCTGTATTTATATAGTAATGGATTTGTTCCATAGAGCAGGGATAATAGAATTTTAATTCTTCCACCAGTACTTCTGTGTGCCACCCAATAAAGATTTAGAGGAGTCAGTGATTAATGCAATGGTTGATTTGATTTTTTAAGGGCCAATACACCCTTTAATATTCTTAAGGTACATGATGTCACATCTTTCTTGCCGTATTTCATTACCTTACTTAAGCAAAAGGTTCTTATAGAGTATTTAGGAAATATGCTGTCATGTTCAAAGGGGGAACTTTGGTTCTAAGTGAAAGAAATCTTGAGGACCAATCTTGTTATAGCAAATATCACATTAAGTATGGGATACCTGTATTATATTCTTGTTTATATTAACATCCCTACTTAAAATAATTGTTGTAACCAGCAAGGGCAGTTCCACTGCTATTCACATAGACCCACATTTAATATCTACTCCCATCTAGGAAATTTGTATATTCACATGGTGAATGCATCAAATGAAATTAAAATTATGCAGAGAATGGGGTACCCCATTGGAGAGAATAGATTTTACAATGTCATTTCACCCAACATTAACCTGTTTCACTGTTATAATGAAATAAAAACTTTTGAGCCTTAGATAAGACAGAATAACATGTTCACATCCAATTAGCTTCCTCATAAGTGACAAAATTATAAATACGACATAATAACTAACAAGGCTCTCCCATATTTGATATGAAATGCTGCAGAATCTCAAGGGGAATCTGAATATTGCTAACTCACCAAAAGGTCCAAAGAGTGCTCTTAAATTGTGTAAACTCCAAGTGGAAGGAAATGTCACATGGAAAACATGATCCCGAGGAGGAGAAACTGAAAATTAATATTGTGGCATTAGATGATGAAGCTGAACAGAATAAGATATAAATACTCTAATTCTATTTAACTGATCAAAATTTAGGAATAACACTTTCTTCACAGGCATCTAATTATGACAGTAGATTGTAAGATATGTCGACAGGACTAACAGAAACAGAAAATTACATATGGGATCCAAATCCTTCTCCCAAACCTACAATTGTAAAAATATTAAGTAAATTTTATAGTCAGACTATTATACTACAATAACTTTTACAGGGTTACACCAACTTCACCTTTAATTATTCATATTTTAAACACCACCAGTCAGATAAAATTAGTCTCATATGAACCAAAAAATGTACATACATTAAAATATGAAAAATATCTCAGTGCAATGCAATCAAGACCACCTAAAGAAATGTCTGCAAGGGAAAACCAGTTTTAATTCAATGTAAATAATAGTCGAACAAACATCAACCCCTATGCCATTAATGACCAATTGTTGCAGTATTTAAATTTTGAACATATGTATTTTAAGTTTGGATGTATTATGAGCATATCTTCAGCCACAACTGCTTTGCTCTTGAAGACACCCACCACACCATAAGGGAAACAAGAGGATCATTAGTGGTGAAGGCTGCTCGGGTGCTCCACCGGGTAATCTCCTCCATGGCTGCCATGGAGGAGATTACCCAGTGGAGCACCCGAGCAGCCTTCACCACCAGCATACGCCGGGAAAACATCAGATCCTTTTTTAAGAGGATCATTACATGCTCCCATTTACGAGCCAATATTGAAACCCATCGCAAAAATCAGAAACTCAGTAGCATAATCATGTTATTAAAAGTTCTAACCAATAAAAAAACATCTTTACAGGCCAGAATATAGAGATTCAAGTGATAAACAATGGAACTTGTCATAAATAGCACCAATAGCCCACTTAATAGAGATTTTACAAAACACCAATATTGAAGGCAGGGACCTACTCGTTAGAGAGTAAAATCAAGTAAACCTTTTAGTGTGAATCCACACTATTTATTGGGCATGTATTCACATGACCCAAAGGTTTGCTTGATTTTACTCTCGATCATGAAATTCCACAAAGTAAGCTCATGAACCATTGATGACTACTCGTTAGCTTTGGTGTGGTGTCCCTGTTTACCAGAATTCCCAATTGAAGACACCATCAAGATCACCAGGTCTCTCATGGGAAGAGAGACCTGGTGATATCTGTGCCCAAAGATTTCTCGGGCATGGTGTAATTTTACTTCAAAAATTCTCCCTTCTCTTGGAATGCAAATTTTACGAACAAACCAAGGGGGCAGCTATGAGATCTCCCCTCTCTCCAGTCATAGCAGACCTGTACACGAAGGACTACAAATGTAAAGCCCAGGAGTCAAGATACAACACTTTTCATAAGATGCATAGGCAATACCTTATCCCCCATAGGCTGGAAGAGCTGAAGAAATATCTCGAACACCTCAATAGCCAGAACAACTGCATCCAGTTCACAATGGGGATAGAAGAGAACAACACACTTCCTTTCTTGGACATGCTCATTGCTAGGAGACTGGACAGTAGCCTGAGACTCCCTGTTTACCACAAGGAAACCCATACTGACCAGTATTTGAACTCTAACTCCCATCACCACAAAGGAACTGTCTCAGGTTTGACTGAGGAATTTTTCCATTGTGAAGACAAAGGAAAAAAACATTGCGATTCCACATTAAAAATGTATTCATATGACCCAAATTTCACCCCTGTGCGGTATCTTCAGGTGAACTGACCACCAGTGGTGACACCTGGGTCACATGAATAAATTTTTAATGTGGGATTGCAGTGTTGCTTTTTTTCCTCTCTCTTCCCATCAACATCCCAGGATGAAAGCATCTATAATCCAGACCATGTACCACAGAGCACACACTATTTCTGATGCAGATTCTATCATCAGAGAGAAACAACATCTCTTGACAGTGCTCCAACAGATTGGATACAGCAGGGATCTCATCCTAACGACTGCTCAGAGCACCCCAGACCAACCTAAGAGCCCTATATAAGACGGCGGAATCTCTGCATAAATCACTTTGGACCTGAAGATGCCATCTGGAATGACGGCAAAACTGTCGTCCAGCAGGATGAACCAACGTGGAAGAAACCCAAAAACCCTCGAGTCAATAGGCACCAATGTTGCTAACAAATAATGCCCACATAGGTAGATAACCACTGAATGGAGGTGCTTTTTTCAGAAAGAAATATAAAAAATGGACAGCTATAAATGAATATTCCTAGGCTAATTATATATATGTACATGGAAAATTGAAAATGTGATATTCACAAAAACCCATATTATTAGAAAAAATAATATTTTTAGAGAAATGTTAAAATCTTAATAATTTTTACTTGGCAACACAAAATGAAAGGAACTGATTAATTTTTCCAAGGTCATATTTTTCACCAACTACCAATCCAATCTACAGACATTCCTCAGTACGCACTATATGCCTGAAGTGTTTTAAGGTTAGCCAGTATATAAGGACCTTGCACCCAAGCAGCACACCATCATTGCAGGTGGCCACCTCAGGCAGTCGGTTAGTAGTCTACTAAGGGATGGGTGGTCGCCAGAGGTTTGGCAAAATTCAATCCTAACCAGGATGTGCTCTTCATGGCCTGCTGTATTTGGTGTAAGAGAGAAAAACTTCCCTAGAAAATTCCAAAAATGAATAAACTCCTCTTGAACTGCTTTTAACAAGATCCTTTGATAAGTATTGCTTTGTTTGTTAAATTCCTAGCTGGCTGCTGGTCATAAAAGTATTGTCCACTGGCCTAAAATAGATTGACCATTGCTCATTGAACAAGATGACCGATGCAAGAAGGGGAAATTAAAATGTATTAGATGGGAAATACATTTTTTCTGGAAAAGAAGTGGCCTCTTAAGAGAGGTGATCTCCTACTGGAGGAGACAGGTAGTTTTCACTGTACATATATGATAACAAAGATGACCATTAATTCAGACTAAAATATTCATCCCATATCTACTATAGGTTTACAATAAAACTTTCCAAGGAACATACCATCAGGTCCAATTAAATCCAAGTATGGAATATCTTGTACTTGCATCAGGTACAGTCTATAAAAACAAGAAAATATTAGTTATAATATAGGTTTCCACAGGCTTAATTTGGGGTTGCATTTTCTAGTTTCCTGGTTTTCAGCAACTGACAGCAAGGCAAATGGAGCGACACAGCAGAAAAGCCAGAAACCAGAAGAAACCACACCAAAATAAAACTGTGCAAGATACCTAAATGTATACTTTGATTGTCATTTGTAAAAGCTAGGACTTAAATGAGTTTTGATATGCAGGTGATTAAAATGCCATACATACAATGAAACTTCTAATCAACAATAACATATTGATATAAAATTTACAATTTTATGTAAAACCAAAATGTTAAATCAAGTTAAAGGTTATTCACTCCTACATATTGAACAACAGGTTTTAAGTTACCTCCCAAAAAACAAGCAAGAGCATAAAAAGAAAAAAGGGAAATAAACAAGAGAGAGTAAATACCACAAATTCCTTGGTCTTCTGGACACCTGAGCATCCATAAAATGAGGAAAACATTACTTTCCTAGGATCCCTGGACCTCGATGGGCAAGTACCTCAACTGCTAGGGCCTATTTCTTGGTGGTTTTTACAGAAAGTATGGAGGAATTCTCAGAAATCCTTCGCAAAGGGCAAGGATTAAAGATCGGAAACTGATCAGTAGGAAGCAATTTGATTTTTGGCTAGGATAACTTGTTCATATGAGGAAAATTGATATCAACCAAATATTAGACTTCCCTAAGTCAATTTTTTTGGGATATCCATATTTCACAGACAAATGACAAGAGATCCAAGGTAGGAATACCAAAGAACTCTTTTGCCCACAATTTGACGAAGGGTGAATTTGTTTCCTGATTGAGTAAAGAGGGAGTACATGTCTTCTGTTGGAGAGACCAGCATGGCACTACAAGGATCTCCTCTGAATTTGGATGTAACTTTCATGCTATCACCCGAATGGTCAAAACAACAATACAATATGTCAGGGTTATCTATTTCTCCCAACTGTGATGACAAACCAGGACTTAAAACTGACTTCAACAACATATTTGTTTCCAAGAATATCATAAAATATATGAACAAAGGTTTTTTTCTGTATACTTATATCAAACCCATTTATAACGAAGTGAAAGCTATTCCCCTTCAAAGAGAGGCTCAGAAAAACTGGTCACCATATAACAAAGTTCGGTTATTACGAAGTAAATATTCAGCCCCTTTAACTTCATTATAAACGGGCATGACTGTATATCTACATTGACTGCAGTGTTACTTCTCATTTCATTTCCTATGGTTGAAAAAAAAAGTTAAAAATTTGTGATGCATAGCTATGTAATGTTTATTTGGAGCGATACCAGGGTGCAGCTGTAAGCAAACGTATACCAGTAGGGAGGGAGGGGGGAGATCCATCCAGCAGGCTGACACCCATTGTCAGATGCCAAGAAAAACAATGGAAGGGATTAACACACACTAGTGTACAAGAAGATAGTCATTCATAAAATGCACTAGTATTATTTTTCATTGTTAAAGTTTAAGGCTTTTAAATTTTTTTGGAATTTAATTTCAATGAAATGTAGGTAATTTGTTAAACCTTACATCATTTATCAGGTTTAAAAATTATAATTATAAGCTGATTTGTTAAAATAGAAGTACTTACATTCAGATATATGAAAATGGAAATTGTAAAAACAAAGTCTCACAACAGAAAGCAAATACATATTCAAACATTTGCTTACAGAGAGAAAATAAATATGTACATGAGCCATTGAGATTAAATCCTTATTCAACTCATATTTTCCATGCATAATGCATGAAAACAAAAATGTTTAATTACAAATGTTCACAAGACCAAATACATTATGTTTTCACGAATAGGTTTGGAAAAATTAAGCAGTGAGAGAATCAACAAATCAGGTTGCATAAGCGCAGAACTTTCTGTGGAGCTGATAGCTTTCATGAAAGCCATAAAAATTTGTTATGTGTTAAGGCCATAAAATTTTCTTAAAAGAGTAAAAAATTGTTTGCATTCAAAATATAAACATTGATTGTCACTAAAAATACAAAATAGAAACAATACCCTAGGATCAGATTCAAAAAACATTACACAAATAACTGACATTTTAAAATGTATTTATATGTTTTGTCTTATACTTTGTAATCTGTTTAATGTAGGTGAAAAATGTATGAAACAGCAAAACAATTACTATGTAATCGGAACTAGCAAAATGTAGTTCCAAAGAACTATAACAAATAAAAATTACTTACTTACTAAATTTATCCTCACCTGTTTTCAAAAGGTTTCAATAATGGTGGATCAGTCACAGCACCATTTTTTGTTCCTTTGGCTAAATCCCCTAGGAAAAATTAGAGCCTTAATATTTATTATAAAACCAGCATATTCATTAAATGAATTCAGAGAAGTACATAAATCCCAATGGGAAGATTTGAATTTTTTTTCTATTTGAAATGGCAAAACAGTAATTGTATAAAGATTCCACTTTGAGGGAGCATTGAATGAAAATATTCTGACGAATCTCACCAGACCCACAAGTGAAAAGCAGATGATAAAAATATTTAAAAATTTATAAAGGCTAATGCATGCAATGAAAAAATTCAATTCCACCATTAATTTACCCTTGTATGACAAAAACCTAGCATGATACGGTTGGCTCAGAGAGAATTCAAAACCCCGATGTACATATAAATAAGTGATTACTTACACATTCATTTGCTGAATGAGATCAGCTCATTTAAATGGTACAGTAGTACCTGTCAAGAAGTTTTTCCAGCCCTGGCAGAAAAGGATGGTAATACAGTTGAGCACCCTTAATCCGGGGAATACGTAACACGGGAACACCCATAATCCGGCAAGTTTGCCAAGACCACCTACCTGGTACTTTTTGAAAAATGCTGAAAAATTTTTACCGAAACATTGCTTTACAACCTGCCAAGATATTATCCCATTCCATTCATAACGTTAATTTTCCCATCCCAAGAGTCAGAATAATTTAAGCATATTAATTTCTGGTACTTCGTGAACACTGGAACTATTCTGCAACTTGAATTAAACACACACAATTGAAGCCATCTCCGAGATAGACTACGACTAGTTTACAGATCAGCCACTTACAATGGCGTGCGCATTTTTGATTGACTACTAGACGTAATTTGATAAAATTATTTGCTATCTGCTTAAGTTTCTGCCTAATTATGTCTAAACCATAAAGTTGTGACAACAGCAGAGGAGTGAGACATCAGTACTAAATGTTAACGATCGCAGAAAAAGTGCAATTCGTGAAAAAGCTTGACTCTTTTGCATCAGTAAAGCATTTGTCTGAAACACACTGCATGGGATCTTTGACAATAGATTTAATTAATTTATTTATTTACAAATCTAAAAGACGTGATGTGGGACATTTCAAGTGCATGGAATAGTAATTCACAGTCAGTTCAAAAACACGTGTGGTTTAAATTGTGTCCTGCTCGAAGATTTGAGGTAGACGAAATATGTGGGGATTTCAAAGGCTTTCATGTTCCTGAGGATAAACATATAATGGTGGAGTTGGTTGACTGTGCAAACAGCATTTATAACCCTGAATTAAAGGACATGGAATTGGTAAATTTAGAGGAATGGATAGCTGGCGTCCACGATTCTCTCACCAAATAACATTTCATGGATGATGAAATCACTGAAATGGTAATTAATAACAATAAATCCGAATGGGGATGAAAATAATGAGCATGAAATTGTTGAAGGAAGACTACTATTGATGATGCTTTTTACAGAATCTTCCAGTCCGGTCGCCCGCGACATATTGATGAGAGGCCGTGCAGACGACACCCATGCATTGACATCGCACTAAATCAGCTGATAACAAATCAAGCGCGGTAGGAAATATGTTGCACAAAGCACAGCATAAGGAATATTAAATTTTATATGCCCTTTTCCGATAGTAATATCACACTTTTAAATGTGCAGCAATATTATGCACACGATGCTAAGCTTATGTTATTTCACCCACTGTGCAACTTCAATAATTTTAAGTATTAACTTTGAGAATCAAGAAACCATTTCTTTCTGATTATTCTCAGTGAGTCTCTTTAAAATCATGCTCAGTAAATGACAAACAAACATAATCTGTCATAAATAATTAAATTCTTTCAAATCAACATCCCGGACGTCAAAAATAGATAAACCAGTTGCCATGCATGACCCATAGTCCAGCAAAATCCCTAATCCGGCATCACTTCGGTCCCGACTGCACCTGATTAAAGATGCTCAACTGTACTAGTGTAAACTTCTGGTAACTTAAAAGTGTACCATTAATGTAGGAAAATTGTGAACTTTGCGTAGGTTGTGAACATAATAATAGTCTACACAATAATATCTTGAGATTTTGTCCAATACACAATTCAACATCAATGGTTACATAAGGAGTACACAAAGCCTACATAGATTGGGCCACTTTACCACAAAGTTACACAGAGTGTACCTGTGCACAATTCAGCATCATGATTCGATCAGCTTGTTCTTAGCTCACACATAATAGTTTTGAAGTTACCTAATAGTTTCTTGTTGTAATTATTGGTTTCACCTTGCTTTAGTTTGTGTTCACTTCTCATATCCACAAAATCAGTTCTTTCAATCTGGCACAAGAATAGAAAAAAAAATGAAAATTTATCTCATCTAAGATATCTTTACTCTTGACCTATGCTCACATACTAAGACCATTAACAAACGATCAGTTTACAATGACATTTGGGAGACTATATATATACTGTTGTTTGCTGGAACAAATGTTATTTTGACAACTAATTCTAAAAGCATGAATTATTCATGTCTAAAAGATCAATAATGTGATATTTTGTAGCCTTAAAACATTTCACAGATTTCCATTTTGGGGGAAAATATTCATGATCAATATGAAAATACATTGCTGATATTCTAACAACATTAGCATGCAAAAAATAAGTAGAAATACGAGTGAACAGTGGTAAAAATGGGAAAAGCGAGAAACTGGTAATGTAGCAGTATAGTCGGTGTAAAATGTGATACAACAAATTGAGTAAACCTGTGGTACGATAGCGGTGACGTTTGTGTACCCAATAACTGTAATCACTAAGCATGTATTATGTACACTTAGCTGAAATGGAAGCAATCTAACATGAGGCTGTGCTATCGATAATATTGTCCATCATTTTTGTTATGTCGTTCCTTAATCTGATCACATTTGAAATTGGTATCTAATTACTTACAAGAATAAGAATTGCTTTGTTGAAAATTAAGATTCCATCATATATGAAGTGTCTATAACAGTCTTAGATATCATAGCTATGGATTGAATGCCAAATAGAGTTGTATGCTATCTCAAAGTAACAATGCATGATCTCAAACATTGCAACGGACTTAAATAAGATACCACAGTCCTTAGGTGGTCAATTTTCCATGAATTGGAACAGCCATTATGGCTTCAATGAAAATAAATCAATTTAATGAAAAGCTTACTGAGATAATTAGACATTGCGATGAAGCATATTCCGGTGACAAATGCATCAAATCCTGCCTCATGAGCTCTGTTATCCTTCCTGGAATACCCAGGAAAATTTTCTGCTGACTCTGAAAAATATTATTGAAAATAATTGTCAATAAATAAATAACATCAAGCATCATGCTATGGTCTAGCTATAGAGTAGCAATACAGATATTTCTAATGTCAGCATTACCAACTTCAGGAAGTGTAAATGGCTCTTCAGACAAACGTTCCATCAACTGCAAGAGTGTGGTGTTCATGAACTTGTCCTTAAAAGGATATAAGTTGGCCATCAACTTGGTATCCACCAGCCTGAAAAATTTTTCACATCACTTGTTTTATTGATTTAATTAATTACTCAAGCTTAAGATAAGTATGATTTGAGTTGAGTAGAGCAGCAAAAAATAATAGAAAATACAATCAGCTCATAGGATGGCTCTTATAAAAATCTAAAAAATTTAAACAGAAATGGTCCAAGGAGTTAATGGACATCTATGATTTTTAATGGCCACCTATTGGTATTTTATTTCAGATTTATACCCACAAATCACCACAAATATGTATTTCTAAAATAGGGGAGTGATATCAACAGAGAATAATATATTTAGCTTTCATAAACGAAATATTATAAACTCTCACTTCCCAAAAGGTGAATCCAAATACAATACCTATACTAAATTAAAAATGTCAGGTAAAAACGCTGTGACAGAAATCCAATACCAATCATGACCTTACAAAAATTTATGGGTTAATTTTCTTACTTAAACTTTAGAAACTTACTAAAATAAAGTTGAGTGTACACTAATTACTACTTTAACCCTTCAAGCAGTTACCTTGGAAAAGCACAGCGAGCTAAGTCTTTAAATTCATTGTAATCTTCGGGAAGTTCTGCACAAAACTGGTGAAGACAGTGACACACATCCAACAGCATATTATGACCAACAACTAACTTGTTCTGAAAAAATTAAAATAATTAAATACTTAGCCATTACAACTAGAATTTTCAAAATTAAAAGTGACAAAAAGCTACAATTATTTGAGACAAAAATTCATCACAGATCACTGAGGTTTAATTTCTAAAAGTAACTGCATTACAATTGATGGTTTCAGGTGTTACTTTATGGAATTTGCTTGCATGCATTTTGAATGATAGAATAAACTTTGTAATTCCACAATTATTTATCTCACACTACTACTACCATGGTTTCGACGGTTAATATCATCATCAGGACCTGATAATGACGTTAATCGTCGAAACCATGGTAGAAGTAACAGTTGAGGTACATACTTAATCAAAATAAGAAATGTTCTACTGACATTGAATAACAAAAGTAAATGTACCCTCACTTGTGTTTAGTTTAGTTGAAAATTTAATTTCTGTGAATACATATTTCATCCCTTTTGCTGCCAGACCCTAAAGGTGGGTTGTGCGAAAACTGCCAAGAACTGCCATTGCCATGAAGTTTGTAATATTATTTCAGATATAAGAACATATTTCTCACATAAGAACAAGAGATTTTGTCTTGATCTTGGAGGAACATGGATCCCTCAGATGCCAACAACATTCCTTAGAATTGTAAAGTAGAAAACTCTCATATTCATACATATGAGACTTGGCACTGGAATAACTGTATAGGTCTTTTGTGGACACTCATACTATAGCAATGGGACCAAATCCCATGGGTCAAATGCTATATAACACATTAGACAATTAATTCAAAAGATTTGAAAAAGTGCACATCTTCAAAAGAAAAGTACTTAAAGCAACTTTTACAGAACTCAGTATTTGACTCTAACCATGAATTCATGGAGAGTAATTCTTTCTAATGTATGTACCTGTTTCCTAGATGAGGAATGCATCTTCTATTTGCGTTTAACAATTAAATGTTGGTTTTAAAATAAAAAAATTAATAAATTTAATAATTAATGAAAAAATTAGACCATCTAACCATAACAGACCCCACAACCAATCAGATGCCCCTCTCCCTCCCTCCCCTTCTCCACACACCAAACAATCTATACTCACTCACTCTTGGACAGTGGCCCACCACCACTGAGCTCTCCCCAAGACAAGTGCCTCCAAACCTATCTACCCACTGATGGTCACCCAGGTGACCGAAATATCGGTATAGGAGTCTTCAAATATATACCTGTTGGCATTAGTATTATAGACCTACTGGCAGTTTTTGCACAACAAGATAAGGCAGACAGATTGCCCTGCTAGTAGTAAAAGGGTTAACCAGGGACATAAAATTTTTATCACACAACCAGTGACTAGCACTCTGTGAGACTGCAATATTTTAAATATTCACAAATACTTAGAATGATATCTTTAATGTCATTAAAATTTTATACATTTCAGTATTACATCACTAACTTGGATCTCAATCACATATTAGACAATAATGATGAATTTAATTGTGTTAATTATCATGTGAAAGCTGATAACAATGTCAACAATATCAAAGAAAAATTTTTATTTCTCTAAAAGCATCTTATATCAATGACCAACTACTTTTACTGGAATGTTGAGTAATTAAACACAAATGAAAGGTACTTCATTTATTGTCTTTATTATCAAAATTGCAACATTTTTTATTTTATGCAATTATTTTGTGAACATTTTTCTACACTCCATAGTAGCACAGTCTTAACAAAAAATTTTCCTACACTTCTAGTAAACTGGTTGTGTGCATTTTTCACTAAAGTAGGAGGTTTTTCGCTTTTTACATAATGGGCAGAGTCAGATAGCTTTTCTCTCTTTTATTTTTATTTGAACCTTTTCTGCTTCCTTCATTGGCACTCCAATTTGATCTATACTAACTCATACCTGTCTTGGAACTCTAGCATTCATTATTCTCCTCCTTACTTGGGGCCTGACTAGCTCTGCAGCTATACTTCTGATGAAATTCAATTGAGACATTTTTTTCTTTCACTGACTCGTAGAGTAAAAAATAATTAACAAATAAAATATTCAGTATTCTAGATAATGATCCAGTATTCTAGATAATCGCCAATGGCATTAAAGGTAATGTTGCTCCGTGCATTGAGAACACCAGATTATTCTCTTCAAAATATAGGCAACATATGCCATGTTCACCATAAGACATACTAATCAGGAATAACACACTGCTCATACTTTGAGTGGCTCAAACACATTTCATATTTCCCTCTTATTTTTACTTGTTGTGCCAACAAATGTCGGTCCTTTCACCCCCAACTTATCAACCAACTCAATTGACATAAACCAATTATCTGATATGATGGTTCTTTTTGGCTTACAAAGACATGATAGGTACAGATTGTGTTGATTTCAATTCCTTCTGGTCTTCTTCTGAGAGTGTCCTAGTAGTGAATAGCAATATTGAGTTTCTTATTAGACAACAAAATAAATCAGAAATTAGTGCAATCAGAACAGTTTTGTACCAAGCCATTATATCCCCATGACTATATAAATAAAGACTTGAAAGCAGTATAGCATATTGTTGTCCATACCGAACTGATAGAAACATTCCCTATTAATGCCATTATTGCAAAATTACCACTGTCTTTATCATTCAATCTGAAAATTGCAGAATGTACTATAAGACCATAAAAGGCTTTCAATCATGGTAAATCCAAATTATGAAGCTTAGGCCTGCTGCTTCTTTTTATTTGCATCTTAACTTGTGAAATTTGACATTTGTCCAACACAGTGTCAATTCTATCACTCCATAATCAAAAAATCTCAGACCTAAAATCTAAAGGCTTGACATCCTTCTTATAGAGAGATCTCACAGAATTCTTCAAACCAGGGTTTTCGGCAACAATGTTATGCAGATGTTTTAGAACATTTTACTATGACTCTCTAGAGGAGCACGTATAACATTTTTATTATTAAAAACATCTTCCTTGTTTGAAAAATTTTCTTTTACTAATATGCTCCCTTCCTCATCCAGACCATCTCTTTCCTTATCATTGGAATCCATATTATGATCACTAACGGTTGCTATCATTTCTGATGTTACTTCCTATTTCACTTTCATCTTCTGGCAAGTATTCCATAACCTGTTCCACAAAACCAGGTGAAAGAATCATGATTTGCCTACCAAGGCCAGTTATTTCCTCACATAACAGTTTTCAATTTTTACTTCCCAAATTGAATATTTGCATGGAAAAATAAAACAAAGAAGTTGATTGGCTCAGGGTTATTATTGTAAACTTCCCTAAAAATTCTTCCTGTAAATAGTTGATGCTTCCACACAGTCAACAAAATAGGCAACTTGCACATGACAACAAAAAGTCTTGTAATTTATTAAAGATAATTGGTGACAAAAGTTACAGTCTTGCCCCCAAGGCTCTCTTAAGGGGTTGGCTCATCTTTCCTACTCACCACATGCCCGCATCATCTTAGTTATGCCTTTCTTATTACATCACTTATACACTCTGCTTTGCTTTTCTTTTCACATGTTCCCTCCTTAATATGCCCATGGCACATCTAAGCGTTATCATTTCAGTTCGTTCCAAATTTTCTTCCTTCTTCCACAGGGCTAGATTCATTGTAGGTACTTTTTATCAACTCCTTGGTACTGCATTTTATTAAGAGAATGAGGGTGGCATTCTACTGCTCCCAAATAACACCTTATGTCATAATAGCACAAGCATATAATCTCTTACAGAATAGTCCCAAGTATTTTATCTCCTGCCTTTAGTCAAAGAGGGCCTGTCATTTTACCACATTATTCCTTCACCATTATAAATCTATTCAAAGAACAGTAATCTTAAGAGCATTGAATCAAAAACTCCTTACTATTGAAAATTACTTGAAACTATACCCAGAGATAGTAATTTCATTAGTCAAGCCAGATGCTTTAAACTATGGGTAAACATATAAAAGTTAACTCACCACACATTATACTCTAATGTAAGGTGGATTAAAGTAAGGTGATTGAATTGACTCACCGATTCAGTAATTGCACGTATAACAGTTGAGAAGCCAACAGCCAAATCTAATTCAACCATCATTGCTTTTCGCCACTCTTCCTCACGTCGTCTGAGTATCTCTTCTCGGCTGCCTTCCTCTTTGGTCAATATGACAACACGATCATTTCTCGAACCCCCTTCCTTGATACCACTCTCCACAAATAGGCCATCTTGATTGAAGTTCTTTTGAACAGCTTCAAATATTAGTTTTCTCACAAACCCATTTGTTCTTTCTCCCAATTCTAACTTCTTTTCTGGGCTCTTGATGAATTCATGAACTTTATCACTATAATAAGATGAAGAGTAAAATTATAATTACTCTACATAATTCAACGAAAATGTTCCTTAAAAATGCGTGCAAAATGTATGCAATAATATATGGTTTGATTAGGTATATAATTCAATAGTGTCACTAGTACGTTTAAATCAAGGATAACTAGTTTATTGTTATGCAATTTGAAAATAATATGGAATTGCATATCTCATCATCATAAGCTAAGCAACATGCAGCTTTTCTTTGAAATTAAAATGGGGTAAAATTAATATTGCAAAGAAATTTAAGCATAAAATTAGAAAATAGTCTATCTACTATCAATTTAGAGGACAGTGAGTTCTAATAACAGTTTAACTTTTACATTTGAGACAAATAAATGGTATTTGCTTGGTATGCAAGAAAGATATTTACTAAAGATCTTTGATGTTGTCCAAATTAACCTGTAAGATGCATTAATATTTTTAGCTTTTCTGTGACGTACAAATCAAACATAATCAGCAATATTCCACAATTTGTTATTTGTGGAATAGGAATATTACAGAGTGGTATTATGCTACTGCCAACTGATTTCTCATGAATTGAGCGCATCTAAGAAGTGGAACATCAATTGGAAATCTGGCAAAAATATTGTTTTTTGAATAATATTGAATTTTGAAAAATATTGAATTTTATTGTAGTGTTGTCAAGCAATTCCATAAAAATAATTTGTTCTTCTTAATGGTAAAACCAGTAATCTGGTAGTACACCAAGCATTCAGTATATACCCACGAGTCCCAGTACCCATGTGCTGACTTACGATTGATTCTTGAAAAATTACTATTTTCAAAATGGTGGTTAAACCTTTTTGACAGCAGGAATATATGTACTCCTTATAGCATAAATTAAATTTTATGCTATATTGCTAAATACAGCAGGCTTGATCCCCAAGTGTTTGCTAGGAGCTGCAGTTTGGCTAGTTTACCCTTGTTTGTTTTTTGCATAAAATAACTGTAGTTTACCCATGTTGGTAAAATTTTTCTCATTTTATACTCTCTTTAGGTACCGATTACAGTGGTTTGTGTTTAGTGGTACTTTCTTGCATACCAAGCAAATACCTTGTGAGTGTTCATCTTTATCGTCAATAGAGGTGATGAATAGCAATTAAGGTCATCTGTGTCATTAATAAATGGTGGGAATTTGATATGAGATTAGAATTACAGGAGTAGAAGAAGGACAAAGAGAAATCCTGTGCTGACATTCATTGGCTCTGAGAAAAAGATTTTAAGGGGTCCAATTTTAAATATCCCATCTGAGGAATGAACCATTGAACTACAGTGCTCACCATACAGCTCTCTAGGAGGAGGTACTGAGCTTTCGTTGAAAAATGTGTCACTCCTGAAATTGGAACTCAGCCACCTCATTAATTTGTCCCCGAGTCTTCTCAAACTACCTCAAGAAGTAGACATCCACATAAGTTGAAACACCACAACTTACCTACCCATTTTTGAACCATTAGCGGTGCTGCTTTCACGGTGGCAATCGGCGACGATTACAGAAAATGCCATCTTTTGAGAAGCCGTTAAGTTAACATAATACAACAAAGCCGAGAGTAACACAAATCCAATATTTCTTTCACTTGATATTTAAATCTAAAATAAGTATAATTACCCAAAACTTTATTTTTTGCTGTAATGGACAACAGGCATCATCTATGTAGTAAATAATAGACTACGGGTCAACTTACGAGGGAAGGTCCTCACTATGCTAAAAAAAGACGTTGATGCCTGATCACATCTGACTTTTTCACCATCATGATGATCAAATATCACCTATCCAATTATGTATAGTCTTAAACTAGAGTTGGCATTCTGAACACCCATAGTTTGGCATCAACTCTTGCACACTTGCAATGAGTCGTGGGTCGCCATGCAGTTGAATCTGTTGCGGCAACAGAACTGTGGAGAAATGCAAGCATGTCACTGGCCTAACTGAACATCCAATTAAATCTGTATCTGTGTAACTTGGATCTGCAAAAGTCGAGGACTTACTGTAGTTCTCCACCACTGGTACATAGGATCCGCACAACTGGTATTCAAATCTTTAATCCATTGATTCAATCGAATCTTTTAACCTTGGATTTGATCGAATTTCGAATCAATGGATTCGATAGGATTCGACCGAATCTTCAAATCCTTACCCCAACTCTAGTTATAAAATAACCATACTCAGTAATTTGGAATGGACTAACAAGGTTTCAGATTATTATTCAACCATATGATGAATGTGAAAACATTTTGTCTTAATTGTGGCTTAACCTTATTTCAGTGATGAGTTATGAAACAATTTAAAAGAAATTCTTGGGAAAATGTAGTTACATTACTGAGACAAGAATGGATCAGAAATACCCTTGGTTATTCTTGATCACTGAATACATGGAGCAACTAAAATTCAAGTTGTGTTACCTTTTGTGTACTTATCGTATAAAAATCTTTGTGCACTTATTTGTGGTCAAGTCATGCGTTTGGTCACTATGCATCAGACAACCACACAAAGATCATCTAACATCAATCACAGCTGTACATAATCCTCATCTGTACATAGGTTTCACCCTGTATCTTGAGGCTATCTGTACACAAGATAATATTTTGTACCAGATACTTACACAGCATTACTTATCGGCTGGGGCTTTGTTGTGTAATTGTATCTGAATATATCTATAGCAGTAACTATTTGGATTTATTTTGTCTGTGTTGTTGAATATGTATAACTGTCTCTTTCGTTCATATACCTATAAAGACTTTCCCATTGATCGTGTGCCATTTTTGACATCTCCATTAGAACAATGTTGATTAAATTTGGCAATAGCATAAGAAAAGGTTGCATGTTTTGTTGAGAGCAAACATTTTATAAAATCGAACTTTTGGCCCCAGAATGAGGGTCCAAACCCCAATCCATGGCACTACTAATGGTATGAGTGGTACCATGTCTCAATTCAAAAATTGCCTTGGGGTTTCAAAATAAAAAAATTCGAGATACAAAAAGGTCAAAGATACTTTGCGAAAATAATAATCTTCAGGTTTTTGGGCATGAGGAACACGATGGAACCACTTCAGTTTTCAAAAAAAAACATGAAAAAAAGTCCATAAGCACATTTAAACAATAGACATGAAGACTCCATTTATACAGGGCTGCTACCAGCCTGTGACCTAAATAATAGTGACTTTAGTGACTTTTCCTTGGTGAAACAGTTACCAAATAGTGACCCAAAAACAACCAAAAATTGACCTAAAAGTTAGCAAAAATAGAATTTCGGCCACCAAGCACAAATAAACATTACACATACATATATTAATTGAACATATTAACATATACAATAGAGGAAAAATACAAATTTTAGTTTTGAAAATAAAATTAAAGGAAATGAAACATTGCATAAAAGAATTCTTTTTCAAAATTAAAGATTGTCAGTCTTAGCATGAGGAAGGAACTACTCAACACTACGAATTGTTCTTCCATCTTTTCTTTTGCTCGAAGGTCAAATCTGATATGAGGTCAGATTTTCTTTTTTGTACTGCTTTTTTGACAGTAGTGGCATGCTTATGAGAAGGTGCTGTATCTCCGCGAATGGCAGCCACGCCTTCCAACATCATCTGGGCAAGGGTGATATGTATCTTAACACATTCACTGCGGGGCTGATTAAAGCCCTACCCCTCACAACGCGGCGTGGCCCACCGGTGGGTCACACTCAGCCTTTTGCATGGGCGGTGTGACCCACCAGTGGGTCACAGTCCTTCCGAGCTTCTGGCCGCTGCCGAGGGATGGTGGTTGAAGCGGCAACACTCAGCCTATTCCTGAGATTAGAGGAAGGCTACATGCATTTGTGTGACCCACCGGTGGGTCACGCCGCAGTGAACGTGTTAAAGTAAAGTGGTGTTCCATTATAATCATGCCGAATATAGTTTGCATCATCATACTAAGTGATTTGTCATGGCTATAAACAATAGTTTGGCTACATATTAATGTGGTATCAGTAACCTTTTATTTCCTTTTCATTAAAAATTTTGGTGATCCATGGACAGTCTTCGAAAATGGAGAGGAAGTATTGAGCTGCTATTGTTTATTTTGTATAATTCATTTGGATTGTGCTTCTGATAATTAAAGGTAATTATTATTATATATTTGGAATATTTTGATGGCTTCTAGTGTAACTTGTAGCAGTAGTTGGATTTGGTGTAATCCCGGCATATTATAATTAAGCAAAGCAATGAGTATTTTGAATTCCTATTTTTTTATTTTTTCAGTTTTGACTTCCTATAATAACCCCTGTCCATAATCCGTACCAAAGTGTACACAATGTACGTACCTGAAATCTGTACAGCAAAATGCTCCATAACACACTAAATGTACACTGAAAGCACACAATAATCAGACAACTTGTACCACATGAACCACATTTTGAACATCAATAGTGCAGCAGTATTTCACACAAGTTGGGCACAGAGATTCACCTAATTTCCTTTGCTGACTTTTATTCCTCAAAAAATGATATGGAACATCAATAATTCACTATAATGGTACAAAAAATCATCAACGAATTATGCTTATCGTTGTGTATGAAATGTCGCGCCTGTATTGACAACATTCTTAAGACATTTTGTGCAATGCTTTCAGCACATTTATAGCATATGATTAGCCGGACGTGCTCCGCATATGCTAGAAGCATATTCAACACAAAGAAAATATTGTACGAAAATATGCTCAGCATATTGTAAGCATCAATTGTTCTACTACGGAATTGCCTTAAATCTCAGCCAATCATGAAGATGTAGTCATACCCCACATTTTCCAAAGGTGTTGCAGGAATTGGAGAGATCTCTCATAGAGAACAGCACCGGAGTATACGAGGGAAGAAAAGGTGATTGCAACGCCATAAAGAACACATGGTAGATGTACAATTAATTTCATGAATCGAATGAATGGCTTTTACAGTTTCTAGCGAAGAATACCATTTCTACAAAGACAATATTTACCAGATTTCCTTCAGGTACACAACATATTTCTCTGGAACAGCAATTCCTCCATCATGACTGGACCCGGACTTCTCAGACTTTCTCTGCTCACGTGTTTTCTTCTGATTTTCGAAGTCGTCTCTAAGTTTTTTCTCGCCCGAAAAATTCACGTACGGAATCCCTGACAAAATAAAAGAATCCTTAACTCACAGCATTAATTATGGCCAGATGAATTACTGTTTTCGATTGTGAACTACATTCATTTACCTTCTCTGAATAACTTATTGAAATCGAAACCATTTTCTCCTAAAAATTCCATAGATGAACTTTGACACATGAATCTAGTATCCAGACTTCTCCTACCATTGGTGTATGGATACACATAAAAGTTGTACGCTTTATGCGTATACCTGAAAGGCATTAGGTTCACTTTAACTCTAGAGAAATAGAAACTATAATCAAAATAGCACAAAGGAAATAGCACTTGCCTCTGAGTAACACTGTCATAACGAAAAGCACACAACCCAAATTGGATAAGCAAGAAGTTCATTCCCCCACTCCGTACTTTAGAATAATATTCCCATGGGTAGTCAAAAGCACAAGTAACATTATTATCTAGCAATCCGGTAAACTCTCCATCTATACTAATAAATGAAGATGAGCGGATTGTATCCTGGATATCTGGCAGGAGTTGTTTAAAGTCTGTAGATAAAAGATTAACGGAACAGCTTTAAAAGGAAGTATAACATTGGTCTACCACCAAAATAACTAGTGAAATACTAACTCTTCTTGGTGACTTCCATGCCGGTCTTCATGCATTCCACAGATTCCCACTGGAACGCTTCCCCGCTGCTGTTTTGAAATGACTTTAGACGTAGGAACGGAATGAATTTGCACCACGCAAGACGGAACGGGAATCAGCGGACTTCAAACTCCGCGCACAGAAAACTTATTGGAGTCAATTTAGACAAAACATAAAATTGCAAAGTTGAAAGAGAGAATTTTCATCAGTCACTCGAAAATGTGTTTAAAAATATCATTAAAATAGAAAAAAGAAACTAGTAAACAAACATAATAACAACAATAATGTTGAAAATAAACATGTCTGGATTAATGGATTAATAGTACTAAAACAAAGGAAAGAAAATAAAAAGCAAGACATTTAAAATAAAAAAGGAAGAGAATGTATTACCGGAACATTTAAGGAGACAACCAAATGAGATGAACGGAAGATACCGAGAGTAAAACACAATAAGAAATATATAATATATTAACGAGTGTGATTCCAGCGTGGATTTCGGCTGGATAAATCCAGCTGGACAAATCGCCTGGAATCCAGCTGGAATGTGTACCTTAAAATCAGCTGGAATAGTTAAGTCTGTATCCAGCAGGAGTACCTATGCAGCTTAAATACAGCTGATTGAGACAGCCTAGTATATTATAAAATATTTAACACGGAAACTGAGAAAATTATTTGATCCGGGAGGACGGGAAATATATTAGACCCGTGAGAACAGGTAAAATTATTTGACGCTGAAGGATGGGAAAATGATTTATCCAAGGAGGACGGGAAAATATTAGACCCGGTAGGACGGGAAAAATATTTCACCCGGGATGAAGGGAAAATAGCTGAACAAAAACACGGAAAATATATTTTGTCCGGATGAACAAGAAAATTATATGACCCGGGACGTCGGGAAAAAATATTTGACCGGTGAACACGGGAAAAAAATTCTATTCGGAGATCGAGAAAACTATTTGAGCCGCTAGGACCGGAAAGATATACCTATAAATCGGAAAGTGGGAGAAAATATTTGACATGGAAAGTCGATAAAAATATATGACCCAGGAAGACGGAAAAAATATATGACCCAGAAAGACGGAAAAAATGTATGACCAAGAAGGTTGACAAAAATATTTGGCCTGGGAGGACGGGAAAAATATTGGACCAGAGAGGACGGGAAAGGTATATTACTCGCGAGGGGGAAAATACTTGACCAGGGAGGTCGGTAAAAATAATGGACCAGGAGGACCGGAAAAATATTTGACCCGAAAGGACGGGTAAAATGTTTGACCAGAGGACGGGGAGAATTTTGAGCCGTGAGGACGAAATATATTTGATTCGGGAGATCTGAGAAATTATTTGACCTGGAAGGCCGAGAAAGATATAGGACCCAGGTAGACTGGAAAATTAATGATCCGGTAGGTTAGAGCTATAGGAGGACGGGAAAATATTTGACCCGGGATGACGGGAAAAATTTAACCGGTGAGGACGAGAAAATATTTGACCAGGGAGGACAAAAGTTATTTGACCCGGAAGGTCGGGAAATATTATTGGCCCAACGGTTGAGAAAAATATTTTACCCGAAAGGGCGGGAAAAATATTTGACTTCGTAAGGACGAAGAAAAATATAACCCAGGAGGACGAGAAACATATTTGATCCAGTTAGGACGGGAAAATTATTGACCCGGGATAACGGGGAAAATATTTAACCTTGCAGAACGGGAAATGTATTTAATCTGAGAGGACGGGAAAAATACTTGACCTGGGAGGACAGGAATATTGTCTCGGGAGGACAGGAATATTGTCTCAGGAGGACCTGGAAATATATTTGACCAGGGAGGACGAGAAAGATATGACCCGGGATGCCTGGAAAAGTATTTGATCCGGGAGGACGGGAAATTATTTTAAGCAGAAGGTCGGGGAAAATATTTAACCCGGTAAGGAGGGAAAAATATTTTACACAGAAGGACGATATTTGACTTCGTTAGGACGGGAAAATTATTTTAACCGGGAGAACGGGAAATTTATTTGACCTGGGAGAGTGGGATAAGTATTTTAAATACCACAACTTCCAGTTTATTCCAAAACAATTGCATGTAACATATGCGTAAATAGTGTGAAATAGATGAATTATCATTACTGATGATTACTGACACATGAGAGTTTCTTGAACAAGTATTTAAAAATTCCGCAACAATGGTCGAAGAATTAAATTTTCACATTTCAAAAATCAATTGCAACAGCTTAGACAATATCCTAGAAAAAAAAGCCTCCGGGTTATGAAGCATTAGTCCCAAAGGACGTATTTATTATGAGTAAGCAAATAACGTGCCGAATACATTACAATAAATCGTATTATTCGCATACACATTATTTCCTCGGGGCTGAGCTTAAAGCCACCGAGTGCGTCCACCGGGTTGCGAATGGGGGGTCGACCTCTAGATATAGAGGTGAGCTGCGAGATAAGCGAGTTTACTCGTCGAATAAGCAGTCGTGGACAAAAAGTGACGGCATTCCGAGGGGGCATTTGGTCTATCCCTGGGTAAGGTAGGCCAATAAATAATACAGAACCTGTGAAGATGCCGTGACTTGGCGATGGAGCCCGCCAACAATTACGCTTCCCTTCACCCGGAGGAGAGGGCAGCAGCTCTTCTTTAAGGGTGGAGACCACAGTGGTCGGTACAGCGACACTCATTTCACTACAGGTGGTACAGGTGGTAACTTGTACTTTAACGGCTGTGGTACTGCGATATGGAAGGCAAGGGGAAATCACCACATTATTATCCCGAGGAGTCGCAGCTACTCCACTCCTTTCTTTCTTATCATGACGTGATGGAACCCTCTCGAGTAAAATATTCCGGAGGTAAAATAGTCCCCCATTCGGATTTCCGGGCAGGGGCTACCTGAGAGAGTACATCAGTCAAGTGTGATAATCATTTTAGGGTAGGAATGTGCGATAACTTCGGACCTGCGGGAGATTGGAGAACCTTAAGGTAGAAATGCGAAGAATGGACCTCGATGTATTAGGAATCAGTGAAATGAGATGGCCTGAAGAAGGAGACTTTTGGAGTGGAAGTTACAGAATTATTCACACCGGATCACGGAATGGTAACGCTGGAGTAGGCATAATGCTCAGGAAGAGTGCAGGACTGCGCCTGAAGAGCTTCCTGCAGTAGAGTGAGAGGATTATAATGGTGAAGATTGAGACCAAGCCTACAGATAGCATTGTGGTACAAGTTTACATGCCTACGTCGGACTACGAAGAGGAAGAAGTGGAAGACGTCTATGAGGATATAACACAAGTAATAAAGCACGTAAAAGGAGAAGAAAACTTAATTATTTCAGGAGATTGGAACGCTGTCGTTGGTGAAGGTAAAGATGGAAGAATAACAGGAAAATATGGCTTGGGAAATCGAAATGAGAGAGGAGAAAGACTTATAGAATTCTGCACACAACACAAGTTGGTGGTGGCAAACACATTGTTTCAAAACCACCAACGGAGAAGATATACCTGGAAAATGCCCAGAGACATAAGCAGATTTCAAATTGACTACATTTTAGTGAAGCAGATGTTCAGAAACCAAGTGAAGAACAGCAAAAGCTACCCGGGTGCAGATATCGACAGTGACCACAACTTAGCGATGATGAAATGCCACTTAAAATTCAAGAAATTGAAGAATTCAATGAAGAACGTATGGCAAGTAGAGAAACTAAGGAAACCTTAACAACGGCTGGCCTTCCACAAGGCAGAGGAAAACAAAATAGGAGAGGATTTAACCGTGAAATCAGTAGAAAAGAGATGGGAGAAAATCAAAATCGGACTACAGGAAGCAGCAAAGGAAGTTCTGGGGAGAAGAAAAGTTGTCAAGAAGAAGCCATGGATTACAGAATAAGTCTTAAGGCCGCTTTACACGATACAATTTTTTGTGCAATTTCTTGTACAAACTCTTGTATGAAGAAATTGTACCGTGTAAAAAGGCAAATTGTACGAACGCTTGTGCGATTGTCTGAATGACTGAACGGGAAATAGAACCTGTTCTAATTCCATTACATACAATTTCGTTCAGTTGATACAAGCGTTTGTACAAGAGATTGTATCGTGTAAAGCGGCCTTTAGAATTGATTGAAGAGAGAAGAAAATATAAAAATGTGGAAACTGAAGAAGGGCAACTCCGCTACAAAAGAATCAGGAATGAATCAAACCGTAAAGCGAGAAAAGCAAGGGAAAAGTGGATGAAGGATCTATGCGAAGATGCACAAAGCAACCTCGCAAAAGGAAATGTAGAAGTTGCCTACAGGATGGCGAGAAATCACTCCAAGGAACAAACTGCAAGATGTAACAGCATCAGGGACAAGAATGGGGAACTCTTAATTGAACATGATGATAAATAGAAGAGAAGGAAGGAATACTTGGAAGAGTTGTACAATGGAAGCTATCTTAGAGCGGAAGTAATCGAAAAGGAAAATGAAGTCGATAAGGATGAATTGGGAGCCCCAATCTTAAGATCAGAATTTGATACAGCTGTAAGGGATCTGAAGATAAATAAGGCTTTGGGAATAGATGATATTCCTGCCGAACTAATAATAATTCCAGAGAGAAGATGTTTACTCAGCTGTACAAAACCATATGCGATATGTACTCAACAGGAGATATACCCACTGACTTTGAGAAGAACATCATCATCCCTATTGCCAAAAAGAAGAGATCTGAGAACTGTGAACATTTTAGGACCATAAGCCTGACGACACATGCCTCGAAGATATTGACCAGAATCATCTATAGAAGAATAGAGCGAAAGCGGAGGAATTCCTGGATGAGGACCAATTCGGGTTCAGAAGAAACAAGGGCACAAGAGAAGCGATTTTGGCCCTCAGGCCTATAGAGAAGAGAATAGAGAAGAATCTACCGACGTTTGTTGCATTTGTAGATTTGGAGAAGGCATTTGACAACGCGGATTGGAATATGATGCTCAAGGCTCTGAAAGAAATCGGAGTATCATAAATGACCGAAGAGTTATCCACAGCTTGTATAAAAACCAGGTGGCCATAATCAAATCAGGACCAAGCAGTACAGAAGCAAGCATGAAGAAAGTAGTGAGGCAAGGATGTGCACTGTCTCCCGTATTATTCAATGTCTACATCGAGAAAGCCACCCAAGAAGTCAAAGAAAAATCTCCGAGAGTGAATATCCACGGGGAGAAAATCAGCATTCTACGATTCGACGATGACATAGCAGTCATGGCAGAAGCAGAAGGAGATTAAAAGAAGACACTAGGAAATATGAAAAGAAGAATGACCAGATATAATCTGAAGATCAATGAAAAGAAAACTAAGGTATTGATATGCAGTACGAGAAAGGAAGCCAGGACCAATGTTAAACTAGGAAAACAAAAAATCGAGGAGGTGGAAGAGTTCTGCTACCTGGGAAGCCGAGTAACCAGCGATGGACGAAGTAAAAGAGAAATTGCCAGTAGAATTGCCCAAGCAAAAAGGGCATTTTACCAGAAGAAGCTTCTGCTTACAGCTGCAAATGCAAGCGTTGAAGTGAGGAAACATTTCATTAGAACATACATCTGGAGCATTCTACTATATGACAGCGAAGCATGGACAATAACAGCAGCAGAGAAGTGAAGGCTGGAAGCATTTGAAATGTGGTGCTGCCGAAGAATGATGAAGAGAAAATGGATCGATCGGGTGACAAACGAAGAAGTGTTAAGAAGACTGGGAGAGAAGAGATGTCCATTGAAAACATTAAAAAGAAGACGGGACAACTTAATGGGCCACATCTTGAGACACGATGGCCTGATGAAGACAATCATCGAGGGTAAAGTGAACGGGAAGAATGGAAAAGGCAGGCCTCGTATGCGTTATATGGAACAAGTTGTGAAGGATATAAAAGAGAGGAGCTACGTCAATATGAAGAAGTTGGCCGATAGAGCAATCGAGTGGAGGGCTGCGTCAAACCAATCCTAGGATTGTTGATTGATGATGATGATGACACATTATTACCTGTGATTGCGGTGCCAGCTACATCGGCCAGACGGGCCGAGATTTCAAAACAAGAGCAAAAGAACATAGACAAAGCACGATCCAAGGAAATCTTACTCTATGGTGGCAAACCATTTAATAGAATATAACCACAACTGTGATTTCGAGGCGAAAATGCTCCATATTCAGACCAAAGGAAGGAAGTTAGACGCTCTAGAACAGATATAAATCATACAGCGGCAGAAGAAGATGATTTCCCTCCTCAGCGATCATGTTTTCGACACCAGTTCTACCCTTCTCTCCGTCTGTTTCCCACAGTGACCCCCTCCCCCATGGCCCTACACCCCCCACACCCCGTTTTGTATACCATGCCTCGTGACCATGTTGGAATCCCCCAGATCCCTCCCCACCCCAGCCACCCTCCACCGTCTTTGAGGACTTCAATGACCAGCCACCACTCCGGAATCCGCCCACACGGGAACCATATGCGGCAACATTTCGACCATGGTCAGTGATGAGGCTCCTCAACCCTCCCCGGGGCCTCGACCCTTTGTTTCCCCAGTGAATTTAATGCATTTGCAGAATTCAAAAGAAAAACGCTTGGGGAACAATTGAAAGAAAATCCAAAAGTCTTCTGGTCGTACGTAAGGGAAGTGCAAGGCCATAAGTCTGCCGTCCATTCACTTAAAAATGATAAGGGTGAAATGGCCACAAAAACTCTTGACAAAGTTAACTTGCTAAATTCCTTCTTCCAAACCGTTTTAAACCCACCTTCCGTGAATTCAACTGTCGTTTTACCTGACCTCTTTCAGCGGCTGATGCAACCAATTCAAATTTCCTGTAATGGAATTGAAAAGTTACTTAAAGATATAAGCCCCAACAAATCTCCTGGCCCTGATCAAATTCCCTCCCGCGCATATAGAGAGTTGGCTTCCGAAATTTCTCCCCACCTTCTAATAGTATTTAATAAGCCCCTGACCGAACACGTCGTACCGATGGACTGGAAAGCAACCGATATAACACCCATTTTTCAAAGAGCTGATAGGGAGCAGCCATCTAACTACATACCTATATCCCTCACATCCATTTTATGCAAGGTCCTGGAACATATAATTGTCAGTTCAGTCATGGGACACCTAGATAGCCAGAATTTAATGTCCAATGTTCAGCATGGCTTCCAGAAGAGCAGATCATGTGAAACTCAACTTGCTATCTTTTCCCACGATATTTTAGTTTCTGGCGAAAATAATATTCCAGTGGATGCTATATTTCTCGATTTCAAGAAAGCTTTTGACAAGGTGTCTCATAGCAAACTAATCTTGAAATCAAAATTTTATGGGTTAGACAGTAACATTATATCATGGATTAATGATTTTCTGCATGATCGGGTGCGAAGGGTTGTTTTGGACGGTGTTACCTCACCGGCAATTAAAGTCACTTCGGGTGTCCCACAAGGTAGTGTGATAGGTCCACTCCTGATATCAATAAGGTGGTAAAAAGTAAGCTTCGTCTATTTGCCGATGACGCAGTAATGTACAGGGAAATTCTATGCCCAAACGATAAAGAATGTTTAAGTGATGACCTACAAGTAATTGAAAATTGGTGTGATACATGGCAGTTAGAATTAAACTTTTAAAATGTCTTGTAATGAATTTTTGGAAAAAAATAGCTCACCTTCTAGCACTTGCAAAATAAGTGATAATGAATTAACAAACATTGGAATCCATTAAATATCTTGGAATAAGACTGACAATTGATCTTTCCTGGGGTAAACACATACGTGAAATAATGGGTCAAGCCTATCGTAAACTGGGATTCGTCAAAAGAGTACTGGGAAAATGTGACGATCATGTACCAGAAATCAGCTACTTTTCCCTTGTAAGACCTCATTTGGAATATGCTGCCAGTGTATGGGATCCCTACGAAATCGGTCTAAATAATGAAGTTGAACGTGTGCAGCGAATATCAGACAGATTTGTAAAGGGACGGTACCTTATTAGCTTAACCAGTCTATTAAATGAATGAAAGTGGGAATCATTGTCAGATCGCAGGTGGGAATGACTTAATCTCTTAAACAAATTCCAAAACCATATTTTCAGTGGTGATGTTAAAAATATTTTACGAACCCCAACTTACTATGGTAGACTGGACCATAATCAAAAAATTAGAGAAATTGATTGCCGAACTGACATATTCAAAATGTCCTTTTTTCCTCGTACAATTAGGGATATGAATAACAGTAAATATATCCAGTACGAGTGTAGCAATGGATAACATTGGTAGCTGCATGTTGGTATAAGGACTTGAAGCTAACCCAACTAACAGCATTTTTTGCATGTTTGCTTTGCTATATTTATCTTTTTTTAAATAGTGTAGTTTAGAACAGTATATAAATACTAATCCTTTTTTATGCATGATATGTAGTGCATTTTTGGTGAGAATTTACCCCCTGCCACATGGTGGCTTGCAGGGTATTATGTAGATGTAAATGTAGATGAAAAAAACTGCACCACGTGGCACCTTATTTGCAGCTGTGAATGCTTCCCAGGATCCGATGGGACCATTAGACCATGAGACTTTTTTTTTTAATTCTGGGTTTTCCATCAGTTGATGTTTTTAAGACCCCCTCCCCACTCCGCCTCCTCCTCACACCCTACCCCCTACACTCTGGCACTCTCATTCACGTGCCTTTCCTCTGCCGGCCAATAGGCCTCCTTCCACTCGCCCCCTTCTCCCTCCTACCCTTTCCCACTACTCACATCCCCGCATATTGCATTTATAAGCGCACCGTTGATGCCATTTGTCGCCTGATGATGTTGCAGTGTCAACGAAACCCGGGTCGGAATAAAGTTTTTAATCTGCGGTAAATAGCAAATTTTGTCTTCCTTTCGATCTGTTTTAATACCACTCAATATCGCCGGAATCTACTGCAATTGAATTTATTATTTTTTATATCTACATTTACATCTACACGATACCCCGAAAGCCACCGCGAGGGTGTGTGGCAGGGGGTGAAGATCAAGCATGCACTACCGACATGCAAACAAGCAACTATAGGGTCTCATGCAACTAGATTGATAGTATCAATAGTATTTAAGGGATTTTTACATGCATCATGCAGTACAGACTACTCTAAAATATTTCTGCCTATCCCTTTGCTATACTGCCTATTGTGTTCTCTTATAGTACGGGGGAAAATGCCATTTTGAATCTATCAGTACGACAATCTATCTCTCTAATCTTATTTATCTGGTCGAATCTAGCATAATACGCTGGTGTTTTTAATATGTGCCTAACATCTTCAGTAAAGCTATCCGATTGAAATTTCTATAATAGATTTAATCTGGTTTGAGAGTTTCTGTCCTGGCGAAAATCTGCGTTAGTTCCAGTCACAAACTAGGGAAAAGACCAGTCTAAATCGCATGGCTATCGGTCCATCTCCCTCAAGGTAAGCCGGTGCAAGGTTATGGAAAGGACGCTAAACCGACTTCTTTGCTAGGTGGATGGAGAAGAGACCTCTTCTTTCTAATATTCCATGTGGCTTTCAGTGGCGTAGGTCAACAACTCAACTCATCCGAACGGAAAATGTTATCCACGAGGAATTTTTTCTCCACCAGCTGTAAGCAAATTGTTCAATCTGAAGAACGTAGTGTGTGAAGTTGAGATTTGAATAAAGTTGTGCAAGTGCGACTTACGTGGAGATTTACCGATTTATGATCGATAACTCGGGACAAGAAAATGTCAAACTCTTCGACGGGGATGAGCTCCCCCCTCCACAGACCGGCACGGCGACCGGGACGCAGTATGCAGTGATATGTACAGATTACCCTACAGTCACCTCTTAATGTGTGTAGCAGAGAGTGACTCATGCACTGTGACCATAGTTAAACTTAATGATAAAGACGTGTCAGTCATGTCTCATATGGATCCAGGTACTAGCAGCGTATCCTAAGTGAGGCCGCAGGAATGAAAAATAGCATCTCTCCTCTCTTACAAACTCATCGCCACACTAACAGCATTTTCACAAATCCTAATCTAAGGGTTTGCAAACCTAGTTTAGGCATGATGTGACATCTTGTGTGATATTAACACCAGAGTATTTTATTTTGATGAATTTTGTAATTGATTATAATTTACGAGTTGAAATTGGAAATTAATTCTCCCGCTTTTACTTGAAGGATAACGTAATCCCCTTGGGCCCTATTTTATGAGTATGTCTTCAGCAGTTGCAATAAAGAATGTTGCGAATTACATTCAAGGACTTTTATAGGATTCACTGTTTGTGGACCGTTTGGCAATCTTTTGCCAGTCATCCAGATTATTATTAACTTCAAGGCAAGTATAGAAACCAATAGATAAATTCCATAAATGGTACTAAAGTAGTTGATTTCCTTTCTTCAATGAGAATACTAAGTGCATTAATTTCATCGTTTCAAAGTTTTGACCTGGGTAAAAGGGAAAAATATTTGACATGGGAAAACAGGAAAAATATTTCACCCGGGAGGTCGTAAAAGATATATGACCCGGGAATCAAGAAAAATAATTGAAGGGAGTGCATTCATTTTCACTGTTTAAGTATATTGTTCCCCGAGATAATGTTTTATTATCGCATTGACAAGAATGTATGTCACATCAAGGGAAAAATCCTGTAAAATTTTGAGCATTCACCAACCCGGGCTACGCTAGCTACTAGGGCATTTAGGAAGCTCTTAACTCCCGCCATTATGACGAGTTTTATTTGATATGCGCTGCCAGTAATTGGGAAATAGGCCTAAATAATGGACTTGGACGTGTGCGGAGAAGATCGGCAAGATTTGTAAAGGGACGGTATGATAACCATGTTAGCGTAAACAGTCTATTGAATGAACTAAAATGGGAATCTTTGTCAGATCGTCGGTTGAAATTTAGACTTAATCTCTTAAATAAACTCGAAGATAATATTTTCACTGATGACGTTAAAAATATTATGTGAACTCCAACTTACTATGGTGGACAGGACCATAATCACAAAATTAAACAAATTAATTGCCGAACTTACAGATTCAATATGTCCTTCTTTCCTCGTACAATTAGGGATATGAATAACTGTATACATCCAATAGTATAGATACCTATTGGTGTATCAATTGATAGCATGTATGGTTGCATGGTGATGCAAGGATTTGGGCTAACCCAATTACTAGCATGTTATTGCATGCTTGCTTTGCTATTTTTGTCTTTTTTAAATTGAGAAGTTTAGAATAGAATTCAATTACTAATCTTTTTTTGCATGATATGTAATGCATGTTTGGTGTGAATTCACCCTCTAATATAGGTACACCATTATGGTGGCTTGCAGGGTATTATGTAGGTGTAGGTGAATATTTTACTCAGACGCCGGAGAACTCCTTTAGGCCCTACGCTGTAATTATTTAATAAACAACTATATTTAAAAGCTTTTGACGATGGCTGAGAACTCATGTTTAACATTGTTTTAAAACATGGTTTTTAATTTTATTTTACTGGAAGACAAGGTGTACTGATTAGCTAGGCTTTAAATAATTTATTTTGAGACATGCTTTTCTTATACTCTCCTTGACGTTTGGTTCATGACATCCCCGAACGATTCGCAATGGTCAATGCCTCTATCAGAAATACTTCTCGATCTGTGCAAAGATAGGAAATCCTGTAATATTCACGGTAAGTATACTTACCTGTAATACTGATTATAATTCCCCTGCCACCACGTATCAGAACCTATTTGAGGAAATTTCGTGCAGCCGTCCATATTTCGTTCATTTCTCTACGGATGGATCAAAATCAGCCTCAGCCACCGACCGTAACAGAAAATTATTACTGAAATGCAGTAACTGATTACTAATATCAAGTACCTAATTAATTACTGCTATTCCGTAATATTTTTCTGTGAGGGAAATGCACAGTATCTTTTCAAATTTGGTGCCGACAGAGTGCAACTCAGTGTTTATGCTGCAGAACTCGCAATAAAAATATCTATAGGTGCATTCCAAGAGAGCTCGGGTTTATGTATTACCTTCACTGACTCGTGAAGGAGTTCAAAATTCAGTCTTTCACCGCCGAACCCAGGATATATGCAATGTTATCTTTCACCCCTTCACCGCTAGGGAGAGGAAATTCCACTATTCCAGTAGCAGCTTATACGAGTTTTGTGGGGCTATTTTGGAGGAGAAGGATTTCAGTCATAGATTGCGGGTCTCCCTAAGATTAGAATATAGACAAATGCCACTATCTCCTACGGTTTTATAAAAATATTTTCAACGACCCACGAAGTCCAAAATTGAGAAAGAAGCCTTCGGGACATATGTAGTAGCCGAAGACAGGATTCATACATACTTCTCTTACGTAGTCACTATTGCTAATTTCTAATTTGCTATTGATGAAGATAACACCTCTAGAAGCGAACAGTAGTTCACTTTTATGAGCGCAATAGTGAAATAACTCGATCGCACGCGCATTGAATATTATGATCAAGCTCCCGAATGGACCGTTAAAACCTTGACCAAAAAATTCAACAATCCCTGAAATACCGCTGGGGTCTGAATGGGTCTGGAGCTCTGAAACGTTGCAAATAATAATATATTTTATTTCAAATAAAATAGATCCTATGTTCTAATATAAAATTTAAACGAATACCGAGTCTTGCGAATCTTAAACCACATAAGCAGAGTAATTAGTTAAGTTTTGTGCCATTAGATGAAAAAACCAACACTTCTAATTAACACGGTGGGGTATTAATTGCGTTATACATAGTTAAAGCAGTTAAAGTCCGGTGGTGTTGACGGGTCGCGTGGCAACGAATGTCTTTGAAACATTTCAACGATTTCTAGGAAGACTCATGAATTACTCATGTTTTTTTTCCTTGTCATTAGAGCCGCTGAGTGCATCATCATTTCGTTCAAAATGACCAAACTGACGAGGTAAGGGTTAATATGATAATAATGCACGTTCTATTAAATGCGTTAAGTAACTGAATATTCAATCGTAGGTGGAAATTAGAAAACCATAACGAAAAATATATAAATGAGAAGGAATACTACCAAGTGTGTATACATGTCATAGAATGTAAACATTTAGCATGGCCCACAATGGACTCGTATGTGTGCATTGAAGTTGGCGATCAAAAGAAGAACACGAAGAAAAAGGAGAACACTAACTGCCCGTATTTTGATGAAGTATGATTGACTAAAATTTGAGCTCCCTTAAATATTCCTGGTTCCAAACGTAATTCCTCCATACGCTATTTTTACAGTATTTTGTTTTCGAATTCCACTCCGAAAAGGAATCGCTGATGGAAAAATTAATATCGTTAACAGGAAGTATAGTTTTACTTTTAACCTTTCATTGAAAAAATGGATTTCCCTAAGGGTGCGTACTTTTTGCTTAACCAAAGTTGTTTCCTTCAGGTGTATCCCTCATCTTCAATATTTCTATCGAAAAAGGCTTTAGGCTCAATAACTATGGATGTTGGAACTATATATGCTCAATCAGGTAGGAAACTAAAAAACGATGCCGTGAACGCTATTTCGTAGTTGATAAGTGCTAAAGAAAAACTCTCGGGTTTTCAACTGGGTCATTTGGTCTGTTGTTGGCAGACCCATCTGGAAACCCGACTTCTTTTCTCTAACAATAAGTCTATCAGCTTGGAAAGAGCAAAATATGTCTTTAGTTGAAAAGTATGCTTTGATCAAGAGTATCAGTGCCATAGTTGCTGAAAATTACCTAATCCTAGGAAATCACAAACTGATAAATCAGTAAATCGAACCCAATTTCAAACCTCGATGTTATCGATTCGTTAATTGTATAATGTCATTTGGCGTTCAGGAGATTAAATTTCAACTTGAGTAACTTTTTGACAGTAGTTTTCAATACTGACTCACTATGTTTATTGTGTTACAGATCATCAATTTTTCCAGGAGTGGGCACTTCTATTAAGTCCCGAGGACATGTTTTCAGACAGCAAAGGATATATAAAGTGCACTTTGGCTGTTCTAGGAAAAGAAGGCGTCATTAAAACTCCATCGCATGAAGAAGATAAGGAAGAAAATAAAATGTAAGTCTCCAATTTGAATTAATACCGTTGGATTTCAAAAGCCGAGGCAAGTATTTGGCTGTTAGCTGACACCCATAGCTTTGATATATTCCTTGGACCACACATCGCGAGCATGAAATATTTCCTATTAAGCCATTCCCAGTTACCGGTCCCAAATTCCCAGTTATACCAGTGATCCCCAACCTTTTGCGACTTGCGTTCAATTTATCAATCTCTTTCAAACTTTCAATTCTCAGGGAAGACAAGTCACGCCACCGTACAAATGAAAGTTTGTTTTTTTCGACTTTTCGCGCGTATATAGGCAAATTTGCTCATTGCGCGTCCCAGTCATTCCAATTCCAAGCCATTCCTAGAGTCCAATCCAGAAGACTTAAAATTAGCATTAGCGGTACGTGACCCGACGGTTAGGAATCAGTAATCTATACGATTAATCTTAGCCTTAAAGTACACGGTTCTCTTTCCTCATGTATAAACGTAATAAGTTACGATGATTTTAGAGAAGATATTTGAGTAAGAAAAAGCTCTGTTTTCGTCCCAGTCAAGAATGCTTCTTCGGAGTTATGGAATCTCCATCTCTTCAGATATTTCTTTACAAAAAATTGGCCGATCATTAAGAATCAAAACATAAAGTGAGGAGTGAATTATTTTTTAACACTGATGCATTCCTGAACAAACTTTACCGAGTGATAAGCCAGTAAAATCTTTTTCTTCTGGAAATTAACTGGAATAGATCATTTTGAAGATGTCATCGATTCATGCCAACGCAGAGTCATATTAACTCATGCTAATATTACTCTGCTTGTATTGAGTTTTTTTCTCAGCAGTTTGCTGCATAACCCGTAAATTACTAAATAATCAGCAATTAAAGATAGCCCTTCCATCATCTCACACGCTTCCGGTAGTAAAGCAGTAGGAAGCACAATACCAGATACTAAAGAAGATCTCACATTTAAAATTCTTATGTTTAAACAACCTTCTTTCAGGACTATTCTCAACGACGGTCAAGTCGCAAGATATATTTGCCGCATCTACAAAGCATACGGGAACTTAACTTCACATGATCCATGCAAAGTTGCTGAATCACAAGGAACACAAAAACCTGTAGCTAAAAACAAGGAATTACGTGCGAAAAAATATGTGGAGTTGAAATTTGGTAATCTTACAGTTAAGTGTAGTAATCATATTATGTGATACGTAGGTATATTGGCTTTGAAAATAACATTTGAAGGAATCACTGACATGAGCGTCCTTTCTCTGGTCAACCTGTACGGCATCGCTTACGGCGCGCCGTTAATATCAGAAATTTCAGGTCCCACCCATAGCAGAAATGTTACATAGTACATAATTTCTCCATTCTGAGCTGAGCTTGCGGTGCAAAATAAATTCCCTGGTTGTAAGAATTCAGTACATGCAGATGTTATTTGATGAAATTTCCACGGACCATAGGAAACCGGGAGTTTTCATGAAATATAGTAAAAAGCGAAGAGCATGATACTCAGTTGAACTCACAAATCGCGTATGTTTGAAAAGATTTTTCAAACTTTGAGATCTTTGAGATCGGTTGTCATCTTTAGATGTTTGACTGTGAATTTTGTCAATTAGCATATGTAGAATTATGTAAACACAGTGATCAAATTTCACAGTCTACCGTCGATTTTTGCAAAAATATAAGAGGTAATGGCAAAGTTGTAAGCTCCCAGGCCTGGGTGATACTATGTTTAGTCAGTGAGTTTGTCCAATTTCGTTTGCAAAAAAATATAAAATATCGAATTTAAGCTAAAATTAATATCGAATTAATTATTTAGGGGTCAACAACATTAAAAAATGACACTCTGGGGCAAGTTGAATGGAAAGAGCAAGTCACATTTGTGGGCAGGTTTCCGCCACTTTTCCAGAAACTTGTGATTCGAGTGAAAGACGGGAACTCATCAAAAAGTAATCAGACCATAGCAGAGCATTTTCTCAAAATGGAAGATGTTTCCTGCGATGAAAACGAAGGTAATCATTAAAAAGTAGAGGCACACCTTATTTTTTCATTGTTCATCAGGATACGGATCTCGGTTTCCATTCCTTTAGTTACACAATTTGAAATTCACCGCAGCAACTCAACTCAAAATAAAAGTATAATTTGTTTCAGGTTTTCCTCCAAGTTTTGGACCTGCATACATCCACATGTACTCCGAAAATATGAGCAAAGGATGCAGTTCATACACAGTCAAATTACTTTTTTCCTTGGAGACTATTGTGCGAACTTCGTTTCACAGTATTGAAGCCTCGAAGAAAAATCTCATTGAAATCGGTCCTGTTATACAACCACACGAGGTAATATCCAAGCATAAGTTTTCTAAAATATATTTTATATATAGTTCTCGCAAAGAGGTTTTAATATATTTAGTTTTTAAGAGTATTTAACGAATGAAAATGTATTCAATGCGCATACATCAAAGATACACAATACCTTGCAAGCCACCACGAGTGTGTGTGGCAGGGGGTGAAGATCACCACGATCACTATTGACATGCATAGAAGTAATCCTATTTGACCAGCAGTAGGCACCCCAAATATTACACAATATTTTGATCTTTCTCGAATGTATTGATGTTTCTAATCGACCGGAAATACATTCAACCTATCTTAGAGTTTTTCAAGCAAAAGCATTAACTACATAATAAAACACATCAGCACCGCGTTAGCTGTTTTTATTTTTGTATCTTTCTTTGACAGATTTTTTTAAGAAAATAGTTCCATTGGCCACGGTAGGCGAGAGCAAATGCGTTCTGATGCAAGTATCTGGCATGCGCGGAAAAGTATATAGGTAGTTTAAAAATTTCCCATTCATAACCCACCCTCCTTCTCCGCGTGCTTCTTTTCCATCTCGTTAAGTGAACTCAGAACCATTCCACCTTCAACTTCCTTTCCTCATATTTCTCGTTATACTGCTACCCACGATCCCTCTACATCCTCAATTACACAGCGATTATAGCATAAAGTCACTCACATTCGGCAGATGAGTAGGGAAACTGCCCCAGCTTACACCTGTTAAGGTAACCTCAGGAAACAAAAATGGGTAGAAAATAATTTGCAAGCCGTTTTTCAACGATAACCGCAGCAAAGAAGTCAAGACTGCAGGCAATCGAAATGGTGCTAAAGAAGAATGATGAAGATAAAATGGATCGATAAAGAGACTAACAAAGAAGTCTTCTTCATCATCATCAGTCAGCAATCCTGAGATTGGTTTGACGCAGCAGTCCACTGAATTCAGCTAATCTCTTAATATTTACGTATTTCTTCTCTTTCATATCCTTCACCACTAGCTATATACCTATCTCATACGAAACCTTCCTTTGCCGTTCTTTCTGTCCACTTGTCCTTCTACAATTGTCTTCATCTGCACATCATATCTCATGATGTGGCCGATTAAGCTGTCCCGTCTTCTTCGTAGGGTACCTATGCAAAAGACTTCTCTTTCCTCCCACTTTTCTGAGGACTTCCTCGTCACGTACTCCGTCCATCCCTTTAATCTTCATTATTCGTTTGTACATTTGGAATGCTTTTGGAATGCTTTGGAAGGCTTTTGGAATGCCTTTTCTTTTTAAAGAAGTCCTAGAATATAAAATTGATAGACCGAGCGACTAACGAAAAAGTACTTCGAAGGATAGGAGAAAATCAAATGATGGAAACTAAAGAGTAGACGAGTTTCATGGAGAAATATCGTTCTACTTGACCGGGGCAAGGCGTACAATTTTTTCTCGGTTGAAATTCTGCTAATTTAATTTATGACAAAAAGCGATAGTTGGGGGAAGTACTTAAATGGAATCTCAAAATTCTGGGAACTTGCTTGGAAGTACAGTTTCCAGTACTCTCAGAGTCTCCAATTGGCTCCATCAAGTTAAATATAATGATCCATTGTGAGAACGCATTTAATAGCGGTCATTAATATACTTCCCATCAGTCAGGAGGATCAGCATCAGGCAAACAATGTTTTTAAAAATATGGAAATATTGAAGAATTAGCATTAAATGAGTATAATTAATGTTAAATGAGAAGAATAAACTAAAACTATGGTTGAATATCATGGACTATGTTTGAGAAAGACAGGCATTCGGCAGGAGTGATGAGAGTACTATAGAATTAAACAGTCGGTGGCGGCGAGGTAAAGTCTTCGCCTGCTAATCCTAGGGTCGCGGGTTCGAGTCCCACCTGGGCGGGTTTTTCTTCACACAGGGCATGGAAGCTCAAGGGAAGGGTCATTGAAGGGTCAAGCTCTGTTGGTTCAGCCCCTGGGAAACCTGATGACAGGCCAATGGCATGGAAGGGCATGGAAGCTCAAGGGAAGGGTCATGGAAGGGTCAAGCTCTGTTGGTTCAGCCCCTGGGAAACCTGATGACAGGCCAATGCCTATTGGGATCCCATGAGTATATGGACCAACAGAATAGTCCGGATGTAAACAAAAAAAAGGATGGCAAAAATACTTGAGAATTAATAAGACCTGAAAGAAAATCAAATATCAGCATCGAAAAGGTTGAAACATTATCAATAGATTTAAGGGCGAGAAAATTACGAATCGCAATTACGAATTACGAATGGCAATGGACAGTAATGGTGGACAGTAGAGCGTCTGCGCGCGCGTGAACGATAATATTGAACATTTTTAAGGATTCGTACACAACCTAACTGCTGACAGTCTACTGCAGATGGATTGAGTAAATAATAATTTCAAAAACATTTTATGGGTAAACACATAACAAACAATTTTTTCTTCTTTCACTCAGATCAATGGTATTACAATCCTGAAAATATGACCCACTGATTCCAATAATGAAAATGCCTAAAAGTTTAATATCTATAGATATATATTAAATAGCTACTTTCATCAGCAAATTCGCGAATATTGAATAGTTTTATCGACCATGATGATGAAAATCTTTGTATTGTAAAAGTTTTGAAAACCAGTTATTCCGTTTCGTTCACAATTTTCGTTTTGTAGTTTTCAAGCATGCTTATTTTAACGCGTTACTGGCATCCACAAATAGAAACAGCATTAAGACTTACTTTTCTATTCAAGTAATATAAACATGGTAAAAAAAGAAAAATGTACAACAATGTTGAGAAATCATTTGAGTACGCGGTGTAACGCAATGTGATGCATGAAATTCATAAAGTGGAAATAAGCTCCATTTGTGCCTTGCAAAAATTAAAAGCTTTCACTATTAATTCTTAGCCTAAGGAAAAGAAACCTCTACTTTGAGCTTCAATTTCCAATGCCTGTTAACATTTAAATTCGTATGTACTTACGTAAAATCTAGATCCCAAGAAACCATTGACTGAGTTATCAAATACCATTTTCTTATTACAGTTTCAAGAAGAAAACCTGGGAAATATGCTGATATTTTGCAACATTTTCCATTTGATCTATTTGAATAAGAAAGTAGATTCAAAGCAGGTTCAAATAGAACTTAACTTCGGACTTCAGGCAGCGTCCACTGCAGATGGTAATGAATGTGGTCATTTTTAACTAGATTCCGTTCCAACTTTGAATCTGAATATATGTTTCATGAAAAAGTAGGTATTAAATATTCCATCTGTTCTTTTATAATCTAGTTTCAATATTCCTTATATCTTTTTATGTCAGTATGAATAGTTTTACGTCATTAAAAAGCTGGAAATACAGATGTTCTAGGCGTATAGATGGCTCAGCAACCCATGCTTTATCTACACACTACACCGTGATAGCAAACCAAAGCCAAAATGATAATACTACTCCATATGCCTCTTCGTCGTTTAGTTCTTATACACTGACAGTTAATAAGCGGTTAATTATTACCAACAAAGTTGAAATAATAAGTAATAGAAACTAGCACCCTGTCAAAAATAAGGGTAGGCCGAGGGTAGGAAAACGACATGACGGGCGGTACGCGGAAAGTAGTAGTACCCACGGCTTACCGTTGTGTGGCGGTAGGGGGGTGGTAATATAGAACATCCGAGGGTAGAGGAACTGTAGGGAAACCCCTCGCGACAGCCCATCCACCTGGGCTGTAGGGCGTGGGTAGTGGAAGGTAAGAGTCGTGTAAGCCGTGCGCGTTCAAGCAAGGGTACACTGGAAGTAACGCTACACCTCCCTAACACTCTAGGGTGGGTAGGGAGGAGGTAAGCGGGGGATAGCCATGAGAACACCAGGGAGTGTAGGGCGGGCGCTATGTTACCACTCCTCTAACCTCCATGGACTGTAACGGGCAGGTAGCTACATTCCACAGGATGCACGACCATCCCTCTACACTCCACCTACCCACCACATAGGAGGTTATTTTCGGCAGGGAAGCTTCAACTTGGTATCTCTCATGATGGAAAATTAGCCGCTTAAATGTATATAAAATCTGGAGCAGGAGCCCATTAAGTATGAGTACTCAAAGGTAGACGAAGACAGTTGCAGAAGAAATGGTGAACTTTAAGTTTTCGAATTAGTTTGTGCATCATAAGCGCCAACACATATTTTCCCATTCAGAATAAGTGGAATAGAAGGGTTTTCAGCAACACCAGATGAGAGGATTCATGAAATAATTATTTTCTCTAGCAACTCGAATACATACCACCAATTAAGAGCACTGTCTAATTAACACTCCTAATTCGAGGTTTTTTCCCCTGCCTTTGCTTTTGTATGGTTAATGGAATCACAGTTTATTTAGGATGATTTGTTCGGTAGCCCATAGGGGTAAATAGGGATACTTTATTAAATTATAGATTTTGAACCTACGAGTAGATTTTCGGTAAGTAATACTATACTATACTATAAAAGGTTATTAAATGTAAGACATTATTTTTAGTTGAAGTAAATTAGCATGTAAATAGACACAGATAAAACACTGCCATATTAAAATTGCAGATTAATTAAACTTATAGAAATTCTAGCTCAAAATAATACTAATTTCACGGTAATAAATTTTATTTCAAAGATAAGTCACCGAAGAAAAAGATGAAGACTACTAAGCAAAGGACAGAGCCTCTTACCCTATGTGAACAAATGAATGGACCGAATAAACTCTGCCTCTGGATAAATTCTCTATGCTCCAAAAATATAATTTATCGCGTGTATCAGTATAACATCATTACCAGAATTGGCCGCTTTCTGGTATCTATCATACTTTAAATTGCTTATCTAAAACGTGATTTCACGCAAGAAAGGAATTTCATAGCAAACATTCTTTCACAAGTAACAGAATGTCCTTTTCTATATCCTTATCCAAAAGGAAGAAAAACTGTTGGCAATTACTGACCATATTGAGAAAAAAGAAAGTCTTGAATCTCGAAAACTAATGGAAGATCTTTTAGGCCAACTGATAGAAAAATGTAGAAAGGGATTCACTCTACTAGGAGCAAAGCCAACGAGAGATGGAACAAGAACTACCTTAGACTGGGAAAGGCTGAGCATGATCAGACGAGAACTGGTAATTAATTTTACTTAGATGGTAGCACATTTCCACACGGTTTAGCGTTAATTATGAATAGTGAGAACATCTAGCTGATCAATGAAAAATGAGAGGCTGAAAACTCAAAAATCAAATAGATGACTCCATTTTCAGGCCAAGTTTCATGCAGAATTGGACTAATTTCCAAAAATGTCAATGATTCAAAAGTTTTCATTTATTCCATCAGAATTTTTAAAATTTAAATTCACCCTTCGGTGGATTCCTAAAGTGAGACCCATAAATACTGATATAATGTCCATTCTGATGTTCTTCAAGCTCCTTTGGTTCCTTTTAAATCAAGTCGGCTAAAATTTTGACTTCCAGGAATTAATTACGTGCGTTTCTGCGGAAATAAAGAAAACTCTCGATCAAAAGCCTCTTGATGACGCCATTCTTGTCCTGGGTGGTTTTGTCGATAAAATGAGTCGCCTAATGAAAGAGGTGAGCACACTTAAATGACATTTCTTACACATAAAATTCAGAAAACAAAAAATATAGAACGAAGTCGCCATATTAAACAGAAATAGATAGAGTACCAAAAAAAGTATCTGTGCTCACTTACAAATACTTTTCTAAATTTGTCATCAGTTACAAGCACCGATTATTTTTTTAATGTAACTAGTTACAGTTACAAATAGATTACTTCTACTTTTCAAAAATATTTTAGAAATGGGTCAAATATGTCACTGCTTGACAATCTATTGCATGTTGTTTATTAAATGCATTTATGATTTTAATACACAGCATTTAACACAAATATCGATATGAATATTACCAATAGTTTCCTGCTGAACAACATTATCAATGTAGAAGTAACTTTTCCGATGCCTTCAATGAATTATTAGGCTATATTTTTCATAGATAGATTTTCATGTCTAAACAGTTTATGCAATATATTAAACAATCAATTTCTTGCAAGATTGCAAAAAATTATTGATGTTTACTGCACTTGTTACTCTTAATTTGCATATAGGTATTGGTAATTTTACTACATTATTAGTCGTAATATTAATTGTAATTAATGGAACATGAGTTATTCACTTACGTTTTGACTGATACATTCAGCTATGTTCTGGCACATACTCTGCAAATGTAAAAGTAAAAGAAAGTAACCTCAAGAACAATCAAAAGCACTTAGCTCCAATGCAAGGTTTGCATATCATATGTTCGTGCTCGTGCCTTCAGTTAACTGAAAATAGGGTTCTAAATACCCAAAAAGAAATCTATTTCAATGTCAGCCATGGCAATAAAAGATTCAGCAGGATGGAAGTATGTCGAGGTATAATTGCAACCAAGGAGGTTAAAATGTACTGCAAGAGGCAGTGTAGCTGATTTGGAAAGCCAGCGGACATCTGGGTAGGTACGGACAAACGGGCGTACTGCTCGCAATACTTGAACGGATAGGATTTTTTTTGAACGCGGTAAAATTAAGAGATGAATAATGGATTGCATTTTTGAAATCGTCAAAGAAACAGTTGAAAGTGCGCATACACGCAAACAACCGCCAAATTTGTTGTTTAAATAGGATTAATTCGAACCAGTTTTAGTAAAAAAAATTAACTCACATGGATTCAAATGCATTAAATACTTCCCTTAAATAGCATTAAAAACATTAAATAACGCCGCTACAATGAAATTTGGGCACTATTTTGTTTTTATTTATGTTTTAATACACATACAGTCCCAATAAGAGGCCATATAACCGCACTGTTTTGTTCGGAGGAGATTGTGACCAAATCTCCCAAAGCACACCCATTTTGGCTTCATTGACTCCCTTAAGCTAGCATGCGAATGCCATCTCCAGCAAATTAATGTATTTAGAATTCTAACCTTCTTGATTGCGACGAATGTTGAGAATCGAAAAATATCGAAACAACTTCCGGCTTCACTACCGATAGCATAGAGCTTAGGTAAGCTCTATGACCGATAGTACCGGAGCCATTGACCTCCAAAAGCAGGAGAGCATTTGCCAAAATTGAAATTATTTTGCGATATACAAAACAAGAAAATAAAGATTACCATCAGGAAACCATGTCTAGATTACGAGTAATTGTTACACTTTTTTAATATAACGATTACATGTAAAATATACGAAATAAGTAATTTTTACCACTACCTTGATTACTTTTGCTCAGTTATCTCTATCACTATTGAACAACGTAAATTTTTTTCACTCACCAATCAAAATTACTGGCATTATTAGAATGGATCCGTGTGGTTTGATACAGAACGCTAAATATATTTGATGGCTAAAGAATCTTTTCCTTCCAGCCGCAAAGGCCATATCCAGATTTAATCATCTCAGTGGCTGTCGGTGAGAGGAGAATGGCGCAAATGAGGTTTAGAATTGAGGACATAATGTTTTCTCAAGACCTAGAAACCAAAGGTGTAGACTGCGGAGTCATAAGAATGGTTATTTTCAAGGTACGTATAAAAATTAAAACCCCCTATATTGAAAATCGGTTATTGCATACCGCAACCAAGCAAGGATAAAGGACTAAGATAGGCCAGTTTTAACTATAGGGTGAAAGGTTTATGCCCACCATGCCAAAACGCTAGAGAAAATTTTTGGATTTTACCACCAAAATTGATGAAGATCCACGGTGGTCCACACAGTTTTTGCCCGAATGAATAATTGGGAGTAGGTACATTTTATTTGCCTTAAAGTTTTCAACAGACAAAGACACCCAGTTATTTAGAGTTAACATCAGATAATAATATCACCGTACTATTCAAACAAATTCTACATCCACACGGAAAATAAATACGCTATACGCCATAAAAGTACTGACAGGAAAGAATTAATCTGTCTAGGGTGCTTCACAATTTCTGGAGAATCGATTATAAAAAGGGGAGAGCGCCAAAAGTCTACCCAATTACTTATCGAGAAACATGTCAAAGAAAGTATGTATATAAATCCTGTTGCATTTCATTTTTTACAAGAAAACACATTTTAAACATTAATTGCATAACTTTCCTTTAAAATGTGTAAGCCAGGTCTTGTCATCATGTTTTGTCCCTTTCTTTTAGTATCTTAGATTCTCGGCGAAGATGACATATTTACCTGTATATTTCTTCCCGCGTTCAAGCTTGCAAAGGTCGAGAAAAAAAGTCACAAATCCAAAAGCATCTAAAATGCCTGTTCAAAACCCTTTTAAACCATCTCCCCCATGAATCGACACCCATTGGTTAGTCCTATTCCACTCTCCTCCAATCAGTATTCAATTCCTATCTCTTTCTCTAAACAATTAAATAAGGAATATATACAGGTTACCTCATTGTAATTGAAACTTACATTAACCATTTAATTAAACATGACAACATTTTGACATTAAATTTTATATCGCTGAAATCAAATGGGAATCAAAGTGGATCTCATTAAAAAATAATTTCTGCGTAATTTGTAAATACTACCCAACGCTTCAAGATTTTTTTTTACATTAACCTATTGTTAGACTGCAAGGACCAATTTTGACTTCATTATGCAATAGTCGCCTTTATTAAAGGTTCTTTCAAAATAAACCTCAGCAAAGTTTACCACGATGGTAGAGAAAATAAATCGATAAAAAGATAAATTCAGTATAATGATAAGTATTCCTTAAAATATTATGGAAGGTAAATTGGAATTTTCCACAAAATTTTACCGCAAAATTATTTCCAAACCTACATATGCTGAGAGCAACAGGAGATTGAGGGAAGAGGAGAAAATCGATCAAAAAGGGACTATCCCGCTGTGATGGCAGTCGAATTGTTCCTATGGGCAGGTTTTTTTTGGGAAAGCTCGGAAATATATTTGGAAGGACTTCCCAGTGGCTATACAGTCGCCGAGGAAGAAACAAGAAGCTTAAATTATGGTTTCTCAATGCCGCCTGTAAAAGAATTGCGGTACTACGAGGAGAAGGTAATAATATAACAATTCCTTCATACAATGATATTTGTTCTGATAGGATAAGTCGTTGAAGGAGCAACATTAAAACGCTTCATATTGCAGAACTATCAACTCAGAGCGCATTTATTCCAAGGACGATTTCTCCCAGGTGCAGATGCCACAGGACTTTGCGATGCTTATGTGAAGATATACATTTGCAACAACACCCTTAAGACTCGAGTACGCAAGTTCCTTCGATTCATGAAATGAAATGACTTTTGTCCTTTTTTCCAACTATAACTAAATTCTCTCCATCGTCTTTCAGGTGCAGTATCAAACATTAAACCCTGTATGGGATCAAATGCTTCTTTTCAAAAACATAATTCTGTACGGGTCACCAAAAGACATAAAATGTACACCTCCTGCGATAGTGATTGAAGCGATGGATAAGGACAACTTTGTAAGTAGATGCTTCCCTCCTTTCTCCCCGCATTAGGGTAAATAATATGGCTGATAATATCTTTCTGGTTTTAGGTTATGCAAATAGAGACGTTTGAATAAAATAACTAATTATAATACTGAATACGTTCTGATTGATAATTTATGGCATATTCAAAACTAAATAATTTATTAGAGTGAAATAATGTCGCGAGGCATTAATGACTTTTTGCTTGCTAACGAGATGGAATTTTGTTTGATGTAATATTCCTGCCGTGATTACCATTCTTGTGTGCTCCACCTGCTCTAATTGATGAGTACCAATACATTTGATATAGTTACTATTCTAGTAAATACAGGGCAACCAAAGCTTTAGCTGGGACAAATATAAAATCAAAAAAATAGCTCAGAAAAGAAAAGAAGAAGAGAACCACAGAAATTAAAACAGGTAGACAGAATATTAGTATATTCTCAAGTAGGTATTCAGTTTAAGCCGTTACAAACATTTTTCAACTGGAGAGCTTGAAACACAACAATGAATTTATCCAATGAGCCCATGGAATACGAGGAGATTATCTATTTGATACTAGGTTCATGTTTCCAAAAATATTTTGAAGTATAATTTCAGTACAGTAGTGACAATAATCATTTATTACAGGGGAAAGAGGAATTCATGGGACGAGGGGTAGCAAGGCCAACTGTCAAACTTGTCAACGAAAGGCTTCAGGAAAACAGGGAAAGGATTCGACTGGAATGGATTGAGCTCTTCAACGCTGGAGAGTACACTGGAGAGGTGCTATCTGCCTTTGAGTTAGTCGAGGTCTGTAAAAACTACTCTTTGCTATAAATAGGTAAATCTATGGGATGGCAACCAAGAAATCCAAAGTTCAGAATCCTAAATTTTAAAAATTTCAAGTCCAAGGTAGAACGGTGAAATACTAAGCAGAATTAAATATTGCTGATGGTTATCCACTCTGGGGTCTATGGCTCGTGACCATTCTCTCTTTGCTCTTCTCATTCGCTCTGGTGGAAGTTGATATTCTTTCCAGACTTGATAATCTCCCACAGCTTTATTTTACTCTCCTTCAAGTGACGAATTGGTCAACGAACTTGGATTTTTTAAATTATTAAGGCCACACCTAACCCTAATGCCCGTTGCCCCATTACCTATACTTTCTTCGGCTATAGTCGCTCGCATGTCTAAAACGAAACGCACCGTAGCTTTTTATTATTACGCAGGTATGGAGAAAAAGTGGGATCTTAAATTAAATGGATAATATGCTTTTGGTATCCAATAGATAAAGAAAGGATGCTGTATTGCCTTCTATCTCTTTGAATAAATAAAAAATGAGATAGATGAAACAGGACTCAAGAAGAAAAAACTACATATGCAAGGATGCAAAGCGAAAAATACCACAAATTCATGAACATAATAGTCATTATGTGAATTCTACCCATAGTAACAAGTTTGTAGCTTAACCCTTAATTAAAACCCCTACATTTTCATCGTTTGCCCTTGCTTGCTAATCAGGATTAGCAAGGTCAACTGTCAAACTTGTCAACGAAAGGCTTCAGGAAAACAAAGAAAATATTCGACTGGAATGGATTGAGCTCTTCAACGCTGGAGAGGTGCTATCTGCCTATTATATTGTTATAATCTATTATATTGATTATTATTTCCTTATATTTATCATTTTCCTTAGTCAATACCCCTACCTTCACATGATCTCCTACCATCCAGGAGTCCCGATTTCATCCTTTACGCGTCAACCTAAATTTCTCTCGTCTTGTACACGCTTTGACACCCTAGTCCTACACGCTTTCCACCTAGTCCTCATTCATCATTCTCTCTACCTAGCTGACCCTAACCGTCCTCCATCATACCCATTTCTAAAACCGTCACACCTGTGTCCATCCTCTTTCCACAGAAGCCGAGTTTCCGATAAACAAAGTGCTCCGTATCGGAGTTTTTTACTATCTTCCCGTCTGTATGCAGAGTGCCCTCATAGTCCCAATTCTTCGTGGCTGCTTTATCGATCTCTGCATCCTGCTTCGACCGATCCCACCACTACTAAAACCATTTTCATTCCCAAATGCACCCTAGAGAAGTGAGCTGTTTCACCTACTCTAGTAAATATTTATTGTAACCCTCCCATAGTAATAACGGTAACTCTTATAGCATAGTAAATTAATAGTAACTTTTCTACTTACACAGTATCTTCCCAAATTCACCATGGAAAAGTGATGATTGGGAAGACTCCCAACCTGAATACCTGCTGTATAGTGAAGATACAATTAGAGGGAATTCCTTCGTAGATATTTCGTATATAAATACTGATTTTCGTGAATGAATAACCTACGATAAGATTTTGTTTGTGATTTATTCATGAAGAGCATATGTTAAAGTTGAAAACTAAACATTATATTCACTTACAGCTAACGCATGCAAAAGAAGACTTACCTTTTCCAAATGACCGTACGCCAAGAGGCGAGCTATACCGCATTCCTCCTTACATCCGGCCTCCGATGTCACATTATATGTGAGTCAATACGTTTCTATACGTTTTATGTTCTAGTTATTATCAGAGCACGAGTTCCAATTACCTCACCAATTTGTGGCACCAAGTATGGGCAAATTTGCGTTTTACAACTACGATGTTATCTTATACTTTTTTGACCAGTAGACAAAAATTAATGTAAAATAACGTTTTAATAGGGACTTTTTATGATGAAACGACATAATTTATTAGATTAAAAATCAAATAGTACATTCAAAAGTATTTTCTTAATCTAGATAAGTTATTTTAACCATGCAGCGTTTCTCGAAAGAAGAACAGCAGTTCACGAGAAACGCTTGTCCAAAGGACAAATATTCTTTCCAAGACGGGTGAGCAAGATGAGGTCAGAAATAGAAAAAACCACAAAAGTAAGACAATCTAACTAATCAAACACTGTATTTAAACAACAAGGTACAAACCAACAAAATTGAAATACTCTTCACCATATAGGGAAAACTAATAACTTGCACCGAAAGTCCATGGCGCACAAAGGAGAATCGACTAACACTACTCTCCTCTCACCTCGCCTCGATGTCGTCTCCTTGCCGTCTCGACTGGAACAGAGGGCGTGAGAGGGGAGGTATTCTCTGGGGTAAGGAGGGGGTATTTTCTGGAAGGTCAAAGTGCAATGGGGTTTAACGTGGAATATCATTGGTGCAAATTGAGGGGAGGAAAAGGTGGCATGATGTGAAGGGGGCGAGGTGGAAGTTTAGGATTGGGTGATCCGGGACTCTTTTTTCACTATGGCGGGCGAACACTAAATAACGGCTCGTACGATGGCCTAACTTCTGGTCTTCATCCGCACTTTGGGGGCTATATAAGTGGTAGAGCATCTGGAGAGGGAAAGGAGCGGCTGAAGGAGCGGCTGAATGAGCCGCTGAACGAGCCGCTGAACGAGCAGACGAAACGAAGCAGACGAAATCGATGCATTTTGGAATCGTAGGCATTGTTGGCGTCGTTGGCTCCGCCTGTCGTTTAGCTTAGCCGCAGGACTTGCTCGACAGGCGTAGCTAAGTCCTGCGGCTAAGTCCGGAGGGTAATAAGTCCGCCGAGGGGTAATGTCCAACGAGGGGGGGAGGGGGGGGGGGGGAACCAAAAAATGCCACAACCATAATCGAAATACGTAACTGATGAGAATACGTTTAGCAACTAATGCTATTTAAAATGAAAATACTAGGATATATACGTAGGTACACACGGATAAAACGCAGAAAATCGTTTTTCTACATATTTTTCCGAAACGCTCCTGCTAGTAGGCAGACTGGTGCAAACCCATCGGAGAGGAGTGGTTACGATGATGATGAATCGTTTAATTAAGGTGGAATTTATGTAAACTTCTAAGTTTTTCAAGAGACCAAAAATTCGTTTCTTAATTAGCAATTAGCATTAAAATGCAAAAAATGACGTTAATTATAGAAGAACTTTGGAACTGCGACACGATTAAAGCAAAGCACATCACTCGGTTAAACTCCATTGTTTTTCGGTGTTAAATGCAGTGGAATTTTACAGTGTAGTGATTTGTTTTAATAATTCGCAGAATGATCGATCAATCAATCTGTAGATTTTTAGATAGGGCAGAGAGCTTTTTTCACCCTCGATTCAAAAGTCAGTGGAGTTCATACATCCAGAATATGGAGAGGTTATTTTTTTAAGCAACTCTTGTTTTGGTGTAGTTTTTGCACATAAAAACCCTCATTTTAAATTTTAGTAGGGGTGTTCATGGAAGCTTAACGCGGCTTAATTCCCGGACCGCTCAGCCCAGAGCTGAACGTTCACAGCCGAACTCATAAAGTAACCTCAACATTTAAAATACAGCAAAGGTAATACCACATTAAAGAACTTTCTCTCCTTCCATTAGCTTGAAGGTACTCTTCTGGGGTCTTAGACGCTATGGAAAATCAAGCTTGAATTTGAACACCAACCCATTAGTAACAGTTGAAGTTGGAGGTGTGACAGTGAAATCATCCTCGAAAGACAAAGGCGACGGAAACCTAAGCTCTTTTGCCACAGCAGAAGTGGTAAGCCATTAAACCATCATATTCTGAATAATTCTCGGTATTTATACACAACATCCGTTTATCTGATGCCAATTACCACTGACTTCGGTTTCCCTATGGATGAAAGCATAATGATTGTTTAATTTATAAGTTGAAGACTACATTGTCTCATTTCTGCCAACTGCTTATAAAAAACTGTAATCTTGTCCGTTCATTCATCAGCCCTTAATATTAAGAGCGTATACCATGTGATCACAGTAAAGGTCAGAAATTGGAGTAGGTATTATGCTTGGACGCATAATACCTACTCCAATTTCTTTAAGGTTCATTCACGGCACGGTCATTTGATTGTAGACAGCCATTTTGGCATGCCGGATTGTTGCTTTTTGCCCTGCTACAATAAATGAAACTGAAATTAGTCTCTATTGATTGTCGTACAACAATTCTCTTCAGAATATGACATCTCATACCTCGCCCTTGGGCTGAAATGGGAAAGGCTGGTCAAAATCCGAAAATTTTTTTTCCTTCAGATCGAATTCCTAAACTTGCCATGATCATTCTCCATTGATGACCGAATGCGAGCTTTAACGATATTTTTCAAATACGTAGGGTCAAAATCGGACGAATTCTGCTAAAGAACCTCCTTCAATTTACCTTAAAATTTCATAAATCAAGCTGATGTTATTTTATTTATCCTCTTTTTCGAAATTTCACTAATATTATTTGACTATGGGCATTTAGTTAATATGATAGATAAATTGGGCAAATTTTGGCAATTTATGTAATACGCATTTTTTGCTGGTTGTTCTGGCGTAGGAACTCCCACAGGATTTCAACTACTGCCCACCGGTTACGATCAAAGTTTGGGAGAAACGAAGCTTTGGCAGGCTAATCCTTCTCGGAAATCATATAGTGAAATTTGAGGAAAATTTAATTAAAATAGAAACTAACGATTCTACGTGGCCTACTCCCATTGCTGGAGAAATTGCTCCTAAACAAGGTATGTATTTGGTTTACAGACAGCAGTGGCTATAGGTGAATACAGAATTTTGGAATTACCTTTACAGATAGTTACTTATGTTACATCAAAAATGAGAGGTAATTCCTTAAATGATCTGTGCGCCGGCTTTGAAGGTCGAAATTTTTATCATACTTCTTTATTTCCAATGTAGAGGTATAGAGGTTATCTTTTTGCAACGACGCGTGAAACTCACACATCCTCGTAGAGGGGCCAGTTCCTTTTTTTGTGCCGCCTATGGTATTCCTGAAAAAATCCAACACAGTTTGTGTTTAACTGGACATATCCGCAGACCTCTCAACGTCACGAATTCAGGACCTCCAGTTAGCATGGTACTAGTCCAGTTAGTTGTCCAAAGCTCTGCACTCGGACTACTTCCTCGTCATATGTCCATCAACAGAAATTATCAGTTCACTCGAACAAACAAGCTAAAACTGTTTTTTTTTTTCAAATTACAGTAATTGTTTAAAGACCGTATGACACTATCGGTTGCGTTTACGTTTACGGTTTGTCGTTGCCAGTTAAGGTTATTGTAAGCACGATCTTAGGTTGTAAGCTATTCCAACCACACTGACCGTTATTCCCATCGGTCGGTTGTGCAACCGTAACCAATAGTCTTTCGCCTCATGGTCACGTACTGTTTATGTTTAAATTTTGGGGCGGTGCTGCCTTTAAATACCGTATAACTTTCTAAAAAGCAAGGTACAAATGAATTGAGTATAATTTATCTCGCGTCAATAAAATTTATGCTATTATAATTGATATAATTCCTTATCACATAATAATTTGCTCATTCCTTCACAAAAGATACGCAAATGGAGATAGCTAAATGCTGTTTCAATGGTGCTCTTAGGTTTTAAGGTTTTGGGAAGCAATGGAAATGGCAACAATCAAACTATCGCAAAATGTAAACACAAAAGCACGTGACCGCGAGGCGACACCCTATTGGCCGACCATCTGGAAATAGACGCACCCCTATCATCCAACCCCTGGGAGTTCGTGTAAGAGAAAAGTATTAAGTGAATAGAAAGAGGTTAGGCGAACTGAGAATCGAGTGGAGAGTGCGTCAAATTGATCTTAGGAGTGTCCTTGATGGATCGTAATTAAAGCCGAATGAGACCTAGCTCCTATGAATCCTCCAAAAAAATTACCTCCGGGACTGGAATCCCTGGTGGTCTGCGCAATGGCCCGTCAAGCCAAAGGTCTGATTTCCAGCCCAGGGAGCCTTTTTTCTCAGGCAATTTTCAACACGCCTGCTAGAATTGCTGACCCATGATGACGAAATTCAGTTAGTAATCCTTCACGGCAAATAAAAGCCATTCCCCGAAGCACCCATCATAAAAGAGGAATAATACCTACGTAACCAGCTACGAGGAATACCAGCCAAAATTCATTAAGAAATATCGTGAGCCAAAAATACAGCAATTTCTTTTCGGGAATATCATATTTTAATGATATTTCCCCCCAAAGCTACCTAATACTTCATGTCAACAAGCAACATCCAAATACTACCCGGCAAGCCCGCAAGGGCGAGTGGCAGGGTGTATTTACGCCACCAGCTGCAAGGGAGAAGATGACATCTACATCTACATCTACACGATACCCTGCAAGCCACCGCTAGGGTGTGTGGCAGGGGGTGAAGGTCACCAAGCATGCACTACTAGCATGCAAGCAAGCAACTAAAGGGTTTCATGCATCCAGACTGTTAGTATCTATAGTATTTGAGGGGTTAATACATTCATCATGCACTACAGAATACTCTAAAATATTTCCCCTACCCATCCCTTTCCTACGCTGCCCATTCTGCTCTCTTATAGTACGGGGGAAAAATGCCATTTTGAATCTATCTGTACGACAATCTTTCTCTCTAATCTTATTTATCTGGTCGAATCTAGCATAATACGCTGGTGTTTTTAATATGTGCCTAACATCTTCAGTAAAGCTATCCGATTGAAATTTCTGCAATAGATTTAATCTGAACTTTAATCTACGCTCTGATAATGATTCCCACCCTAATTCTTGTATTAATTCTAAAACACTACTCAACCTATCGTAACACCTTTTGACGAACCTAGCTGCTCTACGCTGCACACTGTCTAGTTCTCTCATCAAACCTAATTCGTTAGGATCCCATACACTGGCTGCATACTCAAGGTGGGGCCTAACTAGTGAAAAGTAGCATCGCTCTTTTGTCTTCTCATCACATTTCCCAAGTACTCTTTTTATAAATCCTAGCTTTCTCTTCGCTCGGCCGCATATTTCCCTTATGTGTCTTCCCCACGATAAATCTTTAGTGATTGTTACACCTAAATATCTTACGGTTTCAACGTTTTCGATCTTCGTGTTATTAATTCTATAGGATCGCTCTATCGAATTATTCCTCCTCCAAAAATTGATAGCTACACACTTTTTAAGGTTGAGTTGTAACTGCCATTTGTCGCACCACTCTTGAAGTAGAAGAATGAAGTAGAACGAGAAGGAGAAATTAATTATTCAATAGGGTGGTGATGTAGTGGTTTTGTGATCACGCATGGTGCATGGGAGAGCAATTCAGAGGACGTAATTAAGACACGTCAAGTCTCGATACGATTGTTTCCAGAAGGCCAGTAACATGACTTAGAGCGCACCCGTTTAGATGACACCACTCACTTAACCAAACCGATCACGATACTTTTATCGGTCATCCGTCATGCCTAAAATCTCTCTAATCCGCTTACTTCACAACAAAAAGCTCTACTCTTTCTGCTCGTCCTCCGCTGCCCCACTTCGTGACGGCAGTGCGCAAAAGGGTACCTACTATATCAACATCTACATTTCTACCTACGTATGTCTTCAATACAGAGCGAAGAAACCTACGTAGTGTCAATAAATATTGAACCAGTGCACAAGAATTTACAACGGATTGTTTCCTTTCGCAATTAATATAACCACAGCTCATCCGATAACTTTTCCATACTACCTTCATCTTTTGTCCCCTCAGGTATTTTCCACCAAGAATCATGTATTGTAACCGTTGCCGTTTGGCCGGTGACATAGTAGGAGTAGTATGGATACGCTGGAGGGAAGGAGAGCTTAATTTTATGTTTGACTTAGGGTATGTTTGTTCAAGTGGAACATGTGTGTGTGAATGGACGAAGAGTGTGATTCATTCCCCACCCCCACAACCCCCAATTCCCCGTTTTCCGACCCCTCCTGTGTGTGTCCTTGACCGTTTAGAGAAGAAAGAAGAGAGTCCCCACCGTTCCGCCCCCCTCCCCCCCCCCCGGCGAACAAGGACACAGTTCGGCGGTCTCCGGAATCTAAGTTTCTCCCCCCCAAGTACAAAAGAACCCCCCCCCCCCCTCCCCGGCGATGGTGCGGCTCGAAGGAGCGTGACCCTTCCCCATACTCTCCCCACTTCCCCCCCCCCCACCCCCCTCCCAGAAAACCACCCCTCAGAGGGTATATAACGCCGGTGCGCAAGCCACGGTTAGCCTGTTATGCTGTAATGCAGCTAGTCCTCTACTGACCTAGGCTCTGGGCGTCTTTCTCGGGGCAAACGTCTGTCGGAGAGTGTGCGACAAGAGAGGAGAGAGTGGCCTAGAGAGAGAAGATTTGAAGTGGCGCTGGAGGTTGGACCAGAGGAGAAGGCGGGCTGGACGGAAATAGGAGATTGACCGGGAGTTTTCCGTGACCAAGAGAAGGTCACCCCACGCACTTCATTGGTAATTCTCTCAGCCAAGGAGACAGCGGAAGGCGTAACAACCCCAGAGAAAGAGCCACCAGAGGGATTTAGCCCTCAGCAGTAACAGAGGGCCAGAGGTCTGATAAGTAAAATTACCATACCCCCAAACCCCGAACTGTCCCCCCCCCCAAGTGAAAAAGATCTCAACTGAGAGTCCCCCATCGGTGTCGTCCCCGGACCCCAAATTATCCCCCCCCCCCTCCCCCCCCAGTGACGAAGATCCGCCGCTTCGCGTCTTTCTCTCGTTCCGATTCCCCCCCTCCACGATGTGTGATTGCGTGTGTGTTCTTTTCGTAGGGTTGCAATTCTGGTGTTTCATTATTTTAGTGTATCTGACTTTGATGGATTGTCGACAAGTTTAGGAAGGGAAGTCATTTTTTCGTTCACTGGTTTTTTTTACATTTTTGTGACTATTAACTTTGTTAATTACTGTGGTTCAGTTGCCGCCAACACCGGTGAGAGTGGGCGATTTCATGTATTATTGCCTGTGTTTCGTTCTTGCTTTTTTTTTTTGTGATTTCATTAAACATAAGTCCACAAAGATTCGTGTCAAATCTCTCCTTCTCTCAGCACCCCAGTCATCGGAGGATCTCCCCCCACACTTTCTCTCAGCACTCCAGTCATCGGAGGATCTCCCCCCACACCTTCTCTCAGCACTCCAGTCATCGGAGGATTCCCCCCACACCATCTCCCTTCCCCCCCCCCACCCTCCTTTCCGTCCCTTTCCACCTCCCAACCCAGGTGCCCGGGGTTACCCACACGTCCCCCAACTTTTTCCGCATTTGCCCGCGCACCTCAAACCCTCCCACTCCCCCCCCCCCCCCCCCCCCCCTCCGTGTGAGAAGTCACAGTATGTATATATACCTTTTCGTGTTCCTATGTTTCCGTCATCTGTCTGCATTGTTTTGTACATATATATACATACGAAGATAGCAATGTTTTCCTTTGGGCTGAGAAAGACAGCAACGATTGTCGAAAGCTCCCATTTTCTATACGCTTGTGAGTGTTCCTTTTTTGTGTTTCCTGTTTTTTTACGTCGTCGCAACTAGTGACTATTATACTTGTTATACACATTACGTGATTTCATGAATTTATTTGTGAGTGTGTATAGATATATAGATATATTGGATAGTTTTCTTTGGAAAATTAACTCCAGCGAATACCGATAACTATTTGTGGTGATTTCCATTTTCTTCTAATTTCACTCTGTAATGACTCATTCTAGAGGCATGTATTTTTTATTAATTTGATGAGGAGGTCTATGATCGCTCTGTCTCGGATTACAATTGATACATGACGTGCAACTGTTTCAGAATCACGTGAGATCAACGATGAGAGTTCCGATGAAGATATCGATGACGCCAAAGAGCCCCTCCTAAAAAGTAACAAGGCAAGATTTAAAAACGTAAGTAATCGTGGAAAAACATCGTCAACAACATTTATAACATTTTAATATTTTTATTCCTTGTTTTTACTACATTGGTCGCTTTACGTTTACGACATTGTGCCCTTAAACCAACATTGATAGTGACAATAGATGAATGACGTTCAGAATGCAATCGACGTGTTCCTTGGCGCTACGCCATTGTCCTTTATCCTTGTAAGTGGATTTCTGCCTGGTATGGGTCGTCTACATAGCGTATATTAATAAGCCCAGTACGCATATATCAAAGCGAAAATTTCAGCTTTTGCCATTGTTATTCCGCTTAATATGGATTCTTGTAAAATTTACCTTCGACTCAACGAGCTAAAAACGAAGAGCCATGAAACAGTGTAACTTATCTAAGCTCTACCTTTCCAAAATAGAACTATGCACCCATAGAAAACTAATAATCATAAATCTTGGGACAAGTTCATATCATAAAAATGCCATTAACTGCGAAACCAATAACTTAGCAAAGGAAAAATTTAACCCTTAAACGGCGGTAAAATAGTTTATTCAGTGGAAATTTTGCAGTTATGGACATTTGCACTGCATGCTTTTAACATCAGCTTAATCTTTATGAGAGTGAGAGTACCTTAATGCCGGCAACATTTTTATTCCTTGTTTTTACTACATTGGTCGCTCTACGTTTACGACATTAAGCCCTTGATCCGACAAACGCTTAGCTAACTGCGTTATAAGTGATGCAGAGTCGCTAAATCAATATTTGGAAGTAATTACTATCAAATAACTCTCCACAATGAAATGATATGCCGCACATCAAATGATATTCCGAGTGACATGACTGTTGGGAGAAAAATATTTCAAGACTTCGTTTTTATTATTCAGTTTTTAGCAAGAATTTGAAAATATTTTTCCTGACATTTATTGTTCAGCATCAAATTAGTATTTTACTTCCAGATACACGTATGAACATTCACAAACCACATACAGGTTGTGATACTGTAACAAAATGTAACAGGCGCTACAAAAACAACGGTTGGATACAGCGAATTAGCTCAGAGGAGTAATGCCTTGCACACTAATCTTTCAGCTTCACTTGAGAGGATTGTTGTTGACTAACCAAGCAAGGAAGATAGAAACCCCTATTTCTGATGATACAACGAATTATGACTGGTGGACAAAATACTACGACACATTATCGGTAGGTATATTAAGTATATCCTCACTTATGTTAAAGCCTAAAAAATTAACTAGTTTCGATTTAAAGAAAAGTGAAATTAATTCGAGGTTTTTGTCTGCGTGGACCGTATTACGGTGCAGAAAATATTGTAGGCCCTCTGCTCAACTTTGCGGACATATCCCACACTGAAGCCTATATATGGGACATATATGGGAAATATATGTAACATATATGGACTTCAGTGTGGGATTGTTCGTTAAGTAATGGGCCATTTCACTTCAGTGAAGTTCGTGGCGTACACTCATTACTTTAGGTACTATGAATTTGGTAATGAAAAAGAACGGAATAAGCAAATTAAAAATCAGATAACTAATATTTAAGGATCATAAGTGTACAGTAATAATAACTGTTTATGTGACTAAGGGACTCATTCATTCATTGAGAAAATAGTGATAAGATGATCATAAATATATATAGAGGCAAATATCAAATACATATATGTATTTGATATTTGCCTCTCACCCGGGATATACATGTGTATTCCCGCAACTATCCCACTGCTCCATAATGTGTAGAGATAAATCTGCAAGGAAAAACGCCCTTGCAGAGTTAGAAACTATTGTGACATGCATAATAATCGTGCAAAAAATGTAAATGGATGGCATACGTTGTGAAACAATACTTCCTGCACAGCGATCTTCAGCAGTGAACATTTGAAGAAACCATTACATCGATGTAAAAATTTATTAAAAATTTATATAGTATAGTAAAACTTTACTTCACGAAATCACATGCACAACTTACATAAAAAAAGGGAATACGTTTAGGTCTCCTAACAGATGTTGTAAATGCTCACTTAACATTGCGAAACTTATACCAACATAAATACGAATCATCTTCATCGTCAACTTAAGATTGGCTTTTTGCATCTTTCCCTCCTATTCCATTACCTGAGCTTTCTATATATGTAAACAAAGATCTTACCTCTCATTATTTATTCCGCATATCCCATTGGTACTTTCCTGTCCTCTCCAATTACTTTTCCTTAAAGGCTCAATTCGTGAATACGTCACATCTCAATGGCGTCTGCTAAGGCTGTTACTTCTCAGGCTTTTCAAAAGATTCCATCCTTCTTCCACTAATTTCCACTTTCCTTCATCGAAGTACCTCCGCTTTTTCTGTTGATGTAGAAAAAGCTTATGACCCCCAAATGTGTCACATTTCTCTACCTTATTGTTGAGTGTACGAATGTATACATTTTTGTGAAGGATCATCAATATCATTCCTATTGAGCCCATGAGATAGATCATTTGGTTAAACTTCATCACTGTCTTCTCACCAACATTTTAATGATCTAAGGATCAAAATCTTTTATTCCTGGAGTCTTATATCTCAACCCTGAGTGCTGAGCTGAATTCCGATAACATTGTCCCCTTCAGCGTTAATATTCTCCTCGAGTTTTTAAACTACATATTGGCCACCATTAATGTATTCTGGTAAAAAATATAAACTCCTATTTCGTCAGTTTTTTTAATGAGGTCAATATATTATGCATAAACGACACTATTCTTGGGAAAGGATCATAATCACTAATATTTTGAAATTTGTAAATGGAAGCCATGAATAGACCCAAGAAAAACTTGATATCCGGTTGTAATACATTTCATTATGAATTTAAAACGTTTAAAAGCGGCCCATAAAAAGTCTGAGAATAAAACTCTTTATAAGTATTAGCAATTTCATTACTGCTTCATTAGGAGAAAAAAATTGCAATAATGAATAATGATGACGTTGACTGCTGTAGCCAGCTTGGCGACGCAAAGGTCGCAGGTTCGAATCCCACCTCTGGTATGGATGTTGTGTGTGTCTTACGATTAAACTTAGTATTATGCCAGGCTAGACGATGCGATATAACATTAGAATGTAGGGGACTGAAAAAACCTAACTCTACTACAACCATAATGATAATGTAAACTGCTAAAAGAAAATAAAAACATGAGCATATGACTAGGGTACACACCGGACCTCAAACTGTATCATCTGTAAGAGGTGTTACTAAAACAGCAGTTTACATTTTTACCTTTATGGTCAACTCAATACAAAGATTAATCGCCTTTAAACTCTCCTGATACTAGGGTATAAAATGAACGACGAACTATCCAATACTTAAACTTATTAAAATATTCTTGCTGGATTGTATTTACAATACCATTCGAGCTAAACTTTCAGCTAAGAAGGACTTCATTCGATCTTCTTTTTTAGCTGCAGGAACTCAAAGCCCGAGACAGATGTGAAGACAACAAGCCCTGTTTTGCGCGGTGCGATGAGTTCACGCTCGAAGCTGGAGAAGAGGTGCAGCCTGACTCAGAGGGCCTTAGGGAAAACACGCAGAAATATGATGAAAAAGATAAAAGCTACAATAAACATCTTCACCAGTTTATCAGAAAAGTTATTAATGTGATGAAGGTTATAAGGGTAAAAGACCATGTAGCAAAAAGAAATCCCACGGCAAAGAATTCGGTGAAGAGTAAAGTTAATAAAACGTTGGCGGAAAAGAAGAATGCAGCAGCTTCACTTGTGATATATCCAAATGAATTGGAGAAACAACCAGACTTCAGGGGATTTGAGGATTGGGTGGATAGCTTCGTAATACTGCACGGGAAGAAGCGTAAACATGAATCTTCAGAGAAGAGAATAGTGGGAAAATTCAAGGTATGTATTGGCATACCTTTCTTCGTCTCGATATAGAATTCAATAATACAGGTGCTAAAAAGTTTTACGTGCGTAATTCCCACTATACAATTTCAACAAAAGTAAATGCTATATCTGATAAGCTAGCAAGTCTATTTCATGAGAATAGCCTGTTTTGCAGGCCGACGTCTACATGAGATGATTTAATCGAAATTTTACTGACTGGCGATGAGTAACTACAAGTAATTTAAAAGGTAGGAGAGGTAAAAATTGGGAGCAATAGTTTACTCCAAGAATATAACCAATATGTTCTCAGAGAAAATAACTTATGTGTTCGAAGACATTTCGTAGAGTACCCTCGAACTAAGGCCATGTGTAATCACTTTTCCATTTCCCAGCATCCTTAGGTATTAGCTTTAAAGTAGTTTTAAATCTTGAAATACGATGCAATGCATGACTTGAAGTCGCGTCGATTCGTAGAAATTGTATGGGTGAGTGTGCGGAAATCGAATTTTCTTTCATGTATAGGAAGTTTTCCATACAATCCTTGGCATTACGCGATGCAATTTTTACAGCGCATCTATGTATCCATGCATCGGATTGCACAACGACAAGCATCGCGTAAACTGCTTTTAACGGATAGAGAGGTCCTAACCATTTATTCGCTTACCCTCCCTGGGTACTCATTTTTTTCTCGTTCCATACTAGTAGTTCGATGATTTCTACTTGCCTAGTCTTTGGGTATGATTCATGCCTACTATTTTACAGTCCCTATATATATTCATAGAATTCCTAGCGTCCATTGCCGTCCATTTATTAATCTTCTCCCCCAAAGAAGACGCAGGGAAGTGTTCACCTTACTGTACAAAGAAACGCCTTGGCAAACTGTCGCAGCCCAAAATGCCTATTTAGGGTCGTAACCCATACTTCCGAAGGATTCCCTGTTCCCAGAATTCCTGTGGCTGTTACAGGAGCCAGTCCTCCATTGTGTCCTTCGCTTCGTCGTCTGGGCTATAGCGCAATCGGACGGAAAACACAACCAGGGGCGGGGTGGCCAGGGCGTGAAGGCGGGGATTCCCGCCCGGGTCTTTACGTCTAAAATAAGACGTTTATCGCAGCGAAGGTTTTTATGTCGTTCATATATCACCAAGAGAGAAACAGATTGGCAGAAAGAATTTCAGTGATAGTACAGTGAATTGTCGTAGTTTAAGAAATAAAGTAGCAGAATTTCACCACCTCATAAAAAGTACTGATGCAGATGTAATCGTAGGTACAGAAAGCTGGCTTTCGAAGGATATATCAGATTATGAAGTATTCCCGAAGTGTTTTACCGTATACAGAAAGGATAGAGTAAGCAGAAATGGATGAGGGGTATTTATAGCTGTGAAGGACCAGTATGTCAGTAGAAGAGAACTTATTTCAGAGCGAAATGTAGAAAGTATTTAGTGTTCCGTTAAAAGTAAAAGTGGTAACGCAATAAAGGTATATATAGGTGCATAATTCAGGCCACCGTACGCAGACGTCAATTCTATAATGGAACTAGAGTCAGAGATTCGTACATTACTTTCTCGGAACAATGATAGAGGAATAATAGTAGGCGGATATTTCAATCTCCCTTCGATAGACTGGAATACGTGTAGTTTTATAACAGGAGGTAAGGATAAGGAATTCTGAGAATCACTGTTGAACACCTTTACGTCACATTCTTTACAACAGCTAGTAACAGAACCGACCAGGGTAAACAACATTCTAGACTTATTAGCAACAAATATACCCGAAAGAGTTCTAAATTCAGTTACAGACACAGGAATTAGTGATCATAAAACAGTGCATGCGAAATTTATAGTAGACGTTGAAAGACATTATAAACTAAGGAGGAGGATATACTTATTTGGCAAGGCTAATTACGACGGTATGAAAGAGGAATTAAGGGAATCGTTCAATGTATTTAGCGAACAAAGCACAAATTCGATACAGAGGAATCGTGGAGAGAATTTCTTAGGGTCACCCGTAAAGCAGTTAATAAATACATACCAAGTAAATTCATTAGTGATAATACAGAGCCAAGGTGGTATAACGCGGAGGTTAGGAAATCACTAAAGCGACAAAGGGTATGCCACGCTAGGATGAAAAATGCAGGAAGGGGTCTATCGGTAGAGGAAAAAAATGAGTTAATTCAAAACTATAAAAAAACGAGAGCATTAGCAAGTAAATCATGTCGGCAAGCGTCATCACATTTCAAGAGCAAGATGTTAGGAAAATAATTAGATAGCAATCCTAAAGCGTTTTGGATATGTGAGAGAGCTTCAGGTAAATAGGTCCACAATGCACACACTTAAAAACGATAAAGGAATTTTAGTCACCAGCAGTGTAGAAAATGCCAATACTTTAAACACCTTCTTCCAAAGCATATTCAACTCATCGTCACACAACGCAGTAGAACCACCGCCGAACATTTTCAGTGAGCAAATGCCCGAAATAAATATTTCATGTTACGGAATAGAGGAGCAGTTTAAAAGCATTAATAAAAACAAATCACAAGGTCCCGATCAAATTCCTTCCAGAGTATATAAAACATTAGCTTCTGAAATAGCCCGCTATCTAGAAATAATATTCAATAAAACACTAAAGAACCACACAGTACCCAAGGATTGGAAAGTAGCTAACATTACACATATTTTTAAAAGCGGTGATAGGGAAGAACCTAGTAACTACAGACCCATTTCACCCACGTGAATCTCTTGTAAGGTATTTGAGCACATTGTAGTCTGTTCGATCATGGGGCATTTAGATAGTCACGGATTGCTCATAAACAGCCAATATCGGTTCCGGAAAGGTAGATCTTGCGAGACACATTTAGCTTTATTCGTACACGATATTTTAGTCTACGGCGAAAACAGTACTGAAGTTGATGCGATATTTTTAGATTTTAAAAAGGCATTCGATAAAGTTCCTCATGATAAATTAATCTTGAAGTTAGAGAGTTTTGGTATAAATAAAGACGTTGTATGTTGGGTAAAAGAATTCTTAAGTGGGCAAGAGCATAGGGTTGTCATAGATGGTATCATGTCGGACACAATCAAAGTCACATCGGGAGTTCCCCAGGGTAGCGTAGTAGGTCCGCTTCTATTTCTTTTATGCATAAGCGATTTGGAAACCGTAGTTAGTAGTAAGCTTACACATTTTGCAGACGATGTGGTAGTGTATAGGGGTATATCAAAAGAAGAAGACAGGAAATCGCATAGCAATGATTTAGATGAAATTCAAGAGAGGTGCGACAAATGTCAGTTAGAACGTAACCTTAAAAAGTTTGTAGCTTTCAATTTTTGGAGGAGAAATAATTCGATAGAGCGTACCTATAAAATTAGTAACACGAAGATCGAAAACGTTAAAACCATAAGATATTTACGTGTAACAACCACTAAAAATTTATCGTGGGGAAGACACATCCGGGAAATATGCGGCCGAGCGAAGAGAAAGCTATGATTTATAAAAAGAGTACTTGGGAAATGTGATGAGAAGACAAAAGAGCGATGTTACTTTACACTAGTTAGGCCCCACCTTGAGTATGCAGCCAGTGTATGGGATCCTAATGAATTAGGTTTGATCAGAGAACTAGACAGTGTGAAGCGTAGAGCTGCTAGGTTCGTTAAAAGGTGTTACGATAGGTTGGGTAGCGTTTCAGAATTAATAAAAGAATTAGGGTGGGAATCATTATCACAGCGTAGGTTAAAGTGCAGATTAAATCTATTAGAGAAATTTCAATCGGATAGCTTTACTGAAGATGTTAGGCACATATTAAAAAAAAACCAGCGTATTATGGTAGATTCGACCAGATAAATAAGATTAGAGAGAAAGATTGTCGTACTGATAGATTCAGAATGGCATTTTTCCCCCGTACTTTAAGAGAACAGAATAGGCAGCATAGCAAAAGGATAGGTAGATGAAATATTTTAGTGTAGTCTGTAGGGCGTGATGCATGTATTAACCCCTTAAATACTGTAGATACTAACAATCTAGTTGCATGAGACCCTATAGTTGCTTGTTTGCATGTTAGTAGTGCATGCTTGGTGATCTTCTCCCCCTGTCACACACCCTCGCGGTGGCTTGCAGGGTATCGTATAGATGTAGACGTATATTATTCGTAAACATTTTGCCCTTAACGCCCTGAACCCACAAATGTTTTCAGAACGGGGTAGGGGGGTCACAAAAACCGGGCCCCTCTGGACGTGCAGCGGCCCGGGTCCCCCCACGCCGCCCCTGCACACAACTACCTGCTTCCATAGGTGCATCTAGAAGCGTCTGAAAGGGGGGGGGGTTCACCACCGAAGAGTATGGGGGTATGGAATACCCCCCATTTAACGTGGGGTCCGGCAATTTTTAAAACTATTCAGTTTTTACCAATGGGGGGTTACAACCCCCAAAACCTCCCCCTGGATATGCCTAAGCCTGCTTCCCTCCTGCGTCCCTGCGCGGACTCCCACGTATGCACAACCACGCCAGATACTACGTTATCCCAAAGCGAAGTTAGAAAATTATTCGAAGTAACCTAATCTCAAAGAAGTCACTTGTAAAGAGAGGAAAACAACTGTTTTATCCTCAAAGTGTTCATTGAATTTCGTTAATATATATTCGCGATTAATCCCATGACTGTATTAAGAATTATCATCATCCATGTTTTATATGGTCCAATAGGTCCCTGAATATGAAACATACATCAATAAACTGTAAGTCTTGTTATGATTAACCTTTTTTGTCACTTTTTAGGGTTTAATCGAATTGAGAGAAAGTGAATCTACACACTACGAAGCTGGTGATGACCCACGGGAAAATGTATCGGAGAAAGAATTCCAACGGATCATGCCCTCAAAAACTCCACCAACCGGTCCAGTCGTGCCTGCGACCCCTGTCCTTATCCCGACCTATAAGATCCTGGTTCGAGTGTACGTAGTTCGAGCCTTCTCGTTGCCACCCAAAGATCGATCGGGACGCTCTGATCCTTACGTGGTTGTGTCGGTTGGACGAAGAATCGGCAAGGGCACCGACTACAAGAAGCACTCAAAATTTGGACGCCGAGTTTCCGGCGACAGGACGCAGTACGTCCGTCAAGACTTGAACCCAATTTTTGGAAGGTAGTCCCCCATTCTTACATTTCCTCATACCTTATACTTGTTGACAGTCGATCGGAGAAGGGGTCCAGATGTGACACTCAAGGAAAAATGTTTCAATACGCTAAATATGACGAAGGAATGATCTATCCCTCTGGATAAGCTTGTTCAAGATACTCCTTTATACAGCTAATATGTCGCACAATATTTTTGGACAATAGGAGGGAAATTCTATATTTGCCGTCATCACTCATCCGTCGAACTATCGATAGCAATTTATTTTTCTTTTCACAGGTGCTATGAAGTAGAAGCTACCTTACCCCGAGATAATGAAATTACAATTAGTGTATGGGACTGGGATCTAGGTGGCCATGATGACCTAATTGGAACGACGGAAATTGATATTGAGAACCGCTTTTTCACTAAATGCAGAGCCACCTGCGGAATTTCATCCTCATATGAAACGTAAGTTATAATTATACAATCATGCTACAAGACTAAAATTTTTAACCATGATATCAGAGTAGAGTGGCCGAATATAGGAAACATAATTCATGTATTTAGCACTTCCACAAGTAATTACGAAAGTACTATCAACATCAACCATGATCGCGATTCGCACGTAGGTAAAGTTTGGTAGGCAGAAACAAATCATGATGAGGGGAGCGAAAGAATTTTATTTGCGCAAGTACACGAGCAAGGAACGACGCACGGAGTACTCTCGGGTTCCCACGCGCTCCCAGGCGAAGAGCGGTTGCGGGAGGAGGTCCTGCTTGCGCTGCTTGCGGTTGTGGGAGCGGACGAGGCGCCATAAACATATTTCCAGCTACGTCCAAAAATTCTCCGACGGTTTTCCCATGAATTGTTACCGAATTAAATGCCAATTTTACATGTTCAATGTTACTACGATAAATTTTAACCAGTCAAACTGTCACTGTAAAAAAATTTACACTTGAATCTATTAATAGTATCAGTATCTTAAACTAAACATATCATACTCTATAAATATAAAAAAGTATTGAGTCAGCCTCAACGCACATTTACGTACTTGCATATAAACCTGCATGCGTCAGGTAACAACACGTAACACAAACAGCAAAAATGATTCCATTTCACTGAACTTCAAAACTTGCTACCTAAATTACGACACTGTGCTTATAAACGAGTGACTTGAGCTCCCACAAAAACATATTAACTGTTTATTCCTATGCATTCGACTTGGTGGTCTCCTCCATGCCGAAGACCGCTCTATTAACTCCTAATCCATTATGTAATTTTAGGTCCATTGTGTGGACCTTCTCGCCTTTGTATGGCACAATTATTAACATTTCTGTTTCACGTAGACATTCACGCATACCCCAACGGTACATACACGTCATTGCTCTCATGTAGAGTCGGTTTAAGAAAAAATATTGACCCCGGGTAGGAGAGTATTCCGGCGCCCATCCCCCCACCTTCCCACTTGTCAAACCCTGTTTAACACATTCACCAGTTAAATGTAGTAGTAAAATTCACGTAGTAAATTAGCTTGTTAGACATAGTAAGTGGTCAATCCTCGAATAAAAAAAAAGCTTAAGTTTTTTTCCATTCCCACGGCGCGGCGACCCTTGCTTCGTGGCGCCCCGAGAACTCATGCCCTTGGGGGTTGTGTTTGAAACCATCGGGATTATCTCGAATAGGTAACCAAGGAGTCACGTGGTGTAAACAAGAATGGTTCTCAAATTTGGTGAGTTAAAACTGCTGATTACAACCTCATTATTTGTTTACATTCGTGTTTTATCTCAAATGGGGGCTCTGTAGTCGAGACAGATGGGAAAAACTCAGGTTAAAACAATTCATGATATTGTAAGGAGCGATTCAGATACACTAAATTCGCAAACCATTCGTGTTTGCACCACGTGACTCCTTGGTTACCTATTCGAGATAATGCCGACGATTTCAAACACAGCCCCCCTTGTAAGACGATCGGTAAGGGTGAGCAGGTCCACTGTCCGGGGCCCCACGAAAGAAGGGGCGTCGTGGGAATGGAAAAAAACATTTTTTTTACTAGGGGATTGACAACTATTCTTTACAGAATAAAGTTTATCAGCAAAATCTGCAAAAAGAATTACTAGAAGATAAAATTCAACAGGAAGCTATTCCATGCAGTATCACTTTTATCAGCAAACAGCTGCAAAAGGAAGTACTAAATAGCTCAAAAGCGGCTGAACTAATCTCTAAAGTGAAAATACCTACACTTTGAGAAAATGAGGTCGGAAACGGGTTTTGAGGAATTTCTTGTTGATGGTAGAAAGATTACTGAAACTCTTGAAACTGAAGCAGCATTTACTTCTGAACCCAGAGTTCTTCCAAGGATGATTAAACTCCACTTTGGCCAGGAAGCATCAGATAAATCAATTTTAAATTCACTGAGTCTTCAAAATCAACTTTTATATATGCGTATTATACTGTGCAATAAACTCACTCGAAAAAATATTTTCTCAGCTATCCAGCCACAATTTTCGATGCATTTGGGTTTAATCACAGTATAATAAATGACGATAAGAGCACACTGATCCAGAAACGTACAGGCCTACAGATGGCGTTAACTGATGGGGTTCACCTAGATATTGAAGGGAATCAGTTGCACCAAGAATTACCAGTACTTCTGACACTACTACCTGTAGGCTATGATAACGGGCCAGAGGGAAAGTTTATTACAAATAACTGAAAATAATCTGATTGAAAACTTTCCAAATGTATGAATAGCACTAAGGATTGTTCTAACCCTTCCAGTTAGTGTAACGTCTGGTGAAAGAAGCTTATCGAAGCTGAAGCTCATAAAAAAATATTTAAGGTCTACCATGTCACAAGAATGTCCTAATACCAATTGAATTTGATGTGTTGCGAGAAATTGACATAGATTCAGTCATCAAATACTTTGCTGAAAAAAAAGTCGCTAAGTATGTTCATTTCTGATTTGTAAACAAAAGGCGTAGTTAGTCTTCATTTTGTTTCTTAATTTTTGGTAAAATGACATAAAACTATTTTATATAAATATACTGACCTAGTGGATAGAGCACTAAGCTACAGACAGGATGGTCTCGGGCACGAGCCTTTCTGGACGCCTACACCTAAAGTCCTCGTGATTCGATTTTCTGCGAGTTAGAACTTCATAGGAAATTGCAAGTGGCCCAGGAAAAGGAACTGACTCCCTTACCCTGAATGTGTGAATTTCACACGGCAATGGCTTAGTACGGGGTAAGCTCTCATTCATCAAAAACCAACCTTCGGGTTGAACACACATTTTTTACTACAGGCGAGAGGGTGGGGGGGTTGCGAGAGCCAGAATACTCTGTCGCCCGGGTGAAAATGTTGACGTAAACTGGCCCTGAGGGTGATGGGCCTTCATCCGTACGATGCGCGGAGAGTACACTCCTGCCACGACTTGAGCCCTTACAAGTAGCTTCTATAACCACTGAGATTCTACGGTAGACATAATATTAGATAAATTAACTTTTTTATGGCTAATCATTCTAATATATAAATAATAGTAGTGTGACGAGGTCATATTTTTTCGTCTAAATGTTGTCAGTTCGAATTTAAATGACTTTGATAATTAACCGAAGGAATAAATAAATAACACTGTACATGTTTCCTTCCGTATGTATAAATTTGACATGGCGAAGCCTGAGGCCATTTCATTCATTGATAGTATAGATTATTTTCTTCTATAGCATTAACTTGACAGTATGTCCATTGATGAATACCGGTGCTATCTTACTACTAGTGCGAAATAAAGTAAAAAATAATAATTTTTCCAATAGATCTGGGTATAATTTTTGGAGAGATCCAGAAAAACCAACAACTATCCTAAACAATCTTTGTAAACATTATCAACTGCCAGCACCAACGTATAATGGTAACCAAATAAAAATTGGAGAGTCGTGTTTTTACTGTGATGATACCAAATACTCTAAAAGAAGGACACAGCAGAAAGGTAATTTAAACTCTGTCAAACCATTAAATGTACTCAGATCCTCTTCATTTAAAAATTAGTTTTCGTTAATTCAATCTTCAGTCACTTTTTTTTCACTAAAACGGTAAATACCGTACGAAGATTTTTAACTCTACGATTCTGAAATATTATGACATTATGTGATCATTTTGTTTCCGTCAGTAGTTCCAATAGAGAATCAACGACAGTATACCTAAGCAACTTTAGATAAATAGAATTTATCATTTCCACTTTACGTATTTCAATAATTTTAATAACTATAATAATATGGAATGCAGAACTTCTATTGGATTGCAAAATGTTTGGAAGTTACAAAAAGTCTGCTCGCAATCTGCAGAAATATCTTACAAAAAATGAACCATTAATAACGTTTTGCCAGTACTAAAATAACCCCACTACCTGGGAACATGTCACTCATTCAACGTTCTTTTCTATCTCTAGCAGAAACTTTAGCTCTAGCTGTCCTCAAGCAATGGGGGAAAGTAACAGCCCAAGAAGGAATATCTAGTCTCTCACTAGTACCTGAACATATCGAAAGACGTTCGCTTTTTCACCCAAAAAAAGAAAACATCTCGCAGGTTTGTCATTTAGCCACCGTATAACTAGCATACCTTCTCGAATGATTAGCAGGTAGTAGCCCCACGGCACATGCTTAAGTAAATTATTGGCTTAACTTAGTTCGGATTGCATGAAAAATTGTCGCATACAAGTAAAAGTAAATTATATCACTTCCGTTTAATGTTCTTTCTTTCGTGAAAAGTATACTGTTATTGGTACAGAATAACCTTCGACTTGATTTTTCAATACAATCACAGATACAGATCAAATTTCCTTGCTCGAAAGAAATCAATCTCTCCTGCAACGTAGATGTAGCAGATATTTAAGAGAACACAGAGCTTAGGAGAGATGCTTCTGTAAATGTTTATAATTATTTACAAACTTCTTTCTATTGAATATTTTCGGGTCAGATAATCCATCCCGTTTGCGAGTGTTTTTGTTAAAATATCTTTGACTACAGCCTAAAATAATTATTGACGCTTAAACCATATATTATTCAGCGTTTAATACGCAGGTAATATGGATGACTATGGATTCCACCAACTCTTTATGAACTGAAAAAAGACATAGGAACAAATATAACCTGTTATAATTGATGTAATTTTTAACGCACCCGTAGTTAAAAAGGATTTGAAAACGCCAGGATACATGGGAACTTTCAAAAATAATGTTTTTAATAAGCAACCGATATGTTTAATACATAAGCCAAGACAAGGAGTTCCAAAATTGCCATCTCATTTAATATTTGGGTCTTTTCATGTCAAGTCACCGAGTTTTAAGGCTCATGAGGTGCTCAAGACCATCGACTCTTCGATTTAGTTAAAAAATTCAGGATGTTGGAATGTAGGTCTCGAGTCATGGGGTGAAACAGTTCCTTTTTAATCGCATTCGTTGCTTAGTCACATCATGACAACAGTTTGTAGATTTGCAGGAACACGAGGTTGCGTTTTCGGTGACATCTCCGTAACTATAAGTACTACAGAAACGTGCGTTTATCGGAAAGGTGAAAACAATGATGGGTAAATGTGAGCGAGAGGGTTACATCGTTCCAAATTTTTTTACATCGATTTGCGGGTGAAAATGGTTGAAATTGTAAGTATTATATCTAAGGAAATAATGCTTTACCAGCAGTGAAATTTGTTTTAAAATGTACGGTCATCCTTCCTCTACGTTACCCAGTTCGAGTGAAGTCGGTACCTTACATCGTTTTTGCGTGATAAATGTTAGAACGATGTAACCCTCTCGCTCACATCTACCGTAATTTTTTTAAATTCTTTTTGGCAGTGATACCCTCCATTGACTTTATAAAAGTTTATCAGTTTTATATTCTTAATCCTTCTTCTGAGCAAGTGAAAAACAATAGCACTTTTCCACAAATTATATTTCAAAAAACTTTAAAAAATTTCACAACACGTGTTTCGGCTAAGCCATCTTCGAGTGTACACTCACGAGGTTTCAGTGACAGCAATTGTACATGTAACGGGAAGGGGATGGGGATAGGAGAAAGTGTATGGGGGGAAGGAGGGGATGACTAGATGGGGAGTGAGGGGGTGGCGGCGGCAGCGAGGTGCCAATTTTGGAAGAGAACGAATTGTGTAAAGCACTCTAAGGAGTGTGTCCTTGGAACGGGATTAGGGCAGTGGTGTGGGTAGGATCTTTTCAAAAGGGATAGCAAGTAATGGTGAATGGCTCCGGAACAGTTGGTCATTCACCGACAGATTATCATCGCTATGCATCATTTCCCACTTCTCCCATGCGTCTGATCTTGGGCCATTTCATCCAAAAGCTGGCATAACAGTTATTTACGAAATCGCTTTTTTTACGTAGTAGTGTGCTAATAATTTCTCGAGTGTACCCATTCCTCAATCCTTCTGTATCAAATATAAAATTTTTGCGAGGGTAATGTTTCATTTAAGAGAGAAAAATTTTATTACAGGCGAACGCGCGCTGCAGCTAAATCACCCATTGATACCATTATTTAAGCGTTATAATGCACAAACATATCATAGTATAGAATGATATTACCTGCAATAGATAAATCAGTACGATGTAAATTATGGTATACGTGCATCTAAATCATCCATTGGTACCAATATAAAGCGTTGTAATGCCCTTACATATCATAGTACAGAATGATATTGCCTGCAATAAATAAATACGGAAAAAATTTCTAATTTTTCTCCAAAGGAGGTAAACGAGGTAGGTATATCATACTAATATTTAAAAATGAAGTGGTGTCTGTCTGCCAGATTTATGTTACGCATCTCCTCAAAAACTACTCAACCGATTGAGCTGAAATTTTGTAGGATTCTAGCGTACACACTAGAAGGTGCTATGGGCTATACAAAAAAAGGCTCATGGCCTGGGTTCGATTCCTGGCGCCAATTATGTATCTACATTGGTTTAAATGGACTTTTTCAATTTATGGTAGCGCAAGAGCTTTTTCTTTCGCTCAGTAAACTAACAATATTAGTCGATTTCTTTCATTTTTTCTGTATTGAATGGGAAAATGTTTAAATTTTCTTATTCTTTTAACCGATTCACTCTTTGTTCTCCAGATTTCTGGGCATTGTGTAATTTATGTTGAAATTTACTGTTTTCTTCGTTTTTTCCGAGCGGTGCTAAGGCCATTGCCATTGTCGTCTCTGAAATGAAAACATTGTTGATGCTTAAACAGTTCGTCATAGCGGGATGCCGTAAACGGCAATGTGCTTTTCGCGAGGATATACGAAGGTACTGAAGGCATTGTTGGCAATTCGTGAAGCAAGGTCAGCCATATTTTTGCGCAGAAAGATACGTGCTGACTGCTAGCGCTACTCACAGATTTAGAAGGTTTGCATTCGGTCCAAATTAGGAGTATGTAAATGAATGCTTCAGCGGTGTTCAAATTGCGATTTTTTAACGGGTTTGTACATATGAACTAACCTGGGACGTGAAGAGAAGACATGGAACGCTTTCGAAATCGTCATCAATTCATATAGCTTGAGATTTGAGATAGTTTAACATGAACTAGGGGATGAAATTCAAATCACAATGTACGTAATGCCTCATTACGTATCCGAGGGTTGCTTATTAACGCCATTTCAATTATGTTAAAAAGTTCGTCCAAAATAGATGCCGTAAACTGAGTTGCTCTTTTCGTGAAGATATTTAAAGTTATTAAAAAAGATATCGCAGCTGATTCTTGATTCTACATCGGCTATTTCATCCGGCAAAATCATACGGGCTAACTTTTGTGCTACTCCCAGATTAAATAGGTGTGCACTCGGTAAAACTTAAAGTATTTCATTGACAGTTTCTGTGGGGCTAAAAAGTGAACATTTTATATATTTAAACGGATTCCGATGTGAACCGCTTTCAAAATTGTTTTATTTTGAGACACAAGAACGTGATAAGAAACCTAAATGAAGTCAAACCAAAAATAGGAGTAGCAAGATGAAAAAATTGTAATTTAATGATACATCAAATATCTCGTATAAGGTGGGAACATAGGTAACCGAGCGACAAGTACCTGATTTCATCATCATCGGTCAACAATCCTATGATTGGTTTGACGCAGCACTCCACCCTATTCTTCTATCGGCAAACCTCCTCATATTGACGTAACTACTCTCTTTTGCATCCTTCACAACTTGTTCCATAAATCTCATACGAGGCCTGCCTTTTCCATTCTTCTGAATCTGTACTTGGTTATAAGAAAAGAATTTAATTTAATTGGAATAAAAGGCACTGATACGTATCCGTTGGAAGTTCATTGACGCCACTGTCATGAAGTGGGAGAAGTGAGACAAAAATAACATATATGAACGGCCAGTTAAAAATGTTTTTGCCGAATATTTGAGTCCTAACATTCCCAAAAACCCGAATCTGGCCTCATTGCCAACAAAAGAGAGACATTCGTATGCACCTCCCCTTCTAACATACCATGTTTCATCTGGCCTGAAAGTTACTAATTAATATTCTTATTTTTGTAAAGGCACAGACATGAGTCCAGGCAGTGATTATATGTTTACATTGGATTAAATTATAATCTTGGTTCCGACACCGACCTGGAGCTAACTCCATAGAATAAGTTTCTCCCCTTATTTCTTCCCTTCCGCACATATTTCGCCCCTTCATGAAAAATGTTCAAATTTCTTAGCACAATTTATATTTATTATATTTCTCCCTCCCGTTAAATTTCAACGGGCAACTCAACTAGTTTTCAATATTTTCTTTACATAAATCAACAATGTAATTTAATCACAACTCGGAGGCTGCGGTGCAAGCTCACCTTTAAAAAAGCACTTTTCTCTCTTAATTGAAACATTCCCCTCTCAAAATTATTATATTTTCTTAAAATGGATTAACACTATAAAACTGATGACCTTTTATGAAAATCAATGGAGGGCTTCACTACTACAAAGCATTAAAAATGTGCAATTTAAAATATATTTGAAAATATAAGTTTACGCTAATATAAATACATGCGTGCTACGTATCATTTCTTGACGTTTCACATAACATGCCGCACATTTCTGTAGTGCTTATAGTTACGGAAATATCACCGAAAACTCAACCTCGTGTTCCTGCATATCAACAAACTGACGTCATTAAGCAACGAATGGGATTTTTTAAACTATTTTACCCCATGACTCAGGGCATAAATTCTAACAAATCTTAAAATTTTGAACCTAATCAGAGAGCTTGAGGGAGTAAGCTCAAACTTAATCTATTACAGCTTTAACTGGATTTAGTAAAAATGACCATTAAGACCCAGTTCTATGATGTATGTAAGGTTAATGCCAATCATCACTTCATGCTCACGTTAATTACCTGCTGTGGTAACCGGCACTTATAATTTCTAAGAATTTCAAGAGGAATTAGATTAATGATAAGTTGACATGAAGCAGGAGAGCTAATTCACATCCGTTTTATTCCTCACAAATAATCAGAAGTAAAAAACTGGGCCTCACTATTTAATTGGAGATTTTCTTTTTTCAGGGAAAGTTGGAGATGTGGGTAGACATTTTCCGGTTGCCCAAATGGATAAAAGATAAGGAGTCAGAAGAACGTTTATTTGGGCCACCTATTGACATTTCTCCTCGAAAGCCCAAGATTTATGAATTAAGAGTCATCATATGGAACACAGCAAGCGTTGAATTGCAAGACACGAATATTTTTAACGAGAAATCCTCTGATATTTATGTTAAAGGGTAAGTTGATATCCTTTACGCTGAATCAGTTAATTAAATTCTACAATGGTTTGTATATGCTATACGATCAAATTTTAAAATTAGTTTCTACTATTTACTACTATTGAGAAACGGACGATATTTCTCGTTTCTTTTCGTATTATGGTAGAAAGTAGAGGTAGGAAGGTATGTCTTCAAACACTGTCATTTCCTAATCAACATAAAACATTAAATTCTTTCACGAAGAGAAGCGGTATTTTTCGCAAAAACATATTAACGAAATTCATCCCCTTACCATGCTGTTTTTATTCAGTTAGCGTTCAAGTTCAAGGGAGGATACTTTCCGAGCTTTGATTATTTTCATTGGCGATTATTGAGTTTACCAAAACTTAGTGGCTCTGAAATACAATGGTAACTTCAGGAGACGAATATTCCCTATGCCTCGCAACGTAAATTATCCCCTTTAAAAAGTTTAAAATTGTCCCTCCAATTTCCATGGTCAATTGAACATTAGGATGTATGCTGTTCACTTTGGATAAAAATTGTTCCAACTGTCACCGCCAACCGCACAAAATTACTTTTTGTTCAAAGGGAAAATTTACCGCCAAATAGAGGGGTTGGCCATGGGTTGCCCTAGACCATGGAAATCGGAGGGACAATTTTAAACTTCTTAGACCTGACCATATATTTGGAGGACAATAGACACAGGTTCTCCATCTATAGGAAACCGACAAACACCGATGCAATTATACCCAGTGACTCATGCCACCCGCACTCCTATAAACATGCCGTTTTCCATTCCATGGTCTACCATTTAATTAACATTCCCTTCTCCTCCCAATGAAGTGACAATGCAATCCAAATATTGAAACAGATAGCTTTTAATAACGGATATAATGAAGCCATGGTAGATAACATTTTAACGAAAAAACTAAGACAACGGGCCATCCAGCAACTTACTCCCTTGTTATCCAGCCATCACAGCCCCACTAAATACTGTAAATTGCCATTCTATGGAAATGTGTCTTATGCTACTTCACACGCGATCCCGAATGACTCCTTTAAAATCTATTTTTACATCCCGAAAACAATTTTAATTAGAATACCTTGACCAACGCCAAAGATCTTTTTGACCCCAATCGGAAGAGCGGAGTAGGGGAGAGCGGGGCTAGTTGATACAGGGGCAAGTTGATACACTGTAATTTTTGAAAAGCCTACTGGTCGCAGCACCACTGAATATGTGCAGACGCCTGCCGAGACCCTATGGAATGCGCTCATGTAGTTCGAGTGCCGCGCTGCTTGGAGGAACGTCGCTGAGTTCACTTCAGTGTTTTTGAATGTGAAAAGTAATATTTTTCATCGCCGTTTGAGCGTCTCTTGTAACAGCAGTTCTAGGATTCAAGGGAAGTCGATTTGTTGGTTGTGTTGAAACACTTTGCACTTTTAAATTAAGAATTAGTTTGCGCCATTGTACCTTCTATAAAACCTAAACATCGATTCATTTGCAATGGTGATTCAAGGGGCAAGTTGATGCAGATCGAAAGGGGCACGTTGATACAATGTATCAACTTGCCCCATATTGTCTTCTTTTCTTTATAGCCCAGTTATGGTCCATACATACAAAAGAAAGATTCCTTGAGCAGAGATCCCCCATCCCTTCCATTCCTATCCTTATACCTTTCCTCCCAGTCTGAAGCGCCTATAAGTGCGGAAACAGACTTGAAAACACCCATGTGTGTGTGTGTGATACAAAAGAAAAACAAACAGGGGAGTCGCTCCACAGGAAGCGTTCGAAAATTCTGCCAATGAAGTTGCAAAAGGTGTATCCCTCACAAAATGCCGCTAAAATGTATGAAGTAGATTTCAATACATTGAGAAGATTCATGAAGAAGCCCTCTAATTCCAGGACGACAGGATATGCTATGCCAAGGCTCGTTTTTACAAGAGAACAAGAAGAAAAGTTAACTTCCTACATTTTACATAGTTCTGATATTAATTATGGTTTATCGCCTAAAAATATTCGCATGTTGGCTTTGAGATATGCTGTGGCATATAAGGTTAATTTACTTGAAAACTGGGGTGTCAATAATGTGGCGTCAAAAGATTGGTTCACCGGGTACATGCATCGTCATCCCACTTTGTCTCTGAGAGAAACTGAAGCAACGAGTTTAGCACGAACATACTAGTTTCAACAAATATAGTGTAGGAATATTTTTCACTAGTTTGAAATCCGTGATGAGTCACTTTGAAATAAACTTGGAACGTCAATGAAACTGGCATACCCACAGTACATCGACCAAATAAAGTAGTGGCTTTGAAAGAAAAAAAAAAGTTTGTAGAGTAACATCTGCAGAGAATGGCGAAACCGTTACAGTAGTTACAGTTCCTGCATTTCCTGCACTGTACCATCCCTCCTCATTTTTCCCAGGGTGTTTTTCAAAGACCATTTCATTGTCAGTGCACCCGCAGGTTGCATCGCAGCCGCTCACTCGTCTGGATGGGTAACAGCACCTATATTTTTACAGTACATGGAACACTATGTGTCTCATGTACGCTGTACGAAAGAGGCCCCTTGTCTTCTATTGCTAGACAATCATGTCTCTCATTTGCCAGTTGCTGTTATCGACTATTGTAAAGTAAACGGTGTAATACTGTTATCCTTCCCCCCTCACACTACAAACTGGAATCAGTCTTTAGGCAAAAGTGTATTTGGGCCATTTAAGAAATTATTTTGTTGCTGCTGACAACTGGATGAAAATGCACGAAAGTAAAACAATGACAATATACGATCTACCTAGCTTAGTAAAGGATTCTCTTCCAAAGGCAGGCACACCATCAAATCTAATAGCTAACTTCAGTTCCACATTATTGTTTCAGTGAATCGTTCTAATTAATGATTTTCAACAATTTCTTTGTATGGTAACATTATATTTGAATTTACAGTACCTGTATTAATGCCAAAGTTACTTGTAGTAAATTTATTCTACTGATATTATTTCTTCCGCTTAATTACCCCTCAAGTCCGTAGCATATTTAAATAGTTTTTAAACCAGCAGACGCAAAAAATGAATATCACAAGCAAAAGTAAGAGAGTTTTACTATTTTTAAAGTAAATGTTTTTAAATTTAATTTATCTTAATTTTCAACATGGTTACTTATTTTTAATTTGAACTAATTAAGTATATCACGTTTTATTGTTAAATGTTGTGTTTTAGTTTGTTTTTGCCAACTAATTTAATGATGTATCAACTTGCCCCCTTAAAGTATCAACTTGCCCCAGGCGGGGGTAGGTTGATACACTGTGGACATCATTGAAAAAAGACGATTGTGTAGTCGGTAGTTAAATAATAGCCCAGAAACTAATCATCTATGCATTAAGAAAGCTTCAAGCTTATATTCAGCCATGAGTTTGATGAAGTAGGTTGTTTCTAAAAATTATGAAAATTGAAAAACCTAAAACTGTATCAGCTAGCCCCGCTCTCCCCTATATAAAATTAAGTGTGAAGACTACTGCAGCTACTACATTGGACAAACGGGAAGAAGCTTCTCCAAAAGGATGAACGAGCAGCATAAGTACTGCTTCCGAAACGGTGACCTGACCTCCAGCTTCGCACAACATCTAATCGAAGAGGGTCACCACAGCTCCTTTGAACCCCAAATCCTCCCATTTGTCCCCCAAAGGCCGAAGGCTGGATGCCTGGGAGCAACAAGAGATTGGCCTCCATTGCAAGGACCCTGGACTGTTGAACGGCATCACCTTTTCAACCATCCACCCCTACTTTCAGTTGTTTTACCCACGGAAAATCCACGACCTATTCAACCTGCCCCTAATCCCTTTCCCACAATTCACCTTCACATTCCTTCCCCCTCCCTCCACTGCCTGTTCCCTAACTGTATATAACGGCACTCGAAGAAAAATATTCTATTATGTACCTTATGATGACCGCCTGAAACCGGTAGTATCGACAATAAACAAGTGGAATTCACAATTTTCTATCTCTTTACATCTACATCTACACGATACCCTGCAAAGCCACAGCGGGGGTGTGTGGTAGGGGGTGAAGTTCACCAAGCATGCACTACCGACATGCAAACAAGCAACTATAGGGTCTCATGCAACTAAATTGTTAGTAGGTATCCATAGTATTTAAGAGATTAATACATGTATCATGCACTACACATCATGTACTGTATTACTAGTAAGTACGCTAATAGAGTAGGTATAGCGATGTATGTTTTTCACACTAGGGATGGTGGATGAGAACGAGTAGTGTACAGTCTGCGGTAGATTTTCAATTTGATTTCGTATATTAATAACGGTATTTTAGGCCTAGGAGGAGAGGTGTGATGAGAGAAATGAAAGAAACGGAGGAATGATGGCGAAATGTATGGTGGCAGCAATAGCAGCTCTTCACGAAATAGGCCTAATGCCGGGTCAACATTACAATTCCACTTAAAGTGAACATACTTAAAGATAACTTTAAGTCATGGACATCTTCTACACATGCACTTTAAGTTGACTGCAGAGTCACGGCTGTTCAGGATTAATAACTAAAAACAAAGAAGGAAAACATTCGAAGGCATGCAAGCGAGCTCAGTGTAAACCAGTGTAAAGGACTCGCTTGTATATTCATAATTTAATTCTTCTGAGTAACTGATTAGTAGAAGAGTGGTTTCTTAGTGGAGAACCTTTGAGAAATCATATTTAATTATATTCCAAGCCGCCACGTACCTACTATGTTTCATCTTTTCAACTACGAAAATGTTTCGGACTTTTAGACCCGTACCATTGATGAGTACATAGTAATGGATAATGTAGGTACCCAGTGATTCACTGAGTAACATTTTGAACGAGCAGCCCTTCTACCAAACGCTTTTAATTTTGTGTCACATAATTTATTGCTCAAATTTTGTTGGTTGTTTATATATTCATTTACCTCGCAGGTTTCTTGAGTTCACATTATTTCATTACCATTTTGAGCCAGAAAATTAAAATTTAGCCATAAAAACATAAGCAAGCCTTTGAAACGTTAATGCAAAACAAATTGTAATGTTTGGTGTGTACTTTAAATTTGCCATTTACGGCATAACTTTCCCATATTTTGACAAGAGAACCACTTCCTCAAAACATTAATTAATTGTCTGATCTTTTAGGGGTCATTTTCTTGGTTGAAATCATTCGGAATAGATTAAATTCAGTAGTTATTAATCAGGTTATTTAGTTTTGCCTAGTTTTTCATTTTTTTCTTTGATGTTTGTGATCATAGAGATTATATAAATTATGGAGATTATATTATTGTAGGTAATATTCATGGTTGTGATAATTGACAAGTTGCTCACTGACTACTTAACTCGTAACCATACGTTTGTATAGACAAGACTTGACTAAGGGAGTGTGTACATTTAAATAAATTTGTATCCATATCGTGATCCATATGCATCTATTTCATTAATTTAGTATTCCACGACTTGGGTTCTTATAGTCACTCTGTGCACTTGACGACATATTAATGGGTAATAACCACAGATATATACTACATATCAAGTATATATCTGTGGTAATAACTGACTACGCTCACTTTAAATAGGGGGTATTGGTCACTTAAAGTGGACTTTAAAGCGCAAGTGTAGACCCGGCATAAGGATCTATCTGTCATCCCAAAGATTTGGGATAGGCAGTCAAGTGCGCTAGCCATTGCACCAACTCTATCACCTGATAAATAGCTCCAAGCCGCTCAGGATTTCCTGTAGAAAAGGGGTAGTCCAAGAACTAGTCTCTCCGTAGCAGTAATTTAGTTGACGATTCCTTAAACAGATACTCCAGATACTCCACTTTTTTTCCAGATGGCTCTACGGATCGGATATTGATGGACAAACAACAGATGTGCACCACAGATCGTTAACAGGAGACGGGAACTTTAACTGGAGATTCATTTTCCCGCTATTATACTTGCAACCCGAGAAATGCATGGTGACTCCCCAGCAGGATAATGCCACTGACAGAGCTCTGAAGTTCGTACAGTCCCTCGTAACCAACACTGATGTCCAGGACGGCGGGAAAAAGGTTCCCTGCCGCCTTCACTTTCAAGTTTGGGACGAGGACAGATTCACCGCTGATGACTTTATCGGTAAGAGAGAAGCAAATATATTATAAGAACAGTTAGGCAAATGGTAATTCGGTCCGGCAACGCTTTTGAAAATGACAGCACGGAAATTCCATTAATAAAATCTAGTTGCGGTGAGCCGCTAATCTAGCTAAGGCCCTAGCTAATATGTGGTAGTTTCCACCATTTCCACTTTCTTCAACATCGCAGCAGGTATTACAGCCGTTAAAGTAGTTATTAGGTAGTTACCGCGTCAAAAGGAAAATGAGTATCGCGGTAATAATCAATGCGTACTTCACCTTAATCAAGACGAAGAAGATCCGCAGACCTCTCCTCCGGGTGGTGGCATTCATATTTGCAGGCGAAAAAGAGGCCATATCATGACATTTTTTCATTTTTTATGCAACTTTATGGATGTAGTTTACTCAATAATAGACCCATATTATTATTATTCATGGAAAATAGATAAATACCTGACAAATTCATCTAACCTGTCTACTAATAAATCTCGAAAAAAACGATAAAACTGGTATAGAGTATGTGGTTCGAAAAAAACGATTTTTTTAACTTGGGAATAGCATTAATACTCAAAAATTGCAGTTTACTATCCTAAATATAGAAAAAAAGTTAAAAAATTCTAAGTGGAAATATTCAGTTCTTTGGCGTAATTGGCTTAAAGTTTGAAAAAAATTGTCATAAACTGAAAATTCTAAGTTGACATCTTCAGTTCTTGGGCGTCATTGGCTTCAAGTTTGAAAAAAATTGTCAAAAACTGAAATTTTGGAAAAATATTATTAATATTATTGTTTGTTATTTTTGACGCAACAGCCATAAAATGGCAGTATATAGCATGGTGACAACCCTAAAAATTTATGAAACTCAATGTGATGAAGGAAAGATCTCTATTAATGAGAGAGAGTTCATGTACGACCAGCGAAATAGCCAGTTGAAATAGCCAGTTGGCACCTTAGAAAGAGTAGAGACTAATAGGATAATAAAAAGAGATGAAAGAAAACAAATTAATACGAAAAACAAGGCTGTTGTAACAGATGTGAATGCTAGGGAATGAGATACTCTAATAAATACTTCCCAAAACACCCTAATTTAGAATCACAAATCAAATTGTAACAGTTCACCGTCAACATCTAAGAAGCGCATTAAACTTCCTGCGACTGCGTTAACAAGTTATAGATACGGATTTTATGATAGAGCCGCAGCCGCTATTGCTTCCTGTGTTTTACAAGATATAGGCATGATAAATGAAGGGGATTTGTCACTAGTAATAGATAAGAGCAAGGTAAGACGAGAAAAGCAGAAAAATCGAGACTATCTACAAACGCCAAATCCAACGATGCATGAAGTAGGTATATTTCGACGGGCGAAGAACAGGCGAAAAGAAATGGTAACAAAATCTATGAAGAAAGAGGAACATATCAGTTTGGTTCAAGAGTGGTGGAAAGTATATGGTACATTTGACATCGCAAAGTGGCAATGGAAGCGAAATAGCCAAAAGCATTTGGTGCTATTTAGAGAGCACAAACGTTGACTGTGTTCAGGTAGTTACAATTGGTTGTGATAGAATGGCGACAAACACGGGATTGAAAACGGTGTTATACGTAATCTTGAGGTTAAACTTGGCCATCCTTTTCAATGGTTTATATGCTTGCTACATTTTAACGAACTCCGTTCAGGCATTTGTTTGTCGATGTCGAAGTGTCGATGGTGAGACCAAAGGACCCACAAGTTTCTCAGGAAAAATTGGTAAACAGTTGTCAGGCTGTGAAAAACTCCCAGTTCCTAATTTTGAAACGATTAATAGTGAAGGCACCGAAGTGACAAAAATTGACCGAAGCAAGGACCAACAGTACTTACTTTATATATATCGAGCAGTCAAGACAGGAAAGTGTGCGAGAGATACCGCTGTGAAAGATCCAGGTCCACTCAGTCATTCTAGGTGGTTGACATGTGCAAATAAGATCTTAAGACTCTACATTTCCGAAATGAAACCTTCTGATGAATTTAAGATGCTGGTCACCTACATAATGAAGATATGCGCACCAGTATGGTTTGAACTTAAAAGACATTACTCGGTGAAGTATGGACCAGTTCATATGTTCAAAGTCTTTCAGACCACACAACAGCTGCCCGGCAGTGTACGAAAATAATTGATCGTGTGATTGAGAAGAATGCCTTTTTTGTCACCCAGAAAATATTCTAATAGCAATAGTAGATGAGAGAGTCCATGTACGGAAATTAGCCTTTCGGAGACTGCTTAAAGCAAAAAAGCAAGAACCGAAAGAGAAATTAGTGTGAACTTTTCAACCAGAAAACCTCTATTTTGCTGCTTCAGATTATAATGAACTGATTGATTGGTCCAAGTGCCAACTTTTATCTCCTTCAATAATCGACAATGTTTAAACGGATATACTTGAAGAACTTCTTCATGCTGTTGTTTTACCTGAGTTCGAGCCTATGAACTTTCCGTGTGAGATTTTATCAAACTGAAGACGGAACTCAGAATTTTATTATTATTTTTCCTGTATTTAGAATACCAAACGGCAACTTTCGAGTGCTAATGCGATTCCAAAATTTAAAAAATCGTGTTTTTCGAACCACCCTAGTATAGAGGCCCTTCGTATCCAAAATGAGCAGTGAACATAAGTTATTTCGCCACCAGTCACTACCAAAACAAGATTTGATTAGGGATGTTGAAGTATTGAAACTATACTTGGGCCGATACCGATAGAGATTATCGGGTATAAGCAATTTTCTCGATACTTCAATCCTTTCTAGTATTCGTTTTTTGCGGATACTTTTACTCGAAAGTATTTGTTCGGTGAAAAGAAAGTAAAAACATCAATTTTAAATTCCCGCCTTCTTCATTTGACTTAGCAGAGCGTTGCGTATTTGCTGCGATACTGCTGCACTCCAATTATTCAGGACTCATGTACCCACGTGACTGGTGCAGCGAGTGCTCGAGGGTATTTTATTATTCAGTATTCCAGTGCAATTGAGGAGTTACCTATTGATAGCGACGTTGTGAATTACGACGAAAAATATCACGGGCTTCTGTGTGGGAGCATTTCACGAAATCATTCGGCCACTCAGTCCCTCCTATGCGATCCTCTGACCGATTGGCATCATGAAACTAGATTTAGAAATTCAAGACAACTTGCTACAGTAGACTCTCGATAGGACGTTTCCTTGATAGAACGTTTTATTCGTTGCACGTTCGTTTCCTCAGGCCTGATTCACAGTGCATGTAAATAATGAAATAATACTGGTTCGCTCGATTTGGTTACCTCTTTAGCACGTTCAGAGGACCCTGGCCAATATGTTCCGTTTCCTCGAGCGGTCAAGAAGGGAGGGTATACCAAGCGTTGATTCGCTTTAGAAAGAAACTGTTGAAATAGCGTACACTAAACGTACAGAAGCGGTGTTCTCCGCTTCCGCTTCAAGCCGCTATATGTTCGCTTCTTTGACTGTTGAAATAGCGTACGGAAGCGGTTCTCTCCGCCTCCGCTCCATGTCAGTTTTTTTTAACATTTATGACTATTTTCTTAGGAGTTGAAAGCAAAATTTTTCCGGATATCAGATTTATCAACTTGCAGATTTGTTTTCATATTTGGCAGCACAGTTTAAGTCACTGTCTTCTGTTTTATTGCAATTGGTTCTCAGAGGAATTGGGGAAATTTTTATTTATCTCTGCTGGAGTTGAAAGAATATCAGTTATGTATACCCATATAGGTGATTCTCATCCTCAAAAATAGTAATCTGGAAAATGTCCGATTGCTTTGTATTAACCAATGGATACAGCTCCTCTGTAAAAGTGCATGCTCTAGTCAACTTGTTTGTGAACGGCTGGTGAACGCTTCCGTCCGCTATGACTCCGGGTCGTGAACGCTTCTGTCCGCTTCGTTTGTACGCTTCCTTGTCCCATTTTACGGTTTATTTCGCTTCGTAGACGGTTAGTTACGGTTCGTTCACATTCCGATTCACTTCGTTTGCGGTTAAATCTCCGCTTCGCAAACGGTTCGTATACGCTTCCTTCTATAATATTTTCGCCAGAGGAGGACCGAACCAAATTTGTCCCACGAAAATACTCACCATACCTATCGGTTGATTTGCGATGGATATCTCGCAAGATATTTAAATCTTGCATTAAAAAATTGTTATTGCATACAAAAGATTTAAAATAGGTATAATATGGTCAAAAAATGTTTAGAAAGAATTAAATGGTACAAGGCCAAGCATTTTATCACGATGTTCACAAATGTTGATCGTGGTGGTCGACCGTGTTGTCGACTGGCCATCAAAACTGCGCGAGCGCCAAAACTTCGTGACAGTAAAAGTTAGACAAGTCCTTAGAATAGAGTATTTGCGTGAGGTCTTTTCTTGAAATTTATTGTAGCAGGTAATGTTTGAAGAAAAGTTTCTCGGGCTTGACACCTGTTAATAGGCTCCATTACTGCCAACGTTTCAAAGAGCGACTCGCTCTTCATCATCAGGGCTTCTGAGTGCTTCTGAGTGCCGTATTTTATTATTGCGCTTATATATATATCTTTCGCCCGGGTCAGGTGTCTCCTGATTGGCCGAGACGTCGGTTTGAATTTAACGGGCCCCATTGTTGGCCTCCTTGAACATTCGCCGCCGGGCCGCCCTTCCTCATCTCTCGGATGCAATTTATAACTGGCCTCCAGGTGTTACTGAGGTTGAAACCAGTGTCTCTATTTAAGTTATTGTTTTCCAGACGGATCTCGATGGCCTCCTTAGTGAGTCTATCCCAATAGAAATTTGATCGGCAAAGTAATTTTGCCTTATCCCACTGTATTGCGTGGTCCCTTTTTATGCTGTGCTCCGCAACAGCTGATTTCTCCATTTGGGCTAGTCGGAAGTGTCTTCGGTGTTCCTTCAATCTTTGCTCGATGGTACGACCGGTCTCTCCTACATACACCATACCACATTCGCAGGGAATTTTGTATACCCCTGGAGTCTTCAGTCCGATGGGATCCTTGGCCTTCACCAACCAGTCCCTAATCTTAGATTGAGGTAGGTGGATCGTTTCAATATCGAAGCGACGAAGGATTCGTTCGATCTTTCCCGAGATGGTGGAAATATACGGCAGAAAGGCCTTGGCAGCGGGTTTATTGTACGTTTCATCAGCCATGTTCTTCTTTGTGTCAAAAGACCTTTTTAGGGCCATCGAAATTTGCCGTCTGCTGTATCCATTTTGTTGGAGGGTCTTCTTTAAATGTTTTATTTCCGACGAAATGCTCTCGTCGTCTGCAATTGATTTGGCTCTGTGGAATAGTGTCGCTAATACTGCGCCTCTTTGTGACGGGTGATGGTGACTATGACTGTTGAGGTAGAGGTCGGTGTGAGTTGGCTTACGATATACGCTGTGCCCTAAACTTCCATCCCCTTTTCTACGTATTACGATGTCTAGGAAAGGAAGCTGACCGTTTTTCTCCTTTTCCATGGTGAACTTGATATTCGGGTGTTGACTATTCATATGCTCCAGGAATTGGTCCAGCGTGTCAATCCCATGTGGCCAAATGAGAAAAGTGTCATCCACGTAACGGAAAAAACATTTCGGGCGCTGCGGAGCCGATTCGAGAGCCTGTATCTCGAATTCTTCCATGTAGAAGTTGGCAATAGCTGGTGACAAAGGAGATCCCATGGCTACACCTTCCTTCTGCTCGTAATAATTCCCGTCAAATAGGAAATATGATGAGGTAAGCACATGATGGAATAGCTTGACCGTGTTAGCGTCGAACTTCTTCTCCAAGAGTCTCAGCGTATCAGAGAGAGGTACGCGGGTGAAAAGTGACACAACGTCGAAGCTCACCATTAGGTCACTTGAGGCCATTCGAATTTCTTTTAGTGTTTTCACAAACTCTAATGAGTTCTTCACATGGTGTGCACTCTGCCCTACGTACGGTGCAAGGATATCGGTGAGGTGCTGAGCCAAGTTGTATGTTGGAGAGCCAATAGCACAGACAATTGGTCTGAGGGGCACCCCATCTTTATGAATTTTGGGAAGACCATATAATCTAGGAGACACTGGTGCCTGAGGCCGGAGATTCCTGACCGTTTCCGAAGGAAGTCCTGATTTCTTCATAAGGCTTATAGTCTTCCTAGTTACAGCGTCTGTCGGATGCCGGGGGAGTTTTATGTATGCGTCATCTGTGAGCATCTCATAAATCTTGCCATGATAATCCATTGTTTTCATGAGGACCGTTGCATTGCCCTTGTCGGCTGGAAGTACGGTTATCTCCGTGTTGCTTCGTAAGGAGCGAAGGGCTGATTGTTCCTTCCAAGTGATATTGGATTTTGGCGGTACGGCTCTTTTAAGGATAAAAGATATTTCGGTTCTTATTTCCTCCGCTGAGTCCCTCGGGAGCTTCCGTACTGCATGCTCTATTCCACCAATGATGTCACTGTGTGGTATCACTCTGGGTGCGGGAACAAAATTGAGACCCTTAGAAAGGGCGCAATAATAAAATACGGCACTCAGAAGCACTCAGAAGCCCTGATGATGAAGAGCGAGTCGCTCTTTGAAACGTTGGCAGTAATGGAGCCTATTAACCGGTGTCAAGCCCGAGAAACTTTTCTTCATACTATTCGCCGGGAAAACACTCGATCTTAGGTAATGTTTGGTTTCGAAATGCCACGCTCAAAATTCCAAGGTGTAATTCCAACTAATTAATGTAAGAAATAACTTTTAATATGCATTGTTTTAGCATCGAAAATTCCTAGGTCTTAACGCACAACCATTGGTTCCTCGTAGTATGACGTCATCTCCCATACTAGCAGTAGCGGAATAGCCTAGCTTTGCATTGAGGGTGAAAATATCTTAGCCTTTTTGAAGTTTTTTCGTCATTTGACATAAAACTGAGTTCATGGAAGTTGGATTCTCAGACGCAAGTTCCAACAATCTTCCAGTCGTGGACGCGATAATGAACGGACATTTTATGTGCAAAAACGCAGACTATTGGACGTGAGCAGCAAGGCGTAAAATTATCACGGTCGCCGTAGTATTATTATTTTTCTTGCGTTATATTATGAAGTAAATCATGAATTATGCCTTCCGTTATGTATTCGCCGTAATAAAGCCTTAAATATTACCTAAGCTCTACTTAATGACTAATTAAGCTTTTCTGAACAGCGCACTATTAAACCTTGAGGTAGCTGTATTAGAGCAATACCGCATGACGTGAATGACATTCATTCAATTTAATTTATTAACTATGAGATGATTCTTGCTTTTGTGACTACCGATAAATGAAGTTCATATCCTTCTTTTTTGTATTTTACAGGAAGTGGCCTGTGTTTTATTAAAGAAACCCTTCATTTTAGTACAAATTTGTTTTACAGAGTTTTGATCACTAAATATATAACTCATATTTCACCCCAGGTTACCCTTCCATTTTCCATAAGTATTAGGAAACTTCTACATTTAGAATCATTTAGCAGGAAAGGGAATCAACTTAAAAAGAGGAATGAGAAGAGCGCGTTTGAAGACTATCAGCAATCGATAACGGTAGTGAGTTGTCACAGTTGATTTCCTGTTGGTGCCTAACTGGAGTGGATGCATCTTCATTTGGAGGAAAGTCCAAGTACTGTACAGCTGTCGTAATTGATGTGCAGGCATTGGAAACAGTGCTAAGTAGTCCTATCACCTTCCTCTTCTTAAGAACAGGCCTCTCAGTCAAAGGCACATTTGAAGGCACTAGCATTTGACTAGCACTCAAACACATGAGGTACAACACTTTTTAGATTCGGAATAGGCCACCCATTATTTTTCATCTCATATAATTGTCAGCATCCTCTTCCAACTGAAAATAGAATAATATATATTTAACAAACGAAATATAACTACTTTTCCCCAAGTCTTAGCCGTCGTCACTAGTCGTATTATAAATTATATCAATAGGCAAATATCGCACATCTGTATCAAATAAATACGGATATTATTGTTATGTTTAGAAAAACAAATCTACTACTTTAAATATGAGAATAATTTAGTAATAAAGCAATATGATCCGTATAAATAGAACATAGTAATTAACCATTTGAATGCGACATTAATTGCAATGATATCATAAGGACAGTAATACGATATTTTGAACCACTTAAAAAGGAAAAGATATAATGCAAACCGTTCAAAAATGACAAGTTTAAGATATACGACCTAATTATCATAAAAAACATAATAGGCCGTTTAAATACGGCATAGGAAACCAAAATAAAACCATCGGTCCAAACGATACTGATCAATTTAATCAGCCGCAATAATATTTTCATGAACGATTTCATCAGCTTATTTCTTAAGTAAATTCGCTACACTTACGTTAAAGTGATCAGCACAACAGCGCAGATGAGATGACCCAGAAATGACATGGTTTTCAGGTCTCTTTGAGCGGAAATTACCTGTTTTTTCTTCATACAGGATTATCTGGAGCGTTTACGAAAATCTTTCCGGGTGTTTTCACTCTCGAACTCCGAACAAATCCTCGTCGTCTCTCATCTTTCTAGCTGTAATTTCATTGCTAGAATAACTTACTTCTTCCATTGCAATGTACCTATTTCACACATACATCCCAACGCCTACGTCGGGATGTATGTGTGACGTCGACGCCTATGTCCCGAACTCGTTTTCAAAAAATATAAAATTCAAATAAAGTATTGTGGCATGGTCAAGTGTTATGTCATTAATGGATTCACATTAATTATTTTAAAATGAAGACGAAGGTGTTGGCGTGCCTCCAATGTTGTATACTTACGGAGAAAACCCAGTTTCGTAAATTGGCTGGAACAACTTGAACGAATATAAGTAAATGGTTTTAAACTTAAAGCACATCATGGCTAAAGCACAATTCATATTCTATCAAAATTTCCTTTCATTTGTGCATTTCATTTTGTTATCCTCCAACCACCAAAGTGACGCTATCCTCTGCGGCTCTTAAAAAAATGTGCCAAGTTTCATCCTCACCGCAAAAACATGCCTCAAACGTAATTACGTATTGAAAAAATTCTGTTACCAGAATTAAACGAGCAAAGGCTAAATTACCATCCCGCTGATATTGCTTTCTATGAATTTCGCTTCCTCCTTTTTTGATATATCAAGCCTCAAAGTCGAGTGTATAGTATATTAAACACAAAAATTGCTGTTTGTTTGGTCACTATCGTCATAATAACTATTGAGTGTTCATCGAAGCAAGGTATCGTACATATGTTCTTGGGAGGCGTTATAATTGAATATTAAACTTTGTTGCAACAAATTAACACCAGCATTCTACGGAATAAACTAATTTGACGGCCAGCATATTGCCTCCCCTGACAGCTATGCAACTCACACACACACATCTTCAACTTACCCGGAAGGGCCCCTGTTTACCACGTTTTCTTCGTTACCATGTTCAGGATTTCGGGTCCCTACAAAAACGTGCTAACGAGAGTCTACTGTATTTGGGTGTACCTGCAAGTTTAGAGTAGAGAGAGCAAATTTTTTCAAAGACTGGTGTATGGTTTCTGATGGAACCCTCTTAACTGCTGAGCTGATAAGTTCAGCAGCTCATATTTCTTAAAAAATTATTTTCAGCATTTACGAATGCAAAACGGCTTAAGAGTCTGAAATCTAATTTGGTTAATTGTAAGACAGGCAAAATAAAAGAGTTGTCACAATGTCATGTTTCTCATTAATTACTTTTTTATAACACTTCTGATTACTGAGTTTAGTTCACAAGAAGGAAAGCACTTATGAAATTTTGGGGAAAAATAAGTAAGTTATCGGCAAATAATACAATCAGTATCGGTTTGGTATCGGAAAAAGTGATATCAGTCCAAGTCTAACTGAATCAAACCTGGACAATAGTCAAATTGGTCAGCGTTCTTAATGGACTGTGTTGCTATATAGGAGAAATGCCACATGATAGCAATACTATCGATGTGATCACAGATGAGGCGTTCAACCATTAGTGCGTATCAATTGAAAAAAAGGACCCACAAATGATGGTTTCGATACCCTTCGACGAAGTTGACATACAGTCCCAGGCAAAAAAATATCACTTCCCAATGGCGAATTGGAAGTTCTTCAATGTTTTCTGCTAGGTACTATAGTATTATAGTGCCAGCTCATTATAATGACCTGGCAATGCAGCCTTCAACTATTGAATATGCCATGGTAGATGGACTTCATAAAAGAAGTTGCTATCTCTAAATGGATTCCTTTAAGAAACTGTTATTTGTTCACATCAATTGATAATCTAATATATTAAACAGAGGAGGTTACCCATAAAATGAATTTACCCAACCAAATGACAAACACTGGTAAGCTGCCGGCCTCTAAAACATGTATAGGACAGGTTTCTAGCAAAAGCTTGATATCTCCAAACTGTAAATTTTAAAGAGGATGTGAAACCCTATAGTCACAGTAGGTAACCAGTGAGTATTTGCTTCCAGCCTCCTCCCCCACTCTTAATGCCGTTTCTTCCCTTTCCCGTCACAAACCTCCCTTCATCCTACCATCTTGTTCCACCCAATCCTTGAAAATCAATGACAATAATACCCCCTCCCACACTTCTGATTGTCGACTGGTGTAAATAGTGAGTACACAACATCGCCCAGACAATCATTTAATTAACCTTGAGTCATGATTGTATTTAATTCTTGTGGTATTTTGTAAATATCCGGATTGTTCAATACATACTGTAGCAGTAAATTAGCAAACTTTTGCAAATTCTAAACATATAGGGTAGTGCTTTTGAGAGTAAATTTAACACAATTTTCATCCTTAACAATTCCTTGGCATGAAATTATAGTGCTAAAAATATGAATTATCCATCTGGTTCTTGTGCTTTCCCAGTGTATTAATATTGTAAATTATTTTCGGGTCTTCATCTAGGATAAGTTCTCCATCTCTGCTGTTTCAATGAATGACTTGTTCATCATCTTCAGGGCAATGAAGACCCTGAGACGATGCCCTGAAGATGATGAGCAAGTCATTCATCGTCTGTCGAAATGTCAGCAGAGATAGAGAACTTGACCCGGATGAAGATACTCCATCCATTGTTTCCATAGTTGTTCACCATTCTTGTAAGATTATTACATCACCAGGTTTTTCTCCTCCATTCCTCAAAACTACTCTCCTGTCTCCCAAAACTGAGGATGTTTAGGAAGATACCTGGTAAGGGCTAGGGAGAGGCATTCTGAGATGATATCAAGATTCCCAAATCCAAATGAGTCACCCTTCAGAACCCCCTTTCTTCACCTCTCCTTGTTCCTACTACAACCTGAAATCCATCAACAGAATGCTACCAAGGGCACCATCTAGGAGTTGTCTCTCCCACCCAAAATGCACTCCTTCCTCCCAAAACATAGACCTTTGTATACGGTGTTGTAAAACAGTCATAAGAGAGTTTTCTAAAGTACATAATGCTGCCAGCCCGGATGGTAAGTTTTTTCTGGGGAGCAAAATATTTTATATTATTCTTCACCAGAAACTGGTACATGTCATGAAAATGAACACAGGCATTTAATGCTCTCTCTACTGTGATAGAATTTAAGATTTTCTGGATTTGAATTTCTAGTGCTAGCGTGGGATATGCTTACAATGCTAAATAAATTTGGCATTGCTCTTGATCAATCTCAAAATTGAAAATGGGAGAACTCTATAAAGATGATAATGCCAATCTGACAACTAAATTGTTTATAATTTCTCTGAATGCTCTCTCAGAATGTAAACAAATTTTACAAAAATTACATAGCAAAATTTATTACCGTAATAATATACAATAACCCTTCTTACCTCACTGACACAGGTGCACTTTCTTTAGATCTCACCAACTGCCCAATAGGAACCAAAACTGCCAAAGCATGCAATACTACACAATTGAAAGAACCAGGAAACAGAATAGACTTGTTCAAGGTTGGCAGACTGAAAGGATGGTGGCCTGTGGTCAAATCGGAAATCATTGAAGACAAAAAAGGAAATAAAAACAATGACCACTTCATACTTACTGTAAGTTCTCAATTATGGTTTTTGTAAGAATGAAACTATTTTAGTTTGGAAAGGAAAAATTTATGACCAGAGTAAAAAAAATCATTAATGGACAGTGATATCCTCAGGTCTTCCACATCACAATATGAAAGAAAAGTGCTTAAAAATTTCTATATACCCATTCCAATATAAAAATGCCACCCATTACATCACAAACCCATCATCCAGTGATAAACAAGTGGCAAAAAAAGTATTTCATTCAAAATAACTTCCTATTGAGCCATTATCTTAAATCCTTCAAATTCATTCTTTTCTAAAGTATCAACGTGTCTTCATCTCTGGTGCATATAATATCATCACCAGAAAATCTATCTACGAGTATAATTTTCAATACATTTCTGCAGTCCCACAGTTTCATCATAAGTGATTCTATCTTTAAATTCAAAAATGCAAAATTCAAAATCTAGGATTCTGCACAGGTAAATATTTTCATGCCACTAAGCTACCTAAGCCTCAGATAGCTTAAAAGATTTAAGAGAAACGTTGAGACACAATGGAATACGGAGGAAAATAACGATTATATACAGTATCAGAGTATACAGAATATTTGGTAGGCAAAAAAATCGAATCCAGTTCATATGAACGTTTCCAAGGGTGATGCCAGAGATGTAGAGCGACTGCCTCAAGTAATGCCATTGAAGGACCAAAAACTTGCCAGCATTGTGGTTTTTTCAACAGTCTCAGATGAAGTCAGTACTATCTCTTCTAGAAATGCATCACACATTTATCTTTATTCATGAAAAAACTGAGAAATTATGAGAATTTCTGATTAATTCTATCAATGAATAAGCATATATCAAGAATCTTTACTTTGTTTTTTTGTCAATTACAGCGACATTGAGTAAGTGACTTTGGGAACACGTTTTCTCACAGGGGCATAAACACTTTCATAGTATCTTGATTAATTGCAATAGTTCTCCCTCCAAATAACACAATTTTAACCTCTGTTTAACCTTTACATATGCTGTGACAAGAAAATCTACTCATTTTTCATACTTCAAAACAACCTATTTTTTTCTCAATCCAGAATAATCAGGCATGAGCTCTTTTTTCTGATGCTTTCAGCTCAGTGGTTCATACATATATGCCTAATATCCTCTGCCTTGCCTCTGATACACTGAACTTCCAGCAGTGCAATAGCAGTACAAGAAACTCACAACAGCATAGAGTGAATAGTACCTATTTCTAGAGATTAGGGAACTCCTGAATAAAATATAACTACACTGTACATGGGAAACACATAACTTCCGAAAAAAACTATCAAAATAAATGCAATACTAGCAACAAAATACAGGAATGAGCATTCCTCAGGTTCCATCCACAAGAGAATATTTGCTGCTTAAGTATAGAATGGAAAGTGCTAAAGCTACCATTTGATGTTGAAGGTCTTATTTCAAAAAAGATACATAAGCAGAGTAAGTAGTAGCAAATCATTCATTAGAAATTTATTTTATAAACAATACCTTTATATTTATCTTTTTAGGGGAAAATTGAGGCAGAGCTACAAATGCTCACTGAAAATGAAGCCCAGAAGAGGCCTGCTGGAAAAGGACGAGAGAGACCAGATGCTCTTCCAGAACCTAAGTAAATTTACAGCCCACTATTACTATGAATAGAATTGTAGCCCTGTTGTTAGAGAGTTGTATTGCTGACTGGAAGTCTCAGATTGAAATCCAAAAGAGGGCCTTGGGACATGCTCCGTTAAGCACAAGCTGAATATTTCCTGAGTAACAGATCTTTTGGAGAAACCATTTACGACAAAGAGAAAGGTTCCATTACCCCAAACTTCAACAATTGAACTACATACCCTTGATGCTTAGTGAGCTCTTCCCTCACCAAACAGACTGACTTCCATGATGAAAGTTGCAGTTCCTAGAGTTATATTCATCAGATCATCTGTACAATTAAATCCTTGGAAGTGTTTGGAAATGGCTGTGAGAGACTAGATGAGGAGACTACCCAGATGGCAGATTAACCTTGCTATAATATTGTGGCAACCTTGTTTTTGCAACATTGGAGTAATTTAGAATTTGCAAGGCCTTGCATCAATATTGTCGCAAGGCCACTAATGAATGTTTTCCAACCTCCCCACCAAGTTGCGGGTGCATCCTTATCGTAAGGTTGTGGCACAATGCTTTGGAGAATTCGTAGTGCAACCTCCGTGAAGTAGAACTCTGTACCAAAACATAGTAACATGCAATTGTGAACATACGTTGTTGTAACAATGCTTGCACATAGTAAGTTCCCACCAAATCGTGGTGTTACCTTGTCAACACTGCAAAACTTGCATAAAAATTTTTCGTCTCAAAGTTTCAAATTAGATTCATATTGCACTTATTCCTTCCACCCTGATCATATTCACTGGTTTCTCCTTGTATCAACTAAATTATTGCTTTCACACAGCCACAAAAATGAAATGGCAAAAATAGAAAAATTTTACTCTCCACAATGTGGTTTGTACCACTTAATCCAGATGTTTGTTGTCAGATACATGTGTCGAACGTTGTTTCATCATTTCTCCCCTTCCTCCTACATGTCAGACTGAAAACCTAGATATCCTAAACACTAACTATGCGTGTATGTGACTAATAGCAACATGAAGCCAGGTATGAGATTTCATATAACTCTGCTTGCTGATACCAACTTACTTGCGAGAACTAAAGATTAATATTGTGGAGATTTCCCCTTATAATGTTCCTCTGCAATCATTTCAGGAATTAAAATAAGCTTGACCAATATGTATTAATATACCTAATTGATATTCTTTCAATACTAAGAGAGGTAAATAAGAATTTTCTTTCAAAGTAGCAATTGCTGAGAACCTATGGAGAGTGTTACAGCAGAGTGACTCAAACAGTGCTGGTAAACATGTAATTAACTTATCAAATTAATGAACATTTAAAAGGTTCTGATGAAGATTCCTAGGGAGTGAATACTTAATAGGTTCTGACCAAGGCTCCCTGGAAAATTTATCAAATTGTGTAGAGCTGACACAATTTTTAAAATTTCCATTTTATAAAAATTGCATCCTGTATTTTCATAGAAATACCCCAAAGGTTTGCTTTTCTCTAGTAATTCTTTCCTATCACAAAAAATCTCCTTAGTTGGCACACTACTCCAAATTGACCAAAGAACTCGTGTATGTGAGGAATATAAACAACTAAAGTTTGGGTGTCAAAAAATATCGTAGGAACTATGCTAAAAATGCGAGAGAATTTTTTCCGATGTTGCAGATGTCCAGGAAAAAATACATTTAAAGCAATACATGTGAAAACATTCGCAAATAAATGCAGTGGTCACTTTTAGATAATACAAACGTTCTGTATCTAAGTTCTCTGCATTAAAGGACATCTGTCAACAATCAGTGAACTACCAGCAGTTAATAATGACAATACAGAAGGAATGTGATAGTGCTCCCCAGCACTTTTCACTAGTGTTCGGAGGAGGATGATAATGCTCCCCAGCACAGAAGGGTTTATATGCAACTTCTCTCCATCTCCGGCCCTACCGTCGTTGCACAAAAGAAATATTGTGGAAATAACTTTCCCATAGCCTTAAGATAACATTGTCACTGTAAACTTATTCTTTCAATGCTCCCGCAACATTGTAGCGGCATTGGTAATATTGCCAAGGGACCCAAAGCCTTAATGCGACAAGCTTACTTGCTGTCTGGGTAGGGATGAAGAAGAATTAAACAAGTGAAAAGGAGCATCTAGTGAGGCTGAGACAATACATAGTATAATGAGGAAACAGTTTGTGAATGATATGGGGCAACTGAGTTATAAAATGGCCTCAGCAGAAATAAGTACAAGCCCTACTGCAAATTGCTAGGGGCACAAAGGTATGAAAGATCAACAACGAAAACAAAAGGAATAATTCTAGAATTTAAAGATTTCATATTTATAGGACACTAAAATTCTCAGTAGCAGCCAACGAGGGATATCAGACTAATGTAGGAGATGATATGGATCATAAGTAGAGATACCTCTGAATTACCTGCCAAATAAGAATAGATCTATATTGATTTCATAAGACCGATATTGCGAGTACGAGGTAACAAACTGGCTGAATGTTTGGCAAATTTTTCAACTGTTTATATAATCTGATAAACTCAAACATGGAATTTCTCCTTTTCGGGGAATTTAGTACTGGATGGCAATGATCAACAGTGAAAAAAATCTAATTTTTGGAGTTGGCAGTGTTGAAAAAGAAATTAGTTTTAATTAAAAAAAAAAGTCACAAGGCTACAGCAAGAGAACTTCAGACACACATTTCCAAATGTAATATATCATTTAAATCAGAAAATTATTCTTTCCAATAAAAAACTGCAACAATATGTTGAACCATTCCAAAAATAGAGCATTTTAATATTCTGCCCAGAGTTTCACATTAGAATTGTTGCTCGAGGCACCATCTTTGGCTGCCTGCATCTCGGACCAGGATTTTTTAGACAAAACAAAAAATGCAGGTATCTTACTTTGCCCTGAATTTTAACATGTAAAATTCAATAACATCCTAGACAATCCCCCCTTCTCCCCCACCAGAATTAAATGGACTACGCCAACAATTATTCTACCTAGAAAATATTTTACTAGAAATTATAAAAATGAGTCTTAGCAAAATGAAAATTGGAAACTTTAGACGGGGGCTTCTATAATGAGCATTTTTAAGTATCCATCTTATATTTAAAATCTTTGCACAAGCCATTTTTCCATCTTGCACAAGCCAGAATTCCATCAGAAAGGTGATTTATTTGGAGCAGCTCCAGGAGTAAATCCAAGCTTAATTCACCCATAGGATTTGAGACAGTAGCTCCTTTCCTTGAGCATCTTAACTTAGCAAATTTGTCCAGAACGCAGAAAAGGATAAATTTTGCTACGTGTACCCAGCACATCATCTAGTGGTCTCTATTAATAACTAATGGGTTACTTCACTGCCTACGCGTGAACCTATAACTTTTCATGCACGTCTTCATGAGCATTCATCAAAGATAAACTCACAAGTGTCAATTTTCGACCTATTTCCTTCCACAGTATCATGCAGTGTAGAACCGAGTAGTTTTAATTACAAAATATGGATATCAAATATCTGAAAAATGCATTTCACAATTAACCACTAAACTGAAAACTTTAAGCGTCTATTACCTTGGCTCAATAGTTTCTTCCCCTCTGTGTGTGAATACCTTCTCAATATTTCCAACAATTTTATCACCATTGTTGATTCCATTATCATACTGTTTCAGACGGCCAGACACTTCATTCTCGTGGTTGAGCAATCCCATCAATAGCTTTAAATATGGAATATGGGGCAGCCACAAGAAGCAAATAATAATTTCAATAATTGTAACTTTGGGGGTGATTTTTTTCCTGCTTATGTTATACTCATTTCCTGGATACTTAATAAAAAAGATACTTGGAGCATAAAGAGTTCCCCAAAATTGAATCCTCCGACATAAGAAGTTCTTTATCGACATTATATCAAGAAAAGGTGAGGGCCGAGCATTCCAACATTTCCAAGAGAATCTCAGCAAGCACACAAACAGGAAACTACACAATTCCTAAAGTCGAAATATGAACAGTTACTCTGTCCTGGTTCCAGTGTTACGTTATAATGGTCAGTCACAACTCAGTCAAGTTTTTCAATACAAAATCAAAGAACCCCACAATAATGGGTTGTTTGGTTATTCCATTAATACACGGATGAAGAGCGATTCGTACTTGGATACGTTGCCACATACGGAGGTCCTGGCCGGAAGAAAGACACGAAAGGCCTGGATTCAGTTTGGTGACCCGCTGGGAGTACATTAATGATATACTCCACAATAAGGTACATGAAAAATGATAATGCATTTCCTAAAATATACCGTATCCAAGCAGAGAAAACTAATTGTGATCGCCAACGCATTCACATCCCTTCGGCTCATGCCATTTGATGCAAGAACACTTTGCATTGGGTAGACTTTATTTACTTTATACTTATCTAGATGCTTTCTCAGCATTTACTGAAATATTTTACCGAAATATTTCAGTAAATGCTGAGTAATTATTGAATAATTCGCCGAAATGCATTCAGTAACTAAGCACAATACGAAAGCTTACACGATAATTTTATTTTATTTTCTGGCTATGCCAAATTATTGTACAATTGCTATGCTACACCATTTGGATGCATGAATCCTTCCCAGATGAGAACTGGCACCTCACCAGTGATATTTGTAGTTTCTGTGGCGAGCTGAAAAGGAAACGAATAATGAGTACTTTTCTTTGTTTGAATAACATTACATAATTTCACAATCTACTTACTTATTTTGCCGTAGTTAATTAGGTAGAAAAACGTCATTGCTGCAGCGGTTATTTGGAAAAATGGTGCTATCCCTGCACGACGAGGCTGCACATACTTATGCTGCCAACGCCACCAAGCTAAAATTAAGAAAGTGATCTTATTTCCGTCGACCCTAGCACTTCCATCAAGATATTTACAAAAACAATGCTTACCACGGCTGCACGCAGCAACAACACCTTGAGGTGACTTATTTCTTCTACCAATCCACGACCCCAACTCACCAAGCTTCACTTGCCCGAAGGGTGTATCAGCTGTAACAAGTTTACTCTCGTAAAAAAAATTGTTAGAAAGGCAAATCACAGTAATAACTTCGATAACTCACGTTTTCCATAAAAACGGGCAGGATCGTATGGTCCGTGGACTTTAGGATTATACTCAACAGGATAATCGCCGAAACCCATTTTGCCTTCCCCTGTGATCTTCCTCCTTATTCAGAAGAGCTACGGACAATTCAAGCGCTCGAGTCGTACAGTCGTCGAACTAAAAATAACAAATGAGTATATAATCGCAAAATAAATTGTGGGAATTTTGAAAAACCTCAAACCTCTATTTATGTCAATTGCACATTTCGACAGCATATGGCCACATTAGTTTAATGCTCAATCATAAGTAAATAATAGTCAATTGTTGCGAGGTGGTAATAACAGTTTCATTACTGCCGGGTTCTTGTGAAAGTAATGATCTCCAATTGATCACTTGGTTCGTTGTATTCAATTCTATAAAATGTTAAATAGCCTTTCTTAATTAATCACACATGTATTTTATTTGTGATATACTTAATTTTCACACTTCACCTCGAATAAAGCATCACCGAAGTGTCAGGTAAACGTTCTCAAGCCTTAAGGAATTTTTCTCAGATAGGTACTGCACTCTACAAGACATTTCAGCAATAGCGCCAGCGAAATATTTGTTAACTTTCATGGTGGCACCAAATTAGGCTCTACTGGCGAGAATTCTTAAAGAAAATGACTACTGAATGGTTAGTAATTATAATTGGCACTCTTTGGTAATTAATTAAGTCATTTAATACACAACCATAAGTAGCATTTTAGTAACCAATTTGTTGCAGTCGTAAATATTCTCGCCGAAGTGGTGTTGTGATTAAGGATCAAATCACTTTGCCTTTCATTAGATAAATATAAAAAACAACATTGGGAAAATATTTTAAAATTCTGCTGTTAAACTCTCAAATGGGAATAACAGTTTTATTGTACGTAGGTATGTACCTTAATCACCTGTGGCCTTACTCAATAGGTACTTTTTAAGATAAATTTGATAAGCCTTATGTTTACTCTATATTATCACTCAATCTAACAATGTTATTCACGGGTGACTTAAATATTGTAACCTGCTAATTCATGGATTTGCTCAAGGACACATGGTCGCTGAATATTTTAGATTTTTACAATATGAAGACCAGGGGCAGACCCAGACATCAAGTTTGGGTGGGGGGGTGGGTGGTCACCAATGTTGTCCTCCTCCTTACCCCCAACCCTCCAATCAAAAGACATTCTATCTAGTTCAATTCTCCAAGGCTTTGGGAGGGCGATCATCAAGCCCCCTCTGCCCCCCCTGATGAAGTCTAATTGGTTAGCACACCAATCATGGTAATATATTGACGTCAGAACACATGAACTTTCATTTATATGGGTAATGAGGGTATTTGAATTCCCGGGCCTCAACCTCTCACATTGAATCAACCTTACTCCTTTAATCTCTCTCCTCTTCCAACCCCCCCCCCTTTTTTCCCCCCTCCTAACTTAACTTCCTTATCCTCAGTCCTTGAACCTCACTTCTCTCTAGCTGATGAAGGCGGATGGTCACCGCCGAAACAGTTCTGCAAAACATGTATGTGAGTAAAAGACAGTCAATCCTCTTCTGTTGAAAAAGATAACATCTACCGTTTGGCATTCAGACCTGATCTGAAGATGAATGGCCACCAAAGGTCATCGTCAAGGACACAGAAGCAGCATTACCCAGAAAACATGGAGATACCAGCACAACAGCACTGCGAAAGCCTCAAGCCAAAATATGACTTTCAATATTAAATACTCCAATTTAATTTTTACATCAAGAATACTGCCTTCTGAACAAACAGTATTATAGGCACCTTATTAATCAATTTAGTAAGTAATTTATTGACACTCATATCTTGAGTACCTCCAACTTCCATTTATCTACCCGAAGTCTCTTAATACTGGAGCTTCAAAATACAAAATACTATTGGGAGCAAGGAACCTAAATAAACTCTTTTTACATCTAAGCTTCGGACCTTCAAGTTACAGAATAAACCTAATGGGACATTATATGATGTAACACCGATCCAAAAAGTACAGAATTACCATTTGTTCTTCAAGATAATTGTGGCAATGTTTTACTAGTTGATCTAGATATAATAATTAATCAATTATAATATGTGTTCTTTAAATGGTGATGCTGAAGTAGGGATAATGCTCGGAAGGCTCCAGAATACATGTGAAGAGGTTCCTGAAGTATAGTGAAAAGATCGAGATGATCTTTTAATCGGTAATAATGGTGAAGATCGAGACCAAATCTGTAGATACCATAGTGGTGGAGGTTTATATGCCATGACAGACTATGAAAAATTGGATGAGGTCTATGAAGATATCACAGAAGTAATATTATAACAGGTAAGAACAGAAGAAAAAGTAATAGTTTTAGGAGATTGAAATGCTGTTGTCAGCGAAGGGCCATAATCAGCCATTTATTGAGGCATGATGCACTGATAAAGACAATCCTAAAAGGAGATTAATGGGAAGAATGTGCAAATTAAGGCCACTTAAGAGATATATAGAGCAATTGGTGAAGGATGTGAAAGAGAAGAAATATATAAATATGAACTGATTAGCTGATAGGAAAATCAAGTGGAGAGCTGCTTCAAACCTATCTAAGGATTGTCGACTGATGAGGAAGAAACCTTACCTTACTAAATATGTAGTTACAAAGGGTAGTTATTGGTAAAGGAAAGATGGTAATATTTCATTATTGATCATCATTAGTATGCCATGGGTCATGATATCATTTAGTCATGCACAGTTGGTCTTACAAAGACATGCTGCTCATCAATTCCAGGAAATTTGCATTAAAGTTGACACACAGAGGAGTTCCTTAGGGATCATTATCAAATCCCAACCACTTTATTTTAATATTTATTAATAATCTTCCAAATAAGTTGCTGATTACCCATTCAATAAATGTGTCTTGTTTGCTCATGATATAAGTTATGTGACATTTAATTATGTTTTGTATAATTTATCGCCAATGAAAAATGAAGCTGAGATAAAAAGCAGGCCATGATTTTTCCGCAAGACAAAGTAAGACTTATTGTCATCTCATTCAGACTATGATTATAGTACCTGTGACTATAAATAATATGCAAGGTATTTTAAAATAATATGAAATTTAAGGTCGGAGAACTTTCTATTATACAGTCATGAATGTTGTACCTGATATAAATAATTTACGGAGGTGCCTCTCAATTAGAGACCTGCACATGGGTGCAAAATACGGGTGACCCTCGCCCACATGGAGATAAAGAGAGAGGCACAACCCAAATATATCTGACAGACTTTTCTGAAGAGTCATGGATGTGGCCTAATGGAAAACTTGCCGAGCAGAGACGGTCGCCCGTCGGCCTTGCAGGTGACCGCCCTAAGATCATCACTGCTGCGTATCTTTTTCAAGGGTCTTTGCCATTTGCAATATTTTTCGCTTACTCCTCTGCCACCCCTCTCCTCAGTTTAGGTGAGTGGACCCAGGCACCCACCTAGGCGTATCTTTTTCAAGGGTCTTTGCCATTTGCAATATTTTTCGCTTACTCCTCTGCCACCCCTCTCCTCAGTTTAGGTGAGTGACCCAGGCACCCACCTAGGATGCGAGCACCCACAGCAAACAGTCACGGTCGGGTGCCTATGTCACATGGGCGGAGGCAAACATGGTTGAGGGCACCCAGCATGAGCGGGCGAGTGTCACCCATATTTCGCACCAATGTGCAGGCCTCTACTCTCAATTCATCAGAAAAAATTTCAGGAAAAAAAGATCATACCACACGTGTTTAATTGTACAATATATCATTTATGTTAGTTATTTTTCTTGCTGTTGTTTTGGTCTCACTACAATAGAAAAATTGGGATGGGCCCAGTATTAAATTAATCTATTTTCTGTGCATACACTCACATGGGAAATAGAGTCTTAATGTCTGGAAACAGTATTGCACTTCATGTACCATTTGGTAATGGTTTACAGTCAAATAGCATGGCACCACTGTACTTTAATCTTGCCTAAAGTAATTTGAATATCTTCATTAGTTTTTAAATCTGGATTTGGCATAAAATACAGCATCCTATGGTCAGCAATACCAGATAATATTTCAAGCATTGAGATTAGCAGGTTACTCTTTACTGCCCATGCAAACTAACTCGTCCACTAATATTTACATGATTGTATGTAAGAAATATGTTTTTCATTTCATAAATAGATGACTTTGTCTGTAAATTCCTCCATTTAAATATTCTTGAATATCTTATTAAAGATTAGGAAAAAAACTGCACGCATGCTTTCAAAATAAAAATAGGGAAGTAAAGACAGAATTAATTTTATCCAGAAAACAAATTGGGAAATAGAGGGTTAAAAAGACTAAAATTTAGTTAATTTAAGTTATTCAATTATTTAACAATTAAGTTATTCTTAATTACAATTTAACTGCAAATTAAGAATAGTGACCGAGAACTCAGCAGTGACCTTAACTTTGTGAGAAGAAAAGTGTATTATTACAACATGCACATTATTTTTTATTATTAATACAAATTTTAGCATTATTGGATGCACATGCATGAATAAGCATAATTTGCACCCTTTTAAGCTTTAATTCGGATCATTTACATAATTCAAATGGCAAGCTTCTCCATCTCAAATACCATCATTGCTACAATGAGTATGTAATTATTTACGCAGGTACTAAGCTTGTCTTCCAGTGTACTGCCACGTTTGTCAGTTTGTACAGACCGTTCATCAATACAAATGGACAAACATGGCAGAACACCCACAAGATAAGTATCTTCAATATACCAGTGCTATGAAAACCTCCACAAGGTACTTAACTAGTTGTTGTCAAGCTTCTATTGTGGTAATCAAGTGGTCAAATGCATTGGAATATTTTTAAGCTTTTCAAATGCTACTTTTAGTATCAAACTGGGCTAGACACAATATCCAAGCACTATGTCAGTTAAACTGATCTCAGTAATGAACGCTTGATATATAGAGATGGGCAACTTGGTAAATTACCGCGGTAATTTTCGTAAATTACCGTGGTATTTTTCGTAAATTACCAACACCCCTGAAAATTACCGTAATAAATGGTAATTTTCAGAAAAGTTCTTTTTCAGAAAATTTCTTCCTCACGAAGAAACCATTGGAATGGGTGATATTATAAATTAAGAAGCTAAAACGATTTTGTTTACATAGTGTCCTGATTCATTCCAATTAATTCAGAGTATAATAACAAATGCACATTGTGCAGAGGTAGGTCCTTGGAATGAAAATTTCTCATAGTGTGACAAAAGAGAGGCAAATTGCGTGTTGCTGCCAACTTCGTTTTAATTTTTTTAATGAGTTATAATAGATAAACGTCTTGATATGTTTGATATAAGCGTCGGCATTTATATCTCTATGCTATTTGATTTTGTTTTGAGTCCTCTGATAAGGATTAGCAGTTCAAAACTTAAAATTACCGGAAAATTATGGTAATTTTCGAAAATTACTGTAATTTACCACAGTAATTTACCTCAATTGAAAATTACGGTAATTTACCCATCTCTATTGATATAGCCAACATCAGATTGAAATGCACATAGAAAGAAAGAGTTAATTGATAAAAATGGCCATAAAGCAATAGCAGCAAGCATATACAGTAGAAGCCCGGTATAGTGAGTACGGCTTATTGCGAGAATCGCGTTATAGCGAGTGATTGTCTTTGTACCGCCAAAAGGCCTATGCTTTACATGTAAAATAAAGCGGATATAGCGAGGCCAAAAAGTTCCTTCCACGGTATACGCTCGGTATTACGACAGATATCTCTCGAGGGCGATACACCGCCTAGCAAAAATAAACTATTGTATTTTGTATTATCTGCGAATTAAACTAAAAATACAATATGTGTGCCATATCTACAACACCTAAAGCCAATTATGTCCAAACATTAGCGATTTACGGCCTTCAGTACGCTCTGCGCGCTCCCATTTGACGTTCTTCTTTTGTTGGGCCCAGTCATCAGTGGGAGGGGAGTGGGCGGACGACGAGCAAGATGAGAGTAGGAGAGGGAGTGAGGTCTAGGCATGGGCGATATTGATAATCGGGGCACGATAAGATATCGGGGCGCGATAAGATATCGGGGTGCGATTAATATCGCTATAAATATCACAATAAACATCACGATAAAATAACATGATATAGCGTCCCGATAAAATATCACTATATCGCGCCCCGATAAAATATCACGATATATTATCACGATAAATATCGCGATAAAAGATGCTCGTTCAAATGTAGCGTACTCGTGCCCGATGAATTATCGTAATATTGCGCCGGTTAATCGTGTCGGAAAAAGACAGCCGTTGAGTTTGCCTTCGCTTAAACTGGAGCAAGTACGTTTGAAAACTTACTATTCTGCTGTCTGCTAATTCAAATTCTCAGCAGTTCTCTCACACTCTCTCTTTCAATTTCAGTGGTCTGATAGTTGACGTACTTGCGTGGACAGATAGGTGACGTACTTGCTCCAGCTTAAGCGAAGGCCAACCCAACGGCTGTCTTTTTCCAACACGATTAGCTGGCGCAAAATCACGATAATTCATCGGGTGTGATGACGCGATATTTGAAGGAGCGCAGTATCACGTTCTTTTATCATGATGTTTTATCGGGGCGCGATATCGTGATATTTTATCGGGAATGCGATATCATGGTATTTTATCGCGATATTTATCGTGATCGGAGATATTTATCGTTTCTTGATATCTTATCGTGCCCCGATATTTTAGCGGGGCACGATAAGACGATATTTATCGAGCAACGATATATCGTCCATTTTAAAAACTCAAAATCAACTGATGGACGTACCGGTTAACATTCGAAAAGTCGACAAAGCTGATACTATCGTCATGACATATTCGCAAAATTATCCAAAAATTTCCACAGTATACCTAATATTTTAATTCCGACTAGTTACGCTGTCTTTACAGCTTTCTTCGGCGACGGAAAAATAGAAGAACTGGAAGAAAAACACCGAAACTAGGGGAATTAATGTTTTATATAATGGAAAATGTCCTGTTTCTTTCATGAAATATGTTGATATTCTACCAGATTGTGCCTGTAATGACGTTTTTGCTGTTTACCTTCGTCAAATACCACGGAAACAAAAGAAAAACTGTAAATACGAACGACTATGAGAATTAGGTGGGTTTTTTCAACACCTTCGGATATAACGAGCGCTCGATTTAGCGAGTGATTTCCGAGGGATTATGAGCACTCGTTATACCGGGATTCCACTGTATATAAACATGGCTGGTTATTCAGTGACTCTTTGTATGTACATCAAAATTAGTACTACTGGATTTCAAAGGTAAAGTGACATGTTACATTGATTGAAAGGCATCAGCTGGTATAATAGCATGCCAAAGGTCCAAAGAGGGTCAATGAATAAAATCAAAAAGAGAACGAAAGGAAAATACACCATAAAAATTGATAAAATATAGGTACATATATTTATAAAAATACAGAAATTGATCATACATACATGTTTCTTCATAAAGTTTTTTTATCCATCTGTAGCCATATAACAACAAATTTATGCAAGCATGTGAGTGATTCAACTGAAACATCATCAAACGAGCCTAGCAATTCTTTGCTGGTAGGGAAAATACAGTGCCCATATTCGAGTGCATCTTCACAAACATTTACATTTTTTAGAACCTTTTTTCCAAGAGCATTAGCATTTCTTACATCTTGCTCTTGTATTATTGCTATCTGAGTTTTTGAGATTTTACTGTACACTTCAGTGACAGATAAAAGGGAATTAATAAATCTAGTGAAATCAACAAGATGAAGTTGAACAGATAACAGTTTAGGCAGTAAATACAGAGACAGTTGGAGCATGAAGCATGAAATTGGTGTGGAAGGGGATGAAACCAATCTCTCATTATTAGATCTCAATTCTAACTTACTTTTGCTGGAAAGAGAGGTCCATAAACATGAAAGCAAATTAATGACACTCCTAGTAAGATTAGGTCCTTTGCTGGTAGATAATAATGAACTACGAATGACTTCTTGAATCCATGACATGAGGCCATGGCCCTTGACGAGGTGATATGCCGTGGATGGAGTTTTTACTGCAGCAGTTAATGTTTCCAAAATCAATATCTAAAAAGGATTAAACAATATCTTTTTCAAAATAATTACAGAATGAAACATATTTTTATTATTTTCATTACAATTATGTATAATAATTTTTTTCATTTCAGACGACACAAAAGCAGCATATTTAGGAAAAATGAATATGCCTTACATTACGTTAAATGTTGTTCATGAAAAATCTACAAAGCAATCTTTTCACAACCAACATTACTAAAAATACTGCAAATGAAGTGAAAAATTTGCAAATTTCAAATGAAAGGTTTACAAATCTTAGTCCACCAGCATTTTTGAAATCCTAAAAATACATTGGCAGTAGTCTTAGGTCAAGCCATTACCATTGACTATATGAAATAGAGTCATTTTCCATCAACTTCTTTCGAGAAACAATTACATTGCATAAGCCAGAAAATACAGTATTGCTAACAGCTTTTGTAGGGAACTTACCTTGGCTTTCTCATCACTGGTGACTGAACAAAAAGAAGCCAATAGAACTTTGAATGCTCCACTATTCAAGCATGCAGAGAAATCCAGTTCAGACTTCATTCCATCTCGAAGAACTTCAAGAATCCAGTACCTATAGGACCTGTCCAGAACAGTTTCAAATTAATCAGATCCAGCTGCAAAACCAAAAGAAATTCCAGAGTCTGATAGCCTTTAGAGAGCCACCAAATTATAGGTAAACACTATTACACAATGAATCAGGTAACTGAGAATGGAGAATTTCCTTACAATAAATATACTTCAGAAAGTGAGAGGACAAGATTTGCAGTTTAGATCTTCTAACAAATATGGTAGGGCTTCATGTTTGAATGATCATCTGAAAAAATTTCACACACAGTTAAAGTCCCTCTCGGAGTATACTAATGAGAAAGTGAAAGTGAACAGGGAGCTCAATCTCAGTCTATTATTGCCTACAGTCTAATGGTTTGTTCTGAATATAAAAAATGTATTAAATGTTCATTCCATATTCTACCTTTTGTAAAGTGAAATTTTCAGTAAAATTGTGAGTGGTAGCATAGGAAGTTTTTGACACATTTTCAGAGTTCTCAGAATATTTGAAGATTCATCATCATCATGGGTCATCAATCTTCGGATTGGTTTGACGCAACCTTCCACTCGATTCTTCTATCGGCCAACCTCTTCATATTAACGTAGTTCCTCTCTTTCACATCCTTTACAACCTGTTCTATATAACTCATATGAGGCCTGCCTTTTCCATTCTTCCCGTTCACTTTTCCCTCGACGATTGTCTTCATCAGGCCATCGTGTCTTAAGATATGGCCGATTAGGTTGTCCCATCTTCGTTTTATCGTTTTCAGTAGACTTCTCTGTTCTCCCACTCTTCTTAAGACTTCTTCATTTGTCACTCGGTCAATCCATTTTATCTTCATCATTCTTCAGCAGCACCATATTTCGAATGCTTCCACCATTTGGAGATTGTGAAAGCTAAAAGCACTGATGACATTAATTATGCATAGTATTTCAACCACTCTATCCTCAATGTTGGTGTGCATGGCTCCATAATTCTTTCATCCTTTGGGGTTGTGTTTGAAACTGTTGGGATTATTTCGAATAGGTAACCAGGGAGTCACGTGGTATAAACAAGGATAGTTCACCGATTTGATGAGTTAAAACCGCTGATTACAATATCAATCATTGTTTACACTTGTGTTTTATCTTATCTGGTGGCTCTATAGTCGAGATAGATGAGGAAAACTCAGTGACAACAGTTATTGATATTGTAATAAGCCATTCAGGCACACTAAATTTTCAAACCATTCGTGTTTGTGCCATGTGACTCCTTGGTTACCTATTCGAGATAATGCTGACCATTTCAAACACACTCCCCATTGCCACACAACCAGAGTCCTCCACCCTACGCCAAAGCAGCCCCCCCGTATATGTATAATTTTATGGAGGCAAGGGCAACAGACTTTTTACCTGCCACCCTATCACATATCCTCTCCTCTACAACTACATATCTGAAGTCTACCCACCCCACTCTTGTGACTAGAAAAACATATGATTTTCTTAAAAACTATACCTGATGAAGTTTCAATGTGATGATACCTTGGTCCTACAATAATAAAAATTGTGGAAAAACCAAGTCACTAAATTTGCCATTGTGAAATGATTCCACAGAGAAACTGTCAATACCATCAGTTTTATTCAAAGTAGGTTCCATAAGGGTTTAAAGAAATGAATCTGAAAAGTTGAAATTTGTATACTGTACAGGAACATTATGTGTATTATTCTCATTGGCCATGAAATCTGGTTTTAACATACACGATTCCACATGTTGATTGTATCACTTAATCTTATACCCATATGCATCTCTAAAATTGGATAGAATTTTGTGAAGATTTTCCTGAAATCTGCTATCATGGAAATTGAGTGTTGGAAAAGTGATTCATGACTCCTTAGTCACTTTGTCAATGTTTCTCCGATGCTTCAGAGGGTATACCATTTGTGGATGTACCATGAACTGAAGACTGGCTATCTCTTGGAAAGCATCTTATCTATACATCTAAGTTTACTATTATGCAATTTTATATGAAGAGAGCCTATAAGAGGAGGCTCAACTCCCACTTAACGGTATAAGAGGAATCCATGCCATTCATGTCTCACGAAAATGGCCGTGAGTCAGAAATTGTCCAGTGCCATGCGACGGTGGTGATGAGTTAACGAACCACTACTTTATCTGGCATCTTTCATCACTGAACATCATTTTTTGAAGATGGAATTGGTGTGTAGCTGAAATAATTTGTAAAATTATGTCATAATGAAGACAAGAGGCAAACTTAAATGCTTAAGTGTTATGTTGTACCTGTATATGCTTTTTATGCAAAATATATATACATACACACATCTGGAAAATGAAGCTTTTTTTAACGGCTTAGGTAAGAGTCATATATGTCTACTGCAGTAAAACCCTCTTTTACACTTTTGAGGGGAACTAGAGAAAAAAGTTTAAATCGCGGGAAAGTGTAATTTGAGGGTATGCAATTTTATATGAAAGTTATGCCTGAAAGAATAACTCCTTGCTTCTTGATTTTGCCTGCCTAATTCTTGCTTTCATTGAACGACAAGTTTAAAATTGAAATATAGTTCCAACAAAACATCTTTAATAATGCCAAAATCTCTTATTTGAAATGCATGGGGACACGGGGAGATATATTAAAGCGCCGTGGTACATGATTATTTTTTCGCTTTCGAGTGCTGAGATGATGGAGATAGTTTTTCCGTCGACCGGTAGAGTTACCAGAGTCGGCGCCTACCCAACCAGCCATATTTTGGTTCAGTGTCTCCTCTACGCTTTAATTCTTTGCGCAGAGGTGATGAGGCAATAACGACCCTTCCCTCTCAGCCCCTCCGTCCGCGGAGTTTTCGTACCATAGCTGACCACTAGACGCAATGTTGCCATTTCAACATACGATGGGACCAAACTGTTTGGCAGACTCCACATTATACCATGTGGCAACGTGGAATTCGCGGAAATGCGTTCGCTACGTTTTTCTAAGAACCGAGCCGGTCTGGTCCTAGTGGGGTTCGTAGCTGCAGGAGAACGCGTCCGCGGTCCAAGTCATGAATAGACTTCATTTTTCAGGGTAGCCGCGTTGATTGGTTGTTGTGACAACAGTTTAGCCGTAAGAACTGCAACAAATAGGAGGTGGTCTCAGCTGGTAGCTTGGCTTGCACGTGTTAATGTCTAAATGTGGTAATTTGAAAGTAATATACGTTTGTGCCTACTACAGACCACCCCATTCCGATGTACACTCAGTATTAGAACTCGAGAAACAGATCAGGCACATTAATTCTCATACCAACGAACGACAGATTATTGAAAGGTGGAGATTTCAATACAACATCGATAGATTGGAAAACATGTAGTCATTAGTCTAGGGGTAGGGAAAAAGAAATCTGCTCGTCATTTTTTAACCTGTTCGCATAATACGCAGTACATCAAATAGTAAATTTGCATAATAGAAGGGAGAATGTTCTCGATTTACTTGCCTCAAACATCCATGAAAAAGTTATTGAAGTTAAAAATGTCGATGGAATAAGTGACCACAAGGTAGTACACGTTAAATTATCCCTCAATACTGACAAAAATGTAAAATTAAAAAGAAAGATTTGCCTTTTAAGTAAAGCAGATTTTAACGGATTTAGGCGTGACTTACAGACTTCTTTTGAAAAATTCTAAACATCAGAAAAAATAGTGATGCAGACATGGAAAGAGTTCCTCCAAATTACACGGTGAGTGAGTATAAGAGTGAGAATAGGGAACCAGGGTGGTACAACGTGGAGGTTAAAAAAATGTTTAAAACGACAACGAGTTATCCACGCGAAACTAAGAAAAATGTAGCTAATAGCGATCTAAAAAAATTATCGAACGTTACATATAAAGCAGCCGCAAAAATAGCCCTTAGAAAAGCGTAAAGTGGTTTCAAGAGAAAAGTACTTGGAGAACAACTAGAGGGGAATCCGAAAGCATTTTGATCATATGTTAGGGAAGTACAGGGAACTAAAATTTCAACGGTTAATTCCTTGAAAGGGTATAGGGGCGAAATATTTAGATAAGGCTAATTTGTTGAATTATTTTTCCAGAGCGTTTTTAATCAATCTAAGCGTAGTTTGCTCGAAACAATACCAGACCGATTTCAACAAATAATGCCCCCGATCGATAATTGTATCTTATAACGGAATCGTATCCTTTCTAAAAATGTTAGCCCGAACAAGAGCTCAGGTCGTGATGAAATTCCTGCTCGTGTGTATAAAGAAATAGCTCTCGAAATGGCACCGTATCTTAAAGTAATATTTAACAAATCCCTCGAAGAACACGCGGTTCCCAAAGACTGGAAGATAGCAAACGTGATCCCAATTTTTAGAAGTGGCGATAGGGAACATCCATCGAATTATAAACCAATATCAATAACGTCACTGTCGTGCAAAATTATACAGCATATGATAGTTACATCAATAAGGGGACACCTCGATAGCCAGGATTTATTGATAACAAATAAGCATGGGTCCAGAAAGGGACGGTCTTGCGAAAATCAGTTAGGTCTTTTCGTTCATGATATTTTAGTTTCCGGAGAAGGTAACGTACAGGTAGACGCAGCGCTTTTAAATTTAGAAAAGCGTTTGACAAGGTTCCCCACTGTAATTTACTCGCGAAGTTAGCATCATACGGGATAGACAGTAATATGGTAGGCTGGATAGGAGATTTCCTACATGAACGCGTTCAATGAATGGTATTAGATGGTGTCACCTCAGGCGAAGCAAAAGTTACATCGGGTGTTCCCCAGCGTGATAGGCCCAATTTTATTTCTTCTCTCCGTAAATGACTTGAATACAGTAGCTAAAAATAGCAAGCTCCGTCTTTTTGCCGATGATGCAGCAGTGATCATTGGTCATCAATCCTCAGATCGGTTTGACGCAGCTCTCCACTGAGTCCTGTCGGCTAATCTCGTCATATTTACGTATTTATTCTGATGCAGTAGTGTATAAGGAAATAAGAAATTAAGAGGATAGTCATTCTTTAGCTAAGGATTTATATGCGATTGATGATTTGTGTGATAGTTGGAAGCTAGAATTAAATTTGAAGATATGCGCGATAATGAACTTTGGGAAAAAGAATAACTTTCCCCAGAAAAATTATTGCATCAAAGAAAAGAAAATATCTAACGTAGAATTTACTAAATACTTAGGCGTCACCAACATTGAAGACATGCTGTGGGGGAAATACATCAGGGAAATAACTAGTGTAGCAAACCATATATCAGGATTCGTAAAAAGAGTTCTAGGCAAATGCGACGGGAGAGTACTAGAAGCTATTTTACACTTGTCAGGCCTCATTTGGAATATGCCGCTAGTTTATGGGATCCGTACGAGGAAGGTATGATAAAAGAATTAGAGCGTGTGCAAAGGAGATCCACTAGATTTGTTAAAGGCCGCTATGATAATTGTATAAGTGTTACGAGTTTAATAGAAGAACTAGGCTGGGAATTACTATCAGAACGCAGGTTGAAATTTAGGTTAAACCTTTTCAGTAAATTGGAAACCGATTTGTCGCATATTTTAAGTCGATAATTCTTCTTCCCGTTACTCCACCGGAAAAACCTTCGTTTTTCCCTTCTTCGGCAATTGCCATATCGTCAAATGAATCATGCAAAGTTTCATCAGCTACTGAATCGTCAATATTGGACGGGATTTCTTCAATAGCGCAAGAAGTTCCTCCTACGTGCGACTCTGTTCCCATTATTTTGAGATGCCTGTTTCGGATAATAGAAATTTGCATACTTACACATGAATATATCATTACATTAAGATAGTGTTTTCACAAAAAATGACAATATTTACCTTTTTTCTTCCCTCCGCTTGGCCAAAAATTCACCCTTTCTTTTTTTCCTCGCCATCGAAAATGTCAAGCGACTGCCTACTTTAATTTTCCGATATCGGTACGCTTCCGATGAAATTTCGAGACTTGACAATTAGTCAGTTTGACTATTACTAGACACCCCGAGAGCGACAACCTAAGCTGAGACTCAAGAAAAAACCCGTCAGTAAATCAGACTCACTCGCCTCTGCTTCCCGCCCGCCTTCACTTTCCCTTCCCCAAAGCTTCAACACCTCAAGGTTACCGTTTTAGGATATAGGGTAGAGGGACCGTAGCACTTTTTGAGTAGCGCAGTAGGCGGAGAATGTGTGAACTGTTTCGTGATTTGCACGTTGCTAGAGGCGTATCCCTGGGCTGGAGTTGGCGAAAAACATAAATTACTTTCAGAATATCTCAACAGCGTGTCTTTTAATAAAAATCAATAATTTTCAAGGATCCAACAGACTAAGCTTGAATCTTGTACTCTATAATAACGAAAGTTAAAAAAATAGCCCCTCTGTCTCCCAATATTTGCAACAAAAAGGTCTATTTTTACATCGATATATATTTTTAACAAGGCTTATTACGTAAAATCTAGGATTATAGAGTAATAGTTTGATACTTTCTCTTTTAATTACTGAAAACCCCATTCCGATATCTAGCTTCCTGTTGGAGCAATCTTCCTTGAAAAATAGGTATGAAAAACAGCTATGTATCACGGCCCCTTAACTAGATTACATATGGTTGGGCCAAGATTAGGAAGCGTGAAAAAATTGTACAGTTGTAAATTGGAGGGAATATCAGGAATTAGTTTACAGGTGTATGAGGGAAGATGCAGAACAGCAAGCAGTTGAGAAAGGATGCAGGGGGAGAGGGGAATGGTTAGGTAGACACTAGAGTGGTCAAGACACTTGGTTACACTTTCCCGCGATTTACACTTTTTTCTCTAGTTCTCCTCAAAAGTGGACACTAGAGTGTTCAAGACACTGTTCATTACTGTTAAGTCAGGAGAGCTGCTGATCGAACTTACAAGAAATTCAGCATAGGGGTAAGGAAAATGTGAAAAGAACTGCATGGCATTAATGATAGGCAAGGGAACTTGGGAATAGAAGAGGAGAATGACATAGATAAGGATGAACTGAGGCCAGGAGTCTTGATCCAACCATGCTAGTAAGTTAGGGTAAATATTATGAGAAAAGAAGGTGTGGAGACTATAGTGTTATCCTATCAAAGCTACTTAAGAATCGAGCTAGAGAAGAACGAGATGATTTTACAGGTGTGTTCGTAGGATATATGAGGATGAAGTTTGGCTGGAGGATTTTTTTAAAATCTGTATTAATGCCTTCAAAAATGAAAGACAAGACCGCAAATGCTGAAAAGCATACATTTCTTAAATAAATGAAAAATTTCATCACCAATGCGATAGCATCAGCCAACCTGCGAGTTATGCAACCTGAACAACAATCGCGAGAAAAATGACGTACGTGTACTGTAATCCCTCGCGGCATTACAATTGCACAGATGAGCGAGGTCACGATAACTGGTGGTATATCTGGGCAAATTTTATTTTATATATTTTTTTCTGTCGTGTACAATGTTTTCGCATGGGATTATCTTTCATTCTCGACTAATACGTTTCTTTATCATATAGTAACTTCAGAGTTTCCGAATCTCACTATGACAACTAAGTCTGACTTTTAACAGCAGTCGTTTTCTATTGCTCCCTTCCCTATTTCACCGGACCCCTTACGTGGTGGTCTCTTTTTCACGCGTTCATTACTCGTGTTGCTTTCTCCCGTTGCTTTTTTGTGTCACATATTATTATTCTCTATGGACCGCACTAGCGATGTAATATGTCTCTTATTGTCGTATAACAAATTCCGAATTTCGATCCTTCCTACTACATTTTGTCCAATTTTTAGTACTGACACTATGCATGCAACTCAACCCACCACCAACCATACGATTGGAGATTTTCCAGCTGTTATTTCTTTACGTAGAGATAATTCTCCAATTGTTTCTATTTCAATCGCAAAATGTTTTATCTAATTCGTGGGTAATGCGGCAGGAACTCAGATTGACGAATCGAAAAGTAGGGATATTTTAGCTGAAGATTCAGGAAGTGATTTTGATGATTCCAATAACAACATGGAATAGGAAGATTTGTGAATATTCCTTACATTTTATTATCCTGCCGGAATAAAAATAGAAATGGAATGCAAATGTTTTGATTGTTCATAAATGCATGTACCTTTTCTTCAGACGATGCAAATATTGTTCCAGCTGGGGATGCGGTTTTTGGAAGCTGCAGGGATTCAGGTGAGAGAAAATTACACTTACAAACGGAAATATATTTTCTGAGTTTTACCTTTCAGTACCTGAACTTGTGCACAATTAGACTTGATGTGTTTATTGAATGAAGAGCCATATTACTTTTTTAGATACGCAACATCCACCACCAATCGAAATCAACTCTTCCTGGTCAAAGAGTGGCGTGCAACTTTTTCTACCAACGTGTGAAGAAAGCAGTGAAGTTTTGGCTGAAATAGACAGCACCAAAAATGAATGGGACTTCTTATTACTCTTCACCAGGGCAATACAAACCACCATCAAGGCAATACAAACGGAGGCAAACCGGTACTCAATATCTTCCACTGACTTTCTAAGATGAAGACAAAAACTCAAACCAGATGTAATTGTTGGCTGAAACCAGAAAGAGACCGGAGTTGATCTAGCATCAGTAAATGGGTTACTATACTTTTCATAGAAAATAAACCAAATGGTGGAAAAAGATATTTATTCATGGATTTATGAATATGGTCCTAAATTCATTCGTAATTTTCAAAATAATTCGCACTGAAACCACCTCAGTGCAGCTGGATAGGTGCATTGCCAAGTTAGCGAAGAAGTTTGCCGAGAAATGAGAGATGGGAATTGAGTCTTCATCCTCTTCATTCACTTCCCCAGGGAATCACTTATCAGGGCGACCTTTTCCTAAAACATTCTTCAGCAGTGAACAAAACCAATCCCGCTAGTGTGCAAATTCAGCTTTGAGAGATGGAAAGCTACGACCGGCAAGAAGACACGGAAGGAAACACGTTGGTTTTGCGAAAAGTAGGACTGTGTGTGCCGGATTGTCTTCCACAGTATCACACAAAAGGCAATTATGTAAAACAATCAATACCTGAATTATAATGGATACGGTTACATGAAGGAGGTGTATTTTAGTGACTTTTTGATACGGAACAAAATTTGTATCCATTTCAACGGTTATCGAAGAAAATTATCCCATTGTGCAGTGCGGGTTGCATTGTCATAGTTGTAAAATATGTATATATGATAAATTTGATGTTTTGGTAAATTGTAAACCATTATAAATAATGGAAAATTGTCATGAAAATAAATCTATAATCACATTATCATCATTGTTATTCAAAAGTAACAGTTTTCATGGCGAAATTGCACTACAAAACACGTAACGAGTAGGTAGGAATTTTTTCTGAGACGAAAAACAATCAGATGTTTAAAAATAAATTTTAAAAAAACTATACCATGCAATGACTTGAAAACTGCTTCATCTGAAAGAAAAAAGAAGAAGCTATAATACACATTTAAAAAAACAACATTGAAGTTAAATAGTTCATAACAAATGATTTAAGAAAACCATTGAAAAATGGCAGTCCACGAGAGTTCAGCACTTCCCATTCGGTCAGACCTGAAAGTGTTAAGTAGCTTTGATAGGATAACATTATAGTCTCCCACACCTTCTTTTCCCATAATGTTTACCCTCACTTACTAGCATTGCTGCACTCCTGGTCCAGTTCATCCTTATCTATATCCTTCTCTTCTATTCCCAAGTTCCCTTGCCTATTATTATAATAATAAGCACTAAGGGGCCATGCAGTTCTTGTCACATATTCATTACCCTTATGCTGAATCTCTTGTAAGTTCTATCAGCAGCTCTCCTGACTTAACACTAATGCACAGTATCGTATTCCACTTCTTGCTGCTGAATACCCTTCTAACTTTTGAGTACAGGGTGCCTATTTCTCCCTCTCTCTGGAACCTCTCAACCTATTTACATTGACCTTTTTGCCACTTTTCTCTCACACTCTTTATACCCCTCCTAAGTCTATTGCTTGTTTCCTTAAATTTTATTTCGCCTTGCTGTGTTTAAATCTTTCTATTTCCATCATTCCTCAATTTCCTCCATAGTTTGTGCCAACACCCAATGTGTCTTGACCACTCTTGTGTCTACTGCACCATACTGCTTGCTTTTCTGCATCTTTCCTCATACACCTGTAAACTAATTCCTGATATTCTCTCCGATTTACAACTACAATTTTTTCACACTGTTCCTAATCTTGGCCCAACCATTCCCCGTGTCCCTCTGCATACAGTGCAATACAATGTTTAACACATGAGGAATTGTCTCCTGCTAGCAGCTCATCTATCACTGTGAATGAGTCATGAAGACGCGACAATATTGGAAAAAAGATATCGTTTTTAAACATGCAATTCAGTATCAGTTTAATAACGTTTTGGAAACATATCATCGCTATGCCTCCTAAAACTTTCACATGCTTTCATTTCATGCAAAAAATTTTGTGTATCATGATTATTACTTATCTATGTTAGCTCTTCAAATCTTATTTGTATTATTGCAATAAAGAGTTGTATTTTTGAAAACTATTCTTAAATTTGTTTTTCATTGAATGCAGCTGCTAAAGTCTTTTCTTTTCTGTTATTATCAACTTTATATGTAGGATTCGAGAGATTCGAGGTATTCGAGAACCTCTTAGGATTCGGATTCGGATTCGAGAAAATTTAGGATTCGTCCCACCTCTACTTTCCACCAACTCGATAGCCAAAAGCAATTCAGTCATTCGCAAGGGTCAAGAATTTCCAAAGGAAACTCCACAAATCATTGAGCAGTACAATCGTTACATGGGAGGCATTTATTCTTCGGATATTATGTTGTACGTGTATTTAGATGAGAGAAGATTATTTGATATACTGGAAGAAAATGGTCTTCAATGTAATTTCTAAAATGGTGTTTATGCTTATATTACTTACAAATCAAACTGCTGAAAAAAAATCAAGTGTGCAGTTATTTTCAGAAATAATAGATATCATTGTGAGTGAATGGTTACTTAGATGGAATAATCCCAGTCAGTCAACTCCTAGGACAGTATCACCAGGAATATATGGGATAAGTAAACTTTCAGGGCGGAGGGAAAAAGTTTGTGCTGTATGCAGCAGGAAAGGCCGTGGCCCTGTCCATAGATTTAGAACTGCATGAAATGTGAATAAGGTCTACATGGAATTTGTGTGTCTCATCATATTTGTGAATAATATGAAAACTAGTCATTTGATTTGGAATAGGGTTTGTAATGTTGTTATCGTTTTCTAAGTATGAGTATATATTTTCAATAATTTTTAATGTAATTGATAACATGTTGTAAGCAATAACAGACTTAAATTCTTGTTATTATTATTCATATACCATGTTTCACAGCCAAATATTCTCTTGCCTGCGAAAATATTCACATTATATTCCTCCAATCATTTTGATAATTTCCCCTGAATTTTATGCTATTTGTATTGTGATACTCAATCGAATATCTATTGAAAATTCGTGCAAATTCCTTGGGTATTATATGATCATTTCCATTCATCATGATATGATCATATTGTGTATGTATATTTCTTTTGTGTTAATTTATCATTATTTGATTCCTATAAGTGTATTCTTTACTTATTTTTTTTAACATCGGATTGTAATTGTTTTAAGTATTGACCACTATTTCTTTTATATATTTATTTTGACGAGGGGTTAGATGGCAGAATGGGACAGTTTTGTCTCAATTTCGCCCCAATAAAGACCTTTTACTATTATTATTATTATTATTATTATCATTTCCGAGAAAAATAATAATATTTTATATTTATCAATGGTTTATTTCTTTAAAGTTGATATTATTTCTCGATTTATTGGTCAAAATTGAGAAATGAAATAATTCAAGCCTGTAAATTCCAAATTAAAGTATGTACAACAATTGCATGTCATTGGAAAATCAGCCGATTTTTTTTCATACTAATTTGGAAGAAAGTATTTACTTTCAAATGCGGAAGATATCATGTAAAAATAGCAACAAATAAACATGTATTGATTTTTTGAATAAAGGCCTACAAAATTAGCAAAATACCCATGGTACTTCTGGGAATACCCACTTAAAAATCGGTGGCACTCAAAGGGTTAATTTAATTGAGGATGTTGTTGACACAAACTTTATAATTAATAACACAATACTGGGTCATTACATTTACCTCTGCTTGAAGTTTCCTTTGAACAGGGAAGTTAACAATAGTTCTCTGAACTTGGTTAACATCAAGGAGATCAAGAACTTGATCAGCCTTAGGCTGCCTTAAAATGGAAAAGGCTGAAAATGCAGTAGTTTTTGCTTTTCTCTTCAATGAATAAAAGCTGGCAGCCATATTTCCCCATAAGAATGGACTGAATTGATTGAAATTCAAATCACCATGATCCAATATTTTTAAAACCTGTACAATGCACAAAAGTAATTTAGATACACATAAAAGCACAAAACAATGTGAGTCTAAATTATAGACATAAAGGTGCCCTACCTCGACGATTAAAATATCACATCTACTTAGTGTGGCACCATATGAGCTCAATAAAATTGGTATCAATGATGATGACATATTGGCACAATTTTTTTCAATTAAGGTAAGTAGAAGTTCCATAATTTCAACTGAAACACATTGAGAAACATTAAAAACATAAACACTAGATTTTACAGTTCACTCTTCACAAATGTTAACATTCACGAGAACAAAATAACTCTCCTACTGCAAAAATGAGTTCTCTTCAATTAAAATAAGAATGAATACTTATCACCATTCTACCTTACCTTTGCTAGCTTTGTTCTCCAGCATTATCTCAAGAAATTTGGAATGAAGAATTGTCATTTTATAAAGTACAACAGCATCTGGGTCATCTGCAGACAGTACTTTAGAACACAATCTTTCAAGGGATTTCAAAATGAAACTGTTGGCCTGGCCTATTCCAATCTTCAGAGCTAACTGTAAAAATTCCTTCCATGCATTGCCTTTTTTTACCAACCTCCAGTTCAAATTACTACCACAGTCATTAGTTTTCTCTATTAAATTACACATTAAGTGTGAAAATTTTTCTATATCAGTTTGACTAGACTGTGCATCTCCATTTTTAGGATGTTTTTCATTTTTTGTAGCACTCTTCACAGTACAGATGAAAGAATGTAACATAAGCTTAATAAAAGAAACTCTTGGGTCCTCTTTCAGCTTAAAGCAAGAGCTTTTCTCAAGTTTCTCATACACAGGAAACAGCACTTCCAACAAAGCTATTCGAGTGGTAACACCATTCTCTAGGCCAGTATTCAGCTGGTGGTAGAAGTGGTAGCATGTTTTGTCATCTGAAATAATGCATCTGTATTAGGAACTACATACGTAAAATCAAAAATGGTTAGCACACAATTTCCAAAATGCCATTGATTAATCCTAATTATTTGCTAATTTATTTTTACCTCTGGCTCTGATTTGTGGTGACTGAACGTTATGGGTTGATTAACACTACAATACAATATTAATCAACCTTAAACTTTATGGAACCTCTTCAATGAGCCACCACAGCATTTCCTCCTTGCTCAAAAATACTACCACTTGTATATGTTTACATTTGATGTTGATCGGCCAAAGAAGGTGAATCTTGTACTTGAAGAATCTCAAAATCGAATTGTATCGTGAATTAATGTTTTCGTAATTTGCCTATTTAATAAATGTTTATGCTTGAATTTTTTTCATTGATCAACAAAATATTTTACCCTTTTTGTAAAGTAAAATTTAGAAGCACGGATTTTGTCGAGTTCACTCGAGCACAAACGTGCAATACGTGAGGTAGCACGGCTCTTTTCCAGGGGCTTTGATAGTGAAAACGGAATAATATAAGTAGAAAATATAGTCTTAAGGTAATTCGGTATTATGCCATTGAAACAATTATTTTATCTTGGGATTTGGTCAATATTTATATCGTACAGTAACAGTTCTTGGCCGAGTTTAATGGTAGCAAATTACGTTCGCGAAAGAAACGATGATAGCATAGCAATCTCTCCAATCCATCTTTAATTTCAGGAATAGGATTCAGAAAGTTGAAATTAATGCAATTTTCGAACTGACAGCTGCTATTTTGCGAATAATATTGCGTCAATTATGTTTGACAAAACACCTCATAGTCCGTTGCAAATCCTGTTTCTGCGGGACACAACGGCTCTAATCCAATACAAATTAAATCTTTTGGGCATGTATTACTACTTAATTTCATCGCACCTGCCGCGAAAAATCCCCAACGGCATTATTTTAAGAGTAAAGAGCAAAAATTGGTCGTTGCCCCGTAAGAATCTGTGTTCATGATAATTCAATTATGTCTTGGGCACAATGACTATTCTGTTCGATGAATTTAACCGTATCACCGTTCTTGAGTATCAAATAATTTGATAAAATAAAAGAAAAAGGCTAATATTTGCTCGGTACATTTAATCATACCCTCCAGAATACTGAACAAGTTTAGAAAAAATTGTCTTGGGGTAAAGGGGTAAAGGTAAGTTGATGAAGTTAGAGTGTTAAAGTCAAGTCGAATTTATTAGTTCGTGGTTTGACTCAGAGATGGCGCTGCGACGCCGTTGGTTTTTTGTGTAGTTATGTATGTAACTATGAAGTCAACAAAGTGAACCTAAAAAACATTATCGACAGATAAAAAGATAGATCATGATATGTTTAAAATAAGTTACGGGTTAATAAAAAGGTTTTCAATAGGTTATGAAACTCCAATAGGTTATGGGCCCAGGCCGCCTAGCTCACGCGAGTTTTAGCGAGTTGCCCGCGAGATTGAAAATTACGTCGAATTAAAGTTGATGTGAAGTCTCGTCAATACAGCATTCTTCAAGAATGGATTTGGCGAAGCACATCAAACCCCTGGGTGGAGAGGCGGACTGGCCAATTTGGAAGAGGAAATTGCGGGACTTGTTGGATTACCACGAAGGAGCCCTAGATGCAATCGATGGAAAGTTGGTGAAACCCGAGCCTCTGTCGCCTAATGCTAAGGAAGATGACATCAAAGAGTACAAGAAGGTCAGCGATTTATTCCGTAAGGCAAATAGTTACGCCAAGTCAATCATTTCAAGTTCGGTGACTGACGCAATTTACGAGAAAACAATGGATAAAGAGACAGCGCGAGAGGGATGTGGGAGGCATTGAAGTCACATTTCGAGGCGTCATCCAAAGACCAGCTTTTCAAGATATGCACTGAGTTCTTTGCGTTTAGTTGGATTAACGGAGAGGATGTTTCGACTCATGCCGCGAGATTGAAAAAATTGTGGTTCGAGCTAAATAACGGCTTGAAAGCAAAAAATGAAAATGCGCTGCCAGACCTGCTATTAGTAAGTAAAGTCTTGCAAATTCTACCGGGTGAATTCGAGAATTTCAGATCCAGCTGGATGTTATTGTCGAAAGATGAAGAAAAAACTTTTGAAGAGCTAATCACTCAGTTATGCATGTACGAGCGAAATTTTAGAAAGAGCGCTAGCACAGAGGGAGACTCCGAGGGAGAAGCATTAGTCGTGAAGAGCAGAAAGCCAAGGTCAAATCAAGGTCCGAAGAGGTCAAAAGGAAACGACACTTGTAATTACTGCAAGAAGAAAGGGCATTGGGTTATTTCATGCAAGAAGTGGATTGCTGATGGACGACCAAAGAAGAGCGCTCCTCAGAGCAATACCGTGGATACCAATGAAACCCTGAGTGTTATGAGTGAAGATATGTTTCAAGTCAATACGGTTTCATCAGGATGGTGGATCGACAACGGAGCAACAAAGCATGTGACGCATTGTCCGGATCTGTTTGTCGAGTTCCAGGAGTTTCAAAGTCCCTGCGTCATCAAGGTCGCTGGAAAAGAAGCTCTCAAGGCCATTGGGAAAGGCACCGTTGAAATTCTATCTTTCGCTGGAGGAAAGACCTTGAAGATGGCTCTCAGAGACACTTGGTACGTTCCAAGTATTTCGAGAAACCTGTTTTCAGTTTTAGCTGCCCAAGATAGGAATGAAAATAGCAAATTCAATTCCACGACAACTAAGTGCTGGCTGGAAGTCGATGGGAAGGTAGTACTGTGCGGAACTCTGTACAAGGCAGCCATTGAACCAGCCGTTTCCAATAAAAAAGGAAGGGTCAACATTGTTGAACCAGAAAATTCAACACTCCAGCTGTACCACGAGAGATGGGGACACCAACACAAACGACATGTGAGAGAGATGCTCAAAAGAGAGTTGGGTATCACTGTGAAAATGGCAAGAGAATTTTGTGAGCCCTGCACTTTTGGCAAGTCACATCGCATACCGTTTGGCACTAGGAGAAAGGCAACAAGACCTGGAGAACTTATTTCCTCTGATGTTGTAGGCCCATTTTGCGAATCCTTCAGCAAAAAACGATTTCTAGTTGTGTTCAAGGATAGCTACACAAAGTTTCGTTATGGCTTCGTAATTAAACAAAAGTCAGATGTCAAAATTGTGTTAAAACAGTTCTTAGCACATGCAAAGACACTTGGGCATAACATTAGAGAGCTACTCAGTGACAATGGAGGAGAATTCGACTGTGAAGAGATTAAGCGCATTCTGGCAGAGAGCGGAATCACACAGAGACTGACAGCGCCACACACCTCAGCAGAATGGCGGCAGTGAGCGCGAGAATCGAACAATCGTCGAGATGGCAAGGACCTTCAAGTACTCAAACAGTGAAGTTAAATTTCCTGATGCAATATGGGCAGAGATAGTGACAGCAGCCATTTACATTCTTAACAGAACAGGAAAATCGTCAGAAGATGGAGTCAGTCCATATGAACTGTGGATGGGAAAGAAACCGAGAATCAAACATCTGCGTATCATTGGATCTTCCTGCTACGTTCACATTCCATCCGAAAAGAGGAAGAAGATGGACAAAAAGGCAGTGAAAGGATTCCTTGTAGGATATGACGGAGATGAGCGATACAGGGTTTATATTCCAACTAACCACAGAGTTATCCTGTCAAGAGATGTTCAATTCCAAGAGAGAATTAAAGAGTGTAAGAACGAAGTCAAGCTACCATTGAAAGATATCGGGCATAGAGACGAATTTGACAAAAAGGAGAAGGGAGAAGAGCCTCAGATCGACATGGAGAAAGAATCATCAATTAGTGATGTAGAATCACTTGGTGAAGATGAGTCGGATACAGATGAGGAAGAAAACTCCGAGCGCTCATCTGAAAGAATTCTGAGAAATCGATCAACCTTGAAGAGACCAAAATATCTTGAAGATTATGCCATGAAAGTGGAGGAGTTTTTGAATCAAGAGATGGAGGATCCTGAGACCTTTGAAGATGCGCTGAGAAGGGAGGATTCAGTTGAGTGGAAGAAAGCCATGGATCGTGAAATTGCTTCATTGAAAGAGAATCAAACCTGGATTTTGACAGAGCTTCCACCAGGTACAAAAGCAATTCCATGTAAATGGGTCTTTCGACTCAAGAAAAATCCAGATGGCAGCATTGACAAGTACAAGGGGAGATTGGTTGTTAAGGGGTTTAGTCAGCGTCACAACATTGATTACATAGAGACCTTCAGTCCAGTGGCGAAGATGGGAACGATACGTGGGAATACTCAGCATTGCAGCAAGTCAGAAGATGCACCTGACACAATTCGATGTGTCAACAGCATTCCTTTACGGAGAACTTGAAGAAACAATTTTCATGAAGCAGCCTCAAGGATATGAAGACGGAACCAGCAAGGTTTGTCAGCTGAAGAGAAGTCTTTATGGACTTAAGCAAGCACCTAGATGCTGGAATAAACGACTTGGAGCATTCCTTCAACAACATGGGTTCAAGGCCAGCGATGCTGATCCATGTTTATACATTCGAGAGAGAAATGGTAGGAAGCTCTATGTAGATGATGGCTTGATGGCTGCAACCGATCTGCAAGAGATGGAAGACTTCATTGAAGAGTTGAAGAAAGAGTTCAAAATTGTTGCAAAGCAAGCAAACTATTTTCTGGGCCTTGAAATTCAGCGAGAAGAGAGGTTCATTAAGATTAGTCAGAGAGCATATGCAAAGAAAATTTTAGAACGCTTCAATTTTTCAGAATGTAGACCAGTTTCAACCCCAATGCTTAAAGGTGCAGAGCTTAAAGGTGCAGAGATTTCCACACCAGGGAAAGATGACGAGGCACCAAGGTTTCCCTACAGACAGGCTGTTGGAGCTCTGATGTATTTGATGCTTGGCACAAGACCAGACCTGGCTTACAGTGTCGGAATCCTTTCAAGGACACTAGAATATCCAACTAAAGAAGATGTGGTACGAGCCAAGAGAGTTTTCAGATACATAGCAGGGACATTGGATCCGGGGATAGTCTATCGAAGCAATGTGGATGAGGGTTTTCTGGACGTCTACAGCGATGCAGATTTTGGAGGATGCACTTCAACGGGTCGTTCAACCTCTGGAGTCATCGTGAGGTATGCAGGAGGGGCAATTTCATGGATGAGCCAACGACAAGCTGTCGTAGCAACTTCTACAACTGAAGCAGAGATCATCGCAGCAAATGAAGGGGCCAAAGAGGCAATTTGGCTTAGCAGACTGTTCAGAGGAATTACACAACTTAAAAATGTTCCAGTTATTCAAGTTGACAACTCAGCAGCGGTGAGACTGGCTAAGAACCCAGAGTTTCATCGCAGGACAAAACATATTTCAATTAAGCACTTTTTCATCAGAGAGAAAGTAACAGAAGGCAAGCTTGAAGTTCAACAGATTTCCACAGAACATCAAGTAGCTGATATCATGACGAAGCCGTTGCCAAAGAAACGTTTGAAGATCTTGTCTGTGAAAACAGGACTGATGTAAAAATAGAAAGAACGATGAGCAACTACTGGTGTGCTTCTATTAGTTGAGACAGTAATTGTATCTCTTTCAGTATTTCTTGTTAAATTCAGTAAATGTAGTTAAATTCAACTATAATTAACAAGGGAAAGTGTTGAAGTTAGAGTGTTAAAGTCAAGTCGAATTTATTAGTTCGTGGTTTGACTCAGAGATGGCGCTGCGACGCCGTTGGTTTTTTGTGTAGTTATGTATGTAACTATGAAGTCAACAAAGTGAACCTAAAAAACATTATCGACAGATAAAAAGATAGATCATGATATGTTTAAAATAAGTTACGGGTTAATAAAAAGGTTTTCAATAGGTTATGAAACTCCAATATAAGTCACCCAAAAATTTGAAATAATATGGCTTACTACAAGAATTAGTTTTTATGCAAGAGCAATTTGTAATAGCATTGCCAACCCAAATTGTATTTTCTCAACAAAATATAGGCACACAGAGGAGTTCTGCATTGATATCTTCTACAAGTGAAAGGCATGGATAAATACTATATGTATTACCAACAAGTTAGTCAAAAGCATGAGGAAAAATAAACTCTAAGATGGATTAAAATGCTATAGGTTATGATACCAAAAATCATCAATGAGAAAAGACCAAAAGATTCAGGGGAAAAATAACATGGAACTAGAAGGTTAATTGAGAACAAGACACCTACAGAATATTGAAACTTTGAAAACGTAACTAATTACAAAATTTTACTCATTATGAAATATTACAGCAATGAATGGAATATTAACAAAAAGTCAAAATAATGGATTGCAAAACTAAATTAGAGAATTATGAAAAAAAAATTACAGACAGCTTTTGAGTTTGGAATGTAGGTATAGGTTGTTTTCAGAGAATATAATTTAAGTAAAATACCAGTAACAAATAAAAATCAAATGAATGACTGACAAAAAGAAAGATCATGCAGTTAGACAAAGGAATGGAAGGTATTAAGGAATGAAAAGAGCCAGCTACTATGAAGCTTAATTAATGTTAAGCAAGTGATAAAAAGTGGAAGCAGTGAGGACAAAGAAAAATTACTTACTTTCACCAGAGGAATTCACCACTGTGGTGGCAACCTCAATAGAACTAATTGTAGTGGTTTTCACAATCACAGATGATTCTACTTTTGAGGAGCTCACTTCAAATTTCTCGGTTTTCCGCTCAATTACTTTTGTTTCATCATTGATTGCTGACCTGTAAAAATAGGCATACATAGTTATTACAGAGCATGTTCTGAGGAAAATGACATAAAAAGATTTTTTTTAACATGTGCTTACATCAGGTGATCTTTCACTGAATCAATTGTTATGTCTCCTGTCATATCGTGCAAATCATCATCCTCCATGTTGTTGCCATTTTCCTTAGGACCATCGTGAACAGTGCTGATTACTTCTACTCTTTTGATGATTTTTCCTACTTCCATTTGACTTTCAATCGTGCATTCTAGACAGGATAGAAACAATGAAAAATAAAACGAGGAATGTATCACTTGTTTAATGACAAGTTTTAAGAAAGTGATATATGTATACACAAAAAGTATGCCTGTATTTTTAATCTCACGCTTTTTAATTGATCATATATGATTTGGCTGATTAGCACAAAATGAGATGTTTCTCCTCCTTCAATGACAAAGCAATGATACATTGGCCAAAGTATAATTTAACCCTTTGAGTGCCAACCAATATCCTAGGAGCTATGCTAAAATTGCTGGAGCATTTTGGCCAATTTTGTAGAGCTTCAGGGAAAAATATTATTTCACGTAAGTAGTTCATGTAAAAAAGTAGGCAAATGAACCCTAGTTGTCAATTTTGGAATTACAAAGGTTCAGTATCTAAAGTTCTCTGCATTAAAATGCCATCAGCCAACAATCAATGAACAACCAACGATAAATAATGACAATACAGAAGGAGTGGGATAGCGCTCCCCAGCACTTTTTGCTAGAGTTTGGAAAAGCGTGATCAAGCTCCCCAACACTCTAAGGGTTAATAAATACCATACTTGAAATTTGCCTTAATTGATGCACAATGCCATAGTTGCTTAATCCTTGGCATGCCATTAATTTGCTAGGAACTAAATTGTTATTATGTTTTTGCAGTTTTACAGTAATAAAGAGAAAAATTATGTAGCATAGCATATGTATAATAATATGAAGATAAACACCCGAGGTCAATTTTGGAAATGAAAATTTTCAGAATCATTAAGTAATCCGGATTTAAGTGCCATCTGTCAACAATTAGTTAACTACTAGCATAAAATAGTGAAACTATAGGGGGAACGCAATAGTGCACCCAGCACTTACTGCGAGAGATTGGAGAAGCATGATCGTGCTCCTCAGTACTCTTTAAGGGCTAATGTCAACCACTGAGTATAGTGTAAACAAACATGAATGAGTTAATGATAAAGGAGCTTAACATTTATGGCATGAAATTGACCAAACTAACATACCTTTTTTCTCTTCATTACTTGCAAAGCCATTAACTGTCGGCTTTGGGACTTCGGTTTTCATTTCAGTCACAGTAACCACTTCAGTGACAGCAACCACATCTGAAGATGGGGCTGGAGCTGAACTCTCCTGCTGCTTCGATTCTTCAGATGGCTCCCCGGTGATTACTCCCTCCACCAAAACTTCTTTCTCTTCATTTGCTACTACCTCTTCCCCATTCTCTTGAGCAATGGCTTCAGATGCTACCTCACATGGCCGAGCATCTTTCGGCAACATCAGAAAACAATCAGTTTTTGTTACCTTGGTAGTAGAGAGAGTCACTCTCTGAAGTTCACTTGGCGAATTCAGGTAAAATGCCTCACCAAAACGAGTGAAAGCTAAACTGGTTATACCACTGGAAAAGAAAGTAAATTACCAATGTTATTTCATGTTTATCACCCTTCATGCAAAGCAAATAAAAGGAAGGAGTAAAGAATACAAATTGGCACAACTTTCTAAAGAGTTCAGTTCAGTTATAGGGTAATAAACAAAATGGGACAATGAATATGTAAATTCAGTAGAGGTCCACTATAAGGTGTGCTGAAAAAACTTGTGAATATTTTAAGACTCACTTGTTATATCCAGAATGAATACAAATGAAACCCTATTATCATATGCCATTGCAACTAGAGATGGTGAAGATAAACTATTGGATATTTGAAACAATCCATAAGTAAATGTGTTGAATAACATGTTATTTACATAAATAATAACATTTTGTCACCCATACTCATGCTTTAATAACCAATGTATTTTATGCACCATAAGTAGAGTGACAAATTTTTTAAATTCAATCATTAGTTATCATTAGAGATGGGTCGAACAGCAGATTTCTCAAATTTGAATAGAATTTGAATATTAAATCATGACTTGAATATTTTAATGCCTTGCATTTAAAATACCTTGAATACTTGAATAGCAATTGATATATTAAATGTCATCCCACTGATTTACTTGTGGCCGTTTAAGTGAAAAGCAACAACTTGGTTAAATTAAAAAAATTAATTTTGGTTTTAAATTGTTAAATATTCTATAAAATAACTTTACTACCAATTATGGACCATTGAATACATTGACATTTATAACATGTTTTATTCCTTCAAGTTCGGCCCAATTATGAATGAGACACAAACTAGTGTCTAAGTTCAAATACATTGAAAATTTACAGAAACAATTTAACTTGGAAATATTAACGTCAGATTTGATAGTAATAATAATAATATTTATTTTCTGTCCACTCATCATATACATGATATAAGACAAGTCAAAGGATGATAGACGACATACATGAACATATAATACAAATAAGCTAAAATGCTATTTCTTAAATCCTACAACAATTTTCCTCAAAAAATGTATTAACATTGTAATAGCATATGTTTAACAACAAAACCTTTTATTTTTTTGGAACAGTGAGGAGGAGGAAATTTTTTTCAGTTGAGCAGGCAGCTTGTTAAAAATGTTATAGGCCATTTTGTATGGTGAATTAAGATTAGAGGAGTACAAACTATGATTAAAATGTACATACAACTAGTTTATTTAGGGTGTTATGGAAATGGACTGTAGCATTAGTGAAGAATTTTACTGGGTTATATTTTACAAAGAACATGAACTGGAACTGGAGAAAAGAACATGAGAATGGGCGAGCATTTCCATTTCGCTTTCCCTTAATTTTTGATCACTTCTGGCAATCTGTGAAAAGGAAATCAGCGAATAATAATTCAAGAAGAAATACGATGAACAAATGGTTATTATAAACAAGTTGTCTGTTCTTCTGGCGACAGAATGTCCAAACTTTTCTGCAACAGCACTTAACTTTTTTTATTCAATTTTGGGGATCATTTTCATTTTCTATTCCAACGTTATTCCTTTTCTCTTTAACATAGAGGTTTCCACGTCCTTGACTGTGTTAACACACTGAGCCTTTTGCATCAACACCCCTACCCAAATATTCCAGTCAATTCGTGTCCTGCTTCCGAACTGGCTGGGTACAAACTAGCTCCCACCCCTGATGTCCTCTGGGGTGTAGGTAGAGATGATTGGACTAAGATTCTGACAAGACTTTTTGTTCCCCCTCCAATGACGTGAATTAGGGTTTTTCATAGGATGGTTCTACTTATCATTTAGTCTTATGTGTATCTCTAACAAGGGTTAGGCTATAAAAGCCTTACCAGATTCCTTGTCACTCCAGAGGATCGCAGCTGAGAAGATATCTTTTAGGATATTTTTTCGATCGCTGGGTAGGAGAGAAGTGCGAGAAATGTATACTATTATACAAATATGTATGGGCATATGAACGTTTTTTACTGTTGATTATGCATGCACCCAGAACAAAACATCATATAGAATTAATGTGACAAACTAAGTGTTCGTATGAACCAAGCAAAATTGTATTTTCCCTAATTTTCTTGGCTGTTGGTGACGGAAGAAGGGAAGGGCAAAGTTTAGTCATGAAGAATTGCATGCCTTTGACTATGGAGTCAGCAACAAAACAGAAACACGCCAAGTAATATATTCAATGATATAAATTCTATTGACTTTTACTGGGCTGTGATAAATTCAGTTAGCACTTAGGACTCTAAAAATATTCCAATTCCCTACAATATGTGACCTATTAAATAGCACCATACAATTTAATATACTACAATTATTGGAACAGCAATGGTATCTTCATGGCGAGTTTTAGGTAAGCTACTCAAATGTTAGTAAGAGCTAGTACCTTATTTGCTTTGCTCCTAATACAATACTGTAAATATGCATCACAAAAATACTGCCTTGGCCTTAAGTAAAAAAGCATAACATTAAAAAAATTTTAATTACATGAAAAATCAAATACCTCCTTACATGTAATTAATTAATAAGCATCCACTAGTTCCATTCATAGTGGTCTCCTCATTCTGAACATAATTAACTTACAATAAATTTGAACCATGAAGTATCTTTTGAAGAAGCAAATGGTTATCTTTACCACTAGCTCTAATTAAAATGTTTAACCTCCATTTAAATGCATCATCTTATGGGTTCCAACCCCATTTACAACAGGCTTTCTTCTTAATTTTCTTTACATTAAATAATTAAACAATTATTAATATACTTGGATTAAAAGCATTTTTTTTAACCTGAAAAACAGCATATCCAACACTGCAAGTGGAATAAAAATAATATTTTGCATCTGGCTAAAGTAAAATAACAGTTAATAAGTCACTCAGCATTCACAAAAGCAAAGTAGGTAAGAAAACACGTTTGATATCACAGAAAAATAGACACCATGGTTCGAATGCACATACTAAATGTACGAGATATTCCATGCTGCCATGTTGCTTTAAATAATATGTTTATACTAGCTTTCAGTTCTGTTTGCTTAGAACTTTTTAATGTTAACACATAAAAAAAACTTGAAGCTAGCCACTGCCAGCAACCTCAAGTCAAATATTAAATACATAAGGTAAGGGAATGGGCCTGACAGAATAAGTAAGTCATGGGATCATAACCCACAGAGTTCCGGGCTGATTATACCTACTACAGAGGACTCTCGTTAGAACATTCCTTGATAGCACGGTTTTCTCGTTGGCACGTTCGTTTACTCAGGTCTGTATCACTGTACATGCAAATAATACTGGTTAGCATGTTTCGGTTACCTCTTTAGAACGTTCACAGGAGGACCAAACAAAATGTCCCAGAAAAATAATCACCATATATATTGATTTGACGATGGATATCTGGTAAATGGCTTAAATCTTGCATTAAAAAGGTATATTATGGTTTAAAAAATATTTAGAAAGCGTTAAAAGGACACCAAAAGTGTGATGCTCGTTTGCTTTACAAGTGTCGCCTGGACATCAAAAATATGCGAGCACCAATACCTTGTGGCAGTAACAATGAATTACTTACATTAACAATGAATGTACTTAGAATTAGCGATGGGAGGCCTGAGGTGAAAAGAAAATTATCAATTGAAAGGCTCAACCTTCTCCGAAAAGTAGACAAAAATCCAAATTTGAAACATGTTGAAATTGTGGTAAAAATGAAAGTTCTGCCGTCAATACTAAACTCGAGATCGTTCTACTTAACGCAATGTTGCATACTTATACTGAAAAAACCTGGCTTTGTAAACTAACTATAAAGGAGTAGAAGTAAATCATTTGAAACCTAAAGTACATCATGACAAAAGTAAAATTCACATACTATCAAAATTCGCTTTCATTTGTGCATTACATATTTTTATGACAACTGCGTAAATGAAGCTGCTCTCTGTGATTCAAAAAATTATGCCATTTTTCATCCTCACTGCAAAAACAAGCATCAAAAGTAATTATAAAAAAAGTTGTGTTACCTGCATTAAATGAAAGACAAAATTATCCACTTGCAGATATGCTCTGAATGAAAATAGCTTCTTCTGTTTTTCTGACATAAAGCCTTAAATTCGAGTCTTTTTGCGTAGACTGTATAAGATTGTATATACAAAATGTGCTGTTTGGTCCAAATAATCATAATTAATTAGTGAGTGCACATCAACGCAAGGCATCATAAATATTTTCTTGAGTGGCGTAATAATTACAAATTAAACTTTGTAACAATAAATGAAAACCAGCTATCTACGGAATGAACTAACTATAAGGACAGCATATTGTTTCCCTGAAAGGTGTGCAACTCACACATTCGTCTTCAACTTACCAACGTTACACGGTTCAGGATTTCAGGTCTCTGCAAAAATGTGCTAACAAGAGTCCACTGTATACCAAACTAAGCTAGGAGCTGAGGTAAACAATTCACCACATTATATAGCACTTTTAACATATAATAGTTTGAGAAATTAATTATAAAAAGTCATCCACGTGTTTTGATCTAATTAAGCAAAATTCAGTAAATTCTAATATTTAATGCCCAAATTATTTCCCTAAAATGTTTATCATTACACAATGGAAAATAGTGAAATACATGTGTAAATGGATTCACTTTAAAAAAATTATAATTCTCCTTTTCTACCATGGAATAGATAGATAAGAGTAATTTCATAATTTCATTTCATTAGTGAGTAAAAATGATGCAAACAAAAAGGAAATATGTATTGATAGGTAACTCCCCAAGTAAAATCCGAATTTGCAGCTCGTATTTCAAAATAACAAATAATATGAATATAGACATAAAAACAATGAATAACATTAGAGATGGGTCGAATAGCAGATTTCTCGAATTCGAATATCGAATATTAAAGCAAGCTCAAACATTCAAATATCTCGAATACCTTGAATTCTAGAATTGCAATTGATACCTATGCTAAATATTATTTTTTTATTTTGAATTGTGACCAGCAGTTACTAGTTTCAGCATACTATTTTTGTTGAAAAGGCAACAGTTGCCGGAATTCCATTAGTTGAAATTGCTGTCTTTTATACTATAAATGATGAGGCAAAACCAATCAAAAGTCTCTTATCTCCACTGTCTTCTCACAGCACATATGATGAAGTTCATCAACATATAAAATATAGCATAATTATTCAAAACCTCGAATATTGAATTCTATTAGAGTATTCGCAGGCAGTATTCGCACATCTCTAAATAACATAAGCCACAAAATAATAAGTAACAGAAATCGAGCAACAGCTTTCTGAAATGATAAACAAGTAAAGTTGGCAGTACAACTGTGCTACAAAAATCTCCATGTGATGTTAAGGAAGTTACTACTCTGCATTCTTTCTAAATTTCTCTTCAATAATCTAATGAATACATTTTGAATATGAAAGAATTAAAACTTACGGATCTTTCCTCTTTCGATCAATTGGGCCACTAGGAGATGTACTTCCTGATGCACTTCCTCTTTTCTCCCCTGCAGGATTTCTCTGTGATCTCCCTTTCCTTAATCTCCGGAATGATTCTCTTAGCGACTTCTTGAAAGACTTGCGGCGGGATATTGGAGCATCTCCAGCTCCTGAGAGATCTAATAAATAGGTTATTATTTTACTACTAGAAAAAGAATCTTGACAAATTATGCAACACAAATCAATGACAAACTATAAATAAAACTCAAGTATTGCCATGACCTATCCCATACGATCCATGAAACCATTATTCAATGAAGGTAAATTCATGCTTTTGGCTGAAATTTAAATATTTATGCCCTCTTTGACAACTTAGCAAATGTATTTTTTTTCATTCCTATGATGGAACTCTAACCTGGGAATTTAGGGTTAACCATGTAAGTTGAAAACATAAATGCAATCAGTGACTTCATAACAATATATAAGATAGGTATTCTGCAAAGGAAATACTGAACAGACTGCCAAGAAATTCATTTTGGCAGTAACAGTAAGGCAGAAAATTTTTCTTTTATAAAATATAAATATAGAAGACAATTCCTCACTAACCTAGCATAATTCAAATTATACATGTAAAGTTTACATTGCATCACATCAATTCTACTTGAGAAAATAATGCACAATTTACTTCCATTATTGTGAATAAAATTATTTTCAGATGTGTGAAATATACCATAATTTCTAAATATTTCTTACCATTGGGATTTAGAGTACATTTTGTCAGGATAGGTTTCGCTCTCTTATAGTCGAATAGAGCAAGACCATGTGCTGTACCAGCAGCAACAACTCCCCATTGAGCATGAAGGGCAAGGGATGTAACTGCAGCTGGTGGGTGAAGCTGTAGAACACATGACGTCTTAAAGCCTAAAGATACATGGTTCTCAGCTGACTGAGTTTTCTTGAGAGTTAACTGGTCATGACCTTTCCATACAAAACCATCACGATCAGAGACAATGTTCATTGTGATGACCTGAAACAAGTTATAGCAGTAACAGTTAAAATACAAATAGCTAAGCTGTACAAAATCTGGAAAACACCATGAAGTTGCAACACTTCGCTTTTTCATGCAACCTACCTTTACTTCTGGAGTACCAGGAGTAATATCACTATCATTTGGTAGATCAGATGCAATTTTGGCAATGACAATATGTCCAGCTGTGCCAGCAACAGAGAGGGTTCCGGATTGAGGACAAAGACAAATTTTTTTCACTGCCAACCGAGGGTCATCCGAATATGGATCAAAAGTTCCCACCTTGAGTGAAAAGTAAATAGCCATTTTTGAGTGATTTTCAACTATTTATAACTGCTTCTGGTTACTTATCTCAAAGGTAACCAAAGAGATGGGCAGAAACAAAAGCAATTGGCCTAAAGGAGGAATAATGAAAAATGAACAGTTTAGTAAAGAACCAATGACCACAATACCCAACCCAGAAGAAGAAGTAAATGCAGCATGTTCAATGCCTTATGTTGAGGGGAAAAATCTTTGGAAACCCAAGGAACAGTCTCAATAAAAATCAGAGTACGATTGGATAAGCAGTAGAATTAATTATAAATGATAGGCTATACAGTGAATACTAAGCTTTTGATGAAAATCTCCTCAAGGGTGTCAAATAAGTTGGATCCCAAACATGGGTTTCAGTAATGACTTTTGAATATCCCCAGCTTCCAAAGGGTTTCCCTTTCATGGAGTTTTAACACTGCCAAAGGAAGAATGTCTTAAAAAATAATAATAATGCTACATAGCATTGCTAAAATTTTAAAAATATTTCCTTAAAAGAGAAGCAGAGAGCAGAAACCGTCCCCTGAATCCCATAGAGACAAAATGACAAACTCTTATATTATTAACCTTCCTAAAGGGGGGCCAGTCTTCTTCTTCTTCCTGGTTAGTTCCATTCACAGCGGGAGAATCTCTGGCTTCAATGGCTTCTTCTGATGAGAAAACCTCCGCAGATGAAAATTTATGCAGTAATTTAAGTGAGATTCCATTGGAATTCCAAAATCGGACTGACACATCTTCATGGCCGGTTAATAGTAGAGCTTTCTTTCCAGCGTCAGAGCTTTCTTCCGTGTTTTCTTTTGTGGCTTCTTTTTCTTCTCGAATATGCCCCCCATTGATGGGCCACTCCTGAAAATAATGGCATACAAATTAGTAACTATCAATTTTAAAAACTTATTATTTCCACTGTATAAATGCTTCTATGATTAAGCTAAAAAATGGGTAAGTTGGTGAGTGATGTTCCCTAGCATTTAAGAATAAATATTATTGACATGGATCATATTATTTATCAAGGCACAATGGTACTCACGAATGCAAATTTAATGATGAATAAAATATTTAGTTACCGTTTCTGAAAATGTATTCAGAGCTCTCTGCTTTCCTGCAGTCAAAATTTTATTCCATAACAATTCCGGCACATTTGAAACATGTTGTACGCAAGTTATAGCCGATGAATGTAGCGGACCCTGCCGATTTCTGTAACAATAATGCCTGTTCGTTGTCTGTTCGTATGCTGTTGGTTCCCTGTTCCTTTTCCGAGAGACAACAGGCAGGCGACTGTTCGTAGAATGTAAATTGGAACACCTTGTTTGTTTCATGTCTGTGAGAAGAGTGTTACTTGCCTGTTCTCTCTCTGTTGTGGGTAGCGGCATTCTCTGTTCCTTACTTGTTGGACCACAGGCAGTGAACAGGTTGGGAACTGTGCACTGCCAGTTTACTGTCTGTTCAGAAGGCTGTTAGTTCCCTGTTCCTTGCTCGAGTGACAACAGTTTGGTGTTGGTTTGTAAAATTAATTGGTCCTGTTTTGTGTCTGTGAAATGAGGGTTACTTCCCTATCAAGAATTTCCCATTTGCCACTCCTACAGTTTTCCTGTTGGATTTCGGCCTTAAGACCTATAGGAAATTTCTATCAGACCTATAAGATACCTATAGGAACCCCAAAGAAAATGCTACTAGACCTATAGGAATTCCATTTCAAATCCGAAGGCCTTAAAAAACTGATAGATAAAATCCCTTAAGAATATAACTGAAAGAGAATGAGATACGTGTAGCAATTTTCCTGACTAACATTGCTACTACCAATAATCGTCCTAATATAACGTTCAGGAACAACTCGAAAGCACAACAAAAACAGCTGTATATTTAAATATTTATTGGCATTACTTCAAATTTCAATCATCGCATTCACTTGCCTACGTAGCAGATAAGAAATACGATTCCACTTTTCAGGCATAATCCATGACGTGACATTGCCCAATGTGACACCACATGGCATGCGAATCAAATGTTGCGACTGTCCTTGCTTGTGTCACAACACTAAACTTTAAAAGGTTTATTGGCGATTCAGTAACCACGGGTCTTTTGAAAGAAAAGTTCCACTCAAAATTAAAGGTAGATTTTTCAAGAGGGAGTTTTTTCACGTCTCATCGAAGGTGGTCACTGCACTGAGGAATACACAAAACATTTTCACGTTTTCACAGTTCAATGGTGATTGGAATTCTCGTAAACTCATCTGTCCCAATACGTTTAAGATATAATGTGCCTGTAAAAATAAATAAATGCCGTCACTTTTTATGTAAATAATTCAATCAAGAACATATGGAAGGCAGATCACAACAAAAACAATTGCAAATTCGTGAATTTTCTTCAGCAGACTCGCTTTGTGAGGACAAAAATTTACTTGCCGTAGGTACCTTAACCATCACTTCTAAATTTTAAGTAAGCTTCTATGGTGACGAGCTTCATAAAAACGTTATACTTCGAGATTAAATGCATTCCAGTTGCTGGCATCCGTGCTGACTTTACATCAAGGAGAGTTGTTCTCTATTCTCCTTACTTTACATGATCACAATCATGATCACAATCATCACCACGAATATATGTAGCCTCCTTGATCATCACAATGTTATTCACAACTGCCATTTTGAATGCAGAAGTCGATTAAGAGCACTTATATCGATACAGTTGATACAGTCGATACCTTTCCAAAACCGCGAACTATTAAATGAATGTTTGGGTTAAATTTACTCGTAAGCACCCAAGTTGTGATTTATCATTGATGATAGTCCTCTAATTAAAAAAACAAAAGTTTTCCAAACTTTAGTGAGTTTGAACAGACTCTAAATTTCATCATTGAAAATAAAAACGTAATTGTTTGAAGACATGTTTTCTCATATTAATATTGTTAACTAAGAAATGGTTTTAAGTTTAATTAGAACTGAACTGTCAGCCCGTACCGAATTTTTTTAATGGTTATCAAGGAGGTGAAAAGTTTACAGTATCGGCACTTCGGAAAGTTCTTCACTACAATTAGACTTCTAAAATTGTTTGCTCCGCTTAAACCATTAAAACTCTCGTATTACAACCGCAGCGTACCAAGCTGATCAGAGAGACAGTACTAAGTGAAATTGTAAATTGTTTCACATTTACAGGCCCCTGCCTGTTGAGTCTGTTCTCTGTTGTCTGCTCGTTCCTGGTTCGGCAAAGCACCCCAGCTAGCACAAAATTGCACATTGACTTGAAATTGACGTTAATATGCCAGCAACGGGAAGGCAACGGCCTCAGACGTTGACGTCGACGTTACGGCAACACAGGTGCAACAACAGTACAATATCATCGTAAAATGGCGCCAATTTAAGGGCAACCGTTGCGCTAACCAACAAGAGTGACATCTACAGGCATTTAGGAGAACTAACTGTACTGCTACACACTAGTGGCGCCACCATGTAGCAAGAGGATGAACCATGAAACCGATCACAGCGCCAGCTTCAGGAATTTTCTGTAATTACCTCGGCGATGCAATAAGCTACAACCCCTCCTTCACAGATAAATTTCTAAAACCGCTTTCATGAGCCAGCTCTGTTAATTTGAAAAAATATTTATTTTCTCCGAGTTCGTTTCGCATTTGTATGCTGCGCTAAAATGAAAATTATTGGGCGTATTGTACATTAATAGAAAACAGTTTACAATACCTGTACTTTAAAAAGTTTACAAATATGGTTTTTTCAAGTTACTTTAGCCAAACATTAATTGTACACCATATTCCAGTGATGTGCAATATACCCAATAACTTTCAATGTAGCCCTGAAGATATAAAAAATGCAAACCATCAGCAAAGAGAATAAATATTTATCAAATTAATAGACCAATACCTCCTGAAAGGAAAACACTATAAAAGAGACGCCATTAAAAAATTCACCTAAAAATTTAATTTCAGTTGAGTTACTACATAGGAAAGGACTTACTCATTCAAGGTACTTAAAATGATTTAAACAAAATAATTTATAATAATGCGATCACTCGAAAACAGGAAAACATCACGATACTGACTGGGCAGAAAGGCAGAGGACAACAAAGTGACGCTGAGTTAACGATGGTGGCAATGGTACGGCGTGCGACATTCAGTTTGTTCTACCCAGCATTCCATTCGCGAAAGGCGTACCTTTTCTGCGAAGAAGGGCATAGAACAACTAAGGAATTTTAATAATAATACTCTATTTGTCCCTGATATAAGACGACATAAAAAAATAAAAGAATAAAACAGGGAATGCAATGAAAAAAATGCACACAATGGTTACCAAACAAATACTACATATGAAGCATCATTAAAAATATCAGCAATGGAGTAAAACATTTTAGGGAAACTTTTTTGGGAATGTAAGAATAATATTTTAGTAATCTGCATATAACACGATATTGATAGCATATGACACATTATTGATAGCATATATAACATGATATTGATAGCATATAACACGATATTGATTAACATATTGATAGCAGACGAAATAATAATGTAATAATAAGAGAAAATATTTGCACCTATTAATCGAACCGAGGGATTAGCAATTGTGGTTAAGTCATTGTGCGCCGTGGACTGCGTAAATAAGGTCACTCATCTCCCTCGAGTAACGTTTTCGTATTCCTAAATCTGCGACCCGTTGACACTGAGTCGCCTGGAGATATTTCCGTGAATCAATCCATAAATCCTCAATGATGTACCATAATTACCCCAAATTATCGTTCCGCAAAATTTACTGAATAAGTCATAGTCCTCACCATTCGCAGATAACGATTAATTATAGCTAATGTGCTCACAAAACACACGATGCGAGATGCAGCAATCTGCACGGAGCAAGTATAACGCAACGGTTAACGTCATTTTAGCGTCAACCTCTGCGCAACGGCCGAGCACCAACTGTTGCTCCACTATTGACCCGGACGTTTACGTAAACCGATTTGAGTGTGCTAGCTGGGACACAACCAACCGGTCCCTGCCTGTTGAGAGTCTGTTCATTGTTGTCTGTTCGTTCTCAGTTGGGAGAAGCGGACAACCAACCAGCCCCTGCCTGTTCAGAGTCTGTTCACTGTTGTCTGTTCGTTCTCAGTTGGGAGAAGCGGACAACCAACCAGCCCCTGCCTGTCCAGAGTCTGTTCACTGTTGTCTGTTCGTTCCCTGTTACATTAAACAGACAACCAACCGGCCCCTGCCTGTTAAGAGTCTGTTCACTGTTGTCTGTTCGTTCCCTGTTACATTAAACAGACAACCAACCGGCCCCTGCCTGTTAAGAGTCTGTTCACTCTTGTCTGTTCGTTCCCTGTAACATGAAACAGACAACCAACCAGCCCCTGCCTGTTAAGAGTCTGTTCACTATTGTAACTGAAATGCTTGTTGCCTGCCGGTTAAGGAGCAGGCTGTGAACAGAGTACAAACTGTTGGAAGGCTGTTTCCAAGTTGTTTCCATTTGTGTGTGGTGCGAGATTGTTTGTAGGCTGTTCATATTCTGTTCACTAAATCTCCAACAGACACTAAACAGGCTTGAAACAGACAGTGAACAGGCATTATTGTTACAGAAATCGACAGGTCGAGCTAAATACGGTAGGGGAATCTGTAGCCAATCGGCACTTTTTAAATCAATGGCAATGAGCTCTTCTTCGGCCAGCACAATCAATGCTTCTAGAGATGATTGCAGGCTACTATCTCCTCCTGAAGAAATGATGATATAAAAAGTCACATAATAAAAAAATTGCTACTCCATACTAATGCGATAATGTTGTGAAAAAATGAAGAAAAATTAATCTTATCGTTGACATCACATACTATATGGGAATAGAAGATCATCATGGAAAAAAATGAAAAATGAGACAGTAAAAATATTTAAAATAGAGATAATCACCAACTCTTGAGACAAAGGGGGAGAGTAAGGTGCCTTTCACATTGAGTTGGCCATGAAAAGAGGGAAATGTATCACAATTTCGGGAAATTATCCTATTGAATGACCTATTAATAAAATGCAAAACTTGGAATTAAATTAACCCTCTAAGTGCTACCAAATTTTGATGGGACAGTTGAGTATCTTAAATGCGGCACAGTCGGGAACGAAGTGATGCCGGATTAGGGATTTTGCCGGACTATGGGTCATGCAATGCAACTGGTCTATTTTTGACGTCTAGAATGTTTTCATTGAAAGGAATCAATTATTTATGACAAAATATATTTGTTTGCCATTTACTGAACATAATTATTAAAAGAGTCACTGAGAATAATCAGAAAGAAATGGTTTCTTAATTCACAGAGTTACCACTTAAAAGTATCGAAGTTGCACAGGGAGTGAAAATAACGGAAGCTAAGCATCGTGTGCATCATATTGCTGCACATTTAAAAGTATAATATTATTATTGGAAAAGGGTTTATAGAATTTGATATTTCTTATGCTGTGCTTCGGGCAACATATTTCCCACCACACTTGGTTAGTTATAAGCTGATTCAGCGCGATGTCAACCCAGCCCCAACCAAAATAAAAAGACCATTATTTTTCCGTTTTTTGATCCGTCAATTATTTCTCGAGTTATAAGCGGCGAAAAACTGATGTTTTTAACCCTTTCGGAAAAGTGGGTGTGGTGCAACCTCTGACGTATAACGACTTCATCCAATCACAACTGAGCCCGCGAGGCTACTTCGTCTTATCGCAAAGGGGGGGACACAGCTGACTCTGCAAATCGGAGCAGTTACGACAGCATCTGTGTGAGCAGACCCTCCGAGAATCCCCCTCCACTCCCTCCCCTTCCCATACGAGCAGTCAAGGACGGGGGGGAAAGTGACGTCAATGTTATCACAGTAGCATTTTCGGTGGGCGTCACCTTTTGCTTATTTTAATTTTTGATTTATGAGTCAATGGTTGTGGCTAGAAGATTAATTTTTTCACTAAAATTCTTTTTTCTTTTCCATTGAACAATTTCGTGCAAAAAAATTGCGATTTCGGTTCCGAGTAAACGCCCCACTGTGGGCTGAAATCGGAAAAAGCTGGTCAAAAATCATATCTTCCCTATTTTTATAAATAGAACGACGAAATCTTCCCAACTATTTTGCTTTAGTCTTCTAAACATAAGTATGACAATATTTTGCCAAAAAAATGATCCGGGGCCTTTTTTTGAAACAAATTTGAGGAGACTGAAAAAAATCCAAAAATCGACTAAGCGTACCGCTGCAATACAGAGGGATTATTTTATTTTAATAAAATGTTTTAGATACAAAATAAGCCGTTTCAAATATATTTTAATTTTTTAAACATAATATTACACATTAAATATATTAAAATATTTTTTATAAACAATATCTATATATATAAAAATGAATGTATGTGTGTGTGTGTGTGTGTGTGTGTGTTTGTGTGTATGTCCTTTATGCATTACTACACCATTCATCGGATCGCCATGAAACTTTGGGAAGTTGTTGAGTACATTCCCGAAAAGAGGACTACGAAATCGATATTTTATTATCGATACTTTATCGATATAATATCGCTGAAGTATCGATAAATTGATACATTATTGATACAAAATTGAGGTGAAATTATTTAGTTTTTTAAAAGGAATGTATCGTTGCAATATCGATACTGTATCGAATGTATATAATGTGTTTGTCCTTTATGCATTACTACACCATTCATCGGATCGCCATGAAACTTTGGAAAGTTATTGAGTACGCCCCGCGAAGGTTTCTACAAAATCGATAATTCAATGTCGATACTGTATCGATATAATATCGATAAAATATGGATACATCGATACATTGTTGATACAAAATTGAGGTGAAATTATTTAGGTGTTTTTTATCAAAGTTTTATAAAGTTTCATTACAATATCGATACTGTATCGATACAATATTGATAGCTTCATGCATTACCACAACATTCATCCAATTTCCATGAAGCTTTGGTTAGTTGTTTTGTTCACTCCATGGAGGTTTGTATGTACAATATCGAGAATACAATATCGACACTGGAGACGGGATGTGAATCCCATTGAACTTGCAATTCATTGAAACACGTGCAACATATTCAAATCATCCGGCATGGGACAAATATTTCAGAAATGCCAACTTATTGCTTGGGATGAATGCACAATGGTGCACAAAGCATCGCTCGAGGTTCTGGATCGATCATTGCAAGATTTCCGTTGAATCCTGAGACCATTTGAGAACGCATTAATATTGCTTGCACGATATTTCAGGCAAACATTACCTGTAATTCCTCGATTGACACTAGCGGATGAAATAAATGCTTGCCTGAAATATTCTGCTTTGTGACGACATGTAAAGACGTTAAAATTATATACAAATATGCGTGTCCAGCTGCAAAACAATCGATCAGCTAAGATATATTGTGTACCCATAAGAATTGTGAAATTAAACATACTATAAACGTGCCCTTTCCATTTAACCAGATTGAGCCACAGCAACGCGTGGCCGGGTCAGCTAGTATAATATACAATATAACAATAAGGGTCAGCGATTGTATTGTTGTTACCTACACAAGATATAACTGTATAAGTATTTTAAATCTTGAAACATGATATAAAAAGTTACAAAATATATATTAAAATTGATATAACCCGAAAAATTAATTCATCAACCCATTACAGGTCTTTACCGGATTCCAAATCATCGCTGTCCTCATCCGTTGTTGGCTCCTCCATCATAAGCAAATATCGTGTTTCTTCCGAAACATTTCTTCTTACATTTTTAAATAAAACTTTCAGATATTAGGGGATCCCAAGTTAGGAGGAGCCTTTGGAAAAGATCCTCCATTTCAGCAAAACGGGAAAATTTTCTCGTATGGTGTGCTCGGTACCTTCTAATATCTTAATGCCGAGATTCCAAAGCTTCCTCCGACAGCTGGCCAATGGGAAGCACTGCTGCCTTTGCAATCGATGCTCCATGAAATAGTACCTTGTACACCGTGAGCGGATACCACGGATACAATTTCACATATAGGGAAGCGGTCTTTAAACAGTAATCGCTGAAAGTGCCGTAATTTATTTCAAGCCCAGAAGATAGTGCTTTCAAAATTGTGGCAAACCTTGCAATAAGTTCCTCGTTAATACCTAGTTCGGTAAAAAGAAAACAATATTCTCACGTAACCTACCACAAAAATTCTTAATGTGAATGCCAAATTTTGGAATTAACAAACAAAAAAGACATATCTTATAAGTTATTATTGGCTAACATACCTATAATTTCTGATGTAAGCTTGGGATTAGAAAAAAAAACGTCGGGCAGTGTTCCCATCATTAGTCGTCCCTTAACCAGGCTTTGGAACGTCAATTAAAAGCCCCATTTTTGTTTTAAACGAATCTTGAATCTTCTTTTCCCTTCTTTCCAATTCGGTTTTGCTTCCATTGGTAGCTTTGGTCTAAAAGGATGTCACGAAATTATGGTATGAACATGGGCGTAGCTAGGGGGGTCCCTGGGGGGGGCCGCCCCCCCCCCCCCAGAAGGCTCGTGGCCCCCCCCAGAAATTTTTGACGAATCGAAATTGTGGTGGCCACGCTTCACACAGCGCTGGCAACCGCTCGTCTGCGGCCGAGCCATAGCACGGCGGTGCGGTCCCTTTGGCCCCGTTCACACTACTACGTTAGAAAGCCAGTAACCCGTGCCTATATGCTAGTAACTTGAGTATCAAGTTCGTCCTATGAACACAGCTTGGAGAAACGCTGGTAAACTGATTTTATCAGCATTGAGTTACTAGGTTTGGCGCAGGCTACCTGAATTTGTGGCTCGTGTGAACGCAAGTTAATAAAGAAGGTTAAAAGTTCCCTTCTGGGGGGACCCCCCCCCCCCCCCCCACCAGAACTCCAGGGGGGGGGGGGGGGCTAGGGTCATTTAAACGGGGTTTTACAAATGGAAAAATTAAAAGATACGATCGAAAAACACGAAAAATCAGGATTTCATTCGGATTGTCATCAAAAGTATCTGGGGTACCAAATGGCTAACGCGTCTGGTACTGCACACGAGAGAGTCGTAAATCAGAGTAAAGAAGAGATTGAAGAGAAAAAACGTTACTTGACAGAAGTACCTGACATCATTTCGTATCTCAGTTGTCAAGGCATACCACTGAGAGAACATGACGAGAGCTCTGAATCTCGGAATAGGGGAAACTTTGTTGAATTGTGTAAGCTTTTTGCGAAGTATGATGACTTTTTTGCAAAACATTTTGAGCAGTGACTTAACTACTGCAGGCCAACGGTTCTGAACGAAATAATAGAAGTTTCAGCCGGTCTAACTCTTCAAGAAGTTGTAAAGGAAGTGCGCGAGTGTGGGTTTTATTCATTGATGGTTGATGAAGCCAAATGTTACAAAGAAGAACAGTTGTCAGTAGTTTTGAGGTACATACGTAAGAGGATTGGAGCCCATCGAAAGGTTTCTGGGTTTCTTAAATTGTTCCACAGCAAGAGATTCCGAGTCGCTAAGCCAAATGATTCAAGATTTTTTAACTAAATACAGCTTGGACGATATACCAATGATTGGACAATCATACGATGGTGCCAGCGTAATGTCAGGCAATAACTCAGGTCTCCAGGTGAAAATGAAAGAGTTACACCCACAGGCAATTTATATCCACTGCTTAGCTCACGAAGTAAATGTGGCCGCTGTCTGATGTCCAGTCAGCTTACATTTTCTTCAATACTCTTGAAGCCCTCCATATGCACTATTCACAACCTGGTAATCATGCCATCTTAGCAGAGATACAAAAGAAGCTAGGCATTAAGGGTGGGAAAGAAATGGGGAGCTTAAGTAGTACAAGATGGTGCGGCCGTTACACATATTGTAACGTTGTAATAAATAACTTCAACGCAATCAAAGAAGCCCTTGAGGAGGAAATCAACGCTGCACGAGATGGGGGTATGGTGGAGGCCATCGGTTTGTTGAGATCTATAGCACAACATGAATCCGTTGTTAATCTTTTCGTAATACATTCAGTTTTGTCGGTGACCAACGTGCTGAGTATTTGCAAGGCCCAGATGCGACGCTCGGGAGAGCAAGTTCATTTATTGCCAGCATTCAAACTACTTTCGCAGAGAGCAGAAATAATTTTGATGGTTTATGGGCCGAGATAGTAGAATTTGCGAACAGCAACGACATTTTGCTAGAGCCTGTGTCTGTCTCAAAGAAAAGAAGGCGGCAGCCGCCCGCAAAAATGAGCGTTTACTATGTTGAAACTACCGTAGGAAAAAGCCATCTGACCGACCTACCATCTGACACCAACCCCAACACTGGAGATAACTGGAAAATCAATGTGTACAACAGGGTTTTGGATAACGTTATTTCACATTTTCAGCACAGGTTTGAGTCCGTTCCCCTGGCAAAGGCAGCGGATGCCATTACCACGCCATTACACAGTTGAACTTGACCGAAGCTGAAGATTTCATTAACAATGGGGTCGTTTACCATACTTTTTTATTGCCGAATATGATAGAGTTTGTAAAATAAAAAGACACGTATTTTTCAGTTTTTTGATTCGTCAATTATTTCTCGAGTTATAGGCGGCGAAAAACTGATTTTTTTTAACCCTTTCGGAAAAGTGGGTGTGGTGCAACCTCTGACGTATATCGACTTCGTCCAATCACAACTGAGCCCGCGAAGATACGTTGCCTTATCGCAAAGGGGGGGACACAGCTGACTCTGCCAATCGGAGCAGTTACGACAGCATCTGTGCGAGCAGACCTTCCGAGAATCCTCCTCCACTTCCTCCCCCTCCTATAAGAGCAGTCAAGGACGGGAGGAAAATGACGTCAATGTTATCACATGCAGCTTTTTCGGTGGGCGTCACCTTTGGCTTATATTAATTTTTGATTTATGAGTGAATGGTTGTGGTTAGAAGATTAATTTTTTCACTAAATTTCTTTTCTCATTTCCATGTAACAATTGCGTGCACAAAATTACGATTTCGGTTCCGAGTAAAAGCCCCCATTACAATGAAATTTTGAATCTTGATACCCATTCCTTAAATGCCGAGGCAACAGTATTGAGAAATATATTTAAAAACAAGGAACTAGAGGTCAAACTTAAAAATGTCAGAGCAGAAATAAATGAAGATATCATGCCGAATTTTTACAGACTTCTCCAAGTAGCAATCGGGCTGCCCATCAGGGTGGATGTGAAAGAAGTTTTTCAGTCATGCGAAAAATCAAGTCGTGGGTTCGGTCTACAACCGGCCAATCAAGATTTTGAAATCCATCCATTCTTCACATCGAAAAAAACTTGTTAAAGAAAGGGTTCCCAGCACTACCATTAATTGAACATTTTTGCCAAAAAAAATAAATAAAATTCCTATCAACCAAAATTTCTGTTTCTTTTCTTTGTTTTCACTTACACAATTCAATACTCACTCACAACACTTCACAATTCACACAACACTTCAACACTTCACAATTAAATACTCACAACTTCAATTAATATTGAAGTTGTGAGTATTTAATTTATTAGCATATAACCATCCCAAAGTTTATTATGATCTCTCTGAAAATATGTGAATCCTCGTTGAAAATAAAAGCTATTTTATTTACCAACTCGGTGTGATCATTTTCTAGCCTACAAAAATCCCTTTCAGTATTTTACAAAAATGTCATCAGCAATTAGGCTTAATTTCAGTTCTGAGAAGGTTAAATTAAAAAACCTTTCCGGGGGAGAAACACCCCCTCTTGAAGTGGGGGTACCCCCCAGACCCTCCGGAGGGTGGGTGGTCCCATGCCCCCCCCCCAGCCAAATTCCCTGGCTACGCCCATGGGTATGAATATGCCTTAATGGAAAAAATGGTACACCATTTGAATATGTGAGTGTATGTAACCAAATTTTCTACTCACCCTCCATTTCTTTACTTTCAAGCGATAAGAGACTCGGAGTAGGCATTCAAAAAACCTAATAATGCGAGAGGCTATGTGGTTCAGCAGTTCTTGAAGGCTCACTTCACATTTTTCCCCCTACTGATATGCCCTCTGGGTATGCAGCATTCTTCTGAAATCTAATCCTTTCATAACTAGGATAAAGCTTGTTTCCAAATTTTTTTGGCAGTCTTGCGAAGTATTTTATATTGCAATTTTGTTAAATTGCAATCAACAAATAACGAAAGAGCCTCCTCTGGCGTCAACTCATTTTGAGGTGTAGACATTGACCTCCATTTTTTTAACATTCGTTGACCTCGGGTGGGGATTTTTGTAGTCATTTCAGTTATTATTTTCGCTGCCACTTCATTCCCTTTGGAGCGCAATGTCATGGATGTGGCCAGCGAAATGTCTGCTGCTGACGCTTTCTCTCTTAAATCTGCCACTTTTCTTCTTTTAGTTCTTTCACTAGACCTCTCAAAATCTTTTTTCGGCCTTCCTTTGCCGCTTAACTCAGAAGAACCTGAAACTAGAATGTAATAGCAATACTAAATTGCCTTGGAGTGAAATATAGCCAATGTTAACCAATGATTGGCACCAACCTGAGCTGGGATTTCCAAGAAGATATTTATACATATCCGCTGGGAACGGTATATCCTTCTCTAACCAACAACGAAATTTTTGTTTAAAGCTGTCGTTATTCCTATTACATTCATCCCATTTTTGAAGTATGAATTGAAAAAATTTGCGTTCATGACATTCGTCAAAATTTCTTTAATTTTTATGTATTTTCCTAGGTTAAACTTACTGTGAAGATATTGCAAAGCTAATTTTTATTTGGAATTCACCGAATTTCCACTTCCATTGAAAATCACAGCATGCATTTCTTATCGGATCACATTCGTGGGGTCCATTTTTTTCTAATCCGGAATGTCAATACTGTTAATCACTGGAGAAGGAAATCAAAATTAGAATAAAATTCCCTCCGTAATACACGCACAATAATAGAGAAATTTGTTAGGGAAACTTACCTTATTATCGATCCTTAGTATCCTCTAGTTCGGCCTCCACGTTGAAATTTCACGCTCTGGGGAAATTGAGCTTCAGAGAACTCTTGGTTTTCGGATTCCGTGGTACAAGCACTGAGATCCTTTCGCACTCACGACGAAAACCTGACTAATTTGCTCAGTAAAATCGTGAAAAAGAGAATTTTTTCAACCAATTGGAAACAAGCATTTGTAGGAAAACCCAAGCGATCTACTTCGTAGAATTCGCCCGCACGTGCCCAATAGAAGCGATCCGCAAAAGTGCAAAAACCCCTTTTCAGGGACGAGACAATAAAGCAATGAGCGGCATTTCCACAAACGAATATAAGGTAGGGTTATCGGACAAAGGGGATTACCGCTGTCGGCCGGGTAGTGACCGCGACCACTGCTGTACCTTTTCCTTATTCGAAGGTATGAGCTTCTGATAGTTAAAAGGCTCAGGAATGTGTGAAAAGCTATATATGTGAGTGCATAACGGAAAAAATTGGGTTTCCCAAAGATGAGAAAATATTCCCCTGCAGCCGCCCACTTCATGAGACAAGTTTCCGACTTGCCGGCGCACGCGTTGAACCTTGCAAATGTTGTCTTTCTAATTAAAATCGTAATGTGATAATGGAAAAAATGGAACAGTAAGGCTTACATAGAGTGCATAATGTATACTGGTGTGGAAAACACGAGTATTGTCTCATTTTTATTGAGTAATCCATAACTGTAACAAATTCTGAACGAATTTCCGCATCTCAGATCCGCGCCACGCGGTTGGACCTCTGGGTACATAACTTGATGGGAGTGGTGGGGGGGCACATTGGGGCAGGATTTTCCTTTTGAACATTTAAGTTGACACTTTTGTTTATAATTTGGTATAAATATTTTTGTCGCTAAAGACCGCTAACATAAAGTTTTTTCCTACTTTATGGTAAAAATACCGAAAATATAGCATATTTTAATTGTTTAATAAATTTTAAAAAATATAACAACAAAATCTAAATTTTCACTATAGTTGGTTTGCAACATACATATTATTATGATGGTATGCTTAAAAATTACGTGTCTCACATTAAAACGGAACAGTAGCAAAACTCTTCCCTCAGTTTTCACCAAAAAAATGGAAAGTAATTTTTGATCATTTTTTATGAATTTCACAGACGTCTGCTAGTCTAAAAAAATCACTTAGAAATAAAATTCTTTCAGTATTTTGGACAATGATTCTTGCATATTCAGGAAATATCATCGTTTTTTCCGAAATAAAAAGTGAAAAAAATCATTTTTGGCCAAGAATATTCGATTTCAGCCCACAGTGCGCCCCCATTTGTATTCCCTAAATCTATAATCAAGAAGTCGTGAAGACAATCTCTTCCATTAACCACTAACGGAATAGAACACTGACCCGTGACTGGAAGTGCATGGCCCGACGCACTTTTAACTGGAGTGAATTACGGATATGGATTTAATTCCGTAAATGGAAATCTATTTTGGTGAAGAATCGAAATCGCAGCGCCGGTATCGACAAGGAACCTACGAGTACGGCCAACGCCACCTAGAGGTGGCGTTGGTACGGCCAAGGATCGTTCCTTCCATAACGAGGCCGGCTTCAGGCGATACGGCTAAAATTAATTCGTCCCCGACCTTGCAGTCGGGGTTGACAAGTTTCCCTGTGCCGAAGGCGTTTTACTCGGGCAGTCAATCGGTCGGTGGCCGGATTTTCGGCATCGTCCACAGAGAAGGAATGGACATTGGACAATCCTTAGAAAGATGCGTTTCCTCGCCGCAATGAAAACAGGCCCGCGGTGCGGAGCGACAAAAGCGAGCAATATGTCCCGATTGACCGCACTGATAGCATCGGCGTGTAGAGTAAGGTGAACGGTTATCCCTGCGTGGTGCATGACGAGGATCGGCGGCAGAAGGATCCACTTGCGAGGCGAGGGCATTGACTTGTCCCATCTGTTGTTGGGAGGAATAGGCAACGAGATCCTTTGAATTAGGGATGGAAGAAAGCGGAAATGGGCGCTGGAGACCCAGAGAATCGGCTTGCTGATAGTGTTGGGGGTAAACGGCTGAGATGGTGCTAATGTCAGAGGCTCTACTCGCGTAATTTCTCATATTTGCTTCTTCAAGTAGTGCGAATTCCTCCGCTTCAAGTAGGCTCGTTGGGTTCCGCACTGCGACGAAACGGCCCACGTCTTCTCTTAGACCCAGCGTAAATTGTGCCAAGAGCCTATGCTCCATAATAATGCTCGTTGCTTGTGCCTGTGGATCCGGGAAAGTTTCCTTTAATTGACGGGCAATTTTGCGAAGCCTGGTGGAGAATTCGTTGACCGACTCAAGGGGACGTTGAATGCACGTGGAAAACATTCTCTCCAGGGAAATAGGTGGGACCTTCAGGGAAAATCTGCGTTTCAGAGAGGATGAAAAACTCTCAAAGCTAGATAAAATATGAGGATTAGCGTGAACATATTCGGCGGCCGAACCACTAAGTCTTAAACGAGCAATACATATGGTTTGCGTTTCCGTCCAGGCACTGAGATGACTAACCGTTTTGAGGCATTCTAGAAAATTGGAGACGGTGGTTTCATCGTCTCCGCTGAAATGGGGAATAAAGGCTGCGTTACTTCCTAACATGGTGGGTGGCTGGGCGGGAGCAGTATTTGGTGTTGCCGCGCTGGAGCCCGCAGAGGCATCGGAGGAAAGGACATTGACGGAGGGGGTGTCAACGGCTAAGCAAGGGAAAGCCGTAGGCTGTACAAAGTACGATTGGGATATGGGAGTATCGTAAAGGGACGAAAGAAAAGGATTTGAAGAAGCCATGACACACAGAAAATAAAAAACTTACACTAAACGCCATAAAACAATAAAATCAGAAATACATGCCGAGAACAATACGAAAAGCAGAGGACAAATAACTGAAAGTAGCAAAATAAATATTTCGCGCTGATATGAAGTGCAAAAACATGCTGACTTCCTTTTGCAATGAAAAATATGAAAAGAGCATATTTAATGTCCTCGAGTAACTATGTGATTAAATAGCATGAGCAAATTTAGCGTCATAATGACAAAAATTCCTTATTTTCACCTGACACCATTTAATGTCGTCGGGACATTAGGGGTAGAAATAACATACTGGTTGGCCTTAGAGGGGGCTTTATTGCTCATGCTCATTTGATATACAGAAATATCGGCACTTACATTAAACACGGCGGCGTCGGGTCTTTCCGTCTTCTCCTTATATACCCGATTTTTAGGTGCAGGGGGTGGCGAAATGGGGTGCATGGGTGGAAAAATGGGGGTGCAGCGGATGGAAATGGGTGAGCAGGGGGTGGTGAGAGCGGGTGGCAGGGAGTGGTGGAGGGGCAGAGGGTGGTGAAAGGGTGGCGACCTTCCCGGGTGTCAAAGGAGGATGGACGGCGTTGAGACACTGGCCCGTGGTCCAGAATGACCCATCCTGGCCGGTCGCTTCACTCCTTTGTCTCCCCGTCACCCAAGGAAAGCGGCCACTCCAACCTCGGAGTCCCGAAAGGGTTGGAGAGGGGTGGTGGCTCCCTAGGACGTCCAAGGGCGTGAGAACCTTACCGATGGCCGGCCCACGTGCGGCCAGGGGCGGCGCAGTCCGTCACACCGTTCACACGCTCTCTGGACGCCCCCGAAATATCCATACCACAGAAGCACAGTTTCCAGTACTCTCAGCGTCTCCAATTGGCTCCATCAAGTTAAATATAATGATCCATTGTGTGAACGCATTTAGTAGCGGTCATTAATATACTTCCCATCAGTCAGGAGGATCAGCATCAGGCAAACAATGTTTTTAAAAGTATGGAAATATTGAAGAATTAGCATTAAATGAGTATAATTAATGTTAAATGAGAAGAATAAACTAAAACTATGGTTGAATATTATGGACTATGTTTGAGAAAGACAGGCATTCGGCAGGAGTGATGAGAGTACTATAGAATTAAACAGTTGGTGGCGGCGAGGTAAAGTCTTCGCCTGCTAATCCTAGGGTCGCGGGTTCGAGTTCCACCTGGGCGAGTTTTTCTCCACACAGGGCATGGATGTTTGTCAAGCTCTGTTGGTTCAGCCCCTGGGAAACCTGATGACAGGCCAATGCCTATTGGGATCCCATGGGTATATGGACCAACAGAATAGTCCGGATGTAAACAAAAAAAAAGGATGGCAAAAATACTTGAGAATTAATAAGACCTGAAATAAAATCAAATATCAGCATCGAAAAGGCTGAAACATTATCAATAGTTTTAAGGGCGAGAAAATTACGAATCGCAATGGGGTCGTTTACCATATTTTTTTATTGCCGAATCTGATAGAGTTTGTAAAATAAAAGGACCCGTATTTTTCCGTTTTCTGATCCGACAATTATTTCCCGAGTTATAAGCGGCGAAAAACTAATGTTTTTAACCCTTTCGGAAAAGTGGGTGTGGTGCAACCACTGACGTATATCTACTTCGTCCAATCACAACTGAGCCCGCGAAGCTACTTCGCCTTATCGCAAAGGGGGGGACAGCTGACTCGGCCAATGGGAGCGATTTCGACAGCATCTGTGCGAGCAGACCTTCCGAGAACCCCCCTCCACTCCCTTCCCCCTCCCCTGAAAGCAGTCAAGGACGGGAGGAAAATGATGTCAATGTTATCACAGCAGCATTTTCGGTGGGCGTCACCTTTTGCTTATTTTAATTCTTGATTTATGAGTGAATGGTTGTGGTTAGAAGATTAATTTTTACACTAAATTTCTTTTTTCGTTTCCATCTAACGATTTCGTGTACAAAATTGCGATTTCGGTTCCGAGTAAACGCCCCCATTACGAATTACGAATGGCAATGGGCAGTAATGGTGGACAGTAGTGCGTCTGCGCGCGCGTGAACGATAATATTGAACATTTTTAAGGATTCGTACACAACCTAACTGCTGACAGTCTACTGCAGATGGATTGAGTAAATAATAATTTCAAAAACATTTTATGGTTAAACACACAACAAACGTTTTTTTCTTCTTTCACTCAGATCAATGGTATTACAATCCTGAAAATATGACCCATTGATTCCAATAATGAAAACGCCTAAAAGTTTAATATCTATAGCTATATATTAAATAGCTACTTTCATCAGCAAATTCGCGAATATTGAATAGTTTTATCGACCATGATGATGAAAATCCTTGTATTGTAAAAGTTTTGAAAACCAGTTATTCCGTTTCGTTCACAATTTTCGTTTTGTAGTTTTCAAGCATGCTTAGTTTAACGTGTTACTGGCATCCACAAATAGAAACAGCAATAAGACTTACTTTCTATTCAAGTAATATAAATATGGTAAAAAAAGAAAAATGTACATCAATGTTGAGAAATCATTTGAGTACGCGGTGTACCGCAATGTGATGCATGAAATTCATAAAGTGGAAATAAGCTCCATTTGTGCCTTGCAAAAATTAAAAGCTTTCACTATTAATTCTTAGCCTAAGGAAAAGAAACCTCTACTTTGAGCTTCCATTTCCAATGCCTGTTAACATTTAAATTCGGTTGTACTTACGTAAAATCTAGATCCCAAGAAACCATTGACTGAGTTATCAAATACCATTTTCTTATTACAGTTTCAAGAAGAAAACCTGGGAAATATGCTGATATTTTGCAACATTTTCCATTTGATCTATTTGAATAAGAAAGTAGATTCAAAGCAGGTTCAAATAGAACTTAACTTCGGACTTCAGGCAGCGTCCACTGCAGATGGTAATGAATGTGGTCATTTTAACTAGATTCCGTTCCAACTTTGAATCTGAATATATCTGTTTCATGAAAAAGTAGGTATTAAATATTCCATCTGTTCTTTTATGATCTAGTTTCAATATTCCTTATATCTTTTTATGTCAGTATGAATAGTTTTACGTCATTAAAAAGCTGGAAATACAGATGTTTTAGGCGTATAGATGGCTCAGCAACCCATGCTTTATCTACACACTACACCGTGATAGCAAACCAAAGCCAAAATGATAATACTACTCCATATGCCTCTTCGTCGTTTAGTTCTTATACACTGACAGTTAATAAGCGGTTAATTATTACCAACAAAGTTGAAATAATAAGTAATAGAAACTAGCACCCTGGCAAAAATAAGGGTAGGCCGAGGGTAGGAAAACGACATGACGGGCGGTACGCGGAAAGTAGTAGTACCCACGGCTTACCGTTGTGCTGTACCGTAACCGTACCAATTAAGAGCACTGTCTAATTAACACTCCTAATTCGAGGTTTTTTCCCCTGCCTTTGCTTTTGCATGGTTAATGGAATCACAGTTTATTTAGGATGATTTGTTCGGAAGCCCATAGGGGTAAATAGGGCTACTTTATTAAATTATAGATTTTGAACCTACGAGTAGATTTTCGGTAAGTAATACTATACTATACTATAAAAGGTTATTAAATGTAAGACATTATTTTTAGTTGAAGTAAATTAGCATGTAAATAGACACAGATAAAAAACTGCCATATTAAAATTGCAGATTAATTAAACTTATAGAAATTCTAGCTCAAAATAATACTAATTTCACGGTAATAAATTTTATTTCAAAGATAAGTCACCGAAGAAAAAGATGAAGACTACTAAGCAAAGGACAGAGCCTCTTATCCTATGTGAACAAATGAATGGACCGAATAAACTATGCCTCTGGATAAATTCTCTATGCTCCAAAAATATAATTTATCGCGTATATCAGTATAACATCATTACCAGAATTGGCCGCTTTCTGGTATCTATCATACTTTAAATTGCTTATCTAAAACGTGATTTCACGCAAGAAAGGAATTTCATAGCAAACATTCTTTCACAAGTAACAGAATGTCCTTTTCTATATCCTTATCCAAAAGGAAGAAAAACTGTTGGCAATTACTGACCATATTGAGAAAAAAGAAAGTCTTGAATCTCGAAAACTAATGGAAGATCTTTTAGGCCAACTGATAGAAAAATGTAGACAGGGAATCACTCTACTAGGAGCAAAGCCAACGAGAGATGGAACAAGAACTACCTTAGACTGGGAAAGGCTGAGCATGATCAGACGAGAACTGGTAATGAATTTTACTTAGATGGTAGCACATTTCCACACGGTTTAGCGTTAATTATGAATAGTGAGAATATCTAGCTGATCAATGAAAAATGAGTGGCTGAGCACTCAAAAATCAAATAGATGATTCCATTTTCAGGCCAAGTTTCATGCAGAATTGGACTAATTTCCAAAAATGTCAATGATTCAATAGTTTTCATTTATTCCATCAGAATTTTTAAAATTTAAATTCACCCTTCGGTGGATTCCTAAAGTGAGACCCATAAATACTGATGTAATGTCCATTCTGATGTTCTTCAAGCTCCTTTGGTTCCTTTTAAATCAAGTCGGCTAAAATTTTGACTTCCAGGAATTAATTACGTGCGTTTCTGCGGAAATAAAGAAAACTCTCGATCAAAAGCTTCTTGATGACGCCATTCTTGTCCTAGGTGGTTTTGTCGATAAAATGAATCGCCTTATGAAAGAGGTGAGCACACTTAAATGACATTTCTTAAACTTAAATTTCAGAAAACAAAAAATATAGAACGAAGTCGCCATATTAAACAGAAATAGATAGAGTACCAAAAAAAGTATCTGTGCTCAGTTACAAATACTTTTCTAAATTTGTCATCAGTTACAAGCACCGATTATTTTTTTTAATGTAACTAGTTACAGTTACAAATAGATTACTGCTACTTTTCAAAAATATTTTAGAAATGGGTCAAATATGTCACTGCTTGACAATCTATTGCATGTTGTTTATTAAATGCATTTATGATTTTAATACACAGCATTTAACACAAATATCGATATGCATATTACCAATAGTTTCCTGCTGAACAATATTATCAATGTAGAAGTAACTTTTCCGATGCCTTCAATGAATTTTTAGGCTATATTTTTCATATATAGATTTTCTTGTCTAAAAATTTTATGCAATATATTAAACAATCAATTTCTTGCAAGATTGCAAAAACTTATTGATGTTTACTGCACTTGTTACTCTTAATTTGCATATAGGTATTGGTAATTTTACTACATTATTAGTCGTAATATTAATTGTAATTAATGGAACATGAGTTATTCACTTACGTTTTGACTGATACATTGAGCTATGTTCTGGCACATACTCTGCAAATGTAAAAGTAAAAGAAAGTAACCTCAAGAACAATCAAAAACACTTAGCTCCAATGCAAGGTTTGCATATCATATGTTCGTGCTCGTGCCTTCAGTTAACTGAAAATAGGGTTCTAAATACCCAAAAAGAAATCTCTTTCAATGTCAGCCATGGCAATAAAAGATTCAGCAGGATGGAAGTATGTCGAGGTATAATTGCAACCAAGGAGGTTAAAATGTACTGCAAGAGGCAGTGTAGCTGATTTGGAATGCCAGCGGACATCTGGGTAGGTACGGTCAAACGGGCGTACTGCTCGCAATACTTGAACGGATAGGATTTTTTTTGAACGCGGTAAAATTAAGAGATGAATAATGGATTGCATTTTTGAAATCGTCAAAGAAACAGTTGAAAGTGCGCATACACGCAAACAACCGCCAAATATGTTGTTTAAATAGGATTAATTCGAACCAGTTTTAGTAAAAAAATTAACTCACATGGATTCAAATGCATTAAATACTTCCCTTAAATAGCATTAAAAACATTAAATAACGCCGCTACAATGAAATTTGGGCACTATTTTGTTGTCATTTATGTTTTAATACACATACAGTCCCAATAAGAGGCCATATAACCGCACTGTTTTGTTCGGAGGAGATTGTGACCAAATCTCCCAAAGCACACCCATTTTGGCTTCATTGACTCCCTTAAGCTAGCATGCGAATGCCATCTCCAGCAAATTAATGTATTTAGAATTCTAACCTTCTTGATTGCGACGAATGTTGAGAATCGAAAAATATCGAAACAACTTCCGGCTTCACTACCGATAGCATAGAGCTTAGGTCAGCTCTATGACCGATAGTACCGGAGCCATTGACCTCCAAAAGCAGGAGAGCATTTGCCAAAATTTTGCGAATTACAAAACAAGAATTTTCTTGTTCTTATTTTAATAACGATTACCATCAGGAAACCATGTCTAGATTACGAGTAATTGTTACACTTTTTTAATATAACGATAACATGTAAAATATACGAAATAAGTAATTTTTACCACTACCTTGGTTACTTTTGCTCAGTTATCTCTATCACTATTGAACAACGTAATTTTTTTTCAATCTCCAATCGAAATTACTGGCATTATTAGAATGGATCCGTGTGGTTTGATACAGAACGCTAAATATATTTGATGGCTAAAGAATCTTTTTCTTCCAGCCGCAAAGGCCATATCCAGATTTAATCATCTCAGTGGCTGTTGGTGAGAGGATAATGGCGCAAATGAGGTTTAGAATTGAGGACATAATGTTTTCTCAAGACCTAGAAACCAAAGGTGTAGACTGCGGAGTCATAAGAATGGTTATTTTCAAGGTACGTATAAAAATTAAATCCCCCTATATTGAAAATCGGTTATTGCATACCGCAACCAAGCAAGGATAAAGGACTAAGATAGGCCAGTTTTAACTATAGGGTGAAAGGTTTATGCCCACCATGCCAAAACGCTAGAGAAAATTCTTGGATTTTACCACCAAAATTGATGAAGATCCACGGTGGTCCACACAGTTTTTGCCCGAATGAATAATTGGGAGTAGGTACATTTTATTTGCCTTAAAAGTTTTCAACAGACAAAGACACCCAGTTATTTAGAGTTAACATCAGATAATAATATCACCGTACTATTCAAACAAATTCTACATCCACACGGAAAATAAATACGCTATACGCCATAAAAGTACTGACAGGAAAGAATTAATCTGTCTAGGGTGCTTCACAATTTCTGGAGAATCGATTATAAAAAGGGGAGAGCGCCAAAAGTCTACCCAATTACTTATCGAGAAACATGTCAAAGAAAGTATGTATATAAATCCTGTTGCATTTCATTTTTTACAAGAAAACACATTTTAAACATTAATTGCATAACTTTCCTTTAAAATGTGTAAGCCAGGTCTTGTCATCATGTTTTGTCCCTTTCTTTTAGTATCTTAGATTCTCGGCGAAGATGACATATTTACCTGTATATTTCTTCCCGCGTTCAAGCTTGCAAAGGTCGAGAAAAAAAGTCACAAATCCAAAAGCATCTAAAATGCCTGTTCAAAACCCTTTTAAACCATCTCCCCCATGAATCGACACCCATTGGTTAGTCCTATTCCACTCTCCTCCAATCAGTATTCAATTCCTATCTCTTTCTCTAAACAATTAAATAAGGAATATATACAGGTTACCTCATTGTAATTGAAACTTACATTAACCATTTAATTAAACATGACAACATTTTGACATTAAATTTTATATCGCTGAAATCAAATGGGAATCAAAGTGGAAAATTGTAATTAATTCTATCTCATTAAAAAATAATTTCTGCGTAATTTGTAAATACTACCCAACGCTTCAAGATTTTTTTTACATTAACCTATTGTTAGACTGCAAGGACCAATTTTGACTTCATTATGCAATAGTCGCCTTTATTAAAGGTTCTTTCAAAATAAACCTCAGCAAAGTTTACCACGATGGTAGAGAAAATAAATCGATAAAAAGATAAATTCAGTATAATGATAAGTATTCCTTAAAATATTATGGAAGGTAAATTGGAATTTTCCAAAAAATTTTACCGCAAAATTATTTCTAAACCTACATATGCTGAGAGCAACAGGAGATTGAGGGAAGAGGAGAAAATCGATCAAAAAGGGACTATCCCGCTGTGATGGCAGTCGAATTGTTCCTATGGGCAGGTTTTTTTTGGGAAAGCTCGGAAATATATTTGGAAGGACTTCCCAGTGGCTATACAGTCGCCGAGGAAGAAACAAGAGGCTTAAATTATGGTTTCTCAATGCCGCCTGTAAAAGAATTGCGGTACTACGAGGAGAAGGTAAGAATATAACAATTCCTTCATGCAATGATATTTGTTCTGATAGGATAAGTCGTTGAAGGAGCAACATTAAAACACTTTATATTGCAGAACTATCAACTCAGAGCGCATTTATTCCCAGGACGATTTCTCCCAGGTGCAGATGCCACAGGACTTTGCGATGCTTATGTGAAGATATACATTTGCAACAACACCCTTAAGACTCGAGTACGCAAGTTCCTTCGATTCATGAAATGAAATGACTTTTGTCCTTTTTTCCCACTATAACTAAATTCTCTCCATCGTCTTTCAGGTGCAGTATCAAACATTAAACCCTGTATGGGATCAAATGCTTCTTTTCAAAAATATAATTCTGTACGGGTCACCAAAAGACATAAAATGTACACCTCCTGCGATAGTGAATGAAGCGATGGATAAGGACAGCTTTGTAAGTAGATGCTTCCCTCCTTTCTCCCCGCATTAGGGTAAATGCTGCTAAATATGGCTGATAATATCTTTCTGGTTTTAGGTTATGCAAATAGAGACGTTTGAATAAAATAACTAATTATAATACTGAATACGTTCTGATTGATAATTTAGGGCATATTCAAAACTAAATAATTTATTAGAGTGAAATAATGTCGCGAGGCATTAATGACTTTTTGCTTGCTAACGAGATGGAATTTTGTTTGATGCAATATTCCTGCCGTGATTACCATTCTTGTGTGCCCCACCTGCTCTAATTGATGAGTACCAATTCCAAGCACATTTGATATAGTTACTATTCTAGTAAATACAGGGCAACCAAAGCTTTAGCTGGGACAAATATAAAATCAAAAAAGTAGCTCAGAAAAGAAAAGAAGAAGAGAACCACAGAAATGAAAACAGGTAGACAGAATATTAGTATATTCTCAAGTAGGTATTCAGTTTAAGCCGTTACAAACATTTTTCAACTGGAGAGCTTGAAACACAACAATGAATTTATCCAATGAGCCCATGGAATACGAGGAGATTATCTATTTGATTCTAGGTTCATGTTTCCAAAAATATTTTGAAGTATAATTTCAGTACAGTAGTGACAATAATCATTTATTACAGGGGAAAGAGGAATTCATGGGACGAGGGGTAGCAAGGCCAACTGTCAAACTTGTCAACGAAAGGCTTCAGGAAAACAGGGAAAGGATTCGACTGGAATGGATTGAGCTCTTCAACGCTGGAGAGTACACTGGAGAGGTGCTATCTGCCTTTGAGTTAGTCGAGGTCTGTAAAAACTACTCTTTGCTATAAATAGGTAAATCTATGGGATGACAACCAAGAAATCCAAAGTTCAGAATCCTAAATTTTAAAAATTTCAAGTCCAAGGTAGAACGGTGAAATACTAAGCAGAATTAAATATTGCTGATGGTTATCCACTCTGGGGTCTATGGCTCGTGACCATTCTCTCTTTGCTCTTCTCATTCGCTCTGGTGGAAGTTGATATTCTTTCCAGACTTGATAATCTCCCACAGCTTTATTTTACTCTCCTTCAAGTGACGAATTGGTCAACGAACTTGGATTTTTTAAATTATTAAGGCCACACCTAACCCTAATGTCCGTTGCCCCATTACCTATACTTTCTTCGGCTATAGTCGCTCGCATGTCTAAAACGAAACGCACCGTAGCTTTTTATTATTACGCAGGTATGGAGAAAAAGTGGGATCTTAAATTAAATGGATAATATGCTTTTGGTATCCAATAGATAAAGAAAGGATGCTGTATTGCCTTCTATCTCTTTGAATAAATAAAAAATGAGATAGATGAAACAGGACTCAAGAAGAAAAAACTACATATGCAAGGATGCAAAGCGAAAAATACCACAAATTCATGAACATAATAGTCATTATGTGAATTCTACCCATAGTAACAAGTTTGTAGCTTAACCCTTAATGAAAACCTCTACATTTTCATCGTTTACCCTTGCTTGCTAATCAGGATTAGCAAGGTCAACTGTCAAACTTGTCAACGAAAGGCTTCAGGAAAACAAAGAAAATATTCGACTGGAATGGATTGAGCTCTTCAACGCTGGAGAGGTGCTATCTGCCTATTATATTGTTATAATCTATTATATTGATTATTATTTCCTTATATTTATCATTTTCCTTAGTCAATACCCCTACCTTCACATGATCTCCTACCATCCAGGAGTCCCGATTTCATCCTTAACGCGTCAACCTAAATTTCTCTCGTCTTGTACACGCTTTGACACCCTAGTCCTACACGCTTTCCACCTAGTCCTCATTCATCATTCTCTCTACCTAGCTGACCCTAACCGTCCTCCATCATACCCATTTCTAAAACCGTCACACCTGTGTCCATCCTCTTTCCACAGAAGCCAAGTTTCCGAGAAACAAAGTGCTCCGTATCGGAGTTTTTTACTATCTTCCCGTCTGTATGCAGAGTGCCCTCATAGTCCCAATTCTTCGTGGCTGCTTTATCGATCTCTGCATCCTGCTTCGACCGATCCCACCACTACTAAAACCATTTTCATTCCCAAATGCACCCTAGAGAAGTGAGCTGTTTCACCTACTCTAGTAAATATTTATTGTAACCCTCCCATAGTAATAACGGTAACTCTTATAGCATAGTAAATTAATAGTAACTTTTCTACTTACACAGTATCTTCCCAAATTCACCATGGGCTATGTATTAATTAATTAGCGATTAATTAGAGGGAATTCCTTCGTAGATATTTCGTATATAAATACTGATTTTCGTGAATGAATAACCTACGATAAGATTTTGTTTGTGATTTATTCATGAAGAGCATATGTTAAAGTTGAAAACTAAACATTATATTCACTTACAGCTAACGCATGCAAAAGAAGACTTACCCTTTCCAAATGACCGTACACCAAGAGGCGAGCTATACCGCATTCCTCCTTACATCCGGCCTCCGATGTCACATTATATGTGAGTCAATACGTTTCTATACGTTTTATGTTCTAGTTATTATCAGAGCACGAGTTCCAATTACCTCACCAATTTGTGGCACCAAGTATGGGCAAATTTTTGTTTTACAACTACGTTGTTATCTTCTACTTTTTTGACCAGTAGACAAAAATTAATGTAAAAAAACGTTTTAATAGGCACTTTTTATGATGAAACGACATAATTTATTAGATTAAATATCAAATAGTACATTCAAAAGTATTTTCTTAATCTAGATAAGTTATTTTAACCATAATCGAAATACGTAACTGATGAGAATACTTTTAGCAACTAATGCTATTTAAAATGAAAATACTAGGATATATACGTAGGTACACACGGATAAAACGCAGAAAATCGTTTTTCTACATATTTTTCCGAAACGCTCCTGCTAGTAGGCAGACTGGTGCAAACCCATCGGAGAGGAGTGGTTACGATGATGATGAATCGTTTAATTCAGGTGGAATTTATGTAAACTTCTAAGTTTTTCAAGAGACCAAAAATTCGTTTCTTAATTAGCAATTAGCATTAAAATGCGAAAAATGACGTTAATTATAGAAGAACTTTGGAACTGCGACACGATTAAAGCAAAGCACATCACTCGGTTAAACTCCATTGTTTTTCGGTGTTAAATGCAGTGGAATTTTACAGTGTAGTGTTTTGTTTTAATAATTCGCAGAATGATCGATCAATCAATCTGTAGATTTTTAGATAGGGCAGAGAGCTTTTTTCACCCTCGATTCAAACGTCAGTGGAGTTCATACATCCAGAATATGGAGGAGTTATTTTTTTAAGCAACTCTTGTTTTGGTGTAGTTTTTGTACATAAAAACCCTCATTTTAAATTTTAGTAGGGGTGTTCATGGAAGCTTAACACGGCTTAATTCCCGGACCGCTCAGCCCAGAGCTGAACGTTCACAGCCGAACTCATAAAGTAACCTCAACATTTAAAATACAGCAAAGGTAATACCACATTAAAGAACTTTCTCTCCTTCCATTAGCTTGAAGGTACTCTTCTGGGGTCTTAGACGCTATGGAAAATCAAGATTGAATTTGAACACCAACCCATTAGTAACAGTTGAAGTTGGAGGTGTGACAGTGAAATCATCCTCGAAAGACAAAGGCGACGGAAACCTAAGCTCTTTTGCCACAGCAGAAGTGGTAAGCCATTAAACCGTCATATTCTGAATAAATCTCGGTATTTATACACAACATCCGTTTATCTGATGCCAATTACCACTGACTTCGGTTTCCCTATGGATGAAAGCATAATGATTGTTTAATTTATAAGTTGAAGACTACATTGTCTCATTTCTGCCAACTGCTTATAAAAAACTGTAATCTTGTCCGTTCATTCATCAGCCCTTAATATTAAGAGCGTATACCATGTGATCACAGTAAAGGTCAGAAATTGGAGTAGTTATTATGCTTGGACGCATAATACCTACTCCAATTTCTTTAAGGTTCATTCACGGCACGGTCATTTGATTGTAGACAGCCATTTTGGCATGCCGGATTGTTGCTTTTTGCCCTGCTACAATAAATGAAACTGAAATTAGTCTCTATTGATTGTCGTACAACAATTCTCTTCAGAATATGCCATCTCATACCTCGCCCTTGGGCTGAAATGGGAAAGGCTGGTCAAAATCCGAAAATTTTTTTTCCTTCAGATCGAATTCCTAAACTTGCCATGATCATTCTCCATTGATTACCGAATGCGAGCTTTAACGATATTTTTCAAATACGTAGGGTCAAAATCGGACGAATTCTGCTAAAGAACCTCCTTCAATTTACCTTAAAATTTCATAAATCAAGCTGATGTTATTTTATTTATCCTCTTTTTCGAAATTTCACTAATATTATTTGACTATGGGCATTTAGTTAATATGATAGATAAATTGGGCAAATTTTGGCAATTTATGTAATACGCATTTTTTGCTGGTTGTTCTGGCGTAGGAACTCCCACAGGATTTCAACTACTGCCCACCGGTTACGATCAAAGTTTGGGAGAAACGAAGCTTTGGCAGGCTAATCCTTCTCGGAAATCATATAGTGAAATTTGAGGAAAATTTAATTAAAATAGAAACTAACGATTCTACGTGGCCTACTCCCATTGCTGGAGAAATTGCTCCTAAACAAGGTATGTATTTGGTTTACAGACAGCAGTGGCTATAGGTGAATACAGAATTTTGGAATTACCTTTACAGATAGTTATGTTACATCAAAAATGAGAGGTAATTCCTTAAATGATCTGTGCGCCGGCTTTGAAGGTCGAAATTTTTATCATACTTCTTTATTTCCAATGTAGAGGTATAGAGGTTATCTTTTTGCAACGACGCGTGAAACTCACACATCCTCGTAGAGGGGCCAGTTCCTTTTTTTGTGCCGCCTATGGTATTCCTGAAAAAATCCAACACAGTTTGTGTTTAACTGGACATATCCGCAGGCCTCTCAACGTCACGAATTCAGGACCTCCAGTTAGCATGGTACTAGTCCAGTTAGTTGTCCAAAGCTCTGCACTCGGACTACTTCCTCGTCATATGTCCATCAACAGAAATTATCAGTTCACTCGAACAAACAAGCTAAAACTGTTTTTTTTTCAAATTACAGTAATTGTTTAAAGACCGTATGACACTATCGGTTGCGTTTACGTTTACGGTTTGTCGTTGCCAGTTAAGGTTATTGTAAGCACGATCTTAGGTTGTAAGCTATTCCAACCACACTGACCGTTATTCCCATCGGTCGGTTGTGCAACCGTAACCAATAGTCTTTCGCCTCATGGTCACGTACTGTTTATGTTTAAATTTTGGGGCGGTGCTGCCTTCAAATACCGTATAACTTTCTAAAAAGCAAGGTACAAATGAATTGAGTATAATTTATCTCGCGTCAATAAAATTTATGCTATTATAATTGATATCATTCCTTATCACATAATAATTTGCTCATTCCTTCACAAAAGATACGCAAATGGAGATAGCTAAATGCTGTTTCAATGGTGCTCTTAGGTTTTAAGGTTTTGGGAAGCAATGGAAATGGCAACAATCAAACTATCGCAAAATGTAAACACAAAAGCACGTGACCGCGAGGCGACACCCTATTGGCCGACCATCTGGAAATAGACGCACCCCTATCATCCAACCCCTGGGAGTTCGTGTGAGAGAGAAGTATTATGTGAATAGAAAGAGGTTAGGCGAACTGAGGATCGAGTGGAGAGTGCGTCAAATTGATCTTAGGAGTGTCCTTGATGGATCGTAATTAAAGCCGAATGAGACCTAGCTCCTATGAATCCTCCAAAAAAATTACCTCCGGGACTGGAATCCCTGGTGTTCTGCGCAATGGCCCGTCAAGCCAAAGGTCTGATTTCCAGCCCAGGGAGCCTTTTTTCTCAGGAAATTTTCAACACGCTTGCTAGAATTGCTGACTCATGATGACGAAATTCAGTTAATAATCCTTCACGGCAAATAAAAGCCATTCCCCGAAGCACCCATCATAAAAGAGGAATAATGCGTAACCAGCTACGAGGAATACCAGCCAAAATTCATTAAGAAATATCGTGAGCCAAAAATACAGCAATTGTTTTTCGGGAATATCATATTTTAATGATATTTCCTCCCAAAGCTACCTAATACTTCATGTCAACAAGCAACATCCAAATACTACCCGGCAAGCCCTTGCGGACTTGCCGGGTAGTATTTGGCCACCGGCAGGGTGTATTTACGCCACCAGCTGCAAGGGAGAAGATGAATGAAGTAGAACGAGAAGGAGAAATTAATTATTCAATAGGGTGGTGATGTAGTGGTATTGTGATCACGCATGGTGCATGGGAGAGCAATTCAGAGGACGTAATTAAGACACGTCAATTCTCGATACGATTGTTTCCAGAAGGCCAGTAACATGACTTAGAGCGCACCCGTTTAGATGACACCACTCACTTAACCAAACCGATCACGATACTTTTATCGGTCATCCGTCATGCCTAAAATCTCTCTAATCCGCTTACTTCACAACAAAAAGCTCTACTCTTTCTGCTCGTCCTCCGCTGCCCCACTTCGTGACGGCAGTGCGCAAAAGGGTACCTACTATATCAACATCTACATTTCTACCTACGTATGTCTTCAATACAGAGCGAAGAAACCTACGTAGTGTCAATAAATATTGAACCAGTGCACAAGAATTTACAACGGATTGTTTCCTTTCGCAATTAATATAACCACAGCTCATCCGATAACTTTTCCATACTACCTTCATCTTTTGTCCCCTCAGGTATTTTCCACCAAGAATCATGTATGTATATATACCTTTTCGTGTTTCTATGTTTCCGTCATCTGTCTGCTTTGCTTTGTACATATATATACATACGAAGATAGCGATGTTTTCCTTTGGGCTGAGAAAGACAGCAACGATTGTCGAAAGCTCCCATTTTCTATACGCTTGTGAGTGTTCCTTTTTTGTGTTTCCTGTTTTTTTTACTTCGTCGCAACTAGTGACTATTATACTTGTTATACACATTACGTGATTTCATGAATTTATTTATTTATTTGTGAGTGTGTATAGATATATAGATACATTGGATAGTTTTCTTTGGAAAATTAACTCCAGCGAATACCGATAACTATTAGTGGTGATTTCCATTTTCTTCTAATTTCACTCTGTAATGACTCATTCTAGAGGCATGTATTTTTTATTAATTTGATGAGGAGGTCTATGATCGCTCTGTCTCGGATTACAATTGATACATGACGTGCAACTGTTTCAGAATCACGTGAGATCAACGATGAGAGTTCCGATGAAGATATCGATGACGCCAAAGAGCCCCTCCTAAAAAGTAACAAGGCAAGATTTAAAAACGTAAGTAATCGTGGAAAAACATCGTCAACAACATTTATAACATTTTAATATTTTTATTCCTTGTTTTTACTACATTGGTCGCTTTACGTTTACGACATTGTGCCCTTAATCCAACATTGATAGTGACAATCGATGAATGACGTTCAGAATGCAATCGACGTGTTCCTTGGCGCTACGCCATTGTCCTTTATCCTTGTAAGTGGATTTCTGCCTGATATGGGTCGTCTACAAAGCGTATATTAATAAGCCCAGTACGCATATATCAAAGCGAAAATTTCAGCTTTTGCCATTGTTATTCCGAGCCATGAAACAGTGTAACTTATCTAAGCTCTACCTTTCCAAAATAGAACTATGCACCCATAGAAAACTAATAATCATAAATCTTGGGACAAGTTCATATCATAAAAATGCCATTAACTGCGAAACCAATAACTTAGCAAAGGAAAAATTAAACCCTTAAACGGCGGTAAAATAGTTTATTCAGTGGAAATTTTGCAGTTATGGACATTTGCACTGCATGCTTTTAACATCAGCTTAATCTTTATGAGAGTGAGAGTACCTTAATGCCGGCAACATTTTTATTCCTTGTTTTTACTACATTGGTCGCTCTACGTTTACGACATTAAGCCCTTGATTCGACAAACGCTTAGCTAACTGCGTTATAAGTGATGCAGAGTCGCTAAATCAATATTTGGAAGTAATTACTATCAAATAACTCTCCACAATGAAATGATATGCCGCACATCAAATGATATTCCGAGTGACATGACTGTTTGGAGAAAAAAATATTTCAAGACTTCGTTTTTATTATTCAGTTTTTAGCAAGAATTTGAAAATATTTTTCCTGACATTTATTTTTCAGCATCAAATTAGTATTTGGTTAATGGTAGTTTTCTGGGGGGCAGACCAGGTAGTCGGTCATTAGCGAGGGTCTCTGCTCGCGATCGTCCTAATCCGGACCCTCGCTCGGCTTCGACCCTCATCAGCGACCGGACTCTCGCGGCATGGGGCCGCGCGGAAGAAACTGACCGCGTGCAATACGATGTTAAAAGTTATTAACTATTTGAATGAGCAACAATTTATTACCGCCATTGTATCACACGTTCTAAGAGAATTACGGGCGTCTTTTGATCGACCTTCTACGGTAAAAATTAACGTTTTCCATGCATCCTTCAGAAATGTGCCGTTTACACTTGGCAACGTTGCATTTTCTGGAGGTTAAACGCGGTGGTTTTAAACAGCTAAGACCGTTGATAGAGGGAGATCTTGATGGAATAATGTAATAATAACTGTTGAAACATAAGTTTTAACATGTTAAAGCAGTTTAATACATTTAAACTGTTGAGTGCTTGAAATACATTAAAGTTATTGCCTGGAAGATGCCCTATTTGTTATCTACATCTATACGATACCCTGCAAGCCACTAAGAAGGTGTTTGGCAGGGGGTGATGATCAGCAAGCATGCACTTTAAACAAGCAAACATAATACTATAGGGTCTCAGGTAACTATATTGTTAGTATTTACATACTATATTAATTTTGTAGCATGTCAGTCAGTCATTCAGTATCCGTTTTGTTTTGCTCTTTATCAAGTTTTGAGGAAAAAGAGCGAGGTTTGGTGCGTTGAGTGTGGATTCTATGTCTGTATGATTTGGTAGTAGTTTTGGATTTTTAGCAGTTTGTGGTGCAGAAAAAATGCAAAAAACATAATGTTTGAGAGTGGGAGACAGCATACAATGAAAATATTGTGTAGAAAAGAGTACAAAAATAATCAGAGTGGGACACATTTCTCTATTTATAAAATAGCAATTTCCTTCTCTCTGCATACGAAATGCTTATGAGAAGTGCCCGAATGGCAGGCAGCAGGTCTGCATAATAATAAGGGATTGGATGTTAATACATGCATCTTTCACTACCGACTAGTCTAAAATATTTCCCCTACCTATCCCTTTGCTATGCTGCTTATTGTGCTCCCTTACAGTTTGGGGGAAATATGACATTTTGAATCTATCGGTGCGACCATTTATCTCTCTTACGTTATTTATCTGGTTTAATCTAATCACGCTGGTGTTTTTAATACATGCCTAACATTTTGATCTACATCTATATCCACACAATACTCTGTAAGCCACCGCGAGGGTGTATGGCAGGGGATGAATATCACAAAGCATGCACTACCGTCATGCAAACAAGCAACTATAGGGTCTCATGCAACTAGATTGTTGGTATCTATAGTATTTAAGGGATTAATACATGCATCATGCACTACAACTAATCTACAATATTTCACCTACCTATCCCTTTACTATGCTGCCTATTCTGTTCTCTTATAGTACGTGGGAAAATGCCAATTTAAATCTATCAGTACGACAATCTATCTCTCTCATCTTATTTATCTGGTCGAATCTACGATAATACGCTGGAGTTCTTAATATGTGCCTAACATCTTCAGTAAAGCTATCCGATTGAAATTTCTCTAATAGAATTAATCTGTACTTAAACCTACGGTCTGATAATGATTCCCACCCTAATTCTTTTATTATTTCTGAAACGCTACTCAACCTATCGTAACACCTTTTCACGAACCTAGCTTCTCTACGCTGCACACTGTCTAGTTCTCTCATCAAACCTAATTCATTAGGATCCCATTCACTGGCTGCATACTCAAGGTGGGGCCTAACTATTGAATAGTAACATCGCCCTTTTGTCTTCTCATCACATTTCCCAAGTACTCTTTTCATAAATCCTAGCTTTCTCTTTGCTCGGCCGTACCTGGATGTGTCTTCCCCACGATAAATCTCTAGTGATTGTTACACCTAAATACCTAATGATTTCAACGCTCTTGATCTTTGTGTTACTAATTCTATAGGATAGTCTATCGAATTACTCCTCCTCCAAAAATTGATAGCTACACACATTTTAAGGTTAAGTTCTAACTGCAATTTGTCGCACCACTCTTGAATTGCATCTAAATCGTTGCTAAGCGATTTCCTGTCTTAATCTTTTGATATACCTCTATACACTACCGCATCGTCTGAAAGAAGTCTAAGGTTACTACTATCTATGGTACTCAAATCGTTTATGTATAAAAGAAATAAAAGCGGACCTACTAAGCTACCCTGGGGGCCCTGGGGAACTCCCGACGTGGCTTTGATTGTGTCCGACATGATACCATCTGTGACAACCCTCTGCTCTCGCCCACTTAAGAATTCTTTTACCCAACATACAACGTCTTTATTTATACCAAAACTCTAATTTCAAGATTAATTTATCACGAGGAACTTTATCGAATGCCTTTTTAAAATCTAAAAATATCGAATCAACTCCAGTACTGTTCTCGCCGTGGACTAAAATATCATGTACGAGTAAAACTTATTGTGTCTCGCAAGATCTACCTTTCCGGAACCCACGATAGCTTTTTATGAGCAATATCTGACTATCCAAATGCCCCATGATTGAACTGACTACAATGTGCTCAAGTTCCCAACAAGAGATTGACGTGAGTGAAATGGGTCTGTAGTTACTATGTTCTTCCCTATCACAGCTTTTAAAAATAGCTGTCATGTTAGCTACTTTCCAATCCTTGGGTACTGCGTGGTTCTTTAGTGTTCTACTGAATATTATTTCTAGATAGGGGGCTATTTCAGGAGCTTATGTTTTATATACTCTGGAAGGAATTAGATCGGGACCTGGTGATTTGTTTTTACTAATGTTTTTTAACTGCTACTCTATTCCGCGACATGAAATAACTATTTCGGGCATTGCTCACAGAATGTGTTCGGCGGTGGTTCCACTGCTTTGTGTGACGATGATTTGAATACACTTTGGAAGAAGGTGTTTAAAGTATTGGCTTTTTCTACACTGCTGGTGACTCTGATTCCTTTATCGTTTTTAAGCGTGTGTACCTACTGTGGACCTATTTCCTTGAAGTTCTCATCTCACATATGACCAAAACGCTTTAGAATTGCTTTCTAAATATTCTCCTAACATCTTGCTCTTGAAGTACGATGACGCTTGCCACCATGCTTTCCTTACTAATGCTTCCATTTGTTATAGTTTTGAACTAACTCTTTTTTTTCCTCTACCGAGAGTCCCTGTATTGCAATCTTAATGCTAGCGTGGCATACCCTTTGTCCCTTTAATGATTTCATATCATCCGTGTTATACCACTTTGGCACTGTATACTTCTCAATTCGGTTGGTGTGTACTCTTTGACACCTTTACGGGCGACCTCAGGAAATTCTCTCCACGAATCTTCTGTTCTAATTCTGTGTTTCGTCGCTAAATACATTAAGCAATTCTTTTACCTCTTCTTCCCTCGTTATTTCAGTAATTTCAGGTTATACAGTAGATATACTACTACATAACATCCTGTGAGCCACAAGGAGTATGTGTGGTAGGGGTGTGAAAGGTGTGTATGGGGTGTGAATTCACCCCCTGTCATACACTTTTATGGTGGCTTGCAGAGTTGCTTGTTTGCATGTTAGTAGTGCATGCTTGGTGATCTTCACCCCCTGCCACACACCCTCGCGGTGGCTGGCAGGGTATCGTGTAGATGTATTATGTAGATGAGGATGTGTACTCCATGGCAACAAGTTTGATATAACAGTCACGTTTCACTATGACGCTACGACTATCTCGGGGCGGCAAGCGTCCTTTGAAATAACAAGCATGCATACAAGTTGGCGGAAAGGTACCTACCCTGATAGCAATGTAATGACACCGAAGGCGCCTCCAGTGGACAAGGGAAAGGAGAGAGGGCTAGTTTTTGCAGAAGAGAGACAGTGGGGAGTCCGCTTTCCGCGATCGCTTCCTTCCCTTCCCATTAACCCCCCGCTGTCCCCTTCCTACCACTCAACGCCTACCTGTCTATGAATGTCGAGAAACTACCATATCTCCGTGCACACTAGAGCATATACCAAATGCGGACTGACAACTGACAAGTTGCATCCTTGGCATTTCAAAAAGGATTTCATTGATGATGTTAAAAAGGCGTTTTCTAAAATCTCTAATCGAATTGGCATCTATATTATTATTACATCTACATCTACATAATACCCTGCAAGCCACCATAAAGGTGTGTGGCACGGGGTGAATTCTCACCAAACATGCACAACATATGCATAAAAAAGTATTAGTATTTACATTCTTATCTAAACTGCACTATTTAAAAAAAGATAAAAATAGCAAAGCATAGGTACATGCAAAAACATGCTGTTAGTAGGGGAAGCTTCAAGTATTTATACCAACATGCAGCTACCAATGTTATCCATTGCTACACTCGTACTGGATATATTTACCGCTATTCATATCCCTAATTGTACGAGGAAAAAAGGACATTTTTAATCTGTCAGTTCGGCTCAGTTCAGACTATCCTCGAGGATGTGTTGCAATAGATGAGTTTTCTCCGCACATGGGCAAAGTACAAATACTAAAGGAGGTGAATTATGTCTTCCTTATTTGGAACCCGAAGAAAAACCGATTATTAAAAAATTAATTAAAATATCAGAGGAGATGAGCTGGATTTCTGAACATTTGGTAATCTAAATGTACACGATACCCTGCAAGCCACCGGGAGGATGTGTGGCAAGGGGTGAAATCACCAATCATGCACTGTAAACATGCAAACATGCTACTATAGGGTCTCAGGCAACTAGATTATTAGTATCTACATAGTAATAGGGATTGGTTGTTAATACCTGCATCATGCACTACATGACTAGAAAACTACTCGAAAATATTTCCCCTAACTATTCCGTTGCTATGCTGACTATTCTGTTCTCGTATACCTCCTGCCACACATCCTAGTGGTGGCTCGCAGGGTATTACGTAGATGTAGATAACAAATCCCTTATAGTTTGAGGGAAGAATGGGATTTTGAATCTATCAGTACGAGTAAAACATGCACTACTGGCAAACAACTAAGAGCTGCTGGGATACAACTACATGGAAACATCTATCCGACAATCTATCTCTCTCACCTTGTTTATCTCATCAATACCATCTCAGATCTTCTTATATATATATTTTACTCCCGACGTAATATATTAATCATCATCATCATCTTCGGCAAACAATCCTAGGATTGGTTTGACACACCCCTCCACTCGATTCTTCTATCGGCCAACCTCCTCATATTAATTTAATTCCTCTCTTTCACATACCTTACTGTTCAATATATCTCATACGTGGCCTTCATTTGCCACTCACTATTCCCAAGACAATTGTCTTCATCTGGCCATCGTGTCTTAAGATTCCTTTCAGAATTCAAATTCAGCTTGTAATTCTTTTCAGAATTCCAAGCGAAATTGAAGCATTGAATTGCTATCCACGTTATCAAAATGATTCTCGAATTCCACAAATGCAAATAACCTCTGTTCGTTCCTCTCCAATCTCTTCTCTTTAAGCAGGCTAAGAGCGCTTCTCAAGGCAATTCAGAGCTTCGTGAAGGCAGCTGTGTAAAAATGTTGAGAGAGTGTTGAGGAGTTACTCCAGATTAAAAGAATTAGGGTACATTCACGACACTATTAATCTTTCCCTACAACTCGTGAAGCCCGGGGATAAGGAAACGCAACTCAGTGCATTGAAAACCATCTGGTCCACCATCAAGTAGGATATGAGAAGAAGAGTCGTGAGGTATTATAAAAAGATATTCGATAAAGTTCCTCATAACGAATTAATCTTGATGTTAGAGAGTATCGGTAAAAATAAAGACGTTGTGTGGTGTGTAAAAGAATTCTTAAGTGGGCGAGAGAAGAAGGTTTATTATACGTAGATGGTATAATGTCGGACACAATCAGAGTCACATCGGAAGTACCCTATGTGGTGTAATAGGCCCGCTTCTAGTTTTTTTATACATAAACAATCTGGGTACCGTAGTTAGTGGTAAGCTTAGACTTTTTGCAGACTAGGCGGTAGTTCATAGGGGTTTAACAAAATCAGATAGAGAATCACTTATCAAGGATTTAGATGCATACCAAGAGTGGTGCGACAAATGGCAGTTAGAAATTAGCCTTAAAAAGTGTGTCTTTATTTCATTTTTGAAGAGGAATAATTCGATAGAGCGATACTATAGCGTTAGTGACTCAAAAAACGTAAGCATTGAAGCCATAAGTAGGATCTTAGGTGTAACAATCCCTAAAGATTTATCGTGGGGAAGACACATATGCCGCCGAGACAAGAGAAAGCTAGGATTTATAAAAAGATTACTTGGAAACTGATGAGAAGACAAAAAGGCGATGTTATTTTTCACTAGTCAGGCCCCACATCAGATATGTAGCTAGTGTATGGTATCCGAATGAAATAGGTTTGATTAGAGAGCTAGAAAGTGTTCAGCGTAGAGCAGCTAGGTTCGTTAAAAGGTGTTACGATAGATTTTGGAGCGTTTTATAATTAGTAGAAAAATTAGGGTGGGAATCATTATCAGAGAGTAAGTTAAAGTTCAGTTTAAATCTATTTGAGAAATTGTAATCGGATGGCTTTAGTGAAGATGTTAAGCATATATTAAAAAACCAGCGTATTATGCTAGATTAAACCAGATAAATAACGTAAGAGAGATTGGTTGTCGCACCGACAGACTCAACATATCATTTTTCCACCGTACTGTAAGAGAACACATTAAGCAGCATAGCAAAGGGATAGGTAGGTGAGATATTGCTAGAGTAGTCTGCAATGCATGCTGCACGTATTGACAGTACAAACCCATTCATGGTAGGTAAATGCAGACAAAAATACGTAGATAAGTGTAATTGTAACCAATTTACCAGTGTAGATACTAACAATATCGATATTGTCTATTGGCTAGATCTATTGTCTAGCATTCTTCCATGTAACAGCCTAGTTGCGCGAGAGTTAATGGTAGGGACTAGAAGATCACAGTAGAAACAATATTTCCTCTCATGTAAAATTTATATTTGAACGTCTCGGATGTGATTTTCCATGATTTGTTGTTCATTTCGTTCCGTGAAAATATGCTAAAATAAACTCTTAACAAATTCAGAGTTACAAACGTTATCGAAGGCTCAAAAACGTCAACATTTACGCGACCGAGAGTTCACGGAGATTCGCAATTGTTACAAGTCAATCCTTGGGAGTTGATAATGGCGTAAGAAACTTTAAATAAGTTCGAAAAAGTATCATACTATTTTTAATAATTTCATTCACTGTTGAACTTAGCAGAATGGATGAATGTCTCGATAAATAACATATAAAACATTACAAATAGGGCATCTTCCAGGCAATAACTTTAATGTATTTCAAGCACTCAACAGCTTAAATGTATTAAACTGCTTTAACATGTTAAAACTTATGTTTCAACAGTTATTATTACATTATTCCATCAAGATCTCCCTCTATCAACGGTCTTAGCTGTTTAAAACCACCGCGTTTAACCTCCAGAAAATGCAACGTTGCCAAGTGTAAACGGCATATTTCTGAAGGATGCATGGAAAACGTTAATTTTTACCGTAGAAGGTCGATCAAAAGACGCCCGTAATTCTCTTAGAACGTGTGATACAATGGCGGTAATAAATTGTTGCTCATTCAAATAGTTAATAACTTTTAACATCGTATTGCACGCGGTCAGTTTCTTCCGCGCGGCCCCATGCCGCGAGAGTCCGGTCGCTGATGAGGGTCGAAGCCGAGCGAGGGTCCGGATTAGGACGATCGCGAGCAGAGACCCTCGCTAATGACCGACTACCTGGTCTGCCCCCCAGAAAACTACCATTAACCTAGTATTTTACTTCCAGATACACGTATGAACATTCACAAACCACATACAGGTTGTGATACTGTAACAAAATGTAACAGGCGCTACAAAAACAACGGTTGGATACAGCGAATTAGCTCAGATGAGTAATGCCTTGCACACTAATCTTTCAGCTTCACTTGAGAGGATTGTTGTTGACTAACCAAGCAAGGAAGATAGAAACCCCTATTTCTGATGATACAACGAATTATGACTGGTGGACAAAATACCACGACACATTATCGGTAGGTATATTAAGTATATCCTCACTTATGTTAAAGCCTAAAAAATTAACTAGTTTCGATTTAAATAAAAGTGAAATTAATTCGAGGTTTTTGTCTGCGTGGACCGTATTACGGTGCAGAAAATATTGTAGGCCCTCTGCTCAACTTTGCGGACATATCCCACACTGAAGCCTATATATGGGACATATATGGGAAATATATGTAACATATATGGACTTCAGTGTGGTATTGTTCGTTAAGTAATGGGCCATTTCACTTCAGTGAAGTTCGTGGCGTACACTCATTACTTTAGGTACTATGAATTTGGTAATGAAAAAGAACGGAATAAGCAAATTAAAAATCAGATAACTAATATTTAAGGATCATAAGTGTACAGTAATAATAACTGTTTATGTGACTAAGGGACTCATTCATTCATTGAGAAAATAGTGATAAGATGATCATAAATATATATAGAGGCAAATATCAAATACATATATGTATTTGATATTTGCCTCTCACCCGGGATATACATGTGTATTCCCGCAACTATCCCGCTGCTCCATAATGTGTAGAGATAAATCTGCAAGGAAAAACGCCCTTGCAGAGTTAGAAACTATTGTGACATGCATAATAATCGTGCAAAAAATGTAAATGGATGGCATACGGTGTGAAACAATACTTCCTGCACAGCGATCTTCAGCGTTGAACATTTGAAGAAACCATTACATCGATGTAAAAATTTATTAAAAATTTATATAGTATAGTAAAACTTTACTTCACGAAATCACATGCACAACTTACATAAAAAAAGGGAATACGTTTAGGTCTCCTAACAGATGTTATAAATGCTCACTTAACATTGCGAAACTTATACCAACATAAATACGAATCATCTTCATCGTCAACTTAAGATTGGCTTTTTGCATCTTTCCCTCCTATTCCATTACCTGAGCTTTCTATATATGTAAACAAAGATCTTACCTCTCATTATTTATTCCGCATATCCCATTGGTACTTTCCTGTCCTCTCCAATTACTTTTCCTTAAAGGCTCAATTCGTGAATACGTCACATCTCAATGGCGTCTGCTAAGGCTGTTACTTCTTCTCAGGCTTTTCAAAAGATTCCATCCTTCTTCCACTAATTTCCACTTTCCTTCATCGAAGTACCTCCGCTTTTTCTGTTGATGTAGAAAAAGCTTATGACCCCCAAATGTGTCACATTTCTCTACCTTATTGTTGAGTGTACGAATGTATACATTTTGGTGAAGGATCATCAATATCATTCCTATTGAGCCCATGAGATAGATCATTTGGTTAAACTTCATCACTGTCTTCTCACCAACATTTTAATGAGCTAAGGATCAAAATTTTTTATTCCTGGAGTCTTATATCTCAACCCTGAGTGCTGAGCTGAATTCCGATAACATTGTCCCCTTCAGCGTTAATATTCTCCTCGAGTTTTTAAACTACATATTGGCCACCATTAATGTATTCTGGTAAAAAATATAAACTCCTATTTCGTCAGTTTTTTAATGAGGTCAATATATTATGCATAAACGACACTATTCTTGGGAAAGGATCATAATCACTAATATTTTGAAATTTGTAAATGGAAGCCATGAATAGACCCAAGAAAAACTTGATATCCGGTTGTAATACATTTCATTATGAATTTAAAACGTTTAAAAGCGGCCCATAAAAAGTCTGAGAATAAAACTCTTTATAAGTATTAGCAATTTCATTACTGCTTCATTAGGAGAAAAAATTGCAATAATGAATAATGATGACGTTGACTGCTGTAGCCAGCTTGGCGACGCAAAGGTCGCAGGTTCGAATCCCACCTCTGGTATGGGTGTTGTGTGTGTCTTACGATTAAACTTAGTATTATGCCAGGCTAGACGATGCGATATAACATTAGAATGTAGGGAACTGAAAAAACCTAACGCTACTACAACCATAATGATAATGTAAACTGCTAAAAGAAAATAAAAACATGAGCATATGACTAGGGTACACACCGGACCTCAAACTGTATCATCTGTAAGAGGTGTTACTAAAACAGCAGTTTACATTTTTACCTTTATGGTCAACTCAATACAAAGATTAATCGCCTTTAAACTCTCCTGATACTAGGGTATAAAATGAACGACGAACTATCCAATACTTAAACTTATTAAAATATTCTTGCTGGATTGTATTTACAATACCATTCGAGCTAAACTTTCAGCTAAGAAGGACTTCATTCGATCTTCTTTTTCAGCTGCAGGAACTCAAAGCCCGAGAAAGATGTGAAGACAACAAGCCCTGTTTTGCGCGATGCGATGAGTTCACGCTCGAAGCTGGAGAAGAGGTGCAGCCCGATTCAGAGGAGGGCCTTAGGGAAAACACGCAGAAATATGATGAAAAAGATAAAAGCTACAATAAACATCTTCACCAGTTTATCAGAAAAGTTATTAATGTGATGAAGGTTATAAGAGTAAAAGACCATGTAGCAAAAAGAAATCCCACGGCAAAGAATTCGATGAAGAGTAAAGTTAATAAAACGTTGGCGGAAAAGAAGCATGCAGCAGCTTCACTTGTGATATATCCAAATGAATTGGAGAAACAACCAGACTTCAGGGGATTTGAGGATTGGGTGGATAGCTTCGTGATACTGCACGGGAAGAAGCGTAAACATGAATCTTCAGAGAAGAGAATAGTGGGAAAATTCAAGGTATGTATTGGCATACCTGTCTTTGTCTCGATATAGAATTCAATAATATAGGTGCTAAAAAGTTTTACGTGCGTAATTCCCACTATACAATTTCAACAAAAGTAAATGCTATATCTGATAAGCTAGCAAGTCTATTTCATGAGAATAGCCTGTTTTGCAAGCCGACGCCTACATGAGATGATTTAATCGAAATTTTACTGACTGGCGATGAGTAACTACAAGTAATTTAAAAGGTAGGAGAGGTAAAATTTGGGAGCAACAGTTTACTCCAAGAATATAACCAATATGTTCTCAGAGAAAATAACTTACGTGTTCGTAGGCATTTCGTAGAGTACCCTCGAACTAAGGCCATGTGTAATCACTTTTCGATTTCCCTGCATCCTTAGGTATTAGCTTTAAAGTAGTTTTAAATCTTGAAATACGATGCAATACATGACTTGAAGTCGCGTCGATTCGAAGAAATTGTATGGGTGAGTGTGCGGAAATCGAATTTTCTTTCATGTATAGGAAGTTTTCCATACAATCCTTGGCATTACGCGATGCAATTTTTACAGCGCATCTATGCATCCATGCATCGGACTGCACAACGACAAGCATCGTGTAAACGGCTTTTAACGGATAGAGAGGTCCTAACCATTTATTCGCTTACCCTCCCTGGGTACTCATTTTTTTCTGGTTCCATACTAGTAGTTGGATGATTTCTACTTTCCTAGCCTTTGGGTATGATTCATGCCTACTATTTTACAGTCCCTATATATATTCATAGAATTCCTAGCGTCCATTGCCATCCATTTATTAATCTTCTCCCCCAAAGAAGACACAGGGAAGTGTTCACCTTACTGTACAAAGAAACGCCTTGGCAAACTGTCGCAGCCCAAAATGCCTATTTAGGGTCGTAACCCATACTTCCGAAGGATTCCCTGTTCCCAGAATTCCTGTGGCTGTTACAGGAGCTAGTCCTCCACTGTGTCCTTCGCTTCGTCGTATGGGCTATAGCGCAATCGGACGGAAAACACAACCAGGGGCGGGGTGGCCAGGGCGTGAAGGCGGGGATTCCCGCCCGGGTCTTTACGTCTAAAATAAGACGTTTATCGCAGCGAAGGTTTTTATGTCGTTCATATATCACCAAGAGAGAAACAGATTGGCGGAAAGAATTTCAGTGATAGTACAGTGAATTGTCGTAGTTTAAGAAATAAAGTAGCAGAATTTCACCACCTCATAAAAAGTACTGATGCAGATGTAATCGTAGGTACAGAAAGCTGGCTTTCGAAGGACATATCAGATTATGAAGTATTCCCGTAGTGTTTTACCGTGTACAGAAAGGATAGAATAAGCAGAAACGGAGGAGGGGTATTTATAGCTGTGAAGGACCCGTATGTCACTAGAAGAGAACTTATTTCCGAGCGAAATGTAGAAAGTATTTGGTGTTCCGTTAAAAGTAAAAGTGGTTAAGGAAAAAAAAGGAAAGGTAGGTGCATATTACAGGCCACCGGCCGCAGACGTCAATTCTATAATGGAACTAGAGTCAGAGATACGTACATTACTTTCTAGGAACAATGATAGAGGGATAATAGTAGGCGGATATTTCAATCTCCCTTCGATAGACTGGAATACGTGTAGTTTTATAACAGGAGGTAAGGATATGGAGATCTGCGAATCACTGTTGAACATCTTTACGTCACATTCCTTACAACAGCTAGTAACAGAACCGACCAGGGGAAACAACATTCTAGACTTATTAGCAACAAATATACCCGAAAGAGTTCTAAATTCAGTTACAGACACAGGAATTAGTGATCATAAAATAGTGCAAGCGAAATTTATTGTAGGCGATGAAAGACATTATAAACCAAGGAGGAGGGTATACTTGTTTGGCAAGGCTAATTAAGATGGTATGAAAGAGGAATTAAGGGAATCGTTTAATGTATTTAGCGAACAAAGCAAAGGATTCGATACAGAGGATTCGTGGAGAGAATTTCTTAGGGTCACCCGTAAAGCAGTTAATAAATACATACCAAAGAAATTGATAATACAGAGCATAGGAGGTATAACGCGGAGGTTAGGAAATCACTAAAGCGACAAAGGTTATGCCACGCTAGGATGAAAAATGCGGGAAGGGGTCTATCGGTAGAGGAAAAAAATGAGTTAGTTCAAAACTACAAAAATCGAGAGCATTAGCAAGGAAATCATGTCGGCAAGCGTCATCACATTTCAAGAGCAAGATGTTAGGAGAATATTAAGATAGCAATCCTAAAGCGTTTTGCTCATATGTGAGAGAGCTTCAGGGAAATAGATCCACAGTGCACACACTTAAAAACGATAAAGGAATTTTAGTCACCAGCAGTGTAGAAAATGCCAATAATTTAAACACCTTCTTCCAAAGCATATTCAACTCAACGTCACACAACGCAGTGGAACCACCGCCGAACATTTTCAGTGAGCAAATGCCCGAAATAAATATTTCATGCTGCGGAATACAGCAGCAGTTTAAAAGCATTAGTAAAAACAACTCACGAGGTCCCGATCAAATTCCTTCTAGAGTATATAAAACATTAGCTTCTGAAATAGCCCCCTATCTAGAAATAATATTCAATAAAACACTAAAGAACCACACAGTACCGAAATATTGGAAAGTAGCTAACATTACACCTATTTTTAAAAGCGGTGATACGGATGAACCTAGTGACTACAGACCCATTTCACCCACGTCAATCTCTTGTAAGGTATTTGAGCACATTGTAGTCTGTTCGATCATGGGGCATTTAGATAGTCAGGGATTGCTCATAAACAGCCAACATGGGTTCCGGAAAGGTAGATCTTGCGAGACACAATTAGCTTTATTCTTACACGATATTTTAGTCTACGGCGAAAACAGTACTGAAGTTGATGCGATATTTTTAGATTTTAAAATGGCATTCGATAAAGTTCCTCATGATAAATTAATCTTGATGTTAGAGAGTTTTGGTAAAAATAAAGACGTTGTATGCTGGGTAAAAGAATTCTTAAGTGGGCAAGAGCATAGGGTTGTCATAGATGGTATCATGTCGGACACAATCAAAGTCGCATCGGGAGTTCCCCAGGGTAGCGTAGTAGGTCCGCTTCTATTTCTTTTATGCATAAACGATTTGGAAACCGTAGTTAGTAGTAAGCTTACAAATTTTGCAGACGATATGGTAGTGTATAGGGGTATATCAAAAGAAGAAGACAGGAAATCGCTTAGCAAGGATTTAGATGCAATTCAAGAGTGGTGCGACAAATGGCAGTTAGAACTTAACCTTAAAAAGTGTGTAGCTGTCAATTTTTGGAGGAGAAATAATTCGATAGAGCGTGCCTATAAAATTAGTAACACGAAGATCGAAAACGTTGAAACCATAAGGTATTTAGGTGTAACAATCACTAAATATTTAGCGTGGGGAAGACACATCCGGGAAATATGCGGCCGAGCGAAGAGAAAGCTATGATTTATAAAAAGAGTACTTGGGAAATGTGATGAGAAGACAAAAGAGCGATGTTACTTTACACTAGTTAGGCCCCACCTTGAGTATGCAGCCAGTGTATGGGATCCTAATGAATTAGGTTTGATCAGAGAACTAGACAGTGTGCAGCGTAGAGCTGCTAGGTTCGTTAAAAGGTGTTACGATACGTTGAGTAGCGTTTCAGAATTAATAAAAGAATTAGGGTGGGAATCATTATCACAGCGTAGGTTAAAGTGCGGATTAAATCTATTAGAAAAATTTCAATCGGATAGCTTTACTGAAGATGTTAGGCACATATTTTAAAAAACCCAGCGTATTATGCTAGATTCGACCAGATAAATAAGATTAGAGAGATAGATTGTCGTACTGATAGATTCAAAATGGCATTTTTCCCCCGTACTATAAGAGAACAGAATAGGCAGCATAGCAAAGGTATAGGTAGATGAAATATTTTAGAGTAGTCTGTAGGGCGTGATGCATGTATTAACCCCTTAGATACTATATATACTAACAATATAGTTGCATGAGACCCTATAGTTGCTTGTTTGCATGTTAGTAGTGCATGCCTGGCGATCTTCACCCCCTGCCACACACCCTCGCGGTGGCTTGCAGGGTATCGTGTAGATGTATATTATTGCGTAACATTTGGCCCTTAACGCCCTGAACGCACAATTTTTTTCAGAACGGGGTAGGGGGGTCACAAAAACCGGGCCCCTCTGGACGTGCAGCGGCCCGGGTCCCTTAGCTCCCACGCCGCCCCTGCACACAACTGCCTGCTTCCATAGGTGCATCTAGAAGCGTCTGAAAGGGGGGGGGGGGTTCACCACCGAAGAGTATGGGGGTATGGAATACCCCCCATTTAACGGGGGGTCCGGCAATTTTTAAAACTATTCAGTTTTTACCAATGGGGGGTTACAACCCCCAAAACCTCCCCCTGGATATGCCTAAGCCTGCTTCCCTCCTGCGTCCCTGCGCGGACTCCCACGTATATGCACAACCACGCCGGATACTACGATATCCCAAAGCGGCATATGCAAATTTCAACCGGTTTGGTTGTTACGATCTGTTTCGTACCTTTTCTTTGATCACCCCTAATAGGTACCAAATGTCACGGATCCGAAAAACAACTACCAGAAGTTAGAAAATTATTCGAAGTAACCTAATCTCAAAGAAGTCACTTGTAAAGAGAGGAAAACAGCTGTTTTACCCTCAAAGTGTTCATAGAATTTCGTTAATATTTATTCTCGATTAATTCCATGACTGTATTAAGAATTATCATCATCCATGTTTTATATGGTCCAATTGGTCCCTGAATATGAAACATACATCAATAGACTGTAAGTCTTGTTATGATTAACCTTTTTTGTCACTTTTTAGGGTTTAATCGAATTGAGAGAAAGTGAAACTACACACAAGGAAGCTGGTGATGACCCACGGGAAAATGTATCGGAGAAAGAATTCCAACGGATCATGCCCTCAAAAACTCCACCAACCGGTCCAGTCGTGCCTGCGACCCCTGTCCTTATCCCGACCTATAAGATCCTGGTTCGAGTGTACGTAGTTCGAGCCTTCTCGTTGCCACCCAAAGATCGATCGGGACGCTCTGATCCTTACGTGGTTGTGTCGGTTGGACGAAGAATCGGCAAGGGCACCGACTACAAGAAGCACTCAAAATTTGGACGCCGAGTTTCCGGCGACAGGACGCAGTACGTCCGTCAAGACTTGAACCCCATTTTTGGAAGGTAGTCCCCCATTCTTACATTTCCTCATACCTTATACTTGTTTGCAGTCGATCGGAGAAGGGGTCCAGATGTGACACTCAAGGAAAAATGTTTCAATACGCTAAATATGACGAAGGAATGATCTATCCCTCTGGATAAGCTTGTCCAAGATACTCCTTTATACAGCTAATATGTCGCACAAGATTTTTGGACAATAGGAGGGAAATTCTATATTTGCTGTCATCACTCACCCGTCGAACTATCGATAGCAATTTATTTTTCTTTTCACAGGTGCTATGAAGTAGAAGCTACCTTACCCCGAGATAATGAAATTACAATTAGTGTATGGGACTGGGATCTAGGTGGACATGATGACCTAATTGGAACGACGGAAATTGATATTGAGAACCGCTTTTTCACTAAATGCAGAGCCACCTGCGGAATTTCATCCTCATATGAAACGTAAGTTATAATTATACAATCATGCTACAAGATTAAAAATTTCAACCATGATATCAGAGTAGAGTGGCCGAATATAGGAAACATAATTCATTGTATTTAGCACTTCCACAAGTAATTACGAAAGTACTATCAACATCAACCATGATCGCGATTCGCACTTAGGTAAAGTTTGGCAGGCAGAAAAAAATCCTGATGAGGGGAGCGAAAGAATTTTATTTGCGCAAGTACACGAGCAAGGAACGACGCACGGAGTACTCTCGGGTTCCCACGCGCTCCCAGGCGAAGAGCGGGTGCGGGAGGAGGCCCTGCTTGCGCTGCCTGCGGTTGCGGGAGCGGACGAGACGCCATAAGCATATTTCCAGCTACGTCCAAAAATTCACGCCATTCCGACGATTTTCCCCTGAATTGTTACCAATTAAATGCCAATTTTACATGTTCAATGTTACCACGATAAATTTTAACCAGTCAAACTGTCACTGTAAAAAAATTTACACTTGAATCTATCAATAGTATCAGTATCTTAAACTAAACATATCATACTCTATAAATATAAAAAAGGATTGAGTCAGCCTCAACGCACATTTATGTACTTTCATATTAAATTGCATGCGTCAGGTAACACAAACAGCAAAAATGATCCCATTTCACTGAACTTCAAAACTTGTTACCTAAATTACGACACTGTGCTTATAAACGAAGGACTTGAGCTCCCACAAAAACATATTAACTGTTTATTCCTATGCATTCGACTTGGTGGTCTCCTCCATGCCGAAGACCGCACCATTAACTCCTAATCCATTACGTGATTTTAGGTCCATTGTGTGGACCTTCTCGCCTTTGTATGGCACAATTATTAACATTTCTGTTTCACGTAGACATTCACGCATACCCCAACGGTACATGAACGTCATTGCTCTCATGTAGAGTCGGTTTAAGAAAAAATATTGACCCCGGGCAGGAGAGTATTCCGGCGCCCATCCCCCCACCTTCCCACTTGTCAAACCCTGTTTAACACATTCACCAGTTAAATGTAGTAGTAAAATTCACGTAGTAAATTAGCTTGTTAGACATAGTAAGTGGTCAATCCTTGAATAAAAAAAAGCTTTTCCATTCCCACGGCGCGGCGCCCCTTTCTTCGTGGCGCCCCGAGAACTCATGCCCTTGGGGGTTGTGTTTGAAACCATCGGGATTATCTCGAATAGGTAACCAAGGAGTCACGCGGTGTAAACAAGAATGGTTCTCAAATTTGGTGATTTAAAACTGCTGATTACAACCTCATTAATTGTTTACATTCGTGTTTTATCTCAAATGGGGGCTCTGTAGTCGAGACAGATGGGAAAAACTCAGGTTAAAACAATTCATGATATTGTAAGGAGCGATTCAGATACACTAATTTCGCAAACCATTCGTGTTTGCACCACGTGACTCCTTGGTTACCTATTCTAGATAATGCCGACGATTTCAAACGCAGCCCCCCTTGTAAGACGATCGGTAAGGGTGAGCAGGTCCACTGTCCGGGGCCCCACGAAGGAAGGGGCGTCGTGGGAATGGAAATAACATTTTTTTACTAGGGAATTGACAACTATTCTTTACAGGATAAAGTTTATCAGCAAAATCTGTAAAAAGAATTACTAGAAGATAAAATTCAACAGGAAGCTATTCTATGCAGTATCACTTTTATCAGCAAACAGCTGCAAAAGGAAGTACTAAATATCTCAAAAGCGGCTGAACTAATCTCTAAAGTTAAAATACACTTTGAGAAAATGAGGTCGGTTTGAAACGGGTTTTGAGGAATTTCTTGTTGATGGTAGATTACTGAAGATTACCAAGATTACTGAAACTCTTGAAACTGAAGCAGCATTTGCTTCTGAACCCCAAGTTCTTCCAAGGATGATTAAACTCCACTTTGGTCAGGAAGCATTAGATAAATCAATTTTAAATTCACTGAGTCTTCAAAATCAACTTTTATATATGCGTATTATACTGTGCAATAAACTCACTCGAAAAAATATTTTCTCAGCTATCCAGCCACAATTTTCGATGCATTTGGGTTTAATCACAGTATAATAAATGACAATAAGAGCACACTGATCCAGAAATGTACAGGCCTACAGATGGCGTTAACTGATGGGGTTCACCTAGATATTGAAGGGAATCAGTTGCACCAAGAATTACCAGTACTTCTGACACTACTACCTGTAGGCTATGATAACGGGCCAGAGGGAAAGTTTATTACAAATAACTGAAAATAATCTGATTGAAAACTTTCCAAATGTATGAATAGCACTAAGGATTGTTCTAACCCTTCCAGTTAGTGTAGTGTCTGGTGAAAGAAGCTTATCGATGCTGAAGCTCATAAAAAAATATTTAAGGTCTTCCATGTCACAAGAATGTACTAATGCCAATTGAATTTGATGTGTTGCGAGAAATTGACATAGATTCAGTCATCAAATACTTTGCTGAAAAAAAAGTCCCTAAGTATGTGCATTTCTGATTTGTAAACAAAAGGCGTAGTTAGTCTTCATTTTGTTTCTTAATTTTTGGTAAAATGACATAAAACTATTTTATATAAATATACTGACCTAGTGGATGGAGCACTAAGCTACAGACAGGATGGTCTCGGGCAAGAGCCTTTCTGGACGCCTACACCTAAAGTCCTCGTGATTCGATTTTCTGCGAGTTAGAACTTCATAGGAAATTGCAAGTGGCCCAGGGAAAGGAACTGACTCCCTTACCCTGAATGTGTGAATTTCACATGGCAATGGCTTAGTACGGGGTAAGCTCTCATCCATCAAAAACCAACCTTCGGGTTGAACACACATTTTTTTACTACAGGCGAGAGGGTGGGGGGGTTGCGAGAGCCAGAATACTCCACTCTGTCGCCCGGGTGAAAATGTTGACGTAAACTGGCCCTGAGGGTGATGGGCGTTCATCCGTACGATGCGCGGAGAGAACCGTCCTGCCACGACTTGAACCCTTACAAGTAGCTTCTATAACCACTGAGATTCCACGGTAGACATAATATTAGATAAATTAACTTTTTTATGGCTAATCAATCTAATATATAAATAAAAGTTGTGTGACGAGGTCATATTTTTTCGTCTAAATATTGTCAGTTCGAATTTAAATGACTTTGATAATTAACCGAAGGAATAAATAAATAACACTGTACATGTTTCCTTCCGTATGTATAAATTTGACATAGCGAAGCCTGAGGCCATTTCATTCATTGATAGTATAGATTATTTTTTTCTATAGCATTAACTTGACAGTATGTCCATTGATGAATACCGGTGCTATCTTACTACTAGTGCGAAATAAAGTAAAAAATAATAATTTTTCCAATAGATCTGGGTATAATTTTTGGAGAGATCCAGAAAAACCAACAACTATCCTAAACAATCTTTGTAAACATTATCAACTGCCAGCACCAACGTATAATGGTAACCAAATAAAAATTGGGGAGTCGTGTTTTTACTGTGATGATACCAAATACTCTAAAAGAAGGAAACAGCAGAAAGGTAATTTAAACTCTGTCAAACCATTAAATGTACTCAGATCCTCTTCATTTAAAAATTAGTTTTCGTTAATTCAATCTTCAGTCACTTTTTTTTCACTAAAACATAAATACCGTACGAAGATTTTTAACCCTACGATTCTGAAATATTATGACATTATGTGATCATTTTGTTTCCGTCAGTAGTTCCAATAGAGAATCAACGACAGTATACCTAAGCAACTTTAGATAAATAGAATTTATCATTTCCACTTTACGTATTTCAATAACTTTAATAACTATAATAATATGGAATGCAGAACTTCTATTGGATTGCAAAATGTTTGGAAGTTACAAAAAGTCTGCTCGCAATCTGCAGAAATATCTTACAAAAAATGAACCATTAATAACGTTTTGCCAGTACTAAAATAACCCCACTACCTGGGAACATGCCACTCATTCAACGTTCTTTTCTATCTCTAGCAGAAACTTTAGCTCTAGCTGTCCTCAAGCAATGGGGGAAAGTAACAGCCCGAGAAGGAATATCTAGTCTCTCACTAGTACCTGAACATATTGAAAAACGTTCGCTTTTTCACCCAAAAAAGGAAAACATCTCGCAGGTTTGTCATTTAGCCACCGTATAACTAGCATACCTTCTCGAATTATTAGCAGGTAGTAGCCCCACGGCACATGCTTAAGTAACTTATTGACTTAACTTAGTTCGTATTGCATGAAAAATTGTCGCATACAAGTAAAAGTAAATTATATCACTTCCGTTTAATGTTCTTTCTTTCGTGAAAAGTATACTGTTATTGGTACAGAATAACCTTCGACTTGATTTTTCAATACAATCACAGATACAGATCAACTTTCCTTGCTCGAAAGAAATCAATCTCTCCTGCAACGTAGATGTAGCAGATATTTAAGAGAACACAGAGCTTAGGAGAGATGCTTCTGTAAATGTTTATAATTATTTACAAACTTCTTTATACTATACTTTCTACTGAAATTTTTCGCGTCAGATAATCCATCCCGTTTTCGAGTGTTTTTATTAAAATATCTTTGACTACAGCCTAAAATAATTATTGACGCTTAAACCATATATTATTCAGCGTTTAATACGCAGGTAATATGAATTGATGTAATTTTTAATGCACCTGTAGTTAAAAAGGATTTGAAAACGCCAGATACATGGGAACTTTCAAAAATAACGTTTTTAATAAGCAACCGATATGTTTAATACATGAGCCAAGACAAGGAGTTCCAAAATCGCCACCTCATTTAATATTTGGGTCTTTTCATGTCAAGTCACCGAGCTTTAAGGCTCATGAGGTGCTCAAGACCATCAACTCTTCGACTTAGTTAAAAAATTCAGGATGTTGGAATGTAGGTCTCGAGTCATGATGTGAAACAGTTCCTTTTTAATCACATTCGTTGCTTAGTCACATCATGACAACAGTTTGTTGATTTGCAGGAACACGAGGTTGCGTTTTCGGTGATATCTCCGTAACTATAAGTACTACAGAAACGTGCGTTTATCGGAAAGGTGAAAACAATGACGGGTAAATGTGAGCGAGAGGGTTACATCATTCCAAATTTTTTTTACATCGATTTGCGGGTGAAAATTGTTGAATTTTAAGTATTATATCTAAGAAAATAATGCTTTACCAGCAGCGAAATTTGTTTTAAAATGTACTGTCATCCTTCCTCTACGTTACACAGTTCGAGTGAAGTCGGTACCTTACATCGTTTTTGCGTGATAAATGTTAGAACGATGTAACCCTCTCGCTCACATCTACCATAAATTTTTTAAATTCTTTTTGGCAGTGATACCCTCCATTGACCTTATAAAAGTTTATCAGTTTTATATTCTTAATCCTTCTTATGAGCAAGTGAAAAACTGTAGCACTTTTCCACAAATTATATTTCAAAAAACTTTTAAAAATTTCACAACACGTGTTTCGGCTAATCCATCTTCAGGTGTACACTCATGAGGTTTCAGTGACAGCAATTGTACATGTAACGGGAAGGGGATGGGGATAGGAGAAAGTGTATGGGAAGAAGGAGGGGATGACTAGATGGGGAGTGAGGGGGTGGCGGCGGCAGCGAGGTGCCAATTTTGGAAAAGAACGAATTGTGTAAAGCACTCTAAGGAGTTTGTCCTTGGAACGGGATTAGGGCAGTGGTGTGGGTAGGATCTTTTCAAAAGGGATAGCAAGTAATGGTGAATGGCTCCGGAACAGTATAGTTACGGACATATCACCGAAAACTCAACCTCGTGTTCCTGCATATCAACAAACTGACGTCATTAAGCAACGAATGGGATTTTTTAAACTATTTTACCCCATGACTCAGGGCATAAATTCTAACAAATCCTAAAATTTTGAACCTAATCAGAGAGCTTGAGGGAGGAAGCTCAAACTTAATCTATTACAGCTTTAACTGGATAGTAAAAATGACCATTAAGACCCAGTTCTATGATGTATGTAAGGTTAATGCCAATCATCACTTCATGCTCACGTTAGTTACCTGCTGTGGTAACCGGCACTTATAATTTCTAAGAATTTCAAGAGGAATTAGATTAATGATAAGTTGACATGAAGCAGGAGAACTAATTCACATCCGTTTTATTCCTCACAAATAATCAGAAGTAAAAAACTGGGCCTCACTATTTAATTGGAGATTTTCTTTTTTCAGGGAAAGTTGGAGATGTGGGTAGACATTTTCCGGTTGCCCAAATGGATAAAAGATAAGGAGTCAGAGGAACGTTTATTTGGGCCACCTATTGACATTTCTCCTCGAAAGCCCAAGATTTATGAATTAAGAGTCATCATATGGAACACAGCAAGCGTTGAATTGCATGACACGAATATTTTTAACGAGAAATCCTCTGATATTTATGTTAAAGGGTAAGTTGATATCCTTTACGCTGAATCAGGTAATTAAATTCTACAATGGTTTGTATATGAAAAACGATCAAATTTTAAAATTAGTTTCTACTATTTACTGCTATTGAGAAACCGACGATATTTCTCGTTTCTTTTCGTATTATGGTAGAAAGTAGGGGTAGGAAGGTATGTCTTCAAACACTGTCATTTCCTAATCAACATAAAAGATTAAATTCTTTCACGAAGAGAAGCGGTATTTTTCGCAAAAAAATATTCACGACATGCATCCCCTTACCATGCTGTTTTTATTCAGTTAGCGTTCAAGTTCAACGGAGGATACTTTCCGAGCTTTGATAATTTTCATAGGCGATTATTGAGTTTACCAAAACTTAGTGGCTCGGAAATACAATGGTAACTTCAGGAGACGAATATTCCCTATGCCTCGCAACGTAAATTATCCCCTTTAAAAATTTTAAAACTGTTCCTCCAATTTCCATGGTCAATTGAACATTAGGATGTATGCTGTTCACTTTGGATAAAAATTGTTCCAACTGTCACCGCCAACCGCACAAAATTACTTTTTGTTCAAAGGGAAAATTTACCGCCAAATAGAGGGGTTGGCCATGGGTTGCCCTAGACCATGGAAATCGGAGGGATAATTTTAAACTTCTTAGACCTGACCATATATTTGGAGGACAATAGACACAGGTTCTCCATCTATAGGAAACCGACAAACACCGATGCAATTATACCCAGTGACTCATGCCACCCGCACTCCCATAAACATGCCGTTTTCCATTCCATGGTCTACCACTTAATTAACATTCCCCTCTCCTCCCAATGAAATGACAATGAAATCCAAATATTGAAACAGATAGCTTTTAATGACGGATATAATGAAGCCATGGTGGATAACATTTTAACGAAAAAACTAAGACAACGGGCCATCCAGCAACTTACTCCCTTGTTATCCAGCCATCACAACCCCACTAAATATTGTAAATTGCCATTCTATGGAAATGTGTCTTATGCTACTTCACACGCGATCCCGAATGACTCCTTTAAAATCTATTTTTACATCCCGAAAACAATTTTAATTAGAATACATTGACCAATGCCAAAGATCTTTTTGACCCCAATCGGATGAGCGGAGTAGGGGAGAGCGGGGCTAGTTGATACAGGGGCAAGTTGATACACTGTAATTTTTGAAAAGCCTACTGGTCGCAGCACCACTGAATATGTGCAGACGCCTGCCGAGACCCTATGGAATGCGCTCATGTAGTTCGAGTGCCGCGCTGCTTGGAGGAACGTCGCTGAGTTCACTTCAGTGTTTTTGAATGTGAAAAGTAATATTTTTCATCGCCGTTTGAGCGTCTCTTGTAACAGCAGTTCTAGGATTCAAGGGAAGTCGATTTGTTGGTTGTGTTGAAACACTTTGCACTTTTAAATTAAGAATTAGTTTGCGCCATTGTACCTTCTATAAAACCTAAACATCGATTCATTTGCAATGGTGATTCAAGGGGCAAGTTGATGCAGATCGAAAGGGGCACGTTGATACAATGTATCAACTTGCCCCATATTTGTAACACTTTGCGTTTTAATTCTTCTTATAGCCCAATTCTTTTCTTTATAGCCCAGTTATGGTCCATACATACAAAAGAAAGATTCCTTGAGCAGAGATCCCCCATCCCTTCCATTCCTATCCTTATACCTTTCCTCCCAGTCTGAAGCGCCTATAAGTGCGGAAACAGACTTGAAAACACCCATGTGTGTGTGTGTGTGATACAAAAGAAAAACAAACAGGGGAGTCGCTCCACAGGAAGCGTTCGAAAATTCTGCCAATGAAGTTGCAAAAGGTGTATCCCTCACAAAATGCCGCTAAAATGTATGAAGTAGATTTCAATACATTGAGAAGATTCATGAAGAAGCCCTCTAATTCCAGGACGACAGGATATGCTATGCCAAGGCTCGTTTTTACAAGAGAACATGAAGAAAAGTTAACTTCCTACATTTTACATAGTTCTGATATTAATTATGGTTTATCGCCTAAAAATATTCGCATGTTGGCTTTGAGATATGCTGTGGCATATAAGGTTAATTTACTTGAAAACTGGGGTGTCAATAATGTGGCGTCAAAAGATTGGTTCACCGGGTACATGCATCGTCATCCCACTTTGTCTCTGAGAGAAACTGAAGCAACGAGTTTAGCACGAACATACTAGTTTCAACAAATATAGTGTACGAATATTTTTCACTAGTTTGAAATCCGTGATGAGTCACTTTGAAATAAACTTGGAACGTCAATGAAACTGGCATACCCACAGCACATCGACCAAATAAAGTAGTGGCTTTGAAAGAAAAAAAAAAGTTTGTAGAGTAACATCTGCAGAGAATGGCGAAACCGTTTCAGTAGTTTTTGCAGGAAATACAGTTCCTGCATTTCCTGCACTGTACCATCCCTCCTCATTTTTCCCAGGGTGTTTTTCAAAGACCATTTCATTGTCAGTGCACCCGCAGGTTGCATCGCAGCCGCTCACTCGTCTGGATGGGTAACAGCACCTATATTTTTACAGTACATGGAACACTATGTGTCTCATGTACGCTGTACGAAAGAGGCCCCTGGTCTTCTATTGCTAGACAATCATGTCTCTCATTTTTCAGTTGCTGTTATCGACAATTGTAAAGTAAACGGTGTAATACTGTTATCCTTCCCCCCTCACACTACAAACCGGAATCAGTCTTTAGGCAAAAGTGTATTTGGGCCATTTAAGAAATTATTTTGTGCAGCTGCTGACAACTGGATGACAATGCACGAAAGTAAAACAATGACAATATACGATCTACTTGGCTTAGTAAAGGATTCTCTTCCAAAGGCAGGCACACCATCAAATCTAATAGCTAACTTCAGTTCCACATTATTGTTTCAGTGAATCGTTCTAATTAATGATTTTCAACAATTTCTTTGCAAGGTAACATTATATTTTAAATACAGTACCTGTATTAATGCCAAAGTTACTTGTAGTAAATTTATTCTACTGATATTATTTCTTCCGCTTAATTACCCCTCAAGTCCGTAGCATATTTAAATAGTTTTTAAACCAGCAGACGCAAAAAATGAATATCACAAGCAAAAGTAAGAGAGTTTTACTATTTTTAAAGTAAATGTTTTTAAATTTAATTTATCTTAATTTTCAACATGGTTACTTATTTTTAATTTGAACTAATTAAGTATATCACGTTTTATTGTTAAATGTTGTGTTTTAGTTTGTTTTTGCCAACTAATTTAATGATGTATCAACTTGCCCCCTTAAAGTATCAACTTGCCCCAGGCGGGGGTAGGTTGATACACTGTGGACATCATTGAAAAAAGACGATTGTGTAGTCGGTAGTTAAATAATAGCCCAGAAACTAATCATCTATGCATTAAGAAAGCTTCAAGCTTATATTCAGCCATGAGTTTGATGAAGTAGGTTGTTTCTAAAAATTATGAAAATTGAAAAACCTAAAACTGTATCAGCTAGCCCCGCTCTCCCCTATATAAAATTAAGTGTGAAGACTACTGCAGCTACTACATTGGACAAACGGGAAGAAGCTTCTCCAAAAGGATGAACGAGCAGCATAAGTACTGCTTCCGAAACGGTGACCTGACCTCCAGCTTCGCACAACATCTAATCGAAGAGGGTCACCACAGCTCCTTTGAACCCCAAATCCTCCCATTTGTCCCCCAAAGGCCGAAGGCTGGATGCCTGGGAGCAACAAGAGATTGGCCTCCATTGCAAGGACCCTGGACTGTTGAACGGCATCACCTTTTTTAACCATCCACCCCTACTTTCTGTTGTTTTACCCACGGAAAATCCACGACCTATTCAACCTGCCCCTAATCCCTTTCCCACAATTCACCTTCGCATTCCTTCCCCCTCCCCTCCACTGCCTGTTCCCTAACTGTATATAAAGGCACTCGAAGAAAAATATTCTATTATGTACCTTATGATGACCTAACGCCTGAAACCGGTAGTACCGACAATAAACCAGTGGAATTCACAATTTTCTATCTCTTAACATCTACATCTACACGATACCCTGCAAAGCCACCGCGAGGGTGTGTGGCAGGGGGTGAAGTTCACCAAGCATGCACTACCGACATGCAAACAAGCAACTATAGGGTCTCATGCAACTAAATTGTTAGTATCCAGAGTATTTAAGGGATTAATACATGTATCATGCACTACACATCATGTACTTTATTACTAGTAAGTACGCTAATAGCGTAGGTATAGCGATGTATGTTTTTCACACTAGGGATCCGAGGAAAGGGGATGAGCACAGCTTGCAGTCATTAGATAGATGTACTGGTTTGGAGAGAGTAAGTATATTTCCTTTTGAGGTGTTTTTGTGAGGTGTTATACGTGATTTTAGTGGAAAGGAAAATGATCGGAAAATGTAAAAGAGGTGGATGAGAACGAGTAGTGTACAGTCTGCGGAAGATTTTCAATTTGATTTCGTATATAAATAACGGTATTTTAGGCCTAGGAGGAGAGGTGTGATGAGAGAAATGAAAGGAACGGAGGAATGATGGCGAAATGTATGGTGGCAGCAATAGCAGCTCTTCACGAAATAGGCCTAATGCCGGGTCAACATTACAATTCCACTTAAAGTGAACACACTTAAAGATAACTTTAAGTCATGGACGTCTTCTACACATGCACTTTAAGTTGACTGAAGAGTCACGGCTGTTCAGGATTAATAACTAAAAACAAAGAAGGAAAACATTCGAAGGCATGCAAGCGAGCTCAGTGTAAACCAGTGTAAAGGACTCGCTTGTATATTCATAATTTAATTCTTCTGAGTAACTGATTAGTAGAAGAGTGGTTTCTTAGTGGAGAACCTTTGAGAAATCATATTTAATTATATTCCAAGCCGCCACGTACCTACTATGTTTGATCTTTTCAACTACGAAAATTTTTCGGACTTTTAGACCCGTACCATTGATGAGTACTTAGTAATGGATAATGTAGGTACCCAGTGATTCACTGAGTAACATTTTGAACGAGCAGCCCTTCTACCAAACGCTTTTAATTTTGTGTCACATAATTTATTGCTCAAATTTTGTTGGTTGTTTATATATTCATTTACCTCGCAGGTTTCTTGAGTTCACATTATTTCATTACCATTTTGAGCCAGAAAAATTAAAATTTAGCCATAAAAACATAAGCAAGCCTTTGAAACGTTAATGCAAAACAAATTGTAATGCTTGGTGTGTACTTTAAATTTGCCATTTACGGTATAACTTTCCCATATTTTGACAAGAGAACCACTTCCTGAAAACATTAATTGTCCGCTCTTTTAGGAGTCATTTTCTTGGTTGAAATCATTCGGAATAGATTAAATTCAGTAGTTATTAATCAATCAGGTTATTTAGTTTTGTCTAGTTCTTCATTTTTTTCTTTGATGTTTGTGATCATAGAGATTATATAAATTATGGAGATTATATTATTGTAATATTCATGGTTGTGATAATTGACAAGTTGCTCACTGACTACTTAACCCGTAAACATACGTTTGTATAGACAAGACTTGACTAAGGGAGTGTGTACATGAAAATAAATTTGTATCCATATGCATCTATTTTATTAATTTAGTATTCCACGACTTGGTTTCTTATAGTCACTCTGTGCACTTGACGACATATTAATGGGTAATAATCACAGATATATACTACATATCAAGAATATATCTGTGGTAATAACTGACTACGCTCACTTTAAATAGGGGGTATTGGTCACTTAAAGTGGACTTTAAAGCGCAAGTGTAGACCCGGCATAAGGATCTATCTGTCATCCCAAAGATTTGGGATAGGGAGTCAAGTGCGCTAGCCATTGCACCAACTCTATCACCTGATGAATAGCTCCAAACCGCTCAGAATGGTGAAAAGGGGTATTCCAAGAACTAGTCTCTCCGTAACAGTAATTTAGTTGACGATTCCTTAAACAGATACTCCACTTTTTTCCAGATGGCTCTACGGATCGGATATTGATGGACAAACAACAGATGTGCACCACAGATCGCTAACAGGAGACGGGAACTTTAACTGGAGATTCATTTTCCCGCTATTATACTTGCAACCCGAGAAATGCATGGTGACTCCCCAGCAGGATAATGCCACTGACAGAGCGCTGAAGTTCGTACAGTCCCTCGTAACCAACACTGATGTCCAGGACGGCGGGAAAAAGGTTCCCTGCCGCCTTCACTTTCAAGTTTGGGACGAGGACAGATTCACCGCTGATGACTTTATCGGTAAGAGAGAAGCAAATATATTATAAGAACAGTTAGGCAAATGGTAATTCGGTCCGGCAACGCTTTTGAAAATGACAGCACGGAAATTCCATTAATCAAATCTAGTTGCGGTGAGCCGCTAATCTAGCTAAGGCCCTAGCTAATATGTGGTAGTTTCCACCATTTCCACTTTCTTCAACATCGCAGCAGGTATTACAGCCGTTAAAGTAGTTATTAGGTAGTTACCGCGTCAAAAGGAAAATGAGTCTCGCGGTAATAATCAATGCGTACTTCACCTTAATCAAGACGAAGAAGATCCGCAGACCTCTCCTCCGGGTGGTGGTATTCATATTTGCAGGCGAAAAAGAGGCCATATCATGACATTTTTTCATTTTTTATGCAACTTTATGGATGTAGTTTACTCAATAATAGACCCATATTATTATTATTCATGGAAAATAGATAAATACCTGACAAATTCATCTAACCTGTCCACTAATAAATCTCGATAAAAACGATATAACTGGTATAGAGTAGGTGGCTCGAAAAAACGATTTTTTAACTTGGGAATAGCATTAATACTCAAAAATTGCAGTTTGCTATCCTAAATATAGAAAAAAAGTTAAAAAATTCTAAGTGGAAATATTCAGTTCTTGGGCGTAATTGGCTTAAAGTTTGAAAAAAATTGTCAAAAACTGAAATTTTGGAAAAATATTATTAATATTATTGTTTGTTATTTTTGACGCAACCGCCATAAAATGGCAGTATATAGCATGGTGACAACCCTAAAAAATGATGAAACTCAATGTGATGAAGGAAAGATCTCCTTTAATGAGAGAGAGTTCATGTACGACCAGCGAAATAGCCAATTGGCACCTTAGAAAGAGTAGAGACTAATAGGATAATAAAAAGAGATGAAAGAAAACAAATTAATACGAAAAACAAGGCTTTTGTAACTGATGTGAATGCTAGGGAATGAGATACTCTATTAAATTCTTACCAAAATACCCAAATTTAGAATCACAAATCAAATTGTAACAGTTCACCGTCAACATCTAAGAAGCGCATTAAACTTCCTGCGACTGCGTTAACAAGTTATAGATGCGGATTTTATGATAGAGCCGCAGCCGCTATTGCTTCCTGTGTTTTACAAGATATAGGCATGATAAATGAAGGGGATTTGTCACTAGTAATAGATAAGAGCAAGGTAAGACGAGAAAAGCAGAAAAATCGAGACTATCTACAAACGCCAAATCCAACGATGCATGAAGTAGGTACAGGTATATTTCGACGGGCGAAAAGACAACACTTATTATCAAAAAAGAAATGGTAACAAAATCTATGAAGAAAGAGGAACATATCAGTTTGGTTCAAGAGTGGTGGAAAGTATATGGTACATTTGACATCGCAAAGTGGCAATGGAAGCGAAATAGCCAAAAGCATTTGGTGCCATTTAGAGAGCACAAACGTTGACTGTGTTCAGGTAGTTACAATTGGTTGTGATAGAATAGCGACAAACACGGGATTGAAAACGGTGTTATACGTAATCTTGAGGTTAAACTTGGCCATCCTTTTCAATGGTTTATATGCTTGCTACATTTTAACGAACTCCGTTCAGGCATTTGTTTGTCGATGTCGAAGTGTCGATGGTGAGACCAAAGGACCCACAAGTTTCTCAGGAAAAATTGGTAAACAGTTGTCAGGCTGTGAAAAACTCCCAGTTCCTAATTTTGAAACGATTAATAGTGAAGGCACCGAAGTGACAAAAATTGACCGAAGCAAGGACCAACAGTACTTACTTTATATATATCGAGCAGTCAAGACAGGAAAGTGTGCGAGAGATCTCGCTGTGAAAGATCCAGGTCCACTCAGTCATTCTAGGTGCTTGACATGTGCAAATAAGATCTTAAGACTCTACATTTCCGAAAAAAACCTTCTGATGAATTTAATATGCTAGTCACCTACATAATGAAGATATGCGCACCAGTATGGTTTGAACTTAAAAGACGTTACTCGGTGAAGTATGGACCAGTTCATATGTTCAAAGTCTTTCAGACCACACAACAGCTGCCCGGCAGTGTACAAAAATAATTGATCGTGTGATTGAGAAGAATGCCTTTTTTGTCACCCAGAAAATATTCTAATAGCAATAGTAGATGAGAGAGTCCATGTACGGAAACTAGCCTTTCGGAGACTGCTTAAAGGAAAAAAGCAAGAACCAAAAGAGAAACTGGTGTGAACTTTTCAACCAGCAAACCTCTATTTTGCTGCTTCAGATTACATATACTGAACTGATTGATTGGTCCAAGTGCCAACTTTTATCTCCTTCAATAATCGACAATGTTTAAACGGATATACTTGAAGAACTTCTTCATACTGTTGTTTTACCTGAGTTCGAGCCTATGAACTTTCCTTGTGAGATTTTACCAAACTGAAGACGGAACTCAGAATTTTATTATTATTATTCCTGTATTTAGAATACCAAACGGCAACTTTCGAGTGCTAATGCGATTCCAAAATAAAAAAATCGTGTTTTTCGAACCACCCTAGTATAGAGGCCCTTCGTATCCAAAATGAGCAGTGAGCATAAGTTATTTCGCCACCAGTTACTACCAAAACAAGATTTGATTAGGGAAGTTGAAGTATTGAAACTATACTTGGGCCGATACCGATAGAGATTATCGGTATAAGCAATTTTCTCGATACCTCAATCCTTTCTAGCATTCGTTTTTTGCGGATACTTTTACTCGAAAGTATTTGTTCGGTGAAAAGAAAGTAAAAACATCAATTTTAAATCCCGCCTTCTTCATCTGACTTAGCAGAGCGTTGCGTATTTGCTGCGATACTGCTGCACTCCAATTATTCAGGACTCATGTACCCACGTGACTGGTGCAGCGAGTGCTCAAGGGTATTTTATTATTCAGTATTCCAGTGCAATTGAGGAGTTACCTATTGATAGCGAGGTTGTGAATTACGACGAAAAATATCACGGGCTTCTGTGTGGGAGCATTTCACGAAATCATTCGGCCACTCAGTCCCACCTATGCGATCCTCTGACCTATTGGCATCATGAAACTAGATTTAGAAATTCAAGACAACTTGCTACAGTAGACTCTCGATAGGACGTTTCCTTGATAGAATGTTTTATTCGTTGCACGCTCGTTTCCTCAGGTCTGATTCACAGTGCATGTAAATAATGAAATAATACTGGTTCGCTCGATTTGGTTACCTCTTTAGCACGTTCAGAAGACCCTGGCCAATATGTTCCGTTTCCTCGAGCGGTCAAGAAGGGAGGGTATACCAAGCGTTGATTCGCTTTAGAAAGAAACTGTTGAAATAGCGTACACTAAACGTACAGAACGGTGTTCTCCGCTTCCGCTTCAAGCCGCTATATGTTCGCTTCTTTGACTGTTGAAATAGCGTACGGAAGCGGTTCTCTCCGCCTCCGCTCCATGTCAGTTTTTTTTAACATTTATGACTATTTTCTTAGGAGTTGAAAGCAAAATTTTTCCGGATATCAGATTTATCAACTTGCAGATTTGTTTTCATATTTGGCAGCACAGTTTAAGTCACTGTCTTCTGCTATATTGCAATTGGTTCTCAGAGGAATTGGGGAAATTTTTATTTATCTCTCCTGGAGTTGAAAGAATATCAGTTATGTATACCCATATAGGTGATTTTCATCCTCAAAAATAGTAAACTGGAAAATGTCCGATTGCTTTGTATCAACCAATGGATACAGCTCCTCCGTAAAAGTGCATGCTCTAGTCAACTTTTTTGTGTACGGCTCGTGAACGCTTCCGTCCGCTATGACTCCGGGTCGTGAACGCTTCTGTCCGCATCGTTTGCACGCTTCCTTGTCCCATTTTACGGTTTATTTCGCTTCGTAGACGGTTAGATACGGTTCGTTTAAATTCCGATTCACTTAGTTTGCGGTTAAATCTCCGCTTCGCAAACGGTTCGTATACGCTTCCTTCTATAATATTTTCGCCAGAGGAGGACCGAACCAAATTTGTCCCACGAAAATACTCACCATACCTATCGGTTGATTTGCGATGGATATCTCGCAAGATATTTAAATCTTGCATTAAAAAATTGTTGTTGTATACAAAAGATTTAAAATAGGTATAATATGGTCAAAAAATGTTTAGAAAGAATTAAATGGTACAAGGCCAAGCATTTTATCACGATGTTAACAAATGTTGATCGTGGTGGTCGACCGTGTTGTCGACTGGCCATCAAAACTGCGCGAGCGCCAAAACTTCGTAACAGTAAAAGTTAGACAAGTCCTTAGAATAGAGTATTTGCGTAAGAGAGGTCTTTTGTTGAAATGTATTGTAGCAGGTAATGTTTGGTTTCGAAATGCCACGTTCAAAATTCCAACTAATTAATGTAAGAAATAACTTTTAATATGCATTGTTTTAGCATCGAAAATTCCTAGGTCTTAACGCACAACCATTGGTTCCTCGTAGTATGACGTCATCTCCCATACTAGCAGTAACGGAATAGCCTAGCTTTGCATTGAGGGTGAAAATATCTTAGCCTTTTTGAAGTTTTTTCGTCATTTGACATAAAACTGAGTTCATGGAAGTTGGATTCTCAGACGCAAGTTCCAACAATCTTCCAGTCGTGGACGCGATAATGAACGGACATTTTATGTGCAAAAACGCAGACTGTTGGACGTGAGCAGCAAGGCGTAAAAATATCACGGTCGCCGTAATATTATTATTTTTCTCGCGTTATATTATGAAGTAAATCATGAATTATGCCTTCCGTTTTGTATTCGCCGTAATAAAGCCTTAAATTTTACATAAGCTCTACTTAATGACTAATTAAGCTTTTCTGAATAGCGCACTATTAAACCTTGATGTAGCAGTATTAGAGCAATACCGCATGACGTGAATGACATTCATTCAATTTAATGTATTAACTATGGGATGATTCTTGCTTTTGTGACTACCGATAAATGAAGTTCATATCCTTCATTTTTTTATTTTACAGGAAGTGGCCTGTGTTTTATTAAAGAAACCCTTCATTTTAGTACAAATTTCTTTTACAGAGTTTTGATCACTAAATATATAACTCTTATTTCACCCCAGGTTACCCTTCCATTTTCCATAAGTATTAGGAAACTTCTATATTTAGAATCATTTAGCAGGAAAGGGAATCAACTTAAAAAGAGGAATAAGAAGAGCGCGTTTGAAGACTATCAGCAATCGATAACGGTAGTGAGTTGTCACAGTTGATTTCCTGTTGGTGCCTAACTGGAGTGGATGCATCTTCATTTGGAGGAAAGTCCAAGTACTCTACAGCTATCGTAATTGATGTGCAGGCATTGGAAACAGTGCTAAGTAGTCCTATCACCTTCCTCTTCTTAAGAACAGGCCTCTCAGTCAAAGGCACATTTGAAGGCACTAGCATTTGACTAGCACTCAAACACATGAGGTACAACACTTTTTAGATTCGGAATAGGCCACCCATTATTTTTCATCTCATATAATTGTCAGCATCCTCTTCCAACTGAAAATAGAATAATATATATTTAACAAACGAAATATAACTACTTTTCCCCAAGTCTTAGCCGTCGTCACTAGTCGTAATATAAATTATATCAATAGGCAAATATCGCACATCTGTATCAAATAAATACGGATATTATTGTTATGTTTAGAAAAACAAATCTACTACTTTAAATATGAGAATAATTTAGTAATAAAGCAATATGATCCGTATAAATAGAACATAGTAATTAACCATTTAATGCGACATTAATTGCAATGATATCATAAGGACAGTAATACGATATTTTGAACCACTTAAAAAGGAAAAGATATAATGCAAACCGTTCAAAAATGACAAGTTTAAGATATACGACCTAATTATCATAAAAAACATAATAGGCCGTTTAAATACGGCATAGGAAACCAAAATAAAACCATCGGTCCAAACGATACTGATCAATTTAATCAGCCGCAATAATATTTTCATGAACGATTTCATCAGCTTATTTCTTAAGTAAATTTGCTACACTTACGTTAAAGTGATCAGCACAACAGCGCAGATGAGATGACCCAGAAATGACATGGTTTTCAGGTCTCTTTGAGCGGAAATTACCTGTTTTTTCTTCATACAGGATTATCTGGAGCGTTTACGAAAATCTTTCCGGGTGTTTTCACTCTCGAACTCCGAACAAATCCTCGTCGTCTCTCATCTTTCTAGCTGTAATTTCATTGCTAGAATAACTTACTTCTTCCATTGCAATGTACCTATTTCACACATACATCCCAACGCCTACGTCGGGATGTATGTGTGACGTCGACGCCTATGTCCCGAACTCGTTTTCAAAAAATATAAAATTCAAATAAAGTATTGTGGCATGGTCAAGTGTTATGTCATTAATGGATTCACATTAATTATTTTAAAATGAAGACGAAGGTGTTGGCGTGCCTCCAATGTTGTATACTTACGGAGAAAACCCAGTTTCGTAAATTGGCTGGAACAACTTGAACGAATATAAGTAAATGGTTTTAAACTTAAAGCACATCATGGCTAAAGCACAATTCATATTCTATCAAAATTTCCTTTCATTTGTGCATTTCATTTTGTTATCCTCCAACCTCCAAAGTGACGCTATCCTCTGCGACTCTTAAAAAAATGTGCCAAGTTTCATCCTCACCGCAAAAACATGCCTCAAACGTAATTGCGTATTGAAAAAATTCTGTTACCAGCATTAAACGAGCAAAGGCTAAATTACCATCCCGCTGATATTGCTTTCTATGAATTTCGCTTCTTCCTTTTTTGAAATATCAAGCCTCAAAGTCGAGTGTATAGTATATTAAACACAAAAATTGCTGTTTGTTTGGTCACTATCGTCATAATAACTATTGAGTGTTAATCGACGCAAGGTATCGTACATATGTTCTTGGGAGGCGTAATAATTGAATATTAAACTTTGTTGCAATAAATTAACACCAGCATTCTACGGAATAAACTAATTTGACGGCCAGCATATTGCCTCCCCTGACAGCTATGCAACTCACACACACACACACATCTTCAACTTACCCGGAAGGGCCCCTGTTTACCACGTTTTCTTCGTTACCATGTTCAGGATTTCGGGTCCCTACAAAAACGTGCTAACGAGAGTCTACTGTATTTGGGTGTACCTGCAAGTTTAGAGTAGAGAGAGCAAATTTTTTCAAAGACTGGTGTATGGTTTCTGATGGAACCCTCTTAACTGCTGAGCTGATAAGTTCAGCAGCTCATATTTCTTAAAAAATTATTTTCAGCATTTACGAATGCAAAACGGCTTAAGAGTCTGAAATCTAATTTGGTTAATTGTAAGACAGGCAAAATAAAAGAGTTGTCACAATGTCATGTTTCTCATTAATTACTTTTTTATAACACTTCTGATTACTGAGTTTAGTTCACAAGAAGGAAAGTACTTATGAAATTTTGGGGAAAAATAAGTAAGTTATCGGCAAATAATACAATCAGTATCGGTTTGGTATCGGAAAAAGTGATATCGGTCCAAGTCTAACTGAATCAAACCTGGACAATAGTCAAATTGGTCAGCGTTCTTAATGGACTGTGTTGCTATATAGGAGAAATGCCACATGATAGCAATACTATCGATGTGATCACAGATGAGGCGTTCAACCATTAGTGCGTATCAATTGAAAAAAAGGACCCACAAATGATGGTTTCGATACCCTTCGACGGAAGTTGACATACAGTCCCAGGCAAAAAAATATCACTTCCCAACGGCGAATTGGAAGTTCTTCAATGTTTTCTGCTAGGTACTATAGTATTATAGTGCCAGCTCATTATAATGACCTGGCAATGCAGCCTTCAACTATTGAATATGCCATGGTAGATGGACTTCATAAAAGAAGTTGCTATCTCTAAATGGATTCCTTTAAGAAACTGTTATTTGTTCACATCAATTGATAATCTAATATATTAAACAGAGGAGGTTACCCATAAAATGAATTTACCCAACCAAATGACAAACACTGGTCAGCTGCCGGCCTCTAAAACATGTATAGGACAGGTTTCTAGCAAAAGCTTGATATCTCCAAACTGTAAATTTTAAAGAGGATGTGAAACCCTATAGTCACAGTAGGTAACCAGTGAGTATTTGCTTCCAGCCTCCTCCCCCACTCTTAATGCCGTTTCTTCCCTTTCCCGTCACAAACCTCCCTTCATCCTACCATCTTGTTCCACCCAATCCTTGAAAATCAATGACAATAATACCCCCTCCCACACTTCTGATTGTCGACTGGTGTAAATAGTGAGTACACAACATCGCCCAGACAATCATTTAATTAACCTTGAGTCATGATTGTATTTAATTCTTGTGGTATTTTGTAAATATCTGGATTGTTCAATACATACTGTAGCAGTAAATTAGCAAACTTTTGCAAATTCTAAACATATAGGGTAGTGCTTTTGAGAGTAAATTTAACACAATTTTCATCCTTAACAATTCCTTGGCATGAAATTATAGTGCTAAAAATATGAATTATCCATCTGGTTCTTGTGCTTTCCCAGTGTATTAATATTGTAAATTATTTTCGGGTCTTCATCTAGGATAAGTTCTCCATCTCTGCTGTTTCAATGAATGACTCGTTCATCATCTTCAGGGCAATGAAGACCCTGAGACGATGCCCTGAAGATGATGAGCAAGTCATTCATCGTCTGTCGAAATGTCAGCAGAGATAGAGAACTTGACCCGGATGAAGATACTCCATCCATTGTTTCCATAGTTGTTCACCATTCTTGTAAGATTATTACATCACCAGGTTTTTCTCCTCCATTCCTCAAAACTACTCTCCTGTCTCCCAAAACTGAGGATGTTTAGGAAGATATCTGGTAAGGGCTAGGGAGAGGCATTCTGAGATGATATCAAGATTCCCAAATCCAAATGAGTCACCCTTCAGAACCCCCTTTCTTCACCTCTCCTTGTTCCTACTATGTACCTCAACCTGAAATCCACCAACAGAATGCTCCAAGGGCCCCATCTAGGAGTTGTCTCTCCCACCCAAAATGCACTCCTTCCTCCCAAAACATAGACCTTTGGATACGGTGTTGTAAAACAGTCATAAGCGAGTTTTCTAAAGTACATAATGCTGCCAGCCCGGATGGTAAGTTTTTTCTGGGGAGCAAAATATTTAATATTATTCTTCAACAGAAACTGGTACATGTCATCAAAATGAACACAGGCATTTAATGCTCTCTCTACTGTGATAGAATTTAAGATTTTCTGGATTTGAATTTCTAGTGCTAGCGTGGGATATGCTTACAATGCCAAATAAATTTGGCATTGCTCTTGATCAATCTCAAAATTGAAAATGGGAGAACTCTAAGATGATAGTGCCAATCTGACAACTAAATTGTTTATAATTTCCCTGAATGCTCTCTCAGAATGTAAACAAATTTTACAAAAATTACATAGCAAAATTTATTACCGTAATAATATACAATAACCCTTCTTACCTCACAGACACAGGTGCACTTTCTTTAAATCTCACCAACTGCCCAATAGGATCCAAAACTGCCAAAGCATGCAATACTACACAATTGAAAGAACCAGGAAACAGAATAGACTTGTTCAAGGTTGGCAGACTGAAAGGATGGTGGCCTGTGGTCAAATCGGAAATCCTTGAAGACAAAAAAGGAAATAAAGACAATGACCACTTCAAACTTACTGTAAGTTCTCAATTATGGTTTTTGTAAGAATGAAACTATTTTAGTTTGGAAAGGAAAAATTTATGACCAGAGTAAAAAAAATCATTAATGGACAGTGATATCCTCAGGTCTTCCACATCACAATATGAAAGAAAAGTGCTTAAAAATTTCTATATACCCATTCCAATATAAAAATGCCACCCATTACATCACAAACCCATCATCCAGTGATAAACAAGTGGCAAAAAAAGTATTTCATTCAAAATAACTTCCTATTGAGCCATTATCTTAAATCCTTCAAATTCATTCTTTTCTAAAGTAATGCCGCTCAACATGTCTTCATCTCTAGTGCATATAATTTCATCACCAGAAAATCTATCTACGAGTATAATTTTCAATACATTTCTGCAGTCCCACAGTTTCATCATTAGTGATTCTATTTTTAAATTCAAAATCTAGGATTCTTCACAGGAAAAAATTTTCATGCCAGTAAGCTACGGAGCCTCAGGAATACGGAGGAAAATAACGATTTTATACAGTATCAGAGTATACAGAATATTTGGTAAGGAAAAGAAATCGAATCCAGTTCATATGAACGTTTCCAAGGGTGATGCCAGAGATGTAGAGTGACTGCCTCAAGTAATGGCATTGAAGGACCAAAAACTTGCCAGCACTGTGGTTTTTTCAACAGTCTCAGATGAAGTCAGTACTATCTCTTCTAGAAATGCATCACACATTTATCTTTATTCATGAAAAAACTGAGAAATTATGAGAATTTCTGATTAATTCTATTAATGAATAAGCATAAATCAAGAAACTTTACTTTGTTTTTTTGTCAATTACAGCGACATTGAGTAAGTGACTTTGGGAACACGTTTTCTCACAGGGGCATAAACACTTTCATAGTATCTTGATTAATTGCAATAGTTCTCCCTCCAAATAACACAATTTTAACCTCTGTTTAACCTTTACACATGCTGTGACAAGAAAATCTACTCATTTTTCATACTTCAAAACAACCTATTTTTTTCTCAATCCAGAATAATCAGGCATGAGCTCTTTTTTCTGATGCTTTCAGCTCAGTGGTTCATACATGTATGCCTAATATCCTCTGCCTTGCCTCTGATACACTGAACTTCCAGCAGTGCAATAGCAGTACAAGAAACTCACAACAGCATAGAGTGAATAGTACCTATTTCTAGAGATTAGGGAACTCCTGAATAAAATATAACTACACTGTACATGGGAAACACATAACTTCCGAAAAAAACTATCAAAATAAATGCAATACTAGCAACAAAATACAGGAATGAGCATTCCTCAGGTTCCATCCACATTAGAATATTTGCTGCTTAAGTATAGAATGGAAAGTGCTAAAGCTACCATTTGATGTTGAAGGTCTTATTTCAAAAAAGATACATAAGCAGAGTAAGTAGTAGCAAATCATTCATTAGAAATTTATTTTATAAACAATACCTTTATATTTCTCTTTTTAGGGGAAAATTGAGGCAGAGCTACAAATGCTCACTGAAAATGAAGCCCAGAAGAGGCCTGCTGGAAAAGGACGAGAGAGACCAGATGCTCTTCCAGAACCTAAGTAAATTTACAGCCCTCTATTACTATGAATAGAATTGTAGCCCTGTTGTTAGAGAGTTGTATTGCTGACTGGAAGTCTCAGATTGAAATCCAAAAGAGGCCTTGGGACATGCTCCGTTAAGCACAAGCTGAATATTTCCTGAGTAACAGATCTTTTGGAGAAACCATTTACGACAAAGAGAAAGGTTCCATTACCCCAAACTTCAACAATTAAACTACATACCCTTGATGCTTAGTGAGCTCTTCCCTCACCAAACAGACCGACTTCCATGATGAAAGTTGCAGTTCCTATAGTTATATTCATCAGATCATCTGTACGATTAAATCCTTGGAAGTGTTTGGAAATGGCTGTGAGAGACTAGATGAGGAGACTACCCAGATGGCAGATTAACCTTGCTATAATATTGTGGCAACCTTGTTTTTGCAACATTGGAGTAATTTAGAATTTGCAAGGCCTTGCATCAATATTGTCGCAAGGTCACTAATGAATGTTTTCCAACCTCCCCACCAAGTTGCGGGTGCATCCTTATCGTAAGGTTGTGGCACAATGCTTTGGAGAATTCGTAGTGCAACCTCCGTGAAGCAGAACTCTGTACCAAAACATAGTAACATGCAATTGTGAACATACGTTGTTGTAACAATGCTTGCACATAGTAAGTTCCCACCAAATCGTGGTGTTACCTTGTCAACACTGCAAAACTTGCATAAAAATTTTTCGTCTCAAAGTTTCCAATTAGATTCATATTGCACTTATTCCTTCCACCCTGATCATATTCACTGGTTTCTCCTTGTATCAACTAAATTATTGCTTTCACACAGCCACAAAAATGAAATGGCAAAAATAGAAAAATTTTACTCTCCACAATGTGGTTTGTACCACTTAATCCAGATGTTTGTTGTCAGATACATGTGTCGAACGTTGTTTCATCATTTCTCCCCTTCCTACTACATGTCAGACTGAAAACCTAGATATCCTAAACACTAACTATGCGTGTATGTGACTAATAGCAACATGAAGCCAGGTATGAGATTTCATATAACTCTGCTTGCTGATACCAACTTACTTGCGAGAACTAAAGATTAATATTGTGGAGATTTCCCCTTATAATGTTCCTCTGCAATCATTTCAGGAATTAAAATAAGCTTGACCAATATGTATTAATATACCTAATTGATATTCTTTCAATGCTAAGAGAGGTAAATAAGAATTTTCTTTCAAAGTAGCAATTGCTGAGAACCTATGGAGAGTGTTACAGCAGAGTGACTCAAACAGTGCTGGTAAACATGTAATTAACTTATCAAATTAATGAACATTTAAAAGGTTCTGATGAAGATTCCTAGGGAGTGAATACTTAAAAGGTTCTGACCAAGGCTCCCTGGAAAATTTATCAAATTGTGTAGAGCTGACACAATTTTTAAAATTTCCATTTTATAAAAATTGCATCCTGTATTTTCATAGAAATACCCCAAAGGTTTGCTTTTCTCTAGTAATTCTTTCCTATCACAAAAAATCTCCTTAGTTGGCACACTACTCAAAATTGACCAAAGAACTCGTGTATGTGAGGAATATAAACAACTAAAGTTTGGGTGTCAAAAAATATCGTAGGAACTATGCTAAAAATGCGAGAGAATTTTTTCCGATGTTGCAGATGTCCAGGAAAAAATACATTTAAAGCAATACATGTGAAAACATTCGCAAATAAATGCAGTGGTCACTTTTAGATAATACAAACGTTCTGTATCTAAGTTCTCTGCATTAAAGGACATCTGTCAACAATCAGTGAACTACCAGCAGTTAATAATGACAATACAGAAGGAATGTGATAGTGCTCCCCAGCACTTTTCACTAGTGTTCGGAGGAGGATGATAATGCTCCCCAGCACAGAAGGGTTTATATGCAACTTCTCTCCATCTCTGGCCCTACCGTCGTTGCACAAAAGAAATATTGTGGAAATAACTTTCCCATAGCCTTAAGATAACATTGTCACTGTAAACTTATTCTTTCAATGCTCCCGCAACATTGTAGCGGCATTGGTAATATTGCCAAGGGACCCAAAGCCGTAATGCGACAAGCTTACTTGCTGTCTGGGTAGGGATGAAGAAGAATTAAACAAGTGAAAAGGAGCATCTAGTGAGGCTGAGACAATACATAGTATAATGAGGAAACAGTTTGTGAATGATATGGGACAACTGAGTTATAAAATGGCCTCAGCAGAAATAAGTACAAGCCCTACTGCAAATTGCTAGGGGCACAAAGGTATGAAAGATCAACAACGAAAACAAAAGGAATAATTCTAGAATTTAAAGATTTCATATTTATAGGACACTAAAATTCTCAGTAGCAGCCAACGAGGGATATCAGACTAATGTAGGAGATGATATGGATTGCAAATGAAAAAAAATATTGGCAAAAAGTAACTTATCCAGGAGAAAGGATTTACTAATCACCAATATTAAGTTCAAGCACCATCATAAGTAGAGATACCTCTGAATTACCTGCCAAATAAGAATAGATCTATATTGATTTCACAAGACCGATATTGCGAGTATGAGGTAACAAACTGGCTCAATGTTTGGCAAATTTTTCAACTGTTTATATAATCTGATAAACTCAAAACATAAATTTCTCCTTTTCGGGGAATGTAGTACTGGATGGCAATGATCAACAGTGAAAAAAATCTAATTTTTGGAGTTGGCAGTGTTGAAAAAGAAATTACTTTAAATTTTTCAGAAAAAAGGTCACAAGGCTACAGCAGGAGAACTTCAGACACACATTTCCAAATGTAAGATATCATTTAAATCAGAAAATTATTCTTTCCAATAAAAAACTGCAACAATATGTTGAACCATTCCAAAAATAGAGCATTTTAATATTCTGCCCAGAGTTTCACATTAGAATTGTTGCTCGAGGTACCATCTTTGGCTGCCTGCATCTCTGACCAGGATTTTTTAGACAAAACAAAAAATGCAGGTATCTTACTTTGCCCTGAATTTTAACATGTAAAATTCAATAACATCCTAGACAATCCCCCCTTCTCCCCCACCAGAATTAAATGGACTACGCCAACAATTATTCTACCTAGAAAATATTTTACTAGAAATTATAAAAATGAGTCTTAGCAAAATGAAAATTGGAAACTTTAGACGGGGGCTTCTATAATGAGCATTTTTAAGTATCCATCTTATATTTAAAATCTTTGCACAAGCCATTTTTCCATCTTGCACAAGCCAGAATTCCATCAGAAAGGTGATTTATTTGGAGCAGCTCCAGGAGTAAATCCAAGCTTAATTCACCCATAGGATTTGAGACAGTAGCTCCTTTCCTTGAGCATCTTAACTTAGCAAATTTGTCCAGAACGCAGAAAAGGATAAATTTTGCTACGTGTACCCAGCACATCATCTAGTGGTCTCTATTAATAACTAATGGGTTACTTCACTGCCTACGCGTGAACCTATAACTTTTCATGCACGTCTTCATGAGCATTCATCAAAGATAAACTCACAAGTGTCAATTTTCGACCTATTTCCTTCCACAGTATCATGCAGTGTAGAACCGAGTAGTTTTAATTACAAAATATGGATATCAAATATCTGAAAAATGCATTTCACAATTATCCACTTAACTGAAAACTTTAAGCGTCTATTACCTTGGCTCAATAGTTTATTCCCCTCTATGAGTGTGTGAATACCTTCTCAATATTTCCAACAATTTTATCACCATTGTTGATTCCATTATCATACTGTTTCAGACGGCCAGACACTTCATTCTCGAGGTTGAGCAATCCCATCAATAGCTTTAAATATGGAATATGGGGCAGCCACAAGAAGCAAATAATAATTTCAATAATTGTAACTTTGGGGGTGATTTTTTTCCTGCTTATGTTATACTCATTTCCTGGATACTTAATAAAAAGATACTTGGAGCATAAAGAGTTCCCCAAATTTGAATCCTCCGACATAAGAAGTTCTTTATCGACATTATATCAAGTAACGGTGAGGGCCGAGCATTCCAACATTTCCAAGAGAAGCTCAGCAAGCACACAAACAGGAAACTACACAATTCCTAAAGTCGAAATATGAACAGTTACTCTGTCCTGGTTCCAGTGTTACGTTATAATGGTCAGTCACAACTCAGTCAAGTTTTTCAATACAAAATCCAAGAACCCCACAATAATGGGTTGTTTGGTTATTCCATTAATACATGGATGAAGAGCGATTCGTACTTGGATACGTTGCCACATAAGAAGGTCCTGGCCGGAAGGAAGACACGAAAGGCCTGGATTCAGTTTGGTGACCCGCTGGGAGTACATTAATGATATACTCCACAATAAGGTACATGAAAAATGATAATGCATTTCCTAAAATATACCGTATCCAAGCAGAGAAAACTAATTGTGATCACCAACGCATTCACATCCCTTCGGCTCATGCCATTTGATGCAAGAACACTTTGCATTGGGTAGACTTTATTTACTTTATACTTATCTAGATACTTTCTCAGCATTTACTGAAATATTTTACCGAAATATTTCAGTAAATGCTGAGTAATTATTGAATAATTCACCGAAATGCATTCAGTAACTAAGCACAATACGAAAGCTTACACGATAATTTTATTTTATTTTCTGGCTATGCCAAATTATTGTACAATTGCTATGCTACACCATTTGGATGCATGAATCCTTCCCAGATGAGAACTGGCACCTCACCAGTGATATTTGTAGTTTCTGTGGCGGGCTGAAAAGGAAACGAATAATGAGTACTTTTCTTTGTTTGAATAACATTACATAATTTCACAATCTACTTACTTATTTTGCCGTAGTTAATTAGGTAGAAAAACGTCATTGCTGCAGCGGTTATTTGGAAAAATGGTGCTATCCCTGCACGACTAGGCTGCACATACTTATGCTGCCAACGCCACCAAGCTAAAATTAAGAAAGTGATCGTATTTCCGTCGACCCTAGCACTTCCATCAAGATATTTACAAAAACAATGCTTACCACGGCTGCACGCAGCAACAACACCTTGAGGTGACTTATTTCTTCTACCAATCCACGACCCCAACTCACCAAGCTTCACTTGCCTGAAGGGTGTATCAGCTGTAAAGGCCGCTTTACACGATACAATTTTTTGTACAAACTCTTGCATGAGGAAATTGTACCGTGTAAAGCGGCAAATTGTACGAAAACTTGTGCGATTGTCTGAATGAGTGAACGGGAAATATAACGTGTTCTAATTCCATTCAGACAAACATACAATTTCGTTCAGTCTATACAAGAGTTTGTACAAGAAATTGTGCAAAAAATTGTATAGTGTAAAGCGGCCTTAACTAGTTTCCTCTCGTAAAAAAATTGTTGGAAAGGCAAATCACAGTAATAACTTCGATAACTCACGTTTTCCATAAAAACGGGCAGGATCGTATGGTCCGTGGACTTTAGGATTATACTCAACAGGATAATCGCCGAAACCCATTTTGCCTTCCCCTGTGATCTTCCGCCTTCGTCAGAAGAGCTACGTAGAGGCACTGTATTGGGATCACAGATATATACTACTAATTTTCGTAAATTACCGTGGTATTTTTCGTAAATTACCAACACCCCTGAAAATTACCGTAATAAATGGTAATTTTCAGAAAAGTTCTTTTTCAGAAAATTTCTTCCTCACGAAGAAACCATTGGAATGGGTGATATTATAAATTAAGAAGCTAAAACGATTTTGTTTACATAGTGTCCTGATTCATTCCAATTAATTCAGAGTATAATAACAAATGCACATTGTGCAGAGGTAGGTCCTTGGAATGAAAATTTCTCATAGTGTGACAAAAGAGAGGCAAATTGCGTGTTGCTGCCAACTTCGTTTTAATTTTTTTAATGAGTTATAATAGATAAACATCTTGATATGTTTGATATAAGCGTCGGCATTTATATCTCTATGCTATTTGATTTTGTTTTGAGTCCTCTGATAAGGATTAGCAGTTCAAAACTTAAAATTACCGGAAAATTATGGTAATTTTCGAAAATTACTGTAATTTACCACAGTAATTTACCTCAATTGAAAATTACGGTAATTTACCCATCTCTATTGATATAACCAACATCAGATTGAAATGCACATAGAAAGAAAGAGTTAATTGATAAAAATGGCCATAAAGCAATAGCAGCAAGCATATATATAAACATGGCTGGTTATTCAGTGACTCTTTGTATGTACATCAAAATTAGTACTACTGGATTTCAAAGGTAAAGTGACATGTTACATTGATTGAAAGGCATCAGCTGGTATAATAGCATGCCAAAGGTCCAAAGAGGGTCAATGAATAAAATCAAAAAGAGAACGAAAGGAAAATACACCATAAAAATTGATAAAATATAGATACATATATTTATAAAAATACAGAAATTGATCATACATACATGTTTCTTCATAAAGTTTTTTTATCCATCTGTAGCCATATAACAACAAATTTATGCAAGCATGTGAGTGATTCAACTGAAACATCATCAAACGAGCCTAGCAATTCTTTGCTGGTAGGGAAAATACAGTGCCCATATTCGAGTGCATCTTCACAAACATTTACATTTTTTAGAACCTTTTTTCCAAGAGCAATAGCATTTCTCACATCTTGCTCTTGTATTATTGCTATCTGAGTTTTTGAGATTTTACTGAACACTTCAGTGACAGATAAAAGGGAATTAATAAATCTAGTGAAATCAACAAGATGAAGTTGAACAGATAACAGTTTAGGCAGTAAATACAGAAACAGTTGGAGCATGAAGCATGAAATTGGTGTGGAAGGGGATGAAACCAATCTCTCATTATTAGATCTCAATTCTAACTTACTTTTGCTGGAAAGAGAGGTCCATAAACATGAAAGCAAATTAATGACACTCCTAGTAAGATTAGGTCCTTTGCTGGTAGATAATAATGAACTACGAATGACTTCTTGAATCCATGACATGAGGCCATGGCCCTTGACTAGGTGATATGCCGTGGATGGAGTTTTTACTGCAGCAGTTAATGTTTCCAAAATCAATATCTAAAAAGGATTAAACAATATCTTTTTCAAATTACAGAATGAAACATATTTTTATTATTTTCATTACAATTATGTATAATAATTTTTTTTATTTCAGACGACACAAAAGCAGCATATTTAGGAAAAATGAATATGCCTTACATTACGTTAAATGTTGTTCATGAAAAATCTACAAAGCAATCTTTTCACAACCAACATTATTAAAAATACTGCAAATGAAGTGAAAAATTTGCAAATTTTAAATGAAAGGTTTACAAATCTTAGTCCACCAGCATTTTTGAAATCCTAAAAATACATTGGCAGTAGTCATAGGTCAAGCCATTACCATTGACTATATGAAATAGAGTCATTTTCCATCAACTTCTTTCGAGAAACAATTACATTGCATAAGCCAGAAAATACAGTATTGCTAACAGCTTTTGTAGGGAACTTACCTTGGCTTTCTCATCGCTGGTGACTGAACAAAAAGAAGCCAATAGAACTTTGAATGCTCCACTATTCAAGCATGCAGAGAAATCCAGTTCAGACTTCATTCCATCTCGAAGAACTTCAAGAATCCAGTACCTATAGGACCTGTCCAGAACAGTTTCAAATTAATCAGATCCAGCTGCAAAACCAAAAGAAATTCCAGAGTCTGATAGCTTTTAGAGAGCCACCAAATTATAGGTAAACACTATTACACAATGAATCAGGTAACTGAGAATGGAGAATTTCCTTACAATAAATATACTTCAGAAAGTGAGAGGACAAGATTTGCAGTTTAGATCTTCTAACAAATATGGTAGGGCTTCATGTTTGAATGATCATCTGAAAAAATTTCACACACAGTTAAAGTCCCTCTCGGAGTATACTAATGAGAAAGTGAAAGTGAACAGGGAGCTCAATCTCAGTCTATTATTGCCTACAGTCTAATGGTTTGTTCTGAATATAAAAAATGTATTAAATGTTCATTCCATATTCTACCTTTTGTAAAGTGAAATTTTCAGTAAAATTGTGAGTGGTAGCATAGGAAGTTTTTGACACATTTTCAGAGTTCTCAGAATATTTGAAGATTCATCATCATCATGGGTCATCAATCTTCGGATTGGTTTGACGCAGCCTTCCACTCGATTCTTCTATCGGCCAACCTCTTCATATCCTTTACAACCTGTTCTATATAACTCATATGAGGCCTGCCTTTTCCATTCTTCCCGTTCACTTTTCCCTCGACGATTGTCTTCATCAGGCCATCGTGTCTTAAGATATGGCCGATTAGGTTGTCCCATCTTCGTTTTATCGTTTTCAGTAGACTTCTCTGTTCTCCCACTCTTCTTAAGACTTCTTCATTTGTCACTCGGTCAATCCATTTTATCTTCATCATTCTTCAGCAGCACCATATTTCGAATGCTTCCACCATTTGGAGATTGTGAAAGCTAAAAGCACTGATGACATTAATTATGCATAGTATTTCAACCACTCTATCCTCAATGTTGGTGTGCATGGCTCCATAATTCTTTCATCCTTTGGGGTTGTGTTTGAAACTGTCGGGATTATTTTGAATAGGTAACCAGGGAGTCACGTGGTATAAACAAGGATAGTTCACCGATTTGATGAGCTAAAACCGCTGATTACAATATCAATCATTGTTTACACTTGTTTTTTATCTTATCTGGTGGCTCTATAGTCGAGATAGATGAGGAAAACTCAGTGACAACAGTTATTGATATTGTAATAAGCCATTCAGGCACACTAAATTTTCAAACCATTCGTGTTTGTGCCATGTGACTCCTTGGTTACCTATTCGAGATAATGCTGACCATTTCAAACACACTCCCCATTGCCACACATCCAGAGTCCTCCACCCTACGCCAAAGCAGCCCCCCCGTATATGTATAATTTTATGGAGGCAAGGGCAACAGACTTTTTACCTGCCACCCTATCACATATCCTCTCCTCTACAACTACATATCTGAAGTCTACCCACCCCACTCTTGTGACTAGAAAAACATATGATTTTCTTAAAAACTGTACCTGATGAAGTTTCAATGTGATGATACCTTGGTCCTACAATAATAAAAATTGTGGAAAAACCAAGTCACTAAATTTGCCATTGTAAAATGATTCCACAGAGAAACTGTCAATGCCATCAGTTTTATTCAGATTAGGTTCCATGAGGGTTTAAAGAAATGAATCTGAAAAGTTGAAATTTTTACACTGTACAGGAACATTATGTGTATTATTCTCATTGGCCATGAAATCTGGTTTTAACATACATGATTCCACATGTTGATTGTATCACTTAATCTTGTACCCATATGCATCTCTAAAATTGGATAGAATTTTGTGAAGATTTTCCTGAAATCTGCTATCATGGAAATTGAGTGTTGGAAAAGTGATTCATGACTCCTTAGTCACTTTGTCAATGTTTCTCCAATGCTTCAGAGGGTATACCATTTGTGGAAGTACCATGAACTGAAGACTGGCTATCTCTTGGAAAGCATCTTATCTATACATCTAAGTTTAGTATTATGCAATTTTATATGAAGAGAGCCTATAAGAGGAGGCTCAACTCCCACTTAACGGTATAAGAGGAATCCATGCCATTCATGTCTCACGAAAATGGCCGTGAGTCAGAAATTGTCCAGTGCCATGCGACGGTGGTGATAAGATAACGAACCACTACTTTATCTGGCATCTTTCATCACTGAACACCATTTTTTGAAGATGGAATTGGTGTGTAGCTGAAATAATTTGTAAAATTATGTCATAATGAAGACAAGAGGCAAACTTAAATGCTTAAGTGTTATGTTGTACCTGTATATGCTTTTTATGCAAAATATATATACATACACACATCTGGAAAATGAAGCTTTTTTTAACGGCTTAGGTAAGAGTCATATATGTCTACTATTACCATTATACCTGTAGATGATTACATTCACCACGAATAACTAAATGCCTTTAGTTACAAAGTTTTCGCATTGAATATAATAATAATTGTACTTATTTCACAAAATTGTACTTGCTAAAAACCCAAAAGCGATCTTAATTATGTGTGAATGAACCATAGTTGTGAAATTTACCAAAAAAAAATTAACTGATTAAAGTTAATCTCTGTCAAAAGTGTGAGTTAAAGTTAAAAGTTACTTTTTCATTTACTTTAGCAAATTGAATGCCGTGGTAATAGAGGCCTTGATGGTTTATCGTTTTGACAAACAAAGTAAACACTGAAAACTGTCATTGTGGTTTCTTCCACCCATATCCATTTGTTTAAATATATTGGAAGTGGGGATTTTCGTTGCAATTCCATTTAGTGTCCAGAGTGTTTGTTGTTGGTCAGATTTCCTATTGCCTGCTGAAAGATTTCAGCGATTTTCCTGTGGAAGAGCTCCAATTCGGGATTTTTAAGTTGTCGTGAATGTAAGACTTTCTGACAACCATGATGTAATTTGCCACAAAAGGTTTTTCTGAGCAGTAGAAAGTACTTTAAGGTTAGTTTTTGATATCAATCCCCACATTGTGATGTGAAGTATTCCTCCACATTTGTAAAATTGCAGTGGAATTACATAGAGTTACTGTAGATGCTGGGGGTGTGCCGGCGCCATAGCTGGGATAACGATAAAAAAAATTAACCATTAAAAGTAATTGTTAAAAATGTGGTTAACTATTTAATTTAATCGTTACTTTTTAGAAGAGTTAACTGTTAACTTTTAATCATTAAAATTATGCATTAGCTGATACACAACTAACTTCAGTTAATTTTTTCCGTTAATTTTTGGACCTGTCCAAATTTTGGCGCAAAGGTTTCCCAAGAGACGAATGGAGAAATAAAACAGTATCTAAGAATGCAAGGGTAATTGTGCATGAATGCAATGAATAGGCCCAGATGAATATATCCAAACAAAAGGGGGGATGAGGTGAGTGACCGCCAAAGTTTAGGAATGCACTCTCAGACGAGAAAACACGAAACCACACCAAGACAATGTCCTGTATTCCTTACTCGGTGACATCATGTCGTCAATACTACACAGTTGAAGCCGAGAAAGAAGTGTCACCTAAAAACCTATGATGGATAACGAGAGGGAGGGGTTCATTCAAACTAACGTATGTTACAATGCGCCATTCTATGCATACCCTCAGCGACATAGCTTCGTCAATACATCAGCCCCCTGTGAAACGTGAGAAAAGGTGCACAGGCACACCCTCAGTATCTGCTGTAAGTCTATATAACTAAGCCATTTCCACTGAAATTTTAAGATTGTGAAGGGATACTTCAATCGCAATGTGGGGATCGATATAAAAAAACTAGCCTTAAAGCACTTTTACAGCTCAGAACAATCTTTTGCCACAAATTACAGACACACCATGGTTCGTCAGAAAGTCTTACATTCACGACAACTTAAAAATCCTGGAGTTGGAGATCCACCTCAGAAAAATCGCCAAATCCTTTCAGCAGACATTATGGGAAGCCCAACGAACAACACTCTGGACACTAAATGGAATTACAACGAAAATCCCCAATTCAAATATTTTTAAACAAATGGATACGGATGGAAGAAACCACAATGAAAGTTTTCAGTGTTCGCTTTCTTTGTCAAAACAAATGAACCATCAAGGCCTCTATTACCACAGCATACAATTTACCAAAGCAACTGGAAAAGTAACTTTTAACTTAAAAGTTACTTCTTTTTAACTTTAAATTTAATCAGTTACTTTTTCAAAAAGGTAACTTTTAACTTTAACTAGTTACTTTTTACAGAGAATAACTTTAACTTTAATCAGTTAATTTTTTTGGTAACTTTCCCAACTATGTAACTAACCCGTGATCTCTATTCTCATGTCCTTTCATTAACCTGAATTCAGGTTAACCTTAAGTCTATGTCTGTATTTTCAATAGAGAATTTTAGTGGCAACTAGGTCAAGCAGTGGATACAATCCCTCTTAAGAGTCTTCCAGCAATGTCATCAGTTATTATAAATTCACGCACAACTTCATTTCATCTATATATATTTCATATCTGCGCCTCACTCTTAAAGTGCCAACTAACCACTAGGCAGGAACCTCATCCCTCCATCAATGAGTTTCACCATTGAGTCAGCAAATCCTATCCTACGGTATCCGAGAATTTAAACATACAATAAGAAGTGAAAACTCTCATATAAAGGATTACTCAAATATATGTACAATACATTAGCTATGTACATACTTGGATTCCTCCAAACGCAGACTTAACTCCACATGTAGTCCCTGAGTTACTCAACACTTGACTTTTGTAAAACTGTACAGTAAGTCCTCGACTTACTCGGTTAATTCATTCCAAAAATTTCCACTAAAGTCAAAATCTGCATAAGTCGAAACACAACTAATTACCTATCCACTTTTGAACCATTAGCGGTGCCGCTTTTATTGCGGTTGGCGACAATTAGCGACTATTACAGAAAACGCCATCTTTTGAGAGGCCGTTAAGTTACCATAATACGACAATTCCGAGAGTAACCCAAATCCGATCTTCATTTCATTGGATATTTAAATCTGAAGTAAGCATAATTACTCAAAACACGTTCTATTTTGTTGTGATGGATAACAGACGTTATCTATGGAGTAGATGGTTAACTACGAGTCGACTTATGCAGGATGGTCAAACTACATCGAAAAAAGACGTTGATGTCATGTATGGCCAGTGACAGGCTTACGTTTTCTTTGGGTTTCTGTCATCGCAAGAGTTAGGCGGCAACAACTAGTAAAAGATCAAACACATAGATTCTTATGGAGCCGGCTAGGCTTTCGACCAGTGACGGATTTCAAAGCGCTGCATGTTGTGTTTATGGCGCAACGGCACAAATAGCCAATGTACCTCTCATATCGAGGACTGCCAGACACGACACTGCTTATGGCGCCGTCTGTTTGTAAGTCCAGTCTGTTTTCTCTCACCTACTGGTGTAAATGTGTATCAATTGCGGTTGCTGTGTGTTAATGTTTGATGTGGATTTATTTATATATATGTTAACTTGCAGGGAGGCATTATTGTATGTGAAGTCCACTGACTTATACACTTAAAAGTAAAAACAAGGTTAAAAATTCAGCGGTGTTGCGATGGCCTAGGAAAGGTTCAGCGAAGACAACGAATACGAAAAAGGTAATCAGATTAGACTTTTTCGCCATCACCATGATCAAATCATCACCTATCGAACTATGTAATGACATTAACTAGAGTGAGCATTCCGAACCCCTGTAGTTTGGCATCAACTCTTGCGTGCTTGACAATGAGTCGCGAGTCATCACCGGTGTATTTGTCGCAGCAACAGAAATGCGTAGAAAACGCAAACATAAGGTCTGAACATCTGTGATCTGAACACACCGGCACGGGATGCAAAAGCAGGATGAAGGAGCAAAATTCGCCAAGGTGGCGAACGTAATGTCCCTCAGACCAAAGCAATACATTCACAGGATTTCAGGGCACATGCGGGCATCAGTACTTCTGCCTCAGTGTTAAGACTATGGAAGTGTCATCTGACAAAGATGACTCTTCGTAATCGCATTGGTAGAAGGCGAATACCGAGAAAGGTATATTAGCAAGCAATACTTTCTAATTAAAAAAAATACTATTTGCAATTAATGTTCAAAAGCGTGCTTATCAATATTTGACCTTATCATTTTTATTGATATTAGGATTGAGTAACGGATACTTCTTAACCGCTGCAATGAACTCTCCTATCAACATTTCCCAGAGTAATTTTGCACTAGACTAGTCGCAGGATGAGAGAAACGCGGCATGCAGCGAACTATATCATATTCGCGGTGGGTCTGCATTCTGCCGGGCAGGATTTGCATCAGTTTGAGCATACTGGTATCCCGCCGAGAGATTTCATCCCGTGCGAATTTTACTCTGCAATCCTTGCCGGTTCATGCAGACCATAACCCCGGCCTAACTGAACATCTGCGTAACTCCGGATCCGTGTAACTCGGATCTGCGAAAGTCGAGGACTTATTGTTCTTACTCAAATGGTAACTAACTCTAAAAAGGATGCCATAGATTTATTTCAAATTCGAGCATGGAAAAAATAAAATGAATGGTTTTAAATCACTAAAGGCGGAAAAGAGTGCATGGTTTGAGCTTTTATTGTGATGCACAAAACATTTTATTATTCTAATGAATTTCCATAAATATGAAGTATTTCCGATACATGATTATCCTAAAAATCTTCTTAACTATAACTTACTTTGTAAGTCTTTAACTAACGTCAGAAATCTATGAAACAGTTTAGACAATAATAACAATGAGTCTTTTTTGAGCTCACTCATATGCAATACAGATTACATCACTTAGTATGTGCATTGTAGGAACTTAAATTTTTTATTAAGATTTTATTCTAAATTACTAAACTCTAAATCTAATTTTTACTTTATACATTGGCACACCTAACAATTTATCCAATCCAAGAGTCGCTTGCATTCAGGTAGATCTACTTAACGAGGAATACAATATCACTGTAAATATATTTTTGAACAATTTCTTCATAGTAGTTGAATCTGGCCTGTCATCTGATGAGTATCTGACACTGAAGATAACATCTCTGTGCTGCCAATGACATCTCCATAGGAATGAATGAAAATGTATGCAAATGTGAAAGCCATAATGCAAGTATGTGCATGTGTGTGACTGATAACATGAATATGGTCAGTACATTTACCAGAAAATTATTAGCCATTTGGAGTGATCCTTAATTAGTAGACACTCACCTACTTTCCATTTCACAGCTATTATAAAGTCTGAAAAATTCTGGCACCATATCCAAATCCAATGCAGGTTTTGCAAGGAAATAGTTATGCAGAGGATAAAACATGATGTGCTGAGGATCAGCCATGACTAGAGATGACCTTGCAAGGAAAGTAGACACCACAGTAGGCAACTGCAAGCTAGAGGCATTCTTCAAATCTTTGAAATTAGCCAACAGAGCAAAGCCATTCCGTAATGAATCAACAAAATTCAACCATAACTTCTTTTCTTTGCTGGGCCTACAAGAAAATGTACACAGTTAAAGACATTATTGGCCTGCCTTATTCCATGTAGCAGTTTACTCTGGATAAAAATAATCACATGGAATTAGTTCTCATAAAAAATTAGAATGACCACATTTTTGGTAATTTGAGAGAGTATGAGGATAAACACTTTTAAATCATCAGAATCATGAATACTAAACAAAGGAATACCACTTGCATCTGTTCCTAAAATTTGCAATCTGAAATAAACTGAGGGGATGAGGGAAGGAGAGTACTTGATAAATTTGTACAATGCAAACTAACCATTAATACTTTTACTTGGATTTCTAATACTGCTAAAGCTCACTAATTAGGAAATCATCAGAATTAAAGGTAATTAGTAAGATTATTGACAAATCTTTTAAATCAAAGAAAACATTTACAGGAGAGAAATTATTAAGACACCTGCCTGCCAGTCTCTAGATGAGAGTAAAACCGAGCCAAAATATGCATTGCAGCACCTCTGACTCCAGGGTCCGCACTTCCCAGGGCAGCCACAATTAGAGCTAATGCACCAGACTGCACAACTTTGTAGATTTTAATGGGGTTTTCTGGTGCAAGTATATGACTCATAATAGGCAGGTAAAAACAGGGATCATACACATCAGTTTCTCCATACACCCCATTAAAGGAATCCTGGAAAAAAAAATTAGTATTCTTTTCATACATGCACAACATACAAAACCATTATACATGAATGCTCAACTATTGGAACTCTCTCAAAGATTTTTCCATCATTACCTTGATGAGTAATTATTACACACACACATATAAATAGTTGGACAAAGGCTCAAAGAAAATGAAATATGCACTCAAATGCTCTATTTTAACCCTTTGAGTGCCACACGACGATATATCGTCGTTTGCAGAATGTGCCAGAAGTGCCAACGACGATATATCGTCGTCTATGAGGAGACCTGTTAAAACAATGTTTTTCTCAATCTTTAACTCTTGTAAATTGTATATAATACAAGAATGATCTTTTAATAACTACGTGGAACAATAATTTTGATTGTTAATGGAAATGATCAACAGCTTTGGTAATTTAAATAACTGTATGTCGGATTGAATTTTCAGAGCGTGTCATTTGGTTCTTACGAAACTGCTTCTGGTGCGACACTTTGGAAACTACATTGTTTGTTAGCCTAAAACCAATTGACTTTCTTCTAATATTTTGAACTTTGTATTTATGTCGGAGATATTATGTTTGGCATGTTCTTATTTTTTTATATGCTTGGAAACATTTTATTCTCTGCGAAGTACATCGCATTCTCGTTCGTTTTGCGAACGATTCATGACATAGCAAAAAGACTTTAGGCTTCAAAACATCACTGCTATGTCGCTTCTGATAAGATAATTTGTTGCTGACTGTTTCACTGCGATCAAGTGGTTGATTTTTAGCTATGAAAGGCAGATGAAAAGATACTACGTAACTGCTATCATGCTATTTCTCGCAGCTGGTGCGTTGAGTCAGCTGGGGTGTTGAGTCAGCAATGTGCCTCGGATTGTCAGCCTCGTTATCATAGAAGATACGGCAGTAGCAATTGAAAGATGATGCTGGGCATAAAAAATACAATGTTTGCCATCTCTTGTTGTTGTTTACACATTGAAATTTCACCAGTGGCTTTTTGAAAGTGAAATAACCCTTTTGCCTAATAAATGGCATCAACTTCTAGAAATGAATTTTCACCTGGTGTTGACGATGACAGATTAGCTGAATATATAAATTCACTAAGTAATGACGATGACTCTGTGGAAAGTGAAGACAGCACCCATTTTCGTTGAGACACTAGAGAAGGGGAAGTGTTAATAGACTCAGATGAATGCGTGATAATCCTTCCTCAGAAGAGACCGGCAATTATTGAGTATAGCAATGATAGCGTCAGTTCTGATGAATGTGAAAGTGGAAGCCGTGATCATTCTGCAGAATTCATTGAGGTTCAGGACAATTGTGATTCACTCCCTCCTCCAAATTTTGAATTCCTGGAAACTCCTGGTCCCAAACATCTTCCACCACCAAAATCTTCTCCAATCGTGTACTTCAACCTCTTTTTACCAACACATTCTGGACCATGGTACCTCAACCTTTCAAAAAAAACTTTAGTGTGGGCAAGAAAGAGTGTTTTAGAAGTGAAGAGCTTCTTATTCTTGGGTATCGAGAAAAGAAATCACAAAAAAATCCAGTTTTATTACTTTCCACTAGAGATGGGACATTCGAATCTTCGAATCCTCGAATCTTGAAAAAGATTCGAGAAACGAATACTCAGATCTTTGTGCTATTATCATCATTCGAATCTTTCGGATCCTAAAATATAAATGAACACCGAATTCTTTATGTAATAACTTAGAACAGATTATTTTCGACCGATAAAAACGTTCATTACAAATAAGGTTAAACCTCGCTTTTACGTCTCCGCAATTGACGTTTTCCCGCCATTAATGACTTTTCCTTCAAGTCCTAACAATTTTCATGCGTCTGCAAATAACATATTCCCCGTATTTACGCTAGCAAATTTTTGTAGAGTTCGCCATTTGCGTTTTACGAGAAGATTTTGCCGTGATTGTCGTCCTGGTTGCATAACTAGTGGATGGACTCAACGCCCCGTGAAAGACAAAGTAAAAACTCATGCAGTAAGTTACCACTATGAAAGATAAATAAAATTTTCTCAGATGTACCAACAGTTATCGTGACCTCAGTCATCTGTGGAATTGTAATGCTGCAAGAAATTGCAGTACACATACGTCATTTTTGTCACGATTGTTGCCCGGGTTGCATAACTCGCAGATCAGCTGATGCTATCGCGACGGTGATGAATTTTTTTTTAATTTAAGAATTGTATGCTTTTTCAGCATTTGTGGCCTTCTCTTTCTTTTTTGGTTCGGTATTAATACAGATTTTAAAAAATCCTCCAGCCAAACTTCATCCTCATACATCCTGCGAACAAACCTGTAAAATCATCATGTTCTTCTCAACCTCGATTCTTAAGTAGCTTTGATAGGATAACATTATAGTCTCCCACACCTTCTTTTCCCATAATGTTTACCCTAACTTACTAGCATTGCTGCACTCCTGGTCCCAGTTCATCCTTATCTATATCCTTCTCTTCTATTCCCAAGTTCCCTTGCCTATTATTATAATAATAAGCACTAAGGGGCCATGCAGTTCTTGTCACATATTCATTACCCTTATGCTGAATCTCTTGTAAGTTCTATCAGCAGCTCTCCTGACTTAACACTAATGCACAGTATCGTATTCCACTTCTTGCTGCTGAATAACCTTCTAACCTTTGAGTACAGGGCGCCTATTTCTCCCTCTCTCTGGAACCTCTCAACCTATTTACATTGACCTTTTTGCCACTTTTCTCTCAACTCTTTATACCCCTCCTAAGTCTATTACTTGTTTCCTTAAATTTTATTTCGCCTTGCTGTGTTTAAATCTTTCTATTTCCATCATTCCTCAATTTCCTCCATAGTTTGTGCCAACACCCAATGTGTCTTGACCACTCTTGTGTCTACTGCACCATACTGCTTGCTTTTCTGCATCTTTCCTCATACACCTGTAAACTAATTCCTGATATTCTCTCCGATTTACAACTACAATTTTTTCACACTGTTCCTAATCTTGGCCCAACCATATGTAATCTAGTTAATATATTTCCCCGTGTTCCCCTGCATACAGTGCAATTCAATGTTTAACACATGAGGAATTGTCTCCTGCTAGCAGCTCGTCTATCACTGTGAATGAGTCATGAAGACGCGACAATATTGGAAAAAAGATATCGTTTTTAAACATGCAATTCAGTATCAGTTTAATAACCTTTTGGAAACATATCATCGCTATGCCTCCTAGAACTTTCACATGCTTTCATTTCATGCAAAAAATTTTGTGTATCATGATTATTACTTATTTATGTTAGCTCTTCAAATCTTATTTGTATTATTGCAATAAAGATTTGTATTTTTGAAAACTATTCTTAAATTTGTTTTTCATTGAATGCAGCTGCTTAAGTCTTTTCTTTTCGGTTATTATCAACTTTATATGTAGGATTCGAGAGATTCGAGGTATTCGAGAACCTCTTAGGATTCGGATTTGGGTTCGGATTCGAGAAAATTTAGGATTCGTCCCACCTCTACTTTCCACCAACTCGATAGCCAAAAGCAATTCAGTCATTTGCAAGGGTCAAGAATTTCCAAAGGAAACTCCACAAATCATTGAGCAGTACAATCGTTACATGGGAGGCATTTATTCTTCGGATATTATGTTGTACGTGTATTTAGATGAGAGAAGATTATTTGATATACTGGAAGAAAATGGTCTTCAATGTAATTTCTAAAATGGTGCTAAATGCTTATATGACTTACAAATCAAACTACTGAAAAAAAATCAAGTGTGCAGTTATTTTCAGAAATAATAGATATCATTGTGAGTGAATGGTTACTTAGATGGAATAATCCCAGTCAGTCAACTCCTAGGACAGTATCACCAGGAATATATGGGATAAGTAAACTTTCAGGGCGGAGGGAAAAAGTTTGTGCTGTATGCAGCAGGAAAGGCCGTGGCCCTGTCCATAGATTTAGAACTGCATGAAATGTGAATAAGGTCTACATGGAATTTGTGTGTCTTATCATATTTGTGAATAATATGAAAACTAGTCATTTGATTTGGAATAGGGTTTGTAATGTTGTTATCGTTTTCTAAGTATGAGTATGTATTTTCAATAATTTTTAATGTAATTGATAACATGTTGTAAGCAATAACAGACTTAAATTCTTGTTATTATTATTCATATACCATGTTTCACAGCCAAATATTCTCTTGCCTGCGAAAATATTCACATTATATTCCTCCAATCATTTTGATAATTTCCCCTGAATTTTATGCTATTTGTATTGTGATACTCAATCGAATATCTATTGAAAATTCGTGCAAATTCCTTGGGTATTATATGATCATTTCCATTCATCATGATATGATCATATTGTGTATGTATATTTCTTTTGTGTTAATTTATCATTATTTGATTCCTATAAGTGTATTCTTTACTAGTGATGGGCTTTATCGGTACTTTTCGATAATCGGTAGTACTCGTTCCTTTCTCGTTATGTACTCGTTCCTTTCGAGTAGTTACTCGGTATTCGTTTCTCATTTGTTTTCTTCACGCTGGTTGCCTACTTTCAGGAGTAGGTCCGAATCCAGCGCCAGGCGGGACTATATTGAACTAGCATTACCTCGTATTAAGACAAATGAGTAACGATTTGCGTGGAAAAACAATACGATAGACCAAACCTAAAAATAAGAAAAATATTAGCCAGAGAGAAAAATATGTACGCATGCGTTGATATAAATAAATATTAGTTTTGTTAAGACGTCGACCTGTGTCTTGTAACTTCATTGTCAAGCTGGAAACTGAGAATTCAAAAAATTTCTTCAGGAAACAAGCTGACTGGAATGAGTAGACGAACTGCTTGGTTCTTCAACATTTGAAACCCCAGTTTTGCAGAATACGTTCTGTAGATAACAAAAAGCATAAACCCATTTTTATAAATTATTGACGCTGTCATGGGAAGACGGTGATAATCGTTTCCGGAGTATTACCAGTTTGGATCGTTTTGACCAAATTGGAATACTGTTGTCTTATCATCATTATCAAGACGCGACGAAAGTATAGCTAGCATTGTTTGGACTTATTTATGAAAAATTTATCACGTTATTAATTTCAGGAACATGACAAATTATTTCACTGGTTAAATATGCACCCACTCACTATCAACATTTACCCCATCACACGTAAGGCAAAAAGGAAAAAATCCTCGAAAACTTGATGACATGTAAAAGAAATTGAAAATTAAAATTATCTCTCAGCCGTACGAACGCATGATAGCAATACCAGAATTACCGGCGTAACAATATTTTTCAAAGACATCCCTAAATGTAATACCATCCAAACCTTTTTCTGTCTAATCAAATGTCTATCATTATATCAATCATTACATCAATCATCGCCTAAATTACTTTTCGGTGCACAAGATATGGGTTCACCTAAGCTGACATCGATTCCTTTTCGGTACACCTATATATGGGTGTACCGAAACTCACTTCGAGTACTTTTCGGTACACCCATATATGGGTGTACCGAATACTCACTTCGATTCCTTTTCGGTACACCCATATATGGATGTACCGAAACTCACTTCGATTCCTTTTCGGTACACCCATATATGGATGTACCGAAACTCACTTCGAGTACTTTTCGGTACACCCATATATGGGTGTACCGAATACTCACTTCGATTCCTTTTCGGTACACCCATATATGGGTGTACCGAAACTCACTTCGAGTACTTTTCGGTACACCCATATATGGGTGTACCGAAACACTTCGATTCCTTTTCGGTACACCCATATATGGGTGTACCGAAACTGACCTAGGTTACTTTTCGGGACAAGGGTACCGAATTCCTACCACAAGTAGGCATGGAGGAAGAGCTTAGGTAGGCAGAGTCCTCTGACATGCTAAATAATAACTATGAAGTGGTTAGGGAGTAGTGGTGCGAATGCCGTCCAGAGGACTCTGGAGTAGGTATTCAAACGAGTACTCGTACTCGGTTTTTCTCAAGTTGAGTAATCGTTAGTTCGGTTCCGACGTAGTAACGGATACAAAAGTAACGAATAGTTACTTTTCGCCCATCACTATTCTTTACTTATTTTTTTTAACATCGGATTGTAATTGTTTTAAGTATTGACCACTATTTCTTTTATATATTTATTTTGACGAGGGGTTAGATGGCAGAATGGGACAGTTTTGTCTCAATTTCGCCCCAATAAAGACCTTTTATTATTATTATTATTATCATTTCCGAGAAAAATAATAATATTTTATATTTATCAATGGTTTATTTCTTTAAAGTTGATATTATTTCTTGATTTATTGGTCAAAATTGAGAAATGAAATAATTCAAGCCTGTAAATTCCAAATTAAAGTATGTACAACAATTGCATGTCATTGGAAAATCAGCCGATTTTTTTTCATATTAATTTGGAAGAAAGTATTTACTTTCAAATGCGGAAGATATCATGTAAAAATAGCAACAAATAAACATATATTGATTTTTTGAATAAAGGCCTACAAAATTAGCAAAATACCCATGGCACTTCTGGGAATACCCACTTAAAAATCGGTGGCACTCAAAGGGTTAATTTAATTGAGGATGTTGTTGACACAAACTTTATAATTAATAACACAATACTGGGTCATTACATTTACCTCTGCTTGAAGTTTCCTTTGAACAGGGAAGTTAACAATAGTTCTCTGAACTTGGTTAACATCAAGGAGATCAAGAACTTGATCAGCCTTAGGCTGCCTTAAAATGGAAAAGGCTGAAAATGCAGTAGTTTTTGCTTTTCTCTTCAATGAATAAAAGCTGGCAGCCATATTTCCCCATAAGAATGGACTGAATTGATTGAAATTCAAATCACCATGATCCAATATTTTTAAAACCTGTACAATGCACAAAAGTAATTTAGATACACATAAAAGCACAAAACAATGTGAGTCTAAATTATAGACATAAAGATGCCCTACCTTGACGATTAAAATATCACATCTACGTAGTGTGGCACCATATGAGCTCAATAAAATTGGTATCAATGATGATGACATATTGGCACAATTTTTTTCAATTAAGGTAAGTAGAAGTTCCATAATTTCAACTGAAACACATTGAGAAACATTAAAAACATAAACACTAGATTTTACAGTTCACTCTTCACCAATGTTAACATTCACGAGAACAAAATAACTCTCCTACTGCAAAAATGAGTTCTCTTCAATTAAAATAAGAATGAATACTTATCACCATTCTACCTTACCTTTGCTAGCTTTGTTCTCCAGCATTATCTCAAGAAATTTGGAATGAAGAATTGTCATTTTATAAAGTACAACAGCATCTGGGTCATCTGCAGACAGTACTTTAGAACACAATCTTTCAAGGGATTTCAAAATGAAACTGTTGGCCTGGCCTATTCCAATCTTCAGAGCTAACTGTAAAAATTCCTTCCATGCATTGCCTTTTTTTACCAACCTCCAGTTCAAATTACTACCACAGTCATTAGTTTTCTCTATTAAATTACACATTAAGTGTGAAAATTTTTCTATATCAGTTTCACTAGACTGTGCATCTCCATTTTTAGGATGTTTTTCATTTTTTGTAGCACTCTTCACAGTACAGATGAAAGAATGTAACATAAGCTTAATAAAAGAAACTCTTGGGTCCTCTTTCAGCTTAAAGCAAGAGCTTTTCTCAAGTTTCTCATACACAGGAAACAGCACTTCTAACAAAGCTATTCGAGTGGTAACACCATTCTCTAGGCCAGTATTCAGCTGGTGGTAGAAGTGGTAGCATGTTTTGTCATCTGAAATAATGCATCTGTATTAGGAACTACATACGTAAAATCAAAAATGGTTAGCACACTATTTCCAAAATGCCATTGATTAATCCTAATTATTTGCTAATTTATTTTTACCTCTGGCTCTGATTTGTGGTGACTGAACGTTATGGGTTGATTAACACTACAATAGTAATATTAATCAACCTTCAACTTTATGGAACCTCTTCAATGAGCTACCACAGCATTTCCTCCTTGCACAAAAATACTACCACTAACATGCATTTAGATAACAGTCCGTGTATTTTACAATACTTGCAGTAAAGACTGTACATATACAAATGTAAAAAAATCAAAATATTTCTCTAATGAGCACACTACATGACAAATATTACTTTAAAAGTTTACCCTACACTTTTTAAATAAATCAAAATACTAGATCTTGTACTACACTCTGAATTTCAAACGGAGTTACTTGATGCAGAAATAACTCTGTCCTCACTATCACTTTTAATTAAAGCTATTGGATTTTCTATTTCAACAGTAATGTCCTGCATAAATTTTAAACTGAGCAAAAACTCTCCCATCAAACCAATCTTCGGGATAATCATAATAAAAACTTTTAAATAAGTTAGAGACAGTTTTTGTAGTGTAAAATTTGGTTTTCAGGTTAATAACAACTTTAGAAAATATGTATGCATGCAAATATCCATCATACATTCATAACAGCTCAGACAGGATTACACACTTCTTGCAAGGTAAGAATTAAGTAGTTTAGCTCCATAGGAGAAGTAAGCATATGATTCTTACTAAAATATCAGATCTTGAACTAGAAAATGTGATGCATAAATATTGGGATTTGACGAATGACAAAAACAGCCAAGATCATTCAAAATTCAATAAAAAAATCAGGAAATAAATACCATGCTAAAAGCTGAAGATATTAAGAAAGAATAAAATCAAAAAGATCACCAAGCCCTAATGTTACAAATCTTCAACTTACAAACACTAGCGGTCAGATATTGAAGGGAAAATCTAAGGCCAGTGGGAAAACAACAACTAGGAATTATGAATAAATATCAAATAAAAGAGGTCATATCCTTCCTGCTAAAGTGTACACAGAATTTTGCCCTCAAACTAGGCATATTACCAGGCACTCAAGGTCCATATGTAGTGTGGTTCCAGGTATAGAAAAAGGGCTGTGAAAACTTACATCATTAATAAGAGAGAAACTCTCAAAAATATAAATATACCCATTTTTCAAACATTCAGAACCCAAAATAAATAAAGACACAAAGACAACAGCTTCACATCAGAACTATTCAATGGGCTCAATGAAGGAAATTTTAGAATTAAATGAAAGATTCACATGAACAAAAAATTAATGAACACATTGCTTCAGAGGGGACATTTTTGCTGAAGTTGACCAATATTCACTTACCCACTTAACTCTCACAAATCAATAGTTAAAGTGGTCACGGGCACACTTGCAAACAACAAGAAAAGAATAGTAAAATCTTTTACCAATTTAGAGTTTTTACCAATTCAGGGGTGTCAGAACCATTTTTGCTGGGAGGGCCCGGCTCTTAAGAAAAGGGCCCGGCTCCTATGAAAAGGGCCCGCATTTTTTTGCGGATAGAAGGGAGTAGAGACTAGAATTCTGCTAAAAAAGCATATTAAGGTGGTAGAATATTCGTCAGAAGGAAAAAGGCAAGCTGAAAAAAAGTGAAATTTAATTTTTATTAATGAAGATTCATTTCTCAAGGTTCCAGGGCAAATTCTGGGGGGGGAGGTGGGGGGGCGAATTCCGCCTTTGCGGCCACTTCTGATGCCGCTGTACCAATTCCAACAATCCTATCTCCAAAACTCTTAAGGTTGATGGCAACATTTGAGTGATCTAGCACTTTACTAAAATAATTAAGACATGAAATCAGTATATAGCTTAAACACTTACCCATAACTTTCATTACCAGTAATCTGAATAGCTGAGGATTTTCTGAAATCCAAATAGGAAGTTCAAGAGAATTGCTGAAATCATTTCTTAGAGCTACCCTTTGAGCTTCATAGATGAGAGTTAGAATGCTATCAGGTATACTCTCTTCCTTGATACATAAAATACAAGTCAAGTGTGACAAAACTCTTCCAAATTGTAATGACACCATTTTCCAATTAGAGTCACACTGTTCCAGAAAGAGGGTTAGGAAAGCTTCACAGTTACTGATCATGAAGTTGCTCAATTTGCAAGCTGATTCCCGGGTGAACTTTGAAGAAATCAAGCACAGAAATAATCCTTAAAAAAAAGAAAGAAACATCTAAATCTTAGAACAGAAGATTATTTTAATGCACATCATCATGATTGTTGATTTCCATTAATAATTACAACTATTTTTATTTAGATTCTACATAGGCAACTCATTTTCATTTAATAACATGAATATTTAAGGATTCAGAAGGAGTTTCAAGAACCATTGAACTACAAAGAACAGGATCATATATTTGTCCAAACTTAATATATAGAGTGAAAACCATCCATTCCAATGAACAATAGCATACTTCCCCATATAGATTAGAGAAATGAGAAAGAAAGACAAATGAAGAAATGGAAACAAAAATAATACAGATGCAGTGTTATCATATTATCTAATGAGAGGTACTTCCTCTTAGGACTAATATGTATTTGGTGGACAACATGCCCATAAATAACTGAGGTTAGTACTTGAGGTGATGTATCTGACTACAGGAAATGAAAGATATAATAAAGCATGAAGTATGAGTTGAAGAGAAGAAAATTGAAAAAATAGATAATTGGGATAAAGCATTAAACAAATTATTATGGAGGTAAATTTAGATGCCACATATGTTTTTAACTTCGGTCAGTAATGTTAAGCAGATGAAGGATGCATACAATAAATAAATGTGCAAGCATCATTAAGCATATTATCTGACATTATTTCGTGATTTGATTGCCAAATAAGTGGATGGAAAATCACCCCTTTTTTATATGGCCAGCATCAGATGTCTTAAAGGCTACTGACATCTGAAGCATGATGTCAAGAAATACAATTCCAAAAATTTCCCCACTGAAATTCGGAGACTTGTCCACACATAATGCAGAATACAGAACATTCTAGAACAACAATGGAACTATCACAGCAGCAGGGTGGCTACTGATAATCAATTTTCAAATTCCCTGATTTTTCCCTGATGGCTTTACCGATTTCCCTGACCGATTGCCAAAAGGTCTCCAACATCGGAATATTTTTATTCTGCTGAATTAAATTTTCGTAAAACTCAGAAAATTTTAAAATCTGAAATCAATACATTAAAAGCTATAAGAATGAAAAAATATATGGAACCTCCGCCCTAATGAAAAAATATATATTAAACCGTGAGAAGTTAAGCCCTCACAGAAATTGTACACAATTTTAATACGTTTTTCGTGGCCGGTTATGGTATTTCCGTGGCCGTGTATGTTTCCTTCGGTAAAATTACAAATTGAAAATGTCAAAAAATTCTTCAAGGAAGAGGTGGCGTGTCGTGGTAGTTCTGGGAAGTTGAAGATTACTGAAAGTTAATGGCCAATTCACTGGGGGACTCCGGTATCACAAAGCTACGTGAAAAATATGAACCAAAGCCAAGTTCTTGGACTGGATCAAAATCGGATGGCACGAGTTTCAAACGAAATCAAATAACAACTTGACTAATGTTGTCATAAGCCCTTCATTGTAAGAGGGAACCAAAAATGTAAAAATATTTGCACAAACAAACAAAACGTAATCACACCACTACGAGCGAAAACAGGAGATAATTAGCAACGGCACCGTCATATTTAGGAATGCCATTTTTCAGGTGGTTTGTGACTTGACTAAATTGCTTCGAGAGGGAGCTAAGGGGGCCATTCAATAAATACGTCGAGCGTGAAAGGTGGGGGGGGGGAGGGAGGAGAACTCTTCATATGGTCTCGGGAAGGGGGGGTATGGAAATCGAAGATGATCTCACGTAAGATTTTGTTTACACGTGTGATCGTACTTGTATTACGGTTTTAATAATCATTGTCTCATATTTTTAGAACTGCAAGCACATATTTACTACGAGATAGTGTGTTCCAGCTACCTCTTGACCTGAGTCTCGGAAGTTAAAAAAAAAACCACGAGGTAAAATATTCCAAACAACACAGCCTCGGATTCCTAGTGATGAGCAGAATACATGGTGATCATGAATTTTAGCACTACTCGGCAAATATTGCATTAAGGATATACATTGGGATATATAAGGAATACATTGTATGACTGATTTACGATTAAATAACTAAGATTCACAACTGAATGTTCAACGAATTGACGGGGCTAATTCTATTCAGTTCGGCGACAGACATTAGTTTTAGTTGGTGAAATAAAGGGTGGGAAAGACTGTCCGGCAAACGTAATGGTATAAAAATAATGAGAATTTCCTATCCCAGCTTCTCCCTGACTGTTATGAGAATACCCGGACTATTCCCTGACTTTTTCAGATTTCCAAAATTCCCTGACAATTCCAGGTTTTCCCTGACGATCGCCACTCTGAGCAAGACACTTCTTAAGGCTCTGTACTCATAAGTTTCCAGATTTAAGGGCTTCTCAACAGGGTAAATTAGGCTTTTTATTCACCATGTAAACCTGACTCAACTTCCTATGATAAAGAACACACATCAAAAAGATAATTATCACAACACTGCAGAAACCTACAAGCAAACAACATGTGAATGTTTATAGGAATTTAACACATTCAGCTATTTTACGACAGCCTATTGCACGGTGTGGTATGATGGTAAATGAGGCTAACTGCTGATCTTGCAGGTCTACCACATTCATTTGCTTATTTGAGGACACCTTTTTTTTTAGCCTGTATTAGCCATTCTTAGGTGTTTATGATACAAAGAAAAAACATGCACCTCTTTCTTGTCCCTCCATTTACAGACTGCAATTGAGCATGAATATAAAAATGATGCTATGAAAAAATACAAAGTGAATAAAATGTAACTTAGTATAAACTATTAAAAAATTATTTTTACACAGACTTAAAAAAGGTACTGAAATATACATATTCTGTATTCAATTGTGTTACATGATGAGCAACAATAATTATATTTATAATGGGACTGGCGATTCACCGGCTCTTTACCTTAATGTAAAATGAGACAGGCTGGCAAATTGGTGGCTCTTTACCCCATCGGGTAAATTTCTAGCCACTTATATATCTCAACTCAACTCAACTCAAATCTCAACCACACTACTCTAGTAAGTCCTTCCTCACAATGAAATGGAGGGCCCTGTAGGATATAAATAACACCCACATGTAAGTTGTTTGCAGGGATATTAATTCCAAATTAGGGAACAACTTTTCACAGTCATGCAGGGATCCATGGACACATTTGCACATGTTTTGGCTCCAGTAATGAAGACCACTGCCAAGACAACTCCAGGAAAACTTGTAAGAACAAATCACATGCATTCACATGAAGACTAACACTCACAGGAAGGAAGTATACAGGGTAATATACAATACATCACCACAATCCAGACAGTTTCTACATTTTATATCTCAACCTGAGAATATTTTTGGATATAGGAAGGCCTGGTGCTTCTAGTAAACAGTCATAACCTCATAATGGAATTGACAGCAATTTTTACTGGCTGAAACTGAAGTAGCCTAAACAACAAACTGTGATAATTGATCAACAAACCATTTAAGGTGTTCATGCTGAATACACAGCATTTGAAATAATTCAGGTCTTTGAATATCAGAAATCAACCATTTAACATATTGTGGCAAAGTATATGACTTCAAAACATATCAACAGAGGTTCCTGTTTGCCAGCAAGGAGGGGTTGTTCAAAAGAACACACCAAGTGGAACAGTAGCCCAAAATGGCTACTTGAAAAAATTAAAATGGTTCTCCTTTGTTGGTGTGAGCAAGACAATAATGCAGCTAACTAAAAGTAGTGAAGACGGGATGGAAACTTTGGTGTCAGGTAGGTCATATGTTTCTGGATGGTTTATTGGCCCACACAAGAGTTTTGCTCGAAAACTGGTTCTCAGACAACACCAATATTCTGGAATTATGGCCTCATGAAATCCCAGGTTTAAATCCTCCACCTACAGTAAACCCCAGTTTGTTCCAACCCTCTTAATTCGAAATATTGAATAATTCGAAGTTGTGAGCAGCCCCCGACAAATGGAATAGGAAATTGCGTACTTTATAGTACGGATAATTCAAAATACGCTTAATAACTCGGAGTTGAATTTCGATCCGTGACGCCCCAACGTATCGCTTATTTCGAAACGATTCACCGGGGCAGTGCTATTCTGTGGTAGTTAGTGCTTATAGTCGTTGTGATTGTGGTATCGCTTTCTTGAGCATTCGTTATTTTAAAGTGCTTCCAAGCTATTTTGAGCATTTGTTTGTGCTTATAGTGCACCGCGTGCCAGCAGCTTTTCCCTACCCCTAATCAAATATATCACGAGTGCACACACATCTCGGTCAATACATCCGAAGCTTTTTTCCGGGGCATTCGCACCATAACTAATGCCTTCCCCTTTCTTCTTCCCGAGCCTCCCCTTCTCAAGCAAAGATTGTGGGATTCAGCATTTGACCATCGCCAGGAAAGGTCACCATAACCTCTTGACACATGAATCGTAAAGATCCATCTTCCGAGAAGAAATTGCCTGGGCATTTTTAAAGCCTCGCTGTGATTTTAACCATAGTCATGTGTTTCATGTAAGTATTTAGCATCGTAGGTATCATATGTGAAAAACTTAGTAACTATGATTTAGCACAGTACTAATTTTCTTTGCCTGCTGTTTTGTACTCCTTGCGGAATTCCTGAGCTTCATATTTTACCTATAACAACTTATTCCTTCGTTGTAGGTGAAATCCGTTTAGTCCATTATGTCTATGGACAGAAGGTAGGATTTGAGATGCCTCAAAAGAGAAAACACAAGGAACCGACTATTAAAGTGAAATTCAGTGTAATTTGTGAGGAGATCGTGGGGTAAAAACTAAAACGCAAAGAATGATGATATTCCCCTTTCGGTCCTGTCGAATTACCTGACAAAATACAGTAGAAGCCCGGTATAGTGAGTACGGCTTATTGCGAGAATCGCGTTATAGCGAGTGATTGTCTTTGTACCGCCAAAAGGCCTATGTTTTACATGTAAAATAAAGCGGATATAGCGAGGCCAAAAAGTTCCTTCCTCGGTATATGCTGGGTATTACGACAGATGTCTCGAGGGCGTTACACCGCCTAGCAAAAATAAACTACTGTGTTTTGTATTATCTGCTAATTAAACTAAAAATACAAGATGTGTGCCATATCTACAACACCTAAAGCCAGTTTTGTCAAAACATTAACGATTTACGGCCTTCAGTTCGCTCTGCGCGCTCCCATTTTACGTTCTTCTTTTGTTAGGCCCAGTCATCAGTGGGAGTGGGCAGAAGACGAGCAAGATGAGAGTAGGAGAGGGAGTTAGGTCTAGGCATGGGCGATATTGATAATTCAATATCGGGATACGATAATTTTAGCATATCGTAAGGTGGCGATAACGATAACTCAGCGTGACGATAAGATGTCGGGGCACGATAAGATATCGGAGCACGATAAGATATCGGGGTGCGATAAATATCGCTATAAATAGGTATCGCGATAAATATCGCGACCATGATAAATATAGCGGTAAAATATCATAATATCATGACCATGATAAATATCGCGATAAAATGTCATGACATCGCGCCCCGATAAAATATCACGATATCGCGCCCCGATAAAATAACACTATATATTATCACGATAAATATCGCGATAAATATATCGTGATATTGCGCTCGTTCAAACATAGCGTGTTCGCGCCCGATGAAGCTTGAAAAATATCTACGACCCCCGAAACACGCCGTATTTCAGTGAACCTTCAGGCCAATTTTCCCAACTGATGGACGTACTGGTTAACATTCGAAAATTCGACAAAGCTGATATTATCGTCATGACATATTCGCAAAATTATCCAAAAACTTCCACAGTATACCTAATATTTTAATACCGACTAGTTACGCTGTCTTTATAGCTTTCTTCGGCGATCGAAAAATAGAAGAACTGGAAGAAAAACATCGAAACTAGGGGAATTAATATTTTATATAATGGAAAATGTCCTGTTTCTTTCATGAAATATGTTGATATTCTACCAGATTGAGCCTGAAATGACTTTTTTGCTGTTTACCTTCGTCAAATACCACGGAAACAAAAGAAAAACTGTAAATACGAACGACTATGAGAATACGGTGGGTTTTTTCAACACCATCGGATATAACGAGCGCTCAATTTAGCGAGTGATTTCCGAGGGATTATGAGAACTCGTTATACCGGGATTCCACTGTATGATGCAATTAAATCACAACTAGAGAGAGGAAAGGACGATGGCAGGAAGAAGAGGAAACGGGGAGCCAAATGTGAAGAGTCAGAGTTATTGGAGTGGTTCTTCCAATGCAGGTCAAATAACATTCCTCTATCAGAGCCATTGGTGAAAGAAAAGACCGACAAGATCGCACTTAAAATGGGCCAAGAATTTAAATTCTCTGACGGGTGGTTTCTGAGATATCAAGTGGCATGGTATTGTGTCTTTGCTCATGAGTAGAGAAGGATAATCAGTTGATGTAGAAGCAGCTGAGAGATAGTGATCGAACATCAAACACATTTTTGTGGACTACACACCTAAAAATATTTTTAACGTGGATGAAAATAGAATATTTTACAACCTTTTACTGTGGAGGAAAAAGAAGTATGGACCCAAGCAGCATCGTATGGCAGTTATACGTTGGCCCAATGTCATTTTGATGTCACCAATGTCGTTTTAACATCGGCTCATAATGCCGATATAAAAATGTTGTACAAATGATACCTTTCTCCGATGTAAAATTGATATCGTCAATCATATCGTAAGTGATATTTAACAGATATCGTTTTCCGATGCAAAAATGTCAGCTGAGCTGACTAATAAAGGGCATAAAAATGATCCTACTTTTCTGGTCACTGGATTTTATAATTTTGAGTATTCAAATTTTTTCCTCTGACGTCAGAGAGAAGAAACTCAAATATTTTTGATTAGTCAGAACATCAGAAACCATTTGGAGGCCTACATATAAAATAAGAAATATGATTATTTAAGGATTCGATAACACAGAAAGAAAAAACACGAGCTGGTGTTATCATGTTTCGCTTCCACTCCATTTCGCCTGAATCTTCAGAATTAGTAAGGATTCAATGTTTGCTTACAAATTGCCGTTCACGTGGCAGATTTGGATTATCATACATTTACCGCCAAGCGTGGCTTTAGCACTGGATGGAGTTCACCATTGGTCGTGGCTTCCTCGAAGCCCTTTCTCCCTTGCATTGCCATCCTTGATGGACCGCTAGGGCTCAACATCTAGTACCTTGAACCTTGGTGAAAATTGCCATGTGAATTAGGGATCTTGGGTAGCGTAGTGGTCTGCGCAGTGGCCCAGAAACCAAACGTCTGTGGTTCAATTCTCGGTCCAGGTGAATTTTTTCACTTGGCAATTAATGTGAACCCCCCATATTGGGTTATAAATCCATTTACTTCAACAGAAAATGAGTTTGAAATATTTTATTACAATGATAACACTTAAAGTTACACATCTTTCACTAAGGGAAGTTAGGCCAGGAGTAAAGTATGATATCTCATTACTATCATAAATGTTTAAAATTACTCATTTCTTCAATAAGGAGAGTTGGGTCAGGGGTAAGTACAGGGTTCATAATATGAACATTCTTAGATCGAAACTACCTCTCGCCATTTCTTTTTCCATCGCAGTTTTACTGTGTGACTGCCCCTGATTGTATATATTTTTAACATGTTTACCCAGGATACATTTGCACTATCTTACTTAATAAAACATCCCAATATGATGCTAATGAAAAATCAGTCCATGGTAATATCAAACATACGTCGGCCCAATATCATTTTCATGCCACTGTATAGTGGTGAAAGATATCCTTTTATCATCAAATTTATATCGGCCCCATATCATCAGCAAATGTCATTTTTATAATGGCAAATGTTATCACTTTTGACATTTGCTGATATCATTAGCCAATATCAGACTGACCAATAAGTGATATGTGATGGTGTAAAAATGATATTGGGCTGATATCATGATGCTGCTTGGAGAGTGACTAACCGTAGGGCTATGTTCCAATTCCGATGGCAGCGAGAAGTTATAGCCTCTGGTGATCGGAAAATATAGCAATCCTAGATGTTTCAAAGGAGTCCAAACCATTCCCTGCATTTATAGGGCTAACGTAAAGCTTGGATGACCACTAAATTATTTTTTGAGTAGCTCTTAATTTTCGAACGAAAGATGGCTTGTCGGGATCGAAACATTCAGTGAGCTGAGCACAACATTGAAGAGCTAACTCTAAATAATATTAGAGTTCTTTTCCTTCCGGCCAATAACACTGGTTACATGTAGCCCCTAGATCAGGGTATAATTTACAGCCTGAAGGGCTCATATAGGAAGAAACTGGCGAGGTATTTGATCAGAGAAACCTCAAGAAATATTCCCGCCCATGAAATCGGAAAATAGAATCCGCTGGATGTGATGAGGAACATAGCTGCTACTTGGGATGAAGTTTCTTCCTCAGTTATAGAAAACTGCTTCCGAAAAGCTGGTTTTGGTGAAGGAATTGCATCCAATGACAGCGACTTCAGTGAAGACTATGACTGGCCCGAAATTCATGGTGAAATAGTATCAAACCACTTTTGCTAAATATGTCCATTTCGACGATAACGTGACCGTCACTCCTGAAGAATTCAATGCTGATGCAATGCCACCACTTCTAATAATAATAATAACAATAATAATAATGTAAGATCTGGTGGAATTATTCCTTCTCCACCTCCAGGCAATTGGAGGCGACGAAGCCTGATATCGTTCTCCTCGACAATCTCTCTCATGCCATGTTCGTGATCGAGTTTTCGGCACCGGCCGAAATGAACATGGCAGCGAAGGAGATTGAAAAAAAGACTAAATATCAAGATCTGCTGTGCGAACTCCGGCAAATGTACGCGGGCTACTCTGTGAAACTGGTAGTCCTCATCGTGGGCGTGCTTGGTGGTGTCAAGAGCTCACTGGTCGAAAATCTCAAGTGCATCCCAGCGTGCAGGGCGCGAGCGAATGCACTTGCAAGTGCAATGCAGAAGGCTGTCCTCCTCGGGTCTCTCCGCCTGTTTCGTGCGCATGACCCTAATGCCGGGTAGCCACCTATCCACCGGTGGCGGACGTGGCTACCCCTAGGCACGACCCCTCTCGAGTCCCCGGCAATTATGACGGCAACGAAACCTGATGCTAGCCGGAGACTCAGAGGTGGATGTTACAAAAGTAAATAATAATAATAATTCTCTTGCTTGCCATGCTGCCAGTGAGCCAAGTCGCAGGGGATACATGGCGAGGATGCACTCTCTGTGGTGTGAGATGCATCCTGAACATAACCATCTGTCGTAGCAGAATCTGCGCGACTACGCCAATCACCTGCGCAAGAAAATGACACCCCACCCGCAAGATCAGAGTAGCACACCACCGGCCAAGGCTCTATCTCCTACCAAGGCAGATGTACCTCCTCCTGCCGGTGCTCCCGCCGAACTTTCGGCGAAGGGAGACGAGCCGAAGGCCGATTCTGATCTACTTCAGCGGTTGGAAAACACGATAAGCTACGATGAGACGACTACCAGGCAGAGCAATATTCATCATAAAATTTCTCTGCGGGACCAACAGCTGTCCCAGTTGAATGGCATCGTAGATATGATCCTGACCGAAACGAGTAGCCTCTGGGAAATAGACTGCGTGGTATATGCTGCCGCCACACTTTTGTCATCTCCCCGAGTGCCTGCCACTTGGGAGACTAAAGCAGCAAACAGGCTTAAACAGCTTAATGCCAAAATCACGCTGGCAAGACAACAGGTGTCGAGATTTCAGTGTGTGATGGATTACCTTTCCTCCGGTCGGGCCTTTACGCCGAAGGTCAAGCGCATTGCGCGTGCAATCCGGAGAGACCACCACACACTGAACAAAAGAGTACTGCTTATCCTTAGGCAGCACGAGGTGGATAGAGTGCGGGCACTTACAACCGCGAGGAAGAAGTTGGTCAAAAGGACCAACGCAAGGAAAGAGAACTCCACCTTCTCCTTTCAGCCGTCCCGCCTCTTCCGACCCCCTCCACCTGTTGTCCAAACACCACCAACTGTCCCGGAGGTGGAACGTTTCTGGAAGGACATCTACGAGACTAGGAAGCCATTCAACGAAGGTACTCCAACTATTGCCCACTTTAAAGAGTTTTGAGACCGCCACCTAGACGATATGAATCGTCCCATCTCAGTCACGGAAAGTGATGTGAAGAAGGCCTTCTCTGGCAAGAAGAACTTCACTGCTCCAGGAATGGACGCAGTGAATAACTTCTGGTGGAAAAAGTTCTCTTCCACGCACAAACACCTGGCCAGAATCTTCACATCCTTCCTGTCAGGAACGGAGCCAGTTCCGTCCTGGCTGACTGAGGGGCGAACGGTCCTAATACCGAAAAAGGGAGACTTGTCCGATCCGAAGAATTACCGCCCTATAACCTGTCTCAACACTGTATACAAGGCGTTCACTTTCATCTTGAACGACCTTATCCTCCGCCACGTCCAACCGGTATGGGAGGAAGTGTACGAGCAGAGGGGCTCGAAGAAAGGCATCGCGGGATGCAAGGACAACCTGCTCATTGATAGGTGTGTGAGCCAGGACGCTTGTCAATACAAGCGTAACCTGTCAATGGGCTGGGTGGACTACAAGAAGGCTTTTGATACCACCTCTCATGAGCTGATTATAGCCATGCTGAGGTACATGAAAGTCCACCCAGAGGTTGTGTCCTGCATCGAACGTCTGTTACCACTATGGAAGACGCGGTTCGCCATACCATCTGGCAAGAGGACCGTCTACACGGATTTTGTAACATACCACCGTGGCGTTTTTCAAGGCGATAGCCTCAGTCCCCTCCTGTTCTGTTTATCTCTCCTCCCACTGTCCGTTCCGTTGAGACGAGGTAGGGGATATATGTGCGGTGTCCCGTCAAAAAGGGAGCATAAGGTCACCCATCTTTTCTATATGGATGACCTGAAGCTTTATGCTTCAAGCGCGAAAGACCTGCGCCTGGCGCTGGACACCGTACGCAGATACAGTGAGGATATAGGGATGGAATTCGGATTGGACAAGTGCGCGACCATCCATCTGGCGAAAGGAAAGATTTCGGAAGACCAGGAAGACGTGCAGCTCGTTGACGGAAACGCTATTCGTCTTCTTGATGAAGACGAAGCGTATGAATATCTTGGCGTCCCCCAGTGCCGGTTGCAGGAGGTGAGAGCAGTGAAGGAAAGGCTTGCAGCGAAATACAGGCAGACTCTCAGGCGAATCTGGAGCTCTGACCTGTCAGGCAAGAACAAGGTTCTTGCGACCAACACCTTCGCGGTTCCAACACTGCTCTACAGCTTCGGTTGCATCAAATGGAATGTCAACGAGCTGCAAAACCTTGACAGGGGAACGAGGGAAATGATGACCATATACCGCAGTCTTCATCCGAAGTCTTCTGTCGCCAGATTGTATCTCCCGAGAAGGCTAGGTGGTAGAGGGCTGATAAGCCTGGAGTGCCTTCATGACAGAGTAGTCCTGAATATGGCTTGCCGCGTGTTCCACAGCACGGACCCACTTATGCTGCTCGTGAAGAAACACGAGAGTGTCGGCAAAGGGGCGTTCCTATTCCAGGCGGCGAAAAGGGCTGCAGATGGCCTCGGTTTGGACTTGGACCTTACTTCCAGCGGAGAAGCGTGTGAAAAATCAATCTTGTCGCTGGAGGCGGACGTGTTAAAGTTCAAAATAAAGAATGCGGAGCAAAAGATCCTTCTCCACCTCCAGGCAATTGGAGGCGACGAAGCCTGATATCGTTCTCCTCGACAATCTCTCTCATGCCATGTTTGTGATCGAGTTTTCGGCACCGGCCGAAACGAACATGGCAGCAAAGGAGATTGAAAAAAGGACTAAATATCATGATCTGCTGTGCGAACTCCGGCAAATGTACGCGGGCTACTCTGTGAAATTGGTAGTCCTCATCGTGGGCATGCTTGGTGGTGTCAAGAGCTCACTGGTCGAAAATCTCAAGTGCATCTCAGCGTGCAGGGCGCGAGCGGATGCACTTGCAAGTGCAATGCAGAAGGCTGTCCTGCTCGGGTCTCTCCGCCTGCTTCGTGCGCATGACCCTAATGCCGGGTAGCCACCTATCCACCGGTGGCGGATGTGGCTACCCCTAGGCACGACCCCTCTCGAGTCTCCGGCAATTATGACGGCAACGAAACCTGATGCTAGCCGGAGACTCGGAGGTGGATGTTACAAAAGTAACAATTAATAATAATAATAATAAAAGGTCTTTATTGGGGTGAGATTGAGACTTCTGGGAAGAAAGCGGATATCGATGGCTCTGAACGCGGGGAAGAAGTGAGCGATTCAGATGGGGAAGGGGAGGCAGAAAAGCAATTTGAAAATACGCAATTAAATCATAAGAAGGCATTTTCTGGGATTTCAAATGTGGAAATGGCATTACATTAATGAAAGACTGGGTGCCGATGGCAATCTAGTGAAAGCCATGGGCGTTGTATATAAACACATTCACGACCCACTCAAAAAGATAAGTAAACAAACTACTTTGGATTCATTTGCTTTAAGCAATAAATGACTTTTTCAAATACGTTTACCAATCTCCCGTTGCTCAAGTGCATTCATTTTCCGTCCTTTTGCGCACTTGTGGAGGATAGTCGGAAGTTGGAAGGTGGCCTGTTTCCAATAAGGTTTCCAATAAGTGTAGAGCGAAGGTCGATGACGGGTCCTTGTTATGGAAACACCCCTTATGTTCTTTCATTCTCACTGCTATGCTGCGTCTGGTTTGTCCGATATAAAAACCATGGCAACCCTGGCATTCCAATTTATAGATTCCACTCCTTAAGATGGGATCTATTACGTCCTTAGAGTTAATTAACATTTTCCCTAAAGTGTTGTTATAAAAACATACATTAAAATTATTTTTTGGTATGGCGTTAGCGACTAAGTGGGAGAGTTCACCAATAAAGGGTATACCACCAGAGAGAGTGGGAGAGTTCACCAATAAAGGGTTGCCACGGTTTTTATATCGGACAAACCGGACGCAGCATAGCAGTGAGAATGAAAGAACATAAGGGGTGTTTCCACAACAAGGACCCGTCATCGACCTTCGCTCTACACTTATTAGAAACAGGCCACCGGAGCAACGGGAGCGACTTCCGACCGACTATCCTCCACAAGTGCGCAAAAGGACGGAAAATGAATGCACTTGAGCAACAGGAGATTGGCCTCTGCAAAAACCCGGACAATGTGTTAAATGACCTCACCTTCCCTAACCCATCGCCCTTGTTACGTTTGTTTCTAACAACCCCCCCCCCCCCCATCCGTCCTGCATAACGACTCGACCTCAAACCCATGACGGTTTCCCTTAATTTCCCTAACCCCCCCCTCAGGATCTGTATATATACTGGTTGTGTTCTGTCCAAATGCATTGTACGTGATGATGGCGTAACTGCCGAAACCGGTCTACAATCATAAATAAAAGTGTGGAAGTCACTAAGACATTTTATTGCCGCAAATTGATAGGATTTAAAAATTATACCTCAACTGTATTGATTCGCTGTATAGCATAGGCGTTATTCCTAAGGCTAGGAGACTCACTTAGGTATAAGCGAATGAAACAGCCATGAATTAAAAAAAACAGGTGAATTTTTTCTACAAATTTATAATAGTATGAACTTGGCTGCTGCAACAGAATTAAGTTCTTGTAGCTATTCAGTTGGTAGATTTCAAAATAAGGGGAATAACTCATAAGAGAACTCGTCCCGCGGAGTATTTTAAGCATATGCAGTTATGCATTAATTAATGAAAGGGGTATATTTAGTGCTAGTTGATTTGTGTTTAAAGAAGCCATTTTAACATGGGAAAGCCAGAGATGCATTTTAACTAGGAAATTTCAAAACAAAGTTCCAACTGACCTAGTATACTTCATTGTAAAGACCAGAAAATGCCATTTTTGAAGAAAGCGTATCGTTTGAAATACATTTAATAATATTTCGCAGCTGATGAAAGTCAATCTTAGAAATTCACTCAGTTAATTTGAAATTCCCTCCTTTTTAAGATGCGTTCTACAGTGCTGACATCTAGCGGTGATTTACGAGAACTATTTACTCATGGCTACAGAAAGCGATCGCAAATTCTTACCTAACGACATAAAACACTTCTAATGAAAAATAATCAAATTGCATCAAGATTTGAATATAAGCAATTTATTATTGCAAAATTAGTATTTTTTTAAATGAAACTAAGCTCCACGACAGCTGCAGCAAAGAACTTTCTACGGGAATGCTATTTTCAAGTGAAAGGCTGAACAAAGTTCTGAATTGGGGTTGCGGACGAAGAGTTAGGTATTCGCAATACACAAAATGATAGAAAAGGAATAGAAATTACCAAGCACTAATCCGATTATTTAATGAACTGGGGCATTGTTTTCGAGAAGTAGGCGTCATGCCATGCATCTTAGAACATTTTTTCCTTGGGTCATATTATTAGGATTGAATTGCGATTTGGATGATCAGTCTCTGGGATTTTTGCTACAGTTAAAAACTTCAAAAAGCACTATGCTCACATTCGATTTTTCCACATTTTCCCATATGAAATACTTGGACCGAGGGCCCTCTCAACATGACCTATCTGGCTTCAGCTGCTCCTGTCGCAGTATACAGCGATCGTTATTCTTTTGTACTGAGTTCAGTGCTAAAAAATCATTTCAAAAACTTCGTGAAACATGGGTCAATCACTCCTAGGGACCGGCCTCTCACTTCGTAAATCAGTAAAATCGAGGTTTCGTAAAATAGAGGTCATTTTACATGGTTTTCCTATTTACAAAGATTGGGACCGGCTGAATGGTTCATAAATTGGTGTCATTTAGTAAATTAGAGGTTCGTAAAAAAGAGGTTCTACTGTATATCATCAACATTGAGGCAAATGCATAGTTCATATTTTAAAATAAAGTGCTTCAAATATAGCTAAAATTCATAATCTTACAATTTTCTTGGAAATGTGCTTGCTAGTTTTTGCACAGTCTAACTAAAAGGGGCTGGCAGTAAAAGGGTTAAGATCCCCCGAGTAAGGAAACATTCATCAGCAGCTCAGTGCTGCATTACAGCATGTATATGGACTTCTCAGGCTAAGAATGTAAGCCGTTATCAATCTAATGGAAAAAAGGTATATAGCACATTTGTGCTCTATAGAGATCCTCAAGGGCCAATGAAAAGGATTTTTGCAATACTTATATTTTACTTTTAAAAATTGTTTATAAATATTTTAAGTATCTATGTCCAGATTTTAGTGACACACCCTGTACACAGAGAAAGAAGGTTAAAATCACTGGTTCCAGTATTAATATCAATATTTCGATCACAAGATGACCCTCACCAATAAGGAGAGGTACAGAGAATCAAAATAACCACAAGACTGACATTTTTTTACCATACAGCAATAGTGATTCTATATCCTTCTACACAATTATGTGAAGAACTATGGAATTTCAGAATGTTTATAATCTATTCAATGATAGGGATTTTAGGCATTAAATATTAAAAACACTTACTTTTGGGAAAACTGCTGATAAGGTGTGGAAAAACTCTCAGGAAATCTAATACGCACTCCTCCAGTTGAGTCAATGCATTACCCAATCCATCAGTAGAAGAGGATTCAAACATTTCCTCAAGGATAGCAAGATGATCTGCAACAGCAGAGAAAACCTGTGCATCTAAGGTCATTTTCACAGAATTCATTTTAAGCTGGCACAGCTGCTGCATTAATCTGACTGTAGACAATCCTGGTCCAGATAAATTCCATGACTGTGAATCCACTAATGACTCAGCTGGCACAATACTGATTCTCTTCAGCAAGTTTATCACTTTCTCTGCACTGAATGTCAAGGCTACAAAGAGAGCATCCACAGTTCCAAGGTCCCATTCCAGGGTCCCTTCCTATGGAAAAAAATGAAGTGTTACTTCACATTCATGCTAAAAGGTAATTTACATGCATGAGCAAAATGTATTTAGGAAACTAAATTGAAAAACAAGAAATTACACTCAAGTATACAAATGAATTATGATTTTTTTAAGACAGATGGTTTTCTACCGGTAAGACTAGGTTTTTATGGAGTGTCGCTACTCTAGTTTGCATTTCATTCATTTATTGGCCCCATCCCTAAGCTATACCTCTCTTCAAGTCAGCATATTTCCTACCCCTCTTCATAATATCCATAGTAACTTTTATCTTTCTCCCTCATCATTACTTACCCAGAATTATACCTTGGATATCAACATTTAGCATTATGTATAGTCATATCAGGCATAACTTTGTGGAAGTGGTGAATATCCATTGAGAGAGAAGATGTGGTACTTTTCCACTATATTTTATTAAAAACAGAGAACACATGCAGCAACCAGTTTTACCTTGACAGTGCATCTGGCACATTTCAGAAAATTGCATTCAAACAAATACACTCTCCAAGAGGAGAGGGTGGGAAAAGTGGAGGAGAAAGGCAGGGGCTGATTGAGGATCAAGGTGTTGCATGTTCTTGGTGCATGCATCACAGGGTGGAGCAGAGGGTCTAAAGCCTATACAGTTGAGCATCTATAATCCAGCCCAGTCGGGACCAAAGTGGTGCCGGATTAGGGATTTTGTCTGATTATGGGTCATGCACGTCAACTGGTCTATTTTTGACGTCTAGGATGCTTTCATTGAAAGGAGTCAATTATTTGACAAATTATATTCGTTTGCCATTTACTGAACATAATTATTGAAAGAGTCACTGAGAATAATTAAAAAGAAATGGTTTCTTAATTCACAAGGTTATTAAATAAAAGTATCGAAGTTGCGCATTGAGTGAAAATAATGGAAGCTAAGCATTGTGTCTATCATATTACTGCAAATTTAAGTGTAAATTATTACTGGAAAAGGTTAATTAAATTTGATATTTCTTGTGCTGTGCTTCGCCCAACATATTTCCGCCACACTTGATTTGTCATAAGCTGATTCAGCACAATGTTAACGTGTGGGTGTCGTCTTTACGGCCGCCTATCACTACGTCGTGGGAGACCGGACAGGATGATTCTTTAAAGATCATCATTAATTGTAGTCTTCCTTCAACAATTTCAGGCTCGTCATCTTCATCCCTACTCAGATTTATTGTTATAAATTACCATTTCAGTGCTTTCATCATCTGTGAAATGTTGTGTGGTGAGAGAGAGATTGTGGTCGCTAGCTCTTTTTCCCCTAAATTTACCAATTCCATTTCCTTTGGTTCAGGGTTATGGATGCTGTTTACAAAGTCAACTAACTCCATCATCATATGTTTATCCTCAGAAACATGAAAGCCTTTGAAATCCCCACTTATTTCACCTACATCAAACATCAAAGCAGGCCACAATTTAAACCACATGTGTTTTAGAACTGACTGTGAAATACTATTCCATGCAAGCAAAATTTCCCACACTTCGTCTTTTAGATTATATCTGTTTCTGAAATAGTTTAGCCTGCTCCATTAGCATTTGGCCATATATACTAACATAACCCTTCACTTTGACACAATCAAAACCACACGATCTAAAATCAGCACAAATCTTCTATCATAGAGTTTCTCTCTGACATCTATTTCTTTGTGTCATTTTAATTGTAAAATTTTGAGGAATTTCTTTTTCTGCTTCTTAATGTGTGATATCATTATATTGTCGAATTTCCCACACAGTATGTTTCAGACAAACGCTTTACCAATGCAATTGAGTCAAGCTTTTTCACAAATTGCACTTTTTCTGTGATCGTTAACGTTTTGTACTGATGCCTCACTACTCTGCTGTTGCCACAACTGTATAGACTAGACATGATTAGGGAGAAACATAAGCAGATAACAAATAATTTTGGCAAATTACGTCGAGTAGTCAATCAAAAATGCGCGCGCCATTGAAAGTGGCTGATCTGTAAACTAGCCCGTCTCGGCGATGTCTTAAATTTTGTGTGTTTAGTTCAAGTTGAAGAATAATTCCAGTGTACACGAAGTACAAGAAATTGATATGTTTCAATTATTCTGAATCTCGGAATTGTAAAATTAACATTAAGAATGGGATAATATCTCGGCAGGTTATGAAGCAATGTTTCGGTAAAAATTATTCAGGATTTTCCACAAAGTACCGGGTAGGTGGTCGTGACAAAATTGCAAGATTATGGGTGTTCCCGGATTAGGGATTCCCGGATTAAAGGGGCTCAAATGTATTACACAATTGGTTGTTGGTTGCTCCCTCATCCAATAGCCAGCTATTGCCCCCAGTTTCTGGTGCCAGATGAAAGATAGGAGTTGGTCTCCAACCAATCAGTTGTCCAACCATACCCAATAGGACCAATCAGTTGTCCAACCATACCCAATAGGGTTTCACCTCACACTCACATGCTATTTGTGTTGATATTTTGTAAGATTTTGCATACGTTAAGATTACAGCCTCAAACAAAAATTTTAAGAATACAGTTACAACATCATTTAGCTATCTTGCATTACTTACATTGCATAAAGGGTAAATTAACATAGTGCATTTAAATTTTAGAGGTGGCATTAAATGTACTTATTTCAAGCATATTCTTAATATTTTGAGCTTTGAGGCCCCAATCCAGATGGCACCCATGAAAATATCACAAAATGTATACACATACAGCACATGACCATGAGGCAATATCCTACTGGCTTCAGTTCACAACCAGCTGGTTGGAAATAATGAGCAGTATGATAAGAACAGCTTATATAATAGCCATAACCAACAACAGCAACCGTTATGTGATTCAGGCTTAAGGGTGTGTGGGACAAGGGGCTGTGGATATTTGGGGATTGGGGCACTTCACTCTAATCAGAGCAGAAAAGACACTATTTTGAACTTTATGTTGACTATATCTGAAATATGAAACCCAAAAACAACTCACTCAACTCTTATTTTTCATAATACACAGCATATTCTTGATACAATGAAAATAAGGGAAGTACATTACCTGAGATACTGGAATGAGAAAACTTCCTTAACAATATATAAAAGTATGAAGAAGAAAACATAAGTCATCACGTGCGGCTTTAGTACATTATTATATTTTGGAGAGAATTATTCCTACCAATATTCAGAATATAACTGGAAAATCAGATTTACATCTACCATTAAAAAAGGTAACAAAACAACATTAGTAACACAAAACTGATTGCTATTAGTCAACTCTTATTCACTTCTATATTTACCTTTCTTAACAGATTTGGAGGATACTAGGATTTATTTCTAAATGAAATCAATGTCAATGAACGTCAATTCTAAATCAATAACCTTCTCTTAACATTTGCTCTCATTTCTCTCTCTAGGTAAGTCATTGGACAAACTCCTGAGCTTTTTCAAGTGGCATTAATGGAACATAATGTTTGATATATATTAAACCATTACTACTAGATGGTAAACCCACTATATAATATGATTAGGCTAACAAATAGCAGTATTTTTCTGAGTGCAATAAATGAGACTGTGCTAGAGAAAGTTCCTCCTCTGTAAAATGGCATTAACTACCTTTACCTTTTGTTCAGAGAGGTCCACCAAAGCATCATAAATGCACTGGAAGAATTTGTTCTTAAAATAGAAGTCAATGGCATCACAGTAACTTTTATTTTCGGGTAAATATTTCTTGAAGTGTAAACACTGCTCCACCAACTGAGTCACCTGTCTATGAGTTTCTTCAGATCCTCCTAGAGGCTTAAAGAGTTCCAGAATAACAGAATTATTGAACACAGAGGTAAGGCAGTAACTAAATAAGTCCCTCCATTTTCCCTTTGATTCCACAAGGAACAGATTTTCTTCATCATCAAAGAGACTGGAATGCTGAATAAGCTGTTCCAGAATATTTTCTGCCATGATTCGAGTCTCCTCAATCAAACATCTTTGTTGGGCCATATTGACCACATGGAATATAATCATTCGGAAAAGGAGGGTAATATCCACTCCATCAGAAATATCTAAGCTGCTCATCCCCACGTTTGATGGAATGTTTTCTCCAGATTCCAATCCATCAAGAAGGCAGTTGCTATAATGACTAAAAACACATTCACTGCCAAGAAGGTTGCCTATTTTGCGTGGTGTTTGAGTGGACCAACTCTGAAAAGGAAAATAATCACATTTGATCTCAGAATCTCAGTTGTCAAAAAGATGTCCAATCCAACTCTCAATGACATTACCCACATCAAAGAATAGAATTACTTGCCACAAGGGTATAGAATTCTATTCTAGTACATCCGCAATTTTATAAATACATATAAGTAAATTGCTCAGCATGAATTTCAGAGTAGAGTGGACTCAACACAAAAGTGGAGAGCATGAAATATCAATAAGATGCAATAAGACCCAAGTTTAAATTCAAGCATGGGTAGATTTTTCCATGGAATACCAGTACCTACTTGAGTGCTATGTGAGAGCACTCCAAGTTCAGGTCTACATCCATTGAATTTGACATTAAAAATTTTGATCCGTTAAGAATGTTGCAAGGAATTGAATGGGGCATAGGCAGACGGCTTAGTAGTTGATAATTCAGGGATTAATAATCAGGGTGTGAGAATGATTCAATCAAGGTAATACTAAATAGTAAGGCATTTATTCCGCATTAGTTAGAGATCAGTTACACAAAATTCCTTAGTAGGCCCTTCATTTCACTTTACTTCATTCAAATATTATCATTTCTACATTCAACCTACATTTTACAGAGTAAAAATATGGCAATGAAGGAGTAGCTACAGTGGCATATGATACCCATGGAGTGGCCATATTAATGACGATATATCATGAGCATCACTTCTGAAAGTAAAGGTAATTACCCAGTGAGCACAAAATGTTGCAGCAGTAGAAATGCAAAGCAAGAAAAAAGTTATTTACTTCATGCAGCAGAAACAAAAAGGTATGAAGGAAAATAATCCAGTTTATGAAAAATTCTGACAACTGTGTCATGATATAAGAGAGTGAGAAGAGAATGAAGTTCACAAATAGCATCAGACTCGAGCCCTATAAGAATATTAAGTATCATAATTATTATCCTGACTTGAAAAAACATAAATTAAAACTGAAGTTAATTTCACACATTAACAGTAATAAACATTACTTGTTTGACAAACAATAATTGCGGACTATCAACAAAAATCCTTAATGGCGTCCTTAATAATCCTTACCTGATATGCACGATGGCAAGATTTCCACAGAAAAAATAATTGACCATGAATGGGATTTGAAGCCAGATTTCCTTAGGGAGGAATGACATTTCGGAACTTCAACTGAATAAAGCACTTAGCATGAAATCAGAAGATCTAAATTCAAAACCTTATGAAGGTGAACAATTTTTTCCATGTGTTATATATTGCTATTGATCATTAGCTTAGATAGCAATTCAAAATTACTTTTCACCAAGATATTTAAATGATCAGAGATAAAACATGCATTGAATGAATCTATTGATCATTAGCTTAGATAGCAATTCAAAATTACTTTTCACCAAGATATTTAAATGATCAGAGATAAAACATGCATTGAATGAATTTATTCCACATTTCACTAACCTTAATGTACTTCAGCACAGATTTTGGAGGAGAGTATGAGGACACTCTCCCTTTCAATAAATGAAGCAGAGGCTTTGGTGAGCTCTGGCCAAATAAAATATGAATTATCACTTTCCCTAAGTAACAATTAATAACATCAATTTCTTCAGTCCGAGTTACGTAATTTTCAGCTTGAGATAATGCAGCCGGCAGTAAAGGGCTAACAGTAAAACCAAAGTTTGGTTGCCAACCATGTGTGCTTTCCAATGGTTCACCAATGTCATAACCTTCCTCCATCATATCTTAGGAAAATATAAGGCATCAGTAAATACATTTATAGAGAAATTTCTTAAAACATGTTTAGGCAAGAATAATTTAAAAAAAAAGCTCACCATTAAAAATCTGAGTAATACTCTTGAACTTCTGCTCTCCACTGTTAATCCCTTGCATATGAATTTTGCTACAAAACAGTTCAGAAGAAACTTTCTTATACTGTTCTGATGAATTAATAAGTTCATTCAAAGATAAAGCAATGAAATCAGCCAACACATTAGCTTCTTTCAGATTTATCATTATTCCCCCGACTTTTTTTAATTTTTCCTGATACCAGATGCGGAAGCAGTGAAGCCAAATGCATGCCTCAACTTCATTACCCTCAAAATGGCCTGTTTTTAGAAGAAGTGTCAAAATGAGATTTTTCCATGATTTGCAGCATTTTTTTTCCTCTTCTTTGGCATATGAATGCAGCAGGTGACACAAAATTTCCTTATTGTTCTGCAGACAAAAACACTTTTATGAGCATGGAATTAGGCTAGATATAAAACATGTAAATGTAGTAAAACAACAGACTAACAAAAATATCTATTCACATAATCATTGAAACTTCACAGTACCAAAGGAAGCTAATGAACAATATATCAATATATCCTAACCAAAGTGTGATAAATCAAAGATAACAGAACAAATTTAAACACAAAAAAATCAAGATAATTTTTCAACAAGCATACAAAAAAATTAAGTCCACAAATTCCATGAAAAAATTAAACAAGGACGTAGAACAATACCTGATCAGCTGAAAGTATTAAACTCCCAGTAGCAGACAGTAGTCCTAAAGCCATCAATTCCAGTTCCTTAAACTGCTGAATATCCTTCAAGAAATTTTTACTCTTTAACAAACCCCATCCATCTTCCACATCATCAACATCTACTTTCATATCAAGAGGAGGCCACCATTTGGCATATGCCAACAGAAGCTCGAGGATTCCTTGAAGGTGGCTAGTAGCACTGAAAGGGCATTCACTGTAGGTATCCTTAGGATTAACATTCATTTCCTTACAACCATTAACGTTACCTAAAGCTTGCTTCCAAATCTTGAAAAGAGATCCCACACTAGGCAGTGTCTGAGAAGGAAAACAAGAAAATAAATATAATTTTTAAATGAGCTAATGTTAATATCAAAACAGCAAAATCAACATTTAAGCTGATAAATTAATTTAAGATGTAAAATATACTAAATAAATCTTTAAATATACCAGTAAAAAGTCAAACAGTTTTTGCAACAGTTTTTGCTGACTATTATACCTTTTGGTGCTAATGAGATTTCTTAAAATTATGGCTTATTTCCTCAAATCATATTTTCCAATAAAAGCCATCCTTCATGGAATATTTAAATTGCTAGGTCAACATTATTTTTTACTTAGAATAAATAAATAGGTCTTTCAGCACTTTTCAACAAATAAGTTTTATATAAAACTCGATCAATCAAGCTTTCCACATCTGGGATTTATTTTCAGTCTCTTTGGGAAAACAACATGCAGTTAGCCTCAAACAAAATACACACTGTGAAGGGGTAGTAAAAGAGAGATTGGAGTTCACTGTTGACTGGTACAGTAAGGGAGAGAGACAGGAGGCAAGATAATCTTTTAAAATCTGTCAAACCATTTAAAGGAATAGTAATGGGTTCTTCTCTGTCCTATATAGACACCATTACACTCTTTGCACTGTACCTAACTTTTACACACCATCTAGCAATGTGGTACATTTTGTCTTTGTAATGAAATAATAATTTTCCCAAAGTTAAAGAGTTAACAAAAAATGTTGTTGTTTTCTCTTAGGTTTCAGCTGACTACTTGCATGAACCCCCAGAGATGAAAATAAAAATGGAGAGAGTTGCCATTCCCAGGCAATCTAATTCAGGTTCCCTCAGGTTAGCAGGCGAGGCGACCTAACCACGCCGCCACCGGGGCCGACAAATTCACGAACACATCCTATTATTTTATCAGAGCCCAACAGAATGTTTCCCAAATAGTTTCACATGGAACATAGTAGCAGCAGGAGAAGTAAAGTTTAAGTTAATTGAATTAAAAGCCCCCTGGAAGAAGAAAGCAAGGGTATTCTCTAAATGTTCATGGTGTTCATTTGTTTAATCAGAAATATAACAGCTATATTTACACAGTATGTATCCTTTGGCTTTCTAAATCTCTCTCTCATATTAACTGCCAAAAATTAATGAAAATTCACCATACACAAATTGCAATCTTCATGAATTTGGGATGAATAGCACCACTAAGAGATATTTCCTATGTGCAAAATTTTTGACTTGCTTGTTGATATTTAGTAATTTGAAAGTGAATATAAATGCCTCCCCAGAATAAGTGCAACTTAATAAAAATTTTAAAAATATAAGTAGACTATTTGAAAAATGGAAAATTATTCATCATCATATGATAAAATTCCCAGGGAAAGGAACTGGCCCCCCTACCCTGAATGTGTGATTTTCATATGCCATTGGCTTAGTACAGGGTGAGCTCTACTCTCACCGATCAAAACCAATCTTCGGGTTGAATCACTGAGTGACTTAGTGATGATAAAATTCATCAATAATATTCACTAAATTTATTATAAATATTACTTATTAACCACAACAATCAATACAAAATGAATAAGGTGGATTGCTTTAATGCAGTAGCTGAAGTACTGGCCTCCTATCTCAAGGTCCCAGGGTCAAATCCAGGTACTGATGAAGATTTTCGTTGGCATACAGATCCCAACTTGAATGCTCAGTGAAAAGCACTTGTTCAGTGAAGTTCACATCACATCCCCAAATAGTATTCACCAAATAAACAGAAGTACCATTTGTACATAAACTCAATCAAATGAAGTAAATATCAACAATATCAACTGTCATAATTAAAATATGTGCAACAGTAAATATACAAAATTTATGCTGGGGCATGTGCGGCCTTGAGATAAGTTTGGCTTTGGCTTGTATTGCTTTGCAGGGATGTAGACATAAGGTGAGCTGAAGCAATAAATTGAGCAGATGCAATCTCGCAAATTTTCAACATTTTCCCCGCAAAAGTCATAGCCAATGACAATCAGTTAAGTCAGTGTGGCAGCGAACAGCCAATACAACAAAAAATTTTTAATGCTATGTTGTGAAGGAGTTGCTGTTTGCACTTGTCATAATTGCAGGTGATAAAAAGAAATCCTGTAATTACTTATTATATTTTGCAATGGGTCGGTAATTAATAATTATTATTGTTTTTTTATTTCAAATCTATATCTGCAGTTAAACTATCAGGTAGTATATTCATGATTCATTAAAACCCCACCTGGGGAAAGTACGATTCTAACAATGGGGCAAGTGTAGCCATGAATTAATCATTTATTTTTGTATCTGTGAACCTTTTTTTTGTTTTTCTGCAATGGCTTTTGAAGTTTATCTTGTTTATTTTGGCCTGCATTTTTCATCAAATCATAAAAGACATGGCAATCTTCAGAACTGCAATCGGACAAAATATAGGAAAGAAATATGAATGATGCCTTACATTTTCTTCAGCCTGTAAAAATATACATACCTATATGGTCATCTTAACACTAGAAGGACAGGAGGGGTCATTTGACCCATTTTTGGGAATTCAACTAAACTTTTTTCGGCATAAAATATTTATATCTGAAACTTTTTTACTTTGTTCATTTTGGTTTGAAATTTCATAAAATAACATTAAAATTACTCCAACATTTGTACCTTAATTTTTTACCTAGAAGGATGGCTGGGGATCATTTGACCTGTAACTTGTTTTCACAGTATACCTTCATATCCTCTTACTATAGTATCACAATCTTATAAAGATCCCTTTGCTCAGCAGTAAGGTGGCCCAGTGCGTTAGTGCTTGACTTATGGACCAAAGGGTACCGGTTCGATTTTGGGTGATGTCTCTGGACATCAACCGCAAAACCAAACTGAGTGACTTATTCTGTACCAGATCTTTTTGGGAAATCACAGGCAGCACAGGGAAAGTAAATGCCCCCAGTATGAATTTTACTTTGCAATGGTATTTTGCATTTATAATTTTCTTATTATGCAAATCTTATATTTTTATCCAATAAAAATATAAGATTCCGAAAGATCCCAGAAGTTCCCGATGTACGAGGGCAACAGACTCATAAATGGTGCAGTGGAAATTGTCTGTGGGAATGACTTTTCTGCCACATGGTTGAAAGAGGCAGTGACAAAGATGGGACCCATTGGGGAGACCACCTTACAGGTTGTCGATGCTGACAACCACATTAAAAGAAGAAGGATGACGATGTGGGTCCCAGGGCCCAACAAGTTCGGCATAAAAATCATCCTTGAAAGATTAAGGAAGGTCAATCCAGGGCTTCAAACTGACCTGTGGAGACCCTAAGAAAGAAGTGAGGCCACACATGGCACGAGGTTCATCATAGGGGTGGACGAACCATCCGCATGACTTTGTCTCAGGGCCAAAATTTAATGGCTACATCGGCATGAGAAAGGTTGAAATAACATTTCTAGGCAAAGAGACGAGCTCTGAGAAGCCCTCTAAACACTCGGAAGCTAAGGCTGATGAGGACAAGAAGGGAGGGAGCATCTCTAAAATATGTTTAGCATACATTGAAGTCTCATCAGAATATCTAACACATTTCTTAAGTGCATTTACTCTGGTCACAAATCTTCTTCCAGTTTGACCCACAGACACTGCACTGCAATCACCACGCTATCAAGTAGACACCACTTTTATGTTGTACCTAATAGCTGAAGTCACACTTGCCCCAAAACCAGGGCAAGTTCACCATCGGGAAAGAATTTTTTAAAGTGCAATTCTTTTCTCTTTATTTATTTTTCTTACTAAAACAACCTTATGCAACTATAAAAATACTATGCACCTATAAAATATCTTATCCATCCATAAAGTACAGTTTATGTCATCTTGCAAAAGTATCAATTCTGTATGAATGTTTGAAAACTTTTAAGAGGATATGAAACACAAATTTTTAATATTATGGTATGTACTTACACCTGTTCACCTTACTAAAAATAGGAGAAAAGCAAAATGGAGAGGTGTAGGAGTGGGAAGTAAGAATGTACTCTAACTTGAGCTCAAGAAAATTAAATAAGCTCTGGGAAAAGGAATAAAATTCCATAGTTTCACTAAGAACAATTACAGAATTTCGTAAAGAACCTTCCTTCCACCAACCTTCGAAAGCAGATTGAGAAAACTCTGACGGAACTGGTCTGCTCTTGATGTTGAGGAGAAATAATGGTAAAGTCCTTCATATTCCAAAAATCTCAAAGCACACTTAACAATCTTGTTCAAAATTCCAACAGCCTTGTGCCGCACCAGTATCTCTGGATGGAAAAGAGCACTGACAAAGGCAGCACTTTCTTCAACTAAAGATGACCCAGCAATTGCCTGAATTACTGCTCTTGGGATTAAAAGGCGCTCCAGAGCACTCAAAAGTTGTCCTTGCAATAGGGCCCCAGGTTTCGAAAGATAAATACCAGGTTCAGCAGAGTCAATCACCTGTAATGAAACAATATTGAGAATTTTAAGTGATATCAATGAATCTAAGTTTAAATGGAACATGGGGAGAAATAATTTGAAGCTAGTTTCAAGTTTCATTTTCTCACAAAACGTCTATTTTCACTCAGTAATAAACATAATTTGTCAATACAGGCATGCTTTTTCACCAAACAATTAAGGCATCACTACTTCCTCAATTGTAAAGAAATTATTCCTACTGTTTATCAAGTGTTTTTTTTCATTTGATTTACTCTATTTTTCTGAAACACTACATAATCAAACTTTTCATACGCCTTTAACTTTGATAGGGCTATTTCTGAATTTATTGTAAATACCAGTAATAAGATACATAGGGAAAGCATATGCTTTCCTACAAAAAGTATTTATTTTCACATAGGTAATCTCTAAACATATAATACTTTCTTCATTTATTTATAGACATTTGCGTTATTCATGCAATTTGTCATATGAATAATACCAAAAATAGCAATAACCTGCAGCCTTGAATCTTAAAATCTCTATACAAACTATTTTCCATTTTACATAAACGTAAACTTATAACATGAAGGATGGAACTGACCGATGAAAATCCACTGAAAAAAAATTAAATTCTGGCAAAAAATATATAAATAAATTATTGGTGATAATAATAATAATAATTCTTTATTAATTCCAGGACATGTGGTCAACATGTATAGAACAAGTCAAGTAGGTACACAAAACAAACATAGACAATAAAAGTAAAATTAGATATTCAGATGTAATGACATAAATTCATCAATAGAATAGCAAGAACTGCTCACCAGATACTGGTAGAGTTGATTTTTAAAGTTACATATAGAACATATTTCCCTTAATTCTTTAGGTAATGCATTGAAGAAACTCACACCAGCATAAACAGGGTTTTTACTATATATGGTGAGATTATGAGATTATGGGAGACAATCCTGAAGTCTTTAGAAGCTCTAGTATTGTAATCATGTACATCACCATTAATTCCAATATCAAACATGCTTCTGTATTGAAGGATAAAAACAATAGATGAAAATATATATAGACAAGGTAATGTAAGAATACCCAGAGATTTAAAATGCTCCCGGCAGCTACTTCTGCCAGAAATACCTTGAATAATCCTAATGGCCCATTTCTGGAGTCTAAAAAGCCTAATACTGTGTTGAGAGTGGCCCCAAACCACAATTCCATACTTCAGCCTACTATGAATATAAGCATGGTAGACAGAAAGGGCCGTGTTAGTGTCAGTGAGCGCTTTGATCCTTCTAAGGAGATAACATCCAGATGCCACTTTGGCACACAGGATATCAATATGCATTTCCCAGGATAATGATTCATGCACATATAGTCCCAGGAATTTAGTTTCAGTGGAAGAACTTAAAATTTTACCATTTACTCTCAGAAGTGGAGTAGAAGTTATTTTCCTTTGATGAGTATGAAACTGTATAAATGTAGATTTTTTATCATTGATGAGTACATTGTTATCATCACACCATTTATTCATTGCATTAATATTTCCTTGTACTTCATCATACTTAAAATGCTTTGAGGAAAATAAATAAGTTGTGTCATCAGCATACATAAAAACAGTGCCACCGTTAAAATAGGAGGGAAGATTGCTAATATAGATAAGAAAAAGAAGAGGACCCAAAATAGACCCTTGGGGAACACCTTTAGTGACTGTTAAAGGGATAGATGGACTTAGGATGGACTAGGGATTAATTATATATATTTACATATTTTAACTTGTCTACAATAATACCGTAAAACCTCTTTATATCGCAAAGGAAGGGACCAATTTTTTGGTCATTTTGATAAATAGAGGTTCATTATAAAGAGGTTTCAGCAAAATGAACACCTATATTCTGCCTTATGGAACATTTCGGCGATGATATGTGCTGCTGTCTATTTAATTGCCATATTTAAACATTTAAATAAATGAAGTCATTATTTTACTTAGTTTTAATGTTTATAATAATAAAAACAAGGGAACTAAAACTTACTTTTGCACTCTTTACCAAAAAAATTTTAAATTCTGTTTCTTTCGTTTTTTCAAATTCTTTTGAAATGATATTTTCTACCTTATTTAATGATAATAGATTCTCACTGCTGCAGTCTTCCATACAAAAACCACACCTAAACCATCCTACACCTCTTTTTTGATTGTCACTGACATTCTTTCCTCACCATCACCCACTTCTTCCATATTTAGGTATATTGGTTTTCTTCTCCAACTTCTTCCTCCACTTCTCCCACCATCATCCCCTCAATTTGAGGTGCATATGAGAAAGGCGTTGTCAACATTTATTAAGTATTTCATTATTTATTTCATGCCACTCTGTTGGCTCATCCTCATACATAATGTCTTCCTTGTTGCTGTCCCCCATAAATCCAGCCTTCTTAAAACAGTTCCCAATAACCTGCAACTTTAACTATGTGCATGTAAGACAGTCTCTGCATGGCGTGCATTATATTCCACAAGCTGTTCTTATATCATTTTTCTCATTAACTTTTTGCTACATGCACACCACCCAGTAATTTATCTGCACACTGGAAATATTCCTTGATCAAGGGATTGCAATTTACTGGTGGTATTTGGAGAAAAATACTCTATTTTGATGTATCGTAACACTGTCCCCTCAATTTTAAGTCCTGTACACTGGTCAATAAAAAGGACTATTTCCAGTTGCTCTTTTCCATCTTTGAACATTTATAAAGCCTCTAGGCTTTATATATTTCTCAATTACAAGTGACTCCAATTTCTCAGAGCCATCAAAATTGACACAGAAAAGCACTGTGATTTTTTCTTTGCTTTTTTCCCCTCCATGGCATGATTGGCTTCTATTTGGCAGAGTTCTGTCAGGAAACACATTAGAAAAAATTCCTGTCTCATCAGCATTAAAAATGTCTCATGATTTATACTCCACTAAAATCATATGCTATTTTTTTCTTCACTCTTCTACCACTGTATCATTTACAGTAGCTTCTTCCACACACATCTTCTATGTTTTTAGATTACAATGCACTCTAAACTTTTGTAACCATCCATTTGATTCTTGAAAATTTTCAATTCCTATGTTTACTGCTACTTCTCTTGCCTTTGCTGTAGAAATATATCCAGATACAGGAATATTTCTGGCTCTACCTTTCACCAACCAATCAAATCTCACTCATCTAACTGTTCAATTTTGACTGCCCAAGACTTTTTATCAGTTTCTGAACATTGTTTAAAAATGGATATTAGGATGGATGGTGGTATTCTAAACACCTAAACAATGTCTATTTTTCGCTTCCCCTCATCAATGGCTTAGAACATTTCTAATATAGTTTCAGTTGTTTCCAGCGGCTTCTTTTTTTAACATTTGTCAAGTCTATCATGGACCTAAAATTAACGATGTAATTTATGTTTGTGTGCATTTTTACCGGCAAATATATATAAAGTGATTTAAAATTATCGAATTTAAAATAGGTAAGCACATTCATAATATGTATAAGATCATCAAATAAATGAATGGTAATTTCAACACACAAGTGAGGCGTATTTCACTGACCGATGTCTTCAACTACAAAAATGTGACTCTAATAACAAATAATGTTGCATATGGGGGACGGCAATAATTGTTTGGAGTTAAATAATTGGAGTTAAAATTCACGGCAAAGATACTCCGGAAAATGACTGCCACGAGGTGCAAGTATGGATAAACACAATGTAACTTTATAAGGGTACGGTCACAACAATATCGAAATTTCATGGACAACTGACAATAAAATGAAGTCAGAATAGGCTAAATTCCCCTTAAATAATCCATTTGAACCCTAAAATATAACAAATCTTCCGATTCAGGTATAATAGCTGCGTCAGATGGTGATCTCATATGTGGGTATGAAGGAATTCATCTGAGAGGTTTGAGTCAGCTTGCAAGTTCTATTTAGACCAGAGGTTAGTTTTACTATCATTTTTGCTAACATAATAGCTGAATATGCTGAATATTTTACTCCATGGAGGTAGTTGCCTCGTCATGGGGGTGTATTCTCAGTACAAAGTGTGGAGGTTTTTCAAAAATATAGAGGTATGATAGGAAGAGGTTTCTCCATATAATTGCAAACAAATTTTGGTAGAACCTCAAAGTCAATACGAAAAACAGAGGTTTACGATATGAAGAGGTTCACTAGGTAGAGGTTCTATTGTATACACATATATTGGTATATGTTTACATACCTATTTATCTACATGCCCACATACATATACAACTATATACCAATGATAAACAAGTGAGGAAATGCAAATAGGAAATTGGAACATAAAAAAGATGTACTCACAAGGAATTACATTATGTGGTGGTAAAATTTTTGTTAATGCATTTAAAATACAGGCAAGAGAAGAAATAAAGAAACCAACACCAACACTTAAATTTAAGTGGAAAGATACATAGGTGTTGGTTTCTTTATTTGACCATGAATTTCCACATAGTTATACTGCCAAGTATTGAGTGCAAGAGAAGAAAACTTAAAAGAATACGAAAAGATGGTAACATTTTTGTTAGTGCATTTAAAATACAGGCAAGAGAAGAAAACTTAAAAGAATATGAAAAGAAAAACATTAAAATTAAGCATTTCAAATTTTTGTGTTGTTTGGCAAAACATATATGAAATAATTACAGCAAATATAAAATAAATTACAGGGCAAAGATAGTTTATGACTTTCTGAACTGGTTGGTTGTAGCATGCTCGCCATCTTCTTTGGAGTATCATTTTGGTCACGAATGTTTCATCCCGAAGGAATACTTCCGGGTAATGGTTGGTCCTGGAGAGCCTTCTAAAACACCCTTTCAACAGTATGTACATCATATTCACTTCATACATGTCTGTTTTCTGGAGATTACATCGTAAAATTTTGAGTTTCCATTGAAAGTCGGAATATATCTCTGTGTTGTTCCTAAAATATATAAGTGCAAAAAGTTGCTGTCTTTTAGAGCAAGTGAAAAACTAAAAGTGATTAAAGACTGAAGAAATGAGAAATCACACTGCAGAACAAAAGTACAACGTGCCGGAATCGTGCATATGGAATTGGAGAAAGAACATGGTTGGAGTATTCTATAGTAGTAGGTACAGAAGAGCCTTTAGAGGAAAATCTGCCAGTTATCCTATCTTAGAACTAGATCTGTCTGAGTACATAATGGATAGATTTTGACACAGTTTTATGCATAAAGGTGTTTCATCAGCGAAAAGTTTCTATCATTTTTTTACGTAGCTTACACTTAAAGATTGCATGTTACGCTATGGCATTCAATAAGAACTTCTTCGATATCATTCATACCTAAATGCAACTTGTAAAAGTCATAATCGGCTTGAAAGAGAAACACTGGCTGTATTGACTGCATACGTCACGTTGCAAGCCACTGCTAACAGTGACATACTATGCAACAGAACTTTGCCTTTGGTACTGGATGAAAGTTCTCAGGTCCCCAAAACTTGCGCTATGAGAATGAAGGAAGCTCACAATTATTTCTTTCCTAAGCTTATAAAAGTGGGGTGTGTGTCTTACATGGGTGCACATGGTACAAGAGTTTATACGGTAACCTAATGGAAGCAGATATGATAAAATCGGATTCAGCACAAGCAACTTGCAACAGAAAAATAATTGGAATGCTAAAATAACTCTTTCCCAATGTTGATACCCAAAGATTGCTACATCATATAAGCTGTGAAGTTTTCAAGCGATTCCCTACTGCACTACGCTGATACATTTTTTACTTACTACTTTCTATTAATGAATGTTTAAGATTATTTCTGAGATATCGATTTCCATGGCAAGGTATATGATGACACATGTCTTCTAAGAGTTATGTGCCAATAACGTTTGAGAGTACCTGGTTAAAATCACCTCTTTATTTAGATTAGATTTATACATCAACTATTTATCATTATAAATCAACTATTCATTCATAAGTTAATTCTGGCACTGCCTTTAAGTTAACTCTGGATAGGGTATTTTTGATGGCATAATAGTAAATAAATAGGTAACCACGCATGTTATGCTTAAGAAGGTTCCACCATGACTCCACGATTCAAAATCCTTTAGCTTTAAACGTCATCCTGATCACTCAGCAAATTTTGCTCATGTCAAGATTGGGTACACTCAGTAACGTACCAAGGTTACTTGGCACCCGGGGCTAACTAGATGGTAGCAGCCCCCGGTAGAAAAAAATTATTTTTTCTTGAAGCAAAAAAAGATTTTTTTCAATTTTGGCACCCCCCCTATAAGGTGCCCGGGGCGGCCACCCCCTTGGTATGCTACTGGGTACAATAGTAAATAGTGGGGCTAAATGGACCGGATGCGCACTTTCCAAAAAACAGCCATAAAAACATACTTCCAATGCTCATATGGACAAGACATAGAACAAGTTTGTAGTCGTTATAGAGCAATAAATTTTCTACAAGATAAACTGTTTTTCGGAAGTAAAATTGCCTAAATCCGCCCACTAGGATGTCACAAACGAAAAACGGTTCATTTAGCCCCACCCTCCCCTATTTATCTTTAGTAGCATTATTTGTCAACTACAACTTAGAATACAACATTTGTTCCATCTCTACGTTATTTAAAGTCCAATGAAGTCCACGCACTGACTATTTACGGCTGGCCCTGGCGTATCTTACGCACGCTCGCACTTATTAGTTGTTCTTTGTTAAGCCAAGTTCGCATAGGAGCGGAATGTGCATTAGATGGACAAGTGGTAAAGCATTAACCAATCACCCGGCAGTGGAGAGCGGTGATGTGGGTATGGGATGGAGTTCAGCCCGCCTGTCTTGTCTGCCAGTGCAGGAGTAATTGACGGACAAGAAGTTGATTAACTTGGTGAGAAACGAAGGTGTCGACAAAATTTGCTATACCAATCTCTGATAATATACCAGATTATCATTATTTATACCAATATCTGATAATCAGGTATCTTGGTTATAAAATAACCTGAAAGTTCACAGTTCTGGTCTAAATTGAGTGAGGGGGTTTTCTGGGATTTAGGGGGCCCGGACCACTCAGTTGCCCAGGGGCCCAAGAATCCTGTCACTGGGCCTGCCTGCAGGCTACGTGACTGGCAGCAGCTGCGCAGTGCGGCGGCGGCACCTGGCTTGGCTGCCAGCAGCTACGCACAAACGTAACAGCACATTTCTAGTAATGGAGTGATCACCACTGCCCATAAAATATTTAATAGTCAGTCTTTACGATGCAACATACTATGGTTTCGCTAATGTGTCTCTCCTTCACAAAAACGATAAAATCATATGTAAAAACTGCTTTGAAGACACGAGAGTGAAACTTGAGTGGTGTGCATGTGTAGTAAGGTGCACACTACGATATTTGACACAATTGAAACCAAGAATCGACAAAGAGATCTAAATAACGGCATAAAATACAAGAACGGTCAATTGACTGCTCGCGGTCATTGTAGGTAAAAGCTGGCATTGCTCTTGACCTGAAGCATCCCCCCCAAATAAAACTTCATTTTCGCATAAATTGTTCCAAAATATTTAACTTCAAAAAAGCTCAGCCTCATAAATTGTAACATGATGAAGTGGTGCGCGAAAGAAAAGCGCGAATGGTCAATTGACCGTCCCCAGTCATTCTAGTGTTAACAGCAACAGGAAAACTTAGGAAACCTGAAGTTACGCTCCTCTGTCAGTAGATTAAGACATCATGGCTACAAATAAATCCAAACACAATAGTGAATACCCTTAAGGGGTTCAAGATGTGCTGTTTGTCCAATGCTCTGGATGACAGTGAAGATGACATCATGTAGAAAAGTGATTTTGACGGTTATTAATAACTATTTATTTTAAGCTCTTAAGAAAAGTTATTTTTATGTTTTCATGTACAGTAGAAGCCAGGTATAGTGAGTACGGCTTATTGCGAGAATCGCGTTATAGCGAGTGATTGTCTTTGTACCGCCAAAAGGCCTATGTTTTACATGTAAAATAAAGCGGATATAGCGAGGCCAAAAAGTTCCTTCCACGGTATACGCTCGGTATTACGACAGATATCTCTCGAGGGTGATGCACCGCCTAGCAAAAATAAACTATTGTGTTTTGTATTAACTGTTAATTAAACTAAAAATACAAGATGTGCGCCATATCTGCAACACCTAAAGCCAGTTATATCCAAACATTAGCGATTTACGGCCTTCAGTACACTCTGCACGCTCCCATTTTACGTTCTTCTTTTGTTAGGCCCAGTCATCAGTGGGAGGGGAGTGGGCGGACGACCAGCAAGATGAGAGTAGGAGAGGGAGTTAGGTCTAGGCATGGGCGATATTGATAATCGGGGCACGATAAGATATCAGGGCATGATAAGATATCGGGGTATGACAAATATCGCTATAAATATCACGATAAAATAACATGATATTGCGTCCCGATAAAATATCACGTTATCGCTCCCCGATAAAATATCACAATATATTATCACGATAAATAATTCAAATTCTCAGCAGTTCTCTCACACTCTCTGTTTCAATTTCAGTGGTCTGATAGTTGACGTACTTGCGTGGACAGATAGGTGACGTACTTGCTCCAGCTTAAGCAAAGGCCAACCCAACGGCTGTCTTTTTCCAACACGATTAGCCGGCGCAATATCACGATAATTCATCGGGAGTGATTACGTGATATTTGAACGAGCGCAATATCACTTTCTTTTATATTTATCATGATAATATATCGTGATGTTTTATCGGGGCACGATATCATGGTATTTTATCGCGATATTTATCATTTCCCAATATCTTATATGCCCCGAGTTTTTATCGGGGCACGATACGACAATATTTATCGAGCAACGATATATCGTCAATTTTAAAAACTCAAAATCAACTGAGGACGTACCGGTTAACATTCGAAAACTCGACAAAGCTGATATTATCGTCATGACATATTCGCAAAATTATCCAAAAACTTCCACAGTATACCTAATATTTAATTTCCGACTAATTACGCTGTCTTTACAACTTTCTTTGGCGATCAAAAGATAGAAGAACTGGAAGAAAAACAACAAAACTAGGGGAATTATTGTTTTATATAATGGAAAATGTCCTGCTTCTTTCATGAAATATGTTGATATTCTACCAGATTGTGCTTGAAATGACTTTTTTGCTGGATACCTTTGTCACATACCACGGAAACAAAAGAAAAACTGTAAATACGAACGACTATGAGAATTAGGTGGGTTTTTTCAACACCTTCGGATATAACGAGCGCTCGACTTAGCGAGTGATTTCCGAGGGATTACGAGCACTCGTTATACCGGGATTCCACTGTATTTATGTGCAGAAAAGGTTGTTTACGTTTTATTATTTGCATCTATTTTATTATGAGAAAAGGATATTTTTCCTTTCCCAAAAGTCAGTACTTTCAATTTTTTCTTTAATTTTTATTTTTTTATATGGAATTTTTTTAAGTCTGAATGGTTATATTCCAAAAGTTATTCTGTGATATTTCATGCTAGAAGGCAATTATGTATGAAGAAGGAAAGTATCTGATTTTTTTGTTACTCAGAATTAAGTTGTACGTTATATATTTCAGTGCATAAGAGTGGTATATTTTTAATTTTCCAAAAGTTTAAATGTTTTGTAAATGCTTTTCCTTATTTTTCTCTTAAATTGGATGTTTTTAAGCCGAAACGGTTCTATCACAAAAGTTATCCTGTGGTATGCTAAAAGGCAAAAATGTATAAGGAAAGTATCTACAATTACTGTTGCTCAGGAGAAAGTGTGTTTAAGTTATGTGTTTTCTGGTTATGTTTTCTGTTTGAATTTGAAAAGGGTATATGTTTCATTTTCCAAAATTAGTGCAAGTAAAGTAGAGGACTGATAAATATAAGACAAATAGCATAATTATAGGTGATTTTGTCATTTTATTTTCAATTGGGAGCTAAAAATGAGGGGTCGTCTTAGAATTGGGTAAATACGGTATGTAGCCTTCGGAGATAGCATGAACTACCTATCAGGCTAGCTAACGATCTTGAGGACACTAGCCAACAGCTGTCGTTGCATTGCCATCGCCTCCCTCCAGTTGTAGACTTAGTGAAAAGGGCAATTGGTACTATGACTTTGTGGGTGGTCAGTTACAATTATTTTCGGACTGTGTGAAGTAAATCTGTAAAGGTTGATGAACCACAGAGTATACGGCATTGTAGCTAGCAAGTCTACTTCTTCTGCATGGAAGAGCAACTCTAATATGCAATCACAGTTTCAACAGAAGTTCTGGGTATTCTCAGTAAAAGTACAGCAACGAGAACAAATGCCAGAAGAGTTTTTGTTTATGAGCTCACTAGTGACTCTCCAATTGCTTTGTGATGAAAGAAGTACGAATTTGAATGCACCATAGCAATCTATTTTGTTTTTGCTTTGTATCTCTATGAAAAATCTCCAATATCTTGTCCTTCACATTTTAACATTTCTGTCTCATTCAAGTACTTGCATTTTAATATAGGTGAAAAAACTTGGCCACATCCTCAAGCATCATCGGCTAGATAATGAAACCCCATTCATCTTCAATGGATCGAGGAGACCAAGGGTAATGGCAAAGGCAGAAGTAAATTACTAAAAAAAAACAAATTGAATATATGTATATTAAATAGCTATGAAAGTGGAAGATTCCACCATCAGTTTGTGTGTGTTGATTGCAGTGATTAACAGAAAATTTAGAGCTTTGTTTGATTTGGATGTGTTGTGAAACTTGAGTGATGAACTAAAATAAATATTTACTTAGGAGTGAAATGCTTTGACTGAAGTTTGAAACTAAGTGAATATGTTTCGTTTCGATCAGGTACTGAAAAGAAAATATAAGATCTGAATTTCGCTCCTCTCCGTTACAATATGAAATGCACCTGGGATGTTTGTTGGACTTTGGATGAAACTCCATTCTTTTGAATGAAAAGATACTTTTCAAAACTGCTTTGCTCCTAGTAAGGAATTGAAGATGAAAAATTTTTCGATACTATGAAAGCAAAAAAAAATTTAAACCGCATTAAGGATCGACTCACGAACTGCAGTACACTACCTCTCATTGTTAACCACTCCACCGTCATCGGTTCACCTGAATCTGGTGAATGTAGGCTATCCGCGTGACATTTAATTCATATTTTGCTTGCGCACCAGGCTCTACAGAGAAAAAAGCTGAAACGTGCATTCATTTAATTTGCTTTATAGGCACGGAAAAAATTTCATCTAATTTTCTAACCCAAGTTACGCAACCTCTCCTTGTCAGTGTCAACCGTACCTACACTACATTTGTGAGGTGCATCAATCGCTAATCCACGAAATTTTAATATCTCCAATTCGGAGCCGAATTCACACTTGTGTGTGTCTTCGTATCTGATTTCACTAGTGAATGAAATGAAAGATCCGTGGATCTTTGGTTTCAACAGATCCAATCCAACCATTCCTAATATTTTGAAATACATTTATAAGTCTGATAAAAATGATAAAATTATAAAAAAGTGAGTATTAATTTGTAATGGATGCAATTTGAAGATAAAATTTTCAATATAATGACTGAAAGAAAAAATTAAGAGCCATATGGATCGAACTTCGCGACCTGCAGTACACTAGCTCTTGTTGTCTGCCCGAGCTCAGCGAATGTAGGCTACTTGCATTGCATTCTACTTTTTTTCCTCACCTACGGTCAACAAAGTCAAAGTATGTATTTCTTTATTTTTCTTCCAGTAGTTCATCTAGTCTCGTGGCCAAATTTATGCAACTTCTTATAAATACCTACCATACCTACACTCCATTCACTGGGTGCTTCGATCACCAAGCCACGAAAATTTATAATATCCTATCCGGATTTCATTTTACCATATCTTTGGATCCGAATGAAATGAAAGATCCACGGATCTTTGCATGACGGATCCAATGCGACCATCCCTAGCAAAAAGGCATTTTACCCCAGTAGGGTGGCCACTAAAGTGAAGGTGTCACATTATAAATACTAATGGAGAATGCATCAGGAAACAACCTCAATGATTTTATCCAGGTGACTTATTAGTTAATATCCTTCAAGGGAATTTTTAGTAACTCACCAAAAGCAGTGCTCAAGAGGCACTTCCCCAAAAATTCATCACATTTTTTTGCTACCCATTATCCCCAATGTACATTATAATTTGGTAACAGTTGAGCATAGGGTTTCAGACCAGAAGGACTCATGGTTCAAATCCTTGTGAAGCTTCCACAGACACCCAATATGAGATTTCCTGAGATTCAGAACTTCATAGGAAATAACAGGAAGCCCACCAAGAGGAATATTTGTGTCAACACGAATGACTGAAATTCCTAGCCTTTGTAAAAGCAAGATGGAAGCTCTAACATATCAAATCAGCTCTTAAGTTAATTCAATTCTAGTAAGAGATAGCAGCAATCAGCCTGATCAGAATCAGTCGATTAATTTTAACTTGCAAATTAACAATTAACTTGCAGAGATCTGTAACATACCTTGCCAAAGAAGTCCATTGCTTCAAACCACTTATGAGACATGCGTGGCTCAAGATGAGGTGCCATATGATGAGTTGCACAGGGGATAAGGTCTGGACAAGCAGCAAAAATTTTCACCAGCAACCTGGCAAGGACTGCATGTTCCCATGGTTTCTCCAAAGCCTGTTAAGGCCATATAACACATTATTTCATGGGAAAACCTATTTACATGACCCACTAACTTTGCATTACCCCTTGATGCATATTGAATGAAAAAGCACATTATCTCATCCCATTGGAACAACAGAAAGTGTAAGTAAAATGTTATTTCATAGACATTTTTACACAATTAATCTTCTCATGCACAATACAGAACTAAGCCTACTCGAAATATCAATGACTTATCAATAAGTCTACGATAAGAACAATAAAATACTTTCAAATACTCTGGAATAACATCCATAGGTCAATCATGGATTCAATAACCAAATACCTACTTAATATATATTTACTTTAATTATTATTCACTGCTTCAAATTTTCTTCAAGCTACCACATTTTCATACCACAATACTTAACATTTTCCAATGAATCTTTGTAATAGGATATCATTGAAATTATTCATTAAACCTGTGACTTTGGCACATTTAATTGCAGAACACACCAATTCTTCAAACTTCTTCCAATCTATTGCTGAAATCAGTACAGTGACTTTGATTGAAATGACGTCCAATTACTTGAATGTTAACCACTACCAATAAATTATATTTATATCTCTTTATCTTATGCAAGATATTAAACTTATATTTCCAACATGCTTCAGAAACTCATAATTGATTGCCTTTATAATAGCTCACTCTCCACATGTACTAAAAATATTAATAAAATAATGTAGCCCAGTCTGATTGCAGGATAAAACTGATTACATAATTCACTTGCCACTCCTACTTGCACTATATTGTTGCTATATATATCAAGAGGTTGAGACCAATGGTCTGGTACTGCCATTTCCTCCTTAGTTCATAGAATCAACACTACTGAAGTCCGCCAAAAGCTTTAACATAATCATAAGAGTATGAACTAGCTGGCACATTGTACTCTAGGAATTTAACTATCATCTGCCTGACATAGCTAATTTCTTTTACCTCTTCCCAAAAAGAGCCTTGATCATATTGGTGCAATTTGGGAAAGCACGTACACTCAGAATCGATGATGTATCTGTATAAGGGATTTTCCGAGTGTTTTGGAAAATTAATTTTTCTGTAGTTCCCTCATTTACTTTTTAATTTTCCTTTTTATTAGCTATAATATGCTAATTCTTTGTCCAATGATTTGACCATATCATGGATAGAAATAAAATTGCTAATAAAGACCTTGGCAACATGTAGTAATGTTACTCTCACAAACACGTTTCATTCAGAATATCTCTGACAAAGATGCCTACTTTGGTTTGACTCCCAAGAAAGAGAAATGGAATGTTTTGAAGACCCCTTTATATCCTGGATAAATTTATAGCGAGTGGTGACATATTTATTGAAATTTAACTTACATAAAGAACTTGCAGAACAGAGATAATCAAGAAACAAAGTCTGAACCAAAAGGTGAGATATAGAACCTATCACAGTAAATATTGCACTTTTCTCAATGGAAAAAATTAAATAAAGTAAATATTACTTTCAATCTAAATGCCCACTAAGCTACAGGTTATAACGCTTACAGCTAGCATACATATAGGTAAGACAAAGGAATTAAATGTAAGGCATCTATATAATTTCTAACACACTCTGAGAGTGTGACACCAAGGGCACTTCACTCAAGGATTAATTTCATTCACAGAAAATTCTGATGACTGATTACTTATACAAAATGCAATGAAATCAAAGAATTTTAATTGCCGTTAGTCCAAAATAAAATTTAATACTGACATGACCTAATCTGAATTATAATATGTAAGCCAGAAAATTCCAAAAAATGTGAATCACAAAATATTTACTTTACCTCCAGCACTTTATGCACTAGTAGATTCTGATTCTTCCCAGACACACCCAAAGTTGGATCCAAGAAGATAACACCTGATTTCATAGAGCTACATAAAATGCTCAGGAATGAATACAAGGCTTCCTGGACATTTGCCTTTTTATCAACATCAACCTGAAAGTTCAGAATCAATATTACTTTACAATGCTATATCATTACCTTCCAAGAATCAACACTACTGAAGTCTGTCAAAGCATCAATGCCGTATTACTAACATGATGCTATATTTCTAATATACAGTGTCTCATTGAACGTGTGTCATTTTGACCTGTGAATTTGGAAACATTCCTTCATGCCACTTGGATGAAATTTGGTACCTGGGAAGAAAAAGGTTGTAAGTTTTGTCGAGTCTAAGCAAAAATTACCTTTTGACCCCAGAAATAGGGTCCAACCAAAAATCCAAATACAGTAGAATTTCGATTTTACTTGAGATAGCAACCCTCTCAGCTGTTCCGAGCAGGGTTGCCACACATCCTGGATTTTATGGGTCAGTCCCGTATTTGTGCTAAATGTCCCGCGTCCCCCGCAAGGAAAGAAAATGTTATTTTCAGTATATGTAATGCTGGTAAAGGTATTTATTATTTATTAATAAACTGCCCTGTGATGTCAATATAACATCTGTAAAATCATTCTTAAAGGAAGTTCACTAGTTGGTAATGTCACACAATGATTTTAGAACGCGGTTTAGATCTAGACACAGATTGCTTCTCACATGTACGTGTATTTTGTTGCGTGTATGTTGCGTGTTCTATGTGTATTTTGCGTGTTCTAGAGTCGGCAAACCAGACAATCTCTATATCTGCACAGACAATGGAACAACAAAAAATATTGTATACCCATAACTTTTGTGAAATTAAACATACTATAAATGTGCACTTTCCATTTAACCAGACTGAGCCACAACAACTCGTGGCCGGGTACAGCTTGTATGGATATATAATAGTGTGACGCGTGCCATCCCCTACAGCACACGAAATTTGGTATACGCGTACTCGGGACATACAGAGTTTAAACCAGTATATAGTATTCCGTAGCAATGAAAAGCATTGTGACTTCCAGAATTTTAATAAAAGAACGACTGGGTTCGGCTGTCAAGCCATCTTCAGGTACATTAAAAAATTGTCAGCAGAACACAGGTTTATATACTCCGGGAGTGCTATGTGCTTCATACACCCCAAAATTTGGCATCAAAAATTCAATTGAACTTCCATGATTTTACCGAATAATTCCAAACTATTTCCATTGATGTTTCAAACCTGTTCACATGTGTCCCGGTTAACGAGGCCCTCAAAGTAGAGGAAAATTTTTTAGATGCCTCGGAAGCCGCCACCGAACTTTTAAGACTTATGCAACTCTGCACCAGTCAAAACTACTTTTCATTTGATCACAAAATATACCGTGTGAACAAAGGACTGGCCATGGGTTGCCCTTTTTCGCCTCTTTTAGCCGATATATTCATGGACAGCTGGGAAAGGAAACTTTTTAACTCTGATGACGTTTTACTTAATGTTTTTTACTGGTACAGATATGTTGATGATAAATTTTTGTTTGTGGACGGGCAGAAAGCGACAACTGGACAAGTTTATATCCCTTTTAAACGATCTCCAACAAAATATTAAATTAACTATGGAGGTCGGTAGACCAATTTTAAATTTTTTTAGATTTGACCATTTCCATAGAGAAAAATAGACACACATTTGCCATCTACCGGAAGCCTACCCACTCGGACACCATCATACCAAACAGCTCATGTCAACCCTATTCCCATAAACATGCGGCCTTCCACACCATGATTCACTGCCTTATTATTAAAACGGGAAACTGAGTTTGCACAGGAACTAAATATTATACGACAAATTGCCCATAACAACGGATACGAGCGATCCATAATTACCTGGATTTTAAATAGGAAACTTAGAAGTTTTAACTACTCTCATTCAAGTTCCTTGCTACCCGCTGAGCCAAAAAAGGCAACCAAATGGTGTAAAATACCCTTTATCGGCCCCTTGTCTTACATTGTAGCAAAACAAATCCCGAGGAATAATTTTAAAGTATGCATTTATAACAACAATACCCTAGGCAACTTGTTGAACAATGCCAAAGACATTTTAGACACTAATTTTAAATCAGGCATATACAAGTTAAAATGTGATAATTGTGAATGTCATTACATTGGCCAAACGGGACGAAACTTCAAGTGCAGAATTAAAGAAAATAAGACATGCTGGAGGAACAAGGATGACTCGTCAGCCTTCGCCCAACACTTGGAGACGGGGCACCGAAGCAGTTTTGACCCAGAAATACTGCATTTTACTGGGAAGGGAAGGAAGATGGATGCCTTGGAGATTCGGGAGATTAGCCTTAATAGAAAAGACCTTCTCAATGACATAACCTTCCCAAACCCATCCCCCTTATTACTCATCACCTTAAACTCTTCTCCCTCCCCCAAACAACCCTCGTGATTTCCTCGTCCCTACACTCAGCCAACCACAACCCCCTCCCTCTTCCCCACCCTTCTCCCATAGCACTCCCAGAGTATATAAACCTGTGCTCTGCTGACAATTTTTTAATGCACATGAGATTGGCTTGAGAGCCGAAACCGGTGGTTCTTTTAATAAAATTGTGGAAGTCACAATGCTTTTCATTGTCATTATGGAATCCTTCCACTACATGAAAGCTTCAAATTTCAATTAAATCTCGACAACGAATACTGAAGGGAGACTGATGTCAAGCACTTGGCCACAAATGAACGGAACACTAGCCAATCGCATATTTTGGAAAAACTCAGTTTGCATAATGGTACATGCACGCGTTAAAGTGAAAGAACCAATCTGGGTGCATAAGGGAGGAGCCGCCGAGGACAAAGGGCATGGGGAGTGCGTGGACCATTAGGTTTATTGCCGCCCGCACGCAGGTTCGGGATTAGACCAAGGGTAAAAGAATTAGAACAGGGTACATACCATGAAAGCAGCGCAAAGAGTAAGTGGTAAGTACAGTACACTCGAGTTTTAGGGAATTTCCAGCATCTCAAATAGACTGCTACCCATTTAACGCTAAGTTCCTGAGTGCCTACCACGTGTGTGGTGCGTAAAGGGGTGCAAGACCCGCCCGACATCATTTTGTTTTACCACGAAAAAACAGAAGGGGTGCAAGTTGGTGCAAGATATTTCTTTTCCGTCTGATAATATAGACTTCAATCTAACTCCTGGTGTTTATATCTCAGGAGCAGCAAGCGGTGATAAGTACTTTTATCCTAGCAACAGGTAAAAACTTATTAAAAACAGTGAATTTTTAACAAATAATAAAGTTATTAAATAAAAGGGTTGACCACAAAAATGTATCTCCTTAAAATCTAGAAGAATAATAATAAAAACATACAGGGTGGCTACTGATATCCAATTTTCAAATTCCCTGACTATTCCCTGACTTTTCCCTGATGGCCTTACCAATTTCCCTTGCCGATCGCCAAAAGGTCTGCTTTTATCAGAATATTTTATTTCTGCCGAATTAAATTTTCGTCAAAACTCAGAAAATGTTTAAAGCTGAAATCAATAAATTTTAAGCGATAAGAATGAAAAAATACATTAAACCTTCACAAGTTAAGCCCTAACACAAATTATACATACTTTTAATACATTTTTCGCGGCAATGGGTACGCAGCCGCATATCATATTTCCGCGGCCGTGTATGTTTCCTTCGATAAAATTACAAATTGACAATGTCTAATTCTTCAAGGAAGAGGTAGCGTGTCATGGTAGCTCTGGGAAGTTTAAGATTACAGAAAAGGCATCGAAGGGAAATTAATGGCGAATTTACTGGCGGACTCCGGCACAGGTTGCGCGAAAAATACAAACCAAGTCCAAGTTGTTCGACTGGTAAAAATCTGATGGCACGAGTGACGTTTAGAAGCGAATAACAATTTGATTAACGTGGTTATAACCCCTTGATTGTAAGAGGGAACCAAAAATGTAAAAATATTTGTATAAACAAACAAAACGTAATCGCGCCACGGCGAGCGAAAACAGGAGGTAATTAGCAACGGCAGCATCATATTCAGGAATATAATATTTGAGGTGGTTTGTGACCTGACCAAATTGCTTCGAGACGGAGCTAAGGGTTCCATCCAATAATTACGTTGAGCATGAAAGGAGGGGAGGGGAGGAGGACACTTCCTATTGTCTCGTGAAGGGGGGTATGGGAATCGAAGATGATCTTGCATAAGATTTTGTTTACACATGTGTTCATGCTTGTATTACCGTTTTAATAAAATCGTCTCGTATATTTAGAACTGCAAGCACGTATTTACTACAAGCTAGTGTGCTGCAACTACCTCTTGACCTGAGTCTCGGAAGTTAAAAAAAACATAATGTAAAATCTTCCGAACAACATAGCCTCGGATTCCTTGTGATGAGCGGAATACATGGTGATCATGAATTATAACGCTACTAGGCAAATATCGCATTAAGGATATACAAAAGAGATACATTTTACGACTGATTCACGATTAAATAACTATGATTCACAACTGAATGTTCAACGAATTGACGGGGCTTATTCTAAGCACTTCGGCGACGGACATTTGTTTTAGTTGGTGAAATGTTTTGGTGAAATAAAGGGCGGGAAAGACTGCCCGATAAGTGTAATGGTAGAAAAATAAAGAGAATTTCCTATCCCTGTTTCTCCCTGACTGTTACGAGAATTCCCTGACTTTTCCAGATTTCCAATTTTCCCTGACAATTCCAGGTTTTCCTGGTTTTCCCTGACTATCGCCACTCTGATATATTCCTTAAATTGTCTAATTCCTTATAATATCCCAATGCCTGGGAAACAAAAATTGAAATATTTCGTAAAAATCACACATTCCAGATTTCATGGATTTTTATTAATTTTTTGCTGGCTGTAATAATTTAATATATACTTTTGAACAAAAATAAACTTCAGTTTTACTTCACAAGGACCTTCTAATATGTAGATTTTTTATCCCGGTTCTAAATAAAAAAAGCCGAAAATTCGATTTTTGACCAGTTTATTTCGATTTCAGCCCACTGTGGGGCGTTACTCATTCAGTGAGAAAGACAAGGGAGCAACCCTATAAGATCACTCCGCCTTATCTGTAATTGTCTACCCCTGCCCAGCTTCGTTTCAACCCAAGTGGCCTCCACAAGTGGGGGAGGAGTTGGCCACATTTTGGGGGCTTCCGCAGCCAACACTATTTTTGCCTGCTTGCATCTCGCTTAGCAGCAGATGCCCTTAGTTCTCTTGCGTGGAAATATATACGCCGGTTATTAATGACATTCTTATGCCTCAATTGAAAAATCTACGTGTGAGCATGGTTAAGTTCGCTGCGAAAGGGTGGAATACGAAACTTTACCGTTCATAATGTTGCTTGGATTTATTAGTTATCCCTTCTCACAGACGAAATTTAATATGAGAATAATGAAACTTCCTCCTCGATACGGATGAACTGACAGCTTTCTAGCAAGTGCGAAAAAGTGTTGCAATGTTACGACTTTCCTATGCGTTGGTACCACGCGTAGGTAGAAATTTTGCGGATAGATTTTAGTGGGCTCTCATGATTTTTCAGAAACACACTGGATTTACACATGTTTAAATGAAAAGCTGGTTGACGATGAAGAAAAAGAAAACTTACAGAATTACATGGAAACAAAGAATAAAAACCAAACAAACATAAATATAATACATTACAAACTCACAGTGATAAGGAGGAAAATAGCATGCATAACATACAAACCTCATAATGAGAGACCTCCGATGTTTTACTTATGTGCTTTTTTTTCTTCTGAACTTTTTGAGGGCCTTTCCAATCAAAGAGATCAAAGAATGATTTCAAAACGTTTGAATTGAATGCATGCATTTTAGTTGTTTTATTTATCAATGGATTTTCCAAAACATTCTTTTGGAGAGCTGCAAGAACCATTTCAACAGTTTCCTCTGAGTCATATACAAGTCCATGAATAATGCATCTTAAGTAATCTGTGTGAAGAAAACAATAATGAAGGATGAATGCGGAGATTATCATCTATTAACTTCCAATTTATTCCGCAAAACACACATGAATGAAAATATAAAAAATATGAATGGAATCTCAGAATATATGATTCCTTATTATCCAATAAAGAGATTCTTTTTCTGGTTATGGCAAGCCCAAATTCAGAAATTCAAAAACCTTCATCAGCAAAAACAAAGCTAAAAAGCACATCTTACCTTTTTTATCTAGTAATAGCTTGACAACATGTGGATTTCCCTCCACTATGAAAGACAGCACAAAATGAATAAATAGAGGCCTGCTGGCACTGTCGTGCCTTGTTAGTCCGTACATCACACTGCTGCTTATTTTTAAGCAGGTCAGTATATTCTTTGCAACTTTCCCACTCAATGTACTCATAACTATAATAAAATAAATATCAATAAAGAACTTGTTGTAATTAAAGAACTCAGTAATAACAAATAAATACAAACTGACCTGTAAGTAGCCTAAGCACAGCTTTCTTGCTCCCAAAAGAACTTTTAGCTGAGAGCAATAGATACACAACTGGCAAATGTGATTGAAGTAAGCATTTAGCAGTTTCTTCCATTTCTGGCAAATATGAAGTCAAGTCAGTCATTACTCTGGAAAAAAAGCAGATACTATAGAACTAAAACACCCCCCCTAACTTATTGAGAGCTATATATAAGAAGAGATTAGAAAAATACAATAGAGTAAATATTAAACTTCTCCCTTATTCAGGGTACGGCAACATAACTTCCTTTTTTATGTGGATATATCCATATAAAAAAGGAAGTTATGTTGCCGCACCCTATATATATTATGTCATAAAGCAAACCAATTGAAAGAAATAAAATCCCCATCACCATGGTTCACCAATCCTAAGATTGTTTTTTTTTGTCTCAGCTCTCCACTCGATTCTCCTACCAGTTAACCCCTTCATATTTGCACAATTCTTCTCTTTCACACCCTTAACAACATGCTTCATATCATGCATCTCTCTTTGCCATTCTTATTGTTCACCTCTCCCTTAATGATTATCTTCATACGGCGATCATGTCTACAGATATGGCTGATTGAGTAGTCATATTTTCTTTTCTAAGTATTGCTAGTTTTCTTTTCAAAGTTTTGCTTGTTAAATGCAAGGTTTCTGGTCTTCTAGATAGCAACACTTGCTCAACTCTTCAAGCTTTTGCTTCCACGTTTAGAATTGGTCTTGGCCTTCTCTCTTTTACTACATACATTCACCTACGTTTTCTTACTATCTTCATGTGATGTCAGACTAAAGCCTTTCCATGTTAACTAGTCTTCTTTTAAAGCAAAAAGTATAAAAAATAACTGGAATATAGAGGTGAACCTAAGAATATACAGTCCCGACCAAAATAATTTTTCTAGGCAGATGGCGAAACTTTTGGAAATAACTTGTCAGTAACTATTTTGCAATAGCACATCCAAAAGTCTGTGTTTTGTTTTCCTGAGGAACTAGGAATAGTGGAGGAAGAGAGTTAGGGGAGGAAAGACTACTCATTAATGGGGGCAATGGGACTCTTGGTAGCATCCTACAAGAAGTCATGTGAGTCTAAGAATCTTGAAATATCTAAGAATACCTCTCCCTAGTCCTTAACAGGTACCTACCTAAATATACTCAGATTTAAGAGACAGAAGAATGGCTTTTGATGAAGTGAGAATATAAAGCCAAAGATTGAATAATCTTACAGATGGGAACAACAATGGGGATGATGGATAACTGTGATTTTAGTAAATGTAATTTTCATCATCATCATGAGTCAACAATCTTATGAGTGGTTTGACTCAACTCTCGATTCAATTCACCAATCATCTAACCTCATCATATTTACATAATTCTTCTCTTCCACATCCTTAATAACTTGCTCGATACACAAGTAAAACTTGCCAATGAGACAAAAATGGCAAGTGGACCTCTATGGATGTAGAAAAAAGCTCAAATTCTCATGGCCTCATACCTGGGAAGAAGTTGAAAACTTTCTTAATTAGTAAGGTACAGTGGATGTAGAAACAATCAAAGAATGACCTACATCCCAAAATTTACATCTCACCTCACCCCAAAAATTTTTTCATCTCATCCTGTACTCGAAAATGTTTCTTCCTACAGTTTTACTCATTCCTTTATGCATAGCACATTTTTTTTATTTTAGTAGTACATACTGTCTTGATTTCGGTATTCAAGTTTTTTACCCTGATTTTTTAAATTTTACAATAAAAGCACTAATAAATTCATCTTTTCTTCAGATGTCATTGATGATTCCTGTTTATCTAAAGCTGGCCCAACAGGTCTTTCTCTTTTTCTTTTTCTCAATATAGAGGTGAAAATTGAAAAGGACTTTGATCTGCTTTTTTCCTGTTAAATGTCTCTTCCTCCTGAAATTTTCATTTTCTCTCGTTCGGCAACATATTTCAACCCGTTACTGTCATCTCCTCCCACCCTCACAATTACTTCGTTCCAAGATTTTTGCTCCGTCTCATCCCAACATTTTTTCGTTCTGAAAATCTCGTCCCAAAATTTCTCTCCATCCAAGCAAAATCTTCGTCTTTGGGATGACTTTTGGTCTCGTCCCAAATCGTTCCAAGCCCTGCTAAATAGGAAGTGCATCGTATTAGACATTTCCGAGGAGTTAACTGATGATGCCACACATGCTGTGATGCTTAAACACATTGGGCAGGTCTGCAACCTTGACTTGTATACTTCAAGATGGGGATGAATAAGCACTTAGGGTTAGGGAACTCGGAGCTCCCAAACCTCTTATCGCCACTAAAGAGACAAGCTTACGTCAGCTGTAGCTTGGGGTGGAGGCATTGGACCACATGAATGATAGTCGTGCATCAGCTACCTTGATATGAGACTCGGAAGTAAAAAAAAAATATGACGTAAATTTTTCCAAATGTGTAGGCTTAGATTACTCGCATAGAGCATAATACGTTGTGATCATGACTTACACTTACCGCTCTTACCACTAGTCATATATCATACGTAGGTATATAAAAAAAGGCACGGATTGTGTGTCTGAGATTAAGATTCACCACTTAATGTTCCGCGAATTGATGGAGTGTATTCAATGGACGTAATCGACAGACATTATTATCATATTAAAAGTTGCTGAAATGTTTTAGAGAAATAAATTTAATGGACTAATGGCCAATAAACAAGAAATTGTGAAAACAATGAGTACTTCAATGTAGAAGGTGCAAAAGAGGTGAAGAAAGTATGGCACTGAAACCAATTTTACAACTAATAGGAAATTGATTGTGAACGGATTATCCGTCACTTTCGATTATCTGTTTCAGCTTCCCCCTCCATTATCATGGATAATCTGCGCTCTACTTTATGTACAAATTCCACTCAATTTCGTGAGAATCCTCGGATTTTATATTTTCTCCAATAAATAATATGTTGAAGGTTGTTACAAAGTGAATCTGATGACTCACTTTGTAACAACCGTGTCATTGAAAGTCACCAGTTTAACCAGGGTTTAATTCCAGATCACGGATGTTAAGAGTTCACACTTTAGGTACTCTTTAGGTAATCATTCTTGATCTTCACTCATCTGGACTTTCCCTTCCTCCCCCTTTCACCTTCATCATCTCCCTCTCTTTCTTTAAAACATGCATTGGCACTTGGTATTTTATTTGCCTAAACGTCAGTATCAAAATTTGGAAATTTAAGTGTATTCTTCCTAGCAACTTGAATATCAAAATTTCCACTAAGCTAAGCTTGAAATTCTTTTCCATTTGAAGAACCATCAAGAATCCATCAGGTAGAGATGTGTGGCCACAGTGGTTGCAACTTACTACAATGCCATCCTACCATAAAATGCAATATTGCATAAATTCAGTGGGAAGACTATGTACCTGATTCTCAACCTAATATCACCAGCCTTTCTGCAACTTGAACAGTTTTAACAAATTAACTGGTTATGTCTCGAGGGTTTTCAGGTTCCTCCCGCGTCAATTCATCCTGTTGGACGAAAGTTTCGACAGCATTCCAGTCGGCACCTTCAGGTCCGGACTTCGGGCCTGAAGATGCCGGCTGGAATGCCGGCGAAACTGTCATCCAGCAGGATGAATCAACGCGGGAGGAACCGTAAAAACCCTTGAGACATTACCTTAGCACTGCGGAAGCCTTCGCAACATATTAACTGGTTGATCGTGATTGAGGACATTCTCAATTTTAATGGCTCTCTAGTACAGTTTTAATTATCCCAAGCTATTCTATGCCATATGAAAGCATATCGGTGTTGATTTTGTGGAAACAATTGATATCAATGTTAAATAAAAAGATCATTGGTACAATTTCCACAATTTAATCACTTCCACACCTCCCACCATGGTTTCAGCACATTATGTCATCATCAGGGTACTCAGGAGACACTCCAATCATCTCGGCCTTTTATACATTTCTCAATTACGGAGTGGGGGTAGGGAGATATGGGGGAGGAGAGAGCTGTGAGGGGGTAGGGATAAAAAAGGCAGAGGGGAAAGGGAGATTAGGATTAGCAGGTGATAGTTGACACATAAGTATACGAAGGCAAGGAAGAATGGAGGGGAGGGGGGTTATCTTCACTTCACTTAAATCTTGACTTCGTTAAAATCGATGGTTTCTGGCATCACTTTATGGAATTTACTTATATTCATTATGAATGACAAAATAAACTTTGTATTTCCACATTTATTTATCTCGCACTACTATGACCATGGTTGTGATGATTAACGTCATCATCAGGTTGGTTGGTTTAAATCTCTCATTATGGGGAGAGTAGGTTACAAATGTGCCTGAAGCAAAATTGCTTTGTTTTACATAGAGATTTACCTTCAAAAGTCTTGGTTGGCGATGGGCTCCCCTCTTTTACCAATTTTGGCAGTTATTTTCATCGATGCTTTGGAAGCTAGACTGTTTGACTCTAAATACCCACTAATGAAATATGTTGGATATTGGTTTCAGTAGTGGTCCTCTACCGTGGTGCTCTTGTCCCTTGTTTGCAAGTGGCAGGCAGGTTAAATGTGGGTTTTCCTATGCCAGTAACTAATTATAACAAAGAGCTGGCCACAATTATTACAATAGCAAATAGAAGTGGTTATGATACAAAATACATCTATAAACTAGTCCATCATTTTATGTTAAAGAAAACAAACAATCTTATGACATCCTTGTCAATTGATTTCGTAAAATATAACCTCTGGTCTGTGTTATCTTTTGTTGGAAATGTTTTCTGTAAGTTGCGCAAAATAATATTAAAAGATGATGCCCGAGTCTCCTTTCATAACCTTGTAACGATTGGCATAAGTCCTTTAAACTCTAAAGACAAATACACAAATTATAAAAAAGTGGAGTGCATAACCTTGTGTGAAGAAAGTGATGAATAATATATCGGACAAAAAGAACCATAAAAACCTGAGTGAAAGAAAACATACATTATAAAGTTTCATTAATAAATAGGATACTTCATGTTTTGCCAAGCACTTGTGTGAATTCAACCATTTTAGCAACTTAAATGCTGAAGTCCTACATTGTATGTCCAAAGGGTATAAATTGGACTTTTTTGAGAATTTCGAAATCTGTAACAACCAATCACAATTATGTAATGATGTTATTGTTACCCATTCACCTCTCCTAAACCTTAAATTCCAAGGCCTCTGACCTTCACCTACAAAATACCTCTCCAAAACCCTTCCCCTCCCATGCACCACCACCCGATTTCCACTAACCTTCCCCCCTCCTATCCTCTGTTTCCATACATGAGTCAACTATCACCTGCTAATTCTCATCTCCCCCTTTCCCCCACCTTTTTTTTCTCTCTACCCCCTCATAGTTCTCCCCCCCTCCCTTGAGAAATGTATAAAAGGCCGAGACGATTAGAGTATTGTACCCTGACGATGGCATAATGTGACAAAACCATGGTTGGAGGTTTGAAGTGATTTAAGTATGGAAATTGTACCAATGATCTTTTTATTTAACATGGCTATATTATGCCTTCCAAAGTAAAATAATTTCCCAGATTTCCAAGAGCAGGCACTGTGAACAATAATGTATTTCAATAAAAATTGTGCTTCTTTAAAATGTATAATTGATGAAATAAAATTATTGGTATTTTTCTATGTCCTTTGACCATGGACTACTATACTACTACTAATCACTATGAACTATTCCTCTGAATTAGATAAATAATCTAATTTTAAGGTTATTCTCTGTATGCACCATTAACAGCATAATTTTACATAAACCAAGCCTCAAAAGACCATGCTGTACCAACTATTCATCTCTTTCACAAACAACAAAAAATTACAGCACTGGAAGAATGGAGTAGAACATTGGGATGCTGACCAAAGAGGAAATCTGGGAGAGGCTTCTTCGGACACATAGAACTACCTATATGCTGAATAATGTTCTAGTGACCAAATATTTTTAGGTAACCACAGATGGCATACGGAAAGCAACTACTCTAATGAGCCACATCCACATATTATTTGGTTTATTACTCAGTAAACTCACCAAACTTGGCTCAGTTTAGGTCAGTAAGAACTCTAATGCCCCTCAGCATTGGAGATACTGTAGTAAGCAGAGGTAAGAAATAAATACCCCTGATATCATGTAATGAACTCATAAGGTACTCATTAAGGGGAAATTAAAAGTATTGCAATTCTCATTCTCCAGGATAGAAAAAATGGAGTTTAGTAGGCATGGATTTGGAGAAGGTTCTACTTTAAAAAGTGATAATAAGTTTAGATGTGATTTTAGTTTTAAAAACATTTTTTGCTATTGGACTCGATGCGTTGGTTCAATTGCTGCTCTTCAATATTTTGTATCATTTTTAATGTATATATCTCTTATACTATGTACCCTTTGTTCACCCTTTGAGGAATTTCTCCACCTGTATCAGTGAACACAAAAAGTGCTATGTCTCTGGTAACGAAACCTCGTTATTCGCGAAGCACCTCATGGACACGAAACACTCTAGTGACTTTAAATTCAACGTGCTCCACACTTTGGAGAAAGGAAAGAAATTGCCATGGAGCAAGTGGAAATTATTCAAAGTAGGAACATGAAGCAGAATCTTGTCAATGACGTTCAATTTCTTTCCTCCCCCTCCCCCCTCCTCTCCATCACCTTCCCACGAGTCGTACACTCTTCAGAAGGGCTGCCGCAACCTAAGCACCGGACCCCAGCCGCCCCCTTCTCCCCACTCCCTCCCCCCCCCCCACGCCCTCATACTATCTGTACTATCTGGAAGAACACACCAGGAACCCCAAGGAGCTAATCCTCCTTAACCCGAAGGAACCGACGCTCCGGGGGATGCCAACGCCCAGACCGCTTCACCCCTTCCACAGTGGACTTCACTGGGACTCTCTGCTCGGACTTTCCAGAGACCCTTAACGACCTGGGCCATCCCCAGGTCGCCATTATGCTTGGTTTTACCCATCAACACCCACCACCTTTCACCCTCTTCTCAATTCCCAATCCTTGTTCCCTCCAACCCCTCCATACTCCCCCTCCTCCTACCCCCCCCCTTTTCAACCTTTCCCTCCCCTCACTGCAAATTGTATATATACAGATGTTTGAGATTTAATTTTCACCTGAAGATGGTGTTGTACACCGAAACCGGTCATATTAAAAATCCTTATTCTTGTGGAAAATTGCCAGTTTTTTCTTTCGCTATGATATTCCACCAAATTAAGCCTGAAACTACTACCTTTATGAAAACAATGAGTAAAATTATAACCAGTGGTTCAAACACTAAATTTGCAAACAATTTGTGTTGTTACCACCTGACTCCATGGTTACCTATTCAAGGTAATCCGGACCCTTTCAAACACTCTCCCAACTAACGGTGACTGGACCAGTTCCAGACCAGTTTTCCACACGGCAGCATTTCCCGAATGAGAAATGGGTTCGCGAGAAACGCTTGTCCAGGGGACAAAATTCTTTCCAAACACGGGTGAGCAAGATGAGGTCAAATATAGAACAAAGAACAAAAGTATGAGAATCTAACTAATCAAACACCCTATTTCAACAACAAAGACAAAGCAAGTACAAACCAACAAAATTGAAATACTCTTCCCAATTCAGGGAAACTCTAATAACTTGCACCAATAGTCCATGGCCCTACGGAGACTCTTGAGAATCACGAAGTCTCCGACTATGTAGCCAAGAAGTGAACTCTTTGCCGTCTCGACTCGAACAGAGGGCGTGAGAGGGGAGGTATTCTCTGGCATAAGGAGGGGGTATTTTCAGTACGGTCAAATTGGAATGGGGTTTAACTAGGAAATTGTCGATAGGTACAATTTGAGGGGAGGGAAAGTGGTATGGGTGAAGAAGGCGAGGTGGAAGATTATGATTGGAACATCAGGAACTCTTTTTTGACTCCGGCGGGGGAACACCAAATAACGGCTTGTACGTTGGCCTAACTTCTGGTCTTTTTCCACACTCTGGGGGCTATATAAGTGAGAGCAGATATGGTGAGGGAACGGAGCGGCTGAAAGGAGCTGCTGAAACGAGCGGACGAAATGAAGCAGACGAAATCGATGCATTTTGGAATCGTAGGTATTGTTGGCATCGTTGGCTCCGCCAGTCGATAGCTACACCTGTCGTGCAAGTCCTTCGGCTAAGTCCAGAGGGTAATTAGTCCGCGAGGGGTTATGTCCAATGAGGGGAGAGTACCAAAAAATGTCACAACACTCTTGTGTCAGGACCAGTTACATTCCATTCTCATCAGGAGCACTTTCAATTTCTTCCCAGTTACATACCACCAAGATCCACCCAAGTTCCAGACCTGTTACGGGACTGTTAAAGACCTAATATTTTTGTCCTATAGGACAAAATTTATGACAGTGAAGATGAAAATAATAAAATCCAACCGAGCAAAAGATAGGGGTCTTTGGAGCATTTGCCCTAGAAACTATATCTTTTCATTCACAAAGATGATGACATAAGAAGGGAGAAAATGAAAGAACAAAAATCAAGTACAAAGAAGAAATGTGGCACAGTAAATAAGTACCTACCTACCAAGCCAAATTTGAATTAGTACGATTATTTGATTTTAATGCCGTATATAAATGAAAATAGAATCAGATGGTTGTTTACCACATTAAAATGAATCCCAGAATATTGTTTCATACAATCACCTTTTTAAAGAACCTAAACCCTCCATCAAAACGACATACCCAAGGGAATACCAGTGGACACAATACGAATTTGCAAAATGTAAATAATTAAACAATCAAATCAGTACAGCAGTCATTTTGAACGGTGTAATACAGCTCATGCATATCACAAATGTAATTAAAATTAAAATTTATTATATAAGTGCAACGACACAATAGGCAATTGACAGCTTAGGTATAACCGTGTGATAGGAATTTTAAATAATATAGGTAGCTATAATTTACAGTTTTCGCAGGATTTTTGAAAAGCATCAACCTTGGGTTCACATTTACCACAAATCAAATTCACAGCGGCCCTTTCTTTACGCCAATAAATTGATCAAGGACAAAACAATTAAATTCGCTAGATATAATAATACTTCAACAGAACTGGCTCACCCCTAAGGCGTAAATATATACTGTTGTGCAGCCCACTTGAATACATCATAACCATAAATCTATGAGTTTAAGCTTATTACATCACAGTACTTACCGCAGAAAAATGCACTCTAACACATTAAACACGCAAATGACTGTTTCAGGATCCTTATTTTCACTGGGCAGTAACAGTAGAATTTCTTCTCCGTTTCCACCTGATTCTAAGTATTCCAGAACTATATCCTGCTCTGAAGTCCCCTCTCGATAAATTTCTAGAAACGCCTTCATTGCTAGAACACATTTAATAATTAGCACCAGCCCACAATATCGTTTCTACGACAATACATTGCTACAATACTACCTTGCAAAGATTCATCGCCCGTGATTTTTTGCCGGAACGATAGACCAGAGAAATGTTTTTTCTTCTTCGAGGCCGGCAGATCTCCATCAGACTGATCGTTATTTTCCAAAGACTTCTTTCGCTTCATTTTGGGAGATTCTTTCACAGAAAAACAGTACTCTTCACGGAATTGTAAACAAACTTAGCTTCACACGTGCGACACACATCCTGTATTAAGTGAATTTAGCGTTTGGTTGGGTGGTTGGGTCGTCAGCCTTTCACCATTGATAACAACCCAAAATAAATAATCCAGAATTATTTTTTTAAAACGTCTATAGTTCATTCCTTTCATATACTTACTTGATATTATACATAAGAAATCTTACAACTTTTGTTTCAAATACTTTTCTCGAGTCCTTAAAAAAACCATTGTTTACAATGACAGACATAAGTTCTCCTCTCGGTTGGATCCCTCTCGGGTCGGTTGGATCCCTGCAAGGTCTTTCCGCGAATTTCAATATTTTGAATGGTGGAACAACACAAGAATATATCAATTACAGCTCATTATGAACTTGTGATTACATTTCGTTATCATATTTGAGAATTTCACGATATTTACTTTCTATTGAATTGTGGATATCCACCTCATAAGCATTTATTACCACCAATAATAAGTATTTTCCACTCATTTGAAACAAATTTTTATCGAAATCGAGATTATGTCTGGAGATTTTTACTGTTAAATTTAGTAACCTGAAAATATATCTTTAAACAGGCAACCACTCAGTCGTCTTAGTGGCTTTTTTTATCAAATAATGAATAATTCTTATACAGTAAATAAATCTATTTGCTTTGTGGTCACTGATTATATCATTAAGGTTACTAGGTGTATTTCAATTACCCTAGGTTAAGTCATTTTTTGTTGTTTGTCCCTAATTATCCTACTTATTTTTTTATATCTGTAGTTTAATCAAATGGACTTGATGAATAAAGATTATTATTGTTATCAGTTTTCCTGATAGCCGCACCAGGTCTCTATTCATTGAAGAATATAATAGGAGTCTCACTTCATGCCTAAATTAGGATGGTCATTGTGAATTTCATGATATATCTAACATGTTTCATTAGTACAGCAGCCCTCCTAGGGGGGCTGGACTAATTGTAAGTGCCGGCTGGCATTTACTTATAGGTACCTCTTTAGATCCTTTATTGAAAAACCCGCATTTATCATGCCCACCCACTTCCAGACAGGATTATAAGAGCACTGAGGTAGAGAAACGGAAGAGGGTCTCCCATCCAACCCCTGTCCAGGCCTAACATTGCTTAACTTTGGTGATCTGATGGGAACAGTTGTTTCAATGTGGCTATGCCCTTACCCCAATCAGTACAGCAGGACAGCACTAATGTTTCCTCATAACATCATTTTATAGTATTTTCAAGGTATTTTGCTAGGTTATTAATACCTATACTTAAGTATTAATAATTATTAACCCTCTTAGTGCCACCGAATTTAGGTGGCACTAGCGAAAAGTGCCAGCATTAATTTGAGTTTTGTAACTCCTTGTGAAAAATTAAACTATATGAAGTTACTTTTTGGACATGAATGTAATGTTTTTTTTATTTAACTAAAAATGGATTAATTTTTGTTTATGGTATTCTGATATATTGCATAAAGTATATGTGTAATAATAACAACAAAAATAGTTTAAACATTATTGCTCCTTGAGCCGATATATCGGCCCATGGCACTAAGAGGGTTAATATCATATTGAAACATTTAGGAATCCACTGTTTAGCCTGAGAGTACATCAAATAATAAAGTCACCCGTACAATTATTGTTCGATATAAGGAGATATTCGATCATTGAAGCCTCTACTCCATGCCAGCTATTTACTTTCTAATGAGTTGAAATGAATTTTTTTGGAACATTAGATCAAATTAAAAAATGTATCAACTCACAGAGTTGTTTTCATGTTTAGCAGCATAGTTTCAGTCATTCCCTTCTGCTTTATTGCAAATTGATTCTCAGCATCATGGGGAAAACTTATTTATCTCTCCTGGAGTTGAAAGAATATCATTTATGCATATTCATAATGGTCATACTTCCCAAGCATCATCATGATATCAGCCCAATATCATTTTTACACCGTCACAAATCACTTATTGGTCAATCCAATATTGGCTAATGTCAAAAGTGATAACATTTGCCATTATAAAAATGACATTTTTGGATGATATTGGGCCGATATTAATTTTTATGGTAACAAGACCTCTTTCACCACTATACAGTGGCATAAAAATGATATTGGCCCGACGTATGTTTAATATTACATGGACTGATTTTTCATTAACATGATATTGTGATGATTCAATACGTAAGATGGTTAAAATTTATCCTGGATAAACATGTTAAAATTATTTATAATCAGGGAGAGTTGTACAATAAAACTGCGATGGAAAAAGAACTGGCGAGAGGTAGTTTCAATCTTAAGATGGTTCAAATTGAGAATCCTGATCTTTACCCTGACCCAACTCTACTTGTTAAGGAAAATTTTAAGCGTTTATGATAGTAATGACATACCTACTTTCCTCCTGACACAACTTCCCTTATGGAAGATGCGTAACTTTAAGCATTATCATTGCAATAAAATATTTCAAACTCGTTTTCTGTTGAAGTTATAACCCAATATGGGAGGTTCACATTAATTGCCAAGCGAAAAAATTCACTTGGACCGGGAATCGAACCACGGACCTTTGGCTTTCTGGGCCACTGGGCAGACATGCTATCCAGGATCCCTAAATCACATGGTAATTTTACCGATTTGCAAGGTACTAGATTTTGAGCCCTCGCGGTCCATCAAGGATGGCAACGCAAGGGAGAAAGGGCTTCAAAGAAGCCACGACCAAAGGTGAACCCCATCCATCCCTAAAGCTGCACTTGGTGGTAAATGTAGGATATTCCAAGCCTGCCATGTGAATGGCAATTTGCAAGCAAACATCGAATCCTTACTGAAGATTCAGGCGATATGGAGAGGAAGCAAAACATGATAACACAGGCTCGTGTTTTTTCTTTCTGTGTTATTGAATCCTCAAATAATCATATTTCTTATTTTATATGTAGGCCTCCAAATAGTTTCTGATGTTCTGACCAATCACGAATTTTTGACTATCTTCTCTCGGACGTCAGGGGAAAAAAATGTGAATACTCAAAATTATAAAATCAAACGACCAGAAAAATATGATCATTTTTATGCCCTTTATTAGTCAGCTCAGCTGACATCATCTTTGAATTGGAAAACTATAGATATTAAATATCACTTAAAGATATGATCGACGATATCAATTTTAAATTGGAGAAAGATATAATTTATGTCATTTTTAAATCGGCATAAACAGCCGATGTTGAAGCGACATTGGTGATGTCAAAATGGCATTGGGCCAACGTATAACTGCCATACGATGCTGCTTGGGTTATTTTTATCCATAAAATAGTTGTTGGGGAAATGTTTTTTTAGGCACAAAATAACCCAGTGTCAAGCTTTAGTTAAAGTTAATTATCAAAACTAATTAATCTTTTATCTCCTCTTCGCAATACCCCTATTCCTTGTCATTTGCCCTCTTCCAATATACAACACCCACACCCAATCCCTATTTGGATACGCAATTTCAGAATAATTGCCCAAAAACTTGCCCAGTATTCTTCCCATGTTGAGTTTCTCACTTCATGTCCATCCTTGGGTATTATACCCAATGGTTTTATTATAAAATTCCCTACATCAGGTGTTCCTCCAGATATTCGACTTCAATACCATGAACTTATATACCGTAAATCCTATGAGCTTCACTTCACTTTAGAAAAATATCTTCTCATAAAAAAACATCTCAGTAACCTAATCTCCATACTCAAACTTATCTTGCTTTCATATAAGCATCTAATCCCACAGTTAAATTCCATTTTGTCCTCCGCTTGTAAATCTTTTCACACAAGATGTATGCGCCAACTAAATAAGCTGTTGACCCTCTGTGCTTCTTACTTCCGCCTAGGCTTGCCATTACCCCTCGATGGACTCCGCCCTCCCCCACCCCCTGAACCCCCGCCACTCTACCTTTATTAGCTTGATCTTCGCATGATCTGTAATCTCCCTCCTCTGCTACATGGCCCCATGACGTTGCCTAAACGTCTCCCGCCCCCACAACCAGTCTCCTCTGACTCACAATCAGAAGAAATCCCCTCTCCCGCATTGGAAGTGGTCAACCTCTCCAACGTAACACTTGATGATAATGAAACCTCCGTTCCATGGAAAGGCATTTCTTTTTCTCCCACCTCCAGAATAGATCACATAAACTTCCAGGCTGATATAATTAAATTTTGTCGTGATCTTCGGTGATGAGTGTTTTGGAAGGAGAAACAAAACCCATCTAGCCAACCACCTATCAATTCTGCCATTGCTCAATTCTGTCCAGCATCCACACAATCCTACGGACCTCCATCCTAACCACCCTGCAGAAATCTTCATTAAACTTCTTCAATACAAAACATCTGACAAATATTTCTTTGAATCCCTTCATCCAAAGCAGAACATGACCAGAGCCGAAGCTTTGCGAAAATTGAAATCCACCATAATATCAGTATCACTACGCAGGACAAAGGCTCTACCATAGTTATTTTAAACACCAAGGATTACATAACCGAGGGCCTGCGACAACTTGAAGACACCTCCACTTACTCCCCCCTCACCTATGACCCCAACCCTCAATATCAGAAGGAAATATCTTCGTTCCTCCGCAGGTTCGGACCCGATGAAGGCCTCTCCTCCAAAGATATTTCCATACTCTCTCCCCCTAACCCTAGATCGCCTCAGTTCTACCTCCTTCCTAAAATCCACAAGCCAAACAACCCTGGCCGTCCCGTATCTTCATTCGACTCCCCCACTGAAAGAATATCCGCATACATAGACCACCATCTACAACCCTTAGTTTTGTCTTTACCCTCTTTTATCCGAGATACCTTTGACTTCCTCCACCATCTTCAGTCAATTATTATCCCCCCTAATGCGGATCTTCTATTGGCCAAAATTGATGTCACATCCCTTTATACCTCCATCCCCCACTCTGAAGGATTGTCTTCTGTTCGCCACTTTCTCACTACTCGCCCTACTCCTCAGATTCCATCTTGACCTATCCAAATTCATCCTCACAAAAAATGCGTTCTAAGTTTTACCTCCAAATGAAAGGGACCGCTATGTGAACTAGAATGGCTCCGGCTTACGCTAACCTTTTCATGGGCCTCCTAGAAGACACCTTTCTCTCCAAACAAACTTTCAAACCACTTTTATGGCTTCGTTTCATTGACGATATCTTCCTCCTGTGGACCCACGGCCAAGAACCATTGGACAAATTCCTGACCGAACTCAACTCTTCCTTTTCCCTCAACTTCACCTCCAATTCATCTAATACGTCTATCACCTTCCTTGACGTCAGCATTTGCATACAGAATGGGAAGTTCATCACTTCCGTCCATAAAAAACCTTCCAACCACCAGCAATATCTACACTTCGAAAGTTGCCACCCCATCCACATCAAACGCTCCATCCCTAACTCCCTCTCCATTAGAGGGCACCGAATTTGCAACAACACCCCCGCCATATGCACGCAAACTCACCACCATGCATCACACCAAGTACACAATTCTCTCCTCAAGTTCCACCCCCTTCTTCCCGGAAAACAAAACCTCTCCCTCCCAATCACCCAGTAGAAATCTTCATAACCCATCTTCTTTCAAAAGTGTCTAATGTTTCTTTCCTCCGTTCCCTAAACCCAGAACCTAACCTCACTCCCTCTGAGGCTGCGGCCATTAATAACCTCCGTAAAAATCAAGATATCGTCATCACAGCGCAGACAAAGGTTCCAATGTCATAGTACTCAATACCTGTGATTACACTGCCGAGTGCAATAGACTCCTTTCTGATTCCTCGTCTTATACCCCTCTCCCCGTCGACCCTAACCCCAAATTTCACACGAAACTGACGTCTCTCTTAAAAACCAAAGGGCCCATTGAAGGACTCAGTCAATCCGACATCTCTCTTCTCTCTCCCCCCCACATCACATTTCCCTCCTTCAACATTCTTCCCCAAATTCACAAAGAAAATATTCCCGGCCACCCAATCGTCTCTTCCCGCAACTCTCCTACTGAATGCATTTCTGCTTTCGTAGATTTCTACCTCCAACCTTTTGTCTATTCCCTTCCATCTTACATTAAAGACACTCCCGATTTCCTTTCGAAACTAAACTCCATTTCCCTCCCTCCTGATCAACCCATCATCATGGCCACCATAGACGTCACTTCACTCTACACATCCATTCCGCATTCAGAGGGGATAGATAGATTTTTGTTTTAGGGGTGCTTCGACGGCAGTGGTCATTTCACACCTATTCAGAGGGTCTTGCTGCTCTGCACCATTACCTCTCCCAGCATCCCACACCACAAATGCCTAGCACTGAATTTCTTCTGGATCTCAGCCGCACCATCCTCACACACAATGCCTTTTCATTTGACAATAAACATTATCTCCAGGAGACCGGCTGCACCATGGAAAGTAGGTTTAATCCCTCTTACGCCAACCTTTTTCTAGGCCTCTTTGAAGATAGATTTTGACTGACTACCCTCTCAAACCCCTTCTTTTTGCTCAGATACATTGATGATATTTTCCTCCTCTGGACCCATGACACCAACTCCCTTAACACTTTTGTTTCCTCCCTGAATTCTTCAGCCTCTGTCTCTTTCACTTCTTCCTTTTCCAGTTCCAACATCACTTTCTTGGACGTAGACATCTCCGTTTCTGACAGTAAATTCAAAACCTCGGTACACATTAAAGCCACCAACAAGCAACAATACCTTCACCACAGTCGCTGCCACCCACCCCACACCAAACGCTCCATCCCCTATTCTCTTTCCATCCCCGGACATAGGATCTACAACAATCCCGACGACTTACACATTTACCTTTCTAATCTATACACCTCACTTCTCCGTCATGGGTACCCAGAAAACCTTCTGCAAAAAAGAATTTTAAAAAAACCTTACACCCCACAACAATCTCACACCAAACAACACAATTCCCCTTCTCTACTCACCACCTACTTGCCTGGCGCACATTCTTTACGAGTCCTACAAGATCTTTTCCCTATTCTTTCAGACCATAATTCCACTTCAAAACTTTTCCCAAAATGTCCCCGCATTACATAAAAAAGACCGTCTAATTTAAGCAATATTTTCAAAACTACACGCCCGCTTCTCAAATCCGTGCCACACACCTACGTCCCCCCCCTCTCCATGCAAACGAGATGTAAGACTTGCCCTATATTCTCTTCTCCTCCTGCCTCTTTCCTTCCCACACTCAGGTCTCTGCCAATTTTTCCTTCATCTACTTGTGTTTCCAACAACACCATCTACCTCCTCCAATGCAATTTCTGCCCTGCCTTCTATGTAGGACAATGCACCACCCCTCTTAACATCAGAATCAACAATCACTGCACTTCCTGTACTCCGTCATCCCCCCACTCATCCCTACCAGTACCTAAACACGCATCTTCTCATGACCTGCCTTTCAATCAATGTTTCCATTATTGCCTCCCTCCCCCCCTCAGATTCCGCCATCAACCTGCACACCCTTGAACTTACTTGCATTCTCCTTCTCAGAGCATGCACCCCCCCTGGGCTCAATGTGTCCTTTTAACCGACACTTGTACTCATTGTGACTACAATGTGTCCTCACCACTTCCCCTCCCCGCTTCTCCTTCTTCCCCTCCCCACCTCTCGTTTTTTCCCCTCCATTCCCCTCCATTCCTAAATACCCTGTCCCCACAATGCTCTCAGTATTTCCTTATGGTTGAGAAAGACAGCAATGCTGCTCGAAAGCTCCTGTTTTTTATTTGTTTGTGAGTGTCCTTTTTTGTGTTTTCTATATACACAAAACACCATTCATACACAATGCCATAGGTGCAAATACACAAATATAAATTCAAACAGAAGGTGAAAGAAAGAGACAGTGAACATACAATAAACAGTGAACACAACGGAGGTGTGGAGATGGATCGATGGCCGAAAACACATGGAAAAAATTTCGCCTTGACTGGGAAACGAACCACGGACCTTTCGCTTGCCGGGCGAATGCGCAGAACCACCACGCTACCAAGGTTACTCTAATCTCCAGTGAATTCGGCAGGGGGTTTATAGTACCAAATACCCCCCAGATGAGCCCATTGAAACGGCAGAGATGGCACTAGGGCATGGTTCCACCCACCAACGAAGAGAATACACAGAAGAGGAACTGATAGAAAGACTCACTCACACAGACAGTATGAAAGATAAAGCACAATTGTTTGAGGTACACAACCTCTGTCAAGGCGAATTTTTTTCCATGTGTTTTCGGCCATCGATCCATCTCCACACCACCATTGTGTTCATTGTTTATTGTATGTTCACTGTCTCTTTCTTTCACCTTCTGTTTGAATTTATATTAGAACGATTTTTTTGTATTAGCCAATTCATTTGTCTAAATTGGTACAGCTCCTATGTAAAAGTTCATGCACTAGTCAATGTGTATGGCATGTGGTTGAATGCATCCTCAGGTGCATTCAATAGGATATTGAAACATATCCCAATATGTATTGATTACATCCTCAGGTGTATTCCACTTGTATACAAAGTAAGACATATTGCAGTATCCATCATACTCATAATATGTATTGAATACTTTGAGTAATCCTTCCACAATACTCACGCATTGAATACACATTGTGCTATGTGAGAAGGTTAAACTTTGTAATTCCACAATAAATTTTAACATACTACGACCATAGTTTTGGCAGTTAACGTCATCATCAGGCACCTATGGATTGTGAAAACCAATTTTTTAGGTAACAGTTGTATAAAGCTGTTCTGATGTTATGTCTCAAGAAAACCTTGATGAATATGAAATTGTGCATGATTTGACATGAGCACATTTTCTGGGAATCCCAAAACATGACAAACACATGAAAATTATACCTAGGGCACACTTACAGCAAGTTTACATACTGTCTGGAATTATTCCTTTGGATTTCTAGTTGCCATTGCAATACAGAAGATAGCATCACCTCAACAGGCTTCATTTGAAAACTTAACATTTTAACAGAAAATTATAAAAACCAGCACATTAGAATATGAGATAGAACAATGAGAATATGCTTCATCTATTCAAGAAGGGAAGGAAGGGGGAGTTTGGCAGGAATTACCATGGTTTATAAAAATACATAAATGTATATTTCAATCACCAAAACAGAGGAAACAAGAAAGTAACAAAACAATTACACTTGAAACAAAATCAGATCACATGAAAAATGCTGAAATCAACAAATTCATGATTGAATTTGTTGGTTTCAACATTGAAAGATTTACAAGCTGCACTGCCTACCATCTAAAAAGCAACAGAGACTAGCTAACAAATGCCAAGAGAAAATGAGTATCTCAAACACTTTGTCCTTTAATGAACATAGACAAGTTCTTTAATGAACATGGTCGAACTCTACATCATCCATCATGAGGAAGTGACGAGTTTCATCTTCATTTGATGGACAGCAATGAGGTGAAGGAAAATCACCCATTAGTCTATTTCTGATGTCCTCCATGAACTGTCAATAAAATTTATACAAAACACATATGAATATTAAAATACAAATATAAGTATTCCAGTGCACACTGATAACAGCACTACAATAGTACCTGACCACAACAAATCACCAATAAGAAGCTAAGGTTTTACTACGTAAGGAATACTAAGTTTTTAACTCAATAATGTAAATCACAGGAAATGAGATTCGTTAACTTTAGATGCCAATTCTTCTTGGATTATAATTCAATTATCTAAAGGAATAATAACACAATAAATTCAGATTGAATATGATTAGTACATTAAAATCAGTACCAAAGAAAAAATTGTAATTTTGTGCCATGATGAATGTGAAAAATTGTGGGGCTAACCACCTTGGACACCAGTAGATTACTAGTTTACCATTTTCCCTCAATCACAACTCCTTTTCAAAGTCCATGCAGTGAAGAATTTTGAAAAACTATAAAATTGCACTTCTAGATTTACTGATAAATATTAATTCATACCATGATGCTCTGGTCACAAACTATGAATTTATTCTCACCTACCTGGAACAGGTGTTACAACTAACGACAATATAAAAAGAAACATCTACCCTAAGCTCACTTTCACTTGACACAATTATTTGGCTGGTAGAATTAGCTGTTTGGTAAGGTAAGATACCCATATAGCACCTATTTAATGACTTAAATTGATCTTATCATAAAATTTATAAAGGACAAATGTCCACACAACCCAACGTGGTAGTTTACCATGTTTTTATTGTCTTGTTCAAAAGTTAATCCCATTTAATGCTGATTGATTTAAAAATTATGTAAGTATTTTTCCTTGTTATTTAAAAAGTGAAAAATTTCAAAGGAATGAAAACATGGGCGGATGAGGAATGGGAATGAGGAGAAAAGTGAAGCTACAATGTGAGTCCAATACAGTTTATAAAGGGTAAACAGGCCGAAAATTTCAAGAAAGAGTGAAGGAGCACCTAGCCTCTGTGAGAAACCAGATCATCATATTTTCAAATCATTTATGAGAAAATAACCACAATATTGACTTCAAACTTGAAAATTTACATGCAGACAATAAAGGATAGAGCTTTAGAGTAACTGGCTATTTTAAATATCATACACTAGAAGGAGAATATTGTTAATGACTTGTGCCTACCACAGTACTCCTGATGGGAAAAACCCCTTGAATTCCCACAACCTCTCCTTAGACCTCGAAGATATGTAAAGGGCATAAATTATTATTAATGAAGAGCTTAAACCCCCTCCCCCACATTTCGTCACCTTTTGAAAGTGTTCTCTATACTATACTGTGCTTTTGAGCTTAAATTTTTTTAATAAATTTAGTGTACCCTCCTGAAATAGAGTTGTCTTTTTTCAGGGCATCATAGATGTGGCCAACTATGGGATAAATAACAGTGGTAATGGGTTTAACAAGAAGGGACGACAAAGCCTCACCTTTTGATTCCTCCTTGAAGCTACAGCATGATCCACAATCCGCTCAGGGTAGTCACAGCCAATAATACAACCAGCAGATTCTTGCACCTCTAACGGTGCTTTCCAAGGTTCATGTATGTATTCAGGAGCAAAACCAGATAATTCAGGAACATACCTTCTGTAGATGAAAGAACAAAAATCAATCATAAGACTAAAATAAAGACAAATTGTGGTAAAAAGGTCATACTTTCACGATGTGACAGACATGTTTTAGACTTTAAGAAACCCTTTTTTTCAAATTAGGTTTTAATACTTTAACATTTTAACTTCTAAAACATTTTTATGTTGACACTAAGCGTGGAATGCCACAGGGATACATTTTGGATCCACTATCATTTACTATCTGTTGGTCCTATCAATGATCTCCAATAATCTTGGTCCATAGCTGAATTAATCCTATATATGCTGTTAACCCATTAATGCCCAGATCTTTTTTCTTGTCAAAAATACTTTTTAAGTGATTTTTTTTCATTAACACCCAGCCTAACTTATTGGAAAAAAATTTAAAAATTCTAATAACATTATTTAAATGGTTATAGGGTGGGTCGTTAACGACCCATTGGGCACAACCCTCATGAGTATGTGTGTACATATTATCGAGCATTTTATGTTACTTAACTTCAATATTGGTTTCAACTTACAATTGTACCTATTTATACAGTTGAATTGATTACATATGTAATTATTTTAACTTTTTTGAACAAATCATTGTTTTTAACCCCTTAACTGGGGTAAGCGGCTATAGCCGTACATGAAAATCGCTCCCCAGGTGGAGAGTGTGGAAAAAGCCACGTGCCGCGAACATATATATTTCGTGCTGGGGACATTGACTATAGTCGTCTGCCACAATTCTTTCTGTTACATAAGAGTTATTTAGTATTCTAACTAGTGTATTTTCCATTTTTGCTCATTTTTATTACGGTTATAAACCAGGAATTATTTATAACGTGTGGTATATTTTGTCTATTTTCCAGTCTTGCAATCAGTATGAATCTTTCCTTTCCCGTTTTAATGTTTAGCCGTTCCTGGGTTATTTATTATTTCATTGAATATTTATGACCCTTCTTTAATGCTCATTTAAATATTACTTCAAAGTGATATGTTTTTATCTATACATTTCGTTTACCATATAATTGTTAAAAAACCTTTCTTCACATTAACTTTATGACTTTCTATTGTTCAGAGCTAAATATATTTCCTATTTTCAACATTCGTTACCAAACTATTTGTTATTAAACATTGACGTTTATCTTTTTTTCACTAACAACTTGGTAATTGATTTTTTAACTATCTTGAATACTACGAACACTTTTTGAATAGCCCGGTTATTATTTTGAGTACTTGCACCAAAGCATGATGAAATTTCTCTGTAGTAAGTAATTGTATTCTGCATTTAATTTTTATTTTATCACCATGATTTTTCCATTGCGTATGACACACATAATATTCTTTGATGGTGATTCAGGCAGAAAAAGTAACTTGTAATATAATTCATGATTTTGGAATAATACATTTACTCTTATACTGAATATACTATTCTTCCAAATACCCCAACATATTTATCTTGGAATACAAGGGTCAATGTTCTTTGCTCTGAGATTTGAGGGAGAGAGCTATGGTCAGGGCAGTAGCCACCATCCTCTGCCCCCTCCTTTTGTTTTCCTCTGTGCTTCCAATCCCTCCCTCAGCCCACATCATCTTCGTTTCGCACAGAAGGGTGCCTTTCCACGAAGTGTGAGCTGGCCAGAGAACTGTGGCCTGCACCTGGTTGGAAATCCCTTCAACTCATCCCCCATATTTTCCTTTTGAAGGGATAACCCGGTTCAGCACCCACGGTCCCTTTACTTGGCATTGTCCTTACAAGGGGAAGGAGGCTGAATCTTTTCTCAAATGTTCGTTGTCACCAAAAATGTTTAGCTCTCATTCAAATGTTCGGTTGTAGGTTAGAGGAAATGTGTACCAACTAGGAGTTTGAATTATCCCGTTACCGCTTACTCCTGCCGAGCCCACCAGCAGTAAATTCTTTTACACTTCGGGGCCAACCCTAATGTTTGGGCAAGGGTTTTTCCCTTGCAGGAAATTGGAGTTTTAGCTTTTTCGTACATAAAGCCAGTTCGTTTCCATTTGCGGTGTTGAACAGTCATAGGAGATACCTTCATCACCTGCATAAAGTTTTCCAAAAAATTAGTTAAAAAGTTGAGAGTATGGCAGAAAAAAGAATAACTGAAAGTGATATAGGTAGCAGAAATGTTAATCTTAGGGGTGAAAGTGAAGATAGTCTTGAGAGTGAGGAGGAGATTTTAGAGTCCGTTGAAGGAGTTGCTGGACCGAGTGCAGTTGACTCAGCTGTCAGAAGGAAGGCAGTGGAGCTTCAAGAGTCTTCTAGCAGCAGCTCCGAAGAGGACAGCAGCAATGAGGAACCTATGTGGTCGGAGATGCCGGTTTCAGAGTGGAGTTACAACAGTGGACCTTGGCCGCTATTTCAGGCCAAGTATACTCCTAGCCTGAGTGATGAACTTTTATGCAAGAAGAAGCCTATTGACATATTTGAACATTTTTTTGATGAAAACATATGTTATACGATTGCTACCCAGACGAATCTGTATGCCAGACAGCAAATAGAGGAAAAAGTAGGAGGTGACAGATGAAAAGAAGAAGTCGAGAAAAGGACTGGGTTGAAACAGACCAAAAGGAACTGAAGTCATTTTTTGGCGTCCTTCTTTTACAGGTAATAATACAGAAGTCAACATTAGGGTATTACTTTTCTAGATATAAATTACTGGCGACCCCAGTGTCATGTTGAAATCACATGTGAACACTCTGTGGTCTCAAACATATCAATCTTGAGGAGTCATAAGATTAAAGTAAGAAATATGTCAAGGTATATTATAGGTGAAACGAGTAAGTACATTAATTAATATCAATAAGATTCAATTTTTAGCTACCTCAACAGTAGTCTTTTAATATTTCTTTTGTTACACTACTACACTACAAGATACAATAAAAGATTTAATCAGATATCATATGAACTGCGTAAGACACCAGTTGCTGAGGTATGCTACAAAATCCTCAAGATTTCGCATTGACAAACAAAGGCAAAGTATTAGAACGAAGGTTTCCATGGTGATGGTTTGATCTTTGCATTGTTTCGGGTTTTCTTCCACATCAGTTGGCTAGTAGACAGCAGTTTCACTAACTCTCCTGTCAGCGTCACGTCTTCAGGTTTAAGGTGTCGGCATGTGGTTTCTGCCTTGCTCATATACGGTAGGCTAGCGTGGTGCTCTAATTGGCTGTCTCTTTGAAGAGTCTTTTCTAGGTGCTGTGAAGGAGATATCCGTCCTCTCTATTGAAATTCAATGCTGTTTTTTGAATTTCTATGGCTTCCCTGATTTCCCGAGGGAAGTAACGGTACTCTTTTGTCAAAAGTTTTGTCTCCTCAAATTTAATGTCGTGGCCGGGTTCTGACTATGCGTGTTCGGCGATTGCGGAAAGGCGAAACTGCTTATTTTTCGTTGCCCTCTGGTGCTTGAATCCTATGAGAAAAAGCCGAAGCTGTGGCTATGATATGTGGATGACACCTTTGTCATCTGGCCATGGTGCACAGGAATCACAGGAGTTCCTTTGACACCTGAACATGCAGCATCACAGCATCCAGTTCACTAAGGAAATGAAGAAGGAGCAATATTTACATTTTCTAGAAGTCTTGGTGACCAAGAATGGTCCCTGGTGTGGATGCACCCCCTGCCACACACCCTCGAGGTGGCTTGCAGGGTATGTCGTAGATATAGATTGATATATAGATATAATGACAATGGGAGACTTGGCCACACTGTCTACAGAAAGCGGATACACACCGACTGCTACCTCAACGCAGCATCCCACCACCATTCCAGTCAGAAGGCTTCTTTAGTGGATAACACTATTCAATAGAGCCTACAAAATCTCCGATGAAGAATCCCTGTTGACGGAGGTAAAACATCTTACGGTGGCACTGCAGAGAAATGGCCACCAGAGAGAATTGGTCCTAAAAAGGGCTGCGAAGGAAGACGAAAAGCGACACCAAACCCCGACCGAAAACCATAGAGATGAAGATGGAGAGGCAGAATCATCACGCAAATTGTATGTCACCATGCCTTTCATCGCTGGAACATCAGAAAAGATCACCAAGATACTTAAAAAAACATGACATGGTTACTAGATACAACTGTGTGACCAAGATAAGGAACTGTTTACTTGGGCCCAAAGACACCATTCTGCAAGAGCTATATGAGGGATTATATGAGGTGCCTTGCTCCTGTGGAAAATCCTACAGTGGAGAAACCTGCCACTCGATGAATGTGCGGATAAAAGTACACCAGAGGGCGACGAAAAATAAGCAATTTCACCTTTCCGCAATCGCTGAACATGCATAGTCAGAACCCGGCCACGACATTAAATTTGAGGAGACAAAACTTTTGACAAAGGAGTACCGATCCTTCCCTCGGCAAACCAGGGAAGCCATAGAAATTCAAAAAACACCATTGAATTTCAATAGAGAGGATGGATATCTCCTTCACAGCACCTAGAAAAGACTCTTCAAAGAGACAGCCAATCAGACCACCACGCTAGCCTACCGTATATGAGCGAGGCAGGAACCACATGCCGACCACTTAAACCTGAAGACATGACGCTGACAGGAGAGTCAGCGAAACTGCTGTCTACTAGGCAACTGACGCGGAAGAAAACCCGAAACAGTGCAAAGATCAAGGCAAAGTATTTTATTATTGTGCTTGCTCAAGGAGCATTTATTATTTATTCACATTTATTGGGCTTGCTCAAGGAGTCTGGAAATAATTTTCTTTAACATGTAAAGTTGAATGAAAAATGATGTTGGACAACGTAAACCAAGTTTTGTGCTGCAAGGTAAATAGAAGGTAAGTGATCCATAACAGAACTTATGCAAGTTGAAAATTCAAGGTGGACTGAGGTGAAAACAGGTCGTCTGATGGTACTCATCAGACTAGTAGTAGACTACCTCAGAAAACCAATAAAATACTGATGAATGTGGAAGCATTGAGAAAAGACGTTTCATTTAGAGGAAGAAGAGTGTCAAATAAACTATCCAATTACATTTTTATTACATATGTGTACATATGTATGCATATGTATGTACCCCAGAAATCAGTTATAAATCAAGTTTCAGCGTGTAAACTCATTTTCGTCAATAGGAGGACAACATGGGAATCTCTAAAATGTAAAAACTAAATATAGCTTCATGGACCTTAATATAGAAAATCCCAGCAGCAACTTTGAGTTGCCAGGCCAGTACTTCAGTCACCTGATTGTAAATTGGTGGAGAGGGCAGAGGCCTTCTGGAGCCCTCCTGGCACTTAGACCTCTTTAGAGCCATTGTGCCAACTCACATTTAACCTGCCCACCAATTGCAGACAGGGGACAAGAGCACCACAGTAGAGGTACGGGGGAGGGTCACCTTCCACCCTCCATTCGGGACCAACGTTGTTTTACTTCGGTGATTTCATGAGAACCAGTGTTTCCACATGGCTAGGCCCTTGCTCAGTCACCTGATTATAATGCCTGACAGCTTATTTTAGGGTATTTTAATAAAAAGCCAAACTGACTTAGACCTTCAACAAAAAGATTTTATTTTTAGCAGTAGAATACTGATCATCGTTTTTTGTAATTGAAAAGCAGTGGTGATATAAATAATTAATATTCTCTTTTAAACTGATAAGATAATTAGAAAATCACATGAATCTATAGACACTCATTTTGGAAGAAAAAGTTTAAATGGATAACAAGAACTAAATATAAACACACAAAATCACTTTCATTAAAAGGAACTTACTTGATATAAGTGCCCCAAGGATCAAGCCTCTGTCCTTGTGTAACAGGTGATACACATAATGTACAATCCAAGAGTCTCTCAAAAGCAGAAGAGGACACCCACATCCAATTACCAGCACAAACAGACCAATCAGCATCAAGAAGGTAGTGCAAGAAGACAGAAAGGCCTCGTTCCCAAGAAATCCACAGATCCCCTCTAGTCAAAAAACATGCCACAGCATTGCGAGCAGTATGTGGTATCCATCCTTCCTATGAGATATTGAAATGCAGTAATCAATTAGCATACGCAAGCATGCACAAAAAGCACCAATGGAGTTTGGTAAAATAAACAATCCTCTGTCAAAATATGTAATTATGTATAGGATTGATGACCAGTGATGATGACGGCCAAAAAGAAAAAAATCTTAAAATGTGACAACATTATTTGCTTATCACATCAGATCCATCGATACCGCTAAGTCCTTCGCCTAATGTATGGGGGGATCGGGTTGGTGTGGTGGCTAGAGTACTGGCCTCCCATCCTGAGGGCCCAGGTTCGATCCCCAGCAGTGGTGGATTTTTCAGTGGAAAACCGGTCCCCACTTGAGTGCCTAGTGGAGGGCATTTCAAGTTCAGTACTCTGTCCGTTGGATGGGACATTAAGCCGTGGTCCCCTTGGTGCCTTTCATAAAGAGTAGGCTAATGCCGATGCCGGGTTTCTTTCTGCCCTTCATCCGTTCCCTAAAACCTACCATTACACAATTACCCACCTATCCTACATGGGGAGGAAAAGGTGACCAATAGGGACTCTCAATGTTGCAGATTGAGGCCTGGATACTCCCATGCCTTAGAAACGAAAATGTGGGCGGATTCTCTGGTTCTCACCTCTATCCGCCCCAGAGAATCTCAAATGACCTCAGCTGTCGGTCGCCTCCTCTGAATAACCAACCAACCTAATGTATGGACAGACTTCACAATATTAGCATGTTAAGGCATGGTGAACTAGAGACAACAGCTTTTTTGTTCACTAAACTTGGCAGTTAACCTTTAATTTTAATATAAGAATCTCTAATTGCATCACTGAACAAAGTGCCTTTGAAGTAAGAAAAACTGTACATAGTCATGAAACTGCGTAAAAATATACCACTGATAGAACAAAAAAATACATATTGATTCAGAATTCCCAGATGAATGATATCAAAGCGAAAGCAGCAGTGTTAAATCATTTAATTAAAAAAATTGTTAACAATGGTAACATTATAGCAATATTGACTGTTAATGAAGTTAAGTCTTGCTTCCTATAGTTTGGTCCAATTTCAGTGGAAAATCTTATAACTGTGGACAGAGGTGGGCAGTATTTCAAAAAAGTGTTTTAAATATTTTTATTTTGTATTTCATACACACTACCAGAATATATCTTGTAAAATGTATTTCAAATACAAATTTTTATCATTTCCCCATTCTAAAATACAAAATATAATAGGTCAATATTTTTAATTTATGATGATCCAAAGGTTTCTGCAGTGTTTGGTTTGATGAACATGACTAGGGACACCGAAAAATGGTAAATAAAAATCATCAAAAGCAGTGCTTAAAAATGACAAATACGGTAAATAAATCGTTTTAAAAAGGTGATAGCTGTGTTTAATGTTGGGAAAAAGGAGTCTTAAAGGAAGGGTTTTTTAAAAATATTATTAATAAAGACTTCATACAAATGTGAACAAACAGTTAATAGTACATACATTTGAGATCCAATACAGAAGTTATGGCTACCCTACGCAACATAAAAAACACAGTAGGCAAAATTAAGTTAAAGGAAAATTAATGAGATAATGGTAATAACAATAACAGAGTGGAGTAGTGGACTGCAGGTGATGAAGTTCGATTCTAGCGCTGTTTAAAATTTTTCTTTCAACCATTGAATAAAAAACTTTATCATCCTTCATTTCCAACCTTTGTGTGTGGATACTGACTTTTTTGTACTTCTATCGCTTCAACTAGATTTACAAATGCGTCACTCAAAAATAACTTAAGTTAACGTAATGATTCCACGATTTAATTCTGTAATATAAAAATTTTTTTCAATCATTTCCTTTCACCAAATTTAATTATTTTTTTGACTTATAATTTTTATTATTATTTTAATATTATTTCAAGCTGCTAAACCGGTAATTTTGCCATGTCTTATTTACAATAACCTTTGAAATGAAATTTGAGAATGTTCTACTCCTAAGAAGAGGTTGTGTAACTCTGATCTTGAAATGAAATTAGCCTTTCTTCATACTACTATAAACAAAATTTTAAAAAGTCTCGGATTTTCTCTCCAAATTGGCCTGGGTTTGCAAGAAAAAAGTAGAATGACATGTGGGGAGAATGTATTCTCCTAAATCAGGTAAGCCGACAATAGCAGAGTGGGGTAGTGGACTGCAGGTAATGAAGTTAGATTCTTATCCCTGTTTAAAATTTTTCTTTCAGCCATTGAATCAAAAAGTTTATCACTCTTCATTTCCAACCTTTTTGTGTGGATACTGGCTTTTTTGTATTTCTATCGTTTAAACTACCTACATTTACAAATGCGTCACTCAAAAATACATTGTAAAGTTAACATAATGATTACACGATTTAATTCTGCAATTAAAAATGTTTCCAAACCTTTCACTGGCGCCAAATTTTATTATTTTTTTAATTATAAATTCACATGAAATTTCTGATAATCTACTTTTTTAAACTGCCTACTTGCATTACCCTAAGAATACAGCATAGCCTGTATTCCTAGGCAGTGTTAAGGATCGAAATCGCGACCTGCAGTACACTAGTCCTCATTTTTAACAACTACGCTATCATAGGTTCACGGGAATCTGGCGAATGTAGGCGACCCGCGTGACATTCGGCTTTTTTTTCCCTCGCGCATCCGGGCCTATGGAGAAAAAAGTCACGACGAGTATTTTTTTATTTTGTTTTTGTGGCACGGAAAAAATCTTCTATTTCGTGACCCGAGTTACACAACCTCTCCTTGTCAGTATCTAACATACGTACGTAGGTACATTCCATTCGCGGGGCGCATCGATCACTAAGCCTAGAAATTTAAAATCTCCGATCCGGATCTGAATTTTTACTGTCTTCGGATATGATTTCAGTAGCGAATGAAATAAAAGACCCGTGGATCCAACCCGACCATCCTTAATTTATGAATGGTATATTTGTAAATCTAAAATAAACAACAAAAGTATTATAAAGTGAGTATTTAGATCTAATGGTTTGAAATTGAAGATGATAACATTTTCGATGCAATGACTGAAAGAAAAATTAAACTGCGATACGGATCGAACTTCGCACAGTAAACTAAGTCTCTTTGTCCGCCTGATCCCGGCGAATGTAGGCTACCCGCGTGACGTCCTACGTAATTTTTCCCGCGGACCCGGGGTCTGGGGAAAAGTCATATTTCTTTATTTTGCTTGTAGTTGCACGGGAACATTTTCATCTAATTTCGTGACCTGAGTTACACATCCTCTTCTTGTCAATATCTACCGCACCTACATTCCATTCACGGGGCACTTCGATCGCTAAGCCGCGAAAATTTAAAATCTACGATCCGGATCCGATTTTATACCGTGCCTTTGGATCCGAATCCGGAACCGAGTAAAATGAAAGATCCGTGGATCCGAACCGGCCATCACTACACGTTAGGCATATGTTTGCGTATCATGGGCTTAGTCCGATGTGCAATGAATGAAAACAAAGGGCACTTGACGTGACGCTGAAGGCAGTGGAACAGTTCGACAGTGGAACAGTTGAACGTCTCCGATCCACACAGCGCTGACGATACATTGAGCCTAACTATTTTTCCGTCGTTTATTTATTCATTCATACCAACGGCAAATCCATATCTTAAAGTCATCTTTATTTATCCTATTTATAAAATAAGGATTTTTTGTCTTGAATTAAGGATTTTTTGTCTTGAATTAAGAATTTTTAAAATTCCCGGCTCAGACCAGAAAATCACGAATAATCCACAAACAATTCCCTGCATTGAAAATGCACGAATAATTCCCGATTTTCCAGGTCAGTGGACACCCTGTATTTTGTTTTCCTCGTATGTGGCACGAAAAAATCTTCTTCTCATTTCGTGACCCGAGTTACTTAACCTCTCCTTGTTGGTACCTACCATGCCTACATTCCATTCGCGGGGCGTATCGATCACGAGGCCGCGAGATCGAGTTAAAATCTCCGATCTGGATCTGAATTTTCACTGTCCCTGGATATTATTTCAGTAGCGAATGAAATGAAAGACCCATGGATCTTTGGATCCGACCCGACCATCCTTAATTTATGAGTGGTACATTTGTAAATCTAATTTAAACAACAAAATATATAAAGTGAGTATTCAGATGTAATGGTTTGAAATTGAATGTGATAACATTTTTGATGCAGTGAATGAAAGAAAAAATTAAACTGCGATTGGGATCGAACTTCGCACAGTAAACTAGCTCTCGTTGGACGCCTGATCCCGGCGAATGTAGGCTACCCGCGGCACATCCTACGTATTTTTTTTCCCCCGCGATACCAGGGTAATGGGGGAAAAAAGTCATATTTCTATATTTTGCTTCTGGTTGCACGGGAACGTTTTCATCTAATTACGTGACCTTAGTTACACATCCTCTTCTTGTCAATATCTACCGCACCTACATTCCATTCACGGGGCACTTCGATCGCTAAGCCGTGAAAATTTAAAATCTACGATCCGGATCCGATTTTACTCCGTGTCTTTGGATCCGAATCCGGAATGGAGAAAAATGAAAGATCTGATCCGGTCATGACTAAAGAAAATATTTCATGCTACAAAAATTCGGCATTTGCAAAATATCTTAAATTTCGTTAAAAAAATCGCGTTTCAAAGAAGACACGGTTAATTTCGTGATTAAATTAAACCCTAAAGTCGCTTATTTCGTGAATCCTGTCACAAAAAACGTTTCGCGAAAATGTCATGTCCCTAACCATGACTAGAGATGGTACGAATAGCAGATTTATTACATTCAAATATCGAATTTGAATATTAATCAAATATCTCCAATACTATAATTGCAATTTATACATTAAATGATATTCTGCTAATTTATTTGATGTGAATAAGTGAGGAGAATGTGTTAATACAGTCAAGCCCACTTATATTAACTTACCTTACCTCTGCCACTGTCTCCCGCCCCACTCCTATATCCATTCTTACCACCCCCCAACTCTTACACTCATGAAGAGGACTAAGCCAGCGGCCAACGGCAGTCAACCCTCTTCTGTTGAAAAAGGCGGCATGTCCACGGAAACGCCCAAACTGTTGTGAGTGTCTCCTTTTTGTGTTTCTATGTTTTCATCATCTGTCTGTTTTGTATATATGGGTATGTTTGTGTATTTTTGTATATATTTAGCACAACCTACTTCCCTGGTATTCAGTCCCTCAAACACATCCTCAAAGACCTATTCCCTATCCTGTCCGATAACCTTATCACCACCAATATTTTCCCTAAATGCCCTTCTCTTACCTTCAAACGTCCCCCCAACCTCTCGGGTATTCTGAGAACCACCAGACCTCTGTCCAAATCCCATCTTCTTCCAAAAACACCCCCTTCCCCCTGCAATCACGCTAGATGCAAAACCTGTCCTATCCTTATCACCGAGCTTCTCCCTAAACAATTCCTCTCTTTTCCACTTCCCTCCATGCCTTCACTTTCCTGCACCACCCGCTTTCTACATCGGCCTCTCCACCACCCCGCTATGCATTCGCATGAATGGTCACCGCTCTTCCTGAAATAATCCCTCCTCCCACTCTTATTCTCTCCCAGTAGCCATACATGCCTCCTCCCACGATTCCAACTTCAATAATTGTTTCAAGTTGGGTATACTGGCCTCCCTCCCACCTTCAGCGTCTCCCCTCCAACTTAAAACGTTGGGAGCATTCTCTAATTTGGCTCTTCCATGCTTTCCACAAACCGGGAATTAACAGGGCTCATTAAAGGAGCCGTCTGTCTTTCTTTCATCTTCTCATACCCTTTCCCTTCCCCATTGTCCTTACCTCTCTTTTCCCTTACTTCCTCCCTTCACTTGTTTCCTCGAACTGCCTTGTCCCCTCAGTCAGTTCTCTCCTCTCCTTCGAGAAAGGTGGTAGTGGCCACCGAAATATCAGAAAACCATTTTTGTGAGTGTCCTTTTTTATGTGTCTTAATACTCTTGTCATGCCTGTGACCCAGTCATATTATAGACATGAAAGACATTAACTTTGTCCTCTGGACTAAAGGTAGAAGCTGTAAAGAGCTGCTGTATTAGACCATGCAAGTCTCAACATTTTGGCAGCAGTGATGCAACACCGCTAGAAGATTGGGGTTCTGGAAGTGCAATAAGAGCTGTAGTCAGCCTGCAGCATAGCCAGGCATGGGGGAGTGGAGGCAATATAGCTTGAGGCTCGATCTACTGCAAGCCATGCCGCACTGCCTCATAGCCAACCCAGTGCAGCAGACTGCCGACTCAATAGAGTATTTTACCAAAGCTTCAAACAAAAGTAATGTGGGAGAGGGGACACTGGTTGGCGACTCACATTCGTCGACGCGGTATCTGAGCAATAAGGGCTCATTAAAATATACAGAATACGGGAACATCATGGAGTCAGATGCCTACTCAAATCAAAGGTCCATTTCTTAATTAAGGGTGCCGAATGCTCAGTATGGCGAAGGGCATTCCTATCTCTTCTCTACCCACATCCCCATAGATGCTTAATATCCAAACCAGCCTCAACCCACTACCTCAAGATGGGTGCTTAAGATCCAATGCCATGGGTCAGGGGGGAGTCTCCCCCTGCGGGTTAAGAGTTGTATAATACTCCCGGATTCACACAATTAAGAAAACCCCAGAAAAAATCCTCAAAAACATACCCTACCTGTCGAAAACAAATTCCTACCTGCACCAGGGTTCAGTCAGGCCAGAATTGTAAGTAATGTTTTAGCTATGAGATATTTATAAAATACATTGTTCTTATCTTGACTCAGCCTGACTCATTTATAACCACTCCTGATCTATGCCCCACTATGTCTCCACCTCCACTCTCTATTGGTGACAGATGTGGGGTAGGGTGGTTGGCTGCGAACATCGTGAATGTTAACAAGGGAATTTAATTTTAAAAATAATAAAAGAGGGAATAATGATCTTCAGAAGTTTTGGAGATTGATTATCCATGCTAAGCTGATTTTATTAAGTTTTAATGCCTACTATAGTTCACAAGGAGTATGGATACAAAGTAGTGAATATTTTTATTAGTTTCTTGTCCTTTTCATATCTTTGCTTAATCTCCGTTGGCAAGATGGACTGGTTGAGATGCTCGAATTCTGGGTGCAGAATTTCGGACCCAGTTTCCCTGAGTTTTTCCTGACTTTTTCCTCTTTTCCAAATTCCCTGACTTTTCCGATTTCCAGATTTTCCCTGACCACTGGGCACCCTGTGGGAGGGGTCAGTTACCCTATACAGTAGAAGCCCGGTATAGTGAGTACGGCTTATTGCGAGAATCGCGGTATAGCGAGAGATTATCTTTGTACCGCCAAAAGGCCTATGTTTTACATGTAAAATAAAGCGGATATAGCGAGGCCAAAAAGTTCCTTCCACGGTATACGCTCGGTAGTACGACAGATATCTCTCGAGGGCGATGTACCGCGTAGCAAAAATAAACTATTGTGTTTTGTATTATCTGTTAATTAAACTAAAAATACAAGATGTGACCATATCTACAACACCTAAAGCCAGTTATATCCATACTTTAGCGATTTACGGCCTTCAGTACGCACTGCGCGCTCCCATTTTTTGTTCTTCTTTTGTTAGGCCCAGTCATCAGTGGGAGGGAAGTGGGCGGACGACCAGCAAGATGAGAGTAGGAGAGGGAGTTAGGTCTAGGCATGGGTGATATTGTTAATCGGGGCACGATAAGATATCGGGGTACGATAAATATCACGATAAAATAACATGATATCGCGTCCCGATAAAATATCACGATATCGCGCTCCAATAAAATATCACGATAAATATCGGGATAAAAGATCGTGATATTGCGCTAGTTCAAATGTAGCGTAATCGCGCCCAATGAATTATCGTGATATTGCGCCAGTTAATCGTGTCGGAAAAAGACAGTCGTTGAGTTAGCCTTCGCTTAAGCTGGAGCTAGTAAGTTTGAAAACTTACTATTCTGCTATCTGCTAATTCAAATTCTCAGCAGTTTTCTCACACTCTCTCTTTCAATTGTCTGATAGTTGACGTACTTGCGTGGACAGATAGATAACGTACTTGCGTGGACAGATAGATAACGTACTTGCTCCAGCTTAATTGAAGGCCAACCCAACGGCTGTCTTTTTCCAACACGAATAGCCGGCGCAATATCACGATAATTCATCGGGTGCGATTACGCTACATTTGAACTAGTGCAATATCACTTTCTTTTATCGCGATGTTTTATCGGGGCGTGATATTTATCGTTTCCCGATATCTTATCGTGCCCCGATATTTTATCGGGACACGATAAGACGATATTTATCACGCAACGATATATCGTCAATTTTAAAAACTCAAAATCAACTGATGGACGTACCGGTTAACATTCGAAAACTCGACAAAGCTGATATTATCGTCATGACATATTCGCAAAATTATCCAAAACTTCCACAGTATACCTAATATTTTAATTCCGACTAGTTACGCTGTCTTTACAGCTTTCTTCGGTGATCGAAATATAGAAGAACTGGAAGAAAAACACCGAAACTAGGGGAATTAATATTTTATTTAATGGAAAATGTCCTGCTTCTTTCATGAAATATGTTGATATTCTACCAGATTGTGCCTGAAATGACCTTTTTGCTGTTTACCTTCGTCAAATACCACGGAAACAAAAGAAAAACTGTAAATACGAACGACTATGAGAATTAGGTGGGTGTTTTCAACTCCTTCGGATATAACGAGCGCTCCATTTAGTGAGTGATTTCCGAGAGATTATCAGCACTCGTTATACCAGGATTCCACTGTATTTGGATTCAGCTTCATTTATCTCTACATAAAATATTTTTAATTTATTTGAAACAGTTTCTTTTTCCATTTCCCTCTAAATTTTATGAAATAATGTTAATATTGCTATAATATTTTTGCTCTACTTTTCGTGAGAGGTTATACCTAGAATATTTAGAAAAATTTAGATTTCATCATATTGTAATATTCAAAAAGGTGTGCGGAGAAGCAGCTTGTGTGAGTGAAAGAACAATGTTAGAGTCGAGGTCTAAACTTAAGGATTTATGCAAGACTTACAGTGAAAGGGACATTTTTAACTGTGATGAGACGGGAGTTTTCTTTCAAGCCTTACCAGAGAAGACCATGCGTTTATAAAAAGAAAAATGTTTGCGTGGAAGAGAGCCTAAAGAAGGTTCTTAATTTGTGCATAAATATAATAGGTGAATTTGAAATGCCACTAGTAATTGGAAGAGCCTTAAGATAGCATAGCTTTCAGAACATAAATGTAAACAATCTTGGCTCTCTAATATAAAAGAATGGATGACTCGCTTTTTCAAGACCAATAACGAAGTTCGACTGGAAAATGGGAAGGGAGAGAAGCAAGTTTATTTTATTTTTAGATAATGCTTCATTCCATCTGGAATTGAAGTTAAAAAGGTGAAATTACTTTTGTTCCACCCAACATCAACTTATCAGCCTTTGAATCAAGGAATAATCCAAAACTTCTAAATTCACTCTAGGTAGAGGGTCATGAGACACATTTTAATGTCAATTGAAGGTAGAACACCAGCAGTAAACTATCAAAAAGTATCAAGTAGTATCAAAAAGTATGCTCTCTATTCCATTATTTGGATAGTTTCATCGGTGAAATATGTTAAAGGAGTGACTGTCTGTATCTATTTCATGAAAGCTTGATTCCATCACAATGATGTAAATACTGTGCTTGCTACTGAGAGCTGGAACTCGGACTGCAAAAAATTGGAAACCCTGATAAAAAAACTTAGGGGGAGAAAGAGATATAGACTATGCCAACATAGATGAGTGCTTAAGCACATAAGATAAGCACAGTTGTTTTGACTAATATTATTTTATTAGTTTCAAAAACTATGTACGTACCATTATTTAGGTAACTCGAATTAGGTCCTCTTAGGACAGAGGACCTAATTTCTGATGTAAAAATGGCTTTCAAATCTAAAAATAATGTAAGTGATGATGGCAGTATGCCAAAGGACTACCTACAGCTGATTTCTGAGGTGGAATTGAATGTTGAGACACAACTGAGTGAATGTATCTCAAAGCAGCAGAAAATTATGGATTTTTTAATTTAGCATAGGTAAGTTTCATGAAATTTTTTAGGTAACGTTTTTTTTACAATAGGAGATGCATGTATTTTCAGTGTAATTGCATATTTGCCTTTTACTATTAGAAAAATAATTGATGGACATTAATGGTTCACAGCAGAAAATAAAATTCTGTTGACAACCGTAGGCAACGCATCATTCTTACCTCATTTCAACAAAAATAAGAGGTCCATTTTTCCATATCGCTCTATGAAATTGAAGAAAGAGAACAAAATGGAAAAAGATTTATCATTGACTAATATTATTTTATTAGTTTCAAAAACTATGTACGTACCATTATTTAGGTAACTCGAATTAGATCTAATTTCATATCTAATCTGTATGTACTATCTCTTTTCCAAGGGATTTTGATTATTATGATACCAAAAGTTGTTCCATGGATAAAAATGTATAATTGTTTCTTTTTTATGACCTTTTTATAAGGATTCATTTTTCAAAGACCTAAAAATTTAAACTATAATGCAACATATTTAATGCCCTTATAGTGTAATTTGTTTGTTACTGCTTAGAAAAACCTGTCCTAATTCCAGCCCCCTCTCAGTAGCGGACAATTTTTTTTGGTCCCAAACATGTGCATTATTGGAAGATTTGACTCTACCTACTAAATGTGTCAATTTGAAGGATTTTTACACATACCAGAAGGAGCTGTCTCATTGATGCATCAATAAAAGGATAACCGGTCTCTCCTTTGGTCCATTTCCTCAATTTTTTTATATCATCAACCCATGGAATATTTAAACATATTGGATTTCGCTCCATTTCAGCATAAAATGGGTTGTCCACGGACATTGTGTAAAAATACTCCCTCCACAATAGCTGACCAGTAATGCTACCACTTGGAGGGCATTCTTTCCCATGAACTTTCTTCCAAATATTATGTATTTCCCAATAAAATCTGCAAAAAAATATATAAAATCGGGTACATATTACCATATAAGTTTCCATCTGAGTAGTTCAATATCAAATTTTATAATCTCACACCTGGATTATTTATAAATAACCTAGATATAAGAATAGACACAATGAATCATTTGAACAAGAAAGTTTTCTAAATTTCCCAGCCAATTAAAAAATATTTAGACACCTAAAAAATGGTGTTACCTCCGCACAGATAGGCAACCAAATCGAAGTGCTGCACTTAGAGATGTAGGTGGACCAATGAGGTCCGGGTTGGCTTGATTGGGCAAGTAAGTTCCATTTTTAAAGGCATTTTCTTCAACTTGAAGACGTTTAGCCAGTTGATGCAATGCATGAGTCTCACCCCCAATCCAACGAACCACTGGTGCCTTGTCCTTTAACACTTGTTCAAGACCAAATGTTTCCGGAGTGGGAATGGAGCCAAAAGCCTATTGGGACCAGAAAAAGTTGCAAAATTAAAATTGCAGTGTACAATACACTATGACAAAAACATATTAAAGGTACACATAAGACGGAAACACAAATTATAGTTACATGGATAGCATGAGGATTCAAAGATTCCATCAAAAACTAAGTCTTTAGTATTAAAAATGATTAATCCTTTATTGAAAATGTGTGAAGACTAGAAAATCCAAATGCAAAATTAATTATATGGAAAACGATATCTCCGAAACTGGTTTTGAAGATATCGTTTTCCATAATTAATATGACATTTGGATTTTCTAGTCTTCGGACATTTTCATTAACGACCATCTTGAAAGAAATTTTTAAATTAGGAAATAATTTCTACTGAAGGCTTTTGCAGCGATATGATTGTAGGTTTTGAGTTTCCGGGTTTCTCTGCTGCATTATTCAAATATTTGGAAGATAACGTTTTGTACCCATTGCAGGATACATCATCAGATCTATGATCCATGCCATTGAATGAGATCAGCTGGGGTATTTATAGTGTCTTAAGGAAATTAGGAAATAAGTTTAGATTTACTCTTAACATATTTTTGTTCCATTTATTTCAAGCATCAAGCATAAAACCTTCATCAATTTTGCATTTCTTTGCACATATTGATGTTTATGATTTTTTGTTATATATCACATTTTCATTCAATCGTACATACTCTCTGCTTGATATTTAATTTTTAAATGAAAAAGTTATCAATGAAATGTTTTTTCTGGTGCTGGTTTTTATTTTAAAAAAATGTCGACTCAAAATATGATTAGTCATCTTTCACTTTATTTTTACATGAACTGTTATATTAACATATAATATGGAGTGGGTCGACAACAACCCATTGGGCACATCTCTGAAGATCATGTTTCCTGTGCCTGGCCATACTTCACATGCCTACCATTTCGAATAAATGCTCATTTAAGAAGTTTTAAAGGTCTTTAACACCTTGTTTCTTATTTTAGATATGTGATAGATGAAAATTAGCATTCAATCATACGATTAAGCAATACAGTGTCCATGTACAAAATATATCATAATAAGATGGGTGTTACTGAATGAAAGTGTTTGGAAGTAAAAGAGATGTTCTAACTCACTCTAACATGTTGGGTTGCTGTTTGTTTCTGCAAATATACTGATTGTACTATGTTGTGCATGGAAAGCTTGATCAAACCAACATTTTATTGGTCACCACAGTTGAGCCATCTATATTACAAACTCTAAAATGTAATCACCATTACCATTACAATGTACTTATGTGATAGAAGAAGATATAATGTGAATATCCTCATTTGAGTATATGATAGTTCGAGCAGAGGGGCTCGAAGAAAGGCATCGCTGGATGTAAGGACAACCTGCTCATTGATACGTGTGTGAACCAGGATGCTTGTCAATACAAGCGTAACCTGTCAATGGGCTGGGTGGACTACTAGAAGGCTTGTGATACCACCTCTCATGAGCTGATTATAGCCATGCTGAGGTACATGAAAGTCCACCCAGAGATTATGTCCTGCATCGAACACCTGTTACCACTGCGGAAGACGCGCTTCGCCATACCATCTGGCAAGAAGACCATCTACACAGATTTGGTAACATACCGCCGTGACGTTTTTCAAGGTGATAGCCTTAGTCCCCTCCAGTTCTGTTTATCTCTCCTCCCACTGTCCATTCAGTTAAGACGAAGTAGGGGATATATGTGCGATGTCCCATCAAAAAGGGAGCATAAGGTCACCCATCTTTTCTATATGGATGACCTGAAGCTTTATGCTTCAAGCGTGAAAGACCTGCACTTGGAGTTGGACACCGTATGCAGATACAGTGAGGATATGGAATTCAGATTTGACAGGGACAGATATGGATGGAATTCAGATTTGACAAGTGCGCGACCATCCATTTGGCGAAAGGAAAGATTTCGGAAGACCAGGAAGACGTGCAGCTTATTGACAGAAATGCTATTCGTCATCTTGTTGATTACAAAGCATATGAATATCTCGGCGCCCCCAGCACTAGATGCAGGAGGTGAGAGCAGTGAAGGAAAGGCTTACAGCCAAATACAACAGACTCTCAGGTGAATCTGGAGCTCTGACCTGTCTGGCAAGAACAAGGTTCTTGCGACCAACACCTTCGCAGTTCCGACACTGCTCTACACCATCGGTTGCATCAAATGGAATGTCAACGAGCTGCAAAACCTCGACAGGGGAATGAGGAAAATGATGACCATCTATCGTAGTCTTTATCCGAAGTCTTCCGTCGCCAGATTGTATCTTCTGAGAAAGCTAGGTGGTAAGGGGCTGATAAGCCTGGAGTGCCTTCATGACAGAGTAGTCCTTAATATGGCGTGTCGCGTGTTCTACAGCACGGACCCCCTTATGCTGCTTGTAAAGAAACATGTCGGCAAGTGTGTCGGCAAAGGGGCGTTCCTATTCCAGGCGGCGAAAAGGGCAGCAGACAGCCTCGGTTTGGGCTTGGACCTTACAGTGAAGACGCATGTGACAAATCAATCTTGTCGCTGAAGGCGGACGTGTTAAAGCTTGAAATAAAGAATGCGGAGCAAAAGATCCTGCTTCGCAAGCATACCAAGTACAGCAAGTTTTATTTGACATACAGAATGGAATGTAATACATATAGATTATATACAGTCACAATGCCAAATCTACGAAACAGTGGGCGACAGTGTTCTAAGGGACCAACATTGGCTAGGATTCTAATAGCCTTTTTTTGCAATGCCAACACCTATTTCACATCTGTGGCATGCCCCCACAGCCACAGACCATACGAGAGGAGTATGGAAGAAGGCATAATAGGCTGCTATAAGGTAAACGTCATCAACACATAGTTTGAGATTTCTCAGTAAGTACAGTGACCTAGAAAGTTTCTTACTGACAGCATAAATTTGGGTACACCAGTCAAGCTTATGATCCAAGTAAAAGCCCAGTAATTTGACAGGTTCTTGATCCTTAATACCTGATTTGAGACTGCAGACAAGGGATTGTGTTTTACAGGGATTCATATACATTGTTTGCTGAAAACCAGTCATTAGCTTGTGAGGTTATAGTGGATAGTGAGGTGCTTGCTCCATCAGGGTTGGTAACACTCTTAAGAAAAGTAGTGTCACCTGCATACAAGACACAATCCGCAGATATATTAGCTGGTAAATCATTTACCATTATAACAAAAAGGAGGGGGCCAAGCACAGATCCCTGAGGGACACCATTCTTAACAGGAACAAAGTCAAAGTGTTTGTCATTCACTTGGACCATTTGTTTCCTATTACTCGTATTGGAAATCAGGAATTGAAGATGAACACCATGAAAACCATAAAACTGCTTTTTTGCTTTTTTGTGATAATAGCCTGGTCTACACAGTCAAATGCAGATGACAAGTCACAGAGCGAGAGAGCTAAAGAAAGCTTGTCATCAAAAGCCCCAGCTATACATTTAACCACGCGATCAACAGCTTGTGTTGTTGACTTTCCCGGATGGAATCCATACTGAGTATGAGTAAATACATTCATACTTTCTTACAAGTACTCACTTATTTGAGCATATGCTAAGGTCTGCATATAAGGAGTATCATGCAGAAGGCATTTGTTCCTCAGAGAGTAAACCGTGCTGAAGGGTATACAGCTGAAAGAAACATGGTAAGCAAGGGAACAACATTTCCGAAAACCTTGTGAGTACTCTTAGTGTGTTATTCTATACACCTAAACTGTATTTCTTATGCTTAAAGTTGACCATACTACTGTTTTATCTAGCTACTTATTGATGACATGGAATTTAAAAAAAAATCATAGCTAGCATACATAGGTGCATGACTTGAATCTACTGCTAGTATTGCGAAGCATGGAGAAAGCCACCCATCTAACCCCCATCTGGGACAACATTGCCAAACTTCGGTGATCTGATGGGAACTGATGTTAAAACAGGACTAGGACCTAGCTCCTCAATATGCTTAATCATCAATGTTTCTGTTATTGTTATTCTAGGTAAATAACAGACAACTGATGTCATTTGTGCCATTTAGGCTAGGTGGGTACTTGGGATGAGGTAGGAATATTTCAGGAAATGGTGGTTAAGTATACATTGGCTCGCAATCTTCTTTGGTAAATATCCACTAAACCAAAGCATTCCTTCTCCTAAAAGCATTGTTAACATGCCCCTCTTGATCCAAAATGCTACCTAAGCAACAAATCTATTTCAGCTGTACTTGCCCCTGCCATCTTATTTTTTGTTCAGCTTTGCTGTCTTTTTCTCAATAATCTCATTATTTTAGTTTTCTAGTGTTTATTTTTCATTCAAATCTTACGCACTAGACTTTCAAAGCATCTAAAATCAAATACTAAGTTTTAGAAGTCTAAAACTTGACCAAGCAAACTCAACAGGCTTAATTAGTGATCCACCCTAACTGTATACCAAGAAAAACACCATTGATGATGATTAAATATATTAAGGATGGACAATTAATATTGGAAAAGGGAAAAAGTTAATGGATGGATACAAATTAGGTAGGGAAGGTGGAAGAATGTGAGATCACAAAAAAAAAGTTTGACAGAGTCACAATTTGAATTACAGCTAACACCAATGTGCCAATATTACATGAAAATAATTCATTTATATGTCCAGAGATTTGTAGTACATATATACACTCAAATATAGGACATATCAAGAGAAAATAATGAATGTTAAAGTTTAATATGGTAGTTATTTACTGAGAAATGGATAGTTTTCTGGAGTAGTTTGGTCGTATAGAGAAACACCAATTTTACCAACGTTTCGCCTCTTTATTGTGGCATCATCAGGGCTAATTGATGCAAAATGTAAGTTTTTACGTTTTCATTAATGTTTTACAGACAAGGAACAAAATTTAAAGAGAGGAAAAAAAAATGATTACAGAGCAATATTGTACATACCTTTTGGTGACAATTTTTTGTATAAACAACAAACAACAATGTTACGCTTCTTGGTCACATAAATTCATCACAAACTTTATTATATAAAAATATCGAAAACAAACTTTATTATATAAAAAAAAATTTTTTTATATAATAAAGTTTGTGATGAATTTATGTAACCAAGAAGCGTAACATTGTTGTTTGTTGTTTATACAAAAAATTGTCACCAAAAGGTATGTACAATATTGCTCTGTAATCATTTTTTTTTTTCCTCTCTTTAAATTTTGTTCCTTGTCTGTAAAACATTAATGAAAACGTAAAAACTTACATTTTGCATCAATTAGCCCCGATGATGCCACAATAAAGAGGCGAAATGTTGGTAAAATTGGTGTTTCTCTATACGACTAAACTACTTCAGAAAACTATCCATTTCTCAATAAAAAATAGTGGTCGATAACATACTTCATTATAAGTAGTTATTTACCAAATACGATGGCTTTTTTAAGTAAAAATATTAACACTTTCTAAAAAACCATAACTTTGTGTTGACATTTGATCTTTCTGGAGAACAAAACTATTATGTTCCTTGCTGATATTTAGAGGTAACACAGCCAACTATTGGTGATATTGAATTTGCAGACCACGGTACAAAAATTTTTGTACTCTCCAATAATTATTTGGGAGTATAAAAAGGGCCAAATTGTAGTTATTATACTTATGAGTATTATAGAAATGTTGATGGGGAATGGGAAAAGAACCATACTAATTGCGAAGCGGTGGCGTGCTGGACCCCAGCGTTGGCCAATACTAGCTGCCATTAGATGAATTAGGTGAGCTTCTAATTTGGTGAAAATGTCCTAAGACCGGAATATCCTAGCTACCATTGTGATGAAAATACCAGGTCCACATTGGCATCCAATATCATAGCAAATATCAGCTGAACAGTGGTAATACCGGCAGGTATTACCAATGTTCAAATGACATTGGCCCCCATTCAATGATCCTTGGGCACATAAAGTATAGCTTAAAAAACCATATACAAGTTTTTATATCTTAAGCAAAGCAAAAAGACATTCACCAAAGCTCCCATTTGGACAAGTTTGACATAGTCTATGTATTTATAAATAATTCTCGGGTTTCAGCCGAGTAAGATTTTGTGTTGCTGACGTTTTGACAGAATACTACTCCATCGTCCTCAGAGCAATGGAGGAGTATTCCGTCGAAACGTCAGCAACACAAAATCTTACTCGGCTGGAAACCCGAGAATTATTTATAAATATCAGTAGCTGAGAAAGGACAAAATCATATATAGTCTATGTAGTTGAACACCATGACAATTGCTTCCAATCACCATCACCTATCTGCATATGGAAGGATCTGAGCAGATGAAAAATTGAAATCAATTTCAAAAAGGTACCAATAACACAACAAACCTAAAAAAATGAAGATTTAGGAGAGCATACATTTCACATAAACATAGCATAGACAAGAAATTTAAAAAAGTAAATGAGTCACCTACATTTAAAAAAGAATTTGAGCATGAAGAAATAATGTTACCTTGAATTCCAATAACAAATTTTCTGGTAATGTCCCAAAAGTGACATTGGACCAATCAGCATCATGCACTGGTCTTGGTGGAGCACCAATTATAGGTGCAGTTTCCTAAAAAATATGATTGGCAAACTCTATATATCACATTATGGAAATGACACTCATATATAAGACACTAGCATCAAAACTACCAAATACTCACATGTGTATGGAACTGTATCATGAACCTAAGGCTTGTTGGGCCACTGCTCAGACCACTCCATTACCTAGGATTCCTGATTTTAAGACAATACAGAATATTTATATGAACCAGTTCTCATGGGCCAATTTGGAATCTTTGGCACTACAGTGTCTTTGCAATGGCCCAGGAAGCCAAAGGCTCACGGTTATCATTGTCTGCATATGCTGAGGACACACCTTGCTGTTACTTTTTTAGTGAATTCAACAGCACTTTTTATCATTTGATTGGTAGGAGTCAATGGACTATTCAATTATATTCACAGATATCTAGTAGCAGCAAACTTGCAAAACAATTTTAAGTGCTTTTCAAATATATGAAATGGAAATGCACCAATAGGCATGAAATACAAGAAAGAAAGTATCTGGGCAAATTTTCATTATAAGCAAATGGTATGTTGGAAATTAGCTATCTGAAGATATATTAGCTACAAGTTTCACATAAAGTGCAGCTAACTCTCAGGAGTTACCCAGGATAGTGTGATAGTTCCCCTTCTATTTCTTTTATACATCAACGATTTGGGAACTGTAATTAATAGTAAACTTAAGACTTCTTGCAGACAATGTGGTAGTATACAGGGGTATATCAAATGAAGAAGATAGGGAATCACTGAGCAAGGGTTAAGATGCAATTCACGAGTGGCACGGAAAATGTCAGTTAGGACTAAACTTAAAAAAGTGTATTGTTATTAATTTTTGGAAGAGGAATAATTTATTGGAGTGATTGTATAATTAAAACGAAATTTGAAAGCATGAGTCCATAAGGTACCTACTCAGGTGTTTCAATCACTGAAAGATTTATCATTGGGAAGAAACACCACAAAAATATGTGGTCTAGCCAAGAGAAAGCTAAGTCTTAGCTTTCTCTTGAAAAATAAATAGATTTATCAAAAGGGTGCTAGGGAAATGTGATGAGACGCCACAGAGTGATGTTACTTTTGATTAGTAGGTTACCCAATTACTTAGGCAGGTTAAATATTGTAAGAAAAGTCTGTAGGGGCTCTTATTTGGATGGTAAGCATTACTTGCTCTTAGTTGCATGGCTTGGTAGCTCTCAGAAAATACATATATATGCATGTTTGATGATATGCACCCTCTGCCACACACCCAAGGGTAGATCACAGTTTATACCCTTAGTATGTAGATGTATATTACAACAGCAGATAACTGGCTTGCCAAGATGTTTTCAGTGGTTACTCAGTTCTTATAACAATGACTTTTACAAGTCATAAAAATCTAAATATATTGACCAAGTAAAAATAATGTGAACTCTCTATGTATTTTCGATGAAGGTGAGCTTCCTTAGTCTGTTTTCCACTTTTTTTTCCACTAAGAAAATCTAAAGGGAGGTCATTATTCATAGAGCAGTATTTATGAAAAGAACAGGATTTTTAAAAATATGACAGTACTTAATGCCACCGTTACCCAAGAATCTACCATTCCATAAATACAAGCCAAAGTGTTAACAATAAGTCGAAAAGGAATCCGCGGACGGCTTACAACAAACATTTGGTAAGTCAAAGGTGGTTTTCCACCATTTGTCGCAATCACATCCTTAGGGTCCCATAGTGTGTGCGACACTTTCTCAACCCATCTTACTCCAAGTTCTTCACATGTTGTTTTCACAGAATCGTCACGGTCCTTCCATATTGGCTCACAATCCTGAAATCAATCAACAAATACAGTTACAAACAGATGTGTAAAATGTACAATAGGGGCGATTATCAACACACACTTGCTCAAAACAAATTTTTCTGATGTTAATTTCTTCTACGAGTCTTTTGAATACTTTGGATGGCTTTCCCTGTAAAAGGTAAAGCTTTCCTCCACGATATTCCAACTGATCCTTTAAGTCTTTCAATGCTTCCAGCAAAAATTTCATTCGATTGTATCCAATAAACTTAGTTCCTGCAAAAGCATATCAGGAAATTAAATTCATCGTACAATAAAAATACAGTTTCGTGGTATATCACGAGACACATTTTTCTCACACCACTAAAAGGCCAAAATATTGATACTGACAAAATAATACCTGCACTTTCGCCGTCGAAAATAAACAGGGCAAAAAACATTGAACTGTCTTTCAGTGCTTCTAGTAAAGCCGGATTATCATGGAAGCGTAAACCATGGCGAAACCACATTAAAGTTGGTCCATCTTCCACGTTCTTCTCGGTTTTATTCAACACAGACATGCCTCGGCCCTCACCGAAACACCGAATCGCAAAATTTTCTACTAGAAATCAACTCTTTACCAGAGATAAAAAGCGGACAAACACAACCTTAAAGATCCATAAGCATATACATCCCTTAAGAGAGTAAAAAATACCTCTGTTTTATATGAATTATTGATCGGAATACAGATTTTTTTTAACCCACTCCGCTCACGTGTACGTCCACCTGATTCGCTCATGACGTCACTGATGTATTTGTTGCTATGATTCGTTGTTCTTTGAATCTCCATGAGATTCTGGAAATACATGGCCGGCAAAATATTGTAAAATACTTTCCTTGTGTAGCTGAAAAGCTCGAAAGCGACTTCGAGATCTTTCACAAAATAGAATTAATTCACGCGCCACAGCATCCAAATAACCATATTACCGCTTTTCTTCTGTTGTACATAAACAAACAATTTCATGTTACAAGAATATTAGCCAAACGTACTTTGAATTTTTGGTAGAGCAGCTAATGAAAACTGAAAGTCGACCTGTCATGAAATACTTCCTAAAGCAAATTGAAGTTTTTCCACTATTTCTAATATTACAAGACTTGGGAACGGGTATTTCAAATTAGTTACTAATTACCACCGCCAGAGGGACTCGTAAAATGTCCATCCGTAAAAGTACGTCAAGTAGTTTCTTTTTGTTAGTGTTGACAGTACTATTTTGTTAGAATTTAACGTGAATTTTGCCTTTATTACGTTGTTAAGGTCCCATGCGTGATGGATTAGTTTTATAATAATGTGCTACTGTTGGATTTGTTGTTACCGTGATTTGTTTTACGAGACCTCAGGAATCAACATCAAAGGCATTCGAAAGGTAAGTTATAGTGTATCTGTTTAGAGATATTATCCGTTTCCTGGCTTTTACTTCTAGTCTCGTTTGTGAAAAATAAATCATTGTGCTCAATGGTGAAGTATTCGTCCTTGTTTTGCCGTCTTTCCATAAAAAAATGTTCGAAATAGATTATCGTTGTACATGCTTCGTACCATGCTTCTATTTCTAATTCTGCGACGAGAGGAACGAGAAATGTTCTAATAGTTTTTCGAGTAATATTGCAGTGCTAGAAGAGTTTGTTTCTTGTTTCAGCTTCATTTTTAATTATCCCGTGAATTGGGCACCTAGTGTACGCGTTCCGTCGTAATGATTCCATCGTGTTTTAAGTAGAGACAAATTTTTCCTTATTCGAGGCTTGAGTAAAACTTCCGAGACTATTCACCGACTTCTCTGTTTTGTTATGTTCTGTTCTGTTGTGGTGTAAATATTTATTTGTAGTTGAGTGCACGAATGATCATTTTGTATACTAGTCGTTCAATGACATCTTTGTAATGTGTCGTCACTTTGACAATCTACGTTGATGCAAAGACTTGGATATTTGCGGATTCCTAGTAGATTTTTCGAAATTTCGTTTATTGCTAAAGTCATGAGAATTTATCTTTTTGTGCAGGAACTTTTTTAGTCCCATTTCAAAATGTTTGGCTATTTGAAGGGGTGCCGATAATGTACATCGCTACATTAAGCGCTGACTGGTAATTGCCGATGTCGTTTGACCTTAGTTCATGATCATTTTGCATTGTGGATTGGTAAAAATTACCATCGCACTTTTTTTTGGATTAAACGGAGGGATATTATTACAGCCTACTGTGATTACTCTATTGTGCGTCTATTTCCTGCCGTTAATACTTAGGGAATCAATCATCTACCAATAATATTTACTGCCCATCAGTCTTAAATGATTTACTCATTTTTTCATCGAGGATTTAATTGCATTTTCGATTATGTAGGCTAGAAATTCGTTTTTGTGGCACCTCTACACCTCTTGTGTATTTTATCTATATGCGCCGAGCTCATGTATTACTTACTCTTTTCCGCTCTTTTTGTCCTGCGAAAATGCTCGTGTATTACTTAATTCGCCTTTAGTAAGCCCACCTCATAGCACTGCGACGAAGTGCATATATATAGCACTAATTTCATCAGATGAAAGTAGTGCTATATATTTGTTTATGAAATTGTAGAAAAATTTTGTGATTTTGTCAGTTCAAAGGAAACCTATTAGACTTAGGTTATTTAGTTTCACGTATTTGTCGACGTAAAGTTTCGTTGCATACTTCTTTTTTTGGATGTCGTTTATGAATATTGTGAAACAATATTGTTGATATTGGTTAGGTTACTTGTAGTTTTTGGCTCTAAAAAAATTTACTGACCCCTTGAGGCACCGACGATCACTAGACGATATCATAAAATCGCCAAAAGTTAAAATACCATGTCTGTTCCACGAGCATACGAATCTCTCTAATAATTTTATCGGTGTTATAAGTGAGTCCGGAGGTGATTTGATTTAAACTTCTATTCTGGATATCATACTTATTATAGGTACCGCCTATTTTGAAATTACTTACTCTCCAAGCCTCGGATATGTAGTCAACTTTAAATAAATAACCAATGAATAACGGCTAATAAACACAGTGAAATTGCTATTCTCGAGAAATGCCTAAGCTAGATAGCTAGCTCTGTAGCATACGTGTATAGCGTAGGCGATGACCTGGCGCAGCATCCTTCAGCAATGGAGTTCGGAAGAATGGTCTATCGTAGTCATTTTTTATACATGCGCTAGGATATAACTTCACGTAGTACCCTGCAATCTACGGAAAGTGTGTGTGTGGCAGTGGTTGTTGCACTCCAGGCATGCATTTGTTTCCTATTTTTAGTCATTACTATATGAGCTTTTACAATTCTAAAGGACGCTTTACATGATACAATTTCTTGTACAAAGGAATGTATAAAACTGAACGAAATTATATATTTGTCTGAATGAATTCAGGTTCTGTTTTCCATTCAGTCATTCAGATATTCGCACAAGCGTTCACACAATTTGCCGCTTTACACGGTACAATTTCCTCAAACAAGCGTTTGTACAAGAAATTGTACAAAAATTTTATCGTGTAAAGCGACCTTAATATATTACTTAAAGCAAGGAAATGCTGCAAGTTAGCTTAAAAAAAAGTTCCAAAATATAATCATGCGGGTCACACATAACGCATGTCGTAATTCACAAATTCTTTTTTTGATCGCTTTCCAAGTATGTATGAGCGAAAGTGGATGAAACAATTTCATTCGTGCGTTGTTCTTTTAGTTTCAAAGAAAGATGCAATTAACCTAAATCTACAGTACCGATCCTTACTCTTTCTCCGTTGACTTCATTTTATGATATAAACTACGAATGTAGGCACAGGCGTTTTTAGTGCATTTTAACATCCTCCGAAAAGATGTCCACCAAAAATGTATTCTTGAAAGAGGTTTAGACCTCTACTGAAGGCCGCTAACTTCAAGTTATTTTCAACATCGCAGAGAATTGAAAGAATTTTGGTTGGCGATTAACCTCCAGGCGTTGCTGAAGTATTTTAGTGGCATTTGCGTTAATTTGCCTCAGCGGATATTACTTGCCATATACTTACGGATATTCTTAGATGAATACGTTAGGAATATCCTTCGAACTTCAGATGCAAGATTCACATTACACAACCAATAAGAGATGCGTTGTAAAAATTTCATCATTCAAAGAATTGAAATGCATGGGAAACTTCCTAAATGCATGAACTTCTACGTAAGTAGCCCGTTCCATTCATCCACGGAATATGCGAATTGACGTTGCTACTCGTTTATTGCACTGTATAGAACGCCTTGATAACCTTTCGTTGCTATCCTGCTATACGAAATACAGAATGTTCAGGTGAAATCGTGCTAACGTATCCGATTGTTGTTGTGGGAAACTCGTATCTCAGATTCTCAGTCCCGCTGAACTTCCTCCCCCCTTCGGCAAATTTTGTTCGGGAACAGCTCCTGTCCACCAAGCATGTTCTAATATGGAACATGCTTGGTGGACAATTCTTATAAATCTTAATGTAATTATGAAAATATGACCTATTATTGGGATTTTTTTAAATACTTCAAGAAAAAGTAGACAATCCAAATTGACATTGGATTAAATTTCACGTATTAATTCCTTCGTAGCCTCATGCAAGAAGTTGAAATTTGGAAGTCTTAACGAATTTTTGTTAGCCTTTTGGAGTCCCATTTCAATATTTATTCTTATATTTTTTATGTGATACATATAGGACTACGTAAAATGCGTTCAAAAATCGCCCGCTGATGTAAGAAATATGATATCGTCATTTGTTATTTCCGACTTTCATCCTTTGATTTGTTTGGATGTTTTTTGCAGTATAGCCATAGCCAATTGTAATCATATTGACGAGTAAAACTGTTGTTTCCAGGTTTAAAAAATTTTCTGCACGAAAAATATAGACATTCTCATCAAAATTATAATAGTATTCCTCGTGTTCGGAAAATCTATCTTGGGTTATGTAAATGGCCATTAGTAAAATGTACTACAAAATATGTGACCAATTCCACTAATGAAATTGCTGTCATTTTTGGCATATTGCAATCGGGTCACAGCGTGAAGTGGGGAAGTATTATTACCGAGTTTGTTGCTTTGAGCGGTGGTTGATTTATCGATTTTTACTTGACTGAACAAGACGATCTCGTACTCCCTAGCTATGCTTCGCAGCACCTAATTAGCCCTTAATTATAAGTTGTCCCTGATGAGAAGTAAAATGCCAACGGAATGCAAATACCATCATCTAAAATGTCATTCATCTGCACGGTACTATTCCTCGTGCCTGAAAATCTATTCCCTATATGCTTAAGGCATATCGCGTTGGTGGTTTATCTATGGAAGTCGCAATTAAAATGTGGAGAATTAGGCGGGAATAAGTTTCTAAATTGATTCGAGCGACGTTTCCGAACCTGTTCTATAAACACTTGATACCCCACGATTGTATTTAACTTACACTATACTACGTAGTGTATGACGGGACATTAAGTAACAATAATGGATACTCAGGAGTAGGTCTCAATTCTGTTTGTTTCGCCCTCAAAATGCTGGAAGTATCTATAGGAATCTTACCAATTTCTGCGTAAAAGATCAGTATTCCCCTGATGTAATTTCTTCATTATGTTTGGTACTGTTCAAAAACTTAATATGCTAAAAGTCATGCTTTCGCGGAAGTAAAAAGAGAATTTGCAGACTTCCTCCACCATGCACCTGATTCGCCCTTAACCACCCTGGGTGTTCTGTAAAATATTGTGACTCTGGTTATACGTAGGTTTCATGGCATTTTAATGTTCCTCGGTAAATAGGTTCTCAGGGCATATTCTTAACTGCTCTTACCTAAACTCATTGGTCATCCAATATGACCTATTGGGAAGGTTGAACTGTATAGAATCTTTCATCGTTTATTTTGTCTTTGGGTAGTAAGTGCACTGTAGACCAGTTAAAAGAGAGAAGCCCTAGCCATTTTTCTAGTAATTTAGTTGGAGGCGAGTCGTGATTTTTGATGATTTACTGTTGTACTTAAGCCTCTCACAATGGAAGCCCTAATCAAATATTGCTACCTCCATGTTTTAATAGAGATCCACAATCATCTGCAATTCATCCTCATAACACTTTCGAGACTTTCAGTATTGCCTGTAACGCGCGTTCGTGTGATTAAGGATCCGCGAGCTTAGTTCGAAGACGTCTAGCGCGTCAAAACTTTCTAGTTGCTCAGTTGCTCACTGATGGTAAACGTCTGAAATGTCTTTTTTTCTATCTTTTGCGATGATTAAAATTACGCCTGTGTTATTATGGGCCACTGATTGGCGTGGGTCGTACCGGTCACATCGAGCATATCTGTTCGATCTGTTAGAAATGCTGTAAACACTTTCGAAAAAATTGGATGTGAAAAAAATGCCGTTTCTTGTGCTGAAAACGTGCATGCACTTATCGTTAACGAGTGTTAAATTATATATTTAATTCAAATACCATCCGATTTTTCTTTCCAAATGTTTTACAGGCCTTAAATCATCAATGCGAATGTCAGGAATGCTTTATATTTTTTAATATAGAGCGTCTCTCTTCGGTGGAATGCATTTATGTTTGTCTCTGATTATAACTTCACGGCAACTGGTGGAATGAACTTGTTGAACATTACGAGCGCGTTGCTCAAAGAATACTTTGTAACTGCTCCAATAGTGCACATAACGTTATAATCTATATTGGAACACAGAGGCAAAGGCTATTAAGTGCGTGGAACCGCTCCCGGAAATCATAAGCGAGCTTTTTACCGGTGACACTTATGGGTATCAAATCATCTCAAATCATATCAACTACGTGCAACTATGTTTTCGAAGGAAGAATTTTAGCGAGTAGGCTAAGAGTTATTTTAGTGCTCTTGGGATATGTGTGTGAGTGCTGGGATCGATTTTATCTTGTACTTTCGTTGTCAATATTTCGCTGTCGGGACTGACAGGAGGGCTGAGTTCGAAATCTGTACTTGGATCAGACATAGGTCGCTTTAGATACCCTGTTCTCCGTGTAACTACCGTCTGAATGAAATATGTAACGTCGCACATCATTTTAACTACCGCACCCGTCAAATTGTTTTCTCCATAGACCGATACCGTCATGACCTTTTCCTGCGATGCGTGAGGGTGGATGAGTGAAATAGTGAATGCAGGCCGCTCGAGGCGTCCAGTCCTCATGGGCTCAAGGGATTCCTGACCGCCTGGGCCTTCATGGAATCGGGGCGGTTGCCGTGTTTCCGTATTGTTGTGGGCACTTACTTTCATCCTCCTCAGAATGCCTCCGACCCTTAGCCCTCCATTACCCCTCAAAAACCTTCCATTATCCTCCACGAGGTTTTCAATTCGATTTTCCACTACATGTGCTCGTTGGGGAGGAAGAGAACACCACGGTGTAACCATCGGAAAATGTGTTATGGTTCAAAAGGTGGAAGAATTATCCGTTGCAGGGATGGTAAATTCTTAGGATTTTTACATCACTCACATGAAAGTTTACGTGATCACCTTGTTTTTTATTAGTTTTGTTAGGTGAAAGATGAAGGGACAAACTTTTCAATCATAACAGATAATAATCTAAGCATACGTTATGAGCCTATATTCAGTTGTGTGATTTTTAGAAGCTGTGATTCAAGTCTTTTCATTGTGACCATGAGTTGGTTGGACAGTATTACTCATATAGCTTGGAGTACAGTCATTTGTAATGTTAACTTCATTATAAAAATAGGTTTTTGGAGGATGTATCCAATAGTTTTGCTATTTTAGTCTCAAGTGTTGGGAATTTAATATTGAGGTTCATTGTGTTGATTTGCTTTGATTCATTGCTCAATTGATGTTTGTGCATAAATAAATGTTTAGCAAAATAAACATTTTAAAATTACTGTTTTCTGATATTTCAATATCTCAGTTCATTTCATGGCATATTTTTATGTTGATAAATGTGTTTGGATATAATTCACACCACAAGATAGCTTTGTATATAACTTTTGTCAGTTAACATTTTCCTTGCTCCATTTTATTGTTTAATTCTTTGTTGTAAAATGGAATGAGAAATAAATGGGGAAAAGTTTAAGTTTGGGAACAATACGCTAACCCATATACCTGTTTCTGGAGCCCTTATGAAGAATTGAGCTGTCAATCAAAACCAAGGGTCGGTAGAAGATGCCTAGGGGCTGAAATCTGGCCATATTCATATTTCTATAGAATTTGGGGGAAGGGCCTTTGTTCCGTTTTTTCATGGAGGAAGTATGAATGGATAGAATTTCTGGGGTGCCTCTCATATAATCTATAGAGTGCTCTATGCTTGACTTGCTTTCAATGCAAGCTGAGGACATGGATGATTCATCCTGTGATTATGGCGATTGGAACGGGATCGATTAGTGAAAGAGCAGCGACGCCATGGGCAGTGCCAGCGGACACAAATGCAACTCAACTGCGCAGTCGTCTTTGATGTTCTTTGCGCACGGCTGTAGACTACCCCAGCTTGGTCAATAGTTCAATGTGACGCTAAGAGTAGCGGACAAGAAGCCTGGCTTGAATGTGGAAAATTCGTACTCTTTCCTCTCTCTGTGAGTTTGAGTGAAACCACCCATCTACCATCTATACCCAGCTGTCTTTCACCTGCCTTCCCCAATCATCCTCTTAGGTGAGGGATCATCCTTCCTCCGACGAACCACAATGAGCAGCCTCGGTATGTACGTGTCCCTTTTGTGATGCTGTCAGGACAGCTATTCTTTGCGACCTCCTAATGGCATTTTAAATAATGCCTTATTATTCCTCATTTCAATTCAGTTTTCTTGAGACCACTCATCATATCAGTATGATTTGGTGAGTGAAGGAGGTACCTCTGACATTACCTCAAAAGGTGACAGCTATGTTGTCAGATGAAAACACTGGTTGCATGAAATGTGAGTGCTTATGAGACATCTTTTGTTAGAAAGTGTTATTAACGCTCTGAACATTGGCATAAGGCTGCTGTACAGGATTGAATTACATACTTTGTCTATTGGAAATGCTTTGTTCTACCTTTTTGTGATCATATGGATTTTAACAATGAAAAATGCCATTTCATCATGCCGCAGTGTTTAGTAAGCCAAGCCCAATATCGATCGATGTGGTTTGGAGTGGGGTATGGGTTGAAAGGGATGGAGGGGACGCTGTAGTTGAATGGCAGAGCTCATAGTTTTGAATTGCACATGTCACTGATGAACAAATGCATTTCTTTTCCTAATATAAATATCAATCAATGAAAAGAGAAAAAATATTTTTGTAATGCTAGTATATTACTCACTCAGTGATTCAACCCGAAGGTTGGTTTTGATAGGTGAGAGTAGAGCTCATCCCGTACTAAGCCAATGGCGTGTGAAATTCAAACATTCAGGGTAAGGGGCCAGTTCCTTCCCCTTGGTCACTTGCGAAGGTCTACGAAGTTCTGACACGCAGGAAATCGAATCGTAAGGATTTTAGATGGGGGTGTCCAGAAAGGCTCTTGCCCGGGATTTGAACCTGAGACCCTCCGGTCAATAGCTCAGTGCTCTATCCACTAGGCCACCAAGATCTCCAAGATTGATTTCCTGTTTTTGTTCACAAGTTTTGATCTGTGGCCTAAAAAATTTTTTTTTTCGATGTTTCTGTGATTTCTTTACTGTAAATTTGTGTTCCTCTTATTCCTGAAGCTGCATTTTGCAATAAGACACAATTGAAAATGCAGATTTATGCATAAATTCACCCTGAAATGGTTCAAAAGTCAGGGAAAGTTGTAAATTTTGGTTGGGGTAATCAGGTAAATATCAGGGAAAATAAAAAACTAAAACTAATGGGCACCCTGAATATTATTATAAACCCTCCAAATTGCTGGCATTTGCATATGTATAAGTCTAATAGGGCCCTTAGGCTGACATTCCAATTGACATGTTTAAAAATGACATTAGTATTCCTCATGTACAACTCTGGAATTTATATTCCATTGAAAAACATGCATCACAGCAGAATTCTGATCTAAGTCCTCCAAACCAAACCGAACGCTGCACCAACCTTATCCCTTTGTATAAAATCTTATATGTTGACACCTCCTCTTGCTTTAAAACTTCTCATTAGAGTATGTTCATGTACTCATAGCACCTTGTTTGATTCTTATTATTTCTCTTACTCTTATTTCCTCTAAATAATGATAAAAAATAACTCTGGAAAGAAGTTTGCAGTTTCATTTATATTTGCAGTATATACTAGGAGTACCTGTTCTCCCAAACATAACTCCATGTTGTAGTAGAAAAAGTAGTTGTTCAAGGGAGTTAACTTCTAAGGTCATTTGTGTCAGAGTATCTGAGGGTAAAAACTATTCTGGGAGCAAAGGAGGAAAGGGTTGAAGGGAAACCGCCTACTCCCAACAAAAGGCACCAAAAGGTTCATAGTCGAATGTCCCATTCAACAAACAGAGTACTGAACTCAGAGTGCTCTTTACATAGCACGCAAGCGATGACTAATATTACTAATTCGAAAATCTCTGCCACTTCCAGGATTCAATCATGGGGTCTCAGGATGGGAGACCATTACTCTAGCCACCACACCAACTGATTCCTGCTATCATTTACACGATATAGGTTAGCTAGATGTCAGTAGTTATTGTCCTAAACAGTGCATTTGCAAATCACGAAAGAGAGTTTGCATTTGCTATTCTCAGTCAGTAACACTCTTGAAAACTGTCTTTTTATTCTAGATCTATATTCAGATTAATGTTTGGAATGTTTTTCATTTTCCTGTGTCTGTTATCACATGGTGACAACTTAGCATGCATAAACTATATAGTCATCTCAGAAAGTGTCTCAAAGATTTTCAGATGGCATAAACCATTATTGTGTTTTGACTATTAAGACTTTCGGCTGCAGTCAAAGAGTGCTAATAAGATATTTCATGACAATTTACTGAAGAAATAGCCTCATCTGATCTCTGGGGACTACATTTAGCATCAAAAATAAATTTATGTATAAAAAAAATAACTTATTAGTGGCGTAGTTTTAGTTAGTTGAGGTTATGTCACGTAATTCAAACAGGTACCAAGTTAAAAATCTATGTGGTCATTACCCTGAACAAGGTCTTGATTTTTGGCTCTTAGTTGAATTGATTTATTAATATGATTATTGTTATATGATTATTTATATGATTTAAATGTGGTATGTAAGTTATGCAAAAAAAAGTACCTTATGCAAAATCGGCTAATTTTTACTTACTCTGGTGTTGAAGGCTAGCAGTTAAAAAATTGTTTATATAGCTCAATCCATATTTAATCCTTTCACTTCTAGCCCCTTGTAGGTATACATACTGTGAAATTTGCTAAGCACATTTCCATGAAGTTTGTAAGATTATTGATTTTACATTATTTTAAGTACTTATTTTTAATTTATGTGCTAGGTACATATTTATCTCAATGTTGACAATACATTTGAAGTTCAGGGGGATGAGGACATCATTTGTGCTGCCCCTGATGGGAAGGAAATAAAAAAATTTATTTACCATATTTGCCGGCATATAGGCGCAAGGGCATATGATACTTTGTTATACACCCTTAGTTGTACACAATTTTAAGAAGAAAAATTATTTCTTCAATTTTCCCATATTCTTGCGTTAATGAAATAGTGTATGAAGTTTGATAATTTTGTCCTCTTTGCATCTTTTATGCTATTTTTTAAATCTGCATTCATAGGTCATTGATGGCTGTTTTCTGGAAGCCTGGGGCTCCATATGGGATCTTAATAATGTGCATGATTGCATTGATGTTCTTTTTAAATGACCTTATGAAAACGACAATTTGAGGCCAATTTGTTATATTTTGTCCTGTTCTTCAAAGCAACAAGCTTAGTAAAGTAAACCATTAAAACGCTTATTCTGAGCATTACGTTTACAGATAAGTTCATTTCATTGATAACGATTGTGAGAATGTTAAAGATCTATCATCTCTCCCCTAAATGTTGAGCAACATTGAGATGATTTTCCAATCGTTATACATGTATTTAATGTTTAAAGCACTCGAAGAGTGGCCAAAAGAAAAAATACTCTCAGTTGAAAAGTGAACTGACTCAAGACCCTGGTCATTAGGTTTTGATTGAACCATATGCACAACCACCATAGTTTTTCTTATTTTCCAAACGTTTGAGTTACTTGTAATCAGGAATTCTAATGGTTGATGAACCGTAACCTTGAGATGGTAGTGAAATTGGATTTTATTTTACTTCAATTCTCCCTCTTTCTGTAATAAAGCATAACATTTATAACACTAATTATTTTTTACAAAAAATATAGAAACAATTTAATTAAAAGCATTTTTCTCCTGAAGAACAAAATGTAATAGTATATTGCTATAAATTTGATGTTACCTCATGTTGAAGATAACTTCTGTAATTTCAACTCGTAATTGTTATTACTGGATCATAAGACTCATCCCATAATTTAGGCATATTTTGTAGAGAAAAAAGTGTGTTCCGTATGCTGGCAAATACAATATGTAATGTTATAATGTATATTGGCTGGTAGATCGGTCTACTTGTAGTTTTTTCACAACCAGAGGGTCAATGGAGCCCGCTGGCTGTAAAACTGGCCGGTAATACATAAAGCTGAGCCGATAGCAATTTCCGATATAAATACTGGCCGATATTAAGTTATCGGCGTATCAGATTCGGAGCATCGAAATCTGATATTTTTTTCACATGAAAGACTTTCTTAATGAACAGTAAAATTTCGCTTTTACGTCCCCGCAATTTCCCTTTACCCACAATTTACAACTTTTTCTCCAAGTCCCAATGATTTCGATGTATCCGCCATGTAACTTATTCGCTTTATTACGCTACGCGACGATTTGCTTTGAATGTTGTCCCGGTTGCATAACTCGCGAAACTCAAAGCTCCGTCGAAGAGAAACTACAACTCATGTGACCAATTGCCACCGTGAAATAGTAAAACAATTGGCTTAGATGCAATTTTAGTTATGGTGAACTTGCTCATCTGTTACATTGTAATTCGTTGAGAGATAACACTACGTCGATTTTGTCGTGATTGTCGACCCGGTTGCATAGTTCGCGGACTGCACGTCGATAGCGCATTGGTTCCGAAATTTTATTATTTCTTTATGAAGTGTATGATATTCAGCATTTACTGCCTTGTCTTTCTTTTTTTGCTATTGGTATTATTACAGTTTTTAATAAATCCTTCAGCCATTCTATTCTCATACATTCTACGAACTAACCAATAAAATTTCTCTCTTCTTTGTCTTCCTAGAGTCTTGAGTAGCTTCGAGAGGATATTACCAATCACAACTGCTTTCCTCACCTTCATTTCTTGTAATGTCTACTCTATCTGGCTATCCACTATTCCTGATCCCTGCTCATTCTTGCCTTCATCATTTTCCTCTTCTATGCCCAAGTTCCTTTTCCTATCATTAGCAGGGGCAACCTGAGTACCCAAGGGCCCCGGCTGTGACATGGTGAAAAGGCCCCAACAGACAAACAATTCTACACCCCTCCCACCCCAAAAAAAGTAGAATGAGAGAACACATGTATGTTAGCATTTTTATTGATTTAAACAAAACAGTTCAAATAACAATTTAAAATAACAGTCTTTCCAGATCTTCTGATGTTTGAGTAAGCATATCTACAATTTTATTTATATATATATAGAAAATATATTTTCTGGAGCCTTAAAGATTTCCTCTCAATCTCTTCGCATTGACCTTCCACTTTTTATTTCACTCTCTTCATAACCCTTCTAATGTATACTTTCCTCCATCATTCCTGCCATTACCCAATATTTCTTGACCCCTCTAGTGTGTACTGGACCCATTTTCCCCATCCTTTCTCAACTTTTTGTCCTTATGCATCTTCCCTCATACATATGTTCACTTAATGCCTGATATTATCTCTGATTTACAACTGTACATGTTATTAATGCCATTCCTAAATCTTTGCCCAACCATAATGTAATCTAGTTTGAATCTCCCTACGTCCCCCTGCATGTCAAATTAGACATCGTGGTAGTATTGAAGTTTTTCTTTTAATTATATTTTAGTTTTGTAAAATTGTCTTTCAATGAAAACAAGACGATGGGTATGCAAAATGGGTAGGAAGTATGGAGCTACTCTTTCAGGTATAACTTTCATAAAATTATGCATACTCTTAATTTACACTTTCCTGCATTTTAATTTTTTCTTCTGCTACTCATGGAAGTAAGCAAAAGGGGTTTCATTGTAGTTGAATATTTTGAATCACTGAACTTACTGAATTGCATAGTTTTTGACCTTATGAAATAATCCACTAGTTAGCACTGTATCCTGATGAACATAAGGCCAACAAACCACTTGAGGCACCTACTGTATTTTGTGGTTTCAAACCATGTGAATAACATTCCTGAGTGGTTGTTTCAAATGTCCGATGTTTGGAGGTATTTTGTTGGCCCCTGTAAGGCATTTGGTAAACTTCGTAATATATGTGTGTCTCATTGTGGAAGAAATGCTTGATTGTACACTAAAAAAACCAGAGAATTCCTTTAAAAAGAATCATATGATCCAGTTCTGGGAAATGTAAAATAATCGCGTGTATTGGATTATATGATCCAAATATCAGGTATAGGTTATCGGGAAAATAAGGCTATCAACTCACCCCTAGTAATATTTCACTCATAACCATGCAGTTAACCCTTCAAGACCAGAGGAGATTTAAATGGATTTTAACCCAGTCGCCAGAGGAGATTTAAATGTTTTGATGCTTTATGAAGACCTGTGATAAATGGGTTATATTTTAATAACTAATAGTTCTATAATCCGGGGATTTTTACTGATGGTTACTAAATCGTATTCATTTTATATACAGCTTAAAAACATTAAAAAACTTAATTATTTTGGAGTTAGACACTTATAAATTCGTTCAAATTAAAACAATCATTAGGACCGAATAGAAAACATTCTCGAAAGAAATTATATGCCAGAATTACATTTTTGAAGAATACGGAATAACGTCAACACAGGTACTTCATTATACATGCATAAAAACTACTTATAATGGAATGATTTGATAGATGCAGAAATTCAATGTAAACATCTCCACGGTAGATGTTGGTTTGAGCCATTTCCAAGGCCACCTTAAGAGCAGGGTAGCCGAGCTCGTATAGCGGTCGTCATCTTAAGTAAAATACTGATCAGGATTCGAAATCTTTTGATAGTATTTTTTATAATATTCCCATTCTAAAAGTTACTCGGAACAAAAAATTAGTGTTGAAAATCTTTTGAGTGATAAAAAATACAGTAAAAGTACATCACCTTACAAATTCTGCTTGGTGTGGTAATCCTCAAAGCGATCAATGCATAGTCCGGTGTCACAAGGCTTACACTAGCAAACAGTCTCTTTCCTATTCCCATGTTTGGTACAGGCATCACAGTGTCTTTGAGGTCTGACCTTATTTCCTTTAGGTGGTATTCTTTTTATGAAATGCCTTTCAGTTAGTATTGGAAGCGTATTGTCTGGTTTATGGAGGCATGGCACTTATTGTTGTACAGCAGAAAATGTTCTATTGTTTGTTTACTAATTTGATCTGCATAACAATTAGTTTCCTCTACAATCTTTCCTACAAACTTGTTATCAAAGAAAATTTCAAAAATATCTTCAATGATTTCCAAATTATTTGCTTTGCCCTGAATACTGGTATTACCAATGAAAATTTCTCTTTTTCCTTTCTAATTGGAAATGTCATTCCAAGCATAATACGAAGTTTCGTCCTCTACCTCATCCAAATAACAATATAACAACTTATATAATAAATAAATATACTTTGAAGTGATCGTTTATGTCATTCTCACTGTCACCATCAGAACTCAAAACACTTTCATCACTTCCCTTTCAAAAAGACGTCCTTAGCCTGTTCATCACTCAACTTCTCCAACCTTTTCTCTCCTGCACACACCATAATTGATGGTAGATGAGTAACAACTCTGATAAACACCTACACTCACAAAAATTCCGCAATTTGAAGCGTACAGCTTGCGGAACGAATCACTTATGGAGGAAGTAATATAGAGTGAAAGACTAAAATGTTCGTAAGAACAAAATAACACTCCTAATATATTCCTTCCAGAAAATGACTTAGGTTCGACTGACTCTGACTTTGGTAGGTTTACTGAGCTGCACGTCTTGAAAGAGATCTTGATTCTCTTCTCTACAATTTGCTCTCCCACGCTCCCTTTCCACGCCGACCCTTCGACACCCTAATCTTTCGTCATGAGCGCTTGGGTCTGAATGAGTTCCCCTGTCCCACGGTCATCTCTAAACTATGAAAATGGTGCACATGGCCCCCCCTAGATACTATGCTGGGCTAAACGAAAGAGAATGAAAACATCGTCACTCTCACTGCCCTTATCCATATCGCTTGTTGTCTTTCGAAGCCGAAATGAAGCTCCTCCCAAAGGGGCCTTGGAGAAACCAGGCATCAGCGACAGGATATGTTTACGTTGACAGTAAGGTCATCAAATTTTTATCTATGCGCTGAATATACTCTCCCTTATCCTCCCAAGTGGATGGAAAATTTCTCTCCTTATAATTTCGAGAGTCTGAGATGAAAGTCAATGGCTTATTTTGTGGAAAATCGTAGAATAGATGCATCAAATGAAGACGCAAATATCTTTTCAAAAAATTATCAAAAGCTTTAATAGATATGCTAAAAATAAACAGTATGGTTTATTATATCAGCACGCAAAATATAAATGCGCTATAAAAATGTTCAATTCCTTAACACTAGAACGCCCATAGGGGTCATTTTGACCCAATCGTATTTTTAAATTTATTTTTTGATCTCATTTTTTAAGAGAACAGAATTTCCTCTCGTGACTTTTAATAATTTTAATAGGTGTTCACTTGCATACATTTTTACATTCCAAAAATAATCCATTGAGGAGTTAAGTTATATTTTACCTTGAACGCCCAAATGGGGTCATTTTGACCCAAGCGTTTATTTGCGCGCTTTATCTCTGCTGAAGGTCCTTTTATTTGCATTTTTGTATCATTCTGCTGCGTATGTGTTCACTGCTCTCTCGTCTTATATTTTTCATTCAGTTACTTATCTTCTAAGTTCGTATCAGTTTCCAAAACAGTTTTGTTTCCTTTCCCCATCACGTCCTCACTTTTCGTTTTGCTTGCATGTGGAAGTATTTAGTAATTACTTTGTTGACATCATCATACGCTGTCGATCTCTGCGGGGTGAGGAGAATGCAATTTTGCTTACCACCTTCGCACGGAATTTATCTACTTAGTTGACTCAAAATCTGATTATCTCTTTTCGGATGACGAGTGGAGAATAAAACTCGTTCTCACAATGGAAAAGAAAAACCACTTTGTACATTCCAAACAAAGGTTTTATTGGATTCTACCATGATTTCGACAATATATGTCATTATCAAGATTGATATTGACGAAACCATGGTAGAATTTATAAAACCTTTGCGTGGAATGTACAAAGTGGTTTTTATTTTCCAATCGAGTGGTTCCACAAGGTAAACCCTCGAACTTAGAACTCATTCTCACAGTTGCAGTATGTGAAGTTAGTGTATATGTTGCCCATTGATCATGGCTTCTAGGGACGAATATGCGGTGTGATCGTTATTTTGAAGATAGCTGTAATCAAAAATTTCTCAAAGACCAGCATAATGTTCTGCTGACATTCTTGCGGAGCTGTATAAGATTCAATAAGATGAGTCAGATTGTGGAGAGTGTTCATTTGACAATTCCGACGGCAAGCTGAGATTTGAAACTTGTGAAGAATAAGCATAATCCTCAGAATGTGACGATAAGTACCCGTTTGATGATCTCAGTAGAGACACAAGGAGGGGCGGATCTAAAAGTAAGATCACTATTTGATATAATATTCATTCACTATTTTCAAGGCACTCGGGGTCAAAGCAATAGATACCCTTGGAATAATCAAAGATAGCTATGACAGTGGATGGCCAGCAGAGAATTTCCAGAAGCGTGAAATGATTGCAATCCCGAAGAAGCCAAGGACAGAGAAATGCGAAGAATAGAGTACCTTTAGCCTGGTGTCACACACATCGAAAATACTTACTAAGATTATTAGCAGAAGAATGGAAGGGAAGATCGAAGGGAATCTTTCGGAAAATCAATTCGTATTTATGAAAAACCAAGAAGCTAGGGAGGCAATGCTCAGCTGAAGGATACTGGCCGAGAAAATGATACACGTAAACAAGCTGTTGTATGTGACATTCGTGGACTTGGAAAAGGCCTTTGACAACTTCGAATGGAACAAGATGTTCAAGATACTGGAAGCTATTGGAATGGACTACAAGGATAGAAGAAAAAATGTAGTCTCTACAAGAACCAGGTCACCACAATACAAATAAAAGACGGAAGGAAGATAGAAGACAAAATAAATGAAGTATTCAGAAAAGGATGCAACCTCTCACCAGCGTTATTCAATATATACTTGAAAGAAGCAAAAAGTGACACAGAGGAAATTGGTATCAAGGGCATCAAGGTGAATGACGAAGAAATAAACATACTCTGGTTTGCTGATGACATCGCAGTTGTAGAACAAAGTCGAGAGGACCTACAAGCATCCCTGACCCCTATGGACCAAGTACTTCAAGAATATAGTATGAGCATCAACAAGAATATAATATGAGCATCAACAAGAATATAATATGAGCATCAAGCATGAAAACTAAAATCCTAGTGTGCGGAAGAGAGAAGCTTAGGGCAAATATCACAATTTGAGTGAAATTGGTACAAGTGGAGAAATTCACCTACCTCAGCAGCACTATAACCTGGGATGGAAGGAGCTCAACGGACATCAAGCAAAGAATAACACAAGCTAAGGAAGCTTTTATGAAGAAGAGACAACTACTGTGCTCAAAGAACCTACGGCTGCAAACAAGGAAGCCCTTTACCGTATGGAGCGTGGTACTCTATGTATCAGAGACATGGAAAATCGGGAAAGCAGACCAGCGAAGAATTGAAGCCTTCGAAACATGGTGCTGGAGGAGAATGTTGAAGATTAAATGGACAGATAAAGTGAGGAACGAAGAGGTGTACAGAAGAGCAGATGAAGAAAGGACAATATGGAAAACCCTACGGCATAAAAGAAACAGATGGATTGGATATACCTGGAGGCACAATGAATTAGTTAGAAATATATTAGACGGGAAGATTGAAGGAAAGGCCCCGCGAGGAAGACCAAGGGCAAATAAAGAAGGACGTGAAAGAGGAAACATACCAGAACGTGTGGGAATTAACATTAAATAGGGCATAATGGAGGGCTGCAGTAAACCAATCATGGGATTGAAATACTGATGATGATGAAAACTATTTTCATTAGGCTACTAAATTTTTTTACATTTTTTCTGATGGTATTTCTAATTTTGGTAGGACAAATCATTCATAATTCAACAGTTCAAACTGCAAAAACAATAAATAAATACATTAAAATAAAGTAGATGACGTTTGTTGTTTACTGCGTGTCACCATTTCAGGCAAGAAAAAATGAAATTGAAGAAAATCGAGAAAATGATTTCAACACTCAAAGTTGGTGTTTCAATAAATAGTTATATCGAGAAAAATATTACTATAATGAACTGAAAAAATCGATGAATGTGAAGAATTAGGACATCATTTAACGAAAAAACACTAAAACTGTAAAAATATAAATGCCTTGCGATAAATTAACTTATTAATTATCAGGGGTCAAAATGACCCCATTTGGGCGTTGAATGATGTCGAAAAGTCCGGGCGTCCTAGTGTTAAAAAGCATATCAAAGCATAGCGTGACGCAACCGTGCATAGCACGTAGGACGGCGCCATGGATAGTTTAAAGGGGTTGGTGCACAGCACGTAGGACGGCGTTGAAGGGTTAAAGCATGCTATAGCATGGTGTTCTTGTTGATTTTACCCTTGTTGTCAAAGTAGTTACTTTATGTATTGTTTTTCTCATTTAAATAATTTCATAGAATACATTACACTAGTTTTTACATACATTTGGCAATGCATACCAGACATTAAGACGTATGCAGATGCTGTAATCATGATTGATGGCATGCGATAAACTTTGAAAAATAATGATTTATAATAATATTAATTTTTATTTGTTCTGTGGGATTTATACAAATCATAGAACACGTCATACATAGATGTGATATCATTAGTTATAGTGATGAAGTGGCACTAGCCTATTGGGTCTGTTTCACTATGACTGAAGCAGTGGGGAATGTGTTAAGGGTTGATCAATTACAGCAATGTTCAACCTGTAAATTGGTAAGGGTAGATCTCACCATATACTAAGCCCAAGTGGGTGAATTGCACACATTCAATCAGGGGAACCAATTACGTTCCTTGTGCCATCTGTGGTTCCTCAGAATGATCTTGTCTTAAATTAACACACTTCAGGTTTAGCTGAATTTGCCCACTGGCCTCTCTGTGTTCAATATGAGAATGAGATTTTTATGATAATTATGTCTTTCTTCTTTTTACTTGTGATGTCGTGAAGGGGAGATCTAATATTATTTGATCTTTCCTGATGAGATTCCCACCACCTTTTTAAAAGTATGGTTGGTTTTCTGGTTTAGAGCTGGGAGTGATAGTTTCTTCCCTTTTGTTGCATGGTAAGTTCACTATTGCCGTTTTGCTGTTGATGTTTCATGTACTAAGGAAAACATATCTATAGGCTTACATCACGAATTTTATTGTAATTTTGTTATGATCACTTGTTTCATTTTAATTGCCAAATTTGTAAGTTGCATTTAGTTTTTGAAAAAGGTTTTTTCATACTTTCAAATGCAGTACACTACGATATAGTTTTTGGTGTTTTCTTGGGATATTTTTTCCATGAAGGGCTGTATAAAATGCTGATAATAGAAGCATGGGCCATCTGGTTTTTATGTTATTGGTTCTGGAGAAAGTTGTGGACCTACTGTAGTCTACACAATTGCATCTTGATTATGTCAGATATATTCAATATATAAAATGTCTAAGAATAAAAAAAAAATACATGGTCTAATTACTCTTCCGAATGAAACCAAACTTCTCACTTTATTTGTATGCTAAATTTCAACCCAAAGGGCCCAATGAAGGGCAGCAAGGATAAGGATCCTTTGGATATTTTGTAATTGTAATCAGTATTTAATCTTGCATTGTACTCGAGAAAAAGATCAGCATGTACAACAGTATCACCCTTTGAAATACAGATTTTCCCCATGCTGAGTTTATTTCTTTTTAGAAACAGGAGAAAGATATTTAAATTGAAGATTAATTGAAACTTGATACTTATTTTAAGTTATTCATGAATTATTGATTTAATTAAAGGATTCATTTTTTTCTTCAGGTTTTAAACTTTGCACACCATGAGCTTCCCTCCTGGGTTACGGCCCTTGTGGGAGCTTTGTTTAGGCAGTTGTTTGTGGCGCAGGCAGCTACAGTGGAGTTGGGATCAGTATCAAGCAGGTGGTGGTCTTGCACATAAGAGCAAGGCAGTGGAGCAGGTAACAGGATGAGCAACATCCGCTCTCCAAGAGAACCATGCACAGGTGGCAGCAGCAGCATTGAACTTAGAGATGAGCATGGAGCAAGGATGGTGGCTCACGCAGACGATGAGACCTTCCATCGAAATTCGCCTCGTCCTCCAGTGCCAGGTGCGTCAAAAATTGTTTGATATCCCATTTTTTGTCATGAGTGTGTTAGTAACTTTATGTGAATGCTAAAACATTTCATATTGCAGTACTTATCTTCGTACTAACTCCTGTTATGCAATCATTTAATTGGTGATTAGTTATTTAATTTAATATGTAAGAGTCATAGTGTCACATCACAACAAATTGGTTTTGATATATTCACTCTCTCTGAGTGTAAATTTTATCTATGGGCTGTTGAGGAAATCATTGGATAACCCCATGGTTAGAGATGATCAATTTTTTATGAAAATTTATTAACAAGCATTTTTTTAAAATTAAATTGCTATAATACATGGTATACCTTGCAGTATCACTGACAAAAAAGTGAAGCTGAAAAGGGTAGAAATTTCTCATTTGGTGTAGTATTGTTAAATGGTGACTCAAAGAACTGTGAAAGCATTTTCAGCTGTGTATTCCTCCACTCAATTTTTTTCAAACTTCACATTTATCATATAATGCGTAAGGGGGGCTCCCTTTGTACTCTATTAGGTAAACATATGTATGTTTTAAAAACTATAAGTGAGAATTTTAATGAGCATTTTTCAGAGAGCTAGTGCTTCCATTATCCATTAGAAATCAGTCAATTTTATGAAATGGACTGCTCATAGCTTATAATGCTACTTTAAGTTATGGAAAACAGTTTTCTTGATGACATATCTTACCAGTTAGTTTCTTTGTAAATGTTCCATACAATATTGAAATGAAAGATGTCCATAGTAATAAAGAGATAGAAAATTATGAATTCCACTGATTTTTTTGGATAAATTCCACAAATTAATGAAAATAAATTCCTGAGCTTCATATTTTACCCATAACAATTTATTCCTTCGTTGTAGGTGAAATCCGTTTAGTCCATTACAGTGTGTATGGACATAAGTCTATGGACGGAAGGTAGGATTTGAGATGCCTCCCAAGAGAAAACACAAGGAACCAACTATTAAAGAGAAATTCAGATAATTTGTGAGGAGATCGTGGGGTAAAAACAAAAACGGAAACTGCAAAGCATTATGATATTCTGCTTTTAGTCCTGTCGACATACCTTAAAAATCGTGATGCAATTGAATCACAACTAGACAGAGGACAGGGCAATGGCAGGAATAAGAGGATATATGGAGCGAAATTTGAAGAGTCAGAGAGTGAGTTATTGGAGTGGTTCTTCCAATGCAGATCAAATAATATTCCTCTATCAGGGCCATTGGCGAAATAAAGGCTGTCATGATCGTACTTAAAATGGGCCAAGAATTTAAATGCTCCAACGGGTAGTTTCTGAGTGGCATGGTATTCTGTCTTTGCGCATGAGTGGAGAAGGATAATCAGTTGATGTAGAAGCAGCTGAGAGATAGCGATCAAACGTCAAACAGATTTTTGTGGACTGCGCACCTAAAGATATTTTTAACGTGGATGAAAGTGGAATATTTTACAACCTTTTGCTATGGAGAAAAAAGAAGTATGGAGTGACTAACCGTAGTGCTATGCTGCAATGCTGATGGCAACGAGAATCACAGCCTCTGGTGATTGGAAAATACAACAATCCTAGATGTTTCAAGGGAGTCCAAACAATTCCCTGTGTTTATAGGGCTAACAAAAAAGCTTGGATGACCGCTAAATTATTTCTTGAGTGACTCCCTGATTTCCAGTAGAGGACCTGGCTGGAAATCAGGGGGTCTGAGAAATTCGAAAATATGCAATTAAATCGTAAGAAGGCATTTGCTGCGATTTCAAATGAGGAAATGGTGTTACATGAAAGACAGAGTGCCGATGGAAATCTAGCGAAAGCCTTGGGCGTTGTATGTAAACACATTCACCATCTACACAAAAGTAAACAAACTACTTTGGATTGATTTTTTTAATCAATAAATGACTTTTTCAAATACGTTTACAAGTCATGCTGTAAGTTTTGCAACTAATTTATATCCATGTCTCTCAGTAATAAAAACCCTTTACTTCTCTGTAATATATTTAATGGATTCAGCTTTTCAGTTCACCCCTCAGCAACAAAGGTAACGTCATTATGTCTTAACTACGGGAGGTCAATTATTTTTTGGCATGGTGCATCATTAACTATTAGTTAAAAATACTATGGAGTTACGATGAGCAAAAATTTTAATGTAGGGTTTTTTTTAGAGAATCTCAAATTTGTGCACTATGGTATCTCGCTGGAATTGTTCACCAAAATCATATTTCTTTCGGGCTTGCTGAAATTTTTGGTGGTCTTCACCTGCTACAGGCATGGTGGAGTAATAGTTTCCGGATGGTGTGATGTCCTTTACCCATTTTCCCTGCGTAAGAACTTTTATCGTTGGGTAACCGCTCCTCCCATCTCGCTTCGCGTGCACCCCAGATTCCTTTGTTTGCCCCAAATTGCTGATGAGTTATGTTTCTCACAATCAGCTTTGTTTATGAATTTCCCATCTACTCTTGTCCCATCTACCCTAATGCTCCCCTAGAATGTGAATCACGAGGTAAGGGAGGCAGACGATATGGGGACTACTTTTGGGTGGTGTCTGTCTGACACTGCTTCAGCGATTTTTACTTCGGTTCTATCGAGCTTCTTTGGGAGGGCAAGGGATTCTGGGTTCGTTGCCGACCTTGACGTGATGCTCCACCCCTACCATCGTCTCTCCTCTCCCAAACCCCTCCACTATTGGATGCCACCTGAGAAGATAGGGTGTGGGAAAGAGATGAGTGAAATTTGATGCTTTTGGTTCGCAGTCGTGACTTATTAGGGACTTTGAGCGGGGAAGGAAGATGATACAGCAGTTCATCATTGTAGAAGTCTCTGGGGAAATGTGATGAGAGTAGGCTGGAAAATGTAAAGGTCTACTGCGAAAATTTTGGTGACCTGGAAAATACACCTCATGTGACACATATCTCATGCCCGAAAACATTCCTTTTATTTCCCGCATAATCACGTGTGATAGTGGATACTCAGGGTTGCCAGTGGACTCACTTTTCTCACTTTTTTGGAAAACAATCACTATTCCACACTTTATTTAAAAAACGCTCACTATTCTCACTTTTTGAAATTTTTTATTTGTCTTAAACTCACAAAATGTGCCATTCGAGTTTCCTAGCAATTACAGTAAAACCTCTCGACAACGAACCCCCATACAGCGAAATTTTAAGGAAACCTCCCTATTTCGAAGTCATTGGCCCGGTCCCGGACCCTTCCAATGGACAATGCACGCAAAAAAACCTCCCATAACGAACCTCTCTAATTACGAAAATTCCCTACAACGAAGTCTGATAATAGGCCCATGACATGAAAAGTGCCCCTCTAGAACGAATTATTGAGAACAAATGCAGTATTTTGCATTTGCAGGTAATTTTTTCCATCGATATTTGCGTAATAAGCAGGAAGTAGAACTGCAGAGGAGTGTACTGCGTCTTAACCGTTCTGCTATGAGCTTCGAAGGGGTTCAAATCTGAGACCTACAGAGCGGAGGGCATGAAGGAAACTTGACGCTCTGGCTCAACTCTGATGGTTCCCACCATAAGAAACGTGTAAGGGAAGCCAAAGCTCCGCTCCGCGTGGCTCCGTCAATTGCTCCGCTCTGACCTTTGTGCCACTCCAAGCAGGAGCGCTTGGCAATTTTGCACTCCTCTCTGAACCACCTAGGCGGTTTACAAGTCGAACTGGTTTGACAGAAAATCTGCGAAGCAGCTCTTTTTAAATTAAATTTCGATAATATCCCATTGAGCATCCCTTATCAGGGTGTCCACTGACCGGAAAAACCTGGAAAATCAGGAATTATTCGTGAGTTTTCAATGCAGGGAAATGGTAGTGGATTATTCATGATTTTCTGGTCTGAGTCGGGAATTTAAAAAAATTCTTAATTCAAGACAAAAAATCCTTATTTTAGAAATAGGATCAACAATGATGTCTTAAAGATACATATATATTATTTGATAACTGTACAAGATGTAATGGATTTGACGTTGGTATGAATGAATAAATAAACGACGAAAAAGTAGTTAGGCTCAATGAATCTTCAGCGCTGTATGCATCGGAGACGTCAACTGATGAATGTCATCGAACAGATGCCTTCAGCGTCATGTCAAGTGTCCTTTGTTCTCACTCATTGCGCATATAGAAGGCAACTAGTCGAATATTTTCTAACTAGACTAGGAAACACTGAAGACATCAAGTCATTGAAGTGGAACATCCTGCAAACCATTCAGCGTCTGTGTGTTGCTTGGGATGGAGTAGAGAGAAGCGAGATCTCGAATTGCTTCAGGAGGGCAGGCTTTCCCGGAGAGATGGACGCCCAAGACGACTCACAGCCGGAGGAGAGGGAGGAATGGGGTGAAGTCGCTCAATTATTAAACATTGAAGGGGTATCTTTTGAAGAGTATGCGAGTATTGATAATGATTTTGCTGTATTTGCCGACAATGAGGATCCCGAAATTTTGGCGGAGATGCAGGATGTGAGCGATGAAGAAAGAGGAGCCCAGAAATAGCGTAGTGCGCCCCGGTTGGAAGAAAGTGGTGGACGCAATAGATGTTTTGGAGCGAGTTTTTTTAATGTCAGAAGATTGAGTAGAGAATTTGAAGATTCTGCGGCAGGTTGAGCAAGCAGCCAGCAAAGAAATGAGGAAAGGGATGAGACCGATGACTTAAGAAAACTATTTTAAATAGAATAATTTTGAATTTATATAACTTAAAAACAGCTACCGCTTCGTATTTATAAATAAAAAATTGCTTTAAACCTATGTAATTTTTCAAAATTTGTATTTAACTTCCTGAAATATACTCATTTTCAAGCAATATGGAATGTTTCGGCCGAGGTAAGCCGCACGAGAGCTGACTGTATGTACGACGAGGATGGTAGATAGTCATATATTTATATTTGTGAGGAGGTAAGTGAAGGAGAGATAAATCGAAAACCAGATTAGTTATTACAGGAACTATTGTACTTCTTCTGAGTGTGTGGCTAACCAGTTGGGATATTTGAAGAGCAGCAGACCACTGGGTCACGATATATCAGAAACACATGAGCTTTCGGTTAGGGGTAAGGGAAGCATTGAGGAGTGGAATGGGCGAGGGAGGTCTCCCCGAAGGAACGTGGGAAGGGGAGGGAAGATAACAGCAGCATTGTAGAGAAAGAGGCGAGTATGGGCGTAGTTATTCTTTCTTTTGGAGGGGTTAGTTGGCAATGCACTCCTTCCTCTTACTCATTTCAGTGCGTGCGCTAGGTTAGATTTCTTGCTGCGTCCAACTCAAAACGTCTCCATTCCAAATTGTTAGCATGCAATATTACTGGTACAACTAGAGTTTTCAGAACAGCGATTTTCGCTCGTGTACTTGGTTTAGAAAGAGGTCCTTCTAATGTCGTAAAAGACGCGAAAAGAGTGGGCTCAGGTTCTTTTACGTGTTTTTATTCTCTTAATAGCTAACATAAGACATTTAACTCAAGTGAAACTGCTTTAGTGACTAATTTTTCCAGTTTAATAGTTTTAGCCTGCAAACGGCGCACATTTTAAAATGAGAGATGTTCTGCAAAGGTCTGAAAAAGGACAAACCTGGTTTTAAATTTTCTTCAAGTATGAAGAGGTAATTACTGGATGAACGGCGACACTGGGCGTGGATTCAAATATTACCTGGCGTACTCGAGGATGGTACTGCATTTTGGCACCGAAGAACATGTGTGCCAACAGAATATCGATCGTATCCAGCTTCTATGAAGACATCATCAATGCATTATCATTTGAGATTGCCATTGTGACCTCAGGGCATTGCCGACTGCCACGTTTTTATTCGTGGTAACTAACTCACCCCTACTAACTTCCATTGTTGTTTATCGATATCTAATATATACCGGTCACGAACATAGATATTTACCAGTATTTCAATGGGATTTCAATTTCAATTCCAACAATGCATTTTATTTCGTAAGTCTAAATGGCAATATGTGCTCTTTCAAGCAAAATTGTTGTATAAAACTGCCGAATGATATCGACTTAAATTATAGTACTCCAACAATAATATCGACTAGATACTGAGAAAAATTATGGAGCACTTTAAAAATACATGATCCACAGGCATTAATTTTGGCATTCCTTTAATATCAGAACACAACTAAAGTAAGCAATGAGGCGTAGAGCAGATTGGACGAGAAAAACGACAATTTCATTTAGAAATACGCAGATTGAAAATCACGAGGTGATAGCCACGGTATTTGATGGTAAATAATAACAATTGTTTATCATCACTATAGGAAAGGTGAATAAAGCAAGATTAAGAAATTGACACGACTTGCATCGTAAACATCATGGGACACTTGGATGCCCCTGCAATGACGCGACCTGCATATCACCTCCATACAACGAAACCCCCTACATCGAAGTCATGAATTTTTCGGTCCCAACAAATTCGTTGTATGGAGGTTTTACTGTAGTGACGACAGCAGTATCAAAGACTTTCAGAATGCATGCATTTTCAGTGCCAAGTGAGGTTTCCTTCGCCTCCGAAGCCGCACAGGTGCACTGCAGCAGCCCGGGGACTCGTACAGTAAACTCCCGATTTCCCATGCTAATGACTGATAACGGTGCACAAATAATCGCGAAATGATGATAATCTGCTGTTTGATTCTTTCCGGATTTATTTCTCTACAGTGCACTGCCAAAATAAATAAACTCCCTAAAAATATACCACAAGCAACCACCTCGGGTGGCGGCACGAAGACTGGGGTAAGACATCCGACCAGTCGGTAGGGCCGTAATGAAAGTCACGTTTGGAGGAAAATAACAAATGTTTACTTACCTTTGAGAGCACAGCTGTTGCACTAAATGGATTGGCGATGCACGGATTATCCGCAGCCCGAATAACGTGCATACAGATAATCAGGAGTTTACTGCAGTTTGTAGTAACTGAAGTGCACGGCGTATGCGTAGCTGCCGGCAGGCAGGTTGTGTGTCTTTGCACCTTCTAGTTTATTATTTGGTTAATGTTTTGTTGTCATCTACCTTTCCTGATTCTGAACGTTAAAACTGTATGAGAGACATGTGTTAGACTCACCTAAGTTATATTTTAAGCAAGCGTAAGTGCTTTCGGACAGCAGGATGGAGGTCCTTACCGATGGGGTTTGTTTTCACTGCATGATGTGATGGCCTGCCTATTTCAAACACAATGTAAGACATATGCATGCATCTTATCATAGGTTTGTACACCCGTCCACAATAAAAAGTTACCACCTCAAGAGGCCAAATTTTTCTAAGTCCTGAGTTGAAGGAGGTTTGACAACACTGTCCATTGGCGCAGGGTTTAAATGCCCAGAGCTCTCGCTGCTGTCTCCATATATTGGGGGCACCCTTCCTTCGAGAACAATTCCCTTTTCGCCCTTTCTCAAGTGAACAGCAGACCGCCTTGACCCACGACCACGATATCTGCTAGAAGACGAGTCGCCCGAGACACATAGGTACCCGTGGCCACAGAACGGGAGAAGGGGCATGAGATGAGTTCCAATCACTTTTCACCATATTTCTAGTAGAAACATGATAGAAAATGACACTCGCTTTATAACCTCTTTCGAAAATACCTATCATTTATTCCGAGACCACTTTGGAGTCCTATGACAACTGGACGATTTTCCGAGGGTAATGATTAACGTGCTTAATGGTCGTTGCACTTCCACGGGTATTATAAGACCGTAAAATATGCAATGTTCTGGTTGAAATTTTATGTCCTCTAAACTTAACACTTCAAAACGCCTACATTTATTGATCACTAAGTCACCAATTAACTCAGATTCATCTAACGTTCATGTCGCAGAGCGTAGGTGTGAAGAAAGTCTTAGGAAGGTGTAAATAGAAAGCCTTAGTTTTATTATTCCGTAGTTTTTTTCAATTGATTACTGCTTCAACTGCTCATGTATTACGTCTAAATGAAATTAGATCAGCTGCTAATATGATCTTCAGTATTTTTGTAACTCTTGAACTCCTGGAATTTTATTCAAAAGCCATTAATTTATGATAATCAATAGCTATCGGCTTATGTGGGCCAAGCTTCTTACAAAGGAGAAGTCTCTAAGTTTTTCCAGCCTCATTACATAATTCTCTCTAAAAGAGAGTTGCATAGAATGGCATAATCAGAGAAGCCTTTGAGCCCTTAGCCGATACCCTACTTACGGAAATAATTCCGATACGTTCAGAAGTCGGTCGGTATATTTTTTCACCCTTGGAAACATTCCCGACACGTTTTATGATACCCACAACCACGAACAGTAAGCAGGTGGTGAATATAGAATCAAGCCAGGTCACAACAAAAAAAACTCACCTGGGAAATTAACCACAGATATGTGCTGTTATGCGCGCTATTCCAAGCAAGGTTTGAATTTGGGCAGGCTCTCCATTTCTTGACATTTCCACCTTCCGCTATCTAAATAGTGTATTGGAGAAAAAGGGGTATAGCAGCATTGATGACAGAAGGAAAATTGTATTGGCAAGGTAAGCTTTTAGTCGTTGACAGGGGCGTTAAGCAGGGAAGTAAAGAAAATACTAGTGAAGAGCTTGACGAAGGTGGAAATATACTCAGAGCTTTTAAGATTTGAGTATGTAGAAGGATGGAGAAATTAAAGTGGGTGAAAAGGAGGACAAATGATGAAGTATTAGAAATGGTAGGAGTGGAAAGAATTTTGATTGATGAATAGGGAAGATAAAAAGGGCGAGGGTGAATTGAAATATGTGATTGAGTGAAGGATATTGGTTAAACGGGGTGAGGCGAAGAACGGGTAGCTTGGATAAAATGATGGGAGGTATGAGGGGCTGAAGAGGGACAGTGTGTGGAACCAAAAATAATGATAATAATGATTCTCATCACTGCAATCACATCACATGTTTAATTCCCTTAGAAAATATGAATTGATCCTCACCTAGAAATTCATTGCTCTCTTTTCCATACATCGACTGATGATTCTCAGCACCAACGTAGCAGTATGAGAGATTCAGCAGTTTTTGCATTCCCTTGTTACTCTCATTTTTGTTTTAGATGGCCATACAGTTTTTTCAAATACTCCGACAGTATATTCTCCTTGCATATCCTACAAGCGCCATACATCGACTGATGATTCTCAGCACCAACGTAGCAGTATGAGAGATTCAGCAGTTTTCGCATTCCCTTGTTTCTCTCATTTTCGTTTTAGATGGCCATACAGTTTTTTCGAATACTCCGACAGTATATTCTCCTTGCATATCCTACAAGCGAGCCCATAAAAATCTCCCAGACCTCTCTGCACAGTAGTTCAGTAATTCCAAGTATTCCCTTTAATTACGTTGAATTTGTTCTGGTCACATTGCAGAATTACATGTCCTGTCCTTTTTTTATATTTCAAGTAGCATATACTGCGATATAAATTGCCGAGTATTCCTTCTAAGAAATAACCAGGCGAGTATGCGAGAGTGCGAGGGTTGTGTGTAATTTGAAAGAAATTCTAAATATAACTGCGATAATTTTTCCTAATTTATTACCCAATTAAGCTTGGAACTTAATACTTATATGTCGTAAAGACGTTCAGTACGTCTTAACGTCTTCAGTACGTCTTCAGTACGTCTAACTATTGTTATTGAAATCTGCCTGTAACAGTTGTTGCATTGTTATTTTTACCATTTACTATACAAGCGCATTTTTCGAGCTCTTATCTTGAATATTTTATGATCTCATTATTTCCTACGACGAAATAAAAGCAAAAACGGAGTAATTGAGAATATTTTGGGAACGCTTTTGACTAAGACATATCAACGGTGTTAATGACAACTCTTGGTTCGAGCTGCAATCATATTTGGGTCGTCACTCTCTCAGCAGTCGCGAAGCCTTCGCGATCATCTTCGAGGGAGGCCCTCGGAGCATCAATCGAAAAGAAGGCTGCGTTTCGGGCCTCACTTCTCGCAGCCGATTGTCGCAAGGCACCCTTGCGGTCCACTGCAAAAATCCCTTTCCACCTTTGTCAGTCCTAAGGGAGGAAAAACCCGCCATGCTTTACCTGCTCCTTAAATACCCATTGTGCTTGGGCCCTGAAAGAGACTTGAACCAGTAGGAAGAAGACACGCGGTGTCGTGGATGGAGTGGTGGGTGTCATAAAACGTGTCGGGGATGATTCTTTAGGTGAAAAAATCTTCGCATCCAGACCCATTTCCCGTCTCAGCATTATTTAAAGATAGGGCCACAGCGAAGTGGTCCATGGTCACTTATCGCCCATATCTGGGCGTGTAGTTATAACTTGCCCAAGACATTAAAATATACTGAAATAAATGTGTTAAACCATAATGATAAATCTTGGTGCACCTACATCCATCTCTTTAGTTTGCCTTAGTCTATGCATCTTGTAATGATTCCCTCACTCACCAAGCTGATTCTACATTTTAAATTAATTTGCTCAGAAATCTACGCTGAACTAAAGTTAAGGCTACTACTTTGTATTAACACAGTTATTCCTCAGAAAATCATGTTCACACTCAAGGTATTCTATTCATCATGGGCATCAACCACATAGGAACTACTCATTTCTTACGATACGGCTTAAAAATTTACTTATGACACTGATTATCATTTTATTTAGAAAAATAAATGCAATACCACAAAATCACCAAAACACTTACGTCATTACAACAATGAGAATTTGATTGACACGGCTGTACTTTAATATCAGAGTCTAATAATATCAGAAATATACCTGTCGTCACGCCGAGCACGAATTCGTACGACACCGAAACAAATTTTACAGTTCTTCATGCTAAATCCCAACAAATCCACTTCCTACCATGTTTCGTAAATTAAATCAACATCACAAACATTTATTACACATTATTTGTTATTTTCTAGGCCTTTGTCAGAGGAAAATAGAAAAATATGAGAGCACGTCACGAGCTCATGTGTCTGCTTTACACATTGACGTAGAAAAATTCTAATTTTAACATCACTAACCACTCCAATTAAACAGCGGTGGTATTACGTATGACTCTAACACACAAATTATTGCTCATAAATGCTGAACTCCGCAGAAAACTTCGAGAAAAACAAAGTACACACCACACGAGAGGAGAGCTCACATTTAGCAATTTTTGTACGAATTTCACCATCAATGACACTGCCGAGGTTACTAAGTTCCTTGGTATAACTCACTCAAACCTAATAACTTAAATGCATGATACCTTTTTGTTTGATTCACTGAAATTGAACTTTTTAGTGAGGTATGCTGACTCCGGTGTCCCATGAGAGATCACTTGCACAACTCATGGTGAATACGGTTTAATAAATAAGAGATTGAGTACGCCTTGAATTTCTGACAAAGAATTCACGGGAAACTAACGGAAAATAACTTCACACCCAAAATAATATGCTGGTAGAATATTTAATTAAAGAAAAACTTTGAATATACACCGGAAAACGTTAGTCGATTGTTCATCAAACTGTGCGAGAGAAAACGAAGTAGAGAGCATCCAAAACAATCTGGCAACTCAGTGGCGTGACGTCACTGCCAAGATATAAAATTCAGACTATAATGACAACTCTTGCTTCGAGCTGCATTTACATTTGGGTAGTCACTCTCTCATGAGCCGTAGTCGCGGAAACCTAAGCGACCCATCTTCAAGGGAGTAACTCCGAGCAGCAATCTAAAAGAAGGCTCTTTTCGGGAGGCCTCACTCCTTGGGGCCGACTAATTGTAACAAAGGCACCCATGCGGCCCTCCCTCTCCAATGCAAAAATCTCTCTCCAGGTCATTGAGGAAGGGTCTCACCACAAACCATGGCAAGGGAAGGAGGAGGACCGTGCCTCGGTCTTGCTGGTGCTGCTCAGGGCATTTAAAGGGACAGAGCTGCACTGTTGTCAAATCTCCTTCAACTCGAGACTTTGAAAAATTCTGCCTCCGAGGTGGTAACTTTTTACTGTGGACAGGTGTACATAGGTTCGCTCGATTTAGGACCTCCTTGGTTTATGCACAGATTTCGGTTCCTCTCTTCTTTCAATTGCAGTTTACTTCATTATTCCGCTGACTTGCCGACTTCGTTCCCCGGCATGCCCTCTGTATCTTGTATGCATGCTGGTAGTTATTATGATGTCATGTATAGTCAAACAAAGTTTTATTCGACTGGTCGCCCATGTTTCTTGTCTTGACTTGCTCTTGCCTGCTGCTACTGCTGTGCGGAAAGCAAACAAGGGGTTCGGCTTGAGGAAAGCCAGCCGTTGTCAATACTCTTTCGCACTATCGATGTGTCAATACTATCTTGTACTAAGCACACTGTCGCAAAGTACTGATGTGTCTCGGGATTATTTTCTTTCTGCATCTGTGATGTAGTCTATTATCATTCTAATCGAGTAGATAGTATATGAACCATACTTTTACGTCTCCCTCTAGTGCACATGATGGTGCCGAAGTGCTCTACAAATGAGGCCTGGCTGAAAAGATTAGACTCGCTGGGCTACAAAATTGGTAATTGGGTGTATATCATCAAACAAACTGTAGTCTATTGTCAGGTTTGCGAATGCAACATCGGCATTGAACAGCAGGGGTTGCAGGTGCTCAAACAACATGTCAAAATGGCAAAGCCCAAGATTTTCATCATAGTCAAGCTAAATCCACATCAACTGGTTCTCACCAAAGGGCCCCCTTTACTACCAATTATGTCCACGGACTCTGGGGCAAGCTTGTTAGTAGTCGTGAATACAGTCTTCCCCGCTGTTCCAGTGTTGCAGTTTGCAGGCCAGCACTTATAGGGTGGCACTGCTATGGGCTATGAAGTGTATTCAGGGTTGTTATTCTCCCACTTCTTGAGATGGTGTCGTAGATCTGTTCAGATGTATGTTTAGAGGAGAAAACGTGCCACAGGACATGTCTCTAGGCAGAAAATATGTGACTTATTTGTAGACAGATGCTTTAGGCCCCTGTTTTCATGAGTCAATGTCAGAAGATTGCTGAGTTGCTGCTAGTTTTACGATTTGTTACGATGAAACGGCAAATGAAAAACCTGTGAAGGAGTTGTAAATGTCAGTCAGATTCTTTTCAGAGAAAAAACAGTAGGTTGTGTTTCATCATCTGGAGACATTTGTTTAGCAAAGCTACTGCAGAGATTTCATCTAAACTCAGGGTTTATAGGAACCTGGAAATCCTTGAAAACCTGGAAAAGTCAGGGGAAAATCGCAAAACGGTCAAATTTAAGATTTTATCACCTGAAGATGCCAAGAGATTGAAAACTGCATGTAGGAGAGGAGGGCGGGATGAAGGAGGTAACGACTGACCTCAGGCCAGCTTTGCTGCAGAGACAGCCCAGGGGCCCTATCCTGGTTCTTTTTGGCTATAGCCTGTGTAATTTGGCGAAAAAATAGGTGAACGGTGTGCGCATTCATATTCTCATTTTCATTCGCTAGTGATTTAGCCAGTAAACCAGACAGCTTCATCCCGCTGACAATGAAAAAGTTATTCTTGTTTGTCTGGTGAACATAGAGCAAATTACAGAGATGACAAAGTACAAAGATGTAAGTTCCAGTAGTGTTTCCTTAGTTATAAAATTGTAATTCCTGCCGTAAGTAGAATCTTTTGTTGATTAAATGCCCTCTTCATCAGCGCTATTCTAGTGATTATTTTTTACTTTCTTTGGCCATCGCTGGTTACTCTGTTTCCCCAGTTAAAGTTCTTTTTTAACTCTTGAAACTTTTATTTCCATAGTTTAACATTTGTCCTGGCTTCTAATCTTCTATTGCATACCATTATATTTGTTTTCTTATTATTGATCTTTGGTATTATCTTGCTAATGTCTTTTCCATGTTAACTAGAGTCTTCTTCAAATCTCTTTCTGTTTCATTCATGAATACCTTGGTGTTGGCGAAACACAGCTTTTTAATTTTTTCCCCATTAATATTAATCCGTGAGGCCTTCTCTTTGAATCTTTAATGCTTTTTCTATGGGGCACATTTCTATTTTATTATAGGGCACAGTACACTAGCTTGTCTCACTCCTTTCTTTTTCTTGCCTATGCTGCTGGGTCCAGATTAAATCACAGCCACCCATTTTCATGCAAACTGGATAGTTTTCCAGTCATTCTATGACAATCCAGTTTCCTTTTTATTTTCTCAGCATTGAATTCTATTCAATGTCATCAAAAACTTTCTCCATATCCTCAAATGCTATGAACATTGGTTTGTTCTTCTCCATTCTTTTCTTTATGAGTAGCTCAAGGGTCATAGTTGCTTATCTTATTTTTTTACTTTTCTGGAATGAAAATTCATGTTCATTCAAAAACTCTTTAGTTATTGGTTCTAATCTTCTGTAGTCCTTTATTATCTAGATTATTGTCTAGATCTTTAAGGCATGTGCTGTCAAGCTTATATCCTGATATTTGTCTTTTTTCTCAGACCTATTCCTTTTCTTTTTCAGTTCATGGGTAATGATATTCTTTTATATGTCTATGGGCAATACTTCAGTTCAGCACATGTTGAAGATAGTTTTGTAGAGTTGCTTTACTATTTTCACTCCTGATTTTTTAATTAGCTTGGTGGAAATATCATTGATATGAGGAACCATTATTTATCCACACATTCCTGACAGTTGCATTAAATGCTGATTTCATTAATGAGGCTACCATATCATCCTTTTCATCTTCAGTTTCCTCTTCCATTAAAATTTTTATTGAATGATGGGTGGGGGCATTCTGCACCCCATGATACTTAGACCCTTTTGGATCCATTATGCCAACCCACATTTCACCTACCCTACGCTTGCAGACAGGAGGCAAGAGCACCATGGAAGGGGTGTGGAGGAGGGTCACCTATCCAAACCCTCTCTGGGTCCAACGTTGTTTAACTTCGGTGGGATGAGTCCGACGCTGTTTAACTTTGGTGATCTGATAGGGACCAGGGTTTCAACATGGCTAGTCCCTTGCCCATTTCTTTCTTTAACTTTGCACTTAGATACTTCCATCACATAATTACTCCAAAAATTCCTTCAATCCCTTCTTCTTCATGTTCAATTAAAAGTTATCTATTCTTGACCCATATGATATTATATCTCGAGTCTCATTCCTTGAAGTTATTCCTCACTATCACATAGGCGGCTTCCACTTTTCCACATGTGTAGCTGTCCTGTTCATCTTCGCATAAATCCTTCTTCTGCATTTCTCTTGCTTTTACTTCTCTATTCTATTAGCTCCATTTCTTCTTCCTTGACCCAACTACTTTTTCACTCTTTTTCTTTTCTCAAGAGCTTTGTTCATGTCTTCCTTTATCCCATTTTTTATATTTTTCCCATCTCTCTTCCTCTCGAGTCCATAGTTGCATACCCTCGCATATTGTCTCAGTTAAGATCACATGGTGAAAATGTCTTGACCAGTGGAAACATAAAAATCACGGGCTTCTTCCCAAAAGTGAGTTCCCCAGATTATGGAAATATGCCTTTCAATCAATTGGATCTTCCTTGTCTGGCAATGTTTGTGCAGGGGTTAGAACTGCAGCAATTTTTCCATTCCATATAGGTCGAGTTACTAACAAAGTCCCTTGTTTAATTAAATCTGGAGGAAAATTCGGCCAATTACGATGGAAGCATTGCATGGTCAGATGCATTTCTGCAATGCAATTTCTGCATCATTCCGCCTTAACCTTTTAACCTGTGGGTTAAAAATCTAGGGGTAAAAAACTTACAAGCTCAGCCAGGGAAAATTGTGAGTGCTGAATGTTTTGAATGAATCATTTGTTGAGGAAGTAGGAGATGTTTCTTCAGAGAAAAATTCATCTGTTGATGAGACTTACAATTTAGCATCACAGAATAATAATGCTACTGATGAAAGTAATTTTGAAATTCCTGGCTCTTTCCCTGAAAATTCATTCATTTTATTAATGTTCAAATCTAATATTATTTCTAAATAATAATTAATACTCTTATTAATATAAATATTATTAATATTATTATTGTATTTCCATCAACAGTTTTTTTCTAAACTTTGACATTCTATTGTCTCTTGTCGGTCTGATGTAAAGGTTAAAATAAAAGAAATATTAACAACTCAACAAATTATTTTGGTGTTTAACAATAAATTTCAATCACCTTCACCATTTAATATCCAGAATGGCAGTGTAAAGTAACTAAATGGTAGGTACATTCATCAATGCAATGCTCATAATATTTTTCATTTTTTTTTCAATTTCAATGGTTGCCTATAAAAATGAAAAACCAAAAGCATCTACCAGTCTTTTAATATAACATGAATATTATTTTTTATATGAGAACATATTTAAATAAATATATGCTCTACTATTGTAACGAAAGGCATCACAACCTGAACGAATACGTAAATATTTTGCACGTGTCTGAACTCGTGCCACTCCATGAAGTATGTTCGAATGGTGTTATTGAATATTTTTCGTAGTTTAAAATAAAGCGACATCAGTTATTTTCTTTTCACAATCTTTTTGTAGGTTATTAGATTTTCAGTTTTGATTTTCATGCATATCAGCAAATACTTGTGGGCATAAAATGATGGTTATTTATGAAAAAAATGTCTGAACTCGCCCCAGCTTACGGTATTATGCCTACTCAAGCATTACTATTCAAGGAAACAGTGCGTATGATCCTGCATCTTTCAGTCTAAAAGTCTCCTTTTTTAGGCGTCTTAAGGGGCCGTGATACATGATTATTTTTTCGCTTTCGAGTGCTGAGATGATGGAGATAGTTTTTCCGTCGACCGGTAGAGTTACCAGAGTCGGCGCCTACCCAACCAGCCATATTTTTGTTCAGTGTTTCTTCTACGCTTTAATTCTTTGCGCAGAGGTGATGAGGCAATAACGACCCTTCCGCCCCTCCGTCCGCGGAGTTTTCGTACCATAGCTGACCACTAGACGCAATGTTGCCATTTCAACACACGATTGGACCAAACTGTTTGGCAGACTCCACATTATACCATGTGGCAACGTGGAATTCGCGGAAATGCGCTCGCTACGATTTTCTAAGAACCGAGCCGGTCTGGCTAGCCTGACCCTAGTGGGGTTCGTAGCTGCAGGAGAACGTGTTCGCGGTCCAAGTCATGAATGGACTTCATTTTTCGGGGTAGCCGCGTTGATTGGTTGTTGTGACAACAGTTTAGCCGTAAGAATTGCAACAAATAGGAGGTGGTCTCAGCTGGTAGCTTGGCTTGCACGTGTTTATGTCTAAATGTGGTAATTTGAAAGTAATATACGTTTGTGCCTACTACAGACCACCCCATTCCGATGTACACTCAGTATTAGAACTCGAGAAACAGATCAGGCACATTAATTCTCATACCAACGAACGACAGATTATTGAAAGGTGGAGATTTCAATACAACATCGATAGATTGGAAAACATGTAGTCATTAGTCTGGGGGGTAGGGACAAAGAAATCTGCTCGTCATTTTTTAACCTGTTCGCATAATACGCAGTATATCAAATAGTAAATTTGCATAATAGAAGGGAGAATGTTCTCGATTTACTTGTCTCAAACATCCATGAAAAAGTCATTAATGTTAAAAATGTCGATGGAATAAGTGACCACAAGGTAGTACACGTTAAATTATCCCTCAATACTGACAAAAATGTAAAATTAAAAAGAAAGATTTGCCTTTTAAGTAAAGCAGATTTTAACGGATTTAGGCGTGACTTACAGACTTCTTTTGAAAAATTCTAAACATCAGAAAAAATAGTGATACAGACATGGAAAGAGTTCCTCCAAATTACACGGTGAGTGAGTATAAGAGTGAGAATAGGGAACCAAGGTGGTCCAACGCGGAGGTTGTAAAAATGTTTAAAACGACAACGAGTTATCCACGCGAAACTAAGAAAAATGTAGCTAATAGCGATCTAAAAAATTATCGAACGTTACATATAAAGCAGCCGCAAAAACAGCCCTTAGAAAAGCGTAAAGTGATTTCAAGAGAAAAGTACTTGGAGAACAACTAGAGGGGAATCCGAAAGCATTTTGATCATATGTTAGGGAAGTACAGTGAACTAAAATTTCAACTGTTAATTCCTTGAAAGGGTATAGGGGCGAAATAATTAGATAAGGCTAATTTGTTGAATTATTTTTCCAGAGCGTTTTTAATCAATCTAAGCGTAGTTTGCTCGAAACCATACCAGACCGATTTCAGCAAATAATGCCCCCGATCGATAAATGTATCTTATAGCGGAATCGTATCCTTACTAAAATACGATAGCCCGAACAAGTCCTCAGGTCCTGATGAAATTCCTGCTCGTGTGTATAAAGAAATAGCTCTCGAAATGGCACCGTATCTTAAAGTAATATTTAACAAATCCCTCGAAGAACACGCGGTTCCCAAAGACTGGAAGATAGCAAACGTGATCCCAATTTTTAGAAGTGGCGATAGGGAACATCCATCGAATTATAAACCAATATCAATAACGTCACTGTCGTTCAAAATTATACAGCATATAATAGTTACATCAATAAGGGGACACCTCGATAGCCAGGATTTATTGATAACAAATAAGCATGGGTCCAGAAAGGGACGGTCCTGCGAAAATCAATTAGGTCTTTTTGTTCATGATATTTTAGTTTCGGAGAAGGTAACGTACAGGTAGACGCAGCGTTTTTAAATTTAGAAAAGGTTTGATAAGGTAATGTAATTTACTCGCGAAGTTAGCATCATACGGGAGACAGTAATATGGTAGGCTGGATAGGAGATTTCCTACATGAACGCGTTCAAAGGGTGGTATTAGATGGTGTCACCTCAGGCGAAGTAAAAGTTACATCGGGTGTTCCCCAGCGTGATAGGCCCAATTTCATTTCCTCTCTCCGTAAATGACTTGAATACAGTAGCTAAAAATAGCAAGCTCCGTCTTTTTGCCGATGATGCAGCAGTCATCATTGGTCATCATTCCTCAGATCGGTTTGACGCAGCTCTCCACTGAGTCCTGTCGGCTAATCTCTTCATATTTACGTATTTCTTCTGATGCAGTAGTGTATAAGGAAATAAGAAATTAAGAGGATAGTCATTCTTTAGCTAAGGATTTATATGCGATTGATGATTGGTGCGATAGTTGGCAGCTAGAATTAAATTTGAAGATATGCGCGATAAAGAACTTTGGGAAAAATAACTTTCCCCAGAAAAATTATTGCATCAAAGAAAAGAAAATATCTAACGTAGAATTTATTAAATACTTAGGCGTCACCAACATTGAAGACATGCTGTGGGGGAAACACATCAGGGAAATAACTAGTGTAGCAAACCATATATCAGGATTCGTAAAAAGAGTTCTAGGCAAATGCGATGAGAGAGTACTAGAAGCTATTTTACACTTGTCAGGCCTCATTTAGAATATGCCGCTAGTATATGGGATCCGTACGAGGAAGGTATGATAAAAGAATTAGAGCGTGTGCAAAGAAGATCCACTAGATTTGTTAAAGGCCGCTATGAGAATTGTAGAAGTGTTACGAGTTTAATAGAAGAACTAGGCTGGGAATTACTATCAAAACGCAGGTTGAAATTTAGGTTAAACCTTTTCAGTAAATTGGAAACCGATTTGTCGAATATTTTAAGTCGATAATTCTTCTTCCCGTTACTCCGCCGGATAGGTATGCCTTCGTTTTTCCCTTCTTCGGCAATTGCCATATCGTCAAATGAATCATGCAAAGTTTCGTCAGCTACTGAATCGTCAATATTGGACGGGATTTCTTCAATAGCGCAAGAAGTTCCTCCTACGTGCGACTCTGTTCCCATTATTTTGAGACGCCTGTTTCGGATAATAGAAATTTGCATACTTACACATGAATATATCACTACATTAAGATAGTGTTTTCACAAAAAATGACAATATTTACCTTTTTTCTTCCCTCCGCTTGGCCAAAAATTCACCCTTTCTTTTTTTCCTCGCCATCGAAAATGTCAAGCGACTGCCTACTTTAATTTTCCGTTATCGGTACGCTTCCGATGACATTTTGAGACTTGACTATTAGTCAGTTTGACTATTACTAGACACCCCGAGAGCGACAACCAAACAGAGACTCAAGAAACAACCCGTCAGTAAACCAGACACTCCGTCTCACTCGCCTCTGCTTCCCGCCCGCCTGCACTTTCCCTTCCCCCAGCTCCAACACCTCAAGGATACCGTTTTAGGATATAGGGTAGAGGGACCGTGCCGCTTTTTGAGTAGCGCAGTAGGCGGAGAATGTGTGAACTGTTTAGTGATTTGCACGACGCTCGAGGCGTATCCCTGGGCTGGAGTTGGCGAAAAACATAAATTACTTTCAGAATATCTCAACAGCGTGTCTTTTAATAAAAATCAATAATTTTCAAGGATCCAACAGACTAAGCTTGAATCTTGTACTCTATAATAACGAAAGTTAAAAAAATAGCCCCTCTGTCTCCCAATATTTGCAACAAAAAGGTCTATTTTTACATCGATATATATTTTTAACAAGGCTTATTACGTAAAATCTAGGATTATAGAGTAATAGTTTGATACTTTCTCTTTTAATTACTGAAAACCGCATTCCGATATCTGGCTTCCTGTTGGAGCAATCTTCCTTGAAAAATAGGTCTGAAAAACAGCTATATCCCAGGGCCCCTTAATTTCCCTGATTTCTAGTACATCAGGGTTCATTTCTTGCATTTTGACTTTCTGGTTCTTCAATCTTCTACGTATCAGAATGGATCTTACATTTCATGTTCCCACCTTAAAGTATCACATTTGACTGATGTATTATATCCAGGAGATCTTATTAGGAGACTATTTCACCTCTGGAATATATTACTCTAGTGGTTTTCATTGCGTCTTTGATAAAGAGAAAATGAATTAGTTGTGACATCTTTGGATAATAATGTGGTAATATCTGTCCCCTTTCCTTCCATTTAGCAGTACTCATTGGTAATTGTTACCTTTCCTGTAGTGAAATAAGCATTTCAGGACTGACCACTCTGTTCTCTGCATTCCCTCATGTAAATAATTCTTTCTGCTTTCCTCTGGTTTCGGGGATATGTAATTATGTGCTGCCTTCCAATGCCAGATCTGATGCATAGTCCTGATATGGTACATGTCGAAACCTTGTTGGTGGTGCCCTTTATGAACTGAGTGCTAAAATAGATAGGTGAACACTAGGATTGTAGATTAAGTAAAAAAGAGAAATTATGGCTTAAAAATAAAAATATGTATGTCTAGTTTATTTAGGTTGAGACGTATAAATTACTTTAGGAAAATTGCTGCCCCAAAATAACAGCTTGAGAGCAGCAACAAAAGTACTCATTCTTTCCAACAAAATGGAAGACCTGCTTCAGAAGTTAAGAAGCACATACAACCTACTCTCAAGCCAAACACCCTCTTAATGCCACTCCCAGTGCCCCAGAGAGTCATTTCTGCCATGAGCTGTGGAGTCACTATCTCTCAAATCCTGTCAATAAGGCAACTTTTTCCACTAAAGTACTGAAATATTCCAGGAAGTGTTGAGTACATGGGCTTTAGGAGTAGGAAGATTTTGCTTTATTGGATTCAATGGGCTCATCTCAGGGAACTGCAAAACTGGACAATGATGAGGCCTTGGTAGTCAATGAACTCCTCTGCCCAGCTCTACACAACTCAGGTGGTGACTGATGAGGAAAAGGCATGGTTGAAATGAACTGATGAAAGGTGCTGACAAGCAAGACTGTAACAATGGGTCATAGGAAAAATTAATGTTTAATTAGCTCACCATTGTTAGTATAGCCATTGCATAGGCCTGGGCTAAGTCCAGGTGTTGGCAGTCAATAGAGGGATGACATAAGAAAGAAAGGTAACTCAGTCTTCTTGTACCACCTCACTGAGGAGCATATGCTTCAAGGGTGGGTGTGGATATTTTTGCTTGGCAACTACCTGGTGATTTTTCACCCCGCCATACTCTAGCAGTGGCTCACAGTATTACATACGTACATGTACCCTTTAAAATATCTAGCATGAGTGGCCTTACCTGGAGTGACGTACTCCTGGCATTCCAGCTCTAGGTGACACAGGAACACATGAGCTCATCCTACCAGGTGTGTTCTGTGAGAAGGGCACCATGATGGTTAATTCATCAGCTAATTATCACAGCATATTGACATTTATTCTGTTGATTCTCACCAGTGAATTCTTCCCTTTGCATGTTCCCCTTCCCTTCTTGCATTACTTTTTCAAATGAATGAATATTGATGAAAATTATGTAAGATTGGACTAAGTTTATCCTGATGCCCTTTTTTTTCAATTTTTCATAATTACAGTGGAACCACCAGTGGTAGTATGAGTACGGTCCATTGCAAGACCCCTGGTATTACGAGAGATTGCAGGGGCCCCGTCAATTGACCCTATGATTGCCATGTAAAAAAATACGGTTTTTATGAGACCCTTTTGGTGTTGGCCCCCACCATTGCGAGAGTTTCCGTCACCGGCAAACAAACACCAAAAGGGGCCAACATCTGCCATAGCTTGCGATCTGTTAGCAATGCAATTCACATGAAGTGTTATGTATCAATCGCACGTTATTAATAACCATCCGATTAATTTATTGTTAATATTGTTGGAAATACTGCAGCATTAGCAGTTACGAATATGTATTTGATCTTCATTTGTTTCCCGGGCGGTCAAGAGCACAGTCGCACGTCTGTGAGTTGAAAGTATTTTCAAGGTAGACACTGTGTCCCAAAATGGCAAAACACTTCAGTGTCAGAAGGGAAAAATGGCTAGCTACTCAATTGTCTCTCCTAAATTTGTTCTCGTATTTTCTTTCACTCTATATTTATCAATGTTGAACATTTTCGTGAGTTGATTTTATAATTTACGAGATTATTGAAGTTAGCAAATTATTATTTGTTACCTATACTTGTAACTACTTGATGTAATGTGATGAACGCAGTGCCAAAGGAGTAGCGCTCTTAGTTCATTGATTTACAATATGTGTATATTCCTTTCTATGTGTTGCTGCCATTATTGAGCAATTATATGAATAACACATTTGTTTGTATAGGAGGGCTCTTCATTAGACCCATTTTTTCAGTCCTTTATATCATATTACCATTGCGCATATTCACCCGACAAAATTACTGTAAGAGTAGCTTGGTCTGTTGTGCATTTGGGAAAATGGTCTGCAATTCAAGGCTTTTTGCATATTTTGGAGCTGGTATGGTGCTTTTTGATCTAATGGTTAGTTGGTAAATTAAGTAGGGATATGCATAACTGCAAAAACATTCCCCATCTTTCGGGATTTGTGCTCAGACGATCCAGATGGAAATACTTCCACCACCACACCAACCCGATTCCTACAAAATTGTTGACAATAGGTTTCATGGCTATTATTTACACCATCCTCCGTAAGATGATACTTCACTATTGAGAGGGTTTTCTGGGGCACCTCGAGGTCTCGTTTTAAAGAGGTTGCACTGTATTAATTTTTTAGCACTTAGTGTTCATTTCTAGGATGAAAGCTTTTGAATGGTTATAGTTGTAAAACATGTTTTGTCCATTTGTCTTTTAGCTGTTCTAAATGCTTCCTATATATGATATGATGATGATGTGGTTTTATTTTTTCATGCCTTATTAATTTAAGGATCTCAAGGATCTAATTGGTGCATTAAACTTTCCATGTCCCAGGCTTTCTTAGTAATGCAGCCCCAATTGTGGTTATGAAAGAATGATTGTCTTGAAAACATTCTTCACTCTGGTTTCATGATAGAAATTGACATGACAGTTATTTTTTATTTTCTTCCCAGAATGTTTACACTACCATCCAGGCTTGCCTTCTGTTAGCTCAAACCCACAAATCCAAAGGAAAAAGTGAAGACTTAGTAGAAGAGCTCAATTATTCAGAAATGTATTCAAGAAAATATTATTTATAGGAAAATTATTATATTACTCTTCCCAGAGATTAATTTCTACAAATTTTATTGGGTCATATCCCGTTAATGGGTAATGATCCCTAAGGGTTATTATAGTTACTATTATTACCAGTCATGTTGTAGTCATTCCTTAGTTTTTTATTATGACTTATCAGTAATTTTAAAGTTTTTTTCTTGCCACTTGAATAGTTCTAGTTGTGTCTGTACCATCCCTGTAGGAATCAATTAATGTTTATTGCTAAATATTATTATTTTTCCTGTCACATTGCTTTAATTTATAATTCCAAATGGTAATATTTTTCTGTTTACAGCAAGATTAAAAAGTATTGTTGATTTAGTGATGTATTTGTTTCATCCAAATGGCTTTCAAGAAATTGTAATCATTAATTTTTTTAAATTATTTTTTTTCTCCGCTCATGAAGAATTTCATTAATATTTCAGGCGAAGAAAATGAATCAAGGTGCTTGGGGATGGAATCAATTGAAATTGGAGAGGGATATGAATCTCCAACATCCAAAGATTGGACTTCCAAGCATTGCAAGTCAAGTCATGGATTGGCCATTGGCTCCCCTTGCCATACCCCTTGCCACCGAGCATCTTCCTCTTCCCCATTTATGCCCACCCATCGCTTGGCAGCTGCTGTCACTGACTCCTCTACTGCTCATCATGATGGTATACATTATTTTATAAATGTATTTTCAGTTATTTAATTGTCCTTGTATGCATAATTTGTTCATGCATATTTTGGTTTGAATTGATAAGGTTAAATTGTTTTAAATATTGAATTATTATTATTGAGGTAATTTAATTTATTTTTAGTCTCTACTTGATAGGATAGCATAATATTTTTCCCTGATCCCCCTTTGAACTTGGTAAATTAATTTTTTGAAAAAAAAATTCAAGGAATGGAAGCTAGCTGCATAAAATCTTAACGGAGTTACCCACTGATATGCGTACAATGGCAGAATATTTTTTCTATGTATAGCACTGCTCAATATGGCTAGGGAACTAGCTAGTAAGTTGAATGGCCTGGAAAAATTCAGAGAACCTTACTCTAAAAAATATTAGAAATAATCTATTTTTTAATTTACCTTTTGTTTTTATGTCAACATTAAATTAAAATGCCCTCGGACCATCATGTTTGTTTTAAATTAGTTTTTAATTTGAAAGTTCCACTTGAATCTGGTTGAATACTTGATTAACATTAAAATAAATTTTCATGTAATCATGATCTACCCACATAAAACAGACTTTATGTTTGTCTTGTATATGAATATTGAAGTGGGAGTATTATATCCAAGTCCAAAAATAAATATTGGCATCACATCCTAATAGTTAATATTCTTTGCCAATAATTATATATCCTTCGAGAATGACTTTTATCTGTAAAATTTGATGAAAGATAATTTCCCACTTGTATTACAGAGACATCTCAGGCATTGGATCCTGAGAACAGTGGGCCCAGGTCGGCCTCGTCCTCCTCAAATTCTTTGCCTGACTCAAGTGGGACACCGCCTTACTTACGATGGGCTCGAAATCTTCGCTCCTTACTTGAAGATCCTGATGGAGTTGAGCTCTTTCGTAGGTATTTGGAAGGTGAGCGGTGTGCAGACACGCTCAGCTTCTGGTTTGCCTGTGAAGGCCTTAAGAAGCAGCCAAATGATGACCCAGGTCGCTTAGCACAATTAATTAAAGTAAGTATCTCTAGTGTGATGTCTGGTATGCTTAGCTGTTTAGTTTTAATCAGCTAAGTATGTGATATTTATTCCCTGTGTGAACTCATGAAAGTCCTTGTTGTCGAGGAAACTACCTTTGTGATATGATGCATAATGCTAGCTCTACACGCTAGGATGAGCGGCCCGGATCAGCAGACATAACGGCTGATCCCACCGTGTAGAGGCGCCACAATTGTTCAGCCAAGGGGTCAGCAAGCTCGGGATTTCAGCTTAAGTAATATGCTTTGTTTTTGTTTGGATTAAACAACTCGTGTGGCGCGAAAATGTGGTTGCTATTTAAAACTTGGATAAATAAGATTCTTAATCCAATGGAAGGAAACGGGGAAAGAGTTCCGGAAAGTACCGGGGAAAGAGTTCCGGAAAGTACCGAAGGTAATAGAAAGTGATAATATACCAGTAGAATTATCTCATTCTCTCAATAATTTTCTATGCCAGTCATGTTGATTGTTTACAATGTCATTTGTAAACTTCGGCACCAGATGGCGAAGCGTCGATTTAAGTGCTTCGTGTAGAAAGGAAGGTGGCTCAATGTTCAGGCTGAGCCAAATACGCAGAGTGCAGGCAGACGTGTAGAAGAGGCATAAGACAAGATCTTACAAGCTCTGTGGAATGTTTTCCATCTTTTTGTCTCTGTAAGAACTTAGGGCCTTAAAGATCATTAAGATATTTACAATGGGGTTGTTTACCATATTTTTTTATTGCCGAATCTGATAGAGTTTGTAAAATAAAAAGACCCGTATTTTTCCATTTTTTGATCTGTCAATTACTTCTCAAGTTATAAGCAGCGAAAAACTGATGTATTTATCCCTTTCGGAGAAGTGGGCGTGGTGCAACTTCTGACGCATAAGGACTTCGTCCAATCACAACTGAGCCCGCAAAGCTACTCTGCCTTATCGCAATGGGGGGGACACAGCTGACTCTGCCAATTGGACAGTTGTGACAGCATCTGTACGAGCAGACCTTCCGAGAACCCCCCTCCACTCCCTTCGCTTCCACGAAAAGCAGTCAAGGACGGGAGGAAAGTGACGCCAATGTTATCACAGCAGCTTTTTCAGTGGGCGTCACCTTTTGCTTATTTTAATTTTTGATTTATGAGTGAATGGTTGTGGTTAGAAGATTAATTTTTTGACTAAAATTCTTTATTCATTTCCATCTAACGATTTGGTGTACAAAATTGCGATTTCGGTTCCGAGTAAATGCCCCCATTTTATATTATCTAGTCATGAACTAGCTACATCATCCCTCATTTGAATTTTCTCGGTTTAAAAAATGCCGGTAACTATGTAAATCAACATCAGTTGATTGAAAATGATTCTTAATTGATTTGATTGTGTTATAATGGGTAAATTAAGATTTTGAGGATATATTAGAGCATTGATATCATATAGATAATGATATTAGAGCAGTCAAGCTGTAAGCATTTACCCCAAAGTAATGTATTTTTCCATACTTTTTAGTATATACTGTAAAACCCCATATTTGCATTGTCAGAATCTGCAATTTACATTTTTATTGGGTCCCATCCAATTTCTTATAACTCCCACACATGTAGAATCCTGTATTAACATAATTTCATTTTTCATTTTCCAGCTGTTTGCGTTAGATGCAGGTTAGAATGCAATAGATTTAAAAAAAACAAGCCTCTCTTCTATTGCATTTAGTCATACATACCAGTGTATGCGAAACACTTTTTACATCATTTCATGCATATATATACTTCAAAAACTTGAGAGAAAGTAGTAATGTGCTCTGTTTTATGGATTGTACATAGCAGGACAGTACACAGTGCCACTAGTGATGGAAAGATGAAATACAGTAAAACCCCTTATTTACGCTTTTCTAGGGACTGTTAGAAAAAAGTGTAAATTGTGGGAAAGTGCATAAAGCAAGAAAAGGACAATTTTCAGTATGCATACCTTAAAAATAAAAGTAAAAATATAAAAAAGAAACACTGATAAACTGAATTAGAGCAATATTATTAATTATTAAAGTATTGAACTGTCCTGATTTAATTTTGTACGATATATTTCTACCAATGTTTCAACCAACCCAACCAACCTCTGGAGGTTGTCAAATCCATATTTGCCAAACTTATACATTATTCAGTGCTTTTTCTCTTATGACGATGCCATTCACGGCAATATTTGACGATCTAGAACTTGGAAACCTCTTTTTAAGTTGGTATTCCTTCATACCATGATTTCTTGAAATTTTCTCTTTTTTGACTGGTGTCTACACTAGCTGGCATGTTTATGAATCACATCGAGATTTTACATAATTGCATCCATTGTAGAGACCGGTAATCTTAGATTTTCGCTATATTAGTGCGAGTTGCATCATGAGAATCTACAATTTTTATTTACGTCTTAGTGGAATATATTCTAGTTATTGTGAAGATTTCCGCGGTGATTAGAAAATGACTCGAGGGTTTCCTCTTTTTTCCACGTTCATTCATCTCACTGCACAATAGCTTCGCCGGCATTCCAGACAGCATCTTTAGGTCCAAAGTATAGGAAATATATAGAATGAAGATATAGGAAATTTGATGGGATGCGATCATCGGAAATGAAGATGGTGTCTAGATGGCCGATGAAACTGTTGTCCAGAGGGTTGAACCAACGTGGAAGAAACCCGAAAACCCTCAAGTTATCTTGAAATATTGTAATTCACATCCATTTCCCATTTCCAATTAAAATAAATTTACCTTCCGGAGTACCTAATTAAGGATAACATAAGCAACACATGAGAATATTGAGCTACCTCGCTGGTTGGCCAGCACAAGCAGTTATCCAACGGCAAAAAAATTAGCAACAAAATAATTTTATTAAATTATTTAATTCTGTTTTCACGCAGTAAAACTAGTTTCAATGTCTTGTAGTAACGTGTAGTAAAACTGTTGAATTAATGTAGCGTGATGGTCAGACGAATGTTCCCATGTTACCGTCCACCAGTTCAGTTCATGTATTTTTAATATTTCATAATGTCTGGGCAAAAATTCATTTTCATTCTTCACAATATGAACTTCGGTACAGCTTAAATACACTCCCGCAAGTTCAAATTATACCGTAAAATGAGAACATTACTGCTCTCTCTCTCTTGTTTTTTAAAGTGTATGTGCATGAAACTTCGGTACAGCTTAAATATACTCCCGCAAATGTTCCTAAACTATAAATTGCATCCTATACGCATTTATTTCATAGTGGGAATCTTTTCCCGGCAAAAGGATAGCGAGTGTCTATCGCGATCAAAACTCGCCATTGCTGCATAAGTGATTATGCAAGAAATATCTTCAACCACCGAAACATGCCGTATTTCAGTGAACCTTCAGGCCAATTTTCCCAACTGATGGACGTACTGGTTAACATTGTAAAACTCGACAAAGCTGATATTATCGTCATGACATATTCACAACATTATCCAAAAACTTCCACAGTATACCTTATATTTTAATTCCCATTAGTTACGCTGTTACTGTTTACCTTCGTCAAATACCACGGAAACAAAATAAAAACTGTAAATACGAACGACTATGAGAATTAGGTGGGATTTATCAACACCTTCGGATATAACGAGCGCTCCATTTAGTGAGTGATTTCCGAGGGATTATGAGCACTTGTTATACCGGGATTCCACTGTATCTACTTCCTTTTGATAACTTTCCCTCTACACTTGCACCATGTACAGTAAAACCCCTTATTTGTGCTTTTCTAGGGACCTCTAAAAAAAAAGTGTAAATTGTGGGAAAATACAAATAGCTGGAAAAGAACAATTTTCAGTCTCACATGCATACTTTAACAATATAAAGTAAATATATAAATAAGAAACACCAAAAACGTAATTGGAGCAATATTATTAATTATTTCTTAAAGTATAGAGCTGTCCTATTTTTTTTGTATGATATATCAATTTCTACCAATGTTTCAACCAACCATTGGACGTCTTCAAATCCATTATTCTAAAACTTATGCATTGTGCAATACATTTTCTGTTATGATGAAGTCATTCACGGCGATATTTGATGATCTATAAGTTAAAAACCAGTTTTTAAGTTGTTATTCCTTCATGTGATGATTTCTTGTCATTTTTTTTCAACAGATGACTGCATTAGCTAGCATGTTTCTGAATTACATCGTGATTTTTCATAATTGTATCCATTGTAGAGACCGGTCATCTTAGATGTTTCTCCATAACACTGCAAGTTGCATCATGAGAATCCACAATTTTTATTTACGCCTAAATTGAAAATATTCTAGTTGCTGAGAAGGCTTCCGAGGTGATTAGAAGATTACTCGAGGGTTTCCGTTTTTTCCTCGTTTGTTCATCTTACTGCACAACAGTTTTGCAAATATTCCAGGTGGCATCTTCAGGTCCGAAGTATAGGAAATATACAGTACAAAGATATGGGAAATATATAGAATGAAGATATGGGAAATATATAGAACGAAGATATAGGAAATTTGATGGGAAGCGATCTTCAGACCTGAAGATGGTGTCTAGAATGCCGTTGAAACTGTTGTCCAGAGGGAGGAACCAATGCAGAAAAAACCCGAAAACCCTGAGTTATCTGAAAATATTGTAATTCACATCCATTTCCCATTTCCAAGTAAAATAAAATTTACATTCCGGAGTAATTAAGGATAACATAAACAACACATGAGAATATTAAGCGACCTCGCCGGTTGGCCTGCGCAAGCCTTTTCCAACGGCAAAAAATTCCTCAGCAAAATGATTTTATATATTTAATGCTGTTTTCACGCAGTAAAACTAGTTTCAATGTCTTGTTTTGTAGTAATGTGTAGTAAAACTGTTGAATTTATGCAGCACGATTGTGGGACGAATGATCTCCTGTTATCGTCCACCAGTTCAGTTCATGTATTTTTAATATTTCATAATGTCTGGGCAAAAATTCATTTTCATTCTTCACAAGATGAACTTCAGTACAGCTTAAATATACTCCTCCAGGTGTTCCTAAATTATAAATTGCATCCCATATGCATTCTTTTCATAGTAGGAATCTTTACCCGGCAAAAGGGTAGTGAGTGTCTCTCGTGGTCAAAACTCGCGATCACTGAAACGATCGAAAAATCGAAACGAAACGAGGTAAAACAGTGTTTTATATAGACTCTAATCTCATTCTTACGTAAGCAACAGGAAAATGGAAAAACGTTGTAAATACAGGGTTCTATATACGTTGGAAATATAGGAAATGGGATGAGACCCGATAAAAACATCTTAATTGTGGGAAAACGTAAATTCCCATAATGTAAATACAAGGTTTTACGGTATATGTCAGGCTCAAATTTTATCATTATGTCATTTTTTTAAGGGTTTAGTTCATAATTCACAAATCAGCCATGAATTTACTACGTAATGATAAATGTAAAAGTGCCAAAAGTGAAACTGCCAAATTGTTTCAGCATTTGTTTGTTTTTGTTTTATTATGGTATATTACGCACTACATTGAATTACTGTGGCCATAGATAATCATTATTAGTTGAGACCATTATTATTCACATAATAACTGTATTTCAATGGAAATTATTGTTTATTTTTTCACTTTGATGTCTTATGAATTACTTAATCATAAGTTACATATTCATTGCAAAGAATTACTTAAACGCATTATATGTGATATTATAATCCTAGACGAGTCGTAATATTTCAATTGAAATTTTGTCAAAAGGTCATCTTAGAAACGGATGCATACGGTACTCAATTGATTTGAAGTCCTCATGAAAAGTTTGTTCAAATTTCTCTCTCCCTGAGAAAAAAAAATTTATTGTAATCCTTCTTTCCTTCTGATCCAGCTGTCTTTAAAATCATCTTCCTCACTTCTGCTGCTTCATTCTTGACCTTATAATGTTTCAGTCCTGTATGCCCGTTTTGAATTCCAGTATTTTCTAGAACATTTTCTACCTTAGTTTCAATATTAATTTTGCAACACTATTTAAACCCACCTTTACCAGCATAGGTCAACAAAATGCTTTGTTGGGAATCTACGCAAACAGTTGTGAGGAAAATGCCATTTTTAAATACTTGTTCCTCCATTTCATGCATAGATTTTTTTATGAATGACACGTGTTCCTTTTTTTCTCTGATGTTTGGTTTTAGCTTTCGTCAGTCTTTTAAAAATTCACCAGGTATCATGTTACTACTTTGAATTCTAATGTTGAAATCATATGGCTCTTTGAACATGTCACGAGGGATACTCAATTTTTCACATTTCTAGAGATAAGTATAGGATCTATTGATGCCACTTGCTCACAGAATGGACATGAGGTAAGATGTCTCAATCACGTTAAATGTTGTGCCCCATTTGAGTTTTGTTATAGAAAATGAACAATTTTGTGCTGCTTATTTGTTGCTTAGAGAAATGATACTTGGCACTAGCATTTTGTCACAACAGCTCAGATTTTCTCCTGCAAATTTGCTGTATATCTTTGCTTCAACCATCATGAATATCTAATTGTAACGTGTGGATCACACAGCGCATGAGTCTTAGGTCAGATGACTGCTGCTGAAGCCATTTCGGGAAAATAACTTATGGCTCTGCTTGATTTCAGTTTGGTTTCAATAAGATTTACAGATTTCAGTTTCAATTAGTTCTTCAGATACAACTGGGAATGTTTCTTTTGTGTCAGTCTCTTCCCTCTTGCCATCTTTATTCTCATCATCTTTACTCTGAAGTGCAACTGGATGGGTCATTAGCAGCATTGAGAGGGTAATATAATAATAGAAACCACTGCATCAGTGTATCAGTGTCATTTCCAAATGTGGAGTTACCCTGAGCATCTTCAACAATTTTACTTACAGAAGCTGAATCATGCTTCCCTTCAGTATTAATAAGAGCCAGTGGCTTTATTAATAAGAGCTGAATTATGTTGCTGATGCCAAGTGGCAGAATGATTTTTAGAATCTACACAGACACACCAGCTTGTGTGTCAGGAATTTACTTCCTTTAATTCATATTTCTCGTTTCCAGCAAGATTTATTATTGGGTTATGGATTGATGAATATACTGTGTTAGAGCCCAATTGCTTAGCAACTTGACCTGCCACTTTCTGAAAACCTTCTTCCCTTAAAGTGTTAAGTAAAATACCATCATTAATGACAATTTTAATTATCTCTTTTCTGAGCATTTATGCTGATGCAATTATTGGTCACTTTTTAGCTTGTTTATATAGTATGGTTTATAGTATGGGTTAATTTATTTATGCTTTCCAAAATTAATACTGTAAATATGTTAAATGATTCATATCCTTTAAAAATGGTATACCTTACAGGGACTATTTTCAAGTTGCTTCAAAGTAGATTAAACATAAAGAAAAATACATCTTTTCTACCAAGAGACACCAGTATGGAAAGTTTAAAAAGGACTACTTTTTTTAAGATGGGAATTTGAGGCTCATGTGTGCAAAACCATTTCCAAACCTCCTCACTAAAAGTGGCTGATATCTTTATACTCAGGAGTGGGCAAATGCATCATACTTGAAAGTAAATGCAAATTTGCTTTCCAGACTTTTTCAGTGAAAATTGCAGTTATTCACCAAATGGGTCTTACAATGTATTTGCTCCAAACTTTCAATTGTAAAAGCCCACGTGCAAGTTCAATATAGTATACTATTGGCTATTCTAGGATGATGACACTATGCTTATTGAACAGCGTATATTTTACCATCGCATGAATGATTTGTCTGTAACTCATTTTCTCACCCCCAAGGTCCACATGTTCTCATTTCTTCCTCCAGAGTATAGTAAACACAGCTATGGATTTTTGACATTTAATCTCCAGGCTAAAATGTTGATGTTCCAACCATAGTAACCTCAAAATCGGCAACTTGCATTGACCATTTGTTTACCAGGTTATTTAACTCCTATATGTATGATCTGCAAGTAGATGTGCTTCATGAACCAATAACAGATCACTCAATGATATACTTCTCTCTTCGCAATAAGGAACTGGTAGGCAATCAAAGAGTAACTTCGGGCAATCATAGAGTGGTTGCTCCCGGTAAAACTAAAATTGATCATGATCGTTTTATCAGTAAATTAGCTGAAGTAGATTGGAGTCCTGTTCTAAATGAAAGTGATGCAACTTAGGCGTTTTTTATCTTCCATGAAGTACTTATGGAGACCCTTTCTTTATCACAAGTAACATTCGTTACCTATAATTCTGGAAAAACAATAAAACCATGGCTGACGAATAAATTGCTAAGAAATATTGAAAGAAAAAAATTATCTGCTGAAGAAACATAGACACCATCCATCCCATGATAGTTTAAGTGAAGAATTTGTGAAATGTAGAAATGAATTAAGAAATGAACTTAGAGCAGCTTCGAACAGTTATTATTTGCAAAAATTTCAACGAGTCACCGGTAACCCTAAAGCTCAATCGAATATATTTAAAGAGTTATCTGGTCAGTCGCCTTTAAGTTCACAACCAATTTCTTTAGAAATAGATGGTAGCATTATTACTGAAGGGAACGTATTAGCTCGTGTATTTGATGACTCTTTCATTATTTCACGAGATAATAATACATACACTAACTTAAAAGGTATTGATGACTTCATAACTGAATGTTGTGGTTATTCGTACATTGATTCCATGTATTTTGAACCGGTACTCCCAGAGGAGATAATCAAATTAGTAAAATCCTTTCCTCTCAATAAATAACCTGCTTTCGACAAATTCAATAGCAAACTACTAAAACTAGTTATTAATAATTTAGCACCAATTCTTGCGCATGTTTATAATTTAAGGCTCATAAATGGTGTGTTTCCTGATGCTCTTAAAATGCAGTAGTCAAGTACCTCTACAAAAAAGGTGACCAGTTACAAATTCAGAATTATCAACCATTTCCACTGTTATCGATATTTTCTAAAATTTTAGAAAGGCTGGTCAAGTCTAGATTAGTGAAATTTCAAGGTAAAAATCGCTTCTTCGGTCAAAACCAATTTGGTTTTTTATGTGGGAAGGGAATGTGGAAGATGCACTGGATAATTATATATCTCATGTTTATGAGTCCATTAATTGTAATAAATGTACTGCCAATCTATTTATTGACATAACCAAAGCGTTTGACACCATTGACTCTGATACTTTAATGTATAAGCTTTAAAGAGCTGGTGTTCGAGGAACACCACTACAATGGTTCCAAAGTAATTTATGTTCATGTATGCCATGTGTAACAATTGGAAACATTCAGAGTGACTATAAGGTGATAAGGTAAGGAACGTGTGGAGTTCCCCAAGGATCTGTCTTGGGACCTATTCTGTTTTTAATGTATATTAACGACTTATGAATTCAAAGGGCATGTTACTGCTTTTGCCAACAAAGGTACAAATTGGGACATTATAAAAATCAATATGCAATCTGATTTAATAAACCTACAGCGCTGGTTTGAAGCACATAAATTGGTAATGAGTGTAAGCATAACTAAATATATGTGCTACAACATTTGTAATAGGTACAAAATTGATTGGGATTTAACTATCATTCAAAAGAGTGTCTGATAAACGAATGTTCAAACTGTTTACCCTTAGAACAGGTGTCTAGATTTAAGTATCTGGGAGTAACCCTGGATGAGTGCCTAAAATGGCATCATCATATTGGTAATGTCGCAACTAGTATGTGGCGAACCATAGCTAATTTTTATTGCATTCGCAATAAATGTCCAATATATTTTCTGAAATTATTATATAACGCCCTTGTTAACTCAAGACTAAGCTACGGTGTATTCTATTGGGGTGGAGTATATCAAAACTCTATAAGATCCACTGCTTTACTACAAAAAAGAATTGCTAGAGTTATCCTAAAAAAGAGTCGCTTTGAAAGTTCCTTTCCCCTATTTTGCTGTCTAGGGTTGCTTTCCCTAAGACATCTATTTATTTATAAAGTATTACGTCGTTTTTACTTAAGAAGTGGTAATATTGGGTTATTATTGTACAATCCTTCTCCTTATCCCTACATAAAACATGTATTTCCTTACCCAAACCGAACCTGACATTATTCATACGATGTTTCTTGCGCATAGGACCTAAAGTGTATAATTTATTACCTGTTCCACATCTTAATTCAAAAACCCTGAATTCAACAATGAAAAATATACGATCTTGGTTGTTTGCTAAAGAAAGTCCAGAGGATGTTTTTTGTAACTATTATAATATTCATATATTTACTGTTAATTTGAATGCTGTATTTCCATTATAAACAAAGCATTTACGATGGTAGCCATGATTCAGGTTTACCTTCATGACTACCTAAAGTTACTCCCTTGATTTACGTTTGATGTTAATTTGTAAGCTTCTGTGTTGGAGTAATAATTTATTTATTATATTTATTGTATAAAAAAAATTGGTGAGGCAAAGTTGTATTTGAAAGGAACCAGCAAATGAAGAAATTTAGAGAGATAGATATTCACACTTCAGTTTTTTAAGATGCAAATTGGAGGACAACATTATGACACCATTTATTCTATGATATTGAGGTACTGAGACTTGAATGATTGACAAGGTTACTTAAAAATCTGTAGTAAGAGAGAGAGTAAGAAAATTGTACATTTTTGAACTCTGATTTCAACCAAAATTTGGAGTTCCAAGTGGATCTTGCTCTAAGGCTGAAATTTTCCGGCAATTGTTTATCTGAAATTGTTTGCCTGAATAATTATCACTTCCATTACAAAGTGTATTTCTTCTCATTAAAACTGCTAACCTCCTGTAATGTATTGGTACTGTGATTTTGGCAACATTTATTTTTATTATTTGATATAAATTAATTTTCTGGTTTTTGTCGAAGGATAATTTGACAAAATTCTTTTTGCAGTTGATTCACCGTAAGTTCTTTCCAAGGGCTGTCTTGGCTGTTCCCGAAGAAATGAGGCGGGATGTGGCACGGCGTGTTCGGGAATCCACTACCTCGTCCACTGCTCCTTCCACATCTGCCACATCACCATTAACTCCCCCAGATACCACAGCAACCGTTGTTACACCCCCCCTTGCCCCACTCCCCAGCAATCGGCCAGATTGTCACGTCTTTGACTCCGTCCAGAGAGAGGTTGAGCGCCATATCAACGAGACAACTTACCCAAACTTCCTTCGGTCTGAGCTTTATCTCAACCATGTCCAGTGTATGCAAAGTGGGGTTGGGAGTGGTGGTCCAGGAGGGACTATTCCTGGAGGGGGAGGTGGTGGAGGAAGTGGAAGTAGTAGTGGGGGCAGTTGTGGGGGTGGTGAGGAGGTTGCCCTGGGTGGCCCCATTGTCACAGGACCCCTTCCCACAGTGCACGAAGACTCTGAGTTGGTCACTGGAGGTGATAGTGTGCAGTGTTCTGCTCCTGGTGGAGCTCCATCATCGCAGCTTGATCCTCTGCTGCCTTTGACTAGAGACATGTTACTAGTCACACAAAATAGTCGTGCAATGGAGCTCAGACCTAAGCCAGAAGCCTATGCTGGGTAGGTGTATTTAATGGTGCTTATGGTTGTTGGCAGATATTTTGTGCATGACCCTACTCCTCTTGGTTTTGGTCTTGTTTTTGTATGTAGTCTTTTCTGTAACAAACCTTTTTGCATTTTCAGTTGCAACTGTTTTGATGAAATTCTCATTTTGCTATATGTTCTAGTGAATTTAGAAAGAAACTTGTTAAGCTGTGAAAATATTAGCGATTTAGTGATTAAATATTATTTTTAAATTGTAACAATGATGTTTAATGATGGTGGACAGAAGGTAGTACCAAAGAATTGTCAACTTGTTGGCACCACCATACAATATACCTGAATACATTAGTCTCCATGTATTTTATTGTCACTGCTTTTTAGAATGTTTTAGCTACTTGTGCTATGAGCTTCTTGTGATTTCATGGATGCTTGTAGTAGTATATAAAATGCTTTTGTTTAAACACCTTTATTTACTCAATTTTATCCTGATTTTCGTCAATGTGTACTTTCATGCAACACTAACAGCTTTTGATGTGTATTTATACTTATGATTAAAAATCATTGTATTGGAAAAGTTATTTGAATTGCATGTACTGAGCTTGATATTTTCGCCAATAAGAGGGGGTGCTTGTTTTTATGCATTTATTATACATGGTTTGCCTTCAAAAGGGAAATTAAATCTCAAAACATGACTTTAATTAGTAGCAACATTGGCATGAGGAACTTTTATACTTTGAAACTTCTCAAAGTGTGCATTTTATCAATAACTTTCATCTACTCAATTTTTGAGATTAGGTTAATAAACTTTTCAGCATTACAGAATAAAAATTAACTTGGCTGCAGAGTACTGATAATCTAATTCTGTTGTATGTGTCAATGTTCCATGCTATTTTAAGTTTAAATTAACATATTGCAAGTGCTAGTGGAATTATAGTTCAAAATCATTTAATAATTTCCTGTCTGACTGACTGAATTTAATAATTTCCAGACTTCTTTGCGCCTATGTATTTAGAATATGTATGGAACTAAAAGTAACCATCCTGATTAGTATTGATTAATGCTAATTATGTATATTTAGTTGATGTGTAGTTACTTGCTTTACCTACTGCTCAAGTGTACGGAAATATTGAGAAGACACTTAAATTCACATCTCATCTAAATGGTACTATCTGTTTGTTTGATTAACTAGTTTCTTTTTATTGTATGTGTGCATGAATGTCAAAAAAGTTGTGAGAAAAACATTGAGAAAAGGCATTTACTAGGTGAAGGTATTTCGACTGTTTAAACCAGCTTGTCCAGAGGTTTTGAACTGAAGGTAAGTGAATAGGAAATTTCTCCAGACATTTCAATGCAATGTTAAGTATTTGTTGTTTGCTTTGATTTTATTTTTAGTATTATGTTGGTATTTATTTTGCTTCCTTTTTCTATTTTTGTTTGGTTGCCGGTGATGCACGGAAACTAGGTTGTATTTGCACCAGCAAGGCATGCTGCCCAGTCCTTACTACCACCTGAATCTGGCTTCACATACTCCTACCCCTTCCCATCACTCCCGGCATCATCGACTCCATCCTCATGCATCACATATTCCTCCCCACCTGCTGCAACCCTCTGCTCCCCATCCACACCTACAGTACTCCTCATACAATCCAGTGTCCCGCCAGGACAGCGAGCTGCAGAGCCTCTCTTCTGATGCACACACTGATGACACCATGTCACTTACTGACAGTTCTGTGTAAGTTGCTGCTTAATTTCAGTGCATCTCTTATTTTCACTTCCTGTGCATTGCTCCTCCCTTTTTCTTTAGAGAAACTATATCTTTTCAGGGCCATTGGTTATCTCCTCTGATGTGGTCTAGGTAATCTTTTTCTATAATTTTAAGTGCAGTCATGTTGCTCAGTTTTTATTTTTAGTTATGGTTTGTTCATATAGTTATGTTAGCAGTAAATGCTGATTTAGATATGAATGATTTTAGTTTTTTTAGTTTTATTTTAGTAGAAGCTAATCACAGAATTAGACATGTGATTTCAGTAGTATTTATGGTACTATAGGTTGCTTTTTTTTCTTCAAATTTCTCTAAAAAGTGAGTAAATTGTTGATAGATTGATGACAGTCGAATGTAACAGTGATTTATTACAAATTTTTGCTTGTGAGTGAATGAAGAGTGAATTTTGATTCACTTGAAAGTTAGTGAAAATGAAATTTGGGTCAAATATTTGGATTGCACTCTCTAAGTCAATGAATTAAGTAACCAGGAAGATAGAAAATGCTATATAACTAATTATGAAGCTTCGAGCATTCACTCCTAAAGTGTTTAAAGTGTTTTAAGTCTGCAATTTCATCTATTAGGTGTCATGGTAACTGTTGAGTGTTATGTGGCTTATTGAAGGTATTTGGTATAAATCCTGGACTTGTCCAAATCCTTATGGACATTATTCTCAGAAATCACTGTTGGCTCCTGTGCCTTGAAATGTGAATTTCTCACAAAATGCTGTTGGGGTATTTGGATTTTCTGGGTGATACTTTGTGAGTATTGCCCACACCAACTGGGCTACTGTTTGGTTAAACAATGCTGCTAGTTTTATCTGTTTGCTATTGATATACAAGGAAAAAAACGTTTTACTTAGTGAAATGGATTGTGGGATTATTCCTTTACTTCTAAATATTTGTGGAAGAGTCGGTTTTAGTACATTTTGAAGTTTGCTGCTTAGTTTAAGAAGCATATAAAATAATATACTAGAAAGAGAAAAAAAGATGAGACTCATATCACGCAAATAAATATTTATGATTAAGCTGTATTAGGCATTGAGAGTTCTTCAAAAGTTATATTTATCCATGAAACTCATTAATTAATAATTTCATTTTAAATACAACTATCAAAGTTTTGCTTACCACACCAAAGACAAACTGTACTTGGTCCAGTAGGATCTTTTCCCCCAGGATCCATCGGTAACTACTGTTAACATGGGAATTCCATCATTATCCACTTCTCCAGTCTCTAGAGAGTCGAGTGATGCAGTGGAAGCTCGATATAATGAGTGCTCCCAATGGCTGGGAAATCACTCGGTATAACAAACACTCGTTTTATCCGAAGGTGCTGGATTAAGCCTCTTAATTCCCACAGCTGTTCTTACTTTCCATTTTTCTTTCATTACCATGCTATTAGAAACAGGTAGAAGGGCCATTTTTGTGCACAATTGCATATTTATTGAATATTCACAATTGCATATTTATCGTTTATTTTAAGAATGAAATCTTCCAAATTAATAATTTATGCTTTGCTGAAGTATTAGTGCTAACCAGTACATCCATTGGTTAGGAAAGTTGCTGTAATCATTCGCAGAAATACAGCATTTTTTGGCAGTCGAAAATATTTCTTGCATAATTACCTCTTCCAAGCCGTTCCTAAAATTCACATTCGGTTATCTCTCGAAAATTAGTGGTAGTGAGTATTTATTTACACAAGCAAATGCCTCCATCAGTTGCGATGCACATCATGTGTCGCACTAGTGCTGCCATCTGGAGGATCCTGAGTGAACAGAGGTAACTCCTGTGAAATACTATTGCCGAGAATTATCGATGCATTCATTCAAAATGGTGTGAATCCGTGAAGTCAGGAATCATAAAATAAAAACTTGTTGAACGGGATAAATTGTAATTATTCACATAACATCGGCCCTGGCAATTTTTACGAACACATTGAAAAATATGCACAAATTAGTAAATATACCAGAAAACATAAGTAGGTATTCTCATTACTACTACTTACAAGAAAAATTATGGAAACCAGGATGAATCGTAAAATTTTAAGGATATACAGTAGAATCCTGATTTAAGGTTTTTCAGGGGGGACAAAATTTAAAACACTAAATGCGGAAAAACACTAAATGCGGACTTGCCATTTTTTTGAGGTTTTAGGGTCTGTAATGATTAGAACAGCTTTCTACGAAAAGAAAATATAATAAATAATAATATAATAAATATAAAAATATAAAAGTCACTAAAAGGGGTCACATAAAACAATAAAAAGTTTTCATTAGTTTTATATGCTCTTCCCAAAGAAGGTTGGATTCAGTGACAAAACGAAAATAAATGAAAAATGAACCAAAAATGAAAATGCCTTAACCAAAAATACAATGCAATGCTTAGCCTTCTGACTACTCAGGAATTCAATATCAATTTTAAAACTTTTAGGAGAGACTAATTATGTTTTTGAACAGCTATACTTTTTAAAAAAATCTGAAATTTTACTCTGCTTATTTTTTTTACTATTCCTAAGAAGTAGCTCTTTTCCAGTTTTGAAACCATCAGTAAAGTAGATTGATTGTTCTCAATGGATGAAAAGTATGATTTCAATTTCTCAAGTCCAACCACAACCTCCGAAAAGGTATAAGCCACTGTCAGCTCTTCCTCATCCTCATTCTCACTGCAGTTAGAAACTGTTTCATTTGATCTACCACACAATTCCCCTATTGAAACAATGCCACTGGTCTGCAGGTTATCATCACATTCAACAAAATCACTGAACGATATTTCTGAATTCAAAGTTTGCCATTCATTATCGCCCACAAAAGTTTGCAAATCACATTCTGTTTCAGTGGTATTCAGGAACCCCCCTTTGGCAAAACAATTTTAGATGGTTGCACTATTCACACTTTCCCATGCGCTTGCAACAAAATGGATTGCCTGTAACAAATTTATTTTGGCTTGTTGCTGCCCACAATTTATTGATACAATTGCCTTTCTCACCAATGCAATGTAAATGGCTCTCCAGTTCCTCAAACGAGGACTTTTTTGAGTGCTTACGACGATTAGATAAAACACTCAATGCTGTGGATTCTCTTAAAATTGCTTCCCTTTTCATTATGATGTTGTTCAATGTTGTTACTGGCATGAGCAGGTTCTTCGCCAAGTCAATTCTCTTTAAGTGAGGATTTTTATCCACCTCCTCAATAATTTTTCTCCTCTCTTCGAAGCTAAGAGATTTCCTTTTCGAAGCCATCCCAAAATCAAAGCCAGCAGCCTCTGCTCTCTATAAACCAATAGCACCCAGGAGACTGGTACTGGTCAATCAATGGTCATGTTGAAAAGTGTTTCCTTGTAACACTGCCAACTTGACTGCCGAGGAGCATATGATTTACAAAGAAGTTGCCAACTCTCTTTTCTGAGCCACTTCTCACTGGCTTCAAATGTGGCTATATAATAAATTGTATTTTTTTTATCAGTTACGCAACTAAATAAACCCTTACTACCGACCATCCAACCCTAACTCGTAAATGCTCTAATTTGAACCTTCAGGCAAAACACATTGTAATGCAACCCTCCCGCCTTTTTTTGTGTGGCCGTAACTTAGCATGAAGCTAACCTCTGCATTTTCTGGGGTTAAATTTTACTGTCGTTGTCACTGCGGCACCTAATAGATGTTCGAAATTTTCCTAAGAAAAATGGAGTTAAGGAAAATTCCCACTGGGAATGTTAGTGTGGATGGTTATCAACGTTAAAAATTCCATTTTTACACAATTCTCAGTGGTCTCGATGCATTTTTACACCCATTTTATTCTGTAAAAGCGAGGTGTAGGCGGCTATGTACTCGAAAAATCATCATCATAGCATCATTAAAGACGAGCGAAAGGAAGACATTTCAATTCGCAAAATATTGATACTTTCCGATTATGAGAATATTACTGATGGTACAACATAATGAGAATGCCTTATTTAGCAATCAATTTTGATTTGTAGCTCCTAGAAATCAAGCTGCTGTTGCACATGCAAGTTTCTCACATGGCGCGCAGTTCCACATTCATTTTTTCTACACAGCGCCCGGGAAAATTTCGACGATTTCAACTGCGTAATATGGCATATCATCATTGAGTTAAACCTACTATAGGGGAAAATGCGGTTTTACATTTATGAATGTATTACCAAGAGCATACAATATGTTAATGTTCGTATGTTCATTATACATTCATTCATTGTACTTATACAAGCATCTTAAAGCGAAACCTTAAGGACCATCGACCTATTGAAAACTAATGCTGGTGATAGTCATCACTGATGTATAGATAATCATTTGCATGAATCGTCATGAGTAAACCTTAAATCGGATAAAAAATCTTGTGCGGGAAAATTTTTTACGACCTAGAATGCGGAAAAACGCAGAATGCGGAGACGCTAAATTAGGACAATTTTTACATTGTTTTTATAGGGAATGAATCGGGACCTCAAAAAATAAACGTTAAATGCGGAAAAACGTTAAATGCGAAAACCTTAAATCCGGATCCGACTGTAAATAATTCTTTGGCAACGGAAGACTTTGACAACTTCATCTTGATAATAAAAAGCATAACAAAACAAGCATTGGACCTTATCACACATACGCATGCTTCACATGAACAGCACAATACTTTCAATTTCTATTCCCGGCTGAAAAATCATTCAAGCATCGTCTCCTTCAGTCTACTGGCAGTTGCCGAAAGTATTGATGCTTTGATATCACTGGCCCGGTAAATGGTGCTAATTTTTCTAAGATCCTGGTGTGCTTTAGCTCTAGTTGGCATAGGCAGTGTTTCTTCTTCCGAAAGAGAACTAATTTTGTCGTCACCTTTGTTTCACACCGAGTTAATTCCTCATCTCTTACCTCCTCATTAAACTCCTCATCCGTCAACTACTCCCGCACTAGCAGACAAAGACAGGCAGGCTGAACTCCATCTCTTACCCACACCACCGCTCTTCGCTGTTGTGTGATGGACTAGATGCTTCTCCGCTTGTCCATCTTTCGCCCATTCCGCTCCTATGCCTCCTCCGTTTGAGCTTGGATTAACAAAAGAACAACTAAAAAGTGCGAGTGCACGCATAAAGTATGCCAGTGCTGGCCGTAAATCATCAGTGCGTGGACTTGATTGGACTTTAAATAATGTAGAGATGAAACAAATATTGTTTTCTAATAAAAGTTGAAGTTGACAAATAATGCTACTAAAGATAAACACCGGGCATTAATTCGTACTTTGAAGTGCATCAACCTCAAGAAATATCGCTCGTAATACCGAGCGTATACTGTGACAGGAGCTTCTGGGCCTCACTATATCCATTTTCTTTTACATGTTAATCATGGGCCTTTCGATTAATACAGCCTCCGATCGTTAATCGGAGGCTGTATTAATCTCCATGTCTCCGAGTCTCAGTGGTTTTTTCGCAGGATGAAGTTCAAATTGAAGTTCGTTATTGCCTCCTTATGTTAAATTGGCGTTCTCTTCCGTAGCATTCCAGTGAATTAGGCTCAGGAGAGTCAAAAAATTCAAACAAGTTACTTAAAAAAATCTCTTGATATTTGCATTTGTTTTACTATGCACAAAAATTATTCGAGGAAAGAGTCAATGAAGAAAGATCTGGTGCTTTCCCGGCGTATCTGCTGCGTGAAGGTTTCTCGGGTCCTCCACCGGGTTGATGCGCCCACATCCACCAACGTTTCGATTCCCAACTCGGCAATCGTCTTCAGGGCTTCTGAATGAAGCCCTGAAAGACAATTGCCGAGTCGAGAATCGAAGCGTCAGCGGACATGGACGCATTAACCTGGTGGAGGACCCGTGATACCTTCACGCAAAAGAGTCAATGGTCGCCCGCTTTAAACAATTCCTTCTCATACGAAGAACAGCATTCCCGAAATGCTCTCATATCATCCCTGTTACATTCTTCAGCAGAGAGCAAGAATTTCTCTGCCCTGTCCATTGCTGGAATGGCTTCTCGGGACTTGTGTTTCACAAACTCTCTCTCTAGATCTTCGTTGTCCTCTTTGGTCTCCGTCCTCTTTTTCACTCACCTCACTTCCAGCAGAATACGTTCTACACCTTCGTCGAAATTTACGAAGTCATCAAATGAAATGTCTCGAATGCTTAGCTTGCCCATCAGTTCCTCCTAATCTCCACAACCTTGGCTTGCATTCACTTCACAGTTAGATTCAGTTTCATTAAACCCTGTTTTCTAGCGAAGTAATGTCTTATTGTCGCGGGCGAAACAGCAGTCCAACAAAGACACATATGCTGCATAGCCTGGAAAATCCATCTGAGAAGAGTTGGGTTGCTGGTACCCTACACCCTTCCAAGTAAATACTGCACCAATTGTCGTCCTTACACCCTCTTTACGTGGGATAGGACTCCAGCGACTGTAGGCACCTTGTGCAGCTAGGCGGAAAGAAAACCACCATCACATTTCTTACATTTATAGCCTCCGATTTGTGGGCCCAGCAGCGATCAACAAACAACAGAATTTTCTTTTATTGACCTCCCATTCGAGCTTCAACCTCAACGACCCATTCCTGAAATATCTCAGCCGTCATCCAAGAATTTCTATTTTCGTGGGGACATGTTAGTTGTCATTAGAGATGGGCAACTTGGTAAATTACCATGGTAATTTTCGTAAATTACCAACACCCTTGAAAATTACCATAATAAACGGTAATTTTCAGAAAAGTTATTTTTCATAAAATTTCTTCCTCACGAAGAAACCATTGGAATGGGTAATATTATAAATTAAGAATCTATTACGATTTTGTTTACATTGTGTCCATGATTAATTCCAATTAATTCAGAGTAAAATAACAAATGCACATTGCGCCGAGGCATGTCATTGGAACTAAAATTTCTCATAGTGTGACAAAAGAGAGGCAAATTGCGTGCTGCTGCCAACTTTGTTTTAATTTTTTTAATGAGTTATAATAGATAAATGTCGTGTTATGTTTGATATAAGCGTCGGCATTTATATCTCAATGCTATTTGATTTTGTTTTGAGTCCTCTGATAAGGATTTGCAGCTCAAAACTTAAAATTACCGGAAAATTACGGTAATTTTCAAAAATTACCATAATTTACCATGGTAATTTACCTCAATTGAAAATTACGGTAATTTACCCATCTCTAGTTGTCATACATTTTTAAACAACGAGTTTTGTTCGATTTTCCAATTACAAGTAGAGGTTATTTCACTGGACCATCGCTGTTGGCACAAAATAGCCCAATATATCTCTATTGTATAATAATCCTGTTTCATCTGCGTTAAAAATGTCTTTCGGTTCGTATTGCCCAATCAACTTTGACAACCTTTGCCTCCAATTTTTCTCAAAATCGGGATCTACTGATGCATCAACCCCAAAAATTTTTGTGGTGGCCAAGTTCCACCTTCTTTCTTCTACTATAAGTTCAATGAATCACAATTAATGCATGCAGAGACACCAGAAACAATTTTTCCCTGCGACACTCTTACATGTACAAGAGCCAATTTAGGCATGCTTTTAAGACCCCTTTATGAACTCGTAAGTTGTCCATTGAAGGAGAGCATACAATATTTAGCTCAACACATCTATGTCCGGCTTCTACGGAGCATATCCATTTCCCTTACGTCTACTTAAAAATATTCCGCATTACATTTTTTCGATCACTGACGTTCCATGTGCAGCAAACACTTGCAATACGTTCAACCTCCCACGGCAATGCTAATCCAGTCTTTGTGACTACGCTATTTGCAGCAAACCTATAAAAAAGCAACAATATAATACGACAATAACGAAAGGAAACAATAATAATGACATGCGTAATGGTTCAAGACTTATATGCTTATGTCACAAAAATTTGCAAAAAACGATCATGTTAATACATAAAATTCCACGAAAGATACGCACCCGACTTTTAACGGACGTTTAGGAAAAGAAGGAACACTGGTTTCAAGAGTAAATACCAGCTCATGCACTACTGAAAAAAAAACTGCGTTCAACAAGAAAAAATTTGTCCTAAAGAGGTCAACAAGTGCTCACAGGACTGGCTCTCCACCTCGTTGTATGGGAGATCGTTTTGAGGGAGTCCAAATGCGTGCCTTTTAATGGCAGCTTGACGGGACCAACTCCATTTGCTCGTTAATTGGAGGAGCTTGTTGTAAGGGAGTTCGCTAACAGGAGTTTTTACTGTAAATAGTTTTGTTCAATGAATGATTAAAGTCAATTGCAAATGATCGGAACTATCTTTGTGGTAGCAACGACATAACCGAACTTGAACAGCTGTCATCGACATACATACCTTGGGTGTATGTGGGCTAAAAATAGTTTAAAAAAAGGTAGCAACAGTCTACGAATATGAGAAAAATACGAGACTTTTGTCAGGTAAACCCACCCCTACTTATTCTGAACTGCGTAAAGATTGCCAAAGGAATTTTCATATGCCCTCCATGAGTGTTAGCCCTTGCACGGCATTGGCACTAAACATGTTAGAAAATTTTATTTCAACTAGTGATAAATGCAATGGTGGGTGGCGTTACTTTGTGGAACTCCTTCTTGATGAACACAAGGGAGAAAAAATACTTTGCTGGTCCACAGGATATAATTTTTATTGCGATCGGTTTCGATACAGCCAGATGATGATACGCTGTATCGAAACCGGTCGCAATAAAAATTATATCCTGTGGACCAGCAAAGTATTTTTTCTCCCGTGTGTTCATCAACTAGTGATGGTTACATCGTTGTTTTGGTCTGAAAACGTACGTTATATCTAACAATATTTTCAACATCTTTGGCCGATTTTTTCATTCTAGATTATGAAAAAATCCTTATGCTAACTTTTGATATTAGTTGTGAAAGTGTTAGATAGTATAACAAAATATTTATTTACTAGTAATGAATTACTATCAAATGTAAAAAAAAATATGCATATGGAGTGTTTCCCAGCCCTGCTTTCATATTGCTGCTCTTATAATTTTATCAAAGTATGGCATTAACTTGACAGAGTTAAGTATGGTAGAGAATGAATAATAAGGCTCAGTTTTGTTGTGGAAGTTTGAGAGCTATGACTCCTCACCAGAAAGGAAAACTTATGACCATTATAGTGATGGGTGACGGACAGATTAGACAAGTTGAAGAAAAATAAAAATAATGTATTTCTATTAAACCTTTTATTTAATAAATTATTTCTCAGCCAGGATAGTTTTTGTAGTCCTTCTATATCCCTCTCCAAATGCACCCTAGCTTTTGCTATCTCTGAAGTTTCATTAGCCTGTTCCTTTGAAAACTGTAATTTTTACTCATAAATGGAGGATGGATGACTCCTATTCCATTTTCCTCACATAAAAAACAAATTAAAAAAAAAATGTCAACCATCATGTCGTCAATAAATGGCTCCAATAATCCTATTATATTAATCTCCTCAAAAGTTCTTCTATCAGAAACCCACCCTTCACATTTGCTAATACAGTAAAACCTCCTGGAAATGAATTCAAGGGACCCAAATTTTCCAGTGCTCATTAACCGGTTCGGGGAGTCCATTAATCAGAGGGTGTGGCGGGTTGCGAACCTCCATTTTTTCAGGGGCTTTCCTTGTCGTATCCAAGCAGCAAGAGTAATCAAACAAAAATACCTTGTGTTTTATACGGTTTTCGCAAAGTGACATCATAAATGTATATTGTAGTTTCTTGTACTACTTACTGAAGAATTGTATTGTTAATAACTACCTATTATAGAAGAGGAAAATAATTGGCCGTTGGGACAAAGATTGTTTTACATGACGGTACGTGGCAAACTGCCTGGCTAGGTGATGTACAAATTGAATAGTTTTTCGTTTTGCTTGCTGAGTTCTTTTAAAAGTAAATTTCATTCTTTCTATGACATTGTTTGCGTTAAACACAGCTGCCTAACGGCATACGAACTTTATGGATTATTTAATACCATACATTGCAAAACTACTATTTTATTTTTTTTTATGGTCAATGACAATGGCCAAAGAAATCTGAAGTTTGCAGATGAAATTGTATTTTGATTGGGGAAATAGAAATCGAGGTTTCATGATTGTCATTGTTCGCCATTGAAAATCCACTGATAGTTGTATGAAAAAAATTACTGTTCATAACTCCGAAACTATTCCATCTTTGCGATATTTAACATTTTCCACACATTTGTATTCTCATCTCCATTGCCATAATGATAATCACTGCTCTTGAAGTAGATATTTTTTAAGCAAAATGTTACTTTGCAATAACTGTGGAAAATGTGGCATTTTTAACCTTCCTTATGTTCAATACCATATGTTCCACAGAGAAAAAAATCATTTGCCTTGACTCGAATGATTCTGATGAACTTGACTCAGGACTCGGATCCCCTGCTATAGTAAGCACCTTAGTACTTCTCAAAATTCGGCCTTAACCTCTTAGACGGTGGCGCTATGCGCACGGCATTGCCTGCTTTCTGACATAATATGTCAAGCAGTTCGAGTACATCTTGTTCCTTTAAGGCTTCTAAAATTCCACAGGGAAAATGATGCCTCTGTAGCTTAATTGACAAAAGCGCCTGACCAGAAATCAGGTTGTCCGGGCTCGAGTCCTGGTCAAGGCGAAAGATTTTTATCTCTGTGGTACTTTTGCTATTGTGCTATTTCAGCGGGCAATGCCATTAAGGTTCTCGCGGTCCTTCGATTTGTTCCTTATGAGATAATACTTCCTTGAAACTTTGAGCTGACACCTATATCTTAAATTGGCGTTCTCTTCCGTAGCAGTCCGGTGAATTAGACTCAGGAGAGTCAAAAAATTCAAATGAGTTACTTGAAAAAATCTTTTGATACTTGCATTTGTTTTACTATACACAAAAATTATTCGAAGGAAGAGTCAATGGTTGCCTGCTTTAACTATTCCTTCTCTCACGAAGAACAGCATTTTCCACTTCCCGGAATGCCTAATAGCATCCTTGTTACATTCTTCAGCAGTTATCAAGAATTTCTCAGTCGTGTCCAGTGCTGGAATGACTTCCCAGGACTTGTGTTTCACAAACTTCCTCTCTGGATCTTCATTGTCCTCTTCGCTATCCGTCCTCTTTTTCACTCCAGCAGAGCACGGCACTACACCTTCGTCTATATTTATGACGTCATCAAATGAAACGTCTTGAATGCTCAGCTTGCCCATCAGTTCCTCCCAATCTCCATCCCATTGGCTTGCATTCATTTCACAATTAGATTCAGTTTCATTAAACCCTGCCTGCAGAATAAATGTCTTATTGTAGCGAGCAGAACGGTATCCCAACAAAGATAAAGATGCTGCAGAGCCTGGAGAATTTTCCATCTGAGAAGACATGTGTTGCTGGTATCTATATCCTTCCAAGTTAATACTGCGCCAATTGTCATCGGCACACCCTCTTTACGTGGGATATGACTCCCTGGTCTGCTGTAGCCGACTTGTGCAGTTAGGCAGGAAGAAAACCACTGTCACATTTGTTACATTTATAGCCTCCAATTTGTGGTCCGTGCAGCGATCAACAAAACAACCGAATTTTCTTTTATTGACCTCCCATTCGAGCTTCAACTCCAATGGCCCATTCCCGAAATATCTCTGTAGTCATCCAAGAATTTCTGTTCATAGGGGCATGGTAGTTGTCGTACATTTTTTTAAACAACTAGTTTTGTTGGATTTTCCAATTATAACTTGAGATAATTTCACTGAAACATCGCTGTTGGCACAAAATAGCCCAATCATTCTCTCTCTAATGCTCGTACGAGGCTGACGTGCCACTGCGGTCGCTCCGTCTCACTTTCACTTTTCACGCTAGTAGCCACCCCTGTCCCTCCGACCCACCGCCATGCCTCCGAAGAACAACCCGAAGAAGGAACTCGAGATTGACCAAAACGACCTGAAGTCGAAATTAGACTGCGTCATGAAGACGATGTCCTCATTTAAAGAAGATCTGGAGCAGGCGAAGAAGGAAGACACTCCGCGTAAGCAGGCCAGCCTCTCTGCCCTGGAGGAAAAATTTCTCTCCTTCAAGGCGGCAGTTGAAGACGATATTCGGCAGTTTATGCAACAGCTAGATCAACTAAAAAAGAAGTCAGAAGACTTTGAAGATCGCCTCGACGCCCTAGAGCAATACTCACGCAGAAACTGTCTCCTGATCCATGGAATCAAGGAGAATGAACGAGAGGACTGTTTGCGGATAGCGGAGGATTTCTTCATGAAAAACCTCAATGTAAAAGTCAATCCAATCCTTCTCGGCCGTGCTCATAGGATTGGCCCACACCGAGCATCAAGTGACTCCACAAGGCCCATTATTGTGAGGTTCCTGTCCTATCAGGAAAGGGACAAAGTTTGGAGGGTCAAGAGAAATCTTAAAGGATCAGGCTTCCTCATTACCGAGTCTCTCACCGCCGCCAGAAAGAAAATCCTTCAAGCAGCTAAAGACTTGGCGGGCCCTCGTAACGTGTGGACCCAAGATGGGAAAATCATCTTATTGAGGCAAAATGGCACTAAGGCTTTTATCTCGACAGCCAGAGACCTTCAGAGGGAGAGGGGGGTGTAGTTTGCCAACAGTACGAGGCGGAGACCGCGTTACTTGACGTAGCCCTCGAGTGAATTGGCAGGAGTAAGAATAAGAAATTGACGCGCTCCTTTGTGGTATTGTGTGTTGGCTGGTGTGTTTAGGCTATCGTGCCTTGGTCATTCCTGTTTTTGATCATCCGTGTTCCTGACCATCCGTGTTCCTGATCATCCCTGTTCCTGATTCATCCCCGTTCCTGTTTCATCCCCGTTCCTGTTTCATCCCCGTTCCTGTTTCATCCCAGTTCCTGATCATCCCAGTTACTGATCATCCCCGTTCCCGCTCATCACTGGTCGTGATCAGTCGTGCTTTCTTGTCGTCGTCTCAACCCTGTTCCCGGTCATCACCGCTCTCCCTGTTTCCCACTACATATTCCCCCTAGTGAAGTGTTGTCCCAGTTTATAAAGTGCTCCCCCAGTGCAAAGTGTCCCTACTTAATTCAAATAGATTCCATAATCTACTAAATCTGTGATCAGTAAGTGTTAATAGTGTTAAATTAAAGTGTGAAGTCTCCCCAAGTTCTTATAAGTGCTCCGTAAGCGTAGTTTCTCCCTGGCGTCTAAAATTTTATTTCAGGTCTTCCTCCGCAGTGCCAAGCGTTTCACTTCTTGACTGCTTCCCCTTTCATTTCCCCTGTAAATTTTTTGTGGTTTAAGGTTCCGTGTGATTAACTTTCAGTGCTTACTTGCTGACTTTATTAATTTTATTAATTAATAATATTTATCTGTTCTGTAAATTTACTCACACACATTATACATTTCCGTCATCAAAATAATTCTCAGTATGCACCATTCCTCTCCAAAACGATATTTAAATTTTTCTTATGGTAACACGCAATCTCACCTGCTCTCCCCCATCACTGGCAAATATTCCTTAAAAGCATCTACTTCTACGAATGACATCAACTTCAGCGCACTACCTGCCAACGCTACATTCCAATGTTTCCCTCCATCACCCCACGCGGCGACGTCCCTTGGTGCGGGTCAGTCTCAAAATCGCTTCCCTCCCCGTGACTCAGTTCTAAACCCTCTCGCCCCACCTTTTGTTCCTTCACTATATCCGACCCCTACCGGGGCATACCACAGTGCTGGTCAGGCTCTTAATTGCTCCCCACCTCTGGAGTCACCACCAAACAATCTCCCTCGGCCTTCTTCCCCTCGGAGCCATGCTGAGATACACACCATGAGCACACCTCTTAGCACAAACAACTGCTCAAATTCCTACCAGCAGGGATCCCACCTTCCCTTATCTTACACTACTGGACAGATACTAAAGAATAAGCTAAAGCCCTTTCCTCGTTCTCTGCAAATGATTCACCTTAACGTTCAAAGTTTACCTGCTCACTTGAATGAATTACGTTCGTTGCTACCCGGTGACAGTATTCATATCATATCCTTGGCTGAGACATGGCTAAAACCCTCTATTCCCTCAGAATCAGTTGAAATACCAGGTTATTCTCTCTTCCGCAATGATCGAACAGGGAAAGGCGGAGGTGGGGTAGGCGTTTATGTGAGAAATGATTTAAAATGTAAAATAATAACCAAGAGCAACTCTGAGTATGCGAAAAGACCGGAATACCTACTTCTGGAAGTTAAAATTAATGCCATCAAAATTCTAATTGGTACTGTTTATAGACCCCCAAAACTGTGTCATCTATCCGACTTGGATAAATTAATATCAGACTATTCGACTGAATACGAGCACATAGTTTTCACAGGAGATTTCAATGCTAACTTTCATAAAGACGCATATGATACAAATTTTCTCCGGCAAATATTCTCCTCTAACAATCTAAAGATTCTTCCATTATCCTCCACTCATACAACGGCCACATCCTCAACTTGGATTGATTTAGCCATAACAGCAAGACAAGATAAAGTTGTCACTCACGGACAGATCCCTGCTCCCGGTATCTCTTCCCATGACTTGATATACCTGGTTTACTCTATCAAATCTCCTAAATTTAAACAGAAGTACATTTGTCAACGTAATATTAGCAGTATAAATGACGATGATCTTTTGACGGAAGCATATACGTTGCCGTGGCCCTTCATTGAATTCACTGAAAAAGTAGACGACAAAGTGGAAATTATGAATACATTGATGATCTACCTCTTAGACAAATTTTCACCTGAAAAAAAGATCCGCATTTCAAAGCCTAAAGCACCTTGGTTAAATAATGAAATTCGGCAATCAATGGCGGCGCGTGATTTAGCCTATAGAAATTTTAAAAAATTCAGTAATGCTAGTGCTTTCAGCAGATACAAATTCCTCCGCAATAAAACGAAGCAACTCATAAGAAATTCAAAAATTAAATTTTTTCTCTCTGCCACAGCCGTCAAAAACTCTCCAGCCACTCTATGGAATAAGCTTCATTCAGTTGGTATTGGTAAAACTAAAAACTCTACAATTCCGCCTAACGTCTGTCTTAACTCTTTAAATAACAAATTTTCTCAGCCAACGAATCTTATAGCAAAGGATATCAAGGATAAAACCATTCATATGTACAATTCCAAAACCAACTCATTGACAAACAGCAGAAAACAATTCAAATTTTCCCTAGTGAGCCAGATGCAAGTCTTTGCCTCGTTTAATAGAATCAAGTCCAAGGCCAGGGGCGCTGATGGAATCCCAATAGAATTCATTAAAAAATTACTCCCTTTCCTCTTGCCATATATCACCAATATTTTCAACTCATCAATTTCTCAAGAACAATTTCCCAGTCAGTGGAAGGGTGCTTTGATCAAACCAATCCCTAAAAAGACAAGTTCTTCTCAAGAGAAAGAATTTCGTCCAATTTCATTTCTACCGGTTCTATCAAAAGCATTTGAAAAACTAATTTACGAACAAATTACAGATTTTATAAGAGTCAATAATATTCTTGATCAATTTCAATCCGGTTTCCGACATGGACACAGCACTACCTCAGCTCTTGTGAAAATTACTGACGACTTTAGAAGATCAATGGACAAGAAAGAGTTATCAGTTCTTGTACTTCTTGATTTCAGCAAAGCCTTTGATTCAATAGATAGAGATATCCTTAGAGCAAAAATGAGGGGTATGGGCTTTTCTTCCTCTGTAGTGAATTGGATTAGATCATACCTATCCCACCGGAAACAGAAAGTTATCTCAAATGACTCTTGCTCCTTGTGGGCCGATGTATCTCGAGGAGTACCTCAAGGCTCTATCCTCGGACCTCTTTTATTCTCTCTTTATATTAACGACTGTCCATTATCACTCAGAAACTGCAAACACCATCTTTACGCTGACGATTTTCAAATATATCTAAACTCAACTGTTGACAACTTACGTAATAATTTGGAAAACATCAATAATGATCTTGTAGAAATTAATAACTGGAGCAAAGCCAACTTCTTAACAATTAATCCTGACAAATCACAAGCCATCATAATTGGATACCCGAGAATTCTTGCATCAATTAAAAAATCTGAGCTTCCGCCCTTACGAATAAATGGTGATCCAATTCCTTATTGCGAGGCAGTTAGAAATTTGGGGATATTAGTAGATGAAAACCTATCATGGTCATACCATGTAAATAATATCTGTAAAACCGTCAATAAATCATTATTTCCCCTTCTCAGATTGAAACATGTGATCCCCACATCTCTTAAGGCACAGCTGGTTTCGGCGTTAATATTACCGCACTTTGACTACGCCGATACAGTTTATCAAGATCTATCACAAGAATTGTCACTAAAACTTCAACGCTCTCTGAATGCATGCATCAGGTTCATTTTCAATCTACAGGTATCAGATCACATCACCCAATACATAAATGAACTATCTTGGTTAAAACTTAGTCACAGACGACAACTTCACACCCTCTCTCTTCTTTACCAAATTCTGAATACTAAAACGCCTTCTTACCTCTTTGAAGAATTCAAGAAGCTGAAAAATGTCCATGAATCCAATACGCGAGGAAATCATAAGCTGGTAATACCTCTCCACCGGACTACTATCTTCAATAAATCATTCATTGTCACTGCATGTCGTGAATGGAATAAACTTCCCTTATCCTTAAGAAACTCTCCATCACTTCCATCTTTTAAAAGGGCGCTACACAAAACACTTCTTAAAGTTCAGCAGACGGGCACATGAGTATCACAAGTCACGGGCACTCTCTCAATACACATGATAGATTAGAACACGGATGGCAAGATAAACGGCACACATTTCACACTATGTTGATGTTTGTTTTTGTTTATTAATTTTTCCTTGATTCCCTTTTACCTTTTTTTTTTTTTTCTATTTTTTTTTTTCTCCCTACCTTTTGTATTTATCTTTTCTTGAATTTCATTATAATATACTTATTTTCCAATGTACATGCTATTATATTTGAGTTATTCTTAAACACTAGCTTTACTGTCAGTAGGATTTCGCAGGTTTTTCACACCCCCCTTCTTGTGTGGGTGTTTTCCTGCAGTGGGTTTTTGCGTAAAGGATGTAAGCATAATAATCCTCACGTTTTTCCCACATTGTAAATTCTCTCACACACTATTAGATATGTAATATTGATATATTGTGTATGTATATTTCTTTTGTGTTAATTTATCATTATTCGATTCCTATAAGTGTATTCTTTACTTATTTTTTTTAACATCGGATTGTAATTGTTTTAAGCATTGACCACTATTTCTTTTATATATTTATTTTGACGAGGGGTTAGATGGCAGAAGGGACAGTTTTGTCTCAATCTCGCCCCAATAAAGACCTTTTATTATTATTATTATTATTATTATTAATAAATCTCTATTGTAGAAAAATCGTGCTTCATCAGTGTTAAAAATGTCTTTGGGTTCGTATTGACTTGGCCCGATCAACTTTGGAAACTTTTGCCTCTAATTTTTCTCAAAATTGGGATCTGCTGATGCCTCAACCCCAGAAAGTTTTGTGGTGGCCAAGTTCCACCTTCTTTCTTCTACTATAAGTTCAATGAAACACAATTAATGCATGCAGAGACACCAGAAACATAATTTTCCCCCGAGACACACATGTACAAGAGCCAATTTAGGTGAGCTCATAAGTCACCTTTATGAACTCCTAAGTTGTCAATTGAAGCAGAGTATACGATATTTAGCTCAACATATCTATGTCCGGCTTCTTCTCAGCATATCAATTTGCTGTACGTCTGCGTAAAAATATTGCGTGTTACATTTCTTCAAACGCTGATCAATTACACCATTTCTATATTGAGCCATTTCCCTCACACCTATTGGCGACACCATGTTACCACCCACACTGCTTCTTTCCTATTAGGCAATCAGAATTGATAGACATCATCTCACCGCGCCACACACTCAACTGGAAACGAGATTAATAAATGGCAAGGCAGGCACTTGCATAAAAATCAGAAATGCACATTTTAAACACATAGCGACACCATATGCCCAGCTTTTGTTTCGAAGTAAGAAAACTCTTCTGTGAACTTCCTGTTCCAAGTATCAAGTTTGAAGGGGCCTTGGTTTCCCCAGCTCATAATTTGTTCGGGCACATCTACTACCGAAATCACCAGTTGGACTGCCTTCGGCGGTGGAATGAATGTGACATGAGTGTTGTCACATTGCTAGTTTAAAAGGCCAGTTGGCCAGGCTGCATTGGGAAGTGGAACGATCTTTTTGTAAGTAGCTGTACCAAGAGGGGAGATTCAGTACCTTCCAAGTTAATGATATTGGTTTACCTGGTGATCTGATGTGATCACCAAAAATGGATTTCATCCTTTTTTCTGAATGAAGTCCAAATGCTGCAGATGAGGTACCCTAGAATATAAAGCCTCAAACCACGAGGAATTAAATCATTGGACTCAATACCATGTATGTGCTTGAGGTTGATTATATCTGAAATTTTACTAGTTTTTTCCAAGCCAATTTAACCAAGGATAGAAGTTTTAAGAATTAATTTTCACTAGGAGGGTATTTAGTTATTAACAATCCCTCTTTATTAAACTCAGTGGTATAAATGAAAATTTTGCAGTGGAATGTCATTATGTCATACAGTTTTACTATTTTGGAATGAAGTTAACTGAACATTTGAGTTATAATTTCTCCCAAGATAGCCTAGTAGGTGAAGACATAGTGATGTTAGGTACCAGTAGAGTCAAGGTGAGGCCAGTGAGTTGGATGAAATGAAGGAAACTTTAAAAAAAATGATCTGATTCTTTCCCAGCAAATATGTACTAATAGTGAAAAGCTCTTGCTAATGTCATCCATTGAAGCATTGGGTTTGATTCAAAGTTAAACCCAGTAAGGTTCCAGAAGGGTTTTCTCTCTTTAATCTTCTTCACTGGTAAATGTGACTTAAACTTAAATAGTGTCCTAGATTGAGGTTACCACCTCATTGTTTACTTAGTTTGATGTGGTCTTTATAAAGAAAAAATATTGTTTGTAATAGTGAAAAAAGTTTTTCATTTATGATTATTCTTAGTTTAATTGAAATCTTGTGATAAAAACATCAAATTGTGCCATTTTTAGAAATAGCATTTTTTTCTCTTCTCATGGCTAAAACATTTTTCTTGTTTTTTTTTTGCAGTGATGGTATGTCGATTGGTGGAAGCCACCATCGCCTGTCTAAGAAGCAATACATTCGTCACTGTAAGCAAATAAAGGAGAGTGCCAACCTTAATCGTGATCCATGCATGCACCACACTGTTATACCTCGTACACAACGCATTCAAAAGGAGCAGGTACCTAACATATGAACATTTATGTTTGAGTGCCAAGTCTGAGCCTCTCAGAACACCTCTCCTGAGCAATTGTTACTATCACATGTGAAGTGACATTGATAGTCATATATGCTCTATATTTGTGCTGTTTTCCATGTTTTATGTGTCTTCTTATTCCAGTTTCTATGTGTATTATATTTGCATTACCTATTTGGCCTACCAAAGTCTTTGTTTCCTTTTATTCCATCAGTCAGAAAAAAATGATTGGCAAATATAAAAGTAAACCATGTTATTTCATTTTTCAGGTCCATCCTATGAAGCCTGAAGAGTTTGCTGCTATTTTAATTGAAAAACTTGAAACAGTTAAAAGGAAACAGGAGGCTCAGGAAAAGCTTGATAGGAAGCTTCAGGAGGTAAATATTAAATCAGTGTTTCATTGAAAGCTAAAAAGTAGTAGCTCCATATAAGACAATAGGTCATATAGACCTATTGCCATTCAAAATCGGCTAGGCATAGTTTTTGAAAAAGCATTTTATAGCAAACTCTTGTCCTACCTCCATAAATTTCAGCTCCTTTCAAAGCAACAACATGGTTTTACTAAAGGAAAGTCAATTATGACTGCTTGTCTCCATGCAATTAATAAAATTCTTTGTTTGGTGGATGCAAGGGATGAATCAATTGGTATGTTTTTTGACTTTGCCAATGCATTCACTTCAGTTAACCATCAAGTTTTATGTCATAAACTGGACAGTTTTGGTATTAGGGGCAACCCGAAGAATTGGATATGTTCCCATATTGGACAGAGGTCGCAATATGTGAGTATTATCAAAGATGGTGTCACATTAAAGTCTAACTGGAAGACAATCGACATGGGTGTTCCTCAGGGTTCAGTTTTGGGGCCTATACTGTTTTTAATTTTTATAAATGATCTGCCAGAATTGTTTACTGTAATGCCTAATGTGAAACCTGTAATTTATGCTGATGATACCAATTTCATTATACATGCTCCAAAATGTGATGAATTATTACATTTAGGGGACCAAGTGATAAAAAACCTATATGAGTGGAGTGTAAAAAATGGTTTATGTTTAAATGTGGACAAATCACAGTCCATCTGTTTCTCAAATATTAATGCACCGAAGAGAGAGCTTATATTTGACTTAAACGGCGAGGTGCTGAAACAAGTTGATACTTTCAGATTTCTTGGTCTCCAGTTCAGGGCCGGATTTAAGAGTATGCCTCCTGTAGGCTAAATCCATTTGCCGTCCCCCACATTTTTAGAGACTCACAGTTAATAGACTGATATATTATACATATTATGTATTCGTTTTATACAACAAATGATAGATTCAGTTATTCAAATAAAATTGTGCTGGAGATTTAAACTAAAACCACATAAAAAATAGTTTATTACTAGTTTGTTCGTTGACATTAACACGTTCGCTGCGGCGTGACCCACCGGTGGGTCACGCTAATCCTTCTAGCGCCGCGGCCTTTTAATTCTTTGAATTGTCTCAACTTGCGAGGAGTATTGTGAGAGTAAGAATCGAGATCTTCTCGAGTGACTTCACCCAGAGGTTAGTCACAGTTCAAATAACATACTGCTATGTGTCACTTAGTGTGACCCACCGGTGGGTCACGCCGCCCCTCCTGAAACTTTTTTCAGCGTGAGCGGTGTGACCCACTGGTGGGTCATGAACAAATTTACATATTAGCGTAATATATCCAAAATATGTTTATTTTTTGCTTTCTTTTTGTTTTTTTTTCATGTTTATGCGATGTTTATACATAAGGATGAACAATACTCGATATAGTAAAACATATCAACTTATTAAAAATAATGAAAATGTTTAGGACAATTTTTTCTCCTCAACCTCTTGGCTGTCCGTCAGTTGCTCGAAACTAAACAGCCCGAACTGCACTCGCCACGCTGTGTGAGAGATTGAGACTCTCTCTTCCCTTCCTCCCCCCCCCCCCCTCTGCGAATGGGCAATTGGGAAAGGGTCGCGTAGCGTTCTTGAGCCAATCCCTCAGTGGTGGATGCCGTGCCCTTGTCGGGTGAACGTCTTCTGAAATGCACAGACACTACTGTTTTCTGAGTGAGACAAACCACTATGTACTCTTTTCAAAGGTTCCCCCTTCCCTTTTCTCAGAGTGTGAGCAAGACTGGGGAATCGGTACGCACGGACGGGCGTCTACGTCTCACAGACGGGTGCGAACAAGGGCAGGCGCAATAAACAGAGACGGGTGGGAGTCTCCTGGGTTTTCCGAACGTCAGCAATTCTTTACCACATGCATTGTATTCTTGGCCCTCTCTTCCCCCATCCCAACCCAGGGTCTAGCTGATAGCGTGCCCCACGTGGCCGGGGGAGGGGTGGGCTGGGGGCGAAGCTGGGAGTAGCCTCCCCCAGCCTTCCTCTAATCTCAGGAAACAGCTGAATATTGCTGCTTCAACCACCATCCCTCGGCAGTGGCCAGAAGATCGGAAGGACTGTGACCCACCGGTGGGTCACACCGCCCATGCAAAAGGCTGAGTGTGACCCACCGGTGGGTCACGCCGCGCTGTGAGGAGTAGGGCTTTAAACAGCTCCGCAGTGAACGTGTTAAAAAGATAGATGTTATACAGGTTACCATAATACAAACATGAATAATTGTACAAACATAATATAGTTGAATGTTTGGGCTTAAGTACATTCTATACTTTCGTAAATGTTCAAAACAATATAGTTTTCTTGCAAGATTTCTTAATGGCAAACTCGTTAATAATGTCCTCATATGAAAGTGTTTTTGTTGTATTTGCATGAATACACAGTAAAGAAAGTGAGTATAACTTTCGTTCAGAAGTACTAGTTCGTAGGTAATTCTTAACTCTTCTAAGGCAGGAAAAACTACAATCTCCAGTGCAATTCATAGCAGATATGCACAAACTTATCCAAAAAGCGATGTCCACATGTGGGTACACATCTTCTACGGAGTTAAATCTTAGAAATTTCAAATTTTCTTGCAACTATTTTCCAGGGGGTTGATCAATCCCCACAGCACAGTGCTTTTGAAAGTGGATGCACTCTTCAGTAAAATCAGAATTCAAATAATTTGTGTATATGTTGTAAAGATTGGTCCCCTTCTTTCTCAATTTCTCTTCCATGTCTCTCTGATCAGTCTTGTTATCTCACAACTGAGTTAAGACGTAAAATCCATCTTGAAAAATGTTATAGGCCACTTTTCTTTTCTTAAATTCACAAACAAAAGAGTCTATAAATGGTAAAAACATATTTGTTTTAAGATCATCCCCGCCGGTAAAGTTTACTTCACCACTTCGGTCTTCATCAGCCCAAACTTTTATTTTCAGTTATCTTTTGTTGTCTTTTTCATAAGATGTAGGTTTGGTTATATCCATAGCCAATTTGTCGAAGTAATCAAAATGGTTTCTCTGTTCCATGAAATATTCTTCAAGAGAACCATACAAATTGTCACCGATAAAACATCTACAGTTTCTCTCTGCATGGCTTTGCTAACTTTATGAATTCTATGAAGTACGGTGCTCCAGAAGCATACCATAAAAGCGGTTTCAAACCTTTCTAATATTCTAAGAATTCCTTTGGATTCACATCTAGTTGTTGCTTTTTCTGTTGAGTCATTGGAAGTTTCTCTCAAAGCAATGTGTACTTCTTCCCAAGACTCTCGTAAACTTTGGCATGCATCATCTATAGCTGACCATCGAGTAGGACACTTTTTTTATTGTCTTCTTCTGATACGATGGATCCATAATGCGTGTTAAACATTCCCATTGCTTTGTAGAGCACGTAAAAAATACATATATTTCCTGAAGCAACATGAAAAATTTACACGCTTCTCCACAAGATTCTGCAGCAAACGATCCAACAAGGTTTAGTGAATGTGCCGCACATGGGATGAATAAAGCTAAAGAAGCTTTTTCCTTTATTTTTGCTTGCAGACCATTGTAAACACCGGCCATATTTGAAGCGCTATCAAACGATTGTCCTCTGCAATCATCAATGTTTATTTTCAGATTTTCGAGCTCATTCATCACACTCTTGAACATTTCTTCTGATTTATGACCCACTAATGGAATGAAAGTAAGAAATCTTTCACACGGCGCACTGTCACTTGTAACGTATCTAACAGCAAGGACTAACTGGGCGACATATGACATATCGGGGGTCGAGTCTATGATGACAGCAAAGTATTTAGATTGTTTCAACTCTTCACAAATTACTTGCCTAACGTTTTGAGCCAATTACTCAATTACCTCTTCGCGAGTCTTGGAAGAGAGATGATTTGTATTGCCACTACCACAATGGGGCGTTTACTCGGAACCGAATTCGCAATTTTGTGCACGAAATTGTTAGACGGAAACTAAAATAGAATTTTAGTAAAAAAATTAATCTTCTAACCACAACCATCCACTCATAAATCAAAATTTGAAATAAACAAAAGGTGACGCCCACCGAACAAGCTGCTGTGATAACATTGACGTCATTTTCCTCCCATCCTTGACTGCTCTTATGGGAAGGGGAGGGAGTCGAGGGGGGTTCTCGGAAGGTCTGCTCGCACAGATGCTGTCGCAATCGCTCCCATTGGGAGAGCCAACTGTGTCCCCCTTTTTGCGATAAGGTGAAGTAGCTTCGCGGGCTCAGTTGTGATTGGACGAAGTCGATATACGTCAGAGGTTGCACCACGCCCACTTCTCCGAAAGGGATAAAAACATCAGTTTTTCACCACTTATAACTCGAGAAGTAATTGACGGATCAAAAAACGGAAATATACGGGTCTTTTTATTTTACAAACTCTATCATATTCGGCAATTAAAAAAATACGCCAAACGACCCCATTACCGTATTTTTCGATGTGAGTTGCTAAGAATGGATCAAACTCGGATATCAGCTCTAAAGCCATTAAAAAATTTCCATTCCTATTAGAACCAATTACCTCATTGTCACCTCTCAAAGCGAGACCTCTTGATGTCAGGGCCTAAACGGCCGCTAAAACTCTTGTTAAAACATTTCTGCAATAGTGTCTTTCTTTGTGTAGTTGTTGTGTAAGCATACTGTCAACACGGTTAAGAGAAATTCCTCTTGATTTTAGAGTAATTATTCCAGATTTTTGTATTGGTGAATTTTCGTGGTGAAATGCCCGATATTCTCCATTTTTCCAGTCTTTGAAACCATCTTTATCGTCAACTTGTGATCTTTCTTTGCTTTTAAACGCTAAACAAGGTCCACAAAAAACTGATCCCTTACTTTTGGAGAAAATCATCCATTTCCTTACATGAACTACTCCATTTTATAACTTTCGTTTAAAGAGATATTTAATCAAGTATCTCTTTTGATCTTTGTACACTCTTACGCTGTTAGTGAAATCTAAATCTATGTTTTGGTCAAAGCCATTTTTTGCTATTAAATCTCTAGTAACATTGTTTAAGATCCATGAAGCTGGATCCTTATCTAATTTGTTAACTAATGTTTGCGAACTTACTTCTATTGCAGTAGGTTCTGGTAACACACCTGTTTTGGAACAACTTCGTCCAGTGAAAGCATAGTTGTTCCCTACAGAATCATCACAAACATCAGCAGTGCCACTAGCACTTTCTGATTTCCCTTCTTTTTCATTATCATTCTTTTCCTTCAGTGGCGAAACATTAGTTTTAAAAAACAAATCTTGTTTTTTTGTTTGTTTCAGAACACGTTCTTGTTCTTGAAGTTTCAAATTTGATCGTTTTTTGTACTCAGCACCACTGAGTCTCTTTCTTTGTCACTCATAGTAGTATACTTTTATGAACTGTATCTTCTTTAATTGAATAATTTAAGCCAGTAATCACAAAACAATCATAACTACACAGGAGCAGCAGACCACAAAAAATTACCGTTGTTCATCACCGATTGACACACTGTTTTACCGAAACGTAAACAAGAGATGTTAGAAAGGTTTGTTGTAACAGCGTAGTGACACTGACTGGGCTTACAGTGTTTTCAGATCGAATCATGGTGCTTGCACCTTGCAGTGTTGTCAAACCAAATTACACTACATAAAAATGTGCTACAACATTATGTGAAGTAAATTCGTATTATGCTATGGAAGAATAAACATATTTCCTTTCCGTAAATGAATACTCTACATATCAAAGATACGCCTAAAGAAGTTTCTGTTATTAAAATAATCCAAATGTATATTTTCAATTTTTAGTAAATTGCCAAAGTGCCGCCCCTTAAATTTTGCCACTCTAGGCTGCAGCCTTTTCAGCCTATTTAGAAATCTGGCCCTTCTCTAGATAGACAAACATCTTTCTTGGGAGCCTCAGGTGAATAATCTAATGAGTAAGCTAAGTTCTCTTTGTTTCCTGATAAAGTTTATCAGAGCTACAGTGTCGCTTAAGGTGCTACTAGCCTTGTATTATGGAGAGTTTGATTCTAGAGTGGTGCAGACAATTGTGTTCTTGGGATCATCAGGCCATGCTCTAAAGATTTTTGTGATCCAAAAGAAAATTGTGCGTTTAATTGGTAAAGAACACTATAGGGGTCATTGTCGCCCAATATTCAAAAGACTTGGTATACTTCCTCTTCCATGTATGTATGTACTAGCCTTAGTTACCTGTGTAAAGTGCAATTATTTTTCTTTTGCTAAAAAATCAAATATTCATAATCATGGTACCAGAGGTAATGGTAATTTCCATACTCCACATGTTAGAACCAAAGGGGTTTCCTTGGGTCCTGAATATATGGGTATAAAATTGTACAATAGATTGCCCTATGGGTTGAAGGAAATCCAATACAATATTGTTTTTAGAAGAAAAGTAAAGGATTTTCTACTAGAAAACCTCTTTAATTCTGTAAATGAGTACCTGGGAGTGGAATGAGTGATTTATTTTATTTATATTTTATTATTTTATAAATATGTATTTTTGTTGCTTTTGGTATTTTTATATTATGTAATTTATTGGATATGTCTTGTGTGCAATTTGTTGACGTGCCTTATATCGATGCACAATGCTGTAATTGATCCTTGGGCAAATAAATAAATATAAGAGAACTCATGGGATCCAAAATAGAATTGGCTACAAGGAACTGTCATCATTGCTGAAGATGTTGAAATAATGAATCATTAGCCGATTCCTATGGACTTAGTGCTAATTTAACCAATTTTGAGGGCATTTAGGGCAAAAAGTCAGAAGATTTCAGTAAGATAGTGATTAAAAAAATAATACTTTTGACACATTATTGACCCATGATTTTATATTCTGTCAATGACATTAAATTTCATGTCATATATAATTTAAGGATGGTCGATTCTCAATTCCACCGATTCTTATAGGAATTGAATCCTTCCAAGTTGATTCTGAATAAAAACAGACATAACAGGAATATTAATTTCTAATCTTTGTGCTTTTAAATTTCTCAGGTGTCACACATGATTGCACACTGTAGTAGAATGAATAGCAAACTTCAGTGGCTAATTGTTTTACTTTTTTAGAGCATAGAAGTATGGTAAACAAGACCACACCTAATTTGTTGTATATATTTAGCTATTATCCCTTTAATGGGGACAACTTGCACTGTTAGTGGCTACTGTTGGCATAACTGTGAAGAGTCACCGTGTAAACAAGAATCAAAACATAGCAAAAAAACTGATTTTGCAGACATACAGGGTACACTTTTAATGATAGGAGGGTATTTTCACTTTTTTAAGGATGATATTAATATTCCCCTCAGTTGAATCATTGAATCTCTTGAATTCCACCTATAAATCAGAAATAATGTCCTAGCCATCGGAAATACCAAAAACCCTCAGGTGGCGACAACTGCGGTGATGAACTGCTCCTCCTTAGAAAACAAAAATCCTTGCGCTCCTTTAATTTCAAATTTACCTTGGTGATAATCGGTTGCATGAACAGAAAAGGAACTTAAGGGAGCAATATAGCCGTAATTTAGGATTTAATGGTGGCCAAAAGACTATTAAAACCTACAATAAAATACATTTACATGACCCCAGACAGCACAGATTTGGTATTATTTCCTTTTTACAATTGTAATACAATCATATTACAAAAGAGGATATTACTATTTGTATTTCAATTGTATTACAGCTGTATTACGGAGGCAAAATACAAGGGATTTACAAATTGTATTACGTTTGTAAGTTAGATCCAATTTACAATCATTTTACAAATTGTATAATAGTTGCATATGTTGTATATTAGTGACAAAATACAATCGTTTTACGAATTGTATTATTGTTGTAATTTAGATCTCAATTACAATTGTTTTGCAAAAACAATATTTCGTATTACCCCTGTAATTGTGTAGGAAATATGGGACTTTCAAGTAAAAATAAAAGTATTTGCTCTGTAACATTAAATTTCTTTTATTCAAAAGAGAACTGTGGTCAAACATAGTTATTGTTATGTACAGCAAAACGGGTATTTCCTCAATGCCTCTCGCTATCGTGAACTTCCACCAAATAAATAACATACATAGCAACCATATACAAAACTATCTATATTCAAAAATATCTACGATATTCTTAACGAAATAATTTCATTAACGAACCCGCTGGTAAATGTACAAGTGTTACACATAACATTTATCTTTATAACTCAGGCATTTTTTAAAGATACGTGAATTCAGTTATCCCGTGGTGGAATGAAGGCGTGAAAACTATGTGGAACGCTCATGCACATTTACCGGATTTGCAGTTCAAGGGTGAACAATTCGTAGGTCTGGTCACACATTGCATAAACTGTTCAAGTTCATGTACTAACGCATGCCTCATCCGCCTATAAACCATGGCTGAACTTGTTGCTAACTACGCTCCACGTAAATCGAGGCTATTAAATTGTTACGCACAGAGGCATTAAGGAAAAATACATAATACTCTTACCAAGATCTAAAAAGTAACAATTATGTTTAGAAGCATTTACACTTGCCATTACGTCTCACAAACGGGAAGCTTGTTTAGGACTTAACGTACGCACACGATTAAAAGCTTACTAACGTTGCTGTGGGTCGGCGGATTCATAATAAACAAACTTAAATTAGTGATACTAGCGGTGTCCTGTGCTAAAGAAACACACCAAGCCCTTGAATGCGCGTGAACAACACTTTTGTACTATTTTCATTATTACAAATGGAATACATTGGCTTTACGAATTGTATATTCTTGGTATTTTAATGCTGTTTTACAATCATATTACCATTGGCCACATAGACATCTTCGTATGTGCGCGCACATGACGTTTGTATTATTTTTCACGTTACAATTGTAATACAATGGTTATACAAATTTGTATAATCATGGTATTTTAATGCTGTTTTACAATCATATTACCTTGGCCACATAGGCATCTTCGTATGCGCGCGCACATGACGTTTCTATTATTTTTCGTGTTACAATTGTAATACAATGGTTATACAAATTTGTATATTCTTGGTATTTTAATGCCGTTTTACAATAATTTTACCATTGGCCAGTATGCACGCACACAAGACGTTTGTATTATTTTTCGTGTTACAATTGTAATACAATGGTTATACAAATTTGTATATTCCTTGTATTTTTGATGCAGTAATACAATAGTATTATGATTGCTTTGTATGAAATGTCCTGTAATACAATTGTATTACACATTTTTTTTACGAAAACTATACAATTTGTAACTGTACAAGAGAATTACAATTTGTATACCAGTGGCTGTGCCTTCTGGGACTATGGTTACAATGCTTGAGCATCATCATCAGGTAGGTGAAAAGGAAAACATGGGAAGTTTAAAGCTTAAGTCACTGTGCTTGAAGGAATGTCTGTCCCCTCCAGTAATAGCATTTCTACTGAATTTCGACCTCACTATTTTCATAAACAAGTAATAAACCTGTCTCATCATCAATTTAAAGATGAAGAGATGAATCTCGTAAAGAACGGATGAAGACACGCTCCACTGACCATTGTGTGTAACATTTGGCATAGAAATTTTTCATTTCTATGCAAAGGATAGATATGAGGAGCACAAAAGCAATGTGCTGTTTATTATTCGTAATATCGAACAACCCCTGTGAAATCAACTTGTTGCTCTTGTTATTGCTGATTTATTTACGTAAAAATCATAGGCCAATAAATGGTCCCTAGGCCATCCCTCACTATTTGGAGCTTTTCGTTATATGGGGCTTCCACTGTAGTTCTCCTATGGCGATGTAATGTAGTTTTGAAAAACAACCAATGTATGAATACTAGTCTTTGCCTTGAGTTATGCTCATAAAATATCTGTTTTTTACAGGGAGAAGGTGCATCTGGTGCTGAAGACTCATGTGGTGCCATGGAAGGCACTTGTATTGGTGGTTTTGGTGGTGGTACCATGGCTGTGGCTAGTCCACGGACTTTGGCTGATGCCATCAGGGAAAAGTTACAATTGACGACAGATGACAGTGATCAAGCAATATTAGGTAAATAATTATTTAGTTTTATTGTATGATTGCATTTTATATCATCCCTCATTTCTTTACTTTCCAGTCAATTGAAATTTGTTAATCTATTGTGTAAGTAAATTAGTGATCCGGAAATTTATGGATTCATTGAAATCCTCACATGAGCATATTATTACTTGCAAAGCTTCCTCAGCCCTTCAGGTGAATGAAATAAATGTTACACTGAATTAACTCTGTAAATCAATTCAGTAAACAGCATGTCATCTTTCATTGTAAGTGGTGGCTCAATTTTTAAGTTAGTGACTTAATTACTGACAATTAAACTGTAATAACTATACTTTGTCTGTCCAAAATCCTTTCGTTTACTAATTAATAATTCTTTCTGGTCTAACCACACTAGACCAACATGTATCAAGAGTGTGGTCAGACCTAACACCTTCCCGATCACCTGGTGCTCTGTCATCACCAAGGCCAAGATCACCTGATGGTAGTGGAAGAAAAAGAGGCACAGTGAGTGCCATGCCTGGGTCATTACTGGCATCAGCTGCAGGTTCATCTCATTGTAGTGCAGCTGGGTTGACCTCCTTACCTGCAAGTAGTGGCTCAGGAGTATCTTTGCTCCCACCACATCCATATCAAGCTCGACCATCTTACTGTCCAAGGCATTCTCGGAAAGATAAGGTTGGTTTTTCCATTTGTTTTGGTCTTTATCTTGTGTCAAAACACTGACCTATGCAATTAGACATTGATAAACTCTTTTACTGCCAGCGAGCCAATCCGTGGTTGTGAGAAAACTGCCAGCAGGCTGATCTATCAGCTGACATACATATCATCATTGTATATCTGCAATTTTTTTATTTCCCTCATTTGAGGCACTGTATGTTTATCAGCCTCCTAAACCCCATATATTTTGTCAACATTGAGATAAATGTGTACTTCATAATTTAAAAGTAAGTACTTAAAGTAATGTAAAATCAATAATCTTACAAACTTCATAGAAATATGCTTGGCAGTTTTACCTGCTAGTCAAATAGTTAATAGTAAGTGAAGTAGAGAAAGTGCATTTGTGATGGGAATCATCACGAAATTGTAAATCAGTTGCGAATCATCAGCATTGTAAATATCATCGGGACGATGATATTTACAATGTAAACCACTTTTCTAGGAGCAATAATGAACTCTCCAGCTTGGTTTGCAGCAGCTTAGGATCCCTGTGGCTCATTGCTAAAGATGTATCATCAGCATTTAATACAATATCATTGTTTTTAATAAACCTCGGCAAATCATTGATGCATAATAAGAATAAGAGCGGCCTCAAAATACTGCCCTGTGGTACCCCTACATTTATTATTTCTGTGGGTGATAAGTACCTAGTTTACAACAATGTTGTTGATGCCTGTACCCTCAACCTCTACCATCTGTTTCCTATCCTTTAGATATGATTGCAGCCATTTATGAGCAATACCCCTGATCCCATAGCACTCACATTTACTGAGAAGGATTTCGTGATCTACTGTGTCAAATGCCCGTGAGGTCATTGAATATACCCACCAAGAATTCATTCCTGTTCCAAGAAGTCATGATTTAATTAAGTAGTAATCACTAATCTGCAACTGACAGAAAATGAACACACTAAGGTTATGAATCTAGGAATTTCTGACCATTATGCCCAAATGCTATGTATCCCCAAGGCAAAGGAAGTGATCTACAAGATGTACAAAAGGTGCTACACAAACAATAGTGTAAATTCATTCAGTGATAAATTATGTGAGATTTCCTGGGATAAATTATTCAACTTGAAGTGTGTCCAGGAAATGTACCTGTTTTTTATTAGAAATGTAAAACTCATCTTTGAGGAATTCTTTCCCAGAAAATTAGTGACAATGAAGTGTCATGATAATACTAATTGCTGGGTGACAGACAAAATAAGGGCTGCCAGCAATACTTTTAGGGAATTATGCCAATTAAGAAAAGGGCAGAATGGCTCTGACTGCAATAACTACTTCCAGAGTTACAAAAAAGCATACAGGGACCTTATCGTTCAATCTAAGAAAGCATATTACAGCAGAGTTATCAGTCAAGCCAAAAATTTGACCAAAACATCATGGCAAGTAGTAAAAAAGGTAACCAACTCTAAGGTGAACAGGAGCGGAATTGTAGCCATAAAAAATGGGGAGGGGATAAGCTTAACTGATCCCATGCATGTGGCAGTGTTTGCCAATAAGTACCTTGCAAATGTGCCTCTACACTTACATAATTCGATAGTAAGTAACAACTGATTTAATAATGATAACTGTCAACAATGATGTCCTCTATGGTCCTTTTTCCAGTAACAGAAAATGAGGTATTGAAGTGCATAAAAAGCCTGAAAGACAAACCATCAGTTGGAATAGACGATATTCCTTCCTCAATCCTAAAAAAATGTTCTAAAGCTACTATTAAACCCTTAACTTTCATAATAAACGAGTCCTTTAAAAAGGGTGAGTTTCCTAACTATTTAAAAGTAGCAAAAATAAAGCGGATCCACAAAATAGGTGATGTCGATAACATAGAAAATTACTGGCCGGTATCCTTGTTGACTAATGTATCTAAAATTTTTGAGCTATTGATGAGAGACAGGATTATGAACTATGTCATCCAATTAAAACTATTAAACATGGAACAATTTGGATTCCAAAAGGGGAGAAGCACCAATGATGCCATTGCATGCTTACTAAAAAAATGATGACTTCTTGGAACAGGAATGAATTCTTGGTGGGTATATTCAATGACCTCACGGGCATTTGACACAGTAGATCACGAAATCCTTCTCAGTAAATGTGAGTGCTATGGGATCAGGGGTATTGCTCATAAATGGCTGCAATCATATCTAAAGGATAGGAAACAGATGGTAGAGGTTGAGGGTACAGGCATCAACAACATTGTTGTAAACTAGGTACTTATCACCCACAGAAATAATAAATGTAGGGGTACCACAGGGCAGTATTTTGAGGCCGCTCTTATTCTTATTATGCATCAATGATTTGCCGAGGTTTATTAAAAACAATGATATTGTATTAAATGCTGATGATACATCTTTAGCAATGAGCCACAGGGATCCTAAGCTGCTGCAAACCAAGCTGGAGAGTTCATTATTGCTCCTAGAAAAGTGGTTTACATTGTAAATATCATCGTCCCGATGATATTTACAATGCTGATGATTCGCAACTGATTTACAATTTCGTGATGATTCCCATCACGAATGCACTTTCTCTACTTCACTTTAGAAGGTTTCTAAAGGCTTCAAAGGCACTCTTCACCAGCCTTTCTTCTAACATATAGATGCCTTCTTGTTCCAAGCAATTTAAACTTGGATGCATTCAACCAAAAAAAAATTTCCACTGACTTGAGGCTCACATTTGATATTTTTAGCCCACTGAAGACGTGAATATGATGTTTACTCAGGTTGTGACAATGATGTTCCAAATTCGAACACCATAGCAACCTTTGTAGCTAAATATTATTTCAAATATATGTACTATATTTTTATTGCAATATATTTTGTTGAAATGTGATTGATTGATATGGTTCATTATCCACAATTATTACTTTCGGGCAAAGACTTGGGCACGCTAGTGTATGTGTAGGTCTTTCGTTTTAAATGTTTGGGAAAGCTTACATTGCTGCAATTCTTTTTAGATCATTCTTGAAGTGTATTAAATATCCTTTTTTATTCCTCCTCGATATATCCTGTTCATATTTATCTTTCAGCTTTCAAATTCATAACTACATCGATCCCATCATGCTTAATTCATCTACATTCTGTATTAATCATTTTCAGGATGTTTTTTCGACTTTCTCTTCGGATTCTGGTAATGTGCATGACTTTCCCTCGGATGCCGGTGGAGGGGGTAGTCTGGGTGCAATTGGTCCTCCTAGTGAATTGTCTCTGGGATTGCAAGGAATGGGACGACAGCAACAGCAGTCTTCTCTTCAGCCTCATCATTATCTGCCAAAGTCAAAATCAGTGCCAGATTATGGAGATGCTCAGAAAGGCCAAGACCTCTTGTATTCTCCTGCCCCTGGTGAGTGTAAGCATTTTTATGCTGTCACTGATACTAGTTAGTTTCCTTGAGCAGTTTCATGTGGACATCTTCTACAAATAAGAGCCAGCCATTGTTTTGTATAACCTTGAGAAATTATAAGATTTTCATCTCTTTCATCATGGGTGTAGGATTACAGGCTGGCCCCTAGTTATGCAAGTCTCAACTAAATTTAATCTGTACTCACTGAAGTGGTAACCTTATCCAAAAACCTTTGTTTAATCTGTTGAATTGATAGTTTTCAAATTTTATCAATGATAATTCAAATTTTTGTTACCATACTAATTCATGAGAAAAGATAATATTGGTAGAACTTTCAAATAATGTCTTACTCTTATGAACTTCTATAGATACAGTTATCTCTCACTTCATTCGAATTACACACCTAACATGATATTCACTGTAGCACTATTGGTCCTGAAAGATTTCTTTCGCTTAGCACAACCACATGTCTCACTTCAGTACAACCCACATGCCCTTAACAATTTCAAACCACCTTTAGCTTGAGTTAAAAGGTAATCAAATGATGTGGAGAGGGATCAACATCTTCTGCCTTAAAAATGTTGATCAATGCATTGTCCCTTAAAAATCAAACATTAAATTTCATATTAATCACTGAGTGAGTGAGAGCAAGACCCAGTTAGCTGTGTTCAAATAGGGTATTTTCATGCCTCTACAAGCTCAGGCTCTAGTGAAATTGATGTTTTGAAATTGAATCTAAAGTCAATCTCAAATAATCTTATAAATTTTTGTTACTAAAATGATTTGAACATCATTTCAGGGGTGCATGATGGTAGGTTTGCTCGGCCCGGGAAAGAAGTTGATCGTCGTAGATCAAGCAGCAGTAAGAAGACATTGACTGAGCTTACCGATAGTGGAGTAAGTGTAGTCTCAGATACTCCAACCTCAACGTTACATGCTCCTAGCTCAAGCACACACAGTAAAGAAAGGTAAGGTGATCTAAAAAGGATTGAGATGTATTTGCATTTGTGTTTAGTGCATTGGGTTTGCACGTAAAAGAGTTCCTGTGTTGATCAAATATTTTACTTTCAGGGTTTTATCTTGGCTCATGGAGAGTGAGAAACAGTCAAGCTCTGGAGGCAGTGGAGGAGGTGGAGGAGGAAGCCACTCCCATGTCAGTGACAGGGATTCTTCTTCAAAGCATCGAATGCGCTCATCAACTTCTGCCACTTCACCGATATCATCAAGGTGAATGTCAGATTTAATGCGTGTAGCCCTTTCTTTTCCTCTTACTTCTGATTCTATGGGGTGGGAGGAGTAGTTTGTGAACAATAGAAAATTACTCAATGTGAAAGTCAAAATGGCATATGCCATAATTTAGTGTATTTTATTTGGCTAAAAATTATCTTAAAAAAATGGGTAAAAAAAATTGACTAAAAATCTCATCGTAAATGAGGTGAAATATTTTTATTACTATAAATGGATTATTGCTCATGATTTTATTTAAATTTGTTTATTTTCTGAGAAAACATTCAGTAATTTATCTCATACAGAGACTTCATAAGAGAATGATGCTGTTAATGCAGTTAGGGGTGGGCAAACCTGGTATTTCCTAGTAGCAGTTGCTGACAGCTACTGCTACCCAAATTAGCAGTTAGAAATAGCAGCTATTTTTAGCATCTGGTAATTCTAGTGGAGTCATGGAATAGTTATTGATTTTTAAGTACTGACGGACTAGGCCTAATTAACAGATGATAAGAAACCTGCCATGATGCAACTCTGGGAAACTTTAAGAGATGCTGCAGGAATTTAAAATTGTATGTTTTTTGTTTATTTAAGTTTACATAGTCACTTAAAAATCAAATGTGAAATGTTAAAAAAAATGATTGGAATGTGGAAAAATTTTATTTTTGAGATTTTGGTAATTTTGGCACGTACTCTCAAAAAGGTTTCCCTGCCGAATAGACTATTACCTCAAGCTGAATCCTTAGAAAAGCTCCTGTATGGAGCCGTACCATTTAAAATTAAGGGGGTCAAGATTGGTACACTGTGGCTACCTGCAGGCCGGAACAATCCTAATGCATGACACTGTCATAGTCAGCAGTAAAAGTGTACCATTTAAATTAACTGCTTCATTGTTTTGCACTCCCCTCTCCTGCTAAATTCAAGCATGAAATCAGCTGCTTCTTCATGCACACACACTCCTCCCCTGCTACAAATCAACTGCTTCTGGATGCATGTGCTCTCGTCTCTTGCTAACCATTGGTAGTAGTGTACCAAATAGCATTGCCTTGTGGAATAACAGTTTGAACTTCTGCAAGGGAACAAGAATGGGAGACAAGCACAGTGCTTAGGCAGTAGAAGATGTAGCAGCTACAGTAGAACCTCTTTTTTATGAACCTCTAATTTACGAAATGACACCAATTTAAGAACCATTCCACCGGTCCCAATCTTTGTATATAGGAAAACCATGTAAAATGACCTCTATTTTACGAAACCTTGATTTTACTGATTTACGAAGTGAGAGGCCGGTCCCTAGGAGTGATTGACCTCTCTTTTACGAAGTTTTTGAAATGATTTTGTTGCACTGAACTCAGTACAATGGAATAACGATCGCTGCATACCGCGACAGGAGCAGCTGAAGCCGGATAGGTCATGTTGAGAGGGCCCTCGGTCCAAGTATTTCATTTGGGAAAATGTGGAAAAATCGAATGTGAGCATAGTGCTTTTTGAAGTGCTTAAACTGTAGCAAAAATCCCAGAGACTGATCATCCAAATCGCAATCCAATCCTAATTATATGATCCAAGGAAAAAATGTTCAAAGATGCATGGCACGATGCCTACTTCTTGAAAACAATGCCCCAGTTCATTAAATAATCGGATTAGTGCTTGGTAATTTCTATTCCTTTTCTATCATTTTGTGTATTGCGAATAACTAACTCGTCGTCACTAAGGATCCATATTTTCTCTGGAATTATTTAAAATTAGCTTTAAGATAGACGCCGCAACCCCAATTCAGAACTTTGTTCAGCCTTTCATTTGAAAATAGCATTCCCGTAGGAAGTTCTTTGCTGCAGCTGTCGTGGAGCTTAGTTTCATTAAAAAATACTAATTTTGTAATAATAAATTACTTATATTCAAATCTTGATGTAATTTGATTATTTAATTTTTCATTAGAAGTGTTTAACGTCGTTAGGTAAGAATTTGCGATCTCGACTTAGCATTCACGATCGCTTTCTGTAGCCACAAGTAAATAGTTCTCGCAAATCACCACTAGATGTCACCACTGTAGAACGCATATTAAAAAGAGGGAATTTCAAATTAACTGAGTGAATTTCTGAAATTGACTTTCATCAGCTGCGAAATATTATTAAATGTATCTCAAACGATATACATTCTTCAAAAAAGTTATTTCCTTGTCTTTTCACTGAAATATACTGGGTCAGTTGGAGCTTTGTTTTGAAATTTCCTAGTTAAAATGCATCCCTGGCTTTCCCATGTTAAAATGGCTTCTTTAAACTCTAATCGACTAGCACTAAATATACCCTTTCGTTAATTAATGCATAACTGCATATGCTTAAAATACTCTGTGGGATGAGTCAATTCTCTTATGAGTTATTCCCCTTATTTTGAGATCTACCAACTGAACAGCTACGAGAACTTAATCCAGTTGCTGCAGCCAAGTTCATACCATTATTTGTCGAAAAATATTTACGTTTCTTTTTTGGAATTCACGGCTGTTTCATTCTCTTTTACTAAAGTGAGTCTCCTAGTCTTAGGAATAACACCTATGTTATACAGCGTATCAATACAATTTTAGGTCTAATTTTTAAATTCTTTCAATTTCTTGCAGATACAATGCACACAGAGATTTTCACATGATATGTTTTTTCCCTGAATGAGCAGATGACTATTATTTGTTATAGTAATTAGTTTGATTTCAACCCTAACATTACTATTTGACAAGTTTAGTATAGCATAATTTTTAATTGCATTGAAAGTATACTTGCATTCTTGTCAGCAGAGTTTTAGTAGACGTACATTTGTCGCAGATCAAGCCTCTCATGTGCATGATGTGCCTCCATGCACATTGCTCCATGCTGTGTGAGGTGTTGCCAGAGCATGCTATGACTATGGGACTCTTTGATTTACCAATCCCTAATCAATCCCTGAAGTTTCTTATTTTAATTTGTGATTAATAAGACAGTAAGTCTTTGTACCCTTAGTTCCACTTCATTACATTGTTCCCCTCTGTAATACATTGTTTTTGTAAGCTGCTCTCTGAAAAATAGCTGTCTCGCCTACATTGATACTATGCTGTTACCGCAAAAACTATTTCCAACTGTTGGAGATCAGCTGGTTTTGGTGACACATCATGAGTTCCGGAGACAGATGAGTTAGTGGAAGTTAACCTCCAATTTACAAACCCTCTGATTTACAAAGCTCAATTTTTTGTCCCTTCAACTTTGTAAAATAGAGGTTCTACTGTATTTCTACCTGACGTCAGCAGTTGCTGTATGCTAATGAATGATAGCAGTTGAAAAATAGCAGGTTGCAAATAAACAACCCTTCCCTTATGTAGTTTTAGAATATACCTATTTCCATGACCGTTGATAGCTTGTTCATGATCTGTACAACTAATAGACTATGGGACTCTTTGATTTACCAATCCCTAATCAATCCCTGAAGTTTCTTATTTTAATTTGTGATTAATAAGACAGTAAGTCTTTGTACCCTTAGTTCCACTTCATTACATTGTTCCCCTCTGTAATACATTGTTTTTGTAAGCTGCTCTCTGAAAAATAGCTGTCTCGCCTACATTGATACTATCTTTTGGGCCATAGCCTTCAAGAAGTTTATTCAATTCTGACACCTTCCTTTGGGCAAGGTCGTAGCCATGTTGAAACACCAATTCCAGTCAGATCTCTGAGGTTAAGCAACATTGGACCCGGACGGAGTCCACAAGTGTTGTGTGATGGAGTCCAAAGCTCTTACAGCAGATTTGGAAACAGTTGAAGGTAGTGAATCACCATCTCCCTCGTCATCGATAGATTTGGCCGGCGGCGATGTCCTATGAGAAGATGTTTCTCGCGGGGTATTCATGGATGGATTAGCTGAGTTGTCAAATCTTACCATCGAGGAATTTGTATTCCTTCTGTCCGTTGTTGACTCTTCATCACTAACAGGAGATCTCTCGGTAGGTGAAATAAATTTCATCAGCTCAGGAGTGCCGGTTGGAGCTCTGCTATTGATGTTTCTTGATTGGCGCAAATCATTTTTAAATTGCTCATTTTGGGCTAGTATAGTATCACTGCACACACCGAGCTTCTTTGTTAATTCCTCGACCATACCACGAAGATCGGAATGACTATTTACTAATTGATTCAGCTTGGAATTTACATCAAGGAAATGGCGGTATGAAAGAGCTTCACAAATTTGGCACCGTTAAACTAAATTACGGCTATTATTCAGCGAGTTCAGAGCTGTCTTGTTCAGATTGGTGCATTGCAAATGATATTTAGCCAAGCACTGGAATTCACAACTGATAATTAAGCTGTTATTGTCAAATATTACAGAGCAATGATGACATCGATCATCACTGGCCACCATCTTGATCAACCTCTCAACTATTAAGGCCATCTGCATAATATTTTGTGTAGTCCTTTTTTCACTACTACCATTAATTTTCTTTAGACCCATGATAGGAACACTTTGCTACCATTCCATACTTCAATGCACAACATCCTCCTGGCTCTTTTTAGCTGAGGGGTGGATATATGCAGTATAATTTAATCATTACTTCAGGATACATTTTATCGCCTTGCGGTGCTACCAATATGATTTGATAGCACCGCAGTGTTTTAGTTGTTCATATTTGATACATGTACAATTCTTTTGACAAGCATCTTGGTACCTTCTGGACCCAAGAGGGGCTGATAAATTATACCATTCAGAATAATTTTTATCACAGAGATGTTATGCATATGATTTGAATGCTTTGTGTTTGCTTACTTTGTTTTCTCTACATCTCTGTGGATAAGCTGAGAAATTCATCATTGAATGGTTGTGTGGCATCATTAGTAAAAAATAATTTCTGTCTTTACTAACTGCCGCAACCTCAAGGTCAGTCAACGAAGGGTGAAGGGTATTAGATTCAGTGGTGGGGACATTGTAGCTTCTGCTGCTCCTCTATGATTCTCCTTGAGATTAATTGGTAGAAGAGATCTGCTTTGTCTACAATGTAGGCATAAGAAGGAGCAAACTTTACTAAGCAAGCTCTCTAAGTTTCTTCTGATTTAGCCACTGTCACCAAGTAGCAATGTCTGCTAAATTATGTTAGAGTTGTATTAGATACTGTATTTATTTTTGCAATGATCCAACCACCCATTTGATGGACGGAAGTTTCTAAACAAGACAATTGCAAACTTGTCAGCTTGTACTTTCACTATTGCACCACTGACCAGAACGTTTAGGGTCTGGTTTCGTTAGGGTGTCAGCGGCCATCTGACTGCTGCTACTAGCTACCACTGACTTGTTGTATGTATTCACAATGTAAAGACAGCTTGGCTGTAACATTTGGTTTCTGGTACCCGACATCTGTGGCTGGACCACTGAAGTAATAAAGATGCAGATGTTGCTTCAAGAGTTGTGGACAGTTGTCAAGCAATGGCTTGTCGATTTTCCACTGAAGAGGATGAGTGCAGAAAAAGTTTTCAGAAAGAGCGAGTCTCATTCTGTCCGTATCATATGTACAATGTTGTTGGTTCGCTGCCATTGGTGGTGGTGAACATGGGATCCGAAAGAAACCACCATGCTATGTCGTTTAACCACAACAATCAAACATGGCAATCAGGCATGGCCACTGGCCACTATACTTGATGCCAGAGCAGACGATAATAATAATAATAAAAGGTCTTTACTGGGGCGAGATTGAGACAAAACTGTCCCTTCTGCCATCTAACCCCACGATGGGAGAATGAAGGCAGCACCATGGGGTGGCAATAGGTGGTGCAAGTTCACCAACTTTGGGAGAGACAGGACTTAGCGTAGCCAGGATATCTTTCCAGCAAGAATGCATGATTGAAAATAGACAGAAATAGACCTTCATTTAAGTTTTACATGCAGATGATGTTGTAAAAATGTTTATAACAACTTAGAAATGCTATAAAGGCAATTGGATTTCCCATCGAACAAAAACTTCATTAAAAATGGGCTATCAAAAGATAAAAATTCGTTATAAGGTGGATTTTTAACATGGTAAAATGACCATTTGTTTACAGGGAATAGCCTAATTGCATGAAAAGCGAAACTTTGTTTAAAAAGGGTATGATATAAGTGAGCTTGATTGTTTGCTGTCTCCAATCATTGGTAAACAAGTCCTCCAAATAAATGCGATTGTTACTAGACACTGTGAATAAAGGTTGGAAATTTGATTGGGTTGCCATTGTAACCAGTGCTCATCAATATATATATGACTGTATGCATTGACTAACCATGAGTATTTGTTCTTGAGTCACATTATTCAGTCAAAATCTTGGCTAGCCAAATTGAGATTTCTCAAAGGTTTCTTTAGGAAATTATTTACTTCCTCAGGATGCTGCCCCTATTTAAAGATATGTTTTATAGAAGAGTAAAAAGCTCTCTAAAAAGCTCAAAAACTTACTTAAGGCTCAGGAGAATGACTACCTCCTCATTAAACTTTTAAACTAAAAATATGTATACTATGTTTTTACTATTCTTCTAAATTTTCAGATTAATACTTTATGTTTAGGTGCAGAATCACTAAAACATTTATAATTTAAATCAATATTTGTCAGCAGAGTCTGAAAAATAGTCAAATAAAGTCTTCATTAGCTAGGTCATTTGTTAGCGGAGGTATCATTATATGTGTGGAGGATGTAGCAAAGGAGATTTGAGCTAGTTAATTTTACAGTAGCGAATTTTTTATTTGCCTACCCAGTAAAAAGAGTGAAATAATGGAGATTATAAAGATCATTATTTTAACATAAAAAGTCTTAAACTGATTTTGTAATCATCATTAACCCCAGCCAAAAATTCACAGAGTGGCGATCGTCAGGGAAAACCTGGAATTGTCAGGAAATTTTGCATTTCTGGAAAAGTCAGGGAATTCTAGTGATGGTCAGGGAGAAACAAATTGAAATTCTCATTATTAGCTACCATTATGTTTATCGGCCAGCCTTTCCCACCCTTTATTTCACCAACTAAAACTAATTTCTGTTGCTGATGTGCATGGAATAAACCCCATCTATTTGTGGAACATTCAGTTGTGAATCTTATTAGTTGTGTCTTTTAGTTACTTAAGTGTGAATCAGACGTACAATCGTTAATGTGATATTTGCCTAGTAGTGTTAAAATTTATAATCATATGCATTCCGTTCATCATAAGGAATCCGAGGCTATGTTATTCGGAACATTTTACCTCGCGTTTTTTTTATCTTCTCAGACTCAGATCTAGAGGCAGGTGGAGCACACTAGCTCCTGGTAAATGCGTTGCTTGCAGTGTAAACACGTGTAAACAAAATCTTACGTAAGATCATTTTCGATTCCCATATGAGTTCATGAGACAGTAAAAAGAGTCATCCTCCCCTCCCCACCTTTCACTCTCAACGTAATTATTGAATGGTCCCCTTAGCTCCCTCTTGAAGCAATTTAGTTATGTCACAATATGATATTCCTGAATACGATGCTGCTGTTGCTAATTGACTCGTTCACAGTGGCGCGATTATGTTTTGTTTGTTTATACAAATATTTGTACATTTTTGGTTACCTCTTACAATCAAGAGGTTAAAACCATGTAAATCAAATTGTTATTCGCTTCTGAATGTCACTTGTGCCATCCGATTTTGATCCAGTCCAACAACTTGGCTTTGGTTTGTATTTTTCGCGCACCTTAGTGATACCTGTACCGGGGTCCACCAGTAAATCAGCCATAAACTTTCCCTTCGTTGCGTTTTCAGTAATCATCAACTTCCCACGACACGCTACCTCTTTCTTGAAGGATTAGACATCGTCATTGTAATTTTACACAAGGAAACATGTACGGCCAAGGAAATACGATACACAGTCGCGGATACGCAACTGCAAAATGTGTATGAAAAGGGCATATAATTTGCATGAGGGTTTAACTTATGAAGGTTTAATATACTTTTTCATCAGGGTATACTTGTAGCTATTGATGTATTGATTTCAACTTTTAACATTATCTGAGTTTTGACGAAAATTTAATTCAGCAGAAATAAAATATTCATAAAATAGGAGCCCTATTGGCGATCGGTCAGGGAAATTGGGGAGTCTGTCAGGGAAAAGTCAAGGAATTTAAAAATTGGATCTCAGTAGCCACCCTGATTCATCAAGGAAGTCACTCTTGTTTGTTTACAAATGCAATACATATATAAGTTTTGGATGGTATTGTCATATTTAGCCTGTAGTATATGTAACTTTGCAGATAAGGAACTTGCTTTTCACATAATCATTCTTTGAAATTAATCTTTTATAGGAGGGGAAAGAAGTCAGTGGTTGTGTACAATTCATCATCTCGCTCAGGTTCTCAGGAGAGGGCAAGTGGGTCAGGCACTGTTGCCCCAAATACAGGCATTTGTTCATCAGGAGTCTCAGGTGGTGGATGGGGTGGAGGGCATAGTCCTGCTCAACCATTTGTAGCAGACCCATGTATGCCTCCACTACCCCTTCCCCACACACCCACTCAGCTGGAAGAAGCCAGGAGACGGCTAGAGGATGATTTCAGACCCAGAAACAGTGCTGGTGGAAACACGTCAGTCCCTCAAGTTCCACTGACAAGGCAGAGGTCAGCTGTTGTGGCTTAAATTTTCTCAATATTCTGTGACAGACTATTATTTAAATTTCACTGGGAAAGTCTGTCAGTTATATTTGTATTTCAAGTAACTGGTATTAACTTTTTATGAGGCAGTCATTGTGATATATTTGCCAGAGTGGAATAATTCTAGCTACATTACTATAAAAATGACTATACTTGATGATGGAATAACCAAAATTGTCTGTATATCTTCAAAGTACAATTCATGGAAATCTTGGAAAAGGTGTTATAACCACTTTTTGGTCTTGATATAATTGAATATTTTCAGATGAATGTATAAAGGTCTCCTGAATCTCTTGCTCCTTGTGGTTTTAAAACATTGTAGGTTATCTCAGAGCTTTTATTTTAAAATCTTTAAATACCTCAGCCATCTTTAAAGAACTGAAACCAATAAGTGGCAATGCTCTGTAACAAAAAATATGCCACAATGTTCAGGCATAAGTTCCATCATCTGTGGCCGTCAGGTATATCCACGATCTCATTGTTTCTCTTTCATAGTGCATATCTAGACAGCTATTCAACTAACTACTATTTTCAAGAGCACATGAAAGTAAAATTATACGAGGCCATGGATATAATGGTGAGATGTTATTAAATTTTTTAATGTTAGCATTTTAAATGCCTTCCTTGATTATTATGAAATTATACATTCACTTTTCCATTTTTAATGAAATCATCTAATTCAATCTCATTTTAGGATTTTGTAGTATCAGAAGTTTTTTAAGCTTAAAAAGTTAGTGGCCTCTTCAATTTATATAGACATTCCCTGACTTACCAGCAGGTTTTAATCCGGAGACACATTATTAAGCCAAAATGGTAGTAAGTCGAAAACATCATATGAATGGAAGAATAACCTACCAAATATTTAAGGTAGTTTAGATGTTGTCCCAAAAAGCTGGAATTGGTTTGAAGTGTTATCCATTCAAAAGGTGATATGATGGTCAAAATAATACATATTGACTAGAGATGTGTGAATACTATCTGCAAATGCACAAATACTAAATTGCATTCGTTATTCAAGATTTTGGCTAATGATGCTAAAAGTAGAAATTTGAAATCTTCGAATATCATACCATACTGAAATCAATGCCCATACGTACATGCAGCACTAATTTTGGTATATTGATGATATTTGCAGTGAGGAGACCCCATTATCTTTTGTTGCTACTTGTTGTTTTAGTATATTTTTGGTATTGTCCATTGACCCTCCAGTAGGTGCTCTTTGGGAGTTGACACAAGTGGGTGTACACCACTCTCACTGCAGCATAACTGACGTCATCTAACCTGAAGTTAATATTTTCAAGTAAGGTGGAGCAGTTTTCAAAAAAGTAATTAGGGTTTTAATGAAGATAATTACATAAAATCCTCAATTCAGTTGACAATATCTGGCGAGAACATAACTCGGCAAGAGTAGTTTCCCACTGCACGGAATACACATACACCTCACACCTAAATAAAGAATGCTCAAATGAAATTGATAATGCAATGTGAGCAATGGTTAATGAATAATAGAGCACTTAGTTCTATAATATCATTACAGTCAACTACACCATGTAGATGATCACTGATTACTACTATTACAAGGCAAACTCATAACTCTACAAAAATAGTCCAGTCTCTCCATCCTCTGTCTGCACCTTAGCTTGTTATTAAGCAAAGGTGAAGAAAGTTAGGTCAAAAATAAGTTTCTGTGTTGTTGATGTGCTAAATTTAGCATCATGTTGGTTTTCGCCACATTATTTATGATGAAAAGATAACAGTTTCGACAAATGGAATGAAGCTGAATGGATTCTAGCAAAACGGTTGCTTTTTCATCATTATTAACATCACAAAATATTTACCTTGTTGTGGTAATACAATGCGACATTCTGTTGAGTCTGAGGTTAATTCCACAGAGCTTGATCTTTTCTGTAAATTTATAATTTCTTTAACTTGGAAGTAATTGAAGGTGTATTTACATTTTCTGCTATCATTTATTAATACTAAATGTTAATGAATTCAATAAACAATGATTGTTAGCAAAAGTTTTGATTATATATTTGAAATTTTGAAAAGAGTTAAATTTTTAATTTAATGGATATTTAGCTTTTTACGTAAACAGACAGCAAAATTAGCAATAGTATTCTGTACTTTCTAAGGTATAAAATTTATTTATATTCATTTTTGATATTCAATTCGAGAGATCTACTGTCAGTCCCATCTCATATATTAACTTTTGCTGATGCAACTGTATTCTTCTATATCCACTGCTTTCAGACTTATTTGTTCTTTTTTGTTTATTCCAACTACCATGGGGTTTCTCTGCTGTAACTTAAGAGAGGAACATTATAATTGATTAAATGTGATTCCTGATGCGGCATGGTGAGACAGAATTAAAAATTGCTCATACTACCTCATAGGTTGCATTAGAGGAAAAAAGTGTTGCTAGAAATAAGAAGCATTTTAGGTATTTACAAGTATTTACTTTAAATTCTTTCTGTTAGATCACTTTTTGAGTATTAATTCTTTTTTTAAATAATAAGAATAAGTTTCTGAGTGAAAAAACTAACCCTCAGTGTATGTGGCACTGTTGAGAAACTCAGGATCCTCTGATGAAAATGAACTCCAATAAGCTGTTAATGAGACTATTTGGACTGTGTTCACATATTGACCTCTAACATCAACTGGTAATGAGGTTGTGGGGAGCAATTGGTGAGCAGATACGCATTAAGGGACCCGAAGAGTTCCCATATGCATCCAGGACACTCAAGCACGAAGTTCATGCACATTCCTTGAACAGTTTAACACTAGCCACATAAATTTGTATGCATAAATAGCTACTTTGTCTTTACCATCATTACCCTGAACCACTTATAAACAAATGCAGGACATTATTTTAAAGCACCATGAAGCTACTACCTTGTTATTTTTTCTCAGTATTAGATCATTGCTGAAAAAATGTATATTTTAATATTGTAGCAAGGTAACTTTGTATAATAATACACATTTCATCAATTATGTACATGGTTTCAAAGAATGTTCATTGCCTTTAATTTTATGAGGGAGTCAGTTTCTGTGAGAACATCTGCCTACAAACAATAGTTATCACAAAGGTTATTGCATTACTGTCACTATAAGTGCTGATTTCTTTATTCAAATCTAGGTTCATATTCATGCTTACCTCTTTAAGCGTAAACAGAATTGAAATATATCCAGTTTTTATCCCTCTGATATCAACTGTGTTTGAGTTGAAAGACTTAGGTAATATACTGCACATAAAATGAGGCAGTATGCTTTGTGTTGAGTAATTATGTTGCCTTAAGGTTGACGTGAATTACAAATAGCAAGTGTAATTACATAATTCCTGCTACACTCTCTTTCTCTAGTATCTTAGGTTTATAATATAAATCCTTAAAAATTAAATATTGTATATTTTGAGTCATCAAATTGCTTTCTTTGAGTTTAAAGGAGAAATTGAATTCGTAATAAGATAGTTGAAGGTATGGATACAGTTGAGGAGTATTAATGCTATAATTTATACTTCCTATCAGGTTCAGTTCATCTGGGAAAGGAGCTCATGTGGAAGGTGTAATGGGGAGTGCTTCTGGCACGGCCATAGCATCTGTTTCCAACCCATCAACCTTAAGGAAAGGTCGAAGTACAAGCCGAGGCTCTGGAGGAGGGGTTGGTCCACCACCACCATCAGGAGAAGGTAGTGCTGGGCCAGAATACACCACCGTTGTGTTCTCATTTTGTGATGAGCAATTTCCTTACCGAACAAAAATCCCTGGCCGGCAGTTGACTCTGAAGCACTTCAAGGAGTACCTTCCAAAGAAAGGCAGCTATAGGTGAGGTTCATTCTTGTTTTCAGTCCTTGTCCCAATGCTGATTCATTCTTCAGTCTTGTTCATCATAATGATAATAAGAAAAAATGTAAGTACAGTTATGATTACTGATCAACTGTCCTTGCAGAAATTACTGTGGAATTTGGTTTGTGCATTCAGGAAAGGGATGCCTTACATTCTGTGGATCAGTGTTTCCCAACTGTTGGAGGCTGTCTCTCTCATAGGACTTCAAAGCTTTCTGTGTGGGACACAAGCCATATTGAATATGCTCCCCTCCTTTAACTTCTGCTAGGATATCATAAATACACGTGTATACAAGATATTGATATACTTGCATATGCGCAAAGTAAAAAAAATCATCTCCCTTTATAAATTCGTGAGACTTAGTTTTCCTTAGGATGGAAAATAGGATTCAAGATGAAAAAATGACGAGGGACAAGCTTTTTGTATGTTCCCCCATTTTATTCATCTGAAAAGTAAGTAGAAGGCTTCAATCTGTAAGTAAAATCAATTAATATTTTTATATGCATTTTGATTTAACTGGAACATTTAGCATGTCAAAATTTGTTTCAGAATTCAGCATATCAAAAACTAAAATTGCTATGGAGGAATGTAGTAATCAAATTCCACCGTATGAATTAATAGCTAGGATTAGTAGAGGTTCACTAACTATATAAAATTAATCACGTAGTAGTGCAGGTATGTATTTTTTTAATTCCATTTCAATCTTTGTTTTTTGTCTATGATATTAAGTAGAGTAGTGTTGACAAATGAGGAATAGACTTAGGTTAAAAAAATATGACCCATCAGGTAAGTGCAAAAGGATGCTATTAAGGAAGTTAGAATGTGGATATTTAAAGTTCTCACCTTGAGATTTCTGGATTTCCTGTACTTGAGAATTTGACGAATGACAAATCGTACCTAGATAAAGAAATGGAGCCCTCAGATTAGTACCAAATGAATAACATAGTCATTTACCACCAATATTTTCTGTAAATGCCATTTCTCAACTTTAAATGCCCCCCAAACCTCTAACCTTCTAAAATCCACCCAACCCTGGTCCAAATCTAATACCAATTTCAAAATCCTCACCTACCCCTGCAATCACACAATATTCAAAACCTAGCCAATCCTTTTTGCTAAATGATACCTTTCTCTTGCCTCCATGCCCTCCCTCTCGTGCATCACTAATTATATTATTTACCCTCTTCTGCCTTAACTCGTCCCTGATTTCCATATCAACCTACCCACTACTCCTCTAAATAAGTTGACAAATTTTCCTCTTTTACCTCAAAAAAAAATTTTTGCCCCAAAGTTCAGGGTATAGAATCATATAGGCAAATCATATAAAAAGTAAGTAGCATTTGTGAATATTTTAATAACATTGATGCAGTTATCATTTGATGCATGCATTATTCATCCATTGTCAAACCAGATAATATTAATAATTATTAATAGTATATTAATAATATATTAATAGAAGATCAATTAGTGGATTAATGTTGTTGTGGGAAATGCATTACAGACAGCGTAGCTACAGTAGACTCTCGATAGTACGATGCATGAAAATACGAAGTTTTTATTATACAAAGCAAGACTTCTGGTCCCGACAAAAAGCCTATAGTAAATTCATGGCAATATTCGAATATATGAAGTTTAGAAAATACGAATTTTTCAAAATTGCGAACTTCGGGCCCGGTCCCCAGGAATAAATGGAATTCTTTTTTATGAACCTCGGCAAAAAACTGCTACAGCACAACTATTTTTGTTGACATAGGCACCTAAAAAATCTGCCAATCTCTCCCCATCATTTTCCGCTTGTAACTCCGCATATCATTTATACCTTGAGTAATGTGGAAATCGTAGCTAATGCCATTATTTATCCTATACAGTGGTTATTTTTTGTTTTAACTGTTACCAGCATTTCCATAATGTACACTGTTCTCTTTCGATTAAAACTAACATGTGAAGGCAAATACCATGCTCGCAGCCGTGTGCCAGGAATTATGGCATGCATCAGTCATTTTCGGGAGCAGTTGCGTGTGGCGCCTTGTCGACCAAGCTTTCATGGCCTTTCCAGGTCACATCTCTAGGGTGAATTAAAGTTATTCATCTTCTTCCTGGTATTTATTGTGGAGGGAATCCCCCCTCTTCCATCTTATGCTGTCTATGTCCGGTGACGTCAATCACTTGGGAGAGTTAAAGTTGATCACTTCCCCCCTCCCCCTCCTACGGCCGCTGTGGATGTTGTAGGGTGTCCCCTGAGAGGATCGTCATAGTCGGCTGCCTCGATTTGTTGACACCACATCTTTCCTTCTGAAGTAATCACTTCTATGTGGTGCTCAGTCGAATGCCATTGTCTCGGTTGAAATTCAGTGGCCGTTTCTCAATCTCAATTGCCTCGCGGATGAGTCAGGGGAAAGGGGTTTTCCCCGTGACAACATCTGTTTTTCCTCTGTGCAAATGAGATGGTTTTCGCCCAGTACTTCCGGTAAAACATGCTCTACGATGGCTGATTCCTTCATGTTGCTGCGTGCTATGGCTCTTTGGTGCTCCTACTGTCTGCACACGACGGAACGTCCAGTTTGGCCGACGTATACTTTTCCGCAGAAGCAAGGGATTTCATATACTTCTTCTGTATGGAGTGGGTGAGCTTATCTTTGGCTGAGGGCAGCACGTCTCTTATATTGGTTAGGGTTGAGAACCGCGTCTCAATGTCAGCTCTAAGGGTTATCCGAGAGATCTGTTCGGTTATCCCAGCAATGTAGGGGATGATGGCACGCACCCTGGGCTTAGGGAAGTCACCTTCCGATCGCTTGGTCTTGACGTTAAAATCCCACCGTATCTATGACTCCGAGTAGCCATTTCTCATGAGGGTGTTATGTATATGTTCCTCAGTCTTGAGCAAAGAATCGACACACATGACTCTGTCCCTGTGAATTAGTTTTAGCCAATGCCGCTTTTTATCTGGGGTGATCGTGGGAGGCTTCGTGGATGTACCAGTCGGTGTGTGTTTTCTTCTGGTAGACACTGTGCTGCAGTGACCCATTTTCTCCCCTCTGCACCAAAAGGTCAAGGAATGGTTGGCATCCACCCTCCTCCAACTCCATGGTGATTTGTATCGAGGGATGTATGGAGTTGAGTTCTTGTTTGAAGGTCTCCAGTCTCTCTCCTCCATGAGGCCAGATGATGAATTTATGTAATGTCCACGTAACGGAGCCAACAGGTAGGTCTCAGGCTGCATGTGGCGAGGGCATCTTCCTTGAAATGCTCCATGAAGAGGTTGGCCATGACAGGGGAGAGTGGGCTGCCCATGAGTGCCCCATCTTTTTGCTCGTAGTAATCACCATCCCACAGAAAATAATTACTTCTCAGGTAGAAATCGGTCAATTTTGGGAAATCCAGTAGACCGTGGTCGACTTATATCCTCTAGATTCGCACAGAGTCATCTATGGGCACCTTGGTGAAGAGAGAAACGACATCAAAAGAAACTAAGATGTCTTTCTCCGTGACTCAGATTTTCACGATGAATTCTGCTGAGTTTTTGACGCAAGAACCTATTTGTCCGGTGAAAGGTTGAAGTCCGAGAGCAAATTGGCGGGCAAATTCGTGATCAGCGCCCGATGGACTATAACGCTACAAAGTTTGATCGAATTCTGAGACCCGTTTATCGGACACTCCCCTTGTAAGAGGGTTAAAGGGTAAGCCGAGAGGCAAATGGACGACTGGACTTGGCTCCGCCCATAAACGTCACAGCGAAGGTCACGTGACCGATGCAGCATATTTGTGGGAAACATGCTAACGGGCTTACCTACCCTTCCTGCCCCGACTCTTCTGTTTATCGTCCGTTTGTGTTTGAAGCACTTGTTCTTTCTTGGTTGAGAAAGCGCGTTGCTTTGTGATTGTGCAGTATTATCCCGTGCTCGGGTGCAAGAGTAGTGCATTTACGCCTAAGGTTTCGTTTCTCTCGTTTTCAAAGGAAGAACCTTTAAAAAAACTTTGCGATGTGAAGATACGGCGTGACAACAAAAATATCCCAGCACATGAGGGTATGTTCACTCCATTTCAGAGAGGAGGATTTCTGTGAGGAAATTTTAGGGCAACGCAATCGAAATTTCGTCCCATCACTGCGTTTGTAAACTTTACAACAATATTTTCGCGCACGTTTGTGTACGTATCCGTTTTGAATAGAGATTTTTGCTAAACGTGCAGCTTCAGAATTTATTAAGTGAAATTGCTATATAATGCAGAAAAAAGAAACTAACTTGCAAATTTTTGGTTCCCTTTTACAATCAAGGGGTTATGATCACGTTAATCAAATTGTTATTCGATTCTAAAACTGGTGCCATCCAATTTTAATCCAGTCCAAGAAATTGGATTTTGAACTAGTGCAACAATTTGGCTTTGATTTGTATTTTTTGCGCACCTAATTGATACCTGTGCCTGAGTCTGCCAGTAAATTGGCCATTAACTTTCCCTGTGATGCCTTTTCAGTAATCTTCAACTTCCGAGAACTACCACAACATGCCACCTCTTCCTTGATTACAATTTGTTTGAGGGCTTAACTTTTGAAGTTTTAATATATTTTTCATTAGGGCGGATGTTCCATTTTTTTTTCATTCTAATAGCTCTTAATGTATTGATTTCAGCTTTTAACATTTTCTGTGTTTTGACAAAAATTTAATTCAGCAAAAATAAAATATTCCGATAATAGGAGACCTTTTGGCGATCGCTCAGGGAAATTGGTAAAGCCATCAGGGAAAAATCAGGGAATTTGAAAATTGGTTATCAGTAGCCACCCTGTTAACCCTTTGAGTGCCACACGACGATATATCGTCGTTTGCAGAATGTGCCAGAAGTGCCAACGACGATATATCGTCGTCTAATAGGAGACCTGTTAAAACAATGTTTTTCTCAATCTTTAACTCTTGTAAATTGTACATAATACAAGAATGATCTTTTAATAACTACGTGGAACAATAATTTTGATTGTTAATGGAAATGATCATCAGCTTTGGTAATTTAAATAACTGTGTGTCGGATTGAATTTTCCGAGCGCCACATATGGTTGTTACGAAACTGCTTCTGGTGCGACACTTTGGAAACTACATTGTTTGTTAGCCTAAAACCAATTGACTTTCTTCTAATGTTTTGAACTTTGTATTTATGTCGGAGATATTATGTTTGGCGTGTTCTTATTTTTTTATATGCTTAGAAACATTTTATTCTCTGCGAAGTACATCGCATTCTCGGTCGGTTTCCGAACGATTCATGACATAGCAAAAAGACTTTAGGCTTCAAAACATCACGGCTATGTCGCTTCTGATGAGATAATTTGTTGCTGTTTCACTGCGATCAAGTCGTTGATTTTTAGCTACGAAAGGCAGACGAAAAGATACTACGTAACTCCTATCATGCTATCTCTAGCAGCTGGTGCGTTGAGTCAGCTGGGGTGTTGAGTCAGCAATGTGGCTCCGATTGTCAGCCTCGTTATCATAGTAGATACGGCAGTAGTAATTGAAAGTTGATGCTGTGCATAAAAAATACAATGTGTGCCATCTCTTGTTGTTGTTTACACATTGAAATTTCACTAGTGGCTTTTTGAAAGTGAATTCTTTTACCTAAAAATGGCATCAACTTCTAGAAATGAATTTTCACCTGGTGTTGACGATGACAGATTAGCTGAATACATAAATTCACTAAGTAATGATGACGGCTCTGTGGAAAGTGAAGACTGCCCATTGTCGTCGAGACATTAGTGAAGGGGAAGTGCTATCAGACTCAGATGAAAGAGTGATAATCCTTCCTAAGAATAGACCGGCAATTATTGAGTATAGCAATGATAGCGTCAGTTCTGATGAACGTGAAAGTGGAAGCCGTGATCATTCTGCAGAATTCATTGAGGTTCAGGACAATTGTGATTCACTCCCTCCTCCACATTATGAATTCCTGGAAACTCCTGGTACCAATCCTTTTCCGCCACCAAAATCTTCTCCAATCCTGTACTTCAACCTCTTTTTATCAACGCATTCTGGACCATGGTACCTCAACCTCTCAAATAAAACTTAAGTGTGGGCAAGAAAAAGTGTTTTAGAAGTGAAGAGCTTCTTATTCTTGGGTATGGAGAAAATAAATCACAAAAAAATCCAGTTTTATTACTTTCCACCAACTCGATAGCCAAAAGCAATTCAGTCATTGGCAAGGGTCAAGAATTTCCAAAGGAAAGTCCACAAATCATTGAGCAGTACAATGAGTACAATGATACATGGGAAACATTTATTCTTCGGATATTATTTTGTACGTGTATTTAGACGAGAGAAGATTATTTGATATACTGGAAGAAAAATGGTCTGCAATGTAATTTCTAAAATGGTGCTAAATGCTTATATTACTTACAAATCAAAAATCCTGATAAAAATATCAAGAGTGACGTTTTTTTCAGAAATAATAGATAGCATTGTGAGTGAATGGTTACTTAGATGGAATAATCCCAGTCAGTCAACTCCTAGGACAGTATCGCCAGGAATATATGGGATAAGGGAACTTTCAGGGCGGAGGGAAAAAGTGTGTGCTGTATGCAGTAGGAAAGGCCGTGGCCCTGTCCATAGATCTAGAACTGCATGAAATGTAAATAAGGTCTACATGGAATTTGTGTGTCTCATCACATTTATGAATAATATGAAAATTAGTTATTTGATTTGGAATAGGGTTTGTAATGTTGTCATCGTTTTCTAAGTATGAGTATATATTTTCAACAATTTGTAATGCAATTGTTATCATTTTGTAAGCAATAACAGACCAAAATTCTTGTCATTATTATTCAGATGCCATCTTTCGTAATGTTTTCACATCCAAATATTCTCTTGTCTGCGAAAATATTCACATTATATACCTCCAATCATTTTGATAATTTCCCCTGAATTTTATGCAATTTGCATTGAGTTACTCAATCGAATATATATTGAAAATTCGTGCAAATTCCTTTGATATTATATGATCAATTCCTAGAAAAATAATAATCTTTTATATTTATCAATGGTTTATTTCTTTAAAGTTGATATTATATCTCGATTTTTTGGTCAAAATTGAGAAATAAAATAATTCAAATCTGTAAATTCCAAATTAAACTATAACAATTGCGTGTCATTGAGAAAATCAGCTGATTTTTTTTCATATTAATTTGGAAGAAAGTATTCACATTTAAACACAGAAGAAATCATGTAAAAATAGCAACAAATTAACAAATAATGATTTTTTGAATAAAGACCTACAAAATTAGCAAAATACCCGTGGCACTTCTGGGAATACCCACCTAAAAATCGGTGGCACTCAAAGGGTTAATGAATTCAGCGTTTCAGTTGCCTTTTCCACCCCTCAGCAACGAAGGTAACATCATTATGTTTTAACTCCAGGAGGTCAATCATTTTTTGGCATGGTGTATCATTAACTATTAGTTAAAAATACTATGGAGTTACGATGAGCAAAAATTTAAATGTAGCACTTATTTTAGAGAATTTCAAATTGAACACTATGGTATCTCGCTGGAATTGTTCACCAAAATCATATTTCTTTCGGGCTTACTGAAATTTTTTGTGGTCGTCACCTGCTACAGGCATCGTGGAGTAATAGTTTTTGGATGGTGTGATGTCCTTTACCCATTTTCCCTGCGTTAGAACTTTTATCGTTGGGTAGCCGCTCCTCCCATCTCGCTTCGCGTGCATCCCACATTCCTTTGTTTGCCCCAATTTGCTGACGAGTTATGGTTTTCACAATCAGCTTTGTGTATGCATTTCCCATCTCCCCAAACTCGAATGTGAATCACGGGGTAAGGGAGGCAGACGATATGGGGACTGCTTTTGGGTGGTGTCTGTCTGACACTGCTTCAGCGATTTTTTTCTTGGGTTCCCTTGAGCTTCTTTTGGAGGGCAAGGGTTTCTGGGTTCGTCGCCGACCTTGACGTGATGCTCCACCCCTACCATCATCTCCCCTCCCTCAAACCCCTCCACCATTGGATGCCACCTGAGAAGGTAGGGCGTGGGAAAGCGATGAGTGAAATGTGATGCTTTTGGTTCGCGGTCGTAACTGATAAGGGACTTCGAGCGGGGAAGGAAGATGATGCAGCAGTTCATCATCACAGAAGTCTTTGGGGAAATGAGAAATTTAAAGGTCTACAGTGACAATTTTGGTCTCCTGGAAACACACCTTTTGTGATATTACTGGACACATGCCCGAAAACCTTGATGTGATGCTCCACCCCTACCATCATCTCCCCTCCCTCAAACCCCTCCCCCATTGGATGCCACCTGAGAAGGTAGGGCGTGGGAAAGCGATGAGTGAAATGTGATGCTTTTAATTCGCGGTCGTAACTGATAAGGGACTTCGAGCGGGGAAGGAAGATGATGCAGCAGTTCATCATCACAGAAGTCTTTGGGGAAATGAGAAATTTAAAGGTCTACAGTGACAATTTTGGTCTCCTGGAAACACACCTTTTGTGATATTACTGGACACATGCCCGAAAACCTTGATGTGATGCTCCACCCCTACCATCATCTCCCCTCTCTCAAACCCCTCCACCATATGATATCACCTGAGAAGGTAGGGCGTGGGAAAGCGATGATTTAAAAGTGATGCCTTTGGTTCGCGGTCGTAACTGATAAGGGACTTCAAGTGGAGAAGGAAGATGATGCAACAGTTCATCATCATAGAAGTCTTTGGGGAAATGAGAAATTTAAAGGTCTACAGTGACAATTTTGGTCTCCGGGAAACACACCTTATGTGATATTACTGGACACATGCCCGGAAACATTCATTTTATTTTCCGCGTGATCGTGTCTGATAGTGCATACTTCTCTCATAAAACTTAAACTTGAATCTGATAAACGCGAAGAATTATGGCAATTAACTCATTTTAGTGCTTATTCTTTGCCTTTTTAACAAAAATATAGCAGTACGGTGATTGTTTCGGAAATATGGGATATTTTTCGTTAATTTTCGGAAAGTACATTTAGTTCAAACCCGAATGATTCGAAGTCCAATATTTTTGGTCCCTTGAATTTTGAATTAATGAGGTTTTACTGTAGTCACATTGCAAGTAGGGAAAAATTCAAGTTATAACTTTTTGTTAAGTTCATAATGAGGATATGCCTTTGTCTTTGGACAGATAATCATCAGATTCTGTTTGAATGCAATAGCTGTGTCCTGTACAGCCTTACCAATATTTTTAAAATTTTGAATAGTTTTTTTCTTCTTATTGAACTTGATTTAGCACATGCAGCAGAATGTGGATGTGACTACTTCGGAATATCAAGTTAAATGCATAATTTGATTTCAGAGTGGACAATTTTGGACATGAAGTAACTGTCAGATGAGTGTTATTGAATGATGACTTTTTCTGATGCCTAAAGCAGCAATACATGCATTATTGAGAAGGATGTTAAGTGCATTGTCTAATCCATACAACCATGTAGGTTATGTTGGCTAAAAACTTGTTGTTATATGTTACTTTGTTGGCTCTAGCATGAAATGGGCTACCATATGTTGTATCGTAAGTGCTTAAAAAAATGAGTAAGGTTAATGCTGTTAGGAAAATCTTTGTGCCGTGGATAATTATTTAGGTGCAGTGTATCAGTGTGCAACTATTTAATTTAATCTGTTACATTTTCTAGCTTTGTTTCTTTAATATTTTCAGGTATTTCTTCAAGACCGAGTGTGAGGACCTTGATATGAAAGTGATTCAAGAGGAAATAATGGATGATAATGAAATTTTGCCTTTGTGGGAAGGAAAAGTGATGGCTCAGGTGAAGCCTATTGATTGAATTTGGCATCACTATATTCAGACAATTTTTCTACCAGTTTTTAAGAAATGAGTCATTCACTAATAATTAAGTACCACCTTACAATTGAATGTTTGAGTTGTTTTTATACATTTTCACTTGTAAATAACAAAAACTTATCAGGTGCGAAACTTGTGCCTTTGAACATCTTCATCCGGAAAGAATGTGTTCCTGTGGAAGTGGCGCGGCGGTGTTGCCAGTTTCCCTCATCCCTGTTATCCTCCCTAGAATTCCCATCCCTCCTCCCTCCCTCGTTATGCATTGTTATCAAGAGGGCAGTGAGTGTGTGAGCGCATGGAAAAGGGGCAGTAGTGCACACATTGTGCCTTCTTGCCGTTTGTCATGCATTCTGTGCTCTGTTTCATAACCCAGTTTTGCTTTTCCTAACTCAGCCCTGATCTTCGTTACTTGAGACGTGCAAAGCTACTGTTTTGTGTACATCTTATAAGGATTTTTTGTTCAAATCAGTGGAGAGAGAGGTGACTGCTTAATTGTTTTATATTCACCCCCCTCATGTGTGAAGAGTGGATTTTCTTGGGAATCAGTTTTCTGAAAGCAGCTCAAAGTATGAGTGTTAATTCAGTTGACAGGCCTTCACATGCTTGAAGCATGTGAGGGTAATGTTAATGGGCATGTACACTTAAAGAAATACCTCTTGATTTTTTAAGATATTCCTTTTTCAGAAGAAACTATTTATATTGTTTTAGATTGTGTATGCTTTGAAACTTATAAAAAATGCAAATCATAGTTTGAAGTTGGAGCAGCAATTAATACTGGAGTCACTTGTGATGTGGAAAAATTAAAACTTATACTGGATTCTGCCCCACTGTTTATGCTTTGCTTTTTCGGTATATACCACAGTTACAAATAATGCCAAAATATAACTTTATGCATGCTGTGTTTGAAAAGGATGTATCAGTTGCATTTATGTTTTTGAATGATTTATTATTGGTATTAATGGTCAATTGTGGCTCTCTGCATTTGAGCAGAATGAAAAAAATCACATCTCTTGAAAATGATATTCTTGTAATATACAATTTATTATGTTAGTAATTTATATCTGTGGATTTTGTAATGCATTAGCTACTGAGTATTGTTATGTTTTCCATCTCACTTGTTTTATTTTTGTACTCATGAAAGAGAATTAGCTTTTCCTAAAAATAATCATTCTGTCAAAATCTATTATTTTGAACTCTTGAAAGTACATTATTGTTTTTCAGTTCCCAAGAAAGAGAGAGGGAAAAGTAACACTTTCCATTTGTGATATTTTTCACTGAAAACTGCTTACAATTAAATCACGATGTTCAGCATCTAGTCCCTTAGTATCTTTCAAATAATCAACGCTAATGTACAAACTACAGGTTACAAGGAATGAAACTTGAGCACCAGTGGAGCACTTAGAGTGATGCTTGCCAATGTTGATTGACAATATAGTATTGCAATTATATGGTTTCTTATATCACCAATGTACATAATGACCATGCATTCATTAAACTGAAGCCACATTGCATATACAGTAATTGATGCACACTGCTGCATTCACTCATTCAAATATTAATAATTCTGCACACACACTCACAGTGATTTTGTTTAAATGTTCTTTTTGAGCCACAGTAGATTGCAATGGTGCTTCGATTGGGACTATATTTGCAATGCAGTGACATGATCACCCCGCTCTGTATCATCTTTTCATTAAAAATTTATTTATGTAGTCATTTGAGGAAGTTACTGAGCATATTAGCCTACAAATTGTCTATGCTTGATTTATAATTCTACAGTTTGGCTACTTAAGTCATTTTGTGTGTGAATTTAATCTATATTTTTTTTGTAAAAGATGCAGTGAAGTGGATTTTAACTGTACTCATGATGCTGTACCTGCATATTTTGCTATCAGTTTATTTTTCAATGATGCGTGTTTTTTTATCTTCCATGTACAAGCAGTTTGGATCAAATGGATATTTTTCTAATAAAATTCATCTTCATTTCCTATTGCACATTAACCTTAGAGATTAATGATTTGGATATATTTTAAATCCATCAACTTTCACGCATGAATAGGCCAACCTGAAAGTAGGCTTTGAAGGTGACAGTGGGGTAAAGTTTAACTGAGAGAAGGAATGAGAAATTCACATGCTCAAGATAGGAGGGCTTATTGTTTTCTTCCGTTTGTACAGTTTCCCATAAAATTACAGAATTAATAGGTTCCTGATGCTTATATTTTAGGATGTGTTATCTCGAGGCATTGACCCCTGTCTGAATAAGTCTGTAATTACAAGTAGTCAGTGGATCTTGGGACCACCATGATTCCTCCTTTTTAGGGTGATGTAATATGTGGACAGCTGATCACTTGATTTGTTTTAAAGTTAAAAATTATCTTAAAATATTGTGTTAAAATGAAGTACTTGCAACCCCATGAAGGCAATAAAATTTTGGAAATGGGCGAAGAATGTACTTGATGTACCACAAATTACACCAACTCTCCTAATACAATCACAAGAATTATTAATTGTTGGAGGTGCAATGTGGTATAACTTTTTAATGCAACAAAATCACTTCAGTACTGTCCACTATTGAAAGTCATTAAATTCTTTGACATGAATCAATAGATGAACATTATTTTTTAGGAATGAGGGTCTACCAAATGTTTCAGTTGGAAAAATATTCGTATGTTAAGGAAGATATGGGGAAAGGATTGTGGAAATTGGTGGCTATGAAAGAATTGGGAAGGTATATTTTTGCTGTGTAAACTGAAGGTAAGTTGGTGGAAAAGTAGAGTAGCCAAGGCCAGTAAAGGTAGTCAAGAATATAAAATGGAAGTAATGATAGAAGCATTATTTTCAAATATGTTCTTTTGTATTGTGCAAATACCTTAGTGGAGTCTCCCATGGAAATGCATAGTATCACAATTTCCACCTTGACCCAGACTTGAGCTATCAAGGCTTCCTTTTAGGAGCTTTCCTTTTGGTAGAGCATCTGGCCAGAAATCAGGGGTTTTTGGGTTCATGTCTTGGTCTAGTTGGATTTATCCTATGTGGAGATTCTGCAATTAATGGTTTATTTCCTAGAATATCAAGATGCGTATATTGCCTACTTTACCTGTTGGTGGTTGAATATAAGGTGTGTTAATAACAAAAGAATTAGTGTTTAAAAAAAATACAGGTACTACACCTTGAGGTGAGGTTGGTCCATAATAGAATCATTTACCATATTTTTTATTGCTGAATTTGATAGTTTGTAAAATAAAAAGACCTGTATTTTTCAATTATTTCATCTGTCAAATAGTTCTCAAGTTATAAGCGGTGAAAAATTGATGCTTTTAACCCTTTTTGAGAAGTGGGTGTACAAAGGACTCTTACTTCATCCAATCTCAACTGAGACCATGAAGCTCCTTTGCCTTATCACCATGGGGGACACATGGCTGACTCTGCCAATGGGAACGGTTGTGACAGGATCTCTTCAGGCAGACCTCACCTTTGCTCCCTTCCCGTTCTTCCTCAAAACTGTCAAGAATGGGAAGTGAATGATGTAGTAATCATTAACACCGCTCGTTTGGTGGGCATCACCTTTTGCTTATTTTTATTTATAAGTGAATGGTTAGAATAATTTTTTCATTAAAATTCGTTTTAATTCCATATAACAATTTCATGTAAAACAGTGATTTCAGTGCCAAGTAAACGTCCCCATTTTCAGCTACAATTATTTTGTATAGGGAACTGCGGGAAGATTGAGAAATGTGATAATAATGCCAAACAGTGGCTGTCCACGTAGAAATACAGCACCAGCCTGCATTGATAAAAAAAAAGGTGTTTCTGTGAAGACTGATTTTTTTCAAATCAGTCAGTTTTTCAGTTCATTGTTTGCTGTGGAAGGGAGAATCTGGTGCTCAAACTTGGGAGATTCTGCTCTGGGCATGTCTACTTAAACCCATAATTAGTGATTTTCTGGGAAATCAAGTATGAACGGGGAAAGTAAATGACTCCCCCTGCCTTGTGAATTTCTTGTTCTGCTAAACACAGTGTGAATTTCTCTCTCTGTTAAGTTTGGTGAGCTCTATTTTCACAACCTGGGTTGGCCTTCAGGTTAACTCTAATTTGTGAATTTTTTGTATTCCAAACACGTATTCTCAACTTGAAGTTGCTGCCGAGGACATAAGTGCTTCACATAGTAGCTCCTCTTTCTGGTGAATCCAGTTACTGCTAAAGCATAATGGTATTGAAGTATCTAATTTTGGTGATTTTAATTTTTTCTTTGATATGTACCTGAAGGAAATTATTTTAGCAAATGAATTTGAAATAGGTTGAAGGAGTATGTGCTTAACCTTCACAATTGTTCTCTGTCACCCTTTCAGGGTTGTAATGCCAAAAAGAAGTAAGGGTAGGAACTGATTTGATGCCTAGGTTACAGACTCCTCTGCACAATGAAACAGGAATTTCAGTTTTCTCAGAAAATGTTGTGGACGACCTAGGTATCAATAATCTAATGTCATGAGATCGGTGTTGTCCAACATGGGTTACAGGGTGTCTACCAATTATGAAAACGGAATTTTGTGTACCAACCACGAATTTTAAAGAATTTCGTGAAATCCTTTTTGCACAATAATTATTTCCCATCATTTCATATGATAATTAGGCTGACATTTGCATAATAACCGCGAATAAAGAAAATGACTCAATTTGTGAGCCCTATAAACAACATCAAATTAATTCCATAAAATGCATTGAATTTTGTACGTAATGAGTTCTTGATTCGTTGTAAAATATTCAAAGACTCTTGCTTTTTAGTGGCTTGATCATTATAACAACAGAAAAAACTTATGTAGATAGCTTGAAGTAATTCTGTGTTTTTCTTCACTCAACTCACAACATTGTTTTTTCATGAAATTAACTTTTCCATCTTGGCCATGCTACCATTATCAAAGGAATAATACTGTAACATTTTCAGCAGGGAAATAGAGATAAGGACTGCCCAAATGCTGAAAAAATTGGGAAATATGTTATACCATATTGTAGGTTGCTGACCAAGTATAATATGTAGATAGATAGAGGAAGATGCCACTATAGTGGCATCTGTCTCTAAATTTTCTGGTTTATTGCCTTGCTTATTATGTTTTATTTTAAGTGGATATTTTATTTTTATAAAGCCCCATTACTGTAGATTTTTCTGTGAAGATTCATTCTCATCTTCAATGATAGCTCATGAACAATGTTGTCTTAAATTCTAATCTTGATTTTTATGTACAATCTTGATTTGTATGTACAGTCACTTCCAAAAAAAGTTAACACTTCAGAGCTGAAATTAACTTTTAGTGTTAACTTCTTTTTTGGAAGTGACTGTACAATGATAGTGAATTCGAGTGAATATTTACCATTCCTCCCAAAGGATTATCTCAATGAGACGTCTTTGTTCTTATTTGAGTTTAAGATTGTAACCTTGAAAATTTGATAACCAGCCTTGAAAACTTTGATAAAGACCTGGAATTTTGGTTCTCAACTTTGGTAGACACCCTGTAAGTGTAGGTACTAGGGAGAAAAACTAATTTTTCTGTTTCATTATATTAGAACTGCTTCCACTAGAAACCACCCACTGCACTTGGCTGACACATCATTTTTTACTCATTTTACTAAATATCACATGTATGCATTGAGTCAAACACTTGCACCTATTCCAAATATTAACTTTGCTGTTATAAAAGTATTATTTGGGGACACCCAAATTATTATTTTTTATTTTTCTGCATTCAAATATTCCTTTTTAACCTGAATCTTATTATATGATTCTCTCCCTATTCTTCTATACAACTCTGATAATCTTGTTCATCCATTTCACTGATGAAAAATATATGCCACTGCTGGAAGAATTAACCCAGGCCCTTGGGATCGGAGACCATCATTCTAGCTGCCTACCCAACAGGTGTTCCCACCAGTATTCAAATGCTATGAACTATTTTCATCCATAGCAACATTTGTACTTGAGATCAAGCTACACCAAATTATTCTTTTATTCATTCACCAAGGGTATTTCACATGGCTAGCATGGAGTGAGCTCCACTATCAAACCAACCTTCAGGTTGAAAAATCAATAAGTGATATATGTGTATGAAATATGGTATAACTATCTACCTAAGTGGCCTAGAAGATGGATGAAGAGCCTGGAAATATGTCAGGATGGTTATGCCTCTTTTTGTATGTTCCTCTCGTCTCTCCATCTGCCTTGATATCTTTTGTGCTGTTGAGCAGCTACGTTCATCCACTCAACTATAATTTATTCTGTAGTATAAAAGATGAGCCGATTACCATCTTGTTTTTGAGCTATATTTTTTCCGTGCACAGAGAATTAAGTTGCATTAGTTTGAAACTTCACAAATCATTAAATGCCGTTACCTGCAGAATATGGTCTCTTTTTTATGCACCTGATAGTCCCATGTATGTCTTTCAGCAAAAATACATGTATATCCAAGAATACCCAGTAAAGTTGTTTTTTATGTATGCATTTTTATCATGAAATATAGTTTTCTGTTACAACACGAAAACTTGGATAAAATATTCCAAAATTTGTGAAATTTTGCTTTTTTGTAAAACCTTCACCTTGACACAAAAGGCATTGAAAAAGTTGACTCTAATGAAAATGCATGGGAAACATTATAGGACTATAAAAATGATTGGATTAATGTGCTAACACACCATGACCAAAAGAAAAACATTGGTAAATTAATGGTGGATTAAGCAAGGAAAGGGTTTTGGTCACCACAGACAGACGGTAGAGCATAGCCACTCTAGTATACATGTATGTATATCAAACTTGTAGAGGGATATATATGGTACCTATGTAGTATAAGTGACGTGTTCCTTTCATGGGTATACTTGCACTATAACTACAATTGAGTGTTTTTAACTTAAACCGCTAATAAATTTGTTGGGTGCACTTTTACTGATAACATCCAGTACCCGTCTCTCTTAACTTGGTGTCAAATACTGCTGCCAACCCCCATGGACACTCTTACATAATTATTCTATCAACTCAAATAGTCCCTTGTCTTACAATTCACTAGATGTCATTACAAATCTATACTTCCTTCCAACACATATTGTTGTTTTCTAATTTCCAGGACTCTATTAGAGCATTCTATTCCTCCAATGAAGCAGCTGTTGTGCTCAGTTTAATGTTCTTCATAATCTTTATCATGTTACACCATCACTTCAATAGTCGTTACTCTAGGATTACTTGCTTTTCAATAGCTGTGACAATGAAGAGTTCAAAATTTATCATCTGACTCATGCTTATGTCCTTATTTATTTCAAATGTTTTATCAAGGCAATGTTCATCATTACTCTTACCGGGTTATTTTATTCATTAGTATTCTGTAAATACACTTTCTTTGTCCTTCACATTTTTTCTCATGTGCATTAATTGTTAAATAGATGATATTCTTGGGTTTAGGCACTCCAATGGCTAATATTATATCACACCATCTAAACTAAGAATTTAATCCTAGCTCCCAACGCCCATGCTCAGAGTGGGATTCCAACTGTGAATTTTGCATTGCCAGGGGAGAACATTACCAATCTTGCGACCATGGCTGACACAATTGTTGAAGTCTAGACAGATAATCAAAACATAATAGGAGAATTTCCAGGAAGAAAAACTGTACCAAGACCAGGATACAGTTCCACATGGGAGAAGGAAGGCTTGGAAGCTTAAGTGGTTAAACACCTGCCTGGAAATCAGGGGCTTCTGGGTTGTGTCCCAGTCAAATTGGATTTATTCTCTCTGGAGATTCTGCTTTAGTGCACTTCAGAGGGTGACTTTGCCAAGGCATTAGTAGCTAGTTTGCAATCCACGAATTGCAATTCGTGATAGAGAATGTTCAATTGCAATTGAACATTCTCTATCAAGCAGTTTCACACTACCCTCTCCAAATTCTCCCAGCTGTCTCCTACTGTTTCTTTTGGCCTTGCCAAATAATGTTGTACCTAGGATTACCTTGTATTGTACTTGACTATACTTATTCCAAAATACTTTCTTATTTCATCTTTTCTTGTTTTATTTTTAGCATGACTTCTTCATTTTTCTAATCATAATTTTTGCAGCAAAACTTTTCTATTGATTCACAGATAGGAGTCATATATTGATGGGCTTAACATCAGCTTTCTGGAGCAATGGGATGTCTTCGGCATGTCACTTAACCTTCAAAAGCTGCCATTTAAATTGTTACTAATTATTCTGCTGGCCAGAATATTTGGGAATATTATGTCAATAATGCTATCAAAAGTTCCCTATTGGCCAGCAGGACTCATTTTTTGCTGGGGTTTCATCTGATTATAATCCTTTACCTAAAATCTTCTTGGGGCCGAGCTTAAAGCCACTGAGTGCGTCCACCGGGTTGCGGATGGTGGGTCGACCTCTAGATATAGAGGTTAGCTGCGAGATGAGTGAGTTTACTTGTCGAATAAGCAGTCATGGACAAAAAGCAACAGCATTCCGAGGGGGTATTTGGTCTATCCCTGGGTAAGGTAGGCCACTAAATAATACAGAACCTGTGAAGATGCCATGACTTGGCGATGGAGGCCACCAACAATTATGCTTCCCATCACCCAGAGGAGAGGGCAGCAGCTCTTCTTCACATGAATGAAGGTGGAGACCACAGTGGTTGGTACAGCAACACTTAATCACTACAGGCGTGGTAACACTTACTTTAACAGCTGTGGTACTGTGATGTGGAAGGCAAGGGGAAACTACCACATTATTATCCCGAGGAGTCGCAGCTACTCCACTCCTTTCTTTCTTATCATGACATGATGGAACCCTCTCGAGTAAAATATTCCGGAGGTAAAATAGTCCCCCATTCGGATTTCCGGGCAGGGACTACCTGAGAGAGTACATCAGTCAAGTGTGATAATCATTTTAGGGTAGGAATGTGCGATAACTTCGGACCTGCGGGAGATTGGAGAACCTTAAGGTGGAAATGCGAAGAATAGACCTCGATGTATTAGGAATCAGTGAAATGAGATGGGCCTGAAGAAGGAGACTTTTGAAGGGGAAGTTACAGAATTATTCACACCGGATCACGGAATGGTAACGCTGGAGTAGGCATAATGCTCAGGGAGAGAGCAGGACTGCACATGAAGAGCTTCCTGCAGTACAGTGAGAGGATTATAAAGTTGAAGATTGAGACCAAGTCTACAGATACCATTGTGGTACAAGTTTACATGCCTATGTTGGACTACGAAGATGAAGAAGTGGAAGACGTCTATGAGACAAGGCTGTGCACTGTCTCCATATTATTCAATGGCTACATCAACAAACCCATCCAAGAAGTCAAAGAAAAGTCTCCGGGAGTGAATATCCACGGGGAGAAAATCAGCATGCTACGATTTGCTGATGGCATAGCAGTCATGGTAGAAACAGAAGGAAATTTAAAGAAGACACTAGGAAATATGTAAAGGACAATGGCCAGATATGATCTGAAGATCAATAAAACTAAGGTATTGGTATGCAGTAGAAGAAAAAAAGCCAGGACCAATGTTAAACTCATCATCATCATCAAGGGTTAACAATCCTAGGATTGGTTTGATGCAGCTCTCCACTCGATTCTTCTATCGGCCAACCTCTTCATATTAATGTTGTTCCTCTCTTTCACGTCCTTCACAACCTGTTCCATATATCGCATACGAGGCCTGCCTTTCTCATTCTTCCTGTTCACTTTTCCCTCAACAATTGTCTTTATCAGGCCATCATGTCTTCCGATGTGGCCTATTAAGTTGTTCTGTCTTCTTTTTAGGGTTTTCAGTAGACATCTCTTTTCTACCACTCATCTTAAGTCATCTTCATTTGTCACTTGGTCGATCCATTTTATCTTCATCATTCTTCAATAGCACCATATTTCGAATGCTTCCACCCAATTATCTTCTCCGGTGCTGTCATCGTCCATGCCTCACTGCCATATAGAAACATGCTCCAGATATACGTTTTGATGTTAAATGTTAAATTAGGGAAACAAAAAATCAAGGATGTGGAAGAGTACTGTTACCTGGGAAGCCAAGTAACCAGCGATGGATGATGTAAAAGAGAAATAGCCATTAGAATTGCCCAAGCAAAAAGGGCATTTTACCAAAAGATTCTGCTTACAGCTGCAAATACAAGCATGGAAGTGAGGAAATATTTCATAGGAAATTACACCTGGAGCATTCTACTATATGGCAGCAAAGCATGGACAATAACATCAGCAGAGAAGTCCAGACTGGAAGCAATTGAAATATGGTGCTACTGAAGAATGATGAAGATAAAATGGATTGACTGAGTGACAAACGAAGAAGACTTAAGATGAGTGGGAGAAAAGAGATGTCCACTGAACACCCTAAAAAGAAGACAGAACAACTTAATAGGCCACATCGGAAGACATGATGGCCTGATGAAGACAATTGTTGAGGGAAAAGTGAATAGGAGAGGCAGGCCTCGTATGCGATATATGGAACAGGTTGTGAAAGATTTAAAAGAGAGGAGCTACGTCAATATGAAGAGGTTGGCCAATAGAAGAATAGAGTGGAGGGCTGCATCAAACCAATCCTAGGATTGAAGATGATTAAACAAATGCCAATTGTTTGGAATTTTTGAATCCCGCATGAAATCTTTGCATGGATGTTGTTAAGAGGTTGATTAACCATAAATCCCCAAAGGAGACAGCATGGAGATAGCCATACCATATGAGAGTAGGTAGCAATCATGGAGGTTGTTGGATGGTATGATTCGTGAATATAAAATAGTTTAGTCAGAGATCACGTTTATTAAACGAAACATAAGATCACAGTGTTCTCTTAACAATTGTTAACTCGAGCTTAACTCTACAACGGCTAGTGAGCGAGTGGGTCGACTCTGCTTGGCACACCAGCTGACATAGTCGACAATCGATAACTTCGTATATCGATACATACAGTATTACAAATCCAGCATACAAATTATTTCCAACAGAGGTAAAGAATTTGTTCTCATTTAAAGTGCTTTTAGTATTCAAATTGTTGTTCATAGTTTAAGACTTTCCATGTGTTGTTGGCATATCAGCTCTTGAGACTTTGAATCTATTGAACTATGTATCTGCTGAATTAATACATGATGCCTTGGTTATTCCACGTTAATTTTCTTTTAACACTATCATGGTGTTGATTTGTAAAAATCATCAGGCTTGATGATGATGTTTTCCATAGAGATTTCAAGAAGAAAAATTTTGGAATAATTTTGCTTCACCAAATGTGGTGGGTCCTTGATGCTGGTCCAATCCTTAATGACATCAGTAACCATTGATATAAAAAAAATTCTTTTCATATTCTTCACTACTCCTCAATGATAGCTGAAATAGATACCTGCAGATCAAACTATTTTACTCCTACTCCTAGTTTATTAATAAATGTCACAACCATATTTTCAGCAAGTTTTCTACAGCCTTTCAGATGGCACATTCTTCTTACTCTGTGATGTGAGGTGGCATCACTTCTTTCACCAAGTCATGGATTTTACTCTATTAATTGTTCATTCATTTCTTCTTGCAGCTAACTCAACGGTAGTAGTTCAACATAATTGTGATGTAGGTGGCAAGTCCACATGCCCCTTTCATTCATTGCCAATGCATAGTAAAACTGTAATCCCATAGGGATGGTTTGATATAAGATAAGATTTTATTTGTTCCAGAGACATTACATGGAATGTATAGAACACGTCATAATTCAACAAGTATATAAAAAAACATATATATGTGCATCTGGCATATATAATATATGTATCTGGCATCAATTTCATCAATACTGATATATGATCTTGATCTCACAAGATGTTAAACTATTGAACCCAAGGTATAATGTCGTCAACATCAGTCTTTGGAACCGAAATTTAGAAGTAATTCTAAGTTAGCCTTTAAATTCCCCTCCAACCCTTCAGGGAAAGATTCGGGCAACCTTTCCAACTCTTCTGAATCAACTATTAAGGAGGCACTGAGCCAGGCTCCTCCAAGGGGGCAGATTCTGACTCAGGAGCCTCTGACATACCAAAGGGAGCATCTCTCAAAGGATAGAGATGCTCTCTATGGGTCAGAAGCACACTGGTGCTGCAAGGAGGAGGAGATGGAAAGAAAGGCACACGCAATGAGACGTGGTGAGAGTTCAGCAAACCCCCCTGCTCATAGGAGAACCAGCAGTGGGGGAAGAGCCAACAGAGATACCCTCCACTTTGGCCACAAAGAGTTGGTGTATCCCAGGAGATACGCCTACTGTTATGTTCCAGGACTGGGTCCCGGCCCTCTCATCCAGAGGCGACTAAGGACCTCAAGAAGATGCCCATTATCCCGGCAGGGTATCCTCAGGTAATGATTACAAAGGATTGGCATGAGGAAATAGAGAGGATCAGGACCTCCCTATCTTTGAGGGCACCAGGTTTAAATAAAGGGGAATGAGCTCTACGGCCTCTATAGATCAACAATTCAAATGGGGATCTCCAATGGCCGTAAAATTTGGCACCACTTGTCAAATCAAAAACCTTCTCTACCAGAATACCCTCCTGTGGTAGTTTACAGGAATGTACTTCCTCGCCAGGGACTACCACAGCCACACACGCACAGCCCGAATGGAAACCTTTGCAAGGCTGTAGGGACCCCACTACGGTAAACTCAGGTTGTAACCTGGGATCCTTCGTAGAGCTGACGGGACCCTACTAAGGATGCCGGGTTATTGTTACAATCACACTTCTGTGGTGGTTTACAGGAAGGTTACTTCCCTGCCAGGGACCACCACAGACCACGCACACCACCCAGATGGTATCCTTCGCGAGGCTGAAGGGATCTCGCTAAGGTAACTTGGGTTACAACCTGTGGTCCTTCGCAGAGCTGATGGGACCCTGCTAAGGATGCCAAGTTATTACTACAATCACACTCACAAGCAGTCAGCACACTCACTCACACATACCAGGGCACAATTTACTGTGAGAACCGCTCAGAAAGAGCATGGTCAAAATTACACAAACTTAGTTTGTGCGCGTGTGTGGCTGTGGTAGTCCCTGGCGAGGAAGTACATTCCCATAAACTACCACGGAGGGAATTCTGGTAGAGAAGGTTTTTGATTTGACGAGTGGTGCCAAATTTTACGGCCATTGGAGAACCCCATTTGAATTGTTGGGCACCAGGTTTGCAAACGGAGTTTGGAAATTGCATGTGGTGACGACTGTTCTGCTGCCTGGCTAGTAGAAGCAACGAAGAAGGTGGGAACCATTGAGGGGAATCTCTTCCAAACTATGGAAGCTGATAACCTCATCAGGAGGAGGAGGGTGATGGTTTGGGTCCCGGGTCTCAGCAAAACAGAGACATAAAACCCTCCAGGGGAGGCTAAATAGGGTCAATCTAGGGCTGCAAATAGCCTTTTGGAGGCCATATGAAAGATGTGACACTCCCAATGGTACAAGGTTTGTCCTGGGAGTGGATGAGGCATCCATTAAAATCTTACAGCACCAAGCTTAAGGGGGTCCATTGGTCAGATACATAAGGTTGATTGAGGTGGGTGCTGGAAGGGCCTAGGCATGGCAGGTATCATCATACAGCTCAGCAAGACTATCTCTGGGGCCCTGCAAAGGATCCTCTCAAAGGGGGAGGTCAAGATTGATCTGATTCAGGAGCCCTGGGCTTTCCAGGGGAGATTAGGGTAATTTGCTATGACAATGGATAGAGTATTTTACTGTACCACCTTGAGAGACCTAGAGCATGTATCTTCGTGAATGGGATAAATGCAAAGCATTTATCAGGATTCACCTTGAGAGATCAGACAGCAGTTCTGATGATCCTTGGGGATGGTGTAAACAGGAAGAGAGTTGTCTGTTCTTCCTACCAGGCATATGATTCACCATCTACTCCATGATCGAATGAGATGGAGAGGCTGGTGAGTCACTGTAAGGCCAACTAGTGGGATCTTCTTATCGGTTGTGATTCTAAATCGCACCATATTGCATGGGTGAGTGGAAACACCAAGCATATGGAATAGGTCCTGTTGAAATATCTTATATCCATGGAGTTACACATACTCAATAAAAGATCACCTACCTTTGCAAATAGTGTTATGCAGGACATGATAGATATCACACTCTGAACCAGTTATCTGAAGCATAGGATTGATGAGTGGAGGGTGTCAGGAGAGATAACTTTGTCAGACCACAGACCCATACTCTTCACTTTCTTGGAATGCAATTGCAGGCAAGTAACATATAGTAACCCCAGAACTACCAGGGACAATATCGGGAGAGGCTGGGAGTCGCTCTCGGACTAAGTCTACCTCAGTGTAAGTTTAGAAATGTGGATGAGATAGATGCTGCTGTTGATTATCTACAAGGAAGCATCATCACACCCTAGGAAAACAGCTCTCCCATAACGACCAAGAAAGAAAGGTGTAAATTACCCTGGTGACAATCAGAATTAAATGGTCTCCGTAAAGAGACTAGGAAACTCTTTAACAAGGCAAGGAAGATAAGTATGCCTCAGGATTGGGAAAACTTTAAGGTTGCCTAACGGATGTACAATGAAGCACTCTAAGAGGGATTCATGGTGGGGCTTCTGTGAGAACATAGAGACTTCCAATGATAGCAAGACTCCACAAAATCCTATTGAAAGACTTAGAAGCAGGAGTGGGGTCTATGCTGCTTCTCTTGGGAGACTTTACATCTTCCGACATAGAAGCACTAAAGATAATGCTGGAAACCCATTTTACAGGCTCTATGGAGTTGAAGGAGATGCCTTATGGGGGGAATCCCATGCCTCCAGCTCAGACAGAATAAAAACTTTCCTCCAGCATCGTAATGTACAATTTTACTATACGGGCAATTAGTTTTAGCCCCTTCAAGGGTACTGTTAAGGATGGGGTATTTCCTGCACTACGTCAGGATGGAACGGACTTGCTCCTCCTCCCAATTGTAAGAATAGTTTGTTCTTGCCTGACCTCTGGATATGTTCCACAAGCCTGGAGGTCCACCAAGGTGATTTCATACCTAAAACAGATAATACAGACTACACAAGAGCAGACTCCTTTCGAGGAATTAGTCTTATGTCTTTTCTATTGAAGACACCAGAAAAGATAGTTGACAGATATATAAGGTATGGGCCTTTAAAGGGCCACGCCTTACACCTGTATCAACATGCATACCAGAAGGGAAGGTCCATGGAGACAGTGCTCCACAATCTTGCTAGCAGGATTGAGGGTGTGCTGGAAAGTGGAATTTATGGATTGGGGGCATTTCTAGATGTTGAGGGAGCACTTAATAACATGTCTTTGGATCAAATCTGCATTGTAGCAGGAAGGCATGGCAACCATGCTCACATTGTTAGCTGGATTAGGTACATGTTGGAACAGAGAACTGTGAAGGTGGTCCTGAGGGATAGTCCAATGAAGATAGCTCTGACAAGAGGCTGCCCTCAGGGAGGAGTGTTATCTCCACTCCTCTGGAGCATGTTAGCTGACAGTCTTTGTTCAAGATTGAATAAGACTGGTACCAACATTCAAAGGTAAACAGATGATGTGGCTATGCTATCACAGAAAAGAACCTGGATTTTCTCTGTGAATTCATACAGTCTCTGGAAAAGGCAATGAGTTGGTGTGCCAAAACTGGGGTGATCCAGAGAAAACCAAGCTCGTATTGTTTAGCCAGAGAAGAAAAAATTGAGAGCTTTAGACCTCACTCTTTGCAGGGCGAGTTTCTGTGGCCCTCAGCATCAGTTAAGTACCTTGGGAGTTATTTCAGGCATAGGTATATGTGCTTCTGACCTGCTCATATGCCATTAAAGAGACTGGGATGTTGAACAGACCAATACACATATGCACCAATAGTGAGGCAGCTCTGAAAGCCCTGACATCACCTTGGTGCAAATCACAACTGCTACAGGAGTGTCAGGAGGCACTCAATGAGATAGGTAGATGCAACAAGGTGGAACTTTTCTGGGTGCCAGGCCATGCAGGCATATCCTGAAAAGATTTGGCTGAGGAGCCAAATGGAAAAGGTCGGATCCAGCCTTGACCTAATTGGACCAGAGCCAATCATCGCTATTGCCTGTTCAATAGGGATAGCAAAAATTAGAATGTGGGGCTTAGCCCAACATTCTGAGATCTGGCATACCATACCATCTTCGGCAGGCCAAATTACACATTTGAGAACCTAGGCCTGAGCTTGCCAAGTCACTAAACAGGAGTCGATTACAAAAGGTAGAGGGACTCCTTACTGGGCACTACCAAGTGATGAGGCATCTACACCTCCTGGGAATTCACCCAGATACAGGCGGTGTGAAGAAGAGGATGAAACCAAATCCCATATACTATGCCAGTGCCCTACTGTGATGACAACTCAGAATAGGTACCTGGGTACACCATTCATGGAACCCAGGGAGGTTAGGGAAATCCCCATTGGGGACCTGTTGGCCTTCTGTAGGGCAATTGGCCTTTTTGGGTGATTTCACCAGAAAGGTGGTTGGGACAATGGACCAATAGGACTAAGTTCCTCAGGGCCTCCTTTGTGACGAACTCCACCAAAGCTATAATCTATTTATCTAATAACAACAACGAGAAGGGACACAAGTTTTTCAACAGGCATGCTACTATAAATGCAATTAATGGGAGCAAAATGCAAAATTTGTATGAGTTATGATGGAGCATTATTGTACTACTTTACGAAGTGAGGTACACCTCTTCTCAAGTATTACTCTTCACACGTCTATCTTACTCTCTGAATTCCACCCCACCGCACTCTCCAACTCAACCCAGCCATAATCTTACTTTCCTTCCTCTACACTACATTCCCACAATCTTTCCTTCTATTATCAGAATAGCAGAAGTGCCATAAAATGTATGTGCTACATTTGGTAGTTAAAACAAGAGAACTGATTATGTTGATTTGGCCTTGAAAGAAGTTGTGAATGCACGTATTGCTGAATAGGTATATGCTTCAATGGTTATTCATTTCGGGAAATAAATGAAAATTAATATATTCCACAAAGTCATAAGTGAATGTGATCCGTATTGCTGAATAGGTATATGCTTCAATGGTTATTCATTTCGGGAAATAAATGAAAATTAATATATTCCACAAAGTCATAAGTGAATGTGATCCATGCCCTAATTGGAAATTTCTTATGAAAAAATATATATTTTTTCATAAGAAATTTCCAATTAGGGCATGGATCACATTCACTTATGACTTTGTGGAATATATTAATTTTCATTTATTTCCCGAAATGAATAACCATTGAAGCATATACCTATTCAGCAATACGGATCACATTCACTTATGACTTTGGGGATGACTTATGGGATATCCCATCAGATTATGGACACTTTTTTGTGACTCTTATATCTCATCGGGAACTTTTCTTGTGAGTCTTGCAGACTCTTGTAATAAGTTAAAGATATATTTAAGTTTAATATGATCAATCTAAAGATGCTGAAGATATTTCCAAAAGAGAGAGACTTGAAGATGATTAGCAGTCGCTTGAATAGGAGACTACAAGGCAAATGTGCGAGCAACAGACTGTTAAGTGGGTACTCAAAGAAATTATCACTAGGGGATAAAAATATGCTATAATTCATGGGCCGAAAGTAGTTGGGGGTGTATGGGCAATAATGGAATGACGTGAAAAAAATCACGAGATATGTTTTCATTACACCAGTGCCATGCAAACGTGTAACTTGATGGAGTTAAGATTTTTTTGGCATTTTATATGCTCTTGATTGATATACCTTATAGCATGCACGGAGATTGATACTTAGCTGTGTAAATATACAAGACGCTACAATGTAGCTTACATTCTTGAACGCTATAAGGGCGAATTAAAAGGATATGCAAATGGTTTCTTACGTTTCATACCTTTTCTAATAAAATATATTCCACGTGAGTCACGGGTTGGTTTTTTTCCATTATACTAATCGTAGACATTAAATTTCTTTACGAGAAACATAGAGACGGATTGTGGAAAATCATTCATTAAACAATCCTATATACATATAACAACGGTACGCCTTGTCTCCGCCAGACGTTTTCGTACTTAAACATCCCCCCACTGACTCACAGAGGCTACAGGGGATTGCCACGTTCCTGACCGAAGTAATACTTCAGAGACCGACACTATAATAGTACAAGAATAAACAAGACGATTAAGAATCTCCGACTTTCCGCGAGATAAGATATTCACAGTCTTGAAAAGGTAAAGTTGTAATTACTCGTAGTGACTCAGACTACGATTTAGTTCCAATCGTCTTAAGTGGAATACGTGACGAAAATTCTACATCACGCACCACCTTCGGAAAAGTTTGTATGATACCTATGCAATGGTACTTCTCAATATGAGTAACAAACATTATTATTGCTACAAGTAGGGATGTTTCTAACAGAATATGAAAATGAAATATGCATGGAAAATTGACGTATTGTCAACCTGACAACTATTGGTCAACTACAACCTAGACAATCTAACCGCTTAACCCAGCTGACCCGGCTTAACCTCTTCCGCTGACAACGCTGACAACGGTACACTGACGTCAGATCATGCGCATAAGGAGGGGCGTAATAGGAGGAAGCCATATTGGTTAATTCCGAAGAGAAAGGCTACGTTTCGTATATTTAGTGTAATCCAATGCATCCGTCATATTAGCATCATAATTATTATTTCTGTATATCATAAACATATCCTTCAAGCTTATGTGTCACTGTTTTTCGTTTGTTGTGTAGGTTTAGGTCGTATTTCAAACAATTTGCCTGGCCGGACGTAGGGAATAGTTTGTGGTACACAAAAGGAAATGGGCACCCGCGATGACGAGTACGACTATTTATTTAAAGGTAAGTTTTTGTCTATTGTCTTTACATTAATGTTGCATAGCACGAAGGAGATCTGGGCGTAGGTGACTTCATATTGATTGTAATCACCTTCATTGCCACTTATTGTATATGAATATAATCTGATAATAACAATTGAGAGTAGGCATTTACACTTCTGTTACCATTTTCAATGCACAGCAGTCTCATTATGTTGTATCTCCACTGAATATTTGATTACATGAATTACTCAGACTAATGTCCAATACTTAATTTTGTTGTAAACTTATTTATAGCGTTTTCCTGTAAACTAAGTTTGTTATCTCATTAGGATTTATTTGAAATTAAGTTATGCCGAATGCCATCTCTCTTGGAAAGTGTAAATATTCCAAGTTCTTTCTCCTCTATACAGTGGTGCTAATCGGCGACTCTGGTGTTGGCAAAAGTAATTTGCTTTCACGGTTCACTAGAAATGAGTTTAATTTGGAATCGAAGTCCACTATTGGGGTTGAATTTGCAACGAGAAGTATACAAGTGAGTTTAAGAGAAAATCGATTGTACCATTTGTTATTATTCATTTACTAGTCTCCATGTTGCAGGACGCAGGTGCGTAGTACGAGCACCTGCCAAGCGGTTGCGGATTAACCTAGTAACTTCATTTTTTTCAGGTGGATGGAAAAACAATCAAGGCGCAGATTTGGGATACAGCTGGTCAGGAGAGATACAGGGCTATTACATCAGCGTAAGGAATGTTTTTATGCCATTTTGGCGAGGTTGTGTCGGGTACAATTCCGAAACGGGAATTGATCTCTAATGGTGATTCATTCTTTTTAGGTACTACCGGGGTGCTGTCGGAGCTTTATTAGTGTACGATATTGCAAAACATTTGACCTACGAAAATGTTGAGAGATGGCTTAGAGAACTTAGAGATCATGCAGATCAAAACATTGTTATCATGCTCGTTGGAAACAAATCTGACTTGAGACACTTACGTGCCGTCCCTACCGATGAAGCAAAGGCATTTGCCATTAGAAATGGACTATCCTTCATCGAGACCTCTGCACTGGACTCAACGAATGTTGAGGCAGCTTTTCACAATATATTAACAGGTAAATAGCTTTTATTTACAATGTTGTTATGCAGTAAGAGTTGCTTGTATGAGTGCTTTCTTGCGTCAAAGTTACCGTTAACATGGATTAGTTCTGTCGTAGTACATTCTTTGGACTTTCACTCCCATCCATTTTAAACATGATTTCATTATTCAGTAGGGTTTTTTCCGCCTCGAAGTCAGAGCCTGTGTGTCTTCTCCATTAGTATTACTATGTACTCCTATCTTACGTTCCATTACAAGAAATCTCCAGAAAATCACAATAAAAGTCCAGCTGGTGACTCGCTTAGCTCGTGCGTATCATTTTGAAACGGCTATGAATGGCGTTGAAACCGATACGAGCTCCTGTGAGTGGAATCGGTGAATATCCAGCCATCTAGAAATAGGCCGTGCTGTTAGCCAAGTATTTGAGGTAGAATTCATTATTTCGAGGAGTAAATTATCACGACCTGAATTACTGTAGTAGTAATTCCTATTTATTAGTGGCATGAATGCCAAATTTCACATGGCTTATGCTAACTGTACTGGGACGATTTCAACTGTAGGATTTGTGCATTTTTGCATGAGAAATATCATAGCCTATGAATAGTAAAACAATTCAGTTGTATTAATTTATCCTCGGCTTGGATTTTGACTTTTACCAGCTAAAGATGAAAGGAATCATTTGTTGTTCGGTGAAAATAACTTGAAAAGAAAAAAATGTTCAGGATGTGTGCTCACCTCTGTGTGCACGTCTTGTACGTGTATGTATAAGCACACTTTTCTCTTTGAACCCTAAATTTTCATCAGGGCGATCCGAGAGAGGACGAGTCTGCCTGTACTTGACTTCAGTTTGATTTCATTTTCCTTCTTTCCGAATGATAAGTTTTTTCCTTAATACATAACCTGATAATATTTCTGCCAGATAATTTATATATTATGACCTGCTGTTAAAATTCCTTTCCAAAATTTTATTTAATTGGGCCATAGAGAGACCCAGAAAATTAAAATGGTTAATGTACAACTAAGTGTTAATGGAGGTGTTATTAAAGAATATAAATATAAAGATTGAATGTGTTAATAAATTGGAATCTCCTATGAGTTAATGCTGCTATTTTCTTTTCTGAAAACCATATTATGTTGGTTGATAATGGTTATGTAAACTTAAAACAGCTGGTGATATTTTACCTGACCTCACTCCATAAAATCGTAGCTTTAATGTTTAAATGCCATATTATGTGGCAGTGATGCAAATATTTAATAGAATGATCAGGAATGACAATGTGAAGCTTTGCAGTCATGCCTTTGTCTGGAGTAAACTTTTTTATCTTTTTATTTTCCTTATAAGCTTTCCAGTTCCGGAATATTTCATGATCTATGTTTTAAAGCCATACTGGTACTTAGTTTTTTCCAAATGAACTAAAAGAATATAACTTTTTATCCTATGGTTAACATATTTTCCATGTGTGGAGTCATTGAATTTCATTAATGCCAGAATTGAGGAGCCAAGCCATTGCATTGGCATAAAGCCTGTATATTATATTGTATAGTTTTGTATAAGTGAAATGCAAAAGAGAAGAGAATGCAAACTTAGTGTTTTTTATGTTTTTTGCCTAGAAATCTATCGGATTGTGTCTCAGAAGCAAATCCGAGACCCCCCAGAAGGGGATACTATCAGACCTCAAAATGTGGAGCCTATTGATGTGAAACCAACTGTGAGTAGTACTGATAGTGTGCGCAAGCAGTGTTGCCAGTGACTCCTATCATATTGGGCAGTACGTCATCTTGCATCAAACCTGCGCATTCAGGTAACATTTTTCTTTTAGTTTATATAATTGTCATAGTTCATTGCACATTCATTCTGGATCATTCATGTTACCAACATCAGAGTTGTATTGTTACTTTGCAATCATCTCCAATTTCTCATCATTCCTATTTCTTGTGTAAATTAGTAATATCACTGTGGAGTAGTATATATGGTCATAATCCTTCTAGAAAGAGATGCCTCATTTTTACCTTCTTATAAGGGGCTTCAAATTCTAATGTGTTTTCTTTTGTCTGCAAGGATATGAAAGAAGTGCTCAATTGTTGAATCTGTCTCGTGCTCATGATCTGATAAAATTTAGGGATTTAGATTTTAGATTTAGGGATAAATTAGTTCATATGGGAGCAAACTCAGTATTTGATATTTGAGCAAATTCTTTGGCAATTCCTCCTTGGTGAATTTGAAAAGGAAGTTTGAAATTGGTAGCCTCAATTTGTACTGTATTGGATAACATTTTAATAAGTGTGTGATAACAGTAGAGTAGCTTTTTTTTTGGAAAACTGTTGTCATGCATGAGAAGTGTCACTAGAATTTTAGCAAACCTGGTTACATGATGCAATTTCTCATTAATTATCAAGTTCAGACAATCATACAAGAAATTATGTCATGTAACCTGGCCTGAAGAGCAATTTGTGATCACAATCTGAACTCTCCCTCTTTCAGTAATGATGCTTAAAATATATGTTGCTTACTTTTTATAGAAGAGAAAAAATTATGGAAGTAATTTTTTAAAACCAGTCTTTTGCTAAAGAATGACATGAAATAATATACTTTAATATGTGTATTGCTATAAATCAGAAGTTTTGGACCTGAAATTTCAACGCATATTTTTTATTTTTGGTGCATAAAAGCAAGGTTACATTTCATATGTTTTAGGGAAAAAGTTTGCCCTAAATGCTAGCCAATATGTTATTTGGCCTTCTTTTAACCAAAAAGAATTTCTGTGTACTTTTTTTGTTCTTTGGTTAACTTTTCTTTAGAGCATGATAGTTGTTACATGAATGTTTTTCCATTTTAGTAATCCTAGTGAGATCCCTGAGAGAAAAGTGAGTTAATCACTGCTTCCTATTTCTACTCTCCTTTGTATTTGTGGTTACATTTTTTGTCTCTTCAGGCATTGCTACTTAAACATGCTGTTTTCTAATACTTATTCATGCCAGATGTAGTATTTTCATAGCCTGAAAAGGCACAGCATACCTAATTAACTTGTTTATTATGATGTATTTGATTGCGAGAACTACCATCAGAACTCAATTCTTTGGTTCCAAAAAAATAAGTTTTTACCAGTATTGTTTGGACTCAATTTCTCATGCAATTTTGCAGTAGTTAGAAAAATCATTATATTTATAGCTGCTTGGGAATTTCATTCCTGTTCAGAAAAGTTAGTTGATGGTATCAATCTTCGCTAGATGGATTTCCTTTAAAGTTAGGGTAAATGAAACTATGCAGTTACTCAAAATAAGGTTATTCTCTTGAATTTCTTAGTGCATTTACCCTCCACCTGAACCTCTTTCCATTCCTTTCTCAGATTTCACTTTGGTACATATTATTATTGCACATGGGCTCTTTCCTTCATCATTGTTCCCATCTTAGTAACTTTGCATAGGATAATAGTTGTCATTATCTTTTCTGTTAGCTTTGAAAAGTGAATGACAAAAACAGAATATCCTCTGGATTCCAAATACTTGAAGCTTAGAGTAATGCAGTTTGTATTCCTGTTCCTATTGAGTAGTAATCCTGGAACGTCATGGTGGACCAGACCAGTGGTCTGTTTAGGCAGTTTTACGCAGTGAATGATCATGCAAATGAAATCATGCGCATGAAGTTCATGCGTCGTGTAATATGGTAATCTCCTCGCATGAAATTCATTCGCATGATTCCTTGAATGATCACATGATAGGAGCGTACGACGTCCATCTTTGTTTTATGAGCGGGTAGAAGAGGATTCAAATTAAGCAAGTGCAGGACAAAATGCAATTTTAATTGGTTTTCGGAGCTTTTCATGCTTATACAATTAATGGGCGTGCCCATGGAGTATATATAATCTTATGTAATTATTATAGGTAATTTATATAGGCTTTTGACAACGTGGATTGGAATTCAATGCTTGATATTCTGAAAGGAATTGGAGTTTCCTACAATGATCGAAGAATTATCCACAGTCTGTACCAAGTAGCTGTGATTAAATCTGGACCCAGCTGTGAAGAAGCAAGAAAAAGGAAAGGAGTGAGACAAGGCTGTGCACTGTCTCCCGTCATTTTTAATGTTTACATTGATGGAGCCATCAATGAAGTCAAGGAGAAATGTTCTGGAGTGAACATCCACGGAGAAACAATCAGTATGCTAAAATTTGCTGATGACATAGCTCTCATAGCAGAGACAGAGGAGGAGCTGAATAAGATTTTAACAACCATGGAAAGGACAATGGCCAGACATCAGCTGAAGATCAATAAGAAGAAAACTAAGATATTGGTGTGCAGTGAAAGAGTTCTGTTACCTGGGAAGCAGAGTAACCAACGATGGACAAAGCAAGAAAGAAATAGTGAGTAGAATAGCCCAGGCAAAGAGGGCATTCTATCAAAAGAAGAATCTACTAACAGCTGGAAATACGAGCTTGGAAGTAAGGAAGCAATTCATCAAAACGTATATCTGGAGCACGTTCCTTTACGGCAGTGAGGCATGGACGATGACAGCAGCGGAGAAGAAAAGGGTGGAAGCATTCGAAATATGGTGCTATCGAAGAATGATGAAGATAAAATGGATCGACCGAGTGACAAATGAAGAAGTCCTAAGAAGAGTGGGAGAAAAGAGAAGTCTGCTGAAAACTATAAAAAGAAGACGGGACAACCTAATCGGCCATATCTTAAGACACGATGGCCTGATGAAGACAATCGTCGAGGGAAAAGTGAAGGGGAAAAATGGAAGAGGTAGGCCTCGTATGAGTTACATGGAGCAGGTCGTAAAGGACGTGAAAGAGAGGAACTACGTTGGTATGAAGAGGTTGGCCGATAGAAGAATAGAGTGGAAGGCTGCGTCAAACCAATCCTAGGATTGTTGACCCTTGATGATGAATTTATATAGGCATTCACCTGGTGAAGTTCTTTAATTAATGACGTTTTGGGTGAAGGTTGAGTTGAAAATAATATATTATGCAGGTATTCTAAGATTTTGATAATTCTTGGGACAGGGACAGGGCAGGTATAGAGCAATAAAGTATTAGGACAGAGCATGAAAATTATAACTGAAAACAATACATTGAAATATCTCCGTCAGCACTTTTCCGTTGTCTGTTTTTTGTTATCGCGGCTACCACGAACTGGGATAAAAGAGAACAAATAGCGCGTATCTAACCTTTAAATATTACACTATCTATTTCGATAGATACTCCTACATACTTCATGCATAATTAAACTTATTTTACCCTCATGAATTCTTGCTGAGTAATCAGGGAACGTTATAACCATATACGGTCATGATATGATTCGCGCGTAGCTAAAAAATCTTAGCATGGCAGCCAGCCGGAAACGAATTGCAAAATGTCAATATAATTGTAAACATTTATATCAAAGGTTGAATAGGGATCTCTTGTCACAGTAATTGCTTCTCTCGTTGTCGTGTCTGGGCTTTCATTACCATGTCAACCTCTATTTCTCCTCAGTTATTATAGCTTTCTCCAGCAAAATTGTGGCCGCCACCATTGTAATCGGCACTTGTAGCAGTAGATGCGAAAATTTAACCATACCGTTTCATCATTTAGAGCTCTACTTTACTTCAGATCAAGTTAAACCTCAGTATCTAGAAATCTTCGTTTAATGAATATTATAAGTACTAAATATACACCATACTTTATTCAATCTATCGCATACATCCGATGATGCAGAAGATTTAAACAAACCATTCCGACCAATTTAAAAAATCGATACAGCTGCATTGGTCAGAAATCTCCGACCAAATGTGTACTATCGATAGGCTTACCACTGTGCATCCTTTCTGCGCATAACATTCAAGGAATTAATTCAAATGATCATTCACCATGTAAAACACCCTAAATGGAAGCAATTTCAGGTCATCACTTAAATTCATTCACGAATGAATTCATTCGCATGATCATTCACCGTGTAAAACGGCCTTTTAGAAGGAGCTTAATGTTAAAACACCTTCAAAGGATACCTTTATACATATAGGTTAGCCTTCGATTACCGAAATCAGCTGGTCTAGAACCCTTTTAATCTGTACAAAATTTTGATTAGAAATTTAAATTTTTCGGCACTGCTAGACTGAATTTCATGGTGGCCTATAGATACCTCTTGAGTGTTTTGGGACTCATTGTGTTTGTTTACTCTGTTAACTCTCTGAAATTTGCCAGTTACAATGAATAAAATTAACATATTCAATGAAGAATGTAATTTAGGAAACTTCCCCTAAAAATCAGAATTTTTATTTCAATATTCAAACTGGAATAATGACCACATCGATGTGGTTTGTTGCTCAGCTCGGGGTGGACTATGCCAATTGATGTGGTCCACACCTAATGGTTTAAATCATATTTGTCTCCATTTAAATTGAAGTTAAATGATAAATTGTGGAAGCCCCATGTAATAAATACAGAATATAACAAGAAGCTTGAAATAGCAAGGGATGGCTATAGGGCCATTTTTCTCCAATTGATTTGCATGAAAAATAAAGCTACAAACAATGTCTACACAGGGGTTGTTTATGACTAATAATATTCCTCACACTGTGTGTGCATGATGCTTATGCTTATTATGTCTATCGTTTGCATTAAAATGAAAACTAATTTTCCCCCCGAATGTTCCACCAATACTTGTAGATTTTATTGCATGGATTTAAAAAATATTTTTTATCCTATTGCAAATGTAAAAATTAAACTTGAACATTTTTTCAATCCCAGATTCATCGATTTTGTTTGTTACTTTTGAAAATCAGCACTTAGAGTATCACTATTACATATCTAAAGCCTGAATCACACGATCATTTTTCTCGTCCCTTTAAAGGGATCATTTAAGCTATAGCTTTCAGGGACCGCAAAAATGATAGCTCAAGCTATCATTTCGGCGCTCACACGATCATTTTTACCATCCCCTCTCGTATCATTTCTGTTCGCGAGATACAGAAAACAACTTCGTAACTATGGATTATTTACATCGTCGTCGACTGCTTTTGGCTGCAGCCAAACGGTTCTTTCAGAACGTGCGCTCTAATTGGCTAAATGACAGGCCCGAGGGACGGAAAAAAGGACGTGTTCAAATGACGAAAAAAGGGATAGCGATCCCTATCATTGCCGCTATCCGTGAAGTGATCAAGTCAGACGATCATTTTTAAGCTATCATTTGAGCTATCCCTGAAAAGGGACGTAAAAAATGATACTGTGATTCAGGCTTAATGAATTTTGTGAATGCTATATATATATTCTGGGAACCTGCAGTAGGAATGTGCCTTTATCACAAGTAGATTTATTATTGGATCTATGGTAGATGACTGACAATTGTATTTTGTTTTCAATTCTTTTCAGGATGTTATTGTATTATATTTCGGAAATGTATCCGACTGCCTGAGGAAAGATGCCATTCATGAATGTGAAGGCCTTTGTGTGGAACCAGCTGATGGAACTAGTTTTAAAAACTCGCTGTCACCCCAATAAAGCATTCATCGACATACAAATGAACAAATGCAAATGCCGTGCAGTGCATGGTTTTCCTTCTTTTTTTATGGTGATGCCACGAGTGGTTGAAAATATGAGAAAGAGAGAACGAGAGAGAGAGTGTGATGATGAATGGTCTTACAACAACAGCTTCATGTTCAGTAGTGCATCGGTGATATAAAAAGTAATAGCCACTTTATTCCCTGAAATTGTGTCGTACTGCTTTTCTTTCTGAGAATTGAAAAAAGATAATATCAAGTAGTGGGTGTTAATTTAACTCTGCATCGCAAAGCTAAATGGCACACATTCCTTACAGGGCTTTGAAACAAAAGAATATATTTAGAGTAACATGGGTCTCTTTTATTTATTACAGTATATTTATGGACATTTTATTTCTACTCTGGGTGAAGATTTTTTCTCAATGAAAGTAATGCCTTGTTTTTATTGAGTTATGATCCTAAAATACTTTAATTTGAATTATGAATTAATGATTAAGAATTTTATAAGATATATCTGTCCATTGTAATTATTGTAATATTTTTCAAAGTTGAACCTGTTATTGTAATAATTGTTCACTTCTTACCCAGGCAGAAGTTATGAAATATAAGTTCTCTGGTAAGCTTGATGATATCATAATATTGGTTCCTTACATGATTTTATGCATTGGTGGGGTCAATATTTCCTATGTTGGAATTCATCATTATAGAATGAAAATTTTCCCAGGCCTAGAAATTTCCATGTCATTGCATGGTGTATCAATCTGAATTGTCTCTCTGTTCATGGTTACCGATTTCGCTCTTGTGTGGAAGGCTCTATGAATGGACATAAGTTGAGGGCTAAGACAGCCAATGGCATTGTTGAAATTTACTTGCATTCATATGACATTTCATCGATTAATTATCAACATTCCTTCTTTGTCCATTCAGTTTCACCTCCCCTCACTCAATTGTGACTTTGCCGTGTGAAATACTCTTTTGTTTTGTTGTTTCAGCAGTATTTATTGAATTTAAACATAATGCAAGTAATGAGATCCTGTACCAACATTGTATTTTAAATGCTTCAGTGTGTGATTCGGCAATGTCTCGCACCCATTTTTGGCGTACTCTTGACTATTTCAGCAATGGCAATAAATGACTGCAATTTTCCTGTTTTCAAGCTTAAATCATCCTTATGTAAAGATTGCATTGCCGGTATTTCCCACAAGCTGGGTTTCTACATTAGGCTAATGGCTTCAGTAGAGTATTGTGATTATTGACTGTTTCAATGAGCACTCTGTGCTAGAACAGTGATTGTAATAATTACTTTGGCTTTGTAATGTTGCCAGAAATCATAATTTTCTATTTGAAGGTGAATATAAGTGAATGTTTGATCATGGTCTCATTAAGTTTGTTTGAATTTTAGCTGTTATTAAGCATGTTTCATGTGCAGAGTCTGCGCGTGTGCCTTTATTTAGTTCAAGTGATTAGGCTATGAAAATCATGTTTGAATAAAGTGGAAACATATTCATTTGCCTCCTAAGAGTACACGGTTTTTCTGGATGGATTAATCATATTAATTGGAAGCATTTATACAGGCCCTTTTAGTTTAAGTTAATGGCCTGTATTGTGTACTAAGTTATATCTACATGACTGCTAATAGAGAATTAAATGCGTTTATAATCCTTCAATGTCATTAAAGTTGTGTTATAAGTTGAAGGTGAGAACTATTTTGGCATTGTTTCAACTACGTATTAAATTTGAGATATTTAAAAAATTATTTTTGCTTTACTTTTGCTACTTGAAGAGTTATGATTCTTAGATTTCTATGTGGTTATTTTAAGTGTTGGCTCTTGGTTTACATGCAGTATTTTATTAATAACCTGCAAAATGTGTAACTAGGTATGTATTCTACGTGAAGGAAAACGTGCTCCTGAGAAATACTTAGCTTTTGTTTCTCGGTATAATTTTTTGCTCTTTCCTTTGAGATCAGGGTTACGATAATTGATTTTATGAATCACTGATTTTCTTATTTGTTGTGGTTCTTTTTTCTATTTTGCCTTCCCTCTTACCTTTTCAATTTAGTTTCATATAATTTATTTTGGAATATAGGATTAAATGGTTATGTGTATTTTTTAATCATGATAAATCACAGAAGTTGCAGTCCTAATTAGGAAATGCTTCACCCCTTTAATGACCACCTCGACATACTTATCAGGACCCTTAGGTGCCTGTTGTACACTGTCTTGCAGTAACATGCCTTGTAAGAAAGCTGGCCCTGGTGCACAGAAGTGAATGCTAAATTTATGCACCCTAAACATTTAATGTCTTTCATATTGTCATTCATTTAAGTGATTGCTGTTGTTAGAAGATTTGAGGTGATATTAGGCATTACATTTTATCAGACCTTATTTTCTTTAAAATCTTTTAATTATATAATTTTATATATCTAATGTATTCATGTTGAGTATTAAGTTTAATTGATCCATTTTATAATGGGGCTCAGAAAATTCTAGGTTCGAGCAGTTTTTTTTTCAGTGATTTTTGCTTTATTAAATTGCCTGCCCTGCCATAACCCTTGATACTTCTGCAGTGTAAATTATTCTTGTAGTGTTTGATTGAAATGAATAATGCAGGAAATATTTTGTTGAAACCTTTTCCTTGGAAACAATTGGAATCTGAAATGGTTCCATGTTGTAGTACTGAGAAATGTTTAGGTTATAATTGTGTGTATATTCACTCTGTTAATGCCATTTCTACTGAAGGGTAGATAAAATCCATTATAAGAGGGATTGTCTGTGATTGTATTTGGTCCTGTCTTAATTTAAATATATGAAGTTCTGCCAAATTTCTGGCTCAATGTGCTCTGGGGATTATCAACATAATGTTTAATTTCATAAAACCAGTCCCAAGTCAATAGAAACTGATTTTCAAATAAGTGTTCACTACATTTGAAGGGCATGAAGAGGATATTTCAGCAGCATGTAAATCAAGAGGTGATTTTGATGACATAATGTCACTATACTCTGCCACTGCATGCCACTTGTGGTCCTGCCAACTGATTTTCATGCATTTTAATTCATTTGCAGTTTTGGTATAGTCCCTTAGTAGTTAAATTTTTCAGTCATTAATATTCTGAATATTGTGAGAGGGAGTTGATAACCATCAAGATTTTATTTACTTGCATTGTGGTTGCTGCAAGGGTTCGGTATTCAGTTTGCACAGAAGAACTGGAATCCAACTCTGTATTCATTCATGTTGCATATTTAACAATCAAGTTCTTTACTAGTTGATGAGTTGAGGGGAATTCATCAAAATCAGCCTCAAAAAAGAGCCAACAAATTATCAACAAATCAATAGCACTTGTAGCACAGCAGCCACTTTGATCATGTGTTTTCTGTGCATTCAAGTTGACTGGGAGTTACATGAAATCATTGCCAGTGTAAAGGATCTATTGCCTGTACTACTACTACTACTATTTCTTGCTATATTTTTTGGAGCCTAGATACTTGTGTTCTTCCATGTACCAGGATCACTAAATTGACCAAAAATGGTAGACTGTGGTTTTCTCTGGGTCAAGCACTAAATTCCCTTTGGAAGTTCAAAGATGATCAGCTCAGCAGAAAGTTCTTTCATTTTCCTCGTCCGTTATGCTGTTTTGCATTGTCCTCTATAGAAATTATTTTTCTTCGATCTGTTTCCTCAGAAGAAAGGCCTTACACTTATGACAGCCTCCGCAGTTATTTGGTAACTATCCTAATGACCCTTAGCTTCATCATCTCTCACCCTTCCCTTAGAAAGTTCATGCTATCTACAATCTTCTTTTTTAGGTATTCATGTACCTTTTCTTTTTTTATTCTAGCCTTCCCAATGCCTCTGTTTACCACTCCCAACTTATCCTGTTCATACCCACCACCTTGAAACCCTTACTGCTCTTTACTTGCCTAGGTTTTTATCTGAACCATGCTGTATTTATTTGAGAAGTTAACATTTTAAGAGGTCCAGCTGTCTAAAGAAAAACACATGAATTGGAAATTAGTGCTGAAGTTTTTCAGTCAACTTATTGTTTCTTTACAGTTGTTTCATTGTTTCTCTCGTGGTTCTCCCGTGTTGTAAAGGCTTTGGAAAACATATTCACTCTTCATGCCTTTTCTACCAGTTCAATTTCCATTCTGTAAATATATGTAGTTTTTAATGTTGCATCCACTCGGGTGTATGTGCTTCTCCATGTTGTCTATCATAGCCTTACTTTATTAAGAAAACCTCATTACCTTAGATCCTCTACGATTGATCTTTTCTCCAAGAACTTTGCTCAGTACATCAAACGCACTGATCAATAAGCACCTTTGATTGATGGTCCAGCTGATTGGGTATGCACAGTTCAGTTCTTTTTCTTAACATATTTTCTAAAACCTATGGTGCCAGTAGCCAACTCTTAGATCTATCAAAGCACATGCAGATTCTCGATCCACTCCATTGTTGCACAATCTAATTTTGGTGAAGGTGTATTCAAATTCTTAATTCTTGCTGTTTTAATTAAGTTCATCAAATTACTTGATTACTGTCACAATTTACGTGATAAAACATCCGTCTCTACAAAGGAAATTAACAATATTCCATACTTTCCATTAATTTTCCTGGTTCTTTCAGCTATCTCATGCATTCAAGTGCAATGAATATTTATTTAGACTCAATGCAATGGAGCAAAGGTTACTTGAACAATAAAAAATAATTGTCTCAAAGATATAGTTTAGATGGAAGCTATTGTGGAACCAACCAAACTTGACATTCGTGACTAAAATGTGTACAAAGATTTGAATAGTACATATTGGCATTATGGCTTCTGCTTTTGGAAGAGGAGTTTTCAGGATTTCTTCGTGTTATTTTATTTGGTAAAAACAATCCCTGTTGTTGGAGTCCACTTTGTCATCAGTAGATTGCTTCAAATGTGAAACTGGAAAGCACGTGCACGTCACACATTGGGAGAACCTCAGGCCTTGAATAAAAGTATCAAGTTTTGAATTGTGCTAAAAGGGCAATGAATAGGAATACACTATTTAAAAGATATTATTATGAATGCCATTTGAAAAACTCCCAAGTAAAAAAAATATGAACTTCTGTCCATTCAAATTTTGGTGTGGAGTTTCGAGGTTATTTGGGAAACAAAGTTCCCTCATTTTTTTGACCGGACGGAATATGCTAAATTTTTTCCATGTCAAATATTTATTCAATTAGAGTAAAAATTCCACTTAACTACAGTTTTAATGATTACCTTTGTATCTATTTGCATTCATGCATCCATTTACAGCAATGAATGTCTCCATGTGTGCTGAATCAATTCGGTGCATTAGCTGTCTTTTAGGTAATCAGGGATCTGATATGTAGAGTATATTCTCATAGGCATTTTGTTCTTCATACCTGAATACATTTTTGTCATTCCTGGTTTGTTAAATATGCTATGTCATCATTATTATTAACATTCCTGCAGTAAATGATAATTTTGAGTTCCATTCCAATAACCCTAAACAGGCCAATTTAATTTCTCAACCAATTTCAGTTATTTTTTACCCTTGGAATTAGTTAAACAGTCAAAATGTTTTAAAGGAACAACTCAAAAAAATTTAGTTTTTTTGAGCATGTTCTCATATGAACACTCAAATGAATAAAATTCTGAAAATATGAGTATTGCTTTTTTTTGCAGATATCCTTTTAATACGGCATAAAAACACTTATTAGTGCATTGATTTACAATAAATTAATTACTGATAGTATAGAAATAAGTGAAAATGTGAATAAAAATCAGTCATGATTTGAAAATGCATTTTTTATCGCAAACAGTAAATTTTGTTTTTTCTACTAGCAATACACACCCTGGGAAGTTTCATCCAAATTATGATGACTGCCCATTTAGCTAAGTTTCTCTGAAACATCTATTTTTGCCCCTGGATGATTTGCAGGCTAAGGTTATGAGATTCATCACATACTACAATCATGTACGATGTCCAAGTGACTTTTTGACACCTTCCCATTGGTTTCCCGGTGCACAAACCATGCACAGAAAACACCCATATGTAGGGCATCATAAAACGGATCCCACCACCACTTCATACGTACGGGACATTATACAAAATAATGTGCAATACACATAAAAACGAATTGAATATGTCATTTCATTACTAAATGGTGATAATGTGTAACTCTAAAAGAGAAAATGAAGCCATATGTATTTTGTATATATGTAGATGCCAGAAAAGTCTAGGACTACGGCAATTAAAACTAAAAATTGTGCTCAGGGCACTCATGAATTTTTAGGCGAGGTTGGGGGGTGTGGCATGATGCATTGGTTGGTAGAAGGGCCAGGAATTAGGTTTAAGTCATAAGATTACAAAGTAGCAGAGGAGTAGGTGCTGTGGTTGAAAGAATACATTGTGTAAAGTAAACAGAAGAACAAGTGAAATTTGAGGTTCAAAGGGGGAGGGGAGAGAAGGTTACAAAAAGTAAGGTGAGTGAAATGGTAAGACATGACTGTTTAACTCATTTGTATTATTTGATTTTGTCACCTCAATAATCTCCAGTTCTTCAAGGCATGAAGGAGGAACTTAGCTTCTTTTGTCTCAGTGTGTGGTAGACCTGTGTCATCAGTAGAAAAGACATGAGACTGATTCCTCGAAAGGAGTCTGCTCTTGTGTAGTCCGTCTTACCTGGTTTAGGTATGAAAACCACCTTGGTGACCCTCCAGGCTTTTGGAACATATCCATAAGCCAGGCAGGAGCGAAATATTCTTACCATTGGAAGGAGGAGCAGATCCTGCCCCTCCTGAAGGAGTGCAGGAAATACCCCATCCTCCTCAGCAGCCTTAAAGGGGCTAAAACTCATGATTGCCCATTTTGTAACTGTGTACGTCACGATGCTGGAGGAAAGTCTCCATTCCATCAGAGCCAGACGGATGGGATTCCTCCCATGATGCATCTCACTCAACTCCCTGGAGCCTGGAAAGTGGGTCTCCAGCATTAGCTTTAGCCCTTCCTTGTCGGAAGACGTGAAGTCTCCCGAGGGAAGCAGCAGAGAACCCACCCCTGCTTCTGAGTCTTTCGATAGGATCTTATGAAGTCTTGCCATCTGTGGAACAGTCTCTACGCTCTCACAGAAGCTCCTCCTTGAGTCCCTTGTACAGCGCTTGATTGCTGCTTTGTACCTCCAACCTGCAACCTCAAAGTTTTCCCAATCCCGAGGCATTCTCGTCCTCTTTGCTTTATTAAAGAGTTTTCTAGTCTCTCTACGGAGACTGTTTAATTCTGCTCCCTACCAGGGTAATTTACATCCTTCCTTCCTGGTCCTTAGGGGGCAGCTGTCTTCGTAGGATGTGATGATGCTTCTCTGCAGATACTCTACAGCAGCATCTACATCATCCACATTTCTAAACTTGCACTGAGGTGCCCCCTCTAGGGCAGCTCCCAGCCTTTCTTGATATAGTCCCCAGTTGGTAGCCCTGGAGTTTCTATATGTTATTTCCCTGTGATTGGATTCTAAAAGAGTGAAGAGTGTGTGTCTGTGGTCAGACAAAGTTATCTCCCCTGACACTCCACCCATCAATCCTGTGCAGCAGAGAACTGGTGCACAGTGTAATATCTATCACCTCCTGCCTAATGCTGTTTGCAAAGGTAGGTTGTGATCCTTTATTGAGTATTTGTAACTCCGTAGACATAAGATACTCCAACAGTGCCTCTCCCCTTCCGTTGGTGCTCCCACTCCCCCACACAATGTGGTGCGAGTTAGCATCACAACCGATCAGAAGATCCCACTTGTTGGTCTTACTGTGACTCACCAGCCTCTCCATCTCATTTGATGGTGGAGGAGCCGGTGCATCGTATGGCAGGTAGGAGGAGCAGATGACCACCCTCTTCCTGTTCTCACCTTCCCCCAGGGTCAGCAGAACTGCTGTCTGATCCCTAGTGGTAAATTCCGATAGCTGCAAAGCACTTATCCCATTCACATAGATACAAGATCTAGGCCTATCAACAGTGGTACAGTAATATATTTTCCCCCTGTCATGCTCAGGCCCCTGACTCTTCCCTGGAAAACCCAGGGTTCCTGAATCAGAGCTATTTTGACCATACCTTCAGAGCGTATCCTTTGCAGAACCCCTGAGGCAGCCTTACTGTGTTGTAGGTTGACCTGAAGCACAGCTATGCCAGCCATGGTTCGGCTCCGCCCACATCTTCCTCCCTTGTCTCCTCCTCTTCGAGGGGGTATGGAGCCTTCCCATAGGCCACTACCCCTAGAGGCTCCCGAGTCAGACTCTACCCCCATGGGGGAGACCAGGCTTGGTGCCTCCTTGAAGATGGGCCCAGAGAGGTTGAAAAGGATGTCATTGTCCTCTCCCCATGAAGGGTATGAGGGGCAACTGGGATGTGTGGGTCTCCCAGAAGGAACTCCCACAGGCAAGGTTAAGGTAGTAGAGGGTGCGTCCTGACTGGGATCCCCATCGGGACTCTCCACCGGTATCGCATCCCCCAAGGAAGAAGACAGACTACAAGAGTCCGCCTTGCACTCTACGAAGAGTGCACCTCTCAGCGCCCTCCATAGTTTTGTTTGAGGGTTCCAAGTTTGGTCCCATGAGTAGCTAGGGAAATATGGTGTCCGCCCATGCAGAGCCCTGCATGCATGGGTAAGGCTAAATAAAACCGGAGGTTGCCCAGTATCCGGAGTCTCTCTGTTAGTGACTTCTTACCCTCTGCCCCACAGATGTGGTCACCCTTAGCACAGACATGCACCGTGGTGATGGGAGCTGTTTATTGACCGCCAGGTCTAGATCCGTCATGTTCAGCGATACCAGGGGCACCTCGAGGAGGATGTGGCTCTTCACCACGCATGACGGTCTTGGTGGTCCATAGGCATGTTCTGCCCTTGTCCCACCCTGGAGTCACTGACCCCTTACCCCCAGTCCACGAAGTACTTTAATTTATCCTATATAGAAAACTATATATGTTTCTACAGAAAAATACAAGATGAATGCATAACTTGTTCGTCACCTTTAGTATTCAAAAATAAAAATTTGTGCGTTGGCGACGAAGTAAGTAATCAGCATGGACAATCGCAACTCAAGTGTTCGATCAGAAAATCTTCAATAAAAGTTCATTTTGAAATTGGTGTAATGTTGGGATAAATTGAGTTGAACCTGTTCAACTCAATTTACCACGAGTATTGTTTAGGTAAATATGGGGAAATATGCGAAATTAGCGTTATTTCGTTAGGACAACAAAAATATCAGGGTTATTTGTGGTTTTTACCGCAAATTGCGGAAAACAAACACCTATACTCCATGCGCGAGCATGATCCATGTTCCACAGCATGGGTTGTACTGTATTCACACGGAGATTCCACATTGCGGGAAAACTTACTTAATTTTCATTCATCGTGAAGGTAAAAAGGGTAAAAAGTAATGATGAGAGAATGAATAACGAAAACTGATACTTCCTGTCACGGAGTATTCACGAGTTCACCCTGTAATTTCCATTTAATTCCTAATTTCTTCCCATGACACCACTTACATTTGCTGCATACACTGCACGGAGTATTCACGAGTTCATCCTGTAATTTCCGTTTAATTCCTAATTTCCTCCCATTTAACCACTTACATTGGCAACATACACTGCCATTTTCTCATCCGACCGCGGGAGAGGAGAGAGAACATCGGAATGCGATGCGATTTTATTAAAGAGTGGATCGAGTGGATCATTCACGAGTCATTCAGTCAGCAAAACTTTACTTCGGTTTAACGCAAAGTGCCTGACTTAAGCTAAATTAACTTATTACACAACTGGCCTTCTTACAGAATTGGATGTGATAAATGTGAGCGAGTTTGGAAGCAGCTTTCACTTTCAAATATTTGTCGTATGAATATCGAAACGACTCTTCTAAAAGTCCATCAGTTCTATGAGCTGCGAGTAACGAGAGAATGAGTTGATTACAGTTTGTTGTGCTTGGTTGTATTCGTTGTATTCAATGGGCGAGTGTTAGGATGTGGGAAAAACGCTGCATGAAGCTGACAGACTAGGGAACTTGTTAGGGAATTTGAAGGTAAGTACTGCATATGCAGTCGATTTACATAAACCATGATTCGTTGTTGTGACCAATACGATATTCATTGATTACATGAGTTTAATTTCTATTGGCCAGGTATATTCCGGATTGCTTGTGTACTTGTCGCTTGATTTCTTCTTTTGGTGAAATGTCCCATTTTATTTACTCTTATTCAAATTAAGGAACGGTTAGAAGCTGGAAATATTCTTAATACAGGAATGGTAGTCTTGTAACGCCAGTAAACATGCCGGGCATTTTGAAGCATATCGAGGTGGAGAACTTCAAATCATATCGAGGTTTTCTGAAAATTGGAACTCTGAAACCGTTTACGGCAGTTATTGGACCAAATGGATCCGGTAAGTTGGAAATCGTGACTGGATGGATGTAATTATAACTTCAATTCGTCTAGAGTAGTTGCATAGCTCATGCGTGACTATCCCGAAAGGGGATGGCGCGAAAGTTTTGTTCTGCCTATTCTATCAACCTTTGATTTTATAATATTTTATTGCAGGGAAGTCTAATTTTATGGATGCCATCAGTTTCGTGATGGGAGAAAAAACATCCAGTCTACGAGTCAAACGTCTCAGTGATCTCATTCATGGAGCATCAATAGGCCAGCCTGTCTCAAGAAGGTACTTGGTTCTTCAATTGGCGCTTATATTGGGGGTTACTGTGAAAGGCTTTTCTTGACTATGAGATGTTACATGTGCAAAGAAGTTAGTATTTCTTTGACTTGGAATGTGTTGTATTATTATTTATATGTTCCTACGTTATGCCTTAATTTGGTATTGGTCGTGTTACCTTTGTGGGTAGTTATGTCTTTTGTTTACGAGTGACTATTTCGTGGCCTTATATTACTCTTCATGCTTCGTGTATATTATGTAAAATGAAAGTGATAGCTTTTATTAACACATGCAAACTTTGTAAAAATCCAGCTTGTGGTAATTTTACATTATTATCCAAACAATTGCTAAATTAATTTGTCTCTTGCACTAAGTGATTGATTTTTATCTCTCGCCTGCTTTTGGTTTTTAGAGCATGCTATAGGTTATTATAGCAGCAAATGTATACTCTTCAAAATCAGCCTCAGTATGGTCATTGACATTTCTTTTATCTGCAACAACCAGGACGGGGATAAATTCTCTGACGGGAACCATGTTTCAACGTGGCTAGGCCCTTGCCCCATCACTTGATATTACAATGATTATCACTCTACTGGATTAAAAAAAACTTATTCCTCTTGAACTTTTTCCATCATTTTTAATGGGACAGGAAACTAGTATTTTATAATGATAACAATGTGCTTATTATTACAGTGCCTCAGTGACTGCAGTATTTCAAATGAGTGATGGATCAGAGAAAAGATTCACTAGAAGTGTCCAAGGATCTTCATCTGAACATAAAATTAATGGAGAGGTAGAATTTCCCCAGTAATTAAATATTATCTGTATTTATTTGTGTAATGTGAAAATGAAATGAATTTTTTGTTTCAGAGTGTTGGCAGCCAGCAATACCTTTCAGAACTGGAGAAATTGGGTATAAATGCAAAAGCCAAGAATTTCCTTGTCTTTCAGGGAGCAGTTGAATCTATTGCTATGAAAAATCCAAAAGAAAGGACTACTCTCTTTGAAGAAATTAGTGGGTAAGTACGTACTAGAAGCATAGTTTGTATCTTATTTTTAGTGTTGTATTCTTGTTACAATTGAGTGATTAGTTGTATTGTTAGTTTCATTTGAACAATTGTTATTCATAGTTGAATTTATATGAGTGATCTTCTGAATTTCCTTACACCTGGAACCCCTGCATCTCCTTCACACGCAGCCACCCATGACAAATATGAAAATCACAAATAGTGCGAATATAAGCTACACCAGCCACAGCAGGCCTACAGCCACAAAATGTCCCCTTTCGCATTCCCATGACTGATCCCAACTCTTCATCAATTTCCAAGAAAGCCTTTGAACAATTTATTGCATGGGTGGATATTTTTTTCCTCTGCCATTGGGTGCCAGTGGCACTGTGAACCCTAAACTGTGGTCTGCACCAGGCCCTGCATGCGATACTTAACACCCCAGCCCCTGAAAGGTTTGGAACCCACTCACCACCATGAATTAGACATGCTTTCAGCACCACATCAGATCTCAGTGCTCTGGTCATGAATCCCATTATTCTCTACCTGGCGAAGAGATTACGAGTGTAAGTATTTAATATTTCTGCCAATGGTGGTGCTGTGTACTTCGCTACAATGATCTAATTTTTCAATAAACTGTAGAACATTACTGCTCTTCTTCTTATGTATTTATATCATAGTAAAACTGTAATAGCCAAATTTCAAAGAGTAATATATTATTTTACCTTATATCTGTCATTCATATCTAATAGCTAATTATGTTAATACCGTAGTGAGAGTCGTCTACGTTTATTTACTTTCTGTAGCTCTAATATTATCCTCCATCATCTTATGGTAAATATTAGGTGAGCCCTAAGAATGTTCCTTAAGGCAAAAAAACAAGAAAAAATATTGTTTTATTTTTTCTCATCATTAAGTGGAAGAACCTTACACTCAAAATTTTCATGATTCACCGTTATTGTATATATTTCAGAGTAAGGAACAGTTTTCTGTATCCTGCCTTTATTGAAGGATGCTGCCTGCAAAGTGAAATGATGTTGTTGCTACGTCTTTTACATTGTCATCTTCATTGTACTGTCGGCCTGGAAGAAATGAATTTTGTCGCAAAAGGGGATGAAAACCACTATAGTAGGAGCTAGGTATTGGCTGTAATGGGTACAGTCATAATCATCCCAGACTGGTGACAATATCAATGATGAAAATACTGCGATTGATCATTCCGAGTGTAACTCTATTTTTGACAGTCTATAGTACTGCTCAGTGGATTGAGAGCATTAGTTTAGTTTAGGTTTCTACTGCAGGCAGAGGCGTGGCTATTGGATTTTCCCTTTCTTTCCTTTTCCTCCTCTCCCCTCCCCTCAAGGTATTCCACCCCTCTCGCCTAGAGACGGTTCGGAAGCGTAGAAGTGATGAGGTTCTTTCTCATTTCTGGCGGTTGGGCGATAAGGTCTCCGAACTTTGAGGTACCATTATTGCAGTGAGTTCATGGAATGCCATCCCGTGTGTAGTATTGACAAACTAAGTTCCTTGCCGTGGTCAATCTCTTTCCCGTTCTGTTGTGGCAATGTATTTGTCTTGCAGGGTTTCTCCCCTGGGCTAATTTACGCATAACATATTGGGGGTTGTACGTGAAGGTTTCCATTTATTCATACCGCCATAAGGCTTTAGGCCTACAGCAGTGTTTTTCCTCTCCAGAGGATGTGGCTTTGCAGCAGAAAGGAAATTTTGAGAGCATATCAGCTGCTCATGATTGTTTGTATGTAAAGTGAATTTTCTACTGATGTGGCATCAGAATCTTCACACAAGGAGAGGATTCAATCAAAAGGAAACTAGCATGAAAGTGACCCTAGGACTATTTTCAGAAGGTGTATGCGTATCTCAATTATATTGAGATTTAGAAATTCTGGAACATTTTATGTCTCTCAGAAATTCTTGTCTTCCTTGGATCAGCTGTATAATTTTTCCTTACTGTTATTCCTTCTGCCATTAAACCTAAATATTCAGAATTAGTAATCTCAATTAATGCCTGTAAGTGTCAAAATTATGTGTCCCTTTGACGGTGCATTTGTCTCGGATGCACCTGGCTCCCTTCTTTTAAGGCCGTTTTACACGGTCATTGATACTGAGTAGGCTGTTGCGAGAACACTTGCACAAGAAATATTACTCCGTGTAAAGCGACGACTTGCAAGGGCAGGCAGCGCCACTGCACGAATGCTTGCGAGCAAATTAGAACATGTTCTAATCTGATACATGCGTTCGTGCAAATTTGAAGTTTATTTCTCTCACTAGATGGTGCAGATGTAGCGGCAACAAACTGCCTGGGGAATTCTAGCCATTAAATAGGTTGTTGACGATTGAGTTGGGTGTTTTTGTTTGCACTCAACTCCTTAGGTAGTGAATAAAGTGCAATAATGATGAGCTGGGCGATTAATCACGTGGAAGCTTAAATTTCATGCGTAAAGGAAGAACCTGTTACCTTGGCCCACATCCGTTCATTCGTGGTGCGAATTTTGGGCTAAGTATACGGGACTATGGTATCCACTATGTTTAGACTATGGCTTAAAACATATTTTAAAGTGGTGGTACAGATCTTGACATTATGCATTATATATTGACGGTATTACCGCTACTGAATGGTATATTGTCACTGACATAATGCACTGACGATTGCACCGTGTAAAGCTGTCAAGCTAGCAATTTTCTACATCACGGAATTTCACACATGACTGCTCAAACAGAATCAAATTCAACTTGCACTGTTTCAATGACCATGTAAAACGGCCATTAATGTCAAAGAGCCGACCCACCCCCCTCTACCACAGGATTTTGACCTTAGCAATAAATTCTTTTGTATGAGCTAAGCCGGCATTGGGTATTCTGGGAGGAGTTAAGAAAAATTTATCGGTGTCATAAGAGGGATTTTTTAATTTACTTGAACAGGAGTGAAAACTGTTCTTGGCTCTCTCAAATTGGCAATAAAATGTTTCCAATGAGTCATGTTTTAATGCTGAATTTTAGTTGCTAATGCAACTAATGCTAATGCCCAAAATTGTGAAACTAGCAGAGCTGTGGTGACAATTGAAAATGGAATTTAATTTCTGCACTCATCAATAATATGGTAAACATGGCCTTGCATTTTTTTTGGAAGTGTGATGTGGATGTGAAACCCAAAGATTCCAGATGAGCTCTGGGCATTTTATGCCAATATCATACCTGGTGATAGTTCACTCCATGCCACGTACTGTTGTAGTTGATTTCAGGGTATTATGTAGATGTAGGTGAAAATCTAGACAGCCAACAATTGGTTAGAGATATGGGATTGAAGAGTAATGGTGTAATCATTTGACATTTGAGAGGTTTAACTCAATCAAATTAAAATGCAACTGATTTAGACTCTAGTACCTAGTGAAAAGTGTAAGATTCAAGGATTTATTCTGTATTTAAAAAAATTAAGTATTGATATTAGATTTTTCACATGCCATCTCAATGAGTAATCATTTTTACTTAATGTTTTTATTGATATTAATATTTCACAATTGGAATAAATTTTACACGTTTAATTTGTAATCAAAAGAGTCAAATTCTTTCAGATCTGGGGCTCTAAAGGAAGAGTATGAAAGATTAAGGGCAGAGATGCTTAAAGCTGAAGAAGACACTCAATTTACATATCAAAAGAAAAAAGGAATTGCTGCAGAGAGGAAGGAAGCAAAGCTCGAGAAGGAGGAGGCTGAAAAATATCAAAGGTTAAAGGATGAATTGGTGAGTATACATATATGTGAATTGTTTTGATAATGTCCTTTTCCCTTGTTGTCATTAGAAATTTAATATTTTGACGTTGCCATCTTTATTATCATTATTAGTCAACAATCCTGAGATTGTGATTTTACGCAGGTCTCTGCCCAGTTCTCCTATTGGCTAAGTGCTTCATGTTAACATACATACATCAATCAATTGTATCAAGTAATTTGGGGTAGGAACGTATATAGTAAGATCTCTTTGGTCCCGTGGAAGATTTGAGAACCTGTCGGTGGAAATGTGGAGAGAATGGACATATTATGAATTATTGAAATGAGGTTTCACAATAAAGACTTTTGGAGTGGAAGTTACTGAATAACATATCTTTTGCAGAGTACTGAAATCAAAACTCTTGTCTTCACTGTGGAGAAATCAAATATACTGTGTTTCATGACATATAAGACACTCTAATTTCAGTAGGGCACATCTCTGAGGAAAAAATTCGTAAACAGACATATGGTTTTGTGTGTCCATAAACTTTTAATCAATCAAATGTGTATGGATGATCAATTTTGTTCAATATCTCGCTTGCACCTCCTTTGATGTCTTGGAAATGAGCCAAACTATATACATCCTAGTGATCAAATATCATATCCACTAGTAATCAAAGTCTAGAGAGGCAATAATAGCAATAACAACTGCATACTTCTTCATGTTAAACATGATGACCAGACCTTGCCAGTGGCACCGTGATCACATTCAAGTTGTGCTCATATTCACCCTATTTGCAGCAATTGCCCTTGAAGCTCTAGCTATGCAATACGCCCAACTTAGTAGTTCACATTGGGATTGTGATTAGATGGCATGGCATGTGATTCAATTGGAAACAGAAAGCGAATTGGCGTATACAAATACATTCTCAACATACAGAAATCATGTTTTCTTCACACTATCATGTTTATTTTGATTGTTTGGGATTACTGTGCTGTTCACGTGCTTGTGTGATCCTTAATGTGGTATGCTCCTGCAAATAAGAGGTATCACTGTTACTATACAAGAAGTTCCATGGGTCTCCACTAAATGTATATTTGAATGAGAAACTCTGCTATTGCTCCAATGCATGTGGGCCTTTCCTAATATAAAAAATGAGTTAAGGTTAAGAGTGCAAAAACGTCTTTTTGGAACAGAAACCTTTTCTACTGTGGAATTCATTTTGCTCTGTAGATGAATTTCTTAGCATAAAATAGCAAATCATACCTTGTAGATCTCTTGATGTGTCCTACATTTCTATGCCAAATCACCAGACAAATGAATACATATTATTCTCATCAGCCTCCATCAAGTAGAAATTGGTGGATGACAATTATCATCAGTTTGCATTGACAGTGTTAATCATTCATCTGCTTTTATTTTTCAACCAAACTGTCTGTAATCACCATATTGGCTGATGCCTTACATTTAATAAGCCTTGTATAGCCAGGCCTCTTTAACCTGGTAATGCCTTGAAAAAAATGTTACTCATAATTCAGTGATAAACTAATATTTCAATATATATTTTCTGATGTATAACGTGTAACTTTAATACTTAAAACATTGGTAGTTATGGAGATACTGCCTGGTACCAAACGGTACTGCTAGGTACCTGTAGGTATAAAATGTAACCGATTTAGAATCTTCTGAAATTAAACTGCAGCTGTTGAAAATGCTTAGTATTTTATATTTTATTATCCAAATATTAAATTTTAACAAAATGTCCTTGAAATGCCAAGAAATATGCAAACAATGTATTGCCATCGTATTATAACTTAAGATTTAAATATAAAATTGTCCTAGGTAAAAAAAATTCATTTCAAGGCTTAAATAAATCACTGCCGTACATGGAATGGTGCAAAACAATCAATCCATAATCCTACATTACATTTCAAACATTCTGTTCATGTCCTACTGGTGCAATTTTTATGGACACACCTTCGCTGCTGGGGAGTGGATTTCACAAGGTGGATGATTCTCCTTTCTTCAGTTTTCTATTTACCACATCAAGAGGGTTATTTTTCCTATTTCCCTGACGCGTCCCTGTGACATAAGTTTTCATTTGTAAAAGTTCTTTACCCGAACTTACGTAATGATAAACACTGTCCATGTAGACCACATGCCCGGAATTGAGATATTTTCTAGCAAATATTTAACTGCTTTTTCTGAATGGCCACGACCACCAATAAGGTTGTCTTGTGCTCCAGTGTAGACACAAAAATTTCAAACTAATCCTGAAGGTTTAGTCAACATATACAATTTCAGCCCATACGTATGCCTATTACTTTTATATATCGCCTGAAAATTAGGCGTCCTCTCCAAAGAACCATCAATTGGTGTAAGCTCAAATTTTTCCCAGGATAATATTTTTCATTCATGTTTATCGCAAATAAATCAATATTAGGGTGAATCATATACAGTGGATCAAAAGGTTTTGGTTCAAACTCCTTCGGATTCCCGCAAAAATGCATTGCCCTCAGAATAACGAAAAAATGATCCCGTGATATATTATGGTAGAATATGGTAAAATCGTGCAAATTTGACATTTTCCAATTGTGTGGGATGCTATTTAGTCATGCATTCCCCATGAGGTAAAGCAACCCCAGAAATTCTGCAAATCATTTCTCATTCTTCCATTCAGAAATTCTTGCATGAGGTAATGGACTTTTTGAAAGCATTTCCAGTACATTGGCATTTTTCTCTCTTGTAATCAAATCAAAAAACTCATCGTTTGCTATCAAGGAAAAGTAACTACATGGATTCTGACCTGGATTTGCTACTTTTAGTCAAGGGTTCACAGTGAAGGGAATATGTGAAACGTTTTGTCTGCTTTCTCCCCAAACTAATTGTGGGGTAGCGATAGCAGATCCAATGTCAATGTTTCGGGGTAAGGAACGATCAATTCATTACTTGCTTCTGCCCAACTATTGTCCAAGTCAAAGCTCCCTTCTTCATTATTATGTGACGTAATGTCTTCTTCTTCATCGGCATCCAGGACGATGTCCCGGATAATGTCTTCTGACACACATTGCACTTCCAGGTCTCTGCTCAATTCGCTATTGTGATGTTTAGGCCAGTGCATGGTGTTGATTGCAATGGAATCATCTATCTAAATATGTATTGCATGATGTAAAGATAAACAACATTTAGTCTTCTGCCTTATACTGTGGTGGCTTTACCTACTAGTGAATTAATGGCTCAAAATGCCAACTACTCTTAGTTATACATACTGCAGCAGAAGTTAAATTCCAATTTGATGGTAATTTCCTTTTCCTAGCTTCTGGCTGACCATGGGATATGGAAAATATGGGACCAATTCAGTATCTATTCATGAAGATCCACAAAATATTCAAACTATTCAAATTATAATTCATATTATTTTTTAACAACACAAAAGCTTCCACAACCACATAACTGCCTAAAAATTTTCTTACAAATACTTACTGTAAGAGAGACAATGGAACTTTTTGATAATTAGTTCTTATGGTCTAAGCAATGGCGATTATTAATATGAAACAACGTCTTATACTCCATGAAAACAACCATTGCCTATTGAAGCATGCAACTTTTACAAAAAAAGGTTGAAAAGGACACATGTATTAAAGGATAATTCTTATCATTACATTGGTAAAAAAAGATAAAAACTTGTAACCATCTTGCAAAAATATTTTTCGGTAAAAAACTAAAAATGAAATGCTCTAGGTAAATGTCATAGGTAAAGCTGGTATTTTATAAAAATGACTCTGATGCTGGTGAAGTGTGCCATCTAACATTTAAAATATGATTTACCTACTCTTGCCTCACGAGGGGAGAGGAGGGGGTCATCTGCCCCTGGAAAGCGCACAGCCATGACTCACATGTGAGTCATCTGCACTGAAAGTGTTAAGTTAGCACATTCTTCCAATATTTATTTTATTTCATAATATTTTTCATGAAGTTTAATTTTTTAAGTATTTTCAATGCTAATCATATGATGTCTTTGTTTGTGTTTCCAGAGTGAGAAACAGATTGAATTGCAGCTCTTTGGCCTTTATCACAATGAAAAGGATATGGAGAGGTTTGATCTGGAATTGAAGAGGAAGCAGCATGACTTGGAGAAGGTGGAAAAACGTAAGGAGAAAGCAGAGGAGCAGCTAAAGGAGAAAAAGAAAGAACAGGGAAAGCTTGGTAGGGAGCTTGCCAAAGTGGAACAGGAGATTCGGGAGATGGTGAGCCATCTTAAGTCTTAAGGATGTCCTAATTCTTTGAAATGTTGGGGAACTCATTATTATTTGCTATGTAAAAATTCTTCCCGTCTGGTGAGAATGTCTGGTATTCTCCATTTATTTTGGTTTCTAATTGCTATACACATAATCCTTTGCCATAGTTGACATTTCTTTAGGCGAAGCCTGTCTGTATAATCACCCTCATCAAAGTGTTAGGAATTATTTTACCCTTTCCGGGTATCACCAAATGTTTCTTTAGTGTTTGTGATGGCTCTATATTGGGTAGTGAATGGGATTGCACTAATACTGTGCTGTTATGGGAGAACTCCAGATATTTCATTTGACTCGTTGGTTGCTGTTGTATTTATTTATATTTTTGTTCAAAATTGTGGAGTAAAATGAATGGATGGTTTTAGATAGATAGAGTTTCTCAAAAAACCTCACTTTCTGTAAAAATCCCTTGTGTTATTTTGTGTGCAGTCTTCCTATGCCCTTGAAATTGTACTGTTGATGTACTTTCTTTTTTCTGCCCTAAGTGCCTTGTTCACTTCACTACAGGCCTGTTGGTATCTTTCCTTGGTAGGATGTGTTTTTTCAGAAAGTGCTTTAATTAATGCTTCTTTTCTCTCTTCTACTAACTTCCTACAATTCTCATTAAACCAAGGATTTCTGGATGATCAAAAATTCTTTGGCAAAAATTTTTCAATGGAATTACACTCCATAAGCATCAGTGAATCTTTTGATATAAGTTACCTACAGTTCTTTCGTGATCATTTTAACTATTTGTCTACCGCAAAGCAAGCAGCAAATATCCATGTTAATCAATTACAGTGGGTCAAAGACTAAGATCTGTTCTGTAAAAAACTCCACCTTTATTCCGTAAAGATTCTGCAACCTCTTTGTTTTGGTGATATTCAGTGAAAACTAAGTTCCGGTGTTTTTTTCATATTTTGTTCGGCTCTAAGCAATTGTTTATGTGAAGTAACGATGAAAAATGAAATCAAATGTCACTTGCACTTAGAAAAGAAGAGACATTGTGCTAAATTTCAACTTCCAGCCTGAAAAACTCTATTTTTGGAATTTTTGCCATCTTTATAGCTGATAACTTCAGGCTTAACTATGTGATACCTTTCCATACTGGAAAATAAAAGAATGAAACTTTAAGCTCTCTTTATATTTAAATTGGCACAACCCAGGTTTCATAACGTAGTTACATCTGGGTCATTCCATGTCAATTCAACCACAAAAATGAGGTTTTGCCACCCATCGACTCAGATTTTGGCAAAACTTGGTACATATAATCCCTTCACCAATGTAAGAAAAAAGCCCAAATTTTTTTTACCTAGTCTCAAGTAGTTTTTCACTTACAGCCTCTCAAACTTTAGGAGACTTCTGAATTTTTTCCATTCACGATGCACACTTCTCAAGGTGCACTGTTTTACTCAAAAAATGCTATCTCACCCATTTCTGACTTATTTCCAATGAAAATTTTCAGCTATGACCACAAGGTTATGAGGACTTTGGAAAAAAATATGTAATATGAGCCCTAGACTTCTCCATGTAGTCTTGAAAAAATTCTTAAACATTGTCCTTGCACATTTTTCGGCTAAAACATGGTTAACAATTAATGCCACTATCACAAAAAGGGTCTTCATTAATCTAAATAAATTTTGGATCATAATTATCCTAAAGGTATGTGCTTTTATCCTCAGAAATAAGATTAATGGCTTTTTCATTCCTTCAATAAAAATGTATACCATTTTAGTGTAATTTTCTCAAAATGGCTGCCGGCACTCAGTTATTTTGACATTATCCATCAAAGTTGAGACCCTTATGAAACAATTGTGATGAAAAAAGTGTTTGATATTATAAATTCAAAATATAATGTTCATATGAGTGCTTGGATGCATAACATTAGATCTGTGATTACTTATTCATGAATGAAACGCGGAAAGGTCAACCTATGCAACTAGAGGTAAACTGCTCTCTCAATGATTTACAAGGTTGCAGATTACTTTTTATTGGTAAATTCTACATTTTATTGCAGATATTACTTTTTATTGCCATTGTTTATAAAAATTATGCCATTTGTAAAAGAATTCATAGATGTGTGCATTCATTACAATCTCTTAACAAATGACTTACCATTACATTTGAGGTTTTTCCTTCCCAATCAGGTGTGTTAATTAAATACATATTTCTTTTTCATGTCTCAAAAGTTCAGTTCTTAATTTCTTGTAAAGTTAACATTGAGAAAATTAACTTCCACCACATTCAAAGGACAGTGTGAATGTAACATTTTATGACTCTCAAAGAATGTTTCAAGGATGTACCTGTACTTCCAGTAGCTTCATTTATTTTTAATAAGAACTAATATAACTTTGACTACATGAATTTGAGTTCAGAATTGCCAACAACAAATGTTTCAAGAGAAAAGTATGGTAATGGTGAAACCTAGTTTAAATTTGAATTTTGTGGACCGAATCATTGTCCCTTCAATCCAGTATTTCTTATTACACAATATTTTTTATTTTTACTATATTTAAACAAATTCCTGGATAATTTTAATAAGTTCAATTAATAATTAATTAACCTTAGCAATAAAAAGTAACAACTGCCACCTTGTTAGTCATTGAGAGAGCAGTTTATCTTGAGCTGCATAGGTTGACCTTTTTGGGTTTCACTAATGAATAATTAATCATAATAAAATTAGTGATGATGCCATGCATTTCCTCATTTGTAACTTGTAATCAAGCAAGCAAACACCATTGGGTGTAAAACTGGCAGATATGAATCCAGAGTGTTATGTAGCTTGCAAGTTTGAAAACCAGTGTTCTTTGGAATGGTGACTGAAATGAATAAGAATGAAATGTGACCATCAAATTTCCTTCATTTTTCTGCCAGTGCAAGAAGATTCTTGCCCAGTTCCAATTCCTCTTATACTTGCTGTTGTTGAACCTCCAGAGACTAAAACTGGAAGAATGTATCACTTCCCCACTGAATGCAAGGCTTTAAAAAAAACCCAAATTGAGGAAACTGTACTAACCCACACAGCACGCGAACGTTTGCTGGCTGTCCTTTACATTTAGTTGCATGTACGTTGCAATAGAACGCTTGGGGAACGTTGCGATTCAAATATTTGGTTCTCGGTATATGATTTAAGAACTGAACTTTTCTCATTACTCTAGGTATAAATGATGTGCGAAGTTACATGCAGAAATTGATGGGGAGAGATTAGCATATGTGGGAGATGAATGCACTACTATTCACGCATTTCACTTTTGATGAACCACAATCAACAACACTAATTTTTTAGATGTCTACGCTGGCACAAATAGTTGTGCTGTAGCAATTTTTCACCGGGGTTAGGAAATAACGAATTCCATTTGTTCCTGGGGACCGGTCCTGAAGTTTGCAATTTTGAAAAATTTGTATTTTCAAAACAGTATTTTCGATTATTGCCACGTATTTACTGTAGGCTTTTCGTTGGGACCGGCAGTTTTGCTTCGTATAATCGAAACTTTGTATTTTCGTGCTTCGTATTATCAAGAGTCTACTGTAGCGTGAAACATATGGCACTTAAGTGATCCAAGTGTTACCTTGTAAAATTGGTTCAAAACCTTCCAAACCCTGAAGCTTATTCATATGGGTAAATTCCACATTTTTAGATTATGCATAGTAGTATGACTTGGAGCCGAATTGGAGTGTGCAAGATGATTCTTTTTATTTATGTAATGATTTCTTATTTTTTTAATAATGCAGGAAGTTGAAATTAACAAAAAGCGACCTACATTTATAAAAGCTAAAGAGCGAGTAACACACATGCAAAAGAAGCTGGAATCTGCTAGAAAATCTCTTGCACAAGCAAAGAAAGCTCATGCTGCTCACATGGAAGACATCAAAGAGCTTGAGACGGAACTGGCTGGAGTTGAAAGTAAACGAATGGAGTATGAGGAAATTGTTGCTGGGGAATCACAGAGTCAAGGAAGGGATGTCCATCTGGAAGATGCTCAGGTAAGTTTTTTTTTACTGTTGACACTCTTGAGTTTAAAATGTGCATGGCATAAGATAAACTATTTAAAGAGAAAGTTTGTAGTTAAAGAGTTACGACTAAGAGTTAAAGAATGAACGACCAATCACTTCCATGTCCTATATATTGTATCCACGTTTCTTTAAGTAACATTTTACATAGTTACTTGTACATGGTGTGTGCCGTGAATGATCACCCCGTGCCATGTGTCCTCAAGATGTGCCACAAGTTACTCTGTAGATGTAGATGTAAATAATTTTTACAACTGGCTTAAGTATTTGTTTTAATAAATTATAGTATATTTGTTTTGCTTTAAGCATTTTAAGCATTGGTTGTAAATGATACACCAACTTCCAGAATATAAAAGCATCTTGGCCATGGATTGGAAGTAACTGCAGTAGCATATTTAAGGGCATTTATAAAAAGATGAAGAATAAAAATTTAAGTCCAAGAGAGGTTCAATATTTTCAGTGGTGTGTGGTATGATGAAGTAAATGAAGCACTGCTTCGGTAGAAAATTGTATTTGTATAATTTATTCATTATTTGTTTAAAAGCTACTAAATTAACAGTATAAAGACATTATAAGCTCCCTTAAATAGTACGGATGTTCATTATACCCTTTAAAACCATGGCAGCCGGCAGATGGTTATCACTGCGATCCCGGTGAAGCCGTGCACTCAAAGCTTGGGTAGACAGCATGCGCATTCAGACAATTTCCGAGCAGTGGAAAGTGGGGAGCGGGAGGGGTTGCTAGCGTAACAAAGGGCAGAGGAAGCTAGCTTCAGTTGACAGTGGAGACATACGAATGTAGCTGAGTGCAGCCAGTATCTACTGTATTCACCACACACAGCAAAGTTGGCTGCGTGTATGATAGGGAATTTTCTATAACTTATCCTAGCGGTGTGCTAACGAATTTCCGACGTTGACATAACAACCTATCTAGTTACAGAAAGCCCCTGCTGGTCCTGGTCTCAGCCAGGGTTCTTTCTGATGCCATGGTCACAGTGTACGTATGTAAACAAACTGGAGGCCCTATACCTTGCTGTTGTGGATATATGGCATTTTAATATTATTGGTATGTGTTTAAAATAAAACTACAGAATTTTTTTCCTGTTTTAGGTTACTGTAAAATGGCCCAGTGCACCATTAACAGTGTTATAAACTCTCCCTTTTTGTCTCGATCATACGAAGAACAAAAGGAAATAATAAAACTTGGTAGGCCTACTCCAGACTTGCCAAACGTGGTGCAAAAATGTGGAAAATTTACTCAGCATTTTCAATCGAGTTCATATAAGAACTGTGCGTGGTTAGTGGGTAGTTCAGAGCTGAATGCAGTTTTTTCGCTGGAACTGTTTATTGTTTGGGAAAGACAGAAATACTAGTTGGACAAAAAGTGGATTTACTCATTTAGGTAACTTGGTGAAATCGATTGCGGTTCATGAGATATCAGTGAACCACTTACAATTTTCTCTATGCATTGCATCCTTTGGGCAGAGCAGAATTGAAACTGCATTAGATGGCCAGTTATGGGTGGACATCTCATTCCACAATCTAAAGGTAAAGCGCCACAGAGAAATTCTTAGGAGATTAATCAATGCTGTGTGTTTTTTGGGTAAACAGGAGTTAGAATTTTGGGGTCATGACGAAAAAGAAGAGTCCGTTAATCGAGGAAACTATGTCGAACTTTTGAAGTACACAGCTGACTACGACTCTCTTTTGGCAGAGCACTTAGAAACAGCTACGAAATTTAAGATATTTTGCAAATGCCGAATTTTTGTAGCATGAAATATTTTCTTTAGTGATGGCCGGATCGGATCTTTCATTTTTCTCGGTTCCGGATTCGGATCCAAAGACATGGAGTAAAATCGGATCCGGATCGTAGATTTTAAATTTTCGCGGCTTAGCGATCGAAGTGCCCCGTGAATGGAATGTAGGTGCGGTAGATATTGACAAGAAGAGGATGTGTAACTAAGGTCACGTAATTAGATGAAAACGTTCCCGTGCAACTAGAAGCAACATAAAGAAATATGACTTTTTTCCCCCATTACCCCGGTATCGCGGAAAAAATACGTAGGATGTCATGCGGGTAGCCTACATTCGCGGGGATCAGGCGTACAACGAGAGCTGTACTGTGCGAACTTCGATCCCAATCGCAGTTTAATTTTTCCTTTCAGTCACTGCATCAAAAATGCTATCATATTCCATTTCAAACCATTACATCTGAATACTCACTTTATTATACTTTGTTGTTTAAATTAGATTTACAAATGTACCACACATAAATTAAGGATGGTCGGGTCGGATCCAAAGAACCACGGGTCTTTCATTTCATTCGCTACTGAAATCATATCCAGGAACAGTAAAAATTCAGATCCGGATCGGAGATTTTAACATCTTGCGGCCTCTTGATCGATGCGCCTAGCGAATGGAATGTACGTATGGTAGATACCAACAAGGAGAGGTTAAGTAACTCGGGTCATGAAATGAGAAGATTTTTTCCGTGCCACAAACGAGGAAAACAAAATAAAAAATACTTGTCTTGACCTTTTTCTCCATAGGTCCGGATGTGCGAGAAAAAAATATTAAGCCAAATGTCATGCGGGTCGCCTACACGCCATATTCCCATGAACCTATGAGAGCATAGTTGTTAAAAATGAGGGCTAGTGTACTGCCAGTTGCGATTTCGATCCTTAACACTACCTAAGAATACAGCCGTGCTGTATTTCTAGGGTAATGCTAGTAGGCAGTAAAAAAAAGTAGATTATCAGAAATTTCATGCCAAATTATGAGTAAAAAAAATAATTAAATTTGGCAAAAGGAAATGATTAGAAAAAAAGTATATTACAGAATTAAATCATGGAATCATTACGTTAACTTTACAGTGTATTTTTGAGTGACGCATTTGTAAATCTAGTTGAAGCGATAAAAGTACAAAAAAGTCAGTATCCACACACAAAGGTTGGAAATGAAGGATGATAAAGTTTTTTATTCAATGGTTGAAAGAAAAATTTTAGGCAGTGTAAGAATCGAACTTCACTACCTGCAGTCCACTACTCCACTCTGTTATTGTTATAACCATTATCTCATTAATTTGCCTTTAACTTAATTTTGCCTACTGTGTTTTTTATGTTGCATAGGGTAGCCATAACTTCTGTATTGGATCTCAAATGTATGTACTATTAACTGTTTGCTCACATTGGTATGAAGTCTTTATTAATAATATTTTTTTAAATCCTTCCTTTAAGACTCCTTTTTCCCAACATTAAACACAGCTTTCACCTTTTTAAAACGATTTTATTTACCGTATTTGTCATTTTTGAACACAGCTTTTGAGGATTTTTATTTACTATTTTTCGGTGTCCCTACCAATCAGTATTGTATATTCATTCATGTTAATACCTATCTGTCCACATTTGGCCCATGATGAGTTGCCTTGAGTTCCCAGATGACACTTAAGTTTGTCTCAAATTTTTAATTTCCTCTGTTTTTTCCACCAAATATTCCAATTTCCTCCACTCCAGTAATGGTCTCTTTGATGCCAGCATTACTCAGGCCTATTGATGTATACCAGTTGCTCTTTGGAGTTTCCAACCTTCATATCTCCCAATGGTATACAAAGACCTCTGGATTTTTAGTTCTGGACATTTAGATTGCAGGTTGGCAAACTGGAACTCATTTTATACTCACATGGGGTCTCCCATAAAAAATGTACTACCTCAAAGTTATAATATTGTCAGGGTAAACATAAGTCATGCAAATGGCATTAAAGTATCTGGCAATCACGTATAACTTTGAATCTATCATGGGGGAATTAAGTGTGATACATTTGTCACTAAGCATTGAAGGGGTTTCGGGTTTTGCAAATCAATTTACCTGGAGTACAATATTGTAGCAATGCCATACTATTGTACCTATAGCCATAATATTAGTTTTTATTTACCCGTTGAGCGACGCAGTCCACAATGAACCCCTGAGGATAAAATTTCCAATTATGAATCAACATCCTTTTGGTCCCTTGGATTTCATTTATCAGTGGTTTTAATGTATTAGGATCATGAAAAAAAATAGGGTGGAATGTGTACTCTTTAGAAATTATGTGGTAGACTTGATAAATTAGGACATTTTGGTGTGTTAAAGAGTCCTTACCAAAAAAATTTAATTTTTTTGACCATTTCATTAATTGTTACAGGTAAAAGAATACCATCGCCTGAAGGAGGAAGCTGGTAAACGCTCTGCCCTCTACATGCAGGAATTAGACTCTGTAAACCGTGAACAGAAATCTGATCAAGATCGCTTGGATAATGAAGGTCGGAAGAAAGCTGAAATTGAAAATCGACTGAGGCAAAAAGGACATGAAAAGGAAGAGGCAGAGAAGAGAGTGGAGAAATTAGCAGAACATATAAGGTTTCATAACTTAAGCTTGCAAAGCTTAATCTCTGGTCATGATCTTCTACATTTCTTTGAAATTTCATTTCAGTATCTGATTCTTTCTTCCAAATTGAAATGGTATTATAACCCCTAAGACGATAAGTTTTCTGAACCTAGAGTTAGTCTGTAAATATTTTTAATATGTTCATGGATCTTAAAAGTTGTCAATTATTAAGCCATGAGTTTGCACACTAAACTTAGTTTTCAATGGTGTACTTGGGAGGGAGGGGGCATTCCTCAAATTACCTGGGTTGGTATTTTTGCATAGGGATGTGGTAGGGCCCAAGTTTATTCTATGGAACATCTTTGGGTGACTTGCCATCTTGCAGCAATTACAAACAAGGCTCCTTGACTCGAGCTGGCTGAACTCTTGAGAGCCCCATGGGGCACATTCCCACCCCTGTGCACTATTCCATCAAGGGAAGGGTCCCACCACTGTGAGGAAAGGGTAGGTGGTGGTTCACTTGTGGGTCCAGGCATTTAAGTCTTCTGCACTGAGGGGCCATGTCTGAGCACCAAATCTCCTTTGACTTGGGAATTTGCCACTAAGGGCCAGTTTCACCAACGACGGTAAAATTTCCCATTATCGCAGTTTACGTTATCTCCGTTAATATTATTATCTCGATAATCTCTTGCGTTCCACCACTGTTATTATTATCTTGGTTTTTTAAAACCGAGATCTCTCTGAGAATGTTTAGGTTGGTAAATTTCTCATACCCCTGACATCACCAAAGAAATAAAAGCACCTAACCGATTTGTAATTCAGCTGATTTAACTTCGTGCTTATTGAAACTAAAGGCATTTCCAATGGACCCATGAAGGACAAAATATTAACTAAACGTTCACGAAACATCTATATTATCTTCTACGTATATCTAGAAAACATCTATAATCACTTTCAAAAATCGTCTAAATATTTATTTATTTACTTATTTATTTATCATTAATCCGAAAACAACACGTGCGGTCTTTACATCGGGTACTTCAACTGATAACAATGACACAAGAACAGACATCCATGCACCGGGGAGTGAAAAACCTCCCCGTACGGGATTCGAACCCGCGACCCTTATATTGACAGGCAAGGGATATACCCCGCCACCACCCGGGCCGGCAATATATATAAGATATTTCAAACCCCGCTTTTCCTAATTCTACTAAACATCTCCCCTAAGATATCACTTATTGTCTTCACTGTTACGTTTAGGAGATAGAGAAATAAAATACTGGAATGAACTTAAATTACATTGCCTTTATTTACAGCGTCTCGAAAACGAACAGTAACTGCTATTATAGGTACCTTTCGATTACTTAAAACTTAGCATTTCCTTCGTCATTGGTGTCAAGGTGAATTATCATGCAAATGAATTCATTCGCGAATGAATTTAAGTGATGACCTGAAATTGCTTCTGCTTAGGGCGTTTTAGACGGTGAATGATCTTTCGAATTAATTCCTTGAATGTTACGTGCAGAAAGGTTGCGCAATGGTAGTCCTATGGATAGTAAATATCGATTCACGGGAGATTTCCGACCAACGCAGTGGTATCGATGGTTTGTTTACGTTTGTTACTACTTCTCCCTTGTTTAGAAGTGATGAGTGATAGGTGAAATAAAGAATGGTGTATATTTAGTAATTATAATATTCATTATACAAAGCTTTCTAGATATTGAGGTTTGAGTTCATCGGAAGTGAAGTAGAGCTATTAATAATGAATCTGTATGGTTTAATTTTCGCATCTACTGCCAGTGTCCATACAACGGTGGCAGCCACAATTCTTCCGGAGAAAGCTATGAGAGAGCAGAAATAGAGATCAAGGTACGTTAGGCTTGATTCAAAATAAACTTTTTATAGGAATGTAAGGCCTATCGTAATTTATTAAGAAAGACGCTGGAGCAATTTCGTACTGCATTAAATCTCACCAGACGTGATTATGAAAGATGGGACACGGCGACGAGAGAAGCAATTTCGATGACAAGAGATACTTGATCAACCTTAGGTATACATGTTTATAATTATATTGATATTTTACAATTCGATTCCGGCTTGCTGTCACGCTAAGATTTTATAGCAACGGGCGAATCGTTTCCATGACCGTATGCAGCTATGACATTCCCTCATTACTCAGCAAGAATTCATGAGGGTTATAAAATGTTTAATTATGGTTGAAGTGTGCAGGAGTATCTATTGTGAGAAGTGTACTATTTACATTTAAATAAGATAGAGTTTTAGAGGTTAGATACGTGCTATTTGCTTTTATTTATCCTTTATATAACACCAATGTTTCCACGGACGACTCGTCCATCGTCCTCAGGGTGCGTGAAGTTGGTGTTATATAAATATTTAACCCGGTGGAAATCCCAAGAAGACCTCACCTGAATTGTTGCTAAGTGCTTTTTGTAGGGTTTATTAACTCGGGATAAATCAAATCTCAGCTTTTAGGTTCAAATAAATTGCGCGTTTCCTAAACCACCTAGTAATTGCCTTAAGTAATCATAATTGAACTCAAATGTCTCGACTAATATCTAAACATAGCTGACAAAATTGCCTGCACGCCATGTTGCTTTTACAGTATTATCTCAGGTAATAACCTTTCACCTCGCGAAAACCTCCGGTAAAACTATTAACCGAGATAATGCCCCAAAACTGAGTTAATGGTACTGGTGGAACAGAGAAGTCAAATTAACTCGGTTAATCCCTAAATTAACCGAGTTAAAAAGATTATCTTCGTTGGTGAAACTGGCCCTAAGGTGTTAAATTTATTTTGTTTCGACTGTACACTGATTTGAGGTATTAAATTGCACTGTAACATTACTAGGATTATTGTAATTCATTTATTTTATTTTTATTTATTAAAAATAGTCCAAAAACAGCACAAGGCCAATTACAAAGGACACACAACAAAGAAAACTTAATAAATAATAAGCATAACTAAATTTAACAATATTGACAAATAACACACAGAATCGAAGAGTTCATTTGATGGAGAGAGGGGGAGGGTAGATATTAGATGCAGAAGATGACAGATGAACAAAAGGATCAAAGTTAGAACACATTTCGACAAGGAGTTAAGTAGCAAGCATGATAAGTAAATAAACTTCTGTATTGTAATGGACATGAAAGTGCATAAAATCCATGCTTAAATGATCCAATTTGAAAAATTTTAAGGCGGTCTATCGTGCATTTGTTTGTAGGACAAGTGAAGCTGCCCTGGAAGAACAGCGCCGTCTTAGGCGAGAGCTTGAATCAGATGTAGGCTCTTCAAAGGAGAGAGTTCAAGAACTCCAGCGTGATTTGGAGAGTGTGGTTGAACAGTTGGGAGATGCACGTGTTGACAAGCATGAGGACTCACGTCGAAAGAAAAAACAGGAGATAGTCGAAAATTTTAAGCGTTTGTTTCCTGGTGTTGTGAGTATATTACATTTATTTTAATTCTTTCTCATTCCTCCATTGACCATAGGTGTGTGCATGAAAAATTGAGGATGTAAAGGTGGATTTATATTTGCTGATGTTGGTGGCCTATCTTGACCTACAAATCATATGACTATGCACTTGTGGTAATATGAAAATGTAATGGAATTCAATGTTAGAGCTTATTTGTTTTTGTCCTTGACAAATCCTATGTAAATCCAGTATCTCCTGTATTTTCAGCAGAAAATTTATTGAGGTGGACCTCAATATCATAGTCTTAAGATTTTTTTCCCTAGTTTATAATTCTTTCCTTAGTTGCTTATTATATTGTATCTCCTTGAATCTACTAATATTAAGTTTAACTTCATCTTTCATTTTCCTGATTACTGTACATAATCTTCTCTGCATCTGAGAAACTGAATCGTTTGAAAACTCTAAATATCCTCACTTGATCATATTGTTAACTTGGTGAAGAAATGACATTCTTAAGTAATATAATATTGTGAAGAATATTGTTTTTATGTGCTCTAACTGCTTATGTCAAGTTTGCTTTTGTTCCTTTCTATATGAAACAAATTAGTGCAATATGAGTTAAATTGATGAACATACAGATAAACTAAAAAAGTAGTCAGTGAGCTAAGGTGGGCATGGTGTGGTTATGAACAAATTGCTTTCAATTAAGTGGTCTCATGTCCTCGTCATAATTCTTTTTCATTACATCCCAACTGTATAAAAACTATTGAAATAACCAGGGATGTGATCCGAAAAGGCACTTTACGTTTCGTACCGTACCTGGGAGGCACCCGAACTCGGAGTCCGAGCCTCAGCGTCGAAGGAGACCCAACCCTTCACCACGAGTGGTTTATAGCACCAACTGACCAGTCACACTATAGTTTATAACTTCTTAAAGTTAAACATAAATCACAAAGCTATGTTCGTCTTTGTTTTGCTCTAGTCACGCGGATGAAAACGGTTTTTTCATCGCAGCCATAGGATAGATATTAACCAATTTACATGCTTCAGTAATTTAATGTACATTAAACTGGCTTGGTTTACTAATGCACGTAAAATGGTTAATATATATCGTATAACTGTGTTTAAAAAACCATTTTCATCAATGTGAATAGTACAACACAAAGATGAACATAATTGTACGATTTACGTTTAACTTTAAGAAGTTATAAATTATAGTGTGACAGGTCAGTTGATGCTATAAACCACCCGTGGTGAAGGGTTGGGTCTCCTTCAATGCCGAGGCTTGGACTCCGAGTTTGGGTGCCTCCCAGGTACGGCACGAAACGTAAAGTGCCTTTTCGGATCACATTCCTGGAAATAACTCATAACACATAACTGGAAATAATGGGAGTCATCTGTCACTGTTACCCCTATAATGATATTCTAATCCATATATCTTATTGTTAGGCCTGTGGGAAAAGGTTTTTTTTTGTGCTTTGTCTTCCATTTGCAAAATAAGAAGCATATATGAGGCAGCAAAGAAAATACAACAACTGTCTTGACTTGAAAATAGGCTTGGAGATAGGTTCCAAGAATTTCTAGGGTTAACTGGTGATGATGGTAAATACAATATGTGGGTCACTTATGCTTTGCATAAATTCAGTGAGATGACCTTGCCAATATTGTATTGAAAGTCTACTATAAAACTTGCTATTGTTGTGTTGCATTGTGTAATGAATGAATAGCAAGTACTTTACCTTCTTTTTTAATAACAGTGCCAACAAGAATTTCAGTTAGTGATGGACGGATCCAGGTTTTTTTTTTGGATCATTAGTTTTAGATACTGGATTCTGAATTTTATTTATTTTCTGATCCTAGATTTTTTAATATGTAAAGAAAAATAGCAGCAATAGTATTTCCACAAAAATAAAGAACATATGAACTGTTCTGTTACAATATGAAATGCACTAGGGAGGATTATTTAGACCTTGGAAGAAACTTCATTCTCGGGGACGAAACGATACTTTTCAAACTTTTTCTCCTAGTAAGAAATTGAAGATGATTAAGTTTTTGATACAATCACTGGAAGGAAAAAATTAAACCATGTTAAGGTTCAAACTTGCGACCCACAGAACACTAGCTCTCATCTTGAACAACTCTGCTATTATCAACTTAAGCGAGTATGGTGAATGTAATCTACCCACGTGATTCATGGACATTAAATTAGAATCTGCCCTCCTTGGAAAAAGATGAATGATGCTGTTCCTAAATTCCCATCACTAGTGTTAAATCATTATGCAGTGTATTTCATATCTTGCTGTGTTAAACATCAATTTGTATGTGTACAAATGTCAAGGGTATTGTTAGAATTTGGTTTTGGGATGACTAAATCATTCCCTCTTCATATCTCAATAAAGTTTGTAAATTCATGATACATTACTTAGTGTGTTTAAAAGTATTACTTGAATTATGAACCAAACCATGGATCTCCTGCCATCTAGGCTATCACACCAACCTAGAGGTAGATAATATCCAATTTGTACAAACTTCTGTGTGCTGTAATCTACCATCCTTCAAAATTCCATACCAACTAACCCTATGTTTGTCTTCATTTGCATCCTTTGTCCTCATCTGTAGTTTAACCGGTGTGTGCAGACATATGTGCTTTAATTTATAGGGCTATATGTGAGCAAGTGTATTGTATAGTGATGGCCGGATCGGATCCGTCGGATCCAAAGATCCACGGATCTTTCATTTTCCTCGGTTCCGGATTCGGATCCAAAGACACGGAGTAAAATTGGATCCGGATCGTAGATTTTCAATTTTCGCAGCTTAACGATCGAAGTGCCCCGTGAATAGAATTTAGGTGCAGTAGATATTGACAAGAAGTGGTGTGTAACTCAGGTCACGAAATTAGATGAAAATGTTCCCGTGCAACTAGAAGCAAAATAAAGAAATATCACTTTTTTCCCTATTGCCCTGGTATTGTGGGAAAAAATACGTATGATGTCACGTGGGTAGCCTACATTCACAGACAACGAGAGCTAGTGTACTGCGCGAAGTTCGATCCCTATCGCAGTTTAATTTTTTCTTTCAGTCATTGCATCGAAAATGTTATCATCTTCAATTTCAAACCATTACATCTGAATACTCACTTTATTACTTTTGTTGTTTAAATTAGATTTACAAATGTACCATTGATAAATTAAGGAAAGTTGGGTCAGATCCACGGGTCTTTCATTTCATTCGTTACTGAAATCATATCCGAAGACAGTAAAAATTCAGATCCAGATCGTAGATTTTAAAATTTCGCGGATTAGTGATCGATGCGCCCCCCAAATGGAATGTACGTATGGTAGATACTGACAAGGACAACTTGGTCACGAAATGAGAAGAAGATTTTTTCTGTGCCACAAAAAAAATACTCGTCGTGACTTTTTTCTCCAGAGGCCCAGAGGCACGAGAAAAAAATGAAGCCAAATGTCACGCGGGTCACCTACATTCGACAGATTCATGTGAACCTATGATAGCGTAGCCGTTAAAAATGACGGCTAGTGTACTGCCGGTCACGAGTTCGTTCCTTAACACTGCCTAGGAATACAGGCTATGCTGTATTCCTAGGGTAAAGCAAGTAGACAGTTAAAAAAGTAGATTATAAGAAATTTCATGTCAAAATATAATTTTAAAAAATAATAAAATTTGGCGTTAGTGAAATGATTGGAAAAATTTTTTATTGCAGAATTAAATTGTGGGATCAGTATGTTAACTTTACAATGTATTTTTGAGTGACGCATTTGTAAATCAAGTTTAAACGATAGAAGCACAAAAAAGTCAGTATCCACACACAAAGGTTGGAAATGCAGGATGATAAAGTTTTTGATTCAATGGCTGAAAGAAAAATTTTAAACAGCGATAAGAATCAAACTTAATTATCGACAGTACACTACCCCACTCTGCTATTGTCAGCTTACCTGAGTTCAGAGAATACAGGCTCTCTGCATGCCATTCAACCTTTTTTCTTGCAAATAATGGAGAAAAAAGCCAATACATATATTTCTTTATTTTGCTTCTGGTAACATGAAAAAAAGGCTCATCTCATTTCATGATCCAAGTTACACAACCTCTCCTTATGAGTATAAAACTCACAAAATTCATTTTAAAGGTTATTATTAATAAGACATTGCAAAATTACTACTTTAGCAGCTAGAAATATTCTATAATAATTTTTTCGCCTTAAAAATGGAATTCCTGGATATTCCGTAAATGGAATTATTTTCCAATTTGGCCTCTTGGCCGAATTAAAAATTTTTTGTGTTTCTAAAAAAGAATTTGAAAGCATTCAAGGATTTGATTAATAATTGGAAAATAATTACTTTATTAATGAAAATGTACTTATAATGTTTCTTTTAACTGCACTCTAAAGAATAGTTGTACAGGTTTCAAAAATGTATTGCTTGATTAGTATATGATAAGGAAGGTGATCTTTATATTAGAAGTAATAAGATGTAGTTATTGCATCCGTAAATCTTGATTCAGGAAAATATTATCCAAATAGATGATAACAAGTTGATTTTTTCTACAATAAATTTACTTGTTTTTTTGGTAATTCTATTGTTGCTGTATTTATATATTTATTAAAAATCTAGGATTAGAAAATTAATGCAATTCACAATCGAGTATCTGAATATAGGATCCGAAACCGAGATAAAGATCCGAAATCCAGGTAAGGATCCGGTTCCGGATCCGACAAAAAACCTGGATCCGTCCATCACTAGTATTGTAACTTACAAAATGATTTTAGCCATCAAAACTTTCAAATCTTGAAATATTCTCAAGTACACAGGGGTAGCTTCACGAATGATATTCCATATTCTTTACATTTTTTTCAGTATGATAGAATGATAAACATGTGCCAGCCTATACATAAACGTTACAATGTGGCCATCACTAAAGTCCTTGGAAAGTATATGGAGGCAATTGTGGTAGATGCAGAGAAGACTGCCCGGCAATGTATTCAGTATCTCAAGGAGCAGATGTTGGAACCTGAAACATTCTTACCTCTGGATTACATTCAAGCCAAACCCTTAAAAGAACGTTTAAGGTATTTTTTAGGCTTTTAGTATGTTGCTACCACTTTCATATTTTATTTTGTTAATTTGGAAAATGTGTTTGTGAGGTCAGTGGGTACTGTATTTTCATGAATCTAAGACAGTATTTTCTTAACCTTCAGATTCTGAAGAAAGGTGGGTTTGTCAGAAGCAAAATCCTTCACTTCAGTTGGATTTGTACAAAACATCAATGTTGTCGCAGCATATACTGCAATAATGTCAGTGCATTGAACTTAGAGCAGCATTCCAAACTGATCTTAATTTTCTGCTGATTACAGAGATCAATGCAGTTATGATCTGCCATCGTGATATATACTGCAATAATGTTAGTACATTGGATTCAGAGCAATATTATGAATGCATCTTAGTTTTCTGCAGATTAGATAGTTCAATTCAGGTGTGATCACACCCATAAAGGTGTGTTAAAACTTTGGATCCCATGTGCGTTTCAGTCATCTGTCATAACAGTCATAGTCGACAGCTATGACACGACTGCAGTCTTAACCCGACTCGCATGTGTGAAACCTACTGTAATACCAGTTCAGGTTGATACTGGATATTTGTCAAACACTATCAAACCATGTTCAATGTATTGGCTAAGTAGAAGATTAAAATTAATCTTTTTTCCTTGTGAAGTTCCAAAAAAAGGGAATTGTCATAGAATCGGGTTTGTCTTATACAGTGGAAGCTTGGTTTAACGAGTGCTCCCAATAGTTGGGAAATCACTTGATATAGCGTCCGCTCATTATATCCGAAGGTGATGGATTAAGCCTCCTAATTCCCACAGTTATTCTTACTTTCCGTTTTTCTTTCGTTACCACGCTATTAGAAACAAGTAGAAGGGCCATTATCGTACACAAGTGCATATTTATCAATTATTGGCTAATTAAATCTTCCAAATAAATAATGTACGCTTTGCTGAAGTCTTTGAGTGCTAACCAGTACCACCATTGGTTAGGAAAGTTGCCGTAATGATTCGCAGAAATACAGCAGTTTTCGGCTGTCGAAAATATTTCTTGCATAATTATCTCTTCCTAGTCATTCATAAAATTCAAATTCAGTTATCCCTCAAAAATTTGTTGCAGCAAGTATTTATTTACACGAGCAAATGCTTCATTCGGTAGTGCTACACATCATGTGTTGTACTAGTGCTGTCATCTGGAGGATCTAGAGCGAACAGAAGTAACTACCATGAAATACTATTGCAAAGAATTATCGATGCATTCATTCAAAATGGTATGCATCTGTGAAGTCAGGAATCATAAAATAAAAACTTGTTGAACGGGATAAATTTTAATTATTCGCATAACAGTGGCCCTGGTATATTTACAAAAACATTGAAAAATATGCGCAAATTAACAAATGTACCAGAAAACATAAGTATTCCCATTGTGTCTGCTAACAGGAAAAATAAATGAAACCAGGATGAATCGTAAAATTATAAGGATATAAATAATTCTTTGGCTACAGAACTTTGATGACTTCGTCGTGAGGAAAAAAGCATAACAAAACAAGCATCGGACCTTTAGCATTACACATACACATGCTTCACTTTAACAGCTCAGTACTTTTAATTTCTATTCCCAGCTGAAAAATCATTCAAGCATCATCTGCTTCATTCTACTGGCAGTTGCCGAAAGCACAAACACTTCCACTTCACTAAATTTGCTAAAGTCATTGGGGGAAGCATAACTGGCCCATTAAATGGCAATAATTATTCTAAGAGCCTGCTGTGCTTTAGCTCTAGTCATCATATGGACTGTTTCTTCTTCCGAAAGAAAACTAATTTCGTTGTCACCTTCGTTTCTCGCCGATTTAATCAACTACTCCCGCACTGACAGACAAAGAGAGGCAGGCTGAATTCCACCCCTTACCCACACCACTGCTCTCTGCTGTCGTGTGATTGGCTAGATGCTTTTCTGCTTGTCCATCTTCTGCCCATTCTGCTCCTATGCCGCCTATGTGAACTTGGCTTAACAAAAGAACAACTAAAAAGTGCGAGCTTGTGCAAGGTACACCAGGGCCGGCTGAAAATCATCAGTGTATGGATTTGATTGGACTTTAAATAATGTAGAGATGGCACAAATATTATTTTAAGTTGTACCGTATATACTCATGTAAGCCACACACCTTTTTTCCTGAAACGCCGGTGAAAAAATGGGGGGCACGGCTCTCACATATCCTTCAGATTTTCGCGTACACCACGCACCATTTTTCCTCAAATTCCTGTTGTTTTTCTCTCCTAAGTTTCACATTTTGTGAACATATCAATATTAATTGGTAAGTATGGTCTAGTAGTAAATCGTACATTGTAAAGAATTCTGAAATTTTGAAGTAATCAGTAATAAAAATCCACGTTTAACAATGTCTGAGCATACAACGGTACTTGAAGAAACGCTAGATCAGAAGCACCACTTGACAAAGCAATAGATTTATTGGGTATAGGTCGTACTTAGGACAACACATTGTAGCACTGATATGTATTTAAGTCTATATTTTATCCTGTAAGCTGCTGCAAGGGGGGCGGCATCTTTACATCTTTTCAAAATCATAGTCGGAATTTTGGTATCACGTATCTGTAGCAACATTTTTGCATAATAGATATCTCCTTTTGTGTACACATTAAAGCTACATTGCAAAGACACAACAAAGAATTTGTTACACAGTGGCAAGAGTCATATGCTCAGAGATTATACCTTCTTACTATCCTTGCTATCCGCTCCGTGCGCGAGAGTAGTAAACGAGTGCTAATAGCTCATTTAGCATTTTAAAATAATTTGCATTTATCACCCTAAAAATGAATTATGATGTGAAATTGCGATTGTTTCCTGTGAGTACAAAACTGCGTTATAAGCCATGCCAAAAAACTAGGAAATCGAGAAGCAGGAAGAAAATATGGTGTATCTGAATCTAGCAGTGACGAAAACTAAAAATGAGAACTGTTATGATGAATATTCATTAGTGATATATTATTCTATATCCGCGAATGTGTTTTTCTTTAGTTCTATAAGAATTATAATTGTTATTACATTGAGCTTAGTTATTTCCGTGTGTTTCCAAGACTTTCTGGTGTTGTTAAATCGTTCAGTCTACAGCAACTATGCAGAGAGCAGACAAAACCACCGTTATCAGGAACGGATGGCATTCTGCTTTTATTTGTTGATATGCCAATGGATTTTCGTAATAATAGAGTAATCACAGGTTGAAATTGTATATATTTCTGCAATTATTTCAGTTAGATTTTATTTTGAACAGATGCTATTTTTATAGCTGGATGATGTGATCGTATGTGACTGTGATTACCGTGAGATGTTATGAGAAAAAGATGCACAGTTAAAAAAGGCCATGCATGTATGCACGATGCAATGACGATCTTGATGATATTAACGCATAATTTAATCAGCTAATAAGAAAGATGTACTTGTAATTTAGGCACAGCATTTCTATCAAAGAACGTTGTTTCATATTATGACAAAATGATGCAGACTCAAGGGCAAAAAAAATAATTTTTTTCCTCATGAGCCTGCCTGAATATAGGGGTGCGCGGGATACACGAGGGTTCAGCTTACACAAGTAAATACGGTAGTTGACAAATAATGCTATTAAAGATAAATAAAATGTGTTAATTTGTACTTAACAATGCATCACCCTCAAGAAATATCGCTCGTAATACCAAGCGTATACCATGGCAGGAGCTTCTTGGCTTGCATGCTTCTTTTACATGTTAATCACAGGCCTTTCAATGGTACATTGCCAATCACTCGTTATTGCAAGATTCTCGCTAAATGCCCTACTCACTGTAATGGTCTTCTACTGTATTTGTTAGTAAAATGAGTGATGAATTCATCACTCAATAGACTTACTTACACAATAAACTAAACTTATTATAGACTCAAACTTCAGTTTATATGTTCTTTGTGTCAAGTCCCTTTTTTTATCATATGTATATTTTTAAAATCTACAGGAACATTAAGGAGCCAAAAAATGTGAAACTGTTGTATGATGTTCTGCAATATGACCCCCCTGACATAAAGAGAGCAGTTCTATTTGCCACCAATAATGCTCTTGTCTGTGAAACCCCAGAGGATGCCATGAAAGTGGCATATGAATATGAGTCATCTCATCGTTATGATGTAAGTAATTTTCAAATATGGTTACATATTGATTATTCATCTTTCTTTCTCTGTAACCTTTATTGATGCCTTGTAAAGATGGCATTTCTTTCTTTCTTAATCCTTTTCCTCCATATCTTCCTGCCTTCCTCTCTTATCCTCCCCTTCATCTAGAATACTCAGCTACCTTGCCTTTCTACCTCTTTCTTGGTCTTCCTCTTCTTTCCAACGGGATATATTTATGACTATAGCGCTTTTTGCATTATTTGACGGAAATATGGTTTTAATGATTATTGTGTGGCTGAGTGACAACATTGCTCACCTGTTTTATTATAATACCTCTAGAGATTACATTTCATAGATTTTGCCATGTTTGTTGTCCCAGTTGCATGCCTTGTGGACTGGCCCATAATAATAATAATTATATTTTAGTCACCGATTACCTTATACAATTAAGACCATCCTCAAAATACAAGGAAAAAATATTTCCTTACCATTATACAATACAATTAAAGCTATTACATTAGGTCAGTGATAAAAAAATATCATAATTACATTTTAAGCAATACAAAGTTAATGAACAAATGATCAAGATTAATTATAAACTGGATTTAGCTTGGGAGAAGTATTCCTGGATGCTATAATAGTTCTTCCTCTTGAGAAGCCTCCTCACCATGTAGGAAAAACGAGAACCATTCCTTTGGCAAATGTATGTATAATATGATGCATATGTTAGTGTGGTTCCTGGATGAGGTGGTTAGTCTGTGATTAGGTTCAGTGATAGCATCCCTTTTTCTTGTTAAGTAATGTTATCCCAATGTTATCCACATTGGTGATGAAATTTTATTTATTTATTAAGTGTATGATTTTTCACAAATTTGCAATTTTACAGATTCTCTCTAGTTCACCTTCACCCTAACTAGTCATTATGATACATGGTAAAAGGAAGCATAAAAATTCATGTTGTTATTACTTTTGCACCTTTTAACGAGCAAATTTATGATTTTTGTCATCACTTGATAAAGCGCATTTCTATTGTATCTTGATTCATGGTCCTAAAGCTGGAGAAGAGGCTTCAAAGTAGAGAGGATGGAGCTCTTTTCTCTGTAATGGCAAATCGGATAGATGTATCATTAATGCTCATGTGGTGATGTTGATTCTCCAACTACCGGGTTGAATGGGCTGACTAGGCTTATGTATGTTGCCCTCATGCAGGTGGCAACCTTCTCGAAACATGTGATGAGGCGGGCACCTTAAATCAGACCAATCTGACAGAACTGCCCATTCAGTCAAAAGAAGAGGCAAGAAGTGGTTCATTATGTCCCATTGGTCCTTGCTCTATTGATTACAGTTGTTTGTGCTGATAGAGCAGAGTTGAGAGTGCAGTCCACTTATTTAGTAGGGGTCTTAAAGCCAAAGTGATACAGAGATGCGGGTAAGATTCCTTGCTACTGACGAAAATGGGGCTGTGTAGATGAAATCATCAAGGATAATGAATCAAGGATTAGGGGTGACCCAAGGAAGTTGATTTAAAATAGAGATGGGTTGAATACATCTTTTTCCATATTTGAATATTGTGCTCGAATACAAAATTTTGCCTCGAATATCAGAATCAAATAATGTAGGCATTCAGTTTTCACCTATCAAATTTAAGACTACAATTTTAAGATAAGTTGTCAATGTTTAATTGCATATAATATTATTTAGCAAATTAACCATAATTCTCAAACAATTCAAGAGTAAATGAATGATCTGTTCACATAGTTATCGCTAGCTGTCGATGCCGAAAGTCATTGATGAGGAACCCATATCTGGCAATTGGGATTTTTACTTTGGGACATTCCTTTTCACACATCTAGTGCTTAACAAATGGTTTCATGCCAGTAGCAGTATGACGTAATGCTCAATGTATTTTAGCTAGAGATGGGTCAATCACTTTTTCTACAATTACTTATCTATTAAAGATCTGAACAAATATTAAACCTAAAACAGGTGTTAAGTATTCACATGCGAAGTAGTTTTAAGTAGGAATCAAGACATTTACAATGTTTAATTTTTTAAAAACTCTTAATCCAAGTTTTTATTGAGAAATACAAGTATTTTCACGTGATCAGGGTTCAAACGGTTTCTTTTACAATCACAAAATATTCTAGCTGTGCTGAATAATCTCTCTGAAAAAACAGTGGCTGTTAGTGCACTTAAATCTTTTTTTGCAAGTTTTTTAAGGTCGGGGTAGAATGCATCACATTTCCAGAAGTCCAGCACATTGTAATCTGGTAAAATAAGAGGTTCTCTCAAATAATTGTCCACTTGTTCCTCTGCGGATAGTTCAGGTTTCTGTTTGGCTGCTTGGCTTGACATCAACTTTGAATAGTATGTCCACATTCCATGCATCCCTTTGCCAGAAGTCTCTCCTCTTTCAGCATACCTACCATCCTAATAAAAAGTTATTATTAACTCTAATTTCGTTTAATAGTTTTGGCTTACATGGTGTCAAATGATAAGATGGTGTTAGTCTCAAAAATAGTCATCAATAGTCAAACAAAGGCATATTTTGGAATTACAATAGTCTCCTTTGACAGGGAATCTTCCCACTGCTCCCCCTTAATAAGCTGACCTCTTTTATCAGATTTTTCCTCGCAAGATCAAGGTTCTGTGGGCTCCTGAACACACTGCCTTTCAGATGAGGATCGAGGAGTGTTGCTAATGTATGTTCTACACTTTCCTCTACATATTTGCAGTGCTTGGTCAAGGAAAAGTCCAAGTCTTTCTTTTCTTTCAAGCAAATATATTCCTCGCATTGTCCCTGAATCGCGAATATCTTTTCAGGAATTCCCCAATTCTCGACTGTTTCATCAATTAATTTCCGAATGTTTTCTCCTGAAAACTCCTCAGCTCCAAAAACGGTGTTACTTCAAGGCATACATGTTTATGCTCAAATTCGGGAGTCACAAAATGAGCTGTTACGCTCATATAGTCATCATTGGATGTGGAAGTCCATAAGTCTGTGGTGAGGGACACATATTCGGCAACCGCTATTGTATTCTTCACTTAAGTGTACTTTTCTTGGTACATTGCTGGTATAATTTTTGTTGATATGTGCTTCCTAGAAGTCATCACATATCGTGGCTGTAGATGAGCTACAAGAGCTAGGAAACCACAATTCTCAACAATTTGAAACGGCTGGCTATCAATACAAATCATTTCTGCGATTAGCTTCGTAATTACATGTTGTCTTTTGTTCCCGGGTTTAAAATTTTCCTTTCTCTCTAAGAAACTTGCTATTGTTGGCTGATCATGTGCTACGGATACTTTCCTTCTTTTAACTGGAGTTCATGAGCTTAGCAACGAAGAAGGCAATGACGTTGTCGGTGACCAAGACTGAGCATCTGATACTGCCTCGGACTCCATTTCCAGGTGAAGCTTAGAAGGTACTTGGATGCTCCGGCTCAAGTTATTCTGCAATTTATTTTTCATGATCTCTCCGTAATGCTTTTTCATGTGGTTTTTCATGCCAGTAGTTGTATGGGATACTCCTCCTCGAGATATTTTAGCATTGCAAAACTCGCACCGAGCGTAATTTTCATTACTTTCGCAAATGCTGAAATAGTTTCAGACTTCACTTGCCATTTTAAATAAGTCAGTGTTTACAAAATTACGTTAACAAGAATTCTGAAACTCAGGATGGTGCTCTTTCTCACAAACCACATCGAGGTGCTAATCATTATTCATTTGTTAGTTTCCCTCGTTTTGACTACATTATTACTAACGACTAAGTAAAACTTTTATCTATAAAAATTCTTACAATATCTCGAAACACTGGATAAAAATATTTTCCCCATTTTTCTAGCTATTGAATTATTTCATTCCGCGCATGCATATATTTAGAGACATCGATGGAGTTTGACTGGTACGACAACTCGATTGCCTGCTCAACTGAAATGAACTGAAACAATTCGCTACGTTTATTTTCGGTAACCTTGTATAGTATGATGAGTTTCAATAATTCAAACTTGTGAAATCATTTGACTGAATTTCAGTGAATATATAAACAATATCATCAATAGCCGAACCTAGATCTCGGTAAAGGTAGAATTAATGCTAATTACCGCCAAAATTTCAAAATTATATATTCGAGGCAACATTTTAATTTCTTCCTCGAATATCACGAATAGCCCATTATTCGTGGTATTCGACTATTCGAGTTGCCCATCCCTAATTTAAATATATTTCAGACCCAATTTTCTAAGGGACAAAGCATGAATTTGTTAAATTTGAAGTGGTGACGTGGAAAATTGATGAAAGTTTTAAATATGGTTCAATGTCTAAAATTAATAAAATTACTTGACAAAAGTAGATATTTCACTGGGACTAATGGTTAACAAACAATCAGTAAAAGGCAAGTGAAAATTGAAAGTACAATGTACATGTAAATATTGTTATTTTTAAACTGATGTGGCCAAATGACAAGAATTCTCACCTTTATTATGTTACATATTGACACTCAGATGTTTTTAAACAATATTTGGTGATACTTTAAACTTATGGAAAATCACTTTATTTGATTTAAATGTGTTTTGGCTTACCAAGCTTACTGTCAATAAAAATTTAGATTTAACTTTCAGCTTGCTTAACATGGGTTGCTCTATATCGTAAGTTAAGCTTTCTCTGTTACCCATTAAGTCTTTTAATGGGTATTTACAAATAATCTGTAAATAAATTTAAGGAACTGAGTGTCTGGGACATAAGTTGTATTGTTATATGAAACGTTTGCTTAGAGGAAATACAGAAATGGATCTTTGTGAAGGTAGGTCAAAAGTCATGTGCAGTAGAAGATCAATAATCTGTAATGTGCAGAGCTGGGTGCATTCCAGTATTATATTTCTGGTCGTTAGATCACTTTCTATTTAGTTGGTAGTGTACCTGAAAAAGCTACAGTAATTCATTGTGCACTATGCTATGATCAATTCAATCACATCAATGGAACTTTGAAATTTCGCACCTCAATGGACCATTAAAAAATTCTAATTAAACAAAAAGGTCAAAAACTTACTCTAACTTCATGATTTAACGAAACCCATTATTTTTTTTAGATATTATTAGTATACAGTAGAGTGTGGATTATCTGTGGTTATGCAGGAGGAAGCCCAATCAGATACTTGAAAGTGATGGATAATCCACTCAGGGTCATTATCCTAATGGTTTTGACCTTGGTTTCAGTTGTTTTCTCCGCGTCTTTTGCACATACTCCATTGAAGTACTCATTGTTTTCATTCAGTTTCGTTTATAGGCCATTAGTTTATGAAATTTATTTCTCCAAAATGTTTCACTGGCTATATATACATATTATGTTTGTCGCTTCACTTATATTAAATGCACTCCATCAGTTCAGAGCAGAGCATGAAGTGCTGAACCTTAATCTCAGACATGCAATGAATCTTTTTTTATATATCTACTCATGATATTTGTCTGTTTGTAATTGTTTTAAATAGAGGTGGGATGAATCCTAAATTTTCTCGAATCCGAACCCGAATCCGAATCCTAAGAGGTTCTCGAATACCTCGAATCTCTCGAATTCTACGTATAAAGTTGATAATTACAGAAAAGAAAACACTTTTAACAGCTGCATTCAATGAAAAACAAATTTAAAAATAGTTTTCAAAAATACAACTCTTTATTACAATAATACAAATAAGATTTAAAGAGCTAACATAGATAAGTTATAAACATGATACACAAAATTTTTTGCATGAAATTAAAGCATTTGAAAGTTATAGGAGGCATAGCAATGATATGTTTCAAAAAAGTTATTAAACTGATACTGAATTGCATGCTTAAAAACGATATCTTTTTTCCAATATTGTCAAATCTTCAAGACTCATTCACAGCGATAGGTGAGCTGCTTGCAGGAGACAATTCCTCGTGTGTTCAACATTGTATTGCATTGTATGCAGGGGGACACAGGGAAATATATTAACGAGATTTCATATGGTTGGGCCAAGATTAGGAACAGTGTGAAAAAATTGTAGTTGTAAATCGGAGAGAATATCAGGAATTAGTCTACAGGTGTATGAGGAAAGATGCAGAAAAGCAAGCAGTTGAGAAAGGATAGGGTGGGGGGGAATATGGTGCAGTAGACACAAGAGTGGTCAAGACACATTGGGTGTTGGCATAAACTATGGAGGAAACTGAGGAATGATGGAAATAGAAAGATTTAAATACAGCAAGGCAAAATAAAATTTAAGGAAACATGCAATAGACTTAGGAGGGGTATGAAGAGTGTGAGAGAAAAGTGGCAAAAACGTCAATTTAAATAGGTTGAGAGGTTCCAGAGAGGGAGAAATAGGCACCCTGTACTCAAAGGTTAGAAGGTCATTCAGCAGCAAGAAGTTGAATATGATACTGTGCATTAGTGTTAAGTCAGGAGAGCTGCTGATAGCACTTACAAGAGATTCAGCATAGGGGTAATGAATACGTGAAAAGAATTGCATCCAGCACTAACAATAGGCAAGGGAACTTGGGAATAGAAGAGGAAAAGGACATAGATATGGATGAACTGGAGACTATAATGTTATCCTATCAAAGCTACTTAAGAATCGAGGTTGAGAAGAACGTGATGATTTTACGGGTTTGTTCGCAGGATGTACGAGGATGAAGTTTGGCTGGTGTATTTTTTAAAATCTGTATTAATACCTAACCAAAAAAAGAAAGAGAAGGCCACGAATGCTGAAAAGCATACACTTCTTAAATAAATAAAAAATTTCATCACCTATGTGATAGCATCAGCCGATCCGCGAGTTATGCAACCCAGACAACATGATGTACATGTACTGTAATTTCTCGTGGCATCACAATTACACAGATGACCGAGGTCATGATGACAGGTGGTACGTCTGAGAAAATTTTATTTATCTTTCATAGTGGTAACTTACTGCATGAGTTTTTACTTTGTCTTTCATGGAGCGTTGAGTCCATCCACCAGTTATGCAACCAGGACGACAATCATGGCAAAATCGTCTCGTAAAATGCAAATGGCGAACCATTAAAAAATTTGCTAGCATAAATAAAGGGAAGATGTTATTTGCGGACATATGAAAATTATTAGGACTTGAAGGAAAAGTCGTTAATGGTGGGAAAATGTAAATTGCGGGGACGTAAAAGTGAGGTTTAACCTTATTTGTAATGAACGTTTTTATCGGTCGAAAGTAATCTGTTCTTACGTCCTAGTTATGACGTAGTGAATTTGGTGTTTTTTATATTTTAGGATTCGAATGATGAAAATAGCAGTATTTGTTTCTCAAATCTTTTTCAAGATTCGAGGGATTCGAAGATTCGAATGTCCCATCTCTAGTTTTAAATCATAAATGCAACATAATATGCTCATCACGAGTAATCTGAGGCTATGCTGATTCGAAAAATTTGCATTATATTTTTTAACTTTTGGGTTTCATATCAAGGTAGCTGAGGCACAACTACCGTTCATGTGAGTCCAATGCCTCCACCCCAAGCTGCAGCTGACATAAGCTATGTCTCTTTGGTGGCAATAAGAGGTTCGGCTGCTCAGAGTCCCCTAACCCTTGATGCTTACACAAAATGTATCCCTTTTTTATACACGTACTAATGATATATGCCTAGCAGTGAGTGTAAGTCCTAATCATAACGTATTACACTCAACTCTAGTAATCTGAGTTTATACCGATTGGAAAAATTTGTGTCATATTTCTTCCTTGTCTCATATCAAGGTAGCTGACGTACAACTACCATTCATGTGAGTGGTCTGAATCCAATGCCTCCTCCCCAAGCTACAGCTGACATAAGCATAGGTCTCTTTGGTGGCAGTAAGAGGTTTGGGAGCTCCAAGTCCCCTAACTCTTAGTGCTTACTCATCCTGTTTTCGAAGTAAACAAGTCAAGGTTGTAGACCTGCGCAATGTGTTTAAGAGTGGCATCATTAACTTCTCAGAAATGTTTAATACTACGTGCTTCCTATTTAGCAGGGCTTAGAATGATTTGGGAGGAGACGAACAAATCATTCCTCAGAGACAAAGGTTTTGCTGGGATGGAACGGGCGATTAAAGTAAAGTTAAATGGGCAAAGAAAAATTTTATGGAACAAGACGAGATTAGAACTTAAATGAAGGTTTGTTCACTTTCATTCCAAGCCCTGCTATATAGCGAATAATTAGATATTTCGAATCTATTATATTTCTGATGGAAATTTATCTATTATAAAATGGCTGCAGAAGTAATTTAAACTCTCTCACCTGGGCGGACAAATAGTGAGCAGTTATTCAGGAGACTCACCATAATACAATGTTGTCATGTGCGTGATTGGATTCCCTGCTGCAGGGAAACCTTTTGTGTAGGCAAAAGGAAGCAATTTTGTCAACTTGAACACAGCCCAATGCTGTCTGCGAGAGTGAGCAGAAGCTGGTGGGGAGGAAAGGGAGAGTGAGGGGACTTGTTCTGGGACTGATAGATGGATAATCCAATGGTCGGTTAATCAAACGTTGGATAATCGAAAGGCGGGGCATATGATGGTAGCTCTGTGAGAGCCATCATGTCTGTCCCAGCAGTTGCAGCACGAATCACTCGTATACCACCATGGAATTGAATCCTGTGAATCAGAGATCATAGATGGTCAACTACAGAACATACTCCCGATTAAGTTGCAAAGCATACCGTGATTTAATTTTCCCACCAACTCAATGCAGAAAAAGTTTGTCTCTTCTCTTTAAGCCAACTACTGCTTCCACATTAAATGAAAATAATGAAGATCACACTACATATAATGCTGAGTTTTCCACTGCTTGATAAAATCTTATGCTCAACGCTATCAGAAAGCAGCAATCAAATGGCCGTAGACACTGACATTTGCTGGTTTTGACAGGGGATCGCAGCTTTGCAAGTTAGTCATTGGTGTGGCTGTTGTTTTACTTAAACCTGAAATTCCATAGATATATCATGAGCATTATTTGATCAGCGAGCTGCACGTACGATGTAAACTTTCCCCACCTCCATCTTTCTCGCCGAGACATTGCGGAAGGATGTGTAGAGGAGTTTAACTATGTATGTTAGTGATGGCGTTGTATCATCAACAACAAATGTATTTACACAAGAAATAATATTTGCTTCTTCTAATAGAAAGCATGATTTCGAACGCTGGCACCTGTAGGATTGACACAAAGCCAAAGAATGCTTAGTTGGCTTTTTTTAATGGCTAAATAGCCACCATTGCAGCATCCTGACATAAAGAAATGATCTTCGCATACTTCTGGAAAACCATCCGCTATATATATAGTATTCCCAATGTTTACAATTCTAGATTAATGATCTTTTACTGTGTATAATAATTTCTTGTAATTACATTCCTAACCATTGAATTTTAAAGGGCACCTTTAGTTAGCCAAAATGACAAGTAATTGTTAATATTCTGGCTATTTTAAAAATGATATTGGATTGGAAAAAACATGTTGGTATGAGTAAAAATTAAAGTAGCCATTCTTCTTCAGAGTGTTCAATGCATGACATTCTTGGTCTTCCTATGGAATATGAAAATCTTCATTAGCTTTACATGGTCATTGCAATTTAGACAGGTTTTCTGGTAATGAAAATTGAATTTTGCAGGCTGTAGCTCTGGATGGTACTTTCTACCAAAAATCAGGAATAATTTCTGGTGGAAGTTTAGATCTGGCTAGGAAAGCAAAGCGCTGGGATGAAAAGCATCTCTCTCAGCTAAAACAGAAGAAAGTAAGTCTTCTTAAAGATGATGGTTATTTCAGCTTTGAAATGAGTTATGTTGGAGGAGGATCATAAAAAATATTCTATCCTCTATCCCTTCCAGGAAAGACTTGGGGAAGAATTGCGTGAATCAGTGAAGAAGTCAAGGAAAGAATCTGAGTTAAACACAGTTGAGTCACAAATTCGTGGCCTGGAAACTCGCCTTAAATATTCTAAGACAGACAAAGAAAATACTGTAAGTAAAGTTAACTATTTTGTGTAATGTTTGTGCTTTTCTGGTACTAACAGCATCCTTATTGCTTTTCCAGACCAAGCAAATTCAGCAACTTCAGAAGGAATTGGAAGACTTGAAACAGAAGTTGGAATTATTTGGGGTTTGTAATTATTTTTTAATTTTATTATATTTATTAATCAGAATTAGTTTAATTTTCTTTCCCTATACGGTAGAAGGTTGGTATTTTGAGAATGGCATGTAGCAAGAGTATTGCCAAAGCAAGTGATTTTTAAATGCTATTAGTGATTTTTTCTCTTTCTGAGAAGCATATCAAGTTCTGTCATTCATAATGAGATGGCCCATTGTAAGTTTACTGTCATAAGGAGTTGGTAAATTTTCCTGAGCTTGTCATCTGTGTTACCTAAACCACGGGATGCAATGCCTTACTTAAGTTGTATGAACTCACATTTATGTTTATCAGGTTGCCATTATAAAATAGAATTAAAACTTAATCGGTGTTGCTACAAATTATGGTCTACTTGCTCAGTCATTAGATTATTAAAGAGCTAGGGTATGCATAGTAAGAAAGTGTCTGGTGAGTAGTTCTGCTACTGACTTCATTGTTTATATTACTGCGTATCTTACTTCCTCAATCTGAAAGAATGAGTTATTTTGGATTTTTATGAGCATGAGTCATTCTATTTTATTGTCAAAGAAGCAATTATATGGGTTTTCTTTTACATATGTTTCTTTTTATTTTATATATTTTAAACTTAAAAATCACATGTTGATTGCATGAAGTAATTTTTCCTTATTATTATTCTAGCCCCAAATTGACGAAATTGAACGCACCATGAGAGCACGAGATCAACAAATACAGGAAATCAAAGAAAATATGAACAATGTGGAGGATGTGGTGTTTACCAGCTTTTGTGCTCAAATAAATGTGGCCAACATTAGGCAGTATGAAGAAAGGGAACTGAGGAGTCAGCAGGAGAGGGCCAAGAAAAGACTTGAATTTGAGAATCAGAAAAACCGTATCCTTAACCAATTGGAGTTTGAGAAATCACGGGATACCCTAAGTGAGTGTACTGTTGTCAGTTTACTATTGCAAAACATTTTTATTATTTTTGTGTCCCAGCTGTGATAGATTTTTTGCTTTATAGATACATTTGTTTGATGCTTAATCAATTATGATTTATTTTTATTTATTTTTTATGTCATGTGCAACCTAGCTTAGAATTGTGTTAAAATTTACCACTTTCATCACACATGAGTTGTTTTAGAAGTATAGAGGTTGAATCTTTTGTGTTTTGAACACTTTAATTTCTGTATATGTACTACTGTTAGGTTAGCTCGAGGTGGTCAGTAGAGTCATGTATATTTTTCTCTTTTCATAGACAATGTATTGCGCTGGGAGCGAGCTGTGCAGGATGATGAAGATGAACTTGAGCGTGGAAAATTAGCTGAACATCGCCAGATGACAGAAATTGATAAGGATATGAGGGATTTAGATCGGCTTAAATCTGAGAGACTTGCAAAGAAGACCGAGGTTGATGGAATGGATGAGCAGATTGGCAAGGTTAGTTCTTTTATGAGTAGTTATGGTAAAGTTAGTTCTTTCATAAAAAATGATGTAATGCCTAATGCTTAAAATTTTCTGAGTACTTGTCATTTCTGATTCTTTCTGAATCTGATTTAAGTTCTTCCATTTTATATTTTCCATTTAGCTGTGTTTTTAACTTCAAATAATAATTGTAATGCTGTGCAAACTGGTTTTTTTGATGTCACATACATCATTCATTTCCTTACGCAGTAAATTCTCGATAATACTAATCACGATAATACGAAGTTTCGATTATACAAAGAAAAACGGCCGGTTATGATGAAAATCCTACAGTAATAATATGGCAATATTCGAAAATAAGAATTTTTTTAAAATTATGAACTTCGGGCCCAGGCCCCAGGAACAAATGGAATTCGTTTTTATGAACCTCAGCGAAAAACTGCTTTAGCAAAACTATTTTTGACTGCATGGACATCTAACAATTTTACCGATTGTGGTGCATCAAAAATGAAATATGTGAATAGTAGTGCATTCACCTCCCACATATGCCAGTATCTCCCCATCATATTCTGCATTTAACTCTGCGTAGACCTTTAGTAATGTGGAAATCATTGTTAATGCCATTATTTATCCTGGATATTTTATGTTTTACCTGTTACCAGCATTTTCATAATGTCCATGGTTCACTTTTAATTAAACCTTATGCGTTCACTTTTAAATAACCTTATGGCAGTTCAAATTCTCTGTGAACCCTACCTCGTCTTTTAAGGTGAGCAATCCAAGCTCAGCTGTCAGTGAAGGGGATGTCCACACCAAAATCTTGTAGCATGGACGGGGTGATGCCGTTAGGAAATTTGGGCAGGTTGTGTTGGGTGAGGTAAGGATTATGATGGCCAGGGAGTTTGGGTTTACGGTGTGTGGGGGAGGGGGGGGGGGGGAGGGTCCCAGTTGTGGGCGTATCTTTTAAGAGGGCAATCTTATGGCGGTTGCCCGGCCTCAAAGCGGTAGCCCACCCAGCCGACGGGTGACCAACTATACTCAGCAAGTTCTCCATTAGGTCACATTCGTGATACTTCGGAAAAGTCCATCAATTGCCTTCGGGTTGAGACTCTCTCTTTATTTCTCACACTTATCTCTCTTGCCAAGCTTGAAGGAGGGGAGGGAGTGGGTGGATGGCATCATGGAACGTCTGTGAGGTTCCTTCTTCTTCTTCTGGGCAACCCTGGGGGGTGCATGGCGGTGGCTGATTGGAACCGCTGTGGGTGTTTAGTGGAATGGTGAGGGTCAGGGATGTGGCATCCTTTGTTATCAGGAGGGTCTTCAACCCCTCCACTCTCAATCTGGCACCTCTAGACTATCCCCTTCACTTCCTTCCCTTCCCCCCATATCCCTCGAAGATCCATCCGTAACCACCTGCACGCACCCCCCAAAGTTGCCCAGAAGAAGAGGAAGGAACGTCACAGACGTTCCGCAATGCTAACCAGCCTAACATGGCATCAATATCTTTTTTCGACGTAGTTTGACCATCCCGTGTAAGTCAACGCGTAGTTAACTATCTACTCCATAGATGACGTCTGTTGTCCATCCCAACAAAAAAGAACATATTTTGAGTAATTATACTTATTTCAGATTTAAATATCCAGTGAAATAAAGATTGGATTTGTGTTACTCTTAGGCCCGTATTCATAGTCGTTACCTGGGTGTCCTCCGTTCGCTGGATGACCCCTTAGCTCAGGAAGTGTATTCATAGTCACAATGAAGGGGACGGATGTCACCCATCACTCCCCTAGGCTACCGATTTCTGCGGCTTCAGGCTCACCCAGAGCTCCCCTAACCTAATTTCAAGATGTCCGCCGCTATCACCTTAGGTATTATAAATGAAATATCTCTTATGAAACGACTTACACGCATGAATTTTAGTTTTAGTAATGCTAGTTTTTAATGAGCGGACGGGAATGATTGAAAATATGACGTAAATTTTCTTTAAAATGCAAATTACATTATCTTATAAACTTCCCGTATTATGTTGTGCAACACAACCAATTTTCAAGAAATAATTGTGAGTAATGAATTAAAAGTTGACTTATGAATGTTGATTATGGAATATAATGCCCTTATTTCTCTATTATAAGAATAAAATACGGATTAATGCATTATATTGGCTTAATTACAATACATTTTCCTCTTTTAACTCTCTGATTCAGAATGTTGAGGCGTTCAATGTATGAAGAATGTTATAAAAAGCAGAATGGTCGTAATATTTCTCCCGCGTCATGATTTAAATCAAACAATCACTAATTTGTAAAGAATTTCGATCGGAAAAGTACAACACTCGTTGCTGTCAACAAACAAGGCGGAGCGGCGCGAGTAGAAGCAACAAATTAACTAAAATGTGTTTCGTAAATACTGCGAGGCTTTCAAGAATATGGACGATTACGGTGTGCACGACAATACGGCAGTTAATATGACGCTATCCCCGATGGACGTTTACGTGTGGGTATTATAATGTGGAATTTCAATGTTCCTCGTACTGTGCATGACACGTAGCTGATATCAATATGAGTGAACGCGATCTTTGCAACGATATACGACAAGTGCCACGATAACACGTATCAAGTTCATATGTGATAGTAAACAGTGTCCCTTATCGTCATGAAGTTCGGCAAAAGGGAGAGATCGTTCTAACTCACCATGAGTTTCAAGAAACGAACGTCATCTGGGAAGCAGAGAGTGTTCTTCAAAGTATAAGCGACTATCCTGCATTACTGTGTATATAGCCATACATAAGTGATATTGAATTCCCGCCACTGGGACTAATTTATCCCAGTACTTTCCGAGTTGATGTTAGTGAACCAAATCTGGATTACAATTGCAAATGCTCCACATCCTCTCTTCATAGAGATGATGGATGGGTTTCTATGTGAAATTTAAAATTGACTGTGAAAGAAAATTGTATCATCTCTTGTTATGAAAGCATAAACTGTGGCCAGTAGACTATCACATTCTAAGTTGCATTTGTGAGAGTGAGAGAATTGCTACCCGATGTTTACATTTATATTGTGGTGTACAGTAAATTAAAATATTATTCGGTAAGCTGTTTTTTCCATTCAATGGATTAGGGATTGTTATGAGGCATAAAAAAACAGTTCTTATAAAAACAAGTGTGTGAAATAACGTCAAGAAGGTTGTAATAACAGCTGATTTTTTTTAATATGACTGCTGTGGAGGCCTTTAAAACGTAGCATTCCCGAGTGAAATTCTATTTTGATGATATCATTCCCTAAATTGTAGTTTCGGATAGAATTCTTGCAATAACAAGCTATCGTTAATGCGTCAGTCACGACGGTACTCCGATCCACCGCAATTTATATATTCAAGTAATGCCTCATGTATGCCTAACTATGCCATATCTGTCGCGGTTGTATGTATCATCGGTTCTTTAATTTTCTAGTAAATATTTTACTATTTAATGTGTGACTCAATTAAGTAACTCAAGGAACACAAGCGATCCAGTCCTATTTGCTTCATCTCTGTTCGCATTATACGCCTGACTAATATCTTCTCATGCCTTCTTCTTCTCCGAATTGGAGGTTACATCGGTTCGCTTATTTTCAATTTTGTCTTTATACTGCAAGACCAAATCACACAGTATATTTTATTCGGTGATTGTAAATGCAACATTTCTGCCGTTGGAGGCTGCCATGTTTATTTACATAGTTCACCGCGGTTACCTGTTGCAACTTATCATGACAATAGAGCATCGAAAAATGTGCGGAACCGTTCACGACCGGGTTGACCCGATCTTTTCCTTGAATCACTTCCCCTGGTCAGATCATACCTAGGTGTGGTTTATGAATCGCGTAGTGAAGGTGACACCCAGGTGTCCTCCGGCCAGGGGAGACCCATGTCTCCCCTGCGAAAACGACTATGAATACGGGCCTTAGAATATATGGCAATATGGGCCTTAGAATATAAGTATAATGGCAACTTAAGAATCTCTCAAAAGATGGTATTTTCTGTAATTGTCGCCAATTGCCACCAACCGTAGTAAAAGCAGCACCGCTAAGGGTAAAAAATGTATAGGTAAGTTGTTGTGTTTTGACTTAAGCAGATTTCTACTTCTGTGGAAATTTTTGGAACGAATTGACCACATAGGTCAAGGACTTATTGTATAAAAGCAAATTACAATATCCTCTTCCTAGTATAGGTTGCTGGTTCACAGTAACTCTGTCTCCTATAGTATAGTTTACTCTTTTGCTGGAAATACATTGTTTTATGGAATCTACCCTTTACTTGAAGATGGTTTTACTGTCAATACCAACCTGCTCTTAAGTGCAACTTCCTATGTAACTTCTCCGAAGGCTTGAAACCAAATTTATTTAACCTCTATAGATTTAATTATTCCACTGATGGCGTAATTAACTGTAATATCCTTTGTTTTGAAATTGATTTGAGTGATGAAATGATATTCTAGAAGATTTAAATTCATAAGTATGAAAACCTATCCAAATATCTCAAAGAAGGAAATATTTTTTTAGATTTAGAGTTGGTTTTTTTTTTTTGGAGTTACTTTTCAGGATATGTAATGTAGTTCTAGTCTAGTGTATATTTGTTAGGCTTTTTGAGTACAGTACAATCAATGTAATCCATCCTTGTGGTAATCCAACACATCCAGTAATCCGGCGTCCAGGTCAGGCAAGTTCCCTTTGGCTTGCGTAATGTTGTCAGTTTTAATTGAAATATTTTTCAATGCATAGTAGTAAGTGTTTGTTTTGTTATTATCTATGTAGGTGTGTATCTGTTCCATTGGTACATAATTTGTATGAAGTTTTGGTTATGTGACTCACTGTATTGGGAAAAGAAATTAAGATCGAGGGGCACACAGCGAATGTAATTTTTGCAGTTACAGCATTTAATTGTTAAATTAAATTAATATTTTAAAAAAATTTTGGTGCATTGTATTTTTTTCCTGTACATTTCCAACAATCCAGCATTTTCGATAATCGTGCAATGTCATGGTTACATATGTGTCGAATTAGTGAGATCGCACTGTATTATAATTATTATTTCATGTTACTTTCTAAGTAACTTCCACCTCTGAGTCTCTGGCTAGAATCGGGTTTCATTGCAATCCTAATGGCTGGGCTCTCAAGAGGGGTTGTGCATGTGGGTAACCACATTCACCACTGTCAGGTAGGTGGTTACCCTGTATTCAAGTCATGTGCACAAAGCAGGCAGAGAGACGCAAGGACAGCCTTCTGCATTGTTCCTGCAAGTGTATCCATTCAAGCCCTGCATACTGGGATGCACTTGATGTTGTTGATCAGTGAGCCCAAACCTATGAGTATATTTATTATCATTACAAGCTGACCCGGCCACGCGTTGCTGTGGCTCAATCTGGTCAAATGGAAAGCGCACGTTTATAGTATGTTTAATTTCACAATTCTTATGGGTATACAATATATCTCCGCTGATCGATTGTTTTGCAGCTGGACACGCATATTTGTATATAATTTTAACGTCTTTACATGTCGTCACAAAGTAGAATATTTCAGGCTAGCATTTGTTTCATCCGCTACTGTCAATCGAGGAATTACAGGTAATGTTTGCCAGAAATGTCGTGCAAGCAATATGAATGCGTTCTCAAATGGTCTCAGGATTCAACGTAAATCTTGCAATGATCGATCCAGAGCCTCGAGCGATGCTTTGGGCACCATTGTGCATTCATCCCAAGCTATAAGTTGGCATTTCTGAAATATTTGTCCCATGAAAGATGATTTGAATATGTTGCACGTGAGTGTTTCAATGAATTGCAAGTTCAATGGGATGCACATCCCGTCTCCAGTGTAATATTGTATTCTCGATATTGTACAAACCTTCATGGAGTGAACAAAACAACTAACCAAAGCTTCATGCAAATTGGATGAATGTTGTGGTAATGCATGAAGTTATCAATATTGTATCGATACAGTATCGATATTGTAATGATACTTAATAAAACTTTGATAAAAAAACACCTAAATATTTTCACCTCAATTTTGTATCAACAATGTATCGATGTATCCATATTTTATCGATATTATATCGATACAGTATCGACATTGAACTATCAATTTTGTAGAAACCTTCGCGGAGCGTACTCAATAACTTTCCAAAGTTTCATGGCGGTCCGATGAATGGTGTAGTAATGCATAAAGGACAAACACATTATATACATTCGATACAGTATCGATATTGCAACGATACATTCCTTTTAAAAAACTAAATAATTTCACCTCAATTTTGTATCAATGATGTATCGATTTATCGATAGTTTAGCGATATTATATCGATAAAGTAACGATATTGAAATATCGATTCCGTAGTCCTCTTTTCGGGAATGTACTCAAAAACTTCCCAAAGTTTCATGGCGATCCGATGAATGGTGTAGTAATGCATAAAGGACATACACACACACACATACATTCATTTTTATATATATAGATTAGAGTTTTCCTTAAGACAGATTTTCATAGACAGTAAGTTCTTTCAACAACTGCTGGTTTTCAAATGATGTCCATCTTTAGTTGTGCATACTTCCTGTTTGTACTAAACCCATTACAAGAGGTAGTTCTTAGATATTGGCAGTGTGTAAAAAGCCTTTATTGTAACAGAAGCCGATGTCAGTGACTCAAAATCTGTCCAAAGGTTATACATTTTTCTATTTTAATAAGGCTGGGTAAACTATCTTATAAATAAGAAGAGGAGTTGGGTAGGATTTGTTGGATGGTAGTAATAAGAAGGGTGGAATCCAGGCTACTAATGGAACGACTAACATGGCAGAGCTTCTTTCACGATATTCTAGGCAGCTGTACTATACTAGATTTATTGGGTATCAATGTACTCCCTCATGAATATGAGTGAAAGTTTAGATTCTTCATGCGTTGAATAGTAATTTGCTAGGCAACACCCAGATAAACCAAGCACCATTATCATGAAGCATCTGAGTGTATAATTCAAGTTATAAGTTTTACATTTTCACTTGTTACCTTTACTTATTTCCCTAATTTAATATTAGTGTATTCCTTTAATTTCAGGCACGAAGAGAAATGGGTACGATAGCAAAAGATATACAAGCTATTCATAAACAAGTTACATCTTTTGAGTCCAAGATTGAGCAGAAGAGGGCTGATAGGCATGGGATTTTAAAGCAGTGCAAGGTGAGTTCTTTTTCTGGCTGAATCATTTAGAACTTTTCTGTATGGTTCTTAGTCTAGTGCAGGAGAACTTGAACTCCTCCCCACAAAATTAATTATGAGAAAAACAGTGGGTCTCCTTTTTCTGTAAATCAAACTTCCACTGTTGGTTCATGTGGTGTAAAATGAAAGATGAAATGTTCAGTGAACTTTCATCCTGATTTTCACATAACCTGAGAAAATTAGTTGGGAGATTTTCTTTTCCCCCTTTTTATCATACATTTTGGATGGTTTTAATATACTAACATTATTAATCCTCGTATTAAAATTCACTTATATAATTTTTTTCTGATCAGAGATTTTTTATTAGATCTTACATATTAACCCTCAGCCTCTACCTACTCAATACTTGAATCCACCTGGGGTCTTTTCTGACCCCATGCCATGTATTCCAAAAAAAATAAGTGTTATCTTCAGGAATTTGTGAATTAAACATGGAAATTATGAAAAAGACGTACACAAGTAATTTTTATTGTATTACCAAATAATATCCATATTGTTAATATTCATGGAACGTAAGATCGCTGTAGGCCTGTGGATAACTGGAAAATCTCTGGAAGTGTAAATGAGATGAATGGACCTTGACATATTAGGAATCAGCGATTTGAAGGGGCCCGAAGAAGGAGACTTTTGGAGTGGAAGCTACACGATTATACACACAGGATCATTAAATGGCAATTCTGGGGTAGGCATAATGCTAAGGAAGAGTGCCGGAATGCATGTGAAGAGCTACCTGCAGTACAATTAAAGGATAGTAATGCTGAAGATGAAGACCATACCTGTTGATACTGTAGTGGTGCAGGTTTACATGCCTACATCGGACTACGAAGATGAAGAAGTGGAAGACATGTACGAAGATATCACGGAAGTTATAAAACATGTAAGAGGAGAAGAAAACCTAATTATTTTAGGAGATTGGAACGCGGTTGTCGGCGAAGGTCAAGATGGACTGGAAAATACGGATTGGGAAACCGAAACGAAAGAGGAGAAAGGCTGCTGGAGTTCTGCACTCAGCATAAGTTGGTGGTTGCCAACACATTGTTTAAAAACCACAACCAAAGAAGATACACATGTAAAATGACTGGAGATAGAAGAAGATTTCAGTTAGACTACATTTTAGTGAAGCAGAGATTTAGGAACCAGGTGAAGGACTCCAAAAGCTTCCCTGGGGCAGACATGGACAGTGACCATAATTTAGTGAGTTGAAATGCCATTTAAAACTAAAGAAATTGAAGAAAACAGTGAAGAACACATGGCAAGTAGAAAAACTTAAGGAGGCTCAACATCAGCAGGCATTTCAAAAAGCAGTGAGAAAAATCATAGGAGAGGACCTGACTGAGAAATCAGTGGAACAGCATTGGGAAAATATTAAATGTGAAATACAGGAAACGGCAAAGGAAGCTCTTGGAAGAAGAGAAGTTGCCAAGAAAAAGCCATGGATCATGGAAGAAGTATTAGACCTGATTGAAGAAAGAAGAAAGTACAAGAATGCAAAAACAGAAGAAGAGCAACTTTGTTAGAAAAGAACAAGGAACAAAATAAGTTTTAAAGCCAGGAAAGCTAGAGAAATGTGGATGAAGAACCTATGTGAAGATGTACAAAACAACCTTGCGCTTGGAAAGGTGGAAGCTGCCTATAGTATAGTGAGGAACCACTTCAAAGAACGAAGTGCAAGATGCAATGCCATAAGGGACAAGAATGGAGAACATTTAAAATGAAGCAAAGTGAAGAGATGGAAAGAATATCTGGAAGAGTTAACAATGGAAACCATCTCAGCACAAAAGTGATCGAAGAGGAAAGCGAAGTCGAAAAGGATGATATGGGCGAATCAATATTAAGATCAGGATTTGATGTGGCAGTAAGGGACCTTTGGATCAATAAAGCTTCTGGAATTGCTTGGGAGTTCCTGGATGAAGATCAGTTTGGATTCAGAAAAAGTAAGGGCACAAGAGAGGCAATACTGGCCCTTAGGCTGCTCATAGAGAAGAGAATGGAGAAGAACAAACCACCCTTCACTGCATTTGTGGATTAGATAAGGCTTTTGACAGCGTGGAGTTGAATTCAATGCTTGATATTCTGAAAGAAATTGGAGTGTCCTACAATGAACAAAGAATTATCCACAGTTTGTGTGAAAACCAAGTGGCTGTGATTCAATCTGGACCCAGCTGTGAAGAAGCAAGAATAAAGAAAGGAGTGAGACAAGGCTGTGCACTGTCTCCCATAATTTTCAATGTTTACATCGAGAGAGCCATCAGCGAAATGAAAGAGAAGTGTTCTGGAGTGCACATCCACGGAGAAAAAATTAGCATGCTGCGATTCGCTGATGGTATAGCACTCATAGCAGAGACAGAGAAGGATCTGAATAAGACTCTAATAACCATGGAAAGGACAATGGCCAGATATCATCTGAAGATCAATAAGAATAAAACTAAGATATTGGTGTGCAGCAAAAGAGAAGAGGCCAAAACCAATGTTAAACTAGGTAAGCAAAAACTGGAAGAGATGAAAGAGTTCTGTTACCTAGGAAGCTGAGTAACCAACGATGGACAGAGAAAGAAAGGAATAATCAGTAGAATAGCTCAGGCAAAGAGGGCATTCTACCAAAAGAAGAACCTACTTACATCTGGAAATACAAGCTTAGAAGTAAGGAAACAATTCATCCGGATGTACATCTGGAGCACAGTTCTTTAACCAGTGACGGATGGACGATGACGGAAGCGGAGAAGAAAAAGTTGGAAGCATTCGAAATGTGGTGCTACAGAAGAATAATGAAGATAAAATGGATAGACCAAGTGTCAAACGAAGAAGTCCTAAGAAGAGTGGGAGAAAAGAGAAGCCTGCCAAAAACTCTAAAGAAGAAGATGGGATAACTTAATCGGCCATATCTTAAGGCACGATGGCCTGATGAAGACAATCGTTGAAGGACAAGTGGAGGGGAAAAATGGCAAAGGAAGGCCTTGTGCGAAATATATGGAACAAGTGATTAAGGATGTGAAATAGAAGAAATATGTAAATATGAATAGATAAGCTGATAAAAGAACTCAGTGGAGAGCTGCGTCAAACCAATCTGAGAATTGTTGACTAATGATGATTCATATTGTGCATAATAATAATAATTATAAAGTACTCATTAAAAATGTTTTTACACATCATCTTCTCTGTCTCATTTTTCGGTATTATTCTGAACAGTATAAAAACAATATTTTAATAAGAAAATTAACCCTCTTAGTGCTGACCTTTCTCCTGGGGTACTAGCAAGAAAAATTTTGAGGGTTATTCAATAAAATGTAGCAACTTAGGAAAAAAACATTATGAAACTATTGTTTTATATATCCACATGTGGTTTTTTTTACATTATTTGAGTTCAACTAAATAATAATGATACAACTTTTTTAGCATAATATTTTGATTTTCAAACACAATTGTAACATATATTTTTTTAAATATTTTCTAATGAAACTTATATTTTTATATAATAGAGGCAGTGAAAAAGATAAAGAGAAAAGATCATAAATAAATTTTTAAAAACCATCAAATTGCATAACTTTTTGTCGGCCTCTGCATAGTCCCACCATACAGTGTATTGCGGAGTAGCATCAGGACATCTCCCCTAATCGTACGTGTGTTCATCTAGCACCTCTGCTGAACCAAGCAAATGCTATGCACACCTTTATTACACTGTATACACACTGTAAGAGACCTTTTTCTCTTTTTGCCATGTTTTCCACTACAAACAACTCAATTTTTTTCTTTATTCCCTGGAAGTTGCTGCAGTCCACCCTTCGGTCCCCTTGTACGAGGAGATCACTCTTTGTCTTCCCAAGCCATTCCACCTCAAGAGACTATAATGTTTGCTGTATATCGAAGCCTTGTCATTGTTTTTACGGGGATTATTTTCTTTATATATTATATAGGAATTGAGAACCATGCGAGCAATTACAGAGAAAACAAATTTCTTCCAAAACTTTATGGTATATCTTTCATATAGGTATGAATACACCATCATATCAGATGTGTCAATTCCTCCCGTATAACTGTTATATAAAAGAATTTCCTCACTTCTAACATATTTATTTTCCCCTATGCTAAACTTTTCTTTCAATTCTTTGGGAATGTTCTTTCAATTCCTTCTCAATGTCCCTGTCAAATAAGTTTGATTTTTATATAATTGATGTGCCAGGTCAACACTTGAAAAGAAGTTGTCCACAACAACATGGTACCCTTTCATAAAACAATTACCTATTGTCAAACGCTTTTTCACAATCACAAAACTTAGTCCATGTTCCTGCAATTCTTTCTTATCTTCTCTATTCTTTGCACCATGATAACAGTAGAAGGCCAGACAGTAGTTCACTACCGAATCACATAGCATCCAGAATTTTATGCCCCATTTGTGGTGATGTTTATTTGGTAGATATTGAAGTAACTGAATGGCTTTTGTACCAACTAAAGTTTCAACTATGCTAAGGTGTTCATGCGGTGTATAATAATGGCGAAATAGGTCATTAGCATGGTCAACAGTGGGCTGAAATTTAGCGAAAGGGTCATACTTTTCATTCCCAGGTGGAAAAAGTTTGGAATTGTCTGTGAGATAGAAAAACTTTAGAAGCAATTGTGAACAATCCGTAGACATCATTTTGCAGAAGCAAGGTATGGTGCGAGAATTGTTTGCCCAGTAAGAAAAGACGGTATGTCTTTTTGTTATACCCATTTCTAGTAAAATTGCAATGAATGCTTTCCTTTCAGTTACTGTCACCTTCCGCCACTGCCTTACTCTTGATTTTGGTGACAATGTACCATGGGCAGCAAGTAACTGCTCAGCATACCTGTTGGTTTCCTGTGTAAACAGATTCCATAGCATGGGGGTGAAAAACAAATTGAAGTATGCTCTGGGTTCAGCTGTCGACGATGGCGCATGCTTAGGACCTGGTATTTCTGTATAAGTGAAGGCATTAGTATTCCAAGTGTCACGGCCTTCATGTATCATGTTGAACTCCGGTTGTGGAATTGCATCAGTCACTTCACTGGTTGTATCATATTCATCACTTTCCTCTATACCTAACTCTCAGGCTTTTTCTCTGCATCACAATGTCAGAGTTGTCAGAATCGGAATTTTCTTCATCATTCAAATGCTCGCTTTCGTCATCTTCCTCTGAGTGATCATCATCGTCACTTAGCGATAACAGGTAATTTACCAATTCTTCATCTTCTTTTTCTTTAGAAGTTGCCATATCAGGTACCCAAAACAAACACAAAAATGAAACGCACGTTATTGCTTGAAATCTCTTTTGGCTCAACCACACACTCGCAAGGGAAAAACCTCACTAAACTTCCTTGGCCATAAGAGAAGAGAGTTTCTTTCCTTATATTCAATCGACGATGTATTCACTATCTCACTTTTTGTTTCTGGCTTTACTAACTCCTTCGCTAAATCAATTAGAAATTTTCTACCTTCTCCCTTTCCTGTTTTCTCGTTTAGCCTCTTTGAATTCAAAACAAATGCATTTATTGCTGCAAAATCAATAATATCAAAAACAGCGCAAGAGGCCATCTTCTTGTTCTATGCTTTGCTGAGTAGTGTCTTGCCATTAGGTCAACAGTGTCAACGCTGGATTTTGTTTGGTTGTAAAATAGAATTAATTCTGGTTTTTTATGTCCATCACTACTGACATCAAATGATCCGTGTTGAGTTCACAGAAGAATAACTGCCTTTCTTGGCTTTGGGACATAGGAAATCATCAAAGTATTGTTGGCATACGCAAATATACTTGAATGCTCCTCTCGATTCCTGGCATGTAACATCACCCTTGGAATTTCCACGTGATTTGATCTGAGAGTACCTACGTGTTAATATTTTTAGTAGTTCCTGACCCAATTCATAGCTTGTGAAGAACGTATCAGTAGTTATATTTTTTCCACTGCCTTGCAAATTACTAACCAAATCTAGCACTACACGTTTACCTTGATTTACTTCCCTCGTACTTTCAATTTTCCTCGTGTATATTAGTGCATTTACAATATACAGAGTTTCACAGTCAATAGCTGCCCATATTTTTATCCAATATTTCCCTAGTATTGATGGCATATTTACTTTGAATCTACATCTACCTCTAAATGTGCACAAATGCTCATCTACTGTAATGTTTGAGGATGGTTTGTACGATGTCATATAGGCCTCCGTAAACATTTCAAACGCAGTACTTATTCCCTCTGCTTTATTTTTTGATACATCTTGCCTTTCAGCATGAGTTTCCTTATTATCTAACTGAAGACACCTCAGAATATCTTGAAACTGGTGACATAACCTCTAAATACCGGTAAGCCTTAGTCTGCAGACCAAAATTCAGGCAGTGCCTTTCCCCGCCCTTTCTGAACACCAGTCGTAATCAAAAGACCAAGGAAAGAATTTTGCTCCAAGATGTCCAGATCCACCGATTTAGATAACTGAAAGTAAAATATTTATATATTTGTAAATAAAATTGTAGATATCAGTTGTAAAATATAAATGACATGAAGAAAAATGTGAAAAACACTTACTTTCAAGGTGTGCGCGTTTTCATTCCTGTGCGTACAGATGTGTTGCAGAATGTCCATCGGGATGAATCTCTTGAAGCAGTTGGCCTTTGAAGCCAACTCGTTTTTTTCATGCACTGGTATTCCAACCATTTCCCTCAACAAGTTCTTTGGCGGGCACTTTTAAGCAATAGGTGGAGCTGTACTGAATTTCAGATTTCCACTCTTGCTGGTGTAAAGTCCCTCATCTTCCTTGTCCACAAACTCTTAGGAATTTTCTTCTTCCACTATCACATCTGAAACATCCTCTTCTATGTCTATCCGATCCTCTCCATCATTACTCACTTCACTTCTGTATCTAGTATGTCTACATCACTGTCCTCAAAAATATCGTATAAAACCTAGTTTGCACTATATCTTCTGCTCAAGCGAATGAGCTCCATTTTTCCTTGAACTATTTGAAGATATAATTTTTTGCTGCCCCCACAAACTACTTGCTATGCGGACTATTCAACTACAACGTAAATAAGTCTTCATCCTTGAAACATGAACTTCGAATAATAGTGCTGCAAAAAAATCCGATGATAGCATACAATGCCAGGATGCGAGAGTTGTGTGATAGGCAGTGGAGACAAGTTTGAAAATGAGGGGGAAGGGAAAAAATTGCAAGAAAAGGTGGGAGTGAATAAACCCAGTCAAGTTCCATTGGGGAGGTAGTGAGTAATACACTCTGAGAAATTCGTGTTGAATGAATTCTCGACCCTGTGAAGACTCGTGAATCCTTATTACTGTGAGAAAACACCCCCTGTGCCACACACCTTTATGGTGGCTTGCAGGGTATTATGTAGATGTAGATGAAATAGTAACTGGTCCCCATCAAACTGAGCAACTCCTTGCCCTAATTAATTTTTGCTGAGAGTTTTCACGTGAGATTTCATTACCCATATGAAATTACACCAAAATACATTATACATTAATACATTCCACTATAGCATTAGGGAATTAACTAAAATTTCAATCAATATATATACACTGTAATTTAATGCATACATCAAATGCACCAAGTATGAAATGAAACTAGTTTGACCACCTTTCAACACCTTATATCTCTAATAAATATTTAGATACATGCTAAAAAGTTTAATGCCTGAGAGTCTCCACCTGGGGTCAAATTTGACCCCACATGGAAAAAATAATCCCATACCTACATGAAATAGTGAAAAGAGTAATATCGACATGATATGAATGGAAAGAAAAAATGTGGGAAGGCATGTATGTAACATGGTAAGATTCACTCAATTAAGTCAAAGATTACAAGCATTTTATAAAGCTTGGGGTCAAAAAAGTCCCCGGGTGGAGTCAAAGGGTTAAAAAGTAAATTTCCAATGGTTAAACTGTTCAAGGGATGAGCATGAACTTTGTGCTTGAATGTCCTGGAAGGATGCAGTAACTCTTTGGCTGTAATGTGTTCATAAACTGTTCTTCACAACCTCACTCTCGGTTGATGTTGGAAGTAGAAGTAAAAATAGTCTTCAAATTCTTGTGAGCTGCTTGCAGAACATTAGAACATTATCTTTCATTTCCATCAGAGGATTCTAAATATCTTATTGTCATATGTGAGTTATTTTTTTACTTGGAAACTCCTTTTTATTATAAATAAAATAATTAATATTCGATATGTGATATACTGACAGTAAGAATTAGACCTTCTTATTTTAAATACATTCTTTTTCCTCTTAATTCAAAATGGTGGTATGTTGGCCATGTTTTATTATGTGTAGCTAATATGCCGGTTCATAAATCAAGAATGCATTAAGTCAGTGACATTAACAAGTCCCTCTTGCAAGTCAATGCAGAGAATCCCCATGGTAGTTGTAAGAATAAAGAGCAAATCAATTGTGAAAATAGTGGATAGAGAAAAATATTGTTGCATTGGCAATAGTCAATATATGTGTTGTACTTCGGCCAATTTATCAATTTGTTCATATTTTAACACTTTAAACTAGAGATGAGTCAATACCAGAATTTATCTATTCTCCATACCGATTCTGATTCCTGAAAAATCAATTCTTGATAACGATATCATTGACCTGTACATGGATACATTGGATATAATGTATACCTATTTTTGCCTTGTTTTCTTAAACATTTTTTATAAATGTTCCATGAAATCTAAAAGTACATATATATTTCAAGCTGGTAAAATAGTGATTTTGCAATGTCTTAATAATAATAAACTTTAAAATGATTATTGTTAGTTTTATACTCATAAGGAGAGGTTGTGTAACTTGGATCATGAAATGAGATGAGCCTTTTTTTATGCTATTAGAAGCATAATAAAGAAATATGTGTATTGTCTTTTTCCCCCTTATTCGCAAGAAAAAAGGTTGAATTACATGCAGGGAGCCTGCATTCTCTGAACTTAGGTAAGCTGACGATAGCAGAGTGGGGTAGTGTACTGTCGATAATGAAGTTCGTTCTTATGCTGTTTAAAATTTTCCTTTCAGCCATAGGATCAAACATTTTATTATCCTTAATTTCCAACCCTTGTAGATATGTGGATACAGACTTTTTTGTACTTTTATCGCTTAAACTAGATTTACAAATGCATCACATAGAAAGACATTGTAAAGTTTTACTTTACTTCTTCTTAGAGTAATTTTGCTCTACTCATTACAGGTAGGATGAATAAAGTTTTTATTACAAGTTAAAGTATTGTTTCCACAGTTTTAATTCTGTTATAAAATATTTTTCCAATCACTTTTACTAATGCCAAATTTAATTATTTTTGTTTAATTTGTTGACTTATACATTGACAAAATTTCTGATAATCTTTTTTTAACTGCCTGCTTGCCTTACCCTACAAATACAGCATGGACTGTATTCCTAGGCAGTATTAAGGAACGAACTTGCAACTGGCGGTGCATTAGCTCTCATTTTAAAAAACTCATCAGTTCATGCGAGTCTGGCGAATGTAGGCTACCCACGTGACATTCTGCTTTTTTTCCCGCACTTACTGGCCTGTGGAGAAAAAAGCCAATACCTGTATTTCTTTATTTCACTCTTGTAGTATGGAAAAAATTTTCAACTCACTTTGTGACCCGAGTTACAAATCCTCTCCTTCTCAGTATTCCGTTCGTGAGGTGCATCATTCACTTGGCCGCGAAAATTAAAAATCTCCGTTCCAAATACGACTTTGTAGCCTTCGGATCCTATTTCAGTAGCAAATGAAATGAAAGACCCATGGGTCTTTGGATCCAACCCTACCATCCCTAATTTCTTAGTGATACGTTCGTAAATATAATTTAAACAATAAAAGTATAAAAAAGTGAGTATTTAGATGTAAGGGTATTTTGAATGATAAAATTTTTAATGCAACGACTGATAGAAAATATGAAACTGAGATGGGGATCGAACTTCCTTTAGGGCACTAGCTCTTGATTTCCGCCTGACACTGGTGAATGTAGGCTGCCCACGTGGCATTCTACGTATTTTTTTCTCGCAATACCGGGGTAATGGGGAAAAAATATATCTTTATTTTGCTTCTAGTTGCACGGAAAATTTTTCATCTAATTTCGTAACCATATTAACACAACCTCTCCTTGTCAATATCTAATGCACCAATATTCCATTCACGTAAGCAGTGAAAATTTAAAATATATGATCCGACCATCCCTAGTATTGACGGTATCGGTATCGACTTTAGGTGATCGATTCTCGGTACCGATACCAACCCACAAGAATTGGTGGTATCGAGAATCGACACATCCCTACTTTGAACCAATTCAGCCTTTTCTGGGCAACATCTGATATCATCCTAGATATGGGTTGGGTTGCACTTCCCATCATATCGCATTTTAGACTTTGACTGGGTCTTCAGCACGTTTTTTGTAAGTCGTATCAAGCATGTCTCTAAAAAGTTACATATTTTGTACATGTGATGGGTGCTTAAACTTTTTTAAATTTACCTGTTATAATTGATTGCCTTTCCTTTTTGGTGTGGAGATATGTGAGAATAACAAATACTTAATGCTGCATGAATGAAAATGTCTCTGTAATTGTACATTAAATGCTAACTTTTAATTTTTTATTGTCCATGTGGAGATGGAAGACATAGTCATTCCAATGTTGAGAGGTAACATGGAGGATATTGAGGAAGAAGGATCAGCTATGGAAGTGGATACATCTGTGGAAACAGGAAGTACCAGTACACAACAGATTTATGAAAGAGAAAATAGGTTTGTGAACAGTGTCAATAGCTTTATATAAATGAATTTAATAGCTAATAATGTAGAAGTATATGTGACTTAGAAACATCTATTTAATGTATGGTAAATAATTGAATTTTCTTAGTATATTGATCAGTTAATGGCACTGATGTCTGCCTATAACCGTCAAATTTGGTCTCTCTAATAAAGTGCTAAGATTTTCAAATTGTATGGGCTAGTCTGGACAGAGTCTTAAAATGGGCTCCCATAACTCTGGTGTAAGCCAAAAGTGAAGCTACGTTGAAGAATTGACTTTTCACATTTCTCTTTAGTGTGATATCACCTGCTTGCTCAGGCCTATGAATCTGAAGGCTTTAAAAAGTTACCATATGGAATGGGTGTAAAATATTAGATTGTGTAGAAGCAGCTACCTTCAGTGTTAATATTTGTTCACAGTGATCTTGCCTTTATATATGCTGATAGCAAAGCCAAAATTGGCCTTTCTTTTCCTTATATTTAGGAATTAAATCATTTCCTACCCCTAAATGATTGTGTGAAATAATGAATTACTGATAAGAATTAAAATTCATGACCTCAGCCTCATGCCCTTGTGCTTGATCACAGGGTAAATGTAGATTAGGATTAATCCATTCAAGAACATTATATAGTGTTCTTGAATCCATTCTTCTTTTTGAATTGGAAAGGGCTCAAGACCCATGTATGTTTTGTACCTCAAAATTCCTTTCATCTGCCCATACTTTGGAGCTGATGTTTAACTTCTAACCAGTGAAACTAAAATTGAGTTATTTGTAAAGGTGTACTCTGAAACTTGCCATGGTGTATTGTATTTTTACTCGTTCAACCCGACGGACGCGAATGCGCACCCGAGGTGCGTTGCCAAGACACCGAAGGATGCGCATTCGCGTCTGTTAATGACCTCTATGATGACCTCACGGAAGACCTCTCTGAAGACTTCCTTGAAGAACGCGAACTCATGTCTTTAATAAATTATCGAGTTTTGTTATAAAAAAATTTTTTTGAACTAATTTTATAATTACATTTAATAGACTGGCCAAATTAATGTGGAGGAAAAACCTTTCCGTTTTTCACGATTGCACACTAGAAATATTCCAGGTTGAATGTGTTAAATGATAGTAAGTAATTTTTTGGTTGCCATTTTGAGATAAATATTTAATCTTACTTTTTACATTTCTGTGTGTATAGTCTGGTAAATTCAAAGGCTGGCTTATCCCAATTGCACTTAGTAGAGAGTAGAGAAGTTCATTTCAACTAATTTCGTCGTAGTGAAGCATAGCTTAAAATACCCTTCCTTACCCATCCTTGATGAAAGTTAATGGAAAAATTATGGTGTTACTTTAACAGTTTGCTATTATTCCAGGATTCAGATTGACTACACTCTACTGTCCGAGAATTTGAAAGATCTAGATGAGCCAGAGGATGTGAAGAAACATGGAGACCGTCTTGCTCGACAAATAAATGAATTGCAGGAGACAATCAAGAAAATCCAGGCACCAAATATGAGAGTAAGTAAAAAAATACTTAACTGCTTTAGTTCGATCGTGAAGATATCCATGGCATCTGTTGCCATTTAATAACTTAATTGCTGTATTTCATAATGGGCATACTCTTTAGTGTCACCTTTACTTCTTACAGTGTGCATATCATTTTGATAAAACCTTGAAATTATAGTGTTATTAACTATTGTTCTGAAAACTTATTGCTTGTTGGATTATCAATTGTTTATTTGTTGACATAGGCTATGCAAAAGCTGGATCTTGCCCGTGAAAAGCTGCAGGAAACTAATGAAGAATTTGACAATGCACGAAAGAGAACCAAACGTGCTAAGCAAGCATTTGAAAGGGTGAAGAAAGAACGCCATGATCGCTTCATGAAATGCTTTGAGCATGTAGCAAATGAAATTGATGGAATTTACAAGGTACTAATAACCAGTTTTGTCTAATGCCATTTAATTTCAACTCCTTATTTTATTTTCAAAATTCTCATTTTTTAAATATTACATTGGTTTATTTCTATTTTTGAGAGTATATAGCCCTCTATTTTTTTCCATAAGATGTTTTATTAAAACATTTATGAAACTTCCAGAGCTGAAGAAGGAGATTTTTTTTAAATATTTGTCTGTATAGGTATTCCTCCTTATGTTTATGTTACATTTTTCTATTGCCTGTTATATAATTTGGCTCTCTTCTCAACCTTTTTGAGTGGTGCAGAACTGTGAAATTTTTTTATATGTATCTTTAAGTATATTTAAATTTAAGGAAGCCTGTCATTGGAAATAAGGGATTTCTAATGAATTTTCAACCCAGGGTTCAAGGTATTGCTGAGATGTCAGTGTAGTAATTCATGCATGCTGGTGGTCCATGCTCAGATTATTATTAAAAGTTATTACCTCGTTCAAGTATTGTCTCCAAGTTATAAAATAATGATTTATATACTATTACAAAAGAATACTGAAGTGCCAAGGATAACATCACAAGTAAATTAAGAAAACTCATTTGTAAGCTGAATGAATATGAATGAATAAATGATATAAAATGAAATTTAGCTCCCCAGTTAAATTGTAATTAGTATTTTTCTGGCAGAAAGAATTAGGGTAAAATGTGTGGTAAGTGGCTGATAAATTTTCGTGATCATTTGTGCACCCCATATTCCCTGTCGGTATCTTATTACTCATATATGCTTCACACACTCATTGCTGGTGGTAAGGATGCAAAACTTAGCCACATGATTGTTGTTTTTTGTATTTTTCCATTTGTTTATCTATGTGCAAGAAATTATAAAATAATAAATTGTTTTATTGCTAATATTTTTCATGCAACAATAAATTATATTTATGCCTAAATTTCTAGGCATCTGGGTGGCACAACTGTGTGATGTAGACTAACCTGCAATGCATGGTGATCGATGTAACTGAAAAATATGTATTTATGTGTGCAATTTTATTTTTACTGCCAAGAAAAGATACTACTTATTTATTTAGAAAACTATTGATTATAAATTAATTTTTCAGACATTTGTTATTTTTATGTTCTTTGTTATAGGTTTAGGATAGGTAAAACTTTTTAAATGTATGAACTTTTCAAAAAACAATATTTTGCTTCCTATACATTCTATGACTGTTAACCTCTGAATTGTGAAATCATAACCATGTAGCAATGCCTCCCATGAGGTAGTTGTACTAAACAGCCGTACAGCCTCAATGTACACATCGTTCTCTGTACTTCTACCAGTTCTGGGAAGAACACATTTAATTCCATGAAAATAGAGAAAAAATTATATGGCATCAATTTAAGGTAGGGATTGCCAGTGAAAGATTCTGGAAAGGGATATAACTTCTGCCTTCCGCTGAAGTGAGTGAGTGGCTTGGTTGGGGTCGGAGAAACAATGCAATGTGGTCTAAGAGGGATTGGCAGAATTCAAGGGCAAAGGAGAATGGATCTTAGAGATCCCTAATTTCCTCCTATATATTTCTCTATATACTTGACAAATATTTGTGTTGATGGTACTGCCTTTGATCAGTATGTTAGAGACTGGTTTAATGGCTACATGAAATAATGTTGTATATTTGAGTGGGAATTTATAAATATGTATTAGAAATCATTTGGTTCAAAAGAGATGAAAACTAATTGCGTTGTTTACAAACATAACGTTCATTTGAAAAAAATATTCAGTGATAGGCACCTACCTTATAGTCACTAAAAAATACTCATCAGTAGATGAAATGTAATTAATTTGGTTAATTTACAGTTTGGTTAATTTACAGTTAACTTGGTTAATAGAAGGCATTTGTTAGCATATTTCTAGAAAAACTGCCCCAATCAAGATTCACTTTTTGGCTGCTTACAGCAAACTACTATGCAAATGATTTTGTTCAGTAATCAGCATTAAGGGCCATTCTTATATTATGTAATGCTGACTTTACACCTTTTTTTTGACCCCAGCCCTTTTAATGCTTTGTAATATCCTCTAAGACCTCCCTAAATACTAAGCCATTTAGCTCTTTCTGTGTCATGGGTGATAGAAGTCATTTTTTATAAATTCCTAATATATTTCTTTATACCATTATTATTCACTACTTATAATTTATATCATCATTATTATTAGTAAAAAATGAATTTTATGATGTATCTTTCTCCTAACATAAGCTAGAGAAAGCTGGCATCTCCCTGTCAACAGTACATTGTAACAGATGCCTTTGACCTCTCAGCCCCTCTCTGCTTTAGGTTACGTGATTTATGGACGGCTCCGTATATCTGAAGTGTTCCATGCACCTATGTATTAAAATCAAATTATCATTCAGACATTATTACAGATGCACGTTGCAAGAATATGAAATTATCTCTGTAATAGTTTGCAAATAAAATGGCAAAATGTCTAAAAACAAATTGCGTAGCAGAGGAAGAAGCCAAAAAGTAAGATAAGATCTTGGCGTTCAGTGGGAAAGCACTGTAGTAGGAGTTCAGTTTAATAAAGTAATCGAGCTGATGCATTAAAACAAGTCTATCCCCCACTCTCATCACCACATCAGCTCAGCACGCTGGAAACATATTAGACAGTTGTGACCCTGATCAGGATACAATGTATGAATGCGCGAATATTCAAGTCTTCAAGAATGACGTGGCTACAGTCAATGGCTTCCATTCATAGTAGGTGGTCATCAACATGGTTGAGCAGATGAAAATATTGGGGCTACTAATATGATACGATACCTGCATCTTGTGAGCAAACGCAGCGAGAATGAATGGTTACATTTTCATGAAATATTGTGATAACCATCCATTTAAAAGTAATAATGGTTTGAATCCATAGATACACGTATATTAAACCACTCTAAAACAAAATTTTGAGGCAAAACCGTACTTAAACAACCTTGGAAGTGCATCATCTCCTCGACAACCATTACAGAAAGGTTATGAAACAAGGATACAGCTAACTAAGAATGGCTGACACTCTCAAGCTGCGCGAGCATTTCTAAGGCTCGTGAGTAAAGGGAGAATACACTATGGAAAATGATGAAGCAAATATTTGGCCACAAATATTACAATGTCCCATGCCTTGAATTCAAGACATCCGCATTGCATGTGTCAAAATATCAAGTGGCATCTGATGTAGATTGAAATTGTATCTACTACATAATGCCTTTGTTTTGTAGAGTTGGGTTTAACTTATAACGAAACTTTCAGTTTCTAATACTTTTTATTACCATTCCTTTCATGTTCTTAGTCATTGGCCAAAAATCAATCTGCTCAAGCATTCCTTGGTCCAGAAAACCCCGAAGAACCTTACTTGGATGGAATCAATTACAACTGTGTGGCACCAGGAAAGCGCTTTCAACCTATGTCAAATCTCTCTGGAGGAGAGAAGACTGTGGCTGCCTTGGCATTATTGTTTGCTATTCACAGGTATCAATCGTTTTTTTAAATATATATTTTGATAAGTACATGAATTCTCAAATTATAAACTTTGTGTCTTAAAATGGGAGATGGTTGGCAGAAAAAAACTGTGACTCTTGCTTGGTGACCTTCATTGTTATGGAAATCCATGAAATTGGATGATTGTATGAAAATATACAGCCCAAACAGAATTCTACCATCACCGGATTACACCTTCCCTGATTACATCTGCCAAATAATTATAATCTTCATAGCCTAGTATAGCATGCAATATTTTATTTACTCTGAATTACCACCACTATTTCCCATTAATTGTATCATTAGAAGATAGTGAAAGTTTTTTGTCATTATTTTCCGCTGATGTACATACTCTATTCAACATTCTGTTTGTCTCATGTACTTAGCTTTGGGATTGGATCTTTATTACATTGCAGCTACCAGCCCTCACCATTTTTTGTCCTGGATGAGATCGATGCTGCATTAGACAACACAAATATTGGTAAAGTGGCTCGCTATATTCGGGACAAAACAGCTTCACTGCAGACCATTGTAATATCACTTAAAGAGGAATTCTATAGCCATGCTGATGCAGTAATTGGAATTTGCCCAGATGTAAGTCAAAGAAATGAATTTGAGTGTATTAATTTATTTACATAATTTTTCTGTTACTGTTTCGGCATTCCAATTTTATTCAGACCATTTTTATTTACCCATTGTTGATCTATACTGATCAGTTAAGTAAAAATAACCATTCTGCATATTGTGTTCAATGACACAATATGAAATATTGGATGTGTGCTTGTTTTCTACTTTTTTGTTTAGAACATTGATGACACATGCGCTAGAAGTTTGCAATTTGCAGTAAAATTGCAAAGGAAAAAGTAGGCTTTCCTTGGACATATAAAACTCACCCTAGTTTTGACTTGGAATTAAGAAAAATAAAAAGCCTTCAGTTACTGCTGATCTTTTTGTGGAAAAATTGACGAGCAATATTTGAAAATGATATATGCCATATTAAGAAAAAATTCAGCTGAAAGTGGGAAATTCAGCTGGGATAAGGTTTACGAGCCCATGTCACGTAATTCATTACCAAAAATTTTAGGGCTGAATCTGATAGTGACAACTTGACAATATCTGATGCAGAGTGATTTTTGATGAACTGCTTAGGGAAAACTGCATCTAAATTGCTGGAATATGTAGTAATGAGTAATTTAATTGTAATGGAGTTTAATTTACTCTTGTTTAATGCTTTAATTTTTGTTATTAATGCTTTTTTTATAATACCATAAATACAGAGATCGATAAATATTATATTGGATTAAATATTTTCTTATGTAAGGAAATGCAGTTGGCCATCACAATGTAGTGACTATGTTGCTCGACAATGTATGAAGTCCAGGCCCAATGCAGCCACCGTCTTGCTTGACGCTGAAGTGTTGATAGTGTATTGCTTACAGTTTCATCCTGCCTTGATTAGCTGTTCATCTGTGCATCTTCTCTTTTTATCATTTGTAAACCGCTTGCTCTCTTAACCTGCAATTTTATCACACATTAACAATTTGATTGAAGCCCCTAAATACTCACCGTTCTGCTGTCAGCAGAGTTTTGCTCAAATGTTGTGTGAATTTCTTAAAACCTGCCATTTATGTGTGATGTTTTCATAGTAAAACAGCTCTCAGAATCAAAAGACAGGAGATTATAGTCTGTGCATTATATCTTGGCAGTGGCATCACGCCACTGAGTGGCCAGGTTTTTTTTTGGATGCTCTCTTTTCGTTTTCTCTCACACACATTGGTGATCAATTGACTGGCGTTTTCCGGTGTATAATCAGTTTTTCATTGATTAAATATTCCACCTGCATATTTTTTGGAAGTGAAGTTATTTTCCGTTAGTTTCCCATGAATTCTTTGTCAGGAATTAAAGGAGTCCTCAATCTCCTATTTATTAAAGCATTTTTGCCATGAGTTGTGCAAGTGACCACTCATGAGACATTGGAGTGAATCTACCTAACTAAAAAGTTCAATTATAGGGAATCAAGTGAAAAGGTATCATGTAATAAAGTTATTATGTTTGAGTGAGTTATACCAAGGTACATTGTAACCTTGTCAGTGTCTGTGATGGTGAAATTTGTACAAAAATTGCTAAATGTGAGCTCTGCTCTCGTGTGGTATGTACTTTCCTCTTCTCAAAGTTTTCTGTGGAGTTAAGCATTTACGAGCAATAATTCAAGTATTATAGTCATATTTATCTCATCCCCTGTCTAATTCAAGTGGTTAGTGATGTTAAAATTAGAATTTTCTATTTCTAAGCATAGAGCAGGGTCATGGGCTCATGATGCCCTGTTACATTTTGTCATTTTCTTCAGAAAAATATCTCAAAAATTATGAATAAGGTGTAATAAGGATTTATGATGTTGATTTTATGTAGGATGAATGGTAAGAAGTGGATTTGTTGGAATTTAGCTTGAGAATATTTAAAATTGTTTTGGTGATGCATGAATTCATGTTCAGCATGCTGACAGGCACATCTATGATATTAAAAGTGCTGCTGGTCTAGCTAAATTTACTATGATGGTAATGTGCACTGCATCATAGGTGAAAAAGCCTCATCTCTGGTGCCTTCTGTGAGAAATCTGCAGTTGGGGAGACAATTACTAATCACTGTGCCAATCAAATTCACATTATAGTTATGATGTGCATGGTTAGGTGATTTTGTGGAGGCATGGGCTTTATTTTTAAAAATTAAAGTGGTAGTCAATGTGATAAGTAATTTTTAAGCTTTATGATAAGAAATGAGAAGCTCCTTGTGGTTTATGCACATGATCAATAAAGTACATTGAGGGTGAACATAATATTCTGGGGAAGAACTGTATTGTTACTAAGTAGAAGCAATGACTATAGTCAGGCGTAGAATTTCTGAGCAAATTAATTTAAAATTTAGAATCAGCTTGGTGAGAAAGGTAGTCATAAAAAGATACAGTGACTAGAACTAAACTAGAATAAATAGAATAGATTAGAACTAGAGTAAACTAAAGAGAAGGATTTAAGTGAACCAAGATTTATTGTTATGTTTAAACACATTTATTTCACTATATGTGATAATTTTTAATGTCTTGGGTAAATTATCAGATTCAGAGGGATCAAAGTTTGAACCCAGTATTATGTGTTTTTTTTCAGTGTCAACTTCCTCAAGTCAGTTTTTCAATTCCAATTAACTTGTCATAGGGAGCCTCATAGGATAAGGCTTTATCTGCAAGTTCGTTTCCCCAATAAACTTTGTCGCTTCTTCATGTGCATAACCATTTTTAAATAGAGACAGCAGCTTTATTAAATATAGCCAGAGAGAATAATCAGAGAGAGGGCTGAGGTTGTGGTAATAAGAGTACGTAGTTGAGTACTGGTATGAATTCCTTCAAGATATGGAACAATTACATTAATGTCTACCATTGCCATTTAAATCTTGGTTTGTAAACCATTAACAATGCATTACACTTCCATGGAGTAGAATTCCCAGTCAAATATCTTAAAGTTCCCACAGGGTAATCCGCAATAGTGACAGTAAATTGTTCTGTGCCTTGTAAGTCGGTAAGAAGACCTGGCAATGTGCCAGCAATTTTTGGCTTCTCTCATTGCCAGAAAATCGATGTGTCGTCATCAATTTTGATGGTATCACTGCCAGTTTAGGCCGTGTAGACTATATCTCATAGTGTTGCATTTTAAATTGAAGTCATTTATGCCTGTGAAATATGGAAACAGGAAAGGTATGTTAGTCACTGATAGTATGATGATATAAAAATCAAGGAAACAAAATATGGATTCAGTAGAAAATGGTTTAAATTGAAGACAAATATGCAATTGATAGGTCAACTACCAATTCTGTGGGGACATTGTCATAGTCATCATTATCAGTCAACAATCTTAGGATTGGTTTGACACAGCCCTCCGCTCAATTCTTCTATCGGCCAACCTCTTCATATCAACGTAATTCCTCTCTTTCACATCCTTCACGACCTGTTCCATATATCTCATATAAGGCTTTATTAACCATTCTTCCCATTAACTTTTCCCCTGACAATTGTGGTCCCCTTCATCATGCCATCTTGTCCTAAGATATGGCTGATTAAATTGTCCCGTCTTCTTTTTAGAGTTTTCTTTTCTCCCACTCTTTGTAAGACATCTTCGTTTGTCACTTAGATCCATTCTACGATCCTTAGATCCACGTGGATCCATTTTATCTCTTCCATTCTTCGGTAGCACCTCATTCCCAATGCTTCCCACCCTTTTCTTCTCTGCTGCTGTCATCATTGTCATATTGTGAATGATTTATGAAGCTCTGAAATAAATAGCTCAAATCTTTCCAATTTCAAATAAAAGGAAGAATTAAAAATCCCTTAAATAATAAATGTTCACCATGAAATAGATTTATGCATGATGAGTGGAGGAAGTATATTGAGGAACCAATTGTTGGTGACTCCAGCTGGAAAAATGAAATGACGTTAGATTAATGGTATTTGCAAGGAAGTAAATAAGTTCTGGTTTCAAATTGAAAGTGTGATTATTCTAATGACTTTTGCCAAATTGTGAAATTATCAATGTATAAGATGAAAGAGAAAATGAGTGGGAAGTGATGCTTTATGAGGAAATGATTGTAGATGATTATGTTACCCATTTTGACCAATTTCTAGGATCAAAAATGAATGGATCACCTTTTGCTTTAATTAATAACTTTACATGTTAGGAGGTGATGTACAATGTAAATTATACCTTTTCCATTGTTACTTGAAAATTTTGGATGGTTTTTATGTAACTTTAATTTATAGGGGTCATTATGCATCACAATTTTTTTTCTCTTTTCAGGTGGGAGAATGTCTGATCAGCAAGGTATTGACCTTAGACTTGACAGAATATCAGAAGAATTCTCATAATTAATTATAAAAGCATTTTTAATATTTTATGTATTACCCTCAATTCTTTCTTTCATTTAATATTGTCTCACGTTTTAGTAACATGTACACATGTAATTTGTTATTGTTGTCACTTTTCTCACCCAGAGCTAAGAAGTCCTGATTTATAAATAAAATGATGTATCTGGAAGTTATTATAATTTGAAGCGATGGAATTAGAGGTGTTCCAGTTTAGTACTATCATAAATTTGTTATTAAATTATTTCACTGTCAGTTTTTATGACACATGACTTAATATTTGTAATATTAATAATACTTAAGATTTGTATGTCCATGTTACTTAATGATCCTGAATAATGATACTTTATATGAAATAAAAGGTGACTTCAGATGTTTTCAGTTCTTTGCATATATAATAGCTGTATCTGTATTTTGCTCTAGTTTAACCTTAATTTTTTATTTTAATAATGGATTGATTCAATAATCATAGTAATATTCAATGACCTTTATAATTAAAATGACAACTAGGTTCTTAATGGAACACCAGTCATTTCTGGCTTGCATAGCCTCTCTTTCTAGATCCTCTTGTCTACCACTACTAACCAGAGTTAAACTCAATGGTTGGTAAGGATAGATCACCTATTACTTACTTCAATAGCTTGTAATATTCATGCACATAGGTTTATGGGGCTCTTCCTTTCTCCTTATCACCTGTGTTTCCCCAGAAAGATTTGGTACCAAGAGATGCTCTCAGCTTGGCTTAGCTGAGCATGTCCAAGAGCCATGGACTAGCTAACAGTGCTACCACACTGTCAACTAGCCAGTGTATTAATTACATTTGACATCTGCAGTGCCTATGCAAGGTAGAGATGCTTGCACAAGGAAGGCCCAGTCCCTTTAGGACCAACTCTATGGTGTCCATTGTTATGCTGAATGAATATAAAAAAGTCATGGGTTTGAAACTCACAGGACTTCTGCTGTGGTTGGAGTGAGAAGGATAATTTGTAGAAAATCACCACAGAAGGAAAAGTGTGAAACCACTATCATAGAGTATGTATAACATAGAGGGCTCACCACACAGGGCAAAACTGATATCCATTTTTGATGTAGTAGTGGAAGGTTTCCATAGATGACAAGGGAAGAATTTTTTGCTTTATGTCACAAACCATATATAATAAAAATACTCAATTGAAAAAAGCTCAGCGGAGCACGTATATGTTGTCTCTCGGCCGAAGAGGGTGCTTGACGTGCCGAAACGGTAGCAATTGTGTGTCCTTTATTTATTTTGTACATGTGTTTTTGAATTTGTGTTTTATCCTCACTCGGTGAGAACTGATATATGTCTTGTAGTCTGCTCCTTGCAGTGGTGGATTGTATATTTTAATGAAACAACAAGGGATCCCTCCTGTGACAAGATATGTTTGCTTTAATAGTGAGAGAAATGTTAACTTATCCATGTGACTGTTGACGTTAGGTAAAGGCATATCGCACCATTAAATAAAAATAACAAAACTACAGAAGTACCATATGTTATGAGCCGCTTAAGTCGAGTAGAAAAACAAAAGCAATGGAAGTGGTATATATCATTTGTGATGTAACATGAAAAATTCTTATCATGCAATCTATGGAAACCTTCCAGTACTACGTCAAAAACGTATATGTAACAGTTTTGCCATATGTGGTGAGTCCTCTATATTTTACTTAGTCTATGTCGCTATTGAAAACAATTTGGTGTTTCTTGGTTCACTTCTGGAAAAAATCTTGTAGTGAAATTAGTGTAAGCATTATTAACTGAAATTACTTTAGTTTATGCAAATGATTTTCTTTTGCAACACTTAACTAAATATGGTATAAAAGCCACTGCAATGTCCGTCATCTAAGAATTAAACATTTCTTTGAAATGCCATAGATGAAATTTTTTTCCCAAGGAATGCAACCCAATTAGTAGAATGGTGCTCATTTTCCTGTAGCTGATGTGCAAAATGTGATGTAAAAATTAATTCTGGTGTCATTTCAGTACATGTAAAGGAATGTCTTGAAATACAACATGGCTTCATAGAAGAGAAGTCCATTGCAAAAAAGGATTAGACTTTTTCCCAGCAAATGATATGAGTAAATTCTTCTTGGGATTCCCACCAGGCTGGTGCCGTTGTTTCAGTGGTTGAATCTGCCATCGTCTTCAAGGGCTGATGAATGTTGGCACCTAAAATTTCAACCCGGTGGGAATCCTGAGAAGAATTTGCTCATCCTTAGCAATGAGATTGTATGCTAAACGGCATGCATTGTGAAGTTCAACACTTAAAGCTGAGCTCTTGAGCAATTTATATTGATGGATAAGAGGGAAAGAATCTTGATATATTTAGGCTGCAGCACTGGCTACCATGATGGGATATCATTGGATGTTCCCTAACCTACTTGAATATGCTTCACAAAAGATAGGCAGTGGAATGAAAAACTGAAGTACTGTATGATATTTGAGATGATTCCTTTTGTATTTGAGATGATTTCTTCATCATGTCTTGAATTTAATGGCTTAACATTAAAGATCAGGAGTGAAAGTTGAATGGCATTCATTTTGATGTCTTTCTGATCGTTAAGTATTAATTAAGAAAAAATTAATAGCCTCGTCTACAAAAGAATTACCCAACCAAAATGCATCTCAAAAAAAGTTTGACTTTGTAGAACACATTTATGAATGAGGATTCCAGTGTTAGACTGAATGTTTGAGGTTTTGCTAGGCTCTATAATTCTACTTTAGGCTGTAATTTTTCGAAGGAAGATTACAATGTGTTGCTCACATCAGTTGGTTGGCAAGTTGTGTGTGTTTACATATTGATTTGTAATCAATATGTAAACACAAGAAGGTTATGTTATTCTGAACACCGATTATGTTCCTAAGGGTCATTTCCAATGTAGCTCTCAAAGAATAAGTACTAAGTGAAACCTAGGTAATAAGATGAAATTGATTTTGAAATAAATTATTCCGGAAGTTTGGCAAGATTATTAATATTATAGATTAGCAGTCCTTGCAAGGTTATTTCATCAAAAAATTCCTGAATTCATTGAGTGTACGTCTGAAAGCTTTTGGCCGGAAACTTTTAACTTCGGCCTCCACCGCTTAGGGGGCACACCGAAAATTAAGGAAGACGTGATGTAATAATGGACTTCATCATGCTCTCTAATTGGCTGCTCCGCCGCAATTTTCGCCCACAATCGTAAAACATACGGCCATAGGGGATTACGCCTTCAAGAAGAGTTAAGGCCCCTCCTCGTGTCTGGTGCTGTGAATTCCTTGATGCACGGCTTTCGAAACAAGTCAGGACTGCGGAAAGCAAACCCATGAGTCAACCGAGACAGAATCGTGGATTTGGGTGGTTTTGAGGAGGTGTCGCAATTATTACTTTCTGCCAGAGATCGATAGAGCTGGACGACTGTTGGTCGTCCGTTATCTCGCGTGGAGCGCACGGCGGCCTCGCCGGTCCTGGTTGCGATGGCAAGCGACGTCGGCCTCTCGCGCGGCATTCTGGAAGTATGCGCGCCTAGTGTGGGGAATTAAGAGGATGGGAAAAAGAAGCCGTGAGCACAAACAAGGAAGGCCATTGTTCGGGAGGAGATGGAGGAGGGGATATGCTGCGATAACCCCCTTCTCCTGTGGTCTCATGCTGCTGCGCCAATACTCTTTTATTTCTTCAACCAAGGCCCTTCTCGCGCCCACACTTTCGGACCCGCGAGCTCGGCACTTCACAAGGCTTCGGAAATGAGAGAGATCATTAGATTCGTACTCTCCCGTCCGAGAGGACTGGAGGTACCATGTTGCTTCGCCTCTTGTGAACTTCACTTACTTACCGCGAAAGCGCTGAACTTCGTCTGTTTTTTTAACTTTCTCATACCCTGATATTCCATTTATTGAAGTGACCAAAATTTCGAAAGTTGCGCAAAACACGCGCATGATTGCCGTTAAAAACGTTTATAATGCATCCTACTGAGAAGAATTCAGTAGGTTCACCGCTCATGAATAATTAGGCTTATGAATACCGGTAAGAGAAGTCGAAATTTTCATTCGTGACTAAGTGTTCCTAATTACCTATATACTTCCCTTATTTGACTTCATAAGTTCTCGTGCCCTGACTTCAAACGGTATCTATTATGAAAGACGAGACTACCCGGCATGGAAATTTGGGGTGTGACAGTTAAAGATTATTCGTAGCGTCCTGGCAAAGTGTTACAAGTAAGAGCTCCAATTGAATCATGGTATAATTGACTACAAATCGAATTATGACGGAGTTATTGCCCTCTAAGATAATAAAAACGACGTGAGTTTTTGTGAGTAGGTTGTCAATTTTCTCATGCATGTAGGTACGCAGTTACTTTTATACACGGTTACGGAGTCATTGCCGAAGAGTTTGAAATACTTTTCAGATATTTTCAAGCTCACGACTAGATTATGCGTGGGACGTACTGCATGAAGTTTCACGGACAGCGCAATTTAACTCAAAAGAAAATAAAACCACTTTCATTGGCCGTGAGAGTTTTTGGAAACGAAATATCACTGGCATTTGAATTTTATTCCCCTTTCATTTAGCTCACTAATATTTATGCAACGCAATACGAGAAATAATTTTCTCAAACCAAGTGCCTTCCGACGAACAATCTTTGATTCAATGGGGTCGAGGATCACTTCGAAAAAAATGCCTCACACTGCTTTCTTTTCTGTTGATAATTGCTTCCTTTTTCTTTCATCTGTGCATTCTGTTTCTGTCATGAATGCTTTCATTTTCATTCTTCAACCAGGAAAAGTTTGTCAGCCGTTGCCCTCCCATACCTTCTTTCGTTTTTTTCGAACTTATCAGCTCCAGAACGGTCTGTAACATATGGAAACTGTAGTCAAGACGTTGCTCGAATACCACGCGCGTCAAACTTTTTCCATTGATGGTACAATTTTCTGACCTTCTGAACGAATTGCTCATCTCATCTTGCCATTCTTTGGCAGGTCTCCTTTCCCCTCTCGACAACTACCCCTTCATCCCCTCCTTGCTAACCCATTTGCTTCTCGTCCATCCGTTCCAAGACCGAACTTTTGCCAGGATAACAAGCTCTTTCTCATCCTCCCGACTACTGGTAGTCTCTGTCACCGTCACTCCGCTGCTCTCTTCATTTCCCTATTCCATATTCGGTTAGAGCGAACCATCACGCATGGCACCACACCAAGAGATCTTGGTGATGGGGTGCCAGCCTTGCAAGTTGTCCAGCCTAGTCATGACCTAAAAAAAATCGTATCCGAGTTTGGGATTCAATGGTGATACCCAATTATTTACTACACCTAATACCTATTCATGGTGTTTGTATCATTTCCGAGCTTCTGAGATAGGGTTTTATTGACAGGGACTGTTTGTTATAAATGCCCTCGTACATGCATGAAGATAACAGCTACAACAACAGATTTGTTCACCAGGAAATTTATACTAATCCCTCTCGCTCCCTAATTGGCTAATTAGCTCAACTTGTGATCTTAATATATTTTGTGAAGACACAGTGAGAGTGAAGTTGTGAAATCCGCACCCCGTTGCTATTGGTGTTTGAAATTCCCTCATTCAGGGTATGGGGTCCAATTCCTGTCCCTGGGCCACCTGCGATTTCCCACTAAGTTCTAACGATCAGAAAGTAACACCGCGAGTTTTTAAGGTGGGGGTGTCTACAGAGTCTTCACCCAGATTTGATCCCGGGACCCTTTAATCCGCCCGAGCACCCCAAGTCACGGAGGCCAACACTCTAGGTCACTACGATCCCCTAATATCTGATAACTAGAAGTATACAGTAAGTTTTTATGCTAGAGGCAATGAAGTAAAAAAGCAAGTATATCAAGTAATACCAAAGCCCAATGACCTAAATAGAGATTATAAACATAAAAAAATTCCCCTCGCATTTCAGACTGATGAACAACAGTTCGATCATATACCTTAAATATAATCTGTAAAAAAATAGACTTTATCACTAACCTTAAAATAAAAGCTTAAATATCAACTCCAGAAATGTATCTTTTCATTTTTTTCAATCACATGTATTTGCGCCAGAGCATACAGAGCTCAAATATTCGCCAGAGTGGTTGAACTGAGTCAGCGAGGGTAAATGGGAGTAATGTAGTGTGAAATTTCAAATGAATATGGACAAAATAGGGCAAATTTTTAACTCAGTCGAGTCTAATGATCCATCTACTCAACTGTTGATGATAATGAATGTGTTACTTCTTGTCTCCTCTAATATTGTATTTATTCTCGCTTAAAAAGGGCTATGAGCCTAAGCAACCAAATGCACAACAGTTAATGACGCTAACACTTTTTCAGCACATTTGCCAGTACTTTTGCTCCTTCGCCGCCGATTTCCCTAAATGTATGGTGAAATTACTTAAACTGCGTCACTGGCTTCTTCCAACACGATTTGGAGGCTAATAATTCGAGCACATATTTAAAGACGATGCAATCAATGCAATGAACTTACTATCGGAATGCAGTGTCAGCATTGGCTCTTACTACCATGTCGTGAGAGCGTGCTGAGTTCTTTAAGTAAACTGCGTATAATGCTACTCGCATTTTTGGCAGTTAAAATTGGATTAGCAGTTCCTAATTGTATTAGTTGAGACTTCTTTAATTTTAATTGACGGTAATTTTTCTCTACTTCTGGTTATTTGCATTTTCGAGCATCTTATTTTTTTGCTAAGGTTAAATGCAATACAGAAAAAAAACTTAATCAAGCAAATATTAAAATCCTTTTAAACCAATGTTGCAAAATTAGTACAAAAATATGAAATTACGATAGAACATCGGTAGTATCACATGAATCTACTTACGTTCACACTGGGAAATCTTCTCTAATCGAATATAACTGGAGGTACTGGAAACGCCAAAAAATTCCCCGTACCAAATGCAACGCCCTTAAGTAACGTAGTGATGCATGGCGGAATATAGAAGGGAGTGGGGTGAAGTTGAAGATGCAGAAGATCCGTATGGAAAATAGAAGAGCGGCCGAGAGGGTCGGAGTTGTGTGGGGGCGGAGGAATGCTGGGGAGCGAGCTTTGCCTGCTCTTCTATGCCGTCATTCCTGGTAGCCAAGATCGTGGAATTAATAACTCATTCTTGTCACCAAAGGAGCTGTCTCATCTATTAGAAACATACAGCAGGCATAACGCTCCGGTCCACCAAAAAAAAGGACACGGATAAAATATTTACACAAACTGAATATAAAAGCTAAATTTACAAATTAAGACGAATGTTTTCATTCGAATTTTAAAGTCGCATTTGCTTGCCCCTAGATTAAGAACATTTTACTGTATAAGGCATTTGTGGCGGGATATAACGTATTATGTTAATCGTATTCGTTCTGTTATGCATATCATTGCATAAAAGGGTTCATCGGGGCTAAGAAGGAAACTTTTACGCGACCTAGCACGGAAGCATTCCGCCTCCACCAGGATTTGCACTCGGCCCCTTGGAAAACATTCTACGTAATCATATTGAAAAAAATTCAAGCTTTTTCTAAACTATAATGAGGGTTGTTAAACAGTAAATAAGTGTCAATTTTGAAGTAAATACCCAATTAGAAAACACAAGGAGGACCTTCATTACTTGGTTTGAATAAGCAAAGACTGAATCTTACCAGTTTACAAGATTTCGTCAGAGAAAATGTGTTTTTAAATTCGTTTAAAAGAGCCTTCTTTTGAATAGGCTAGAAGAAGGCCAGATGAAGACATTTGTTACAAACCTATATATTGCCTGAGAAGTATGAGGCGGGATAAAACGTATCATGTTAATCGTATTTGTTATTTTGTCTTTGTATCGCGGTCGGCGTGAAGGCTAATTCCAGGAGAGTGAGCGTCCCTTATTGGTTATCAACATTTTCTAAATTTTCACTATTACAGGCTAGCTTCCTTTTCATGAGAATATTCCCATTTTTTCGAATTTCTCTAAATTTCTTGGTCTTGCTGCCCAATAAACGTTCGCTAATTACTGGGGATGAAGATCACTTTTCATTCAATGTGTGAAAGCACGCATTTCACGTGAGTTTTCTACCCATTAGGGCCGGATGAAAATTCTAATAAAAAGTGGGTCATAGATTATAAATTCGTAACTTTACTCATGATCATTGAAAATTTGTGGAAGAGTTGAGATAATGTCGAATATAACAGTTTAAATAAAAAAATACTGACTAAAATTCTGATTTCATTCAGTCATTTTGCAAGTTTACACAGTACGTACATACGTAGCTTAGCGAAAATTTTAACCCTAACTTCGAGATGAATTTCTTTCTTTGATTACTGTTTAGCAATGGGCGTGAACATAGGAATCATCTTTTGGCGAAGACGATGCCGCTCAGCTGCCTGCGGACGAGTTGAGAATGATGTTGCTGGCCTCCTCATCAAATTTTGGTTCGCCTCCCCATTGCCTAATTTCTTTATTTGTCTCTCCGTCGCTCCTTTACCGCTCGCCACTTCCCATTCCTATTTCACAATGATATATAGCTTTTGATCAACTGCCGAATTGTCGTGAACGGGAGGTCTGAAGAGTCTTCTTTCAATTCGAACAAATTGCGCGGCATCAAGCGAAACGAATTGAATTTCCCTTAGTAGACTTGGCCGTCAGGAACTGGCCCGCTTCGGCGAGCCAGAAATCTCAAGGCTCAAGGATAGTTCATCGCTGGACGTAAAAAGTTTTCCGAAGCCTGTGGGTTCGAAGGGGAATAGAATGACTGATTGCCGAAATCTCCTCTTCAATCCAACCCCTATTCTAACGGGTGGATGTAGTTTTTTACCACAGTTAGTAATCGCAGGACAAAAAAATACTTTCACAAATATGTAGATGGCACAAGGAAATAGCGTTCACGACTGTACCCGCACTAAAGTCAAATGATATTTTCCGATAATCAGTAGATTAAACGTTCGAAAATTAAGTAGAGGAGGCATCTTCTAACAACAGAGACATAGGTAGTTATTCCTACCTAATGAACGGAAAACTCCAATTATCCTTATACGTACATCATTTTGGAAGTGACCACCCGTCTCCATGTAAAAATAATTTGGGGCCGGCCGCGGTAGCCATGTCGGTAAAGCATTCTGATAATCAAAAAGGTCGTGGGTTCGAAACCCGCATTGAGCATGTATGTTGTTTTCGTTTTAGGATTAAGCTAAGTTGAATCCTACGATATGATTTCATTAGCTGGAACACCTTTAAAACCTAATTCTTCTGCTAACGATCTGATGAGCAATTCCCAGCGTTGTGTCTGCTACTTAGGGTGTCTCTAAAAAATTAATTTCATATGCATGAAGGCTCCATTTCGAATATAGGAGCCAAGGAAATTATTCCATTATTTCAAATTAGATTATATTTTTATCCAGGTGCATAACTTTCATTCTCCGTTCACTGAAGTTCGAAAAAAAATAATGAGGTTAGATAACTCAATCTGTATTAGCCTCCTTTAAATAACAGCAGTAAGAAATCTACAGTTTAACAGTGCCATGTTACATCCCGTATAAGTGGTTATATTCACTAGTAGAATAGCATACAAATCGAGATTAGATGGAAAAACCTGAATCTCATGCTTTGAATAAGATCAATTCGATTGAGACGTCTTCAGAACTGTAAAGCAAGTCTTCACATCAACCCTATCGGATTTTTGCGAATATCGCAGGTAAAAAATACGCTGAGAGGCATTAACTGTAGTAGTTGGCACCCTCTTAAAATAATTAATGTCTTCTTTATTACGTAAAAGGGTACAGAAAGATGTTACGAAATTTACAATTCTTCAATTTATGGTCTCCAATTCTCACAAACCTGCTCTGTTTTCAATACTTATTCCTGAAATAGACTAAAGTTTATTGACAAAATAAACTTTGTATTTCCACATTTATTTATCTCACACTACGATCATGGTTTCGACGATTAACGTCATCATCAGGAACAGATTACAGCAATGTTGTCACTTATATACAGTTGAGGTTAGGGGGGGAGGTGGAAAGGAAGGTAGTGGGGTGGGGGGAGGGAGAGGGGAGAGAGATGTGGGGGGTGGAAGTAGAGACTTCAGTGCAATTGGCAGTGGGTGGTGGAAAAGAATTCAGCGGTTGAAGATAGTGGAACTAATAGGTATGGAGGATGCAATAGATGTTGCAATCAGGGTTCACACATTTTAGGATTTCCACTTGTTCTAGAGCATCTAGCCGGGGGCCTTTCCTTTCAAAATGTAACAAGTCTGGGGAAAAATCACTTTTATGGCCGTTGTCCAAAAGATGCTTGGCAAATTTCGAGTTTAAATTTGGTGCCACTCGTGCACCAAATTTAAACTCGACCAATTTAATTTCAAATTTAAGCGTGCACCACTCCTTTCCAACTTCGGAATGAAGTCTTTGGTTTTGGAAAAAGATTTTTAAGGTTACAATTATTGTAAAAGGCGGGTCTGATACTTGTTTAGGGAAAACCTTGTTTGCTTGGAGGGACAATTTACCAAGGTAAAGACTTTTCCTCCACTTATCAACACTGTCACACTGGGAGGGGGTTCTATAAATGGTTTAGACAGCAATCTTTTCCACTTTTTTTCTGGTATAAAATATCGACGAGGTTTGCTTGGTATCCATAACTTAATGCTATTTGTTTTATAATTTTGAACTCTGTTTGAAAATTATCTTTGGACAAGGGGATAGTGAGCAGACGGTGGAGCATGGAGTGGAAAGCTGACAGTTTTTGAGCAAAATGATGTCTGGATTTAGCGTGAATCGCCTGGTCGGTGTATATGTCTTTTCTGAAAATAAAAAATACAAATTTATCTAATCCTTTAGACACTGTCAAATCCAGAAAATTAAGTGATCCTTTATTTTCTTTTTCCATCATGAATTTTATGGAATTGTTCAAAGCATTTAAGAGGTGGAGGAAAGTGTCGAGCTGCCTTGTGGATCCTGACCACATACACAAAATATCGTCCACATAGCGATACGAAGCACAGACATTTTTCACCAAAGGGTTCACTGATGTAAACAGTTCATCCTCGAAATTGACCATTTAGATGTCCGCAAGCAGTGTGGACAAAGGTGAACGGTCTAGTGCTGGGTAAGGAGCGGATGTTTCCGGAGCGAGTATTTGCCGCGCTTTCAATCGGAGCTACCGGAGCTACCGACTACTCGTGATTGACGCGGGATTTTTGAAACATCCTTTTTCTTCCCATGTCGCCTAACTATTATATAGTCAAATAGAAGCATTATTCACTTATGAAAAGTATTGTATAGGCTACAAAGCTATGTAATTCCTGAAAAAATCTATCCTTTGCGATTGAGATTCAAATAAATAGGCACCACGGTCGTAGAGATAGGCACTTTGTGGCAGGAATCGTCCCATGAAGGAGTGCTTCGGTATTGGGTAAATTTCAAATTAAAATCGATGATTAAGGAATACCGATAGCTTTAGAATAGTATGTAGAGTGTTTTTAATCCATTCTCTAAAAATTATATACCGGTAATAAGATTTCACGATTTGCGTCTGAGGATACAACTTCTCTCGACTTCACGAATGCTGGTTAAAATTACATTCTTAGCAATATCGATGCAAATTATTTCATGGGTTCATCTGATAAATAATACTTCATTTATTCACACCAGGTATTTTTTATTTCTATTCAGTAAAACCAAGACTTTCGCTGTTTCTGGAGATAGACTGTTTCTCCGGTCGGTAATTATTTGAGCGGCAGCCGAGAATACCCTTTCGGCAGGTACAGACGTCGCTGGCACACACAAATATCTTTGAGCGATATCACTGATTCCGCCAGCTTTGTCGTCTTTAATCCAATATTATACGGGATCTGTTTTCCCTGATAGTGGCGGCTTCTCCACGTACTGCCGCACGCTTATCATTGCGTCCGTCTCAGCTGTTGAGTCCTGTTGCTACTGAAATACCTTTTCCGTCAGGAAAGCCAGTAGTTCTCCCCCAAAACTGCTGCATCCCGCGACGGAGGATTGGAGTCACCCTTTGCCTCCTGTTTCCGCAAAAACATTTCAATTTCAAATTCTGCCTGCTCCCTTGCTTCCTCGGCCCGTTCTGGAACCCGAAACGCTTCCTTCTTGAAGCGAGGGTCTAAAAAGGTAGCAACTCTGGTGATGGGCCGTAACTCGTATGGGAAGTCTTTTTTCCACAGCTTTCAGAATTTCTGTCGTGTAATGTAGTAAATGTAGTCCTGCATCTGTTCTTAGCATACCATTTTCAGATTTTAGCTTTAAAAAAACTCCACAGACCAAAGGTATGACCTGCGAACAAGTCACATATTTCTCTGCTAAGAGAACTGTTGTCATGGTCTCCAAAGGTGTGGTGATCTCCAACATTTCACGCAAAATTTGCCACTCGGCAAAAACGTCAATAAGTAAAAGTTTTACTAATATGTTACCAATATTTTATGAATGCAATAGAAAATATATTCATTCTTTACAAAATACGATACCCATAATTCTAAGCTTACCTGACAGGGCTCTTGGTGAGTTGACAACGTTCGCTTGGGCAAGTAGAAGTTCATCTTTGATTTCCAAAAAGCGCCGAACCCATGGCCGAACCATTGCCAGCCTGCTGTTCCACCTTGTCGATACCTGTTGCACTAATCGCAAGTTAGGCTTCCCGGGAGCATTTTGTATTTTCTCTAACTCCTGGTGCGCGACGTTTCTGTGCCTAAAAATTAGCAGTCATTGGGAAGAATAAGATAAGTTCAGTGAACAAATATATTTTGCCAGAGAGAATTCTTGGATAAAACTAACTTACAGCAGCCTACTCTGGCCTACATTCTCCTTTCACTAATCCAAGATGTTTTTACTTACTTGAAAAATGAGACTATACTGCAAGTATGGTCCAAAATTTCAGCCATTGAGGGACTGTTCTTAACGGCATCCGCCAAAGCAATGTTAATGAGTGCGCCACGCACAGAACATGAGGGAAATTTGGCATTTTTGTGGCGGCGACCATGTTTGCGGCATTATCTGTGACGATTGCTGTAACTTTTCCGGAGATTTCCCACTTATCAATAATTTTTTTCAACACTACCGAAATAATTCTGTATTTGTGGTGACCTTTGACTTCGCAGAAATCAAGGATAGCGTTGCTAGGTTTACCCTCTTTAAGGAAGTGAGCCTTCACCGACAGGTAGGAATCCTGCTTATTGGACGTCCAGGTATCCATGGTTAGAGCCACCGATTTTATTGCTCTAAGGTCCGTGAGCAAAGCAGCTTTCACGGCGTTAAATGATGTCTCCACAATATCCTGTGAAGTGATATCAAACAGTAAGGAAAAATCTGTCGCATCCATGGATATGAAGAACTTTTATCTGGCAAGACTATGGTAGGACTTAATGGACGTAGTTTAAGCATTGTAAACCTAGTTAAAATTATTATGAAAGAGAAGAAAATGAGCAAGAATCAAACAAATTGTATTACCTTCGTTACGGTGCACCGACTCGGGAGTGAGTATCGTGGGTTCAGGAACCGTACAAAATTGTTGAATTCTTCACTTTCCACGACGGAGAACGCCTGCAGGTCCCCGATGATGAATCGTCGTAATGCCTTGTCAATTCCTTCCTTTTCCTCGCTCTCTTTGCCATACATCGGGGCCGTGATATTGACTAAGTATACCGCCCATGCCAATTTGTTCACTGTGGCATCGACGTAGATGATATAGGAGGTTTGATGTATCTCCGTCAGTAGAGTAAGCTCTCTCACATAAGGTGCACTTTGCCTGTTTACTCTCGACTAAAGGTTGGAAGAAATTCTACACCTCCGATTTTCTTTTGGGAATTCTTGAGAACTTTTAGCGGCAACTTTTGTAAAATGTGCGGCCTCAAATTCAGACAAGTAACGGTGTAAATACTCTATACTCCAAATCCAATCTTAGAAAGTTTCTCCTAAACTTTATCCGTAATGAACGACTGTCGTTTACAAGAAGAGCTGCGAAATAAAGTGCGGTGATCAGTGCCGAACAGTTCGTGGTACCGTGGACTTCGAAAGGGATGTGATTCACAGCAAAGACACCTTTTATACCATCGGCAGTATTTATACCATCGTCAAAAGCAGCTTCATAGGCAAAGAGAGTCAAATTTCGCTGTAATAGGTGATTGTAATTATGAGGAACTTCGAAAATGTGGCTTCTTTTTTGAAACATATTTTTGCCTGTAAATATTTATTTTTTCTGAACACTTATAAACATGTGTGCATACAAATATTTTTTGTCCATTTAGATTTCTGGCCAGGCCAGGCTGAAGTCTGAGGACGCCCGCAGTAGAGTGGGTGAAACGTCGCCATTTAACACAATGACAACGCGGAAGACTCCCGAAAGCTTTTTACCATGGTCCCTTATGTCAGCGATTCAGCACCAGAGGCTGGATCCCTTGCAAGGTTCTTCACTGTTACCCGAACGCGACTCCTGGTACTAACTCCTGGGTAACCATTCAACCTCGCAAGCCAGCTTGTGCGTGGATTCAGTCAAATGCTTTTTCTTTCTCTTCTTGCAGATTAGTCATCACTACGTTCCAGCGCACCCTGCCAACATCGTTAAAATGTCGGTGTCTAGTTTTTCCTCTCACTCCATTCGTTGTCCGGCTTCCGGTGGTGGTTTTACATTTTATCCCACGAGATTTTTGGAATTCGTGACCTTGCAACATGCAGATGGGCAATTCATTGCCTGATCCTTGGCTAGATATTTTTATTTTGCTACACTCTTTCCTTTTCACTTTCTTGCTTCAAGCATCATGAGATTATGGCGCATGGTAAATTTATACTCAGTAGTATTCTAATAAAAATGATTTCAATTTTTATCTTGTTAAGACGAGAGATTTCTGAATTGCAACATATATGTATATATACGTTGATGTGTGTATCACTGTTTAAATTTTATCAATATGCAAAAAAAGATGGACTTATGATCATGGGGTTCAAATTGAGGACCTTCCATTTATGGTAGAGTTAAGGTGCATTTCGACAAAAGAACAACAACAATTAGTGGCCGATAGTAATTATATTTTGAATTAATATTGGTTAACTCATTTGAAAACTAACTGATGCTCCTCATCTATAAAAGAGGAATTAATGTTCAGGGAGTTTCTTTTATGCTTCCCTCTCGCATCGCTTTGTGCCTTAATTTCGTCGAAATTTTTCTCATTATTTTTGGGAAGTTCAAATATTTTTATGAATAGATTACGTTTCTGAGAATTTCTTTTAAGTTTTAGAGAAAAATTGCTAAGTCATAATTTCTTCTTAATCCTGTGTCGCAGTATCCCCATGGGCGTGGTTACATTGTTAGCATTTATTACGGAAATAATTATATTTTGTAGGAAGAGCTATTTTTACCATCAAATCGTCACTCCCAGCTTCCAACAAGTGACTATTTTATTGGAAAAAAAGACAACCACCTTACTGGTCCGCTATAGCGTGCCAAACGACTATTCCCAGGCAGGCGTAGCCACTGCCTATGAATGAGACGAAAGAAACTGGTAATACAATACTCCTCTTTATGATCATCGGAGAAACGCTTGAAGGAATTTTATTTATTCTCTGCCAAAAATTATCTGGCCTTGATTCTCTGGCATTGACCTTTCAAGTGCACTCACAAGAAGGGAGAACGTGAAGTTATCAATGTGCGATTCATCTAATAACCAATACATCAATTATTTAGAGTAAGTTACTTCGTTTTACGTAGAACAGCCAGTGTTTCATCACTTTGTTATTTATTGTGTTAACAATACAGTCCTTGAATTACGATAATTTAGAATTACGTATCCGCGTTCCAAAATATAAATTTCTTCCAGCCACTTTCAAGTACTATATTACATCCAAAGTCATTCAAATCCTTTATTGATTAGTCGTAACTTCGTGACCAATACACAGCACACATGTTTGTTGTAGCTGGAAAAAATTGCGAAAGAAAATTAAGCAGTTAAAATCAATTTGCACTCTTTGACGTAGGTATAACACGAGCTCATTTACGGCATATTACTAGCAAATTAATTATATCGTGCGTTTTCGCTGTGTAATGCGAAGATTAGCTGAGTGTTAGAATAGAATTGCGAAAGTAGCATTCTTAAAATTAGACAAATAATTTTCAGCTTAATAGCCCCTCTTTTTAGACTCACACATTACATCACTAATCACACGCATTTCTGTGTCTGGTTAGATTTTTAGCTATTCGTTTGATGCCTGCAACTGCCGTCTGTTTCGTATCTGATATGCTCACAGTACAAAATAGATTGAAGGTAATATTAAATTTATACCATCAATATAATATTTTGAGCATGACTCGAATTATCTAAGATGCTATTTCTCTTTAAAAATCAGAGATATTTATTAATACAAACTTTTTATCACTAATCCTCGGATTTGAAATGGAAAATATCAGAACATAAGACTTTGCCGTTGTATGATACGAGTAATTGCATTCGAAGACAATTCAATCTATAACACAAGCTCATAAATCATATCAATGCGTATTAGAAGCCCAAAATTTAAATCCCTTTGGGCTGTAACTGACATGCTATGCTCTCCAAAGTTTTCGACCATGCAGTGCGAAATAATAAAAAAATATAACAAAGTTTAAAGTTTATACGATATGGAGTGAAATCACTTAGTTCTTTATGACTCGAGAGAATACCAGGTTTCCCGCTATATTTATTTTCTTAACGACAAAAATATCTATTGATAGATGAAATGAACAATGTAACGAGAATACACAACAGGAAAAATTAGATGTTCCACGAAAATTTTGAATACTTTTCAGACTCATTATAATGAAACTCTCCGCAAAGCCCTTAGGTATATCTAATTACGAAAATATTTATGATTTTTAAAGTTGCTTGAAATCATGGCTAGGGAAATCTTATTTGACATTGCATAATAGAGCTGCATATTTGATACTGTCTGCTCTTTTGACAGTTTATTTGAGCGGAATGGAAGCGCAATTCACATTGGACCTTAACGATGATATTACGCTGCCTTAAGGAAATGTTTACAAAAAACCTAAAACGGAGTACCATGGTTATCACACGGAAAGAAGATAAAATAGAATTGATTTGAAAGGCAATAAACGAACAAAGTGGTAAATCGGATGTCCATGGCTCGTAGCTACAACTTTTATCGCCTCCTGCCGACGACCCTCGACCTCCTCCAAAAGCGCTCTAGGATCTTCCTAATTCAAGCAAAGACCTCCGGTCTGTTGTCACGGTCATATATCCCGAGGAAGGATACCTTTTGGCTTATTTTCGACCGCATTTCATCCCGGGTCGACATTCCCGGGCCAATTCCCTTCCGAGCCCTTTTATTAATTCGAATCAGCGTGTTTTGAGTTATATTTGGAATACGGAGTGGCAGAAGCGAGAGAGAGAGAGATCATGGGGGGTCAGAGGGGGTCGAGCCGCCAACTGCCTCGCGCCCCGAGGACAAATGCCACGGTTGGTAGCCGGCGGCGGCGAATGCGGAGGGGGTGGGGAGAAATCAGCCCCCTCCCCATTTACTAGCCCCCTTCCTCCCCCCCCCACCTCCCCAGCAAACCCTTGCTTCCCAGTTCGCACCCCCCTCCCCTTCCTCACCCCCCTTCACACCCCTCACCCGGTCCGGCCTTCGGAGACGGCGACTCCTTCCCACACCCAGCCAACCCACTCCTCCTCCTTCCACACCCGCCCGGCACCATCAAGAGCCGCCGGGGTCAGCGCGGGCGGCTCGCGTCCCGAGTTGACTGCCCTGCCGAGGAAATGCCTTCTCCAGAGACGCCTCCGCCTGTTTTTCCACTCCCGGCAGCAAGCAGAGCAGCCGCCGGGACACCGCCCTCCCACCCCTAAATCCCCTTCCCCCCGAGCATCGCGGTCACACACCCTTGCAAGAGAGTGTGTGGACCACATCACCACCAGAGATAGGTCCCACGCATCAAAACGATGACCTCCCTCCTCCTCTTCCTCCCGACAACGTCGGCTCCTCTCCACCCCAAACCGACCCCCTCAACTGAAGACTCCCCCATCATTCCCATTGACCCTCTCCTTCCCTCCACCGTTCTTCTTGGATCCCCCTCCCCAAACTCTCGCATTTTCTTCCCATCTCTTCTTCCACCCTGCAGCGGCACACTCTGACCGCCGCACCATTCCATCCCTCCCACCTCTCCCCTCCTTCATCCCCTCGGTGTCTCTCTGCCCCGCCCGTGGCGGTGGTGTTCCTCCAGTCCGGAGATTCGGCTCGCGTCCGCAACAGACGCGAGGAATATCGGAAGGCAGGGAGGAGGCCGCGGGGAGCCATGGGCAGCTCCCGACTTTTGCTTCTCGCCCTCTTGGTGGCTGCCCCAGGGCTGCTGGAGGCGGCGAGGCCTCGGTTGGCGCAGGGGAAGGCGGCGCAGCAGCGGATCCACAACAAGAGGCAGGCGGAGGGAGATTCCCCCGGATACCCGGATTACGAGTACGGAGAGTACTACGAGGAGTACGAGGAAGGAGGGCAAGGGGTGGTGGATGGGGGCGCAGCCGGCCAAGGCGCGCCTGCCCCCGGTGAGTCTCCCTTGGGCCGCGCAAATTCTTGTTCTTCCGCTTTCGGTGGGATTATGCAACACGGTGTTGACTGAAACTGCCGAATGAAATATCGTGGGAATTACTCTGTTTATTTTAAATGCCCCTGAGTTCTTAGGATTAGGAGAAGTCCTTTTTATCTATGCATAACTATTCCAAACTCATCGACTTGACCTCGGGTTCAAATTTGGCACAAGGTATAAACATTCAGGGAAGAATATTTGTTTCTCTGATGCCGGCAGATGCTAATATCATACCGAATTAATACCATGAATTTCGGGGGGGAGTGGGGGCCTCGTCAACGAATTTCCCAGTTTTAGATGAATTTAAAAATTTTCCTAGTTTTCTAGGATTTCAAGATTACCTTAAAAACTGCGATACGTGGACACCCTGTAAACATTGTGCCAAAACAGCGATTAAATTGTGATATTTATGTTCGGGAGAATTGTCACTGATTTCTTCCCACATAGTACATAATACATTAAAAATATCCGTCAACTATATAGCATTAGATAATTGAACAGATTAGTGATGTAGCTTGACGAGGAGTATTGTTTCTTAGCTATTATTAGAAGGCAAAGAATTTTTAATCCTCTGTCTCTGTTACACAACCTATTATCTAGGACGGTAGATATAATGTACCATTCCATTCAAAATAAAGACAACTGAAGTTGGCGACTGAACGAGACTCGCCCCAGAAGCGAATAGCATTCTTAAAGGCATGTATATACATGAAAGTAATGCATTAATATTCTTAAACTACAGCGTTTAACAATGAATATTTAATTAAGTACTCACTAACTCATTGGAGCATAGGAACAGAGATGATTTAGTACTATAACCCTTCGTGATATTGATGTCATACCGAAAAGTGTAAACCTGACAATCATTTGTGTGGACAGTTTTTCGAATGGGGATAACAAAAATACAGCCCAGATGCGGCAATAAGAGTGCCAAAGTAAATAAATAAGTAGTTAAATTTAAGTCTGTTTACCTTTAACGATAGTTAATTTCATTGACAAATCACTGCAATAAAACAGAGCGGAAGTTCAAAAATATATCTAGTAGGAAATTGACAAGTCTTCCTTAAAATCTTTTTCATTGTTCGATGAAAGCTATTTTTTAGTGAAATTAATCTCATTTGTTAGATACGTATTCAATAAAAACAGTAATTTGAATGAGTTTTAGCTCCCACTTTTTCTGATTTTCAATTAAAATTAATTATTTTGGCCAAATTCATTACTTTTTTCCATTTCATGCATCGCAGAGGCCAGCCACGATTGATTATTTCGTGTGGGGGGGTATATATTAATATCATTTATCTTTATTTAGCCTTCAATGCGGTAATTTACACAATATTAAACAGCGCATGTGCGTTTGTCATATTTGTTATTTTGCTTTCCGCTGCTCCATTCTTGCTTCCGAAGCTACATGAAAAACAACTCTTCTAATCCTAAAATTTGTGTGGTGGAAGTAATAATTTCAACCAATATGATAGGATCCCTTAAACATCAGAGATACTGGCATTCCCATACAATCAGTTTAAATGAATATTGAAGGAGGAAAAAAGAAAGAAATATAAAATTATTCAATATGTCAAAGAAACAAAGTTTCTCCTACGTTACAATGCCGAAAATCATTTTCCGTTTCAGAATAAAATTTTCCTCTATAATATCATTGGCTGACTATAATATATAGAGCTGATCAAATAAGAGTGTGGCGTGTGCACGACTTTATTAAGCGCTACGTGGGGCTCTCTCCTTGCGTCAAGAACGAATCTCTAAGTAAATTCTCTCATCCCCTTCAAGGGCCAACTCACTCACTCCCTTTCACTCGCTGGCTGGGAAATGACGACGGAAGAGGAGCAGGAAATCAGCATGACTTAGAGGAGCATGCTGACAGCAAGAAAAGAAAAGCAGACAAACACGCGGATGTGTTCGAACGGAATAGGGTAGAATGAATGGAAAACAAATCGACGCGAAAAAAATTGTGATTTAATACAGAAAAAGAGTAGGATTTAAAAAAAAGTATGAATCATAAACAATAGCGCCTTAGAAATGCGATGTTCGTATTAACATTTGAACGAGAACTTGTCCCGTACCTACATAATGTGATACTTGGAAACATCGTACTATATTGCTGTAGCTACTTAATGTACCGTAATAATCCCTCTAGTGGGAGAATCATGTGGAATATCAAAATATTATAAATAGGTACTAACATAAATAATCAATAGCAAAAACTACATTATTTGTTACTGCACCAAAAAATCATGCCATGGCTAATCGGGCACAATTCAATTCCATTCCTCAGAAAATGTGAGTGAAACATATTCAGTTAACTTTTAGACTATTTGAAAATTATATTTATATGAGCGTATGGTGTCCCAAAATAGTCACCAGCGAGACCGTCGATTTTTTCTCACGGTGAATTGCCATCTAAATTCTGTAACCACTAAGAGGACATAAGTGGCCGAGGAGCCTTTGGTTGCCTGCGAGGGCGCGGGGGTATTTGGCGCCAAAACTGGGAATTTCTGGTGGCCATTCAATTTTCTGCTCCTCCGTCGGGAAGAAAAAGCGTAGCGAATACATTTAAGAAATTAAATATTGCGAGCTTCACGGGATGTGTAAATAGGAGGCGACGTTCTGAAGTCGTATAACAGAGGATGGCATTTGCGATATTACAGTCTGACGATTAATTATCCTAAATAAGAGTGATAGAGAGCAAGGAGTGTGGGGAGAAAACCTGCGTCAACTCTAAAACTGCCAAAAAAAATTCCTTCCCCTTCAAACACTCAATTCGAAGTTCAAGTTGAGCTTCCAAAAATTTCAAACTCCAAGGCCATTGTGTGATATGAAAGAATTGTTTTTTTCCCTTACAGATACAGATACATCTTGGAAAAGTTTTCGCGAAGGGCAAATTATGACAAGAAAAAGTTTTTTTCCATTTTTATTTTTCTTTAATACTCCAAATTTCAGTAAGGACTTTCACACTGATTGACGTCGGTTCGCGACGTATGGGATTTACGTAAGAATGAGTCCGTAATTTTCGCGAGGTCCTTGTAATCAAAGAGCCTCCATAGACATGAATGTACAGTTTTTGGAATGTTGTCCGTTTATAGAACTCAGAAATTATCGTTTTAGAACTTCAAATGAGGGAGTATAAGAGCTGTGAAAAATAGTTTCATTTTTTATCCAATAGTTTGATTCATGAATAGCTCTCTTAATTTATAACATTTACTCGTAGCTTGAAACTCGATGGTAAGTATTAATATTGACACGTAGCCGAAGCATTACACATCTGTGACATGCTCTCATTCAGACCCGAAAAATTGATTTCTCACGTAAATTATAAAATAAATTGTGACTAACACACATATATCTGATTGCTTACGCTGAAAGTATGTGGGGTGTCTCGTAGCAGCCCGTATTTCATCAAAATAAATTCTTTTTGATACAGCTCTGGAGTCGGAAACTATCGGAAAGTCAGAAAACGCCATCTCAAGAATTTTCATTCAGGCACAACTGGATTTAGTTAGTACCTTTCAGCCGCCTTTTGCTTTGTTTCTGACAGTTTTGAAGAATCTCGTCATCCTGGTGCCCTCATCAGGCCTCAGAAACTCTCAAAATGTAAATCCATGTAGTGTCCAGTGGAATATTGTTATCACTAAGCGTGGGTTACGTTAGTTTTAAAATACTGTAATTTTTTAGAATGCTTTTATCTTATAATTACTTCGATGCTCTATAAAAAAACAACTTACTTGTCTTGTATTAGTGGTTTCAGTCATCACATTTCGGTACTTTGAACTGATTTATCATTCTTCTCCGAACTTCCAGTCTATTAAAACTTACGACATATGGAACCCAGACCTTCACCTTTTGCTTCCCTTTAAATACTTTCATCTCTTTCATTGCCGCTGGGGTTCCGAATAGATTGTATTTTGCTAACAAGTCAATACTTATTTCTTGCTACCTGTCCTTAGCGGTGAATATAGCGTAAGAGAAAAAATGCCATTTAATGGGAAAAACACGGAAAATCCTTAGTTGGTGTGGATAAAATTAATGGGTGTACCACCATTTTTATGCAAAATATCTTTAATTTATCGCGTACAACACAAATCATGAATTCACTTAAAATTGCACTCATCTCGTCCGGCTTATTTTTAAAAGGGCTAAGTAATTATTTTCATAAGCTATCGACAAATAAACCCAAGCATGGTGCTTAGCTGGTTTTCGAGTCGAAAATCAAACCAAGTTTATTAATTTTTCAAGGTTGTGCGAATACTCTTGGACGATGACTAAGGTTCATATCCTGCTCCCCCTACTACCATTCTGCTCTAATCACCTCTATGTGGCCACTTCAGAGGGTGCAGTCCTCTAATGGGAAGAGGAGGCGTGCCAACCAGTGCGGAGCAGGCAATGGGTTGGCCGTCTGACGACTTGAGTACCAAATAGGACAGCATTTTGCGTGGGCACACCTCTCATTTATGTAATAACCGGGTTTCCGTAGCCGCGGATGGGCCTCAAAGCCAGCGGCAGCGGTATTTGGTGAAGCTTTTAACTGTTGGCTACACTTATCGGATGATTCTATAAATTACCAAATATGTCAAAGGAAAGGAATTCGTGGTCGTAGGCACGTTTTTGTAACTTTTTCTTACAGTTCCACAATTTCTTTCGTTCCTTGACCTTATTTTGTCCGATAAAGTCTCTCTTTTCCTTTGTTGTCAGCAGATCTCTCTTTTTTTATTCATTGCTCGGTTGCATATTTCAACGGCACACTATTCTTTCACAGAAAAATCTTTGTTAAAGCCACATTGCAAACCTAGAACGAACTAAGTCTAGCTGTAATCACATCACATATTGCCTTAAGAATTTACATCAATTCATTCTGATGCTCTGTGCCATAATATTTTGGACCTGAAAATAAAACGCGTAAATAAGTTCTTTTCTTGGCTCAAAGGTCGAACACGTCTTTATCTCATTCAAAATACGATGCTACTGATGCTCTCTTAACAGTTTTTGTCCGACAAAGGACTGAGCATCGTTAAATTCGTCAATGAAGTGACAAGATTAAAACTAAAAAAAAGCACTTTCTGTTTTCTGAATGAAACAAAAATAAGGATAAAACTTCATTTTTTTCACTTTCAGCAAAACTTATATCGGACAGCAATGAGTGAATATTAAAATTACGTAAACATAATGGAGTTCAATTAAGCATTCTCAATTTTTCACCACGTGATAGTGTTGAATAGCACCGGCATTTTTACGACTAAGCGTGCCATCATTCGCAGGCTGAATTATCTGTCAGAATGCTATCGAGTATAATAAAACTAATATCGAGTATAATATAACTAGTATCGAGTACAATATAACTAATATCGAGTATAATATAACTAATATCGAGTATAATATAACTAATATCGAGTATAACATAACTAATATCGAGTATAATATAACTAATATCGAGTATAATATAACTAATATCGAGTATAACATAACTAATATCGAGTATAATATAACTAATATCGAGTATAATATAACTAACATCAAGTGGAGAGCTGAGTCAAACCTATCTTAGCTGTTGAACAGTGATGATGACGATAGAAAGGCATTTATTATTTTATCGCCAATCGGTAGAATTCCAACAAATGATATATTCTTAAATTGTCAATAAAATGGAAATTACCAAGTATTCGGGGGATACCAGCACATATAGAGCATTTTCCCATCAAAATGTTGCCACATTCCACGCGCCTAATGTTGGTGAACTCGGGCAGACTGAAGGGTTCAAGTTTCACAAAGAATCAAAAATTCTCCGTTGCCATGGTGAGATATTGGTGGGAGGAAATATTTGGCGATTCAAGAAATAACTGCCCAAACCCAACTTCAATTGGAATGATAATTTCTATTAAATGCATTCCGAATATTTAAAATTCGGAAATTTCGGAATGCATTAATTTTTTTCTCATGCACTCAACAACTTCCTCGAGCCAAATGTCTTAAACCATCACTCAATTCAGTTTTTAAAGTGGGAATGTCAGCAGAGTGGAACAATTAATGCACATTAGGTGCTGAAAAATCAATACAATTTCCTTTTTTGTCGTTCCTAATGGAGTAATTCCTCTTCATTGACAAGCAGTGGTTCATGCGTTCTTCAGTTCATTACCATATTTGTTTCGGGCTAATTTGCATGCTCAATGTATTCACACTGCCACTGACCTTGATCGATAGCGGCGTAAATTTCAACCCCCTCAACTCCCAGCTCACGTTTGAATTCGTTTCATAGAGGGAGGGACATAAATCCACAGCTTAACAATAGAGATATAATCTTATGTTGTGGTTATATCGGGTTAGTTGATAAACTAATACAGGTATTCAAATCACCTGAAGATGATGCTCCAGCAATGGAGCCTGGGTTGCATATGTCGAATGTTATTTTGTGGCTTAATAATAGTTACGTCTTTATTAAACCTATTCCAGCATAGAATATAACATAGTTACAATGAGCGAGATTTACTCCAGGAACGTTGCTGGAACCTATACACACGTATGCTTCAATTCATTCGCCGAATATAATCAGCACCGAACTTAAGAATGAGTTAGATATTTATTAATCCCCTAATTCAAGTTCCGAGGAGTTTTTTTCAAATGCTTATTGATGCTACGGATCAATAATATTGCTACTCACTAAATTCCATTCCATATTATTGCCTTTCACCAAAAGTCCTTCAATTTTGAACATAATTGGTGTCACTCATCAAGGCAACTTCCTTGTTTCTTTATTGATGGAATGGAACCAGTTTTTTTATTCATGGGATCTTTGATTAATGGGTAAAGTTAACGTTTAAGGATAATCAACGAATTAACCCTAACTAATTATTATTATACCCTTAGTCGGTGGATGAATTACTGTTAGTGTTTATTCTGCGGCCTTTTCTGTGGAGAAATACTGGCTATTAATTCAGGTTCACTTTGTGCAACCAAACCACAATTATATAATGAGGAAATATAAAGTGGAACGAAGCCATACTGAAATTACGATGAAAAACACATGGTTATTTATTTATAAATATTATCTTGGACTCCTTGAAGGTATCAAGCCACCGTTGCAATCACTATTACATCCACTTCCTGCAATTTCCTTTTACCCGGTCTCAAAACACAGTAAGATCATCTTAAATATGATGAATTTCGATAATTTTGTAATTGATAAGGAGTTTCCCTCTCGAGTAATTGGACCCAGGTTTCTGTTTGGCTGTTCGTCGGAATCCTGCGCCCAGACCAATGAGTGATTTCACGCGAGCGGCACCAAGGCCGTTTTCGCGAGACGCTTACGCGATGCTATGAATGAGTCGTCTAGCTTGCGTTGGCTACCACTATTCTCATGAACTGACCTTGACTGCCCGAGATTGTACTTAAGCGGTGGAATCATCATATCAATTAACAAAGGCTCTCCTAAGTAAAAACTTTAGTCAAACGAATTATAATCAAAGACATTTTGGTTAATGGAAGATTCCCCGTAGACCTTGAAAGTTTCAGTGATTCATCGGCGAGCGCATGTTTGTCGCCAGTTATTCCATCCTTTTTAGGTTATTAATAGCACGAGTTAGAATTCTAAATAAGGATCACGGTAAATAGGAGTGATGAAATATTAATTGAGTTTTAAAATGTGGGACTGTTACAGGAGGTGAGGTTTTTTTTAAGCAGTGACACTATAAGAAATAAAGTCAAAGACCTCGATTAGTCAAATATGAAGTAAGTATATCCTCAACTGAGAAATACAAGAGTTGCATAGCGACGACGTTACGTTCATTAGGGAAATGAGGAACACATCATACAACCACCACAAAATATCTTCCGAAAGTTTTGTCATCATCACCAGTCAACAATCCTTAGATTGGTTTGACGCATATCTCTTCTCTCGACTCCTCTGCTTTTTGTTCTATTCTTCTGTAGGCGTTTCTCATATCCTCGATGCGTGTGTCGTCATTATCGGCCAACGTCTTCATATTAATATAATTTTCTTCTTTTCTTCCACATCCTTCAGTACTTGTTTTACACATCTCATGCGAGACCTGCAATTGCCATTCTTCCATGCCATCATTCACTTGTCCCTCGACGATTGTCTTCATCAGGTCATCATGTCTCAAGATGTGGCCGATTAGGGGAGACCGGGGGAATCACGCCACCATAAGGAAAATACATTTTTATTTCTTTAAAAAATAATAATAATGCAAAAATTATGACGATATAGCATTTTATAGGTCTTTTTTTATTCATCGTATTTTTTGTAGAATTTTCTTTCACTTAAATGGGGGTGAAAAATATATTTTTTTAAATGTCTGCACACTGGCGGGATTACCCCGGTGCCCGGGGTAATTCCGCCATTCGCTTGGGGTAATGACGCCATATGCCATAAATTAAGAGAGTTCAACAAAATTGAATAGTCCAAGTCATCTTAATACACTTTATTCAATAAAAAATATTCAAAAAAAGAGAGAAAACTTTAATCTTAAAGCTGGTAAAAGAACATCTTTCAGAAAAACTTAAATTCCAAATAAAAATTGAACTTCCGACTAAAAAATTAAAACTTGAATTGAAACTGAACGAAAAAGAATCCTAACTTCAAATATTGTATTACACTTTTCAAAATTTAATGTCTGCATCATCTGATAAATGTTCCAAGATCAGTCTTAATCCTCACTGCAGAAATCACAAAAATAATTGTCTGGAGTATCAACACCACTACATTCGGAGTGTGCCCATTTCCCGCACCGTTTACATCTGAACCAAAGTTCATTGAAGCCATATTCTCCACAAACAAGGCAGAGTTCACCATCTTTAGATCTTACGTCAAAGGCTTCAGCGACTTCATTATCGTTACATAAGTCTTTTTCGTCCAAATCCTGATTTTCTTCACCTGAAGATTCATCGAATGTAATTCTACGTCTGGAAGTCAGTTTTTTGTTTTTCTTAGGAGCACTACTTGTTTTTTCACTTTTTGCCACGCGTTTATTTTTCACTGAATGTCTTATTTTGGTTGGTATTGTATTTTCTTGAATAAGCTTTACGGCTAACTTTTTGGCAGCTGCTTCTTTCTTGGTGTTTTTTTCTTTTCTTTTGGATTCTTTTTCTTTAAGAATTTGTTTCATTGGAGTGGAAGTTAAAATACAGCTATGACCTTTACGCTTTACATTTTCTTTCACTTTCGCTACGGCTGCTTTCGGAACTGGCGATAATTTATCTAACATCTGACAAAAAACCTCCCGGTCTTTTGATCTACTTCCTGATGACGTTCCAGAGCACCCAGGAACTCCAATTTGACCGTCTACGCTGTTCACACCAAGTTGTTCTTCCATTGGTTCGTGTGTCTGTTGAGGGTTGTTTAGTCCTGAGTTAGGACAGGAATTTCCAGACATGTCGTTAGAATGGTCGTCTTCATCCTCTTGGTCGTCAATGAAAACAGTTCCTACTGCACCTTGAAATGGTGAATACTCATCTTCGTTAAACCTGTCTTCATTTGTTGGGAATATTCCTGTGCTTGCAAATCCAGAGACACCCTTTTCGATAGTTGCTACATTCATATAAGCAACATTAAAAATGCTAGCAATATCATATGGGGTTATCTTTCTGTAGACATTTGCTCGCATGAATTTGTCACACTCTCTGTTGAAAGCATTTTTTAGAGGACCAAAAAATGAGACATCAAGTGGTTGCAACTTATGGGATGTGTGGGGAGGGATTGAAATCATGTGGATATGGTTGTCTCGACAAAAATTGTACGAATCCATGGAAATGTGGCTTCCATGATTATCGAGCACCAGCAGAATTGGATCCTCTTTTGATGGCTTAGCGAAATTATTGAAGTGTTTTAACCAGTCAAGGAAAAGGTCCTCATTGGTCTATCCATTGTTTGAACACTTGTATAAGGCGCCAGCTGGCCCACCTCTCTCAAGTAAGGGTGTCATCCTTTTCCTGGGGAAAATGAACATTGGTGGTATGTATTGTCCAGAAGCACTCATAGTGCACACAGCTGTGATGTTGCGCCCTCTCTCCCAGCTCGTCGCACCTCCAACTTGTTTCTGACCTTTAGGCCCTAAAATATGACCTAGTTTCTGAACTGAAGAGATGCCAGTCTCGTCCATATTAAACAATCTGGATGCTGGGAATTTATATATGTCCATGACTGAATTAAGGTTCTTGAAAAATAGGTCGACCTCTTCTTTGTTAAACCCCGTCACTCTGCTAATACTCGTTGCAGATGGTTTACGCAAAGAAACTTCAGGATTTCTTCGCCGAAATCCTGATATCCAGTCTTCTCCCGCCATTTTGGTGTCTCGATTTAAATTATGCTTTATTTTCAATTTTTCTGCCAAATCATATGCTACCCTTCTCAAATCTGTAATTGTTATTCCATAGAATAGCTTCGCTAGAGCAAGGATGCGTTTAGTAAGTTCTGCTTCCTGTTCCTTGCTAAAAACTGAAGGTCTCCCCATAATAGGATCAGAAATTTTGTTGTTTTTCAACCTATCTCTAAGTGTTGTCCTTGGTATTTTAAATGACACAGACACGCTTTTCACTGATTTTCCTTCAGTTATTTTCTGCAAAGCAGCCTGAAGTTCCCCCTGCGTCCATTTTGCCTTCTCTGTTGTGCGTTTTCTCACACGAGGCATCTGAAATTACGTAAAAATCACGTAAGGATAATGACAAATACGACTATCTTAAATTGGCGTCATTACCCCAGCTTGACAACATGGCGGAAAATCCTAGCCTACACCGATTGGGAAAGGGAACAAAAGTAACAAATGACATTGATATGTGGGTAAATAGACCCACTATTCACACATAATAACGTTACATGTCTGTTATAGATGTAATAGGTACCTACCTTAAACACGTGGAAGTCGAAAATTATAAGGAAACTCTGCAAATCACAAAAAACTTTCTCATTACATAACCTCTCCTCTCATGACCATGGGAGCAACTGACAGTGCTTCGCACATTCTCCACTAGGATTTAGCACTTGTCACGTGACCCTCTCACGATCAGTTTCCGCTACACCTGGGGTGGCGGAATAACCCCGTATGGCGTGATTCCCCCGGTCTCCCCTAAGTTGTCCCATCTTCTGCTTAAAGTTTTATGAAGAATTTAACGACTTCTTCGGTAGTCTTTAGGCCGATCCGTTTTATCTTCATCATTCTTCTGAAGCACCACATTTCGAATACTTCCAGCCTCGACTTCTCTGATGCTGTTATCGTCCATGCCTCACAACCATAAATAAGCGTGCTCCAGATGCATGTTCATATAAATCCCACTCTGATATTTCCAGCTGTCAGTAATTTTTATTTCAATAGAATGCTCTCTTTCCTGGGCTATTTTACTATTTTTTTGCTTCGTCTGCTTTTCGCTCGTTACCCAGCGTCCCAGATAATAATACTCGCACACCTCATATAGCTTTTGTTTCCCGATTTTAATGATTGTCTTGGCGTCTCTTCTAAAGCATTTCATTATCTTTATTTTCTTTTTATTTACCTTCAGGTGATATCGGGCCAATTTTTTTCCATTTTAATTAGTCTTTAAATCTCTATCTCTGCCATGGTCGTTATTATGTCATCGGCGAATCGCAACAAGCTGATTTTTTCCCCGCGGGTACGCAATCCTGAAGCCTTTTTTCATTCCATTTATGGCCTTCTAGATATAACTATTGTAAATTACAGGAGACATTGCACTACATGGTTTCACTACTTTCTTTGTCCCTGCTTCTTCACCGCTGGGTCCAGATTTACTTACAGCTACTTGGATTTTCTATAAACTGGATAATTCTTCGTTACTGTAGTAGTGTCCAGTTGCCTTCAGAATGCCAAGCATTGAATTCCAATCCACGTTGTCAAAAGTCTTTTTCAAATCGACAAATTCATTAAGCGTTAGTATGCTCTTCCCCGTTAGTATGCTTCCCTTGACCTTTGCTTTTCCTGAATCCTAAATGGTCTTCAGCCAGGAACTCCTCTGCTTTTCGTTCTATTCTCCTGTGGATGATTCTTTTCTGTATCTTCGTTACATGTGTTGTCAGGCTTATAGTTCCAAAATGTTCACAGTCAATTTATCACTCAAGGTTCTTCCAATATTCTCAGGAATGTATCACTCAAGATTTAGTCGGTGAAATGTCACTTAATTGAACGAATTGTTATAAAAGCCACTTTATTGACTTTGAGGCAGAATAAATACACTATTCAGATGAATACTGAAGCCTAAGGAGAGCGGCGCAGGTCACTATGCTCGCCACCGATCTTTGTTCATAAACTGCGATCATCGTGTCAAATTTATTCCCCTCGAAGAGACAATCCATTTTGAAAATTCAAGTTTGACTCACAATCAGATTGAATTAATATATTTTTCTCTCATAAGAGAATTTCAGCAATGACGCATATTGTGCATTTGGTTCATGGATTAACTGTTATTCCAAAATTATACATCACATTTGCGGCCGTTATGCAAATAATTTCCCAAGTATTAAAAAAAGGAGCTTAATATCCAACTTATCTTTCTCTTTCTTGGGTTGCAATTTTCAAATTAGCGGTCTAATGGCGGCATGTAACAAGAAAACGCTGTCGTCCAAAGTGTTGCAAATTACCGATAATCTGTATGTGTATGAAGCGATAACCTGTATGTGTATCGAGTGCTTAACAATGCCTCCTCCTATATTCAGCGCACTGCTTTACAGCTAGCGTAAGCATTCTTAGGGCCGTTTTACACGGTGCGATTTTTCGTGCTAACGAATGTATGAAACTGAACGAAATTGTATGTTTGCCTGAATGGAATGAGAACAGGTTCTATTTTCCGTTCAGTCATTCGGCCATTCGCACAAGCGTTCACACAATTTGCCGCTTTACACGGTAAAATTTTCCTCATACAAGTGTTTATACAAGAAATTGTACAAAAATGTGTAGCGTGTAAACGGCCTTTAGAGTTCCACCCAGATTATTTGTAATAATAAGGAACGTCTCTGGCTCCAGCGTTTGACTAAAGCTTTCGTCAAATCCACTTCTAGAATTCCTTCAGGTAACGTCGTTCAACTCTAGTGCTAATTTACGTGCACAACTATAGTTCCGTGTATTCATTATTCTTCCATTGTTTTCGTATCTTTTCTGCTCAGCATAGCTTCATAAATTCCAACCTTCAAATCTTTGCTCTTACATAGTTGCTCAAAGCATTCTCAACTAACACCAGCGTATAAAAATCCCAATGAATACCAATGACACGGATGCCTCAACCAACAACGACTTATAATGCTTCCGAGTCCACCCACTGAATGTTTTCTTTGAGGAGATATTTCAGTAAACATTTACCTCCTCATGGCACTAAGTGAATCTCGCTAAAAACTCTATGCAACTGGATTGATCTTTTACCTATTGATATCACTTTTTGACCTATATTGCCCATTCCCCAACTCAAAATTATTTTTTTCTATTTTCATAATTTATTTTCTGAGGAAAATATTACTTCTTTCTATTTGAATATCCTCCAACATAAGGAAAATCAGCCACCCTAAGTTTTTGTATAATGTTTACCTTCCAAATCGTTCATTTTTGTATTTGCATCACAGAGAACACACTTCATAAACGTTTACTACGAATATAGAGTTGCCGCGAGACGAAGCCATGCCCGTAAATCCGACCGATTCGAGACCATGCTGCCATGAAACTCTTTAAATACTCGTGTCGGAGTTGACGTCACTACTCTTAACCTAAACGTATCTCGGTCCACGCCAGCTTTTTTCGACAGCCATCGCTGACGGGAACTATATTTCCGCTTGGTATGATGACCAATGATAGTTTATAAGTGTGGACGAGTGTGATGATGTTTTCTCTTTGCTTCCGTTTACCTCAGCAGAATACCTTGCCTGGCCATGTTCATGCTTTCTAGATCCAACTATTGACAGCCGGGCATTGATGGAGTGGCGCTAATTCACACATATATCCTTATCACCAAGTAATATGTAAGGTTCCGAAGGATCTACTCTGAGAAGGATGGGCGGAAAAGCCAATTGCTCGACTTCATTTTACGGGAAAGGTCAGATAGAACGTAATCGTTACTCTGAAAAGAATTTATCGAGCGTTTATATTTTCAGGGGGTGCCTAATTTTAAGTAATTTGTTTCTGTTGTTGTGAATTTCGGTTGTAAGCAACGGTGAAATATTTGAGAATGTACGTATTTAGTATTATTCACCTGTTAGCGTGAGAAGAAATAAAAGGCCAAGAGAGTTAAGTATTGATCGAGTAGAAGACATTCTGAATGTGATGAGATGCTTGAATGTGATGCTGAGGAAAACGTTTTCAGTTCTTTATTTTCTTTGAGAGAACAAAATCTCATCGTGGAATATGGTTACAGGTCAAAATATTTAATTATATTTTCACAGTTAACATTAAGCGGAAACGGACGATTATATCATATTTTTCCATTGAAAGAATTGTTATTACGCAAGGTTTTGGGGGATCACGAACGTTACCAATCACGCGATACAGATTAAAGTCCATTTTCAAAGTTCTTTTTAAAAATAACAAATAGAATTTTAAGTCCCAAAGTTCACAAAAACGACAAAAATATTCTATGATTGATCACCTCTACAAAAAATTTCACGAAGTATTTTTACCTTCCAGGAATAGTATTGTTTAGAATCCAATTCGGAGAATGACTCTTTGTAAAATACGCCCCCACAGTTCTACAAAGAGTAGATACTAGGTCACCGTGTATCAGAGAACATGCTTCCTCGACTCATTGAAAGATATTACATTTGAAGAATAAATCCTACAAACAAGAGAGGCAAACCACAAAACGTTGGGCTGTGCGTGCGTACAAAACTCGGGAAAGGGTAAGAGACTGCTCTAATCTATCAAAATCTACCGTGTGATATTGTACTATGCTGAGATTACTTCGAGGATTATTTCGAGATGCCGAATTTCTGAGGTGAAGTTATTCTTTTACACTAAACAAAGGCTGCCGTAACTTAGGTTAGGCAATTATATTCAACTGAAGCACTTGCATATTAGCTATTCAAGTAGAGTTACTGCTTTTGATGCTCCAACGGCTAAGGTTATATCGCTCCTTTTAACTTAGGATCTTAATCCTAGGACAACACAACATCCATACCCGGGCGAGATCGAACCTGCGACGTTTGAGTTGACAGCTGTCAGTGTATTACCGACCTCGCTACCGCTGCCGGTATGTATTACAAGACGAATAGAATACAAGGGAGCTGGAAATTTCAAATACATATATGGATACAATTGTTTTTTTTCATAGAAAGACACGCGTAGATTCATATTTTTGATGAAATAGCAGTGGTTCTTTCCATTATTTTTTGCAAAACAAATAAAACAAATGACTAACATAAACGTGACTCCCCTTCCCTCACTCCCCTCTCGCCCAAGTTTATTTTTCAATTCTTTTTACACCTCCTTCTACCCGCCTCATTATTCACCTTCCACGTTCCAATGTCCTCCATTTTTTATAATATCTTCAGTTATCCATGGCTCCTTAATTATAATCCCACAGACTGCTTTGATTATCCTTGCTTTTAGTTTTTCCATTTTTCTGGTTTTTTTTTATATCGCTATCGACGACTAGTAACTCTTGATACTCCGTCCTTTAGCCTAGTTCTATTTTTCTTTACCCTCCTTCCCTCTTTTTATTTTTGAATCTAACACCTCACTTCTACATCTCTACGATGTGGTCAGAGTGCGTCAGCACCCGGAAATTGTGAATTGATGAAGCTATTTCTAAATCTCCTCTTACCCATTGCGTTGTTCGAATTCACCCCCTGCCACACACCTTTATGGTGGCCTGCAAGGTATTATGTAGATGTAGATTTATCTCGGAGAAGACACATGCCGGAAATATGCGGCCGAGCGAAGAGAAAGCTAGGATTTATAAAAAGAGTACTTGGGAAATGTGATGAGAAGACGAAAGAGCGATGTTACTTTTGACTAGTTAGGCCCCACCTTGAATATGTAGCCAATGTATGGGGTCCGAATGAATTAGGTTTGATCAGAGAACTAGACAGTGTGCAGCGTAGAGCAGCTAGGTTCGTTAAAGGGTGCTACGATAGGTTTGGTAGTGTATCAGAATGAATACAAGAATTTGGGTGCGAATCATTATCAGAGTATAGGTTAAAGTACAGATTAAATCTATTACAGAAATTTAAATCAGATAGCTTTACTGAAGATGTTAGGCATGTATTAAAAACACCAGCGTATTATGCTAGATTAGACCATATAAATAAGATTGGAGAGATAGATTGTCGTACTGATAGATTCAAAATGGCATTTTTCCCCCGTACTATAAGAGAACAGAATAGGCAGCATAGCAAAGGGATAGGTAGGGGAAATATTTTATAGTAGTCTGTAGTGCATGATGCATGTATTAACATCCTATCCCTTAATTGTAGATACTAACAATCTAGGGCCTGAGTATAGTAGCATGTTTGCGTGTCTATAGTGCATGCTTGGTGAACTTCACCCCCTGCCACATGCCCTCGCGGTGGCTTGCAGGGTATCGTGTAGATGTAGTTTAGTCAATATTTCTCAGAGTCATCCGGCGTTTCCGATGTGCACCTACTAAGGTACTACCAGATGTTTATTATGACTGACCAATTCCTACTGCAAAACTCCAACGATTTTTCGTCGTGTTCATTTCTCCCTGCCAGATCATGCACCCCCAGCACATTCCCCTCCCTCTTCAACAACCACCGCTTTCCAATCTCTATTTGGTATTTTCTTCTGAGGACTTCGCCGATTATTTCATCTAGCTGTCCATACACCTCACCTAATGTTCGCCTATGGGGCCACTCGTCGACGTGTAAACCTGCATGATCACTGCACTGTCATGATCTCCACTAGCAGTATCATATCACTCAACTGTTTAACATCTCTACTATACAAAAAAAGCATTGCATTATTTTCAATCAAGTCATCTTGCCTTTCTATGAAACATATTTGTGAAATTCATTCCATTATAGTTTCTAAAGGCGAAAGGAAAAACGTATTTTTGTAATACCACGAAAGAAAAACATTTTTGAATAAATTCTGAAGGGTTCAAGTTCACTAAAAGAAAATGTCTACAAAGAAAACTCTAAACGGAGATGGTCTTACCATCTCCCCCGCCGCGCCGTGGTGGTTCGATTAGAATGCGCTTTAACCTCGTCTAGGCTTAAACGGCTAACTAACATGGAAATACTATTACCTCTGTTTTAAATTTCCCTCTCTTAAACTTGTTGTTCTTCTTCCATATTTCCCTCTTTTAAAAGAGTTCGAAGAACCTCAGAACCAAACCACTTTACTTTCCTACTGGTATTGTATGCGACAATCCGCCTTGACACCTAACTCCTTTAAAGTCCCTAAAATTCCACATGAATGATGGACGCGTATCTAGCTTCTATTTGAAAGGTCCACGTGTCGATTTTATTTTGCATTGGTAGTTCAACTGTCTAAAGCGCTCTCCGGTGGTTGGGGGGTCTGGATTCGACACCATGTGAAAGTGGAGGTTTTTTCTCAGTGAAAATCTTGCTATCATGCATATGAACTGTTAACTTCGTTAAGGATTTTCGTGGCTATTTCGCATTACTGGCATTTTAAAAGATTAATCTTGCACCTACAATTCAGCCAGTCGTACGTTTGAACTCGGGTACGATATGCAGTTCGGCTCTAGACATTAAAAAGTTTTTTTTTTGTATTTTTAAATAGCAAAGTCATTAAACGGGTTACTTTTATTTTCAGTCATACTCGTATATTATTGCTTGCTCTATAACCATAATTTTGTATTGCTTGATTCATTTGGGTGCTTTGATATCATTGTTATTTGAGCATTATTCCTTCTGACTTTCGACCAATAAATCGAAAATGTAGCAATTATTTTATGAATATACCTCTTTTTCGATTAGTACTCAAAATAATTGAACTATTGAGGAATTATTGGGGTACATGAATGTCTCAGTTGCTTCTGGATGCAGATATTCTTCGTTTAGAAAACAATTATTTTCACTAGACACACGATGGGTATTGATAAAAGAAATATACTTTGAAAAAGAGAAAACCTCCAGATCAAGACGAGACTAGACTTCACGGAACGAGACTGAATTTCGGAAAACGAGATTAAGCCAAGTTTCGTCTCGTCCCGCGGCAACACTTAACGACTATGCATATGTATCGAAATGTCTCAACTAATTAATTTTCCAATTTATTCGAAAAACTTATTGTAACTATTTAACCTCAGTCTTGAACCCAAATGCAAAGAAAATTATTTTCATGGATTTTCATCGATGGAGTGATCTTTTTGCTCACATAAACGCACTTTTCGCTTCACCTCAAAGAAAGTGTACACATTACGAATCTTTATTCACAGAAATAACAGCTCGAGCATAAACAAGTGAAAAAATATTTCATGAGGGAAAGTAGGTTAGTCCTGCAGGAGCTCCTCAAGGACTTTTATTCAAATTCACTTTGGCATCGAAAGCGGAACTGGATTGTCTCGCCAGCCGCACGTCATTTACATGGCCCATGATATGAAGGGGATGGGAGAGAGGAACGCCTGACCCAAGTGCAAGGCTTACGTGCCAATTGCTGTCAACTGCCTTGGTACTCATCCGTCCTCTCAACTCACAGCTACCGCCCTTCCCTAACTCCAAGAGATGACCCCGCCTCAACTCACTTCATTATAATGGCTCTGCAATCCCAAGTGTGTTACGAGTCGAGGGTCGCTTTTAGCCTAACGTGCTCTCAAACGGGCGCACTTGTAGGGACATTGGTTCAATCCGGAAATTTTAAGAAAACACTTTGAACGCAGATTCGAGGACGTTTATAAAAACTGATTAATCCGGAGACGACACAGTTCTTTCACGAGATTGTGCCGATAAGAAAGTTGAAGTAAATGACTCGAATTTCCCAGGAAAACTATCATATCAAAGAACTGTTAAAAAAATAATGCATTACGTAGTCTGCGTGCACGTTTATTCACGTGTTTTATAAACATCTACGTATATTCACGATATTTGGTTATGTAAGCCGCGTCCAAATCGAGTTTGACATAATTTTCATTTTTCCCCTCACATCGTGCTAATTTAATAATACCCAGAATTATGAAGCGGCGGCTCAAGTCCTTTATATCTCACTTCCGCAAAACATTCTAGCATGGTTCCCAGCACAATGATTTGTAAGCGTTATAACGTCATGATGTTCATTGCCAAGCGAACGATAATTTGTTAGAAGTACCGCGAGTACGTAGGTATTTAAGTGTCTCGAGTGACGACGTTTAATTACTTCCTGGACTTTATTCATTAAAATTTCAACACAATTCTACTTCTTTTTTTTGCGTTTTCCATCGTGTTCTGATAAATAAATTGATGAAATCAGTCCAAGTTTCGTTCATTTCTAACCCGAGGAGCAATGATATCACCGCAATACTGCTTCAATGAAATGCGAAGATTCAGCAAGAAATCACATTAGCACATAAAAACATTTCATTGCGCCCACTTCCTTGGGAAACATTACTTTCCGGAAAAGAGATTTGATTCCATTAAATCCCTCAAAAAGAGAGAGAAGAGGGCGAGACCACCTTGGTTTAGAGGGTTGAGTGCCTTGGGATTCATTGCCCTAATCTAGGATGCATGAAATTTATGGCAGGTGAAAGTAATAAAGTAAGCATCTCCTCATCGATTATCTTTCTATTTTAATCTTTTATAATCATGTCTCAGCAGATACTGGTCATTTCAGTGTGCCCCATCTTTTCTGGACCTATTCCACCAAATGCGGTGATGAATTTAATTGTAAATATGTAAGCGCTAACGTGGCTGGATCTGGAAAAACCTTGTGTTCCAATAATGTGTGGCTGACCAATTACAGGATGGCAGATGGGGTTATATCCCTTTCCTTAATTATATGCATAAATGCAAGGCGCTGGTGTATGAGAGGAATGACCTCTTTCCCCTAACTTCGTCCTTACGCTTACGATTCCTTCGGAGTGGTGCACACCAGTAAAGGCACTGAATACAACTACGTATTCAGTGGTTAAGGTTGCTAGTTATCAATCGATTTACCTCCGAATTTAAAATCGATTTACCCACGATCGACGCCACTTTTTTAAAGTCTCCTGCCAGGTTGGAAACCGTGACGACGGCTATGTATTTCTAAGGAAATACCTGGTTCTTCCACTACTAGAACGTAAATGATTCAGACCATAATTTTGTTGTGAATCAGTAGTTGCTATGTGTGCCCTCATGACGTGCATGTTGAGTTTATGCATTTTTTCATGATTTTATTTATAACAAACCCAAAGGCCGTTTTACACGGTGATTGATCATGCGCATGAATTAATACGCGAATGAATTTAAGTGATGACCTGAACAGCTTCCACTAAAACGGAACATTCCTCGCATGATTCCGTGAATGATCGCATGATACGAGCGCACGACGCGTCGCGACGTCTGCTCGAAAAAAAAAGAACAAGTAAAATAGAACCATTTAGACTAAATTACGGTTTCCTCAGGAAAATGGTACGGGGCGACATACTCATTGTTTTCTCTTAAAACGATTAAAACGGGAATTTTAAGAGTTTTTCCGCGATTTTGGCTGCTAAGAACGGACGTTGACCTTCTTTCATTAAACGGCTTCCTGACCGAAACCTTGTAGGAAACAGTCATGCTACAAAGTTTTACGCTAATTCAGGGGCAAAGGAGCTATTCCCTAAAGGGATGTGAAACAAAGGAGGCAAACTCGAGCAGACTTATAGACGAGTATATGCTCGCCTACTTGAAGATAGTGCTTAATAACAATGAAGGGTATTTCTTTGCAACACCACATCTTCTCAAACTTCCGATTCACCTGGTCACAGCAGGGTGACGGTGATGGTGATCAAAGTTGATTCCGACCAAATCCTTACACGTTCAGGTCAAGCAGGGTTCCAGAGAATCTGTTTTAGCTGTTTTAGATTATGCCAGATCGTCACACCGCTCACTTCACACCTGACACATATGTGGCATAGAGTAAGTACATACGTACTTACTCTATGCCAGAGCGTCACACCGCTCACTTCCGTAAGTAGATCATCTTTTATAATAGAGTCGAAAGAGGGTCCACCAGAAATTCGATCCCTGGACCTACGTTTCTACCTACCCGGTCACCCAGACTAAAATTCAGACGTAAAATTGTATCTTAGATCGTGGATGTGACCCTAATTCGGAGAGCAACGCGTGTTTGGTAACTAAAAATATCGCCTTATCACTCATATTACACACAATTTTCCATCCACCTCCAGAGTTGTAAGGGAATAAGAATACTCTTTCGGTTAAGCTAACGGGAAAAATCAGAGTACATTTCCAGCTTTCGAAAGAAAACAAGGTAATTTTTGTGTAATTTATTGAAAACTGAAGAGGAGTAATGGATCTTATAAATATCGCATACAGAACATGTTGTATACGTACCTCAAATTTTGCATGCCTCAAAGTCGAAACATCGTCAGAATTGTTTTAACTTAGCTTGGTGTTTCAAGTTTGCCCCGCATTTGAAAACGCTTGAAACAGGAGAGATATGAGGATGGTGAAGGAAGGTAAGGGAAGAAGACTGAAGAGATATCCAAGTTCAGCATTAGTCTGGGTCTTGACGAAAGACGAGGAGTAGATACACGGCTTAACGTCCCTCCCGAAGCAGTAGGAGACGACCAAGAGCTGCGGTCTTTTTTGTCATTATTTTTTAGAAGGTAGTAGTAAGAATTAATGGACAACTGAGGTTTAGGGAGCAAGCTGGAAACGAGATTCGGTAGAAAAACCACGATCTCAGTCAAGAGTTGTGCTAGGACCCGAGGTATGAAAAGCCGGAACTTCAGCAAACATCTCCATCGCTGAGGGCGTAGCCACATATATGGCGAATACCGAATGGCGTGCATTAAGAGTGAAATGTGTTTCTCATTCCACCGAGTAAACAAAACATTACACCACGTAAAACACACAGGAGAAAAGAGCCCGCTTAAAATCGCATTCCGATAGGGATAATAAGATGTGAGAAAATTAACCTATCTATTACGTAGCAATAATTGGCTATCTATACACTTATAGAGCACGAAAAAATAAATAAGCAGCAATTAATTAAGCAAAATTTTCATCTTTCCAACAGTTCCCATTCGGAAATTTTGATACAACATCGAGTAGAAGAATTTGCTGGGAATAAGGAGGCAGATAATTAAAAACCATACCTATTAAAATATTTGTATTTATTTTTATGGGTGGATAATATTCAAATGCCATAACATCATATTGTGAGTATAGAGGTTACGGGTTAATGTAGGATTACCAAGTAGCTTAGATTCTAAAAAAAGTGGCCCACGAAATAAAAAGTCTATTTTCATAATTTAAAACCAAATTACAGTAAATTCTCATATCAGTGAATATTATAGAGAGAGAAAGGAATGAGTATTTACTTCACATACTTCAATTGCATCGAAGAGATTTTAGCATGTTTCACAAAAGCAGCCGGAAAACTCATTTCACTGTCTTATAAAACAGGTTTTACATGAATTTCCTTCGCATATCCAGCAACTTAGTGGTTAAAACAACACAGCACTGTGTGCTGATAACATTCATTGAATACAGCAATCATTTTGGTTCTTGGAATGAAATATTCAGGACAGAAATATCGATGATAGTGAATATTCATGAACTATATCTAATCTAGCTCAATCTAAAGAGTAAAGCAAGTGAATCCATTTTCCGCGTGAATCTCCCTTGACAAAGCGGGTGAGTCAGCTAGTTATTTTTCATCTAGATGCTGACCGCAGCGACTTTTTTTCCCGTATATCTCGATAGCCACGCTTTTGAATTACTACCAAAAATACGTGTAAATTAATATATGTAAATCCTGTCGTTGTGAATGAACATCAAGCCGAATACGTGTTTGCGAGTTTTTCAGGTTCTATTCGCCACGTGAGCAATTGAAAAAGGAAAAAAAATACTTCAACTTATGTCAGAGCATTATAGGCGTACTGTCATACACGATACTGGCAGAAAAATTATCCTTTGACATTTCAAATCTGATATAATAATGAATCAACAAGAGCGAAATTCAACCGAAATCACAGCCTAACACATTTACTGTCATTTCTCTTTGTAACTGATCACAGGGGCGGATCCGGGAGGAGGTCGTCCCCCCACCCCCAAACAATGATTTCAATAATACCACATAATTCATATGATGCAAATCGATATACTGTCTTTTCATTGGAGGGGAGGGGGTAAAGATGGCAAAACTGGTGACCGCCCCTCCTAAACCTGACGTCTGAGTCCGCCCCTGACTGTTAACACCTTCCCCAAATCAAGTACCTACGTGCTTGCTGCATAAGGCCAGTCCTTAAGGATTTTGTTAGTGATTTTGGTAACTCCGGAAATATTCATAATTGTTTCATCAGGTCAAAATAACAGGTTATATATCGAGTCACGTGAGATAAATACTGTAATAGGATATCATCAGTCAAATAGCCCATCCATAGTGATGAATCAAAACCAAAGGCTAACGCCACTTTCAAGAAATGGAAAGAAAATATCAACGGGAATCACATTCGACTGTGCTTCGAATAGGCCTGCATGCAGAACATACTTTTAGTCCGTAGCGTACGTAGCGTACCAGGGGGGGGGGGGGGGGAGGGGAAACGGGGCGACCGCCCCGGGCCCCGAAAAAATATTTTTTTTTCTACCGGGGGCGGCTAAAATCTAGTTAGCCCCTGGCGCCAAGTAGCCTTGGTACGCCACTGCTTTTAGTTAAAATGTAACGTCGCACATGAAAATTTACAGCTCAGCCACTGAGAGGAAGAGTGGCAGGCACTCCTTAACGAAGTGGTGAAATAAATAATTACCTACCCAATCCAGAGCGTGGTTGACGGGCATGGTGGATCGAACTCGTTCAACGGAGGAGTCATGAAGTAGGTAGATAGGTAGTAAGGGTCGTTAGAATTCCTTTAGGTGAATTACATAACTAGCGCGAACGTAACTTTTATCCTCAAGTAATAAAAACAATCATGTCACGCATAGCGTTAGTTATTTCTTCGGATGACGTAATCCGGTGTTCATCTGCATGCGTGGAAGAACTTGAGGAATCGTGTGCTCTCATAAAAAGATGTATATCTTCACCAACGGAGTCGGCTTGGGACGTTTGGCCCCTCTTCGTTCCTTCCAACTAAAGAAAAAACATCTCCATAAATATCCTAGCTGCCACACCCTTTAAATGGACAGCTGTAATGAGAATACTTAGGGATGCAGTAAACTGGATGGATGGGCGTCAGGTAATGTCTTCCAGAAATATATTTTTACTGTTGCAGTTTGTGTAATGAGGAAGAGCTTAATTAAGTGAAATCCTTTCATAAGGTTACGGGCAACGGGCATTTAACGAGTTGTGCCCCTTTGCGCGTTGGTGGCATTTGTTTTTATTTGTGCCAGTCGAATCTCAATATCATGTACATCACTACACACTACGACACTGCAGTGTAGTCATCACTATTTGAAAATGACTGACTCTTGTAAGTTGTAAAAGGGGTTTAATGTTTCTTCACAGAGTATTTCACGTATTGTTCGGGCCCATGTTTTACCTTCGTCCTCGTAAGTGTATATAGTGCACGCTATATGTTTTACTCGTTGTATTTTCATTTTTATTTTAATTAGATTTGTAAAGACAAAAGTATGTAATTTGTATTTGGAAATCGCGCTAACTATAATTGATGCCAAACTATGCCTCAATTCTTGAAAGTGAACTTAGCCTGGACCACTGTAATGATATATATTTTAGCCTACTGATATAATGTTTATCAATAATATCCGTTGTGGGTACTTTGATACCTTAAGCCATTTAGATGTGATTTTAGATGGTGGCCGTGTACAATGTAGAGTATGATCCACTAAATTTGGAGATTTTCTTAGTGTAGTATAAAAATAATTGCAGTTTCCTATCAATCATACATGTAAGTCCTAGTCGTCACTGTCGGAGCAATATTGTTGAAACTGATGTGAACAGTGTTGAAGTGGCTGAATGAAAATGATATGAAACTTTTGCGCGGTGTTGAACCCCGAATTGAAATCAAACACTCATTTGCAACTGCGTTTTAAAGTGTGTTGTTTTCATCTGTAGTGTGTTGACAATGATATGCATTAACCACAGTGTTGGTGCAGATTTGAGCTGTGTTTATACTGCACTGCTGTCATAGAGATAAGGTGAAATATTTCTGTCAACCGTAATGCTGTTCCATTTATGTCCTAACTACTATTGTTTCTACTATTGGTATCGCTCCTTGGGAGTTTAAAAAATGCACAGTTCACATAGTAAATAATACTACAGTTGAAAACACAAAATAGGAGTATAAGGCATTTTATTTTTTCCATGTTGGTAAATAAGTTTACCTCTACTCAGACTATTTTATTCACGCACTTACAGGAGAATTACTGCCTTTGGATTTAAAAACACCCCTTGCAACTCAAATTTTCGCCACATTAATTTAGGTAGGGTGAGGAACCTCATAAATCAAACATGATATTATTGATTGGTACCCAGTAAACAGAAAAAGTGGCAGCAGTGCTGCATGAGAATGTCAAGGCTGCAAGTGCAAGTCACGGTGAATGAAGTACTCTATTGGTGTATGTCCAGCATCATTTCAGAGATGAATGCCGAAATATGTTGCTGTAGTGCATTAGCAATGTATGTGCAATGTATGTTTGCAGCATGGTGCTAAAGCACTGCTGGAACTGCTAACGTGCATTCACAAAGCCTTCCAGTGCTTTTGGCAGGTTGAGACAACTCAATCTGGGCTAGAAGGGATGGGCACGGTGCTGCGGAGAGAGAGCAATCTCCAGCGAACTTCATCAGATCCAATAAAATTTTCATTTACTTGCCAACTTCCCATACAGCACATGTTATGCAATTATTCGTGTAGGTTGGATCGAAATCTAGACTAAGGTGTATCCTCATATTTACCTAAACAATACTCGTGGTTGTTCGGGGTAAATTGAGTTGAACAGGTTCAACTCAAATTAACCCAGCATTACACCAATTTCAAAATAAACTCTTAATGCAGATTTTCTGATCGAACGCTTTAGTTACGATTGTCCATATTGATTACTTACTTCCTAGCCAACATGCAAATTTTAATATCTGAATACGAAAGGCAATGAACAAGTTATGCATTTGTATAGTATTTTTCTGTAGAAACATATAGGTAGTTTTCTATGTAGGTAATTATTATAAGAGTGGCTTCTGTAGATGTCTGATTAATTAGATTTTTATAGTTCCTTGAATTTCACGTTGATGGAAATATTTTTTCAGAACAGTCTAAAAATTTACCAAGGGAGTGTCCAATGCTGGCGCTAGTCTGATGTTAGGATGCTGACGAAAATTGGCAGGCAGGTAGCTCCTGATTAATGATTTGCGAATCACCCCTCTTATCAGGTTATAAAAATATAATCCAATAACTTCAACAGAACAGTTTGAAATATTTTATTCATATTGACTGCTAAAAATTACTTGTATTCTATAAAGGTGAGTTGGTTCAGGGGTAAAGTGCACAGATCTCACTTTGAACACTCATAGTTTGAACTTATCTCTTGGTATTTCTTTTTCAATTGCAGTTTTGTTGTACTACTGTCGCTGGTTATTAATAATTTTAACATATTTATGCAGGGTACATTTTACCTATCTTACATATTAATTGTGTAAATTATGTAATTAATACATAAAATTACCTACTTTTCATTTAATACCTAATTTGACCATAGACGAGTATTATCCAGTTTGGGGCGGAAAAACAATCATATATAAACAGGATTTATTACACTTGTGCACGTGTTAGAATGGTTTTTAGACAAGATAATTCCTGGATATTAAATGGCCCATACACTCATTTGCAGTCGTTTGTGCTGTATGGGTTGATTTCATTTATAGCAGCACCTTTTCAATCACTCTATCATGTAGAACTGTCCATAATCTCAGCATTATCTACTAAATGAAGAAAACTCAAATTTATTTCATCTGTCATTGATATTCTATCATTGAAAGAATATCAATGACATACATTTATACCCACCATACTTATTTTAATCCATCACATAGGTATTGGCTCAGAATGTTACAAAGGCAGCAATCACTGTTATTAGCATTAAAATTAGTTCTAACATTTACAATGATGCAAGCCAAAGCCTTAATTAACAGCTCCTAATCTATAATTCTCAACTTGAGGTGACAACCGGTAGGCATGTGTAGTTGTTACCTTTCAAATTATCACGTAGTGGATATAGTAGGTACGATTGGTGATGCAATATCTTTTTAGACATTGACGGGTCATCAACTCCAAGTTTCACAAATAATCTATCTATTTAGCTCAAAATCATGCTTTACATTTTATAATAATAATAAATTATATTATTTTTGACGACATTTTAAAAAATTGTTCTTAAAACTGTTACTCATTTATAAAAAAAACTGTTACTCAAGTTAGAATTTCATGTTTCTTATCTTCTTCTGCCCATAGCTCCAACAAGGGTCCCAGCAGTCCCTGTTCCAGAGCAACCGGAAATAGATGAAGATGATGATGATGATGATGAAGAGGAGGAGGAGGAAGCAGGTGAGCAGAAATGAAAGCTCATTTATAATGTGATGTAATATAAATATCTCCATCATTTGTAACCCCTTGTTATCCTAAGTACCTTTTGTTTAATATACTAGATATAATTTAATGCAATCAGCGTCCATCACCTAATTCTATCTCCACGGCAGCTTGCCATAAATGGTAAACTTGACTGATATATTTCTTAAGGCCGTTTGATAAGGTCCAATTTATTGGCCAATAAATTGGCGCAATATCGGGTTTAAAAGTGGATAATATGTTCGGCATGACAGACACACTCATAAATCTAACACTCATATATCCCACATGAGTATGCCCCACCATATTAAAAAAGAATATCTCCAGATGCTGGTTTATTGTAAATGAGATAGAAGATGGTAATAAAATTATTATTTATTATTATAATCATTAGAAGAGTCTGTAAGAGAAATCTGAAGCTTAAAACTTTAGAAATTAATGCCGAATAAGCAGCATTGATAATGTGTTGATGTTTTGATCATTAGTATATGGCAGTATACCTCTGATTGGAGATTGGCCAGCAGAAAATAGAATGTTTTCTACAATCCAATATTGGGTTGGAAATTGTCAATGAGATTGTGGAATTGAGATTGGGTGGGAAATTGGTATTTTCCAAGCCACATACAATCCAATTTCCAATGAATTGGCCAATAAATTGGACCATGTTTAATGGGTTTTAAGCTGGACTGAGGAATTTTGAGTTTTATATTGTTACAGCTGAGAAAACACGAATTCAGGCTGTCTACCAACCTTCCAAACTTGTAAAAAGATTATTTTGATTAATTATTTGCCATTATTATTATAAAAATTTCATTATGATTAATGGAAACAACTATACTAATTAGTTATAAAGCTTGGGGGCAAGACATATAATTATAATTGATAAAGAGGCCAAGTTTTTGGTGTGAAACATTATAGCAGAGACAGTAAAATGGTTTTGAAGCATGGTGATACCATAATTCTCAATACCAGCAACATAAGATTGTAGCTATGGCCTATGAATTAAATTTCACTACCTTTCACCTCTTTGTCTTTCATTATTATCATTAGTATTCCGGTTCAGTTTACCTTTGTTTGATGTTAGCCACTATATCTGAAGGTTTTCTTGTTTTTCTCAAAAAGGGACAAAATAGTTAATTATAAATTTGAAACTCCATCAATACCTATTTTTGTAAGTGAATTTTTGCAGGGACTCAGAGAAAAAGTTCTCCCTAGAAGTGATCAAATACTGAAAATATGTTGTACCCCCTTGCAATACAATAACTAATTTTATAGTGTCTATCTAAAGTTTCTGGAGATAAATGACTTATTATGTTTCATATGAAATGGCTTATTTGACTTCATTAAATCCTCTTTGACATGGATACCCAGGTAGAACACCAAAGTCACAATGACGTCATGATAAGGTCACGGGACATAAGTCACGGTGACGTCAAAATGGGCAACTTCAGGGACGTCCTCCGTGAGTCATTTTGACGTCATCTTGACCAGAAAATGACTCCATAAATACTGCTGAGGGACGTCCTTCTTGAGTCATTGTGACCTCATCTTGACCTGAAAATGACCTTCAATAGTACCCAAAATGCACTTAAATTTACATTCAAAATTACGGCGGGTTGTGATAAAAAAATGACATCAATGTGAAAGGTTTTATTGAATATCTCACATACAAAACAAAAAATATCAAATATTCTGCTTATCACATTACTATTTGCACTATTCAAAGAAGACTATCATAATTAATATCGTATAAATGCAAACTTGTGCTGCAGTGCAATAGAATTTTTGATCATAGAGTCAGTAATGAGACATCGCGACATACATATAATGTGATAACTCACATTGTAATTGGAACTTATAAGTTCTTAATGTGACATATTGTATTCTAAGCTGAATCATTCATTGCTGTTTAGATGAGCAAGTGACCATGACGAATTCAAGAACTATTGAATTTATCAACAGCAAATAGAGTGAACTAAACGCAATGACAATTTCAAATGCCAACACACCAGGCCAGCAACAATACGATCAGAAAAACCTTATAACATAACGGAGCGCTAAGGGGAACAACCATAGAGAATCAATCAGACTCTAATCGAAAAATACAATTGAAAACAGGCACTTTGTCAGCGCTGGCTGGCGAATGAATAGGATTACCTTGATCAACATGACGACTTCCCAGTAACAACAAATATGAAGAGATATTTACAGAATGTTTTTTGTTGCTTGCCATCTTGAGGCGAAACAAGGAACAGCATAAAAACTTCGCAAACAATCGTGAACACTCTCCCATTGTGCTCTCACCCAACTTGTTTGACCGTAGAACTCAATGTGCGACAAGTACAAACGGAGTCATTATGTTACTAAGTTTTAGTATCGAAACACTGTAGGCAGAGCCAAACGTTTCCTGATACAGTAATTCTCTTTAAAAAAAATAGATTTATTATAATCTAGAGAAGGAAACCATTAAATTCTGAAAGAGAAATGTGAAAAGTATACTGGCTGACGCGGATAGTTGGGCGCAGCGACACGATAAGCACACAATTTCAAATCCTTCTACTCCTTTAAATTCAAATTACACTGCCTGAAGTTCATGCGACTTCCGGTGTTTCCAAGTTCTCTGATCCTGAAAAGCGAAAATCAATAGAAAAGCGGACCACGATATTTCTTGAAGGTTTGCAGGATCACTACATAGGACTAAACACGTCGCCTGGAGTGCTTCGTCACACAGAGGTCATTATCAGGTCCCATGACGTTAGGTATATCATTGTGGCTTTCGTGTTCCACCTGGGTATTTTTAGGGAGATGAAGTTTTGCAATCTAACATGCATGGGCACATAGTGTAAATTTTATGCCACGATTTTTTTAAATTTGGTGTGTTTTATGTTAACTATTGTTAAATATCACCTTTCCACTGGAAGGAATATCTTCATAAGAAGTTAATATCATATAAAAGTTAAAGATTTAACCCCATGAAATTTGGTAATCAGCTTTGAAAACCTTGAAAAGCCTGAAATTTTGTTTGTCACTCTGGTAGGCATCCTGAAATCTCATTCACTGTAGTAATATTCCCATTCCTCAAATTTGAGGGCACATGCTTGATTGGATGTTCAATGGCACACTTGAAAAAATTGCTTTTCTTTCGCTTATAATATAAATACACCTACAATAGAGTTCAACTTTATAACATTTTCGTAAAATCTTCCTTAGCTTTGATAATTTTTACCATATTCTAGGTCATCTGAAACCATGGCTTTCTAATTTCAAATGTGTGAATCAATTCAAGTGTGATGCATTTGTTTTGACCATAAGCAGGCATTTTTTGTTTCTTAGTTAATTCCTGCCACACAAGTTTTGTTTCATCAATTATTAAATTTACTAATTCCATGGAAAAAATCAAAAGTAGCTAATCTTCCTCGAGTATTTGGAATCTTTGGGTGCTGTTCCAAATAATCTTCCTTGAGCAAACAATCCTAATATAAATTTTTACAATCCTTGTTTGTATGTACCTTGAGTAATCACTTTTCGTATTTAATGCTTTACCGTGCATATTTATCAATATTAATATCCAAGAGAGTTGGTGGCATCTAAAATTTAAGATAGTTATAGTGTGACGGCTGAATTGATGGGAGGTTAGATTGGTAAAGTCAGGGAATTGTATTCACCTAAACTTGGCTTATTCACTTGGCAAATAAGGGGAAAGGCAATAAACAGAGTAAGAACTCTAAATGTGCGTATTAAGGCATCTAGTTTAAAGCGATTATTCTGGGTAATAGTTTTCAGAAGCGCATAAGAGCAGTAAGTCACTTCATGCTGGGGAGCAGAGCTTTCCTTGTGGAGTTTACAATCAAATAAGGTGTTCTTTCTGTGGTGAAATGCGTTTAGTGAGAGAAATTGATTGAAAATGCAATAGAGGGAAATATGATAATTTCAGTAGTAATGCCTTAATGTAGTTAACTTGACAATTTAATCCATGGGAGGTAAAGAATGGGAACAATACCACAATGAAGAATCAAGGAGGTAAAACAATTATCATGACGAAAACACCACGATTAACATTTTGTCATCACAGGAGTATCATCATGACTTTTTTTCATATTGTATTTTCTTGTTGTTAGTATGATGGCAGAGATGAAATTATAAAGTACAGCACCATTTTGTGTTGTGAAATTATTTGTGTACTTTATCCTTTTAAGGATTTCTGTGTGAATATTATAAAATGAAAGAAATAATAGGATCCTCACAGGAGCTGCGGGATAGTTAATAACCAAAGGAGGAAATAATAGTAAGAGTAATGATAATGGTTTTACAATTGTTGTGATCACCTTCAGTTCAATTTTAAATTTGTAATAAATTATATAATCCATTCCACTGTAAGAAACATTTGTATTTATTTAAAAATTGAATGGTATTTGTATGATGACATAAATGATCTATATATTGATTATTATACCAAACAAACTCATTGTGCAACTTCCCAAAGAAAGTGGTGAAATACTTGGCTGGTATAAGGGTTAAATTATATTTGTACTCTAATTCTACTTTATTTAGTCAGTTTTGTTGGTTTCTTCCAGTATTTACTGTTATTGATGCAATATAGCCCTGGTATTAATTATAAGAGAGGAAATATATTGATTTTATCATTGACATTTCCTCCTTAGTCACTACAACAACTACCACTCCTGCACCTCGTAGGCTGGTACCAGTGGATACTGCAGGTTGGTGAAATCATCATCTTGCACCCATTCCTCCTTGCATGATTTGGGTGGCTTTTCCCATGTGCTAAATTTTATCCTCCACTTTGTTAAGATAACACCTCGAAGTTTCTTTGTTTCTTCTTCAGTCCTCATTAATGGTTTTATTTTAATCCACACATTAGCATGCTAAGTACACAGATTGTCTGTTTTGAACGGTGACATTTATAAAAATTCAGTCATCATCATGGGTCAACAATCCTAGGATTGGTTTGATGCAGCCCTCCACTTGATTCTTCTATCGGCCTACCTCTTCATATTAATGTAGTTCCTCTCTTTCACGTCCTTTACGACCTGTTCTATATAACTCATACGAGGCCTGCCTTTTCTATTCTTTGATTCTCTTTGGTTCAGTACTGGGTACTGATTTTAAAACAAATAAATACTACCACACATATAAAACAAGAAGTTGTGAAGATGTACATATTTTAGCATCAACCCTAAGTACAACTTTGAAAGGGCCTTATTCAATGTGTGCAAAGTTGTACAATCATTTGCCGCCAACTATAAAAAGCGAAAAAAGACTGATGGTGTTTAAAAAGCAAGTAACCAGTTATCTTCTTGATAAGTGTTTTTACTCTGTCAATGACTACCTTTCATCTACCAATTAGATTGTACCTATGTGTATTTTTTTTATGACGTGCCTTATGTACTCACATTGGGAAACCTTTTGTTTTGTATCTCTGGGCAAATAAATCTATTATTATTATTATTCTTCCCGTTCACTTTTCTCTCAACGAATGTATTCGTCAGGCCATCGTGTCTTAAGATATGACCGATTAGGTTGCCCCGTCTTCTTTTTATAGTTTTCAGCAGACTTCTCTTTTCTCCCACTCTTTTAAGACTTCTTCATTTGTCAGTCGGTTGATCCATTTTATCTTCATCATTCTTCGGTAGCACCATATTTCGAATGCTTCCAGCCTTTTCTTCTCTGCTGCTGTCATCTTCCATGCCTTGCTGCTGTAAAGAAACATGCTCCAGTTATATGTTCTAAAGAATTACTTCCTTACTTCTAAGCTTCTTTTTCCAATTCAGTATTAAGATAAAAAATTCAGTATTAAGATAAAAAAGACAGATCTCCAACATTTTAATCGACATAAAATTGCACACACTGTTGAAAGTAGCATTTCAACAAATACGATTTCTATCCTTGAATGACAAGTGGTGATTCCATCCTTAAGTTTATATCTGATTGATTGATTGTTTTTACCGTCTATAGTTTGATGAGGTGTCCCTACTTTCCTTTGCCTTTCATGCATGTATTAGCTCTATCCCCACACTGTATCTCTCTTTAAGTCTGCATATTCCCTACCCCTCTTCATACTAAATGTAATTACTTTTTGTCTTTCTTCATTGTTCTTGTTTACTCAGCATTTTGTGTTCAATGGTGATCTTCAGTATTCTGTTGTCCCTTAGTAGCCCCATCCACCTACTTTGTCTTTCCCTGATTTTGTCACCACACTACTGCTGCATATATCCTACGAATCAGTCCATAAAATCTTCATCCCTTAGATCTCCCTAAACTCTTTACTGGTTCCATTAGAATGTCTCTTTTTTAAAAGAAAGAAAAAGTGGAAGGAGATGGAGCTGAATGGGATGTTATCTATTCATACTGCTTTTCTTAGTTTCATTTCATATATCACTTTCTCAGTCTCACATTCTAATATTCCTGGCACCACATGCCATATTATTTGGCCCACTTGTGCTAGTTTATGTTACTGGTTGTTATTTTATATGCTTTGGGAGACAGTGTACTGGCTTATGTGAATGTCGTTGGTGAAAATTTTGATGCTTTGGACATTAAATGGAACTTCATTGATTGTTAAATGCACAGGCTTGGATAAGGCTGTTTATTAATATTTTCTTCTACTCTGGTGATATCTTCAATCAGCGATGTTATACTGTCATGGATTTTATTGACATGATTTTGACCTAATCCTTCAACTTGACCCCTTTTTTTAATTGTAGTTGGAATGATCAATGTAGCACTCCGGAATGATTTTTCTGAGTTAAATATTTGGCTAGAAAACCAAACTCATTTTTAGGGTCTTGTATTTTTTAAGTCTAGGATTGGAAATTTGAAGAATGAGTTTACTTTTAATTGGTTCTTACTTGAGTAAGTTCTTTTTATTTGATTTTACTCTGTGATGTGGTCCGTTGTTTAAATAATGTAATATCAGAGGTGGATTCAATTTTTTTGTGGAGGAATTCGATTTTAGTGAGGAATATTGCACCTCTTATTTTTCAATGGTGAGTAGTTGGATGTATGCATTCAGATGTTCCATAATTTATCTGTTACTTCCCCCAATCATGTTTAAGGGTATGCATGACATGCTGTATAAGGTCTCACTGCTTTCATTGGTTCTGATTTGCTTTCCCTGCATATTCTTCTAACCTCTTATTGCCCTCATTTACCCTTCGTGTCATCCTTGTATACTACTATTGGTTGCTGCTGCTGCTGTTGAAGGTGTTGAGAATGTGGGCCGGTGGCGCTGTACCTTTGATGGTGTCGACCATGAAGATGGTGAAACATGGAACCCAGATGCATGTACATCTTGCAGTTGCTCCCTTGGGCGGGTCCAGTGCCACGCAATACAAGGCTGTACAGGTCTTTGCCTTTTATTCTGATCTTTCAATGTCTGTTGTAATCAATTCCCCCATACTTAGATGTTTATGATCATGATGAACTCACAATGTTTTACCCCTTTTTTTCTACTCTATGTTCTTTTTAACATTACTTTTCTGTACCCTTTCAAATTTTTCTTTTCATTTAAGGTGCTTCTTTTATCCATTCTATGTGCTTTCTCTCTAATATATTGGCTTTCGACATTGAGGATATGTAGTAGTTAATTTCTTTCAATGTGATGGTAGTTAATTTGATTTAAATTTTATCATTGTCAGTTTCAGAAATTTCTCTACAGTGTCGCATGTTCATCTAGAGAAAATGATTTGAGGCTTTGTTGCTCAAGCATTGTATTAATTTGACTTTTTCATCTTTGATGATACTGCATGTGAGGTTGAATCATGCTTTATGTATCTTTAACAATCACAACACCCCCTGATACACTTAGGAAAGTTAATATAATTAAATTACCCTTCGTACTGGGTTCTTAATTGAAATTGACTTTCACTTTACATATTATTACTTTTTCCTCTCAATGAATATAGTGGCAAAGTCCGCCTAAAGGCCTAATTCACAATCTTTGCTTTGGTGATTACTAACCTTTTCTTTAATATCCTATTACTTACTCCATAATTTCCTGCTCGAAAAGGTGCAGTGGGTGTGAGTTTGTATTGACCGTTCTGTATTTAGAGTGCCATTTCCTCTCTGTATATTTGTGTTATGTTCATGTTATTTGTGCCTAACAAGTGAAGTTTGAAAGTCCTATGGAGAATAGTGAACAAATTCTGAAGATTCAGGCGATATGGAGTGGAAGTGAAACATGATAACACAGAAAGAAAAACACAAGCCAAATCCACAAAAATAAACTTTACTACGACCCGAGTTTCACTGTATTTCAGCATCGTCACGTGTATCACCTGCTGTAATACAGTGTGATGCTGTAATACAGTGAAATGCTGTAATTCTGTAATACAGTGATGCTGTAATACAGTGAAACCCGGGTCGTAGCAAAGTTTATTTTTGTGGATTTGGCTCGTGTTTTTCGTTCTGTGTTATCGAGAATAGTTTACTTTAGTTATAGTGTATTTTGTAAATCCAATGAACTTCAACAATGTTTCCTCCAATGTTTACCTAGTTGATCTAGGTGTATTAGTAGGTGGAATATCTGGACAATGTTTCAGTAGGTCTTAACTCTACTATTCTATAGGGTGTTCTCTACAATTATGTGGTGACCTGATGTTTTTCTATGTTCAATGCTTTTCAATTCCATAATAATAATTCCTAATGTTTGAGCTTGCTGATGGATTAAAATTCATGTCAACAAAGGGAGTGAATTAATAAAATGGTAAATGTCCCACTCCAGATCTTTTTTCTGGCTTATGTTTACTTTCACAGCATCTTTGGTTCTCTACCTTTTTTTTGTATTTAAGGTGATGATAAGATTTACATGTTTAAAACACATTAGAGTCTCAAAGTTGCTAATTTGTTATGGTAGGATGTCTAGGAAAAAAAAATTATTGCTCAGCTGCAATCTTAACAGCATTCCAGCTTGCATAGTGTTACTTCCATCTGAAGGCTAATGTTGTAGTTTGACATGAGTGTGATGAAAAAAACTTGAATTTTGAATATAGGTGATCCCAAAATTATGTCATTTATGTGTTGCATGCTCACTATCTTCATGTCACTAGAAGTGGATATGCTTAGATAATCGAAGTGAGTATTCTAACACATCTTAATCCACTGCTTCAGGACTTAAATATTCATGTCGGATAAAATCAGTGGAATTAAATGGATCTGTATGTGTAAGGAGGGAGCATATGTAATAATAAGTATATATGTACATGCAATGAGGTGCTTTTACATATCACTCTGTTATCAGTTTGCCATCAACGATACTTTTTCTGGAGTCATGAGCTTGTGGACATCGAATTGTTTGTAGCTCCATGCCCTAAATGTCACTCTAGGGTTGTTTACTATTACACCTCATTTTCTTTAGGTTCAAATGCCTAGTCAGGTTGACTAACCTTTCAAGAATTCTCTCCCTACCCTCTTTCCTGTTGTACATGTTCCCACACTGTCCTGGTTCCCTACCTTGGAGTTACTCTTGAAAATGTTTATGGTAGAGATGAGTCTTACCAAAATTTATCGATTCTCGATTCCGATTCCTGGAAAATCGATTCTCGATACCAATACCATCGATCTGAACATAAGTACCTATTTTTATCTAGTTTTCCTATGCATCAATATAAAAATGTTCCATGAAATCTATAAATACATTTTTGCTAAAAAAATTGAATATACTATTTACTTTGGGAAAAAACTTCTGATATTCCACTATCAGGACATTATGAAAATAAAAACTGTTTGGTAAGACAAGGGTTTTAAAGTTTTTTACTTGGGTATGTTTAATAACAAATGACATGTTTAATAATGAAGCATGTTTGGTATCAGATAAAAAATGTCATAACATACTGAAAATAATATGACTCATGTCATAAGTTTAATTTTAATATGATCAATAATTAGATATAAGAGCAATAAAAACACTTACCTAAATTATAATTCAAACTTCAAACATTAAGAAATAAGAATAAACATTCATGATAAGAAGCCTACTTTAGGTTTTCGTTCTAAAAACCAACATTTTTAGCCTTTCTGGATCAAGGCAATTTTATTTCCGGTCACAAATGTTTCCTGCTGTCCTAAATATGTTTCTCATTTATGATGAGAAACTCTCATGTTTCATATAGGTATCGATTAGTGATGGGTGGATCCAGGTTTTTTTTCTGATCCAGAACTGGATCCTTGCCTTGGTTTCGGATCTTTGTATTGGTTTCAGATCCTTACTTTCAAATAATGGATTCTTAATTTCATTTCTTTTCTAATCCTGCATTTTTAATCCTTAGAGAAAAACAGCAACAATATTATTAAAAAAACAAGTAAATTTATATTATTAAAAAAATATACTTCCTATCATCTGTGTGGATAATATTTTCCTGGATCAAGATTTACGGATGCAATAACTATGTGTTATTACTTCTAATATAAAGTTCACTTTCCTTATCACATAGTCATCCAACAATAATTTTTTTAACCTGTACAACTATTCTTTAGAGTGTTGTTAAAAGAAACATTATGAGTTCATTTTCATTATATTTGAATTAATTTCCAAACTATAAGATCCTACTGATGCCATATTGTATCACCATGCATCCAGAAAGATATAAATGTAATTACCTGTACAAAAGACTTCCGAGTGTGTCACATGTCAAGAATAATATCATATAGAATATTGAATAATGAACAAAAGCAAAAACCTACAATTCCCATGTAGCACAGACGGTTGGGCCAACATTGGGAAACGCTGCCACGGTTGGGGAACTGTTCGGTTACTGAAAGACCGTTGGGCCAACGTTGGGTAATGGTGCCATTTGCGTGGTAATTTATGATCCGTTGGACCAACGTTGGGAGATGGTGTAATAATAATAATAATAATATTTATTTACTGTTCTTGGACTGGTCCATTAAGAACATAATTGAGTAATACAATACAATAGAGCTCTTTACAGACAAATAACAAAATTGATATGAGGAAAATATGGGGATGGGCGGATACATTATAGTGAAAACAAGAAAAGAAATAACAACAGAAGTTAAACACTTTCGAGAATTTGTATGTGGTGAAAAAATCTTTGCTTAAAAACAGACAGAGAGATAGAATCTTTCAGATTCTGTGGAACACTGTTCCATAGTCGTGCTCCGACCACAGAGAAAGATTTTTCATAAGTCGTCGTTCTATGTTGAGGGGTGATGAGAAAATCAGGGGCCATTCTAGTCAAAATGTTGGACTTATTATTTCTGACAGAAAAAAATTGCTTCAGGTAGCTAGGTTGTTCATTTTTGAAAAGACAGTAGAGGTATGTACCAAGCAAGTATTTTCTCTTGTTTTTTACCTTTAACCATGCAAGACGGGTAAAATAAGGGGAAATATGTTCATCCTTACTTAAGTTGAAAATAAACCTAACACACATATTTAATAGGCGTTGAAGCTTAACATTGAGCTCTTCAGTTAGATCCTGGTAAACCAGGCAGCAGTAATCGATGTGAGGGAAAATGAGTGTAGATACTAGATGCTTGCGAGTGTGAGGTGGCAGAAGGCCTTTTTGGGCTTTAAGCTGGTAGAGGATCATATTAACCTTATTACACACGTCTTGCACATGATTCTGCCAAGACAAGTTGCACATCATCGTGACACCCAGGTTTTTAACACAATTTGAGTATAATATTTCGGTGTCACCAACTGTAATTTTTGGTATAGCATTTACATCCACATTTTTGAGTAAATTTGAGGTACCAAGTACAATTGATTTAGTTTTGTTGCGGTTAAGAACAAAATTGTTACCAATAGCCCATGAGCTGATGGCTTTAACATCATGATTTACTTTCGTGATTGCATCAATCAACTCAGTCTTATGACAATGATAGTAAATTTGCAAATCGTCAGCATATAGCATGTATTTACAGTGCTCAATACAGTTTGGGAGGTCAAGGATATAGAGAGAAAATAAAAGAGGGCCAAGAACTGAGCCCTGAGGTACTCCACAGTGAATATTAGCCCAATTAGATGTATTACCAATAGAGTCCTTGACTGCTTGTTTTCGCTCGTTTTTTGTGTAAGGGGACTGCCTGATAACAGTGCAGCCAAGCTGGACATTATCTCATTTAGCACATTCTCAGCTACATGGCATTTGTTATTCACGAGTTTTCGCCGAGATGTAGTGAATCCGTATGGAGCAACTCTGAATAATGATCCTTTAAGTACTAATTTTTTCATGCACCTATTTGCACGTTTCTCTTCATCCATCCTATATTACTGGATTTTACGCATCCGTTGCATAGCTTTCCTCCCTCGTTCACCTAATATTCTACCATTTACCTGACCTCAGTTCCATTCAACGAATGTACGGTGTTAATGTATATACATTATGTGTTTATCACTGTCATCATTAGTACCCACATACTACAAAATATCTACTAGATATCTAGAGCACATCTTCAATGTCTTTAATATCTTAAATGTTTACAAGATGTCTAGAAAATATCTTAGACATCTCCTAGATATGAAAGTTATATATTTTATTCATCTCATATGGATTCAAATGTGATATTCATCTCATATCTACTCAGATGGATATCCATGAATGGATGATTTTTCTCGGTCCCTCGTAGACGGTATCGGACTTACAAAAAATACAGGTGCGCTCGCCGGAAAAATCTAAGGCCAGGAGGATCGATGAGAGTGAAAGTACATCTGAAATGTGGTTTTAAACGCGATTTACGATCTTTAAGAGCGATTGAACATTGGTCCACGGATGATTTTTTTCAGTTCCTTGCAGAAGGTATCAGACTTGGAAAGAATAAGAGTGTGCTCACCGGAAAAATCTCAGGCCAGGAGGATGAGTGAAAGTACATCTGAAATGTGGTTTTAAACAGGATTCACGGTCTTTAAGAGCGATTGAATATTGGTCCACGGATGATTTTTCTCAGTCCCTCGTAGACGGTATCGGACTTAGAGAAAATACTGGTGCGCTCGCCGGGAAACAGGTTCTCAGCATTATGGAGGAAACTCCTATTTATCTCTCCTGGAGTTAAAAGAATATCAGTTACGTATATTTACAATGGTCATGTTTATTTTTAACTGCAAAATGGTTATTAGGGAAATGATTTTACGGCGCAAATTATCCGTGTCAACCTTTTACTAAAGTTAATAATCACAAACGACTTAATGCCAACCAGGAGCTGTATATTATATGGCCTCCTAATCTCCTTCTTGTGATTGGAAAATGTGTCAGGTCGCGTCAACATGAGTTAAGTGTAGGTTGTTAGGTAGGCTGTAGTATGCGAGGTACAGCTAATCATCGTTCACCAAGTGAGAACCTCGATCATTTCACTTTTTTCTATTTTGTCCCGTTGGGGAACAGTTGGGTCAATGGTTGGGGAACAGTTGGGCCAACGGTTGGGGAACAGTTGGCAAAACGGACATGAATAACGGTTGGCCAACCATTGCACCTAACCGTTCCCCAACGTTGGCCCAACCGTGTGTGCTACAGGGGTTAAGTCAGTGGCCTTTGTGTTTACATTAACTTGGGTTACTGTTGTAAGTCAAACCCTTGAATATTTCAAATTCTTTTTTTAGAAACAAAAAAAGTTTAATGCAGTCAGGATATTCCATTTTAAGATGAAAAATTTATTATAGAATATATCATGCTGCTAAACTATGCAGTAATTTTGCAATGTCTTATTAATAATAACCCTTAAAATGGAATTAGTGAGTTTTATATGTACTCATAAGGAGAGCTTGTGTAACGGATCATGAAATGAGATGAGTGTTTTTTCATGCTTCTAGAAGGAAAATAAAGAAATATGTGTCTCAGCTTTTTTCTTCATTGGCCCGGGATCCCAAGAAAAAAAGTAGAATGACATGCATTCTCTGAACTGGGGTAAGCCGACAATAGCAGAGTGGGGTAGTGTACTGCAGGTAATGAAGTTAGGTTCTTATCACTGTTTAAAATTTTTCTTTCTGCAACCAAATCAAAAATTTTATCATCCTTAATTTCCAATCTTTGTGTGCAGATTTCGACTTTTTTGTACTTTTATCGCTTAATGTAGATTTACAAATGCAACACTCAAAAATACATAGTAAAGTTAACGTACCGTTACCATGGTTTTGATTCTGTAATAAAATATTTTTCCAATCACTTTCACTAATGCCAAATTTTATTATTTTTGTTTTTTTGTTAACTTATGGATACTGACATGAAATTTCTGATAATCTACTTTTTTTCACTGCCTGCTTGCCTTACCCTAGGATTACAGCATGGACGGTATTACTAGGCAGTGTTAGGGATCGAACGTGTGAACGACAGCACACTAGTTCACATTTTTAAAAATTTCATTATTATCAGTTGATTCAAGCCTGGCGAATGTAGGCAACCGGCGTGACATTCTGCTTTAATTTTTTTCCTGTACATCTGGGCCTGTGGAGGGGAAAAAAGCCAGGACATCTATTTCTTTATTTTGCTCTAGTAGCATGGAAAAATGTTCATCTCATTTTGTGACCAGAGTTACAAATCCTCTCCTTGACAGTATCTACCATGCCTACATTCCATTCGCGGGGCGAATCGATCACTAACATTCAAAATTTTAAATTTGCGATCTGGATATGGTATTATAGTCTTTGGATCTGACTTTAGTACAAATGAAATGAAAGATGCATGGGTCTTTGGATCCAACCCAACCCTCCATAATTATTGAGTGATACATTCGTAAATCTAATTTAAACAATAAAATTCTAAAAAAATGAGTATTCAGATGTAAGGATTTTAAATTGAATGATAAAATTTTTGATGCATTACTTGAAAGAAAATATTGTACTGAGATAGGGATCCAACTTCCTTTAGTACACGAGCTCTTGATGCCCGCCTGATCCCGGCGAATATAGGGTACCTGCATGACACTCTTCAGTATTTTTTTCTTGAGATGCCGGTGTAATGGGGAAAAGTCATATTTCTTTATTTTGCATCTAGCTGCACAGGCAATTTTCATCTAAGTTCGTGATCTGAATTACACAAACACTCTCTCAATATCTACCGCACCTATATTCCACTCAGGGGGATGCTTCGATCGCTAAGTGGTGAAAATTTAATACTACAATCCGGATCCGATTTTACTCTGTGTGTTTGGATTCGAATCCGGATCCGAGTAAAATGATAGATCCATGGATCTTTGAACCTGATGGATCTGATCTGACCATCCCTAGTATCGGCGATATCGGTATCGGCTTTAGGTGATCGATTCTCGATCCCGATACCAATCCTCAAGAATCGGTGGTATCAACAACAGGTATCAAGAATCGACACATCCCTAGTTAATAGTAATACAGCATGGCCCTATTCATTACAAAAAGAACTCCAGATACTTCAACACAGCTTTCTCACTTCTTTACCTCTCATGCAGCTGTTAATTTGAAATAGCATTTCGGTCCACAACCATGAACACAGGCTGGCACTGAGGGACTTGATAACTTACCTTCATGTTTTCTGTAGATGAACTCAATGTCCTTTGGGCAAAGGTTTCGATTATGTGTTTCTTGAAACTTTTGTCTCTTGAAAGGTTGTTCAGTAAATCCTTTCCAATTGCCAGCATGCTCAAATAGCTCAGCCTTGAGTCTATCATGGAGTTTCTCTAAAAAGGCCTTCACTCTCTTGAACGCACTCATACTTCTTTCGGACGATGCAGTTGATATAGGGAATTCCAGAATCAGTCTCATGATTCATGTGGTTTCTTGATACACTTTACCTAGCCCATTGTCGAAAAAATATTAAAGTAAAACATGTGCAGGAAAGTATTTACTCTTATCAAATAGAAATTAAAGAGTTCATTTTTTAGTGGTTCACTATTAAAGTATCATCATCATCATCATTAGTCAGCAGTCCTGAGATTGGTTTGATGCAGCTCTCCACTGAATTCTTTTATCAGCTAATCTTAATCTTCATCATTCTTCTATAGCACCACATTTAAAAAGCTTCTTCCCTTTTCTTCTCTGCTGCTGTCATCGTCCATGCCTCACTGCCATAAAGAAACATGCTCCAGATGTATATTCTGATAAATTATGTTCTAATTTCTAGCTAGTATTTCCAGCTATAAGTAGATTCTTATTTTGATAGAATGCCCTTTTTTCCTGGGCTTTACTACTGACTTTTTCTTCCTTGCTTCATCTAATGTTGACTACTTGAATAAATAAAAAATATATAAAACTGTATCTTCTCTATCCTGGTGGTATTCCATAGTCAAGAAATTTAATAAAACAAACTTTTACAAAAATACCACAAAAATTTTATGCACTCCTCTCATGACCCGGGTTTTGACCAAATTATCATCAGGTCATTTTCGATAACTGACAAATAATGATTTAATAAATTTCATGATTTGTTGACTACTCGGCTTCCCAGTTAACAGAACTCTTTCTTCTCTTCAAGTTTTTATTTTCCTAGTTAGTCTTTTTTTTAGTCTTGGCCTCTTCTCTCTTGCTGCATACTAATATCTTAGTCTTCTGCTTATTGATCTTCAGCTGATATTTGGCAGTTGTCCTTACCATGGTTATTAGAATCTTTTTCAGATCCCTCTCAGTCTCTACTCTAGAGTGCTATGTCATTGATGAATTGTAGTATACTAATTTTTTATCTGTGGATATTCCAGAAGAATTTTCTTTGATTTAATTCATGGCTCTCTTGATTAAACATAAAAAATTATGGGAAACAGTGCACAGCCTTGTTTCACTTCTTTCCTTATTTTTGCTTCTTCACAGCTGGGTCCATATTTAACCGCAGCTACTTGGTTTTTATACTAACTGTGGATAATTCTATGTCATTGTAGGGCACTCCAATTCCTTTTAGAATCCTAAGCATTGAATATCAATTCATGTTGTCAAAAGCTTTCACTAAATCCACAAATGCAATTTACGTTGGTTTGTTCTTCTCCATTCTCTTCTCTATGAACAGCCTAAGGGCCAATATTGCTTTTCTTGTACTCTTACATTTCCTAAATTGGAATTGATCTTCATCCAGGATCTCCTCAGCTTTTCATTCTATTCTTCTGTAAATTATCCTTGTCAATGTCTTTGATGTATGTGTCGTCAGACTTATTGTCCTAAAATTTTCAGTCTCCACTCTCTTAATTTTGGGAATAGGGATGATGCTGTTTTTCTTAAAGTCTGGCTATTTTTCCTGTTGAGTACATGTCACAGAAGGTTTCCAAAAGATGGGTTCATGTCTTCTCTTCTGCATTTTTAATAAGCTCTGCAGAAATATCATCAATTCCAGAAGCTTTATTCATCCAAAGGTCCCTTACTGCCACATCAAATCCTGATCTTAATATTGATTCTCCCATATCATCCTTTTTGACTTCTCTTTCTTCTTTGATCAATTTTGTGATGAGATTATTTCTGTTGCATAACTCTTCCAGATATTCTTTCCATCTTGCCTCTTTGTCTTCATTTTCAATCAAAACTTCTCCATTATTGTCCCTTATGGCATTGCATCTTGCACTCCGTTCCTTGAATTGGTTCCTCGCTATCCTATAGGCAGCTTCCACCTTTCATAGTGCAAGGTTGTTTTGTACATCTTCGTATAAGTTCTTCATCCATATTTCTCTAGCTTTCTGGGCTTTGTGACTTGTTTTGTTCCTTATTATTTTGTAGCAATGTTGCCCTTCTTCAGTTTTTGCATTCTTGTGCCTTCTTCTTTCTTCAATCAAGTCAAAGACTTATTCCGTGATCTATGGATTCTTCTTGACAATTTTTCTTCTTCCCAGAACTTCTTTTAGGCTTCCTGCAGTGCACATTGAATATTTTACCAAAGCTCTTTCACTGACTTCTCAATCAAGTCCTCGCCTACGTTTTTCCCACAGCTTTTTGAAATGCCTGCTGATGTTGAGCCACCTTCAATTTTTCTACTTGCCATGTGTTCTTCAATGTTTTCTTCAGTTTCTTGAATTTTAGGTGGCATTTTATCATCAATAATTATGGTCACTGCCGATTTCTGCCCCAGGGTAGCTTTGCAGTCCATCACCTGGTTCCTAAATCTCAGTTTCACTGAAATGTAGTATATTTGAAATCTTTTTATGTCTCTTGGCTTTTTTCACTCTTCTTCGGTTGTGATTTAAACGATATGTTGACAACCAGTAGCTTGTGTTGTGTTCAGAATCATATTAGTCTTTCTCCACTTTCATTGTGGTTAGCCAATCCATATTTTCCAATTATTCTTCCATCTTGACCTTTGCTGACGACAGCGTTCCTATCTCTTAAAATAATTAGGTTTTTTTCTCCTCTTACCTGTTTTATAACTTCCGTGATATCTTCCTAGAAGTTTTCTCCAGCATTGCCATTTAATGATCCCATGTGTATGAACCTGTAGCTTTCTCTCTACAAGTCTCCTTCTTTGGCCCACTTCATTTAGCTGATTCCTAGTATGTTGAGGTCCATCCTTCGCATATCCACCTTCAGGTTCTCCAGTCTTACATAAATCCGAAGCGATCACAAGTTTCATGTTCCAACTCTAAAATGTTTATTGCACATGACTGATGTACTCTCATGGGTGGTCACTGCCCAGAGATCTGAAGGGGGGACTATTTTATCTCCAGAATATTTTACTCGAGAGGGTTCCACTATGTCTAGTTGATAAAAAGAAAAGTGTGGAGTAGTTGCGACTCCTCAGGATAATAATGTGGTGTTTTCCCCTTGCCTTCCACATTGCAGTACTGGAGCCATTAAAGTAATATTACCAAGCCTGTAGTGAAATGAGTGTTGCTGTACCAACCACTGTGGTCTCCACCTTCTCTCATATGAAGAAGAGCTGTTGCCCTCTCCTCCTGGTGAAGGAATGCATAGTTGTAGGCAGCCTCCCATCGCCAAGTCACAGCTTCTTCACAGGTTCTGTGTTATTTAAAGGCTTACCTTATCCAGGGATAGACCAATACCCCCTCGGAATGCCATCGCTTTTTGTCCACGACTGCTTATTCGACGAGTGGACTTGCTTATCTCACAGCTAACCTCTATATCTATAGGTCAACCCAACATCCACTACTCTGTGGATGCACTCAGTGGCCTTAAGCTCAGTGCTGAGTATTAAAGTACAGTTGAGCACACTTAATCTGGGAACCCCTAATCCGGGAGCACCTATAATCCGGCAATTTTGCCATGACTATCTGGTACTTAATGGAAAATGCCGAAACGTTTTTAACCGGAAAATTGCTTCATAACCTGCCGAGATTATTCTTATATTAATACCGAGATACCATTCTTAACGTTAATTTTCCTATTTCGAGAATCAGAATAATTTAAACATATTAATTTCTGGTACTTCGCCTACAGTGGAATTATTCTGGAACTTGAAGTAAACATAAATTTGATGACATCGCCGAGACGGAATACGACGAATTTACAGATCGGCCACTTTCAATGGCGCGCGCATTTTTGATTGACCACTAGACGTAATTTGATAAAATTATTGGTTTTATTCTAATATTTCACATAAAACATGTCTCATCCATACAGTTGTGGCAACAGCACCAAACGTTAACCATCGCAGAAAAAGTGCAAGTTGTGAAAAAGCTTGACGCCGTTGCATCAGTAAAGCGTTTGACTGATACATACTATGTGGGATCTTCAACAATATAGCACATTAAGAAGCTGAAAGAGAAAAATCATCAAAATTTTACTGTTAAAGTGACACGATCAGAAGTAGATAACAGAGAGAAAAACTATGAAAGAAGATTTAAGTGCTGTATTAGATAGCCCGGTTTCGATATCGAATAGGCAATATTGCGTCGGAGTGAAGGCCTTAGTTAGTATTTCTGGCCGAATGCTAATGGAGCAGGATAAACTATTTCAGAAATAGACGTGATCAATCCAAAAGACGTGATTCGGGAAATTTCACGTGCAGGCAATAGCATTTCACCGTCCGTTCTAAAAACACGCGTGGTTTAAATTGTGGTCTGCTTTAAGGTTTGAAATAGACGAAATAATTGGGGATTTAAAAAAACTTCATGTTTCTGAGGATAAAAATATGATGATGGAGTTTGCAAACATCATCCATAACCCTGAATTAAAGGAAATGGGATTGGTAAATTGGGGGGGGGGGGGGGGGGGGGAAATTAGTTAACTTTCCATAACACAAATTAGTTTTTGCCCCTTCATGAAAAATATTAATATTTCTGAATACAATATGTATTTATTATATTTCTCCCTCTTGTTGGATGTCAACGGGCACCTTCAGCTAGTCGACCTGTAATTTTTCATTTGACTAATGAGCCAGGGGGGGCAAGCGCCCCACCCTGCCCCACCGTGGCTACGCCCATGGCCCGTACTTTCCTTTTTTTGTTACTCTCACGCTTATGTTAAATCTTCAGTCCAGGGGACAACGGCATTATTAAGTCCTTGGATCTGCAAGGATCGACAAGACGACCATTACAGCTACAGTACAGGATGACTGCCTGCCGATGTTTGACATGGAACTGTTTTGAAAGTAAATTGGCATCTACATCATTATTAGTAGGTAACCGTCGGATGAGCCATGTGATACCAGGCAGTACAAGTAGTAACCCTGTCATCAACACCGCTGATATAATTATTCTGTATTCACAAAGATTTAAGCCCAGATCTGATCTTCCAGCATGTTAAGGCAGATTTATTGTAAAAAGTCAGCATCCAATTAACGTTAGCAACACTAGCACCGGATTCTAAAACCCATACTACCAATGTCACGCCGTTCATGGAAACAGTGCGAAACACGTCTTAAGTTACAGAAGGATTAGCAGCGACGAATGGATCGATTTTGAATTAGTGTGAAATTAACTTAAGAGCGTGATGTCGTAGTCATTTGTTTCAGCACTTTTCTTCAGGGACTTGTTAATAATTGCCATGCATCATGGGAAGAAAACATCACGGGATGAAAAATATGTAATAGACATCTACTCCATTTTCCTCCTGACTCTAAGGCAGCTTTCCTTCATATATGACATGAGATTTCCAGAATCTTTCGGAAATGAAAACTGAACAATATGCTTAAAGCTGAGAATTCACGATTAGTTCTAAGAAGCGGATAAATAGCATCCAGTCCATGCTATTTTTTCTATAGGCATCAGATCATTTTTAATTAAGTTTTAGTTAAACGCTAATTTTTTCTATGAACCCACCTTTACTCTTCAATATGGCTTGGGTGGTTTTATCCCAAGGGAAAGGTAGTGACAAGTAAGCCTTGCACGTTCAAGCAAGGGTAGAGTGGGGGTAGCGCTACACCTCCCTTGCACTCCATGGTGGGTAGTGGGTAGGGCTGAGGTAAGCAGTGGGTAGCCGTGAGAACACCAAGGAGTGTAGATGGGAGGTAGCCCTACCCTCCATGGAGTGTAAAGGGTGGGTAGCTACACTCCCCAGGGTGTACTACCATCCTTCTACACTCGGCCTACCCATCATGGAGGAGATTATTTTTGCCAGGGTTTTGAGCGCAAAAGGAAGGTTGTGGAAGCAACCTTGCCATAGCCTTAATTTAACATTGCCACTGCAACCTTATTCTTCCGATGCTCCTTCAGCATTGTAGAAGCATTGGCAACATTGCCAAGGTTCCCAAAGCCTTAATGCAATGTTATGGCTAGCTTACTGTCTGGAATGTATGCTATACTCATTTTGATGGTAGGAAAACAACGTAATTGATTTTTTTACATGTCCTATACTATTACAGGGAATGATCAGAGAAATTTGACTTTAGAGTATTAATTAATTATTAGATTTTATAAAAAGTTCTAACTGAAAACACACATTTCTAATAAAATAAACCTGGTATTTTTCACTCATACCAAGTGACTAGGGCTAGCATTAAAATGGTTAGAATATTCAAATATAGGAAACTATGAATTAAAATTTAGCCCAATTCAATTGGAGTCATGCAATGTCCTGATTCTATGAGTCAATGTTATAAGAGTACTGATTACTTTTGAAAAATATATTTTTTTCACTTGAGGAACGTCTGTGATGATATGTTAACACAATATGCAGGTATTTGAATACTTTTTTTTTCTTTTGGGCCCTCAATTCCAATGATTAATGTTGATTTGGATAATTAGGTTCCCCAATAAGATTAGAGACCCTTTGAAATTATGCACATATAATCATGGTAGTCACAAGTAATCATGGTTTCAATCATGAGAAATTCAGAAACAAATGAAAATGAACAAAGTCAAAGAATAAAAAAAGATGAATGCCTATTACATGATGAAATCTCAAATTGTGTGCGGATAATAGATCAAATGACATCTTCTATTCGCATGTTAATGAATCAAATGCACCTCAATTTCTTGGATGAAAAACTACTTGCTCTTCATAAATGTTTGTGTGAAAAAAATTAGTGAATTCTTTAATGTTACTCTTTATTAAAAATTGACTTTTTTTCATTGCCTGCAGGAACCAACTGTGCTGATGTAACCTGTGAGTCGGTTGATTGCCAGACTCAAACATACATTCCATTAGGCCAGTGCTGTCCCGTATGTGCTGGTAAGATTTGAATTATTTGTAAGATTAATTAAGATTAAAACCCGATATAGTGGTTTGAAGTGATGTAGTGTGCTTGAAGAGTTGTCTAAAAGGTAAGGCAGTTGGTGCTATAGTATCTCAATACCTTTATATTAATTTAGAATGGTATTTACTCTTCTCTCTATTTTGTCACTAATGTACCATTATCCAAAGTACATATATGGCACTGTTTGCACACTGTAGATCATTGCTATCATTTTCAATATGAACATCATAAATAAGTAGGTTTAAAACAATGCTGTCCTATCAACTACTACCTTCCCAGTAATCATTCCTCCTGCATTGCAGAACACATGCCTGTCTTTATACATTGCATCCCATCTGCTCAAGTGTAACTACATGTTTAAGCAGTGTATGTAGCAATGAATGACCTTCGGAATGATAAAGTAATTCATGCAATACAAATGATCAAATCTATTTGAATGATTTAATTAATTAATATTTTATATCCTACTGTTTCTGTGCCTTTCATTAAACAATTTTTTACATTAAAAGTTTTGTTTAAGGTAACACATTTTATCTCATCAGATTGTGGGTGTTGGAATTTGCACAAAGGCATCACTTCACCATCCATGCAAATGCTTTGGTCATTAGGTTTATCAATAATATTCTTTCTCTTTCTTGGGGATTGATAAATTCACTACTCATATTTATTTTGAAATATTCATCTTTGACAAAATTTCAAAATGACTCCTCATTCAAATATGGTGAATTCAAGTGTAACTACATGTTTAAGCAGTGTATGTAGCACTGAATGACCTTCGGAATGATTTAGTAATTCATGATAACCTGCTGAAAAAAAAAACAAATTAATACAGTTGAGCACCCTTAATCTGGGAACCCCTAATCCGGGAGCACCCATAATCCGGCAATTTGCCATGACCAACTACCTAGTACTTAGTGGAAAATGCCGAAACATTTTTAACCAGAACGTTGCTTCATAACCTGCCAAGATATTATTCTTATATTAATAACGAGATACCATTCTTAACGTTAATTTTCCCATTTCGAGAATCAGAACAATTTTAATATATTAATTTCTGGTACTACGTGTACACAGGAATTATTCCAGAACTTGAATAAATGTATAAATTTGAAGACATCGCCGAGAAGGACTACGACTAATTTACAGATCGGCCACTTTCAATGGCGCGCGTATTTTTGATTGACCACTAGACATAATTTGATAAAATTATTGGTTATATTCTTATGTTTCACCCAAAACATGTCTCATCCATTCAGTTGTGGCAACAGCACAAAACGTTAACCATCGCAGAAAATGTGCAAGTTGTGAAAAAGCATGACGCCATTGCATCAGTAAAGCGTTTGAGTGAAACATAGTATGTGGGATCTTCAACATTATAGCACATTAAGAAGCTGAAAGAGAAAAATCATCGAAATTTTACTGTTAAAGTGACACGATCAGAAGTAGATAACAGAGAGAAAAACTATGAAAGAAGATTTAAGTGCTGTATTAGATAGCCTGGTTTCGATATCGAATAGGCAATATTGCGTCGGAGTGAAGGCCTTAGTTAGTATTTCTGGCCAAATGCTAATGAAGCAGGATAAACTATTTCAGAAATAGACGTGATCAATCCAAAAGACGTGATTCGGGAAATTTCACGTGCAGGCAATAGCATTTCACCACCCGTTCTAAAACACGCGTGGTTTAAATTGTGGTCTGCTTTAAGGTTTGATATAGACGAAATAAGTGGGGATTTAAAAAAATTCATGTTTCTGAGGATATAAATATAATGATGGAGTTTGCAAACATCATCCATAACCCTGAATTAAAGGAAATGGAATTGGTAAATTTAGACGAAAGGATAGTTAGTGGCCACGATATTCTCACCACACAACATATCATAGATGATGAAATCATTGAAATGGTAATTAATAACAATAAATCCGAGTGGGGATGAAGATGATCAGCCTGAAATTGTTGAAGGAAGACTACTATTGACGATGGTCTTTAAAGAATAATCCAGTCTGGTCGCCCGCGGCGACGTAGTGATGGGCGGCCGTACACACGACACCGACGCGTTGACATCGTGCTGAATCAGCTGATAACAAATCGAGCGAGGTAGGAAATTATGTTACGCAAATCACAGTATAAGAAATATCAAATTTTATACCCTTTTCCAATAACAATATGAAACTTTTACATGTGCAGCAATATGCGCAATGCTTAGATTCCGTTATTTTTACTCACTGCGAAACTTCGATAATTTTAAATAATAACCTTGTGTATTAAGAAACCATTTCTTTCTGATTATTCCCAGTAACTCTTTTTGAAATAATGTTCAGTAAATGGCAAACAAATATATTTTGTTATAAATAATTGACTCCTTTCAATGAAAACATCCCGGACGTCAGAAATAGACCAGTTGACATGCATGACCCATAGTCCGGCAAAATCCCTAATCCGGCATCACTTCGCTCCCGACTGTGCCAGATTAAAGATGCTCAACTGTAATGAGCTTTCTAATGAGGTACATACCTACTGGAAACACATGAACCTACATTGCACACATGCAAAATACTATTATAGTAGAAATAATATGTTATTATTTTAACTACGCTAACAGAAAAATATGTGTTGAAACTATTTTAACTTGACTGTGTTGAATATGTGTTTAAAATTGAAACATGAATGTAACACAGTTGCAGTGCAGTTCAGGAAACTCAGTTTTTTTTATGATGATAACAAATGAGGTTCTAGTAGGTGGTACCAAAACATTTTTGTCAAATGTTCTCATTTGTTGCCAAGAAAAAGAATTTGTTGTTACATCAATGCTCTTATCAGTTTTAAACACATTTTCAAGTTATACCAAAATTTTAAAATATGATTAGAGAAAAGTAGGTTGCTAATTTTTTTATAGTTATTTATAAATATGTTACTGGCCACTGAGATTGCGCATATTCAGTAAGAATGGTAGGTAGCTACCTACCATTCTTACTACATTATAATGCTAACACGTGCTGGCCTATCGATTTTCACATCATGTTAAAATGTAATCAACAGGATACTGAATAAATAACACTCTTCCCTTGGATGGATGTAATATCGAGAACTTATTATAAAAGAATAATACTGTAGTGAGTTCTACCCTTGTAATATTCCCATGATGTCTGTTTGATGGATAAAAATAAGCATGACTGATGTGTATAATACACTTAATTCATAATATTTCAATGCTAGGTGAGATTAATAAGAGTTTTCTTGAAGCAGTAGCTAATTATGAGAGACTATGGACAGTGCAACAGAATAGAGTGAATGAAAAAGTGGTGTTACACAGGGTGGCGATCGTCAGGGAAAACCTGGATTTGTCAGGTAATTTTGGAAATCTGGAAAAGTCAGGGAATAGTTAGGGAATTCTTGTAACAGTCAGGGAGAAACTTGGATAGGAAATGCTAGTTATTTATCTACCATTACGTTTACCGGCCAGTCTTTCCCGTCCTTTATTTCACCAAAACATTACACCAACTAAAACTAATGTCCGTCGCCGAAGTGAATAGAATAAGCCCCGTCAATTCGTTGAACATTCAGTTGTGAATCAGTCGTACAATGAATCCCTTTTGTATATCCTTAATGCGATATTTGCCTAGTAATGTTAAAATTCATAATCACTGTGTATTCTGCTCATCAGAAGGAATCCAAGGCTAGGTTGTTCGGAAGATTTTACCTCACGTTTTTTTAACTTGGGAGACTCAGGTCGAGAGGTAGTTGGAGCACACTAGCTTGTAGTAAATATGTGCTTGTAAAATGTATTAATAGTGTGTACAGTTTGTGTGAGGGCTTAACTTGTGAAGGTTTAATATATTTTTCCGTTAGGGCGGAGGTTCAATATATTTTTTCATTCTTATAGCTTTTAATGTATTGATTTCAGCTTTTAACATTTTCTGAGTTTTGACAAAAATTAAATTCAGCAGAAATAAAATATTTCAATAATAGGAGATGATCGGAGACCTTTTGGCGATCGGTCAGGGAAATTGATAAAGCCATCAGGGAAAAGTCAGGGAAAGGTCAGGGAATTTGAAAATTGGTTATCAGTAGCCACCCTGGTTACACATGAAATAAAGTCGGCGAGTGATTGAAAATTTTATTGTATCTGGCAAAGTTCCCTGGAAATTACAATCCCTCGCACCACCATGTCTTTTTCTCATTGCCTCATTAAAGTCATATCCCCCTCTTGGGGGGCCTTAAACTAAACTTAGAAGACACTTATCTAGATGCAGCAGCTCTTGGCTATGTATAATAACTTTTGTGTTTAGAAAACCTTATTCTAAAATGCCAAAATTTTTATTGTCTCTTTCAACATTCCAATTTATGGTTTTTCAAAAATCCATAAGGTTTCCCTGGATTGGTGAAAAATTATTCTTGATATTGGTGCATTCTTTATATTCTGTGACCTTATGTCTCTATTTTACCATTTTTACCCCTTTTTAAGTATTCAGATGATAAGCTTAAATTGGTACCAAATGTCGGTGAAATTTTTAGTTGATGAAATAAAAGTGTAATTAAGGTTTTTTATTCTTAATTGCAGATGATAAAGTACAGCCAGAACCTGAGCCTGTCCAGCCAGTGAGTACATATTGAACCCATTTAAATCAAACCAGTTTTGTACTTTGTGAATTAACCAAAGACACCGGCTGACTGCTTGCTTAGAAAGGGCTAATTTATTTATCATAAAAGTGAGCTTCTGCTTATTGGTCCATTTTTTTTTTAAATCCACATGATCTTATATCTTATGTCAGTGTCACAGAATGTTTGTGCTTGCCCTGTGCATAGCTGAAAAAAATCTAGCTAATGCCATCACAAAATCAATTCATGAGAGGTCTTCTCCTATTGAAATGTGAAGTAGGCACTTGTATGCTTTTGAATACTCTTTTAATTCTCACTGAAACTCTTTTTGAGGTAACCAATCAGAAATAATATTATGAGTATTTATGACCTTTTTAAATGTGAGAAAGTAAACTTTTGATTATTGTTTGCATTTCTATATATCTTTTAGCTTCTGACTTGCTGCCATATTTAAAGTTTAAACTGTTCCAATTTGCTCTCAGGAAAATGCTGAATAAGTATTAATCTGAAAATGCTGTGTATAGTGACACCCCTTATTTAATTTTGGGGTCATTGGAAATAATGTGTAATTGTTACGCAATTCAAATAATGAGATTTGATGAATATAATGTTTCCTTCAAATTTCACTCTTTTGGTTTTATGTGATAAGGAGACTGGCATTTTACTGTGCCAATACAATTGCCAGGGTATGATTCATCTTCATGCACATTTAATTTTTCTCAATGTATGAAGGAAATAATCCTTCTCCCATTCCTTTGACATTGATGAATAATTAAGTATAAATAATGTACGCTAGTTACTCAAAGAAACTACTTCACAATTCATGAGAAACAAACACTGTGGAGCTATCCACCAGCTAACCCTTATCTGCTTTAAGCGTAGAAATGTTGTAAGGTAACAATTGTTAAGACAATGTGGGATAAAAAGTCAGAGATACAAATTTTGAATGGGAAAATGGAAAAAAATACACAATTGAAATTGTTTTTCTTTTTCATTAATGACCATTTTGTGTTACACAGTTGCCATTTCCATAAGATGCTAGCAGTCTTTGATTTATGGCAGACTATTTATGTAAACCCTTGCTGAGCTAAGTGGCAACCTTGTCCAAAAGGATGTCTTTCAGTAGGCTTTATAAAATTGTAGCAATTGAAGTTTCCTACTCTCATTTGCACACATTACAGAGTATGAAATCACTAAATACATTGTTGGTCTTTACATTTTTTATCCTAAGGGTGTTTGAGCATATGCTTTTTAATGGTCACAGTCTATAATAATTTATTCAAACCAAGTGATAAACAGAATCTCTTGGTCCGCATTAATGTTGTAAATGATATCACTCTGAAAATTTTTTTGTATGAATGCCTTGTAGAATGTGAATCCACAGTGCCACCTTCCACCTCATTGGCTGCCTATGCCAAAGGGGATATCACTCTGCTGCCTTTGACATTCCAGTGAGATTGATTACTAATGTGTATGTGCCTCAAAGTTGAAGTGCAATGGTGAAAAGTTCTTCAGTATCACAACCCCAACAACACAAAAACATTAAAATTACGTTAGCATAACGTTCGAATGTACATGATTTGAAACATGTTATAATGTCCAACCATCCAAATGTTATTTTTTACGTTTCGAGCAAACCATTTGGGGATAACATAAAAATAATGTCATCATAAAACATAATTGTAACTCCTTACACATGGCATTTGTATACCACCCAACCAATTAATGTAAGGTGTTTGGGATTGAAGAACAAAGACTTATATGAGAAGTAAATGTAGAATGAAATTATGTAAATTAAAACTGATTGCCAATGAGTCCATTTGTGATGTATTTAGGACAACGATGCTGTATATAACTAATATCAACAGCTATTCTATCAAATTTAAAATGCAGTAAGATTTGACTGGAAAGATATAATCCACCTACTTCTTTGAAGTAACGATTATGTATATTATGCATAATAAGCAAAATGCCCAATAAACTATGCAATGCAACTGCATACCACCGACGGAACTCTCTGAAAGCCACTCAAACAATTGTTTACAGGAAAGAATCGTGTCGTTGACTTGAAATGATAAGAACAGGAGAATTTTCAGTCTGCTGACACCAATGACCACCACAGGAAAACTTTGACTTTGCACTTCAGGTGAACTTCACAGCTAGACTTCCCATGCCAACAGCTCAAAACTGAAAGGAACCATTTAGCAAATTTTTCTCACGTGCCTCTCATGTAAAGCCCCATCTGTGATGTGTTAATGACTCAAACCGAAGGTGACCAAAGTTCAACGGAGAGCTACTATGCTCGGCCCTGGCCCCCTCCTCGACTTGACAGAGGTTTGCGGCGAACATTATTTGTGCGTTTTTCTCAAACTACTTGATGCAGCTGTAGAACTTGGTCATTAGGGTAGTTCGGAAATTACTGAAATTGGCGTGCATTAACCAAAAAAACGTAATACTAATGCTTTTCTAACGTTTGTGTGTTGGTGGGGAAGAAATTAAATGAAATTTGGCCCGAAATAACTCCCAATATTTTTAGACTCAAATGTGATCATTAGGGTATTTATTGATTAATGTAAACTTCAACTTTAAGCCGCAAGTGTTACTACACCTTAATTTTATAACTCAGGGACTGTATGTGTTAAGTCAGTTTCCCCATAGGAAGTCACTACAATTATTATTATGTCTTTTACCAATGAAGGTAGGTTTGGATGAACATAAATGCTTCCCATGGGAGCTATCTTTCACATATCTTCTTCAGTTCCACACACTTCCTCCTTTTCATCATTTCATCCAAACTGTTTGTCTCCTCAATCTTCCTTGCTTGCACAACATTCTTTTGTCTATCATAGCCTTCAAAACCCTTACCACTATTGCCCAAACCATCCAATGACTGTCTTATCCTAATTTCTGCAGTCAGCTTCCTTTCTTCCTCTTCCATCACTAGCACTTCTTATTTCATCCCCCTTTCCATCCTCTACCCTAACTCTTGAAAAGCCAACAGCCTTGTTTTCATCCTCATTCTTTAAGTTCATGTTTCAGCATAATACCATTTTCAGCACCATATGAATTCTTGATATCTGACTTCTCACTATTCTTTTCTTAATACCCCTACTCAAAAACCTTGTCATTTGTTTTTCCTTTGAGTAAATGCCTCCTTTGTGAAGATTATTCCCTTTGAACTTCACTGGTCTCTGCCCTTTTTTCCCCAATATACTATGGAAATACTAAGTCTGAATTGACCACGTAGGAGTTCATACTTCACGTTAAATAATTTACTAATGCAGTACATACATTGAATTTTCATATACTATTCCCCACACAGCACAAAGGGAATAATATGCACATTATGTTCAAATATTATGCACTAAATATACCATGGCAGTGGTATAATGTGTGCATAAAATGTACATAAACTGTCTATATAAATGGGCTTATGTCCGCATAACGACCTTTTTTATGTGCATAATATGCAGAATCTAGACGGTGACTGTAATAGTACGTTTCATAATACTTAAATATTTTGTGCATAGGTATTATTTAATATTATATATCGCGTGCATAGTACTGTTATTGCATATTATTTAATCTATTGCGCATATTATTAGGTTCATTATATATCTAGTTAGTACATGGATCCATGTCAAACAATTTATAGAAAACTAAGGACATACTTCTTTGCAGAATAGGCACTGAAAAAGTTGAACTGGCACGATCTCGGATTGGATAAGGCAGATCACGTAATTTGATACGGCATGATTTGGCACACATTAACTATACACAGACTTATACCGTGCAAAATTCGTGCACGTCTGCCGTTTGTTGATGTCACATAGAGAATTCACAATTTCAATCACACATTAATACAAGTTAAGACGATTGCAAACAAAAACGTCTGTTTCTTAATAAAATTAATTACATTTATTGACACTATTTCCATTTTCAATCATTTCATTCACTAGACATTGTAACACATAATATTCTAATACATAAGGCATGACCTCAAGAACAGCCAGTGCGACAATCACCAATATCAAACTACATTGCATGTGAACACCGTTTTGGCGGGATAAGTGTTTGAAGTTCGATACCCTTAAGCTCACATCTACCAAATGTTTTATCTGGGTGCACAAAAACTGCTTATCTTTAAAAAAAAACAACGGTCTTCTAAAAATTGAAACTATATTTTTCCAACAGTTGGTTCGTTCAAATATCATCGAAAGTCACTGCACTGTCATAACACACGCAAAACTTTTCACGTTTATCAAATAGCTGAATGATGATCTGAATTGTCGTTGGATCATTCCTAATTTCCCAATTTGTTAAAGACTGTATGTGCCTGAAACATGATAAATAGAGTCAATTGGCAGCAATTAAAAAAATCAACATGGAAGGCAGATGAAAACAATGACGAATTCGTAAATAATCCTCAACGCAATCATTGGTCATAACAATCATTTAGGTACTCACCGTAACTTAACTGTCCATTAGAATTAAAATTAAGCTTCCATGATCACAAATTGCCAGAACATGTAAATATTGGAGGAGCTAGTTCTTTCTCACGCTACCGGCTTATCAACATGACTGCCATTTTGATTTTCGAGATAGTCCAAGTCGATCTTGTTTGCAAGACATCGATTTGCAGTGCGTTGCAGTGCGCGCATATTATTCAAATAATATTCATATAATCGACGGAATATTATTTACTAATTATAACCATATATGCATATTTTATACGGTATAAATTTTGTGTGTGCTGTGTGGGATGATTTTTTTCTTTTTTTAATTGCAGGCAAAAAAGCCAAAGCCACCAAAGTCTGCTGGTAGTGCAGTGGAAAGTACTAGTACAGATGCTGTTGCTTACCCAGGGCCTAGAGTAAGAAATAAAATTTTTTAACATTTAAATCCAACATTCTGATCTTCGCCAAGTCTTATAATTTGATAATCAAATGGTTTTTATAACTCATTGCAAAAATAATGCAAGTGCTACAAAGGCTTAGCTTTTCAGAATATAGAAATGCAGCAAAACCCTTGTTTTACTCGTTTGAGTGTCAAACAATATTAACTACAAATCTTGTGAAAGTTTAAGTTCAGAAATGTATAATTTGAAGGAATGAAGATAAAAGGGGCTTGGGTGTTGATTGAAAATTATAGAAAGTGCTATGAAACAATGTTTGAGACTTTTAATTGATAGCTGGTTTGGGCTCTTTGAGTCTTTTTGAGTGGACAGAATACTTACAACTCGCTGCGAATCAATATGATGAAAATGAAAAAAAATATGAACTGGAAAAAATGAAAATCGAAAAACTTTACAAGAACCATTTTTTTAATGAAAGATATGAGAATTCATGAAAGATCTGATGAATAAGCAAGCAATAACAGTTCTCTCACAAAAGGTCTACAAAAAGAATGTTTCAGCCAGTATGCATCAGTAGAGTAAATCCATGAAGCAATGGATTAAAAGTAATCCATGAAGTAACTGAAAGGCGTACAGAAAATCCATATTTTTTCTTGTTTAATACTTTGTTTATCTACTTACACTTTCAAACTTTTATTTATACTGTAGTATTTTTTATTAAAGTTGGAATGCAAGAAATGTCTGTTTTTTTACATGTTGGAGAATTGCGTGGAATTAAAAAAATTATATACCAGAAACCTGTGAGCCAATCCAATTCAAATTTTAAAATAATTGGTGCTGTAGTCACCTTGTACGCCACACTTCACCATGTCCTAACTATCTTGCCAATTGGCTGTTTCTCATCTACCACCCTGTTCATTACTCCTTTAACTTACTGGACTTAAGAGCCATAATGTTTCACAATCCCCAATAAACAAACATGTCACTTCTACCACCAATAAACTGAATGCAGCAATGTCTCATGGCTTTCCCAGCAACAAAAAAGCCACTGACCCAATTCATTCTAACTCACAAAAAAATAAACCACCATAAAATAGATGAATTTATTATATTATTAACCCATTGGCATCCTCTCTCGGAGATTTAAAGTGACCCCAAACACCATGGACGTTTAAGGTATTTAATCACAAATGTAGTTTCTAAATTGATGAAACTTGCCAATGAAGCCATCAGATAGCAGCTGCAAACAGGTACAGGTGACTGACCAAAAAGTTAAAAAAAAAGTAAGATGGCAGCAGGATCTACCTACAAGTAACACAATGCGTTATGTGTACCAGTACACTTGCGGTGATTGAGGCCAGATATAGCTCGCGTACCAGTACGCTTATGGATGCAAATGGGTTAACAGTAATGTATTATAGCATTAGGATATTAAAGGATTTTAATGCAATCAAGATAGCATTTTTCAACCTCCCAGAGCCAGGAAAAATGCATTTTGATAAAAAATGCAGTCTTTTCTTTTATAGAAAAAATGCTGAAACTTATGAAAACGTAAAAAATATTTTTGTTTACAATGTGTTAAAATTTGAATTTGATTGACTCTTAGGTTTTTGAGAAACAAATATTTTATTGGTTTATTCTGCAATGGGTAAAAACTGGCACTTTTTGCATTCCAACTGTGTTAAAAATACCAAAATAAGAATTAAAATTTTAAAATGTGCATAGGCAAGGTAGAATTAAATGAGAAAAAATATGGTATAGTTGGATTTTCTGTACGTTGTTTGGTTGCTTCAAAAGCATCCTTCAAACTTGAGTGCACATAATATTTTTGTTGACAGTAGGGCATGCCTAATCTAATCCTCTGTAGGATTTGAAGGAGTGAGCCACAGCATTGTGAATGAATGTCTGCAGCTTTCTGTGTTTGCTGGTAAAATGTATTAATGGGATAAAATGAGACGAATGATGTACTTTAGACTAAAAGCTAATGTTTTACTGCTTAAAACTGTTTGTATTCGAACTTGGAATTGTTAATTTTGGAATTTTTACACATTTTTCTGGGTTGTGTGAACCACGAGAAAATGAATTAGCAGATTTGGAGTGTAGAGGTATATCGCATTAGAGTGTACTTCTTTGAATTTGAATTTGCTTTTAAGTCACATGGTATATCCATATCTACTTTCAATTGTCATTAACTTATTTGCTATGTTTTCAAATTAGAAGTAAACTTTCCATCTTTGCTGAACTTAGGGTGAAATGGGTTTTGGCACTGCTTTTGGATAATTTGTGAAAGGCCCTTTATTTGTGTTTATTTCTTGTTCGTAGAATACAATTGTTTGGATTTCTTTTAGCCCTCTTGATACTTTTACTTTGCTTGAGCCTAGATGTTGAGGTAAATGCTTCTTTTAGTTTTCTCACTATTCCTCTCATCAAAAGTTCTATGAAATTTGGTAGCTACATAGTCATAATAGTTACTGTAAATTGGGAAGATTGCACCATGGATTCTGGTGTAAAACAGTCAAAATTTTTCATTTTCTGATGAGTGAATACAGTAGAATCCTGATTTAAGGTTTTTCAGGGGGGACAAAATTTAAAACACTAAATGCGGAAAAACACTAAATGAGGACTTGCCATTTTTTTGAGGTTTTAGGGTCTGTAATGATTAGAACACCTTTCTACGAAAAGAAAATATAATTATAATATAATAAATAATGATATAATAAATATAAAAATATAAAAGTCACTAAAAGGGGTCACATAAAACAATAAAAAGTTTTCATTAGTTTTATATGCTCTTCCCAAGGAGGTTGGATTCAGTGACAAAACGAAAATAAATGAAAAATGAACCAAAAATGAAAATGCCTTAACCACAAATACAATGCTTTAGCCTTCTGACTACTCAGGAATTCAATATCAATTTTAAAACTTTTAGGAGATGTCCTCTCGTCTCGAGACTAATTATATTTCTGAACAGCTACTTTTTTAAAAAATCTGAAATTTTACTCTGCTTATTTTTTTTACTGTAACTAAGAATTAGCTCTTTTTCAGTTTTGAAACTGTCAGTAAAGTAGATTGATTGTTCTCAATGGATGAAAAGTATGATTTCAATTTTTCAAGTCCAACCACAGCCTCCGAAAATGAATAAACCACTGTCGGCTCTTCCTCATCCTCATTCTCACTGCAGTTAGAATCTGTTTCATTTGATGTACCACACAATTCCCCTATTGAAACAATGCCACTGGTCTGCAGGTCATCATCACATTCAACAAAATCACTGAACAATATTTCTGAATTCAAAGTTTGCCATTCATTATCCCCCACAAAAGTTTGCAAATCACATTCTGTTTCAGTGGTATTCAGGAACCCCCCTTTGGCAATACAATTTTAGATGGTTGCACTATTCACACTTTTCCATGCGCTTGCAATGAAATGGATTGCCTGTAACAAATTTATTTTGGCTTGTTGCTGCCCACAATTTATTGATACAATTGCCTTTCTCACCAATGCAATGTAAATGGCTCTCCAGTTCCTCAAACGAGGACTTTTTTGAGTGCTTACGATGCTTAGATAAAACACCCAATGCTGTGGATTCTCTTAAAATTGCTTCCCTTTTCATTATTATGTTGTTCAATATGTTGTTACTGGCATGAGCAGCTTCTTCGCCAAGTCAATTCTCTTTAAGTGAGGATTTTTATCCACCTCCTCAATAATTCTTCTCTTCGAAGCTAAGAGATTTCCTTTTTGAAGCCATCCCAAAATCAAAGCCAGCAGCTTCTGCTCTCTATAAACCAATAGCACCCAGGAGACTGGTACTGGTCGATCAGTGGTCTTGTTGAAGAGTTTTTCCTTGTAACACTGCTGACTCGACTGCCGAGGAGCATATGATTTACAAAGAAGTCACCAACTCTCTTTACTCAGCCACTTCTCACTGGCTTCAAATGTGGCTATATAATAAATTGTATTTTTTAATGTTACGCAACTAAGTAAACCCTCACTACCGACCATCCAACCCTAGCTCGTAAATGCTCTAATTTGAACCTTCAGGCAAAACACATTGTAATGCAACCCTCCCGCCTTTTTTTGTGCGGCCGTAACTTAGCATGAAGCTAACCTCTGCATTTTCTGGGGCTAAATTTTACTGTCGTTGTCACTGCGGCACCTAATAGATGTTGGATATTTTCCTAAGAAAAATGGAGTTAAGGAAAATTCCCACTGGGAATGTTAGTGTGGACGGTTATCAACGTTAAAAATTCCATTTTTACACATTTCTCAGTGGTCTCGATGCATTTTTACACCCGTTTTATTCCGTAAAAGCGAGGTGTAGGCGGCTATGTACTCGAAAAATCATCATCATAGCATTATTAAAGACGAGCGAAAGAAAGACATTTCATTTCGCAAAGTATTGATACTTTCTGATTATGAGAATATTATTTATGGTACGACATAATGAGAATGCCTTATTTAGCAATCAATTTTGATTTGTAGCTCCGAGAAATTAAGCTGCTGTTGCACATGCAAGTTTCTCACATGGCGCGCAGTTCCACATTCATTTTTTCTACACAGCGCCCGGGAAAATTTCGACGATTTCAACTGCGTAATATGGCATATCATCATTGGGTTAAACCTACTATAGGGGAAAATGCGGTTTTACATTTATGTATGTATTACCAAGAGCATACAATATCTTAATGTTCGTATGTTCATTATACATTCATTCATTGTACATATACAAGCATCTTAAAGCGAAACCTTAAGGACCGTCAACCTATTGAAAACTAATGCTGGTGATAGTCATCACTGATGTATGGATAATCATTTGCATGAATCGTCATGAATAAACCTTAAATCGGGTAAAAAATCTTGTGGGGGAAAATTTTTTACGACCTAGAATGCGGAAAAACGCAGAATGCAGAGACGCTAAATTAGGACAATTTTTACATTGTGTTTATAGGGAATGAATCGGGACCTCAAAAAATAAACGTTAAATGCGGAAAAACGTTAAATGCGAAAACCTTAAATCCGGATCCGACTGTAGTTGGAATTGCTTTCCAATGAAAATGTTCTTGAATGAGTTGCACTTTTGATAACATTATAATAATTATATCATAAGCTTTGTATCTATTCTTAATGTTTTTGTTTAAATGGTGTGGAAAATTTTATCAGGGAGATGCTGGTTATCCTGGGGAGCGAGGACGCCCTGGAGAGGCTGGCATTCCTGGCAACCCTGGTAGTCCTGGGATCCCTGGGCCTCCTGGACCTCCTGGACCTTCACCTGATGTGAGTTTTAAAGTGAATTGTAAATTGTTGGTGGGCGGAGGGAGAGCGAGGGTAGGGTAGGAAAACATGGTGGATGAGTGCTTATGGCTAGAGGTCCGTGAAAGTGGTTTTATTTTTTGCTAAAATTCGTTTTAAAACTATGTGATATCGGTTTTATAGAAAATCTTGGTGGTGTTATTATAATGTTACAATTTTTGCACATTTCTAGGCGTTTTATTATTTTTTGGTACACATTTTGTGAATGCTTATACTTTTATTAAGCATTTTACATAACATTTAATACAATTTTGATTGTACAACATTTCTGATAAAACCAAATGAAGGAAATGGTTCAAGTTGTGTTAATATCATAGAGTGAGCAAGAAAAGGTGCACTGTGAACACTTCAATTTAATAATTGCCTTTGCGAGGAAGACTAGAGCAAAAATTAACCAAATGGTACTGAAATTTGTTTTCAATTTCATTGTATTAATTTAGACCAATGTGAAGAGAAAAACGTGAATTTTCAGTGAAGTCTTTCATTTCAAACAAAAGCTTGCCAGGGGCAGATCTGCAAAACAAGTAAAAAACCGAAGTTAGACTTATTCAAGAGCAAAAACACATAAATTATATGGATCCAGACTACTGCAAAATAGAAATAAAATACCAGGAAAATGCAACCATGGTGAGGATTTCAGCATTCTCTGGCTTCAGTCTTCTCCTTCGATCAGATACCACCACACAATACTGAGATATCGATTGTTCTGTATCTACACTGGACGTAGGGTACCAAACAGCTTGCAGAGCAGTCGTGAATTCCATGTAGTCTTCTTTTATGGAACACAAAAGGCTGCAAACATCCAGGGGAGCACTATGAGGCTGCAGCAACTGTTCTTGGGCCATTTTCTGCAGCATGGTGTAGCCTTCAATAAACTTTTGAGGACTAATAGGGGTAGCATATGACAACTTCAACTTGCTTAAAATGCTTCAATCGTTTGGACTGGGGAACACAGACTTCTCGGATCAAACAAATTATCAAGAGCTTCAAAAATCACTTTGAAGAGTCTTCAGCCTTCAGTTGATTGAGTTTCAGTAGACTCTTCTGAGCAGTCATCTTCAAGGCATTTACAACTTCAGCTCTGTTAATGGCTTTCAATGTTTTTAATTTGGCATTGAGCTCTGGAGAAAAGACCTCCTTCATGACTAGACCCAGTATATTCTGCAGAACCTTCAGTTTGGAATGGAGGACATGAGCTGTGGGGTAGTTATTGCCTTCCAGGAAAGTGATTAAGTTTACAAAGCGGTCACAGTTGTCAGCAACGAACTGCGCTTGGATTCTTATGACATCTTAAGCACTTGAATTTAAGTTTTTAAGGAAATGAACACCACTGTTTTCATCTTTCATTTTTTCCATAAATTCCATTATGTTATCTAGGTGCTCATGAATATAAATCACAGCCAGAAACCACGTATTCCATTTGGATTGCACTGGCATGGGAAAAAATTTTACTTTCTTCATACTTCCCACGTAAAAATTCCAAGTAAAGATGTTTCCTTCTTCTTGCATTCAGAAATGCTGCTTTTGTTTTTGCAACTATTGAGTTCACTTCATCCAAATTGCAATGCCAAATTTGTCCCACTAAGTTAACTTTATGTGCCAACATTGCACATGCGCAAGATTGTCCCCAATAAGCCCCTCAAAGTATTAACACATGCACTCATGTAATGTGCAGAATCTGTAACAACACCAACATAATTGTGGTAATGGACCTCATATCGATTTAAAGTATCTACAATAGCTTGTGAGCAGGAAGCATCATTAGCAACATCTAAAATTACACTTGCAACTAAATAAATTCTCTGGCAGCAACTATTTTCCAGTAAACGAAATAACACATTAAACACACAATTTCCTGATTTGTCTGTTGTTTCGTCACAAAAAACAAACAGCTTTTTGTCCTTAACACAACATTTAAGATCTTCCTGCTTCATTTTCCCTATAATCGGGATGTAGTGTTGGCGAATACGATCGGCAGACGGCAAATCCCCACTACCTTTCATGTACTTCGAGAGCCATTCCTGAATTTTTGTATTATCGAGTTTCTCTACACTAATTCCAGCATTTAAAAATGCTTCAGTAGTAGCGACAACAAACTCCTCTTTCTCCTCCTTCGCTTTCTTTTACTGAGTAACTGTCTGTGCAAATGATAGCCTTTCGTTTTGCCCCTCACGCTTATGTGTATCGCTACCGATGTGATTTAACAACGTGTCACGTCTTTCGATTTCAAGTCTTTTATCGCAAAATTTTCACAGTAATACTTTGTTGTTCACATAAAATCCTTCTGAGCTTAATTCACTCGCCCTGGTATGAACGGTAACACTAGGTTTCGGCAATTCCTTTCCTTCGTTTGATATTTAAAGCTGTTATGGTGATAACAGTAAACAGTCCAAACTCGAAACACGACCGCTCACGACAGTGTTTTCAAACGGAGTGCTGGGCAGCTATGGTATAACCATGAGTAATGTATAACTTACATTTTGGCCAAAATGTTTCTTGTCGTGGGCTCCCTTTTGATACCCCTCACCCAGGTGCCGAGGGAAGGTAAGTAGCAGGTAGATGCAACAAAATCGCGTAGTATTGATTACATCTGTTGCCAAACGGTCAAGAAAGGCAGTGAAAGAAGCATGCGTAACTAAACACAATCGGAAACAAAGAAACTTGAACTGGGGGTGTGTCCAAATGATTTTTTTTTTGCATTGAAGCTCAGTGGAGTGCCAAATATCCGACGATCCGTCCGCTAATAAGTAGCACCCCCTCTCCTCCTATCCTTTCTGTTCCTTCCCTCCCACCCCCCAACTGCTAGCGCTTCTGTTCCCAGCCAGCGGCCGTGTTTAAGTCTACAAAATTGTTACATTAGGCCCACACTTAAGGTTTTCCTGCAAAAAGTTATCCAATTACGCTGTCTACTGCATCACGGTGAGTCACCAGAATTACTGCTCGGCATTGACGCGTGCCGGGCGTGTGAGCTTATATTTCTGCTCTTCTGCGGCCGTGTTAAATTTCTTTCAGCAATTAAGTGATTCAGAATATCTAATTCTTCAGGAGAGAAAGCACGTCATTCTAGATATTTCCGTGAATTTCAGGATTGATAAATGTGAATCGAAGAGAGAGACGGTGATTAATTTAATGGAAAATTCCGGTGGAGACAGTTCACGATATTACGCGAATGCGATATGCGCGAGACAAAACAAGCCAATTGACCTTTGAATCATAATGAGATAGAGCGAATGAATGTCAGAAGCATTAAACAATGAAGGCTAAGGCTTTAATCGATTATGACTCATTACTTGTGATTTTTTCGCTAATTCACGTAAAATTTGAGAAAAAGGCGAAATTTCGTTTTATTTACTGATTTCGTGGTATTTCGCATTATTTCGCAATATCGCGTCTCGCAAATTTCACGGATCTCTACCTATGGCTAGTAGGTAGTAGCTGTGAGATGTCTAGGAGGGAAGAATGGATTGAAAATTAGTGGTCATTTGTGATTTTTTTTCCATATGCTTATGCAAGTTAGTATTTCTAGTTGTACAAGGAAAGCCAACCAGCACACATCAAAGCTTTTTAAACAGTGAATTGTTAAGTATAAGTTTTTCCCTTCTACAAAATGGATGTTCACAAAGTATTGATTACATCCATCTACTTAATTAAGAGTATTCCCTGAATGTAACTTCGTGAAGCCAGTCTAGTTTGACAGTGTCAGTCATTTTCTAGTTGTGACATGACAATTTAACAATCAAAAACCTGTCAGCAGAATTTTGAAGAATGATAACTATAAATAGTAACACTATTCCAACATTACTATGGTATATATTAATAGTTTGAATTGATTAATCACCATGAGAAAAAATAAATGAACTATAAAATTAAGAAACTTGGCTATGTACAAATATTTATGGAGGATGATGAAGTAAGAGTGAAAGAAGTTTCTTAGGAGAGTGACAAAATGAAAACTAGATGGTAAAATTATGTGAGGAAGACCAATGCTAAAGTTTTTGGAAAAACATTGTCCATATTGAATTTAGTAGTGGAGAGTATTGTAGGATGGTAAGTCGGAGAATTGAAATGCAGACCTAAGTTTTGGCCTTAAATTTGGGTGAATCCATTTTATTCACTCTCACCTAATGCACATATTTGTAGGGCAATTTTGAAGTCATAAGAATTTAACGGGGAGTCCATAGTGTCCCATGGAAATTAGTTGATCCTCCTTATCTGAATGAGTGAATTTCATTGTAACTATGGTAGAGTGTTAGGTAAGCTCTGCCCTCACCCAACAGCTGGTTATTGACCTTTCAGTGGCTATTTTCCTAAAATCCAAAACTTAAAATTTCAACGAATATAGACGTTTGAAAGATTTATGTCTTAAAAACTGTTCTAAAATGTTATATATATTACTGTAAAAGTACATTTGGTGTACATAATTTCATCTGGAATCAATCATTCTAATGTTATTATTTAATCCTTTTGCAGGTTAGCAGTTACATTCACCAGCTAGCACTTTCACAATCCGTTGGTGGTGGTGGTGACAAAGGACCTACTGGTGGTGGTGGAGGAGGAGGATTCCCTGACCCTTTCCAATACTTACAGGCTCAAGTGGGCCCAGTCGGTCCACGAGGACCTCCAGGTGATATATTTCTTCAATTTAACCTGGCTGTAGCACCAAAATAAACATAGGAAAATGGAAGCTATGAATAAACGTTGTGCTATTCGTTTACACAATTGAAATGTTTGATCATTATAAACTACAGTGGAACCTCATCCTATCGTTTTTCAAGGAGATGGACGAAAAAAAAACGATGAATGTGGGAAAATGAATAATCCGGGATATCATAACCAGAGCGTCCAGTGAGTGGAAAATTACAGGAACTGTTATTATTGTCTGGAACAGGGATGATCTGTCAAAGCTGGATTTTCTAAATATCACAGAAAATATTGGCGGTGGGTAAAAAATCAGGCATGGATAATACGAAATTTAATGTATATCAGCACCAGTTCTTGGCAAAAATAAATCCATATTACAGTAGAAACTTGAAATTACGCCCCCGAAATTAAGATATTTGATTTTTCGAAAAAAATCTTTGTTCCCGAATAAAAGAGTATCTAAATACATGTAACAGTACTCGATATAATGAAATAACAGTGTTTTGAAATTACTCTGGTCTCGGTCCCGACGTGAAAAATTTACTCATTTTTACGAACAATGATGGATCAAAGCAGTGATTTTCAGACGCTCCTCGCCAGAGTAAGGCTCCTAATCAATCATTGTTGGCACGCACATTATGCACAAAATGTTAATTGCTTGGACGATAATTCATTTTTCAATGCTAAAATACTAATAACGTCTTTGAATCATTGGCTAAATAGTGCATAAAATATGGCATCAATATGACTAAAAATGCATTCGGCTTTGTTGCAGCAAGTCTAGAGTTACCAACAACGAGTCAAAAAAATGTAAAGTAGTCAAGTACACTTGCCCACGAGAAAGTAGGTAATTGCTAAATTTTCCTCTCATAACCCCTGGCATTTATTCCTACCCATTTTCCCCAAACATAAATCCATGAGGGGTACTCCTAGTACAGAATTCGTTTTTTGCACTCTGGCTCTCAAAAATATTTTGACAGGCATCAAAAGAGATGCCATGGCATTTGAGCAGTGAATTCAGTCATGCATATCACCCATGGAAGCTTTTTTCTCCCTACATATTTCACACTGATTACCCAGCCTTACTCCACGGCCAAATTATTCCAGCTGACGATAGTTATCATCAAAAGAATCAGGTTTCTTTTACCCTCCTCATTGAGAGTTCCGATGTAGTCATCGAAGAAAATTATCCTATTCGTAAGTATGCTTATAAGCATTGTACTTCCCTTCTTCTGTCGCCAACAGCTGAGAAAATCAGTGAAAATACGAGTTCGCTTGGTCCATACGATCACATACAGTAAAACCTCATTAATTCGAAATTCAAGGGACCAAAAATATTGGACTTCAAATTATCCGGCTCAAACTAAACATACTTTCCGAAAATTAACGAAAAATATCCCGTATTTCCTAGATAATCACCGTACTGCTGTATTTTTCAATAAAAAGGCAATGAATAAGCACTAAAATGAGGGTTTAATTGCCAAAATTCTTCATGTTTATCGGATTCTAGTTTTAAGTTGGAGAAGTATGCACTACCAGACACGATCACGTGGAAAATAAAATGAATGTTTTTGGGCACGTGTCCAGTAATATCACATAAGGTGTCCAGGTCACCAAAATTTTCGCCGTAAACCTTTAAATTTCCCATTTCCCCAAAGACTTCTATGATGATGAACTGCTGTATCATCTTCCTTTCCCGCTTGAAGTCCCTTATCAGTTATGACCGTGAACCAAAAGTATCACATTTCACTCATCACTTTCACACACCCTATCTTCTCAGGTGGCATCCAATGATGGAGGGGTTTGAGAGAGGGGAGATGATGGTAGGGGTGGAGCATCACGTCAAGGTCGGCGACAAACCCAGAATCCCTTACCCCTCCCAAAGAAGCTCGAGGGAAGTCAAGAAAAAATCGCTGAAGCAGTGTCGGACAGACACCACCCAAAAGTAGTCCCCATATCGTCTGCCTTCCTTACCTCATGATTCACATTCAAGTTTGGAAGATGGGACAAGAGTAGATGGGAAAAGTGTAAACAAAGCTGATTGTGAGAACCATAACTTGTCTGAAATTCAGGGCAAACATAGGAATCTGGGGATGCACGCGAAGCGAGATGGGAGGAGTGGCTACCAAATGATAAAAGTGCTTAAGCAGGGAAAATGGGTAAAGGATATCACACCATCTGGAAACTATTACTCCACCACGCCACAGAAGGTGAAGACCACGAAAAATTTCAGCATGCCCGAAAGAAATATGATTTTGGTGAACAATTCCAGTGAGATACCATAGTGTTCAATTTGAAATTCTCAAAAAAAATGCTACATTAAAATTTTTGTTCATCGCAACTCCCGAGTATTTTTAATTGATCGTTAATGATGCACCATGACAAAAAATGATTGATCTCCCTTCCCTGCGGTAGTTAAAACATAATGACGTTACCTTCGCCACTGAGGGGTGGAAAAGGCAACTTAAACGCTGAATTCATTAATTTCATTCAGAGAAATAAAGGCTTTTTATCACTGAGAGACAGGGATATAAATTAGTTGCAAAACTTACACCATGACTTGTAAACGTATCTGAAAAAGTAATTTATTGCTTAAAAAAATGAATCCAAAGTAGTTTCTTTACTTTTCTTTTCGTGTAGTTGGTGAATGTGTTTACAAACAACATCCATGGCTTTCACTAGATTTCCATTGGCACTCAGTCTTTCATGTAACTCCATTTCCACGTTTTAAATCGCAGAAAATGCCTTCTTAGGATTTAAACACATATTTTCGAATTGCTTTTCTGCCTTCTCTTCCCCATCTGAATCACTCACTTCATCCCTGCGTTCAGAGCCATCGAGGTCTGCTTTCTTCTCAGAAGTGGCGGCATTGCATCAGCATTGCATTCTTCAGAAGTGGCAGTCACGTTATCGTCGAAATGGACATATTTAGAAAAATTTGTTGGACACTATTTCACCATGAATTTCGGGCCAGTCAGTCTTCACTGAAGTCACTGTCATTGGATGCAATTCCTTCACCAAAACCAGCTTTTTGGAACAGTTTTCTATAACTGAGGAAGAAACTTCATCCCAAGAAGCAGCTATGTTCCTAATCGTATCCAGTGGATTCCATTTTCCGATTTCTTGGGTGGGAATATTTCTTGAGGTTTCTCTAATCAAGTACCTCACCAGTTTCTTCCTATATGAGCCCTTCAGGCTGTAAATTATTCCCTGATCTAGGGGCTACATGTAACTAGTGGTATTGGCCGGAAGGAAAAGAACTCTAATATTATTTAGAGTGAGCCCTTCAATGTTGTGCTCAGCACACAATGTTTCGATCCCGACCAGCCATTTTTGGTTCGAAAATTAAGAGCCACTCAAGAAATAATTTAGTGGTCATCCAAGCTTTTTCGTTAGCCCTATAAACGCAGGGAATTGTTTGGACTCCTTTGAAACATCTAGGATTGCGTATTTTCCGATCACCAAAGGCTGTAACTTCTCGTTGCCATCGGAATTGCAGCATAGCACTATGGATAGTCACTCCATACTTCTTTTTCCTCCACAGTAAAAGGTTATAAAATATTCCACTTTCATCCACGTTAAAAATATCTTAAGTTGCGTAGTCCACAAAAATCTGTTTGACGTTCGATCGCTATCCCTCAGCTGCTTCTATGTCATTTCATGCGCAAAGACACAATACCATGCCACTTGATATCTCAAAAACCACCCGTTGGAGCATTCAAATTCTTGGCCCATTTTAAGTGCGATCATGTCGGCCTTTTCTTTCGCCAATGGCCCTGATACAGGAATCTATTTGACCTGCATTGGAAGAACCACTCCAGTAACTCACTCTCTGACTCTTCAAATTTCGCTCCCCGTATCCTCTTCTTCCTGACACCATCTTTTCCTCTCTCTAGTTGTGATTCAATTGCATCATGATTTTTCAGATATGTCGACAGGACCAAAAGCAGAATATCATAATGCTTTTTGTTTTTACCCTACGATCTCCTCTCAAATTACACTGAATTTCTCTTTTATTGTCAGTGCCTAGTGTTTTCTCTTTGGAGGTATCTCAAATCCTACTTTCCATCCACGGACATAATGGACTAAACTGATTTCACCTACAACAAAGGAATAAATTATTATTGGTAAAATACGAAGCTCAGGAAGAGTACAAAACAGCAGGCAAAGAAAAACAGTACTGCACTAAATCACAGTTACTAAGTTTTTCGCATATGATATCTATGACGCTAACTACTTACATGAAACGCATGACTACGGTTAAAACCACAGCGAGGCAATATAAATTCCCGGGCAAGTTTTTCTCGGAAGATGAATCTTTATGATTTGTTCTACCATGAGAAGAACTTCTTATGTCAAGAGGTTATGGTGACCTTTCCTGGCGATGGTCAAATACAGAATGCTACTGTCATCGCTCGAGAAGGGGAGGCTCAGGAGGAAGAAAGGGGAAGGCATTAGTCATGGTGCGAATGCTCCGGAAAAAAGCTAGGGATGGAGCGGCCGAGATGTGTGTGCAATCGAGATATATTTGAATAGGGGTAAACAGCTGCTGGTGCACGGTGAACCATAAGCACACAGAAATGTTCAAAATAGCTTGGAAGCACTTTAAATTAACAAATGCTCAAGAAAGCGATACCAAATTCACAATGACTATAAGCACTAACTACCATTGAATGGTGCTGCCCCGGTGAATCATTTTGAAATAAACGATACGTTGCGGCACCACGGGTCGAAATACGACTTCGAGTTACACATTGAGCATATTTCGAATTATCCATACTATAAAGTGCACAATTTCCTATTCCATTTGTCGGGGACTGCTCACAACTTCGAATTATTCGATATTTCGAATTAAGAGGGTTCGAACTAACGGGGGTTTACTGTAGTTTGTTCCACATTCATTCTATATGACGTTTTGTTCTGGGCACATGCAAAATCAATGGCAAAAAACGTTCACTAAACCATGTAAATTTAAGTCGTGTTATAGTGTACCTTTCTTACCTTTCGTTCAAACCCAGCAATCGAAAAAATATCCTAAAAGAGAGTTTCTTCGCTGCATTCCTGCGGAATGATAACATATCTTATAAGGGTTTTGTAGCCTAATTCTGTTAAAGTTACGTATAAGTCTAGATGATAAGTAGGACCATCCTATGAGCAACCTTAATTTATGGCGTTGGAGAGGGAGCAGTCAGAAGGAGCGAGAGGGAAAGCCTCGTCAGAATTCTAGTCCAATCGGAGGCACTTTCATCTCTCCCTTGGGTTATCATACGATACACCCAGGAGGACATTAGGGGTGGGAGTTGATTGGTATCCAGCCAGGATAAGGCCCCTTTGTGTGCCCCCTCCCTCCCACCCACTCAATGGGTGCAGTGTCCCCCGCTGGCTCAGCAGGCCTCATAAGTTCACCTTTGGGTTCTTTGAAGTGCCCGCCTTCTGTGCACGGGGTCTAACATGTTCCAGTATTGTTTTGTGGGCATATCATGATTCATGATAAAAGATCCCACTCTCCAGTGTCTTGTCCTCCCTCTCCGCAGGCGTAGTCTGTTGAGTAGAGTTGGAGAAAAATAGGACGTGACTATGCTGCAGAAGGTTATGATTCTTTCAATGGTTATTTCCCATGCACATCCCTTGGCCTTGAATCCCAGCGGGATCAACCTGCCGAGTGACATATGATCCAAGACTAAGGGTCGTAGCTGTTTTCATGAGGGTGAATGGAGTAATCACCTCACTGACGGGTAAAGGAGGGTAAGACTTCCAATTCCATCTTCGGATGTGGCCGGAACTGGAGCTGCAATGCTCAGACGAAAATCCCCTTGCTTGATCGGAAGTAGAGGAAGAATATTACGTAAAAACGTTCCACAATTTTTAGCCATATCAAAACTTTAAATGATGCCCTCAATTTAGTGGATGAAGAGTAGGTGAACTTATTTGAATAGAGCAACAACTAAACCTTTGGCAGATCATAGTTAAAAACATAATTTATTTATTTATGTTACCATCGTTAGTAGCTGAAGAAGTGTAAAGAAAATTATCACGCCTTAACCTTTGAAGTGTGTGGCTAGTACAATCTACTTTTGAAAGGAGGTAAACATTAAGCTGAACTCCTTTTTAAGCTCTCTTTCAGAGCCTTTTTCTGGGGAATAACCACACAACTAATGAATCATCATAGGCCTAGTCCAAATTGCACGAAAATTTTGCAGACGCTTGATTGCTTTTCCGACTCATTAGAGAAAAGAAACAAGTTAGGTGTGTTTAACTTTATGAACCCTGTTGGCATGAATACACATTTATAGATGCAAATTTTAACAGCGTAAATCATGCAAGTGCGATGCGGAAATGCATATATTTCAGGAGGCAGCTTTTCGCGATGCTGATGAAGGATACTATGTAGTTCATAGATATTTGATATTATGAATTGTCGATTTTTTCTGTCCCGTTGAATTCATAATTATGAGTTTCTACCGTATTTCTAAGCCTCAATGAAATACTCAAAAAATTTTGGATTTTATACCTAAAACTGATTGTGGAGCCGAGCAAATATTATCCTAAGGTAAAGTAAGTAATAATTTGAGAATAAAAAGTAAAAACATGTAATCAGGTGACAAAACGTGAAAGAAACATGTACCTACTATAGGAGAAAAAAGGGTATGTAAAGATGGAGAAAACGAGAAATGGAAAGAGCACCGTATGAGCCTGCAATATTTAGGCAATACTGTGAGGAGATTCACGATATTGACATGACGGAAATGCACGAGTGACTGAAATCAACTAAATTCCAGCGACTGTGGAATAATGTGGAATTCATTAAAAGACATTCGATTATACGTATGATCAGCAGATTATTCTCACGTCCGGGCCCCCAAATTCCACGCAGTCAACTGATTCACCTTCTGTTATCCTTCCATTTGGTCAGATGATTATATGAGCTCCACCCACCCTCCTACATCACTGGAATTTTACTAGTCCCACATGTCTAGGGTTTGGACAGTTCATAAAGTGAATCCAATATAATGTGAACCCATTAAAAAGTTGGTTTCATTTTCTCTTACGAGAAATTGACTCCATAAGATACTGAGTAGTAGATTCCTTCCTTCAAAAAAAAATGCATTTAATTTGTAATTATGAAGTAAATCCTACAATACATAGGTTGTTAATTTAAATTTATATTGGAGAGCATATATTTTGTGCTGGTAAATAATTTGAGAAAAGAGTAATATTTCATTTTGTCTTTAACTTTTTCTCTCCCTAACTTCCATTGTGGAAATTAAGTCAGCCTGAGGTGATACATTCATTACAAATGAATAGCGTTTTGGGTTTTTTCTAGGGCCTCCTGGACCATCTGGGCCTCAAGGATTCCAGGGAGTTCGCGGAGAACCAGGTGATCCTGGACCGCCAGGCTTACCTGGACCAGTTGGACCCCGTGGAATTGCAGGGCTTCCAGGGAAAGATGTAGGTTCCATCCTTTGCCTTTAATTTTTGAGTCCATCATTCAGTAAATTATGTAAAGTAAACCCTTGGGCTTCCTGAATCTGAGTGTAGGTTGAATGACAAGAAAACCAGATAATCTGAGGATTTTATACAAGGACCTTTTACTGTTCTCTTTTTGTGATCTCGACCTTAGATTACAGACATTTTCCGATCACCATATTGTGAGGCATGAATACCATATTCACCTGATTCTAAGATGACCATGTCGAGATTAAAAATATTCGCCATTAAAAATATCAAGAATGGCGAATCTATGACGAGCTTTATTTTGGAGCACCCTTGAAAGGGAAATGACAAAATTTATCATTATCTTTGAAATCAATTATGTTTTGTCAATGTTTATTTTTTCCTCCACTTTTCTAAAAAATAATTCCTTGAGTGTAACATTTGGACCCTGGCTCAGGTAGGAATTTGTTTTCGACAGGTAGGGTTTGTTTTTGAGGTTTTCCTCCGTGGGTTTAAATTTGTGAATCCAGTAGTATTACCCAGCCCCCTACCTGCAAGTGAGAGAGACCCCCCTGACCCATGGCATCGGATCTTAAATACCTGTCTTGAGGTAGTGGGTCGAGGCGGGTTTGGAGATTAAGCATCTTTGGTGCAGTGGGTAGGGGTATTATACATGTGTCCTTAGTCTTACAGAGTATTCAGCACCCTTAATTAAGGAATGACCTTCCTTGATTTGAGTGGGCATCTGGCTCCATGATATTGCGGTGTCCTTTGTATCTAAATGGGCCCTTATTGTTCTAATACCGTGGTGGTGGATGTGAGTCGCCAGCTAGCATCTCCTCTCCCACATTACTTCCATTTCAAGCTTCGGTGAAATACCCTATTGAGCCAGCAGCCTGCACTGTGTTGGCTATGAGGCAGTTCAGCGTGGCTTGCAGTAGCTTGAGCCTCAAGGTTTGCTGCCTCCACTCTCCCCCTTGATGACCACTTAGAATGTTGAAATTGGTATTGCAGCTAGTGCAGTAGATTTTCCTGAAAAAAACAAACTTCTCTTTATAAATGAGTGTAGGACAATTCTAGTCCAAGCAGCTGAGAGGATTATGGAGAGAAGTCCCATGAAGTATAAACTTGTAAAGGCAGTGCGCTGTCTTAAACCATCCGTTAAGCTGAATGAACCTAAGAAGTGCAAGCGTTCTATGAAAACTTGCCTGACAATATTGATGGAGTACAAACATATCACTGCAGTTCAGGCTTAGTATGCAAACATTCAGTTTTCTACTTTTCTAGATGACACAACTGCACTTTGAAAAATTCTAGGAGGGTTTGACTGAGAAAAAGACAATGTAGATCATGTTTTGTTCTCAGCTATGGTCAAGAAAAGGACTGCAAAGACATTTGGCATTGTGTCAAGATTGTACTTGTACTGTTGAGAGTGGCCTCTCCGTGAACAAAGACATAATGGTAGAGGACATGTTAGAAGATACTTATCGGGCTTCATCATATTTGGGACTACATTTCCCATCATGATGGTGATTTCAAATCAATCATACTTACTAAGGACATGGTGAGTGCGATCAGCGTACGTGCTTTGCGTATCTGCCTAGGAGCTAAGGCTCAGGAGGAAAGGGATGGTAACAATGAATCAGTTAGTCAGAATACAGTTCCAGAGGGAGGAAAGAAAGAGAAAGGCAGAGGAATTAGATCAGTTGAACCTAGAAAAGAAGACACAAGAAACACTTGGTAAGCTGAACATAAAAATCATCAAAATATCCAAAAAGTAATTAAAGCATTTCTATTACTGTAATTGAACCTACAGATATCCATGATTGATTTCCTGTTCTTGTTTGCAAGTTTTGATCCGAGGCCAAATATTTTTTTCAAATTTTAAATTTTTTATGATTTTTTTACTATAAATTTGTTTCCTGTAATGCCTGAAACAGGCCAATGTGGATTTATAAAAAAATTGTATCCTGAAATGGTTCAAAATTTAGGGAAAGTAGTAAATTTTGGTCAGGGAAATCAGGGAAAATAAAAAAAATAAAAGTATTGGGCACCCTGAACATGGAATAGGCTTGGTTTTAGACCACTAAGCGACATTCTGATAGCTTGCTCATTTGCCTCAAATACACCAAACTGTCTTCTTGCATATCTTAGTTCAGTACGATATGTGGCAAGAGGCCTATATTTAGAAGGGTCACCAGAAGAAATGACACATCCCTTTTCCTGAGTCAGCTGTATTTTACATTGTTTTTGTTCATAGTAAATGTCATAGATTTGTTTTCTGTGATTAGGGTGAAGCTGGAGAGGATGGTGAGGCAGGCCAGCCTGGAACATCTGGACCTCCAGGTCCTCGTGGCCTTCCAGGAATGCCTGGATTACCTGGAATCAAGGGGCACCGAGGTTTTCCTGGAATAGATGGAGCCAAAGGAGAGCAAGGACCCGGTGGAGAAAAGGGGTCACCTGGGCCATCAGGACCAATGGGCCCAGTTGGACCAATGGTAAGTGAAGGGATTTCTTTGAATTTTGTATTGAATATATAATTCCTCAACTTTAATTATATAATTGTGTTTGTGAATGCTACATTCTGAGTAAAGTTCAAATTTGAAGCCTATGGAGGTAATGACTTGTTTTTATGAAATGATACCATAATTAACATAGATTTTAGTGACCTTTGATGAGCCCTGAGAGATAAAAAAAAGGAAAAATGGATACAAAATGATTTGCTGCAGTGGCTTCAAAGCATTTATATCATGAATATCCTTTGGGAAAACCTAAGATTATTCATCAGTTATGTAATACTGTAATGCACTAATCTTAGTTCCACTTCAATGCACATGAAGAAATTTTAATTTATATTAAATTATATAATATTTATTATAATGTTAATATGTTACAACAAACAAACATGTTCACATGTTACAACATATTAACATTTTTGTTTGTTTGCTCTAACTAATGGTAATGATGCATGTCAACAGGGATGCATAAAAATTCACATCGGTTATAATGAGTTCTTGTTATTACAAGCAAATTTATGCCTTATCAGCAACTCCTCATAATGGACATGTACTGTGATTTGCTGCAGCTCAAATGAACGTGGATGCATGCACCTATTTTGGTAGATATGCAACAGGAATGTAAATGACATTTTTTTTACTGGCTATTATTTTATATTCTTATGACTAGATGTTTTGTCGGTGAATATCAAATAGCCCATAGATTATTTTTATTCACATTTTTATGTAGTCTTGAAAATTTTCTTAACTATTCGGGATTGAGTGTACAATAAGGTGAATTTTAAAATGGCATGGGAAAAACTTAAGCTTCCTATTTTTTCAAAATCAAAACATGATATTTCCTACTGAAGTGTGATTTTTACTCATTGCAATGTTAAAAATTCCCCATTGCATGTCCTTATAGGGAATTGGCAATGGGGAAACATAAAATCCCTTTATGGAATTTCATTTCCCTATAGCGAATTTCATTTCCCTATAGGTGTCCCTATAGGGAATGCCAATTCCCTATAAGGGATTCCATGTCCCTATAGGGATTTTCTATGGGGAATTTTTAACAGGGGATCGACTACTACATGAATTAAGTAAGGTTTTCGTGGAAACCATCAAAATTTTATGAAACATTCCATTTTGAAATACTGCTGTGGAATGTTGGAAGTGTAGAGAGAAGTCCCTCGGTGTAAACACTGTTAAGGAATGGCAAATGACAAATTTGGTGACTAAGGAAGTGAATGCATAGCTCTACAGGATGTCTCAATCATCCTATTTGGTGTAAGTAGTGGAAAATTATGTCATCATTATTTTAACATTTTAAATTTTATGACAGGGACCATCTGGACCACGAGGTGAGAGAGGAAGAGAAGGACCTCCAGGACCTCATGGTCTTCGTGGAATTGATGGTATTGCTGGGCCTCCAGGACCACCAGTAAGTAGCTCTCACAATGATGAAATCTGTTATAATGCTCCTCTGAAATCATGATTTCTTAATTACCCTTTCTTCCAGGGTGCAATAGGGAAGCCAGGACCTCCTGGGTTTCCTGGGGGACCAGGAAATAAAGGAGACCAAGGTGCTGCTGGACCTAAGGGCAGTCCAGGCCTTCAAGGACCTCGAGGTAGGTGTAGGACTTAAAATCATGCCCCAGTAGTCAGCTATAATAATTGTTCAGGGGCCGTATTCTGTAACTTGTTATCACCAGTGATGAGCCTTACCTGGTGATGAACATCACCTATCACCGCTCTTCCGATTCTGTAACATGACGAGGTGATGTTCTTCACCCCAAACAGGGTGATATCACATAACCTCCTCAATAGCCGCCCTTATCTCATCACCCCCTAAATATATTGAGGTTCTGCCATCATGTTAGCGAGAAATAAACATCGTGAGTTAATTAATGACGTTAATGTAGTGTCTCTGACTAAATTGCAATGGAAAAAATGGCATGTGCATATACAGGGTGTCCACTGACCGGGAAAACCTGGAAAATCGGGAATTATTCGTGAATTTTCAATGCAGGGAATTGTTCGTGGATTATTCGTGATTTTCTGGTCTGAGCCGGGAATTTTAAAAATTCTTAATTCAAGACAAAAAATCCTTATTTTATAAATAGGATAAATAAAGATGACTTTAAGATATGGATTTTTCGTTGGTAGGAATGAATAAATAAACGACGGAAAAGTAGTTAGGCTCAATGAATCGTCAGCGCTGTGTGGTTCGGAGATGTTCAACTGTTCCACTGTCGAACGGATGCCTTCAGTGTCACGTAAAGTGCCCTTTGGTTTCATTCTTTGCACATCCGACTAAGCCCATGATACGCAAACATATGCCTAACGTGTAGTGATGGCCGGATCGGATCCAAAGATCCACGGATCTTTCATTTTACTCGGTTCCGGATTCGGATCCAAAGACACGGTATAAAATCGGATCCGGATCGTAGATTTTAAATTTTCGCGGCTTAGCGATCAAAGTGCCCCGTGAATGGAATGTAGGTGCAGTAGATATTGACAAGAAGAGGATGTGTAACTCAGGTCACGAAATTAGATGAAGATGTTCCCGTGCAACTAGAAGCAAAATAAAGAAATATGACTTTTCCTCATTACCCCGGTATCGCGGGAAAAATTACGTAGGATGTCACGCGGGTAGCCTACATTCGCCGGGATCAGGCGGACAACGAGAACTAGTTTACTTTGCTAAGTTCGATCCGGATCGCAGTTTAATTTTTCTTTCGGTCATTGCATCTAAAATGTTATCATCTTCAATTTCAAACCATTACATCTGAATACTCACTTTATAATACTTTTGTTGTTTAAATTAGATTTACAAATGTACCATTAATAAATTAAGGATGGTTGGGTTGGATTCACGGGTCTTTCATTTCATTCGCTGCTGAAATCATATCCGAAGACAGTAAAAATTCGGATCCGGTTCGGAGATATTAAATTTCGCGGCTTAGTGATCGATGCCCCCCGCGAATGGAATGTACGTACGTATGTTAGATACTGACAAGGAGAGGTTGTGTAACGTGGTCACGAAATGAGAAGATTTTTTCCGAGCCACAAAAACAAAATAAAAAAATACTCGTCGTGACTTTTTTCTCCATAGGCCCGGATGCGCGAGAAAAAAATAAAGCCGAATATCATGCGGGTCGCCTACATTAGCCAGATTCCCGTGAACCTATGATAGCGTAGTTGTTAAAAATGAGGACTAGTGTACTGCAGGTCACGAGTTCGATCCTTAACACTGCCTAGGAATACATGCTGTATTCCTAGGGTAATGCAAGTAGGCAGTTAAAAAAAGTAGATTATCAGAAATTTCATGTGAATTTATAATTTAAAAAATGATAAAATTTGGCGTTAGTGAAAGGATTGGAAAAATTTTTTATTGCAGAATTAAATCGTGTAATCATTATGTTAACTTTCCAATGTATTTTTTAGTGACGCATTTGTAAATGTAGGTAGTTTAAATGATAGAAGTACAAAAAAGTCAGTATCCACACAAAAAGGTTGGAAATGGAGGATGATAAACTTTTTGATTCAGTGGCTGAAAGAAAAATTTTAAACAGCAATAAGAATCGAACTTCATTACCTGCAGTCCACTACCCCACTCTGCTATTGTCGGCTTACCTGATTTTGGAGAATACATTCTCCCCACATGTCATTCTACTTTTTTCTTGCAAACCCAGGCCAATTTGGAGAGAAAATCCGAGACTTTTTTTAAATTTTGTTTATAGTAGCATGAAGAAAGGCTAATTTCATTTCAAGATCAGAGTTACACAACCTCTTCTTAGGAGTAGAAAATTCTCAAATTTCATTTCAAAGGTTATTGTAAATAAGACATTGCAAAATTACCAGTTTAGCAGCTTGAAATATTCGATAATAATTTTTTCGTCTTAAAAATGGAATCCCTGGATAGTCCATAAATGGGATCTCTTGGCCGTATTAAATTTTTTTTTGTTTCTAAAAAAGAATTTGAAAGTATTCAAGGATTTGATTAATAATTGGTAAATAATTCCTTTATTAATGAAAATGAACTTATAATGTTTCTTTTAACTGCAAATTTGATGTGATCGGATACTTTACTGTAAGTACAATGTAAGTTGGCTTTCTGGTAGGCTTTGCAATATATTTTTTACAAACTTTTCTATAATTTTTTGAGAAATCTAATTGCTGATGTTTGTTAGATATATTCAGGATGCGCTTACTTGAATTAGGATTTTTATTACATTACTTTTTGTTAGAAAAAGATGGTGTAGGATACTAAAGACTGTTATGATTTCACTTTTTTCTATATAGTCTACCGGTACAAAAATGTTACATTCTGATTCTGAGTGAGCAGAAAATTGAGGCTTTGAGACTTAAAATAGAAAAGCATGGGAAAAAATATTAACGTAGAAAATCATCATTCCAAGAACAGTGGTTGAATGCTGAAGACTTTAGCCAGTGAGTTCTTTAAGTTCCTCTTGTAGAAGAATTTGTAATTTCTCATGGAAATGCTAATTTAGAAAGAGGGTGTTCAATCAAAACCAACAAAGAGGGTCTCTTACTACCAATAAAACTACATATTTAATTACTTTAATTTATCAATTATTTCTTATTTAATTACTTTATCTATATTATGCTATGGGTTGAACTACAAAAAATCCATATTCTACATAGAACTTGAAAAACATCACTTTTGACTCGTACAAGAACCAGGATATATTAGCCTGGAAATTTTTATAAATTTAGCCTTGAAAACCTTGAATTGTGCTTGAATTTTATATTTTGACTTTTGTAGACACCCTGATATAGTAATAATAATTACAGTTGTATATTTATTGTCATACAACTCTCAATTAATGTGTTTTGACGTAAGTAAGAAATGACCCGTGCCAGCCTATCCCAAATTTTGCATAACTTCCAAAATTTGAGGGGAAAAAAGACGTATACCTACAAGCATTGAAGTAAATATTTATAAAATTGCTAAAACAATGGCAGAGCAATAAAAACACCTCAAATTTACTTAGAAAAGTAAAATTGTTTGTTTGAGTATAGTAATAAGATTATATAATGGACACCAAAATACATAATTTCCGACAACGAAATAGAACCAATTAATTTCACTTCGGCAAGTAATTATGTTAGTTTAAATTATTACACATAATGTGAGCAACTAAGAAATTTTTCAGTTGCTTGTTATATATTTACGTTTGTTTTTAGCAGCTCGCTTTCTATCGACTTGTACTATGATGATATATTTATTATGCGAATGACAGTCCCGAGTACATTTGTCATTCTTCGTAAATAAGTGAAAAACACCATTTACATTGTTCATAATTGATATTGTGGCAGTTGAAAATAGGAAACAGCAAAATTAATTCACCGTGGTTTATTTCACATATCACAATAGAATAGTGCAATTGTTTTTGTTGATATTCAGTAAAAAAAAGTAATCTATTGTTCACTTCGTAATATTTTTCCTATTGCTAAGAATCACTTAGCTGGGTCATTCGAGCATCATGTTAAATATTATCAAACATATTATCACTCAAGAAACCATTAATACAAGCATAAACGTACATGTTCGTGACTACAAGCATTTAATTTGCACATTACTTGCCTGCCTCTCGGTCATGTGATTCAGCTGGCTCTCTTTATTGGCTAATCTCATTTTGCCATTACTATACGGCATAATTTTTCATATCACTCCTAATCACCGGCTGAAGGAACTTCACCACCCAGTTACAGAATCGGAAACGATAAGGACGGGTGAAGTTTTTCAGTGATGTCCATCACTGGTGATAGATATCACCCAAGTTTAAAATTACTGCCCCAGTATAGTTGCAGTATCATTTTGTGTTACAGCTTTGATATTTTTATAAATACTTGGTTTTTTTCTTTGAGTGAAGTGATAGACCATTAAGTTTAGCTCGTAGCTAACTGTAGGGAGAGGGAGATTCAATGAGAATCCTGATGAAGTCATCCACTTAGGTACACTCTGTATGATTTTCTGTCATTAGATCTTTATGGGGAAACTGAGTGGAAACAGGAAAAGGAATTCTCCATACATTAAAGCGTGAATTTCATGCACCAATTTCTTACACTATTGAGCTCAATACTTGGTGAGCTCTAATCTCACTGTTCAGATTGACATTCCAGTTGAATATTGTGATTGGTTACATTTTTTCACTGTTGTGCTTTTTGTTGACAAATATTGTTGTATTTTATTGTATGTGAGAATTATAATGAATAAATTGACTTGCATTTTTAAAAGTTAACATTGGCTAAATTCAATGGTTTCTGGTGATGTTGAGTGGTATTCAAACATATCAAAATGAAAACAATTTGCAATACACAGAAATGGCCTGGGAGTGATTTTTCTAACCATATGTTTGGAAAAAAGTATGTTTTATATTCCATCAAATTTGGTACTTGAATTTTAGTCCAATTAAAGCAGTGCTAATATAAACTAAAGTTATTATTTTTAAAAGTTGTCATAAAATTTAAAAAAAGTCCAATTAAAGGTCAGCCAATGAATGATCTTTTTGTACTTACAATTTAATTTGGTATCAAAGTTGATTGTAGCTAAATAAAGCAGGGAAAAAGTTGATTGAAAATGAATACAAGTTCAGACTCACTCTTGTTGTAGGAAGTACTGGTTAACTGATTGTTGTCTCATGTTTGCCTTTAACCATTACACAGGAGAGTCTGGAAGACCTGGACAATCTGGAGAGTCAGGACCTCAAGGTCCTCCTGGAAAAGATGGTATTCCTGGAGAAAAGGGCAGCCCTGGAGCTGTGGGAGTTTCTGGACCACCTGGCTTTCCTGGAGGTCGGGGTCCACCTGGTTTATCAGGAGGACCTGGTGCTAGTGGACCCAAAGGAAGTCCTGTATGTGCCTAAAAATCTCTACTCACATCTCTTCTCTGTAATCAATAAGGCTCCCTTCATGCATCAATGCAGATGTAATATGTATGTAATTAATGTAATGTATGTAAGGATGGGAAATTCGAATCCTTGAATCCTAGGAATAATGCCTCTTTCATCGAATTTTAAATCCATTGAGTTTCATCTCGAATACTTAAAAATCTGAGTCACTTACATCCTCAGCAGAAGAAAGTCCGTGTGTTCCTTTAATCCATGCTTTGAGAACCCTGTTTGCCCAATGGCTCTTTGGTATGACACTGCACTCTGTGTCATGCTGGCTGAAAGAGCACAGGAGATCAATCATCCACGGGAGCATAAAGTAATCTGCCATCACAGAACACACATCCTCCAGAGGTCCAGGCAGAGTACATACTATTTTACCGGAAAAGACATGGGTAATAGTAAAAGAACCATGCTACTACCCAAGATTGATATGAGAGGCAGTCGAAATAGAGAAAGGTCGATGGAACTTCAACGATATATTAAGTCTCTCATTTCCCACAGTTGTTCTTACTTTCCGTTTTTCTTTTGTTACCATGCTAGGTACAGGTTACAGGTAGAGGACCCGTTTTGTGCACAATTGCTTATTCATCGATCATTTTGTGAATTAAATCTTCCAAAACAATACTTTATGATTAGCTGAAGTCTTCGAGTGTTAACCAGTACGTCCATTGGTTAGGAAAGGTGTAATGATTTGCCAAAATATGGCATTTATCGGAGGTCGAAAATATTTATTTTGTAATTACCTATTCCTATGTTTGTTTGTTATTTTGTTGAATGGGAAGTATTTTGTTTAAATTCTGCGCCTATTGTTATGACTTTCCTATTTGATTGGATTTGTTTAATTTTTATGGGATTGGTATTGTTTGTCTCTCCAAAATTAATTGCGGCGAGTATTTATTTACACAAGCAAATGCCTCTGTAGGTTGTGCTGCACATCATGTGTCGTACTACCCAGCCATTGCAATGATGTCCATTGGATGTCCCGCATGGATGTTACTGGCATCCATAGGACATCCATTTGATGTCCAATGGACATCCTATGAATGTCCATTGGAAGGATTTTGAAAGGATGTAGGAAACTATTTCAGTTTCTTGGTATCTGCAGATATTATCCATATGCAGTGCGATCATTAGAGAGAAAAATTACGTAATTAAAAACATTTATTCAGTAAATTATCCTTAAACAAAATTACAGCTGTAGCTTGAAAAGTTTTTTTTTTCTATTGCTACTGTGCCTCAGCCAATCCCTCGTCACTCTGTCCACTTCTATTTTTGTGGCTGCACTGTCAGTATAAGCAAATTATCAGAATAAATCATAGTTTCAAACATCCTTGATATATGTAACAGGTTTAACGTTGCACTTGTCACCCAGGTTAAAGCCCATGAATTTGGATTATCTAAGGCAATAAGTGACTAATTACATAACAAAACAATAAAACTCGCCTGAGAGGTCAGCTAAGTTGTGCCATTTTGATAAGCTGGTGTCATTACTATTATTTCATGAGATATTTTAATGATTGTGATGATTTATTTTCCCACATATCTTTATGATATGAATTTTATTCTCCCACATTATCCATTAGGTAATAAATTTAAGGCTAATCACGCTGCGAAACCAAGTCAATGTCTTCCATTTATTTCACTTTTCGAGTCTTCTGAGCGTAACACAACTCACAAGCAATAGCAAGACCGTCTCGACATACAGGCCTGACACTCACTTTTATGACGTCATGAGAGTGATCCGATGTGAACACGTAGCATGGAGAAATGGGAGATGTGTTTTGAATACGTTGACTCATTTAACATTGTTACTGGATGTGGTTCTAATTCCACTAATAATATTCCATTTCCTACCTATTATGCTTACCACCCCAATTCGAATGAAACAATCTAAATATGATTATAATTTAGGCACTTACGGAATACAACTTTTGCTAAGTTTTGTAACATTTTGCCATTTATTGCATCACTTTCATTTTTACATTAATTATTCAAAAGCATGTTACTCATTGTCCCAATATTTTTCTTATCAGCATTGTAATTGTGACACTCAAATGCAAACGGCTCTGAGAAGAATACATAACTACGTTCACATGTTTCTGATTTATCTAATTTTTCTGTGTATTTTTCTACCGTATTTACTTGTGTAAGCCGTGCCCTCGCGTATCCCGCGCACCCCTATTTTCGGGCAGGCTCGTGAGGAAAAAAATTATTTCTATCAAAAATTTATTATTTTTGCCCTTGAGTCTGCATCATTTTGTCATAACATGAATGCACGTTCTTTAATAGAAATGCTGTGCTTAAATTATGAGTATGTCTTTCTCATTAGTTGATTAAATTACATGTTAATATCATCACGATCGTCATCGTGTCGCGCATCCATGCACGGCCTTTTTTACTGTGGATATTTTTCTCGTAGCATCTCACGGTAATCACAGTTACATACGATCACATCATCCAGCTATAAAAATGGCATCTGTTCAAAATAACATCCAACTGAAATAATTGCAGAAATATATACAATTTCAGCCATGATTATTATTACGGAAATCTGTTGGCATATCAACAAATAAAAGCAGAATGCCATCCGTACCTGATAGTGGTGGTCTCGTCTGCTCTCTGCGCAATAGATGTGGACTGGGATGATTTAACAACACCGGAAAGTCTTGTGAACACACGGAAAAAGCTAAGCTCAATGTAATAACAATTATAATTCTTTTCAAACTAAACGAAAACACGTTCGCGGAAATAGAATCATAAATCACTAATGAATATTCATATCATAACAGTTCTCATTTTTAGTTTTCGTCACTGCTAGATTCAGATACACCATATTTCCTTCCTGCTGCTCGATTACCTAGTTTTTCAGCATCACTTATGATACACAGTTTTGTACTCACAGGAAACGATCACAATTTCACATCATAATTAATTTTTAGGGTTATAATTGCAAATTATTTTAAAATGCTAAATGATCGATTAGAACTTGTTTACTACTCTCATGCATGGAGTGGATAGCACGGATAGTAAGAAGGTATAATCTCTGAGCATATGACTCTTGCCACTGTGTAACAAATTCTTTGTCGTGTCTTTGCAATGTACCTTTAATGTGTACGCAAAAGGAGCTATCTAATGCGCAAAAATGTTGCTACAGATACGTGATACCAAATTGAACTCCGCTTATGATTTTGAAAAGACGTAAAGACTCTCTTCGGGCTAAGGAGCCCTCTTGCGGCAGCTTACAGGATACAATAGATTTAAATCCATAACAGTGTTACAATGTGTTGTCCTACGTACGATCTATACATGATAAATCTATTGCTTTGTCAAGTGGTGTTTCTGATCTAGTGTTTCTTCAAGTACCGTTGTACGCTCAAACTTTGCTTTGTTAAACACGGACTTTTATTGCTGATTACTTCGAAATTTCAGAATTCTTTACAATGTACGATTTACTACTAGACCATTCTTACCAATTAATGTCGATATGTTCACAAAATGTGAAACTTAGGAGAAAAAACAGTAGGAATTCGAGGGAAAATAGTGCGTGGCGTACACGAAAATCTGGAGGATTCGTGTAAGCCTCGCACCCCCATTTTTTCAGCGGCGTTTCGGGAAAAAAGGTGCGCGGCTTATACGAGTAAATACGGTATTTCAAACTAGCTCTACTAAACTGCGTAATGTTATACAATATACCTTAAACATACACATGCTTGGATAGATAAATTTCTCCTCAGGGCAGCTTTCGCCAACCCTTAATTTGCCGTCTTCGTCACATAAAACTTAAGCGCTGAATTAAATTTTTATCAGAGTTACCGAAAAGCAGAACTAGCGTGAAACATGAAAATTTTCATCAATAAAAGTTACCTATATGTTCAATTAAGTTGGGAACTTCATTTGGTTCTAAGCGAGGTTTCTTTAATTCAAAATGTTCCCGGCAGCCATTAAACCATGAATACAAAGTGAATGACGAAATGGTTATTAGTAGGGATGGGTCGGTTCGGTTCTTTGGTTCTCGGTTCCACCGGTTCTTGAGCTTAGAACCGGAACCGGAACCGAGGCCAAAAATAATCGGTACCGAAATAATTGGCGCGAAAACCAGTTTGAAACCTACTCACACTCCGAAAGTGGAGGCTTCACATTAAAACCTGGTGAAATAGTGTACTTAGATGTTCAAAGTCGCGAATTATTCTAATTCAGTCTCTGAAAGAGATTATTGATTACCTTATCTTACCATTGAGCAAAGAAAAGTAAGTGGTAAATTAAGAACCGGAACCGAGAATCGGAACCGAGAACCGAAGTTAAGAACCGAACCGGAACCGGAACCGAAAAAAAGTGGAACCGACCCATCCCTAGTTATTAGAAACTAAATGAAATATGAAACTGTACGGTTTTCAAGCTGTCCCAAAGGTAAAGAATGCTGAGAAAATACAAGAGAGAAGGAATGAGCGGGCAGGTGGAGGGCTAGGATCTAGCAGGTGGAGGCGGGAGGGCGAAGACAGGTGGGCTGAACACCGCCCCTTACCCACACTACTGCTCTCCGCTGATTTGTTATTGGTTAATGCTTTACTGCTTCTCCATCTAAAGCCCATTCCACTCCTATGTGAACGCGGCTTAACAAAATAACAACCATTAAAAGTGTGAGCGTGTGCAAGATATGCCAGGGCAGGCCGTAAATCGTCAGTGCCTGGACTTGATTGGACTTTGAATAATGTAGAGGTGGCACAAATATTGTATTCTAAATTGTAGTTGACTAATAATGCCACTAAATATAAATACCATGCATTAATTTGTACTTAACAGTGCATCGCCCTCGAGAAATATTGCTCGTAATACCGAGCATATACCGTGGCAGGAGCTTCTTGGCCTTGCTATCTCCATTTTCTTTTACATGTTAATCATGGGCCTTTTGGTGGTACATTGCCAATCACTCGTTATTGCGAGACTCTCGCTATATGCCGTACTCACTATAATGGGCTTCTAGTCTAATGAGAGTTCAATGTAGCAAGTAGTTTTTTTGCTCCCCTCTTTATGTAGAGGCTCTACTGTACAAACAAAACTGGCTATGAGGTACCTTTCAGCACCACTGACAACAGTGGACTCTGAGAGATTGTTCAGCATGGCTGGCATTATTTGTAATACAATGATAAATTGGCTTGATCCGGAATGTGTTAAAAGGATCTTTTTTTTTTTTTCAAATTAAAAACTTAAATCAATGAAATGAATTATACTAGTACTAGGAGTTTTTAATTCAATATTACGTGTAAAATTAATATTAGAATTCAAAATAAAACATAAGATTAAGGAGAAAATAAAGATTTAGCTTTGAAATTATGCTTGGGAGTCAAGGAAATGGTAAAAATTAGACTTCAGATATAATTTAGGTTTAAAGGTAAAGATACGATTAGTATTCGAAATGAGATTTGAGGGTAATTTAAGATTCAGATTTGAGGAAAAACTGAATTCGACCCTTCTCTAATAATTAAGTAATCATTTTGCTATGTTTGTGTCTCAAAGGCAGTATGTCACATGAAAATTTTCGATAAAACAGGCTACTAATATCTCTTATATTAAATTTGAAAATTAATTTTTTGTAAAATTTTTTTTTATTATTGCAGAAGTATGTCTCTGAATTATATGTTGTATCAATCTAAGGTTCTTTTTCATGTGTAAATGAAAATTCCTCCTGATATTTCAATACCTCTAAGATTTGAATTGGCCGATGAATTTGGCTATTCTTTGGTGAACACAGTTGACTAGGCAAGGTTACATTTTCTTTAACTTGGTGTGAGTAAAAAATCTTCCCAGCCAGCACAAAGCATCAACCCATGTAGCACAGATGGTTGGGCCAACGTTGGGAAACGGTTACGTGGAACGGTTGGCCAACGTTATTCATGTCCGCTTTGCCAACTGTTCCCCAACAGAAAAAATTGAAAAAAAGGGAATTGAACGAGGTTCTCACTTATTGAATGATCACGAGATGCATCTCGCATGCTACACATATGCCTACCTAGCAACACAGCTGTATGTCCTATGATCCTTTGATATACGACCTGACACATTTTCCATTTATGACAAGATTGGAAAGCCATATATATACAGCTGTTGGTCGGCATTAAGTCGTTTGTGATTATTAACTTTAGTAAAAGATTGACACGGATAATTTGCACCTTTAAAACATTTACCTTAACCATTTTGTGGTTAAAAATAAGCAAGACCATTATAAATATACGTAAATGATATTCTTTCAACTCCAGGAGAGGTAAATAAGAGTTTCCTCCATAATGCTGAGAACCGGTTTCCCTGCGAGTGCACCAGTATTTTTTCCAAGTCCGATACCGTCAACGAGGGACTGAGAAAAATCATCCGTGGACCAATGTTCAATCGCTCTTACAGATGGTGAATCACGTTTAAAACCACATTTCAGATGTACTTTCACTCTCACCGATCCTCCTGGCCTTGGATTTTTCTGGCGAACGCACCCGTATTTTCTGTAAGTCCAATACCGTCTTTGAGGGACTGAGAAAAATCATCCATTCGAATGAATATGAGATGAATATGACATTTGAATCCATATGAGATTAATAAAAAATATAATTTTCAGATCTAGGAGGCGACTTAAGATATTTTCTAGACATATTGTAAACATTTAAGATATTTAAGACACTGAAGATATGCTGTAGATATCTAGTAGAGATTTTGTGCTATGTGGGTGCTAATGATGATAGTGATAAACACATTGTATACACTTTAGCACAGTACGTTCGTTGAATGGAACTGAGGTCAGGTAAATGGTAGAATATTAGGTCAACGAGGGAGGAAAGCTATGCTATGGATGCGTAAAATCCAGTAATATAGGATGGATGAAGAGAAACGTGCAGATAGGTGCATGAAAAAATTAGTACTTAAAGGGTCATTATTCAGAGTTGTTCCATACGGATTTACTACATCTCGGCTAAAACTCTTGGATAACAAAAGCCATGTAGCTAAGAATGCTAAGTGAGATAATATCCAGCTTAGCTGTGCTGTAAGTAGGCAGTCCCCTTACACCATCTCCCAAGGTTCGCCCAACGTATCATAAATAACCGTGCGAATGGCACCATTTCCCTACGTTGGCCCAACGGACCATGAATAACCGTGCGAATGGCACCAGTTCCCAATGTTGGTCCAATGGTCGTAAAGTGACCGAACCGTTCCCCAACCATGGCACCGTTTCCCAACGTTGGCCCAACCATCTGTGCTACATGGGTAATATCCTCTTCGCAGATGTATGCCATCCGTATGCCAATGGTTGGTGTGCATACTTTCGTCAGGATGCCATTCGTATGCCCAACCGCTGCCGAGGGGATGCGAAAGGTAGATACTGCCGCCTGTAGAGAGATGCGAAGAGGATACTCGTTCCTCGAATACTATTGGTCGTAGGTGCTGACACCTGCCAGCCAAAATGAGAAGTACCAGTGACACTGACAGTGCTGTCATTTGTCAGCCGTAAAGTGCATCACTTACACCCACTACAGTTTTTGTATACTATTCTCTACAGTTGCTTTTTTCTAGGCTATAAAGTGGAAGATTTACTTACTTGATCCAGGTTTGTATACGTGGGGGAATTCTAGGACTTTATCGATTTTATCCTGGATGGCTCCAAAATGCACTTTAATATGGTATAAATGGCGCTTGGCCGACAGACACTATGTGTGGATGCAAGTCCTATGAGTGAACGAACGCTATCAAGTCAAAAATTACAAATTACTTAGATTTAAAAATGAAAACGATTATTAATTACTTATCTTTCAAAATGAAAGCAATATCCACGCCACGCACTTATTTCTCTGCGGGACTTCCATAGTTAGAAAAAGATACAATTCTTTCCCGGCTTCGGAACACTGCGTGAATTCTTTTCGGGATTACTACCCGTGAGGGTTGTTATGTATAAACTCCATTGTTAAGGTACGAACTCAAGAGTAGCTCGACAATTTGCAACAATTAATATAGCGGTACATTTCCCCATCTTCCATCTCTCTAATCATCTATCAATATGTCACAGATAACTATACAATCATGATTTATTAAAATATCATACATGATCAGTGAAACTGCAACACGGAAAAGTTGGCGGCGCCTAGCAAAGGATGCAAAAGGGAAATTTGGTACCCAGCGCATCCTGTCAAACATTGCATCCTCATTGCATCCTCTTCGCATATAGATGCAGTGTGGACTGTGCTGGCTGGGATGTGATTCTAATTAGCCATAGTCAAACTTCTGATTGGATTCAAAATGGTATAGCTTCTGTATGATTGCTGTAGGAGACAAATAGTATCCCAAAAACCGAATGACATTTTAGATCTTCCAGAAAATTGGGAATGGTTTTTCCCATGCATGTAACTTCAGGAAAATTCACATATTTTCAATACCCCCTCCGTCAAGGCATAATATTTACCCTATATAGATAGTGATTCAATGTAGTAACATGAAGGTTCTTGCTTCACTCTGTGAACTAGGAAAATTCACTCATACTGGTATGTTGTATGGCTGTAATTGGTAATTCAAACCATATTTAACCTAATGAAGGATATGGTATTTTTCTGGCGTATGCTATGTTTTCAGTTTTTCTTGGGCTTTACGTCAGGTTAGGTAATTTTTTGGAAAAATTGTTGATCCAAACTCAGTCTCAAAAATAACCATGTCATTTTATTCAACAAGATCAATTACTATGGCAAACTAATGGATAGACTTACAAGGGAGGCAATTGGGAAAAATACCATTATAAGGTGGTCGTCATTAACTGCGACACCAGATTTACTATCATCAAGTCCATCTTGGAAGCCTGTCCACAAACTACTCAAGAAAGCAAGACATCAGAAACCATCAGGATACACTGAGCTCAACAATATACCAAATACAATGGTGGCTATATGAATGATCTGAATATTGAACTACACTTTTAAACTTGACCCAGAAGGCAGAAGAAGATGCCATGAGTAGAGATGGGCAACTCAGTAAATTACCAACACCCCTGAAAATTACCCTAATAAACGGTAATTTTCAGAATAGTTCTTTTTCAGAAAATTTCTTCCACGCAAAGAAACCATTGGAATGGGTGATATTATAAATTAAGAGGCTAAAACGATTTTGTTTACATCGTTTACATTGTGTCCGTGATTAATTCAGAGTAAAATAACAAATGCACATTCCACAGAGTTATGCCTTTGCAAGGAAAATTTCTCATAGTGTGATAAAAGAGAGGCAAATTGCGTGTTGCTACCAACTTCGTTATAATTTTTTTAATGAGTTATAATAGATAAACATCGTGATATGTTTGAAAAAGCTTCGGCATTTGTATCTCAATGCTATTTGATTTCATTCAGAGTCCTCTGATAAGGATTTGCAGCTCAAAACTTAAAATTACCGGAAAATTACGGTAATTTTCGAAAATTACCGTAATTTACCATGGTAATTTACCTCAATTGAAAATTACGGTAATTTACCCATCTCTAGCCATGAGGATGATGGCTGAGTTATGGCCGGTTGCACTAAACTTCCGCTATGTATTCGATAGCTATGAGTTCCATAAACTTATGGAGCTCATAGCGTTTTTCGGGTTGCAAGAAACAATCGGACTAATAAACAATCTCTCGATAGCTATTGCTTAGAGCACGAAGTACAATAAACTGGCACAAGATGACACTACAGTCGCACCGTTGGAGATAGTAAACAAATTTGACGAGCGAAAGTTCAAAACAGTTCAAAATACGGTAAGAAGAGGTGCATAATGGCAAAGCGGGGAAAAATTTCAATGAATTCGAGAGAAACATCATTGTAGAATTGGTGGGAGAAAAACGACAAAGAGTGGAAAATAAAAGGACGGATGCCGTTTTTTCAAAAGAAAAAGTGGCAGCATGGGAGGAAATCACAGCGAAGTACAATGCAGCAGTAAAGAAATAGCAGTAATAGGCTTGCTCCTTTTGGAGATTGGCTTCAAATTGTTTTCAAATCTCTGTAGAAGATCCATAACAAGCTGCTTGGGTAATCTGAATCGTTCCTTGAATTCTGATTCATTATAAATATTGAAAGGATCTAATCGCTCTCGGAAAATGCTCATTCTTGGAACATTTCTTAATGCATTCATTATTTCTTCATCTGAAGAAGTGGATGATGCTTCACTCAGATCCATCCTATGAAATAAAAAACTAATTAAACAGTGATTATTTTAGTTGGTCCTGTATACCACTAGGAGAGAAATTCTAGTGAACATTAGACATTCCTAGTACCTATACCTAGTAGGTAGCACCTATAAATCTTCACCAACTGCACCATTACTGGTTTGCAGGCCCAAAACAATGCTTTCAGAATTCTAATGCACATCATTCCATTAAAATCAAGTAAGAATCCCTTTTTCCAAGCTCAAGTCATAGTAATATAAAATATTCTCTACCCCTCAAAGCTCTTAGATTTTGGATCAATATATAGGTCGAGATAATATGTACCTTTCACCACCTTGAAACTACCGTAGACTTTAAACTAAGCTCTATTACTTTGGCCTTTTAAGCAACTGAACGTTTATGAGCACGTTCGTAATTAAGAAACGGTTAATACTCTAATTAACTAAATATACCAGTTATACTGTTTTGTGGTCACAAACATTCACTGTGATAAAATCTAATTTAAATTATGTGGCCATTCAACTGGAAAAAAACAAACTTCCCTTTTTCTGATCCAATTATTTCACTGTACCTACTTAACAAATATTAACCATAGGAATAACAGAAAGGATAAAACATCCGCCTCAATTCTCCAATTGATTATAATATTGAGTTAGGAAAGACTATCCAAAAACATCCGCCTCAATTCTCCAATTCATTATAATATTGAGTTAGGAAAGACTTCCGCCAGATTTTGCCTTTTTAATACCAAGGGCTATGTATGTATGCATCCGTATTATTGTGCATGGTATAATAATTCGCTATTGTAATGGTTGTGAGTTTTAACGTTTGAAAGGAATATGAGAAAACACGTATGGGAGTAGGGCGAACTACATCAACGTAGCAGAAGCACATCAACGAGATAATTAAAGGAAACAACGAGTTTATCTACGTACTTATTAAAAGAATGCAATTGCACACTACAACCGAAAGAAATGACCTTCACATTAACAAGTTCGTTGCAGTTATTACACACGTTAAAACCTAAATATAATTGAATATGAACACCGTAACTCAAATAAACAGATTGCCACAGATGATCACTGCACTCTTGCATATTTGTATTTGCGGCTTGCGTATTTACGTTTAGAATTTTTTCGTACCACGGCAAAATATGAACCTTTCAAACCGTGCAAAAGCAATCCACAGTAAATCGGCAATCCATGACAATTCAAATAAAGGAAAATATGAAATGTTTAGTTATTATATGCATACCTGGTTGTCAAATATGACTTATAAGCTTGTTAGGTGGAAGTAAATGTCGAATAACTTGAAAAAACGAACTTTTTCTTTCAATAAAATCAATCCTCAAGCAATGGCACTTCCAAACATCTGATTACAAATCCGCCATATTGTGTTATTATGGAACTCATAAGCTTTTAACCCCACCAATTTGGTTCGATAAGTTATCTGACAGTTTATGGAACTCATAAACTTATTGAACGTTCATGCAACACTTATTGAATGGTTGCTAGGGGTTATGAGTCTCATAACTTTATTGAATACATATGTATCGTTCGTGCAACCGGCCATTAATCACCAAAATATTGGTAAAAAAATATCAAAATGGTGGAAAAGCTGAGAAAACTTTATTCATAGTTGTGGGATGGTGATAATATTGCATATTGATAATTATTATTTTATTGTACTGAATTAATAAATAATGGTATGTGCATTTTGAGAAGCCAAGAGGGAGATTTCTGTGACTTATGGCCGGTTGCACGAACGATACATATGTATTCAATAAAGTTATGAGACTCATAACCCCTAGCAACCATTCAATAAGTGTTGCATGAACGTTCAATAAGTTTATGAGTTCCATAAACTGTCAGATAACTTATCGAACCAAATTGGTGGGGTTAAAAGCTTATGAGTTCCATAATAATACAATATGGCAGCTTTGTAATCAGATGTCTGGAAGTGTCATTGCTTGAGGATTGATTTTATTGAAAGAAAAAGTTCGTTTTTTTCAAGTTATTCGACATTTACTCCCACCTAACAAGCTTATAAGTCATATTTGACAACCAGGTATGCATATAATAACTAAACATTCCATATTTTCCTTTATTTGAATTGTCATGGATTGCCGATTTACTGTGAATTGATTTTGCACAGTTTGAAAGGTTCATATTTTGCCGCGGTACGATAAAATTCTAAACGTAAATACGCTAGCCGTGGCACAAGAGTGCAGTGATCATCTGTCGCAATCTGTTTATTTGAGTTGCGGTGTTCATATTCAATGATATCTAGGTTTTAACGTGTGTAATAACTGCAACGAACTTGTTAATGCGAAGAATATTACTTTCGGTTGTAGTGTGCAATTGCATTCTTTTAATAAGTACGTAGATAAACTCGGTGTTTCCTTTAATTATCTCGCTGATGTGTTTCTGCTACTCATTGCTATGCAGGAAATGGGAATGGTTCGCCCTACTCCCACACGTGTTTTCTCATATTCCTTTCAAACGTTGAAACTCACAACCATTACAATAGCGAGTTATTATACCGTGCACAATAATACGGATGCATAAATACATAGCCCTTGGTATTAAATAGGCAAAATCTGGCGGAAGTCTTTCCTAACTCAATATTATAATCAATTGGAGAATTGAGGCGGATGTTTTCCCCTTTCTGTTATTCCTATGGTTAATATTTGTTAAGTAGGTACAGTGAAATAATTGGATCAGAAAAAGGGAAGTTTGTGTTTTTCCAGTTGAATGGCCACATAACTTAAATTAGATTTTATCACAGTGAATGTTTGTGACCACAAAATAGTATGACTGGTATATTTGGTTAATTAGAGTATTAACCGTTTCTTAATTACGAAAGTGCTCATAAACGTTGAGTTGCTTAAAAGGCCAAAGTAATAGAGCTTTGTTTAAAGTCTATGGTGATTTCAAGGTGGTGAAAGGTACATATTATCTCGGCCTATATATTGAACCAAAATCTAAGAGCATTGAGGGGTAGAGAATATTTTATATTACTATGACTTGAGCTTGGAAAAAGGGATTCTTACTTGATTTTAATGGAATGATCTGCATTAAATTTTTATGAAAGCATTTTTTTGGGCCTGCAAACCAGTAATGGTGCAGTTGGTGAAGATTTATAGGTGCTACCTACTAGGTATAGGTACTAGGAATGTCTACTGTTCACTAGAATTTCTCTCCTAGTGGTATACAGGACCAATTAAAATAATCACTGTCTAATTAGCTTTTTATTTAATAGGATGGATCTGAGTGAAGCATCATCCACTTCTTCAGATGAAGAAATAATGAATGTATTAAGAAATGTTCCAAGAATGAGGATTTTCCGAGAGCAATTCAATCCTTTCAATATTTATAATGAATCAGAATTCAAGGAACGATTCAATTACCCAAGCAGCTTGTTATGGATCTTCTACAGAAATTTGAAAACAATTTGAAGCCAATCTCCAAAAGAAGCAAGCCTATTACTGCTATCAATCAGTTGCTTATTACTCTCAGATTTTATGCCACAGGAACATTTCAAATGGTAGTTGGTGACACTTTTCGAGTCCATAAATCTACAGTCTGTCGCATAATCAAAAGAGTTACCCACCACATAGCCCTCTTACGGCCACAGTATATTTGTATGCCTAAGGTTGAACATTTAGTAAGCACGAATTTTTCAATATTGCAACATTTCCATCAGTCCTTGGTTGTATGTATGGTACGCATATTCCTATCCAGTCTCATGGGGGTGAGCATGGTGAATTGTACAGGAATAGGAAAGGATATTTTTCCAAGTAGTATGTGATGCCCAAGTAGTGTGTGATGCTGAATTAAAAATTATTTATATTGTTTCACGTTTCTCTCGAAACGTTGTTGATGTTTCTCTCGAATTCATTGAAATTTTTTCCCCGCTTTGCCATTATGCACCTCTTCTTACCGTATTTTGAACTGTTTTGAACTTTCGCTCGTCAAGTTTGTTTACTATCTCCAACGGTAGTGTCTATGTAGTGTCGACTGTAGTGTCATCTTGTGGTAGTTTGTTGTACTTCGTGCTCTAAGCAATAGCTATCGAGAGATTGTTTATGAGCCCGATTGTTTCTTGCAACCCGAAAAACGCTATGAGTTCCATAAGTTTATGGAACTCATAGCTATCGAATACATAGCGGAAGTTTAGTGCAACCGGCCATTAGCCAAATAATACTCCTCGGATATGATCTTATTACCACTTTTAAGTATTTAGAATACAGAACAATTATTATGAATGTATTTTACTCATTTTGTTATAATATGTATATATTTCTCCATTAGTCCTGCTAAATCTTGAATCATGAAATAGCTTTCTTACTCATCACTTATTTTATTAATTACCTACTTATTAACATATTTAACCCAGAATGTCATTATATGCCATAGAAATGGCATGAGGACAAAAAATGTCATTGATCAGATTATGTCATAATATGTATCAAGGAATTAAACATTTATCCGGCAGGAGACAAGTCAGTTTTTATCTCAGACCAGCAGCTCCTCCTAAACTTTGTTTTTAATGATTCTGCTCACTGGCAAATCCTGTTGTGATCAGCGCCTTGTGATTGAATTACTTGGTTTTAATTGTCATGAGGTGTTCAGATTCTCACAACGCCTAGCATCTTGTTATTTTTTCATTCTTACCTGCACATTACAGAAATGAGTTTTCATAGTATTAAACTCTACACAGGGTCTTCCAGGAGAGCGTGGCTTTAAGGGAGAGGCTGGTATCAAGGGAGAATCAGGTGCCATAGGCCCTAGGGGTCTCCCTGGGACTGCAGGGGCGGCAGGAAAACGTGGAAAGAGGGGTGTTAGAGGACCCACTGGGCCTGCTGGGCCACCTGGTGAGAGGGGAGCACCTGGAGGACGAGGACTCCCAGGTCCAGATGGAGCAGCTGGACCCAAAGGTATCTGTTAATTGTGTGCTCAAGTCATATTTATGATCAACAATAATGATTTTACTGGGTGGTGAATCTACATATGCTTTATTTTAATTTTTAATTTTTGCTTCAATGACCAGCATTGGTGGTACTGAATGCCGGCTTTATAATGCCTACTTATACCTGTCATAAGTTAACATAAATATTAAGTTGAAGTTTATCATAGGGTTGGGTTTTATAAAGATCAATAGATCTCTGGCTCATTGGTGAGAACCCTAACAATGAGTGTGTGTACCTACAAAGGTACTTGAATACCACCAGAATTGGTCAGAAAAAATTAATATTGGTAAAAAAAACACTATGATTTTCAAGTTTTAAATTTTCAATGGGAAAGTTATTAATTACTAGACTTTTACCGATACCACTTTTTCCAATACAAAACTGATACATCGATACCAGTGGCCGATACCGATAGTACTATTTGCCAATACCTTACTTATTTTTCTAAAAAACTTTGATAAGTGCTTTCCTTCTCGTGAAGTCAACTCTGGAATCAAAAGTGTTTTAAAAGAGCACCTAATTCTTGAGAGAAATGATATTGTGACAACTCTTTTATTTTGCTACTCTTACAATTATCACTGGAATTGGATTTTATACACTAAGCACTCTTGCATTTGTAAATACATAAAATTCTTTTTAAGAAATAAGAGCCGCTGAGCATGCTCAGCAGTTAAGAGGGTTCTTCTATCTGGGCCATAGCACTAGTTTCTGAAAACTTTGCTCAGTAAACTCTAAACCTGCTGGTACACCCAAATACAGTGGACTCTCGTTAGAATGTTTTTGTGGAGACCCAAAATCCTGAACATGGTAACGAGGAAAACTTACTGAACAGGTTAGGCCTTCTCGGGTTAAGTTGAAGATGTGTGTGAGGGTTGCATAACTTCCAGGGGACAAATATACGTGCCGTCAATTTAGTTCATTGCTAGCGTTAATTTATTGTAACAAAGTTTCATTTTCTATTATTACGCCTCCCAAAAGATACGTATGATACCTTACGTTGATGTGCACTTAATAGTTATTGATGACAATATGACCAAATAGCACATTTTGTGTATACTGTTCACGCACAAAAATATTTAGCCTTTCGTCTAATGCAGGTACCAGACATTTTTTAATAATTACTTTTGAGGCATGTTTTTGCAGTGAGGATGAAAAATGGCACATTTCTTAGAGTCACAGAGGCCAGCGTCACTTTGGAGATTGTCATAACAATATGAAATGCACAAATGAAAGGAAATTTTGATAGAATATGAATTGTACTTTTGCCATGACATCCCATAAGTTTCAAATATTCACTTATATTCGTTTAAGTTTTTTTAGTCAATATATATAAACCAGGTTTTCTCCATAAGCATGGAACATTGGAGGCACGTGAGCACCTTTGTCTTCATTTTAAATTTTCTAATGCGAATTCATTGATGTCATAACACTTGACTATGCCACAATACTTTATTTTCATTTCATATTTTTTTAAATCGAGTTTGGAATGTAGGTGGAAACGTGGAACAACATATGCATTGAGCAGAACGAACTCAGAAGTTTAATTTTTGGTATTTCAGCAAACTTTCTTCATCCGTGGATTTTAGTCTTATTTTCGGAGGAGGTTGAGATTTTTGCCTCAGGCTTTCCCATAGCCAATTCTAAGCACTTGTCTCACTTTTACCGTCATGAAGATTGCAGCTGAGTAAACAAATACGTGACACGTTGGTAAGTCAGTTGAACAAGGCGGGATTTTAAAATTATATGTTAGATGATTTTCACCAAACGAATACTTTGGAGTAAAAGTATCAGAAAAAAAACAAATACTTGAAAGTATTGAAGTATCAGGAAAATGGCCAATACCCGATAATCGCTATCGGTATCGGCCCAAGTCTATTGATCACCAAATCATTGTATTTATAATGTATGCATCTCATTGCCATTGTCCAAGTTCATTATTTCCTAAAATAATCAGTTTAAATGGTAACACCTACTGACAAGCTGTTAAAGGAGTTTTTTTTTTAAGTATTGCTGATGCATGCTCTGAACCTGTCACATACTGTTTTGTGAGAGGTTTTCTGGAAGTGGGGCATTATTAATTGAACCAAAACGTCAAGGAAGGGGGAAAATGACACTATTGCATGCTCTTGTTGCAACCCTGTTTCTCTATATTATTCACTCACCAAGAGCCATCTGTGGAAGAGGATAGTTCATGTGTAGGTATGAATGAGGTGAGTATAGCTGAAAGGCTATGTTGACCATTGGATCTGTGCATATCGGCAGAAGTTTCAGAGATTCGTACCATGGTGATTGATTAAGATGAGATTGGTGGAAGTTGGGGCCATTTCTGGCACGTGTAGAGCCACTGGCCTTGGAGGGTGGGGAATGACACTGTTGCCCTCTCTTGGCTTGACCCTGGAGTGGGAATAGTGCCCATTTTGCTATCATGCTCCTGCTCCAAAGCTTAGGAATGCTTTGCTCTTTCTTTTCACTTATTAACTTTTTGCAGTAATTGTTTGTGGTAACATCATTTGAGCAGTTCTTTTTTGACAAAACAAAAAATCACCTTAGTTCATTGGATTGATTAAGTGATGTATCACTTAATTTATCCCAAAGCTCTATCAAGCTAATTGCTTCTCACTTTGGTGATATACAAACAAAGGAATGTGCTCTCCTTAGGTCAGTCCGGGGATCGAGGTCCTGCTGGCCCTCAAGGCACCAAGGGTTCTCAAGGAGATCCAGGAAGGCCTGGGCCCCCTGGTCTACAGGGATTACGAGGCCAGCCAGGAAGACCAGGAACTGCAGGAAAGAGTGGGAATCCAGGGGAGAGGGGCCAGCCAGGAGCTGATGGGAAGCCTGGAGAACAAGGACCACCAGGGATCCAAGGGCTTCCTGGGCCCATTGGACTTCAGGGTGAAAAGGGCTTCCCTGTAAGTTATCATTTCAGTGTAACGAGATGTACTTAGTGGCCAAAAAGCCACCCTTTTTCTTTTGTGCTTGTGAACTTGCCTTCTCCATCTGTATGATGATAAGTCACTTATTATCAGACCAGAGATTTCTTCTCAAATGAGCAAGTGTTCCATCATTTATCTATGGAAGTAGCTTCTTTCAACTACACAATTAACTTGAAAATGATCAGATTCATGTGAAAATGGCTTAAACTTGGTAAGCAAGTATCAAAGATAGCTTAAATCCCATGAGGAAGGTTCAATTACAAGTTTATCTTCAAATAGTAGCAATTTAAGTGTAAACTTAAGTCTATTACCTTTCAAAAACTTCTTTTTAACCAAACTAGTATTAAGACAGAAAGACTGCTTTGAGTTGTTCACTTTGGCTTTCCTCTTGAGCAATATGCGACACCAAACTATGAAAGGACCCTTGCATCACATACTACGTGAATGAACTATGAACCCAAATATGGTAGTCATAATTTAAATTTTTGAGAGAAATTATTTCCCTGGACACTAACGAAAACATTAACCGCTTCCCTATCATGCGCGAGAATACTCAGGCACCGATGGCGCGCAAATTCTAATGCGCCAGAGTATACTGGGGCAAGCGGGAAAAGTCCATCTCTTTCCCCTCATGCCCGAATATTCTCGACAACTGCTGGTAGTTCATTATTCTGCCATCAGAGGAACAGATCAGGGTCCGTAGCTTACTCCAGCCAAGTGGCGCATTACTGAAATGGAAATATCAAGGTCATATACGTATTAGTATTTTACTAATTATTTTCAGCGATTGCAAAGGTATGAAACTGCTTATAAATGTTTATATATTATTTTTTGTCACGTTTTCTCCAATTTTAATTGAAATTCCTACCTTTATAACATCATATTTCAACTTTATTTTTATCCATGCGATCTTTTTACGAATTTTTCAAATTTTTGAATGCTAAGATTTGATGATGGCTCAGATTTTATTTGATGGCACTTGTTGTGATATGAAATCATTTTTTCAGAATTATAATTCTATCACCATGTGTTGTACTAATACTTATTCCCCATCCAACTTTGTGTGCATTCAATCAGGAATTTTCTTCTTTTGATATATTTTTCAATAATTTTAGAACCATGACCAATATATATTTGTCTTTTTTCCAATGTCATGTAAACATAGAGTCTCGTGCTTGGGTCAAAAATGAAACCACTCCATTAGTGTCTCCTTTTACATTGATACTTCTTTGCTTATAGCAGCTCAGTCGCACTTTATGTAGACCTTGGGAAATCATGCAATATATTGCATGCTTTAATTTAATTTAACAGTTATGATGATAATTCTTATTCCGGAACATATAAAGCAGAATAATAAGAGCCAGCAGGAATCTATATTTGAAAGTGACATGTATTTTTGAAATATTCCAGTTGACAACTGTACCAACTCTTCATTTGTAAATGTGTCATGAAATTTATTCTCATTAACATATTCTATTTATTGTTTGCAGGGTGAATCGGGTAAAGATGGTGAACCTGGGCCTTCAGGTGTACCAGGTCCTCGAGGAGACCCAGGGAAGGAGGGTGCTTCTGGGCCCCAAGGGCCTGCAGGCCCACCAGGACCCATAGGAGAGAGAGGATCCCCTGGCCAACCTGGTCCAAGAGGTTTCCAGGTTAATGCACTTCTGATTAACAAAATTCAAATATTTTTTATTTAGGAATGAAAAAGTTTTGAAGGAAAAAATAGCATGGTAAAAGCATAATAATGGTTTTACCTAGTTACATTTTTGACTTCTCTGATTGTAAATTTTGGGAAAGTATTATTTTGAAGTTTTCAATTTCATTGCTAATATAGTTCCATGGTCTGAAATCAGATAACATATTAGTTGGTGCTGTCTTTCTTTTCTCATCCATTTTCCTCTAGTGATACATTTAACTATAATGTTGCAACAAATTTTTTTTTTTCAATTATTTAAATTTGGCATTTTAGTGACCTCTATTAGTATGAGTCAGTTGCAATTTGGAGAGCAGCAAGTTGTGATAGAATTCCTTATGCAAGCTGAGAAAACAAACTCGGAAATTCTTGGAATGATGAACCCTATTTTAAGAGACCATCTCGTAAGAACAATTCCATTGAGTAGTGGGTGGCAGGGTTCATAGAGGGGAGATACTCTGCAAAGGATGATGAATGTTTGGGGTGCTCACTTTTTGAAATGAGGTTTCTGCGTAGAAGGTTGAACAAGTTAAACAGTTGGCTCATGGTGAGATATGTGCCGAGATCACCTTAATCAACCCGAGAAATATCTTCATGAAAGAGTTCACAGAAAGAGATCTGATTTACTGCAAGATCGTACTGCAAGACTGCACCAGTCGTGGGTGCTCCACTATGACAAAGCACCTCACACAGCGATCACTGTGCAGCAGAAGAGTTGCGAATAGGTTTCATGGAGAACTGGGGAGGGAGGGATCAATGGCCATCTGTCGAATAATCACTGATAGTGACTCAATCAAGAATAAAATTTAATTACAATGCCATTACATTTCTGCCTACAATTACATTGAAATAAAGCTCAGAATGTAATGAAAAAAAATACCAGGTATTTCAAACTGTAAATAAAAGTTAAACTTATTAAAAAATACATTTATATAAATATGAGGTCCTTTTGGTGCCCAAGCGTTAATAACACTGCGAAGGGAGTCTACACTGATGTCTAGACATATAGTAAAACCCCTTATTTACACTTTTCTAGGGGCCGCTAGGAAAAAGTGTAAAATGCGGGAAAATGTAAATAGCAGGAAAATGTCAATTTGCAGTTCACATGCATACTTTAACAATATAAAGTAAATATATGAATAAGCAACACAGATAAACTGAATTAAAGCAATATTATTAAGTAATCCTTAAAGGCTTGGCTCAAATCTTATTATTGGTTTTTGGGGTTTTGAGGATCTGAAGGATTCTGTTCAAAGAGAATGCAATAAGATTGTAAGTATTGCTTACATATTGAATTGGAAGTTATAATTATTACATAAAAGAGTTCCTGAGTGCTGACAAGGAAGAAATCACTAGTGCAAAATTAATTGAAAAGGAAAAATTCAACAATGAAGAATTATGGCTTTGCCGAAACTGTCACCTCCGATCACTGTAAGAGTATTCAAGGCCTTCATGAAGCTTTTTAACATATTGAAAAAGTTAACGAAATTTTTTAATATGTTAATCCAAATTATAAAAGAAGTTCTAAAATTGCTTCAGATTTAATGAAGGCTCAGTTTTGTTATTGTAAAATTTATTGTGGTAAGAAATGGGAATCACAAAACAGCTGATCCTGGAAGTCTTCTTTAAAAGAAAATCAGTGCCAATAACAGAGAATGCATCATCCTCATGGTCTTTATACTTAAGCTGTTTCTTTTATATAACTTTTGAACATTTAATCTTCAATAATGAAAATGACAATTTCTGCATTGTTTTATTTCTTTGATAGATTTTTATCATGAAAATTTTGCATCAGAATGTTGCTTCATTTAATGTGTCATTGAGCTGTATAGTTACATCTCACTTTATGATCCCATGCTTAAGGAGAAACTAAGGAATTAATTAATTCATAAAGCAAGGTTTGTCTGTATTTTTATGCATTGAGTTTCTCTTGTTTTCTACACATGTTAGTGACGTAGGTTGATTTCGCTTTCTTTGAGTAATATTGCCATTTGGTATTTACTGCTTTGTCTTCATTATTGTCAATAGGGTCTTCCTGGTGCATCAGGAAATCCAGGATCCCCTGGCAAGGATGGTGAAGTAGGTCTCCCAGGCCCAGCTGGGTTGGTGGGAGCAACAGGGCCTCGAGGAGAAAGGGGTTTCCCTGGTGAGAGGGGGCCTGTTGGAGTTCCTGGTCCTCCCGGACAAAGGGGTGAAACTGGAAACTCAGGCTCTGATGGTGTTCCTGTAAGTTGGTTCTATCACCCCTAATTGAAAATTGAAATTTCTTTGATAGAATAATGAAACTCAAGGAACATAATTTAATGGAAAACTCTAATATTGGGTCAAAATTATTAAATAAATAGATTTTTGAAACTATAACATTTGAATTTTATAATAACTTTAATTCATGTACCTTCTATATATCCTCCTTATTCCATGCCTTATTCCATGCCTTATGGAATTGCATTATGTAAAACACTCTGTACATCGTCAATTAGGCAAATAAATTATTGTATTGTAATTTAAGGATATTTAATTTACTGCATAGGAAGTTTCATCAAGATTGAAATGTTCTGTATTCTATGCTTGTGTAGTGTGCATGACCTCCGTGCTTGCCTTATAGTTGGCATTTAGTTTACTTTGAAAATTATTAAATGAAATACATTTTAATATGTTTATCTTTTCCAGGGTCCTTCTGGTGCTAAAGGAGACAAAGGTCATTCTGGTCCATCTGGGTTGGTCGTAAGTTACTTCTTTCTAATATTTAAGATTTTAATTTGGCCAGTTGATTTTTTGTAAGCAATATTTAAGAGTTAACCGTGGTCTCTCCCCTCTATTCTTTTTATCAATCCTCAAATTCTTGTAAATGTCTACAATCATGCTTTCTTTTCCAAGGAATAAAAGATTTTCAAATTCAATAATTTGCTGAAGGAAATTTGATGAATACAGTAGAAACTCAAAATTACGATCCTCGAAATCACGATATTTTGATTTTACGAAGGTAAATCTTTGGTCCCGACCAAAAGGGTATCTAAATACATATAAAAGTACTTGATATTACGAAATATCAACGTTTTGAAATTCAAACAACAGGTTGCTGTCCATATGTGAAACATTTACTTGTTTTTACGAATAATGACAGATCATAGCAACGTTTTTCAGACACTCCTTGCCAGAGTAAAGGTCCTAATCAATCATCGTTATCATGCACATTATGCATGAAATGTGAATTGCTTGGACGATAATACTTAGATTTTTCAATACTAAAGTGCTAAGGACAACTTTGAATCATAGGCTAAGTAGTACATAAAATATGGCACCAATACAACTAAAAATGCCTTCGGCTTTGTTGCCCCAAGTTCAGAGTTACCAACAACGAGTCAAAAAACCTCCAAAAATCATAAATCCAGTAGGGATATTCCTAGTTCAGAAATCGTTTACTGTACACGTGCACCCAAAAAAGTTTTGACAGGCATTAGAAGAGATGCTAAGGCATTCGAACAGTAAATTCAATCATGCATATAACACATGGAAGCTTTTTTCTCCCTGTGTATTTCAGACTGATTACCCATTCTTACTCCATGGCCTAATTATTCCTGCGAACAATAGTTATCATTGAAAGAATCAGGTTTCATTTCCATTGCTCATTGAGCGTTTCGATTTAGTCATGGTGGAAGGATACCCTCTTCGTAAGCAAGCATTGCCCTTCCCTTATTCCATGGCCAGCAGCCAAGGAAATCAGAGAAAATACGAGTTCGCTTGGTTCATATGATCACATAGTTTGTCCCACATTCATTCGAAATGATGTTTTGTTCTGGGTGCATGCATAATCAATGGTAAAAAATGTTCATTCGCCCATATATATTTATGTCATTTAATAGTGTGCCATTCTCACCTTTTGCTCTAACCCAGCGATTGAAAAAATATCCTAAAAGAGAGCTTCTCAGCTGCATTCCTGCGGGGTGATAAAGAATCTGATAAGGGTTTTGTAGCCTAACCCTTGTTAAAGATACACATAAGACTAGATTATAACTAGAACCATCTTATGAGAAACCTCAATTCACACCATCGGAGAGGGAGCAGAAAGCCTTGTCAGAATCCTAGTCCAATCAGAGGCAATTTCATTTCCTTGCGTTAATGGACGATACTGCCCGGAGGATATCAGGGGTGGGAGTTAGTTGGTACCCAGCCAGGATAAGGCCCCTTCATGAGAGCCCCTCCTCCCACTCACTCAAAGGGTGCAGGGTCCCCCGCTGTCTCAGCAGGCCTCACAACCCTACCCTTGGATCCCTTGAAGTGGCCCCTTCGCAAATCTGTGCTGGGGGTCTAACACATTCAGATATTGTTTTGTGAGCATATCTTGATTCATAACAAAAGACCCCACTCTCCAGTGTCCTGTCCTCCCTCTCCACAGGCGTAGCCTGTTGAGGTAGAGCAGGAGGAAGATGTGACTACGCTACATAAGGATATGATCCTTTCGATGTTTATTTCCTGTGCTTATCCCTTGGCCTTGAATCCCAGCTGGATCAACCTCCCAAGTGACATAAGATAGTCCAAGGCCATGGGTCTTGTAGCTGTTTTTGTGAGGGTGAATGGAGTAATCCCCTCAGTGACGGGTAAGGGAGGGTAAGACTTCCGATTCCGTGTTCGTGCATGGCCAAAACTGGAGCTGCAATGCTCAGACAAAAATCCCCTTGCTTGATCGGAAGCAAAGGAAGAACAATACGCAAAAATATTCCACAACCCACGTTATAGTAACTAATTAAATAATAATGGTAATAACATTTATTAGACGTTCAGCAAGGGACATGCAATGGTCTTCGTCAAAGAGTACATTTAAAATATCCCCTATGCATAGTAAAATTACCACTATTATACCTTCCCAATTTTATTACGGAGACTGTGTAACCCCAGTATTTATTTATTTTAGTGTGAAAAAAAGGGCATTATGCATTTTTCTATTGATTGTCATGTGTAAAAGAGGAGGCGTACTAAGAGTGTGATTTTTATGTTGATGGGATATTTCTTTTGGAATATTTTGGAAGGGGAAATAATGAAAAGGGTATTGAAAAGTAAGTCCTCGGGCTTTACTTGGTGGAATGGCATTATTGTAGCAAGGAGAAAAACCACTTTGTAAGATAATGATGTAACATATTGGTATCGTTATGTTGACGATATTTTATGATTACGGACTGGTAGCCATCATTAGCTTAACATTTAAAAAAATCTTTTCAATTTATTACATGACTCTATTATCTTCACCCTTGAGGTGGGTGGTAAGGTTTTAAACTTTTTAGACTTGACAATTAAAATAACCAATGGCCACCATTACTTCTACATTTTTAGAAAAGTAACGTACTCCGATGTAATAATCCCTAATTATTTTTGTAACCATCAAACTCATAAGCTATCCACTTTCTATTCCAAGATCTATAGATTACTATTTATCCCTATGTCTGTTGATGATTACAATGCGGAATTGCACATGATAAAAAGCATTGCTTATAACAATAGGTACAATCACGAAGTTATTAACAAAATTGTTCAACGAGCTATAACTCATCTAGCCCTCTGCTTAATTACCGATTTATCTGCCCCCAACATGAGATTTCTACAAAATGTTGGTGCAAAATCCCATTTCTTGGTAAGATTTCTCATTGTAGTACTAATTGCATCCTGAAAGACAACTTCAGAATATCCTTTTATAATCCCTATACCCTAGATAAGCTAATTTTTAATTCCAAATGCAAATATGAGATACCAGATAAGTCAGCTCAAGTGAATAGGTATGCTAGAAGAAAATCAAATCATTTCACAAAAGCAACCTAAATTGGCAATCCGAGTATCTATGGGAAGGGCACTATCCAAAACAAATAGATCCAATTACAATAAGTACTTCATGTGCGAATTTTCGAGGAAAAAATAGTTACAGCAGGTTTAATAGTGAATATAAGACAATGGCTTAGTATGATATTGTCATATCAAAGAATCGGATTTCTGTTCCACCAGTTAAAATTGTTTGAATCCTGGGCAAAAAGAGACATACGTTGACGCTAAGTAAATAAGGAGAATATTAGTAAATTAATTTATTAAGCTTTGTTCGGCATGGGCATATTTCAAATGCGAGATGAAATAAGGAAGGTGACTAGAGAGCATATTTAGTTCAGAATAGAGCTTTATTAAAATATAAAAGTGCCATTAAAACAAAAACCATTAAATTAAATAATGCAATGATACTGATGTAAGTAAACATTGTGTTAGGCTTTCATTAACTTCAGTTCGTTTATTCATAAGATTCCATCTTTGTAAACAAAATCTTTGGTCATTGTTTACTTTAATTATCGACGTGGAATTATGATTGAGTGTTCATCGAAGTAATTTCAACGACAAGGTTACTCATATTCATGAAGTCTCATAAGTCATGCACGAGCAGAGGATTGCACAGGTTCTTTACAATACATCATCAATACAAGCTTAAAACTACAAATACATTGCTGACGCTTACGTTATGACTTTTTCAATAGAGATTAATGTAGTATAGAAAAATGCACTAATGGAGCTTCATAGGCCTAGCCCAAACTGCACAAAAATTTTAGTAAGATGCTTGATTGCCTAATCTCAGACTCATTGGGAAAAGGAACAAGTTAGTCATGTTTAACTTTATGAACCCTGTTGGCATGAATACAAGTTTAAAGGTACATTCATGAATTATAACTTAGTAAATCATGCAAGTACGTTGTGGGAGTGCATATATTTCAGAAAAAAATAGCTTCATCGCGATGTTGAAGAAGAATACTGTTCATACAATACTTGATATTACAAAGTGTCAATTTTTCCATTCATGGTGTCTCTGTAATTTCGAGTTTCTACTGTATAACATGGGTATGAAAGCAATTAAGCTCACCTGCCCATGATGTGCCAACACTGAACAATCATTCCAGGAGTTTGCATTCAGTTGCATAATTGAAATACCTGTCAACGGTAACCCTTTTCTGTGGGCAAAATGTAGCACTTTTATAGACTTAAACACAGCTGTTGGCTGGGAACAAGTGACTGCAGGTGTTTGGAAGTGAGGGTGGGGAGGGAAGGAGGGGAAACAGGCAGAAAGGATCAGGAAGATGAGGGTGCTACTTATTGGATAGTTGGCACTTGGCACTCCATTATACTTCAGTGCATGATAACATTGTGGCGCATCCCATTTCTAATTTTTTTCTGATATTATTCAATGTATAATTTTTACTAAACCAAGGGAGAAATAAGTGAATAATGGTTATCAAATCTACTGTCGAAGAGTAGAAACTACTGAAATACATGATTTTGTATGTTTTATTACCTCATGTATTTATGTGTGTCGATAATATCTTTTTTTAAGCTACATATTTAGTGTTTTTAGGCTATTAAACTAACTTCTAGTGTTTTCGCTGGACTAATTTTTGGCACAAAAAATTGCTGTGAATTCTTTAATGAAGGATGGGGCTTTTTTCTACATGGCTTTAAACCCTCCCTCTGACAAGTGGCCTATCATATTTTACATCAGGGCTAAAATACCTTGGGCCAATGTATAGCTTATAGCTAAAATTTAGTCCCATTAAAGATTCAGGATTTTCATTTATTTTGTCATGCCTGTTCTCAAATATAGGGACTTCCTGGAATTCGAGGGCAATCTGGTCCAGCTGGAGAAAAGGGAGAGCGTGGATCATCTGGGTCACCTGGTCCTGAGGGACCGCCAGGTTAGCCGTGTTAATATATTTAAAAAGATCATGGACAGTATAAATTAAATATGAAAGCCTTATTTTGTATAGGATGGTAGAATTCTTATAAATTGACTAATCAGATGAAAAATATGTGTGTGTGGGTGGCTACAAAATCACAATTACATCTTGATTCACAATTTATGTAGTTGGCAAATTGACTGTGAGTAATTTACTGTTTGTCAATGATGACAGGATTCACTTAAGCATGTAGCCTCACAGTGTGTTATTATTTATATTTTAATTTTTGAAAGCATTGATGTCATATTCATTATTTAGTCTCTGATTTTGTGCTCTATAATCTTTGTTTTGAAGAGTATATTTTGTTATGAGATTTTCCTTAAGTAATTTTTTGTTCCTGTAGCTTTTCATTTTAACATTAACACTATTATTTTTAATTGCTTTATGTCTTATGATGAATTAACTCAGGAAGGGCAGGGGAAAGAGGACCACCAGGTGCTGTAGGTGCTCAGGGTCCACCAGGTGAGCCAGCTGAGAGGGGAGATACAGGACCCCCTGGCCACCCAGGGGAGGCAGGTGCACCTGGAAGTCCTGGGGAGCGTGGATTGTCAGGGCCTCCTGGTATTCAGGTATGAGCCAAGGATAGTAATCATGGTCTCTACCTATTAGTAGAGATCCGTGAAATTCGCGAGACGCGATATCGCGAAATAACGTGATATAACACGAAATACCGCGAAATCGGAAAATAAAACGAAATTTCGCCTTTTTCGCGAATTTTACGTGAATTAGCGAAAAAATCACATGTAAAGAGTCATAATCGATTAAAGTCTAAGCCTTCATAGTTTAACGCTGATGACGTTCATTCGCTCTATCTCATTACGATTCAAAGGTCAATTGGCTTGTTTTGTCTCGCGCATATCGCATTCGTGTAATATCGCGCACTGTAGTGATGTCTCCGCTGGAATTTGCCATTAAATTAATCACCGCCTCTCTCTTCGATTCACATTTATCAATCCTGAAATTCTCGGAAATATCTAGAATGATGCGCTTTCTCTCCTGAAGAATTAGATATTCTGAATCAATAATGTGCTGAACACGGTCGCGGAAGAGCGGAAATGTAAGCTCACGCGCCCGGCACGTGTCAATGCCGAGCAGTAATTCCGGTGACTCACCGCGACGCAGTAGACAGCGTAATTGGATAACTTGTTGCAGGAAAACCTTTAGTGTGGGCCTAATGTAACAATTTTGTAGACTTAAACACGACCACTGGCCGGGAACGGAAGCGCTAGCAGTTGAGGCAAGGGGGGAAGTAACAGAAAAGATAGGAGGAGAGGGGGTGCTACTTATTAGTGGTTGATCGTCGGATATTTGGCCCTCCACTGAGCTTCAATGCAAAAAAAAAAAAATCATTTCGACACACCCCTAGTTCAAGTTTCTTTGTTTCCGATTGTGTTTAGTTATGCGTTCTTCTTTTACTGCCTTTCTTGTTATGTAAAATGCTTAATAAAAGTATAAGCATTCACAAAATGTGTACCAAAAATAATAAAACGCCTAGAAATGCGCAAAAATTGTAACATTATAATAACACCGCCAAGATTTTCTATAACACCGAAATCACATAGTTTTAAAACGAATTTTAGCAAAAAATAAAACCACTTTCACGGACCTCTACCTATTAGTAATTATCCAATGGGATAAAGGAAAAAATTTGGTATCACAGTAGTCATCCTGATTGTTGAAGTTATATATCACTGATACATAGTTGGGATTAACTATTAAAAAATTAACGATTAAAGTTAATCGTTAAAAATGTGGTTAACTATTTAATTTAATCGTTACTTTTTAGAAGAGTTAACTTTTAATGGTTAAAATTATACATTAACTGATACAAAACTAACTTCAGTTAATTTTTTTTCGTTAATTTTTGTCAAATGTCGACCTGTTCGAATTTGAGCACAAAGGTCGCCCAGCAGACAAATGGGAAAATAAAACGGTATTTAAGAATGCAAGGGTAGTTGTGCAAGAATGCAATGAATATGCCCAGACGAATGCATCCAAACAAAAGTGGGGCTGGGGGGAGTGACTGCCAAAGTTTAGGAACGCACCTAAGACGAGAAAACAGGAAACCACGTGAAGACAATGTCCTGGAGGGCTCGTATTCCTTACTTGGTGACATCATGTCATCAATGCTACATAGTTGAAGCCGAGAAAGAAGGGTCACCTAAAAACGTATGACAGATAATGAGGGGGAATGGTTCTTTCAAACTAACGTATATGTTACAATGTGCCAGTCTACGATATATCAGCCCCCAGTGAATCGCGAGAAAAGATGCACAGGCACACCCTCAGCATCTACTGTAACTCTTATATAACTAAGCCGTTTCCACTGAAATTTTACAATTGTGAAGGGATACTTCAATCGCAGTGTGGGGATCGATATCAAAAAGTAGCCTTAAAGCACTTTCTACCGCTTGGAACAATCTTTTGTGGCAAATTACAGACGCCTCATAGCTCATCAGGAAGTCTTACATTCACGATCACCTAAAAATCCCAGAGTTGGAGCTCCACCTCAGAAAAATCACCGAAACCTTTCAGCAGACACTATAGGAAGCCTGACCAACAACACTCTGGATACTAAATGAAATTACAACGAAAATCCCCAATTCAAATATTTTTAAACAAATGGATACGGAAAGAAGAAACCTCAATGACATATTTCAGTGTTCATTTTGTTTGTCAAAACAAAAGAACCATCAGAGCCTCTATTACCACAGCATCCAATTTGCCAAAGTAACTGAAAAAGTAACTTTTAACATAAAAGTTACTTTTTTTACTTTTACTTTAATCAGTTACTTTTTCAAAAAAGTATCTTTAACTGTAATTAGTTACTTTTTACAGAGATTAACTATCAGTTAATTTTTTAAAATAACTTTCCCAACTATGCACTGATATATGGCAACAGTAGGTGAAATTCCCACATCAGGGGAGGGCGGCTCTTCTTTTTATGTGCTGCCTCTTGTTTTCCGGAAAGAAAATAAATTCCCCTGTTACTTAGACCTATAATGATAGGGCAGTTACATTAAAATTTTTTTCTGAAAAAGTTTTTTAATACTATATTGTCTGAAGTAAGAAATAACATTATGTTTTTTAACCCTCTTGCTATGAATGCCACTATTAATTTTTCACCCATGTGGATGAATGACCTTTGTAAACGTAAATTTTTCTACACAAGAGAATGAATGCCGTCTTCAAACGTTGCTGGGGACAGGTAAACAAAACAGGTCCAAGGTGTCATTAAAGACCCCACTGCACAGGTCTAAGGACCTGCCTCGGCTTACAGGCAGAGATTACCTTGACCCTTCTTCGGAGCACCAACCTCTCAGCATATGTCCGGAGTACCTGTTTGTATGTTTAGAGAAACAGCTAAAAATGTATGAGTTCTATTCTCAGGAAATTTAGTTCCAGAAGTTTACTCCTTATGTTTTTTTGAGTCTCTATAAATATTAAATAGGACTCTACCTTTATTATGAAGAGTTCATCTGTCTGAGAGACTTTAAACCAATTTGGTAAAATTTTTCATTCCATGCTAGGAAGTAAGAACAGATAGTGTTTTTTTTCATGGTTTGAGGGGAAAGATAGTTACAGGTGTGTACAGTTATTTTTTTTCTCTTTTACTTTTTTTACATAAATTTTCTGGAAAATACCGGAGTATGTTGGTATAACCTTGCAAAATATTGCTTCACTTTTAAGATTTTTGCAATATCATTTGAAATCAATTTTATCTACATGGGTATAGTTGGATTATGTGCAGAATCATTTCCCCATGTGGAAAAACTTAAAAAATTCACTATTGTATGCATTGATATGATTTATATTGTGCTATATATCTTAATACTACATAACACTAGAGTTTCATTTAAAAGCTGTAAATGATATTTATAACAAAGGAATTTATTTCTGTATTAAACTCCATGTAGAGTGTTACTGTTTTTCTTTTTTTAGATAAATAATTGCATTAAAAGTAGTTGGCCATGGACACATGGCCATGATGGGTGCTCATTTGAAAACGGGTGAAGATAATCTCTGCTCAGTGGCTAAGAAAAGGGTCAGGAACCCAGCTGGGTCCAGCCCTAAAGTGTAGGAAAGACGTCCATGCTTTATACCTTGCTTCACAAGAGTTCCGTACAGGGATTGGAAATAAATTCTAGAGAAACCCGTGGAGAGGAAATTTTTTTTTTGGGCATGGTAATGAGGAAAGCATGCAAAACTATTTCGGTCTTCCAGTGTAAATTCAATATGTAGGTGTGGTGCATAACTTTCAGGATAACTATGTGCTTTACGTTCATTTTAGTTCATTTCGTGGATAGCTGGTGTTCATTTGACTTAATAAAAAATTTCATTTACACTTACTATATGATTCCTTAATTTCATGCAATCTCGGTCATTTAATTATAATGATAAAGACCAAACAGTATATTTTGTACTTACTGCCTGTGTAAAAATTATGTAGACTTGGGTTTGAGGTTTTATAGGTCAAAATCAAAGAAGCAAGGTCAAAAACTAGAGGAGTCACATACATTTTAAGTCTTCTCAGCTCCTACTTATATTTTTATTGGCCTTTTAACAGAATAGCCTCATCAGATCAGTTAATGTGGGGAAGATTTTTATCGTTATTTTCCTTGGCATGGGTTTAGTGTTTGGAAATATAAAATATCCAGAAAAAATGCATTAGACTGTAAAAGCAGAAACTGAAAGCAAGTTGATGAAAAAGAAAAAGACTGGACTATATGAGAATGGATTAAATGAATCATAGAAGTAGACTTTTAGTAAATATTCAGCTTTAAGTTAAATTTTAGTGTCTCTGTTTTCAACAATTTCTGGTTCAGACCTGATGGTTGCTGACATTTGTTTTGATTTCACCTACAGGGCTTTCCTGGCCTTCCTGGACCAGCAGGATTTCCTGGCTCAAAAGGAGAGAGGGGTTTGCCGGGAAGTAAAGGAGAGCAAGGAAATTCTGGACAATCAGGTTAGTTATAAAGAAGGCACAAGCAATATAATCATATTATTAAGTGTCCATGTGCACATGAGAGGGGGACTTCAATGAGTTCAGGCTCTCTAATCAGGGGTCCCATACACTTTTGGACATCAACTCTTCTATAATTTCTCAACTCTTCATCAATCCCCTCTACTACCAAGTTGGGGGCTTGTGGTAGTCACTCCTTTCATAATTCATGTCAATAAAGGGCCGAAACTGATAATAGACTTTAGTTTGTAGATACAATTTTGTACTCGTACGTACAAGACAGTTGTGGTCAAAAGTGTCTCAAAGACTAGCATTATGTTCTTCTGACATTCTTGCGGAGCTGCAAAAGATTCAAGAAAATGTTATTTGACAATACCGGCGACGAGCTGACATTTGTAACTTGTGAAGAATCATCAAAGTCCTCAGAATGTCACGATGAGTACCCTTTTGATGAACTCAGTAGAGACACTATGAGGAGTGGATCTAAAAGTAAGTTCAGTATTTGATTTAAAAATTCATTGACTATTTTCATTAGGCTAATTGATTTTTTTACATTTTTCTGATGATATTCCTAATTTTGACAGGACAAGTCATTTATCAGAAAAAAGGCCCAAACTACAAAATCAATAAAGAAATACGTTTAAATTATGTAGATCATATTTGTTGTTGATTGAGTTGCCATTTCAAGCAAGAAAAAGTGAAATTGAATAAAAAAGGAAAATGTTTCCAAAAATCAAAGTTAATATTTCAATATATAGTTATATTGAGAAAAAATTACTATAATGAACTGAAAAAATTGATGAATGTGAAGAATTAGGACATTATTTAATGGAAAAAATTAGAGATGGGTGGAATAGCAGATTTCTTGAACTCGAATATCGAATTCGAATATTTAATCATAGCTCGAATATTCGAATGTCTCAAATTTCAAATACTAGAATTGCACATAGCATATTAAATGTTATTCAACTACTTCATTTGATGAATGTATAAACAAAAAGGTATAAAACCAAATTAATTTTTGAAATCAACTTTTTTTATTTCAAATTTAATGAAATCATATGCATCAATAACATCATTTAAAACTTATTACTAGGGACACCGAAAAATGGTCAATAAAAATCATCAAAAGCGGTGTTTAAAAGTGACAAATATGGTAAATAAAATCATTTTAAAAAGGTGAAAGCTGTGTTTAATGTTGGGAAAAAGGAGTCTTAAAGGAAGGGTTTTTTAAAAATATTATTAATAAAGACTCCATACCAATGTGAACAAACAGTTTTTAAATGTGTCCATCACCATTGCGTAGCTTCCGTATCAATTAACAAAGAAATGAGCTTTTTTAAATACAATGTTATTACACGGATAGAATTAATTTAACGAAGCCTATGTGAACGTAATTCGGATTACAACCATTACTACCAATCTTTATTTTATAAAGAATCGGCTTGGCGGCGAGCCCAGCGAGCAGGTTTTTTGTTGGATCCGGAACCGGATCCTTGTCTGGGTTTCGGATCTTTATCTCAGTTTCGGATCCTTAGTTTCAGATACTCAATTCTGAATTTCATTCCTTTTCTAATCCTAGATTTTTCATATAGGTATATATAAAAACAGCAACAATAGAATTACCAACAACAGGTAAATTTATTGTAGAAATATCAACTTCCTATCATCTATGAGGATTATATTTACCTGGATCAAGATTTACGGATGCAATAACTACCTATATCTTGTTACTTCTAATGTAAAGTTCACTTTCCTTATCACACATATGTGATATATACTCATCAAGCAATACATTCTTGAAACCCATACAACTATTCTTAGAGTGCAGTTAAAAGAAACCTTATAAGATCATTTTCATTAATGAAGTAATTGTTTTCCAATTATTAATCAAATCCTTGAAAGCCTTCAAATAATTTGTTAGAAACACAAAAAATGTTTAATGCGGCCAAGAGATCCCATTTATGGAATATCTGGGGATTCCATTTCTAAGACGAAAAAATTATTATAGAATATCACTAAACTAACAATTTTGCATTGTCTTATTAATAATAACATTTAAAATGAAATTTGACCATTATGTACTCCTAAGGGGAGGTTGTGTAACTCTGATCTTGATATGAGATTAACCTTTTTTTCATGCTACTAGAAGCAAAATTTAAAAAAAATGTTTCGGATTTTTTCTCCATTGGCCTGGGTTTGCAAGAAAAAAGTAGATTGACATATGAGGAGTCTGCATTCTCCAAACTCGGGTAAGCCAACAATAACAGAGTGGAGTAGTGGACTGCAGGTAATGAAGTTCGATTCTTACACTGTTTAAAATTTTTCTTTCGACCATTGAATAAAAAACTTTATCATCCTTCATTTCCTACCTTTCTGTGTGGATACTGACTTTTTTGTACTTCTATCGCTTCAACTAGATTTACAAATGCGTCACTCAAAAATACACTGTAAAGTTAACGTAATGATTCCACGATTTAATTCTGTAATAGAAATTTTTTCCAATCATTTCCTTTCGCCAAATTTAATTATTTTTTTTACTTATAATTTAGCATGAAATTTCTGATAATCTACTTTTTTAACTGTATACTAGCATTACCCTAGAAATACAGCACGGCTGTATTCTTATGTAGTGTTAAGGATCAAACTCGCCACTGGCAGTACACTAGCCCTCATTTTTAACAACTACACTCTCATAGGTTCACGGGAATCTGGCGAATAAAGGCGACCCGCATGACATTCGGCTTAATTTTTTTCTCGCTCATCTGGGCCAATGGAGAAAAAAGGTCAAGACGAGTATTTTTTATTTTGTTTTCCTCGTTTGTGGCACGGAAAGAATCATCTTCTCATTTCGTGACCCGAGTTACTTAACCTCTCCTTGTTGGTATCTACCATACGTACATTCCATTCGTGGGGCACATCGATCACGAGGCTGCGAGATGTTAAAATCTCCGATCCGGATCTGAATTTTTACTGTCCCTGGATATGATTTCAGTAGCGAATGAAATGAAAGACCCATGGATCTTTGGATCCGACCCGACCATCCTTAATTTATGAGTGGTAGATTTGTAAATCTAATTTAAACAACAAAGTATAATAAAGTGAGTATTCAGATGCAATGGTTTGAAATTGAATATGATAGCATTTTTGATGCAGTGACTGAAAGAAAAAATTAAACTGCAATAGGGATCGAACTTTGCTCATTAGACTAGCTCTCGTTGTCCACCTGATTGCCACAAATGTAGGCTACCCGGGTGACATACTACATATTTTTTCTCAAAATACCGGGGTAATGGGGAAAAAAGTCATATTTCTTTATTTTGCTCCTAGTTGCACGGGAACATTTTCATCTAATTTTGTGACCTGAGTTACACATCCTCTTTTTGTCAATATCTACCGCACCTACATTCCATTCACGGGGTGCTTCGATCGCTAAGCTGCAAAAATTTAAAATCTTTGATCTGGATCCGATTTTACTGTCTTTGGATCCGCATCCGGAACCGAGAAAAATGAAAGATCCGTGGATCTTTGGATCCGATGGATCCGATCCGGCCATCACTAAAGAAAATATTTCATGCTACAAAAATTCGGCATTTGCAAAATATCTCAAATTTCGTTAAAAAAATCGCATTTCAAAGAAGACATGGTTAATTTCGTGATTAAACCCTAAAGTCGCTTATTTCGTGAATCCTGTCGCAAAAAACGTTTTGCGAAAATGTCATGTCCCTACTTATTACCTATGACAGATTTTTATTTAGAAAAACAAGCATTCTAACTCGTTCAGGATCTAATCTGCTTCTTTTCCTGTCACATATCAAACTTGAGGTGCTGAAGAGACGCTCAGAAAAAACTCTTGATGGAAGTGTGATTAAATACTTAGATGATAATTCCTTCAAGTGAGGATACAGACTGTTCATTTTCCAGTAATCAAAAATGTTGTCACAAGGTTTAAGCAAATCTTCTTTGAGGTATCTTCGAATTTCTTCTTCTGGAGTATCCTGACTCTTTCTGTGAGAACCTGGTGCTGTTAACATTAATTTTCAATAAAGACCCCACATTGTATGTTGTTGCTTTACATCAGCTATTTTCAGTTGCACTTTTCCTAAGGTATTTATTTTTGTTGGGTGACATTGTTCAGACAGAGCTGTCATCTCCAAAGCCAATTGATTTTTTCATAATTTTCATGATCAGTTAATTATCATCTCAACATTTTTTGAATCTTGGAATACACTGATTTTGAATCGTGGCTCAAGAATTGTGGCAAAAGTGAATAATTGTTCTTTTTCCAGAAATTCATACCGGCTTTTAATGGAAAACAGCAAATCATTGACGAAACCTTGTAGATTACTCTATGAAAACTTCTTAGTTTCTAGGAAATTGATAATGCACAAGGGGACAATTGACAAGGGGAATTGACAAGGGGAATAACTTCAGAAACTGTGACTGCACTTCCACTAGCAACAAATGGTGCTCTTTCAAAAACATCCAGAACATCAATCGGTTGTTTGATAGCATCCCACTGTGGTGGAGTTATGTCTACATGTAAACTCAGGTTAGAGGCAGCTACAGTAGAACCTCTATTTTACGAAGTTGAAGGGACCCAAAAATTTGACCTTTGTAAATCAGAGGGTTTGTAAATTGGAGGTTATCTTCCACTAACTCCTCTGTCTCTGGAAATGATGTGTCACCAAAACCAGCTGATCTCCAACAGTAGGAAATAGTTTTTGCGGTGACATTCCCATTCTCTGGCAAGACCTCGCACAGCATGTAGCAATGTCCTTGGAGGCACATCATGCACATAAGAGGCTTGATCTGCAACAAATGTACGTCTACTAAAACTCTGCTGACAAGAATGCGAGTATACTTTCAATGCAATTAAACACTATGCTGTTCTTAACTTGTCAAATAATTATGTTAGGGTTGAAATCAAACTAATTACTATAACAAATAATAGTCATCTGCTCATTCAGGGAAAAAACAACAGATATTACGTGAAATTCTCTGTGCAGTGTATTTGCCAGAAATTGAAAGGATTTAAAAATTACACCTCAATTGTACTGATTCCCTGTATAGCATAGGCATTATTCCTAAGGCTAGGAGACTCACTTTAGTAAAAGAGAATAAAACAGCCATGAATTAAAAAAAACAGGTGACTATTTTTCTATTTAGGGGCAACTGAAACACACCCGTTGGAGCCAACGAACGTAGTTATTTATTCGGATTAATCTCAACTACATCAAGTGCTACAGAAAGGAGGACCACATTCCAGAACCTTGGTTCTTCCTCGCGGATCACCATAGTTGGCACCCTCTGTCGCTGCGGTGAATCGTTCAACTGGCCTTCCGTCCTCACTCCCCTCGTCGCGCGCCCTCAGCGGCATGGCTCGCAACTATCCGTGCGATGACTGGCGATAATGCGCCACATCACCACCCTGGTAATAATTAACCCTACGCCTGAAAAGAGAAGGGAGAAGAGAAAAAAAAATGGAGAGTGGGAAAAGGAGAAAAAGAAAATAAAACATATGGTCAGTAAAAATCGTTGGCCTGTCGGAGGCGGTAGTCGGAGAGGTGATTGGGGAGGCGGACTCGTCTGCCATGCCATGTGAACTCTCTCCCCCTCTCAGCTGACACTGGCTGTTGTGGGGCTGGTTGGACCCTCGGCTCGGCTGGGAGCAGGATCCCCGTCGGGTTCACTGGGCGTCGTTCCGGGTGAACGGCGGGTCCCACGGTCGGCGGCAGGGTCGCAGCGTGCTGGTAAATCGGGGTGTCTGCCACGATGTATGCGGGCTTCAGCCGGTCGATCGTGATATTGGCTTCGCGGTTTGGAAGACGCACCTTGTACGTCTTGTCATTCCGCGCTAAGACCGGGTATGGCCCGTCGTACGGCGGCTGGAGTTTGGCGCATGGGGCGTTGTGCCGCACGAAAACATGCGTCGTGGTCGGCAGGTCCTTGAAGACGAAGACGTGGCGGGCACCATGGCGGGCCGCGGGCCTAGGCGCCAACTCTCGGAAGTGCTCGCGAAGGCGGGAGACAAAGGAGGAGTCAGGGAGTGTGGAGTCGCTGCTAGGGGAGAGGAACTCTCCAGGGAGGCGAATTGTTTCGCCGTAGACCAACTCAGCGGGGGTTGCCTCAATGTCCTCTTTCCACGAGGCACGGAAACCGAGGAGTATGGCAGGGAGTGCATCCACCCACTGGGAGTTTTCATGGCAGCGGATGGCGGACTTCAGCTGCCGGTGGAACCGCTCCACCATTCCATTCGCAGCTGGGTGGTAGGCCGATGTCCGCAGATGTGCGATGCCGGCCGTGTTGGAGAGCTGTCGGAAGAGATCGCTCTCAAATTGTCTGCCCTGGTCCGTGGTAATGCGCTGGGGTGTGCCGAAACGTGACATCCATTCCTGAAAGAATGTGCGTGCCACAGTCTCGGCGGAGATGTCCTCCACCAGAAAAACCTCCGGCCAGCACGTAAAACGATCCACGCAGGTCATGCAGTATCTGAAACCATGACAAATAGGAAGCGGCCCAACCAAATCCAATTGGATGTGGTCGAATCTTCGACCGGGGATGCCGAAATCACATAGCGGCGAGGAAACGTGCCGCGATGAGCCCTCTCGGATGATATTTGCGAGTTCCTCATCTCCTTCTTGCGATCGGGCAAGCGCCTCAAAATCAATCGCGGAAGATATTTCCTCGATGCGGGACAGCGCGTCCGCGACAACGTTGTCCGCCCCCGCTATGTGGCAGATGTCAATGGTAAACTGCCCGATTAAATCGAGGTAACGGAACTGACGGGGGGAACACTTATCAGACTTTTGGCGGAACGCGAAAACTAGAGGCTTGTGATCCGTAAAAATTGTAAAATGATGACCTTCAAGCATATGGCGAAAGTGTCTGACGCCGAATAAATTGCCAGGAGTTCACAGTCATAAGGGCTATCGTTTTTCTCACCGGGGCTTAATTTCTTTGAGAAGAAACCTAATGGTTGCCATCCAGAGTGCGTGCGCTGTTGAAGCGCAGCGCCAATGCTGAGGTCGAAGGCGTCCGTAAAAAGGCCCAGGGGAAGGGAGGGGTCAGGATGCACTAGGAGGACGTAGGTGGTAAGGGCGTCCTTGCACTTTTGAAAAGAAAGCCGCAACTCCGGTGTCCAAGTCACCTTGTCATTTCCCCGCACACCGCCACACAGAACGTCACAAAGGGGCGCTTGCAGTGCCCCTTTGTGATGCAATTGGGAATGAAACTCCTATAAAAATTTAACATCCCCAAAAACTGTCGTAACTGCTTCACTGACACAGGGAGGGGGAATTCGCTTACAGCACCGACCTTGTCAGTCAGTGGCTTAGTCCCTTCCGCAATCACACAATATCCTAAAAACTTCACCTCAGAGGCCCCAAAAACACATTTTGAGGGATTTATGAGTACACCATGCTCGCTCAGTCTCTTACAGAGTTCACAGAGGTGATGCTCGTGCTCTTCCTCGTCGACGGAGGCGACCAAAATGTCGTCGAGGTATGCATAACAAAATGAAAGGCCTCGGAGTGCCTCATCAATGAAGCACTGGAAAGTTTGAGCTTTATTACGGAGGCCGTACGACATGAAGAGGAATTCAAATAATCCAAAGGGGGTAATTATAGCTGTCTTTGGAATATCTTCAGGGTGCACAGGTATGTGGTTATACGCCCGAACCAGGTCGATGGTGGAAAATACCCGGGAACCACAAAGAGACTAGGCAAAAACCTCGATGTGAGGGACAGGGTAGGCATCGGGGATGGTACGCGCGTTTAGAGTGCGGTAATCACCACAGGGACGCCACTCTACGCCTTTCTTCGGGACAAGATGGAGAGCCGATGACCAGCTGCTGTCTGATCTGCGGGCCAAACCCATCTGCACCATCAGCTCGAACTCCTGTTTTGCTGCGGCGAGTTTATCTGGAGCCAGACGACGGGGTCTGCAGGAGACTGGCTGGCCGGGGGTCGTGCGAATATAATGCACGGTAGAGTGCGCCGTCCAACCGGGCGTTCCTGCGGGACAAGTGATCTCCGGGAAACGAGACAAAAGGGTGTGATAACGGGATGCACCGACCACCGCCTTTATCTGGTGCCCGGAGTGTTTAACGATGCTGCCAGCAACATGGAGGGAGGTGACACTGTCAATAAGGCGGGAATTGTGCACGTCAACTAGGAGACCGAAGTGATTTAAAATGTCAACACCGATTATTGGTTTAGAGACGTCGGCCACCACGAACCGCCAAGTGAAGTCACGACGTAAACGGAAATTTAAATTCAGCACTTCAAACCCATATGTATTTATCACCAAGTCATTTGCGGCAAAAAGTTGATAGCTGGATTGTAGTCTTGGGCCCTTCATTAACGAGTGGGGGTACACGGAAAGTTCCGTGCCTGTGTCTATAAGAAATTGGACGTTCGTAAACACGTCCATCACAAAAAGGCGGCTCGATGGAGGGCAGGAGTCGGTGGCCGCACTTACCGACCGCCCGTTGAGTTTCCCTGGGCATATGTACATGGGGAAATGCACCTACGCGCGTCGGGGCCGAACCTCCAGTGGTACCAACACTGGCCGGAGTCGCTGCGGGCTGGAGAGTCGTGGCACGGGCCGCGTGAGTGGCTCCGGGGTTGGGAGCGGGACCGTGATCGGGGGCCACGAGAGGTACGAGACACTGAGAGGGCAGCAACCTGTCGGGTGAGGTCGTCCATCCTATTTATTAGCGACTTCATCAGGTCCGAGCAGCCAGCGGAACATGCGCGGGCTTCTGGCACTACCGCACTCACTTGGGGGGCATGGGAGGTCACTTCACTAGATAGATAGATAGATTGAAATAGTGGTGGAGTTCCTCACAACGGTCACTTCACTAACACGGGGGACAACCTTGTTAATGCGGTCAGCTAGTGAAGCGAGGGTATTCAAATCCGCCGTGTCTTGTGCCGCCAAAATGGCGTGCAAATGACTGGGAAGACGCATTAGCCACAGTACACGTAAAAAGTCGTCCGTGACAGATTCTCCCGCCAAATCCTTTAGGTGGCGGAGAAATCTGGATGGTGTTCTATCTCCCATCGTCTTGTTGTCTAAAAGGAGCTTCAACCGGTGTTCCTGGGAAGCAGACAAACGGCGAATTAACTCGTCCTTTAGCATGCAGTACTTGTTCACACTGGGGGGGTTGGCTATAATGTCTTTAACCTCCTGAGCATAGCGGTGCTCGAGATTGCTGACGATGAACCAGAATTTAGTCTCGTCCTGGTTGATGCCTCCTAGATAAAATTGTCCTTCCAACTGGGAGAACCATAATGCTGGTTCCTCCGGCCAAAATGGGGGGACGCGCACAGCGATTCGTTCCGCAGTCGCCTGCCCGGTGGGTGCAGGGTCAGGCATATTCGCAGGATTTACTAACAAAAACAGTAATGAAACGGAAATAGGTATAAAACAGAATATAAAAAACACTTGAAACGTGGATGGTTCGCGATATTCTCGGGCCCACACGCGACACACTAAATGGCGGCTGCAACACGTGGGTCAAATCTCACTAGCTCTCGTCGGAGTCACCACTTTAGGGGCAACTGAAACACACGCGTTGGAGCCAATGAACGTAGTTATTTATTCGGATTAATCTCAACTACATCAAGTGCTACAGAAAGGAGGACCACATTCTGGAACCTTGGTTCTTCCTCGCGGATCACCGTAGTTGGCACCCTCTAATGCGCCACATTCTACAAATTTAAAATGGTATGAACTTGGCTGCTGCATCTGAATTAAGTTCTTGTAGGTGTTCAGTTGGTAGATCTCAAAATAAGGGGAATAACTCATAAGAGAATTAACTCATCCCGCGGAGTATTTTAAGCATATGCAGTTATGCATTAATTAATGAAAGGGGTATATTTAGTGCTAGTCGATTTGTGTTTAAAGAAGCCATTTCAACATGGGAAAGCCAGGGATGCATTTTAACTAGGAAATTTCAAAACAAAGTTCCAACTGACCCAGTATATTTCAGTGAAAAGACCATTAAATGCCTTTTCTGAAGAAAGCGTATCATTTCAAATACATTTAATAATATTTCGCCGCTGATGAAAGTCAATCTTAGAAATTCACTCAGTTAATTTGAAATTCCCTCTTTTTTTAAGATGCGTTCTACAGTGCTGACATCTAGCGGTGATTTACGAGAACTATTTACTCGCGGCTATAGAAAGCGTCGCTATCTCAAAGTCGCAATCACTAATTCTTACCTAACGACGTAAAACACTTCTAATGAAAAATTGAATAATCAAATTGCATCAAGATTTGAATATAAGTAATTTATTATTGCAAAATTAGTATTTTTTAATGAAACTAAGCTCCACGACAGCTGCAGCAAACAACTTCCTACGGGAATGCTAGTTTCAAGTCAAAGGCTGAATAAAGTTCTGAATTGGGGTTGCGGCGGCTACCTTAGAGCTAATTTTAAATAACTCCAGAGAAAATATGGATCCTTTGTGACGACGAGTTACGTATTCGCAATACACAAAATGATAGAAAAGGAATAGAAATTACCAAGCAATAATCCGATTATTTTATGAACTGGGGCATTGTTTTCGAGAAGTAGGCATCGTGCCATGCATCTTTGAACATTTTTTCCTTGGATCATATAATTAGGATTGAATTGTGATTTGGATGATCAGTCTCTGGGATTTTTGCTACATTTTAAGCACTTCAAAAAGCACTATGCTCACATTTGATATTTCCACATTTTCCCATACGAAATACCGAGGGCCCTCTCAACATGACCTATCTGGCTTCAGCTGCTCCTGTTGCGGTATACAGCGATCGTTATTCCATTGTACTGAGTTCAGTGCTACAAAATCATTTCAAAAACTTCGTAAAACAGAGGTCAATCACTCCTAGGGACCGGCCTCTCACTTCGTAAATCAGTAAAATCGAGGTTTTGTAAAATAGAGGTCATTTTACATGGTTTTCCTTTATATAAAGATCGGGACCGCGGAATGGTTCATAAATTGGTGTCATTTCGTAAATTGGTGTCATTTCATAAATTAGAGGTTCGTAAAAAAGAGGTTCTACTGTAATGTTATAGCTTGCTTCTGTTCCAGAAGATGCCTCATCATTTGCAAAAGGGAGTTCCATCTTGTGGGTTCATCCTGGATGAGCTTATGCTCTTTAATATTCAGTTGTCCTTGGGCCACTTTTAGTTGTTTTGTTGCTTTAGTAGAATGCTTGAAGTGACCCACAATGCTGCAGCATTTTCCTGCAAGGTCTTTCACCATCTGTTTGTTGAGGATTCCATCTTTAATCACTAATTGAAGAGTGTGAGCTAAGCAAGAAATGTGATTAAATGGACTCCCTTCAAGTGCAGATACAATATTCCTCCCATTGTCTCGGACAATGCATACAACTTTGTCAGTCAAGCCCCAATCTTCTACAGTTAGTGCAATGAAGTTGCGAATATTCGCACCAGTGTGTGAAAGCTCTAGAAATGGGACACATTCCAAGCATACATGATGATAAGCATGATTTGAATCCAAAAAATGAGCTGTCAAACTCATATAGTCATCGGTGGCTGTTGATGTCCACATATCTGTTGTAATTTTCTACTTTTTTCTTTGCTTCCTCATACAGATCTGGGATAACTTTATTTGCAAAATATTTTCTGGATGGAATGGTGTACCTTGTTTCTAAGTGATTGATCAGTTTGCGGAAACCTTTATTTTCTACAACTGATATAGGTTGATTGTCAAGACATATCATTTCTCCTATCAATCTTGTTGTATTTGAACTTCTTTTGTCACCAGACTTAAAACTCTGAGTTTTGTCTCTTCAGAGTAGGTTGAGCACTCGGAATAGTTGATTTTATTTTTTTAGGAGGAGGTTTGAATTGTAGGTGGGAACTTGAGGGGGATGGTGAAGCTGAAATGTATGAACTGTCTGGGAACACTGGCAGCATCATCAGAATCATTTGAAGCACGTGAAAATCTGAAATTGGCAATTGGACTAGGAAGAGAAGTTGCAGATTCAGTATCATCAACATCTTCAATTCCCACTACTAGTTCTTCTAGCACAGTCAGTGAGCGTGGAAGAAGAATACTTTCATCAATTTTAAAAACATTTGCATGTTTTTTCTTTAGATGAGTCCATAGAGGGGTAGTTGTGTGGGATTTTCCTCCCCTCGATATTTTAGAAGCACAATGGATGCACACAGCAAATTTGTTGTCCGTTTCTAGTAGCTGAAAATGGTACCATATACTTAAACTATTTGACATCGTGATTCGCAAACTGAAAAAACGTAATTTAATTACTAATTATGGTCAATTGAATGCGTTCAAATTTTACTTTCTACAAATATTGCAGCAAGTGTCTTAAACTTCTAAGTTGAGTTCAGTAACTCTTAGGTAAAATTCATGAACTACTTTGGAAAGTACTCCACATTTGTAAGAGAAGATTCATTTTTAAAATCAATGATGCTAATGTATAACTTGGTGCGAAAGTTTTTATTCTGCATGTATCGACTGATAGAGCAACCATCGACGATGTTTTCAAACGTTCTTCAACTTTGCATCATGACAGGATTATATATACCATATATATGGTGAAAATATAACTATTCTTAGTGATAAATTTTGAGAGTAGCGCATCAACAGCACTGAATCGTACCTTTGCACAAACTTTCTTCAACTATGAACGAAATCAGCAAAGTATGCATTAACTGTAGTATTTACGTTATCTCTTCACCACTCTTCTCCGCGCGTTTGATGTAGTTCGTCAACGTGTCTAAAACGGCACTGCATGCACTTAATGACTAGAGTCATCTCTGTGGTTTCCGAGTCAACTACCAAAGACGTGCGTGCGATGGTATATGGCGCGAAATTCAAAGTATTCGAGATCGTACTTTCAGTATAATTATTCGAGATCTTGAATATCGAATACTTCTAGTATTCATGGTATTCGCGGATACTAATCGCACATCTCTAGAAAAAATACTAAAAATGGAAACATAAATTCCTCCTGAGTTGACCCACGGTAATTAATACCCCATTTGGGCGTTGAATGATGTCCAGAAGTCCGGGCATCCAAGTGTTAATGGCTAAAGATATATTTTCCAACATCTCTTCAAGTGAGTAATCATACTAAAATATAAAAATGAAGTGGTGTCTGTCTGCCAGCTTTATGTTACGCAATTCCTCAAAAACTACTGAACCGTTTGAGCTGAAATTTTGTAGGATTCTATCGTATTCACTAGAAGGTGCTATAGACTATATAAAAAAAGGCTCAGGGCCCAGGTTCGATTCCTGGTGCCAATTATGTATTATTGGTTTAAATGGACTTTTTCAATTTATGGTAGCGCAAGAGTTGTTTCTTTTGCTGAGTAAAATAATTAAATATTAGTCGATTTTTTTCATTATTTCTGTATTTAATGGGAAAGTGTTTAAAGTTTCTTATTCTTTTAACCACTTTTCTCTTTGTTCTCCAGGTTTCTGGGCATTGTGTAATTTATGTTGAAATTCACTGTTTTTTTCGGTTCTTTTCCGAGCGTTGCTAAGGCCATTGCCATTGTCGTCTCTGAAATGAAAACATTGTTGATGCTTACACATTTCGTCATAGCAGGATGCCGCAAACGGCATTGTGCTTTTCACGAGGATATAGGAAGGTGCTGAGAGCATTGTAGGCTATTCGTGGAACAAGGTCAGCCATTTTTTTGCGCACAAAGATGCGTGCTGACTACTTAGAAGGTTTCGCTTTAGATGGTTTTCATTAGGTCCAAATTAGGAGTATTTAAATGAATGCTTCAGCGATTTTCAAATTGTGATTTTTTAAATTTCTTTACGGATTTGTGCATATGAACCAACCTGGGACATGAAGAGAAGACGTGGAACGCTTTCGAAATTGTTATAAAGCAAAATAGCTTGTGATTTGAGATAGTTTAACATAAACCAGGGAATGCAATTCAAATCCCAATACAAGGTTATGTCTCCATGGGTATCTGTGGGTTGTTTATTATTGCCATTGCAATGATGCTAAAAAGAGATGCCGTAAACTGCGTTGCTCTTTATGTGAAGATGTTGAAAGTTATTAAAAAAGGTATTGCAGCTGATTCTTGAACCTACATCGGCTATTTCATCCGGCAAAATCATACGGGATAACTTATGTGCTACTCCCGGATTAAGTAGATGTGCATTCGGTAAAACTAAAAGTATTTAAATGACAGTTTCTGTGGTGTTCAAAAAGTGAATATTTTATAGATTTATTGCATATTCCGAAGTGGACCGCTTTCAAAATGGTTGTATTTTGAGACGCAATAACATGATAAGAAACTTAAATGAAGTCAAACCAAAAATAGGAGTAGCAAGATGAAAAAAATTGTAATTTAGTGATACATCAAATATCCCGTTAAAGGTGTGAGCATAGGTAACCGAGTACAAGTACCTATAGAGATGGGCAACTCAGTAAATTACCAACACCCCTGAAAATTACCGTACCCAAGTAGCAAAATCTTATGAATAAATTATTTTAAAATATGTTGAAAAATATTTTAAAATTATTTTAAAATAATGTTCACTTTATTTTTTTGGTGTTTAAAATTATTTTAAAATGATTTCTTCATAAGTTTAAAATATTTTAAAATTATTTTAAAACGATTTCTTCATAAGTATAAAATATTTTGAAATATACTTTAAAATATTTTAAACTTATGAAGAAATCATTTTAAAATAATTTTAAAATATTTTTTCCAAATCTTTTATACAATATATGTATATATGCCATTCCCTTACGGCGTAAGCACAGTCGAAAAGTATCACTTATAATGATATGCTTGTATACCTTGCTCTACTTCAACAGCTTCCTCCATTCAGACTTAGCCTATCAAACCTTAAGTGTTTGCCTCTATAGAGGCAAACACTTTAAATATATTTACCCCTATATACATTGCTTCATACACACTCTCCACTTCTTAAGCCTCCTATAATTCATTCCTCCCCTTCAACCACCACTTTCTCGGTCCACCCCTACCTCACACACCATTCATTTAACACTTATATTACTGTCTCATCATTCGACAATCGCCCATTATCTTAACATGGCGAAATCAACAAAGCACAACCATCTCATTTGTCTATTACTGGAGCAGTATCGAACCCACATTCTTTCATGACCCACTCATTCCTAACCCTATCGATTCTACTTCTGCTACTTTAACACTCCTCAGAAGTTCAGACTACATTTAGCCCACTCTATAGTATAGTACACAATAGTATCATGCGGAGAAACCGGTTGAAGTAAAGACAGCAGATTTGCAGTCTTTAATTTGATATTACAAAACGGACTTCCATTAAGTGACGGCTACTACCTATGATCGTCCTAAAAATAACTTTCAGGAACAACTTGAACGTACCATGCATACTTTTAAACAAAAAACAGCTGGATATGTATACATTTATTGGCACTACTTCAAATTTCAATAATTCACTTGCCTAAGTAGCACATAAAAAATAAGAATCCACATTAGCAGTACTATCTCTAATAGCCAACGCTACATAAGCCAATGCCACACCACACGGCATGAGAATCAAGAGTTATGATCGACCTTGCTTCCTGCACAACACTACATTTTAAAAGGTTTATCCTGGTATTCAGTAACCAAGTGTTTTAAAAGAACAATGTTCCACTCTATATGAAAAGTAGGTTTTTTTCAAGAGATAGTTATTTAAAATGTCATCGAAAGTCATCACTGCACTGAGGAAGACACAAATACCCATAACATTTTCACGTTTATCACAGATTAGAATCGTTGAATGATGAGCTGAACCCTCATTAGTTCATTCCTTATGTCCCAAAATGTTGCGCCTGAAAAATAAATAAACGTGGTCAATTCTTATGTCATGAGTTCAATCAAGACTATATAGAAGGCAGGTCAAAACATAAACAATGACAGATTTATGAACTTTCTTCGGCAGACTCGCTTTGTGAAAGAAAAATTAACTCGCCGTACCTTAATCGTAATTCCAATTTTGAAATAAGCTTCTATGGTAACGAACTTCATAAAAACGATGCGTTTCGAGATCACTTTCATTCCTATTGCTCGTCTCCGTGCTGACTTTACATGAACACATTCACGAACATGCTGACGCACATTACCTGTGTACTATAATCTTTGCACCAGGGATACTATATTTACACACTCCCTGCTTTGCACATTACTGCCACAGCTGCCATTTTGAATGTAGAAATCGACTTTGCATTGCGATTGTTGATATAGTCGATACTTTCCTCCATGTCGATACCTTTCCAAAAACCGCGAACTATAAAATGAATATTCCGGTTAAAGTTGTTGGTGTGCACCAAAGTTGTGATTTGTAGTCGATGATAATGCTATATTTTAAAAAAATACCTAAACTTTAGTGTGTTTGATCATCGGATCTTGAGTTCTTGAGAGATCATTGTTTAAAGAGATGCAATTTTTGATCCTAGAATTTTATTTCCCATATTAATATTGTTAACATAGCAATGGTTTTAAGTTTTATTGGAATTGAATTGTCAGTCCGTACTGCATTTTTCTAATGATTATCTAGGAGGTGAACAGGTGTACTTTCACTCACACCGATCCTCCTGGTCTTAGAGAAATCAGTGGTACGCTTGCCGGAAAAATCTAAGTCCGATACCGGCTACGAGGGTCTGAAAAAAACCATCCGTGGACTCATGTTCATCGCTTTCCCAGATCGAGAATCGCATTTAAAACCACACTTCAGGTGTTCTTCCACTCACACCGATCCTCCTGGCCTTACAGAAATCAGTGGTACGCTCGCCGGAAAAATCTAAGTCCGATACCGGCTACGAGGGTCTGAAAAAAACCATCCGTGGACTCATCTTCAATCGCTTTCCCAGATCAAGAATCGCGTTTAAAACCACACTTCAGGTGTACTTTCACTCACACCGATCCTCCTGGCCTAATAGAAATTAACATTATTTCAATATTATTTTAAAATAATTTCATCATAATTTTAAAATATTTTGAAATAATTTTAAAATATTTTGAAATAATTTTAAAATATTTTGAAATAATTTTAAAATATTTTGAAATAATTTTAAAATATTTTGAAATAATTTTAAAATATTTTGAAATAATTTCAAAATTGTATTGAAATAATTTTGAAATGATATCAAAATATATTTAAATGTAAAATGCTTGCAACATCTTTTTATGCATTTAAATGTCTCAGTTAGAATTCCTATACATGATTTCAACAAAATGAAAGAATGATACAGAACATTAAAAGAGCAGTACTTAATACATTATTTTAAAATTATTTTAAAAATATTTTAAAATTATGGAAAACTCATGAATTTTGCTATCTTATGACTTTTTGATTTTAAAATGATTTCAAAATATTTTAAAATATTTTAAAATCATTTTTCTATATTTTTTTGCTACTTGGGTAGTAAATGGTAATTTTCAGAGAAGATCAGAAAATTTCTTTTTCAGAAAATTTCTTCCTCACAAAGAAACAATTGGAATGGGTGATATTATAAATTAAGTAGGTAGCTAAAATGATTTTTTTTTACATTGTGTCAGTGATTAATTCAGAGTAAATTAACAAATTCACATTGCGCAGAGCTTGTCTTTGATTGTCTTTGGAATGAAAATTTCTCATGATGTGACAAAAGAGAGGCAAATTGCGTGTTGCTGACAATTTCGTTATAATTTTTTAAATGAGTTTTAATAGATAATCCTTGTGATATGTTTGATATAAGCATCGGATTTATATCTCAATGCTATTTGATTTCATTTTGAGTCCTCTGATAAGGATTTGCAGCTCAAAACTTAAAATTACCGGAAAATTATGGTAAATTTCATAAATTACTGTAATTTACCTCAGTTGAAAATTACTGTAATTTACCCATCTCTAGAAGTACCTGATTTCATCATCATCATCGGTCAACAATCCTATGATTGGTTTGATACAGCTCTCACCTCTATTCTTCTATTGGCAAACCTCTTCATATTGGCGTAACTCCTCTCTTTTACATCCTTCACAACTTGTTCCATGTATCTCATACAAGGCCTGCCTTTTCCATTCTTCTAAATCTGTACTAGGTTATAAAAAAAGAATTTAATCTAATTGGAATAAAAGGCATTGATACATATCCACAGGAAATTCATTGACGCCACTGTCATGAAGTTGGAGAATTGAGACAAACATAACATAAATGAAAGGCCAGAGAAAAATTTTTTTGCCGAAGATTTGAGTCCTAACATTCCCAAAAACCTGAATGTGGCCTCATTGTCAACAATAGAGAGACATTCATATGCCCCTCCCCTTCTAACATCCTTTTTTTTATCTGTCCTGAAAGTTACTAAATAATATTCTTATTTTTGTAAAAGCCCAGGCATTAGTCCAGGCAGTAATTATATGTTTACATTGGTTTCAATTATATTCATGGTTCCAATACTGACTTGGAGCTAACTCCATAGCAAAAGTTTCTCCCCTAATTTCTTCCCTTCCGCAGATATTTCACCCCTTCATGAAATATGTTAACATTTCTTAACACAATTTGTATTTATTATATTTCTCCCTCCCGTTGAATTTCAACGAGCACCTTCAGCTAGTATTTAATAAAAATCTTTCTTGGTTTACAGGAAGCCCAGGTGACACTGGACCACCAGGATTAACTGGACTCACAGGTTCCAAAGGAGCTCGAGGTGAACCAGGACCTCGAGGAGAGAGTGGACTTATGGGTCCAGTTGGAAGGCCTGGTGAGCCAGGACCTCAAGTAAGTATTTGTGTTCAAATTCTTTGTTGAAAATAATTTTAGATCATCCCTTTTTAATTGTTAAAAATCCTAACACATGGGGTGTTATATCTCTCCCATTATAAAATTTGATATTTGCTAAGTTTTTTTTTGGTTGAAGTGTTCCATGAATCAGCTTTTGTTTTCATTGATAGCTGTCTCATCTCTGTTGTCTTTATCTTATCAAATTCCTTTGGTAGTTTTTCATTCCTTGATAAATATAGCAGTCTTCAGTGCAGAAATCAAGGAAATTATTTTTACTTTCTGCAATTTATTTACTCATGGACTTCCGGAAAAACATCATCATTCCTATTTCCAAAAAGAAGAGAGTAGAGGACTGTGAAAATTTTAGGACCTTTTCCCTGACAACACACACTTCAAAGATATTGAGAAGAATTGTATAAAGAAGAATAGAAGGAAAAGCCGAGGAGTTGCTGGATGAAGGCCAATTTGGATTCAGGAAAAGTAAGAGTAGAAGAGAATCAATATTGGTCTTTAGGCTGCCCATGGAGAAGAGACTGGAGAGGGGAAAACCAATGTTCATTGTGTTTGTGGATTCAAGAAGGCTATTATCAATGTGGATTGGAATTCACTGCTTGGCATTCTGAATGGAATTTGAGTGACGTACAATGACTGAAGAAATATCCACAATTTATATCAAAACCAAGTTGCAATTAAATCTGGACCCAGCTGTGGAGAAGCAAGAATGAAGAAAGGAGTGAGACAAGGCTGTGTATTATTTCGTGTCATTTTTATGTTTGTGATTCTCCAATGATATAGCAGTGATTGCTGAGACAGAGAGGGATTTGAAGAAGATTCTAGTTGCCATGGAAAGGACTATAGCCTTGTATCAACTGAAGATCAATAAAAGGAGAACTAAGATATTGGTATGCAGCAGGAGAGAATACCACCATTAAAAAAGGAAAAACAAACACTTGAGGCACTTGAGGACTTAAGGAAACAACTCATCAGAACTTACATCTGGAGCATGTTTCTTTATGCCAGTGAGTTATGGATGATGATAGCCACAGAGAAGTCAAGGGTGGAAGAATTTGAAATGTGATGCTACAGAAGAATGATGAAGATTAAATGAATTGACTGTGTGAGTAATGAGTAAGGCCTAAGAAGAGTGGGAGAAAAGATAATTGTTCTGAAAACTCTAAGAAGAAGACGCGACAACGTAATCAGCTTCATCATAAGACATGATGGCGTGATGAAGATGATACTTGAAGGACTAGTGAATGGGAAGAACAGCAAAGAAAGACCTCATGTGAGATGTGTAGAACAATTGATGAAGGATGTGAAAGAGAAGAAATATGCACATAAATATGAAGGGATTAGCTGATAGGAGAGTCGAGTAGAGGGTTGCATCAAACCAATCTAAGGATTTTTAACTGATGATGATTTAAGTTATTTTTATAACCATCACATTAATTTATCTTTCCTGGAAAAGCAATATGCACAGATCTTAATGACCTGTTGAAGCATTAATTATGCGGCCCTTTGTTGCACCCAGGTATAATTTGAGAATCATGAATTCAGCCTATTGTTGATGCATAACACACGGTCAGTTTTGCAGATAACATGTTTCCCTTTTACTTACATGCTTGGTGTACAAAGATTTGTTTCTTAAAATCTCCTATCAATACTCAAATTGTTCCTCTTTAAGTTCCCAAGAAAAAGTAATTGTACTTGCCATCATCCCGTCATTATAACGGTGCTACTTACTTTTCAAAAGTTAGATTACCATCATGGTTATTTGAGATGTAGGATGATTGGGGTGGGAGTCAAAATAATCAAATAATATTTTTGATGGTTTGAAATATCCTCTCTAATATGCAATCAAAATTCTGACTATTTTTTGGCTTAATTCTGTCATATATCAGTCGCAATTTTATTTCTAAAATATTTAAACATTATGCATGAGGAAAGTGAATGATAATTATAATTCTTTAATCACCATTTTTGGGTTGAAACTATGAAATCAAATCTTACATTTTAATAAAATACAATCACTTCAACTGAGCAAGTGTATGATTTCCAGAAAATGATGTTCTGAAATTGATTTCTGAAAAGTTAACCTGAAATATTCTTATATCAAATATAAAAGACTCTGCCAACCTTGGTTGGAGCTTAATATTCTTTACTACTAATATATACTAGTGTTTGCAGTAGGAAAGACACATATTTTAAAGGAATATTTGTCCCTTTGAGAAAATCGTGTGAGCTTTGACGTAGTAGTAACTAAGGAAAGACAAATGACAGCTTTGGCGAGTTTTGAAGTATTTTTGAAGTATAGACCTTAATAACAAAAGGCCTTGTATCTCAAGATGTTGATCAGCATATTGACTGATAAACTACCAATAAACAACTGATAAGTTAGCAATACATTTGTATAAAACACATGTAAGAGTGTAAGAGTGCTTAGTGAAAGTTCTTAGTAAAAGATAGAAAAATGCTCATTTTGCATTATTCTCATTGTGAGATATCTTTAATGTACCATTATTATGTTAAAATTACAAGTTTTTCATCTTGAGCCTACGTATTTGGTTGTTACAAAACTTCTGATAGTTGATGTAAATGGGACAATAGGAGTATGTGTGGTTTATTAAAATTTTTGTTTTTTGTTTTGATAGGGTCTGCCAGGTACTCAAGGACCTCAGGGTCCATCTGGATTTCCGGGTATAAAAGGGTCTCCTGGAGATTCAGGACGCCCTGGATCTCCGGGACCACCTGGACAGCCAGGAGCCCCAGGGCCTGAAGGTTCCAAAGGCGATGCTGGTTCCATGGGACCGTCAGGGCCATCAGGCCAGCCAGGACCTCAAGGTCCTGCAGGTGATCGTGGTCTTCCAGGATTACCAGGACCATCTGGACCTTCTGGACTTCGAGGCCCACGTGGAGCTCAGGTATTTCTCAGTTGAACAGTACTATTTATTCAAGATTTTGTGTTCAGAAGCCTGTATTTTTAAAAAATGGTCAGAAGCAGGTTATGTGAAAATGGGATTTAACTTATGAACTGGTATTGTAGATCCTGCAATATTCTGAAGGATGTTAGTACTTGTCTTTCATGAGTTTTTGACTTACAGAACTGGATAAAAAGTACTAATAATCAATGGCGAATAAAAATAAACAAATATTCGCCATTGAAAAACAGTAGGTCATTAATCAAAAAATTCAAGGAATACTAGTTTAAGAAGTAACAAAGATGAGTGAGAACCTTATGATATAGAGAGGGATACAAACTCAGTAAGCATTGACTCCAAATTCAAACAGAGTATTATGAACTTGATTTTCAAGTTATACAGTTGGTAAAGAAATTATTGGTAAACCCATAACTAATCATAATAAGTCAAGCTACTCTCACTGTATAATTTTCAGTCTTGGGACATATTTTACATATTCTCCCCACCGATTATAATAATGATAATGTGTATATAACACTGACTTGGCAAAGTGCATTACACGGTTTGGTCAATATAAAGGCCATAGTACACGGTACAATTTATTGTAAAAGAACTTGTTCAATGCGCAAATTGTATCGTGTATGAGGTCTTGATGCACAATTTCTTGTACAAGAAATTAGAACATGCTCTAAATTATAGAGATCATGCTCATCAAAGATGCACTCCATAGCTTCTGCACATGACAGTGACAGTAGTGATGCGTTCCTATAGTATTCATAAGAATGGTGTTCTGTGTTCACGATCACTTTTATTCCTATAAGTGTGGCAATACTTACATTTTTGTCATACGAGTCCTGATATTCCTTGTTGCTTCCATCATGGAGGCGATCGTCAGGGAAAACCGGGAAAACCTGGAATTGTCAGGGAATTTTGGAAATCTGGAAAAGTCAGGGAATAGTCAGGGAATTCTCGTAACGGTCTTTTCCACCCTTTATTTCACCAAAACATTTCATCAACTAAAACTAATGTCCGTCGCCGAAGTGCATAGAATAAGCCCCGTCAATTCGTTGAACATTCAGTTGTGAATCTTAATTATTTAGTTGTGAATTAGTCGTACAATGTAGCCCTTGTGTATATCCTTAGTGTGATATTTGCCTAGTAGTGTTAAAATTCATGATCACCATTATTCTGCTCATCACAAGGAATCCGAGGCTATGTTTTTTGGAAGATTTTACCTCGCGTTTTTTTTAACTTCTGAGACTCAGGTCGAGAGGTAGTCGCAGCACACTAGCTTGCAGTAAATACGTGCTTGCAGTTCAAAAAATACGAGATGATGATTATTAAAACAGTAATACAGGTACGATCACACATGTAAACAAAATCTTACGTGAGATCATCTTTGATTTCCATACCCCCCTTCGCGAGACCATAAGAAGAGTTCTCCTCCCCTCCCCACCTTTCATGCTTGATGTAATTATTGAATGGCCCCCTTAGCTCCCTCTCAAAGCAATTTAGTCAGGTCACAAACCACCTCAAATATGACATTCCTAAATATGACACTGCCGTTGCTAATTGCCTCCTGTTTTCGCTCGCAGTGGCACGATTACGTTTTGTTTGTAAACACAAATATTTTTACATTTTTGGTTCCCTCTTACAATCAAGGGGTTATGACCACGTTAAGCAAATTGTTATTCGCTTCTAAAACTCGTGCCATCCGATTTTGATCCAGTCCAAGAAATTGGCTTTGGTTTGTATTTTTCGCGTTGTTTTGTGATACCTGTGCCATAGTCTGCCAGTAAATTGGCCATTAACTTTCCCTTCGATGCCTTTTCAGTATTCTTCAACTTCCCTGAACTACCACGACACGCCAACACTTCCTTGAAGAATTAGACATTGTTAATTTGTAATTTTACCGAAGGAAACATACACAGCCACGGAAATATGATACTTGGCTGCTGATATGCAGCTGCGAAAAATGTATTAAAAGTGTGTACAATTATTGTGAGGGCTTAACTTGTGAAGGTTTAATGAATTTTTTCATTAGGGTGGAGATTCCATATATTTTTTCATTCTTATAGCTTCTAATGTATTGATTTCAGCTTTTAACATTTTCTGAGTTTTGACGAAAATTTAATTCAGCAGAAATAAAATATTCTGATAATAGGAGACCTTTTGGCGATCATGAGGGAAATTGGTAAAGCCGTCAGGGAATTTGAAAATTGGATATCAGTAGCCACCCTGTTCCATGTTGTTATATAAGTTGTTGAGGTGGAAGTGTTTTATTTATTTAAAGATGAGTTCATTATGAATGACAAAATAGCCTTTCTATTTCCACAATTTATTATGCCAGGTATAAAATAAGCATTTCATGGTATTCTAGGGAGAAACTGGACCTCCTGGTAAGCATGGATCAGAGGGCCCTCCTGGACCTTCTGGAATGGTGGGACCACCCGGTCCACCTGGTAATCTAGGTGAACCAGGACCAGAAGGACCTGTTGGAAAGTCTGGACCACCAGGAATAGCTGGGCGTCCAGGAGACAAGGGACCAATTGGACCTCCAGGACCTTTGGGGTCTCCTGGGACACCTGGTCCCCCAGTAAGACCACACTTTACGTTATTCTTATGATAGCTGAATATCCTTGAGGAGTAGTTGATAAATGAGTAGTAAAGATATTATGCTATTTCTATGAAAGTATCTTGGTCAGGATAGTTCAATGAACTGAACTTAGATGGTCAGGTGAAAAAATTTGCACAAGAGACTAATTCTAATGAGTGTTTTTATTCCTAGATTAAAGCCTTATATTCTAAGTGATGAAGATGTAAAGGTCAGTCTAGATAAATGGTTGAAGAGGTATTAACAGAAACAGTGAGCAGGAAAGTGGTTAGAACATGATAAGTATTAACCCTTTGCACTTTGGTACAAGTGAGGCACATCAAAGCTATGTGGGCTCGCGCATCGAGTGTCACTTGACACAATTTATCATGATGTTAAGGTGTTCTCTTTTTTAATTATTTAATTTGTATATTGTTGGGCGGCTATAACTAGAATTTGCATAAATGTAACACATTATTATTCACAACATTTTAACAAAAAGTTTGTTTTTTTTGTGTTTAAGACTTCAATCTTTAACATTAGGGGTATTTACATTCAATTAGGTGTGCTTACACATAGTTACAGAGGTGAAAAAATTGCAGAAAAAATTGATAAGGGTCAAGAAGTTAAATAGGAAAAATATTATATGATAGGAAAAGTATTAAATGATACATTTAGGTTAGAGTGTAATAGGGCAACAGAAAAATGACCCTAAGGTCATTTTTCTATCACAGTAATTACTATCACAAAAGTGAGAATTTTATGTGGCATCAAGAGAGGTTGAGGAGACCAATCAAGAAGGAGAAGGTGGGGATATTATTTATTCCCATTTGTTGATATTGTGTGAATAAATATTAAATATTAAATTTTGACTTTCAAACTTGGGCATCCACTGTAGGCCTCATTATTGGGGGTTAAATGAGTTGACTGATAGTATATTTTTGGATAATTGTTGAGAGGAAATTACCCTCTTTCCTATCATCTTGTGTCTTGTTGCATAGCTATCCTTCTTGTTTTCTACCCTTCTTTCTACTGTTGTAAATGAGATGGGGAAGACAGTCTTTTTTTAAGAATTTTCTGGAAAAGTTAGTCTGATAGCCAAAGGATTGCAAATACTGTTAGATGTGGCACAAATCTATTGCTGGAGATTAAGAATGAAGATTAATCACAAGAAAACTTAAATAAAGAAATTCTCGAGAAAAAAAGCTGAAGGTGTATAGGTAGATGAAAAAATAGGATAGCATCAGCTAGAACAGGTTAAATAATGTTCTTTTCAAGATAGCATTTTGGGAGAAGGTGGGCGTAGTACAAAATATGCCAAGGGAAAGATTTTTAGATAAAATTGGCATCTACATATAGAAGAGAACATATGATAAGAACCTAGTGCTTTGATTAAAGTGAAAGGTCTGTGAAGAGTATGTGATGACACATAGGGAGATCTGGACTATGAGGAATGAGGATAAAAAAATATTAGAGGCTCTTGAAGTGTGTGTTAGATAGATAGATAGAGATATTCCTGTACCTTGGGAGTAACTCAGGATGAAAAGCAGTACAATGGGAGGGATATCCGGCATAGAATTGCCTGGGATTAAAAAACATTCATGAAGAGGAGAGAACTGTGATGGGCATCTCTTAGTAGGGTTTTGAATAAAATATTATCTGTAGCTCAAATGTTGAGCATGGATGAAGAAATAGCTCAGTGAATCTAAACCACGTAAAACACACATATTACTGCTTATTGTCAAATAAAGTTTTGTCTTCAATCGGATTTCTTGATTAGTTGATTCTCAGATGCACAGTAATTTTTAAACTTTCATGTCTATTTTCAGTATCTATCCTACCCATAGGAGAATACATTAGTTTATAAATGATTACTTTTTGATGTATTGTTTTGCTTGCCTTTCATTTTCAGTTTTGTATTTGTGGTATTACTGACTATTATTGACAAAAGTGGGGATTCTAAAATTTATATTGTTCTGTTTTAGGGATTGCCTGGATCAGCTGGTCCTCCTGGACCTACTGGAGAAAGAGGTTTGAGAGGAGAGGCTGGGCCACAAGGTGTTGAAGGACAGCAGGTACAGTGATGAACCAAACTAATCATATTCTTTCATATTCATCAGTTTAATGTATTTTCAATGTTTAATGCATTTCCAACAATGCTTTCTTTGATCTAGATTGCAGTTTTAGTTCTCAAACTTGTGAAGAATGAAAGTGAATAACCTTTTAAATAATTATCCACTATGTTTGTTCTAAAGCCGTAACATATCTTTGTTGGCTTTACTAAGAAGCCCTATATTATCAGACCTCCTCTGCTTTTTTAAATTTTCTTTTAACAATGCATCACAAACCATAGAAGTGTAGGAAATGAACAGCTTAACTACCTAAGAATTTTGCTCTTTGCTTAGCATTTCAGCTAACCACTTTTTGAAGTACATTCATCCATCTATACCTAGTGCACCATAAGTCAATAGAAGGGTGCATGGCCGGGGTTGAATCCACACCCAGGTTTTCTTATCAGTGAGAAAACAACTACCTTTTTTGTTTGTGACTTCTCTGCCTATTTCACCTTAAAAACTAATTCACAAAGAAAAAAACGGTGAATTGATATACTACTCAGAGTCGTAACTTTAACTATAGCTTATATGTAGGGACATGACATTTTCGCGAAACGTTTTTTGCGACAGGATTCGCGAAATAAGTGACTTTAGGGTTTAATCGCGAAATTAACCGTCTTCTTTGAAACGCGATTTTTTAACGAAATTTGAGATATTTTGCAAATGCCGAATTTTCTGTAGCATGAAATATTTTCTGTAGTGATGGCCGGATCGGATCTTTCATTTTTCTCGGTGCCGGATTCGAATCCAAAGACATGGAGTAAAATCGGATCCGGATCGTAGATTTTAAATTTTCGCGGCTTCGCGATCGAAGTGCCCTGTGAATGGAATATAGGTGCGGTAGATATTGACAGGAAGAGGATGTGTAACTAAGGTCACGTAATTAGATGAAAACGTTCCCATGCAACTAGAAGCAAAATAAAGAAATAGGTATTACTTCTTTCCCCCATTACCCCGGTATCACGGGGAAAAAAATACATAGAGTGTCATGCGGGTAGCCAACATTCGCCGGGATCAGGCGTACAACGAGAGCTAGTGTACTGTGCGAAGTTCGATCTCAATCGCAGTTTAATTTTTTCTTTCAGTCACTGCATTGAAAATTTTATCATATTCAATTTCAAACCATTACATCTGAATACTCACTTTATTATACTTTGTTGTTTAAATTAGATTTACAAATGTACCACTCATAAATTAAGGATGGTCGGGTCGGATCCAAAGATCCACGGGTCTTTCATTTCATTCGCTACTGAAATCATATTCAGGGACAGTAAAAATTCAGATCCGGATCGGAGATTTTAACATCTCGCGGCCTCGTGATCGATGCGCCCCGCGAATGGAATGTACGTATGGTAGATAGCAACAAGGAGAGGTTAAGTAACTCAGGTCACGAAATGAGAAGAAGATTTTTTCCGTGCCACAAACGAGTAAAACAAAATAAAAAATACTCGTCTTGACCTTTTTCTCCATAGCAAGAAAAGGATGTGCAAGAAAAAAATTAAGCCGAATGTCATGCGGGTCGCCTACATTCCACATATTTCCCGTGAACCTATGAGAGCGTAGTTGTTAAAAATGAGGGCTAGTGTATTGCCAGTCGCGAGTTCGATCCTTAACACTACCTAAGAATACAGCCGTGCTGTATTCCTAGGGTAATGCTAGTAGGTAGTTAAAAGAAGTAGATTATCAGAAATTTCATGCCAAATTATAAGTAAAAAAAATAATTAAATTAGGCGAAAGGAAATGATTGGAAAAAATTATATTACAGAATTAAATCGTGGAATCATTACGTTAACTTTACAGTGTATTTTTGAGTGACGCATTTGTAAATCTAGTTGAAGTGATAGAAGTACAAAAAAGTTAGTATCCACACACAAAGGTTGGAAATGAAGGATGATAAAGTTTTTTATTCAATGGTTGAAATAAAAATTTTAAACAGCGTAAGAATCAAACTTCATTACCTGCAGTCCACTATTCCACTCTGTTATTGTTATTACCATTATCTCATTAATTTGTCTTTAACTTAATTTTGCCTAATGTGTTTTTCATGTTGCGTAGGGTAGCCATAACTTCTGTATTGGATCTCAAATGTATGTCCTATTAACTGTTTGTTCACATTGGTATGAAGTCTTTATTAATAATATTTAAAAAAAATCTTTCCTTTAAGACTCCTTTTTCCCAACATTAAACACAGCTTTCACCATTTTAAAACTATTTTATTTACCGCATTTGTCAATTTTAAACACCGCTTTTGATGATTTTTATTTACCATTTTTCGGTGTCCCTACTTATATGCAATGCAGATGCTGCACAAATCTCATGCAAGTATTTTTAGGTACCTGTGAAACATACAGAGATGTAAAAAACTGTTACACTCTAGCATTCACATTTAGAGGATGACATATATGTAAAAAAGACTAAAATATACATTACCTATCCTAACTATCTTCACAGTCACATTGATTTTATCTATTATTGTCCCTCATTGCATATGGAAACAGCAGTGTTTCAATGACATACTTCTTTTCTACTATCATTCACAGTGGTACTTCCATCATTTTTAGCCCTTATACTGCCAGCCCCTTGTGGGTAGACCATGGAAAGCATGGATGATGAAATCATCCATGCTATCCATGATTTGAAGGAAATAAATAATTACAAATACATGATGAGGTAATGTGTATCAGCTGATATATCAGCTTGATGGCAGTTTTTGCACTAAAAGAGAGGCTCAATAGATTGGCCTGCTGTCAGTGAAAGGGTTAACCAAGTAAATATATCCATTTTCCTCAATCCATTTTTTTCCTTTTCAAATGATTTCTGTCTAGGTTTAATAAAAAGTCAAGTGCAATTTGCAATAATTCTGTATCATCACTGAGAAACACTTATCATCTCTGAGAGTATAAAGGTGATTGCATTAATAAATTTTTGTCAATCATCGTCCTGTAATGGTGGTTGGAGAATACCAAGCTGAAACTGTCTCCTGTTGTTTTACTAAGTGTTAGTAGGTTTTTATGCAAAGCAGCATTCCTGTGGTTTCCTTTCACTTTCTTAATCTTTCACTTGTGCAGTATCAAATATGATTTTAAGGAATCAAAAGGAGAACAAAATATGGAAGGCTTCTCCTCCTCTTATTTCAATGCTCATTAATATGGTTAAAGCAACTCCTTCGCATTTTGTGAAGTTAGTGACAAAAAATAGATGTTTTTTATTATTTCTACATAGCAGCTTTTCCTAAATGAAGTGAGTGATTAAGTATGAAGTCTGCTATTTAGGGCATATTTTCCTCAAGAGGCAGTCACAATGGAGGTGTTTTGGATTTATAAGTATGACACATCCATTGTTTGGTTTTGGTGGCTTAAAAATAATGATAATTCTAACTAATCCTGTTCTAGGGTGCAAGAGGAAAGCCTGGAGCCCAAGGGCCTGATGGGACAAAAGGTGAAAAAGGAGAGACTGGATTACAAGGGGCTAAGGGTCACAGGGGTCTTATTGGACTTCAAGGATTGCCAGGTTCATCGGTAAGTTACTTTATTTCCTTTTAGAGTTATTTCATGAAGTATAAGTTCAATGACTATGGCCCACAATGTGTAATAAAAAAAGGCATCAGCAATGGCAAATTAGAAGCAGCTAAATCTCTGTATCCAGGTTGTAAAAGGTCATTGAAGGTAGTCACTTCATTATCAGATGAGTTACCTGTATCAAAAGGTTTGAGGCAAGGTTTTCTCTTGCTTCTTTATTATTTGAAATCTATGCAGAAAAAAACTAAATTAATATGGAAATGGAATTGCCAAGGAATGGAGTTACCTATCAACGATGAAATACTAGACTCTCTGTTGTATCCAGATGATCAGGTATAATATCTGGAAACTAGTGATGGCCGGATCGAATCCGTTGGATCCAAAGATCTGCGGATCTTTCATTTTACTCGGTTCTGTATTCGGATCCAAAGACACAGTAAAATCGAATCCAGATCAAAGATTTTTAATTTTTGCAGCTTAGCGATCGAAGCACCCCGTGAATCGAATGTAGGTGCGGTAGATATTGACAAAAAGAAGATGTGTAACTCAGGTCACAAAATTAGATGAAAATGTTCCCGTGCAACTAGGAGCAAAATAAAGAAATATGACTTTTTTCCCCATTACCCCGGTATTTTGAGAAAAAATATGTAGTATGTCACCCGGGTAGCCTACATTTGTGGCAATCAGGCGGACAACGAGAGCTAGTCTAATGAGCAAAGTTCGATCCCTATTGCAGTTTAATTTTTTCTTTCAGTCACTGCATCAAAAATGCTATCATATTCAATTTCAAACCATTGCATCTGAATACTCACTTTATTATACAGTTGAGCACCCTTAATCCGGGAACCCCTAATCCGGGAGCACCTATAATCCGGCAATTTTGCCATGACTATCTGGTACATAGTGGAAAATGCCGAAACGTTTTTAACCGGAACATTGCTTCATAACCTGCCAAGATATTATTCTTATATTTATACCGAGATACCATTCTTAATGTTAATTTTCCCATTTCGAGAATAAGAATAATTTAAACATATTAATTTCTGGTACTTCGCCTACACTGGAATTATTCTGGAACTTGAAGTAAACTTATAAATTTGACGACATCGCCGAGACGGAATACGACTAATTTACAGATCGGCCACTTTCAATCACGCATTTTTGATTGACCACTAGACGTAATTTGATAAAATTATTGGTTATATTATAATATTTCACGCAAAACATGTCTCATCCATACAGTTGTGGCAACAGCACAAAACGTTAACCATCGCAGACAAAGTACAAGTTGTGAAAAAGCTTGATGCCGTTGCATCAGTAAAGCGTTTGACTGAAACATACTACGTGGGATCTTCAACAATATAGCACATTAAGAAGCTGAAAGAGAGAAATCATCAAAATTTTACTGTTAAAGTGACACGAAGAAGTAGATAACAGAGAGGAAAACTATGAAAGAAGATTTAAGTGCTGATTTAGATCGCGTGGTTTCGATTGTGTCGAAGTGATGGCCTTATTATTTCTGGCCAAATGCTAATGTAGCAGAATAGACTATTTCTGAAACAGACGTGATCAATCCAAAAGACGTGATTCGGGAAATTTCACGTGCAGGCAATAGCATTTCACCGTCCGTTCTAAAAACACGCGTGGTTTAAATTGTGGACTGCTTTAAGGTTTGATATAAACAAAATAATTGGGGATTTAAAAAAGTTCATGTTTCTGAGGATAAAAATATGATGATGGAGTTTGCAAACATCATCTATAACCCGGAATTAAAGGAAATGGAATTGATAAATTTAGACGAAAGTATAGTTAGCGGCCACGATATTCTCACCACACAACATATCATAGATGATGAAATCATTGAAATGGTAATTAATAACAATAAATCCGAGTGGGGATGAAGATGATCAGCCTGAAATTGTTGAAGGAAGACTACTATTGATGATGGTCTTTAACAAGAATAATCCAGTCCGGTCGCCCGCGGCGACGTACGGCTGAATCAGCTGATAACAAATCGAGCGAGGTAGGAAATTATGTTACGCAAAGCACAGCATAAGAAATATCAACTTTTATACCCTTTTCCAGTAACAATATGAAACTTTTACATGTGCAGCTATATGCACAATGCTTAGATTCCGTTATTTTCACTCATTGCGAAACTTCAATAATTTTAAATAATAACTTTGTGTAGGTATTAAGAAACCATTTATTTCTGATTAATACCAGTAACTCTTTTTAAAATAATGTTCAGTAAATGGAAAACGAATATATTTTGTTATAAATAATTAACTCCTTTCAATGAAACCATCCAGGATGTCAGAAATAGACCAGTTGACATGCATGACCCATAGTCCGGCAAAATCCCTAATCCGGCATCACCTCGGTCCCGACTGTGCCGGATTAAAGGTGCTCAACTGTACTTTGTTGTTTAAATTAGATTTACAAATCTACCACTCATAAATTAAGGATGGTCGGGTCGGATCCAAAGATCCATGGGTCTTTCATTTCATTCGCTACTGAAATCATATCCAGGGACAGTAAAAATTCAGATCCGGATCGGAGATTTTAACATCTCGCAGCCTCGTGATCGATGCGCCCCGCGAATGGAATGTACGTATGGTAGATACCAACAAGGAGAGGTTAAGTAACTCGGGTCACGAAATGAGAAGATGATTTTTTCCGTGCCACAAACGAGGAAAACAAAATAAAAAATACTCGTCTTGACCTTTTTTCTCCATTGGCCCGGATGAGCGAGAAAAAAATTAAGCCGAATGTCATGGGGGTTGCCTTCATTCGCCAGATTCCCGTAAACCTATGAGAGCATCGAGCAATCCCAATCGCAGTTTAGTTTTTTCTTTCAGTCACTGCATCGAAAATGTTATCATATTCAATTTCAAACCATTACATCTGAATACTTGCTTTAGCATACTTTTGTTGTTTAACTTACAAGGGGAGTGTCCGAGTTCCGGGTCTAGGATTTTGACGAAATTTGCCAGGCAGGTAGTCCTTGATGAGTTATTTACGAATCACCCCCCATATAGGGTTATATATCCAGAAACTTCGTCAAAAAACGAGTTTGAAATATTTGATTGCAATATAAAGCCAATAATTAGCCTTGATAAATCAGTGCAGTTTGGGTTAGGGGTAAAGTACTCGCTTCACAATGTCGTCATCCCAAGTTTGAGACTCTTCGTGTCCAATTTTTTTTTCATCGCAATTTCGTCGTACGACTTTCCCTGGTTTTACATATTTTTAATCTGTTTACCCGGGATGCATTTTAACTATTTTACGTAATAATTACGTAATTTGCAAAAATGACGTAATTAGTACGTAAAATAGTTAATTACGTTATTTACCTAAATCACGTAATTAGTACGTGGTGGAATTACTTCCGCACGCCCTGTCGTTTTTTGTGTATGAAATTAACGGGAGAGCATAAAGTGTGATCGTGATTTTGAATTTCCGTATTTTTGGCTACGCAGTCCCGACGCACGTACAACACTTGTTCTAATTCGCCTGGTGCCGTGATTTTCCAGCGCTGTGCTTTTTTGGAAAAACTAATCGCAAGAGAAAAAAAGAACTTAAGCTCTGTAATCATATAATTGTAAGTATCTACCGAAATGTTCGGGTGATCGGGCGAAATATTCGGGTGGGAGAGAGTTTCGAATCAAGGACGTCGCTTGTAAATTGATAAAAAACCAGCGGTAACAATTAATTTTGAAGAATTAATGTATTGCACCTTTGCAGGAGCATGTTAGAATCACCCGAACATTTCGGTAGATACTTACAATTATATGATTTCAAAACCTAAATTCTTTTTTTCTCTTGCGATTAGTTTTTCCAAAAAAAGCAAAGCGCTGGAAAATCACGGCACCAGGCGAATTAGAACAAGTGTTGTACGTGCGTCGGGACTGCGTAGCCAAAAATACGGAAATTCAAAATCACGATCACACTTTATGCTCTTCCGTTAATTTCATACACAAAAAACGACAGGGCGTGCGGAAGTAATTCCGCCACGTACTAATTACGTGATTTAGGTAAATAACGTAATTAACTATTTTACGTACTAATTACGTCATTTTAGCAAATTACGTAATTATTACGTAAAATAGTTAAAATGCATCCCGGGTAAACAGATTAAAAATATGTAAAACCAGGGAAAGTCGTACGACGAAATTGCGATGAAAAAAAAATTGGACATGAAGAGTCTCGAACTTGGGACGACGACATTGTGAAGCAAGTACTTTACCCCTAACCCAAACTGCACTGATTAATCATGGCTAATTATTGGCTTTATATTTGCAATCAAATATTTCAAACTCGTTTTTTGACGAAGTTTCTGGATATATAACCCTATATGGGGGGTGATTCGTAAATAACTCATCAAGGACTACCTGCCTGGCAAATTTCGTCAAAATCCTAGACCCGGAACTCGGACACTCCCCTTGTTAGATTTACAAATGTACCATTAATAAATTAAGGATGGTCGGGTCGGATCCACAGGTCTTTCATTTCATTTGCTACCGAAATCATATCCAAAGACAGTAAAAATTCAGATCCGGATCGGAGATTTTAAAATGTCGCAGCGTAGTGATTGATGTTCACAGCGAATGGAATGTATGTATGGTAGATACTGACAAGGAGAGGTTGTGTAACTTGGTCACGAAATGAGAAGAAGTTTTTTCTGTGCCACTAAAACAAAATAAAAAATACTCGTCGTGAATTTTTTCTCCGCCCAGATGCGTGACAAAAAAAATTTAGCCGAAGTCATGCTGATTGCCTACATTTGCCAGATTCCCGTGAACCTATGAGACTGTAGTTGTTAAAAATGAAGGCTAGTGTACTGCCGGTCGTGAGTTTGATCCTTAACACTAACTAGGAATACAGCCTTGCTGTATTCCTGGGGTAATGCTAATAGGCAGTTAAAAAAAGTAGATTATCAGAAATTTCATGCCAAATTATAAGTAAAAAAAATAATTAAATTTGGCGAAAATAATGATTGGAAAAAATTTATATTACAGAATTAAATCGTGGAATCATTACGTTAACTTTACAGTGTATTTTTGAGTGACGCATTTGTAAATCTAGTTGAAGTGATAGAAGTACAAAAAAGTTAGTATCCACACACAAAGGTTGGAAATGAAGGATGATAAAATTTTTGATTCAATGGCTTAAAGAAAAATTTTAAACAGCAATAAGAATCAAATTTCATTACCTGCAGCCCACTACCCCACTCTGCTATTGTCGGCTTACCTGAGTTTGTAGAATACAGGCTCCCCACATCATTCTACTCTTAACGTCGGGCAAATATTATGGGAGAATTCTAATTTCAATAAAGAAAAAACTGCTTATCAGACTCTCCTTTATTCTTCCTGTATCCAAAACCATCAACAACCCAACAATCCCCCCGCTTCACTCCCCCAGCAACCCACCAACGTCTCCCAAACAAACAAAACAAGTATTAGACGTTACATACTTTTTTCTTGCAAACCCGGGACAGTGGAAAAAAATCTGAGACACATTTTAAATTTTGCTTCTAGTAGCATGAAAAAGAGGCTAATCTCATTTCAAGATCAGAGGTACACAACCTCCCTTTAGGAGTATAAAATTCTCAAATTCCATTTTAAAGGTTATTATTAATATGACAATGCAAAATTGTTTGTTTAGTGATATTCTATAATAATTTTTTCGTCTTAAAAATGGAATCCCCAGATATTCCATAAATGGGATCTCTTGGCCGCATTCATTTTTTGTGCTTCTAAAAAAGAATTTGAAAGCATTCAGGGATTTGATTAATAATTGTAAATCTAGTGTAAGCGATAGAAGTACAAAAGTTTATTAATGAAAATGAACTTATAAGTTTACTTTTAACTGCACTCTAATGAATGGTTGTATGGGTTTCAAAAATGTATTGCTTGATGAGTATGTGATAAGGAAAGTGATCTTTATATTAGAAGTTACAAGATATAGGTACTTATTGCATCCGTAAATCTTGATCCAGGAAAATATAGTCCTCATAGATGATAGGAAGTTGATTTTTTCTACAATAAATTTCCTTGTTTTTTGGTAATTCTATTGTTTCTGTTTTTATATATACCTATTAAAAATCTAGGATTAGAAAAGGAATGAAATTCAGAATTGAGTATCTGAAACTAAGGATCCGAAACCGAGATAAAGATCCGAAACCCAGGCAAGGATCCGGATCCGACAAAAAACCTGGATCCGTCCATCACTACTGGAAACTAATGTGATGTCAGATACATTTTTTAATCTTTGAAGCTGCAATTTGACATGTGTGGCCGGTATATCATTGCAAAGAAACTACAGTACATGATAGTGAGCATTAATGAGAAACAAGGCTTAGATATTGGTATAGGTTCTCTAATTAAGCTCAGCGCTTCCTTTAAATATATTGGCTTACCCATTTCACGAACTAAAAGGAGATGAAATTTCAAATAAAGTCATTGAAGGAAAAAGAGCTATCTGTCAACTGAATTCTCTGCTATGGGGTACAGTAGACTCTCGATATTATGAAGTCAGCGGAAGTCATATGAAGACCGGAAAATCGGCACTTCGTAAATTTGAACATCGTAATTTCAAACATTTTAAAAAAGTCATGAAAAAATTTATCGTTATTTTCTCTGACTGATGTTATCTTCGATAACATTGTATAACTTTTTTGGTCATCCGTGAAAGCATTCTTAAAAGTTGCATGTCATAAAAGATTGTTAAATAAGTACTTACTTGTATTTCCTATGTCAATGCTTTTAAGTGGGCAGTGATAGTGTTGGCAAAATTTTCTCCCAGTATCAAAAATGTGCATAGAATAAAAGTTGAACATTTTTAATAAGAATTTTACTATTGGAATCCAGTCAGTAGAGACAGGAAACTAGTATGGATGCTAAAAATAGACTTTTACTTCACACATCTACTCTGTTATGATGGCAGCTGGCCCAATCGTGCTTTAGTTTCCCTCTATTGCCCAATAATAGCTTAAAAAAAAAGCTCGGAACTACTGTACGTTGCTAAATTCCGTCACCTGAGTTTGAAAACTAATACAGTTGAGCATCTTTAATCCGGCACAGTCGGGACCGAAGTGATGCCGGATTAGGGATTTTGCCGGACTATGGGTCATGCAATGCAACCGGTCTATTTTTGATGTCCGGGATGTTTTCATTGAAAGGAATCAATTATTTATGACAAAGTATATTCGTTTGCCATTTACTAAACATAATTATTAAAAGAGTCACTGAGAATAATCAGAAAGAAATGGTTTCTTAATTGACAAAGTTACTAATTAAAAGTATCAAAGTTGCGCAATGAGTGAAAATAACAGAAGCTAAGCATTGTGTAGATCATATTGCTGCACACTTAAAAGTATAGTATTATTATTGGAAAAGGGTTTATAGAAATTAATATTTCTTATGCTGTGCTTCGCGCAACATATTTCCCACCACGCTTGGTTTGTTATCAGCTGACTCAGCGTGATGTCAACCCGTGGGTTTCGTCTGTACGGCCGCCCATCACTACGTCGCGGGCGACCGTACTGGATGATTCTTTAAAGATCATCATTAATAGTAGTCTTCCTTCAAAAATTTCAGCCTCATCATCAGTGAAATGTTGTGTGGTGAGAGTATCATGGTTGCTAGCTATCCACTCCTCTAAATTTAGCAATTCCATTTCCTTTAATTCAGGGTTATGGATGCTATTTGCACATTCAACCAACTCCATCATCATATGTTTATTCTCAGAAATATGAAAGCCTTTGAAATCCTCACTTATTTCATCTACATCAATGCTCAAAGTAGGCCACAATTTAAACCACAGTGTTTTAGAGCTAATTGAAATACTATTCCTAGTACGCAAAATATCCCACTTTACGTCTTTTAGATTATATTTATTTCTGAAATAGTTTAGCCGGCTCCATTAGCATTTGGCCAGAAATACTAACTAAGCCCTTCACTTCAACGCAATGTAAACCACGCGATCTAAATCAGCACTTAAATCTTCTTCTATAGTTTTTGTCTCTCTTTTCCGTTTTTTCGTGTTTCTTTAACTGTAAAATTTTGAGGATTTTCTCTTTCCGCTTCTTAATGTGTTTTATATTGTCAAAGATCCCACGCAGTATGTTTCAGAAAAATGCTTTACCGATCGGGGCATCGATGCAACGGCGTCAAGCTTTTTCACAACTTGAACTTCTGCAGTTGTTAACGTTTTGTACTGATGCTCACTCCTCTGCTGTTGCCACAAATATAGATTAGACATGATTAGGGAGAAACATAAACAGATAACAAATAATTTTATCAAATTATGTCTATTGGTCAATCAAAAATGTGCCTGCCATTGAAAGTGGCTGATCTGTAAACTAGTCGTAGTCCGTCTCGGCAATGTCTTCAATTTTGTGTGTTTAGTTCTAGTTGCAGAATAATTCCAGTGTACACGAAGTACCAGAAATTAATATGTTTAAATTATTCTGCTTCTCGAAATGGGGAAATTAACGTTAAGGATGGGATAATAGAAGCAATGTTTTTAATAGAAGCAATATATGTTAAGTTCCCAAGAGCTCTCATTATATGGGGCTTCTACTGTATATCTATAATCATGTAATGCATGTACACCATTTTAGTTTAAATTATTTTAATAAATTGAAGTATAAAGAAATATTAAGCATAATTTTATGATTTTGATGAATGGTAAAATAATAGGAAACTGCTAGGATGAATGGTAAGTGCGAAATATATTTGTACTTGTTATTAATAAGCATTTGTTTTGATGTTTGCTATGAAGAATGCAGTTGAATTAAACCATTAATTTATTGTACCTATTCAAACAGGGATTTCCAGGTGAAAAAGGAATGACTGGACCACAAGGACCTCCAGGAAAAGATGGGGAGCCTGGCTCTAGAGGTTGGTTGTCAGACATCTTGAATATTCAAAAACATAATTAATGCATTGCAGGAAAAATGATTGGCGAAAATGGCTATTTTTTTATTTCTCATTTTTGCTGAGTATCAATACCACATTTATACTCATTGAATGTATGAAAAGAAATTTTTGTAACCCCTCCACCTGAGAATGCTCTATTTTGGTGTGTATATTGGTGGTTTTTATTATTTTCATCTATGTCATTGCCTTAATTCATGTACTACAGCATTTGTACAAATCTAAGGCTACTTTTTTGGAACTCAACAAGGGAATAAATTATGAAGATTTGACTTTATCGATAGCTTGAATGTGAACCCAAAGTGTACGACAATTGTTCAGTATTGACGTCACATCGAAGTACATGAATCTCTGTAATCGGTGGAAATCTCTAAATGATGCGATCCAATTGAAATTGAGGATTATGCTTCCAAATTTAAGAGGAACCCACTTTTTTCAAAAGTTGGGAAAGGAAAAAAACATCATCTTAGATTCATGTTAATGTGGTGTATATTTCCCCATTTTCTACAAACTATTATTTGTAGTAGTGGGAAACTAGTTTTTCTTAAAGATTAGTATTCTTAAACATCACGAGAAGATTGGAAACGTTTGCTTGAATATTACGTGTGGCATAGGTGCCATAAAAATCAAGAGGGCTGGAGTGAATAGGGATAATAAGTTCCGAGGAGGTTTTAGTGAGGGGAGAGAACCTTGTGATGATGTTGCATTATGGAAACTAGAAAAATGGAATATGAGAGTATAATTAGGATGCTTTGCTAGTTTTTTTTGGCTTTGATATGGAAGAAATTTCATAGGATTTATTGTCAATGTTATAGAATATGTTGCTGAGAGTAGTACTTGACAGAAGGAGCAGCTATTTTTGCTCATAAAGAGAAAATTATATTTTCCCTCCCAAATTAAATTACCCACCTTGAAACTTATCATAAATATCATTAATGTGTTAGCTTTTGATCAGACTGCTGTCCGTCTGAGGGAGTACAGGGAACAGAAATGATGTTGCACTTGGTAAGACCAGACTTCGAGATTTATTGTGTTGCTCCCTTTACATCTCATTGGTCGACTGATGCCAAGCCAACACCTTACTCCTGCAGTTGTGCCTCGTTGGCATCCCCCCTAACTTCTTAGGGCCATTCTATTGGTTGGTAATGTCGTCATGGCAGTCGGACGATGGTACACAGGTCACTGTTGACTATGCTGACACGGGGAGAGAACGAGAAAGCGAGTCAACCAGAAGCAGGAGATATGTGGCAGGTGGGAGGGAGAGAGTGGGAAAGTTGCAACCTTAGGTGCTCGCAGGTTAGGTGCGTGGTGAAAGAAGGGTCTCGCTCTCGTACAAATGTATAATACAATAGAAGATACATACTACCATCTGTTCTATTCCTTATTTCAAGTTAAGGGTGTAGGAGAAAGTCTTATTGTGGATTCATTGGCTTTATTTGAAGATTTTCCTCTGGCAACAATCAAGAATATTAAAAATGCGATGAGCTCTGGAAGCTGATCGGTTCGGTCTCAATGCTAATGACATTTTCATAAGCATTGAATTAGTTCAGTTGAAAGGATGGAATATTGAAAAATTTTCAATAGTTTTTGATAGATTTCTTGTAAATGTGTCAGTGGAATAAAATTGATTTTTAAGTCCAAATTTTTCTTAAAATGTCAACACTCTCTTGTCCATGCAGTTAACATAGAGGGTGTAATAATGTTTGAACTAGTATTTGAAATGATTGGGAGTTGGAGCAATCTAGGCTGTATAGATGAAAAATTCTTACATTTTAAAACCTTTTGGGGAATGTACATATCTAAATTTGTTCTAAGTCTTCTGAATTGAAATGTACAGGTTCACCCGGCCGAGATGGAAATCCTGGATCAGTGGGTTTGACAGGACCTCCAGGACCTCGTGGTCCACAGGGAGAGGAAGGTCGCAATGGCCATCCTGGACCCCCAGGACAACCAGGTCCACCAGGGCCCCCAGGTGATACCCTTGGATATGATGCTGCAGCCATTGCAGCTTTGCTAGGACAAGGTCAAGGACAGACTAAGGCAAGAAACAATTATTTTGCTCTTTCCCCTTCTGTTCCTAGTGAGTTTATATCCAGATGTACAAATAATATTGTAGTAAAAGAGTGATAGTTAAGCATTACATGTGAGCAAACAGTTGATTAATTTTCTGTTTTTCTCTTAGGGACCAGACCCATTGATAGGCGATGAACCAATTAGAATATTTGGAAAGGAGTTGAGTGATTCAGAAAGGCAAGAGATGGTTCTTAAAGCTTATGAACATCTTAAGACTACGTTTGAGCGTTTTAGGAAGCCTGATGGGCAAAAGAAGTCACCAGCAAAGACATGCAGAGACCTTGCTACTGCTCATCCTGAATTGGCCAATGGTAAGTACATATTGTTGATTACTTTTCAGTGTAAATTAATTTGTAACTCACTTTGTCAAAACTTGAAGCTACAAAATCTTTACATGATATTAATTAGCACCTTAAGCATGGGCCTTGAAAAAAATGTTAATTTTTATTGCATTATTTATTTTCCTTTATTTTTGTTTGGGTGTTAAAAATATTTTTACAGCATTGAAGTGTGGAAAATAGAATTTGTTGCTATCAAATTATACAATCTAAACAGCTGATTGGAAGATTAATTTGAATAGTGGTAATGTTTGTATAAAACAGTTTCTTTTGCTAAAGATATTTCAATAACAGAAAATACTGACATGTTGGTAAAATTTGTTACTCACTGATGTTCAATAATGTTAGTCTCTTATGGAAAGAGAAATGGTCCATGGGGTAGAACTGATATGCAGTAGCCCTGTTTAGAAGTTTTCCCCTCTGAGAAGTTAAGTTCCAAATATAAACCAATTAGGCATACATTTCCCTCTTAATAGGTTTTCTCCATAAGAAGGCACCAAAGCCTCTTCCTCAGGGAACATTTCATAACAGGGTTCTAGGTACTGTACATTAAACAAACTAAATGCCTTCTTTTCTGAAGTCACTCATTTGAGTCATCCTAGGGACATGAAGCCAGGGCTGAGCATAGAGGAATTTTTAGTGGCAGCAAACAGTATTCCAAACATTGGATTTATTTGAAAAGATATCAGAATTATTTGAAAAGTGGTGCGAAGGTTTCCGCGACATCGTTCAGATGTTCTCTGCATATCGGGTTCTGCATCCGCGTATGTTGACTGGGGGTGACAACAGTTTCGCTAGCTGTCCTGCTAGCGTCTTCAGGTCGAAGGTGACTATGGTGTAGAACTGATATGCAGTAGCCCTGTTTAGAAGTTTTCCCCTCTGAGAAGTTAAGTTCCAAATATAAACCAATTAGGCATACATTTCCCTCTTAATAGGTTTTCTCCATAAGAAGGCCCCAAAGCCTCTTCCTCAGGGAAAATTTCATAACAGGGTTCTAGGTACTGTACATTAAACAAACTAAATGCTTTCTTTTCTGAAGTCACTCATTTGAGTCATCCTAGGGACATGAAGCCAGGGCCTTCGAGCGCTTAGAGCGTTAGCGCCTTCGACCTGAAGACGCTAGCAGGACGGCTAGCGAAACTGTTGTCACCCCCAGTCAACATATGCGGACGCAGAACCCGATATGCAGAGAACATCTATTTGAAAAGTGTTTTTAAATGAGCCGAAATGAAAAGAGTTCATCAGACTCAATCTGATACATACCTGTACTGTTACTGTCACTCTGATACTAAATGAAAAAATATTTAATTGGCATGTATTAAGTTATGCTGCATTATTCTTATTTCCTATGGCACTGTGCGAGGCTCACCTTCAGGTAGGGAATCTATTCATCAGGTTCCATAACTGAAGATGAGTAGCAGTACCCAAGAAAATGCCAATCTAAAATACATACGCACAATGCTGCGAATGACTCCAACAGAAATAAATAAATGTTCATTGAATTGATTATTTCTTTATTTGACAGGTGAATACTGGATTGATCCAAATGATGGTGACAACCGTGATGCTATTCTTGTCTACTGTGATATCAAGACTCGTTCAACTTGTGTTTATGCCCAACCAGAGCAGTCAGAAGAAATAACTTATGTTGGAGATGAATTAGAAATGTGGTTGGGAGATATGGATGGTGGAATGAAGGTGAGTGTGAACCCTTAGCCATATTGTAGCAAGTTTAAGAAGGGTTGCTATTCATTTACGGTTATAATCACGCTTGAGACTCAATCTATGTCAAAATTCATCAGACATGAGGAATTAGTCATGTTCCGTAAGCTATTCATTGTGCCTAAAATCCTTTCTGTCTAAATAAATTACTAATGGAAACAACTGCAAGGAAGATCTTTCATAGGAATAAATAATGACACACATTTTGCTGTCATAATTAAGAAATCCAAAGCGTTTGCTATTTCAGTTACTGAAGCTATTTTCAGGAATATGTAAAAAAAAATCTGTGATTTTTCCCTTGGAAAAAGAGGATGGAGAATAATGGTAGAAATTTAATTGACTCCCAATATGGCATTTGTAAAAGAACATTCACATTGCCCATTTTATGGTGGCAACAGTAGATTACTCAACCATATATGTACCTACATTGATGCCAAATGAATTCTGACACTTTTCAAGTTAGCTTAAACCTTAAGTTGATCAATTACTAAATACATTAGTGAATTTATACACTTCTTCAGTAATTTTGTATCAGTTTGAAAAAGATGAAAATCAATTTTCTGCTTTTCATAGTAGCTTGAGTGGTGTCAATGAAGGGACTAAAATATATGCATATGTGTTTGATGTTACTTGGTGAAACTTCTTAATGAAGTAAAAGGAGAACTTAACTCTAACTCTAAATATTTTTTATGACTGGTTTCGATGCAGAGCATCATCATATGGCAGACATACCCAAGAACAGGGTGGGTGTACTTCAGGGGAGAGAGGAAGGTTAGGGGCATAATTGAGTGGTGGGACACTGTGGGGGGGTAGGGAAAAGGTGTAAAGGTTAGGATGGAATTACAGCTGTACTACTCGTGTTACATCATAATCCAAAAAATGATTTGCATAAAAATCATATTCTGTTAATGTTGGGTCACATTGGTTTAGTGCTGGGCTACCGACGAGTGGGTCCCAGGTACAAATCCCAGGCAGAAGCCTTTCTGGACACCTCGAACAAAATTATTGCGATTATAAATTCTGTGTCAAATCTACTCTACTAAATAAATATCTTGAATGTAACACCATACACCAGGTAGTTATGCAGCATTATACAGAGGAATCCCGGTATAACAAGTGCTCATAATCCCTCGGAAATCACTCGCTAAATCGAGCGCTCATTATATCCGAAGGTGTTGAAAAACCCACCTAATTCTCATAGTCGTTCATATTTACAGTTTTTCTTTTGTTTCCGTGGTATTTGACGAAGATAAACAGCAAAAAGGTCATTTCAGGCACAATCTGGTAGAATATCAACATATTTCATGAAAGAAACAGGTCATTTTCCATTATATAAAACATTAATTCCACTAGTTTCGGTGTTTTTCTTCCAGTTGTTCTATTTATCGATCGCGAAGAAAGCTGTAAAGACAGTGTAACTATCGGAATTAAAATATTAGGTATACTGTGTAAGTTTTTGGAAATTTTGCGAATATGTCATGATGATAATATCAGCTTTGTCGAGTTTTCGAATGTTAACCAGTACGTCCATCAGTTGATTTTGAGTTTATAAAATTGACGTTATATCGTTGCTCGATAAATATCATCTTATCGTGACCCGATAAAATATTGGGGCACGATAAGATATCAGGAAACGATAAATATCGCGATCACGATAATATCACGATCACGATAAAATACCATCGCATCCCGATAAAATATCACGATATCGCGCCCCGATAAAACATGACGATATATTATCACGGTAAATATCACGATAAAAGAATGTGATATTGCGCTCGTTCAAATATCGCGTAATCGCGCCCGATGAATTATCGTGATATTGCGCCGGTTAATCGTGTTGGAAAAAGACAGCCGTTGGGTTGGCCTTCACTTAAGCTGGAGCAAGTACGTCACCTATCTGTCCACGCAAGTATGTCAACTATCAGACCACTGAAATTGAAAGAGAGAACTGCTGAGAATTTGAATTAGCAGATAGCAGAATAGTAAGTTTTCAAACGTACTTGCTCCAGCTTAAGCGAAGGCCAACTCAACGACTGTCTTTTTCCGACACGATTAACCGGTGCAATATCAAGATAATTCATCGGGCGCGATTACGCTACATTTGAACTTGCGCAATATCACGATCTTTTATCGCAATATTTATCGTGATAATATATCGTGATATTTTATCGGGGCGCGATATCGTGATATTTTATCGGGACACGATATCATGTTACTTTATCGTGATATTTATCGTACCCCAATATCTTATCATGCCCCGATATCTTATGGTGCCCCGATTATCAATATCGCCCATGCCTAGACCTAACTCCCTCTCCTACTCTCATCTTGCTCGTCGTCCGCCCACTCCACTCCCACTGATGACTGGGCCTAACAAAAGAAGATGGTAAAATGGGAGCGCGCAGAGCGTACTGAAGGCCGTAAATCGCTAATGTTTGGACAAAATTGGCTTTAGGTGTTGTAGATATGGCACACATCTTGTATTTTTAGTTTAATTTGCAGATAATACAAAATACAATAGTTTATTTTTGTTAGGCGGTGTATCGCCCTCAAGAGATATCTGTCGCAATACCGAGTGTATACCGTGGAAGGAACTGTTTGGCCTCGCTATATCCGCTTTATTTTACATTTAAAACATAGGCCATCGTGTTATTCAATTGTAAATATTTTTTGTGATTTTCTTTATCTTGACGGGTCCTATATATGTAACCTCATATCTTCTGACAAATAAATTAATAATAATTGTCTGCAAAAAAAGTCATCATGCCTGAATTTAAGGTCTATCTTAAAAAAGAGGAAACCAATTTTAATGCAGTAAATTGTATCTTATAGAATGTTCATTTCTACATTTATTTATGAAAACCAAAAATTTTTGTCTCCCAAGATAACCTTTAAATAAATTTATCTGAAAAATAAAAAAAAGGGTTTTTGGGGCTTAAAATCTGATGACCCAGAATTGTGTGCTTGTTACTCTGTTAGCCGTCATCGTATGAAATTAAAAAAAAAATAATAATGCCAATGTTGTTTTTAACAATTTGAAGGAAACAATTTCTATTTCAAAATCTAAAAAAGTTATAAAATTTGTTAAATCCTACAGACTTTGAAGCTGGTGACTTGATTGAAACTTGAGTGGGATAAGTGAGGCTGTATCCGAATTCATTAGCCATGTTCCTTTAGCCATCGAAGGTGCCTGAATTCCCCGATGGCTAAAGGGAGCATGAATTCGGACGAAAGCTACAGTGTCGCAACCTACGGTGTAACAATGGTACTTTAAAACAAATGAGTGACAATAACCTGAATTGAGGTACTCTTATTTCACTCGCGGTCATTTTTGAAGAACTTTTGTAAAAGTTCTTTTGTTGTTTTTGAAGTTAAAAGGATGATCACCGGAGATATTCTGTTTTAATTAAAAACTATTTTATCAGCAAATAAACTAGCTTAAGCTCGAGCATTGACATAGATTGTTATTATATTATTATTTGATCAAATTCTCACTGTAGCGGTAAGACTTTCTCCATTTTCGCCTACGTCTAGCATTACAAAGCCTTTATTTCCAGATATTCCAAGTAGCAAGCACCTTTCGGTTATTATTTTACGTAATGTAATGCTTCTTCCATTATAATTACACAAACTTTGTTTTGAAGTGCTTCAATTTACAACCTAATCCATGGTTACATCCAAGTGCAATGTCGTGCCTAGAGTACATCTACTTACAAATTGTTAGTGCAAATAATAAAATGGAAAGGAACAGATCTGTTGGTGAAATACTCGGTTTGGTGATGAAATCGAGGCTGACGGTATTCATTTATTAAATATCGGCCACGTTTTATCACAAATAATGTACAAGCAAAAGAGAAAACTACCGTACAAATTTCAAAAAATCATATCAGCCAATTCAACCACTTGCCTCACAATTATTGTTCAAAAAGCAGAAAAGCAATTTATCTCACCTATTTATAGAAACATTTGTGTTCTTTGAATATTTACCACTCCGAGTTTAATGTCTTAGCAAAATATAGTCATGAATTATTTTCCGTTATACACTTAGGAATTGCCTATTTAATTTATATTTGTCATTTTTAGCATTTGAATTTCAATCTTTCTGATGGGAAAAAAACAAAATAATATCAAACTCACACATGAAGTATTTCTTCGGCTCCTTTATGAGCAATAAACATCGCGCAAGTAATTGTTTACATTTTGTTACCACAACCATGAATACATATTCATGACCACAACAACCATTCTTCTACCCTCCAAAGGCGCTAAGAATTATGGGATGGTTTTTAAAGATGGCGACGCAAAAGGATACACTTCATGCTCACTTTGCTGAAGGCAACATTAGGTGACTAAACTGATGCCTACGAATTCGGACACACTACAAGATGGCTTCCTCCCTACGAAGGGAGCATTTAGGCAGCTAATTGGCGAATTCGGACACGGCCTAAGTTTGTCAGCATTAAGTTACTCAGTGGTCTCAATGTATTTGACAGAGCATAAATCCTTACTGAATTGTGCATGAATAATTATGCAACAAATTACCTTGTAATATTATGGTTCAAAACCTTGGTGGGTGTCTTAGATGCGTACTCTGAAGGTGAGATAGGACTGTTCTTATCTGGTGCATCTAAGATGAGTTCTACTGAACTTGCATTGCTTATCCAGCTGCTTCTTGTATTCAATTTTCCCTTTGCATAGAGTTCCTTGAGCTCCCCAAAAGAATTAATGAGTGTACGATTCAGCAAGTAAATCAGTTTTTTTTTTACACTTCTGGGTCTCTCTCATCATTGGGCAAGAGTAGACTGCATCTGCTTGGTCTACTTCCTGCATGTACTTATTATATTCCAAGATTGACTTGAGCTCTTTATTTTCAGCTTCTATCAACTATGAATAGCAGAGATCACGTAAACTTACCGTTTGTCTTTCCATTCCTGCAGAATGCAGTCATTTAACAAATTTTCGATTTCATGCTCATCTTTCAGTGTTCATTATTTGTTTCAGTGCAATAAAGCTTTGGTATTTTTTCTTTCTCAGTTGACCTACAAAGCCGACAGCAATCAAATTGGATTTCTTCAACTCATGTCAAGTAGTGCTACACAGAATATTACCTACCATTGCAAAAATTCTGTTGGTTACTTTGATTCCATCAAGAGAAGTTACAGGAAAGGCTTGAAGCTCTTAGCTTGGAATGATGCAGAAATTACACCTCGTGGAAATCAGCGGTTCCGTTATGAAGTTTTAGAAGATGAATGCAGGGTAAGTTATTTTCTCTGGTGCTTGTGCTCTTATTGCTACATGGATTTATAGATCAATATGAGAACCTTGTAGGTTTGACCCATAATATTGGAAAACTGCTAATGAATTTCATCAATTATTTTATCAAGAAAACTTTTCTTGTTTTAAATTTGTGTGAATTATTAGCTCATTATAATAAGCCAATTATGAAATTAAATAATTTTTAGGCATTTAACTGAGGCCCTCAGCTCTTTGGATCTAGTGAGAAGCATAAATGAAACAAGTTTTAACCGTACAAACATTACACATGATCAGCTTTTTATTCTGGGATAAAGCGATCATGTTCATAAAAAGTTAAGATACAGTGTGTTTCCAAACAGGTTAATTTTAGTTAAAGAAAATAAAATAATTATTAAAAATTCTTTATTTGTGATAAACTTTACATTGGCAATGAACATGAAAATAGGAGACAATCTGAATTAGAAAATACTATTTTAAAGTTTCATAAAATTAGAATGTGAGCGCTACCTTACTTCACAGATGTTTCCAGCAGTGCTTCAAGATTATGCATTTTCAATGAAAATTTTTCATATAGGCCTTCAGGTAGTACTTAAGGCATGTGAATTTTCATTACCCACTTTTAATAGTTTTATTTGGATCTATACAACATGCCCTTACTATGCAGTAAATTCATCATAGGTTACTTCATTAGTTCAATGGGAAGAAACTAAATCCTATCCTTGCGTTAGTTAACATGCAAGAAAGTGGTTCTGCTTCTAGTTTAATTATAGTCTTGATTTAACGAAAAAAGATTTAAAGTTTTCAGTCTCAGCTATTCCAGAAATTAACCTTTGTGATGATCCTAGATTCCCTCATGAATATTTAAAGCTTCATTTTACTAATGAGGAAAAATCTATAGAAGTCAAATTGTAAAAAATTTCCTCTGTTGCCATCCTGTTGCTGTTAACAACCCAATAGCAGGTAAATTGGTTTTTACCTTCAGTATCCACAAGATTTGGGTCAGCTGTGCCAATTTCCATTGGGAAAACTCAAGAAAGAAAAAAAAATGTATTCATGTTTATAGGTACAGAGTCTGGTAATTTTGAATTGTGGATATTATTTATACTTTGGCTGGGGCAAAGAAATCGTGTAGCAAATTAATGGCACCACAACTTTTTTGTGCTTTAATTTTTTATACATTGTTTACCCCGAGTTTTACAGTCATAAAAATAAGTTATCTTTTGGACCGATAGTGAATTGAAATTTGACATATTCAGTTTTATGACAGATAAAATCAATGAACAAAATCAATACTTTCAATTCAATGTTACCTTTTCAGTCGTCTTTCATAATTTTAACTGGATAGTTTGGTTTTACTTTTAGATTCAACTTTTATCCTTTATTTCATCTGTAATATTTATAGCTCTCACCTCACATATGTATTTTACTTATCCCTGTTAAGTGTTAATCATTTTAATACTTGTCTTTTCTCTTTGAAGTTGCTGTAATGGAACATTAACTTTTCCAGTGTGAGAAAATTTAATCTCTGTTAAGATTACAGTACTTTCTAAGTATACTGAAATAGTAAAGATCCTCAATTAATCAAAAAAATGGTACATTAAGTTGAAACTATATTCCTTACCTTTTTTATGTTTCGAAACAGTTTAAGCGTCCTGAGTGGGCCAAAACAGTCATCCAATATTCAACCGACAAAGCCTCTCGTCTACCTGTGGTGGATGTTGCTGTGCGGGACATAGGTGAAGAGGGTCAAAGTTTCCGCATTGAAGTAGGACCAGTGTGTTTTACGTGATTCAATTTTGCAAGGAGCCATTTCTAACCGGACTCTGCACATGCACAATGTGCTGCTCAAGTTGGCAAAACAGTATGATGTCATTGGGCAAATGAGGTCAGGCTGACTTGGTGCTGGTATCCAGAAACCAATATGTGCATTTCATTTTTATACCTGCCCAAAAGAAAAGGAGTGGTGTGTGGATGTCAATACATAGGCAGAGAAAAAATGAATATAACATACCTGACTTTGCCAAAGAATTTGTGTGCAATAGTCGATTCATTTTTTTGGATGAATATAATGTAATTTTTCTTTTATTAGGACAACCTTAAGACCAAATTGTGTTAAAATGAACATTAATTTTACCTCTAAAACTGTACATGCCAGTTTATTTATTTTTAGAATTTAAATATAATTAAAAATAAATCTTATATGAGCAATAAGATTACCTCTTACTAATGATAACATCTGCACAATTACTTACTCGCTGTTTGTAAAATGCCATCAAATGAAATAGGGCAGAGTAATATTTAATGTGCAAATTCAAGCACAAATCCATTGAAATGTTGATTAATCTGTTCATAGTACACATTTTCATTGATGAATGTAAAATTCCTTTCACATCCCCTAGTTGGAAAAACATTTTATGTTACTAACTTTATTTTTCATATTTGATAGTAATTACCTTCAATAATTATTTTTTTATTTCATCATCCTTCCTCTAAGTTATTTTATTATTTTATCCATTTTTGTACTGGAATAGCCTTGGTACAGCGGAATTCAATATGCAAATGCTGAAATGAGGAGAAAATCTTTTCATCCTGATTATAGCAGTAGGAATATACCAACTTGATAAAGTGAAATTTGCTATTTCCATAATTTTAGACAATAACTTCACTTAAATAGCAACACTAACTCCAAACTTAACATTGAATTGCTGTCCAAACAAACTCAATTGAGCCATAGTTATGTAGCTACAATATCAGCACTTTCCCTGTGGAACTGTTATGCTAATACCAGATGCATACTCACCATAACATCAAAAGATAGGCGAGAATTACTAGCTGAAACTTAGACATGTATTACTAATGGAAAAAGAAAATATACAAAAACCCAATCAGCACATAGAAATCACCCAAGAGAGAAATGGGTACGTGCTGGTAAGGCTTGAGTGATTAGAAGTGAGATTCTCACTTCTAGACTTAAAGAGAGAAAACTACATTTCCAGTAGAGATGAGTTGATTCCAAAATTTATCGATTCTCGATACCATCAACATATACATATTACGTTTTTTTAACTTAGTTTTCCTATACATTATTATTAAATGTTCCATGAAATCTAAAAATACAATTTTATGAAACAAAAATTTGAATATACTACTTACTTTGGGAAAAAAACTTCTGATATTCCATTACGAGGACATTTTGAAAATAAAAACTGTTTGATAACACAAGAGTTTTATATTTTTTTACATGAGCATTTTTAATAAAAAATGCCATGTTTAATAACAAAACGTTTGGTATCAGATAAAAAAATGTCATAATAGATTCAAAATAATATGACTCATGTCATCAATTGAATTTTAATATGATTAATAATTAGTTATAGGAGCAATAAAAACACTAACCTAAATTATAATTCTAACTTTAAACATTAAGAAATAATAATGAAAGGTCATGACACAAACCCTTGAGCCTACTTTAGGTTTTTGTTCAAAAACCCAACATTTTTAGCCTCTCTGGATCAAGGTGATTTAGTGTCTGGTGTGCTGTGCTAAATATGTTTCTCATTTTCGACGAGAAACTCTCATGTTTCGTATTCTTTTAGGATTTTTAATCTATACAGAAAAACAGCAATAATATTATTTCCAAAAAACCAAGTAAATTTATAGAAGAAAAAATCAACTTCCCATCATCTGGGAGGACAATATTTTCCTGGATCAAGATTTACGGATGCAATACCTATGTTATTACTTCTAATATTAAGTTCACTTTCTGTATCACATACTCATCAAACAAAACATTTTTTTAACCTGTAGAACTTTTCTTAAGTGTAGTTGAAAGGAACATTGTAAGTATACTTTCATTAATATTTGAATTTTTTTCCAACATATAAGATCCTAGTGATGCCATACTGTATCAAAGACTTCCAAGCATGTCACATGCCAAGAATAATATAATATAGAATTAGTGATGGTCGGATCGGATCCAAAGATCATGGGATCTTTCATTTTACTCGGTTCCGGATTCAGATCCAAAGACACAGTAAAATCAGATCCAGATCAAAGATTTTAAATTTTCGCAGCTTACTTAGCGATCAAAGTACCCTGTGAATGGAATGTAGGTGCGGCAGATATTGACAAAAAGAGGATGTGTAACTCAGGTCACGAAATTAGATTAAATGTTCCCGTGCAATTAGGAGCAAAATAAAGAAATATGACTTTTTTCCCCATTACCCCGGTATTGCGAGAAAAAAAAATTAGTATGTCACGCAGGTAGCCTACATTTGTGGCGATCAGGTGGCCAATGAGAGCTAGTCTACTGTGCAAAGTTCGATCCCTATCGCAGTTTAATTTTTTCTTTCAGTCACTGCATCGAAAATGTTATCATATTCAATTTCAAACCATTACATCTGAATACTTGCTTTAGCATACTTTTGTTGTTTAACTTAGATTTACAAATGTACCATTAATAAATTAAGGATGGTCAGGTCGGATCCACAGGTCTTTCATTTCATTTGCTACCGAAATCATATGCAAAGACAGTAAAAATTCAGATCCGGATCGGAGATTTTAAAATGTCGCAGCGTAGTGATTGATGTTCACAGCGAATGGAATGTATGTATGGTAGATACTGACAAGGAGAGGTTGTGTAACTTGGTCACGAAATGAGAAGAAGTTTTTTCTGTGCCACTAAAACAAAATAAAAAATACTCGTCGTGACTTTTTTCTCCGCCCGGATGCGTGACAAAAAAAAATTTAGCCGAATGTCATGCTGATTGCCTACATTTGCCAGATTCCCGTGAACCTATGAGACTGTAGTTGTTAAAAATGAAGGCTAGTGTACTGCCGGTCATGAGTTCGATCCTTAACACTAACTAGGAATACAGCCTTGCTGTATTCCTGGGGTAATGCTAGTAGGCAGTTTAAAAAAGTAGATTATCAGAAATTTCATGCCAAATTATAAGTTAAAAAAATAATCTTTCCCATCACTTTCACTAATGCCAAATTTTAGGGATGTGCGAGTAGCACTTTTTGACCTCGAGTCGAGTATCGAGTCGAGTTGTAAAGTACTCGCGAGTATCGAGTCGAGTTTGTACATACATTATTGTACATGAGTGAAGAGACCCAGTTCTTACTTAAGCCATCGCAATTAAAGTTAGCCAGCAATCTGACTATCAAATGGCAGGTCTACCTACCTAATGCATAGTTATAAACAGTCAAATTAATATGGCACGTAGCGCAGGCCAAAAAACATAATGGAAATTTTCCGGTAGCTCTCGAAATAAGAAAATTACCTTCATTCCTAGGATTACTGAAAAATGTGTAAATTAGCTTGCAGTACGGTACCTAGAGTGTACTTAGGCATAATATGAGGCCTATATGAGTGACATGCCCTATTAACTTTAAAGTAAGCCAGGAAGCAAAATATTTTTTCTTAAGGAATACATAAACCTAATTAGAAGAGCATTCCTTGTATTTCGCATTCCTATGTATTTCTTTTCAGAGCTAAACGCTTTCTCAGTGATGTCGTGTATGCCAGGGGTTAGTCCAACAGTACAGTGAATTTCATACAATATGCCTTATTTGTGCAGTAAATATTTGATAAGCATGCGCCTCAAATTTATGATTAGCCGTTAATTACATAGTTAGTTTTTAACATATAATTTTCTTCCTCTTCCAATTAATGGCACCATCTCTTCAAAATCGGTGATTTCTGCCTAAACATGATAGAACTTAGAATCATAAAAAGGACCTGGGTCAATCACCCCCATTTGCACGATGCATGAACACCCAATATCAGCACGGGTTATTTCCAATATCCATTAATGCAAGTTAATAATGTTTGAACAATGAATTTTCATTCACGGATGAATGTGAGCAGGTACATGAATTTTGTATAGAGTCCTGTGGATTAAAGTTTTCGATTTCTAAGGAAATATATTTGAACAAAAATTTATTATAGATAATTATCGATAGATATTTATAATTATCTATCTTAAGATATGACTAGGAACTTGAAATTAATGATGTAATTAATAATCCCAAATAGGGAATAAAAAAATGGAATAGTAAAACTTATAAGTTTTATACGATACCTATATCACCCGTAATGCCCTTACAATAGGATGCCTACCATCCATTACAAAATTTCCTTCACCCGTGAGTTTGAAGACCAATATCTCCAAGATGGCTAAAGCGATTCTAAAATAAAGTATATCAAATTAAAGCTTGTTTATTTCTACTTTTACTAGTAGCAATAAAATATTTTTACAATTTTTTTTACTGAAGTACGTGTTTAAGAACGGATTTTTAGCGAATTTTTTTTTTGATACCGGATGGATCCATCTAATTCGGGCATCGTAAGAACAACACAGATCGAGATATCAAACTTACCTTTTCACATATTGTAGCTAAGGCCTTTGTTAATACTCATACGAAGTTTCATACTATTACGTTAATCAATATTTTTGTTATTGATGAATTTGTCAGACTGCGTTATTTTCCGTCCCGCACGCTTTCCGTTCCGGAAATCACCGTTTGGACCTTTCTCTTGCTCTCGAGTCATTAATATTCATCCACTTATGAAATCTCAGTAGAATTCGTTGATTATTTGATATCGATATATATTTATTTTCGGCTATAATAGCGCGCTCTTATGTCCAGAGCATGCTTGGAAAGGTAGCGCGCGCGTGGAATCATCTGCTGCAAGCAGATCGCCTATCGCTGTGAATGAGTCATGAGGACTCGACAATAGCGGAAAAAAGTATCGCCTTTAAGAATGCAAGTAAGTGTCAGTTTAAGAACTGACGGTATCTTTGGAAGCATACCGTCATTATGCCTCCTCGCGCAAAGATTTTGGAGACGGAGTTGAAGATAATTTAAAATGCAATTTGTTTCTTTCGTCGAGAAGCCGAGAAATGTGGGGACAAAAGCTATCTCTCTTATCGCTGATTTTATTTTGGTGAATACTGCACTTTATAAACTTTTATTCAAGCATAGGCAAGGATATTTTTCCTGTGCATACTAGAGAAATTTTCTCGCGTGGTGTTTGGTGCGCGCGGTACCTACGGTAGCTTGCAACTTGACAACCTCGAGCAGCTTATCTCTCCAGGCCAAAAGTCCTGTCGCGTGGAGCTCGCTTTCCGAAATAAATATATACACGTTGAAAGCATATCTAATTCTCCCAATTTATTAAGTCATTTTACACGTTCTTAGTTTTCAAACACGAAGAATACCATCAAAACGAACTAAATTTCCGACTTCCGCATGCTGAGATAGCGCATTTTTAAATATTATTCGTTACGTAATTAGTAACTGAGTAATCTATTTTAAACTTTGTTTAGTCTAAGGTAAATATATGTTCCATATCTTATGCGAAGAAAAGAGAAGTGCCTTTTCATGTGTATCTTCAAGTGGGCGTAAAACTTGCTTCCCGGAACTTGAATAATATCCGGCGTTTTTATCTGTCTCAGTCGAAAAATTAATTAATATAACAAGCTAAAAATATATTTTTGACATTATTAAACGTATAAATAAACAAGAATTAGTTCGATATACTTTATTTTAAAATTGAACTACTCATTTTTGTGATCTAAACCTTCAAACTCAGGGGATGGAATTTTACAACGGACATTATAGGTGCTTTGAGCTCGAATATAGTCCCCCACCCCAGACTTTTTCCGCGAATATTTCGGCCAAAAAGGGGGGGTCTAGCTATATTCGGAGGAATACGGTACATTGCGGTTTCATGGACCGTGTAACCACCAATTCATCCATTCGTTCACGCAAACGTACATGAATCCGTTCACGTAAACGTACATGAAACCATTCACGCAAATGTAAATGAACGTACGTAAGTACATGTTCGTACGTGTTATGTACCGTGTAACCAGAGGTTTACTCGATTTTGATGATAGCGCTTCCTGTCGGCAGATTTCTGAACCTATTGGCCTTGGCGGCTCCGTCGACAAAAACTACTCGACTCGACTCTCGTAAAAATACTCGAGTGCTCGAGTCGAGTACCAACTACTCGACTCGACTCGAATTTTCGAGTACTCGCACATCCCTACCAAATTTTATTATTTTTATTTACTCTGTTGACATATATTGACACGAAATTTCTGATAATCTAATTTTTTTAACTGCCTGCTTTCCTAATTCTAGGAATACAGCATGACGGTATTACTAGGCAGTGTTAAGGATTTATTTCACGAACGGCAGAACACTAGGTCACATTTTTAAAAACTTCGTTATCATCGGTTAATGTGAGTCTGGCGAATGTAGGTGACCCGCATGACATTCAGCTTCATTTTTTCCCATGCATCCGGGCCAGTAAAGGAAAAAAAGCCAGGACATGTATTTCTTTATTTTGCTCTAGTGGCATGGAAAAATTTTCAACTCATTTCATGACCCGAGTTGCAAATCCTCTCCTTGTCAGTATCTACTGTACCTACATTCCATTCACAGGGCGCATATATCAGTAAGCCGCAAAATTTAAAAATTTCCAATCCGGATAAGATATCATAGTATTCAGATATTACTTCAGTAGCGAATGAAATGAAAGATCCATGGTTCTTTGGATCCAACCCAACCATCACTAATTTTTGAGTGATACATTCGTAAATTAATTTAAACAATAAAAGTATAAAAGTGAGTATTCAGATGTAAGGGTTTTAAATTGAATGATAACATTTTTAACGCAATAACTGAAAGAAACTATTAAACTGAGATAGGGGTCGAACTTCTTTTAGTACACTAGCTCTTGATGTCCGCCTGATCCTGGCGAATGAAGGCTACCCACATGACATTCTACGTATTTTTTTCTCGCGATGCCGGGGTAATGGGGAAAAAATCATATTTCTTTATTTTGCTACCAGTTGCACAGGAAAATTTTCATCCAATTTCGTGATCTAAATTACACAATCTCTCCTTGTCAATATCTACTGTACTTAGTACCGCAGGGGGATGCCTTGATCGCTAAGCTGCAAAAAGTTAAAATCTACAATCCGGATCCGATTTTACTCTGTGTCCTTGGATCTGGCGGATCCGGGCCGACCATCCCTAATATTGATGGTATCGACTTTAGGTGATCGATTCTCAATACCAATCCTCAAGAATCGGTGGTATCGAGAATCGACACATCCCTAATTTCCAGTCATAACAATGGTGGAAATATTGATCCCCATTGAAATACCTAGGGGTACCTGGTAGCCTGTAGCCACTGAACTTGTGAAAAATGGCACATCTCAAACACATTCACTGCTAGATCATATTTGATGAATTGTAAGGATCTAAAGTGGATAATTCATTGTGCAATTCTTCATGGAAGTAAGCAATAAGCTACTTAGAGAATAAGATCAGTGTTGCAATAACTGTCCTCCACATCCTAGTATAATACTCATTTTGAACATGAAAATAATATTCTTAGAGAAATTACAAATATGGCCACTTGATTGTACAGTAGCTTACATCTCTTTTGTTTTCACATTAGTGGAAAATGAGAGATAAAGTGTGAAGTAAAATTGTTTCTTGGGGAAGGGAGAGATGATTGCAATGAAAGTCTACCCTTGTGGCTGGAGGAATTGGGTACCAGTTTAGCTTGAGGAAGGAAACCAAGGCTCAACCTAAGTAATCAAGAGCTTGACTAGCTCACCTCACTCAGCAGGGAGCTTGGACTGGCAGTTAACAATAGAGAATATGAGTTGAGCTCAATGACATTTTGAGAAATAAGCGATGAAAGTCAAAATATTTTTTTAATCCTCTTATTATGTTTTATGGGGTTGTGGCGGGCTACAGACCAGAGGGTCCCAGGTTCAAATTCCAGGCAGAAATTTTCTGGACACGCCCACCTAAAAATCCTCTCGATTCTATTTTCTGTGTGTTAGAACTCCGTAGGAAATTGCAGGAGTCCATGGAAAGGAATTGGACCCCTTAACCTGAATGTGTGAATTTCACATGCCAATGGCTTAGCATGGGGTGAAGCTCTGCCCTCACCTATCATAAACCAACCTTTGGTTTGAACACTGATTTTTTATTAAGTGTATCTTGCAATCAACCTGGCAATAACAATTCTTGAGTTAGGGACCTAATGTTTAGCATGTAAGTACAATGGAGCCCCTGTATGCACAGGAGATATGCACCTAGACCTGTAGTTAACTGAAATCACAGATAGAATCAAACTCTTATGTATTCACTTTCTCTGGGCATAAATGCAGTTAGATTATCTAGCCAATATTTTAAATAGCTTCTCAAAACTATTACTTTGCTTTTTTTGCATTATATGAGAAAATAAAAATCAGAGATGTCATGGGTCATTAATCTGCACTGTGGAATTCTTCCAAACCACACCCCACATCATCCTTTCAGAGATATTTGCACAGTGCAATACTGGTTTAATATCCCTCATGCAAGACAAGTGTTTTTCTTTCATTGAGTGATAATTATTTTGCCCCATGATATTCTGAAGTAGAGTAGTAAAGGAATCATTAATCTTATCCCAGAAACCAGTTTTATATAACCATACACCATGAAGTGGATATAAAATAGAATGAAAATTATGTGGAATCTAGATCATGAGAAGCAACTGCATCCTTTGAAATGTGCCATGAAATACATGATGTAGTAAGTAAACATGTAGCTTAATAGTTATCATAATTAAAAAAATAACCATTTATCGATCATAGGTTTAGGTTGTGTTCCATGAGTCATCATTTAACCAGCAACTGATTTTCTATGCTCTATATTTAATTAATGCCATCGTGGCTAATTTTACCCATGTTTACTCATTTCAATATCAACCCTCTATAGATGAGTGTTTACCACATTCATCTTATCAGGATGCCAACATATGAAGTTGCTTTTTCCATGCTCCCAGATAAATAAATAGATACTTGGTGATTTTCTACTCAATTCATTACAACATCAACTGGTTTCAATATACAGTAGAGCACTGATTATCCATGGTAATGGAGGGGGAAGCCCAATCGGATAATCGAAAGTGATGTAATTTGTTCATGGTCATTTTCCAAGTAGTTTTGACCTAGGTTTCAGTACCATGCTTTCTCCATGTCTTTTGCACCTATTCCATTGAAGTGTTCATTGTTTTTGTACGGTTTCGCTTATTGGCCAAAAGTTCATTAAATCTATTTCTCCAAAACATTTCAACAACTATTTATCTTATAATGTCTGTTGATTACTTACATTAAATATGCTCCATCAATTTGCGGAAAGTTAATTGGTGAATGTTAATCTCCAACATGCAATTAGTCCCTTTTTCATATACATATTTACGATATTTGCCTAGCAGTAAGTGCACTTTGTCATGATCGCAACATCATGCTCGTCATGAGTAATCTGAGGCCATGCCAATCGGAAAAATTTACGTTATTTTTTTTAACTTCTCAATCTCACATCAAGGTAGCTGACACATGAGTAGGTAATGTTCGTGTGAGCGGTCTGAGTCCAATTCCTAAACCCCAAGCTGTAGCTGACCCAAGCACACGTCTCTAAGACGGCAACAAACAAAATGTACAAGCAAATAAAACAACTTGTAAAGCAACAAGTAAAACTGGAGGAAGAAAAATTATTGGGTACAGGACAAGACGAAAAAATTTTTGGGGCGAGGCGAGATGAAGAAATTTTTGGGATGGGGCGAGATGAAAATTTTAGGACAAAAATTTATGGGTACGAGACTAAAATTTTGGTACGAAGGTTTGTTCACTTTTGCTGCAAGCCTTGATATTTAGCAAAGAATTAGACATTTCGAATCAATCAAAATTCTGCCTGAAACTTATAAATCGAATATGAAATGTCTGAGGAAGTAATTAAATCTCACCTATGCAAATATTGAGCAGTGATTAAGGAGACTCACCATAATACAACGCCATGTGAGTAATTAGATTCCCTGCTGCAGGAAAGAGTTTTGTGCAGGCAAAAGTTAGCAATATTGTAGATTTAAACTCAGCTGGCTGCTTTCTGGGCGAGTGCAAAGCGAGAGGGGAGGGTAGGTAAGGGAGAGTAGGGGCAGGAGTGGGGGGACTTGTTATGGGAGCAATACATGGGTAATCCAACGGTCGGTATACATCAGATAATTGGCACTCTACCATATGCATGTGGTTTTCTATGCGTTTTTAAATGAAGGAGCAGTCTGTCTCTTATTTATATTCACAGAAGGTGGGGGTTTAGAGTAATTGGGCACAATGTTTTTAAAGTGGTTGGGGAAGATTAGGAGTTGGCACAAAAAAAGAGATGAATGATTTAGGGGGGCGACTTGCTTTATCACTTTGTTAATACAGAATATGTAAAATGCTCCAATTAAAAAATTTTCCGCAATATCAATTTTAGCACCTTTTTCACAAGTATGTAGTGCAATGAGTTAAACATCAGAGGAATGCTTACAATCATTTAAGTGATTGGCTAACATTGACTAATTACCCATATAAAGCAGAGAATTTGTATGTTCCATTATTCTCCCGGTATAATTTCTATCAGTTCATCCAATGTATAAACAATTTGGCATTATACATTTTTAACAGGTAAACACCAATATTTAACCAATTACAGCACAAGGAACTACCTCTTCACCACCCTTGAACAAATATTTGGAATAAAAAAAATTTCTAACAGTGAAAAATTTTAAAATGTAATTTTCCAACCTCTTTCCAGATAATTTGACCACTTTTAAATGACAGAGGTGGAATAAATAGATACTTTGGCTCACTTTAAATTTAGATGGGAAATGGTAGAGAGGTTTGTGAATGACATACCCTATTTACTCGTGTAAGCCGCACCCTCGTGTATCCCACGTACCCCTATTTTCGGGCAGGCCCGTGAGGAAAAAAATTATTTCTACCAAAAAATCATTTTTTTTTTGCCCTTGAGTCTGCATCATTTTTGTCATAACATGAATGCACGTTCTTTGTAGAAATTCTGTGCCTAAATTACGAGTACGTCTTTCTTATTAGTTGATTAAATTAAGTGTTAATATCATCATGATCATCATCGCGTCGTGCATCCATGCACAGCCTCTTTTACTGTGCATCTTTTTCTCGTAGCATCTCACGGTAATCACAGTTACATATGATCACATCATCCAGCTATAAAAATGGCATCTGTTCAAAATAATATCCAACTGAAATAATTGCAGAAATATATACAACTTCAACCCGTGATTACTCTGTTATTATGGAAATCTGTTGGCATGTCAACAAATAAAAGCAGAATGCCATCAGTACCTGATAGCGGTGGTCTCGTCTGCTCTCTGCGCAGTAGCTGTGGACTGGGACAATTTAACAACACCAGAAAGTCTTGGGATCACACGAAAAGGAAAAACTAAGCTCAATGTAATAACAATTATAATTCTTATAAAACTAAAGAAAAACACATTTGTGGAAATAGAATCATAAATCACTAATGAATATTCATATCATAACAGTTCTCATTTTTAGTTTTCGTCACTGCTAGATTCAGATACACCATATTTCCTTCCTGCTGCTTGATTTCCTACTTTTTCGATATCGCTCATAATACGCGGTTTTGTACTCGCAGGAAACGATCGCAATTTCACATCAGAATTCATTTTTAGGGTGATTATTGCAAATTATTTTAAAATGCTAAATAATCCATTCGAACTGGTTTACTACTCTCACACACGGAGTGGATAACAAGGATAGTAAGAAGGTATAATCTCTGTGCATACGACTATTGTCACTGTGTAACAAATTCTTTGCAACTGTCAGATGTCCAGAGGCTTGATCTTGTGGGGGTTTGGTATGACAAAGTTTAAAGAATGCCACCAGAGAGAAGCGTGGCACTGGTCTTAGGATAAAAGTCAGCCTTGACCCTAAATTACCGAAGGGTTGGGCTAATTTACTTCGCGAAGGCAAAAACCAAGAAGAGCTGTTTCACTTGCTGGGCATATGTTCAAATTCCATGGATATTGTCAGTGAAAAGGAGTTGTACACCACAGATGGGTTGCATGTTTTGAGCAACACTTCCCGCGACCTAGCAGGCTGCTTGGTGCCGTGTAGTCATGAAGAGGTCGAATCAAGGATGATGATACATGTGACAAATACCGTGACGCGCGAAGGCGGCTAAACTTAGGGGGAGACCTAAAATGCGTCCTAGAAGACGACCCTAATGTTATAACCCGAGTTATCCTATTTCTGAAATAGACAGGACTATTCAGAAAACTATAAGCCTCACCTTATTTTTAAATCACTGTATTTAATTTTTTAAATAAGTGACAACTGCAATAGACAATTTTTATTATTATTACTATTACATTTATAACTTTTACTACTAAGAATGGGTAGTGGTGCAAAATGACCTAGCCGTCGATGCACCCTACAATCTTTAAACCTACCTACCTATGATGATACATGTATCTGATGCTGTGGCACTCGATCATTCAAGAATCATGATTCGCACGGTACATACTGACGTCGTCGCACTGGCCGTTTCGTGCGTTTCTGGGCCGGGTGATCTGGGGGAGCTATGGGTTCACATAGGCACAGGAAAGCACCAACAATACATATCATGCTACGATATCGCAGCATCACTAGGTAAGCCAGCGGACTCTCATACTTGAGAACTGCTTTTCGACTGTCACGTGGAAATTGTATAATCATTTACTTTTTTCCACTTTATGTAGGTCCAGAAAGGGCGGCAGTTTTGCCCCTGTTTCATTCCTTTTCAGGTTGCGACACTGTGTCAGCATTCAGAAGGAGAGGAAAAAAGACTGGATTTGATGCTTGGATGTCTCTCTCAGGCGAGAGATGGTTTCAAGACAGCTGCTGGAGCTGGAAGCGCTGGAACAGCTGGAGAAATTTGTAGTGACGATGTACGACAGGTATGTAACATGCATATTCCTCCGTTGACAGAATGGGAACGTAGGCCTTATTACTTAACGAGTGCAGGAGATACCTTTTTACCAAAAAAACTGGCAGTTGGAAAATATACCACCCACTTCTGATGCCTTGCGTCAGCACATTTTGCGTGCTGTGTATCAGGGAGTGCACGTGTGGGGTCAGTCTCTCAAACTGGCACAAGTCCTGCAGAGTGGGGTTGGAAGAAGGAAGGAGGACTATGGGAACCGGTGTGGATCACCTTGCCAGTTACAAGGGAGGTTTGCATGGAGCTTGTTCGCTGCAGGTGTAAAACTGTGGATCAAGATGCAATTGTATGAAGCGCAATCTGAAGTGTACAGAACTGTGTATTTGCAATGGAGAGTGCAACTCTCATGATCCACAAAATTAAAGAGGACGCGCATGGGAAAGCATACGCTGATCTGTAATAAATGAAATGGCATACCATATGTACAGTTGTTGTCTTAAAATGTTTTTTTTACTAGTTCTCTAGGTATTTCAACCTAAAGCATCCCAAAAACGTGATCAGAATTGGGAAAAAAAAACATTTTAAGTGGAAATGCACCTTCCCAGGGGAAACCCGCAATACACGGGCCCTGCGCTGTTGCCGGCAGTGGCTACACATCTTAAATGGTCCTATGTGGTCCCGGGAACACGTGTGCAAATTGGCATTCTTTAATCACAAAATGCAAGGTACCTCTCACTAACTCCCCCACTATGATAAGGAAGCTTCTTGTTAAAGAACGGGATAAAGTGGGGATATTTTTAATTTCAAGTAGCATCACTATTCCACACTTAATGTTGAACACAAACCAAAGCTTTAATTTTCAAATGAAACTAATAGAACTCTTTCATACTCCATAAAAATATTAACCCCAATAAATGTAGATAAGATTATTAGAAACCTTGTAGAGATATCATCTAAGCATAAAAATAACACCCAAGAATTATTTTCCAGAGAAAATACTAATTGTTGAAGCATAGGTTTGTAACCACAAACAATATGTTTTATGAGGGCATTTCGAATAATAGTCACAGTAAAAAACCAACAGATTTTCCATTGGGCCCAAATCAAAGTGATTATTTCCTACAGGCTTGCATACATTTTTCTCTTTATTTGGTAAACTGTGTGTATCATTTTAAAATGAAACTAGTTCTGGCATTTGTGTGAAAAAAATGATCAAAAAGCACATTATTTAAAATCATTGCACTAAATTTGATGTTCAGATAGGGACATTACCGAATGACAGAACCTAACCTCAAAAACTAACTACTACATTTTAAATAAATATGTGCCAAATTCTTGGTACAATAAATTTATTATGGCATAAAACTACATTGGGATTTTGCAATAACATAATGAAATTATAATTACAACTAAATTCCATCCTTGTTTTGGTATTTAAAAAAATCAATATCATTGCAATATAAAATATCCTTCTTAAGGTACCATATCCTCAAACAATGTTACATCAAAAAGCCAGTTAAGAAAGCAAAAGAGAAAACCAATTCCAAAGTAGCCACTTTCTGTCCATACTCTCAGATAACCCCCAACCCTAGGCTGGAAGTTTTCTATTACTTTTCATAAGTAGTTTTGATAAATTGCCAATAGCAGTTAGATAAAACATATTCTAAGCAATATCAACCTCCAAATGAAAACTTGTAATAATTGACATCAATTATGGGGATTAAAAAGATAATTTGACTCTGAAGTTATTTCGATTTATAAGATGGGAGGAACTATGCAGTTATGACTATATTAGAAGCAGTTATGTTTAGTACTTTGGGATATTTAATAGTGATGGCCGGATCGGATCCGTCGGATCCAAAGATCCGCGGATCTTTCATTTTTATCGGTTCCGGATTCGGATCCAAAGACACGGAGCGAAATCGGATCCGGATCCTAGATTTTAAATTTTCGCGGCTTAGCGATCTAAGTGCCCCGTGAATGGAATGTAGGTGCAGTAGATATTGACAAGAAGAGGATGTGTAACTCAGGTAACGAAATTAGATGAAAATGTACCCGTGCAACTAGAAGCAAAATAAAGAAATATGACTTTTTTTCCCCATTACCCCGGTACCGCGGGAAAAATACGTAGGATGTCACGCGGGTAGCCTACATTCACCGGGATCAGGCGGACAACGAGAGCTAGTGTACTGCGCGAAGTTCGATCCCTATCGCAGTTTAATTTTTTCTTTCAGTCATTGCTTCGAAAATGTTATCGTCATCAATTTCAAATCATTACATCTGAATACTCACTTTATTACTTTTGTTGTTTAAATTAGATTTACAAATGTACAATTAATAAATTAAGGATGGTCGGGTCGGATCCACGGGTATTTCATTTCATTCGCTACTGAAATTATACCTGAAGACAGTTAAAATTCAGATCCGGATCGGAGATTTTAAAATTTCGCGGCTTAGTGATCGATGCGCCCCGCGAATAGAATGTACGTATATTAGTTACTGACAAAAAGAGGTTGTGTAACTCGGTCAAGAAATGAAAAGATTTTTTCCGTGCCTCGAAAACAAAATAAAAAAATACTCGTCGTGACTTTTTTTTCCATATGCGAAAGATGCGCAAGAAAAAAAATTAAGCCGAATGTAGCGCAGGTCGCCTACATTCGCCAGATTCCCGTGAACCTATGATAGCGTAGCTGTTAAAAATGAAGGCTAGTGTACTGCCGATCGCAAGTCCGATCCTTAACTGCCTAGGGTAATGCAAGTAGGCAGTTAAAAAATAGATTATCAGAAATTTCATGTCAATTTATAATTTTTTAAAATTAATAAAATTTGGCGTTAGTGAAATGATTGGAAAATTTTTTTATTGCAGAATGAAATCGTAGATTCATTATGTTAACTTTACAATGTATTTTTGAGTGATGCATTCGTAAATCTAGTTTAAACGATTTAAGTACAAAAAAGTCAGTATCCACATACAAAGGTTGGAAATGAAGGATGATAAATTTTTTGATTCAATGGCTGAAAGAAAAATTTTAAATAGCGATAAGAATCGAACTTCATTACCCGCAGTCCACTACCCCACTCTGCTATTGTCGGTTTACCTGATTTTGGAGAATACATGCTCCCCACATGTCATTCTACTTTTTTCTTGCAAACCCGAGCCAATGAAGAAAAAATCCGAGACTTTTTTAAATTTTGCTTCTAGTACCATGAAAAAAGACTTATCTCATTTCAAGATCAGAGTTACACAACCTCTTTTTAAGAGTAGAAAATTCTCAAATTTCACTTCAAAGGTTATTATCAATAAAACAATGCAAAATTACTACTTTAGCAGCTAGAAATATTCTATGATAATATTTTCGTTATAATAATGGAATCCCCGGATATTCCATAAATAGGATCTCTTGGCCGCATTAAAATATTTTGTGTTTCTAAAAAAAATTTGAAAGCATTCAAGGATTTGATTAATAATTGGAAAATAATTCCTTTATTAATGAAAATTAACTTACAATGTTTCTTTTAACTGCACTCTAAAGAATAGTTGTACAGGTTTAAAAAATGCATTGCATTAAATGAGTATATGATAAGGAAAGTGATCTTTATATTGGAAGTAATAAGATTTAATTATTGCATCCGTAAATCTTGATTCAGGAAAATATTATCCACATAGATGATAGGAAGTTGATTTTTTCTACAATAAATTTAGTTGTTTTTTTTTGTAATTCTATTGTTGCTGTGCTTATATATTTATTAAGAATCTAAGATTTGAAAATGAATGAAATTCAGAATCAGGTATCTGAAACTAAGGATCCGAAACCGAGATAAAGATCCGAAACCCAGGCAAGGATCCGGTTCCGGATCCGACGAAAAACCTGGATCCGTCCATCACTAATATTTAATGATAATGTTCTTGCATACACAGAGAATTAAATGTTACCTCAATTAGGAGAGTCTTCTGAAAGATCAGCATTCAAGGATCAGATATCAAATTAGTGAAACATTTCAGATGGGAGAGAACAAAAAGTAATTACCACAAAGTAGTTTCTCACGCTAAGTTTATAATAAAACCAATCTGATATGTTAATGTTTGATAATTATGTAATTGACTCAATGTATCCAAAATCATTGACAGTAGTTTAACTATAATTCTTGGTTTTCATTGCTGTTATACACTCTTGGAAAGCTCACCTTATAAATAAACCAGAAAACCATGGTCTGGAGCTGTTGGCTGCATTGATCTCTTGACATTTACTGATCCATAGGTTGTGGCAGTAGCCACCAATGTTCAGTCATCCTGGAAAAATCACATAAACAGCTCTTCATCATAGATGATGTGTACTACATGTGTACGGTACATCAAAGAAAGAAGAAAATGAGCAAGTGATCACAGATAACAAGAATGCCTAGCATTGCATTACACCTCATTATATCTCAACTGAATACTTGTCAACACAGTCAATAGAATAACAAAACCACTGCGTTATCCTTAAAATAGTGATTCATCCCATGTCACTGCATCCAATTCTTCATAATACATCAGCACCAAAATTTTATCATGAATGGAACACTTTGACATACAGCCAATGAGATCCATTAACATATTAACCTATTGATTACAATTTTCAATGAATAAACTGATCTTGTTATGTGGACAGATATTAAAGTAGACTTGAAAAGAAAGCAGATAAAATGGAAAAATAAAAAGCCAATATAAAGAACACTGAGTGTGGTACCCGCACGCAGAGCATTGGGCTACTAACCGGAAGCAGTGCGTTTGTATCCCAGGGGTCTTTGGGTGTATTCAAGTGGAGTTATTTTTTAAAAACCAGATCTTAATGGAAAACCATAGTTGGAATAGGGGAAGGAACTGCCTTCCCTACCCTGATGAGTGGACTTCACATGCGATTGTGCTTAGTCAGCAGTTGGTGAGCTCTACCCTCATTTACCACACCAACCTTCAGATTGAACTGAACACAATTAACTTTTTATAAGGGATATTACAGAAAAGTATTCATAAATATGGGATTTGGTGATGAATATTGAATTGAAATAAGATTTTTTTTACATACTACGACTCTCATTTCATTAAATTTAGTTGATGGTAACTGACAACTAGTGTGCAAGTAAATACAACAGCTACTGAGAATTTGGATAAACAATATGTACCTGAGGGGCTCATGGTGGCCTAGTGGGTAGAGCATTGAGCTACTGACTGGAGGGTCCCGGGTTCAAATCCCAGGCAAGAGCCTCTCTGGACACCTCCATCTAAAATCCTCGTGATTTGATTTTCTGTGTATCAGAACTTTGTAGGAAATCACAGGTGGCTCAGGGAAAGGAACTGGCCCCCCTACCCTGTGAATTTCACACGCTCTTTTGACAGGCGAGCTCTACTCTCACCGATCAAAACCAACCTTCGGCTTCAATCACTGAGTGAGAGTGTAACTGAGAGTCACTATGTAGATATGAGAATTATTGGTGATAATGCACGTCTATGATGATTTACATGGCTAGAAATATTCATCCTGAACAAAAGAAAATTGCCAGTCTTTTCCTTCGTTATGATATTCTACCAAATCAAGCCTGAAACGACTGGCTTCATTTATCCAGAATTTACTAAACTTAGCTTTGGATATTTTTAGCAATAAGAATAAGGGGAGAGCATTTTTTTAAAGCATGATGGAGGTTGACATGAAGCCAGGTGTGATATGCTGAAGAAATCAACCTTGCTCGTTATGTAATTTACCCACACCTTACAGGGAATTAACAGATGCCATGAGTGAGGCAAATATTATACGCCTTCAAAGCCCTACCGAAGAAAGAATTGCAATTTAGTTTAAACTTATTCTTGATCAAGTTAGTTATGACCACTATAGAGGGCAATTAAAGCCTTTCGGCATTGAACTACTGCATTCTTAAACTGCATGTCCCCATAGCAAAAATAAAATCCATTTGATCTTAAAAATTACTGTAAAGAGGCAGCAAAAACATTTCTTGGCAGGGAATAAACCCATTCTTCCTTTGAATACTAAAGCTAATGATTCAAACCTCTAGCAGGTTACCTGAATAGTTAACACACTCACTCCTATGCTGAAACTGTGCACCGACCCTGGAAACTGAAGTGGAATCACAGATGCATATTTCGTATTATCACAATCATTATCGCTTACCCCCTAGAGTAGCGCAGGGTTAACATTAACAGTCTATAAAATTAGCTTCACTGATTGTGATAAGCCATTTGAAGTGCAGTGCGAAAAATGAAGAACTGAGATCATGTTCTCTCTGACATAAGTTAAATCAAAAATTAACAATAATGCTAGTGCAAACCTTATGAAGATCCATGATCAAGGCCCTGATTTCAATTTTTTGAGACAACCAATTGGCCGGTACGTAGAGATTCTAGGCCTGCTGAAGGGCAGGTGGGCATAGTGTTGAATGGGTTGAGGCATTCAACTGCTTATGCAACTAAGATGTAACCTGCAGATTTTTCCAGCTCAAAAGAATTTATGCATCACCATATTCACAGATGGGTTATAGCCAGATAATGATGAAAGATAAATACCTAGTTTCAACAGTCCGTATTGTCGCTATGGACATAAGCATATAATGAGTAATATTTGTCTATCAACTTGGTAGTCAACATACTTATGTAGAATTTACTTAAAAAAATGTAAATTGGAGGGGTGGGCGGAGGCCTTCTGGAGCCCCCCTGGCACTTAGACCTCTTTAGATCCATTGTGCCAACCCACATTTAACCTGCCGCCACTTGCAGACAGGGGACAAGAACACCACGGTAGAGGTATGGAAGGGGGACACCCATCCAACCTCCGTCCGGGCCCAACGTTGCTTAACTTCGGTGATCTGACGGGAACCGGTGTATCAACGTGGCTAGGCCCTTGCCCTAGAATTTACTTAGTACAAAGTGATTGTATGAATCTTTAAATTGAGTAAATAAGTCTCAGCAAATTTATGATGGAACTATGAGTGTTGAAAACTTATATGCAGCAAAGTATCAGAGGATTTTATTTATAATAGATCAGTGTCAACTAGCAATAATTAAATTCGAGTTCATAAAAAAAACATGACATGAATGCTTCTTAATTATTATTTTCAGATTCACAATACATTCCATGCAAAGTGAGAAAAAACTCTGTCATACAGGAATATAAATTAATGAGAACCTATGCTTCAAAGAACCTTTTTCATGTTCTGTGCTATTCTTTCGCAGCTATACTTGCAATTAGTGAAAATAAGAAGGAATAATGAATTTTGTATTGAAGATGTGCAAGTGAGAAAGGAGCACTTTAAGAGTATTTTTGTCATCTAGTTCAAGTTTTGAACTTTCCCAAGGCTGCTATCAACATTGTTATCTAAATTTAACTTTAGCTCTTGTGCCATACATGTAAAGGTGTCACATCACCTTCCTATTTTGAACATATTTCATGTATTTGTTTGAGTGCACTTTTTTTTAGATGTTATGGGGTTGATAACTTATGTTGAAGGCAAAATTTCAGAATGCAAGAAATTCCACAGAGAAAAAAAATCATCTTGCATTCGTGCATCTCAGCGGGTAACTCCGTTAAAGTTTTCGCGGCTAGCTCACGAGCTTTGAATTTGCAAAATTTCAGCTTTAACAGGTCTACAATGAATTGTCAGATGAGTTAATTTAGGCAGCAATGGGCCTAAAGGAAGAGGAGCCCATTTACCGATGGGCCACTTCATATTCTGCATAGTCCCTTGGGTGCATTATCTTAATGTAGATTAAAAAAAACATGATTCCATACAATACCACAGGTTTCTTCCTAACCTCACTATTGAGGAGTTATTGACTTTCTTTGAATGAATGCTACAAGATATATCAATTAGCCAATAATCAGGCATCAGAGACCACAGAATAATTGCTTGAGATTTAGCTTAATACATCAGCTACTATAATTTGATATTTTGTTTATACCTGCATGTAAAATCACTTTACACTTTAATTAATTAAATAATCTAAATTAATGAAAATAAGTGAATGCTTAAGCTGGTGTGACTAAAATAATATTAATTCATGAAAATGTCGTGTATGAATGCAAATTAGAATTTCACACTCTTATTCACCGAAAAGTAGTTCTTAAATAGAATGATCACAAACACTGGAGTGTTTCATGTGCCATGGAATAATTTTATGGAAATATTTTTAACACAACAGAGAATTTCAAGGATACACACATGAAAGTTTCCACCACTACTTCAGAATATGATTAAAACAGCACCAGAAGCACCCATTACCCTATTATAGAAAAAAATATTCCATGATGCATGGGCAACAGCTCATGAAAATACCATTACAAGCAAAATATTCATTGGTCAAAAATCACAGGCCCCTAGAAAAATTTTACCGACAATAAATATTCATTAAAATACTCATTTGCCACAACGGTTGAGTTTTACAGAAAATCTTTGATGAGTGGTCCAATGTCGAACAACTGGAAGGTCCCGTTGCCTTTTAGATGAGATTATCTTGCCTTTAAAGAAATTTATACTAATCTGAGTAAATGATGATTCTCAGAACTACATATGTTGCCTGTTAGCTTTGATCTATCTGGATTAAAGACATCTGTACATTTGAAGGGTTTGAAAGAAGTTTCCAGAACCATGACAAGACATGAAAAGGCAAATTTTTACAGTCACTGTAGAAGTGACTATTGTAGCCACAGATAAGTGTGACTTAAACTGTGGGAAGCCTCCACTCTAAGTTATATTTAAGGGAAAAACAATGCATTCGGGCAGCTTTCTGAAAGGCATTGTAGCAAATGAGAAGGTATGGGTCAATCAATATGTAATGAAGGTGTTGGTAGAAAATGTTTGGAGAAAAAGAAAAATAAGTTTTTTTTCCATTCGAAATCCTTATTAGTGATGGATTTTCTCTGTTCATAGTAATAATAATATGAAATGGTTATTAAACAAATATTTAAAAATAGTTATTGTTGTGGGCAGATTAATATACACTTCACTGCAGCAGAAGACTATATCAAATCAGACTCTTTCGTTTCTATGAACGTAAATGCTTGGTTCACTTGGTGGACAGCTACAAACCCATCCCCTACAATCCGTTGACATGTTGTCATCACCACCTACATTTCCAAACTTTCTCTTTCTCCCTTGGCTGCCATTCTCCATGGTCCAATTCAACTGCAAACCTGTTCCAAGGGCAGTAGGTTATGATTCACAAGTGCATGTCACTGGTTCTTCTGAGGGATAGCTTGGAAGTCTACAATTAGGTTTTCTTTTCTTTGGTCAGACATCAAAGAGTCATTGTGAATAAAGAAAAAAAATCAATCAGATGATTTTCCCCATATGTTATTGACATCATGTAGTAAAAACAGAAATTGTACTGATGAGTTCACTTGTTGATATGAAGAACGTGATAATTTTGAAAGTGAATTTTAAGAAAAGTGAATAGTGTTTTCCTAACTCCCAACGGTGTAGGCTTGCCTTCAGTAGTCTTGGGTTTTAGGTGCTATAATAGCTAAGGTACTCCATTTAAACTAAGAGAATCCTAGGGAAAATGCACAACATCCATGAACAGGGCAGGATTCGGACATTTGTGTTGCAATCATCTGGCCTTAGGTGCAGCACCCATGGCTTTGCACATCAAATTTTGCATTGTACCTTTATCGTTACTATTCATACTTGGACAGACATTTATAACAGAAGAATAAAAAAACCCATTCAATAATCAAATCGACTTCTAGCAATTTCCGGCAGTGTTCACAACTTGTATTTGCATCATACTTGCTCGAAAGTCTCTTAGACAACTGGAAATAGTGAATTACTAATGCAATAAGATGTCCCTGCTCATGACCAAATATTATGCTCTGAAACGTCTTGCTTTTTTACATATTACCCTGCAATTTATCATATTAATGCCAGTTCAGGCAGGGAATTGCTACCTAGGAGTTTGGATTTGAAGCTTTATAAAGCCCAGCAGACAACTGAATCAAGGGGCAACAAATTCTAACATCACCCCATTAATGGATACATAATTGCTGGTAACATAGGCATTGATATACTTTATGATCTAAGTATTTCCTCACATGAAATAAAAGAGAAAAACTCGGAGCATCATGGGAATGTTTTCATTCTAAATGAATAATGCTGATCAGTTGTCACCGACTAAGATTGAGGGTTTAAATAGCAACAGGAGTATTGAACTACATTTGGAAATGGGTTGTTTCTCCTCTCTCCAGAGCCATGGCCACAGAGACCTACGTTGTGTATCTTTGAGGGCCTTCCTTCTCACAGCAATTGAAAAAAAGGCTGCATTCCTGGGAGTCATCTAATATCATAGGACACATTTGATGCTCTCTCCCACTCCTAAGCAAATGTCCCTGTCCAGGCCATCTGAGGTAAGATCCCTCAAATACAATAAAATAATAAGAGAGGGCTCTCTAACAGGACTGCCCTACAGTGTTGTCAAATCTCCTTCAATTTGGGACTGATGAAAAATTTGTCTGAACCCTTGTACCATTCAGATTTCCGATTGACTTATGATGACAGGAGTGCAAATTGAATGAATCATAACTTTGTGGTGTTAATTGATTTGAACTCTACCCTACTTGAATGCTCCTCCTTTCAGCAATAAAGCATAAAATATATCAGGCTACTTATTACTTTCATACACAAAGGGAAATTTTTCTGAAGGGATTAATTAAAAACCATCATTTCTACAACAAAATTCTATAGAATACTCAATATGTGTTTAAATATAAACCAGAAGCTGGACAATTTCAGCTCAAAATTTTGATTTTCATTTGAGTAATAAGGCGCACCCCACACACAAAGCATATTTTTAGGGGAAAAAAGCATGTCCTACATACATGCAAATATGGATCTTGCATCTATCTCTTCTGGTATTTGCCCATAATATTACATGCAAAATATTTCTGCCAAAAACACAGACAACTGAATATATACATTCTAAAAGCAATAAAAATAAAGAAACCAGATTAATTTTGTCAGAAAAATAAAAATAAATTTCACTTATATGGTTAATTAGAACAATGAGAGAAAAGAGCATTTAAGAGGTACCAAAAGATCCAAGCACAACTTGATACAAGGTTAGGAAGTTAGCAATGGAAATATTATTAACACCGTTCAACAAAAGAAAACTACTGCAACCCATAGGGCAGATATTCAACTCCAAATGCATATTATAACATAGAAATTCCAATGTAAATGTTTCATAAAAACACGAAGAATTTATTAGCACCAACAAAATGAAACATGCTTTGCACATTGAAAGCTAACTTTCAGTGTTCATACTCTTACCTTTAAGAATATTATAAAGCGTTTAAATACCACATGAAAACTTTCATGGCACATTTTGATGAAGTTAGACAGCTAAGCTTACTTCAAGGTGGAGGAAAACCTTATATCAATGAGTATTAACCTTCTTCACTGAATAGTTTGCTTGACTTTACAGATAATTTATTCACAGGCTCCTATTTTTCTTCACTATTCACCTTATTAATAAATTGCCTTTATTGTTGGAAATAGTACTAATTGAGTCCCTAAAAATACGAATACCTGATATAAATATTGAATGATTCTTAATTTCAGATTTGAACCTCGTACCTCTAGAGAGTAGCCTCATACCTGCATTTGAAGTCCCAAGGTTTACAGTTCCAAAAACAATCAGTGTAAGGAGCATGACAGCTATTCATAATATGTAATTAAATGCTAAAGAAATACAAAGAAAGTATATTAATTACGGATGGGTTCTCGAATCCACCTAACCCCCCGAATCTTACTGGATTCGAGGATTCGAAATTTTTGGATGGATTCGATCGAATCCAGTTTGAATTCCAAAGAGCAATTTTATTTTATCAAACCTTTTTTAAAGCTTTCTTGAGAATATTACTGTAACCTTCATTGCCATAACCACATAATTCATCGTTTTCACTGTCCCTCTTAAACACGTCAATTTTTACTGCATCAAAGCGTAAGATGCAATTTTCATCATAAAAATGTGATTTAGATGTAGATAAAAGCATGAGGAATTTCGCTCGTGAACTCGTAGGCGGAGATAGCTCTCCATTTGCCGTAAGATGGCAGGCACAATGCAGTCGTTAGTTTTAATACGGGGTTTACCAACATACCGTATTTACTCGTGTAAGCCGTGCCCTCGTGTAAGCCGTGCCCTCGTGTATCCCGTGCACCCTTATTTTCGGGCTGGTCCGCGAGGAAAAATTTATTTCTATCGAAAAAAAATTTTTTTTCCCTTAAGTCTGCATCATTTTGTCATAACATGAATGCACGTTCTTTAATAGAAATGCTGTGCCTAAATTACGTGTACGTCTTTCTCATTAATTGATTGAATTACGTGTTATTATCGTCACGATCGTCATGAATGCACGGCCTCTTTTACTGTGCATCTGTTTCTCGTAGCATCTCACAGTAATCACAGTTTCATGCGATCACATCATCCAGCTATAAAAACGGCATTTGTTCAAAAGAACATCCAACTGAAATAATTGCAAAAATATATACAATTTCAACCCGTGATTACTCTGTTATTACGGAAATCGTTGGCATATCAACAAAAAAAGCCAAACGCCATCCGTACCTGATAGCGGTGATCTCGTCTGCTCTCTGCATAGTAGCTGTGGACTGGGACGATTTAACAACACCGAAAAGTCTTGGGAACACACGGAAAAAACTATGCTCAATGTAATAACAATGATAATTCTTATAAAACTAAAGAAAAACACATTTGTGGAAATATAATCATAAATCACTAATGGATATTCATATCATAACAGTTCTCATTCTTAGTTTTCGTCACTGCTAGATTCAGATGCACCATATTTCCTTCATGGAGCTCGATTTCCAATTTTTCGGCATCATTTATAATATGTAGCTTTATACTCACAGGAAACTATCGAAATTTCACACCAGAATTCATTTTAGGGTGATAATAGCAAATTATTTTAAAATGCTAAATGATCGATTCGAACGCGTTTACTACTCTCACGCTTGGAGCGGATAGCACGGATAGAAGGTATATTCTCTGAGCATACGACTATTGCCACCACGTAACAAATTTTTTGTTGTCTCTTTGCAATGTAGCTTTAATGTGTACGCAAAAGGAGCTATCTATTAGTACGTAAAAATGTTGCTACAGATATGCGATACCGAAACAAACTCCGCTTACGATTTTGAAAAAACATAAAACTCCTTGCGGCAGCTTACAGTATACAGTACCTATATTTAAATACATATCAGTGCTACAATGTGTTGTCCTACTTACGATCTATACACGATAAATCTATTGCTTTGACAAATGGTGTTTCTGATCTAGCGTTTCTTCCAGTACCGTTGTACGCTCAGACTTTGTTAAACACGGATTTTTATTTTTAATTACATACTTCAAAATTTCAGAATACTTTACAATATACGATTTACTACTAAACCATGCTGCGAAGACTAGTATACCACTACTACTAGACAGAATGCGAAACTTAGGAGAGAAAACAACAGGAATCTGAGGAAAAATGGTTCGCGGCTAACACGAAATCTGGAGGATTAAGCCTCGTTAACGAATTCGTATAAGCCGCGCACCCCCATTTTTTCTCCGGCGTTTCGGGAAAAAAGGTGCGCGTCTTACACATGTAAATACGGTCGATATTTTAAAATAATATAGATTTTTTTTTACTGCTAAAGAAGGTCAAACGTAAATAATATATACTATCTTAAAGAAAAAAATATTTTTTTAAAATGTAGTCTTCAACTACTGAGTGATCATGTGAATTTTCTTTTGTTCTATGTGTAAATTGGAACAAAATGAAAAATGGATAATTTTGTCGGAAACACATTAGTGTATCCTGAATGAGTTAATTTGTTTTGGTTTTTCAGCAATAAATATTAATAATATGGTCAGATTCGATTTAGATTTTTTTGTAGTGTTACGTTGTTTATTTAACAGCAGATATAACAAACACTTACTGCACATGTATTCACTTTTGCTTTGCATGATAACTTTTTGAAAAGGAAACATGGCTGTCATCACAATGTTCATAAACGGAAAGGTAGATTTGGGATTCGATTCAAATCTTAGTTGGATTTGATTTGGGATTCGAGGAAGAAGTGGATTCGACCCACCTCTAATATTAATCAAACAAGGCTTTACAACAGAATGCCTTGTATAACTGTGCTACATTTACATGTCATTATTACAAGTGGTTTTTGACTTACAGTAACTCACGTAAAAAGATTCACCATTAGATATCATACTTGGATGTGGAGATACAGTCAAGCCAATTTATTAAGGGGGGCAACCATTTACTTCATAAAAGATCAACTTTGTTGGACATCAGTCAGTTTTCCCAAGCCTTATTTTGAAGTTCACTTCAATCATGCTGAAGTTAGTATTTGATTAATTGGCTTAAGGCAGTGTTGCAACTGTGTGTGGGAAGGGTGAACAGAGGGGAGGTCTCATTTGAAAGCACAAATGATGGCAGGCTACAATGTGAAACTAACTTTACATGATAGCAGTACTTTTTTCAATGTTAGTTGCAGCAGTATCTGCTAATGTGTACTTTGAAATTAACTTAAATGAGCAAATACAGCATATACACAGTGGTGACATTTTCTTAGGTCAAAAGTTCAACTTTGAATTGAAGCAGAAGACTTTCCTTCTTTGCACTCCATTTCGACCATAACTGATAGCTGAGCGGGACAGGTTTAGCCTTACTTTATTTGACAGGCATGAGAAGAATGAAGGCAGCACCACCAGAAGAGAGATGAACTTATATCATGGGACAATGAGAGGGAACACTGATCCCTTAAGCAGTGATAGGTGATGCGAGTTCCTATGTCCATTAAAGGAAAGGTGAGAAGGGAGCTGAGAGTAGCTTCCGATCCAAGTGTGCACCCATGAAAATAATCAGCTACAGACTAGACTATGTTTTCACATGCAGACGATCTAAAAATATTAACAACAACAGAGGAGTGCTATAAAGGGAATTGGATCACATGTTATGCAAAATGCTTAAGTTTAAAATGGACCACAAAGAAATAAATATTCATTAAAAGTGGGATATTCGGCGTGGTATAAGCTTCCATTTATTACTTAGTAAAATTATCGGTACACCTTTAAAGTAACAACTACCAGCTGGCCATAGCATGGCCAACTTAGACTGAGTAATGGTTGTGGATCCAGGGGCTCCTAAATTGAAGGTGATTGGCAAATACTTTTAGATTTTAACTATCATTTATTGAAACGACTTCCCTGTGTAGGCATTTATTCTCCCATTTTTAATTCCTGGCTGACAGAAACTTAATCAGGTTCACTACGTATCAGATAAGACATGCACTGACCACCAACCTTGCAATGTTGAAAAACGATACCAAACACATTCAGCATCAAAGGTGAATAATAGTAAAGTTATTAACATCTGTCATCATTGAGTCTGATCTCATAATAATATCATTTTTAGAAATAAAATATAGTGATGAGGCTCATAATACTCAATGGAATAGGTATTTACCATCTGAATTCAAAGAAATTAATGAGAAGGAAACATTTTTTGCGCATGCATTGTTCAATCTTATATTCTTTTAAGAAAAGAGTAGAAACATAGTTTTGAGCAAACTCTTAGTTTAACATGATTTAATGGTTTTCTTTCATGTGATCTTAAAAAACCCACGCACTGGAAAAAGGAACAGGATTTGAATTTCCCTTTAATTCAAGGGAAATTACTACACAATAGCATTGGTTTGCATGATATTATACACTAACTTTCATCCCTGATCTTGTAAGTCTGAAATCATATATTACCTTAGAAAGGGTAAAAATGTAAATAGGAAGCTTGTCCCTCATAACAAGGTGTATGTTAGTCTTAGTTGGATGCTTCTCAGGGATGCCACCAATACTGGTAAAACTGAGAGTGAGGCAACTTTTTGTATCAAATAACTTCAACTTTACCCTGCACTAATACCCAATGAAATGCAAGTTTTATGAACTTGATCTTGAATTTATCATGTATGAGGATTTGTTACACACATGAAAAATAGCTATTCTCTTCCATTATGTACACCCGTCCACAATAAAATGTTACCACCTCGGAGGCCGAATTTTTCTAAGTTCCGAGTTGAAGGAGATTTGACAACACTGTCCCTTGGCGCAGAGTTTAAATGCCCAGAGCTCTCGCTGCTCTCGCCATTTATTGGGGGTACCCTTCCCTCGAGAACAATTACCTTTTCACACTTTTTCAAGCGAACAACCAGGGCAGACCGCCTTGACTCAAGACCACTCTTCTCAGTGGTCATGCTTGTCCAGGATATCTGCTAGAAGACGAGTCGCCCGAGACACATAGGTACCCGTGGTCACAGAACGGGAGAAGGGGCACGATATGAGTTGAGCGAAGCGGTCCGTGGTCACTTATCGCCCATATCTGGGCATGTAGTTTTCTTGGAGAGGGAGAGAGGGGAAGGAGAAATTTTTTCTGCGGGTAAATTTATATTTTGTCATCGGAAAGCAATTTTTCAATCAAAATCATTGGAATGAGTGGAAAGGATTAGAATATAATCAGAATATATCTGCGTGTATTGTTAATTTCAAAAATATTTTCGACAGAGTGAAGAGGAAAGGGTTAATGGAACTATTGCGTAAAACAGGAATTAATTGGAAGAACAGAAGACTGAGCCAAAGTTCCTGCATTACCGAGACAGTGCTGGTGAGAGAAGCGGACGGGGAATGAGATGAGGTGGTATTAGAGAGAGGGGTTGCGTAAGGCTGTGCGTAGTCACCGGCACTTTTTAATTCACATTCGGAGGGTATGGTGGGAGGGCTCGATACAGGTGTATAGGTAGGGGAAAGTTGATAAGGTTTGCGGGTGATCAAGCCCTGGTCAACTAGTCACCCCTTAAATCATAAGAAGACTCAAGTAATGAAATTTTGCATGCATGGAGGGTGATTTTAATTTATTTAGAAGAGAGGGGTTAGATCATGGAGCAGGGAGAGTAATGTAGTAACCCGGTTAGTATTGAAAAAGAGTATTCTGCCAACATTTAAGTCCGAAGGAGAATTACGTTGGTTAAAGAGACGTTTCGTCACAGAGGGGGATAAATGACAGGCTTGGATGACTCGTCCTCTAGCAGATATCGCGGACAAGGCGGCCTCATTCATTTATTACTCTCTTTTCCATACCTTGGTTGATGATTTTAAGCGTAAGCTTAGCAGTATGAGAGATTCAGTTGCCATCACATTTCCTTGTTACTCTCGTTTCCGTTTTAGATGTCAGTACAGTTTCTACGAAATCCTCCGACAATATATTCTCCTCGCATATCCCACGGGTGAGTCCATAAAATTCTTCTAGGCCTTTTTGCACAGTCGTTCAGTAATTCCACGTATTCCTTCTAATTACGTTGCATGTGTTCTGGTCACATTGTAAAATTATCCGTCCTGTCCTTAATACACATTTCCGTTCAACGATACGAGAAAATGTTATAACCTTTGAGTAGAGGTAGTAGTACTCCAGTACACACAGTACTCAAGTACGGACTTCTAGGTTTCGAACAGGGACCTTCGAATAGGAAAACACTTAAAATTTTGACCAATGCATCTAAGAGACGTTCAAGCTGTTCCTAATAATCTCCTTAATACTTTTATTTATTGAGTTTTTTTTTATTTTTGCAATAGCATATACTACGATATGAATTGCCGATGAGTATTCATTCTAAGAATTAACCAGACGAGTATGCGAGAGCGCGAGGATGGTGTGTAATTTGAAATAAATTCTAATTGTATCCGCGATAATTTTTCCTAATTTATTACGCAATTAAGGTTGGAACTTAACACTTATATTCCGTAAAGACGTCCAATAAGTCTTCTCTTTTCTTGTTGAAATCTGTATGTGCCAGTTGTAGCGTAAGTATTTTTGCCATTTACTATACAAGCGCAGTTTTCGAGCTCATCGCGCAGTCAAATATAATTCACCGATAATTTAAAAATGACACGATCGTTAACAGATATGTAAATGCTGATAACAATATTCATCTATGTTATTCATGTTATATAATCAAAATTTTCTACGACGAAATAAAGGCAAAAATTGAGTATTTTGGAACGTTGTGGAAATGACATAGACTAAGAAATATCGACGGTGTTAATGATAACTCTTGCTTCGAGCTGCATTTACATTTCGGTAGTCACTCTCTCAAGAGCCGTGGTCGCGGAAACCTAAGCGACCCATCTTCAAGGGAGTAACTCCGAGCAGCAATCTAAAAGAAGGCTTTTTTCGGGAGGCCTCACTCCTTGGGGCCGACTAATTGTCACAAGGCACCCTTGCGGCCCTCCCTCTCCAACGCAAAAATCTCTCTCCCAGGTCATTGAGGAAGGGTCACACCACAAACCATGGCAAGGGAAGGAGGAGGACCGAGCCTCGGTGCTGGTGCTGCTCGGGGCATTTAAAGGGACAGAGCTGCACTGTTGTCAAATCTCCTTCAACTCGGGACTTTGAAAAATTCGGCCTCCGAGGTGGTAACATTTTATTGTGGACGGGTGTACCTTTACATTCTTATTATCATTTCACTTTAGGATCACATGAATGCATCATTCATTATCTATTTCACTTAGCACACTTCTTTCAAAAAATCATTCTCATTCCTTGGGCAAAAAGCACTTGATTAGATATCTTGAAGTCAATCAAGAAACACCTCTAGATCATAATCATCAACCACATTTCTAAATCATTGAAGCACACCAGTATGTATAGTGCACAGTTATTGAATTCAATGATGGCAATATTCAAGGCAGTTTTCTTGATTGAAACAGTAATTTTGGGACAATCAACAAGGCCCATTGTTTTTCTTTCATCTATGACGAGCCTGTTCACGGATTTTAAGCTGTCCAATTAAAAAGTGGAGTAGTTTAGTGAGCTAAAAGCAGGGCACCTAACCCTTAGTCACTTCATAATGCACAACCCGATCCATTCATGCTTATTGTGGAAGAATTTCACTCACAGTAAATAAGGTATTAACGAAATTTAGGATAAAAAATACTGTCCGAAAAATGACAGGGTATTTTTTCCTACAACAGAAATGTGAAAATTGGTTGCCAGATATACAGGCTCGAAATAACAAAAAAGTGACTTTTTTGAAAAATAAAAAAACAAGTGGATTGGATTCATAAAAATGTGTGCTAACAATGATGCTACTATAGTTCGAGCTTCAATTTGTTAATATAGTTTGGTTTCTAGACTTTTCAGCATGATAAAATATGAACAATAACAATGTACAAACAACACGAAAGAGATACAATGGAAGCTGCTAAAGGCTCTAAGGACTTGGTTAGGGACATGATGAAAAAGAAACATGAAAAGAGGGTAGGAGTATCTAGGCTGGAAGAACAAGGAGGATAGCAATGGCAACTTTAACCGGCAGTTAAGGGTAAAGATAATTACCTATGCACAGGAATAAATTATTAAAAGTGATGAAAAGAGTGAATTACAAAATTTGATATGCACTACATACATTACTACGGAAGGGATTCTACAGTAATAAGATATATTATAAAATGAGAAAAAAAGGAATTCATCTTCGCCCATTTCTAAACAATAGAGCTTTGACTAAAAAACTACTACTTCACTCCCAGAATTCACTGCTGACTAGCTGAAATCATTTCCAGGGATTGTGATGGATCATAAGATTTATAAGGGCAGCAAGTATAAGTACACAAGGCTAGTCATTAGGAGGCAATGCCTTTCTTAACTCCTGTGTCTTCACTGGTAACAGCATAAACAAACAATTCCCCGAACCACATCCATATTACCCACTTTCTAGATAGAAGTTTAAATTAACACACCTTAGCTTTCTGATTAAATTCTCATACCTAAAGAGCACATGGCTATGTGTGGCAAACTCTATCCTCCATCAATACATTTCCATTTCATTTCCTGAAGTTTCAGTTATGAATTACATCACATAAAACAAAAGAAAAGTTGGTAGCTAAGGCAATGAAGAAGCCATTTCCGTAAAGAAAACAGTTAAACATTTAGATTTAATTTTGCAATCTACCATGGGTCTCACGTGGCCTAATGCTTATGGAAATTCATACCATCTTTGAGACAAACTATATTTTTGTCTCTTTACTACCTCACCTTTCAGCTGCCTCCAATTACATTAGGTACTGAAGTAGTTCAATCATAGAGCTGGTCAGACTACCCAGAGCTTCTCCTTTGAATCAGGTTCCAACAGCAATTAGACACAAAGCAGATTCAATTAAAGCAAAGTCGCAGAAAAAATTATGCTGAGACTCTGTCGGAAGCACATCATATTAAATATGAAGGTAGACGGCAATCCAGTGCCCTAAATACACCCAGGGCTCTCAATATGAAAAAACAACTTGCAACATGAGAAACTTTCACGTTGCATTAGCAATCTACAACAACATTAGGAAATGGTAATTTCTTTCTCAGCAGAATTTTCACATTCAAGTACTTCTCCCAATTTCATATTCATTCCCAGGGCATTAGGAAGCCACTGAACTGGTTTAGTGGTCTAATTAAAAGAGCTCAAATCCTTACAATTACACTCAATAATAACTGTGAAAAGTACTGCGGACTCTCATTAGACGTTCCTTGACAGCACATTTTCCTTGTTTGCACATTCATTTCCTAAGGTACAAGTCACAGTGCATGTAAATAATTCCGGCTAACATGTTTTTGTTAATCTCTTTCGCACATTTGGAGGAGGACCAAACAAAATTTGTCCCAGAAAAATAATCACTGAGTAATTCAACGATAGGTACCTCTCAAGAGTTTGATTCTTGCATTAAAAAAGATTTTTATCAATTACAAAAATATTAAAATAGGAATATTATGATAAAAAAATGTTTATGAAGCAGCAATAGGGAACCCACAAGCCATACATTTTATAGTAATGTTCATTTGTTTCATAGGTGTCTACAGGACTTAGTGCACCAAGTATGTGCACTAAATCCTGTGCACGATTCCAGGGAAGGAGATATGCCAATACTTATTGATATTAAAAGTGAGATTTAGCCATGGAAAAGCCTGTGATGAAAAGAAAAACATAGACTGAAAATCTCAAGCTCCTCCAAGAAGTGCACGAAAATGCACGTCAGAAGTGTGATGAAGAGTCAAAAATGAAAGTTCTACCATCAAAAATAAATTGGAGTTCGGGCTACTCAGTGCCTAAATTGCTCGGTCTTTGCTCTCAACAATTTTTGAAAAAACATATTTATCCTAAGTACAGTGTAACCTCTTTAAAATGAGACCGTGGAAGTGGTGGAAGGGATCCTGCCTTTTTTTTCATCTGATGTAATGTCCACATTGAAAAACAATCTCCTTTACCATGCATAACAATTTTATTAAAACCGGTTGTATCACAATAAGTTCTTTTTAAAGATTTCGTTAGGTCCTTGACGTACTTACAGTAATTTTGTCGGGTGAATATGCGCAATGGTAGTATGATACCAAGGACTTAAAAAATGGGTCTAATGAAGAGCCCTCCTATACCAACAAATGTGTTAAAAATTAATTCATATAATTACTCAATAATGGCAGCAACACATAGGAATATAGACGTATTGAAAGTCAATAAACTAAGAGATCTACTCCTCCGGCACCGTGTTCATCACATTACATCAAGCAGTTACAAGTATAGATAACAAATAATAATTTGATAACTTCAATAATCTCGTAAAATAGTCTTAATTTTGATAAATGAGTAAATAAAAATATAACGTGCAGTTGATACGTAACACTTCATATTAATTGCATTGCTAACAGATAGCAAGTTATGGTAGAGGTTGGCCACTTTTAGTGTTTGTTTAGCGGTGACGGAAACTCACAATGGCGGGGACCAACACCAAAAGGTTCTCATAAAAATCATATTTTATTACATGGCAATCGTAGGGTCAATTGACAGTGCCCCTGCAATCTCTCATAATGGTCGGGGCCTCGCAATAGGGCATACTCTTACTACCGTGGTTCCACTATATTGCGGCATCTTAAGCATATTGACGTTAAGATTCTCATTACAAATTCTACAATGAAGGTCTTAGCCGCGTGATTCCAAGTCTCCTACAATTAAGAAAACCTGGTTTTGTGTACTGAATAAAATAACGTAAAGGAATACATAAAACATTTGAAATTTAGATGACACGATGAAAGTAAGACTTGGATTCTACCAAAATTCCCCTTTGATAGTGCATTTCATATTGTAAAGACATCTGCCAAACTGACTATCCTGCACAACCATAAAAAGATTTGGAAATTTTTCATTCTCACTGCAAAAATATTCCTCCAAGTAGTTATTTTTTAAACATGTTATCCACATTACACATATGACTGAATTATCCACACACTGCTATGCTCTGTGTGGATAATGCTTCCTCTGCTCTTTGTTATAAAGCCTCAAACTCGAGACTACTCTTTGGCAACAATACTACGTACAGAACATGCTCTCAGGTCATTATCAGGATAATTAATAATTAACATGATGTACTGCATGTATTTACTTGGAAGGTGTAATAAACGGAAATGACACTTGGTTACAATAAACGAATACCAGCTATCCACAAAATGAACTAATACCAATGTCCAGCATTTCGCTCCCTGAAATGTATGCAATGACTTATCAATAACACATCCAGAAAGGACTAACTTGTTTAGCACGTTTTCCTCTTTGAACTGCTCAAAATATCAGGTCCCTACCTAAACGTGCTAATGAGAGTCCACAGTATTATCTTTTCAAGAGTAAACTAAATAAGAGGTCCATAATTCCTGAGATGGCCTAATATTCATGAATTGGGAACACCTACATTTTTAACTATTTAGGAGAATAAGCTTTCCATTGCCTTTCAAGTTATACTTTTGAGTTGAAGAATGTAAAATAAAAACTAAAATTCACTTGTCATGTTTATCTAAGGAGAAAAAATAGATATGACAGTGTCATATATTTTTTTACTAAAACAATCATTAAAACACACTTATGCTGGAAAATAAAAATTATTTTATTGCCTACAATGATGGAATCTATCCTAATGCAATTACAAAGCTGGTCCAAATGTTTTAACTGTGTTATTTCACAATACATTTCCATATCAACATGTAACACATAAGCCTCAAAGGGAACGTAAAAATCATTCTTCCATATGGCCGAAGGCCAACTCCATCCCATTTAAAATTTGACAAATACCCACAAATAGATTACAATATCTTCCAGTATACATTGTGTGGATCTAACCTGGATGGGCATATTGACTATCAATAGTGACAAATAGCTGGGGGAAATTGATGGAAATTTGATATGAAAGGCCCAGTCCTTACATCTGGTACAAATTGCTTTTACTATAATAAACTCAGACTAAAAATTTGCAAAACAAAGTATTCATGCAAATTTACATACACCCTCCAACTTGATTAACACAACAGTGTATGATCTACATGTTCAGCATTGGTGTGATTGATAATAAGAAAAGCTGTTATTAAATAAAATGATAAATCAAGGTTTATCACAAAACAAGTCTAACAATAATTCACATTTTTAATGTATTTGTGCCTATTCCATAATGTATGTATTTCAATACCACATTTCCTTACTCTTAGAATTTTAGGTGGACATTCAAATCCCACTGAACATCAGAAAACAATACATTATAGGTTAATTCAAATGCACTATTCGAAGTCCTTGGCAATAACTCTTTTTACATAACATCAACCTGCTTCTCTGTACTGCTGATGATTTATATATATATTTTACCACTCAATTCTGACCACATATCTCCCCAGTCACACTCAAATTGTTAGCTAGTTTGCACTATTGATTTTATGTAGCAATATAAAACGATAAAACTAATTGCTTACACTACACAAGACTTATCAACACACATACAACTGAGATGTATATGATTTAACACTAACATTAAAATTTCTATTTCATGGAAAATTTACAAATATTGCTAGTCTAACCAAGTTTATGCAATCATTTCTTCTTTAAAGTTAAAAAAAATAACCAGCAAGTTAAAAAGAGATAAAAATGCACCCTTACAGAACTCACAAATATAAAGAATAGCAAACTAATTTTGGGCAGCTAAATTTGATGCATGTGGTATTTGAATAAAGACAGAAGATCAGGGCAAATTAATCACATTTCCTTTCAAAACTACCTTTAAATGTATGCCTTAACTGGTACAAGGTAGCTAAAAGTGTACATTGGTTACAATTATTAATTGGAATTCATAACCAGAAACAACTACTTTATGCCCTACCATCCACTGGCAACTTAGAATAAGAAACAATGACTTGTCCAAGCACACGAGATATTATGCACCATGTTGAAATTGTGGAAATACTCCTACACATTTTAACAGACGCTAACCACTCCCCATCTTCACCAATTCCTAAGGCAGACAGACACCTATGGTAGATCCTACTCCCAGTCTCAGGCCCGCCGCCATGGTATCTAGCACTCACTGGCTATCCTGATGTTAGACTAGCCCTCCTTGTTAACCTGCCAACCCTGACCCCTCTTGTATATTGAGTAATTGAAAGGTACCTAAAGTTCAAAAATGTACAAAAAAAGGTTAGTAAATTAGCAAAGCAGGAGCACATTCACTAAAATTTTACACAATAGCAAAATCTCTGCCAAAGTGGCAATGATATGACACGGAAATTAACCAGATATTCGCATTTTCTGAAGAGAATTAATTTGTAATGCTAATCCATGCAGGGAGGACTAATACTTCCAAAATGACCTCTCCTCCCAGCACTGCAACTTTACCTAACGCTATTAATTGATCAGAGGGGGTCCGTTACTTATTTGTTCAAATATGTGAAAATGTAAATTATTACGACCATGGGCACTTAAGTTCTGTAGCAACTTAATACCAATGAACACTGCAGAACAAATTTCAGTAAGGCTACTGCCAAAAATTAACTAAGTATATCTACCCCACATAACAGAAACTAATTGAATAGATAGACACATTGTGTCCAAATATCAACAGCAGTTTTCAGGTGTAAAAAACTCCTGTGCCTTGGAGTGTTATTACCTTTGTTGAAGCAAATAGTATACATACCTCAAAGGAACCATAAGCTAGTTCATACTGGTTCTACCTTAGAACCTTCTGCCACCTCCATATCCTCCACCACCTCCTCCACTGATTGGTGGGTATGGGCCAGGCTCCCCTCCACGCCTTCCCACCGGCCCACGCCACTCACGTGGTCCCCCCGAGTATGGGGCTGCACGGACACCAACAGGACCACCTCTCAGAGGTCCACCTCCATGACCTTGCCGATAATTACTGCCAAAGTCATCATTGCACCAATTTCCCCCACCTAGATATCAATTCAAATTTAGCAATATTTTTCTTCACTTTGTCATAACTAGCTGGTAAAAAGCAGGACTTACTGCCTAAACGTCCACCACCATTCCCCCAAGGAGCCTCATTGCCCCACTCACCACCTCCCCTACTTTCCCACGGGCCATCACCTGAAATTAAATATGGTTAAATTTATAAAGAAATAATGGATGCTAAAGATCCTCAATTGTGCAAAAGAGATTTTTTTGCATCTTAAGGGCTTTACTCTTCAATTACCAAATGAAAATTCACAACTTATTTGAAGGATTTGATTATCACAGTGGTAAACATTTTGAGTGTTGTCTTTTATTGTTGTTATTTTTATTCTTGTTGTATTTATAAACAAGTATTGTCATCATCCATTACAAACTACATCCTTACATGGAATTAAAAAACTACTGCTGTGCTGAGATTATAAAAACAATAAAATAGAATACTTATGACTTGAAAACTGCAAGACCCTATTTTTCAAACCATCACTAATGTTTATTAACGTATAAATAGTAATGACATGCAGACTTATAACCCTATTAATAAAGAAGGGACAGGTCATTACCGCCCCATCCATGACCATTGCCATGGCCATGTCCACCACCACCAACATTCCAATCACCACCACCTCGTCCACCCCATGGACCACTCCTGGGGGATGCAGGACCTTGACTTTGAGATCCTGGGGCATTACGCATGCCAGCCATCTCAGCTTTACTCAGGGCTTTCTTGACATCAATTCTTCTATTATTAATGGAGTGGTTGCGTTGCACTATAATTCAGGAAAAATTATTTTATTGTAATTTAGAAGCATAAAGTAACACCATTAATTAGATAAAGGGTACTCACAAACAATTTTGTCCACTGGATCATAGTCATCAAATTCAACAAAGGCAAAGCCTCTTTTCTTCCCAGTTTCTTTCTCAGTCACAATACTTACTGAAGTAATTTGACCAAATTCTTTGAAATATTCCTTCAAGTCATTTTCAGAGATATCATCTTTCAATCCACCAACAAATAACTTTTTCACAGTTGCTCCAGACTCTGGCTTGCCAATATCCTGAATATAAACAAGAAATAGAATTAGTATGAGTTTTCGGCGGCACCACCAGATGAATCACTGACTGAATAAATATTTCAATTTTTTAAAGTCAAAGCTAATAATGCCTGCTGTCATTCGGTATAGTTGGCTCCAACGAGAAAGATGACCCACATGATAATTTGATGCCGTGACTACCAAGAATTCTAATTTCACTAGGCAAATAAGTTCATTAACCAGATCATATCTAAAATGGTCTTTTCAATGTGAACACAATCACTTCGTTTGGCTGTAACTTAATAGAAAAACCAGCGATAGCAGAATAATTTAGGGGATCATATTGAGCATTAATGAGTTTTTCGCATTGATTCTTGCCTGTCTTGGCACTGCTCTCTTGGGCTCAACTACTCTCCCATCAACTCGATGAGGCCTGGCAGCTTGAGCATCATCGACCATATGTGAACGGCAATAGGTTATGAACCCAAATCCTCTGGATCTGCAAACAAAACCAAACATATATAGTCGAAGCATTTACTAAGACTAGCCAATGTAATAAGTCTCATAATCACATGAGTAGAGCTTCAAATCTAAAAAAATATACCTTTCATTTCAGTTTAAAAAAAAGTAAATTACATATTAATCATATTCCTTCACATGACCCAAGAACATTAACATTAATTTACTCATCTCAAAGGTTGATCAGAATGGCGAGAACTGTTGTATATTTCAGTCTAATTTGATTAATCTGGAAACTACATAACGTCGTATATTTGATTTTCTTTTGTTTTCTTAAGTCTCTCTTGAGTATCTATGTATGCACTTTTTGTTTATATAAAAAATAAATATCTTAACGACAAAGTCCTCCATTATTGGAACCTAATAAATTTCATTACTTATTTAAAAAACATTGAAAGAAGTACGTGGAAATTCAACATGGAAATGTATCTTATAGACGTGGACCTGTGGGACTGGTGTTAAACCGAGTCGCGAAGAGTTACAAAAACTTGATTCTCATGAGAGGAGATTATGGGATAAAAGAGATGCAAGAACCAGGTCTAAAATATGTCTCATGTTGTCAGAGTCTGCTTAAGTGTTAGTGATGTCAGCAAAAACAGCTGAAGAAACTTGGAACATCCTGGAAAAGGCATATGCTGATGGCTGGTTATCTCGCAGGCTCTCCCTTCTGTGCAAAATATTTAGTTTGACCTTGAAAATATTCAGTAATATTGAAGATTATTTACATTAAATAATGTTGACTGCACAACAGCTGAATGCAACCAATGCTGGCCTTGATGAATTCCTAGGAGTTATTAGGCTGAGTGGACTGACAGACGAATATCAACCCTCGGTTATGGCTTTAGAACATTCAGGAGCGACTATTACTAGTAACTATGTAAGGTCAATTCTAATCAAAGAAGATTCTAACCATCAGCCTACTCGGGAGTACATCAGGCAATGACTCAGCGTTTGCTAGTTATGGAAACAGCGGAAAACAACAGCAAGGAAATGGACCTTTCAAATGTCATCACTGTAATAAAATTGGACATTTTAAATGGCAGTGCAAAATACTGAAGAAAGAAAGGCAACAACAGTATCAAGGTTTGAAGAAGGAAGGGAAGAAATTTGAAACATCAAAGAAGAATTTTAATAAGCCAACAAAACTGAAACTCTCTTTATACTTCTTCACTTACTTCAAATCAGGTCAGTAATGACTGGTATGTAGACTCAGGTGCCTCAGCACATATGACTATGCGCAAGGATTGGATGGACTCCTATAAGGACATTACTGCGGCAATAAAATGTCTTAGTGACTTCCACACTTTTATTTATGATTGTAGACCGGTTTTGGCAGTTACGCCATCATCACATACATAAAAGTGTGGAAGTCACTAAGACATTTTATTGCCGCAATGGTATCCTTCCACAAAATTGGAGCTTCGTCTTTCGACTTTAAGGACATTACTGTTGCCAACAATGATAAAATGTCTGCAGAAGCAAGTGGTGAAGTTGTGTTGCAACTAAAGAATGGTAACATGACAAGGGTAACTGATGTATTGCACATACCCATGGTATCAGCTGATTTGCTCTCTGTTCACAGAATGGTTGAAAACGATCTTGAACTAGTCGTCTCAAGAAAAGGCTGTCACATATTTCACAAGACTGATTGTTAAGTTCAAGGTGAAATCAAGGCCATGGCAAGCATCGTTGGTGGAATGTTCCAACGTGATCAGGCACATGATCAAGAATTTGCCACATCGGTGACAGTGAAGGACACTCAAATGCTGTGGCAAAAAAGACTGGCACTTCAACCATAAATCATTGGATCTATTAAAAAGAGGAATGGCAACAGGCATTTTTTATTGTGATGAAGGAATATTTCCTTGTGAGGCATGTATTAAAGGAAAGCATGCACGTATACAATTTAAGAAAAGAGGAGCATTTAGAGCTAGTAAAGTCCAAGAGCTTGTACACATATATGTGGACCCATGTCCCAACCATCCTGGGGAGGAGTTCGATACTTACGTTCACTGATGACTTGATAAGAAAAACTTGTGGGTATTTGCTGAAAATAAAATCCATGGTTGAGGTCAAAGAAAAGTTTGATAAGTTTAAAAATTTGGTCGAAAATCAGAAAGGTGAGAAAATAAAAGTATTACGCAGTGATAACGACTCTGAATATGAATGATTTGCTCACAAATTTTCTCAAGAAGCATGTGGAATTGAGCACCAAACTACAACTCCATATACCACACAACAGAATGGAGTCGCAGAACAACTCAACAGGACTATTGTTGAAAAAGGGATGACTTGATAATTCTGAGATAATAATTCAAGTAGAAGAAGGAAATAAAGCCAGGGATCAATGCTGGAGGGTGCTGAACTGGAAAGAAGTTACTGGGGAGAAGCAGCTATTACTGCAATTTATCTAAAAAATAGATCTCCTACCAAAGCACTAAAAGGTATAACTCCAGAAGAGGCCTGGTCAGACAAAGGTCGATTTATGGCATCAAAGTTTTTGGATCAAGAGCTTTTGCTCATGTACCAGATGAACTTTGCAAGAAGTGGGATCCAAAATGCAAAGAATATATCTTTGTTGGATACTGTGAATCAACGAAGGGATACAAATTTATTGACCCTAATAAAACAAGAAAAAGTCAAATCAAGGAATTTAGTATTTATCGGAACCAGAGATTAACTCAGCAAGATGAAATGAAAGAATGTGATAATTCTGAGATATTAATTCAAGTGGAAGAAGGATATAAAGATGAGCAGGAAAATATTACTGACCAAGATGGAATCGTTGAAGAAGATGACCCTATTTCTCATGAAAATGAAGAAAACAACTCTCCAAATGACTGGAATCCTGAAATGATGGATTCACAGGATTCATCTGCTGGTGAACCAGGGAAAGATAAATGGTATCCAAAGAGGGAAAGACAACCCAAAAAGTGGTCAGATGATATGTTACTCAGGGCTTCCACTCACTTTTTGACACAGAAAAGTGAGAAAGTGAGTGATTTTTGCCAAAAAAGTGAGGGGAAAATGTGGAAAGTGAGAAAAAAGTGAGAAAATTGGTGATTTTTACCCCATGTTTCACTTCTGGCAATTACTATACCCCTACATTATTCAATATTTTAAACAGAAACTCTTATTTAAAGCAGTAGCAGCAGGGATAAAAATTACAAAACAAAGAATTGGATAGTGAAAACATGTATTTCAGACTCAAGAAAGATTGAAGAATGAAAAAAAAATAGAACTCGGCTAGAGATGAACACTACAAAATCGATGAGAATGAGGCACACATTGTACCATACATTAGGAGATCAACTAAACAATAATAATTTAAATAAAGAATAATACTTTTAGTCTAGGCAGGGTCCACCTGCTCCTTGAGATCATCAAGATCTTCATCCCGCCCCTTTTTGTGATTCTTAAAAAGCTGCTCTAGTAGAGACGGTCCTCTTCTCTACTTTCTTTTGTAAAGGCTCCTTTTTCTTAAGCAAGTCATCCGCCCGTGACCGCAGTGTTTGGGCACCCTCCAACATACCTTGGGGGTCATTCCATGTCAGTTCATCCAGGCATGACACCCACCGACTCAGATTTGGATGAAACTTGGCAATTTTCATCCTTCCATGTAGGAATGAAACAGTGTAAAATATTTCTTGGCTATCCCTCATAGTTTTTTTTTCACGACCATTTGAAGTTTGGGTGAAACTGCAGTTTTTCAATGAATGCGGTCTCCAAAGGCACTTGTACCTCCAGAGGGAAATAATTTGTCTCAGCCATACTTTTCATCCAATTCTTATGAAAATTTGCAGGTTTACTATAGAAGTCATGAGGATTCCAAATACTAATTGAAAAATATCCTAAGGGATATTGAAAATTCTCTAAATTCATATGTTTCATAAGATTTTAGAAAATGTTGCGTCAAAAACATGGTTCTATAACACATCAAATTTTGACCTAAGGCAATATGTGAATCAAGCTAAATTATTTTTTCTAATATTCCTTAAGATATGACCCACCACCTGTAAAAATAAAATTCATGGCTTTTTGCTTGCTTTGTTGTTAAAAAAATTTTGATGTACCAAAAGAATTTCCTTTTCACGACTCTGGTAGTCAGTGTTGGGTCTTCCTTCAAGTGTGATGAAATGCTTGTGTTAACTGTTTTCCATGTCTAAACAAATATTCATGACATGAATCTAGTACATAATAAGTGCAAAAATAAAAAAAATTTTTATGTGCAGGTTGTTTTTCTCCTGATAAGAAAAATATATTTTTTTAAATAGAATATTTTAAGGAATTCGTAGCACTTACCCATCATTGCTAGGGATAACTTCATTGTTGCTTTACAGAACACAAAATACAGGATGCATGTCAATCCAAGTTAACTTTCTCCATTTTGTATTGACAAAAACTTCACTAATGTGTTATACTTGATTAATATGGAAAATATTTTGACACAATTTGTTCTCTCTGTCTCAGTTTACAATCATTTGTCATTGTCATATTTTGATTTTTCATTTAGGCTTATGCCTTTGTAATGGCCCAGTATCAAGAGCTTGGTAACTGTTGTCTAGGAGAACATAGTGGTACAGAGTGCCATAAAACTAGCTACACTCAGTTAGTGAATCTCCTAAAATTTGAAGAGTTGAGTGCATCAGAAAGACAAATTATTGAACTCAGGAGTGGTATAAGTTCTGGACTTCTTTTGAATATTTGTGAGCACCATGAAACATACTTCTTAAAAAAATATAAAATGTATCAAATTACTTGTTATGATCCATTTACATGTCATAGGAAAAAAATTAGTAAATCACTACGAACAGTAACACCAGAATTTTCATTCAAGATAAAAAGCATACCAGTAATTGTTAAAGCAATCCCAGGACAAAAAATATGCAGTTCGTGTAGAGAAAAAGTGGACAAAGACACACACCATATTGAAGAAAACTGTGGCATTGAAAGAAAAAGCATTGGAGGAAATAAATTCATCATTCACAGAAATGGGGATGTCTCCTTTAAAACTCAATGCAGTTGCATCCCATAGCAAATCAATGTATGCTAAAAGGAAACTGAAAGTTGCAACTTCTACTTTGAACATAAAGTTTTGCAAAGTGTTGGAGAAAGATTTCCTTCCAGAACATGATACAGAAGTTCCTGATAAAGCGAGTGATATGGATGTGCTAGTTGGATTACTAAAAGAAAAACTGGCGACAGCAGGCAGTCAGCGAGAAATAATTCAGCTACTAACACTAGCTCTGACTTCATGGAGTAGGAAAAAAGTAGCCAGAGAATTTAATGTTAGTGAAATTGCAATTCGGCAAGCTAGGGAACTTCTGAGAGGGAAAGGCATTATAGCCATACCAGATCCAAGGAGGGGCAAAAACATAGAACAAACTACAGTTGACTTAGTTCAGTCATTTTACCAAAATGACGAGTATTCCCGCCTTATGCCGGGAATGAAAGATAAGGTGAGTGTGTCCAAAAATGTCCACATGCAAAAGAGGTTACTACTAAGTAACTTGAATGAGCTGTATGCAGCTTTTGAATTTGAATACTCACATGTAAAAATAGGGTTTTCTGTCTGTTGCGACCTAAATGGTGTGTGTTGGCAGGCTCCTCTGGAACCCATTCTATATGTGTCTGTGCTATCCATCAGAATGTATCACTTCTTCTCCATGCATGCCTCATAGAGGAGACCTATAGCAACCTATTTGATTACTTGGTATGTTCCAAAGATAGCATTCCAAAGATAGGGATTGCATGTTACGACACTGTTCAGAGTGTATGTCAGACAAACGATTGAAGGAACATCTGCAAAGTAAATTTGAGGAATGGGACCCTGAAGATGAAGTGACATACAGTGCATGGGTGACTACAGATCGGACCCAACAAATTGGTTAACAGTGACTCTGGATGAATACATCAATAGTCTGGTGAACAAACTGGAAATACTTCTCCTACATCGCTTTATAACCAAATCCCAGGCGAGATACCTGAAAGAACTAAAAAATAACCTACAGCCAGATGAAGCTATTGTTTTGCTGGATTTCAGTGAAAACTACCATTATGTGATACAAGATGAGGTTCAGGGTCATCATCAGTGGAATCAGGATAGTTGTTCCCTTCATCCAGTGGTAATTTATACTCGTGGACAGCCACTGAAAGACCTCAATGTGTCAAGTTTGTGTGTTATTTCTGACGATCTTGAACATGATGTAGCTTTCATATTCGAAACACAAAAAATAGTCACTCAGTTTTTAAAGGATAAGTTCCCCGAAGTAAAAAAAATTCAATATTTCAGTGATGGTTGTGCTAGCCAGGACAAGAACTGTAAAAACTTGATAAACCTGTGCCATCATCACCTGGACTTTGACTTACATGCTTCTTGGTCATTTTTTGCAACCAGTCATGGGAAATCCCCATGTGATGGAACAGGAGGAACAGTAAAGCGAATTCTTAGCAGAGAAAGTCTTCAACGAGATCTGGGTAACACAGTGACTTCCATTGAAAATGTGTATGAGTTCTGTAAGTACAAAGTGGATAAAATTTCATTCTTCGTTTTAAAAAAAGAGCAATTATCAATGATTGGGCAACAATTAGAAACTCGCTGGTGCCGTGCAAAAACAATCCCTGGTACACGTAGCTACCATTCTTTTATTCCAATTTCAAAAAACATTATTGCGCCAAAAAAAATTAGCTTTGATACCACTTACAGTTCTGTCCACAATTTCTTGGTAAAGCCAAGTTAGGAACAAATTATGACAAAAATTTGTACTAATTCTTTTGTGGCCTGCTTGTACGACAATCACTGGTTTTTTGGGCTAGTTATGTCAAAGGATGTTGATCAATGTGATATAAAAGTGAAATTCGTAAGTTGCGACTGTCGTCCAACATTAATCAAGTAAAACACATTAGTGAAGTTTTTGTCAATACAAAATGGAGAAAGTTAACTTGGATTGACATGCATCCTGTATTTTGATGTGTTCTGTAAAGCAACAATGAAGTTATCCCTAGCAATGATGGGTAAGTGCTACGAATTCCTTAAAATATTCTATTTAAAAAAATATATTTTTCTTATCAGGAGAAAAACAACCTGCACATAAAAAATGTTTTTATTTTTGCACTTATTATGTACTAGATTCATGTCATGAATATTTGTTTAGATATGGAAAACAGTTAACACAAGCATTTCATCACACTTGAAGGAAGACCCAACACTGACTACCAGAGTCGTGAAAAGGAAATTCTTTTGGTACATCAAAATTTTTTTAACAACAAAGCAAGCAAAAAGCCATGAATTTTATTTTTACAGGTGGTGGGTCATATCTTAAGGAATATTAGAAAAAATAATTTAGCTTGATTCACATATTGCCTTAGGTCAAAATTTGATGTGTTATAGAACCATGTTTTTGACGCAACATTTTCTAAAATCTTATGAAACATATGAATTTAGAGAATTTTCAATATCCCTTAGGATATTTTTCAATTAGTATTTGGAATCCTCATGACTTCTATAGTAAACCTGCAAATTTTCATAAGAATTGGATGAAAAGTATGGCTGAGACAAATTATTTCCCTCTGGAGGTACAAGTGCCTTTGGAGACCGCATTCATTGAAAAACTGCAGTTTCACCCAAACTTCAAATGGTCGTGAAAAAAAAACTATGAGAGATAGCCAAGAAATATTTTACACTGTTTCAATCCTACATGGAAGGATGAAAATTGCCAAGTTTCATCCAAATCTGAGTCGGTGGGTGTCATGCCTGGATGAACTGACATGGAATGACCCTTGGGCGATCTTGACTTTTGTCATATCTTTGCTGGCAATAGCCTCCTCCAGTTTCTTTTTTACCTTGTTGACTAGTTGATCAGAGGCCTTGCGCTCCTCAATCTCCTTCTTACTTGTCGCATGCAGGCCACCCTGTAGCTTGCCCAACACCTGTCGTTCCTTTAACTGGGCAGCCTCTTGCCTCTCCAGGCGAGCTCTAATCTCTTCAGCTCGTCTTCCTTTAGTTTCTGTTGAACCTCCAGGTACTCTTCATACTTTCCGTGTGCTGCTGCTGTGAGCTTGAGCAGTAGCTACTCAACCACAACGCTGCAACAGGTCTAACGCACGTGCCGGAGCACCAGCCCAGAGACTGCAGAGGCTGTCAGCAAGCCACATGCTGCATCAGTCGAGGCACGGGGCCTGCCCCGACGTCAGCACATTAGCCAACGATGCCAAATGCAATTGCCGAGTCTCGCTTTTTTGTGTAGACATGTAGCGAGGAGGTAACGTTAAACAATTGAGACAGTCTAATAGCAGACGATCTAGTTGTGCAGCGCCAGAGTGGTGGCAGTGGTCGTGGGCAGAAACTCTGTTCCATATATGATAAAAACCTCCCCTACTTCCCCCATCCCAGTTCCCCTCCACCTACATTCCCCATCCCCTCGGTTCAAACTGTGGCACGGGTTGCGTTTGCGCAGGGGTTGCAAAGGGAAAAAGCAAAAGTAAACAAATGCCGGCAGTGGCCAGCCGGCACGCAACAACACAAACATGCTTCAATATGCCTGCCTACTAGTGGTCCATAGCATCTCCTTGCTTGCCTGCCTGACCGCCACTAGCCCGCGACACCAGCACCCTTCCAATGCTGCGGCCGCAGAGTGGCCACTACGCTAACGCAATTGCAGTGAACTATGTCCACCACTCGTGGCGCAAGCGCAAAGGCAAGTGATTTCCGCAGAAAGGATGGATTTTCTTGTGGGATAGGCTCACATTTGCCAGAAAAGTGAGCATTTTACAAAATAGTGAGCATTATTTCAAAATAGTGAGAAAAGTCACTTGGTTTTTGAATAAGTGAGTAAAAGTGAGAAAAGTGAGTCAGTGGAAGCCCTGATGTTACTGTATCAAGCTATGGTGGAAGACCCAGAAGACCCTATCACAGTTTCTGAAGCATTATCCAGAGAAGATAAGGATATGTGGATGAAAGCAATGCAAAAGGAGTATGAATCACTTATTCAGCATATCGGTTTTTGAATAAGTGAGTAAAAGTGAGAAAAGTGAGTCAGTGGAAGCCCTGATGTTACTGTATCAAGCTATGGTGGAAGACCCAGAAGACCCTATCACAGTTTCTGAAGCATTATCCAGAGAAGATAAGGATATGTGGATGAAAGCAATGCAAAAGGAGTATGAATCACTTATTCAGCATATCGGTTTTTGAATAAGTGAGTAAAAGTGAGAAAAGTGAGTCAGTGGAAGCCCTGATGTTACTGTATCAAGCTATGGTGGAAGACCCAGAAGACCCTATCACAGTTTCTGAAGCATTATCCAGAGAAGATAAGGATATGTGGATGAAAGCAATGCAAAAGGAGTATGAATCACTTATTCAGCATATCGGTTTTTGAATAAGTGAGTAAAAGTGAGAAAAGTGAGTCAGTGGAAGCCCTGATGTTACTGTATCAAGCTATGGTGGAAGACCCAGAAGACCCTATCACAGTTTCTGAAGCATTATCCAGAGAAGATAAGGATATGTGGATGAAAGCAATGCAAAAGAAGTATGAATCACTTATTCAGCATATAGTATGGACTCTAGTTGATCTACCAAAAGACAGAAAAATTGTTAAAAGCAAATGGGCTTTATAAATAAAGAGGAGTGCCAAAAATGTCAAGACCTATAAAGTTTGTTTGGTGGCGAAAAGGTTCACCCAAGAATTTGGTATTGACTACGGGGAAATATTTGCCCCAGTTGCAAGACTTTCAACGCTTAAGACTATTTCTAGCTCTAGCTGTACCACTCAGTCAATGTGGATCATCTTGACGTTGAAATAGCCTTCCTCTAGAGTGATATTGAAGAGGAAATATATATAGAACCTGAAGGATTCATTCAGAAGTCACATGAGAAGAAAGTGTGTCTTCTCAAGAGAGCCATTTATGGCTTGAAGTAGGCACCAATGCAGTGGAACAAGAAAGTTCACTCTCTTATGATGAGCATGGGAATGAAGAGAGCAGATAACGAGCCTTGTGTCTACTCTTGCGTCTCTAACGCACTTATGGAACTGCGATTTTTACTGTAGCTGTCTTTGTTGATGATATTTTTGTACTTGGCAACAATCAAGCAAAATGAGCAAATTAGTGAAAATTTTGAAGAATGAATTTATAGTGAAGGACCTAGGTGAAGCCACAGAATTACTTGGTATGACAGTTACACAAGATAAAAGAAGAAGACCATAAGTGTAGATCAAAGGAAATGTTTAGATAATGTCCTTAGGAAATTTGGGATGTTGACTCCAAGCCAGTCAAGACACCACTGGATCCCAACCAAAAATTATTGGGACCAAAGAAGGATGAAGAACCGGAGGATGACCCAAATATCCATACCAGCAACTTGTGGGATCACTAATGTACCTGGCAGTAGCAACCCATCCTGATATTGCCCATGCTGTGAGCATTCTCAGTCAGTTCAATACTAACTATGGAGTTACTCATTGGTGTGCTGCTCTACGTGTACTGCGTTATCTACAGGGTGCCAAAGGATATTCCTTGAAGTATCAGAAGTCGACCAGTGGGTCGGACATTATAGGATACTCTGATGCAGACTGGGCTGGGAGCACTGAAGACAGGAGGTCATATACAGGCTATGTGTTCAGGATGAGCAGTTGTGCCATTGCATGGGAATCTAGTAAAAGAACTGTCGCACTTTCAACAACTGAAGCAGAATATATGGCCTTAGGGAAAGCAACAACAGAGGCAATTCATCTCAAAGGGCTGATGAGAGAAGTTTGGCGTGGACAAACCCATCACATTATTCTGTGACAATCAAGGGGCTCTCAAGTTGTCGAAGGACAGTATGTTCCATGCCAGGACTAAGCATATTGATATTCACCATCATTTTATAAGGGATGCTATTAATAACATTGTTTGTTTCCTGCATCCCTACCCTAGTCTGGTGGCTGGTACTATGACAAAAGCTCTTCATGGCAAACTACACGACCGGTTTTTACGAGGGTTGGGACTCATGAACTAAGCATTGTAATTTTTGAGTTTTCAGATTAAGGGGAAGTGTTGCATATTTCAGTCTAATTTGATTCATCTGGAAACTACGGCTCGTCGTATATTTGATGTTCTTTTGTTTTCTTAAGTCTCTCTTGAGTATCTATGTAAGCACTTCTTGTTTAGTTAAAAAATAAATGTCTTAACGACGAGGTTCTCAATTATTGGAACATAAGAAATTAAATTTCTTAGTTAAAAAACATCAAGAATGAAGCTCTTCACAACTCTCCCCAACGTGTGTTCCCTAATATTCCACTAGTGTTAAGGCCGCTTTACACGATACAATTTTTCGTACAATTTCTTGTACAAACTCTTGCATGAGGAAATTGTACCGTGTAAAGCGGCAAATTGTACGAAAACTTGTGCGATTGTCTGAATGACTGAACAGGAAATACAACGTGTTCTAATTCCATTCAGACAAACATACAATTTCGTTCAGTCTATACAAGAATTTGTACAAGAAATTGTGCAAAAAATTGTATCGTGTAAAGCGGCCTTTAAGTAGCAGTAATGCTACGAACAATTACGGGTGAATAGGGGCAATAATGGAGTAAGAATGAGAGGATTGACTACAGGTCACAAAAGAACGAGAAATTTGGTGCAAAATGAAGAGGTTATAGATTTCCCATAACAAGTCAAGATTATGGATCGTCTGAGACGAAAAATTAAGACATGCAAATGGTACAATTTCTTTTTTTTCGCTGAGAATGCCTTAGACTTTACAAGCCAAGCTGTCATGTGCTATGATGTTAATTCTCCATATATTGCTCACCACACAACTCCACATACAATAGTAGCTCTATACACAGAAAAATTAAACAGACGAGAAAATCCAGTAACATCCTGCCCGACATTCTAGAGAGAATATTAACGACAATTTAGAAAATTGTGTTCCTTGCAAAAAGAGAGGTGGTTGCGTAAAACACTAAAATTAAGAACGGATAAAGTAATATGCAACAACAAATAAAGCTAAAAACGTGAGAAACGAATACTTCTGGGTGGACGTGGACAAAGCGTCATTGGGCAAACGCACGAGTTTGTGGCTATGATCAAAGGAGGAAATAAACCGCGAATGGTTGGTATTGGGCAAAGATTTCAAAATAGTAGTTGCTCTCAAATGAGTGGCTCCCAAAAATTGAAATGAACCGATTGCATTGCATTACTCATACGTAGCTGAGGTTAACTTACCGCAATAAACAATTACGCTTGCTGGTCAAATTCGAAATACGACCTGCCCGACTCACTAAATCAAATACGGAGCATGGCTCAACTCGCCATGTTTTATGGAGTGATATTGGTGGAACTGATCAAACTACAGAAAGTGCAACTTGACGTAGTCAAGTCAGTAACGCCATAATTAGGTACACATCTAAATATAAATGTTAAATTTTATCTATGTGCTAGACATGTAATTAGTGCCACTTCACAAGTAAGTGGACTACGACGCGAATCGGCAATAAGAGCAAATAATTTTTTTTACCTTTTCGTTTTCGGATCCTTCATCACAACGACATCAACTATTTCACCCCATCGAGAAAAATGATTTTTAAGAGATTCATCAGTCGTTCTATAGTCCAGCCCTCCGATGAAGAGCTTCCGGAATTGTTCCGGTTCGGATTTCCCATTACGAGTCTGGTACATGAAAGGAAAAATAAAGATTAGTTGAAATATGTTGTTACTGTATATTATGCCAAAATATTGAACAAAAAACTTACATCTTGTTCCGTTTTCACCATCTCTAGTAACAATGGTGCTCAAATAATCTGATACACTGTTTACGCAGCTTTAAAAAGATCACTAGAAGACGTCGATAAGTTCCCACAGCAGCCAACAAAATGGCAGATGAAAAGGGCTAATCAAACGTGCAATGGCACCGACGAATTCGGGATGTAAACAAAAACTTAATAATAGCCTCATTGAATGCCAACGAGCACATTAATTTTAAACGAAAGACTGAAAATCACTAGGTGCCCTTGGCAATCGATCATTCAAAGAAAGAAATGTTGAAATTAAAGACGTACAATATTAAATGTTGGTACTACGTTAGTCATGTAATCGAAAAATTTAAATTAATTTTAACAAGTAATGGACCTTTCTTTCTTTTTTCACTCTAAAATGTACGATTAAAACTATTTAGAATTTTTCAATAGTAATTTTTACTCCTAAATTCAGGATATTTCATGATAAATGTAATTATGCATTTTGGCGCCTACGACTGGTCTACTTCGGAACCGATAGCGTGTGAGCCGCTCGTGAGAGAGCAAGACAACCGCCAGTTGGATCTGTAGTGTCTGGAAATATTTCGAGCCATTGAAGGTAGCATTGGAAAGTCAAGCTTCTTGAGACAGGTAATCGCATAAATTATTCAGCTTAGTTAGAATATCGATTGTCAATTAGTAATTAAATGCATGTCGTATCCCCATGGTCACCAAAGGAATAACGCGGTTTTGAAAAACTTCGATTTGTTTCGGCATATAACATTTAAAAATTAAGTAAACGCGAGACCCCCGTACTTACCAGGGTAATTACTCAAATTGTTTTATCATCGTGTATTTCTAGTGCATTGCCATTTTCGGGACATTTTTGTCTTAAGTATCCCATTTTTTCTTGATATCTCAAGAGTTAAATGCACTTATGTGTTGATGGGTGGCGGCACAGATCTCGAATAAATTATCTTTGTGGATCTTATGAAGTCTCAAAAATTTATGGTAAATACAATTTCGGTTGTGTATTCAGGAGGTTACACCTTACTTTAACAAAGCTAAAAAAATCATCAATATTTACCGTCTTTAACCTTCATTACCTTAAATATTCCTGTTCTTCAATGTTATCATTGAGTCCATGACATTTCTCTTTAATCAGGCTACAGATAACAGTTGTCTAAAGCGAAATATCTCAGATTTCACCGGCATGTGAGGCCGTATCGGGCATGGTGGGAGGAAGAATAGCGCTATGTTACTGTTGATTCCGAGGCCTTCATCGTGAAATTGTAGTTCTCAATCTCATGTATCGGTTCTCTCTTTCTGTTTGCATTTATTTGTAGCGGTTTTTTCTGTTAATGTCTCTATTTACTTTCAGTATATCCTGTCGTTTTGAATTCATCACTACAGACGTGAAGAAAAGAAAAAAATATGAGCAAAGGTATGGTCAGTTTACTATTCATTCAGTATGTAGTTGCATGGTTGTACGCAAGTAGAACTTTGTTTTTTTTTTAGTTTCATACGTTGGTAGTGCATGTTTGGTGATCTTCACCCACTTCCACAATCCCACTAGGTTATTATTTAGATGTAGATATAATTTGATATTTATGGTTGATTTATGTGGGGGTTAGACATTTATTTCATGGGTGCGAAAGAGCGTTCTGTTATTGGTTTTGAGTAGGTTTGCTTAAAATTTTAGCTGTGATTAAATCTCGACCTTGCTGTGAAGAAGGGTTAATAAATAAAGGAGTGAGATAAAGTTGTGTTCTATATTCTGGAGTTTTATGTTGTGCTCTATATCCCCACTGCACAGTCTCACATTATTTAATATTTTGACTTCCAAATCCAAGATGTAATGAATTTCAAAGTGACCAATCAAAGCTGTAATGCCGAAAACGTTATTAAGGATAAGAGTTTAGATATGGCGATACCTACTTCCGAAAAAATTAACTTTTTTATCATAAGGTGTTTTTCCTTAATCTTGGTAACAAAGTTACAAAGGTAACAAAGAATATCCCACCTGTTCAATGCATCTGAGGACGCAAATCTATGCCACAGATGGAATTGTTACAACATCAGGCTGGCTGAATACTACATACAATATTTTGGAGTAACCAAGCAAGCTCTATAATTTAAAAATGTAGAAATGTACAGCAACAGTACAGTAAAACTTACAAAATTAATCACCTGGGAGAATATTTTCGCATGCATAAGGAAAAGTAATTACAGCAGCAGATAAAATGAAGAATATCAATTGAACTACTATAAACAACTTGCCTGTTCAGCATGTCTAGTTCACTCTGAACTATATCATAGATCTATAGAAATTCATTGATCCCCGTGGCAGCACTATATTTACATCGCCTACATTTTCAGGCAGAGGCAGAGATTTCCCGGTGGGAGTCTTTGAATAAAGATACCACGGTAATTGGGGAAAACAGATTGCACAGGGTGATCCCTAAGCTTAAGCATCATTATGCAACTTGTGTTAAAACAGTTGAGGATTCGGGTAGAAAAACATTGTTGGCCTTAGAAGTGTGAAAAACCAAGAATGGACCATAAGGAATATTTACTAATGGCTTAACATGAGTCTCATCTACCCTAACAACAATGTTATCCTCTCTCTCCATGACTCCTTGCCATGTAGAATGTAGCAGTCATGAAAATTTGTCATGAACAAAATGCTTCGACAAATATATGTGCATACATCCCAGTTGTCTCACTACTTCACAGCCATTAGTTTCACATGATAGACCGCCACTACTTCATCTTTTTTCAACTTTTTTAGCATGAAATTCTGGGGGATATTTTTTGTATTCTCTCTCACAGTTCTGATTGCATCAATCTCAAAAGTTGCTAAAACATCGAATAGCTTGGGCCTACAGAAGTAATTGTTGATACCAATAGCACATCCATGCATCAGCATATCTTGATTGAGAGTGGGGACCAAGCTCGAAGGACTTCTGAAAACTGACATGTCAATGCCTTCAAGTCTTAAGGCCGCTTTACACGATACAATTTCTTCTACAAACGCTTATGTCAACTGAACGAAATTGTATGCTTGTCTGGATGGAATTAGAACAGGTTCTATTTCCCGTTCAGTCATTCAGAAAATCGCACAAGCGTTCGTACAATTTGCCGCTTTACACGGTACAATTTTCTCATACAAGAGTTTGTACAAAAAATTGTATCGTGTAAAGCGGCCTTTACAACTAATGAGTGTTCCTTCCCATGTAAATTTATCATTTTTCTCACATATTTAGTTTTGGAATAGCATAATTTAGATGATCGCATCAATTCTGAATATTTTGGTGTATAAACCTTCCAACCCTGTTGGTGGTTCCAAAGTAAATGGTTTTTGTCAACATATAGCAGCCTAACAGGAGTTTAGCTCTTACAAATGCTTCTTAGGAAATCATTTATAATGGGATATCTTGTAACGGTTTGCATAAACTTGACCTTCTGTGTGATGAACCATATTGTTTACTAATGGAAAATAAAGGAATGAAACTTTGTTAGGTTCATTTTATACTTAAATAGGCACGACCCGGGTTTCATAACGTAGTTACATCTTCAGGTCCTACCTAATGGAAAATAAGAGAATGAAACTTTGTTAGGTTCACTTTATATTTAAATAGGCATGACCCGGGTTTCATAACGTAGTTACATCTTCAGGTAGGACTTTTCCATTATGGAAAGTTATTGCTTAAGCCCGAATCACACGATCATTTTTCTCGTCCCTTTAAAGGGATCATTTAAGCTATAGCTTTCAGGGACCGCAAAAATGATAGCTCAAGCTATCATTTCGGCGCTCACACGATCATTTTTACCGTCCCTTGTTGTATCATTTCTGTTCGCGAGATACGGTAAACAACTTCGTAACTATGGATGATTTACATCGTCTTCGACTGCTTTTGGCTGCAGCCAAACGTTTCTTTCAGAACGTGCGCTCTGATTGGCTAAATGACAGGCCTCAGGGACGGAAAAAAGGACGTGCTCAAATGACGAAAAAAGGGATAGCGATCCCTATCATTGCCGCTATCCGTGAAGTGATCAAGTCAGACGATCATTTTTAAGCTATCATTTGAGCTATCCCTGAAAAGGGACGTAAAAAATGATCGTGTGATTCAGGCTTTAGTTAAGCTTGAACGTATCTATATTGTTTGCTAAGTGCAAAGAATTAAATATATAAATAAATATATTGCTTCTCGGTCATTTCTTCATCAAATATTGGAGAAAGTGGTCATGTATAATTGGAAAAATAGGGTCCCTATTTTTGCTTTGTATTATTACCAGTAAAGGAGGATAAGAGGATGCCATAAAATAACTTAGGTTCCTCTTTGCCTGTTTCAACCTACTCATTTTTTCGGTTTTTTTCTTTTCATTCGTCGCCTCCTACTTTTTTCTTTTTATTTGTTGATTGACATACAAATTGGTCTGGGTGACAATCATTTCACAAACATTTTCACCAAAAAATGTGAAAATGTATCAACAAGCTTCTTGCACAAAGCTCGTTACTCAGGCCCGGTGTTTGTTTGCTTGAAACTGCAGTCTAGGTCCACCGTTATCAATCCACTCTGAAGCCACCGTGTCCGACCGCATAGATTCCTTGATGCTGCTGTCCTCTAATGAGCTGCTGCTAAAAGAGTCGAGAGGCTCTTCTTCCATTCATTCTCATAGCAGAATCAACGGTCCTCGGTCCAGTGCCTCCTTCAACGGACATTAAAAGTCCTCACTCTCCTAAGCTGTCTTCACCACTAAGATCTAACATTTGTGCTCTACCGATTTCAATTAATATTTTGAAGCCTCATTGATGAACTTTTTTACTAAAGACTTGAAAATATTACACGTCTGATAAACAAATGTCATATGACTGCTCACTACTGTGGATGGAAACGAACTGCCTTTGAGTAGGAAAAAGTTAAAACATATTTCTGCAAGTGAAAAACCCTAACCGAAGTATTAGGGTCGGTTGACCCCCAAATTGTAGAAGAATAATTGCAGGCGTGTGCAATCAATTCTTTGTATAAGTATCGGTAACGGAATAATTCATTCTCCTAGCTGGTCGATGTTTGCTAAACATCAACAATACATTTGTGTCCCAAAACTTTGGTGATGACGTAAATGTAGGGAAAGGCCCTTCCCTTGTAAGGACAATGCCAATCAAAGGGACCACAGGTGCAGACTCAGATTTTACCCTCAAAGAAAAAACTATGGAAGTTGAAGGGATTCAAAGGCACGGAATTCAGCCATTGGCCCAGTACACACTTAGTGAAAAGTTATCCTTCCACGCAAAAAAAAAGGCGTTGTGGACTGAGGGATTGGGAGTCCAAAGGATAACGAAGGGAGATGGCAGGTGTAGGGTGGCCATAGCTTATTCCCTCAAATGATAGAGCTAAGAATATTGAAACTTATATTCTGAGGTAAATATTGTGTGCACTTGATAAAATTGGATTATTCAGTGATTGAGCCCAAAGTATTCCAAATCATGAATTACATTACACGAAACTTTTTTATGCCTAAATTATCCTGAAAATGTATAGACATACTGTGATAGTAAAACTGCAAAGACGTTGTGTGAAATTCACAATAAAATTACTCGGTTGATTACAGAGCAAAATTTTGTCGTGATTTTATCCCAGTTCTCGAAATAATGACTGGCAATTTGAGGCTTCTAGTGTTCATTCGAGGTAGGTGCAACTCTAATAACCGAGCTGTAAACTAGGGTGTTAAAAACGAATGTAAAGAAATAAAATATGGCAAATATTGGTGTAAAAATAGTTTATTACGTTATGAACAATTTAACGTCTAGTGTGGAAAATGTAAAAATGCCTTTTTTTTTGCGATTTCATTGAAACCATAATGCAGAGATGCATGCATATTATAATCGAGTAGTATTTCAAAGAACAGAAACATAAAGTGGGTCAAACCTATGCAAGAGAATGAGTAAATAATCCAAGGCGTAAATAGTGAAAATAAAAGTTATTTGTGGATAAAAATGGGAAAACAAGCATAAAATAGACCAAGTTCCACAGTTATTTCTGGTTGTTAAGCAAAGGAAAAAAAATAAAAAAGTTCGGCTTGTCAGTTGAATCATAAACAACACATTTAAAACATAAAGAATAGTGGCAGACGACTATAGTCGTAGTACCCATCACAAAATACAGACATTCGTGGCATGCGGCTTTAGCTGAGCTTCCCACCTGGGGAGCGACTTTCATCTGTGGCTATAGCTGCTTAAACCACTTATGGGGCTAAATTGGATTTTTTTTATTTGAATCGGATTTTGGAAATTGGCAAAGTATTGGAAGATACTCAATGGACATAATAACGTATGGATGCTCTGCTCATAATCTCAATTTGCTTAGTCAAGATCTTTGTATGAATAATATATCAGAACATGTAACATTTGTCTTTTAAGTTAGAGATGGTTCGAATAGCAAATTTCTTGAACTTGAATATTTAAATCGAATATTAAATCATAGCTCGAATACCTCAAATTTTGAATAACTCCGAATACTAGAATTGCATATCGTACATTAAATATTCTACCAATGTATTTGATGTCTGCATAAATAAAATGGTGTACTCTATAAAATTATAAAAATTAATTCCTAAATTTAAAAGTTTCAAATTTAATGAAATCAATAAAATCATATGCATCAATAGTATCATTTAAAACTTATTACCTACTTTAGATTTTTATTTAAGAATACAAACGAGCATCCTCTCACATTCAGGATCTAATCTGCTTCTTTTCTTGTCACAAATTAAACCTGAGGTGCTGAAGAGTCACTCATAAAAAACTGTTGAATGCTAAGTATTTAATACTTTGAAGATAATTCCTTCAAGTGAGCATACAGACTGTTTATTTTCCAGTAATTAAAAATGTTTTCACTAGGTGGAAGCAAATCTTCTGCTAGGTATCTTCGAATTTCTTCCTCTGGAGTTTCCTGACTCTTTCTGCTAGAACCTACTGCTGTTAGCATTAATTTGGTATAAAGTCCCCACATTGTGTGTTCATACTTTACATCAGCTTTTTTCAGTTGCACTTTCCTTGAGCCATCCCTTTGATTTGGGTAACATTGTTCAGGTAGACTTGTCATCTCCTAAGGTAATTGATTTTTTTATCATTTCAACATTATCTGAATCTTGAAAAACACTGATTTTGAATCATGGATCAAGAATTGTGGCAAGTATGTATAATTGTTCTTTTTCCGAAAATTCATACAGACTTTTGATGGAAAACAGCAAATCATTGGCAAACCCTTAAGATGACTGTGTGGAAACTTAGTAGTTTTAAGGAAATTAATGATGCCATTCACAAGAGGGATCACTTCGGAAATTGTCACTCTACTTCCACTAGTAACAAATGTTGCTCTTTCATAAACATCCAGAACATCGATCAATTGCTCGATAGGCCCCATTGTGGTGGAGTTATGTCTGCATTAAAACTTAAGTTAGAGGCAGCTAATGCTATGGCTTGCTTCTGCTCCAGAAGACGCCTCATCATTTGCAAAATGGAGTTCCACCTTGTGGGTTTATCCTGGAAGAGCTTATGCTCTTTAATGTTCAGCTGTACTTGGGCCAATTTCAGTTATTTCGTTGCTGAAGTGGAATGCTGGAAGTGACCCACAATGCTGCGACATTTTTCTGCAAGATCTTTCACCATCAGTTTGCTGAGGATGACGTCTTTAATCACTAGTTGAAGAGAGTGAGCTAGGCAGATGTGATAAATGGACTCCCTTCAAGAGCAGATGCAATGTTCCTCCTATTATCCCTGACAATGCATACAATTTTGTTAAGTCAAACCCCGATCTTCAACATTGTGATGAATTTGCGAATGTTCACTCCTGTTATTGAAAGCTCAAGAAATGGCTCACATTCTAAGCATGCATGACGTTAAGCATCATTAAAATCCAAAAAATAAGCTGTCCAACTCATGTAGTCATCGGTGGCTGTTGACATCCACATGTCTGTTGGAAGAGCAACATATTTAACTTCGGACTGCAAATTTTGTGTTTTTCTTTGTTTCCTCATACAGATCGGTGATAACTTTGTTTGCAAAATATTTTCTTGACGGAAGAGTGTATCTTGATTCTAAGTGATTGGTCAGTTTATGGAAATCTTTGTTTTCACTACTGATATAGGTTAATTGTCAAGGCAAGTCATTTCTTGAGTCAATTTTGTAAAAAACATGCACTCATTTTAACACCAGATTTAAAACTGAGTTTTAGCAATAAAACTCTTCAGAGTAGGTTGAGCACTGAGAATAATTAATTTTTTTGTAGGATGAGGCTTGAATTGCATGTGGGAACTTGAGGGGGATGGTGAACTTGATATCATAAATTATCTGAGGAAACACTGTCAGTATCATCAGAATCAGTTGAGCCATGTGAAAATCTGGGATTGGCAATTGGAATGGGAAGAGAACTTGCAGTTTCAGTATCATCTACATCGTCAATTTCCATGCCTTATTCTTCTTGCAACGTCTTTGGACGTGGAAGAGGAATTGTTTTCTCTTTTTCTAAAAATTAGTGTTTTTTCTTTAGATGAGCCCATAGAAGAGAAGTTGCATGGGATTTTCCTCCCCTCGATGTTTTAAAAGTACAATGGTTGAACACAGCAAATTTGTTGTTCATTTCTAATAACTGAAAATGGCAGCATTTACTTGATGAACTATTTAAGGGTGTTGACTACCAGTCACAGGCTGTGATTTAATGGACTGCTTCAGCTAGTTCGGTAGTTTGCCACCACAGGGCTGAAACCCAGGCGAAGGTGGGAGGGGAACGAATGGTGGAGAGGGGATGGAGGAGGGGTATTGTTGAGCAATCACGAAGGATGCTGTCAGAGAGAATGATGACATTGCAGTTTCTCAAATCGTGAACAAGTGTGGGGATAGATGATCGTAGAGCTTAGAGTCTCCTTGGAAGTCTGCTATGAACATATGATTATGGCCCTGTATTATTTTACTCTAGCATTTTTACTCTACATTTTTAAAATTGTAATTATGAATGTAAACCACTGTACAAAGTTAAGGGTGTTGACAACAACTTCAAGGTTAAATTAAAGTTTTAAACGAACTTAAACTAAATTAAATTTAAATAAAAATCTCTCCAGCGTTTGTAGATTTATAGAAGGCTTGTCGTAGGCAAGTACTTATTTTAATTCATAAATAATAATTGTGATAAATAGAACAAGCGCTTACGCAAAATATGAGTAAAAAGTTATCAGCAACCATAAATGTGACAGCAAATAATATGGGTATGCAGGAAGGTAACTATTTGTTTGATAGAATTCAAGTTATGTGCTATTATATGAATTCCACAGGGACATTCATCTTGGAGAAAGCAAGTAGAGGAACATATAAACGGTACTTTAGAATACTCCCTCAACTCATTTTCCAAAACCATTAAGTTAATCACAGAATGTTAAAGTCATTCTAAAGATAATTTACTCATCTCATATCTGCTTCGGGAATCGTATGAAAAATACCTTCTATCTTTAAGTTGCTGTTCTAATATTTTGTCTAATGGGGTGAATTCTATTAATATTCTTTTGGGGCTCAAAATGCCATGGAGCAACGTATTAATTCTACTTATGTGTGAAGAGAGCATACACAGATAAAAAGGGAAGAAAAATCTTTAAACCAATAGCAATAAGATCATTGTGCAATCACTTACCCACTCATTAAACTTGAGCAATTCGAGGAAAAGCAACAGTTGGTGACATAAGTTTAAGAATAGAAATTATATTTTCATGAACCTTACTTCCACGTTGTACATTTCTCTCTAGAAGCATGATGTTGCGTGAAACCAATGCTCGTTTTGCGAGAATTAACGTACTTATGATAATATTTATCGTACAGCTTCGATCAAAAAGCCATTTTCATCAGCTCATCATCATTGAGCATAATGTTACCTTCGTTTGGTTATTAGTTAGGAACTTCACAATATTATACGCGATGGTTCAAACAAGCTGTGGCCTGTGACTGTCCACTGTTAAGGGATCAGGGCAAAGGGTTGTGGTGGGGAGATGGGTCGGAAATCTGGGAGGAAGGTTTGATTCCCACAGTTGGGAACCTACTGGTGAGGGTGGAAAAGGTTTCCTCTACCTGTGACCACAGTAAAACAGCCGAGCCTTCTGGCAGAGGTTGTTTTTAAAAACAACCTCTCCCGGAAATTTTCCTTTGTGTAGCGGAATTTCCAGCAAATTATAAAGTCACATCCTATGGGGAAAACAGGGAAACACCCTGAAGTTAATTTGCTAATAAATGTGTAAATAAGTTTTTTGGGTTAACTTAGAACAATTTTTTTGTGCAAAAACATTAATGAGAGCACCAATATATTCTTGAAGTGCAGACATTTGAGCTAGCTAAGACATTGGTGTATGAAATCCACACATTCCGGGTAGGGTTGGTCAGTTCTTTTTCTTGGGATGCCTGCAATTTCAGTTCTTACACTCAGAAAATCCCACTGCGAGGATTTTTAGGTGGGTGTGTGTGGGGCTTCACTGGGTATCGAACCCGGGAACCCCGGACTGCAGCTCAGCACTCTACGCACTAGGCTACCATGACCCCCATGAGGAGCCTATACCCCCAGGTATAGCTATATTGCTACAGAGGTTCCATATTGCTACAGAGACAGACATTTATTTTTGAAAGAAAATGAAGCGAATATATTGTTTTGCGGTTTTAAGCGGGTTCTCGAGCGAAATGATGACTGAAAAAAGCATTTTTTGACAATTTCCTTTGGTTGACTCCCTTATGGTGGCGTTCTTCTTAAAAAAAACCAATGATTGCATAAACGTGGCTGAAATTCTTGGGCACCATACAGGCATTATATAATTTATGGACGACTTGCTCGTTACCATCTACATCATCTATGTAATACCCTGCGAGCCACCATGACAATATGTGGCAGGGGGTGAAGATCACCAAACATGCACTATTGATATGAAACTAGGAAATTATGGAGACATGCTAGATAATAGGGCCACATGCAGCTAGATGGTTAGTATTGAATAATAGGAAGGGGATTATTGGTTGTTATTACATGCATCATGCACTACAGACTACTTACTCTGACTATATTTCACTTACCTATCCCTTTGCTACGTTGTCTATTGTTCTCTCTTATGGTATGTGAGAAAAATGACATTTAAATCTATCTGTACGACGATCTATCTCTCTAATCTTGTTAATTTGATCAAACCTAGCATAATACACAGGGGTTCTTAATATATATCTAATGTCATCTCTGAACAAATCGGTTTCAAATTTACTTAAAAGGTTTAACCTAAATTTAACCTGCATTCTGATAGTAATTCCCATCCTAGTTCTTCTATTTAACTCGTTACACTTATACCAGGATGTCGATCGATACGGGAGATACGGGAAATATACGGGAAATTAACATTACCCTGGAAAATACGGGAAATATACGGGAAATTAACATTACCCTGGAAAACACGGGAAATATACGGAAAATTCGCATAGTGTCCGGGAAATTTCAAGAAATGCTCTGTAATGAACAGATCAAGAAGATCCCCATATTTTCGGTTGATGGGACCTTAGCAGTGCGGGAGTCGCAGTGTTTAGCCCATGAAGATTTCGTAACCCACTGAGCGCAAGGTTGTCATTTCAGCGCACGTGAGGCTGACTCTGCAAGTGTGGAAACAGCACACACACAACTTGTGTCGCCCTTGCCACAGTAGTAGGTTTCGCGTCGCACGATTTTGACGAAAAATGCAGCGTGATAATGTGACTTATCCGGTTCGAAAGTCTAATTTAATAAGATAGAAAGTTTAATCACTTTATTTTACCTGTTGTACTAGATAATGCATATGGCAAATTATTTTGTAACTATCAGTGTAATTTGGACCGGTCCAAAATACACGCTCTTCGGTGGTCCGAAATACACTATGAGGATCAAAATAAAATGAGACTGAATTTCACAGAAACATCCTTAGATTCATTAAAAAGAATTATTTGCACTTTTCTACACGAATTATGTTAAGAGTGGAGTAATTTCTGTATTTGAACTAGCAAAAGTAACTTTATATTTCGCTGTCGCCTTAGGAGTCAGAGCCATTCCAATGGGTGTATTTGTCTAGATTGTGTCTTCGTTGTTTATGCTTTGTGTGGGGGAAGGGAATTTCACGATTTCGCTCACTTAGCCTTTATGCCTCAATCACCTGGGCATGCTTGTTGAAATTTAGAGAGAAGACATTCCAAAAATACTCCCAAACGTCTACACCCTAAACATGTTGCTACTCTTAATGAATACAAAGTAAAGCTATCGGTCCGAGTTACACGCGGGTTCAAATTACACGGACTTCTCCTATACAGGAATTTAGCAAATAATCGTCCGGGAAATACAGGAAACATACGGGAATTTGAAATTGGGCCGCCGATCGACATCCTGTATACAGTTATCATAACAGCCTTTAACAAATCTAGCGGATCTCCTTTGCACATGCTCTAATTCTTTTATCATACTTTCCTTGTACACCTCCCAAATACTAGTGGCATAATCTAAATTCTATTCTAAGCGGTCTGACAAGTGTAAAGTAGCTTCTTTCTCGTACTCTCTCATCACATTTTCCTAGAACCCTTTTTACGAATCCTAATCTACGGATCCTAATCTATGGTTTGCTACACTAGTTATTTCCCTGATGTGTTTCCCCCATGACATGTCTTCAGTGATAGATAATAGATAGATTATATAATAGATTCTACATTAGATATTTTCCTTTCTTTGCTGCAATAATTATTCCGGGGAAAGCTATTCTTTTTCAAAAAGTTCATTATCGCGCATTCCTTCAAATTTAATTATAGCTGCAAACTATCTCACCAATCATCAATCGCATCTAAATCCTTAGCTAATGATTAACTGTCCTATTCATTTCTAATTTCCTTATTCACTACTGCATCATTGCGAAAAAGATGGAGCTTGCTATTTTTTACTACTGTATTCAACTCATTTGCGTAGAGAAGAAATAAAATTGGGCCTATAATGCTTCCCTGGGGGAACACCCGATGTAACTTTTACTTCGCCTGAGCTGACACCGTCTAATACCACCCTTTGAACGCGTTCATGTAAGAAGTCTCCTATCCAGCCTGCTCTACTACTGTGTATCCCATATGATGCTATCTTCACGAGTAACTTACAGTGGGGAACCTTGTCAAACGCTTTTCTAAATTCCAGAAACCCATCTACCTGTACGTTACCTTCTCTGGAAACTAAAATATCATGAACAGAAAGACCTAATTGCAAGACCGTCCCTTTCTGAACCCATGCTGGTTTGTTATTAATAAATCCTGGCTATCGAGGTGTCCCATTAATGTGGTAACTATTATATGTACTATAATTTAACATGATTGTGACGTTAATGATATTGGTCTATAATTAGATGGCTGTTCCCTATCGCCACTTTTAAGAAATGGGGTCACGTTTGCTTTCTTCCAGTCTTTGCGAACCGCGTGTTCTAAGAGGGATTTGTTAAATATTACTTTAAGATACAGAGCTATTTCGAGAGCTAATTCTTTATACACACAAGCTCGAATTTCATCAGTACCTGAGGACTTGTTCGGGCGAATGTTTTTTAGTAAGAATACGATTCCGCTACTAGATATATCGAGAAGGGGCAATAGTTGCTGAAATCGGTCTGGTATGGTTTCGTGCAAACTACACTTGGATTGATTAAAAACACTGAAAAAAATAATTCAACAAATTAGCCTTATCTAAACTGGAAGTTGCTATTGCACCCCTATGGTTTTTCAAGGAATTTACCGTTGACTTCTAGTTCCCTGTACTTCCCTAACATATGACCAAAAGGCTTTCGGATTTCCCTCTAGTTGTTCTCCGAGTAGTTTTCTCTTAAATTCATTAAATGCTTTTCTAAGGGCCGTTTTTGCGGCTGCTTTACAAATTTTATAGTGTTCGATAATATTTTTTAGATCGCTATTAGCTACATTTTTCTCAGTTTCGCATGGCTAACTCGTTGTCATTTTAAACATTCTCTAACCTCCGCATTGTACCACCTTGGTTCCTTATTCTCACTCTTATACTTATGAGGTCTATATCTATTGACAAGTGACCGCGTAATTTGAGGAACTCTTTCCATGTATTGTCTGTACAACTGTTTTTGCTGATATTCTCGAAAAAGATCAAAGGAAGTAAGTAAGTCACGCCTAAATCCATTAAAATCTATTTTACCAAAAAGGTAAATCTTTCTTTTTAATTAAAAATTTTGTTCAGTATTGAGGGAAAATTTAATGTGTACTACGTTGTGGTCACTTATTCTATCAATATTTTCAATTTTAATAACATTTTCAGGGATGTTTGTGGCACACAAATCGAGAGCTATCTTCCCTCTAATCGGCAAGGTTACTATTTGAGATAGTGTGTACGATGCGAACAGGTTAAGCAATGACTCGTAAATTTCTTTGTCCCTACCCCCAGACTTATGACTACATGTTTTCCAATCTATCGATCGTGTATTGAAATCTCCACCTGCAATAATCTGTCGTTCGTTGCTATGGGAATATGGAATGAATAATAGGCACAAACGTATATTACTTTCGAATTAGCACATCGAATGGAACACCATACACTTCCTATTATATTATCGGGAATCACTTCTATTTTACTGACCATTGTGTCCTTAACTGCGATAAATACTCCCCGTCTCGATTTCTCTTGTATACCCTAAAGGCGGATTCACATGGGAGCGGAATGCGTGCGGAAGGCGGAAAGGCGTTCAGCCAATCAACTTGCTCTAATATGGGAACGGACCGGAGGAATTGAGATGGAAAAGAAAATTCAAAGAGCTCCTAGCCAAACACAAGAGAGGGTGCGGAAAAAAGGGGGCGGAAAGTGTTGATAGAAATTCTTAATATTTTCCGCAGTCCGCATGAGAATTGTGACGTATGCTCAAAAGTAGCTCGAAGTGATTTCATAAACAATGACACAGCGACACCCGACGCATCTTGCGGGAAACTTCAAGCCGAACAAAATCCCAAGTCAGCCCACTTTCGAGTGACTAGCCCACATTTTGGGTAACCCCAAATTAATGAGATCAAGAACTATTCATGACGAGGGGAATCAAAATTTTCCCATGATCAATCGCTCAGCTGATAATTATAGCATTTCATACACAATCGAAAAATTTGAGAGAAAATAAAATCCCCTCAGCCCTTTTAAGCATTTGAAAAGTGATTCCAGAGGTTGTTGTAGTTTCTATTTTTGTCATGTTGGCTCTAATTACAAAATTTCCCATGCTGAATGAAGGAAGTCATTTATGTAATATATGGGTGATTTCAACTCAAATCAGCTGATTTGAGTCAGGGGACACTCCCCTTCCCAGGAAGGATAGTGAATCTTTGATCACGTTATATATTCTGTAACTGAATACACGTTAAATTTTGCATAAATCAATGGCTTCAAATGTATGCACCTGTCCAATAATAATGTTTTTTGTTCAGGTTCTCAGATAAAGGCATCAATTTTTATCAAGGGAATTCCTATTGCTTTCACATAGGTACATTTTAGGAAAGTGCTGAAGGTCACCTAGGACATGATTTTCCTGAATCTACCAAATCTGAGATGAAGATGCCCATATATAACACATTACCCATGTTAAAACATAATCAAGTGATCAAGCGGAACTCCATTATTTTCAAAATACAGTTCTTTTCTTCTCTTGCCTTCTTGACGAAATAAGATTTCCTATCAATGAAAGGAATGACGTGATCCATCAAAGGATGATTAATATAAATTCCGAAGCGAGGGTCTGTCAGATACAGGATCAAATTAGTGGTCACATGACAAATACATATACAGAGTAAATACAATATCGTAAGGTCAATCGCGATAGAAGAAGAGTTGATCGTGTCACGGCGTCCAAGTAAGAATTGGTCCGCTCTTTTTCGTTCCGCGGTTCCAGTTCCAGTCACTATTCCTTCCATTCTGCCTCTCTGTTGGGCGTTTCTGATTGGTTTCCGCAATTTCCGCCCCATGTGAATCCAGCTTAAAATTAATGGGAAAATTTTCACTATCAGCAATATTGCTGTTAACCAACTTTCCGTTCCTATGATTATGTCGGAATCAATACTCTCTATGAGGTGCTTGAATTCGGGTAGCTTGCTTCTCAAACTACGACAATTAACTACCACTACTGTAAATTCGTCTGTTTTAATATGGCTGCTTATTTTATTTGTGTGGTTTCAGTTTTCTAAATTAATGGGAAAGTTATGGTTTGGAAATTCATGGGTGTTGTTTTGATTTATATGTTTTTCCTTTTTCTGTGCTTTCTTCCATCCCGCTAAACCTATACTGTGTTGTTTGATCAACTCGTTATTCTTTGCTATCCTGGTGAATGGCAAGTAGTTTAATGGCCCACTATTTGACCTACTCATTGCTCTACTCTATATCCTAAAAAATGCCTACACACAAAAGACATCCGTACTACTTATATAAAAAATCAAAATACATTCATTTATTGCATTAAACAAATGAGACAAGTACATACGTTTTTGCCAAGTATTAATTTAACAGCTTACATCCTCGCGTAAATAGATAAACAGGTAAAGAACGCCCATAGTGATACTGTGCCGAGGTGTCATGCCATGGCATTGTGTTTTTAAGCTGCCGGAAAGGTACAATTTTCAAAGAGTAATATCTTTGTAACACAACTTAATTCTTCAGTAAAATTTCCATCAAGCACATTTTAGCTAATAAACTTCACATTCAAGGAGTTATAAAAATAGTGCATGTTCCCCATTGGTGAATTCGAACACGGCTATTGTGTTGCATTTTTAAGGAGAACTTCCTGTTTCTATTCCTGAGAAACTTGATTTTTTCAACTGCTCATGGAACGTCATAGTCTTCCATGTACAAGGTGTTTCCTTTCTTCTATGTAGCTTGACAATTATCGCAGACTGTATTATTGTAGCAGAGTGAATTCAGTGGATGATGATGATGTAGTAGTAGTCGCAATATCGCAAAAGAAAATAAATACAATAAAAATAAGCTAGATGCTACGTTAAGCAATTTGTTAACGGTAGACAGAACGTTACCTCTTCACTGCGAATTTAATGTAGTTCGTCAACATGCTTAACAGCATTCTGCATGCTTTTATGCTCCAAAGCCCTCTGGATGATATTACTCAACACTACTCCCCCACCAGGCCACTTTATAGTTATTATTTGGCAATCCAGAGAACTCTGTTACATTCCAGAGTTCTTTACCAAAGACTTCGTATGGATGCATATGGTATGGGCGCTCAATGATGTATGTGCGATATTCAAAAGTATTCGAGGTCATTTATTTAGCATCATTATTCGAGATCTCGAATATCAAATATTTTCCATTATCCCAGTACTCCCGGATCTTATTTGCACATCCCTACTTTAAGTACTTCAGGAACAATCACTTTGCATCATCACAATTTCAATTAGAAACTGGGAAAGCAGCATCTTGTTTTGTAATTCTCATTTAAATTTGATGGAACACTGTAAATGATACTTTGGTGTGTTATGTAAAAACTGGGCACTTCAGATATAAATTTGTGGCAAAAAAAAGACTAAAATAGACAAGATAGTTCAAAAAAGGCATAAAACATTCATACATAGGCATAAAACTCAGCGTGGAAGTTTTACTTTCAATAATGAAGCCTATTGCCATAGCTTTGGACAAAGTGCAATTAAATAGCTGCACAATTTATATGCGTGTCACAATTTAGAAAACTTCAAGACAATCTGCTCAAGTAGCACGTCGATCCAAATGCAATGTTGAAACTGAATGAATGATACCGCCAGGCTATGAATTTTGCACACTACTTGGTTTATCTTTTGGATCCAAAGCTGAAGAATTTTAACTTGACAGATGGGGAAAAGAATTCTGCGATGGTTTTTGCTAAAGAGGCATATGCAGGAAAAATATTCCTTCCAATGGTTGTTAAATATGTGGGCAGAACTGTTCCTTTTCAAAAATACATGTTTTCAGATGAAGTACTTAACCATGTATCTGCCTTGCAGTGGTAGAGGTATTGAGAGAATACCTTGAATGAAGGCCAAGGAAATACCAGTATAAAAATAATTGAACAGCTGTTCTTCAGACAGAGAGGCTTCTACACTTTAAATTTAGTACACTCAAAACTGCGGAATAAATTAGGAAATGATAAACCTGCTATATTAGCATTCTTATAAAAGCATTTAAATGATAGCCATGCAATGTCAATGTCTGCGTCCTTAACAGAGTTGATGACAAAATATGATTTATTCGTGCATTTTTTTTCTTGTGTGTACTTTTAAAAATGAAAATATGCATCATTCATGTTCAAGTATTAATAAATACTATTTTTTATTATTTCTTCTATTATTCATTTCATCATTTGCATGCCTGATTAGCTCTCTCTTTCTCACTGCAACAACTACAGGAATACAAAGCCATCTTTTTGTCTAATCTAATTAGATATTTTCTTCCACACGTTTTGCCTTCATATAACTCAAAATAATGCTAAAGCCTGAATCACAGTATCATTTTTTACGTCCCTTTTCAGGGATAGCTCAAATGATAGCTTAAATGATAGCTTAAAAATGATCGTCTGACTTGATCACTTCACGGATAGCGGCAATGATAGGGATCGCTATCCCTTTTTTCGTCATTTGAGCACGTCCTTTTTTCCGTCCCTCGGGCCTGTCATTTAGCCAATCAGAGCGCACGTTCTGAAATAAATGTTTGGTTGCAGCCAAAAGCAGTAGATGACGATGTAAATCATCCATAGTTACGAAGTTGTTTACCGTATCTCACGAAAAGAAGTGATACGAGAAGGGACGGTAAAAATGATCGTGTGAGCGGCGAAATGATAGCTTGAGCTATCATTTTTGCGGTCCCTGAAAGCTATAGCTTAAATGATCCCTTTAAAGGGACGAGAAAAATGATCGTGTGATTCAGGCTTAACACTCCCTCGAATAACAAGTAGAAATAGCACATTTTTTTCTTGGTCCTGCATGTGTATTGTGAGCTGTTAGACCGGCTAAACCCACTTTTTCAGGTAACATTTGACTTGGTTACTTGTATTTTCTACAATTGTTGTTAGATAAATTGTTCTTGGTGGGTCATGTTTTGTATGCACGCATCAATTTATACTTAAAATAATTTATCTCACAATTTGAACTGTTGATATTCTTAACCCTAAATGTGTTTGCTATTCTCCTAAAATATTTGCTTTTAAGATTGATACATGCATAAGCAAAATCTTTACAAATAAGTATACATCAAAATAATACATGCATTGTTTACTATTTTTGACACTCAAGTGAACTATTATTTAGATCCGATTTTAATTTAAATCATTCAACCCTGCTAATTTTGCAGATATTTCTCTTTTATCTGTAATTTTCACAGAAAATTTGCGTTTACCACAACATGCGATTTTTTTTTCTTGCAGCTGGTGATAGACCTAGATTTGCCAAATTTTTAACATGCATTCAATATTCAATTTTTATTAAGATACACTTTTCTGTCTCATTAACATCTGTGAGCGCGTTGTCTTAATTTAAAATCTTTATTTGTTGGATTCACTGTTTGTCATACTGTCAAATTTCATCTTTCCACCAGAAGAAATACTTATATGATATTTTATTTCTTATATCTGTTGAAGATTTGAACCTTGAGAATTTGTTATCAGCCAGGGAAAGGCTTGGGTTTTTGTATTTTACTTTGGTAGACACCCTGTTGCAAATAAGTACATTATAGTTGAAAAGAGTACTGAATAAAATGAATTACCTTTGAGGGTTTTACTAATAGTGCAGTTTTCTAAATGTAGAAATACAAAAAAGGGAAAAATAGGACATGTATAAATAGGCATATGTACTTGTGTTGCAGTTGTCTGATTCTTTCTTTTCACAGAAGGAAGTGGAACCAGCCGGCGACAGAAGGATTTGGATGCAGCATCTGCTGCTGGTGAAGAAGAGCCAATGGAAACATTCTCAGTGGAGAAGGTGTTAGACAAGCGAGTAAAAAATGGGAAAGTGGAATACCTGCTGAAGTGGAAAGGATATTCGAAGTAAGTTCCCATAAGTTTAGTATATCTGTTATCTTTCGGCCAAAATATTGTGGTTATTGATCTTATAAAAATAGGAAGCCTGTACAAGTTTCAAGATTGAAAGAAGTGTAGATACATTTGAACATATTTGTAAGAAATTGTGTAAAGGAAGGAAATTAAGTAATTAATGTACTGTAGCGGCAATTCAAGCTCATCAGCAGCAGTCTGTTGATAGAAGTTGGGGACTGTTGGCTTGTCTATGTGTAAGTTATATCTATATGTAATTGCCAATTAGCAATTACAACCAATAGATGGTAGTGGTGGAACTTGGTATGTAATTTAACCTATTAAGTAAACTGTGTAGACCTAAAAGATGATTGCTCTGTTAATTATGTACAGTAAAACGTGTTTTAATTGGCCACTTATGGAGGTGTGACCACTGAATGGAGGTAATCTAATGTTATGCGACCTGCATACCTCCCTACTCCTTATTTATTTTAGGTGGTAGATAGGTCAGTGGATTCTATTTCTATGGTATAGTTTGTCTCTCTTTAGCCAGCCATTCCCCTTTCTAATTTATGAAGGCTAGAGTTTAAAAAAAAATAAATTGATAGAATAGTCCACCTTCATCAACATTAAAAATATGTATCGCTTGGATGGAAAACTTCCAATATTGATAGCAATCTTGACAACCAATCATATATGTATGGGAAGAAAAATTGTGTCTTTTCCTAAAACATGCCAACCAATCTTTGCTAGCCACAAATTTTTGTACCCATAAACCCTTTTGTACCCTGTCGAGCCTTCTCCTACAGCATTGTTGCAGTTTCTTGTGCCACTTAAGGAGGAGCACACTTAATCGACTTGAAAACCACATCTTTTGCTTCCAAAGCCTTTGACTCTCTCTCTCTTTCCATTCCAAACTACTTATTTTCTATCTTCTTTTCTTCCTCCTAATTCTCAAAATATGTTTTTTTTAGATGCCATCGTCTTGAGTTATACCACATTTAACAATGTCCGAAATTTGCCTCGCCGATATCCCCTTCTTGCTCTCGAAGATAACAATCCTTCTCTTTGTGAGATGCAGAGCAATCTTGCTTTTACCTTCACTCATTTTACTAACCACTAAAGTGAGTGAAGAATTTCTCACTGAATCAAAAGACATGAAGGCTAGGGTGGGCCGAAAAAAGATTTTTTTTCCGGATCAAATTTGCCCTATGCGGGAAAGTTGTGTACTGATATCAGGATCTTGCCTGCAAAATTTTTTCGAAATCGGATAATATTAACCACTGCCGCCCGAGCTCTAAAGTTTAAAATTTTGTGAAAAGTCAGGTGGAAATGGGAAACAAACGGTTATGGAGAATAATTTGTTGCAACTACTGGAACATTGATAATTAAAAACGATAGATACCTGTGTTTAGATTACAACACTGAAATATGAAGTTTATTTGACGAAATCTATGGCTTATACGATGCTTAAGAATAAAAGGCTAATTTAGAGTGGAGGCAACCCGCACAACAACAAAAAATTTTACACGCTCCAAGCATCACTTCAAATAGATCACTTTTGAGAGCCGTATTTGGGATAAATTAATATTTTTTCGAATACGGTTCCTTTATAAATGTCTCATACTTCATTTGGGTATAGATAATACATTAAAACAGACGGTAAAGTTAATTTTTTTTAAACTAACCTCAATTATGGCGAAGAATCACGGCCTGATATTCACAACAAAGGTGATTCAAACATTTAATTTCCTCGTTATATACTGCAATATCCAATAATTGGTTCTTGTCCCCCTGAGCTGCATATATTCTTCGAAAATTCAACGAATTCGTGTGTCGTAAATGCTTGTGAATTAGATTGCAAAAGGAGTGGGTGTTCACTCGGAGACAAAGCGGGCTGCGCGCTGGGAAATATACTACGAATCAGACATTTTAATACACTTGTGGAGTCCAAACGAATTCTTTTGTTAAAAAAGGCTGATATATCTACGATATACTCATCAGAAGATAGTAGCTTTTTCTAAGAACTTTGATAAATTGTAGTGGTTCACTGTAGGAAATGATAAACCGAAAAGTTCCATAATCAACGCTTTATCTCTATGTACGGTATATACGTGCTCCTCCAAACGGCACTTTCTTGCAAAACCGGGAGTTAACTACTGCCTAAGCGATAGCAGGTACAGCTAGTTCGACGTGAGTCAGGTATGTTAAAGATGGCCAGTGGTAGAGTTAAGGAAGTATGAATGAGACGGAGGACGGAGGTTATCCTTCTCTGGCCCCAGTGATGAGTTGATCGTGCATACTTCGGTGATAAAATTGCATAGAATTCTCATACAAGACATATCCCATTGTAAACCCTCGTAACTGATGTTTAAACTCCCTTATCTCCTGCTGTTACTATCTTACTCATAAACTCACCATATTTGTTGCAATATTTTATTTTCCTTGGGGATTCCATCCGTTGTCGGGCAAGATGCGTATTTCACTTCATAAGCTTGAAGTAGTCAGTCAGTTGGTATTCATTGCTGTGAGTGAATAACTACATTGTGCAGCGTACTGTGGTTTCGGTTGCAAGAAGATTAAAATAATGGCGAAAATACAGAAAAAGCTTAAATGGTGTGGAGAGGAGTGCCTGATGCACCCGAAAAGTTCGCGGGTAATGTTTTGCTTACTTATGAGATGATGATGAAAATGTATTTGTACTCTCGGTACATTCAAGAAGAAAGTGGAAATACCGATACATCTGTGCCGGGATCGCGGAGACAGTGGTTTATGCCATTGAAGACATCTGGAATAGATCCTCTGTACCAGTTGTCGGACATAAGCAAATTGTGAGACGAATTATTCGATACCATGGAAAATACCGCAATTATCTTCGATCTGTCAACAAGAAGACTTTCGTTGATCTGAAGCAAGACTTTCTTCGTCACGCGTGTCAGCTGTTTCATGTTGCGGCATGTAAATTCTCTAGTGGAACTGACTGGGTTTGTGATAATACCACCAAAGTGCCATTTTTAGAACGTGTATTCCTTCAGGACCAGAGTAGTAATAGAAAATTGAATGTCAGTGCCATTGATGTCAAGGAAACTAACAAGAGGAAATGAAATAAGTTAGAAATAAAAAGATCATTAGAATGTTCCACGCTACCTGAGCAAGACGTTCCTGAGATTTGGAAAGACTCATGTGATGAAACGTCTGCAGATGAATTACGCGACGCAAGTGATGCTGATGATTTTTTGAAAAAAGGTGTGTGTAAATAATTTAAATTAGTCTAGATTTGCGTCTGCCTGTGAAAGATTCTGTAAATCGAAACGAGCTGCTGCAGCACTCGCATCCGTGCTTCTAGTTGATATCGGGAATGTTTCTCAAGGAGACCACGTGCTTTTTCAAGTGGAGAATACCTGGAGAGTCTTTCAGCGAGAAGTCCGGGGAAAATGGTTCGTTCCAGGTGGACCACTACAGCAATTCGCATTCTTCGATTATATGTTTCAACCGAAGCTCATTCAAAAGAACAGATGACATTGGCAACTTTTGTGATGGAAGTATAAACTCCTATGTGGTTCGCGATAAAATTAAGACCACAATGCACGGAAGGTCCGAAGAATATCATGAACATGATACATTTCATGAAATATATGAATCGAGACATCAAATTACGCCTTTACTCAATCATTCAGGGAAACGCTCTTTTTGCTCACCCAGAGAATATTCTGCTTGCAGTGCTAGCCGATGAGAGAAGATCGAACCGTCAAATGGCAGTCGAAAAAATATTAAAATCAGAAGAAGGAATTTAGGAAATTCGAACATCCAACTATGAATTTTGATACACATAGACAAGATTACGTCTACTTAGTTGACTGGAAAACAAAAGCGGTAACTCAACCACCTTTAATAGCTGATATCATAAGCAAAGATTTGGGATATATTCTGAAGAAAGGGGCTTTGTTGAAAGTACCCCCATTTGCATGCCACACGCAAGCAGTTGAAAGGATGGTACAAATGATCACGGTGGCGTCAAACTCCGTGTGCAGTCCAGAAAGCAGGCATAGATGGGCATTATTATGCATAAAAGGCCGAAAACGTCAACGAAAATTTGAATATAAAGCACAGCATAAGGTATAATAAGAACCATTGATAGCCAGATACCTACAAACGTGCCCTATGGAAGGCTGGCTTGGGAGGGCACGGGTGGAACTCGATAGTAGGTAGCCACCTCCTCGTGGTGAGTTCTGGGTAGTTTCTTCACGAAAATAGCAAAGAGCTACTTAAATAAATATTTGGTGATCAGGCTGTGCCTTGATCCTACCTTGATTAACTGATTTTTTTGTGGCAATAGCTCACATGCATGAAATTCTTCATCATAATTGAGGTTAGTTTAAAAAAAATTAACTTTACCGTCTGTTTTAATGTAATATCTATACCCAAATGAAGTATGAGACATTTATAAAGGAACTGTATTCGAAAAAATATTAATTTATCCCAAATACGGCTCCCAAAAGTGACCTATTTGAAGTGATGCTTGGAGCGTGTAAAATTTTGGTCGTTGTGCGGGTTGCCTACACTCTAAATTAGCCTTTTATTCTTAGGCATCGTATAAGCCATAGATTTCGTCAAATAAACTTCACATTTCAGTGTTGTAATCTAAACACACGTATCTATCGTTTATAATTATCAATGTTCCAGTATTTGCAACAAATTATTCTCCATAACCGTTTGTTTCCCATTTCCGCCTGAATTTTCACAAAATTTTAAACTTTAGAGCTCGGGCGGCAGTGGTTAATATTATCCGATTTCGAAATAATTTTGCATGCAAGATCCTGATATCAGTACACAACTTTCCCGCACAGGGCAAATTTGATCCGGAAAAAAAACCTTTTTTCGGCCCACCCTAATGAAGGCTCCAGCCAACTGTACGGCACATACAGTAGAAACTCGAAAATACGAACTTCGAAATTACGAAATTTTGATTTTACAAAGCAAATCTTCGGTCCCGACCAAAAGGGTATCTAAGTGTATGTAACAGTACGCGATATTACGAAATAACGAAGTTTTAAAATTACGAACCTCGAATCTTGGTCCCGACGTGAAAAAGTTACTCGTTTATACAAATAATGATGGATCACAGTAACGTTTTCCGGCGCTCCTTGTCAGAGTTAAACATCTAATTAATCATCGTCGCCGAATACATTATGCACTGAATGTATTACCTGAACGATATCTCATTTTTCAATGCTACAATAGTAAGGACAACTTTGAATCGTAGGCATCGTAGCTCATAAAATATGAAACCAATCTGACATAAAATGCGTTCGGCTTTGTAACCGCGAGTCCACAGAGTTGCCAACGAGTAAAGAAAACGTAAATTTGTAATTTAACTAAATACACATTCTCCCACATCGTCCAGACGCGACAGTTGGACGTGGCCGCTGGACGCCCCCATGAAACCAGACCTGAAGGACGGCTTTGAATCGTAGCCCATAAAATATGGAACCATTCGGACAAAAATGCGTTTTTCTTTGTTACCACGAGTCCACCGAGTTGCCAACGAGTAAAAAAATGTAAAATAGTCGTGTACGGATATACTCGCCGGCGAGAGACTAATTTCTACAACCAGCATTTTCCTCTCATGATCCCTGGCATTTTCTGTTACCAGTTTTCCCAAACATAAATCCATGATGAATATTCCTGGTATAGAAATAGTTTGCTGCGCGTTTGCAATAACTATGACATGTATCGGAGATGGTGCTATGTTGTTCGAGCGGTAGATTCAGTCGTGAATATAACCCAAGGAAGCTTTTTTTCTTATGTTTCAGACTGATTACACTTAACCTTGCTCGACGGCAAAATTATTCCGGCTGGCAATAGTTATCATCGAAGGACTCATGTTTAATTTACCGTCCTCATTGAGCGTTTTGATGTAGTCATCGAGCAAGGCTCTTCATACGCATTTCCCTTCCCTTCTTCCACCGCCAACAGCAAAGAAAATCAGAGAAAGTATGAGTTCGCATGGTTCATAGGGCCATTTAGTTTAACGCACATTAATTCTAAAGGAAGACTAGTTCTGGGCGCATGCAAAATCAATGGGAAAAAACGCTCAAGCACCCATCTATATATATTTATATCGGAAAATGGTGTACCCTCCTCCCCTTTCACTCCAATATAGCGATCGAAGAAATATCCTAAAAGAGAGATCACTAGGCAGTCCCCACCAGGAAAATTCACCCAGCTCTCCTTCTCCTTTGCTCCAAAACCTCGGCATACTCTCCCCCATCACCTTTCTCTCTCACTTGCGGCTAACCTATCCCTCCCACACTGGCTATATTTCCCCTTCAAGTGACCCTCCGTGTCCCCCCTTCCCGCTCTATAAGTGGGCACGAGCCATCCCCCTCACACCCAAGCCCACCCCCGTTACAGCCCTCCGGGATATCAGGCCTCTTCGAGTGTCCCTCCGTCCCACCCCCTCAACGCTAGGCTGGCATGAGATGCCCCACGCTGACTTTGCAGATTCCAGATTCCCGTGAACCTACGATAGCGTAGTTGTTAAAAATGAGGGTTAGTGTACTGCCAGTCGCGAGTTTGAACCTTAACACTGCCTAGGAATGCAGGCTATGCTGTATTCCTTGGGTAATGCAAGTAGGCAGTTAAAAAAAGTAGATTATCAGCAATTTCATATCAATTTATAATTTTTAAAAATAATGAAATTAGGCATTAGTGAAATGAGTAGAAAAATTTTTTATTGCAGAATTAAATTGTGGAATCAGTATGTTAACTTTACAATGTATTTTTGAGTGACGCATTTGTAATTAAGTTTAAAGGATAGAAGTACAAAAAAGTCAGTATCCACACACAAGGTTGGAAATGAAGGATGATAGTTTTTGATTCGATGGCTGAAAGAAAAATTTTAAACAGCAATAAGAATCGAACTTAATTATCGACAGTACACTACCCCACTCTGCTATTGTCAGCTTACCTGATTTTGGAGAATACATGCTCCCCACACGTCATTTTACTTTTTTTCTTGCAAACCCGGAGATGGAGAAAAAATCCGAGGCTTTTTTAAATGTATGCTTATAGTAGCATGAAAAAAGACTAATCTCATTTCAAGATCAGAGTTACACAACCTCTCCTCAGGAGTATAAAATTCTCAAATTTCATTTTAAAGGTTATTATTAATTGGACATTGCAAATTTACTAGTAAAGCAGCTTGAAATATTCTATAATAATCTTTTTTGTCTTAAAAATGGAATCCCCAGATATTCCGTAAATGGGATCTCTTGGCCGCAATAAAAATTATTTTTTGTGTTTCTAAAAAAGAATTTGAAAGCATTCAAGGATTTGATTAATAACTGGAAATTAATTCCTTTATTTATGAAAATGAACTTATATTGATTCTTTTAACTGCTATCTAAAGAATAGTTGTACAGGTTTCACAAATGTATTGCTTGGTGAGAATGTGATAAGGAAAGTGATATTTATATTAGAAGTAATAAGATATAGTTATTGCATTCGTAAATCTTGATCCAGGAAAATATTATCCACATAGATGATAGGAAGTTGATTTTTTCTACAATAAATTTACTTGTGTTTTGGTAATTCTATTGTTGCTGTATTTATATATTTATTAAAAATCTAGGATTAGAAAATTAATGAAATTCAGAATCAAGTATCTGAAACTAAGGATCCGAAACCGAGATAAAGATCCGAAACCCAGGCAAGGATCCGGTTCCAGATCCGACATAAAACCTGGATCCGTCCATCGCTAATCATTGTTGTTTTGGTGTTTACATTATTTAGTTTACATTATTTAGTTTCCATCCTCTTTCCTGCCAAAAATACATTAGTTTGCATCTGTGATTTGCATACATATGGATTGTAAAGGGAGAGAAAGATGCATTTACGGCTCCCTTGGGCAAGGATTTATTTCACACAAGGTGTCCGTCGATTTTTTTCTGCTGATTACCACATCTGTCAACCAAACGGTCCTTTCCTGGAGGGCTAGTGACAGTCTTTCCCGTGCTGGATGAGTTAAAGCTGTGATCTCCTTGGTGAGCAGGCTGATTCTGATGCCTGGTTTCTCTCCAACCTTCCTCCTTACCCTTCCATTCTAAAATTTATACCTTTCCCCCCAGTCTTAACAGTGTATGAGTGAGGGCATAGACTTAACACATTGAGGACCGGCCATTTAATTCCAATCTCTTCGCGTAGGACCGGGTATTTAAAGTAGTGATGGCCGGATCGGATCCAAAGATCCGCGGATCTTTCATTTTTTCGGTTCCGGATTCGGATCCAAGGACACGGAGCAAAATCGGATCCGGATCCTAGATTTTAAATTTTCGCGGCTTAGCGATCGAAACGTCCCGTGAATGGAATGTAGTTGCGGTAGATATTGACAAGAAGAGGATGTGTAACTCAGGTCACGAAATTAGATGAAAATGTTCCCGTGCAACTAGAGGCAAAATAAAGAAATATGACTTTTTTCCCCATTACTCCGATATCGTGAGATAAAAAAAAATACGTAGGATGTCACGCGGGTAGCCTACATTCGCCGGGATCAGGCGGACAACGAGAGCTAGTGAACTGTGCGAAGTTCGATCCCTATCGCAGTTTAATTTTTTCTTTCAGTCATTGCATCGAAAATGTTATCATCTTCAATTTCAATACATTAAATCTGAATACTCACTTTATTATACTTTTGTTGTTTAAATTAGATTTACAATGGTACCATTAACAAATTAAGGATGGTCGGGTCGGATCCACGGGTCTTTCATTTCATTCGCTACTGAAATTATATCCGAAGACAGTAAAAAATAAAGATCCGGGTCGGAGATTTTAAAATTTCGCGGCTTAGTGATCGATAAGCCCCGCGAAAGGAATGTAAGCATGGTAGAAACTGACAAGGAGAGGTTGTGTAACTCGGTCACGAAATGAGAAGAAGATTTTTTTCGTGTCACAAAAACAAAAGAAAGAAATACTCGTCGTGACTTTTTTCTCCATACGCCCGGATGCGCGAGAAAAAAAATAAAGCCGCATGTCACGCGGGTCGCCTACATTAGCCAGATTCCCAGAATCTATGATAGCGTAGTTGTTAAAAATGAGGGCTAGTGTACTGACGGACGCGAGTTCGATCCTTAACACTGCCTAGGAATATAGGCTATGCTGTATTCCTAGGGTGATGCAAGTAGGCAGTTAAAAAAAGTGGATTATCAGACATATAATGTCAATTTATGAGTAAAAAAAATAAAAAAAATTTGGCATAGTGAAATGATTGGAAAAAATTTTTATTGCAGAATTAAATAGTGGAATTATTGCGTTAACTTTTCAATGTATTTTTAGCAATGCATTTATAAATCTAGTTTAAATGATAAAAGTACAAAAAAGTCGGTATCCACACACAAAGGTTGGAAATTAAGGATGATAAATTTTTTGATTCAATGGCTGAAAGAAAAATTTTAAATAGCGATAAGAATCGAACTTCATTACCCGCAGTCCACTACCCCACTCTGCTATTGTCGGTTTACCTGATTTTGGAGAATACATGCTCCCCACATGTCATTCTACTTTTTTCTTGCAAACCCGAGCCAATGAAGAAAAAATCCGAGACTTTTTTAATTTTTTCTTCTAGTAGCATGAAAAACGGCTAATCTCATTTCAAGATCAGAGTTACACAACCTCTCCTTAGGAGTATAAAATTCTCAAATTTCATTTTAAAGGTTATTATTAATGAGACATTGCAAAATTATTAGTTTAGCAGCTTGAAATATTCTATAATAATTTTTTCATCTTAAAAATGGAATCTCTTCGCCTCATTAAAATAATTTGTGTTTCTAAAAAAGAATTTGAAAGCATTCAAGGATTTGATTAATAATTGGAAAATAATTCCTTTATTAATGAAAATAAACTTTCAATGTTTCTTTTAACTGCACTCTAAAGAATAGTAGTACAGGTTTCAAAATGTATTACATGATGAGTATGTGATAAGGAAGTTGATCTTTATATTAGACATAATAAGATACAGTAGAACCTCTTTTTTACGAACCTCTAATTTACGAAATGACACCAATTTACGAACCATTCCGCCGGTCCCGATCTTTGTATATAGGAAAACCAAGTAAAATGACCTCTATTTTACAAAACCTCGATTTTAATGATTTACGAAGTGAGAGGCCGGTCCCTAGGAGTGATTGACCTCTGTTTTACGAAGTTTTTGAAAGGATTTTGTGGCACTGAACTCAGTACAATGGAATAACGATCGCTGTATACCGCGACAGGAGTAGCTGAAGCCAGATAGGTCATGTTGAGAGGGCCCTCGGTCCAAGTATTTCATATGGGAAATGTGGAAAAATCGATTCAGCATAGTGCTTTTTGAAGTGCCTAAACTGCAGCAAAAATCCCAGAGACTGATCATCCTAATCGCAATTCAATCCTAATTATATGATCCTAGGAAAAAATGTTCAAAGACGCATGGCACGACGCCTACTTCTCGAAAACAATGCCCCAGTTCATAAAATAATCGGATTAGTGCTTGGTATTTTCTATTCCTTTTCTATCATTTTGTGTATTGTGAATACCTAACTCGTCGTCACAAAGGATCCATATTTTCTCTGGAATTATTTAAAATTAGCTTTAAGGTAGCCGCCGCAACCCCAATTCAGAACTTACTCCAGCCTTTCACTTGAAAATGGTATTCCCGTTGGAAGTTCTTTGCTGCAGCGCTCGTGGAGCTTAGTTTCATTAAAAAATACTAATTTTGCAATAATAAATTACTTATATTCAAATATTGATGCAATTTGATTATTTAATTTTTCATTAGAAGTGTTTTACGTCGTTCGGTAAGAATTCGCGATCGCTTTCTGTAGCCGCGAGTAAATAGTTCTCGCAAGTCACCGCTAGATGTCAGCACTGTAAGATGCATCTTAAAAAAGAGGGAATTTCAAATTTACTCGAGTGAAGTTCTAAAATTGACTTAAATTAGCTGCAAAATATTATTAAATGTATTTCAAACGATACGCTTTCTTCATAAAAGGAATTTTCTGGTCTTTTCATGGAAATATACTGGGTCAGTTGGAACTTTGTTTTGAAATATCCTAGTTAAAATGTATCCCTGGCTTTCCCATGTTAAAATGGCTTCTTTAAACACAAATCGACTAGCACTAAATATGCCCCTTTCGTTAAGTAATGCATAACTGCATATGCTTAAAATACTCTGCAGGATGAGTTAATTCTCTTATTCCCCTTATTTTGAGATTTACCAACCAGCTACAAGAACTTGCAGCTTGCAGCAAGAACTTCAGTTGCAGCAGCCAAGTTCATACCATTATAAAGTTTTAGAAAAATATTCACCTGTTTTTTTTAAAATTCATGGCTGTTTCATTCTCTTTTACTAAAGTGAGTCTCCTAGCCTTAGGAATAACGCCTATGCTCTACAGCGAATCAATACAATTGAGGTCTAATTTTTAAATCCTTTCAATTTGATGTTGATACACTGCACACAGAGAATTTCATGTAATATATGTTGTTTTTTCCCAGAATGAGCAGATGACTATTATTTGTTATAGTAATTAGTTTGATTTCAACCATAGCATAAATATTTGACAAGTTAAGTACAGCATAGTGTTTAATTGCATTGAAAGTATACTCGCATTCTTGTCAGCAGAGTTTTAGTAGACGTACATTTGTCGCAGATCAAGCCTCTTATGTGCATGATGTGCCTCCATGGACATTGCTCCATGCTGTGCAAGGTGTTGCCAGAGCATGGGACTGTTACCGCTAAAACTATTTCCAACTGTTGGAGATCAGCTGGTTTTGGTGATACATCAGTTCTGGAGACAGAGGAGTTAGTGGAAGAAAACCTCCAATTTACAAACCCTCTGATTTACAAAGCTCAAATTTTTTGGTACCTTCAACTTCGTAAAATAGAGGTTCTACTGTATAGTTATTGCATCCATAAATCTTGATCCAGGAAAATATTATCCACATAGATGATAGGAAGTTGATTTTTCGACAATAAATTCACTTTTTTTGGTAATTCTATTGTTGCTGTATTTATATATTTAAAAAAATCTAGGTTTTTGAAAATCAGAATCGAGTATCTGAAACTAAGGATCCGAAACCCAGGCAAGGATCCGGTTCCGGATCCGACAAAAAACCTGGATCCGTCCATCACTAATTTAAAGGGGTTTTAACCTAAATGACACTGATGTATGAAAATTGGTCTAGCATGCTTAGTTTTTAACATATTTTAATAAAATTTTAAACGTTACACTCACCAGATATTTTAGTGTTTCTTTTTCGTGTGATATTGGGTGAAACACGACCCTTTATGCAGAGGAACCTTGCAGAATCCACAGATATACCGAGTTTCCTTCCTAAGTTTATTTGCAGAACAAACTCAACACATCCGTGATGGATATGTCTTCTTCCCATACCCCACTATCCTCTCTCGGGTGTGTTTCACCATTCCCCCTGCTAGTCTTGCCGGGTTATCTCGACGAGTCGTTCTCTGAGTCGGCCCTCCTCTATCGCCGTCTGTGTCGTCATCGCTGGAAGACGCACTCCTTCCATCCTCACACTTAGCCCAACCCTTTGCTACTTCCAAAACAAATATTTTGAAAGTCACACGACTAGATGTGTTCAAGGTTTTGTACACTACAAAAGAATTAAATAAGGTACTATTGATTATATACAGCACAACTTTTTTTGTCCACTTCATAGTTTCTCTAAGCACTGAAAAGTATGCCAAGTACATATCTGCTCTATCTACTCCTCCCATGTACTTATTATATTCCAAAATACATTTTGGTTTCTTCTGTATTTCTCCCATCCACCTGTTTCGTTTTCCTTCGCCCATACTCGAGTCATGAATTGTGGATATCATCCTCACCTCCCTCTTGTCCTTCCACGCAAGCAACAAAACTTCCCCCCTACTACAGAACGTGTAGTCACCTTTCTTCATACTTTTAATTTCAATTTTAAAAGCAGTGGGAAGTCCCCTGTCGGCACGAATGGTTCCACCAACACGTGTTTTTTTACTAGAAGATTTTCTGCTATTTGTACGCTGTTATAATAATTGTCTTGGAACACATGATGCCAGCGGTGTAAATACGGATCTAGAAGAGTCAATATGGTTTCCTCTAATTTTTACCCTCAGCTGTGTATATTTCAATGTTGCAAATATACCCAGTTTCACTCTCACACACCATTCACACCAATAATCCAAACTTCACCAATTTCCCTGGATTATAGGTTCTAAACCTCAATCTTCCCCTCCAAGGTATTACTCCTTCATCGAGAGAGAGATCACGTTTAGGCATGTAAACTGTTTTGAATTTTTCTAAGAAATATGCTAGAATTAGCCTGATTTCATATAATGTGTCGGAAGATTCAGAATTTGATTCATTATCACCAAAATGCCAAGAATTCCAAATTTGTTCAAATCGGTTCCTGCTAAGCAAATTACTAAAAATAGGAGTATTGATAAATTCATCTGTGCCCCATTATTCCTTAATTGAATCTTTCCTGATTTTTCCTATCAAAATAATTATTGCTAAGAAAACTTTCATCTCTCCCACCGTTACATTTTTCCATTTCCCTGTTTTCTGTGAGTACTTATATCTGCCTTCATTCTGCATATGATACAAGTTGGTCTCATTGCACCTCATTTCAAGAAGATCATCCCCAAGAAATGATTTTGCTACTTCTAAAACACATTCACAATTATCAGGTGCAAATCATGATTCCTGTCACTCTCTGAAAATCTTCCAATCTTCTTGGGGGGTCAATTTTATTCCATGTCACAGATGCGTCCTTCACTAACCTACCATCGCTGTCACTTACTTCAGAATCACTATCATCAGTGTAAACTAACTGTGCAACCTTTTTTTAGATTGTGTTCCACTAATATCATAACCAATTTCACTATCTGACCTCTCACACTCGTCCACACACTCATCTGGCACGTCCAATAATACATCAACACAAAGTTCTTCGTATGTATACTTCTCAATCATTCCACAAGATGCTCCACCACTAGTTGACACCATTATTATAGAATTCTAATGAGGGCTTATTATTTCTGGAGTAACTTCTCGGGAGACAAGATATACAGGAATTATTGCTGGAAATTATTGCAATATTCCAGGGTTTAATGTACGAGGGTCGTTCAATAAGTAATGCCCCATATTTTTTTTCTCAGAAACTATTCATTTAAAAGTGTTAAATTTTGGTGACAACATAGCTACATGTTTCTTCTACACGTACTATTTTTCAACATAGTCTCCGTCAACTTGTATGGTCTTACGCCAGCGTGAAACAAGTGCCTGTATTCCCTGCCGGTACCAACTCTGGTCCTGTGCGCGAAGCCATGTTTTCACCGCTTGAATTACGCTCTCATCATCATTGAAGTGTCTTCCACGCAAACCGTCTTTAAGGGGTCCGAAGAGATGGAAGTCTGACGGTGCCAGATCTGGGCTGTATGGTGGATGGGGCAATGTTGTCCAACCCAATTTGGTGAGGTGTTCCCGGGTTCTGAGACTTGTGTGCGGGCGTGCATTATCGTGCAGGATCAAGATTTCAGCCGGATTCTTGTCATGCCTTACATGCCGGAAACGATTCTTGAGTTTGTCCAAGGTCTTCACGTATGCTTCGGAATTAATGGTTGTCCCTCTTGGCATCACATCAACAAGAATGACCCCTTCACTGTCCCAAAAAACAGAAACCATGACTTTTCCAGCAGAGGGAGTTGTCTTGAATTTTTTCGTTCTTGGTGACTGAGGATGGTGCCATTCCATTGACTGTCTTTTGGTTTCCTGCACCCAGGTTTCATCACCCATCACAATCCGGGACAGAAACGCTTCCCCCTCAGCATCAAACCTCTCCAACAAATCAGATGACATGGTTGTTCTTTGCATCCTGTGTTCTGCTGTGAGACTTCTTGGGACCCATTTTGCGCAAACTTTTGAGTATCCGAGAGTCTCGATCATTGCACACACACTTCCACTGCTGACTGACAGCTGTGAGGCCAATTGTTGCACTGTGACGCGGCGGTCCGCACGAATAATGACATCCACGCGCCTCACCATGTCTGGAGTGGTGGCACTGACAGGACGCCCGGAACGTGGCAGATCTTGGAGTTGAGTTGTTGGGCTTTCTGACGACTTAACTCTCTTTGCCCACCTCCCGACAGTGCTCCTATCGACAGCACAATCTCCATACACTGCACACAAACGTTTATGGATATTTCCCACAGTTTCTTTCTCTGCAATCAAGAACTCAATCACTGCTCGCTGTTTGTAACGTGGATCACTAACAGACGCCATTTTAAAAATTCACTACAGCTCTGCCATCTGTTGGAATGATATGAAACTTCGTCCACCTGGAGGAGAAATACTGAACTTGAAGTACCTCGAAGTACAACTTTCAGTTTTTGCTCATTGTGGAGAAAAAAAATATGGGGCATTACTTATTGAACGACCCTCGTATGTTTGCACTTTCATAGGGCAAAAGCACAGCTCATTTCAACTAAGGAAATTATTTTCCAGTTGACTACATGACTTAAGATCTCTAAAGAAGAGAGCAGAGAACACAAGAACGTTCCAGAGGAGACTAATATGCCTTCTAAGAGAAACGCATGAGGATAACAAAGATAAGCGTTGTGGACATCTGTCCTTTTCTACCAAGGACCGAAAGATAGAGTGAACGCTGAAAGGCATCTCGTAGATCCTTGGCCTTCTGCAGCTAATGTGTTTACATTGAACAATGTAGATAGGATGCCTTGTGAGAAACCAGATCATAGCGAGTGTGAAAGCCAGCCATGAATACGGACGGATCCAGATGGCATATTCATTAACCTCTTTAGGCCGCTATACATTAGGCGATTGGAGAATTACCGAAGAATAGATTTTGTTTAAGCACTGACTGAAGAAAAACAATCTGATTATTGCTCTTTCTTATTTGGTAAATGTATATAATTTATGATTTCAGAACACTGGAAAGATTACAGAGTTAGAGTATTAGAAAAATAATATTTAATCGAGTTTCTTTCATGCGGTAACGCTTAGAGAACTTTTATTCATGCATGTTATGAATCTCTGAAAATGAATAACGTTCATTTAATAAATACTTAAAAAATAAAAATTTTAATGGAAGAAAACTATTCTAAATGATTGAAAGAACATTCCTAAATACAACAGAAGCAAACTGGAAAATAAGTTACTGATATTAAAATTATCAGAATAAAATTTGTTCTCACATGCGAAAACGAGGAAATCTCCGTGACCTGTCCTCAGCGTTCGGCACGCAAAACACGGAGATTTCTGTGATCGGTCCGTAACGTGTTAAAACCCAAATGATGATCAATCGCAGGATTAGATTAGTATGGTCAGCGGTATGAATGAAACAAAACTGGTTGTGGGCCACAGAGTAGTGGTCGCTACCACAAAATGAAGTGGTCATTTATCTGTTAAGCAGGGGTAGACGGTCTGCTAATGAGGCCCTAGTTATAAAGATGTGCTCCATAGAATTGCAGTGTTGAGAATGGAAGATAATTATTCCCCAAGCATATTCCAAAATATGTTTGCTAAAGAAATTGTACTCTAATGGCCATGTTAAGGATTGGCCACTGGATGGAAACAGTGTGACCGCTGTCTGTTGAAGGAGGAGGCTGCTGAAAAGAGGGTGATTTACATTGGTTATGTGGGAAATACATTTAGCTCTAGGGAAAAGTGGCTGCTTAAGGAGGTGGCTGCTGAATGAAGGTGGGCGTTTAGGCAGGCTCCACAGTATTTTGAAATGTTAAAAAAAGTGTTCATTATTAAAAATATTTCTCTACTACAGTTACAGTACACTTGTGGGTAAGTGTTGTGACTAATATGGGGAGGTAATATTTGTAGCATCTAAAATAAAATTCATCAAATCTCATCCAGTATCAAAGTAACTTCATGATCTTTCTAAGCATTGAGTGATAATGTCTTGGTGTAAATTGCTTAAATGCTGTTAAGGTGCACATAAGGGAATAAATGGTGAAATTCTCAGTTCTTTAATTTTTTCTTATTTCTCTTTCTGTCATTCCCCTCAATCTGAGAGCCCCATTTAAGAATTTCTTTAGAGAAGACCTCTAATGAGAACCTCTTAGAGAACCTCTTCATGTTTATCTGTTATTCCAAACCCTTTTATAGGCAAAGTTAGCATTAGTCTTTCATTTGCCTCAGAATGTTCAATGTTCCCCAATATTACCGTAACATTGCTTAAAATCACTTTTTGCTTGTTAATATTCTCAGCCCTATTAAGAATTGATTCCTATTTACGCAACTGAGGGCACTGCCACATTTAAAACTGGAGTCCTGGTATTTTAGAGTCTTACATCAGCTGTGTTTGTCAGGCTAGGAAAGAAGTAATTTGCTATTTTAATCTTTCTGAAAAGTGATAATGATTAGGTCTGAACTGTCTAATATTTAAGTCAATTTGTGAATAAGTCATTACTTCCTGGATACACTGTTATTTCTTTGCTAGATACAAAATGGGGTCAAGTTGGTGTAGTGGTTAGATAGGATGTCTACCAACCATGAAAACTTTACAAACCAGGAAAGAGACGTGAATTTCTGTTGGGCCTTGAAAACCGGGAATTAGACAGGAATTTAGGATACTTTCCTTTCTAGTTAAGTCTTGGGCTTAATGCTGCAGAAGTCTTTCTTTGTAAGAGGTAACGAATGAAAAAGAAACACTGCAATGTCCATACTTAGATATATTTCTTACAACCATGGTTTCATTGCTATGGAACATCTTCAGGTGAGTAAGTCAAGAGGTTGGGTAGTATATACATACATATATCCTATTGGGAGTGGAGGGAAAGGTGTGAAAGGGCTAGTGAAGATGAGTTAGGAGAAAGGTTCCCTGAGGGTGGGTACTGGGAAGGATTGTGGATTCAAGGAAAGTGGAGGATGAATGAATAGGAGGGATACAAATGCTAGTTGACAACAGAACAGAGGTTGGAATTTGCATTGCTAATAATCTCCAGCTCTTCTAATATACTCTACCTCGGGCCCTTCATATCTTTATGTAACACACGGGGAGTAAATTCACTGCTGTACCCATTTTCCAGTCAGTGTTGAGCTAAAGGACATTTTGAGGCATTCTGGGTGGTGAAGCATGCCTAGTGCTCCTTTGATTAAGTAGCGAAGTTCCAGCCAGTTAGACATATAGATGGTGCTGCAGTCATTGCATTCCAGGAAATAAATACTCCTCTGTTCAAGTAAATCCGTTTGGTTCTTGGTGGATCCCTATGTATTGCCCAAGGTGTGTTTATTATTGAAGGCTGCTCATACCTTGTCTTTGGGAAGTAATCACTATATTTTAAGTAATAATTTCCCAAGGAATGGAATCATGCCATTTTGGTGTATCATCTCTAATTGTTTGCATCCCATGGATGCACTTCTGCGTCATTTGAGTCAGTTTCTTATAAATTGTATCCACCAGCTTGTCTGAATATCTGTTGATGGTGGCCATTTGCTTTATGGTACAGTGGAACCACGGTAGTACGAGTATGGCCTATTGCGAGACCCCTGCCATTATGAGAGATTGCAGGGGCACTGTCAATTGACCCTATGATTGCCATGTAATAAAATATGGATTTTATGAGACCCTTTTGGTGTCTGCCCCCGCCATTGTGAGAGTTTCCGTCACCGGCAAACAAACAACAAAAGTGGCCAGCATCTGCCATAGCTTGTGATCTGTTAGCAGCCATTAATATGAAGTGTTACGTATCAAATGCACGTTATAAATCACCATCCTATTAATTTATTGTTAATATTATTATTGCTGTTGTTGTGCCAATGGTGTCAGGAAGTTTTTCTCATCAGGTAAGCACTGGGATGCATTCTGATTCATCTCATTGGTTACATATCCCATGACATCAATATCAATAAAAGTCATGACTATAGTGCTTCACTATCCACATCTAAGTCAAAATTCAGGTACTGGAAACTGGACCCTGTGGGTGCAGGCAGAGAAGAATAGTCCACTTCACACTACTGTCCTCCTTGTGCATATTCCTCTTCGTCCTTGTATGCTACAAGAAGATATTATCAGATCCAGAATCTTCAATGTTTTCTAATGGCAGTTCTTTCTTGAAAAAGTCTCTCTCATTGCCATTTGTCATTGTGTAGGGTATGAAACAATTTTCCACGGGAAACTAAAAGAAATTAAAAAGCAAAATAAAAAAATCACTCGTGACTAAAGTCTTGCTGGACTTCTCTGTCATTACTGTATTCTTATCTGGTAGAAATAAGTTTTGGTATTTTTTATGAAATAAAATGGTTGATAATTAATTTAAGATTTGTGGCATGAAACATATTATTTCAGCTACATCTATGAAGAAACTACAAATTGATTTCATAATTGGTAATTAATTATCACTCTTCAAATTATTTATTTTCAGATTGGCTGCACACAAAATATGAATGACATGTAATGCAATTGTCAAAAGAGCAGTAACAGCACGCTTTGAGTAAAATCAACTGAAAAAGAATATTTGAGAAAAAATATGTGTAATTTAATACTTGGTATCCATATAATGCCTAATGCAACACCAATGTTCAAGGAAGAGAATCATTCTAAAGAATGCCTTTGAATGTTTTGCAATGTAGGTGTGTAAAAATATGAAAACTTCATTGTTTTCTTTAAAAATGAATGTTATAAACTCTAATAAACATCCTTACTTCACTAATCACAGTCCTGTTATATAGTTAGGTAAATAGAACTACGTCAAGGGGATGAGTTTATTTGGCTGTGTCAAAGGAGGATCTCACTTAGGAATCATCAGAAACAGACAAGGGATTAACCATTTTGCCTTTCTTTGGATATTGAAATCCACCTCAAACACCACTAGGTTTTTTCTTAGGTAGTATTTGGTACTGTTGTGTGTTGCAGTTTTTTATATTAACGTAAGATAGAAGCAGCTATCAAGCATATTTAATTTACTTATTGGTACCATTCAAAAAGAGAATAGATACACTAGAATACTTTATAATGCAATATTTGTGACGTCATGCTGTATGCATATGAGTAAGCTTATGGAATTTGTGGTCAGCTGCAGTTAGCATACCACTACACTTACTAATATGAATGGGTTAATGATGTCAATGAATGGCATTGCTAGTTTATGTATTTTCTGGATAACTGTTTTTATACAGTAAGTGAATTCTTGACAAATGATGTGTATATGTGACTAAATTATATCTCATTTTTTTGACGGGTCTTATATATGCATCAACATATCTCCTGGACCAATAAAACTTTTAACTCTGTTGAATGTATGCCATTTTGCTGCTGGCCAAATTACTCAATAATGGCCATGAAATATCAATAGATTTTTTTAAGAAATACTTTGTCTCGAGTTGTAATATGTTGAAGTGTAAATGCTGAGTTTGGACCCTAATTATTTGGCTGATATCATTATAAAATAAGGTCAACTATAGATTTTGTCCCTGTACTAAATATTGTTGGGAAAACTTATTACTCTTTATACTACAGTTGTTATATTTATCTTGATAAGTCATTTTATTAATTTGCTAATCAAGGCTTTAATTATTTAAATACAGTGACGATAATACCTGGGAACCTATGGAAAATTTAGATTGCCCAGATCTAATATCAGCATTTGAGAAGAAACTAGAAGGGAAGAGGGGTAAGAAGCAGCCAGCAACTACAAACATAGAAGACAAAAAACCTCCTAAGAAAAAGCATATGGTTGAGGTAAGTATAGCTCTACCACTAATGATTTCATCAATGTGATTTTCATCTGTTGGCTATGATATTGTTATGAATATCTTGTCTAGAAATTTCAGATGCTTTTCTGGTCTATGGTGTTGGTGGAGGCTATTTGGGTACTCTGTCGGGTCACACACTGCATTTCTGCCGACATTTCAATGGTTGAGTCGAACATTGTCTTCAAGGTTGGCCCAGAAGATGGGCGAATCGCCCTTGGAAACGGCGGCTGAAATGCATAGTGTACCTAGTAGCCATCTCCAAATATTTTGTCCATTTTGTGTATTTGTTGTATGAATTGTTCACAAGTATAAGTTAGCTACTGATCTTGTAACCCATTCATGCTGATGGTCTCAAATATGTCATGTCTCTTGATCTTCGCAAGAGACTTTATGCCCGAATATTGAATATGCTTGGCGAGATAAATCTCATGGTCATGGGGGTCTACCATTTGATTAGATACTCTTGGTTGTTGGTAGGTAACTAAAGCCTCCATCCAAATGGCTGCCTTTCCCATGGCATGAATCTGCACTCAACTAATTTTGCTTGCTGTGGTTTGTAGAAGAAATATTTTTTTTGTATGCTTCAAAACTTTGCACATGTAAAAATGGAAGATATATAGGATAGTGAGGATCCACTTCAAGGAAATTCTGAAAGGAATTGGAGTGTCCTACAATGACTGCAGAATTTTCTACAGTGTATATAAAAACCAAGTAGCTGTGATTAAATATGGATATAACTGTAGAGAAGGGAGACTAAAGAAGGAAGTAGGACAAGGTTGTGGCTTGTCTCCCATAATTTATAATGTTTACATGGAGAGAGCCATATATGAAATCAAAAAGAAGTCTTCTGAAGTAAATTTCCACGGAGAACAAATAGCATGCTGTGAGTCACCTACGACATAGCAGAGGCAGGCAAAGATTTAAAGAGGACTAGTAACCATAGAAAGGACCATGGTCAGATTTCTCCAGAATATCAATAAAATGAAAACTAAGGTTATGGTGTATACTAGGAGAGAAGAGGCTAAGACAATGTCAAACTTGGGACATTTATGTCGGGATTGCCACCATTAAACAAAGGGTTACTGATTATATGATGATACTTCAAAACTTTTTCCTTAAATTAATTCATAGAATAATGTGAGTGATAGCATTTTTAATATACAGTAAAACCTCGCTTTTACACCCCCGCAATTTACGTTTTCCCGCAATTTACGACATTTTCATCAAGTCCCGATGATTTATATATCTTCACAGTGTTATGTCTTCCCCGTATTTACACTTACGAAATTTTAAATAGTCCGCCATTTGCGCTAGGCCGCCAAAAGCAACATGGCGGATAGCGTATCACAACCATATGAGGAACGAAATGGAAATCGGCGGAAAAAGTTTCGGGACATTTGCAAGCGAAAGACCTTTCAATTACAATAAATTTTCTAATTCCTTCTATTTCTGGGTTCATCTCATATTTTCGTAATAAACTCGTTTTAATTCTTCAAGAGGCAAATCAGGTAAAATTATAACAGTTGTGCTAGTTCTCCAAATTCCTTATATTACATTACGAGTGGCAATTATGCGGTAAAATAATGAAGGATATGTATCTTCCATCGTAAAACTGTATTCCAGGAAGAAGTTGGCTGTAATTATGTGAAATAAAACGATGATATGCACTTCTCTTTAAGTCATGCCTGCGAATAATTCTACCTTACTTGTAAGCGTCGTGTCCACGAATATAGACACTTATGTTTATATTCGTGGTTGTTATCATGATGATCCACGCACTTAGTTTTATTCTTTTCGTGCATTATGAAGTTCTGCCATTAATTTTAAAGTCATTCTAATCGTAGTAATCACTTTCCCTGCTTTTTCCGTGACCTAGCGTCAAGTAACGCGAACAAAACAAAAAATGGACCACAAACGAGAGGAAAACGTTGTCAATAGAAGACGGGATAAAAGTTTCTGGAAGAGTTGACTCGCATGTAGGTTCACGTGTTTCCCTTGCCAGAGAACTTGTGATTCCAATTGAACACTGTTGATAAAACACGCAAAACCATTGAAAGCAGTGCAGTGGAATGCGGACCCAGTGCAAGGAGGCGAAAATACGTCAAGTATTCAAAATATGATGAACTGGAAGAAATTTTGAAGGAATGGTTTCAGTGCGCCAGAGCCTCTAACATACCCATCCGTGGAGTTATTCGTAAGGAAAAGACACAACATGTGGCAATGAGGTTAGGAATTGAAGACTTCAAGGCTTCAAACGGATGGTTAAGCCAATTTAAAACTAGGTACAATGTTGTGTATAAATCAATTTGTGGTGAGTCAAACAGTGTTGATCACCAGATAGTTACACAGTGGAAGGAACATTCTTTAAGACAGCATATTGAAGGGTATGCACCAAAAGACATTTTCAATTTAGATGAGACAGGCCTTTTTTCAATGTACTTCCTCTTAAGACTTCAAAGGTGAATCTTGCCATGGGGGAAAGCATAGTAAAGCTCGTCTGACAGTATTGTTAGGTGCTAATGGTAGTGAGAAGTTAAGGCCATTTGTCATTGGAAAGTCCAAAAGTCCCAGATTTTTTAAAAACATAAAGACATTTCCCACAACCTATGCCGCTAATACCAAAGCTTGGATGATGTCACATGTCTTTCAGGAACAAATGCAAGCTCTAGATGCAAAGATGGGTGGACAAAACTGAAAAATTGTAGTATTTTTAGACCAATGCCCAGCCCACCCAAACAATATTAATTTGATGAATATAAATCTGGTATTCTTCCCACCCAATTGTACCAGCCAGTTACAGCCATTAGATTTAGGGATAATCCATGTATTCAAAGTGAACTACCGCAGGATTCTGGTGAGAACAGCTATGAATCTTAAAGACAGTGGGAGGGACCCTAAGAGCTTCAAAGTCAGTTTTCGATGCACTACACTACATAACACGATCATGGAAAGAAGTTGATGACGGAAAAATTTCAAATTGTTTTAAAATAGCAGGATTTAGTTTTTCTCAAGATTGAACCTTAGAACAGGACGAACAGGATAGTGAAGAACCACTGGAAGAAGGGAGAGGAGATAATAGAGCTATGGGAGACAATGATCAGTTGCCATTATTTGGAGCTGAAAAAAGTTTTTCGGATTTTGTCGGAGTGGATGAGCAATTATCAACAAGTAACTCTCTAACAATTGATGAAGCTATTGACCTGCATATCAGTGAAGAGGTAACAAGCGAGGAGGATGATGATGATGATACGGAAACACCAAAAGAAAGCACAATCAATGCTATTTCTGCTGTTAATGTACTACGACTATATTTATCAAGTGTTGCAGGAAGTGAGAACGAATTAGAGCTATTGGACAGAATAGAAAAGAAAGTAGAATCAATTAATACAAATAAAATGAGCAAGCAATCAAAGATAATGGAATTTCCAGGAGGAGGCTAGTTAAATGAACATTTATTTATGGTGTATTTTTTTGTTATAGCTGAATTCAGCCAAGAATGTTATATTTAAATTCTGAGATAGTTCTTTGGCTTAAATTTTTAGATGACTTTTTGAGAGTAAAGGTTAGTACATATTTTTTTAAAACTTAAGGTTTATATGGATTATTAAGTCATATTTTCGTTTAGTTTATCCAAAGATTTAAATATTTTTACTTTGAGAAGGTTTTTTCATTTTATGGAGTATATGGAATATGTACTTCCGTTTTATTTATTTATCAGCTACCACCTATGTAAAACGATCTCTTTCTGAAGACTGACATATTGTACAATCTACTTCACTGAGAGTTTGGTATTAATAAAGAATTTTTTTACTGACATAATTACATTTTTTATACTTACATTTAAGATATGTTTCAATTGAAAAATAGAACATTTAGCAATACTTTAAGGGATTATTTTCATTAAATTGTGCCTACCCTCAATTTACACTTTCCCGCGATTTACACTTTTTTCCCTTATCCCCCTCAAAAGTGTAAAAGAGGGGTTTTACTGTATTTTAATTGGCTGCCTGGTGATGAGTTGCACCCTTACCCTGCCGCTTACCCTTTTAGTAGCTTTGAGGGTGTTATGTGGATGAATTTCTAACGTCAATGGTTGAATTGTATAATGAACCTTAATGGGAAGTCAGTTAAGACCAAGTGAAAGAGGAAGTAACAAGTATGCATAATCGCATTTGATTATAGAATTTTTTCTTGACAAGATTCCTAAGAATGTGGCAGAAAGTTAGGTGCGACAAGGACAATTGGTCATGAGAATATTGAAATCCATGCCTGGAGAAACCTAGCAAGATGATAATGAGGAATGAAATAAATGAAGTAATGCTAATTTTCTATGTGCCTAGCATAGCATTTTTTCTATGCACATATTTTCATATTTGGTTTATGTTGTAATTGTTCTTAGCTGAAGTTCTATTAACTTCTTGCTCGGAGTAATGAGATTCCCATTTTTGCCCTATCATATATAATGGGCTTGATATTTCTTATAATTTTTCCTTATCTCTTGGTGAGTATGCTCTTTAGCTAGCAGATGGCTGATGTCGGAAAGTCTTAGTATGGAGGGCACGTTTGACTAAAACCCTACATCTATATACAGGGGTTGTCTAACTTAATTTCCAAAATTAAATGTTACTAAATAGTAATGCACTTCAAGGTCATATTCACTAGTTTTAGTCACTAAGTATGGCTTACTAGCTGTCTTCGGATGGTGAACGATTTTGCAGATGAAATTGTTGTATGAATATCATTGGTTCCGTGTTGTTGGAATTAATTTGTCCTACTTTTGCATGCTTTGGGTTTTTGAGGCTAAATTTAGAACCGAAATTTGGGAACTTAACCATGGGTAATACTTATGGTGGGAAGTCTTGGCTCCAAAAATTAATAAAGGTAATAGTTGGCAACATTTTGCAGTGGTGAAGATGAGTAAACTCTGTGAAATGACAACTCTTCCTTTACTATATCATACTATGAATTATGAAAAAGCGTAATTTGTTAAGATTATCAAATAAACTTGTGTACCACTCGCACCTTATACAGGATGTCGATCGATACGGGAAATACGGGAGATACGGGAAATATATGGGAAATTAACATTACCCTGGAAAATACGGGAAATATACGGGAAATTCGCAGAGTGTCCGGGAAATTTCAAGAAATGCTCTGTAATGAACAGATCCAGAAGATCCCCATATTTTCGGTTGGTGGGACCTTAGCAGTGCGGGAGTCGCAGTGTTTAGCCCATGAAGATTTCGTAACCCACTGAGCGCAAGGTTGTCATTTCAGCGCACGTGAGGCTGACTCGGCAAGTGTGGAAACAGCACACACACAACGTCTGTCGCCCTTGCCACAGTAGTAGGTTTCGCGTCGCACGATTTTGTCGAAAAATGCGGCGTGATAATGTGACTTATCCGGTTCGAAAGTCTAATTTAATAAGATAGAAAGTTTAATCACTTTATTTTACCTGTTGTACTAGATAATGCATATGGCGAATTATTTTGTAACTATCAGTGTAATTTGGACCGGTCCAAAATACACGCTCTTCGGTGGTCCGAAATACACTATGAGGATCAAAATAAAATGAGACTGAATTTCACAGAAACATCCTTAGATTCATTAAAAAGAATTATTTGCACTTTTCTACACGAATTATGATAAGAGTGGAGTAATTTCTGTATTTGAACTAGCAAAAGTAACTTTATATTTCGCTGTCGCCTTAGGAGTCAGAGCCATTCCAATGGGTGTATTTGTCTAGATTGTGTCTTCGTTGTTTATGCTTTGTGTGGGGGAAGGAAATTTCACGATTTCGCTCACTTAGCCTTTATGCCTCAATCACCGGGGCTTGATTGTTGAAATTTGGAGAGAAGAAATTCCAAAAATACACCCAAACGTCTACACCCTAAACATGTTGCTACCCTTAATGAATACAAAGTAAAGCTATCGGTCCGAATTACACGCCGGTTCAAATTACACGGGAATTAAGCAAATAATCGTCCGGGAAATACGGGAAACATACGGGAATTTGAAATTGGGCCGCCGATCGACATCCTGTTATAGAAATTAAAAAATGAATGGGGGCTTCCATCATTCTCGTAGGGTGAGGTTTTGGGGACCTGAGAACTTTCATTCTGTACCAAAGACTTCTGTTGTATTGTATACCACTGGTAGCATTGGTGTACGATGTGACACATGCAGTGAATACAGCAATTGTTCCTCTCTCAAGCCTCATGTAACTTTAATAAGTTGCATTGAGGTTGAATGAATCTGAGGAAGTTCTTTGCAATTGCCAAGCATAAAGTGCATTTTTTAAGTGTAAATTATGTAAAAATTATTTGAAACTTATCACCGACGAAACACCTTTAGTCGTTAAACTGCGTCAAAATCTTTATGTACTCAGACAGGTGTTGTTCTAAGATGGGTAACTGGTAGATTTTCCCATAAAAGCTCTTCTGTTCCTATTAGTACGGAGTACTGCAACCATGTTCTTTCTCTAATTCCATACGCACGATTCAGGGACATCGTACTTTCGTCCTGCAGTGGAATTTCCTATTTCTTCAAAGTGTTTAATCACTTTTAGTTTTTCATTTGCCTTTAAATTCCGCACATTTTTGCACTCCTTTATTTAAGGAATGAGACAGATATATTCCGACTTTTGAAAGAAAATTCGAAAATTAGCAATGTAGACTCTGGAAAACAGACACGTATGAAGTAAACACGGTGCACATACTGGTGAAAGGGTGTTTTTGATATCATTGGGTCGGGTGGAAGTTAGTGATAGCCTAGAACAGCAAGAAAACGAACAATATGCTCATTCTGACTCATTCTGAGCATGTATTTCTTGGAGCTAGTTTGACAACGGCACTCATTCTAAAAGAAGAGACTGCCATATATGTGATACTCTACATCGAACCTAGCTGTGTATTACATTACAAAAACACATGACCTACAACATTGCATTCAGTATTAATGTGATAAATCTTTTCCTCTCCATTGTTTTCATCATGATTCTAAGTCAATCTGGAAGTATTTGTAACTTAAGGGGCAGGCATGCAGGGGGTGTTTTTTCATATTGTCAAATATTGAACTGTTGTTCTCTGTAAAGACCCCAGCATTGTTTTGTTTTAGCCTCACTTCTTCATCTTCCCTACACTTGCTTACTAATGCATAGAAATAGTGCTGCAGCTAAATTTTCTGAGTTGAGAGATGTCACTGATGTCATATCTGGGGTGTGACATTTTGCCTGAGTCCTCTTCTCTATTTTACTTGGATATGCTGTGAATTCCATTTTCTTGGATTCCTGAAAGAATATCTTAGTGACTGCTCTAACTAAATTTTACAGGATGACAACAAACCACGGGGTTTTGACCGGTCATTAGAACCTGAAAAAATTATTGGCGCTACAGATTCCAGCGGGGAGCTTATGTTCTTGATGAAATGGTAAGGTTTAATTTTATGCTAATCATCATTAATATTAAATGACTGGACTAGATTAATTACTCCTCCATGAATAAGAAGTACATTGAATATAAATCTTAATAGAATACAGAAGAAATTCTTGTTATGAAATCTATTCTACTGAAACTAATTTCAGTAGTGGTTGATAATATTGAGTTTTTATTTTGGTGTATGTTATACCTATTTAAGCACCTTTGCCACAAATACTGTATTCATCTGAGTCTAATGCGACCTTTTTTGACAAATTTTCAACTGTAAATATCACAACTCTTCTTGGATTCAAATGTGAAGTACACTTGCATGTTAAGTGACGGTGTACAATGAATATGTAATGTATGATTAAGTAATTTATAATAATGCATTACCTGAGATTTTGATGGAGAAAGTAAATAATAGCTATCGAAATATTGTTATTGAATGAATAATGCTTCCACTGATAATGATCATTTATGGCTGCAGCATTTCAGTTTTTTTCCTTCCCTAAATTTGTAGCCATTCATTACTGTTTTTATAAGATTTTCTTCATCTTACAGGAAAGGGACCGATGAAGCAGATTTAGTGCCTGCTCGTCAGGCTAATGTGAGATGTCCACAAATAGTGATTCAGTTTTATGAAGAAAGATTGACCTGGCACACATCAACTCATGAGGATGATGGATCTGGTGCGAAAGAAGCTCAAGCTGATTAACAGATCTCTTGTCATCTCACCATGCTTATTTGGTTTAAAGTTCATTGTGGAAATATAAATCATGAAACATTTCCAACTCATCAGAGGAAGATGCATCGCATCAGCCTTCACAGTGGTAGACTTAACTGTGTTTGACTTCACTGGATTGTGGAAAAGACATAAGTCCCCAAAAAATGCCTTTTTGTGGTATATAATTTGGTGTTTTTTTTATCTTCATCCAAATTATCTTTTTGTGATTTAGATCCCGTATCCAGTTTTCTACCCAATAATGCTGAAAATTCATAAGATTGATATGGGTTGTGCATGGGGTGACTGAGAACACAATTTTCACAGTGTTTCTCTTGGTATTGACAGACTTAATACAGATCTTCCCTCTGATTAATCTTAAAAAATAAAAGAATGTAGTAATCATTACATAAGTTGAAATGTTCTGCCTTAAAAATGTTTTTTTTTTAGTAGGTCAATTATATGATAATGTGCTTAAGTTTTCATGTCTTTTGTAAGTATATGCTTAAGATCTTGTATCTATCACCCTTTTTTTCTAAAATGAAATTTAGTTTCCAGTATGAAGGTCTTGATGACCAATTGCCATAAAACCATTTTGGTGTTTATTCAGTGTTTTTATGACCAAATGTCGCAAGTGCCACATCTGTTTATCTCTGAAGTGTGAACTGTATTGAAAAGTAGTATTTTTTTAATGCAGCCAAATCAACATTTGTGTCACTTGACGTCAAGGATTGAAATTTTTACATGGTAGTTGGTTCTGACACATTTTATGTAACATTTTAATTTTCGTAAATATATTGTCAGTAAACCCAATGATGTGTTCTCTCTGCTTGCAGAATATACTTATTTACTTCACCTATATTTTGACTTGGAGGCAACAGTATCTTAGGTGACAAATTTCTTATACAGGTCCTTTTAAAGGGCCCTAAATTTTTTATTTGTAAACTGAAGGAAAGCATACATAATAAATCCAAGGGTATTTAAATATCAATACAAATGACAGATTTAAAAAAATAATGAGATGTAATGAAAGCAGCAAGATTTCTTCCATTTAATGTTTTTGTGATTTCTGTCGAAGCTTTGAATCATTGTTTTTGTAGCTTAATATTTTTGCTTTTTAATGTATGGAAATCATAAGTTATTTATCAATATCTGCGGAGTTGAAAATTTTTAATTACAAATTTTAGTGAAAATGACTTTTTTGTCAATGAAACTGAGAGTTATGTTTGTTTTGATGTTTACAGGCATTGTAGTGAATGCTATTAATTTGGATATGGGGAGTAAAATGGAATTTAATATTATCAGTCTTTAATTTTCACCAGATTTTTAATTGCCTCTATTGTTCAACCAAACATCACACTAATTGTGAAAGTGCAGAGGTTTGTTTGTAAATGTGAAGTGTTCGAATTTTTATTGCCCAAAATTACGTATAAATTTCTTGCTAATGTTCTGTTTGGGTGCCATGTGTGGGAATAACATGACATAATGATTGAAATTCACATCTCAAGTTGCTGTTTTCAAGGTTGCTTGAGGAGAAAATGGTATGCATGTTGGTCAGACATATCATCACCCAAATCTGGAAGGACCCCTGAAAATTGATAAAGGATGCCACATTGGCCATTAGGTATGTATATATTTGAAGAAATTTGAAATAGGAAAAGTCTGTCCATTTCATAAAACCTGGTTTAATTTATGATTTTGACTTTTTAGCATTTGTGATAGTTCTTGTTTTTGCTGGCCATTTAGAATCCATATAGTACAGGCACTTTATAGATAACATAAAGGGTTAACACCATGGTATTATTTTCTGTTGGTAATGGTTGAAGAATTTATAAGAAAAATAACTGTAAAATTTGTTAATAAACTAATGACAGATGCTTATTGCAATCATGAGTAGTGATTCAGCCTCGATTCCATATTCCTGTCAGAAGTATACTGAGGAAGTTAGTGGGTTAACTTCAGCTGTAATCACCCTTTTTGCTTTTTGTGCTATTCACTGCAACTTAATGTCCTCTGCAGTTAGCAGTGGAGATAGGCGATGTGTTCGCCTGTGCCATCTGGAATATGGCTGTCATGACAGAAGGGCCTCATGTTTGACACTATTAAATGTTTCCATCGTAATACATATATACTATTCTCTATCTTTTGGCTAGAGAAACTTCTGAAGGTTGACCAAGCATTAAGAAAGGGAATGAAGTGGAAGGAAGAGCATCAGGGAAGGATAGACCCTCAGGGTAAAGTAGTAGTAGATTTTTAAGGGTGCGTCAACTGCAAGGTTCATTTTGAACCACAACTGTATTTATTATAGCAGAAAATAGATTGGCATGAACTTATTTACTTCGTTACATGTTAAAAAATTGTCTAAGGAAATCTGACTTGTTCATAAAATAAAATCAGTTTAAAATAAAGTATCATAGTCTGTTAAGAATACCAGGTCCTTTTAAGAACTTGAAAAATTTTTTGCCATTCTCTACTTTGTCACCTATGACTCCTCTTAGGTTCCCATGGATGTTAAGCCAGGCAATACTTGGGCCACTGTATAGATGTGTTCCACACTGAGGACCGTCTTAGACCACATCACGGCTGTATTTTGTCTTCTGTAAAGAGATTTGTGTGAGGGCACAGTACCCTACCCTCAGCTGAGTGATTGCAACCTCTTCGCCACGAGACTCCTTGTAGACGTTGGCCTCTCGTATATGATGGGCTTTATCGATCTGAGTTTGTTTCTAGTGATTGTTAGCCCATCTGTCTACCCACTCCTTCAGGGCCATGTTCCATAACGTGTCTCATATCTGCGGGTACTAATATTGAGGTTTAATTAGACGAGACCTTTTTTGGCATAAGTCAGTCCTCTCATAATCACTCGGGCTAAAGGTAGGGGTTCCCTACCTTTTGGTCCTACATCCCTATATCCATTCTCAGGTAAATGAAGCCCAACCATGAGACATGCAAAAGTTTTTTTTTCGATCTTTCGTGCACATTTTAAGTAAGTTCGTCCGTACAAATGCATTAATTTGTGGTATGCCAAGAGTTATTTTATTTATGATATCACCACAGAAGAATCCTGCCTTTTGTTCAAAAAGTAGGGGAGCGTGCTTGCGAGCTTGAATTCCTCCCAGTACGAGTATTGTATTGGAGGCGTCCTGCAGGTTGGGAAACGGTCTTAAGGCGTCCCTATGTTTTTTGTTCGAGGATGGTGTGGTTTTGTGGATGAAAAATGTGTTTGGAAGCTTCTCCTGGCAATGTAGGCTCACCTATGGTGATGGTGCCCCAGCGTTTCTGAAATATACCTCCATGGAGCATGGGTGAGGGTCATAGTACTGACAAGGCCCTATCAAGCGATGCGATGAAAAACATTTTAGTCGTTTTCTGAGATATTATAGAGAAAAGTTCATTTCCCAGTGATTATCTATCTCTTGGAATTCCCAAGTTTCACATGAAATCTGAAATATATGTACGGATCAATGCTTCGTCGCTATTGGTATCCATACCTCTCCTGAAGAGTGGGATATATTTTTTCATATGACAAGCCAGAAAATACTATCGACCACATCCTCGGTCAAATTATTCGTTTTTTGTCTGCCCATAAGTAGCGACAGGTGTTGGTATTAGATTATAACTATCTTTACTGATTCCCGGCTCTATCTCTCCTGTATAAAAGGACAGGAAGGGGTTTCCAGTCTGGTATGGCTGGTGGAAGAACGAAAAAGTGTGCCTACCTGTGAGCGAGTCGCATTTACGAACGTAGACCTTGGGGCTGTAGACTCCAATCTCCCAAGTCCTTTTGTGTGGAGAGAGGCATGGTAGGGTGAGAGCTTATGGCTGGCGAAAATGATTCCTTCCGACCAAACCTCCCACCCCCCCCCCTACAAGTTCCCTGCCTCTTTTGCCACCGAAGGTGTTAGTTCATCAAGTGGGCGACCTAGAGTTTGATGCGGCAGCAAAGGATTTGGCGGAGTGAGAGGGAAGATAAAATTAGAGAAATGGGTGGTAAGACTTCTGAAAATTCATTTTTTTGTGCAAAAATACAACGAAAGCATTGGAAAAATTCAATATGCATGGGCATTGTAGATATTGGACTAATATTTCTTCATGCCTGCATGATAGCAAGTGTAAATGTAATTCTCTTGAATAAAACTGATAAAATATGTGAATATTTCTGTACGAAGGTCGACCCAGATGAAAATGACTTCCACTACAGCATTGCCTGTGGAAATACTTCCATTTTTGGGAGAATTGCAGATAATAGTACATATTTTGTCCAATAAAAACCCATATTGAATTTACTAACTTGGTATTCACCTCATAAATTAGAATTGCCTGTCTGGTGATAGTTCACCCCCACCTGCAAACCCTTGCGGTGGCGGGCAGGGTAATGTGCAGATGCGCTGTTCGCAGTCGCTGTTCCCATAGCTTGCAGTATAAATTGAAGCTGGTGATTTGCAACGTTAGGCAAAATATAATATTTCATCTCCTCTCAAGAGGTATGAAACTGCAGGCAGCACTGAGAAAGGAACTGGTCACCGACCCTGATGTGAGAATTTCATACGCTGCACAGTATACCTAACATGTGGTCAAAATATAAAAAAACTCATCTCTGCGTAAACATAATCTTAAGGTTTTTGGGGCTGCTAAAACGGATTCTGATATTGGATTTAAGAATAACTGCTTGCCCCTTGCAGAGTTAGCTAGAAGACAAGTATATATAGCAAATATATGGGAGCGTCCCTTAAATAGATGTGCACCTGCAATTTTGCATGTGCGTTAACCCACTTGAAATCGACGCATTGGCAAGTAGAAATGTGCATCGATGGATTTTTGCTGTAAATTCCAATAGTAGGTACCTACTGATATTATCTCGTTACATTAGTGTAAAGATAACAAAACAGCATTTTATATACGCAGAATAATGTGTTTAGTTGATTAATAATGCTTTACAAATGTCTACATTGTTTATATGGTGCGAGTAATGTGTCCAATACTTGTGATGTCATTTTCTTGCGCTTTAGGATCCTATTCTGGATGATATTTCTGAATCTTTCAGAATAGCAGCCTTAGTGAACGATCAGCTAGATATAATGGGGTCCCATCCACATGAACACATACTCCTGTTCATAGATCTGGAGCATTTGCGAGGGATTCTCACGGAAGTGTTTAATTAATTTATTACATGCTTCTTGAGCCTCTTCGCGCATTTGCCCGACTGGCTGCAAGGCATGCATAATGATGTCGTTACCGTGCATCAATATTTTATACTCAGCTGTAGGCTTGTGGTACCATGGATACAGCTGCACAGAGCTTTCTCCAATGCACGCTCCACGTCTTTTTAATCCATATTTTTAGATCACTTCTGTCATTATGTATGGTTTCATATTATGTCCAATAAAACACCCTGACGTCACTTCTAGAGATTTTCTTTATCCATCCCAGTTTAGTTGTTATTTTCTGGATTCCTCTGCTCACCCTCTACTCTTCCTGTTAGTATTTGGATTAAATGAAAGCGAAAACTGTTATTCCACATAAATTTATTACCGGTTTTGACTTACAAGGTCATCTTCAGGCTGAAGATGACCTTGTAAGTCGAAACTGGTCGCAAATAAATTTGTGGAATAACTAAGTTTTCACTTTTATTTAAAGAAAATGTTAAGCAAATTCCACCAAGTTTCGCCTGACACTATCAATTTGTTCCTGTTAACTTCTGACATAGACATTCATCTAGTTCCTGTTCTTCAATTGCCTTCTGTTAAACTACCATGAAGTTCCGTGCCAACCTTCTTCAATACCGTTGAGTTACATATTCCATTTCATCGCCACTAACTTAATTTGTAGTCAGAAGCTAGTGAGCCCACATCAACTATGGTTTTCAAGTCAAACCCCATAGGCGTGTGATACAAGGCACTTTCTAACTCATGCCTGGTGAATGAAAACCTCTCTAGAGGCTGATGTCTCCGTACGGACGAAATCTTTCCAATTAAGATCTGATTTACCTACGTGCTTCCAGATAGTTAATATGTGTGGAGAGACTGATTGCTTTCGTCTGTGGCTCATAGCTATCTGCCTTTCTTAGTTAGACAACATTTACTTTATCTTTCGTCATGGCAACGATTATGGGGTGAGGGTATTACTTTGACGCCTTTTTTGAAACATTAAAAAATAGGCAGTCCGAGAACCACCCTAAAATTTCTGGCAACACAGGGTGTCACGTTAGGGTGGTCTATATCTGCAAAGTGGGTAAAATTGTAAGGGGCGGACTCGTCAAAAGTTTCGTTTTTACATACAGATCTCAAATCCAAAACCGGAAGTCCATGCAATAATTTTTATTAGTCGCGCAGGGAATTACTGAATTTGCCCAAAATGGCCCCGTTTTGCACTTAGCTGAGCTCTGTTATTGATCGTACCAAAAAATTTACTGAACGAAAGTGACATCGTTTGATGTCAGTTGTCACCCTGGACCATGCAGTTGCACTTTTAGATAATCCGGTTGCCTACCTTCCAGGAAAAGTAATTTTTTTCTTATTTTTAAGGGTTAATCACTTGTAATCTGGGTGTTTAGGAATGAAAAGCACAAATTTAAGAAAAATGTATAGGCTTCGTTATTCTTGTTTGAGTGCTTTCCTATCATTAGCAACTACAACATTCAAAACGTTTTTTCTCTTCATCCTTTAGCAACTACAACATACAACAAATGTTTTTTCTCTTCATACTTTGTTAGTACATCATTAAAATGTTTGGCTAAAGCGACGCCTCTTTCGGCAGATTCATTTGTGAATGGCGTATTATTTACATAAAGCTTCAGTTTCAAACAAACTACGAATGCTCTCCCAGTCTTAAGCTCTTATTTCGAGAAATTGGGGCTTCACACAGATTCGAGAAAAAAACTCAGTGAACCATGATTGGCAAAATCAGACAGCTGCAATCCCTGAATGGAGTTGTCCAATTTGTTGACATGAGCTTTGTACACATTCGTATCATCGATGGTGTTTGATTTAATAGCATAAACTAGAGCCTTTTTTACCCTATAAAGTAACATTGGGAATAAACAGAACAAGGCACACAAGCTCAGGAGACAAATACCACGTGTTCCAGAGATTTGTAACCCGCAGTCTTCCACAGTTTCCCCCTGGCATTATTCTTCTTGTGGCGGTTGATTTCAAGCTGAAACATTTTCAATAGCTGCAAATGAGTGCCAGGGGCTGCCACTGGATGTTGGCCCATGTACGTAGAAGCTAAAGCCTGGGAGAGCAATCATAGTTTGTTTGAGACTCAAGCTCTATGTAAATAATATGTCATACACAAATGATGCTGCCGAAAGAGGTGTCGCTTTAGCCAAAACATTTTAATAATGTACTAACAAAGGATGAAGAGAAAAAATAGGTTTTGTATGTTGTCGTTGCTAATGATAGGAAAGCGGTTGACAGAGCACTCATAGCAGAGACAGAGGGATCTGAACAAGATTCTAGTAATCATGGAAATAACAATGACCAGATATCAGCTGAAGATAATTAGAAGAAGACTGGGATATTGGTGTGCAGCAAGAAAGAAGAGGCCAAAATCAATGTCAAACTAGGAAAACAGAAGCTTGAAGAGGTGGAAGAGTTCTGTTACCTAGGAAGCAGAGTAACCAACGATGGGCGAAGCAAAAAAGAAATAGTGAGTAGAATAGCCCAGGCAAAGAGGGCATTCTATTAAAAGAAGAATCTACTTACAGCTGGAAATACAAGCGTAGAAGTAAGGAAACAATTCATCAGATCATACATCTGGAGCCTGTTTCTTTACGACAGTGAGGCATGGACGATGATAGCAGCGGAGAAGAAAAGGGTAAAAGCATTCGAAATGTGGTGCTACAGAAGAATGATGAAGATTAAATGGATCGAACGAGGAAGAGTGGGAGAAAAAGATGTCTGCTGACAATTCTAAAAAGAAGAAAGGACAACTTAATCGGCCATATCTTGAGACACGATGGCCTGATGAAGGCAATCGTCGAGGGAAAAGTGAACGGGAAGAATGGAAAAGGCAGGCCTTGTAGGAGTTACATGGAGCAGGTCGTAAAGGACGTGAAAGAGAGGAACTACATTGGTATGAAGAGGTTGGCCGATAGAAGAATCGAGTGGAGGGCTGCGTCAAACCAATCCTAGGATTGTTGACCATTGATGATGATGAGGAAAGCACTCAAACAAGAATAACGAAGCCTATACATTTTTCTTAAATTTGTGCCTTTCATTCCTAAACACCCAGATTACATGCAATTAACACTTAAAAATACGAAGAAAAAAATTCCTGGAAGGTAGGCAACCGGATTATCTGAAAGTGCGACTGCGTGGTCCAGAATGGTTCCGGATGAGAACTGACTGACATCAAACGATGTCACTTTCGTTCAATAAATTTTTTTAAGGTCAATAACAGAGCTCTGAAATGCAAAAAGGTGCAATTTTGGGCAAATTCAGTACTTTAAACTTCCCGCGCCCTTCGCGACCAATAAAAATTATTGCACGGACTTTCTGTTTTGGATTTGAGATCTGTATGTAAAAACGAAACTTTGATGAGTCCGCCCCTCACATTTTTACCCACTTTGCGGATATGGACCACCCTAGTGTCAAGTCAACTTATGTTTTAGGTAACCGTATTTTCCTTAAATCTACCATAATTAAAATATTATTCATTTAAAAATATCTCATCATCCTTTGGCATAAAATATCCTTGGAAAGAACTTACATTAATCAACGTCAAAATGTTCAAATTTCGTTTGCATTTGACGCATCTATGTACGATAATTCCCATCCATGCATGAATTGCGGACACGAGTTTTGAGGCTGACGTAAGCAACTGCATTATCCTTTCACTTCTTGTGTGTGGCCGAGCAGGGCCGGCGACAGGGGGGAGGCAAAGGGGGCAAATGCCCAGGGGCCCGGGCCATCAGGGGGCCCGGGCCAAAATAAATATATTGAAAATAAAAATTTAAAAGTACGAATAAATTTAAATGCCAAAAATAATACAAAATTTTCTTTTTAAAAAGGTGAAAAAAACGAATGAATGTAGAGCGTGTGTCAGTGTGCAACATAGGTGTGCAATAGAGAAGTATGACTTTAGCATTGTTGTTGTGGTCATCGAGGGTTTTGGGGTGATGGGGACGATAGAGCGAGAAGCACGGACGCTGTGACTCACTTTCCTTCCCTTTACCGCGAACCATGCCGCGAACATTCGCTACTCAGTGACATATTGTAACCTGAACGACAAGAAATCCCATCTTCCGTCTAAAGTCTATTGTTTACTTGTTAGTGGACTGTAAAAAATCGTTAATCTACAGTCAAAGTTACAGATTATCAGTAGCAAGCTACACATTCTAGTGTTGTGTCATTGGTTTTGTATACATGAGACCCCATACACGGGGGTAGGGAGGGACCGCGGCCCCCTTACCGGCCTCCCAGTAAAGATTGCAATCCCAGAGAGATTTTTCAATTACGGGATCATCATCAAAAGTTAGACAACATTTTCTGGGATTCAGTCCATCTTCTTTAATGCTGGCGATCACTATGTCTTTAACACGCGCATCGTAAGCTCATTTCTGTTTTTCTTATGTATTACAAATGATGACAAATTACTTATTCCAATAAAATGTATTAGTCAATGGACTCAGACGTTTAACGTGTTGCATTACATATCCAAGAAAACTTACTTATTAGCGCTGCCTGTTAGCGAAAAGGTGTACGTCAATCCCGGGATTCATTTATACTAAATCCCGAGATTTCAGGATTGTCGTTTCATCCGGGATTCCGATCCTTAACTCCCGGGTAAATTAAAAAAGGGAAGCAAAAGAATATTTTCTATTTAAAATTTTGTGAATATATACATATTTCAGAAAGTTATTAATTCTTAAACATGATGTATAATTTATCCTTCTGAAATTTTTCTAAATTTGTTTCTTTGTTTTACTTAAATAAGTTCAAGGCCCATGCACGTATTGTCATGATTTTGTGAGGTTTTTGTTAATAGAAAGGAGAGGAAGGAAAATTAGAACCGATGCACAGTAGGCTGAAATCGAAAAAAATGGACGAAATTCCAAAATGGCTTTTTTGCAGATAGAATCATGAAACTTGGTACAAATACTCATAATTGATTGGCAACCATGGAATGGCAGGTCATTGGTCGTATTCTTTCGCCGTTACCGAGATGCAGGGGCTCAAACATAGCCAAAATTACACCCGACTTCAGTTTTCTATGAAAATCTTCCTATTTAAGTTGAGGGTGACGCTGTGGGAGGAATTTGGTCGGATAAAAAACTAGTAGGCCTGTTAAAACCACTCTTTTACTTTATTGTGCTTAACTTTGGGAGTTTTTTTCCTAAATGTAGGTTATGTTACGTAACAAAATGGCGGACGTTATTGTCACACAAAAATTCATATAAGTAGTAAATATCTGGCATGTTAAGTTCCTGTCAGGTGACTCATATTTATTCAATTGTTGATGCTTTTTAAAGGTAGATCTGAAAAAAAATTGAAAATTCGTTTGCGACGCCAATAATTACAGTTGATTTTTCGTACGCGTGTGTGGAGGCGGAGACGTGCACCGGGAGATGGAAATGACGTGACGCGAGTAAGTTTTTTCAAGCCATAAGGAACATAACGCTTCTTATTCGCCTTTTTTTTATATGTGTGCATTTCTATCGATCTCCACCAACTCTACACGTATAAAATCATGGGGATATAAAATATTAAGGTCTTAAAGTGTACGCGAAATCGCATTCAAGGTTTCTCCTCTCAAAAGTAAAAATCTCATTGACACCCTCAAAGCCTTAAAATTCCTGTATTTGTCGCACGAAACATTATTTTATGTTCCAGAGACTTCTTTTCGTTTCTTTGCCCCTTCGACCCAGCAGTCCAAGCCTTTGACCATACTAGGAGGTTCATGCAGAAAGGTACATTTTGGATACCGCGGAGCTTTTGGTTGTTCGTCGAGAAAATCTACTCATGAATCTTTCATTTTCCCTGCGTTACAATATGCATATCCCTGATTTATACATCACATTAGACTTTATTCATCTAGGATGACTTTAGTTTCTACTTTACTTGAATTATGCACACAGGAAGGAAACAAACTATCGAAAATAGCTTAGTATTGAGGCACAACAAAATATATTCTGTTCGTCAATACCCTTAACTAACATTATTTTTACCCATTCCCTGCTGTTATGTTTGACTGAGAGAGTTGTAGTGAAGACAAAGCTTAGTAGAAGTGATTACTCTGCTTTCATTTTAATTTGGTGGTGATATAATTATCTCCGTATCTCTGAAAAGATGGGAGTAATTGTATAGAGATGCTAATTTTGAAAAAAAAAGAAAAGTATATTTTATTGTGACTTTTTATAAATTTTTCAAGTTGAAGTAAGTCCTAGTTTTGATTACTGTAAAATGAAAGTAAAAAGTGTGGTACATCGTCAAAAAATTTTCATTCCGAAATTGTTTCCCCATTCCATTCCACTGACATGTGTTTAATTTAAAAAAGGGACAATTTATAGAAAACAGAAGATAATGCATGACAGTGTGCAAGTTTCTTCTGCAGAAAAAGCTGATAATCAGTTTGGTATTAATAGTCTTGGTTATAAAATAACCTGAAAGTTCGCCGATCGCCGGTTTAAATTGAGTAAAGGGGTTTGCCGGGATTTAGGGGGCCCGGACCACTCAGTTGCCCAGGGGCCCGAAATTCCTGTCACCGGGCCTGTGGCCGAGGTATGTAGGAACTTGAAACAATTCTCCTTCCTCCACGAAGTCTCCCAAAATCAACAACGTTGGTTTAATAAAAATTGTTACTGCGCTAACCTGAAGGATTATTAACTTTCTTATTCGATTTAATCGTCGAAAAACAATATAACATGAGAAAACGATACATTTTGTTTAGTTACGTGTGTGCCAATCAAGGAGGTTAGAAGGATAAGCTATAGCTCAGGAGCTATAAGTTGTCCGCCTTGCTGTCGTCAAACAAATAATCAGCCGCTAGAGTGCAGGGCAAGCACTCACCCATGTAAAGCATTGGCACACATTAAATTAAAATTAAATTTCACTTGTTTCCAGGTCGCTATTTCCCTTCTGGCACACATTCTCACACCTTCATATGCTATTTTAGCGAAATTCTAGTCTCTACCCCCCTATTCGAAAAAAATGCCGGCCATTTTCAAGGTTTCCCCTATCCTTCGAGTATTGGAGAATTACTTAGTCTTTTAATTTAAACTATCTAATTACTTAGTCTTAACACCTAACTTGTGATTCAGGCCGAAAGTGTTATTTCTCAGTAACTATGCATTTCGGGAAATAATTTCGTATTTGTACAACTTTTATAAGAGATTTTTCGTATTTTGGGGAAAGGTGTCCAGTATAATAAATTTGCCTTTTTCAAATAAAAAGCATGTTATTCCATTAATCATTTTATTGTTTTATGTCATATTAACAATACAGGGCACACGCAAGATTTGGTGAATTGGCTGCAACAAAATATTTTTATAGCTGATAACTTCAGGCTTAACTATGTTATACCTTTCCATAATGGAGAATAAAAGAATGAAATTTTGTTAGGTTCACTTTATATTTAAATAGGCACGAACTGGGTTTCATAACGTAGTCATATCTTCAGGTTAACCTAACAAAGTTGTATTCTTTTATTTTTAAAATATTTTAAATAAACTTCAGCACGAAATTTTTGTCGCCTATTTTATGGGACCACGGAAAATAGAACTAACAGCCGTTTCTATCTTCATATATCATCTTGGCTAAAATAAAAATGAAATTCACGATAATTTGTCTTTCAACAAACAGTGTGTAAGGTGCAGACATTGAAAACGCTCACCACCATATAGGTTCAAGGCAGCATCATCGGTGGACGCGCATAATGGTAGATAGATTGCAACCATAATATTACTTACCATTTTGTAATGCATAAATTAATGCCATTTCTTCTGACAGCCGATGCACCCAGGGCTTTCATTCCAGCAGAGTTGAGCGTTATTTTTCCGTGTTTTACAAATTAACCTCGGTAGAGGATTTAGAATCGTTAGAACCCAGGACTAGCAATTAGCGGAGAAAAGATGCCTTTTAAAACGTAACCTCGAGGAACTATGTAATGCAGCTGTTTTACCTTGCTATCCATGGTTTTCCATTGTTCAGAGTAAGGTGGTAAAATCTTCCTTTTATGCACGTATCGTCTCAACGTAATTTTTCTTGAAATTCGTCAAGTGCGTTAAAAACGTCCTCGAGAGATTTCACGGTCAATTTAAGACACTTATTTTCATCTTAATTCACTAACCCTCTTCATACCTCTATATTTTCTTTGGCCGTAATCAATTCCAGTTACAGCAGCCGTCAGAAACAGTTGTCTGACCGAAATAGCTATCAGATTCCGTCACTTCCTTGTGATATGGTTTTTGTAATTCTCCCGCTTGCCATCGAATTCTTGTCCCCCGTTAGCTATTGTCAGGTACGATTTCAGTGATTTCTTCTTCGAATGAGGAAAACCCGAGGAAAATATTCGCCACTTCTGAACAAAGGCTTTTCCAACAAGCATTCAATGTAGACTACTTCACTTCATTCCATGAATCCAATATGATGTTAATTTCATCCATGATTTTGAAAGAAGGCCAAACATTCATGCAGCCGTCTCTCGAAAGTGCGCCTAGTGTGGTAGGATTTGAGTGGAAATTTGACCCTAACGGGATATCCGACTCTAGCTTACCAAGTAAAAATACTCGATTTAAAATCAACTTTGCGATATTACCGTGATATAGCTAGAAAAAAAACGTGAAAATATGTGAGAAGAGCCAAGCTTGGATAGATTTTCTACATGAGCACTCGTGACCACTATTTGTATATAAAATCAAACATTTTAGCGACCACAGTGTCGAATCGTGAGTATTCAATAATCCTTGAAAGTTTCCTCTTTTTTTCACCAAAAGAAACGAATTCAAATGCCACACCTTTGGCAATAGGCTACCTAATTGTTAGCGATATTAACCTTTGTTTTAATTTAAACAATTGGTCTGAACAACAGGGACTCTGAGCCGCCATAGGTGGACAGGGGAAATAGTTATAAAATAGTTAGACAGGGAAATAGTTAAATATATAAATACATATGTACACGATGGTGATTGTTAACTGTATTGGTTGTCGGCCCCGGTGGCGGCGTGGTTAAGTCCTCACCTGCTTAATTTACGGTCACGGGTTCGAGTCCCGCCTTTGTGGGTTTTTGACAAGGATGCATGTACATGGATGCATGCTCGTCTGTTGCTAAATTGTTAATACCCAGATATAAAGGCCTCATGTGCTGTTTTCGGTGGTAGTGGAAGATAAATAAATATGTTTAGGTTGGCATGGATGAAAGGTGTGTAGGTCAGAATTCTTGCATAATAATAACAGAATAGAGGATATTTCTGTTATCTCCGGGGCGGAACGAAGATAAAGACCGAAAATGCATAATACTTTTTCATTTGACGATATGTGAGGACTATAAGTGAAAGATTACATTTTTTCACCACATTACGAGGTTAATAAAGATTGTGTTGGTTGTCGTCATTGTAGACTATTTTTAAACCAGTGACCGCTTCAAATCTGCAGCATTCCTCGGGCAATATAAGGCACATTTGCCATTCAGATATGAATTTAGAGAGGTAAGTGCCATATGCAGTCCTATATTAGGTATCTGGGTAATTATGAACAAATTTACAATATCACCAGAAGTTGCGTGCTCGGTAGATAATGAGAGGACGAATTCTCACCGGGACCTTCGATTAGTGTTTTGCGCACTGCACGTCGAATCCGGTGGCGGAAGATGCTGCCTCCAGAGGATGGGAGACGGAGCACTTCCGAAAAGCGAACGCGTGCGCCGTCGACCCTTGCGGCATTCCTCTCGCGCCCTCCCCCTTCTCTTCCATCCGAAACCCTGGAAGGCCTCATCCCCCCTACGCCGACCCCCCCCCCCCCCCAAGCATCTTTCGGGGCGGGCGAGATTCTATCGCTCGCTTTCATCTTTTACGAGGCGCTTAGCTCGGCAAACTGCTTAAATTTGTTGTAACAGCCATTTGAGATCGGATCGAGAGCGGGGGAGGTGGTGGTGGATCCTGTCGTGGAGGAGGGAGTAGTGAAGGGTGTCGGGTGGGGTGGGGTAGGTGGACCGGAAGGGGGGAAAGGCGGCGGTGTGGGAAACCGCCGGGTGGTGGCGTGCTAGGGAGCGCCGCTAATGGGGGTCTCGCGAAGGAAAGGGAGGGAGGGGGGACGCTGCACGCGCAGGTGTTTCGGACGCCCGGGTTCCCTCGACGCTCGGCGTAGTCATACATCACGCCTCTCCCCTCTCACCCTGCCCCCCCCCCTTGAATCCCTACGGAAGCACAGCATCCCCAAACTCAAACAAAACCCCCTCCCGACGCGGTCCCTATTACCCCTACGTCCCGCGCCCTTGATCCTCTCCCGCTCCCCCAATCGCAGACTCCGCCCTCCGGTATTGGTCCGGGACCTTGGGCCCCTCAGCCAATGGGAGCCCGGGTGCGGCTGCTCTTTTCCCCGTTGGACGTTGCAGTGGTGTGCGGTAAGGGGAGGGATATGGCAGGTTGATACTGTCGATGGGAGATAACCGGCACCGCATCGATACCTTGTCTAGCGTACCTCGTCGCCCCGGTCAGGTGGGCTTCTGACGAGAATCCTATATGGTGGGACTGCTGTACTTAAACCGCGCCCGGTTTCGCCAACAAGCTGCCTAAATGCAGGGAGGGTGCCGACTTGAAGTGCGTCCGTTGGCCCTCAGGTCAGCCGAGTTTAGTAGTATAAATTTTCCTTCAGCATTGGTAGCAACGAGGGCATTTGCGACGCCACGTTGAAATCTATAGTTGAAATTTCCTCCCATCTCCGTTATTAAGGGAGCAAAATTATGTACATTAGCATGAAAATTCGAAAAGATATGATAAAAGTATAAAAATATGGAATATTTAATCTACTAAATAATACCACTATGAAATATGGACAGCGTTATTCATTGTAACGATAACTGTCATCGGATCAGAAGTCACCATCGGTGAGTTTTTTAGTCATCGAGTACTTCAGGTGCCTTTGATTGGCAATGGAACAATAGCTTATTCCTAATGAATTAGGACAAGGCTTCAGGTACTTCTTGTCATGGTTCAAACTTTCTTTTTTGGGCCATTATCGGTAGAGTAAGATATTAAATGGAATGAATAAAAATGCTGTGGAATAAACTTTTCTCTCTTCTGTATAAATTAAGTGAAAAAGAAAAGGACAGTTTCCTCTTGAATGTATTTTGGAACTAACTACTCGCAGTTCTATGAATTTACTAAGTATGAATGCTGTCTGGCAATCCTAAGAGTTGGTTGTGCTCAAAGGGGTCAACCTACCAATCGATCCAATTTATAATGCTAAATAATTGAGTTTCTCATACAAGGTGCTTTCAGATAGGCGAAGGAAATGATTTGCATTCTTCACTGAGACAATTTTCACGAGGAGATTTAATATTCCATTCAATAGTTTTTAACATTGCTGCATGTAATGTTTTTGCTTTATTTTATTTGATTTCTTTTTCATTGAACCTCTGGTCTGATTCACTGGTTCTGGCTAACTTGTACTCAATAATATCAGCTTTTTGGTATCAGCATTTACTTACTGGCATATAAATTTATAAGAAATAAGAGCCAAAAATTAGCGAACCCCCCAAAATTAGCAAAAAGCGTTAAAAAAAAATTACCACCGGTTGGATTTTACATTGAATTTTCCCGACAACTGTGTTTTCAATCATGCATTTGGCAAATAAAAAACAAACAAGGTTGTTCCTCACTTTGTAGCGTGGATTCACTGACTCATTTCATTAGCTTGTGTTTTGCTGTTGGGCGAAATCTTGGGACCACTGGATCTTCGGTCGCGTAAAATACCTGATTATCGTGATATTAACCCCTCGTTGTTCGCATTATCTTTTTGAAATAAATTGAACTCAAACTGTATTTATGATGGGAAAATGATAAAGAGGGGTCCTATCTATTTATTCTGGCATGTATGTATTCTGGCCAATTGTCATTGGGTACATTAGGAAGTTTTGAATTATTTTCCTTAGCATTCAAACTTTAATTTTGGTAAGTCCAAGCCCTTTGTTTGCTATTTCCAATCACTCTTGCTATCCACAGTCTTCGCAGTTATAGTCAATTTGGGTTTTTTAATATCATTAACCCAAATTTCTTATCATTCCATTGTTATGATTTTGATTCCCTTCTTTATAAATTGCTCATTCGCAAAATACCGTATTACGATAGGATAAATACTCTACACCATTCTCATGACCGAAAATATTCCGGATTGAAGTATTCCTCTTCTGTATTTCAGGGTGCACTCGGCAGTATTCTGCCACATGCGTTACCGCTCGATAGTGCTTTCCTAAAAACTGAAATATATATTTCCTATTTAAAATTACAGAAAAGTATACTGGTGAAGATGGGAAGATAAAATGTCCGAAACGCTCGAGTTTTGTGTTTCGCTGTTTTCAGTCGTACTGGATTACTCAGTTTCGATGAGCCATTTTTCTCCTTGCTACTTCCGACGATCATATGCACTGCGAATTTTCCTAGTCGACTATCTGTCCCGTTGCTCAGAGGATAAAAAATGATTAACACGAGCATTCAATGAGATTCCGTGGAGGAAAACCGTTAATCCTACGTCAAAATTGCATTTAGTTGTCCAAATTTTAGCTTTGTTTCACCTTCTCCTGAAATAGAGGCGTAATAATACTAGCATAGGTACTACTACAAGGTTTAGTTAGATAAGACGTGTGGTGCAACATTTTAATGCTCTATTTATCAGCCATTGACACATCAAGAGACCGAAGCACGGAGTAGTGAGCACCTTAGGTCCCATGTACTGTATTCAAGTGATTATTAGTTGTCCTCGCGAGATACCTCTAGCTTTGTTCATGTGAAAAAATATTTTTTCGAAAAAACGCAATCGTAGCATCTCCGCGGAAAACTATGAAAATGGTGGCATCTGATTTAGACAAATGCCATCTTTAGTACGTTGGACATTCTTTAGGACATATGTCTACCGGCTCTTCAGACGACTTTTCACCTGACCGGCTCCATAGGACCCCTCAGGAAAATCTCTTCCTTTGATTTGAAAAAATTCTTTGGACAGCTCTGCGCAGGGGCCCTTACCCCCGTAGGTGGTATGGATAAAAATAACCGATTTTTTGTCACATTTCGCCGCATAGCACATCGATATCGAAGAATGTAAATGTGAAATATTTATACGTTTGGTTTATGTAACCGACGCCTGCGTTAAATGTGTCTAATGAACGTCACTAATTCACCACTTCGAGCGGTTGAATAGCCCTGATGGTCGGCAACTTCATGTAGATAATAGTGAGATGTGGTGTATCGATGCGGGCCTATCTCGGCATCGCATCGGCAAGAGCGAAGGAGCAAGAATCCCGTCGCGTGATGTCCGGGAAACTGTGAGGCGTGGGGTGGGATTGCGTGGGAGGAAGGGAGGGGCCGGGGGAAGAGGGTGGCTCACGCATGTGTCGTGGGGGGGGGAGAGAGAGAGAGAGGAAAGGATTTCATCGCAGCCTCTCACAGAGCCACCACCCTCATCACTCCATCTGTTTATCCCTCCCAACGCCGCCGTGGCTAATGGGTTTTCGTGCCGGAAATTATGATGATGCCCCCTCTCCCGGGTGGCATAATGGCGAGTTAAGGGACCTTTTATCACACTGTGTCCAAAAGATGGATTTCAGGGATACCTCGCCTCTTCCCCCTCCCCCCACCAAAACGTTCCCTCTCGCCACTCTTCTTTTCCGCACCCCCTCCACTACTCCCCTTCCGCCCCTTCATCCGCTCTCTTTTCCTCCTCTCTCCGTCATTAGTGCCAACTGTCACTCGACGGGGTACTCCCCGAAGGGATCGTGGTCATTTGCGGACAATTCACGTTGTTAGCTGGTGCTTGCACTCTCTTATGCTCTTTGTATTATGTCGACAGGCATGTATGATTAAGGTATTTACTTTTTCTGTCACTCCGAATATTTTCCCTGTCTGATAATTAGATTCACTTTTCATAATTTGATTCACATCTGATTTTAATTTATGCGCAATTTATTTTCACGACTGAGACTTAAGTGAATTTCGCATCAGCGAAGTGCTTATTATTAATAAGATCAGTGAAGAGTGATCATCATCAGTCTACAACCCTAAGATTGGTTTGATGCAGCGCTTCACTCGATTCTGATATCGTCAAACCTCTTCATATTTACATGGCCCTTCTCTTCCGCATCCATCACTGCTTGATCTATAAATATCCTGCGAGGCATTCCCTTGCCATTTTTCCCATTCACTTGTCCCTCGAAGATTGTCTCCATCTTGTTTCGAGATATGGCCGATTAAAGTTTCCCGCCCTCTTTTCAAAGTTTTCAGCAGACTTTCCTTTTCTCCCATTCTTCTGAGGACTTCCTCGTCAGCCGCTAAATCGATCCATTTGATCTTCATCATTCTTCTGTAGCACCACATTTCGAATGCTTCTAGCCTTGACTTCTCTGCTGCTGTTTCGTCCATGTCTCACTGCCATAAAAAAGAATGCGCTAGATGTATTATATGATGAAGTGTTTCCTTACTTGCATGCATGTAAGTAGATTCTTCTTTTGTCAGGATGCCCTTTTCGCCTGGGCTATTCTACTGACTATTTCAATCTTGCTTCGTCCATTGCTGGTCACTCGGCTTCTCAGGCAACTGTACTCTTTCATCTCCTCGACTAAATATTTAATTTGTTAACCACTGGTATTGGCCGGCCTATTCTCTCCTGCTGTGCACCAATATATTAGCTTTCTTTTTATTTATCTCCATGTGATATCTGGCCATTGTCCTTTCCATGGTAACTAGTCTTCAAATCCCTCTGTCTCTGCTGTAACTGCCATAGCAGCCATTGGCGAATCGCAGCATACTAATTTTTCCCCGTCGATATCCACTCCTGAAGCCTTCTCTTTGATTTCATTGATGGCTTTCTCGATGTAAACATTTAAAATTATGAGAGACAAGCCACAACCTGGTCTCACTCCTTCCTTTATTCTTGCTCCTCTACAGCTGTGTTCAGATTTAATCACAACTAAAGGCTTAAAGGTTCTAAAATTTCCACAGTTCTTAGATCTCTTTGCTTAGTAAATGGGGATGCTCTTCTCTATGTCCGAGCGTAGTCCTATTAGTATGTCTCAGATGGTATTGTAAAACTGGGTTAATGTTTTTTCTCCTGCATTTGTAATTAGCTCTGCACGAACTTAATGAGTATCATAAGTCTTATACATTCGCAGGTTTCAAGATTGTCTCTCCCATATCATCTTTCCCGACTTAATTTTCTTCTGTGATAGCCTACTCACCGATATTACTTCCGCTGTATAATTGCTCCAAATACCCCTTTCTCCTCTCAACTTAATCTTCACTTATCCACCAAATTCTCAATTCTTGTCCCGTATGTCATTGTATCAAACGCTCACTTCCTTGAAGTGTTTCCTCACTATCCTATTTGAGAATGAAGGGATACTGTTTCATTTTCGTTCTTAAGGAGGAAGTGCAAGAAAAACAATTTATCAATCATCATATTCGCTCACGAGATTAAGTGAGCGAATCACACCATACTTGTACGCAAAGATATATTTCATACTGATCAAGGAAAACTGAAGAACACAAATAAAAATAGAACACTCCCTTAACCGTTACTGCTTGTCAATTGCACTTCCGTGCTCTAGAGGCGATTAATTCAACTCGAGCGTTTCTTGAAAATAAAAATTTAGTCACCCTCTCAGTCTCCTAATCACTTCCAAATATGTGCGGCGAAATACGCGTCGATGGGGGTGGTGAGCTACCGTGTCTGAAATGAATATTACTGAGAAAGAAAAAACAGCTCTGAAAACACCTAGACCATGGAGTTACTGTTGCTCGGTCATTTTTAAACAACCTAGAATGTAAAATTTTATCTTTCCCGATAATGTGGTAGCTTTACATTAAATTAATAGCTCTGTAATATGAATTGTTTTCAATCTGGAGATCAACATCTTCAGGCAGAGGAATAATCTTTAATTCTGAATGGTCATACACTGCGTGGGTTACAAAAGTATGAAAGATTAGAGCTTTGCAGTTGCTTGTCTGCTAAAAATTTTTTTTACCGTCCGGATACTGGTGCATTTGCTTATATTATGTAATGAGAAATACTTATTCACTATTCATTAACTTCAACTTAATTCACAATTTATTTACGATTCATTCATTCACTTGCATTTACAATTGCATGGTGCTCAAAAGCTTATAGAGTTTTATAATGTCTCTCTTGTCCTATGAATGTTCGTATTTGTGAATTTGGTTGGCAACACTGTTCCCCAGGTCCCCTCCCACCCCTTTCACCCCTCCCTTACCCTCTCACCCCTCCCCCGCCTTGTTCTCTCACGCCACACTCAAGCGCTGCGAAATACTCCCATAAATCAGCGTGGCTCTTTCACACCACGTGCCAATCTCTTTTAACGCTCGTAATTGATTGAAAGCATCCTCCTGGAACACAAAGATTCATTCTCTTCTCTTTCTAAAACCCTCAGACGCCGCTCGCGAGTGCGCGGAGAATCTGGTGGATGATTTAATGCGGGGAAATATGCAAGGTGTCCAGATTCGATCACACGTGTCTCATCTTTCGATTTTCTCCACTTCCAAGGGCGATGTCGAAAACTGCGTGGTGATCTTTTTGTAGTGGGGACAAATGCAAGATTGAATCTGTTCATCACGTGACGCCATTATGGTGCACATCGCTAAAGTACCTATTTAGTAGAGTGAAATTCTCAACGCATCTATCCGTGGACACTTTATCCAAGTATCCTATTCGTACGCTCAGGATTTTCTCGTATAGTCTTTCACGTTCAGTTAAATTTTGTGGTCATCGCTAACTAATTAATGTATGTATATGTGTTTTAGAACTAGTTCAAATGGCAGAGAAACGGAGCTGTAAAACTCATGTGCATGTGCCGTGATTGAATAGTATCTATCAAAAAAGGTTTCTGAAGTTAATGATTTTGAGGTTTAACGCACGTTTTTATTGGAGCGTGGTACAGTTCACCTTAGATTGCTCGGCGATTACTGGTTCCCTCATGCTCTATATAGTTACTTTAGGCTAAATAGGCGTCTATATAGACTGCTTTAGCAATTTCGGAAAGCGGAGAGACCCATTCACCCAACATCATGTATATCACAATTTTGGGTTGCGGTTAGAGTCATGTGTGGCTAAGTGGCCAAGTTATGGCATAAAGCTGGATATTAGCTAAAGTTGATGGTAGGTACCACCGAAATATTCTTGGAAGAAAACACTCTGGGGAAATAAATTGTTTCATATCATTAAATATGACTTAATGAGAAAAAATATGTTCGTAGAATTTCATGGACATACTAAAACACCGAGTCGTTTGCGCTGAGAGTTAGGTGGTCAAGAATGAGAAGAAAGATCCAGCCTTCAAGCGTCCAGCCAAAAGCTCCAGTGCGGCACATTTATTGCACGAGTAATGCAGGGGATGCAAACCATGGGGAAAAATCACTCGTGTCGGTTTGGTATAGATTATAGGGTGAGAGATTGGTGGGCAGTCTCAACCCCCTCCCGTGCAAAAGAAAGGCGTCTCAAGGGGTAAGTAGGTGATGGAGGAAATGGGAGGAGAGCCAAGGGGGATGGAGGAGGGTGAGGTGAGGGGTGAAAAAGTGGTTTGACGGAAAATGTGAGCTTCCCATCCCCTCGCGCACCATCAAATGGGCATTGGAGAAGGAGACTAAGGGATTCGGATGGGGTGGGGGCGTTCTTAGGTGAGTGTGTGTGTGTGTCCGGAAAACGTCCGAAAAGGCTGGAAGGGGTGAGGATTTCGCCCGGTGCTTGAGGCGGGAGCAATTCGGGACGAGTGAAATGGGAATGGGGTGGGGCTTTAAACAGCCAGAGAGGGCCGACTCGCTGGATCCTGTAGGAAGCATCGTTTTCGTAAGCGACCCTCTTTTATTTTCGTCCCGCATTTCTCCGCTGCGCACTCAGGTAGCTCTCCACAACACACCATTCACCTAAAACCTCCCACTCCACTACACTCCCACGTCTCGACTATTCCTCCCTAAAACCTTCTTCGCCTTTTTCTTAAATCCTCCCTCCCTAAAAACCGTTCTTAGCCCGCCCAATCTCCGACCAATTCATCCGCCTCCCCCCCCCCCCCTCCCACCTCACACTCTACCCCTTTAACCTCCACCCCCTTTCCCTCACCATGCCGAAAATCCTCCTTCAATGCTGTTCCTCGTGCCTCCCGCTCGCACTCCCCTTCCCCTCAATCCTTCCCCCGCCCTTCTCTATGAGCGGCATTGCCCCTCCGCAATAACTCGCGGCACCACAGCCGACCTCCGTGCTCGCACCGATGGACGTGTCCCGCGGTTCCTCGCCCGTCGGCGGCGGCGGCACTACCCGTTCCTCCTTCCTCCCGGCCTTCTCGTCCTTCTCCATTGACTCCATCCTCGCCTCCTCCACTCCATCCTTGGCGGCCGCCTCCGCCTCGCCCTCCGCCGCCCCCGAGTCGCCCCCGCCGTCCGCCAGCCTCGCCGACCGCCTCCGCGCCTCCGGCTTCTCCGCCTCCCCGCCCGAATACGACCACTCCCTCCTGGCCGTGCTCCTAGCCGCAGGTTCCCTCCAGCAGCAACAGCACCACCATCACCACCACACCCGCCATCTGCAGCACCAGCACCCCCTGGTGGCCACCGCCTTCCCAGCGCCCCCCTCCGCGTCCCCTCCGCTCGAGCACCCGGACGCCGGCAGGCAGCACCACCACCGAGGTCTGCCCCACTGGCCGGCCCTGCCCCTCTTGGCCGGCCCTTTGTGGCTGGATCGGTCACACCTGTGCCTTGGAGGTGAGTGCTGGCCCTCTCACGGCAGAGAATATCTCCTTTTCAGGGTGAAGATCTCTCGGGTTTATCACCGAATCAGGCACTTTAGGGCATACGTTTCGAAGGACGACTCGTCCATCGTCTTTAGGGCGTTATGTGGAGAACCCGAGATATCTTCTCACAGACAATGCAATGGGAAAACGCCAAATCCTACTTCGAGTTCTTTCTAATCTTGCCGACTGTAGTTGCTCGGAGTGATTCCATTATCGGACGAGTGACGGAAAATCAACGTCACCCAAGGTATTAAACTGGCCGTTGGAACATCAGAATTTTAGACTTCCGCTCAATGCTTCCGCCCGAAAGCCTTGATTAAAACGTGATCATCACATTGTCTGTCTTGAGATCTTCGATAATCACGGGGCCATTTCCAGACAGCCAATGAGTGTGTTGATTTCTTATGTGATTTATTACCAACGACAAGATTTTTGGGAGAGTTATCAGGTTTGCGTAGCTTGGAATTGACCCGAGCTTGGCTTCATGTCACCGCTGGGTAAATCACGTGGGAGTTTAAACACATTGTTATGGGTAGTTCCCACTAAAATGTGGTTGCTCAAATTGTAATCTCACGAAAATATACCAACCCAGTATCAGCTTTCTTCTCAAACTCCCACAATATATAATAAGATACGCATAGGTAGTCAATGCCTAGCAAAAATTCGGATCCTGGTCAGATGGTTCACCGTTGGAGTTACTTTTAGCGCTTCCAGCACTGAATACATGGCTCTGGAGAAGTATTGTAGAGGAATGTTTAAATAATTTTGTCGGGTTTAGAGCTATCTAAATCAATGGCTAGGTTCTGCTAACTTATTTATTTATTAAAATAGTCCAAAAACAGCACAAGGCCAATTACAAAGGACATATAACAAACAAAACAATAAATAGTGAACATAACAAAATTTAACACTATTAACAAATAACACACAATCGCAGAGTTCATTTGATGGAGAGAGGGAGAGAGTGAATTAGGATGGATATGGAGCGCGGAAGATGACATGTGAACAAGAGGATCAAAGTTGGGAACGCATTTTGACAAGGAGTTAATGAGAGTCTGAATAGAAAAGAGCGTTTAGAGACAGAAAGGTGGAACAATGAAATAGTTCAAATTCAAAGCTCGCGAGCTAGCCGCGAAAACTTTAGCGGCTTTAGAATTTCCATAGAGAAAGAGGACGTCTTGGTAGTTCAACTGGTAGAGCACCTGGCCAGAAATCAGGGGGTCCGGTTTCGGGTCTCGGTCAAGGCGAATGATTTCTTCTCTGTGGAATATCTTGCTATCATGAAATATTTCACTCTACCGCTTCTAGCGAGAAGGCACACGAAACGGGAATAGGGAAAGAAGTTCAGATGACCTGTACTTGCCATTAATAATATTAATGAAACATTTCCTATCGTTGAGGACACGACGATCAGTCGTGAGAAGATCTTATCATTTTAAGAGAAAAGTCACGAAAAGGCGTATGGCGGTAGCGGACAATAGAAAGGAAGAAAAATAATGGACGATCAAGGAGCTTGAGAGAAGAACGCGTGGCCGTGGCCCAGATTTGACAACAGTATTTTAGGACCGGAGAGATACATATACAGATACAAAGAAAGTAAAATAGTTCGCTGCATTCCCATACATGTTGTTATAATTGTGGTTGACCGTTTTTCTTGAGCTTACGTTTCAGAGCATTGGTTAAATTAACTTTCCATCATCAAAACATCAACTAACCTATTCAATATTACAGACTATATGAAAAAAGCTGAGCCCCAAATATAATATGGTATAATAATGTGATTGACCGTTTTTCTTGAGCTTACGTTTCAGAGCATTGGTTAAATTAACCTTCCATCATCAAAACATCAACGAACCTATTCAATATTACAGGCTATATGAAAAAAGCAAGGTCCAAATATAAAACGCACGCTGATGCTGAGCGTAAGATTTCACCGATTGGCTAGAGTATATGTACCTCGATGAGATTTAACTGGCAGAGCCATTGGACCTTGCTACAGAAGGAACTGATTTAATTTAATACTTTATTCTCTTGGAGTAGTGAGAATTTGATATTTCGTGCTTTTATTCGCTCTATCTTGGATGACTGCGAATGAATTGCGACTATGCAAGGCGGTAAAGGCTTGTTTAGGAAGAATTTTAATTATTATTTTAATTCAATTAATATTAACTATTATTAATATTTAATGAATATATTATATTTTACATAAAAAAACAAATTTTTAGGCATTTATTTTTATGACGAATAATTTGTTTTGAAAAAGTTAATGCTGTCCCTAATTTGTTAATCTTTGTCGCCATTAGTTATTTTTAACAGTAGATCACTGCGATTGATAAAAGTTTGGCAAAGGTTTTGTTAACTTATGGTTTAAATACATTTTGTATCTCCGATACTCTCTTTCTCTGATTTCCATGACGCTGATGACAGGAAATGAGAAATGACATCACATGAAATGATATCTATAGTGAAATGTTTGAAATGCATATATCTTATTCGAAGGAAATAAATCTGCATTACTAATCTTTTAGATGCCATTGGCCGTAGCAGTATGCTATATAAAGTACTAGTAATCTTTACGAATCTACTTAAATTATCATTTATTCGTTTCTCGCCGCCAGTGATTAACATTGTTTTATGTTTGCCATTTTTTCTGTTGAAATTCATGCACTTAAATATAAAATGAATGAAAAAGTAACATAATTACTAATAGTTTTTCCTTTCATGGCTTCTAAAAGAATCATCAAGAAGAGAGAATACCAGTAACTATTCCCGCATTAGATATATTCAAATGATTCAATTTGAATGAGCAAAAGCCTGAAAGAGATAGCCAATGATGTGCATCCATTTGATCAATGAAGGTGATTTACAATTACGATGATGGAAGGGAATTACATATCTCAGGTATTTCATAACTCGGAAAATAAATAATTCTACAATCGTCATCTTTAGGCTGTGGGGACGTTAAGCTTTGTGCGTCTTTCGTTAAGAGCAGGTTGATGAAGACGTTCGGGTTTCACTCCATCCTTCCTCCTTAGCCTTCCGTTCCTATCCTATTTTTGTACCTTTCCTCCCAATCTGAAGCGCGGGGTAGACCTGAAAACGCAGATGAAATTCAAGTTGGAGTAAACAGCGGGCAGTACTATATTAAAAAGAGTGCGAACCTTCCACAAACTTCTATTCCTTTTTCCGAGCCTATTAGCTAAATAAAGAAAACGTCTTGGCTTTTCCAATATATTTTAACATTCACAGCCTGTAATTTCATTGAGTGATACAAATTTTACTTTTCTGGGCAGAGTATGGTACACATCAATGAACTAAAGACATTATGCCTGTAAGGAGTGTCTGTGTTATCCTGTCGCAAAGGTTCTCAAACTGCCGCAATGACTACCTAAGAATTCAGATATTTTTACAATCAGGTTACAAAAAAAATTAAATTTCAATTTTTACGGTGGCCTTTAGCCGATGACAACCACCTTTGAATAATGAAGGCGTGAGTTATTACAACGCCATCACTGTCTCTTGAAGAACGAATACTTTATTTAGCCATGAGTCACTATTTTGAAATTTACATACGGGGTATGTTGTGACTGACACGTGTGCGGTCTGTAAATGGCTCAGAGGAAGTATTCATCCAAGTTGGGAGAAAATTACCTACTTACTCCCGTGAGAGTATACTACCTATGAGGAATGAGGTATTATGAAAAATACATCACAATTGCATTTACGTCATATGAGACCAGACACTGAACTTAAAAAGGATAAGCTTAGGAATGAACATGAAATTTGTATTAACCTCTTTATATTGGGTATTATAAAAAAATCTCACCGGTAATTATATGATGAATCAGAGAGGGTCCGACCGTCGGTTCTCCCCACGAATGCGACTTTAACCATTTCCTCAATACAGTATGGACTGCAGTTTTAACCTATTTTCACTATTATGCTAGATGTTCAAGTGATATTCGGGTTTTTAATAATCAATTGTTAAATTACTTAAAAAGGAATACCTAATGCATCAGATGAAAGTATTTAATTAATATCATCTTAACAAGGTGGAAATAATTTTGATTTACGATTATATTTGCAACTGAAGTATCATAATCTGTCTCTCGGAAAAATGAGCATGTCGCACAGTGGCGAATTTTCCGAAATTCCTGGCCAAAACCCCAAAATGGTACCTACGTCCACAAAAACCTTTACAGATTCGAGAAACTGACAAATTGTGATCGAAAAGAGTGATAATACATAACATCATCGATCATTTTTTATGATATACTTAAAAATTGGTGTAAAACTTACCTCAACTCTCGAGCGATACGCGGTGTGAGACGCAACAAAAGGTATTGTCGGGTCGGATCCGAACCAATCTCTTCTCTATGAGGTTTCCGGTAAAAACGAATAATTAATACGTATATAGTTTGGATACAAAGATTTACTCTCCGAAATTGTGAACACATAAAAGTGTATACTATAGCTTAAACATGGAAAATTGTAAACAAACCTTTCAAAAATGATAAACAAAAATAATTGAACAAGGTGATGAAATATGATCAAGTAATGAAAAACTGCATGTATAAATACAAAAGTGTAGTAAACTATTAAAATAATTACATGTTTGCAAATAAAGATTCATGAAACACACGTAAACAATCGCGATAATGGAATCCAATTTCGCACTTAGAGAAAGAAGCAGCACTCTTTCTATGATATTTAGTTTTAGTAAAATGAAATAAAAATCTCAGAAAAATTAGTCAGAAACCTTTCCTACAGATGCCAGATACATCCAGATGTCACTCATCAATTGAATAAGTCATGAGTTTATAATGACGATTAAATTAATCGGAGTCACTAACATCTAAATCACACTCACTGTCACTCCGTCCTTCAGCTTCGCTCTCACATACTTCGGGTTCTTTCAGTAGAGCCAGAACCTCTTCTGGCAAGCACCTAAATTTCCTTTTAGGAAGTTTTCTGAGGCTGGAAATATACGGATCTGAGGAAATGAGAAGCTGGTGAAAGATATCTTCCATAGTCACTTCTCGGGAGAATTTTCGGGAATATCCTTCCCGATACCTTCGGATGTCTTTGTTTCGCGCCTCTTGCGCTTCCTCCGAAAGCATGCCGATTGGCAAAAGGGCAGAAGATATCACCTGGGGTCCATGAAGGAGTACTTTATGCACTGTAACAGGCATGTAATACCATGGATACGTTTTGACTAATAGCCTAGCGGTATCCATGGCATATTCTTCGAAAGCACTTATGTTTATGGGATAACAGCAAGACATTGTCAGCAGTATCACCTGGAAAAACCCTTAAGAATTAATAGAATAAAATTAAGAAAAAATAGCTTCACCTTACCGTATCAAAATAACTATTACCTTAAATCTTATTATCAAATCTTCTTCAATTCCTGTAATTCTTGAGGAAACAAGAGAATTATGAAAGAATCTCCTTGCCGTGTTCCCATCGTTAGTGTTTCCGTAACCGGGCCTCGGCTTATCTACTATTAACCCCAGTTCTGTTTTGAACTCCTCCTGAATTCTTTTCTTATTCCTTTCAACTATTCTCTTTTCTTCTTCTCCACGCACTTGCCACTTCATCACGGGAAGTCGGTATCCTAAATGCAGAAGGCACTCAAACATGCGAATCCAAGCATGCAACGTAGATAGTCCAAATCTTAAATGTGATTCGTTTAATTTCATTTTTCGAATGGCTTCAATGTTGTTGAAATTTTTGGCTGAGGCCCCACACAAGTAACACCTTAGGGATGATGAAGTCGCGGAAGCAGCATTACAAACTTTTCCATTTATCATCGCTTAGGGTTGCACCCGTCATAAAACCTTCAAAACACATTTCACTTTTAGGGTTTTGGCCAGGAATTTCGGAAAATTCGCCACTGTGTGTCGGTGTGAATGAAAATAAAAAAAATTTCTAACAGGCAGACTCACTTAAAAATACATACCAAGAATAAAATACACTATCACTAATAGGTGTATAATAAAATGTCACCGGCGAATTGTAGAATGGTAATTTTTCACCAGTGGGTACTTCTGAAGCCTTCTCTTTGATTTCATTATTGAATTTTCGATTTTTTGAACATTAAAAATTACGGAAGACAGTGCATACATTTGTCTTACTCATTTGCTTATTCTTGCTTCTTCACAGCTATGTCCGGATTTAATCACAACTACCTACTTGGTTTTTATATAAACTGTGGATGGTCCTTCGATTGTAATAGAATACTCCAATTTTATTCAGAATTTTAAGCATTGAAATCCAATTCACGTTCCCAACAACCTTCTCCAAATCTACAAACGTGAGTGAACATCGGTTTTTCCTTCTCCATTCTCTTCTCTATGAGCAGCCGATCAATATTGATTCTCTTGTATGTATCTTTGCTTTTCCTGAATCCAAATTGGACTTCATCCAGCAACTCTTCGGATTTTCCTTCTATTCTCCTGTATATGATTCTTCTCAATATCTTCTATGTATGTGTCATCATGCTGATGGTTCTAAACTTTTCACAGTTCTCCGCTCTCTTCTTTTTGAGGATAGAAAAGATAATGTTCTTTTCTAAGTACGTGCATAACTCCTATCGAGTTCATGCCACAAATGGTTATGTAAAGATGGGCTGATCATGTCTTCTTCTCTCCTGTCTTTTTAATTAGCTTTACAGGAATATCGTCAATTCTAGCTTTATTCATCTGCAGGTCCCGTACGGTTACGACAAATTCCGATCTTAGGATAGAAGCTCCCATTCTACTCTTTTCGACTTCACTGGTCTTTTCGATTACTTTTGCGCTGAGATTGTTTCCTTTGCATATTTCTTCCAGACATTCTTTCCATCTCTTCATTTTGTTTTCATTTTCACTCAAACGTTCTCCATCCTCGTCCCTTATTGCACTGCATCTTGCGCTTCGTTCCTTGAAGTAGTTCCTCACTATCCTATAGCCAGCTTCCAACTTTCCAAGTGCAAAGTTTTTTTGCGCATCTTCGCGTAGATCTTTCATCTACATTTTTCTATCTTTCTTCGCATACGACTTATTTCGTTCTTTACTATTTTGTAGAAAATTTTCCCTTCTATAGTTTTCGCATTCTGGTACTTTATTCTTTTTTTAATTCTGTCTAAGACAGCTTCCTTGGTCCATGGCTTCTCCTCGTCAACATTTCATCTTCCAAGAACTTATTTTGCGACTTCCTGTGCCCACTTCTAATGTATTCCCAACCCTCTTCCACCGATGTCTGTCAGGTCCTCTCCTATGTTGTTTCCCCACTACTTTTTGAAATACCAGATGATGTTGAGCCTCCTTCAATGTTTCTACTTACCTCATGTTCTTCACTGTTTTCCTCGGTTTCTTGAATTTTAGACAGCATTTAATCATCACTAAATTGTGGTCACTGCCGATATCTGCCCCAAGTAACTTTCTTAGTCCTTTACCTGCTTTCTAAATCTCTACTTCACAAAAATATAGTGTATTTGAAATCTTCTTCTGTCTTCTGTCATTTTCCACATGTGCCTTCTTCGGTTGAGATTTTTAAACAATGTGTTGACCACCATTAACTTATGTTGTGAGCAGAACTCCAGTCGTGTTTCTCCTCTTTCGTTTCCGTTTCCTAATTCATATTTTCCAGTTATTCTTCCATCTTGACCTTCGCCTACGACGGCGTTCCTATCTCCGGAAATAATTATGTTTTCTTCTTTTACCTTTTTTATTTCTTCTGTGATGTCTTCGTAGACGTATTCCACTTCTTCATCTTCGCAGTCCGTCGTAGGCATTTAAATCTGCACCACTACAGTATCTACAGGTTACGCCAATTTCGGCGCTCTTTCTGAGCATAATTACTACTCCAGCATTACCATTTAAAGATCCTGTGTGTGTAATACTCCAGCTTCTCTTCCAAAAGTCCTTCAGGCCATCTCATTTAGCTGATTCCTAGTACGTCGAGGTCTATTCTCCGCATTTCCACCTTTAGATTCTCCAGTCTTCCGCAGATATGAAGCGATCTCACGTTCCATGTTCCTACCCTAAAATATCTATCACACTTGATTGTTGTACTCTATGGGGTAGTCTCCACCCCGAGATCCGGTGTATTTTACTGGAAAGGGTACCATCATGTCTTGATAAAAAGAAAACAGTGAAGTAGCAGTGACTTCTCGGGATAATAATTTGGTGCTTTTCCTTTGCCTTCCACGTCACAGTATTACTGCCGTTAAAGTAAATATTATCATGCCTGTAGTGAAATGAGTGTCGCTGTACCGACCGCTGTGGTCTCCACCTTCACTCATATGAAGAAGAGCCTCTGCCCTTCCCTCCGGGTGGTGAGATGCATAATTGTTGGCGTCCTCCCGTCGCCAAACCATTCACAGATTTTTGTATCATTTAATCCTTTCAGACCTGAGTTTATTTTTATCGGGGGAAATTTAAAAAAAAATTTCTCTAACTCTTAAAGACATAGATTTGTGATAAATCTACATTTTTTACTATAATAATTTTAAAAGTCATTTTTGGTTATTATTATATATGACCCTATCCATTGTATTGGGTTGGATAATAGGTCTTAAGGGTAACCAAACACCCCTAGTAACTCAACTTCCTAATGGCGCAATTTCCAGCTTTTACCCTAAATTCATAGAGTAAAAATATTTCACTGGAATACATTTTTTTAATTTTTAATACTTTCCAATTGAAAGAAAATGTTTCGACGATTTTTTCGTAGGTATTTTAACCAACATTTTTAGATATTTTTCAATCCATATTCCACAGTATTTGTGCATCAAATATTATAAATCAAACTAAACTTATACGTATCAAACTATTAACAAATTGCACTAAATGAAAATTTGAAACAATTTCTATCTTTATTTAGGCAAAAGTGAACATTTAATTTTACTCTCTTTTCATGGTTTTCTTGGCTGGAAGTGTTTTTATTTCTTTATTACTTGGCCGTCATCTCTATGAGGTTACACTTGTATTTGCGTACACTTAACCTTCAGCAGCATTCATTTTGAACTCTAACAGATCTATTTGTTTTTCTTAGGGACATTGTTAATGTTACAGACGTTGCGGATTTTAAACCAGCTATTAATCAAAGCTAAATAAATAGCTTGCACCATCATTCTTTGGGTCCATTTCTGTAATTTTATGAATATTACATTCATTGCTATCATTTGGTCAACTCCTCCCATGTTTTGGTTGTACCTCTTTACTACCCCCTGGTCGCTTAATTTTGACGGATCTCTTTTACTTTTTGTCCAATCTTGACACTTCATCTTTCTACCCTATTCCAATGAAGTTCGATCCCATTAAAACCGTCCTGTTATCAAGCAATTTCGTTATAACAACATCCCCATCTGTACTAAGTACATGGTCTAAAAATCCTATTTAAGTTTTTCTCATTTCTTTGTCTGTTATGAGTACAGACTGGTAAAAACGATTCCTACGAGTTGTATAAGCAGAGAATCTGTTTTGTTAATTTAGAATATGAAATAAGGTATACGAGGAAAAAAATCGAAATATAGTTGATGGCCTCCATTAGGAATTCTATTAGGTAACTTTTCATCTCATCAGGCTATTATCAGTCGCCAATCAAGTCAAGACAATCGTCGAGGGGAAAGTGAATGGGAAGGTTGAAAAAAGGTCTCATATGAGATATATAAAGTAAAGCAGTGAATATTAAAAAAAACGGAGAATTATGCGAATATGAAGAGGTTAGAAGATAGGAGAATCGACTGGAGAGCTGCGTCACTCCAATCTTAAGATTGTTGGCGCTGATGATGATAAGCCTTAATGATTCAACTCTGAAAGCGAGTCAAGTGGGTAAAAAATGGTGAATATCTGTTCATTGATTTTCCAATTTCTTTTCATATGCACGAAGTCATCTACCCTTATTCAAGTTGTCTTGCCCTGAGATAATATGTTTTAAGGTTTAAGGGCTATGTTTGATCTGGACTCCCGAAGTTTATCGTGGAAGAGAGAGAATATTTTGTCATTATTTTGTTATTATTTTTCTTCGTAGCCTGAAGTATTTGAATCTTTCCCCGGTACCCTAAATCTTTCCATTTGGCTAATATCCCGTCTCAATTACAATATAACCCATACATTTACACTGGAAGCCCATTGTGTAAGATAGGTATTTGAGCTTCCAAAGAATCTACAACGAAGGCAGGTACATATATACACACATGATCTCAATAATTGAATGATTTAAGTTATCTCAACCACTGAAATTTATTCACCCAGCTTAAAAGGAAACATTCATTATATATCTGAGTTGGAGGTTCATTAGCGAATGCGCGGGAATTATTTTTGTTTACCACGGCATCTCTCCGTCCGTACGACATCCTAGACTCGCATAATTCGGTCAGCGTGTGACACTCCTTGAGGAGGCTCTGAGTGACGTCAAAATCAGTGGAGAAACCCACTCTATGATCATCAAGTCCGTGTCGCTTAACCTCCATTATCGAGACTCAAACGTCTCACAATGATATCTTACTCTGGCTAGACTGAGTCAAGTTGAAAACGGAAGGCAAAAACATTGAGGTGAGAGCTGTATTATACTTTATTTTTACAGAATTTATCATTAAAGAAGTAAAAATAGGCTTTAACACGCTCCAACTGCTAAAGATTTAAATTAAAAGTACTTAAGGTTAAAGGCGTGTAAATTGTTTAACGCTGAGACGTTGCGCCAAAAAGGAACCAAATCCTTCCACTCTCATACTGGAGAGAGACGCAGAAAGATAGGAGGCGGAGGGAAAGGAGCTGAGAGACACCCGGATTCGGCATTAGTCCATCTTTAACGGAAGGTGCATTAATTCCAAAGCTCGTCTCCCCATCTGAAGGACGATTTACTTGAACTGTGATGGATGTGGATGAAAACAGGGATATCAATTTGTTATTTTCCGCAGTTTGATTGTGGAAACCAGTGCTCTGAGGGTGGGAAACCAGTACTCTGATCGCTATTTTAATGGGTGGGTTATTTCAATCAAGAACGAGAATTCAATCGTTCGATAGTTACTACCAGATGTCGTAAGGCATTCAAATTTTCGAATTAATCGGACGTATTGGTTTTTGTTACGTTGAATTCTTATATCAAGGTTATAGCTATGGTTGCTTATAGCCAAGAGGCCTTAAATTGAGAAAAAATAACATTTGAAACTATAGTTCACCAAGAAATCGAGCCCTAGTGTAAAAATATGCTGATTATAATCACGATCACTTTGCCTCTCTTTTTCGAAAATATTCATGAACTAGTGCAAATACTGACTGTCCCTCATTTGCATAATGCCTCCTATCATTATTTGGCAGCAGCGAAGGCTCCAGTGAAAAGGTCGAGACGGCACGGAGTTGACCGGAAGCCTCGGCAGGCTTACAGTGCCAAGCAGTTGGAGCGGCTGGAGGCAGAGTTCAAAGTATGTGTGAGTGCAAATACATTATTTATAGTTAGAGAACCTGCATGCTATATATTTAAATATTTTTACATTATTTTTTCAGCCTATTAAACTAAAATAAACATTTCTAGTGAAAATAATTCACTTTGTGTCACTTTGGCTTTTAAATGAATTTTTTGCGGGTACAAAATGTGAGATATTCACCACACCTCGCTATGTTGGCTTAATATGATTATTTTAATTAATCAAAATACAGCGATTCAAAAGAGTTTTTCATGATTTTTCGGAATGGCTTCAAAGGAAAATATAAATTGTTAAATAAATTTTGCTATAATAAAAGTGTACGTTGTTAGTCATTGATTGATGCACTTGCTTTGAATGTCATTATATTTTAAAAGAAAAAGGTTTCGATTCGGACAAACCTCCTTTTTAGTTTTGAATTTATTTGCTACCTAAGCTTTCAATTTTAAGGTACTTCAAATTTCACTCAGTGATTGACGAAGGTTGTCGCCGCATTCACTTCTCCATCTATTATGCTTCTTATTAGGCCGACAAGTATCTGAGCGTCGCGAAGAGAACGCAGCTGAGCTCCGACCTCGGTCTGACCGAGGTGCAAGTGAAGACGTGGTTCCAGAACCGGAGGACCAAATGGAAGAAGCAGTTGACGTCGAGGCTGAAGGCGGCGGCGGCCGCGCAGCACGGCGGCACCAGAGGGCCCGGGCTCTTCGCCTCTCCCATCTACGCCCACCACCAAGTGACGCCGCACCACCGGCACCAGGAGCAGCACCATCAGCACCATTCCTTGCAACCCCACTGCCTCCTGTTCGGCGACTCCGACGACGGCGCGGGTGCGGAGGAGAGGCGGTCTGACGACGTGACCCTGGGCGGGCATTCCGACTGAGGTGGCTGACCTCGCCGAGGTCACGGGATCGGACCAAGGGAATGTGACGAGCGCTGAGGGCAGGGGGAGGTGAGTGGAAGACTCTTTGCGTTCACCCATGTTAGTGGACGTACATCTGCTTCTACTGAAAACACTTCAAACCGCGTAAAGGGTGTGTGGCAGGGGTTGAAAAATCACCAAACAGACACTCCGTGCATGCATCCATAGATAAATACTATCCAGGAAGAGAATCGAATTTGTTATTTTTGCAACAGACATGTGCATATAAAGGATTATTGTACGCGAAGGAATATCTTAATTTCATATAAAGTAGTTTAGTCATTTATTTGAGTGATATCGGTTTCCCCTTCCCACGCCTTGTCCTGGTGGGCAGTGGAGCACACAGAAATTTTTTATGGGGGGACCGCCATCTACCCGATCTTTTGCAAAGTGTAACCAAAATGCTATTTTAATCAGTATATTTTGAATTTTATAGTAGGTCATATTTTTTATGTAAGAAGTATTCAACAAATGTGGCCATCTTTGTTTGGTCTTGTCATACTCGAGTAAAATGATGTAAGTAATATGATGTAACAAGTTTTTCCTATTTTTCCAATTGCTTCTACCATGTGACTGTGATTTGGAAGTTAAACATTAATTAGGGTTTTGTAGAGAGCTAAGGAGGAGGGGGGCAGGGCCCCTTTGCCCAACCCTCGTGGGTGCGCCACTGGTGGTGGGATTAGGGCTTACGTTTTCGTGTTTGACCCCTAGAGCTGCATTGGTGGGAACAATGAATGTTCTCCTGGTAGGGTCACCCATTTCAGATCGGTCGATGAGTACGAGCCTGACAAAAGTTTGTCCACGCACCGTACCCGCAGCGTCGCTTCCTCAATGAGGCGGCTGTGAGATAGTGTCTGATCCCAGTGGGGATATTGAGACAAGCAATGAGAAACCACTTCAATTAAACTCTCCTAAGAACACAATAGGGAATAGAGAATAATAGACAAATAGATAATTGAATCTTGGCAACTGGGGTTCCGCCAAGATGGCCGCCGCCACAGGCACGCGTGTGTTTACCGTCCCGCTTCTTTTGTGCTGTTGGTGCAAGTACGATCTGCAGGGTGTTTTCTTCTCTTAAGTACTGGTGTGTCCCCTCCCCACTCTCCTACTATCAACCCTCATTTTTCCGTAATTGTCCTGTGCTCTACCAGAAGATTTGTGTTTCCTTACTCGCCAACATGTGTCCTCCCCCTAGTCCACTCTAACTCCCGGCCCTAACGCCCCTCTGACTCACACTCCCTTCAATCTGCCATCAACTTTGTTTCGGAATGGTGCTGCACTTGGCAGCTGCGAATCAACCCCTCAAAATCGGCACTAATGACATTTTCATTAAAACACAAGCCCTGTGCCCACTGTTACACTCTCTTAAATAATCCTATCCCTCCTGTGATTTCCCCCTGCGACTTGGGAGTAATTCTTGACACCAGACTCAATTTTCATGACCACATAAGGAAGATAGTTCGGAAGGCGATGGCCATAATTGGCATGCTTTACCGTCTCACTGACGTTCAGGACCCTATGGCTCTGAAAACTGTATTTTTCGGTTGTGTTCTCCCCATATTGGAGTACTGTGCACCAATTTGGTCTACCGCCTGTCCAACGACCTTGGATTTGCTCAACCGCCCAGTCAACTTCTTTATCGCCATAGCCCGTCATCGAATCCCCACCTTCAGAAACTCCACCCGTGATTTCATCCTTTCCTCCCTTGGCATTTCAAACATAATTCACCACCGTGTCCTATCGGATATGATGTTCTTACACAGAATATTCAGCGGGTCTCTAAGGACAAATGAAATTCTCCGTCTCTTTCGTCTTAATGTTCCTCCTCGTCCCTTACGTAGTAAAGGTCTGCTTCACATTCCCTGTTTCCGTCTTTCCATTTCCCAGCGCTCTCTTTTCCACCGAATTCCACCTTGTTTAACTCCTTGGCCTCAAATATCCTTCCTTGGACCTATTCTCTCCTGCCACCGTTTTCAAATCCTCCCTGAAACGCCACTTGTATAACTCACCCCTCTCAAATCTCTAAGTCCCTTTCTTGTGATTAGCTCATCACTATTTATGCCTACTTTGTTTGTGATTATCTTTTATTTATTTGTTGATTATGTCAGCCAATGCAATAGCCTTTGTGCCCTTTTTGGTGATGAAATAAATAAATAAACTACGGGGCCTGGTACTAATGAGTGAGGTGGGTGTCGTGCCCGGCAGTAGGGGAAGTAAGGACTCTGTGGTCGTCGTCTTACGAATTCCTTACTCGTAAAGAAAGACAACAGCAATGGCAGAAATGGCGAAGAAGAAACCAGGGGGGAGAGCAAAAACGCCAAGAATCGAGACATGGAACGTTAGGACGATGTTAAGGTTAGGTAAACTATAAAAAAATATGCGTGAAATGGCGATGGGAAAGATCGATTTGTTGGCATTGAGCGAGGTTAGATGAAAGGACCCGGGTGGGACTTCTGGAGTGAAAGTTACTGAGTGTTATACAGCGGAGAGTAAGAGAGAGTAGAAGTAGTGTTGATTGCAACATAGGGAAAAAAGGGTGCTGAATGTAGAACAGGTGAGCGATAGAATATTGGTAACCGAAATCAAAGCGGTGCCGACGAACGTACGGGTAGTATAGGTTTACATGCCGAAGTAGACAGGTATATGATTAGCTTGAAGATCTTATCAGGAATGTTAAGGGTAGGAAGAACCTAATAGCTATGGGGACCGGAACGCTGGGGCGCGACGGAAGTGAAGTAGGGAAGGGCTGGGTGTAAGAAATAACCGCGGCGCGGCGAAAAAGCAGTAGAGTTCTGTAAGAGAAATAGGCAATCTGTACTCAAGGGTTAGAATGTTGTCGGAAATCAAGAAATGGAAAACGATACCGTGCATCAAAGACAGAAGCGGAAATTAAACGATGGAACCTGAGGAGACGTTGGCGTTGGTGGAAGGAATACGTGAAATTCCTCTACGATAGCGAAAATAGGCTTAGAAACTTGGACATAGAAGAGGAAAAGAACGTAGATCAGAATGAGTTTGGATCAGGAATATTGGATAGTGAAATAGATAAGGCATTGCGAGAAATAAAGGCAGGTGAAGCGTTGGGGATAGATGACATCCCAGGGGAACTTCTGAAGAACCTGTGAAGAGGTGGAAGGGAGAGATTTTATGAACTTGTTCGTAGAATATACGAAGAGGGAGCTTAGCCGGAGGATTTTGTAAAAACCGTACAGAATCCTACATCGGAAAAGATGGTAACAAAAGAATTCGAAGACTATAAAACGATAAGTTTGATTTATAATGCGGCAACGGTAATGCTTAGATTCGTCAACATAAGGATGGAAAAGAGAGTTAACGAATTTCTTGCAAGGATGAGTTTGGATTTCGGAAGGTGAGCCATTCGGGAGGGAGGGATGCGATTGTAGTGATAGGAATACTAGTGGAAAGGAATTTATAATATAATCAGGATGAATTCGGGTGCTTTTTTGATTTCAAAAAGGCATTCGACAGAGTAAGGTGGAAAAATTAATGGGAATATTGCGGAAGATAATTGTAGATTGGAGACATAGGAACGAAAGATATGGTACGAAGATAATTCAGAAGAAAACTAAGGTAATGAGATTTTGAAGAGCAATGAAGGTCCATGTTGATCTAAAAGTAGGAGGACAGAAGCTAGAGTAGGTGGAGCAAGTTAGCTATCTAGGTTGGAGGAAAAGGAGTATAGCAGCATTAAAATCTAGAAGGAGAATCGCAGCATTAAAATCTAGAAGGAGAATCGCATTATCAAAAGAGGCTTTTACTCGTAGGCATGAACTAATGACAGGGGAGTTAAGTGGGGAAGTAAGTAAAATACTAGAGAAAAGTTGAGCTGGAGCGTGGCACTGTAAGGTGCAGAAACATGGGCTTTAAGAAAAGAAGATGAAAATAAACGTAGTGGTTTTGAGATGTGGGTATGGAAAAGGCTAGCGAAAGTAAGGTGAGTCGAAAGGAGCACGAACGATGTAGTGCTGGAATTGAAGGACATGATTGAGGGAAGGATGTTATGCAAGCGGGGAAGAGGGAGGAGAAAAACGGGAAATTTGGATATAATAATGGGGGGTAGGAGGTATGAGGGGCTGAAGAGGGACAATCTAACAACGATGCCCTTTGACCTCCATTTACCGTCTTCATGTGAAGGTCCGAATTTTTGTATAAACGTATCGGTTGTAGTAATGGCTTTTGATAAACTTGGTAAATTTACACTAGTTTTACCAGTTGGATTTTTTTTAAATCTTTGCCTTTTACATTCCCGCATGGAAATAAGTAACTATTTCGTAAAAATAAAGTTAAAATTGGACCACGAATTAATTATTACAGATATTGAGGTCACAGGTAGTAAATAGCATTCATCATCAAGGGTCAACAATCCTAGGATTGGTTTGATGCAGCCCTCCACTCGATTCTTCTATCGACCACCCTCTTCATACCAACGTAGTTCCTCTCTTTCACGTCCTTTATGACCTGCTCCATGTAACTCATACGAGGCCTCCGTTCCGTCGAACATTGTCTTCATCAGGCCATCGTGTCTTAAGATATGACCGATTAGGTTGTCCCGTCTTCTTTTTATAGTTTTCAGCAGACTTCTCTTTTCTCCCACTCTTCTTAGGACTTATTCATTTGTCACTCGGTCGATCCATTTTATCTTCATCATTCTTCGATAGCACCATATTTCGAATGCTTCCACCCTTTTCTTCTCCGCTGCTGTCATCGTTCATGTCTCACTGCCGTAAAGGAACATGCTCCAGATATACGTTTTGATGAATTGCTTCCTTACTTTTAAACTTGTATTTCCAGCTGTTAGTAGATTCTTCTTTTGATAGAATTCCCTCTTTGCCTGGGCTATTCTACTCACTATTTCTTTCTTGCTTCGTCCATCGTTGGTTACTCTGCTTCCCAGGTAACAGGACTCTTTCACCTCTTCCAGTTTCTGTTTTCCAAGTTTAACGTTGGTTTTGGCCTCTTCTCTTTTGCTGCACACCAATATCTTAGTTTTCTTATTATTGATCTTCAGATGATATCTGGCCATTGTCCTTTCCATGGTTGTTAGCATCTTATTCAGCTCCTTCTCTGTCTCTGCTATGAGAGCTATGTCATCAGCGAATCGTAGCATGCTGATTGCTTCTCCGTGGATGTTCACTCCAGAACACTTCTCCTTGACTTCATTGATGGCTCTCTCAATGTAAACATTAAAAATTACGGGAGACAGTGCACAGCCTTGTCTCACTCCTTTCCTTATTCTTGCTTCTTCATAGCTGGGTCCAGATTTAATCACAGCTACTTGGTTTTTATACAAACTGTGGATAATTCTTCGATCATTGTAGGAAACTCCAATCCTTTCAGAATATCAAGCATTGAATTCCAATCCAGGTTGTCAAAAGCCTTCTCTAAATCCATAAATGCAATGAAGGTTGGTTTGTTCTTCTCCATTCTCTTCTCTATAAGCAGCCTAAGGGCCAATATTGCTTCTCTTTTACCCTTATTTTTCCTGAATCCGAATTGATCTTCATCCAGGAACTCCTCTACTTTTCGCTCCATTCTTCTGTAGATGATCCTTGTCAATATCTTCGATGCATGTGTCGTCAGGCATATAGCCCTAAAATTTTCGCATTTCTCTGCTCTCTTCTTTTTGGGAATAGGAATGATGATGTTTTTCTCGAAGTCCCTGGGTATTTCTCCAGTTGAGTACATGTCGCAGATGACCTTATAAAGATGGGCCAATGTCCTCTCTCCCGCATTCCTTATCAGTTCTGCGGGTATATCATCAATTCCAGAAGCCTTATTCATCCGAAGGTCCCTTACTGCTGCGTCGAATTCCGATCTCAATATTGATGCTCCCATATCATCCTTCTCGACTTCGCTTTCCTCTTCAATCATTTTCGTGCTGAGATTGTTCCCGTTGTATAACTCTTCGAGATATTCTTTCCATCTCTTCACTTTGTCTTCATTTTCAATCCAAAGTTCTCCATTCTTGTCCCTTATAGCATTGCATCTTGCGCTCCGTTCCTTAAAGTGGTTCCCCACTATCCTATAGGCAGCTTCCACCTTTCCGATGGTAAGGTTGTTTTGTACATCTTCGCACAGATTGTTCATCCACATTTCTCTAGCTTTCCTGGCTTTGCGACTTACTTCGTTCCTTATTCTTTTGTAGCAAAGCTGCCCTTCTTCAGTTTTCGCATTCTGGTACTTTCTTCTTTCTTCAATCAGCACTAAGACTTCTTCCGTGATCCATGGTTTCTTCTTAACAAATTTTCTTCTTCCAAGAACTTCTTTTGCGGCTTTCTGTAGTCCACATTTAATGTTTTCCCAACGCTCTTCTACTGTTTTCTCAGTCAGGTCCTCTCCTATGTTGTTTTCTACTGCTTTCTGAAATTCCAGATGATGTTGAGTCTCCTTTAGTTTTTCTACCCGGGTGCAGACATCGACAGCGACCATAATTTAGTGGTGATGAAATGCCATCTAAAATTCAAGAGATTGAATAAAACAGTAGAAATAGCATTATTTATTTTATTAATGATCCTGGCAAATTTCGCAAAAGCTTATTGAGAGCTAGAAACATTTCACCTCGATTATCTTTGTAGATTAAAAAACATTTGCCTAGGTATGGATATGAATATTAGAACTAGTAGACTACTTTATATACAGTAATTATTTCTGCTTCATTCAGTCACCATTCCTGAAGATGGGCCAAAAATATATCCAGTATCACTGTGAAATTTTACATTTACAAAAAAGTGTGAATAAATTTTTGCATGTCAGATGTCTTTGTTCATCCTGAATAAGGAGCAGCAACTGGATACTTTAGTTGTATTGGAAATTCTTGAAATAAATAATTTTATTAAGATAATTCAGAGTCGGAAATAGAAGCTTTCATGATTTTATCTGTTTTACTGTTTCTTTGACGTTTACTTTAATCGTATTTCCATCCGTTGATTTCATCACCATTACAATGCAAATTATACCAAATTCTTTTCTATTTTTGTAGGTGCTGTGGACAATATTTCATCTCTTAAATTCTAGAAAAAGAGTTTTACAAACCTCCAAACCATTTCTTCTATCACGTAACAGATCCATGATGGAAATTTAATGACCTTGGTCCAGGAAAGAACACTCAAAAGTACCGGCTCTACAAATTGCCTAATACTTAGTGGGAAACTGGAAACTATCACTTGAAAGACTTGGTGTTGTTCAAGACTTTTTTATTCGTTTCGGAGGAAGGATTTAATGAACTTTTCATCGGTTTTCAGCAAAATCATATGGCATACTCGATTGCAGTGTTAATTAAAGATGAGATTGTGAAATACCGTATAACTCAGGAATGGTGTAACAATTGTACAAATGCTCTTCTCGCTACGAAGTGCCATTGAATGCATCTTAGTACAAATTAGTTGTGAATATTGTATTTGTTTGTTCAATTTATTTAACTCCTGGAATTGAGACTAGTCCACGACGCCTGTACGTATTACAATTTGGAATCAGTGTGGAGCGAGAGAAGTCACGCAATACGTCAATCTTCATATGGACAACCACATCATGAATCTTCATGTGATCACCCGCTGCATCTTGGTGTGGATAGCAGGTATCCTGGAATTCCCCTGTCAACAATGTTTTGGATAATGACGTTATGTAAAGAAATTTTTATTAATTTCGAAATTAATACAAGATTTGGCCATGAGGCCTTTCTTGTATTCGGTTTGTTTTAGGTTTTGCCCAGGAATATTACGTGGAGTATTGGCTTAAGTATATAATTATTTACTAAACGCGTTATTTATTACAGTTTACACGTGTATGCTAATGAAAAATGTGACTCTTTGATGCAAGTTATTGATATTTAACATTGAGATGTTTGAGCTTTATATGGGAACGTGGTCAGGAATTGATGATAAAACTTCCTGGCATTTACCTTGGGGGAAGACTGCAAATTATGCCGCTGCTAATACCATGGAAACAGAATTTTCAGCTCTTTCTGATAGAATCGATGCAGTGATTTTCTCATCGGGGTCGATTCCACTCCTAATTACTCAGGTGAACGGAGTGTATATCCACTTTACAAACAACCTTTTAATTCTTTCTCTTACGTATCGCTGTCTGCATTTGCAAGACTCTACGGCTGAGATTTGTAAGGCTGAGACTGTAGCTGGTAAGGCTGAGATATCCCTGGTGTATTTGTAGAAATGAATGGCTCAGATTGGACACTGGAACCTTTCTGACCATTAACCCACGACTTTGGCTCTAGCAGGTTCGCATTTGACTTGAATAAAAAAATCTGGTCAGAAGGTTACTATTTCTGTGCTTCTGCCTGAATATTTCTGTGCGCATTGAACATATTAACGATAACAAGTTAACCCTGGAGGAAAAAATAATCAGCTCGTGAGTTTTTTCGACAGTGAGTGCTCACTGGAATTTTCATGATCCTGTTTTAGTCATGCGAGCCTCAACTTTACTTTTACGAGCAGTAACATCTCCCAAGGTTGACCAACTGCCGTTGTAAGTCTTAGTCTAAGCCTTTTACATAAATTGTGTTAATCTTCAGTTTTTTCAAAGGTGGGCGCATTGCACACCAGGGTAAATATTACTGTCGCATTTTTACCTAGAAATGGAAAGAACTCTGCATTATATTTTTGTTCTTGTTACTTCCTCAATCTTTCCTGTCTAATATGTAAACCATGCGGTTTGATATATAAGATATTTTGCTCTATATTATGGACCCCAGGAGCACACGTTTGTTAAGAGCGAAAATGTGAATAAATTACTTACTGATAGAATTAGGCCCTTCATTAATGGGAACACGACAGAATATATTACGCTCTCACCATTTTATACATTATAACTGTTTTCACGGAATACATATTGACGACCTTCGTTTTGTTAGCGACATCAGCACTCTGCACTTTTATAGCGTAGAATTATCTACATGATGGTGCTGGGATATGAAGTTCCTCTCACCTAAGGTAGTTTTCAATAGCTGTGGAGACTTGTACCCTGATGGCAAGATTCATTAAGTGGGGGTCTTCATGGGCTATCGATATCTTTTTCCGCGCTGAGTGGAGAGAGGCATGTAGTTAGCTCACTGAATTTATTTGGTGATCTCTCCATCCAGTATGTAGGACTGGTAATCTATTATTTTAAATTTTATAGCAATGTGAGAGTGAGAACTAAATACACATGGTGTCCTAATGACGATGGTGCTCACCTCTATAGGACTAAAGGTTGCTCAAGGGAGTGGTTACAGTTTCCATGACTTTAAAATATGAATAATGTAAATAAAGTGAGAAATTCTTTGCCATGCTTAGCTACCATTACAATGGAAATTTACAGGTTGTTTATTAAAGGTTGTCGAAGATCGTGGATGACCCACAAATAGAGCTCCAGCCACCTTAAACCATTCTTGCTCCGACTAAGTGCATGCATTAATATCAAGAGACAAAATACCTATTTCAGGAATAATGCGCTATTTCAAATTTGCTTGGAGCAAAGAATATTCTTCACTTTCAAACATAAATTATTGATTCTCTATTCCTTATAAATTGTAGTTATTCAAGGTTTGAGCAGTATTTAAGTGCTCAGATGATTGAGATATGCGGTTAATGAGTGGGTTTAATTTTGCCTAAACTTCTTCTTTGATTGTGACTTGTTAGCGTTGCACATTTACGAGGTGGTTTCCTCGATGGGAAAGCACAACTACGTTATGTTTAAGTACAAATACTATTTTGAGTGCGTGGTTGACCTTATTTATCGAAATAACGTATTGTTTTTCAGTTGCATTCGTTCTTTCCTAAAATAATATCAGTTTACTTTTTTCCCCATTCTAAAGGCACTTTCTTTCACGGCTATGAGAGCTTTTTTCTTTCTATATATATGCCGCAAGAGCTCGCATTGTGTGTCATTCTACCACTTCTCTTCACCACCGTTTCCAAAACAAAAATTCGCTCTTATTATATTTTGCCTGATTTATGTTTCCAAAAAATGCTTTGTTATATCCTTTATAAACAATTTTTTAATTTTATTGTTTACAAGAATAATCACTAGTTGTTTCGCCTACAGGCGACTATCAATCACGAGGCTACCTGAGTATTAATTTCTCCGTTCTTCATCCAATTTTGAAGAAGAATACAGGAATTCAAATTTTAGGGGATTAAAGGTTTAAATTATTTTGGGTCTTAGGAATTAAGGTATAAATTTAAGTACACAACGTTTCCGCCAGAAGACGCTGACTGGAATGGTAACGAAACTGTTGTTCAGGATAACCAATTCACCCGTTGGATACCCGGAAGGAATGGAAATATCCTCAAACAACCGCAGCGGAAACCTGAAAACAACAACCGATTGTGAATTTTCTCGTTCACTTAACATTTTTCAGTCCAAGAGAGGTGCGTAGCACTCCTTAATTTAGGCTATTGGACCATTCCGTTGACCGAGGATACGCGTGGTTCGAGTCCAGAGTTGACACATTTTTCCAACGAATTTGGGTATCTCCGGCAAATTCAATGCTCATAGGTCGGCACGCAGGAGCCTACTACTAGCCTTTTGGCAAGCCTGTCCTAAATGCGTGTGAGGAACATTAAAGGCTCTGTCAAACAGAAAGTAGTCTCCCCGCGCGGGCAGGGCGACCGCAGTCTTCCGCGGTCTGTGGATGTCAAACACCTCGGGGGCAGATGAAAGTCGAAGGTATCAGTTTGGCTCGAGGCATGCGGGGGCATTGCCTAGGTAGTTGGTGCGCTTCGCCTTGCGAAGTTACTGAAGGGCCAGAATGCCTGCAGTTCTGACGAATAACTTGTACTTCTTCTCGTCGAATTATTGAGGATCCCAGCAATTTCCTTCCATCTTTCACCCGTCTTAATGATATTTTTATAATCTGCTCGAATAGTATCGTATATATAGAGGAAAATATGCACAGGATCTATTATTTTCCTGTCCCGTGTGTTATATTTATGATCTACTCGCCGCGGTCTACTCTACTGTCGTGGAAAAAAGTCATGACACTCGAGTTTACAAGTCAATGACAGTTGTACCCGTAGTCCCACATGAAAACAAATTACATCAAAAATTAGCAAATTTAATTCTGCGTTTAATTGTGGAAAGTGAAAATTTTTATTTTAACTTGTTAAAATTTTATTGTCTGTGAAACAAAAAAAGTGCCGGTTTTTTCACCGTTTTAAACGGAATGCTCACTTTAAAAATTCATAACTTTTAAAGTATTTATTGGATTGTAACCAAACTTTAAAACAACATAAAGGAACTTGTTGTTAAGGTATGTACAAAGTTTTAAGATAATCAAAGTGTAAATAAAATTGTTCTTGTACATTTTGTGAAACAACTTTTTCTCAGTACTGCGTGGTCATATCGATACGAATCTTGTCCTGTCATGGAGCTTATGGTAATACAAGGCTAATCGGTTCTCGATATTCAGAATTTATTTAGTTGTTTATTTTATGTGCGCTTACATTTAATTCGGCGTTTCCATCAACAAGGGGAGTGAGGCGAGCGGGAGGAAGTAGACGCATGGCTTTGGGATTCCGTGCGACGTTGCCACGTTCGACACCATACCCGCGCTCCATGTGTAGAATCGTAGAATCCATACATTTTCGTTGCATTGTAACTTAAAACGATTTTCTTTCATTGCAGTGGCACATCTCTTCACCGTCTGCTGCTTCACCGCTTCACCGCTAATAAGCTGTTGTCATTATATTACATTGTGATGCTTACATTCTGCTGATGGCGAGGCCGAATGACCCTCTTTGTCTCAGCGATGAATCATTTGTATTTGTATGTCTGACCCGTCTGACCCTACACTCATTCTGTCGCCGATTTTCTTTGGATTAACATCTGACAGTATGCCTGCTAAACCATTGACGGAGGGCGAGTTTGCCATGTTTGCTAGTGCGATTTGTTTTTTTTAGAAGCGAGAGTGAAAAGATTAATGAAAAGAGGTATCCGGTCTATCATAAAGTGTCCGACTGTGTAGGAAGATCGTTATCGACGGTGAAGAGATGTGCCACTGCAATGAAAGAAAATCGTTTTAAGTTACAATGCAACGAAAATGTATGGATTCTACGATTCTACACATGGAGCGCGGGTATGGTGTCGAACGTGGCAACGTCGCACGGAATCCCAAAGCCATGCGTCTACTTCCTCCCGCTCGCCTCACTCCCCTTGTTGATGGAAACGCCGAATTAAATGTAAGCGCACATAAAATAAACAACTAAATAAATTCTAAATATCGAGAACCGATTAGCCTTGTATTACCATAAGCTCCATGACAGGACAAGATTCGTATCGATATGACCACGCAGTACTGAGAAAAAGTTGTTTCACAAAATGTACAAGAACAATTTTATTTACACTTTGATTATCTTAAAACTTTGTACATACCTTAACAACAAGTTCCTTTATGTTGTTTTAAAGTTTGGTTACAATCCAATAAATACTTTAAAAGTTATGAATTTTTAAAGTGAGCATTCCGTTTAAAACGGTGAAAAAACCGGCACTTTTTTTGTTTCACAGACAATAAAATTTTAACAAGTTAAAATAAAAATTTTCACTTTCCACAATTAAACGCAGAATTAAATTTGCTAATTTTTGATGTAATTTGTTTTCATGTGGGACTACGGGTACAACTGTCATTGACTTGTAAACTCGAGTGTCATGACTTTTTTCCACGACAGTAGTCCGCCGCGTCTGCCCGCGGTCTTTAACCTGGACGATGCAAACGTATGTAATACAGTGCCCGCGACGGGCAACCTGATCTCTGTTTGACCGAGCCTTTAATGTGCATGTGTAAGGTAGGTTAAATGCCCTGCTTACACGGGTTCGATTATCAGCGCAGCCATCCATTTCTCAACTCCTCGAAATGGGCATTGCGTTTGACCTCGGATAAGATGCAATAAATTGGTCCCACCATTCTTTCTCCTCCAACTCCATTCAATCCTTCGTCAAGCAGCGTGAGTGCCCATCCCTCTTTCCTTCTCTTTCCCCTCCCATCTCTCTCTCTCACGCCTCTGCTTCCCGCACCCCACTCACTCGTCGATTCGCAATCCGTTCACAACTCGACCACGGCTGTCAGGTCGCTGCTCGGTTTTCTGAGGTGGTTGCAACGTAACGGAACTGTCTCCTGAGTGGACGGAACGGAGAGAAATAAAATACGGCTGATAAAATGGTGAGTGGGAATTTGAAGGAAATATCTCTCAACTATCTATCAACTAACATTCAAGTTATGTAAATATGCAATCGTATGATGTACGATACCCATTTAGCTTGGGGCAAATTGGATTGAAGTGTCATCATCCGTATGCAACTAACAATAGTAGGTTCTTCTATGTCGGGTTTTGTCTATTCTACCTCTTCTTTACTTCGTTGTAAAAACTAAAATCTAACAGTACAAATACTTCGTACCATATTCTTTTTAAACACTTCATATATTCAGTCCTCACAATCGTTGATGAAAATCTCTTTTCGTTTCCTTTCCTTCCCACTATAACCAAACGTTTTCGCTTCAAATGCACCTTTCCAAAGCGTAATGCCCTTTAATACTTACTCGATTTACTTTATTTTGTTGGTATCCAACTTCTCTCCGAAAACCTTTTTTCCTCACTCACCATATCAAACAATTTTTCGTTCGTCTTTCTCTCCACCCTGCTTGCTCTCCCCATTGCTTCGCATTGCAAAAGCTTCCGACCTACGTTAATCTACACCCTCAATGACCATTTTACTGTCCATACTACACCACACTCACTCCAAATCTAAGCGTACACCCAAGCGTATCAATCAAGGGAAAAGATAATGAGGGTAGGTTCCCTGTTACCTTGCCCAGTACTTTCTAACGTGACACCATAACGTGGGCCGGCAGAGGCAATCCAAAGGTGTGGGTTTGAATCGAATAGTTATTGATATAAACTAGACAGTAGGTCCCTAAAATGATGTACACTATATGCCCCATTCTCACACGGTTACGTCTTTGGACCAAATTGTAATCTTTTTAAACAGTGTCCTGATTTTGTTTATTTTTCAATCATTTACAGAGTGAAATTGACGTTGAATAATCATTTACAGATTAGTTGACGGAATTTTCAATATTTTATTTCCTAAAAATTAGTTGATTTATGTAACTGAAAGCAATACCAAAAATTTAGAAAATATTAATATTCTTGGACCAATATTTTTAAAAGCTTTGATAGGTGTACATGAGTGTATGAATGTGTGATTATGGAAATCAGCGTGAAATTAAATAGACTTGAACTGAACATGCTTAATGGAGTTAGTAATTTTCTAATTATTTATAATTTTGATGTTATTTCATGGCCAACTTTATTTTGATAGAAATATTTTGCGATGATCTTAGAGATGCCAGAAAATAAATCACATTAATAAGTGGTGTTAGACTTAATTTAGCATGGGGATCCCGCGCCTGGAAAGTTAACTGTACCACAGGAGATAGGAATGGGAATCGATGCTTCCAGCACACCCCATTAGGTTAGCACACCTCTTTTTGGTAACTGGTGCATGATTTGGTATTTAGTGCGTTCGATATCAACCTGTGTCATTATTCACGTCTCATAATTCACTTTAAACAAAAGCACATGTTAGAAACGGCAAGGACGAGACTTTTCCAACTACAGTAACGTGTCAGTGCGGGCCAACGTTTGCTGTGGCGACATCGGTCATGGCTACTCATACATGTGTTGAGAATATAGTCACATTTGTAACGTCAAAGGTGGATGAACATTACTGCTGCCCATCGGTTGTATCCTTTCGTCTTACGTCACCAAACAGAGCTCCGTTTTACCAAGGGTCTACATAAAACACACGAGTCTAGAGCCTGAATTCTCAGAGGTAGCTCAACTGCAGCCTAATTCGACCGGACGCGGAATTATCCGCGAACAAGGCAAGGAAAATGCGTCAGCCTACCGATAAGATACCACCGATTGCTAAAGTAAAACTGAGCTGCGCGAGCATGGAAAGTCGCGAGCGTCAAAACCTTTGCCTTGTAGAGATCCACCTTTCACCGCCTTTCAAATAATCTTTTAACGCTCTTTAATGTACGCGTAGGGGGAACATACTGATAACTATAAAAAGTAGAATTTTTAAATTTTCAAGAAAAATGTAAGCTAAGTAGCTCACGATAAGGTTGAAAAAATATCAAATAGGTAATAGTTTACGCAATTTGTTCACTTTCTCATAGAGAAGTCGATACTCCGTGGTTGATGTGAAAACAGGAAAACAGTCGAGTGAGCGCCTGAAACGTTGGCTGGGTCGTCGAAAATCCTTCAGTAAAGTAGCCAATGTGTGGTACGCATGACTTCACTCATGGTCTCCGGGTTCCGAGTGTTTCTCCACTAGAGTTCCCTCCAAAACATACGCCTGTGACTTTCATTCTTGGTGTGTCCCCTTCTTTCAATAGGTTTTAAGGTACTCCAACCGCTAAGGCTACATCGCTCCATCTAACCAAACAATATCACTAAGCTCTGAATACTGAGACGGACACAACATCTTAACCCTAGGCAAAATTAGAACCACGAACTTAGGTAGCACTGCCGGCTTTTTGCCGACCTGATTACCTCATTGTCTCTCGATCCATTAGTCATTGGATTATATTTCTACCCCTTATTCTATCCATTGTTCAATTCTTAAGCCTACTGGAAAATAGGTGCTCTAAAATTTTCATGGTATTATTTCCATAGATCGAAACTTTACAAATGACCGCAAACTTCTTGCGATTGCTGTTTGACTGTCTAGTTGACTAGTATAGTGTTACGCGTAAGATAAGGAGCTTCCATAATTGCTGTTCATAAGGTAGTATCGTTTTTCTCCTAGATAACTCAGTTGTTTACCAGTGAATGTCGAGGAAGCAGATGGTGAACTGTTACATTGTGTGAATACAGCAGGCTGAAATCAGATACTTATCAGGCGGTGACGTAATGTGCGTGATAAGAAGTGTTTGTGGTGGAGGGACAGGGTAGGAGGGAATTCGAGGAGTGGGATTATAGGGAAGGTCTTGTTGATGGCCATACATTACCCCTAATCCCCTCAGATAAGCAATGGTTTAGAAAAATAAGGCTGAGTGAGGCTGAACAAAGAACCACCGTAACTTCCGAGGGGCTACAATAACTTCGGAGATAGTGCTGATTCTATGAGTTGCCATTGCTTCTATATTAATTGGACGTATAAAAAATTTGAAGAAGACAGCATTGGGGTCCATTTTTATTTTTTTAGAGAGAGTTTTGGATAGGTCTCCTTAAAAATGCCCCCCGCTTTGCTGTGCGATGTCTAATCGGAGAAGCGTCTACCGCGAATCTAAACACACCAAGGAACCAAAATGTATTCCATTCTCTGCCCATTTAAATCTGAAATTTTCGGTTCAGGTACACTGGAGTGATTAAACACTGCCAAATTACCCTTCAGATGACTCAAGTTGAGCCCGGGAGGCGAGAACTTCAAAGTTGATCGGCACACAGACGTTCAACTTTAAAGAAAACCTTGCTGCAGAAAGCATCGTGAAAAGTGGTAACTGATTGGTTGGACTAAGAGAAAATTAATCTAAAACTAGTAGGGTTCCCCAACTAACTACGCTTTTTCTCTAAGCGTACTATTTTACGGTTTACTTTGGGAAATTTCTCCATGATGAATAAAAGATGCATAAATACACAATACCCACAGGTGTTCTCTTAGAGCCCATTTGCAAATAAAAACATTTATTGCACTGTAAATGCCCGAGAGCTAGATGCCATTTGAAGGAATTAAAATAATTATACATATATACCATTCTAATGTATTATATATTTCCTATATTATATATCTTAGTTAGTTGTAAATCATTAGTATGTCGGAAAAGTGGATCAAGATGACGGAGTAGAGGATCGATGGTGTCATATTTCGCACTACGTATCGAATAAAATGACGAATATCGAAGCGACGTAACGCGGTGACCTGTAATCTGTAACAACTGACAGCGCAGCAGTGCATGCTTGCTTGGCTATCCTCATGAACTAAGCACGGGAAACCTGCGGGCTACAATATCTCATAGCAACCTGTTCGCACCGAGAGTTTTGGCTGACTGTCCATAGCCGCAGTTCGCTAAGTCGGCTGAGCTCGCTTTCATTTGTATAAATACGATTTGATAAATACGATACGAATTTGTATATATATGATTATTCTAAGTCCGTGATAAATACTAATAAATATAAATGAAACGTATTTACTGAAATATTCGACAATTAAATATTAGAAACGGGCAGGGTGTGCGAATTTCAACGCAACCAGAACGAAATTCTACGCCGCCTCAGTTTTGAAATGCTAACTTTGTATAAAATTGATAACTTTTTTCTCTTAAAGATACAAGCGTGAAACTTATAACATGCATGAAAACATGTCTATATGACACTTATTAAACTTTGGTTGTAATTGAATTAGTTGTTGTTGGGTTACTAATCATCGAAGATGGTACTTTGGTCGAACACCGTCAAAAACAGGCACTTTTTACGTTACACCCGTTGTAAAAATTATTAAAATGAGACTCAAAAATTTAAATTTCGCAGAATCAAATAATAAAAATGACAGTGAGATTAGTTTTCTGTGGGCCTTTCTTTAATTTTTTTTTGTTTGTATCCAAACTCGAGTAGGTACACATAAGTTCTGCGCCGAAAGTAGATATAAATGTATATGCATAAATTCTGAAGATTAAGACGATATCGAAACACTTAGAAATAATGAAAATGGGGAATTTCTAAAAATAAAATATTTGAAGTGACCTCGGTTTCCCTTTTTACTGTATCATCCGGCCACCTGATGATGCTTTAAAATGCAAAACCTGGGACTTATTAAATATTTTATCTGTGGATATTTCCCATTTTCATTATTTGGAAGTGTACATATGCAGGTTGTAAAATTTTTAGCATTGCCATTGTATTATATTACTGTTGGCCTACCGGTCAGTTTAGGTAAATATAGATCTCTACCACTCTCTTCCGACTCCTCTGGATTTCTCTTCTATTTACAAGTCTCTTTTGTGCAGCATTTGTCCCCTCTCCCTTCATCCTGCTCATACAAACTATTCTGTCGTGCCAAGTGTTCTACTTCCATATCCGCCTTCAATAAGCCATCGCCTCGAATCACTTGGGTCATCCGCCGACTATACTGTCTCATGATTTTCCCCAGTGACTAACTCTCATCCCCAACCGTACCACTACTTCATTAGCCTTCCTCTCTCTCCATTGAGCCTCAACGAGTCTTCTCCTCACCCAAATCACAAACTCCACCACTTTTTTTCTTTCCTCCCTTCCCAAGGTAGCTGTTTCACACCTTACCTGTCATAATTTCTTCGGTTGGTAAAATAATCTAACACCAACATAATTTTTTTCAACTTGTATCAATTTTACTTATCCAGACTCGTCCAAAATGTACCAATGAACTGCAAATTACTAAGTAACGGAAATGATCAACCTGCAACAGTTTATGTCCTCCTATTTGATATTTTAATGCAGCTTCTTCGGATTTATTATGATCAATATTAATTCTGTACCTCCAAAACCGATGCTTTAGCGCACCATTCAGCAATTGAAACTCGTGAATCTCACCTTCTGTATCCACTGAAAACTCTTAATAAGGATGTATGACCCACTCCTGGTATGGATACTGGAGATCCACGATCTCCTTTCCAGTATAGATAAGCCTTTAGATGGGACCGCCACTGACCACCTAACCTGGCTGGAATCCTTCAGCCAGAAATATTTTTGCTTATCCAGCAAGTCATGTCCCTTATCTGATTTATTGAAGGCCTACGACGGGGTGTTGTGGTAAAGTATTTTGCGAATATTACACGGACGAGGTCTGAAAGGTAGATGACCCTAAGAGACGCAAAGCTTTTTATCACCACGCGTTTCGAGTTCGTGCTGGAACAGGAAAATGGTGTACCCCAAGGACCTGTAATAAGCGTGAAATTCGTGTTTGCCGTTGCTAGGTATGGCTTGGAAATTTTGTTCAAGAACCTGAATATGCGTCATTTTCTGTTGACATCTTTTAATGTCGATCGATAAAGACTACCGTGTTCGTGCGTTCAATCCAACTAACGATTAACAAGTTACTGGCATAGTAATGCTATATCGGCTTTAAGCATACGACGAAAAAAATTAATTTGTGTATTTTCAGGAGTCGTGGTGTAATTTCTCATCCTAAACTCAGTTGGTGAGGAGACGTAGCATTCACCATCATAACGCTGAAAATAGACCACAGAACGTTAATAGATTCGCTAATCTAATGGAAGAAAAATACACTGCGTTGTGACAATTGAATGCACGTATTAATGGAATGCGGTTTATATTAGGACCCGCGCCAAACATACTATCGTGGGCGACCTTGAGTTTATTTCCGGCGATAAACCCGATGCTTTAATCGCGTAATTGCTTTTGCGCAACTGGTTTATGTATCGCTTATAATCAGTAGTTTTTATTTTATTTTTTCATTTGTTTTCAAATCCAATTAAATAAAAAAACAGCATTTTGGCGCTGATGACCTGGTTGTCGACACAATCTGAAAGACTACTTCCAAAGAGGGATCGGGTTGTTTAGAAAGTAAGAGTACTATTTTCCCGTCTCGAGGTCCCGGGTTGGAATTTTGGCAGTGACAGATTTTTCATGGTATACCAATTACCGGTCCCCAATAGAGTTCAATGTGGAGAGTACATAAGTTCAATACTCCGTCGGTAGGACGGAATTTTAAACCATGGTTCATGGTTTAAAATTCTGCCAGAAAGACTTAGCGTCTTTCTTTAGAGCAGGCTAATGCCATCTTCACACTTTCACCGCTCCATGAAAAATTCCTACCTCTACGCCTACCCAATTACCTACCCATCTATCCTAACTGGCGAAAATGACCTCAGCTATCGGACGCCTCCCCCGAATAACTATTACGTTCAAAGATACCGATACCGCGTGGTCACATGAGTTGCGCAATACTACCCGCGTTTCGTGATGTACGCAACGTAGACCTATGTTGATTGCTTAATTAGCGATACGTTCCATTTTATGCCAATTGAAAAAGTAAACGTGATACCTGGCATGTGAGTTACCCCGTTAAATGTTTTCTGTAGCTCTTTGCTGCTTTTTAAGCATACTGTCAAAGCTTAATTAAACCTGAATGCGAGTTCAATTATGCTACAAGTTAAATTTCTAAAATTACTGATAAGTGTTAGTATAAATGACCTACAATGACATTAAATTACACTTAATAAATTTATGGTGAGATCGACTGGTATTGCTTCTTTAGGTCTTCAGCGTTTCAGTTATTTACGAAAAACTTAACAAACAGAAACGAGATTGAGAGTATTTAACAAATTATATGAACTATTTCGGCATCACTCTAATCACTAATTAATGATATTCTGAACATATATAGAATTGAGAATGTTTAATCTCAAATATGCAATTCAGTCTCCCGAGACTATTTCCTCAGTACATTCCTATTATTTTATGGCGCTGCGGTGTTCTACATTAGTAGACTAGGTGTACTAGACATTAATTTTCTGATTATTGATTCTGTAATGAGGGGGTTAAACTTCTATACTTTTTCTTTCACGGGGTTCTAGTCACCCGTATGTCTTCTTTACTAGTGCCATACCTCACACTGTAGGACTCGTTTTTGAAGTTAAAAGCTGTAATTGTACTCCATCACAACTACCAATAAAAAATAACGGAAAATTTAACTAAGTCAACTTCATTAAATTATTTAATTAATACGATGAGTTGTAAAAATTTTAGGTGACGTATTTGTTCATGGGTACAAGCGAGAAAACCTGCTATTTTAAGATAATAATTTTGAAATTATTAGGTCCTAATTATTGTTACTGCATGTTCATCTAAGATTTTAACAATGAATAGCATGTTCTAAAATCGCATAATTTATCAGGTGAGAGCAAATTCATTAGATTACTCCATAATTTTCGAATTCTTTCCACGTATGGAAGATTTTTCTGGACACATCTCTCAAATCCTGTCGCATTAACGATTCCTTTTCTCTTAGAAGAGTCATTGAAATGTCAAAATTATTACCTTTATGCCTTACAATTAGCAAAAAAAGCCTGGGTATCATCTGGTCCTTTATTATTATTTTTATTGAGACCGTAAAGAAAGATAGCTTTTAAGCCATCGCATTTTTTCCATGATTATACTGTGATCAAGAGTGTCAACCGCCTTTTTTATATCGACATATAAGCCTATATTACGGGCACTTAAGTTGGAAGCTTTGTATATATTGGATAAGTGGCTTTCTAAAGCATTTTCCGTACTCATTCCACACTGGAATCCAAACTGGCATGAACTTAGGATCTGATTTTTATCCAAAAATTTCATCAGTCTCCTTTTGAATAATTTTTCTAATACCTTGGAAAAGTGACAATAACGAGATAAGTTTATAATTTTTTTACTTGGGATTTATCACCTTTTTAAAATAAGGGTATTACCACAGCTTTTTTAAGACAGTTTGGGAATTCGCCACAAGAGAAGCTTGCCATTTGTCATAATTAATATTCACAGAATACGTTCATATGTGGTGTTTTTCGTTTTTTGGTTACTTAAAATGTAAAAGCAAACGCTAAAATTGCGGATCTTGAATGCAATTTTATCACAGATTGAATTTTAAACCAAATATTTTAATGGTTTCATGTAAATGCCGTAATTTGGTATTACTTGAAACGAGTGAAAAGCTATAATTAGAGAATTTATTAATTAAATATACTAGAAGCAGGACAAAATATAATTAACGCACCTAACAGTTCTGAAAGTTAAAAACGAAGAAAGGATGAGTGAAATAATTGAAGTTTTGGAGAAATTTGGTTTGGAAATAAAAGGTACAGTTACTCCAGATTCTATAGAATGTGATGCTTCTTTGAATATATTTTCGTGACGAGAACAACGGCAAAGGAAGCCACGTAGGAGATATATGGAGCAAGTGATGAAGGATGTGAAAGAGAAGAAATAGGTAAATATGAAGAGATTAGTCGATAAACGAACTCACTGAGGAGCTGTGTCAAACCAATCTGAGGATTGATGACTAATGATGAAGTCTTTTTATATGCTGATGAACTTTTTTGATTCACTTTATATGTCACTTTTTCGGATAATGGGCCTGTCCAGAATTAAAATATTCTTAAAGTAATTTGGCATTGATACATTCCGAAATGTCATTATTTCATTCCATAAGAGCATTTAATTCATGTTTGAATGAAATTAGTTCAGCAGTCATTTTCCTTAAATTATTTGTGTGCTAGTGTCATGATTGCTATTTAACAGTTTTGATGCACGGGCCTGATGCCTTAAATATTCTCTTTTCGCCGCGGCTAAATCATTTAAAAGTCAACAATTTTTTGCAAAATTTCTTCCCACTGTTGCTTTAAAGGTTGAAGGTGTTTGTATTTCAACTAGCATTAGAAGCATAACATTTCTCAGACTCGTCCACCGAGTGAACTAATTCAAAACAGTACCGTTACGGAATGTCAAGGGAGGACGTGAATCTTAGTTTTTATAAAAATTTCAGGTTGACCGACATTTATTTCACTCCCTCCTTTTCTCCTTGCCTAGGATATGATCAATAGAGAGATGATGGATGCTTGCGAACCACGTTGTTTGCCGAATGCGCAAATTTATCCTAAAAGTGTCAAAGCTGGAGAGGTGGTGTTATTATGTGAATTCTTCCTCATTCACATACGCTGAAAACTGTTGCAAGCTAATATATCCTCCTTAAAAAAATCTCTCCGGAGGGCCTTTAAGTTGCAACCCCTGAAATGGGGCAAGGTCCCGCGTCAGAGTAACCCAGCCGTGTGATGGCCCCAGCTCCTAAATGGCTGCTGAAATTCATCGTTTCCCACCCAAGACGAAATCAACGTGTTGATGGCCGTCGAAAGGCCGCGGGAAGGAAAAGAGAGGGAGGATCGTGGTGTCAGTGTCGTCCGAGTAAATGTATTTCCCACTGCTCAGTCTTCTCATTATTTTTCTAACCAGCTCCCCCTCCTACTTTCTTAGCTTGCGCACAAACGAAACGCTTTCCTCCCTCTCAGTCAACCTCCCCCTCACCCACACACCAACTCTCTCCTTTACCCCGACCATTTTGCGGGACCGTAAAATTCCCCCACCGCCGTCCCCAGGAGCCTCTTTTCCACCAGCCATCCTCACTACCTCCCCTTGCCTTTTTTTGGCGGATAAGGTTTCCCTCTCCTTCTCGCTGATAACCTCCTCCTCCCCCTCTCCATCTCACCCCACCCAACACCATTCCCTTTTCCAATCGTCTTTCCACCCCTAATCCTCCCCACCTACCCCCTCCCCCCTCATGCCCCTTTCCACCCATCTTTCCCCCACGCAATTCGCCCATGCCCCTCCGCTCCCCCGGCCCCTTTCTTCCGTCGCTCGCTGCTGCCATTCTTGTCGTCCTCGACCGCCGACGCACTCTCACAGACGTTCGCCCTCCACGACGGATCCTCTTTCTCACCGCGTTGACCTTCTGTCCGAAGCGAGAGGAACCCGAAAAATCAGAAGGTGAGTGAGAATTTGACCACTCTCTGTCTCGTCCGTTTCCGGAGCGGGTGCGAAGTACTCAATAATCGACGGTTCATCGGTCTGCTTTGGGCTGTGCGAAAGCCAACTCTCCTCCCTCGGCATCCGTTTCCTCTGTGGTACGCGGGGGAAGGATTCCGGAAGCACTGGGGCGCGATTGGTTCCCTTCCTTTTCTCCGGCGACTCGCCCCGGGGCGACGGAAGCAGAATTGCGTCCACGTTGTGTCGGGCGATATGGCTCTTTTTGTTTTAATTGGGTTTGCGAGAAATCGAGGGAGTAATCGGATTTGCGGCCGAGAGGAGGAGGGGAGGTGTGGTTATGGTGAGGGATTTGGTTTGGCTGTAAGAGTGTTGGGATGGGGTTATTGCCACGGGATGTGGAGAGGGTCAGTGGTGGTTAGAGTTGGTTTGGGGGGGAGTGTGGCTGCTGTAATAACACGAGGGATCCATCGTCCACAGTTTTGGTCTTCTTTTTGTTAAAGAGTCACGTATTTGGAGGCAACTCAAATTGAGGGAGATCATATCGTATGATATTAATAATATACACCAATTGAGTGGTACATACTGTCACCATGAGTGTAAGCACGTAGGGTATGTTCGCTGATTATTCACTCCCCGCCACACACCCTCGAGTTTGCTTGCAGGATACTGAGTAGATGTAGATAATGTTCTGCTTTCGGCATCCGCGTACGTGTTAGCGCGTTAGGCGTTTTTCTTGAACGCTAATGACGAAACTACATTAAGGAAACAAATCCGCTGGTGAAAACGGCGTAAATAGTTATTGCTGAAGAAAGAAGTCAACAAGAAAGATCAAAAACCTATCCCGTATCATCTTTTTGTAATTTTTGGAATTTAACATTGCGACACCGTAACAAATTCCAACTCGTCACACGACCTTTAAGTTAATATTCCAGGGGGTGGTTCACTTGACTGACACGAATCCACTTTTCTGTTTCCTCCGCAGGTCTAAATGTCTTTGGTTGCTTGAATAATGACCTTCTTTCTTGAGTAGTGCATAGTGAAGTGTACAACTCAGATTCTTATCGCCAGAAATGTGTGTTAGATTTAACTGAAACGAGGAACTCAAGTTGGAAATGACATACCAACCAGCTGACAAAAGAAATCGATGAGCATGAAAGGATAACACGTGCATCGAGAAACCATGTATACCTAGAGCTTCTTCGCAGCAAAGTGTACGGAGGCTCCCTCTCAATTGTTCTACTTTTTTTGTGGAACTCGCATTCCCTACATCTAATTCCTCTCCACCATCAAGTCTTTTTTCAATGAGCAAAAATCAAAATTAGATAACGGTACAAATAGGTATAACTTTAGGGAGGTCTTCGAAGTGTGTTGCAAATTAAATTTAATATATTTTTTTAACTGTGAAAGCTATTCTCTTTTGCACATCTGTGTGTCACTCACGTGTGCAAAGTTTCATTCTCACCAATAAAGTGGTTAAATTTAGACGAAACGTTATGAGTATTCCATGACATCTAGCATCAGGTTATTTTTGTGATTTAAACTTAGTATGGATGGTTTTGGAAGTCAGCTTAACAAGGAAGAATAAATGGTTATTTTAATATTTATTAATTATGTTTATTAAGAATAAATGGTTATTTTAATGAGAAAAGAAAGTTAGCTTCATTAAATTTTCAAAATTGATTAAGATAACAGCTTTAATATTATATTCTAGTTCAAAAATATTACTGTATAAATACACATCATATTAACTCATCATACAGTTTGCGAAAGCGTGGAAATGGCAATTTATTTCTTTAAAAGGGGTAATAATTTTTTAGTAAGCCATTGAAGAATACGGTGGGACTGAATTTATCATCATTTCAATACTATTGTTTAGCACCCTAGGAGGGTATCACAACGCTGAATGCATCTACATCATTTGAATGTAAGTAATGGTGATATCTATTCAAAAAGTAAAAAGGTTGGTTCAAAGGCTTCACTTCAGGCTACATTTTGCATAGATTTAGATCATTTTGGATATTAATTTACCTTTCAACAATTTCAGTAACACTCATATAAAAAATAATTTTTATTTTAATTATTTAATGATTCAGTTTTTAATGCATCGCGTTGGGTTGTCGGACGCTGTGTGGTACTAGGAAGAATTACGTTCGGACTCCAAGTGGATAGTTTTATTTCTTGCTACAGAGAAAAAACAGTCTGCAGGCGTAGAGTCGGTAGACTGGCCTCGGTGACTTCTCAGCTAGAATTTGTATAGTGTTTTCTGCCGCGTTAGTGTCTAATGCGGTCGAGTGTGAAAGCCTCGCCGAGCTGCCAGTCTCATTTGGCGTTTGGATGCCTCCGTTTGACCGTCACCAAAGGGTTTCCAAAGTTTTAGCCATGCAATTTGGCATGTCTACACATTCATTGTGGGGTTTCCAAGGTTTTAATCATGAAATCTGATTCCGGTCCACATAATATAATCAGAAATAGCGGGGCATTTCAAAGCTGTACAAAGTTTATTAACTACCTACACTGAAAACACACCAATAGACATTCAAGGGCAAGGACACCAGAGGAGACATATTGAGATGGAGACAATGGAACGACGGTATACGTAATGTGATTAAAAGAGGGGCAAGGTGATACCCAAAGGGAAGGGGTGAAGAGATGGAAGAAGATCCCTTGGGAGGGGTGATAGTCGAGCAACAAAGGAGAGGCAAATAGTTGGATGCATCTAAAAAGGGAGCAGGGAAAGAGGAATAACTCTCAAGTCTAAATGGATAAAGTATTCTGAGGATATCTAATTTTACTTCTTAAGAGGGACCCTTTCATGACTCGGTTATACGTGCAGAATGTTGATAAAAATAACGCTTTAAGATATGCGGTGATTCCTTAATGGATGATGCTGGTTGCTCTAAGAAATTTTACTATACAGTTGAGCACCCTTAATCCGGGAATCTCTAATCCGGGAACACCCATAATCCGACAATTTTACCATGACCAACTACCCGGTACTTTGTGGAAAATGCCGAAACATTGCTTCATAACCTGTCGAGATATCATCCCATTATTAACGATAATTTTTCCCATTCGGAAATTCGGAATAATTTAAGCATATTAATTTTTGGTACTTCGTGTACACTGGAATTATTCTGCAATTTGAAGTAAACATATAAATTTGAAGACATCGCCGAGACGGACTACGACTAATTTACAGATCGTCCACTTTCAATGGCGCGCGCATTTTTGATTGTCCACTAGACGTGATTTGATAAAATTATTCGTTATCTGCTTATATTTCTCCAAAATCATGTCTCATCTATACAGTTGTGGCAACGGCAGAGGAGTGAGGCATTAGTACAAAACGTTAACGATCGCAGAAAAAGTGTAAGATGTGAAAAAGCTTGACGCAGTTGCATCAGTAAAGCGTTTTTCTGAAACATACAGTGTGGGATCTTCAACAATATAGCACATTAAGAAGCTGAAAGAGAAAATTCTCAAAATTTTACTGTTTAAGTGACACGAATAAATGGATAACAGAGAGAAAAACTATGAAAAAAGATTTAAGTGCTGATTTAGATCGCGTGCTTTCGATTGCGTCGAAGTGAAGGCCTTAGTATTCCTGGCCAAATGCTAATGGAGCAGGATAAACTATTTCAGAAACAGACTTGATCAATCTAAAAGACGTGATGTGGGAAATTTCACGTGATTGGAACAGTATTTCACAGTCAGTTCTAAAACACTCGTGTTGTAAATTGTGGCCTGCTTTAAGGTTTGATGTAGACCAAATAAGTGGGGATTTTAAAAAAATTCATGTTCCGAGGATAAAAATATGATGGAGTTTGCAAACTGCATCCTTAACCCTGAATTGCAGGAAATGGAGTTGGAAAATGTAGAGGAAAGGATAGCGGCCACGATATTCTCACCACACAACATTCCACAGACGATGAAATCACTGAAATGGTAATTAATGACAATATATCCGAGTGGGGATGAGGATGATGAGCCTGGAATTGTTGAAGGAAGACTACTATTGATGATTGTCTTCAAACAATCATCCAGTCCGATCGCCCGCGATGTAGTGATGGGCGACCGTGTGGACGACACCCACGCGTTGACATCGCGCTGAATAAGCTGATAACAAACCAAGAGCGGTAGGAAATAGTTGCGCGAGGCAATGAATAAGAAATATCAAATTCTATATGCCCTTTTCCAACAATAATATTATACTTTTAAATGTGCAGCAATACGATGCAAACGATGCTTAGATTCCGTTATTTTCACTCACTGCGCAACTTCGATACTTTTAAGTAATAATTTTGCGAATTAAGAAACCAATTCTTTCTGACTATTCTCAGTGACTATTATAAATAATGCTCAGTAAATGGCATACGAATATATTTTGTTATAAATAATTGACTCCCTTCAATGAAAACATCCGGGCTTCAAAAATAGACCAGTTGCCAAGCATGACCCATACTCCGGCAAATCCCTAATCCGGCATCACCTCGGTCCCGACTGTGCCGGATTAAATATGCTCAACTGTATTACATTATATTAATCCACGACCAGATATTGTTTGTGTTGGAACTATGTAAGCAAACCAATGGCATGCTCACACTTGGTATTCCTCACGTCCACCCGTAATTATCAACAGTTTGTTGGGGATGTTACCGACGGAAAATCGGGAAGTTCATTTCAGAGAACATGGACATAGGACATTTAATAGGTTTGCATTATAAATAATGTATGAAAAATAATAAAATAAACTCGGGCATTATCTAAAAACTATCTTCAGATGAAACTCAACGGAGTCACAGCATATTTTTCATCCGTTTTAAACAGAATTAATGAATGCTTGAAATAATTCTGGTATTAAATGTGTGCAACTTTTGTTCCGCCATTTGCCAAAAAAGGAGGGGACATTAATTAAGAATTGCACTCTCCAAGTCATAAAAGTACCAACAAATATTTATTAGTGCTAAAATTTGATACTTACACACATGAAACAATTAGGCTAGCACTTCCATCAGTAACGTTATTTTTCATCAATATGAGAAGAATCTCCTCGATCACTGCTTTTATTTATAAAACTGCTTGACATTCCTTGGCAGAGTTATCTTCTCGCACACTTTTAACTTCCAAATAAATGCATGTTATTTGTTGCCGCATTACAGTCCTCCGGCAGTTATACGTGCTTGAAGTTTATTTCTCTTCCTCAGTTGAAACCTTCTCATCTTCTTTCTCTTTTAAATATTTAAAAGAAATGATGAATAATATTAGATCATTGGAATTTTGTTCACGTAAATATGCAGATTTTTCTAAGAGCACTTTTCTACCACATATATTAATAGAAGACAAATGAAATTGGGATTATCCTCATGTCAAACGTCACTATTCAACAGTTGTGTGTCGGGTCAGTTTCAAGCATTGCCAAAAGGTAGTTAGTCATCTACCAGGCAATCATTTTCACAGGAGCCTAAGCATTTGAGAGATCAGTAGGTTTGTGCAATATTTCCCCCGACGCATATACTCGGGCGCTCCACCATAAGTCATTAGCTATTTACCCGTTTCCAGTAATAGCGAGTTGCGGTATTTAGATTAAACCAATTAAGTATTTGGTTTAAAATTCAATCTGTGATAACATTTCATTCGAGTTCAGAATTTTAGCAATTGCTTTTACATTTGAAGTAACTAAAAACTATTATTATTCTGTGTATACTGATCGTGACAATGGCATTTTATATATTATAAAATAACCGCAGTAAAGCAGAAAATTGGTAATAAATACGGTCTTCATTGCCGCGTAAGTCGTAATCCTGCATTCTGAATTCTATTCCTGTATTCTAGGGTTTGCGTCCTGAAGGGATTATGTTACATTTCTGAAGTGACATCGATGCAGCTCTCATGCTTCATTATTACGCTTTAATGATGAGCGAAGTAACGTAGGTCAAGAAAATTTCACTTACGGAATTTGTAATTGGTTGAAGGAAGAAATTTACTATGAGATTTTTCCGTTTTTTATGGTTTAGCCAATTGATCAAGAGGAGGAGAGGAGAGATATAGAGAAGATTTATAGATGAGATTTATATATAAGTGTTTCTTCCTGATCAAGAGACGAGGAATACAAAGAAAAAAATACTGAAGAACAAGGTAAAACCTTGGAAAATTTAGTTTTTTTGCGAATAGTAAGGCAAAATGGTAATAATTTTGACATTGAAATGATTCTTTTAAGGAAAGTAATCAATGTGATAGTATTTGAGGGGAGTCTTCATAAAAATCTTCCATATGTGGAAAGACTTCGAAAGTAAAGAGCAATCGAATGAAATTGCTCTCATCCCATAAATTAGAAGATTTTTGAACATGTTATTTATTGCTAAAATCTTAGCAGACCGGCAGACAAATCGGATATCAAACTCATTTATTCGGCAAAGATCCTCTCCAGCGACGTTTGCTATAGTGTGATCAGCGCCTTCAATTATAGAACGTTATAACTTGGGGTAAAAATTGGAACGTATTCGCGCATAGTTTACATTGCCTTTTCAGAGGCCTTTGGCAACTATGTCAACAAGACCCTATGTCCTCTTGATCTTTACAAACTCATCAGGAGACGTCGCCCGAGGTCGGATTTATCTCAAGACCGAGCCACATTCGAGCTGATGGGAAAGAAAGCTCATCTCATCTCTCCTCTTTCTGGTCCTGAATGAATAGCTCCATCGTGTACGCCTGCTTTAAAGCCATGCACGTTTACTCTTATTCGTCTGTACAGAAGAAATTGTTCTAATTGAAGTGATTTCAATGATGGAGTGACACCCGATTTGTCGTCCGTTATTTTGCCACCGAAATATGCCATTTTTACGCTTGCCAGAATATTCAGTACCTATAAAATCAAATATTACGTACAATTCAAATGGGGGCAGTTAGATTGAAATGTATTTTCGGAAAGATACGATCATGGGATTATTCTGCGTAGAAAAGAGACTTGACGTGATTTTCAACTTTATTATTTCGTTCACGTGGATTCACCATTACAATAGATTTTTTCTAAAAAGTTATTGCAACAAAAAATATAGCATCAATATCCTTAATAATAGCCAAAAAACTCAAAGCCACATTCCTCTGAAAAATTCTATACAAGTTGGTTTCTGTGCATTTATCATGTATATACTCATCAAAATTCTGAGATTCATTTAATAATTCAGCGTGATAAGTTTGTCAGTTATTCACATCCGTGAATTTGTTCATCACCGTACTTCCTTTCCATACCTTTTACCTCCATTAATTTACTAGGTGTGGAAATTTTTTGCTGATCTACATATATCGTGGAGTAAATCATTTAAGGTGGCTTCTGATTTGGAGAGAATAAAAGATTACTTCTCTTCATGTTTTAAATCAGAGGATTTAAGTGTCAATGCTTTTCCTATTGCACACCCGGAGTGGTCGAAGGAAAAAATTCATGATACCGTTAATGTGCGCCACGGATAAAATAATTTTATAGATGGTGAGAGTTCCAGCAGTTTTTGTAATGTTAGTCACGTTCCCATCTAATTGAGAGTCCAAGGAATGACATAAACATTCATACTTTTCCTCAGCTGCAGCTTGTCTCAAATTTAACTAATAGGTGACCCAATTTTTCCCATTGATAATTGACGACCACGATACAATAGTGTGACAAATTACACTATTAAACATTTCACCCATGGCCCCACACATTACGTCAGCTCGTAGGGAATGAAGAAATGTAGATGAATATTGCGAATTAGTTAGTGATATAAAATCATTTTTACGTTCATATGATACATGTTGTGTTCCTATTAAGAGTTAATGTCAATAGTCTCACAAAAATATGGAAGTTATCAACATATTTTAGCAAAAGTGGTAATAAAAACCCTTTCTTAATTCATATGAGTTAAAATACTTATTTATTCTGACGATTTAGGTCAACTTTAATAAATTTCTTCACATATAGACAAATGTTGTTCGAATTTTGTCATATAATTCAATTTCGTTTCGTGAATGGAATTAGACATCGTTTCATGATAGAAGTGACTCTTACTCATAGTAAATGAAATATATTTAGTTTACAGTCACTCAAGTAGTTTTATCAGCGGAAGTGCAGTTTTTTCTGATGCTCCAACTACTTAGACTTATTTTAAATTAAAACAAAGAAAACACATCGTTTCCCAAGTACTGGTGTTCGGAAAGGATCGGGTTCAAACTAGGAGCATTTTGGTCGCCATGCATCACCAATCTGGCTATGATTCCCGTCATTCAAAGACTCGAAAATAAATTTTTTTTAATTGTAAATTTTCATGCTTTAAAATTTTGGCATAAGCAAATATCATAAATCCGTTTCTCATATAAATTCAACTCTAGTTCATACAGTAGGGAAGCTTGGGGTAGCTATTTTCAGATGATTTTTTGGAGAGGAAATTATCGTGAATTGGGGTACTTAATGCATGAGAAAGACATACTTAAAAGCGTCCATTATAAGTGGTCAATTTTAATCGGTGATGTAAAATTGCTCTATGAGTCTGAATTGATCTGTACAATTCAAAATTGATTTGCAACCTGCATCTTCCACGCTAACCAAACGAGGACTAGTTAGCTTAGGTTAATTAACAAAGTAATTCCAGCAATTCCGAATACTCGTTTGAATAATAGGTAGCTGTACGTAACGGTCATGAGAGGTTCAAAGTATACTATTTTATTATTAACATAAGTAAATCTTTATGTAAAGAGACTTTTTGAAATAAAGAGATACATTAGCGGAAGTGGTGTTCAGACCTTGACATCAAAATGTCACATAAAAGCATGTTAATGTTAATTTATAGGTATTTATGTAACCCGATATCACGTACACGCTTTATCGCGTACAAAAGATCTGTAGCATTAATATTATGTTTTACACCTAATCAGTTTTATTTTACTAAACAACTGTGGTCAAACGTACGGATAAACGTATTGCATTTGCATTGAAATACTACATTAATGCGAATATTTGTTATGCTTAGGAAGACCAAAGAGTAGTCCCACGTCATAGGATAGAATCGCGTTCAAACCCGACATTGGGTACTTCATGCGAAAAACCCTTTTTTGAGAAGTTAACTCATAAAAAACTATCACTCATAATGAGAAACAGCTAAATATTCTGCAATTAAACGTTATTTTCATGAAGAGAAAATATAGCACTGCGTAACATCTACACCTAACTCAAAGTTAATAATCCATTTTTAATTTATTAACAATTTATTGATATAATTTCACTAATAACCGCAGAAAACCTAAATAGCGACAAGTAACTCTTCCTGGATCCAAGAAAGGAACATTCCTTCGTTGAAGCACCATGATCGTAATTTTACTGCAGCTTGTACTGAAACTTACATTATGAGCCCCAACAACGGACCATTATCGGGAGGGGACATATGGCGTCCGGGATATTGGTGATGTTGAAGAAGCACTCAGTCCACATGTGGGCCGATGTTTGTACGTAAATGCTTCCTTTCTCCACATCAGCAGACACGTTATGACCAAGATTCTGCGACTACAAAAATCACACTCTAGATGATAAGAGTTGGTGAAAAACGTTGAACATGCCTCGTTAAAGCACACTAGCCTTCTCGGAATATTATCCTCACCGTTAACTGTATGGTCGTGGTATTCAGATCAATGTGAAACATATAATCAGGCTGTATTTCGTCATTAAATCTGTGACTCTATCTGATGAGTTCTGGTGTGTCTCATTTTTTGCTCTTGGTATATTGTTTCCTTTCTGCTGTGTCCTTAAAAAGGGAGTAAATTAATGAGAGGTTTTGAATAAATTATTGAAATTGATAATGTGATATATTATGCAACTATCAAGTTTTATACAGGCATTACAGTTATTTTTCTTAATTTTTTCGCGTTTATTTGTACTGTTTTTAGCAGCTCATGAAAATTCTTCAGCTTTACAGCTGTATCTTATCAGGTCGTCTTTAAGGGTCCTTTACTTATACCCATTCTGATAGCCACTTTAGAGCCTGAACTACCATTAACTCGAGATCGAACCCAGCGCACTACTCACTGATATGAACTAAACCGGTATTAATTGCCACTTACAATCATGCGATGTCATTCTAGCTACTAATATTATACATGAGCTTTGAAACCCATTAGTTTACGGTGTTCGATGCAATAAAATCGGTGACACTAAGGCAGTTCTGGCTGAGAAAAGTACGGCAGTATTTTTATTTTGGGTGACCAACACTTTCAGTGTTTTTTTGCCGGCTCATTTGCATGAATCACCCATGTGGCTAGAAACCTTATTACTAACCATTCTGAGATACGACTCCTATGATTTAAGAAAAGCATTTTTATCGACCCACAAACCTGGTGGAAAGTTTTATTTAAAAAATATTATAATCCACTTGTGTATTAACTTAATATATTATGCAGTAGAATAAAAATAAAATAAATTGATTTTAATATAAAATATGGTTCAAATTTTGAAATAAAGTTAATTTTTATTGGCTTTTTTGTTATTATGGAAAGAAGGCTATCTTTCCTACCATTGGTATCTCAATTTCCTCATAAAGTATTAATTTCTTCACATGGCTATTCTATAGTGTATTCTATAATGCAGTTTCTGCTTTATTTCACACAGATAATTATTTCTTCCCCTTCTAATTGCTCAACATTAATCCTCCCTTACTATTACTAAAGGTAAATTTGCTCGATAGTATTATGATTTTAAGTAATAAGGGTTAAAATGTTTTTAAGTAATTAAATCCTTAATATGGTATTTGCACAGAAATAGCATATTATTATCATTTTACAGTATGAAGCATGAATAGTGGAGCCATGACAGCAAGTCACAAATGATAGATACCCGTGGGTTTTATATAAGGAATTGATATTCAGGGATGTCTTTACGTAATCAATAGAAAATTAATGGCTGAAAGAGTAGTTGCAGTTAAAATTTCATACTTACAAAAGAAAGGAATTATAAAATGTCAAAGTGATCTAGTGAACTGTTAAAGTGAAATAAATTAAACAGTAAACTACAATGATTTTTGCGAAATGGCTTAAAAGAGATAAAAGATAAAGGTCATGACAGAAGGTGCTAAAAGGACGATGGATGAGTTAAGACACCGAGATAGCAGCAAATGACCTTACCTATTGAGTAACCCGAGTACCTTTTACCCAATAGCAAGAGAGTTCCACTATGATATAATAAATACTGATAGAAACAATAGATCGACGACTTTACTCAAAAGCAGTTGCAATAAGGATAACACATTGATACTCGCTCCAGCCCCTTTTCAATCGGTTTATACTCTGCAGCTACTGTCCTTAAAATGGACTCGTGGACTTGATGCTAGCCTCCCTGAATTCATTCAGAATTGATCAGCATTTGACGGTGGTAGTGATTTTTTTTTCGGCCGACTTACGCGCCAACTAAGACACCTGCGACCCTCTTTTTCGACAGCGTTGCTCTGAGCGAAAGTGGGACAGTGTAAGAGAGAGGAGGAGGCAAGGTAAGGGGAAGAGACATGGAGTGGGACGACTGACTTGTTCCGAGTCAGATTTTCAGTAGACTGGAGAGCTATGGCAAGGAGAGGGAATTCCTTCATTGTGAAATTCAAGCGAGCGTAGGAAGGGAAGAGGTGGGAGAATGAAGGCGATGTTGGGCGAGGAAGGGGAAGGCGACCGCGGCTTGCGGGTTGTTCGAGTGTCACCGGTGGTCGCGGAGTGGTTTCCTCACTTGGGCGGCTTCCCCTGGTTCGCTTGCAAAGGGGGCAAATTAACTCCGGAGACCTGCTCCACTCCCTCAACTGGAATTTTTCATCGCCAAAGAGCATCATCTTACCACCTTGGCGGTCGTGGTTATATTTGTATGCACAACACGATATTTTGAAAGGAATGAAAACTATTTCAACGCGCTATAGCTGCTGAGAAGTCAGGATATAATCATTTCATGAACTGGCCATAAACGGAAGCATCAACACAATGATTTTGAAGTCTTGATGGTTCAAATTTAGCATGACTGAATTTGGACCAAGCGTTGAGAAAGAGTGAAATCACAAGACAGGGATGTTAAAAGTATGACGAATTTTAACACAATATATTTTTAGCTACTGTGATGTTTAAGCCTTGGTCACCTTTAAGTAAGAATATAGACATATTTTGAAATATTTATGTAATTTCACCTATGACTATGAGAGATGTCTCTCAAGGTATATTCTATCCTAGCCCTTGTAGCCAGTCAATTACTCTCCAATTTGAAATGCTTAGGTATTCTCAGATCAGAATAGAGTCAATTTTATGCCTGGACGGGATAAAATTTACGGGAAATCAATTGAAACTGAGCGAATGAATGTATGTTTATGTAAGCAAAAAAGGTAAAGATGTCAATCGATGACATTTAAAGATGTGAGTCACCAGAATTAAATATTTGCCTATGGAAGGTGTTCGAGATTAAAATTGTCCAAACATGATGGTATTTAAAGGATTGATGTTTCACAAAATGTAAGCAAATAACCCAAGTTCTTGCTGGAGCTTTACATTAGAATATTAGGAGTACATCTAGAAGATACAAAAAATCTGTAATCCATAAAACGGTGGATTCCTTCACGGGAGATTGAAGTGCTATATGTTTAATGATCGGTGTGAGGAAGTTGGATTTAAAAAAAACAGTAAAAAATGTTTGCTTTAAACTATAGGAATAAATGACTCATTTTAGAACCACGTCCGAGTGAAGTAAAATGATAATTGCTATAAATAATAAAAAGTTGCTGAGTGCTGGATTAAAAAAATGTTTGAGTGATGAATATAGATCAAAATCCGTATGATTTGACATTTTTACCAATCGAGAAGTTAAAGCATTTCAGTATCAGTCGAAATTGAAATTTTTTTTTCACAATTTCGTAACCCATGACTATGAAACCACACCCTTTGGAAACTACAAAAAATTACTTAGATTCGCGGCTGTATCATCAAGTTTAACCTATCAAATAAAGTTAGATAAAATGATTGTCTTGGGTTTAAATAAACTACTCACACAACGGCATTGCAAATATATTATTTTGATGTAACTGTAAACTTCTTAAACATAATCGGTGGGGAAAAATTCAGTAACCTTAAAAGGTGATGTGCGGCTCCTTTCGCTCTAGGGAATATATTGAGGTGCTGAATATGGTGTTTAATGATTATATTCCAAACTAGACAAGATTTTATTCTCATTCTTACGGAATATTTTTATCTTCCCTCGTTTAAAAAAATCAATCTGTAAATTTAAAAGTTGCTCTTTGTTCATCTTCGTAGCAGCAGTAATTTTCATGCTCGGATAAACGAAAAGAGGTTACGCCTGGTGATTAGTTTACCCTCATATCTCATATGAATATAATTTTGCCTGATAGCAAGGGAAGAAAATGCTTGTGAAATGAATGAAATCCTTAGATTCTGGCGATATTGCGTGGTATTCGAACATATCAGAAAGAAGACAAAATTTGCAATTTACCACATAAAAACTTTATTCCTACCCGGGTTTCGTTGGCACTGCAACATCGTCAGGTCCTGACGGTGACCTGACCTGACGATGTTGGAGTGCCAACGAAACCCGGGTCGGAATAAAGTTTTTATGTGGTAAATTGCAAATTTTGTCTTCTTTCTGGCTTGTGAAATGACTCAATCTTCTGCCGTGCTGAAGAATTCGCTCGCTCGTTAACCCCGAGCTATCCGACTCGAATCAGGTGTATTCTGATCGATGATTAATTTTTATAGTTATGAAAACAACATACCGTTAGAGCTCTGCATACTGCCACTACAGTCAATACTATTACTCCAACGTCCAGCTTTTTAAAAATACTCTCGTATATATGTTAATTTACACGTTTTTTTTGAAAGAATTCATCCTCGATCGCCTCGTAACTAAGTCAACAATTTTTTATATTTATGAATCTTATTTTACCTCTTAAATACAGTTTTAATTATAAACCAATGACAAGCATAAACTAATTAAGATTACTACATTGTTTCAAATTTCATTGTATATGTTGCCAGGTCGAGAAAATAATTGGTGGAAGACCTGAAAAAAAAACATTTGACAATTATAGAGGATAATATGGGTGAATGGATATAAGAAAGTTGAGAAAAATGGGAAAAATAATAAAAAACCACAAGAAAGTTCTTCATTTTGTAAAAAATACTCCCATATTAAGAAACTCAAGCACCATAAAAAGCAGTGTTGGTGGTGCCGAAAACTTCCAGTTGTATTACATCATTTTTAAGTAACAATTTAGGACAGTGTGGTTAGTACTTGGGTGCTAATACTGACTGAACTCATCGCCAAGGAGTAAAGAAATGTCACGTTAACATAAACTGCGTCATGTTCATCAAAGCTAAGTAACATTAATTTTCTCATGGAAAGCCTTAATTCAGCCCAAGAGTCGTCGCATGCGTGGCTAAGAATGTTTGATTCTTTAATAAGACTGTGTATAGACGATTTAATTATTGACTTGATTCTAGCTCAGAGCACATACATCTGCTCAGCTCCTGTACCTCTTACTTTTCCTTAAACTCCTTTTCACCCTCATAATTAGAAATTTCTCCCTCCTGGTTACTCTTCTCCTACTCTCCTTCCTTCATCAGTTTAAGTCCTCAAAAAAAGACATGCCCAAACCTGAGGAAAACACAAGCAGTCCCTATTTCGTCCTGAAACTCATCCTGTTTCGCTTCTTCCTCTTTCCCACCCATCACCTTCAACCTCCTTCGTTCGCTGTGTCCACACTATTTGTCTACATCCAATTTCCCGCTCCTTTAGCTACAATTGTGGTGTTTCCCCATGAAGGACCCTCTTCCGCAGCAATCGCTTCGTATTTTTTTTCCTCTTCTTGACTCAGATCTCAGACCTTTCCAATCTACCTTTTCGTCCGTTCTCTCGTCTCCTCTTTCACGAGACAATCCCTTCAAGAGATTGATTTCTCCGGGGACCCAATTAAGGTCGCATTATGAAGCTCCGACGTCACTGGTTGATACGAGCGATTCTATCCTCTTCGTTGAAGAGTTTTTCTGCGGATTACAATGACTCACTAAACTTACGTATTTTAATTGACCGCGAATCAAAGCTCAATAACTCGGTTTTTGATGTTGCTGGCTTTAATTGGGATTTTTTATAATGTGCTGCAAAAGAATAGTCCCTTAAACAAAAGGATCTCATCATATTTCTTGCAAAAGAACAATTTCGTTCGCCTCAGTAGAATTTTAAACTTTAATAAGTTCCAGAACTACGATGAAGTTGAGTGGAGTTGCTTGAAAGGCTAATTTATTTCGAGTTCAAAGCCAATTACAGACTTTTAATGACACCAACTATATGAGAGTACACTTATTTTCTTAATATATGTTTATTAGTAATCAATAAACCAGGAGATGATCACCATCACGAGTCAACCATTCTAAGATTGGTATGACGCAGCTCTCTTACTCTATTCTTCCAGCGGCTAATCTATTCATATTTACATAATTCTTCTCTTCATCTTTCACTACTTGTTCCATATATCTTACGCGAGGCCTTCCTTTTCAATTCTTCCCATTCGCTTGGCCCTCGACAATTTTCTTCATCAGGCCATCATGTCTCAGGAGATATTACCTAAAACAAATTATAAAGATCATTCATATAGCCTAAATCTCGCTGTATACAGTGTTCGTAAGGAATTCAAACAGTGTAAAAATATTTAGAGATACATTTTTTAGTTATGTACAAATTTCTAAGCCCAGATTCTCGAAATTATCTGACTGGAGAAGTAACTAATGAAATTATGGAAAAAATGTTATTTCACGCCCTCAAAAACACCCATAAAAATCTAAATGCAATAGTATTTGATGTGATCAACGGTTTTATAATTTTTTAAATGAGTTAGGAAACATGCCGCAAAATTTCGGTCCTTTCAGTTGAGATTTCTCTCATAATTGAATACCTGAAATGAAGGAATATGAAAAGCACCAACAGATATTTCCCCACTACTTTATTTAACTTATGGGCTCTTCAATACCCATCTGAGAAAGGGAGATTTACGCCTCAAATATTAGGTATTACGCCTTTTCGTGCATGGCATATTTTATTTCCTTATTGTGAGTCTGAAGCAATGAGTTAAATTTATGTGTACGTCCAGGCACACAAAATAAAAGACCTTTTCCAGTTTCCTCTCCATTCTTTCGAAGTAGACTGCGCCACCGATAATCTTTACATATTTTTGAGTCTTCTTCATATGTGTATTTTGTGATTGCCATATCCATAACACGCATGTATAGCATTAAAATAATTCCAAGCATTTAGTATGAGACGAAGTAAACTCCTTAAATTTAGGAATTGGAAAAATCAGTCACCACTTAAAGTGCAGAGCACATACGGAAATGTTTAGCTTGTATTTTGTGATAATAAACAATGGTTACGATTTGGGCCAGTGGAGCTGACTGTACTAACTGAAAATGGAGGTTACTGTATTCATTTCATGTACACCTTTTCTTTTTCTCCCCAAGTTTGGAGGCCCTAAGTGGAGCCCGGAGCGATCCCCCTGCCCTGCCTATTCCCAGGTCTTGAATGATCACACCATATCTCCATGAACTTCCTTTATGCACACCGCTAGGAGTCATGAAGGTTTCGACGTGGCGTGCGGTGAATTCCGGAATGATTAGGAGACTGCTGATGACTCCGAATGTCAGCAGTGATTAATGGGCGTCATTGATGTGCCCTCTAGTTGATGCAACGTGGGACCTTTTTATGTAACCCTGAGAAGACCCAGGTTTGTGATTGTTTTTTTTATTCCGAAATTTTATGGACTTTGCCAACATAACCCGACAACTATGAAGGAGTTATCGGCAATATTTATACAAGTTTAATGGGACGTGGACATAACATGTTTAGATGTAAAATCCTTCTACTTATGATACGCCCTGTATGCGAATAATGTTTCTAATAGTGTAAAAATTGAATAATAGTAACATTTGGTATAATATAAACAGATTTATTTCCATTAGTATATGATTTAACGCCTATTTGTTATATGTGAAGATGAAACATCAAGTAATTGGTTAAAATAATGATAAATTGATTTATAATGATTGTAAAAGTCCCTGTGGTAACGCAGTTTGTTGTACTGTGGAAAATACCAGGTATACCTTGTTTTTATTTGTAGCCGCCTCACCGGCTTTCATCACCTCCTACTCTGCTGGACCCCGCCTAATCATGGCGGAAAAGCTCCACGAATACCAGGGCGTCATTGGACGCCTGCATTCAATCAGAGATGACGCCAAAAGCAAATATGCTGATTTCAAGGAAGGTGGAGGACTCCGGGGGATGGCCACGCGGAAGTCTGAACCTTCAAAGGCAGACCCCAGTGACTTCGTCCACATATACAGGTGATGAAAACACTATACTTGGAAAATTTTTGCACATATACCTTTACAAAAGTATTTAGGAGTTATTCATTGGCGGAAAAGGGTGAAGAGAGAATTTACGTTCGACCAGGAAAATACAGATAATGCTTTGCTTAAGTATATGCTCCACATTTATTTCTTATCAGAAGATTAAGAAGCAGGCATGAGGACACGGTACGAGCATTAAAATCTTATCCAAACAAACTCTCTTAATTTCCGAAGAGGATTTTCACAGCATTCCAGTGAAATAGACAGGCTTTCGGGAGTCTTCCGCGGGATACATCTTAGATGACAACGCGGAAGACTTCAGAAGCCTCCTGCCTATTACTCTCCTAACTCCTCCGCATTTAAATAAAAGTCGTCGCTGAGTGACTTAGGTAAAAAATATGGTACCATTCACTAAGATTCCGATCGAGAATTAAAAATATTCAATGGAAACAATATGAACGCCCCTTTACGTTCTAAAATCACAACGAAACGATCACTCTTACAACCGTGGCATATATTTCGAAGAAATGGATTCTTAAATCTTAGATCCACGCATCAAAGAGCATTCATTTACAAATAACCTGTGTCGAACATGCAAGAACGATCCGATATCCTTATGCTACCGACACGGAACTGCTAGTATACTTATAGGCTAGGTTATTATAATTAATCCATTGGGCAGTATTTTTTCTCCTAAATGAGTTTGAATAGAATTTTACCTTCAAAATGTTAGATAATTAATTGTTTAAGACTATAGAATTAAAATATTTTCATTGTTTTCGGATCCTTGGCGAGGGAGAAATCAGTATTATAATGTTCAGAGCGAACGACGTCTGCTTTTAATAGTTGAAACTTTTGAAATAGTTGAAATATTACTTGGCCTACAGAAAAGAGATACGATTAGCAATTAACTTTGATTTCATTAACAACTCAAGCTCCTGGAATCTTAATATCTTAAAATAATTCTATGTATAGTTCTTGATATCTCGGCAGTTCTTTTCCTAAACAATGTAATTTGAGTTTGCTCCCCGCTGAGGAGGGCGTTATTCATATTAAATAGAGGTTCATAATCGAGTCAATACCTACTTAGTTTTTATAACTTAATCTTATCCTGCAATGTCTCTGTCAAATAACTCCAACTGTTGCTCTTTTTAAAAAAAAATTCAGCACACGAAAACATGCGGAGTTCAGTTACACGCTTAATCTGCATTTGTATTAAAATAACAGCGGGGGTAATAGCCCAATATGATTACTACAAACAACACAATTTGGTTACGTTTATTCATGAGGTGAGGGAATGCTATACTGGTGTGGAGTGCAAATTTTCTACAAGGAATAGAAAGAAATAAACTAAAAAACGAGGAAATCCGTATTCTACAGTGTCCAGCTGACGTTTTTCCAGTACTCTCTTTCGGGAGCCGCTGCGTGTGGAGCTTTGTCTTCCAAGCTCGCGCGTTTATTATCGACCGAATCTTTAGGTGTGAAAAAGCAAGAGACAATAACTACTTCCCCGTTCTTTTATCCCTGATGATATGATCTGTAATGGACGCGAAATTTTGGAAGACCGCAAGCTTGTGTGTTTAAAAAAATAGAATCCTTAAACAACTACGGATTTGTGCTTTGTGAAAACATTTCAGGCGTAAGGAGAGGGCGGAACTGGTCCGCATATCGGCAGCGGTGATGGGCATCGAATTCTCGTACGCCGCGGAAACTGCTTTCGTCTCCCCGACGCTGCTTAAGATCGGCGTGGAGCACCGCCACATGACGCTCGTCTGGGGCCTCTCACCCACCATCGGCTTCTTCCTCACGCCGGTTCTCGGCTCGCTGTCCGACAGATGTAGGCTTAACCTGGGGCGCCGGAGGCCATTCATCATCGCCCTCGCCCTCGGCGTCCTCCTCGGTGAGTACTCTTTGACCGACCGATAGTTCCATAAAAAAATAATAATCCCGCATGTCCCCAACTCTAAAATTTATGCCAAGTCATATATAAAACGGTAGTGAAGGCTGCTCGGATACTCCACCGGGTCACTTCCTCCATCTCTGCCGACGTTTCAGAGAACAATTCGTTCTCCACCTTCAGGGTTGTATGTGACTGTGACTGACTGACTGTGCTGACATACAGCCCTGAAAATGGAGAACGACTTGTTATCTGAAACGTCGGCAGCGATAGAGGAAGTGACCCGGTGGAGTGCCCGAGCAGCCTTCAATTCCAGCATACGCCGGGAAAACTAGCGATCTTTCCTCGAAGATAAAATACTTGTAAAAAAAACTACATAAGCCATCTCAGAGTCTTTTGGATTTGTACAGACTAGAAGTGCTCTATAATCACAAACCAAACCTAAATTCGACCACCGGTTGTTTCTATTTGTTGAGGGTAGAGCTCACCAAGTACAAAGTCCAATGACGTGTAAAATTCATTCATCAAGGTGGAGACTCCATTTTGTTTCCCTTTGACGTATGAGGTTTCTGATAAAGCTACTCGTATTTTACTCATTGAATCACCCAGTTGGACATATCCTTGGAGATCTCTCGTGACTCACGGAGTGCCCGAGCAGCCTCCTCCATCGTCGACGCCAACAATACTAGGACCTTAGGTCAGCAGTCTAACCCTGTATCCGCTGGGCTCTCATATTGTCATATCATAATAGCGGCACGTGCAGAAAGTATTTTTACACATCTATCACTCACGCCTTTAAAGAAATAAATTGAATACAATAGTCCGTCGAGTCTTTAGTTTAAGTCATGAATTGGCTCAAATCGACTCCACTTACAGGGAGTAAATACTAAAGGTGCGGAAAGGAAACATTCTATCAATAAATGCTAAAACTGAAAATCATAGAGGGTTATTCCGCGCTAGAATAAATTCTTGGAGTAGGTCTACGTAACCTTCAACCACAATGGCATTAAAAGCTGTTGAATATTTTTCTAATACAATTTTAAACTGATAAATGAAATCGCAACAGAAAGGACTACCCTTTGAGATTTTATGAAGAAAACTTTGAAGTAATCTCAATCATATGCTAAGACAAAAAAATCCCATTAACAATAGCCTTCTTCTATCCTCATCTCGTGTCTATATGTAGTGCTCCATAATTGTATGACTCATTGCTTCCACATTTGCAATAACTCTCACATTCTAATGCTTGCACATATTCTACACCTTGTTTAAAAATGAAATATAGTTTTCACCCTACACTTTGACAAAATGAAAAAAGTTTCGTGAAAATACAGTGTGAAAATAGTTCCTACTTAGTTTTTGTTTACATCATCACGCGTACAAAATATTTTCAAGAAGTGACACTTGCTATTTCTCACATTATCATGATATTCTGGTTAATTTTGAAAGAAATTTTGATAGAATTTCTGTGAATGACTGATGTTATCTTTTTGTTCTCACATGATGCCAGGACTCATCCTGGTTCCGAACGGCGAGGACATGGGATACGCCATGGGCGACCTCCGGCCCCCTCCTCCCTCCGCCCCCATCAACGCCACTCGCCCCCGCCCTCCCCCTGGGGCTCCTCCTCCGCCGCCCCCGTCACACCCCTGGGGTATCTTCTTCACCATCCTCGGCACCGTTCTACTCGACTTCGATGCTGACTCTTGCCAGAGCCCAGCCAGGGCCTATCTCCTTGACGTGACAGTCCCCGGTGAGTTTTCAACAAACCCAATGCAAGCGATTAATGGATCTCGGTCACTCACTTAAGTTCGAGATTCTTCCCCGTTTTCCATTGATATTACGGAATGAAGAGAGAAGTTATGGCTAAAAATTCTTGGCTATTGCAGGAATCGATGATCAGTTAAATCAAAAAACCGTTATTTTTTATTTAAACTCCCTGGCTTCTCCCAATCTCACAAAATTTATCAATGGTACGAGGCATGATCAAGCCGTGGTACGAGGGTTGCTCAGTAATTAAGTATCCCCCAGGTCGTTGACAAAATGCAAACATTATTTCATTGAAATATTTATTGGAACAGATATAGCATTTTTAAAGTCACTTTTCAGCATTATCCACACCGAAATTAAGACAAAGTTTTTACTGTTTTACTACATTAAGTTTTACTGTGGGGCCCTTTTGTCTCAGAATTCTAACTCCTTGGTTTGTAAGCAACCAACGGTTCGGAGCCAAAGCCATCTGCACCGCTGTATTGCTTTGAAAATGTTGACTGGACTGTTTCTTGCGGGATAAAAAAGATGTAAATTACGTGAAGCGAGATCAGGACTATATTGGATAGACAGATCGGGATTTTGCTTTGCTCGTTCAAACACAATTCATCTCGTTGCTTTGCTCGTTCATCACAAAACGAACCTCAGTGTCAGCGTGGAATTGAATAAGAATAATGTTGACCGCCATCTTAGGCCACCAAAGTGATCCTTGTCTTACTGATCGGGAAAAATCTACTTGGCTCACATGATTAACGTACTTCTTGAAATTTAACTTCTGTACGGTATTTGAAAAATGATAACAGGGCGTAAGTTACGAAACATCTATGAGTAATGCTGCTCATTAGGAAATCCTCATCCTCGATGGGCCGGTATTCGTTCATTGCCGTAAATATGGCATCCAACTGCTAAAACACAGGGATGGCTCATGAGTCACGAGAAAACTTGCATACATATACCTCATTGTTTGCGTTCGTCAGTATTTAATTTGTTTCTTGGTGACTTTTTATGTCATAAAGTCTATCTTCATAGAAACTCAAATTTCCAAATATGAGAGCCAAGTATACAACTTGTTATGGGGTAGAGTCAACACAACGGTAGATATAGTACTTCCCTGATAGTTAACCATCAATTGGCCTACTATCCTTCCTTACTATGCCTCCTTTCTAGTTTGAATTCATTTCTTCTAATATGGCCAAATACGATTTTCCTTTCATTCTTTTCCTCTTACTCTACGTGACTCCAACTGTTATTCACATTTAAATGTATTCCGTAACCCTCATAAAGTTTATCGAGGTACGGCAGTATCTTCGTACCATCAGTTGTCAAGCGGGACGACTGATAGTTGTCCTCCTTTACGCTCCATTATCCCATGTCTTTTCCAACCTTCTCTGTGCTCCCTTAAAACTCTGACCCTCTCTCTCTATCTGGGCCGTAGCCATCCACTTGTTTTGGTTTCCAACGGAAAATCGTTCGCCGATTGCCTCCTGTTTCCGACCGAATGGCCTCCGCTGATCCCTACCCCCGTCTCAATTTGATTACCCCAACCATATCGTCTCCCTAACATAGGCCCTCCCATATATCTTGAATCCCTCTGAAGCTCCTTCCGTCGTGACAGAATAAAATACAGGACCCTATTTACGGCTTCAATCTCGCGCCAATGGACTCCTTATATCGTCTCATATAGTTCTCTCTCAGCAACGTTCTGCGTTACTTCTCCCCATCCTCTTGTCCTCCTTCCTCGTCTCCCCGGCTTATTCACTCCTCTATTCTGCTCTGCCGATATTTCGCTGCGAAGAAACCGTCTTAAACCCCTCGTAGCAATTTATTCTCACCATGCGCACATTTCACTCCCCCGGGAATAGTGAGCAACAAATGCACTAATAAATAACCATGTAACTACTTTAATGCTCTATGACAGTGTTACCCTAGATGACAAACTATATGAACCATGGTTTCATTGATTTCTCAATGAAAAGACGAATTCATGTAAAAGGAAATTTATATTATTTCATTTGGAAATTCTGTTTCCACCAACCAAGAGTAGGCTTACGATTTAAAGTATGTGTAATCTTCAGGCGATCACCAAAGTCATCGCATACGATGCGCGTCGAAACGAAAGAGATAGGAAATCTTTCCAACCTTTTAATGTTTTTTGTTTTTGTACCATGGAAATCTTGGGCAAATAATTTTGCTATGTCCTTTAACAGTTTGGAAGGGGTCTGAAATCTAACCTAATTTTTATGCCCTAGTAGGCGAACGAATTTGCCTTCAACGCGAATTTGAGGCACTATGCTGCTCCGGTAAAAATCATCAAGATAGAACTTCATTATAAAATATGCATATCAATAAAATTATTTTACTAGGAATTTAACCTTCTCAGACCTTTTTTACATTGCCATTGCTGTTTCTTCCCGAATACTTATTCTACACTCGCTTATTTGTATCCCACACGCCGTAGACCTTCCTACCATGAGATTCCCTTTCACTCCTGCCCCCTTCCTTCTCGTGCAGATAAAAGCAAGAGATAGTATGAGCTTACTTTTCTCAAAGCAGTAACATATTGGGCCCAAAAAATGGAATACCTTCAGGGGTTGTTAACAGTCCAAAATGCATATCCTGTCGTCTTCAGCTCAAAGTTGTAATCAAGGGACCCAAAGTAACATGAGCTAGAGTACCTCACCCCTTACGCAGTCTGAGGCCCATGACCACGTCCAATTTACCAGTATCATGAAAAGCAACGGCTGTGAAAAATGTCTCATGAACCCTCAAATCTATACATTGGAAGAAAGTAGGGGCGCAATTTTAATACAGCCGATGTCACATACAAAACGCGGGACAATTAGTAGGTCACGAGTTCAGTACGATGTCCCACTGAACTCATGACCTACATAGTCCCGCGTTTTCGGGTACGCAAGTGGTTATTAATCCTTTCGCTTTCACGGTATTTACGTTTTTCCCTCCCAGAGAGCTCACGTCTAAATGTTGAAAAGATTATCTCTTTGTTAAAATTTTTTTGCAAGCCTATAATGTGACCCAGACGTAATAAATTTTCAACAATTTTCACCAGAATTTAAAAGTTTTTCCATGAATCAATTTAATATTTAGTTTTTTAAACAATGTTTTAAAATAACCATTTCGGTCAAGAGCGGATAAATTGGCATCCTGAGCGTATAATGGTCAAAAGGGTCGTTTACGTGCTCTATTTTACTCCCTTGCTTCTGAAAGCAAGGAGTGGAGCCGAATTTTCCCTTTTGAGACACGAGGGCGTATCTTTGTTGCGAATTCCAATCGCTCTCACTGGAGAGTTCGTGAACTGTGGCATTTTTGTCAATATTTTCTCCAATCTAAGGAAAATTCTTCAAATTCATCTTTCACAGGCATTAATAATAGACGCAAAAAATACAGCAACTTTAATAATTTCTAACCTAAAACGATGCTTGTCCTCCCCATTAAAATAATGTGATTTCATAATATGTGATTTATATTCATTATCATTAAGTATCATAAGTTGCAGTTGGTATCATATTTCATAATAATGAATATTTCATTGAATGATTTTATTTCTCCACTTGTCCGATCTCTTTGGTATCATAATTTTACCTTTAATTCTGTAATATCTTGATATGCCAATTTTTATTTTTGAATGCTTCGTTAGATATGTCTTTCTCCAGTGGTGTTCTTGTTAATATTATCTCTTTGCCTTTTTATCTAGAAAAAAATATTTTTTGTTTGTTTCATCTTCTTCAGTTCATGCTTCAGATAATTTACTTGTCTCCTTACAGAGGACCATGCAAAGGGACTCAGCACATTTACAATTATGGCTGGTCTTGGAGGATCTCTTGGATATGCCCTCGGAGGAATAAACTGGGATGCAACTGCACTGGGTATGGCATAATAGTCATATTAAATAATATTGGTATCATTTTGGCAGAATTACTGTTAACATTGTAGTTAAAAAAATTGAGCTCTGCAGTCATTTAATGTTTACATATCAATTAATTAAGCATAAAAAAGCTACTTTACATGAATATACTTTAAGTGTATATATAAGGTGTGCATTCTAACCTATGTAACCTTTTTTTACTATCATCTCTACCATGTGTCACTTGATCATCATATCAAAATAAGAATACTATATGTGCTTATTTTTGGTGCATATATTAGCAAACCCAACTGAAGTTCTACCCATCAAGGTATTCAGTGGGAAATGAAATGCTTTAATTCTGTAATATCTTGAGATGCCAATTTATAGCTGTGTCTTTCTCTTGTTTATATTATCTCTTTGCCTTTTTATCTAGAAAAAATATTGAAATAACCTACATTAAAGGCCTAACCAATTGAAGGGTTTAACGTTATGAGAAATATTGAAAATTGTATTAAGCACTCATTTCATTGCCTGCATTTGTTTACAGCGAGAACATTTTATGCATAGTGTTATTTCATAATTTCATCCAAGGAAACATCTAGAAATGAAAAACCAGTACCGAAATTATATGAATATAAGTGCAGAATAAATATATTAACTAAAGTAATTCTTTTAATTTTCCACTATTTTTTTCATTCTTACTTTCTATAGGAGCAATGTTAGGAGGACATGTCCGTGCAGTCTTCACATTAATCACGTTCATATTCATCACCTGCGTTGCAGTAACAGTCAGCAGCTTTAAGGAAATACCCCTTGAAATTCTGGAGAAAGATGCTGGAGAGTTGGAGAAGGTAAGCTTTGAATGATGTGTTACTCAATAACTTGATAATTTTTGTGGCCATCCTATCTAGAGACTACCAATCTTGGGAATCTCCCAGGGTTGCATACATGCATGCATCAAAACAACTCCTTTGATGACAAGTAGTTGGCTAGCAAGAACTACGGTCACATATGTACTGTACTAATCCTGCTCAAGGCAGTTTTACTTTCATTCATTAATCAAAAATTCTTTACTCAATAAATAATTATGGATGATCTAGGCTTGCTCTGATTACTAAATTAATGGCTACAAGTGTTCTAACTGAATACCAAAGGTTAAGGAACTGCTCTCAATTGTCCTAAAATGTATTTGGTTTATTTGATTGTTATAGCCAAGAACCTTGGTTATAGCAATGAATAATTTATCTTTTTCACTGCATTGTTTCCTTGTATTTAAGAAAACATAGAATACATTACATATTTGCTAACCAAAAGTACAAATCTGTAAACAGCAACAGTTTAACATTCCAAAGCATCCATCAATCCAAGTCTTTGCTGTCACAAAAACATCCGCCACTCTACACTTTATCCAAGATAGGAAATATTTAAGTATGATTTTATTCAGTTCCATGTGATGATGAAGTCATAAATTTTATTTTTTCTATAAGACTTTGAGGTATGTTAAAAGGAAAGAACACCTTTTTTAACTCTCAGAGTTTTGTATCAAAAGACTTTTTCAGGAGTTTAATGGTTGATTTAATTTTCTCTACTTTTAAAACTCTCATATTAAATGTGAGTAACTATTGGACAATATATAATTTGCCCACAGGTACGCAGGGAGGCCATGTCGCAAACAATGCCCATAGCCACTGGTGGAGTTGCTGGTGCCTCAGATGAATCAAGTGCTACTCTGCCTTCACATCATCCTTCATATGGAGCACTTGCCACCTTGCCACCACCACCCCCACCCCCTCCAGTGAGTAACTAACAGAAATTCATTATTGTTTAATTTCATCATTTTTCAATACTCTAAGGGAAAGAAAACGAATACCTAAACTTGATCAGTGGAGTACAATAATTTGTGCACCAAACAATAACTCGAGAATTCTAGTATGAGAAATTTCCTCAGATATTGAAACCAAAGAACGATCCAAATTTTCAAGCAATTCTTATGTTCTATCACAGAATTGGGAGTCACTTTATTGAAGAACACATTCCATCGGTTCAGTCATGCCATATGATTTTAGTTGGACAGTAAATGCAAAGGTATGAGAGGTTTTTGGTCATGCTACAACACTAAGGAAACTCTTACAAGTCCACAAATACTCCTCTCCACATTCACTTACAAGGAATGTGGATCCTTTATTTGTTCCATTAGACTCTTAGAGAACTCTCATATGTTAAATGATAACGTCTAGTAACATATTTGTGCAATTCTATTTTATTATAAATGTTATTCCAAAATATGAGTTACAACACTATCTCTTCCTCCCCATGCAATATTCCCAGACTAACCTTTGGAATGTCATTTGAATGAGATCACCCCACCATATAAAAACAATTTACTCCATTTAATAGTGGGATTCCACTGGTGAAGGTACTGAAGGGACAGAAGCTTCAGGAGATGGAAGTAATAGGGACACCACTGTTCTTGTAGATGTTGCATCTGCTGGCAGCACTGCTACAGAACAACCTTCTGGAGGTGGAACAGCTCCTTCTATGGTAAGAAAATAATTCTCTGTGTGTTTCAATTGATAGTTTCAGTCACAACATATGACTTTATAATTAAGAAAAGAATTATTAGAATAAGTAAGAATACAATTATTACTCCCATGTCAAATTGAAAACTCCAACTTGTAAGAGCGAAATTACTATTTCATTTGATATGCAAGAATAAAGTCAAAGCAGAGAGTATAGTTTTACTGAAGAAACAGTTCAATTGAGTTCCAAAATTCAGGCTTCTGATTCATGGACTGGAATAAACAATATCCTGTATTTATCTGATTTACGTATTTTTCAACAGGATGCTCGAGGCAGTGAATTTGCTGGTGAGAGCCCACCCACGCTCGGTCAATATCTAGCCTCAATTGTGGTCATGCCTCCTTCACTACGAATCCTTTGTGCCACCAATCTTTTCTGCTGGATGGCCCATGTCTGCTATTCACTTTACTTCACTGATTTTGTCGGTGAAGCTGTATATGGTGGTGACCCAAAGGTTTGTCAGTGTTATATCAGTTGATCATTTTTTAATGTTGAAGGAAAAATATATTATGTAGCCAGCCTAAAAAACTAAATTCTGATGAACAAATGTTAACAAATTTCAACATGTAAAATTACAATCTCTATATTATTCATTGTAAACTGCATAAAATTATCCTGCCTTCCTCTCATATTTAAGAAACATAAATTTCTCACAACATAGACAGGAAATACAAGCTATAACATAAGTAATGATTTCCACAAAATAAAATAAAAGGCATATCACATTTGAAGAAAGAATTGGTTATCACAATTGAGCCCAAGGAAATTCATACATTTAAATCATTCCAATGGCACAATTTATCCTGGAAAGAATTTTCATTGTGCAATACTTCTAAGCTGATGGATACCATTTATTTATGAAAAATCCTGATATCTACATTAACATTCACATCTGATCACATCATAAGCATTGATCATTTTTAGTAAAAAAATTACATTTTCATTACCAACATCATCAATATTATCATTTTTTTGTCTTTCCAGGCTGAGGATGGTTCAGCTGAGCGTGCCCTTTATGAAGAGGGAGTTCGGTTTGGTTGCTGGGGAATGTCCATGTACTCCCTATCATGCTCGTGCTACTCAATGCTCATTGAGAAACTGGTAAAAAGATTTAAGTACGTCAAATTATTATCATTCCTAATCACAAATTGGATTGTCTGATTCATTTGAAGGATTATTCATTGATTTTATCTAATGCATCCACCAACACCACTAATCCACATATTAATTTAAGAAAACTGTATTAAAAGATAAAGAAAAAACATTTTGGTATAATAGCTTTATTCTCAGTAATTAATCCTAATAATAATGCAGCCACGAGGGGTAGATACTTATTGGATAAGTAAATAACAGTGGCAGGGACAGAGCAGTAGACAGAGAAAAGAGAGGGATGGCAACAGTAAGGATAAACACTGGGTATGTCAGGTCCACGTAGGGTAGGAAAGCTAGATAATATTATGGAAGGAACTGACAAAGAAGGAGGTATGCAATAAGTTAATATGAGTTCAGATGAAACTATAGAGGCAATTAATGGAGTTAATACTGTAGTGATATATTGAGTAGTAGGCAAGAGACCCTATCGGGTAGTATAATGAGTCATGAATGGAAAATTAGGTAGGATTTTCAACATAAATGAGGTTAGTGATGATTATTGCATCTAGAAGTCAAAGCAGACCTAATGAATTTTGTCATACTCCAGGTTTATTCGTCAACTTCATCAATACCTACATATTACGCTATGAGACAACTCTAAGGTGTATAACAGGGGAAAATGATCACCAATCATGCACTACATCAACATCATTTACCTACATGCAATAAGGAATATAAATTTAAAAACAGCCGTAGAGAGGAAGTTGTAGATTGTGTATTTTTCTGGTGCAGATTTCTTCATCCTCTCTTCTGTACACCTCTTCGTTCCTCACTTTATCTGTCCATTTAATCTTCAACATTCGCCTCCAGCACCATGTTTCAAAGCCTTCAATTCTTCGTTGTCTGCTTTCCTGATGTTCCATGTCTCTGATCCATTGAGTGCCATGCTCCATACGAATGTTTTGATGAAGTGCTTCCTTGATTGCAGCCGTAGGTTCTTTGAGCACAGTAGTTGTCTCTTCTTCATAAACACCTCCTTAGCTTGTGCTATTCTTCGCTTGATGTCCGTTGAGCTTCTTCCATCCCAAGTTATAATGTTGTCGAGGTAGGTGAAGTTCTCCACTTGTTCCAATTTCACTCCTCGAATTGTGATAATTGCCCTAAGCTTCTCTCTTCTGAACACTAGGATTTTAGTTTTCTTCTTGTTAATGCTCATATTATATTCTTGAAGTACTTGGTCCATTGTGGTCAGGGATGCTTGCAGGTCCTCTCGACTTTCTGCTACAACTTCGATGTCATCAGCAAACTTTAGCATGTTTATTTCTTTGCCATTCACCTTGATGCCCTTGATACCAATTTCCTCTGCGACTCTTATTGCTCCTTCCAGGGTTATATTGAATAATGCTGGGGAGAGGTTGCATCATTGTCTGACTCATTTATTTTGGCTTCTATCTTCCTTCCGTCTTTCATTTGTATTGAGGTGACCTGGTTCTTGTAGAGGCTATACATTATTCTTCTATCCTTTTAGTCTATTCCAGTTGCTTCCAGTATCTCAAACATCTTGTTCCATTCGACGTTGTCAAAGGCCTTTTCCAAGTCCACGAATGTCACATACAACGGCTAGTTTACGTGTATCATTTTCTCGGCCAGTATCCTTAAGCTGAGTATTGCCTACCTAGCTCCTCGGTTTTTCCTGAATCCGAATTGATTTTCCGAAAGATTTTCCGATTTTTTTCATTTGGCAAAACTCATCTAAAAACATATAATTTTGAAATCCCACCTTCTTCAACTAACTCACCAACGTGTCACATATTTGTTTACTTAGCTGTGATCTTCATGACAGTAAAAGTGAGACAAGTGCTTAAAATTGGCTATGGGAAAGCCTGAGGCGAAAAGCTCAACCTCCTCCGAAAAGTAGACTAAAATCTATGTACGAAGAAAGTTTGCTGCAATTGTGGCAAAAATTAAAGGCCAACTCAAGTTCGTTCTGCTCAACGCATATGTTAACGTTATTTAAGCTTTATTTGGTTGCCCTTATAGGTAACTATTACTATATGCGCCTCTTATGAACATTTAAGGTGCATTTTCCAGCCATTGTGCTGTGTGGGATGCGAAGTGAGATTTATTTGTTTTAACTGTAGGAATCGAGAGATCAGACCTGATCAGGATTTAAATCAGTTCATTTCCTTATCTAAATTTTCAGATCAGACACGAGGGGTTAGACAGAAGGGTGTGCAGCATGACACTCCCATTAATTCTGTACTGATTTGTCATTGTGGTCCCAGTCTAATATTTAGAACATGGGTAAAATAATGCTGTGGCAATAGAATATATTTTTTTTCATAATTTTCTGAAAGGGCATGTTTTGAGATATTAAAGGTAAGGTCAGAGTGAATGACCTCAACACTAAAATCTATCGTAAGGACGTCATATGTGGTGACAATAGAAAGCTCTATATCTTAGATGTTCAATGGTTTTTAAATTTTTACTCTACTGTACTTAGAGAAAAAATATACATCCATTTATAAGTAAGCTTAATGTTCGCAATTTTTTATGAAATTTTGTATTATGTCTGTATCTCAGACAATTTTGAAAATAATAATTTTAAAACTGGAAGAATTACTTGCATTAACATGTGTGTTCTTCATGTCACATTTTTATAAAAATCAGAAGTGGCGAGTTCAAAAATTTATTTATTTTGATCGATCAGACATGACTCAACATCTAGTACCTTGAACCACGGTGAAATTGCCATGCAAATTAGGGATCCTGGGTAGCATGGTGGTCTGCACAGTGGCCCGGAAAGCCAACGGTCCATGGTTCGATTTCTGGTCCAGGTGAATTTTTTCGCATGGCAATTATTGTAATGATCTGATGTGGAATCTCCCCATTGGAACATGCTTTCTATGCTCTGGATGGAATTATTCTTGCAAGTTGATCCTTAGCGTATTTTTATGCAGGTTTGCTTTCACTGTCAAGAAAAATTTGTGTTCCTGACCGTTTAAGTTCTTAGCATCAGGCATGTATTTGAAAGCAAAACTTGAATAATGGATAAACAATTGGTCACAAAAATCTATGATACTTCAGCATGAGACACAGGATAAAATCAGTGTTTTAGTATGTACCTTTCATGTGCCAGACTCTTATAAATTGTACACATGGAAGTTATGTTATGTAATGCGACACAAACATTTACATTCATCTGAATCTACATTTAAAATGGCCTATGGTTGAAGTAAATGCATAAATCTAGCAAATATCAGTCCAGATACAGGAAGAGGATGCTAGTGTATTGCCTTTCTTTTACCTTCCAGGGCTCGTGCTGTTTATGTAGGTGGACAACTAGTATACTGTAGTGGAATGATAATGATGGCCATATGCAGACATCCTGCAGCTGTCTTACTATTTTCTTGGTCTGCTGGTGTCATGTACTCAACTCTTTTCACCATGCCATACCTCCTAGTTGCACACTACCATGCCTCTGGAACAGTGAGTAAGATTTTATTCACAGCCTAATGTAGTTGCATGTTTAATGGATACAAAGAGCAAACAAATATCTTTAAAGTTAATTGCTCACTCCTGGTAACAATAAAAATTCATAACTAGAAATATAATCTCGTATAGGTATCTAATTAATTCAGATTAGCCAGTCATTCACTGCATTACTTTTACATATACCCAGGGACATATTTATGACCTCTGAGGCCCCCGGCGGAATCTGGAATGAGGCCCCCTATGTTATTGTCTTGCAACCTGGCAGCTCAACATAAACCTTTCCTTGTATATTAAGACAATACATGATGAGTACAAATATCTATCACCTATAATAATCTGCTAGTAGGCATCTGGTTATTCACAACTATATTTACATTTTCTATCTCGGGAGGCCCCCCGGCGGCCGCCAGGAATGCCATATGGTAAATACGAACCTGCATATATACCAGTCAGAGAAGAAAATTCAACCTGTAATTTTATTAAGTAAGAACCATTCCCTTAACTATCTGGCTCTGGCTGCCTATTCCATCCTCATTTACCCAGACCTAAGAAATCATTCTGGTAGTATTCACGGGGGTGAAGGGAAGTGTTTTGGTGACCAGAGTTGCAAATATCGAGATGGACAAGTGGTGATTTGCTGCTTAAAGAGACATTTTAGAGGAAAATGGACAAAGTTTCTGTGGAATCCTGGAAGAAGATGTCGCAAGTAATTATGCCTTAATTCACTGGTGGGACTCCACTCACTAGGTAAGGGGTTGGAGCTCTAATGTAGTAATGTCTCACATACTTCATAGGATACAATTATGTCTTCTAAACCCTACATCTCTTAAGATAGTAGTTGGCCAGTGGTCCCCAAATATTTTTGACTGCCAACCCCTTCAACTATTTCATAACTTTTTGAAAGATCCTCTCTAAAGAAAGGTGGCAAGGAGTCTGCAGTTAAATGTTCCATATTGAACATTTAACTGCAGACTGCTAAGCAGAACTGTTGAACATTCACCAAACGAAGTACTAAACTTGACTTGAGATCTTCTCCAAACATCACTAAAGAGGGGACTGAAATCCCATTGAAATGTTGCTGCGTCTCGGTAATCAGGACCTGAACCTTCCAAATAGGAGGAATATACTATCTGTCATTGTTCTAACCATGGTCCTTTTATAGGGACCTTGGTTCTAACCATCAGGACACCCCAGTTTACTTGTTTCAAAATAATGAATCATCATTAGTTTCACTATGACAACATGAATGAGTAACACATGCATGTTGTATGAAATTTGCTTTAATTGCATTTCTAGAGGAATTTTATAGAAATTCTTCAATAATTTCTGGATTTGTTAAATTGACTATTCATACGGTAGCAAGAATAATAATATTAACCCTATTACTGCCGATATATCAGCTTTTGCTCCACGGGCAAAAAGTGCCATGAGCCAATACCTATATCAGCTCCATAAGCAAATTATTATTCAAACTATTTTTGTTGTAATAATTAAATTTATCCTTAATGCAATGTATCTCAATATTATACACAATTAATTTATTTTTACTTAAATAAAAAAACATTAAGTACTTTCACATCTAAAAAAGTAACTTATATGATGTTTTTTCACATGGTGTTACAAAAATCTCAAATTCATGCTGGTACTTTTTGCTAGTACCTACCACCAAAATTCAGTGGCACTAACAGAGTTAATATAGCATAAATTCTGTTAAAATTGGTGCCAATAAATGTATGCTATAATAAACATAAACTAACATCACAATAGTTGAAAAAAGATTTGAGCTTCTCCCGGCGAATAGCTGTGGTGAAGTCTATTCGGGTCTTCCACTGGGTAAGCTGCTCCATTACTGCTGACGTTTCGGAGACCGAGTTGTTCTCCATCTTCAGGGCTGAAGATGGAGAACGACTCGGTCTCCGAAACGTCGGCAGTAATGGAGCAGCTTACCTGGTGGAAGACCCGAATAGACTTCACCACATCACAATAGTTTTCAATCCTAGTTTACTGCAGTCCTCCATTCTGCCCTATTCAGTGTTAATTCCCTCATGTCCTGATAGCTTTCCTCTTTCACATCCTTCTTTATTTGCCCTATGTACTTGTCCCTAGGTCTTCCTCGTGGAACCTTCCCTTCAATTTTCCCTTCTATTATATTTCTGATTAATCCATAGTGTCTTGAGATACGCCCAATCCATCTGGTTCTTCTTTGCCATAGGGTTCTCCATATTGTCCTTTCTTCTTTGCTCTTCTGTGTACCTCTTCGTTCCTCACTTTATCTGTGCATTGAACTTCAGCATTTTCCTCCAGCATCATGTTTTGAAGGCTTCAATTCTTTGCTGGTCTGTTTTCCTGATGTTCCATGTCTCTGATCCATAGAGTGCCATGTTCCATAAAAATGTTTTGATGAAGTGCTTCCTTGCTTGCAGCTGTAGGTTCTGTGAACATGGTAGTTGTCTCTTATTTTACATAACTATGATTCTTTTGAACCAATATACACAATTTATATACTGTTTGCTGTCAGCAGATTTAATTCTCTAAGTGAATCAGTGATAGGTTTTTCCATGATACCTACATCTTATAGCTTTTTTAACATGAACACATTATCCAACAAAGCCAGAGTTGACTCCTGAAACACAATACCATTGGATACTGAACTAATGAAATTACAATTGTTAAGACAGATAAATGCCTAATGAGATATGTTTTCTCTGAGGAACCTAACTCTACACACAAAACACAATTCTGTGAGGGTACAGTTCACCAAGTATCAAACACAGGGCAAGTGAAATTATAATATGAGGGTAAAGGACCATTTCCCTTCTCTGTGTTGATTAGGGTTTCCCAAGAATATCTGAAATCTAGAAAATTACTTGGCTAAGGTTAGCTGGATGAGTGTAAAGAAGCCTCTCCTGATTTGAACTTGGATCTCCATTCATTAACCAAATGCTCTACCCTCAGAGCACCATGCTATTGAAAGCACTGGAGCTATATATAGTATACATTGTAATATAAAAATGTATAGATTGTACATAACTTGTGAATGATTTAAATCATAGACTTACCAACTTCAAAAAATGAAGAACATGACTAACAATGAAGAGAGACTATTTAGTATTCTATACATTATTTAGAAGGAAATTGTTCCAACAGAATACGACAAAATATTCACTGAAAAATGAAGTGCAGAAATATCAGAAAATAAATGACCTACAGAACTAAAAGTTATAGGTACCCCTTTAAAAGTATTATTTTCATTTACATTGAGTTTTCCGCCAGGTGCAGTAGATTTTGATAGTTTTTTCCTCTTCTGTTTTGGAATGTATTTTCTGAACCTTCCATGTAATTCTTAAGAGCAGCATATTTGTTTTCTAAATGTTACCCAAAATGCCTTTTCTCTTTCCCCTATATTCTTCCTCAGAATTCCATCCTCCATATCACATTCCATTCACCCTCTCTACCTCCTAGTGTCCACCCACAACCAACTTTTCTCCCCTGCTCAACACTTCATCATTGTTTCTCCTACCAGCTCATCATACTTTTTACTGTCTGTTCTGCACTCACACCTCAAATCTTTACAAAACCTTTTCTTTGCATCTTTACTCAGGGTTCTCATAAGGTCTCCTCTGCTGGCAAGTGCCTGCATATGACAAAGCAATCTTGACATCTTTAAAACTATGGTCAACTTCAGCCCCAATGCTGCCTTTGTAACAAAACTTTCTACAAGCCTTGCTGATGCCCTGTTTTTATATCTACATTGACTTCTTTATCCTTAAGAAACTATGCAATTGCTTACCTTCCTTGTGATTCATACTCAACCCAAATACTGAATTCATATTTAATATGTAAAGTGCATAAAAGAGATTAGACCTGATCACTTTTTTCAAGATCAAAATAATGTTAAAATAATATATTTTAAAAATGTCTGATTAGAAAAGTCTGAGGCTACAATGGACCTTAAATGTGCATAATACATTGAATTTTCTGTGGAGAATTACTGAAAAATTTCCTAAAAGCCATTGCTATCTTCAATGAGTTAGAATTTACAAAAGTAAGGATCAAAAAAATTATACCTGCCCATTCTATTTTTCAGTTTTCCTATTTCTAAGAGTGAAAACTTAATGGAAAGAGGTTACCAATTACATTGCAAGTTAACCTTTTTTCAGAGCAACAGACAAAAAGCACGCTTTAGAACTTCATAAGGTAACAAGTCACCATTTTCCCTTGAAATCTCACTAAATATTTTTGTATAGTTCGCAGAGGGTGGTGAAACGCATGCTCAGATCCGTGGTCTTGGGACAGATGTGGCCATAGTGAGCAGTATGGTGTTCCTCGCTCAGCTAACACTCTCCTGCTTCATGGGAAGTCTAGTGGCAGCAGTTGGCTCCACGACTGCAGTGGTTGCTGTGGCAGCCTTCCTCAGCTTCTGTGGTGCCCTTATAGCCACTCAGGTCACTTATCTTGATTTATGAAGTGACCTTACGCACACCTTCTATCCATCTCAGCTTGGACTTAGGCTAAGGGCTATGACAATAATGTTACATCAGAATCACCTCACCTTCTGCAAGGGTAACTTATTACATGGTGACGAAATAAGGTACATTCCTCAGTTTTTGCCCATTCGAGAGCACCAAGCAGAAGCAAGACAGGCAACCATGACCAAAACCTCAAAGGAATTGGAATTTAATGATTCTTAAACAAATGACACAAAGTGAAACTGATAACAATGCATATTCAGCATATACCATCAAATCATTATAATACAATCCCATAGATGTATGCAATAAATATAATAAAATATGCAGCAAGAAAAAACATGATTTCACAAGAAATCCTTCCACAGTAATGCTAGCCACAACTGAACAGCTCCAAGTAGAAGATTTATGCAGCTTCAATCAATGTCTCTCAAAGAATATCATGATTATAATGAATTTTCAGGTGTCAAAAATTATGTAATATAACTTTGTGATGGATTTCATTGCCACTGCAAGCAAATTTTGTGATGAAATCATATTACAACAATCACATTCCCCTAAAAATTGTTTTGTGTATGATAAGCTCCAGGTTAGAGTGTGTAGAGTAGTAATGCCTCATGTCAGATCTGATTGACAAACTTTACATCAAGTTGCAGCTCAGTATTATCACTCATCACTACTGGAAAACTATCGATAGAATAGTTTCATGTTTATCAGTAAAAATAGGTGTTGTGCAATGCATGAAGATACTATGTACTGCAGCAGTTTTAATTTCGAAGAACAATTTATAGAAACATATTATAGAATTATGTACACACAAGTATAATCTCAACAAGGAAATAATGAAGGCTGCATAATATTGCATGTAAAAAAATGGACAGTAGAAATGTTGATGGCTATTCAGAGTAAGCATGATTCTTAATCACAACAATAAAGATTTTTTATCTCAAATCACAACAATTTGGCCATGTGTTAAATTTATTTTATTGTAAAAATATTATGTTCAGAGACCGGAATGGTGAGGGTAGATCTCACCAATTACTAAGTACAACAGTACGTGAAATTCAAATATCAGGGTAGGGAGGCCAGTTTTTTTCTCTGTGTCATCTGTGGTTTCCCAGAAAGATCTTTTATCCAGAAAATAGCAGAGTTTGGGTTTGGCCGGACACATCAAGAGGCCTCTCTCAGGATTCTAACCCGCGACCTCAGGTCAGCAGCTCAACCCACTACCACCCTGTACTCATTTTTATCAACTAATCATACTTCAATATTTAATGACTATTCACTTTGGTGACAAGTACCTACTTAGTAGCATATCTTTCAAGCTTTTTTTTTGTCTTTCTGCAGTGGTTATGAAGTTTATCTTCACCCTCTTCATTTATCAGATATTGTTTCTTTTGCCCGGCATTTTTCATCAAATCATACACAAAAAAGCAATGTTAAAAAATGCAATCTGAAAACATGCAAGAAAGAAAATGTGTATGATGCCCTACATTTTCTTTAAAAGTTTGGAAAATCAAGGGCTACCATACATGGTCACCTTAAACAATAGCGAGGAAAGAAGTTACCAACTTTTTGCTAAACCTCCAAGTGAAGAAAAAAATTAGCTGAAGGAATTGAGCTCTCGACAAATGTTTTAGCTTATCAAGAACTGAAATTTAGATACTGCAACAGAATATGAGAAAGAATAATATTCCACTCCATTCAAAGACAGTTGACCCAGTGATGTTTGGTATACCCAGTTTAGAAATTGTCTTAAGTTATCCTTCACAGATGCTCAAAGCCAAGAGGCAATACATAGACAAGTTTGTGATCCATTCTTCATTAACCTTTTCCACTCGGGTGTCGAGTGATACTCAACACAGCACAGCTCACTACCAACTCGCATACGCAACACTTGACACATGTCACTTGACACACAACACGTGAAATCCAGGTGCATTTAAAATTGAATTCCGAGTGGACTACTGGTATCAAGGGTGAAAATATGAGTGGAAAGGGTTAATGAATATTTTTATCCCTTTAGTGAAACAAATTAAGAGCTTAACTTATCAGAGAACTTTCAAATAATTTGGATGATACATCATTTTAAGAGATCCAAGCAAGGCAGGAGCTGTTGGTGCAAATCCAACGAAAGAGACTATCGATCCAGGAAGGCAAAACGTGTTATGTTTTACGTGCTAGGTTGCTGGGAAAAAGCACCCCCAATAATCATTTTTAAGGGGAAAATGCATGGAATCTGTGGATAGCACCTAAAGGAAATGCTTTTCTGGCTTTTCTGAATTCTATACACACTGCTTCTGACAACGGATGGAGAAACCTCTTTTATAAAAACCTGTTCAGCACACTTTTTTGAGTATCATTGACTTTGTTAATCCAAAACTAACATAACTTATCATCGATGGATACAAATATCATATAATTTTACCCTTTATCAAGGAAACCTGTGAATAACCTACACTGAAGTCTTCGCAATATTTTGTGGTGTAAGTGATAGACGAAGTTGCACTTGCCCCAGCAACATAAGAGACCTCATTTCTATTAATTTGCATTGATGATTATGTTAGATTCTAAGGGTAGCATGCAACCTAGTTGGAAGAGAGTTGTTCAAGAAATAGTCTAGGCCAAAAGAGCCTTGACCTCTTCATTGCAGCACTGGCATGGAGTTTAAATTTTTTTAAATAGTTGAACAGTGCAGTGAAAAAATTGCAGTGATATGAAAAATAAGCAGGTTTTCAAATTGTATTGCTCCATATTTAAATAATATTGAGATCCAGCAGTAACTTATTATTGAGATTGATCCAACCACACTGCCATGTGCTAAACATGCTTCAGCATTTTCCAATTCCAGTGAAACAAAAAAAAGCATTCTTATCTGTCTTACATGGTATTTATCCAAAACTTTCATTGAATAACCACTCTCTCTTTCAATTTTTATGACCATAGGGGCATATTACGGTACACATATTATGACTCAACAGGTCATGATGACATGGTGGCCACAGAAATACCTTTTTTAAACTTGTTAACATCCCTAAGAATTTGCAATACTTTTCATTACTAAAAATTGCCAAAGCTTATCAGAGTTCAGAGAGCATATATAAATACAAAAAATTGAAAATGTTTAATCCAAATGGTAGAAAAGCAAAAACTAGTAGTCAATTTCATGAAAATTCCTCAGACAACAAAAAAATTACATCAAAGACTCCTTTTTTCTGTGTCCACAAATCCTGTTTGTGCCACACATTTATACACGTCATTTTACATGTCTGTGAAAAAAAAGAGCTTCCCTTGGAAGACTAAATCTTACTACAGAAATCAAAACTCACCTTAACTTTATGACAATACAATTATCAAATACCTATAGGTAGGCATACAATAACACACGAAGAATGAATTCACTTAGTATGTTTTACCTGATTGTCATCCATGGAGGAGCACTCTAAGCCACACAAATCTTAATGCTGCTAAACAACACTGCTTGCCCCTAATTTTCAACTGAAACTCATCTATTGCGCACCCTACATTTCCCCTAAAATGCAACACTCATCATGCTTCAAATCATCCTATTTATTTTCTTTTAGTGGCCAGTGGCTTCTTCAGCCAGTGGCAACTTGCAAGAAAGTGAACTTCACTCATGAATGCGATATACCGACAGCTATTAAAATGAAACATTGGGAGTAGTGTGACAAACTTTTTTCTTTCATATATGACTTAGTTCTTTCCCAGTGAACTAATGCTGTAAATTCTTCATGGGTTTTCCACCAGGTCAGGTATTCTGATGCTGGCATTTCAATGGTTAACTCTGCCATCGTCTTCAGGGTGTTGATGGCAGGTTAAGATTTGTCACCCTTATATATGCTCCCGATCGGGTCAGGTGGCTCCTGATTGGCTGTTGTCTGCCTTTCTCGTCGCTTCTTTGATTTTGTAGATTATGGGTCTCCACGATTGGCTGAGAGCATACCCTGCATCTCTATTGAGATTTCTCTCCTCCAAGCCGATCTCAATGGCCTCTTTGGTCAATCAGTCCCAGTATCTGTTTGCCCTACTTATCAGTTTGGCGTCGTCGAAACAGATGCGGTGGTCTTGCGTTAGGCTGTGCTCCGCAATGGCTGATTTCTTGGATAGCCCAGCCTAATGCATCGTCTGTGTTCTTTCACTCTTGTTTCTATGGGCTGGCCACTCTCTCCAATGTACGATTCCCTGCATTCACATGGAACGCGATACACTCTGGGAGTTTTAAGCCCAAATTTGTCCTTCATTCGAACGAGATGATGCCTCAGCTTCTCTGGTGGCTTATGGATGGTCTCTATCTTGTATTTCTAGAGTATTCTGGAAAGATATCGGCAGATCTATCAGGTCAGCAATCAGCAGCAGAATACCTGACCCGGTGGAAAACCCACGAAAAATTTACAGCATTTTTTCTTTCATGTTTGAGACCTTGATCATGTTTAGTGAGCTCTTGGCACACTGCAGCAAGGTTATTATTTCTACTTCCAGCCTTCCCAATAAAAAAAAATGAGATCCCCTGAGACTTTACTCTGAATTAGATTTGGCCTATAGTTTCAGTGCCACTCAACTAATGTGTCTACTTTGTATTTATTAGTACAGTAAATTTATCATCAAACGTGAATGTGCTTGGGGCTTCCATAATAAAATTCAACAAATCCATGGAGGCATGAACTGTATCAAATGGCCGAGAAACCCATTTACCTGCGGAATCTTCTCCCTCAGCTCTCCTTTTCTCATGCCATTGCAGCAGAATTCTTTCTCTGAATCTCTCAACATAATCAAAGAAGACTAACTCAATTCTTTCACTATAGGCCTTTTTGATATCACATGAAACCTTGCTTTTTCAAAGAGAGTACTGGAAAAATATTTGGAGGTTAAACCTTGCTTTTATTCATAAAGATGCAGCATTACTTGCATCATTTTAAAATATTTTTTGATGCCATGGGAGGACATTTCTGACTGAATGGTTAATATGAAACCCAATGTTCCTATAAAATAGGAGGAATCGAAATCTTAAGAGCCATATTCACATGTCTCTCCTAATGATATGAAACTGCATAATTGGCAGCTTAACATGCTCACCCTGGCTTAACCCACTGGCGGGTTAAGCCAGTCATGCCATTGGGCCATAAGGTGGTGATTCCCCACCATCCCTACAGCGTGTAATAGAAAATCATAGCTGGGGTAAATGTGCTAAGCAATTCTATACACACGTTTCCTTCCAGGGCTCATGGTTTTTTTCACTTAGAGGTCGAATTTATGCAGAAATAAACACATGGGTATTTGGTGCTAAACCTGGCTCACTGAAAGACACTAATACCATGAGACATTTTGGGATGCAATTCTCTTTTATGGAACGATGAGTTTGCACTTGATACACTGGCAACAATTCTACTCATCATTTTCTAGTTTTCAAAGCTTTACTATTTATTATACATTTGAACCTTACATAGAAGACTAAAATACTAAAACTAGAGAAAAGATTAATTTAATGAAAGATATTTACAGATATCACTAATGGATTTAAAGACTTGAGCTAAAAATGGTATATATTTGCATACAGCTACCTCATGGCTGCATGCCCTTACAGGTTCATCCTTGATGTGGTTTGCCTAAAATTCTGGGCCTGAATTTGCAAAATATAGTCCTGAGACTAGTTGGGATCAAATGTACATCTGTGATATTGGTGAATTCCGCAATATGTAATCTTAAATCAAGGGATCTGGAGACAAAAACCATAGGTTTTTCTCAAGAAGTTTTTCCCTCAATAATCGCTTTTTTGTATTAAGAGGCTAGAAAGAAATATTTAAATTTCAAATGCTAGAGATAATGCTATCACAATCCCAATGTGCTTTAAATATCCAATGAAAATAAATAAGTGCATTCATGTAGTGTGTTCTTGTAAGTATTGAGGAGTTACATGAAGACATAAAGATTTCACAATGATGGCAATAGGTACTTATATTTGAAATCAATGTCTCGAAGCTCAGTCCATATCATTTAGGCTTTAACACAATCCTCAGAAGCAAGTTCTACATCTAAGGCTGCAGTTTTCTTATCACACAAAATGCATGGACCTAAAAAAGATATTCCAAAGTACGAATGAAAGAGCAATTATGAATTGCTCTAATAATTATGATGCCCTAACTATTACTTTCCACAATCATTACATCTTTCCTTAACCATCAGGTTACTTCAATGCCTTTTCAACAGCTGCAAAACCAATATTGAACCCTAAAATTTCCTAATCCTGTCAAAAGTCATAATGAATTACCTTCTCTCTTAAACCTAAGACTTTCAAATACTAAGAAATTTGGTACTACTTTGGTATCTATTCTCTTCCCAACTTCTCCATCACTTGAGAAAAGACATGTAATTATATTTCATATTAAAGCAAATGGGAGTTCTACATAATAGAATCAGCAGGATTTCCTGCTTGTGGATATTATACTTATTGTATTGGCCATTAGAACTAATTTTATACCTTGCTCATATTGGAGTAGAATATTGAGAGGGTCGGATAGCAGATTTCTCAAATTCGAATATTAAATCATGACTTGAATATTCGACTATCTGCAATTTGAATAACTTGAATATTGGAATTGAAACTGATATGTTAAATGTTATTCTGCTAATTTATTTGTTGCATGTTGAAGTAAAAAGCTACTTGATTAAATTTAAAAAAATTAATTCTGGTTTTAAAATGTCAAGTATATAATAAAATGACTTTGCTACCAATTATGGATCATTGATTACATTAATTTTTATAAGAATTATTATGCGAGTAGAAAGTGTTAATAAACCTTCAAGTTCTGTCCAGTTATGAATCAACCACAATTCAGGGTCAAAGTTCAAGTAAATTGAAAATTTACAGAAAAAATTACATTTGGAAATATTAACCTCACATCTGATAGAATGAACTACAACCAGGTAAACATTTTGCATGTAATTGATGCACAATTCGTTTAGGGTCTGTCAGTGAAGTACACTGGTGCACCTGAGTTTGAGGAGCTCTTTCAAAAGAGAAAACCAATTTTAATGCAGTTAGGTAATTATTATTTCTCAATGTCTCTCTACTCTTCATCCTGAAAAACTTGCTACTGCAATGGTCCCACACAAGTTTCATTCAAGTCATCAGTTTCGTGGTAGGGTTTAACAAATTTCATAATAACTTTTGAATATTTGAAATGAATAAAAGCTCAACATTGGCTTTATTTGGTTGAAATTTCCATTTAATACTAGGACAGCTAGCACAATTAAGAGCACCCGATTCTTGGTCATCAGATTTTAAGTCAAGAAAACAGTTTTAATTCAAATAAAATTTTGTAGAAGTTTATCTAAGGGGAAAAAGAATTACCTATACAGTTGAGCATCTTTAATCCGGCACAGTTGGGACCGATGGAATGCCGGACTATGGGTCATACACTATGGTCTATTTTTGATGCCCGGGATGTTTTCATTGAAAGGAATCAATTATTTACGATAAAATATGTTAATTTGCCATTTACTGAACATAATTATTAAAAGAGTTACTTAGAAAAATCAAAAATAAATGGCTTCTTAATTCATGAAGTTATTATTTAAAAGTATCGTAGTTGTGCAGTGAGTGAAAATAACAGAAGCTAAGCATCGTGTGCATCATATTACTGCACATTTAAAAGTGTAATATTATTATTGGAAAAGGGTAGGTATATAAAATTTGATATTTCCTATGATGTGCTTCGCGCAACATCTTTCCACCGTGCTGGGTTTATTACCAGCTGATTCAGCGCAAAGTCAACGCATGGGTGTCGTCTATACGGCTGCCCATCACTACGTTGCGGGTGACCGGACTGGATGATTCTTTAAAGATCATCATTAATTGTAGTCTTCCTTCAACAATTTCAGGCTCTTCATCTTCATCCCCACTCAGATTTATTGTTATCAATTACCATTTTGTGATTTCATCATCGGTTAAATGTGAGGGGAGTCTCCTGGTCACTAGCTATCCATTCCTCTAAATTTGCCAATTACTTTAGTTCAGGGTTATGGATGCTGTTTGCACAATCAATCAACTCCATCATCATAGGTTTATCCTCAGAAACATGAAAGCCTTTGAAATCCCCACTTATTTTGTGTACATCAAACCTCAAAGCAGGCCACAATTGAAACCACGCGTGTTTTAGAACTGACTGTGAAATACTATTCCATGCATGTGAAATTTCCCACATCACGTCTTTTAGATTGATCAGGTCTGTTTCTGAAATAGTTTATCCTGCTCCATTAGCGTTTGGCCAGAAATACTAACTAAGGCCTTCACTTTGATGCAATTGAAACCATGCGATCTAAATCAACACTTATTTTTCTTTCATATTTTTCCTTGCTGTCATCCATATCTTCGTTCACTTTTAACTGTGAAATTTTGAGGATTTTATCTTTCTGCTTCTTAGTGTGTTATATTGTCGAAGATCCAACACAGTATGTTTCAGACAAACGCTTTGCCGATCGGTGCATCGATGCAATGGTGTCAAGCTTTTTCACAACTTGCACTTCTTCTGCAATCGTTAACTTGTTAAATCGTTTTGTACTAATGCTCACTCCTCTGCTGTTGCCACAATTGAATAGGTTAGACATGATTAGGGAGAAACATGCAGATAACGAATAATTTTATCAAATCACGTCCAGTGGTTGATCAAAAATGTAATCTGTAAACTAGTCGTAGTCCGTCTCGGCGATGTCTTCAATTTTGTATGTTTAGTTCAAGTTGCAGTATAATTCCAGAGTACACGAAGTACCAGAAATTAATAAGCTTAAATTATTCTGATTATGAAATTGGAAATTTAAAATTAAGAATGGGATAATATCTTGGCATGTCATGAAGCAATGTTTCGGTAAATTTTTTTGGCATTTTCCAGAAAATACCGGGTAGTTGGTGATGGTAAAATTGCTGGATTATGGGTGTTCCCGGATTAGGGATTCTCGGATTAAGGGTGCTCAACTGTATTTACATAAGTAAATGCAGAAATGTAGAGTCTATAAGATTCATTTAACTGCATAAAATTGGTTTCCTCTCTCGGAACATATGGCTTATCAAACTTTGGTATGTTAGTGTATTCTCGGCAATGTCTCAACAGAAAATAGTGACAATGGGTTGTAGTGATACCAGAATATACATGAGTTCTCAGTAACTCTAACTTAAAATTCATCAGCTATTTGCAATATTATGATATGGAAGAAGAGATACATTGTGTGACCTCATAAATTAATGATGAATATGTAATGGGAGAAAGCAAAGCTAGTATAAAGTGGCTACCATCAACGATGTTTACGAACTTTCTATGATTTTGAATCATGACTAGCTGTGACTAGTTTTGGTGCATTATTTATGGCGAAAATACAGTTGGGCCAAAATTCCATTGGCTGAAACTGGGACCTTTCTACCATAAATAATGCGGCGAAACTCATCAACAGACTCGTATCCCTGCCATCCTCTTGTGGGGCATATGATGTAGTTCATCAACAAGCCAAATATAGTGCTATATGGTGTATGGCACTATATTTGAGGTATTCAAACTATCTTTTAGCATAATTATCTCAGATCTTGAATATCAAATACTTTCTAGCACTCGTGGGTGGTATTCCCAAATGTCTAGAAGAAAGGCACTCCTCCAGAAAATTTTTTTCCTTATCTTCTTCACTGGAATTGTTCATATTATTTTTGACGGGTGATAGAATTTTTTGATGGGAAAAAGAAAGCAATTTAACTGTGAAATGTGAAATACATTTGTTTTGAAAATGTATAACCATGGCCTGCATAAATCACAATTTTATAGAAAAGAAACTTTCACAGCAAGCTACTTTCATAATCCACTTTCCTCACATTTATGGAACAGGGATGAAAGCCATAATGTCTTTCATCCTTGATATGACAATTTCTTCACTGAGCCAAGAAAAGATATTTAAACAGGATAACTTCAGAATTATGGATGACAGATTTCACTAAGTGGAGGTATGGGAACAAAAAAACACAAGCAGAACTTAATACTTATTTAATTTTCAATTGCTCACACCCATCTCTACAATTCACATTGTTCAACGTTAATGAGTTTTATAAGGAATAATGAATAACTTTAATGATGAAATCATAAATTCATTTTTATTAAACATTGAACACTTGAAATGAATGAAATTTCTTTTGTACTGGGATAAATAAGTAGTTACCAATGAGATGTATAATGGAAAAAGTTGAATAAGCCAAGAATAATGCATTTATTTAAAACCATTAAATCTAGAAACTTTTCACATTACAATTTTATAGCTCATACCTGAGACAAGCTCCTATCCAGACACCTATTTGCCACCAAAATCAATTAACTCATACTTCAAGGCACCTTATTAATCAATGTGGAGATTCCAAATGGCTGACAAGTATATACATAGTAAGCTGCATAAAAATGCCCGGTGTCAAAGGAATTTTCCACAATTGTTACAAAAAATATTCCACATGACAAGACTATTATGGAATTTCTGAAAAGGTTGCATAGGCAAAAATTTTTCAATCACTTTCAATATGCAAGTACTACAAAATATTACAACAATTGACAAAGATACACACATCTATTGAACAGGATTCTATTTCTTATCTTCAATGAACTAATTGAAAATCCTCGATATGTGATAACTGTACATTTTAAACAAAGTATAATCCTAAAATTTCCAAAGGCCAAGCTCGTGAAAAAAATAATACACCTTTCCATGAGATTATGAACAATTCCACACAAATTACCACTCAACTACTTAGTTGAATGGAAAAACTGACCAAGGAATGTTTATTACACATTGTAAATAAGCACAGTTTTTAAAGCTGATCAATATGACAGCATTATAATTAGATCACCTTGAATATCGTTGATAGGTCACAAAGTTGTCTCTGGAACAATTCATGGGGATGCTTGATGCCTTTTTTGGATTTGGCAATAGAGGCAGCCATTTCATCATTCCCAAAACAGCCTTCTCCCATAGTAGGTAAGCCCATGGTCACCTAATCATTTTGAAGCTGGAAAGAGTCGACAGTCCTTTTCTGCTTAATACACCCTCAGAAAAAGAAAACCATCTAATTCTTTAATAAAAGGCAACATTTTTTACCTTCAAAAGAAACTCAACAAAATCCATTTAATACATGGCATGTAACAATTTCAAGTACCCCAGTTAACGTTCAGAATTAGATTAACAAACCACTAGCTGTGAAACCTCTATCCAGTATTCCTATATTCACCACATTTTTATGGATAGCTTATGTGATAGCACTTTGCTCTTTTAGATATCCCTCATTTAATGGAGTGGGGATAAACATCATGATATATAGCTGAATTTTAACCAAATTAACCTGAATGAATAAAAAAAACTGTAATGGTAGGTGATGGTACTCCAACTGCATTCCCTTCACTGTAAAGGCATTAATACAGCAAAACATCTGGATATAAAACATCTTAAGTTGAGGAAGCAGTATAGGATGATATTGTTAAATACTTTCCTCAATCGTCTTCCCTTTAGATTTACATTAAGGCTTCCATGGATGTATTCTATTGTAATATTTATATTTTTGGGATTTATTCTCTTCTGTCAATGCAATGTAATGACAACTCCATTAATTTAACCATGGAATTTGAAAAGGGTAACTACCTTCCATCTTAGTCATTCTGGTTCTGAAGAAGAAAGATGGGACATAGGGACACTGCATGGAAAAAGTACCCACACAGACTGATTATTTAAATGCAAAATTTCATCACTACCCTCAACTACAGACCTCAGTCATAAGAACCCTCTATCAGAAATTTAATTTATCATATTACTGGCCCAGTCCAACACATAACTTCTAACTGGAATGAGCTAAATTAATTTCAAAAGTGGACTGTAATTTTCGAAGTTTGATACAGGAGACTATAGAAATTAGCAATAACACCTAATAATAACAACTGAGAATACATCAAGTTTAGCAGCATTTAGCTAGAGACCCTCTCTCCTTCCCTAGGTTTTTGAGGAATACAGATGCTTGAAATATGGTGATAACACACACAGCTCACCAACCAAGAATAATAACCCAAGAAAAATTATTTTAGATAGGATATAATTGATTTAGCCACAAATGACTTCTTTCTAGCAAATGATTAACTCATAACAAATATTCAACAAGAATAGTAGGTAAGCCTATGTATGATAGGCTATGTCTGAAGGATTAAAATCATGCCAATAGTTACTCATTAAGGTGCAAGACAAAAAATTTTGCATTTAATTGCGATGAAAACAGAAACTTCAAATTTAATAACTTTTTCAAATACCCAATAAAAATATACTAATAAAGTTGTGCTTTTGTGAAGTATTTCTTTACTATGTTATAGTCCTTAAAGTACTTGAACTCCTAAGTGTCACTTTTTTTTTACACTTTTGGCCAAAAATAATCGGGTTTTTTTGTTTTTAGTAATTTAAAAATGTATATAAGTACGAGCAAATGTTTTTTGAGAGAAAGTCTGCACATAATACAACGGGCAAATATCGAAAAGGTAAACGTCACCTAATTCATTCTTTATATACTGAAAGTAGGCATAAAAAATGAAGTACTAGAAGTTGAAGTATTTTCAAAAATAAAAATGGCATTTGAATGATCCCTGGTCGAGAATACAATGAAAAGGTGTGGAATATAAGCAAGTTTATTTTGTAATACATACTACAAGTCTAAATTCCACAAAGTTAATTCATAGACTATTGATAATATCCTACCAATGCAGTAGGGTTATTTTTATCCATAAAAGTATACAGCAATGTTTGCTCAATTATGAAAAACAAGACATATATAACCTTTCCCTCCATTAAAACATGGAAGGATATAAAATTTTAGGCAAAATAAAGATAAGGAGTAAGGACGTATCCTGTCCCCATTTGAATGCATAAATATAAATGGAGAAAGCAACTGAGCAAGCCAAAGAGAAGGCTTCTCCACTGAGTATTCACGGAGAAAAAATTTATATGCAGGGTTGTGATATAAAATTTGTCGTGGAAGAGACAGAATAAAACATAAAAAGATACCAGCAAGCTTAGAAGAGATAATGAAGATATATTAACTGAAGGTAAACAGACACTAAACAAAGATCATGATACATAAAAGAGCAGAGAGTGACCAAAACTGGGAAAACATAATGTTCAAGAAATTGAAGACTTTTTATTCCAGGGGAAGAATAATCACCAGCAATGGAAGAAGCAAGTTGGAAACAATCTTTAGCGTAACCAAAACAAAACATGTATTCTAGCAGAAGAAATTCCTACTAACAACTGGAAATATACCTGAAGCTAAGGAAAGACTCATTCAAACACATCGGGAGGCAGGGTTCAACCACCAGTGCTGAAAAAGCAGGAGTAGATATTCAGGGGTGGTGACTGATATCTAATGAAAAATCTGAGCCAAAGCTAGGATTCAAACACAGGCCCTCAGAATGGGAGGCAAGTGCTCTAGCCATCATGCCAACCAGATCCCTAGAAAATTAAAGAATTATAAATTCAGAGTTTTACAAGAATGAGGATTAACCTGATGAGAGTAACTAATGAAGACATGCTATGAGGGTGGGGAAAAGCGAACATCATGAAAATGCAGATATAAGAGAGCTTGTCGGATGTTGGGTGACAGTGGACTCAGGAAGACAGTCCTTGAGGAAAAAGTTAATGAGAAAAATAGCAGAGGAAGGCCATGCATACGGAATATGGAGCCAGTAATAATCAATGTTAAAGAGACTATGCTAACCTGAAGAAGTTAGCTCATAGAAGAAATGAAAGGTGAGCCAGGCCAAAATAAATCTTTAGATTGGTAACTACTGATGATGACAATTTTATACCAGTCTGGTTTCAGTAGCATGCAGTGCTTGAAGCAAAACCTGTTTCATTATGAACATATTCATACATTCTAATAAAATGTCATCAAAACATTTTAATAATGTACATCCAGCAGTGGATATGCTAGATGTAGCAAGTTATTCACTGGCTTTCCTCTCTATTACTCTAGGTTTAAATGCCATTTTTATTGTTGCAGCATTGCTTCAGTTTGTTCCTATAGGTTGCCAAAGTTATTACGGTTTATTTTCCTCTTCGCCATCAACTAAAGGATAATCAACACACAGAACATATAAAGAAATACAAGGATATTCTATGCAATTAATTCATAAGAGAGGTTTATGACACTACATTAACAAGCATTACTATGCTTCTCAAAATTAATGACTTCAGTAGCTCTTTCACTAAAAACTGGCAACTTTGAATCATTATTGTTCCAATCTATTTATTCTAAAATTACATTGCCTTGAATGCATATTTCCTTCTATCATAACAGGAAAGATGGCAACGTGACTGGTCACACATCATAGATTACTCCTATCATTAATTTTTTTATGTATCCTAAGGAACGCAATCTCTTTTAAAAGAAAGATTCGCCAAATCTGATGAAGATAGACTGGCCCAATTATTGTGTGGTTACTTATTATGATGTAATATTAATGTAAATCATTAAACTTAATTTATATTTATAAAGAGAAACCTGAGAACATCTCTAATGCTTGTAAAAAATTTTAAAGGCAAGGTTTCATAAACATTTACCTCTACTAGAAGAAATAATCACTAGTGAATTCCAATTCTCACTATAATGCCATATTTAAAACTCCTACATGTTTTAAAAATAATGGGATACAGAGAAGTGTAACAAAAATTCATGAAAGATATATTTAATTGGATACTAATTAAATATATCTATATGAATTTAGGTACTTATTTGCCATAATGAATGAGACAAAAATGCAATATTAATAACTAAAATAAAAAAAGATTTGATAATCATAGACCGGAAGAGGTTTCACTGAATCACATGTCACAATTAACAATTGATTGTACAGAAATATGCATCTCTTGAGAAAATTCTAATCATTATAGCTGAGGATACTAAGCTATAAATTACCTTCAAGATTAAACAATGATTTAATAGGATGTACTATAAAAAAAAAACAATGAGAACAGCAACATCTATTTCGTTACATGGGTAGAGCTTTTTTCACAATAAAATCAACATATGATCTAAATAAAAGTTGACTGTTTTGTCATTACTTAACCTTAGACAAGACAAAGAAATAAAAGAAGACATGAATTTGCTATCTCATTACATTAAATGGGTATAATTTGTATACATACTTGCACGTAGACAAGAGAAAAAGATGACTTCTAATTCAGACAAGAATAAGAAATATTTTCATAAACTGAAAGCCACTGATGACAGGCATTTTTATAAGGCTTGCTGGATTATAACTGAAATATTCACTTACTTCAGATTTTCTTAATTTATTGTATGCATTTGACAAATTAATTTGTTATTTACTACCAGTTTATAATATTGCTGGCCATTGAAAAGAGAAGTGTTAGAATGCTTAAATAGATTAGAGCATTTAAATTACTTTATTAAAAAAGTTAGCAAAGGTTATCATTCATTGATCTATAGCCAAATATGTGGTAACATCAGAGAAATATGTAAATGGTCAATTTTAGATTTTTAATGTCATATATTATAAGGTCTGAGTCGTATATGAAATAATTTCTATTTAATTATTTATATTCTCTCTGCTGAATTTAGCAAGCTACTCACAGCCAATGGAGAATATGCATGAAATTTGTTTCTCGAAGATTAATGATGTACTTGATGAGAAATTTTCTGACCAATTTAAATATATATGCCAAATTTTTCTACGCCCACCACAAAGATTATTAAATGATATTAAAATGTTCCCGGAAATTGACATAAGTCACGTGACCTCAAACGCCTTCTGACGTCACTGCACGGTGTAGGATCCATATTGCTACGGAGTTAAACATTTATTTTTAAGAGAAAACGAAGTGAATATATTGTTTTGAGGTTTTTAGCCATTTCTCGAACGAAACGATGACTGAAAAAATACTTAATAAAGTACATTCCGACAATTTCCTTTGCTTGACTCCCTTATGGCGGTGTTCTTCTTAAAAAAACCAGCAATTGCATAGACGTAGTAGAAATTATTGGACACTAAACAGGCATTATATAATTACTGGACGATTTGCTCGTTACCATCCATACTACCTAAATAAAAAATCGAAATACAATCCTTTATTGGGTTAAACAAATGAGATAAATACATACGCTATAGCCAAGTATTCATTTAACAACTTACCTCCACGCATAAACTGATAAACAACGCCCATAGTGATACCGTGCCGTGACGTCATGCGATGATGTCGTGTTTTTAAGCTGCCAAAACAGTACAATTTTCAAAGAGTAATATCTTTGTTACACAACTTAATTCTTCAGTGAAATTTTTGCCAAGCACATTTTAGCTAATAAACTTCACATTCAAATAGTTATAAAAATAGTGCATGTTCCCCATTGTTATAGTTACTACTGACCAATTCAGAATGTGTAATATGCTTGTAAAGTATTAAATTCAATTTGACTAATTTTTTAGCATTCTATCAACAGTAAAGATGATGGCAAATACAAAATAAACAAAAGATAAAACACGGACAGCGGAGTTCAGCTGAAGTTATAAAGCTTGAATATGGAGCTTAGCGACAACCTTTTAGAACGTGTATGGGCACTGTTGACTGCCTAAAAATATTCTATATCCTCAAACATGAAGGCCGTAAAATTCACCAATACCTGGCAAAAAATAATTGAGGCTTCAATACTTTCATTGGACAAAATGTCTTTTATCTTTTCTTCAGACAAGCTCATTTTCTGTGAAAAAGATTTCCAAGGCAGACTTCTGTTCGCCCTCCTTTACTCTTTTGAAAATCATATCCTACACTAACACTGAAAAATACAAGCAAGCACTTACTGATAAAACCACTTGGAAAAGAAGGTATTACTGTTTCAATGACTCTACTTTGCTTATGCACAACTATTGTTCCTCAGCTGACAATAATTCATAATTTTCTCAAGAAGTCATTATCATATTTCTAACTCCAGTTGCATGGGTCACACTAAACAATATTTATATAATTTAAAACCAGAAGGTGCAAGAATAGAAAAAGGATTGCAGAACATAAGGCCATTCAAGAAAATGAAATGAAGTAATACTACTTAAAATTAATGCATGAAATTGAATGTGAATCAGATTATCATGAGTTGAATTAGCTAAATTTATAAAAATATTTAGGAATGGGACGATTCCAAGAAGACTACTGCCTTAATGTACGCAGAATTGTAACCATTTTCTTACTAACTGTCAAGTTCATTTCTCAGCAACCCTTCAGTTTTAAATAGGCCATGCTTGAATAATTACCAACCTCTTGACAAAGAAGATGAATTATTAATATTATTTAGTAGAAAAAATTTTATCTGTTAAATAAATTTACTCACATTACATTAAAAAAATACATCTATTTTTTTAACTTGTAGCAAGTAGGTACCTTTATATCACAGACAAGGCATTTTTCGACTTCATATATTCAGTAGGCCCTACATTTTTGTGCATGCTTAGCTCAAGAGATAGTGGCTTTTACCAATCATGTTTTCAGATCCCCATACATACCTAAGTCAAACTCACTAACTACAGGCAAGCCCCCTTCACAGGATGGCTTAAATAGAGATTTTCATTGTTTATGGGTGCTTTGGAGGGATTTTATTGGCCAGTGAAAATGAGAAAATAAGGAAAGTATGGTTATAAAAGAAAACTGATACAAGGAAAGGGAAAGTGAAACTAAGGAGCCTATTGTTTCGCGGTGATTATGTTTACAACGGTGAGCTTACATTCCCTATTTCTGAAGGCTAATGAATCATTAAGCAAATTTTTAAGCAAAATCCAAGCTTCTATTGCTATTGAATTATACAAAAAAATGATGCAGCTATCACATAAAGTACAACTTCATAGCTTGTGGACAAAAAAAAGGTAGCCGGTCTCAATTTGTTACATCTAGCTCTGACTTGATGCAGATGGACTTTTGTATTTTAGAGGCCCCAAAGAGCAAAAGCTGGATATGGGCAGATAAATTTGGCCACATACACATTTTATCTAGTAAATATTTTGGATCAAAACAATTGTTAAGTTTTAAATGATTTGACATTTAGTAAGAAATAAGTGCAGACTTAAGTTGTTGAAATTCGTCCCACAACTACACTATTACTAAAAATTACACTCAATTGAAAAAAAATAATTTGTCCAATTATCTTTTAACTGAATAATGCAATTTGTCACAGTTATCTGTGACTTGAGTCATTGAACATGTGAATTACATTGAAGCACTAACCAAAATACACAGAACAAAATATGGAATTAATAATGTACTTTGAAGCCAAAATTTCTTAATACTATTATTAAAAGGCACCTCTACACGATAAAAAACACATGTTCAATGCAAACGAAAAAAATTCAATTTTTATTAAAACAATGTTTAATATAATTTCATTTTTCTGAAAAATATTTTTGTTAGTAAAGTAGACCCCACTGATCACATAAAATCAGAATTTCTTAGCCTTCTATGGGTCACCTGGCAATATTCCAGAAGCTGAAACAGGATACACTACGTGCTGTTGGCCAGACAACACACGTAACGACGCCGATAATTCAGGGCTGAGCACTATTTGGAGTAAATGCCTTAAAATCCTGTGACAAGACACAAAGACTTAATAGTCCCCAAATATTATTAATGCTAAAAAGGAGCTGAAATTATTCTGATTGTACTAACATCCACAGAATTCTTCCTTTCAAAACTCCCCAGGCAGCTTAACACCTAAAAAAATTGTCTCACATGTGATGAGGATTCTTCAACTCCAAGAAAAAAATTAAAGAATATGCACCAACACGTGAAGGATAACCGCACTTATGGATGCTCATTGAGGCACTTGGTTAATGAAGAAAGTGCTGCTCCTATACTGTCTTTCTAATTTCACCATCCCAAGTACTCTAGTGCAGTGACTTTAATAGGAAAGGCAAATTATGCCAAATTTTTACAGCAACCCCAATAACTACTAAAATCTTGTCATATTCATCACTGAAGTCAAACTGTGAAACATTACTCAGTCGGGCCATGCTTGAAGTAGAGGATGCATTGAACACTTTGCCATAGATGAGCATCCCACTTACCTCGAAGTGATCCTGAAAATGCAACTGAGTACACGACATGTAGTGACATCACCACCATCATCATGATCCCTCACATGACTTTATCACATACCTCTTAGTCAGTGTCACTCACTGAATATTTTGACTGTGGGAGAATGGGAAATTTTGCTCGCTAACTGACTAGTGATCCTTTGAACTCCAATATCCTCCTCCACCACGATGGCTTTTCTTGCTATCCACATCGTCATAATATGTCCCATCACCCATCGTTGAGGGGTGCGGTGTGGTATAATAGCCATACTCTCCATTTGAGCCTGAAACCAGCATAAAAGGTTCACATTCTCTAGCAGTACAGAAGTTAGTATTTCACACACTGACTTTCAAAGGGTAACTGTATTATTGTAAATTGGTATCCTTTAACAGTTAATAAAATCAAAATGAAGATAGCATTACTAATGCCAAGGACAACCAGTTTTAGAATGATAATTAAAGGTTGGAAACAAAGGAATCTAACTAGGAATGATTCTGGTCATGATACCTCACTCAAGATACTGGTAACTGACCATGATGACAATCAATATTAATTGCATAATTTGCAAATATTGGTTCTTTGCAACATTTCAATTTTATACCAAATAGTTTTACAACATTTTCAACATTCGTACGCATACACTACTTCCTTTACAAGGCCACCGGCAGCAAACATTTTTTTTTCAAACCACGATGTAAGTTACAGTCCATGCACTTTACAATGGCTGATGACAACTCACGAGAGGGGAAATAAGTGGAGAAGAAGGGAAACATTTAAAGGGTATCAACCCTCCATACACCATGAACAGTAAGTAATTTTGGTTTGGACAAGTCCAAGGTCGCACATGTCTCCCTTCTAAGTGCTGCCACCCCTATTCTCTGAATTGAACTAAGCCCACCTGCACTGTAGAATACTAAGTGACAGCCAAGTTAAAGTGAGTGTACTGTACCATAAAGTAAGCCTAATACATTGGGTGAATAGCAAGTTTTTAACTTGCACTGTGAATTGTTACATCATATTATTTTCATTGCTCACTTGGAAATGAATCACTAAAAATCTAATATAAACAAAATTCAAGATTGGATGCTAAATTAATTTGGAGAGGTTACTTAAGCCCGTTTCACACGATACTTGATCCAGCACAAGACCTAGTGTGCTAGCCGCTACTTGATATTGAGGACGGAATCTAGCATGATTGGAACCCTGCTGGGACGTTTCACACGATCATCGACCTTGTGCTTGCTATGAATCGGTTATTCCATATGATTCCATACTAATTTAAAAAAATTGAAGTTCGCACAGCGTCTGTAACGTGACTTGATCGGTCGATGGCTACTGGGCTACTAGGTCCTACTAGAAATCTAGTACTGTATCAAGTACGAAACCCAGTAGCTCAGCGAGTATACTAGCTAGTATGCTTGCCAGCCAGTATACTGGTTCTGTTCACACGACACTGGAAAGCTAGCATACTAGCGAGTATACTAGACCTTGTACTGGATCAAGTATCATGTGAAATGGGCTTTAGATGATAAACAACCATAAGTCAAATATTGCATCGATATTGCTGAGATTAATAGAAGATAAGGCAAGGGTCAATTTGAATTAATTAATTAATATCTGACTTACCAGAAGTTAAAACTTTTAATATCAATAAAAGGAAATTAATATTGACAAAATAAACATTAATTGTGACATAAATCCAAAAATATAAGATGATAATTTACATTATATCACCTGTTAATTTCACTACAGAAATCATAGGAAAATAAGTTAACAACAAGGTAATACCTACTCAATACAAGTAATATATGCATTTCACTAAATTGTCAAATCATAAAATTTAGACTTAGAGAAAATCCAAAAAGAACAAACACATACAAATATAATAGGCACCACTACATCTTTTATTGTCTTTCCATTTACTCTTTTTATATAAAAAATTATATTTACATGACAATATACACATTATATGAATTCAGCCTAGTAAGATATGAAGAAAGTTACTATTAGAGTTATCCAATGTATCAATAATCAAACAGTTACACATAACTTTGCCATGAAATGGAACTATTCTCTAAATACATGTTAAAAAAAAGGGAAAATAGTTATTACTAGATCACTAATGAGCCAAAAACATGATCTATGCTCCTTGAAGTTAAAAATTTTCAGTGACTGATCATTAGAATAAAAATTTATGATTGTAATATGAACACTTTGTTGCTACTTCAGAAATACACATGAAATTCATGTCTTTCAAGGGTCAAGATTTCCAAATTTTAGTACATATATACATGGGAAGTAATGAAAATTCTTCAAGTAACAAGGACTTTTCCCCCACATGTTCGATACTATTTGTTAAAAACACAATTAGGGGAAACATCTAGCACTCAAATCTCTCAAAATACTTGCAAAAATATTATATATTTCAAAATTATTCCTCGACTAAATTGGCAATCACAGTAGCCAAATTACTGAATTTGTTGGAGATGTGTGCTACATATCCTCTCTGATGAATTACTAATCTAATGAGACATATATTTTCCTTAAATTTTGATGGTTAACTGAAATTTTGTCAAGGGGTTTTTAATTGATAAAAATTAATAAAAATCAAATGCTTTGATTCAAATACAAATTCGAAATCCAAAATATTTAAACACACAACTGCAATGTACATGAGATACATAAAAAATTAATAATTTCAAGAGAGAAAGAGAATCTAATGGATTTGGCGCAATGTTACTGGAAGCTCATAGAACTAATGACCAGATATTAGAATCCCTTTAGTCTAAAATGATAACTGAAATTATCAGATCTCATTCAAGGCACACAAAAAGAAAAAATATGCTACAAGGCTACAATTACCTGCATGATAATGTACACTAACAAAAAGCCACTCAACCAACCAAATTACCATAATCCGTAGCTTAAATTCCTTTCATCTGTTTATCGAATCAACTTTAAAACTTAAAAATTGATTATCCACAGTTGTAACAAATAATGCCACATCATGGTAGTTGGCATATAACTTATCTGTTCTGGCACAAAAGTAATCAACTAAGTATACCTCAGGCCCAAGTTTTTGCTGCAGAATTAACTCATAGTCATCATGCAAATTGCTATATGCACTCAAAGAATTATATGATTTTTTGAGTCACTGAGCCACACCAATGGCATAACTAAAGGGTCTTCATCTGGTGAATCTTTGGCCACAAAATATTACAAATTTTCAACTAGGGCAGCTTTTGATTGCACATGTTGAGAAATTTAAATGAGATATCATCTATAAGTCTCTTTATTTATAGATATGAAAGAAAAATTGAAAATAGATTAAAAGCAAAAAGATTGAAAAATAATTAATTTATACATATTCACAAATTTTTCAGTTGGTAAGTGCCTACAATTTAATTTCTTCCGCATCAAAAATGACACTTATTTCTTTCCCTACCTTCTGTGAAGTTAATTGTGATTGCAGTTCCTTTAGCATATAATGTTTACGCATTATTTTGCAGTTACTTTTGTCAACTAAGTCCTTTACAAACCAATAAGTATCAATTATTCTAACACAAAATACAAGCTTCTGCATTAAGAATAGCACTGTTTACTCCAGAAATGACACTAAGACACCATAAACATGCAGGCAGCAACCACCACTAGTGTGACATGCCACACTGCTGGGTCTTGTACCACTGCAGCATGACTATGATCACCTGGTTCATAATTGGAAATGAGTGTCCACCTGTGGATCTAATGCATGGATGTTTTGAATGTTTGTATGAACGAATTTGATGCTTATAAAATCCTTTGATTCAGTGTCCCAAAGATTCTACTTTCCTCTAAACAATGCAGCATTTTATATTAAAGCTAATGACACCATTTATTGACATTTTACACCATCACAGATAAAAATATTTTCATAGTAACAAACATTTCTATTAATTTAGAACTGAAGTGATAATTCTGACCTGATGAATTCAATACAGCAGAGCACTTCTGATGAAAACTACATGATATAATCAAAGGTTTATATACAACTGAATTTTGTACAGTTCCAAAATTAGATTGATTGGGGGTCCACAAAAATGTTCAAATGAAGGGATTGGAAATGTAAGTCATGACTAATTAATAATTTATTCTCAGTTTCCACAATTCAATTAAGTGAATTCAGGTTCCAAGAGCGACGACCATCTAATAATGTGAGTACCATAACACTTAAGATGTGTTCAAATTGAAAAAGTTTAATATGATTAACCTGGTATGTGATTTTCTATTAATTTCATATGGGGGAGGGAGGATGTAACAGTAAAAATGAAACATGTATTGGGAACATGGGGAAATGTCAGGTTCCTTCACAACTGAATGACTTCTCTTAAATTTTACACACTAATTGAAGGGCAGAGTTACCCACCAGTGGGTCGCACTGGATTGAATGTCAGATTGAAATAAGTATGTGGTCGCATTTCCCAAGAAAAAATAAGCCTGCAAATCATACAAGTGAACAATGGTTAATTTAGAGCAATGAAAATAAAGAAATATAGCATAACACAGGGGTACTCAATGTGTGGCTAGTGTGTCACATTATGTTCATGCTTACTTATCTGAGTATTAATGCAATAAGTGTTCAGAGGCACCAGACAAATTTCATAAGAGAAGGATACTGAGTCTCCAATATTCAGTTTCCAAGTACCAACATCAAAACCTATTTCCAACAATAAAGCTCACACTTGCAAATATCATAAAGTGTGGGCTATTGAGATAAAAAAGACACCAATAACTGATTTGACAAAGGAATTTGATGACACTAGATTGTGCTCAGAGAAGTGCCACTGACTAAATAATCTATTTCAAAGGAAAAATGGCTCACCCCTAAAAATATAAGTATAATTAAATCTTTTGGGTTGAATAAAAATTAAGCTAAACTGCAAAGTTTAAGTATAGAAATATATAAAATGCTGCGTATATTTTAGAGTTTCCAGGTTGCTTCTGGTAGCTGGCCAGTTTGTCCATAGTTATTCCTAGAACCCTTAATTCACCACTGAGTTTCTCAGGGAGCAAATGCCCATATTTATCACACATTGTCCTCAGTCAAAATACACAGAAGATTCAATCATCAGCCATAGAAATCAGTAAAAGTGCTGACCTCTATCTTTGTCAGAGGATCTTCCTCCTCTATGTCTCTCATGGCCACCATCCCATGCTCCACCACTACGACTTCTACTGCTGTGGTAATGTTCTGATTTTCGAGAACTATGAGGTGAATACCTTGAGAGAAGAGAAATAAGAATCCATTATTTTAAAATATAATCCCAAGCCTCAAAGATATTAGGAACATTTTCTAGAATTTCATGATTTCCTTGACCTTTTGTTATGATTTGCTTGCATTACAGTGTTTTGAATAGTTGAGAATTTACCACAAAAGACCATGAATTTCAGCCTGAGTAATAATTTGCTTAGTTTCTATAAATTTAACAGCATAAGCGATTCATTGATAGATGATACGCAGCAAGAGAGCTTATCAAGGTGGGGAAGGGTTGAGGTTACCATTGAGGGTAATGTTTTAGCATCCCAGCTGATTTGGGGTAAATAAGGATAATTGTTCACCTAGCACCTTATACCGGCAGTACACAGGCATATGGCAGAGCCTTCATACAATGGAGAGATGCACCTTGGGTACTTTTTGAATTGGAAATATTTTTTTTTTTACATTTTCAGCAGCCACTAGAGGGTTAATCAGGGTGGCTACTGATAACCAATTTTCTAATTCCCTGATAGCTTTACCAATTTCCCTGACTGATCGCCAAAAGGTCTCCTATTATCGGAATATTTTATTTCTGCTGAATTAAATTTTCGTCAACACTCAGAAAATGTTAAAAGCTGAAATCAATACATTTAAAGCTATAAGAATGAAAAAATATAATGAACCTCCACCCTAATGAAAAAATATATTTAACCTTCACAAGTTAAGCCCTCACACAAATTGTACACACTTTTAATACATTTTTCGCGGCCAAGTATCCGCGGCTGTGTATCATATTTCCGTGGCTATGTATGTTTCCTTCAGTAAAATTACAAATTGACAATGTCTAATTCTTCAAGGAAGAGGTGGCATGTCATGGTAGTTCTGGGAAGTTGAAGATTACTGAAAAGGCTTAGAAGGGAAAGTTAATGGCCAATTTACTGGCGGACTCCGGCACATATCACTAAGCTACATGAAAAATACAAACCAAAGCCAAGTTCTTGGACTGGATTAAAATCGGATGGCACGAGTTTTAAAAGCGAATAACAACTTGATTAATGTGGTCATAACCCCTTGAATGTAAGACTGAAACAAAATTGTTAAAATATTTTTATAAACAAACAAAACGTAATCACGCCACTGCGAGTGAAAACATGAGGCAATTAGCAACGGCAGCGTCATATTTAGGAATGTCATATTTGAGGTGGTTTGTGACCTGACTAAATTGCTTCAGGAATATCATATTGTGACATGAATAAATTGCTTCGAGAGGGAGCTAAGGGGGCCATTCAATAATTATGTTGAGCATGAAATGTGGGGAGGGGAGGAGAACTCTTCTAATGGTCTCGCGAAGGGGGGCGTGGAAATCGAAGATGATCTCACGTAAGATTTTGTTTACAAGTGTGATTGTACTTATATTACCATTTTAATAATCATCGTCTCGTATTTTTAGAACTGCAAGCACGTATTTACTACAAGCTAGTATGTTACAACTATCCCTCGACCTGAGTCTCGGAAGTTAAAAAAAAAGCAAGGTAAAATCTTTCAAAAACATAGGCTCGGATTCCTTGTGATGAGCATAATACACGGTAATCATGAATTTTAACACTACTAGGCAAATATCGCATTAAGGATATACAAAAGGGATACATTGAACGACTGATTCACACCTAAATAACTAAGATTCACGACTGAATGTTCAACGATGTTGACCGGGCTTATTCTATGCGGCGACTGAAATTAGTTTTAGTGGTTGAAATGTTTTGGTGAAATAATGGGAGGGAAAGACTGCCCGGTAAATGCAATGGTAGAAAAATAATGAGAATATCCTATGCCAATTTCTCCCTGACTGTTACGAGAAATCCCTGACTATTCCAGATTTTCCCTGACGATCGCCACCCTGGTTGATGTAAACAACATGTTTTTTAGTCATACCGAATAACAAGAGAAAATATTGTAAAGAAATTATTGTAACACCAGCACAGATATCACACTTCCTGGATTAGTGATCTTTCACTGTACTTGTATTTGAAGTAAACAGGTAATAATTTACCTTAACATACTCAAATTTCTACATTTTCAAGTCATTTCAACTACGGCTGTTTAGGTACGGCCTAAAATGCAAATTTATCAACAAATTTTGCATTTTAAATATCAGTGTAGTTATCTTACAGCAGCTTTTTTTTTCAATAACTGGTTATGAATGGATGAGGGAATATTAAAATAAATTCAATACAGATAGTGGAGATTCCTTTACATTTTTCCATTAAGCTGCCATGCATCCTAAGAGTGTTACTTAGAAGTGAAGAAGGGAACAATTCTACATTATTTGACAGTCTGTCACATATAGACAATGAAGCTAAGCTATTTTTTCAAGAAATGTGGAGAATACAAAATATTTACAAAACTTTCATTTTCAGATGAATAAAAAATTAATTAAAATTTTACATAGGTGCATAACATTCAGTATATTAATCATTAACACAAAGTAGGACCTTACCTTCCTCTATCAGGGGACCCTCTACTTCTTTTTCTGTCTTTTCTGTCTCCATGGCGATCACCTCTGTCATCACGCATGCCTCCACGCTCACTTCTACCACTTGAATGGATGCTATGCCGAGGACTCCTGATCACAAATTCAGAAATTAATAACAAATATCTTACACTATATGTTTCCCTGAAGAGATAATGGGAGAATATGTATTTAACATTGGAAATTTGGCATATTAGACCCTATTTTACAAAGCAAAAAGCTAACATATGGAACATGAAAGTCATTACCAACTTTTGAATTAATTTTACAACAGTTTAGCAAGACATTTGAACCTGAGACGTCAGCAACATAAAATGAAAATTTGCTCATGAATCATGCACTTAGCTAGTTGCAACATGTGTAACATTCTCTTGTTTTTCATGTCCATGTTATGTATATAAAATGTATGCATATAGACGAATAAAAATGTGTGCAATGAATGAAAGAGAAGGGATCAGTGAAACGCACAATATAATGCTAATATATATGGATATCATTAATACTAAAATATACGAAGTTTACCAGCACCAGTATCTGCCACTTTACTCTAAAAATAAAACTTATACTAATGCAGTATTTTAATTTTATTTATAATAATGCAACACAGAGATAATGTGGACACTTACCAGTAGATGACCCATGGAGAGCCTGGTGTCCACTGCACTTTGGAGCTTTCGGGTCACGTCATCTACTGGTAAGTGTCCACTAATTATCCTTTCCTTCACCCCCACCCTCAACACCTTGTTGCTAGCATTTATTAGGACATCTCTTTTCTCTCTTCTACATATTTTATATATGTATATCTCAGAACTTATTAGATGTAAATAAGAATTACAAATAAAAATAAATAATATTAGATACATATCATATGTTCTCCTCTTTATATTGTGATTCATTTTTAAATCAATGTCATGGCTTGGAAGGATGAGAGTTGTATACTTAGACTTACTATAGGAAAATTACCAATTGCTTATAGAGAAATTTAATGAAAAGGTCACTCAAAAAATCACCATGCACACCATCCAATTTATTAGAATCCACCAACATTCAAGAAATGCAGCACACATTAGGCCATAAATCCTCATAAAAAATTCAAATTGTGCAATTCTGTCACCAAATATTTTGAATAATTTCATCGAGAGAGTTCCTGACACATCTTTAGTAGATGACAAACAAGAGTTTCAATGATTGTTGTATCTGATGTTTTATAGCATAAGTGACATTACAGAAATCCACTAAAAATTGAGCCGAAAAAGACCAACTCCATTACATCAAATAGAAGAGAATTAGTGAAGAAAGAGCAGCTGGCTTTCCATGTAACAATATGATTTCAAGGTATTAAAAAAAACCAACCCTACAGTAGTTAATCAATGCATTAGAACTAGTGGAAACAAAAAGGGAACAAAGGGAAGAGAATGTTTATTTACTCTTCTCTTGGTAGAGATGCTACGGGAAGATATTAGGGGTGGGTCATTTGAATCTTCAAATCCCTCAATCGCTTCTTTCATCGAATCCATTGACTTCCACCTCAAATCTGAATCCTAAAAAACTCGAGCCACTTACATTCCCAGCAGAAGAAAATCCTTGCATTGCTTTAAATTCAACTTTACTGCCGTAACCGGTGATCATAATGAAGAGAAAGAATATAATCAATTCTTAAGAGTCCTGTTTGCCCTTTGGCGCTGTGTCATGCAGGCTGAAAGAGCACCAGATAGGAATCACCCACAGGAGCATAAAGGAATCAGCCATCACAGAAATGCATCCTGCGGAGGTCCAGGCGAATATCATAATATTTTAATAGAAAAGACATGGGTAATAGCAAAAGAAGCTTCTACCTAAGATTGATACAAGAGGCTGTCGAAAAGAGAAACTTCCGTGGAACTTCAACCGTGATGATGGCATTAAACTCATCACCACATAGAAGATTCTTTCATCAGCCATCTGAGGAAAAGTCCTTCAAAACACCAGGGTCCAGGCTGAGTTATCGCCTTTGGATATGAATGGGGAAATTGCCAATGTGTAACATTACCAAATAAGGCTAATTGCAGAAAGGGATGGCAGCATGGCCCCATTATATAGGCGAGATATTAACTACTTTGTTATTTTAATCCTGATATGGCCTGCAGTGGATGTGAAAGCTTAGATGACAAAGTTCCACACTCAGCGGCTCCCTCAAGAAACAACTGGAAACACATGCAGCACATTGTGTGTGCATAACCTTGTGCTCGTGACTTCTGTAATTTACACTATAATGAAAACAAATATTTCTGCCAAAAGTTCCACCGAATATTATGCTCAATGAGTCAAGTGTATATTTACAACATTCTGGGTATACCCGTATGTTGGCTTGTGGATTTCACCATATTTCGTGCCCTTTCCATTGCATTTCTGTTTTTCTCCCACATCTGTTACTCAAGAGCTCAGGTCACTCTGAGAGTCAACTTCATGGCTGAGAAACGAAAGTCATCAGATCTGAAACCACACTTTGTTTCATTAACGAATACAAAAGTAGTGGAGCGGAAGGGCATTATTATCCAAAAGATCTGTGTGATCCACAGGAGCAAAGAGGAATCCTCGGGCTGGTGCTAGAACTCAATACAGCAGAATATTTAACGTGTATCTCGATGAAGTTCAACTTAGAACTTACAACTGTTTGTGGGTGATCTTGGTTTCGGCAATTATGATTTCGAATAATCAAGAGAATATTTCTTGTATTGTTATTGCTGTCAATGACTACTAATTACTGTTATATGCATGTAAATGTGGTTGATGTTCAACTTCCATGGTAATACTGGTAGAAGCATGATTCTGACAACTTTGAGTCAGCTGTTTTCGGCAGTGAATTTACTACAGTTGAAGGTGGCCCCTTTCATTTCTGCCTCTATGCTGGAGAAGGTTACCTGCCTTGCATGGTGCTTGCATGGAAGTAATTCGTGCAGGGATATATCGTGAACTTTACATTAACTACCATTCTTGCAAATTGTAATAAATAGAACTTTCTCTGACCTATTAATAAAATTTTTTTGCCTTTCAGAGAGGTAATACGAAAGGTATGACAATTTTATGGTTTCTGAAGTTTTCCCGGATAAAGTCCATCACATAGTTACATTACTTACTGCCATCACCCAACTGGGACTCAAGAAAGTATGGTAATGTGCAGGGGTACGAGAAGAAGAGGATATTTTTCTTACCAAATAATTACATATAACATGGAAGTAAAGGTCATGGACAGTAATTACAACCACGGGTCAATGAAGTGGGTGAAAATATCATTTTTAATAGCTATCATAATCATATCTTTTGGCCATTCAACCAAAACACCCACAATATTGGTTAAAGTTAAGCTGGCTGGTTACCTAAGTTGGCAGTGGAATATTTAATTTAACACCTTCAGCAATAACAAGAGTTCAATATAGCGAATGATTTTTTAGCTACCGAGAGCTCTTGTTATGTAGTGGCTCTACTGTACTACCAAAACTGGCTAGGAAGTACCTTTCAGGACCACCACCCACAGTGGACTCAGAGAGACTGTTCAGCAGGGCTGGCATTTTTATGCGATAAAGAGAAATCAGCTTCATCCGGAACATGTTAAAATGCTCGCTATTTAAATAAAAACTTCAAGCAATAAGATGTTATATAGTTGAAGTGTTTAATTCAATTGTAGGTGGAAAATTAATATTAGAATTCAAAGTAAAACATACAATTTAGGAGAAAATAAAAACTTGGCTTTAAAATTATACTTGGAATTCATGGAAAAAGTAACACTTAGATTTTAGATCAAATTTAGGATTAAAGGTGAAGTTAAGATTTGAATTTGAGATGATTCAGATTTGAGAAAAACTGGATTCAACTCATCTCTAAAAGAAATTGATCTATTTTAAATACGTATTTAAACATATTACCCAGTGACAAGGGTATAACATGGGTGGTCGATCACCCAATGTGAAATTGCTTTGATTAAGAAGGGAACAATAGAAATAAAAATAAAGTGTGATTAAATTAAAAAAAAAGGATTTGACTTTGCTTGTGTTGTACCTGTATAATGTGCTGAAGAAAAATGAATTTAGTATATTTTGGTCCATTAATCTCTTAATTAGAAATATTTCCAATGAGAAAAAAATTATCCACATTAACTACCTAGATTGGTCACTTCTGTTTGACCTTCAGTGGCAATCTGGGGGTAGAAATGTCTATATAATAGCCCTATCTCCAGCAGATTGAAATTTTCAAGTGACAGCAATCTTGCAAACAACATTCTAGGCTCTAGGTTTTCCCAACTGAACCCTTCCAATAGCTTAGTACACTTCCTGTATATTAATAGGACTTAGTTGCGAAACACTGCTTTCTCTTAGATCATATTCAGCCCCTGAGTCAAATCTTTAGTCGCCTAATCCCAAATACTCAATGCATACTCTGGGTGAGACCATTAACATCTTTTACTTTTTCTTTGCAGCAATATTTCACAATTCATTTTATTATTCTAGTCTCCCTACCACTGTCACAAATGTTTGGAATGTAATACCCCCAAGATGAAAGAAAAGGAATTACAAAACAGAAGAAGGCATCTGCAATAACCAGTTCGCTGTATCAAAACAAAGGAGCATTATGACGCCTATAAAATCTTGTACTGTGGTGAAAGGGCAAAGTACATTTATTCAAATCACACTGCGAGTGGGACAGATCAACAAGTGACACCTTCACCAGGGTGAAGCAACACAGCACACCTTATGGAAACCATAATGATATCCAATCTGTACTATCCTTCCCTATTTCATCCTACTGCACATCACCCATGAATTACATGGTTTCTTAGGGATTTTCAAATTCTTTTTATACAGCACTTTTTCAGAACTCATCTCATGTTCAACAGGGGTTACCTGTACAAGAAAAGACTTAATATGTAACTATATATTTTTTAAGCAGCAGAGTAAGAAAAAATAAGGATTAACCTCATACCTCAATTTGAGGATAAACTGCAAAAAAGGATAAGTATTGTCCCACTAGCCTTTTGAGGAGGAAGCATGTACTCAGTTCCATAAAAAACAGCATTTGGAATTTATACCATTACCAAAAAGAATCAAAACTACATTATATAGAAAAGAAATATAACATGCATGAAACCTAAGTACAGAGTGTAGAAAATGGGAGTGCATGTTTTTTCTTCGTGAAGGAAGCCCATCCCATAGGGACAGGTAATAATACTATTGCTAGTCACCTGGTGAACCATGTGCATCCCTGAACTAAAGAGAGACATACCATCTTAAACCAGTGTTTTTAACAAATGCAAACCTAAGTGGCCTAACGATTTAATGAGCTGCAAAAGTAGACTGAATGAGTCTCATTAGAGTGGAATCACTGTACTGCAATAAGAGGAGTTTACATTTAATGTTCGTTATGTATATATGCACACTTTCACAAAAGATTGCCCCTTGAGTTTCCTAGGCACAAATTGATGAATCTAGTGAAAATACCTTAGTTAAAAGTCAACTGCTGCCACCTTCTCACCGACAAGAGTCTTTAGTTTGGCAGGGAAATTCACCTAAAAAAAGTACACAGATAACTTCTGCAGAATGCTAACAAATGAAATAAGTAAGGTGAATTAATTACTGGGCCAACACTAGAATGTCACATGTGTCATTATTACTTGTGGGAGCGAATTACAACTTACATTTTATCATGCCCCAAATTTTAATGTTTGGGATCTATTTAAAGCAATATGAAAAGATGAATGGGAAAATGAAAGCCTATATTTATCTGAATAGTTGAATCCCAAAAAGCAGAACGACAGGTAGGATAAAAAATTAGCAATTACAATGAAAGTCATGCTATCACAACCCTTTCATCATTATTTAAGATTTATGTATATATGTTTCACAATAGGCCAATTTACTATTGGGAAGTTATCATTCTGAGATAGAAAAGGATCTTACCTTGACCGATATCGACTCTTACGGGTTCTTCTTTCTTCTTCTTCCCTCATCCTGCGCCTTTCTTCTCTCTCCTTTTCTTTGCGTTTTTCCTCCTCTTCCCTTTGTCTTAACCTTTCATTACGCTCCTCATCTCTCTTCTTTTCTTTGTCCTCTCTGGTCTTTTGTCGATTTGCCTGAAAATGAGGAGCAAAAAGATATAAGGAAAATGTAAAATAAACAAGTATAAATGCAAATAATTGCTGAAGCATAATTGCCCTAAAACTACATTATATGTAAAAGAGGCAAGTCCCGATGACTGTTACGCATAGAAAATTAGGTTTAATCCATATTTATATGTTGATACATGTGCGAGATAAAATGACTGTGTAAGGTAAATAACTGCTATAGAAAAATACCAGCTGATATACTTTTTGTTTTAAAAGTTCCACATTAAACAATAACATTACCATTATTTCATCAATGGCAGCTTTGAGCTTGGCATATCCAACATGCTGTTTGCCAGTAAGATGATCATCAATTCTCTGCTGTGCATCACCAACAATCAGAAATGCACCACAAACATCACAAACTTCCATCTGCTTTTCTTGTGCTGCAGCCATTTCAGCAGTCTAAAAGAAAAGTTAAATATTAAATTATAGCAAATAGTACTAGTCTTAGCTGACTTATCTAAATTGTGGTGAGAAAATTTAGGCACAATAAGGATTGATTAAAAGGCTTAAAAACAATTTGTCAGTCCCCTTTCAAAAACCTAAAAGAAGATTTCGAGTGAGTGACCACATATCAAACAACATCAAAAATGGGATTTATCCCCGTGATCTACAAATCCTAGCTCGTTCGATTTTGATGTAAATGTGCAACTTACTTGTTGCCAGTGACTATTTTCGTTCTGTCGTTTGAGGGCTTCTCTCTCGTCCTTCAGTTGGTCACACAACTTCATCAATCCTTGAGCCTTTTCCACATTCCCCTGTATACCCATTTGCTCAGCTTCGTCCACCAACCGATTTATTTTCTCAGACAATAACTGGATCTGCTCGTCATTACGCTGTTGCTGCGCTGGGGTCAGCGTAGGCTGCCATAGTCAACGTAGAAATGAAATTATTATATGCGCACATATTTCCAATGCAATAACAAATAAATCATTTAAGTGCATCAATATTACCGTGTCTCCTTTCCCAGTCAAAGCAAGCCTTTGTTTTCCTTTCATTATCTTCCTTTCGACCTCGTTTAGCATTCCCTGACAAAATCTGATAAATTCATCTTCATATGGCTGTTTTTTGTAGGGCGACGCTTTTTCAAAATGTTGCTTGAATTCATCGTCATGTATTTTATTACACGGGCCAAGATCAGCTCTTGTGTTTACAAACAAATCGTGAGGACAAAAGTTAACTAAATACAATTTACAGATCTGAAACAGAGAGGCATTAACCATAATAACACCTTAAAAGACGTGTATACATACACGAATTGTTGACGCTCAAAATGGAATGGCCGACTTTGACATGAATTTGTGAGCACCTATTTTAACTTAAATGTATGCTATAGTAACAATACATACCTCAGGGTCTTCCCAGTTTATTTCATTGTGCTTTTCATTAGGTAATACATTTCTATTTCTTCCCATTAGCTCATCGAGCAATGCCGCTGCTGCTAACACAGCCATTTTCACGAAGATAACAGTTGACGATTGCTCTGCTATCTGACGAAATAAATATGAAATAGCCAATATGTTGAAACAACTGAAGTGATTCTAATTTAAAGAAGAAGTACGAAATTGTGCGGCAACACCTGACGTGTAAGTCCAGTCGTCTTTTAGCATGTATCGGTAACAGATTGTAAATAGCTGTCGTTGAAGTGATGAAGACAGTAATGGAAGTCACTGGACAAAATTCTTATGTTTTAATTCATCGATATGGCCGATATTTGATACGTCTTTCCAGAAATTGGTCAAAATGATAAGTTTTATAGGCGAAAAAATTTTCTCTAACAGTTTTAGCTAGTTAATTGACCTTGTCCTTTAATACCTGTACCCATGCATCAAAATGACATAAAAATGTCTCTGCGGGACTGGAGGCAAGCTATTCGCACTCCTCCTGCATACAGGGTAGGTAATAGTACACTCAGGATACAAACGCAGTTTGTTACTATAATTTCTGTGATTGGGTTAGTGGTTTTGATTGTCCTGTATGCTGTGACATCGTCAGGCAGGTCGAAACATAGCCTGACCAACAATATTGTGCTTCACAACGAAGATTTTGACCATCACCATGTGATTCCTACATATCCTGTGATTTATAATACAACCTACCCCTTAACGACTCCGATTAAGTCAAGATTAGGAGTGAAGTTTCGAATTGGTGTTATTAGTGACCTGGATACTGGATCCAAGAGTATGAACGAAGATAATACGTGGATTAGTTACTTTAAAAAGGGATATCTCTTATGGAATCCTATCAGTAGTTCAGTGACCGTACAATGGGATAAGGGGGAACCCACAGTATTAAAGTCTAATTTGGCTCAAGGTGGTCGTGGAATGGAACTTTCAGAGCTGACGGTTTACAATGGAAAACTTCTGACATTTGATGATCGAACCGGTGTTATATATGAAATAGAATCTAATAAATTAATTCCATGGGTCATACTTCCCGACGGTGATGGCAGAACATCAAAAGGTGAGTACTTAATAGATCATTCATTTACCAATTTCCTATTTTGCATGAAAGAGGTGACTCTAGATATTACACCCGTCCCCTTTCCAGGGTTCAAAACTGAGTGGGCCACTGTGAAGCAAAAGTTGCTGCATGTAGGAGGCCTCGGAAAAGAATGGACAACTAGTACTGGAGACCTCGTAAATTTAAACCCTCAATACATAAAAACAGTTTCACCGGCCGGAGAAATCACCCACATCGACTGGCATGAAAAGTATAATGCCCTAAGGCGAGTGATTGGAATCGAATTTCCTGGTAAGTGAACTGCAATTCTTTCAGTTTATGGTCATAGTATGTTTTCTTGTGGGATTAGTATCAGGTTTTAGCGTGCTAATAGAATTGTCCCACAAAATATATATGTAGGTACCTATAACCTACTATTGTGTGTTTGCTTTCCGTACTTCTCCATCATACTGCCGTCATCATCATAGGTCAAAAACCCTAATATCGGTTTGTCGCAGGTCTTCACTCGATTCTCATATTAATTCTTTCCTTATTGATATATAATAATATTTTTCTTATTTTTGGCGATCAACCTTTGATATGAATGTAAGCTAGGTACCTGTTCAAATATTAGCAATGTGGCATATTATCATTCAAAATCTCAGCAAGGCCCTTGTTTGTGCAATTCTAAGTACCATATTTTGCCTTAAATACTTAAATACAATGCTTTAATCCCATGGTATCAAGAGGGCTGGATAAATTATATCTATTTCTCCTGGTTTCCAGAAAACCTTGATATGCTTACTGAATGTCTTAGTTCATCAATTGCACTTCACCTAGTTACAAGTCATAAATTGCTCTGAAGCCCTATAGTCATATTTCATTCAACAAGTTAACAATTTTTCCGGAGTAGAACTGAAAGGTTATTGGCAAGCACTTTTTGGTGTTGCATGTCGTTTTTATTGTTTTATTAACAAGTTATACACAATACAAGGCGTTGTTATTTTGGCAGAATGGGATACCATATATATCCCATTAAGAAGGAGGTGTGTAGCTGACATTTTGATGAAGCTATAACCACTGAATTGTATATATTCACTGTAAGCTATTATTTATATTATACCTACCTTTAATTTTGACATGTTGATATAGCTCAAGAGCTAAAAGCTCTTGGTAATTTTGATAGGCTACCATGACTTGATGCCCTCTTTTAAATTGTATTTTAATTGCCACAACATACAGGAGTTCTAAGGCTATTGGCCCTTTAGGCTAAGGTCTGTTGATTTAAATCTGTCTGTTGATTTGAATCAGCTCTTGTTATCTTCTTTTCTGTTGTTTCTTATTTATGCCACAGTTAATTTCCGGTTTTTCTGTGTCTGAATTGTGAGTTAGCAATGTCTAGTTTTGTTGATGATAAAAGTCTGAAACTATTTGATGGACTTAAGGAGCAGATTAAACTCTTTTCTGTAACACCTAGCTTTGATGTGTGTAAAACTTAAGTCTCTATCATAGGTTGCAGCTTGCAAACCATATTTCATGAAGCACTCACCAACATTGCCAGTATTATTGTCAGTTACAGTTTGAGCTGTGGACAAAAAAATTGCTCAATTTCTTCTCTGGGATTGCTCCTGCTCTCAAGCTTGTGCCTGGAAAATTCCAGCAAAAATATAGTTAGCTGTATCCGAACTAACTTTTTGGAACTTATTCATTATAGAAATTAAATATAACTTAGAACTTGTATTAAATTTTAGCAAATTTGTGTTAAAATCAGCAAAAGTGAGTTATTTATTATGCAAATACCTTCTCTTACAATTATGCTTAATGCTTACCACTTCATATGTTTTCCGTAGTCAACAAAAATCACCATTTATGTTTCTCATGTCTGTTTCTTTACAAGCTTTTGTCATTTGCTGATTCAGGAAATGGTGTCAATGTGTCTCAGTTTTATAGAGAATATATGATGAAATTTTGAATGTTATAATTTATTTCACTATGATTGATTTCAGAAATCAGTTGGTAATGAACCACATGATGTAATTGAATAATAGGTTGAAAAAACTTATTGAAGGTGAACATTTTCTTGTCGTGGATCTTATTTTCTTATCATCAGGTAAACTTCATCTTAAGAAAAAGATAACTCCTAGCTCAATATATTAGTGTAGTGTCATATGGATCATTGTATTAATATTTGTGGAATTTAGTATCAGGCAATAACTCAATAGCACTTTACTGGTGTCACTTTAGGGTGATGGATTGTTTTATCTGGTAGAGCAGTTTAGAGATGATGTTATGTTTGGTGACATGACACCCTAGATTGATACTTCTTGTAGGAATAAACAATACCTTCTGCAAAGAACAGTAATAAATTATGTGGGACTGTGGGATGAGTCATTTACTGAGGATTTTGTTAATATTCCAGTACGTTCATCTTACATTAAATGTCTTTTGCAGCTTAAGACTTTATTTAGTAATCATCAATCAACAACGTCAACAACAATCAACCATCTAAGATACGAAAAACAAAACAAAGGAATATGGAAACCACACAAACATCAGCTGTAAGCACTGAAAATAAACATTACCGAGAATCAATCTTGTCACATCATCCAGATATCTTTACACCTCCCCTTGACAAGAATGGTTCTCGGCAAACTGAACACAAACAAAAAAACCTATCTTCTTTCTTTGAGAGCACGAGCACAAATAACACATACAAAATAAATACAAACAATATTACTTAATTTCTATGAACAAACATAAAATCTTCAACAAAGATGCATAGAACCTTAATCTCATGATATTATGAACATATATGCATATAAGAATTAATGTCAAGAAATTACATATACTATTCTTTCAAACCAAGCCTAATAGCTAATTCGCTGGTACGTGTTCCTGATAATGCCTTAGTAAAAAGATCAGCAACATTATCTCTAGATGGAACATAAACGAATTTCACCTACCCATTTTCAACATTTTCCCTCAATGCATATTTTATAGTATCCATATGTTTATTACCCTCAGTAACAGCCCTACTTACAAAACCACTCCAAGACTTGTTATCAGCTTTGCCCCTGTTTGCATCACAGTATACTTCAATTGGCCTCCCTGCTCTATGATAATGAAATTTATACTCCTTGGTCTCCATGACGTATCTGAGTAAATGCCTAACATCTCTCCAGTTATCACTTGATAGGTTATTATTAAATTGACTTAGATAGCAGACATGGAACATAATATCAGGCCTTGTAGTGTTTGTAATATACAGTAAACTTCCTACTGCTTTGCTGTATAAACTGCTATCAAAAGCTTCACAATCTTCACCCACGTTTGACTTTCTAGCAGAATTCTTTGGCAACTCTAAGGGTACATTTACTCCCCTTGTATCTTCAGGTAATTCAAAATCCTTCAATACAGACTTAATGTAAGTAACCTGCTCGATAGCATTACAATAGTCTTTCTTCCTTTTTACTGAAATTAACAAAAAATTAGATATAGGTCCCAGACACTTAATGTGCAAGTGTCTACTTAATTTTTCTTTTGTCTCTGAAATTCTATCCTTTGTACCAACCATTATGACATCATCAACATGTTCAATATGCCAATTTTTCTCTACTGCTATGGCCATTAAAATTCTAACAACTTTCTTTTGGACAACTGGACTGAATATATCTTAATAAATAAACATTACCGAGAATCAATCTCGTCACATCATCCAGATATCTTTACAGATTTTGGATGAGTTTTCCCTCATATTGGCATTGTTTGATTTTTCGTGGGACCTAACTGATATTTTCTTTTTAAAGTTCAGTTCATTAAACTAGAGCTGTGAGTATAAGGGCTGGCCCATTTAATTCCTTTGCCCTTATTTCCATTCAGTTATTTTATTTCCATGGAATCCACAATGCTTGTTTTGTTGGAAATGATTTTTCTTTGTAATTTTTGTGCATCCCTGTAATGGCCATATCTTAGCATTAAGCTACACTTATGATTACTAGCAGAGGGTGCCTGTTGACATTCAGCGGGAAAAATAAACATGGCAAGAAATTGTTAGGCAGATAACTTTTAAGCCTTTATATAAAGTACATAAAATCTTAATATGTAGCATAAATGGTGGATAACCACATATAGCTTTATTTCTAGTAGGGAAGATTTTTCTCAGTCTAATACATTATTTACTCATGTAAGCTGCTCACCCTTTTTCCCTGAAACTCTGTTGAAAAAGGGGATGCACAGATAACATGGATCCTCCAGATTTTATTGTAAAACATGCATATTTTTTCTTCAAATTCGTAATGTTTACATCACACATTTTTTCCTCAATTTTTATTTCTTTTATTTTAAACCTATTTCAATTTCTTCCATTTTGATTTAAGAAGGTGCTTTCAGCATTTGATGAACAGCAGAGGCTCAAGGGCAAAAAGTAAATCCTGGTCTCTTATATTCAAATTCTACCTGACTAAATTTTATTGCCTTGAGTCATTTGCTAAGAGATTTATTAACTATAATTCTTATCTCAATTTCATTGTCAGATATCCTGTTTCATTTTTTCGTAGAAATAAAATGTGCTGTTTACTGTATACAAATACCTCTTTTCTTGTCTTTTATGTTACTCAAAGTAGTCTTAATAAACAGGCGAAAATTTGTCTGGAAAACCTGGTAAGAAAAAAAGTAAAAAAAAGAGGTAAAATTTCTGGGTGAAAGAAAATTGAGTTTCGTAGGACATCCTGTTGTGTCATTTTGAGAAACTCCATCATAATTGAAGTAAATACATTTTAATTCCAGATTAAAAAGCATTTTCGTTTTGTATGCTTTACCCTTACCTGCTTGCAACTAGTTTTAAATATGCTACATGCAAGCTAAGGGAACATTCCAATCATAATTTCTTCAGAAAAAATTGTGCATTCACTCTAATGGGTTGTAACTTCTCATTCTATTCTTTTTAATTGAAAAACTTTCCTCTCTTGATGATCTCACAAACGATATTCTCCCTAAGTGATTGCCCAGTGCCTGTGATGTATATTTGTTATAGGAGAAGTCCTTCATTTAATAAATCTACATTATTCTTATATTTTTTGTGAAAATTAATGGGCCTGGTTTTATCCAATCCTTTTTTACTGTGAACTTGTTTTCCTAATCCTTAGTCCCTTTTATCCTGTGTTAATCTACTGTCAATAGCCCAAACCTGACATATTGCAATGCATTAGAAATAATAATATTTGTCACATGTTAGTAAATATGAAGAGGTTAGCCAATGGAAGAATTGAGTGGAGAGCTCCATCAAAGAATGATGACTGGTGATGATGATGGGCTGCATAGCATCATAATTCTATTGCACCGTTAAGAGAGCACACTCATGGCATTCATGAATAGCGCAGAAGAATAAGTGTATTAACAAGTTTAAAATTTGTTTGCAACGTATTTTGTAAGAAATTAAGGCATTTCAGTGAATGTATAATGAAACTGGAGTTATGGTACTATGAATGATGTTTGTTTATGAAATAATGTGTTGCAATTTAGTTGTTTTGATTTTATTTAGGATGTACCTGGTAAGAGCATTGGATTTCAAAATTTGGTTATTCTCCAGGTAAATATGATGAGGTACAATGTTTCCATTTCTTTAGGCTTATAAAAGGTTTTTATAATCCAAGTACTTTTATCTCCATAGATGGTGAGTAAATTTTCACCGAAAAGTCGTACTATATGCTCAATTTTTCCTAGTTAATTATGAAAAATGGCTTTTCCGTTTTTTCATATTTTAAGAATATTAAGTGCTAAAAATTCCCCTATCATGTTTTAAACACCTTTATGAAAAATCATTTATAGTCAAAATGTGAATGTTATGGACTAATTACAAGAAAAATTTGTGGAATGTGGAATTCTTTAAACTTCCAATGTATAATGCTCAGGTAGTTTGTGCTTAACTGAAAATTATAGCCTGTTTTAAGGTGATTGACTGAAGACAAGGCCTTTATTGAATGAATATATAATATCCATGAATCATATTATCCATCATTGAATTTAATGTATATTGAACCAGCAGTGATAACATATAGCATAACTATCTGAATCATGTATACATATGTACAATAACAGAATTTCCACAGGGAAAAATCATTCGTCTCAACCCAGAATCCTTTTAAAGCCTTAAGAAATCCACAGGGAAAAAATGATGTCTTGGTAGCTTAAGTGGTCACTACACGTGGCAGAAAATCAGGGCGTTCTGGGCTTAAGTCCTGGTCAAAGTGAATGAACTCAGAGAAAATTCTTCTATTGTGCATTTTCAGTTGGAAATGATGTTAAGGTTTTCTAGGCAAGTTTGCCACCCTTGAATTCCATATACATATATGTAATTGAGTGCATACAAGGAATCGTCATCTGCAAAAAAGTCACTTCAGTCCTGACAGTATGTTGTTCTATCTCAATAGAGATGAAGTGAATATTTTCTCTGAAAAGAGAGAATAGAGATGATGAAGATAGATGGGAGAGATGGAGGCCTATAAAGCTTTTCTATCACATCTTCCTTTTCCCATATTTATTCCCTCAAATACACTCCTTACCTAAATTAGACTGCATGTACCTCTTCACTTTCATGCCTCTTTAAGTATGAATTATGTTTCATCATTGTGACAATGGACGTAGAAAGAAACCATATTTTGCTTTTTTTTTCTCAGGCTACATCATACACGAAGCCGTAGCTTGGAGTGAAATTCACAAAAAGTGGTTTTTTTTGCCAAGACGTTCAAGTAAAGAGAAGTATGATGAAAATGAAGATGAACTTAAGGGAACCAATATTATTCTCACAGCAAATGAGCAATTCACTGACCTTCAAGTGAGTATTTAAATGTTGTGAAATATGTCATCCTCTAAGTTCGAAGGATTCAGGCTTAACTATGTGGAAATCCTTAGTGACAGAGAAAAATAACAATATATATTCCACTCGTAAATTTATTGATGGTACTACAGTCAAGCCCATTTTTAAGGAAGTTGAGTGGGCCGAATATTTACTTTGTAATAACCGAACTTGGTTATGTGTGAGCCAGTTTTTTTGAGCCTCCATTTGACGGGGAATAGCCTTCACTTCGTTATAACCAGAACTTCATTATAAATGGGTTTGATATAAGTGTGCTTCACTGTACTAGTTTCAGCACTTGTGCCATCATCAGGTACCTTGATACCTAATACCAGGGTACCTGATGATGGCGCAGAAGTGCTGAAACTATTAGTACCGTCAATAAATTTATGAGTGGAATATACATTGTTATTTTTCTCTGTCATGTCGTCCACTTACTGGATGTTTATTGTCTAAAGTGGTATGCACACATACATTAGCAAAAGCTAATGTATGTGTGCTGAATGATATGCTCCCTTCCCAATCTCCTCTCCTAACCATACCTTTCCCCCCCTCTCCCTCCCGTAATACAATTCCTAACATTGCTCGCACAAATGCCTCCGCTTCCCCACTCCCACCTTAGACCAATCATACATTTCCCACACATTAACTCCCTCCCTATCCCCTACCCCCCCTCACTCTATTCTGTATACATATAAGGGGCTTGTGATGTACCATTGTCACCTTGATAATGACTGTATAAGTCGAATCCTAAGTCGGTTTTAATAAAAGTGTGTGGAATTTTACTAAGTGAATTCATTTACATTACCTTGTCTCAATAGCCTAATATATATTTCCCCGAAAGGAAGTCCTTCAAAATTGTATCGAAACTCATCACTGCACCATAAGGTTATGCCACTACAAACAAAAGATTTTCATGTACATCATATTTTTTTGTTAATAATCTGAATCCTTGAAAACTTATCCCAAACAATATGTTAATGATATAATATATTCTCTCTGATTTCCATCCAAATGTCCCTTGAATTGTGAAGCTTTATTTCTAGATATTTAAAGGACATTTTTTGTTGAATAACTTTTCTTTCTATCTATAATTTTCAGCACAGTTACTTTGATGCAGAAATACATTTGATCTTTTCCAAAGAGACAACTATATTAAACATTTTTGCTGTAGCACAAAAGATGTGCAGGAGTCTTTGTAAATCATATTCACTATCTGTCAATAGAACATCATCCTCAGCATAACAGAGAATTTCGATTTCTTGATTTTCACACTGTATCCTCTTCCATTTTAAACCTTTTTGAGCATCATTTTTACACTAGGAAAATAATTCCAGTATACTTTTTTCTCAGTTACATTTCTTTAAGAATATTATCTTTGGCATCTTATGATAGCAAAGCTAATACTTGGTGGCACTAAAATGGCTGCCAAGATAAATGTGGATGCAAAATAGTGACTACTCTATTATAATGTTTATGTGCTTGATGTATGGTATTTTAACATGTTTTCCAGGTGACTTATGTTGGAGATGTAATACCAACCCATGGCTTTTCAAGTTTTAAATTCATCCCTGATACTGATAATGAGATAATAGTGGCCATTAAATCAGAGGAAAATAAAGGCAAAGTTGCTTCATACATCATGGCATTCAGTATTAAAGGACAAATTTTATTACCTGAGACAAAAATTGGTGATGTTAAATATGAAGGCATAGAATTCATCTAATGTTTGTGAGGTGCTATTGAACTATTTTCTGCATTGCTGTGCAATGTATATTGTGCCATTATTTTTCTAGCTATATTTGTACAAGTTTTATTTAATAGATTTAATAGTTTGTACATACATAGTTAAGTGAAGATTCCTTATGTGTAAGTAATGGATTAAATTTCAATCATGTTAATCATATAATTTATTTTTCTGTGGTGGTTGTCTCGTGGCAGCTAATTATGCAAAACAAAACTTTTCTCACTCTATCAGTTTGTACTCCAGAGTATAACTATGGAAATCACAATTAGTTTTACTCTTGTGATAAAGTCAAAGAATCTAATTATGTGACCTTTTATGTAGAAATTGTGATGATGTATGTTACATGTTTCTACAATGTTAGCTATGAAAATTTGTCAAAAACCACCAAATTGAACATAAAAGTAAGTATTTTGCAAAATTTGATTTTCTAACTACTTCACAATTCCTTTTATTCGAGTGAGTCGTGAATAGCTGATTAAATGCTCACCATTTTTGTGTGCAAGTTATCAGTATGTTTGGGGAACTCTTGTATATGCCACTCTATAGCATTGTTATTTTTTAAATTAATGCTTAGTGGCAGTAATGGCACAGACTCAGTATGTTTTATGTTTTATCTAGAATTTTTAAGGGCAAACAAATATTTATGTGAAAATGTAAAAATTCTTGAAGATTGTAAATAAAAGTGAAAATCTTTACACTTTATTTCAATACAAAGCTCCCGTTTCTTTTCCCTTAGGGTATACATTTCTCTTTGCTAAAACAAATGATATGAAGTAATTTAATTCCTGAAAATGTAACATAGGCAAATATTCATTTTCAATGAGTAGTGTGGAATGAAGGTTGTACAATGATTTCATATCTCGTATGTATGTAGGCAAAGGTACAAAGAAAACCAAAGCTTGTGGTGCTGACCTGTGTAAAAGGAATAGGGAAAGAAGGGTTAGCGGAAAAGAGATTAGGGGACAAAAGATCTCACAGCTGTCTGAGTTACCGAACAATTAGTTTGTATTTAAACTTGTGCAGCTACATGTTTTATGTAGCTGGGCACAAAACTAAAATTGTGCAACCTCATAACGTCTTAATAGAAACATTTTGAAATTTCTAGAGTTGCCATACATGTTTTCTGGAAATAATGAAATTTAGGTAAGTACCTATTCATAATGTCATGGGATACAAATTGTTTTCTTGGTAAGTCATAGCTAATGCCATTATAATCACCATTTGTTGATAAAATGAAGAATTATTTGAAGAGGTAATGTTTACAATTAGGGACCCTGAAATTTGGTAAAATTGGAGGGGTGGGTGGGGGCCTTCTAGAGCCCCCCTGGCACTTAGACATCTTTAGATCCATTGCGCCAACCCACATTTAACCTGCCCACCACTTGCAGACGGGTCAAGAACACCACAGTAGAGGTATGGAGGGGGGTACCCATCCAAACTCCATCTGGGCCCAACAATGCTTAACTTCGGTGATCTGATGGGAACCGGTGTTTCAACGAGGTTAGGCCCTTGCCCCTTAAAAGTGGTAAATAAACTCGAGGGAAAGCGGTGCAAAAATCACAAATTTCATGCTCCTGAAGTGAAAAAATATTTATGTATTTCTCAATTTAAACAAATTAAGAAGTGTATTTGAGACATAAATTGATGTATCTAATTTATTCTATCAAATCTTCATTGATATATACACAAAATACAGGTCATAACAAAGGTGAGTCAATGGCCACCTAGCCTAAGGACAGTGTTGTGTGGGTACCTACAGCCAATTTCCTTGTTACTGCTGCTCTGCATATTCAAAGTTGCGTCAAGTATACATAAAACTTGTTGCGTCAAATGTATGTAAACCTATATATATACAAATATAAATTCAAACAGAAGGTGAAAGAAAGGCGAAATTTTTTCCATGTGTTTTCGGCCATCAATCCATCTCCACACCACCGTTGTGTTCACTGTTTTATGTATGTTTACTATCTCTTTCTTTCACCTTCTGTTTGAATTTATATATATATATATATAGCTAAGTTATTTGTGACTAGTTTGCAGTTCTTTTTTTAAATTTTGATTTCACTGTGACTATTATTTGAATTTGGTCTGCCGTAAAGTGTTATTATTTAGTGTCATTTGGTGATTGTGGAATGATGCATATACATCATGTTTGGGATTAACAAATTTGCATTATTCCTTTAAAGGCCGCTTTACACGATACAATTTCTTGTATAAACTGAACAAAATTGTATATTTGTCTGAATGGAATTAGAACAGGTTCTATTTCATGTTCAGTCATTCAAACAATCGCACAAGCATTCGTACAATTTGCCGCTTTACATTGTACAATTTCCTCATACACTAGAGTTTGTACAAGAAATTGTATGGTGTAAAGCGGCCTTAAGAATGACTTTTTCGCAAAAAGAATTACATATTTAACTGTCTCAACCTAAAGCATGCTGATGACTTTATTAAATATGAAATTTCCCAAGATGTTGTCATGCTGTTGGTCTCATAAAGTGATGAAAGACTCAAGTAGATACATAAAGTGCTCCATCATTATTTTCCTCAATGCATTATTTACATCATGGATGAACTCTCTTGTGGAGCCTCACCAATCAATATATAGGTAAGGTATTTATGCACTTTGGTATCTATACAAAAGAAGGCTCTATTTTTTTAATGAATGAGTTTCAAAACTTTATTGAAAATGTGATTGTATTTAATATGCTTTTTTAAAATATCTCTTAATTCATTGCCATTATTAATATGAATTTAGCATTGCAGATTGCTAGTTCCATTGAAAGCATATGCCTTTGTTTAAAACTCAGTGCATTTGTTCATTGTGTTTTCACCACCCTACTTCATGACAAACACTGGCATTAACCTGTGTGTGATCCTTGAATAATAAAATTATTATTAGGTGCTAAAAATGGATGAAATCATGTTAAGTTCGAGATCGTTAATAAATAACCCTTTTACCCAGAGTATCCAGCATCTGTATTTAAGGAATTGTAATTTTACTTGAATTAGTGTCATAACCTTGGAACCAAAACTGAATTTAAATTTCTCATCTAAGCTGTGTCATTTAAATGACACAGCTTAGATGAGAACCATAGTTGGGAAAGTTACCAAAAATATTAACTGGTTAAAGTTAATCCATGGTCATAAGGATCGTGAATTAATCCCTGTAAAAAGTAACTCGTTTAAGTTAAAAGTTACTTTTCTGAAAAAGTAACTGATTAAAGTTAAAGGTACGGGACTGTGGTTAAAGTTTAAAAAAAGGAACTTTTACGTTAAAAGTTTGGTACTGCTTCAGTTACTTTGGCAAATTGGATGCTGTGGTAATAGAGGCCTTGATTTTTATGTGTTGACAAACAAAGCGAACACTAAAAACTGTCATTGTGGTTTCTTCCATCCTTATCCATTTGTTTAAAAATATTTGAATTTGGGATTTTCGTTGTAATTTCATTTAGCATATAGGGTGTTGTTGGTCAGGTTTCCTAGTGTCTGCTGAAAGGATTTGGCGATTTTTCTGAGGTGGAGCTGGGATTTTAAAGTAGTTGTGAATGTTAGACTTTCTGACGAACCATGGTGCGTCTGTAATTTGCCGCAAAAGATTGTTCTGGGCGGTAGAAAGTGCTTTAAGGTTAGTTTTTGATATCGATCCCCACATTGTGATGTGAAGTATCCCTTCACAATTGTAAAATTGCTGTGGAAACGGCTTAGTTACATAGAGTTACAGTAGATGCTGAGGGTGTGCCTGCACACCTTTTCTCGCGATTCACTGGGGGCTGACGTATTGACAACGCAATGCCGCCGAATAGCGGCTTCAAATATGTAGTATTGAAGATATGATGCCATCGAGTAAGGCATACGAGCCCTCGAGGACATTTTCTTCGCGTGGTTTCGTGTTTTCTCGCCTAAGGGTGCGTTCCTAAATTTTGGCGGTCACTCTTCTCAGCCCCGCTTTTGTTTGGATGTATTCGTCTGGGCCTATTAACGAATTCGATGCATTCTTGCACTACTACCTTTGCATTCTTATATACAGTTTCAATTTCCCATTTGTCTATTGGGCAATCTTTGCGCCCAAATTCGACAGGTCGACATTTGCCAAAATTTAACAAAAAAAATAACTGAAGTGAGTTTTGTATCCGTTAATGCATAATTATAACGATTAAGAATTAAAAGTTAATTATTACAAAAAGTAACAATTAAATTAAACAGTTAATCACATTTTTAACGATTGTTTTAATCATTAATTTTTTAAATTGTTAATTCCAACTATGATGAGAAGCCAATACACAATTTGTTTCTGAGACTACCATTGCAACAGCATTAGAAATACGGGAGAAAAATTGGTGGGCAGTAGGCCGATAATATATATTTTATTGCTTAAGTAAGGTGTCTGTGAACTTAGAAAATCAGTGCTAATATTTTCCTAATGATATGAGTTCATCAATTTTAAATTTCGTTTTAAACCGCCAGTAAAAACTTATTCGAATACCCGATAGGTGGTACTAGTGTGCGGGCCAGCAGACGACATTGGAGAAGGGGGTGGTAAGGACGGCAGAAGCGGCGGTGGATGCAACGACTGCAAACGGTGAATCGGATACTCTGGAGTGAGTTATGTGAATGGATTGACACCTGCAGAAATAGCCCCAGCGTTGCTCGCGCATTCTCTCAAGATAATCGTGAAGTTTGTTTCAAAAAGAAGTGTTGTTTGGATTCAGCAGGGAAGCTGCCTTTCTGGGTGGGAGAATTCCAGTGAGTTTTTTAGCCTCCTATTAGCATGGTTGATTCTCATTTATCCTCCTCAGTACCTTCATAATATAGCTTCATGGATTCGGATGCACCGAGTTTGGTGTGTAATTTTGTTGATATTGCTGTCACAATAATTTCTTTCGTGAGCAAAATCTATAACGAGATACATGTTTTCTCTCTATAAGCACTCTTTGCAATGATAGGAAAAATATACTCTCGTGCTTATTAAGATCCCCAGTGTGAAGAATAATGAAATATTTTTACACTGACATCTCTCTGCGTAACAGCATTAACATATGCTGAATTTATAGACATTGGTTCGCACCTGTTGTTTGCTCTATAATCTCCAAATTCCTCAAGGTTAGCTATGTTTTGGTTAGGTTTGAAGAGTAGAGCAATGTCATGAGCCTGAAGGGAAGAAAGAGAGGGAAAGCCAAGGGTAATCTGTGGAAAGGGTGGAACGTCTTGAAGGATGAGGAGCGGAGAACGCTATTGAAGCAGAGTGAGAGTGTGCGTGGGTCGAGCATTAAGGGCAATCAGAAGGAAGGCGAACTGACGGAATTGAAGAAAACTGGCTCAGAGAGCTAAGGCGGGAAGAAGTGGGCGAGAGTAAATTAGGCGAGTCTTCATTGAAAATGTTATTTTTTCCTCGGGGACGGTCGGCGCGTGCAGTAAGTCGTCCGGGCAATGTGTCCAGTGGCGCCCGCCTTCCCCTTTCACTCCTCCTCGAATAAGCCGGGAGCGGGAAAGATAGGTCGACCTGCTTCATGAACCCCCGTCCCGCGTGTGCCTGGCGCCCTAATTACGTCACCGTTTCGAGAATCACGCTTGGGTGACGTCACTGCCTTAAATCCATAGGTGACGAAGACCGACCTTCCTTCCCCCCCACCCTTCTCCGTCGCCCGAGAGGGAGCGGGTGGAGGCGGAAGAGGAAGGAGAGGAGGTCGCCCTCCCTTGAAGCGGCCAGCTGGGGGCGGCGGCGATTGTGCGAGACGCGCTGAGCGCGGGAGTGGACATCGACGCGAGAAGAGTGGTTGGACGAGCGACTGACGGTCAGGGCACGGCTAGAACACTCTCCCCGCGGCCGCCCTTCCCTTTTCGACGCCCGAATCCAGGTGAGTGGGTCTATCGATTCTCCTCCTTTGACTGAGGGAGCCGCCTCCTCTATTCCCATCCCGCCCCCACCCCTCCACCTCCCGCTGGAGCTCACATCTCCCGTCCCCTATCGCGGGAGCGGGCGCCGCGCACCCGACCCGGCATCCCGCGGAGGTGGTGCGCGGTCTTGCGTTCACCCATCCCGTCGCGGCCGGATCCAAAGCACGCTTGCTTTCCCCTGTAATCGAATAGAGGAGGAGGGATCAGTGGCGGTCCGGTTAGTCTGAACCCGGCCGGGGCTGAAATGTGGGACTGCTCTTTCCGTTGGCAGGTCGGGGTCTTAAAGAGTAGGGCACTCGCCGCCCGTTTATATGCCCTCCGGAAGGGTGCACATGCGTGCAACCTTTCTTGTGGACCCTTTCCCGACCTCCCTCTATCCCTCCTCTCCTCTCCTGGGGTCACAGTTGGTTATCATCGATTAATCCCCGCGAGGCTGTACTCGGGTTGAGTTGGGATAAGGCCCGATCCCTTTTCGAGGTCTCCGGATGCGCGGGAAGTGGATTTCTCTTTCGGTCGGATGTGACGGTCTTTTCGGAAACGAGAACCGTCTCCCCTTCCACCTCAAGCCCGATTTAATTGTCTCGCAGTGAGAAATATCAGCATCGAGATATCATTTACAGTAACGAGACGGGGATGACATTACTGGATGTTCAGACGCGCGCTGATAATGGGCTCATTTGAGAAAAATGGATGAGATTGCAGGTGGAGGTTCTACTCTCAACCTTTTCCCGCCTAAAGGCGTAACCATACATGGCTTGCAATTGTAATCAATCCCCTGGCTTTTCGATGCGTTAAGTGTTAAAGTAATCATATGACAGGGTCTAAATTTTTCGTGACGCTTTCATTATTCTCTGCACTGATCTTAAAACTAACGATTTCGAATTTTGACCATGTAGTTTATCTTTGATTTTTATCTTGACTCGATTTTAGTTATTGGCGGGTTAGTTTAAAATGGTGTAAATGAGACATTGGTCTTTTATAGTATTTATTGTGAATTGGCGTAGCTAAAGATATCTCCCATATTAAAATGTACACATTGAGTCAGTTAATATACCTTTGCGATAAGACAAATAAGTAAGGGTTAAAAACCTCTCGCCGTTATGCTAGAATTAGTAGTTGAGCTGCCTGTCATATCTTCGACTATTATCATTGACGAACTATTTTCTCGTTGATATTTAGCCTGGGGCGTGGGTGCCTGTATGTTTTGTTTATGAGCTTTTGCTGGCGTTGCATCATAACGCTTGACGTTATATGGTGCATCATGTTCATGTCACTGCAAGGAAAATTATGGCAGAGTTCCGTGCTGGAACGTGCCATGTGGTTTGCATTTTGGTTACGGATGAGAACCTGGGGTAAACGTCTCCGTCAAAAGATTGAAAGGTATTTAATCTGAGAAGAGATTCTAGGTTAGAAAAAATGCTCGCTAAGGATATCAAGCAAATAAAATATCCGTAAAATTTACATTTCCTTCGATTTTTCCTCGTGCAGCCATCTAGAAAGAGCGAACGACGGCAGTGAAATGGGAAAATCTCATGCTTTCCCTCGTTCCGGGCCGCAACATGTTGAGGATGGACTCGATGCCGTTATTAGGTCGATTGAGCAACTTTTCGCTTGAGTATTGATTATTGAGGGAATGACTCTGCGTCCCAGAAGTTAAAAATTTTTATTGTAAATAATAGCAGCTCCTCAAACGAAGTAGGTTATCGTTGAATGGATGCTGGTATTTTTCTCTGGCAGTGACTCGCTATGGATATGAATTCGAAACTAAACCAGAATGCAATATACTTATGATTTTATCGATGCTAGGAGAAGCTCTGTAATTAATATCCCTGCTTTTCCTAGTGGTTGAAGGGGAAAGTCGTTGAACTCAAACTTCCTCGTGTGCATCGGGAATGTATCCACATCTAGACTTCGGGGTAAATCCCTGAGGAATGAGTGATTTTGCTATAGGTATTTTTATGCTTACCATAGCTGAAAGTTGATTTAAGCATAGTTATTTGGATCGAACTTTAAAGTTCATGCACTGGCGCATCACCACTAGTTTGGCGCCAGTATCCCAGAGGATGGTGTAATCGCGGCCCCATATCCGCTTTATCCTCATCACACTCCTTCACCGTAATCTCAAATTGATCTCCCGGCAGTTCAGTATGGCATGAGAACTAGCAGTGAATAGCAAATCCTCCATTACGCGCACAGCAAGCCTCTATGCTTGTCTACGTGGGTCCTCTCTGGAGAAGAGATGAGCAGTCCCTTTCTCCAGCAGTCCCTACTGCCCTTGTCGTCGATGCCGAAGATTTACCATTCACCACCTGTAGCTTAGTTAATCTCCGATTTAGCGACAAGCATCGAAGAATCTGCAGTTTTAATGTTTTTCAGAGTTCACGCTCATACCTGCTCGATTAATAGGACTTCTAGAGAGACGAGCATTGTCTATAACTTTTACAGAATAGGTGTGGATTACGGAAATAATTATTCCTTAATAATTAGGGAGGATTAGAAATATGAATTTTTTCTTTTTATTCAGTGCTATTGCAATTGCAATAAACCTTAAGGCCTTAGGATTAAAGTGAGTTTCATCTGTTGTTAAAAATTATTTATTGATTATGATTGCTAGTTTGGCATTAATTTAGGCGAGAATGATTTATAATCAAGTATCATCACTCGAGAGAGGCAATTGTTTTACTCTTTTGCTTACGCACTGAGAGTTTTCGGCTGTATTCGTATTTATTTGTCTCAAAAACGTGGTGTTATGTTTCTATTTGTATACAGCTGTATTTAGCAAATTCGGCAATTTTGATAAGTTCTTTATTTTGTAGTGCAGTCTATTTTCAATTTCAGCGTCTAGTAATAATCACTTAAGTTCACACAAGTGAAGGATTTGTACATATATCTATAAAGTGGACTAAAATATGGAGAGTAGGAGGGTATTTCGAGCCATTTGAAAGTAAATGAGGAGTTTCGGAAATCAGACAAGTGAAAAAAACAAGCGGTAACCGTCTTTTAGTATATCGCTTGTTATTACTTGTTATGCTGATGTTAAATGGTCAACGTCTCATATTAAAGGAAAGGAATATTCATCGATCCTGCCATCCAGGAAGTACCATAGCCCAATGACAGAAAAGGTGGTTAGACCAGCGTGGGTCTGGTGTATGGTGATGTAGAGAGGTATCTAGAATCGAAGAAACATATAAAGCAGAAAAATATCGATAAAGACCATCTGATAAAATTCTAACGATCGGCAGTGACCCTCGAAAAAATTGTCTTGGGCAGAAAAAGGATAATTGGAGCGAAATGTCGTAAATAATTTTGATGGCGCGGAAAAAGTGTTTGAAAAAGTACATAACCAGCTATGTGGGGTTGGCTGTTCAGGCACCGTACGGGATGGAGGGAAATATGATAGAGATCAGTTCTTTATTTCTGCGGGGTACCTCATACGCGCCGAGAATCAAATTATCCATGCGGATGCGAGGTTAATTTTGTTCCTATATTAATTAATCAGTCAGGTGCAAAACGATCCTCATTAATAGAAAATTATATGGGAATTTGGAACTTCAGTTCTGCCAAGAATTAGATGGGAATGGTAACAATGGATTATCGCTGAACTCTCGTTGACGTGAAGTTGCTTATTCTTTTTTCTGCTAACCAATGAATGAATGATCGCAAGATAAGGATTCCAGTCTCATTAAATTACTTCCGTCTAAAATGATCAAGTATTTGAACATTAGTTTTTAAATTACCTATTTATCCCGCGAGTTATTGCATTCGATTCGAATTACATTGATACATTGCATTCGATTCAAATTGCATTGATGAAGCGAAACCCAACTAAAAGTTTTGCTTAAAATACTAATTGGTACTATGGTGATAAAGTTTTTCATATTCAGCCGTACAATCCAAGTCATCCATTGGCTCCGTATGCTGTGCCTTAATGTGTTTTTTGCTGTTTATCGATCATAGAAGAGGTGGTGCGGAGCCGATTCCAGCCAAATTTTCTTCACAAGTTACGTTACAGTATTTTCTACGCCCCTATTGTTAATGACCCCAGGAAAGGAAAAAAACGTGAGTATTAGCGTATTAACGTCGACGAAAGCACCTAAAAGAAAATGATGAGTGATACCGCAGAGTAAGTATAACCAAATGCTCTGTACTTATTCTATGGTAATACGAATTTTGTGCGCGATACTCTATTCAGTATTGTTGTATGTAGGAACGAAAGAATCTATATGCTATAAGTTATATTTCGTTGCCGACAACCGTCGGAGGAAATTTGGGCGCGGTAATAATGGTGAATTTCCTATTGATTACGAATCTGTGGTGAATTAATATGCTCTTTGCAAATTGTGATGATGGATCGTGCAGATTGCTCATTTAGGTAATTCAAGGGTGTTTTTTCATTAGAGAAATCATATGAAAAGAGATTTCTGAAATTTGAATGGAATTTAGTAGTTGGCCAGAGGTCCAAATGTTTACTGCAAGAAAGATAATAACTTTAAAAGGCCCTGGCTGTTATTTTCCGTGACTCATCCACTCTTTTTCCTTGAGCTTTATGGCTTTTATCTAGGTTAACTGAGAGAGCGCTGCACGAAAACTACCCCGTTCCCAAGGTCAACTGGAGCGTTAGCATGCGATGGGATTCCCTCGCACGTATTCTCACAATAGTAAATTTATCGAAGGCGAGGTTTCAGTGCCTTTCCAAGAAAAGAAAATGAAAATAGTGGTGGAAAGAGTGTCTCCGTGTGCCAAAGCGTAATACCCACGATATAATTCGAGTAGACACACCAATAAACCCCCTTGTGCAGCGGCACACACTAGATTAAAATATTATTGTTATTCGTAGCTAATCGAAAATGATTTTCATTTTTCATGAGCATTATTCGTGGAATCCATATCGCATAGAGGTAATATGTTCATTTTTAGCAGACTTTCTAAAATCGGATGCTTCTAATCTTCATGCCGTGCGAAATTCATTTGGTGGTCGTGACTGGTTATTGTCATTTCCTGTAAATTGTTCATTTGGAAAAGGCCATGGAAAAAATGGAGAAGCAATACGTTGACATCATATATTTCGTGCTTTTATCGGACTTCCGGAGGAAGTTATACCAAGTAGATGTACTTTTTTAATTTTGCCCTTACATTAATGGCACTTAATTGAATTTTGGTATCAAGGAAAGTCATCTCTAAGAATTCGAGCTAACTGGGTGCCTGGGACAAGCCGTAGTTTACCATGATATTCTATATGGTTTTCGGTTTTTAATGTTAATGTTAGATTTGCGGTCGATGATGCGAAGTGAGACTCAACGCAATAGTAAGAATAAGATTGCTTACTAGAATTATAGCAATTGAAGCGAATACTAACAATGTTTTCTTCATCTTAAACACGCTACTATTGATGAATTCTAGTGCTATTATTTTCGATGATTTATCTTCATCCAAAAAACTATTATTATTTAAGTGAAGACTTTGATTCTGATTCGTGCGTTTTTTTGAGCGTGCAAATCGCCAAAATTCGTTGGCCGCTCCATTTACGAATCGTTCAATTGTCGCTTCATTGTGTGTGTTTTGGCGGTATCCACGGGAGCAGCTCACAAAGATGTTTTCGAGAGGAGAATGTAGGATAAGAGCAATCACCGCCCAAGATAAGTCCTCCTTGATGGCCGAAAGAGTCTTTATGCCACTTAAATAGGCCCAGAGAAAGTGCTGAGAGGTCTTGCTCTAGGGGAAACTCCCCCCTCTTGTCTCGACTTGCCTCAACCTCTCCCCCGCTTTCCGACAAGGAGGTCTGCCCAACACGTCTCCAGCGGCCTTCTCCCTCCACTTCGCCGTCTCCTAATCCCCATCTCCCCATCTCTCTCACCCTTAGCGTTTCTCCTCCCCTAAGCTTATCGCTTTCGCCGATTCCCACCATCCCGGTCGATGGATGGGACACATGTGGCTCCCACTTTGGGGAGGAGAGAAGGCGGAGGTGGGAGGGAGGCCGCTGGACCAACTCACTCATCGCTCACGCCCTCCGATATCGACAGACAAATACGGGAAGGTTTAAAGCATCTCCGTCTCACCCTCGCCCTGACCTATCCCCCACTCACCCTCTTTTTACCACGTATTCCCAGCCCTGTCCCGGTCCTTCCAGGTTTTCCTGTCCCATACCGTGATACTATCTGTTCTTCATCCCCGTGCCTTCAGTCCACTAACTTAAATAACGCCACCGTGTTGGACCCGGCTTATCGGTGATTCGCCGCTAATAGAAGTGGACACATTCCCAGTCTTTCCATCTCCAACTATCATTCTCTATACTCTCCCCACACATCTTCCCTTGTAGTCCTACTCACTCATTTCTTTTCAATTTTATCTCGTCTCTCTTGGAAACCCCTTGGAATTTTTCTGCCGGGAATTTCCTTCGGGACGATCCCTACAGGGGCGCTCTTAGATACGTACGACACAAGTCTGCTCCCGTTGGAGATAAGTGGGCTCCTGCTGTGCTTTCCTGCCCTACTCAAGTGATGCATGTGTATGTGGCCGCCCGTACGTGAGCGTATGGGCGCATTCTCTAGAGCGGTGGAGGAATTCGGAGGGGGCGGCCGGGAAACAGAGTGGGCGCCTGTGTCCGTGCGCGCACTACTACTGTTCTCTTGTTGGTCGAACGTGCCCCCGCGATGCTTTAACGTCCGCAATTGTCCCCCCCCCCCTCCCCTCGCCGAAGGCGACCCAGCGACGAATGCTACGCTAGTGGTTACGCGAAACTGTGTTCACTGACCCACGAGAGAGGTTGATCGCGAAATACATATCTTCTAGCCCTTAATTTACTTAGAACTAGTTTTAAAAATATCGAAATAATGGGGATTAGGGTCACAGAAAACAGGTAATTATCACTAATTACCATTCCAAAGACTGGCCTGACGCAGCTCTCCCCTTCATTCTCTTATCAGTCAACTTCTTCATATTTAGATAAACTATAAAGAAAACTTTTACACCATTCACTACTTGCTCGAAATATCTCGTTCGGGCCTTCCTTTGCCAGTCTTCGTGAGACTTCTCTTTCCTCATACTCATCTCACGACTTCTTCGTTAGTAACTCGATTTGTCTCTATTTGTCTTATCATTTTTCTACAATACAATATTCTTGTCTTTTTTCGCGGCTGTGTAATGTATGACTCTCTTTCATAAAGGAGCATGCTTCAGATTTATGTTCTTATGAAGTTTTTTATTGCATACTATATTTTTTCCTGCTGTAATAATTAATTCTCAGTTGTAGATCTCACTTTTAATAATTCATATGCATGACCCAGGTTTTGACAGTTTATATCATCTCAATCGACATTATTGTACACTTTCTGAAAATTTTATTGATTGTTCCTCTATTTCTCCACGGAAGAACACCAGCCGATGGCAGGTGGAAAACTACTGAATTGTCTGCAACGCGTAGATATATTTTGATGTTGATAGGAAGTATTATTTCCTTTCGCAATGCTGTGATCGCGACTCGTGCGAGGGAAAAGTGTTCTCCTTTGGAAATCTTTCTCCTTGAGTCCGCTAATCTGCGCTGGCGATTTGAATAGTAGTTGAGTGTAATAATTGAAAGTTGCTGGTATTATCGCGCAATAAATACCTCCATACTATACAAACATTCTGGTATTGAATATTAGTGCTTTTTGATTCTCTCCTGTTAACATTTCGTGGCCATCTGTGATGCTTTTGGTTCTTTCATGAACTGTCGAGATTTTAAACGAAAAAATCGAATTAAAATATTGATGTTCTGCTCTTTCGCCTCTTGAGCTAATCTCTATGGTCGGTGAACAGAATCAAGTTACAGGAGAACATTAGGCCAGGGCTAGCATAACTGACTTGCCAGAAACGCTGTTTTTCTTGTGATAATTCAAACTCAGTCAAATGTATTTATCGTTTTAACCTTAAATTAGCTGTATCTGTGAATTCAAGAAATGAAAATTTACGTTGAAACAGGTATTTTTGTTTTAGAATAGTACGTTAACTAAGATCCTAATAATTTTTTTTAGTAAATCTTGTAAATAGGTACAATTTAAGTCCATCTGAACCACTGGCTCGTCAGGAGGTGCTTGTGTAGGCAAAAATAATTAGGAAGAGGAAAACACATATGTTGATCAGGTACAATTAATTATTTTTCTTATTATGAAGAAAATAAAGTACACACTTTTTACCAGTTAAACATATACAGGAAAATAGCAATCCGTTTCATTAAGTTATCATTGATTTTCAAGCAATAGGTTCTTACAATTTCTTTTTAATTTTAAAATTGTGGTTACGTTAGGTATACTAACATTTGCATGGTTGAGTAATTTTGGTATCGTTACTCTTAGCATTCTGTCTCCATAATTTGTATATTCTTTGGAATTTGGAACTTAGTGTTGATTGTTCTATAAACCGATCTTAAGACATGCAAGAACTCGAAAGCTTATTCAGGCTCATCCTGCTCGTACCTATTCCTGCATTCCAAGAGAAATTGTTCCCAAGCATTGGGATAATGTCCCGTGTCCCCTGCAGCACCTTAAAGTGAAGCATGACCCCAATCATTTTCTGGAAGTATCTTCTTTGGTTAAACTCTTGGTTTGGGATTTTTCCGTGCAAACAGTATATCCTGTGGGCGTCGCCGCCCGTCTCGCGCGTGTTGTGTGTCTATATAGCTGCGTTGATAATCCGAGTGGCATGATGTGCGAGCGGTGATGTCGCTATGGGCGGTTACTGGCCCATCTATTATTTTTCCGGTCCCAGACCGACCTCGGAATCAGGATTACGTACTATGTGTGCTGAAACTAAAGCTAGGATTTATAAAAAGAGTACTTGGGAAATGTGATGAGAAGACAAAAGAGCGATGCTACTTTTCACTAGTTAGGCCCCACCTTGAGTATGCAGCCAGTGTATGGGATCCTAATGAATTAGGTTTGATGAGAGAACTAGACAGTGTGCAGCGTAGAGCAGCTAGGTTCGTCAAAAGGTGTTACGATAGGTTGAGTAGTGTATCAGAATTAATACAAGAATTAGGGTGGGAATCATTATCAGAGCGTAGATTAAAGTTCAGATTAAATCTATTGCAGAAATTTCAATCGGATAGCTTTACTGAAGATGTTAGGCACATATTAAAAACACCAGCGTATTATGCTAGATTCGACCAGATAAATAAGATTAGAGAGATAGATTGTCGTACAGATAGATTCAAAATGGCATTTTTCCCCCGTACTATAAGAGAACAGAATAGGCAGCATAGGAAAGGGATAGGTAGGGGAAATATTTTAGAGTATTCTGTAGTGCATGATGCATGTATTAACCCCTCAAATACTATAGATACTAACAATCTAGTTGCATGAGACCCTTTAGTTGCTTGCTTGCATGTTAGTAGTGCATGCTTGGTGACCTTCACCCCCTGCCACACACCCTAGCGGTGGCTTGCAGGGTATCGTGTAGATGTAGATGACCATTTCCCGTCCGGGCGCCCGTCCCACGACGACACCGCCTCCGCTGCGGGGAAGTAAACTGAGAGAGGATGGGAAGCGGAGGATGCAAAGAGAGGAGGACTCATGTGGAAGGGCGGTCGCAAACACCTTGCATCTTTTTATCCCCCTTTTCAGCTATAATATATCAATCTATTAATCTCTTAAACAAATTCCAAGGCAATATTTTCAGTGATGAAGTTAAAAATATTTTACGAACCCCAACTTACTATGGCAGACTGGACCATATTCATAAAATTAGAGAAATTGATTGCCGAACTGATAGATTCAAAATGTCCTTTTTCCCTCGTACAATTAGAGATACGAATAACGGTAAATATGTCCTATCAGAGAGTAGCAATGAATAGCATTGGTAGCTGCATGTTGGTATGAGTACTTAAAGCTAACCCTACTAACAGAATGTTTTTGCATGTTTGCTTAGCAATTTGTATCTTTTTTTTAAATAGTGTTGTTCTGACTACTATATTAATACTATTCCTTTTTAATGCATGATATCTAGTGCATGTTTGGTGAGAAATCACCCCCTGCCACACACCCTCGTGGTGGCTTGCAGGGTATTATGTATATGTAGATGTAGATGAAACGAGAAAAAGTACGACGCAATATCCGTGTTGTCATGTCGGAAGGTGTTGAGGTGCAATGGTAGAATATTTGGATTGCGGAGAGGGAGTAAAACAAGCGTTTGCTAATTAGATAGGGTGATAAAAGTTAGCCTTCGATAGAGACTGAAATGACGTTAGGGAAGCAGGTATTGAAACGGGGGAAAGTAGCGTTGAAAGAGTTAGTATCTGAAATCTGTATCTACCTTCCATGGGTTCGATACAAATGATTTTAATTGGGCTCCCGCGATACCTATCGTGTTGTATTCATAGTTTTTTGCATGACAATAACACTGCACGAAGAAATTGTACTCAATGTCATGTGCACAGAATTTTGACAAACGAAAGTTGATATTTTTATAAGAAAATCGCGGTGATTTAAAGCCATTTAATTAAAAAATATAAAACATATTCAACTTGAAAATGATATAGTACACCGAAACTAGTTGTTTACTTGTGGAAAATTGCATTATCTTTCCTTTAATATGGAACGTATCCACCACATCTCGCCTGAATCGATATTGTTTGTATATTGCTGTGCTAAAAATGCAGGAAATCGTTCGTGCTTTCAAATTGAATGTATTCTATGAGTGAGAATCTGGGTGCGATATGTTTTTTCACGATAACGATCTCGTAGCCCAGCGTGTAGAGCGTTGGGCCATTGGCCGGAGGTCCGCGTTGAAATCCAGGAGAGGCTTAGGCCCGTATGTATAGTCGCACCTCCACCTCAACCTCCAAACGTCATAGCCACCTCAATCTCCAAATCGCGTTGCACAGTCGTTATCGAGGTCGCTCAGGAGGAGCATGTGCAATTTAACCCATTCGGTGTGATTTTATGGGTGCTAGATCTTACCGAGAAACTATATACATCACAGAGGAAGGAAAGAAGTTTGCCCCCTTCATATTGGGTTCTTTACTTCAGAGAGTTCTAGCATCACCGTCCAGAACGACCTTGGGGTTGAACACTGTGTTGGTGTCACTGTATCTGCACACACTGCACGGGGCTAGTTCACACTGCACAGGGTTTCCGAAGCCGGATAAAAAACATTCTCTAGGTATGAATTACACGGTTTCCCTGTTGGGTTTTCGTGTGAATTGCACGCCGTCTGCGGGAAACCATACACTCTCCTTGTGGTTTGTGAGGTATGTTCTTCCAGAGCCATTGTTTTCCGTCTCTGTGGTATTTTACGTATGTGCATGCGGTCGTCTCCAGGATTAAAATTGTGATAGGTGATGATTGTTTTCAATAATTCCAGCATTATTCTTTTCGAAATTTATAACGACAGGGTTCGAAAACCGACGGAACAATAATCCATGGATAGGAATATAAGTGTGCAGAGTTTACAAAGTACAATATCTTAAATTTCGAAATGAAGCCGAGAGATACAGGATGAAATAATTTATATCGATGAAATAATATCTTTCATGTAATCAAATTTTGGGAGTTTCTCTGGATTAGGAATAGAACGAATGTGGTTTGAATCCATTTGAAACATTTTCGATAAAAAATGATAATGTTCGTACTCGGCTTAACATAAAACTTCCGTATTTAGTATACAGAGTGTCCCATTGATCGTGTGTCATTTCTGACCTGTAATTTTAGGCACTTCCTTTAGTGCCACATGGATGAAATTTGGTACCTGGCTAGAAAAACGTTGTAAGTTTTGTTGAGTCTATGCAAAATTTTAAAAATTGACCTTTTGACCCCAGAAATAGGGTCCAACCTAAAATCCAAATTTTGCCTTATGGGCTTTCAATGTTAAAATATTCGAAGTACAAAAAAGACAGAATTATTTAGCGAAACTTTAAACAAATAGGTTTTTGGGCACAAAGAACACTATGGAAGAACTTTTGAGGTCGAAAATTGCAACCGTGACCCCTGAAAGGTCACAGTGTAGGTCACAGGGGATACAAAAAATGAATCACCGCTTCAAACCTGTCGAATCATAGGTTTTTTAAAAGGTGCCAAGGTCGATTTTAAGGACTTCAGATCGCTATTTTCATCCCTTGTCCTTCAAGGGTAACTCAGAGGTCAAAGGTCACAGGGATGGAAAAAGTGAATCCAGGCTACAAACGTGTCGAATCATAGGTTTAAAAAGGTGCCAATGTCGATGGAAATGTCTTCTGAACCCTCATTACATCCCTTGTATATCATTAAGGCATTTCATCGCACCGGACGTATTTTTTTATAATAGTTGAAACTAGACCATATACTCATTAGAATTGATAAAACAAAGCCTGATCACATTAATATAACTGCTCTAAGTAATGGAGTGAAACTTGCTCTTTCTTTTGTTGTAATCATATTTGTTTAAAAATACTCATCTTGTATCATTGATAATAATACTCATGTTGTGGCAATGAGTATATCTTATTCTTTTTGACTTTTAACATTATATATATCTTAAAATCGATAGAATACATGGCTCACCATATGTAAGTAATTCAGGCCTTCTTACCGCGTCATTTTTTGATATCCATTTTTTGGTCACAAAATGGACTCTGGAAGGCCATCAAGGATGCATGATAATGCTTGACCAATTGCATCATGATCATTACCTTAGCATTAAATCGGTGAGAGCCATTTTGTAGTTATCATTTTGTGCTTAAAGACAAATGGCTCACGTAGTAGCACTGTGTTGGAATTCATCTAGTGTATTTGGAGGATTTCGCAGATGTCTGTTTTATAATTTTGCCTACCATCTTTCTTCCATTGAGAGGGGTTTTGTTCAGAACAACTTTTTTCTCCAGCTATGATAGTTCGGTCATATCAGGGTAAATAACGGCGAGTTTTCATCAGTTTTTTCATCCTTCGATAAGTGACTGCATCATGGACTGAAATGGAAGGTCAGAAATATCGCTATCCCACTTCGTTGGACATCTGAGTATGCAGTCCGCAGTAGCTATTTCCGCAAAAAATCCCTCGTAAATGGCATGCCAAGGGTAATAAAGTGTTATTGATAGCCGAAGAAAATGAGTAATAAGACATGAAAATTGGGAAGTTCTCCGCCTCCTCAATTTCTGTCTTCGTAATTTTCGATATATTTCCTACATTTAATATTTGATCAGAATGCTGAAAGAAAATAACTGACACATTTTTCAGTACATATCTTACTTGGAACAAAGCTTGTCTTTCATGTTCCCGCTGTAAAAACTAATTTCAAATTAAAATGACTTGGTTATTTGATTAAATTGTGTCCAATCTCATTCTAAATCCTGGGTTGAAATGACTTGACGCTTATGATTGGAAAAGATGAAATTTGGAATACATAACCGTATCCGGAATCTTCTCTTTTTTCATATTTTAGTGATTAAATTTTGACACTCCACACAGCGGTAACTAGACTTAAGATTCTTAAATGCTCTTTTCAGTTAACCGTTGTTCGTCAAATGTTTCGCTCATATAGCTTTGTGCAGCAAATACACCATGGAATTTCTAACAGAATCATGTAGCAGATAACATTGTGATTGTATGGAGTGGAATTAGGATGGTTCTAGATGTAAATTGAGGTATAAAAGTTGCTGTATTTCAGATATACTGCTGAAGTGGTTTTTCTTCCTGCCGTAGCTGATAGACATATACGTATCGCTTTCATCATCTTTTCTGTGTATGAATAGTAGAGGACGAAATTCAACTATTCGCTCCATGAAATAAATAGCGTGGACCGAAGAATCTAAGGTCCAACATCAATGTCCGTATATTTCGGAAATTGCATTAGGTTTTTTGTCTGTCATTGATGCACAAGGATACCATTACATTGCCTGGCATCGTGTGTTTAAAATCATTCAAGTTTTTCTCTTTGGCCTTTCCCTCATTCAAATCTCGCTCAGAGTGGCACGAATGGCCTCAGAAATCCCGGGCCTGCATCAATAGCTGTTGTTCAGGAGATGATATATCTACCGAACGGAGTTTTGGGAAATTTGAATGAAAGCCTTTCGAAGTCAAATCTCGATATTGAACTGTAGTGAGTCCAGCGAAGCGGACCAAGATTAGTGAGAGGTAAGAACAAAAAGTACAGTTACATGTGAACAATAATCCTAGGGTGAGGTCGAAAAACCCATGGTTATAAGTCTTGATTCTCTTCTCAGAGTGAGTTATTGCACTAAAATGAGGAAAAATGACTGAGTAGCGGAGTGATTTACGGCTTTTTGTTAGTTTTCATATGTAGAATATTTACCTTCGGCAAATTTTGCTCATGTGAATTTAATGAAGCTGGTGATTAAATCTTATGTGCGGAAGTCATAATTTAATATCCGTTGATTTATACAGCCTCCTTTAGAATTTTGCAATGGTCATGCGCGTCTATTTCATCGGGGTTGGTATCAGTTTATGCTAAGCTCCTCCTCCAATTGCATGCCCGAATGTTCTTGGCTCTTCCTGCTGAATTATCATATGCTCGTCGTCTTCGGTGACCTGCCGGGCACTTTTTTCTCTCTCAATCGCGTGCCGCTCGTCAGCGCCTCGCGTGCCGCGCGTCGCTGCTGCTGCCCCAACGTAGCACTTCGTGAGCTACTCTGCGCGAAATGACCTCCGTCAAATTGACGAAGACTTACATTTTTACGACATGCATTTAATTCGGCGCAGAAGGCGGAAATTAAATAATCTTTTCCTGCACGACCAAGCGATAATTTCTTTCGCGACCTTGAACTCACCCTTATATGGAGGCCTCCTGTTTACTACACCTTGACAGCGTTCGATCGTCTCGGAGCGTAAATCCTTTCGCTCAAACAGTGAAAGATTCGACGCGGGCAGATCGGGAGACTTTTGACGTAAAACTGCGCCCCGGCAGAAGCTGAGAAAATAATGACGGTGCCGCATCGTAGCTTTCGGATCGGATTCAGTAACGACGTCACCTTCGCCACTAACGAGCGACGCCGGGATTATTTTGTCCGCCTGTTTGCATCGCGAAGCGTCCCCCCTCCTCCGCTCGTCTTTTGACAGGTGTGTAGCGTCCCTGGGACCATTTTCAGTTTCGTCAAAAGCAGGAGCTGGCCGAAATCTTACCCGTGAAAAGGCTTGAGGTATGAATTTCCGCTCCTTTCCTATTTTATTGATACTTGTTAGTGAGCTACCAACGAGCAAGAAAAAGGTATTAAACGTCATAAAATGTTATAGCTTTTATAATTTGCCTTTCCTATTTACTTTAGTCTCTTTTCTTTTCTCATCTGCCTGTTAAAAAATCGCGAGCTTTGATTTTATTGAACTTGAGATATAGAGGCATATCATCTGCCATCGTAAGAATATTTCTTCGACTTCTCCTAGGGACTTGCTTTCAGCTTAAATTGCCATGCTACTCAAATGTTGAGTAATGCATTTAAAGCTGCTTTGCCTTTCTCGAGTCATAGGAGTTTTTATCCAAACAATTGTGGCCTGTATTATTTCTGATCTCGTAAACCCCTCCTTTATTGCAAGTATTTGTACAGGACCAGATTTGTTTAACACACTTCTGATCATGTCTCTCTTATCTTTCTTGTAACAGTTTGGTGTACATTTAGAACTTCAGCGTGGGTTGTGTCATAGAATAAGTATAAACTTACAAGGCGGTTGCATTCACTTGTACTTTATCGCCCAATTATTAACACTTGCCGAGCTGATTAATGAGCTCGGGCATTCAACTACAGTGATTTATCGGAGTAATAAACGATTGGTGGAGACAAGGATAATTATTCTATGAAAATATTCGTTCCATTCGATTTATTTGCAGTGTCTTATTGCAGCAGCTATTATTTTTAAGCTAATCCTCTCCATCCAAATCTCTCCCATCATTACTGGACATAAGTTTGTATTGATCTTGATCGATATGCTTATTTATATATATTCCGGTAAGATCCATGTTCTAATTGACTCAAAGGCCTCGTATTTTTTTACCTCATTTGATGCAGGGCCTATTTCGTATATTGATGGCAAGGAGAGTATGGGGAAAAAGCTCCCTTTGTCTGTGAGTACTACAATCTGGTGTGTGGCCAAAAATCATTATAATTGTGTAAAAAGTGGTGAAAGAACTAGATATATTCTTTAGATCTAGTTTTAATATCTCCTGAATTCTTCTACATTGAACAGTAAAAGAAATTGAGGTTTTTATGAGGGAGAGACTTGCGGGAGACTGTAGAGATTTATGGGGAGAATGTAATTGTAGAGATTTAGTTCTAAAACTGATGCGTCGGTGATAACCACTATTGAGAAGTTATCAAAAGTATCATTTTATACATAATTATCTACAGTATGCATGGGAAGTACTTGTAACGCTACGGAGCTATATGTTTACACAGGAGAAAATATTTTACTTGGTCCACCAACATTATTAATCTCCACCTTAAAGTAGTTTTGAATATCAAAACTTCTGCTGAAAGTGTTAAGTTGATGAATTTTTGGAGGATCTGGTTTGTGTGGTGATTCGAAAGCTGATCCCAAACAGAGGACCCCGGGTCGGCTCGGGCAGATTTATCAGTGGAAAACCGTAACCGTAAAAGAGTGCTGTGTGGAGAGGATTTCTAGGACAGTACTTCGTCCAATGAATGCGACGTTACACAGTGCTCCCTTTGGCACCTTTCATTTGGGTCGGTTTATGCTGGCGCCAGTTTTCCTTCCCTCCCTCTTGGCGGCAGTTTTCCCTCCAGTTTTCTCTGGTCTCTAAATAATTTCTATACCTCCTCTAATATTCACTCATCTTAATGGGCGCTAATGATAGTAGTTGATGGTCTTTTAACACTATGACCTCTCTTTACATACCTCTCATTATCACTCTATTTATGCACGGAAAGGAATATTTCTAGGAGCGGGGTAAGAGTGGAGAGAAACCTGGCGTTGTCATTAGCCTGCTCTGAACGAAAGTTACCAAGGGGACCACGGCTTAACGTCCCATCTGACAACCGGAACACTAGACTCGTAGTGATCTCCACTAGGCACTCAAGTAGGGACCGGTACACCAGTGAAAAATCTGCCACGGCCGGGCCCTCGGGATGGAAGACTAGTACTCTAGCTACCACACCAACCTGATCCCCTCGTTATCAACTGAGAAAGTCATATTTTTTTGTAAATAAGCATGCATTTTTAATGTTTACATCGAGAGAGCCATAAATGAAGTCAAGGAGAAGTGTTCTGGAGTGAAAATCCACGGAGAAACAATCAGTATGCTACGATTCGCTGATGACATAGCTTTCATAGCAGAGACAGAGAAGGAGCTGAATAAGATGCTAACGACCCTGGAAAGGACTATGGCCAGATATCAGCTGAAGATCAATAAGAAGAAGACTAAGATATTGGTGTGCAGCAAAAGAGAAGAGGCCAAAACCAACGTTAAACTAGGAAAACAGAAACTGGAAGAGGTGAAAGAGTTCTGTTACCTGGGAAGCAGAGTGACCAACGATGGACGAAGCAAGAAAGAAATAGTGAGTAGAATAGCCCAGGCAAAGAGGGCATTCTTTCAGAAGAAGAATCTACTTACAGCAGGAAATACAAGCATAGAAGTAAGGAAACAGTTCATCAGAACATACATCTGGAGCATTTTTCTTTACGGCAGTGAATCATGGACGATAACAGCAGCGGAGAAGAAAAGGGTAGAAGCATTTGAAATGTGGTGTTACAGAAGAATGCTGAAGATTAAATGGATCGACCGAGTAAGTAACGAGGAAGTGCTAAGAAGAGTAGGAGAAAAGAGAAGTCTGCTGACAACTCTAAAAAGAAGAAGGGAAAACTTAATCGGTCATATCTTGAGACACGATGGCCTGATGAAGACTATCGTCGAGGGAAAAGTGAACGGGAAGATTGGAAAAGGCAGGCCTCGTATGAGATACATGGAACAGGTCGTGAAGAATGTAAAAGAAAAGAATTACGTCACAATGAAAAGGTTGGCCGATAGAAGAAACGAGTGGAAAGCTGCGTCAAACCAATCCTAGGATTGTTGACCAATGATGATGATATTAATGTATGTACTAAATGGGATTTCCAGAATCGATTTTTCGCTCATAGCCTTCCTCTAGTTTTCGATTGAAACGGATGTTTGAGTGTTGTCAATCAGAGATAAATTCTTTGATTCAATGACAAATGTAAACCAAGGCATTTCCTATCTCAGTTTTCATCACCTCCCATTTCTCAATGTTTGTGAATCCCCTCTTAAACCTCGTGATCGGAAAGATAGAACAGCAATGTGTTCGCTCACTATGTCCAATGAAGTCAGGAATTTGAACCAGTCCCTCTAATGGCCTCCGTGTACTCCCACCAAGTGTCATCAGCCCTTCTTCGATTGCTTGCATGACAAGTCGTGCTGGAAACTTTCAATAATTATTGAGATACGTAACGCATGGGCGTCGTTCGATCAGGCATCACGTCTACAGACTGCGTCCAATGGCTCAAATGTCCTCTTTTTCCCTTTGATAGGACTCGATGACATTCACCCCTGATTGTTCCCGCCCCCCTGTTCCCCGCTACGCCCCACGGGCGGACGCCACCACTCGCCCACGTTGGTGTCCCGCGACGCTTTTAATTTGGCACAGGTCGTGAATCCTATTACGGTCGCCCCTGCAACGGGACGTTTGAAGTAATGAAAACTCGGATTCGGATTAGCGCCCTCGGCCATCAATCAAGCCAACTTGACCAACCCTCCCACTTTCCTTCCCACCCGCCTCCCCTTCCCCTTCTCCTCCCCCCTACCGAGACCACATCATGTGGACACACACATCACGCAGAGTTCATGTATACACGCGCGTGTGTAGTTCCCGTGCGTCATTAAGCTCCCACGTCGGATGTGACCCCAGGCGACCCCGTAGGTGGGGAGGGTGGATATAGCGTACTGACGAGCAATATGACTCGACATGGGGATAGCCGGTTGTGGGGATGTTCGGTGTATATTTTGTTCCGCAAAATACTCGGCGATATTGATATCACATTCTCAAGCAGAGAACGACGTCTCGTCTCTCGGCACTTTCCCTTCGCATCCGCGCCTCATATCTTATTTACCTCTATGTGGACAGCAAGAGGCCCGAAGACAATTCCGCTGAGCTTCAATTTGCACCGCCGCCGCGGCGCCCCGCATCGTATCCAAGGGGGCGACGTGACCGTACTTTATTCATGGAAAATTGTGAGTGGTATTAAAAATGGGAACGTTTCGCCGTTAACTGGGCGTAAGGGAAACTGCTTCTGTTTTCTCTTCTTTTAGCAGAACGGTTATACTGTCTATAGGGAACGTTGGTATACTATATAATATATACGAATACTATATAATATATTGGAATACTATATAATATATACGAAGAGACTTCGTGAACGGCCTCTGAAAGTTTGTCCTTTATTTTGGTGGAAAAGATCCTCCATTTTTACATTTAAATGTTCATATGTTGTTTTAGTATCAGTGTCTTGAAATCAGCTCTCCATTAGTTTAGAATTTGATTTTAGCCTTCATTTAGGAATCAGGTATTAAGGCTACCCAATTTTTTCAGAGGTGTTCAGTTTTCTAGCGGTTGTCTTGACTAAATCGTTGGACGTATATGTCATAGAATTTTAAGTCGTTTGATTCCCTTGTTGTCTCGTACAAGTATGTTTTTGGTTCTCCAATAGCTATGGTTATATCACGCCGTGTACGGTGTGATATAACCAGAACATCAATAGCAATTGTATCCCATTGATGTTCTGACAAACACAATATTCCTTCCCCTGGTGGCAATCGAAGTGGCGACCTTCGGGTCACCAAGCCTGCGCGTTGCCAATATGGTAGACGGGGTTAACATTCACCCAATGAATCTCGCTTCATTTCGAAAATTTTTATTTTGAAGGGCAAAATTGGAAGATTAATGTAATAAACTAAATGCACAGAGGACAAATTACATTACTATTGAAAATTGCCATCGTTCCCGCATCGTAGCCTCGCCATGCATCAAAATACCGCACAGGGTTGACTCTGAGCTCGCGCGTGCGGTTCATCATCCGGCAGTTGGCGGGGGTGGTGTGGGGGGTGCGAGGCGAGTGCTTGCATGCAGGCAGCGGGGGCAGAGAGCCTCAGAGGTGGGGCGGTCGGCCTCTGCAGCCCCCGACGCGGTTGGTCGTGGGGGTGGAGAGCTGACACCGATCATCACATGGCGCTACTCGGGCGGTGACTGCCTGAGTGAGTGGGAGGGGTGGAGGGGAAGGGGGAGTCCTTAGAGGGAATCAAATTTCCGAGTATCACTCCCACCGCCTCTTCTCTCGACCCGCCCATGTACTTCCTTGGACCTTGCATACAATCGTGTCGGTCGATAGTGGGGGATCACTCGAAAAACAATGCGCCCTTCGGCTTCCCCCTTATTTTTTTTATATTTCTCCGCACGCATGTTACCGGGACCGGTTTCAGACCCCCTTCCGCGAAAGCGATGGTTTGTGAAAGTGTCATCCCATATCACAAAGAGGTGAAGCCGGCTTATATATTGTCTTGGTGTGTGTGTGTGTTCAAGAGTGCAGGTGCACCCTTGATGACTTTCCCGCGCAGCGTTAACATCGGATGGTGTTGAATGGTGACACGTAACACCCGTGGCATTGAATCATCGTCGAGGAACACCGACGGCACGCAGACATACGATCCTGCGACCGATTTGTTCCGCACCGAGAACGTCTATGTACTGCTCGACTTCGGCTGGAGTTGACGTGTGCATCAGCGGAGCTGTGATCGCTTTGAAATGCCTGAGTGACGGACGGTGTTATGAGTCTTGACAGTTTCATTCCTGTGGAACGTGGTCTTTCGTGTCCAAGCGGCGCGTTAATTTTGATAGCTACTATTTTAAAATATTTTAATCTATATTTATAATAATTTATGCGAGCGACTTTAAAGATCAATAAAGGGATGTAGTTGGTTTGGTATAATATTGACTTTCCATCTTGAGGGTGGGGATGCGAGTTCTCGCTGTGACAGAAAATTTTCACTGGAATCCAGAGCCCTACTCGAATGTTGTAAGAAAAGCACTCTTATAGGAGTACTCCGTCCGTACGATGGGACTAAAAACAAGAGACTCCAAGGCGCCTTTCATTAGGAGTGGGATAATTCCAGTTTTCTCTGCACCTTTCTTCCGCTCTCAAAATCCTACTTATATTCAAAATAGCCCCCTAGTATTACTGGGATCAATCGACTAGCAGTCTGTCGCCTGCCGTAATACTCGCAACAGCTCTTAATAACCATGCTGATTCTTCTGTAAATTCACTTAATTTTTAGTTAACTGAGAATATTTTCATGGCTTCGTTATCAAGAATGGTTTAATTTCTTCCGGGTTCCCACCACATTTGTTGACTATGGGTGACAGGGGTTTTGGGGTCGAAGCCATTATCACGCATAGGCTACAATCGTGGCTGGAACCCGCCGGGTATTAACCATTCTTCACACCTTTTGTCGTTCTTAGTCGTATTATTGCTGTTTGTGGTTGCGTTTCCGAGATTCACAGTTGATAGGGCGACGTCAGCATGAAATTTAGGGCCTGATAAAGCATGGAAGAATTTTGGTAATTTTCTTAGAAAGTGTGATACAATGGCGGTAATAAATTGTTGCTCATTTAAATAGTTAATAACTTTTAACATCGTATTGCACGCGGTCAGTTTCGTCCCCGCGGCCCCTTGCCGCGAGAGTCCGGTCGCTGATGAGGGTCGAAGCCGAGCGAGGGTCCGGATTAGGACGATCGCGAGCAGAGACCCTCGCTAATGACCTTCTACCTGGTCTGCCCCCCAGAAAACTACCATTAATCAGAATTTTTATTGTTTTGCATGTGCGTGTCAGGTTTCTCATGGTGTTTAATTTAACCAAGGAATCTTTCGTTTTACCAAGGAATGAATTGTCGAGAACCATGCATTTCTTTTTTATGAGAGGGTAAATCTGAAGGTATAGCTTGCTTTCAGTAAATGAGGTTGTTCAGCTTTGCGGGGAAATTTCTATATGAAATGAGATAAAGTATTAGTAGAGCATTTAAACGCGGTTAGATACCGAAAACAGTGATGAAAGTATCAGTGTAAAAATGTGCGTAAAGAGTGAAAGAGATTTCAAATGGAACGAATTAGTTGAGTTGTACTGACTAAATAGGGGAAGAAGTATTTTGCAGAAAAAATAGTGTAGAAATAGTCCATCAATATCCAAATTTAATCAGTTGAATACCAGTAGGTAATTATAATGATCCCCAATAAATCAGTGCGCTAGCGAACGAGAGAGGCACGCGAACGTCTGCATTTCAGTGACCCCGCGCTAAATGGGAAGGCTTCTATAATAATTCCTCCACTCCTCGCAGTTCCTGGACCATCACCAAGGGAGCAGGACAAGGGAAGGCAGCTGCAGAATGAAACGACAGTTCCCGTCGCGCGAACTCGATTTGTGGCATACCGATCCGTTCCTCCCATTAAAACTTTATCCCCGGTGATGATGCGGGAAGGGTGGAGAGTGGGTGCTGGGGAGGTGAGGGGAGATGTCCGGGAGCCACGTGTCCCGGCCTCTCCATTCATCGAAGAACCCTTCAACCGGCCGCCCCAAACGTCCCAGTCCACGGCCCGCCAGTCAAAACCTTTTCCCGACCCCTCTGAGGGTGGGTGGGAGTCGGGCGATATGGGGGAGAGAGATTGGGAAATTACATTTCGGGCCGCGAGGGGGGGGTGGCGGGCGCAGGATTGTGTGGGAGGAAGGGATTGTGTCGTCGGAACGTTGATGATGCCTGGGACTTCAGGGGATGGGGTTTCGGGGGTAGCTTCCAGCTGGGGAAGGAGGTGGTCGACCGCCGATTGAAAGGAAGGCTAGGGACGGACGAGCAGGCTCCGCTGCGTCAAGTGCCTTGGGCCGGTGGGCGATCTCTCGTCCCACAGGCGACCAAAGGCCGTCGCCTGCGGTTGGGCACTTACTTCTCCGCCATCACCCACCCCTCCATAGAGCCAAGGGGCTGGAAAATACCCGGACTTCCCACGACGCAAACGGGGGAGGCAAGAGTTTTGAACTGACCGTCCGACTCGCCAACTCGTCCCCCCCCCCCCATTGCCATTCCCTCCTCAGTCACCACCTCCATTTTCGTCCTCGTGTTGCCTCTCACGTACGAGTAGTACGTTGGTATTCACACCCACCATCGCTCCCTCCTCCTACTCCTCTTCCTTCGTCGAGAGCTCACGTCAACGCCCGCACTAACCCCGTGCCGACGATACGGCGACGCGGTGGTGGTTCCCGGTCAGCTGCGAAGAGAATGGATCTGTGGGAGCGCGATCGAGAATTGCCGAGACGGCAGATCGAGAATTGCAGGACCCGTGGGTTCTCCAGTGGGAGCCAAGTGTTTTTCCGGGCAGTGCAACGACAAGCACTTTAATATTTATTTTATTAGTAGTAGTTACTCGGGGAAAGGCAACCGCCAGCTGAGCTCATTTTCGCCATCTTTGATGATGGGCGGGCAATTAGGCCAAGGAGAGAATTATTCAGGGAACGGAGGAAGGGTGGAGAGAAATTCGGTGCTGGCACTGGTCTGCTCTTAACAAAAGGCGCCAAGGGGACCACGGGATAACGTCTCATCCGACGGACAGAGAACTGCTCTCAAAGGGCTCTCCACACAGTACTTAAGTAAGGACCAGCATACCAATGGAGAATCTCCTCCCCTCAACACATATTTAAGATAATCCACTACAGTTGTAAATGGGGGTCCGTTCGTTGTGGTGGCTGTAGTGCTGGCCTCCCGTCCCGAGAGCCCGGGTTCAGATGCCGGCAGTGGTAGTGATTTTTCAAGGGTATACCGGTTCTCGATAGGCTAATGCCGACGCCGAGTTTCTCTCCACCCTTCCTCCGTTTCCTGAAAACTCCTACCAGTACCAATTACCCACCTATCCTAAATACCGCAAATAAGCTCAGCTGTCGGTCGCCTCCCCTGAATAACCAACCAGACAACCGGTTCTCGATTGAATGCTGTGTGGGGAGCTCTTCAAGTTCAGTGCACCGTCCGTCGCATGGGACGTTAAGTCGTGGACCCCTAGGCCTCAGTGAGTGAGCTACTGCCAACTCTGGGTTTCTGTCCACTCTTCCTGCGTTTCCCTGAAAAATCCCTGCCTCCACCAAATTACCCACTTATTCAAAATGGCGCAAATTACCTTAGCTATCGGTTGCCTCTCGCAGATGACAACAGTTGTAGATGTTAGAAATGTTTAACTCCAAACATTCGAGTTCGTCCGTGCATTTTTACCGCTTCCAGATCTATGAAATTGATCCTTTCCATCTTAATTCTTTTTCCCCAACAGCCCTTCACCATTATTCCTCACCCATTCCATTATTGAATCGTCTTTAATTTCCTCACTTGCAAAGCCTTCCTCTGGTGTTTTCCCTTCAATTACTATACTGTACCGATAAGGAGTTCATTTCGTCCGGTTTTTCATGGGTTATGATCAAGTCTCTTACCGTATTTTCCTTTGGACTTTTCCCTCTTCAGTGTGCTATCTTATTTCAAAGTCTGTCCATCCATTTCATTTTTATCTCCTGCACCACTTACCCTTCCTACATTCTGCAATTTTTATTTACTTTTATTTGCTTATAGTTATTTTTTCTTGTTCCTATTTTTTGGGTCAATTTAGCACTATGCTCCCTATATTATGCGGCTAAAATACTCACTTAGTCCTGCATTATGGTCTCTTCATTCGAAACATTTCAGTTGAGTAATTGTGCTGTGCTTGGTTGTACAACTTTTCTTTTCCCATGTAAATAGTGTCATCTCAGACAATTCGTCGATCTGAATGGGCTCTTGAGTTTCCCTCGCTTTGGAGTCTAGTCATCGAATTCAGTCATTCCAGGTTTTCTCTCCATGGCGTGGGGTAACCGATTATTGGAACCATTACGTTTTGAAAAAAGTTGATTAAGGTAAAATGCGGCTAGCGGATGTGGCTTGTGAGTAGGAAAAAGTTGCGACCGTCTGCACTAAGGCAAACTTAGGCGGGGTACGTCTCGCTTTTTCTCCCAGCATTTGCCTCTACTTCGAGACATTCTCGTAAGCTATTCTTTCCTATAGAGTTAGATCCGAAGTTTCAGAAAGTTGTGGACATGAGCTGAATCTCAAAACATGTTTTCTCACAATTAGCCTGTGGCTTAACCGGTGAAGTTATTTTTACCTCAGTTTAGGCTGCACTTGTCTTTACTTAATTCCATTTTTTTCGCAAATGGCTTGATTGACTCACGCACCGAGGTTTTCAAAAATGAAAAATTCTAAGTGCATCCACAATGGAAAGTAATTAAGGTTGGGCGAATGTAAGATATTGAAGAAATTGACTAATTTAAAAAAATATAGATTTATGCAAAACTCTTATACGAATAATACTAGTGAATTAAATAGTTATTGTGATGAGAGCGTGATACATTGCGTCAGAAAGGTTTCAACGGTATGCTTCCTTTATGCCTTCCCCACGTTGTTCAGGGCACCGTAATTGAATAATGAACAAATATTGAGATGAGATAAGAAGGGTTGAAGGCGCGAATTTAGCGTGAAGAGTTTCCAATGGTAATTTCAATTATAGGCCAATGGTGGTTGCACTGTTTTAATCTGCCTCTTTGTCCCAGAACTAATAATATTGGATAGTAATACATAGGAGTAGCTAGAGAAGTAACTGTTACTACTACGTATGCACACCCACTTCATTTCGCTTTCCCGCTATCTCACCCTCTTTGCTACCAATTGCCTATTTCAGTACAGGTCGTAAACAATTTAATATCGCAGGGTTTTTACCGGAAATAAATGTGAATCGCAGAATAGAAATACCTTCATGTTCCCCGTTGTAAGTAACCATCTTTATTTCTTTAGATTTTGTCATCAATATCACGGAGCACCAAATTGAGAGCGAGCTTCTAGGTACGTTCCCCGAATGCGCCTTTTCCTGCATTTCCTGCAGAGCGCTTACAAAGGATCGATTGATGAAGCAAACTCGACCGAGATTGTGTCCCGCCCACGCTTCTAATTCGCTCCTCTCCCCCACGCGTTTCTTCCTCATCAGTCAAGAGCTCTGTTCTTTGTGCTGTTGGTACCGTCGCGAATTCGCCCTCTATTTATGTGATTTAAGGTCTAATGAACCATATATATTTGCAAAGTCCACGTTACCATGATGAAAGCTTGAAATCGGGTCGTTTTGTTGCTAAAGTGTAATCGTCATAAGTGCATGAAATTTATTAATGAGGATGTGTTTCATCCAGATCTCAACTGTCATTTCTTCTAGGCCATTTTCTTCACTTATAACTTTCTTCGTTTTCGCACTCATTGTCAGTACTACCCATACTGGTCCAGTTTGGTTTCCGTTGTGGTCACTCCCATTCATATTTCTTGATTCAGTTATCTTTTCAGTTAATAGCTCAGAATTGGGGAAGGCCGACTGCTTACGTGAGTACTGGTGGAATAAATTATTATCTTACGTAATCATGGAAGCGGGCATCTAACTCACTTATCTACTCTTGGAAGAAGATGGACTGCTTAGCTCAATTAGCCTTTATTTTCAAGTGGAGAGGACTTCCGCCTATTCCAAAACCGCCATTTTTAATGGACTGTTTCAAAAGACCGCCCACAGAGATGGGCAGTAGAAATTCGGGCTTGGCGTTAGCAGCGATAATATATTAGAGTTGCGCTGTCTGTGGGCCAGTGCTCCTCAAAAGGGTATATCATCTTTAGTTTACATGCGTGCAATGCTAACATCCAACATTAGTTCTGTTGTGGTTGCCACCTTTGTTTTTAGAAAACAATGATATTTACTGGGCGAATAAAATTTTATTAATGGAAAGGACAGTACGTAGAAAAACATTTAATTTAAAAATTTCAAAATGACTGGAACAAATTAGCTTATGGAGTAAATTATATTATTTTTTTATATGGAAACCACAATTTGTAATAGCTTACTCAAGCCATCAAAAAACTGCATGTAATCATTAATCACCAAAATAATATTTTTTCAATCCCTCGAGGGACTAAAAAATTGATAAATGGTCTCCAATATGAGGATCCTCATGTATTGGGGACTATTTTCCAAGTAAGTTGTTTTTGTATACATTTAAAGATACGTTTAATCACTTTTTCATTGTGCTTTCGCAGTAAAATTTTTATACGTCGAGATTGTTACGCTTCGTGATGAATGACGAAGAAAGTGCAATGTTTTTTCTCGAATGCACGGGCTTTGAAATAGAAAATTACATTTTTAAGCCTGTTTTTTTTTGTTTTCGTTGAACAAATTACAAACTGTTTTGTAAGAATTGTAAATAATAGCTTGTAAGCTCTTGCATGATTGATGCGTATCAAGTAATGCATTTTCTTTCGCAAAAGTAGTCGGTGTTCATAGTGCTTCATACTCGACTATAAGCGAGGATATATCATATTCAAGGAAGATATTAAGTATCAATAAAGCATTATTTAACTCCTTTGACAATTTTTCATGACACTGCGTTTATTTTCGTGCTATTATTTCATGTTCCATGATTTCTCCTGAATTATTCAGAAGAGTATATGAGAGAAATCGCTTAATATTTGGCCTTATTTTTTTAGCTCTGTTATCATCAAATTGCGAAATTTCTGTAGTTCCAATCTCAAAGGATAAAAAGAATAGGTAACTGTGAAAACTTATCCAATTTCGACGGTTGGATTAATTCAAGCTACTCATCAAAATATTTCTTCGCTGCTCGAGTATCGAATTTTGTGGTTGTGGAACTCTGGCGGCGTGCTAACAAGGAAAATTTCTCGACGCGTGGTTTCCTCTTTTATTTCAAGCTCCTCCTCTCCCCCTTGCGCCCCCGGGGTTGCCCTGAAAACGTACCTAGCATCCCCAGCCCTAAAGCGCAGAGTTACCACACCGGCTCCTCCCTCAACCCGTCCTCCATCTCCGACTCCTTCGCCGCCCCCTCCTCACACCTTGCCTCGCTAGCCTCTCCCGTCCTTTCCCCATCTGCTGCAACCCCCTTCCTTCCCGCCCACGATACCCTCCCACACCCCATGCCAAAGGGCCGTGAATGCTCCATCGAATGGAAAGTGTCCGACGAGCATTAAAAAATCAAGTCTCGCCTCCAAGCCCACCACACCCCTACCCTCCGAGCACCACTCGTTTATTTATTTTTTCCCTCATCCAAAGAGAGGAAGAAACCCTTTCCACCCTCTCTCCCTTTCTCCACCCCCTCCACTGCTGTGTGCCCGCCCTTTCGTTCCTCCCTGGTCCTTTTCCTTTCACGGGGCCACAGAAGACGTACCTCCTGTCCTCCCATTCCTATGGGCCCTTCGACCCTCCATCCACCCCCTCTTTTTGGGTCCGGTTAGTGGAGTGGATGGCCCGTCGATTAAATAAAAGAATAGATGGGGCCGCACGGCGTGTTTTTGGGGAATAAGGGCGAAGACTTTAAGGGTATGCAATCGGCCATGCTTAGTTGATGTGTTACCCAGTCCAAACACGCGGAACAGAGGTATTAATAGAATCATTGGCCGTGCAGCCTTGAAAATGTATCTCGGTACTTATGCAACAGATTTTGATTTTCGAAAAAAAGAGCGTTTGGTATAAATATATAGGGAACATAAACGCAAGAGCAAGGTTAGATGGATCATATTTCACTCAAAGGAAACAGGTACTTCTATTGTTCGTCGTTTATTTTCTCTACATAACCATGAAAGAACCCTTTTCACTGCCTTCCCCTCTTTTCCCTCCCGTCTGCTTCGTTCTGTTTTACCCTCATATATTTCCTCTCGAGAGGGAAGAAGAAGCACCCTGTCTAGTCCCATCTCAGGAGGATTCCCCTTTAAATTTGGGCCTGGACATTGAGGTGGGGGAGGTCTCTTCGCCTCTACGACTTCCAACATCCCTCTCCCTCCCTTCCCTCCCTCTCTCTCCCTTCCCTTTCTCTCCCCTCCCTCCCTACGCACACCCTTTGACTCCCAATTTCCCGGGCAGCTGCCCCACCTTCTCCTTGTCCCGTCCCGGCTCCTCCCTTTCGATGACACAATGGGCGGAAGGAAGGGAGGAGGCGGGTGCGGTGGCCGAAGAGGAATCGAGATGAGGGAATCAAGTCTCTTCCTCCATTTCTCTCAAAATCCTTCATTATCATTTGGGCTATGGGAGGTGGGGTGTTGGGTGAGTTCTGAGATGATTCAGGTGATAGAGGGAGGCAGTCTTCGAGCAATTTTGGACAGTCGAAAGAGACTTCTGCTGTTTTTTTTTATCTAGAAGTTTGAGGGGCTGCGGAGACGTGTGAATCCCATGGGTCCTTTTCTCTTGGACTGCGACCCTTGAAGGCGGAGGACGAGAACTGCTGAGGGGGAAAGGGAAGGGGTTGCTAAGAGGGTGTGGAGGGATGGTTGCTTACTTAGTACGCGCCAGGGTGTGTCGCTACCTCCCTTCTTTATCTGCAACTTCTTTCAAAACGAAGAGAAGGGATGTTGACGAAATTTGAAGTTGACCAGAACGTTTAGACCATGAGGGTTTGAACAGTACCCGTTATTTCGACATGTGGTTCCGTGCTAGCTGCTTTTCGTAACTTCGTGTCGCCACTCTGGCATGGCTAAAATACGCCGTCGTCGGAGGCGGCTCTACTGGAGTCGGAAATGACGAACGAACGATTTTAACAGCATTGGGAAGCGAAGATTTTAACTCATGTTCGTTCGATCTTCAGTCTTGTCCGAGAAAGAATTTTTGTTGACCAAGAAAATATTGCTATTGCAAATGCGGAACGTCGCAGGGAAGAAATAGAACCAAATTTGAAGGGAAGTTTACGGATATTTGATCAAATTTGGATTAAAATTCTCGTCACTTTTAGAAGATTTCTTTTATCCTTCTTTGTTCCCTCTGATTCACCACTTTTCACGAGAATGCTCCATATCTGATTTCAAGCTCACTCTAAGTCTATTTTGGAAGGATATACGACGGAACATGATGCTTTGGATGGCTGAAATAATTTTCGAGCTATTTCCTAAGCTATGTTCAAATAATTATCATAGGCATAACATTTTCTGGACTCATCATCAGTAGTCATCAATCCTCAGATTGGTTTGACGCAGCTCTCCACTGAGTTCTTCTTTCGGCTTATCTCTTCATATTTACGTATTTCTTCTCTTTCACATCCTTAATCACTTGTTCCATATATCTCACTCGAGGCCTTCCTTTCCCATCCACTAGTCTTCACCAGGCCATCGTGTCTTAAGATATGGCCGATTAAGTTATCCCGTCTTCTTCTTAGAGTTTTCAGCAGGCTTCTCTTTCTCCCACTCTTCCTAAGACTTCTTCGTTTGTCACTCGGTCGACATTTTCTGGACTATTTAAAGGTATCTTCCAAAATCGAGTTTAACTTATGAGCCCTTATTCCTCTCGAATAGAGATTGGCTTTCTTCATGAGGATGGGGTTGGTACATAGTCCCTCCCAAGTATCCTGAGGACTTGGACTCTGATCGTGGTGGAGGTAGTGATTTTTCATTAAGGAAACGGTTCCTATTTGTTTGCTTTATAGAGAGTCCTTCAAGCGCGATACTTCCTCTGCCAGATGGGATGGCTTGCTATGAACGAACCCCTCAGTCTTTCAATAGGAGAAAAGTAATTCCGAAGCCTTGTTTTTTTCGATTCTTTCTCCGCTCCCAAAAAGTCTTTTTTTACTCTTAATGACTCTCTCTCCTTAATTACACAACAGTCTCTGCTATCGCTCCTTCTCACATTGGTAGCAACCAACTGTATATTTAGCAGATTTTTATTTGCAGATGACTCTCAGGCGAATTCACTTTAACTGCTAGCGTTATCAAAGAATTCTGCTATATGTCCCACCTATTCAGTTTTAGTGATATTTCCCTCTTCTTTGGGGGTCGTGGTGGCTTAGTGGGAAAAGCGCTCAGCTACCCGACCTGAGATAGGGCCCGAGTTCAAATCCAGCAGAACTTCGTAGGAAATCGTAGGTGGCCCAGGGAAAGGAATTGTCCTCCCTACCCTGAATGTGTGAATTTCACTCACCAATGGCTTAGTACTGCGTGAGCTCTAACCTCACATATCAAAAACCAACCTTCGGGTTGAACGCTAATTTTTTCTCTCTCTTCTTTCAAAGTTATGATAAAAGAATTAGAGCATATGCAAAGGAGATAAAAATGTATGTTTAAGGTAGTAACGATAGTTGTATTAGTGGTACGAGCAAAGATGAACTAGGATGGCAATTACTATCAGAACTCAGGTTAAAATTGAAATTAAACGTTTAAATTACGTTTAACATTAAGATAATTCGAAGCTGATATTTTTGCCGAAGACATTAGAAGTATATTGAGAACACGTACGAATTATGCTATATTTGATCAGCTCATTAAGATTAGATAGATAGATTGTCTAACCGGTAGATTTAAACTGTTATTTTTCTCGCGCGCCATAAGAGAACATAATAGGCAGCATAGACAAGGAATAGGTAGGTAAAACATTATTAATATGTAGTGCTTAAAGTATGTTTGAGCATTACTAACCCATGCATGCTATTGAAATAGAGATACATATATTTTCAGTAAAATACTTTTCTCATCAGTATTCACTTCATTACTACGTGTGTACTAACCATCTAGTTGCACGTGACCCTTGTATCTAACATGTCTCCATGAATTAGTAGCATTGTAGCTCTTAGTTGCATATTAGTAATTCATATTTAGTGATCTTCACCCCCTTCCACGTACTTTCACGGTGGCTCGCGGGGTGTTGCAGATCTTCAGCTGGCGCTCAGAGCCACGATTGAGTCCCATCCGCGCTGAGTCGTCCATACTCAGAGTGGGCTCAGGTCTGTACTGAAGGGCTGCTTCTGACTTTTAAAGTGAATATGCTTTCCCCGTTCGTCTGTGATGGCTTTCTCCATGATGTGTAATGGCCATTTTTAATGCTAAAATATTAGCATAATAATTCCAATTACATAACGTTATTTCCATCTGGGTACTAAAACATTTAATAACTATTAAGTATAGCTCTTTGATATGACTTGTTATGGCTAGAAATCACATTATCTCCGTACTAGTCACAATAGAATTTACTTTATAGATTTCCGCCCTCAGTTGAAAGTTTTTGTTTTTCAAATTTCCATAAAAGCGTTAGCTGTGCCTTTTTTTGTAAGAACTGTGCTCAACCCATCATCAGTGCGCCCACATGCTTGATGATGGTTAAATATAGTAAATTTGGAGTAGCAACCTGACTTGTACGAGAAAACATGAAAATGCGTTCTCCAGTAATTAAATTGCCTTCCGAGGAATATGTTTTCATCCGTCGAGAGAGGAAAGTACTAGAGGATAATTGGGTCGTAGTTTAATTTCATTAATGGAGGGGATAGAAAGAAGATCGCATATATTCATACTATAAATATTGGGCATAGTCTTGTTTTTCAAGAAACATGGTCAATAAATTGTGCGAGCGTTTGCCTAAATCGCCATATGTACTACGCACACAGGCATAAAAATGCTTCGTATCCAGTCCGCATGTGTGCAGTCGTTACTGGATATCAATCAGTCAGAACACCTTGCCCGGCGGAGATGGGTCTTTCACGCCATACTATTGCCTGCAATGTCCTTCCAAAGGTTTAGCGATGCACACTGACTCGAATGTAGATGAGGGAGACGGCGGGAACGGGGGTTCTAGCGTTTGAAGGTGGCCCGTGTCGAGCATAATAATCATCCTGCGTGGTCCGTTTTCATTGGGCGTCTCGACTGCTATGCCGGTACAACTATACCCTAAGGTGAGCCGACACGCTTTGAGCTCTTTGGCTCATGAAATCGTTATTTAAATGGCTATAGTCTTTTTTGCAACAGACTCATTTCTGCTCTAGTTTGTATACCTATTGTATAATGTGGTGAGTGATATTTTCCACAGGCCAAAGATTAATTAATAAAGCTCCATATTGCCACTATCTGCGCGAAGGTTTATCCAAAGTTCAGTTTAAAGTCGGCATCGCTCATGCGAATTAGGAGCATTCCTTATGATTCGTTGCTTACATTCCAAGAAATTATGGCCCATGTTTGCCCTATAAGGGGGATAAGGGATTATATTGATCGTACGTAATCGATTATGTCATGCGTAACTAGGGACGCTAACGCTCTCTTTACTACCATTAAATTGGTAAGAGAGGCCTTAAGTTGCATTTTTCGCCTAAATTATTGTTCTTATAGGTGTTCTTCTGGTGAACGTGGGTTTAGACGGAGATGAAATACCTCCCAGGCAGCCTACATTTCACATAATATTCTTCTTCAGTTCCATATACTGCCTGCTCTTCTTCTCCCTCTACCCCACTTAACCAACATATTGTCCAATACCTCATCCTTCAAGATGCCTTCACCCCTCACCCCTTGTAACATCCACTCACTCTGTCTTCTCCTATTTCCTTCAATTTACTTCCTGCCCTCCTCTTGCCGTCCCGAGAACTTCGACTTTCGTCTTCTTTTGAAAGCCACTTAACCTTCTCCATCCTTTACATCCACATTTTAACACCGACAGTCAATGTTTATCATTTCCAACTAAAATTCATGCTTCTGCACCACACATTGCCAAGCGTCATATTAGAATCTTGACCAGTCTTTCCTGGATGTATTTGAACGCTTTTTTCATTATTATGAAAATATTATTTTTTTATTTTGTATAACGACAAGGAAGGGGCAACTAATTTTAACTCTAAAATTTTAAATAATACTGCAATTAATTGAAGAGAGGGTATAAATGTTGTGGAATAAAAAATTCCATGACCGCAGTCAGCAATTACGTTCGATAATTAATTAGCGTCACATTCCCTGGGACACTAAGCTTCTAGAAATAAGAGTTGGGAAAAAACTCCTACATCCTACCTCTAGCGTTCCACTTCTACTTTAAGTGCCGAATGAGTTCATACCCCTGTAATGCATTGCTCGAAGCACCCTTTATATCTCCTTGTCCTGGTGGTACGTTAAAAAATACCTTCTGCTCGAGGAATGCTTACCTTACAACAGCAAGAGCCACAGCATTGCACAAACAAAAGCGCTTGTAGCTTTCACTTGGCTCCATGTTCTTTCGAGAAGGTTTCATGCCAGGTGCAAACGTAACGATCGGTTTGCGAACAAGCAAGTCCATTTTAGCAAGTAATAAGGAAAGAGTTGCGTCTATTGTAGCCGCTTGTGAATAAAATGTCAACACACTAACACAATAGAGTTAAGATGTTTATTCCGTTTGAGTATCACTTTTACCGTCCTCTTTTCTGTGCAATGATCGTTATATTTGCTTAAAAATAATTGATGCCGAGAAAAGTTTTTGATGTAGGTTTGATTATTCAAGGAATTAGATTTTATTCATCACAGAATTGAATTAGTTTTCCTGGACCTTTTTAACTCATATTTAATAGGTAATTGTTTTAACAATAATACTTGGGACTACTGGGAGTAAATGTCAGTGGCTTTTATATTTGGTGATATATATTTCGTGCGGATGCATGCTTTCTGTTTCCTCATACCATGGTTAATTTTCTTCGTGTCTTTTGTTTACACTATATCCTTTTTTAAATCAGGCCCAAGCCATTTCACTATAGAGAACTACCTTTTATGCCATTACCCATTCCTATTCTATTCCTCCCTCATTCTTTCCCTGGGTTATCTAATAGCCTTTATTATTCCGATTTTCATGTTCTCCTCTTTCTCATTCTTCATCGAATTTTCGCCAACAACATCACCTCTGCTTTTTAAATGTAAATTTGGATATGAAAAGACGTCCATTTGTCAAATAAAAACTTCGAGGTCAAATTTTGTACAACTGCAAAAAAATGTGTGTGTATTCCTAAATGATGAAACCGTAAAAGTTTTTATCTTTCAGAAAAACGGCTGTCTATCCTCCGCATAAAATAAAATGCGAAGAGAATTTATTCTATGCACTTTATTTCTGCTGCCCAGAGTAGTTTTGCGAGATTGTGAGAATATAATATTGATGTACTATTTCTCGTGATTCCTATTCCCTCCTCCAAGGATCCTTGATGAGAATGAGGAAGTCTCGGGTACCACGTGGTGACCGCAGAGTACGGTGGGGTTACGTTTGTGGACGATGGGCATAGTCCAATCAATGTGCATACGTCAAGACTTTGAAACTATCTTTGATGGCAGTAGCAACCTGCGATCGATCAAATAGAACGTGACGAGAATGTTATCGAGTCCCTCACCGGATTATTTGCCCAGTGCTTTGTTGCGCTGGCACCACTCCCTTTCTTTTCCCGAGGCTAATCTTTCATGCCTTGGAATTGCGCCACCTTTGTACAATACTAATTATTGCAGAGGGGCTTATGCAACAATTGGTCATGTATCACAAGTTCAAAATTGAATGCGGAAATGTATATACCTACGGCTCCGTTTCATACTCAATATCAGTTGAAGCATATTATAAAACGTCATTGTTCGTGATTAAATGAAACGAAAAAAATATTTGTATTTCTATTTAATGGTATGAACTTATATTTATGAAATATACCCCTCATGCCTACTTCTAAATTACCCGCGAGCAGACAGCCAGCTTCCGATTTCCCATTTAAAGCATTTTTTTCATCTCTATTTCCCGATAATCATGGCTTAAATTTCTCATCCCCTGTTTTGTAGTTACACGAAAGAATATATTTCAATTTATAACAACATTTTGATATTGCTGTATTGGAAAGCATGAAACCGGATAAAAAAAGTATTAGGGGCACTTTTATTCTGGATATAAATTCAATGCGCTATCGCTATCTGGAATATTAAAGCACTTCTTAAGTCGGAATTATTTTTTGGGCGCTAATTCATATTTTAATATATATCCACCAGGGAAGAACTTGTTGCAACACTGACGAGGAGTTATGTGGAAGCAAGGGGCTTTACGTCGTTCCCCCCAATTAAATGTCTTGGGGCAGAGTTAATGCATTCCTCTTAATAAAAAGTATGTTTCGCCCCTTTAAAAGTTATTTAATGTTGTCGTCCCTTCGTTGATGAGGAATTTTCTGTCATTAATCAGGTATTACGCGTAAGGCTCTGGTATTAATTTATTTTATTTTTCAAAGAGAAGAGTAAACTTTAACAAAGGATGATTTTCCTACAGATAACAAAGCTGAAATTTAAGTACGAGACTCGGAGATGATAAAACCAAAACTTCGCGATTAAAAGCCATTTTCATTCCTCCACGGCAGCAGTAAAGGGAGCTGAAATCCATTACATCTTGCTTGTCGGTCGCAATTTCAGCCTTCCGTCGTTCTACAGAGCCGCAATGGAGAAGGCAAAATCTGTGAGGGGAACGTGGAAGAAAGGGAAGAAGAAAAGGTGAAGGAAGGGGAGGGACGAGGGAGATGGGAGGGAAAAGGTGCGTTTAATGGCGTTCACGGCTGGAGGGCCTCCTCTCCAACTCCGAAGGGCGCGTAATCAAATGCGAGGAGAGACAGGCAGAAGAGGCAGCAGCAGCCCTTTGGCCGTAGCGGAGGGACTGCGTTATTAGGTCCGACGGATGAAAGATGAAAGGACAGCGGCGGGCGTATTATTTCTTCCCGCGCTGATGCGCGGTGCATTACGGGGAAAACGCGACAGGGAGATAGCGGGGTGCGTGGGAGGACGGACGGGAGGAGATTTGTTTCATAAGAGAAAGGGCACCGTAGTACTCAGCATGTATTCAGAGATCAGTACTGAAGAGAAGGGAGACCATTCGCTCTAAATGGAGGGAAAGGATTCGGTGATAACGATGCGGGAGTAATTAGTGTAAACGGGAAATGCGAATGAAGAATTAAACTAGCAACATAGCGTTTGCACTTGCACGCCACATATAGAGAGGTGGATCAAACTCAGTATTTGGCATCTGCTGTGAGGAACCCGTAATCTTCCGTAACGATACTTAAAGCATAACGGATCCATACGTCTGCCATTGAATTGTGAATTTATCGAGCTATAAATAATTAGAACTAGAAAAGGTTCCCCATTTATATTATTTGAACCAATGAAAACGAAGCACATTAGAAAAAATGGTCATCCCAGAATTGGCGGGTAGAAATTCTTCAAAATACACGTCATTAGGTAAATGATTCCAAAATACCTATGTGATAGTGCTAAGGTTTTTGACAGTGATGGTGCATGGAGTTGATTAACCCATCCATTAATTAGATTTTGCGCAAGGAAGTAATATTTTGTAATCATTGCATGTGATTTGCAACTTCACCAAGAGACTATGGGGCGAAAACGTCATCATATTCACGCATCGCTTTATAAGATTTTTTTAACTTTGACGTTAGTGTTCGATGCTTCTCTTCTACAAAATATGACGGCGATGTGGTGATTTACTGCCAGTAATTTATTAGTTATAGCAACTCAGGAAAATTCCTCTTTGTCAAGTGCATGTAATTAGAAGCTTCGCGTGGAAAAACTGAAATTGTGCCGCAGAAAAACTGAATTGGTTTGGGATGGATTGTCTGGACCATGGGTTGTCTGTCGCATGCCGTGGGTAATACCTCTGAAAACGGTCGCTACGAGGAAGGCTACTAAAATGGGAGACCCCTGGCGACTTGCGGAGCGCTAAGGCAACACGACAAGCAGGGTAATGGGGAACCCGTATTTTACCAAATAAGGTTAGTTCTTACGCCCAGCGGGATTGCTTGTCATTTCCCCGATTCTTGACCAACTACACGAGTTAGGAGGCAACCACTCGACTCCTGTTGCCAGTGAATGTCTCAACATCTCGGCGAAGGCGTCGGAATATGACAGTTCTCCTTAGCTATCCCCGTCTCGCGCAAATGGTCAGGTGTTCTAGTAAACCTTTAGGAAATTGAATTTAAAGCGCACCGTGAATCCACGGTCTCAGCGCCCCGGCTATGTGGAATATCGTGATAAAAATATTAAATAAAATGTTGGTCAACTTTCATTTCTCTCAATCTGTATGTATAAACATTTCTGAAACTGAAATCCGCCAAGGTGACTGATATTATGGCTCAAATAACAAGCATTGGTAATATGATATTCAAAATTAGTAGCACTTAAATGTGAAAAGACTATTGCTACTGTGGTGATTGGCTGCGTTGTTGTTGAAAGCTAAGACTGCAGAGGTGGGATTCCGTTCTGAATGAAGAAAAACTTGGAACTTATGGAAGTTTTTTTTTGTTTTTATACCATTTTCTCAGTTGAAAAACACTATTTTCCATTTAAATATTAAGTAGATATAGGATTGATTCATGTCACAGGCCACCGCTTAATTGAAAAGGGTCTCTTCAATTCATCATAAGCCTGGAGTGCGTATCGTTAAAGTGAATTCGAAGGTTAGCTATTACTCTGGACGATGAAAAGTTCAACTTATCCCGTCATTTAACGTATTTATTTATTTTGTGATCGCAAATTAACTGTCAGAAAACGATGTGTCGTCGTATATTTAGGGTTAGCGTTATTGCCCTCTGGTTCCGCAATTCATTCAAGTAGTTGCTTGTTACTTTTCGTTATCGGTTAACTTTTTGAATCTGAAAAAAATCCTCCTCGAATTAGGCGGTCCTCTTTAGGCAGTGGTACCTTTGTGTATTATTTATGCATCTACATCTATATCTACATCTACATAATACCCTGCAAGCCACCATAAAGGTGTGTGGCAGGGGGTGAACTCTCACCAAACATGCACTACATATCATGCATAAAAAAAGGATTAGTACTTGAATAGGTACTGTTCAAAACTACGCTATTTAAAAAAAGATAAAAATAGCAAAACATACATGCAAAAACATGCCGTTAGTTGGGTTAGCTGTAAGTCCTTATACCAACATGCAGCTACCAATGATTCAATTGCTACACTCGTACTGGATATATTTACCGTTATTCATATCCCTAATAGTACGAGGAAAAAAGGACATTTTGAATCTGTCAGTTCGGCAATCTATTTCTCTAATTTTGTGATTATGGTCCAGTCTACCATAGTAAGTTGGGGTCCGCAAAATATTTTTAACATCATCACTGAAAATATGGCCTTGGAATTTGTTTAAGAGATTAAGTCTTAATTTCAACCTGCGATCTGACAAAGATTCCCAATTTAATTCATTTAATAGACTGGTTACGCTAATAAGGTTATCATTCCGTCCCTTTATAAATCTTGCCGATCTTCGCTGCACACGTTCAAGTTCGTTATTTAGACCGATTTCGTAGGGATCCCATACACTGGCAGCATATTCCAAATGAGGTCTTATAAGGGAAAAGTAGCTGATTTCTCGTACATGATCGTCAAATTTACCCAGTACTCTTTTGACGAATCCCAGTTTACGATTCGCTTGACCCATTATTTCACGTATGTGTTTACCCCAGGAAAGATCATGTGTCAAAATGCATGTCTATAGATGCATAAACTGTAGCCAGACTTAGCTTATAGAATATTTATTATTATTTAAGTATAACGGCTTACGGGTATTCCGCCGTGTACAAGTCTCTACTGCCATGCAGCATGCATCCTCAGGTCTGAAAGGCTGAACTTCGAATTTAAAGCGAAATGCTGCTGAAACCTTCAATCCACTTTGCCATTATATTGATATTAATTCCTTCTTTGTCATGGAGGCTTTATCTCTCGTAGCTGGTGAATAATTTTAAAATGTTTAACTTAAGTAGACGGAATCAATCTCGAATCTATCAGGCTTGTTACCAATGAAATATATGCAGCACGCGAAAATTAGGGGAAAATGTGATTACCTTTAGTCAGACGCTACCAAAGATTAGTATCACATAGGAGGCGTTTTGTCAAGCGTACGCTTTTCACGTTTCATTTCATTTCTTTAGGCATGTAAACACCAATGCTCCCCATGAATATGCTATGTATCACCCCTTCAAAGATAATCCTTCGGTGTCCATAAGTGAACACTGCACAAGCAAGGCTAAATTTCAACCAATTCATGACTCAGCGAAGCATCGTTTCAACGTATTTATTCCTCAGAATATCCATATCAGCCTTGCATATTTACCGTATGCTAAATTTTCACCATGCATCAGTACATTCCGAGTTTCAGTTCGGGTATCACAGCACGTATAAAAATTGCGTCTGACCTTTAAGCTCCCCATCCTCTCAAGCGTTGATGTGACGTCATCATGACCAGCTTCGCTGAATCTCCCACGCATTAATTCGGCGAGAGGTGAGGGAAGGAGAAAATCGCTTTCGATACATCTTGAGGGGCAGCACCTCTGGCCATTTGCACTGGATAGTCTCTTCCTTGCAATTCGTAGTGTTTTCGCCTGGCCGTTGCTGTTTCCTAACACTAGTCGCGTCGTGGTGACTGGACGTGTACTTGTTATAGTAAACCCACCTCATTTCTAACTCTCCTATGAGCCTTTTTTTTTGCGGTGACAGGCTCAAAAGAACAAAACAGCTTTTGTGTGGAATGTGACTCGAACATATCTAGACAAGTTTCTCTGCATGGAAAATATAGACAATTATGCATTGACAGAATTAAAGAGGAAGGATCACATTTAAAGCAAGGAGAAACCCGTTTTAAATCGAAACATTTTAACTACCACGTTATTCGCAGTGAAAACTGTTATGCGATGACATCATATTGGTGACAATCTGTATTTATAGCTGGTAACTCATGCAATTATGAGCAACACATCCGTTTTGTTATCCAACTCAATCACCCAAGAATTTCGGCGCTGGAAAGAAATCGTGGTCGATTACTTACTTCTGATCTGCTCTCAGATCACCATGATCCTGGTGAGAAGGAACTTGTAATACGCCACATTTAACATACATACTCTTCCTCTTGCGCAGCGAGCGGAAGAGAGAGCGCAGAAGCTTGAACGTGACGACTTTACAAGGCGGTCGGTTGGAACGGAAAAATATTCGTTTCGTTACATTTTTTCACTTTTCCCCATGGCGCCGACTGGGGAGGAGGGCTGCAAGAGGCACGGCAATTCGTCCGTGAGTGGCTCGGATCGGGGATGTTAGCGGAAGTAACGAGGGTGGGTCCCCATTAATCTTCCGTGCGGCGATAACCGCCTTACTCCTTCAGCACACGACCTAATTGGGCGGGCACGTGGGGGAGTCGAGTATGGGGAGGTGGAGAGAGTAGATATGCGGTTTAATAAGTCGAGGGTGGGTCCTCCTGACAGTGACGCTGTGGTGCGCGGCGCAAGTGAGCAAGCCGAGTGTATCATCCCATTTTCTTCCGCAGACCGCAGCTACGAAAGTGATGAAGGCAGAGAGACAGGGGGTGGGAGAGGAGTGAGGGAAGGTGGATGTAGGCACGCTCGCTGGCTCAGGAAATCAACCCGCGGTTGTTTAGCCTACAACACCGCCTTCCTCCCACGCGCCTCTCTGATTGTTGCCTGTGTTTACGAATCCTTGGGAACTTATTTATGCCCACGTCCTCGGAGGGCTATGTATGCACATACGTCCACTTAAGTACGGCTTGGATGCTGGAAGAAGGAGGCTAATACTGTTAAAACGTGTCTGCGAAGTAAGTGGCTTTCCAAGGATTCAATTCTGTACCCTCTTTACTACTTACGTGAGGCTTCATCCAATAAATATTACCGTGCTGCGGACCTTCTCCAAAATTTGAGGCCAAGGGACGAGGCCGGGTAATGTCTGCAGAAGCGTTAAATTAGAGTTAGATATAAAGGGCATGGAATTTCATTTGGCCAAGGAAAAGATTATAAGAATATAATGCTTGGAATGGAATTATCTTGCACGTGTAGGTACGTTTTATTTTTGATTTATGGGCTTGTCCTTATTCACCTATTCATTGGCAATAGTTCCCGGGACCACTTCAAATCCGTTAACCTAGTTATTCAAATTCCTAGTTAACCAAACCACAAAATCTTTACAGATATTTCATCTAAGGATCCACCGGCATCCATAAATTTTGACAAGCAATACGTACCCTTCAAAGTTTATTGTAAAACCCTGCGAATAAAGTTCGCTTGTTTTCAGTTCCTTCTGGTCTCCGCGATGAATATTAGAGGGAGTAATTCACTTGTTGCATAATATATTTCGGGGCACCTGTGAACATACTTATCGTCACTACGTGTAAATACTTGCGTTGATTATCAAACGTTTACCTAAAGGCTTTCAGATCAATTTATCAGAGTTGGTGTGCTAGGCAGGATTCACATGCGATGTATTTACTGCCAGATTCATGTTCTGAAGTTGATGAGGCAGCTAAAGCTTCTGTAATGAACCTATCGTGTATACGAAACTCAAAACGTGCCCTTAAGACTTAAAATAGACGCATGAAGGTTTATGGTCTTTAACATATTCCGTTGTATCATAAAACCGTATCCCAAGAAATTTTCCTCATCTCACGGACTCTCCGAAAAATCCGCTCAAGGCCGTGATCTCGTTTTCCCTTTCAGAAACCGAAAATACTCTATCGAGACTCTCGTGTTATTTACACGTCACTAGATCTCGGAAAATATAAGCTGCTCCTTTTGACCTTCTCAAACTATATTTGAGGTTATTGTTTTAATTTGTTGCTGAATAAATCTTTTCATTTCCTCTCCTTAAGGGATTTCAAAAGAGCCAAATATTCTGAAGTATGGGACCATTGAATACATCATCTCTCTTATTTTCCCGTGTCCGTTTCCAGGCCGGTAATCTTTGCCCCATTAGGACACGAGGGGCGGGTTAGAGGAGTATGATGAAGGGAAAAGAGGACTCCCTCGTTTCTTGGCAAACTAAATTATGCTCAGCGGGTAATCCGGTCCATTCTGGGAGAGAATTCGTTACGCCCTACAGCATCGACGATGCGCTTTTTTTTCGTACTTTCCATTTCTCCCCAAAACACGTTAGTGGATTTCTGAAGTGAGGGCCGAGAGGCAGGGCCCTTCCCCTTCAAGGGTCGTAAGGGCAAAGAGGTCGGGCGGGGTGGGGGCTAGTCTCCCGGGTCCTTGATTGAGCGAGGCGTTTTTGATGGAGGTTGGAAGGAGCCGTGGAGTGTAGGGGGAGAGGCGAAGGAGGAGGCCTGCGTTTTCGGGATTGGGAGGACTTCGGGGGAAGAGTCCTGGGAGGGCGCTGGGGAGAGGGTGACCAAACGTGCGTAAGTGGGTGAGATGAGGCACTGGGGATGGAGGGGGAGGGAATGGGGCGGGGTGAGGTTCGTGCACAACCTAGATGACAGCTTGTGGAGAGCGGAGGAAGTATGCATCCGAAGCGATTACGACCGCCCAGCGAGTTAAAAAGGGTTTATTGTGAAAATTCTCGAACGCGAGGAGGAGAGGGCCGAGTACTTTCGTCATATTATGTTTATCCAAATGTTTTTTTTTAATTTCCTTTCGCCGTCGTGCTTGCGGCGTGACGGACCTTAATGTTTCATTCTCGCAATCTTCCTTTGTAAATGAGGGGAATTTTAATGACTCGGCGAAGTTCTGGAAAAATGATAAATTCGGAGGTATGCTTTCTTTTTTTTTCCTCCTTGCTGATTCAGCGTGCCGGGCGACGCGCGCATATTTTTCGAGTCGCTTACCGCATTTGTTGCATGAGCAATGGCTTCATATCCATGCCGGCCTTGCGTTTAATAATTTACGGACACCGTAAATAGGGAGAGCGAGGAATAATTTCAGATCCGGGGATTTTGCAAAGTATTCTTATGAGCGACAGTAGGGTATCCATGGAATACTTAGTGGGGAGCTATTTTTACTTCGCTTATGAATGAATTCCTTGCGGAACTTATTTGCAATAACCCTCTTAATATTACTGCTTCAACGTCCGCAAGTGATAAACTATATTATGAATATCAGGGTAGTTCGTATTGGATAGATTAGATTATTGGACTGGGGAATTCGTATCGAGTATAATATTAAATAGGCGAACGATACTGAAGATCTAGTGAAATATGCATTTAAATGCAAAGAATGATATCGAGTGCTAAATTATTTGGTCTTGAAATGAAAAGAGGGGGTTATATCGTTCCACATATTCATGACTTTCCTTGGGTATAGTTTTAATTTTGAGCGGAGGATCTGTTTAGAGTGTAATCTTATTTTTTTAACACAAGGTTTTGGAGAACGAAAATGGAGCACGAGAAATCGAGTGTAACGTCGGTGAACAAATATCTCGAGCTAGCGCTTACCAATGTAAATAAACTAGGGGATTTACGGCTTTAATAATAAAAATCTAAATCCCTGATTATAGTAGTAAATCAAATGGACTATGGTAAGTGTAACTCTTTATCGTCAACAAAATCGATAGCGTTTTGAAATTATATTATTAAACTAGTTAATCAGGAGTAACTGAACTCTGAAAATATATCATTCCCTTCTCTTTTTCTTCTGGTGGTGTTTGTTTCTTGGCCTAGCCGTTGCATATATTCATATTTTTATTTATTTCATTATTCTTTTCGTAGTTTGGGGTTTCTTATTGGTGCTGTAGGTGTCACTCTGGGAATGCAATTGATGTTTTGAAGAGGCCAACCGTATATTACGCAGATAATATTTAAAGATCAATAGTATAATTTTTGGGATTCATCATGTGGTGTATGAATAGTATCCATATTTATAATGAGATGGATAAATGTCGACCAAAAATTGACGTTTGCTAAAAATGAGTTGCGAAAATAACTCATTCCTGGTTCCTTTGGCCGCCTGAAATATACTGAGACAGTCTTATCTCTCTCTCTCGCTTTGCTCCATGGGGACAATCGTTCTAAATGACTTCCACATGCGTGTCTTTGCCCTACTTACGGTGACGCAATATTCTGCAGCAGCTACCCGCAATGTATACCTGCGGCGTCATTAGCGACGCGTTCGTTATCTCCAGTCATTTAATATCAATGCTTCCAATGCAGGGACGAGCACTAGCATTTGTATCTCTGGGTCATGCGAAAATCAAAACGTGCACTGAAAAAAATTATCATTTTGAAAATAATAAGAGTCACCCAGTTCTGTATATCCAGATGATTTCGCGTACAAGTAACGTAAGGACTTTCATGTAAATGCGTGTGCAATGTTCATGATGACAGGGATTTGTGGGAGGTAAAAAAGTAAGTCCTTACTTATTAGCTATCTATTATCTAACTAGCTATTTTTCTCTGATTTTCGGATAAAATTGGAAAGCATCCATTATCATTATTCACTTGATAGCATCACTGTTCCTAATATGGGTTGGAGGTTTCTTTTGCTAACAATGAATTTTGCACACAGGTTTCCTCAAAAAGCCGGGCTGGAATGACTTCATAAATATCTGTAACCTTTCATTGTTTCTTTTTAAATACCTTCCAAAGCCACAGTTACCAGCCACAAGCCACTGGTGTAGTTACACAACTCTTTGTCGGTTGAGCTATCCGCGTTGCTTCCGCCCGGGCCGCGCGATTGCTGTGAGTTCTTGTAGCTTGAAGATGAACAGATGGTTCCTAAGTGAAGATGGCTTCACGGAAAAAACGAGCGAAGATCAAGGCGGATCATTTCATGACTGTAGTAATTCGAATAATTGAAATTTAATATGAACATTTTCATGCGGTTTCTATGATGTAAGAAATGAATTTTTAGTCTCAATCTCTGACAAAGCAAAGACGGCTAATTATTGTTACGGTAGAAAATGCGCGAGCTGTCTTAGATAGTTCTCCTCGTGGATTGATCGTATTGGTGATTATGAAAATATGCTTTGGAAGAGAGTTCCCCTCGTCACATGGCCTTAAAATACCTCATTGGGTAATTGGAAACATTTATAAATGCTACGATTTTTACACCTGGCGTCAACAATTACATTCTGGATCTTCCAGTAATTCAGAAACACTTGAAAGTGAGAGAGAAAGTTAAAATGTAATTATCTGTTGACTTAGAAATGCGCACACTTTACGAGGAATGTATTGTAAATAGGTCTGTAAATGACGCCCTTATCCAATAGTTTTATTGACGTCAGGGGACTTGTAGATAAGCTGCTATGAACAGCGGTAATCGATTTTCAAGCTACGATTGTTATTCAAGGCGTATGATTTTTTTGTGGAAATTATACTATTGTGCACAGCAGCGGGTAACTCCGTTAAGGTTTTAGCGGCTAGTTCGCAATCCTTATATTAGGCAAACCTTGATCAGGGGGGCTTTGGACGATATTGTTTCATCTAGATTGCTAAGCCTAGAGAAACTCAGGTGACGTATTTTATGCATTTTTGCATGTAAACATGGAAATATTTTACGCATACATCGCCTTATTGACTTATATTGCCTTATTGGAGCCATATCGCCTTAACCTCCACGGGGAAAGTACGCTCGCCCGATCTGCGCCAACGTTGGAGCATCTATTCAAGCCTCTAGTGTTGATGTTGTGGCTTTTTCTCCGCGGTTAAGTTCACGGTGGTGTACTACCGCAATAGTTGGATTACCTTTCAAGCCACAATGAACTTCGAGCTTCGTTTAAGACGAGAAATTTCCTTGACAGAATTCTCTCGAAAGTTTTACGAAAGGGAAAAAGGCCGATGGTTATTTTACCATCCAATCCTGTGCGTAACTGTAACGAACCATTGCCGTATACAACTTCCTTTATGTAACTGAGTTATTGACCACATAAAACATAAATTGTCGTTCACACCTTCCATTTAAACAGTTTGGCATTTGGAAAATGAAGTGGTCATTCATATTTATATCCAGGAGTAAATTAAGGTGGGATGAATTGATTTTTATATGATGATTTGGAGTTGACGATGTTTTCTGCAGACCCAAAATGACTGACCTCTCGATCAACCTCCACCGAGCTATACGTGATGTGACGCAAATTAAATTATCAGATGGTTGCCGCATAACTCAATGTGTTTTGTTTACCTTTTATAGGGCTCGGGTTACTCGAAAGTTTTGGAGTAAAAATAATAATATTTATAATGAAGGGGTGACATCAGCGCTTGTAAGCAAAGTTCTAAGCTTAGACTACGAGCTAAAATGATCCTTTGGTGAAATACTTCCAAAGGATCATTTTAGCTTGTGGTCAGTGTGGTAACAGTGGTCGAATAAAGTTTCAATTTGTAACCCCCAAAATACCTTTATTTGTGTGTCCAGTGTCGCTTCTAGAGGCATAGGCAGGCTTTTTTGTATTAATTGATACTGAAGGGTCTTTGTCTTACTTGTTACACAAAAATATTTTTCTCCCTTTCGTGAAGAGCAGAAGCCAATCAGTGTATTTCTTTGGCGTCCTTGGATTTCGATCTCAGTAATCAATTTAAATTTTTTTCAATTTCACGAA